>OY728138.1:499530935-509530935 GCA_963277665.1 Viscum album | reverse complement strand
CGCCCTGGAGCAGAGGATTGTGCGACTGCCTGAGTGTTGGAAGCCAGAGGAGGCACATCTCACAGATAACCCCCGCTACTGCCCCTACCATCGGGCCCTGGGGCACACCATCCAGCGGTGCTATGTGTTTAAGGACTGGCTCCAAGACCAGATTAACAACAATGTAATCAGGTTGGGCCCAGCTCCAGCACAGGTAGCGGGCGTGTTCGTGGGATCAGATGACGATAGTGGCAACGAGGACGAATGGCAGCTGGTCTCCAACCGCGGATCCCAGAAGTATAATAACTGGATGGCCCGCAAGACGACCATTCGCGCCCATGGAATCATCCGTGCGCGCTTGAATCAGCCTGAGCCCCCAGAATCCGCGGGTGCTGCTTCGGCATCGTCGTCCCAGCCTGCCTCCTCCAAGAGGAGCAAACGGCGGCAGCGCAAGAAGGAAGAGTGCGCCCCGCCGGTTCCGCCACTATCCCGCACTCTCGGCGATTTCATGCCCCCGGAGATGGGGGTCCCTCCTCGGATCCGCCCGGTGATGGATGATTCGTCCGATGACGGTATTGGGTACGCTTCGGTTAACACCGTCGAGCTGGTAAATCCCTTTTCGGTTCCCGACGTTGAAGAACACCAGGTGGACCTCCCTAGTGTCCCCGGTCGTCGCCACCGTCGGAAGAACCGCAGCAGCAGGAGTCGTCGGGGCACAGCCGTCGGTACCTCCGGCCAGGCCGTGCACGCCACTTAGACTAGGCGGCAGGCTCAAGATCGAGCTCAACGTGCGCAGGCTCCCCATCCGGGGATGACGGATTCGCCTCCGCCACTGTTTGTGGTGTGGGACCAGGCAGAACCGCCTCAGCCGCGTCGCGACCAGCTCCGCCCTTCCACAGGTCCATCCCGGCCTCCTGACTCCAGTACGGTGACCATTTCCTGGACTGCGACCAGTGAACAACGAGATGCGCCAAGTACCAGTCGGCCGCCGATCCAACCGGTAAGGCCCGTCATGCCACCAACCGCAGAGCAACCTCCTACAACCAGGAGCTCGCGCTTGGCCAAAAAGTATGATGTCCTGAAGCACTTGGCCGACATCCCAGCAAGGCTCTCCATCCTTGAGGCTCTGCGCATGTCATCTGAGATGCGCGAGGCACTCGCTGAAGCCCTGAAGAGCCCCCTCCAGTTTGAGACAGAGGTTGCGGCTGCAGAGGCCTTTCACGCCGAAACGATCGAGGACGCCGAATGTCAGGCAGTTATCTCGTTCTCTGGTAAGGATGAAGACCCTCCTATACAGGGACACATTCGTCCGCTGTATGTCACTGGCCAGTTCAATGGCCTTGAAGTCCGGCGCTGTCTTGTCGACACGGGGTCCGGGATTAACCTGATTCCAACTCGGACGCTCCGGAGATTGGGGTTGTCTGAGGATGACTTGATTCCCTCCGACCTCAGGATCCAGGGGTACGACCGCACCGAGCAAACCCCGGTCGGCAAGATACGTTTGAAGACCCAGTTCGGTGACTTGGTTGCCAACACCGAATTCATGGTAGTCTCTCAGGACACTGCGTATAACGCATTGATGGGCAGGCCATGGCTTCACCTTCACGCGGCGGTCCCCTCGTCATACCACCAATGCCTCAAATACTCCCTTAATGGTCGAGTAGGCGTGCTTCAAGGAGATGCCTCTCCTTTTGCCTCATGTGAAGCCCGTTATCTGGACGCGGACTATTACAAGAGCAAGGATAAGCAGATCCTGGCAGGTGAGGTTGAGCCTGTCGCTGTTGCGAGCGATCCCTGGGTAGGTCTGGATGACGCTTACGTCCTCCCGATTCACCGGTTGGACGTCGCCATGGTCTTGACGGTCCGCGAGTCTCCTGATGAGACGGCCGCGACCGCCCGCGCCAGCACCAGTGGCCCAGCAGGACCTGGTAGCCCCAATGCAGTTTCCAACGCAGCCTCTCCCGTGGATGATCCCTCCCCGAGTGGAGAGGGTATGTAAGACGCACCCCCAGCCTTTGAGGAGGGCGTCCCCGCCACGGTCGATGAGTTAATACAGGTGAACCTTGGAACCGAGGCCGATCCAAGACCCACGTTGGTTAGCGCCGCCATGCCCTCTGAGGAGCGGCAGCAGTACGTGGACTTTCTCAGGCAGCACCGTGATGTGTTCGCTTGGGGCTATGACGAGATGCCGGGGCTAGATCCTCAGGTAGCCGTCCACCGCCTTGGTCTCCCGGCGAACCATCGCGGGTTCAAGCAGCCTCCCAGGAAGATGCACCCGTCCCACGGTGCCATGGTTGAGGCCAAAGTTGACAAGATTATCAAAGCCAACTTCGTGAGGGAAGTTCAGTACCCCAAATGGCTGGCCAACATTGAGCCGGTCAGGAAGAAGAACGGGCAGATTAGAGTCTGCATCGACTTCCGCGATCTCAACCGCCACTGTCCGAAGGATGATTTTCCCCTTCCAGTGACAGAGCTGTTGATTGATGCCACGGCAGGGTTCCAAGCCCTCTCCTTCATGGATGGATACTCCGGATACAACCAAATTCGGATGGCCCCTGAGGATGAGGAGTTCACTGCCTTCAGGGCCACCCAAGGTACCTTTTGCTACCGGGTCATGCCCTTCGGCCTGAAGAATGCAGGTGCCACCTATCAACGGGCGATGCACCGCATATTCAAGCCAATCCTCGGCACACTGGTGGAATGCTACGTCGACGACTTGGTTGTCAAATCGCGCCAGCGTCAGGACCATCTCAAAGATCTTGAGAAAGTGTTCAGCTTCCTCCGGTCTCGCTGCCTGAAGATGAACCCGTTGAAGTGTGCCTTTGGGGTCACCTCCGGAAAGTTCCTTGGATTTGTGGTAAGATACCGGGGTATTGAGATCGACCCAGAGAAAATCAGGGCGATTAGCCAGATGCCTCCCCCGGGTACCGTCCGGGAACTGCAAGGGTTCCAAGGCCACTTAGCCTATATACGCCGATTCATCGCGAATCTGGCCGGCAAGTGTAAGCCCTTTTCTCCGCTTATGAAGAAAGGTTCCACCTATGTATGGGATAAAGAGTGTCAGACCGCTTTCGAGGAAATCAAGCAGTACCTGCTTCAACCTCCGGTCCTGATGCCGCCCGTATCCGGAAAGCCGCTGGTCCTTTATGTGACCGCCCTGGAACGGTCCCTGGGTGCCCTTCTCGCCCAGAAGAACAACGAGGGAACAGAGAATAGCCTCTATTACCTCAGTCGCATGCTCCTCGATGCGGAGGTTAGGTATTCCCCCATCGAGAAGAGCTGCCTGGCGCTCGTATTTGCCATACAGAAATTACGGCATTACTTGCAGCACCATGAGGTACAGTTGGTTTCTCGGGTAGACCCGTTGAAATATATCCTGAGCCGACCTATGTTGACTGGCCGTCTAGCGCGGTGGGCTGTGATTCTCCAGCAGTTCGACATCAGGTATGTGTCTCAGAAGGCCATCAAAGGGCAAGCGTTGGCAGACTTTCTGGCCGCTCACCCGACCTCCGCGGATCAGCCGCTGGATCTAGGCTTTCCTGATGAGACCATTCTCTCGGTTGATCGAGCCGATCCATGCTGGCAGATGCACTTTGACGGTGCCTCCCGGAGCCCCACCGGTAGAAGACTCGATAATCCTAAGCTCAATAGAGTGGGCTTGGGCATCGTCTTCATTACCCCGGAGCGAGCCGTGCTTCCATACTCTTTCTTGTTGTCAGAGGGCTGTACCAACAATGAGGCGGAATACCATGCCCTCATCACCGGCCTCGAGTTGGCTCTCGAGATCGACGTGCCCCGTCTGTGCGTGAAAGGGGACTCCGAGCTGGTCGTTAAGCAGATCAATGGCGACTACGTTGTCAGGAAGCCGGAACTTGTGCCATTGTTGGAGTGCACCCTTCTTCTGATGGCCCGGTTCCCTTCTCGGCCGGAAATTGTCCATGTTCCCCGGTCGCAGAACGGTCGAGCAGATGCTTTGGCCAGCCTGGCTGCGTCACTTGCGGAACCTGAACAGGACAACCTGATCGTCCGCGTGACGCGCCGCAGGCTCATCGCTCCCGTTATCCCGGAAGAAGATCGCGGCCCGTTGGTAAGTAACCTCACCACGGTTGCCCCTATGCCCGGAGCCCCGAGTACCCCAGATATAGCAGTCGAATCAGCCCGTGATTGGAGGGCGCCTTTGGTTGAGTACCTCCAACATGGCATTCTTCCGTCAGATCGGGCCGAGCGCGAGCGAGTTCGACGCCGCGCATCGCAGTTTGTCCTCCAGAGCAGTCCCGGTCTGGAGAAGATCCTCTACAAGCGCGGGTTTGATGGCGTTCTCCTCCGTTGCCTTCAGGGAGTCGAGATCCCACGAGTCATGCAAGAGGTTCATGCTGGTTCATGTGGTGCCCACCAGACTGGGCCGAAGCTGTCCCACCAGATTCGGAGGTTGGGATACTTCTGGCCCTCTATGATCCATGACTGCATCGAGTACGCCAGGAGGTGCCATGCGTGCCAGGTTCATGCGAACTTTGTGCATCGGCCGCCGGAGCCTCTCCATACCACAAGGTATTCCTGGCCCTTTGCAGTCTGGGGACTGGACGTTGTGGGACCTTACCCGCCGGCGACAGCTCGCCAGTGCCGGTTCATTCTGACCGCTACGGACTTCTTCTCCAAATGGGCAGAAGCGATTCCGCTCAGAGAGGTCAAATCCTGTTCGATCGCTGACATCGTGACCTCCAACATCATCTATCGATTTGGAGTGCCTCACGCTATCCTCATGGATAACGGAACCAATTTCCGAGCAGCCGAGTTGAAGAAGTTGTACGCCAAGTATAACATCCGCTCGAACCATACATCTCGCTATCATGCGCAGGCGAATGGACAGATCGAGGCGTTTAACAAAACCCTCTCTAACATTCTGCAAAATATGGTTGGTCAGAACAAGAAGAGTTGGCCGGACAAGCTCCCCAACGCCCTCTGGGCTTATCGGACGACTACTCGCAATTCCACCCAGATGACCCCTTATTCGCTGGTGTATGGAGCTGAGGCCGTCCTGCCCATCGAGATCCAGTTACCGTCCTTGCGCACTGCGGTCTACGACCAGCAAGCGCCGGACAGAGTTGCTGAAGCCCGTCTAGTCGAGTTGGAAGCACTGGATGAGAATAGACTTCGCGCTTTGCACAACTTGGAGAGGCATCAAAGCAGAATGGCTCGAGCTTTCAATAAGAAGGTTCGCCTCCGCTCCTTCCTGCAGGGTGATCTAGTGCTAGCCCTAAGAGCACCGATGATCCCCGGCAGGAAGCCGCCCAAGTTGGAGCCCAAGTGGGAGGGACCTTTTGTTGTCCACAAGGTCTATCCCAATGGCGCGTACTCCCTAGCGACTATGGATGGTGAGCGTGTCACTCCTCCCACCAACGCTAGGTTCCTCAAGCAATACTTTTCCTGAGTGTCCGTTCGTCCCGCATGACGCTAAACTGCACTTCGTCCCGCATGACGCTAAACTGCACTTCGTCCCGCATGACGCTAAACTGCACTTCGTCCCGCATGACGCTAAACTGCACTTCGTCCTGCATGACGCTAAACTGCACTTCGTCCTGCATGACGCTAAACTGCACTTCGTCATGCATGACGCTAAACTGCACTTCGTCCTGCATGACGCTAAACTGCACTTCGTCCTGCAGGACGCTAAACTGCACCACGTCCTGCACGACGTTAAACTGCATTCGTCCAGGCTACAAGACGTTAAAACTGTTCAGCATTCGTCCGCGCTGCAAGACGTTAAACTGCCAAGTGCTTCGTCCCGCATGACGCTAAACTGCACTACGTCCGAGCTACAAGACGTTAAATTGTTCAGCATTCGTCCTGCATGACGTAAAACTGCCCCTCAAGAACTACGTGCGGCTTGATTCCCATCCTTATGGGATACGTAGGACCGCCTGAACATTCGTGTTTCAGGCCCAGCCCCATCCTTCGGGAATTTCCATCCCATCTCGGGCCCTTGGCCCAGTTGCCCCCGGGTGTGCGGCGTATGGTGTGAGTGCGGGGCTATGCCCTCATTCACGTCGGTTTGCTCGTCACACTGTACGCCCCCCCCCCCACGTTTGGGGATGCCTTCTGCTCCCCCCTTCTTTTTTCCTCATCGTCCTGCATGACGTTAAACTGCACTTCAAGAACTACGTATGGCTTGATTCCCATCCTTATGGGATACGTAGGACCGCCTGGACATTCATGTTTCAGGCCCAGCCCCATTTCCTGGGAATCTCTATCCCGCGTTGGGCCTCTGGCCCCAGTTCCCCTCCTTTTTTGTGCGAGGCGTATCGCGTGAGCGGGGGATTATGTCCTCATTCACGTCGGTCTACTGGCCGCGCCGTACGCCTCCCCCGTGTGTGGGACCACCTCACACCCCTCATCGTCCTGCATGACGTTAAACTGCCTCTCAAGAACTACGTATGGCTTGATTCCCATCCTTATGGGATACGTAGGACCGCCTGGACGCTTGTGATTCAGGTCCAGCCCCGTCTCTTGGTTGATCACGGGGATCTGCCCTCTTTTGGTTGCTCGGGGTGAGTCCTCCGACCCTTTCCGGAGATCTGTTAACATGTTTTGGGTACTTCGGTCTATGACTCGTAGTGTCAGATTCAATCCCGACAAGTCCTGTGTTGCTTGTCAGGCCTCGCGCTTCCTCTTATTCGAGCCTTCACTCAAAGGGATCCTCGTTAGCGGTTTGGGTACGATGCCTCAGTGCTCTCCCACTGCTCCGGGTCGATTTACCAGCGGGTTTTGGGCCGCAATTCGATATGAATCCTGCGATTGAGCGGTTGATGCTCGTTTGCTTGCCCCGTCTTAGGCTGACGCGATCGGATGTTGTGTTGCGAATGCGTCAGCAACGTCCTTGATCGCCATGTCAGCTCTCTCAGGCTCTGAACATTGGTTGCGCAGTCCTCATCACACTCCGCCTTTGTGCGTTGTAGTGGAATCTTGACACTCTCTTCATACTGACCTCCGGTACGCCTCTACACGTTAGGCAGACCAACCAGGGTAATGATGTCGTTCGAGGCTCCCATGATCTGAGCACCAAGGATATATGCAGATATCCTCCCTAAGGGCCATGCGTAGCTGGACCCTCGTCCCCATAAAGAGGAGGGAGTCGCCCGAACAATTGCGTTCTGGGCCCAGTATATCTGGAGGCTAGCATCTCTGCCCCTCGGGTGATGGACATATGCAGACCCCTATCCCAAGACTCTTCTCCTGGAATCGTGCGTGACCGCAGGGCTGGGTATGTTCCCACCTCCGCCGTGTCCGCCGTACCGCAATAAGCGGATTCCTCCATGGTCCGAACCACACGACCTTAAACTGTGTTGTCTGGTCCTACCACACGACCGTAAACTGTGATCGTCTTGGCCGCCCGACGAGAAAACGGCACTGCATCGTGATGTTCCCCTCAGGGGACACTCATGTTGGGCGCTGGTTAATAACCACGCCATTCATCAATGCCTTCCGTGGCTTGATTATTGCGGCGACGCCAGAGATTTCTCAATCACGGGCATGTCGCCGCACAAAGAAAAACCATTCATCTTTAAGGACAAACAAGAAATATCAAATGCCGCTCCTTTTGTGTGCGAGGGTCAGACCCGCACTCTTCCCCGCGCTGGTGCCCGATTGTGTTGCGCCGCGCTTCAAGAACTATGTGCGGCTTGATTCCCATCCTTATGGGATACGTAGGAACGCCCGGATGTTTGAAACTTCGGGTCCAGCCCCCCACCTCTTAGATATTCCCCCTTCTCTGGGGAATCCGCCGCCTTCAGGTCACCCTCAAGGCGTGTTCCCCGACCCCTTGCCGTGGTCCACCAGTGTCAAGAGTACTCTGGTTTATTGCCAGGAGGGTCAGGATCCGCTTGGTCAGGTTTCCTCCACTATTCAGGCTTCGTGCTCCCTTTCATTCGGACCCATCGTCTACGCCCTGGGTGGAGCCCCCGTGAACGGTTCGGACACAATGCCTCAGTGCTCTCCCACCGACTCGGGCCGGTACCCCTAATGGCCTCGGGCAGCAAATCGATATGAATCCTGCGATTGAGCGGTCGATGCTCGTTTGCTGCCTCATTCCACCAACGGTTAGTGCGATGTTGATGCTGCTTTTCCGCCACGGTCGGCAGTACTCTCATATCGTCACGCCGGTGCTCCCGGTCCTCGAGTGAATGGCCGCATGATTCACATTTCCCACCTCCCATCCTGACCAGGCGAAAACTCGACACTCTTGACACTATCCCTTAGTGCATCTTCGCATATCCAGGGGATATGACCAGATGCGGCGTACTTTGAGATCTTTATGGTCCGAGCTCTAAGACCTTAAACTAAGATCTCTCTTTATGGTCCGAGCTCTAAGACCTTAAACTAAGATCTCCCCTTATGGTCCGAGCTCTAAGACCTTAAACTAAGATCTCTCGTTATGGTCCGAGCTCTAAGACCATAAACTAAGATCTCCCCTTATGGTCCGAGCTCTAAGACCTTAAACTAAGATCTCTCTTTATGGTCCGAGCTCTAAGACCTTAAACTAAGATCTCCCCTTATGGTCCGAGCTCTAAGACCTTAAACTAAGATCTCTCTTTATGGTCCGAGCTCTAAGACCTTAAACTAAGATCTCCCCTTATGGTCCGAGCTCTAAGACCTTAAACTAAGATCTCTCTTTATGGTCCGAGCTCTAAGACCTTAAACTAAGATCTCCCCTTATGGTCCGAGCTATAAGACCTTAAACTAAGATCTCTCTTTATGGTCCGAGCTCTAAGACCTTAAACTAAGATCTCCCCTTATGGTCCGAGCTCTAAGACCTTAAACTAAGATCTCTCTTTATGGTCCGAGCTCTAAGACCTTAAACTAAGATCTCCCCTTATGGTCCGAGCTCTAAGACCTTAAACTAAGATCTCTCTTTATGGTCCGAGCTCTAAGTCCTTAAACTAAGATCTCTCTTTATGGTCCGAGCTCTAAGACCTTAAACTAAGATCTCTCCTTATGGTCCGAGCTCTAAGACCTTAAACTAAGATCCTCTAGCCCTATGGTCCGAGCTCTAAGACCTTAAACTAAGATCCCCCCTTTATGGTCCGAGCTCTAAGACCTTAAACTAAGATCCAGCCCTTATGGTCCGAGCTCTAAGACCTTAAACTAAGATCTACCCCAAATGGGGTCCTACGTCCTGCATGACGTTAAACTGCACTCTTAGAACTACGTGTGGCTTGATCTCCAGCCTGATGGAGTACGTAGGAACGCCCGGGCATTTCGACTCGGGTCCAGCCTCAGGGATCGATAAGTCCCGCCCCTCCTCGTCGCCGGCCGTCTGGCCTGACTTCGGGTAGAGTGGTGCAGTCGTAATATTCTCCCCGATTCAGCTCGGGATGCCCCATCGCAAGGATGGGAAGCGACGGTTTCCTCGTCAGAGAGGTGCTGTCTGAGAATTGAGGTGACTCACGACCAGATTAGTGCATCCGCCTAATACGCTTCCCCCACGGTGGCGCAATTTTGAGAGCGTTGGATTCTGTCCGAACAAATTGTCACTTCGCCCCACGCTTCGCATGCCCTGTTGATCTGGATTTTCCACCCTTGTGTCTGAAGGAACCCTAAAGCGGTATTCATGATGACATGTGGTCCGCCTCCTGCAATATGAATGATGGCCTTTTTCGGTCCGTCTATTGCAGTTGTTATGGTCGATCCACTGTCCGCCTACCGTATTGGGCATTTCCTGGAAGGCCGACCGTTGTGGATGTCTGGATTCGGGACACGCGATTCACCCTTTCTCATTTCCCAATGTTCGGATAAAATCTCAACGCCCCTAGCGTTGTCCCGCTCGTGTGTTGGAACAAGTTGGGGGATGATACATTGGTTAGGTCTGAGGTCTCCTTTCCTAGGAATGACCTCCCTCTTTTCTCCAGAAACCCAGGCCCAATTATGGATGCCTGATGCTTGGTTAACACTCCCGCAAGACAACGAATTGTGGTTGAGCATATTAAACCGAAAGACGCAGATAAATATATTGATTCATACAAATGGATCGAAATATTGAGTAACGGAAGCAAAATGTTCTAGGAATGGCAAAAAACAAAACCCCTAGGGATTAGCGTGCTGGATAAGTCTTTCTAATGCCGCTACCCTTTGGCTGGCGGCCTCCAGGGCTGCTTCTCGTTCTCTGCGTGCCCTCTCCTCGTCGGCGGTCGCAGCACGCAGTTCGTCAATCATGGCCTGTGCGCGCTCCCGCTCGACTTGGAGTGTGACCATCTGTTGGCCCGCCTCCGTCAGCTGTACCTGAGCGTCGATCAGTTGTGCCGATAGTTGCTCCACAAGCTCGGTACATGCTGCAACGAAGGCCTCCTTCTCTGCCGCCTGCCCTTCGAGGCGCCAGACTTCCTGCTCTGCCGCGATGAGCGCCTGCGTGCTCTCCGACATGTCCCGACTTTGTGCGACGTCGGCACGCCGGCGGCTCTCGCGCATCTTCTCGGCCATGAAATCACGGACCGTCAGATGGAGGCGTTGAGCATCAGCTCCCCCGGCACACAGGAAGCGCAGCCAGGTCTGAAGTGATCCCATGCGCCCCAGCCATTCCGATGGGTCTCGCTTGAGGAAGCGCTGGATGCACTTCCACCCCCTGCGTCACGTTACCCGGCTATCCTCGACCGCCTCCGCGTCCGAGTCATCCATCTCCTCGGGGTCGGCAGGCCGGTAAGCAGGGAAGGCAGCCAGCAGGTCTGCTGCAGGGTCCGCCCCCGGGAGGTCCTCACGAGGGATAGGTTCCCCAACATCCGGGCAACCTTCTTCTCTCTCCCCAGCGGCGCTGACACCCTCCTCAGCCCCCAACCTCTCTCCGATGTCAGCACCGCCGATGTCCGGAGCCCCTTGATCAGCAATTGGTGGGGCCGGCTCGGTTTGGAAGGTCTGTTCCGGAGCAGGCGGCATGTCCACCACTGGTCCACTCGTAGATGGCCCGGGTTCGGCAACCCGACGAGCCTCCAATGTTGAGATCACTGCGCGGGGCATGCCATGGTTAGTCACGGATCGTCAATGGCAAACACCAGCAGTAAAGTAGGGAGACTTACGGGAGTTCGGAGCGTCATCTTCCGCTACCCCGGTCGCCGCAGGAACAGTTGCAGCAGGGGACCCCTTAGCGCTTGACAGTTCGATAATGCGTGCCTGGCCCCCGCCTTGTCCTGCTGGCGCCTCTCCTACTCCTGTTGAGGACGCCTGACCGACATCCGTGTGCTCCTGAGAAGGATGGAGAAACGGGTTAGAAGCTGCATAAGAGAATGGATGAAGCAAGTTGAGTAGGGATAGAAGCGGACCTCGAGGAGCTCAGTGACATCAACGTTGTCAGAGCCGGCCACCTCGCCGCTCTCCCGTGGGCTCCCCCGATGGGACCTTCCCTCGGAGCCTTCATCCTCCCCCGTCTCCTCCTCCTCCTCGGAGTCGTTACTGTCATCTTCTCCCGGCGGCATCTGTTCTGGAGCGGGCTCGAGACCGAGCATCACCTTCACCAGAAGGGATGGCTCCGCACGCTGACCACGTTGGCGCGCGTACTCGTCCATGGCCGTCAGATATGCATATTGCCGGTTGAAGTCCACCCTGTCGGTGATCTGGAGGCGCCCGACCTCTGGCAGATATATTCCTTCTCTAAGTATCTTTCGCCAGATGACGTCGGTCCCCAGTGACTGCCGCAGGGTCATCCAGGCCGACCACAGCGCCGGGAAGACTGCATCGTGGGAGGGTTCGAGAAGACGCCTCACCTGCTTCCCGGGCCGCTCCTCGACCGCCGCATGTGCCCCCTCTCTGGGCGCCGAGGTCGTAGCGGCAGCCTGCGATGTGCCCGCCGCCGAAGTCCCTGCTCGCGCCGGCCCCGCTGCTTGGCGCGCCTCCGTTCTCCCCCGTGTGGCGGCGCCTCGCCTCCTCCCTTGACGCCCGGTCTCCGCACGGGTGACCTCGAGCCGCCGAACTGGCTTCCGTAGAAGCCCCTCAGGGTACGCGATGGCCCAGTGTTCGGCATACTCGGTTGCCAAGCCTGCGTCGATCCCGGTAGGAGGGAGAGTGATGACGTCGCCAGAGCCGAAGGCGACGAACATCAGCCACATCTGGCGAAGGACGCAAGGGTTCGTCTCCTCCCGGACAGCGGTGAATACCCTCTTCGGCATCCGCTGAAGGCACCCGAACTTCCTGGCGAACCGGGTCGGCACGTAAGGCTCGCAGATCACCTTCCCGTCGATCCGAGCCACGAGCACCCCACCCCGCATGTTCAGGAAATATTCATGCTGCTCCAGCGGGCCCTGTCCGTTGTCGATCATCTGGCCGACGGGAGTGGGGAACGGGCTGAAGTTGAAATTGGCATGATTGCCAATCCGAACCCTCACGCCCTCCTCACTGAGGGTCATCGGAGCGACCCCTGCAATGTTCAGCAGGGAGGTTCGCAGGCCGTTGCCCGGAGGACTGATGGCATTTGGGAACGTATACCCACCGAGGTGAGCAGCCACCCATCCGTGGAAGAACTGAAAGGGCCCACAGATCCTTCGTGGCGACCCCCCTCGTGAGATGCGTCCCAGAATGGCATACAGCCTCGCCAGTACTGGGACCCCGAGGTTGTATCTCTTGTTGGCGGCCATAGCGCCTGCCATCGCCAGTGTCGCCGGGCGGACGCCCATCCTCGCATCCCACACTGGCAGGAGCCACCAGCTCAGAAAGGCGGCCAGGAACGCCGCGTACCGGACGTTCGGGTCCCGGGCCTCGATGACGCGGTACCCCCATGAGCGGTAATCGCCCGTCTCCAGGACCCGCCAGTACGACCCGTTTCGGCTCCTCTGAGCTGCGGTCGGGCACCGCTTCCCCCTACCTGGCATCTTGACCGCCGGGTCATGCTCCAGGAACTGGCCGAACCAATCCTTGTAGGCTATGTCCTTCTGGAAGTCCTGGATCCCGAGCCGCTGCGTAGCCAGGTCAAGCAGATGCCAAGTCAGAATGGGAGTCCGTGACCTATCCTCCCAGATGTTCTTCGGTGGCAGGAACTCATCGTACTGGTAGCCCTCCAGCGGGATACCTCCGATGCAGTGGATGTCCCAGAGACCGATGCCGACCTCCCCATGGTGAAGATGGAAGGTGTTGGTATCCGGGGACCAGCGAGTGAACAGCTCCGGCCCGAGCTCAGACTGCTGGTAGAAGTGGAACTGCGACGTCCACACCGCCTCGAACAGGCCGATGTACCGCAGCTCCTCTGCGAAGTGATCGCAAGTGTGGCGTACCCAGAACGCCCAGGACCACTCACTGGTGAGGTTGCCCCCAGACCGCAAGTCCCAGTCCTTCAGCCAGCCCTTGGTGTCGTCCGTGACGCTCTGGCGATATATGCTCGAGTAGAGGGCTGGAGAATTCTCCGCAGTAGGCTCACCCCCATCAATGGATCGCATCCTCGGGTTCAGGACATAGACATCCAAGTGTCTGGTCTCCCTGGCAGGATGCCCATTGTTGGTGATGTTATAGCGGAGAAGCTCGTCCTCCCGGGTCACCCAGGTCCGCGGCGCATCAATCTCGAACCCTGGCACCGGAACCTCATCTAGGATGCCGAAGTTCCAGAGCGGCAGGTTGTCCGACAGTGGATATGTCTTCTGGGCCGGCGTTAGTAAGTCGAACAAGGATTGATTGTTAGAAACAATCTCCTTGGCTCCGTAAACCTCCTCGTTCGTCGCCATCTCGGCTCTGCGAGTGGCGGCATCACCTTCATTTCCTCTGTGCGCGGCCATCTCGGAAGATTCGGGAGTCGTGCGAGTTAAGGGATGAAGCGGGCGGGATCGGACGAGGCTGGTGGAAAAGTTTGAGAGGCGGCGCACAATCCTAGTGGACGGTGCGCAATCGGGAAGTCCTTCGCGAAAAACCCCGGGTATTCGCGCAAAAACAGAGCGAAGTCCGGACGGTTTTGCGCGACGAGCGAATTCCGCGCCGGAAAAGGCAATTTCGCGCACGAGAGCAGAGAGGCTTATCGCGCGGAAGGCCAGTGTACGGCACGGAGGGACCCAGTGCCCCTATTTATAGGCGAGGCCGTGGTCCGCGCTGCGCGGAAAAGGCTTTGCGCGACCGCATCGGCCGCTTTCTCGCCCGACACCCATTTTTGCGCGCCACAGTCCCGCGTCGCCCAGGACTTCGGCATTCTGGCGTCTCCCTCGGAACCCGATCGTTGCGACCTCTCGCCGATCAGATTCCGAGGGGGGGCTTTTGTAGACGCCGGAAAAGTCCGTTGTTCCCAAACGAAGCTCCGGATGCGGAAAGCGAGGTCATATTTGGAGTCGGAAGGATGTTTCGGAGGGCCCGGAGGCCTTGCGCGGAATTTCAGAGGCCCGCGCGCAAAGGTGATGTTCCGCGCGCAAACCCCCCGGGATGCGCGCAATGCGCCGGTCCGGCGCGCAATTTTGCGCGCCGCGGGTCCGCGCGACTCCCTTGCGCGCCGCGCCCGATTCCGCGCCCGCGAGGAGAATTTCGCGCTCGCACCCTGGATTCCGCGCCCGGGGTTGCCTATAAATATAAGGCGACCCCCAACGTTTCAAAGGTTGCTGGAAGTCGAAACGTCTCTCGTGCGCGCAATTCAACCCCTTCCGCGCGCAATGACGAACTTCAGGTAACCTCCTTTCTTTCGCGCAAGAAAGCCTCGGGGTCCGCCTTCGCGCGCAATCCCCGCTGGCTCCTTGCATTTGAATAAAAGCTCACCCTAAGGCCTTTGCGTGCAACAGAACCCGCTTGCGCGCAATTGCCCCCGGGGTGCGCGCAATCCGGCCCGATTGCGCGCACCCCCCCTTCTTTCAAGTGGCCATTCGTTAAAGAATGAGCCGTTGCCCCCGCGCGCTATCCGAAGCCTGGTGTGAGCAATCTCAAGCATCCGCGCGCAAGGCGCTGGCCCAATTGCGCGCCAGCCGCCCCGATTGCGCGCCGGCCCGCAGTATTGCGCGCGAAGCTTCCTTTTTGCGCGCAATCTGCCAGGGTCGTCCCCGTTGACCTCCTAAGGATACCCGCCTGTGTGGCACCCGATGATTCTCATCCCGGGTGCCCGCACCGTGCGTTGTCTTCCCGTGCGGCCCTCCAGGTTCGTGCGAAGTGACATGCACCCATCGTCCGGCAACCTATGCCCAGCATGACGTTAAACTGCACATTCGTCCCGCATGACGTTAAACTGCGCATTCGTCCCGCATGACGTTAAACTGCGCATACGTCCAGCATGACGTTAAACTGCATATTCGTCCAGCATGACGTTAAACTGCTAATCCGTCCAAGCTGCACGACGTTAAACTGCCTAGCCCCCATCGTCCGCGCTGCAAGACGTTAAACTGCCAAGTGCTTCGTCCTCAACACATGACGTTAAACTGTACTTCGTCCGGCAAGACGTTAAACCGTCCGCTTCGTCCTCAACACATGACGTTAAACTGTACTTCGTCCGGCAAGACGTTAAACCGTCCGCTTCGTCCTCAACACATGACGTTAAACTGTACTTCGTCTGGCAAGACGCTAAACCGTCCGCAACCTGATCCCGTGCTCCGCACGCAGGATCCCCCCGGTTTGGATGTGGCCCCCACCCGCTCGTCCCTGCAGGGATGTCGGGATTGCCCCTCTTTAGGGACGATTTAATGGGAGTGGCTTTTCCCTACGGGGGCAGGGTATTACAAACCCCTAGTTTCTCGTGGGAGGCTGCACATGTGTATCTCCATTGCGCCTCCCCACTGCCGAAGCCAGTAGAGGGTCTGACTGGGATCGAGGTGTCTTCCGCTTTCGGTCCAAGTCCCTTCCAACTGAGTTTTGCAGCATCCGGGCTGCCCCAAGTGCGTAAGTCCTGACAGAATGAACTACGTGGACTTTGATCCCTGTCTTCTATACAGGGTACGTAGGAAGCCTCCCTGAGGTTCAAGCCCACCACCTGGTCGTCCCGGTCGTATTTACGTCGGTTCGTCCATCAGTGGACCCCTCCAGGGTTCACGCTTGCGTTGATTCACCTATGAATCCGCCCCTGTGGGAGACTGCCCGTGTGTATCTCCACGGTGCCTCCCCACAGCCCCCCTTTTTCCATTTCCCCTTTTATCATCCATCATGACGTGAAACTGTGATCCACCCGGCCGTTCCATCCCCCTCCGTGCGAGGTGGTTCGGTTCAATCCTCCGCCCGGTGGCCTCGACCTCTTCGTGAGTCGGCTTGCCGACGTCCAGCATGACGTTAAACTGTATGCCCGAACTACGTTGACTTTGATCCGTGATAATGCGCGGTACGTAGGAAGCCCCTCTGGGGTCCAAGCTCTTCACTTCATCATCCATCCTGATCCTTACCCGGGCCGCCACATCCCGGTGGGGTCATGCCACTTCACTCCACTCCACGTTACTTGGGAAGCCGCCCATGTGCTGGCCCCAGCGTCGGAGGTTCCCCGCAAGGGGTTCTGTCATCTGATCCACTTTTCGTGTTGATCGGTCTGATGCCGTCCCCGCTAGACGTTAAACTCGCGGCATACCCCGTGTTAAACATGGGAAGCTGAGGAAAACCTCAGGTGACACAGTTCCCCGCACCTAGTACGGGATGCCTCAGGCCATCATGCCTTCGAGAAGCCCTATTAGGGACGGAAGACAGATGTGCAGAGCCGCAATGTTACGACACGCCCCCAGCACCCAGAGCCACCCGGCCTTCTCACCGCAGGTTGCTGCCCCGCCCAGACTCCTTGGAACGTCCGGGCGGAAGCAGCGTAATTAACCGGTGTCCATGAAGATATGGCGCCGGGAACGAGATTCACGAACATTCTTAAGTCTATGAGGGAGACCCGGATTAGGCGACAAGTTCCGAGGAGACGTCCAAGGAAGGAGGAGCCGACATCCCATCATCCCGGTTTCGATCAAGGAGCAGACGCCCCTGAATAAGGGACGGATGCCGCCCGCCCTTGGAAAGCGGGACTGCGAGACCACAAGCCGCGCGCCCATCCCCTCAGGTTGACGGGTGCACGCGCGAACGCGTCCTGGCGGAACAGCGTAACCCGACGCACATCCGCACCGAAACAACCGCCCTCTATAAAATAAACATACAATGCATGCGTATCTGCCCAAGTAAACATCAAGAACTACTTGGCTATCATTCTACGTCACAACAGCATAACAGTTCAACAGTTCCACTATCCTACAACTTGGCATGGCAATTGGAAAAATACCGAACTAGAAAAACAAGCATGGAGAAATATCCAGAGTATAGTAAAAGAATTACCCTACATACAAGAAATTAGCTCTACTCAAGTAATCATGAAATGCAGGAAAACAAAAAGGGAAAAACAGGAAACACAAAATACCTCATTCAAGTGTATTGGTGGAATTTTAACAAAATATTCATAGAATTCCTACAGAAAGGCACAAACCACCTACCTAGATGCTAGGAGAATGATATATGTTAACCGTGATGATTGATTCTATTTATAACGTCGAAGAACTGAGAAAACATTAAAAAACTCAACCAATGATAACTTGAGAAAGAGGAGGAATTGGATAACAAGGATGTTGGAGAATAAATAGCTCTCTGCTACTGTTCCAATTCAATCGTCGGCAGCTGAAACAAGTATCAGATGGAGGCTCGAGAATCCAGTGAAGTTCCGCGGCCGAACCGGTCGCTCTCTGTCTACGAACCTGAAGAAGAAGAGCGTTTTGTCCTTCATGTGCGCCCCCGGTTCGTTGAATGAAAAAAAATGAAAATACACAGTGTGTACATCTGGGGTACACGATGTGTACTCTGTTTTTCCGTAATCCACTTTAAGTGGCCTTTACATCACCCCTACACACTGTGTTTGTGGACCGGACACGACCAGCATGTCACTACCCGTCCTTGGGACCCATGTCGTTACTACCCCAAGCCTGCCTTCCATAGGCCAGGGGCTGACGACTAGCACCAAGGCGTAAATACTGGTAAAAAGGGAAGGAATTGCCTTTGTAAAGTAAACAAACACCACGGAGCAAGAAAGCAGTAGAAGTAAACACTATGTAAAAACAGAGTACAACAGTAAGTGAGGAAATGTAAGTGGGCCAGTATACAAACCCAAACTGAAAGTAAAGTACAACTGGAAAGGGAAAACAACAACTGAAAAGTAAAGCTGCATCGTCAAGCTGCCCACTAGAAATCCCACCTGAAGGGTGGGAAAATATAGCCTCCACTACTCCTCGGGTCCAGCCGACCGCTCCGAGTACGTCCCGCCCAGTGGACCACCTCCAGGTACCTTCCTGCTCCGCAAGCCTCAATCACGATCAGCGTTGTCCGCCGTCTGCAACCAACACAACATAGTGCGGGCATAGCCCGTGCATGGGTGAGTATAAGCAACTCATTAGGGACCCCAAGACCCCCGAAGGTCTCCCAGAATCCACAAAGGATAATCCAAAAAGGAAAGATACAATCACGAAGTAACATTCGACACTACTTAGGTGTATGTCCATACATATACCTAAGTCATCAATTCTCGTTCAGATCCAACATCGGAGCCCAAGTACAACCCAGTACACACAAGAAAGAAAAATGAAAATCCACACAGGATAACACAACACAATCCAGAAAGGAAAGCAAAATAGGATTCAGCTCACATAGGTATACTTCTTCGTATGACGATAGAGATGATCAGATATATCCACTGATTCATCTAAGTCGTCGGGCCCACAAATTATCGATTGGTACTAACCCCCGCAATGACCCAGCAAGGGTCCGACCCACAATGGATCGATAGGTAACTAACCCCCGCAATGAACCAGGAAGGGTCTGACCCACACATGATCGATAGGTAACTAACCCCTGTAAAGACCCACACAGGATCAGACCTACACAGGATCTGTAGGCACTCGCTCACACAGAACCACAGAGCGCTTACCCACACAGGATCAGACCCACACAGGGTTGGTAGCACTGATCCACGAAGGATCGCTGAGTGCTTTAGTTGTAACTGTCGAATCCACTGAGGATCTCCGTACAGTCGTCGTATTAGTAGTAGTCACAAACGCAGCTAGCTCTAGGGTTCCCGCACACAGCAAGCTCCTTCGGGAGGGTCCGCTCCACGAGCCGAGAGGCTGATACATCAACTGACACATAGTCTAGATTTGATGTATCCAAAAGTTTCTTCTTATCAACAGGAACTCAACGTTGCAGATGGTGTGTCAATCAGACGCCCGATCTGAGAGTTATTGGCTTTTTCGTCCCAGGGGCCCGGTTGGTTTTTAAGGAAAAACCAACCCGATCGTACTCCACCTGCATCCAAACCTCGGGCAGAGTAATCCAAAAGATCTGTCTCACTAAGTGGAATCCCACAAAGTCGACGACACATAAATCAGACGTCTGGAGCTTATGATTTGAGCGTTTCCGCTCCGAGGGCCCGGTTGGTTTCGTGTACGAACCAACTCGGCCGAACCCAAAGTATTCTGAAACCTTGGTTGCGATATACCTATGTGACCGTCGTGATCCAATGATCTCATCAGAACTGACGGTGCATCGATCGGAGGCCCGAAGCACAAGTTATGGGCATCCGACCGGAAAGGATTCAGTATTAAGGGGTTCGGGCCCGGTCCGACCCGGCCCGATACCCCCAGGGTTGACCTGAACTGGGTCCGGGTCCGACCAGCTTGGGCGCGGCCTGGCCTGGGTGCAGCGCACCCAGCGCGCTGGCAAGGCGCTCGGCCAAACGGCCGAGCCGTTTGGAGTGGGGGGCGCCTTCCCCCTAGTTGTAACTGCGGCCCCCCATTAAGTGGGTCGTTGTGCTGGGCGGCCGAGGGTTTGAAACCCCGGCTACTCTCCTGTCTGGCCGGCCCGCCTTGGCCGACCGGTTTCTTCCTCCACGGGACCGGCAATGGCCGGTCCCCCCTACTCCGATGCCGGTGGCCCGGAACCGGCCGCCGGTCTCCTTGCTCCGCCGCGGCCCGGAACCGGCCGCGGCCATGACTCGTCCGGTGCGGTGCGACGGCGCCGCACCCCTCTGCCGCGGCCCCGCTCTGGCCGCGGTGTTTTTTCGGTTCTCCAGCGCGGCGCGACGACTTCGCGTCCTTGTTCGATTTCACGGTGCGGCGCGAAGGCACCACGCATTCCTTGCCGCACGATTTCGCGTGGTGCGACGACACCAAGCCATTTCTTTCCAACCACATTAGAAACAAAATCAATAATGGAGGAGGGTTGGACATGTTTGTGAGGTCCGACCTCCTCTCGTTAGTCAATAGCAATTGGTCGTATTTTCATGAAGAACAACAAGATAGTATTCACGAACAAAATAAATAAATAAATCTTCTACCTCGTGCGAGCTTGAATGGAGGTTCATCGAACGAGGATTCATCGTGGAAAAACCGTCGTGGAATGAGACGTCACGGAAGGAGGAAGTCGCGTCGGCATTGTGGTACATGGCATCGCAGAAGGAGATGTTGCAGAAGGAGACGTCACAGAAGGAGACGTCGCGAAAGAAGACATCGCAGAAGAACCGTCGCGGTATACGGCGTCGCGTAGTCGGTCTCCGAGGACTCGGTGTTCTTCGATGGAGTTCGATGCATTCTTCGTGTTATTCATGTTCTTCGACGATGAAGATGAAGAACTTCTAGCTTCCTTTAGCTTTTCTCCCCAAACCTCCCAAGCAACAAATCCCCGAATAAAATAATCACCTCCCTAATTTTATTAACTCAACAAAGCTTTTGAAATTAAAACATCCACACTTAACTGACTTAATTAATAACAGAAGTTTTCAAAATTTATTGGTGTGTTGAGGGGGGTTGAATAATATGAAGGGGTGGGGTTTGTGTGGGCCCCACCACCCTCATAACCTCCCTTGGGAAGTTGGGTAGTTACCCAACTTCCACCCAAAGCCGTAAACCACTTAAAGAAAATAAAAGTTGTCGTTAAATTATAAATTAAACTTCCACATTTTCTTTCATCTTCTCTCGATGAAATGCAACTCTGAAAATGGTGTTCCTATGCAATTTCTGAAACTGTGGTTCCATCGGTTCCCTCAGAATTTGATTCCGAGCACCAGTTCAAAAGTTATTACTTCCCGCACGTCCGTTCACTGAACGTACCCGAGCTAAGCTTCGGATAGAAATTCCGGGCACACCGGGCCTCGAAATCATGTTCCATCAGAAACCACGTTCTTGTAAAATCCCAAAGAAAATTAAGTAAAAATTTTCCTTTAATGTTACCGGTCATTAAATCACTCCCTCCTCAGGGCATTACGTCCCCGTAAAGATACATCATAAACTAGGGAAACAAAAGTGGGTACTGAGCCTGCATTTGAGCCTCCTGCTCCCAAGTGATCATCTGGAGGTTCCAGTGATGCCATCTGATGTGCACTAGTGGAATCGAACGTCCACGTAGGACCCGCTCATGTCGATCCTTGATCTCCACCGGGACCTCCACAAAATTCACCCCATCATCAACGTCCAGCTCCCCATTGTCAATGATATGTGTCGGGTCGTGCACGTATCTCCTCAGCTGAGATACGTGGAAGACGTCGTGCACCAGGTGCAACTGTGGTGGTTGAGCCAGGCGATAAGCCACCTCGCCAATCCTGCTAAGGACCTGGAATGGTCCAATGAAGCGTAGAGACAACTTGCTGCCTCGGCCAAATCTCCGTTATCCGCATTGTGGTGAGGCACACAAGAAGACGTGGTCGCCATCCTCGAACTATAGTGGCCTCCGCCTCCTGTCAGCATAAGACGTATACCGACTCTGAGCTGTCCTCATCTGCTCCTGGATGACCTGGATCTTATCTATCCTGGCCTGGACCATCTCTGGTCCCACAAGTGCTAACTCTACAGGGTCTATCCAGCACAAAGGAGATCTATAAGGTCGGCCGTACCACGCCTTGTATGGTGCCATCCCGATGGTGGAGTGATAGATGTTGTTGTACATGAACTCCACCATGGGTAGGTGGTCCTCCTAGCTGTGACCAAAGTCGAGGACACATGCTCGGAGCATGTCCTCAAGAGTCGGAATGGTCCTCTCCGTCTGACCATCCGTTTGAGGGTGAAATGCGGTGCTCAGACATAGTTTCATCCCGAATGCCTCCTGCAACCCCTTCCAAAGCTGGGAAGTAAAGAGAGAATCTCGATCGGAGAAGATAGATGATAGCACACCGTGAATCTGTACAATCTCCTAAATGTAGAGATGTCCCAAGCTCTCCACTGAGCCCTTCTCTCTGATGGGTAAGAAGTGATCCGACTTGGTGAGTCGGTCGACAATCACCCAAATGGATTCGTGACCTCTGGAAGTGCATGGAAGTCTAGTCACGAAGTCCATTGATATCCCATCCCACTTCCACTTTGGGACCTCCAAGGGTTGTACCAAGAATGTTGCACCTGATGCTCTGCCTTCACCTTCTGGCAGGTGAGGCCTCAAGAAACAAACTTTGCCACAACCTTCTTCATGCCCGACCACCAGTGGTGTCGTCTGAGATCCTTGTACATCTTCGCCACTCCAAGATGTACCGCCAAAGGAGAAGTGAGAAACTCTCTTAGCACCTACTCCCATAAAGCTACTGGTATCAAGTTACGTCCCTTGAAAAGGATGTCATGCTCTGCTCCAATGGAAAAACCATCAGGTGCCTGTCCTGAGGATATCTGTGTACGCCACGTCTCATAGTCAGCGTCCCCACGTTGTGCCTCTCTGACCCGCTATAGTAGTGGAGGAGAGACTGTGAGAGACTGAAGGAAGGTTGCACCATCTCCATCCACAATGAATATCTGCAAAGCGACTAGCTGCTCTGTCGCCTCCTCAAGTAGTTGAATGCCCATCCTCCTGCTGAGAGCATCGACTACCATGTTTCCATTCCCAGGAGCCAAGACTATCTCAAAGTCATAGTCCTGGAGGAACTCGATCCATCACCACTGTCTCAGGTTCAGGTCCTTCTGAGAGAACATGTACCTAAGGCTCTATTGGTCAGAAAATACTGTAAAGCACTCTCCCATCAGGTAGTCTCACCATGTCTTCAGAGCGAAGACCACTGCCACTAAATCCAGGTCGTGGGTAGCATAGTTCTGCTCATTCGGCCTCAACTGAAGTGATCTATAGGCAATCATGGCTTTCTCCTACATTAGGAATCATCTGAGTCTGGTCCCTAATGCGTCTTATTAGACTACGTACCATACTCCCTCTTCTGGCAACCTCAAGATAGGGGTGCTGGTCAATCTCTGTCTCAGCACCTGGAAGGTCTACTGATATCTGTCTGACCACATGAAGGGTTTCCCCTTCCTCCTAAACGTTCTGAAAAGATGATAAGATTTCTCCTTTACCGAAAAAAGAAATCTAGTCTCATCCCCTGGATGAACCATGTTCCTTTCCTAATACAGTCAATCCCGTCATGATTAGTTAATTCATGGCATGGATGACGTCGTAAGGACTCCACTCTACTACCAAGAGATCCAACCATTACTGTCGCCCCCAAGGGTTGAGTCACACTGTCAGCATCAGTGTGTGGTCACTGGGTCTCCTCCAGTAAGAATCTCGCAAGTGAGGGCCAAGTCAACAGTTTTTATCTAACACCTCATAGTAATAAAAAACAAAATACAAGAAAGAAAACATCACCAATGCAAGTGTCTTTTATTACATCACTCAAAGTACAAGGACACAATGAAACACAAACTATGAAGCTAGAGGCATTATGAGAAATGGCCTTTATGCCCGGAGCTAGTCCCGAACTAGTCCACCCACTTCCGAAGCTCCATGACCGTATGCTTCAGCTTCCAGAAGTTGTGCTCTCCCCTAAGGTCAGGATGCACCTCCTGGTGGTGGTGGTGGTAGAGCTTCAAAACATCGTCCACCACCTGCTGCTTAGCCAGCTCCTCTGCCTCGTCCACCTGCTTCCTCCAGACTGCCACAATCGAACCTCTGCCTCTACCTAGGTGGTTCCTCAACCATCTTCTGCTCCACTGCATGGCGGGTCGGGCATTCACGAGCCATGTGGCCCTGCCCGCCGCATGAGTAGCACCGCCTGCCTCTCGAAAGACTGGATCCGTGATGTGTGCCCCGCACTGTTGATATAGTGTCCTGAGGTCATCTTCCTGAGGGTCTGGTCTTCCTGGACCCATGATTTATCCATCGACTGCCTGCTGCAGAAGACTCTGCTACGTGCCGCCCCACGGTAGGTCTCGCCTATGAAGAAGGCTCAGCATGAAAGCTCTCGATCAAAAGGGCTCGCTCCAGTACTCCTGCCTAGGTCGGAATGCTAAGGGAGATCAGCGATGCCCTGATCTCATGTCTCAGTCCCTGCTCAAAGGTCTAGGCCTGGAAGAGTGGTTCACGTACCATGTCGGTCGAGTAGCACGAGAGATCGGTAAATCTCGTCGAGTACTGGGTGACCGTCAAGCTGCCATGCTGCAGCTGAATAAGCTCCTGGATGCGCACCACACAGAGGGTGGCCAGGATGAACTCTGAGTAGAAGAGGCTCTCAAAGTCTGTACAGAGTAGAGATGCCTCATCGTGCACCTGGAGCATCAAGCTCCACCATCGGCCCGCTGCCGCGTGCAGTATGCTCGCTTTGAGGATCACCAGGAGGTCTGCTGGTGTCCTCACTAACCGGAAAACTCGTACCACTGCGTCCAGCCAGTCCTCGGCTGTCTGGGGGTCCATCTCCCCGCGGAACCAGGGTGGTTTCTGGCGTTGGAACTCATGCAGTGCACTAAGGCGATGTGAATCGTCAGTAGCTGGGGCTGGAAGCATCGATGGCTCGGCGGGTAAAGGTATCATCGGTGCCTCAGCTGTCAAAGGGCCCTGCACCGAGGAATCATCGCTCGGCGGGCTATCGTCACACTCAAATCTCGGAACCCTAGATGGTTGCCGTCGTGGGGCCATTCTGAAAAGGAAACAGGTGCTCCACTGTCAGAACAATATACCTGGTGAGCTGACACAAAGTAATCAAATAGAAAACTTGAAACACATATGCAATCAATGTTTTCGTGCATTAATTAGGAAATCAGAAGTCAGGGTCCTGGTGTATGGATACGTCGGCCACTGCACCAACACTGGACTCCCTGGAATGATAACCACACCCAATACACTGAACACTATAGCTTCACATAGAAAAAGATCAGAGTCCCATCTTCTGTGGTAGAACCGAACCTCCCTCTGATACCAATTTGTCACGACCCGTCCTCGGGACCCATGCCGTGACTACCCCAAGCCTTCCTTACATAGGCCAGGGGCTGGAGACTAGCACCAAAGTGTAAATATAGGTAAAAAGGGAAGAAATTGACTTTGTAAAGTAAACAAACACCAAAGAGCAAGCAAGCAGTAGAAGTAAACACTAAGTAAAAACTGAGTACAACAGTAAGTGCGAAAAAGTAAGTGGGCCAGAATAAAAACCCAAACTGAAAGTAAAGTACAACTAGAAAGGGAAAACAACAACTGAAAAGTAAAGCCACATCGTCGAGATATCAACTGGAAATCCCACCTGAAGGGTGGGTGCATATAGCCTCCACTGCTCCTCGGGTCCAGCCGACCGCTCCGAGTACGTCCCGCCCTGTGGTGCACCTCCAGGTAACGTCCTGCTCTGCAAGCCTCAACCACGATCAGTGTTGTCCGTTGTCTTCAACCAACACAACATAGTGCGGGCATAGACCGTGCAGGGGTGAGTATAAGATACTTAGTAAGGACCCCGAGACCCCTGAAGGTCTCCCAGAATCCACCAAGGATAATCCACAATGGAAAGATATAATCACGAAGTAACATTCGACACTGCTTAGGTAAATGCCCATACATATACCTAAGTCATCAATTCTCGTTCTTCTCCAACATCCGAGCCCATGTAAAACCCAATCCACACAGGAAAGAAAAACGAAAATCCACACAAGATAGCACAACACAATCCACAAAGGAATGAAAAACAGGATTCAGCTCACACAGGTATACTTCTTCGTATGACGATAGAGATGATCAGATATATCCACTGAATAATCTAAGTCGTTGGACCCACAAAGGATTGATAGGTACTAACCCCCGCAATGTCCCAAGAAGGTCTAACCCACACAGGATCGATAGGTAACTAACCCCCGCAAAGACCCACACAGGATCGATAGGTAACTAACCCCCGCAAAGACCCACACAGGATCGGACTCACACAGGATCTGTAGGCGCTAGCTCACACAGAACCGCTGAGGACTGACCCTCACAGGATTGGACCCACACATGATCAGTAGCACTGATCCACGAAGGATTTCTGAGTGTTGTAGTCGTCACCATCGAATCCACTGAGGATCTCTGTACAGTCATCGTAGTAGAAGCAGTCGCAAACGCAGCCAGCTCTAGGGTTCCCGCACACAGAAATCTCGTTCGGGAGGGTCCACTCCACGAGCTGAGAGGCTGATACATCAACTGACACATAGTCCAGAGTTGATGTTTCCAAAAGTTTCGTATCATCAACAAGAACTCAACATCGCAGACGGCGCGTCAATCGGACGCTCGGTCTGAGAGTTATTGGCTTTTTCATCCCAGGGGCCCGGTTGGTTTTTAAGGAAAAACCAACCCGACCGTACTCCACCTGCATCCAAACCTCGGGAATAGTAAGAAAAAAGATCCATATAACTAAGAGGAATCCAACAAAGTCGACGACACGTCAATCGGACATCCGGAGCATATGATATGAGAGTTTCCGCTCCGAGGGCCCGGTTGGTTTCGTGTACGAACCGACCCGTCTAAACCCAAAGTATTTCGAAACCTTGAGTGAGATATACTGAAACGACCGTCTCGATCCAAGGATCGCATCACAACTGATGGTGTGTCTATAGAAGGCCGGAAGCACAAGTTATGGGCATTCGACCGGAAAAGATTCGGTATTAAGGGGTTCGGGCCCGGTCCGACCCAGCCCGATACCCCCAGGGTCGACCCGAACCGAGTCCAGGTCTGGCCCGCTTGGGCACAGCCCGGACCGGCTTGGGTGCGGCCCGGCTCAGTCTGGCCTGGCCTGGGCGCAGCGCGCCCAGCGCGCTGGCCAGGCGCTCGGCCAAACGGCCACGCTGTTTGGAGTGGGGGGCGCCTGCCCCCCTGGTTGTAACTACGACCCCCCATTAAGTGGGTCGTTCTGCTGGTCGGCCGGTGGTTTGAAACCCCAGCTGCTCTCCTGTCAGGCCGGCTCGCCCGAGCCGGCCGGTATCTGCCTCCATGGGAACGACGATGGCCGGTCCACCCTGCTCCAACGCCGGTGGCCCGGAACCGGCCGCAGGATTGATTCGTTCAGTGCGGCGCGATGGTGCCTCACCCCTCCGCCGCAGCCCTGCTCTAGCCGCGGTGTTTTTTCTATTCTCCGGCGTGGCACGACGGCGTCGCATCCTTGTTCGATTTCACGGCGCGGAATGACGGCGTTGCACATTCCTTGCCGCAAGATTCCGCGTGGTGCGACGGCACCGCGCCATTTCATTCCAACCACATTAGAAACAACATCAATAATGGAGGAGGGTCGGCCGTGTTTGTGCGGTCCGGCCCCCTCTCGTTAGTCGTTAGCAATTGGTCGTATTTTCACGAAGAAAGACAAGATAGTATTCATGAACAAAATAAATAAATAAATCCCCTACCTCGTGCGAGCTTGAACAGAGGTTCGTCGAACGAGGATTCGTCGTGGACAAACCATCGCGGAAAGAGACGCCACGGAAGGAGGAAGTCACGTCAGCGTCACGGTACACGACATCACTGAAGGAGATGTTGCAGAAGGAGACGTCGCGGATGGAGACATCACGGAAGAAGACGTCGCGGAAGAACCGTCGCGGTATATGGCGTCCCGTAGTCAGTCTCCGAGGACTCGGCGTTCTTCGATGGAGTTCGATGCGTTCTTTGCGTTCTTCGTGTTCTTCGACGAAGAAGATGAAGAACTTCTATCTTCCTTTAGCTTTTATCCCCAAACCTCCCAAGCAACAAATCCCCAAATAAAATAAGCACCTCCATTATTTTATTAACTCAACAAGGCTTTTTAAATTCAAACATCCACACTTAACTCACTTAATTAATAACATAAGTAGTCAAAAATTATTGGTCAGTTGAGGGGGGTTGAAGAATATAAAGGGGTGGGGTTCGTGTGGGCCCAACTACCCTCATAACCTCCCTTGGTAAGTTGGGTAGTTACCCAACTTCCACCCAAAACCTTAAACCACTTAATGAAAATAAAAATTGTAGTTAAATTATAAATTAAACTTCCACAATTTTTATTATCTTATCTCGATGAAACACAAATCCGAAAATGGTGTTCCTAAGAAATTAACGGCACTATGGTTCCATCGGTGCCCTCAGAATTTGATTCCGAGCACCGGTTACAAAGTTAGGAATTCCCACTCGTTCGTTCACTGAACGTACCCGAGCTAAAGTTCGGATAGAAATTCTGGGCACACCGGGCCTCGGAATCATGTGCCGTCAGAAACTGCATTCCTTTAAAATCCAAAAGAAAATTAAGAAAAAAATTTCCTAAAATTTTACAGGTCGTTACATAGAAAATAGTTTGGAGTGGAAAGGGAGTACCCGGCATGTACTCAGAATGTGAACGGCTTATACCTCAAAAAATATCCAGAAACCCCTCTTTTCTCAAAAACTCCGAGAAAAAGGAAGACATACCTGAAATGAAGATTGGGGTTCTTACATGATATACCAAAGAATAACTTTAGGAATCAGTTTAGTGAATTTGAGTTTATGTTTATTTCATTTGGTGTCATGAATTTCCAAACCGTTTTCATGGGATTGGTGAAAAACTTTTTCTATGAGTTCTTTCAGTAGTTTATTTTATTTTCATTTTATTCATCCTCGAATATTCATGGTTACAAGAGGATCATTCAATGCACCTAAGGGATATTTTGTAGGTTCTTTGATGACATAAACTCTATGGAATGTTTTCTAGGTGGATGTTTTGGATGCACAAGATTCAAATCTAAGGGAATGTCATGTCATTATATGTAGATTCATTGTATTCATAGAATATTAACATAGTTTTTTATTGGATGTATCATTTGAATATTTCATATATTAAATAATTCAATTAACCTGTGTGTTTTTTTAGGATTATCATGTATATTTTCTCTTCAATGAATATCCCTTAAAAAGAATTAAGATAGAATAACCATGTATTATTTTTGACAGATCAAGGTTAGGTGTCATTTGATTATATGAAAGATAACCTGATAGGCACTCTTATCCATCAATTTCATGAGGTGGGAGTTATGTTTGATGTTTTATATTATTATTTTTATATTTAATTTTGTTATGTATTGATGTAGTGAAGGGAATATATATATTTCAAGTCTTGATACATATATCCCCAATTTAATAAGTTTTCTTCATTTAATTTTGAGTTTGTGGTGGAGTTATTTACCCATATAACGAGGAAAACTTACCTCAGTTGTGAGAACTTATTTATATTTATGGTTTATAGGATCTCGATATATATATTCTTCCAATAGAATTTGACTGTAAATTATCAGTGGCTTATGATATTATTATAGGGATACAAAAATAATATCTCATATTAAACATAAAATTGGAATGTTTTGGGTGATGATCTAAGTATGAATAATTGTGGTGGTGGGGTATTTGAGTTTGTAGATGGATATAGAGTGATAGAGTATATACTGAAATTTGTTATTGATGTTGATAAAAATATTAATTAGGTTTACTATATCATATGACAATGTAGACATCCTTGGTATAATAAGTCATGGAATTATAGAATGGATATTATGAGGTGGAGTTTTGTTGTGATCATTTTGTTTATGGGGGGGGGTATTGAGAGTTTATCAAAGGATTAATGACATGATGATATATTTTAGAGAACTAACATTCTCCATTTAAAATGAAAAGGTTTTTCTACATTTGTTTCATAGATCACCATTAGTAGAACTTATTGGTATATTAAAGATGTATCATCCTTTGAGTATTCAATTTTTTGTCTCTTAATGAAGAGTTTTCTGGCTAAGATTATATGTTAGAGCATATCTTATTAGATAGTGAAAGTAAAGAATAAATTTTCATGTAAGTTATTTTTCCTTTTCTGTACTATTATGTTGAAGTGGGAGGATATATTAATAGATTTGTAATTTTTATTCCTCATGATCATGGGGTATATGATAATATATGAGTGGTTTTTTATTGGATGATGAATTCAACATGATTTTTAATTTTATTTATAACATAGAATCCTATATGGTTGGTCAGACAATGAAAACTATCTATAAATTAGGGGATAATTTTCACACAGGTGTTCTAGATTTTGGGGGTTTTTTGTCGAAGCACCTACACCCACTAAATTTTTCCTATATAATAATAAAATATTATTATATTATAGTTGATCCATTTAAGGAGTTTAACAAGAATATCAATAGATCAATGTTATACTAGATCACAGTTCGTGTGGTAAAAAATCATCATCAAAATTTTTTGTAGAGCACAATTAAGTAGGTTAAGATGAATCGTAAGTAGATGAAGATAGATATGGACCATAATAAATCACATTATAATCCATGATGTATTCCTTTAGAGATTGAATATATTGACAATGTGATTCTCAATGTTTCTCCTCACCATGGAAGATAGTGTTTTGGTTGAAGTAATAGGTTATCTAATTCATTCATCTGAAATTTCAAGGTATTGAAGCCAGTTGGTGTTGTAGTGTATCTTTTAGGGATTCATCGAAAGATGTATTTTACCCAATACATATTCCATGTGTCAATTATTCAGTAGTATACTCATTATGGATCCCATGTTACAAATAAAGATGAGTTGGATGTCGAGGGTGTGGAGACATTAGTGGCATAGTTGGTTTTGATCACAACTAACAAGAGAAGGTTTTTTTGTCACATAATTCCCATAGTTTGGGTGTTGTGGAGAGAAAATGTAATAGAGGAATGTATATTGGAACTTGAGTAACAGATTCATGCTCAGTATTTAGTGTATTTTAACTATGTTTTTTGTTGTTGTTATGTTAATATGTTTGGTTCTACACTAGGATGGTTAATGTGGTTCATTACTTATATCATTTTTTTATTTAATATTGGTCAGATTCCAATTTAATATATATATTGTGGTACATATCCTATTTTTTTGATTAATTATTATCCGAGGTTATGTTTTTTATTATTTGTGGAGGGAATTTTTAAAGAGGCATCTAATGATAGGGACTGAATTTTGAAAAACTATTACAATTATTTTATCAATTATTGTGTTTTTTATTGGGATTTTTTATTTAATTTAGTACGAAAAGGTGGTGTCTTTAGTTTAAATTCCCACTTTAAGGGTTTTTCCATAACTACTTTAGTTTCCAATTGAAGGGTTTCTTTTTGGGGTGAGGATTTTGACATGATTTTATATTGTCACTCTATTTTTATGAGAATATTGATATGAAATGACTATTTATTTTTGTTTTTTGAAGGGAGTCAAGGATTTTTGTATTAATCATATGAATTCTCCACTAAAGAATCATTATATGTGATTCACCAAAAATATCAGAGCTTATAGATTATGTGTCTATACCATTAAATATATTTATTGGTGAGGATTTTTTTAGAGCATGGGGGTTGTGATGAAGCATGAATCATAGCCTAAAAATTTCTGGTGTCATTCTAGTTATGCTACTTTTTATTTTTGTGTTTATCATTATACCATGAAATGTTATGGGGTGTTATTAGGTTTTTGGTTTTTCTTGATGATTATGACATTATTATTATTAATTGATGACTTTTTTTATTATGGTCTCCATTTTTTTATAACCTTCATAGATTTCATTGAATTTGGGTGATTAAAAACCCAAGATATATGGGGGTCATGTGATTAATTTTAAATTGGAAAACCCATTATGGTGTGACGAGACCCATTTAGTTCTGATGATGTTTTGTAGTTTTAAATATTAATTCCACTATCATCTGTATTTTTTTTTCATATTTCCATAACTTCCCTTAAAAATCGTGTACATATTATCTCATCTTTATTAAACAATTATGGGTATTTTATCCTTGGATTTTCTTGGTTATGATCATTTTATCTAGGATGAGTTTATTTCATTATTCACCCCAATTTTTTTATTCGTTATTTTTTTTATATTTTTAATAGTCTATGGTGGTGTTTATTAATCTAATTTGTGATATATTTGGTTTTAGTTTTTTATGGTTTATTTATATGTTTAGGTGTTGTGGTGATCCCTTTGATTTTTTTAGTGTTATAAAACCAAATTTTCTCTATTCTTGATTTTAATTCTTTGAAGAATCATTAATGCTTTGGGATTCAAGAATTATCATATATTATTTATATGTTATATAGGAATTAAATTTACTTTATTTTCATGGGGTTTATATTAAAAATAAGCTACTGAATATATTTTACTATATTAAATAATATAAGGTGAAAAGGGTTATTCGCATGTGATTTTGATAAATTCACTTTGTTACATATGTTTTATTTCCCCAAGGATCATAATTAGTACCGTGAAACCTCTATTTTATAATGTAAAGGGTTGAATCACCTTTCATAATGGAATTATCATTTAATGATAGTAATGAATCTATTTCATTGAAATTTATAATTTTAGCGTAGTTGTTTACGGATTGGATTATGAATTAATATAAAATAAATATTGATAATTTGGGATTTTTTATTGTTTTTTTGTTGTCTTAGTTGTGGACTGTTGATGTATTGGTGTTCTTATTTCTATTTTTTAGTTATTAAGATGGTTTCACTTTTTCACTGTGGAAGTTGTTTGGTTTGGTTTATGTGGAAGGGGTGCAGTTGATGATGTGGATTTTATAATGGTGATGTAGTGGTTATTGTCTTATAATGATATGGTAGTTGGAGTAGTTATTGAAAAATTTGATGTGGCTTGTGTCATAGCTTCCAAGAAACATGTAATTATACTAAAAATAATAAAAAATTATTAATTTAACGTGGAATGGGTAGGTGGGATAATATTGTTCCAAATATAATAAATATAAGACAGGTTGAATGATGTTTAGAATATGGGATGTGAATGGATAAGTGTATAAAAATCTTAAATATTACTAAACATATACCGAATATTCCATATATATTAAATTTATTTATCCTAAGGAATGTAATGTTTTAGTGTATTAAGAGTCTAAATACATAATCCTAAAATATAAAAAAAACCTCCCACATACATATTTTCATTTATACCCTAATAGAAATATCAAATTTCCATCATTCTATTAAAACATGGGTGAGTTCAGATGCTCATTATTGGTAAATATGAGATATATTTTTCATAAGTGAGAAAAATATTATAACATGGTTATGATAATATAATCATGTTCATGTTCTCAACATAAAATATCCTTGAAAATAATTTAGATAAAAAACTCCAAAATCAAGTCATTTCAATAACCATGAAAAATAATGGTGTCAATGTAGTAATCATCATTCGGGAGTCCTATGAAATGCACGTGTATTCATATTATTAGAAAAATAAATTATTCTGAATGTAAATATTCAAAATCAAGTCCATTAATAATCTTATGAGAATTGATAGAACGTATCATACACACACACAAAATTGTAAACATATCCATTCAAAGTCACTTCTGTACATAATTTGGTAAGTATATGTTGAATAAATCATACCCGCACATCCAAATGTGAACGTTTCTATTGAAAATCATGTCCATGCTTATTACTATCTTCTTTTGAGATATATATATCCAATTATCCAATTTATTAGAGGGCTATAATGGACCCAAAAATCACATAATCATAATCCGTTCATATATATATACCATAATATTATCTAAAAATTTATCATTTATCTAGAACGTCTCTTATAAAAAATAAAATTGGTTTCATTAATGTTTCATAATAATTATCAATAACCATGTAGAGAAAAATATGGGTGATATAATTAGATAATCTCCCGAGTGAAGCATATGTAACATTAATGTATTTTGAAAAAAATGAAAACACATATAACATATTTATGAAATATTTAATGAAACAAATAGAATTTAAATTTTAAATATATTATTTAAAATATAATAATTTATTGAATATCATGGGGAAACTTGTCTCAAAATAACAATGGAAATATTTAAAGGACACATCAAATAAAATATTATTCATGATGGGAGAAAAATATGTTTATGTGGAATATATTTAAAAAATATTTCATTCACACGATTAGTAAAATGTAACTCATTATGAAAATGAAAATAATGTTCTATTTACACTTCTTTATATAAATTAATAAAGTGGTAAAAATTGATTTTATAAATAATCATTAAATAGTAAAAACATTTAATAAAATAATATAAAGGAAATATGGAAAAGGATGAAAATATTATTGGATGATTAAGAAACAAAAACTATTTTCTGTAAAACCATTCTACTAGAACTTTGAGTACATATAAATAGGACAATGAAGGAAAAAATTATGTTTTTTAGAAACATATAAAAGATAATATAATATGTGTGTTTGAATTATATTTATCATATAATTTCCTTCCATAGTAAATTAGCATAGAAAACCCTAAAATGAAATGATATTTTAAAATAAATACCTTACTGTAAGTATTGTTTTTCATTATATGAGTTCAAAAATATTCTATAATAAATATATATTTATTATAAATATATACAAGACCCACATTAATATATAACATTCTATTTATCAATACTTTAAAATTTACAATTATCATATTTTAACACTTTTATCTCTAAAATGAACATTTTGGTGATAACCTATTAGTTTTCCATTACTGTTTTAGTTTGATGGTTCTAGTACTTTCTCATCATTTATTCATTTATCATCTCTTGAATATTAATCAATAAATATGTAAAATATCAATATGTAAACTCGGTAGTCCACATGGACATGTGAGTGATACTTTCATTTACTATTTCATTGAATGGTGGTTGAAAATGGGTTTCCCAAAATCATAATATATATATATATTGATTATACTCGAGTAATTATGTTAATTTTGATCTGATATATTATACGTAATCTTAATATTAAATAAAAATTGAATGACTCATGTAATATTGTTACTACATATTTTAGAGATATACTTGGGATCAAACCTTAAGCCTTCATAAGATGGTCTTAGGGTAAGGAAATGAGATAATGATCTAAGTGAACCAATATTGGATGGTTTTTGTTCATTTATTTTCTGATCTAAAAGGCTCAAATATTTTGAATAATGGAGGAGAAAATATTCCCTTTATCTATGTGGGGATAGATAGATATGGAATTACATCAGATATTAAATAATATATAGTCTATTTTGTGAGAAAGTAAAACCAAATAGATATGAATTATAATCATAGAAAATATAAGGTTTAAATACATTAAAAAATTATATTTATAAAATTTTAAGATATATTTTTACCCTTATCTAATAGTTTAACCACACAATAAACATACTATTACTCTAACTATGGTAAAAAATTTCAATATTCATACAATTCATTATGATAAAAAATTAAGTTGAACCTATTAATTTATTTATATTATGGTGATTAAAAATATGGAATTAATTTTATAATATTCATCTTATATAAGTAGTAGAAATACATTTTAAATTAAGTGCACAAAACGCATTATTATTTTTTGTAAAAATTCATTTTTAAGTATAAAACATAGTTTAATTTCATTCCTAGCCATTTAAAAAATATTATATGAATATTACAATAAATTATTCCATATTTCATAGAAAAAATATCCAAATTACTTCATAAAAAGAGATTAGTTTAATTTATTAAGATAAAAACACATTGTGCACATAAAATTATTTTTTTTAGGAAAAGAAATATTTTTTACCTTTATATTGTTTTATTTTAATTTCCTAATAATTGAAAACTAACGAATCATTTTAATACCTATGAAAAAATAATTTATTTATAATTTATTTAGTATTATTCGCCCCCTCACATCAAATGGTCAAGTCATAACTTCCACACTAAAAAGTAACATTTCAATTAGATATTATACTTCCAATAAACTTTATGTTTCATGTAATGAATGATATCAATGAAATAAAATTTATTTAATGAGATATATATCATAAAATCTCATCATGTAACATTATAAACCCCTTATAATAATTTATCGATAGAAATTATATCATCATGATTAAAAATATATATGATACTACTACCACATCGTATCCTCAGGTTCCTTTGTTGCTTCCTCAAATAAACAGTTTCACCAAAAAACATTGACTAGATGGGTGGTCTGGTTCAAAAACACCTTCTCTATTTGATCAAGAATCTACATTAATAATTACCCATAAGATAAATCATGATCCAGTGTGATGAACTCAGATTTTAGTACATGTAGAGAATCAGGTATATACTTTCTCAGGAGAGATACATGTATTATATTGTGAACTTTAGTGTGATCATGAGGCAAAACAAAGTGATAAATAACCATTTTGATAAGACCATTAATTTTGTAGGGACTAATAAATTTAGGGCATATATTTATATTATATTGAACTATTATAACATTTATCCAAAGAGATATTTGTATTAACACTCTATATCCAATGTCAATATGTAAATCTTATTGAAGGTTTTCTTCATAATTTTTATATTGATTATTAAATCACATAATGTGTTTCTGAATGGATCAAAACCACCTTTTCAATTCCTTGTCTGACTCAGTTCATTATAGATTTATTTCTCAATATTCATTCTGGAATTATTTATATATTCACCTTTATCTATATAGGGACTCATTAAAATCCATTTTAATTATTGAGTGAAATCTATTGTTTAAATAAAATTCAACCAATGTATGGTGTTGTTACCAAAATCCTTTTGAATCAATATAATATGATCTTTGTATATTATATAGGGAATTAATTGTACTCTAATACTAAAAATATATGTATGAATGATATGATGTGGTAAAGGTTAACTCTATATTCAAATCATGTTGAAGGCATCCCCATAATATCAAGGTATTTCTTGGATACTGATCAGATATAATTGAATGTGGTACTCCATGGAACTATAAAAATTCCATAATGAATATTCTGAAACACAAATTGATAGATAAATACCATCTTATTTTATGTAAATATTTTATATTTTTAAGGAGATCAACGATACCTAAAATGAAATTATTCCCATTATATTTTTTGGGGAGTCTAATAATGAAATCAATGTTTATGTTTTCAAATTTCCATTCTGGTAATGGAAATATCAGTAAAATCAAATTAGAATTATATATCATAGAATTAATTTTTTTTGCATTCGAGTCATGGATATTTATATTCTAGAATGTCCATTTTTATGTTACGCCAATAGAATTAATATTCCATATCTCTATACATATTCATACATCAAGGATGTATATAGATTAACAAAATAAAAGATTCATCCAAAACTCATTTTTACAGTACGGTAATTGTAGGAAACATATTTTTTTTAAGACATATCATTCTATCACAATCATGGTTTTACTCATGAATATTTCTCACAGTCTTCTTTAGTTACACCTCTTGTTTCGCCACGTTATTCCACACATATACAGATTGATGAACATTCATTTGATAATGATATAATCTATATACATTAATAAGTATTTCAAGGTCCATCTTTGGTAAACCTACAAATAATAGATCTCATTAAATCCTTATCATGGACATACAATCATGGTCTTTTAAACTCAAATATTCTTCCACCTTGTTCTACTTCTCAGGGGCATACTACATTGAGGAGTCATAATCTTTAATCAATTCCAACAATATCATTTAGAAAATATTAAACTCTTAAAATTAGGATATATTCTTGAAGATTTTTTTTCAATATATATATATATATATATTACACATTTCACCGTAAAGATAATGCCTCTATATTTTCAAAGAAAAAATTAATACTTCCATCTCCAAATCATTAGTCTGGTAGTTGTTCTCAATAATTTTCATTTGGTTGAGGAATAAAATATCACTATGTAATTCTACATGGGGAAAACTCTCAAACCATTTTTAAATTCATTATTGTATATCAAAAACCCTTCTCCATTGTATGTTAGTGTCGGAACAGATTCAGTAAACTAATTCATTTTATTATCCTTGAAATTTTCTTCACATTCGTTTGTCTATAAGAACATTTCTCCCTTTTATGTAAACATGGATATGGAATTAAATATTTATGATAAAATATTCAACAAGTGTCAACATTGAAAACCCCATCCAGGAAAACTATATATCTCTATCATAGTGGTTATTCTATATAATTGGTTAATAACTTCCATCTTTGAACGTTACAATGATATACGCTCGCACGAGATTATATGACCATATAATGAATCATTTTATATCCAAAATTCATACTTGGTAAGTTTAGATTACATTTTATCATTATTTGTGGTTTTAAATAAAATCCCAAAATAATAGTCATGCACATTTTTGACCTTTTATATATAAGAATACCTTCTATAAATACTACCACAAACTGGTCAATGAAGTATTTAAAAACACTGTTCATTATATTGATGTTGATTTTAGGAGTATTAGTGAGTCCAAATTGTGTTACTATAAATTCATACTAACAATATCTTATAAATATGGTTTTCACCAGTATATAGTCCTTTTTTAACCTCTAGTAATGATATCTAGAATGAAGATGGACCCTTGAAAATTACTATCCTTCACGAAGTTGATCAAACATTTCATCAATATGGGGTAAATGTTACTTTTTATTAATAGTTGTGTTTTTATGTTCTTGATAATAAATTAAATGATTCATTGATCCATAATTATTCTTAATAAAATAATTGGTACACCCCATAGTTACACAGTTGGGAATATAATTCGTTTTTCTAAATTCTCCCTAGGTTTTGTATTAAATTCCATAAACTTAATTGGTGCGATTATATAAAGATTCTTTAAAATATGTTTATAACCTGGTTTGAGATTAAATAAAAACTCAACTGTAGAGTTCAAGGTCAACCTGGGAATGATTTTAGGATACACATCAGTTTATTCCCAAAAAAACATGTATAATCAATGTTGAGTTTCTCCAAAAAAAATTGAGACTAATATATCTCAATAATAAGTAGTAATAATGATAAAAAATTAATTACCATCGGAAGATCATGTTCAACGTCATGTTTATAGATAATGAAAGTTTGATTAAAAATGTTAAATTTAATTTTATTATTATAGAAATATATTTGGAATCTATGTATATGGAGTAAATTAATGAAAAAATCACATCAAATTACAATAAATGATGAACCAACATATCTTCATATCGAATATTTTTAAAAACATCAACATGAAATACCCTATTCTGCATTGGAGGATTAGTGTGCCTTAACTAACATGATTCAATTGAAAAATTGATATATCATATTCACTTCCTCGCCCTAGGAGTTATCCACAAGATTTAGACATCAACATTGATAAATATAAAATTCCCCACATGTGAGACATTGAACTATTATTGGTTCCATAAGATGAAATTTATTTCCATCTATTAAACCCTTTATTTTTCCATGGAAATTATTTTTCTTTATTCCATTATTTTCCACCCCTAAAACATATTATTTTGGAAATTGTTACATTTCCTCAGTTTTTTATTCCCATATTCTTGACAGGAAGGTAGGTGAATCTTATTCCCTCTTTGGTCTTCATCTATTGAACTCCAATGACACTATGTTATTCTCTGGTTATTTATTTCCAAAAAATCATCCATGTTATGATTTTTAGTCATATTTAGAGATAGATCATTATGCATAATCACAATGAGCCACATTACAAATCCAATTTCATTTGGTTTCTCTTGAAGATGTTCATTGAATGGGACATCACATTTGTTAGTAACATGATTCCTCTTAGTTCTATTCAATGACTATGATATAGGAAAATGTGAGTATCAAAAATCAACAATCATAGTAAGAAACCATATGGTTATGAAAACAATTATTATGACATTATAAATTATGAAACCTTATTTCAACTGATGAAAATAAATGTTTATCACTTATCACATTAGATTTTCATCAGTTTTCATAGGATTTATCCAATTAATCACCATAATGGTAAATATATATAATGTAAACTAACCAAATCATATCCCCAGATATTCTCATTTTTATGTGTGAAGTATTAGTCCCACTAATAATGAACCAATGATGATAAAGTTAACTATCAATAAAACCCTTCTAATGTAGTAATCTCTTGGTCCATCTATGTCCCAACTACATGAACTTGCTTGTATCCATACATGGATGTATTTCCTTGGAATACCAATCACCTTTATTAAACATAAATTTGGATTTTCTGCTATACATGGGTTTATCCTAATTTTTCTCACTAAATAATTCTAATCTTAATATCAAGATAACCAAACCATGATTTGATGCAAACAAAGGATACATGAGCATACAAACATAATAATTTCACCATATTTTATGAATTTTCAATAAACCTCACAAAAATACATATCCAAGGACCATAACATATTAGTGTACATATAGAATATGTTTATAATTAAATTATTACATAAATTATATTCAACATATCCCGCAAAGATCATCATATTCATAACCTTAAATAAATATCATACTAAGAACCTTCAATCAAAACTTGGGGAAGAAAAACATAAAAAGTTAAGATCAGATTCTCAGTAAGGGTAATATTGGGAGATATAATTCATAAGAGAGTGTAATATGATTATACAGGTATTATTACATAAAAAAGATCATGTTTTCAACATAAACTGGTAATACTAAAAATCATTGATCGAAAACTCCAAAATCGAGTCATATCTTGATGAATGATTATTATGGGTGTCAAAGAATTATTCACAATTCAAGATTCATAACATAGAAATATGTCACCATATGTATAGTATATCATAATATATTGAAAATATCTTTAAAAATTAATTTCAACTCATAATATTGTGATAATATCTATTAGTGATCATACCCAAACATTAAAATGTGAACATTAAAACTAAAAATTATGTCTACACATAATCTTGAGAGCATAGATAAAAGAAATCATGCTCACACAAAAAATTATCATATCTCCATATATTAACCAATATAAATGCAAATAGGTTTCATCAATATTTCATTATCATAATTAATAATTATACATAGAAAAATAAAGATGGTATAAATAAATAATTTCAATAATTATGCATAAATAACATCAATGGATTTTGAAATATGTGAATATTTATTTTTGAAATCACTAGAAAATTTCTTGAGTAATATATACTTTTCATATAAATGAATATTGACAATATAAAAAATTTATATAATATTATGAATAATAGTTTCAAGGAAAATAATTGTGGAAACATATAAATGATGAATCAAATAAAATAGTAGTCATGATAGTGAGAAAATCTATTCATGTGGAATGTGTTAAAAGAAACAATCCATTCAAATATTGTGTTAAAAGTGCCACATTTTCTAAATATAATGAATATTAATATTAAAACAATTTATATAAATTTAAAAATGGAGAAACAATCCTTTAATTTATATTTGTAGAATAGTAAAAATATTAGAAAAAAATATATAGTTTATAAATGAGAGGAAAATTTAACATCCTAATAGAAAACAAACTCTATTTTACAAGAATAAATTCATTTAGACATTTGAGTACTTATAGAGAATAAAATGATAGTAAATTTCATTATTTCAAAAAATAACAAGGGGAGAAATAATAGATAAGGTCTTAAGGATAAGGATAATATAAATTTTGTAAATGAGAATTAAGCATACACAATCCATAAAGAAATGATCTTGTAACATAAATACCATACCTCAAGTCCCATTATTATTTTTATATATTCAAACCTCTTTAATAGTAAATATATATTATTTATAATTCAATTCTAAATACATATTAATTTATAAATTATAAAGTATCATTCCAAAAAATATCCAATTATAATTTTATTAACAATTTCACCATTAAAATGAATATTCCTCTGAAAACTAGATCAATTTCCATGAATTTTTCGGTTTGACAGTTCTGTTACATTCACCTCCATCATGGTTTTATAATCCTCAGAATATTAATCATAAAATATGTTTCATATTTATTCATTAGATAAAATTTTATAACCATATAGAGTATTGATAAAAACTGAATTATATCACATCAATATATTGAACATCATACATTTTCACAAGGGTTCTTTTCACTTTTAAAATGATAGAATGAAGAATATTATATTATAAATCACCTTTCTACAACAATTATTTTATCATTAATATCATATATATTGATTTAATGTATCATTATTACCATCCATTTAAAGTGAAAATGAAAAATATATCACATAGATTCTATAATGTGGTAGTCTACACATACGCATGAGCAATGTTTTCATTTTCTAGAAGAAAAAATATTTCTTAAATATCTTATATAAACAATAAATTCATCATTATAAAAAATCATGGATAATGATGAAAAATGGATATATCGATACATAGATATAATAATCCACACTAGTATGTGAATAATATTTTCATTTCCCATTTGATGGATAGGATATAAAAATGGTTTTACCACTTTCATAATAAAGCCTTAGTGTATTTATATGATATTCCAGCAATTATGATAGGATTGATATAAAATTTATAAAGTATAATAAGGGAATATTTTTTAAATATTTATGTATGATGGGTAACAATTTTTTGAGAGTACAACAATGTGTTACTACTAATGAAATTTTAGAATGTGATTAGGGTAATAAATTGATCTCATGAGTAATGGGACGGAGGAAATGATTATTTCTTGGCTGGGGTTAGATGATCTATAGGGCTCAAATTTGATGAATAAGGGAGAATGAGTGGTTACATTTTATATTTTAGTGGATGGACTCTAATGGAATTAATTTACAGAATTTAATAATATAAATTATACTAAATATAAATGTGGAATTAATTTGAAAATATTCAATTTTTATAAGTGGAATAAATTGATTTTAAAATATGTGTACAAAAGGAAACTAAACCCTTTTATAAATAATGTATATTTATGCATAAAAGTATGTTTAAATTATTTAATTTTTATGCTAAAATTGTTAGATTAATGTTAAAATATTTTGTTGAATATATAATATAGAAATTTAATTAATATCATTAATTAATAGAAATTAATTTAATTTATTAAGATAAAAGCACATAATGCAGATAAATTTTTTTTCTAGAAAAAAAAATTTATTTTAGTCTACAAATGTGTATATTTTAATTTATAACCTATTAAATACTATTAAATTTATTTTATACATATGTAAAAAAAATCATAATTTAGTGTGTTTTATTAACACCCTCTAATTCAATGGATATGTGATAACTCCAACATTAAATTGGAATATTTTAAATTTTATATCATGGTTCATTTAAAATTAGTATTTCATGTAAAGAATGTTATCAAAGAAATAAAATTTATTTTAAGAGAAATATATCTTAAAATATCTAACATTTATAGTCTATCCCCTTATAATAATTTAGCTGATGATATTCCATCACTATGATACAAACAACAAAGGTTACTTCTACCTTATCACATTCTCGGGTTCCCACATAACTTAATAAAGTTTATTATTTCACAATAAAACATTAACCATGTGGGTGGTATTGTTCCATATCACAAACTAAAATCAAAAATATCAACCATCTATGACTTATAAGAGATATTGTGGTCCATTGGTATGCTCTCTATCATCATTACATGTTTAGGAAAATCATATTATTTCCCCATGAGAGATACATGGAATGCATTGTTAACTTAAAGAGAATTTTCTAAAGCGCCAAATGATAATAAATCACCATAATATAAACGATAATTTTTAAGGGACATAAATATATAGAGCTCAAATTTCCATCCTTAAGAAATCTCAAAGCCTTCTTCCAAGGAGAAATTCTTAGGAATAATTTTTCTCCAACAACAATCTCAAGACAACACTAATGGGTATCACCATACATTATTTGTTTACAATGAACTACCATAATGTGTTAATCAATGGATATATATTTCTTAACAATTTTATCAACTAGATTAGTCCCCAATATAATTATTTCATTAACTTTATCCCACCACATTGAAGTTATACCCTTCCATCTACAGAGGTTTATAAGGATCCTTCTGAATTCTTAAGTGAATGATATTATTGTATGAAAATAATACCAAAGAAAGGTGTAAATTCAAAAAACTCTTAAAATATATAGAAATTTATCTAAAACTATACTTTAGGGAATGACTGGTCTAGTATTTTTATGAATCTATTTGAGGATGATTTTTAATGCTAAATATCAACTCTATATTTAATTATTAGTGAAGACTTCTCTAGAAATTCACAGAATAACATATATCCCAATCACATATAAAATAACATGGTACATCATAAGATGTTAAAAAATTATTTAATGTATGCCCTAACCATGTTATGACAATATAATCTACTTTTATTTAAATGAAATTCATGGAAATCATAAATAATTGAATAAAAAAATGTCATTGTGCCATTTATATTTTTGGGGAGTCTAATGGTAAAATTCATTATAATGTTTTCTCATTTCTATTTTGTAATAGGTAATGGTTAAAACATAACAATTGACTTCTTTACCTTATCTGTAAGATGCAGACATACTAGACATAATGATACATATTCTAAAATACCCCTTTTCTTGTTATCCCACCATAAATTCTATTTCATATATCTATACATATTCATACTTATAGGATGAAAAGAGAACAATGAACTATTAGATTCATCCAAAAACTCTTTCATGTATGGTATTTATGGTATCCATGCTTGTTTCCAAATCCTTATCATTCCATAATTATCATGGATAAAATTAGGAATATTTCTCACCTTATTCTACAACTTAACATCCTCATTTTGTGTCACATTAATCATAAAATAGATGGATAGAAGTAAATTTATCTAGGAAATATATGATATATACCCAATCCTAATGATTTTAATATACATCTTAAAAAATTTATAAATATTGGAACTCTTTAAATCCTCATAATGGACGAACTAGCAATTTCTTTCAATCTCGATGCATCCACAAACATGGTCACCTCTCTATAGTGGTATTTTATTGATTATTTATAGTAATTAATCAATTCCAACAATAACTATTGATGAATATTAATATATTTCAATGGTAATATATACTTTAATATTTTATTATATATATATCACAAATATCCCTATAATAATACTTCCCATATATTTTCAATGAAAATATTACACTACCAGCTTCGAATCAGTAGTTGGAAAATTTTTCTATAAGGCCCCTGCCTTAAACCTTACTTAATCTTTAGTTACTTCAAGAATACACGTTGAGGATATTTTCAGATTTAGATTTTTAGAGAATTAGATCATAAAACTTTCATTACATTCCACATTTAAACAAAGTTGTTACATAAAAGATAGTATTCATTTTTTCTCATCAATTGAAACTTATTTAAAAATAAATCATGGAGTCTTTCTTGACACTTCCTTGACACTATCATCACATCATGTACCTTTCCCTTGACCAGTGAAAATCATTTCAAAAACATGGGATGAGCATAAAAAGCTCAATAAGGGATATGAAAATATGGAAAGGAAACATGAGTACATGCATACATAAGAATCAATGAAATCATACTTTACTCATAAAACATAAGCACTTTAACATACATCATCAAATCATTAATAAGTCATAGAAATTATAAGACATAAAGGTAACTTGAGGCATTAATAACATTCTTACGTATGGAGTAACCCTCTTGGTTACGTTTGGAATACCCATAACTGTATATTCCCTAAATCTCTTCGGAGAAACCTTAACGTTTAACTCCTTCGCATTACCCAATGCATTGGAGAGCTATATCGGGCTCACCCGCCCTTAGTTTATCGCGGAACCACTCGTCTTCATAACAATTCCCAAGAACCATAACAAAATCCTATCACATAAAACATGCATAAAGAAAACATAAAATTTCCACTTTTCAATCACAAGATATCAATACAACACATTGATATAAAAAAAACATTATGAAAACCATTTCCAATACCAAAAATAAAATAAAATTAAAACATGGAATTTATTTTTCATTTAAAAAAAGGTATGGCTTGTAGAGGAAGCCCAAACTCAAATAATGGTCACGGCGGCGGAGAAGTCATTGTCGCCACATACGTACTACAAAAACATTCTCTTTTTTTGTTTAGTAAAATGATTCGTATAAAAAAGATTCATTTTGGATAAACATAAAAGTCAAATGGGTTTATACACCGTATAAAAGAAGGTTGTGTATAAAACAAAATATGCCTCAATGAAAGGAGATTGAGACGAAGTCCCATACCTCGGGTCTAACTTGACTCGATCTATCTTTAACATCCTGAATAATAAACTTGAGTTAATTTAAACTTTATTAAGAACCTTTTTCATGATCATTATTCCTTTTATATCACTTATTATCATGTTACAAACACTATGTAATTATTTAACATAATAATGGTCTTTTTGTCGACCATTGGTACTTGAGTAAAACATAAACTATTTATAATTACAAGTTGTTCATGTGGTAAAATATCCATTATATCAAGTATTATATTCATGATGTAGATATCATATATATAATATATATCCAGTATATACATGCATTTATAATATTACATAATCATTTTGAGGTAATAAATGAAATGCACCATTCATGGAGACGATAAGTCGTACGTACGGTTGAACACCACTTTCATTTATATTTATTACTTAATGGAGTGAAATCATAATGATAAAAAGGTATATCATAATTCAAGTATAATATAATATATAATATCATTAAATATATCCTTTATACATAACACATATGGTATTAACGAATCAAATCACTTTGAGGGGGCGGTAGTCCGCACTTCATAAAATGATGATATCGTGTCTACCAATAATGGAAGCCATAAAGGTATGCCACAAATGAAAAATACATAAGTTTAAAGAAAACATAAATATATTATATATTATATATAAATATAGTGACATCATAATGGCCCCCTTTGAAGGTGTTAGAAGAATATTGAACAATCATCGTTTCGTGAGGCAGAAATTCCCCATCCACAGAAACAGTATGTTATTTAACCATTAGATGTAGGTGTGTTTATGTGTAGCTCTAATTATTATTATAAAAAAAATCCTTCTGTATTTAAGATACTGGAGTTTTTACAAAAGAAATGAATAAAAAGTGTTTAGTGGGTTGGAGAAGCAAAATAAAACAAAAGAACACTAGTGAAGACATTACCTTAAAATCGGGTAACTCTCTTTGATTGGAGCTCAAAGGATTCCTTGGGAAGACTTCTGCCCAAAGTGATGCTTCTAAGAGTAATAGAGGGATGTGTAGAGACAAAATGAGTAGCAGTTGGGCAAGACAAAGGCTTGATAGGTGTGGGTAATGAGGTAGAGGTGGGGTCCTTTTATAGGAGGAGAGGAGGGGCACTCTTGGAATGGTTTAAAATGTTACTTTAATTTCAATTTATTTTCAGATATTAAAGGACCCACATTGATGTATTTTTAGGATAAGGTGATAAGGGTTCTAAATACACTCATCCAATAGGTATTTTATAATTTTAAGTCTTAGATTTTACATTATCATTTAATTTAATTTAATTAGTTTGTTAATAAGATAATCGCTACATCATCATGATGTCATAAATAATTTAATTTATTTAATGTCTAAAAATTATAAAAAAGTACTATGATGTAGGAAATATTTTTATATTTCCAATTAATATTTATAGTAAAATATATAATTTATTTAGGAAAAATTAAAAATATTTTACTTAGGTGATACATTCATTGTTATATTTAACATTCTTTAAAAATAAAAAGATAAAAAGTCACTTTCACACAAAAGTGATTCCATGGGGTCCCCAAGATTAGCACAAGGCATCCCATGGTCGGCCATTAGAAAAACAGTAGTATTAGGACACATTTTGGTGTAATTTTTTATTATTATGGTATTATTTTATTATCCTTAACTACCCAATTACTCATTAATCAAGATAATTAAAGATAATTACCATTGTTACTATTCCTAATGTCCAAAAACAAAATAGTCATAATTACATAATTTGGATGTTCTAATTCCAAATATGGAATCCATTTTACTAAATTCCAAACATATAAATTGAAATAATTAATTGAAAAATAATTTCCGTTGTCAAAACAAATAGCGGGGTTTTTTTGAAACAATATTTCTGAAATGTTTTGCACTTATTTATGCCCAATTCCAAAGTGAAATTCATCCCACTGACCACCATTGGATTAAATGGTAAAAATATATTCTATTTAAACATTAAAACCAATTAAAATTTTAATCTAACCATATAATTAAATTTGATAAAAAAGATGTTTTGATGTAAAATACAGTATTTTTCACTATTCATTAAAAAATTGAACATTGTCAGAAAAATACCAAAAAATTATCCAATGTAAATTTCAATGTCACAATTATAAATAATAAGTTTATTTTGACAAATAGAGCTTATAAAATTGTCAAATGGTTGATTTAAAAATGGTTTTCCATCAAAAGGGAGTAAAACAATCTTTTAAAATATTAGTGTATTCCTTGCCTGAGATTGGATTTATTCTCATTTTAAGACTCTAAAACACTATCTAATTCATAAATAGACACATATAAGAATATATATTATTCATTACTTACTTGGGATGCTACACCCTTCCCCCATTTAGAAAATTGTGTCCCCGTAATTTATTTACTTATCGAATAAGTGGGGGTATTTAGCCCTCATTGCATTATCAGATTCCCATGTTGCCTCTTCAATCATTGGTTTTTACAAAAAAAACCTTTACCTATTGAATCACCTTATTTCATAACACTTTCTCTCTACGATCAAGAATATGGACCGGTTGTTCCTCATAAGATAGGTTCTCTTCCAACTGAACCACCACTGGTCTCAAAACATGAGATGGATCTGCCATGTACTTCCTTAACATTGAAACATGAAAAACATTGGGTACCTAAGATAAACTTGGAGGTAAAGCCACTCCGTATGCAACAGATCCATCTTTATCTAGGATTTCATAAGGTCTAATGAACCTTGAACTCAGCTTTCCTTTCTTACCAAATCACATCACCCTTTTCCATGGTGAAACTTTGAGAAAAACATGATCACCTACCTCTAAAGATAGATCCTTCCATCGGTTATCCGTATAACTCTTCTTCCTTCTCTGAGCTGTTCTCATGTGTTTCTGAATCAGCTAAACTTATTATGCCAACTGTTCTACTAATTATGGTCCCATCAACATCATTTCACCCACTTCATCCCAGAAAGTTGGAGTTCGACACTACTTCCCATATAATGCCTCAAATGGTGCCATCTGTGTACTGGAATGAAAATTGTTATTATAAGAAAACTCAACCAAAGAAAGATTTTGGCCCCAACTTCCTTGATAATCGATCAAACAAGAAGGTTGAATATCCTCCAAATTCTGAATCATTCTTTCTGACTGCCCATCTGACTGAGGATGAAAATATGTACTAAAATTTAATCCAGTACCCAACGACTTCTGAAGGCCTTTCCAAAATTTAGAAGTGAACTTGGGATCATGGTCAGATACAATGGAGAGAGGAACTCCATGTAACCTAACTATATCTATATGATACAAACGGGAATGTTGATCTAGGGAAAAAGTATCTCGTATAGAAAGGAAATGAGCAGATTTAGTGATGTGATCAACAATAACCCAGATTACATTATTACCTCGAGGTGTTTTCGGCAATCCCACAATAAAGTCCATGGATATATTCTCCCATTTCCACTATGGCACTGGTAAAGGCTGAAGCATACCTTTTGGTAACTGCCGCTATGATTTAACCTGTTGACAAGTCAAACACTTCACAGTAAAGTCAGCAATATCCCTTTTCATTCCGTCCCACCAGTAATACTCCCGATGATCTCCATACATCTTAGTACTGCCAGGATGGACTGAATACAGAGAACTATGAGCCTCACATAACAAATCTCTCTTCAAATGTGAATCACACAGCACACAAAATATCATCCCAAATCTCAAAAAAAAATCATTATCAATATTGAATTCAGTCAACATACCATTCTCAACCAGCTCTACCATTTTCTGCAACTCGCTGTCTTGCTTCGGTGCTTGCTTAATTCTATCTGATAGAGAAGATTTCACTGATACCTAAAACAAAACAGAAGGAAATCCTGCACCAACAACTTCTATGACAACTTTCATCAAATCCTTAACCAAAGGATCACGTTCCAAAAGCAACATTGCTAATGAATCATTACTTTTTTTACTCAAACCATCAGCCACTTTATTTGCTTTTCCAGGATGGTAATGAATTGTACAATCATAATCCTTTATTAATTCTAGCCATCTCCTCTGTCTCATGTTCAATTCTTTCTGAGTGGATATATACATTAAACTTTTTTGGTAGGTATATATTTCACACTTTACTCCATACAAATGATGCCTCGAAATTTTTAAAGCGAAAACAACAGCAGCTAACTCCAAATCATGTGTAGGGTAATTTACCCCATGAGTTTTCAACTGTCGTGAAGCATAATCAATTACCTGATCATTCTTCATTAAGATGCAACCAAGTCCTTTCAATTAAGCATCACTATAGATAACAAACACCCCATTCCTGGATGGTAGTGCAAAAACTGGACCATTCACCAATCTTCTTTTTAGTTCCTTAAAACAATCATCACATTCTCTTGTCCATATATACTTAACACCCTTCCGAGTTAGCTTGGTCATTGGACTAGATAACCATGAAAAATTTCTAACAAACCTTCAGTAATAGCCTTCCAAACCAATAAAACTACGAATCTCGGTTACATTTGTGGGTCTTTTCCATTGATCCACAACCTTTGTTTTTGCAGGATCGACAGTTATCCCATATTTAGAAACAATATGACCAAGGAAAGAAATTTGTTGCAACCAAAACTCACACTTGGTGAATTTACCAAACAATTTATTTTATTTTAGGTTTGAAAAATAACCCATAAAGGAAATTCATGCTCCTCTTTAATTTTAGAAAACACCAAATTATAATCAATGAAAACCACCACAAACTTATACAAGAAGTCATAGAAAATTATATTCATTATGTCCATGAATAAAGCAGGTACATTGGTTATCCCAAAAGGCATTACTAAACATTCATAATGGCCATATCTTGTACGAAACGCGTTCTTCGGAACATCTGCTTCCTTTACCTTCAACTGATGGTACCCCGATCTCAGGTCAATCTTTGAAAAATACTGTGCTCCCTAGAGATGATCAAACAAATCATCGATATGAGGAAAATGTTATTTGTTCTTAACCGTGATGTTATTCAAGGCTCTATAATCAATGCGAAGTCTCATAGAACCATCTTTCTTTTTTAACAAATAAAACAGGAGCACCCCATGGTGATGTTCTAGGTCGAATGAAACCATTCTCTAATAAATCTTTCAATTGCTCATTCAACTCTAAAAGTTCAAATTGTGCCATTCGATAAGGGGGTTTTGAAATTGGATTAGCATCAGGAACTAAGTCCACAGTAAACTCAACTTCCTGATCTGGTATTATTCCAGACAACTCATTAGGAAAAACATCAGGATACTCATTTACAACTAGCACATCATTAATTTGAACACTTCCCTTGTTTTTAACAATATGTGCAAGGTAGCGTTCATTTCCATCTTTTACAAGTTTCTCGGCCTCTTGATATGTTATCAACAGTAAGGGTTCATTCTTGTACACAAACTGAAAGTATTTGTGAAAAGAAACTTCTTTAGCTCTACAATCAATCTTAACATGGTAAATAGAGAGGCAATCCATACCCAGGATAACATCAAACTGTACTATTGGTAAAACAATAAGGTTTTCAAGTAGGTTCTTTCCACAGATAAGGATAATAAGATTCTTATAAATTCTATTTGTCTCAACATTTCCCATATGTGTTTTTCCAAAATTTCAAGAGTCATTTCTTGAGATGGTATTCCTATTTTATTAGAAAAGTTTTTAGAGATGAAAGAATGTGTAGACCCCGAATCAAACAACACACTGGAATAATCTGAAAAAACCAACAAAGTACCTGATACAACTTCATTTGATGGCCTGCCATCTGCTGATGTAGTTGCAAAAGATTACACCACCCCATTCTACTTGTAGTCTAACTGCTTCCCATCACTCAAGCTCATTTTCGGAGACACATTTCCATAGTGACCCATCTCATTACACTAAAAATATTACAATAACTGTAAATCAAATTTGGTTATACCATCACCCTGATCTTTTTCAGTGAAATCACGAGCCTTATGTCCCATCATACTGCATCGGTATCACTTTCCAGAATTCAGAAGACAGTTCCCCACATGCCTTTTACCACATTTATCACAAACTAGAATATTAGTTTTCTTACCATTATACCTTTTTGAAGAGTTCTTCCCTTTCTCCTGCCACCTCGGTCTCATTTCTTGCTGGTTGTTATAGAAAACTTGATCATAGGGAAACACCATTCCCACCATCTCATCACATCGAACAAGCTTTTCTTAACTTTTTAACTCATGAGAATCCAATTCCCTTCGATATTTTGGCATTAATCCTGAGTAAAAAACGATTGATTTTACTATCAATGTCTCGTAGAAAATTTGGAGCATACCTTGCCAATCGAGTGAACCTATCTTCATAGGCAGCCACTGAGTCTTCCTCTTGCCTCAATTCCAAGAAATGTTTTTCCATCCTAAGTCGAACAGCCTTAGAAAAATACTTCTCAAGAAACATACCTTTGAATTCAACCTAGTCGAGGGCATTAATCTCATCTGCGTCCCTGATATTTTTAACCATCAACCACCACTGATCTTCTTCACCCTCCAAATGGAAAATATCAAGACTAACCTTTTGATTATCTGAACACCCCATGACATCGAAAATCATCTACAGTGCTTTAATCCACCCTTCAGCTAGCTCATGGTCATATGATCCTCTGAATTATGGGGGATGTTGTCGCAGGAAATGTTCCACCACTGACATGTTCCTCTGCGGTTGATCTGGCTGATCTCGCACATGGATACCCCCTCCATTTATCGCTTGAGTCAACTATTCCATTACTACAACAAGCTATTCCGTTCAAATTCCGACCATCTCAGGATGCTGATTCGGAAGGTTATTTCCTTCTGTATGCCTTCCTAGCACCGCTTCCCTATTTCCTCGGCGGAAAACCATTCTGAAGAAACAAGTCTTAGATGAAGCAACACGGTAATCGTAAAATGATATATCATTTCAATTTGTCCATAAACAAAATATTTTTGGTTAATCATTTCATATAATTCTAACTTTTAATGTTATATAAACCGACCTCTGATACCAACTATAAGGCCCCAGCCTTAAATGTTACTTAATCGTGAGTTACGTCAAGAATACACGTTGAGGATCTTTTCATGTTTAGATTTTCAGAGAATTAGATCATAAAACATGAATTAAATTACACATTTAAACAATGTGGTTACATAAAAGATAGTATACATTTTTCTCATCAAGGGAAACATATTTAAAAATATAACATGGATTCTTTCTTGACACTTCCTTGACACTATCATCACATCATGTACCTTTCCCTTGACCTGTGAAAATCATTTCAAAAACTAGGGATGAGCATAAAAATCTCATTAAGGGATATGAAAATATGGAAAGGAAACATGAGTACATGCATACATAAGAATCAATGAAATCATACTTTACTCATAAAACATAATCACATTAACATACCTCATCAAATCGTGAATAAATCATCGAAATCATAAGAAATAAAGGTATCTTGAGGCATTCATAACATTCTTACGTACGGAGTAACCCTCTTGGTTACATTTGGAATACCCATCATGGTATATTCCCTAAATCTCTTCGGAGAAACCTTAACGTTTAACACCTTCACATTACCCAATGCATTGGAGAGCTATATCGGGCTCAGCTGCCCTTAATTTATCACAGAACAACCCGTATTCATAACAATTCCCAAAAACCATAACATAATTGTATCACATAAAAAATGCATAAAAGAAAACATAACATTTCCACTTTTCAATCACAAGATATCAATACAACACATTGATATAAAAAAACATTATGAAAACCATTTTCAATAAAAAAAAAAGAAAAGTAAAACATGGTATTTATTTTTCATTTTAAAAAAAGATATGTCTTTTAGAGGAAGCCTAAACTCAAATAATGGTCACGGCGGCAGAGAAGTCGTTGTCGCCGCATGCGTACGACAAAAAATTTCCCTTTTGTTGTTTAGTAAAATTCTTCATATAAAAATTATTCCTTTTGGATAAACGTAAAATTCAAAGGGTGTTATACATCTTATAAAAGAAGGTTGTGTATAAAACAAAATATGCCTCAATGAAAGGAGGTTGAGACAAAGTCCCATACCTCGGGTCCGACTTGACTCGATCGTACTTTAACGTCATTAATAATAAACTTGAGTTAATTTTTACTTTCTTAAGAACCTTTTTCTAGTTCATTATTCCTTTTATATCACTAATTATCATGTTATGAATACTATGTAATTATTTATGTTAATAATGGTTGTTTTTTCGATCATTGGTACTTGAGTCAAAAATAAACTCTTTATAATTACAAGTTGTTTGTGTGGTAAAATATCCATTATATCAAGAATTATATTCATGATTTAGATATCATATATATCATATATATCCAGTATATACATGCATTTATAATATTACATAATCATTTAGAGGTAAGAAATGAAATGCACCGTTCATGGAGACGGTAAGCCGTACGTACGCATGAACACTACATTCATTTCAATTTCTTATTTAATGGAGTGAAATCATAATGATATAAAGGCATATAATAATTATAGTATAATATAATATATAATATCATTAAATCTACCCTTTATATGAACCACATATGGTATTAACGAATCAAATAACATTGAGGGGGTGGTAGTTCGCACTTCTTAAAATGAAGATATCGTGTATACTCATAATGGAAGCCACAAAGGTATGCCATAAAATAAAAATACAGAAGCTTAAGGAAAACATAAACATTTTATTTATCATATATAAATATAGTGACATCATTATGGCCACCATTGATGGTGTTATAATAATATTGAACAATCATCATTTCGTGAGGCATAAATTCGCCATCCAAAGAAACAGTAGGTTATTTAACCATTAGATGTAGGTGTGTGTAAAGGTAGCTCGAATGCTTCTTATAACAACATCATTTTATATTTAAGATACTAGAGTTGTTACAATTGAAATTAATAAAAAGGGTTCAGGGGTTGGAAAAGCTAAATAAAACAAAAGAACACAAGTGAAGACATTACCTTAAAATCGGGTAACTCTCTTTGATTTGATCTCAAAGGCTTCCTTGGGGACGCTTCTGCCCAATGTGAGGATTCCAGGAGTAAGATAGGGATGTGGAGAGACAAAATGAGCAGGGGTTGGCCGAGAAAAAGTCTTCAGAGGTGTGGGTATGGAGGTAGAGTTGGGGGCCTTTTATAAGAGGAGTAGAGGGGCACTCTTGGAAAGGTATAAAATGTTACTTTATTTTCAAATTAGTTTCGGATTTTAAAGGTCCCACATTGAAGTATTTCGAGGATAAGGTGATAAGGGTTCTAAATAAATTCATCCAATAGTTATTTGACAAGTGTATGTCTTATATTTTACATTATCTTTTCATTTTATTTAAATCGTTTATTAATGAGGTAATCGCTGCATCATCATGATGTCATAAATAATTTAATTTATTTAATGAATAAAAATTATAAAAAAAATACTATGATGTAGAAAATCTATTTACCTTCACAATGAAAATTTATATTCCAATAGATCATTTATGTAGGAAAATTAAAAATGTTTTACTAAGGTGATACATTCTTTGTTATATTTAACTTTCTTTAAAAATAAAAAGATAAAAAGTCACTTTCACACAAAAGTGATTCCATGGGGTCCCCTAGTTTGGCACAAGTAATACCATGGTCGGCCATGAGACAAACAGTAGCATTAGGACACATTTTTTAGTCATTTTTTATTATTATGATATTATTTTATTATCCTTAACTACCAGGTTACTCATTAATCAAAATAATTAATGATAATTACCGTCATTACTATTCAAAATGTCAAAAAAAACAAGAGTCTTAATTACATAATTTGGACCTTATGATTCCAAATATGGAATCAATTTTACCGAATTCCAAACATATAAATTTCAATAATTAATTTAAAAAAAATTCCCGTTGTCAAAACAAATAGCGGGTTTTTTTGAAACAATATCTATGAAAAGTTTGGCACTTGTTTATACCCAATCCCAAAGTAAAATTCATCCTAATGACCACCATTGAATTAAATGGTAAAAATATATTCTATTTAAACTTTAAAACCAATTAAAAAGATAATTTAACCATATAATTAAATTAGATGAAAAGCAGTTTTGATGTAAAACACAGTATTTTTCACTATTCATTAAAAAATGAACATTGTCATAAAAATACCAAAAAATTATCCAATGTAATCTTCAATGCCACAATCATGAATAATATATTTATTTTGACAAATAAAGCTTATAAAATTTTCAAATTTTTGATTTAAAAATGGTTTTCCATCAAAAGGCAGTAAAACAATCTTTTATGAATATTAGTGTATTCCATGCTTAAGATTGGATTTATTCTCATTTTAAGACTCTAAAACACTATCTAATTCATAAATACAGATAGATATGAATATATATTATTTATTACATACTTGGGATGTTATATTTTCACATGACCATTCAGTTTGAATGAGAAATAATAAATCCCCATGTAATTATAAATGAGATATCATCTTATTAACTTTATTTATTTATTACTGTAAATAAGAATCTATTCTCCAATATAGGTTAGTCTGATTGTAACATCCATTTATTTAAAAATTGGAATACATATTTGATAGAGTATACAACAAAAAAACAATGTTTGAAAGATAATTTAACACCCCATGAAATTATTATATATTTCTTTAAAATGAAATTCAATCAATTTGATAGTTTTCAATGCATGAAACAGTGGGTTTGAATGAAATACGACATTATATTAAAATATTATTATTTAAACAAGACCCTTTTAACCAAGATGTGATGTTGGAATGAATTAATAGTAATAAATAAATTATTAAAATAACGTGGTTTAAATTTGTATAAATAAATTCAATTTTTATCTACTAATAATAAATAAGATAAGAACGACTAGAAAGAAAACAAAATGTTCCCTAAAAACAATATTTTTCTAAAATGTAGATTACGAAAACTTTGTACAGATAATTTGAAATTAATTTTTACCACTTTTAAAAAAATGTATTGGGAAAAAAATTATTTTTTAAATCTACGTGTACAAATCATTGTATGAATTTCTATAATTCTATAAAAATACTAATTTTTTGATGAATAGTGATAATACTGAATCATTGTGAAAACTGGATTTTTTTCTAAATTATTCTTAAAGATAAATTATCTTTTAAATTCATATTAATTTAAATGTTTTTAAATTTCAATAAAAGTTAACTAATTTAAATCATTTTAATTAATTTAATATTGAATTTTTATATTAAAATATTTTATGCTTTTGAGAATTTTCTCAATGAAAAACTAATTTTTCATCGTATATATGGTTTATTATTGAATTGAATTCATCCACATATATGAGATAAATTTGAAATAATGGATTCCCTATTTTTATTCAAAATAAATTATATTATATAATAATATCAACATAATTTTTTGATAATAATGAATATTGAAAATAGTAAAAATAAATTATTTTGGTTTAGATAAAAATGGGTTTATCGGTTGTCTTAAACTAAGAAGATAATAGTTAAAATCAATATAAAGCTTTTAAAACACGCATTTTATGTCCATATTGAATCCCTATAATCTCTAAGGTTCTATAAGTAACCATTTTAATGATTTTATAATGATAAAAAAATATGTATCACTTTATTGTTTAAAACATTCCATGTGTGTCCTCTCCCCAACTTATAAAAGGCCACCCCACTCTACCACTATTTATACTTCAAAAGCCATTTTGTTTGGACCAGACCTACCCAAATCCATTAATTTCTTACCTAAAACAACTTAGAGTCCTTATTTTTTTTAGTGATCCCTGCAATGAAGGATTTATTTATTAACTTACATAGGCTCTCCCAAGAAGAAGTAAAATTCTAAAACGTGCATATTTATTATATTTCATTTTTCACATCGATAAAATATTATTAATCTATGATAATATTGAAAATCCATTATATAATATATAATTAGATGTTATTATGTTCATATAATTACCTATATAAATCTACTCTTCAATTAAATGTGAAATGATGTAGTTGATCTTATGTATGATGAACTACCGCCTCACAGACCGATATAATTAGTTTTCCATCACCACCTTCCAAAGATGTATATAATGATGGATTTAACAAATTTATATGATATTTATGAAATTATTATACCAATGGAATTATCAAAACATGTATACCATGTTACATTTCATTCCATCTGGGACACGACAATGTCGCTCATATGTATAGCAGACAACTACCCCATGAAGCAGTGTGATTAATTTTTTACATACGATTATGTAGAAGGTAGTAAGGATGAAGTTAATAGATATATATGATATTAATTATATAACCATAATTCAGGAAATATTATATTTGATATACCATCTTTCCTTTTAATCTATTGGAAAAAAAATAACGTCCATTGTGACTATATACAGACTATCGCCTCCATGTAGTGGAGTAAAATGATTTCCATTTTATTTTTACATTTATATTAATAAAAATGTATTTTATTAATATCAATGATCTATAAAGAAATAATTATTATTATAGATATGTAAATTAATATTTATTTTCCTTTCATTCCATCTATCGAGGAAAATAGAAATAGTGTTCATGTGTACGTATGGCCTATCGTCTCATAGAATAGTGTAATCCATGTTCAATCTCTATATTTTACAAATTACACGATATATATATATAATGTTTAGATATAATAATTATATATAGGTTATAATTATGGATTTCGTGTGGAAATTTTAAAATTAATATGGCTAAACTTACCAAAATAAAACATACATGAAAAAAAAGAAAATATTACATGAAACTGTGATTTTAATAAAGAAATGTTAAAAAAACAGGGATAGAAGAATATAATTAAATCATATATTACATCACAAATAAATTATAAAATAATAACAATTTATTCAAATGTATATGATACACTCATAACCAAGAAACAAACCAATGAAATATATTTCATTAAATTTAATCTTTTCGATAACTTCAAGAGCATGCAACATCGGGTCTAAATGATCCATAATATTGTATTCCATTAAAAACTAGTTATTATTTTGAAGGGTATAAATATTTATATGTTAATAGTCATAATTTCATGTTTTAATTTTTTTTAAAAAAAATCATAGTTTATCTATTGATTATAAATAAAATTAGAATTATTTAAAAGAAAATGAAATGTTTTTTAAACAACTATATTTTCTCTGAATGAAGGTTTACTCACAAATTTAACAGATAAATAAGAAATAATTTTAAATAAATTTATAATTTTTTAAAAAAAAATTAAATTATACATATAAATTAAATTACTAATATTATATTAGGTTGAATATTTGGGAATTTTCAGAAATGATTCATTTTTTTCTTAATAGTGAAAAATATTATATTTTAATTGAAGATTACCTTTTCTTTTAATTATTTTATAATTCGAAATTACATTTAAATTGGGTATAAATTGAAATTAGTTATATTAGATATAAAATAATACAATTTATATCATTGCAATCATTTTGATATAGATTTTTCATATTAAAAATTTATAATCTTTTAATCATTTTCTCTCTGAAAATTTTCTTTCTCATCGAGTATATGGTTATAATTTTACATTATTCATTACCACTTATGTAAATGGAAATTTAAAAAATGGATTAATTAATTGGAATCATAAAAATTTATATTATCTAATAAGGGAAAATTACATTTTGACAAATATAAATAAAGGACACAGTAAAAATTATTTTCTTCAGTAATGGTAAAAACTAATTTACCAAGTTTAAACCAAAAAAAATATTTAAATGGACTAAAAACATGTATAAATTATATTTTCTCAATATCATTCAATGTTTTAATTTTTATTTATATATAATACTCCATTTTATACCCTTTGGGAATGAAAAAATTGTCGGTACACCTTTTTCTTTGAAAAATTACAATTATGCCACTCACCAAACTTCTAAAAGTCCATCCCATATTCTCCCTTATTCACACCATTAAATCATCTTTAATTATAAAATACCAACCAAAAAACATCCCAAAATATATCCATTAATAATATAACCCCTAATTAATGTTGAAATCCAATATATGATTTTTCTTGTTGGTAACCTATGGAGGTTTCCCAAGAAAGAGGTAACATTCTTCAACGAGTGTTTTATTCTATTTATTCCTACAAATCATTCAATTATTATCCAAAAAATGATGATAGAATTAAATATGTATCTTAAATATTTTTTTAATGTTAATGTTATGACCTACACGCTTCCCCACTTCTATTAATTGGGTTATGATATCATCATTCCTTTATACGAAAGTATACTACCTCATGAACTAATTTCATTCGTTTTTTCATTACCACCACTCACGGTTGGGTATGATATAGGATATAAAGTTTCTATATATATATATGATATTATTAAACTATTTATACATATTTATTAATTATATAATATATTTAATTTCACCACTTGTGAGTACGGAAGACTATTGAATCATGAAGCGATGTGATTCAATTTTCAGTAATTCTTTACATGGAAGGTAATAAAGACAATATTAAGGAATATATATGATATAACTAATATAATTCTGATAATAATGAAATATTTAACATTATTAAAAGATAATATATAATTTTATTTCTTACCTTTTCACTCACATAAATATTATTACATCATTCATGTACTTTTGGACTAATGCCTTCACAATGCGATGAGACTCTATTTTCATCATGGCACCACATGGATGATATAAATATAATTATATTTAAATAATTAATTTTTTTTATAATATTAATATAATTCCGAAATGATAAAATATTAATTACCTTATTTCTTTAATGATTATGGAAAAATGGAAATGTTACTCATGCATACACATGTATTACCTTTTCAATGATTGTAACATAGTTCATTTTTCACAACCAACTATCATGATTAGTTTTAAAATTATAATTTAAAAAATATGATAATTATGTTATGATAATAATTCTGGAGATTATGGAATTATATAGTATGAAAATTACAGGATCTTTCTTGAAACATCGTGTTTGAGGAAACAAGTCTATTGGCACCTGAAATAATGAAAATAACAAAATATTATTAACGAATGGAGAGAAGAAGTTGTAAAAAGGTAATATAAAATATTATAAATATAAATGTGGTTATATTATATGTAAATAACTTGTTTAAAAAAAATATAGATGAGGTTAAATCATGTTCATCCAAAAGATAACATGATGCAAGGGACTCAATCTCAATTTCTCTTTATTGAGGATTATTGTAATGTATTATAACTAATTTTTATTATATGATGTATATACTAAACATTTTAAATGAAATATAATTATTCATTAATAATTCATGGAATATTAATTTTCAAGTTGAATTATTACACCCAACGTGAATCTTATATAATATTTAACTTCTGGTAAAGCGTTTCAAAACTCAATTTTATTTCATAGTGTTATAATACTTATTCATCATCATTAATATTAATATATTATATTTCAAATGAATTTTAATTATAATATGTTATGATTAATATAATTTTATGCAGATTTAAATTTAAACAAATAATATATTCATTTATTAATTCTCGCTTAAACATTATGATCATTGTAAATGTTTATTTCAAAATTTAATTCTAATCGTGATAGTTTATCAATGAATTATAGTTGAAGGATATTATATGAAAATTTTATAATAAAACCATATAATTTTATTCTCCTATATTTAATCGGGATATATTAAAGTTATAATTCAATTTTTATACTTTTTTTTATTAAAATAATTTATATAATGTTTGTAAGAAAAATAATCTTCATTTCATTCTTTAGTGGGACATCTGTTTTCTACCAAAACCCTATTTTCCAAAAAAAATGAAAAAAAGTTTTTTCACCTTTTAAAAAAGATTTATTAAAGAAATTTTTATCCATTTGGACTTAATATGTTTTTTTTAAAGGATTCTTTAGTAATTTTTCAAAACAAGACCCATATGGATTTTACAGAAAATGTGAAAGGAATCATTATTGTACGGAATTTAGTTTTAATTTGAACACTCAATGTTTTAAATATTTATATATAAGTTTAGAAGACTATTTTTAATTAAAATTATTTTAAAAAAATTATGGGATCTTTTTGTTTTAAAATATTATTTCAAAAAATTAAAAGAATATTTTTCTCAATAAGGTTGTTACATATCTTTTATTGTATTTGATTTCATCAACCATAACATCCATTTATTTTTAATCAAGTGGGTATATATTGTATTTACGAAATACTTATTATTTTAATGGATGGTTTATCATCAATTTGGATAAAGAAAATATTGGTATTCACTATCATAATTAACTTTTTCCATTAACATTTATCTGAAATATTCACTCTCTAATTATCATTATACAATTAATTTATCTAAAATATATAGATTACTTGAATCATATATATGAATATTTCAAAAATTTATAACATTTTATAAAATGTTTTTTATCTTAAATATATATATTATTTGTATCATGGAAATGATTTTTTCCAAACCATATACCTTTTTTACATTTGATTGATACATTGAATGTTATTTTATTAATATAGAAGTATTGATAAATCTATATTCTATTGTTAATATTGATATTTGTTGATAAGTAACATTATAAATTAATTAAATTGATTGTATGGTATATTATGAATTCTTTAGACCAGAAGTGTTGGGTGGGAAATAGAATTATATACACCCTCAATGAATTGGTAGTCTCATGAGGTGAATCACTAAGAAGACATTAAAAACGGTTTCTGCTTATAGTTTTAACCCATCTTCTGAAAGGTATGGGTGGTGGAGGTATAATGATACCAGATATCATAAAAACCAAAAATTAATTATTTAATTCATAAAGAATATAATTATTATTATCCATGATTTTTTTGGTAATGACATTATCTATAGATGTATTTCATTCACATTTATTGATTAAATTTAATTTTTGTTTATTTATTTACCTTTGCATATTGATTATTCCATATCCTATTTTGATATTCATTTTTTTGATTAAATGGAATGTGTTTTATGTAATTTAACTATATATATTGACTATTCTATTAAAATTATTTAAATTTCATGTGTATTAATCTATTTACCTTTTCATGTCATTTTTTCTTATTGATATATAATATCATCTGTTATACTTGACCCTTACATTAAATTTAAGATCAATATTAATTTTCTTCCTTTCCCTAGAATCCCCTGAAGAGTAAAACGATTTGTGTGAAAGGATATGATTAATGAAATAATGATATTACCAAAAAAATGTTGATACAATTGATTTAAAATACAGAAAAGGAATCATGTATGTATCTAGAATACAAAGTCTTATAAAATATTTTGTCTTACAGGATTTGATTACATATATCTTATGAAAATGTAACAAATTAATACATAGGTTTTGGGTTATTGGGGTCGGGGTAAATAAAGTTATTATTAAAGGAATTTTGGATCAATCTTTGGGAACTAGATTAAACAAAACATAGACTATGGAATGTGACCCAATGATAGACATTGGGGGAAATATAAAATAACATCCTAATGATTTAGTAATGTAAATATTATATTATTTATAACTATAATACAACTACTAATGGTTAATAAATGTGGTAATGGTTCTAGAATATATTTACCTAGGGGTAATAACTCCAAAGCAGTTGCATTGGGATTAACCTGATCGTCATCTACTACATAAAAACAGGCTTTACCACATGTTGGTTTTCAACTCATATGGTATCTGATTAGGATAATTAAAAAATTATTTACAAATAATTATGATGGATTAGCATAGATTATTACAATGAGTGACTAAAAATAATTCAAAGCTATAATAGATTGAAAAGTAGGTTTCTCAATGCAATGAGAAAGTATTTTATTTTGAAAAAGAAGGGAATAATGAAATTACTTTTTGAGGAATACTAAAGTGTAAAATTAAAGGAGATAAATGTAATCCTAGAGATCCTTTAATAATATCATACCATAAATGTGCAGAACATGGGAATTATCCAAGGTAAATTCCCTTTTCAAAAGATAAACCCAAGACTTATGAAGGGACTATGTTGAAATAAAACGGATGAAGTATTTATGTACTATAATTCCAGAATTATATTTCATAATAATTTAACCAAATGTATTTTAAACATAAGAATAATTAAAATTTCAAGGATTGTATTAAATATTAAAATCACATACGTAATAATTTAACTAAGAGTTAGGGATATAATTTTGGGTTTATATGTTTATGGTTGATCAGAAGTTCAAAATCATAGAAACCACTTTTAATAAATTTCTATTGAAGTAATTTAATATTATTAAGGATAATTTTGGTAAACCATTATCAGAAATCAAACATTGTTCTAGTATATAAAAAGGTTTCTTTTGGAATAATGTATTTAAATTTTATAGAAATAATTTTAAATATATTTGTGATGTTTAGGGTCTATCATATTTTAATATTGATGCAATTGTGGGTTATTAAACTTTTGGAAATTTTATAGGAATTATATTAATATCGTTTTAGAAAAATGACAACCCACATGTTTGATGATAACACATTTCATATAGAAAGGATATGGGGTTTGAACGCATGACTAATGAATGATATGGTTTTAGTGACTACCACTATTCTACATGATTTCCTGGTTAATATTTCCTAGTATTTAGTTAAATGGATTGGAAAATAAATATTAATGATGAAAAAATGGTGTTACTTTTGTGGTTTAGAGATCAAATTATTATACTGTATAATTTTTTATAACTGTATTGGTTTTATAAAAAAGTTAGAGATAGATAGAAAGACTTTTCACTATTTTATAGATCTTAAAATCCGTTAAGGGTAAATTTTAGTACATTAGTCATAAAAAATTAATTTTTATATTCATTTCATGGAGTAAGGGAGGAATTTCAAATTTATTGAAGAACAAAAAATGGATGAAATTTTTGTTATGAAATATGAACATATCAATTTAGTATATATTGATATATTCTTGAAGAAGAGGAGAGTTACCCATCATTAAAAAAAGGATCATCAAAAAATATTGTCATCATATTTCCTTCTTATCTGATGGATTAAATTGAATTTTAAATATTTATAGATTTTTTATTTTGTTTTCCTTAAATTTATATTAATCATTCACTTTCTTATGAAAACTGACCATTATAATTATCTACAATTATTTATTATTATATTCCATGTTAATATCTTCAGATACCAATGATGATCTAATACATAGAATCCAAGTTATATGATGGTTTTTACATTTATTTCTCTATTATTAATTGGTTGAAATATTTACACTTTAATGATTTTGTATTTCAATAAGGTATTTTCAAATTTAAAACCCTTGATTACCAATATAAAGATTAAATTTTGAGGATTCAATTTATTTAAGTTGGGGAGAATGTGACACCACTAAATTATAAAAAAAATTGTATTTAACAGAGTATGTGACATAGAAAACTGATCTTAAATGATTTATTAAAAATATTTCTTGAAATTTAATCACTTAGATAGCTTTTGAGATATACATCCCTGAGTCTAAGTGAAATGTAATATTGTATACTATAATAACCTATTTTTTAATATAGCATGAATGAATAATATAAAAAAAATTAGAAAATGTATATGTTTTAAAAAAGTTCAAGAAATCATTTTTTATCTATTTTTTAGAAATAAAATTACAATCCTTTAAAATAAAATTGAAATGTTTTATGAAAAATCATTATTTTTTCTTAAAAGTTAGTTTAGTCGTGATCTATGCCCATAAATTAAAATTAATTTTTACAACATATATAAAATTTATTAAAAAAAATTATTTTTTATTTTTTATATCATAATTATCTAATACATAATTTTTTGTATTTTTTTGAAATGATTCATTTTTCGATGAATTATACAAAATATATAATTCTAAATAAAAACTACCTTTTTAAAAATTTATTTATATAGATAAATTATATATTAAATAGGTTTAAAATTTAATCTAGTTAAATTATGTTTAAAATAATTGAATTTAGGTAATTATAAAAATAATAATTTTTAATTTTTATATAAATACTTTGTTAACATTTGGACATTTTCTCATTATAAACATGATTTCTCATCAATACTGTGAAATTATTTTTAAATTAATATTTTACACTTATATGAATGGAATTTGGAAAAATGGATTCAATATTTAATAAATAATAATTTATATTATATAATATGGCCAAATAAATTTTTGACCTAAATGAATAGTGAAAACAAAAAATATTTACCAGAGTTATGGTAAAAACTGATTTACCATGGGGCTTAAACTAAATTTATAATTGTTATAATGAACTAAAAACTTGTATAAAGTATGTTTTATGGATATATTGAGACCATATAATGTCTAAATATAGATAATAATCCATTATATACCCTTTTAGAGAGTAAAAAATGTGGGTGAAAATTTTGCTTTTCAAAATTGACAAGTGTTTCACTCACCTCACAAATAAAGGACACCCCCTCTATTCTCTTATTCACACCATAAAACTAATCTTTTCTGATAATACGTGAAAATATCAATAAAAAAATTCTATTATATCATCTTATATGCCATATTTTCTTTATAAAGATAACCTATTAAGGCTTTGTGTGCGATCCTAAGGTGGTTACCATAAACAGATATATTGGTCATCAGTGAGCATTTTTTTTCATTCTCTACCTACTTAAATTACTCATAAAACATGATGATATTATTACGTCGTTGTATTAAATTTAGTATGAACTTCTTATATCCATGTAATGACATATAACTTTCTCGAATTCAATCAAATGGGTTACAAAATCATTATTAGTGTGTATGGTGAACCACCACCACACAAACCGATGATATTCGTTTTTCCATTACTGCCTTGCATAGATTGGTATGATGATGAATATAAATTATATATATATTTGATATTTATAAAATAATTACTACTGTTTTTTAATTATATATTATATAAATTTTTTACTATCCTTTTCTTATGGGAAACAATAACATCACTCGTTTGTATGGGGGACTACAGCCCCGTGAACCGCAACGATTTGTTTTCCACATACACTTTAAGTGGAAGGATATGAGGATAATTTTAATTAATATTTGTTATATAAATGAAATAATTATGGTATCAGTAACATATTTACAATTATTAAAGATAATATAACATTTTATTCCTTACATTTTCACTCTCTTAAAGATGATAACATTGTTCGGGTATGTGTAGAGTATGGCCTTCACAAAGCAACGTGACTCTCTTCTCATCACCAAATGATAATGCTGATATATATAATTATATTTAAATAAGTAATATGGAATTTAAGATATTATTAAAATTACATAGATATAAATTATTATTTAATTTCATTCCACATTGATCATTAAAAAATAGAAATGTTACTGATGTGTACACATGTCCTACCGTCTTCGTGATTGTAACATAGTTCATTTTTTGTAACCATTTTTCAAGAGTTTTTTTAAAAGTATAATTGAAGTATAAACATTATAAATATATAATTATAATTAAAATATATATGATATAACTATATAATATTTGCATGAACTTGATCTTTCATGATAAATCATTCATGATAACAAAAGGAAATGAACACTCAAAATTCATGTTTTATTAATATTATCAAAATAAAAAAGTTTATTTTCAAAAAAGTTGTTTTGATAAAAAAAATTAGGGTATCTATTATCTTTAACTATATAAAATATTTTTTATATATATGATCAAATGTTGAAATGTTATATTTATATCATCCTTATTATTTATTTGTAAGGATTATGATCAGTTTGACTGAGGATGTTTAAATTTGTTATCATTCACCATATCACTCTAGATGGTTTATTATTATTTTTATTTGATTGTGGTGAGTTTAAAATTTCCTATGTTACTTTTTTATAATGCATATTTATTTTGAGTATGTTTCAAACCTTTTATATATTAATTCATTGGTATTAATAAGTAATGGGATGGACATGGTTACATATATCCCTATGATACCTCGACAAGTCTCATGAGACAAATCAATTGGAAGTATTATATGGGTTTATACACATGCTTTTAAACTATCTTTTGAATGAACCTGAGATTATGTTTAAAATTTTGGTTAATATTGATTCTCTCATTATGAGATAATATATTTATTTCCCTGTGATTATTAGATTATTTATATTACCCATCGATATGTCTGATGCATTAGTGGTTATTTATATGGACTTATTTTAGCATCATTTATTTCTACCATATTAAGTTCAGTTTATTGATTAAATGGAATGTTTTTTTAGTTATTTTAATTAATGTTTTAATTATTATTTTTTATTCAGGATAACTTCCAAAGTATTCTTATACTTATTGACAATCTAATCTCACCGAATTATTTTGTTTTATTTTCAATCGGATGCTAGGAAGTGTTCTTTGATTGATATGAAAGGATATGTTGTGAAGAATAATGGTGTTCTAAGAGAAAAAAAGGTTTTTTATTTTATTTTTACAAATATAATGTGAATTTCAATTATGTATCTAGTTTACCAAGACAACTAATCTATTAGTTCCTTTAGGATGTGATTCCTTGTACCGGAATCAAATTTAATAAATTAACTACCATATTTGTAATAATGGTTTCGATGTCATTAATTCTGTATCATAGGATGTTCATCAAAAACATTAGTAACAATATGTAAGAAAATATAGAATATAGAACATAACCCTATGATATACATGGAGGATAAGTTTAGATGAACATACTAATTTTTTGGTAAGATATAGATTATATAGTTTTTATGATAAATACATCCATGCATGGATACTACAAGTCAATGTGGTTCTGGAAAAGATGCACCGAGGGGTAATAACTCTCAAAATTCCCATCACTCATGACATAACCATTACTTGGTACCTGAAAACAAGACTTACTATTCACCTGGTTTGACAAACATTGTAGATTTTCAAGGGATAATTCATATATTCTTTACAATAAATCAAGAAGTATTTGAATTGATGATAACCATGAATAACAGAGGCTAAACCAAAGGATTTATATTTTGAATAGAATATTTAATGATTTTGACCACAAATAATTTATTATTTAGGAATACTTATATTACCACTATTATTTGTTTTACACAAACTATAATTTTTTGTTTTATTCAGTGGATCGAACCTGTAGCAACTTGGTTAATGTTAAAAGTGAACAACAATGTGTAGATGAGAAACAAAATGAGATGATGAATAGGGTAAAGGATATTATGAATTTTTCTAATCAATTATCATGATATATGACTAACAAACGTCACCTTTACCGACTATTGGAAACATATATTATGATAATGGATGAGTCAGCTAAGAGCTTTAACAATGGATACCACAGAAGAATGAAGGCTATATTTCCATAATATTAGAAATTTGGAAAGAGAAACCTATGAGGGTGTCTTAATGAAACTAAAAGAAAATGTAAAAACCTATTTTATATCCATATTTTGATCCCATAATATATAATGTATTAGAATGGCCAATTTTGGTGCCTTTTCGAATAAGATAAATGTGTGTATCAGTTAATCTTTTCTAATATTCCATGTGTATCCACTCATACATTTATAAAATGCAACTCCCTATCGTCTGCTCTTCATAATTCCAAAACCATTTGGTTATAACAATACCAGACCAAATTTATTCCTTAATTCCCCCTCAATATCAACGATTTATTATTTTTATTATTAATTCCTCCTATGAAGGATTTATGTGTAAACTTATATAGGTTCTCTGAAGAATAACAAAAATTCTAAAACATGCCTATTTATTTTATTTCTTCTTATATATATATCAAATTTTATTCTTAAATAATAATATAATATCCAAATTATCTCATATATACATAGATGTTATTTTTTATGGTAATGACCAATATCTCTTTCCTCTTCCGAAAAATGGGAATCGAAATTGTGGATCAAGTGTACGGCAGACTACTTTCTCGTGAACCAGTGTAAATCATTTTTCGTCACCACTTATAAAAAGTAGTTAAAATGATGGATTTAAGATGCATATATATATATATATATATATATTATTTATTAATTTATTTTATATATTGAGTTATAATATCGAATATACCACTTTACATTCCATTCCATTGGTGATATAATAATTTATCTCTTGTGTACGACAAACTACCGCCCCACAAAGTAATGTGATTCGTTTTTCAATAACGCTTTACAATAAACGTAGTAAAGGTGATGTTAATTAATATAAGTGATATTAATGATTTAAATGTACTTATAAAAATATAATATATCATCCATCTTATTACCTTATAATCCATTGGAAATACATAATGTCACTAAAGCATATGTGTGGACTACTGCCTCCACATAATGATGCGAAACGTTTTTCATGTTACTTTTACATGGATAGTAATAACAGTGGATTTTATTATTATAAATGCATTATATATAACAAAATAATTATTCTAGAAATGTGAATTTATATTTTTTTGTGCCATCCTTTGAGAAAAAATGGAAACAACATTCAAGTATACGTATGACCTACTGTCTCCAAGATTAGTGTAATCCATTTTCTATATATAAAATTTATAGATAACACTAAATAAATATATAGTTTATATATATATATATGATATTTATATAATGGTAAAAAATATGTAGGTAAATTAACCAATATAAAATTAAGAGCACCAAAATTACCAAATAGAAACTTACATGAAAATAGAATTAATTCTCATCTAAAATAGTGATTTTAACATAAAAAATTGAAAATAAATCGGTGATAAAAGAGTATAAGTAAATAATAAATGGAATGAGATATCTGATTGTGTGTTTTTAAATTTTTTATAATAAAAAAATATTTATTACACATGAGATGCGAACACATATAATGGAAGTCAAGCATGACGTACGGGATTCTTGTGTCACTTTAACTTTCATGAGAAATATGTCATATCCACCACTAATTACTTTGGTGTGGTGTATTTACCACCCGTTTTTTATATTATATCATGAATATATTTATCCTCATGTCATTTAGTTGTTCATTATATTTTATTCCTTTCATGGTGCTTAGGTTTCAAAATTTACCAAAGTGGAAGAGATTTATGTTTCAATCACATTTTAATCAAGATTGTTTATTCTTGAATTTATAAAGAATTAAATTATTTTACCATTTTATAATAAACCAATTTAATTTTATTGTCCTTGATTTATTCATTATTTTTTCATGTAATAGTTCTATATTTGTCTCTTTTCTACTGAAAATCATTCATTAATTTTTTTAAATAAAATATGCTTTCAATTATCTCTTTGGACAAACATCCTTTATCATTAAAAACAATGTTTCCCAAAAAAATTCAAAATTTTTTACATTTTATAGATTATTTATTAAAGTAATTTTTCCCAAATTTTACTTGTTACAAAAATTATTTAGTGGAATCATCATGTCACCTTTCAAACCATGTATATTTGGATTTTACCGAAATTGTAAGGGTAATCATTGTTTTCATGTATACGACATGTATAGATTTTCTATAGTCTTGAACACACAATGTTTTAATGATTAATTTATATTATCAATGATTACATTCAAGGTAAATTATTTTTAAAATTTTTGTTATCTTATTTTAAAGTATTTCAATGTAAAAAGTTTATTTAACTGAAGATTGTTTTAATGAATTTTTTTTTGTATTTATATATGTAAATGACATCAAATGTTCATTATACTTATGATAGACTGGTGATTTTTTGTATTTATATCATAATTATTTTTTGTTGGGAAGGTTTATGGTCATTTTTATGAGGATGTACAATTTTATTATAATCCACCATAATACTATGGATGGTTTATGATTATGTTTGTTTGATTGGGGTATGTATTAACATTTTGTACGTCATTTATTACTAGTTAATGATTATATTGATTATGTGTCACTAGTTTTATATGAGTATTGACTTTGAATTAGTCTGTGATATGTGGGGATCAGTTATAAATAAGCCCCCAATGCATCGATAGGTCTTATAAGGATTTGAGCTTAAACATTTCTTAATCTTTTATTTTACCCAAAACCATACTACTACACATTTTGGAACTTTTAATGTTTAGAGTTTTAAAGAATTGATATATATTACATACATGACATACCACATTCATACAAGAGGATACTACTAAAACAGTATCCATTTCGTTCAAAATATAAAACATTAAAACATAAAACATGATTTCATTAACAACACTTCATATCAAAAATCACGGCTCCCTTCTTTCTTTTACACATCCTTATATCCTCAGGAAAAAAATTTAAATAATTGGGATTGGTATAAAGCTTATTAAGGGATATAAATAATGAAATAATTGGTGAAGTGATAACATAAAAACCAATAATACTCATAATCATAAAAACTCATATGCATAGACACATCATGTACTTTCCTTGGGACACATTTACCATATCACTCTAACATTCACACTTTTACATGAAATATACATTTGGTCAACATCCATATCTAGAGTACCCAATGAAATGGATATATTTAATGGGGCTCCCCTTCTTATCTTTAGTTAAAAGGGGCCCAACCCAACATATCTTGGGCTATAATGGGTTCAAACCAACATATCTTGAGCTATAATGGGCTCAACCCATCATATCTTGAGCTATATTTTGCTCAACCCAACATAAATGATGTCCAAGGAACGTATCATGGTAATAAAGTATCATAAAAATATTACGGAACCACTCATTCCATATACATTTAAAAAATAGTTCTCATGAAATTTATTAAGGTGAGACATAAATGGATTTTAAAAAAAGGTACCTTAAAATATAATTGGAGTGAGAATTAATAGAATGGATTTGATACATGTATACACTGTAAATATACTTAGTGAAACATAATATAAATAAAAAATCATCAAACAAATAATATTAATACAACAAATTGAATAATGAATAAGGTTAGTCCAAAGAATGGAAATTGGTACATGAATTCCCTTACCTCCGGTTCTTCTTAATTCAAATGTGCTTTAATCTCCTCTTGATCTTTTCTCCATGATATCTTCTATAAAGCCATTGATTTTGGAGTTTGGGTCTTACCAAAATGTCTTGGACGCGAGGAAGGAAATTGGGGAGGGAATTTGGAAGAAATTAGACAATGCTCAAGTCTTGTGACATGTGGGAGGAAGAGGGGGAAATCGGTAATTTTTTGTGGTTGAGTGGATGTATTTTACATTATTTAAATCATTATTATAATATTATTGCTCAATACAATGAAGGATCTCAATTAATGTTACCCCAAATTGTAATAATGGAATGTTAGTGTGAACAAAGTGGTCTTACATCACTTATGATGTGATAAATAATGTATTTAACTCATAATTTGAATATACGGTATTTTACCATATTTCACTATTCATAAAAAATTCATCAATTTCAAAAAAAAATCCCAAAAATTCACCATTTACATTTATCGATGTGTAGAATTCAAAAATGAAATCCATTTATTGGAAATAATTATCTAAATATTATTAAATTAATTGTTAAATAAAATCATAATTCATTCAGTAATTAACAATTTTAATTCTATATCATCTTTTATATCACATTGTAAAATTAACCATGATTTCATTATCTTAATGCCTTAATAAAATAAAATAATAATACAATTAATTATTCAATAAGGTCATAATTCTATTAATATTACTTTTCATAATGGTATTTTACTATTCACAAAAAAATTGGGTTCCATTAGACTCTAAATAACTTATTGAACACAATTATAGTGGAATGATTTTCAAAATTAAAAACATAGAAGCTTCAAAATTAAGAATAAAGGGTAGTTATAAATATCTAATTAAAACAATGATTCATGAATTTCAATTTATTTTTAAAAACCATGGGGTGTTAAATTTTCCTCACCTTCTGAAAATTGCATCCTAACAATTTAATTTACTCATTAAACAATTGAGGGTTTCTTTCCCCCATAGCATTTTCAGATCCCCTTGTTGCCTCTTCAACCATTTGGTTTCTCCACAAAACCATTACCCGGTGTATTAACTTATTCCTCAATGTCTATTCCATTCAATAATGAATCTGAACTGGTTTCTCTTTATATGAAAGGTTCTCTTCCAGCTGAACTAATTATGGGTTCAAGACATGTGATGAAACTTGTACATACTTTCTTGTCATCCAAACATGAATTACATTATGTACCTAAGAATAACTCGGAGGAAAATCTACCCAGTATGAAAATGGTCCAACATTTTCCAAGATTTCAAAATGATTGATAGATCACGGACTTAGTATCCCTTTCTTAACAAAACACATCACACTTTTCCAAGAATGATTTTAAGGAAAATAGGGTCACCTACCTCTAAAGAGAAGCCTTTACATCTTTTATTTGCATAACTTTTCATCCTGCTCTATGTTGTCCTCACGTGTTGCTGGATCATCATTACTTTCTAAGCTAGATTCTCTAATAATTCAATCCCCATTAACATTGTTTCATCAACTTCATCCCAAAACACTGGAGTCCGACACTACTTCCCATAAGATGCCTCAAAAAGTGCAATCTGTATACTGGAATGAAAATTGTTATGATAAGATAACTCAAATGATGAAAGATGATGATCCTAACTTCCTTGGTAGTCTACTGAATAAGCATGAAGAATATACTCCAAAGTCTTAATCATTCGTTCTGGATGTCCATCTGATTGAGGATGAAAAGATTTATTGAAATTTAATTATGTTCCCAATGATGTCCGAGGGACCTTCCAAAAGATATAAGTGAACCTGGGATCCTAGTTAGATACAATAGAAATAGAAACTCTATTTCATATAACAATCTCTTTGAGATACAATTGATAAAACTGATCCAACGACATTGTATCTCGAATTGAAAGAAAATTTACATATTTTGTCAGCCGATCAACAATAACCCAAATTAAATTGTTACCTTGAGAAGTCAAAGGTAGTCCCATCTAAAATTCCATGGATATATTCTCCAATTTTCACACTGGAACTAGAAAAGTCTTAAGTATCCCTTTCAGTAACTACCAATCTACTTTAACCTATTGACATATCAAACATTTCACAGTAAATTCATCCATATCCATTTTTAATTCATCTCATGAGTAATACTCCTAATGGTCTCTGTACATCATGAATACTTCCAGGATGAACTGAAAATGGAGAACTATGAGCTTCAAACAATAATTATTTACTCAATTTTAAGTCACAAGGAACGCACAACCTTTTTCCAAATAATAAAACACAATATTTTTCATGTTTAAATTCTGGAAACTTACCCATTTAAACAAATTCTGCCTTTTTCGATAGATCACATCCTTTCCTCTGTTCATGCTTTATTCTATCATATAATGACGACTACACTGATACATGAAACAAGAAAATTTTATTCCCAACATCAAAAACTTCTATGCCTAAATTAATCAAGTCATTAATCAAGGGTTCATGTTCCAAACATAACAAGGTTAATGATACATTTTGTTTTCAACTCAAGGCATCTTCCACATTGTTTGATTTTCCAAGATGGTAATTGATTATTCGTTCAATCCATCTTTTATGTAATACCCCAGGTAAATAATGAATATGAAATTTTTATATTTATCCATATTTGTGAATAAAATATTAATATTACATTAAAGTGGATTCTATGCTCGATGGCGTACCCAACACACAACAACAAGTTTCTTGGGAATCATACATTGCACTCTAATAATAAAATAATATTATTTTAAATAGTAGTTAACGCCTAGCTGTTGTAATGGCGGGAATGAACAGAACTAACTAAAAAATTATTATATTTTTTTTTCAAATATTTTTACTCTTTACAATAAATGTTATAGGATTAAAAAAGCGAATGAATCCAAATTTAAGCGTAAACATTCCAATATTCTTTAAAAGGACGATTAACCTCCTTTTGAGGGAGAACCTCTTTTAAATCCACTTTTTGACAATTTTTTGTGTTAAATTTGACAAAATAAAATTCTTCTTTATAATCGGGACATCAAAATTTACTTTTTGTAAATTTTTGGTATTTTTCCAAAAAAGTTCAATTTTTAATGAATAGTGAAAAATGTTCTATTTTAATTCAGAACCTCTTTTAATATAATTTATTTATATGATTATATTATCTTTTGAATAGGTTTTAAAGTGAAATTATAATATATTTTTCCCATTTAATCTAATAGTGGTCGTTGGAATGAATTTCACATTGAAATCAGACTTAAACTAGAGTCAATCTTTTGATACATTTTGTTTCATAAAAACACGCTATTTGTTTTGATAGCGGGAATTAATTATTAAATTAATTAATGAAACTTATATGTTTTGAATTTTTTAAAATAGGAATCATTTTTGAATTTGTAATATCAAATATATCTTAGGGTGACCTTTTGGTAATTTTCTGAAAAACTTCAATTTTTGATGAATAGTGAAACCACTAAGTGGTACTTATAAAAATTGATTTTCCTTTTAAATGAAAATTTTCCATCTTTGTGTTTTGAATTTCAAAAATCAGACATACATGGTTGTCATTAAGAATTAAAATGTGGTTTAATGGGATTAAAATAATTTTTTGGTGAATAGTAACTTATTATGTTTTTAATCATGATTAGAGGTGATTAGTGTAGTTTAAGGTAAGAATAATGTTTTAATAAAATGAAATGTCCTAGAAACATGTCCTACCCTCATAGGATGTGTCATGGCCGACCAAGAAAATCAATGGGTCAACTTGGGGACCCCATGGGGCCACTTTGGTTGGAAAATGACATAAATATCTTTTTATTTAATGTTAAAGTAAAAATGACACAAAAATGAGATGTTTTACTACAACAATTTTTACATGGGGTTGTACAAGTCATATTTATGACTATAAATAATCAATGGAAATATAAAAATATTTCCTACATCATAGTAATTTTTTTGACATTAAATAAATTAAATTATTTATGACATCATGATGATGCAGCGATGACCTCATTAATTAACGATTTAAATAAAATGGAATGATAATGTAAAATCTAAGACCTACACATGTCCAAAACCTATTGGATGGGTATATATCGAACACTTATCACCTTATCATGGAATCACATCAATGTGGGACCATTAAAATCCGAAACTAATTCTAAAATAAAGTAACATTTCTTTACTTTCCAAGAGTGCCCCTTCTCTCCTCTTATAAAAGGCCCCCACCTATACCTCCTTACCCACACTTCCAAATCCATTGGCTCGGCCAACCCCTGTGCATTTCGTCTCTCCAAATCCCTATCTAACTCCTTGAAGCCTCACTTTGGGCAGAAGTCTTCCCAAGTAAGCCTTTGAGCTCAAACCAAAGGGAGTTACCCTAGTTTAAGGTAATGTCTCCACTTGTGTCCTTTTGTTTTATTTTGCTTCTCCAACCCCCTAAACTCTTTTTATTAATTACTTTAGTAACAAATACAGAATCTTAAATATACTAGTATTTTTTTATAATAAGTATTCGAGCTACACATACACACACCTTCATCTAATGGTTAAACAACATATTGTTTCTGTGGTTGGCGATTTTCTGCCTCACAAAACGATGATTGTTCAATATTCTTTTAACAGCTTTAAAGGTGGCCATTATGATGTCAATGTATTTTATATATGATATATATGGTATTTATGTTTACTATATTCTTCAGTATTTTATATTTAGACCATACCTTTATTCATTTCATGTTGTGTAAATGCGATAATTTCATATGAGGAAGTGTGGACTACCGCCCCCTCAAGTGATGTGACTCGTACATGCAATACATGAAACGTATAAAGAATGAAATTATTGATCATATGTGACCTATATATCATATATATTATACTGGAATTATAATATATATATATATCATTAATTTTTAATTCCGTTAATATGACAAAGAAAAAATGAAAGTAGCGTTCTTGCGTACGTACGGCCTACCGTCTCCATGAACGGTGCTTTTCATTTTTATCTCCAAATGATATGGAATAGTATAAAATGAATATTTACTAGATATATATGATATTTTAATCATTAATACTATTCTGGAAATTATTTACTTATAAATACACGGACAATCATTTTTCAAACAAGTTCATTTTTGACTAATGAACAAAACATCGGCAAAAACGTCTGATATGAACTAACATTATTAAACAATTATTATTACATTATAATATGTGATATGAACTGAATAATAATCTTTAAAGGAGTTCCTTAGGTAATTATATATTGACCAAAGTTTTTTATTCAGGAATATAAAGAAACGAACAAGACAAGTTGGACTTGAGGTATGGGGTCTTACTCCTCTCTTTCTTTTTAAGTACAGTATTTTATGTCATTCCTTTTAAATCACATCTTTCTTGTTATTGGGATGTTATTTTATATTACTCTTACTTTAATATTTATGTTCATATGATGAGAGACCCTATTCTTTCTCATAAATCCATTTTGGAAGTTTTGAGTGGTGCCGTTAGGCTGCCGAATTTTCGTAAGAGATCTAACCTCTCTCTTTCTTTTTAAGTACTATCCATTATGTCAGTTCATTTAAGCTCCTATTTGTTATGTTGGGGGATGTTCTATTATATTACTCATACTGTAATTTTTATGTTCATATTATGAGAGACCCTATTATCTCTCATCAATCCATTTTGGATGTTTTGAGTGGCGCCGTTAGGCTGTCGAATTTTCGTAAGAGATCTAACCTCTCTCTTTCTTTTTACGTACTCTCCATTATGTCACTTCTTTTATGCTCCTATTTGTTATGTTGGGGGATGTTATTTTATATTACTATTTCTATAAACTTTATTTTAATATGATTAGAGACCCTATTCTCTCTCATCAATCCATTTTGGAAGTTTTAAGTGGCGTCGTTAGGCTGCCGAGTTTTCATACGGGATTTTTCATCTCACTTTTATTCACGTGAGATTTATGCTACATTTGCCACAATTTCCTTTGAGTGGTGTATGTAATACCCATTATTATAAACTTTGTGTAGTATAATTTCTTTTATAGGTATTCTCATCTTCATTGTATGACCCTTCTTCCATGGGGTGTACGTTTCGAAAGTTACCCAACTCAGTAAGGGGACCTTTCACCCTCCACTTTTTAAAAGACATCTTTTGTTATGTATTTTAATTCACATAATATAATGTTGTTATATGTTATTTTATATCCTTATTTATGTAAATTTTATGTCCAAGTGATGAGATTCCCTTTTTATCTCTCATCAACTCATTTTCTTAATTTTGAAGTGATGCCGTTAGGCTGTCGAATTTTACCAAGGGAACTTTTTAACCCAATTTCGATTTTTTTGGGTTCAACATGTAGTTAATGAATATATCACCATTTGAATATGTGTGAATGACCTTTTATTGTTTTATACTTAATATCCACTTATATTGGGTGTATATATATTTGTCACACATAATTTTGAGATTGATTTATCCTTAATTTAAGGATACCTTCTTTATAAGGGATTTCATCACATTTGACATTTCTATTGAGACTTCATTGTTGTTATGAAACAATTCACTCTTATATGGTTTATATACTGTCCTTTGGAAAATTATATCATGAATCCATTTACTCTCATGATATTATAATGTTCAGACTAAATATTATTCCTCAATTATTGTATTCAAATGTCTCTAATTTTGGTAAAACCCCTTTAACCAAAATATCGCTTTAAATGTTTTAATTATTTGTTCTTATTAATATCTATGTTTTCAAAATGGATTTAAGGATTTATTTATATGGATATTAATGGTCTAAAATTTTAAAAGCTTCAAGGTGGTATGGGACACATTGATTCAAAAATCTCTTTATTAAATGTTTTAAATGGTTCTGGAAATGGTTTCTTTTTGAATGGATTCATTATTTCAATATACTAAAATGTTATATTGTGATTGAAATGTGGAAATGTTATGTTTCCTTTATTAATGTTTTATGTGATACGTTTATGTTATGGTTCATGGGCATTGTTACGAAAACGGGTGGTTCCGCGATAAACTATGGGCAGGTGAGCCCAATATAGCTCTCCAATGCATTGGGTAACGCGAAGGAGTGAAACGTTAAGGTTTTTCCGAAGAGATTTAGGGAATATACTGTAGTGGGTATTCCAAATGTAACCAAGAGGGTTACTCCGTACGTAAGAATGTTATGAATGCCTCAAGTTACCTTTTATGTCTTATTATTTCTATGATTTATTCATGATTTGATGAGGTATGTTAAAGTGCCTATGTTTTATGGGTAAAGTATGATTTCTTTATTATGTATATATGAACTCATGTTTCATTTCCATTTTTTAACCCTTACTGAGATTTTTATGCTCATCCATTGTTTTTGAAATGTTTTTCACAGGTCAAGGGAAAGGTACATGATGTGATGATAGTGTCAAGGATGTGTCAAGAAAGAATCCATGTTTTATTTTAAATATGTTTCCGTTGATGGGAAAAATGAATACTGTATTTTATGTAACCACTTTGCTTAAATGTGGAATGTAATGTAAGTTTCATGATCTAATTCTCTAAAACTCTAAATCTGAAAATATCCTCAATGTGTAATCTTGTAATAACTCAAGATTAAGTATGGTTTAAGGATGGGGCCTTATAGTTGGTATCAGAGGTCAGTTTAGATAACTTTAGAGGTTAGGGTATTCTCCAAGCATAAGTGACAGTACCATAATGGATAGGATTTCCGAAATAGTCCTAGTTTTAGATAAAGTTAATGAGTAAGTATATCTTAGTGGTTATCTCCCTCATTAGTACATTATGGGTTTGTTGATATACTCACACTGACATTTCTATTTTTAGTGAATGGATGGATCTAGCAGGCACCAAAGTGAGAATAGGTTTGAAGGAAACTATGATGGTTCTCTGATTAAGAGACTGGATGAAATGGGGTATTGAATGAGGAAACTCGTGGTTGTTCTAAACCAACTATCAAGGAGTCATGATCAACCACTTGAACCTTGGTATGTTCTGTAATTCATCATGTACGAGATGACCAATCGATGTAGAAGTTCATGTAATAATTATAAAGGTAACCATTAGGGTTTATATGATCTTTACGTTTGAGGTAATTATGGGTTATTATATGTTATGATGGAAAATGAAAGGAATGAGATAAACATGAGGTTAAAATTTGCTATGATTATTTTTGAAGATTTTATCTTGTTTTATGGAATGTTTTGAGAATTATACAGTTTTGGAAAAATGACAACACACAGACCGTGTGACAACCTGTCGCGTCAGACAAACCGGTGGGAATCGAACCCACAACCAAAGTGTGACTGGTATTTATCGCCTATCACTAGACTTTGTGAAGTCCCTGGTTAGTTTGACTGATTATTTTTAGTTATATGATTTTATGAATTAAGAGTAAGCTGATTTTGGGTAATCTATGGAAATTTAATAACCTATCATGGAGGATATGTGATTAGGTTAATTACTTGTAAATACGAGACTTTAAGAGCAACTGATGTTTTTTTGGAGATAAATGTTATGATTTAACTTGGAAGACTATGTGACTAAATCCTTCAAATATTTGGGTTTCAATATTATTTTGTTTTACTTTGAAGAATTTTATGGACAAATTTGTTTATCGAATGGTCCTCATTGAAATTTGGGTTTTGTTGGACAAGTTTTGGAGTTTAAGAATAGATTTTCTTTTTATAAAGGGTTATCCTTTTCTGGATTATCTGATCTTGTACTAACATTTTTTGTTTTGGTTTTGGTTAAAGTCTAAAGACATGGGACATATATAGTTCTCTTTTGTGGAATAGGTGATCCACTAGAAGTTGATTATAGTACTCCTAATGTGAACAAGTATTCCTAAATACTCGTCTTTTGGGGAAAGTATGAGTTTGTGTAAGAAATATTGTAAAATATGAAACTCAACATGACAAGTAAGTATGTTTCCTTAAGATCAAAAATATATTCCTCTATGAAGAGTAACTTAAAAAAAATGTTGTCTGTTAACTTTTCCTACTAGGGAATCAAATACCGTCTAACCCATCACAAGTTTGTGATTTTCTTATGGTTAACATTCTTCTAGACATGTTTACTATCACATTCCATCAGAAAATGACCTTTTTTTTCCTCCATGTACATATTTTCATACTTGGAATCCTAGTATAGGTTAACTCGGGTGACCTTTGTACTTATCTTTCATTATTTTAAAGTGATTGTTTTACTGATGCTTGTTCCGATGTGGGATATTCAATGAAGTTTCCAAGCCCAATTTTAAAAATTGCGAGGACACAATTCCCAAAAGGGTGGATGGATGTAAAAACCCAGGTAAATAAATAATATGACATTTTTATATTTATCCATATTTGTGAATAAAATATTAATATTACTTTAAAGGGTATGCTATGCTCGATGGCATACCCAACACGCACCAATGAGTTTCTTGGAAATCTTACGTTGCACTCTAATAATAAAAAATATTATTTTAAATAGTACTTAACGCTTAACTATTATAATGGCGGGAATGAACAGAACTAACTATAAAATGATTATATATGTTTTTCAAATATTTTTACTCTTTACAATAAATGTTATAGGTTTAAAAATGAGAGTGAATCCAATTTTATGCGTAAACATTCCAATATTCTTTAAAAGGTCGATTAACCTCCTTTTGATGGAAAACATCTTTTAAATCCCCTTTTTACAATTTTATGTGTCATATTGGACAAAATAAAATTCTTCTTTAGAATCAGGACATCAAAATTTACTTTTTGTAAATTTTTTGTATTTTTTCGAAAAAAGTTCAATTTTTAATGAATAGTGAAAAATGTTGTATTTTAACTCAAAACCACTTTTAATCTAATTTATTTATATGATTATATTATCTTTTGAATAGGTTTTAAAGTGAAATTAGAATATATTTTTACCATTTAATCCAATAGTGGTCATTGGAATTAATTTCACTTTGAAATTGGGCTTAAACTAGTGATAATCTTTTGATACATTTTGTTTCATAAAAACACCCTATTTGTTTTGATAGCGGAATTTATTATTAAATTAATTAATGAAACATATATGTTTTGAATTTTTAAAATAGACATAATTTTTGAATTCTGAATATCAAATATAGCTTAGGGTGCACTTTTGGTAATTTTCTGAAAAACTTCAATTTTTGATGAATAGTGAAACCACTAAGTGGTACTTATAAAAACTGATTCTCCGTTTAAATGATATTTTGCCATATTTGTGTTTTGAATTTCAAAATCAGACATACATTTTTTTCATTAAGAAGTAAAATGTGGTTCAATGGGATTAAATTAAATTTTTTGTTGAATAGTAACTTATTAAGTTTTTAATCGCAATTAGAGGTAATTAGTGTAGTTTAAGGTAAGAATAATGTTTTAATTAAATTAAAGGACCAAAACACATGTAATAACCTCATTTTATGTGTCATGGCCGACAATTAAAATCCATGGTTAAACTTGGGGACCCCATGTAGAAACGTTGGTTGGAAAATGACATAAATATCTTTTTATTTAATGTTAAAGTAAAAATGACACAAACATGAAATGTTTTACTAAAACAATTTTTACTTGGGGTTATACAAGTCAGAGTTTTGACTATAAACAATCAATGTAAAGCTATAAAGATTTCCTACATCATAGTATTTTTTATAGACATTAAATAAATTAAATTATTTATGACATCATGATGATGCAGTGATGACCTCATTATTTAACGATTTAAACAAAATGGAAAGATAATGTAAAATCTAAGACCTACACATGTCCAAAACCTATTGGATGGGTTTATATAGAACACTTATCACCTTATCCTTGAAACAAATCAATTTGGGACCATTAAAATCCAAAAGGCATTCTAAAATAAAGTAACATTTCATTACTTTCCTAGAGTGCCCCTCCTCTCCCCTTATAAAAGGCCCCCACATCTACCTCCATACCCACACTTCAAAAGCCTTTGGCTCAGCCAACTCCTGAACATTTTGTCTCTCCACATCCCTCTCCAACTCCTTGAATCCTCACATTTGGAAGAAGACTTCCCAAAGAAGACTTTGAGCTCAAACCAAAGAGAGTTACCCAATTTTAGGGTAATGTCTTCACTTGTGTCCTTTTGTTTTATTTTGCTTCTCCAACACCCTAAAATCTTTTTATTCATTTATTTTGTAACAACTCCAGTATATTAAATATACTAGGATGTTTTTATAGGAAGTATTCGTGCTACACTTACACACACCTCCGTCTAATTGTTAAAGAACATATTTTTTCTGTGATTGGCTATTTTCTGCCTCACGAAACGATGATTGTTCAATATTATTTTTACACCTTTAAAGGTGGCCATTTATGATGTCACTGTATTTAATATATGATATATATGGTATTTATGTTTACTATATGATTCTGTATTTTATATTTAACCATATCTTTATTCTTTTCATGTTGTGTAAATGCGATAATTTCATATGATGAAGTGTGGACTACCGCCCCCTCAAGTGATATGACTCGTACATGCAATACATGGAACGTATAATGAATGAAATTAATGATAATATGTGACCTATATAACATATATATTATACTGGAATTATAATATATATATATATATATCATTTATTTATAATTCCATTAATATGACAAAGAAAAAATGAAAGTAGCGTTCATGCGTACGTACGACCTACCGTCTCCATGAACGGTGCTTTTCGTTTTTATCTCCAAATGATATGGAATAGTATAAAATGAATATATACTGGATATATATGATATTTTAATAATTAATACTATTCTGGAAATTATTTACTTATAACTACATGGAAAATCATTTTTCAAACAAGTTCATTTTTGACTCGTGTACCAAACATCGGCAAAACCGTCTGATATGAACTAACATTATTAAACAATTATTATAACATTATAATATGTGATATTAACTGAATAATAATATTTAAATGAGGTCCTTAGGCAATTATAAATTAACCAAAGTTTATTATTCAGGAATATAAAGAAACGAACAAGACAAGTTGGACTTGAGGTAAGGGATCCCACTCCTCTCTTTCTTTTTAAGTACACTCTTTTATGTCATTCCTTTTAAAGCTCATATTCATTGCTATTGGGATGTTATTTTATATTACTCTTACTGTAATTTTTATTTTCATATGATGAGTGACCCTATTCTCTCTCATCAATCCATTTTGGAAGTTTTGAGTGGTGCCGTTAGGCTGCCAAATTTTGGTAAGAGATCTAACCTCTCTCTTTATTTTTAAGTACTCTCCTTTATGTCACTTCTTTTAAGCTCTTATTTGTTATGTTTGGGATCTTCATTTATATTACTCTTACTTTAATTTTTATTTTCATATGATGAGAGACCCTATTCTCTCTCATCAATCCATTTTGGAAGTTTTGAGTGGCGCCGTTAGGCTGCCAAATTTTCGTAAGAGATCTAACCTCTCTATTTCTTTTTAAGTACTCTCTTTTATGTCACTTCTTTTAAGCTCCTATTTGTTATGTTGGGGGATGTTATTTTATATTCCTATTTCTGTAAACATTATTTTAATATGATTAGAGACCCTATTCTCTCTCATAAATCCATTTTGGATGTTTTAAGTGGCATCGTTAGGCTGACGAGTTTTCGTAAGGGATTTTTCATCTCACTTTTATTCCAGTGAGATTTATGCTACATTTGCCACAATTTCCTTTGAGTGGTGTATGTACTGACCATTATTATAAAAATTGTGTAGTATAATTTCATTTATAGGTATTCACATCTTCATTGTATGACCCTTCTTCCATTGGGTGTACGTTTCGAAAGTTACCCGACTCGGTAAGGGGACCTTTCACCCTCCACTTTTTAAAATACTTCTTTTGTTATGTCTTTTAATTCACATAATATTATGTTGGGATATGTTATTTTGTATCCTTATTGTTGTAAATTTTATGTCCAAGTGATGAGATTCCCTTTTTATCTCTAATCAACTCATTTTCTTAATTTTGAAGTGATGCCGTTAGGCTGTCGAATTTTACCAAGGGAACTTTTTAACCCCATTTCGATTTCTTTGGGTTCAACATGTTGTTGTTGAATATTTCATCATTTGAATATGTTTTAATGACCTTTTATTGTTTTACACTTAATATCCACTTATATTGGATCTCTTAATATTTGTCACACATAATTTTTAGATTGATTTATCCTTAATTTAAGGATACCTTCTTTATAATGGATTTCATCACATTTGACATTTCTATTGAGACTTCATTGTTGTTATGCACCAATTCACTCTTATATGGTGTATATACTGTCATTTGGTGTATTATATCATGAATCCGTTTATTCTCATTATATTATAAAGTTCTGACTAAATGATATTTTTCAATTATTGTATTCAAGTGTCTCTAATTTTGGTAAAACCCCTTTAACCAAAATATCACTTTAAATGTTTTAATTATTTTTACTTATTAATATCCATGTATTCAAAATAGTTTTAAGTATTTATTTACATGGATATTAATGGTTTAAAAATTTAAAATATTCTAGGTGGTATGAGACACGTTGATTCAAAAATCTCTTTATTAAATGTTTTAAATGGTTTTGGAAATGGTTTCTTTTTGAATGGATTCATTCTTTCAGTATACTAAAATGTTATATTGTGATTGAAATGTGGAAATGTTATGTTTCCTTTATGCATGTTTTATGTGATACGTTTATGTTATGGTTCGTAGGCATTGTTATGAAGACGGGTGGATCCGTGAGAAACTAAGGGCGGGTGAGCCCGATATAGCTCTCCAATGCATTGGGTAACACGAAGGAGTGAAACGTTAAGGTTTCTCCGAAGAGATTTAGGGAATATACTGTGGTGGGTATTCTAAACGAAACCAAGAGGGTTACTCCCTACGTAAGAAAGTTATGAATGACTCAAGTTACCTTTTATGTCTTATGATTTCTATGATTTATTAATGATTTGATGAGGTATGTTAAAGTGCCTATGTTTTATGGGTAAAGTATGATTTCATTCTTATGTATATTTGAACTCATGTTTCTTTCCCATTTTTTTTAACAAATACTGTGTTTTTTATGCTCATCCCAAGTTTTTGAAATGTTTTTCATAGGTCAAGGGAAATGTACATGATGTGATGATAGTGTCAAGGATGTGTCAACAAAGAATCCATGTTTTATTTTAAATATGTTTCTGTTGATGGGAAAAATGAATATTGTCTTTTATGTAACCACTTTGCTTAAATATGGAATGTAATGCAACATTCATGATCTAATTCTCTAAAACTCTAAACCTGAAATGATCCTCAATGTGTAATCCTGTAATAACTCAAGATTAAGTAAGGTTTAAGGCTGGCCCTTATATTTTGTGCCTCTTGTTTATCTCATTCAGAGTGAATATATATTTCTTACCTTTATCATCAATATATATTTGAGATTTGGATCTATATAAATGGTTCCTCCAAATATTCAATGAAAAAAACAATAGCCTCCAATTAAAAATTATGTGGGGGATACTTTATCTCATGAGGTTTTTGTTGTCTTGAATCGTAAGAAACTATCTTATCATTCTGCATCAAAACATAACAATGTCCCTTCATTAAAGAACCAATGTAGATTAAACACTCACCATTTTGGGATGGAAAGGCCAAAACTAGATCATTCACTAATCTCATATATAGTTCCAAAAAACAAACATCTCATTCTTTTGTCCAAATAAATTTAACCCCTTTTCCTATTAACTTTGTTAGCTGGCTAGATAACCGTGAAATTGTTTTAACCAACCGTCCGCAATAACCTTCTAATCCAATAAGACTATGAATCTATGTATCATTTTTAGGTCTTTTCCATTCATCAACCATAATTATTTTTTCAGGATCAACTATTATTATTTCCTTATTTACAATGTTACCAAGAAATGAAATATTTTTCAACCAAAAATCACACTTGTAGAATTATCCCTACTATTAGTTTTCTATTAATGTTTGCAAAACAACCCTTAAATGTATTTCATTCTATACTTTACTTCTAGAATAAAACCAAATTTCATTAATAAAGACAACAAAAAACATATCCAGGAACTCATGTAATATTCTATTAATAAGATCCATGAATATATCTAGTGCATTAGTTAACCCAAAAGGCTTAACAAAAAATTAATAATGACTATATCTATTACTAAACATGGTCATTGGGATGTCTACATCATTTACATTCCAATGATGGTACCCCAACCTCAGGTCATCCTTCAAATAATACTGCACTCCATAGAGCTGATCAAATAAATCATCGATATGAGGAAAATGATACTTTTATTAACAGTAATGTTATTCAAGTCTCTATAATCGATGAAAAGTCTCATTGAACCATCTTATAAAAAAACCAGATAGGAGTGTTCCACAGTGAAGTGCTAGGTCGGATGGAGCCTTTATCAAATAATTCCTGCAACTTATTTTTTAATTCAAGATGTTCCATTTGGGACATTTGATGGGGAGGTTTAGAAAGTGTCTTAGCATCAGGATCTAATTCAATAGAAACTCAACCTCTCGATTAGGAATAGAACAAGGAAAATCATCAGGAAAAACATATGGGTATTCATTTACCACAAGTACATCATTAATTTAGATAGTTCCCTTATCTTCATAAATATGATCAATATAACTTTCATTTCATTCCACTATCTGTTTCTTAGCTTCATAATATGTCATTAATGTTATGGGTTCATTCTTAAAAAAACTGTAATTATTTCTGAAAAAAATCTTTTTTTTCTCTGCAATCTATCTTAGCTTGACGAAAACAAAGCCAGTCCATTCCTAGAATAATATCAAACTCTACTAGAGGAAAAATAACATGGTTTTTCAGGTAAAATATTTCCATAGACAATTATAGGCATATTGTTATAATTTCTATTTACAACAATATTTCCTCTAGATGATTTTACCATCAAATCTAGTTTCATTTCATGGGGTTGAATTCGAAATTTTTCCACAATTTTCTTAGAAAGAAAGGAATGTGTAGACCCTAAATCAAACAGCACATTTGAGAAATATATAAAAACAAGAAATGTACCTGATACCACCTCATTTGATGGATCAACATCTACTGATGTGGTTAAAAATTCCAAACACTTCTGCATTCTATCTTGTAGATTCGCTGCTTTAGTAACTAGCTTCAAACAAACATTAGAAAAATGACATGGTTCCTTACAGTTAAAGAATCTCACCATCCTCTTCTCATTGGGTTTCATATCATTTTCTTTGCACTCATGAGACATGTTTCAAAACATCCCACATATGTAACATTCTCAGAATTTACAATACATTCACCTGTTTTTCTTTTACACACACTTTTCACAAGAAGGAAAATTATTTTTCTTTCCTCCAAACTTCTTTGACGAATTCTTCCCCATGTCCTTCCAACCTTACCTTTTATTATTCATGTCATCACGAGGTGCGTATTTGACAGAAAACTCCATCTCAAAATTTTTAGAACATTGAATAATCTTCTCATAGCATTTAAACTCTAGTGAATCTATTGTTCCTCACAAAAACGATTTTACACCAGAGTAAAATCTATTAATTTTATATTCAAAATCGAAAGTAAAATCTAGTACATACCTGGAGAGTCTGGAAAAAATGGCTTAATATGCTTCCATAGAGTTATCATCATTCTACTTTAGTTCCAAGAATTTTTTCTCCATTCTTAGTTGAAAAGTTTTGGGAAAATCGTTTTCCAAAAAAAGACTACGAAAATCATCTTATTCCAAACAACCATAATCTTTTATTTCTCTCGTATTATTAACTAGATTCCACTATTGATTGTATTGACCTTCGAAATGATAAATGGATAGTATTATCCTTTCATGTTTTTAACATACCATGACATCAAATTTCTTTTCTTGAGTATTGATCCATCCATCAGTTATCACTGGATCTACTGTTCAAATGAATTATTGAGGATGTTGCCTCATAAAATTCTACGAAAAATACATGCTTATTAAGGGTTGATCATGTTTCTCTCTATCATGGAATCCTCCCCCATTTTTTTCTTGAGTCAATAGGTTCATTACTATCACAATAATCTCGATTCTCATTCCCACCATTTTGGGCGACATATTTGGACATAAATCAGCCTCTTGGTGCCTTCTAACTTCAGTTTCCATGGTTATTCTATGGAGAACCATTCTGAACATACATATCTTAGAATAAGAAACATGGTAATCATTAAATGATATAACATTTCAAATTAATAATATTGTAAAAATAACTTATGGTATTTTTTAACATCCTCCTAACCCGTAAAGTTATCTAAACCATCCCCCGATAGAAACTATAAAGATCCTGTATTAAAACATTAATTAATCATGAATTTTACTGAAGACAATACATTATTAAACATTGAGGATATTTTTGGGTTTGTAGTTTTAAATAATTATGATATCTTACATACACGACATACCCCATTCATTCAAAAGGATACAACTAAAATAGTATCCATTTTTTTCAAAATATAAAACATTAAAAATTAAAACATGATTTCATTAACAACACTCTATATCAAACATCACAACTCCCTTATTTCTCTTACACATCCATATATCTATTGAAAATATTTTAAAAACATGGGATGAGTACAAAACTTAGTAAGGGATATAATGAAATATATCGTTAGTCAAGTGATAACATAAATACTTATAATACTCATAATCATAAAAAAAACTCATATGCATTGAAACATCTTGTAGTTTCCCTTGGACATATTTACCAAATCACTCTTACATTAACACTTGAACATAGAATAATCTTTTGGTTAACATCCATCTCGGGAGTACCCAATAAATTGGAGAGCTAAAATGGGGCTCACCCTTAATATCTTGAGTAATAATGGGATCCACCCAACATATCGTGCGGTATAATGAGGTCAACCCAAAATATTTTGAGCTATAATGGGATCATCCCAACATAAATGATGTCCAAGATACATATCATTGTAATAAAGTAACATGAAAATAAAAATAAACCATTGATTCCTTATACATATCATAAACCCTTTTTAAATTAATTAAATAGTGTTGTAAAAGGATTTTAAAAAGAAAGTCCCTTAAAATATAATTGGAGGGAGAATTAATTGAATGGATTTGATATATGTATACACTATAAATACAAATAGTGAAACATAAAATAAAAAAAATAATCACACCAATTATTTTAATACCACATATTTAACCAATCATATTTTAAAACAAAGGAATGGAAATTGGTTCAATAATTCCCTTACCTCGAGTTCTTCTTACTTCAAATGTGTTTAAACCTCCTCTTGATCTCTTCTCTTTTAGATCCTCTTTAAGGCATTTTATTATGGCCATTGGGTGAGACAATAAGTTCTTGGACGTAGGGAAGGAGATTGAGGAGGGAATTTTGTATAAATTAGACAATTCTCAAGGCTTTAGTGGTGTGGGATGAAGAGGGGGAAATGGGTGGTATTTTGTTGGAGGGGAGGTATTTTACATTATTTAAATCATTATTCAAATATTTTTTCTCAAGACTATGAATAATATCAATTCATGTGACCCAAAATAGTAATAATATCATGTGAGTTCGGTCCAAGTGGTCTTACATCACTTGGGATGTCATAAATAGTGTTTTTAACCGATAATTTAAATATATAATGTTTTACTGTATTTCACTATTCATCAAAAATTCCAGATTTTTTGAAAAATCCCAAAAATTCACCCTTACTATTTTTGGATGTGAATAATTCAAAAACGTACTCCATTTTTTGAAAATAATTTTTCAAATATTTTTAATTTAAATTTTAAATGAAATCATATGTAATTCATAAAATAACGATTTTAATTCCATAACTACTTTTATATCACAATAAAAAATTAACCAAGATTTCATTTTAATAAATCATTAAGATAATAAAATAATAATACAATTTACTATTCATGAGGTTCATAATAATATTCATAAGGGTACATCACTATTCACCAAAAAAACAAGTTGGTTCTATCAGACTCCAAATAACTTACTGAACACAATTTTAGATGACAGTTTTTTGAAATTTAAATCAAAGAAGCTGCCAAATTATGTTCAAATGTTAGTTATAAAAATCTACATAAAACAATTTATCATGAATTTAAATTTATTTTTAAAAAACATGGGGTGTAACAGGTCTAATGATAGAAATTAGTTGGAAAAATTAGATGGGTTTCACAGAATAGATTTAAATTGTATTCTGAATGGTGCTGACAATATGTTTTAGTTTTCTAACATTATTATTCAACTCATTAGGAGATACGTTATCGATTTCCATGTGATTATTCTAATAGTTATAATATCCCTTGATATGCTTCAAGATTATGTGATTATTAATATGAATTTATTATATCATTATTAATTTCTTCCATATTATAATCAATTTATTGATTTAATGAAATGTGTTTTAGATTTTAACTTTATATATGGTTTATACTTATATATTCATGGTATATTCCACTATACACATACCCTTACTAGGTATTTGGGTTCACCCCTTCCATATTTTATTCATGATAGTAGGAAGTGTTTACTGATTAACATGTATGGATACACTATGATGAATAATTGAATTCTCAAAGAATGTAGTTTTTGTATATGATGTTTTAAAATATTTTATGAATTTAATGTATGTATCTATTTAGCCAATACGAAAACACAATTAAGTCCTTTCAGATGTGATTCATTATACCCTAAGACAATTCAATAATGTAAACATCATATTTAGGATACCAGGATCAAGGATATTACTTATGCTAACATAGTATGTTTAGTATAATCCTTGGGTACTAGATGTCGAAAAAATTAAATTATGTGACATAATCCTATGTTTGAAATTAAGGATCTATTTTGGAAAACAACCTAATGTTTTGCTAATTAATATATTATATAGTTTTTCTAGCAATGCATCATTTTCTGTATACTAAAAGTGGGTGTGGTTTGGTCACAAATACACCAATGGGTAATAAATTCGAAAAAATCATTCCGGTATTGAATCGAGCAATACATGGTACATGATAATGGGCCTTACTATGCTACTACTTTGACACTCCAAAATGATATTTTTGGGCTAATTCAGAGTTTCATTAAAACCATCATGAATGATTTCAATAGATGACAACCATTGATAACCTTGGTTAAACCTATGGATTATTATATTTAAAATAATGTGTCATGAATAATACATTCAATAAACGATTCTTCATGACTATGTAATTTCCCACAATGATCAGTGTACCTCACACTGTACTATTTTGTTTTAGTTAATGGGTGAAACTAAATGGAACTAAGTTCAAATTTAATGTGATATATAATGTTTTTATGATTAAATAATTGAGATGATGACTAGTGTGAATGATATTGTGATAATTCCTAATCATTTATCAAGATATATTATTTAAATCATTCAACATAACCAACACTCTGAATTTTAAAAAAAGATAAGGATAGATTCAATTGACATCTTGAATAGTAGATACCATAATGGAAAGAATGATTTATTTCCATTATGTCATAAATGATTAAATATACACCTAGGATAGTGTCTTAAAGGAAAATATAAATGTATTATTGGTGGAATATGAGGATAGAAATAAAGTAATTTATATGGAAAAATGAAATGTTTTGTTAATGTAATGGATTAGAATAATAGTATCCCTGATGTATTATCAATGGGTGATTTTTTAAAATTTGGAAATTATGGTCATTATAAAAATAGAGTTCCTAGGGTTATAGATCATGAATTAAACCAAATTGGTTATACAAGTCAATGGTATATATCTAATTATTAAGAGGATATAAATGATTTTTGAAAGGAAGGATGTATTAAAAACAAATATGATGAATACTAGTAGATGGTTTCAGAATGATGTGGAATAATTAATATTCCATTTTTGGTTAAATAATTACCATATATGATTATTTTATCAATGGTATTATGGTTATAAGAATTATGAATTGTATAAGGATTATACAATAGTACATTCTATTAAAAAAATATTGAGGTTCGAGCCCCCTAAATTGAAAATCAAACATGAAATCCTATTTTGAAAAATGGGGTGAGAGGAAATCTATTACAATTAGCATGCTAGATTCCAAGATAACGAACACTAGGGATGGACAAAGTGATCAATGAAGATAAAATGACAAAAAGATGAAAATAATTTCCATCCCCCACCCCAAAAAAAGAAAATGTAACTGTGTGTTTGGTCATAGAGAAGTGTCACCCCCTGCCAAGAGGTTGTACCATACTGGAGGCTCATCAAGGTATGGAATTCCTCCCACACAAATAAAAATCAATGGGACAACTGAAAATAGATTTCAGTACATCTATCACTATTTTATGTCGCTGACTCGTCAATAATGGTGAATAAATCACAGAAAGACATCCTGATGAACCACAACTCAAGACCAACATCATTACACAAAATAAAAACAAGGAACACATCATTCCATCAAGGGAAGATAGCTAAATGATGGGTGTCAACACACCCATCCCTCTATCCAGGTCTCCCACCCAACAGTAAAATCGTAAAGAAGCACTGTAACCAAATGTGATGGAACACTATGGTAATTTTTCATTATGGATTTGAGAGAATATGTTTAATTGTATCGATGATAAGGAAAATTATTTTAGTGTAAATTTTATCTTTTTGGAAAATATAGTATTGAGTGAAGATATACCATAACATTTTATAAATGGTGAGATAATAATTATATTGATATATTTATGTAATAGTATCAATGACGTTGAAATTGGTTAGAGATTTGATTATTTAAGTTACCTTTACATGAGTTTACTACATGTTTGGATTTATGGAATATATTATATAAACTGAGATTTTTTTTGAATCATACATGTTTTTATTATGGTTTATGGTTATCAAGGCAATCAAATATTTGGAATTTTATATTAAGTGACACTTTATATTTTTAGGGGAACATAATATTGATTTAGTGGAATTCCATATAAAATTTGTCAGACATATTTTGGAAAATCCTTAAGGTTACATATTTATGAAATTGATTATGTCGAACTTGTGTTTTATTGAATTACATTGACTATTAGTTTTGGTTTTAGGAAATATACGAGGAATATATTGTTACTATTTTATGGGTATTATGATTTGCTAAATGTTAATTTTGTGCTTCATGCATAAAAATTCATTTTTAGGGATTCATTTCTTAGAGTAAGAGATGAAGCGAGAATTGATCGAAGCGAAAAAAAGGATGAAATTTTCATTATGTAATATTAATATACCATTTATTTATATTAACATATATTATTAGACAATAAAATAATTACTCAACTCTAGGAAAATGATCTTAAATTTGAAAAAATTATATGAATACCTTCATTTTTAATTAACCTAGAGTATTTTCAGACTTTACATATTTCAGATTTTGTTTTCATTGAAATTTTATGGATCACGCATGTTAGTGTGATCAATAATCTCTATCACTCTCTATAATGATTTATTATTTTATTCCTTGTCCATATCATCACTTCACACCTATTTTTTCATACTTGGAAACCTAGTTATGTGATTATTTAATATTATCATCATACTTCCCATCCTATCTTATCAAGAGGGTATTTTATTAACACTTCCTAGGATATGGTATTTCAAGAAAGGTATTTTAAAATTTAAAATCCTTGATTACCATGATCAGGGTTTAATTGTCATTATATAATTTACTGAAGTGGAATATAATGTATATCCCTGATATTTTAAAAGAGTAACATCATAATTGATAGCACATTTGACACACAACACTAATATTATAAGAGAATTTTACAACCAAATACTCCATGATATATATAGTTTTAAATATATTCAATCTCTTTAATTTCTTTCAATGCACGCAACACCAAATTTGAATGAAATGTGATACTTAATAAAAATATTATTATTTAAACATAACCATCACAATCTAACTATTAAGTTTGAGGGTATGAATAGTAATAATTAAATTATGAAAATTATATGGTTTATAAATGTATAAAATAAATTCACTTGTTATATACTAATTATAAATAAAATAAGTACCATTTGCAATAGAAATGTATTTTTTCTGAAAAAATTATATTTTTTTAAACTGCAGATTAGTCTCACTTTACACACACAATTTAAAATAAATTTTTAACACTTTTAGAAAATTAATTTGAAAAACATATTAAATTTCAATTTCAATATTATCATTGGGTTAATTTATTATAATTTTTTAATAATAAAAATTTCTTAATAAATGGTTAAAATAATAATTTTTATAGAAATCTACCATTTCATTTAAATTCCTTTAAAGGTAAAATTATATTATTGATTTGTTTTAAAGTTAATTTAGTAAAATTATATTAAAATTTATCTATTTTAGGTCATTATAATGAATTTCATTTTAAATGATTTATTTTAAAACATTCTATACATATGAGAATTTTCTCTTTGAAAACTACTCTTTTAAGACGTTTGTGTTTAAATATTAAATTGAATTCTACAAAATTATTGAGTTGAACTTGAATAAATAGAATCAATATTTTTAATATTCACAATTTATATTATCTAATTTTTAGAAAATTATTTTATACTATAAAAAATGTTGAAAATAGTAATAATTAATTACCATGTATATGGTAAAAATAGATTTACCAGGGGTTTACTAAAAAGATAAGGGTTAAAAAAGACCTAAAATAGTAAAATATCAATTTTATGGAAATTTATAGACCTTATAATAATTTATGTTCTATAATGACTCATTTTAGAGGCATTTTGAATTATAAAAACTGAGGTATCAGTTTATCTTTTAATATATTCCATGTTTGTTCTCTCCCCAACTTATAGAAAGTCACCCCCTCTCTTCCCCTATTCAGGTTTCAAAAACCATGCCAAGACTACCGCCATATATTTATTATTTTACTAAAAATACCTTAGTGTTATTATATTTATTATTAACTCATCCTATAAATGGTTTAGGTGTATCCATTATGAGACTCTCTAAATAAGAGGTAAAATTATTATTTGTGCATATTTATTTTACATCTTATTCTATCACCATAAAATCTTATTCGTATATTATAATATTATAATAATTGAATCTCAAGTATAATTATGTGTTATTATTAAATGTTTTTAACCATATCCATATCCTCTTTTATTAAATGGGAAATGAATTCATTGATCATGTCTAAAACAGACAACCGTTGCGTAAACCAATGAAATTAATTTTCCATAACCACATTTAAAGGATGGATACAATGATGTATATTAAATATTAATATATATATATATATTATACATGAAATTATTATACTTATTTAATTATAATACCACATATACCTTCTTACTTTCTATTCGGTGGGTGATCGATAACGTCGCTAGCAAGTACGGCAGATTACTACCTCATAAAGCGATGCTATTAGTTTTTCACACATGATTTACATGGAAAGTAGTAAGGATAATTTTAATTAATATATTAAATATTAAATATCTAATAATAATTTTGGAAATATACTATCACATCTTAAATCATACAATCTAATATTTTGGAAAATAATAACATCACTTGTGTGTACGTGTGGACTACCGCCTCTATATATAGATACGAAATGTCTTTCATTATAAATTTATAAAGATGGTAATAAAGAATTATTTTATTAATATAAATTATATATATATATATAATAATTATATATACTAAAATAAATATTAATTTCTATTTTGTTCCATCAGTCGAGAATAATTGAAACATCATTCATGCGTACGTATGGCCTAACATCTCCCTGAAGAGTGTCATCCATCTTCTATCTATAGATTTAATATATTAATATAAATAAATTATAAAGAATACATATTATAATTAGATCAACTAAATAAATATGGAGTTAATGTATCCATGATCAAATAAAATGGATTAAAATTTACCGAACTAAAACATACAAGAAAAATGAAGCAATTATCACCCACAAAAGGGGTTTTAACAAAGAGTTGTTAATAAATATGAGATAAAAGACTATATTAAAATAATATTTTGTATGGTATATATGATTATTTTTCTTTAATATATTTATAAAAACCCTATATTTATTAAATGGGAGGATCAAACACATACAAAGTAAGTCGAACCTGGTGTAAGGGTTTCATATCTCACTCTTACTTCCATGAGACATATGTCATTTTAAAAACTAATTACTTCAATTTATTGTATATACTGACCATTTTTATATTTAATATAATGAATATATTTCTCTTTATTTTATTTAATGGTCCATTTGATCTTATTCCTTTAAATAAGCTTAGGATTCAAAAGTTAACAATGGCGTATGATATTTATGTTTTAATCTCATTTGAATCGGGATTGTCTATACCAAAATTTATATTGAAGTAAATTATATTCCTTTTTACTAATAAACCCATTTAAATTTATTCTATTAATTTTATTCATGAATTTTTCATGTAATAGTACTATATTCCACTCTATGGTTCTTAAAATTATTAAGAAATGATTTTAATAAAATATGACTTCAATTCCCTATTCATTCAAAAATTCATTTTATTACCAAAAATTATTTTCTAATTTTTTTTTAAAAAATATTTTTAACATTATAAAAATGAAATAATAAATCATTTTACACTTTTATTTAATAAAATTGAAAATAATATTTATATTATTTTCCAAACAAGGCTCATTTGGTTTTTACGAAAATTGTGAAATGAATATTTATTTTGATGTGTGTTGCATGTACATAATATATACCATAATAAACAATCTATATCTTAAATCATAAATTTTATATATAGAATATTATTTGCTACAAAAATAATTTTAGACCAATTTTTTGAACTTTTTGTTTTTAAAATGTTTTCAAAGTAAAAATGGAAATTTTAATCCATAATGTTTTAATGAAAATTTTATAGTATTTATATTTTTCAATGACCGGATCCATTTATTGTACTTATGATCCACTAGGGAAATTTTGTATTGATATTATCTTTATTTTTTATTTTTTATAGTTTATGATTAGATTGACTGAGGATGTAAAATTTTATAACCATTCACCATATTACATCAGATGGTTTAAGATTATGTTTATTTATTTAGGGTAATTATTCACATTTCATATGTAAGTTTTCAATAATAATTTTTATGTTTATTATTTTTCAACATTTCATATGAGGAATAAATTTGACCTTATAAGTGATGGATGGAGATCCTTAAAATATATCCCCTCAATAATTCAACAGGTCTCATGAGAAAAAATATTTGGAAATAATAGTTAGGTTTATACACATAGTCTTGTGAAAGGTACTAGAGGTTTTTTCATTGTTCGACATTTTTAATTCCCTCATTATGAGATTATATATTTATATTCATTTTAATATTAAATTTTAAAAAATATCCCTGGATATTTTTCAATATTATGTTAATATTTATATGGATTTATTTGATCATTATTTATTTTTGGCCATATTATGATAAGTTTATTAATTAAATGGAATGTGATTTTATTTACCTTAATATATTAGGTAATCTTATTTACTAATGATATCTTCTAAAATAAACATTCCATTATTGATCATCTAAGCTCGCCCATTTTTTATTTTTACTTTTTCCATGATACATTTTAGTGATTTGTGATTGATATGAAGGGATACACTAGAAGGAATATTTTCACTCTCAAAGAAAACAATTTGTGTATCTGATTTTTTAAAATATAATGCACATTTATTTTATTTTTCTTTTTTACCATGAATATAAAACTATAAGGTCCTTTTGAAGGTGATTAATTGTTCCTTTATACAAATGTAATAATTTATCCATTGTCTCCATGCTTTTAAGGTTTGGGTTTTACATTTTATATTAGAGGATGTTTAGTATAAACCATTAGAGATTGAATGAAGAAAACTTATATTGGGAAACATAACCCTATGAGATAAATTGATGATTAGTATAGAAGAAAATCCTTTTATTTTTTATGGTATTTATTATGTGGTTTTCCATATAAATAGTTCCATATTTGGATAATAAATGAGGATTTGGTTCTAGGGAAATATACCTTGGGGTAATTACATTTAAAAATTCCCATTTGTCTTGACTCTATTGTTTGCTGGTATAACAAAATGGGCCTTAATGTGCACCTGTATTGACACTCCTAGGGGATATAGTTTTGTTAATTATAATTTCTTTATAAACAATCATGAGGGACTTGAATAGATGATAACCATGAATTACTAGGTAATCCTAAGGTGTCACAGTTTAAAAAACAAGTTTCATGATTTTGAACACCTATAAATTATTCTTCATGAAAATTTAATTTCATAATATTATTAGTGTTGTAAACTCTATGATTTTTTGTTTTATTTAAAGTATGGAACAAGATGTAAGAGGGATAATGTTGAATGTGATAGAAAATGTGTTGAGGAAAATCCAAATGGAATGATTAATAGGGAAAATGATATTATTCTTATTCATAATTAGTTATCATGATATATTATTAATAACTTACATCAAAAAGTACTCTCAACCCCACAAAATATGATACATATAGATTCCACTAAGTGCCTGAATAGAGTAGACGGTGGAGGAAAGAAGGCTCGATTTCATTCAGGATACAAATGGGGAAAGAAACACCCATGATAGGGTCTCAAAGGATAAAAAAATGAATTATATGTATCAAATTAAAAAAAGAAAGTTATTTTTGAGGAGAAATGAAAATTTAGGATAACATAATTGATTAAAATAATGGGATCCTTAATTTATTATAGAAAATTAAAAGTTTTAAATATGGAATGTATGGGAATTATGAAAATCATTGTCCTAGGGGGAAAGCTCATGATGCGAATCTAAAGGGTTGTATGAGTAATGGTTATATTGTTGATGATGAAGAGAGTAATAATGAAATATGAAAGGAATGATGCATTAAGTAGTAATATGATTAATCCTAGTTGATGGTTTACAAAAGAAGTGTAATGATTAATGTGATTATGCTCGGATACAAGTGTTATGTTATAGGATTATTTTATCCATGAAATTCTAGTTAGAAGGATTATGAAATGTATAATCTTAGTTCAAAAATAAATTTTCCATATTCACAAGAGAGCATATGTCAAATGGTATCAATGACCAATAAAAGTGTTTTAGTGGAAATTTATTCTTTTGGAAAATGCATGATTGGGTGAATATTACCTAGAAAATCTACTTAGTTTTGAGACAATAATGATAAGGAAATTTTTATTGAATAGTATTAGTGATTGTGTATCATTTTAGTGATTTAATAGTATTTTATCTTTTCTATATTTTACTACATGTTTAGATTTTTCGGATATATTTGAAAAAAATTATATTTTATTTTTGGAACCATGCATTTTTTCGTTAGGTTTTTATTATGGTCAAGTTATTTACATATTTTAAATTTTACATTAAGATTTAGAATATATTATCTTAATAATACATTTTTTATTTTGTAACAGTCATTTAAAATTTGGTCAAGCATATTTTGGAAGAGACTTATGGATTACTATTTATAGAATTTGTTAAATTTGGGTGTTATTGGATAACATTTTCATTCAAAAATTGTTTTCATTATAGATGGGGGGATTATGTTGTCACTATTTGATGAATATTTTTATCCATTTAATGTTATTTTTAGTGATTCATGCATCACAAATTAATTTTTTGATATTCAATTCCTAGAGTACGAAGAAAAGTAAAAATTTATCGAAGCACAAAAAAGTATTATATTTTGATTATAAAATAGAAAGATATCATGTAAATATATTTCAATATATTCCTACACAATTAAACAATTCCTCAAATGTAGTAAAATGATCTTGAAACAAAAAAAATATCCAAATACTTCTATTAATGATGAACCGATTGTATTTTCCCCGTTTATAGATTTACGGTTTTTATTCCTAACCCATCTATAGATAACACATATTTGTGCGATCAATGATCTCTATAACTATCTATAATTATTTATGATTTTCTTCCATGTTCATATCTTCATTTCCAACTAATGTTCTCATACTCGGAAACCTAGTTAAGTGGTTATTCCATATGACCATCATACATCACTTTATATATTATCCAGAGGATTATTTGTTAACCCTTATAAGGATTTGAGTTTTCATAAAAGTGTATTTTTGATTTTAAAACCCTTCATTAACTTGAGCAAGAATAAATTATTAGGAATAAATTTATTTAAGGTGGATGGTATATAACACCTCATGATTTTAAAAGGGGGACATAGAATTTAATAGCATATATAACATGAAACATAAATATTATAAGAGTATATAATAGTCAAAGATTTTAAAATATATTTTATAAAAATAAATTTATCTCTTTGATAGATTGTAATTTATGCAATAGTAGGTTTGAATAAAACATTATACTCTATTTAAATATTATTATTTTAACATGACCATTATAAATTTGCCGTTAAATCGGAAAATAAGGATAGTAATAATAAAATTATGAATATTATATGGTTTAAACATTTATAATATATATTCAATGTATATAAAATAATTAGATATAAAATAAAAACCATTTTAATGAAAAAGATATGTTTTCTGAAAAACTATATTTTTTTAAATAGTGGATTATTCTTTCATTGGTCACATAATTGAAAATTATTTTTTACCACTTTTTAAATTTATTTCCAAACATGAACTTAAATTATTAATTATATATGTTCAAATTATCTTTAGGTAATTTATTATGGATTTATTTTAAAAAAAATTAATTTTTTGATGAATAGTGAAAATAAAGATTTAAATTATAATCCTCCTTTGTGTTTAAATTATTTTAAATGTAAAATTTTATTCAAAATTGATTTTATTTTAAATTATTTTATTTTTATACAAATATAAATATTTTTGGATATATAAATCAATTTCATATTGAATTTTGACATCAAAACATTGTATACTTATGAGAAGTTTCTCTTTGATAATGTGATATTTAATTGCATCTAAAGTTCAATAATAAATTTAATTCTTCCAATTGTTTGCGTTGAATTTTTTAAATTAGATTCCATATTTTTAATTATCATAATTTATATTATATATTATTGTCAACCTAATTTTTTTCAACAATTTTTACTGAATAATGAAAAAATTAATTACTACGGTTATGGATAAAATAGATTTTCCCTGGGGCGGGGATGAGAGGGTTTAAACAAGGAAGATAAGGTTAAAATGATATAAAACATATTTAAACAGAGTTTAATGGCTATATTTAGATCTTTTAATATATAAGGTACTGTAATGATGAATTTTAGAGTATTTTGGCACGAGAATAATGTGGGTGTCAATTTACCTTTTCAAAATTTCCATGTGTTTCCTCTCCTCCACTTATAAGAGGCCGCCTAATCTCCTCCACTCTTAGAAAATCAAAACCCATTTGGTTTGGACAATAACTGAATGAATAAAATTCATTGATTCCAAAAAAACATCCTATTGGAATTATTTTTATTAGGAATCCCACATTAGATGTCTTTACATATAAACATAAACAGAATCTTTGAAAAAGAGGTTAAATTTGTAAACATGTGTATTTGTTTTATTTATTCTTATAAATCCTTAAAATATTATTCATATATGATATTATAGTAACAAAAATATTTAATATATACTAAGAAGTTATTATTTAAAATTTATGACCTATATCTATGTCCTTTTCTGTCAAATGGGAAATGAAATTGTCAATCAAGTGTACAACGGGCTGCCACATCGCGGACCGATTCAACTCGTTTACAATCACTAGATTTTAAAGATATATATAATAATGGATTTAATATATGTATGTTATATTAATGAATGTATTATAATTACATAATTATCATATCACATATATATTCTTACTTTCTATTCTATGGATAATACAATAACATCACTCGTGTGTACAGTGGACTACCGCATCATGAAGCAATGTGATTGGTTTTTCACTTACGCATTACATGGAATGTGATAAGGATAATTTTAATGAATATATGTGATATTAATGAACAATCCATGCCTATTTAAATATAATATCATATCTAACTTATTACCATCCAATATTTGGGAAAACAATAACATTGCTTGGGTGTACGTATTGACCACCGCCTCCATGTAGTGAAGTTAAATGGTATTCAATTTATTTTTACATGTATGGTAATATGTATTTATTTTATTAATATAAATTATATATATATATATATCATTAAAAATTTATTTAATTGTTAATTAATATATATTTTCCTTTTGTTCCATCTCTTGAGAAAAATGAGAACGACATTCATATGTATGAATAGCCTACCATCTCCGAAAACAATGTAATCCATTTTCTATATATAACTATAATATATTACAATAAATAAATATGAAATGAATACATATTATATTTATATAATTTTTAAAAGTATAGAGGTGATGTAACCATGTTCAAACTAAAAGGAACAAAAATATTAAACCAAAACATACATGAAAAATGAAGCAATTATCTACTGAAACAATGATTTTAAAAAATAATTGTTATTAAATGGGTTATAAAAATATATAATTAAATAATATATTTTATGAGATAAATGAGTATGGTTCTATAGTATATTTATAATAAATATATATTAATTATCCAAGAATTTGATACATATTCTAAGGAATTCAATCCTCAGGTAATAGTTAACAATCTCACATTTACCTCCATGGGACATATGTCGTATTCACCACATATTATTTGATGTGTAGTATATAATTACCATTTGGATATTTTATAACTTGAATCAATTTCTCTTAATTTTATTTAATGTTTAGTGTTATGTTATTCCTTTTATGGGTCTTACGATTCGAAAGTTTTCAATGTGGTAAGCGATATATGTTTTGATCTCATTTTAATCGAGATTTTTAATACTTGAATTTAATTTGATGAAAATTATTTTCTCATTATATAATAAAATCATTTAATTTTATTTAATATGGTTAATTTCTATATTTCCACTTAATAGTACCATATTCTTATCCTATGTAGTTCAAATAATTATGATAAGGTTTATAATAAAACCTAACTTCATTTCTCGCAGTCAAAATTAATTTATCTCCTCAATCGTTGCTTTATAAAAATGTTTTCCGAATTTTTTTTAACAATATATAAAATTATTTATTAATGTAATTTTTTTCCATGTTTGTAATTTTGGAAAAAATATTAAATGAATGTTCATGTTGTTTTCCAAACAAGACCCATTTTTATTTTAGCAAAAATGTTAAATTAATCTTCGTTTTGATGTGCATGGCGTGTATTGAATTTCCAAATTCCTGAAAACTCAATGTTTTAAATAATACACTATTAGTTTAATAAATATTTTTCAGTTAATTTTTTTTTAAATATTTTTTAAATTATAGTTTTAAAAATAAATTCAATGAAAAATGTTTATTTTCTTCTAGAAATATTTAATAGAAATTGTATGGTTTTTCTAACTATCAATGACATCAACCCTTTATTGTAATTATGAACTGACGGGGAAACTTTTAATTTATATCATCCTTATTTTTTTGGATGGTTTATAATTAGTTTTAATGTGCATATAAAATTTTATTATAATTCACCATGTTGCTATATATGGTTTATGATTGTTTTTTTTTGATTGGGGTAAGTATTAACATTTTATATGTTAGTTTTCCAAAAGAATGATTATATATATTACGTTTCACCCATTTAATATAAAGAATTAATTATAATTGTTAATTATTTGGGGATTACTAATTATATATATCCCATTGATGCATCAATAGGTCTCGTGATACAAATAAGTTGGCATGATTTGAAGGATTTCTTCCAACATATTTTAACTGATTTTTGAAATGTATTGATATTATGTTTTAGATATCTATAATTATGCATTCCCTAATTTTTATATCAATTATTGATTTCCATGTTATTATTTAATTAGTTAGAAGCTCGATGGATAATTTTCATGATAATTAGATTATATAGGTGGATTTATTATATCATTATTTATTTCATAAAAATTTTGATCAATATATTAATTAAATTGAATGTGATTTAGTTATTTACCATAACATATTGATTATGCTAGTTTATTCATGACATCATCCACTACACTCTTACCCATACTATTCATATGATCTCACCCATATCCTATTTTTTATTTTCCCTAGGATACCAGGAATTGTTTTGTGTTTTATATATAGGGATACAGTATGAGGAATAATGGAGTTCTCAATGAAAATAATTTGAATATTTTATGGTTTAAAATATATATGAATTTAAAGTATGTATCTAGTTTACCAAGACATCTAAACTATTACATCCTTTGGGATGTGATTTTTTATAACTTATGCTAATGTAATAATTGAAAAAATGGTATCAGGCTACAAGGTTCAACGCCCTTACATTGTATTACAATGAGAGATATTTAACAAAGAGTATTTGATATAGGACTAACACCATATATAATTCTTATTTAGAGATCAACAGATTCATTAATGGGAAGACTAGAATATTTTTTATAAAATACATCAATATATTACCAAATAATATGTATATCTTCATTTTCATGTTTCTCCTCATAAAGTTTATATAAATATTCCTCATGATTTGGTACTGAGTTAGATACAGAAAAATAATTTTCATAATAATTTTTTATTCTGCATTTCCCCGAAATATGCTCATTGTTGGAATTAGAATTCCAAATGTGATTTCATTAATCTTGGCATTTAGTTTGAATGAATATAGAAATTTCTAACCAATGATAATAATAACATAAAATTATACTTAATGATGAATAAAAGCTCATTATAGAGAACATTCTTAAAAAATCAACATGGAATCCTCAATTCTATAATATATTATAAGTGTTCCTTAACCATAATTATCAAAATAGAAATTTTCCTAGAATATATCCTTCCTTGGTCGTGGAGTTATCCCATGGTTTAGGTAATGAACTCATATAAATCTCATGTTCCCCAAATATATTACATTGAACTATTAATGGTTCCCTAGGATGAAACATATTTCACTTTATTGAACATTTCATTTTCCTCAAAAATTAGTTGCATTATTCTATTCGTTAATATAAATAAAACAACTTCTTATTCCTCCGAGTCATTTACCTAGCGTTCTTCTTCCCACATTCTCAACATTAACTAAGATGGATATTCATACCTTAATGGTTTTCATCTAATGAACCCCAATGAAACACCATTTGTATCTTATTATGTTTTTCAGTAAACATCCCCATGTCGAGGTTATTAATCATATATATAGATAGTTAGTTAGGAATAATGAGAATTTTTCATATTATAAATCCCATTTTATTTGATTACTTATGAATATAGTCATTGTATGGTCTATCACATTCATTGTTCACATGATTACTCATAGTTCCATCCATTTACCAAAAACCAAAAATAGTCATAGGGTGAGTATCACACATTAATAATGGGAGTGTTAAGTCATATGATTATAAAAAAAATATTATATCATACAAAATTATGAAACATTATTTCAACTGATGATAATATAAGACCATCTCATATCACTATGCCTTAATAGCAGTTAATATGGGCTCTATCCTATTATTCATCATAATAGATCATGAAGAGAATAATAATTAACAAAATAATATCCCATTGGAGTGTCTAGTTAATATTTTAGTTTTATCCAACTCATAGTACACTGGTCGCTATCATGTTAATTCTATATCATTCCATTTTAATGTCGTTACACCTAGGTGCATATACAACACAACTTTATACACATTATGTTATCAAGAATAATATGTATTCGATAAGAAAACGACATTCCTTTTATTACCATATATTATCATCTTCTAATAAAAAAAGTATTATCCTAAGTGTTTTCACAAAAAATTTCCCATTAAAATCACAAAAAATAAATAATTTTTTCTCTTATACCAACCATGTTGGCCCTGGAATACCAAAAATTATTATTACATGATTTTTTTGAATATTAAACACATATCACAAAAATAAAAAGATTGAATACCATAAAGGTTTTGTTTTTTAAAAATAGATACAATATAAAATTATTTTATAAATGATCATAAACATATCCTATAAATAGCTTCATATAACAACATGTTTAGAAATATCATACTGAGATAATTCCATCATATCATGGGGAAGGAAAACATATTAAATGGAGATATTGCATGCTCATTAAGGGTGAAAATGATCGATATCTATCATTATAGAGAATAAGATGATTGTAAAGGCATAATAACCTAATCATTTTCCAGTTCTGAACCAAAAATATTCATAACGAGAAATCAATTAATCAGAAACAAAAAAATCAAGTCATATCTAGAAACATCATTAATAAGGGTGTCAAAGAAATAAATACCATTAATGGTTCATAAGATAGGAATGTGGAATAATAATAATAATAAATAATAATATTTTGAACATAGATGTTCAAACTCATGTACCCTCATAATATTTTGACCATAATGAGATTTGATCAAACTAGAATACAAAAAGATAACATATTCATTCAAAATACTTTCCATGAATAATTTGGAGAGAATAAATAATACAAATCATACTCACACATAAAAATTTGAACATAGATATTAAAAATCATGTACACACTTATCTTCATCTTATCATGATATATCTATATAATTTCACCCAATTCACTAGAGGGATATAACATATCCAACCATCACATAATCATAATTCATTCAAATATACTCTATAAGATCATGAAAACATTTATAATTTCTCCATAACCTAACATTTGTAAATTAAAATAGGTTTTATCAAGTTTTCATTACAATAATAATTAAGAATCTAGTAAAACGTAGAAAGGTATAATTTTATCATCTATCTAGTGAATCGTATGCGAAATCAATTGATGTTTTCAAAAATTAAAACACCATTAAATATCACTACAATATATCTTGATGAAAATGAAATTTTTATTTTGAAATCTGTTAATTAAATTCTAAATATTTATAGATTGTTAGGAAAAAAATATTCATTGAAAAGATAGAAGAAATCATATAGGCATTATTCAATAATTATTATTTTCATGATTGACGAAAATTAGGTTCATGTTGTATATGTTGAAACCATGATTTCGTTCACATGTGTTGTAAAAAGTACCCCATTTAGAAAATTTCAAGAAGAATAATTTTGATCATTTGTATATAAATTTTAAAATTTAATAAAATGTGTTTAAAAAGTATTTTTATAATGTAAATAAAATTATTTAAAACATTTAAGTAAAAATATTGACATGGGAGAAAATATTCCTGACTGAATAGAAAATAATTTCTTTTTTCCATAAAAATATTATTTCAAACCATTGAGTACTTAGAGAGAAGAAAATGATAAAAAAATGTATTTCCAAAATTAAGCATAGGATAATAAAATATATAGGGTTTAAAGGATAAGGATATTATAATATCCCTCTGCACCAATTTAGCATAGGCAATCCCGAAAAGAAATGATATTGTATCATATATCCTTTACCTCAAGAATCATAATTATTCATACAAGTTAGTAAATAGTAGCCAAATAGTTTTCCACATTGCCTTAAGAGTGCCTCCCATTTTCCCGAGGCTATCGACAAACGGTGTGGATAAATATAATATTAGAGTGGGAAGAATATACCCTAAAAAATATCGTATCTTATTGGTACATAAATAATAATTGGATAGTGTAATAATTAGTAAAGGAAATGCAATAGATGAAACTACAATAACATAAAAAATGGAAAATAAAAAACAGACAACCATGGATGTCCATTTGATGCAATAATATACATAATTTAGATATTCAATATGTAATAAATAAATTATAAATTATAAATTAAAAAACCTCCAAGGGATATCTCCATGAGCATCCTGAGCTCTGACTCAATCCTATGCTCTTAATATCCCATGTACAATAATAAAAACATATCCATAAAACATGAAATTGAACATGTAATATTGAGCTCTATTCATGTACCCCAATGAAAATGTGGCCCAAAAAGGTTGTGAGATATACTAATTAGGATACCACAGATGGTGTCTAATGATATTCACTATATAACTATAAAATATAGTAGTGTGTAGGTATAATAATAATGTAATAAATAAATGAATGAAAATAAATCATCTCATGTTCTGTAAGGAATTCCTAGTCGACTATAACTTCCTCCACTCAATCTGGAATACCTCTAAATATATGTCACCATGTATATAGGTATATATATATATATATGAATTTATGTTTATATATTCATTATATATGTAATAAATTATATAGATATATATATACAAATTACTATCTATGACCCATTATGTACTACATGCATCTATCTATAATGATGAGAGTACGTAATTTAATTAAGTTATGAGTCAAAACATCCAATCCTGGGAATATAGTAGAGGTTTCAAAAGATTATTAGTCTTAATTGGACACATGATTTACCCATGGTGTCCTTATATAATGATGACCAATCAGGTAATGAAACTATTTTTCCAAATTTTATTATGTATATATTTCCTACTTTGAAATCCTTTAACATCTTAAGGGGTAATGAAAATCATTTAAAAAATGAATAAATCCTTGGTATTCCATATAATGAACATACTTTTTGATTCTTGGTAAATTATAACTCATTTATCATATGATCCCATCCCAATCATTCTATATAAGGAACCCATGTATTGACCAGGGATTCACGTAATTCATGTTACCTCATTGACCATCCAAGGAGTTCTCCATAATGAACCTAAAATTCCATCTAGATTCACATCATTCATATTACCTAAGATCCCATCCAATTAATTTTGTATAAGTATCCAATGTATCACTCAAGGATTGATATAATTCATATTACCAATGATCCCCTCCAATTAATTCTTCTATGGAAATCCATGGTTCGATCAAGGTGTATTATAATTCATCTGGCCATTTAAATTTAGGTAAATAAATAATTTCTTGTTAATAATCATTACAAATCACAATTAAAGTATGAATAATAAATAGGGCATGTCCATAAGTAGGTCATATCAAAATTAATGTATGAATAATAAAGAGGTCATGTCCATAAGCATGCTGCATCACAATTCAAGTATTAATAATAAAGAGGGAATATTCGTAATCATGCAACATCACAGTTAAATAACAGTATCATGGCCATTTCATTTATTAGTAAATTTATAACTCCATTGGTAGGTCCATTTCTTTAATTAATTCTAACATTTCAATTTTATTTTATCTATTTTTATTAAAGAATACGACAAACCTCACAGGTTGTTTTATTATAAAAAAGGGTTAAAAAATAAAATCTATATCATTATCACCTTATCTATGAAATTGTCCATTCCAATTAATTTAAATTAGTAAGATTTACCAATTCACAACATCATGAATAAAGTAAAATACAAAGTGATAAGAGGCACGTATATAATATTTAATTCATTTAGGCATTTATAAATGTTCAGAATCATTTGAGAAACTCTCCCAATGGGTGGTTATATTTTATTTCATTGACCTCTAATATCTAAAGGGGTTTCTATGACATGAATTTCATGGTCTGAATAAATAAAAATAAATAATTACATAATTTAGGGTAAATTATAAGAATGTCTCACATGATGAGACACAACATACTTTTTGAATAAGTGAGACATTGAGGGAAAGAATCTACAGCACCTACTATATAAAATGGATGCTTCACTCATCCATTATAAAAACATGATTTTAATTGATTCAAGAGTAAATGAAATATTAGAAAAATAAACTAGAAATGGTTTTAATTAGCTCATATAGAGATTATATTAAAATCAAGCAGAGAAATTTAAATAAGCAACATGAGTAGTTTAAGACTCATTGTGATGCTTCCAACACACCCTTGAATGCTTGAATCAGACAATGAATAAGGGATAACACACCATGCAATGAATATATGGTATTTTGTATGTATTGGAGTCCTCATGGGAGTAATGATAGTGAGAAATGGTTGAAAATATATTATGTACTTGAGGGGGGAAATGTAATTTTACCCTTTTATTATTGTGCAAGGTTAGGGTGCATGGTTTGGATAAATGTGCACCAACCGTTCATCTCAGGCTGCATTAATGATACACCCTATATGGTTTGGCCACATAGTTTGGGATAACTGTGAGCTTACTATGTGGTCCTAATAATTTATAGGAAATAACCATGGGTCAAGGTGAACAGATTACCCAACCATAACATAGACTATGCACCCACATCTTCACTTTTCTATAGATTTTTTTAGTCTATGAAACCCACCTTTCATGGAGAAACAAACTATGTGACACCCCTTACAGGTCCACATAGTTTCTCCTAATTGGCTGCACAATTTATAGAAAATATGTTACCCTGTATGATTCTCACGTAATGTAGGTTTTTGGATCCCCGTGTTCCCGAAATTTATTAAAATTTCTAAGACACCTATCAGTCCTTAAAACTCATCAAAAAATAATACATGTAACTGTTCCAACTCTTGAATTTACATTCTAAATCAAGGTTTAGAAATGGGCTATTCAACAAATGGGAAAGTTAAAATTCCCTTGGATTTTTTAACCCAATCCAAACCATGGTATGCTACAATCTCCCCATCATATAAATTCTCATCTGGAAGATTCCTTGGGTAATTTCGAAACATGACCTCGCATTCTTGGGTTATTAAATCCCACTAAAATAGTCTTGTTTTTTTGCATGATTAATGAACATACAATCCCAACAATAATCATATAGTATATAATCCATTAAAATATGAGCCAACACAGATTACTAATGTTGAAACACACAGATGACACTTACATATGCCCATCCAACATTTGAAAAAATCACATAATCATATTCTTTACTAACTAGCCCATGGAACTCTATACTATAGGTTTCAAATTGAAAGGTGAATTCTTAGTCATGGTACCCCTTCCATTTGAATAAATTTTTTAAGAACATCCTTAGAATTACAATGACATACTTATGAATGTTTCTGAACATGATTGAATGGATAATTCATGATCATCATACATCATCGGAGTCATAGTAGCTTTTCCAAGAAATCCCCTACCAACTTTTTCACTGCACTCGTCTCATCCTATTGACATGTTAAGACATATATAACAAGATATAAAAAACACATATTATATGGCCCAATAATTAATAACTGAAACACAATTATTTATCCCATGGAATAATAAGTACATAGTTGTATGCCCTATCCATTACCCTTGGATCGATACACTCTAAAAATAACTTCTAATCCAAAAATACATATTTTAGGTAACCCCATAATCATCTATTGGATCCTAAGGAGATTGTCCAAGGTTTTATATTTACTATATTTTATATGTGATGTATTGGTAATTAGATGAAAGATCCTCCTATTAAAAACACTAGCTAAGAACAATAATGATATACTTTCTACCAATAGTGTCAATAATTTCATGGTTTCTATGATTCATTCCAAGGACTTCCTACATTGGAGTCATTGTTTCACTAAAGAAAAACCACACTTATATGATTATCCACACTTCTTGAGCACAACTCTGAAAAATTATATTTATTGATTCATAATATGTTTAACTTTTTTGTTTAGATTAGTGTATAAATAATGAGCTTTTGGTGCACCCTAGATAATGTCGTGGGAGGGTGATGCCCATCACTATGCCAATATTAAAATAAGAGGATATCAAAATTCACCAATAAGACTCAAGAAACTCCAATTATATCCAAGATCTTGTGATAAACATGTTTCTCAACCAACCATATAAAACTATGAATAGGAGGACTAGTTGAACCACCTGTGACAGACTTCCATTAAAAGAGCCAAGTTGCACCTATCGACACATCAACAACAATCAACCATGATGCCCTCACTGTTGAGGAATATTGTGATCATTCAAGAATTAGAAGTGAAGTTTAAAATGACTAATGGTGTCTTCAAAGGTTGTGTACATAGTCAATCATTTATGCATCATGCAACCTTTCAAGCACTAGCATACATCACAAATGTGACATTTCCAATGTTTCTCATGATCATCAAGTCAGAATCTAGTGTCTAGATGCATCAAACCCTATAAGCAGGTTTTATCTCAAGTATCATATAAATGATTTGAATGATTGAACCAATAGACTCAAAGGCTCTCAGAAGTTGTTATAACCATTTCCAATGAACCTTTTTCAATTTCTCCCCTTATACTTGGAAGAATATTCCTAAAACAATTGAAAAGATTCTCCCCACCTCAGGAGTTTCCTAGACATGACATACTAAGGAAGGAAACATAGTCCCTGGAATATTTTTCATCCACCATAGGAAATGGGTTATGGACAAATCCAACATGGTTTTCATAGAAACAAAAAGAAATGAATGGAAACAAACTTTCTAAATACATGATAGTTTTGAATTTACTCTATAAGTATGAATGGAATACTCTTGATCCATGATCAAGCTCATAATTAGAATCATGAATAATAACTAAAACTAAATTGATTTTTATTGTTACAACAACAATTCATTTCATAACACCACCTCCCTAGCTTCGGGAAAACATAAACACATCTAACACCTAGTTCAGTATAGTCTGAATATAACCCTAGAAAATTACATAATTGACTAAGGATTTAACCACTTACTCAGAACTCGTACATTTCACCACAATAGTTTACCCACTTGATGAGAACTATATGTATCAAATTGTACAACCTGGAGATTTTTTCAACATAATAACATATAATTTCATACTATCCATAGGCATATTCGCTCTATGCATCCTAGTATCTAGTATCCCAAAAAATAATTAAACGAGAGTCATATTACCTAATACGAATGTTATCCTTGTTGAAATATTCCATTTTATCCCTCACTAAATAATAATTAGGGTCACATCAATTATTAAGAGGCTAACCATGTCGTAGGTATGTTTAAGCCACTAATCTCGAGCATTACATGATGCTTACACCATTAACAAGGTTCAATTCACCACATGACCACCGGTATAATGCAAGTGTCACTTCAACACCAAAGAATCGTACGTGGGATGAATAAAATATGAATGAAACCTAAAATTTGAAACTGTTCATAAGTATTTTTTATTTTTTTAATTTTTGGGTCTGCTACCTACCGTAGGCTTGCACCGTACCAAAGTATAAATCATTGATACTACAAATAGGCTATTCCAAAAAATACACTAGTCTTACTAACCCAACCTATAATTAATTATAATAAATTGTCAATAAAGACCTATGGGTATCATTGGCATCCCTCAGTGAAAAATTTAACTAACCCCTTAACTGATGAACCTAACAAAGAACACCACCTTAAGGGGTCATTTATCGATTTTCATCAATTATCATTGAGATTAAAAAATTGCATGGATAATATATAGAACATCAAGTACCAGTTATGAAATGAAGATATAGTTGGTACATTATTTAACTAACTCCATAAGTAAACACATGAAAGTTCTACCAAAATTCCTTTCAATAATTTCTTATTTATTTGAAACCTGTCACAATTTAGTAAATTTATCTTAAAAAATTCGTTTTTTTCGTTGTATCTATTCATAAGGATTCTCAAAATTTGGTTTAGTTAATGTAAATTTCAATTATAGTCTATAAAGAAAAATACCCTTTAGGTTTTTATTTGAATTTTATATAACTAATGCCTCATAATAAAAAATATCCAAAAAAATCATGAGATATTTTTTCATTTTAAGAGGGGTTGGTCAAGTAAGCATCAACCATATGTCTATATGTAACACCATATAAGTGGTTAAAATCATATTAAATAAATATCCCTATGTGAAATAAATATACTTCCAGGGGTTGAGTACTAATACAGAAAAATAAAGGTGACTTATAGGGGTCCTTTCATTCCAACCTTGCTCCATCTAAATATAAACCAATAGAAGATGATTTATTATGAATTTATCAAACCCTTACTAGGTTAATCACACTATAATAATGATCCTTGAACGAAATACTTGGGTCGAGTAAATTCTATCTCATAATCATAACTGGTTATGGCCGACCTACTTGGGTCAAGTCAAGCCTATGAAGAATCATGTTATATGGTTCATCATTCCCAAGTTATAGAGGTTCATGACTATGTAATTTGTAATGACACGCCATTTAAATTATATTAAATGAATTATATCTATAATTTTAATTAATTTAATGTTTATATAATAGGATAGTTACAATAATTACCATTCATATGTTATAAATGTACTTTCAATTGTAATTTATAATTTCTGTTCATTTAAATACAAATAGGTTTTTATAATTGATTTCAAAATATAATGATTCCATTATATCCAAATATAATTTTTTATTAAAAATACACTTTAAGGACAAGTGGGAAACCATTGGTCACAAAACATAGATCACTATGTGCTGAAGGAGCTCACAAAATTATTAAACACGAGACTAAGATGATTCTTGTTAGACACTATATATAATTCCCAGTATAGGGTACTAACTAGAGTGTCTGGATCCTCCCAGATAAGGACATCGAGGTGAGAAATCATTCTGTCTATTGTTTGAATGAATTATTCCATGGTGATTTTACCTTGGTTGAATCCCCAGATAATGATTTGATCTTTCATGTCAATCCACTCTCCTTGCTCGTCACTGACCTCAACCTTGACACCTCTTTCATAAATTCTTAAAATATCCTCATTAGAGGAATTGGGTCTAAGGTCTTTCCCAGGAATTTCTTCCTTGGAGTGAATAATGAGTTTCATACACTCTCTATCCTCTTCCTCCATCACACATGTGTCTCGACTTGAGATGCCACTAGCCCTGTCCATTGAGACATTTTTCACCTTACTTCCCTCTTTCTTGGCTGACCTTGTTTCCATCGGTTTTGGTAGATGAGAATAGTCTTTGTGTCCTTTGTGATTTTTTCCCTGGGACAACAATGCATTTCCCTATGTCACTTTTACCTTTATTCCCTTTTTTCTTTCTTGGGCTATGGGGGTCATTCCCATAAGCACCGTCCAGACTGTCCCAGGAGGGGTGGTTCTGACCGTCATCCCCTGAGTCAACACCCATATGCTCCTCTTCTTGCATTTCCTGACTATCAAAACGATTTTCCTGAGACAACAGAGGTTCGGGAACTTCCAAGCCATCAAAATGGTTCCCCACCTTTAACGGTGTGCTAACATTAAGTGCCCCATGCTTACCTGGGAACTCCTTCTTACTTGCCTTTTTCTCCAAACCATACTTCCCCCTCCAGATCTAGCCTGGATACCACTGAGGGCGTTTGGATTTAAGGGACCCAAGACAGTCTCTCCATCCAACTACCCTTGTCTGAATTGAGAAGATGCAGCCACCAAGAAAGACTTCCCCTGCACCACATCAGGTCTAGCGGATTCCTCATATCCACGGCCCATAAACTGCATTTTCATGTTAATGTCCTTTGAGCTCACCACCCCTTATTCAGTAGGAAAGGATGTAGCTAAAGGCTGCGACATAGACACTGTGAGGGGACTCTTCATTTCAACCCCATTGATCCCCAAATCTTGTTTCAGCTGAGCGAAATTGTCTGCAACCCGTTGTTCATCCTTCTTGGGCTCCACAATCTTCGTAGATCCTGGGGAATTCAACTCAGCTCCAGATGAACACAACGAAGCCCCCTGTTTCTGAGCCTCCCGGGAACTGGTCTCAGCAATTGAAGCATTCTGGTACTTGACCAAGTACATTACCTTAAGTTCATACCCACGCTTCTCCTGAGGCACACCCAAACTCCACAAACCCTCGGCTGGTAGAGCCCCACCAGATCCACCTGCACCGTGTTTGACCTATCTCGGAACCCACGACGGCTTTCTGAAGCCAAATGGCCTAGTCTGCTGCATCCTGAGCAAAACACAAGCCACCAGTCGAACACCACCCTCTGCTTCCATCTTATCTCTTCACCGACCAAAATCCACAACCACTCTGTTGGAGGTTTTGAGATATCAAACTCAACACAAACACGAGGCAAAATTGGATGGAAAACCGCGGATGTTTGATAATCAGATCTTAGTAACCTTCCAACCATGTTCCCTAGCATACATATAATTGAAGGGTTTTGAAATGGAAAAGGCAATTCTGGAAGACTATCCCACAACACAACCAATGGCAGATCACGATGCATGCTGAGATCAAAGGACCATCTCAGGAGGAGAAAACTGCATTCGTCAAGCATCCGACGAGCACTGGACCAGGCGACGACCAGATCCTCCTATGACAAGAAGTGAATCAACATCTAGCATCGATCAAGAAGACCCACCACCGCACGATTTTGAGGACCCCGGGATTCGAAGACAGACCTATCAAAAGCATCAACCAAAGGACGACGACCCCTGAATCGAGCCACAAGTGTAGATCTGTGATGATCCGAAGCTGTGAAAAACTCCTTTGAAGAAAGCGCAAGCTCAGGAGAACCATCCTGAAGGTCGGGGTCCTTAGGGCTAATAGGGATCGAGGAAAATCCGGAGAAGAGCTGGGTATGTAAAGGGGGAAATGGCGACGCGATGAGAATGAAGGGTCCCCCCCTCCCCCAGCCGGGGAGGAGGGGGCCGGAACCTCGGTCATCCATGGGCTAGGGCATCACCGCCAATTTACCGTTCCCAATTTATAAAGGCCCATAAACATTATAATTGGTTATTAACACCCATTTTATCTGAACAATAAAATTTTCAACACATGAAAACAATGGTCGAGGGAATAAACATTTCATGATTAGTATGTTAATGTTCCACCATCAAGATATATGGTAAAAACCCATTTAGATTTTTGTAGAAACATTAATAACGAGTTATATATCATAATTATAACAATGAATTTAATCACATATTAGTAAATAATATTGGTATACATGCTAAATAATCACTTAAACATGGTATATTAATAAGAATGCTGTTAAATCACACAAGTCTCATCCAACATGTATTAGAAATTTAATATATTAATCTAGATGTCATTGAATATGCATGACATTCAAATCAATTTGTGCCTATAATTATGAATGTAAAAAAACTACATTTCAATACATGTATAAGGGATAAAATACCATAAATATAATAAAGCAAAAATTAGAATAAATTACATCAATCACAATTGGTTAAATAATAATCCGTTGTAATAATGGACAACACATCTACAGTCACATCCCCAAACACTTGGTTTTTCCCCGTGCGTGGGTTGACCACTCCCAGATACTGTGATTTTCTGAGTTACAACAGTTTCACTATCCCATATTTAAAAAACCCCAAACAATAAGACAAAGGAAAATAGCCTCTTATATATCTTTGTAAAATCACATCCCAACTCATCCTAAAAACAATAGCCAGACACTTCACTAAATGACCTCAAGTGTTCCTACCCATTTGTTAAATAATACGGAATATAAGCATGGGTTCAAATAATGTATTGGTGGGTAGTTTATACCCTCAAAATCATAGATGTACAAGTATACATATATAATATGTCAACAAAAGAATCAGTAATAAAGTAAATGAAACAAAATAAACTGTAATTGTTGATAAAATAGCCAACGCTAATAATATACAACCATGCATATCCATGTGTGCAACAATATTCAGAAATTAGACATGAAAAAGGTATTAAATAAATAATACACCATCAAATGAAAAAATCCCATGGTATATCTCTATGAAAAATCAAAGATCCACCTATGTCCCTTGATCTTAATCTCCCATGCACAAGAGTAACAACATAAACATAATCCTTGAACTTGAACCCACAACAATTACATACGTTTGGGTTCCCTAGTGTGAGGAAAACCTGAACAAAGAGTGATATATACTCAGCAGACCACCAACATTGGTTTCTAATAAAATAGAATCTATGATTATAAAATATAGTAGTGTGAAGGTATAATAATAATGACCTAAATAAATAAACACAAATAAGACAGTTCCAGTTCCATAAAGGACGCATGTCTAACTATACCAACATTGGCCCATGTTGTAATACCACTAAATATGTGTTACCCTATATATATGTATATATATACATATATTCATATATGTATATATATGAACTATATACTTAATAAAATATATACATATATATATAGTACTATCCATGACCCAAGACGCAACCTAGGAGTCCATGTATAATGGTGAGATTCACTTATTTAATTATGAATTCATCCAAAACATCCCAACCATGGAATATATATGAGGTTAAAAAATTGTAACATTTTTAATATGATTTAGGTTCAACCCATATTTTACCTATATAATTCTGATAAAGCATGTAATAAAACTCGTTTTATCTATGATATCATGAATAGTATTTGTAAATACAAATCTATATATCACCCAAGAAGTGATGTAAATAATTTAATGATTTATCCCTTCCATGGAATTCACTATAGAGATCCCAATAATCACTCCATGGTATATTAAAATTCATTGAACATATGTTCCCATCCATGACATTAAATATAATTAACCCGGGTATTTTCCATGGCCGAACCTAATTCATGTGTCCTCTATGATCATCATGTAAGAAACCTGGGTATCACTCTTGGAATAAATCATTAATTAATATTATGAGAACATTGAATGATTTATGAATATGGAACATGATTATCACTAGATTCATGGTACAATTAATATAACCAATGATCTCTTCTATGGAATTACTAATTTTGGAAGAAGTTTCTCTCAATGTGTGATATAATTCCTCGAACAATTTAAATTTATGTAAATAAATAATTACTTGTTAAAAATCATTCCAAATCATTGTTCAAGTATGAATAATAAATAGGGAATGTACATAATCATTCCACATCAAAATTAAATTATATTATCAGGGTAATTTTATTTATATGAAAATTTAAAAGGTTGAGGGGAGGTATAGTCCTTCAATCAATTCAAACATTTGAATTTAATTGCACTATTTTTAGTAAAGAAGAGAGTGCATTGCATAGGTAATTTTATTATGAAATGGAAGAATGTAATACAATCCATATCATTATAAATTCAATAATGATACTCAAAATTCCAATAAAAATCAATTTATAAGATTGATTTATTCACAATGTCAAGAATAAAGTAAACTACAAGGTCCAATAGGCTTATCTAAACAATATATTTAATTAAGGAATTTATAAACATGACATAAAATTTAAGATAAAAAATAAATGTTTAGTTTGATTTTAGTTTTTCAACCTCAATCTTGTAAAGGGGGTTCAACAATATCATGGTCATGGTATAAAAAATTAAAATTATGTATTTTATAATTTATGAGAAACATGTGGAAATTCCAATGTGACACACTATTTATTACTTTATGAATGAAATATACATTAATGGAAATAAAATAGACCACCAACCTTATACCAATGTCATAAAACTCATCAATTATCATTCCTTGCTTTGATTCAGTTTTATAGAAAATGGAATAATAGAAAAACACCCTGGAAACAAGATAAATTATCTTGCTTGAAGATCACATCAAAAGAAAGAGGAGAAACAAAAATATGAGGCATGAGGTCTCAAAGACTAATTAATAATTTCCCAACTCACCCAAAAACACATGAATAATACTGTGAAAAAGGTATAACCCACCATGGAAAGAGGATAAAGAGGGGTGAGTAAGTGGGAAGCCTACGAGTTGAAAGAGGCAAAAAAGCTGTGAAAACCCCTTATGGTTTAGGGAGAAAAAGTTAAATTTTCCCGTTTTAATGAGGCATATGGTTAAAATATATGGTTTTGAAAACATTAAAACATCCATGTAGCTAAAACTATACAATATCCACACCCTACATGGTTTGACCTCATAGTTTGGGCTAACCATGTCCCAAATTTATGGTACTACTAGTTCAGTGGAACTCTCTGTTAGAATTGGTGCATTAAAACCAACTTCTATGTATTTTATGATAACATGTGTTCATTTTTTATATTAGTGAAGTACTTATCACATCATTATTGTTCTTATCCATGATATAGTATGTAATAATGTCCTAAGAGTAGCTATCACACATAAAATTCATAGCACTTCCCCAATATGATGAGAACCTAGAAGTGCTACGACACTGTTCTTGAAAATATTATCTATAGAAAGTTGATAACATTTGAGGGACACATATGATATAGTATATTAGTAGTGGATACTCATAGGTATTCGCGCGCAGAACATTTTCTCATGCGGATCCTCCTTTATTTCGCGCACCACTTCCCGGGCCTCGGAATCGAGCCTCTAACTCCGAATATGACTTCGCTTCGTCATTTTTAAACTTCCTCCGAGAGTTATGGGCTTTTTTTGGTGTCAAAAAATTCCCCCCCTTGGAATTGGATCTGCGAGAGGTCGCAATGATCGGATTCCTAGGGAAATGCCGAAACACCAATGTGCGGAGCCTCCTGGTCAAGTTACGTGCACAATTTGGATGGGGCGCGCAAAATGCTGGACTCACGCGGAATCCTCTTTTCGTGCGACGCGGAACCCTGGCCTTGCCTATAAAAAGGGGAGTTGGGCCCCAACTCCGTACATCCGCTTTTTCCGCGCGATAAGCTATTCGCTCTCGTGCTCAAAATCGCTCCGCAGCTGCGCGTAATAACGCTCTGGCAGCATGGAATTCCTTCCGAAATTTGGTCGTGATTTCGCACCAAACCGGGATCTTCTGCGATTCGTGTGCCGATTGCGCGCTCATCTCCAACATTTCGCGCAACTCCTTTTGATTTCACACCGAACTCTCAAATTCCGCGCACTGGATCCTTACTTTTCCCAACTCCCGAAAAATTCGAGATGGCTGCAAACTGAGTCGATGGGGGGGAAGCCGCTGCCCGTAGGACAGAAATGGCAGCAAACGAGGATGTTTACGGTGCCAAGGTGATTGACTCCAACAATCTGACGCTATTCAATCTGCTGACTCTGGCCCAAAAGGCATATCCCTTGTCGGACAACCTCTCGCTCTGGAATTTTGGCATCCTGGAGGAGGTTCCACTGACGGGCATCGAAGTGGACACACCGCGGTCTTGGGTGACTCAGGAGGACAAACATCCTCGCTACAACATCACCAACAACGGCCGTCCTCCCAGGAAAACTAGACACATGGATGTATATGTCCTGAACCCGAGGACCAGGACCATTTCTGGGGACAAGCCTATGGCGGAGGATTCTCCGGACCTCTACGCGAGCACGTTCCGTCAAAGCATCATGGATGACACAAAGGGCTGGCTGAAGGATTGGGACCTGCGGTCCAGGGGTAACATCACCAGCGAATGGGCCTGGGCATTCTGGGTTTTCCATACCTGTGACCAGTTTAGGGACAAACTATGGTATATCGGCCTGTTCGAGGCGGTATGGACATCACAGTTCCATTTCCACCGTCAGCCTGAACTCGGACCGGAGCTATTCACCCGGTGGTCTCCTGACACCAACACGTTACACCTTCATCATGGGGAAGTCGGCATCAGTCTTTGGGACGTTCACTGTATTGGTGGTATCCCACTGGAGGGTTACCAATACGACAAGTTCGTTCCTCCAAAGAACACCTAGGGAGACAGTTCGCGAACGCCTATGCTGACGTGGCACCTGCTTCAGCTGGGAATGGAGAGGCTGGGGGTCAAGGACTTCCTGAAGGACATCACCAACAATGGCTGGTTCAGCCTGTTCCTTGAGAGAGATCCTGCCGTCAAGATGCCGGGACGGGGAAAACAGTTCCCAACCGCGACTCAGAGGAGCAGGGAGGGGTTATACTGGAAGACCCTGGAGGCAGGGAAATACCAATCATGGGGCTACCGCGTCAATGAGGCCCAAGACCCAAACATCCGGTATCCCGGGTTCCTTGCCACCTTTCTGAGCGGGTGGCTCCTGGAAGTGCGGGACGCAAGGATGTGCGTCCGTCCAGAGACTTTGGTGATGGCGGGCTCCATGGCCGCCAACAAACGGTTCAACTTGGGCGTCCCCGTGTTGGCCAAGCTGTAAACCATCCTAGGGCACATCTCACGAGGGGGGTCATGTTGGAGAGTCTATGGTGCCTTCTAGATCTTCCATGGCTAGGTGGCGGCTCATCTCGGTGGGTATACTTTCCCAAACGCTGTCCGTCCTCCGGGAAATGGCTTGCGACCGTCCTTTCTAAACATTGAAAGGGTTGTGCCATTGGCACTCAATGAGGAGGGCGTGAGGATCCACATTGGTAACCATGACATCTTCAACTTCAGCCCATTCCCCACCCTGGTTGGCTAGCTGGTGGACAATGGGTGAGGCTCTCTGGAACAATAGGAATATTTCCAGAGCATTCGGGGTGGGGTGCTTGTGGCTTGGATCGACGAGAAGGTGATCTGTGAGCCATACGTGCCATCCCAATTCGCCAGGCAGTTCGGGTGCCTCCAGCGAATGCCGAAGAAAGTACTCACGGCGGTCTGGCAGGAAAGAATCCATGCGTTCTGCGCCAGATGTGGTTGATGTTTACCACCTTCGGCTCTGGCGACGTCGTTACTCTTCCTCCCACCGGGGTCGATGCCGGACTAGAAACCGAATATGCCAAAAACTGGACCATTGCGTACCCTGAGGGGATATTACACAAGAGCTTCTGGCAACTCGAGGTCACTCGCACGGAAACCGGGGGACGGGAAAGAAGGCCCGGTGCCGCCGGATGGGGGGAACCCAGAGCGCGTCAGGCAGCGAGGCCTGCACAGGCCGGGACTTCTGCAGCGAGGACATCACATGGTTCCTCCACGTCCTCGTTACCCGCAGGGGGGGTCACATTAGGCGGCCAGGGAACTGCCCAGGAATCAGATAAGATATCATCTCAAACCTTCCCAAGACGCAATTTTCCCGGCACTGTGGTCGGCCTGGATGACCCTGCGGCAATCGCTAAGCATCAAAGCCATCTGGCAGAAGATAATACAGAATGAGATCCAACTGCCAGAGGTCAGGCTCGTTCGGATTACCGACCGAGTAAATTTCCATCGGCGTCATGCTTATGTGATGGCCATGGATGCATACACATGCCAAAGGGGGCGGCGTACAGAGCCAACTTTCTTAGTGAATGTGATGCTTGGCCAGGAGCATGATCCGGAAGCGATGCCGCCGGGAGAAGGCGACAGTGATGAAGAGCCGGATGGGGGGGGGGGGGGGAGGAAACCGGAGAGGACGAAGGAGAGGGAGAAGATTAAGAAGATGAGCTTGAAGGTGAGGGGTCGCAAGGGGAGACCTACCAAGGGAGTCTCCAAGAGAGCGGAGAAATTGTCGACTCTGATCTCGACGTAACCGAGATTCTCGAGGTTTGTCTCTGTCTTCATTCATTTCCCTCATTCATTCATTCTACTTTCCAACTTCTAACTCACTTCCCCATCCTACTCAGGAGATACTGAGCGGTGGACGGGTGTCCCCACCAGAGGAGGGAAGAGAGGAACCAGTGGGACATGATGGGGATCTGACACCTATCATTGAATTAACCAGCGCAGAGGGGTCTCCCATTATGGAGGCTCCTGCAGCGGCCGGAACCCTGGGGACCGATGCTCTGGATTCCTGTAAGTCTCATGCTTCACTACTGGTGTTTGGTGGCAAAATATGTCATCTGACCAGCGTATGCCCTGCACAGTGATCTCAACACTGGAGGCACGTCAGGCTACGGAGCCCGGGCCATCCATGAGTGGACCAGCGTTGGACATACCACCTTGTTCGGAACATGCTCTCTGCACTGAGTTGGCCCCGACAATAGATGAACAGAGAGCGGAGGACATCCGTGAAGCCTTTCCTGAAACGCAGTCAGAAGATGGTGGAGACATCATCACTGCTGGGGCGAGAGAAGGTCACCTGGACATCGAGGATTCTATCCCTCATGAAGACATCCCTGGGGCGGATCCTGCTGCCGACCTGCTGGCAGCCTACCCTATATACCGACCTGCTGACCCTGAGGAGATAGATGACTTAGACTCAGAGGCGGACGAGGAGAGCCGGTTGACATGGCGCAAGGGGTGGAAGTGTATCCAATGCTTTCTCAGGTAGCCCTAGTCCGATTGGCTGAGGTGGATGGGATCACTTCAGACCTGGCTGCTCTTCCTGTGCGCCAGAGGGGCTGACGCTCTGCGTCTTCATCTGACGGTCCGTGATTACATGGCCGAGAAGATACGCGAGAGCAGCTAGCGCACCGACATTTCCTAGTGCCGAAAAGAATTAGCGAGCGCTCAAGTGCTGCTGAGGGTGGAGCAGGAAGTCCGACACCTTGAAGGACAGGCGACAGATAAAGAGGCGTTCATCGCAACATGCTCTGAGCTTGTGGAGAAACTGACGGCCCAACTGGATGATGCACAGGAACAACTGGTAGAGGCGAGTCACCAGATGACCATGCTTCAATACGAGCGGGCGCAGGAACAAGCTAGGGCTGATGAGTTGCGCTCTGTGGTGGCCGATGAGGAGGGAGTCTTCGAAGAGTGAAAAGTGGCCCTGGAGGCTACCAGCCAGAGGGTAGTAGCGTTGGAAAGATCACTTCAGCACGCTAATCCCTGAGGGCTTTGTTTTTTCCATCTCATGAACTTTTTTTCTTGTACTGCTCATCGTCTCAATCCAATATATGGCCAAATCCACTCATTTGTACCCTTGGTTTAATTCGCTCAACCATAGTTTCGAAATGAATAACAACTCACCCCTAGGCTCCTGCGGGACGTGCCCAACGCGAGAAGAAAGGGATGCTCGTACCATCATTCCGTTCAACTGTGGGGCATTGACCATGCTTCAGGCATCCAAAATAGGGCTTGGAATTTTGAATAGACCCCGAGCTGATTGATGTGTCGACTTCTCAATGTGCCTTAACACAAGAGCGGGGCAATGCCGGGGGCATTGAAATCCATCTGAACACAGGGGGATGGAGAGAACGGGGGCATCACGCTACCCAAATTCGGAACCCAATGGGGCGCAACCATGGAGGATAACTGTCAACCATGGTGGAAACACAACATCCATATCATGTTGGCCCGGAATGGGAGGAAAATAAATGAGGGTTGTCCGTTGACCATGTTCGCAACACGGGGCCTAACTCAAATATCGTTGGTCAGTTTTTCAGAACGTTGGCCCATGACAGTTAGTGGACCATAGGTCTAGCATCCATACTGTTAGGGGGTCCCGTCAAACATGACCAGTTCTCCGGAACGTTGTCCCAGGACAGTAGGCGGACCATAGGTCAAGCATCCATTCTGTTAGGGGGTCCCGTCAAACATGAAAGGAAATGAGGGTCCGAATAAGGGGGAATGCAAAGCGCGGAAGGTGGAGTGCTGGCTTGTTCGAACAGGGTCCAACACTCTCGATATTGCGCCACCACGGCGAAGGCGCATTAGTTGGACGTACCAACCTGATCACGGGTCGTCCTAATTTCTAGGTAGGACCTTTTTAATGAGAGAACTTCCACTTCCCATTGTTACCATGGGGCATCCCGAACATGCTCGGGGTAGATATCCCGATTACACCACTTCTCATGAAGTCGTGCCGAGGTGCCGACAGTAAGGAATGATGAGGTTTAGCTATCCCTGGGGCTGGACCCAAGATGAAAGGTCTGGGCAGTCCTACGTATCTCATTTGGATGAGAATCAAGCCACATGTAGTTCTGAAAATACAGTTTAACGTCATGTTGGACGAAATACAGTTTAACGTCATGCGGGACGGAATACAGTTTAACGTCATGCGGGACGAAATATGGATCTTAGTTTTAGGTCACAGAGCTCGGACCGTAAGGATCGTAGCTTTAGGTCTTAGAGATTGGACCATAGGGATCTTAGTTTTAGGTCTTAGAGCACGGACCATAAGGATATCAGTTTTAGGTCTTAGAGCTCGGACCATAGGGATATTAGTTTTAGGTCTTAGAGCTCGGACCATACGGATCTTAGTTTTAGGTCTTAAAGCTCGGACCATAGTGATCTTAGTATTAGGTCTTAGATCTCAGACCATAGGGAAAGGGGATAAACGGACACATGGCCAGGGGGTTACAAAACCCAACGTGAAAGAGGGTCTAAGCCCTACATAACATGTTCTCTCCGAGGAAACGCTCGAGTTAAGGGACCGAACACGGAGACAGGCTGTCTGGGCCCGCGGGGAAGTGCCCCGGGCGCTCTTACATATCTCATAAGGATGAGAATCAATCCATACGTAGTTCTGAATGTGACATGGTAAGATAGCAGTATCAAGGGAAAAGGGGAGTGCGGGTGTGGCCCTTGCACTAAAAGAAGCGGAATTAGATAAATCTTGTTTGTCATTTAAGGTGAGTGGTTTTTTTGTTGTGAAGCGACAGACCTAGAGTAGTAGGACATGGTGTCGCCACAAGAATCAAGCCATGATAGGCATTGAAAAATGGAATGGAATAAAACCAATACCCAACGTGATGTCCTATACAACGAGGTCACCACAATGCAGTGCCTTTTCTCATCGTGTGGCCAGGACGATAATGTCACAGTTTAGGGTCGTGTGATAGGACCAACAACACAGTTTATGGTCATATGGTTTGGACCAACAACACAGTTTAAGGTCATATGGTTTGGACCAACAGCACAGTTTAAGGTCATATGGTTTGGACCAACACCACTGTTTAAGGTCATATGGTTTGGACTGACAACACAGTTTAAGGTCATATGGTTTAGACCAACACCACAGTTTAAGGTCATATGGTTTGGACCGACATCACAGTTTAAGGTCATATGGTTTGGACCAACATCACTGTTTAAGGTCATATGGTTTGGACCAATAGCAGAGTTTAAGGTCATATGGTTTGGACCAACCGAGAGAGGATCCTCGGGCATAGGGGCCTACGAGGGTTCAACAATCAGGGAGGGGGCAGCAGATGCTAGCTCCCAGCTATGCTGGGCCCGAAACGCAACTTCAGGGTGACTCCTCACTCCCCTAAGGGGATGACTATCAAGCTACACACAACCCGTAAAGAAGAGACCCGAGCACATATTCTAGCTCTCAGATCGCGAGAACCTCGAGAGACACCGTTATGTTGCTCGGTATGTCTGATGTGCGGGGGTGTACTGAGGGCTAGTACAAGGAGTGTTGAGATTCCACCTTGAAACGACGGGGTGGAGCATGACATGAACCATGCCACCAACATTCAGGGCCTGGGGAACCGGCGTGATTACTAAGGATTACTGTTGACCATGTTCGCAACACAGCATCCTACCATGTTATCCATGGGGACAAACAAATGAGCACCAACCGCTGACCATGTTCGCAACACCAGATTTGTTTCAATTTGTTTTCTGAAACCCTCGGGGGCATTGGCCCATGACGGTAGGAGAGCCCTTGGGTGTTGTATCCAGGCCGCTCTTGGGGGTCCCTCCGGGTAAGAAGGATGACGGGGGCCTAAATGAAGGGGAACACGAAGCTTGGAAAGTGGATGGAACTTGCCTATGTCGAATCTGGCACTCCATGTTCTAGACCAGAGTACCTTGAGCAAATCAGCAGACCACTGGAAAAGGTTAGAGGTCTCAGTCCGAGAGTGCCCAAGAGATGGCAGATCCATGGGAAAATGTGGGGGCGTAATGCCAAACACCCTGGGCACCGGGAGATCGTGGGATCTCCTAAGAGATGGGGTTGGACCTAACATCTAGGTTTTCAGGGGGTCCTATGTATCCCATAAGGATGGGAATCAACCCACACGTAGTTCTTGATATGCACCTTTAAATGCCATTGGACATAGGAGGGCTCAACCCTGAGGACAGGGTGCGCGGGGTGCAGCTATCGCAAACCCGATGTGAATGGGGAAACAATCTCACACCACGCCACGCGACCCTGTGGTCGAAGTCCCAAAGGCGAAACCGACGTCACAGCGGACCTCAAGATGGACCCAAAGACGAAAGGTCTGGGCATTCCTACATATCCCATTAGGATGGGATTCAAGCTAGACGTAATTCTGGCAATACAGTTTAACGTCATGTTTGATGAAATATAGATCTTAGTTTTAGGTCATAGATCTCGGATCATGAGGATCTTAGTTTTAGGTCTTAGAGCTCGAACCGTGAAAAGAAAGGGCGGAGTTTGGTCACTCCTAAGCTGGACCTGAGAAAAAAATGTCCGGGCGGTCCTACGTATCTCATTAGGATGAGAATCAAGCCATAAGTAGTTGTTGATACACAGTTTAACGTCATGTTGGACGAAATATAGATCATAGTTTTAGGTCTTAGATCTCGGACTGTGAACAGGGCAGAACCATGATAGGATCTTAGTTTTAGGTCCTTGAGGTTGGACCATGGTGCCCAGATGCAGGGCAGAGTGTAGTTTAAGGTCGTGCTGGACCGTACAGTTTAAGGTCATGCTGGACCATAGAGCCCAAATGTAGGGAAAAATGCAGTTTAAGGTCATGTTGGACCATAGAGCCCAAATGTAGGGAAAACTGCAGTTTAAGCTCATGCTGGACCCTACATTTTAAGGTCATGCTGGACCCTAGAGTTTAAGGTCATGTAGGACCGTATAGTTTAAGGTCATGTAGGACCGTACCTGTTTAAGGAAATTACTTCTTGAGGAACCTGGCATTGGTGGGAGGAGTGATACGCTCACCATCCATAGTCACCAGGGAATATGCACCATTGTGATAGACCTTATGGAAAATAAAAGTTCCCTCCCACTTAGGTTCCAACTTGGATGGTTTCCTGTCAGGAATCATTGGAGCTCTGAGAGCCAACAATAGGTCACCTTGCAGGAAGGAGCAGAGGCAAACCTTCTTTTCTAAATCTTGAGCCATCCTACTCTGATGAATTTCCAGGTTATGTAAAGCGTGAAGCCAACTTTCTTCCAGCGCTTCCAATTCGGCTAGACGGATCTCGGAAACTCTGTCCGGCGCTTGCTGGTCGTAGACCACCGTTGGAAATGAGGGCAGCTGAACCACGATCGGAAGGACGGCCTCAGCTCCATATACCAGGGAATATGGAGTCACATAGGTGGAATTGCGAGTCGTCGTCTTATAAGCCCAGAGGGAATTGGGGAGCTTTTCCATCCAACTTTTCTTGTTCCGACCAACCATTTTTTTCATAATGTTAGAGAGGGTTTTGTTAAACACCTCAATCTGTCAATTCACCTATGCATGATAGAGGGAGGTATGGTTAGAGAGAATGTTGTATTTGGCGTACAACCTCTTCAGCTCGGCCGCTTGGAAGTTGGTTCCGTTATCCATGAGGATAGTGTGAGGTATTCCAAACCACTGAATGATATTGGAACTCACGAAGTCAGTGATAGAACTAGCAGTGACTTCCCTATGCGGGCTGCCTCTGCCCACTTTGGGAAGAAATCAGTGGCGATTAATATGAATCGGCACTGGCGGGCTGTCGCGGGCGGGTAGGGCCCTATGACATCCAACCCCCAGACTGCAAAGGGCCAAGAATACTTAGTAGTATGGAGAGGCTCCGGTGGCCTATGCACAATGTTAGCATGAACTTGTCACACATGACACCTCTTGGCATACTCGTTGAAGTCATGGATCATGGAGGGCCAGAAGTATCCCAGTCTCCGAATCTGGTGAGACAACTTCGACCCGGCCTGGTTGGCGCCACAGGAACTAGCGTGCACTTCCTGCATGACCTGTGGGATCTCAAATCCTTGAAAACAACGGAGGAGAACACCATCAAACCCACGCCTGTAAAGGAGCTGCTCACGACTGGGATCGCTTTGATAGGGTGAACTGCGGCGTGCGGCACCAGAATAGTTCCCGCTCTGCTCAGTCCATCATAAGATTGTCGTGCCGTAGATATTCAACCAAGGGTGACCTCCAGTCAGGAACTATCTTGATCACCACACCTATTACCTCGGGGGGTCCCGATGCGGGGGAACCAGTGGTGATATGGTTCACTCGCGGGCCACGACTGCCCTCTGGGATAACAGGAGCAATGACTCTTTGGTGTGCCAAGTGGATGATTAGGTCATCCTCTCCGGGCTCCGCGAGTGATGCGGCCACGCTGCCCAAAGCATCTGCTCAACTGTTCTACGACCAGGGAACATGAACGACATCTGGTTGGGAGGGGAACTTAGCCATTAGATGGAGGGCACACTCCAGTAACAGAATGAGTTCTGGCTTCCTGACATCATAGTCACTGTTATCCTGCTTAATGACTAGCTCAGAGTCCCCTTTCACACACAGGTGGGGTACGTCAACCTCTAGAGCCAACTCGAGGCTGGTGATGAGGGCATGATATTCTGCCTCATTGTCGGTGCATCCTTCTGTTAATAAGAAATAATATGGTTGAACGGATTGCTCCGGGGTGATGAAGACGATACCCAGGCCCACTCTGCTATGCCTAGGATCGTTGAGCCTTCTACTGGTAGGGCTTTGAGAGGTGCCATAAAAGTGCATCTGCCATCATGGGGTGGCGTGATTGACTGAGAGGATTGCCTCATCAGGAAAGCCCAAATCCAGTGGCTGGTCCGCAGAGGTTGGATTAGCAGCTAAGAATTCTGCCAACGCCTGTCCTTTGACGGCCTTCTGAGGTACGAACATAATGTCGAACTGCTGGAGGATCACCGCCCAACATGCCAATCGGCCGGTCAATGTAGGCCGACTCAGGATGTATTTCAACGGGTCTACCCGAGAGACCAGCTGTACCTCGTGGTGCTGCATGTAGTGCTGCAATTTCTGTACAGCGAATACAAGCGCCAGGCAGCTCTTCTCGATGGGAGAGTATCTAACTTCCGCGTCGATGAGCATGCAGCTGAGGTATTTGAAGATATTCTCCATTCCCTAGTTGTTCTTCTAGTTGATAAGGGCGCCGAGGGATCGCTCCAGGGCGGTCATGTAAAGGACCAGCGGTTTTCTAGGAACGGATGGCATCAGGACCGGAGGTTGAAGCAGATACTACTTGATTTCCTCAAAACTGGTCTAGCACACTCCATCCCACCCATAGGCGGCGCCATTCTTCATGAGCCGAGAAAAGGGCTTACACTTGCTGGCCAGATTCACGATGAATCGGCGTATATAGGCTATGTGGCCTTGGAGGCCTCGAAGCTCCCGGATATTACTTGAGGGAGGCATCTGACTGATGGCCTTGATCTTCTCGGGGTCGATCTCGATACCTCGATACCTGACGATGAAGCCAAGAAACTTTCCAGAGGTGACCCCGAAGGCACAATTAAACGGGTTCATCTTCAAGTGACGAGAACGGAGCAAACCGAACACTTTCTCAAGGTCTTTGAGATGGTCCTGGCGCTGAAGAGATTTAACCACCAGGTCATCTAAATAGCACTCCACCAGTGTCTCGAGAATCGGCTTGAATATGCGGTGCATAGCCAGTTGATAGGTGGCACCCACGTTCTTCAGGCCGAAGGGCATAACCCGATAGAAGAAAGTTCCCTGGGGGGACCTGAAGGCAGTGAACTCTTCATCCTCAGGGGCCATCCGGATCTAGTTATACTCGGATTACCCATCCATGAAGGAGAGGGCTTGGATCCCAGCTGTTGCGTCGATCAATAACTATGTCACGGGAAGGGGAAAGTCATCCTTCGGACAGTGGCGATTAAGATCGCAGAAGCCGATGCAGACCCTGATCTATCCATTCTTCTTCCTGATGGGAACAATGTTGGCTAGACACCTGGTGTACTAGAATTCCCTGACGAAGTTGGCCTTAATGAGCTTATCAACTTTGGCACCGTGAAAGGGGTGCATTTTTCTGGGAGGCTGCGTGAACCCGCGATGGTTTGCTGGGAGGCCAAGGCGGTGGATGACTACCTAGGGATCTAGTCCCAGCATCTCGTCATAATTCTAGGCAAACACATCACGGTGCTTTCTGAGGATGTCTATGTACCATTTCTGTTCCTCGGGAGGCATAGTGGCACTGACCAATGTGGGCCTCGGGTCCGCATCACTACCGAGGTTTACCTATACGAGCTCGTCGACCGTGGTAGAGACGCCATCCTCAAAGGCAGGGGGAGCATCTTCCATGTCTTATTCTCTGCTTGGGGAAGGATCGTCCATGGGGGGAGCCATTTCGGGGCTGCTCGACCCTGATGGGGAGCTAGCAACAGCTTGGGTGGCAGAGGTCGTCACGATGGGAGACTCATGCACTGCGGAGAACGTAGCGACAAAGGCTGTTGATCCAATCCCATCCGGCCTGCGGCCCAAGGGTCCACACTTTACGACATCGAAGCAGTGTTGCCACGTTGGCTTGAGCTGGTCGATCTCGGCTCGGTGAAACAAGCACGTATGACGTACTGCTGTTGCCATAAGCCCAACGTCCCGATATCGTACGGGGGGTAGGAGGATCGGGGATCACCTGGGCCTGGTTGGTGTAAGAGTACGAGGTGATTTCCCGCCGTCACATAGACCCAGAAATATGCATTCCTCTGGTACCCGAGACAACAAAGCACTCTCCCATATCGGGAGTCATGGCCTACAACCGATGGATTGGGAAGACATATGCATCATCCAAAACTTTCCAGGGATCACTCGCGAAAGCGGTGGGCTCAACCTCACCTGCCAGGATCTGCTTTTCCTTGCTCTTGTAATAGTCAGCGTCCAGGTAATAAGCTTTACAAGAGGCAAACGGGGGCGCATCTCCTTGGAGCACACCAACTCGACCCTTAAGAGAGTATTTGAGGCACTGATGGTATGATGAGGGAACCGATGCGTGAAGATGGAGCCATGGCCTGCCCATCAACGCGTTATAGGCAGTGTCCTGAGAGACAACCATGAATTCAGTATTGGCAATTAAGCCACCGATCTGGGTCTTCAGACGAATCCTGCTGAGTGGAGTTTTCTCGGTCCTGTCATACCCCTAGATTCTGAAGTCGGAGGGAGTTAAATCATCCTCGGATAACCCCAGTTTTCGCAGTGTCCAAGTTGGGATCAAGTTAATCCCAGAACCCATGTCGAAAAGATAGTGACGGACATCCACGCCATTGAATTGGCCGGTGATGTACATCGGGTGGATGTGCCCCTGTATGGGAGGGTCTTCATCTTCACCGGAGAATGAGATAACCGCCTGACATTCGGTGTTCTCAACCACCTCGGTGTGGAAGGATTATGCGGCTGCTACCTCCGTTTCAAACTGGAGGGGGCTCTTTAGATCCTCAGTGAGCACCTCACGCATTTCGGATGACAGGCGGAGGGCCTCAAGGATGGAAAGCCTCACCGGAATGTCGACCAGATGCTTCAGGACATCATACATTCGCGCCAAACGCGAGCTTCTTCTTACAGGAGGTCGCTCTGCGATTGGGGGCATGACGGGCCCTACTGGCGGGACCGGTGACTGACTGGTACTAGGCACATCCCACTATTCAGCAGCTGAAGCCTGGGAGGTGGCTGCCATGCTAGGACCGGAAGGCCGTAGTCGGCCAGTGGAAGGGCTAGGCTGGTTGCGACGCGGGCAAGGCGATTCCTCCCGATCCAGCAACACAAACAGTGGTGGAAGGGAACATGTTGTCACCGGACGAGGGAGTCGCGAGTGTTGCTCTCTATACTGGGCCTCCTGCCTGGTCTCGGTAGCGTGCATGGCTTGACTGGAGGTGACGACCGCTGTGCCCCGGTGATTCACTTAGCGACGGCTCCATCGACGTTGGCGACGGCAGGGGACATTGGGGATGTTCACCCGGCGCTCCTCGTCATCTGGAGCCACAAAGGGATTTACCAACTCTATGGTGTTAACCGAAGCATTCCCCGGGCTCTCGGGGAGATCCACCTTGAACTCCTCATCGTCGGGAGCCAAAAAGGGATTTACCAACTCTACGATGTTAACCGAAGTGTACCCCGGGCTCTCGGTCGAGGAGTCATCCATTACCGGATGGGTTCTCGGAGGGATCCCCATTTCCGGGGGCATCAAATCGCCAAGCGTGTAAGAAGACGATGGAAATAGAAGGGCGTGTTCTTTCTTCTTGAGTTGCTGCATGCTCTTCTGGGAAGAAGTAGGCTGGGACGACGATGCCGAAGCGGAGCTCGGAGATTCCGAGGGCTATGGCTGGTCCAGGCGGGCACAGATGATGCCATGGGAACGGGCGACTGTCCTGTGGGCCATCCAGTCGTTATACATCTGGGGCCCACGGTCGGAAACCTATTACCACGCATCCCCATCATCACTACTTCCATCTGAACCCACGAAGACACCTGCCACCTACGCCGGGGCTGGGCCCAACCTGACTATGTTGTTGTCTATCTGGTCTTGGAGCCAGTCCTTGAACACATAGCATTACTGGATGGTCTGTCCCAGGAACCAATGATAAGGGTAGTAGTTTGGGTGATCCATGAGACACACCTCTTCTGGCTTCCGGCACTCAGGCAGCCACACGAACCTCTGCTCCAAGGCGCTATGGAAATAACCGGGGACCTGGGCCTCACCAAACGAGTAAGCTTGATTCCTTCTGCCTAGAAAGGGGACTCTTGGGGGCTGACCATGTCCAGGGACCAGAGGAGCAGGCCGAGGAGAAGGAGCCGGATTACCTCGCCAAGGTGGTGGCGGTGCGTTACGCGGAGGTGCCTGCCGATTTTGAGGCGGTCGCTGCTGGACCGGATGCTGTGGGGGTGGACCCCTATGAGCCTACTGATCTGGCCTCATCGGCAGCTACTCTAGCTATTTGGGGGCCTCTATCTGCGCCACAACAGTGGGCTCGGCTCTGGAATCTCTCCTTGTAGAGATCACAGGAGGCATCGGGCGTGCCCGACTGGCCCGTTGTAGGGCTTCTTCAAGGCGCTAAGCCTTGTCCGAGATGTCCCAGAAACCCTCCAGGGTAATTCTGCGTGATCAGGGAAGGAACAAACTCTTCCTTGACATTCCCCACACACATCGTCAGTAACTTATCATATGTTAGTGGCATGTCAAGGGAGTACGTGAGCCCCTTCCACTGGGCGACGAAGTCCACGACTCGCTCTTCAGGGCTTTTCTTGCGCCTGAAGAGGTCTGCAATGTTCGTCTTCCGGGTTATGGAACTGAACTGGTAGAGGAATTGTCGGTGAAGGTCCTCCCAGCTAGTCACTGATCCAACATGGATCTGGCTGTACCAAACAAACGCTAGTCCTTCCAGTGTTTGAACGAAGCACCGGAGCTTGGCAGCCTCCTGCTGCGCCAGATTCCCCAACATAGGCCTGCATCTCGAGTTGAAGTGGGCCAAGTGTTGTGGCGAGTCTCCGATCCCGTTAAAGGGGGCAAAACTGGGGTTCCCAAATCCCGGGGGGGGGGGAGGCATGTCATCCACCCATGCGGGGTACGACTTGCCATCCGTTGGGATCGCCACCTGCCGAGTTTCCAGTTCCTCCAAGCGAGCGATGAGTACTTCCATAAGATCATCCGGATGAAGATTCATGTCCTAACGGAGATCTCTAACCACAAGAGCATTGTCAGGCTCTTCGATATGATAGTCGCGCTTAGCGGCATGGGGGGCACCTGGCGGAGCGACTCTCGGAGCGGCGGGAGGAAACCGAGCAGGGTCTCCCAGGTTTCCTCGCTGCTCGGGAGGGTTCGGCGAAACATATCACACCCTCTTGCCATGGGATCCAGTGTCTCCCCTGTCGGCGAACACGACATGGTAACGGTTGCCCGGGGGGATCGCAGCAAATGGTTGATGCTCCTTCCCCTGCTGTCCTGGTCTAGGGTTGTCGTAGACAGGCCGCCGCTCTGCAATGCGTTTGGCCAGGATCTCATCAACCAGCCTCTTTTTCTCGGCTAGCTGTTGGCATAGCATGGCCTTCTCGAGATCTTCCTCTACCTTCTGCACTGAGGAAAATGGGTCGGGGAGTTTGACAGACCCAATGGGTTCTTGACCCTTGCCGACGTTTCGGCCCAGCGCCAGTGCCTCCGTGGGTACAGGATGGCCTAGGAGGCTCCTCTTTTGGCGATTAATCCTCCCAGATGGGTCCAATTGCGGATTTTCCTCAGGGGTGAGTCCCCGTCGAGGGGCTCGACAATGTTTCCCTCATCTGAAGGTTCAGACATGTTGACCGTGACTGCCCTTGGCGACGTTCCATCAGGGCCGCCCAATGGATCGGGCTGCCGGCAGATCGTACAGAAGAGGAGAGCATCATACTGCCCCCACCCACGGACGTGCACATGGGGGGTGGCCTCCTCAATAACTCTGTGGAGTACAAGAAAACACTGGATGCATTTTTTCTGAAGGGCCTCGTGGATGCCCAGCGACTCGGGGTGCCGGACCGCGGGGAGTGCTGATAGGTCAACCAAGAGGCACTGCTCACCAATCTCCTCGAGATGCGCTTGGCTCCCGGGGTAAGGTTGTAGCTGATGATGGAGGCGGGAGTGAGTCACCCGAAGAATCTGGCGGAAGCATTCAAACTCTCTCGGGGTGAGTGACTCTGGCACATCAAAACCCTATTCTGCGACCGCCCAAAACATCTCGGGTAAGTGGCCCGCTGCAAGAATAGTCCAGAAGCTCCACGGCTCCGGCTTGGGGTCCGGAATTTGTCGCCCCTACTCATCCACCGAGTAAAGTTGGAGAATTGGCAATGGCACCGAGGCAGGTCGTCGGGGCGGTGGGCTGGCTGGCGGGGAATACGACGAACTGGCCGATTGGCCGCTGATCCCTGGGTCATCCTCCCGGGGTTGTAGTGCCCTGGCTTCCACGTCGCGATAGGATGGGACGGTGGATGGGCCTCCTGTCACAATGTCGGTGCTTGCCGAGGGTGTTTCGCCTCGCGATCCTTCCGTCGGTCCCCAGATAAGCTCCTTACCCTCCTCAATAGGGGAAGGAGGTGCTTCCGAGGAGATCAGCGGCAACTGCAGGCTTGATCCCTTGCGGTACGCCAAATCCTCGTCCTCCTGGATATACCTTCGAAGGGAGGAGGGAATCATACGGATCTCGCATTTGGGGAGTACTAGACTGACGCGCTGTATCCCCATCCCTTCCCTCAACTCGAAAGGTTGGGGGGAGGTTCTATCGTCGAGTCGTACTCTACCTCAGAATCCGAGAAACGGGCTGGTCTGATTCCCGTCCAGACTCCCCTGACATTCCTCCTATGGAGACGACGCCCGACCTTTCTGCCTCTGGGTAGCTCCTCAGGATAAGGATGACTTCTGTCATGGAGTCCCCCGGCCACGATAGAGCTGGGGCAGCGGGGACCGAAGGCCGGGGTGCGAGCAGCACCGGGACAAATGTTGAAAGGGACATGGGGAGGACCTCCATGTGAGTGAGCGGCTGGATACACAATGGCTCCATGCTCACGACTGGCGGTAGGGGGAGTGACCACATACCCCATGCATTGGATGGTGGAAGGAGTCATACCCAGAGTATAGCCATCGCGAAGAAGCTTTCGGCTTCCCAGATCGGTGGCACGAAATGAGCCTTCATGGTGGGCGGCACAACCGCGGATTGGTTCGCAGTGGCCATTTCCAGTGTCCGCGACCGGGAGATTCGACCCAACCTTCATGAAGGGCGGTCGGGGTTTTGATCTCAGTCGGGCATGTGGCTGCCCCTGCTCAACATGCACAGGGATCTGGGAAAAGGATTCAGCAGTGGCTGGGGCCACAATGGCTGCTGATGCTGGTGCCCCGGATGGGAATTCTCCCCCACTCGCGCCCGATGCTGGCGTCGAGTCAGATGGGCCGGAGCCGGCGGTGCGGGCATGAAGATTTCCACCTCCTCGGCTAGGGGAGTTGGGTGGCGGCATCGATGCGGCCTGGCAGGGGTTCTATCCGGTAACCCCTGTGATGGATCGCCGATCAGGTGGACCCGGACATCCCCCACCTCATTGGCGTAGGGGATGGGTGTGTCAAATCACTCCGGGGATAGACTCTGAAGTGGTTGAACGTCAGCGTGGGGAGTGGCGTCTCCCTAGGCGGCCTTCGAGAGCGGCGATGGTGGTGAGGCGTGACCGCCTCTAGATCCAAGCGGGCCATGCCCCTGGTGGGGATTACTCCTTCCTCGTCATACCTACGGACCATGTTATTGATCACCCTCCGTTGGATGATTTCTGATGGGGAGAGGGGGCGCAAGCACCTGGCTGCTATAGCGGTCGAAGTCGGAGCGACCGTGGGATAGTTGGGACCGCGCTGGGTAGCCGCGTCGGTACTACCCTTGCCCCTGCGCCGGTGGGAAGGTGGCGATCGAGCTCCGAATGCAGTGACCTGATTCCTGGAAACGGGGAGATGAACCCATTAGTATCAACAAGAAAGGAGACCAACAACCAAGGCCCAGCGTCATTCCGTCTTCCATGGTCGGCAAGAGGGATCCACGCTGACAACGTCACAGGACTGAGTAATCAACGTCCTGACAGCCTCGACCCCTGGCGGGTTCACGTCCTAGTGGGGGTTACCCGGACCTGGTGACATGCTATTATTCTGATGCTCCAATGGCTACCATTCCCCGTGTTGAGGAGTAGAGCTTCACGTCGGGTTCACCATTTTTTGTTTCCGATGCTTTTGCCGGGGTGCACGCGTCCATCCGCCGGGGAGGGTGCACTGCTTGTGGCCCTGCATTCCTGCTTTCCAATGGTGGGCGTCATCCATTCCTTGTTCAAGGACATCTGCTCCATGATCGAAACTGGGATGATGGGATGTCAGTTCTTCCCTCCGTGGATTCCTCTTCGGAGATCATTACCTAGTCTGGGTCTCCCTCATAGATTTAAGACGGGTTCGTGAAGCTCATTCCCGGTGACATATCTACATGGATGCCAGTTAATTATGCTGCTTCCGTCAAGACGGTCCAAGGGGTCTTGTCGGGACAGCAACATGCGGTGAAGAGAATGGTCACGTTAGTGCATCGTCGGCATGTCTGTCTTGGGTCCCTTATCACAGTGCTTCTCAAGGGCGTGGAAGCCCGAGTAATCCCACATCGAATGCGAGGAATGTGTACTATCTGAGGTTTTCCTCAGCTTTCCATGTTTAACATGGGGTATGTCGTGAGTTTAACATCTTGCGGTGACGGATCGGGTTCAAGAATCCCTAGGGGGAACACCGATGTTGGGTCCAGCACGTGGGCGGCTTCCCGTATGTCATTGAGTGGGAAAGGGTGGCATGATCTCACCAGGATGTGGCGGCCCGGGTAAGGATTAGGATGGATGGTGGAGTGAGACATGGGGCTTACGTTCTGAGACGGCCCAAGAGAGGGTATACAGTTTAACGTCATGCAGGACGGAGTACAGTTTAACGTCATGCGGGACGGGTTACAGTTTAACATCATGAGGGATGGAATACAGTTTAACGTCATGCGGGACGGAATACAGTTTAACATCATGCGGGATGGAATACAGTTTAACGTCATGCGGGACAGAATACGGTTTAACGCCACGTGGGACAGAATACGGTTTAACATCACGCAGGACGGAATACGATTTAACGTCACACGGGACGGAATACAGTTTAACGTCACGCGGGACGGAATACGGTTTAATTTCATGCGAGACAGAATACAGTTTTATGTCACGCGGGACGGAATACGGTTTAATGTCACGCAGGATCGAATACGGTTTAACGTCACGCAGGACAGAATATTTGGGGCTTACGCTCTAAGGCAGCCCAAGGTGGTCGGGGAACCGACATGGAGAGGTCGGGACGACCGGGTGGTGGGCTTGAACCTCGTGGAGGATTCATACGTACCATGCGTTAACACGGATCAAAGTCCATGTAGTTTGCTGGGATGGGGCTTACGCTCTGAGGCAACCCATAAGAGGATTTCATGGTCGATGTGTGCTTTAAGCCCACGTGAATCATGCTCGGTGTGGGAAACAAAAGGCAGGAAGTACCAGACGATCATGTCGCGTAGGGTGCGTCCGTGAGAAGCGGAATGCGGCTTACGCATTGAGAGGCCCAAAGAGGAAATAAGGGATTACGTGTGGTTCACTGCCCTTAGTGTCGGGGCTTACTCCAGGGTGGAGGGTCGCGGTGCGATAAAGCGAAGTGGGAAAAGGACTCCACTGGCCTTGGAAGGGGGAAGTACAGAGATGCATGGGTGCAATCATCCGCATGAAGGGTTAGGGGATTACGCACTGAGGCAACCCTTCCCCCGTGGACAAACGTCGCTCTGACAAGGAGGATCTCATTCCAAGTGAGGAAGAGTACATTCCCGTGGAGACGAGTGGGCGTAAAAAATGTCCGAGCTGGGGGGACCCTGCGTTCGAAGCACGGGGTCGGACCACAGTTTAATGTCTTGTGTTAAGGATGACGTACTTATCATTTTAACGTCCTGCAGCTTGGACGAGGTGGGTTTGCTCCACACCCCTAGGGCTTACATGCCCAACGCCCTCTACCCCTTGTAGAAGGGAAGGCATCGGCAAGGCCATGATGAAGGGGGACCGCAGGGTAAACCACCGGGGGGTCCACGTTAGCGTGGCTATGCGAAGAAGCAATAGCCGTTAGCGTGCCTATGCGGAGAAGCATAAGGCAAAGCAACGCAACGGGAAACACGACCCAGGGGAACATGAGGTTACTTCGCACGAGCCTGGAAGGCCATGCGGGAAAAAAACGCATGGCGCGCATGCCCGGCAGGGGAGACATCATGTGCCGGTGCAGGGGGCAACCAAGGGGCGTCAAGGTAAGGGGTCCTGGGCTTTGCGCGCAAAAGGGACGAATCGCGCGTAAAACACCGGGACAACGCACAATTGGAGTAATGGAATTGCGCGCGAAGAGAGAATTAGGCGCGAGGATTTTCACGCCAAATAGGGTATTGCGCGCACGGACCACGTATTGCATGCAAGTCGGGAAACCGGGGGAAGGGGAAAATTCACTGAAGCAGGTGGAGTTGCGCGAAAAGGCACAATCCTGGGCAAGGTTGTGCGGAATTCGGGATTACCTGGATGTCATCTTTCGCGTGGGGGGAGCCGAATTGCACGCATGAGAGCCTCTTCAGATTCCTCAACCCCCAAACCGTTCGGGGTCACCTTATATTTATAGGCGACCTCCGGCGTGGAATCCAGACGGCGCGCAAAATTTTCCACGCTGGGAACCGCTTGCGCACAAAAATCGCGCCGTGGAGAATAGGGGCGCGCAATTATTGTGCGCCTCAGCAGTCCAATTCCGCAAATCCCGGGAGTACTTTGCGCGCAGAACATCTTTTCGCACAGATCCTCCTTTATTTCGTGCACCACTTCTTGGGCCTCCGGATCGGGCCTCTGACTCCGAATATGACTTCGCTTCGTCATTTCGAAACATCCTCCGAGAGTTACGTGCTTTTTTCGGCGTCAAAAAAGTCATTCCGATCACATCGTGAATTATATTGAGGTGTAGTAGATTCTTACACAAAAAAAATGACATATGGATCATTTTCCTAAATTATACAAATAATAATAATGTGTTTACTTGGTTTTGAGTAGGTCACTCTTCCTTTTTACTAAAATTTCATTTTAAATAGGAAACACACACATTGACTCTTACATGTTATATCATCTGTCGTTTTGAAGTGATACTGATTTATACACATAAAAAATGAATTATGAATCATTTTAAAAAATTATAAAGAAAATATGATCATGTTTTCAATGTTTTCATTGAGTTACACTTTTTGAACTAAAATGTGGACTTAAAACTGATAACGAACACATTGAATCATACCAACCGCATCGTGTATCAAATTGAGGAGTTATTGATTCCTACATGTCACAAATGACATGTGGATCATTTAACTAAATAATAAATTCAATATGAATCTGTTTTCTCTATTTTGAGTAAGTGAGTTTTAATTTTTACATAAATTGAGGTCCTTTTTAACAAAACCAATGTCAATTTTAAATAAAAAGGAAATTTGAGTCATAGTTGTCACAAAATGCATTGAATTGATGTAAATATAATTCATAAAAATCCAGGAATGGATTTTGGATTATTTTTATAAGGAATCAAAACAATACAAAGGTGTTTACTCAGTTTTGATTACGTCTCTTATCTTTTTTACTAAAATGTCATTTTAAACTGTAAACACACAATTTTATTCATACTGATCAAATCATGTAACAAATTGACGTGAGACTGATTTCTACGTGTCCAAAATGATATAAAAATAAATTTATTAAATTATCATAAAAATATGAGCATGTTTTCTTTGTTTTTTGTGAGTGTCATTTTTTAACTAAACTTTTCATCTTAAACTTATAATGGTCTAATTGAGTCATACCGACCAGAACATGCATCATATTGAGGTGTGGCTAATTCATACATGTTATAAATGAATTATTGATCATTTACCTAATGTATTAAAATAATATTAATGTGTTTTCTCAATTTTGGTTAGGATAGTTGTCTTATTATTAAAAATTACAACATCTTTCAATAAAGACACAGTTAGATTTATTTTGATCACACCGTGCATATGATTGAGGTAAAATTGAATCCTATATGCCTCAAATGAATTATGGATATTTTTCATAATATATAAAACAATATAACTATTTTTTAGTAGTTTTGACTATGTTACATGTTTTGTTTTACTAAAATTTCATTTTAAATTTGAAACATGCACATTGACCTATAACGATCACATCGTGTATAAGAATGACGGGTGATTGATTCCTACACATGACTAAAGAATTAGGAATAAATTTCCTAAATTATCAATAAAATCTGAGGATGTTTTTTTTCAGTGGGGGAAATTTTTTAACTAAATTGTTGACTTTAAATACAAAATAGACACATTGATTCATAGTGGACACACCGTGTGTATAATTTAGGTTTGGATGATTCCTACCCATCTAAATTGACTTATGGACTATTTCTATAATGTATAAAATCAATTATAATATATTTTCTTGGTTTTGAATATGTTAATTGTAATTTTTCTAAAATTAATGTCATTTTTAAATAAAAAGAAGCACTTAAAGTCATATTGGTCACACCGTGTGTCATATTAAGGTTTGGATGATTATTATATGTAAGATAGTGTGAAAATATTCCTAACATATAATTTTACAATGCTTTCATTGCCTTTCAATGTCAAACTTCCAAAACTACAAATTGACCTGATGTTCTTTGTGGAAAACACTTTCTCGTTGTTGAAAGTAAAATGATTGTGGGCTTTAAACAACAAGAATGATTTTTCATAAAATAAAATCAACTCAATATGCATTTGTTGATGTCAGAAAAAAATCAATGAAAATATAATGTAAGGCAACATTGGTAAAAAGTATCATTTTATCTCATTTGTGGATTGTTGCAGATAGTTGAAAGAAAAATATGACATCCCAAAACATCTATGAAAAAACCAAATTATAATATAAAAATATAATAATGAAAATAAAATAAAAAAAATTGGTAAACTAATTTCTAATTTAATTAAATAAGTAGTGTGAATTCACCTTTTCTTGATATTTATATGCATTCTTTATGTATTTCATAACTTTCATTATCTCGGTTGCAAGTTAGAACAATAGAATCCACCTATACAAGAAAATAATTATTATATGAGTAATAATAAAAATAAATAACATGAGGATAAATATGAAACATTACATTATTTTTATGGATAATGATTCTAATGTGAAAAAATTGTTGACCACAGGGAAATGCTGACAGTAAAGAAAGAATGATGATAAAAATGAAAATAGATCTCTCCAAACAATCAATCAACGAGTGAGGAGGATGAGGATATTTTTTTCACTTTGTTAATTGGTATCATATGAATTCATTAAAAGATTAAATTTATAGACAAATTTTATCCTTTTCCACTATTCTCCTGAACATTTATCATTGCATTTTATTGTTTGACACTAATCCTCCATCTCTTGTGAACAGGAATCTATGATACTTGAAATACTCTAAGTAATAGTCATCCATGGGATTAATAATGCCAAGAGTAGGATAATAAACCTAAAAGAGAAGGTTGATAAGTATCAAGGAAAAAATGATATAATAACTATATTAGAGATGAAGCTTGTGATTATGAGAATTTTACTTTATTGTGTTATTTAAAAGGGAAAATGCTTCCCATTTGTGAAAATCACACTAATGGAACTAATTATTAACTTGAAACATCATTTCCCCCAACTCCAATAAGATCAATTCTCCACACAACTATATAAATTATTGATTGATGTTTGGGAAATATATACATAGGGTGTAGATGGAATAATCAGAATATGCATTTGTAGTTTTGCCCAGCCCAGGGGTATTTGGTTTCTAGAGTGTAGTTTCAGATGAGGAGTGTATGTTAATGAAAATAATTTAGTTTATTTTATGTAGAGGATGAGTTAATGCTGAATTACATTATTTTTTCCTTGAATTTATCCACAATGATATAAATAAAACTTTAATAATATAAATAGTTGAGGATTTTTTATAATGTTGTTTCAATAAAACAGGGTTTCTTTTAATATGTCTTATTTTATTTAAAATGACAGGGTTTTATATGATTGTAAAAATATTTTGATGTAGGATTTTACTTTTTTCACACTTACATCAATAGGTATCAAACATGAAAGGGGTCCATGCCTTCCACAATCAAAAACTATAAAATGGTGGTCACTCTTTATTCGATAAATTGATAAATAATGTGAATCCCACTAAATATTATATATATATGTTATATATGTGTGTGTGTACTATATTAGTAACTTTCTTTGAATATAATTATACATATATGTGTGTGTGTGTATTATTTATCAAATTTAAATTTATTTAAATATACAATATATTATTTGATATATATATATATATAATACTATTTCTTCTAATAAAACTAAAAAAATACAATTGATAATCATTTTTCAATTATATTAATTATAAATAATCATTATTATAGGTAATTATGTATAAAATATAATATTTAAATTTTGGAATGTTTTATTATTTCAAACAAATGTATATATAGTTAACTTATATTATTATTTATAATTTCACATGAGTTTAAAAAATTTATTCATTATTTAAGTATAAATTATATTGTTGTTAATTAAATGTACATATTAACCTAAAACTTGTATATATACCTAAAATGATAAATACCTAAAAGTAATTTCTAATATATATAATTTTCTAACATCCATTCAATTTTTTTGGGAAAAATGATGTAGCCACCTAATGATCCTAGGGAGGCCATACAATATGCATTGGCAAATCCATGAGAATTTAGGGAGTTTCATAAATAAGTTGGCATAATTCAATAAAACAACACAATTATAAGAAATATATGTAACCATTATAGTATAATATCACAACACATAAAATAAATACTACCCCATAATAATTTTGAAAAAAGAGAGCCATTGAAAATAAATAAATATGGTATCACCCTTATTAAGATTTATATTAAAATAAACAACATAATTCTGATAAAATAAATTTTATAGGAAAAACCCTTTCACTAAAATATTAAAATAGAATTTCAAAAAATAAATTCCCTAACATGAATTTTATAAAATCATCTTATATTAAAACTTTGCACCATCATCATACAGAGAATTGGTTTGATAAATCAATTTTCTTGTTCATTAAGGATTTTTATATCCAAAACCTCCACTATTTATACAGTGGAAAAAAATATTTATTTAATTGTTTTATATGTGAACCATAGGTGATTCACTATGATTTCAAAACAAATACAAAAATAATTTGTAGAGCAAGCTGGGGTATTGATGTAAACATCAAAAGAATTTTTTTTCAAAAAAATAATTTAAAATGATCAAAACAAGATATCTGAAACAGTAAATAAGTAAAAAAGGATCAAAAACTAAAGAAAAATGGTATACAACAACCATATCACAAAAAAAAAATCAGAACCTATAAATGAATATCAAAAAATGTCAGATCCATATCTTGAAATGAAAAAAAAATTAGAAACTTGAAATGATTATATAGGCCTTACTTCTAAGATTGGCTAAAATATTAGACCTTTTGATCTAGATCTCAATGTTTTATTTAGTACCCCTAACTTTAAACAAACACCAGATGTCAGATGATTTTAGAGCAACTGGAGGTAGTGGGTTTGTGTGATTCAAGTGGAGTTTTTTGATTTGGCCTTCGATTCATTGAAAGGAGTGCTGAAAATTGGTGGGGTCTCCAGAAATATTCTGATATGGCGACAGGTTCGCAACAAGTTAGGTTTTTTAATTAGATCGGGACACTTTTATTAGTTCTTTCAAAAAATTGTCGATAAAGATTCCTTTTATCAAAACTTTTTATTTAGGAGTTGATGGAAGACATATTTAATGGAACTTTTAGATCTCATAAAGAAATCATTAATGGGTGCTAAAAATTTAGCTCAAATAAAGGGTTCCCATTATCAGTTTTAAGAAAAAAGATCTAATAAAGGGTTAAATTTATCATCACATTCTTTAGTGAAATTATGGATGAAATTTATATTCTCTTTTTTCTAGTACTGCTAAATACCAGCACTTCTAAACATAAGTTGTGTAGTAGTGCGAGCCCCGCCAGTAGGGAATCAAAATTTGTATGTGTCTTTGGGAATTCCTATATGTGGGCATGTGTATTGATCCATATACTTTAGGATTATTATTAATGAATATATGACTTTCTTAATTTGATATATTGATGATAACCATGACATCATATGTTCATAGAAAGGTGGGAAATATTTTGTGTGTCATGAGTAATATTACAACAATGACTAATGTGAGAAAGTATTTGTCCCTTATGTTTTAATAAAACATGATATCTCATGCCCTTTTATGTAAATGATATATCTGAAATAAATCCAGGGACACGGTGTTTGTTAGTAAAGTTCATTTCCCATGAAATCAAAGAAAGGGAGATCGAAGCACATTGGTTGATTGAAAAGTATGGAATCTTCTTGATTAGAGATATCATGTTAAATGTATTGTATTGCACAGTAAGCGTTTTTTTGAGGTAACTTGTCATTACAGCATTGATTTCTTTCTCTACGTATTCCCTGGTGTTTTTCTTGATGCTAAACATGGACTTTTAGATGCTTCACCTAATTCCTCTAAGAATGGAGCCTAGAGGGTCACGCACTAAGTGTATCCAGAATATTTGATATATAATATATTATTATTTATAATTTATCACATTGAATAAATATTATTCCCGCGTGTAGTTTAATAATTATTCTTGTATTCCTAAACACATATAAATATATATTTTCAATTTAGTAAATGTAATTTTTATTTATTCATTATATAAAAATTGCATGATATTTATTTAATAAATAAATATAAATTATTAAGGGTCCCATAAATATTATAATATAATTATAGACAAGGATATTAGGTTTAGTGAGAAAATAAAAACTATTGAATATTATTTGATTAAATAATATTTAATTTTAATTTACAAGTTATGAGCATGTCAAAGATTAGTTATAGTATTATAATTATTTGACCTATGGTTTTCTCTAGGATTAAATAAATAATTGTTGTAGCTTCTGAAAATATTTTATTTCAACCCTAGAGATATATAATTCTAGATATGTTTTTATCTCAATTGAACAATTCATTTGTATGGGTAGTGCACAATTGAATTAGAGAAATTTTTCAATCCCTTGATATCTCTCTTCACCGAGATCACTCCCAACAATGGAGAGAAATATTCCTCCACCAAATAAAGGTGTAAACTTTGGAAGAAATTATCAAAGAGTTCAATGGAAGATGATGAATGTGAAAGGATATGTCATTCCAGCACCTGGAGATTCATTTCTTGGCGTTTGTAGATTCCTGGAACACATATGGATCAATTCAAGATGGAATATGAACTTTATTCCTATAATTTAATCATAGTGAATTATAGATATATTATTAGATCCATATATGAAGAATGAATTCCATCAAGGTAATTCTTATTTAATTAAATTAATTGTAAATAATATGTGATTATCTTCTCTCTCTGGATTCGATATGATTCATGTTGTCTGTCTCCTTTGACATAATTTTGATAACCACAATGTTTATCATCATATAGAAATTATATTGATCATTAAACATGAAAAAAAATATCGTTCAGCACCCATATCACATTTCTACTTCACCCAAAATCTACATTAACTATGTAGTATTGGAACATAGTTTTTCAAACCATGTGTAACCCGTGGGCCCACCTCTTTTAATTTTCTATATACTTCTCTCATTTCATTGTGACAAACCATTCGTGGTTAAAAAGATCATGTGATTCCCCTTATTGGTCCACATAATTTCTCATCAGGGTGCATAGTTTATACATGCCTTGAACTCTTATATGTTTCTCCTAGAAAGTTATTTTATAGATCTTTATTCTCCCAATACTCATTTAAATTTACAAGAGACATCGAGACATAAAATCCATATAAAAAAAAGTTTATGTGTTTTGTCTCTTATATTTACATTTTAATTCTTGGATAATAAATTAGTCGTTTAACTAAATGAAAAATTTCAAATTCCCTTTGAATTTTTAACCTAGACTAAAATACAGGATGTCACATGTAAAGGATAAATGAATAATAGATCGCATCGCTACATGAGGTTGGTAGTTAGTATATATGGAAGATTGATGTTATCAGTTTCAAACATATGGGAAGGTATGAAGGTAAAAAAGATCTTATTGTTATGCAAGAAAAAATATTCCATGAATATCATATATATTAACATTAAATACATCATAATAACCAACCATTAAGGATGATTATGTAAAATGAATCATGTCCCTATGTGGAGGAGAAGTCAAAAAATATGCATGACCAATACTTTCATTCCCCTTTTGTTAGAAATAAAGTTGAAAATAATTGTCCCATAATAAGAATAAAAACTTATTATATTTATGATATTATAATAATTATGTTAGGATAAAAAATATATATTAGAAGATGTACAAGAAGAAATAAACAATGAAATAGTTGGGTGAGAAGAGAACATATTCTTTGAGATATCCCATTTGGATTACTATTTAATCCTTGTTAGTGTTGTCTTAGGGTAATAAAATGAGATAAAGAGAAAATTTAAAAAATATAGTATAGTTTTGGGGTAGGTATTTTATGTGACTTAAGGCTCAAATTTTATGAATAACGAAGGATAATAGGTTTCCTTTTTTGAGTGGGGAGAGGGACACGCATGAAATTACATAAAATATTTAAAACATGTAATGAAAGTTTATTGTGAAAATGGAATAAATGGGAATGAATATTAATTTAGGATAATATAAGGTTGGAATATATTCAACCATAAATATTTAGATATGTTTAGGAGGCATTTTTACACTTATCTCGTATTTTAACACCCGATAAACCTGTTTTTACCCTAACTGTGATAGTAAATTTTTATTATTTTTACTATTCATTATGACATAAAATTAAGTTGAAACTATAAAATTATATAAATCATTATAATTAAAATAAGAAATCTATTTTGGAAATATTAAATTTCTACAAGGGGTATAATTTTATTTAAAAATAATTGTGTAAAACACTATATAACTTTTCCACAAAATTAATTTCATTTCATAATACATTATTTTTATCTATTCATTTCCAATGAAAAACTATTAGATTAATGGTAAAATATTATATTAAATATATTATGAAAAAAATAAATAAAATCATTTATCAATAGTAATTAATTTAATTTATTGTTATAAAATACTATGTGTGCCTAAAAAAGTATATTAGAAAACAAACTCTTTTTCCATCAATTGATATTATGTTAATTTTTTCCAATTGAAACCCAATGAATTCATTTTATAAATATGAAGAAACAAAATATTTCATATTTTATTTGGTCTAATTCTTACCCTCCAATCCAACAGTTAGGTGGTATCTTCCACAATAAATAATAACCTTTTAATATCATATCAAGGTTTTCCTAAACATGGTGTTTCATGTAAAGGAATATATAAATGAAATAAAATTTATTTAATGATAATTTTATTATAAAATTATTAATATTTAGGGGATTTTAATGAAAAACTATGGTTTTTATATGAAATGTTAAAAGATGAATCGTATAATTTAATAATAAATATAATAACGACAGTAAAATGTAAACATATAAATTGATAATGGCATTAAAAATATAACTATCCTGATGATGTTTCTATTTTTCATGTGGATAAATGTGGATGGTATATTCCATAGTGATAGAATAAATTATTTTTTGGAGGTAAAGATACTTTGGTGGATGATATGGGTTGTAGTGGTATTCATTTTATGTGTGAATGCTAGGATTACACTTGTGTTGTTACTATATCCTCAATATTTTCTTGTTATGGAATGTAACCTCTTGAGTTTTATATCCTTATTTATTCCTATATGGTTTTATGTTTTGGGTATAAATATCTCTCTATGAAAGGCTTGGGTGTACTAGAATGTATTTCCTCAAAGATTGAGAGAGACTGGATCTATGTGGAAATGGTAACATTATACAATCATGATACATTCTTGATCATTTTGTTACTAATACTAGATGAAACATTTTTTTGACTAGAACATAGTGAGAATGGTTGATAGTTTTCCCAGAATAGGTGATTATTTGGTGGGTCTATTTTTTCACAATGGTATTAGTATTCATTTTCTGAATATCAATGAGATGATTTGTGAAGGATAAGACTGCCTACACTTGTATTCTCACCTATCTCACTATCTCACTCTCTATTAATGTTTGTTTTTGTTTAAATTTATTTGTATCATCATTTATATATTTCAAAGAGGATTTTGGGGATTGGGATACACCATTATATCTCATGGATATAATAATTCGAGTTAGTGTCTCTACCTTAGGAGTGTAGATTGTGTTATATTGTGGATAACTATTGTTATATGTGACTTTTCAAGAATTATGGTTTTTTTAAAATTTATATTTTGTGGATATGGTCTTTGGTTGTATTTCATGATTCAAGGATTTATGTGGGTAATGATTTCCAAATGTCTATTTATATAGCCTTGGTTCTAGACACTCACTAGAAGTCTCTATGAGGCTGGTTTTGATGGTTAATCTATTCATCACTTTTGACCCAAAAAAATATTTTAAGATAAAAATTAGAGTTATGTATGTGAATATATATATTATATTTAAAATATTCAAATCTATTACATTTAATAATAAATAACAAAGATATGGAAAATTAATACCCATTATATAAATTGTATGTTTTCATTTATAATGAAATTTTATTATGATTTGTGAATCAACAATTAAGGATACTTTGAAAATTAAATGTAACATCCCAAAAAGGAAGGATAAAATAATATAAGATATATAGATATTGGATATCATTTAAATATACATGATCATAGTCAAAGAAGTTGTACAAATAAAAGAACTTCTTATTGGATCATTAAAACCATTATGACAATAATACTGTATGAATGAATATAAAATAAAATTTATATAATGAATTGTAATTTCAAATTCCATCAATAAATATTTTATTAACGATAAAATATTTAAATGGGGTAGAATATATCCCATATTAGGGAAAATAAGATCATATTATTAAAATGTCTTATATACTGGATATGGAGAAGACAACCCCTTAGAAATATTATAAAATATGAGTTAAAAATTAATCAACTAATATAATATGAATATTTCATTAAAAATGATATAAGATTTATAAAATATAATTTTAATGATATTTTTATGATAAATATTTTCAAATCACTCAAATGAATTTGTGTAATAAATGCTATCAACTGAAAAGGGAGATCAAATGAAAACCCCTTACAACGTTGGTATTGTTCATATCAAAAGAAAGAGAAAGATATAACATGAAATATAGTTTTAAATATAATGATTTAATGGTCAGTTATAGTATGTAATGTAAACTTGGTAGTGTATACAGAATATATAAATAAATAGGTGTATTGTAGGAAAACTTTCATAAATACAAGACATTGAGATGAAGAACATTATGGTAATAAAAAGGTATAAATATGTAGAAATAAAATGATGATAATAAAAATCCATCTAAATACACAAAACTACTAGAAGAGTTGGAAATATTGAATTTTATTTTTAATTTTCCAACTAATCCACTAAATAACAACCGTATATAGAGAATTTCAAGTCAAAAGAGAGATCGAGAGAAAATCCTTTAACATGGATTCTTGACTAATTAGTAATGATATCATTTCCTACGAAATTTACTTATACTCAATTTTCATCTATTTTATAACCTTACTCATTTTTATTTGATTTTATTTTAATATAATACACTCACTTATTACATAGTTATTCATTATTTTTAGATTATATTGATCATTAGTGGTTACATTTTTAAACTATTCCATTATTATATCTATATTATGATTTTTTTAATTCATTCCTATTCAAGAATCAATAGTCTCCAAAATAATAAATGTGCTACAATAAAAATAATGCATTGTGTTCATAATTTCCATGTTCATTACTTGGTAGTTTTGGGTATGTTTAATAAAGTCAAAATATATAACGTGATTATTTAAAAAAAACCAATCATAACATGGTATATTATGAGTTAAATATATAAATTAATAAAAAAGTGTTGAAAATATTCCTTTATTAATGTCAAATCTTATAGTAATTAAATTTTTATAATCGTCCTGGACTAAAATTCGATAACATCATCAATATAAGTGGTTAAACCGACCCATACAAGAAAATGATTTAAAAAATGAATGATTGTAAAGATCCAAAATCCATTTTTCTTGAGATAGTGTCTATTTTCTTACATTGGAACTAGACATTAGATATTACATCCCAAAGTACTAAATATTTTAGTAATCTTGAAGAACTAGATATGAACATTTTTCACATTATAAATTGGTAATCAAATATAAAAACAGAGTGAAATAAAAAATATTATACATCAATAAATTCATTCAAATATTAATTTTTATTATCATAGGGATGGGAAACAAAATAAGGTTTAGATAAAGTACTCAATAAGGTTTATGTGAACCATAATCTATCAAGTGTAAATGTAACACCGCAAAATTTTATGTGAAATATTCTTTTTAATTTCATTGATGTCTTGTGTTGTACACTACACCAAGATTATCTTGAACTATATGAAACACTGTATTAGCTTGTAGTATACACAAAAATCATTCTTGGTTGTGTTGTAGGTAAGAGTGACCTTCCTCATTACTGTGTGTTGTACGCAATATCAGGTTTCACTAAACAATGTTATATTATTATAATATTATTATGAACTAGCCGTTATGAATAGTAATATTTACATTTTTAATTTTATATAAATATTATTCATATTACCCATTTTCTAGAACATGGTATGAGATAAAAATAAATTTTTAGGATAAACTAAGTATTTATCAAAAAATGCAATTTTGTCGCCTTTTGATGGCGCACCCACTTTAAATCAAGTTACTGAAATTTTTATAAGTTCAATTTGATAAAATAAAATTCTTATTTGGAGTCATGATATAAAAATTTACTTTGGATAAATGTTTCATATTATTTTGATAACTTTCAAATTCTAATGAATATTAAAACACGATATATTTTAATTAAAAAAAATTTTCATCATAATAATTTATATGGTTATATTATAATATTGAATTTTTTTAAAGTATAAATATAATATATTTTTACCATTTAATATAATTTATGTCATTATCATTGATTTTACATTTAATCCATAGGTAAAATCATTTTAATCTTTTGCTATGTTTTAACTTTTAAAAATCGTTTTCTTAACAATTGGATTTATTTTAAATTAATGTTTTCAACTTCTATGATTTGAATTTGGAAAAAATGTATTCCATATTAGGAATCAATAGGTTAAAATTATGTTAATAGGCTAATTTTTATTTTTGGGCACTATGAATAGTAACTACGGTAAATTTTATTTACCATAGTTAAAGGTAAATTGGGAAATTAAGGGTAAATATAATATTATTAAATTACACTAAAACATTTCTAAATATAATTGTATCATTATATTTGGTCCTAAGGCATATTTGGGTCGAAATGGAATACATTTTAATCCACTTGGATGTGATTAAGACCTTTAATTTATTTTATTTTAAGGAAAGTGAAATATGTCTCACTCAAACTTTAATAATTAATGTATTTTTAATATAAGGTTATAAAAAATATAAATTCAATTATAAATACTCATTTAATGTCTAAAATGTTTTTCTTTGTTATGGTAATTTATTTATAATTTTTCAGTTATATTTATTTACATTAATATCTTATACATTAATAATGCAGAAATTTTTTATTTATTAAAAAATAAATACTATAGTTTTTATTACAACAATAATACCAATCTAAAGGTCCATAAACTTGACAAAAACTTATTATACGTGTATATATATACCCAAAGCATAGAAGGGTAGAATTATGGAAAATTTGGATACATATAAAATAGATGAGGACATTTATATTATATTATTTTAAATGATTCCAATGTTGTCACCTTCATACTTTAATAATGATATAATTTTTATTGTTGGTTGTTTTAGATGATAAATTCGACTAAAAGTATTCTTATGAAATCTATTATATTTGTATTCGTCATATTATTTTATTTTTAATTTTTATACAGCAAACAAAATTATTTAATAATTATACAAATTTTTTTTATTAATTATATTATTTAGAGAAATATCATATAAATGAATTGAAATGTATTAAAATAAATATTATATGAACTAATTAATGTGCTCCACGAATTTTCCAGATGAACATGACTCGTTAGTAATCTTTTAAATAGTTTTTTTCTAAAATATATTCACCATGGATTTTATTTAAATTCATGTAAATGAATTGTGTCAAAATTGACACTATTGATATTTTATATTAATAAATTGTTTAAAAAACTCAAAAATATTCAAAAAAAAATATTATATGATCTAAAATGACATGAAGTTTCATATTATGTATAATTAACAACACATAAGTATGTATTTGTAACCATATAAAATTTATAACATTATTACCACAAATAAAATTAAAAAGATCAAATAAGGATAAATCAAAATGATAAGGTTTAAAACAAACACAAAACATTTTTAAATTTAATTTTTTTGATGATATTACAACATTATCTTATATACTATCCTAATTTAAGTAACATTGGCAGTTTTCATGTGGGGTTTGTGTTTATTATAATTTAATATTTTAAAGGTTTCCAAAAGTTCCCATCTCATCTCTTATAAAAGGGAACCTCCTCCCTCTCCTCCTCACAACATTTTTACCATTCAATCTCGGCCAACCCCAACCCATTAATCTTCTTAACCTCCCTAGTAACATTATTTAGATTCTGGTCTTCTAAAAAGACAAACTCTAGTCCCATAAGAGGAGGTTTAGATGAGACACGTCAAAGAATAGGTAATATCCTTTACCGATTCTTTAAAGTTAATTTCTTCTTCTACTTCCTCTTCATCTGTTGTTTCATAATAATGTAATATCATTTCTATCACTCATATACTGATATGTTATTATAAATAGGATCCAAACCTATTTATCCTTTTATCTATCCTAAGGAAAATGAAATCAACGTGCGTGTGTACGTACAGAATACCGTCTCCACACCGTGCTATAATCTGATTTTCCACAACAACCTTACACAGATGGGTATAATGGTGTAAATAATAACTATATATGGTTATTATAACATTATACGGATTTTGAGATATTATATTATCCATTATAATCCCATTCATTAATTATGGTAACAATATCATCGCTCGTGCGTACGTACAGATTACCGTCTCCATGTCGTGATGACAATCATTCTCTATGTTAACCATTCAAGAATGATTAAAAAGTATATATAATGAATAATAATGAGATATATGACATAATAATTATACTTTATTTATATATATTTTGTTTACTTACATCCATTAAATTTAATAAGGAAACGAAAACATCATTCATGCGTACGTACGGTCTACCATCTCCATGAGCTGTGTATTTTGTTTCATTTAACGATTTATTATATATATTTATATTCTGAATATATATTATATATAAATCATATTTACATTATGGAAGTAATTAATAATGTATTATGAAATCATATGAATAATTACAAGTCGAAACACGTACGAAAAATTAAATGATCTTACCCAAAATGATGCATTAACATGGAATTGACAAATGAATGGGTAATATAAAGTCGTAAGTGTATCATATATGATATCATAAATATAATTACGGTTCTGTTACAAGTTAATAATACGTTTAAACCCACTATAAAAGATATTTGGACATGAATGGAAAAAAATTGGACCTAATGTAAGAGATAATTTTGCAATCTCATTTTTATTCGAGATTGCTTATAAGTTAGAATTTACTGTGGTTATATTTATCATCCATGTCCATAAAATTGTTTTTCATATATTTTTCAATATTTTTTCATGTTTATTTAAATTCATGTTTACCCCTATTTGTCTTTTACATTGTGTTATGGAAAGAATCATTCTTTTTTTACCATAAGGGGACCTTTTTTACTTTTCCAGCAAAAGTAGGGGGAGAATGTTTTTTTAACTTATACAGAATGAATGAATGTTTACTATTTCATAATGCCTATTTTTCATGACGCTTCCTCTACACTATTTCATGAATATTTTCAACAAAATCATTTTATATTAAAATGAAATGTAATTTAATGAAAAGAAATTGATTTTGAAAAAGAAATGATATTTTCTTCATGAATTCATTTCAAGTGTTTTATCAAAATAAATTTCCATCTAAAATGACATTATTTATCATGTTTATGTTTCAAGTATAATGTCTCTATTACTTACATTGTGTGATCTTTCTTATGATGAAATGATATCCATTTGTTTTATATGGATTATGTGACAATGAGATTATGTTTATGAAACCCATGTTATTATTTGTGTAATAATGAATGATTTATGATTATTTTGTGGAACAAGTAAGAATTATTTCATTATGAGATAGGTGGGACATATATCTCCCTCCAATACATTTGGTAATGTTTTATATCTCATTAGATATACATGGAAGGAATGGAAAGTTAATATGGTAAGGGATACATGACTAGAGCGAGGAGTGAACTCGATTCAGTAAGGGTCTTTGTCCATTATGATGGTATTAGCAGTAATGTCATGGATACTATAGAAATGATATCATGTGTTTAATGGTTTCCAAAATTACATGGTTTCTTCCCATGCTATTTTATCATTATTAATGTTCCTTTATGATCTATGTCTTACGTACTCCAAGATTTATTTGACAACTCAAGATCTTGATGTTTAAACATTATGTTCATGTTTATGTGTCGAAATGTATATGGTTTGTTTTATTTTCACCATGATTACCCTTAATGAGCAATTGAGCTCACCCTTTATATGTTTTCTTTTCCCGAGGATATAAAGAAAGGTTTTAGTTAAGAAAACAAAAGTGTTAGATCTTTATGGAAGATGTTGAGGATCTTTCACTATGATTAGAATATTACGTTCCGAGTTTTCAAAGACAGTAATCTATTATGGTCCTTGGGTGTCATTTTTTTGTTATGTATTAAGTATTCCACAAATGTAATATAATGTCCATGTACATCAAACATGGGTCTCGAAAGTTGGTATCAGAACGAAGGTTTAGTTAACCTTTGGAAACTAGTATCCAAAAACTTTAGTGAGATCCCAAGAGATATTTCTACGGTTTGTCTAGGGATGTCCCTAAGGTTACGTATATGTATAACTTATAGTCCTTGAATTATGATAACGATCATGAATAACCTAGGATTAAACCTAAGATGTTATTGGTTGCAAATAATCCCACTTGATTATTTTGTTTTCCTAGTATGATTTTTTCCTCTCACACTATTCTTTTTGGGTTTTAGAAAATGGCTGGAAACAGGGCGTTTCACGATAATGGAGGATAAGATGGACAATGGAATGGTATTCTTCATGAGAATCCAAATGAAATGGGATTTGGATGTCCAGACATCGTTATTATTATTAATCAGCAATTTCATTATGTGATCAATAATCCCAATATTGGTACGTTTCATGACATTGCAAATAAGAGAATAAAATATATTCATGATGATCCTAGGGGAAAGAATGAGCAATTTTACCCATGTAAATCATGTGGGATGAGACATCAAGGAGAATGTTTCAAAGGAACTGGAAGATGATTTCGGTGTGGAAAAGAAGGACACAAAGCTAGTAATTTCGAATGAAAAAATTTAGCTAGCACTATGGGAAAGGATAATTGTATTTCTATGACATAAAAAATAGTTAAATGTTACAAATGTAGAATGTATGGGCATTATGAAAACCAATTCCCTAAGGTAATGTCACATGATGAGAATCGTAATGGTCGTATGGGTAGAATTGATGTTGATGATGATGAGGAGACTACAAATGATATATGATATAATAGAAGTGTTGAAGAATAAAATGATGAATCTCTGTTGATGGTTTAAGAAGTTAGTGGAATGATTTTATGTTTATCAAGAGTAATTTTATATAGATAATTTAATGGTACTATAGAATAAATTAACATCAAAGTATTGTTACACTATTTGTTTTCCTTTAGTATTTTAATGTATATATTGAATGTTACCAGTAACCATGAAAGGTTATTCAATTTTTTTTGTAATGTAGATGATATGCACATATTGATGGTATGAGGAGAAAATAATATGTCTGATATTATTAATGATCTTATTATTGATATAAGTACAAAGTGATATCATGGTTTGAGTATATAGTATTTTTGTGATTTTTAAATGTTGAAAGGGTTATCTTTTGACAAAATTCATTTTTTCAATATTGTTCTATGGGAAATCATGATTCAAGAGAATACATGATTAAGATAGTCATATTTTTGGAATGTGAACAACAAGATATATCTTGTGATATATGAGGGATAAATAAAGGTATTCACATGCTTGTTATATGACCTTTTTAGTAATAGTTCTCTTTATACTATGAGTTTGGAAAGAAGTATTCTAGTTAAGTCTTATGGTTGGAATGGATTAAGTTGGACATTAGATTGTATTGCTTAAGGATAGAACATTTTTATCGATGTTATTTATGGAATGTTATAATAGTGTAGATTAAGAAAAGGAACAACCTGCAGGGTGGATGACAACCTGTCGCGTCAGACAAGGTTATGGGAATTGAACCCACAGCCGAAGTACGACATGCCTTTATCAACTACAACATTCCTTCATGAAGTTCCTGGTTAGTAGAAACTAGTTTTATTTTATTAAGAAGGATGATAGATGAAGTATATGTCCATTTTTTGGAACCATATATGGTTAATCTCACCATAGATGGACTTATGTATATTTAATAACTTTTGCTAACTTTTTGAGACAGATAGAATAACCTATTGTATGATATGCTAACATTTCAAGAAGGACAAATTCAACTTCATTTAATTAAATAAGAGATGAAGTGGTGATTTTTTGTGGAATGACCAATGACGACATTACACTAAAATCAAGTAAGTATTTATCTTTCTTAAAAAATTCATCAACTTTAGGGAAATGATATTGAAAACTAAAAATGTTGTCCTAGTACCCTCATATTTGATGAATTAGATAGTACCTTAGAACATCAAAAATTTATGGCCTTGTGATTGTGGGAATTTTCATAGAAATGTTCTCTACCACTCTCCATCATAACATGATGGTTATATTTCTCTTCCAAATCCATATTTTCATCTATGTTGTCTTATGTGGAAACCTATTGATGAGTTAATTTGGGTAAATGTTACATTTCATAATTTAGTTTTTAAAATTATGTTTTGGTATTCCATTTTACGATGTGGGTTTCTATGAAAGAAACTTTAAAGTAGTGAACCATTTATAACCCCAACAAATTTTGAGGGAGAAATTCATATTAAGGGGGCATAAAGTAACACCCCGAAATTTTATTAGAAAGATTCTTTTTAATTTTTTTATCTCTTGTGTTTTACGCTACACCAACTTAGCTTGAACTATATGCAACACTTTATTATCTTATAGAATATGAAAACACAACTTGTCTTGTGTTTCACACAAGAGCGACCTTCCTCAATAGCGTTTGTTGGACGTAATACCGAGTTTCACTAAAAAATGACATATTATTATAATATTATTATGAACTAGCCATTATGATTATTAATAACTACATTTTTAATTTTATAAAATTATTATTAATCTTACACATTTTATTGATCATGGTATGAGAACGAAATAAATTTTTCGGGTAAAATAAGTATTTAAAAAACCAGTTTTGTCACCTTTTGATGGCACACCCACTTTAAATCATGTTTTCCGACATGTTTATAAGTTAAATTAGAAAAATAAAATTCTTATTTGGAATCAGGATATGAAATTTTACTTTGGATAATTTTTTCATATTCTTCTGATAACTTTCATATTTTAATTAATTGTAAAAACAAGCTATATTTTAATTTAAAAAAACTTTTTTCAACGTAATAATTTATATAGTTAAATTATAATATTGAATGGTTTTAAATTATAATTAGAATATATTTTTACCATTTAATATAATTTATGTCATTAGCATGGATTTTATATTTAATTCATGTGTAAAATAATTTCAATTTTTGCAATGTTTTAACTTTAAAAACTCATTTTCTTAATTATGGGATTTATTTTAAATTAATTTATGAAACTTTTATGATTTGAATTGGGAAAATGGATTCTATATTTGGAATCATTAGATCCAAATTATGTTAGTAGGATACTTTTTATTTTTGGTAACAATGAATAGTAACATTGGTAAATTTTAATTACCATAATTAAAGGTAAATCGTGTAACTAAGGGTAAATATAATTTTATAAATTTATGTTAAAATTTGTCTTTATATAATTGGATGATTTTATTTCGTCATAAGGCCTATTTGGGTCGAAATGGAATCCATTTGAACCCACTTGAATGTGATTAAGACCTTTAATTTATTTTATTTTAAAGAAAGTGAAATTTGTCCCACTCAATCATTGTTAATTAAAGTGTTTTTAATATTAGGTTATACAAAATATAAATTCGATTATAAATACTCATTTGGAAGATAAAATTATTTTATTTTTTATGGAAATTTATTTATAATTTTTAAAATATATTTAAATACCTTAATATCTTATAAATTAATGATGCAGAAATTATTTATTTAGTAACAAATCAATACGTTAGTTTTTATTACAATAATAATACCCATCAAAAGGACCAGAAAGTTGACCAAAATGTATAAGACGAGTATATCAATACCCTAATCATATAAGGGTATAATTATGGACCATTTGTATCCTTATGAAACATATTAGGACATTAATATTATTTTAATTTAAATGACGTCAAAGTTGTCACCTTCATACTTTAATAAAGATAAAATTTTAAAAGATTTTTTCTTTAGAAGATAAACTCGACTAAAGGTATTATAATTAAATATACTATATTTATATTCATCAATGTATTTCATTTTTAATTTTTATACTATAGATAAGTATATTAAATAATTATAAAAAAATGAAATATTAATTATTTTATTAAGAGAAATATCAAATAAATGATTTTAAAAGTATTAAAATAAATATTATATGAACTAATTAATGTGCTCCAAGAATTTTATAAATTATTATGACTTTTTAGTAATATATTTCATAGTTTTTTTCTAAAATATAGTCTCTTTGGATTTTATTTATATTCAAATAAATGAATTGTGTCAAAATTGACACTATTGATATATTATATTTTTAAATTGCATAAAAATCACAAAAATATTTAAAAATTACAAATGAAAATTTATATAATCAAAAATGACATAAAGTATCAAATTATGTATAATTAATAACACATAAGAAATTATTTATAACCATATAGAATTTATTACATTATTACAACAAATAAAATTAAATAGATTAAATAAGGATAAATCAAAATGATAAGGATTAAAATAAAATCAGAACATGTCTAAATTTAATTAGTTTAAGTGATTAAATACCTATATTATCTAATATATTAATTTTAGTCACATAGGATGTTTTTTTGTGGGGTTTGTGTTTATTATAAATTAATATTTTAGAGGATTCCAAAAGAGCCCCTCTCCACTCTTATAAAAGGGAACCACCTTGCTCTCCTCCTCAGAAAATTTGGAGCCATAAATATCGGCCAAAATCTTCCCATTACTCTTATAAACTTCCATATTAACATTATTTATGTTCTCGTATTCTAAAAATACCAACTCTATTCCCTTAAGATGAGGTTTATAAGAGCCACGTCGAATAAGAGATAATATCCATTACTGATTCTGTCAAGTTCATTTCTACTTCTACTTTCTCTTATTTTTTTATTTCATAATATATTAATAAAATCAGTATCAATAACATAATGATATTTTATTATAAACATGAACCAATCCTATTTCACTTTCTATCTGGCCTACGGAAAACCAAATCACCACGCGTGCGTACATACAGAATACCATCTCCATGTCGTGTTGTAATATGTTTTTCCACCACCTCCTTACTTGGATGGGTATAATGGTGTAAAGAATAACTATATATAGTTATTATAACATGATGCTAATTCTGAGATATTATATAATCCAATCTAATTTCATTCATTAATTATGGGAACAATATCATCGTTGGTGTGTACGTACAGATTACCGTCTCCACGACGCGATGACATTCATTCTCCATGTTAACCATTCAAGAATGATTATAAAGTATATATAATGAATAATAATGAGATATATGACATAATAATGATACTTCATTTATGTATATCTTATTTACTTACATCCATTCAATTTAATATGGAAACAAAAACAGCGTTCTTGGGTACGTATGGTCTACCGTCTCCATGAACGGTGTATTTCGTTCCATTTATCGATCTATTATATATATTAATATTATGAATATATATTATATATAAATCATGTTATTCATTATGGAATTGTTTAATCATTATCTAAGTAATCATATGAATAATTACAATTCAAAACACATATGACAAATGAAATGATTTAACCCAAAATGAAGCATTAACAAGGAATTGACAAATAAACTGGTAATATAAAGTCATAAGTGTATCATATATGATATCAGACATATTATTATGGTTCTGTTACAAGATAATAATATGTTTAAACCCACTATACATGAGTTTCGGACACGTACGGACAAAATTTGACCTAAGGTAAGGGATAATTTTGCAGTCTTATTTTTTTCCGAGATTTCATATACGTAAGTATTTACTGGGGTTATATTTTTCATCCATCTCCATAAAAATGTTTTTCATAAAGTTTTTAATATTCTTCCATGTATATTTAATGTCATTTTTACCCCTCTATGATTTATACATTGTGTTATGCAAATAATCATTCTTTTATTTACCATACAGGTAATTTTTTGACTTTTCCATCAAAAGCACAAGGAGAATGTTTTTTTAACTTATACAGCATGAAAGGATTTTTACGATTTCATAACGCGTAATTTTCATGAAAAATTCTCTAAAATATTTAATGATTATTTTCAAAAAAATAATTTTATTTTAAAATTAAATGGAATTTTGTGAAAAGAAAATGATTTTGAAGATGAAAGGATATTTTCTTAAGAAGGCATTAAACTGTTTTATCGAAACTATTTTCCATCTAAGATTACATTATTTAACATGTTTATATTTGAAGTATAATTTCTCTGTTATATACATGGTGTGATTTTTTCTATGATGATATGATATCCATTTTATTATATGGATTATGTGATGATGGAATGATGATTATGAAACCCATTTTATTCATTGGGTTGTGATTAATGATTTATGTTTATTTTGTGGAACAAGTAACAATTATTTCATTATGAGATGGGTGGGACCTATATCTCCCTCCAATGCATTGGGTAATGATTTAAATCTCATGACATAGACATGTCTGGAATGGCAAGTTAATCTGGTTTAGTGATACAGAACTGGAACGAGGAGTGAATTTGATTTAGTAAGGGACTTTTTCCACTATGATGGTATTGGAAGCATTGCCTTGGCTACTATGGAAATCATATCATGGTCTTAATGGATTCCACAATTACATGTTTTATTCCCATGATATTTTATCATGAGTAATTTTTATTTATGATCTATTACTTATGTACTCCAGGATTTATTTTCCAACTCATGATCTTGATGTTTAAACTTTAGGTTAATGTTTATATGTTCAATTGTATATGGTTTGTTTTATTTTCTCTATGTTTACCATTACTGAGAATTTGAGCTCACCCTTTATATGTTTTCTTTTCCGCATGATATAAATTACGATTTTACGTATGAAAACAAAAGTTTAAGATCTTTATGTGAGACATTGAAGATATTTCCCCATGATTAGAAAATTATGTTATGAGTTTCCAAAGACACTAAACTATTACGGTCCTTTGGTGTTATTTTTTTTGTTATTTATTAAGTATTCCACAAAAGTAATGTAATTTCCATTTATGTCAAACTTGGTTCTCTACGTTAATGGGGCATAACAAATATGGCATGATAATTAACTAAAAACAATATCAATTTAATAAAATTCTTGGTCAGGAAATGAATTCATTGATAATAAAAATTCAATAATATCGAGGATAATAACAACTATATTATCAAATATTAAAATGCTTGAAATTGGACGTCATGATATTATACATAATTAAATCTTACCACCAATTCCTACGACCATGATAGTTTAATCCATTGGTAGTTATACACCAAATACACATTTAATATATTGGGGAAAATGGTTTTTCTAATGAAACATGCTGATACATCAAAGGGCTTTTAATAATTGGTACCCACCCATCACTATAATTATAATGAATTCATCATATATTTTAAGATTAATTTAATTCATTAATAATATTTCTGTTTAACGAATATACATATTCAGTATGTGATATATAATATTAATATTTGTCGAGTCAATTAAATTAGTTTCATAGCTAGACAACATATGTATAAATGGTATAGAGTTTATTAAAATATCACATCTATTAAATAAAAAATATAGATATTAAATACAATTTAATGTATAATTAACACAAGAAAGTGAATTTTTTAATGAGAAATTTAAACAGAACAAAAATTAATAAGAGATAAAATATAACCATAATTCAATCAGAAATATATCTCTTATAAAAAAACCATGCACTTTTAATAAAAAAATAAAATGTAAGTGAAATATTAATATAAAATTTTATTAATTTGTTTTCATTTTAAAACCATTTTAAATTTATAAAATATGATGAATATTGTAAAATGGTTATGATTTTATGAAAATTCAAAAACACTCTATCATTGAAAAGTATCATTCCTTTTATTTTTTTGTAAATGAAAGGAAAATGTGTCCCATTCAAAAAAAATTTAAAAAAATTCATTTATATAATTTTATAATATAATTTATAAAATAAAATTTCCATATTAAACAATCTTAGTAAATATGAATGACCTTTTTAATAAAATTTTGAAAAATATGGACATATAAAAAATATATATATTCCCGATCAAAAGAGAAATTATATCATATTTTTTCTTAAATATTTATTTTCATCATTCAAGTTAAGAATAGAAAAAAAATTATTAAAAAATACGTAACCTCATCAAATATACATCTAATATGAAAAAAATGAGTATATTAATTATATATTATAATATTTCTTCAATGAAAATAAATTCAATCCCAAAAAATGAGATTGTAAATAAACAATGTTCTCCTATGGTAACTATTAATTTATAATACATTGGAATAATAAATTTAAATTAAAACTTTTGTCATAATTAAATAATATATATTCATATTAAATATACCAAAGGGGTTTTATATAAACCACATACAAATAAATTGGTGTGCAATACCAATTACTTCTCAACGGGGAAGAAATTGGGACAAGATATATTATAAAGATCATATAATTAATTTAAGAATTAATAAATGATGTAATTATGTATAAGTAATGTAAATCCATATAAAATTACATTACTAAAAAATAATATGATCATAGGTAATTTCACATATAAACATGGAATACAATTTTCAATGCACGAGAAGTATAACCATATGAATGGAAATTTAGTTTCGAAACCCATTACCACACGCTTCCACTTTGATGAAAATTATTTAAAATCTTTTATAATGATTTAAAAGATTATAATAATTTATAAAATAACTTTATTAAAATATATAACATCATATGTTATCAACTAATATTATATTATCCATGTTCTTCTATAATATTTCATTTTTATTATCGTTTTGGGTGTTAAATTCTTATTTTTCAAATATGTTTTCCATCACAGATGTTTCAGTTCATTCATGTATGTTATAGTTTCACAATATATTGAATGATATTAATTTTATAAATAAACTATTTATTAATAATATATATTTTTATAATCATTATTGAATGGTTTACATGGAAAAATAACTACATCTTTTCATGGACAAGGTAGGTCATACATATGCACGAGCGACGTTATCATTATTTAATTGGTGAAATGGTAAGTAAGTAGATGATATAGTAAATTTAAATAATACATATTTATTTTCTAATTATCATTTTTATTAATTATTTCCAACATTATAACAATCAATTTGTGGCTGCGATGGAAAACAAATAACATCGGTTCATGAGACGGAAGTTCTCTGCACAAATAATCGATAGTTTTGTATTCTATTTGATGGATAAGAAGATGGATAAAAATTATGAACTTACAATAATGACACCTAAGTATATGGGATATATTGGTTTTATTATATTGTATTTTTTAATTCATGATACAAGGTGTTAAAAGATGGATTAAATAGAATGATATTGGTGAATAAAATGACATTAACTTAAAGAAACATCATTTGGATCACTTTTTAAGGACCTTAGGGTTGTTGATTTTGGGATGAACAAAGCCTCTATAAATTTTATAAGGATATCAGGAATATATTATTTCATATTTTTTTAATCTTCTCATGATGTGTGATGAAGTGAGGGGATGTGGTTCCCATCAATAATTGAGGCGAGTGGAACACATGCTATTAATTAATGTTTTCAAATATTATTATTTAACGTTCTTGGATATATTCTTTAAAAATCACCATATTAATAGGTGAGAAGTTTAAGATATAAATATGACTAATAAATGAGGGTTAATAATGTTTTTTGTTCATTTTAGTCATTATCTTTTATTATTAACCCCAAGTAAAACTATCTTGAACTTAACTATGGTAACAACATTTTCAATATTAATGGGTAATAATTTTACTTATAATGTAAAAATTGTAAAATAAATGGCCAATCTATGATATTTTTGACCATTTATAAGCATTATTGTATAATTTTGATATTTTATTGATTTTTAAATAATTTAATAATATATTCATTTTAATGGAATATCATTAAGGTAATTATTGACACAACTAATTTAAATTGACTTGAAATAAGTCAACATAACAAATTATTTTTAATATAAACTCATTAATTATATATAATAAATTTTTATTTACCCTAATATTCGATTTACACAATAATTAATTTTGAATATATGAGTTTTTATGTTTTAAATCAATTTTATTTAATTTTTCTACTGCTTTCACAGGTACTATATCAGCATAATAAAATATTATAAAGTAATTATTCCAATACACAAATTAATAAACAAATAAAAATAATAAAAAATATAATCAAATTCAAAATAAAAAATTATATTCATTCAAAACATACTATTATCCCTATATGAACATATAAAATAAATCAAAACTAGGAGAGTGAAATTTTGGAATTTTCTTTACTAAAATTTATTTAAATGTCACTATCAAAGGAAAATAGATATAAAATAAAATATATTAGAATTAAAATAAATAATTTCTAATTTATTCAATAAAATTAAATACAAGAATGTGTTTATAATATTTTGAAACATTATTTCATAGTTTTCACCTTATTTTTTCATTTTACCCATACTGACGTGACAAACATTAACTATAGTTACTATTTATAATGAACAATAATAAAATGGATATATTTACAAATTTTTAAACTCTTAATTGTAAATATTGTTTCAATTATTCATGATTCAATCTCTAAAATTTATATAGATAGATTTGTATAAAAATATAAAAAAATGAATTGTTTTTTGAAAAATGTGTTTTAAGCATAAAAATTATGTTATCTCAAAATAAAGAATATTGTTGTTTCAAATGGAATTAATTAGATTATTAAAAAATAAAATATATCATATTTTATTTTAAGGCCAAATAAAAAATAGAATGGTGCAGTTTAATTGATTTATTTTATTAAAATAAATGAGAGTATTGAAAAAATATGTATTTTTCATTATTCACCAGAAAATAAATAATTTCATAAAAATACAAAAATTTAAATCTATTTTAATAATTATATTTTTATTTAAAATTTATTTCCATTTTATAAAATAATATTTATAAAATTGTAATAAATTAATTAAAATTTCCACTCAGAAAAATCAATTAAGTAAATTTTTATAAAAACAACATTTTTGAACCATTAAATGACATTAAAAAAAGTACTTATTTCATATAAATTAAATCAAAACATTAGTTTTGAGTATGAGAATTATATATTTATTTTATAATTCATTAATTAATATTTATACCCTTTTATTTAACAACTAGGTTATAATTTTCCTATATAAATAATAATATTATTTATAGTAAATCACAATTCAATTAAAGCTCTGTGTTATGTGTTATGTAAGCTATCAATCTCATTTTTATAAAAAAGATATTACATCTTCTTTTAGAAACTTTCAGTGTTTTTAATGATTTTGGGAATCTTATAGAGACCAAAATCACTAAAAAATATTGAATTAAAATTAATAAGAATATGAAATATTTATAGTGACTGGTGTGAATTTATGGTGTTTTTAGAAAGGTTGTATGATGTTTCCTTTAGTAAGACAAAATGATCAAAATTGTTAAAAATATACATCAAATAATTTTTACGGGGAGTAATTTTCAATGTGAACTGGATCAAAAATGGTAAAATCATTGGAATGGGTTTTGAAAAACCCCTCAAACATGATTTGGGGATTGCATTATACATTAATTCTTATTTAAACCTTTTACCACATTTTACCCTTTATTGTGGAAGGTTGTTTTTACCTCGGAAAAATATTTTTTCCCAAAATTTAAATTTAACCCACTTAGTAATTCATACATGATAATTCCAATCATGAAATATATTTTATTAAATTCAATTTCTTGAATTAATAAATATTAAATTAAAAATACAAATATAATGGATACTAAAATATTTTTTAGAAAAGTATGGTATCAATTTTGAAATATTTTTATTGATATTTAATTTATATTAATAATTATTATTATAATTATAATTTATTATAAATTTATATAATATAAATTTCATTCTAAAAATATGTAAAAAATATAATATGTAATAAAATAATTATTTTAAATAAAACATATTCTATTGACTATGAATAATGAAAATTATGTTCCTTATAATTACATAATTATTTCTTGAATTTTATTTATCAATTTTTTTAATAATTTATTGAATTTTAACAGTATATTTCACTAAAATAAAATTTTAAATGTAATAAATCAAAATAGAAGTACTCATTTCATATAAAATAAATATTTTTTAAAAAATATTTTCTCAAAATGGAATTGGTTATATATATTTTGAGTAAAATTATTTATTTCATATAAAAAAATTATTTATAATGGATGTATTTAAATTTTTAACATCTAAATCATCCTTATTTGGGATATGTTCATATAATTAATTCCAAACTGATAATAATTTTTTTCGTTTTATACATTAGGGATATATATATTTTATAATCATCAAATGATGACTATATTAATCCCAATAAATTATTAAAATTTATTATATTTAAACTTATCAAACCAAACTTCTATTTTCATTACATTTATTTTATGACATTATATAATTATTTATCCTCTTCTGATGTTTGTTTATAATTTGTTTTATTATACTAGTCTAAATACTTAATGGAAAATTAGAAATAATGGATTTACAAGTTTAAATAATATTATTATATTATATTTATTTTCTAGTTTAATTTATACACTTTTAGGGATTCGATCGACCATTGAATTTAATAAAGAAATTTATATAATACTCTTTTCATGTACTTTCTATTGTAATATTCCATTATGAGTGAATAAAGTGTTTTTATTTGATTATTATCATCTATGATTTATTTTTCACTAAATTTAAAAATAAAAAAATGATAACATAGGGAATGAAAATGTAGACAAAAATTTAGGATGTTATAGATATTTTAAAAACAGTTTCTTATTATCTATATGTCCATTAAATGCTATTGACTCAATTTTTTAGATTTTTTAATTTAATTTTATTTTCCATCAAATTCATGATTACTATTCTACATTAATACCTAGATTATTTTATAGATATTTTTTTTTATTATATCCTTATTTATTTTAGGTTAGAGGAAAATCATTTGATTAATTTAAAAATAATCTTAGAGACACTACATTAAGATATTCCAGGTGATAAGATCAGAATATTGTATTTTTATATTTAGGATGAAATGTTCATTAGTCATGTGGTTTCTTATCAATAAATATCAACAATTCTATAGATATTTATGGTTATGATATCATAGGAAATATTAATGAACATATTTTATATTTATTTTTTTCCTTTGGATATCTTTATGTAATGGAAGATTTATTTTTTTAAGGTCCATTTTTCATATGATATCTATGATTTTGAAGAGAGTAATGGTTGAATGGAAATTGAAGTCTCAGGATTAATTTGAGGAGTCAAAGGGATGACAAACTTCATTACAAGTTTTTATTCTTCTTGAGTCATGATTGGGGAATGAGGTTTTAATTGATACATCTGATTTTTTCATTAGATATGTCATTATGCATTGAAATAAGATTATGATGTATGCGTATATTATGTTGAGGCCTCATGAGATGAATTACCCTTGATATGACTGAAAATTGTCTTTTATTTTTTATGATTTAAAAAGTTGGATACAATATATTTTCTATTAGAAAATATTTATATATTCATATCATAATAGTTTAGAGTATATTTTCTTATAACCTTATCTCAATATAAGACAACAATAATAGGTAGAATATTATCAAACCATTTATTTTTATCTCAAATATACAAAAATGAAAGGAATATAAAGTGTTGTATACCTTGAGTATGAAAACCGAAACCTAGTTAGTGAAAGAAACCAAATAACAGTGGAAACATAATGGGAAATTAGTAAACTTTAAAAAATAAGGTGATAAAGAGGACACATAGTTTGGATATCTCAAGCATCAGTTTAATGTATAAATTTTTCGACTAGGTGAATAAAGGGAATATAAATAATGATAACGTCAAAAGGATGAAACATTTACTCAATGGTTTTTTAATTTAATAATAAATATACACATTTTTCATAAAGGTTATTATAGCTTTTACCTCTTTTGATATGGATTAGAGGATATACCAATGGAATTTTTGATTGGATAGAAAAAATCACCATGAAAACATGAATGTTTTTGGGTTATCGTGGATAATCATATGACGTATATTAATTTCACACCATGATGAGAATGGTTTTTTATGGTTAGGATATTCTCTATGTGAAGAAGTTTATTAAATTTTATTGGGTTTTGAAGACTATTATTTCAAATAGTGATCACTGATTTACATTGAGATTATATAAAAAGTTACTAAATTCTAATATGATGTAACTATAAATGAATAAAATATATAATTTTTATATTAATGAGATGATGAAGCATATTATTTAGGTTTTGGGTGATATTCTCTAACTGTGCATGCCAAATTTTATAGGTTTATTAAAGATCATGTTGTACCGTTTAGAGATGATAAATTTTTATATAATAATACTTATCAGTCATGGGTTGTTATGAAATAATTTGAATAGTTTTATATCATCCCATAGTAATCTTCAATTTTATTGGATGATATAGATGAGAAGACTATTGTGGGACCCAGTTTGGTGTAAGAAATGATATTGCTAGAAAAGTAAATTTATATGTAATGATTTCAGCATAGATTTGGTGAGAATATTATAATAAAAATAATTCACAACCTTTCAATTTTGATATTATAGATTTATTATTCTTGAAAGTGAAACTTAAATTTGGGAATATATTTATTTATATGTAATGGAAGTTGTTTACATGAAATATGGGGCCTTTTAGGTTTATTTTTCAATTCAATGATGTAGATTTTATAATTGATATTCTTAAAGTTATTTGAATACTCATAATATATTTAATCATTCTCTTTTGAATAATTATCAACCAAACATAAATCATATATTAATATGTGAGGTAATTTAGTTTGAACATGAAGATTATTATATTGAGGGACTGATTTGGGTTATGAATTTTAGGGTAAATATTTGTTTAGTATGCATTATTCTTATGTTAATGTTTTTTGTTGTTTTAGATGATATATAACGAGACGTGGGAGATGTATTAGTGCATCACTATTTTTTTAATTGATTCCTTAATGAATTTTATCATATGAAAAGTCTCATACTTTGGATTATTATAATCCATGGGTTTTGTGTGGTGTTTTAGGCTACCATTATTTTGATTTAATAGTATGCATTTCATATAATCATGTTATATAAATAGTTTCATGACCTATATGTTGATTTTATTATTGCATAATTAGATCTAGAAATTCAGGGTTTTCATTGCAGTTTGATGTCTGAGTTAATTTGGGTTTCAAGGATATATTGGGAATGATTAATATAGGTCTGCATGTTCATCTACACTATCTAAGAGAATATCATTATGAATCATGGATTTTATTATGGGGAATATGGTATGTCCTACATGGTCAATTTAATATTGTAGTGTTTCATTAAATAAAACTAAGTGTTCTTGAAACATAGTACTAGGGAGGTTTTCACGGAAACAACACAATCTTAGTATCTCTGTACAAAATCATTGAAATATGATGTCGGGGAAACAATTTCATTATTTAATGGAATAAAAACTCTTTTTCACCGCATTATTCCTCCAATAGTTTCTTTATTAATTTTATGAATTACTTAGGTTAATTTTTGGTGAACTATTTTCCACTCTTCATTGGATTGTGAGCATAAATCATTATATTGAAATCAGATTTATAGTTATGAGCAAGGTATTTATTTTATCTATTATATTCTCTGTTTTGAATCATGGATTTAATAAAATAGAGGTCATATCACTGAATTCATGATCATAGATTAATATTTTTGTCATCACTATTAGAAATTTTTTTGACTCATTTCATTGTTGTGATTTTTTGGTTGATAATTCAAAAAAATACATGAAAAATATGTTTATGTGGATAGATGATATCCTTTTCATGAGATTAGATAATTTATTATGTTTTATTTGTTGATATTTATTAATTTTGGGTTTAAAGTTCATAATTTATGTAAAATTATGGGTTTTTATAAAAAGATACATTTATTTTTGAAATCATTTATTGAATCATGGTGTTAAGATGGACTAATGAATGGTTAATATTTACGATCATTTGACTATTGGTATTTGAATTGGGTTTATTTATTCATTGAAAGATTTATATATTGATGGTGGTGTTTGATGATAAAATTAAATTGATTTATTGGTACATTTTGAGGTTTATGTGGAGGATCTAATTATTGGATTGGGGATTAGGAGTGTTTGGTGAAGGAAACCAAAATAATAGGTGAAAAGGCAATATCATCCATGTTTTAGAAAATTCCAGTCAAAGACTAGTGAATACATTAGTTATCTCACTTAAATATCCTAGGATATTTGGTGGTTCCCACCAATGTTTTGATGGTACCCCTTAAACCATTTTCAAATTTTCGTGAAATTGATCCTTAGGAACCAAAATATTTTAAAACCCCTATTGGGGGCCCCAAACCTCATTTTATCCATCTCGAATATGATAATCGGAAATATCCTTTAGTCTTTATCCTTATCCCTAATTTCCTATTATCCAATGTTGTTTTGAGGGTGTTTATTCTACATGTTTAAGGTGAGATCTCTCCATTTCATATCATCTTCCCTATCATTATATTCTAATTATATTTCCTTTTCATTGTTTATTTTTTTTATTTTTCTTAATGAATAATTATTAAATAACCTTATAACATAGGGTGTAACATACTAAAATTGTATAACTATGCCACTGAGGTGAAATATCACATGGCCCCATGTTCTCTCGTGGATCACCAAAGGCAGCTGATTACATTAAGGGTCAGGAAATATCAAAATAAATTGATTAAACCTCTAGTGGTCCATATAAAAAACATAATTATATCAATATAAATAATGATACATCAAAGAATACAATTTTAATACCATAAATAATCACAATTTAATATACCATATTTTCATAAAATTCCATACAAGTTACCAAAACATAATGTAAAACTCACATACCAAAACAAGGTTAGAACAACTTAAGAGGTATATAAAATAAAAACAAGGTAGAATATGCCACATGTCTCCAAAAACCAAAGAAGAAATCTCTAATTTGTAATAAAATAATGAATCATGAAAAAATTGTTGTCTCTATTATCCAAAAAAACATAAAAAATGTAATCTTTATGCACTCACGGAGTGTAAATATAATAATGGAGAAAAGATTATTCAATGGACACATGTTCAATAATTGAGTTGGTGTCCAAAAATCAACAAAAATTAAACTTTTTATTATCTATATTTCCAATATTATCATATTAAAAAAGTATTTTTCTCATATGCAACATTAATACAATATTATATTAGATGGTCATATTTGATTGACTGGTTCTGGGAGTTTTACACTGTAATGAGGTCCTATAGATACTATAAAAACATTGAAAAAAAATATGTCGTATAGTCTAGAAGGAACATGTCTAATGATTAAAAAATCATTAACTCCTATCATGTTTTAGAGGCACATGATACATTCTATCTTCTTCTTATAAAGATATAACTTTTTAATCACCAACAAAGGATTTTTTGAGGATAGACCCACTAACTGGAATTCAGCATGTAAATGTTTCACTAAATATTCCTATTTATGAATGTTTGTATTGGACATTAGACATGAGATTATTATTTTTCTATATATAATGAATCATATTAATTAATATATGGATGAAAACCTTGATTATATATTCTTATGAGATGTTAGAATTTATAATGTCCTTCATAAATGATATGAAATTAATTGAGTAAGTCAATAAAGGATTGGTCCCTTATATATTAATGGAGGAATATACCACTAATGTAACACCCTAATAATTTAAAAATAGATTATGCATGAAACACTGAGTCTCTAAAAACACTATCTTGGTATAACCTACCTTGTAAATATAATTTTTCCACTTTTATAATTAGAATTTCAAAAAACTGACATAGAAGGTTCCATTCAGTAAGATATTTAGAGTATGATAAGACAAACATAAATTTGGTGAATAGTAACATAGCCTTATGAATAGTAAGATAACTTTATTAATAGTAATGAATAGTAAATTGGCCAAAAACTATAATATTCACCCATAAATGTATAAATACAATATAGATATCCTAAAATATAGAAACCATTATAGTATAAGTGTTGGTATTTTTTCATATCATAAATATTTTAATTAATATTTTATGATTAATTTAATAATTTAAAGTGTAAATTTATTTCCATAAAATTTATTCATTATTTTATAATTTATTGTCTTATTGTTTTAAGATAATTTTATGGGACCTTGAATAATTTTTCAATGTGATATAAAATGAGTTATAGTTCTGAAGTTTCTTTTTTGGAATAATTTTTTTTTATAAAAATTAAATTAAAAATATTTAGAAAATAATTTTTGAAAAATAAATTTCATTTTTTAATTCTACACATAAATATCTGATCAGGGTGAATTTTTGGGATTTTTCTAAAATACATTAATTTTCATGAATAGTAAAAAAACTGTTTTGAGTTTTCAGTATGTATAATGAAATCATAATGATGTAATACTTAATATAAAATTCTGTTCAATATTTGTAATTTAAAATAATATTTGAGGTTTCCTTAGTGTATAATACCATCTAAAAATACTATGGTCAAGCCCGTGGTTTCGCAAAAAACCACTAATGAGGTTTCCCTTTAAATTATTGAAAAACTCCCTCTAATTTACTATAAATACCCACTCATTCCTTCTTTTTCATTCATTACAAACTCATCAAACTATAATAACTATTAGTATTACCTCCCTAGTTGTCCTCCCAAATTTTCATCTATCCCCCATGGTCCCAACCTTCATGTCTTAGGAGTTACACTACAAGGTAAGTGAATTTTCAACTCCTCTTTTCCAGCCAAGTTCCCTTTTATGTTGTATGTCTTTCCAGTTTTCATACCATGTCCTTATTTCTCAATTATTATGTCACTATACTATTTTATGATTATTTTATTAATGGTTAAACTCTATCCCCTATCTTTTTAATGTTTTCTAAAACCATGTTGCATGGTTGTTATGCAGTATAATTTTCTTCTCAAAATCTCTCTCTTTTTCTACCAATCTTATTGTGTTATTATATTTTAATTAATTTTTTTTTTGGAAAATTTCATTCCATATCCCCCTTAAATTCTATATTATGTAATAATTTTGAGATAAACATTTTCCCTAGTAAATTTATTTTATGAAATTTTAAGCGACATCGTTAGGCTAATGAATTTTCATGAAGGATTTCTCAACATTTAATTTATTTCAAGTTATTTTCGTATATTTTTTTATTGTACCCCAATAAAAATTCTATGATTATTTCAGTACCTTAAATGAACATTAATTTTATTATTCTAAAGGAATATTTCTTCATCATCTCTCTTTTCCCATATTTTTATACTGAATATGAAAACATTGACCAAGATGTGTTAATTTATCACACTCGAGGACGACAGGTTATCAAATTTCTATTACCATATTCAATTATTGTCATTAAACCATTAATATGGTTGAAACAGACTATAATATATGTATTATTCCTCATTTATAGTTTTGTAATATTTTTTTCACATGGTTTTTATTTATAAATCAAAATGAGTTTGGTGTGTTGAAAACGTCTAATTAACCCAAACGGTTTTCGTTAGATAGTTTATATAATAATACATCTTCACTACAAATAACCAAATGAAATTTAAAACCAATAAACCTTCTTTATGTTCACTAATATCATATAACATCAATTATGGATAACCATAAACATTTTACATGATTCTCTGTTCATTTATATTAGTATACGATCATGAAGAAAATGGTCCCAAACAATTAAATTGAACCTCATAAACTCATCGAGAAGGCCATGAATGAACGTAAAAAAATAATAATAAATAAATTAAACATATAATATTTTCTGAAAAAAATTGTTTATGAATTTAATTTGGATATCTGAGACACTAAGATCATGTGAATAACACCATCGGACATAAGGTAAGGTGGGTTTTTCATCTCACTCCCATTTTTGTGTTATATTCCATATTCACTACTACTACTTGTGTATGAAGTATATATATTAATCATTGATGTTTTAAATCATGAATCTATTTATTTTCATGATAATAAATGTATGATTTAGGATTACTAATTTTGGGGCATACAATTCAATTGATTACAATAAGTATATTCTAACTGAAATCTATATTTTCATTTGGGTTTCTCTTATTCTTTACTCCCCTCATTAGTATTATTATTTATTCTTATGTACTCCTCATAAAATCTAGGTGAATGTTATATATATTTGTACCAACTAGATTCCAACATTAATTTATGGTAAGTCTTATGTTTTAAAGGGATATTAAAAAATTCTACCCAAAATACAAACTCGATTCAAGGAACTTCTCAGATTTTTACCTATTTTGAAGTCTAATATTTATGGTCATTGAATTTTATGTTTTCACTTTAAAATATTTTAATATTTTCCTTAAACCACACTAAAGTGTTTTATTTATAATTCTTCTTTAGAAACACTTGTTAAATGATATTACAATAATAAGACTTTATTTAAGCCTATAACATAAAATTCAATGACCATAAATATTATTTTCAAGAACATAAATGCTTAAAACCAGATTTATGACAAATACAAATGATTTTACAAAAGAAATCCTCTTTCAAATGTATAAAATATTTTTCTCATCTCACATTAACTTTTAGGAGATATATACCTTGTTCACCACTTATTTCTTTTTTGTGGTGTATGTACTACCCTTTTTTATATCATATCAAGATTATATTAATTATATTGATATTCTAAGGGATTATTATTTGAATGTTTCAAGGTGGTATGGGATACTTTGGTATGTTTATGTATTATTTCCTCAATAAATTTTCAATGGTCTCATTTTTAAGTATCCACATATATGGAAACATCATTTATTGATTCTTGTACCTCATTGAGTATTATCTCCTTTTATATCATCCGAAATGTTTTATTGAATGGTTTATGATTAGTTTGACAACTTCTGAATTTAGAATTTAATTATTCAATGTGGTATGGGACTCGTTGAATAAGTGACCTTTAATTATTCATAGTGGAGTGGGAAACTTTGAATAAAATACAAAATATAATTATTCAATTTGGTATAGTACTGATCAAATAAAAGACTTAATATACATATGTGGAATTAATTAGACATATTATGTTACTAGAGGGTCCATTTATATCCCCTAGATTCATCGATGGGTCTCATGAGACAAACTAGGTCCTGACATGAGGCCCTGACAAAATGATTATTTATGGTATTGGCATGAGGACTTGACAGTGTGGTGATGATGTCCAGAATATTCATTTCCCTCATTAAGAAAATAGTATTGATAGTTCAAATTTTTATTCGACTAGTAGAATTCCCTTGATTATGTTTTATTATGGAATTATTTATTCAGATCTTATTCTTGCCATAATTTTTTCAAGTTTATTTTTAAAGGAATGTGTTTTTAGTTATTAACCATATCAAATGTTTTTGTTTAAGATATATTCTGTTGTGTTTCTTAACCCTTACTGATCATTTGATCTCAACCCCTTTCATTTATTTTTTTTCATTCCATTGTTCAAGAAGAAGAGATCATTTATTGTGTTTTCAAGGATGTGGTTTATTAGCTTTTGTTATGTAGCATATTTTGTTTCCCTTCAAAATATAAACTGGGTCCCATATATGTATCTAGATTCTTCAAGAATACTAAACTAATCGGTCCTTCGAGATTTGATTACTTTTATTAATGGAAATGTAAAATAATTCACTGTCTCTAGGCCTCTAGAGTTGGGGCGCTACAGTTTGTATCAAAGAAAGCATAATTGGAAACATTGAAAGTAGATTTAGAAAAAATAAATCAATGAAAACAACCCTAAGATAGACTATGAGGATAAAAATACTCTAACATCCTGAAATTTTGGTATGGAATATATTATGTCGATATATTTAGAAAATACATCCTTTTCTGGATACAACAAGTGGATGTGGTTCTAGCACAAATGTACCTTGGAGTAACAACTTTGATAAGGAGTTTCAGACTTTCCCCAGGGTATCCTATTACATGAAAATGAGACATGGTTTGACACTGATGGGGGGTATTCTAATGATAATTGACATGTTATTTACCCAACATTATGAATGATTTATGCACTCAAAGTAACAAAAAAATATGGTTCTAGGATTTACGATGCATAAATGTATACTATGTGTTATACCATGTTTAGAGTTATAGAGAGTTCATAATTTTATAAGCTAATATTTAATATGGAATTGATTAAAAAGGATCCTAGTAGAAGGAATAAGAACTTCACCAATTCACATTTTGTGAAGAGTAAGAAGGATCATATCACTAATTGACCTAATCGACCATTTCAAAGGATGATTATCTCCCAAGTATCCTCATAAACTGCAGAAATAATATCATGTGTTAACAAGTTATGTAAACAGTCCTAAAAGTCTTATGTTTTTGAAGGGAAGAAAATTAATGAGAGAATGGAAGAGAAATACAGGTATAAAAGGAAGAAGGGAATGAAGAGTTTTCCCACAAGTGATAACTGTGGAAAGAATCAACCAATTAAATGCTTGAATGGAATGGGTGTTTTCTATATGTATGGAGAAAACGAGCACTATGTTCAGGATTTTAAGGGTATGAAAATGGTTTACAATGTATAATTCTTTAATTACAAGGTGATATGAAACTATGCAAACCATTATCCCAAGCATGAAAGGAATATAACCCAAATGATGGTTCTAGATATTGATCAAGTTACGATGATTCCACAGATGATATATAATGAATAATATTCCTAGTCAATAATCATGTCATTTGAATATTTTTTTCAGCAATGTATTGGTTATAAAAATTATGCAATATGTGAGGATTATACTCCAATACTTTTTCATTAAGGATTTGAGGTCTTATGATCAACAGTCCAAAGGAATGGTGATTTAGTAGAAAGTTAATCTTTTTTTTAAAAACATGATTTAGGGAAATAGAACCGTTAATATATATTTTATGTTGAGATAATGATGATGAAATGATTGATTTGGATAAATACATACAACATTGGATATGATTATTGACTTGTTGAGGAGTGGCATGTTCTATCATCGATGAATTTTACAACACTATGGGATTTAATGAATATATTCAATAATATATATCATACTAAATAAATATGGATGAATGCAAGTTTCCAATATTATTTTTATTGTAATTCAAGTTATTAACATATTTCAAGATAATACATGATGAATTTATACACATGTTTGGGATGTGAATTTTAGAGCTCCTTCATGTTGATTAAGGTTAATGATAAGTTCGTCCTTGAAATTCAGAAACCTTCATTATAAAGTGTTGAATCATTATATTATGAAACGTATAACCAATTATTAAATTGTTTCAGTTGATCATTGTATGAGATTTTAGAGGTTAATGTATTACATCACCACATGGTGTAACCTATACTAACAGATAAATATAAATAGTTTAAGGTACAATACAAGGATGAGTTTGTAAATAGAAAAATATATTTGTACACTTAAAGAGTTGAATAATGCCTCCACACGAAGAAACGAGTTGTAAATAAAATTTATTCCTATTATCATAATCATTGATAATATCAATGAATTTGTTTTTTTGTTTATATTTTTCAATATTTTATAGTTTTTTATTAATGAACATTCATTGGAACATGTTCTCTATCATTTACCGTCAGAACTACAGAGTTATATTTTAATTCATTGTTTAGGTTTTTACATCCAACTGATATCACCCAGTTTGAAAGAATAATTTTTTTGTTGACACCCTCATTTCCCTAACCCTTTTTCTAGAATGATATTTAATTAACCCTATTTCCAATGTCGGTTTCACTTATGGGGATTTTCATGTATCAACCATTTACTTTAAAAGTTCAATTTCATATTTTGAGGATGAAATTTTTGTAAGGAGGGAATAATGTAGAACCACAAAAATTTAAAAATAGATTATTCATGAAACACAGAGCCTCTACATAACACCACTTTATTATAAACTAGCTAGTAAATATACTTTTTCTACTTCTGTAATTTTAATTTCCAAAAACTGACATACACGGTTGCTTTCAGTGTGATTTTTAGAGTCTGAAAATGCAAACATAATTTTTGGTAAATAGTAGCATACCCTTAGGAATAGTAACATGCCATTATGAATATTAATGAATTGTAAATTTTCCCAAAAAATATATTCCTCGCCCATGAATGTATAAATACAATATAGACATCTTAAAAGTGAAAGAACAATCATAGTATAAGTATTGGTATTTTTGCATGTCACAAATATTTTAATTACATTTTTATGATTAAATAAATTATATTAAATGGAAATTTACATTCATAAAATGTATTCCAAAATTTTTACTTTATTTTCTTATGGTTATAAGATAATTTTATGATACCTTGACAAATTTCTCAATGTGTTATAAAACGAGTTATAGTTTTAATGTTATTTTTTGGAATAAATTATGATTTTAGTTAAAAATAAAATTAAAAATATAATGAAAATTATTTTAAAAAAATGGATTTCATTTTAGAATTATACAAATCAAAAAATGATAAGGGTGACTTTTTGAGATTTTTCAAAAATACATGAATTTTCATGAATAATAAAAATACAGTTGTGAGTTTTCGGCTTGTTTAATGACATCATAATGATGAAATAATTAATATAAAATTCTGGTCGACATTTGTACTGTATAAATAATATGTAAAGTGTCCTAATTGTATAATACCATGATAAAATTCCATGGGAAAGCCCAAGGTATCACAAAAACTAATAATAATGTGTCCCTTTATCATCATCAAAATGTAGATTTGATAAATTAATAAAAACCTCCCTCTCATTTACTATAAATACCCACTCATTATTTCATATTCATTCAGTAAAAACTCATCATACTCGAATCATGAGTATTATTACCTCCCTTGTAGTACTCCTAAGGTTTCCTTAATCCCCCAAGGCCCCAACAATCAATTCATAGGAGTTACTCTACATGGTAAGAGAATTCTCATCTCCTCTTTTCCATACATGTTATCGTTTATGTGGTATGTATTTCAATTTTTCTTATCATGTTCTTATTTATCAATTATTCTATACCTATATTATTTTTTGGGTATTTTATGAATTGTTGACCCATTTACCCTCTCTTTTTAATGAATTCTAAAACCATGTTGCATAGTTGTTATGCATATGAATTTTCACCTCAAAATTGTTCTCTTTCTCAAGCACTCTTATTATGTTATTATCATTTAATTTAAATTTGTTTATTTTGGGATATTTAATTCCATATCCCCATTAATTTTTATATTATTTCATAATTATCTGATACTCTTTCTCCCTCATCAAATTATTTTATGAAATTTTAAGCGATGCCATTAGATTGCTGAATTTTCATAAGGGATTTTTAAACGTTTTTATTTCGAGTTCTTTTCTTTTCATTTTTCAAATACCCTAATACAAATGATATGATAATTAAATTAACATACATGAAATGGAATTTTATTATGCTAATGTAATATTTCATACACATCTCTCTTTTCCCTACTCTAATACTAAAAAAGAAAATACAATTCCAGATTTGTTAATTTATCACATTCAAGGATGACAGGTTCTCAATTTATGTAACCATATTAAATTATAGTTAGAAAAAATTATTATGGGTGTACCAAACTATAATATATGTATTATTTTTCATATATGGTTCTTGAATCTTTTTGCACACATAGTTTATATTTATATAGAAAAAATGAGTTCTTTGTGTTAAAAAACCGCCAATTAACGCAAACAGTTTTCATTAAATAACTTATATAATGATTCATCTTCACTCGAAGAAACCAAATGAAATTTAAAACCCTGTAACCTTATGTATTTTCACTAATAACATATAACTAAAATTCTATATACCCATCCACATTTTACATTATTCTCCATTCATGTATATTAGTATATGATCATGAATAAAATGATCCCAAACAATAAAATTTAACCTCTTAAACCAATCAAGATGTCCATGAATGAACTTAATATGGTTAAAATAAATAAATTACAGAAATAATAGGTTCTTTAATTAATAATTAATAAATTTAATTTTGTTATCCAGGATACTAAGATCAAGAGAAGAACACCATCGGGCTTAAGGTAAGGGGTTTTTTTATCTCACTCCCATTTTTGTGAGATGTTCCACATTCACTACTAATACTTGTGTATGGTGTTTTTATATTGTCCATTGATGTTAAAAATAATGAATATATTTATTTTAATGATAATAAATTTATCATTTATGATTAGTAATTTTGGGGCATACGATTCAATTTATTACAGTAAGTATATTCTACCTGAATTTGTATTTTCATTCAGGTTGCTCTTATTCTTCACTCACATCAATGATATTCTTATTTATTCTTAGGTAATACTCATAAAATCTTTTTTTCATTTTATATATATTTTTACCAATTTTAATTCTACTTTTATTTATGGGGAGTCATATGCATTAAAAATCTTTAAAAATTCATCCCAAAACACAAGCTCAATTCAATGAACTTCTCGAATTTTTACATATTATGATGTTCAATATAAAATCTATTTTACGCCATATTTATCTATCTAAAATCACACATTTTAATGTGAAAAATATATTTTTGGTACATTTCTTATTTTATGAATGAAAACATGGATTTTCAATTTAAAATCCTTTAATATTTTCTTTAATCCACACCAAAGTGTTTTATTTCTAAAGATTCTTTAAAAACATTTTTTAAATGATTTTACCATAATAAGGCTTTATTTAACAATAAATATAATTTGAAGGACTATAAATTTTATTTTCTAGGATATACTTTCTTAAAACAAGATTTATGACAAATACAATTGATTTTACCAAAGAACTCCTCTTTGAAAAGGATAAAAGGATTTTTCTCATATCCCATTAACATTTATGAGATATATGCCTTGTTCACCCATTATTTTTTTATTATGGTGTATGTACTAACCTTTGGTATATCATATTAGTAGTCTTCTTATTCTAATGATATTCTATGGGATTATTATTTTAATGTTTCAAGGTGGTATGGGACACTTTGGAATGTTTAAGGATTATTTATTCAAGGATTTTTCAACGGTCTCATTTTCATGTATCCTCATCTTTGGAAACATCCTCTATTAAATCTGGTATGTCATTGAGGTTTATCTCCTATAATATAATCCACCATGTTTTATTGAATGGTTTGTGATTAGTTTTATACCTTTCGAATTAAAATTTTAATTATTCAACATGGTATGGGACACATTTAATAAGTGAAATTTAATTATTCAAAGTGGTATGTGACACTTTGAATAAAAGACACAATTTAATTATTCAAAGTGATATGGGACACATCAAATAAAAGACTTACTATTCATATGAGGAATAAATTGGATTTATTATGTGATGTGTGGGGCCTGTTAAATCCCATCAATGCATCGGTAGGTCTCATGAGACAAACTAAGTCATGGCATGAGGCCTTGACAAAATTATTATTTATGTTCATTGAACGTGGCCTTTAAAGTGTGGTTATGATGTCTGAAATATGAATTTCCCTCATTATTTAAATATTATTGAGATCTCATATGCTTATTAGACTAGTATAATATCCATGATTATGTTTTATTATGGAATTATTTATTCACCTCTTATTCCTACTAAAATTTGTTCGAGTTTATTTTTCAAGCAATGTGTTTTTAGTTATTCACCATGTCAAATGTTTATGTTTATGATATCTTCTGTTTTATTTCATAACCCATACTGAGCAATTGAGCTATCCCATTTTATTTTTTTTCCTTCCCTTGGTAAATAAGAAGAGACAATTTATTATGTTTTCAAAGATGATGTTTATTAGATTTTGTTATGTATCATATTTTGTTTCTTTTCAAAAGGTAAAATAGGTCCCATGTATATTACTAGTCTCTTCAAGGCTACTAAAATGATCGGTCCTTCGGTATTTTATTCCCTATAATCATGCCAATGTGAAATAATGCACTGGATTTGAGCTTCTATAGTCGAGGCGCTGCAACCAACCCTTTGATTGAAATGGAATTTTCTAAGTAAACCAATTGAAATAGTAATTCATTCCATATATAATTTTCTATATTTAAATAATGATAAATCAAGAATATTGGATAAGTTAAAATGAATGAGTCATTCTTGATGTAATATCAAGATAAATGGATTTTATTACAAGACTATATTGTTGGAATTTTTTAAATTATTGAAACATTAACTTCCTAATCTAAGGGTCACATTACGAGATTCTTGATATTTCTCATGTACTTTTTGAATGTTCCCCTAATTCCACTGATAAGAGTTAATCATGGTCACACACTAAGTGTATATAGAATCTCATTACATTTTAATAACTGTAACATTAAAAATAAATATTATTCTAAACTTATGGAATACTAATTATTCATGTAAAGATGATTATATACATTTTATCATGATATATATGAGTTTAAAATATTTGAGTTTAATTTTATCACTAGTTTATTATTCACTAAACAATAAATAAATTACAATTTATTCACCAATTTATTGAATAAATTAATCTGAATATATATGTATTTATGTGCATATTAGAGTTAATTTTTATTTTAATGTTTATAGAATATAATATGTATTTATTTATTCAGTGATTAATATTTATTAAAAAAATATTTTATTATTCATGGTTAGATAAATTCCATAGTGGATTGTAGAGTCTAGTAAATAGACAAATGAAAATGATATATTTATTTAATATCATTTAAAAAAATATTAATATATTAATTTGACAATTGATAGAAACCTTGTGGTCAATGTGTGATGTTATTAAACATGTTATATTGACTCTTTTCCAAGAATCCTAGCCAAATAAGGATTGAGATATGTGTAGATCATGATATGCACTATGCAATACATGAAAAATCACACAATGTACATTCTAAAATTTAATGAGTTTTCAATGGGTCATAATGAGAGATAATTTTAGTAAGTTAAAAACAACATGGTGTGTCTACAGGTGTACGTGTTACGTGATGGGATTAATTTTTCACTAGGTATACAGTGAGTGATTTTTAGAAGATCAAGTTGAAATAAATACTTAATAGTTATTATCTAGATGAATTATGAAATTGAAAACATTTAGGGGTCATCATATATGTTTTTTTACTTTTTTAAAATTTTCAACACTACATTCTGTGTATATTTATGGTGTTTTGTATAGTCACTCACACCATTAAGACTACAAAAAATGGCACGCATAACTACTTTCCCTGTATATTATGACATTTCATGTGGGAAATCATATCATGTAACCACATAGTGCACAAAAACGTCCATAAAAAACATCAGTCACATGGCTTATTGAGTAACATCCCATGTTTTGTATATGTAATTAATTAAATAAATTGATTATATCTAGCCTAGAATGTAAATTCCATGTCTTCTTCATTGTACACATTGTCTATATATTAAAATCAACAATGGATTAAATCTAATGTATAAATTTCATGTTGTGTTGTCTCATTAGTACACATAGTGTAGTGAGTTATTTTAAATAAATATTATATTTGTTTATAATTATATATAAATGGATTCTTATTATATCTCAAGGAATATTTTGATAAAATATTATTGTGATGAATCAATCAATTGATTTATTGATTGATTTTTTTATTTTTTTTAATTAATTATAACTAAACATATATATAATTATTTCAAGAAATCCTATATGTGTAGTCATTTTAGGTTATGATTAACCTTAAACTCGACCAACCTTTTTATTTTTTTTTCATAAATTTATTTATCTTAATTATTTATTATATTGATTGTTTTATAGTTTATCATTAATTTAAATATTATTATCAATGAATAATCCCTCCATCATTTATTATGTGTGAGTCTATATTCCGAGATTAATTTTACATATCTTCACACCCCTAGTAACCATCACCTAAATGTGAGTATACTATTATAATAGAAGTATCTCCCAACCAGAGGAGATGGTTCAATCAAATCACCAAATCATAGATTCATGCCTTGATAAATAATTCATCAATTATTTATCCTAATTCCATAGTTCACAAAATCTCTTAAATAATTCTCCAAATAATTATCTAATTCATCGATCCAAAATCTCACAATTTCAAAACCATCTCAATTAATTAATTAATTAAATTAATAAATCTAACTAGGAATTTCAATTGGTAAATATTTCATGAAATTTTACAACTACTGTATACATAATCAAAAATCATGACTATGGAAATTAAGTTATTTAGACCACCTACCTCGATTTGATGATGAATGATTTCCCAATGGAAATAACCAAAATTAAGTTGAATAAGGAAATATGTTGGTTTCCAGAACTATAACATAAATCATGATTAAAAAAACAAAATCCCACTAATAAAAATCTAGATCTACAAGCCTAGATCTTAAAAAACATTAGATGAATTCAAAATATAAGAAAAAGAGAAGAAAGAGGATGAACAGGAGAGCACCATGGTAAGATTGAATAACTGGGAGGGATGAAGATATTTGATTTGGGATTTTAATTCAGAAGAATAGGGTTGTAAGTCATTGGGATCCCTTAAAAAATATTTAAAAATGTGAAAGGGATCATATAGTCGAAGGAGGAAAGTTATAGAAAAAAATAGAAAATTCAGCTGCACAACCACTATTAAACTACTAGTCATGTATTTACATAATGTGTAAATTAGTTATACATCATGTAATTGTATTTTCATGGTTTTTATGAAACATTCATCACCTAGGAATTATTTCTATAATACCCATTAACAATTACATGACTTGTAATCCCCTTACATGACGTGTAACTATTCAATGTTTGATTTTTAGCCCATTTTATTTTCAAACTAACTGAATCTCTCAGAATGATTCTTCTCTATCCAAGAAACCTTGAAACACTCGGCCCATTTATACATGTATTCAAAACTCAAAGAGAGATATACCTTGAAGAAACATGATCTTAAAATCTCCCCACCTTATAAAAAAACATTCTTGAGCTACAATCACCACCATCTATATGATTCTGAGAAAAAATGATTGGTCCATTGAGCCCTCATATCTCGTGACCTTTCCAATGATTCCACTAGAACCTATCCATGATTCCACAATACAGAAACTATTGGCACAATCTTTCCCTTCAACACATTCTCACTATGATCCAACACACTTATCGGATAATCCTAAAAAGACACATCTATCTCAAGATCAACATAATCCATATAAATCACATGAGAAAGGTAAGAGTGATACTTCTGTAGTTTGGATACATTTAAACATCATGCAAATAAATTTATTTCTATGGAAGAGTCAATTGGTCAGCCACTAGGTCGGTTCTCACCATAACCTCAAATGGTCCAACAAACATGGGTGTAAATATTCCCTTCCTCCATATCTTGTAGTGACCCAACATAGATAACACTCGACGGAATATATGATCACCCACTCTAAACTGAAAGGGTCCTCTCAGTCTATCTACATATGAATTCTACCTATGCTGATCCATATCCTGACATTTCTGAATTTGTTTTACATTCTTCAACTTCTCTTACATGATATTTGGTCCCATCAACTCTAACTCAGCTACCTCCATCCAAAACAATGGTGATATGTATGGCCTACCTTAAATATCCCTATATGGTTCCATCTGTATTGTTTTGAGAAAACTATTGTTATAAGAAAAATCCACTAAAAACAATTGCTTCTCCCAATACCGACCAAAGTTAAGAACACACTCTTATAGAATATCCTCAAGCACTTTTATTGAATGCCCCAACATTCTATTGGTATGTTGTTAAAAGGTAATACTCAATAAAACCAATATACCGAGTGCCTTCTGCAAGCCCTTCTAGAAGATAAAATTGAATCATGAGTTATTATCTGAAACTATATATTGTATAAGCCCTTGTAGATGGACTATATCATGTACATACTATTTTACCAACTACTATACTAATAAAGACTTCTATATAGACAAGAATTGTGCATGTTTTATTAGTTTATCAACAATAACCCAAATAACATCATTCTTCATAAGAGTCTATGGAAGAACCAGAAGAAATTGCATGGTCATGTCATCCCAGTTACACTCCAAAATAGTTAACGGTTGCAAAAAAACATCGATATCATTGATGCTCCACCATCACTAGATAACAGGTGAAGCATTGTGTCATGAACAATGTTATCTCCTTCTTCATGCCTGGCCACCAAAACTATTGTCATAGGTCATGGTACATTTTGATCACCCCCAGATATACTACCCATTTCAAGGAATGAAATTATCATCATGAGCTCTTTTTTATGCTCGTTGGTAAAACAATGTGATTATTGACATAGATAATATCCTTCTCATCTATGCTCCAATCATAAGATGACTAGCCACCTTCAAGAATTTTCCTTAAGTTCAATCACTCTGGATCCCTATACTGCCTGTCCAAGATCAATATTATATGTGTAGACTCTAATATAACTAATATAAGTGTCATCTACTCCCAACTCTTCTGAATCATTGCATATATCTCAGCCAGTAAGGTCATCATTTTCTACTCAGCACTAGACTCCTAAATTTATAGTTTCTATGTCTTCCTGATCAAAGTTCATCCACACTATTTGTTGTCTTAGTTTTATATTCATCTGAAAATCAATGTATCATACATACTCAACCCATTTAATCTTCTGATGATTCAAAATCACTGTTAAAAGATTTACCAACAGATATTTTGATCAGTAAACAATGTAAAATTCTAACACAATAGATAGTGCTTCCAATCATTTAGAGCATAAACCACTTCATCCAACTCAAGGTTGTGTGTAGGGTAGTTCCATTCATTTTTCATCAGTATTTGACACCCATATTCCACTACTCAATCTCCCAACATCTTCACTACTATGAGTCTAATCCTAGAATCATCACTATACAATGTATACTGCTCGCCTGGATGATGTAGGATCAATATATGTGTTGATGTCAACTGCTTCATTAGCTCCTAGAAATAATTCGTGAATAAATCTAACCATTTAAACTTTATACCCGTTTTGGAAAATACAAAAAGTGGCACTACTAAATGGGAAAAGTATTAAATGGATCTCCAATAATGTTTTTCCCACCCCAAAAAGCTTTAGATATCTATAATTTACTGGGATACACCCAATAAACCACTACCTGAACATTTTTTGCGTCCACTAACACACCTTCTTCCGATATGTTGTGTCCCAAGAGGTTTTCCTAGTAAATCCAAAACTGACACTTAGATATATTGGCGTATAGTCGATATTATCTCAGTGTACTAAGTATTATGTCATGATGTTGCACATGATCATTCTGATTCTTGGGTTACACCAATATGTATCCCAATAATACTACCACAAACTAATGTATATTTATATGAAATATCTTTTTTACTAAGGCCATAAGCACTACTGGTTCATTATTATCCCAAATAGCCTTATGGAAAACTCAAGTAGGACACACCTACTTCTGAAAGAAATACTTTATATATCAGAAGACTAAAATATCAACTCATGATACCTTGATATCAATTAAATCATTGAGAACACACAAGCTCCTCTCAACAGGTCAAATGGATCAATGATATGCAGAAGAAGATACTGATTCTACACAGTCATCCAGTTCATCATCTGGTAATCGACAGACCAGTGAAATATGTCATCCGTCTTCTTTGAAAAAAATACCAGTGAACCCCAATGAGATGTACTCATATAGATTATCCATTTATCCTCTAGCTCCTCTAGATGAGTCTTGATCTCATTATGCACTGTTAGTACCATACTGTATTGTGGAATAGATTCTTGCCCAGTCCATTGCATGGGATCAATGGTGAATTCCACATACCTCTCAAATGGAAGCCCAAAGAAGTCTTCTAGAAACACTTCTTGAATCAGTTCATCCATTGGTGGAAGTATATCATTATTTAATCCTCTTTCATCTTGTGAATGAATTTAATCATGGGATGTGATCTCTCCTAGTTGTTGAGTAATTGGACCTACTCAAACTTCCTAGATATCCCACTCTCCAAGGTGTATGTAGTAGCCCCCTTTAAGAGATTTAAAAGTCACTCTCCTTCAGGAACAATCAATGTGGGATCACTATGAAACTACCTAATCCATACCCATAATTAGTTCAAATACTTACATATCAAGAATATATATATCCTACAGAAAATGATACTCCTCAATCTTGAGAGAACATCCTTTCAACAAATAAATGTCTTTAGACAGCACTCCCAATAGAATATCTATAGTCATTACACCACTCAAAAAATAAAACAATAGGCTCATACCATTAAGATGTTTTGCAGATATAATGGAATTGTAAGCACTGGTATCAAACAAGGCCTCAACTAAAGTAGAAGCTACAAGAATAATACCTCTCATTTTCTTTGGCCCATTCTTGTTGTCCACAAGTGTAGGATACTCCATATGTAACTATCCTACCCCACTTCATTATGATATTGTCTGACTCCTCTGAGCTATATTACTCTACTAATATGGGTGATATTTCTCCAAAGCACCACTTCTACTACATTTACCACCTCAGCTAGTATAACTCCTGGTGCCAAATTGATAACTTGTAGAAGATCCATATCTCACACTCTAACTCCATCTAGCTACAACATCACTGATCATCTATCTTAGGTTCTTACAGAGCCTCTAAAAATGTACCATATTTTCATAGTCTTAGCAATCAAATTGTGGTTGGGAAAATATTTAATATATTTTCCTATCTTACCACAATTGTGGAAAATAAATTTGGGTATGATTCTATGTGGCTGATCATCATGAGTTCCCACATTACTTCCCATTTCTCTAGAAAAAGTTCTCATAATGACATTTACAGCTCTCTAAAGTCGGGCCTCATGATCATTGGGTAGAAACCATATACATGCCACTATAAGCCTCCTTGATGTTTCCCTCTAATATGGGAGAATGATTCACCACTTCTGTTAGATTCTTCAGCCTGATGATATTCACCTGTGACTTAATTTCACAACAAAGTCCATATAGAATCGTTTTTCGGAAGTATTCTCATCTTCCACCAATGTTGGAGCGATGCACTATAGATCTGTAAACCATACTGAATAATACATCATGAACATGTTCCCCATAGTCAGCCTCATGAACTCATTTTCTATCTCATACCTTAGCATCACTTGATAGAAGTGTTATAATAACTTCTATAAGAAGTAATTTTATAGAATTTCATCTGTCTCACTAGTTTGTGCCTAAACGTCCCACCATCTCCTTTTTAGACTCATACCATATAACCCACCAACTTGAACCTTTCCCAATATGATTCTTTATATGGTCAAGTATTTTCTCAATATACTCATCACAGAACTCAATTACCTCCAATACACCCTCTCCAGTTAAAGTCGAAGGGTGGTGAAACTGAAACTCCCTCATCATATCAGACATACCCTTCATAACCCACATTGGGTCTCCATCCATGAATTTTATAAAGAAATAAAATTTATCTTGGAACATCTCCACTTCTTCCTCACCCGTCACTATCGATGCCCCATGTTCTACCATTGGAGGATTATCCACAACCATGCCCTTTTTCATCCTCTCAACAAATGTTACCATAGAGGGATATCTCTACAATTCCAAACACATGTATTTGGACTTATAACACAACATTATCACATTAGCGTAAGAGTTAGATAACAATAAGTCACAACTATTCTTTTCCTCAAATCTCTCAAAAAATTCAAAGCTGAGGCTCTGCTACTACCCTTAACCATCTTAAACTTAGGTCCTAGTTAACAGGGGTATACACATTATCATTATTGAAGTTTCTCATTTATAAACCCATTTATTCACATTTTCAATCATTTTAACATTACTTATCTCATATTAGGAACCATTTTCTATATAATTTCACAAGATAATAAAATAATGTATGTTCAATAACATAAGAAAACTATTTTTCTCATGCATACCAAAAATGATTCATTCCATAAAATAATCTAGATTACCATGATTGATGCATGCAGACTAAAATAATGTGAAATTTTGGGCCATGATTCAATTCTTAGAAATCTCTACAACAATTATCACATCACACAATAAGTGCATCAACTAGGGTGAACTAATATTCAACTGTAATAAGAAACTACAATAACAACAATCAAATCCTGAGTACATGGGTGTTCCCTCATACATTGGTTTTAAACTCTCATACCAGATCTCATTATCGTGCCCCCAAATCATCGTATTATTCTTTCTACCATTCCCCAAATAGTAAGGTAAAATAATAAGAAAATAAAAAATCACCTCTAAAAACACTTTGTAACATTTCCATCTAGGAGCCACATACTGATTTTCACATCATTTTAGTTGTATGACCTCATACATGCCTCCTCGTATTCCAAGGATTTCCAATAACCAACGATGGTTTGATAAGTTGATCACCTGGAAACTATACCTTATTTTATCAGAGTAATGAACTAGTGAAAAATAATAAACAACATAAGAAGTAATATCAATCAATTTAAATAATAATACATCAAGATAATCCAAGGTAGGAAATAAAATTCCCACCTAAAACATAAATAATTTCATGATAAAATACGTGTCAACTGTCTAAAATTAAAACCAAATTAAAAAAATGAATATTACTAGTAGGCCCCAAACCACATATGGTTCCCTCAATCATGCTACATCCTGACTCTACCATCCAAAACAGTCCCCTTTCCCTTAACTTGTCACGCAAGAATAAATTCATTTTTAGTACTCATCAAGTAGCCTATGTAGGGTGTGAGTACAACTAAGTAGACCACCACTGATGTTGTCTAAAAATATTCCAGTCAAATAATAGTGTATGCATTTGTATAATGAAATAATTACAATGAATAAATAAATAGTTATCACACAATTAATTAATCATTGATTATCTACATAAACCATCTTGTTCTTATGGACACCTGAAACCAAATACCCACTTCATCCCTTTCCAGAGTCTAGTCCATATGACATATTCTATTTATATTTCATTATTTCAACCTATTATCCTCATATTTCATTTAAAATCTTTTGGTGTAAAATTCAATGTCTAATACCCTATATACAAACCATTCATATATACTTACTTATATTGTGGTCCAAGAACGTCATGTCTAGAATCTCAATTATCAAACATGCATATATACCATTAGTGTAGATCATCATGTCTATAACCCTAATTCCCACGTATCCGTTCATATAATTGGTGTAGATCATCATGACTATCACCCCATTTATTAAACATACTAATAGATATATCATTGGAATACATTTTCATGTTTATCCCCCATTTTTCTACTACGCATGTATATCATCATCACCCTAGATCATCATTTATATAACCACATTTATCAACCATTAATTAATTCATAAATTAATTAATCCATGAACATTAATTAATTCGACAATTAAATAATCACATCTATTTCTTTTGTTAATCAATGAAACAATTAATTAACTAATCACATTCTCAACTGATAATATTTAATTCACCAATATAATTATTCTCAATTACAATTCAATACATTCGACAATTAATTATCCATTCACATACTCAAAATTTAATTATTAAATCACCAATAAATTATTCTCAATTATTATTTAATCAATTTTATAATTAATTGAATAATTAATTATCCCTTATTTCTCAATTCAATACTTTGATAATTATTTTAACAATTAATTATCTCAAGTCCACAATTCCAAATAATCAATCAAATACCAAAATCCTCTATTCATTCCTTGATAATTAAGTCAATAATTATTTATCAAAATTCCAAAATTCAAAAAAAAATATATTTAATTATCCAATTAATTCTCTCATTCATTGATCCAAAATCTCAAAATTTAAAAACCATATCAATTAATTAATTCACCACAATGATTAGTTCAAATAGGGATTTCAATTTCTAAAAAACAATATAAATTATTCAAATAGAATATATGTAATCTAAATCATGTCTATGGGAATTGAGTTTCTTAGACCACCTTCCTTGAATTATTGACGAATGATTTTCTAATGGGAATATCCAAAATTGAGTGGCACAATAACATAGATTGGGTTCCAGATCTATAATATAAATCAATAACAACAAAATCAACATCTCCTTAATCTAGATCTAGATATATATGAATATATATATATTCATAAAATATAGATCTAGATCTTTAAAAATATGATATAACATCTCACCAAAAGAACAAGAGATGAATGGAGAATGAACAAGAATGAATCAGGATAAGATCCACTTACTGGGAGGGAAAAAGATATTCTATTGGGGATTCAAATCAGAATTAAAGGAGGTAAGATAGACTTGGAATCCCTCTGGAAATCTCAAAAAAACAAAAAAGATAACATAGGGTAAAAGTACGAGATATGTAGCTGAAAAAATTGAGAATTCATCCGCACAACCACTTTAAAACTAAATGTCATGCATTTATAGGATGTGTAATTTAGTAACATGTTGTGTAATTAACATTAATAGTTATTTACGAAACATATGCCACCTATGAATTATTTAATTAAAACCCATGAACAATTATACTATCTATAATCCCCATACACAACATATAATGGTTCTGTAGTTTGTTTTTTATCCCATTTTTCTTTTAAACAAATCAAACCACTCTTAATGTTTCTTCTCTCTCCAAGAACCCATGAAACAATCAACCAATTAATACTAAGATACAATACTCAAAGAGATACGTACCTAGAAAAAGAATATATCATATAGTTTATATGACACAAACTGAAGGATTAGTGACAAAAAAGGATTCTAATATGGTGTTAATGATTCATTGATCCATTTACGGGTTGAAGTAAGAATCATGATCATATAAAATTCATTATTATGAGTCTAATGTGAATTTGATTTCATAATCAATGAATGTGATTGCTAAATGTTAAAAAATTAGTTGGAGTGAAATGTAATTCATGTTATTATATTTTTATAATAGATTATTGGTGGGAAATGAGATACTAGCATTATAGACCGTTAATTCAGGGTTTTATAAATGATTCTCCATCAGTTAAATTGATGAAATAACCTACATTAAAGGGTTCAAGATCAATTGAAATTGATATGACATGATTATTGTATAAATTTAAGTTACATAAATTGAAAAGGTATTAATGAGATTCAATATTGAACAATATAAGAGATTATTGTTTCCAGTTTCACATTTTATACATATCATTAATAAATTTTGTCCTTAAACAGAAGAAGAGCTAGAAATAATGAGTGCACTATATTACACATATATAACTGGATGAACCATGTATGTCTTTATGATGGTAATAATATAAAAAGAATAACTAGGATAGACACACTAGATGGAAGTATACACAATCTAAATGAACATGAGATATACAACATATATGTTCCAGGTATATAGTCGATATTGGGGACTGATTTTGAGGGTACAGAAAGATGGAAGTTTAAAAATATAATATAATGATTCTGAATTATATCTAAGGTATGTGTTTTTCCATAGTAGAAGTGTTATTTGATAGAAGTGAAAAAAAAATTTAGTGTTTTCCATCTCTATATTAGAGATCAAGTCTATCATTTCTTATAATGTAAATAAATTAGTAGTGTTGATATGTAGCTTCATCTTGGATATTGATATTGTACTTAGAATTAACTACATTTTATCACTTGATTATGATATGTATATATTAGAGGTTATAGAATAATAGAATATGTTATATCAATTTAATGATTTTATACATAAAAAGTATCATCTCTAGGGTGGTTTTTGAAAGGGGTGAATTCACAGCCAAATGAGTATCCGAAGAAGAGAATATAGTGGAATATTTTAATAAAGAATCGTCTCTATAGAAGTATGAATTTCATGCTTGAAAAAACAAGTTAAAATTATTAGTATTGGGATATAGTGGTTGTTGGAGTATATTTGATTTTTGTATTCAAAACAAACTGAATTTATACATTTGATTTCCAAAATATTAACATTATATTGACGTGTGATGATTTTTCATATGGGTAACATTAATAGGACAATTTATTTGGTATATATGTAACATCAATATTTTATGAAATTTACAATCTATAATGAGAACCTGGATATGTTGTGAAATTTTATCTCAACATGTTCTATGGTCGAGGTATCATCAGTCTGATTTAATAAAATGATGTTTGACTATCATGTTTTTGAGGCTAAAAGGACATTGGGACATACCCTCGGGAATTCAAAATTTAGTTATTTCTAATAATTGAGGTTATGTTTATGGACCTACAAATAATTATTCACCATGTTAATGACTAATTCAATTCCACAATCAAAAAATGTGTCAATTTTTACTTTTACATTATCATATTATAAATGTTTTTCATGAAATATATACTTTTATGTATCTATGAAAACACTAATAATATATTCCCATATAGAGGTAACATATATTGGGTATGAAAAAAGTGATACTACATAAACTAAAATTATAATGAAAATATTTATACCTTCTATATTTATAGAATTTATTTCCTAAGACCTTTTATTGAAATAGAACTATCAAATTAAATCCATGGAAATAGTCATTCAATGGAAAGATAATTTTAGAAGATCAATGAAATAAAAATAATTCATATATGATGATGCTCCATGTATGTATCCTTCTATATGTGATATCAAAAAAATGTATTAAATTTTATTGTAGTGATTATAGAATGGTTTTTTAACATGAATAACATTTTCCAGGGGTTCCTTGACATGTTTCTAGATATTGATCTCAGACTTTAGGTAAGTTCACCTAATTACACTAGGAGTGTTTCCAAGATGGTTATACACTATGTGAATGATTAATATCATTAAATAGTGTTGAATTTAATATTAGTAATCAATATTATTCTCATTTTTTGGAATAATAACTATATATGAATAGTTGATCACAAAAATTTAATCATGAAATATTCGATTTCAAAATATGTGAGTTGAATTTTAAATCGTATTTATTATTAATTGGTAAATAAATATATATATTTATTCCAAAGTGTAGTTTACATATTAATATAAATATTTTTTTACATATGTTAGTATTCATATATATACTTAATATTAAATTTGGTGAATATAATATTTAATTTTTTAAACAATTTTTAATATTTTTTTTAAAAATTATTATTTAAGGATTGATAAATTCAATATAGGATTTATTACAAGAGTTAATAGCCCAATAAAAAAGATATGTATTATATAGTATTATTTTAAAAAATATTTATTTATTTATTTAGGAAATTTTTTGAAATAATCTCATTCCATAAGATACAATCATAATAATATTATTATTATTAGACATTGAGAATTAATTTGAAAATATGTTTCATAAAGTTAAATTACTCAAAATTTGGAACACAATACCAATTAATAAATTTTAAATTATATAAATTTCATAATTTTGTGGTAGGGAATAATAAAAAAACTCCAAATAATTCATTCAATCCCTGTAGAAAAATATAAATATTCAACCTCTCATGAACATAAAGATAATAAGATTACCCCTTATTGTGATCAATGCTGAAAAACCTAAAGCTAAAGGTGCATGTCTGCTATTAATCTAAATATGAATAATCTTATTCAGATATTCATAGAGAAATCATTGATAAAACTAGTGTATTTCTCATTTTGATTCTCAATAATAAGGACAATGACACAAGTAAAACATCAAAAATTGGTTAAAATAAATTACTAACCTGAGAAAATTCATGTTTATATTTATTTCTATATTAAAAATAAAAGATACTCACTATCAAATTCAAGGGTTTCCTTCTTCAAGTTTAGCATATATTATTAGTTGAAACCAATAAAAAATGGCCATCCACCCACAACATTATTGGTGAATTGAAACATTTATGTAACCCTTTCCATATCAAAGAGTGAGTAGGTGATATTTTTACAAGTGGTTCAATGTAAATGAATTTTCACATATCATTTATTGTATACATATATAAATATTTTTGACCTATGTCACCTGAATGAACATAAATTTCTTTATCCTATGATTTTAAAATTATACAAAGAAACCATGTCCATAGCACATCATGTAAACCCAAATTTCCTAAGGCTAAAAAATCTTATAACACAATGATATCGAGTCATCCCAAGACTATCACTTCCTATAAAATCATGTATATCTGAGCACTCATGACCAATCATGACATTTCCTGTAATGTCACATATTTGACTTCTCAATTCCTTCTTTTACATTTCATGGAACATTACTTATCAACCAACCACAGGTCTCATGAATGTTTTACAATCATGGATCATATATGACATGAAACTGTTAGTGATAAAAATCGCATTCATCCATCAATCATACCACATCATAATATTTCAACCCATAACATTTCCCCATTTAAATTTCAAAATAATAAAAAAGAACATAAAAAATGATTATATAAGTCTATTTAAATCATTATAGAACTAATATATTCATTAAAATATATTAAAATTTATCTAATTGTTTTAAGTAATCATGGAAGTGGATTAAATTCAGTTTTATACTTAAATTCATTTTTCTAAAAGTTTTTTTCATTAAATTTTGTGAATATATTTAAAAATAAAATTCACCCCCTTATTGAAATTTATAATGATAAAATATAATATTATTAAAAAAAATTTCTATATTTATTAAGGAATTGAATTTAAAAAATTTACATTATGAACTATAAACAAAGTAAATATATATTACATTGGTGAAGGTTAGAAGAGATAACAAGATATTAAACTAAAGGGATAAGGGATACAATGACATATATAATTGTATAACCCATATTGAATGAGTTTATTTAGATTAAATATCATCCAATAATTTTAAATGAGTATATTAGGATCCAATTTCTCATGATAGTGACTTTATTATAATTTAATATTATTAATAATTACATGGTTTCACTCTGCTCAATTTTAAAAGGGAACCACCTATCCTCTATTAACCACACCACTTGATCACCTTATTTTTTTTAGTATATACTGAAATACTATACATAAATAATTTTACATGACCTTGAAAATATGGTCTTCCTAAAATACCCATCCATCTATCCTGAATGTTCTTTTCAAATGAGGATACTCGAAGAATAGGTATATGTTTTCTTCCAATATTTTCACGGTTTTTTTCTTTTTAATCCACCTTAAAATGTTTTATAACAATATTAAATATATGTAATTAGTGTCTATATTATAAAAAGTATCTATGGTATTTATGTCTTCTATCTATTTATCATCCATTTTAAAATGATAACATCGCTCGTGTGTACCAGTGGAGTACCACATCCATGAATCAATGTGATTATCTTTTAATTTCCTCTTTACATGGTTAGTAATATGGAGATATTTAAATATTATATACGATTATTTTGATATAATTATGATTTTATAATTTTTATTTATTATTTACCATTCTTTTTTCCATCATTAAATTACTGAAAGTAACTGTGGTGCGTCTGTATGAACATGTGTTTTTATAGCGTGTTGTAATAAGTTTTTAATAATAGATTTATTTTTAATTGTAATAAAAGTTCTTATAATGAATAAATATGATAAATATAATTTTATTTTTATTTTTTAGTTGATTTAACCATGAAAAATGTACAAGTAGAGGAATCATAAAAAAGAAACATGCATGGAAAATAGACCAGCTTTCACTCAAATTGTAATTTTAAGGCAGAATTATATATAAATGTATAATTAGAAATTACAATGGAAAAATACATAGTATGTTCTGTATTATTTTGGTTGAAGAAAAATTTAATAATATATATATATATTATAAAATAGTTTTGAATTTTTATTCAGCAAGATGGAATTTGAGGTAATAGATTATGATAAAATATCATTTCTTTTTTGGATTTTCAATACTAAATTTACATTATGTACGTCTATATAAAATTTATCCTTTAAACCCAATATATTATCCTCCTCTAAAGTTATTCAGTAAATAATCATTTAATAATAACATTTTATTATCTTTGGTAGTTAAAATCATCATGAAATTTATTTTAATAAAAGTCAACCTTATTTTCTCTTAGGTTTATGAATTTTTTCCTTGTAAATGTTCTTAAAAATGTTTTATGGATGGTTTAATATATACATAAATATTTGAGAAATATTATTATTATAACATTCTAATTTAATTTGAAATGATTAATATGTATATTGTTAAAAAAAATTCATTTGACTCAGTTTTATCTTTTTATAACAGTTTGAAAAGAATGTTCTCTTTTAATGTTTACATAATGAAAGGATTTTATCTCCATGATAATAATTAATTGATTTGAAGATTATTTAACAATTTTCCATGGACATTTTTTATGAAATATTTTTTCAATATTCTTTTAATTTTTAATTATTAAAGATACAGAATGAATGTGATATTTTTCATGTTTTCAATGAAATGTTTAAATTCTCTTTTTAAAGTATTTTCCATCTATGTAAACATCATTTATGTATATTTTTTCCTCACAGGTGATATGATATTATGATAACATGCAACATATTTCTTATGATATCTCGTGATGATGATGTTTTAATGAAAATTATTTGATACTGCAAACATTACCATAGGTTATTAATGTGGTGATGAAATATACATGAAACTAGTTTATTTTTCCTATGTTATGTAATGATGAAATGATGATTATATTTATGGTCTAGTGGAAAAAATAATGTAAAACCCTATGATTTTTCTAAATGTTATTTTCAAGTTAATTTAATCTTTCATAAATTATTTATTACACAAAAAACTGTGTTTATATTTCATTAAATGAACTAATGGTTTTATATTTAATTACCAAAAATACTGAGTTTATCTTGTGATAAACTCAAGAATTTATTTTTTTGCATTACACGCAACACCAATTTTAATATATTATCATTTAATGTGATAGTTATTAACTAGCAATTAGAATAGCATGTATGAATAAAATTAAATAAATTATAAAAATATATTCTTTATGTATATATATAAAATGAATTCATTGGTTTCTAATTAATTATAAATAGAAATATAAACCATTTGAAAATAAATTTAATATTTTTCTAAAAATCTATTTTTATGTAAAAAACATGTTTTACCACAATAAATTACATAAAACACATTTGGTTAATTTTTTTAATGAATTGTGTATATTATATATTAAATCCAAATTTTAACTTTCATCTGATGTGTTTCCTATGCATAATATATAAATAAATACAATTTTATTCTTAAAATTGTAATTTTTTTAAAAAGATGTATTATCTCCATTTACGCACTTATTTTAGAACTAATTTTCAAAAAAATTAGGTAATTTATTTGAAAAAAAAATTTAATTTATGAAATTATTTTGTCAAAATTATATTATGGTTAATATATTAATATTTTCTTAGAAGATAAATTTTTCAATGAAAAATGATTAATACTGGTTTTATTAAGAATAGTCATTTATTTTAATGATTTTAAACACATTAAAAAATAATATGGTTTAAGAAGAAAAATTATTTCAAATATATATGTATTAATATAATTTAATTAATTTTAATTATTTTCATCTTCAATTTAGGAAGAATTGGTTTTTAAACTGCTGATCATTTTCTATTTGGAAAATATGCTTTCTCATCACATTTGTAGAATTTATTTTCATTTAAATTTTGAAACTTATGTTATTGGAATTTAGAGAAATGGATTCCATATTTAGAATAAAATTAATAAATAATATATATTAATTCTAACTTAATTTTTTACATTAATGAATTGTAAAATAGAAAAAATTTATTTATCATGGTTATAGTAAAAATGGGCTTACCGGAGATTAAAATAATGAAATAACTGTTAAAAAGAACCCAAAACATTTCCAAAACACATTTTATTAAAATATTTTGACCATATATATTCTATTTTCTTGAAAGGGCCATTTTGGATCTTTTAGGAATGTGAATAATGTGGGTACATATTTTTTTCAATAATTGGAAGTGTGCCACTCACATCACTTATATAATTCCACCCACTATCATATCCTATACGCACAAAAAAAAATTTCAATAATAACCCTACCAAAATAACATCCTTACATAACTAATGAAATCATATAAGCATCATTGTTGTGAAAAATGCAACCTAAGAATCCATTTTATGAAAACCAAAAGAAGTTTCTTGAAGAAGATGTAATATTCTACAACGAGAGTTTTTATTTTATTTATTCCACCCTATAATTCAATTATTTTAAAAAAATTATGATATAATAAACTCATTATCATAAAAAAATTATATTTTTTTATGTTACGGTAATTACCTAAAACCATTTCCATTATCATCAAATGGGTTACGAAATCATTAGTCGTGTATACCGCAGACTACTACCTCGTGAACCGATGTTATTCATATTGCATCACCACGTCTCCTAGATAGATATAAGTATTTATTTTTTATTAATATGAGATATGATATTATTATTCTTATTTAATCAGGATATCACATATTATCTCAGAATTTCCATTTTTTTGGGAATACGAAAGCATCGTTCTTTTTTTTAGCGGACTATCATCATGCGAAGTGACATGATTCTTTTGTTATTTACATTAATCATAATAAGTATTGGGATAATGATGGTGTGTGATATATCTGAAATAAAAAAATGTGAATTTTTTATTAAATAGTATTTCTTTATTTCCATCAGGAAATTTGAAACAATGTTCATGTGTACGTACATCCAAATGTCTCCATGAATGGTGTATTTCATTTTATATATATAAATTTTATGGATCAATATAAATATATTTATACTATATATATATATATTCAAATTATATCATTTTTAACAATATAGATACTAGTTAATCATTTTCAGTGTAATAATACAAGAAATAATAAAAATCAAAAAATACATGAAAAATAAAGATTTTACTTCAAGAAACCCGACACTTATATAGAAATTATAAATAAATTGGTATTAAATAGTCATAAGAATATAATATATGTATTGATGTATAATTATGAATATTTAATAGATTAATAATTATCTTATACTTATTATACAAGATGATTTAACTTGTTTGAAGGAAGTCAATACTTAATGTCAGTGATTTATATATCACTTTTTACTTCTTTGAGAATAAGGTTATTTTTGCCTCCTATTTCTTTTATATGGTGTAAATACTGACCATGAGTTTATTTCATGATGATTATTCTTTAAAATTATTGGGATTTACATGTCAATTTTACGATCTCTATTTCATGCGGCGTAGAGTTCAAATGTTACCAAAGCATTTTGGGATTCAGTCCCAATATTCTTTCTTTGAGACATATGTTATGTTATGGAACTATAATATTGTATGAGGTGCATATAAGACCAATTGGAAAACTAACATCATGAATATAATTATTTTAATGATATTTAAATATTCATTTAATTTTATTCTTAATGGGGATTACGATTCATAATTTCCAATTTGGTAGGAATTTTATTCTATAATTATATATTTTTATTAGGATTGATTATGGTTATGAATCCAATAATTACATATTTAGATCTATACATAAAACAATTCATGAATTTTATGACCATATATTTATTTAATTAAAATAAAAGTTTTTTCTCCCTTTATTTACTCAATAGATTAAAAGAAAATTTATAAAAAATAATCTTTATTTTTATCCTCAGTTAAAACCCCATTTTTCATCCAAAACCATGTTTTCTAAAAGTGTTTTTGAATTTTTTTGGTTCAAATAATTTATTTAATTAATTTTTACCCATTATTTAGTTATTAAGAAAAATTTTTTAAATTAATATTATGGACGTTTCCCCAAAAACTCTCCTTTTTGTTAATTGAAAATGTGAAATGAATCTTCGTTTTAATGTGTATGACATGAACTCAATACTCCAACATAATTACCATTATTTTATTGGGAGAATAATTTTTATGTTTATGTAATTGTTAAATAAATGTATTTTAAAAAAATTATTTTTTAAAAAGATTATTTTAAAGTGGAAAAAATTTCATCCTCAAGAAATGTATCGAATTATTTTTAAAGCTTTCATTATAAATTTTCTTGTGTTTTTTAAAAGATAAGTATTTTAAAAAAAAAATTGGTTTTAATTTTTTTTTTTCAAATTGGGAAGAATATTTTCCTCAATATATTAGTTTAGTTTTTTTTATAGTTTTTTATAACAATCCATTTTTATTTTCAATGAAAATGATTTTAAAATAGTTTTATTTTTTGAGAATTGTTTTTTAATGTGGGAATAATATTTTCATTATGAAATGTTTTAAATGATTTTAAGGATTCCTTTATATTTCTGGAAATTTCTTTTCCATGAAAAGTATTTTCAAAATGTTTTATGTCTTAAAATGGTTTTTCATTGAGAAAAGGTTATTTTCTTCAAGAAATGATTCAAATGATCAATAAATATGCATATATATGTTTCCAATTATTTTTTATGAAAAGGGTTATGAAGGTGTGTTTTTTTAAAAAAATAAAATATTATTTCATAGTTTCCTAGTTAATTTTTTTAAATAATCTTTAAATATTACTTTATATGTTTCTAATTTTATGTTCAAAATATAGGATTTTGAAAAAAAAAATTAAAAACATTTTTGTCCAAGTGGAATGTTTATTTTCATCAAGAATTAGTCAAAGTTATATTTTAAAATAATTTTCCATTCAAGATGATTAAATTTTAAGTAACATAAGCTTTAGTAGGGATATGATATAAGGAAAACATTCTTATTAATTATCTAAATGGTTTTTGTTTTTTATGACAAGTTTTTTGTGAATCCCGTTTCTTTTCCATGGGTACTACCATGATGAAACCCACTTCATTAAATAGGTTATGCTATAATGAAATGATGAAATGATTTATTATCCTTTATCTTTTACATTGGTTATGGTATAATGAATTTTTTATTTAACCCATTTAATTTCATGACTTATGATATTATAAATGTTTTATAATTTTTCAGCATACATTCATATGATTTTCATTATGTAGTGGGTTGGAGCTATATATTTCTCTAATTCATTGGGTAATGATTTATATCTCATGAGATTGATATGACTAGAATATGGAGTGACTCAAGTTCGGTATGGGAATTTTTCTATTATGATGGTCTTGGGAGTGAACATGATCCACTATGATGGTTTGGGGAGGGAAATCATCTGACTACGATAGACTCAATAGTGATCCTTGAATACTATGGAAATTATTTTATGTTCTAATTTTTATATAAACATTCTATATATTATGCCAATTTTATACTCTCAGGGATCATGTTCTTTTATTTACTTATGATTTATTTCTTATTAACAACCATTATTGATTCCATGTCTACTGATTTTTATCTTTGATATGAAACATATTATTTTCATATTTTATTATCATGTCATCATACCATTATTCTCATGCTATTATTACATATTTCATTTATTTACCCATCCAAAGAATCTGAGATCACCCATTCTTGTGTTTCTTGTCCAATCGTTGTGAGGAAATGTATTGTGTATGATATTTCTAAGAAGGTTTATAGTTATGACGGACTTAGTGGGAGATAATTTAGTATACATATGAACTTTTTGTTTATGTTTCCATGTGTCTAATGTTACTACACAATTATTATCCTCTTATTTGTGTTTGTATAATGTAATAAATGTACATCTAAAAATATGTCATATATATGTTTGGAAATCTTAGTTTTCAATAATTGTATTTAAATGGAGGTTTAGTTAACATTAAGAAACCAGGATGAGAATATTTTAGTGAGATCCATATGGATATATCTAAGGATATGTGTAGGGATACATTTAATGATAATTTTATGGATGAGTCAATGTAAAGGAAAATATAATAGATTTTTCTAAATGTTAGAGTTAGTGGTTTGCAAGAAATTACATCCATATCAGGATACTACATGTGGGTGTGGATCTGGAACAGTGGTACCTAGGGGATTTAACTCCAAAAGGGTACACTAATCTATAATCAATCATCACCTAGTTCATGACAACGAGCCTTGTTGCACACCTAGTTTGACAGTCTTGAGGGATATTCTTTGGGAATTCACAAACTCTTTGATAAAAACAATGAAGGATTTAAATATATAATGACTATGAAGGACCTAGCTTTATCATAAAGTATCATAGATTTAAATGAAGGATTCATTATTTTGGAATACTATAAGTGATTTTTCAGGATAATGAGGTTTTCAAATATGCATTTTGTTACTCACACAATGATTTATGGTTTTAGTCAATGGTGGTAATAAGATGAAACTATAGTAATGTTTAATGTGATATAAAATGTTTTGATGAAAAAAACGGACTAATTACTTGAGTAAATATTATTGTTTTTATTCCTAATACGATATCATAATATTTGACTAATAACTTGTACCTTAACCAAATCATGGACTCACTAAAGTAGACAATGATAGAGTTCATTAGGAGTTTGGAGGTTGGAGACCATGGGGGAAAGAATATTATGTTTCTTATATGTAAATAATTATAGAATATGAAAATAATTAATGTCTCAGTGGAACAAAAATTTGTTTTGATTATAAAAAATAATGACATTATGAAATTAATTAAAATGGAAAAAATGAACCTTTTTGTAAATGTGTTAGATTTTAATATTGGAATCTCTAAGATATCATAAATATTTAATTTTTTAATGTATGGAAAGTACAAGAATTATAAAAATAGATGTACTAATGGGAAAGATTTTGAATAGGATTGGAAGTATTTTTTTAGTAATGGTTATATTTATGTTTATGAAGAGTTAAAAATGTGATATGAAAGGAATTATGTTTTAATTAATAAGATAATGAATCCCTTTTAATGATTAAATGGAATGTGAAATAATTGAAGTGGGATGAAAAGAGTTTTATTTTTATGCGTAGTATTTTGGAAATTTTAATCATGACACATCAATGGATTGTTACATAATGATTTGGAGTTAAGGATTTAAAAGAATATGGTAAAGGCTACTGATGGCCTAAAAATTGATTTAATGGAATTGTTATATTTTAATTTAGAGAAGATAAACCATTGTATATTATTTATGATGCAAAAATTTTGTTTAGTTTGGATAACGATAATTTTTATATGGCTAAATAAAATTTGATAATATAGATTACCTTTAAACAGATTACTGATTTGATGACAAATTATTTTTTGTTATCATTTAGGGATTTTAGAACATTTTGGGATTTAGGAAATATATTAAATTATAAGTGATTTTATTTAAGGAATGATGAATGTGTTAATTTTTGAAAGAATGTATATTTTCATTATGGTTTATGGTAATTCACTATATTATCATGTTTGAAGAGAATATATGATCAAGGTATTCACATATTTGGTGTTTAAAATTTTGATCTATAGCTTGTTATTTTAGAGATTAATGTATTACCACATATATGAACATTTATGCACAACGGATAACATGTGGTAACTATTTTGTTATGATAATAACAAGATAAATAATGAATGAATTGTCATTATATTGTGGATATTATGTTTCGTTAGTGACTCTGGCATAAAAATATTATTCATTTCTAAGAGTAAGTAATCATGATGAAATTGTTCAAGGAGATAAAAAATGATTATATTATTATTATAAATTGAAATAAATCAATTATTCATATCTTTTTATGAAAATTATTCTTCTATATGAAAAAGATATTAAAATATCATTTTTTCTTATTAACATAATTTTGATAATACCAATGACCTTTTTACACATCTTTAGTAAATGGATTTGTGGTTGTTGATTATCACAAGATCATTAACTTTTTGTGATCAATGATCTATGTCACTCTCCATCATTATTTGAACATTACTCTTTCCTTCCATGTTGAAATTGTCACTTCTCTCATATGTTATCCTTTACGTAAATCTAGTATATTTTATTCCATGTGACCATCATACATCCCTTTCTCTATGCTCAAGAAAATGTTTTTTATGTTTATTATAATGTGGGTTTTCTAAAAATTTATTTTTATATTATAAACCCTCTCTTACCCAAATCAAGTTTAAATTTAAATGATGAAATTTATATGAGGGTTTAGAATATAACACCCTGATATTTTCTGAAATATTTTTTTGAAATAAATTTAATATTTTCTATATTTTTCATTACACAAAACAATGGGTTCATCCTGGATTACACACAACACAAATTTTTTCTTGTATTACACACAAAATAATGCTTAAACCAAACACGATATAATATTAAAATATTATCATTTAATATGATAATTATTTCTGAGTTGATGGAATGGAGGGTATGAAAACAACGAGAAAATGATTTATAACCATGGACCTATAGACCCGGTTTTATATGTCCATGGATATAGATGAATTTTTATCCATGGTTTAATTAAATTTGACATTATAGATTAATTTAAATACAAATTTCATAAAAAAACCTGGCAATGGGGTTCATTTTATTCAACACCCACACCACTCTCTTTTCTTACCCACGACTTTGTGAGTCTTCTTCCTCTTGATACCTCCCATAATCATGTGATTCCTCCCATATTCCTATTACCTTGCATGATTCCTCACATCCCCTAATCATGATTCCTCATTCCCTCAAAAGATTCCCCACATCCCCATCATTGTGCAATCCTCCCATCCTCCATCCTTTTCATAATCTGTTGTCTCTCCATTTATTATATTGGATGAACCCTATTCCTTCTATGATTGCACTACAAAATCGTTTTGTAGTATATTTCCATTGATTAATTGTGTCAACCAATACTTTTTTATTCAATTAGTAGGCCACAAAATATATATAGTTGAGACCATCCATAAGCAGGTCCTATGTAGGATGAACCCTACCTTTTCTACGAACCAGACACCTCCTACTCATTATAGTGGGTATTAATCCTTCATCCATCCTATGGTGTTGTAGTGTTCTCATTTTTGTTTATCATATCTTCCATAACCATTCCCAGTCCACATAAAATATATCATTAATTTATTTCGTTATTTTAGAAATCTCCTTTCTATATATATATATATATATATTATTTTAAAATAAAGAATTGGAGGTTATTTCTCTATATCTAATCATGTCATTTTACTTTAATAGGTTATATATTTTATTGTTACTATCTGGAAGGCCTTCTTGGGATAAGGAAAACCCCCTCTACATCATATTTTATTCATATACCCAATTATTTTTAGGGTTTTACATACCATTTTAAATTCCATTAGACATTATTTTATAGCATATCATGAGATACTATGAAGCATTAATTATAAATGGATAATTTCACTTTTCAACTATATTTTAATATAAGATATAGGATATAAAATATGGGTTTCCTGGTTAATAATGTGAGGTGCACGTATATAATTATATTTTTTTCTTTAGTTAATCATCCAATATTTGTAGTGAAAACATGAAATGAAAAATACTGGTTTCCTTTGATCTAATTATAGAAATAAAATTAAACACAATGTGTTGAATCTTCCATCTCATTTTGTCTTTTTAGCTGGCCTGGTTCTCTAACATTTAATATAAAGAATGAATATTCCCTCACTTCATGATCTAATTAGTCATTCCTATGATAGATAATATTTCTATGGAATGTGACACCACCTCCCCAACAATATTGAAAAAAATATTATATATACTGATTGCCATATTTATTTCAAAGAAATAAATATATTCTAAAATAATGAATATTATAACATTTGCATTTTTATAAGGATGTCAGTATGTTAATTAAATTATTATTATTATATGTTATTTGTATATACATAGTGATCAATCAAGATTTCACCACTCATTATGCATAAACACTATCAATTTAGAGATTACTACATAAATATAATCTTTTAGAAATGTTATTTTTAATCCTTTGGTGAATTATTTATATTCAATGATTATAAAGGAAATTGTACACGTACATATTGAGGATAAAAATTAAGGCTTAAAATCTTCAATGGACAATGAGATGATTGAACTTCATGATAAAATATGGGATAAAGTTTTTCCATCCTTTGTATCACATAAATTTGAAAAATTGAAAGGTTTCACTCCTTATATAAATGATATTTTTATGTCATTTTTATATAAATAAGTAAAATTAATGATAAAAAATAAATTATATAAATAACATAATATTATATTATTTCAATGAAATTAATTTTATGAAACTGATATCATATTCATTTTTGATAAAAAAAATAGCTTAAATGGTTTTGATATAAGCCTAGTGGTTTTATCTTGGAAAAGGGAATGTTTTGATTAAAACCTCATGTTTTAGTTTTAAAAATGGAAATTGGTGTATTTGATATGGGATAATTGGATGAATTGTATTTTAAAATTTTTTAAATTAAATTTCCCCTTATTGATTTTATTAGAGAACATAAAATCCTTTGTAATTATTATGTTATTTCATATAACACTCTATTGATTATTTAGAACCTGTGAAATACATTTTTAATAGGTTTCATACCTGATGGGATGGTGATGAGTCCTCTTTGACACATGTTTGAGGGACATGTGTATACATATTTACTTGTTAACTATTTAAGAGTGAGGGAGTGTCATATCTTGGACCAATCATACCTTTTGTAAGATGACTATTTTTCTCATTGTTTTTTAAATATTTTTCATTGTTTGTTGTAAAATATTTTACGAAAGAATTATAAATTTATATAAATTGTTTTCTATAAAATTTATATTAATCTATTTGTTTAAAGTAATTAAATAAATTGAAAATTTATTCATGGTTTTTTTAAAATATGATTTTAAAATGGAATTTCGTATTTATCTAAAATTGAAATATTTATTTGGTTAATTAAATGTTAGATCTAATTATGGAATCCTCGGTGAGACCACATTGGGATTTTATCTCACACCCTACCTTTTCATTTTGGTGTTTTTATATTATCTTCGTCTTGGCTCAAGAACGGGTATGGAACCTCTTGAAGGTGGTAGTAACTATTAGTCCTTGGGCTTTGAGTGTTTTGTTTGAACAGACATGGGTTTTTATCCTATTTTCTATTACTATATGGTAGTGCTTTGGGTTTTTATACTGGTTTAGCATCTGATATAATTCTTCTTGTATAGATTTTCATATATGCACATAGACTTGTTTATCTATCTTTTGTTGTATTTGTGGAAAATTAGATCCCACATTAAAACTATAGGACGTAAGGTTCTAGTTTCAGACTCATGGGTATCAGGAAAACCCCTCAAGAAATATCAGGACTGGATCTATTATAATCCCACTAGGATATTTAGGTTGGTTCATCACAATGTTGTATCAAAGGTGTAGTTTTTTCATCTTTCCTTGATGTTTGTATGTAGTTGTGTAATATTTTTAGTACATTGGAGGTACTTGAGATTGAGTTTCTAGCCAGCTCTCACCGAAATGAGGAATATGTAACCAAGGGTGGTTTTGGGAAAGCCATATTGAGGATTTGTTATAATTTTTCCATGATTTTGTTTTGGATAGGATGAAATCCAAATCTTGTGTATCTTCCCATTAGGATTAATTTCCCTTGTTTCTCAGTTTAAATAGTAATATGAATCCATCATTGTGGTTTGTGGATGTTGTGTAGCATCATTCTTATGAGAAGACATTCAAATTGGATCTATGAATAAGCTACTGATAATCCTCTGTGAGAAAATCCTCTTGTAGAACTAAGTTTGGTTGAAGTTATTTTGCATGATTTCTATGATCTTGGTCATGTACCCCCAACAATTCCCATTGAGGCTCCAGATGAGGAACCTCAGATGGATATTATCTGGAATTGTTCTCATGATATACTTCACAAGAATTCACTAGCATTCAAAGGCTCCAGTGATCCTCAAAAGGCTGAGTAATGGTTGAGAATATTTGAGAATTTGTATTAATTATTTGAGACACATAATTAATTCAAGGTGATGTGTGATACCATGGTTCTAGAGGTTCTGAGAAAAAGAAGGTGGGACACGATTGTAACAGTGAAGAATCACGAGGGCTTGGAGTGAAAATACTTCAAGGATATTTTCACAGACTAATTCTATCCATAGTAAATTGTGTAAGCCAAGGCTATTGAGTTTTTTAATTTCACGTAGGCTGAAAAAACCATGAAATAACATGGAATAAAATTTGATCTCGCGTATTTTCACCAGAGATTGTATCGAATTATAATATGAAGACTCTAAGTTTCAAGATGGTACATTGATATTATATTCATTCTTAAGATTTCTTGCTGATGTTTCCTTGTTATAAAGATGTTTGGGATAGATATTTGATGGTAGAAATTGATCTAGCTAGAATGTTATGGTTGATATGAGTACCTTTATTTCATAATGGTAGTTCTATTAATTCCTTTATAGGAGAGAAGAATCATGAGGATTCTCACGGTGGTTCTTAACAACAGGGGTTTTCTAAACCTACTACATAACCTAGAAGATGCCCTTGGATTATCTACTAGCATGGGAATAAGGGTTAGTCCAATAGGGTTTTTAGTGAATCACACATGATATATGGCTCCTACGAACACTAGAGTTATTTACATAAGTCTTCAATTCCACATCTACTCAATGTAGTGGCCTGGGATCATCATCACCTATTGAAAATGGTGTGCAATAATATTCATAAAGGAAAAGGGGGTTATAGCGTATTGTATCCCTAAGGATGCTTCTACACATATTGGAAGAGTCTTTAGAGGAAGTAGACATGGGTCCAACGACAGTAATAGGAAACATCACTATAAATTCATCATTAGTGACTACATTATTTGATATTGGTTCATCTCATTTGTTTATTTCAACTCATATTGTCAATCTTATTAATCATCCTAAAAACATTTTTTCTTATGTGATGGATATTACTTCACCCCTTGTAATTAAAAGAGAATAATGTCTCTGTAGTCCAACTTTAATTTTCTATTTATCATATGTTTATCTTGCTTGGTATTTCCATGTTCTGAAATTGAAACCTTTTGAATTAATATTTGGGATGGACCAGCTCAATGATAATAAATCCTAGAATGAATTTTATCTTTCAGGGGTATCCATTACTGAACTAAATCAGGTTTTACATATATTTTATTGATAATGGGACTCGTGGTCGAGTAGAGTAATACATTCTTATCTAGTGTTGGGGAGAATAATATCTGTGATTTCTTTTGATCTGAGGTGAGAATCATTGGGCAGTAATCTCCCTATAGTATTTTTCTAGTTTCCTAATGTATTTACTCTTTAATTCTATGGTTTTCCATCATTATGGGAGTTATAGTCTTCTATCTATTTAGTTCATGGTACTCAACATGTTTTTATTCCTTCATACCATACAGAACCAATTGATATGAAACAGTTGATGTCTATGTTGGATGATCTTCTGGAGAATGAGATAATATGCCCATGTGTGTCAACTTGGGCAGCATCGGTTCTCTTTTCTATGAAATATGACGTTTCACTTCTCTTATGTGTTCATTACCAAAATCTCAATTGAGTTACAGAAAATTACAAGTATCTATCACCATTGATTAATAATTATTTTCACCATTAGAAAGAGTAAAATTTGTTCTCAAATATTGATCTTTGATCTGGTTACCATCAGTTGAGAATAAAAGAATATAATATTCAAAAAAACGCCTTTCAGAGAACACATGACTTTTTCAGTACCTTATCATTTTTTTAACCAATTCTCATATAGTATTTCTGTTTTTATTGGAAAGGATTTTCCATGATAATATTATTAATTTCATTGTAGTCTTTGAGGGTGAAATACTTGTTTACTCTATGTCTATGGAGGATCATGTGTGTCATTTGAGAGGACGTCTAGAATTAATGATATGTCAAAAAATTTATTCCAAGCTACCAATATGTGATTTCTGGAATAGAGAAGTTAATTTCATGGGACACATAGTTTTAAAACATGGTATTTCAGTTGATCCAAAAAAGTATAAAGATATTATGACATTGTAGAAACCACAAATTTTTTTCTTGATTTAGAGAATCTTGGGTTTATCTGGATATTATCATAGATTCATTACGGACATTTCAATGTAGAATTCAACAATGACAACTTTAACTCAGAAGGGAGTAATGTTTTCTTGGGATGAGAAATTCTTGAGTTCTTTTATTGAGCTGAAAATTATATTGACTAATTCTTCAGTGATGACACTTCTAGTATTTGGGAAGTGATATGTGGTCTTCTGTGATGCATTGAGTTCATGTTTTGGTTGTTTTATTATATATGGTTATCATTTTGTTACTTATGGCTCTCATTAACATTGACCACTTGAGAATAATTATCTGAATCTTGACCGTGAACTCACTGTTGTGACCCAAAAATTAACGGAATTAATATTTCAGATAATGTTTTACTAGGGAATATAACCACAAATTCTTAAGTCATATATTGTCACAAAAAGATTTGAATTTACACCAGAGGCATTTGGTTGAATAAATTCAATCTTTCTTCTTTTACATAACCTATACTCTAGAGAAATGGAGTATCATCCCAAATGATTTGATTAGGAAACTTCCGACCCTAGCTATGAAGGAATCATTAGAAGATTGGAACATGATGGATATATCATCATAGTTTCATATTAGATTCCAGGAATAATTGGCTGATATTTTATTGTCAATTGATCAATTGAAATCTTCTCTTCTTGAGATGATTCTTTAGGAACACCAGCTTTATTATGAGTTCCTCGTCATTAGAGACACTCTTTATGGTAGTTATACTGTACCTAACCATTCATTCCCCACCAAGGGTATTATATGATCTTAAAATTTTTTTGTTGTGAAATTATTGGTAAGGAATTTTTTGATAAGGGTTTCCAAAATTTCTAGTGGTAAATGCACCCAAGAACCATTAAAATGTTCTATGATATATAGTGAAGATACTGGTGGCATGGTATGAGGTCAAAAATTAGAGAATTTAGATAAAATAGATATACGTTTCTAAAGGTCAAGGCCAAGAACCTAAAACCCTTGGGTTTTCTTTATCCATGTCCAGTTCAAACATGGAGGTGGTATGAGATCTCTATAGACATTGTGGTTTGGTTTCCATGTACCAAGAGAAAGAAGAATGTGACATGAGTTTTGATCGATTGGATGCCAAATAAGCTCACATTATAACTATCCATGATTAAACAAATGTTAAGGAGTTAGGAAATATCTATGTGAATGAAATTTTTAATTTTCATGGAGTTCTATCTTCTATAGTTTCTGATAGTGATCCTTTGTTTACTTCTCGTTTTTGGAGAGGCTTTTAAGAGTATCTAGGATCTCAGGTCTGTTTGAGTACGAAATACTATCGACATTTATATGACCATATAGAAAGATCTATACATATTCTTGACTATATTTTTTTTACTAAATTCTTGAATTTGGTGGATCTTGGGATTACCTTTTAGGGATGGTTTTGTATTCTTATAACAATAGTTACCATTTTGCAATCAGAATGTCTCTTTTTTAGGCCTTGTATGGCCGACCTCGCAAATCTCTACTGTGTTTGTCAGAGATTGGTGAATTTTCCAATGTTGACCAAGCTTAGTTCATGAGATGATGAAAAATATTTAGTTGATTCATTAGATAATTTTTATAGAAGAAAATTTATATAAGTCATTTTATAATGATTATCATAGACCATTGTAATTTTCAGTTTTTAACCAGGTGTATTGAAAGTTTCATCTCATTTGTGTCATAGATAGATTGGGAGAAAAATGGTGTATTTCTCATTGATTTTTGAGAAAATTAGAGGTTGTTGATAATGTGGTAAAAGTGTATTATTGTTGAGAAATTCCACCACATCTAATGTTGATACATATCATTTTCCATGTATCTCATCTACAGAAGTATCTTTCAGATCCCTCTCATGTTTTGAGATAGAGTGATCTTGAGGATGAACCCGATTTATACATGACTGAGAATATATTCATGACCATGGCTCTACTATGTGATGAATCATTATGACTACTCTATCACAACAACATGGTTCTACCCAACGTCCTCTCTATAGCCTCTTCTCTCACGAAAAACAAGAGATATGTCTTTAACATAAATGGATTGACCTGGAACTAGATCTATGGAATCAAAAACTCCTAAAAAATCCTCTCCCTACCCTCTTTATATGGTAACAAGTATGATGCTTAAAATATAAGGGTCCTAAAATGGTTCTCAAACTCCCACACACTGGAGCTCCCCAGCCAATGGGTAAGTATCTCTTGGAGACGAGCTACCTTCAAGGTCGAAGAAAGAAACAATACTCTGAATAGGTCTCAGAAACATAGTGCTTCTTCGAAATATGGATCAAACTGAACTCTATATCCCCATCCATCAACTAGTATTCCATGACTACATCTAAATTGAATCCCTCATAATTATTTAGATTATGTTGTTGAATCTCATGGAGTGTCCTCCTCTAAGCTTCCTTGTATTTGACACATACTCTGTGGAGATCTGCTGGCACATCCTTCTAAACATCTTCAGTGAAAACCTGATGAGGACATCAACCGGGAGCCATACCAGTAAGAATACAAAATGACAGAGCTCATAAACCTAGAATATGATATTTTTAACATTGATGAATTTGTTATTTAATTATCTTTTTTACGGTTTTAAGTCTACCCATTTCGAACACATGCACAAATAAGAATGATGCATTGTCCTTTCCAAGTACTATACCCTAAAACCAGTATCCCATTGTTTAGTAGGCTTAGTAAACATAAATTTTTGTTCATTAGATCATAGGGGTGGACTAAATACCTATGTATCATCTATTATCACGTGTTTACATCACTTACTAATCTTAGCTGAAACCTAATACCTACTAACCCCTGAAACCTCACCAGTGCCTAAGTCTAACCTCCATATTATCCCTCAAACATAAACCCTTAATACCACTCTATCACGATCCCCATTCCCCGATCCACATAATGATACCTCAATCAGTGGAGAGAGATGGTGACTTCTCGATTCACATCTCCAGTAGGCCTAGGGTAGGTGAATAGCACTGAGGGTATAATAAACGTGCATATGGGAGGCATTACCCTCTAAGTGATACATGAAGAAGAGAGATATAATAAGGATAAAAGAACCAATACCTTCTGAAACACATATACCTGATGAAAACCCAGTTGAAAACGTTCAATTTCATACCTTATTAAAATAACGGAAATAAAACTACAAGTCCCAAAAAGGTGAATATGGTAGTGACCATGAAGCTCAAACAGCTCCTGCTAAACCCCTAGCTCATAATATCTAGCCCGATCACTAGCCTACTCCAACTAACAATAAAAATATATTATATCTATGAGGTGTGGGCATAACAATATACTTATTAGGATCCTCCCATGAGCCTATCATGTAAATGAAAAAGAAATTATACTAAATATTATTGAAAAATAGTGGAACTCACACATCATCAAAATCGATCTACTGAATCGTAATGTCGTAGACCTTGACGCCACTGAAAGGTTCCATAAGATTGGTATGTCAAATGGCCTCAAGAACATATCCCAAAACTACAAAAGTTAAAGACTAGCAGTATGGAACTGGGTGTGTTCATGTAGAGGTTATTCCCTCATTAGAAGATTGTAACATAGTGGAATATCAAAAACAGTTTAAAATAGTGGAAGCATTAAACCATACAATAGAAGTAAAGAGGGGAAGATTGATAGTATAAACAAGTTGGAAATCATATCGCATACAATATAAGAATATTTGTCACATATTTCTAATAAATCATCCAAAATAAGAATACAAGTAACATGTTCAATCTATATAACTGATGTAAAAATATACCAAAGATAAGTAATAAAATTCCAAGCCTCTGCTTGGTCTTATGCTCTCCTTATCCTAAGAAGTATATCAAGTACCTGATGTAGGGTGATTTCCACTATCATTACATGAAATCATATAATATATTTGGGCCTATAAACACGACTCAAATAGGGTGTGACACTGAACCCTAGTAGGCACCAAGGTATGTACCAATCAGTCAGTGAATATATGTGATAGAAAATGGGAAATAAGAACAAAAGTAATCATGGATGTAGTCAAAATTAACCATCCTATATGAAAGGGTTTTAATTTACATTCACGTCACATCCATTTAACAAATCAGTTGCATTTAATTTATAATTATTGAGATCCAGCTCGAACTGGTCACCCCCTATGAAATTAGTATAACAAAAGATGCCTTTGAAGGCAATATAATCATGTACAAGTGAAGACCGAATACAAGATTGTATTTTGGTTTGGCTGACACATCATAAGTCATTTCATTTATAATTTAATTCAAAACATGAGCACATCCTTGACATTCCTAAGATGTAATCCAAGTATCACTCCAAGTGTAATCTCAACCAACACATACTACAAGACCATCCCTCATGGACCTTTCAATAATATGGTATCACTCTGGGTGAGTTATATAGTCTATGTCATCTTAGTATGTCCTTGGTGGTTTTATAAGGAAGCCCCAATTATCGCCCATGACCTATATTCAAATGTCCCTTGAGTCTGTACATGGAATCCCTAGATTGGTTCCATATATCACTTGGAATATAAGTCTATCCTCGATGAGTGAATCGATGGTATACATCAATGAATCCATGTATCACTCGTGGAATTATCACATGTAACCATTGAGTTCATCCATGGCATCCTAAGGTGGATCCATGTATCACACAGGGTATAAAGGTCAACAGTCACATGACTCCATCCATGGAATTCCCATCTAAAATCTATGCATCACTCATGGCTATTTATTATTTAACCATTTCAATTATTTTTAATATAATGAGCCCAAGGCCAAGAGAATCTAATAATAAAATCACCTTAAAGGGTGTATCAATCTCTGGACAACCATTAATGGCTTGGACATCCAATTATTCATCTGGTAATATTTTTTATAACATGAAACACATTTATATCAAACTAATACATGGTTTTATCATTGTTTAATTAATTTGGTCGAGTAATAATAATGAACTCACATGCATTATCAATCCATTTTGTGGCATGTGATCAATTTAACTTATTAGGGATTACAATTCAAGGGCCATCCAAAAAGCATATTGCTATTTTTAATATGGCAGTCCTAATAAGAAAATCAATTGATCACATGGCTTATTAATAACATAGCATACATGGGAAAATCCATTACTAGAAAAAGTCAACCCCATTGAACCAATTCGAGTCACAACCTATACATACTCACACAGACAAATAATAGAAAAAAAAGCATTATGAAACAGGCAATGGGATATATAGGTCAAGGTTCAAGTCATCCATCTCATTCCCTTAATTACATAAATTAAAATCTATGATCATTGTAATTTTATTCAAAGGATGATTCCCATTTTGAAATCCCTTGACAAGGGGTAAAAGGAATTCCTCATGGGAATCTATAGCCAAAAGCCACAAAGGGTCACTCAAGGAGACTCACCCATGGGGTGTTCATTAATCAGGCTATACAACCTAAAACATTTATAATCATTTATATTAAATTACTTAAAACATGTTAGGAAACAACATTGTTTAATTCCAATTTAAGGTGATGCCCCCAAAAATGTGTGCACAACAATCCTATATATATAAATGATCAAAATTCAATAGAATCACATGACCAACTACATTAGGATCATGTTTGATATCTCATCCAGTATAAATTTCTGATTCATCTAGGTTTGGATGAATAATGAAGAACAGACAAAGAATGATAAATTAGGGCATATGAGACAAAATCCAAACAACGTAGTCAATGCCCAAAAATGTCAAGAATGGATAAAAAGGAATTTAGGACTTCCTATTAAGGATCTAAGTATATAAATCTAGTTTGAATTAGAGATCAGCTGGTGAGTAGATCTGAAATCAAAAAGTAGTCAAGCATGAGACATTTTCCTATGGGGTAGATACTATCCTCTTGAAGAAAACACAAAAATAGGCTGACATAAATTTTTTTATTTTCAATTTAAAATATTTAAAATCATACAGATCAGAGATTTTACGGTTTACCCACATGGTTTTTAAACCATAAAATACTTCATATTGACTTGAGGCATATCACATGATCATCCCACATGGTTTATAAGCCATGTGAAAATTGTGTTAAGAACCTATATTAAAATATTCAGAAATTAAAGACCATGATTCACGAGCATGCACCGCCTGCCACATGGTTTCCTCAAACCTTGCAACCTTTATGCCCCCATTTTCTAGCCTTTATTGCTTTAGTCAAGTCGTGCGGCCTACCCCGTATGGTTTTCACTAACCATGCATAATTCATAAAACACACAAATACTGGACACTATGAGCTTACATTAGTTTCCCAATCAAGGATGGTGAAGTAATATCAAATAAAAACTCTATCCACTATGAGCATACATCAGTTTCCCCCTCCCAGGATACATCCTACACTCAATGTTTCTTCCATATCACCCATACTAAAGAAAAATACTGGCTTTAGAAAACCTTCTTTCAACGATCCAAAATTTGTATAGGATGCTCCTCAAAGGATTCATCATCTTGAAGCTCGACCTCCTCAGGCTGAAAAGTGTGAGACATGACTGAATAGTAACATCATAGCTGATAAACATGTAAGACATTGTGAATAGACTGGTACCTCTAAGGAACTACAACTGATAGGCTACATGTCTGACTCTATCTAAAATCATGAATGAACTGACGTATGTCAGCTGAGTCTTACCATGTCTCTAGATTCACTTTTTTCCCAACTAAATGGAATAATTAAAGAAAATCATATCCCCAACCTTGAACTACAGAGGTCATCTATGGAATTCAACATTAGATTTTTGATGAGACTGTGCAGTAGTCATCTTCTTCTGAATCAGCTACACATATTTTGTAGACTCCTATATAAGATGAGGTCCTAGTATAGTTACCCCTGCTACCCCAATCCAACACAGGGGTTATCATCATGGTCTGATATACAAAGCCTCATACGGCACTGCCTGAATAATATCCTAAAACCTATTATCATAGTAAAATTCAACTAGGTATATATGCCTCTCCCAAGAGCCCATGAAATCCAAGACACTTTCCCGCAACATGTCCTCAAGCACCTAAATCGTGCACTCTTACTGGAAATCTATTTGGAGGTGGTATTCTATTCTATGAATCACCTGTTCACCAAGATCCCTCTATAGAACACTCTAGAAATGATATTTAAATAGGTTTTCCATATCTGAAATGATAGAAATTGGGACCCCAGGTATTCGTACAATCTCACTAATGTACAACCTCCCAAGATCACCAACAATAATGGATTCATGTTTTGGAAGTAAATGAGATCCCATTGTACTATTATCCACAACAACCCATACTGCATGGGATGGGTAGTATATGAAATCACAAAATATACATGATATAATATAGTTCTCAACCACACTATGGACATAGTCTTTGACTCAACCGCAACTAATGTCACTAAGACTCTCGACTACCACCGTTAAGACCAGCTATCCAATCAGAAAAAAATTCTTTAAAGAGCTACATTAAAACCATTATTTAAATTTAATAATTTCATTTCATTAATTAATTCATTATCCATTAATTAACAATTAACATTATTCCACATTAATCATCAATGTGATGTTCATACCCTCAGAGCATAATCCAAATCACAGACATGGTTTATCTGAATTAGAATCATTAAGCATTACATTCCATCATCAACCAACTCCATAGGTTAAACATTTATTTAATCAATTATTAGCACGACTCCATATCTAGGTACTCTAGGAAAACAATACTAAGATACCACAAAGTGTAAACATGAAAACATGAACCTCTAGTTGCCTCAATAATTGTGGAAATGAATGCATATAAAATAGGAATCCTTGCCATCATCTATTAAACAGATTCATTCTAGCATACCTGATATTATTATCTCATCAAGGGGTAAACACATATTTAATCCATTCCATCCACTCTAGTTTCATCCCCAACACCCACATGCAAATATAAATTTCATCTCATCATCATTAGTTTCATCCAATTCCACATCATATAGGCCTCCCTACCACATACCACAATATCCACCCTAGGCTCCTCCATACAAGGCTGACATCAAATCAAGGCCTCCCCACCCCATATCACAAATCATCCCTCAAAGCTCATCCATATCAGGATCATATTACAAAGCTCTCATCCAGAGCATATCACAATGCATTAGGAACAAAAAAGAATAAATATGGAAAATGGTCCCTCAAAACAATGCACTCATCCTTCTCATGAAAAAGAGCACTAAAGGATATGAAATAAAGATCTCATCCTTCTCAAAAAAATGGGAATATCCGGCCCTTGAAAATTAGATTTATCAGACAACCATTTCTCGTTACATCTAGAATTATCTTATTCATTTATTAATAGTGTAAGTAGTCGACCTTAAAAAATTACATAATATTGAATTAAATGAATAATTCACATTGAGTATCTTCTTAGGTATAGAGTTTTGGAGAGTTAGGACATAACTATTACATTTAATATTAAAAAACTAGAAAGTATAAACTTCTACTCAGTTTCCATTTTTTTCATAAAATAAAAACTCTTTGAAAAAAATAATCATGTCTAGTTCTATGTTTTAAATGTCATGAATATTCCATGATCCCATCCGTGACCCTATTCCAGTTTATGTCCAATGAAAATCATTTCAAAAACATTTTATGATCATAAAAAGCTCATTAAGGGATACACAAATAAGAAAAACTATTAGTTTTTCAAAACACAAGTAAACCGAGATTACCCTATCATAAGTAACACTTTTAACCATTATAAAGTAGTAAATACTCTTCATTGAATAAAAGATCATTTATTTCCATTTTCTAACCATAATATTACCATAAACCACATAGAAAGAACACATAACATATAAAGGTAACTTGGGACATAAACATACTTAAATATAATAACCATACGGTCGACTTCCACACATATCACAAAATGGAATAGCCATACAATCAACTTCCTTACCCAATGCATTGGAGGATATAATGTAACCACCCATCTTGGGTTATCATGGAACAACCCATTATATGGTTTATCATGTAACCACTTGTCAAAAGTCCATGTACGATTATTAAATCATAACACATAAAACAAATATAATGGAAAAAATAACATTTCCAAATTTCAATCCCAATATATCATTTAAACAATTTAACATAAAAAATCCATTATCAAAACCATTTTCAATAAAAAAAATATGTAAAAAAGTATATGTTATTTATTTTCCTTTCAAATACATTACGGATTGTTAAGGAATTCGAAGATCAAATAATACTCACAACGGCGAAAATGGTCGGTGTCACCGCTTACGTTAATTTTTTTTCATTTAGTAAAATTCATCATAGAAACAGATTACATTTGAATGAAATGAAAAATAAAATCTGTTTATATACCATATAAAAGAAAGTTTCATATAAAACAAAATATGCCTCAATGAAAGAAGATTGAGACGACGTCCCTTACCTTGTGACCGACTTGACTCAATCATTCTTTAATCTCCTGAAAAATAAAGTAAAGATAATTTATACTTTCATAAGAAAAATTTTCAAGTTTATTTTTCCTTTTATATCACTTATTACTTTGTTATAAACATTATCTAATCATTTAAGTTAATAAGGTTCTTTTTGTCGATATTTGGTACTTGAGTCAAAAATGATCTTCTTATAATTACAAGTTGTTCGTGTGGTCCAAATTCCATTATCTCCAGAATTATATTTGTAATTTAGATATCATATATATCATATGTATCCAATATATATATATGTGTATTTATAAGGTTATTTAATATTTGGATAATATAAAATGAAATACACCATTCATGTAGATGGTAAGCCGTATGTACCCATGAACACTAATTTCATTTCTATTTTGTATATTAATGGGATGAAAAAATAGTTATACATAGTTATATTATAAATCCAGTATAATGTCATAAATAATTTCAGAAACCCTAGTTTTTATATGTTCCACGTATGGTATGAACCAGTCATATCACTTTGAAGGGGTGGTAGTTCGCACTTCCTTAAATGAAATTATAACGTTTACCCATAATGGAAACAATAAAAGTATGATATAAATAAAAATTACAGAAGAATAGAATCAATATAAATATAAAATATATCACATATAAATAAAATTTCATCTTAATGGCCCCCATGAGAGGCGGTTGTAGATATGTGAGAAATCATCATTTCGCAAGGCAGTAGTTCGTTGTCCATAGAAACAACATGTTATTTACCTATTAAATGGAGGTTTGTGTAATATTAGTTGAAATAACCCTCATAAAACAACCTAGTATATTGAGGTTATTGGTTTTTTTATATAAAAATGAATAAAAAGAGTTTTTAGGGTTGGAGTAGTAAAATAATATAAATCACATTAAAAGAAGCCATTACCTTTAAATATGTATCCCTCTCTGGTTTGAACCAAATGGTTTACATGAAGTGCCTTATGCCTATGTTAAGGATTCTATGAGTAGGATAGGGATGTTAGGATCTTATTTAGGTAGATTTTGGATGAGCCAAGAGGCTTTAGATGTGTGAGGAATGAGTTAGAAGTGGTGTCCTTTTATAATGGGGAGTGACTCTTTTCGAATTTTTGAAACAATTATTTTATTATAAACATACATACAGTTTTAAAAGATAAAAAAAATAATTAATATCGACGATAACATGACTCATGTTAGAAATAATGTCATACAATATGAATTAGAATGGTTTTTGATATTTTTTTAGTTTTTATAATCTTATTTATTTAATTCATTCATTAATGATGTAAAGACAGCGTCATTATTATGTCATAAGTAATTTTATTTATTTGATGTCTAAAAATTATATAAAATAATCCAGGATATAGGAAATCGTTTTAGCTTTAAAATTAATATTTATAGTCTATGATATAACTTATATAACCCCATGTAAAATATTATTTACTAAATGATATTTTTTATGTCATTTTTGTATATAAATTATGTTAATTAATATAAAGTGTCATTATCACTCCCAAGTGGCTCAATGAGGTCCCAAAATATACCCAAGGATACCCATGGTTGGAAATGTATCAAAAAATAATATTAGGACCATGTTATGGTTATTTTATATTATTGTTAAAATATTTTATTTCCCTCATTTATCAGATTTACCCGTTATCCATGGTAAATGAAATTTTTACTAATGTAAATATTCGTAATTTCTAAAAATAAAAGATACATATTTACAAAATTAGGAACTCTGGATTCCAAATATGGAATCCATTTTTTCAAATTCAAAACACAGATGTGGAAAAAATTGATTTCAAATTATTTCATGATGTTAAAACAAATGGCGTGTTTTTAATAAATAATAACTATCAAGATATTGACACTTATTTATGTCCAATTTCAAAGTTAAATTACTTCCAATGAAAAAAATGGATTAAATATTAAGATAATAATATAATTAAACTTTAAAAACAATTACAAAGATAATATATCCTTATAAATAAATTTGATTAAAAGGCATTTTTGAATTAAAATATTGTATTTTCACTATTCATTAAAAATTAATTTTATCAACAAAATACCAGAATTTCATCCAAAGAATATTTTGATGTCCCAATTCTAAAGAAGAATTTTATTCTGTCATATTTAATATAAAGAAGTTACCAAAACTAGATTTAAATAGGGTTCTCCATTAAAAGGTGGTAAATCGACATTTTAAAGAATATTAGAGTATCTGTTCTTCAAATTAGATTCATTCACATTTTATGCCTCTAAAGTATTTTGTATAAATGAAAAAACATTTAACAAACATGTATAATAATATATTAGATAGTTCTATTCATTTTGAACAATACAATGGCAAGGCATTAATTGTCGTTTAATATAATATTATTATATTATTAGTGTGCTATGTAATATTTCAAACAAACTCATTGTTGTGTATCGAGTACCCCATCGAATACAACATCCAATTTAATTTAAAATTAATATTTAATTCAAAAATATTAATAAATATGAAAATTTCTTGTTCTTTATTTACTTCAGATGTTACATACTTCCCCCCTTTTAGAAATTACATCCTAGTAATTTTATTCACTTATCAAATAAATGGGGATATTTATCCCTCATAGAATTTTCATATTCCCATGTTTCCACTTAAACCATATGGTTTTTCAATAAAAACATTTACATGATTAATTACCTTATTCCAAAAACACTTACACTCTTCCGTCAAAAATCTGAACGAGTTTTTCCTCATAAGAGAGATTATCTTCCAACTAAACTACCCCTAGGCTAAAAACATAAGATGGATCTGGCATATACTTTCTCAACATAGAAACATGAAAAAATTGTGTACTTGGGATAAAAATAGAGGTAATGCCACTCTGTACACTACTGATCCAACATTCTCCAGGATTTCATATTTTCCAATAAACCTTGGACTTAGATTTACCTTCTTAACATAATGCATCACACTCTTCCTTGGAAAACTATGAGAAAGAAATTATCACCTACCTCAAAAGAAATATCCTTCCTCTGTTTACCCGCATAACATTTCTTCCTACTCTGAGCTGTTCTCATGTTCTTCTGAATCAACTATAATTTTTCTGTCATCTATTCTACCAATTCTGGTCCCATCAACATCCTTTCACCTACATAATCCCAAAAAATAGGAGTTTGACACCATGTCCCATATAATGCCTCAAATGGGACCATCTGTATACTAGAATGAAAATAGTTATTATATGAAAATTAAACTAAATAAAGATATTGTTCCCAACTTCACTGGTAATCTAGTGAACATGCACGTAGCTTATCCTCCAGGATCTAAATTGTTTGTTCTGACTACCCATCTGATTTAGGAAGAAATGCTGTGCAAAATTTAACACAGTACCCAACGACTTCTGAAGGTATTTCCAGAAGTTAGAAGTAAACCTAGGATCACGATCAGAAACAATAGAGTGGGGAACTCTAGGAAACCTAACTATCGCTTTAACATACAATCGAGAAATTTGATCTAGAGAAAAAGTATCTCGAATAGGAAGGAAATTATAAGATTTAGTCAATCGATCAACAATAACACATATTGCATTATTACCTTGAGATGTATTTTTTAATACCACAACAAATTCCATGGCTATATTTTTCCATTTCTACTCTAGCACCAGTAAATATTGAAGCATTCCTTTCGGTAAATGATGATTTTATTTAACCCATTGATAATTCAAACACATCACAATAAATTGTGAAATATCGCTTTTTATTCCATCCCACCAGTAATACTCCTGATGATCTTTTTACATCCTAATAATACCAGGATGAACTGAAAATGGCGAACTATGAGCTTCACATAATAGACCATTATTCAACTATGAATCACAAGTAATGCATAATCCTTTCCCAAACCTCAAAAATAAATCATTAGTAATGTTAGATTTAAGAAAATTAACCTTATGAACTAACTCTAAATTTTTTTGTAACTCATTGTCTTCTTTCTGCTCTTTCATTATTATATCTCATAGAGATGATTTCACTGATAGCTGAAACAAAATAGGGGTCTTTTTTGAACCCCCCACTTTTATGCCAAATTTCATTAAATCAAAAACCAAAGGATATCATTCTAAAAGTAGCATAGTTAATTCTGCATTACTTTTTCAACATAAAGAATTATCCACTTTATTTGCATTTCTTGAATGGTAATGGATCATCAAATCATAATCCTTGATTAATTCTATCCATCTCCTTTGTCTCATGTTAAATTCATTCTGAGTGAATATATACATCAAACTTTTGTGGTCATTATATATTTAACATTTTACTCTATACAGATGATGCCTCCAAATTTTTAAAGAAAAAACAACTGCAGCTAACTCAAAATCATGTATAGGACAATTTAACACATGAGGTTTGAACTGACGTGAAGCATATGCAATTACCTGATCATTCCTCATAATGACACAACCATTTCCTTTCAACAAAGTTTCACTGTAGATAACAAATTCACCATCTCTGGAAGGTGAAGCCAAAATAGGAGAATTCAGCAATCTTCTTTTCAATTATTGAAAACAATCATCACATTATTTTTGTCAAAATTAACATAACACCTTTTAGAGTTAACTTAGTTATTGGACTAGATAACTGTGAAAATTTTCAACCGACCTCTTGTTATAAACTACCAAACCAAGAAAAATATGGATCTCGGTTATATTTTTTGAGTCTTGTCCATTCTTCAACAACTTTTGTTTTTTTAGGATCAATAGTTATTCCATTTTTTGAAATATTGTTTCCTTGGAAAGAAAGTTGTTGTAACCAAAAGTCAAACTAGCTGAAATTCCCAAATAGTTTATTTTTATTGATGGTTTGAAATAGAACCCTTAAATGACTTTCATTCTCCAATTAAATTTTTTAATAATAAAAAATGTCATCATGAAAAAAACCGCAAACTAATCACCTTAGTTAACTAAGCCATCACTGCAAAAAACTATTCACTTGTGATTTTGAACATCTCAGGTTGCTGATTTGGAATGCCATTTAACTCTGTAGTCCATCTGAGCACAACATCCATGTTTCCTCTATGAAAAAAACAATTTAACCCAAAAATATATTAGGCAATGCAACATGGTAATCTTTAAATTCTATTTTATTTCATTCTTACCATAAATTAATTTATGGACATTAATTTGACAATATTCTAACTTCTTAAGTTGTCTAAACCAACCTCTGATACCAACTATAAGGAACCAGTCTTAAAACATAACATAATATTGAATTAAATGAATAATTCATGGTGTGGATCTTTTCATGTTAAGAGTTATAGAGATTTATGCCATAACTATTACATGTCATATAATAAAATTACAAAATATAAACTTCTACTCAGTTTCCATTTTGTTCATAAAATAAAAACTATTTGAAAAAAATTGTCTTGTATAGTTCCATGTTTTAGACATCATGACTTTTCTGTGATCCCATCCTTGACCCCATTCGACATAATGTCCTATGAAAAACATTTCATAAACATGGGATGAGCATAAAAAGCTCAGTAAGGGATACACAATGAATGAAAACAGATATTTTTTCAAAACAACATGTAAATAATGAATACATTAACCTAAGTAATACTTTTCACCTTTATGTACTAGTAAATACTATTTACTGAATAAAAGATCATTACTTAACCATTTTTAACCAAAATATTACCATAAAACCCATAGAAATAACACATAACATATGAAGGTAACATGGGACATAAACATACATAAATGGAATTACAATAGGGTCGACTACCACACATATAAATAAATGGAATATCCAAACGGCCGACTTCCATACCCAATAAATTGGAGGATATAATGTAACCACGCATCCTATTTTATCATGGAACCACCCGTCATTTGGTTTATCACATAACCACCCGTCAAATGGCGAGGTAACATTATAAAATCAGAACACATAAAATAAATATAAAGGAAAGATAACATTTCCTCATTTCAATCACAATATATCATTTATATATATTAAGATAAAAAATTATATTATCAAATCCATTTTCAAGAAAAAACATATGTAAAATAGTATATGGTATTAATTTTCCTTTTAAAACATTATGGCTTGTTAAGGAATCCAAAGATCAAATAATACTCGCAGCAGCGAAAAAGGTCATTGTCACCGCTTATGTTAAAACATTATTTCATTTTGGATTTTAGTAAAACACATCATAGAAAAACACTCCATTTGAATGAAATGAAAACTAAAAGGTGTTTATATAACATATAAAACAATTTACTTTATAAAACAAAATATGCCTAAATGAACGGAGATTGAGACGAAGTCCCTTACCTCTTGTCTGACAAGACTTGATCATTCTTTAATATCAGGAATAATAAACTAAAGATAATTTATACTTTATTAAGAATCTTTTTAAAATTTATTTTTCCTTTTATATCATATTTTACCATTTTATAATTATTTTTTAATCGTTTATGTTAATAGTGGTTGTTTTTTTATATTTGGTACATGAGTCAAAAATGAACTTCATTCAATTACAATATGTGGTAAAAATTCCATTATCTACATAATTATATTCATGATTTAGATATCATATATATCATATTTATCTAGTATATATAAATTTTTATAATAGTACATTGCATTTGGAGGGAATAAATGAAATTCACTCTTCATGGAGACGATAAGTTGTATGTATTCATGAATGCTACATTCATTTCTAATTCATAATTTAATGACATTAAAACATAATGATAAAAAGTTATATTATAAATCCAGTATAATATAATATATAATTTTAGAAACTCCATCCATTTTACATTACACGTATGGTATGAACGAGTCATATCACTCTGATTGGGTGGTAGTCTGCACTTCCTCAAATTAAATTATCGTGTTTACCCATAATAGAAACTATAAAAGATAATATAAATGAAAAATTCAAAATCATAGAGAAAATATAAATAAAATATATATCACATATAAATATACTTCCATCATAATTTCTACCTTGAGAGGTTTTTGGAGATAATTTAACAATCATCGTTTCTTGAGGTAGTAGTTTGTCGTCCACATATACAATATGTTCTTTACACATTTGATTGAGGTGTGTGTTAGTGAAGTTCGAATACTTCTCATAAAAAAACATAGTATATTTATTATACGGTTTTTGGTATAAAATAAATGAATAAAAAGTGTTTAGGGGGTTGGAAATGTAAAATAAAATAAAAGAACTTACAAGAATACATTACCTTTAATTCGGTATCTCCCTTTGGATTGAACAAAAAGGATTACATGAAGTTCCTTATGTCTATTGTAAGGATTATAGGAGGAGTATATGGATATGGGGATATTATTTAGGTAGATTTTGGATGATACAAGATTCTTTAGAGGTATTAGTAATGAGTTAGAAGTGGTGTCCTTTTATAAGGTGGAGAAGAGACTCTTTAGGAATGTTTGAAACAACTATTTTATTACAAACTTATCTTCAGTTTAAAAAGGTCCCAAAATCTTTAAAGTAGTAGATATTATGACTCTTGTTCGAAATAGAATCATCAACTAAGAATTTGAAAGGTTTTTTATATTGTTTTAGTATTTATAATCTTATTTATTTAAATTAGTCTTTAATGAGGTAAAGACTGCATCATTATTTAGTCATAAATAATTCTATTTATTTGATGTCTAAAAATATTAAACAAATTTACTTGATGTGGGAAATAGTTTTATATTTCAAATTAATATTTATAGTCGAAGATATAACTATATAACCCCATGTAAAAATTGATTTTCTAAATGAAATTGGTTTATGTCCTTTTTCCTTTACTTTAAATTAATTAAAATAAAGAGTCATTATCACCACAAAGTGGCTCCATGGGGTTCCAAAATCGACCCAAGGATTCCCATGATCATAAATATATCAACCAAAAGGATTAGGACACATGTTAGGCTAATTTTATATTATTATTATAATATTTGTTTACCCTTATTTCCCATATTTACAATTCAACCATAGTAAAAAAAATTTACAGAAGTAAATATTCATAATGTCTAAAAATAAAAGATACATATTTACACAATTTGTACATACAAATTCCAAATATGGAATCCATTTTTATAAATTCAAAACACAGAATTTCAAGAAATTAATTTAAAATCAATTCTCGCAGTCAAAACAAAATGTGTGTTTTTATGAAATAATAACTATCAAAAGATTGGCACTTATTTAAATCCAATTTCAAAGTGAAAATACTTCCAATCAACAAAATTGAATTAAATAATAAAAACATAATATAAATAAACTTTAAAACCAATAAAAATATTATATATCCTTAACAATATATATGATTAAAAGTATGTTTTGAATTGAAATACAGTATTTTTCACTAATCATTAAAAATGAATTTTATCAGAAATATACCAAAATTTAATCAAAAGTAAATTTTTTGTGTCCTGATTATAAAGATGAAATTTATTTCTTCAAATAGAACATATATAAGTGACCAAAACTATATTTAACAAGGGTTCACCATTAAATGGTTGTAAATCGACATTTTAAAGAATTTTAGAGTATTTATGCTTAAAATTTCATTCATTCACATTTTAAGCATCTAACATTTATTGGATAAATGTTAATACATTTAACAAACTTATTTTGTAATATTTTAGTTAGTTATATTCACTCCCTCTAGTACAACAGCTAAGTGTTAACTACCATTTAAAATAATATTATTATATTATTAGGGTGCAATGTAAGATTTCAAAGAAACCTGTCGTTGTATATCAGGTACACCATTGAACATAGCCTCCCCATTAAAGAAAAATGTATATTTAATTCACAAATATTAAGAAATATAAAATTTTATTAATCTATATTTAAATGGGATGTTACAAATAGGGTCCAGCTATGAGATACATAGGGAATGAATCTAGAACAAGTTATTAAAGGCAAAACATGTTCTTAGTAATTATTCTAGTTTCAAAAAAAGCTAGAGAAGTTCCAATCTCAATTAAAATTCCATTTTAATTATTATTATAAATTTTTTACATTATTTATATTATTTAATCCTTCCATTAATCATATATATGATTACATTATCAATTTAACATGCACACTTCTCAAATTTGGTTATCATCAAATTACACTAAACGCTAGATTATCAACTTGACTCTTTAATTTCATAAGACAATTAATTATAAAATAATTCTATATTTACATTATTTATAAATTTCAACAATAGAAACCTCGTAAAAAGAAAGTCATAGATATAATACTACATAGAAAAACACGAGGCAAACATTTTTCATAGTAAAAATCAACAACATCACAATCATGTGATCACTGTCCAATTCATTAATCTGGTTTAATAATTTTTATCTTAAATAAATTACCCAACAAAGGTATAAATCATGATCAATTTATGGTTTCATGTAAATAGTAAGAGTGGAAACAAATCCCCTACCTAAAAAAACGTCAATGTTCTTTGCATGACAACTATCCAAGTTACAGAACTCCGATAACATCTCTCATAAGTACTGCATCCATCTAAGGACTCCACGGCACAACTAATCCAAATAAAACAACCAATGAGACCGCTTTAGAAACATGGGAGATCAAACATCCAATAATGGAGGAAATATATGGTAGGAAACAACATTAAGCTGGGAGAAACCATGAGAAGGCAAGGGAAGAATGCGCTTTGGATCACGACAGATCGAAGATGGAAGTCTAGGGATCGATCCCCATATAAGGAATGTATAAAATTCCTGTAAGGAATCATTGGACACAATAAAATGATAGGAAGAATTTTATTCATAGGGTTTTTGAAAAACCTAAATGGGTGAAACATTTCAAAACATACATAATTGTTAATATACATGATATGTAATCCATTTTCACATCATGCAAATGATAGGGTTTTGTTTTTGTTGGAAAACAAATCAGGTTTTTATTATTTTACCATAAATAATTACATGTCATGAACTGGCCCTACACAATTCATGAACCTCACTTACATAGTGTGTAAGGATTTCATGACCTGTAAGGATTACACCGTGTGTAATCTCCCTACAACCATTATTTTACAGCAAAACCCCTCTAAACAACTTGAAATCGAACTCCAAACTCCACTAGCCTCAAAAACTCACAAAGGGTTGAACCTATCTGTTCCAAACCCTTACAATCGAGGTATATTGAGTAAACAATTATTGTTTGTGCACGTTATTCAAACCATTTTGGAAAATATAAATCAAAAAAAGATGTTTGAGGGGGGTCGACAGATCACAAGTCACATACCTTGTGTATTGTAAATGTTGATTTGTTTTATATGTTTAAGGGAGAGAAACGAAAAAGATTCAGTTCCATGAGAGATTGAACGGCTTGAGGATGGAGAACTCTGGTAGGATTCGATTTAAATGTTTTGGAATGGTTTTTTCACTGCTTATAAAAATGAGCTGATAAATAAATGTTTTATCATTTATAAAATAATAAGATATGATAAAATCGATCTTTATCAGTGTTAAAATTCACGATCTCCTAAAGATATGTTTTATCTATGCTTTTATAGCTCTAATAAATATAATTCTTTATCAATGAAAATAAAGAACTTATAGAAACCTAATTTTAATAATATAATTAATATGATTAAAAAATTTAAATGCATAAAATTATAAATATATTTAAATAATTTTAAATATGTTTTTAGAAATATAATTATAAATATATAAAAATATATATAATTATAAACAAATAATTATCTATAAAATAATCAATATATTCCAAGAATTGTTAATATTTATTTATAAATATAATTATAGAAATATAAATATAATTATAATTATCATTAAATATATTTTTAAATATTTTTATTTAATTTTAAATATATTTATAATATTATATATATATATATATATTACAAACGGTTGGATAAGTGTATATTCAAAGCTATAAAGAAACACAAAAATACACACATGCAAGAAGCTAGGGAGATAAAAACTTGATACCTCCCCGACACCCCTCCGGTTTCTTTTCCACTAGCAAAATCCCTGGAGCAAAATAAATAAATGTATTTATATAATTATATATTTTTATATAATTATATATTTTTATATTTTTATATTTTTTTTAAGTTATGTACAACTCCCCTTTACTAAAAGATAGAAAACTGGATAATGAAAAAGATGCGGTAAGACATGGTAATAATTCCATCATCAAAAAACAATTAATGACCTTTCTTTTCTCTAATTTGGGCTCCAATCCTTAACTCATCATAAAGTATTTAATTCTAATTAGTTATTTTTTTCCCATGAAATTTCTCTCTATGGTGTTGGCCTATCCCCAATGTCTTCACCTGTTGAATGAGGACTTGAATTTCACTAATCTTCATGTTTGTTCTCCAAGCATCTAATTGTGACTCCGCTCTCTTAGACGGTTCATCAACCATGGAATCTTAATTTAAATTGTATGATGGGATTTTCACTTCACCTAATAATTATAATGATGCTTTCACATCAGATTCTAAGGAAACCTCATCTAATAAATAACATCACCTAGATTTATTGTGTGGATCAATCACATCATAGTTGTTAAAAGTATGTACCGACAGTCTACTTGGTACTTCCATTTCAGGAAACTTTTCCAATTTGTCTTCATGTTCACATGATGATTCAGATATTATAAGGACCCAGCCTTAAACCTTACATAATATTGAACTAAATTAATAATTCAAAATGAGGATATTTTTAGGTTTACAGTTTTAGGGGATTAGGACATAACTATTACATCTCAAAAAATTACAATGTTGACACTTCTACACAGTTTCCATTTTTTTTAAAAACATGAACTCTTTAAAAACGAGTCAAGTCTAGTTCCATGTTTAAGATAGTATTACATTTCCTCGATCCCATCCTTGACCCTATTCCACATTATGTCCTATAAAGAACATTTCAAAAACTTGGGATGAGCATAAAAAGCTCAGTAAGGGATACACAAAAAATAAAAACAGTTGGTTTTTCAAAACAACATGTAAACCATGAATACATTAACATAAGTAATACTTTCCACCTTTATGAAGTAGTAAATACTATTCACAGAACAAAAGATCATTACATACCCTTTTTGAAAAAAAAGGTTACCATAAAACCCATATAATGAATAAATAACATATAAAGTTATCTTGGCACATAAACATACTTAAATTGAATAACCATACTTTCAACTTCAACACATGTCACTAAATGGAATAGCTATATGGCCGACATCCATACCCAATGCATTGGAGGTTATAATGCAACCACCCATACTGGTATTCATGGAACCACCCATCATTTGGTTTATCACATAACCACACATAAAATTTCCATGTACCATTATAAAATCATAATACATAAAACAATTATAAAGGAATGAAAAAATTTCCACATTTCAATCACAATATATCACATAAATATATTGACATAAAAAATACCTTATCAAAACCATTTTAAATACCAAAATACATAAAAGTGTATATGGTATTTATTTACTTTTAAAAACATTACGGCTTGTTGAGGAATCCAAAGATCTAATAATACTCGTCGTGGCGGAAAATTTCATTCTCACCACGTACTTTAAAAGAAACACACCTTTTATTGTTTAGTAAAACACTTCGTAGAAAAAGATTAAATTTGAATGAAATGAAAATTCAATGTTGGTTTATACAGTGTATAAAAGAATGTCTTGTATTAGAACATAATATGCCTCAATGAAAGGAGATTGAGACGAAGTCCCATACCTCGTGTCTGAATTGACTCAATCACTCATTAATCTCCTGAACAAAAAATAAAGTTAATTTCTTCTTGCTTAGAAATCTTTATAAAGTTTATTATTCCTTATATATCACATATTGACATTTTATAACCATTATGTAATCATTTAAGTTAATAATGCTCATTTTGTCGATATTTGGTACTTAAGTCAAAGATGGACTTCTTACAATTACATGTTTTTCATGTGGTCAAAGGTTCATTATATCCTGAATGATATTCATGATTTGGATATCATATATATAATATATATCCAGAATATACATTTATTTATAATAGTATATAACATTTAGAGGTAAGAAATGAAATGCACTATTCAGGGAGACGGTAAGTCGTACGTACGCATGAACACTACATTCATTTCTATTTTGTATTTAATGGAATGAAATAAAAATTATAAAAAGTTAAATTATAATTACAGTATAATATAATATAAAATATTATTAACTCCATCCTTTATACATCCCACATATGTCATTAACGATTCAAATAATTTTGAGGGGGCGGTAGTCCGCACTTCCTAAAATGAAATTATCGCATTTATCCATTATGTAAACCATAAAGGAATTCCATAAATGAAAAATACAGAGGCATAAAGAGAACATAAACATAATATATAACATATATAAATACAGTGACATCTTAATGGTCACCATGAAATGTGTTAATATAATATTGAACAATCATCATTTCATGAGGCAGTAATTCACCATCCCCAGAAATAGTATGTTATTTAACCATTAGATGGAGGTGTGTGTATGTTTAGCTCGAATTCTTCTAATAAAAACATCATATTATTTTGAATATAATGTTTTTGTTAAAAAATAAATGAATAAAAATAGTTTTGGTGGATGCAGAAGGAAAATAAAACAAAAGAACATAAGAGAAGACATTACGTTTAAATCGGGTAAATCCCCTTGGTTTGAACCGAATGGTCTTCTTGAAGGGATTTCTTCCTAATTTAAGGCTTATGGGATGAAGATAGGGATATTGGAAGCTTATTTGAGTAGATATTTGACAATCAAAAGAGCTTGAGAAGTGTGAGAAATGGGCAGGAAGTGGGGTCTTTTTATAAAGGATATGAGGGGCTCTTTTGGAAAGTATGAAACTATTATTTTATTATATAATGATTTTAAGTTTCTAAAGGCCCATAAATTATTAATGTAGATGATAAGGTGGAAAATGTTCGAACTAAAATCATCCAATAATAATTTTACAAGTTTTGGATATTATTTTAAACATTATCTTCTTATTTTTTTAAATCATTCATTAATGACGTAAACAATGCATCATCATTGTGTCCTAAATAATTTTATCTATTTGATATATAAAAATTATAAAACAATTAACACGTTTTAGGTAATCTTTTTATATTTATAATAAATATTTATAGTCATATATATCAATTATATAACCCCATGTAAAAATTGTTTTAGTAAAACAATACATGTTTGTGACATTTTTTTACATTAAATAAAAAGTATTAATGTCAATATCATACCCAAGTGGATCCATGGGGTCCCATAAATTGACCCTAGATTGTATTATTCGGTCATGACTCATCCAATAAGTTTAGTACACATGTAAAGGTTATTTTATATTATTATAACTTTATTTTTACCTTATATTACACTAATTAACTTTAATCGTGATTAATAAAACATAAAAGTTATTATTCACAAAAAAATAATTTTCATCCCATTGAACCCAATTTTACTTAATAATGACAACCATGTATATAGGAGTTTTTAAATTCAATTCACATATGTGTTAATGTTTCATTTAAATGAAAAATTCAATTTTTTAACTACCACTTAGTGATTTCACTATTCATCAAAAATTGATGTTTTTTATAAAAATACCAAAAATACACCCTAGTATATATTTGATATTCCAAATTCAAAAATTCATTATATTTTACAAAATTCAAAACATATACGTTTCATTAATTAATTTAATAATTAATTCTCGTTGTAAAAATAAATAGTGTGTTTTTAAGAAACAATATTTATCAAAAGATTGACACTTGTTTAAGTCCAAATTCAATGTGAAATTATTTCCAATGACCACCATTGGATTAAATGATAAAAATATATTCTAATTTCAATTTATAACCAATTCAAAAGACAATATAATCATATAAATATATTAGATTAAAATGAGGTTTTGAATTAAAGTACAACATTTTTCACTTATTCATTAAAAATGAACTTTATCGGAAAAATAACAAAAACATACCCAAATATAATTTTGATTTCCTAATTCTAAATAAGTATTTTTTTTGTCCATGATAATTTATAAGAGTGACAAAAACTATTTTTAATGAGGTTTTTCCATCAAAAGGTGATAAATCGACCATTTAGTGAATATTAGAGTATTTCTGCCTAAAATTGAATTATTTTCTTATTGTAAGACTTTATATTTTATTGGATAAATGTAAACACATTTTACAAACATATATAATCATATTTTACTTATTTTTATTCCTTCCTGAACAATACAACGACTATGTTTTAACTACCATTTAAAATAATAATGTTATATTATTAGTGTGCAATGTAAGATTTCAAAGCAAACTGTTGTAGCGTATCGGGTACGCTATCGAACATAGAAACCTCTTTAAAGTAAAATTAATATTTAATTAACAAATATTAATAAATAAGAAATTGTCTTATTATTTATTTACCTTGGATGTTACATCCTTTCCCGATTTTGAAAATTGCGTCCTCGCAATTTTATTCACATATCAAAATTAGAGGGGGTATTTATCCCTCATAGCATTTTTATATTCCCACGTTGCCACTTCAACCATATGGTTTTTCCATTAAACCTTCACCTGATAAATTAACTTATTTCGCAACACATTCTCCCTTCGGTCAATAATCTGGACTGGTTGTTGTTTATAAGAGATATTCTCTTCCAACTAAACTACCACTAGGCTCAAAACTTGAGATGGATCTGGCATATATTTTCTCTACATCAAAATATGAAAAACATTGTGTATGTTGGATAAACATGGAGGTAACGACACTCTGTATGAAACTCATCCAAATTTCTCTACGATTTCATAAGTTCCAATGAACCTCGGACTCAACATTCCCTTCTTTCTAAAACGTATCACACGTTTCCTTGGAGAAATTTTGAGAAAAACATGATCACCTACCTCGAAAGATAGATCCTTCCTCCAGTTATCCACATAACTTTTATGCCTTCTCTCAGTTGTTCTCATGTGCTTCTAAATCAACTGAATTTTTTCTACCATCACTTCTACCAATTCTGGTCCCAGCATCTTTCTTTCCCCTACTTCATCCCAAAAAGCAGAAGTTCCACACGGTTTTCTATATAATGCCTCAAGCAGAGCCATCTGTATATTGGAATGAAAACATTTGTTATAAGGAAATTCAACCAAAGAAAGATGTTGGTCCCAACTTCCCATCTAATCTATCATGCAAGCATGTAACATATCCTCCATGTTCTAAATTTTTCATTCTAACTGCCCATCAGATTGTGGATTAAAAGCTGTATTAAATTTAATTTAGTACCCAACAACTTCTGAAGGCCTTTCCAAAAGTTATAATTAAACCTAGGATAACAATAAAATACAATGGACATGTTATCTCTATGAAACCTGACTATATCATTAACATACAACCGAGCATGTTTATCGAGAGGCAAAGTAGCTCAAATAGGAAGGAAATGAACAGATTTAGTCAATCGATCAACTATAACCCAAATTGCATTATTACCTTGAGATGTCTTCGATAATCCCACAATGAAGTACATGGATATATTTTACCATTTCCACTATGGAACTAGTAATGACCAAATCATCCCTTTCTATAATTGCCTCTCTTCATTAACCGGTTGACAATTCAAACACTTCATATTAAAATCAGCAATATCTATTTTCATTCCATCCCACCCGTAATACTCCCGAAAATCTATGTACATCATAGTACTGCCAGGATGAACATAAAATGGGGAACTATGAGCCTCAAATAACAACTCATTCTTCAACTATGAATCAGAAGGCACACATAATCTCTTCCCAAACCTCAAAACACAATCATTATCAATGTTACATTCAGGCAACTTACCCTTCTGAACTAGCTCTACATTTTTCTGCAACCTAATGTCTTTCTTCTGATCTTGATTAATTATATCTAATTGATATGATCTCACCGACACCTAAAACAAAACATAAAAACATCTTGCACCAACAACTTCTATGCCAAAGTTAATCAAATCAAAAACCAAAGGATGTCATTCCAAATGTAGCATGGTTAATGAAACATTACATTCTAGACTCAAAGCATCAACAACTTTATTTTCTTTTCTGATATAGTAATGAATTGTACAATAGTAATCTTTGATTAATTCACGCCATCTCCTCTGTCTCATGTTCATTTATTTCCGAGTTAATATATTCTTTAAACTTTTGTGATCAGTATATATTTCACACTTTACTCCATACAAATGATGCCTCTAAATGTTTAGATCAAAAACAACATAAGCTAATTCTAAATCATCTGTAGGTTAATTTAACTCATGAGTTTTCAACTGAAGTGAAGCATAAGTAATTACCTCATAATTCTTCATAAGGACACAACCAAGTCCCTTCAACGAAAAATCACCGTAGATAACAAACTCACCATTTCTGGAAGGAAGTGCCAAAACTCGACCATTCGCCAATCTTATTTTCAATTCTGTAAATCAATCATCACATTATTTTTTCTAGATGATCATAACACCTTTTGGAGTTAACTTAGTCATTGTACTAGGTAACCGTGAAAATGTTTCAACAAACCTCTGGTAATAACCTGGAAATACAAGAAAACTACGGATCTTGGTTATATTTGCCGGTCTTGGCCATTCTTCAACTACTTTTTTTAGCAGGTTCAACAGTTATACAATTTTTTGAAACAATGTGACCAATGAATGAAATTTTTTGTAACCAAAAATCACACTTGATAAATTTTCCAGACAGTTTCTTTTCATTTAAGATTTTCAAGATAACCCTTAAATGACTTTCTCGCTCCTATTTACTTTTAAAAAACACCAAAATATCATCAATGAACACAACCAATAACGTATCCATGAACTCGTGGAAAATTCTATTCATTAGATCCATAAATACAGCAGGTGAATTGTTTAACCCAAAAGGCATAGCTAATAATTCATAATGGCCATATCCAGTAAAAAACGCAGTCTTCGAAATGTCTGCTTCTTTTACTTTCAACTGATGGTACCCCGACCTCATGTCAATCTTCAAAAAACACTGAGCTCCCAGGAGAAGATCAAAAAAAGAATCTATATGAGGCAAAGGATACTTTTTCGTAATAGTGATGTTATAAAATTCCCTATAATCTATGAAAAGTCTCATTGAACAATATTTCTTTTTAACAAACAAGACAGGGGCACCCCATGGTGATGTGCTAGGTCAAATGAAACCTTTATCTAATAACTCTTGCAATTTCTTATTTAAATCTAAAAGTTCAACATGAGCTATTCGATAATGGGGTATTGAAATTGTATTAGAATCAGGAACTACGTCAATAGTAAATTCAACTTCCTGATCACGTATAATACTAAGAAACTCATCAGGAAAAACATCAAGATACTCGTTTAACACTGGAATAACATTAATATGAACAGTTATTTTATTTTCAACAATATTTTCAAGGTAACATTCTTTTCCATATTTTACTAGTTTCTCAACTTCATGATATTTTATCAAATTAAAGGGTTCATTCTTGTACACAAACTGAAAATCTTTTTGAAAAGAAACCACTTTATCTCTGCAGTAAATCTTAGCATGATAAAAAGAAATAAAATCCATGCCCAAAATAACATCAAACTATACTAGAGGCAAAACAATAAGGTTTTCAGGTCGATTCTTTCCACGAACAAGGATAGGAAGGTTCTTATAATTACTTTTTGTCTCAATGTTTCCTCTGGGTTTTTTTACCATCAGTTTAGGATTCGTATCCTGAGATGAAATACCCAATTTAATGTAAAACTTTTAATAAATGATAGAATGTGTAGACCCTAAATCAGACAACACATTGGCATAATCTGATCAATCAAACAGTGTACCTGATACTACTTCATTCGATGGCCCAACATCTATTGAAGTAGTTGCAAAGGATTTCACGACCCCTTTCTGCATGTAGTCCGGCTTCATTCCCTCAGTTGAGTTCTTTTTTAGACACTCATTTGCATAATGACCCATTTAATTACACTTAAAACATCATACCGCTGGCTTTTCATTGCATGTGTGATCATCTTCCTAACAGTTACAAGCAATATGACCAGACTTACAACACTGGAAGCACTTTCCAGGCATGGAAAATCATTCATCAGGATGAATTTTACCACACTACTCACAGGATGGATATTTTCCTTTCTTACCTCCGGGATTCTTTGATTAATTGTTTCCCTTTTCCGGACAACTAAACCTCTTATTCTGTTTTTTTTTTCAAAGAACACTTGATCACCAACAAACTCTATTTCCACCTTCTCTTCACATCGAACAAGTTTTTCATAACTCTTGAACTCACGAGAAGATAAATCCCTTCAAAACATTGGATTTATCCATGAGTAAAAATGGTTGATTTTACTATCAAGATCTCATGTGAAATTTGGACAATACCTTGCCATTCGAGTGAAATTTTCATCATAAGCAGCCACTGAGTCATCCCCCAGCCTCAATTATTGTAATTCTTTTTCCATCCAAAGATGAACCAACTTAGGAAAATATTTCTCAAAAAACATACCTTTGAATTCATCCCAGTGAAGATCATCAATCTCATCAACATCCATGATAATTTTCACCATCGACCACCACTGATAAGCTTCACCTTCAAAATGGTAAACAGAAAGACTAACCTTTTGATGTTCTGAACACCCCATGACATAAAAAATCTTCTACAGTGCTCTAATACACCCTTCTATTAGCACAGGGCCAGATGAGCTTTTGAATGATGGGGGATGTTGCCTCCTGAAATGGTCCAACACTGACATGTTCCTCTACGGTTGATCTGGATGATCATGTGCGTAGATACCACTAGCATTTATAGCCTGATTCAACTATGCCATCACTGCAACAAACTGTTCCGTTCTCATTCCAACCATCTCAGGTTGCTGATTTGGAAGGTTGCCTTCCTCCTGATGTTGTCCCAATATAGCTTCCTTGTTTCCTCTTAGTAAAACCATTATGAACATAGAAATATCATAGGTGAAGAAAAATGGTAATCTTTAATTGCTATATCATTTCAATCATACCATAAATTAATTTACGTACATGAATTTAATAATTTTCTAACTCCTATAGTTCTCTAAACGGACCTCTGATACCAACTATAAGAACCCAGCCTTAAACCTTACTTAACATTGAATAAAATGAATAATTCACATTTAAGATGTTTTTAGGTTTTGAGTTTTAGAGAATTAGGACGTAACTATTACATCTCAAAAAATTACAAAGTAGACACTTCTACACAGTTTCTATTTTTTTACAAAACATGAACTCTTGAAAAAAGACATGTCTAGTTCCATTTTTAAGACAACATGAATTTTCCTTTATCCCATCTTTATCCATGTTCCACATTATATTCTGTGAAAAACATTTCAAAAACGTGGGATGAGCATAAAAAACTCAGTAAGGGATTCACAAAGAATGAAAACTGTTAGTTTTTCAAAACAACAAGTAAACCATGAATACATTAACATAAGTAATACTTTTCACCTTTATGAAGTAGTAAATACTTTTCACTGAATAAAATAACATTACTTACCCTTTTGTAACCAAAATATTACAATAAAACCCATATAAAGAACATATTACATATAAAGGTAACTTGGAACATAATCATACTTAAATGGAATAGCTATATGGTCAACTTCAAAACATGTCAGTAAATAGAATATCCATATGGCCGACTTCCATACGCAATGCATTAGAGGTTATAACGTGACCTCCTGTCCTGGTATTCATGACACCACCTGTCATTGGGTTTATCACGTAACCACCCATCAAATTTCAGTGTACCATTATAGAATCATAACACATAAAACAATTATAAATGAAAGAAAACATTTCTAGATTTCAATCACAATATATCACATAAATATATTTACATAACAAATCCATTATCAAAACCATTTTCAATATCAAAATACATAAAAGAGTATATGGTATTTATTTACATTTAAAAACATTACGGCTTATTGTGGAAGACAAAGATCAAATGATACTCGCGGCAGAAAAGGTCGTTGTCACCGCATACGTTAAAAGAAACATACCTTTTTTTCATTTATTAAAAATATTTATAGAAAAAGGTTCCCTTTTAATGAAATGAAAATACAAATGTGTTTTATACATCATTTAAAATAAAGTCTTGTATTATAACAAAATATTCCTTAATAAAAGGAGATTGATACGAAGTCCCTTACCTCATGTTCGACTTGACTCAATCACTCTTTAATCTCCTGAATAATAAACTAATGTAAATTTATAATTTCTTAAGAACCTTTTTCAAGTTTATTATTACTTTTATATCACTTATTGACATTTTATAAACATTATATAATCATTTATGTTAATAATGATCATTTTGTCGATATTTGGTACTTCATTCCAAAATGGACTTCTTACAATTAAATATTGTTCATGTGTTCAAAGGTTTATTATATCAATAATGATATTCATGATTTGGATATAATATATATCATATATATCCAGAATATACATGTATTTATAAAAGTACATAACATTTAGGGATATGAAATAAAATGCACCGTTCATGGAGACGATAAGCCGTACGTACGCATGAACACTACTTTCATTTCTATTACATATTTAATGGAATGAAATCACAATGATAAAAAGGTACATTATAATTCTAGTATAATATCTTATATAATATTATTAACACCATCCTTTATACATCCCATATATGGAATTAACGATTCAAATCACTTTGATGGGCCGGTAGTCCGCACGTCCTAAAATGAAATTATCACGTTTCTCCATTATGGAAACCATAAAGGTATACCATAAATGAATAATATAGAGGCATAAGGAAAACATAAACATAATATATATCATATATAAATATAGTGACATTTTAATGGCCACCATGAAAGGTGTTAAGAGAAGATTTAACAATCATCGTTTCTTGAGGCAGTAATTTGCCATCCACAGAAACAGTATGTTCTTTAACCATTAGACAGAAGTGTGTGTAAGTGTAGCTTAAATCCATCTCACAAAAACTTCCTAGTATATTGAAGATACTGGTTTTGTATCAAAATAAAGGAATAAAAATATTTTAGGGGGTTGTAGATGTAAAATAACACAAAAGAACATAAGAGAATACATTACCTTTAAATCGGGTAACTCCCCTTTGGATGTCTCCTCACTCCCCAGACCCTCTTTTCTTCCTCGCTTGCTCAACCTCATCTCCTTCTTCACTCATGGGTTTTAGGATAAATCCTTCTCTGCTCCTGGGTACTTTTCCCAGTTCATCTTCTTCATCTTCTTCTTCCTATGTCTCTTCCATGGCTTCTCCTAGGGTTTATCCCCCTGTTTTCTTCGCGTTTAGCCTGCTACCAGTATTATCTTGGTTCCACTCCTCACTTCATATTCAGAGAAGACGCTTCCGTTTTACCCATGGACGTCGCTACCTTGCTGTGAACTTCAGTTCCATTACTCCTCTCTAGGTCGGATCGGGAGTGATGGAATCCCATAGGTTTTGGGATTGAGGTTCGGTGACTTGGTATACTCGGTGTCTTCTCCATTTCACCCCTCTTTTCTCTGATTTTCACTCGGTTTGGGTTTCGTCTCTATTTCTTCTGGGTTCTTCTCCATTATCCTTTTTCTCGTGATTTCTCAAGGGTTTTCATTCCAATTTTTTATCTTTCTCTTTCATTTCATTTTTACTGCCTTTTTATGTTCTCCGGATTTTTTGGGTGTCGATTCTAGGTCAGTTGGGCTGTGGTGTTCGTGAGGGTTCTAAAGTTGAGTTTCGTCGAGGTCTCTTCCCTCCCACCCTACTCTAGCTCTATATTTCATCCACTCTATCCGAGGAGGTTTTGACTTGTGGTATTCCCTGCCATTGGGAGGTGTTTTCGAACGGGAGCTGGTATCTCATGGTGGATTCGTCTTCATAAGCTCTGGGAGGGTGATGGTGTTGGCTTTGTGGGTTCTGCTTGTTGATTAGAGGGTTCTTTCATTCGTTCTTTTCGGAGGTTGTCGATGGTGGGTGTTGTGGTATTCAGGCGAATCGCTGGTTCTCCGGGGATCATTTCCCTCCGTGGGTAATTCTGGATGGTGATGGTGGGTTCTCGTGGTTGTTTTTTGATGTCACTGGTGGGATTGTTGGTTGGTGCTGACGACGATTGTGCGTCATGGTGTGCTACCTGAGACTCTCTACATGTTTCTTCTGATGGCCTTCTTTAGTGGCGTGGTGTCAAAGAGCTCCTCAACATCTTCAATAGTGTTGGATTTCGTCGGTAATCCTCTCTAGTGGGGTAGACGGTGGCATCAATGGGCCTATCGATGGTGGTTGTGCGACATGTCTGGTTTTCTTGGCTCAAGTGCGATTGTGCTGGTTTCTCGGCTCGATTATCTGCGACGTATAGTTGATTGGTGTTTTTTTGTTTATGCCAACGACTATAGAACCGGTTTGGTTTCAATTATAGTGAAAATGATAATACGGAACTCTGAGACATCGATGACATCGATGGGGATTCTGGTAGGTCTAGCTAGCGTGGTGGTGATGGGAGAGGTGGAAGGACATTGTGTTTTGAGGCGATCAGTGTGCGACTCAAGGAAGGCGCGTAACACAAGATTCACGTGGGGTGATGATGATTTTTTTCTTTATAGTTGGTATTTGAAATTTTAATTTGTGGACTAGTGCAGCATTTGAACTTCAAAATGTGATCTTTTGAAATGTAAGCTTTCCCACTAATCCTGAAAGCGGCTTTTGAAAAGTTTAAAAAATTGATCTGGAGGACCCCCTTTTGTTTGAACCAAAGGGGTTTCTTGTAGAGATTTATGCCTAAGGTAAGGCTTATAAGATGAAGAGAGGGATATTGGGAGTATATTTCAATAGATGTGGGGTGGGAAAAAGGGCTGGAGAATTGTGATAAATGGTTAGGAAGTGGGGTCTTTATATAAGGGAAAGGAGGTTCTCTTTTGGAATGTATGAAACTATTATTTTATTATATAATGATGTTCTGTTTCTAAAAGTACAAATATTATTAGAGACGAAGATAAGGTGTACCGTGTTCGATATAAAATCATCCAATAATAATTGGACAAGTTTTGGATATTATTTTAAACATTGTCTTCATATATATTTAAATCATTCATTAAGGACGTAAACACTACATCATCATTGTGTCATAAATAATTTTATTTATTTGACGTCAAAAAATAATATAAAAAATACCATGCTATAGGAAATATGTTTAGATTTACAATTAATCTTTATAATAAAATATATCAAATATATAACCCCATCTAGATATTATTTTAGTAAAACAATACATGTTTGTGACATTTATATTTTTTACTTTAAATAAAAGGTCTTAATGTCATTATCTTATGAAAGTGGCTCCATGGGGTCCCATAAATTGTCCTATTGATTGTATTGGTCGTCCATGACTCATAAAATAAGTGTAGTATACATTTCATGGTGATTTCATATTGTTATAGCATTATTTTTACCTTTAATTACACTAATTACCTTTAATCGTGATTAATAAAACATAACAGTTACTACTCACCAAAAAAATATTTTCATCACATTGAACCACATTTTACATAAAAATTACAAACATTTATGTCTGATTTATGAAATTCAATTCACATATGTTGTAATGTTTCATTTAAATGATAAATTCAATTTTCTAACTACAACTTAGTGGTTTCACTATTCATCAAAAATGATGTTTTTCAGAAAAAAAAATTCACCCTATGCTATATTTGATATTATGAATTCATAAATAATGTATATTTTAAAATTTTAAAATCAACTATGTTGAATTAATTAATTTAATAATTATTTCCCGTTGTTAATATAAATAGCGTGTTTTTAAGAAACAATATCTATCAAAAGATTGACACTTATTTAAGTCTATATTAAAAAATATATTATAAATTAACATTAAAATCCATTCAAAATATAATCTAATCATATAACTAAATTTGATTAAAATGAGGTTTTTAATTAAAATACATCATTTTTCACTTATTCATTAAAAATGAACTTTATCGGAAAAATTAAAAAAACACACACAAAATAAATTTTGAGGTCCCAATTATAAAGAAGGATTCTATTTGATCCAATAGAATGTTTAAGAGTGAAAAAAACTATTTTTAAAATGGGTTCACCATCAAAAGGAGATAAATGGACCTTTTAGTGAATATTGAAGTATCTAGGCCTAAAATTGAATTCGTTTCTTATTTAAAGCCTTTATATTTTATAGGATAAATGTAAACACATTTAAAAAAACATATATAATCATATTTTAGTTATTTCTATTCATTCCCGTTAATAAAACAGCTACGTGTTAACTACCATTTAAAATAATATTATAATATTATAATATTATTAGTGTGCAATGTAAGATTTCAACGAAACTTGTTGTTGCGTATCTGGTACGCTATCGAACATAGAAACCCCTTTAATGTAAAATTAATATTTAATTCACAAATATTAATAAATATGAACATGTATGATTCATTATTTACCTGGGATGTTACAGCTAGGGCAGACACAACTTACTTGAAAGTGGGGGATATTGAAGGAGTCTCTATCTAAAGATGTAGCACTTTAGGAGCCAAATCCATATCAATTGGAATGCTAGTTGGAGAAGGTCATCCAAAGATGTATGGACTTCCAAAACGGGGATAATTGGAATCCCTATTCATCTCTAGCCTTGGATGAAGACACATTATTTTCTTCTGATGTAGAAATACAACACACTGTAATAGAAGAGGGTTGTTCAGAGATGCTGGGATGACCAAAATTACCCACTATTGTCTTCTTGGTTGGTTGAGAGGATACAACAACCATCTTGGATTTACCCTCCCTTTGGGAATTAGTTAAGAAATGTTCCTAAAATATTACATTATCCACCAACTTTTCTATTGATGATTCAAATCATATTGATCATTATCATCACAATTTGGAGAAGCATCATCTTGTGATGGTGGAATTTTGTCCTACACCTCCATATAAATGTTATCCCAAGTCCTCTTGGATGTATTTGAGGAGGTTCCAAGATAGTTTTTATCACCCACATCTTTCAACATATCATAATAAGAATTAAATGTGTCAATGGTAGATTCCATATTCCTATTATTAAAGGGTTTTCCTTTGTTAGGGATTTCATTTTTCTCTTTAACCATCCCAAGCAATTGAGATAGTGTCATGTTGATCAACCCATCTATGTCCCGCTATCCACACCTAAAATACCATCAAAACATGAAGAATATCACTTCTCACAACCCCATGTGGATCCAACTGGCAAGAGGGAGAAGATCCATTTCCAATAACAAGCCTCCCTGAATTTGATGGAAAAATTTTGCCATCCCGCATCATTATTTTTCTACCATTCACATCATGACCACTAGATTTCACTTTTTGAGACTTCTTAATGAATGATTTTCTATCATGCCCAAGAGTTGAATAGGAGGCATAATTCAAAGCTCTTTTGTAGTTCAAGATGTCATGGCTAATCATCTTTCAATCCATATAGAACCGAGACACCTTTTCGTATTCGAATTTTTGATAAAAATCACCCATTTCATTAGAGATAAAAACTCTATCGACTAATGTTTAACCTAATTCTTCCTCTATTAGAAAATGAGAATAGTTCCCAAATCTGTCCAGTTCAGTCTCTTTATACACATTAATAGGGACACTAATTTCTAATGTAATGTTATAAATATTACTTAGATGCCACAAAATCCAATTTAATCCAAACACTAACACCCACATTAAAATAGAGGAGTTATGTACCTCCATTTGATTGAAATTCTTATCCCACACTTGAATATGCATGACGCCAGACTTGAGGAAGATTGATCCATGACCCCCTGCCCTCAACTTTAGGACTTTTGTGGGGAAGAGGATATGAAAAGGTCATGTATCATCAAGATGTATATCCAATTATCAAATCCCCACACAACCAAAATTCATATAATCAGATATCAAATTTTCTATGGCTTAGAGCCCCAAGGGTGAATTATTCATGAAACAATAGAGTGATTACCAATTTTCATATGTTCCAATACTGAATTGGAATTATATTTGACATGGGTAACGAAACCATGTTAATGAATCGAACCCAGATTCTGTTCTGTATAGAGAGAGGAGATACAACTAGCACCATCGGAAAGAGAATAAATCGGTTCAATACCACAATGAACAACCCTTTGACCTTCCAATCCTGAAGTACTATGTTTGTGTGAGTAGAAAAAACCCTCATTTTAGGAATATTTCATCCATTGAAGGACCCAACAGAATCACCCTGATAATGGAGCCCTAATCCCCATTAAAATGTAGAAAGAGATCCTCTCAAGTAGATCCCAACTTCTATATAGTTATACATATTTAAATAATTATATATATATATATATTATAATTTAATCATTATATAAATATATATATATATATATATTATTTTAGATAAATATATTTATAAATAATTGTATATTGTTGTAAATATAATTATATAATGATATATATTTTTATATTTTTACAAATTTTTGTAATTATATATATATATATATTTCCCCCATTAGAATAGCCTAATAGTTATGCCTTTGAGGGCTCTCAGGGGAGGTCTCTGGATCTAGTCTACCCAAGTTATTGTATGGGAAATAATTTCTCTGTTTAATTGTAATCCCCCTCCCAAAACTATTGTAATATATAATGTTATATTTTGGTGGTAAAATTACATCAAAAACACATATATCTCACACAAAGTTCAGAAACACATGTCATAGCCCCCTTAGGGATAATCCACCCATCAAACAATTATATATATATATATATATATATATATATATATATTATATAGGTACACAGACCCTTATTACATGGCATTTTGGACCAATTTAAATCAATATGATGGCCTATGTATATATATAGACATGTAGGCCCACTTCCACCATTAACCCACTAGACCAAGCATAATATGTGCCTTGGGTCCCCATCTGCCAGCTTGATTGCATGACCACCATCAGCTTGTCCTTATTGTAATTCCCGAACTCTATCTCAGTTCTCTCCCATTGCTATAAGAACATCCTTAGTGTCCTCCCATCTGTCATATCATCCCAATTGCCTGATTGTACACTATGGACCTTCTCTGTCACGACAGGCCATAGCCACCCCAGAGGATAGTCCACCCGTCGAGCCTTTTTTATTTATATATTATACATATTGGTCCATATAAACTTAATACATGGAATGCTTCCCCAATTGAAATTATTCTGAAGGACGACATATATATATATAGGCATGTTGGCCCAATACAACAATAGGCCCACAGGACCAACCATCCCTTGCCCCATGGGTCCTAATCTCACATATTGATTACACCTCTACCATTGGACCATCCCATCAATCATTCACATCCACCATCTCTGTTCTCACCCACTACCATTGAAGCATCCCTAGCGCCCACCCATCCATCGGATTGTCCCGATTTCCATCCCGTGTCTTAAAAACCTTCTCCTCATATAAATTAATAACATATTTAAAATATTATTCATACACATGTAGACACCAACAACATTACAATTTTTATTTCATAAAAAAACCCCACTACAAAATAACCACAAAACTCGGTCCCCACTACGGTGGACAAAAATAATGCAACCCAAGTGCATCTCCCCTAATCAGATTGACTACCTCGAGTCTAATGGGCAGCACATTATCCACCCAAACCATAGTGTCCCCAAGAACCGCAATCGAAGAAAAGAATTCCAAAACTTTATTCCCTTCCTGCCAGGTATGAGTTCCCCTTACATTGTTCCCCATGATCGCCTTGCACTGCCTAATAGTGTGATAGATCCTCCACATCGTCGTGCCATGTTCATGCAATGCATCATGTATAATTTTTTATTCAGTTTCTATATGCTCCACCACCAGGCCTTTGTCCAAGCACAACCACATCCCGGAAAGTACTACCAAGGCCTCTGCCTGCACCGAGCTCCCCCTCCCGTAGTGTGAAGCGAAAGCCAGCAACACACTACCACTGCCATCACGAAGCACCCCACCACCACGCATGTTCTCTCCAGCGCACATGCCATCGACATTCTACTTCAAAGCTCACACTAGAGGGATCCATCGATCCCAAGACCCCGCCACCTGGAATACCTCTGTTCAACCCTCATCCCTCGGGATATCAACTCCCGTAAAGAGGGAACATTCTCCCCAAAGCCTACAGTTTTCACTAGTTCAATCAACATCCACCTTACTCTTTCCACCACCGCCATCCCTATGGATGCGAGTCCCTCGTACCAGGCACTATTCCTCGCCTACAACAATACCCAGCATCCCATATTGTAAAAACACTGCCAGAGCCTCTTTCTCCTCCACGTTTCCACCACTTTTCGGAATCCACAAGCCCGAAAACCGATCCCAGGTGTCAACATTAACAGAATACCCTATGTGTGTTCCCAAAAATCTCCAAACCACTCTATCCCATTATCTTTCAAGGAAGATGTTCTCTATGCTCTCCTCCCACCTCCGTTTGCAACACTGACATCTGGATGCCAGGCTAATACCCAATATTTTGATATTCTCATCCGAGGGGATGGCCTTTTGCATGATCAGACACGTTAAAAAGTTCATTTTATAGGAAACCCTCATGCTCTACTCCACCATGTTCCGCGACTCCTGCGACTACTGATCATTGGAACTACTACGAAAATTATTCAGGTTGAACTTTCCCAACACCGAGGGCGTGAAAACGCATTTATCCCTTTTTCGATTAATCACCAACGAATCAATGATCCTCCTAGAATCCACATCCAGTACCTCTCTGAAGAACATAGGGTGAATCTTGGCCTCTCTAAAGGAGATCAGTGGGGCCGGACACCCCGAATAACCATGCACCCTCCCTGACCAGTTGTAATCCCAAAAGCAGATCCTCCCCTCCCCAATGATCCACTGATCCCGATACTGCAACTCCGGGACGATATTACGCACCTCGGCCCAGATGGAAAACCCTCTCGCCAGAAGGTCGGCGATGCCATCCTCATACCTACCTAGCATACACTTGCACCACAACATCTCTCCCTTAGTAATTTCCAATGCCAGCTTCGCACGTACTCCATGAACCATATCCACCATGCTCCTGATGCTGATCCTTCCTTCGTTGATCGGCCTTGCCATATTCCTCCACGAGACCCAATGTCTCTTCCCCTCCATCGAAGCATCCCAGATGAACCGTGTGAGCACCCAGTCGATGGAGTTAATGACACCCTTCAATACGTTAGAAGCCACGATCGCATGCACCATTATAGCCGCAAGCACAGTGTTAACTAAGGAAATCTGACCCCCAAAGGATAGGAAATGATTTCTCCAATCCATAATCCAGGCCAGCATCTTATCAACAACCTTGACAAAATACCTGTTCCACAGTCAACTGGTAGACACCGGAGCCCCCAGGTACTCCATCAGTATGGACCCTTTCCTCATGCCCAACGTCCCTCCCACCCCATCCACCCCATCCATTCCACACAGCATAATGCATACACATATACACACCTAGACATTAAATTATATAAATATATAAATAAAAATATAACATATTAAAAAAAGTATTTATATTTTATACATTTTTTAATTGTTTATATATATATAAAAAGGGAAAATAATCATTAAGTATATGATTGATGATCAGACAATGTGATATTATTCAACCACAAAGGGAAATCATGCAACCAAAGAAAAGATTTTCCTGAAAGGCCATGGGTCACGAAAAGGTGTGCCACCTTATTACCTTCTATTTTGTTGAACTAGAAGGAACAACATGATAAAAGATGGAACAATTAATGAATCATCCCAAAGAATAGACCAAATGGTTAGAGGTTGATCTTTTGGGATGAAATGGTGTTGAGAATCGTTATGAAGTCTGACTCCCTATTGTTGGAACTCCATCCTCTATCCATGTAAAATTCCATACAACAATGATTTCTTGAGATTCAGAAATGGTTGGACTCCACTATACATACAAAGACTTATGAAATGAAATAATGGTATACCAGAAAGAGTCCTGAATGAACATACCCATGATGGATAAGGGTCCATTAGAAACCGATGCATCATCCTTAATATTCATCATATTGCTCAGCAGTAGCTACCAGTAAGGGGATATAGAATTTTGTTCATTTCAAATTTAATGAGAATCATGATGTTTCTAAGTGTATAACTTGGAGATTTCATGATCAACCCAGATATAATTTGGTCAGATCAGATGATTAAAAACAAATCCATTTCTTTGAACCCAAACCATTCATGACAAATTGCACAAGATGTAAATTGAATATGTGATCAAGGATGAAGACCAATTAAAAGGATTCTCATAAAACCAATATGATGATTCCATAAATAAAATGATATTATTGTTCCACCAATAACAAATTACCACAACTCTCATGAATTCAATAATCATGTGAATGGAAGACCCCAGTTCCACACTACAAATTAGATAGTTTCGGTCATGATGGGTATGGAGAGCCTTGAGTAATTCCAAAACAAGTAGGATTCTGGTTCAATATTTCCACTATACGAATTGATCGTATGGAGGAATCGACAGATGCCATATGGTTTTCCAGATCACCACTGGATCACACTCTGAGAAATTGAGCGCAATGGAATAGGTTGATTTCACTCAATATTCACATAATGAGGTTCTTCTACATCATAGTCGATGAACCACTAAATCCCTATAAACTGGAATACTCAAAATAATGTTTTGATCTCTCTCATTAATCCATTCATTCAATTTTTCAGTGCTTTCATTGTTTCCATTTTTATTGAACAATTATTTCACCTTTTCGTTTTCCATACTTGAAAATCAATTAGCGTTTCCAAATAGACATTTTCATCCACCTACCAGGGGTCATTCATGATATCAACACTTGGTCCATCTCTAATCCTTTAGTATAGGCCGTTATCAATTAGATCACAAGACCCCAATAAGATCCTCCATAATAAGATCATGTGTGGGATAAGGATGGAACCTCTGTAGTCTTAGTGGAGGAAATATTTCACTTGAAAGACCCAAGCGCATAGTGAGAAGGGATTCACTAGAAGTATTTATCCCTACTAGGAGATTAGGACATCCTTAAAAAGGCACAAATCACGAAATCCCATATCACCACAAACCATAGTGATATATAGCTTATCCCAAGATATCCCATGGGTCTAATTTCATTCATTGGTCATACCCCGCTAGAAGGTTTCCAATATGGAATGCAATTGGCCAGTAATATAATCAGAAATATGAAGAGGGGAATCACATAGGTGGGGATATCCTAGGCCAATAACATTATAAAGATATCATTACTTTCCTTAGAGCCCTTTTTGTTGGTCCGTCCTTAGAATTTTTTTCCAAGCCTGACCATAATACCATAAAAAATATATTTTTGTAGAATCTAATGAAGATAGGAATCCTGATATATTTCTGGTTTTATCAACCTGTAGAATCCTAGAAGTGGATTGGATTTCATCCTTCTTTATTAAAGGAATTACAGATCTAAAGTAGATCACAGATTTGGATGTGTTAATTGATTTCCCAAGAACCATCTCATATTTATGAATGATATTGTGGATAGAACCGCATTCTTCAAAAGTAGATCTAAAAAAAGTAAGATGTCATCCAAAAAAGAAATGGTTGATAATAGGGGAAACTTGGAAATATACCTTTACCCATGCACCAGATTATACCTAGCTATCATTGTCAAAATCTGGTAAAAGATATCAGTAACTGTAATATAAATAAAGGGGTAGGGAGGCTCACCCTACCGATGACCCCTCTAAGGGGAAATTATTTGATAGATTCCATCATTGATCTTAATCTTTAATGAAAATGAATAAATTCATTGCAAAATTACATCAATAAATTTGGAGTTGAAACCAAATTTTCTCATAACCACTTAGATAAATGTTCATTCAACTCAATCAAATGTCTTTTAATGTCAGGTTACCATTCCATAATAACTTTTTTCAACACCGGTCTAGTTTTCATTGAATGATACACCTCATGTGAAACAATTTCATTATTAGAGATCAATATCTTAGTGACCAATGCACATTGGTTTTTAGAGATAATGGAAAGAAGTAGCTGCAAGAGACAATTGATCAGAATTTTATAAAAGATGTTATTTGTCACATTGCATAGACAGATTGGCTTAATATCCAAGACCACAGTGGGTTTTTGGATTCTTATAATGTGGAAAATAATTGTTTTGTAATCCACCTAAAAGAGAATAAATATTTTTCTATGGATTTTTGTTATGGGGAATTTATATTCATGTCGTATGGTAATGAATTTGTTTTGTGGAGATTTATATGTGTTATGATATGTGTTTTCTATGTATTGTGGTATATTTTTTCTTTTATTTAGAAAGGAATCCCTAGGTGTGTCCTTTTCAAAGCCTCCACACAAGGGAACTGCCCTCCCCACTAAGAGCTCACTCTGAAGAGATCTGCAGCCGGGAAAGAGCTTCTATCATCTGAGATGGTAGAGCATCCTGGAGGGTGACTACCCGATTGACGATCGTTTCATAGAGAAATATGTTAGCACGGGGGGGGGGGGGCTATTTTTTCCACCCAGTCAATAATCAAGTGACTCGGAAAGAAAATTATATCTCAGGGTGGGATAAATTCATCCAAGAGTGGGCTCCCAAGAATAAAATCATATTCCTCCCAAATAACATCCTTGGTATGATCCTCAGCTTTACCACTACGCCACTATCGAAGTGGCTTCTTGTGTTATATGTTTGTTATATTTTTACTACCCTGAATTTGAAATTATCGATCGTCACCTTATATCAACACTAAAAAAATCTTTGATAAAAATGCAACATTTATCAGGGGTAAAAAAGTTCTGATAAAAGCCATGTTTATCAGTGCTTTTTTTAGCGATGATAAAGGATCCTTTTAACAATGCTTTTCTTAGGGCTGATAAAAGTATGTCTTTTATCAGTGAAAAAACCACCATTTTTTGTGCTATTAAAAGGTATACTTCATAAAAAAATTATATATCATTTTAAATACTATATTAATATATAAATAGATAAATAATTATATAAATATAATACATTTTATAAAATATGACTGATATAATAAAAATTATGCAATCATTCTTAATATAAAAGATATTTAGAGGGAAATTATTTATAAAACAATTAAAAAATAAAAATTATTATAAATTAAATGATTTTTATTGAGTAATAGTAATTTAATAGCAATTAAAAGAAATAAAAATCAATATATTAATTATCAATCTAAAATGTGTTGAAAAAATGACTCGAATATCAAATAATTGTAACATTTGATCTGGGTGTGTGTATGGGCTCTACCATATATCAAATAAATTCTTGTGAAAATATATATGATGTGGTGACTATAATAAACCATAGTGAACATTTTTTATAGTCAAAAAAGAATGGAATGCCTCCAAAAATGATTTTTTTGTCGGGGTACCCCCATTTTTAAATATTTTTATGAATTTCATTCTCTCTTAGAGGAGTCATCTTATATAGTTTTTTGAAATAAACTCTATTTATTTTTAAGTATTACAATCATAAGGATATTATGATGGTCAAATTTAATCATTTCTTATAATTTACTTTTATTTAAAATTAAATTTATACACATATATACATATTTCTATATATTTACACATAAAAATTTAATTTTATAAATAAATATGTAAACAACATTACATATAAAATATATTTATAAATATTTAAAACATATTAAAAATAATAATATAATTTGTAATTAAAAAATGTATGAATTTTTATATTCCGATACAATAAATATATAATGTGTGTGTGTGTGTATTTCTATGCATGTATTAACAAACTAGTATATAATATATATATATATATATTCTAATATATATAAATAAATATTAATATATAATATATGTAAATAAATATAAAATTTATAATTATATTTTTAGATACACAGATATATATAATATGTAAGTATGTCTGTATTTATTTATAAACACACAAACACAAAAAAACATAATTCAAATAAGCATTTAACAATAATTATATATATAAATATATATATATAAATATATGGATAAATAAATGTGACAAAATATATATATATATATCATAAAATACAAAAAAAACAATATATGGGAGAGGGAAAGATGTAAGCATGTGAAATAGGTGGCATTGAGCGGTTAAAGGGGGAGGGGGCTTCGAGTGATGTTAAAGGAGGTGGAGACTAGAGGAGCACTATTAAAAGGGGGTTTGAGCATTGATAAAAGTGGGGTCCACCCTTTAATTTGATGGAAAAATTTCCTTTTGAAAACTTATTTTATGTATTTTATAAGAACGTTTTTCGCACTGATAAAAGGGGCATTATCAGCATTTTTTTGTGCTGATAAAAGGGAACCCTTTTAATATCTCTTAGATTATCATCACTTTTCTAGCTCTGATAAAAAAATCTAACTCTATAATAATGGGGATTTTTTGGTAGTGTTTGTGGAGTTTTCTATGTACTATGGTATATATAAGGCCCCAGCCTTAAACATTAATTAAAAATGGGTTATTTCAAGAATTCATATTGAAGATCTTTTCAGGTTTACAGTTTTAGGGAATTAGATCATAAATCATTAATTACATTCCACATTTAAACAAAGTGGTTACATCAAAGACAATATTAATTTTTTACACCAAAAGAAACATATTTAAAATAAAACATGGTTTATTTGTTAACACTTCCTCGATAATATCATCACATCATGTACTTTTCCCACTACCTATGAAAATAATTTCAAAACCATAGGGTGATCATAAAATGCTCGGTAAGGGATATAAAAATACAGAATGAAAACAATATTCCATGTATACATAAGAATAAATGAAATCATACTTTACTCATAAAACATAATAACTTTAAAACAACTCATGAAATCATAAGATTTATGATTAATTCATATAAATTATAAGACATAAAGATATCTTGATGAATTCATAACATTATTATGTAAGAAGTAACACCCATGCTTACGTTTAGAATACCCATCACAGTATATTCCCTAAATATCTTCAAAGAAACCTTATAATTTAACTCCGTCGAGTTATCCAATGCATTGGAGAGCTATCTCGGGATCACCCGCCTTAAGTTTATCATGGAACCACCCAACATCATAAATAATTCCCAAGAACCATAACATAATCATATCACATCAAACATGAATAAGGGAACATAACATTTCCTCATTTCAACCACAAGATATCAATACAACACATTAATATAATCAAAACATTAACAAAACCATTTTAAATACAATATATATATAAATATTAAAAAATTGTTTTTATTTTTCATTTAAAAAAAGTTATGACTTGTATAGGACGCCAAAACTAAAATAATGGTCACGGCGGCGGAGAAGTCATTGTCACCGCATATATAATAAAAAAAATTATTTTTTCATTTAGTAAATTGGTTTGGGTAAAAAGATTCATTTTGAATGAAATGAAAAAATCAAAATGGTTTATTATACATCTAAAAAATTAAGTTCATATATAAATTGAAGTATGCCACAACGAAAAAAGGTTGAGACGAAGTCCCTTACCTCAAGTCTGACTTGTTTTTTTTTTGTTTCTTTATAATTAGGAATAACAAAATTTAGTCAATTTCTAATTTCTTAAGTAATTCCTTTAATTTATTCAATTCATATCACATATTATCATGTTATAATAATTAGCTAATTATGTGAAATCATATCATACGTTTTGTCGATTTTCCATACATGAGTCAAAAATAAACATGTTTGAAGAGAATTGTCCATGTAGTGATAAGTTTATCATCTACCTAATGGTATTAATGATTTAAATATCATATATATCCAGTATATATTCATTTTATACTATTCCATAACATTTTTAGACAAAAAATGAAATGCACCGTTCATGGAGACGGTAGGCCGTACGTACGCATGAACACTACTTTCATTTCATTGTCATATTAAAGGAATTAAAAATAAATGAGACATATATATATATATATATATATTATAATTTTAATATAATATATATGTTATATAGGTAATATAATTTAATTAATTATATTATTTATAAATTCCATGTTTGGGATGAAGGAGTCACATCACTTGAGGGGGCGGTAGACCACACTTCCTCATATGAAATTATCGCATTTACACAACATGAAATGCATAAAGGAATGTTTTAAATATGAAATACAGAATCATAGAGTGGAAATAAATAAAATATATATCATATAAAAATATATTTCCATCATAATGGCCACCATGAAAGGGGTCTAAAGAATATTAAACCATCATTATTCCGTGAGGCAGTAATTCACCACCCACAGAAACAATATGTTCATTAACCATTAGATGGAGGTGTGTGTAAGAGTATCTAGAATACTTATCATAAAAAATCCTAGTATATTGAGGATAATGGTTTTATTATGGCAACAAATAATAATAAGACAGTGGTGAGTGAAGAAGGAAAATAAAAGAAAGAAACTCGAGGGGATACATTACCTCAAAATCGGGTAACACTTTTTGATTTGAGCCAAAGGCTTCCTTGGAAAGACTTCTGCCCAAATTGAGGCTTCTAAGAGTAATATATGCATGTTGGGAGATAATTTGAGTAGAAGTTGGACGATCCAAGGGCTTGATAAGTGTTGGTAAGGGGGTAGAGGTGGGTTCCACTTATAAGGAGGAGGGTCACTTTTGCAATGTCTTGAAATGATACTTTATTATGAAACAATTTTCATATTTTAAAGGTCTCACAAAGATATATTTTGAGGATAAGGTGATAAGGGTTATAAATCCACCCATAGAATAAATTTTTGACAAGATTAATTCTTATATTTTAACTTATCATTTCATTTTATTTAAATCCTTCATTAATGAGGTAATCACTACATCATCATGGTGTCATAAATAAATTTATTTATTTAATATATAAAAATTATAAAACAAATACCATAATGTAGAAAATATTTTTAGTTTTATAATTACTATTTATAGTCTAATATATCATTTATAAATACAAAATTAAAATTTTTTTACTTAGGATATACAAACCTTTTTTATATTTCCCTTTTTTTAAAAAAACAATGTCATAAATGTCACTATTACACCGATGTGACTCCATGGGCCCTCAAGTTTGGTAAAAAGCTTCCCATGGTCGACCATGACTCAAAAAACAGGACTTGGACACATGTTAGGGTCATTTTATATTATTATTATATTATTTTATTACCCTTAACTACCTGATTACTAATTAATCACGATAATTAAAGATAATTATTATCGTTACTATTCATAATGTCTGAAAACAAAAAGTTATTAATTACATAATTCGGAACTTTTGATTACAAATATGGAATGAATTTCACCAAATTAAAAACATATAAATCACTGTAATTAATTTAAAAATAATTTTATTTGTCAAAACAAATAGCGTGTTTTTAATAAACAATATCTATCAAAAGATTGACACTTGTTTATATCCAATTTCAAAGTGAAATTAATTACAATGACCACTATTGAATTAAATGATAAAAATATAATATAATTACACTTTAAAACCAATTAAAAGTACAATCTAAATATATCAATAAATTAGATGAAAAAGTAGTTTTGAAGTAAAATGCCGTATATTTTACTATTCATTAAAAATCGACATTGTCAGAAAACTACCAAATATTTATCAAATGAAAATTTTAATGTCTCAATTTTAAAAAAAAATTATTTTGACAAGTAGAGGTAATAAAATGGTCAAACGTTAGATTTAAAAATCGGTTTCCATCAAAAGGCAGTAAAACAATCTTTTAAAATATTAGAGTATTTTATGCCTGAGTTTGGAATTATTCTCATTTAAGCCTCAAAAACATATATAATTCATAAATAGACAATGATATGAAAATCTATTAATCTTTACATACTCGGGTTGTTACATCCTTCCCCCTTTAGTAAACGGTGTCCCCACAATTTATTTACTTATCGAATATGTGAGGGTGTTTATCCCTCGTTGCATTTTCAGATTCCCATGTTGCCTCTTAAATCATGTGTTTTTTCCAAAAAAAAACCTTTACTTGATGAATCACATTATTCCACAACACTTACTCCCTGTGGTCAAGAATCTGGATAGGTTGTTCCTCACAAGATAGATTCTCTTCCAGCTGAGATACCTCTGGAATCAAAACATGAGATGGATATGGTATGTACTTCTTTAACATTGAAACATGAAAAACATTGTCTACCTGAGATAAATTTAGAGGTAAAGCCACTCGGTACGCAACCGATCCCACTTTCTCCAGAATTTCATAGGGTCCAATGAACCATGGACTCAGATTTCGTAACACCATGACATTTTATGAGATATATTCATTTTAATTTCTTTTGTATCATTGGTTGTAAGCTACATAAAGATTATCCTGCGCTATATGCAACATCGTATTACCTTTCTGTATATGCATCATTATTCTTGGATCGTGTTACACACAATTTCATGTTCGTTTGATAGTAGTTATTCTACGCAACATTGACTGTATATATATATATATATTCAATGAATAAATGAAATATGGTTGGATTCAGTTAAACGCAACAACGAAGGATTCTTTCACTACACGCAACCCTGACTTGGATTGCATTACATGCAATCACGGCCTTCCTCGATAGCGTGTGTTGTACGTAATACCGTGTTTCACTAAACAATGATATATTGTTATAATATTATTATGGAATAGCTGTTATGAATATTATTAACTAAATTTTTAATTTTAAATCATTATTATTCGTCTAACACATTTTCTAGAACAGGGTATGAGAATAAAATAAATTTTTCGAGTAAAATAAGTATGTTTCAAAAAATGCAGTTTTACCCCATCTTGATGTTGCACCCACATTAAATATAGTTTTTAATATGTTTATATGTTAAATTTGACAAAATTAAAATCTTATTTGGAATCAGGATATAAAAATTAACTTTGGATAAAAGTTTCATATTATTCTGATAACATTCATATTTTAATGAATAGTAAAAACACGATATATTTAAATAAAAACAACTTTTTTCATCGCAATAATTTATATGGTTAAATTAAAATATTTAATGTTTTTATATTATAAATATAATATATTTTTACCATTTAATATAATGTATGTCATTACCATTAATTTTACATTAAATTCATAGGTAAAAACATTTCAATCTTCGGTAATGATTTAACTTTTAAAACCTATTTTCTAAACAACAGAATTAATTTTAAAATAATTACTGCAACTTATGTGCATTAAATTTTTAAAAATGGATTCCATATTTGATTCAGTGGGTTTGAATTATGTTAATAGGTTACATTTAATTTTTTCTGACATTATGAATAGTAACTACGGTAATTTTTATTTGTTACAGTTAACGGTAAATCAGGTAATTAAAGGGTAAAAATATGATTAAAAAATTACCCTAACTCCTTCCAAAATTATATTTGATGAATAAATGTCGATCCATATCACCTAAGGGTATAAATAGATTCATTTAATGGACTTTTGACCATGAAAATGTTGTAATTTTTATTAAAACCATAGAAAGTGACAACATGTCACTCTCTTATATCTTATATGTGTAATAATTTTAATTTAGTGATAATCGAAATAACACCTCGAATATAAATAGTCTCTAGAAGGATAATAAAATTATCAACATGATGAGAATTTATTTTGAATTTTTAGGGATAAAATAATTGTCATTAATGGTGTCATATTAGTGATGCAGAAATTGTTTATTTAGTGAAAAATCAATTATATAGTTTTTATTAAATTAATAGTGATGGTAAAAGGCACAAAATCCTGAACAAAAAATATTGGTAATGTAAATGAAAACCATAAGCATCCAATGGTCTAATAGTTGATCATTTTGTGCCTTATAAAAGAGATTATGACACATATATTATTTTATTTTAAAAGATGTCAAAGTTATCACCGCCAAAATTTAATAAATATAATTTTTTAAATGATGTGAATTTAAGATGATAAATTTGAGTAAAAATATTATTATGAAATTTATTATATTTATCTTCATCATAGGATTTTATATTTATTTTTTATTCAACTAATAAGTTATAAAAAATTATATAGTAATTGTTTTATTAAGAGAAATATAAAATAAATTGTTTTATAAATATTAAAATATATATTATATGAACTAATTACTGTTCTCCACAAATTTTATAGATGAATATGACATGTTTGGAATCCATTAATTGTTTTTGTATGAATATTTCCTCTGTGTGGATTTTATTTAAATTCAAATAAATGAATAGTTTCAAAATTAACATAATTCTTATTTTATAAAAATAACATATTATAAAATTGTTTAAAAATAACATAATTATTTAAAAATAATAATTTGAAATTTATATGGTCTAAAATGTCCTAAAGTAAAAAAATTAGGGTTAATTAACAACACACAAGTAATTATTTATAACAATTTAATATTTAGAATCTTATTACCATAAATAAGATTAAATAAATTAAATAAGGATAAATCAAGTAGATATGGTTTAAAATAAATTTCCAACATGTCTTAATTTTATTGGTTGATGAGATTACAACCCTAACTCATATAATCATTGAATATGAGTCATTTGTGGAGGTTTTTAAGTGGGGTTTTATTTATTATAAATTAATATTTTTGAGCTTTCCAAAGGTGCCACTCTCCTCCCATATAAAGGGCACCTACTCCTTCTCCTCTTCACAACACTTTGAGTCGTAAAGCTTGTCCAAACCCAAACCATTTATCTTCAACACTTCCCTAGAAACATTCTGGTGGTTCCGACCTTTTGAAAATACCAACTCTAGTCCCATAAGATGAATCTCAATATAGGTGCGTCGAAGAAGAAGAGGTTTGTATACGTACGAAGCATATTAGACCTAAGGTAAGTGATAATTTTGCAATCTCATTTTTATCTGAGATTACATATATATAAGTATTTACTAGGGTTATATTTTTAATCAATGCCTATAAAAGGTTTTTTTATAAAGTCTATAAATATTATTACATGTATGTTTAATGTCATATTTTCCCCTCTTGGACTTTTAATTTGTGTTTTGGAAGGAATCAGTCTTTTGTTTACCATATGATGAAATTTTTGACTCTTCCAACAAATGTACAAAGAGAATGTTTTTTTAAACTTATACGGCATGAATGTATTTTTACAGTTTTATAACACCTTATTTTTATGACTCTTACTCTACAAGATTTCATCGCTATTTTCAACAAAATATTTTTTCTTTTATATTTTCATGGAATTTTGTGAAAATAAAATGATTTTAAGATGAAAGGATATTTACCTCAAGAATTGATTTCAAGTGTTTTGTCAAAACTATTTTCCATGTAATATGACATTATTAAGTATGATTATTTTTCATGTAAAAGGTCTCTATTATTTACATGGTTTGATTAATCTTATGATGAAATGATATCCATTTATTTTTTATGGATTATGTGATGATGGGATGATGTTCATGAATCCCATTTTATTATTTTGGTTATTATGAATGATATATGTTTATTTTGTCACATAAGTAAGAATGATTTCTTTATGAGATGGGTGGGACCTATATCTCCCTCTAATTCATTGGTTAAAGATTTATATCTCATGAGATAGACATGGATGGAATGGTAAGTTAATCTGGTTTAGTGATACAGGACTGGAACGATGAGTGAACTCAATTCAGAAAGGGACTTTGTCCACTAATATGGTCTTGGAAGAAATTCCATGGCTTCTATGGAAATCATATCATGTGCTTAATGTTTTTCCACAATTACATGTTTTATTCCCATGATATGTTATCATGATTGATGTTCCTTTATCATCTATGCCTTATATACTGCAATGATTTATGTCATGTTCATGTTTTTATGTTCAAATGTTTATGGGTTGTTTTATGTTCTCCATGTTTACCCTTACTAAGCATTTGAGCTCAACCATTTTATGTTTTCTTTTCCCTAGGATATAAATAAACGTTTTAGGTAAGAAAACAAAAGGGGAATATCATTATGGGAGGTGTTGAAGATCTTTCACCATGATTAGAAGATTATATTCATTGTTTACAAAGACACTAAACTATTATGATCCTTCGATGATTGTTTTTGTTATGTATAAAGTATTTCACAAAAGTAATGTAATGTCCATGTACATCTTGCTTCGGGTCACTACAGATTTTTTTTCTTACCAAATCACATCATACTTTTCCATTGTGAAACTTTGAGGAAGACATGATCACCTACCTCAAAAGAGAGACCATTCCTCTTATTGTCCGCATAACTTTTCTGCCTGCTCGGAGTTGTCCTCATGTGTTTCTGTATCAGCAGAACTTTTTCTGCCAACTCCTATACCAATTCTGGTCCCATCAACATTATTTCACCTACTTCATCCCAATAATCTAGAGTTCGACACCGCTTACCATATATTGCATAAAATGGTGCCATCTCTATACTAGAATCAAAACTGGTATTATATGAAAACTCACCCAATTAAAGATGTTGGTCCCAACTTCCCTGATAATCCATCAAACAAGCACATGTTATATCCTCCAAAGTCTGAATTGTTTGTTCTGACTGCCCATCTAATTGGAGAAGAAATGCTATACTAAAATTTAATTTAATAACCTACGACTTCTAAAGCCTTTTCCAAAAGTTAGAAGTGAACCTGGGATCACGATCAGATACAATGGAGAGGGGAACTCCGGGTAACCTTACTATCTCTATAATATACAATTGATAAATGTGATCTAATGAAAAAATATCTTGTATGGATAGAAAATTATATGATTTAGTCAAGTGACCAACAATAACCCAGATTGAATTATTACCTCAAGGCGTCTTCGGTAATCCCACAACGAAGTCCATGGATATATTCTCTCATTTACACTTCGGCACTAGAAAAGGCTAAAGCATCCCTTTTGATAACTGTCACTCTGCTTCAACCTGTTGACAAGTAAAACACTTTACAGAAAAAACATTAATATCTCTTTTCATTCCATCCCACCAGTAATACTCCTGAAGATCTATGTACATCTTTGTACTGCTAGGATGAATTGAAAATGGAGAAATATGAGATTCACATAAAAAATCTCTCTTCATAATTGAATCACAAGGTACACACAATCTCTTCCCAAATATCAAAACACAATCTTTATAATTGTTGAATTCAGGTAACATACCCTTCTGAACCAGCGCTACCTTTTTCTGCGACTCACTATGTTGCTTATGTGCATTCTTAATTCTGTCTGATAGGGACCATTTCACTAATACCTGAATCAAAACAGAATAATTTCATGCACCAACAACTTCAATGTCAAAATTCATCAAATCCATAACCAATGGATCATGTTTCAAAAATAACATGGTTAAGGAAGCATTAAATTTTCGACTCAAAGCATCTTCCACTTTATTTTCATTTCCTGGGTGGTAGTGAGTCGTGCAATCATAATCCTTGATTAATTATTGCCATCTCCGATTCTCATGTGCAATTATTTCTGAGTGAATATCTTCATTAAAATTTTGTGATTAGTATATATTTCACACTTTAAACCATTCAAATTATTCCTCCAAAATTTTAAAGCGAAAACAAAAGTAACTAATTCCAAATTATGTGTAGGTTAATATATCTCATGATTTTTCAACGGACATGAATAAAAAGCAATTACATGATCATTCTGTATTAGGACGCGACCAAGTCCTTTCAATGAAGCATCATTGAAGATAAGAAGCACAACATTCCTATAATGTAGTGCCTATACTGGTGAATTCACCAATATTTTTTTCAATTCCTAAAAACAATCATCACATTATTTTGTCCAGATAAACTTAATACCCTTCCGAGTTAGTTTAGTCAATGGGATGGAAAACCGTGCAAACTTTTTAACAAAACTTCAGTAATAGTCTTCCAAACCTAGAAAAATATGAATCTCGGTTAAATTTGTGGGTCTTGGACATTCTTCAACAACCTTTGTCTTTGCCAGATAAATAGTTATTCCATGTTTAGAAATAATGAGACCAAGGAATGAAATTTTTTGTAACCAAAACTCACACATGCTGAATTTCCCATTCAATTTCTTTTCTTTTAAAGTCTACAAAATAACCCTTAAGTGACTTTCATGCTCTTATTTACTTTTATAAAACACCAAAATATCATCAATGAAAACATCCAAAAACTCATCGATGAACTCATGGAAAATTCAATTCATATTGTGCATGAATATAGTAGGTTCATTGGTTATCCCAAATGGCATAAGTACAAATTCATAATGTCCATATCAAGTACAAAACACGATCTTCATAATATCTGCTTCCTTTACCTTCATCTGAGGTTACCCCGATCTCAAGTCAATCTTTGAAAAATATTGAGCTCTCTGGAGCTGATCAAAAAAATCAATGATATGAGGAAAAGGACAACTGTTCCTAAAAGTGATGTTATTCAATGCTCTATAATCAATGAAAAGTCTCATTGAACAATCATTATTTTTAACAAATAAGACAAAAGAACCCTATGGTGATTTTCTAGGTTGAATGAAACCATTCTCTAATAAATCATGAAATTTCTCCTTTAACTCTAAAAATTCAATTTGTGAAATTCGATAAGGGGGTATTGGAATTTTCGTAGCATTAAGAACCAAGTCAATAGTAAATTAAACTTCTTGATCTGGTATTATATCAGGAAACTCATCAGGAAAAACATCTGGATACTCATTTACCACTAGCACATCATTAATCTAAAAGGTTCCATTGTTTTCAACAATATGTGCAAGGTAACTTTAATTTTTTTCTTTTACAAGTTTTTATGCCTCTTGATATGTTATCAACAGTAAGGGTTCATTATTATACACAAACTGATAGTATTTCTGAACGGAAACTTATTTATCTCTACAGTCAATCATAACATTGTAAATAGAGAGCCAATCCATACCCAGGAAAACATCTAACAATACTAGAGGTAAAAAAATAAGGTTTTCAAGTAGACTATTCCCACAGATATGTATAGGAAGATTCTTATAAATTGTTTTTCCCTCAAAATTTCACTCAAGTGTTTTTAGCACAATTTTAGGAGTCATTTATTGAGATGGAATTCCCAATTTACTAGAAAACTTTTCAGAGATGAATGAATGTGTAGACCCTAAATCAAACAACACATTGGAATAATCTAAAAAACAAACAAAGTTCATGATACCACTTCATTTGGTGGCCCAACATCTACTGAAGTAGATGCAATGGATTCCACCACACCATTCTACTTGTAGTCTGACTGCTTCCCGTCATTTGAGATATTTTTTGAACACTCATTTGTATAATGAACCATTTCATTGAACTTGAAACATTTCACTTACTGTAAATCAAATTTGGTCTTACCATTACTTTGATCTTTTCCAGTGCAATCACAAGCCTCATATCTCATCTTACCTCATCAGAAGTATTTTCCAGAATTCAAAAGGAATTCCCCAGTATGCTTTTTACCACATTTATCACAAACTACAATCTTAGTTTTTTTACCATAAATCCTTTTTGAAGGATTATTCCCTTTCTCCTGCAACCTCCGTCTCTTCTTTTGTTGGATGTCATAGAACAATTGATCATCAGAAAACTTCATTTCCACCTTATCAGCACATCGAAAAAGCTTTTCATAACTTTTGAACTCATGAGAAGCTAATTCCCTTCGATATTTTGGCTTTAATCCTGAGTAAAAATTATTTATTTTAATATCATGGTCTTCAATAGAATTTGGAGCATACCATGCCAATCAAGTGAACTTTTCTTCATAATCTTCCACTAGGTCATCCTCTTGCCTCAATTCCTAGAATTGTTTTTCCATCCTAAGCTGAACAACCTTTGGAAAATATTTCTCAAGAAAAATTTCTTTGAATTCAACCCAGTCATGAGCATCAATATCATCAGAGTCCCTGACATTTTTAAACATCGACCACCATTGATCAGCTTCACCCGCCAAATGGTAAACAGCAAGACTAAACTTTTGATTGTCAGAACATCTCATGACATCGAAAATCTTCTCCAATGCTTTATTCCACCATTCAGATAGCACAGGGTCAGATGATCATCTGAATGATGGGGGATGTTTCCACATGAAATGATCTACGATTGACATGTTCCTTTGTAGTTGATCTGGATGATCTCGTTCTTGGATACCACAACCATTTATCACTTGAGTCAACAGCGCCATTACTGCAACAAATAGTTCAGTTCCAATACCGACCATCTTACGATGCTGATTTGGAAGGTCATTTCCTTCTGTATGCCTTCCAAGCACTGCTTTCCTGTTTCCTCTATGGAAAACCATTCTGAACAAACATCTCTTAGATGAAGCAACATCATAATCTTCATATGCTATATCATTTCAGTTTGACCATAATGTAAAAAAAATATATTTTTTATAATCATTTAATAGAATTATAACTCCTAAAGTTATTTAAATATAACTCTAATACCAACTATAAGGCCCTAAACTCAATAATTACTTAATCTTGGGTTATTTCAAAAACCCACATTGAGGATCTTTTCAGGATTATAGTTTTACAGAATTAGATAATAAATCATGCATTACATTCCACATTTAAAAAAGGTGGTTACATCAAAGACAATACTCATTTTTTCCACCAAAGGAAACATATTTAAAATAAAACATGGTTTCTTTCTTGATAATTCCTCGACATTATCATCACATCATGTACATTTCCCTTGACCTATGAAAAACATTTCAAAAACATGGGATGAGCATAAAAAGCTCAGCAAGAGATATAAAAATACATAAAGAAAACATTAGTCTATGTATACATAAGAATCAATGAAATCATACATTACCCATAAAACATATTCACTTTAACATACCTCATGATATCATAAGATTTATGAATAACTTATAGAAATCATAATACATAAAGGTAACATCAAGAATTTATAACATTCTTACGTAGGGAGTGACGCTCATGGTTACGTTTGGAATACCCATCACAGTATATTGCCTATATATCTTCAGATAAACATTAGCGATTAACTCCTTCACATTACACAATTAAGTAGAGAGCTATCTTGGGGTCACCCCTCATTAGTTTATCACGGAACCCCCCCTGACTTCATAATCAATGCCCAATAACCATAACATAATCGTATCACATAAAACATGCATAAAAGAACATAACATTTCCACATTTTTATCAAAATATATCAATACAACACATTGTTATAATAAAAACATTAACAAAACCATTTTATATAACAAATTAAAAGAAAATTAAAACATGGTATTTATTTTTCATTTAAAAAATTTATGGTTTGTAGAGGAAGGTGAGAGTCAAATAATGGTCACGGCGGCGGATAATTCATTGTCGCTGCATACATAAGACAAAAAAATTCCTTTTTCTTTTAGTAAATCGCTTCAGGTAAAAATATTCCTTTTGAATGAAATTAAAATTCAAAAGGTTTTATTATAAAACTAATAAAATAAGGACTTATATAAATTTTAGTATGCCTCAACGAAAGAAGATTGAGACGAAGTCCCTTACCTCAAGTCCGACTTGTCATGTTCATTTATTTATATTCCTAAATAATAAACTTTGGTCAATTTATATTTCCTTAGGAAAATCCTTTAAATTTTATTATTCAATTCATATCACATTTTATAATGTTATAATAATTATTCAATTATGTGAGTCCATATCATTTTTTTCGATATTTGGTACATGAGTCAAAAAGAAACTTGTTTGAAGAAAAGTGCCCATGTACTTATAAGTACATCATCTCTAGAATGGTATTAATGATTTAAATATCATATATATCTAGTATAAATTAATTTTATACTATTCAATAACATTTGGTGATAAAAAATGAAATACACGGTTCATTGAGATGGTAGGTCGAAAGTACTCATGAATGCTACATTCATTTATTTGCCATATTAAAAGAATTAAAATTAAATGAAACATATATATACTATAATTAAAGTATAATATATGTGTTATATAGTTAAAATGTCTTCATTAATTACATTATTTAAAATTCCATGTTTGGCATGAACCAGTCAAATCACTTGAGGGGCGAGTAGTCCACACTTCCTCATATGAAATTATCGCATTTACACAACATGAAATGCATAAAGGTATATTCTAAATATAAAATATAGAAGCATAGAGAGTACATAATTATAATATATATCATATTTAAATATAGTTCCATCATAAAGGACACCATTAATGTGGTTAAAAGTAGATTGAACAATCGTCGTTTTGTGAGGCAATAATTTACCACCCACAGAAACAGTATGTTCTTTAACCATTAGATGGAGGTGTGTGTTAGTGTAGGATGAATCCTTATCATAACAAAAACCAAGTATATTGAGGATACTATTGTTATTATGGGATAATATAAAAAGAAGATAGTTTTGAGTAATAAAGGAAAATAATTGACAGAAACTCGAGTGGAGACATTACCTCTAAATCGGGTAACACTTTTTGATTTGAGCCAAAGCCTTCTTTGGAAGGAATTATCCCAAGAGTGAGGCTTCTAGGAATAAGAGAGGGATGTGGAGAGATAATATGAGTAGTGTATGGACTATCCAAGGCATTACAGTTGTGGTTAAGGGGGTAGAGGCGGGTTCCTTTTATAGGAGGGAGGAGGGTCACTTTTGGAATGTCGTGAAATGTTACTTTATTATAAAATGATTTTATGATTTTAAAGGTCCCACAATGATATATTTTGAAGATAACGTGATAAGGGTTCTAAATCCACCCATACAATAGGTTTTTGGAAAATTTATGTCTTATATGTTACCTTACCTTTTCTTTTTATTTAAATCGCTCATTAATGAGGTAATCACTACATCCTCATTGTGTCATAAATAAATTTATTTATTTAATGACTAAAAATTTAAAAAAATAAATTGATGTAGGAAATATTTTTAGTATTGAATGATTATTTATAGTTTATGATATAATTTTTGTAAACAAAATTACAATTTTTTAACTTAGGATATACAAACCATTGTTATATTTCTCTTCTTTTTAAAAATAATGTCATAAATGTCACTCTTACACCCATGTGACTCCATGGGACATCATTTTCCGTAAAAAGCTTAAAATGGTCGTCCATGACTCAAAAAGGTGGACTTGGACACATGTTGGGGTAATTTTACATTATTATGATACTATTTTATTACCCTTAACTACCCGATTACTAATTAATCGTGATAATTAAAGATAATTATCGTCGTTACTATTCATAATTTCCAAAAACAAAAATTTATTAATTAAATAATTTGGAACTTTTGATTCCAAATATGGAATCCATTTTACCAAATTTCAAAATCAGAAATTGCAGTAATTAATTTAAAAATAATTCTCGTTGTCAAAACAAATTGTGTGTTTTTAGGAAACAGTATCTATAAAACAAATTGACACTAGATTATGTTAATTTTTGAAGAGAAATTAATTACAATGACCTCTATAGAATTAAATGGTAAAAATATATTCTAAGTAAACTTTAAAACGAATTAAAATTACAATGTAACTATATAAATTAATTGGATTAAAAATCAATTTTAATGTAAAATGTAGTATTTTTCACTATTCATTAAAAATTAACATTTTTGAAAAATACAAAAAATTTATCCAAAGTAATTTTCAATGTCCCAATTCTAAAGAAATTATTTATTTCGACAAATAGAGCTTATTAAATAGTCCAATGTTTGATTTTAAAATGGTTTTTTATCAATAGGTTGTAAACCAATCTTTTAAAAATATTAGAGTATTCTATTCCTATGATTGGATTTATTCTCATTTTAATCCACTAAAACACTATATAATTAAAAAATAGGCATAGATATGAAAATATAATTTTCTTACTTACTTTGGATGTTACATTATATGTGTTTTATATCGTGTGATAATGAATATGTTTTATGTCGTTTTCTATATGCTATGGTATATGTTTTTTATGTGGGATTGAAAAAATGTTTTTTGGATATACAAAATGATGTATATATTTATTTTTTAATTATTTGGAATGTCATACTATATGAATTAGTGATTTAATGATTAATTAATTCTCTTTTTTGATTTTAAATGATTAGGTGAAAAATAAATAGAAATTGATAATTAAACACAAGTTACCACTCTTAGGTTCTATTTAACACACACATATATATAGTATTATTATTAATGTAGAAGTTTTAATGGGATTTCCAATAAAGGATTTATTATTACAACATTGGAACAGAAAAATAGCTAAAAAATAAAACGATTTGTGAAAAAATAAAATTATTTAGAAAAACAGAGGTAATAAATGTTACTGATTAATTATTATGATGTTAAATAAATATTGTAGTATTTAATATGTTATTATATTTAAAATATTAAATATAGAAGAATAGTTAAATAAATAGAAGAAAAAAATAACACATCTAAAGCATTCATTTTGCCGGATAAGAAGATTCACTCTCTTAGACTTCACTTTTACATATGAAACACCTCATGAGAAACAATGTCATTATCATAGATCAATATCTTAGGGGCCAACCCTGCTGAATGTCATTTTTTCATTTTTAAAAACTTGATTATGGGTTGCCGGTACCCATACAACAGAAACTCGGTACGAAAAATCACAAAAAGATTGGAAAGAAGTTTATTCCAGAGACAATTGATCAGAATTTTAGATAATATTTTATAGGTAACATTGCACAGAATGATTGGATTAAATTCCAAGTACAAAGTGGGTTTTTTAATAATGAGGAAAATAATTGTTTTGTTATCCACCATAACGATAATAAATCTTTTTATAATGATTTTTGTTATGGGGAATTTATAAAATTGTATTGTGGTAATGAATTTGTTTTAGGGAGTATTATATGTGTTATGATATGTGTTTTCTATGTCTTGTGGTATATTTTTTCTCTTCATATGAATGAAATCCCTAGTTGTGTCCATTTCATACCCTCCATATAAGGGAACTGTTGTCCCCACAAAGAGATCACTCTTAAGGGAGCCCTAGTCAAGAAGGATCCATTGTCATCTTAGATGGTATAGAATCTTGTAGGGTGACAACCCAATTTCTAATGGTTTGACATAGAAATACGATAGCACGGGGGTGGGGGGGTGTGTCCCGTTTTTCCCGCCCAGTTATTAATCTAGTGACTTCACAAGAATATAGGATCTCTTGGTGGTATAAATCCATCTAAGAGTGGGATCCCATGATTTAAATCATTTCCCTCCCAAAGAACATCATTGTTATTCCCCTCAGCATCACCACTACGCCACTGGCGTGGTGGCTTCTTACGATATATGTTTGTTATATTTTTACTACCAAAGATTCAACATTATCGATCATCACTCTTTATCATCACTAAAATATATGATAAAGATGTAAATTTTATCAGTGGCATAGAAGGTGAGGATAAAAGAACCTTTTATCACTGATTTTTTTAGCATTTATAAAAGATCCTTTTAACAATTCTTTTCTTAGTGATGATTAAGGAAAGTCTTTTATTAGTGAAAAAACCACGGTTTTTAGAGCTATTAAAATGATTATTTCATAAGATATGTTATATACCATTAAAAAATGTATCTTAACAAAGAAATATAAAAATATTGATATATATATATAATATATTATAAAATATTAGTTATATAATACAAAAATATGAAATCAAACTTAATATATAAGATATTTAGAGGGTAATGGTTTATAAAATAATTTAGAAATATTATTAATTTATTATTTACTTATTATTATTGAGTAATAGTCATTTAATTGAAGTAAAAAGATATAAAAATCAATAAATTTATTAACAATCGAAAATGAGGTGAAAACATGACTCAAATTTCAAACAATCAGAAATTTTGAGTCGAGTGTCTGTTTGGGCTCTACCAGATATAAAATCAAAGCTTGTGAAAATATCTATGATTATGTGACTATAAGAAACCATTGTGATCATTTTCTGGAGTCATAAAAGGATTGTAATGCCTCCAAAACTGAATTTTTTTTGGGTTACCACAATTTTTTAATATTTTTTGGAATTTTATTCTCACTTAAAGGATTCTTATATTCAATTGTTTTGAAAGAAACTCAATTTATTTTTAAGGATTACACTCATAAGGATATTATTATGTTCAAATTTAATCATTTTTCATAATTTACTTTTATTTATAATTAACTTTTTACACATATATACTTCTTTTTATGTATTTACACATAAAAAATTAATGTTATAAATAAATATTCAAACATATTTAAATATAAATTATCTTTATAAATATATAAACCCATTTGAAAACTAATATTCTCTATTATATTTTAAAAAAATGTATGAATTTGTATATTCCAATACAATGTATATATAATGTGTGTGTGTGTGTATTTCTATGCAAGTATTAACAAACTGGTATATAATATCTATATATTCTAATATATATATAATAAATTTTAATATATAATATATGTTACTAAATATAAATATTTATAATTATATTTATAGATACACACATATATATAATATGTATGTATGTATGTATGTATTTATTTATTTATTTATAAACACACAAACACAAAAAAAATAATATAAGTATTAAAAATAATTATATATATATATATACATAAAAAATAGATCGATAAATAAAAGTAACAAAGTGTATATAATTATATAGATATATCATAAAATACAGAAAAAGTAATATATGAGAGAGAAAAAGATGTAAGCATGTGAAATAGGTGGCATTTCATGATTAAAGGTGGAGAGGGATTCAAGAGATGTTAAAGGAGTGTGGAGACTAGATGAGAAATATTAAAAGGGAGTTTGAGAATTGATAAAAGTGGGGTTCCACCCTTCAATTTTATGGAAAAATTTATTTTTGAAAAAAATATTTGTATTTTATAAGGGCTTTTTTGCGCTGATCAAAGGGGAATTTGTCAGTATTTTTTTAGCACTGATAAAAGGGAACCATTTTAATAGCACTTTTATTAGAAAAACTTTTCTTATCTCTAATAAAAACAATTTCTAGCGTTATTAAATTTGGGGGTCCACCCATTAATTTTATGGAAAACTTTTTTTTTGAAATTTTTTTTGTATTTTAGAAGCGCATTTTTTGCTCTGGTCAACGGGGAATTTTTCAGCATTTTTTTAGCGCTAATAAAAGGGAACCCGTTTAATAGCACTTTTATTATGAACACTTTTCTGGCTCTAATAAAAACAATTTCTAGCACTACAAAAATTTGGATTTTTGGTACTATTTGAGGAGTTTTCTATGTTCTATTGTATGTTTTTGTTATGTCATGTGATAATGAATATATTTTATACAGTTTTGTATATGATATGGTATATGATTTTTTATGTGGTCTAGTGAAAATGTTTTGTAAATATTCAACATTATGTATATATTGGTTTTTTTGTAATTATTTGGAATTTCATACAATAAGAATTTGTAATTTAAAAATTAATTAATAATCTTTTTTCATTTTAAATGATTAAGTATGAAAGAAAAAAATATGTTAATTTAACAGAAGTTACCACTCTTGGGTTATATTTAATATATATAAATATATAATGTTAATATTAATGTAAAAGGTTTTAATGGGATTTCCAATAATGGATTCATATTAAAAAACTGGAACAGAAAAATAGCTAAAACATTAAATGATTTGCAATGAAATTAAAATATTTAGAAAAAACAGAGGTAAGAAATGTTACTGATTAATTATTATAATGTTAAATAAATATTATAGAATTTACTAGGTGATTCTATTTAAAATATTAAATATAGAAAAATAATTCAATAAATATATTTAGAAAACAACACATCCAAAGTATTTCGTTTGTAGGATATGAAGATTCACTCTCTTAGAATTCACTTTTACATATGATTTGTCTCTTTCATCAAAATAGACAGAAGTAGGGTTTCACATAGAATAGATATACATGATCTAGTAGATATTGTTGGTTTATTTTCTTAGTTTTTGTCTATTTAACTATGTATCACTTTACCCATCAAAAAAAGGGGCAAAGATTTCAATTATACAGAACACTAGCTATCTATCCCTCTACAGCTTCATGTATGACAATCATGAATATGAATAATCAGTTTATTTTATATTTAATTGATTTTAAAAAATAAAAAATTATAGCATGACATATTTTGTAATATTAAAAAAATAATGATACAAATGAAATTAAAAATGAATTTGGATCTTCCCTGCTTCTACTTTTATTATATATTACCTATTAACATCATTAGGTTTATTGGTCATTCTTCACAAGAATGATTGCGACTAGTAATCCAAAACCCCCTTGATTTCTCACATATAGATAACAATACCCCTAACCAAAATGAATACTTAAATTGATAATATAATAATAATAGTAATAATAATATTGGTTTTATTATTTTCCTGCTGTTTCTCCTCCCTCAAATTAAAATTATTGATCTGAGTAACCAATTCAATGGAGATGATATAAAAAATAAGTAGATTCCAAAAACGTCATTCTGATGCTTCCATGAAATAAAAAGTTAATATTCAATTTTAACATTAGTGAATAATAAATTTTAATGGAAATAATATTTCAAAATGTTTATTTTTGGATCAGGGTGGAATTTAAATTTTTATTTGAAATTTTTGTTGAAATATTATAATTTTTCCTTGAATAAGAACGCTCTCTTATGTCCTTGTTTTTTAACATTACATCAATATTTTCTGGATAAATTTATATTTAAATTATTTAAATATATGTATATAAATTTATTAAAATTGATTCTAAAGATTTTAATTCTCTTTGTAATAGATTTGATTAGGCTATAGAGAGATTTTTTTTACCATGAATCATTATTTATTTAGATTAATAAATGAATACCTGATCATTATGGATATTATATATATAAATATCAGGAAAACTAAGTATCCTTTTGGAGAGATTCTTCATCACTCTAAAACCCAATAACATTAAATATAAACAGATGAAATAAGTATGGACATGAAATCATTACATGTCACAATGGTAATTTGGTTGGATAGTTTTCCATTCCCGGTTTTTTATTTTATTTTATAAAAATTCATCTGAAAACCGTTTCTATTTTATATTCCTAATATACTATATTTAATTTATATAAAAACATCAAATAAACAATGAAAATGATAGGGCTCCTATTTTTCATTAAAAAATGAGAGGGCTGTTATTTTGAAACTGATAAAAAATGTATGGCCCTAAAACCATTAAATATTTAAAAGATAATTTTGGTTCGTGGTTTTCCATGGCTAGTTTTGGTAGAAAATTTGTATTACAATCCATCATGAATGCATGATCCATAATGAGGCAATGAAAAACATTTAGGATATGTAATAAGACTTCAAACTCAGGGGGCCTTCGGGTCACACTGTACATAATAAAATGAATGCTTCAATGAGATATCCCTAGGATCTATGACTCATCCTTTTATGATGTGTGAGTGCTTATTTGTATTGTACCTAATAACCAACCTATTATTATTAATTCACCTTCATTATTTTCTTACTGTAATTTTTATGGTTGTTTGGTGAAATCCAATATGGATTTGATATATATGGATACATACAATATTATTTTATTTATACCATCTTCTTCTAAAAAATATCATATATTATATCATCGATTAAGTTTATGATAATTTGTATACCAATATTTTTTATTCCATGTATTTTTTATAATAACACAATATTCCAGTCGTGTCCAAAAGTTAATTTTTTTATATAAAATTAAAATTATTTCACTATTTAAAACACTGTTAAAATTAAATGTTAAAGAACTAAATTATATTTATCAATGATTCCAATTCGAATAAAAATATTTGAAGAAAAAGTATGATTAAATTAAATATGCGACTCCAAATCTATTATATTATTTTATAATAAACGACTCTTGAAGTTATAATGGATCCCTCACCACAACAAAAATAAAATAAAATCAACCAAATAATGAAAAACCAACGAATAATAATTTCAATTCCAACAAAAAAACTAAAAATATAAATAAATATCAATGATTCATATTCTAGGATGATAAAAACTCATATATTAATAATGAACCTCGATGTAATTGTCTCACGTCCCGCAACCTGATCTGTTATGTTGAGTCTTGCACCAGACTCAAAACTTTCACCATAACATGAGCCACACACCCCTAATTCAAAGATGAACACAATATAAAACAACTATAGAGTGCTTTATATTAGTTGTTTACCTTTACTAGTGCTACCTATTAATGCTAATAATGAGTTACCATTATCACCACTAGAAAGAATCATTGATAGAGGAGATGATTTTATTAGGGCTAAAACTTTTATTAAAAAATATATTCCCTTTATCAATGATATTTTTTTCACAGATAAAAGATAATCATTATTAGTGATTTTATCTAGCATTGATAAAGGTGATCTTTACCAGCCATAAAAATGGTGATTAAGGGTATATTTTATTAGCATATTTTGTTAGCACTGATAAAGGGTATATTTTATTTGCGCATTTTTAGCATTGATAAAGGGTGTATTTTATCAATGATGATAAATTTTTTATTACATAAAATAATTATATATCATTAAAAATCATATTTTAATAAATAAATATATTTATATTTCTATAAATATAATTTATTTGGTTAAATATTATTTATATAATACTAAATATGAATTTAAATTTAATATATAAGATATTTAAAAAGAATGAAATGTAAAATAAAAATTATATATTATGTGGGTAGTGTGGTGGCCCCTGATGTGCTGACAGAGTGGGGTACGAATGCTCCTGTCAATGTCTAGTGGTGAAGAGAATGCTTTAGGTGACACATTTGGCTGATGGCCTCCGATGTGATGATGATGCCCCAGACCACTATGGTTGTGCGGAGGCTGAGATGTGTATGGGTATTGGCTCCAAGTGTGACAATAACACTCCAACAACAGTGAAGATGAATAGGCTATGATGAGTGTGGATAGATCCCAAATATTATAGTGGTGAAGAGGGTATAAGGAGTGTGGGTGGTGGTCCGTAGTGTGAAGGAAATGCTCTCAAGTAATTAGTGTGTGTGGTTCTATGGTTGAAGACGTTGTGACAACGATGCTCCCGATGTGTATGGAGTGGTACAGAGACTACTTCAGGCGATGATTCTAGATGATGACCCCTAGTGGACAGAGGGGTGGATTAATAGAGATGTGCTTGTTATGCACAATGATTCAAATAGAAGTGATAAAATTGGTCAATGACTGCATATGTGTTATTTCATGGTATAAGTTGGGAATTTGGGTCATGATAAACCTATGGGTCAGGTTCTTCAGGCCATGAATTAAAAAATAAATAAGGCTCAATGGGTGAACTATCCTCTTGGGGGCAATGGTCTTCCTTTTCGTCATATTTGTCGGTGTGTGTGTGTGTTTGAATGTAATTGTACCCCCAAGAATGAAATATATATATATATATATATATATATTTATGTGTGTGTGTTAATATTTATTGATTTTTAATATATATATATATAATTTATTTATTTTTAATTTTTATCTGTTTAATTTTTTAAAATTTATTTATTTCTAATATTTTTTATCAAAATATAATATGTTTTTAATGGAATTGTAATTTTAATGGACAACCAACATTTGAAAATACCATTTGGATAATACCATCTTTAGTGACATCATTTAAAAACCATGTTCAAGATATAAAATATGATCTATTGAACAACCCAATTTCCTTATAGATGTTTGCATTTATAAATATAGAAACCACAAACCTCATTGAAAAAATTCACACATAATTGTGTGAACATATAATATAATATACCTAAATTTATATCTATGTCGTCTTCATTTTATTATTTCATTAACAGGTAATGATAAAAAAACTTCTCCCCATCGAGTTGGTAAAGCAGTGTATAAAATTATGATCCTTTTCATGAACTAAAAAACCCATTGCACCTACATAAAGCAACATTAAATGTGTTCTAGTTCCATTAATTGGTAGATAATGAAGAACAATGTCAATAAGATTAACCAGTGTTGAATAATCTTCATGTAGTGTGGCTGGTTGGAGTTCAAATATAGTGGAGGAGCCGAGCATCACATTGCTAATTGTGTTGGATTGATTTTGTTAGCTAAATTAGCATTGGATAAATAACAAATCTTGTGTTATTATAGTGATAAATTTTTGGTGGAAATGTAATATGTTTTGGGTTGTGATGTAATATATTCTTCTGACGACATGTGAGCAATTGATGTAACACATGTTCTGGTTACATCATAACATCATGTTCTTTTGTACATGATTTTTTATTCTATATATAACCTAGTATAATCTATTTAAACAACTTGAGATATGTTGATATCATAATACTCATTCTCCAATTTTCTTGGTTGGTGTAATACTAGATTCTTCAAATTCACTTCAGCAATTTCACTTGATCATTACTTACACACCGCTCATTTCACATGCAAGCCTCTTATGCACCATCAATATCTCATGTAATGACATGAACCCACAATCCATGTCGATAACCCATGTGTTCATGTTATATCACTTGTGTAAAACATATAAAAAATTAATAATCAAAAAAATTATATTAATAATGTTAAAAATTATTAAAAGATATTTAAAAAATAAAATCATATTAATTACATAACAAGATAAAATTATTAATAAAAACATAAAACAAAAATTAAAGCATATAAATAGAGAGTATGTGTATAAGTATAAAAAGTATCGTGAAATAATTTTTATCAAGCACTATAATTATAAAATATTGTAAAAAATCATAAAAACTAAATTAAACCCATTCCATAATTCCATTAAAATTTATAAACAAATCAAGATATATTAAAATGATTAGGGTTATTCAACCTAGTAATGGAATAAAATTGGTTTAATTGTTTAATTTTAATCCATGGGAGTAGGAAGCATATGTGGAACATGGAGTGGATTACCATCTGTACACCACAAAAATGCTTCCTACTTAACATTTTCAAGCACCGCCCTACATGATAAGTGGACATAGTTTTTTGGGATGCCGAACTAGGAGTTATATTAAATCAAAGTGAGAAATTATGATGAATGAGTAAAATGAACATGAAGTAATGTGAGATGGTGAACCAATAATGGATTGAGGTGAAAGTGAATGGGTAGATAATCAACGAGGTAGATCGAAGAAAAAATTGATCACTTGAATGTTCCATTCAAACCATTTGGAAAAATAAAAAAAATACAAAAAGATGTTCAAGGGGGAGTGACAAATCACAAGTCACATACCTTGGGTCCTGAAAGTGTCAATTCATCTGAGATTTTCAAGAAAGGGAGATTTCAAAAAATCAGTTCAATGATACCACTTAAAAAAGTGGTATTAAAAGTTGTTTATTAATGATGGCTCTAATAGCCACTACCAATAAATCATATTAAATATAATTTATAATTCTTGGTGGATTAAATGAATCTTCCAGTAATTTGTTTTTATCATATTTAGTGGTGGTTTTGTCTAAACCCCCACTAATCATTATAAATTAACCCATTTTCCACCCTCCTCGCCCACCTAATGCCCTACCCCCCTCCCCTCGACCCCCAATCCCTCGTTGACATCCCCTTAGCCCTACATCTCCCCAAAGTTGGAAACCTCCTCTCTGATTCTGTCATGTCTCTACCTGACACCTTTGACCCCCCCCCCCCTTGTTTAACCTCTCCTCAATGTCAGCGACCTCCCCTTTCCCTCTCAGTCACTCCTCTCCTCGTTGTCGGTGACCAACCTTCCCCATCGTCCCTGACTCCGCTCGACACTGATCACCCATCTCTCTGGATGCTCACCCCTCCCCTTGATCCCTTATCTCTCTGATGACTCACCCCTTAGCCTAAACTATTAATGCACATCGCCCCAACCTAACTTCTAATCCTCATGTCTCTGACCCCACCTGTTGCCTGATGATGACACCATAACAACCCCTCTGCTCCTTGAGGATGATTCTCAACGGTGGTCATTCTTCCCCTTTTCCTAGTGATTGTGATCACCCATCATAAGGTACAATTTTTAGTATTGTATGATTGGTTTAGCTATATCCTTATGCAGTATATCATACTGTATAATAAAATGATAAATTGTTTCACTCAGTAATCCTATACACATAACTATTAATAATGTGTGTTAGATATGAGGATGATGATTCATTTATATAATGAATTTCGGTTTGTACGTGGGGTTATAAAATGTTTTTAAATACATTATTTATTTATCACTCATGTATACATGGTCAGTAAGACTAAGTGAGTTTTGTATAATGGTTGATCTGGGGACGAGAAACCGGTTGGTTTTATATATTATTCCTAAAAGTTTTAGTATTCTTCTTCTACACAATCATGAGAGTTTCTATGTAAGAACATAAATAATATACTTATATGTTTACCATGATTATATATATAATATTTACAGAATTATAGGATAGAGTTTGTGATCAATCTAGAAAATGTTTGATGGTTTTTAATTTTTATTGTACTTGTTTGATTAACCATTCATATATTTTTATCAGAATGTACAAGGAGAAGAGTGAAAATCCAATACATAAGAATAAATTTTGGATTAATTTACCTTGAAACATAGCTCGGTATGTCAAGGGTTTGGAAGAATTTTCAGATTACGCAATTTCAAACAAATCAGTGGATGGTAGAATAAAATGCACGTGTCATGATTGAAAATTCAAGTAATTGTTGAATAGAAACGAATTATATGAGCATTTGAAATTGAAACTATTTCCTTATCTATATGTATGTTTTATTATTTATTGTGAATCAATTTTTTTGGAAATTAAAAACAATGAAAATCCTATCAAAAAAACTAAAAAAGTTTCCCACTAGAGGAAAATTAAATTAAAAATTTGATAAATGACTATTTTGGCTTCATAGGATATAATGAGAAAGATTTCAATATATCAATATAACCTTCATTTGATCTTGAGTAGGTTATTATTTCTAAGAAATTCAGCATCCATGAAAATGAATTTTCAAAATTACTTGAAGACAGAAAACAAGAACTGTATGAAGGGTGTTCCGAGTATTTGAAGTTATATTTTCTACTTATGTTATATCATATCAAATGTATCTATGGAATTACTAAAAATGAAATTTATATGATTTTAGATTTTCTTCATGATGTATATAGTGGATCCAAGATCCCTGAATCATTCTATGAGACTAATAAAGTCATCAAAAAACTTGGGTGTGATTATAAAAATATGCATGCATGCCCTAATGATTTCAGGATTTACCGAGGAGAAGACTCTGATAAAGAAGAATGAATAAGATGTAATAGAATAATATGGAAGTCAATTAACAACAATTATAGTATAAATCAATTCAACCCCATGATCAAATAGAAGAAGAAAGCTCCTGAAAACATATTACGTTACTTTCCTCTAAAACCACACATCTAAAGATTATTCATGCCTTCTAAGACTACATAAGACATGAATTGGAATTCTCAGGATGATAATAATGGCTTGATGAAAAATCCAACATATTCAATATCATGGAATATGTTTGATCCATTATATCCATATTTTTCATTGGATCCTATGAATGTGCATTTGGGATTGGTTTCTAATGGTTTTAACACTTTTTGTAATTTAAGTACTAATTGTAGAATTTGGTGAGTTGTTTTGATCCTCTATAATCTACCTCTGTGGATGTGTATAAGGAAAGCTTCTTTCATTATTTTGATGATTATTCCTGGATAGAAAATTTCATGAAATTACATTGATGTATACCTTCATCCTCTAACAAAATAATTGAGATAATTATGAGATGATTACATGGAAATATAATATTATTCAACAAGAAAACTGTTAAATATGCATGTTGGGTTAATGTGTAAATTAGTGGCTTTCATGGAATAAGAAATTTATCCAGTATAAATACTCATACTAGTTTGTCCTATACAGTTTATAATTTTTTATTTTAATCCATAATGATTTCCTCATAGGATAAAATGTTGTTATTTGTTTCATTATAGATTTCATGATACTTCTTATAAATCCATGTTTAACAAGACAAAATTCAATAGAGATATTTAATTGAGAAATCCAATGAAGGTGTTATCTGGTTCATAAATCATAAGAATATTAATGAATTTCATTGAAGAGTTTGGAAAATATAATCAATTTAAAAAATGGGGAAAAGGGTATTCAGTACAGTATTTCAAGTAGTTTGAACACAACAGCGGAAGGAAAAGAGTTTATTTTTCAAAAATCATTAATGAGAGTTTAATTTGATACATTATTATCATCATGTAATTAATATTAACAAGAACATTTGTGATAATGTAATTTTTCACATTTCATAATGAGTAGGGTGAATCAAAGGATCAGTTTAATGCTCGTAAGGATTTTTAGTGAATAAATATAAATAATGGTTTGTGGGAAAATGAGAATGGAAAGTATCCTTATACTATTTTTATAATGAAAACTCATTAGAAATTTTAATTTATACAAACATTAAATAATTAAAAAGTTCCTGATGGATATTCAAGTACCATATCATATTAAATTGAGTTAAAACATCAAATTTTACATGCATTGAAAAGTCATGAAACATATATTTTGGTGGAATGGGTTTTTCTCTTGGCATTGGGTATTATGTTACCTGAAAAAATAACCACATTTATTTTTTAGTTTTGTAACTTATTCATAGATATTTTTGGAAAAACTCTAAATCCACCTAATCTTGATAAACTTCAAGAAATAATTGTTTTGACACTTTTTCATTTGCAGATGTTATTTCCCCCATCATTCTTTATAGACATGATTCATTTTACTATTCATTTGGTTGATGAATCTAAACTCATTGGAATAGTACACTATTGATGGATGTATCCAATTGATAGGTATGTTTATAATATTATTATTTTCATTAGTGAATTCAATTTTTTCAAATCATTATGTAATATTTTTTACTATATTTATTATTTATTCATCAGCTACTTAGGTCATTTTAAATCATATGTGAGGAATAAATATCAAGAATAAGGCTCTATTACTGAAGGTTACATAGATGGAGAGTTCTTGAACTTTTGTTCTAGGTATTTTTATGGGATTGAGACTAGATTCAATTGTGTTAGATGTGTTGATGACATCTCCAACAATTCTCATTCTGAAAACCTGTAGTCTATATTTCCAACTATAAGATGACCAATTAGAAATGGGTAAAATTTTACACTGATTGAATTAGATTTTCTTCAAGAAAATAGATATGTGCTACTCAATAGTTTTTTTTATGGTCCATTTATGAAAAAATTGTGATTGAAAATAGAGAGACAACAAAGGGGTCAAGCTTGAAATGAGATAGATTTAACAATAGTTGTTAATAAGAATATTGTCAAATGGTTCACCTGTCATGTAGGTATATAGTCATATTCATATTATTTACATGTAGTTATTTTTCCTATGTTAAAATTAACACATTATATATTTTTTCTAGATAATTAATGATGAAAATAAAGAAAAATATCAACAGATTTGATGTTTTTGGCTCATGGTCCTCTAAGGCAGGCTAAGAGATTTGATGCCTATAATATTCAAGGCGATAGGTTTCATAAAATTTATCATCAAAAAGACTTGAAAACAATAAACAGTGGTGTATTTGCACTTCCAGAGGTGGGATAATATAGAAAGATGAAGGTTATGATTGAATTAAACAATCATGATCTTTTTTTAGATATCTTATTAAAATGAATGTGAGTAAACTTTTATAGGTTTGTAAAGAAAGTTTCATTACATTTTACTTATGTAAAATAATATCACTCGATCCATACTAGTGAGTGTATAGATCATGATCCATTTATCTTTGATTCATAATAAAATGAGGTTTATTATTTAGATGATGAAATAAATGATGGTTGGAGTGATTTTGTACACATAAAGTAGAGAGACTTATATGATAAGGGTGATTAAGTTCAATTGGTAATTTATGACAGTGAACCTCATCAACCACAATATATTGGATATTTTTTTTGAATATATCAAAATAATTGAACATACAAGAGAGGGTGATAATTAACCACCCATCACAGTGAAGTTTCATAAAAATAATGATAATGAAGATGATGATAAAAGAATGCATAAATTGGTAATGAAAATATATTAAAATCATTCATTGATAAATGTTTCGTACATATATACATTGATCCACTTTTCCATTTTTTCAAAATATCCTATCTTTTAAGTATCTTAGAGCATGTCACCACCACCATAAACATCAATATATCTATGTGATTATGTTATACTCGAGAATACTTGAGAGTCATTCATTTCCCAAAATGGTCTTGGTATCCCACAGTCTGATTTGCCTTAGAAGATGGAGAAATTGATCACCCCTCAATCTAGGGGATATTGGAAAGGTACCATTACTTTTATGTATTCCTTTTACAAAAACTATTATTTTCATTAATTTTTTATTAATTTTTTCAAATAGATAAAGATTACAATTGAAGGGATATAAATATGAACACAATATATGTATAGAATCATAAGTACATCAAGATTTTAATTCAATTTTATGACTTCAAGGTTCGTACTAGTGATGTTGCTAGAATATATGGCAGATTCTTGGGATTCATGCCCATGAGATTGTGATATTTTCTAGTAATTATAAATAATTAGAGGCATATTCCTATAGTTATGAAAAATGAGGTCTTTGATACTCAAGTAAAGAAAATATTAATTTAATATTCTTTGATAAATAATAAAAAATAAATGATTAATTTTTTTTAATATAATTATAAAGTGTTATGTTTTTTATTTCTATTTGTTTTTTTATTTCGATGTCCTTGACTCCATTTCACTACCATGGACTCTTAATATTTTGGGAATGAAATAGAGATATTTTAATTAGAGTTTATGGAATGAGATTAATGACACATATCTGAGCTCATGAAAAATGAATGTGAAAGTTCATGAGGGAATTTTGAGTGATCATTAGAAGATATTTTTCTAAATTAATAGATATGCATCATATGAGGTAATTTTATATTTTATAGTCACTAGTGAAAACTTGAACTTTCACATTGGTTTGTTTCGTTTTAACATTGGTTATTAGGTATATTTATTAATGGAAACACTGTAAATGATTTTTTAACATCATTTAATTAAAACCAAAATTGTAAAAAAAATCTATTTCGGGGGTTTTCAAGTCACTTATCCAATAACTGATGTGAAGAACCAATCTATATTGGTTTTTATGTTGTTTTTAAGATAACCAACATGAAAACCCCAAGGTAATTTTTTCGCATAGGCTATCCAATAATTGAAGTGAAAAATATTTTTTTAATAATTTCATTTTAATTCATACTCTCCATAGCAGACAAGAGAAAAAAACCTGCATAAAAACTAGAGAAACATTCATCAAATGACACATTCAATTCTACATTCAAATTTACAATATATATTAAAAATAAAATAAAAATCAATCGAACCTATAAAATGATTCTCCAATTCAATATTCTAGAGTCTGAACTCCTTTGTAATTTATGGATGTGCTTTATAAAAAATATACAAATAATAAAGAAATAATTTAACTTTTATTTTTAATAAAACAAATGAAATATTAAGGAAAACATTATAATGAAATATAACCTTATTGAACTTTGTGACTATCCCTACATGATTGATTTCAAATAAATATTAAAACATAATATCCACATTCTATTATACCTTATTTTTTATGAAATTTTTTTTCCAAATAAATTGAAATTGAAAATATCATTTTAAAGACGTATATCCAAAATTTATTAATTTTAAACAAAAATTCACCTTAGCATGTACAAATTTGATATTGGTGCTCTTCTTTCTTGTTGTATCTCTAATGAAATTTCATGACCAGTTTAAAAAAAATTTAGTCTTTATAATGTAAAAAATTATTAAAATATTCAAACTTAAATGTTTAATAAATTCTTAAAATTTTCTCCCACTTCGCCTGGGATAGAGCATAAAAAATACAGTGTATTATCTCTTTAAAAAACCCCAATATCCAACACCCACTAATATGTAAGAAAATATAATGTCATTTTTTATTATTTTAATAGATATATAACTCTTTATGTGAAATAAGTTTCATACTCTTGATGAAATGAAACATCCAACACTAAATAATTTCATTCTTCTGAAATCTTTAACCAATATAAACTATTATTTCTACAATAGTCATTATCATAACTAAATGTGAAATAAACTGTGGGTTTATAAATCCATGTACATATATATTTTCAGGGTCTGTAAATTTTTTTTAAATATACCTAATAAAATATAAACATAATTGTAAATTTACAGTAAATTAAATTAATGGAATTTTTTTTAAATCGACGTACATTGAAAAAAAATTCATCATGTAGTTGCACATCTGATCTTTTTCTATAAGCTCCAAAATATCACTTTTCAAAAGCCTCAATAACATTACATTCCCACAAAGATCATATTCAATTGGAATCTCATATACATAGAATAAAAAATTTGAATATGTTGATAACCTTCCAAGACTATAAGAAAATTTATCTAAAGTCATAACACATTTTATTTTTTTATTTTCTATACACTAATGGATTACCTTTAATGTATTCCTGTAAAAAATATATAAATATATAAACATTAAAATGATAATAAAATAATTGAAAAATGAAATAAAATATAAAATATATACATAAATATATGGTAATATATCAAACAAGTATAGATGACTAAACAAAAAAATAATCCTTACTTTTTCCAACAGTACTCACCTCATATATCGGACATAGAATTTTTTCTGATCTATCTATAATATCTTATATAGTTACCATATGATGTTGTATCTTTATATTTTTATGATGAATGGTATCATCGATATAAAATATCATCCCATATGCAACAATATACAAGGGATCATCACAATATAACTCAAAATAACGAGGAAGCTGTGGAGGAGGGGTATATGGGTGTTATAAGAATGAGTGGGGTCTGTAGGAGGAGATGTATGAGTAGGATAGGTAGGGGTCGTGGAATCTTATAGTGTAGTTAGAGGAGTCGAATTAGTATTCTAGAACTCTTTTGCATGTCTACAAACATCGACTGTACCGAAGCACTGATTATATCCTTCATTATCATATGAAGATCCTAATCTTCATCTTACAAAGATTTTATTTTTTAAAATTATCCTCCATTGAAGAATAGTTAGTACATGGAAATACATTTTTTACTGATCATCTAGGTATCCTCATACATGACTCAGGTGTCCGGGATTTCCCAATGTGGTAGATTAAATATCATTTATAAACTTATTTATAAAGACCCCACATGTGCTTTTCTCCTCAAGATAATAATTTTTAAAATATTTGAAAAAATTTGTAATGAATCACAACATATTAAGAGTTGATTTAACTTAAATAAATAAATAAAATAAACATCGTATAATCATATATAACACAACCCTTCACTCTTCTATAAGATATTGTCCTTTTATTATTATATGAGCCCTCTTCCATTTTTCATATCTAATAGGGGGAGGGTAATGTATGTGAAACATAGAGACTCATCTCTCATAATTTAAAATTTTTAGGTTTTCATTTGTTCTTCTGATAACATATACCCTCCCCGAGATATCTTATAAGGGTATACATTTCTTGATTGGATATCCTGATGAGATCTCCTCAATAACTATTAATTAATAATTAAATATAAATAAATCATTAAAATGGTAATTAATATAATAAATTTTAAAAGGTAACATTACACTTACCTAAAAACACTTCTCATTATATACTTTCAAAAAATTGATTCCATGTATCTTCATCTATAAATGGATATATATCACATGTATTTGGATATTTTTTATCCCCAAAAATGAACTGTCATGTGAGGGATTATTTAGAATCCCTCAATCTCCTTGCGGCCAATGATAAACATTTCTTCATAGCTGTTATAATCTTAGTTATATCATATGTCATCTTATAATAAGGGAGAAAATATATATTTCTTTAAAAATTTCAAGATAAGTAAACTAATAAACAATCAGTTTACCAAAATGTTCTCCCACAAGTGAGATAAAGTCACTTTGTCAACAAATCACCACTAATCAAACAAAATACTTACTTTTCATTTAGACTGAACTGCTACAAAACTATTGAATTATTATGAATTTGGATATCTTGAAATATCATTATCATCCAATTATATTGGTATACTCTATCCATTTTTATGCGAAACTAATAAATATTTTAAATGTTTGTTCCATGTTAACCAACCCTAGAACTCTTTTTACCCATGGGTGTGTATATGTATCATGTAAAGAGGGACGAGGAGGCTCATCAATAAGAGTGTGTGTATGTTCCTACCCAGAAGTATGTGTATGATCTTATATAGAAGTATGTGGTGGATAAGATGATTGATTTTTCATTATTGTAAAAATCATAGCAACAACAAAATTGTACAAAAATATACAAATCCAACTATTACATATAAATGTTAAAAAGTAAAAAATAAATAAAAAATTAAATAAAAGTATAATACACTTATTTTTATTCATATTTGTTATAATTAAATATAATACTAAAAATATTAATGAGAGGTGAGATGATATAAAGGAATTAATGAAATCCAATATTGGTGTGTGGGTAGTAAAAATTCTCCAACCTGATAAATCCATTAAAATAATATTTTAATATACATATATACAATATTTTTTGTTTTTATTTTACATATAAAATTTAAAATAATTGGTTTTCAAAATAATCAATTAATAGATAAGTTACATAAGGTTAAACATGATGAACTAAACAAAACTAACCTAATTTAAACAAAAAATCTAACTTATTAGTTATAATAGTTGTTTTAAAAATGAAAATCAAATTAATATATCGTAAAAATTATTATATTTATAAAATAAAAAGAAAAATAAACATATTTTTTCTTTAATATTAGGCATTTAATAAAGGATTTTTTCCCCAAATTCATTTTTCATGATCCATTAATATGGCACAAACCATTCCTATTACATTCCCATCATTATTATTTCTTAATATTTCCGTAGATGTAGGGATATCACATAAATCAACATCTACATCATGTTTATCATCACCATCATAATACATTTTGATTAAAAAAATTTACAACATCATATAATATTTCTCATGAACATAGAAAAAAATTAATGGGTTTTCATGATAAAAGGATCAACTATGTATTCCAATTTATTCAGATTAACTAGTGTCATTCCAAATTCATCATGAATGACAATGTTCTTATAGATAATCCATATACATTTATATACTAAAACATTAAATTTAATGTAATCAACCAACAATATTTCATAAATGAATACATTATATGAATTTGATGTGGTGATTGGGTTTCATCTTTAGCGCTTGAAAAAAGAATTTGTTCTATGAACACCAAAACACTACTATTATAAAATACACTTCTATTGTTATACTCTATTGTATCAAACATATAGAAATTAATTTCATACCTAGATCATGTTATCAAATATAAATTTGGACTACCCAATAATAATATCAATGTTTTTGATGCATCATATCAACCAAGCGCAGTCTCCTTAAGCCATGACAAAAAATGTTTTCTTATACTCATTCAAAATCCACATATTTTTCTTCTTTTGATAACATTGTTTCAACACATTAATATGAAATTTTATATATGGATGATCATCATCAATGCTATTTATGATTCATAATTGTCCCTTATTTATCTATTCACTTGTCAATGAATTAACTTTCAATCCACAAATACCCTTTCCCCCATAATTAACATTTTCATAGTGAGATGTAGGAAAACAGATATGATCTACAACATAAAAAATAGCTTGTACCAAACTCTGATGCCTTCTCAGAAATATTCTTCTCAATAATTATGGTATCAGGTAGATATAGATTCTTAAAAGAACCCATCAATACCCTTATATACCATTCAAAAGAATACATCCAATATAGATATACAAGATAGAAAATCATCATTTTTGACACCAAGTGAACCATTAAATACACCATTATATATATAAAAGATAGAGGAAAATACATTTCCAATTGAAAATGTATAGAAAACGCTTAATTATCCAAATTGTTCATATCATTTGAATCAATCACCTTATTAAAAAATTAATTGATAAAATAACACAACGTCAGGATATCATTGTGATGTAGATGGGAAATAATCCTCAGAATTCCACTGGTATGAGTTGTTTTATCATGACATAACAGTCATGAGATTTCATAACAATCTACTTCCAATCCTTTAAATGCACAAATAAATTACATTGGAAGAATAATGTTGCAGCACTTTCATATCATAATGACATTGACAAAATATAATTTTCTCCCACTTGGATATTGTAAAAAAATATGGGGTCAGGAATGTTCTCCTTCTATCAGGAGTGGGATCTAACTCTAAACCTATTCCCACTTATAGAAAGTCCAATCTTGAATTCAAAACATATTTAGTCATTTCCTTAATATATAATAATTTTCCAAACAATATTTCATATATATTCTTCTCCAGGTGCATGACATAAATGTTTTTGTTGACTTCATGATGTCTCCAATATGGTAGCTCAAACAATATTAAGCATTTAATCCAAATATTTCTATCATGACCATATTTCAATGCCTTTTTTAATCTCACATCAATGTTTTTTACTCTCTCAAAATATTGATCAGTGGATGATGATTTTTAAGAAATATCAAATTCATGGGAGCTATTTAATTCCTTTTTAATCATTTATAATTGTGGTCTATAGGTAAAAACATTTGATGAATCACGTATAATGTTTTTCTCCCATGATGGTGTTGATAATATGAAGCATATTGTTCATAAATTGGAAAATCTCTATACCCCTTAATAATATATCCAGACAAACTTCCAGACACTATAAGTCATTTATAGTGATGATAATAATTGCATATAGTTGAAAATATACATTTTATATGAATCATATACCCTTATACCTACCTCTCATAACCTTTTCAAATCATCAATTATTGGTGATAAGAAAATTTTAATATCATTTTTGGGATATTTTGGTCCATAGATCATTAAAATCAACATGACATATTTTCACTTCATAAAAAATTTAGGAGATAAGTTGAAAATTAAAAATAAAATAGGCCTTGAACTCTGAGTTCTACTAAGGCTTCGATATAGATTCATTCCATTTGTGCACACTCCAAGTCCCAAATTTCTATCTTCATTTCTAAATGTTGAAAACAGATGATCAATTTTCTTCCATTGTAGACAATCATCTAGATGAAATAATTTTTAATCACATATATGTTTATATTCATGCCATACTATCCTGTCTTCATCATATTAATTTGAAAAAAAATGCTTCTAATGATGAATTATAGGATGATACCAAAATTCCATTGCAGTAATCTCTGTAAATAAAAAATCAGACTAAGATTTTTCTTTCAACTTATATCATGACATCCCATATTTAGGCAACCCTAAAATAATTTCATATTCCTACTTATATAGCGCACATTAATTTGGGATGTAATTTAATTTTTATACAGTAATATCATCGTGCATAATATTTTATTATCTTTATATTGTGAATCTAGAATATCATTGTATTTTTTATGGATATATTTCAACAATTATAGAAACTATGTAAAACTCCTTTCACTCCATCTGTGTTTCACCTTCAAGTTAATAAATATTAACATCATCGATAAAAACATATATTCCATACTACCTAGATATAATGGGTTTTCAGCATCTTAATATTTACAATAATTTTTTGATTCATTCTAAATTGCCTCTACCTCAATATCATGAATCATTTTTTCAATTTGACCAGACTTATCATCGTGCAAAACATCATCTTCATGAGATCCATGAATTTTTCCAGTTTCATCAGGAAAAATCCAAGGGCGGTATCTATGGTTAAAATCCTTAAAAATAAAATAATATTTGATCTCTCTACTCTTTAACATATTTATGTTTAAACATTTCAGGCATGGATAGAAATATATGTTTTTGTTTGGTACCTTTCATTTAAAAAATTCCAAAAAAGCATCAACACCTTCCTCATATTCAGCACTTATTCAAAGTTCCATAATCCAACTTCGGCTCATTATTATCTATAAAATATATATAAAAATATATACCTTTCCAGGATAAACCAATTTTAAATTTATATCAAATATTCCATAATTTGAAAGTAAAAAAATTTTGAAAAACAAAATAAATATATGACCATTTTAAAAGTATAATTATAAACTCTAAACAATTATGTAATATAAGATTAAATATAAATGGTAAATCATAATATGAAATGAATGGAATTAATTTACAAAAGAAAATATAGCTGAACAATTCTATAATTTTTTTCCTTTTGAATGAAATTTGATGAAACTTCAAATTGAATATTATTGAATGATATCCAAATAAAGTGTGTATTTTCCATTTTGATTAGTACCTTTATCAGTGAATTTTATATAAAATTTTATGCATGAAAAATCTGAAAATTATTATTTGAAACATTAATTCATAGTACAATATGATTATATAGTAGACTTCAAACAACCAAATGATGAATTTTTAATGCGGTAAATATATATATATATAATTAATATTGTATATTAGTTATGACTAGTGTCTTATGAAAATTGTGAAAATCATATTAATTAATGTGTATTCTATGACAACATGTTTTATCTGAATGTAACACAAAAATAACACACATTTTAAATATTACATTCAACATCATTTGAAAAAATAAAAATCCAAATTTATGGGAATAAAAATTCTTTAAGTTTTAATGCAATGTGTTGCATTTGTGATACCATGAGAATATATATTTTAAAATAAAAAAATGATGTGTAAAGAAACAAATTGATAGTTATTATTTTATATTCACCAAAAATGACAAAATTATATTGACATTAACTCATAATATAAAGACTGCATATTTACTAAATGAAATTCTATGGTAAGAATCTTCTCACATCAAAAAAAAAGTGATAACATGCATATACACTATTTATATGAAATTTTATATTGAACTGTATGAATATTGAAATGTATGAATATATTAAATTTTAAGATTAAAAACTCACTAATATCTTTATAAAACAAATTGAAATTTATTCATATACATGGAAGTGTATGAAAAAAATATATGACTGCAAAACAACATCCAAATAAGAAAAAAATTTAGATTAAATACTGAAATTTAAAATGGGATATGATATAAACAACTATGAAAAAATTTAGTCAAAATTACATTCCATTTAATAAAAACATCGAAACATTATTATATAATTCAATCCACACACTTTTCCACTTAAATGAACTCAAAATTATGATATATTAAGATGATAATGGGATATTTTTGATGATTTGATATATAATCAAATGTAAAATAATGAGACTGATGAAATATGTGGGTTGAAGAGGATGGTAATGCAAGATTTGAGTTCACCTAATAGAAAAAAAAGTAATTAAGGGATTCAACACCATTGAATAAAAAATAGAGGATTGATGTGTGAGGCTTACATGATAGAGGAGTTGATCAAACGTGAAACAATGAGGATGATGAAGCCTTAAGATCTATAAAGGGGGAAAATTGATATTCAAGTCCACCGTATTCACGAAACGAGGGTTATGGAATATGCGTAATAGAAGCGAGTTTCCTTTTATGAGAGAGATTAACACCAAAATAATTCATACCAAAGATTCAAAAATTTAAAATGGTATATGATCAAATGTGTGACAATGAGGGTAATAAATCCTTAGGTTCTATAAAGATGGAAAATAAAGATCTGAGCCCACCAGATCAAAGAAATGAGGGTTATAGATTATGCACGATAGAAATGAGTTTCCATTCGCGGGATGGATTAACACAAAAATAATTCATACCAAATATTCATCAAATTTAAAATGTTATATAACATCAATTACATAATAACTGATGATATAATTCAACTTTATCACATCTTTTGTCATCTAACTAACATGATAAATGGGGTAAAATTCATTATCATGTCTATTATTACAATACTAATGTGATAAATCAACATACTTGGATTTTTCACATTGGATATATAATAACCAATGTGAAAAAGAATTTATTCCTCCTTATAACATCAATTATTATATATCCAATGTGATAAAGAAAGATAAATGGATTTTTCATGTTGGTATTGAATAACTGATGTTAAAAGGATGATGTAATAAATACTATTTGTATTAATGTTTATATTAACAACATAAACATAAAAAAAATTAAAATTTATATTTCTCTTACAATTTTTTTTGGAATTAGATTAAAAAATATTTTGAATCTCGCGGAACAAGTCATCCCTCACATCGCTGGGTTACAATGTTTTTTGAAAAAAAGAACAATTTTTGTTTCTACGTAGTTCATTGTTATTTATATCATTTTTTATAAGTCATGTTTTTTCTATCTTGTTTATATTTTCTATACAGGCTAATGAATTAGGTCACACTATTGGCTAGATAGAGATGTGGTTTAAGTTGCATAGGAAACATAAGGGATTTTCATTAAATGACCCTACCATAGACATTGAATTATGTACCTTTCATTACAATTTCATGTTATTTCATTTCTTAAAAAATATAATAATTAAAAATATATTATATCAAGAAACAATCCATAAACCCAATTAAAATGGGATAGCTACATAGATCAAAGGATGCCAATTTGGTGAATTTTGATATATATAGTCATCCCCAATTAATTGTGTTTTGGGCTTGTTTATTGTTATAATATATTTTTCAATATTATATTTTTATAGTAATGAAATAATAATGAATAGTAATGAAAATAATATTAATTTGATAATATTATGATGTTTAGGTATTTTAAAAAATCATTTTTAATATTTTTCTATTAACATGTTAAAAATCAAGATGTGTGGGATGTGAACCATTCCCAATCATCATTAGTTTCCCAAAATATGTAGTTGTAATCATTTTAAGGAAGGATCATCCCAGACGTGTAAATGGGATGGGTTTCAGTCCTACTCCATCAACTATCTTTGGTAGGGAATCATCATCAGTTCCTACTACAACTAGTGGGGGATCAAGTACTGCCATTGATTGATATCACATAGAGAAATTGAATGGTTGAAAAAATAATTGCAATAACAATACTCTTATAGGAAAAAAAATATGATAAGTGGCAGTTGATAATGGAAAATTCATTAGTTTTTGTATATCATTGGATGATCATCATGATCCCCAAGGAAATTTCTAGCACTATAGCTCATGAAATATGATCCCAACAACTGTAGATTGACATGAAATCTTTGTAAAACCAGTGTTGAGTTATTTTTGATGTGTATGTGAAAACAACACATTAATCCGGCTTACTGTGTTGTTAGAATGACTCGGTAACCAGTTTTTAAAGGTATCTAATATATTACAAACATGCTTTAGTGGTCATAACTAGGAATCCAACATTATATTTTCATGAAATCAAATAATAATGACTGTATAATGATTATTTAAATTTATGAACCGAAAAAACATCATTCGGGGTTACGATTTTACCAGGATGCTCGTAAACATGTTTTTAGGGTTGTAAAACACTAAAATGTGTGTGATGGTCCAAATCAATTAAACTGACCACATATTGACATGAAATCATTTTAAACCCACCATTTATTAATTTGTGACATGTACACACAAACAACATGTCAATCCGACACGCGGTGTTGTTGGAATGACTCATTATACCGTTTGTAAAGGTATTAATGCCTTTAAAAACATGTGTTGATGGTAAAAAATAGAAAAAATGTAATAATGACACTAAATAAGATGAATCATTTCTTATATTAATTTTTATAATGTAGGTCCGACGAAACATCTTTCTGAGTGATGGTTTTCCTGGGATTGAAATAAAATAATTTTTTGTACGCATAGACACCATGTCAATCGGATGTGTGGTGTGGTCAGAATTACTCAGTAAATAGTTTTTTAAGGTATCAATGCCTTTAAAAACATGTGTCGGGGGGTAAAAACAATCCGAAAAACATAATATTAACACAAAATCAAAGGAAAAATACCTTCAATTTTGTTTTAAAATTTAAGAACTAACGGTATGTCATTCTGAGTTACAATTTTCTCGAGATACACGTTAATGCATTTTTTGTGTTTTAAAAGACATAAACCTACATATAATGGACCAATCCAAAGAAAAAAACCTCATATTGATGTTAAATCATGTGAAACCACCTTTTAGATATTTTTTACATGTATTCATACACATTACATCAATATGACATGTAGTGTGGTCAAAATGACTCGGTAAGCGGTTTTCAAAGGTACTGAAACATTAAAAAATATGTTTCATGGTGTAAAAACCTAGAAAATGAAATGGGATTATCATGAAATTATAGTAAAATTGCGATCAATTTATTTTTGAAATGTAGGGACTAACAACATGTCAATTCATGTTACGGTTTTCCTGGGATGCTTGTAAACATGTTTTTAGTGTTTTATAACACTAAAATGTGTGTGTAATGGTCCAAACCATATAAAAACCATAGAATGATGTTAAATCATTGGAAAACCACCATGGAGTTATTTTTGATATGTATGTGTAGACAACACTTATATCGTACATGCGGCATGGTTAGAATGACACAGTAAACAATTTATTAAAGGTATTGAAGACTTTAAAAATATTTGTCAAGGGGGTCAAAACTAGGAAAACATTGTCAGATTTCCATGAAATCAGAGAACACTGATTGTGGATTTATTTTTGAATTTTTTAGGAGCCAACATAATTTCCTCATAGTTATGTTTTCTCTAGGATTCCCATAAATCTATTTTTAGTGTTTTTAAACACTAAAACGTGCATTTAAAGGTTAATAACATATAAAATGACCTCAGTTAGATATAAAATCATAGTAATGCTTTCATTGAGTTAATTATGACATGTAAGCATACACAACACATCAATATTACACGCAGTGTGACCGGAATGACTCATTTAACAGTTTTTAAAGATACTGAAGCCTTTAATAATGTATTTCGGTGCTCGAACCAAAGAAAATGTCTTTAGGATTCCATTAAATCTAAGAAAAATTTTTGTAGATTGATTTTTGAAATGTAGGAACTGATGGCATGTCATTATGATTTATAATTTCCCCAATATGCTTGTAAACAGTTTTTTAGTGTTTTAAAACACTAAAATGCACGTGTAATGGTTAAAACCATATCAAAAGACCTTGGAACAACATGACATCATAGGAAAACCACCATTGAGTTATTTATAACATATCAATGTATTTAAAAAATTTATTCTGTAAATTTAAATCAAACTGTATATCGATTTAAAAATTAATTAGAATGTTATATAGTTATTCCTTTTTGGTTTCAAGTGTTGAATCATATCTCAAATAGGCAAGTTTATGTTTTCAAAGTGTTTTTATAGATATGTTATTTGTTTTATTTTAAAATGTCTTATATTTTATTATGATAAAAAAATTAATGTGAAACATTATAAATAACTTCTACATATTTTCTCTGTCACATTTAATTTCTTAAATGTTCTAGTTTTTATTATAGGTGAATGATGCTGGAAGTAGGTTATAGGTTGACCATTATTGATCCACGAAATTCTTCATAATGAATTCAGTATGTTTCTCAGTTTTAGTGGTATGTTTAAATTTTATCAATGATTCTACTGTAGTTCTGATTTATTATGTTTATTATTACATTCTGTCTTAATTTTTATTAATATTGATGAGATGATGTGGTCAGTTTTAGTTGATGAGATGATGTAGAGGTAAACAATTATAGTGGAGGATGTGGGATGGATTTATATTGGGAATGGTTTTTTTGACATATTTTATATGTATATTTTGATGACTGATGTATGGGGTGACTAGGGTTATGGTGACAGAGGTTATGTTGACTTTGGATGTATGTATATATTGTTGTGGATGTATGATGTATGAATGATGATTTTATCATGCATTTATGTTATAGTTTATTACTTTTCAAAGTTTTTATATTTATTTATTTTTAATAAATATTTAAAAATTAATTAAATTTTATAAGAATTATTTAATGGCAGTTTTGGAAAACTTTTGCTAAATAAATTAATCAAAATTCTAATTATCAACCATTAATAGTAACCACCAATAAACATAACTACTACTAAATATATTAGTTGTGGTTATGTTCATCTTATTAATTTTATTTTTGTGTTATTTTCAAAAAAACACTGAAAAAAAATGAAACTGTTGTTAAATAATTCAAAAATGATGCATACAGAAACTGCTGCAAAATGAAAAGATACACTGCAAAATGACTGGAAACTGAGCAACAGGCGACAATTTTAGAAATTTCTGTTAAACGATTGGGTGATGGTTTAATCCACCTCTAATTGAAGACACGTTTTCCAGTAATTCTTTCTTTTTGTAGTGGAGTTTGAATGGTGTGAGGCTTAACATAGTTAGGGTTCTATTTAAAAGATTAGGAAATGTTTTACCAGTGATAAAACTATAAGCATTGATAAATTTGATCTTTAGCAGTGCTAAAATTCAAGTGTTGATAGTGATATGTTTTATCAGTGAATTTTTTAGTGTTGATAAAGACAATTCATTACAGGCACCCACAAAGCGCAGACAATGCCCTAAATTTAATAATAAAATTAATATAACAAAAACATATAATTATATATAATTATAAATAAATATTTATATAATTATTAATATATTTAAAGCATTTTATATGTGTATTTATATATATAATTATAAATAATTTTAAATATATATAATTATAAATAAAAAATTATTTTATCTAATTAAAGATATATTAAAAGAATTATAAATATTTATTTTTTAATAAATTTTTTAATATATTTTAATTCATATAATTATATATAAATATACTAATAAATATTTGTATATAATTATAAATATATTTATATAATTATATATATTTATATTGATTATATATATTTAATAATTATACATATAATTATATAACTATATATATATATTCTTAAATATAATAAATTTTTATATTATTATATATATTTATTATAATTTAATAATTATATAAATAGATATATCTTTATATATTTATAAATACAATTACAATTAAATATATATATAATTTCTGGTATATAATTATGAATTTATTTATATAATTTTATATATTTATATATTTATTAATTAATTTATTAATATATATATATTTTTATAAATATAGTAAATATATTTATTATTATTTTTACTAATAATATTATTTTAAAACAAATAAAGGGTAAGGCCAAAAGGTCATAACCCATTTATTAAAATAGAACAAAAAGTCGCAAGATGATGGGAGGGAAAAAACAAGAAACAAACAAAATAATCAATCAATGAGTGAATGTGTACGCATGGAATTATAAGAGAGACATCCTTCATGACCACAAGGATGTATCCCCCTCCTTCATGTCTTTACCTGCTACCATAGTCCACCTGCATCATCTGGGGGTCATCTATAATTTCATCTATAACTTCCCCTTCTACAAAGGTACCAACAAACTGTTGTTCATCCTCACTGGTGTCAGAATCCATCAACTCAAATGGGTTTTCAACCCTCCTTTTCATTTGTGACGAAAGACAACTACCTACCTTCTTAGATTCAATAGAATCCATCATCGGTACTATTCTAGTGATATCAGCCACCATCTTACATGAAGTAGTAGTCACTTATTCATCGGAGGAAAAAACCCTGGGATCATAGTTCCCCACTACCTAGACATCAGAGTTGGATACAATTGGAATCTCAAGAACTATATTATTTGAAGTTTTTGGACCTATAGTGAGATTATAATCAACCCTCCATCATACAGTAGAAGCATCCACTGTATAGTTAATACCTGAATGGATCTTATCAGCAATCATTACAATAGAATGAGTTGGATTCATTCCATGTTATGGGGTAATAATGGAATATAACCCCAAAATATAATTCAAAGGACCACTGAGTAAACAAGTTGTTTAAATTAAATACTAAAAACAAAACAATGAATTTTATTACAATGAAAACAAATAATATAGAATATAGTTTAGGAGAAATAGAAAAATAGTGATTTAAGAAATTCCAACTAAAGAATTCAAGAATAAACGGGAATGGAAAATTGGAAAGGCATGGTAATTTACCATGATTCGGTCCCTTTGGACATACTACACAAAAATAACACCACCCACACATGTTGGAATTATTGATGATCAATGAAACAAAAATTGTTAACACGATATAACTAAAATGTCATAGAGAATCTATGAAATACAGAGTGAAGAAATTTAAAACAGGAAGCAATCAATTTTTGTAGGAACCACAAGAAAAAAACAAAGGAAAATCACAATGATAGATGCATTGGGTTCCAGCTATCCAGATCACTTCAAGGATTCAATTGAACATTGTTCCAATTCTTGGACGTCATTGTTGAAGTATGTGATGGACAAGAAACTCCAAAATCTAGATCGTCATAATATCGGGAGTAGGCCTACGTGTAGTTGAGGCAGAACTCTAGGTGGAAGGAAACTTGAAATCTAAGCCCCATCAAAGGTTACACACCAGATGTGTATATCAGATATCGTTGGGTATCGAGACTTATATTGATATTTGAGGCCTAGACGCTAGAGATCATACCACAGAACAAAAGAGAGAGGAATTTTAGATCTAATCTATGTCCCACGCATCAAGCCGTCTACTGGGGGTGATGAATAATTGACATTACCCTAACCACCTAATTGCACAACCAAGGAAAATCGGACTTGGGTTTAGACCATTTGAAAAACTAGTCAGTGAAAGAAACACAACCTAATATGCAAGATGATAGAGCTTCAATAACTAATGACCAAAATGAATGGCTAGGAATGAATGTAATCAACAGCGTCCCGGTAAATTTTGTTGCCCAGGACCTCATAAGAAATTTTTTCCAATAATTCTTCAATATCTATAGTGAAATTGTGACATTTTATCCCTCACGACTATATTTTTTCCTTCCTTTCCTATTTCTCTAGACCGAGGGCTCTGGGGGATTTCCCTAGGACCGTTCGTGAATGTAATGAATAACCTGGATTGCCATACTGGAAAGCAATGTCGGACATGAACAAAAAAATATGGGATAATATGCACTTCCCAAATAGCATGAGTATGACCAACAAAAATAACGAAAATATAGTATAATAAAATTATTAGAAAAGTAACAATATAATTACATGTATTAAAATGAATCAGTGGAAGATTTCCTTTGATATCAGATTTCAATATGAAAAAAGAAATTTAAATACACAAATTTTAAAAATATCCACCATTTTTAATTGAAATTTAGAAATGATCTTACACCTAAATTTTATCCAAGTGTATAACGACCCATACTTTACATACATGGTTGTTACATCAAAATTGATATACACTTATTACAACATATAAAAAAACCATGAAATGACCGTATAGGTATAGTGTATTTAGAAACTGGGAAACATAAATAGCAGGTTCATAAAGCATCTACATTGTCTCCCATTTATTTTATCATATCTAGAGTCCCTTTTGGAATATCCTACATAATAACCTTATTCCTGACTTGGGGAAAGAAAACATACAAATGGGTGAGCTAAAATGCTTAGTAAGGGTAAACAAAAGAAATATCAATCACATCATATTCATAAGAACATAACATTTTGGAAATCTTAACCTGCAAAAGAGATCATAATTTCATAATCATGGGATAAACATAGTAGTGAAATGTGATCCCAATAATAATAACTTAAAACATGAAACATTTTGGCATACACACATAATCATATAGAATAATTTCTTAGTAGTCAAGACTCATATCCAAGACTATCTTAGCGGACAAAGTCCATTTCCGAACCGAGTTCACTCCTCGTTTCAGTCCTGTTTCACTGAACCGGTTTAATATGTCGTTCCATCCATGTCTATCTAATGAGATATAAATCATTACCCAATGTATTTGAGGGAGATATAGGTCCCACACATCTCATAATGAAACCATTCTTATGTGTTCCACAAAATGATAAATCTTACTTCATTGCATAACCCATGTAATAAAAATGGGATTCTTAAACATCATGACATATTAAAACAATTCTTATAAGATGAAGGAATTAATAAAAAAAATTCCATCACAGCATAATCAAATCAATGTAATAATAGGGATAAAAAAACCCTATATTATATTATATCGAAAATAATTTTGATAAAACACTTGAACTCCATTTTTGAGGAAAAAATCCCTTTCTACTTCAAAAGAATTTTCCTTTCTTAACATGTCATATAATTTTGAATTAAAAGAAGTTGATTAAAAATAAACATGAAATCATGTAAAGGTAACTTCATGAAAATAATGTTCTAAAAATCCATTCATGTTATATAAGTTAAAAAAACATTCTTCCCGTACTTTGGCCAGAAAAGTTAAAAAATACCTTGTACGAAAAATGACAAAAGATTCCTTTCATATCATTTACTAAAAACACACTGAAGGGTAAAATTGGATTTAAAAAATTGAAGGAGGATATAAATAATATTACATATTGAGGAAACATGGATGTGAATGATAAATATTCACCAGTAAATTCTGAAGTATAAACAATCTTGGATAAAAATTGAGATTGCGAGATTGTCCCTTACCTTAGGTCTGATTTGCTTCATAAGTGTCCAAAACTCCTATATAATTATTTAAATAATGTTATTGGCTTATTCCAGAATAATACTTATTTTTATGATATCATATATGGTTATATTCTTAGCTTCTTACTAGTAATATTTCATTGCTACTTGTTATTCAGGTGTTTATTACTTTTTGTTCTTATGCGTGTGTTGTCGAATAAATTCTTATTATTATATTTAGGTTATTAACACCTCATTTAAAAAATGGTATTAGTGTAATAAATATCATATTTATTCACTAAACTAATTTATGTAATCATTATGCAATGAAAATCATGTAGAACGAGTCGCTTCACATCGTGGAGACGGTATTCCGTACGTACGCACGAGCGATGATATCTTTCCCTTGATCGTGGAATTGTATTGGAGTGTATGTAGACTATTTCAGAATCAATATCACTTTACAATAATAATATATATTTATTATTTACACCATTATACCCATCCATGTATGGTGGTGGTGGAAAATAGATTTACACCATGGCATGGAGACAGTATTCCGTACATACGCTCGCACGGTGATTTCATTTTCCGTATGATGGATAGATGGTGAAATAGGGTTGTTTCATCATTATAATAAAATATCAGTATATGAATGATACTGATGTTATTACTTCATAATGATACAACTAAATAAGAATAAGTGGTAGAAGAAATAAAGTTGAAAGAATCGGTAACAGACAGTACCTCTTCTTTGAAGTGCCTCTTTGAGACCTCCTCTTAGGACACTAAAATTGGTCTTTAAAAAAGACCAGGACATATAGGATGTTTATAGGGAAGTGTAGAATAAAATTTTTTAGGGTTCTCCGAGCTTGAGAGCTTATGATGGTGTGAGGAAGAGATGGATGAGGTGCCCTTTTATAAGGGAGGAGAGGGGCACCTTTGGAAAAAAAAAATTATTTTATTATAAAGCCATATTCGGTTTTTAATAGAACCAAAATGGTATATTTAGAATATAAGGTTGGGATGGGTCTAAATACTCTCATAAAATAGAATTTAGACAAGTTTAGGTATCTATTTTAACCTTATCATTTATATTTAACTTTAAGTTAGATAATTTAACTATTACTATGTCATATTATTTTCTTACACTATAAGGTTAATAAACATACTATAAAAAGTGAAAAGAACCCCATGTTGTTTATTATTAATATATATAACTTTATCTAAGTAATTTTTATGATACTTAGATTTTGAAGAAAAAAATAACAATTAATAATATAATATTTGTTTTAAATACTATTTTCTGTCAATTTTGACAATATTTGGTAATTGATTTTTGTGAAAATCATAACAGACTGATTAGTTCTAATAAAGTTTACCAAATAAATAATAACATGTCATTTTAACATATGATATTATTAGAATACTTAAAAAGTCTCAAATTACATGTATTTCGGTATTAATAACATCAATTATGTCAATATTTCATTAATTAGATAATCACTGCATCATCATTGTGTCGTAAATAAATTAACTTTTTTTAAGTCTAAAAATTACAAATAAAATACCATTCTGTATGAAATATTGTTAGATTTCTAATGAATATTTATAGTCGAATTTATCTTATGTATAACCCTATATTAAAAATGATTTACTTATTAAACATTGATTTTATCTATTTTAACCCTTCTTTAAATAAATTAATATTAAATGTCGTAATCTAATCCAAGTGGGCCTAAATGGTAATATTTTATTCCTAAGGTTGTTTAAGGTCGAATTAAACTTATCCAATAGAATTATGACATGTTTTAGGGTAATAATAATATCATTTTTACCCTTAATTACCCTATTTACTTTTAACCGTGGAATAAAAAGTAAAAAGTTACTATTCACCTAAATTTATTTTCATCTCATTGAACCACATTTTAGTCCCTGATATTAACCTTGTGTCTCATCTTTTCTAAATTCCACTCACAGAAGGCGTAAAATTATGTTTTATGTAAATTTTCAAATTCTTCTAGGAGGTGGGTAAAAGACGGTGAAAAGTTCAATAAAATTTTTATATATCTAAAATTATTATAAAATGACTCCAATGAATTGCATTGAACATATATAGGTATAATGTATCAATTATGACCTAAAATAAATTAAAATATAATAATAATTATTTAAATAAAAAGTCTGTTTTTAAATAGTAACCCAGTGTTTTCACTATTCATAAAAAATTGAACATTTTCAGAAAAATACAAAAATTTCACACTAGGCTAATTTCGATATGCCGAATCCAAAAATGAATTCCATTTTGGAAAATAAAATTTAAAAAATTTCAAAACATGGTTATTACTATTCATAACGGCTAGTTTTAATAATATTTTTATAGCATATCGTTGTTTAGTGAAACTCGATATTGCGTACGACGCAAGCTATCGAGGAAGGTCGTGATTGCGTGTAAAGCAAGAAAAGCTAGTGTTGTGTGTAGTGATAGATAACTTTGATGATTTATATCAAATAAAAACAAAATATTTCTCATAAAAATATCAGGTGTTACATTCTACCCCCCTTAAAATGAATTTCACCCTCGAAATTCGTCACTTTGTAACAAACAGATGAGGATAACTCTCCCTCATCATATTATCAAGATCCCATGTAGCTTCTTCTAATTTGTGGTTCCTCCATAAAACATTAACCAAGCAAGTGGTCTTGATCCGTAGGACTTTTTCGCTATGATCTAGAATATGTATCTGATGTTCTTCATAAGAAATATCTTGCTCCAGTGGTACAACTTCAGAGCAGAGTACATGTGAAGGATCAGATATGTACTTTATTAGGAGACATACATGGAACACATCGTGAACATGAGAGAGATTCAGTGGAAGTGCCAATCGGTAAGAAAAATTCCCAATACGATCCAGTATTTTGAAAGGACTGATATACCTAGGGCTCATCTTTCCCTTCTTTCCAAATCTCATTACTCTCTTCCAAGGAGATATTGGTAAGAAAACATTATCACCCACTTAAAACTCTAGGTCTTTTATTCGGTTATCAGCATAACTTTTTTGTCGACTCAGATCTTCTCTTATGTGTTGTTGAATAGATCTGACCTTTTCAACCATCTCATCAACAATATCAGGTCCTAATAGCATTCTTTCCCCAAGTTCATCCCAGCAAGTTGGAGTCCTACATTTCTTTCCATAGAGAGCTTCATAAATAGCCTTATGAATATTGGAGTGAAATCTATTATTATAAGAAAATTCCACCAAAAGTAGGTGTTGATCCAAACCACCTTTTAAATCCATAGAATAAGCTCTCAACATAACTTCTAGAGTTTGAATTTTCCTGTCAGACTGACCGTCTGTCTGAGGATGATTAGCAGTGCTGAAACTCAACTCTGTATCCAGAGTATGCTGAAGATGTTTCTAGAACATTGAGGTAAACCTCGGATCCCGATCAGATATAATATAAAGTAGTACTCCATGAAATCTTACCACTTCCTTTACATATATCCTGGAAAGATGATCTAGAGAGAAATCATCTCTAATAGCAATGAAGTGTGAAGACTTTGTAAGACGATAAACTGTGACCCAAAAAGTATTATTTCCTTTGGATGTTTTAAGAAGTCCGGTGACAATGTCCATAGTGATGTTTTCCCATTTCCATTCGGGTATGGGTAATGGTTGTAACATCCCCTTAGACTTCTGTCTCTCAGCTTTAAATTTCTGATATACCAAGCATCAAGAGACATATTCAGCGACATCTCTTTTCATGCCATCCCACCAGAATTACTCTTTCATGTCCCTATACATCATCGTGCTTCCAGGATGAATAGAGAATGAAGAACTATGAGCCTCATCTAGAAGATCCTTCTTTAATTCGGGGATGGGAGGAACACAAACCAGATTCATGAACCTTATTATTCCATCACAATCAAGGTTGAATTAAGGAACATTTCTCACCTTATTTTGTAACTCTACATCTTCTTTCTGTGCCTCTTTAATCTTCACATGTATAGATGGTTGAAAATTCATTTGAGAAAGATACGATTTTCCCCTTCCATTATAATTCCAAGATCCATCCTTTGTAAATCCATAAATATTGTATCTTTTTTGATCCTCATCATGGATAAGCTAGCATGGTCTTGTCGACTTAATGCATATGCCACCTTGTTTGATTTCTCAGGGTGGTAATGAATTGAGCAGTTGTAATCCTTAATCATCACCAACCATCTTCTTTGGTGCATATTCAGCTCCTTTTGTGTGAAAATATACTTTAAAATTTTATGATCAGTATAAATATCACACCTTTCTCCATAAAGATAATGACTCCAAATCTATAATGCAAATATTACCACAGCTAACTCCAAACTATGAGTTGGGTAATTTTCTTCATGGATTTTCCATTGTCGTGAGTCATAAGCTATCACCATATCATTTTGCATAAGAGCACACCTCAGCCCCTTCATGGATGCATCACTGTAGATCACAAACCTTTCTCCACTACAAGGCAGTGTGAGCACAGGTGCAATAGAAAACCTTTTTTTCAAATCATTGAAATTCTCTTCACATTCATCCGTCCATACGAACATAACTCCTTTTAGAGTCAACCTGGTGAGTGGATTAGATAATCTTGAAAAATCTTTCACAAAACATCGATAATATCCACCCAAACCAAGAAAACTTCAGATCTCAGTTACTATTGTTGGTCTCAACCATCATTCGATAACCTCTGTTTTTTTGGATCCACATATATCCCCTCTTTTCAGATTATGTGACCCAAAAATGCAACTTTTTGAGGCCAAAATTCACACTTGGTAAATATTGCATAAATGTTATCCATTCTCAGGGTCATCAATATAATTCACAAGTGATCTTCATGTTCTTCCTTGATCTTTGAATATACAAGAATATAGTCTATAAAGACTACCACAAACTGATCAAGATAGTCTCTAAAGACTATATTCATCAAATCCATGAAGATAGAAGGGGAATTAGTAAGACCAAATGGCATCACTATAAATTCATAGTGTCCATACCTTGTAAATAAAGCCGTCTTTGGTATATACTCCCTTATTTCACTTAATTGATGATACCCTGAACGAAGATCAATCTTTGAAAAGTATTGATCTCCGCGTAGTTGGTCAAATAATTCATCAATGCGAGGGAGAGGAAATTTTTTATTGATAGTGATCTTGTTAAGTTCTCGATAATCATTACAGAGTCTCATTGATCCATATTTCTTTTTAAGAAACAGAATAGGTGCTCCCCAAGGTGACACACTTGGGAGTATGAATCCCTTATCCAGATTCTCATGGATTTTCTTCATCAATTCCTGAAACCCAATTGGGTCTAACCTATAAGGTGTTTTTGAAATAGGAAAAGCACCCGGTATGAGTTCTATTGAAAACTCGACTTCACAATTTGGTGGAAGACTAGACAATTCCTCTGGAAAGACATCTTCAAACTCTTGTACCATTGGAATATTCATAATCGTGAGTTTCTCACCATCCATTTGAGATAAATAACCTTCATTTAGTGGAATCAGGACCCATAGGATGGAAGAAATTTCCACTGGAAGGTTATGCTCATCCTTGGATCGATAGACGATCATATAATGATCTTGAATATGAAATGTGACTTCCCTTCTTTGGCAATTGATACGAGCTCCATATAGAGAAAGACAATACATGCCAAGAATCACATCAAATCACACTATATGAAGGATCACATGATTTGCAGGAAGCACTATCCCACAAACTTCAATCAGAGAATAATTATAAACTTTTGATGCGACTTTTGTGCCATTAGGGGTTGTCACAGCTAACTCAACATATAATTGTTGAGTTAATACAACGATACCTTAAGAAAATTCTTTAGAAATAATAGAGTGGGTGGATCCAGAATCAAAAAAAAAATTCTACTTTAGAGTGGATGATAAGTGTTCCTTTCACTACTTCGTTATCATACATCACATCGATGCTAGAAATTGCATGTGAAATTCCTTTTTCATTAGCCTTAAGAGTTTGTTGATGTCGATCATCATCAACAACCCTTGGATTAGGGCATGGATTGTCATAATTCCCCATTTCCTTGCACTTGTAACATTAAAGAGTAGGAGGTGAACTCTCTGTAGCCATTTCGTTGTTCGCATCACTAGACATCTTCTTGCCACCATTGCGGCATTCAAATTCCCGATGACCTTCCTTTCAACATTTAAAAAATTTACTTGTTCCTTTAAGACAACTCCCTCCACGTTTCATTCCACCCTTTGAGCATAAGGGAAAACTCATCTTCTTTTCAGCATGCTCTTTATATTTTCCTTTGAATTCCATTTTCCTTTTCTTATCAAACCCATATAACTGATGGGTTACTCCAATCTCCATCTCAACATTGAGAGAACATTGAACGATTTCCTCATAGCTATTAAAGTCCCTAATGGAAAACACCCCTTGAAGACTTGGTTTTAAGCCACTAAAGAATCGATTGATCTTACTCTTAGGTTGGATAATAATACCAGAAGCATACCTTGTAAGTCTTGTAAAATTTGCTTCGTAGGTACCAACAGATTCATAATCCTTTTGCTTCAGTTCAAGAAACTCCTTCTCCGTTTTTGTTCGAAGAATATGAGGGAAGTAATTATTGAAAAATAAGTTTTTGAACTCGTCCCATTCCATGGACTCAATTTAATCTCTTTGCCTCGTATTCATGATAAGATTCCACCATTGGTCTGCATCTCCATCAAAACTATATACTGCTAAGATGACTTTATCATGTTCAGAAAATTGAAGAACTAAAAATATCTTTTTAGTGGTACTGATCCATTGTTCATCCACTAATGGATCAGAAGACCCATTAAATGAAGGTGGACAGTTCCTCATGAAGGATTCAACAGAATTTTGCTCCTTCCTTTGCTCGTTTGGAAGTATTGCATGATTCATAGCTTGAGAATGTTGTGTAAGCATGGCTACAAGATTTTTCATTCCATCTCCCATAACGTTTGGTTGCTCATGAGGACAATCATTTCATTTCCCGTCACATTCCTCTTTAAAACAGTACCTTTGGGTTCCATCCATTGACTAAAACCAAGAAGAATAGTGTGAGAAAAACTAATTATAATAGGAAAACCACATAATCAAGAATAAAATTTAACACTTAAGGTCTTATCATAAGTTGTTCATGTCCATTTGTAAAATTCTATGATTGTGTTCTATTCTTAGACATAACCTTAGGTTTCTTACTATTGCTTCCACATCCTAGTTTCCAAAGGTTGACTATACCCTTCCTCTAATACCAACAATAACGACCCATAGTTTACTTAAATTGTTGTTACTTCAAAATTTAATTACACTTATTACAACATATAACAAAACCATGAAAGGACCGTATAGGTATAGTGTCTTTAGAAATTGGGAAACATAAACCACTAGTTCATAATGCATCTGCATTGTCTCCCATTTATTTCATCATATATTGAGTCCCTTTTGGAATATCCTACTTAATAACCTTTTTCCTGACCTGTGGAAAGAAAAAATACAAAAGGGTGATCTCAAATACTCAGTAAGGGTAATCAAAAGAAATATCAATCACATCATATTCATAAGAACATAACATTTTAGAAATCTTAACCTGCAAAAGAGATAATAATTTCCTAATCATGGGATAAAAATAATAGTGAAATGTAATCCCAATATCCATAACATAAAAAATGAAAATTTGTGTCATACACACATAATCATATAGAATAATTTCTTAGTATTCAAGACTCATAGCCAAGACTATCTTAACAGACAAAGTCCATTTGTGAACTGAGTTCACTCCTCGTTTCAGTCCTATTTCACTGAACCGGTTTAACCTACCTTTCCATCCATGTCTATCTCATGAGATATAAATCTTTACCCAATGCATTGGAGGGAGATATAGGTCTCAATCATCTCATAATGAAACCATTCTCATTTGTGCCAGAAAATCATAAATCATACATCATTGCATATCCGATGTAATAAAAATGGGATTATTAAACATTGTGTCATCATAAAAAAATTCATATAAGATAAAGGAATTCATAAAAATAATTCCATCCCAACATAATCAAATAAATTTAATAATAGGTATAGAAACATAACCCTATATTATCCTATATGGAAAATAATTTTGATAAAACACTTGAACTCCATTCTTGAGGAAAATATCCTTTCTACTTCAAAAACATTTTCTATTCTTAACATGTCATATAATTTTGAACTAAAAAAAGTTGATTAAAAATAAACTTGAAAACATGTAATGTAAACATCATGAAAATAATGATCTAAAAATCCATTCATGCCATATAAGTTAAAAAACATTATTCCCGTACTTTGGCCGGAAAAGTCAAAAAGTACCTCATACGAAAAACGGCAAAAGATTCTATTGGTATCTTTTACTAAAAACTCCCCGAAGGGTAAAATTGGATTTAAAAAAATCAGGAGGATATAAATAATGTTACATATTGAGGAAACATGGATGTGGATGATAAATATTCCCCAGTAAATTATAAAGTATAAACAATCTTGGACAAAAATAGAGATTGCGAGATTGTCCCATACCTTATGTCTGATTTGCTTCGTAAGTGTCCGAACCTCCTGTATAATGATTTAAATAATGTTATTGACTTTTTCCAGAATCATATGTATTTTTATGATATCATATATGGTTATATTCTTAGCTTTTTACTAGTAATATTTCATTGCTACTTGTTATTCGGGTGTTTATTACTTTTTGTTCTTATGCATGTTTTGTGGAATAAGTTCTTATTAATTTTTTTAGGTTATAGATAACTCATTTACATAATTTTATATTTGTAATAAATTTCATATTTATTCACTCAATTCATTTATGTAATCATTATTCAATGAAAATCATGTTGGATGAGTCGTTTCACATCGTGGTGACGGTATTCCGTACGTATGCACGAGCGATGATATCGTTACCATGATCGTGGAATTGTATTGGAGGGTATTTATACTATTTCCGAATCAAAATCACTTTTCAATAATCATATATATTTATTATTTACACCATTATAACCATCCAATTATGGTGGTGGTGGAAAATAGATTACATCACGGCGTGGAGACGGTATTCCGTACGTACGCAGGCGCGGTGATTTCATTTTCCGTAGGATGGATAGATGGAGAAATAGGGTTGTTTACTAATTATAATAACATATCAGTATATGAGTGATACAGATATTATTACTTCATAATGAAACACCTAAAGAAAAAGAAGTGGAAGAAGAAATAAAGTTGAAAGAATCGGTAACAGACATTACCTCTTCTTTGAAGTGCCTTGTTGAGACCTCTCTTAGGGCACTAAAATTGGACTTTGAAGAAGAAAAGGACCTCTAGGATGTTATTAGGGAAGTGGAGAAGAGAATTTGGCAGGTTTTGGCCGAGTGTTAAGGCTCAAAGTGGTGTTAGGAAGAGAGGGAGGAGGTTCCCTTTTATAAGGTAGGAGAGGGGTACCTTTGGAAAAAAGAAAAATATTATATTATTATAAAGCTATGATTGGTTTTTAATAGCTCCAAATTAATTTATATAAAATATAAGGTGGTGTTGTGTCTAAATCCTCTCATCCAATACAATTTATACAAGTTTAGGTATCTATTTTAACCTTATCATTTAGATTTAACTTTAATTTAGATAATTTAACGTTTGCCGTGTCTCCTTGTTTTCTTACACTATAAGGTTAATAAAATTACTATAACAAGACAAAGGAACCCCGAGTTGTTTATTATTAATATATATAACTTTATCTAAGTAATTTGTCCGAACCATAGATTTTTTATGAATAATATAACAATTAATAATATAATATTTGTTTTAAAAACATTTTTCTGTCAATTTTGACACTATTTGGTAATTGATTTTTGTGAAAATCATAACAGAATGAATTGTTCAAAAAAAGTTCATTAAATCAATACTAACATGTGATATTAAAATATAAAATTATTCTAATTAATAAAAAGTCTCAAATTACATTTATTTGGGTATTTATAACATCAATTATGTCAATATTTCATTAATTAGATAATTACTGCATCATCATTGAGTCATAAATAAATTAAAATAATTTAAGTCTAAAAATTACAAATAAAATACCATTATGTATGTAATAATAATATCATTTTTACCCTTAATTACCCTATTAACTTCTAACCATGGTAAAAAAAGTAAAAAGATAATATTCACTAAAAATTATTTGCATCTAATTGAGCCATATATTAGTCCGTGATATTAACAATGTCTCTTGGATTTTCAAAATTCCACTCACAGAAGCGGTAAAGTTATGTTTTATGTAAATTTGGAAATTCTCCTAGGAGGTGGATAAAAGACGATGAAAAGTTCAATAAAATTTTTATATATCTAAAATTATTATAAAATGACTCCAATGAATTGCATTGAAATTATATTGGTATTATGTATGAATTTTGACCTAAAATAAATTTAAATAAAATAAATAATTATTTAAATAAAAAGTCGGTTTTTAAAAAGTAACACAGTGTTTTCACTATTCATCAAAAATTGAATATTTTCCGAAAAATACAAAAATTTCACCCTAGGATAATTTCGATATTCTGAATCAAAAAATGAGGTCCATTTTGAAAACTAAAATTTACAAAATTTCAAAAAGTGGTTATTACTATTCATAACGGCTAGTTTTAATAATATTTTAATAGCATATCGTTGTTTAGTGAAACCCGGTATTGCGTACGACGCAAGCTATCGAGGAAGGTCGCTATTGCGTGTAAAGCAAGCCAAGCTAGTGTTGTGTGTAGTGAAATATTCCTTTGATGATTTATATAACATAAAAACAAAATATTTCTCATAAATTCTCGGGTGTTACAAAGTGGTACCAAGTTCAAGATATCTAAGCAATGCTTGAACACAGATAAAGATACAACCCTAGTCAAACTATTAGTTTAGTTTTCATCTGTGTGTATCTTAGTGATACACACTGCTCCACATTCAATCTTCTATAATAAAATGAATCCTAATATCTATGTTCATAGACCTGCCATGACATACACAATTTTGAGATGGATTAAGGGTAGATTGAGAATCAAAATGCATGGTAATTACAATATTACTAATACTAGGCTCAGAAATCAAACCCTCAAGTCATATGGCTTGTTTGACTTATTTTGTCAGTTCTATAAACTCAGCTTCAGTGGGTGAGAGGGTGACCACTGATTTCATATATCACTTTAATGATATATGACCTCCACATGTAGTAAAGACATAACCAGTTAGTGATTTCAAAGTATTGAAATTTATAGTATAGTTAAAATCCACATAACAGTTGACTAATTTTGAGGAATTAACATTACTAGAATAGAAAATAGAATGAGATTAAGTATAATAATTGTACCTTGACAACCATTTAAGACCATGAAAAGTTTGTTTTCATGGATGTTCAATAAACCTAATCAATGTATAGATAGAAAAAGAAACAACTAGTCTAGTAATAATCATAGCATATATAATATATCCCACTAAATTAGAGTATTGGATTCTACTCATGTATTCAATATTAGAGGCTATGGTAGGTGACTGAGGTAACGAAAATTTAAAATTTTGACCTAAAGGAACATTAATAGGGTTTAATGCATCAAAACAATACAACTTATGAAATTTATGTATATAAGAATATTGAGAGACATATATAATCCTATGCTTCATATCCTGAATAATTTCAATGCCTAGAAGTTTTGTAGAATATCCTAGATCATTCCTTTCAAAAGCTGAATTAAATTTCATTTTAACATTGGTGATTAATTTCATATCACTACATATGAGTAATATTCCATATACATAGAGTAGTAAATAAATCATGCATTTTTTAAAAGATTTAAAATATACACATGCATCAAAATGACTCTAAATAAAACCATTCTCTATCATGAATGAATCAAATATTTGTACAATTTTCTTGATGATTTTTTAATCCATATATCAATTTATTAATAAAAAAATTTGTTAGCTAAAAATTCATGTTGAATACTAGCAGGAGTATTCATGTAAAATTTTTCAATTAAATCACCATCCCTGAAAGTAGTCTTGACATCTAGTTGTTCTATACGAATATCTAAATGGGAAGAAAATTCAAGAATAATTATTATAGAAGAATTATTTACTATAGGTAAAAAAAATTTATGAGTAATAAATTTATTCTCTTTAAAGGCATCCTTTGGAAAAAAGTAATTCTTTAAAATTAATTTTATTCCATATATTATTGATTTTATTTATTTTATATATCCATTTAAATTAATATCCTTGGCAGTCAGTGGTTTATTGACCTTAGACCATGTATGATTTTTTCTCAGGGATTTAATATCATCTTCTATAACTAAAATATAATGCGTAGAGTTTCCTTATTTGAAAACATGATTTTATCTTTAGGGATCCTCTCCACCAAGATCTGCGGCCACATTTAAGGAAAAATAAATCATATCAGTATGGATGTACCAAGGTGGAGATCTAATGACTATATCTTACATATCCCTACTGAGATGAAAACATCTATGGTCCTTAGGAACTCCATAATTATGAGTGTCATCATAATTAGACCCAGATTCTATCTCAGGTTAAGAAAGGGACCCCTGATAGGTAGAAGGATTCTCAATAGAAGACTCGCTAAAATTGATAGGATTATCATCAAGATCCCTCTTTGGAGAAGAATAATCACTATAATTAGTTGGAGGGTTGACTCTATATGGAATAGAATCTTGAAACACCACATACTGGCTAAGAATACACTTATGAAATCTCAGTTTATCTACCCAAATATTATACCACTTCGCCCCCTCAGTATACCCTATGAAGATGCACTCAACAGATATAGGCCCAATTTTATCATCATTTACATCAGAATAGGCTGTGCATCCAAACACAATAATATGTTCATAATATGGGCGGTGAATGCTCCATAATTCAATAAGTGTCTTAAAGTTTTAGTAAGATGAGTGACACCTATTTGTTAGGTAAACTGTCATAGTGGAATCTTCTTCCCAAATTTATTTTGTCATGTCCGAGCATGCGATCATGCTACAAACCAGCTAAAGAATGGTATGGTTTATATGCTTATCTAGACCATTATTATAAGGAGTGTGACTCAAGGTTTAGTGCATTAAAATTCTGCACATTAAAAAATCCATAAAATTTTACTAGATATTTATCTAAGGACAATATCATTAAATCCATTAACATATTCCCGTATTGATTTTCTATAGAGAAGTTCCATGGTTTAAATAACTCAAAGACATTATATTTAATTCACAAAGTGTAATTTTTGACATTTCATGAAAACTCATCTATAAATGTGGAAAATTAGGAGCCTCTACTATGGGGGTAGACCTAGCAAGTGCCCATAAATCAGAGTGAACATACATAAGTGGGTGGTCATATTTATAGTTGTATCTATAAAAACTGAACCATTTAGACTTACTAAAGACATATTCCTCACATAAGGGTAAGTTAATTGGTGTAAATTGAGTGAGAAACCCTTTCATTATAAATTACTCTATCCCTTTAGCCCTCAAAATTCATAGCTACCTTTTCCAAATCATAGTGTTCTCATAGTTAGTGACATACATATTTTCCAACTACTCTACATGTGTTATTCCATCCAAAACCTATAACCCAATAAAAAATTAGCCTTTAAGAACCATACATGCTCCATTAGAGTTTCTAAGATAACCAAAATCAGATTTAAATTTGAACCCTCTCTGATCCAGGACACCTAATAAGATCATTATCCTTTGTAAATCTAGAACCCATATCACATTCAATAAGGTGAAAATGGAATGGGCGGAGAGATATATCATAATAGAACCTCTTCTCATGATGTTATATCTCTTTTTGTTTCCTAGAACAACATCTCCTTCAACTCCCTCAGTCAAACAAGAAAATTAACTCCTTTCCGAGAATATATGGAAAGAAAATCTCAATTCTAAGACGCAGTCAACATGAATAAAAATTTCAGACAAAAACAAAACCTCAGCACTTTCATAGCCTTGGTTGGAAAAGAGCGAATGATCACTAGACGCTTTATATGGTTTAATAGATTTAAAATATGGGCATTTGGGTCTATTATGAAAAGTATTCTCACAATGGTAGAAGGTAACCTACTCCATCATGGGTTTATAAAGATCTTAGTGTGATTGGATATGATTATTACTCCCAGTACTATGTTTACCTTTCTTCTTCCCTTGAATCTCCAAACAACCCCTTATATTCAGACCCTTAGCTTCAGGGTTAACATTTGCTTTGATACGAAATTCATGAAAAATAACAATATACATGAATTTCTCTATGGTCATGGAATATCTGCAATACATCATAAAATTAATAATATGATCATAGGAACTATATAAATAAATTAAAAATTTGATGGATTAGTCCTCATCATTAATATTAACATTTATATTGGATGGCTCTAATATTATTTTATTGAACTAGTCAATGCGTGTGTGGATGGAAGTTCCATGATGCATCTTGAAGGTGTAAAATTTATGCTTCTTATGCATATGGCCAACCAAGGATATATTAATAATCATTTATTCAAGAATAGACCAAATATTTGTTGTAGAAGTCTCATGAGATACATTCCATAGGACATCATCACTTAAATACAATTTTAAAGAGATATGTGCTTTCATTAAAATGTTAGGAAAGACATTTGTATAGTTCATTAGTGTCTGACCATCAACAGATATACTTACGTGGGAATTCTTATTTATAAAAAGGGAATTTTATAGCCCTTACTAGACTAACATGTCTCATATTTTTAATCTCCAAAAAATATATTCATTGTGGCTATAAATTTTTTATATTTCATATTTCATAGATTCCATTGTTCATTATGGTGGTTCTGATACGACATTGTTGTGTGGAAATAATGGAATATGGACTAAGAATATAATTCCAAGGGCCACCAAGTAAACAAATGGTTCAAATTAAATCTTCAGACTAGAAAATGGATTTTATTAAAGTGAACACAAATCAAACAGAATACAAATGAGGCAATATGGAAAATCAGTAAACGAATAAATTCTAATAAATGTTCAGAAGAATAAACTGGAAGGGAAAATAGAGAAGACATAGTTATTTAATGTACTTCAGTCCCTTTGGGACCAACTGAATTGAAAGAACACCACCTACACACAATGGTATTATTGATTCTAAATGAAACAAAAAATGAATACAAGATACAAGTAAAATGATACACATAAATTGTACATTTCAATTTAAAGCAATGGAAAACAAGAAAAAACAAATAGTTGAAGGAATCACAAGCAAGAAAGGAAAAGAAACTGACAAAACTAGAAACATTGGGATCCGAATATCTAGATAACTTCAAGCCTTCTCTTGAACACTGTTCGAATTCTTGGAAGTCATTGTTGAAGCATTTTGTAGTCAAGAAAAACCTAGATTTCCATTGTCCAAAAATTGGGACTAGTTCTATGCATAGTCTAGGCCGAAGTCGAGGCAGATGGAAAATAGAAACTAAAGATCCACCATAGGCAACACAAAAGTGGTGTATGCTGATGATCTTAGGGTATAGACACTACCATCTAGATTCGTGGTCTGGATGTCGGGGAGCACACCACACATTTAGAGAAATAGGAATTTTGGATATGATCTCTATCTCATGCATCAAGACGCTTGTAGAGGTAACGCAAACCTAACCACACCCGAACCAGCTAACTACAAAACCAAGGGAAATCAACCATGGGTCCATGCTATTCGAATAACCGATCATCGAAGTAAAAGCTTCCCAATATATTGGATAGTGTATATTGTAGAACCGATGGACAAAATGAATTCCCATGAATCAATTTAATGAATAACATAGATCCCCACAATGCCATGAAAAGAATGACATGTGCCAAAAAAGATGTGCTATTATGCACGACCCAAATAGAATGAGTAATCTCAGCAAATAATATTAAAATATAGTATAATAAAATGAAAAAACAATTGAAAAAACAATTTCATGTATAAAAATTAATCAATGAATGATTTTAAATGAGATAAAATTTCAATATGAAAAAAATGAAATTTAAATACTCAAATTTCACATTATAGTAAGCTATAGAATTTTTCTAACTCCCTAAGATGAGATTGAGGCCACATGGGAAGTGGTTCTATCAGTATCTTTAATACCCTAGGAAAAGAAGAGACAAAATCTTTTATAATATTCTTTGTATGGGATGTAATAGATTTTTCATTTCTTTTACATTTGGTTGTGGCCAATAAATTCTCTTTTCAAATCTTTGAGTCCACTTCATCTTGGCCATAAATTTCAACATTAGATTGACTATGAGTAGAATAACTATATTTAATTTCAACCTCTGTATAGAATGAATCCTTGAAGAAGGTCTCTATATGAAGAATCTTTCTCTTATTTTCATCATCATAAGTAATGTCCACCCACAACATCATATGACTTGAATGTAGATGAAAATCAGCTAATGTATTTTAAATATTATTCACCTAGATATCATGCACTTTCCATGATGATTTAGGGGCACCAATAGATATAAACCTCATATCCAAGAGATCATTGAGATGTTTAAAAACAACATGTTGAGCAATACATAGGGTCTTTCCAGCAGGCTGACCCCGATCTTCCCTCTCTATGGGAATGTTGAGTATCCCTTTGCCATGAAAAGCATTGAACATATATCAAATATTATCACATAATGCATAGTGAATATTTTTCATGCAATTCGCTTTCTTGTGGCTTATTTCTTTGCATTGCAGACAAAAATCCAGTAACTTTTCATATATAATTTTCAGAGAGAATTCATACTTAAGGGTAGAGAAGAAAACCTTGTCAACTAGTCTAAAGCATAGATCAGCATCCACAAGAATTTGTGAAATATAACCAAATATGTTAATCTTAGTTTCCTTGACCATTTTGATAATAATACCAATAGAAAGTGATATATCATATAGAATTCTACAGTGCCTAAATTCTTGTTTAGTCCAGAAACTATAACTGATACCTGATGAAAATAATTTTGGTCTTTGTGAGGGTTGAAGTTATAAACCCATTCATGGAAGTAATGATATACAAGATTGAAAGGGACATATCTGAGCCACCAAGCCTTCCATTTAAACTCCTCATATTGGAATAAAATATTGATGTACCCGCACCCCAATGAGATGCATCCCCAAGAATTAATATCCTTAAAGAGTGGATAGGTGGGAAATTAGTGCATCTGTCTTCCAAGGTTATGAAATACATGGAAGAATCAAATGTTCAATTATAGAGTATTTACCTAGATTCAACTATTCCATAATGAAATCCTCATTTTCAATCTCCTGGGAAAAGCTTCCTTCCTTCCAAATCATACTAGATTCATCCTCGTTAAACTCGTAGAAAAATTGAATTTGGGATTCATCAACCCATTTTCATGATACAAAACCTCCCTAATCTATAAAGGATCATTGCAAGGGGTATGTATTTTTAGTTGAAACACCCTTTGGTAGAGCTGAGGGCCTAATAGATAGCATATTAAAACGGAGATAGTGCAGGACAACCATGGTTTCAAAGAGAACCTAGATCTCACTGTTATTAACCTAGAGAGGCTCTCAGGCCCCAGTCTGCTTCATCCCCCTTATATTTATTATTTAAATATATTTATTATATTTTTATAATTATATAAATAAATATATATTTATATATATTTATCATTTTAAATAAATGTTTTTATAAATGATTTTATATAATTATAAATATATTTAAATAATTTTATATATTTATATAGTTATATATATATATTAATTTATAATTATATATAATTATAAATTTAATAAATAAATTTATTATTTAAATATATTTATTATCATTTTATAATTATTTAAATATTTATTTATTTATATTTATATTTTTAAAGAAATCCATTAATAAGTGTTTTTATATAATTAAAAATATATTTTAATAATTTTATATATTTATATATTTACATATTTACATATTTATATATTTATATATATATATATTTATATATTTATATATATTTATTAATATATATATTTATATATTTATAAATATAATAAATATATTTAATATTTAAATATATTGATTATAGTTTTATAATTATTTAAATAAATAAATAAATATTTATACTTATAATTATATAAAAAATACATTTATAAATATCATTATATAATTATAAATATATTTATATAATTATATATATTTATATAATCATATATATTTATGTAAATTTATATAATTAAATATATATTTATTAATATATAAATGTATATAATTATATATATATATATATTAGGTGATTATGGGTATAATTAAATTCAAGCACACACACACACCACACTCACAGACCGGAAAGGTAAGCCATAGCCCCCCAAGGGGATAACCAACCCATCATGTATTATTTATTTAGTATATGACTCGTATGCATATTGGTCATGAACCCCATAACATGGCTCGAATGCCCTGTGCAGCATCATGCTTGCATCATCTTTCCAAAAACACATGGCCTACATGATGCCTACATAATCGCCCACCTGCATCATGCCTATGTAACTGCCTACCTACGTCATCCTGAAGTCACCGCCGCATCATAAATCTTTTAAGGGGGCCTTTCTAGATTCTATCTCAGATCTTTTGGATGCCAAAAATGAGACCTTACCACTCTGTTATAGGCTCGTTGGCTAATTTTAAAAATAATAAATAAATTTATTATTTAAATATATATTTATAATTTTATAATATTATAAATACTTTTAAAAAATATACAAATTTATAATATTATAATTAACTATTTATATTAAAATTTTTAAAAAGTTCATTTAAATAGATTTATTATATAATTTTATTTTTATGAATGATTGAGTCTCAAAGGCCCCTAGATAATATAACAAATAAAGTTTGAGGTGAAACATACAATACATAAAGAAACCATGATCATAAAAACATAAAAGAAAAACCTAGAAGAAATTTGATAATTCTGGATCTAATACTCATGTTGTGATGAGAAGAACGTCCACCCCCGAATGCATTGATGTATTCCCCTTCTCTAGGTTTTAACCTAAAACCATGGTCCACTCCCATCTTCAGAAATCCCGACATTAACTATCCTCTTTATTTCTTCTACTTCAGATAAACTATCACCATTTTTTTCATCATCTTTAATACAACCTGATGAAAAAAATTAAAAATAATTGTGTGTACTAACCTTCGAAGATGAGTTATTCTTATTAGATGGTTGAATATCCAAGACAACTGAAAAAAGATCATTCATTGATTTAGAAAGCCTGAGAGTCTTCAATTGTGAAGATGAAGCCTATTTGTTAGAACCAGGTTTACAGTCAATCAGTTGCAAGTTGAGAATAATAGCGGCTTCTAATCTATCTCCCTTAGTATGGTCCCTACATGGTGACAGATAATCTGAGTTTGACACCTTGAAAGGATATGGTATTAAAATACCTTGATTCACAGGAGAAGCATATTTAAAACCATGATACGATAAAATCAGATGTTTACTAATAATGGTGGTAGCTTCTGATGTATCTCTAGAAGGTTCCCTCCTTAGAGTCAATGCAGCCTCTTGGGACTCCTTTATTTGGTCAGGTTCTTGTGTTGAATGCCCCTACTGAGCATTTAAATCATTAAACATTTGTGAAGAATGTATTCCTTTGATATATATAACATCAGATCATTTCTCACCAACAATCCCCAACAAAATAGATTAGAACATAGTATAATTTTCAAATTCCATGCCCTGAGCAGGTGCTGGTAACAACACTTTACCCAGATCCATAGGATCCTTCAAACAACTTGAGAAATATTGATGTTTACTTACCAAAACACTCTCAAAAAGTTCTAAGACAACATAAGAGGAAGAAGCCCATGAATAATTTGATACCAAATTTTTTTCCAAGGAATCCATAGTGGATCCAATGGGCCTAATTGATTTCAACTAGCAAGGATAAACTGAAACTCTTTCATTACCTTTTTCAAGAGTAGACTTAGATTTCCCCAAATAAATGGTACAATAATCCATTTAGAAATATCTTTCATTAAATTGTATTCCTCCAGCTTAGTCTTCCCCTTAATAAAATTAAAATAAACAACAATTTTTCCCACCGAAGACTATATTTCACCTAAGACAGTGCATAATTTTTTTTTGAAACGTGATTATCATCAGAATCATCTTCCATCAGCTCTTCTTTTATACCCCTAGTTAAAATATCCTTAAACAACACTCTAACCATATCCAATTGGCTTTCCTCTCCCATATTATCTTAAGAGGTCACAAAATTATCATTCAACAAACCAATAATCCTATAATAACCCCGTATTCTAAAAAATTCATTCAGAAATATGTACTACTATTCCCAAATAATGCTCCCAAATATTCACATGTTTCATTCCACATACATGTGAACATATACATACACATACATACATATGTACATGTATAGCATCTATATATACACATGGAAAAAAACACTAATGAAACGAAATCCCATGGTGTCGTTACACATGGGTCTGCGATTGGGGAACTACATGAAGGCAGTTGGTGGTGGGTGACAGACAACCTATACCTTATAACTTCCTTGGGCCTAAAAACAAATTGTATGTTTGACACTTTTTAGGTGGCATGGGGTTGAAGGTGGGTGGCCTATATCGGCAATCCTTTAGTAGTTTCATGTTTTAAATCCTGGGAGTCCGCTTTTGTGGTGACCCTCTCCCCCGGGATCCACTCATCTTGTCGGGTCACCCGATCCCTAACCGGGTGAGTGTGAGGCATGGCCCACTTGTGATAACATATTTCTCTGTCGAACCATCTCCAATCAGGTCGTAAGCCTTGGGGACACTCTTTAATCTCAGTTGGAATTGCCTCTTTCCCAGTTGGGGGCCTCATCAGTGTTATACCTTCATGGGTAGGGTTTTTTTTTGGTGTGCAGGGTTCGAAAAGGCAACACCTAGGGGAGTCCCTTTTAAAAAGATACACAAAAATGACACACGGGAATCATAGTTCATACACATAAATTCTCATACACATTAATTAATATAAATATATAAATTCAAATATCACATATTACAAATACATCAATTATATCTATATAAATATTTAATTTAGTAAAAGTACATATATTAATATATCATATTTATGTTAATTATATATATTGATTTTTTAATTAATTTATTTAAATAAACTATAATTTTTTTTAATATAAATATGATATTCTTATATATGTTAATAATATTGTTTCGTTAAATGTTTTAATAATTCCTAAAAAAGTATTGAAAAAGTTTCACCTATATCACTGCCAAAAAATACTAATAAAGGTTATACCTTTATTACATCTTTTTTAGCACTCCTAAATGTCACCTTTACCATCCCTTTTAACTAGCACAAATAAAAACTACCACTGTATAAGGCACGATCTATGGTATCACTATTAGGATTGTTATCCACCTTCATTACCTAGAAGGCACGAACCATGGGTATTAGCCTATGGTCACAAAATTTATTTAAAACAAGTTGAAATTTACAGGGGAGAAGGCATGTGAAATTTGGGGAAAAAAATTCTACAAGGAAAAAAGAAGTCATCTACGAAAGAAAATAAAAAAATTACTCACCTTTTGGAATAATATCAGCAACCAACCCTTCCTCTTGAATGATTCACCCTCCATTTGGTTTTGAGATTTTTTGCATGAATTTTAATCATCAATATGAGGATCAATGTCAACATCTAGTGTGGTGGGATGCTCATGTTCATGAGGGTTATGTTCTCCAGTCTGACCTGGATCATGATTTCTCTTAACAATGATAGTGTCGATGTTTGAGAATTTTACTTTGACTCCATGAGTGTTTCCGAATTCTTTAACGAAGACCTCCTTGTTATTAGATCTATTTTAAATGTCATATAGACTAATTTTACCTGGAGATGAGTTCTTCTTTTCATTCAATTGGACTTGGGTTGAGGGACACTCATTGGATGGAGAAATTTGATTTCCCTTCAATGTTGAAGCATCCAACCCCCTGTATCCATCTATGTATTATCATCACCTTTGGGATGAGGTGAAATTTTCATGCTCTCATATCTTCTTCCAACTTAGTGGTCAGCAGCCCCAACATCTTTCAAGGCCCCAATGACCATGTCAAGAGTTATAACATCAATAACATTGAGAAAAACTTATTAGTGACGTTATAATAGTATATATTATAGTCATGTAATGTTAGTCTTATCTGTGTGTATGTGATAATAATTATTTTAAGCATGTTATATGAGTGGTATCATCTAGTATTTTATTGTCTGTTCATGTGTTTGATACGTTTCTTAAATATATAAAAGTTATTCATATTTTAATGTGTTTCCGTGATAGAGTATTAAATTCTGATAGACACTTTTTTAATAACCAAATAGAGTTATGAAACATCATGAAACTAATAAAACTAAAATTATTGATATATTATCATTTTATGAATTCATTTTCCAGGGGTTGTGCTTTCCATATATGAGGAATCAAGGTGGATTTTTATTATTAGTCATAGTCAATCTTGTGAATAATGACCAACAAACTCAATGAGGGTAAATTGATAAATAAAAATAATTAAAAAATAGAAGTGAGGAAGTTCAAATTTCATGTTTGATTTTATTTTTCTCATTATTTTAATTTTAATATTCCAAAATGATTCATGCGATAATTTTTAATTTTTTTAAAGTAATTAAACACACACTAAAATGATTGTTAATTTTGAGGATTGTCATATATGATGGTGCTGGGGCACAAACGTGTCGTCTTATAAAAAATTAAATCTTAATGTTATTTTTAATGGTATAGAGACATTTCATATAATAATTGAAGATCGGTTAACACAAGATAGTTCATCCAAATAGGAAACTCAACCGACCAATAATGAGAACCCACAAAGATGGCATGGATCCCAAACCAGTGTGAAACTCTATTCCCCTCCCTTTTGACAAATGAGAAAAATAATGTGGAAAAGTTGAGACTAAGAGAGAGAATATTTATAAAGATCAAACCAAACACTTTGATGTGTTATTTTCCTATTTTATTTATCAAATTATTTTTATATTTTTTATATTTTTATATTTAATAATATAATAAACAATAGAATATTTATATATTATTATTATAATTAATCATTAATATTTCTAACATCCATTTTTTTTAATATTTTAATTTCATCACAATTTGTTTCATTTTTTTAGTTATTTTTTATTACTATTGTTGAAATAATGAATCCTTTATTGGTAATCGTGTTACAACTCATGTAATCATATTAACACTATATATATATATATATATATTTGAACCATGAGCATTTATTTTTGTTGAATTATTGAATTTTCCATGGCATACATAATTACTTTAAAAGAGAAAAAATAATTATTTAATCATTAAATCATTGATTCTTATAGTATAAAATTACACCTAAGTACAAAAAAAACAATTTATACACCATTTTTATTCTATCCAAAAAACATGTTAGAAAGTCCACATAAAAACCATATACCATATCACACAGAAAACTCCCTAAAAATATTCATTACCACACTACATAACATACATATTACATAACACATAGATACCTATACAAAACATAACAAACATATACCACAAGGCATAACAAACATAAACCATAACAATTATAAAACTCCACAAATCATATTCATAACCACAAGACATAATTATAAATTCCCATAAAAGAATTTTAGAAAAATTCATGTTCTAATGAAGTTAGATAAATGATTATGATCTACTCATCACTCCCTGTGATCTCGGCGATTCAATAGATATCTTGAGGGAATCTTTTCTGCAAGGGATTTGATGGAATCTCTCATCTTTTATTCGAAGGAGGATGAGTTTGGAATTGATGCCCTTTTGGTTTTTGTCAAGGAATTGGGATAGAAGGGCCTCTGGTGAATAATGAGTCAAGATGTAGTGCTCCTACCAGCGACACGCTCACGAATACCTGACCAGTGATTGAAAACTCTGATTCTCCTCAAATTACACTTTTTCAGATGCCAAGGTTAAGGGTTTAGTCAAAAGCTTATATTTGTAAGTAATAAGTAATTATCGACCTGAAATGAATCTATATTTTTCTCAAGTTGTGTGTGGGGTTTTGGTGTTTTTAATCCAAGTCCATTAAAAGCCGTAATTTCTCCAGAAACCATGCATCATGCAGAATCTACCATGTAGTACTAGTCTTTTGAAGGGATCAAGGATTCTGTTTAATAATTATCCCAAAACATTATGATTAATGGGGAAATGAACGTAGTTGAAGCTATTCAAGGCATCATAACATACAAGATTAAGGAGCGTAAACATTTTACCATTTCCCAAATATATTTATAATTCCATGAAATGTTTTGGAATTATTTTTGAGCTTAGGATGTATCTTATTGGTATATAGGGTTTTGATGATTGGAAAATTATTTCAGTTGGGAAGGTATTCTTTCACATTTTCATCTTGGATGAAACTATGATATTGGGATAATGAGTGTTCGGTCTTGTGATCCTAGATACTATGGTTTTTAGGATTCAATATTGGGATCCTTAATTTAATCCATTAACTATATATAATTCACGTAGATAGATTTGTGTCTAAATTCATGTCCTTTGTTGTATTCGTTGGCCCCCAAAGATTTTATGGAAAATCACCTTAGCTATAGGTGTTCCGATTAAGATGGATAAGAAAAAAGAAAGGGAATGATATAGATACTTTTCTGAATTTCATGTGAATTATGACCTCAAGTACACATTGATCAAAATAATGGTTCTTTATGTTGATGATTAGTAGTTTTATTTAGCTGTTAATTTTGAAAATGTTCCTTATTTCATTACATATGATGGAAGTCAACCATGATGTACGGGTTTCTTTTGTCACTTTTCCATTCGTGAGAAATATGTAATATCCACAACTTATTACTTTGGTGTGGTGTAATTACATCCCATTTTTTTATATTATATTAGGAATATATTTATCCTAGAGTTATTTAGTTGTTCATTTTATTTTATTCCTTTCATGGGGATTATGATTCAAAAGTTACCAAAGTAGAATAGATTTATGTTTCAATCACATTTTAATAGAGATTTTTTATTCATGAATTTATAAAGAATTAAATTATTAAACCATTATATAATAAACCAATTTAATTTTGTTATCATTCATTTATTCATTATTTTATTTCATGTAATAGTTATGTATTACACTCTTTGGTATTGAAAATGATTCATTGAATTTTTTAAATAAAATATGCCTTCATTTATCTTTTCGGTTGAACATCCTTTTTCTTTAAAAATAATTTTTTCCAAAAATGTTTCCACGTTATTTAAAATTCTCTAGATTATTTATTAATGCAATTTTTTCTAATTTTTTACTTTTTACGAAAAGTATTTAGAGGAATCTTCATGTCACCTTTGAAAATAGGTATATTTGGATTTTACTGAAAATGTAAGTGGAATCTTTGTTTTCATGTATACGACATGTATAGATTTTATGAAGTCATGAACACTCAGTTTTTTAATGATTAATTTATATTTTCAATGATTAAATTCAAGTAAAATAATTTTCAAAATGTTGTTTGAACTTTTTTTAAAAATAATTTCATCATAAAAATGTTATTTTCTTCAAGATTGTTTTAATGAATTTTTTTTCTTTATATTTGTAAATGACATCAAATGTTCATTATACTTATGATAGGCTTGTGATATATGGTATTTAGAAGATAATTATTCTTTATTGGGAAGGTTTATGATCATTTTTTATGAGTATGTACAATTTTATTATAATCTGCCATATTACTATGGATGGTTTATGATTATGTTAATTTGATTGGGGTGTGTATTAAAATTTTGTACGTAAATTATTCCAGATTAATGTTTATATTGATTATGTGTTACTAGTTTCATATGAGGACTGACTTTGACTTAGTATGTGATAGGTAGGGATCAGTTATAGATAAGCCCTCAATGTATCGATAGGTCTTATAAGGACCCATCCTTAAAACGTTACTTAATCTTGAATTTTACCCAAGACCATACATTAATACACATTGAGGATCATTTTAGTTTTAGAGTATTAAAGAATTACGATATCTTACATCCATGACATATAAAATTCATACTAGAGGATGCTACTAAAACAGTATACATTTCATTCAAAATATAAATAATTAAAACATAAAACATTATTTATTTAACAACACTCCATATCAAACATCACGACTCCTTTCATTCTCTTACCCATCCTTATATCATCTAGAAATAATTTTAAGTAATTGGGTTGAGTATAAAACTCAATAAGAGATATAAATAACGAAAGCGTTGGTCAGGTGATAACATAAAATCCAATTAAACTTATAATCATAAGATCTCATATGCATAGAAACATCATGTATATTACTTGGTATATATTTACCATATGACTCTAACATTCACCCTTGTACATGGAATAACCATTTGTTCAATATCCATCTCTATAGAACCAATGGAATTGGATAGATATAATGGGGATCACCCTTTATATCTTGAGCTAAAATGGACTCAACCCAACATATCGTGCACTATAATGGGCTCAACCCAACATATCTTGATCTATAATGGGCTCAACCCAACATATCTTGGGCTATAATGGGATCAACCAATCATAAATGATGTTCAAGTAAGATATCATTGTAATAAAGTATCTTTAAAATCATAGGAAACCACTCATTCCATATATATATATATATAAAATAATCCTTTTGAAATTTATTAAATAGATTTTTAAAAGGATTTTAAAAAGAATGTACGATAAAATATAATTGGAGTGAGAGTTAATATAATGGATTGGATACAGGTACGCACTGTAAATACACATAGTTCAATATAATATAAATAAAAATCATCACACTAATAATATTAATACCACATAATGAATAAAGAATATGTTTAACGCAAAGAATGGAAATTTTTTCAAGAAACCCCTTAACTCGGGTTATTCTTACTTCAAATGTGTTTAAACCACATCTTGATCTTTTCTCCTCGAGATCCTCTATAAATCCTATTATTTTGGCCTTTTGGAGTGACCAAAATGTCTTGGATGTGAGGATGGAGATTAGGGAGGGAATTCGGCAGAAATTAGAAAACACTCAAGTCTTGAGAGGTGTTGGAGGAAGAGGTGAAATGGGTGGTATTTTTTGTCGGTGAGGGGAGGTATTTTAAATTATTATAATCATTATTATAATTTTGTTTCTCAAGACAATAAATGATCTCAATTCATGTGACCCAAATAGTAATAATGGCATGTGAGTTTGAAACAAGTGGTCTTACATCACTTATGATTTCATAAATAGTGTATTTAACTGATAATTTGAATATTCGGTATTTTACCATATATCACTATTATTCAAAAATTCAAGAAGTTCATGAAAATCCCAAAAATTCTCCCTTATCATTTTTCAATGCGTATAATTCAAAAATGAACTCCATTTTTTTAAAACAATGTTCTAAATATTATTAATTTCATGGGTAAATTAAATCATACATAATTATAAAATTAAAAATTTTATTTCTACAACTTATTTTATATAACATTAAAAAATTTACCAAGATGTTATTATCATAATTCCTTAAGAAATTACAATAATCATACAATTTATTATATATTCAAGTCATAATACTATTCATACTACAATTCATAAGTGTATATTAATATTCACAAAAAAATTACAAGTTGGTTCCATTGGACTCTAAATAACATACTGAACACAATTGTAGATCAATGTTTTTATAAATTCAAAACATAGAAGCTTCATTATTAAGATTAAAGTCCATTTATGAATATCTAATTAAATCAAAGTTTCATGAAATTCAATTAATTTTTAAAAACCTTGGGGTGTTACATTATCCCCAACTTTTGGAAATTACATCCTCATAATTTTATTTACTCATTAAACAAGTGAGGGTACCGTTCCCTCATAGCATTTTAAGATTCCCATGTTTCCTATTAAACCATGTGGTTTCTCAAAAAAAACCTTCACCTCATGGATTTCCGTATTCCGAAATACCTATTCCGTTCGATCAAGAATCTAAACTAGTTTATCTTTATAAGAATGGTTATCTTCCAGCGGAAATGCTTCTGGGATCACGACCGGTGATGAATCTCGTACATAATTTATCATCATCAAAACATGAAAAAAATTATGTACCGATGATAAACTCATAGGAAAATCTACACAGTATGAAACTGGTCCATCATTCTCCAAGATTTCAAAATTATTGATGAATCATGGACTTAGATTCCATTTCTTACCAAAACACATCACACATTTTCAAGGAGAAATTTTAAGGAAAACATGGTAACCTACCTCGAAAGAAAAGTCATTCCTTCTTTTATCTATATAACTTTTCTGCCTGCTCTGATTTTTCATCATGTGCTGCTGGATCATCTTCACTTTCTCAGCGACTTCCTCTACTAATTTTATCATTATCAACATTCTTTCACCGAATTCCTCCCAAAATGGTGGAGTCTAACACCACTTCCCATACGATGCCTCAAAAGGTTTCATATGTATACTAGAATGAAAAATTTTATTATATGATAAAAAATAATGAAATAAGATGATCCCAACGTCCCTGGTAGTCTATTGAATAAGCTTGAATCATATTCTCCAAGGTATAAATCATTCGTTCTGGCTGCCCATCTGATGGAGGATGAAAAGCTGTATTGAAAAATAATTCTATGCCCAACTACTTCTAAAGGACCTTCCAAAAGATAGAAGTGAAATTGAGATCCTAGACAAAGAAAATGGAAAGTGAAACTCTATGTAACCTGAAAATCTCTTAGAGGTAGAGTTGAGAAAACTTTTCCAACGACATTGTATTTTGAATAGAATGGAAATGTGCAGATTTTTCAGCTGATCAACAATAACCCAAATTTCATTGTTTCCTCGAGATGTCATAGGTAGTCCCACCAAAAAGTCCATGAATATATTCTTCTATTTTCTCTATGGCACTGGTAAGGTCTGAAGCAGCCCCTTCCATAACTATTGCTCTACTTTAACCTATTTACATGTCAAAACTTTCATAGTAAATTATGAAATATCCATTTTCATTTCATCCCACCAGTATTACTATTTATGGTATAAGTACATCATAGTACTGCTATAATGAACTAATAATGGGGAACTATGAGTTTCACACAAAAATTATTTCTTCAACTAAAAATCACAAGGCACACCCAACCATTTTCCAAATCTTAAAACACAATCATAATCATGGTTATATTCTGGGACCTTAACCATTTTAACAAATTCTACAATCTTTTTATACCTCACAGTCTTTCCTCTATGCCTACTTCATTCTATTGGATAACGATGACTACACTGATACCTAAAACAAAAATAATTTATTCCTTGAACCAACACCGTCTATTCCAAAATTCATCAAGTCATTAATCAAGGTATCCTTTTCCAAACGTAACATGGTTAATGATACATGATGTTTTCGACTTAAGGCATCTGCCCCTTTTTTTCCCTAGATGGTAATTGATCGTGAAATCATAATCCTTCATCAGTTCAATCCATCTTATCTACTTCATGTTTAAATCTTTCTGATTTTTTATATATTTCTGACTTTTATGGTCAGTATATATTTGATATTTGGCTCTTTAGAAATGGTGCCTCCAAATTTTCAAATAAAAAAACCACAGCTGCCAATTCCAAATCATGTGGGGGAAAATTTAACTCATGAGGTTTTAGTTGTCTTTTATCATAAGAAATTACCCAAGCATTCTACATCAGAACACAACCAATGCCCTTCAATTAAACATCACTGTAAATGAAAAACTCACCATTTTGGGAAGGAACGGCCAAAATTGAAGCATTCACCAATATCTTCTATGGTTCCTAAAAACAAACATCAAATTTTTTTATCCAGATAAATTTAATCCCTTTTCGTGTAAACTTAGTTAGCGGGCTAGATAACGATGAATTTGTTTTACAAACAGTCAGAAATAACCTTCTAATCCAAGAAAACTACGAATTGTTGTAACATTTTTAGGCCATGGAAATTCATCAACCATTATTGTTTTTGTAGGATCAACTATTATTCCATCCTTATTTACAATGTTCCCAAGAAAAGAAATATGATGCAACTAAAAATCACACTTGTAAAATTTTCCATACAATTTTTTTCTTTTAATGTTTTCAAAACAATTCATAGATGTTTTTCATGATCCTCTTTACTTCCAAAATATAGAAGAGTTTCATTAATATAGACCACATAAAAAATATCCAAGAATAAATGAAATATTTTATTTATAAGATCCATGAATATATCAGGTGCATTAGTTAAAACAAAAGGAATAACGAAAAATTCATAATGACCATATCTAGTACAGAAAGCAGTCTTTAGGAAATATACATCCTTTACTTTCAACTTATGGTACCCCAACCTCAGGTCAACCTTTGAAGAATACTACGCTCCCTGAATCTGATAAAACAAATCATCAATATGAGGAAAAAGATACTTGTTTTTAATAGTAATGTTATTCAATTCTCTATAATTGATTAAAATTCTCATTGAACCGTAATTTTTTTAAACATAAGATAAGAGAGAACCATGGTGATGTGCTAGGTCGGATGAATCCGTTATCAAATAATTCTAACAATAGCTTTTTTAATTTTAGAAGTTCCATTTTGGCCATTCGATAATGAGGTTTAAATATTTTTTTATCATCAGAAACTAATTCAATAGTAAACTAAACCTCTGAATTTGGAACAACACTAGGAAAATCATTAGGAAAAACGTCTAGGTATTCATTTACAACTAGTACATAATTAATTGGGATTGTTCCCTTATCTTTAAAAAAATGAGCAAAATAACTTTCATTTCCATCCACTATCTGTTTCTCAGCTTCATAATATTTCATTAATAGTATGGGTTCATTCTTGTACAAAAACTAAAAATAATTCTGAAAAACAACTACATTTTCTCTGAAATCTATCTTAGCATTACCAAAATAAATCCAGCCCATACCTAGAATAACATCAAACTATAGTAGAGGAAAAACAACAAGTTTTGTAGGTAAAATACTTCCACAAAAAATTATAAGACGATTTGATAATTTCTTTTTTCCATAATATTTCCCCTAGGTGTTTTTAAAGTGAGATCTAGTTTCATTCATGAGGTTCAATTCCAAATTTTTCTGAAAAATTCTCAAAAATGAAGGAATGTGTAGACCCTGAATCAAATAACACATTTGAGAAATCTATAATAACAAGAAATGTACCTGATACCACCTCATTTGGAATCACTAAATCTACTTAAGAGGATGAAAATGTCAAATCTTTCTTCTTTCAATCTTGATGATTCCCTGCTTGAGTAACTAGTTTCGAACAAACTTTCACAAAATTACCTAGTTATTTACAGTTAAAGCATCTCGCCATCTACTTTTCACAGGTTTTTGGATCATTTTCCTTATACTCACAAGACATGTTTCATAAATTCCTACATAATATTCATTTCCCAGAATTTATAATACATTCACCTGTATTACATTTACAACACATTTCACAAGAAGGGAAATTCATTTTCTAACATCCAGACTTCTTTGATGAAATCTTCCCCATTGCATGCCAACCTAACCTCTTATTATTATTGTCATAATTAGGTGTGTATTTTTCTAAAAACTATATCACAACTTTTTCTGCACAATGAACAGGCTTCTCATAGCTTTTAAACTCTCGTGAATGCAATGCTCTTCACAAAAATGATTTCAAACTAGAGTAAAATCTATTACTTTTACTTTCAAAATCCCATATAAAATCAGGCACATACCTGGATAGTATTGAACAAGTGGATTCATATGCTTCCATAGAATAATCATCTATCTCATATAGTTCTAAGAATTGTTTCTCCATTCTTAGTTGAATTCTTTTGGGAAAATAGTTTCCAAGAAAAAGACTCTTAAAATCATCTCATTCCAAACTATCAAGATCATCTCTTTCCCTCGTATTCTTAACCAATGACAATTATTGATCTGCTTTACCTTTCAAATGATAAATTTACAATAGTATATTATGAAGTTATTAACATCCCATGAAATCAAATATCATTTCTAGAGCATTGATCAATCCTTTGGCTATCATTGGATATGTGGTTCCACTGAATGCTGGAGGATGTTACCTCATAAAATACTCTAAAAATGACATGTTTCTTCATGGTTGATCATGATTCTCTATATAATGGATACCACTCCCATTTATATCTTGATTCAGTTGATCCATTACTGTCACAAACTACTCAATTCTGATTCCCACTATTTCGGGTTGCAGATTTGGACAGAAATTAGCCTCTTTGTGCCTTCTTACTTCAATTGCCATATTTTTTCCATTTACAACTATTATTAACAAGCATATCTTAGATAAAGAAACATGGTAGTAATTAAATGATATAACATTTCACATAAATCATAGATTAAAAATAATTTATGGTATTTTTTACATCATCCAATCCTCGAATGTTATATAAACCATCCTCTGATACGAACTATAAGGTTCCAACATTAAGACATTAATTAATCTTGAATTTAACACTAGGCAATACATTATTAGACATTGATGATATTTTTGGGTTTAGATTTTTAAAGAATTTGGAAATCTTTCAAAATGACATACCACATTCATACAAAAGGATATTACTAAAATAGTATCCATTATTTTAAAAATTTAAAACATTAAAACATAAAACATGATTTCTTTAACAACAATCCATATAAAACATCACAAATCCCTTATTTCTCTTACCCATCCTTATATGTTGTGTAAAACATTTTAATAACATGGGATGAGTATAGAACTCAGTAAGGGATGTAAATAAATAAATTTTTAGTCTAGTGATTACATAAAAGCTAATAAAACTCATAATCCTAAAAAACTCATATGCATAGAAACATCATGTAGTTTCCCTGGGAAATATTTTCCATATCACTGTTACATTCACCCTTGCCCATAGAATAACCATTTGGTTAACTTCCATCGCAGGAGTACCCAATGTATTAGAGAGCTATAATGGGGCTCACCCTTCATATCTGAAATAATAATGGGCTCCACCCAACTTATCTTGAGCTATAATGGGAACAACCCAACATGTCAAGAGCTATAATGGGATCAACCCAGCATAAATGATGTCAAAGGAACATATCATGGTAATAAAGTATCTTGAAAATCAGATGAATCCACACATTCCATATAAATATAAAAAACAATCCTTTTTAAATTTATTAAACAGAGTTATAGAAGGATTTTAAAAATAAAGTCCCTTAAAATATAATTGGAGTGAGAATTAATAGAATGTACTTGATATTTGTATACTCTGTAAATACATATAGTGAAACATAATGTAAACAAAAAATCATCACACCAATTATCTTAATTCCAAATAGCGAATAATGAAAAAATTTAACCCAAATAATGGAAATTTGTTCGATAATTTCATTACCTCGGGTTCTTCTTACTTCAAATGTGTTTAAATCTCCTCTTGATCTCTTCTCTTTGAGATCCACTTTAAGGCCTTTGATTTTGGCCTATGGTTGAGACCAGAAGTTCCTGGACGCGGGGAATGATATTTAGGAGGGAATTTTGTTGAAATTAGAAAATTCTCAAGGCTTGAGAGGTGTGGGAGGAAGAGGGGGAAATGGGTGGTATTTTAGTGGAGGAGGGGATGTATTTTACAATATTTAAATCATTATTCAAATATTTTTTCTCATGACTATGAATAATATCAATTCATGTGACCCCAAATACTAATAATGGCATGTGAGTTCAATCAAAGTGGTCTTACATCACTTGTGATGTCATAAATAGTGTATTTAACTGATAATTTAAATATACAGTATTTTACTGTATTTCACTATTCATAAAAAATTCATTGTTTTCAGAAAAATCCAAAAAATTTACCCTTAAATTTTTCAATGTGAAGAATTTAAAAATGAACTCCAATTTTGGAAAATAATTTTTCAAATATTATTAATTTAATTTTTTAATAAAATCTTACATAATTCAAAAATTATCAATTTTATTTCTATAACTACTTTTATATAACATTAAAAAATTAACCAAGATATCATTTTCGTAAATCCTTAAGATAATAAAATTATAATACAATTTACTATTCATTTGGTTTATAATACTATTCATAATGGTACGCCACTATTCACTGAAAAACAAGTTGGTTCCATCATACTCCAAATAACTTACTGAACACAATTGTACATGACTGTTTTTTGAAATTTAAAACATAGAAGCTACCAAATTATGTTTAAAGATTAGTTATAAGTATCTACATAAAACAAAGTTTCATTAATTTCAATTTATTTTTAATGAACCACTAGTATTTTCATACTTTACATATTACGGGTTTTGTGGTCATTAAAAATTTATAAATCATCCATGTTATTATGATCAGTGATCTCTATCACTCTCTATAACTGTTTATTCATTTATTCCATGTCCATATCATCACTTCACACCTATGTTTTCCAACTTGGAAACCTAGATATGTGATTATTCAGTATTATTATAATACATCCCTTCCTATCTTATCAAGAGGGTATTTTATTTACACTTCCCATGATGTGTGATTTCAAGAAAGGTATTTTAAAATTTCAAACCCTTGATTACCATGATCAAGATTAATTTGTCATGATATATTTTATTTAAGTGGGGTATAATGTATAACCCTAATATTTTAAAAGAAAAACATTGTAGTTGATAGCACATATGACACACAACACTAAGATTATAAGATAACATGACACACTGATACTCCATGATATATATAGTTTTAAATAAATTCTTGCTCTTTAATTTCATTCAATGCACACAACACCAAATTTGAATAAAATGTGATACTCAAAAAAATATTATTATTTAAACATTACCATCGTAATCTAACTATTATGTTTGAGGGTATGGATAATAATAACTAAATTATGAAAAATATATGGTTTATAAATGTATAAAATTAATTCACTTTTAATATATTATATATAAATTAAATAAGAACCATTTGAAATAGAAAGGAATGTTTTTTGAAAAATTATATTTTTTTAAAAGGGGGATTAGTGTCACTTTAGACACAAAATTTAAAATTAATTTATAACAGTTTTAGAAAATGTATTTTATAAAATGAAAAAATTTAAATTTAAATTGTAATATTATCATTGGGTTAATTTATGAAAATTTTCTAATAATAATATTTATCTGATAAATCGTTATAATATTGAATTTTTTTTAAAAACCACCTTTTCATTTAAGTTATTTTAAATGTAAAGTTATATAATTAATTTTTTTTAAAGTTAAATTAGTTCAATTCTATTGAGATATATCTAATTTAGGTTATTATAATGAATTTCATTTTAAATTTTTTATTTTAAAACAATTTATACATATGATAATTTTCTCTTTGTAAACTGCTCTTTTTGGACATTTGTGGTTTAATATTAAATTGAATTCTACCAAGTCATCAAGTTGAATTTGAGGAAGTAGAATCAATATTTTCAATATTCACAATATATATTTTCTAATTAGTATAACATAATTTTATACCATAATAAATATTGAAAATAGTAATAATTGATTTCCATGGATATGGTAAAAATGGATTTACGAGGGGTTTTACTAAAAAGATAAGGGTTAAAAAAGACCTAAAATAGTAAAAAACCAATTTTATGAAAATATTTAGACCCTATAATAATTAATGTTATATAATGGACCTCTTTTAGAGGCATTATAAATTATAAAAACATGTTAATTACTTTATCTTTTCAAATATTCCATGTTTGTTCTCTCTCCAACTTATAAAAAGTCACCCCTCTCCTCCCCTGTTCATGTTTCATACACCTAGAAAAGACCTAACCAAATATATTTACTATTTACCTAAAGATACCTTAGAGGTATTATATTTATTATTAATTCATCCTAATAATGGTTTAGGTGTATCAATAAACAGACTCTCAAAATAAGAGGTAAAATTCATAAATGTGAATAGTTATTTTACTTCATATTCTATCACTTTCAAATATTATTCATAAATTATAATATATTAACACTATTATCTCTTATATAATTATGTGTTTTTATTTTATTTTCATTAGCATATCCATATCCTCTTTTATCAAATGGTAAATGAATTCGTCGATCATGTGTACAGCAGACTACCGTTGCGTAAACCATTGTAATTAATTTTCCATATCCACATTTCAAGTTTGGATACATTGATTGATATAAAATATTAATATATATATATATATATTATACATGAAATTATTATACTTATTTAATTATAATATAACATATAGCTTCTTTCCTTCTATTCAGTGGGTGATCGATAATGTCGCTTGCACGTACGGTAGATTACCGCCTCACAATGCGATGTGAATTGTTTTTTCACACATGATTTACATGGAAGGGAGTAAGGATAATGTTAATTAATATATTAAAAATTAAATATCTAATATTAATTTTGGAAATATACTATCACATCTGAACTCTTACATTCTAATATTTTGGAAAATAATAACATCGCTTGTGTGTACGTGTGGACAACCGCCTCCACATATCGATGTGAAATGTTTTTCATATTCATTTTACATGGATGGTTATAAGGTTATATTTTATTAATATAAATGATATATATATATATAATAATTCTATGTACTAAAATTATAATTTATTTTTATTTTGTTCCATCCGTCGAGAATAATTGATACAAAAATCATGCGTACGTGTAACCTAACATCTCCATGAAGGGTTTCATCCATTTTCTATCTCTAAATTTAATATATTAATATAAATAAATTATAATGAATATATGTTATATTTATATCAATTAAAAAAAATTGGAGGTCATGTAACCATGATCAAATAAAAGGGATTATAATTTATCAAACTAAAACATACCTAAAAATTGAAGCAATTATCACCCACATCAGTGATTTTAACAAAGAGTTGTTAATAAATAGGTGAAAAAAGAATATATATAACTTATGTATGGTATGATATATATTATTATATCTCTTTAATATATTTATAATAACCATATATTTACTAAATGGTGGGTTCAAACACAGACAAAGGAACTCAAACCTAATGTAAGGGTTTCTTATCTCACTCTAACATCCATGTGACACATGTCATATTCAAAACTTATTAATATAATGTGGAGTATATACTACCAATTTTGATATTTAATATCATGAATATATTTCTCTCTATGTTATTTAATTTTCCATTTGAATTTATTCCTTCAAAGAGGCTTAGGATTCAAAAGATAACAATGTGGTGAGATATTTATGTTTTAATCTCATTTAGATCGGGATAGTTTATACAAAATTTTATATTGAATTAAATTAAATTCCAATTTACTAATAACCCTATTTAATTTTATTATATTCAACTTATTAATGAATTTTTCATGTAATAGTACTATATTCCACTATATGGTTTTTAATATTATTTAGAAATGTTTTTTTAATATGAAATCATTTCACTATTCAGTCAAAAAGAAACTTTATTCCAAAAAATTATTTTCAAATTATTTTTGATGTTTTTTAGATTATGGAAATAAAATAAAAAAGGAATTTTACCCTTGAATTTTAAAAAAATGAAATGAATATTTATCTTATTTTCCAAACAAGGCTCAATTAGATTTTACCAAAAATGTGATAGGAATATTTATATTGATGTTTTGGACATGTACACAATTTATACCATTATATACAATCAATTTTCTAAATAATTAATTTCATATTTAAATGATTATTTTCAAAAAAATGATTTTAGACATATTTTTTTAACTTTCAGTTTTAAAAATATTTTCAAAGTAAGAAATGATTATTTTATTCTAGAAGGTTTTATTGAAATTATTATGGTATTTCTATTTTTCAATAACATCAAAAAATAATTGTATATATGATCCAGTAGGAAAATTTTGTATTGATATCATATTAATTATTTATTTTTACAGTTTTGGATTATTTTTACTTAGGGTGTATAATTTTATAATCATTAAACATTTTACATTGGTTGGTTTATGATAATGTTTATTTGATTTGGGTAAGTATAAACATTTCATATATCAGTTTTCAATAGAAATATTTATGTTTGTTATTTTTCAACCCTTTTATATGAGTAATAAATTTTTCTTTGTAAGTGATGTATGAAGAACTTTTAAATATATCCCCTCAATGAATCAATATGTCTTATGAGAAAAAACATTGAATAAAATTAGATAGGTTACTATCCATAGTCTTGTGAAAGGTTCTGAAGGTTTTTTCATTGTTATTAATTATAAATTACCTTATTATGTGATCACATATTTATGTTCATTTTAAAATTAAACTAAAATAATATTTGTGGATAATTTTATATATTATTTTAATATTTATTTTTATTTATTTCATCATTATTTATTTTTGGCCATATTTTAGTTTGTTTATTTATTAAATGGAATGTGATTATATTTACCATAATATATTGGTTATTCTTATTTACTAATGATATCTTCTGCAATATACATTCCCTTAATGATCATCAAATCTCACCCCTTTCTTATTTTTTATTTTTTCCAGGATACATTAACGTGATTTTTGATTGATATGAAGAGATACATTATGAGGAATATTTTCCTTCCCATAGAAATTTTTTTGTGTATCTAATTTTTTATATATAATGTGGATTTGATTTATCTATCTATTCTATCACGAATATAATACTATAAGGCCCTTCTAGACGCTATTAATTGTGCAATATACTATTTTTATAATGTATCCAATTACTCCATTCTTTTGGGGATGGGGTTTTACAGTTTATATTAGAGAAATTTTAGTATAAACCATTAGAGATTTATTTACGAATACATATATTTGGGAACATAACCCTATGATATAAATAGATGATTAGTATAGAATAACATTGTATAATTTTTTTAAAGGTATTGATTGTGTGGTTTTTCCTAGAAATGGATCCCTATATGGATATTAAAAGAGGATTCAGTTCTAGGAAAAATGTAACATTGGGTAATTACTTATAAAAATTCCCATTTTCTATGACTCCAGTGTTATCTGGTATATCAAAATGGGCCTTACTATACACCTGTATTGACACTCCAAGGGGATATGGTTTGTTTAATTCGCTTTTTTTATGATCTATCATGAGGTATTTTAATAAATGATAACCATGAATAACTAGGTTATCCTAAGGTGTCACAGTTTAAAAAATATGATTAATGATTTAGAACTCCTATAAATGATTCTTCATGACTATGTGATTTCCCAATATTATTAGTGTTGTAAACACTATTTTTTTTATTTAATGTATGGTAGAATATATAAATGGGATAATGTTGAATGTGATTGAAAATGTGTTGCTGAGAAACCAAATGGGATGATTACTATGGTGAATGATATTTTCCTTATTCCTAATTTTCTATCATGATTTATTTTTAATAACTTAAACCAAAACCATCTCCCAATCCCAAAAAATAATATAAGGATATATTCCACTAAGCACTTGAATATAGTAGATGATGGAAGAAACAATGCTTGATTTTCTTTCATGATACAAATTTGGAAAGAAACACCCAAGAGAGGGTCTCAAAGGACTAGAAAAAGTATTGTATTTAGAAAATGATACAAAGAAAATAATTTATGAAGAGAAATGAATTTTTAGGTTGACATAATGGAATAAAATAATGGTATCCATAAATTATTATCTAAAATATAATGTTGTAAATATGGAAAGTATGAACATTATAAAAATCAATATCCTAGGGGGAAAGCTCATGACAAGAATCATATGGGTTATATGAGTAATGGTTATATTTCTAATGATGAAGAGATTAATAAGGAAATATGGAAGGAATGTGGAATTAAGTAATAATGTGATGATGCCTAGTTGATGGTTCACAAATGAAGTGGAATTATTAATGTGATTATGTTTGGATACAAGAGTTATGTTATATATAATTTTATCAATGGCATTCCAGTTATAAGGATTATGAAATATATAACCATTGTTCTAAAATACATTTTTTTATAGACTTGAGAGAAAATATTGAATGGTATCAATGACCAAGAAAAGTGTTTTAGTGGAAGATTGGTCTTTTGTAAAATGCATGAATCGGGGAAGATAACCCAGAACATCTACTTATTTTTTAGATAATAAAGATAAGGATATTTTTAGGGAATAGTATTAGTGATCATGAATCTTTTTAGTGATTTTATAGTTTCTTAAACATTGATATATATTACTAAATTTTTGTATTTATGGGATATATTTTTAAATAATTGATATTTTATTTTAGGAACAATGCAATTTTTCATTAGATTTTTATTATGGTAAAGGTATTAACATATTTTAAATTTGACATTAAGAAGCACATTATATTATCTAATGAATGCATTGTTTATTTTGTAACCGTCCTATAAACTTTTCTCAATCATATTTCTGAAGAGACTTAAGCATTAATATTTATAGATTTCATTAAAATTGGGTGTTATTGGGTAAATTTTTCTATGAAATTTTGGTTTCTTTATAGATGGGAGAAATATATTGTAACTTTTTTTATAAATATTATGATATGTATAAAATTAATTATAGTGATTCATGTAACTAACGTTGATTTTTTAATATTCATTTCACAGAGTATGAAGTGAAGTAGAAATTTAACAAATCACAAAAAAAGGATGAAATTTGGATTATGAAATAGAAAGATATCAAGTAAATATATTTCATTATATTCTTATACATTAAATAAATTCCTCTGCTCTAGAAAAATGATCTTGGAAAAAAAATTATCCCAATAAATCTATTTCTGAAGAACTAGTGGTCATTTCCCCATTTAGTGATTTATGGTTTTATATTCGTTAATCATCTATAGATAACACACATTCATGTGATCAATGATCTCTATAACTATCTATAATTATTTGTGATTTTTTTCTATGTTCATATCTTCAATTCCCACTAATGTTCTCATACACCGAAACCTAGTTATGTTGTCATTCCATATGACCATCGTACATCCCTTTATATAATATCTAGAGGATTCTTTATTAACCCTTATCAGGTTTTGGGTTTTCATAAAGAGTATTTTCAATTTTCAAACCCTTCATTACCTTTATCAACATTAAATTATTAGGAAGTACTTTTTTTAAAGGGGATATAATGTAACACCCCATTATTTTAAAAGGGGGACATAAAATTTAATAGCAAATATAACACGAAACATAAATATTTGAATAGAATATAATGGTCTAAGAATTTAAATTATATTTTTTAAAAATAATATTAATATCTTAGATAGATTGTAATATATGCAACATTAGGTTTGAAAAAAACATGATACTCTATTTAGATATTATTATTTAAACATAACCATTATAATCTAGCCGTTAAGTAGAAAAATAATATTAGTAATAATAAAATAATGAATATTATATAGTTTAAACATTTATAAAATAAATTCAATGGATATCAATTTAGTATATATAAAAGAAGATCCAATTTAAAGAAAAGGAAATGTTTTCTGAAAACCTATATTTTTCAAAATAGTGGAGTATTAATTCATTGGTCACATAATTGAAAATTAATTATTACCACATTTATAAATTTATTTCAAAACATAAAATACAATTATTAATTATACATTTTAAAATTATATTTGGGTGAATTTTTATGAATTGTTTAAAAAAATTAATTTTTTAATGAATAGTAAAAATACATATTTAAATTATAAGCTTCCATTTTTTAAAATTATTATTAATGTAAAATTTTAGTTTTATATGATTTTAATGTAAATTAGTTAACAGTTTTACAAATATAACTAATTTTGGATATTTAATTCAATTTCATATTGAATTTTGATACTAAAACCTTTTATACTTATGATATGTTTCTCTTTGAAAATCTTTTCCTTCATTGCAGCTTTTGATTAAGATTAATTTAAATTCTATCAATTGTGTGAGTTGAATTTTTAAAAATGGATTCCATATTCTTAATTATCATAATTTATATTATATATTACTGTCAACCTAATTTTTTTCTATATTTTATACTGAATAATGAAAAAATTAATTACTACGGTTATGGAAAAAATAGATTTAACCTACGGTGTAGATGAGAGTGGATAAACATGGGATATTGGGATGAAAATTATATAAAACTTATTTACATAACATTTAATGGCCGTATGTAAACTCTATTATATATAAGGTTCTATAATTATGAATTTTATAGTCTTTCGGCACTAGAATAATGTGGGCGTCACTTTACCTTCTCAAAATTTCAATGTGTTTCCTATCCTCCACTTATAAGTGGGAAACCAATATCATACAATCTTCACAAATCAAAACCCCTTTGCTTTGGAAATTAGCTGAAAATATAAAATTCTTCAATTACCTAAAAAGTTCATATAGGCCTTAGTTTTATTAGGAATCCCACTTAAGAAGGCTTTTGATATAAACATAAAGAGGATCTCTTAAAAATAGGTAAAATTCTTAAACATGTGAATTTTTTTTCTTTATTCTTATAAATAATTAAAATATTATTCATATAAAATGGTATAGTAACACCAATATTAAATATATACTAAGAAGTTATTATTTTAATTTTATGGCCTATATATATCTCCTCTTCCATCAAATGGGAAACGAAACAGTCGATCATGTGTATAGCAGGCTAACACCTCGTGAAGCAATTCAATTCGTCTTCCATCACCAACTTTTAAAGATAGATATAATGATCGATATAATATATTTATGTTATATTAATGAAATTATTATTATTACAGATTTATAATATCACATATACATTCTTACTTTCTATTCTATGGTGAATACAATAACGTCACTCGTGTGTACAGTGGACTACTTCATCATGAAGCAATGCCATTTTTTTCTCTTAAACGTTACATGGAATTTGATAAGGATAATGTTAATGAATATATGTGATATTAATGAACTATCCTTACTTATTTGAGTATAATACCATATCTAACTTATTACCTTCCAATATTTTAGAAAACAATTACGTTTCTCATGCGATTGTGTTGACTACCGCCTTCACGTAGTGAAGTGAAATAGTTTTCAATTTATTTTTACATGGATTATAATAAGTATGGATTTTATTAATATAAATTATATATATATATCATAATAATTTGTATTTAATGGTTAATTAATTTTTATTTTCCTTTTGTTCCATCTATCTTGAAAAATGGAAAGGATATTCATACGTATGAATAGCCTACCATCTCCATAAACAATGTAATTTGTTTTCTATATATAAAAATGATATTTTACTATAAATAAATATGAAATGAATACATTTTATATTTATATAATATTTAACATTATATAGTTTATGTATCCATGATCAAACTAAAAGGAACAAAATTACTGAACCAAAACATAAATGAAAAATGAAGAAATTATCAACTGAAATAATGATTTAAAAAAATATTTTTAATAAATGGCTTGTAAAAATATATAAGTAAATATTATATTTTATGAGGTAAATTAATTTGGTTCTATAATATATTTATATTATGTATATATTAATTATCCTAGAGAATCATGCATATACTAAATAATTTGATCCTCAGGTAAGGGTTTCCCATCAAACATTTACTTCCATGAGACATATGTCAAATTCACCACTTATTCTTTGGTGTGGTTTATATAATTACATTATTGATATTTTATATCATGAATCTATTTCCTGGAATTTTATTTAATGGTTATTTTTATGTTATTCCTATTATGAGTCTTACAATTCAAAAGATATCAAAGTGGAAAGTGATTTATATTTCGATCTCATTTTAATCGGGATTATTTATACTTGAATTTAATTTGAATAAAATTAGTGGCTTAATATATAATAAAATCATTTCATTATATTATACTATGGTTATTTTTATATTTCCGTTTAATAGTACCATATTCCTCTCCTAGGCATTTAAAATAAATATGAAAAGGTTTCTAATAATACCTGACTTCATTTCTCTCGGGGTAATATCTTTTATCTATGGAAAAATTGTTTTATAAAAAAAATAAGAAATGTTTTTAACATTTTAAATTTTTTTTATTAAAGTAATTTTTTCCATGTTTATAATTTTACAAAATAAATTAAATGAATTTTCATGTTGTGTTCCAAACAAGACCCATTTTTATTTTAAAAAAATGTTAAAGGAATGTTTGTTTTAATGTGTACGACATGTATTGAATTTAATGAGTCATAACCACTAAATGTTTTAAATAATACACTATAAGTTAAATAAATATTTTCCAAACAAAATTATTTTTAAAATATTTTTTATATTTTAGTTTTAAAAATAAATTCAATGTATAAAAGATATTTTTTTCCAGAAATTTTTAATATCAATTTTATGGTTTTACGATCTATCGATGACATCAACACTTTATTGTAATTATGATCTGATGGGGATATTTTTTATTTATATCATCCTTATTTTTTCTTTGTATGGTATATAATTAGTTTTAATGTGGATGTAAAATTTGATTACAATTCACCATATTACTATAGAAGGTTTATGATTGTGTTTATTTGATTGGAGTAAGTATTAACATTTTATATGTTAGTTTTACAAAACAAATTATATTGATTACATTTCAAACATTTAATATAATTAAAACATTGTAATTATTAATTATTTGGTGGTCCCTAATTATATATATCTCTTTGATGTATCAATTGGGCTCGTGAGGAAAATTAGTTGGGCAAATTAAGAGGATTTCTTCCCACATATTTAAACTGACTTGTGAAATGTCTTGACAGTATGTTTTAGATATCAATAATTATCTATTCCCTAATTGTGATATCAATTATTGATTTACATGTTATTATTTAATTAGTTATAATATCCATGGATAATTTTCAAGAAAATTTGATTATTTATGAGGATTTATTAGTTCATAATTTATTCCATCAAAATTATGATCAATTTATTATTTAAATTGGATGTGATTTATTTAGTTACCATAACATATTGATTATGCTTGTCTGTTCAAAACATCTTCCACTATACTCCTACCCTTAATATTCATATTATCTCACCCCTTTCTTTTTTTATTTTCAATAGGATACCAGGAATTTTTTTGTGTTTAATATATAAGGATAAACTATGAATAATAATGGTGTTCTTAAAGAAAATAATTGGTATATTTTATGGTTAAAAATATATATGAATTTAAAGTCTGTAACTAGAGAACCATGACTTCTAAACTATTACATCCTCTGGTATGTGAATCCTTATACCTTATTCTAATGTAATAATTGAACTACTGGCATCTGGATACTAGGGTCGACGTCCTTACATTGTAACCCAATTATTGACATTTAATAAAGAGTATTTGAAATATGAGTAACACCAGATTTAATTCCAATTGAGAGATCAACAGAATGATTCATGGGAAGACTAGGAAATGTTATATAAAATACATCAATATATTCATGAAAAATAGGTATATAATCAATGCTATTTTCCCCCAATAAATTTGAGATAAATATACCTCATGAATAGGTAGAGAGTTAGATAAAAAAAATTCATTAGGATTTAATATTCATCTATGCACAGATATATGCTCATAGGATGAATTAGAATTCCAAATATGATTTTTTAATCTAGAATTTAATTTAGAATCTATATAGAGATAGATAACCAATGTTAATAATAATATGATATTAAACTAAATGATGAATAAAATATCATCATTGAGAATGTTATTCAAAAAATCAACAAGGAATCCTCAATTCTAGAGTAGATGATAAGTGTGCCATAACCATAATGATCACATCAAAAATTGTCCTAGAATATATCCTTCCTTGGTATTGGAGTTAGCCCATGGTTTAGATAATAAACTCAGATAAATCTCATATTCCCTAAATATAATACATTGAACTATTAATGGTGCCCTGGGATGATATTTATTTCACTCCGTTGAATTTTTCATTTTACTCAACAATTAGTTGCATTATTCTATTCCTTAAAACAAATAATACATCTTCTTGTTCCTCTGAGAGATTTCCCTAGCTTTCAACATCCCACATTCTCAAGATAATTTAAGACGGATATTCATACCTTAATGGGTTTCATCTAATGAACTCTAATGAAACTCCATTTCTATCTTATTATGTATGTTAGAAAATGTCCCCTTGTCGAGGTTTTTAATTGTATATATATAGTTTGATAGGAATAATCATAAGAATTCATATTATCTCTCCCATATCATTAGGTTTCATATGAATATGGTTATTGTATGGTCCATCACATTCATTGTTCACATGATTACTCATAGTTCCATCCATTAAGTAAAACCCAAAAATAATCATAGGGTGAGTATCAAACATTAATAATTGGAGTATTAAGTCATATGATTTTGAAAAAAATATTATATCATCAAAAATTATGTAACATTATTTCAACTAATGATAATATAAGATCATCTCATATCACTATGCCTTAATACCAGTTGACATGGGTTCTATCCTATTATTCATCATAATGGATCATGAAGAGAATGTGAATTAACAAAATAATATCACATAGTAGTGTCCAATTAAGAATCTAATTTTATCCCACTCATCATATTCAGGTCACCATAATGTTAATTCAATATCATTCCATTTTAATTTTTTTACCCCTAGGTTCTTATATAACACAACTGTATACACGTTATTATATCTAGACCAATTTTTATTTGATAAGAAAACCGCAATCCTTTCAATACCATAAATTAGGTCCTTCTACTATAGATACTATTATCCTTTGTTTTTTACTAAACATTTCCCATTCTAATCACTAAAAATAAATAATATGTACTCTGATACCAACCATGTTATCCCAAGAATAACAAAAATTAATATTACAGAAATTTTTTGAATATTCAACACATATCAAAAAAATAAAAAGCTTTAGGACCATAAAATTTTAGTTTTTTTGAAACTAGATACAAAATAAACTTGTTTCATAAACCATATTCAACATATCCTATAAATAACTTCATATAACTACCTGTTTAGAAATATCATAGTGAGATTATTCCATCATATCATGGGGAAGGAAAACATACAAAATGGAGAAATAAGATGCTCATTAAGGGTAAAAATGGTATATATCTATAATTATAGAGAATAATATGATCATAACGGAATAATAACATAATCATGTTGCGGTTCTCAGCCAAAAACATTCATAATGAGAAAAGAATTAATCAGAAACACAAAAATCACGTCATATCTAGAAACATGATTAATAATAATTTCAATGCAATAAATACCCTTCTAGGGTCATAAGATATGAATGTGGCATAATAATCAAAATAAATAACAATATTTTGAAGATATATGTTCAAAATCATGTACCCTCATAACGTTGTGATCATAATGAGATATGATCGTACTCACATATCAAAATGTTAAAATATCCATTCACAATCATTTACACGAATAATTTGGTGAGAATAACTAATATAAATCATACTCACATGTCAAAATGTGAACATAGATATTAAAAAGCATGTACACACTTATCTTCATCATATCATGATATATCTATATAATGTCACCCAATTCACTAGAGGAATATAACATATCCCACCATCACACAATCATAATTTACTCAAATATACTCCATAATATCATGAAAAATTTTATAATTTCCCCCATTAAAAACATGTTTAAATTAAAATAGGGTTCATCAAGATTTTATTACAATAATAAATAAGAATATATATAAAATTTAGGAATGTATAAATTGATCATCTCCTTAGTAAATCATATGTGACATCAATGGATGATTTCAAAAATTAAAACACTATTAAAATCACTACAATATTTCTTAATGAAAATAAAATTTTTACTTTGAAATCTGTTATTTAAATTATAAATATTTCTAGATTATTAGAAAAAAATATTCCTTAAAAATATAAATGAAATAATATAGGAATTATTCATAAAAATTATAGTCAGGATTGATGAAAAATGTGTTCATGGAGAGGACTATCAGAACGCTCATGTTGGTGGCTATCTGCTAGGTTATTTGGGAGGCGAGGAACCAGGTTTAGCTAGGGAATAGCAGGTCTTTGGTATCTATCCAGTTCTAGTTGAAGTCACTCATTGTCGAGCTTGCATCTCTTGTCAAAGGAGGGCTAACTCCAGAGACAGTGTGCAACCTGCTCAATCAACCCCTCATTCAGCATAGAGGAAGAGGAAGATGGTTGAGGTGGCTACCACCGAACCAGGGTATGAAGATGAATATTGATGGATCCTACATGGAGGGGGTCATGAGGGGTGGTGGGATGCTCTGGGATTATTTGGGATCGGTCCTACTTGTATTTAGTTCCTTTTATAGTCCATGTAACTCGCTGGGTGCAGAGGTCCGGGCGCTTTCATTTGGGTTGGCGGTGTGTAGGCGGAGTGGAATGCATGTGGCAGAGGGGGAATATGATTCTGAGTTTCTTGTGAAGATGTTACAGGGAGGTCACTGCATTTCGTGGGATTTGACTTATCTCATTCGTAGATGCAAGGCGGATATGGACCATGGAAGGGCCATTCATCACAGTTGGAGGGAATCTAACTTTGCGGTAGATGCTCTAGCCCGCTTGGGCAGACAAGAAGAGCCTCTTGTAATTTTTGGAAGTTTTAACTCCCTCCCCATTGATTGATTTACTATTTTTCAAGGAGATTCCCTTGGACTCCACCACTTTCGACCTCCTTGAAGGGAGGCCTCTTGCTTTGTTGTTCTATTCTGAATAATAATAAAAAGTAACTTGCAGGCATTCAAATGTGTGGGGAAAAGTACCCCATTTAGAAAATTTCAAGAAGATTAATTTCAAACCTTTTTATATAAAGTTAAAAATGGTAAAAATTTTGTTTAATAAATATTTTTATAATTTAAAGAACATTTTATAAAGAATTTAAATAAAAATATTGACATGGAAGAAAATATTCGAGATAGAATAGAAAAAAAATTCTTTTTTTCATAAAAACATTATTTCAAACAATTGAGTACTTAGAGAGAGGAAAATGAAAGGAAAGTTTTTTATTTCCAAAAATAAACATAGGATAATAAAATATATAGGGTTTAAAGGATACAAATAATATAATATCCCTCGATACCAATTTAGCATAGAACATCTTGAAATGAAATTATATTGTATCATAAATCCTTTATCTCAAGTATGATATTTATTCATAAGTTTTAGTAAATATTTATTTATTATAAATATGTTCAAGAACAATATTCATACATAAAATACTAATTATCATTCCTTTATAATTTATAATTATCTCTTTTTTAAAAATTAAACCATTCAAATGAACATTCAGTGAAAATTGGTTCATTTTCCATGCATTTTTTAGTTTGACGGTTCTAGTACCAACGCCTAGGTTAGGGATTCTTCATCTATATAATATAAATCACGAAATAAGTTTCATATTTATTCATTATATACACTTTTAAAACCATTCATATAAACAAGTGATGAAAATTTTACATTTAAAAATCATTATTATATCATAAATATCATATATATATATATATTCATTAAATATATCTTTATTAACAAACATGTAATATAATGTCCCAGCCCAACTCACTCTAATAATAGTAGCCAGAATGTTTTCCACTTGGCCTCAAGTGTGCCTCACCGTATTCCAAAGGCTACTGACAAGCAGTAAGGATAAAAATAATAGTAGAGTGGGGAGACTATACCATCATAATTAGAGTACCTTTTTGGTACATAAATTATAAGTAGATAGAGTAAGTATTAATAAAGGAAATGCAGTTGAATAAACTATAATAACTTAGAAAATGGAAAATAAAAAAACATATAACCATGCATTTCAATGTGATGCAATAAAATACATAATGTAGAAATACAATATGTAATAAATAAATGATACATTGTTAATGAATAAATCCCCAAGGGATATCTCCATGAGTATCCTGAGCTCTAACTCAATCCTATGCTCCTAAGCTCCCATGTACAATTATATAAACATATCCATAATACACGAACTTGAACATGCAATCTTGAGCACTGTTCATGTTCCCCGATGAAAAGGTGGCTAAAAAAGGTTCTGAGATGTACTAAGTAGGCCACCACAAATGGTGTCTAACAATATTCAGTCTACAAGTATAATATATAGTATTGTGCGGGTATAATAATAAAGAAATAAATAAATTAATTCAAATAAATCAGCTCATGTTCCGTAAAGAATTCCTAGCCGACTATACTTTCCTCCACCCAATCTGGAGTACCTCTGAATATATGTCACCATGAATATAGGAATATATATATATATATATGTGAATTTATGTATATATATTCACTATAAATGTAATACATTTTATAGATATATATATATATATACATATTACTATCTATGACCCATTATGTAACTCATGAATCAATGTGTAATGATGAGAGTATCTTATTTAATTAATTAATCTGTCAAAACATCCCCACCAGAGAATATATTATAGGTTACAAATGATAAATAGTCTTAATAGGAAATGTGATTTACCTGTATCATCCTTATATAATGATGATCAATCATGTAATGAAACTATTTTTCCAAATTAGATTATGTATATAATTCCTACTTTGAAATCATTTTACCTTATAAGGTTTGATGAAAGTCATTTAACCAATGAACCCATCCATGGTATTCAATATAACGAACATAAGTATTTATTCTTGGTCCATTATAACTAATTTATCATATAATCCTATCCCAGTAGTTCTGTACACGGAACCCATGTATTGACCAGGGATTCAAATAATTCACGTTACCTCTAAGACCATCCATGGATTTCCCCATAATGAACCTAAAATTCCCTCGAGGTGAACATCATTCATTTAACCGATGATCCGATCCAATTAATTTCGTATAAGGAACCCAATTTTCCCTCAAGGATTGATATAATTCATCTAACCAATGTTCAACTACAATTAATTCTTATATGGAAAACAAATGTTTGATCAAGGTGTATTATAATTCATCTGACCATTTAATTTTGGGTAAATAAATAATTTCATGTTAATAATCATTCCACATCATAAATAAAATATGAATAATAAATAGGTCATGTCGATAAGTAGGTCATATCGAAATTCATGTATGAATAATAAATAGGTCATGTCCATAAGCATGCCGCATCACAATTCAAGTATTAATAATTTAGAGGTCATATTCATAGTCCTGAAACATCATAGTTAAATAATAGTATCATGGTCATTTCATTTTTAAATAAATTTATAATTCCATGGGTAGGTCCATTGCTTTAATTAATTCAAACATTTCAATTTTATTTTCACCAGTTTTATTATAGAATATGACAAACCTCATATGTAGTTTTTTATAAAACGAGGTTATGAAATACTGCCTATATCATTATCATTCAACTATGAAACTTTTGATTCTAATTAATTTAAATTATTAAGATTTTCCAATTCACAACATCAAGAATTCAGTAAAATACCATTGGATAAGAGGCTTATCTATAATATTTAATTCATTTAGGCAATTATAAATGTTCCATGTTATTTTAGAAACTCTCCCAATGTGTGGTTTTATTTTATTTCATATACCTCACACATGTAAAGGGAAGTCTATGACATAAAGGTCATGGTCTAAAGAATTAAAATTAAATAATTGCATAATTTAGGATAAATGATAGGAATGTCTCACATGCTGAGTAACAACATACTTTTTGAATATGTAATACATTGATCAAAAGAATCTAGGCCACCTACTTTATATAAATTATGCTTCACTCATTCATTATCAAACCTTGATTGGGTCAATTCAAGATGAAATGAAATTATAGAAAAATTAATTAGAAATGGTTTTCATTTTCTCATACAAAGATTATACTAAAATCAAGAAGATAAATTGTAATAAGAGGCATGAGATTTTTTAGACTCATTGTTATGCTTCCAACACACCCTTGAATGCTTGAATCAAACAACGATTAAGGGATAACCCACCATGGGATGAAAATATAGAGGGTTGTGTGTATGGGGGGGCTCATTGAAAAAATTATGGTGATAAATGGGTGAAAAAATATTAAGGATTTCAGGGGGAAATGGTAATTTTACCCTTTTATTATGGATCATGGTTAGGGTTCATGGTTTGGAAAAATGTGCACTAATCGTTCAATTCACACTGCCTATGAGATTCACCATATGTGGTTTGGCCACATGGTTTCAGATAATTATGATCCAACTATGTGGTTCTACTAGTTAAGTGGAAATAACCATGGGTCTAGTGCATAGTTTACCCAACCATACGTTGACTATGCACCCATATCTGCAATTTACTATAGACATTTTTTAGTCTATGAACCCCACCTTTCATGGTGAAACAAACTATGTGACACCCCTTACAGGTCCACATAGATTCTCATAATGGGAAGAAAAATTTAGAAAAAATATGTTCCCTTGTTTTTTTCTTACATAATATAGGTTTTTGGATCCATATGATCCTAACGCTTATCCAAATTTCTTAGACACCTATTAGTCATTAAAAATCATCTAAAAAAATACATGTAAGAGTTCTGACTCTGGAATTTACATTCTAAATCATGGTTTAGAAAACTTCCTATTCACCAAATTGGATAGTTCAAATTCCCTTGTAATTTTTAACCCAATCCAAAAAATGGTATTCTACAATCTCCCCATCTTATAAATTGTCATCTGCTAGATTCCTTGGGGAATAGTGAAACAATACCCGACCTTCTTGGGTTATTAAATCCCACTCAAATGGTCTTGTTTTTTTCTATTGCTTAATGCACATGCAAGCCCCACATTAAGCGCATGGTAAGTAATCCATCAAAAGATGATACAACACACATTACTAATGTTGAAACGCAAAGTTGACACTTACATAATCCCATCCAACATGAGACACAATCACATAATTATATCCTTTACTAACTAGCCCATGGAGATACTTACCGTATGTTTCAAATTGGAAGGCCAATTCTGAGTCATGGTACCTATGCCATTAGAATTTCTTATTTAAGAACGCCCTTAGAATTATAATGATTCACTTAGGAATGTTTTTGAACATGATCGAATGGATGATTCTTGACCAACCACCTTTATCAGAGTCAAACAAGCTTTTCCAAGAAATCCCCAACCAACCTTTCCACTGCACACGTCTCATCCTATTAATAAGTTAAGACAATTTCGGCCGACTATAAAAAAAGCGAATCTCAGATGGTCCCAAATTAAAAACTGAAACACTATTCCTTCTCACGTGGAATAATGTTTACATAGGTGTATACCATATCCATTACCCTTGGATCGGTACACTCTAAAAATAACATCTAATCCCAAATACATATTTGCGGTAACCCCAAAATTGACTTTTGGATCCTAAGGATCCTGTCCAAGGTTTTATATTTTCTATATTTTATATGTGATATATTGATACATAGATGAATCATCCTATTATCCAAAACACTATCTGAGAACAATAGTGATACACCACCTTCCAATCGAGTCAATAATTGGATGGTTTCTATGAGTCATTCCAAGGAGTTCCTACTTTGGAATAAAAGTGTCACTAAAGAAACACCACAAATATATTATTATCCACAAATCTAGTGCACAACTCTGAAAAATTCTATTTAGTGATCCGTAATATGTTTAACTTTTTTGTTTATATCAATGTATAACTAATGCACTCTCGGTGTACCCTAGATGATTTCACGCTAAGGGTATGCTCATCACATAGAAAATATTACACTATGAGGTTATCAACATTCAGAAATAAGACTCAAGGCACACCCATTATATCCAAGATGAAGTGATCAATATGTTTTATAACCAACCGTATCCAACTATGAATAGGAGGACAAGTTGAACCACCTCTGACCGACTTCCATTAAAAGAGCTCAGTTGCACCTATCGACGCATCATCAATAATCAACCATGATTCCCACACTGTTGAGGAATGTTGTGATCATTCAAGAATAAGAAGTGATGTCCAAACTGACTAATAGTGTCTTCAAAGGTTTTCTACATAGTCATTCATTTCAGCATCATGCTACCATTCATTCACCGACAAACATCACTAGTGTTACATTCCCTAGGTTTCCCATGCACCTCAAGTCTGAATCTAGTGTCAAGATGCATCAAACCCAATAAACAGATTTCATCTTGAGTATCATCTAAATAAATTTAATGATTGATCCACTAGCCTCAAAGGCTCTCAGAAGTCGTTATAACCATTTCCAATGAACCTTTTTCGATTTCACCCATTCTACATGGAAGAATATTCCTAAAACATTTTACTTGATACTCTCCACCTCATGAGTGGAATAGTCATGACATACTAAGGAAGGAAATATAGTCCATGGAACATGCTTCATCAACCATCAGACATGGTTTATAGACAAATCCAACACAGTTTTACCTAGAAAGAAAATGAAATGAAGGGAAAATGAACTCCCTTAAAAGCATTCTAGTTTTGAATTTACTTTATAAGTATGCATGGAACACTACTGATCCATGATCAAGCTCATAATTAGCATTAGTAATACTAACTAAAACTAATTCAATTTTTATTTGTTACAATAACTAATACTTCTATAACATCATCCCCCTAGCATCGGAAAAACATAAACACATCTGAAACCTAGTTCAGTCTACACTAAAGATAACCCTATAAGATTACATAACTGACCAAGGATTTATCCATTTCCTCAGAACTTGTACGGTTCACCACAATAGTTTACCCACTTGATGACAAGTGTATGTATAAATTTTTACAACCGTGATATTTTTTCAACATAATGACACATTATTTAATACTATCCATAGGCATATTATCATTATGCAGCCTAGTATCTAGTGCCCAAAAAGAATATTTAAACTAAAGCTATCTTACATAGTATGAATATTAACCGGGTTGAAAATCATCCATGTTATCCCCCAATAATTAATAATAATGGTCACATCAACTATTAAGAGGCTAACCATGTTCTAGGTATGTTTAAGCCACTAAAATCGAGCATTACATGATGCTCACACCATTAACAAGGTTCAATTCATCACATGACCACCAGTCCAATATAAGTCACTTAAAAAACTATAAATCATACGTGGGGTGAATAAAATCTGAATGAAACCTCACATTTGAATATTTTAATATGATTTTTGTATGTTTTTAATTTTTTTGTCTTCTACCTACCCCAGGCTTTCCCCATACAAAAGTATAAATCCTTAATACTACAAATAGGTCATTCCAAATTGGTCACTAGGATTACTAACTCAACCTCTAATTAATTATAATAAATGGTCAATAGAGATCCATGGGTAACATCAGCATCCCTCATAGAAAAAGTTAACTAACCCTTTACCTGATGATCCTAATTAAGAACACCACCTTAAGAGTTCATTTATCCATTTTCATCAATTATCATTGAGTTTTAAAAATTTCATGGATAATCTAAATAACCTTAAGTAGTAGTTATGAAATACAGATATAGTTGGTACTTTATTTAACTAACTCCATAATGAAACACAATAGATTTATATAAAAATTACTTTCAAGTAATATTTATTTATCAGACACCTTGTCACAATTTAGGAAATTTATCTTAAAATTTTATTTTTTTCATTGTATCTATTAATAATGATTCTCACAATTATGTTTATTTAAAGAAAATATCAATTAAATCCTACAAAGGAAAATACCCTTTAGTTTTTTATTGTAATTTTATTTAACTAATTACTCATAATAAAAAATATCAAAATAAATCATGAAATATTTTTTCATTTTAGGGGGGGTTCATCAAGTAAGCTTAGAACATATGTATATATGTAACACCATATAAGTGGTTACAAAAACATTAAATAACCATCCCAATTTAGAATAAATATACCTCCAAGGGTTTAAGTACAAATACATAAAAAATATAGATGCCTTATATGGGTCCATTCATTACAACCTAGGTCCATCAAAATAAAACACAATAGAAGTTGATTTATTAAGATTTTATAAAACCCTTTCTGGGTTCATCATACAATAATAAAGATCTATTAATGACCTACACGGTTCGAGTAAATTCTACCCCATAATCATAACTGGTTAAGACCAACCTACTTGGGTCAGGTCAAGCATATGAAGAATCATGTTATATGGGTCATCATTCCCAAGTTATAGAGGCTCATGAGTATGTAATTCGTATGGACACACCATTTAAATGATATTTAATGAATTATATCTATAAATTTAATATATTTAAAATTTATATAATTGGGTAGTTACATGAATTACCATTCCAATGTTATAAATGTACATTCCCTTTTAATTTATAATTTTTGTTCATTTAACTATAAATAGGTTTTTATAATTGATTTCAAAATACAATGATTACATTTATTAGGATTTGATTATATGAGTTACCCTCCCCAATTTATAAAGGCTCATAATCTTTATAATTTATTAATAACACCCACTTCATCAAACCCTTAACATTTTCAGCCCATGAAAACAATGGTCCATGGATCAAACATATCATGATTGGTAAGTTAAGGTTCCACCGTCAAGCTATATGCTAAAAAGCCGTTTAGATTGAAGTAGAATCTTTAATAACCAGTTATATATCATAATTTTAACAATTAATTCTATCACATAGTACTGAATAAGACTGTTAAACCTTATAAATAATTGCTTAAACATGGTATATAGATAAGAATGATGCTAAATCACACAAGTCTCATCCAACATGTATCCGGAATTCATCAAATTAATCTACATTTCATAGAATATACAAGAAATTCATATATATTTCTCCTTGTAATTATGAATGTTACAAAAATTCATTTCCATACGTGTCTAAGGGTTAAAATACCATAAATATCATAAGCCAAAATGTAGAATAATGTACATAAATCACCCAAGGTTAAATAATAATCCATTGTAATAATGAACAACACAACTACAATCTCATCCACGGTAACATTGTGTTTTTCCCGTGCGTGGGTTGACCACTCCCAGATACTGTGATTTAATGAGATAAACACTTTCATAGTCTCATATATAAAACCCGAAAACAATAAGACCAAGGAAAATAGCATATTCTGTAACATTATAACATCCCATATCGACTCAGCCTAAAAACAGTATAAAGACTCTTCACTAAATGGCCATAAGTGTGCCTACCCATATGCTAAATAATGATCAATATAAGTGTGGGTTCAAATAATGGATTAGTGGGTAGACTATACCATCATAACCATAATAGTAAAATAGTACATATATAATTAGTCATCAAAAAAATCAGTAATAAAGGAATTGAAATAAAATAAACTGTAATTTTTTATAACAAATCCAAGGCTCATAATATACAACCATGCATATCCATGTGTGATACAATATATATAAATTAGACATACATTAGGTAATAAATAAATAATAGACCATAAAATGTAAATTTCACAAGGGATATATATATATATGAAAATTCCAAGATCCACCACTGTCACATGATCCTAAGCTCCCTTGTACTAGAGTAACAACATAAACATAATCCTTGAACTTGAACCCACAACAATTATGTATGTTTGGGTTCCATAGAGTAATGGAGACCTGGAAAAAGAGGGAAATATACTCAGTAGGCCACCAACATAGGTGTATATTGAAATATATTCTATGATTATAAAATATATTAGTGTGAAGGTATATTAATAATGACATAAATAAATAAACACAAATAAGTCAGTGCAAGTTCTTTAAAGGATGCATGTCCATCTATACCTGCTTTAGCCCAAGATGGAATACAACTGAATATGTGTCACCCTATATATATGTATATATGTATATATATTCATGTATGTATATATATGAACTATATACTTAATTTCATATAAACCTATATATATACATAGTACTAGCCAGGACCTAAGGCAAAACCCAGGTGTCCATGTATAATTGTGAGAGTAACTTATTTAATTAAGGCATTATCCAAAACATCCCAACCATGGAATATAGATGATGTTAAAAAAGTATATCATTTTTAATAATATTTATGTTTTACCCATAGTGTCCCTATATAATTATGATTAATCTTGTAATAAAACTCATTTTCTCTATAATCCCATGCGTATAATTTGCAACTACCAGTCTATGTATCACCCAAGAAGTGATGTAAATAATTTAACAAATTATCCCTTCTATGGAATTATCTATAGTGATCCCAAGAATCACTTCATTTTCTATTAAAATTAAATGAACATAAGATACCATCCAATTAATTCCATAAAATTAACCCATGTATTTCTCATGGATTAACATAATTCATGTGTCCTCTTTGATCATCATGTAAGGAACCTGAGTATCTCTCTAGGAATAAATCATTCATTAATATTATGATCACTTTAAAGGAATTATGAATAATGAAAATTATTATCACTAAATTCATGGTTCAATTCATCTAATCAATGATCTCCTTTATGGAATTTCTACATTGGGAAGAAGGTTTTCTCAAAGTCTGATATAATTCATCTAACCATTTAAATTTATGTAAATAAATAATTATATGTTAATAATAATTCCAAATCACTATTCAAAAATTAATAATAAATAAGGAATGTACATAATCATTCCACATCACAATTAAATAATATCATCATGTTCATGTCATATATATGTAAATTTAGAAGGTCGTGGGGAGGAATAGTCCTTCAATCAATTCAAACATTTGAATTTAATTCTACTATTTTTAGTAAATAAGTGAGTGCACTCCATATGTAGTTTTATAGTGAAATAGAATAATTTAATACAATCCATATGATTATAAATTCAATAAATATACTTTAAATTCAAATTATATTCAATTAATAATATTTACTTATTTACAATGTCATGAATAAAGTAAACTACAAGGTCCAATAGGTTTATTTAACCATTTAATTCATTAAGGTATTTATAAACATGACATAAAATTTAAGAAAACTAATAAATGGTTGATTTGATTTTAGTTTTTCAACCTCACCCATGTAAAGGGGGTTCTACAATATCCAGGTCATGGAATAAAATATTAAAATTATGTATTTCATAATTTATGAGAAACTTGTGGAAATTCCAATGTGAGATACTATTACCTACTTTATGAATAATAGATACATTAAGGGAAATTAAATAAACCAACTACATTATATAAATTTCATACAACTCAACAATTATAAATCCTGGATTTGATTCAATTTTATAAAAATTTGAAGAATAGAAAAACTCCCTAGAAACAAGTAGAATTATCTTGCATGAATATCACATCAAAAGAAAGAAGAGAAACCAAAATAAGAGGCAGGAGGTGTCCTAGACTCATTAATATTCATCCTAATAACAAAAAAACACTTGATTCAAACCATGAAGAAGGTATAACCAACCATGGAAAGAGGATAAGGATGGGTGCGTATGTTGGAATCCTCCTAGTTGAAATGGGAAAAGGGGTGAAAACCCCTTCTTGGTTAAAGGGGAGAAAGTTAAATTTTCCTCTTTTAATGAGGCACATGGTTAATATATGTGGTTTGGGAAACATTTAAACAACCATGGAGCTAATACTACACAATATCCACACCCTATAACGTTTTACCTTATAGTTTTGGCTAACCATGTTCCAAATGCACGGTACTACAAGTTGAGTGGAACTCTCTGTTGGATTTGGTGCCATAGAACCAACTTATAAGTAATTTTTTATAACATGTATTCATTTTTTTATACTAATAATCAAATTAACACACCATTATTGTTCTTATTCATGATAAAGCGTGTGATAATGTCCTAAGAGTAGCTATCACACTAAAATTTCATAGTAGTTCCCAAATATGGTGAGAACCTAGAAGTGCTATGAAATTATTCTTGAAAATAAGATCTATAGAATGATGATATCATTTTAGGAACACATATGATATATTATATTAATAGCGGAGACTCATAGGAATTTGTGGCATCATCTCATGGTGTATTCCCTTTGTAATATCCAGTGGGAAATTATGGGAACAAGACCCATAAGTATGAAATCCACATTTATATGTTTCATTGGATATTCCTATCTACAGATGTGTGTATTGATATTTAAAATTTAATATTATTATTAATTAATATTATGAGTTGTGTGGTTTGATGTATTGATGAAAACCATGATTTCATATGTTCATGGAGAGGTATGATATATTGGGTGCTTCATGAGTAATATTTTATTAATGAATAATTTGAAAATTGATTTTCACCCTATATTTTAATAGAAGATGATATCTCAAGACCATTTATATAAATCAAATAGCTTAAATAATTCCACGTACTTGGTATTCAATAGGGAAACTCCTTTTTTATGAAATTAAATAAATAGTCATCGAGCACATTCGTTGATGGCACAAGCATGCAACCTGCTTGATTAGAGATATCATAATAACGAGATTGTATTACACAATAAGAGTCCATATAATGTAACATGTCATTATAGAATTATCTTATTTCCCTTTCGGTGACTTGGCATGTTTTTGGATGCTAACATTGAAATTTATGATGCTTTTAATAATTCCACTATGGATGAGGACTATAGGGTCACACACTAAGTGTATCTAGAATATCTGTTAAATAATATATTTCTATTTATTGTATAACAAGTTTAATAGATATTATTCCTACATGTGGTTTAATAATTATTCATATATACTTGTCTGCATATGAATATTTATTTTCTATTTACTAAATATAATATTTATTTAATTTTTGGTGAATAATTCAGTCATATTTTTTTAATAAATAAATAGAAATTATTTAAGGTCTGATAAATATATTGGAGTAATGATGGATCAAGATATTAGGATTCATGAAAGAATAATAAATATGACATATTATTTGATTAAATGATATTTAATTTTAATTTTCTTGTTAATTTTATATCAATAAATAATAATATTATTATTATTATTTGATATGGGGTTTTCTCAAGGATTAAATAAATAATTAAGGGTGCTATTGAAATTATTTTCTTTTAACCATACCAATATATGAACCCAATTATCTTCTTTTCTATATAGATCAATTAAATTTTTGGGGTTTCTACAACGGAAGTAGATAATTATCCCAATCCTGTGAGATCTATCTTCTCCAAGATCACTCACATGAATGAAGAGAAATCTTCCACCACCAGATCAACTACAATTCTTTGGAAGGAATTCTTATAGATATTAATATAAGATGATTCAAGTGTAATGATTCGTCATGATATCACCCAAATATTATATCAAAGATGTCTATAGATTCATAGAACCTGTGTGGATCACCACTATAGAGAATCTAAAATTAATTACTACAACACTATGATGGTGAATCATAGATATATTACTAGATCCGTCAATGATGAATGATTTCCATCTAGGTAATTCTCATTTAATTAAATATTTATAAATGGTATGTGACAATGCTATATTTAGTTATTGTGTGAATCATGTTTTCTCTCTTGATTGATTCAATTCCATTGAAATTGATGTTTATCATCATGTAGATCCCATAATTATTATTGAACAAAGTAAAAATAAAGGTTCGGCAAAGCCCATTGTAAGTTTCTTCTACACTTGGATCCTACAAGTGGTGTCAGAGCAGTCACATGATTATTTATAATTTTTTAAGATCATTGGTTATTTACACATTTTTATTTATTTCCTCAATTCATGTTTAATAGTTCTTTTAATCTGAATCATAATATCTTCTTCTCCCTTCTTTGATTTCTCGTAGATCTAATCAAAATGATAAATTTTATTATTAAAATAAAATTGAGGAGATCATTCGAAGGTGCCTAGGATTTTGGTCGGCTAACACAAATGTACATGTCATATCATTGGGGTTACGGGTTTTTTAATTATGTTTAATGCATCATGAATTAATTCAAAAATTAATTTAGACCCTCTAAATTGATGAAAAATTGTGCATTTATTACTTATAACGCATGTGGAACAGCAACGGTGCATACAGTCTATTGGACTACACACCATGTAGCCCATGTAAAATTCATGTAGTTCTTTTGAGTTAATGATGGGTTGTGTATTTAAATAAATGACCTACCTGACTGGTGACTGTGTAATTCGGAGATCACACTACAGGTATCGAAATGGACATATCGTGTACTCTAGGTTTCAAGGTACAATTTACACATTGTTTCCATTGGAATGTACCTCATATAGGCAGTGAGATATGTACACACCATGTAGCTCACTTATACATTCCATGTACTTATACAAAATGATGAATATTTATAATTTATTTATTTTATTATTTAAACCTTAAAAATGACCTTGCATGTGGTCATTTTTTTTATAGGACACACCATGTGATGGGTTTTAATATATATATATATATATGGGTGTGTTTGTGTGTGTGTGTACTTAATTAATATCTACATAATATTCATATACTCATATCATGTATGAGTCATATTATAGTTGTATCTCTACTTGCATTGAAGTGTAATAGATGACGAAAGATTCAAGTAATTTGTGTAACCATTAAGATGATAATACACATAATGAAATATGTGTTATTTTATTTATACTATATGTCCAAATAAATAGTTAAACTAAATATGAGTATAATATATGTTGGATAAAATAGTATGACTATACATTGTTTTTCCTCCAAGGAAAATTTATGTATAAATTTAATTTTAAAAGAAATTATTTAATTTTTAAATTATTATGATGAATGGGAATCTCAAGGAAATTATAATGAGAATATGATAATAGAATTGATTAATTAAATATAATAATTACATTATTTCAATTAAATTTATATTATATAATAATTGGTAAGAATTGAATTCTTGATTTGTTGAATACGTAAATTTATTGTGCATGTGGATGATCATGATACATTTGTATATGATTGGTTTCATTTAATTTATTATTAAATTATATTATTGGAATGCATGAATTCTCTCAACTTATTATGATTGGAATACATTCGCAATGATTTCATTTATGTAAACCCTTTACCTCACCTGCATGTGATTAAAAGGATATGTAAATTATGGGGCTCCCAAGCTAGCGGAGGTGGTTCAAGTTCAAAGCCTATGTAAAACCAATCCATGATGATACCTAGGTATATATATGGAAAGCTACAATATGAACCTTAATTATTTCAAGGTTTTTTTCCTAGGTCAATGGTTAGTTTATCCACCAATGGATAAACGAACCATTAGAAAAATACCATGATAATACCATATTATAATTTTATTTATATCAATTTTCATGGTTATTTCATTATAGATGTTTTTCATGGTCACATGAATTGATGAAATTAATGTTCATTCAAGATAAATCTAAAATAAATTGTCTTGTGTGTAAATATTATATAAGACATGGTTAATCACTTATATAATTCTAGTTAATAATAACAAGAAATTAAGAAAGATAATAATTTTAAATTTAGGCATAAAAGGTATAAAATCCCTCATTTATATTTATTAATTTTGTATATTATTCCACTAGCTTAGTTAAAATCAAACAACAGTTCAATGTGCTTGACAATAAAAAGTTATAGTTCTTTTAATTATCAGGGAATTTGGACTTCAGGTTTTGGGTTTCCATAACATATTTCACATCAAGAGTTGACTACTGAAGTTGGATATGGTGTAACTAAGCAGAAATGGTTGACAAAATCCAATTTATGGATTTCATGATTTGGGAGTCCACTTAGCAGATCAAGAAACTGTGTGTTAATGTAGATTGAATTTAGAATTCCTACCTACAACCATTCAAGTATCATGACAAACCAAATATGAGATAATGAGAAGGGGAATATAGATCTTTTCCACTACTATATCCAAGATACATTATATTCTAAAGCTAATAGATAGTTTTATTAGGTTTTGATAAAATAGTGGGAGACAAATAAATATAATATTTTTTATTTGTAGAAATTTTATCAGATAATTTATTAGATCCATACTCATCTCTTTTTATATAAAAACTATTAAAATTACATCAAAAATATCATTCTAATCCATATTTAAGAAGGAAAACCTTATCACTGGAAAAAAATTTCCAAGTGTATAAACGGTGTCTACATGTCATCCTTCGCCTTGAAAGAAAATTATATGTACTGGATGAAAATTTTCCTAAGGTTTCAGGTAATAAGGTAGGTGATGAATAGTAAAAACTCTTTAAGAAACATTTGAACAATTCCACATATGTACAATTTTTCATGATATCATCCATATCTACTCTGATTTTGAAGCAACTATAGGATATGGATGCCTATTGAATGATATATTTCATTTAGGATATCTATCAAGAGAAGGTGAGATAGAAGAGATATGAGATCTCCAATGCTTTGTTTATAACTATGATTAGAGAGTCCACACTAGTTATACCTCATATATTCAAGATTATTGGTTATATTGAATTCCTGGAAATATTATGGATTAAATCCCCATAAGATTTCATATAGATCCCATAATTTCATTACTACCTAAGAAAGTATCAATATTTATTTTTAATTACAATATTATCAATATTAGAATATTCTTTCAGAATTTTTTACATCGATTCTCCATGTGTATAAGCACTTGGGGCATGATAAACCTGTTTCTGTTATGGTGAATAAGAAAATAAATAACAACATACAGGGGCCCAAGACTTATAAATAGTTTAAATATTCTATGAACCATTCATCCAAGAAGAATATGATTTAGAGGAATTGTAATGATAATGTGTCAGAATGTTTTTCATGTGGCAAGTTAGGACATAGGAAGGGGAACTAATCCCAGAAGAATGTTGAAGCTAAAGGCCTGTTCATTATCATGTTTAATATTTTAATATCTACACATTGGTTATTAGATATGTAATATAGAGCTGAAATCAATATCCAAATATAGGATCCATCTATATTTCACAATATTTCTTAAGTATAGGTGGATTTGAGAACTACTAATGGAGTGAGGTTGTCTGCCCTAGCCATTGGTGACTACCACCATTCATTTCCAATGAAAATAATATTTATTTTAAAAGATTTTTATTATGTACCTATGTTAACCAATAACATAATTTCATGATTTAGATGGGTTACTTGATAACTTGGGTATATGTATGAGGATATACCTAAGTAGTGGTTATCTGTTGAGAACTTCTTGTGGTTATCCTTGTTGGATGTAGTGATACCTTAGGGTCTCGTTGTCCCAACGGAGTATCATTATACTCACCCCTGCACGGGCTATGCCCTCACCTCGTTGTGTTGGTTGCAGATGACGGACAACGTAGACAGAGGCCGAGTGTTCGAGGACTACATGGTAACCGGAGGTGGACCTCACGACGAGATAGTATCTGGTGGTGGACTTGACGACGAGGCGACACTCGGAGGAGGTTGAAGGGAGAGATCATTTTAGAGGCTATATGTACCTACCCTTCAGGTAGAATCCATGGTGGATGATCCAGGAGATGCGCTATCTGTACCTACCCTTCATGTAGGATCCAAGGAGGATGACCTAGGAGCAGCTTCCTTTCATCCAGTTGTTGTCTTTTTTGTACATTCTTTCAGTTGTAGCTATACTTTCGATTGGGTTTGTATTCTGGCCCATTTACTTTTCAACACTTAAGTTTTTACATAGTGTTTACTTCTCCTTTCTTGCTCTGTTGTGTTTTTTTACATTACAAAGGCAATTCCTTCCCTTTTTATCGGGATTTACGCCTTTGGTGCTAGTCGCCAGCCCCTGGCCTATGGAAGGCGGGATTGGACTATCCACGACATGGGTCTGGAGGACGGGTCGTGACAATTTTAGATTCGTTAAATTTCAATTTTGGAAATAATTTTTTTTTATTTTATAAGGAAAACATATGTTATTCTGTATAACATTTAAATAATTGTATTTATGTTTTAGATTATGAAAAACAGGTGTCGAAAATAGATAATGAGTCATGGTCACATGACTCATATTACACCCAACTTAGTATAACCATCTTGGTCATGTAAACGAGAAGAATTTGAAAAAGCTCTATCAGTAACTTTATAAGGATCATCTGAGCTAAAACCACATGAAATATGACATGCATATTGACAAGAAAAAATTCCCACACAATCATTTGGTGCAATGGGTTAACGGGACACATAGCTTCTAGTATTAGTACACACTAATGTATGTAGAACATTTCCAGTAGAAGCTACTGGTGGAGATTCTTAATTTATAACGATTAATCATGACTTGAGGAGATGTGGATATGTCTACAAGATGAGGTTTAAGTATGATTCCTTTAAAAAATTAATTGAATTAAAGAAATAATTAGATAATCAAATTGGTAAGAAGATAAATAATTATCAACTGGATAAAGGTTGTGAATATCTTAACCAATAGTTCATTAACATTCTACAGATGTTTAGGATTCTATCACTACTCACTCCACCTTACAGACCATAGTGGAATAGTGTTAGTGAATGGAGGAACTATACCTTTTTATACATGGCATGGTAAATGATAAATCATACAAATCTTCTAATATCTTTTTGTGGATATTCATTAAAACTGTGTCATAAACATTAAATTGACTTCAAACTAAAGATAAAAACATAATTCCATTCACATTATAGAGTATAAAGAATCATTTTTTTTGTATACGAATATATGGGGTTGTGAGGCATTTGTTAAGGCCTTATCAGAAAAAAAACTAGCACTCCAAGGCACAAACTATATCTTTATAGGGTATCCCAATGAAACTACGTGATACTACATATACAACCTCCCAGATAAGAATGTCACTGTCAACAGACAATAAGTTTTTCTTGAGAGGGATCATGTCCTCTTAAATGATTGTGAGAGAATGATTGACTTCGACAAATTTGATTCTCAATATAAACAAGGGTTGGAGAAGGAAAATATTCTATAGGCCCCATGGAAGAATTCGTTTCCAAAACACAAGTACTGAGTAGGTGAGTAAGAGAGGTATGAGAACCAGAAAGATATGGTTTTCTAGTCACCAAAAATGGTGAGTCATTATTGGGTGAAAATGATGAAACTCTCTTATACAATTAGGTGGTAGAGATATCATAATTAGAAAGGTGGAAGTAATCCATGAATTATGAAATGTATTCCGTATATCAAAACAATTTTTTGGTTCTGGTAGATTCACTAGTTAATGTCAATAATGTTGGGTACAAATTGGTATTCAAGAGAAAACTAGAAATAGAAGGTAAAGTAAATATCTATAAATCAAGGATGGTGGATAAAGGGTTTAAATAGAATGAGGTAATTGAGTTAGATGAAACATTTCCCCAGTTTCCATGTTTAAATCCATTACAATTCTACTTACCATAGAAGCATACCATGACTAAGATATTTGGTAGACGGATTGCAAAGCAACATTCCTTAATGGTAACCTTCCTGATGATTTCTATATTGCACAAACAAATTTTTTATTGACTCTAGGTGATTCCAAATGAATTTTGATGTTGTAGATATCCATTTATGGATTAAATAAAGCTTACAAATCTTAGAACATTTGATTTTATGAATCCATAAATGAATTTGGTTCAATTAAGAATGAATGTGATCCATGTATTTACAAGATGTTTAGTGGGAATGCAGTCATTATTCTAGTGGTATATATTAATGAAATGTTGCTAATTGGAAATGACATATTAGTGTCATAGTCAGTTAAGGAAATGTTAAACAAATGTTTCTCCATTAAGTAATTAGGTAAGGAAGCCTACATTATAGGGATCAATATCATTCGTGATAAACCCAAGTGGCTTCATGAACTAATTCAAATTAGATATATTAACCAAATAATAAAGATATTTACTATAGAAAAATCCAAGAGGGTATTTTTTCTAGTGTCACATGGTCTACATCTTTAAAACAAAATGTGTCCTCAGACATAAAAGGATAAATTGATAATGAGTAAGATCCCATATGCTTCAGTGATAGGATCAATCAGGTATTCCTTTTTATGTACCAGACATTATGTTTCCTATCCATTAATCATGGTAGAAAGATATCATGAAATATAGGATAATATAATTGGATTAGAGTAATTGTTATCCTTAAGTATCTGAGAAGAAAAAAGGGTATGTTACTTGTGTATGGAGAAGTTGATGAGTTGTTCATTAGGGGTTATATTGATTCTAGATTTCAGATAGATCGTAAATGCTCTGATTTCATAATTAGGATATTTTTTATATCTCAACAGATCAGCTATGAGCTGGAATAGTTCAATGTAGCTAGCTTACATTGATTATACATCATATTATGATTATATAGCAACTTCTAATGCAGCCAAGGAATCTATTTGAATTTAGAACTATGTTTATTAGCTTGATGTCGTGCATATAAATGAAGATACCATCACATTGTATTGTGATAATACTGTAGTAGTGGCTCTTGCAAAAGATCCAAGTTCACACCAATGTAAAAAGCATATACTTTGGATGTATCAACTCTTGAGGGGTTTTCATTAGACGGTTGTAGTTATAGTAAGAAGAGTACCCACTGAAGAGAATTTAGTGGACACATAGACTAAAGTCATATCTCATCTGAAGCATCAGTATCATGTGAGAGCTAGTGGAATAAATATTGATAGTAGTTGGCTCCAATTAAAGTGATAGTCTATTAGATTTGGTGCCTTAGAACCAACTTATATGTACTTTACGATAATATTCATTCATTTTATTGAATATTAATAAATTATTTATCACATCTTGATTGTTCTTATATGTATCATAGTGTGTTATAATGTCCTAAGAGTAGTTTACCCACTTAAAGGACATTATAGTTACCTACTATGATGTGAACCTAGAAGTGATTCAATGTTATTCATGAATTTATGTTCTATAGCAGGATGATATCATTTGATAGACAGAAATGATGCAGTCTATCAGGGGTAGAGAATCATATGACTTTGAGGCACCTTCTCATGGTGTACACCCTTAGTAATATCTAGGAGGATATTATAAGAATGAAACTAGGACAAAATAGGCCTTTAATAGTGCTAAAATGGCCTTTATCAGTGCTAGAGGATTTTTTATTACAAGAGTGAGATTAAAAGCTCAATTATTTTATCATTTATAAATAAGATATAATAAAGGACCATTTATTAGTGATTCTATAAGCACTGATAAAGGAAACCTTAATCAGTGATTTTAAAATATATGATTAAGGGGAATACTATAGTGTGTTGCTACAACATACTGTAGTGTTCTACTCACTATACTCTAGTTCGCTCCTACAACATACTGTAGTGTGCTGCGACAGCAGACTGCATTGTGCTGCTAGATCTCACTGCTCCTCAATGTAGTGTGCTTTTACAATATACCACATCACCAAAATCAATAAAATATCATAAAAAATTAGGTATTAATACATAATTTAAATGGGGATAAAATAATCTAGGCTCAATTTCCCTGTTTTGGTGATCTAATGTGCGTTTTAAACTAAAATGATAATTATATATTGAAAAAACGTACAAGAAGTCATTCTGATCACACCATGAATTGAATTGATGTGTAGAAGATTCTTACACATCTGAAATGACGTATGGATCAATTTATTATTGTATCCAAATAATCATAAAGTGTTTACTCAGTTTTGAGTACGTCGCTCGTCTTTTTTAATAAAATGTCAATTTAAACTAGAAACACACACTTTTACTCATACCCATTATATCACATGTCGGTTTGACATGATACAAAGTTATACACATCAAAAATGACTTATGATTAATTTTCCTAAATTATAATCTCAATCTGATCATGTTTTCTCAGTTGCCAGTGAGTGAATTTTTGAACTAAATTGTAGATTTAAAATGGATAACAGACACATTGAGTCATATCGAACACATCATGTATCGGATTGAGGTGTGGTTGATTCCTACATTTCAAAAAAGAATTTTGGATCCTTTTATTCAATTATAAATTCAATAAGAACGTGTTTTCTTAGTTTTGAGTATGTGAGTTTTACTTTTTACATAACTTGATCCCTTTTTCACAAAAAAATGATGTCAATTATAAATAAAAAAGGCACTATGTGTCATATCAGTTACACCATTCATTAAATTGAGGTGTTTCTAATCCATAACAATCCAAGATGGATTATGGATTTTTTTCATAATGAATAAAAACAATAAAATGTGTTTACTCAGTTTTGAGTATGTCACTTGTTTTATTTACTAAAATGTCATTTTAAACTGTAAAACCACACTTTTATTCATATGGATCACATCGTACATAAATTTGATGTGAGACTGATTCCTACATGTCAAAAATGACATGCTGACAAATTTATTAAATTATAAGGAAAATATGAGCATGTAGTCTTGGTTTTCAGTGTGTCATTTTTGGAACTAAACATTTGATTTTAAACTAATAACGGGCCAATTGAGTCATACCGACCACACCGTGCGTCAGATTGAGGTGTGGTTATTTCATACCTATAAAAACATAATTATTGGTCATTTACCTAAATTATTAAATAAATATTAATGTGGTTTCTCAATTTTGACTAGGTTAGTTGTCTTTTTATTAAAAATGATGAAATTTTTCAATAAAGACACACATGGATTCATTTCGATCACACCGTGAATCGGAAGGATGTATAGTTGATTATATATGTCTCAAATAAATTATGGATATTTTTTCTACATTATCAAAATAATCCAACTGTTTTTTCTTAGTTTTGACAATGTAACTTGTTTTTTTAATAAATTTCATTTTAAATTGGAAACATTCACTTTGTCATATACCGATCACATTGTGTATAGGAATGATGTGAGACTGATTCCTACACATATCAAAGGAATAATGAATAAATTTCATAAATTATTTAATAAAATTTCAGGATGTTTGATTATTGTTCCAGCAGGTGGAATTTGTGTAACTAAATTGTCATTTTTAACCAAATAACATACACATTGAGTCATAGTGGTCACACCGTGTATATAATTTAGGTATGGATGATTCCTTCACATCTCAAATTACTTATGGACTATTTCCATAAATTAAAAAAAACAATCACAATATTTTTTCATGGTTTTGTGTATGTTAATTTAACATTTTCTAAAATTAATGTCAATTTTAAATAAAAAGAAGCACTTAAGGCCAGATTGGTGACACTGTGTGTCAGATTAAGGTGTGGATGATTCCTATATATCCAAAAGTCTCAAAATAATCCTAACTAACAATTTTACCATGCCTATATTATCAATCTATTTCAAACTTCCAACACTACAAATTGACATGATGTTCTTAGTGGAAAACCCTTTCTCAATATTGAATAAAAGAAGATTGCGGGCTTTCAAAAACAAGAATGGTTTTTTAGACAAGAACATCAAATCAATGTGCAATTTTGGAAGTTAGAAAAAAAACTAAATGAAAATATAAAGTAAGGCAATAATGGAATAAAGATTCATTTTATCTCATCTGTGGATTTTTACAAATAGCTGAAAGAAAAATATGACTTCCCAAAAGATATATGAAAAAAACTAAATAGGTAATAGATAAAAATGATAATGATATTAACATACAAACATTTGGTAAAGTAATATCAAAATTAATCAACTATGTAGTATGAATTCACCTTTTCTTGATTGACATATGTGTTCTTGATGTTTTTCATTATTTTAATTATCTCAGTTGCAGGTTTGAACAAAAGAATCCACTTGTAAAAGAAAACAAATATTATATGAGTAATAATAAAAATAAAATAATTAAACATAAATATGAAACAATAAATTAATTAAATGGATAATGCTTTTAATATAAAAACATTGTTGACCCCTGGGAAATGATTATGGTAAAAAAAGAATGATGATAAAAAATGAAAATAGATATCTCCAAACAATCAATCAATGAGTGAGGAGGATGAGGATAATTTATTCACTATGTTCAGTGTTATCCTCTGAATTCATTCTATGTTGAATGTTATAGATAAAATTTCATCCTCATCAGCTCATCTCTTTAACATTTATCATTTCATTTTTTTCCGACACATATCCTCCATCCCGTGAGGACATGAACCTATGTTACTTGAAATACACTATGTAATAGTCATCCATTGGATTAGTAATGCTTATATTAGTATAAGAAACTTAATTGAGATGGGTGATAAGTCTCAAAGAAACAAAATGAAATAAATTTTTTTCGAGAGATGATGGTGATGAGGATGACAATTGTACTTCACTGTGTTCTTTGAAAGGTAAAATGATTACCATTATTTAAAATTACACAATTGGAAGTAATTATTATCTTTATGCCTTCATTTTCACCAACTCCTATCATAAATATTCTCCACACAACTAGATAAATTATTGAGTGAGTGGTGGGAATGAAATAGAGAGGGTGGAGATGGAAGAATCAGTAAATGCAATTGATGTTTTGCACAGGCCAGGGGTATTGGGTTTCTATGGGGTATTCTCAGATGATGAGTGTATGTAAATGAAATTAATTTACTTGATTTGATGTGGAGGTGAAGTTAATGCTGAATTAAATTCTTTTATATCCATGAATTTATCCACAAAGATATGAATAAAACTTTATTAATATAATTATTTTAGCATTATTTTAATAATGCTTTTTCAAAGAAAACATTTTTTATTTTAATAGGTCTTATTTTATTAAAAAATCATAGGGTTTTATATGGTCGGAAAAAGTGTTTGATGTAGGCGTGTACTTTTTTCACACTTAAATTGATAGGTAATAAATCTGAATGGGGTTCATGCCTTCCACCATCAAAAACTATAAAATGGAGGTTACTCCTTATTTGATACATTTATAAATAAAGTGAATCCCACTAAATATTATATATATATATATATATGTTATATGTGTGTGTACAATATTAGTAATGTTATTTGAATATAATTATATATATTTGTGTGTGTGTGTATTATATATCAAATTTAAATTTATTTAAATATATTATATATTATTCGATATATATATATTTATATAATACTATTTCATCTAATGATACAATAAAATACAATTAATAATACTTTTTCAATTATATTATTTATAATAATTATTATTTAGGGTAATTATATAAAAAATATAATTATGTAAATTTTGGAATGTTTTATTAATTCCAAAAAAATTGTATATATAGTTACCTAATAATATTATTTGGAAGGTAACATGAGTTTAAAATATTTTATTGGTTATTAAAATATAAATTATATTTTTGTTATTTAAATGTATATATTAACCTAAAATGTATGTATAGACCTAAAATGTTGAATACCTTAATGTAATTCCTAATATATATATTTTCATAACATCCATTATATTTTTTTGGAAAAAATGATATAGGAACCTAAGGATTCTAGGGAGGCTATCTAATATGCATTGGCCCATCCTAGAGAATTTACAGAGGGCCATAAAGATGTTTGAATAATTCAATAATACAACAAAATTTTGAGTTATATATGTAACCATTACAGTATAATATGTCAACATATAAAATAAATACAACAACATACTAATTTTGAAAATAGAGAGCCATTAAAAATAAATACATATGGTATCACCCTTACTAAGATTTCAATTCAAATAAAACAACATAATTATGATAAAACAAATTTTTAAGAATAAAACCTAGCACTAATATATTAAAATAGAATTTCAATAAATAAATTCCCTTACATGAACTGTATAAAATCATCTTATATTACATCTTTTCACCATCATCAGACTGATAATTCGTTTGATAAATTAATTTTCTTGTTCATTTAAGATTTGTTTATCCAAAACCTCCACTTTTTATATAGTGGAAAAAATATTTATTTAATTGTTTTATATGTGGACCATAGGTGATTCACTAAGATTTCAAAATAGACACAAAATTAATCTTGTAGAGCATGCTGGGGTATAGATATAGAAATAAAAGAAAATTGTTTCAAAAAAACAATTTAAAAATATGAAAATAAGTTATCCAAACAGTAGTCAAATAATTAATGGATCATAATCAAAAGAAAAATAGTATACAACAACAGGAGCACAAATACAAAAATAAAATCATAACATACAAATGAATATCGAAAACTGTCAGATCCATATCTCAAAATGAAAAAATACATAAATAAAATTGGAGCCTTCAAAAGAAAATATAGTCCTACCTTGTTAGTTTGAATAAAATCTAAGACCCTTTGATCTAGATCTTGATGTTTTAATTGTAAACCCCAACTGCAAAAAAACACCAAATTTCGTATGATGATCTAGAAACTGGTGGTAGTGAGATTGGGTGATTCAAGTGAGTTTGTGTGATTCGGGCTTCGATTCATTGAAAGGAGTGCCAAAAATGGGTGGGGTCTTCAGAAATATTTTGATATAGAGACAATTTCTCCATAGGTTAGGTTTTTTAATAAGATCAGGACATTTTTATTAGATATTTTAATAAATCATTGATAAATATTCCATTTATCAGCACATTTTATTTAGGTGTTGATGAAATAAATATTTAACGGAACTTTTAGAGCTGATAAAAATTAATTTATGGGTGCTAAAATGTACTGTTGATAAAGGGTTCCATTTATCATTGTTAATAATAAATTTCTAATAAATTGTTAAATTTATCATCACATTCTTTAGCGCTAATAAAGATGCAATTTATTAGCTCTTTGTTCTAGTGTTGATAAATACCAGTGCTGCTAAACATCAGTTTTGAAGTACTGCGAGACCCACCAGTAGGGAATCCAAATTTTTATGTATCATTGGATATTCCTATCTGTGGACATGTGTATTGATCCATATACTTTAGGATTATTATTAATGAATATATGAGTTTCATAGTTTTATATATTGATGACAATCTTGATAGCATATGTTCATGGAAATTTAGGATACATTGGGTGTGTCGTGAGTAATATTGCATTAATTAATAATGAAAGAATGGATTTGTCCCTTTTTTTTAACATAACTTGATATCCCATTCACTTTTATATAAATGATATATCCAAAATAAATCCTGAGATATGGTGCTTGATTGGAAATTTCATTTTCCATGAAATCAACGAAAGAGACATTGAGCACTTTGGTTGATGGAAAAAGTATGGAACCTTCTTGATTAGAGATATCTTGATAAAGGGTTTGTATTACACAGTAAGCATCTTAATGAGGTAACTTTTCATTGCAGCATTAACTTCTTTCTAAATGTGATCCCTTGCGTTTTTCTAGATGCTAACCTTGGAATTTTGGATGCTTCACCTAATTCCACTATGAAAGGATCCAATAGGGTCACATACTAAGTGAATCCAGAATCTAAGATAAATAATATATTATTATTTATAAATTATCAAGGTAAATAAATATTTCTCATTCTTGTGGTTTAATAATTATTAATGAACTCTTGAACACATGTAAATATATATTTTTAATTTTGTAAATATAATATTTGTTTATTAATTTTCTAAACATTCCAAGATATTTATTTAATAAATAAATATAAATTATTAAGGGTCCCATAAATATTATAAAATAATGATAGACAAGGATATTAGGTCTTATGACTAAAAAATAAATATAGAATATTATTTGATTAAATAATATTTAATTTTAATTCGCAAGTTAATCATATGCCGAGGAATAATTATAATATTATTAGTATTTGACCTAGTATTTTGTCTAGGATTAAATAAATAATTATGGGAACTTGTGATAATATTTTATTTTAAGGCTATGGATATATAACTCCAGATATGTTATTTTCTCAATTGAACAATTCATTTTTTTGGGTTGTGCACAATTGAATTAGAGAATGATTTCAAGACCTTGAGATCTCTCTTCTCCAAGATCTCTCCCATGAATGGTGAGAAATATTATGCCACCAAATCAAGGAGAACACATTGGAAGAAATTCTCAAAGAGATAAAAGGAAGACGATGAAAGTGAAAAGATCTATCATTCCATGACACGGAGATTCATTCTGTGGTATTTGGAGATTCATGGAACACATGTGGATCAACACAGGATGGAATATGCACTCGATTCCTATAATGTAATGACACTGAATTGTAGATTTATTATTAGTTCCATAAATGAATAAATAATTCCATCCAGGTAATTGATATTTTTTAAAATTAATTGTAAATAATATGTGATGATCCTCTCTATAGTTTCAATATGATTCTTGTTGCTTGTATCCTTTGATAAAATTCTATTAAACACAATGTTTATCATCATGTAGATCTCCGATTGATCATTAAATGTGACCAAAAAATCTTGTTCACCACCCATTTCACATTTCTACAACCCCCAAAATCTACACTAACCATGTGGGATATAAAAAAGTTTATCAAACCATGTGTAACCCATGAGCCCACGTCTTTAATTTTTTGAATACTTCTTTCAGGATAGTGTGACAAACCTTTCATGGTTATATAAACCATGTGATTCACCTTAGAGGTCCACACAATTTCTCTTAGAGGTTTCCTAGTTTATACAAACCTTGAACTATTATATATTTCTCCTATAAAGTTATTTTACATAGACCTTTTCTCCCAGTACTCATTTAAATTTCCAAGACACATCAAAAAATAAAATCAATCTGAAAAACAATTTTATGTGTTATGTCTCACATATTTTAATTCTAATTCTTGGATAATAAAGTGTCCCACAAACTAAATGGAAAATTTAAAATTCCCTTTTAATTTTTAACCTATTCTAAAACATAGGATATCATATGTAAAGGATTAATGAATAATAGATCACATCGCTTCATGAAGGTGGTAGTTTGTATGTATGTAAGATTGATGTTATCAATTTCCAACATATGGGAAGGTATGAATGTAAATAAGATCTTATAGTTATGTAAGAATAATTATTCCATAAATATCATATATATTAAAATTAAATACATCATAATAACCAACCATTAACGATGATTATGTAAAATGAATCGTATTACTATGTGGAGGAGAAGTAAACACATATGCATGATCAATAATTACATTACCATTTTTTAGAATGAAGGATGAAAATAATTGTCCCATAATAAGAATAAAAACACATTATATTTATGACACTGTAATAATTATGTTTAGATGAAGAAAATAGATTAGAGGAAGTAGAAGAAGAAATAATATATGAAATAGTTGGGTGAGAAGAGAACATATTATTTTAGATATCTCATTTGGATTACACTTTATGCCTTGTTAGTGTTGACTTGGAGTAATAAAATGCTATAAATAGAAAATTTTAAAAATATATTGTTTTTTTTGGTAGGTATTGTATGTGATTTAAGGCTCAAATTTTATGAATAAGGGAAGATAATAGGACTCATTTTGTTAGTAGGGATAGGGACACACAAGCAATTACATAAAATATTTTATCCTTATAATGTCAATATATTGTGAAAAGGGAATAAATGGGACTGCATATTAATTTATAATAATATAAGGTTGAAATATATTCAACCAAAAAATATTTAGATATGTGGAGGATGTATTTTTACACATGTATCTAATTGTAACCCCCGATAAACATGTTTTTACCCTAACTATGATAATAAATTTTTATTATTTTCACTATTCATTATGACCCTAAATTTAGTTGAAACTATTACATTATATAAATTATAGCAATTATAATCTGAAATATATTTTAGAAATATTAAATTTCTACTAGGGGGAGAAATTTATTTTTAAATAAGTGTGTAAAAGCCAACATAACAATTTTTTACAAAATGAATTTATTTTCATTACACTGAGTTTTCATTTATTCATTTCCATAAAAAAACTATTATATTAATGTTAAAATATTATATTAAATATATTATAAGAAAATAATTAAAATCATTTATAAATAAATATTACATTCATTTATTGTTATAAAATATTGTGTGCGCCTAAGAAATGTTCTTTAGGAAAACCCACTTTTTCCTTCAATTAATATTATATTATTTTTATCCAATTGAAACCCAGTGAAATAATTTTATTCATAAGAAAAAAATTATTTTTCATATTTTATTTGGTCCAATTCTTACCCTCCAATCTAATAGTTAGGTGGTAGCTTCCATAATAAATAATTACATTTTAATATCATATCACGGTTAGCTTAAACATGGAGTTTCATGTAAAGGAAGATATAAATGAATTAAAATTTATTTAATGATAATTTTATCATAAAATTATTAATATTTATGGGATATTATTTAAAAAATTTGGTTTTTATTTGAAATGTTGATAAATCAATCGTATAATTTAATAATAAATAAAATGAGGTTGGTAAAATGTAAACATATATATTGATAATGAAATGAAAAATGTGACTATCCTGATGATGTTGTTATTTATTCTATGGATAAATGAGGGTGGAATATACCCTAGTGATGGATGAAATTAATTTTTGGTGGTAAATATATTTTCCTGTGTGATATGGGTTGTAGTGGTATTTATTTTATGTGTGAAATTTAAGTTTAGACTTGTGTTGTTACTATATTCTCTATATATTCTTGTTACGACACATAACCTCTTGTGTTTTGTATCTTTATTTATTATAATATGGTTTTGTGTTCTAGGTATAGTTATGTCACTATAGAAGGGATGGGAGTACCAGAATGTTTTTCGTCAAGGATGCAGAGAGATTAGATCTATCTGGAAATGGTTACATTATTCTTTCATGATCCATTCTTGATCATTTTGTTACTAATACTAGATGAATAATTTGGTGACTAGTACATAGTGAGTATGGTTGATAGTTTTCACAAAATAGGTGATGATTTGGTGGGTATATTTGTTTACAATGGTATTAGTATTCAATTTCCAAATTTCAATGAGATGTTTTGTGAAGGATCTGATTTCTTACACTTGTATTCTCATCTCTCTCACTATCTCTCTATGTATTTATGATATTTGTTTTTTCGTTTCATTTGTATCTGCATATTTATATTTCAAAGTGGATTTTGGTGATTGGGATACATTGTACTATCTCAGGGATATAATAATTCCGGTTTTTGTCTCTACCTTTGGACTGTAGTTTGTGTTATATTGTGGATAAATATTGTTATATGCAACTTTGAAAGAATTATGAATTTGTTAAAAATTTATATTATGTGGATACGGTCTATTCTTATATTTCATGATTCTAGGATTTATGAGGTAATGATTTCCATATGTCTATTTTCATACCCTTGGTTCTAGACACTCACATGAAGTCTCTAAGAGGCATGTTTTAATGGTTACTCTCTTCATCACTTTTGACCCAAAAAATATTTTAAGAGAACTATTAGAGTTATATATGTCAGTACATATATTACAATTAAAATATTCAAAACTATTACGTTTATTATGAAATAATATGGATATGGTAAATTAATATCCATTATATCAAGTGTAATCTTTCATTTATAATGAAATCTTATTATGATTTGGAATCAACCATAAAGGTTACTTTGAAAATTAATTGTAACATTCTAATAATGAATGATAAAATACTATAAGATATCTAGATAGTTTATAGCATATAAAATATACAAGATCATAGTAAAATAAGTTCAAAAAAATGAAATTCTGATCGGATCATTAATACCATAATGACATTAATACTTTATGAATTAATATAAATTAAAATTTATATAACGAATTGAAATTTAAAATCCCATCAATAAAAAATTATTAATGATAAAATATTAAAATGGAGTAGAATATAAACCATATAATGGAAAAATAAGATCGTAGTATTAAAATGAATTATATAATGGAAATTTAGAATAAATCCCCTTAAAATCATTATAAGATATGATTTAAGAATTAATTATCTATTATAAGATATATAATTCATTTAAAATGAATAATTAATTTTAAAATATAATTTTAAGGATATTTTTGATGAAAAATATATTCATATAACTCAAATGAATTTTTGAAATAAATGATATCAACTAAAAAGGCAGATCAAAGGAAACCCTTTACAACATAAGTAATGTCCATATAAAAATACAAATAAAGAGATAACATGAAATATTGTTTTATATATAATGATTTAATGGCCAGTTGTGATAGTTAATATAAACATGGTAGTGTATACACTATTTAAAATAAATTAGGTGTAGAATATAAAAAAATATCATTAATATAAGATATTGATATAATGAACCTTATAGTAATAAAATGGTAGAAATATGTATAAATAAAATGATAATAATAAAAATACATCTAAATAAATGAAACTACTAGAAGAGTTGGAAATATTGAATTTTATTTTCTATTTTACAATTCATCTTATAAATAACCACCATTCAAATAGAATTTCATGTCATAAGAGGGATTGAGAGAAAACCCTTTAACATTGATTATCGACTACATAAGAATGCTATCATTTCCTATAAAATTTAATTATACTCAATTTTCATATATTTTATAACCATATTCATTTCTATTAGATTTTATTTTAATATAATACAATCATTTCTTACATAGTTATTCATTATTTTTTGATTATATTGATCATTAGTTGTTACATTTTCCAACTGTTCCATGAATATTTATATATTATTTAGTTTGGTAATTGATTCTTATTCAAGAATCTATTTTCTCAAAAATATTAAATGTACAATAATAATAATTCCACAATGTGGTCATAATTTCTATGTTCATTCCATGGTAGTTTTTGGTATGGTTTGTAAAGATGTAATCTATAACATGATTATTTCAAAAAAAATAACAAACATAAGATGGTATATTAAAAATGATTTAAATATAAATATTAATATAAAAAAAGTAGGAAAAAATATTCAATTATTAATGTCATATCATAAAGAAGTTAAATGTTTTTATCCTCCTGGTCAAAAATTTGATTACAATGTCAATATAAGTGGTTAAACAGACCCAAATAAGAAAATGATTTAAACAATGAATGAGTGTAAAGAACCCAAATCCAGTTTCATAGAGCCAGTGTCAACATTATTACATTGTAGCTAGACCTAGGATATTACATCCCAATGTAATGAATATTTAAGTAATCTTGAAGAACTATATATAAACATTTTCTCATTATACATTTGTAATAAAATATAAAAAAATAGTGAAATAAAAAATAATATGAATCATTAAACTCATTCAAAAATTTATTTTTCATATAATGGGGAAAAGAAATAAAATAAGGGGGCATATAAATTGCTCAATAAGGGTTATGTAAACCATAATCTATCAAGAGTAAATCCGGCATAACAAATATGGATTTTTAATTAACTATAAAATGTTCCATTTAATCAAATACATGATAATAAAATGAATTAATTTATAATAGAAATGAAATAATATCATTGATAATAAAAACTATATTATCAAATAACAAAATGAATAAAATTGGATGTCATGATCTTAGTCATAATTAAATCTTACCACAAATTCCTACCATCATGATAGTTTAATTTATGGGTAGGTATATACTAAATTCCCATTTAATATGTGGGGGAGAATGGGTTTTCTCATGAAACATGTCGATACATCATATGGCTATTAATAATTGATCCCCACACATAACTATAATTATAATGGATTCATCAAATATTTAATGATAAATTTAATTCATTAATAATATTTCTATTAAATAAAATCCATATTAAGTAAGTAATATATAATATTAATATTTATCGAGTCAATTAAATTAGTTTCACAGCAAAATAACATATGTAGAAATGGTATACAGTTTAGTAAACTATCATATATTTCAAATAAAAATATAGATATTTATAAATAATTTAACTTATAATTACCACAAGAATATGAATGTTTTCATGAGAAATTTAATGAGAACTAAAATTAATAAGAGATAAAATATAACCATCATTCCATCAAAAATATATCTTTTATAATAAAACCATGCACTTTGAAGAAAAAAATAAAATGTATGTGAAATATTAATATAAGCTTATATTAATGTGTTGTGATTTTTAAATTTTTTTTAAAATTATATAAAATGATAAGTATTTTAAAATGTTTATGATTTCATGAAAATTCAATAACACTATATAAATTAAAAAGAATTATTCCTTTTAATTATTGGTAAATGAAAGGAAAAAGTGACCCATTCATAAAAATTTCTAAATATTCCTTTAAATAATATTAAAATATCATTTATAAAATAAAATTTCCATAATAAACAATCTTATTAAATAAGAAGACCTTGGTAATAAAATTTTGAAAAATATGGACGTATAAAAATTATATATACTCAATCAAAAGAGAAATTATATCAGATTTCTTCTTAAATATTAATTTTCTTCATTCAAGTTAAGAATAAAGAAAAAGTTATTATAAAATATGTAAACTCATTAAATATACATCTGATAAGAAAATATATGAGTTTATTAAGGATATATTATAATATTCTATCAATTAAAATTTATTCAATCCCAGAAACTGATATTGTAAATAAACTATGTTCTCCTATGGTAATAATTAATTTATAATACATTGAAATAGTAAATTTAAATTAAAAAATTAGTAATCATGAATAAACTTATATTCATGTAAAATAAATCATTGGGGTATTATAAAAACCACATAAAAACAAAAAGGTGTGTGATACCAATTATGTCTCGATGGGGATGTAATTGGGACAAAATATATTACAATGATCATATCATTGAAGTAAGAATTAATCAAAGATGTAATTATGTGTAACTAATTTAAATCCATATAAAATTGTATTACTAATAAATAATATGATTATAGGTCATTTAGCATATAAACATGGAATAAAAGTTTCAACGTAGTAGAAGTATAAACCTATGAATGGAAATTGAGTTACAAAACCCATTACCACACGCTTCCACATTGATGAAAATTATTTAACATATTTCATAATGATTTGAAACATGTTAATAATTTATAGAATAACTTTATTAATATATATAACATCATATGTTATCAACTAATAATATCTTATCACCTGTTCTTCTACAATCATTTATTATTATTATTGTTCTGGGTGTTAACTTCTTGTGTTTCTAATATATATTTCATCACAGATGTTTCGGTTCATACATGTATGTTATACTTTCATAATATATATGATGATATTAATTTTTTAAATAAATTATTTATTAATTATATATATTTTTGTAATCATTATTTAATGGTTTACATTGAAAAATAAATACATCTCTTCATATAGAAGGTAGGTCGTGCATACGCACGAGCGACATTATCTTTTCTAATTTGTGAAAGGGAATGTAAGTAAATGATATATTATATTTATTTAATAAATATTTATTTACTATTTATCATATTTATTAATTAGTTCCAACATTATAACAATAAATGTGTGTCTACGATTGAAAACAAATAAAATCGGTTCAAGAGACGGTAGTTCTATGCACACATAATCGATGGTTTTATATTCTATATGATGGATAATGGGATTGATAAATAATATGAACTAAAAATAATAACACCTAAGTATATGGAATATATTGGTTTTATTATATTTTAATTTTTAGTTCATGATACAATGTGTTAAACGATGGAGAAAATATAATGAGACTAGTGAAGAAGATTATACTCTCTTAGTGAAACCTCCTTTGGGTATCATTTTAAGGACCCTAGGTTTGTTGTTTTGGGATGACCAAAGCCTCTATAACATTTATAAGGATTTGAGGAAATATTGATTCCTTTTTTTAAAAAAATATAAAAATCTGTGATGAACTGAGGGGATGTGGTTCCTATCAATACTTGAGGTGAGTGGAACACATGTAATTTTTCAATGTTTTCAAATATTATTAAGTAACGTTGTTGGAAATATTCCTAAAAAATTACCATATTAATAGGTGAGTACTTTAAGATAAAAATATGACTAATAAATGAGTTTTAATAATGTTTTTAGTTAATTTTAATCCTTATAATTTAAGATTAACCCCAAGTAAAACTATTCTTAACTTAACTATGGTAACATCATTTTCAATATTAATGGGTAATAATTTTACTTATAAGGTCAAAATTGGATCATTAATGGCCAAGGTATGACATTTTTTCCCATTTATAGACATTATTGTAGACTTCTTATATTTTTATGATTTTTAAATAGTTTAATAATATATTATTTTTAATACAATATAATTAAGGTAAATTTTGACACGATTAATTAAATTTGACTTAATATACCTCAAAATATCAAATTAATTTTAATATAAACACATTAATCATAAAAAATAAATTTTTATTTACCATTAAATTCGATTTACACAATAATTAATTTTGAATATATGAATTTTTATGTTTTTAAAATAATTTTATTTAATTTGAATTCTTCTTGCACAAGTATTGTATCAATATCATAAAATATTTTAAAGTAATTATAAAAATACTAAAATTAAAAAACAAAAAAAAATAATCGAATATTTAATCACATTCAAACTAAAAATTTATATTCACTCACAACATATTATTAACCCTACATGAACATATAAAATAAATCAAAAGTTGGAGACTGACAATTTCAAATTTTCATTACTAAAATTAATATAAATGTCATTGTCAAGAGAAAATAGATCTAAAATGAAATATATTAAAATTTATAATGATGATGTTCAAATTAATTCCAAAAAATTAAATACAGGAAGGTGTTTGGATGATTTTTAAACATTATTTCATTGTTTTTACCTTATTTCTCTATTTTACCCTTTCAGAGATGACAAACATTTACCATAGTTACTATTTATAATGAAAAATAAATAAAATGGATGTATTTACAAAATATGAAACTCATGATTGTAAATATTGTTTTATTTTTTCAAAATTAAATCTCTAAAATTTAAATTGTTAAATTTTTCTAAAAATATATAAAACATAATGAATTGTTTTTTGAAAAATATGTTTTATTCATAAATATTATGTTTTCTCAAAATAAATAATATTGTTGTTTCAAAAGGAATTAATTAGATTATTCCAAAATAAAATAAATCATATTTAATTTTAAGGCCAAATCCAAAATATAATGATTCTTTTTAATTAATTTATTTAAATAAAATAAATAAGAGTATTGGAAAAATCAAAATTTTTCATTATTCACCAAAAAAATAAATAATTTCATAAAAATACCAAATTTTAAATAAATATTCATATTTCTATTTTTATTTAAAATTATTATCCATTTTATAAAATAAATTTCTAAAATTTTAATAAATAAATTAAAATTTCCAAACACAAAAATCGTTAAGTAATGCTTTTTGAAAACCACATTTTTTAACCATAAAATGACTTTACAAAAGTACTTATTTCTTGTAAATTTAATCAAAACATTAGTATTGAGTATTATCATTATGTATTTATTTAATAATTCATTTAATAATATTTATACCCTTTGATTTAACAACTAGGTTATAATTTTCACATTTAAATAATAATATTATTTTTAGAATATCACCATTCAATTAAAGTTTGGTGTTATGTATTAAGTATGCTATCAATATTATTATTATTATTTTAAACTTTATTTTGTGTTATAATGAGTATAAATATGATATTATTTTATTATCTTATACATATTAAAAAATATAATTGTATTCTTTATAAGTTATAGAATTTATATATCATATAAGATAAGGATTATATGTGGATAAAAGAAAATTAATGATAATAACTCCTTAATTATATGAAAGAAATTATATCACCTCTTAGAATCCTTTAATGTTTTGAATACTTTTGGGAATCTTATAGAGACCAAAATCAATAAAAAAATTGAATTGAAATTAAAGAGAATATTTAAAATTTATATTGAGTGATATGAATTTATCTTGTTTTTAGAAAGGTTGGCCGATGTTTCTTTTTATAAGACAGAACGAGCAACATTGTTGATAATATACATAAAATAATGTGTAACGGGAGTAATTTTTTATGTGAAGTGGATCAAACAAGAAAAATAATTGTAATAGGTTTTGAAAAAATCCTCAAACATGATTTTGTGATTTCATTCTACTTTAAATCATATCTAAATCTTTTACCACATTTTATCCTTTATCTTGGATTTTTTTTACCTCGATAACATATTTTTTCAGAAAATTTAAATTTACCCCACTTCATAATTTTTACATGATAATTCCAATCATGAAATATATTTTATTAAAATCACGTTCTAGAATTAATAAAGATTAATTTAAAAATAAAATCATAATAGAAAATAAAATATTTTTTAGAAAAGTTTGTTTTTGATATTTAAATGGTTTTAATCATATTTCATTCAAAATAATAATTGTTATTATAATTTTAATTTATTATATATTTATATAATTTAAATTTCCTACTAAAAATATGTAACAGAAAATTAATATAATATGTAATAAAATAATTATTTTAAATAAAACATATTCCATTGATAATGAATAATGATAATTTTATTCCTTATAATTACCTAATTATATCTAGAATTTTATTTAATTATTTTTAAAATTATTTCATGAATGTTCTCATTATATTTCACTAAAATAAATTTTTAAATGTAATAACTCTATATAAAATTACTCGTTATGTAAAAAATAATTATTTAACATAAAATATTTTTTCAAAATGGAATTGTTAATGTATATTTTGTTTAAAATTATTTATTTTATTTAAAATTTATTATTTATAATTCAAATATTTATATTTTTTACATCTAAATAATCCTTAATTGGGTTAAGGTCATATCAGTATTTCCAAACTGATAATATTTTTTTGGTGTTATACAGTAGGGATATATATTTTATGATCTTCAACAAATTACTATATTAAACCCATTGAATTATATAAATTTATTTCCTTTTAACTTATCAAACCAAACATCTTTTTTCATTACATTTATTTTATGACTTTAAATAATTATTTCTCCAATTGTGAAGTTTTTTTCATAATTGGTTCTATTATACTAGTATTGATACTCTTGGGGAAATTGGATATAATAGATTTTCTTGATATAATAATAGTATTATATTATATTTATTTTTCATTTTAATTTATAAATTTTATGGATTCGATAGACCATTGAATTTAATAAAAAATGTTATATAACAATCTTGTCATTTAGTTCCTACTATAATATTCTATTATAAGTGAATAAAGTGTTTTTATTTTATTCTTATCATGTATAATTAATTTTATACTAAATTTATAATGAATAAAATAGATAACTTAGAGAATGAAAATGTAGACATAAATTTAGGATGTTAAAGATATTATAAAAATAGTTTCTTATTATCTATATGTCCATTGAATTCTTTAGACTCTATTTTTTGGATTTTAAATTTTAATTTAAATTTTCATCGAATTGATGATTTCTATTCATCAATGATACAAGGATTCCTTTATAGATATATTTGTTTATTGTATCCTTATTTATTTTAGGATAGAGGAAAATCATAGGAAGAACCTAGAAATTATCTTAGAGATGCTACATTAGGATATTCCTGATGATAAGTTCAGAACATTATATTTCTAGATTTATGAGGAAAAGTTCATTAGTCATGTGGTTTCTTATCAATAAATCTAAACTGATCCAAATATGGTTATGGTGATGATATAATGGTAAATATTAATGACCGTATTTGAGAACTATTTTTTCCTTTGGAAATCTTTATGTTATTGAATATTTATTTTTTTACGTCCGTTTCTCATATAATATCAATGATTTTGAAGGGAGTAATGGTTGAATGGAATTTTATGTCTTGGGAATCATTTGATGAGTCTAAGAGATGGAAAACTTCAGTACCAATTTTGATTCTTATTGAATCATGAGTAGGGAATAAGGTTTTAATTTATGCATCTGATTTTTTCATTAGATGTGTCATAATTCATTGAAATAAGATTATGATGTATGGGTATATTATGTTGAGGCCTCATGAGATGAATTACCCTTGATATGACTAAAAATTATCTATTATTTTTTATGATTTAAATAGTTGAATACAATACATTTTCTATTAGAAATAATTTATATATTCATATCAAAATAGTTTTGAGTATATTTTCTTATAACTTGATCTCAATATAAGACGACATTAATAGGGAGAATATTATCAAACCTTTTATTTTTTTCTAATATATAAAAAAAATAATGTGATATAAAGTGTTGTATACCTTGAGTATGAATACCAGAACTCATTTACTAAAGGAAACCAAATAGTTGTGGAAATATATGGAGAAATTGGTAAACATTAAAAATAAGGTGATGAAGAGGACACATAGTTTGGATATCTCAAGAATCAGTTTAATGTATATATTAGTGGAGTAGGTGAATAAAGGGAATAAAACTATTGATGACTGTAAAAGGATAAAATATTTACCCAATGTTTTGTTAATTTAATAATAAATATACAATTTCATGATAATGGATATTATAGATTTTACCTCTTTTGAAATGGAAATTATAGGATATATCTATGGAATTTATGATTTGATAGAAAAATTCAACCTGAAAACCTGAAGGTTTTTTGTTTATAGTGAATAATCATATGACATATATTTATTTCACACCATAATGAGAATCATTTTTGGTTGATGTGTACGGTATTCTCTATGTGAAGGAGTTTATTAAATATTATTGGTTTGTGATGTTTATTATTTCAAATAGTGATCCTTGATTTACATTGAGAATTTATATGAAGTTACAAAATTCTACTATGATATTACTATAAATGAATAAAATATGTCATATTTAGATTTTTGAGATGATGAAGAATATTATTTAGGTTCTCGGTGGTATTATCTAACTATACAAGCCCAATTTTATAGGTTTATTAGGGATTATGTTGTTCTGATTAAATTTTATAAAATTTTATATAATAATAGTTATCATTCATGGTTCTTATGAAAAAATTTGAATAATTTGATATTTTCCCACATTCATCTAAAATATTTTTTGATGATATGAATGATAAGACTCTTTTGCGACCCCGTTTAGTGTACGAAATGATATTGTTTGCTAAGTAAATTTATATGTATAAAATTTCCGTATAGATTTGGTGAGAATATTATAATAAAAATATTTGATAACCTTTCAAATTTGATATTATATATTTATTATTCTTTAAAGTGAAACTTAAATTTGGGAATAAATGGATTGATATGTAATGAAAGTTATTTCCCTGATATATGGTTCCTTTTATGTTAATTTTTAAAATAAATGTCGTAGATTTTAGATTTGATATTCTCAAAGTTATGTGATTTCTCATAACATTTTTAATGATTCAGTTTTGAATAATTATCAACCAACAGAAATCATATTTTAATATGGTAGGTAATTTAGTTCGAAATTGATCATTATTATATAGAGGGACTGATTTGGGTTATGAATTTTTAGGTAATTATTTCTTGAGTATGTATTATTCCTATGTTCATGTATTTTTTGATTTTTTAGATGATCTATAACAAGACATAGAAGCTATAGTAGTGGATCACTAGTTTTGTTTAAATTATTCCCGATTTAATATTATCATATGAAATGTCTCATAGTTTAGTGTATTATAATTCATGGGTTTTGGGTGGTGTTTTAGGTCGCCATTATTTTGATGTAGTAGTATTCTTTCCATATAATCATGTTATATGAATAGTTTCATGACCAATAAAGTGAATTTACTATTGCATCATTAGATCCATAAATTTACTATTTTCTTTGTAGTTAGATGTTTGAGTCAGTTTGGGTTTCAAGGATATATTGGGATTGTTATATCTAGGCATGCATGGTCATCTACACTCTCTTAGAGACTATCCTTTTGAATCGTGGTTTTTAGTTTTGGGAATATGGTAGGTCGAACATGATCACTTTAACATTTTAGTGTATCATGAAATAAAACTTTGTTTTCTAGAAATTTAGTAGTAGGGAGGATTTCACAGATACTACACAATATTGGTGTCACTGTACAAAAACATTAATGTCTGATGTTGGGGAAAAAATTAATTATTTAAAAGAATAAAATATCTTATTAATTTCATTATTCCTCCAGTAGTTTCTTGATTAATTTTATGTTTAATTTAGGATAATTTTTGGGGAACTATGATCCACTATTCATATAATTGTGATCATAAATCATCATATTGAAGAAAATTTATAGTTAAGACCAAGATAATTATTCAATCTATAATATTTTCTATTTTGTTTCTTGAATCTAATAAAATAGTGTTCATATAATTGAATTCAGGATCATATATTAATAGTTTTTGTCATCTCTATTAGAAATTTAATGTCTCATTTCATTATTGTGATTTTTGGTTGATAATTCAGAAGAATCCATGAAAAATATTTTTAAGTGGATAGATCATATCCCTTTTATGAGATTAGATAATTTATTATGATTTATTTTTTGATATTTATTTATTGAGGGTTGAAAGTTAATTATTTATGTAAAATAATGGGTTTTTATAAAAAAATAATTTTTTTTATAAAATCGATTAATAAACCAAGGTGTTAATAAGGAATAGTGAATGGTTAATGTTTTTGATCATTTAATTTTTTGGTATTATAATTGGGTTTATTTTTTCATTGAAGATTTTATATATAGAAGGTGGTGTTTTATTATTAAATTCAAGGTATTTGATGGTACATTTTGAGGCCTAAGTGGATGATCTAATTATTGTACGGGGGATTAGGAGTGTTTAGTGAAGGAAACCCTAAAAATGGGTGAAAATGGAATACCATCCATGTTTTAGAATATTCCAGTCAAATACTTGTGAATACATTAGTATCTTAGTTAAATATCAGAGGATATTTGTTGGTTCCCACCAATGTTTCTATGGTGTCCCTAAAACCTTGTTCTCAATTTCGTGAAAATGATCCTTACGAAGAAAAATATTTTATAACCCCTATTGGGGACCCAAATATCATTTTATCCATATCAAATATGAGAATTGGACAGATAATTAAGTCCTTTTACTTATCCCTTATTTACAATTATCCAACAGTGTTTTGAGGGAGTTAATTATGAATTTTTGTGGTAAGATCACTACATTTCATCTCATATTCCATGTACTTCTCTTCTAATTAGATTTCATATTCTTTGTTTGTTATTTTTATTTTAGTTTTTAATGAATAATTTTGAAATCACCTTATATCCCAGGATATAACATACTCCAATTTTATAGCCATTCCACTAAGGTGGTACATCACATGGCCTCAAGTGCACTGCTCGATCACCAAAGGAAACTAATTACATCAAGGGTCATGAAATATCAAAGAAAATTCTTTAAACCAATAGTGGTCCATATAAAAAAACATAAAGATATGAATATAAATTATGATAAATAATAGAATAAAATTATAACAACATCAATAATAAAAATTTAATATGCCATCTATTCCTCAAATTACATACATGTTACCAAAACTAAATGTAATACTCACATACCAAAACAATTTCAGAACAAATTAAGTGGTATATAAAATAAAAACTAGGCGGCCTAAACCACATGTCAAAAAAATGAAGAAATATACAATGTTTAATAAAATATTTACTCTTAGATATAGTTGTCTCTTTATTTTCCCAAAACATCAAAAAATTAATCTGTATACACTCACGGAGTGTAAATATAATAAGGGAGAATAGTTTATTCAATAGACACAGGTTTAATAATATATTTTGGGTCCTAAATTCAACCAATATTAATGTTTTGATTATCTATATTACCAATATTATCTTATTACATGAGCATTATTCTTTTATGTAACATTAATACAATAATATATTAGATGTACATATTGGATTGAATGGTTTTGGGAGTTCCCCGCTATAATGAGGTCATATAGATACTTTATAATCATTGAAAAAAATATGTCCTATGGTCTATATGGAACTTGTATAATGATTCAAAAATGAGGAAATTCTATCGGGTGTTAGAGTCTCAAAATACATTAAGACTTATTCTAATGAAGATATAACTTTTTAATCACCAACAAAAGATGTTTTGGGGGTAAAGCCACTAACTGGAATTTAACATGTTTATAATTCACTAAATATTCCTATTTATGAAGGTTTGTATAGGTCATTTGACTTGAGATTATTATTTTTCTATATATATTGAATAATATTTCTTAATATATGGATGAAAATATTGAATATATATTCTTATGGAATGGTAGAATACATAATTTCCTTCATAAAAGATATGAAATTAATTGAGTAAGTCAATAAAGGATTGGTCCCGCCTATGTTAATGGAAGAATATACCACAAATGTAACACCCCATGAATTTAAAAATAGATTATGCATGAAACACTAAGTCTTTAAATAAATCTATCTAGTTATAACCTAGCCAGTAAATATAATTTTTCATCTTATGTAATTTGAATTTCAAAAAAATGACATACACTGTTGCTTTCTGTAAGATATTTAAAGTATGATAAGGGAGACATAATTATTGGTTAATAGTAATATACACTTTTTAATATTAACATTCCATTATGTATAGTAATTAATAGTAAATTAGCCAAAAAATAGAATCTTCTCCCATGAATGTATATATACAATATAAACTTCATAAAACTGAAAGAACCATCATAGTATAAGTATTGGTATTTTTTATGTCATAAATATTCTTATTTCAATTTTATGATTTATTTAATAATTTAAAATGGAAATTTATTTTCATGAAAATTATTCATTAATTTTTAATTTATTTTCTTATTGTTTTAAGATAATTTTATGGGACATCGACTTATTGTTCATTGTGTTATAAAATGAGTTATAGTTTTGAAGTTATTTTTTTAAAATAAATAATGATTTTATTTAATAATTAAATTAAAAATATATATAAAATAATTTTGGAAAAATGGATATCATTTTTTAATTATAAACATTAAAAAATTATCATGGTGAATTTTTTGGATTTTTATAAAATACATGAATTTTAATGAATAATAAAAAAACAGTTTTGAGTTTTCAGAATGATTAATAACATCGTAATGATGTAATAATTAATATGAAATTATGGTCAAAATTTTTAATATAAAATAATATTTTAGGTGTCCTATGTGTATAATAACATGGGAAAATATCATTTTCAAGCCCATGGTTTCGCAAAAACCACTAATGAGGTGTCCCTTTAAATAAATAAAAAACTCCCTCTAATTTAATATAAATACCCACTCATTCCTTCATTTTCTATCATGAAAACTCATCATCCTAAAATATATGGTATTATTACCTCTATAGTAGTCCTCCCAAGAATTCATTAATCCCCCAAGGTCCATCAATCATTTATTAAGAGTTACACTACAATGTAAGAGAATTTTCAAATCCTCTTTTCCAGCCAAGTTCCCTTTTATGTTGTATGTATTTCATATTTACATAACCTATTCTTATTTCTCTATTATTCTGTCCCTATAATATTTTATGAGTCTCTTATTAATGGATGAACCCTATAACCTATCTTTTTAATGTTTTCTAAAACCATGTTGAAAAGCTGTTATGCTGGCGAATTTTCGTCTAAAAATCCCTCCCTTTTTCAAGCACTTTTATTATGATATTATCTTTTAATTTAAATATGTTAATGTTGGGAAATATCATTCCATATCACCATTAATTTATATATTATTTAATTATTATTAGATAAAAATTTTCTCTAATCAAATTATTTTATGAAATTTTATGCGACGTCGTTAGGCTGCAGAATTTTCGTGAAGGATTTCTCAACTTTTCATTTATTTCAAGTTACATTCTATTATATTTTCTTCTCCCCTAAAATAAATTCTACAATAATTACATTACCTTACATGAACATTAATTTTATTATTATAATGGAATATTTCATCATCATCTCTCTTTTTCCCTCTTCTTATACAAAAAATGAATACAATGTCCGAGATGTGTTAATTTATCACATTCTAGGATGACAAGTTCTCAATTTCTATTAGTATCTTAAATTGTGATCATGAAACCATTATTATGGTTGAAAAAGACTATAATATATGTATTATATCTCATATACGGTCTTTAATATTTTTTAACACACGGTTTTTATTTATAAATCAAAATGAATTCGTTGTGTTAAAAACGACCAATTAACCCAAACTGTTTTCACTAGATAATTTGAAAAATGATTCATCTTCACTCCATGTAACCAAGTGAAATTAAAAACCATTTAAACTTCTTTATGTTATCTAATAACATTTAACTTCAATTATGGATGACCATTCACATTTTACAAGATTCTATGTTCAGGTATAAAATTATATGATCGTGAAGAAAATGCTTCCAAACAATAAAATTGAACCTCTTAAACCGATAAAGAGGCCATGAATGAAATTAAAAAGGATATAATAAATAAATTAAAAAATAATATTTTATATAAATAATAATTAATAAATTTAATTTGGTTATCTAGGATAATAAGATAAAGTGAATAACACCATCATACTTAAGTTAAGGGGTTTTTTCATCTCACTCCAATTTTTTGTGAGATATTGAATATTCACTACTAATAATTGTGTATGCAGTATGTATATTACCCATGTATATTTTACATATGAATCTATTTATTGTCATGAAAATAAATGTATCATTGATGATTTTTAATTTTGGGTAATTAGATTCAATTGATTACTTTAAGAATATTCTACCTAAAACCTCTATTTCATTCGGGTTTCTCTTATTATTTACTGACCTCAATGGTATTATTATTCATTCTTATTTACTCCACATAAAATCTGTTTAAATGTTATATATATTTGTACCAACTATAATCCTATGTTCATTTAAGGGGATTCATATGTTTTAAAAGGATAATAAAAAATTCTACCCAAAATACAAGCTCGATTCAAGGAGTTTCTCTGATTTTTACCTATTTTTATGTTCAATCTATAATATGTTTTAAGAGATATTTATCTTTATAAAATCACTCATTTTAAATAGAAAAATCTATTTTTGGTACATTTCTTGTTTTATTAAAGAAAACATTTCTTTTAAATTTAAAATCCTTTAATATTTTCCTTAAATTGCACCAAAGTGTTTTATTTCTAAAGTATCTTTAAAACGCTTTTTAAATGATTTTACCATAAAAAATATTTATTTAAGCCTAAAATATAATTTCAATGATCTTAAATTTTATGTTCTAGTATATATGTGTTTAAACCGGATTTATGAAAAATACAAAGGATTTTACAAAATAACTCCTCTTTAAAAAGTAAAAATGATTTTTCTTATCTCACATAAACTTTTATGAGATAAATACCTTGTTCACCACTTATTTTATTTTGTGTATGTACTACCCTTTGGTATATCATATCAAGATTCTATTTATTCTAATGATATTCTAAGGAATTATTATTTGAATGTTTCAAGGTGGTATGGGACACTTTGGAATGTATAAGGATTATTTCCTCAAGAATTTTTCAATGGTCTCATTTCAATGTATCCCCATCTATGGAAACATCCATTGTTGAATATTGTACCTAATTGATGTTTATCTCCTATTATATCATCCACCATAATATATTGAATGGTGTATGATTAGTTTGATAACATATAAATTAAGAATTTAATTATTCAATGTGGTATGTGACAAATTGAATATGTGACATTTAATTATTCAAAGTGGTATGAGACACTTCAAATAAAAGACTAACTATACATATGAATAACTAATTGGACTTATTATGTGATGGTGGGTCATGCTATAGCCCCTCGATTTATTAATAGGTCTCCCAAGACAGACTAGGTCATGGCACGAGGCCTTGACAAAATGATTATTTATAGTCTTGGCATGAGACCATGACTGTGTGGTTATGATGTCCGAAATATGAATTTACCTTGTTATAAAAATAGTATTGATAATTCATATGGTTATTCAACTAATATAATAACTATAATTATGTATTATTTTGGAATTATTTATTCAAATCTTATTCCTGCCATAATTTGTTCAAGTTTGTTTTAAAAGGCATGTGTTTTTAGTTATTAACCATATAAGATGTTTATGTTTAAGATAAATTCAGCTATATTGCTTAACCCTTACTGAGCATTTGATCTCACCCCTTTCATTTGTTTTTTACCTTCCCTATTTGAAGAAGAAGATATCATTTATTGAGTTTTCAAGGATGTGGTTTATTAGCTTTTATTATGAATCATATTTTGTTTCCTTTCAATATGTAATATGGGTCCCATATATGTATATTGTTTCTTCAATAATACTAAACTGATCAGTCCTTTAAGATTTGATTCCCTGTAATCATGCCAATGTAAAATAATTCACTGGCTCTAATCTTCTGGAGTTGGGTTGCTACGGTTGGTATTAAAGGAAGTATAGTAGAAATCTGGGAAACTAGATTTAGAAAACATATATTAGTGAAAAAAACCCTAAGATAGAATATGAGGATAAAAATACAAGAACGTCCTGATATTTTGGTATGGAATATAATATATGGTTATTTGTATAAAATACATCCTTTTTGGATACTACAAGTGGATGTGATTCTGGCACAGATATACCTAGTAGTAATAACTCCGACATGGAGATTCGGGCTTCACCCATGGTATCCTGGTATATGAAAATGAGCCTTACTGTGTACCAAGTTTGACACTCTTCGTAGATATTCTTAGGAAAATTCACATCTTATTTAACCACCATTATGAAGGATTTATTCCACCAATGTTACCAAAGAATATGGTTCTAGGATTTACATCGCATTAATTTATGCTATGTGATATACCATGTTTAGAGTTATACAGAGTTAATAATTTTATGAGCTAATATATAATTTGGAATTTATTGCAAATGGCTCCTAGAAAAAGGAATAAGAACATCACAAATTCAAATGATGCAAAGAGTAAGAAGCATTATTTCTCTAATGGTATTAATCCACATCTCCAAAGGAAGATATGTCTCCCAAGTATCCTCATCATATGAGGAAATAATATCATGTGTTAACAAGGTATGTACAAAATTATATGAGTCTTATGGATTTTAAAGGAAGAAAAATAATGAGAGAATGGAAGAGAAATACAGGTATAAAAGGAAGAAGGGAAATTAGATTTTTTCTACATGTGATATCTGTGGAAAGATTCACCCAATAAAATTCATGAAGGTAAAGGGTGTTTGCTATAACTATGGAGAAAAGGACACATAGCTCATGAATTTAAGGGTAAAAAATGGTTTCCAATGTATAATGCTTCAATTACAAGGAGAATAGACACTATTCAAATCATTGTCCCATGCATGAAATGAATATACAACAAATAATGAATCTAGATATTGATCAAGTTATGATACTACCACAGATGAAGTAGAATGATTAATATGCCTAGTCACGAATTGTGTCATTTGAATATTTTTCAGCAATTAATTGGTTATAATAATTATTTAATATATGAGTATTGTACTACAATACCTTTTCAATAAGTATTTGGGGTCATATGATCAATGGTATAAAGCAAAGGTGATTCAGTTGAATGTTAATCTTTTTAGAAAAAAATGATTGAGGGAAAGAAAACCTTTATTATATATCTAAAGTTGAGATAATGATGAAGTAATGTTTGATTAAGATAAATAATGACTATATTGGATATGATTATTGACTTGTCGAGAAGTTTCCTATGCTATCATCGATGAAGTTTACAACACTTTTGGATTTAGGAATATATCCAACAACATATATCTTACATAATAAATTCGGAATAATGTAGGTCTCCAATATGATTTTTACGTTAATTCAGGTAATATATATATTTCAAGTGGAGACATGATGAAGTTATTTTCATGTTTGGAATGTGAATTTTAGAGCTCCTTCTTGTTGATTAAGGGTTAATGATACGTTCATCATTGAAATTTATAAACCTTCATTATAAAGTGATGAATCATTATATTTTAGAACGTGTAACCATTTATGAAATTGTTTAAGTTGATCATTGTGTGATCTTTTAGAGGTTAATGTATTACTTCACCATATGGGGTAACATGTGCTAAGTGATAAATATAGATTGTTTAAGGTACAATCCAAGGATGAGTTTGTAAATAGCAATGTACATTTATACTCTTAAAGAGTTGAGTAATTCCTCCACACTAAGAAAAGAGTCTTAAATAAAATTTATTCCTATTATCATAATCATTGATAATATCAATGATTTTTTGTTTTTTCTTTTTGATTGTTTTTTCAATAATATATAGTTTTGTAGTAATCAACATTCATCGAAACATGTTCTATATCACGTACCATCAGAACATCAGCATTAGATTTTTCTTCCTTGTCTAGGTTTTTACATCCCTGTAATGTCACCCCATTTGAATGAATAATTTTTTTGGTGACCACCTCATTTATTTTGACCACTTTTTATAATGATATTTTATTAACCCTAATTACAAAGATGGTTTCCTATTAAGGGATTTTCAAGTATCAACCATTAACTTTCAGAGTTCACTTTCAAATTTTGAGGATGAAATTTTTTTGAGGTAATAATGTAAAACCACAAGAATTTAAAAATAGAGAATTCATGAAATACTATGTCTCTAAAACCCCCACCTTATTACACACTGGACAATAAATTTAATTTCTCAACTTCTATAATTTGAATTTCAAAAAACTGACATACATGGTTGCGTCCAGTAAGATATTTTAGAGTCCGATAAGACAAACGTAACTTTTGGTAAATAGTAGAATACCCTATTGAATAGTAACATGACTTTATGAATATTAATGAATAATAAATTGTCCAATAAAATATAATCAGCACCGATGAATGTATAAATACAACATATACATCTTAAAAGTGAAAAAAATCATAGTATAATTATTAGTATTTTTTCATTTCCTAAATATTTTAATTACAATTATATGATTAATATAATAATTTAAATTGGTAATGTATTTTCAAAAAATTTATTCATAAATTGATACTTTATTTTCTTATGGTTATAAGGTAATTTTATGTGTACTTGACTAATTTCGCAATGTTTTATAAAACGATTTATAGTTTTAATGTGGTTATTTTAGAATAAATTATGATTTTATTTAATAATAAAATGAAAAATAAATGGAAAATAATTTTCAAAAAATTGATTTTATTTTTTAATTCAACACATCAAAAAATGATCTGGGTTAATTTTAGGGATTTTTCTAAAATAAATGAATTGTCATGAAGAGTAAAAATACAGTTTTGAAATTTTGGTATTTTTAATGACATCATAATGATGTAATAATTAATATAAAACTAATATCAGCCTTTTTACATTAAAATAAGTTGTGAGGTTTCCCAAGTGTATAATACCATGGGAAAATACCATGGTCAAGCCGATGGATTCACAAAAACCACTAATAAGGTGTCCCTTTAAATTAATAAAAAACTCCCTCTCATTTACTATAAATACCCAATTATTCCACTGTCTTCCTTCATTAGAAACTCATCAGCCTCAATGATCTGGTAGAATTACCTCTCTAGTAGTCCTCCCATGTGGTCCTCAATCCCCCATGGACCAAACCTTCAAGTCTTAGGAGTTACTCAACAAGGTAATAGAATGTTTAACTCCTCCTTTCCATCCATGTTCTTTTTTATGTGGTATGTATTTCATGTTTTTTATACTATGTTCTTATTTTTCTAATATTTTATACCTAAATTATATTATGAGTCTTTTATGAATGGTTTACCCTTGTCCCCACTATTTTTAATTTTTTCTAAAACAATGTTGCATAGTCATTATACAACAGATTTTTCGTCTCAAAATCTATCTCTTTCTCATGCACTCTTATTGTGTTATTATATTTTAATTTAAATTAGTATATTTTGGGATATATTATTAAATATCCCCCTTAATTTTTATATTATGTAATAATTATCAGATACCCTTTTTCTCTCATCCATGTATTTTATTAAATTTTAAGCGACGTCATTAGGATTCCGAATGTTCATTAGGGATTTATCAACATTTTTATTTCAAGTTATTTTCATTTATTTTTTCATCTCCCCTAATTTAAATTATGTTGATAATTGCATTACCTTACATGAAATGGAATTTTATTATTATAATGTAATATTTCATTCTCATCTCTCTTTTCCCCTCCTCTAGTATTAAAATTAAAACATTGTCTAATATGTGTTAATTTATCACATTTAAGGATGATGGGTTCCCAATTTCTATTACCATATTCAATTCTAGTTAGGAAACCAATATTTTGATTGATCCAAACTATAATATATTTATTATGACTCATACATGGTTTTGGAATCTTTTTGTACACATAATTTATATTTAAAAAGAAAAATCAGTTCATTGTGTCAAAAAAATTGGCCAATTAACACAAACAATTTTCATTAAATAATTTATATAATGATTCATCTTCACTCTAAGTATCAAAATGAAATTTAAAACCATATAAACTTAGGTATGTTCATTAATACTATATAACATCAATTCTATATACCCATCCTTATTTTGCATGATTCTCCATTCATGTATATAAGTGTATGATCATGAAGAGAATGCTCCCAAACAACCTCTTAAAATAATTGATAAGTCCATGAATGAACTTATTAAGGTTAAAACAAATAAATTACACATTTTTCTTTAAACTGTACCAAAGTGTTTTATTTATAAAACATATTTAAAAACACATTTTAAATGATTTTACCATAATAAGACTTTATTTAAGCCTCAAATATAATTTCAATGAGCTTACCTTTTATTTTCTAGGATATACATGTTTAAAACATGATTTTTAACAAATAGAAATTATTTTTACAAAATAACACCACATTCAAAAATTTAAAAGTATTTTTCTCATCTCACATTATCTTTTATGAGATATATAACTTGTTAACCACTTATTTCTTTCTTATGGTGTATGTATTACACTTTGGTATATCATATCAAGAGTCTCTTTATTCTCATGATATTCTAGTGGATTATGATTTGACTATCTTGATGTGGTATTGGACATTTTGGAATGTTTAATGATTATTTCCTCAATAATTTTTCAATGATCTAATTTGAAAGCATCCTCATCTATGGAAACATCTTTTATTGAATCTAGTACTTTAATAAAGATTATCTACTATTATATCATCCAATATGTTTTATTTAATTGTTTGTGAATAAGTTAATAACTTTGGAAATAAGAATTTAATTATTCAACATGATATGGTACACATTGAATAAGTGACAATTAATTATTAAATATGGTATGGGACACTTTGAATAGAAGACACAATTTAATTTTTCAAAGTGGTATGGGGAACATCAAATAAAAGGATTACTATACATATGAGGAATTAATTGGATTTATTATGTTATGGTTGGGGCCTATAATATCCCCTAGATGCATCGGTAGGTCTAATAAGACAAACTAGGTCATGACATGAGGCCTTCAAAATATGATTACTTATGGTCTTGGAACGAGGCCCTGACAGTGTGGTTATGATGTTTAGAATATGAATTTTCATCTTTATTTTAATAGTGTTGAATTTCATATGGTTATTAGACTAGTATAATACCCATGATTAATTTTTATTATGTAATTAATTTTCATCTATTATTCCTTCCATAATTTGTTCAAGTTTATTTTTAAAGCCATGTGTTTTTAGTTATTCACCACGTAAAATTTTTATGATTGTGAAATCTTTTTTTTTATTTATTAACCCTTATTAAGCATTTTATCTCACCCCTTTCTTTGTTTTTATTTTCTTCCCTTGGTGAAGAAGAAGAGACAATTTATTGGGTTTTCAAATATGAAGTTTATTATCTTTTTTAAAGTATCATATTTTGTTTCCTTTCAAAAGGTAAAATGGTTCCAATGTATATATCTAGATTCTTCAAGACTACTACTCTAATCGGTCCGTTGGAATTTTATTCCCTGTAATAATGCCGATGTAAAATAATGAACCGACTCGGAGCTTTTGGGGTCGGGGCGCTACAACCAACCCTTTGATTGAAATGGAATTTTCTAATTAAACCAATGGAAATAGTAATTAATTCAATATTTCATTCTTAAAATTTAAATAAAAATAAATCAAGAATATTGGATAAGGCCACATGAATGAGTCATTCTTGATGTAATATCCAGATAAAGGGATTTCATTAGAAGTCTACATTATTGGGAATTTTTTCATTATTGATACATTAACATCTTAATATAAGGGTTAGAGTATGAGTTTCCCAATTTTTATCTTTTACTTTTTGAACGTTCACCAAATTCCAATGACAAGAGGTCTTCACGGTCACACACTAAGTGTATGTAGAATATCATTACATTGTAATAAATGTTACAATGAGAATAAATATTATTCTAAACATATGTAAAAATAATTATTCATATAAATATGATAATATACATTTAATATTGATATATTTGAGTTTAAAATATGTCAGTTTAATTTTATCACTAGTTTATTATTCATAATATAATAAATAAATAAAAATTTATTCACCAATTTAGTGAATAAATTAATCTGAATATATATTTAGTTATGAGGATATTATAATAAATTTTTATTTTCATGTTTATAGAATATAATATTTATTTATATATTCAATTGTTAATATTTATTATAAAATATTTTAATATTCAAGGTTTGATAAATTCCAAAGTGGATTGGAGATTCTACTAAATGGCGAAATAAAAATGGTATATTTATTTAATATCATTAAAATAAAAATTAATATTTTTATTTGACAATTGAAATTTGAATAATCTCATTTCATGGTTTATAATAATAATAATAATAATAATAATAATATGTTTTATAAATGGAGAATTAATTATAATTACTATTTGATAATAGTCCATCGGGAAAATTATCATATATTAATGATATGGTTAAATTCGTACTTATAACAATTTCATTTTAGTGTGGTTGTGTAAAATAGAAGAAATCTTGGGAATTGTAAAATGCCCAATAGTGAAATATCCCCATCATCCCTCCAATGAAATTATAAAGCAAAAGTGAACATGTTATTGATATCAATAGAGAATGATATGAACATGTAGGTTCCATTGTTTTTGAACTTGGTATACCAAAAACATTATTCATAGAATCATGGAGCATGTGTGAATACAACCTAGGGAGCCCTCATTTGGAAACTCAATGGAAACAACAAAAACATAAGATCAGTATTAAAAATTGATTAAAAGTAATTACTAATTTTAGGTAATTGTTAATTTAAATTGTGTATTTATTAAATTTTAATGATATTATATTGGATATTTCAAGGTTTTGATTATCAAGTTCATTTAATATAATCCATTGAAAAAAAATTATATATCCAACTGAGGCACCCCCACATTGCTTCAACTACACCTTATAACCATCATATCGTATTAATGTAGTCACATTATAATTTGTCATTATTTATTATATTTTTCAATATATTTTTTAATGTTCTTTATTAGTTTTCCTTTCTATAATTCCACTCGTAATCATAGAACTGAGATAACAGGTTAATTTATGTTTTCATTGTCAAGAACAAGTTAAAAATCCATGAAGAACACTCAAAGAAACTATTCAGAGTTCCGAATGTTGTGGGATATATAATATGGATACATGTATTATTTATAAATTACATTCCATATACCCATGGTCATCCAACCATGGAAAGGATGCGAAAAAATCATCGCCCGATGTGGATCGGTACCCAACATCCTTATATGTCGCATATTGAACCCTAGTGAAGTATATTTTTTAATAGGGAGTACATAACATGTATATGGTTTATCAGTGTTCTAACCCCAAAAAATTTTGAACCCATATAAATTGTGAAAACCCTTTTGGTCAATGTGTGATGTTATTAAACATGGTGTAATGACTCTTTCCCGAAAAACCTACCCAAATAAGGATTTAATGATGTGTAGATCATGATACAAACTATGTAAAACATGAAAAATCCACAATGTACATTCTAAAATTTAACGATTTTTCTTTGGTTCAAAATGAGATATCATTTTACCAGGATATAAACTACATAGTGTGTCTATGGATGTACATGTTATATGGTGGGATTCATTTTTCACCAGGTATACACTAAGTGATTTTTTGTATATCAAGTGGATATAAATACTTAATTATTATTATCCAGATGAATTATGAAATTGTACAACATTTAATGTTCATAATAAATGTTTTTTTTACTTTTTACACATTTCCAACACTACATACCGTGAATATTTATGGTTTTTAGTGTAGTCATTCACACCATTATGATTTCAAAACATTACAGACAAAACTACATTCCCAATATATTATGAAATTTCATGTGCAAATTCATATCATATAATCACATAGTGCATAAAAAGGTCCATTCAAAATATAAGCAACGTTACTTATTGAGTAACATCTCATGTTTTGTATATGTAAATAATTCAATAAATTGAGTATATGTAAAATAGAATGTAAAATCCATTTTTTCTTCCATGTACACATTGTTTGTATATTAAATTTAATAATTGATTAAATCTAATGTATAAATTTCATGTTGTGTTGTCTCGTTAGTACACATATTGTACTAAGTTATATTTAATAAATATTAAATTTATTTAAAAAATATATATATATATATATTGATTCTTATTATATCTCAGGGAATATTTTTATAAAATATTATGGTGACGAATCAAGAAATTGATTGATTGATTGGTTAATTTTTTGAAATTATTTATAATTAAACATACTTATAATTAATGCAAGGAAGCCTAAATGGGTAGTCATTTCATGTTATGATTAATCATAAACTTAGAAAACCATTTTAATTTTTGTATATATTTATTTATCTTAATTATTTATTATATGGTTTGAGTGATAATTTATCATTAATTTAAAAATTATGATCAATGAATCACCCCACCATCCTTTATTATGTGTGAGTCTATTTTCTGGGTTAATTTTATATATCTCTACACCCCTAGTAACCAACACCTAAATGTGAGTACACTATTATAAATGAAATATCTCCCAACCAGAGAAGATAGTTCAAGACAAGATCTGAGCTAAATATATCCATGTAGATACATAGTTGAATAGAGGAATTCTACAACTCAATCCATAGATGGGATCAATGAGTTATTTAACTTTTTTTCAAGGTTGATTTATCTTCAGTTTATAAAAAATAGTTAAAATATCATTATCATAAAATACATATATAATTATTTGTCAGTTCATGGCCATTTACTTATTTAGGTGATTAACTATTTAATTGAGTGAGTAAACACTATCAAATAATGTAAATTAATTACTAAGCATGACAAGACATAATAAAAAGAATTCATCATTAAGAAATCATTTTATTATTTTTTATTACTTAATTAATTAATTATAATATAATATTTTCATTCTTGTATAGAATAAAATAAATAATACTTATAGATAGTTTTAAACCCCATTAATTAAAACCGAAATTTGGTAAAAACCTTCCCATCACTTAAGTTAGATAAAACCATAATCAATGTATTTTTTTATAGCTAATCTAGATAAATTCAATTATCAAAGTGTTCCATTGAATGAATTATGTTTACATGAACAAGATAGCATTAAAAGTAGTTACCCCCAATATATAGTGTCACATTTAGGAAATAGTAGTGAAATGTGATTTTAGGATTTCAGGATTGGAATGTCCACTCAATAGATAAAAGAATTATGAGTAATGTTTTTTTGGATGTTTACCCAATTAAATAAATTTAAATAATTTGATAATTACTATATCTGTGTTATTTGAATGGAAATATGGAATTGTTCTCCTAGAATATCTATGAAACTAGATATTCTAAATCCAATAGTGAATGAAATGGGATTTGATAAAATATTGAGATATTAATAAATTTTTTCTATTACAACATAACCAATAATCACGATAAAGTAATTGAAATATAAATTTATCTTTCATAGAAAATTGTATGCCACCCGACCAGTTCATTATCCTTATAATCCATTTTAATTAATGAAATCTTATTAATGATGTTAGCATCCATAAATAGTATATTTTCTTTCACATTATCGTATGCCAAGAGAAATATTTTATGTACTGGATTCTTTAATTGTTGTTGAGCCTTATATGTAGGTAGCTGATGTAGAGAAAAATGTCTTCTAAAAGAACATGGATGATTTAGTGGGTATCTAAAGCCTATTGTTTTCATCCATAACTAGTGAGATATTCAAGATTCATAAATAAATGGATGCACATATTATTCTATCTCATCATTTTTATTTTTGTAATGATAAGTAAATAAATTTATGGTATGAAATCTCTAATAAACTCATTACATAAATACTATGGGAATGGTTCCAACTAGGACTCATGTATTTAAGATGATTTGATATATAATGTATTTGGATATTTTCAGTTTTATAATCCCTAAAGACCTGGGTGTAGAAATGATTCTAACCTCATTCCATTCAGATTATAATGTTTTATATTGAATTTAAATATTAAAAATACTAGGAATATTCTCTTTGAACTCCAAACATTGATTCATGAGGCTGAAAAATAAATAAAGAATGAAAACCCATCTATCATTATTTCAAACAAGGGAAAGGAATGATAAATATTTTAATGAAAAATTGTAAATCAATGTTATCTTCACATCACTAGTAAAATTAAAGAACTATCTAAAGGGGGGATAAAGAGAAAGAGTTTTTATGAAATTTCTATTTCAATAAGGTCCCATAGAAGAATAAATATGCCACTATAAAGATTAAAGGTGATGATTCTTGTGTGTGTTTTTTAGATTTAAATATTTCTTCTTCCATAAATTTGTTATTTCATATAAATTATTATTCTAACCTTTTTATGTAAATATACAATCTAATTAAAATATTAATGATTTCCAAATGTGATGTGGATCATTGAGTTACAAATGGACTGAGAATAGATATACTTGTTATTAGAGACTACTGTCAGACACTTCTTGAAATATTGTTCAACATATAAATAATTTTTATTAAGTGACCAATGTAACAAAAAATATAAATTATGTGTCCAGTTTAGATGTAACGGGATTTATTTTCATGTTTGAAAATAAAAAAAGATACTTTTATATAGATATCATAAATTATGAGATGAAACATTTGAACAATAGTCATTAGATATTAGAATATTATATTCAAGGCGTGGAAATTATTAATTAATCAAATTCACATGAATCATATCAAACCCCATTGTGGAATAAAACTCATGGTCATGTAGACAAGAAAGAATTAATGATATATATATCAATAATGGTATTTGAATTATTTTATATTGAATCCCTTTAATATGATTCATGATTTGTTTAAAGGAAAATTGATTAACATAAATTTTGTAGTAATGTTGAATGTGTCAAATAGATTCTATAATTGTTTCATATAGATTACTGTGGGAATTTTCCTACAGAAACTAATGTTTCATAAAATTAATTTAAAACATATAGAAATTACTTCAATAGATATGAATATATCTACTTAATGAGGAAAAATTAAAATTCCTTTACAAAATTTAACTAATATAAGAATGAATTAGAGAATCATCTAAGTAAGAAGATAATTGAACTATTCTCAAACCAAGGCATGTAGTCTCATAAACATGAATTCGTCAATTTTTTATGATTTTTAGATATTTTTTCAAATCACTCCCTTTTATAAACTAACATGTAATAGTGTTAGTGAAATGAGGAATCAAACCCTATTAGGTAGTTTGGCATCAATGATGATCCATGATTGTATTCCAATGTACTTTTAGCAATATTCAATGTAATATATAACACACAAAATAAAATGAGTTCCTACTAATGTGGAAAGTTGAATCCCATAAGAGTTTGAGTATATAAAGGGATTCATTATGTCACATATTTGTGTGTGGGAATGAAATAATTTTATTAAGAAAGTTTCTTTAAAAAAATTAATCTTATAGAACAAAATGAATCACTATAGGATATCTCAATGAAAAAATGTGATATTATCTATATGATCCCCTAGATATGAATTAAATTTTATAGATACATGTCATGTTCTTAGAAAGGGATCACATTTCCAAAGGAAATAGTTAGAGTAAGGTATATATTTAATATGTTGAATCTCAATGATATACAATAGATGTAACAAGAAAAAATTGACACAATAACTAGAAGAATAAGATATTCCAAAAACACAAGTATTATTTTAGTGAACTAGATAGATTATTGGTTTTCTAGTCACCTAGTAAGGTTACACATTATTAGTTGATAATAATAATACTTTATCCTATAAGGTATAATTAAACAACTCATAATGATTAATGTGGAAATAATCTTTGACTTTTGAAGTGGATTATATATAACAAAATAATGTTTGAGGTATGATAGATCGTCACACTAATGTAAGGATTGTTAGATAAAAATGGGTGCACAAGAAGAAATAGTGCATGGGTTTTAAAGTTAGAACCTTTAAAACATGACGTGTTATTTAAACATGTATGAAACATCAAGGAAAATACTACAAAAACCCCATTTCAATAATTTTTATATAGAAATACTTTTAAATATTATTTTTTATTATAGAATACCATGATTAAGAGTTTCGTAAATGGGACTTCAAGACCCCATTTCTAAGTAGTAATCCCATGGAAGATGTTTATGTTTCATCCTGACTGAGGTGCCACATGTCGGTTCCCCGATCTGGTATGTCACATGACCTCAAGCGTGCCTCTCTGTATGGAAGAGGCTTCCGACTAGCAGTGAGCATTTGATAAGTAGATCATGGGGAGAAAACGACATCTTCTATTAGAGTAATTCACTAATGGAAAATAATAAAAAATAGAAGAAGTAATATAAATCAACTATAATACCAATATCTCGAGATTATCCAAGGAAGGAAATATAATACCCATCTAAATGAATTTCATTTTAATGTATGTTTCAAGTGTCTAAAATATTATCTTAATGAAAAACACTGACTAATCCCAGTGGGTCCCGAACCACGTCAGATTCCATTAACCATGTTCCATATTGAATCATCCATCTAACATAAGGCCCTTTCCCTCAACCTATCCTACAATAATAATGTATATTCGGGTACCGATGAGGAATCCCATGTACGGTGTAAGTATAACTTGGTAGAACACCACCAGTGGGGTCTAAAACAAATCTTGTCAAATAACAATATATGAAGATGTATAAATAAATAATTACAATGAATACATATATAGTAATCACGTTATAAATTAGTCTTTGATAGCTATATAAACCCCTAGGTTCCTATGGTCACTTGAAACCTTATACCTGCTTCAGCCCCTTCTAGAATCTGATCCATATAACATAATCAATTCATATTTCCTTATTTCAGGCACATAGCCCCATATTACATTTCCAAGGTTTTTGGTGTAGAACACCATGTATTATACTCGTTGAACCAAACATGCTTATATCATTACATCTGTTAAGGGCCTTGAAAATCTATTACAACATCCCCACTCTCAAACAAGAACATATACCATTGGTGTAGATCAATATGTCTAGGACCCTAATTCCCATTTGTGTGCACATATCACTGGTGTATATAATCATGTCAATAACCCCATTTATTAACAATACCAATAGATCTATCATTGGAATATATCATCATATACATCACCCATTTAACTACTATTCATGTATATCAACATCATCCTAGATCTTCATCTCTATCACCCCATTTATCCAGAATTAATTAATTTATAAATTAATTAACAAATCACATTCTTAACAACTAATAATTAATTCACCAATTAATTATTCTCAATTATAATTCAATCAATTCGATAATTAATTGAACAACTAATTATCCATTAACATAATTAAAATTTAATAATTAACTCACCAATTAATTATTCGCAATTATAATTCAATAAATTTGATAATTAATTCAACAACTAATTATCAATGAACTATCAATTCAATACTTTCATAATTAATTTACAAATTAATTACCTCAACTCCACAATTACCAATATTCAATATAATCCCTAAATCCTTTATTAATTCCTTGAATCATAATTTAAAATGACATTCATTCTATTTTAGATGGGTATTATATTTCCTTCCTTGGATAATCTCAAGATATTGGTATTATAGTTGATTCATATTACTTATTCAATTTTTTATTATTTTCCATTGGTGTATTACTCTAATAAAAGAGGTCATTTTCTCCCCATGATCTACTTATCAATAAAACCTATAAACCATGTTCATTCTTCAAGACCATACAGAAGAGAAAAGTGAAGCATGAGTCATAATCTAAAACTATATATTTTGGAACCCCTTATATATGGACTATCTCCAGTACATACAATTTTCCCAACTGTTATACTAAGAAATTCTCCTATATAGGCAAGAAATGAGCAAATTTTATCAATTGATCCACAATAACCCAAATAACTTCATTCTTCCTAAGAGTCTATAGAAGACCCACAACAAATTACATGGTCATGTCATCCCACTTCCAATCCAAAATGGTTAATGGTTGCAAAAAAAACAACATATCATTGATGTTTTACCTTCACCATCTAACAGGTGAAGCATCTTGTCATTGACCATGCTATCTCCTTATTCATGCCAGGCCACTAAAACAAATGTCATTGGTCATGGTACATTTTGATCACCCCTGGATGAAATACCCATTTCAAGGAATAAAATTATCATCATGAGCTCCTCTTTCATGCTCGTAGTTAAAAAAACCTGATTCTTGACATAGATAATATCCTTATCATCTATACTCCAATTAGAAGATGACTAGCCACATTCAAGAATTTCCTTTAAGGTCAATCACATTAGATCCCCATACTTCCTGTCTCAGATCCATATTAAAAATTTAGACTCCAATATAACTAATATAAGATTTATCTGCTCCTAACTCTCCCAAATCACCACATGCATCTCAGCCAGCATGTTTTTCATTTTCCATTCAACACTAGACTCCTAAATCTATTGTGTCTAAGTATTTATTCTCAAAGACTCATCCACACTATTCTATTTCCCAATTTTATATGCTACACAAAATCAAATGACTATACATACTCAACCCATTTTCTCTTCTGAAGATTCAAAATCTCTGTTAAAAGATGTACCTGAAGCAATTTTGACCAGTAAACACTGTAAAATTATAACCTAATAGATAGTGTTTCCAAAAATTTAGAGCATAAAACACTTAATCCAACTCAAGGATGTGCGTAGGGTATTTTCATTAATTTTTACTTAATATTCGTGACCCATACGCCATAACTCAATCTCCCAACATCTTCACTACTTAGAGTCTGATCATAGAAGCATCGCTATACAATGTATACTCCTAACCTCAATCTGATTGGATCAATATATGTTTTGATGTCAATTTATTATTTAAATCTGAGAAATAATTATTGCATGAATCTAACCATTTAAACATTATACCTTTATGGAAAATCATGAAAGTTTAACTTCCAAATGGGAAAAGTCCAAGATGGATCTCCATTAATGTACTTCCCACCGGAAAAACATTTAGATATTAAAAATATTCATGGGATACTCCCAAGATAAAACAACCTGAACATTTTTTTGGGTCCACTAACACACCTTCTTCCGATATGATGTGTCCCAAGAGGTTTTCCTGGTAAATCAAAAACTGACACTTAGATAGCTTGGTGTATAGTCGATTCTCTCTCGGTGTACTATGTATGATGTCAGGATGTTGCACATGATATTCACGAGTCTTGGGTTACACCATTATGTATCCCAGTAATACTAACACAAACTAATGTAGATGAATAGGAAATATCTTGTTCATTAAGGATATAAGCACTACTGGTGCATTTTTTAACCCAAACTGCATTACGAAAAACTAATGTAGGTCATACCTACTTCTGAAATCATTCCTTGATATATAGAAAGTATAAAATCTCAACTGATGATACCTTGATCTCAATTAAATAATTGATAACACACATGCTCCTCTCAACTAGTCAAATTAATTATTTATACATGAATGAGGATACTGATTACTCACAATCATCTAGTTCAACTTCTGGTAATCGACAAACAAGTGAAATATATCTTCTGTATTATTTAAAAAAAATACTAGTGAACCTCAATGATATGTACTCATATATATAAAACATTTATCCTCCAACTCCTCCAACTAAGTGTTGATCTCTTTCAGGTCTTTCAGTACCACTCTGTATTGTGGAATAGATACTAGATCATCCCAGTGCATGAGATAAATGGAGACTTCCACATACCTATCAAATGGAAGCCCTAAGAATTCTTCTATAAACACATCTTGAAACAGTTAAAACACAGGTGGAAATATATCAATATTTAATCCTCTTTCATCTAGTAAAATACTAGAAACATGGGATGTGAGATCTCCTAGTTGTTGAGTAATTGGACCAGCTCAACCTTCTTAGATATCCCACTCTCCACGATGATTGTAGAAGTTCCCCTTAGGATATTTAAAAGTCACTCTCCTCCGGGAAAAATCTATGTGGGATCACTATGAAAATATCCAATCCATACCCATGATTAGATAAAATTCTAACTTATCATGAATATAAGGATCCATGAGAAAATGATACTCCTCAATCACGAGAGAACATCCTTTCTATAAAATGATTTCTCTAGAGCGCACTCCCAATAGCATATCTATAGTCATTATACCACTCAAAAAATACACTGATAGGATTATACCATTAAGATTTTTTGCACATATAATGGAATTGTAAGCACTAGTATCAAACAAGGATCAGCTAATGTCGAAGCTACTAGAATAATACCTCTCAATTTCGATGGTCCATGCTTGTTATACAAAATTGTAGGATAGACCATATGAAACTATCCTACCACTCTTCATTATGATATTTTCTGACTCCTATGAGTTGAATTACACTACTACTATGGGTGATCGTTCCCCAAAGCACAAAATCCACTACCTTTACTTACTCTGCTAGTAGAACACTAGGTTCCAATTTGATATGTTGTAGAAGATCCCTACCCCACACTTTGACTCTATCTAGCAACAACATCACTGATCATATATCTCAAGTTATTATAGAACATCTATAAATGTAACACATTTTCATAGTCTCAAAAATCCAATTATGGCTGGGGATAATGTTTATTATAGTTTCTTAGCTTACCATAATGGTGTAAAATAAATTGGGTAAGATCCTAAATGGATTATCCGCTTGATTTCCCACATTGCTTCCCATTTCTCTAGATAATGTTCTCATAATGACAATTACTGCTCTCTAAATTCGTGCCTCATGATCATTCAGTAGAAACCATGTAATTTCCACTATTATCCTTCTTGAGGTTACCCTCTAAAATGAGATCATGATTTACCACTTCTGATAAGTTCTGCAGCCTGATGATATTCACCTGGGACTTAATTTCACACCTAAGTCCATATCGAATTGTTTTTAAGAAGTATTCTCATATTCCACCAATGTTGGAGCAGATCACTATAGATTTTAAAACCATACAGCATATTCTATCATAAACATGTTCCCCATAGTCAACCTCATGAACATAGATTCTCTCTCATACCTTAACATCTCTAGGTAGAAGTGTTACAATAACTTCTCTATTAATTACTTTATAGAATATCGTCTGTGTGACTATTCTATGCCTAAACGTCACACCAGAACCTGTTTGAGCCTCATACCATATAAGCCACCAACATGAACCTCCTCTCAATATGAGTCTCTATATAATCAATTTTTATCTCAATAGACTCAACCGAGAACTCAGCTACCTCCAATACACCCTCTCCAGTTAAAGTTGAAGGGTGCTGTAACTGAAAATCCCTCATCAGATCAGACATACCCTTAATAAACCACCTTGGGTATCCTTCTGTGAATTTTATGAAGCACGAAATTTTATCTTGGAACTTCTCCACTACTTCCTCACCCATCAATATCAGTGCCCCATGTTCTACCACTGGAGGATCATCCACAGCCATGTCCTTTTTTCATCCTCTCAACAAATGTTCCAATAGAGAGATATCTATACAATTCCAAACACATGTATTTGGACTTATAGGACAACATTATCACATTATCGTAAGAGTAAAATCATAGTAAGTCACAATAAGTCTTTTCCTCATGTCTCCCCACACATTCAAAACTAAGGCTCTGCTACTACCCTTAACCATCCTACACCTAGGTCCTAGTTAACAGGGGCAAACACATTATAATTATTTAAGTTTATCAATTAAAAACCCATTTATTCTCATTTTCCATCATTTTAACATTATAAATTTCATATTAGTAACCATTTTCAATATAATTTCATAAGATAATAAAATATTTTAAGTTCAATAACTTACCCAAAACTATTTTTCTCTTGAATACATAAAATGATTCATTCCATAAAATAATATAAAATACCTAGAATGATGCACCCAGACTCAAATCTTCTGAAATTTTTGGACATGATTCAATTATTCAAAATCTCAACAACAATTATCAGAGCACATAACATGTACGTCACCGAGGGTGAACAAATATTCAACGGTAACAAGAAACATCAATAACAACATTCTCACCCTGAGTACTTGGGTTTTCCCTAAAACATCGGTATTCAACTCCCATGACAGATCTCATTACCATGCCCCCAAGTCATCCTATTATTCTTTCTAACATTCCCGAAATAGTAAGATAAAATAATAAGAAAATAAAAATTTATCTCAAATACCACTTTGTAACTATTCCACCTAGGTGCCACATATTGATTACCTAATCTGGTCAGAAGTATGGCCTCAAGCATGCATCCTCGTATGCCTTTGATTTCCAATAAGTAGTGCCGGTTGGATAAGTTGATCGCAGGGATATTATACCCTATTTTATCAGAGTAATAAACTATTGAAAAATAATAAACAATAGAGGAAGTAATATGAATAAATTAAAATAAAATTATCTCAAGATAATCTGAGGAAGGAAATAAAATACCCACTTGAAATAGAAATAATGTCATGATAATGTATGTGTCAACTATGTAAAATGAAAACCAATTGAAAAAAATTACTAATCCCAGCAGGCACCAAAACACATCTAGTTCCCTCAATCATTCTTCATCCTGACTCTTCCATCTAATATGGGCCCCTTTCCCTTAACTTGTCCCAGAATAATAGATTCTTTTTTAGTACTGATCAGGAAGCCAGATTAGGGTGTGATTACAACTTAGTAAGCCACCACCAATGACATCTAAATCAAATCTAGTCAAATAATAGTGTATGAAGTTATATAATTAAATAATTACAATGCATAAATAAATAGTTTTCACACTATAAATTAATCTTTGATAATCTACATAATCCCTGGAGGTTTTATGGGCACCTGAAACCTAATACCAACTTCATCCCTTACCATAGTCTAATACATATAACATAATCAATTTATATTTCATTATTTCAACCACCTATCCCCATATTACATTGAAATTTTTTTTGGTATAAAATATCATGTATAATACCCTACTTACCAACTATGCATATATCTTTACATATATTTTGGTCCAAGAACATCATGTCTAGAATCCCAATTTTCAAACATGAATATAAACAATTGGTGTTGATCATCATGTCTAGCACCCTAATTCCTACTTCTGCATTTATATCATTGGTGTAAATCATCATGACTATCAAGACATTTATTAAACATACTGATAGATATATAATTGTCATAGTTCTTCATGTCTCGCCACCATTTTACAACTACACATGTATATCATAATCACCCGAGATCATAATTTCCATCACCCCATTTATCAGCCATTAATTAATTCATAGATTAATTAATCCAAGACAATTAATTAATTCAACAATTAAATAATCTCACCTCTTTCTTTTCTTAATCAACTCAATAATTAATTAACCAATAACATTAATAACTACTAATACTTACTTCACCAACTAATTAATATAAATTACAATTCAATCAATTTGACCATTAATTATCCATTCACATACTCGAAATTTAATAATTAATTCACCAATTAATTATTCTCAATTATTATTTAATCAATTTCATAATTAATTTGACAATTAATTGTCCCTTAATTCTCAATTCGATACTTTGATAATTAATTTAACAATTAATTATCTCAAATCCACAATTCCCAATATTAAATCAAATCCTAAAATCCTCAATTCATGCCTTGATAATTAATTCATTAATTATTTATCATAATTTAAAAAATCAAAAAAATCTCATAATTAATTCTCCAATTTATTAGCACATTAATTGATACAAAATCTAATAATTTTAAAACCATATCAATTAATTAATTCACCACAATGATTAATTCAATTAGGGATTTCAATTTCTAAACAAATCTACCAATTATTAAACTTGAATATATGTAATAAAAATCCTAGCTATGGGAATTTAGTTTCTTAGAACACCTACCTTAAACTATTGACAAAATATTTCCCAATGGAAACATCCAAAATTCAGTTACACCACAACATAGAAATAGTTCCAAATATATAACATAAATAAAGATTAAAAAATCAAGATAACTTTAATCAAGATCTCGATATATAAGAATAGATATTTATTCATAATATATAGATCTCGTACTTACTAAATATGATATAACATCTCACCAAAAGAACGGGAGAGTAAAGGAGAAAGAACAAGAAGGAATTAGGATAAGATCCACTAACTCGGAGCGAAATATATCATTGATTGGGGATTCAAATCACAATAAAAGGAGGTAAGATAGCCTTGGAATCCCTCTAGAGATATAAAAAAATATGGAAGATAGAATAGGGTCAAAGAACAAGATATATTGATGAAAAAAATTAAGAATTCAGGTGCATGTCCACTTTAAAACTGAAGGTCGGGCATTTACATGATGTGTAATTCAGTTACATGTTGTGTAATTATTTTTAATTGTTTTTTCCGAAACATATGCCACATATGACTTATTTTATTAAAACCCATGCACAATTACACAATGTGTAATCCCCTTAAGAAATATATAATGGTTCTGCAGTTTATTTTTAATCACATTTTCGTTTTTAACAAACCAACCAACTCTTAACATTTTTTCTCTCTCAAAGAACTGATGAAACTCTCCACCAATTTGTACTCAGATTCAAAACTCAAAGAGTGATGTACCTGGAAAAAGAATATATCATACTGTCTATATGACAGCACCTGAAGGATTAGTGATAGAAAAGGATTCCAACATGGTGTGCATGTTTCATTGATCCATTTATGGGTTTAAGTAAGAATCATGATCATATAAAATTCATTTTCATGAGTCTAATGTGAATTTTATTTCATAATGAATGATTGTTATTACAATATATTAAAAACATTAGTTGGAGTGAAATTTCATTCCTAGTATTATATGTTTTTATGATAGATTATTGGTGGGAAATTAGATTCCAGCATTATAGATAGTTAATTCAAGGTTTTATAAATGATTATCCGTCAATTACATAGGTGAAATAACCTATATTAAAGGGTCTAAGATCCATTTCAATGGATATGACATGTTTATTGTTAAAATTCAAGGTACATAAATTGAAAAGGTATAAATGAGATTCAATATAAAACAATCTAAGAGAGTATTGTTTATGGTTCCACATTTTATACATATATATAATAAATTGTGTCACTAAACACAAGAAGAGTGGGAAATAATGAGAGAACTATATTACACATGTATGATGCGATCTAAAATGTATGTCGTTATAATGGTTAGAAGATATCAAGCAGATCCAGGAGAGACTCACTAGTTGCAAGTATACACAATCCAAATGTACTTGAGATATACAAAGGATATGATTTGGGTATATAGTGGATATTACGGACTAATTTTGAGGGTACACATAGATGGAAGATTAAAAATATATGATAATGATTAGAAATTATATCTAAGTTATGTGTTTTCCTTGGTAGAGGAGGTATGAGATAGAAGAGATAACAATAGTTATTGTTTACCATTTCTATATTAGAGATCAAGTATATTGTTTCTTATAATGTAGATAAATTAGTAGTGTTGATATGTAACTTTATCTTGGAGATTGATATTGTACATAGAAGTAAACAAAATCTCACTTTATTATTATAAGACTTTGTTAGAGGTTCTAGAATAATAAAATATGTTATATCAATTGAAAGAGTTTATACCTAAAAATTATCATCGCTATGGGTTTTTTTCAATGGGGTGTATTCACAGCCAAATGAGTATCCCAAGAAGAGAATATAGTAAAATCATTGAATAAAGACTCATCTCTATAGAAATATGAATATCATGATAGTGAAAACATGATAAAAATTATTAGTAGTCGGATATAGTGGAGTTTGGAGTCTATTTGATTTTGTATCCCAAACAAACTGAATTTATACTTTTGATTTCCAAAATATTATCAATATCTTGTCACGTGATGAGTGTTAATATGGGTTACATCATTGTTACAATTTTTTTGGTGTATATGTAACATCAATAATTTATTACATTAACCATATATAATGAGAACCTTGAGATGTTATGAAATTTTATATCAAAATATGTCTTATTGTCGAGGTAACATCAATCTAATTTGACAGAAATGATGTTTGACTATCATGTTTTGGAGTTTAAAAGGACATTGGGACATATCCTCATGAATTTAAAATTTAGTTATTTTTGATTAATGAGGTTATGTGGATAGAACTAACAATAAAAATTAATCATGTTAATGATTAATTTAATACCAAAATCAAAAGATGTGTGTATTAGTACTTATACATTATCTTGTTATTAGTTTTTTTCATGAAATATATACTTTTATGTATCTATGGAAACACTAATAATATATTCCCACCTAGAGGTAACATACATTGGGTGTGTCAAAAGTGATACTACATTAACTCACATTACAAAATAAAATATTTATACATATCATATTAATAGAATATGATATCCTTGGCCGTTTGATTGAAATAGAACTATCAAATTATATCCATGGACATAGTTGTTCAATGGAATGTTAATTTTAGTAGATCAATGAAAGTTAAATAATTCATATATGATGATGCCATATGTATGTATACTTATAGATGGGATATCAATAAATATGGATAAAATTTTATATTAGTGTTGATTGAAAGGTTTTTTTAACATGGATATCATTTTCTATGGGTGCCTTGACATGTTTCTTGATATTGATCTCAGACTTTAGGTAAGTTCACCTAACTATGCTAGGAGTGTTTCATAGATGGTTAGAAACTATGTGCATCTTCAATATCATTAAATTAAGTTGAATTTAATAATATGAATCAATATTATTCTCAAATTTTTGGATTAATAAATATTTATGTATAGTTGATCACATAAATTTAATCATGAAATATTCGTTTTCAGAATATGTGAGTTGAATTTTATATCTTATTTATTTTTAATTGGTAAATAATAATATATATTTATTCCAAATGTTAGTTTATATATTAATATAAATCTTTTTTACATATGTTTATATTAATATATATATTTAATAACAATTTTTGTGAATATAATATTTATTTATTTATACAATTTATAATATTTTTTTAAACAAAAATTATTCTTTAAGGATTGATAAATTCAATAGAGTATTTATTAGTTGAGTTAATATCCAAATAGAAATTTTATGTATTATATAATATTATTTTAAAAAATATTTATTTCTTTATTTAGGATTTTATTTGAAATAATCCCATTACATGAGATACAATCATAATAAAAATATTATTATTAGACATTGAGAATTAATTAGAATATATGTTTGATAAAGTTATACTACTCAAAATTTTGAAAAAAATACCTAATAATAAATTATAAATTATATAAATTTCATAAGATAGTGGTTGGGCATAATGAAAAACCTCTAAATAATTCATTCAATACCTGTAGAAATATATATATATATATATATCCAACCTCTCAAGAACATAAAGATAATAAGATAACCCCTTATTGGGATCAATGATGAAAAACCCAAAGCTAAAGGTTTATGTGTCCTATTACTCAAAATATGAATAATGTTATTCATATATTCATAGAGAAAATATTGATAAAACTAGAGGTGTTCTCATTTTGATTCGCAATAATAATGACAATGACACAAGTAAAACATCACATGATGATTGAAAGAAATTATTAACATGAGATAATTCATGTTTAAATTTAATTCTATATTAAAACTGAAAGATACTCACTATCAAATTCTATGGATTCCTTCATCATATTAAATAGATATTATTAGTTGAAACCAATAATAAATAAAAAATTGGGCATCCACCGCCAACTTTATTGGTGTGCTGAAACATTTATGTAACTGTTTCCTTATCAAAGTGTATGTTAGTGAAGGTTTTATAGATGTTTCAACATAAATGAATTATCAGATATCATTTATTGTATACATTAATAAATAGTACTGAACTATGTCACCAAAATAAACATAATTTTCTATAGCATATGATTGTAAAATTAGACCAAGAAACAAACTCCCTAGATCATCATGTAAACCTAACATTTCTTAAGGATAAAAAGTCATATAACATAATGATATTAAGTCATCCCAAGACTATCCCTTCCTATTAAATTATTTATATATGACCACACATGGCTAATCATGACATTTCATGGAATGTCACGTATTTGACTTCTCAAGTCCATATGGTTCATTTCATGGAACATCACTTCTCAACCCACCATAGGTCTCTTGCAAGATTCACAATCATGGATCATATATGACATGAAAAGGTTAGTGATAAAAATCACATACATCCATCAATCATACCACATCATAATTTTTCAACCCATAACATTTCCCCTTTTAAATATCGATATTATTAAAAAATATAAAATTAAAAATGGTTATATAAGTCCATTTAAATCATTAGAGAACTGATATATTCAATAAAATATATTAAAATTTATCTAATGGTTTCCAATAGACATGGAAGTGGATTAAATTCAGTTTTATGCTTAAATGAATTTTTCTAAAAGTTGTTTCAATGAATTTTGTGAACCTATTTATAATAAATTCTACCACATATTGAAATTTAAAATTTTAAATAAAATAATTTTTTTAATTATAATTTCTATATTTATTAATGAATTCAATTACATTTTTATATATTATAAACTATAAACAAGGTAAATATATATTATGTTGGTGAAGTTTAAAAGAGATAATGAGGGATTAAACTAAAGAGATAAGGGATACAATTACTTAAAAACTTGTCTACCCCGTATTGAATGAATTTATTCATATTATACAACACTTATTCATTTTGAATGAGTATTTTGGGAGCTAATTTCTCTTGATAGTGACTTTATTATAATTTAATAATCTTAATAATTACATGTGTGTCACTCTGCTCAATTTTAAAAGGGAACCACCTCTCTTTTATTCACCACACCACATGATCAGCTTATTTATTTTAATATATTCCAAAATACTATCCAAAAATTATTTTCCATGACCTTAAGGATCTGTTCTTCCAAAAATACTTATCCATCAATCCTTAAGGTGTTTTTCAAAAGAGGATACCCGAAGAATAGGTATATGTTTTTTCTAATATTTTTCACATTTTTTTCTTTTTAAACCATCTTCATATGCTTTATAACAATAATGAAATTATATAATCAATATCTATGTTATAAATATTTTTTTCTATGTTATATAGGTTTTCTATCAATTTATCATTTATTTTAAAATGATAACACCACTCGTGTGTACGTGCGGACTACCACATCCAGGAATCATTGTGATTATATTTTCATGTCCTCATTACATGGTTAGTAATATGGATAGATTTAATGAATATATATGATATTTTTGAAATAATTATTATTTTATAATGTTAAATTATTATTTACCATTTTTTTCCATCAAAAATATACTGAAGACCCAAGTCATGCGTCTGTATGAACAAGTTCTTCCATGAAGTGTTATAATAAATATTTCATCATGGATTTATTTTTAATTTTTATATAAGTATTTATAATGAATAAATATGATACGTATTATTTTATTTGTATTTTTTAGATGATGAAACCATGAAAAATGTACAAGTAGTGGAACCATAAAATTAAAAAATGCATCGAAAATAGTCATGCATTCTCCCAAATCGTAATTTTAGTGAAGAATTATAAATAAATGTAACATTAGAAATTACAAAGGAATGATACATAGTATGTTATATATTATTATGGTTCAATAATAATTTAATAATATAAATATATATATATATATATTATAAAATAGTTTATAATTTTTATTAAGAAAGATGGAACTTGAGGTAATAATTTAAGTTAAACTATCATTTCTTTTTGGGATTTTCAATACATAATTTACATTAACGAAAACTATATAAACATTATCCTTTAAAACCAAAATTTTTTCCTGCCATAAATTTATTCATTAAATAATCATTTAATAATAACATTTTATTATATTTGATAATTAAAATCATAAAAAAATTGATTTTAATAAAAGTAAGCCTTATTCCCCCTTAGGTTGGTGACTTTTTTCCAAGTAAATGTTCGTAAAAATGTTTTATGGATGGTTTTATATATCCATAAATATTTGAGAAATATTATTTTTGCAACATTTTAATTTTATTTGAAATGATTTAAATTTATATTTTTAAAATGTTTTGCATGTGACTCAATTTTCGCTTTTTATAACAGTTTGAAAAGAATGTTCTATTTTAACGCTTACATAATGAAAGGATTTTATCTCCATGATAATAAATAATTGACTTTAAAATTCATTAACAAGTTCCCGTGGACATTTTAAAATAATATTTTTATTTTAAATATTTTTTTAATTTTTAATTATTAAATATATAGAATGAATATGATATTTTCCATGTTTTCAAAAAAATGTTCAAATTCTCTTGTTAAAGTATTTTCCATCAATGTAAACATCCTTTAATTATATTTATGTTTCATAGGTGAAGTGATATTATGATACCATGCAACATATTTCTTATAATGGCTTCTAATGATGATGTATTAATGAAAGTTATTTGAAACTTCTATCTTTACCTAGGGTTATTTATGTCGTGGTGAAATATGCATGAAAATAGTTTTTTTTTGTGTTATGTAATGAAGAAATGATGAATATTTTTATGGTCTTGTAGAAAATTATTGTAACACCAAATGATTTTATGAAATATTATTTTCAAGTAAATTTAATCTTTCAGAAATTTTTCATTACACATAAAACTAATTTTATCTTTCATTAAATGAAATAATGGATTTATATTTATTTAAAAACAACACTGATATTATCTTCTGTTACATGAAAGAATTTATTTTTGTGCATTACACACTACACCGAGTTAAAAAATATTAACATTTAATTTGATAGTTATCAACTAGCCATTAGAATAAAGTGTATAAATATGATTAAATAAATTATGAAAATATATTCGTTACACATATATATATATATATATAATTAATTCATTGGTTTCCAATTAATTATAAATAAAAATATAAACCATTTTAAAATAGAGGAAATATTTTTCTAAAAATCTAAATTTATGTAAAAAACATGTTTTACCCTAATAAATTAAATAACACACATTTAGAAATATTTTTTTAATGAATTGTATATATTATATATTAAATTAACTTTTTAACTTTCATATTATGTTTTTAGTATGAATGATATAGAAATAAATACAAGTTTATGATTAAAATTTGTATTTTTTGAAAATTAGTATTGTCTCCATTTGCGAACTTATTTTAAAACTAATTTTTTAGAAAATTAGAAAATTTATTTCAAAAAAAATAAAATTTATGAAATATGTTTTCCAAAATTATGCAAGGTTTAATATTTTAATACATTAATAGAAGATAAATTTTTCGATGAATAATGAATAATATTGGTTTTTATTAACAATATTCATTTATTTTAATTATTTTCAAAACATTTAAAAAATTAAGATGGTTTCAAAAGAAATTTTTTTTCAATTATATATGTATTAATGTAAATTAGTTAATTTTAATTATTTTAATCTTTAATTTTGATACAATTTGTTTTTAAACTGTAGAACATTATCTCTTTGGAAAACATTCTCTTTCATCGCGTTTGTAGTATTAATTTTCAATTAAATTTTGAAACATATGTGAATTAAATTTAGAGAAATGGATTCCATATTTATAATAAATATAATAAATATTTTATAATAAGTCTAACATAATTTTTTACAATAATGAATAGATAAAAGAAAAAAAATTATTTACCGTGTTTATGGTAAAAATGGACTTACCAGAATTATACTATAGAAAGAAGGGTTAAAAAAAACCCAAAACATTTCCAAACCCCATTTTATAGAAATATTTTGACCATATATATTCTATTTTCATGAAAGGACGATTTTGGATCTTTTGGGAATGTGAAAAATGTGGGTACATATTTTTTTTCAATAATTGCTAGTGTGTCACACACATCACTTATAAAAGGCCACCCATATCCTATATTATCCTAAAAAACTTTTTTTAAACCAAGAACATCCAAAATAACTTCTTTAAATAACTAATATCATCATATAGGCCTCATTGTTGTCAAAAATTCAACCTAAGAATCCATTTCATGAAAACCCAAAGAAGTTTCCTGAAGAAGAGGTAATGTTCTTCAACAAGTGTTTTTATTTTATTTATTCATCCCCATAATTAAATTCTTATTAAACGATTATGATATAATAAACTAATTTTATTAAATATAATTATATTTTTTTTATATTAAGGTAATTACCTACAACCATTTCCACTATCATCAAATAGGTTATGAAATCATCAATCATGTGTATAGCAGACTACTGCCTCACGAACTGATGTTATTCATTTTCCATCACCACTTCTCACGGATAGATATAATTATTGAATTATTATTAATATATGATACATTATTATTATTCATATATACCCATTATATCACATATTATTTCTTACATACCATTTTTTGGGAATATGATAACGACATTCTTATGTTCAACGGACTACCATCTTGTGAAGTGACATGATTCGTTTATTCATTACATTAAAGGTAATATGGATTGGTATAATGATAACATGTTATATATATGATATAAAAAATATTTTTTGATTGTAATTTTTTATTTAACTTTCTTAATTTCCATCAGGAAATTTGAAACAATGTGCATCGGTACGTACAACCAACTGTCTCTATGAATTTTGTATTTCATTTTCTATATATAAATTTTATGGATCACAATAAATAAATTTATAAAATATATATATTCTATTTATATCATTTTTAATATTATAGATACTAGGTAATCATTTTAGGTTTAATAACACCGGAAATAAAAAAATCAAAAAATACATGGAAAATGAAGGAGTTATTTCATGAAACATGACACATATATGGAATTACTAATAAATGGGTAATAAATGGTCATTAGAAAATAATATATGTTTTTCTATATAGATAGGGTTATTTAATATATCATTAATTACCTTATATATATTATACATGATCATTTAACTTGTTCGAAGGAAGTTGATACTTAATTTTAGAGATTTCTATCTCAATTTTTACTTCTTTGAGATGCATGATATTGTTGTATCCTATTTCTTTTATATGATGTATATAATAACCTTGAGTTTATATTATGATTATTATTCTTAAAATTATTTTTCATTACATGTCCATTTTAGGATCCTTATTTGATGGGACTTACAGTTCAAAAGTTACCGAAAAAATTAGGGATTTGGTCTCAATTTTTTTTCTTCGAGACATATGTTATGTTATGAACATATCCTATTGTATGTAGTTCATATAAGACCACTTGGAAAACTTATATCATGAATATAATTCATTTAATGATATTAAAATATTTGATTAATTTTATTCTTAATGGGGATTATGATTCAATGATTCCAATTTGGTAATACTTTTATTTTATAGTCTTATTGTTTATCAGGATTAATTATGATTATGCATCCAATAATTACATAATTGGATCTTAACGTAAAACAATTTCTGAATTTTATTACCCTATTTTTATTTCATTAGAATAGAATTTTTTTTATTTTTTTCCCTTTGTGTACTTAATAGTTTAAAGTAAAATTTATAAAAAAATTATCTATATTTTTCTCCTCAGTTGAAACTCTATTTTTCATTAAAACATATTTTTTCTAGAATTATTTTTGAATTTTTTGTCCAAATAATTTATTTAAGTCATTTGTACCCATTTTTTAGTTTTGAAGAAATATTTTTAAATTAATCTTTAGGTCTTTTTCCAAAAAAAATCTCCCTTTTTAACGAAAATTTGAAATGAATCTTTGTTTTAATGTGTGTGACATGAAATCAATACTCCGCCATCATGATAATTAATTTTTTGGAAAAATAATTATTATGTTTATATAATTATTAAATAAAAGTATTTTTAAAAAGTTTTAATTTTAAAAAAAATTATTTCAAATTATAAATAATTTTATGCTCATTAAATGTATTGAATGATTTTTTATGATTTCATTATAAATTTTCAATGTTATTTTCAAAGAAAAGTATTTTCAAAATGATTTAGGTTTTGAAATGGTTTTTTTCAAATTTGGAAGAATATTTTCCTCAGGATGTTATTTTGATTATTTTTATTTTTTTATAAGATTCCATTTTTATTGTCAAAGAAAATTATTTTCAAATAGTTTTATGTTTTAAGAAGTGTTTTTAAATGTGGAAATAATATTTTCATCATGAAATGTTTTAACTTATTTTTATGGATTCCTTTATATGTTTAGAAATTTATTTTACAAGAAAAGTATTTTCAAAATGTTTTATGTTTTAAAAAGTGTGTTTCAATTACAGAAGGATATTTTCTTCAAGAAATATTTTAAATGATAATTAAATATGAATTTAAATGATTCAAATTTTTTAATGAAAAGGGTAATGAAGATTTATTTTTTTTTAAAAATTCAAATATAATAAATTAGTTTCCTCATGATATTTTTTAAATGATCTTTAAATATTCCTTTATATGTTTTTAATGTTATTTTCAAATAAGAGGATTTGGAAAATATTTTATGTTTTAAAACATTTTTGTCCAAAAGGAAAGTTTATTTTCATCAGGAACTTTTCCAAGATATATTTTAAAATAATTTTCAATCAAATATGATTTAATTTTATGTAACATAGGCTTTATTAGGGATATGATATAAGGAAACCATTTTTATTATTTATCTAAATGGTTTATGTTTTTGATGACATGATCTTTATGAACCCCATTTATTTCCATGGGTTCTACCCAGATGAAACACACTTCTTTAAATAGGTTATGCTATGATGAAATGATGAAATTATTTTTAAACATTTTTCTTCTACATTGGTTATGATATAATAATTTTTTTATAAAATCCTTTTAATTTCATGACATATTATATGATAAATGTTTTATAATTTTTCAGTATACATACATATGATTTTCATTATGTGGTGGGTGGGACCTATATATTTCTCCAATTCCTTGGGTAATGATTTATATCTCATGAGATTGATATAGCTGGAATATGGAGTGAATCAAGTTCATTATGGGCATTGTTTTTTTATGATGGCCTTGGGAGTGAACCTCATCCACTATGATAGTTTGGGGATGGAACTCATATCACTATGATAGACTCGGCGGATATCCATTAATACTATGGAAATGATTTAATTTTCTCTTGTGTATATAAAAATTCTATATATTTTTCTAAATTTATGCTCTCATGGATCATGTTCTTTTACTTCCTTATTATTTATTTCTTATTAACATCCAATATTTATGTCAAGTCTTGTGATTTTTAACATTGATATGCATGTTATTATTTACATATTTTATTCTCATGTTCTCATACCATTATTCTCATGTTATTATTATATATTTTCATTATTCACCCATACTTAGAATATCAGATAACCCTTTCTTGTGTTTCTTGTCCCAATGTTGTGAAGAAATGTATTGTGTATGATATTTCGAAGAAGGTTAATAGTTATGAAGAACTTAGTGGGAGATAATTTAGTTCACATATGAACTATTTGTTTATGTTTCTATGCATCCAAATTTAATACAACTTTATGATACTCTTGTGTGTGTTTGTATAATATAATTAATGTACATCTAAATATATGTCATATATATGTATAGGAATCTTGGGTTGCAATAATAATTTTAGAGGGAGGTTTAGTTATCATTTAGAAATAAGGATGAGAATGTTTTAGTGATATCTATATGGATATATCTAAAGATATGTCTAGGTATACATCTAAGGATAAGTTTATGGATGATTCAATGTCAATGAAAATGTCCTATAATTTTTTAAATGATATAGTGAGTGGTTTCAATGCAATTACATCCCTATCGGTATACTACATGTGGGTGTGGATCTGGCATAGTGGTACCCAGGGGTTTTAACACCAAAAGGTTACACTGATCTGTAATCAATCATCACCCAGTGCATGATAACGAGCCTTGTTGGACACCTAGTTTGACACTCCAGAGTAATCATTCGGAATTCACAAACACTTTACGAAAAATAATAAAGGATTTAAATATATAATGTTTATGAATGACCTGGATTAAGAATAATGTATCATAGATTAAAATTATGGATTCATGATTTTGATATACTATAATTTATTTTTCATGATTATGTAGTTTTATAATATTAATTTTTTTACTCACACTATGATTTATGGTACTAGTAAATGGTGGGAATAAGAAGAAACTTTAGTAATGTTTTAAGTGATAAAAAATGTGTTGATGAACAAACAAATGGTATAATGACTTGAGTAAAGAATATTGTGATTATTCCTAATAAGGTATCATGATATATGATTAATAACTTATAACTTAACCAAATCTTGGACACACTAAATAAGATAATGATAGAGTTCATTTAGATTTTGAGTGGTGGAGACTATGGAAGAAGAAGATTATGTTTCTTATTTGTAAATAATGTTGGAAGAAGTTAAAAATTAATGTCTCAATGGAACGAGAATTTTTTTTGATTATAGAAAATAAAGACATGATAAAATTAATTAAAATGGAAAAAATGAAACTTTTAGTTAATTTAATAGATTTTAATAATGGTATCCGTAATATATCATCAATATATAATTGTTTAAAATATAGAAAGTAAGGGAATTATAAAAATAGATGAACTAATAGTAATGATTGTGAATAATATCGGTAATGTTTTGTGAGTAATGGTTATATTTATATTTATGAAGAGATGGAAAATGACATATGAAAGGAATTATGTTATAATGAATAGGATAATGAATCCTTGTTAATGGTATATGAAGAAGTCAAATAAATGATGTGGGGTTAAAATAGTTATATTTTTATTAGTAGTATTTTGGAATTTTTATTCACGAATCATCAATGGATTGATTCGTAATGATTTTGAATTAAGGATTTAAAAGAATATGTTAAAGGATATTGATGCCCTAAATATCGATTTAATGGAAAGGTTATATTTTAATTAAGGGAAGATAAACGATAGTAAATTCTTTATGATTAGAAAATTGTGTTTAGTTTGGTTAGAGACAATTTTTATATGGATAAATTAAATTATATAATTTTTGTTACCTTTAAACTAATTAATGATTGTATGAAAAAGTATTATATGTTATCATTTATGGATTTTATAATATTATAGGGATATATGAAATATATTAAATTATATGTGATTTTATTTAAGGAATGATGAATGTGTTAATTTTTGAAAGAATGTACATTTTCATTATGGTTTATGGTGATTCAATATATTATAATGTTTCAAGAGAATATATGATCAATGTATTCACATATTTGGTTTTTTAAATTTACATATACATCATGTTATTTTTTAGATTAATTTATTACCCCATATATAGTGATTTATGCATAGTGGATAACCTGTGCTAACTATTTTTTTAAGATAATAACTAGAGAGAGAAGGAATGAATTATCATTCTACTGTGGTTAATATGATTCATTTGTGACTCTGGCATAAAAATATTATTTATTTCTAAGAGTAATTAATCAAGTTGAAATTGATCAAGGAGATAATGAATGATGATATTGTTCTTATGAAATTAAATGAAATCATTTATCTATATCATCTTATGAAAATTATTCATCTTTAGGAAGAATATATTATAATAAAATTTTATCTTTTTAACAAAATTTCTGATGATACCAATGACCTTTTCCACACCTCTTTAGTTTATGAATTTGTGGATTTTGATTATCACAATATCATTCACTTTTTTGTGATCAATAATCAATGTCACTCTATATCATTATTTGAACATTACTCTTTCCTTCCATGATGAAATCGCATCTTCCCTCAAATTTTCTCCTTTATGTAAATCTAGTATGTGTTATTCCATGTGACCTTCGTACATCCCTTTCACTCTTTTCAAAAAAAAATTTTATTAACATTTTTACGATGTGGGTTTTCCAAAAATGTATTTTTATATTATAAACCCTTGCTTACCCAAAAAAAATTAAATTTCAAGGATGCAATTTATATGAGGGGTTAGAATATAATACCAAAAAAGTTTCTAAAATATTTTTTTCAAATAAATTTAATCTATTCATTATTTTTCATTACACCAAATAATGGTTTTATCCTACATTACATACAACACTATGTTTTTCTTGTATTACACACAAAAAAAATTTAAATGAAACATGAAATAATATTAAAATATTATAATTTAATATGATAATTATATCCTAGTTGTTGGAATGGAGGGTATGAACACTACTAGAAAAATGTTTTATAACTGTTGACCTATAGACACAGTTTTATAGGTCCATGGATAAAGATTAATTTTTACCCATGGTTTAATTAAATTTGTCACTATAGATTAATTTAAAGACAAATTTAATAAAAACTATGGCAATGGGTTTCATTTTTTTCAACACCCACACTGCTCTCTTATCCTACCCGTGGCTTTTTGAGTCTTCTTCCTCGTGATACCTCCCAACATCATGTGATCTCTCATATATTTTTATACCCTCACATGATTCCTCACGTCCCTTTCATTGTGATTCCACATTCCCTCACAAGATTCCTCATATCCCCATAATTGTGCATTCCTCTCCTCCTCCATTATGTTCATCATGTGTTTTTTCTCCATTCATTATATCGGATGAACCATATTCTTAATATGAGTGTACTATAAACTATTATTGTAATAGAGTTCTACTCTATTCATTGTGTCTACTAATCCATTTTTTCTTCTATGAGAAGGCCACACATGAGATGTAGTTGAGACCTTCCATTAGTGGGATAGAATAAACCATACCTTTTCTATGAACCATACACCTCCTACTCCTCATTGTGAGTATTCTTATTTCATCCATGCTATGGTATTACAATGTTCTCATTTTTTTATCATATCTTCCATAACCATTCACAGTGGACATAAAATATTTTTTTAATGTATATATTTATTTTAGAAATTTATTTTCTATGTATATTTTATTTTTATTGTTATAATAAATAATTGGAGGTTGTTTCATTGGATCTCATCAAGTAATTTTACTTTAATAGGATATATATTTTATTGTTTCTATCTAGAAGGCCTTTCTAGGATAAGGTAAATCCCCTCCACATAAAATTGTCTTCATAAATTCATATATTTTTATGGTTTTACAAACCATTTAGAATTCCCTGAGATATTATTTTTGAGTATATCATGAAATACTATGAAGCATTGATAATAGATGGATAATTTCACTTTTGAACTCTATTTTAATATAATATATAGGATACAAAATATGGTTTTCATTATTAATAAGGTGACGTGCAAATATATAATTATATTTTTTTCTTTAGTTAATCATCAAATATTTGTATTGATACTTGAAATGAAAAATACTGGTTTCCTTTGATCTAGTTATAATAATGTTTCTAAACACAATGAGTTGAATCATCAGTCTCATTTTATTTATTTAGCTGACCAGGTTCTCTAACAAATAATATTAAGAATGAATATTCCCTCACTACATGATCTAATTAGTCATTCATATGATAGATAATGTTTCTATGTAATGTGACTCCACCTCCAAATCAATTATAGAAAAAATATTATATATACCGATTACTATACTCATTTCAAAAAAATCAATATATTCTAAAAGAATTAATATTATAACATCATCATTTCTGTAAGGAGGTTATTGTGTTAATTTAATTATTATTATTATTTGTTATTTGTATATAGATAGTGATCAATCCAGATTTTCCCCCTTTTGATGACTAAACACTATCAGTTATGGAAATATATACATAAATAGAATATTTTAGAATTGATAGTTTTATTCCTTTGCTGATTTTTTTATATTCAATTAGTATAAATTCAATAGTACTAGTACATGTTGATGATGAAAATGAATTTTAAAATCCTCAATGGATAATGAGATGAGTGGCCTAGAAGATTAAATCGGGGATAAATGTAGTTCATCCTTTGTGTCACATAAAGTTAAAGAATTGATGGGTTTCACTACATATATAAATGATATTTTTATTTCATTTTTACATAAATAACTGAGATAAATGTTAAAAATTACATTATATAAATTCAATAATATAATATTATGTCAATGAAATTTATTTTATGGAATAGATATATAATTGGTTTTTGATAAAAAAAATTGGATTAAATGGGTTTGATAGAAACCCAGTGGTTTTATCTTGGAAAAGGGAATGTTTTTATTGAATCCCCATGTTTTAGTTCTAAAAATTGAATATTGGTGTATTTGATATGGGATAGTGGGATGAATTGTATTTTAAACTGTTTTAAATTTAATTTCCCTTAATTGATTGTATTAGAGCACATAAAATCCTTGGTAGTTATTAAGTTATTCAATACAACACTCGATTGATGGTTTAGAACACTAGAAATACATTTTTAGCAGGTTGCATACTTGATGGGATGGTGATGAGTCATCTTTGTCCCAGTTTTGAGGGACATGTGTACACATATTTCCTTGATAACTATTTGAGTTTGAGGGAGTCCCATATCTTGGATCAATCATACCTTTTTTAAGATGATTATGTTTCTCATTGTTTTTCATTGAAATATATTCAATTGTTTGTTGTAAAATATTTTAAGCATGCCTTATAAATTTATTCATATTGTTTTATATAAAATTTCTATTAATTAATTTTTTTAAAGTAATTACATCAATTGAAATTTAAATCATGATTTTTTTAAATATGATTTTTAAAATTCAATTTCTTTTTATCTAAAATTGAAATATTTATTTGGTTAATTAAATGTGGAATCTAATTATGGAATCCTTGGTGAGACCCCATTGGGATTTTATCTCACACACTAAATTTGCATTCAGGTGTTTTTATATTATCTTCTTCAAGGTTCAAGCAAGGGTAAGGCACCACTTGGAGGTGGTAGTAACTGTTTATCCTTGGGCTTTGAGAGTTATGTTTGTTGTGACAAGAGTTGTTATCCTATTTTCTATTAATTTATGGTTGATCATTGGGTTTTTATACAGGTTTTACTTCTAGTATAGTTCTCCTTGTATGGTTTTTCTTATATGAACATGGACTTATTTTTATTTCTATTGGTGTGTTTGTGGGAAATTAGTTCCCACCATCAAATTGTATGATGTTAGGTTCTAGTGGAAGACTCTTGGGGATCATGAAATCCCTTTGAGAAATATTAGGACTGGCTCTATTATTAGGATACTAGGATATTTAGTTTTGTTCATCACAATGTGGTATCAAAGGGGTAGGTTTTTTAATATTTCCTTTATGTTTGTATGTAATTGTGTAATATTTTTAGGACTTATGAGGTACATGAGATTGAGTGTCTGGACAGCTCACACTGCAATGAGCCTTGAGTAATGAAGGGTGGTTATGGGAAAGTCATATTGAGTATTTTTTATAGTTTTTCCAAGATTTTGATTTGGATATGGTGAAACTAAAATCTTGTGTATCTATCCATTGGGATTAATTTCCCTTGTTTCTCAATTTGAATATTAATTTAATTCCATCGATGTTGTATGTGGATGTTATGTAGAATCATTCTTATAAGAAGTCATTTAAATTGGATCTAGGGGAAGATAATGATAAACCTCAGATAGAAAATCCTCTTGTAGACTAGAGTTTGGTTGAATTTATTGTGCATGATTTCTATGCTATGGGAAATGTACCACCAAAAATTCCCATTTAGGATCCATATGTGGAACCACAAATGGATATTATCTAGAATTGTTCTCTATATTTCCTTCACAAGATTTCCCCAGAATTCAAAGGCTCCAATGATCCTCAAGATGCTGAGTAATTGTTGAGCAGATTTGAGATTTTGTTTGAATTATTTGAGACACTTAATGAATTCAAGGTGAAGTGTGTCACCTTGTTGCTGGAGGTTCTAAGCAAAAGAAATAGGGACACGATGGTAACAGTGAAGAATCTTGAGGGATTATACTGAAAATTCATCAAATATCTTTTCACCAACTAATTATATCCATAGTAAATAGTGTTATCCAAGGCTATTGAGTTTTTCAAACTCAATTAGGCTGATAAGCCCATGACATAACATGGAAAAAATTATGAGCCTATGTATTATTCACCTGAGATTGTATAAAATGAGAAGATTAAGACTCTAAAGTTCGAGAAGGTACTTAGATATGATATTCATTCTTATGTTTTCTTGGTGAAGTTTCCTTATTATAATGATGTGTGGGATAGAGCTTTGATGGTAGAAATTGACATATCTAGGAAGTTATGGGTGATAGGATTACCTTTCTCTCATAATGGTGGACCATTAAGTTCTTCTATAGGGGAGAGGAATCAGGATGATTCTCATGGTGATTCTTAACAATAAGGTTTTTCTAAACCTACTAAAGCACCTTTAATATTCCCTTGGAATATCTACCAGGGGGTGAATAAGGGTTATTCACAGAGGGTTTTCAGGGAATTACCCAATATATATTGCTCCTACAAACACTCAAGATACTTACAGAAGTATTCCATTCCTTTTCTACTATTTCCAGTATCATGGGATTATCATCACCATTTAAAAATGTTGTGCAATTAGGCTCATCAACGAAAAGGGAGTTCGAGAATATGTAATCCATAATGAAGCTTCTTCACATAGTGGAAGAGTCTTTAGAGGATGCGGACATGGGTCCAATGACTGTAATAGGAAACATCACTATAAATTATTCATTAGTGACTACTTTATTTGATACTGGTTTATCTAATTTATTTATTTCAACTCCTATTGTCAATATTCTTAATCATCCAACAAATATTTTTTCTTATGTTATGGATATTACTACATCACTTTTAATTAAGATAGAATAATGTCTCCATAGTCCCCCTTGTGTTTTCTCTTTATCAAATTTTTTGCTTTATTGGTATTTTCTTGTTCTCAAAATGAAAACTTTTAAAATAATATTTGGGATGGACTGGATCATTGATAGTAAATCCTACACATGTTTTTATATTTGATCGGTCTCTTTTACTACACTCGATGGGGTTTTACATATATTTTACGGATAATGGGACCCTAGGTTGAGTAGTGTTGGACCTTCTTATCTATAGTTGGGGAGAGTAATATCGGTGTTTTCGTTTGATCTAATGTGAAAATATTTGGGCAATAATCCCCCTCTAGTATTTTTCTAGTTTCCAAATGAATTTCCTTATGAATTCTATTGTTTTCCATCATTAATGGGAGGTATAGTCTTCTATCTATTTAGTTCCTGGTACTCAAATGGTTTTTATTCTTTCATACCATATAAAACCAATTGAGATAATGTAGTTGAATTCTATGTCAGATGATCATTTGGATAAAGACTTCATGTGCCCAAGTGTGTCACTTTGGGCAGCATCAGTTCTCTTTTCTAAAAAATATGACGTTTCACTTCTCCAATGTGTTGATTACAAAAATATCAATTGAGTTACAGTAAAAAACTAGTATATATCACCCTGTATTAAGGAATATTTTGATTAGTAGAATAGGGAAAATTGGTTAACAAAGATTTATCGTTGATCTGGTTACCATCAGTTAAGAATAAAAAAATATTACATTAAAAACAACCTTTTAGAGCACATATGACTCTTTTGAGTTCCTTTTCATTCTGTTTTATTAAAAAATTCATCTAGAGTATTTATGTCATTAATGAAAATGATTTTCCCTGAGTATATTGTTAATTTTATTTTAGTCTTTGAGGATGAAATATTTATTTAATCTAAGTCCAAGGAGGATAAGGTTTTTCATTTGATAGGTGGTCTAGAATTGATGATATGTAAACGAATTTATTCCAATCAACCAAAATGTGATTTTTTTAATTTGAGAATTGATTTTCTGGGGCCACATGGTGTTAGAACATGGTGTTTTAGTTGACCCTGAAAAAGTGAAATCTATTATGACATGGTAGAAACCACGAAATTTTTATCTAGATTCATAGATTCTTGGGTTAATCTAAATATTATCATAGATTCATTAAGTACTTTTCAATATTTAATTCACCAATGATAGATTTGACTCAGAAGGGAGTAATGTTTTCATTAGATGAGAAATTTCAATTTTATTTTATTGAGCTGAAAATTATTTTATCTAATTCATCGGTTTTTACTCTTCTAATGGTTGGGCAAGGCTATGTAGTCTTTTTTTATGCATTCAGTTCAATTTTGGGTTGTTTTATTATATATGTTTATCATGTTGTTACTTATGGATCTCATCAACATAGACCACGTGAGAAGAATTATCAGACTCTTGACCTTCAACTCATAGTTGTGACCCACAAGTTAACAGAATTATCTTTTTACAGAAAGGTTTTCCATTAAATTTGACCACAACTTCTTATTTTATATCTTTTTGAAAATATATTTAAATCTATTCCAGAGGCATTGGGAGGAATTACTATAATATTTCTACTTTTACATCACCTATACACAAGGGAAATGGATTATCATCACATATACTTTGATTAGGAAATTTATGACCCTATCAATTAAAGAATCATTAGAATATTGGAACATCATAGATATATTTTCACAGTTTCGTATTGGAGTCCAAGAATCATTGGATGATATTTAATTGTCAATTGTTCTATTTAAATCGTCTCTTCTTGAGATGATTCTTTAGGAACATCATCTTGATTGTGAGTTCCTCGTCATTAGAGACTCTCATTATGGTGGTTAGAATATACCTAACCATTCATTCTCCACCAAGGTTATTATATGATATAAAAATTTCTTTGTTGTGAAATTATTGGTGAGGAATTTTGTGATGAGGGATTCCATAATTCCTAGTGGGAAATGCACCCAAGAACCATTAAAATGTTCTATGATATTTAGTGAAGATTCTGGTGACTTGGTATGAGACAGAAAATTACAGACTATGAATCACATTATTATACATTCTAAAGTTCAAGGATAAGAACCAAAAACCCTTGATTTTTTATTATCCATGTACAGTTCCAACTCGGAGGTGCGATGAGATCTTTATGGACTATGTTGTTTGGATTCCATGTACCCAGGGAAAGAAGAATGTGACATGAGTTTTGATCAATTGGATGACCAAATCTGCTCACATTATAACCATCCATGATTCAACCAATGTTAAGGAGTTAAGAAATATCTATGTGAAAGAGATTGTAAATTTTAATGGAGTTCGGTCTTCTATAGTATCTGATAGGGATCCTTTGTTTACTTCTCATTTTTTGAGAGGCATTTAGGAGGATCTAGTATCTCAAGTCCATTTGAGAATGGCGAACCATCCACCTTTAGATGACCAGACAGAAAGATATATACATATTCTTGAGTATATGATTTTTTATTACATTCATTACTATGTTGGACCAAGATCGGTTCAGGATATGAAGAAAAATATTTGGTATATTCATCAGATTATTTTTTTTGGTAAAGAATTTATATAATTCATTTTCTAATCACCGTCATAGACCATAGTAATTTTTAGTTGGTGACCTGGCGTCTTGAATGTTTCATCTCATTTTTGTCATCGATGGCTTGGGAGGTAAATGAGGTATTTATCATTGTTTTGTGGGACCATTCTAAGATGTTGATAATGTGGGAAAAGTTCCATATCGTTGAGCAATTCCACCACAACTAATGTTGATACTTAGTATTTTCCATGTATCTTAGCTACAGAAGTATATTTCATATCCATATCTTGTTTTGAGATAGAGTGATCTTCAGGTTGAACCATATTTATACATGAATGAGAATATATTCATGACAATGGATCCACTATGTGAGGAATCATTATGACTCCCCCCTCGCAACAACCTAGTTATACCAAACGTTCTCTCTATAACCTCTGATCTCACAAGAATATTGAGGTATGTCTTCAACATAAATGAGATAACCTGAAACAAGATCTATGGAATCAAAGACTCCTAGAAATTCCTATCCCTACCATACTTATATGGTAATAGGTACAAATCATATCATATAAGGGTCCTAAAATGGCTCTTAAACTCTCACAAATTGGAGCTCCCCTACCAAAGGGTAAGAATCTCTTGGAGACGAGCTGCCTTAAAGGTCGAATAATGAAAAAATACTCTGAATAGGTCTCAAAACATCTCCTATGATACTTCTAACTCCTTGTGATCCCCAAGTAATAATACCCACTACTACCTCATTTCTTCACACAACATCATCATAGCCAATGAAATGCATTGGTTCATCCAAACATGGATGAAAATGAAAGCTATCTCGACCTCCTTCAACTAGTATTCCATGACTCCATCTAAAATGTATCCCTCATAATTCATTAGACTATAGTTTTGAAACTCTTAGAGTGTCCTCATCTATGATTCATTGTATTTGACCTCCACTTTGTGGCGATCTGCTAGCACATCCTTCTGAACATATTTAGCGCATACTAGATGAGGACATCAACCTAAATCCATACTAATAAAAATATAAGCTGTTAGAGCTCATAAAACTAGAATTTTAAATATTTAACATTGATTAATTAGTTATTTATTTATTGTTTTTAAGGTTTTAAACTATCCTAAGGTCTACCCATTTCAAACACAGGCACAAAGAAGAATGATGCATGGTAATATCCAAGGACTCTACCCTATGACCAGTATCACATTGTTTAGTAGGCTTTGTAATCTTAAAGTATTTTTCATTAGATCATAGGGGGGACTAAAAATATATATCTCATCTAGTATCATGTGTTTACATCACTTACTAAAATTAGCTGACACCTTTTCCCTACCAACCGATGAAACCTCACCAGTGCCTAACTCCAACCTCCATCTTATACCTCAAACATAAACCCTTAATACCACTCTATCATGATCCCCCATCCATCCTTCCACACAATGATTCCTAAATTAGGGGAGAGAGATGGTGGCTACTCAATTCCCAGCTCTAGTAGGCCTAGGGATGGTGAATAGCACTCAGGGTATAATAAATATGCATATGGGAAGCATTACCCTCTAATAGATACATGTAGAAGAGAAATATAAGAAGGATAAAACAACCAATACATTTTGAAACACATATACATGATGAAAACACATGTGAAAACATGAAATTTCATACTGTATTAAAATAACTAAAATAAAACTACAAGTACCAAAAAGGTGAATATGGTAGTGGACATGAATCCCAAACAACTCCCACTAAACCCTGAGCTAGTAATATCCATCCCGATCACCAAGCTAATCCAACTAACCTCAAAAATACTTTATATATATGAGGTGTGGGAATAAAAGTATACTTAGTAGGATAATCCCCTAAGACCTTCATGGAAAAGACATGGAAAGTATACAAAATCATAATGAACTATTGTGAAACTAACTCATCACCTAAATAGATCTATTGAATTGTAACATCCTAGACCTTTATGACACTGAAATGTGCCCTTAGCCCAGTAGGTCACATTGACTCAAGCACATATCCCAATCTCCAGAGGCTACGGACTAGCAACAAGGGACTAGATGAGACCATGTAGAGACTATGCCCTCATTAGAAGAGTGTAATGTAGTGGAATATCAAATTCTCATACAAATAGTTGGAGAATTAAACCATACAACATAAGTAAACAAGGGAAGAATGGTATTATAAACAAGTTGGAAATCATAACAGAAACAATATAATGATATATATCACATCTTTCTAATAAATCATCCAAAACAAGAATACAAGGAACATGTTCAATCTATATATCAAAAGTAAATAAATAACAAAGAAACCCAATATATTCACAAGCCTTGTCTTGGTCTCATGATCTCCTACTCCTAAGAAGTATATCAAGTCCCTGATGTAAGTTACTATCCATTATCATTACATGAAATATTATATTCTATTTAGCCCTAAACACATGACCGAAATTGGGTGTGAGACTAAACCCTAGTAGGAAACCACCAAAGGTATGTTCCAATCAGATAGTGAATATATATGATAGGAAATGGGAAATAGATAAAGCAATAACCAAGGATGTACTCCAAAGTAAACACCTGCACGAAAAGGTTTTAATTTGAATTCATTTCATATTAATTTAACAACTCAATTACATTGAATTTATAATTCGTGGGATCTAGCTTGAACTGGGCACCCCCCATGAAATTAGTATCACAATAGATGCCTTAGAAGGCAATCTAATCATGTACAAGTGAAGACCGAATCCAAGCATGTGTTTTGGCTTGACAGACACATCATAAGTCATTTCATTTATAATTAAATGAAAAACATGATCCCATCCTTGACATTCCTAAGTTGTAATTCAAGTATCACTCCTAGTGTAATCTCAACCAACACATACTACAAGACCATACCTCATGAACCTATCAAGAATATGTTATCGCTCTGGGTGATTTATATATTCTATGTCATTAGATAATGTCTTTGGTGGTTTTATAATGAATCCCCAATTATTTCCCAGGACATATATTCAAATGCCCCTTGATTCTGTGCATAGAATCCCTAGATTGGGTCTATGTGTCACTCAATATATTAGTATATCCTTGATGAGTGCATCCACGATATCCCTTAATGGATCCATGTATCACTCATGGAATTATCACATTTACCCATTCAGATCATCCATGGAATCCTAATGTGGATCCATGTATCACCCAGGGTATAAAGATCAATAGTCACATGACTCCATCCATTAAATTCCCATCTATAATATATGCATCACTCAGGGCTATTTATCATTTAACCATTTCAATCCATTTTAATATATTGAGACCAAAGACAAGAGTATCTTATAATAAACTCACCTCAAAGGGTGTATCAATCCTCGGACACCCATTAATGCCTTGGACTTCCAATTACTCATTTGGGAATATATTATATAACAAGAATCACATTTATTAGACACCAATACATGGATTTAACATTTTTTAACTCACCTGTTAATATAATAATAATGAACTCCCATGCATTATCAATCTATTTCATGGAATGGACTCAATATAACTCATAAGTGATAACATCTCAAGGGCCATCCAAAACACATATTGTCATTTATAATATAACAATACTAATTAAAAAATTAATCTATCACATGTCATAGTAATAACATAACACATATGGGAAAATCCATAATTAGATCAATTCAATCTCATTGAATCAATTCAAGTAATAACCTATACGTAATCACACAGATAAGGAATATACATAAAAAACATTCTTAATGAAGAAATTCGACATATAAGTCGAGGTTAAAGTCATCCATATCATTACCTTAATTACAATAATTTAAATCTATCAACATTGTAATTTTTTCACTGGCTGATTCCCATTTTGACATCCCATGACATGGGGTAAAAGGCATGCCTCATGGGCATCCACAGCCAAAATCCAGAAAGGGTCACTCAAGGAATCTTATGCATGGGGTGTTCATTAATCAAGTAATAAAACCTACAACATGAATAATAAGGCCTATTCCATTACTTAAAACATGATAGCAAACAATATGGTTTAATTCCAATTTAAGGTGATGCCACCAATAATGGGTGCACGACACTGTGGGATATATAAATGATTCAACATTCAATGAATATAACATGACCAACTATATTAGGCTCATGTTAAATATATCATCCAATATCATGTTTTGATACATCCTGGTTTGGATGAAATATGAAGAACTGACAAAGAATGATAAATTAGGGCATATGAGCCTAAAAACAAATAACATAGTCAATATCAGGAAACGTCAAGAGAGGAAACAAAGGAATTAAGGACTTACTGTTATTGATCCAAGTATATGAATCATGTTTGAATCAGAGATCAGATGGTGAGTAGATCTAAAATCCAAGAGTACTCAAGATTGAGAGATTTTCCAAGGGGGGGGGGGGCTACTATCCATTAGAAGAAACCCAAAAATGGGTTAACATTATATTTTTATTTTAAATTTAAAATATTAAAAAACTTACAGATCATAGCTCGTACGATTTACCCACATGGTTTTTAAACTATTTACGACTTCCATTACCCTTGTGTCATAGCGCACGGTCATCCCACAAGGTTTATAAATATGGAATAAACTATGCTAAGACCCACTATTAAAAACATTTGAAATTGAAGACCAGGGTGCACGAGCAAGCAGCACCACCTATATGGTTTCCTCAAAAACTACAGCCTTTAGGCCCCCATTTTCCGGCCTCTATTGGTTTAGTAATGTCATGTGGAAAACCCCTCTCAGTTTTCACTAACCGTGCATCAGTCTTAAAACACACAAATATTGGGTTATGGGATCTAAAACAACCCCATACACCCCCCAATAACTCAATGACCCCAATGGGAACTCGCATTATGATATACTCATGTAATAAAACTGAGAAAAGATCAAAAACACAAGATTTGTGCCTCCAAGAAGAACAAGGTTCTTACAAAATTCCCCCAAAAATCGATTCAACCCTGAATTTCCCATTCATGGTTGGTGAAGTAATATCAAATAAATACTCTAGACACTATGATCTTACATCATTCTCCATATCCCAAGTCACATCATACACTCAGTTGTGCTTCCATATCACCCATACTAAAGAAACATATTGGCCTTGGAAAACCTTCTTTCTACGATCCACAATTCCTATAGGATGATCCTCAAAGGATTCATCTTCCTGAAGCTCCACATCCTTGGAATGAAAAGTGTGAGAGAAGACTGAATAGTAACATCACAACTTAGAAACGTGGAAGACATTATGCATAGCTCGGTACCTCTAAGGCAACTACAACCGATTTTCTACTTGTCTGACTCTATCTAAAATCTTGAACAAACTGACGTATCTCAGATAAATCATACCGTGTCACTTTATTCGCATGTGTCATAACCTTAGTGAAAAATGATAGAAAACTAGATCCCAAACCTTGAACTCTTTAGTTCATCTATGGAAATCAGCGTAAGGTATCTGATGAGACTGTGCAGTAGTCATCCTCTTCTGAATCAACTCTACATATTCTGTGGTCTCCTAGATTTGATGAGGTCTCAGTATAGCTACCCATATTACCTCTTTCCAACACAGTGGTTATCATCATGGCAGGATTTGAAAAGCCTCATATGGAACTTCATGAATAAAAACCTAAAAGCCATTATTGTAGTAAAATTCAATCGGGGGTATATGCCTCTCCCAAGTGCCCCTGAAATCCTGGAAACATGCCCGCAACATTTCTTAGAGAACCTAAATTGTGAACTGTGACTTTCTATTTATCCGGGGGTGGTATTCCATTCTATGAATTGCATGTGTACCCAGTTCCCCCTATAGAACATTCTAGAAATGATAAGTAAATATGGTGTCCCTATCTAAAATGATAGAATGTGGGAACCCAGGCAGTCATACAATCTCACTGATGTACAACCTCCCAAGATCACCAACATTGAAGGTTTCCTTATTTTAAGGAAACTAGAAATCATTGTCTTCTTATCAACAACAACCCATACTATATCATTATCTCAAAGGGAACTTGGTAAACTAGTCACGAAATCCATCGTGAAATCATTCAATTTACATTCGGGATTTGGTAGCTTCTGTAAAAGACTGTTTGGACACTGTTGTTCCACCTTCACCTACTGACAGGTGGAACACCGCATGGCAAAAACAGCTACATCCATTTTCATTCCTGGCCACCAGTACTAACGTTATACATCTTGATACATCTTGGTGGCCCCAAGATGCACTACCCAAGGTGAAGCCTGAGAATATTAGAACATCTCCTCACACATGTCGAAATTGACCCACATGAGGCCATTTACTAACATGAGTTCATCCTCGCCTATGGTCCATCCTAAAGGAGGTTCCTTACCTTCCATAATCTACCATAGAACTAGGCCTTTAGAGTTTGATAGATGAATTATCATCACTCTATTAAGAAGGTTAGAGGTAATAGTTAAGGAATGATAAAAACATCCACCCCTGAATATCATGTACCTCAAAGTGCATCTTAGAGAACAACTCCATAAGATTCCACTCACAAATGGTCTACTGCACTACTTATATCTTAGTCCTCATGCATAGTTCATCAGCCACGTCATTTCCTTTACCATGTGTTTAGGAAAACTCAATTTCAAAATACTGTATATACTCAACCCACCATAACTTCCATAGTTTCAGATCACAGTGTGTAAATATATACCTGAGGCTTTTGTAGTCTGTTTACACCAAGAAATTATCTCCCAATAAGTAATTTCTCAAATAGAACAAAGCATGAATAACAGCAGCTAACTCAAGATCATGAATCAATTAGTTCCTCTTGTGTGGCCTAAACTACCGAGATCCATATCCAATGACTCTATCCACATAAATAAGAACTGCTCTCATCCCGATACATGATACATCATTTTACATAGTGTAACACATTCCCAGATCTGGTAAAATCATCAGTACTAAATTAAATATCCCTTTCAACTCTATAAAGACCGTCTCATAAGAATCTGACCATACATACTTCACACCATTCTTAATCAAGCATATAAATGGTGTTTCTAATCATGATAAGTCCCATATGAAACACATGTAGTAACCAACCATCCCTAAGAATCTTCTCACCTAAAAGACATTCTTGGGATGCTCCTAAGTAACTACTAATATCACCTTCTATAGGTCTATTAGTACTTCTGTCTATAAGATGATGTGACCTAAAAATTGAATCTAATTCATATAGAAGCGGTGCTTTGGGAGCTTGTAATATAACTAATTCTCTTTCAATGTATTCAAAACAATCTCATGATATTTTTCCTGACCATGTTGATTATGAGAATACACTAGGATAGCATCCTTGAAAATCATAACAAACAAATGGAGGTAAGGATAGAACACTCGATTCATCTGTTCCATGAAGACAGCAAGCGTGTTCGTGCGAATTAACGCCATAAACAGATACTCATATAGACCATACCTTATCTTAATGGTTCTGTGAGGTATGTATAACGGTCTAACACACACATGATGATAACTAGATCTCATATCAACATTTGAGAATACATGGGCTCCTCAGAGCTGGTCAAAGATATCATCAATCCACTGTAGAGAATACATGTTCATAACCTTCAACTGGTTCAATTTTTCATAATCCACACATAACCTAAGGGTATCATCCACATTTTTTTCAAAAAGATCATGTCAAACCCATGGAGAATTATTGGTTTGGATGAAACCTTTTTCCTCTAAATCCTCTAGCTGCCTCTTGAGCTCTTGAAAATCATTCATATCTTGCCTATAAGGAGGAATGATATAGGTGCAGCTTCTGGTGCTAGCTCGATATAAAACTCTACCTCTCTCACCAGAGGTAATTCAGAAAATTTAACTTAAAAAATTTATAATGACCCAGAATTTCTGTGGAAATTTTTTTCATAAATATGTGGTAATTTTATGAGTCTATGAAAATTGATGGCACATGATTTCGATGACTGGTGTGCCCAGAATAAATATCTAATGTTTTTTGGGTACATTCAATAAACGTATGATCGGTTTTTTAAAAATTATTAATAGAAGCTCGAAATTCAAATATGAGGGAATCGTTGAACTTGCAGCGCTGGTATTTTCTTAAGAAGACTTTCTCCTCGATGCAAGTTGGTCGAGGGCGGAAGATAGTTTTTGTGTTTTTCGTCGAAACAATAAAATAAAATGATGCATATATTATTTTATTATAACCTCCCATGTGGAAGTCAGAGGTGGGGACCTCCACAACATAACCTCCCATGAAAGATTATGGTGTTGGGGCCCACCTAAACCTAACCTCCCACGAAAGTTTACGGTGTGGGGTCCACCCGAGACTAAAACTCCCTAATAATTGTGGGAGAGGAAAACCTCTCAACTCCCCTCATTAATGAGGGAGAGTCTATCCACAACCCTCCTTTAATATGCCAAATCCTAATCTTTAATTTATTGTGCCAGCCTTGTGAATTAATTATGTGGAGCCAACATAATTAATTCATCCTTTTTGAAATTTTATGCCATCAATAAATTTTATAATCTATTATCTTGGCTTTCTATTCTTTTTGTTGAAAAAAATGTTGGCAATGGAGGATTAGAGATTTTGTGGGAAAATCTCTCACCTGCGATGAAAGAAGAACTACTTTGACAACGAAGAATGATCTTCTTCATCCTTTATCCATAGACTCCTACAGACGTGGGACTTCTTCTACTGACCTTTCCTCCTCATCGTCGTCCTAAAATAGATGCACGAGCTCGAGATTTGAAGTTTGTGGCGGATGCAACAAACGACGACAACTCCATCTTCTTCCCCTCGAATTCGTCTACGAACAATGAACAATGGTAGGGGTTCGATCTTTGTTAAATTTTTCACGTTCTTCATTTCCAATAATGAATTATGAATCGAAGCCGCATGCCATCACTCTAACACGGAGGGTGTTGTCCGAACGAACACGGCCTTCCCCCCTCCTTTCATTGTTTATTTTGACGCTAATAGCAGTACAAGTCTGGATTGAGTGATTTTCATCAATGATTGTTGTGTATTAATGGTGACGTCCCGAGTAGTGCGTGGTAACTTCTGGATCAAGAATTGGGCCACCAAAACTCATCTGGTGCTTGTGAATGTTTCATCGGCGGTTGGAAGTGGCTTACATCACTAGAGATGAAGGGAAGGATGGTCGGCACACTGGTTGGCCGCATGGATTCCATCGGCGCCACCATGCCTCCAGAGGAGTAGGCCATGGTGGTGCAGTGGCAGCCGATGCAATGCCGACCGCGAGAAGAACCGGTGGCATGGGCCCTTGGGTTACCAAAGAAAGAGCGGCATAGCACATGCTGCGAGGTAGAAGAACAGGTCCATCCTTGGCCGCGGCGGCGTAGGATGGGCAGGCGGCTGTGATTTTCGTCGGAGGAGGCACAACGCAAACGCGTCGCGTTGGAGGTGGCTAACCACTCATCCAGCCATGAACAGTGGGACCCCACCATGTGGGTCCTACGTGACATGGACCAGCGCAACGTGGTTCCGGTTTAGAACCCCCCCACCCCCCGAATGGCTAAGCCATTAAGGATTCTAGGGGGCGCGGCCTCCACCCAATGGACGGGGCTAGGGTGGACCCCACGGGCTGCCAGCCACGGGCATCGTTCAGGCCAGACCCAGCGTGGGCCTGACCTAGTGCGGGCCTGGCCAAGCTGCCCCGGCCGACTGGGTAGACCCGTGGACCGGATCTGTCCAGCAGACCGGGTCTGACCCACGAACCGAGTCGGACCCACAGATCAGGTCGGACCTCAGTCTGGACCCTGGTCAGGCTATGTCAGGTTGGGTCGGTCTTACTTGGTTGGACCAGACCTATTTGACCTATTTCCACTCTTTTCCCCGTAACATGAGCTACGGGCGTCCGATTGAAAAAACATATGTGGAAATAGAATCCTTGAAGGGTGATGGTTCTTTTGGCATTCCATACCCGAGGTTTGGACGCAATTGGGGTACATCTGGGTTGGATCAAATTTAAATCCAACCGGGCCCTCAGTACAGAAATGAAAATAACTATCAGACTGGGCTTCTGATTGACGCATCGTTTATTGTGTTGGGTTTCATTTGGCAAGACAGATCTTTTGGATACATCAACTTGGGACTTCGTGAAAGTTGATGTATAGACACTTGTCATGAGATGCGGACCCTCCCGGAATCAAGCATGCTTTGTGCAGAACCCTGTGGCTGGCTGTGCTCTAACTACTATTCTGGGATCCAACGTGGATTCGATAGCTCTGACTATTGTTCCCGAATTCTCTATGGGTTCGACATCTCTGACTACTATTCATGGATCATGTGTGGGTTCGAAAACTCTGACTATTATTCTTGAATCTTGTGTGGGTTCAATAGCTCTTATTACTTTTCCTAGATCATGTGTGGGTTTGACAGCTATGATTACTATTCCTAGATCCTGTGTGGGTTCGACAGCTCTAACTACTATTCCTGTATCCTAAGTGGGATTGGCTGAATAGATGATTTAAAGGCAAAAATAATCATCTCTAACTCTCTACATATGATGTATAACTATGTGAGCTAAGTGAGTAACATTGTGGTTACCTCATGATTGAGATGGATAACATTATAAATTACATATATGTATGGTCATATACCTATTTGGGGTTATCTATTGATTTCATTCTTTTGGTTTATCCTTGTTGGATATTTTGAGACCTTGAGGGTCTCGGGGTCCTTACTGAGTATCGCAATACTCACCCATGCATGGTCTATGCCTGCCCCTTGTTTTGCTGGATGCAGACGACGAACAGCACTGACCGAGGCTGAGAGTACTAGGACTAGATGGTACCTAGAGGAGGACCATATAGTGTGACAGTACACAGAGGAGGCAGACATACATGGAGTGTTTTGGAGGTTATCTGTACCTACCCATCAGGTAGGAATTCCAGAGGACAGACAATAGTTATTTTTCCTTTCTTTAGTTGTACTTGTACTTCTAGTTCTCTGTACTTTATAGTTGGGCTTGTGTTTTCGGCACCTTTACTTTTCAACACTCTTTTATTATAAAGTTTACCTAGTGTTTTGTATCTATATGTGTGCATTCACATTTCATAAAGGCAATGCCTTCCCAATTTTTGTAAATTAAGCCTTTAATGCTAGTCACCTTCCCCTGGCCTATGGAAGGCGGGCATGGTTAGTCACGGCATGGGCCCTGGGAGATAGGTCATGATAAATTGGTATTAGAGGAGTCAGTTCTACAACAAAACATAGGACTCTGATCTTTTCTATGATACAATAGTGTTATGTGTAGTGAGTGTTATTTTTAGTTTAGGGAGTCTAGTGTTGGTGCGGTGGCTGACGTATCCATACACAAGGACCCTGACATCTGATTTCTGACTCAGTACATGAAAACATTGATTGCATGGGTGTTTTAAAGAGTCCTCTTTGTGAATTATTTGAGCCATCTCACCAGGAATATCTTTTTGACCGTGGTTCACCAATTTCTTTTCGGGATGGCCCCACGTAGATATCTAGCCAGGGATATAGGCTATGTTTGAGATGGAAGGCCCCCGAGTGACGAGGAATCGGTGTAGGGACCAATCACAGCAGAGGCACTAGTGGTGCCACTAACATTTATGCCACTAATGCCACTAGCCCCAGCAACAGACAATGCACATCAGTTGAGTGCATTGCACGAGTTCTAGCACTTGAGACCACCCTGGATTAGGGGAGAGATGGACTCAAAGGCAGCTGAGAATTGGATGGAGGTTGTGGTGAGAGTCTTTCACCTAGTAGGGACACCAGCCAACCTTATGGTGATCCGTGTCATGAGTCTTCTTCAAGAAGCAGCTGGAAGATGGTGGAGCCTGATGCTCCAGGTGCATGAAGAGGTGACACTTCTTTGGGCAGACTTCAAGAGCCTGTTTCACGAGGATTTTTTCCCAGCCACCCTTTGTGTAGTGAAGATACAGGAGCTACTTCATCTGCAGTATGGTAGCCTGATGGGGGCACAATACTCAGCGAGGATCAATGACCTCTCGTGCTACTCCACTGATATGGTTCAGGACGCATTCTTCAAGGCTCAAACCTCCGTGTATGGGTTCAAGTGATAGATATGAGCTTCGATGATATCCCTCAGCATCCCGACGCATGCAGGGGTGTTGGAGAAATCCTTCTTAGTGTAGAGTTTCCTTGCTGAACAGTCACCTGTAACAAGACCCACCACTGGGCATCACATAGCAGAGTCTTCCCCAACATACAGTAGACAGATGTCACAGAGATCCAAGCAGACCAGACCATCTGTGGGATGACCTCAGGACTCAGGTTCAGTTGTGAGAGGAACCTTAGATAGAGCCATTCATACAAGGAAAATGCAGTGTTTCACATGCGATGTGAAGGGTCACAGGACTCGTGACTATCTGACACCCATTTCAGATGATCAATAAACAGTTGAGTACCTCCCATGTAGAGGTAGAGATTCGATCGAGGCAGTCTGCAGGGAGAATGTGGGTGTGGAAGAGGATTTGTCTATGTAGTGGGCAGTGGATGCCATTTTGAGGTTTTACAACCACCACCACTAGGAGGTCCACCCCGACCACAGGGACCAGGTGGACAGTCGAGAGCTCAGCTCCAGGAAGATGAGGCATACGATCATGGAGCTCCAGAGATGATTTGAGGTACGAACCGTGTCTACTCCACCATAACTGAAGTAATAATAATCATAGGTGCCATTCACTATTTCATTACCACCACCCTCGTTCGGATCATGAAGATTCTGAAGGAGTCGTTGGCTCGATCCTTACAGCTAGAGACACCTACAAGAGAAGATTCGATTATTATCCCCTAGTTCCAGTAGTGTGAGCTTACTCTAGGAGGCAAGAGCTTCGGGTGGAATCATCTAGTAGCAGTGTCGAGGCCTTATGATGTCATCTTGGGTATGGACTGGTTATCAATAGTCTATGCCTAGATTGACTGTATTAGGTGAAAAGTTAGGTGAGTCCGCACGGATGGGGCCAGGTTTACCTTCCCCAGTAATAAGGAAGCCTTTGCAATGCAGGATGGACTTACTCGAAGGAGGGTGCAACCGATCACTCATCAGTTGGCATGTCTTACCCTCGGAGCAGTTGATGTGGAGAGTCTGATCTATCCTTTAGTGGTGGACCAGTACGTGGATGTTTTCCCTGATGATTTTCCAGGTCAACATCCTCACAGAGAGGTAGACTTTTACATTGACTTGTACCCTGGTATGTCACTAATATCTACACCAGCGTATCAAATGGCTCCTACTAAGCTTCGCGATATGTGAGTATAGTTAGATAAAATGGAGGGGAAGGGATTAATCCGGCCCAGTGTTTCCTCCTGGGCATCCCTAATTCTGTTCTCCAAGAAGGCATATGGAAGATTGAGGCATTGTGTCGACTATCGTCACCTGAACCAGGTGACCTTGAAGAACAAGTACCCACTCCCATGGATGGATGACCTCTTTGAATAGCAGAAGGGGGCACAATGGTTCTATAAGATAAACCTCATATCATTCTATCACCATCTCAGAGTTCGAGATGAGGATGTGCAGAAGGGAGCCTTCAAATGTTGGTATGGCTAATACGAGTTCATGGTTATGCTATTTGGCATAACCAATGATCTAGTAGTATTCATGGGAATCATGAACAGGATTTTCCAGCCATACCTCAATTGCATTGTCGTATTCTTCATCGAGGACATTATTATCTACTCGACTACTAAGGAGGAGCATGCCTACCATTTGCTGGTAGTACTGGACTCATTCCGATTGCACCCGCTTTATTGTAAGCTCTCGAAGTGCCAGTTCTGTATCTGATAAGATCAATTTCCGGGACATGTCAAATCAAAAGTGAGAGTTGCAGTGGATCCAGGGAAGATGGAGGTGGTACATTATTGGGAGCCTCCCATGAGTGTAACAGTGGTGCATAGTTTCTTGGGTTTGGCTGGTTATTACTGTAGGTTCGTACAAGACATCTCCAGAGTTGCAGCACCACTATCAGCCTTGATGAAGAAGGGGAGGCCCTTTGTGAGGTCGGATAGATTCCAGCAGAGCTTTTAGGAGATGACTCAGATGATGAATAGTTCCCCCATATTGAGCCTTCCAGATGAATTACTTGGGTACATCGTCTACGGCGATGCATCAAGGACCATACTCGGATGTGTCTTGATGTAGGAGCACGCATTGATCGCTTATGGTTCACGATAGCTCAGACAACATGAGAAGAACTATGCTACCCAGGACCAGGAGATAGAAATAGTGGACTTTTCATTGAAGATGTGGAGACACTATTAAATGGGAGATCATTTTACCATGTACTATGATCACAATAGTCTCAGGTATATCTTCTTTCAGAAGGCCTTGATCCTAAGACAGTGTTGTTGTTTGAATTCCTCCAGGACTATGATTTTTTGGTATTCTATACTCCTAGGAAGGGGAAAATTTTTGCAGATGCACATAGTAGGAGAACTGGTATACAACTGCTAGGTGAGATGACAGAGCAGCTAGATGCTTTACAGATATCCTTTCTGGATTGAGATGGATTAGCCTTTTTCCAGATTCTTACATTAATTCACTAACTTCTTCAGTGAATCATGGGGCGCAGCATGGGGACACTGACTGTGAGACACGACTTTCTCAGATATCCACAGTGTAGGCACCTGATGGATTTTTTGATGGTGGGGAGCATGTTATCCTCTTCAGAGGAAGTACCATGGTAATAGTGTACCATTATGAGGAAGTGTTGAGGGTGTTCCATACATCTCCTCTTGAGGTACATCCAGGAGTGGTGAAGATGTACCAAGATCTCCGATGACAGCACTGGTGGTCGGGAATGAGGAAAACAGTGGCATTGTTCATCTCTCAATGCCTCACCTGTTAGCAAGTGAAGGCATGGCATCAGGTACCCATAGTCTTGAATCATCCTTTAGAGGTCCCACAGTGGAAGTGGGATGGAATATCAATGAAATTCATGACAGGAATTCCACATACATCCAGAGGTTATTACTCGATTTGGGTGATCGCCTACCGACTCAAAAAGTCAGCCCACTTCCTACTGATCATAGGGCAGGGTTCATTAGAGAGCTTGGGATGCCTCTACATGTAGGAGATTGTGTGGCTACATGGTGTACCATTTTCCATTGTCTCTGATCATGACACATGGTTTAATTCTCGGCTATGGAAGGGGTTGTAGGTGGCTTTTGGGACGTAGCTTCATCTGAGCACCGCCTTCCATCCTCAGACGGATTTCCAGACTGAGCGGACAATTCGGACCCTCTAGGACATGATGCGTGCTTGTTTCCACAACTTTGGTCGCGGCTGGGAGGATCACTTACCATTGGTGAAGTTTTAATACAACAATAGCTATCACTCCACCATTCGGATGGCACCTTTCGGGGAATTATACGGGCAGAATTTCAGATCGTACATGTGCTGGAATGGCCCTAGGGAGTCATCGCTAGTGGGAACAGAGATGGTACGAGCTTCCATGGAGAAGGTGAAGATTATCTAGGAGAGGATGAAGACATAATAGAGCTGACAGAAGTCGTATGCTGACAGGATATGGAGGCCTCTAAAGTTCGTAGATGGTTACCACATCTTTATGTGGGTCTCACTTAGATGAGGTCTACATATATTTGGCTGAGACGGCATGTTATCTCAATGATTAATCGGACCATTGCCTGTCCTCATTAGAGTTGGCGAGGTGGCTTACCGCTTAGCTCTTCCACCTGAGTTGCACTGTGTGAACGCCGTCTTCCATTTATCCTAGCTGAGGTGATATGTGCACGACCCTTATCACATCATCGACCATGGAGAGTTATTCATCGACGATGGGGCGACATTCACGAAGGTTCTAGTATAGATTGAGGATCAACATGACCAAGTCCTTCATGGATGGTCAATTCCTCTAGTGCACATTCAATGGCACCATAGAAACCTCTAGGAGAGAACATGTGAGAAGGTGGATCAGAAGCTTGCTCAGTACCCCCACTTGTTCCCTTAGTTTTAGTTGTAGCTTATGGGGACGTAAATCCCGGATTTGGGTTGAATTTAAAGATGCATAATTTCCATGGATTTTTTTTAAATACATTGGAATTTTACGAGTCTGCAAAAACTGACGGTGCGTGATTCTGAGTCCCGAAGTGCCCAGAATCAATTTCTAAAGGTTTTTTTGGGTACATTCAGAAAACATATGAGTGGGTTTTTAAAACATTTGAACTTGTTATTAGAATTGAAATCTGAGAGCACAGTTGAAATCGTAGTGCCGGTAGTTGCTTAATAATACTTTCACCTCGATGGTAGATAGTCGAGGGTGGAAGATTTTTGTTGGGTTTTTCATAGAAATAATAAAATAAAATGATGCATGGTTTATTTTATTATCACCACCCAAGTGGAATTTGGTTGTGGGGACCACCACACCTTATCATCCCATGAGAGGTTATGGTGGTGCGGCCCACCAAAACCTAACCTCCCACGAGAGGTTACGGTGTGGGGACCACCCGGGACTAAACCTCCCTAATAATGGTGGGAGAAGTAAACCTCTCAACTCCCCTCATTAATGTGGGAGGGTCTCTCCACCCCCCTCCTTTAATATTCCATATCGTCCTCTATAATTTATTGTGCCATCCTTGTGAATTAATTATGTAGAGAAAACATAATTAATTCACTCTTTTTTAAATTTTATGCTAATGATAGATTTTATAATCTATCATCTTGGCTTCCTATTCTTTTGGATGATAAAAAGGATGGAAAAGGAGGATTAGAGATTTTGAGAGAAAATCACTCACCATCGAAGAACAAAGAACACCTTCTAAAACGAAGAATGATCTCCTTTGACCTTCATACACGGACTCCTATTGATGTGGGACGTCTTCGACCGACCGTTCATCCTTATCTTCATCAACGAACCGACACATAAGGTCAGGATTTGAAGTGTCTGGCGAACGCAACCAACGAAAAAAATGATGTCTTCTTCCCCAAAACTCCATCAATGAACAACAATCAATGGTAGGGGTTAGAGCTTTGTTAAATGTTTCATGTTATTCATTAACCTTCAAGAATTAAGAATCAAAGTTGTATGCAATCACTCTAACACGGAGGGTTCGGGCCGAACGAACACGGACCAACCCCCCTCCACCTTTCTTTGTGGATTTTGATGCAAATCATGGAACCATTCGGGATTGAGTTATTTTCATCAATGATGGTTTCGGATTGAATGCAACATTATGAGTAGTGCACGACAACTTCCAGATCGAGAATCGGGCCACCAGAACTTGTCCGGTGACCCGTGAAGGGTTTGTCGGTGGTAAGAACAAGATAGTGTCACCGCTGACGAAGGGAAGGAAGGTTGGAACTCCATCCAGCCATGTAGATGGCGCTAGTGAAACCCCAATTCTGGAGGAGTAGGACGTAGATGATGGGTTGCGACGGTACAGTGGCGGTCGGTGCAAGGACAGCCGTGAGAAGAACCGGCATCATGGGCTTTCGGGTTGCCTGGGAAAGCGCAACATAGCAAGTCGCCCGATGGAAGAACAGGTCGTGGCCATGGACATAACGACATAGGATGGGAGGCTAGATCTTCCAGTCATTGGAGGTGGAATGGCGCAACCCCGCCGCATGGAAGGTGGTTGGCCTCTCGGCCAGCTAGGAACGACGGGACCCCGCCGCGTCGGTCTCGCGTGACATGGACCAGCGCCATGTGGCGCAGGTTTTGAACCCCCCCCCCACCAATGGCTAATCCATTTAGGATTATAGGGGGAATGGCCTCCCCCTAGATGCGGCTAGGGAGGACTCCACGGGCTGCCAGCCGTGGGCCTCACGCGAGCTAGACCATGCGCAGGTCAGGCTGCCCCCGCTGACTGGATCGGTCCCGTGGACCGGGTCTAACGTGAAGACCAGGTCGGACCCATGGACTGGGTCGGACCCACTGATTGGGTCGGACCCCAGTGTGCACCTGAGTCAGGCTGGGTCTGGCCGGGTCGGGTCGTCTGGGATGAACCGGACCCAGACCCGCTTGACCTATTTCAACTCTTTTTCTCGTAAATTGATCTACAGGCATCGGATTGACGAACTGTCTGCGGAGATGGAAAACATGGAGGGACATGGTTATTTTTTCATACCCCACTCGAGTTTTTGGACATAGTTGGGGTATGAAAAGGTTGTATTGAACTTAAATCAAACTAGGCCCTCAGAACCAAAATGCAAATAACTCTCTGACTGGGGGTCTGATTGATGCAACATCTATCGCATTGGGTTTCCTTTTGCATGACATATCTTCTGGATACAAAAAAATGGGACTTATTGGTAGTTTATGTATAGACACATGGCTTGAGGAGCAGAACCTCCGGGAATCAAGCATGATTTGTGTGGAACCATGTGGCTGGCTGTGCCCTGACTACTGTTCCTAGATCCTACATGGGTTCGATAGCTCTGACTACTGTTCCTTGATCCTACGTGGGTTTGAGAGCATTGACTAATGTTCTTGGAGCCTACGTGGGTTCGATAGCTCTGACTACATTTACTGGATCCTATGTGGGTTTAACAGCTCTGAATACTATTCCTGGATCTTGTGTGTGTTCGATAGCTCTGATTACTATTCCTAGATCCTATGTGGGTTCGACAGCTCTGATTACTATTCTTGGATCTTATGTGGGTTCGACTTCTCTGACTACTGTTCCTGGATTCTATGTGGGTTAGACTAGATAGATGATTTATTGGCAATATATAATCATCTTTAACCCTCTACAAAAGTTATATACCTGTGTGAGATGAGTCAGTAAATTTTTGTTTACCTCATGATTGAGATGAATTACTAGATAACTTAGGTATATGTACGGGCATATACGTAAGTATGGTTAACTATTGATAGCATTATTGTGGTTTATCATTGTTGTATTTTGTGAGACCATGAGTTTCTCGAGGTCCTTACTGGGTATCGTTATACTCAACCCTTTATGGGCTATTCTCACACCTCGTTGTGCTGGATGCAGATGACAGACAGTGCTGATCGAGGCTGAGAGTACTAGGACTGGACGGTACTCGGAGGTGGACCATACAACGTGACGGTAAAAGGAGGTGGTGGATGTAAGTGGAGTGGTTTGGAGGCTATATGTACATACCCTTTAGGAAAGAATTCTAGATGATGAGCCAACAGTTGTTTTTCCTTTCAATAGTTGTACTTGTACTTCCAGTTCCTTGTACTTTACAGTTGGGCTTGTATTTCTGGCCCCTTTACAATTTAGCACTATTTTATTATATAGTTTACCTAGTGTATTGTATCCAGATGTGTTCTTTTATAGGTCATAAAGTCAATATTGTTATAGTTTTTGGGAATTATGCCTTTGGTTCTTGTCTCCATCCCCTGGCCTATGGAAGGCAGACATGGGGTAGTCACGGCATGGGCCTCAGAGGACGGGTCGTGAAAAACGTCCTATAAAAGATCAACAACTATAGGGAAATTATCCTAACATGTTACCTAATCATCCAGATATAAACTCACAAATTGGGATTTCATCCCACCTATCCCATGATTCTCAAGTCCATATCAGCTCACCTGGACATCCCATTCACACTTTTGATTGAACTCCCCACCCTCAAGTGATGTAAAACACACCATGCGATCATAGAAATCAATGAAGGCTTGAAAGGGAACCAATCAGTCCATATCGAGAATGAAATCAAGCCTATCATATCGAGGATGTTGTGGTATTATACAATGTGACAGCCACCAACCTCAAGGGGGAACTGCCTACACTGAAGCACACCTTCCTTCATAATCCCTAACAGACTTTCTAGCATCATCATGCCTTAATAAGTAAAAACATAGAATATAAGTCTCTCTACAATGGGAACATATATAAGGTTACGCGATGCCTCTATATCAAAAATTGCAGAATCTAAAACAGATGCTACTAGAATAGTACCTCTTATAGTAGAGGGCATTGGATCCTAGTCTTGATTTATCTATTGCACAAAATATACCTGGAATGTTTTACATTCTAATGAACCTACCTCGTTACCCGGAGCTAATCCACCTACTATCATTATGAACCTAGATTCTAGCTACCACGACCATGACCATCACCACAGACTGGTCGTCCTAATGTACCTCATCTCCTAATCTAGTGAGAAGATGTTGACCCTAATATTGAATGTGGAGTATGTTCAGACCCTTTCTCAATGGATGGTGGTTGAAATGTTCTGCAGAAGCATTATAGATGTTCCATCTTTCCACATGATCATCACTCGATTGGGTACTTCATACATTATGGCCTCATATGTCCAAGCCTGCTTCACTAGTATCACCACAACTAGCTACCCAAAGAGATGTAATGTCTTTTAATATCACTAGGTGGAAGCTCTAGATGATGCTTCCTACTATCCGTCGATGTAATACCAGACCAAGGTGTCAATCCTCCCTAACATGCACCACCAAATTACCTCATGTTATGCTCTGAGGTCAATGAATAGTTCATTATCCTAGATACAATAGTCTTCTAGAATACATTTACCAATGATCATATGTCATACCAGAGACTATCCATGAATCAACTTGATTTTGATAACTCTTCACCAATCAGAATAGGTTTGAAATGAAAAAAATCAGTAAAATAGGCTGAGTAATCCATTACTAATAGTGCTCCCTATTGCAGATGTAAAAACACATGGGCTTGATCAGCCCACAAATTCTCAGGATAGAATTAATCATATAAGATCATTTGAAACTCCATTTGTTTCATCTCTCAATGACGATCGATCTGAGTGATAACATCCCACCACTTCTTGGTGAAATCATACAACATTTACATAGAGAGATTTACCCTCCTCTCAGAAGGAGTCTATAAGTGATCAATGATAGAAAACATGGACCTGATCCATGACTTTGTATCATATGATCCTCCATCCCACAAAAATGTGGGCATATTTTGCTACTAAAAATCATGTGTAAACTCTATCGTAGTCTGGGCATGTCACGGTGCTCCATAAATGGTCTGCATTAACATCATAAATCCTTCACAGAACTGTTCTTCCACACCTTTGTCTAGAAAAAATCCTAGTTCCAAAACTAGCACAACTAGAGGATCCACTAGTATCACAAGGCCTACAACCTCTGGGGTATGATCATCACCACTCCATTAGTTGTACAACATGAGGTCTCAGTGGTGGCATGAATCTATAATTCTAAACAAACACTTCAGTTCAAGATGATTATCAAGGTTCATATCTCAAAAGTGTTGATATTTAGAAAGGATTGGCAAAAACCTTCCTCTATAAGAACTCACCCCTCTTCCTGCCCCATGGGTCATGTCTAGGTGTTAATCAAGTGATAGAAACTATCAAAATCACACTACTACAGTCTGGTCTGGTCATGTTCTCTACCATAATCCATATCAGTTTCTCTTTTTTTCATATTATTTTTATTTCAAACTGAACTCAACTTCACATTCATTGAATTGATACTCGTTACATATTTATCACATTCCCATAAAAAGGGTAAACCATTGATATGCTGAATTTTGATCTGTGAGGGCCAATACTACCTAAGAATCAAATATTTTCATCCACCTATAACATATCAAAACACATTTCACTTTATGTTTGAACCATAATCCTCCAAATTCTTATCCAACAGGACCCATAAACCTCATGTAAAAATTCTTTTCATCCATCAATTTCACTCAATAACATATCCCAATTCACTTAACACAACATTAGGCATATTTATCAACGCATAAATCACAACAGCATGCAATTTGTAATGCATCCTAAATGGCATTACATAATCCATGACATGTGAAATCTAGAAGTTGACTATATGATGCATTAGATGTAATACCCTCATCTCATCGATTTGTAACACAATAAAACCCAAAATCACACCAAAAATAACCGCATAAACCAAGTGCATCACCCAATGATGGAATAAAATAAATTGTAATTGTCAAAATCTAGATAATAGAAATTTAATTTAATGTAATTTATTTTTTCCTATACACAGAATAGTTATGCTCGGCCATAGCTCATTAAAAAACCCTTTTTCCTACATATCTATTTCTATTATTTCCATGTAGTAGATAAACTAGAGAAATAAATTCCCTATTTGTAATGTCCCAGACCATGATTCCACTGAAAGGTGCCCCAAACCCAGTAGGTCACATTGTCTAAAGTGCATCTCCCCAAACTCTAGAGTCTATTTACTAGTAGTGAGGGCATGGGGGATCAATTGGGGAAACTATTCCCTCATTATCATAATGTAACATAGTGGAATATCAAAAACAGTTTCATATAGGGGAAGCAATAAACCATACAACAGAAGTAAATAGTGGAAGACTAAGAGTATAAACAAGTTAGAAATAATATCATATAAAATATGATGATACATGTAACATGTTTCTCATAAAGAATCAAAAATAGGAATACAAGGAATATGTACAATATATATCAAAATTTAAAAAAGGAAAAAATAAACCCAGTAGCATCGCAAACCACAACATGGTCCCATTCTCTCTTACTCCTAAGTAGCATATCAAGTCCCTGAAATTGGGTTCTTTCCATTATCATTACCTTCAATCATAAAATATTTTTGGTCCGAGAAAAATGACCCAAATAGGGTATGAAACTAAATCCTAGTAGGAAACCACCCAAGGACTATTCCAATCATTCAGTTAATATATAAGATAGGCAATCTGTAATAAGAAAATCAGTAATCAAGGAAGTACTCAATATTAAGAAACCTACATGCACTGTTTTTCATTTACATTAATTTATTTTTCATTTAAAAAATTCATTGAATTGAATTTATAATTATTTAGATCCTTCTTGAACTTATCATCCCCCATGTAATTGGTAGCACAATATAATCCTCAAAAGACCATCGAATCTGGTATAATTAAAAACCAAATCCAAGCTTGTGCTTTGTCTTTGCAGACGTGTTAAAGATCATTTAATTTATAATTCAATTCAGAACCGGAGACCATCCTTGACATTCCTATGTTGGAATAAAAGTATCACTACATTTGAAATCTCAACAAATACCCTACTATACCATCCTTGGAAAACCACTTAGGAACCTGGTATCACTCTAGGTGAGGTATATAGTCTCTGTCATCTGAGTATTTTCTTGGGGGTCCTCTAAGGAAACCCCATGTATCACCCATGATATATAATAAAATTCCCCTTGATTCTGTCCATGGTATCCCTAAATATGGTCCTTGTTTCACTAGGCATATAAGTCATGCCTCAATGATTCCATCCACAACATCCCTCAATGGATCCATGTATCACTCTGTGTATTATAACTTTTAATAGTTGATTCTATCCATGGAATCTTGAGGTGGATCCATGTATCACCCAATGTATAATGGTCAATAGTCACATGAGTCCATCCATAGAATTATCATCTGAATCCATGTGACACTCATAGTTATTTATCATTTAACCATATCAATTCCATTTAATATGACAAGGTCAAAACCAAGAGCATCTAATAATATACTCACCTCAAAGGGTGTATCAAACCTTGTCCAATCTTTAAGGGATTGTACATCTAATTACTCATGTGGGCATATTTCTTATAATAAGAAACATGTGTATAATAAAATAATACATGGATTTAACATAGTTTAAATCATTTGGACACATCATAAAAATGAGCTCCCATGTTTTATCAATCCATTCCATGGAATGGACACAATTTAACTCATAAGGGGTAATAACTAATGGGCCATCCAAAACTCATATGGCCGTTTTCAATATACCAAGCCTAACTATAACATCAAGATATCACATGGATTAGTATTAATATAACACAAATGGTAAAATTCATAATTATAGAAATTAAATAAAATTTCATCAATCCAAGTCATATCCTATACGTACTCACATGGGAAAGGAGTAGACAAAACGAGCTTTCTTAAACAAGCAATGAGACATACAGGTCAAGGGGGAAGTCATCCACCCATACCCTTAATTAGTTCATTTAAAATCTATCAACATTTCAATTGAACTCACAATACAATTCCCATTTTGCCATCCCATGACATGGGGTAAAAGGAATGCCTCATGGGAATCCATTTCCAAAAGCCATAAAGGGTCACTCAAGGAAAATCACCCATGGATCAGTCCTTAATCAAGGTATAAAACAAATATCATGCATAATCATGCTTATTCAATTACCTAAAACATGATAAGCAACAAAATTGTTCAATTACAATTTTAGGTGATGCCCCAAAATGGGTGCGCAACACTCCAACACATATAATCAATCCAAATGTCAATGAAAAGCACAAGACCACCTACTATAGGATCTCGCTTGATAGCTCATCTAGTATCATGATCTAATTCATCCTAGTTTGGAATAAATCTGAAGAATAGATTAGGAAAAATAAAATAGGTAATATGAGCCTAAATACAAATAACATGGTCGATATCCATAAGAATCAATAATGGATAAAAATAAATTAAGACCTTACCATTACGGATCAAATGAGACAAATCGAATTGGAATCGGATATCTGACAGTGGTTAGATTTGAAGTCCAAGAGTAGTCATGTTTGAGAGTTTTTCCATGGGAGCTATTGTTCGTTTGAAGAAAACCAAAAAATGGGTTAATATAAGATATTTATTTAAAATGAAAAATATTAAATATCCTACATAGCAGGTCTCTCATGGTTTATACTAACTATTTGTTAAACTGTGAAGAAACCATGAATGGGTTCCTATAGCCATTGGTTATAGTGCATGGTCATCCCGCATGGTTTATAAACTATGTGCAAACCCTACTAAGACCCGCTATCAAAATCATATAAAATAGAAGACCAGGATGTACAGGTGTGGACTTCCTCCCATACAATTTCCCCAAACCGTGTGGCCTATAGGTCCCCACTATCTTGCCTTACAAGATTTAGTCAAGTCATGCGGCCTAACCCGCATGATTTTCCCAAACCATGTGTTAGGATTAAAACTTCCAAACATTGGTTTCTGGGATCCAGAACAGCTCCGAACACCCCCGAGGACTCAATGAACCCAATAGGAGCACACTTTATGTCATGCATAAGTAATAAAACTGAGAGAATATGGAATACACAAGAGAGCATATAATATAATAAAACATCAAAGGTACCCCACTCCTACTTCCCTACTAGTTTTCTACACTACCCCAATGGCACTTGTCATCAGAATATCTCTCCAAATGTAATCCAACCCGAAGACTCCTGGTAAAGGCATCACAACATGCACCTTTGACATCACCAAACCATACCATCCCATATCAAAAACCATATAATGACCAAGTAATTTTCTAGATCCCCCACAACATGTACAATGTATATCAAACATCAGGTATTATACCTCAAGTCATTACCACCCATACATTGAGTAAGTACCTTAATCCATCACAACCAATACACATCATACCTATAGTATTCCTTAGCAAACTATATCCAGAAAAATATGTGTGTAAAATAACTGCAATTCATTAAATCCCTCTATGTACATATATGGGAAAAATAACCACTATGCATATCAGCACAAGAAACTAGCAAGATAAGAGGGTAAGGCCAGAGGGGGTAGTAATCCATCCATCATCCCACCGGGATATTAGCGAAAACACCCTCCCATAGTCCATAGGGTGTTAGTTACCCTAACCAACATGGGTGGGGTAGCATATGAAATCACATAAAATACATGATATAATATAGTTTGCAACCACACTATGGATATAACCTAGTATTATACTAAACCGCATCTAATCTCATTGAGACTCCTGACTACCACTATTCAGACCAGTTATCCTATACGATAACCATCATTTAAATATGTAAATTAAAATCATTCATTACATTTAATAATTTCCTTTCATTAATTAATTCATTGTCCATTAATTAACCATTAACATTATTCCACATTAATCATCAATGTGATGTTAATGCCCTCCAGGCATAATCCAAACCAAGGACATTGTTTATCGAAATTAGAATAATTAATCATTACATTCCATCACCAACCATCCCAATGGGTTAAACATTTATTTAATCCATTATTAACACTATTCCATATCCAGATTCTCTAGGGAAACTATCCTAAGAAAACACAAAGTGTAAACATTAAAAAAAGAACCTCTAGTTGCCTTAATCAATTGGGAAAAAATGTATATAAAATACGAAACATGGCCATCATCCATTAAATAGATTCAATCGAGCATACCTGATATTAGTATCTCATCAACGGGTAAGAATATATTTTACCCATTCCATCAACTCTAGTTCAATCCCCGACACACACATGCATATAAAAATGCATCTCACCATCATAAGATTCATCCGGTGCCACATCAGTCAGGCCTCCATGCCCACATACCACAACACCCACCCCAGGATCATCCATACAAGGGTCACATAACATCCGGGCCTCTCCACCCTATATCACACATCAACCATCCATGCTCATCCATATCATGATCATATTACAAAGCTCCAATCCTGATCATATCACAATTCATTAGGAACAAACAAACAATAAACAGAAAAAATGGGCTCTCAAAACAAGGCACTCAGACTTCTCATGAAAACGAGCTCTCCGGGATCTGAAATAAGGATCTCAACCTTCTCAAGAAAATTAGAAACTCGGGCCCTAGAAAATTATATTTATCAGACAACCAGTTCTCATTACATCTTGAATTAGCAAATTAATTTTTTAATAATATAAGTACTCGACCGTAAAACATTTCGTAATCTTGAATTAAATGAATAATTCACATTGGGGATCTTTTTAGGAATATATTTTTAGAGAGTTATGCCATAACAATTACATTTCACCTCAAAAAATGGAAATTTATATACTTCTACTTAGTTTCCATCTATATCATAAAATAAAAACTCTTTATAAAAAATAGTAATGCCTAGTTCTTTGTTTTAGACAGCATGACTATTCCATGATCCCATCCTTGACCCAATTTGACATTATGGCCTCTAAAAAAAATTTCGAAAACTTTTTATGAGCATAAAAAGAACATTAATGGATACACAAAGAATGAAAACTATTAGTTTTTCAAAACAAAAAGTAAACGATGAATACCCTATCATATATAATACTCTTCACATTTATGATGTAGTAAGTACTCTTCACTGAATAAAAGTTCATTTATTACCATTTTGAAACCAAAATATTACCACAAAACCCATATAATGAACACATAACATATAAAGGTAATTTGGGAAATAAACAAACATAAATGGAATAACCAAACGGTCGACTTCCATACATATGACTAAGTGGAATAGACATACGTCCGACTTCCATACCCAATACATTGGAGGTTATAACATAACCACATGTCCTGGATTATCATGGAAGAACCCTTCATTTGGTTTATCACGTAACCACTCATAAAATTTCCAAGTACCATTATAAAATCATGTCACATAAAACAAATATAAAAGAAAGATAACATTTCCAAATTTCAATCACAATATATCATTAAAATATATAGACATAAAAATTCCCTTATCAAAACCATTTCCAATAACAAAATACATAAAAGAGTATATGGTATTTATTTTCCTTTTAAAAAAATTACGTCTTTTATGGAATCCAAAGATCAAATAATACTCACAGCGGTGGAAAAGGTCATTGTCACCGCTTACATTAAAACATTAATTTCTTGTCATTTAGTAAAACGCATAATAGAAAAAGATTCCCTTTGAATGAAATGTAAATTCAATGTTTTTTATATACCGTATAAAAGAAAGTAACAAATAAAATAAAATATGCCTCCATGAAAGGAGATTGAGATGACATCTCTTACCTCGAGTCTGACTTGTCTCGATCGTTCTTTAATCTCATGAATAAAAAACTAAAGTAAATTTATACTTTATTAAGAACCATTTTTAACTTTATTATTCCTTTTATATCACTTAATACCATGTTATAAACATTTTTTTATCATTTAAGTAAATAATGGTTGTTTTATCGATATTTGGTACTTGAGTCGAAAATGAACTTCTAATAATTAAAAGTTTTTCATGTGGTCAAAATAAAATTATATCTAGAATGATATTTATGATTTAGATATCATATATATCATATATATCTAGTATATATATTTATTTATAATTGTACATAACATTTAGAGATAATAAAATGAAATGCACCATTCATGGAGACGGTAAGTCGTACGTATGCATGAACACTACTTTAATTTCTATTTCGTATTTTAATGGAATGAAAACATAATGATACATAGTTATATTATAAATATAATATAATATCATATATTATTTTAGTAACTCCATTATTTATATGTTCCACGTATGGTATAATGAGATATATAACTTTGAGGGGCCGGTTGTCCGCACTTCCACAATTGAAAATATCACGTTTTTCCATAATGGAAACCTTAAAGGTAAGATATAAATGAAAAATAAAAAATCATAGATAAAATATAAATATAATATATATTACATATAAATTTAGTTCCATCATAATGGCCACCATGATAGGCGGTTGGAGATAATTGAACAATCATCGTATCATGAGGCAATAGTTCGTCGTCCACAGAAATAGTATGTTCTTTACACATTAGATGGAGGTGTGTGAAATTTTATCTCAAATAATTCTCATAAAAATAACCTAGTATATTGAGAATACATGGTTTTTAGAAAGAAATGAATAAAAAGAGTTTATGGGGTCAGAGAATTAAAATAAAATAAAAGAACTTAAAAGAAGATGTTACCTTTAATTCGGTATCTCTCTTTGGTTTGAACCAAATGGTTTATTTTATGCTACTTATGCCTAATATAAGTATTATAAGAGTAATAGGGGTGTGTGAGGAAATTATTTAGGAAGATTTTGGATGAGACAAGTGGATTGAGAGTTGTGAGGAATGATTTAGAAGTGGTATCCTTTTATAAGGGGGAGGAGGGACTCATTAGGAATGTTTGAAACAATTATTTTGTTATAAAAATATATTAGGTTTTAAAATTTCAAAAAAATCATTAAAATATAAAATAATACCACTATTGTTCTAAATAAAATCATCGAATTTAAATTGGACAGGTTTTGAATATTTGTTTTTTATTTATAATCATATTTATTTAAATCATTCATTAATGAGGTAAAGACTACATCATTATTGTGTCAAAAACAATTTTATTTATTTGATGTTTAAAATTTATAAAAAAATTACAATGATGTAGGAATTAGTTTTGGCATTCAAATTCATATTTATAGTCGAATAGATAACCTATATAACCCCATGTAAAAAAATTATTAATTAAAATATATTTTTTATGTCGTTTTTTTCCTTTACTTTAAATTAATTAAAATAGAGTTTCAGTATCACTCTCAAGTGGGTCCATGGGGTCCCAAAATCGACCCAAGGATACCCATGGTTAGAAATATATCAACCAATATTATTAGGGCACATGTAAGGGTAATTTTATATTATTATATTAATATTTGTTTACCCTTATTTACCAGATTTACCTTTTAACCATGGTATATAAAATTTTTACAGATATAATATTAATAATGTCTAAAAATTAAAGTTACCTATTAAAAAAATTTTGACCACTCAATTCCAAATATGGAATACATTTTTTCATATTCAAAACACATAAGTGAGGTAAATTATTTTAAAATTAATTCCCGTTCTCGAAACAAAAGGAGTGTTTTTAATAAATAATAACATTTAAAAGATTGACACTTATTTATGTTCAATTTCAATGAAAATTTACATCCAATAACCAAAATTGGATTAAATAGTAAAAACATAATATAATTAAACTTTAAAACCAATTAATAATATAATCTATCTTTATAAATATATTTTAATAAAAGGCAGTTTTGAAATAAAATACAGTATTTTTCACCATTCTTTAAGAATTAATTTTATCAGAAAAATACCAAAATTTCATCAAAACTAAATTTTGAAGTCCCAATTCTAAAAAATTATTTTATTTTTTCATATATTAAATATAATAGTGACCAAAACTATATTTATGTGAGGTTCACCATTAAAAGACAATAAATCGACCTTTTAAAGAATATTAGAGTATTTATGCTTAAAATTTGATTCATCCACATTTTATGACACTAAATTTTATTGGATAAATGTAAAAACATTTAACAAACATGTATAATCATATTTTAGTTAGTTCTATTCATTTATTCCAATACAATTTCTAGGCATTAACAACCATTTAAAATAATATTATTATATTATTAGTGTGCAATTTAAGATTTCAAAGAAACCCATTGTTGTGTATTGGGTACGCCATTGAATATAGAATCCCGTTTAAAGTAAAATTAATATTTAATTCAAAAATATTAATAAATATGAAAATGTATTATTCTTTATTTACCTAGGATGTTACATCCCTCCCCCATTTTGGAAATTGAGTCCTCACAATTTTATTCACATATAGAATAAATGGTTGTATTTTTCCCTCATAGAATTTTCAAATTCCCACGTTGCCTCATCAACCAAAAGGGTTTTCCACAAAGACAATTACCTGAATAATTACCTTATTCCACAACAATTTCTCTCTTCGGTCAAGAATCTAAGATGGTTGTTCCTCATAAAATAGATTCTCTTCCAACTGAACTACCTCTGGGCTCAAAACATGAGATAGATCTGGAATATACTTTATCAAAATTGAAACATGAAAAAAAAATTGGGAACCTGGGATAAACATTGAGGTAATTCCATTCTGTACAAAACTGATCCAACTTTCTCCATGATTTCATACGTTCTAATGAACCACTGACTAAATGTTCCCTTCTTAGCAAAATGAATGAAACTCTTCCATGGAGACACTTTGAGAAATAAAAGATCACCTACCTCAAAAAGAAATATCCTTCCTCCAGTTCTCGGCATAACTTTTATTCCTACTCTGATCTATTCTCATGCGGTTCTAAATAAGATAAAAAATTTCTACCATCTCTTCTACCAATCATGGTCCCATCAACTTCCTTTCGCCTAATTCATCCCAAAAAGCTGGATTTCGACATCGCTTCCCATATAGTGACTTAAATGGAGCCATCTGTATACTAGAATGAAAACTATTATTATATGAAAATTCAACCAAAGAAAGATTTTGGTCCCAAATTTCCTAATAATCTAGTGAAAAAGCACTTAGCTTATCCTCCAAGGTGTAAATTGTTCATTCTAACTGCCATCTGATTGAGGATGAAAAGTTGTACTAAATTTTAATTCAGTACCAAATGACTTCTAAATGCATTTAAAAAAGTTATAAGTAAACCTAGGGTAATGATCAGATACAATGGAGAGGGGAACTCCATGCAACCTAAAAATCTCTTTAACATACAACCGAGAAAGTTGATGTAGGTGAAAATTATCTTGAATAGAAAGTAAATGAGAAGATTTAGTCAATCGGTTAATAATAACCCATATTGCATTATTACATTGACATGTATTTGGTAATCCCAAAATTAAGTCCATTGATATATTTTCCCATTTCCACTCTAGCACAAGTAATGACTAAAGCATTCCTTTTGGTAACTATCGCTCTGCTTTATCCTGTTGACAAGTCAAACACTTCACCATTAAGTCAGAAATATCACTTTTCATTCCATCTAACTAGTAATACTCCCGAAGATCTCGTTACATCTTAGAATTGATAGGATGAACGTAAAATGGAGAACTATGAGCTTCACATAACAACCCATTCTTCAACTGTGAATCACAGTGCACACATAATCTTTTCCCAAACCTCAAAACACAATCATTATCAATGTTAAATTTAGGAAACATAACCTTCTGAACTAACTCTACATTTTTCTGTACCTCATTGTCTACTTTCTGCACTTGCTTTATTCTATCTGATAGAGATGATTTCACTGACACCTGAAACAAAACAGAGGAATTTCCTGCACCAACAACTTTTATCATAATGTTCATCAAATAAAAAACCAAAGGATCTCATTCCAAATGTAGCATAGTTAATGCAACATTACTTTTTCGACTCAAAGAACCAGCCACTTTATTTTCCTTTCCAGGATGGTAAAGGATCATAAAATCATAATCCTAGATTAATTCTAACCATCTCCTTTGTCTAATTTTCAATTCTTTACGAGTGAATACATACTTAAAACGTTTGTGGTAAATATATATTTCACATTTTACTCCATACAGATGATGTCTCGAAATTGTTAAAGAAAAATCAACAACAGATAACTCTAAATCATGTGCAGGATAATTTAACTCATGAGGTTTCAACTGACGTGAAGTATACAAAATTATCTGAAAAATCTTCATATGGACACAACCAACTATTTTCAACTAAGCATCACTATAGATAACAAATTCACATTATTTTTTCCGAATGAACATAACCCCTTTTAGAGTCATCTTACTTATTAGACTAGATAACCATGAAAAAGTTTCCACAAACCTCCGGTAATAATCTGGAAAACCCTGAAAACTAAGGATTATGGTTATATTTGTGGTACATGGCCATTATTCGACAACTTGTTTTTAGAAGGATCAATAGTTATTCCATTTTTTAAAACAATGTGATCGTGGAAAGAAATTTGTTGTTACCAAAACTCACACTTTCTGAATTTCCAATACATTTTATTTTATTTTAAGGTTTTAAATAAAACCCTTATATGACTTTCATGCTCTTATTTACTTTTATAATAAACAAAAATATCATCAAGAAACTAAACCACAAACTTATCGCCTATGTTAAATGAGAAATCACTATAACAAACTATTCAATTATGATTTCGACCATCTCAAGTTGCTGATTTGGATGGTCATTTACCTATGTATCCCGTCCAAACACAACTTCCACGTTTCCTCTAAGAAAATCAATTTTGAACATAAAAATAGATTCGTCAAAGCAACATGGAAATCTATAAATGATATATCATTTCAATCTTACCATAAATTAATTTATGGACATTGATTTATCAATATTATAACTCAAAATGTTTTCTAAACCAACCAATGATACCAACTATAAAGACCTGACCTTAAAACATTACATAATCTTGAATTAAATGAATAATTCACATTGAGGATATTTTCTGGTTTAGAGTTTTACAGAGTTAGTCCATAACTATTTCATTTCACATAAAAAATTACAAAGTATATACTTCTACTCAGTTTCCATTTTCTTCATAAAATAAAAACTCTTTGAAAAAAAGAGTAATGTAATGTTCAATGTTTTAGACAGCATGAATTTTCCATGATCCCATCTTTGAGCCTATTGAACTTTATGTCCTATGAAAAACATTTCAAAGACATTGGATGAGCATAAAAAGATAGTTAAGGGATACACAAAGAAGGAAAATTTTTAGATTTACAAAACAACAAGTAAACCATTAATACCCTAGAAAAATTAATACTTTTCAAATTTATGAAGTTTTAAATACTCTTCACTAAATAAAAGATCCTTGATTACCATTTTGCAACCAAATGATTACCATAAAACCCATAGAAAGAACACATAATATATAAAGGTAACTTGGTAAATAAATATACTTAAATGGAATAACCATAAGATCGACTTCCACACATATCACTAAATGGAATATCCATATGGCTGACTTCCATACCCAATGCATTGGAGGTTATAACGTAACCACCCATCCCGGTTTATCACGGCACCACCCATCAATTGGTTTATCACATAACCACCCATAAAATGTCAATGTACCATTTTAAACTCATAACACATAAAAAAATATAAAGGAGAGATAAAGTTTCCACATTTCAATCACAATATATCATTTAAATATATTAACATAAAAAATCCATTATCAAAACCATTTTCAATACCAAAATACATAAAAGAGTATATGGTATTTATTTTCATTTTAAAAAAAATTAGGGATTGTTAAGGAAGAAAAAGATAAAATAATAATTACAGCAGTGGAAAAGGTCATTGTTGTAACACCCCGAGCTTCAACGATACGCTTCTCTTTCAATAATGCAATAGTTTGCATTGTACGCATGTTCGAGATTCTAACACACCGCGACCAATAAAAATAGCCATTATGAATAGAAATACCCACTTTTTGAAATTATATATATTTTATATTTCGAAATGGACTTCATTTTTGGATTCGTAATATCGAAATTAGCCTATGTTGAATTTTTTTTTTATTTTCTGAGAACTTCCAATTTTTTATGAATAGTGAAAAATACTTTAAAACAACGTTTTTATTCAAAAACATTTATAGTGATAAATTATACTATTGAGTGTTTTTAAAGTGTAATTATAAAATATTATTACCATTTTATCCAATGGTGTTCATTAGAATTAATTTCACTTTGAAATTGGACATAAACAATTGTCACTCTTTTGATATATATTGTTTCATAAAAACACGATATTTGTTATGATAGCGGGAATTAATTATAAAAATAATTAATGAAACTTATCTGTTTGGAATTTTTTAAAATAGACATCATTTTTGAATTCGGAATATCAATTATGGCTTAGGGTGAAATTTTGGCATTGTTCTGAAAAACTTCAATTTTAGATGAATAGTGAAACCACTTAGTGGTAGTTAAAAAGTGATTTTTCGTTTAAATGAAATTTTAGCACTTTTATAAATTGAATTTCAAAAATCCAACATACATGGTTTTCATTAGGATGTAAAATGCGGTTCAATGGGATTAATATAATTTTTTTGGTGAATAGTAACTTTTATGTTTTATTAATCGCGATTAAAAGTAATTAGTGTAATTTAAGGTAAAGTTAATTTTATATTAATATTAAATGACCATGAAACATGTCCTAAACCTATTTTATTTGTCATGGCCGACCAATACAATCCATTTATCAACTTGGGGACCCCATGGAGCCACTTTGGTAGGAAAATGACATTAAAAACTTTTTATTTAACGTTAAAATAAAAATGTCACAAACATGAGTTTTTTTACTAAAACAATTTTTAAATGGTGTTATAAAAGTCATATATTTGACTATAAATATTCATTATAATGATAAAAATATTTCATACATCATGATATTTTTTTAATAATTTTTAGACATTATATAAATTAAATATTTTATGACACCATGATGATGCAGTGATCACCTCATTAATTAATGATTTAAATAAAATGAAAATATAATGTAAAATCAGAGACATAAACATGTAAAAAACATATTGGATGAGTATATTTAGAACCCTTAGCACCTTAGCCTAGAAATATATAAGTGTGGGACATTAAAAATCCGAAAATGATTATATAATAAAGTAACATTTCATGACTTTCCAAAAGTGCCCCTCCTCTCCTCTTATAAAAGGCTCCCACCACTACCACCTTACTCACACCTTCCAAGAAATTTGTCTCATCCAAACTCTGCCAAAATACTCTCTAAAATTCCCTCTATTACTCCCAGAATCCTAACTTTGGGCAGAAGTCTTCCCAAGGAAGCCTTTGATCTCATATCAAAAAGAGTTACCCAATTTAAAGGTAATGTCTTCTCTTATGTTATTTTGTTTTATTTTGTTTCTCCAACCCCATAAACTCTTTTTATTCATTTCTTTTGTAACAAAAAAAAATATCCTCAATATACTAGAATTTTTTTATAATAATTATCCGAGCTAAACGTTCACATGCCTACATCTAATGGTTAAAGAACATATTGTTTCTGTGGATGGATAATTTCTGCCTCACGAAACGATGATTGTTCAACCCTCATATAACACCTTCAAAGGTGGCCATTAAGATGTCACTATATTTATATATGATATATAATATTTTTATTTATTACTTAATCTTCTGTATTTTTCATTTATGGCATGCCTTTATGGTTTCCATTATGGGTAAACGCGATAACTTCATTTTAGGAAGTGCGGACTACTGCCCCCTCAAAGTGATTTGAATCGTTAATGCCACATGTGGGATGTATAAAGGATGGAGTAAATGATATTATATATGATATTATACTTTAATTATAATATAACTTGATATAATTATGATTTCATTCCATAAAATTCGAAATAGAAATGAAAGTAGAGTTCATGCGTACGTACGGCTTACCGTCTCCATGAACGGTGCATTCCATATCTTACCTCTAAATGTAACGTAATATTTTGAAAGAATTTATATAATGGATATATATTATATATATGATATCTACATCATGAATAGTATTCTGGAGATAATGGATATTCTACCACATAATCAACTTGTAATTATAAGAAGTGTATTTTTGACTCAAGTACAAAAGATCGACAAAATGACCGTTATTAACTTAAATAATTAAATAATGTTCGTTAATGGTAATAAGTGATATAAAAGGAATAATGAAAATGAAAAAGGTTCTTAATAAATTATAAATTAACTCTAGTTTATTATTCAGGAAGTTAATGAACGATCGAGTCAAGTCAGGCACGAGGTAAGGGAACTTCTTAACCCAATTTATGTTCTTTGGGTTAATATCCTACTTTCAAATTATGTCATGATATTATTATGTCATATCATGTATTTGTACTTTATTTATGTTTACTTATAGTGAATACACATAATAGATCTATTTTATTTAAAAAATTATCTTTGTATGGGACTTTGCCTCAATCTCTTTTCATTGAGGCATATTTTATTTTATACGTAACTTTATTTTATACGGTGTATAAACCCCTTTGACTTTTACGTTTATTCAAAAGGTTTTATTTTATAATTATGTGATTTTTAAATGATTTAAAAAAGATACATTTCTCTCAAATATATGAAAATTTAGTGCAAATGTATACATATTTAACGCAAGCTTAAATGTTTTTTCAGAAAACCCGACTCTCTAGTGTGGTAGACAGGAAGGGATTGCCTGTAGACCCATCATGGAATTTAATTAGTCGAGAAGTCATAGAATTAGTTATTTTGTTTTCAGAATCTTGGATAATGTTTTAGAAAAACACTGGAGTATATTTGAGCAATTTTAAATGTAATTATATTCATAAAAAAATTGCATCGGCGGGTCTCATGAGATAAACTAGTATCTTGGCACGAGGCTTTGACAAAATCTTATTTGTAGTCTTGGAACGAGGCCTTGGCTATGTGGTTATAATAGTCTGCCATTATGCATTCCATCATTATGAAATTGGTTATTGATATTTCATGTGATTATTCGACTAGTAGAATATCAATGTGATTATGTAAATGGCATTATTTCATTTTACTTTTGTCATATTATTCTAAAGTTCAAATTTAAAAGGCTTTTGTTTTAGTTATACATTGCCTTAAATGTTAATTTTTATTTATGAAAGCTTCCTCTATATTGTTATCCTTACTGAGCATCTGAGCTCACCCCTTTCAATGTATTAATATTTTCCAGGATGTGAAGAAGTATATTATGAATGACCTGCAGGGATAGTCAGAAGAGGATATGACGGTGGAAAATGGAGACTATGTTGTTGTAGTTCTGTATTACTTTATGATGTAATGTAAAATTTATGAATTTCTCTAGTGATTCAAGTCTACTAAACTAATCAGCCTTTCGAGACATGATCTTTGTGATCATGCTAATGTTACGCAATAATGCACCGACTCTGGGTAAGTGGGGTCAGGGCGTTACAGTTGGTATCAGAGGCAGTTTAGTACAAACCTTGGAAGCTAGATTTAGATAAACTCTTTTTAGATCACATAGCCCAAAGATAGACATTGAGGATTAGTATAGAATAACTTCCTAGAATTTTGGTATTATAGATATTTTGTGAGTTTTCCAAGAAATACATACATGTCTGGATATGTGTAGGTAGAGGCGGCTTTGGCACAGATGTACCTAGGGGTAAAACCCAAAAACAATGATTTGAGCTAGACTCGAATGGGAACTGGAGCACGACAATGGGCCCTGCTGCACTCTTCGTTACGACACTCCCGGGGGATATTCTTAGGACAATTCCCATTTTCATTACAAACCACTATGAAGGTTTATGAGTATATACTTACTCAGAGAAAACATTTTTTTGATTATGGATTACATCCATAAACCATTCAATTTTTGTTAAGTATTTTAAAAGATTGGAATTATTCATTGTAATTCATAAACTAACCTAGTTTATCCCATTATATAGAAATGGCACCCAGTAGAAGGAATGTGAACTCTAGCAATACGTATGATCCAAATAGTATGAATGATCGTATCTTTCATGATATTAAACCAACATTTAGAAGGGAAATAGTATCCCATGTGTTTTCAACATATGAAGAAATAGTATCATGTGTTAATAAGATAAGTAAATAATTCTCCGATTCATATGGATTTGATGCGATGCAAGAGAAGAAAAGGATGGAAGAGAGAAAGATGGATAAAGGGACGAGGGTAATTAAGTATTTTCCATTGTGGGAAGAATCACCCTGGTACTTGACTAAATGGAATTGGAGTTTGTTAAAAATGTGGAGAAAAAGGTCATTTGGCTCGTGATTGTAAGGGAAAGAAATAGGCTATCAATGTTGAATGCTACAGTTGTAGGGAAATGGGGCATTATGCAAATGAATGTCCTAAGCGTCAGGGAAACATACCTCAGAAAAGTCCACAGGATCAAGGAAAATCTTATGCTGTTACTATAGTTGAAGTGGGATAATTAATGTATTGGTGCTTTTGGACTCATGGATTATATTATGGTTGTAAGAATAATGTGATATATATAAGGATTATACTGCAGTACTTGTTGTTTTCATGAAGGTTTTAATATGATGAAGGTAATCATATTTTTAGTATGTGACAATAAGAGAAACTTTACTTTGTTTGGGGAATCTAATGTTACAATTGATTTTGGAATTTAAGGACCTTTTAGAGAAAGTCTGGATGGAGGTATTTTGGATAACTATAATGGTTGGAATGGATTAAGTTGAACTTTGGATGGTATTGTTTAAGGTTAAAAAATTTATGAATATTATTTTAGGAATATTATAATACTATAGTATAGTAAAAGGACAACCTGTAGGTCGGGGGATAACCCGTCACGTCGGAAAAATCTGTAGGAATCGAACCCACAACCATAGTGCGACATGCCTTTATTACCTACCCCTAGCCTTCAGGAAGTCCCTGGTTATTACAAAAAAGTTTTCCTAAACTAAATGGTATGTGTTAATATTTGGAACCTTATACAATTAGGATAAAAAGAATATTTTTGAGTTATATTACCTTTTAGAGTAAATGATGGGTTTGTGGTAAATATTTATTAAATAATGAAAGTCTACATGACAAGTAAGTATATTTCCTTACGTTCTTATTAAATCTCCTAAATAAATTCCTCAACTTTATAAAAGGTAACTTAAACCAAAAACGTTTCCAGTTAACTTTTCCTACTGGGGATTCAATGACCGTTTAACCAATCACAAGTTTGTGATTTTCGTATGGTTAACATTCTCCTAATCTTGTTTTCTACAACTCTCCATCAAACCTTGATGGTTTTTTTCTTCCATATCCATATTTTCATATAATCCTAGTATGGGCTATCTCGGGTGACCTTTGTACTTATCTTTCTTTCTTTTAAAGTTATATTTTTATTGACCTTATTTTCGATGTGGGTTTTCCAGAAAGGTATTTTCTATTTTCAACATTTTATTTTCAATGAAAATTTTCAAATTGTGAGGAAGAAATTTATTGAAGGAGGGGAGAAAGTAACACCCCGAGCTTCCACGATACGCTTCTCATTCAATAATGCAATAGCTTGCATTGTACGCAAGTTCGAGATTCTAACACACCGCGACCAATAAAAATAGCAATTATGAATAGTAATACCAAATTTTTGAAATTATATATATTTTATATTTCAAAATGGACTTCATTTTTGGATTCAGAAGATTGAAATTAGCCTATGTTGAATTTTTTGTATTTTTCTGAGAACTTCCAATTTTTTATGAATAGTGAAAAATACATAAAAAAAACTTTTTAATAAAAATAATTTATAGTGATAAATTATACTATTGAGTGATTTTAAAGTTTAATTAGAATATATTTTTACCATTTTATCCAATGGGGGTCGTTAGAATTAATTTCACTTTGAAATTGGACATAAACAATTGTCAATCTTTTGATATATATTGTTTCTTAAAAACAAACTATTTGTTATGATTGCGGGAATTAATTATAAAATTATTTAATGCAACCTATATTTTTGTAATTTTTTAAAATAGACATCATTTTAAAATTCTGAATATCAATTATATCTTAGGGTGAAATTTTGGCATTGTTCTGAAAAACTTCAATTTTTGATGAATTATGAAACCACTAAGTGGTAGATAATAAACAGATTTTTTGTTTAAATGAAACTTTAACGCTTTTCTGAGTTGAATTTCAAAACTCTGACATACATGGTTGTCATTAGGATGTAAAATGTGGTTCAATGGGATTAAAATAATTTTTTGGTGAATAGTAAATTTTATGTTTTATTAATCGCGATTAAAGGTAATTAGTGTAATTTAAGGTAATGATAATGTTATAATAATATGAAATGACCTTAAAACATGTCCTAAACCTATTGTATGAGTCATGGAAGACCAATACAATCCATGGGTCAACTTGGGGACCCCATGGAGCCACCTTGGTAGGAAAATGACATAAAAAACTTTTTATTTAATGTTAAAATAAAAATGTCAAAAACATGAGTCGTTTTACTAAAACAATTTTTAGATGGGGTTATACGAGACATGTATTTGACTATAAATATTCATTAGAAATATAAAAAGATTTCCTACATCATGATAGTTTTTTTATAATTTTAAGACATTATATAAAATACATTTTTTATGACACCATGATGATGCATCGATTACCTCATTAATTAATGATTTAAATAAAATGAAAAGATATTGTAAAATAAAAGACATAAACTTGTCAAAAACATATTGTATGAGTATATTTCGAACCCTTATCACCTTATCCTAGAAATATATATGTTTGGGACCTTTAAAATCCTAAAATCATTAAATAATAAAGAAACATTTCATTACATTCCAAAAGTGCCCCTCCTCTCCTCTTATAAAAGGCCCCCACCACTACCACCTTACTCACACCTTCCAGGCCATTTGGCTCGGCGAAACTCAGCCCAAACACTCTATAAACTTCCCTCTCTTACTACTAGAAGCCTCACATTGGGCAGAAATCTTCCCACAGAATCCTTTGAGCTCTAATCAAAAAGAGTTACCCGATTTAAAGGTAATGTCTTCCTACGGAATCATTTGAGCTCTAATCCTTTGAGCTCTAAATATACTAGGATGTTGTTATAAGAAGGATTCTAGCTACACATACACACACCTACATCTAATGGTTAAAGAACATACTGTTTTTTTGGATGGTGAATTTCTGCCTCACGAAATGATGATTGTTCAACACTCAAATAACACCCTCAAAGGTGGCCATTACGATGTCACTATATTTATATATGATATATAATATGATAATGTTTTACTTAAACTTCTGTATTTTTCATTTATTGCATACCTTTATGGTTTCCATTATGGGTAAACACGATATGTTCATTTTAGGAAGTGTGGACAAACGCCCCCTCAAAGTTATTTGAATCGTTAATGCCATATGTGGGATGTATAAATGATGGAGTAAATGATATTATATATGATATTATACTATAATTATAATATTCCTTTATATCATTATGATTTCATTCCATTAAATACGAAATAGAAATTAAAGTAGCGTTCATGCGTATGTACGGCTTACCGTCTCCATGAACGGTGCAATTCATTTCTTACCTCTAAATGTTACGAAATATTATGAATGAATGTATATACTAGATATATATGATATATATGATATCTAAATCATGAATATAATTCTGGAGATAATGTATATTCTACCACATAAATAACATGTAATTAAATGAAGTTTATTTTTGACTCAAGTACCAATGATCGACAAAATGAATGTTATTAACTTAAATAATTACATAATGTTAGTAAAATGGTAGTAAGTGATATAAAATGAATAATGAACTCGAAAAATGTTCTTAATCAATTAGAAATTAACTCTAGATTATTATTTAGGAGGTTAATGAATGATCGAGTCAAGTCATACCCGAGGTAAGGGAACTTCTTAACCCAATTTAAGTTCTTTGGGTTAATCTCCTACTTTCAAATTATGTCATGATATTATTATGTCCTATAATGTATTTGTACTTTATTTATGTGTACTTATAGTGAATACACATAATAGATTTATTTTTTTAAGAAAATGATCTTTGTAAGGGATCTTCTTAACCCAATTTCTATTCTTTGGGTTAATCTCTTACTTTCAAATTATGTCATGATATTATTATGTCCTATCTGGTATTTGTACTTTCTTTATGTGTACTTATAGTGAATACACATAATAGATTTATTTTATTTTTAAATAATGATATTTTCAAGGGAACTTCTTAACCTAATTTCCATTCTTTGGGTTAATCTCCTACTTTGAAATTATGTCATGATATTATTATGTCATGTCTTGTATTTGTACTTTCTTAATGTGTACTTATAGGGAATACACATAATAGATCTTTTTTATTTTAAAAAATGATCTTTGTAAGAAAACTTCTTAACCTAATTTCCGTTCTTTGGGTTAATCTCATACATTCAAATTATGCCATGATATTATTATGTCCTATCTTGTTTTTGTACTTTATTTATGTGTACTTATAGTGAATACACATAATATATCTATTTTATTTAAAAATGATCTTTTTAAGGGACATTGTCTCAATCTCCTTTCATTGATCCATATTTTATTTTATACACTACTTTCTTTTTTACGGTTTATAATCCCCTTTGACTTTTACGTTTATTCAAAAGGTTTTATTTTATAATTATGTGATTTTTAAATTATTTAAAAAAGTTATATTTCTCTCAAATATATGAAAATCCATTAAAAATGTATACATATTTAAAGAAAGCATAAAAATGTATTCAGAAAACCCGACACTCGAGTGTGGTAGACAGGAAGGGATTTGGCGTGGACCCATCGTGGCCTATAATTAGTCGAGCAATCTCAGAATTAGTTATTTTGTTTTCAGAAGCTTGCATAATGTTTTCAGAAAAACACTGGATTATATTTGAGAAATTTTAAACGTAATTATATTCTTAAAAAAATTGCATCGGCAGGTCTCATGAGACAAACTAGTGTCTTGGCACGAGGCCTTGACAAAATCATATTTTTAGTCTTGGAAAGAGGCCTTGGATACATTGTTATGATAGTCTGGAATTATGCATTCCATCATTAAGAAAGAGGTTATTGATATTTCATGTGATTATTCGACTAGTAGAATATCCATGTGAGTAAGTAAATGGAATTATTTCATTTTACTTTTTCCATATTATGCTAAAGTTCAAGTTTAAAATGCTTTTTTAGTTATAAATTGTCTTAAATGTTAATGTTTATTTATGAAAGCATCCGCAATATTTTTATCCTTACTAAGCATCTGAGCTCACCCCATTCAATGTTTTAATATTTTCTAGGATGTGAAGAAGTATTTTATGAATGACCTGCAGGGATAGTCAGATGAGGATATGAGTGTGGAAAATGGAGACTATGTTGTTGTAATTTTGTATTACTTTATGATGTAGTGTAAAACATATGAATGTATCTAGTGTTTCATGGATACTAAACTAATCGGTCTTTCGAGACTTTACCTTTGTGATCATGCCATTGTTACGCAATAATGTACCGACTCTGGGTAACTGGGGTTGGGGCGTTACAGTTGTCACCACTTACGTTAAAATATTATTTTATTCATTTAATAAAATGAATCATATAAAAATATTACCTTTAAATGAAATGAAAAGTAAATTATGTTTATATACCATATAAAAGAAAGTCGTTTATAAAACAAAATATGCCTCAATGAAAGGAGATTGAGACGAAGTCCCTTACCTCATGTCTGACTTGACTCGATCATTCATTAATCTCCTGAATTATAAACTAATGTTAATTTATACTTTCTTAATAATCTTTTTCAAGTATATTATTCCTTTTTTATCACTTATTACAATGGTATTAACATTATTTATTCATTTATGTTAATAATGGTGGTTTTTTCGATATTTGGTACTTGAGTCAAAAATGAACTTCTTATAATTACAAGTTGTTCATGTTGTCAAAATTCTATTATATCGATAATAATATTCATGATCTAGAAATAATATATACAATATTTATCCATCATATATTTTTATTCATAATTGTACATAACATTTTGAGAAATGAAATGAAATGCACCATACATGGAGATGGTAATTCGTACGTACGAATGAACACTACTTTCAAATCTATTTATTATTTTAATGGGATGAAAACATAATGATAAATAGTTATATTATAAATCCAATATAATATCATAGATAATTTCAGTTACTCAATCCTTTGCACATTCCACATATGTTATGAATGATTCATATCACCTTGAGGGGGTGGTAGTCCGCACTTCATCAAATGATATTATCATGTTTACTCATAGTAGAAACCATAAAGGATGATATAAATGGAATATAAAGAAACATAGAGACAATATAAATATAATATATATCACATATAAATATAGTTCCATAATTGTAATGTCTCGAGTCCAGAGCCCCTTCACTGGTGCCCCATACCCGGTTCGCCACATGACCTCAAGCGTGTTTCCCCAAACGCCAGAGGCTGCCGACTAGCAGCGAGGGACTTGGTCAGTCGGTGGGGAAACTATTCCCTCATTTGGTAAGGTATACAAGGTAAGGAAGACAACAATCAAGAGAAGAAGCAATAATAACATACATAACAACTGAAACCAAACAGCAGAAGCAAGTAGATATATAGTAATGATGACAATGATGCAGTAGGTAAAAGTATCTAAGGAAAGCAGAAAACACAACAACGTGCTTAAATACAACTGAAAAAAAGTGAAAAAGAAAAACAAGGTAGACTGCTCAGCATCGCGAGCCACGACTCTATCCCATGCTCTCCAGCTCCATTGCAATCAAGAACCTAATGTAGAAGGGTGCTTTCCCTTATCTAAACCTGTAGCAACATAGTCTGCTTGGGCCCAAAAGAATGTCCCAAATAGGGTGTGAGATACAATACCAGTAGGAAATCACCCTAAGATGTGTGCCTTATAGTCAATGAATACATGACAGTAAATAAACAAGAATCAGTATACAGGAAAGCCCAAGCAGCTACAATCCACAGTTCTAACAAGTAAAGTACACAAGTAAGCTGTCAACAATAAGAAGAAAACAGGTAACCCTCTAGGTAGCTCTCACATCCTAACTCCTAGGGTTCAACCTAGAGTGCTAGCAACACTCTTGGAGGCAAACACAGTCTCACCCCTCTGGTTCAGCTATGTAATTATGCAGACTCTATGGGGAAGTACTCACTGTCAATTCCATCTATAGTCTCGTATCGTACTAAAGGCTCTATGGGGAAGCACTCAACATCAATTCCCCATGTGGTACTCGTCGAGGATATATAGACTCTATGAGGAAGCACTCAACATCAGTTCCCCATATAGCCTCGCATCGTAATTAAAAGACACTCTAGAGAAGACCATCCGTCAATTCACCCTTTGGTCTACTACTCTAGGTTCTCACAGTCCTAAGTGAAAGGTAAACATGCTTAGCATGTGTGTATCGTCCAAGTAAACCTAAATAACTACTTGGATATCATTCTACGACTCAACAGCAATAATAAAACAACAGTTCCATTATCCTACAACTAGGCATGACAAATGGAAAAATGCCAAACATGCAAAACAAGCATGGAAAAGCAACCTGATCACAAAAATTAATTACTCTACTCATAAGAAGTATCCTCTACTAATGAAAACAAGCAAAGAAGGAAAACAGTAGGGCAAAATAGGAAACAAGAAATATCATGTTCAAGGGTATTGGTGGAATTTTCACATAATATTCATCAAAATTATATGGAAAGGCACAAACCACCTACCTCGATCCTAGGAGATCTATATATGGGAACCACGATGATAGATTCCTCTTAGAACAACGTAGATCTGAGAAAATGCACAAAACGTTCATCCCACAATAACTTGGAAACAAGGAGGAATCAAGAAACAAGGCTGAAACAGAAGGAAGAACTCACCGCTTCGATTCCAACGCAATTGACAGTGCTCAAATCATATAACGGATGGTGAGGTGGGAGCCCGAAGATGATTTGGTCATACGGTCACTCTCGGGCATACAAAATCTGAAGAAGAAGATGATTTTTGGGGTTAGGCGCGACCCCGGTCCATTTAATGAAAAAAAGAAAAGTACACGGCGTGCAATTCTAGAGTACACGGCTTGTACTATGTTTTTACATACTCCGCCAAAATTGGCCTCCACTTCACCCCTACACACCGTGTGTGTGGCTCGGACACGGCCAACACACATCTTCGAGATGTTGGAGAGTACACGGCGTGTACTCAGAAAGTACATGGCGTGTACTTCTAAATTTTCCAAAAACATCATTTTTCGTAAAAACACCAGAAAAAGGAAAGACATACCTAAAACAAACATCTGGGTTCTTACAATAATAATGGAAACCATGAGAGGCATTTGGAGATAATTGAACAATCATCATTTCGTGAGATAGTAGTTTTTCATCCACCAAAACAGTACGTCCTTTGCCCATTAGATGGAGGTGTGTGTAAGTTTAGTTCGAATACATCTCCTAAAAACAACCTAGTATATTTAGGATATCATTTTTGTTATAAAATATACATATAAAATTTTTTTAGGGGGTTGAGAAAGTAAAAAAAAACAAAAGAACATAAAATAAGACGTTACCTTTAAATCGGTATCTCTCTTTGGATTGAACACAAAGGTTTACATTAAGTGACTTCTTCCTAAGTTAAGGCTTCTAGGAGAAGGACAGATATGTGGGGAGCTTATTTAGGTAGATTTTGGATGAGCCAAGAGGCCTGAGAGGTGTGAGTAATGAGTTATAAGTGGTGTCCTTTTATTAGGTGGAGGAAGGACTCTTTATGAAAGGTTGAAAAAATTATTTTAATATAAACATATATTCAGATCAAAAAGGTCCAAAAATAATTAAATTAAAAGATAAGATGAATCATATACTAAATAAAATCCTCCAATAATAATTGGATAGGGTTTTTATATTATTTTAGTATTTATAATCTTATTTTTTAAATCATTCATTAATGAGTTAAATACTGCATCATTATTATGTCATAAATAATTTTATTTATCTGATGTCTAAAAATTATAAACAAAAAACTATGATTTAGGAAATCGTTTTAGCATTCAAATGAATATTTATTGGAAAAATGATAACTTATATAACCTAACGTAAAAATTTATTTACTAAAATATATTTGTTTGTGACATTCTTTCATTTAATATAAGTTAATTAAAATAAAGTATCATTATCACAACAAAGTGGCTCAATGGGGTCCCAAAATCGACCCAAGGATTTCCATGGTTAGAAATCTATCAACCAATATTTTTAGGACACATTTTGGTGTAATTTTATGTTATTATATTAATATCTATTTACCCTTATTTACCATATTTACCATTTAACCATGACAAATAAAATTTTTACTGAAGTAAATATTCAGAATTTCTAAAAATAAAAGTTACCTCTTTATACGATTTAGACCTCCTGATTCAAAATATGGAATCAATTTTTTCAAATATATAACAATGAAGTGGCATAAATTAATTTAAAATCAATTCCCGCTGTCAAAACAAAAGGTGTGTTGTTATGAAATAATAACTCTATAAAGATTGACACTTATTTATGTCCAATTTCAATGTGAAATTACATCCAATGACCAACATTGGATTGAATAGTAAAAAATTAATATAATTACTTTTCAAAAAAAATTAAAAATATAATCTATCGTTTGAAAAAAATTAGATTAAAAGGATGTTTTGAATTAAAATACTGTATTTTTCACCATTCATGAAAAATGAATTTTATCAGAAAAATACCAAAATTTCATCCAAAGTAAATTTGTATGTACCAATTCTAAAAAAGAATTTTATTTTGTCAAATAGAACATAAATACGTAACTAAAACTAGATTTAAAAAGGTTCGTCATGAAAAGGTGGTAAATCGACCTTTAAAAGAATATTAGAGTATTTGTGCTTAAAATTTGATTCATTCACATTTTAGGCCTCTAAATTTCATTGGATAAAAGTAAAAAAATTTAAAAATATGTATAATCATATTTTAGTTAGTTTTATTCGTTCCATCCAATACAACGGCTAGGTGTTAAATAAAATTTAAAATAAAATTATTATATTTTTAGTGTGCAATGTACGATTTCAAAGAAACACGTTGTTGTGTATCGGGTACGCCACCGAACATAGAGTCACCTTTAAAGTAAAATAATTATTTAATTCATAATTATTAATAAATAGGAAAATGTTTCATTATTTATTTACCTGGGAGGTTACAAACATGGTCCAACTGTGAGAAAATGAAGGCATCAATCTAGAAAAAGTTATCAAAGGAAAAACATGATCTTAGCATATATTCTAGTTTCAAAAAACCTAGGGAAGTACCATTCTCAATTAACATTCCATTTTAATTATGATTATCAATTTTATACATTCTTTAAATTATTTATTCATTCCAATAATCATATAAAAGATTACATTTTTTAATTAAACATGCACACTACTCCAATTTGGTTGTAATCAAATTACACTAACCTCTGGATTATCAACATGCCTCTTTAATTTATTAAGCCAATTAATTATAAACTAATTCAAGATTTAAATTATTTATCAATTTAAACAAAAAAACATGATAAAAATAAATTCATAGATATAAAACTTTCTAGATAAACATAAGGAAAACATTTTTAATAGTATAAATCAACAACATCACCAACATGCGATCACTATCCTATTCTTTAATCTAGTTGAATAATTATTATCTTAATATCATTACCGTACCAAGGGATAAAGCATTATCAATTTATGATTTCACATAAATATTATGAGTGGAAAAAAATCCCCAATCTCAAAATCCTTCAATGTTTTTTTCATGAGACCTGACCAAGTTACAGATCACCGATCACATCTTCCATAATAATCACATCCATACAAGGACTCCACATCACAATTATTACCAAAAGACAACCAAGGAGACCAATTTAGAAACATGGGAGATCAAAAAACCATGAATGGAGGGAAGATATGAGAGGAAACAACATTAATCTGATAGAAACCATGAGAAGGGAATGATATAATGCTCTTTGGATCACCACAAATCAATGAAGGATGTCTGGTAATCGATCCCCATATAAGTAATGTACAAAATGCCCCGAAGGGAGTCACTGGACACTAGAAAATGATAGAAAGCATTTTATTCATAGGGTTTTTGAAAACCCTGACCAGGTGAAACATTTAAAAACATACATAATTGGGGATTTACATGACTTTTAATCCATTTACACATCATTCAAATGTCAGGGTTTGGTTTTTGTTGTAAAACACATCAGGTTTTTATTATTTTACGCTAAATAATTACATGTCATGAACTAGCCCTACACAAGTAATGAACCTCACATACATAGTATGTAAGGATTTCATGACCTGTAAGGATTACACTGTGTGTAATCTGCCTACTTCCATTATTTTACAGCAAAATCCCTCCAATCCACTTGAAATCCTACTCCAAACTCCACTAGCCTCAAAAACTCACAAAGGGTTGAACCTATTAGTTCCAACCCATTACAATCTCGGTAGATTGAGTAAAAAAAGATCAGTTTTTCATATTTTTCAAACCATTTTGGAAAATATAAGTCACACAATGATATTTGAGGGGGTCGATAGATCACAAGTCACATACCTTGGGTTTTAAAATTGTCGATTTGTATGAGATGTTTGAGGGAGAGAAACAACAAAGATTTGGTTCCCTGAGAGATTGAATGGTGTGAGGATGGAGAACTCTGGAAGGATTCGATTTAAATGTTTGGGAATAGTTTTATCAGTGCTTTTAAAAAATAGCAGATAAACTAAGGATTTATCAGTTCTAAAATAATAAATGATGATAAAACTGATCTTTATCAGTGTAAAAATTCAAGAGCTCATAATGATATCTCTCATCAGCACTTTTATAGCACTAATAAAGATAATTAATTATCAACGCAAACAAAGCATTGATTAAACCCTATTTTAAATAAATGATTTAATATAAATTAAAAAATTTAATACATATAATTATAAATATATTTAAGTAATTTTAAATATGTTTTTATAAATATAATTATAAATAAATATAAATATATATAATTATAAAAAAATAATTATCTATAAAATAAGAAATATAATAAAATAATTGTTAATATTTATTTATTAATTTATTTATAGAAATATATTTATAATTATCATTATAATTAAATATATTTTTAAATATTTTTATATAATTATAAATATATTTTATAATTATTTATATATATAAATATTACAAATGGTTCGATAAGTGGATCTAAAAATCCACAAAGAAACACGAAAACACACACATGCAGGATGCTAGGGAGACACAAACTTGATACCTCCCTCACAGCCCACAGGGCCCTTTTCCACTAGGGAAAGCCTTGGGAGAATATAATTATATATATTTGTATAATTATATATATCTATATAATTATATATATTTATATATTTATATATATTTATATAATTTTATATTTTTATATTTTTTAAAGTTAAGAACAACACCCCATTATTAAAAGATAAAAAATGGAGAAAGCAAAAGATGGTGTCAGACATGGAAATAATGCCTTCATCAAAAAACAATTAATGACCTATATTTTCTCTACTATGAGCTCAAATCATTCACTCATCATAATGTATTTCATTTTAATTAGTTTTTTGTGACCATGACCTTTCCCTCTATGGTGTTGGCCTCTCCTCCAAGTCTTCACCTGTTGCAAGAGGCCTTGAATTTCACTACTCTCTATGTTTGTTCTCCCAGCATCTAATTGTGACTCCACTCTCTTATAAGGGCCATCAACAAAGTTGTCTTAATATAAATTTTCTATGGGGGTTTTCACTTCACCTTATTATTCTTATGATGCTTTCACATTGGATTACATAGAACCCTCATCCAATAAAGAATATCTTCTAACTTTATTGAGTGGATCAATCACTTAAAAGTGGTTAAATGTAGGTACCTACAGTCTACCTGGTCTTTCCATTTCATGAAACTTTTCCATGTTTACTTTAGGTTCACATGTTGATTCAGATAGGGAAGCCACAACATACAAGAAAGTGGGAGATATTGAAGGAGGCTCTATCTAATGATGTGGCACTAAGGAAGCAAAATCCAGATCAATTGAAATGTTAGTCGGAGAAGGTTGTCCAGTCATAGGGGAAAGATGTATGGACTTTCTAAAAGGGGATAATTGGAAGCCCTGTTCATCCATGGACTTAGAGGAAGACACTTTATTATCTTCTGAAGTAGAAATACCTCACACTACAATAGAAGAGGGATGTTTAAAGATGCTAGGATGACAAAAATTACCCACTAAAGTCTTCATGGGTGGTTGAGAGGATACAACAACCATCTTGGATTTACCATTAATTTTTGGAGTATATAAGACGTGTTACGACAATAGTTCTTTATCCACCTCCTTTTGAATTGATCATTCAAATCATATTAATCATTATTATCAGAATTGGGAGAATCATCAGCTTGTGATGGTGGACCATTGTCCTACACCTCCTTAGAAATGTTATTCCAAATCTTGTTGGATGGATTTTAGGAGGTTCCAAGATTGTTCTTGTCACCCACATCCTTCAAAATATCATTAGAAGAATTAAATGTGTCCAAGGTAGAGGCCATATTCCAATTATCAAAGGTTTTTCCATTATTAGAGATTTCATTTTTTTTCTTTAACCTTCCCAGTCGATTGTGATAGTGTCATGTTGATCAACCCATATACGACCCCCCCTATCCACACCTGAAGGACCATCCTAACATGAAGAATATCACTTCTCCCCAACCCTATGTAGATCTATTTGGGAAGAGAAGTAAGATCCAATTCCCATCAGAAACCTCCCTAAATTTTATGGAATAATTCCATCATCCTCTATAATTATTTTTCTAGCATTCGCATCATGACCACTAGATTTCACTTTTCAAGACTTCTTACTGAAAGAATTTCCATCATGCCCATGATTTGAATAGGTTTACCAAGACAAAGCTCTTCTAGAGATCAAGATGTCATGGCCAATTATCTTGCAATCCATACAGAACTGAGACACCTTTTCATATTCAATTTTCAGATAAAAATCATCCATGTCATTAGAGAGAGAAACTCTATCAACTAAAGTGGAACATAATTGTACCTTTATTAGGAAATTGAAATAGTGTCCAAATCTTGATAGTTTGGTCTCTTTATCTAACATAATAGGGACACCAATTTCTAATGTAATGTTATAAAGATTCCTTGAATGCCACAAAATCCAATTTAATCAAAACACTTCGACCCATAATAAAACAAAGGAGTTACATAACTCCATTGGATTGAAATTCTTATCCCACTCTCAAATATTCATGATGTCAGGCTTGAGGAAGATCTATCCAAGACCACATGCCCTCAAATTTAGTTCTTTTGTGGGGAAGAGGATATAAAAAATCCACGACTCATCAAGACGAATCTCCAATTATCAAATCCCAACACAACCAAAATTCATACAACTAGATATGCAATTTTCCATGGCTTAGAGACCCTAGGATAAATGATTCATGAAATAATGGAATGATTAACAATTTTCATATGTTCTAAGACTGAATCAGAATTATATTTGAGAAGGGTAAAAAAAACCCTTTTGATGAATCAAACCCAAAGTTGATTATTTATAGAGAGAGGAGCTACTGCCAACACCATCAGAAAGAGAAAAAACCGGTTCAATACCATAATGAACAACCCTTCTACCTTCAAATCCTAAATAATTATGCTTGTGTGAGTTGAAACACCATCATTCTAGGAAAATTTCATCCATCAAAGGACCCAACGGAATCACCATGAGAATGGAGCCCTAGTCTCCACCAAAATGTAGAGAGAGAACCTCTCAAGTAGATCCCAAGTTCTAAATAGTTATACATATTTAAATAATTATCTATATATGTGTGTAATTATAAATATATTTATTATAAATATATTATAATTTTATCATTATTTAAATATAAATATATTTATCTATTTATTTATATTATTTTAGATAAATATATTTATAAATATTTGTATATTATTATAAATATAATTATATAATGATATATTTTTATATTTTTTATATTTTTTTATTATATATATTTATATTTTTCCCCCAAGGGAATATCGTAATGGTTATGCCTTTGACGGGCCTCATGAGAGGTCTCAGGATCAAGTCTACCCGAGTAATTTTATGTGCAATAATTTCTTTCATCATTTGTAATTCCCCTCCCTAAACTATTGTAATATATATATTTATATTTTAGGGGTAAAATTATATCAAAACACATACATATCACACACTGTTCGGAAAGGCAGTTTATATCCCCATTAGGGATAATCCACCCATCAAACATTTTTATTTATATTATATATATATGTACATAGACCATTATTTCATGGAATGTTGGACCAATTGAAATCAATATAAAGGTTCGTGTATATATATTAGCCTATAACCCCACTGCCACCATTGGCCCACTAGACCAATCATAGTGTGTGCCTTGGTTCCCCATCTGCCAGTCTGATTGCATCGCCACCATCGGCTTTTCCTTATAGTAATTCCCAAACACTATCTCAGTTCTCGCTCATGGCTATAAGAACGTCCATGGTGTCCCCACGTCTATCATATCATCCAAATTGCTCGATTGTACACTTTGAACCTTCTCTGTCGTGGTAGGACATAGTCCCCCCCAGAGGATAGTCCACCCATCAAGCCTTTATAACTAATATATTTTTTATATTGGTCCATATAACCTTAATATATGGAATGATTCCCCAACTGATATTAGTATGAAGGACCTGGTATATATATAGGTATGTAGGCCCACTACCACTATTGGCCCACTGGACCGACCATCCCATGAACCCGGGGTCCCAATATCTCATACCAATTACACATCCACCATTGGCCCATATGATAAGTAATTCCCATCCACCATCTATGTTCTCTCCCACCACCGTCGAAACATCCCTGGCGCCCACCCGTCTATCAGATAGTCCTGGTTTCCCCCTTGTGCGCTATGAACCTTCTCTTCATAAAATTTAAAAACATATTGAAAATATTATTCATACACATGTACACACATGTTCTATATATATGAATATATCACGTACATGTGAACATATATGTACACATAAATACATCTATACACATATAACATCTATATATACACATTCACAAAACACACACACAAAACATAATGCATACACATAAATCCACGTAGACATTAAATTATATAAATATATAAATAAAAATATCACGTATTAAAAATAAATCATTTATATTTTATAAATTGATAAATTATTAATATATATATATATATGAAGGGAAATTAATCATTATGTTGATGATTGATGATCAGACAGTGTGATAGCATTCATACCCAACGGGAAATCATGCAACCAGGAAAAAGATTTACCTAAAGGGCCATGGGTCACCAAATGGTGTGGTGCATTATTACATTCTCTTTTGATAAACTAGATTGAACAACCTGATATAAGATGGCACAACGGATGAATCATCCTAGCCAATGGACCAGATGGTTAGTGGCTGATCTTCGGGGATGAAATGGTGTTGACAATCACTAGGCAGTCTGACTCCATATTTTTGGAACTCCATCCTCTATCCAAAGAAAATTCCATACAACAATGATAGCTTGAGATTCCGCAATTGGTGGACTCCACTGCACATAGAAATACTTATGAAATGAAACAATGGTAGGCCTGAAAGAGTCTTGAATGATCATACCCATGCTAGAGAAGGGTCCATTAGTGAACGATGAATCATCATTAATCTTCATCATATAGCTCGGGAGTGGCTACCAGTAAGGGGATCTAGATTTTTTTCCATTTCCAACTGAATGAGAATCACAAATATTCCAAGTGGATAACTAAAAGATGGTATGATCAACCCAGATATAAATTGGTCTGATCAGATGATTCAAAAAAAAGTCATTTCTCTGAACCTAAAACATCCATGAAAAAGTGAACAAGATGTCAATAGAATACATGAGAAAGGATGAAGACCACTTAAAAATAATATCATAAAAATTTATGATGAATCCAGAAATGAAATGGTATTATTGTTCCACCCATACCAAATTACCATGACTCTCAAGCATTCAAAAATCATATGAATGGAAGACTCCAGTTCCACCCTTTAGATTGGATAGTGTGGGTAATTATGAGTATGTAGAGCCTTGAGGAATTCCAAAACAAGTAGGTTTTTTTCATGATTTTCACTAGATGAATCAATCCTTTGGAGGAATCAGCAAATGCTATATAGTTTTCTAGATCACCACTGACTCAGGCTCGGAGAAATTAAGAACCATGGAATAGATTTATTTCACACCATATTCGCCTAATGATGTTCTACTCCATCATTGTTGATCAACCTCTATATCCATAGAAACAAGAATACTCAAAATAATTTTCTAGTCTCTGTCATTAAACCATTCATTCATGGTTTCAATGATTTCTTTTTTTCCATTTTTATTGAACATGTAATGAACCTTTGTATTTTCCATACTTGAAAAAATGATTGACGTTGCCAAAGAGCCACTGCCATCCACTAGCCAAGGGTTATTCAAGATATCCACACCAGGTCCATCTTCAATCCTCCAATATAAGCCTTTATCAAGTGGATCACAAGACCCCAACAAGCTCCTCCATAGGAAGCTCATGCGTAGATTGAGGCTAGAACAACTGAAGTCTGAGTGTTGAAAATCTTTCACTCGAAAGACCCAAGAGCATAGTGGGAAGGGATTCTCCAGAAGTATCTATCCCAGCATGGTGAGTAGGAAATCATTAAAAAGGATCAAATCACAAAACCCCATGTCACCATATACCTTAGGGATATAGAGCTTATCCCATGAGATCCAATGGGTCTTATTTCTTTCATTGGTCATACACCATAAAAGATTTCCAATTTTGAATTCAATTGGTCAGTAATATAATCGAGAAAATTGAAGAGGGGCATCAGATAGGTGAGAATAGCCTAGGACACTAACTTGATAAGGATATCATTACTTTCCTTAGATACCCTTTTTCTGGTCCACCCTTGGATTTTCTTTCCGACCCTGACCAAAATAGCAGAAAAAATATCTTTTTTTAGCATCTAATGAAAGTAGGAATCCTGAGATATTTAAAGATTTTATCATCCACCTGAATCCAAAAAGTGGTTTGGATTTCATCTTTTCTTATTGAAATAATTACATATCTAAATGAGATCTCTTATTTGGACATGTTAATTGACTGCCCAAGAACCATCTCATATTTATGAATGATATTGTGGATTGAACCGCATTCTTCCAAAGTAGCTCTAAAAAGGTATGATGCCATCTGCAAAGAAAAGGTGGGTGATAGGGGGACCTTGACAACATACCTTTACCCATGAAAGTGATTATACCTATCTGTCATTGATAATAGTTGGGAAAAGACATCAGCAACCATAATAAAAAAATCGGGCAGGGAGTCTCACCCTACCGATGAGACCTATAAGGGGAAAATATCTGATATATGCCATCGTTGATCTTAATATACAATGAAACTGAATAAATTCATTTCATAATTAAATCAATCCATTTGGAGTAGAAACTAATTTTTTTATAACCACTTAGATAAATGTCCATTCAACTCAATAAGATGACTTTTTCATATCATGCTACCATTCTATAAAACCTTTTTAAGACACTGATCTAGTTTTCATGGAATGAAACACCTCATGTGAAAAATTGTCATTATCAGAGATCAGTATCTTAGGGACCAATGAAATTTGCATTGTTGAGATAATGGAAGGAAGTAGTTGCCAGAGACAATTGATCAAAATTTTAGAAAAGATTTTATAGGTCACATTGCACAGACTGATTGGAATAAAATCCAAGACCAAAGTGGTTTTTTTTATTTTTAGAATGAGTAAAATAATGGTTTTGTTATCCACCATCAAGAGAATATATCTTTTTCTAAGGATTTTTGTTATGGAAAATTTAAAATCATGTCTTTTGGTAAAGAATTTGTTTTTTGAGGTTTATATGTGTCAAGATATGTGTTTTCTGTGTCTTGTGGTATATTTTTTCATTTCTAAACAATGGAATCCCCAGGTGTGACCTTTTCAAACCCTCCACAAAAGGGTACTACCCTCCTCACAAAGAGATAAATCTTAAGAGATCCCCCGTTGGGAAGGAGACACTGTCATCTAAGATGGAAGAGAATCATAGAGGGTGACAACCCAACTGAAGATGGATTGACATAGAAATATGTAAGCATGGGGGTGGGATAAATTCATGCAAGAGTAGTCTCCCAAGAATAGAATCATGTTACTCCCAATTAACATCACTTTTACCCTCCTCAGCTTCACCACTACACCACCACTGAAGTGACTTCTTGTGGTATATGTTTGTTATATTTTTACTATCATGGATTCGACATTATCAATCATAACCCTTTATCAGGACTAAAAAACCTCTGATAAAGAAGGAACATTTGTCAGCTGTACAAAAGGTACTGATAAAACCACCTTTTATTAGGGGTTTTTTTATCATTGATAATGGATCCTTTTAAGAATTCTTTTCTATGTGCTGATAAAAGTATGTCTTTTATGGGCGGAAAAAACACCGTTTTTAGTGCTATTAAAAGGTATATTTCATAAAAAAGTTATATATCATTAAAAATATTATATTAATATATAAATAAAAAAATACTGATTATTATTGAGTAATATTCATTTAATAGAAATTAAAAAATAAAAATCAATAAATTAATTAACAATCTAAAATGAGTTGAAATCATGAATCAAATTTCAAACAATTGTAACTATTGATCTGGGTGTCTGTTTGGGCTCTACCACATATGAAATCAAATATTGTGAAAATATCTATGATTTGGTGACTATAAGTAACCACATTGATCATTTTTTGAAGTCAAAAAATGATTGGAATGCCTCCAAAACTGAATTTTTGGTTTGGGTACCCCCATTTTTAAATATTTGTTGGAATTTCATTCTCGCTTAAATGAGCGTTATTATCATTTTTTTGAAAGAAACACAATTTATTTTTAAGGATTACACTCATAAAGATATTGTGATGTTCAAATTTTATCATTTTTTATTATTTAAATTTATTAATAATTAAACATATACACATATATACATATTTTTATATATTTACACATAAAAATTTAATTTTATAAATAGATATACAAACATATTTACACATGAAATATCTTTATAAATATATAAACCATATTGAAATATAATAATACCCATTATACTTAACAAATTTTATGAATATTTATATTCTGATACAATGTATATATAATGTGTTTGTGTTTGTGTATTTATGTGCAAGTATTAACAAACTGGTGTATAATATCTATATATTCTAATATATATATTTAAATGTTAATATATATTATATGTAAAAAAATAAAAATAAAAATATTTATATTTATAGATACACACATGTATACAATATGTATGTAATTATGTATGTATGTATTTATAAACACAAAAACACAAAAAACATAATTTATATGTGTATTTAAAAATAATTATATATATATATATATATGGATATATAAATGTAACTAAATATATATAAATGTATAAATATATTATAAAACACAGAAAGAACAATATATGGGAGAGAAAAAACGTAAGCATGTGAAATAGGTGGCATTACGCGGTTAAAGGGGGAGGGGGCATCGAACGATGTTAAAGGTGTGTGGAGACTAGACGAGCACTATTAAAAGGGGGTTTGAGCATTGTTAAAAGTGGGGCCCAACATTCAATTTGATGGAAAATTTATTTTTGAAATATAATTTTTTTTGTATTTTATACGCGGTTTTTTAGCGCTGATAAAAGAGGCATTTATCAGAATTTTTTAGCACTAATAAAAGTAAACCTTTTTAATAGCGCTCAGATTATCAACACTTTTATGGATATGAAAAAACAATTTATATCACTATTAAAATGGGTATTTTTGGTAGTGTTTTTGTAGTTTTCTATGTTCTATGGTATATGTTTTTTATGTCATGTGATAATGAATATGTTTTATGTTGTTTTCAATATGCTATGGTATATGTTTTTTTACGTGGACTTGAACAAAATTTTTTTGGATATTCAAATAGATGAATATATTGGTTTTTTTGTAATTATTTGGAATGACATACTATAATAATTAGTGATTTAATGATTAAATAGATCTCTTTTATTCATTTTAAATGATTAGGTAAGAAATAAAAAATTGATTATTTTACACAAGTTACCAGTCTTAGGTTCTATTTAATATATATATATATATATATATTTTTAATATGAATTTAGGAGTTTTAATGGTATTCAAAATAAAGGATTCATTATTACAACAGTGGCACTGAAAAATTGCTAAAAAATAAAATGATTTGCAATGAAATTAAAATATTTAGAAAAAACGGAGGTTAGAAATGTTACTGGTTAAATATATATTTTTAAATAAATATTATAGTATTTAATATTTTATTATATTAACAATATTAATTATAGAAAAATAATTCAATAAATAGAATAACAAACAACACATCCAAACCATTTGGTTTGCGGGATATGAAGAGTCACTCTCTTAGACATCACTTTTACATATGATATTTCTCTTTCATCAAAATAGAGGGGAATAGGGTTGCACATAGAATGGAGATTCATGCTCTAGCAGATTTGGTAGCGAGTTTCTTAGTTTTTATATATTTAACTAAATATTACTTTACCCACAAAAAAAGTGTCATGATATTAAATTGTACAGAACACTAGCCATCTGTCCCTCTACAGCTTTGAGTATGACAATCATGAATCTAAATAATAATTTTATTGTATATTAAATTACTTTTAATAAAATAAAAAATTATAGCATGATATATTTTGGAATATTTTAAAAAATTAATGATAAAACTGAAATCAAAAATGAATTTTTATCTTCCTCGCTTCTACTTTTATAGTATTTTACTTTTTTCGATCATTAGGTTTGTTGGTCATTCTTCACAAGAATTACTGTGACTAGTAATCCAAAACCCCCTTGATTCCTCACATATAAGAAAACACAACCCCTAAACAAAATGAATACTTAAATAGAGAATATAATAATAATAATAATATTGGTTTTATTAGTTTCATGATGTTTCACCTCCCTCAAATTAAAAGTATTGATCTGAGTAACCAATGCCTTGGAGATAGTATAAAAAACAAGTAGAATACAAAAACGTGTTTTTGATGTTGCCATGAAATGAAAATATAATATTCATTTTTAATATTAGTTAATAATAAATTTTAATTGAAATAAAATTTCAAGAAGATTTTTTTTGGATCGGGCTTGAATTTAAATTTTTATTTTAAATTTTTGTTGAAATAATATGATTTTCACTGAATAGGAACTCTCTCTTATGTCCATGTTTTTTAACATTACATCAGTATTTTATAGGTAACTATATTTTTAAATTATTTAAATATTTTTAAATAAATTTATTCAAATTTATATTAAATATATTATTTTTATTGTAATAGATTTGATTATCATATAAAGATAAAAAATTGTTTACCATGACTGATTATTTATTTACAGTAATAAATGACAACCTGATCATTATGGATATTATAAATATAAATATCCAGTAAAATAATAATCCTTTTGGAGAGATTATTAATCAATATGAAACCCAAGAACATTAAATAGAAACCGACGAATGAAGTCTGGACATGAAATCATTACATGTCGCAAGGAAAATTTGGGTGGACAGTTTTACATGCCTGGTTTTTTATTTTATTTTATAATACTTCATCTGTATACCTTTTCTATTTTATGATTGTAATATACTAAATTAAATTTATATAAAAACATCCACTATGAAATGAAAATGATAGGGATCTTATTTTTATTTTAAAAATGAGAGGGTTATTATTTTTAAACTGATGAAAAAAGTCTAGCCATGAAATCATTAAATATTGAAAAGATAATTTGGGTGCCTAGTTTTACATGCATAGTTTTGGTAGAAATTTGTATTATAGTCCCTCATGAATTCATGCTCCATAATGATGCAACACAAAACATTTGGGCTATGTAATGATATTTCAAACTCAGTGGGACTTCGGGTTACTCTATACAAAATAAAATAATTGATTCAATGAGTTATCCGTAGGATCTATGACTCATCCTTTTGGGATGACTATGTGTTTATTTGTATTGTACCTAATAACCAACATATTATTATTAATACACCTTCATTCTATTCTTCATCTGTTTTATTATGGTTTACTGATGAAATCAAACATGGATTCGATATATATTGATATATATAATATTATATTATTCATACCATCATCATCTACAAAATATCACATTATATCATCAATTGTGTTTATGATAATTTTCATACCTATATTTTTTATTCAAAATAATTTTTTATAAAAACTCAATATTCCAGTCGTGTCTAAAAGTTAATTTTATTATATACAATTAAAATTTATTCACAACTAAACATAGTGTAAAAATTCATAGTTAAAAAACTAAATTATATTTATCAAAGATTCAAATTCTAATTAAAATATTCCAATAATGATGTATTATTAAACTAAATATGCTACTCCAAATCTATTCTTTTATATTAGAATAAACCACTCATTAAGTTAAAATGGATCCCTAACAACAACAAAACTAAAATAAAATCATCCAAATAATGCAAAACAAACCAATCATAATTTCAATTCCAATACGAAAAATACATACAGAAATCAAGATATAAGATTCATAGTCCAGTAGGATGAAAAATTCATATATTAATAATGAACCTTGGGGAAAATTTCTCACGTCGTGCAGCCTGATCTGTTATGTCGAGTCTTGCACCGAACTCAAACCTTACACCATACATTCAGCCACTCACCCCTAATTCAAAGTTGAACACAATCTATAACAACTACAGAGTGGAAAATATTAACTGTTTACCTTTATCAGTGCTTCATAAAAGTTATGATAAAGAGGTACCATTATCACCACTAGAAAGAACCATTGATAAAGGATATGATTTTATCAGGGCTAAAAATCATTCAAAAAATATTCCATTTATCAATGATTTATTTTTGCGCTGAAAAAAGACACTCTTTATTAGTGATTTTAACTAGAATTGATAAAGTTGATCTTTACCAGCCTTAAAAAATGGTGATTAATGGTATATTTTATTAGCATATCTTGTTAGCACTGATAAAGGGAATATTTTATTAACGCTTTGTAGCACTGATAAAGGGTGTATTTTATCAATGATGATAAAATTTATATTCCATACAATAATTATATATCATTAAAATAATATTTTAAATATATATATTTATATTTATATTACTATAAATATAATAAATTTTGTTGAATATGATTTATATAAGTCTAAATATTCATTTAGACATAGTATATAATATATTTAATAAGAATGACTTTAAAAGTAAAAATTATATATTATGTGGGCTATGTGGTGGCCCCCTGTGTGCTGACAACATGGGGCACGAATGCTCCAGACAACGTATGGTGGTGCAGAAGAAGCTTCATGTGACACATTTGGGTGATGGCCCCCAATGTGATGATGATTCTCCTGATAATTATGGTGGTGTGGAGGCTATGATGAGTATGGGTAGTGGCATATAATGTTACAATAACACTCCAACACCTATGGCGATGCAGAGTCTAAAATGAGTGTGGACAGATCCTAAAGATTATGGTGGTGCATAGGGTATAACGAATGTGGGTGGTGGTCCCTAGTGTGACGACAACTCTCTCGATCGATGAGTGTGGGTGGTTCCGAGGTTGAAGTCTGTGTGATGACGATGCTCCCGATGTGTATGGAGTGGTACGTAGACTACTTCAGGTGACAAGCGTATATGATGACCCATAGTGGATAGAGGGGTGGATGAATTGATATGTGTTGGTGATGCCCAATGATGCAAATAGTGGTTCTAAAAAATGGTAAACGACTACATATTGGTGATTGCTTGGTATATGTTGGGCCTTTGGGTCATGATGAACCTATGGTTCAGGTTCTTCAGACCATGAATTAAAAAATAAATAAGGCTTGATGGGTGAACTATCCCCTTACGGGCTATGGTCTGCCTTTTCATCATGTGCCTTGGTGTGTGTGTGTGTTTGAATGTAATTGTACCCCTATGAAATCTAATTTATATATATATATATATATATATATTTGTGTGTGTTACTATTTATTTATTTTTAATTGATATATATATATTATTTATTTATTTTTAATTTTTATCTGTTTAATGTTATATAAATTTTTTTGTTTTTAATTTCTATTTATTAACATTTAATATGTATTGAAAACAATTGTAATTATAAAGGACAACCAACTTTTTGAAATACCGTTTGGAGAATCACATTTTTAATGAAAACATTTAAAAACCATGTTCATGATATAGAATTTGAGTTCTTGAACCACCCATTTTCCTAACGATGTTTTCATTTATAAATATAGATACCACACATCTCATTGATCATATTCACCCATCATTGTGTGAACATATGAAATAATGTATCTATAATTATATCTATGTCGTCTTCATTTTATTTTTTCACTAACAGGAAATGCAAAAAAACATTTCTCCTTCAACTTGGTAAAGCACTATATAAATCAACAACCCTTTTCATGAACTAAAAAATACATTGAACCTGCATCAAGCAACTTTAAATGAGTTCTAGGGCCATTAATTGTTAGATAATGAAGACCAATGTCCAGAAGATAAACCAATATTAAATAATCGCCATGTAGTGTGGCTGGTTGGAGTTCAAAAATAGTGGAGGAGTCGTGCATCAGAATTCTCATTGTGTTGGATTGATTTTGTTTGTTATGTTAGTATTGGAGAAATAACATATCTTGTGTCAGTATAGTCATATTTTATTAGTGGAAATGTAATATGTGTTGGGTTGTGATGTAATATATTCTTCTGACGACATGTTAGAAATTGAAGCCACCCATGTTCTAGTAATATCATAACATCATGTTCTTTCATACATGATAGTTCATTCTATATATAACCTAGTATAATCTATTGACACAACATGATATATGTTTATTTCATTATACTCATTCTCCAATTTTCATGGTTGGGGTAATTATAGATTCTTAAAATTCACTTCAACAATCTCACTTGATCTTTACTTACACACCGCTCATTTCACATGCAAGCCTCTTATGCACCATCAATATCTCATGTAATGACATGAACTCACAATCCATGTGGATAACCCATGTGTTCATGTCATATCACATGTGTAAAAAATAAAACAAATTTAATAATAATAAAAAATATAATATGCATGTTAAAAAATATTTAAAAAAATTACAAAAAAAATTTAAAAATAAAAACTTATTAATTCCATTACAAGAAAAAATTATTAAGAAAAACCTAAAACAAAAAATTATGTAAATAAATGAAGAGTATGTGTTTAATTTTCAAAAGTATCATGAAATATGTTTTATCAAGAACTATAAATATAATATATTGTAAAAAATCATAAAAACTAAATTAAACCCATTTCATAATTCCTATAAAAATTATAATCAAATTGTGAGATATTAAAAAAGATTCAGGTTCTTCTACCTGGTAAGGGAAGAAAATGGTTATAATTGTTTGATTTTAATCCATTAGAGTAGGAAGAATACTTCAAACATGGAGTGGATTACCATCCATACACCACAAAAACTCTGCCTAATTATCATTTGCCGGAACCACCCTACATGATAAGCGGACATAGTATTTTGGGATGCACAACTAGGATTTATATTAAATCAAAGCGGGAAATTATGATGAATGAGTAAAATGAACATGAAGAAATGAGACATGGTGAACCAAAAATGGAATGAGGTGAAAGAGATTGTGTGGAGAATCAACAAGGTAGATCGAGGAAAAAATAGATCACTTGCATGTGTCATTCAAACCATTTGGAAAAATAAAAAAACAATCAAAGTTGATCACGGGAGAGTGATGAATCACAAGTCACATTCCATGGTTTTTGAAAGTGTTGATTCATTAGAGATCTTCATGATGGGGAGACTTCAAAACTTCGGTTCTGTGATAGCACTTAAAAAAGAGGTCTTAGAAGTGGTTTATTAATGATGGTTCTAATAACCACTAATAAATATCATATTAAATATAATTTATAATTCGTGGTGGTTTCAATGAAACTTCTGCTCATTGTATTATTAATATTTATAGGTGGTTTTGTGTAAACCCCCAATAATCATTAGAAATTAACCCATTTTCGACCCTCCCAACCAACCTGATGCCCTAGCCCCTCCACTCGACCCCCTAATCCCTCGTCGACAGCCCCTCATACCTACCTCCCCCCGACACTAGAAACCGCCTCTCCAATTCAGTCATGACTCTCCCTAACATCGTCGACCCCCTAGTTTTTCCTATCCTCAATGTCAGTGACCTCCCCACCCCTCTTGGCCACTCCTCTCGTCGATGTTGGTGACCACCCCTCCCCATCGGCCTTGCCTCTCCTCGACATGGAAACCCTATCTCTCTATCAGTTCACCCCTCCCCCATGATCCCCTATCTCTCTGACGACTCACCTCTCAGCCCCGACGATGACTGTCTGTTGCCCCAACCTATCCTCTAATTCTCGAGATCTTGACCCCACCTGTTACCCGATGATGACACCATAACAACCCCCCCCCCCCTACTCCATTAGGATGATTCTTAATGGTGTTCCTTCTTCCCCTTTTCCTAGTGACTGTTATCCCCGGTCATTAGGTAAAATTTTGTACTATTGTATGATTGGTTTAGCTATAACCTTATACAGTATATCATATTGTATAATAAAATGATTATTAATCCTATACACATAACTATTATTAATGTTTGTTTGAAATGAGGATGGTGATTCATTTATAAGATGAATCTTGTCTGTTCATGGGGCAATAAAATCTTTTTATCTACAAGATGGATTTATAACTAATGAATACGTGGTCAGTAAGCCTTGGTGAGTTTGGAATAATGGTTGATCTGAGGTTGGGAAAGTGGTTGGTTTTATGGATTAGTCCAAAAAGTTCTAGTATTCTTATTCTACACTTTCATGAGAGTTTCTAAGTAAAAACATACATAGTATACATATATGTTGACAATGATTTTATATTCTATATTTACAGAATTATAGGATAGAGTTTGTGATCAATCTATAAAATCTCTGAAGGTGTTTAATTTTGATTGTACTTGTTTGATTGACCATTAATATATTTATATCTGAATGTACATGGAGAAGATTGAAAATACAATTCATATGGATAATAGTTAGATTAATTTACCATGTAACACACCTTGGTATTCCACGGTTTTGGAAGAATATTCAGATTATGAAATTTCAAACCGATCAGTGGATGGTAGAATAAAATGCCTGTGTCCTGATTTAAAATTCAAGAAATTGTTGAATAGAAACGAATTATATGAGAATTTGATATGGAAACTATTTCTTCCTCAATTTGTATGTTTTTTTTCATGGTGAATCAAATGTTATGGAAATTAAAAACAAATACAATCCTATCAACAAAATAAAAAAGTGACCCACTAGAGGAAAATTAAATTTGAAATTTGATAAATGAAGCATTTGGATTTGTTGGATAAAATGTGATAGATTTTAATAGATCAACATAACCTTCAGTTGATCTACAGTAGGTTAATATTTCTCAGAAATTCAGCAACCAAAATAAATGAATTTTTTTAATTACTTGAAGAAATAAAAAAAGAATGGTATGAAGGGTGTTCCAAGTATTTGAGGTTTTATTTTCCACTTATGTTGTATCATATGAAATGTATCTATGGAATTACTGACAAATAAATGTCTATGATTTTAGATTTTCTTCATGATTTATTTAGGGGATCCAAGATTCGTGCATCATTCTGTGAGATTATGAAAGTCATCAACAAGATTGGCTGTGATTATACAAATATGAATTCATTCCCTAATGATTGAATTCTTTAGTGAGGAGAAGACTCTGATAACTAATAATGAATAAGATGTCATACAAGAATATGAAAGTCATTGAACAACAATGACAGTGTAAATCAATGAAACCCCAAGATGAAATAGAAGAAGAAACCTCCTAAAAATGTATTACATTACTTTCCATAGAAACCACACTTCTAATGATATTTCAGGCCATCTATGACTACATAATCCATGAATTGGTATTCGCAGGATGGTAATAATGGCTTGATGAGAAATCCAAATGATTCATTATCATAGAATATGTTTGATTCTATATATCCATATTTTTTATTAGATCTTAGGAATGTTCATTTGGGATCGGCTTCTGATGGTTTTTTACACTGTTGGTAATTTAAGTAGTAATTATAGCATTTGGTGAGTGGTTTTGATCCCCTATAATCTATATTTGTGGGTGTGTATAAGGTATGTTTCTTTCATTGTTTTTATGATTATTCCTGGGAAAAAAATCATGAAATGACCTTGATGTATACCTTCAACCTCTAATAAAATAATTGAGAGAATTATGGGATGATGACATGGAAATATATTATGATTCAACATGAAAAATATTAAAAAATCATGTTGGTTTAATGTGTAAAATTAGTGACTTTCATAGAATAAGAAATTTATCCATTTTAAACACTCATACTAGTTTGGAATGTCCAGTTCATAGTTTTTGATTTTGAACCTAAATGATTGCCTCATATTAGAAAATGGTATTATTTGTTTCATCGTCGATTTCTTGATACTTTTTATAAATCCATTATTAACAAGACACACTTCAATAGAAATATTTATTTGAGAAATCGATTGAAGGTGTTATCTAGTTCATAAATTGTAGAAAAATTAATGAATTTCATTGAAGAGTATGGAAAATTTAATCAATTTAAACAAGGGGGAAAAGGGTTCTAGGTAATGTATCTGAAGTATTTGGAACACAACTGTGGAAGGAAAAGTGTTTTTTCCAAACATCCTTATTGAGTGTTTAATTTGATACATCATAACCATCATGTAATTAATATGGAGAAGAAAATTTGTGAAAATGTAAGTTTTTCACATTTTCTAATGAGTTGGGTGAATCAAAGGTTCACCTTAATGCTCATAAGGATTTGGATTCAATAAATATAAAGCATGGTTTGTGGGAAAATGAGAATGGAAAGTATCCTTCTACTATTTTTATAATGAAGTTTCTTGATAAAGGTGTATTTATTATAACTTTAAAGAATGAAAAGTTATATATGGATATTCATGTACCATATCATATTACGTTGGGTTAAAACATCAAATGTTACATGTATTGAAAGGTCATGAAACATATATTTTGGTGGAACAGTTTTTTCTGTTGGCATTGGGTATTACGTTACCTGAAAAAATAACTACATTTGTTGTTGAGTTTTGTACCTTTATCATATAGATTTGTGGAAAAACTCTAAATACAACTAATCATGATAAACTTCAAGAAAGTAATTTTTTTACACTTTTAAATTTGGGGATGTTGTTTCCCCCATCATTCTTCACAGCCATGATTCATGTTACTATTCATTAGGTTGAAGAAGATAAAATTAGTGGACCAATACACTATTGATGGATGTATCAAATTGATAGGTATGTTGATATTATTTTTATTTTCATTAGTGAATTCAATTTTACCAAACTGTTATGTAATATTTTTTAATATGTTTCTTATTTTTTTCATTGGGTACTTAGGTCCTTTGAAATCATATGTGAGAAATAAATTTCAAAGAGAATTCTCTATAACTGATGTTTACATAGCTGAAGAGTTATTGACCTTTTGTTCTAGGTATTTGGATGGAATTGAGACTAGATTCAATAGTGTTTGATGTGTTGATGACATCTCCACCAATTCTCATTCTGAATAACAGTAGTCGGTATTCCCATCTATAACACGACTAATTAGAAAGGAGTAAAATATTACACTAATTTAATTAGATTTTATACAAGAAAATTGATATGTGCTAATAAATAGTCTTATTTAAGGTCTATTTATTGAATAATTTTGAATTAAAATAGAGATACGACTAACGGGTCATGCTTTAAAGGAGCTGTGATTAACAAAATTTGTTAATAAGAAGATTATCACATGGTTCTCCTGTCATGTATGTATATACTCATATTCATATTATTGACATGTTGTTATTTATTCAAAGTTAAATGTAATCCCTTGTATATATTTTTTAGATAATTAATTATGAAAATAAATTTGAAAAAACATATTATTTGATCTTTATGGGTCAAAGTCCTCTAAGGATGGATAATAGATTTGATGCCTAAAATATTAATGGATTTAGGTTTCAGAAATATTTATCGTGAAAAGGAATTGAAAACCAAAAATAGTGGTTTATTTATTCATGAAGAGGTGGGATACTATAGAAATATGAATATTATAATTGAATTATACTATCATGATCAATATTTAGTTTTCTTATTAAAATGAATGTGGTTAAACTTTTATAGGGTTATAATGAAAGTTTCATTACATTTTACTTATTTCAACTTTTGTCACTTGATCCATACTAGTGTGTGTGTAGATCATGATCCATTTATCTTGTATTCATAGGAAAAGTTGTTTTATTATGTAGATGATGAAATACATGATTGTTGGAGTGATTTTGTACACTTAAAGTAGAGAGACATATATGATATGGGTGATGAAAATCATTTGGATATTTTTTACAGTGAACCCCATCAACCACAAAACATTGGAAATTGTTTCCCTTAAAATATCAAAATAATAGAGCATGCAAGAGAGGGTGAAAATAAACCAATCATCACAATGAAGGTTGATGACAATGCAGATAATGAAGATGATGATAATTGAATGCATTAATGGGTAAGGAAAAAATAATAAAATTTCTCATTGATAAGTGTTTCCTACATATATACACTGATCCACTTTTACATTTTTTGTAAAAAAACCTATCCAGTAAGTATCTTAGAGCATGCCACCACTACCATGAACTTCAATAGATTTGAGTGATTATGTTATACTCTAGAATACTAGAAAGTCATTCATTTCCCCAAATGGTGTTGGTATCCCACCGTCCAATTTACCTTATAAGATGGGGCAATTGTTCACCCCTCTATCTAGGGGATATTGGAAAGTTACCATTACTGTTATGTATGTCATTGTACAAAACACTATATATTTTTTTATTTTTTTATTACATTTTTCAAATAGATAAAGATTACAATTGAAGGAATATAAATATGAACACAGCAGATGTGTAGGACCAAAAGGACATTTGGATTGTCATTCCATTTGATGAGTTTCAGGTTTCTACTAGTGATGCTGCCGGAATATATGGGTAGATTCTTGGTAACCTTTCTCATGAGATGGGGAGATTGTCTTCTAACTATAAAAAATAGAGGGATATTCCTAAAGTTTGGAAAAATTAGGTCTTTGATACTCAAGTAAAGTTATTTTTAATTTAATATTCATTGATAAATAATTTAAAATAAATGATTATTTTTTTAATATACTTATGAATTGTTATATTTTTTATTTCTATATGTTTTTTTATTTTGATGTCCTTGACTCCGTTTCACTCCCATGCACTCTAAATATTTTGGGTAAGAAATATAGAAATTTTAAATAGAGATTATGGAAGGAGATTAATGAAACATCTTTGAGCTCAAGAAAAATGTATGAGAAAGTTCAGGAGTGAATATTGAGTGACCAATATAAGTTATTTTCCTATATTCATAGAGATTCATCACATGAGGTAATTTATTATTTTATAGTCACTAGTGCAAAAATATTTTTCACGTCAGTTTTTTTCTTTTTCACATTGGTTATTAGGAATTGTTATTGAAGGAAAAATTGGAAATAATTTTTTAACATCAATTAAATAAAACTAAAATTGTAAAAAAAATATTTTGGGGGTTTCAAGTCATTTATCCAATAACTGATGTGAAAAATACATCTATATTGATTTTCATGTTGTTTATTAGATAACCAACATGAAAAAACCCAAGGTAATTTTTTCACATAGGTTATCAAATAAATGAAGTTGAAAATATATTTTATTAAAAATTTAATTTTAATTCATCCTCTAAATAAGAGACAAAAAAACCAACATATAAACTAGAAAGAAAACCATCAAATGTCACTTATAATTGAACTTTCAAATTTACAATATATATTACAAATAAAATAAAAAATGAATCAAACCTATAAAATGACTCACCAATTAAATATTCTAGTGTCTCAACTCGTATGTACAATATGTATGTGGGTTATAAAAAATATACAAATAATAAAGAAATAATTTAACTTTTATTTTTAATAAAACAAATGAAATATTTAGGAAAACATTATAATGAAATCTAACCTTATTGAACAGTGTAACTGTCCCAACTGGAATTATTTCAAATAAAATTTAAAACATAATATCCACATTCCTTTATACCTTATTTTTTATTTATTTTTTGGTCCAAATAAATTGATATTGAAAATAACTTTTTGAAGTCAAATATCGGAAATTTTCTATTTGTAAATGAAAAATCACCTTAGCATGTACAAATTTGACCTTGGTGATCCTCTTTCTTATCGTATCTCTAAAAAACGTTCATGACCTGTTTAAAAAGAATATGAATAAAATAAATTTTAGTCTTTATAATATAAAAAAATATTAAAATATTCAAACATACATGTTTAATAAACTCTTAAAATTTTCTCTCCCTTCACCTTGGATAGCGCATAGCCAATACAATGTCTTCTCTCTTTAAAAAACAACAAATATCCAACACCCACTTATATATAAGAAAATTTAATGTGAGTTTTCATTATGTAAATAGATATATAACACTTTGTGAGAAATATGTTTTAGACTCTTGAAGATATGAAACATTTAACACTAAATAATTGCATTTTTATGAAATATTTAAACAATATAAATTATTCATTCTATATTAGTCATTTCCATATCTACGGGTGAAATAAAGGATGGGTTTATCAATCCATATACATCTATAAATTTGTGGTCTGTAAAATTTTTATAAAATTACCTAATACAAAATAAACAAAATTAAATATTTTTAATAAATTAAATTAATATAAAAAATTTGATAATCGATGTACAGAGAAAAAAATTTAATCTTTTTGATGCCCAACTGATCTCCAGTTATAAGCTCCGTAATAACACTTTTCAAAAGCCTCAAACCCATTACATTCCCTCAAAGATAAAATTCAATTGGAATCTCATATACATCGAATAAAAAAATTTAATATGTTGATAATCTATCAATACTATAAGAAAATATATCTAATGTCATAACAGTTTTTATTTTTTATTTTCTATACAGTAATTCTTTACCTTTAAATAATTCCGGTAAAAAAATAGATTAATATATAAACTTTAAAATCATAAAAACATAATAGAAAAATTAAATAAAATATAAAATATATATATCTATATATTAATATATAAAACAATTCTAGATGACTAAACAATAAAATGGTTGATACTTTGTCCAACTATACTAACCTCATTTATAGAACACCTAATTTTTGTTTATCTATCTATTATATCTTGTACAGAGACCCTATAATGTTGTATCTCTATCTATTGATGATGAATGGTATCGTCGATATAAAATATCATCCCATATGCAACAATATTTCAGGGATCATAAATACATAACTCACAATATCTATGAAGTTGTGGAGGTGCGTGTATAGGGGTATAATAACAATGAGTGGTGTCTGTAGGAGGAGATGTATGAGTAGGATAAGTAGGAGGACTGGGATCTTCTAATGTAGATGGAGGAGTTGAATCAATATTCTAAAACTCTCTTTTCATGTCTACAAACATCGACTATACCAAAGCTCTCTTTATTTACTCCATTGTCACATGAATATCCTAATATTCATCTTACAATGATTTTATTATTTATTAACATCCTCCATTGAAGAAGACTCAGAACATGGAAATACTTTTTTTACTGATCTGCTAGATATCCTCATACACGACTCAGGATTCAGGGATATCCTAATGTGTTAACATAAATATCATTTCTACACTTAGCTATAATGACCCCACATGTGCTCCTCTCCTCAAGATAATCATTTATGAAAAATTTGAAAAAATTTGTAATGAATCACAACATATTAAGAGTTGATTTAACTTAATTAAATAAATAAAATAATCATCTTCAATCATCAAAATTACAACCTTGACTATTCTGTAAGATATAGTACTTTTTTTCATATGATCCCTTTTCCTTTTTTCATATCTAATAAGGTGGAGGGGTAATCTATGTAGACCAGAGAGACTCATCTCTCATATTTTAAATTTTTTATGTTGTCATTTATTCTTCTAAAAATGTATACCCTCCCCAAGATAACTTATGAGGGTATACATTTCTAGATTGGATAATCTGATGAGATATCCTCAATTGCTATTAATTAGTAATTAATAATAAATAAATTATTAAAATGGTAATTAATATAAAAGAAATCTAAAAGGTAACATTACACATACCAAAAAACACTTCTCATAATCTACATCCAAAAAATTGATTCCGTGTATTTTTATCTATAAATGGATAAATATCAGATGGATTATAATGTTTTCTATCCCCAAAAATAAATTGTCATGTGAGGGATTAACTAATATCCCTCCATCTCCTAGCATCCAATGATAAAAATTTCTTCCCAACTCTAATAGTATCATATATATCATATTTCATATTATAATAAGGGATAAAACATATATTTATATTAACATTTCAAGATAATTATATTAATAAAAAACGATCATACCAAAACGTTCTCCCACATGTGAGATAATGTCACTTTGTCAACAATTCACAATCATCAAAAAAAATACTAACTTTTCTTTTAGCATGCACTGCTACAAAAGTATTGAATTATTCTAAATTTGGATATCTTAGAATATCATTATTATCATATTCTAGTGGTATCCACTAGCCCTTTTTATGAAAACTAATAATTTTGTTAAATGTTTGTTCCCTATTTACCAACCCTCTTATATGTCCCCAGCCTTAAACATTACTTAATCTTGAGTTACTTCAAGCATACACGTTGAGGATCTTTTCAGGTTTAGAGTTTTAGAGAATTAGATCATAAATCATGAATTACATTCCCCATTTAAACAAAGTGGTTACATAAAAGATGGTACTCATATTTCCCATTAATGGAAACATATATAAAATAAAACATGGATTCTTTCTTGACACTTCCTTGACTCGATCATCATATCAGGTACCTTTCCCTTGACCTATGGAAAACATTTCAAAAACCTGGTATGAGCATAAAAAGCTCAGTAAGGGATATAAAAGTACGAAATGAAAACATTAGTCCATGTATGAAATCATACTTTACTCATAGAACATTAGAATTTTATCATACCTCATCAAATCAGGAATAAAACATAGAAATCATAAGACATAAAGGTAACTTGAGGCATTCATAACATTCTTACGTAGGGAGTAACCCTCGTGGTTACGTTTGGAACACCCATCACAGTATATTCCCTAAATCACTTCGGAGAAACCTTAAAGTTTAACCCCTTCATGTTAACCAATGAATTGGAGAGCTATATCGGGCTCACCCACCCTTAGTTTATCACGGATCCAACCGTATTCATAATATTGCCCAAGAACCATAACATAATCGTATCACATAAAACACGCCTAAAGGAAAAATAACATTTCCACTTTTCAATGACAATATATCAATAAAACACATTGATATAAAAACATTATGAAAACCATTTTCAATACCAAAATAAAAGAAAGTAAAACATGGTATTTATTTTTCATTTTAAAAAAAAAATTATGGCTTGTAGAGGAAGCCGAAACACAAATAATGGTCACGGCGGCAGAGAAGTCGTTGTCGCCGCATACGTACGAAAAAAAACATTCCCTTTTTTCATTTAGTAAAATGATTCATATAAAAATTATTCCTTTTGTATAAACATAAAAGTCAAAATGGTTTCTAAACCGTATAAAAGAAGGTTGTGTATAAAACAAAATATGACCCAATGAAAGGAGATTGAGACGAAGTCCCATACAAAGACGGTATCCATGGATTAAGGATAAATCAATTACATAATTATGTGTGAAAAAAGAATACACCAAATATAAGTGGATATTAAGTGTAAAACAATCCGATTTTATTCACACATATTCATAGAAATACATATTCAAGGAGTACATGTTTATCCCAAAGAATCAAAATTGGGTTAAAAATTTCCCTTGCAAAAATTTGACATTCTAATGGCGTCACTTCAAAATTAATAAAATGAGTTAATGATAGATAAAAAACTGTATCTCGTCACTTGGACATAAAATTTACATCAATAAGGATATAGAATAACATATCCCAACATAAGAATATGTAATTTAAAATACATAACAAAAGAAGTATTTTTAAAAAGAGGGGGGTGAAAGGTTCCCTTACAAACTTGGGTATCTTTCGAAACATAACCCCCCATTGAAGAGGGTCATAAAATGAATATGTAAATACCCATAAAAGAAATTATATTACACAAGGAGTATAATAATCTGCAATACATATACCACTCAATGGAAATGGTGGAAAATGTTTCATAAATCTCACAGGAATAAAAGTGAGTTGAAAAATCCCTTACGAAAACTCGGCAGCCTAACGGCGCCACTTAAAACATCCAAAAATTGATTTATGAGAACAAATAGGGTCTCTAATCATATTAAAATAATATTTACAACAATAGGAATATATAATAACATCCCCCAACATAATAAAGAGGAGATTTAAAGAAGTAACATAAAGGGGAGTACTTAAAAAGAAAGAGAGAGGTTGGATCTCTTACGAAAATTCGGCAGCCTAACGGAACCACTCAAAACTTCCAAAATGGATTGATGAGAGAAAATAGGGTCTCTCATAATATGAAAAAAATACTGTAAGATTAATATAAAAGAACATCCCAATCATAAGAAAGATTAGCTTAAAAGTAATGACATAAAATAGTGTAATTAAAAAGAAAGAGAGGGGTAGGATCCCTTACCTCCTGTCTGACATGACTCGATCGTTCTTTAATCTCCTGAATAATAAAATTTGGTCAATTTATCATTTAATATGGAACTCCATTAAATATTATTATTCAGTTCATATCACATATTATAATGTAAAAATAATTGGATAATAAAGTGAGTTCATATCAGACGTTTTTTTTTGATGTTCGGTACATGAGTAAAAATTGAACTTGTTGGAAAATAAATTTCCATGTAGTTATAGGTACATCGTCTCCAGAATAGTATTGATGTTATAAATATCATATATATCCATTATATAGTCATTTTATACTATTCCATAGCATTTGGAGATAAAAAAATTAAAAGCCTTGTTCATGGAGACGGTAGGTTGTACGTACGCACGAATGCTACTTTCATTTTTTTTCTTCATATTAATGGAATTAAAACAAAATGATAGATATATATATTATAATCCCAGAATGATATCCTTCATTTAGATATAATATATTACATATATATCCATTATAAATATGTACTTATAATAGTACATAACATTTGGAGATAAGAAATGAAATGTACCGTTCATGGAGACGGTAAGCCGTACGTACGCATGAACGCTACATTCATTTCTTTTATTTTTGTATTCAATAGAATTAAATAATAATTATATAAAGTTATATTATAATTCCAGTAGTATATCATATGTAATACCATTAATTACATCCTTTATATGTCCCACATATGGCATTAACGAATCAAATCACTTTGAGGGGGCGGTAGTCTGCACTTCCTAAAATGATGATATAGTGTTTACCCATAATGGAAACCATAATGTTATGCCATAAATTAAAAATACAGAAGCTTAAGGAAAACATAAACATATTATATATCATATATAAATATATTTTCATCTTAATGGACACCTTTTATGGTGTTAAAATAATATTGAACAATCTTCGTTTCGTGAGGCAGTAATTCGCCATCCACAGAAACAGTATGTTCTTTAACCACTAGATGGAGGTGTGTGAAAGTTTAGAAATAATCCTTCTTATAAAAACATCCTATTATATATACGATACTGTTTTTGTTACAAAAAAAAAGTATTAAAAAGAGTTTAGGTGTTTGGAGAAGAAAAATAATACAAAAGAACACAAGGGAAGACATTACCTTTAAATTGGGTAACTCTCTTTGATTTGAGCTCAAAGGCTTCCTTGGAAAGGATTATGCCCAAAGTGAGGCTGAAATGATGAAGATAGGGATGTGGAGAGATTAAATGGGCAGGGTTTGGACGATCCAAAGGCATGAGAGGTGTGTGTAAGGTGGTAGAGGTGGGGGACTTTTATAAGAGGAGAGGAGGGGCACTCTTGGAATGTTATAAAATATCACTTTATTATAAAATTATTTTCAGATTGAAAAGGACCCAAAAGGATATATTTCTAGGATATGGTGATAAGGATTCTAAATACACCCATCAAATAGGTTTGTGACAAGTTTAAGACTTAGATTTCACCCTATCTTCTCATTTTATTTAAATCATTCATTTATGAGGTAATCACTGCATCATCACGGTGAAATAAATAAATTAATTTATTTAATATCTAATAATTATAAAAAAAATATAATGATTTAGGAAATATTTTAATATTTCTAATTAATGTTTATAGTAAAAAATATTACTTTTATAACCCCATCTAGAAATTGTTTTATTAAAACAACACATGTTTGTGACATTTTAATTTTAACTTTTAACAAAAAGGTATTAATGTCATTTTCCATGAAACGTAGCTCCATGGGGTCCCCAAGTTGACCCATGGATTTTCTTGGACGTCCATGACTCATAAAAGGAGGGTAGGACATGTGTCTAGGTCATTTCATATTATTAAAACATTATTCTGACCTTAAACTACACTAATTACCTCTAATCGTGATTAAAACATAAAATTTACCAATATCCAAACAAATTATTTTAATCCCATTGAACCAAATTTTACTTCTTAATAAAAACCATGTATGTCAGATTTTTTAAATTTAAAACACATAGGTGGTAAAATTTCATTTAAACGAAAAATCAGTTTTTTAAGTACCACTTAGTGGTTTCACTATTCATCAAAAAGTGAAGTTTTCCAGAAAAGTACCAAAAATTCACCGTATGATATATTTTATATTCTGAATTCAAAAATGATGTCTATTTTACAAAATTCAAAACATATAAGTTACATTAATTAATTTAATAATTAATTCTCGTTGTTAGAGCAAATAGCATGTTTTTATGAAACAATATGTATTAAAAGATTGACACTAGTTTAAGTCCAATTTCAAGATGAAATTAATTCCAACGACCACTATTGGATTAAATGGTAAAAATATATTCTAATTTCTCTTTAAAACCAATTCAATATATAATATAATTATATAAATAAATTAGATTAAAAAGATGTTTTGAATTAAAATACAACATTTTTCACTATTCTTTAGAAATGACCTTTATCGGAAAAATAACAAAAAATTACACAAAGTAAATTTTGATGTCCCAATTCTAAAGAAGAATTTTATTTTGTCAAATATAAGATGTAAAATTTTCAAAAAAGTGGATTTAAAAGAGTTTCGTCATCAAAAGGCGGTTAATCGACCTTTTAAAGAATATTAGAATGTTTACGCTTAAAATTAGATTCATTCTCATTTTTAATCCTCTAACATTTATTGTAAAAAGTAAATATATTTGACAAACATATATAACCATTTTGTAGTTATTTCTATTCATTCTCACCATTACAATGGCTAGGCGTTAACTACAATTTTAAATAATATTATTTTATTATTAGAGTGCAACGTAAGATTCCCAAGAAACTCATTGTTGTGTATTGGGTACGCCATCGAGCATAGCGTCCCCTCTAAATTTATATTAATATTTTATTCACAAATATGGATAAATGTGAAAATGTGATATTCTTTATTTACCTGGGGTGTTACACCTCGTACTCTTTTTCCCATGTGTATGTATATGTCTCATGTAAAGAAGGATGAGGAGGCTCATCAATAAGAGTATGTGTATGTTCCTCCTAGAAGTATGAGTATGATCATCTCTAGAATTATGTGGTGGATAAGATGATTTATTTTTCATTATTGTAAAAATCATAGAATTTTTTTTACAAAAATATACAAATAGAACTATTAAATAGAAAATGTTAATCAATGAAAAAAATAAAAAAATAAAATAAATTTATAAGAGACATATTTTTATTCTTATTTGTTATAATTAACTAAAATACTAAAAATAATAATGAGATATGAGATGATATTAAGGAATTAATGAAATCCAATAATGGTGTCTGGGTAGTAAAAATTCTCCAACCTGATAAATCATTTTGACAACAAAAAGAAATTTTATATACTTAAATACAATATTTTATTTATTTAACATATAAAATTTAAAATAATTGGTTTTCAAAAAAAATCAATGAATTGATAAGTTATGTAAGGGTAAACAAGGTAAACTAAAAAAAACTAATCTAATATAAAAAATAATCTAACTTTTTAGTTATAATACATGTTTTAATAATGAAAATCAAATTAAAATATCTAGAAAATTATGAAATTTAAAAAAGTAAATGAAAAATAAGCATATGTTGTCTTTAATATTAGGGATTTACTTAAGGATTGTTTTCCAAAATTCATTTTTCATGATCCTTCCATATGGAACAAACCATTCCTATGACATGCTCGTCAATATTATTTGTTATTATTTCCATGGAAGTCGGGATATCACATAAATAAACATCTAAATCAAGTTTATCATCACCATCATACAAATATTTTCCTTACAAAACAATAGAACTTCATATAATATTTTTCATGAACATAGAAAAAAATCATGTGTTTTCATGGTAAAAGCATCAAGTGTGTATTCCAATTTATTCATATTAACTTCTGTCATTCCAAATTCATCATCTATGACACAGTTATTACTGATAAATCATATATAGTAAAACACTTGAACTTGAAATTTAGTGTAATAAACCCCCCATATTTCTTCACAGACTCCATAATATTCATTTGATGTAGAGATTGGGTTTTTTTCTTTAGCACTTGAAAAATGTATTTCTTTTATGAACACCAAAACACTACTATTATAAACTGCACTTCTGTTTCCCTAGACATTCGTATCAAATGTATAGAAATTAATTTCATACCTAGACCATGTTATAAAATATAAATTTAGACTACCTAGTAACCATATCAATTTTTTTGATGCATCTGATTTACCGAGTGTAGTCTCCTTAAGCCATGATGAAAAATGTTTTGTTATGCTCATTCAAAATCCACATCTTTTTCTTCTTTGGATGACATTATTTCAACACATTAATATGTAATGTTATATATGTATGATAATTATACATGATATTCAAGATTCATAAATGAGCCTTATTTATCTATTCAGATTTCAATGATTTCACTTTCAATCCACATATCCCCTTTCCTCCATAATTAACTTTTTCATGGTGAGATGTAGGAAAATAGGTATGATCCACTACATAAAAAATACCTTTTACAAAAATCGGAAGCCTATTCAAAAATATAGTTCTCAACAATGGAGTTTTCAGGTAGATATGGATTCATAAAATAACCCTTCAATAACGTTATATACCATTCCAATGGATACATCCAACAAAGATATACATTCTTGCAATTCTTAATTTCTATCACCATGTGAACCATTAAATACAGCATGATATCAAAAAAAGATAGAGGAAAATACATTTCCAATTGAAAATTTATAGAAAACTCTTCATTATCCAAATTGTTCATATCATTTGAATCAATAACCTTATTAAAAATTTAATTAAAAAATAACACAACTTCATGATACCATTTTTACATAGATGTGAAATATTGTTCATAATGAAACTAATAGGAGTTGTTTCATCATGACGTGACAATCATGAGATTTCATAGCAATCAACTTCAAATCCTTTAAATACACAAAAAATTTACATTTGAAGAATAATGTTACGACACTTTCATATCATAAAGACAATGGCAAAATATAAATTTCTCCCTCTTAGATATTATATAAAAATCTAAGGGTAGGAATGTCCACCTTCTATCAGGAGTGGGAGAAAACTCTAAATATATTCCCATTGATAGAAAGTCCAATCTTTCATTCAACACATATTTAGTCTTTTCTTTAATATATAAAAATTTTCCAAACAAGCTTTCATTTGTATTATTCTCCAAGTGCATGAAATAAATGTTTTTGTGGACTTCATGATATCTCCAATATGGTAGCTCAATCAATATTAATCATTTCTTCTAAATATTTCTATCATTACAATAATTTTAGGCCTTTTTGAATGTCACATCATTGTTTTCACCCTATAAAAATATTGATCAGTGGATAATGGTTTTGGAGAAATATCAAATTCATGTGAGATATTTAATTCCTTTTTTAATATTTTATAATAGTGTTCCATAGGTAAATACATTCGATGATATAATGTTATTCTCCCATGATGTAGTTGATAATATGAAGTCTTTTGTTCACAACATGGACAAGATTTATACCCCTTGATAATATATCCAGAAAAATTTCTATACACTAGAAGTCAATTATAGTGGTGATAACCATTTCATATAGTTGAAAATGTTCAATTTTATATGAATCATATACCCTTATGCCAACCTCCCATTACCATTTCAAATCCTCAATTAATGGTAATAAGAAAATGATAATGTCATTTTTGGGCTATTTTGGTTCAGAGATAATTAAACTCAACAAAAATATTTTCACTTCATCCAAAATTCAGGAGAGAAGTTTGTAAATTAAAAATAAAACTGGCCCTGAACTATGAGTGGTAATAAGGATTTGACATGGATTCATTCCATTCGTGCACACTCCAGGTTTGAAATTTCTAACTTCATTTCTAAATGTTGAAAACAGATGATCAATTTTCTTCCATTGTGGAAAATCAGCTAGATGACATAATTTTCCATCACATAAATTCTCATATTCATGCCATATTATCATTTCTTAATCAAATGAATTTGAAAATAAATGCTTCAAATGAGGAATTATAGGAAGATACCAAAATTCCATGGCATTAGTCTTCGTAACTACAAAATCAGATTATGATTTGTCTTTCAACTTATATCATAACAACCCACATTTAGGCCACCCTAAAAGAAATTCATATTCCTTCCTACATATCACACATTAATTTGGGAAGGAATGTAATTTTTTATACACTAATCTCATCGTGCATAGTATTTTCTTCGCTTTAAAATTTGAATCTAGAATATCTTGTATTTAGGATGAATATCTTTCAACAATTATAGCAACTATATAAGACTCTTTTCACTCCATTAGTGTTTCACCTTTATGTTAATCAATATTAACATCATCGATAAAACTATAAATTCTATAAAACTTGGATATAATGGGTTTTCATCATCATAATATAGACAATCAATTTTTTATTCATTCTAAATTCCGTCTACTTAAATATCATGAATCATATATTCAATTTGAATGGATTTATCATCGTGCATAACATCATCTTCCATAGATCCAAGATTTTTCCCAGTTTCATCAGAAAAAATCCAAGGGTTGTATCTCAAATTAAACCCACAAAAAATAAAATTATATTTGATCTTTATACTCTTTAACATTTTTATGTTTAAACATTTCATACATGGATAGAAAAATATGTCGTTGTTTGGTACATTTTGTTTAACAAATTCCAAAAATTCATCAACACCTTCCTCATATTCATCACTTATTCAAAGATCCATAATCCAAATTAGACTCATTATTATATATATATAATATAAATATATATATATATATATATCTTTCTAAGATAAATCAATTTTAAATTTATATCAATGATTCCATAATTTTAAATTAACACAATTTTAGAATATAAAATAAATATTAGCACATTGGAAAAGTATAATTATAAACTCTTGAAAATAATGGAATATATGTTTAAATATAAATGGTAAATCATAAAAAGAAATGAATTGAAGTAATTTACAAAAGAAAATATAGCTAAACCATTCTCTAATTTTTTATTTTATTTTGAATGAAATTAGATGAAACATGAAATTGAATATTATTTAATGATATCCAAATCAAGTGTGTATTTCCTATTTTGATTAGTATCTTTATCATCTAATTTTCTAACAAAATATTGTTCATGTAAAACCCAAAAATTATTATTTGAAATATTAATCCATACTATAATATAATCATAAATTTGAGTTCAAACAACACAATGATGAATTTGTAATGCAGTATACATATATACAAATAATATTGTATATTATTTATGTCTAGTGTCTTATGAAAATTGTGAAAATCATATTACATAATGTGTATTATATGACAACAAGTTTTATTTGAATGCAACACACTAATAACCCACATTTTAAATATTACATTCCACTTCATTTGATATAATAAAAATCCAAATTTATGGGAATAAAAATGATTTTAGTTTGAATACCATGTGATGCATGTGTAATTCCATGAAAATATATATTTTAGAATACAAAAATGATGTGTAATGAATCAAATTGATAGTTTATGTTGTGTATTCACCAATAATGTCAACATTATATTCACATTAACTCATAATATGAGGACTGCATATTTAATAAATCATTTTTCATGGTAATAATCTTCCCACATCAAAAGAAAATTGTTAATATACATATACACTAGTTATATGATATTGTATATTGAACTGTATGAAAATTGAAGTGTATGTATATATTAAATTTTTTGACTATAAAGTCACAAATATGTTTATAAAACTAATTGAAATTAATCTGTATACATGGCAGTGTATGCCAAAAAATGTATGATTCAAAAAAATCATCCCAATAAGCAACAATTTTGAGATTCAATACAGAAATTTACGATGGGATGTGGAATAGAAATATATGAAACAATTTAGTGTAAATTCATTTCCATTTAATAAAAACACGACAACATTATGATATAATTCAGTCCATACACTTTTTCACTTAAATAAATTCATAATTATGATATATGAGTTTGATAATGTGAGATTTGAGATGAGCATATCAGTATTAAAATGTAAAACAATGAGACTGATGATATATGAGGGTTTAAGAAGACGGTAATGCAAGATTTCAGTACACCTAGTATAAGAAAAAGTAAATTTTGGATTCGAAACCATTGAATAAACAAAATAGGGGATTGATGTGTGAGGCTTACATGAGAGTGGAGTAGATCGAATGTTAAACAATGAGACTGATGAAGCCTTAAGATCAATAAAGGAGAAAATATGATATTTGAGTCCACCAGATCAATGAAATGAGGGTTAGGGAATATGCGCGATAGAAACGAGTTTCCTTTCATGAGATAGATTAACACCAAAATGATTCATACCAAATATTCATAAAATTTAAAATGTTATATGATCCAATGTGAAACAATGAGGCTAATGATGTCTTAAGATCTATAAAGAAGGAAAATCATTATTTGAGTCCATCAGATCGATGAAATGAGGGTTATGGCTTATCCGCGATTGAAACGAGTTGCCTTTCACAAGAGAGATTAAAACCAAAATGATTCATAACAAATATTCATAAAATTTAAAATGTTATATAACATCAATTACATAATAAATGATGAGATAAATTAGATATGTCAAATCATTTATCATCTAACTACCATGATAAATGGGGTAAATTACTTTATCGTGTCCATTATTATAATACTAATGTGATAAATCAACATACTTGGATTTTTCACATCAGGTAAATAATAATCGATGTGAAAAAGTATGTATACCGCTTTATCAAATCTATAAATATATATTCAATGTGATAAAGAAAGATAAATGTATCTTTCATGTTGTTATTGAATAACTGATGTTAAAAGGCTGACGTAATAAATACTTTCTATATTAATTTGAATCTTAACAACATAAAAATAATAAAATTAAAATTTTTATTACGCTTACACTTTTTTAAGGAATTATCTAGAAATTACTATGAATCGTGAGGAACAATTCATCCCTCACATCACTAGGTCATAGTGTTTTTTGTAAAAAATAATGTTTTGGTTTCTATACTATTCATTATTATTTATATCATTTTTTATAAGTCATATTTTTTTCTAGCTTTTTTATTTTTTCTATAAAGGCTGATGAAATAGGTCACAATATTGGCTAGATAGTGATGTGGTTTATGTTTTATAGGAAACATAACGAAAGTTTTGTAAATAACCCAACCAAAGACATTGAATTAAGTACCTTTCTTTACAATTTCATTTTATTTCATTACATAAAAAATATAATAATGAAAAATATATTATAACAAGAAACGATCCATAAACCCAATTAAAATGGCAAAGCTACATGGATCAAATGATGCCAATTTGGGGACGTTTGATATATGTAGTCATCCCCAATTAATTGGGTTTAAGGTTTGTTTGTTGTTATAATATATTTTTCAATATTATATTTTTATATTAATGCAATAATAATGAATAGTAATGAAAATATTATTAATTTTATAATATTATAAAGTTTTGATATTTTAAAAAATCATTGTTAATATTTTGGTATTAACATGTTAAAAATAAAGAAGTCTGGGATGCGAACTATTCCCAGTCATCATTGGATTTCCAAAATGATGTTGTTGTAATCATTTTAAGGAAGGATAATCCCAAACATGTACAGGGGATGGGATTCAGTTCTACTCCATCAAATGCCTTTGGTAGGTCATCATCATCAGTTACTACTATAACCAGTGGGGATTCGATTACTACCATTGATTGAAATCACAATGAAAAATTGAATGGTTGGACGAAAAAATGCAAGAACAAGACTCTTATAGGAAAAAAAATGAGAAGTGGAGGTCGACAAAGGAAAATGACATAGTTTTTGTATTTCAGTGAATGATCAGCATGGTCCCCATGGAAATTTCTAGCCCTATAGCTCATGAAATAAGATCACAACAATTGTAGATTGATGTGAAATCATTGTAAAACCACTGTTGAGTTGTTTTTGATGTGTATGTGCAAACAACACATCAATCCAACTTAGAGTGTTGTAAGAATGACTCGATAACCAGTTTTTAAAGGTATCTAAGCCTTTAAAAACGTGTGTCACGGGGTCAAAACCAAGAAACCAACATCAGATTTCCATGAATCATATAACAATTAACATTTAATGATTGTTGAAATTTTTGATCCGAAAACACATCATTCTGAGATACAGTTTTCCCAAGATGATCTTAAACACGTTTTTAGGGTTTAAAAACACTAAAATGTGTGTGTGATGGTCCAAAACAAATAAACTGAACCTATTTTGACATGAAATCAATATAAATCCACCATTGAGTTATTTGTGACATGTACGCACAGAGAATATGAAAATCCAAAGTGCGGTGTGGTTGGAATGAGTTATTAAACCATTTTTAAAGGTATAAAAGCCTTAAAAACTTGTGTCAGGGGGGGGTAAAAACTAGAAAAATGTAATAATGACATTAAATCAGATTAAAATGGCCTTCTATCGATTTTTAAAAAGTAGGAACTGATGACACGTCTTTCCGAGTGACATTTTTCCTGGGAGGGTCGAAAATGCATTTTTAGTAATTTAAAACACATAAATGTATGTATAATGGTCCAAATCATAGAAAAAAACTCATATTAACTTGAAATCTTGGTAAAACTACCTTTGAGTTATTTTTATGTGTACACACTAACAATAGGTCAACCTGATGTGCGGTGTCGTCGAAATTTCTCAGCAAACTATTTTTAAAGTTACTAAAGCCTTTAAAAACATGTGTTGGGGGGTCAAAATTGTCAAACAATGTTTTATAGACATGAAATCAGATTAAAATAACCTTATATAGATTTTTTAAATTTAGGAATTAAAGGCACATCATTCGGTGTTGCAATATTCCCGGGAAGACTATATAATCATTTTTAGTGTTTTAAAACACATAAATGTGAATTTATTGTTTGAAACCATAGAAAAATACTTCAAATTGATATGAAATTAAGTGGAAACTGCTATTGAGTTATTTTATACTTGTATTCATAGAAAACATGTCAGTATAATGTGCGGTGTGCTCAGAATGACTCGGTAAACTATTTTTAAAGGTATCAATGCCTTTAAAAACGTGTGTCGGGGGTAAAAACAAACCAAAAAACATAATATTAAAATAAAATCAAAAGAGAAATACCTTTGATTTATTTTTAAAATTTAGGAACTAACATTATGTCATTATGAGTTATAGTTTTCCTTAGATGCCCGTAAATGCATTTTTAGTGTTTTAAAACACATAAATCTACTTATAATGTTCCAAACCATAGAGAACAACATCATATTGATGTAAAATCATGGGAAACCACCATTTAGTTATTTTTGACATGTATTCATACACAGAACATCAATATGACATGTAGTATGGTCAGAATGACTCGGTAAGTAGTTTTCAAAGGTACTGAAACCTATAAAAATGTGTTCCAGGGGTCAAAACCTAGAAAATGACATTGTATTATCATGAAATCAGAGTAAAATAAACATTAATTTATTTTTGAACTATAAGAACAGACATCAAGTCATTCCAAGTTATGGTTTTCCCAGGATGTCTGTAAACATGTTTTTAGTGTTTTATAACACTAAAATGTTTGTGTAATGGACCAAACCATATAAAACAACCTTATATTAATGAGAAATCATCGTAAAACCACCACTGAGTTATTTTTTATAGGTACGTATAGACAACACATCAATCCAACATGCAGTGTGGTCAGAATGACACGGTAAACAATTTTTAATGGTTTTGAAGAATTTAAAAATATGTGTTAGTGGGATCTAAACTATGAAAACGTTTTCTAGATTCCATGAAATTATAGAACAGTGACCGTGGATTTATTTTTGAAGTGTAGGAACCATCAAAATGTCATTTGTGTAAGGTTTTTTCATGGGATTCCCATAAACCTATTTTTAGTGTTTTTAAACACTAAAACGTGCATGTAAAGGTAAAAAAACATACAATATGACCTCATTTTGATAGAAAATCAGTGGAAAACCATCGTTGAGATATTTGTGACATGTAATTATAGACAACACATCAATATGACATTAGGTGTGGTCATAATGACTCGGTAAAAAGTTTTTAAAGATACTGAAGCCTTTAAAAATGTGTGTCGATGGTCAAAACCAAGAAAATGTGTTTAGGTTTCCATGAAATCATAGGAAAATTATTATAGATTGATTTTTGAATTGTAGGAACTGATGGCATTTCATTATGATTTACAATTTCTCAAGATGCTCGTAAACTGTTTTTTAGTGTTTTAAAACACTAAAATGAACATGTAATGGTTAAACCTATATGAAAAGACCTTGTATTGACATGAAATCTTGGGAAAACCACCATTGAGTTATTTTTTTCATATAAATGTTTTTTAAAAATTTATTATGTAAATTTAAAGAAAACTGTTTATCGATTTAATAATTAATTAGAATGTAATATATTTATTCCTTTTTTGTTTGATGTGATGGATCATATCATAAATAGGTATGTTTATGTTTTCAAAGTGTTTTTCAGGATATGTTATTTGTTTTATTTCAAAATTTCTATTATTTTATTAAAAAAAATTATGTGCACCATTCTGAATATATTCTACATATTTTCTCTTTCACATTTCTTTTCATAAATTTTTTGGTTTTTATTGTAGGTGAATGATTATAGAAGTAAGAAATAGGTTGACCATTCTGATCCATGACATTCTTCATAAGGAATTCATTATGTTTCTTAGTTTTCATGGTATATTTAAATTTAATCAATGATTTTACTTTAGTTCAGATTTATTATGTTTTGTATTACATACTATCTTAATTTTTATTACAATTGAAGAGATGATGTGGTCGGGTTTAGTTGATGAGATGATGTGGAGGCAGAAAAATGCAGTGGAGGACATGGGGAGGACGTATATTGGGAATGGGTTATTTTTTGACATATTATATTTGTATATATTGATGACTGATGCATGGGGTGACTAGGGTTATGGTGACTGAGTTTATGCTGACTTTGGATGTATGTATATATTACTATGGATGTATTATGTTTGTATGATGAGTTTATCATGCATTTATGTTTTAGGTTATTACATGTCAAACTATGTATTTGTACTTATATTTTTGGATTAAATATTTAAAGAATATAAAAATTTTAGAAGAATTATTTAATACTGGTTTCTGAAAAAAAATTCTAAATAAATTAATGAAGATCCTAATTATCAACCATTAATAGTAACCAGCACTAAACATAACTACTGCTAAATATATTATAAGCAGTTGTGTTCACATTATTTATTTTATTTTTGGGTTATTTTCTAAAAAAACCATTGAAAAATAAAACAAAAAACGCATCTAAATAATTAAAAAATGATGCAAATAGAAACAACTGCAAAATGAAAAAAACACGGCTAAATGACATGAAACTATGCAATACACGACAATTTTAATAACCGCTGCTAAACAATTATGTAACTGTTTAAACTGCCTCTAATGGAAGCCACATCTCATGTTAATGCTATCTTTTTTGTAGTGGAGTTTGAACGGTGTGAGGATGAACACTATTAGGGTTCTATTTAAAAGATTAGGAAGTGTTTTACCAGTTCTAAAATTATAATAATTGATAAAATTGATCTTTATTAATGTTAAAATTCAAGTGTTGATAAGGATATGTTTTATCAGTGAATTGTTTAGCGTTGATAAAGTCAATTCTTTACCAGCGCTAACAAAGTGCAGAAAATGCCCTAATTTTAAAAATAAAAATAATATAATTAAAATATTTAAATATATATAATTATAAATAAATATTTCTACAATTATAAATATATAAAATTATAAAAAAAAAATTTATATAAGTAAAAATTTATTAAAAGAATTAAAAGAATTATTTTTAAATATAATTATAACTTCTTTTATTAATATAATTATAAATAAATATATTCATAAATATTTGAATGAAATTATAAGTATATTTATATAATTATATATAAATATATAATTATACATATAAAAATAATTATACATATATTTATATAATTATATAAATAATCATAAATATAAAATAAATTATTATTTATATATATTTATTTTAATTTAATAATTATTTATATTTATATATAATTATAATTAAAAATAAATATATTTATACGTAATTGTATATAATTATGAATTTATTTATATAATTTTATATATTTATATATTTATATATTTATATATTAATATATATATAATTATATATATATAAAAAATTATTATAATTACTATTACTACTGTTATTTTAAAACTGATAAAGGGTATGGCCAAAAGGTCTTAACCCATTTATTTCAATAGAAAAAAAGTCGCAAGAGGATGGGAGGGAAAAAACAACAAGAAACAAACAAAAAAATCAATCAATGCAAGAATGTGTATGCATGGAATTATAAGAGAGACATCCTTCATTACCACGAGGATGTCTCCCCCTCCTCCAAGTCATCACTTGCTACAATGGTCAACCTCCAACATCTGAGGGTCATCTATAAAGTCATCTCCAACTTCCCCTACATCAAAGGAACCAACAAACCATTGTTCATCCTTAATGGTGTCATAAGTCGACAACTCAAATGGGTTGTTAACCCTCTTTCCCAGTTGTGAGGAAGAAGAACTACGTACATTCCTATATTCAAAATCACCTATCATAGGTACAATGCTAGTGATATCATCCACCATCTTACATGAAGAAGTAGTCAATTCTTTTTTGGAGGAAACAACCATTGGATCAGAGTTCCCCACTACCAAAACATCAGACTTGGCTATAATTGGACTCTCAATAACTATCTTATTTGATGTTTTAGGACCTACAGTGAGATTATAATCAACCCCTACCCTTGTAGTAGAAGCATCCATTGTATGATTAATACCCTAATGGATCTTATCACCAATCATAGTAATAGAATGAGTGGGATTCATTCCATGTTATTTGATAATAATGGAATATAACCCAAAAATATAATTCCAAGGACCACTGAGAAAACAAGTGGTTAAAATTCAATGCTCAAACCAGTAAAATGAATTGTATTACAATGAAAACAAATCAAACAGAATATAGAATAAGAAAAAGGGGAAATAGTGAATGAAGAAACGCCAATTAAAGCAATGAAGAATAAATTTGAATGGAAAACTGGAAAGGCATGGGTGTTTAACATGATTAGGTCCCTTTAGACCTACAACACAGAAAGAACACCACCCACACACGTTGGAATTATTGATGATCAATGAAACCAAAATTGGTTATAAGATACAAGTAAAATGACACATAGGAACTATGCAATATAGAGTGAAGAAATACAAAACAAGAATCCACCAATTGTTATTCGAACTGCATGAAAAAACAAGAAATGAAACTAACAATGATGGATACATTGGGTTCCAGTTGTCCAGATCACTTCAAGGCTTCTTTTGAACACTGTTCGAATTCATCAAAGTCATTTTTGAAGTAGGTGCTAGTCAAGAAACTCCAAGATCTGGATCGTCATAATATCTGGAGTAACCATGTGTGTAGCTGAGGCCGAACACTAGGCAGAAGGAAACCTGAAATCGAAGCTCCACCACAGGTGACACACCAGTAGTGTATGTCAGATATCAATTTGTATCGAGACTTACATTTAGATTTAAGGGCCAGACGCCAGAGAGTGCACCACAAAACAAAAAAGAGGGGAATTTTAGATCTAGTTTATGTCCCATGCATCAAGCCACCTATATAGGGTGATAAAGACCTAAGAAAACTGTAACCAGCTAACAAGACAACCGAGGGAAATCAGCCTTGGTTCTGGGACATTTGAAAAACTAGTCATTGATGGAAACACGGCCTAATATACAAGATGAAAAAGATTCAATAACCAGTGGCCAAAAAGATTGGCTAGTAATGAATGTAATCAAGGGCGTCCCAGTAAATTCTGATTCCCAAGACCGCATAATAAATTTTTCCCTAAAATGCCTTAATATCTACTGTGAAATTGTGATATTTTTCCCCTCACCTCTGTAATTTTTTTTCCTTCTTTTCATGTTACTCTAGCCCGAGGGATCATGGGTCTTGCCCTAGGGCTGGCAATGAATGTAATGAATAACCTGGATTTCCATAGTGGTAAGTGATGCTTGACACGGACCAAAATAGATGGGCTAATATATATGTCCCAAATAGCATGAGTAGGCCCAACAAATAATATGAAAATCTAGTACAATAAAATGAGTCAAAAATAACAATATAATTTCATGTATTAAAATGAACTAATAGAAGATTTCATTTGAGATCAAATTTCAATATGAAAAAAAAATAATTTAAATAAACCAATTATAAACATATCCACTATTTTCAATTTATATTTATAGAATTCCTTACACCTAAACGTTATCCAAGTGGAACAATGTTCAATATATCTAAGAAATGCTTGGACTTAGATAAAGATACAGCCTTAGTCAAACTATCTGTTGGGTTTTCATCTGTGTGTATCCTAGTGTCACACAGTACACCACATTCAAACTTCTCTAATAAAATGATGCCTAATATATATTTTCATAGACTTACCATGCCATAATAAATTTTAATATGGATAAAGGGTAGACTGAGAATCACAATGTACAGTAATATCAAGATTACTAATACTAGGCTCAGAAATGAAACCCTCAAGTCAAATGGATTCTTTGACTTATTTTTTCAGTACTATGTACTCAACTTCAGTGGTTGAGAGGTCCACCACCAATTTCATATTTCACGTACATGATATAGGACCTACACATTCAGTAAATACATAATATGTTAGTGATTTACCTGCATCAACATTTCTACTATAGTCAGAATCCACATAAATAGTTATTAATTTAGAGGATTTAACATTATTACCATAGCAAATTGAAAGAGATGAAGTAGAAGAAGTGTACCTTAACAACCATTAAGGAACATAACAATTATGTTTTCGTGGATGTTCTATAAACCTTCTCAATGTATAGATAGAAAAAGAAACATCTAGTCGAGTACAAATCATAGCATATATAATACATCCCACTCCATTAGAATATGGGATTCTACTAATGTATTCAATATTAATGGCTATGGTAGGTGACTGAGATAAAGAAAATTTAAAATTTTGACCTGAAGGAACACTAACAGGATTCAATGCATAAAAACAATACCTCTTATAAAATTTATTTATATAAAAATGTTGAGAAACATATAGAATCCTATGTTTCATATCCCTAATAATTTCAATACCCAAAATTTTTGTATCATATCCTAAATCTATTATTTCAAAAGCCGAATTCAATTTCATTTTATCATGGGTGATTAATTTCATATCACTACATATGATCAACATGTCATATATATAGAGTAGTAAATAAATCATGGATTTTTTTAATAGATTTAAAATATACACATGCATCAAACTAACTCTTAATAAAACAATTTTCTATCATAAATGTATCAAAGTTATGTACCATTGTCCTGACGCTTGTCTTTATCCATATAACAATTTATTATGAAAAAAATTGGTTATCTTAATTTTCATGTTCAAAACTAGCATGGGGATTCATATTTAATTTTTCAATTAAATCACCATCCAAGAATGCAGTCTAGATATCTAGTTGTTCTGTATGAAAATCTAAATGGGAAGAAAATGCAAGAATAACTATTATTGAAGAATGTTTCACTATAGGTTAAAAAAATTATGACTAATACATTTTTTCTCTTTGATGGAATCCTTTGGATAAATGTATAGGGTTAAAATTAATTTTATTCCCTATAGTGTTACTTTATTTTATTTTATATATCTATTTTAAACCAATCTCATTGGCAGTAGGTGGTTAAATGTCTATAGACCATGTATGGTTATTTCGTAGGGATTCAATATCATCTTCTATGACTAAAATCTATTGCCTAGAGTTACTGTCATTGACAACATGATTTTATATTTTGGGATCCTCTCCACCAAGAATAGGTGTCACATTTAAGGAAAAGGATACCATATCATCATGAATGTACCTAGGTGGATATCTAATGACTCTCCTCTGCCTGTCCCTAGTGAGCTGAAAACCTCTAAGGTAACTAGGAACTCCATCATTATGAGTATCATCAGAATTAGACCCAGATTCTAGCTCAGGCTAAGAAAGGGACACCTAATAGGTAGAAGGAGTCTCAATAGGAGACTCACTAAAATTGGTATGATTAACCCCAAGATCCCTCTTTTGAAAAGAATCATCACTATAATTAGTGGGAGGATAGATTGTAGATGGAACAAACTCTTGAAACACCACGTCCTGGCTAAGAATACACTTACGAAATCTATGTTTATCTACTCAAAGATTATACCCCTTCACCCCCACAAGATACCCAATAAAGATGCACTCAACAGATCTGTGCTAAATTTTATCATCCTTGACATGAGCATATGCAGTGCATCCAAACACCCTAATAAGGTCATAATAGGGAGGGTTAATGCTCCATAATTCAATAAGAGTCTTAAAGTTGTTGTAATATAAGGGACACCTATTTATTAAGTAAACTATCATAGTGAAATCTTCATCCCAATTTTTTTTTCAAGCTTGAGCATACAATCATGCTACAAACCCACTCAAGAATGGTATGGTTTATATGCTCATCTAGACATTTTTTATAAGGAGTGTGATTCATGTTTTAGTGCATTAAAATTCCATCACAATAAAAAAAATTATAAATTCAGTAGATATTTATTTAAGGACACTATCAAACATCTAATTCATTAATATATTCCCATATTGATTTTCTACAGAGTATTTCCACGTTTTAAACTACTAAATGATATTATATATAATTCTCAAATATAAACCCAGAAATTCCATGAAAATTTGTCTATAAAAGTGGAAAATTAGGACCCTCTACTATGGTAGGTAGTCCTAGGAGGTCCCCATAAATCAGAGTGAACATACAAAAGTGGGTGACCATATTTAATGTTATATCTTTAAAAACATACTCTTTTAGACTTACCCGTGACATAGTCCCCACAAAAGGGTACGTTGCATGGTGTAAATTGAGTGATAAACCCTTGAATTATCAATTCCTCCATCCCTTTAGCACCCAAATTTCCTAGCTCCATTTTCCAAATCATAGTGTTGTAATAGTTAGTGACATAAATATTTCCCAACTACTTAACATGTTCTATTCCATCCAAAATATATAACCCATTCAATAAAGAGAATTTAAGAACAATACAATATCCCTTGGAGTTTCAAAGACAACCAAAATCATATTTCAAGGTGAAATATCTCTGATCCAGGATGCCTAATAAAATCATTTTCCTTTGCAAATGAATAACCCATATCATATACAATAAGGTGAAATGAGAATGGACTGAGAGCTCTATCATAATAGAACCTCTACCCATGATGCTATATCTCTTGTTGTTTCCTACAACAACCTCTCCTTTAACTCCCTTAGTCAATCAAGAAAAGGAACTCCTTTCTGAGAACACATGGAAAGAACATGTCAAGTATAAGACCCACTCGATATGAATAGAAATTTGAGACAAATACAACACTTCATCACTTCCATAGCCTTGTTTGGAAAAGAGAGAATTCTCAATAGACTCTTCAGAGGGGTTACTAGATTTCAAATCTAGGCATTTGGGTCTATTATGAAAAGGTTTCCCACAATGGTAGAAGGTAACCTACTTCATCTTGGGTTTATAATGATCTTTGTGTGATTGGATACGATTATTACTCCCCTTACTATGTTTACCATTCTTCTTCCCTTGAAACTCTGAACAACCCCTTACATTCAGACCCTCAGCTTTAGGATTAACTTTAGTTTTGATATACAAATCATGAAAAATAAAGGTATACCTGACATCCACTATAGTCAAGGAATATTTTCAATACATCATAGAATTTTTAATATGTTCATATGAACTATATAAAAAAATTAAAATTATGATGGACTAGTCCTCATCTTCAATATAAAAATTTATATTCGATAGCTCTAATAAGAATTTATTAAACTTGTCATGATGTGTCTCTATGGAAGTTCCATGATGCATCTTGAAGGTGTATAATTTCTAATTCTTATGTATATATCCATCCAAGGATGTCTTCATAAACATTTTTTCAAGATTAGACCAAATACAGGTTGTATAAGTCTCATAAGAAACATCCCATAAAAATTTATCACCTTAATACAATGTCAAATAGATATGTGCTTTCATCAAAATATCGGGAGGGACATCTAAATAGGTCATCGTTGTCTTACCATCAGCAGGTATACTTACGTGGGAATTCATAGTTCCAGAAAGGGTATATTATATCACTTATTGGACTAACATGTCTCGCATTTTTAATCTCCAAAAATTAAAATCGTTGTTGCCATAAAATTTTTATATTTCATATTTCATAGATTTCATTCTTTATTTGGGTGGATCTGATACCACTTTGATATGGGGTAATAATCGAATATTGCCTAAAAATATAATTCCAAGGACCACTAAGTAAACAAATGGTTCAAAATCAATGTTCATACCAAAGAAATGGAGTTGATGACAATGAAAACAAATAATAAAGAATATAGATGAGGTGAAATGAAAAAAAAATAAATGAATAAATTATAATAAAAGTGCATAAGAATAAACAGGAAAGGAAAATAGTAATGACATTGGTACATAATGTGATTCGATCCCTTTGGGGCCTACTTCATGGAATGAACACAACCCACACACATTGGTATTTTTGATGCTAAAAGAAACTAAAAATTATTGCAAGATACAAGTAAAATGACACACATAAACTGTAAAATTAAAAGTTAAGAAACAAAAAACAAGAAAAAACTAATAGTTGTAGGAATCAAAAGCATGAAAAGAAAAGAAACTGACAAAACAAGAAACATTGGGGTCCGACAATCTATATAACATCAAGACTTCTCTTGAACACTATTAAAATTCCAGGAATTCATTGTTGAAGTAGTTTCTAGTCATGAAACTCCTATATTTTGATCAACAAAATATTGGGACTAGTCTTATGCGTAGTCGAGGCCGATGTCTAGGTGGAAGGAAAACTGAAACTGAAGCTCCACCATAAGAAACATAACAGTGATGTAAGCCGAATATCTTCGGGTACAGACACTACCATCAAGATTCAAGGTCTAGATATTTAGGATCACCCGACATAATGAGAGAAAGAGGAATTTTGTATATGATCTATATCTCATTCATCAAGACACTTGTAGGTGTGATGTAGACATAACCAAACCCTAACAAGATAGTTGAAAATCCAAGGGATATCAACCATGCCTCAAGGCCATTTGAATAACCGGTCATCAAAGTAAAAATCGCCTAATATATTGGACGGTGGAGATTGAATAACTGATGGCCAAAACGAATACCTAGTAATGAATGTAATGAATAACCCAGATCCCCACAATGCCAAGAAATGCATGACACAGGCAAAAATAGATGTTCTAATATGCATGACCCAAATATCATGAGTAATCCCAGCAAATAATAATAAAATCCAGTATAATAAAATGATCAAACAATTGAAAATACAATTTCATTTATTAAAATTAATTAATTAATGATTCTATTTGAGATCAAATAAAAATTTAAAAAAAATGAATTTTAAATACTAAAATTTCACATTTCATCATGCTACATCTTTTTTAGAACTCTTTAAGATGAGATTAAGGCCACATGGGATGTGGGTCTCTCAATATCTCGATATACCATAGGAATATAAGAGACAAAACCATTTATAATCTTTTTTGTATGGGATGTAATCGATTTTTCTATTCCTTTACCTTCGGTAGTGGCCAATAAATTCTCTTTCCATATCTACGAGTCCACATCATCTTGGCCATAAATTTCAACATCGGATTGGATATGAGTAGAATCATTATCATCAATTTCAACCTCAGTATTTAGAGAATCCATAAAGAAGGTCCCTACATAAAACATCTTCCTCTTATTTTCCTCATCATCAGTAATGTCCACCCAAGACATTGTATGACTTGAAAGTAGTTCAAATTTAGCTGATGTATTTTCAGTAGTATTAACCTAGATATCATGAACTTTACATGATGATTTAGGGGCTGCTAGAGATTTCTACCCCATCTCTAATTTATCATTGTGATGTCTAAAAACATCAGGTTGAGAAGTACAAAGGGTCTTTCCAGCAGGCTGACCCTGATCTGCCCTCTCTATGGGAATGTTGAGTTTCCCTTTCCCATGCCAATATTTCTCCATATGTCTAATCTTATCATAGAATGCACAGTGAATATTTTTCATGCAATTATCTTTCTTGTGTCTTATTACATTACATTGCAGAAAAAAATCACGTAACTTTTCCTATATAATTTTCTGAGAGAATTCATCCTTATGGGTAGAGAGGAAAATCTTATAAACTAGTGTGAAGCATAGATCAACATCCACCTGAATTTTTGAAAAATAATAAAATATTATATTCTCAGTTTCCTTGATCATTTTGATCATAATAATAATAGAAAGTGATATATCTTATAGAATTATACAGTGCCCAAATTTTTGTTTAGTCGATAAATTATAACCGATACCTAATGAAAATAATTTTGGTCTTCGTGAGGGGTGAAGATATAAAACCATTCTTGGAAGTGACGATATCCGAGATTGAAAGAGAGATATCTAAACCCCCAATCCTTCGTTTTCCACTCCATATAGTGGGATAAAATATTGATGTAGCCACACCCCAATGAGATACATCACCAATAATCAATAACCCTAAAGAGATGATAGGTGGAAAATTAGCTCATCTTCCTTCCAAGGTTTTGAACTACATAGATGAATAAAATGTGAAATTATACAGTGTTTACCTAGTTTTAGCTATTCTGTAATGAAATCCTCATTTTCAATCTCCTGGACAAATTTTCCTTCCTTCCAAATCTTACTAGAGTCATCCTCCTTAAGCTCATAGAAAAGTTCATGTCGGGATTCATCAGTCGATTTGCATGATATAGAAACTTCCTAATCTACAAAGTATCAATGAAAGGGGCATGGATTTCCAATTGAAACATCCTTTTCAATAACTAAAGGCCTTTTAGATGGAAGATTAAAACCGAGATAGTGTAGGATTTCCATGGATTCAATGAAAACCTAGATCTCGCTGTTATCACCCTGGAGAGGCTCTCGAGCCCCCGTCTGCTCCATCCTCTTTATATTTATTATTTAAATATGTTTATTATATTCTTATAATTATTTAAATAAATATATATTTATGTATATTTATCCTTATAAATAAATATTTGTATAAATGTTTTTATATAATTATCAATATATTTATAGAATTTTATATATTTATATAGTTATATATATATTAATATATAATTATATATAATTTTAAATGTCATAAATATATTTAAAATTTAAATAAATTTATTATGATTACATAATTATTTATATATATATATATATATATATATATATATATTTATAACATTAAATAAATCCATTAATAAGTATTTTTATATAATTATAAAAAAATTTATATATTTATATATTTATATATTTATATATTTATATATTTATATATTTATATATTTATATATTTATATATTTATATATTTATATATTTATATATATATATATATTGATATATATAATAATATAATTATAAATAAAATAAATATATGTAATATTAAAATATATTAAATATAATTTTATAATTATTTAAATAAATAAATATATATATTATTATAATTATATAAAAATACATTTTTAAATATTTTTATATAATTATAAATATATTTTTATAATTTTATATATTTATATAATCATATATATTTAAGTATTTTTATATACTTATATTTATTATTATTAATATATAAATTTATATAATTATATATATATATTAGGCGATTAAGGGTACAATTACATTCAAACACACACACACACACACCACACACACATGCCGGAAAGACAAGCCATATCCCTCCAAGGGGATAGCCTACACATTATGTATTATTTATTTAGTATATGACTCATAGGCCAATTGGGCATGAACCCCATAACATGGCTCGAAAGCCCAGTGCAGCATCATGCATGCATTATCTTGCCAACCTCACCTGGCCTGCATGATGCATGCGTAATCGCCCTCCTGCGTTATGCCTATGTAACTGCCTACCTAAGTCATCCCTACATCGTTGTCGCATCAAAAATCCTCTAAGGGGGCCTTCTTGGATTCGATCTCAGATCTTTTGGATGCCAAGCAGGAGAATTTACCACTCAGGTATAGGCTTGTGGGCTAATTATAAATATAATAAATATATTTATTATTTAAATATATATTTATAATTTTATAATTTTATAAATACTTTTAAAAAAAAGATACATATATATAATTTTATAAATACTTTTTAAAAATTATACATATAAATAATTTTATAAGTAACTATTCAGATTAAAAAATATTAAAAATCACATTTAAATAGATTAATTATATAATTTTGTTTTTTTAATGATTGAGGCTCAAAGGCCCCTATATAATATAAAAAACAAAGTTCGTGTAAAAACATTCAATACATAAAGAAAAAATGATCATAATGACGTAAAAGTAAAACCTAGAAGAAATTAGATAATTATGTATCTAATACGCATGTTGTGATGAGAAGAACGTCCACCCCCAACTACATGGATGTCTTCCCCTTCTCTAGGTTTTAACCAAAATCCAAGGTCCGCCCCCATCTTCAAGAAGCCCGAAATTAACAATGCCCTTCATTTCTACTTCTCCAGATACACTATCAACATTTTCCATCATCTCCACTACTACCAGATGCAAGAAATTCAAATAATTAATTGTACTAACCTTTGAGGATGAGTTATTCTTCTTAGATGGTGGAATGTCCGAGCCAACTGAAAAAAGATCACTCTTTGATTTAGAAATCCAAAGAGTCTTCAATTCTGAAGATGGAGGCTCTTTGATAGAACCATGTCCAGAGTAAATCAGTTGCATGTTGAGAATAATAGTGTCTTCTAATCCAGCCACTTCAGTATGGTCCCTACTTGGGGAAAATTATCATTGTTTCCCCTTGCTAGGTTATGGTAGTAAAATCTGTTGCATCATGGGAGCAGCATATTTAGAGACGTGATATGATAAAATTATTTGTTTAATGGTAATGTTTGTTGCTTCTGATGTAGCTCAAGAAGGGTCCCTCCATAGAGTCAAAGTAGCCTCATGTTTCCCCTTTGTTTGGTCAGGTTCTGGTGCTGAATGCCCTTACTGAGCACTTAAATCATTGAACAATTGGGAAGAATGTATTCCATTGATATCTATAACATCATATCTTTTCTCACAAACAATACCCAAATAAATAGATTTAAACAGAGTAACATTTCCAATTTGCTTGCCCTGAGCAGGTGCTGGTAACAACACATTTCCCAAATCCACAGGATTCATCAAACAACTTTATAAAGATGGAAGTTTTCTTACTAAAACACCCTCATAAAGTTGTAAAACAATATAAGAGGAAGAATCCAAAGATACATTTGATTCCAAAATTATTTCGAAGGAATCCATATTAGATCCAATGGGCCTAAGAGATTTGGACTGGCAGGGAGTAACCAAAACCCTTTCATTACCTTTTTCAAGAGTAGACATAGCTTTCCCCTAAGAATTGGTGCCATAAACCCTTTATACATAGCTTTCATTAAAGTTTCAGCCTCTAGATTAGTCTTCCCCTTAATATAATTAAAATAAACCACAATTTTTTCCCCCAAATACTATATCCCACCTAAGCTTCTGTAGAAATTTCTTTAGAAACATGTCTATCATCCGAATCATCTCCAATCTGGTATTCTTTTATACCCCTAGTTAAAAAATCCTTAAAAAAACTCCCACCATATCCAGTTGGTTTTCCTCTCCTATATCATGTTAAGAGGTAATGATCTTATCACTCAACTAACCTATCATGAACTGATAACCCCATATTCTAAGGAATTCATTCAGTAATAGGTAGTAGTGCTCTCAAAGATTGTTCCCCAATATTCACATGTTTCATTCCATATAAAAGTGAACATATAAATACACATACATGCATGTGTACATATATAACATCTATATATACAAATACACAAAACACACTAATGAATCTAAAGCCCATGGTGTTGTTACACTTGGGTCAGCAGCTGGGGTAGTACATGAAGGCGCTTGGTGGTGGGTGACGGACCACCTATACTTTATAACCCCGTTGGGACTAAAAACCTAGTGTATGTTTTCCACTTTGGAGGTGGCATGGTGGTGAAGATGTGTGGCCTACATCGTTCATCCTTTGGGAGGTTCATGTTTCAAATCCAGGAAGTCCGCTTTCGGGGTGAGCCTTTCCCATGGGATCCACCCTTTTGTCGGGTCACCTAGTCCCTGATCGGGTGGGTGTGACTCATGGATAAATTGTGCTAACAGATTTCTGTGTTGAACAATCTCCAATCGAGCCGTAAACCTTGTGGATGTTCTGTCATCTCGGCTGGCATCATCTCCTTACCGGCTGGGGGCCTCTTCAGAGTTATACCTTCATGGGGAGGGGGGTTTCCTGGTGTGGAGGGTTCGAAATGGCCACTCCTATGGGATTCCATTTTAAATAGATATACACAAATCACACATGTGAAACATAATGCATACAAATATATGGGCATAAACATTATCTGATATAAATATATAGATTCAAATATCACATATTAACAATACATCATTTATATCTATATAAATATTTAAATTACTAAATATATATATATTAATATAACATATTTATATTAATTATATACTATAATTTATTAATTAATTTATACAAATAAAAATTAATTTTTTAATATAAAAATGATAATATTATATCTATCAGTAATATTTTTTTATTAAAAGTTTTTATAAATGAAAAAAATCATTTATAAAGTACCACCTTTATCACTTCTCAAAAAATGTATAAAGCGTATTCCTTTATTATTTAATTTTTTAGCACTCCAAAATGTCAACATTATAATCTCTTTTAGCTTGAACTAACAAAAACTACCACTGTATAATGCATGATCTATGGTATCACTACTAGGATTATTATCCACCATCAATACAAAGATGGCACAAACCAATGGTAATAGCATATGGTCCTAATTTTTTTTGAAAACGGGTAAAAAATTACAAGTGGAGAAGGCACGTGAAAAATAGTGGAAAACCACCTCCACAAAGATAAAATCATTTAGCTACCTAAGAAGATAAACAAGATTATTCATCTATTGGAAAAAGATCAGCCACCACTACTTCCTCTTGAATGATTCCCCCTCCATTAGTATTTTTGGATTTTTCCATGTCATTTAATTGCCAATATGAGGATCAAAGTTGTCATCCAGTGGGGTGGGACCCTCAAGTGTCCGAAGGACCTTTTCTCCAATCATACTTTTATTAGTATTTCTCTTAACAATGATAGTGTCGATGTTTGATAATTTTCCTTTGATTACATGACTGTTTCCGAATTCTTTAATGAATACCTCCATGTTATTAGATGTTTTTTTTAATGTCATATAGACTAATTTTACAACGAGATGAGTTCTTCCTTTCATTCAATTAGAAATTGGTTGAGGGAGACTGATAGGAAGGAGCAATTTGATTTCCCTTCAATGTTGAACCATTGAATCCCCCTGTATCCAGCTGAGTATTAGCCTCATGTCTTGGTTGAGGTGTAATTTTCATGCTATCATATCCTCTTCCAACTTCTTTTTCAGCAAACCCAATATCATGCAAGGCCCCAATGACATTGTAAGGAGTTTTAACATCTATACCATGGAGAAACACTAATTAGTGACATTATGATATTATATATTATAATCATGTAATGTGAGTCTTATCAGTGTGTAAGTGATAATAAGTCTTTTAGGCATGTTATATGAGTGGTATCATCTCGTATTTTATTGTGTGTTCATGTGTTTGATATGTTGTTTAAATATATAAAAATTATAAATCTATTTAAGTGTTTCCTTGAAACAGTTTTAAATTCTCATTGATGCTTTTTTAAGAACCAAATAGAGTTATGAAACATCATGAAACTTATAAATGAAATTTTATTGTTATAATGTCATTTTAAGCATTCATTTTGGATAGTGGTTGTGTTTTCCATATGTGAGGAATCAAGGGGGTTTTGGATTATTATTCATATTCAATCTTGTGAAGAATGACTAAAAAACTCAATGAGGGGAAAATGTTAAATAAAAATAATTAATAAAATAGAAGTGCGGAAGATCCAAATACATGTTTTATTTTATTTCTATCATTATTTTATTTTTAATATTCCAAAATGAATCATGCGATAATTTTTACTTTTTTAATGTAACTAAACACACACTAAAATGATTGTTAATTTTGAGGATTGTCATACTTGATGGTGCAGAGGAAATAATGTGTATTCTAATATAAAATTTAATTTTAATTTTAATTTTTCTAAGGGTAAAGAGACATTTCATTAAATGATTAAAGATCGGTTAACATAAGAGAGTTCATCCAAATTAGAAACTCAACTGACCAAAGATTAGAACAAACAAAGATTCCATGGATCCCAAACCAGTGTGAAAATATATTCCCCTCCATTTTGACGTTTGAGAAAAATCATGTGGAAAAGTGCAGGCTAAGAGAGGTAATATTTATAACTATCAAACAAAACACGTTGATGTGTTATTTTCTTATTTTATTTATCGAATTATTTTCCATGATTTTATATTTTAATATTTAAAAATATAATAATCACTAGAATATTTATATAACATTAGTATAATTAATCAATAATATTTCTAACGTCCATTTTTTCATATTATTTTAATTTTATCACAAATAGTTTTATTTTTTAGTTATCTTTTATTACTAGTGTTGAAATAATGAATCCTTTATTATCCATCCCGTTATAACTCATGTAATCATATTAACACTATATATATATATATATATATATTTGAACCAAGAGCGGTTAGATTTGTTAAATAATAAAAAAAAATTGCTTACCAAATTATTTTAAAAGATAAATGGAGAATTATTTATTCATTAGATCATTAGTTCTTATAGTATAAAATTCGTCATAACTACAAAAAAATAATTTATAAAACATTTTTTCTATCCACAAAACATGTTAACATGTCCACATAAAAACAATATAACATAGCACATAGAAAACTCCATAAAAGATATTCATTACCACACTCCATTACAAACATATTATACAACACATAGAAAACTCTAGAAAACATAACAAACATATATGATAAGGCATAAAATACATACACCATAACACATATAAAACTCCACAAATCATATTCATTACCACAAGACATAATTATAAATTACCGATAAAAAATCCTTCGAAAAATTCATGTTCTAATGAAGGTGGATAGATGATGATGATCTACTCGTCACACTCATTGAACTCAGAGATTCCATAGAGATCATAAGGCAATCTTTTCTTCAAGGGATTTGATGGATTCTCTCATATTTTATTCTCAGTACGATGAGTTTAAAATTGATACCACATTGGTTATATTCAATGAATTGGGAGACAAGGGCCTCTGGAGAATAACGAGTCCAGCTGTAGGGCTCCTACTAGTGACATGCTCACACATACCCTCCCAGTGAATGACACCTCTTATTCTCCTCAAATTCCCCTTTTTTGGATGACATGGTTAGGGGCATCATGGAAAGCATATATTTGAAGGTAATAATAAATTATCAGCTCCAAAAAAATCTATATTTTTCTCAACTTGTGTGTGGGGCTTCTAGTGTGTTGAATACAAGGCCAGTCACAACCCCATTTCTCCCAAAACCTCGCGTCATGCGACTACTACCTTGAAGCAGAAGACTTTTTAAGGGATTGGTGATTCCCTTAATTAATTATCCGAAAAAATTATGAATAATGGGGACACGTCCTTCGTTGAAGCTAGTCAAGGCATAATAATAGACAATATTAAGGAGTGTAAGCATTTTATAATTTCCCACATATATTTAGATTTCCAGGAGAAGCGTTGGAATTTTTTTGAGCATAAGAATTATATTATTGATATCCAGGGTTTTGATGACTGGAGAAGTACTTCACGGGGGAAGGTATTCATTCAAATTTTCTTCTCAAATATAGCTATGAAGTCGGGATCATGAGGTTTCTCTCTTGTAAACCGGACGCTTGGGGTCCTTAGGATTCAGTATTGGTAACCTACATTTAATCCCTTGACTATAAATATCTCACATAGATATATTTGGATCTGAAATCATGAATATTTTTGTTTTCATTAGCACCCAAAGATTTTATGGGAAATCACCTTAGCTATAGGTGTTCCGATTTAGATGGATAAGAAAATAGTAAGGGAATCATATAGACACTTTTCTCAATTTCTTTTGGATTTTTACCTCACCGTACCTTTGATCAAAATAGTGGTGAATTATGTTGTTGATTATTGGTTTGATTTAGCCATTTATTTTGAAAATGTTCCTTACTTTTTCATAGGTTTCCACGATATTGATAATGTGTTTGATAAATGTAGAAGAAGGCTTGTCTATAGTTCTTGTGGGATAAATGGACAAAACTTTGATAAATGAAAGAGGTTTTCTATGAAGTACTCCTTTTCAAAAGAAGATAATGACAATGATAATCTGCTCAAACAAAATAATCCATAGGATGTTGAAGGATATTTACAGATTGAGTGTGGTGAACTATGTTTTGGTTCCCAACTTCTAAAATAGGATCTAAATAGATAGGTACATGAGGAAGGATACCTAAATGATCTCAATATAGAAGAATACATGGTTGATCACCCTGTCCATGTAAATTATCTAGGTTCTTTTCAATTGGTCATTACAAAAGAAAACAATGAGACCACTCATGTAGACCCGTCCCATGAAGGTGAATCTGATTTTTTTTTATGCTTTAGAGGATCTGGAAAATTATTACTTTAAATCATTCACTATGAAATTGAGGATGTCTCTTTTGTAGAACTTAGTTTTCCAACTCAATAAAACTATAATAAGGAAGACCACAGAGGGTATACAGGTACATAAATTTGACACCCTGGTTATTTCTACTGTTTCTTAGTCCTCAAGAATATTTGAAAGCAATGATAGTTCACCTGATGTTGATACATGTGTGGTTTTCATGGTTGTTGGTAAATTACCTAATAAAAATATATTAAGGCTGTTGATGATGTTGCTTCTATGGGAATTACTTTGAAATGAATTCTGATTTCTGATGTTGTTGACATGGTTGCTTCTTCTGACCCCAAGGGTAATGTAGCTCCTGCTTCAACTGAATGTTAAGGTTAATCATGAAACATTAATTGATGTTCAAGTTCAAATTGTGGATGCACGTCACCATCATAAGAAATTGTTTCTCTAATGTATTGATGTTCTAACTCTCAGAAAGGTCATTGGGGCCTTGCATGATTTTGGGGCTGCTAACAAAGAAGTTGGTAAAGGCTATGAGAGAATGAAAATACCACCTCAACCCATAGGTGATGCTAATCAATAGCTAGATGAATGATTCTTTATACATTAACTATGAAGGGAAATAAAATTGCTTCTTCCAATGAGTCTCCCTTGAGCCAGTTCTCTCATCTCCTAGTAAAATTAGTTTTCGTGACATTCTATATAGATTTAATATAAAGGAGGTATTATTTGAGGAATTTATTAACACTCATGGAATCAAATGAAAATCACAAAACACTGATACTATCATTGTTTAGAGAAATCCTAATCCAGTTCTGACTAGAGAACAAGACCCTCTGACACTTGAAGATCCCACTCCCCTAGATGATAAATTTGATCCTCAAATTGTTGATGACCAGACATGAAAAAATTCCAAAACCTGGAGGAGGGGTCATCATTTTAGATTAAGGTGAAATTGTAACACCCCAATCTTCCACGGTACACTTCTCTTGGAATAATACAGTAGCGTGTGTTGTACGCAACTTTGAGTTCTAACACACACCACAACCAATAAAACTAGCCATTATGAATAGTAATACCCATTTTTTAAAATTTTATACATTTTATCTTTGAAAATGGAATTCATTTTTGGATTTGGAACTTTGATATTAGCTTAGGGTGAATTTTTGGTACTTTTCTGATAACTTTCATATTTTGATGAACAATGAAAATTACTAATTTTTAATTAAAATCAACTTTTTTAATCGAAATAATTAATAGTGATAAATTATGAATTTGAGTGGTTTTAAATTATATTTAGAATATATTTTTACAATTTAATCCAATGTTGGTCATTGGATATAATTTTGAATTTTAACCGGACATAAACAAGTGTCAATATTTTGGTAAAATAGACTTCATTATTGAATTTGGAATATCAAAATTAGATTAGGGTAAATTTTTGGTATTTTTCTGAAAACATTTAGTTTTTGATGAATAGTGAAAAACACTGAGTTATAGTTTAAAACAGATTTTTTATTTAAATAATTATTTATTTTATTTTTATTATTTAATTTTAAAATATATACATAATATCTATATAATTTCAATGTAATTCATTGGAGTCGGTTAATAATATTTTTAGATATATAAATATTTTATTGAACTTTTCACTGTCTTTTACCCACCTCCTTTGAGCTTTTGCAAATTCACATAAAACATAATTTTACCGCTGCTGTGAGCTGAATATTGAAAATCTGAGAGACACGGTTAATATAAAGGTGTAAAATGTGGTTCAATGAGATGAAAACAATTTTTGGTGAATAGTAAGTTTTTACTTTTATTTACCACGGTTAAAAATACATAGGGTAATTAAGGGTAAAAATGATATTAATATTACCCTCAAACATATCCTAATTCTATTGGACTTGTTTATCTAGACCAAAAACTACCTTAGGAATAAAATATTATCATTTAGGACCACTTCGATTAGATTAGGACATTTATTATTACTTAATTCAATGAAGAGTTAAAAGAGTTAAAATCAATGTTTAATAACTAAAATATTTTTAATATAAGTTTTTTTATAAGATAAATTCGATTATAAATATTAATTAGAAATATAAAATGATTTCCTACATCATGGTATTTTATTTATAATTTTTAGACATTATATAAAAAAATTTATTTATGACACAATGATGATGCAGTAATTACATTATTCATGAAAGACTCAAATAAATGGTATTATAAATATTAAAATAAATATAATTTCAAAGTTTTTATGACATCCAAGAATTTTATAGGTGAATATGAGATGTTAGGATTGGTTCAATGTATTATGTTTGAAGTAGTCATGTTATTATTATTTTAACAAAAAACAAATACCAAATAGTGTCAAAATTGACATAAAATAGTTTTTAAAACAAATATTATATTATTGATTGATATAATGGTCCTAAAAATATAAGGATCATCCAAAATTCTTATATAATGATATATATGAGATTAATGAACCAATTGGGTTTCTTTTGGCATTATATAGTTTGTTTATTAACCATATAGTGTAAGAATACAAGAAGACGCGATAAAAGTTAAATTATTTAACTTCGAGTTAAATCCAAATTATAAGGTTAAACTGGAAACCTAAACTTGTCTAAAACCTATTGTTTGAGTTTTTTTCGACCTATCCCCACCTTAGACTTTAAATAATCAACTTTTTATCCATTATAAAATGAATAAGAATTTATTATAAAAAAACTATTTTATGTTTTTCCTAAGCTTTCCCTCACCCCTCTTATAAAATGGCACTCACCCTTCTCCCTAATTCACACCTTCTAAGCCATTTGGCTCATCCATACCCTACCCCAATACCCAATAAAATATAATAACTTCAACCTAGAGGCCTTAGTTTTATTATAAATCCAACCTAAGGTGACCTTTTGATCAAATCAAAAGAAATAACCCGAAGAAGAGGTAATGATTTCACCACCATCTTTCAAGTTCCTTTCTTCATCCACTTCCTTTTTATTTGTTTTTTCCATTATAAAATAATAACTCCTGTATATTATATATAATTTGATGTTATTATATTTATGTTACATCAAAATTCATTATTCAATCCACCCTTTGAATGGCATGTCACCATACGTGCGTGCGTACGGCTTACCGTCTCCACATCGTGGTGTAATTGTGATTCAATACATTATTATTTGGATGGGTATAATAGTGATTCTTATTTGATGTAAATAAACAATATAACATGATTAAGATTCTGTATATGTTATATATCATCCAATTATATATTATATTAATATCAAAAAAATGATATTTTTGCTCGTGCGCACTTACGGAGTACCGTCTCCATGATGCGATGAGATTCATTTCCAGGTTCACCATTCATCGACGATTATAAATATATATATTTCTAATAAGTATATAATATATGACATAATAATTCTACTTGAGAGATATATATATATATATATATAAGTACATATATACTTACATATATCTTATTCACTTACATCCGTTCAACACTATATGAAAATAGAAACATTGTTTATGCGTACGTACGGACTACCGTCTCCATAAACGGTGCTTTGCATTTCATATATATGCCTATTATAAATTTTAATATTCTAAATATATATGATAAATAAATCATGTTTTATATTTTGGAAGTATTTAAATCATGATCTATGGGATAAAATCAAGAGTAAAAGTTAAAACACGTACGATAAAGAAAGCGACTATTACCTGAAATGTTAATATAACATGGAAATTATTATTAAATGAATAGTATAAAGTCATAAATGAATAATGTATGATATCATAAATATTAATATGGTTCTGGTATAATTTAATAACATACAATAGTCTTAATATATGAGGCTAAACGTACCCTCGACTAAAGGAAAGTGCAGGGAAAGGGGTTTTCATCTCACTATTTATTCTAGTGAGATTCAAGCTATATTGACACTATTACCTTTTGGGTGGTGTATTTACGACCCATGGTTTTATTCTTTAATTTATGTGTATTTACGTATTCATTTTATGCTACTTCTTTCATGGGGTGTATGTTTCGTATGTTTTCAAAATTGTAAGGGTTTATTTCATAATCTCTTCATTAGTCGTGGTTGTTTATACGTAATTATCTACTGAGACCTCGTTATCATCCACATCCATGTTTCTTAAAAATATATATCAAATAATTCATACTATTTTACAGAATATGGGTTAAAGTCATTTATAACCTTGTTTGACTTTTTATAGGATGTTTATAAAGGAATCTTTAAATCATTTTCCAAACAAGGACATTTTTAACGTTTTCGACAAATTAAGGTAAGAATGTATTTTTTTTAACTTATACCGTGGGTGTGGCTATTTTCCACCATTATAAAATCATTAAAGCTTCCCTTAAAATCATATAATTTTTTTTCAAAATAAGGTTTTTCTCTATAATTATTTGACTTTTAAATGGTTTAAATAAAACATATATTTCTCTCAAATAATTTTGATTTCATCTATGTCGACATACTTTGATAAATTTTACACTTGTTTGAAGTTGATTTATTATGATACAAATCATTCATATTGTATTTAAGGTTTTGTTATATGTTTGACTATGGATGAGTTTTTTTATTCCATTAATGGTTTATGATTAATGTTTTGGAATTATGTATGCTATTTTTAATATGAATGCTTATGTTATATTTCATCCTCTTCTTAAGATGAATGTGTTGGACAAGTATGTTACGAGTTGGGGTCCGGTTACATCAGACCGTCTGGGTTTGTGTCCGGTTATTGGAGGCACTCCGGGTTGGTGTCCGGTATTAGAGGAACTTCAGGTTGGTGCCCAGTTGTTAGAGGCCCTCCGGGTTGGTGTCCAGTTATTAGAGGCACTCTGGGATGGAGTCTAGTTACAGAGGCTCTTCGGGATGGGTTCTAGTTATAGTTATTCCTTAGGTCTTTGCACGAGGCCTTGAAACAGAAAATAATGTTCAACATTATGCATTCCATCATTATTAATGTAGTTATTTATATTGAATGTGATTTTTCGACTGATAGAATATCCATGTGAATAAGTAAATGACATTATTTCATTTTATTTTTCCCATATGATACTGATGTTCAAGTTTAAAAGGATTTTGTTTTAGTTATATATTGACTTAAATGTTTATGATTATTTATGAAAGTTTCTACTATATTGTTATCCTTACTGATCATCTGATCATACCCCTTTCTATGTTTTATTTTTCCCAGGATTCCAAATAGTGTATTGTTATTGATATGTAGGGTTATTCCAAGGGAATAATGGAATTCATAAAATATTGTTTATGTTGTTTTTTATGTTATAATGTGAAATGTAACATTCATGTTTGTAATCTATTTTCCAAGACTGCTGAATCGATTGGTCCGTCGGGACTTGATTCCATGTAATCATGCCAATGTATTAAAAAAATTCATCAACATTGGGTAACTAGGGTCGGGGAGTTACAGTTGGTATCAGAGGAAGTTTAGCAATAACCATGGAAACTATATTTAGATAAACATTAATTAAAGGACATTTCCCTAAGATAGAATTTGAGTATTAGTATAGAATAGCTTCCTAGAATTTTGGAATATTAGTGATTTTGTGAGTTTTCCACGCAATAAATCCATGTCTGGATACGAGTAGGTAGAGGCGGCTCTAGCACAAATATACCTAGGGGTAAAACCTGAAAACACCGCTTTGAGCTGGACTCGAAGCAGAACTGGTGCACGACAACAGGTCTTGCTGCACTCTAGATTAGGACACTTCCGAGGGATATGATTAGGATAATTCTCATTTTCATTACAAACCATTATGAAGGGCTTATGAGTATATACGTACTCAAAGAAAACATTTTTATGATTATGGATTATATCCATAAACTATTTAATTTATGTTAAGTGTTTTAAAAGTTCGGGATTATGTATTTCTATTCCTAAACATATCTAGTGTACGCCATTGTTTAGAAATGGTGCCCAGTAGAAGGAATGAGAACTCCAACAATACACATGATCCAAAGAGTAAGAAGGATCATATCTTTCTTGGTCTTATACCAGAATTTTGAAGGGAAATAGTCTCCCACGTATTATCATTATATGGAAAAGTAGTATCATGTGTTGATAAGATTAGTAAATAATTCTCAGAGTCCTGTGGCTTTGAAGGGAAGCCAACGAAGAAAAGGATGGTATAGAGAAGTACAGATAATGGGAAGAAGGTAAAGAAGGATTTTTCCATATGTGATAACTGTGGAAAGAATCACCTTGGAAATTGATTGATGGTAATGGGAGTATGTTACAAGTGTGGAGAAAAATGACACCAAGTATGTGACTGCAAGTGTATGAAAAATGATTCAAATGTACAATGCTTCTTCTGAAAGGAGTTTGGACACTACGCAAACCAATGTCCCAGTCATAGGACTATGCCGCAAATGACGTTATTGGATAATAATCAAGTTAGGATACTACCACAAATGAAGAAGAATTACTAGTGTTCTTATGTTGTTATTTTGGAATTATTTCATTTAAGTGTTGTATCAATGATGTTTTGGAAATAAATAAGGATTGTATTGCAGTACTATTTCATTGAGGATTTGAGATTTTATGGTACTAAGAAAAGTGAGTCTACAACAAGTTAAAATTTTTGGAAATTACATGGTTGAAGGAAAGATAAACCTTAATATGGTCCTAATATTGAGTTCTGATTTTGGAATAAGATAAGGCTGATTTGGGTAAATGAAATTCGATATTCTTGAATACCTTGAAACTGATTAATGATTTATCATCATTGGAGTTTACAAAAAAATTTATAGAAGGAGTCTATCTAGTATTCTATAAAGAATAAGGGAGAATGAATGTAATCAATAAGGTTTTATGGTAATTCAGGATGTTACCATGTTTTAAAATAATACAAGTTGAAGGTGTTCACATGTTATTACATGTGAAAAAGGATCATCATTGGGTTTAACTTCCTTATAAATTTTGGACTGTGAGTGTGGAAATTAGTATTTTGGATAAGTATAATGGTTGGAATGGATTATGTGTGAAAGGTTATATTTGGAATTTTAAAAAAGGACAACACGCAGACCATGTGACAGCCCGTCGCGCCGGACAAAGCTGCGGGAATCAAACCCAAAACCATAGTGCGATTGGGATTTATCACCAACCACTGGTCTATGTAAAGTCCCTGGATTGTATAATGTAGTTTATTTTTTCAATGGGTCTGATATGTGAATTATACATTCATTATTTTGGAACCCTATACGATTAGGATGAATAGAGTATTTTTGAGTTGTATTATGTTTTTTAGTGAAAGATGATTTTGTGGTGGAAATTTATTAATGGATAAAATCTAATTATAAATTAAGTATATCTCCTTATGATCTTATTCATTCTCATAAATTAATTCATCAACATTAAAACAAGGAACATAGAACAATAATGTTTTCCAAGATGGTACCTTAGATCATCATAAATTTATGCATTTGGGATTATTGGCCTTTTTATAGACATGTTCTCTACCACTCTACATCAGATATTAATGGTTAGATTTCTCTTCCATATCTGTATTTTCCTACATGGAAGCCTAGTATGTGTTATTTTCAGTAACCTTTATACTTACCACTCTTTATTTTAAATAGAGGCTTCATTAATCCATTTTTCGATGTGGGATATCAACTAAGATATTTTCAAATGTCAACCCCAAGTTTCCAATACCAAGCATAAATTGCGAGGACACAATTTATTGAAGGAGGGGAGAATTTAACACCCCAAGCCTCCATGGTACGCCTCTCTTTGAATAATACAGTAGTGTGTGTTGTACACAACTTCGAGTTCTAACACACACCACAACCAATCAAACTAGCCGTTATGAATAGTAATACCTACATTTTGAAATTTTATACATCTTATCATTCAAAATGGACTTCATTTTTGGATTTGGATTATTGAAACTATCTTAGGGTGAATTTCTGGTACTTTTCTGATAACTTTCATATTTTGATAAAGAGTGACAATTACTAATTTTTAATTAAAAACTACTTTTTTATTAGAATTAATTATTACTGATAAATTATGAATTTTAGTGGTTTTAAATTATATTTAGAATATATTTTTACAATTTAATCCGATTTTGGTCATTGGGCATAATATCACATTTAAACCGGACATAAACATGTGTCAATCTTTTGATAGTTATTGTTTCTTAAAAACACGCTTGTTGTTTTGACAGCGGGAATTAATTTTAAAATAATAAATGAAACTTCTATTTTTTTAATTTGGTAAAATAGACTTCAGTATTGAATTCAAAATATCAAAATTATCTTAGGGTAAATTTTTGGTATTTTTCTAAAAACTTTTAATTTTTGTTGAATAGGGAAAAACAGTAAGTTATAGTTTAAAACCGAATTTTTATTTAAATAATTTTTTATTTTATTTAAATTATTTAATGTCAAAATAGATACATAATACTTATATAAGTTCAATTTAACTCATTGGAGTTGGTTTATAATAATTTTAGATATATACAAAATTTATTGAACATTTCACCGTCATTTAACCACCTCCTAGGAGATTTTTCAAATTCACATAAAACATAATTTTACCACTTTTGTGAGCTTAATTTCAAAAATCCGAGAGACACGGTTAATATCAAGGAGTAAAATGTAGTTTAATGATATGAAAACAATTTTTGGTGAATAGTAACTTTTTACTTTTATTTACCACGGTTAAAAGTAAATAAGTTAATTAAGGGTAAAATGATATTAATATTACCCTCACACATGTCCTAATTCTATTGGAAAAGTTTATCTCGGTCAGAGACAACCTTAGGAATAAAATATTATCTGTTAGTTCCACATAGATTAGATTAGGACATTTATTATTATTTAATTCAAAGAAGAGTTAAAAGAGTTAAAATCAAAGTTTAATAACTAAAACATTTTTCATATAGGGTTGTGCAGAAGATAAATTAGATTATAAATATTCATTAGAAAGATAAAACTATTTCATACTTCATGGTATTTTATTTATAATTATTAGACATTATATAAATAAATTTATTTATGACACAATCATGATGCAGTAATTACCTTATTCATGAAAGAATCAAATAAATTGTATTATAAATATTAAAATAAATATAATTTCCACGTTTTTTTGACATACACGACTTTTTTAGTTGAATATGACATGTTAGGATTGATTCAATGTATTTTTTTTGAAGTAATCATGTTTTTATAATTTTAACAAAAAACAAATACCAAATAGTGTCAAAATTGACATAAAATAAATTTTAAAACAAATTTTATATTATTAATTGATACAATGTTATAAAAAATCTAAGGATTTCCCAAAAGACTTATATAAAAATTTATATGACATTAATGAACCAATTGGAATTATATTGGAAGTATATAGTATGTTTATTAACCATATAGTGTAAGAATACAAGAATACACGGTAAAAGTTAAATTATTTAACTTAGAGTTAAATATAAATGATAAGGTCAAAATAGTGACCTAAACTTCTCTAAAACCTATTGGATGATTTTGGTTCGACCTATACACACCTTAAAATTTAAATAATAAACTTTGGAGCAATTACAAACCGAATATGAATTTATTATAAAATAATATGTTATGTTTTTTCTAAGGTTCCCCTCACCCCTCTTATAAAAGGGCACTCCCCCTTCTCTCTAATTCACACCTTCAAAGCCATTTTTCTCAGAAAAACCCTACCCAAATACCCTCTCAAATATCCTCCATCCATCCTAGAGTCCTTATATTGATCGTAAAGCCAACCTATGGAACCCTTTTGATCAAATCAAAAGGAATAACCCGAAGAAGAGGTATTGATTTCACCACTCTCTTTCAAGTTCCTTTCTTCTGCCACTTCCTTTTTCTTTGTTGTTTCCTTTCTAAACTAATAAATCCATAATATTATATATACTGTGATGTTTTTATAACTATGGTACAACCAAATTCATTATTCTATACACCCTTTGAATGACATGTCACCATACGTGTGTACGTACGGCTTACCGTCTCCACGTTGTGGTGGAATTGTTATTCAATACATTATTATTTGGATGAGTATAATAATGATGTGTATCTGATGTAAATAATAAATATAACATGATAAGGATTCTTTATATATTATATTCCATTCAACTATATATTATATTAATTTCAAAATAATGATGTTTTCACTCGTGCGTACGTATGGATTACCGTCTCCACGACGCGATGAGATTCATTTCCAAGTTCACCATTCATCAACGATTATAAAAATATATATTACTAATAAGTAAGTAATATATGACATAATAATTATACTGAAGATATATATTTATATATATATAAGTATTTATGTACTTACATATATCTTATTCACTTACTTCTGTTCAATACTATAGGAAAAAGGAAACATTGTTTATGCGTACGTACGGACTACCGTCTCCATAAACGGTGTTTTCCATTTCATATATACGACTATTATAAATTTTTATTTTCTAAATATATATGATAAATAAATCATGTTTTATATTCTTGAAGTATTTAAATCATGATCTATGTGATACAATGAAGAGTAACAAATTAAAACACGTACGATAAAGAAAGCAATTATTACCCGAAATATTGATATAACATAGAAATTATTATTAAATGGATTGTATAAAGTCATAAATGAATAATGTATGATATCATAAATATTAATATGGTTCTGGTATTATTTAATAAAATACTATTGTTTTTATACAGGTGGCTAAACGTGCCCTCGACTAAATGAAAGTGCAAGGTAAGGGGTTTTCATCACACTCCTTATTCCAGTGAGATTCATACTATATTGCCACTATTACCTTTTGTGTGGTGTATGTATTTCCCATAATTGTATTCTTTAATTTATGTTTATTTACATATTCATTGTATACTACATATTTCATGGGGTGTATGTTTTGTAAGTTTCCAAATTTTTAAGGGTTTATTTCACAATCTCGACATTATCCGAGGTTGTTTATACGTTATTATCTACTGAGACCTCTTTATCATTCACATCCATGTTTCTTAATAAGGTATTACAAATCATTATTAATATTTTATAGAATATTGGATAATTTCATTTATACCCTTGTATTACATTTTATAAGAAGTTTATAAATGAATCATTAGGTCATTTTCTAAACAAGGAACTTTTTAACCTTTTCAACAAATTTAGGTAGGAATTTTGTTTTTTAACATATACAGTAGGTGTAGCAATTTTCCACCATTGTAAAATCTTCAAAGCATCCCTTAAAATATTATAAGAATGTTTTCAAAATAAGGGTTTTCTCTATAATTATGTGACATTTAAATGGTGTCAAAAAAAGTGATATTTCTCTCAAATACATTTGATTTCATCTATGTCAACATCCTTTGATAAATTTTACACTTTTTTTAAGTTGATTTATTATGATACAGATCATCCATGTTTTATTTAAGGTTTTGTGATATGTATGACTATGGCTGAGTTATTTTTATTCCATTAATGGTTTGTGATTAATGTTTTGGCATTCTGTAAGCTAGTATTAGTACGAATGTTTATGTTATATTTCATCCTCTTCTTAAGATGTTTGTGTTGGACTAGTATGTTCTAGGTTTGGTTCTAGTTATAGCAGACCCTACGGGTTGGTGTCCGGTTATTAGAGGCACTCCGGGTTGGTGTCCGGTTATTAGAGGTACTTCGGGTTGGTGACCGGTTATTAGAGGCACTTCGAGATGGAGTCCAGTTACAGAGGCTTTCCGGGTTGGGTTCCGGTTACAGTTATCCCTTAGGTCTTGGCACGAGGCCTTGACACAGAAATTAATGTTCAGTATTATGAATTCTATCAATATGAAAGTAGTTATTAATATTTCATGTGATTATTTGACTTGTAGAATATCCATGTGAATAAGTAAATGACATTATTTCATTTTATTTTCTCCATATTATACTGATGTTCATGTTATAATAGTTTTTTTAGTTATACATTGCCATATATTTTTATGTGTATTTATGAAAGTTTCCGCTATATTGTTATCCTTACTGAGCATCTGAGCTCACCCCTTATTTAAGTTTTATTTTTCCCTGGATTCCATGAAGTGTATTGTGATTGATATTCAGGGTGAAGCCAAGGAAATAATGGAATTCATAAAGGATTATAATGTTATTTAGTATGTTATAATGTGTAATGTAACATTCATTTCTGAAATCTATTTTCCAAGACTACTAAATCGATCGGTCCTTCAGGACTTAATTCCTTCTAATCATGCCAATGTATTAAAATAATGCATCGACTCTGGGTAACTGGGGTCGGGGCGTTACAGAACTGGCCAATATTATTCTAATATATGAATAATCTTCTCTATTTTCATGGGAAACTGAATATTATTTTCTTTGTTGGACTAGTTCATCACTATTTTCACAGCCCTTCTCCCCTTGTATTTTTTAATTTTGTTCAATAAATTTTGGGACCATGAGCTAATAAAAATGGTTTCGCCTTCTTGGAATTTTAGGTGGATGAAAATCCTAGTTTCTCTACCATAGACCATGCCTTTTACAGTGCTAGGTTGTATCAGCACTAGCTAAAAGCGCTTATATAGGTGACTTTTATCAGCATTAAAATATTTTCTAATAAAAGTGTACCCTTTATCTATACATTTTTAAGCCGTGATAATGGCACAACTTTATAGGTTCTTTTTTGTGTGCATATAAATACTTTTAATAAAAAAATATTATTAATATATATATATAATTATCATATTTATATTCAAAAATTAAATTATTTTATATAAATTTATTGAAAACATCATGTATATAATTAATATAAATATGATATATTAATATATATAATATTTAATAATTTAAATATTTATATAAATATAAATGACTTTTTTCTGATATGTGATATTTGAATATATGTATTTATATCTTTTAATGTCAATGTGTATATATGTTTATGCATTATGTTGTATGTGTGTGTTTTGTGTATGTTTGTATATAGATGTTGTATAGTTATAAATTTATGGATGTGTATGTATATGTGAACATGTACGTGGGATGTACATATATATAGAACATGTTTGTACATGTAGAGGAATAATTTTTTCAATATGATTGTAATTTATATGAATAATATTTTTTATGAAGTTTTAACATTTAAAATATGTTTGAAATTTATATAATTATACCATTTAAATGAATTATTTAATAATTATGTATTCCGAAATGTTAATTATAAAGTTATATATATATATATATATATTTTATAGTATTTATAAAATTATTAATATATATATATATATATATATTTATATATAAATATATTTATTATATGTATAAATATATTTATTTATATAAATACATAAAAATATAAAAATATATTTATTATTATATACAAATATTTATTAATGTGTTTATTTATAGTGATAATTATGAATAAATATATATATACTAATAGTTATTAAATTATAATAAATATATTTAAATAATAAATATATTTATTTTATTTATAATTATATTTATTTATATATTTCTATATATAATTATGTAAAAATATACTGAAAACGGTGCGAACTATGGGTTGTAGCCCATGATCCTGAAATTTATTGAAAATAAACTTGCAGAAATTACAAAGGAGATGGATTTTGGAAGACAGTGGGGGACTGCTGCGACAATAAAAGGAAAACACCTACCTTAGAAACATAAGACGTGAGATCATCATGAAGGATTAAAGCAACCACCACCCCTACCTTTCGAGTTACAACCCCTTTTCCAGTTTCTTGGATTTCACCATGTCTTGTCATCCTGAGGGTGAAAGTTGTCATCTATTGTGGTTGGATCCATATGAGGCTGAGGACTAGCCAAACATAATACTTGCAACAATTACATTATTTTAGTGATTCTATTTAGGAGATTGCCTCAGTGCTTATCGTTTTCCTATCAATACGGTACATTTCATGAACAATGTGAAATTCATCATGGAAAACATCCTTACTTTTGGATCTTTTTAAGATGTCTATAAGACTGAGATAATGAACCCATATGTTCGGTTGGAACTGATTTGAGGGAGACACTCCTTTGTCTTTAGCATCCTCCACTCCATTTGCATCATTAACACATGTGTCATCAAAACTCTTGGGCCCTATAAGATTGTGGATTTCTATCTGGGCATCTCTAGTTGGACTTTTTCTTTTTGAAATATCACATACTGTCTTAATCATAGCCTTTTTCCTATTACAGTGGAACACCTTTTATCCTATTGAAATTCTAAATCAACCTCATTTTCACATTCAATTCATTATCCTCACTCTCAAAACCCCTGAAAGGATCATATTTGGAAGGTTTCCCTACATATTGACTCTCCTCTTCAACAAGGTCCACCAAAAAATTTTTATCATGAATCAAATTTTCATGGAAATAGCATCCAATGACCAATTCATTTGCTTTCAAATCACCTTCAGATGTGTATTACCGCCATTCACTTCCATCCTTATGTGATTTATCCTAAACCAGTCCATGAATTAGAGTGTCCTAGAATGATGTATTAGGAGAAGCAGAGGTCCTCTCATTCGTCATAATCCCCTGAACTGAGGTGCCAATAGTTGTATCCTTTTGCAGACTTAAACAACCAACTTGTTGCTTCTCAAGAGAAGACCTGGAAGCAGCAAGATCTTTCACACCCATTCCCACAACCTCATTCCATGTAATATTTCCAATGGACTAATCATTCCCTGCCTACCTAGAATTTTCATACTTCTTCCAATAAAGATTTGATACATGTCCTCTTGTAAGTAAATTAGAGAAGACAATTTCATTTCTATTATGGGATTTTTCATGCCCAATAATTCTAAAAATGTGGAAAAAGGGTGGTATAATTTCATAAAAAATCATCATATTTACTTCATGGTGAGGATTGGAAAGGAAACCCCTATCATTTAAAGTGGTACTAAGGTAAACCTCAATGAGGACCCTCACAATGTGGAAAAAGATGTCCACTTCAGTGGCATTATCCATTTTAATTGGGAGTCTGATTGAAGACACAATGTCATATAAGATTTCAGGATGCCATAATACCCAGCTCGATCCATAAATTCAAACCCATACCTGTTCACATGTCTCCTTATAATCATGCATATTAAAATTGAGATTCTAATCATGGATCTTATGTGTCCCATGTATGAAGTTGACTAAACAAAAGCCCCAGGACTTTCTCCTTAAATAAGTTGATGGGAAAAGGATGTAAAAAACCCCACGACCAAGTGATACACACTTCCAATCACTGAACCCCCATATCGACACCATATGGGAGACAAGATAGGAACCTTCTAAGGATTCATCCCTTTATATGGTGACATGTGAGCAATAAAATAAAGCCCACAGATCTCAATCCATCCAATAATAGGGCTATTTAAGGCTGAGATAAGAGTAGCATTACCTTTCTAAATTGTTCGTTGTAGAGGGTGATCCTTATGGGTAGAAAAAAACCCCCTAAAATCCCAAAATATAGAATAAAACCCCTGAAGACCTCTTCAACATCTTGATCATAAGCCAAATTCATGCCAGCATGAGTTTTCCCCATCTTTGAAGGTTTGATAAAGATGTCCTGATGATCGAAGTAGCAGTCGAGATTGGTAATTGAAAGTATGACAGAATTTCCATTTCACCCTAGTGAGAGAGCCTCCCAATCCATCCCATCTTCATTATCTCTATAAATATATAAAATTATATAAATATAAAAATATATAAAATTATATAAATATATAACACTTTTTTATAAATTGGGATACATTAATATTTTCCTTAATTTTCTTTACCTTTACAGATGTCTCTTCGATAAGTTATAGGCCTATAAGTTTCCTCTCGTCAACCTCATCCCAACAAGTTGGAGTTTGAAACCTCTTATTATATAATAATTCATATGGATCCATTTGAATTCTATAATGGAAAATATTATTGTAGGAAAATTCCTCCAAAGGTAAATACTAATCCCACATGCATTGAAAGTCAAGTGAGCATGATCTCACCATATCATCCAATGTTTCAATTTTCCTTTCTGTTTGTCTTTTAGATTGTGGGTGACAAGTAGTATCCATATGAAGCTCAGTATCCAAATCATTCTAGAGATTTTTGTATAATATTTATGTAAATCGGGATCTTGATTAGAGATAATTGATAGAGGTGCACCATGAAGTCTTACAACATCATTAATATAAAGTCTTTCAATGCACTCACTTTTTAAATACACTCTTATAGAAATGTAATTTTCTGATTTTTTAAAACTATCAAAAATTACACATATTGCATCATTCCAACTAGGTTTCCTCAGTAGTCATGTGACAAAGTCCATCGTAATGTCATCTCAATTCCATGTAAGAATAGTTAGAGGTTTTATTACCCTTATAGGATGTTGGCTCCTGGTATTCACTTTTTTAAAAACTATAAACCTTTAGACATAGTCAGTAATTTCTCACTTCAAGTTATCCCTCAAAAAATGTTCCTCTGGATCTCTATAAATCTTGGTGCTACCCGGGTGTATAGAGATATTTGATATATGATCATCACCTAATTGTTCCATTTTTAGCTCATGTTATGATGGAATTCATAACCTCTTCCCAAATATAAGAACTCCATTATCATTCAAAAATTCTACAAATCTTCCATCCTTAATAGCTTTAATTTTCTTTTGTTTATTCTCATCATCAGATAGAGATATTTTTATCCTCTCTAGTAAAGATGGATTATAAATCATTTGGAAGGGGGAAAATTTTTCTCCTTCTATAACAATTCCTATATCCATGTTATGTAGATCCATGAATATAGAATCATTCTCAATCCTCATTTGGGTCAGAATTCCATGATCATTTCGGATTAATGCATCTGTCACCTTATATTCCTTTCCTAGGTGGTAGTATATTGAATGATCATAATATTTTATGAACTCGATCCTTCTCCTTTGTCTCATGTTGATTTGTTTCTATGTAAAAAAGTATTTCAAACTCTATTGATCATATAATATCTAACATATTTTACCATAGAGATAATGCCTCTATATTTTCAGAGAAAAGAATATATCTACTTACTCAAGATCATGAGTTGGATAATTTTCCTAACGAGTATTAAACTTCATTGATGTAGAATAAATAACATTATCATTTTTTATAAGGATGAAAACTGACCAATTATTTTATACATCACTATATATCACAAATCCATCATTTCCATAAAGAAGAATGAGAATTAGAGCATTGGCTAATATTGTTTTCAATATCCAATTCATTTTATACTTTATTTATTCGATAAAAACATAACCCATTAACATTTTAGCATGGTTAGTGGGCTAGCCAGTCAGGCGAAATTCTGAACGAGATGGAAATAGTATCCTACTAAGCCAATAAAACTACATACCTTGGTTATGTTCAATGGTCCAGGCCATTAATAGATTGATTTTTTCTTATTAGGATCAACTAAGATTCCATCCTTAGAGATAACATGGCCAATAAAAGAAACTGATTGATGCCAAAATTCACAATTTGTAAACTTATCAAATAATTCATTTATTCTACGTGTTTTCATAATAATCTGCATGTGATTCTCGATGTCTTTATAGATTTTTGAGTATACCATAATTTCATCGATAAATAATACAACAAATTCATCAACATATTCCTTGAAATCTCTATTCATTAGATCCATGAAAATAAAGGGTTCATTAGTTAGCCCAAAAGGAAACATTGTAATAACGTAATTCCCATACCTGGTTCAAAATGTTGTCTTAGGAATATCTTCTTTCTCACACACATTAGATGATATCAAGGTGGAAGGTTAATCATCGAAAAAAAATCCATGAGGTTTTTCAAATTAATCATTAATACAAGGTAGAGGATACTTTTTCATTATTCTAATAGCATTGATTTCCCTATAATCAATGTAAAGCCTCATGGATCCATCTTTATTCATGAAAAACTGGATAGGGGATCCACAAGGAGAAACACTATATTTAATAAGTCCTTTTTCACTGAACTCGTCTTATTGTTTTATTATATCCACTAATTCTCTAGTGGTAATTCAATATGGATACTTTGATATAGGTCTTTCACTGGGAATTAAATCAATAGAGAACTCAACATTCATCTATAGAGGATTTCTATGTAAATTCTTTGGATTTACATCAATGTATTCTTGTACAATAGGTATGTCTTCAATTTGAATATTTTTTCCTCAACCATAGATATTGTGTTATCTTCCCTTGTAATATTTACATTCAATATAGGTATTGGGGTGGATCTAGATATGAATTAGATAGTGAGGTTTCTTCTCTAAAGATATGAGATTCTACTCCATTATCAAAATATTTAACTTCATTATTCTTAAAATAGAACATTGCATCATAATTTGACAGCCAATTCATACTGATAATTATATCAAATTCAATCATTTGTATGATGACAATGTAATAAACTGAATCATGTTTATGTGTCAAGAGGGGGGTTGATCGACACATCTTGGCTCTAATGATACATTCCCCAGTAGTTTTGACTGAAAATAATTTATTAAATCAAATGGGACACATCTATTTTTCTTGGAAAACTAAGAAGATATAAATAAATGCAACGATCCTGAATCAAATAGGGAATTTTCTATGATCGAGGAAACAATTAATGTACCTGACACAACATCATTAGTTACTTCAACTTTTGTGATTGTAATCACATAAGCATTCAATTTCTCTCGTGACCTTTTATCTGGGAATTTTCCTTGGTTCCTTGGACACTCATTTGAATAGTTTCCCTTATCCCTACAATTGTATAATTGGTTATCATTGACTTTTTTCTTCCACTTTCATTCATTAGATCAAAGACCCTTTTCTCCACACATATTGTAGACTCCCAAGACTTTCAAGCATTTCCCAGGATGATTCTTTCCACATTTCTCAAATAATGGAAATTTATTCTTTCCCTTATTCTTTATTGGTGCTTCACCTTTTCCATTTTTATTAGAGTACCACTTCTTATATTTTTAGATTCAAGAGTGGCGTGAAAATTTCTATAATAAGGACTTACAAATATCCATGTTTTCCAATTAAAATACTATCAATGGATTAAATATCTTCTTGACTAATGAATTTGGAATTATAGTATATTTCTTCCATGAAGTCCTCTTATTGAATTCCCAAAAGTATGTGAAATCCATGAACCTAGGGGGGGTCTATGAGCCTCTAGTGATTTATGCTATATTAGTACCTATAGAACATATTCATATACAGGATATGCAAACTGAATCCCAGAATCATAATGGTTTTTTTGTAATCTGGAATATATGAATGGTGTCGCTCAACCTACCATGAGTATGGAGGAGTAGACTCATGAATTTTAACAACCACATGCTCCCACCATTTTTGGGGGCCGGGGACCTCATATTAATACATCCAAGCTCGAATAAATTCAACATATATTTATTTATTTAGATAAAACTCTAGAGAAGAAGTTCTATCTTTCATCTTATATCATACAAGATTATTCCAAACAAATGTGATATTTTATCACTAAGGAAATCAACATCGTAATATGTATTGGGATATTTTAAAGATGATCATCTATGGTTAATTCTCCCCTCATACTCTGAGGGATGAGAAATCTTGATAATTCATTAATCTGTAGCTAAAGAGCATGTCTGTTATTGAATAATATATACATTTCACTCAGCTGCATTGGTTGCCTCCATTTAAAGAAAGAGATGATCATATGAATTTCAAGTTATTTAGGGACAGGATGGCCTATGCCATTCGATAATAGGTAAATATTTTTAGGTTGACTCATATTTCCGAAATCATCAACCCAAAACATGTTATATATATAAATATGAGAGAAACATATATTTTGAGTTAGGGATGTTTAGTGTCTATGTCTGTCATTATTTATTTATTGGGTGGATGATATTCTTTCAAGATACTCATGGAGTTATAATTATTAAAGATCCACATGAAGAATGTTTCTTGATATAAAACTAGTGTAGGAATTTGAGGTATACAAAACTATAGTGTTTACATAATCCACAAGAATTTATAGGCTGCGGAAGGATAACCAATATTCATTATCTCTGTAGAAACATTCCTTCAGTGACCAATGAGTATGGATCTACAATTAATCCATGTTTTAGATCTAAGAAGGTAGTATCTTAATTGGAATGGATCTGGAATACTGTTGGCCAATCATGATGAGGTGGCGATCAAGGCATAGGTTGTCAAACAATTTATTCTCAATCCTAGTAGAGTGGTCTTTTTTAGGATAGTCAGGTAGTGACTCAAGGCCATGCTATTGTATAGTTACATAAATTATAGCATATTCCATAAGAGTATAGTGTTAATGATTCTATAGTACGATTTACTTATATCGTATCCTCCACTTTAATGTCTTATTTATTTGACATGGGAGTATATAAATCATTAATATTTGAGACTATTATGGGATGTCTAGTCCTCAAGATCAATAACTTTCAGGGAATTATAAATTTCGATAATTTGTTAGGAATCCACTCTGAGGGTGTTAACAATTGTAAGGAATATCCCCTTTATATACATTGATACCTATTCATGTTGAATTGTTTCTACCTTTACATGATCGGCTTTGACATAATAATCAGGATGGACCAGTTAGTTCCCTATCAATCCAATATTTATTTCTATCATTAGAGAGTGATGTTTATGTAACCTGAGGGTGTTACTCACATGCCTAAGTGGGAATGGTAGGTCATTATGACATGGGCCTGAACCGAGCATCAGATGATTAATTGTTTGATAGCTCAGATTTCCAGACTTTTTCTTGATGGCAAGGGGTTATGACCCACTTTATTCCCTCCAATAGTGGATCATTCCCAGGAAGAACTTAAAAACGACCATTATGGTCAACATCTTTTATGAGAGTTGGAATCCACCACTGTGTTTATTCCAATAATAGTTTAATGGAAATGTCCTCCTTATTTGATGGTACCTATAGAGTTTCTAGAGAATAATGAGTAATTGAGGGTTCTTGAGGATAAAGGATTCATAATCACTAGAAATTTTTTATGGGGTTCTATGGTCCATTTTCCAAGAAGGTGGATGGTTACCCCAAAATTTTCATGGATTACCATCAATTGAACTAGTTCATGATAAATAATTTGTATCCACTTACTAGAATAAATGATCACCTTCAATGAATAAAGGTGTTTCGAATGATATATTTGAGTTCGGGTAATCTCCAGGTGTGTGGATGGACATTATAAATTCCTCAAAAAAATAAAGAGTATATATGTTTATACGAGTACCTTTTCATTCTGTTTGGGCACATCAATTCACCTACTATCTTTCTAAATTTCATGAATTTGCCTTTCCAGTTGTATCTGGATTCATTCATGGTAGAATTGTTTGATTATATCTTGGTGTATTATGGCTTAATAAATGACCTTAAAAATAATCTTGATATTTTTTGAATATATTGATAGAACATCAGTTCTATTCTATGATTATTAAATGGAACTTTTTGATCAACAAAGGTCTCTTTTTTGGGTCACTAGATCTCAGATTTCAAATTTTCTGTAGTCCAAGATAAAGTAAATTTTTTTTACATTCCATGGAGCAGACCAATAAAAATATTTGACATTCAGGTATTCTTGGTGGTTTTACAATATTAAAGACACTTCATCCAAGATTTATCACTTCTTTCAGCACCTCTTGTAGGCTTAAAAGAGAGGTGTGAAATTCATATGGTCAGAATCATTAGAATTATCCTTTCGGGAATTTATTGGATTTTTTAATTTAACACCTATATTGATTCTTCATGGTCTAGAAAGGAGATATAATGTATACTATGAAAAATATAGTATCAGTTTTGGGGTTGTTCTATTGTAGGCTGAAGGAGTTGCCTCATAGGTATCTCATGAATTGAGGTCTCATGAGAAATATTTCTCAATGCATGACTTAGTGCTAATTGATGTAGTTAATTATATACATTATTGAATTCAATAACTATTGGAGAGAGTTTTTTGGTATAAAATAAGAAAATAATTCCTCAATAATCTATTCACATAGTGGGATCTTAATTTTAGGTAGTCCAGGGGAGTTAAATACAAGCCTTAGTTTTGATTTTGATCTTGCCTAAATTCCTATTAAGGAAACTGTAGTGGAAAATACTCTATGTCGGAAGACTCATACATAGAAAGAAAATTAATCTAGTATTAAATGGAATCACATGGCCTTATTCTGAGGTATTCACATTTAGTGTGAGAAGTATCATGGAGAGACTATCTTCTCATCCATAACAGTGACTTCTAATCTTTTTGAATGACTAAAAATAAGGAAACTATGTCATATTGAGGGCTTTATACTAGGGACATAATCTCATATGATGATACATATTCAAGTTGGATCCTAGAAGGGGATAAGACATTACTATTCCTAGGGTGTGTACATGTTCTAGTAGACATCCAAGAGGTGATGATGTGGAATTTCATGGCATCAACTTGGGAAGTTCCCTCCAATGTCAGAAAAATGTATCAAGATATCTAGCACTAATATTGGTGTTCTGGTATGAAATGATAGGTTGTTGGATTCATCACTCTGCGTTCCACTTGACAGTCGGTGAAGTCATAGCATCAACATCATAAAGGGATTTAACAGATGTTTTCCATTACTGAGTGATATGGGATGATGTTTTGATGGTTTTTCTGACTGGATTACCCATATCACATTATGTAAATGATATAGTGTGGGTTATCATTGATCTCTTGATGAATGTTTTACAATATGTTCTTATGCAAGAGACATTCAAGGTAGATTATTTTGGAAGGCTATACATTTTGAAGTTTCTATATCTTAATGGATCTCCTCATTCTAGCATTTTTTTTAAAAGACTCTCACTTTATGCCACGGTTTTGGAAAGTGTTTCAGAAGCCCTTGGGTAGGCTAGTACTTTTGACCAAAGACTATGTCTAACTGATCAATAGATAGACAGATTGTACTATTCATTTTCTATAGGACATGATTTATTCAGATATCCTATACTATGGAGGAATCTTGGATAAACATATTCCCTTTAATGAGATCAATTATAACAACACCGTTCATGATACAATCATGATGGATCTTTTTGAGGTCTTATATGTAAGGCATTGTTGCTCACCTTCCTATTGTCTCATGGAAGGGGAGGTAGCTTTTCTTATATAATGTCTCATAAGAGAGACTACAGATCATGTCTAATTGATCATGAATCTTAGGTTGAAAGCTCAGTCCACGCATAATTCATGTTACAACAGGCATTGGTGACCTCTCAAGTTAGAGTTTGTAGGCTCGATTGTCTTGTGTGAGTCACCCAGGAAGGTCTATAGACATATTCCAAAGCAAGCTAAGCTCTCATTGAGGTTAATTGGACCCTTTGAGGCTATGAAATGAATTTGACCAGTGGAATTCCAATTTGAACTTCATCAAAGATATTGGTCAATAAAATATGTATTTCAGGTGTCTGAGCTTAAAAGAAATTGTCCAGACCAATTACATGTCCTTCATCCAGGTGAGGTTTATTTGGATGTAGATGCATCATTCAAGGAGTACCTAGCTAATATTGTGCATCAAAGCATGTGTACACTATATTGTAGATCATTTATATTGGAATGACTATTGTGAATGCATATTATAATAAAGAATGGAAGATGGGAAAGGGATGTTGATATACGAGCTAACTGGCCAAATATCTTGTCTGAAAAAACCCAATTTACCCATAAAAGGATAACTCAAGGACAAGATTTTTTATAGGGGGTATTTTGTAACGATACCTATTTTCATGAAGGTATGACTAAATTCTACAGATTTAATTTCCATTAACAACATGGTAAATTATGGAAAATAAATTATGGTGGCATCGAGTGTGTCTTGGGATCATTAACAATCGAGATCCCCAAAATTGTGAGAAACTACTAGTCCACACCATTAGAAGAAACCTTGTCACCTAGCCCATATGGTTTCACTGAAACACAAGGTTGGAGATTGTGGTAACCTATTGGACACTTAGTTTGTTTGGAACTATGTGACCCAAGGAACAAGACCATACGAGAAACTATATGTTTTACTGTGGTATGTTGTTCAATTTATACATGGTTTGGGAACCCATGAGCCTTAAATATACCAAGTATCTCCTTAAGTAGTGGATTTGATCAATTTTTCCATATATTTTGGAAAACCATGTACCTCAACAGTGTGAAATTATATTTCAAGGTGAAATAAACCTTTTTACTCACTTAACCTTTTAACAATTTTTCCATTTGGTTGCTTATTTTTTCAGTGGTTGAATCTCCTTCATTTCTCTGATATCGTTCCTCCTCCATAAACCTAGACATCTATTTATCTCCCATGTCTGTATTTTTATTTAATATTCATCTAAGGAATTGGATTTTTTATGATGAGTTATTATATCCTCACCCTTCCTATCAATGTTTTTCATTGAATCCTTTGTGATAGTTAGGTTCAACCAGGTTTAAACTATTTCTAGGGCGTTAGAAGATTTCTTATTTTTATTTCAACCTATTCTAAATATAAGGTCTATATCAAGTGAGGATTAATATATGGCCTTTAGGTAGGTGGTTTAATCATTTTACTCATGAGTTTTTATATCTCATATCTATGAATAATGTTGCAAATTGGGTTTTTTGAGCACCCCAATTTATAATGAGATATTCATTTCAAATTGATCATCGCACCACGATACACATACTTTGATCCTTAATTAGTAGTTCAAGGGAAGTTTTCCACCATTATTGACACCCCATGGGTGTGATAAATCGAATGTCCTTTTTATATTTAGATGAATATATTCATAGAACTCCATTTTAGCACTAGTTATAGATATAAATGGAATTTCCCATGATATAATAATAATTAAAGAAACTAAGGATCCTTGTAGGTTTCTGGATCAACCGATTGTTGAGTTTCACTAGGATTAAAATTCACATTATGAATATTTCAACTTATAAAATAGCCATTGAGAATTATAAATGGGTTTTTATGGTTAATAAATTGAATTGGATTGATAACATGGGAAGCCGTTCTCAGGTTGTTTGGTTTATATTAAATGAATTGAATGATTTAAATGAGATAAATTATAAGGAATCTATAGACACGCCTATTAAAACATTAGTAATAAAATGACATAATTGAATTATAAATATTTTTATTAATTATGATTGATTAATGAGATGCCTGGGAGGTAATGCCTCATTCATATATTTAGAAATATGACAATGCCTTATTTATGTATATCGTCTTAGCGAACATGACACTTGAGACGTATTCAATCAGGATAATGGTTATAAATTTGATTGTGACATTATAGAGATTGTGGTATGATGTCAAGGGTTCTGTTGAGAATGATGGTATCATGCTCCCTTACATCGAGTGTTGATCAAAATGTTTCACACCATTAACACTAGTTGGATGTTGGGCTTGATGTGTCGCATTCCTTGTTCAATTATTGGAATAATGGACCACTCTCTATCTCAAATGATGAGCATGATGTCTCCCACTCATTATGAGATGTAGGGAATGTACCAAATTTTATGATATTATAGGCTCATCAGACTGGTCAAGGAAGTCTGAGTGAGACCCTGGTCGAGCAAGAAACAAGTATTCTATGTATTTGTCCACATATGTCTTCAAATAAATGGTCAATATGGGTGAATGAAATACCAAAAAATACTAGATATAAATATTATTGTATATATAGTTATTGATTCGAAATTATTCTTGGCTTTGAGACAATGTTGGTAGAGACACCAGGTTTCCATTGAGAACTTGAGTGGAAGATTATACTTTTTTAGAATAATTAAATAATCAGTTACGTCTTCACACTATTTAATTATTAGAACTTCTTCGATTACATGAAGACACCATTCATGGTTGCCTATTGAGATTTTAAACTCACAACCTACTTGGGATGTATTTGGTACATGAGAATATTTTCTACATGCATGTATATATAAGGGATGTGGCATATTATTGGTTGTTGATATGCAATACATTAGATAAAGCAATATAGAAGAGGACAGAGCTTATGCTTGAAATTCTAACAAAGAACATTTATTATTTTTGTACCTTTTCATTAGATATTATTATTATATATATATATATATTTTATTTGGTATATTATAATTCCATGCATCTATGTATATGACACTACCTAGTGGGTTTCAATTTTTATTTTTTTGTTCAGTTATAAATTCTTATGTTGTTATATTTATTACTATGTTTTTTTTTCGTATGCTTCTGATGCTGTATGATTTTGATTATTCCTATTATTCCGCTATGATGAGAGGGTATAGTCTCCCCACCATACCACCTTTACACCCTCGATGATATTCAACATCTTATGATATATGGGGAGGCATGCATGATTCCATGTGACCTAATGGGTAGGGGAAGGATTAATGTGGACCGTTGGTCAGGACGTCACACACCTACCCAATTCCACTACGTAAAACTATTCTGAATAGAAATAGCATAGATGAAACAACAAGGTAATATTTAAATTATATATAATTTCATGAAAACCATTATTTAAAAATCATTTATGTGCATTTTATTAACATTATCATACCCCATATAATTATTTAAAACAACATAACATACCAATTGTAAGGACTCGTCCATAAAAATTACATATTCTAGTGATTTTATACAAGAATTCCCATTATTAATTTTCCAATGTTATTTTATGCTTATAGTTTCAGATAATTGGGTAAAAATTCTTAAATAAAGACTTAAATATTACAATGGATACACTTCCACATAATATCCATTTTCTTCAAAAAAAATCAAATTTATTCAAAATAAAACTTGTTTTCTTACCATGCTCAATCTTCACAATTTTTCCCACAATCTCACCCATATATGTATTATACCATAAATCTCGTGAAAAACATTTTAAATCCTATTAAAGCAGAAATATTAGTAACATATATAAGGTAATGGAAACAATTAGTCTAGTTATGATCTAAAAAAACATCTTCTTTTTGAATTACCATTATATTCTGAAAAAAGAACAGCCTTTTAAAAAATCATTATTATGTATTTTGAATATAAATTTTTGTAATGGAAATTTATTGGAAAGATTAAAAAATATATGTTGGTGACAAGGGTGATCATGCTCTATATCACTCATACAAATATTTCAGCTCTCTCAGCTACATAGGGATTCACCAACATAGTTACTTTTGGAATAATAATTGTAGTATTATTCATATATTATCTTAAAAGAAATTTAATTGGTCAAATTCGCCATGTTACCCAATGAAATGGAGTTCTCTAACGGGATCACAAGAACTTATTTTATAACGGGACCTCCCAAATCATAATAAATTATTGAGAACCCTATCAGGGGCATATCTCATAATTATTTTATAAAATAAACATTCCAGAGAAAATTAACTTTTCCATTTTGAAATCCCTTTTCATTTTAATAATGTTTCACTCTTATAATTGTAAAGAATTAATTTGAAATTAAAATTTAAAACTTGTAAATTATCATTAAAATAATCTATGTGATATGAACACTTCAAATTTCATTCATTCGATATATGTCCAAAAATAATTCCTTTAGGTTTTTTCAAAAAATTGTTCAAATAGTAGAATGAAAATTATTTTAAAATGAAATTCCATATAAATATCATATCATTAAAGTGATCCTTAGAAAAAATTATATATTTGGTTTATTTAATTTAAATCAACATAAAACAAGTGGAAATAAAACATAATATATTCAAATATCATTTTAGACGTAATGTTGGATTGAAAAAACATAGAAGTATATGTTTAACCCAAAGAATGGTAATTGGGTTAAGAACTCCCTTAAATCATGTTTTACTTCCTTAAAATGTTTTCAAACATCATGTATAATTATATAATGAAAATTATTCATTTATTAAATTATTATATTAATATTTATAATACCATATTTGGAAATTTAAGAATATGTTACCACCCATTCTGTAATAATATTTAATTATTTTCATTGTTTTTTGGGATCTTTCATTTCATGGTTTCATGGAAAGTTTACTATTGTATGATTATGTATGTCAATGTAAAATAGGATTACAACACCAAAAGTGGAATGAAGTATTATTAATGAAATTACATTATTATAAATGGTCCCCTATATAATTTTTATTTCATGTATGACGATGATTAATTTTATAAAACGTTAATGATAAACATATAGTTTATTTTTTTGGTTTTACCAACACTGAGAACTAGTTTTGTCTTATTTTATATAATTTTTATATATTAGTTCTAAAATATTAAATAGTTTTAAATATACCTATTGAAATATTATTTACCAATAATTCTACTTTTATGAACATATATGAAAGCAGTAATGGAAAATGAAAATCATTATCCACTAAGATGATAGACTATCATAATTTTAAAATATGGGTTTGTTTCATTGAATAATAGAATTTAATATAAATGATGAATATAATATATCCCATAATAGAAAAAAAACTCCACTATAAACATTATTCTAGGGTTTTCATGAGTGATGGGAGAACGAGGGGAGGATAAAATTGAAGTAGAAAAGAAAATAATGTAGTTGATTTGAGAAAAATTACCTCCTGGTTATCACCTCATTGAAATAACCCATGAGGACCTTGGATTTGATATTTTAATGACAACATCCACACTTTTACATGGGTAGAGTTATTTGGAGATATTTTGGAAAAGATGTTGGACCTTTATTGTTTTTTATAACAAATGGGGTGGGGAATAGTTGTATTTATACTTGAGGATGGGATGTTTTTTGTGATTAAATAAGGATTATTTTATATTTAAAGCATACCACATTTAGGTAAAAATAATATCCCAAAATTTTCATAATAAATAATGCTTTAAACGCAGGATAGGGACTAGAAGAACACAAACCACCGATTTATTAAATTATTTTTTGGTATTTTAGGTCATTACCATTTAACTTTAACTCATTACATTATTTTACCTACACTAAAGTTAATCATTTTTTTAAAAGGTAAATATTTTATGAAAAATTTTGAAAATTACAATAAAACCTTAGTTGGACCATCTAATGAAAAATATAAAATCCATTTCAAAAAATTAATTCAAATAATTTTTAATATTAGAATTAAAATTTAAATCATAAACACAACGAAAACAGATGTTTTTATTGTCAAAAAGTTCAAATTTTTCTCCAAAGATTTAATTTCCAATTTTCATGTGAAATGGATTCTATTGATAAAAATTGGATTGATGGATGTAATATTGAACTAAATATACGTTAAAAAAATTAAAATTAAAAATGTCTATATAAATAAATTAGAAAAAAATAAATTTTTCCATTTAAAATCATTATTCATAAAGAAAACGAAACTTCTTCCAAAAATACCAAAATTTGACTTTAAGATATTTTAGTTCTTCTAATTTCAAATTTTTTTTTTCAATAAAATTTATAAAAATACCAAAAAAAATACTTACAATAGGTGTGCAATTAAATTGTGACATATTTTTGATAGAGCAAATATTTTAAATTAATTTATATTGAATATCATTGTTTTGAACCCACAAAATTATTCCTCTAAGATGAATTGTCTCATTTTTTGATAATGGTGTTATTTTGAGAAGAATAGTAAAAATTGGCCATTTTGTATTTTTAACAGTTTTACATTATATCGGTAGTTTGGCCATAACATTATCTACACTGATCCAAATTTCAAAAGTCTTTTCTTTCCAGATTCTACACATCTAGGTCTTCATTTAATATAACATCTAGGGATTCATTTAATATATTTAGACCAAAATCTGAATTGGCCATATGGAAGCTCAAAAGAAGCTCACAAGTTGGCTTAATAAAACTGTTTTCAGTTCTGACTATTTTTGATGTGGGATCCATAATTCATCCACTGTGGGCCCAAAGCTTGTACAATTAGGTGGGTGGACACGCAAGGCGTTTTGGAGCATCTTTTATGAAGGAAGCACCGAGTTCATTGGCCGTTTATTGAGTCATTAAAGCACACTAATCTAGAGGATTTCGTTTTGGAGAGTCTGACCGGACAGAATAAATGCTCAGAGTAAAAGGGCCATACCTCTCGGAATACATGACCAAATCTGATGGGATTTTGAGGGGACACGTCCAAGGGAATTATGAACAACATTCAAGAAGGTCTCAATGCGTGAAGATGTCATTTAATGGGACTACAATGCATCGATATTATGGGGAAACATTTTGGTCTATAGAGTATAACGTTTCTTTCTTGGCTAAACAAATTCAGGGAGCTCGAATCCAAATCGTAACCAAGGTTGAATTCAAGGATCTCATTGAAAACCTTAAAGAGAACCTCGAATACCCAGTGTTGGAGGGATTGTCTAGAGAATTAATTGAACTTCAGGAGTATTTTACGGAATTTTATCAAGACATAATCAAAGTACAACACCAAGAAGAAGAAGTTCACAAAGATATTGAATCCCAACTTGAAAAATTAGTCAAAGAGTTCATAAACTAGAGACCTCAATACAGTGGATTGTGGAACAAGTACATGCATTCCAGGATCAACAACAAATAGAGCCCGAACAAGAACCAGAACCAGAAAAATTAATGGAAGAAGTATCCCCACAAATCCTTCAAGTTGAAGAACCCATGGAAGCATTGATGAAATTGAAAGAAGATCCACTGAACTCATCTCAATCAATGTTGGATGAGACTGATGAAGAAGATTTAGCAATTTAAATACATATAGGAGATCAAAAAGATCTGGATAACTTCTGGAATGAGTGTAAGGATCTTCTTGAGCCAACTATTCCTTATAATGTAGATGATTCAACAACATTGAAGGAAGAAACCACCAAATCAGTGAAATTTGAAGAGAAGATAGAGGAGTCTGACTGCATACCTCTATCTAGGGAAATTCAACTTCAATAAGAACCTCCCATTGAAGAACCAATTGAATCCAAACAAGATCAGGGAGTTAATATTTTTATAAACTCATTATCATTTTATTTTTTTGAAACTAAATTGAGTACTACCTCCCCTTGTTTTAATTTTTCAGATTCATCCAACACTTGTATTTCCTTGGAGGGAGAATATTCATCTGAAGAGGAACATCTAGAGCTCCCCAAACCTATTGAACATATAATCCAGGGAGTACATGAGAAGATAAAAGTGGATTTTCTGGAGGAAAATGAGACAGAAGCTACTTACTTTGAAAGGGAAGAATTTGATATTGATTCTTCATGCTTTAATTTTCTTCAAATAGAATTAAACTCTGACATTCCCTTTGATTTTTCCCCAGATTTATCATACCTTCATCAACAACTGGATAATAAGGAAGATGTTGTTCATGAAGAACCCAAGAAAGAGGAGGACTTATTCATTGTTCTAACCCCACCATGCATGTTTTATCTCATTACAATGAGGGTGGACATGGTGAATTTTATCGATGGAGTCCTCAGGAAAAAGGAAGACGTTGATCCTGGAAAAAAAGTTTTTGTTGGTTCACGAGAAAGAAACCTCACCCACCATCAGATTGGGGATAACTTATTAGAACTGCCCCTCTGGAGGCAGGCAAAACCCAGGGCCCACTTGGGGGATTAAACCAAGTTTTATCCTTCTATTCTCATCCTATTTCTATTTCCATTTCTTTCAATAAATATCTTCTATTTACTTTTGATCTTTTATTTGTAGGTTTTCAGAGTGCAACACTTAGGAGGTTAACTCAATGATGCACTGTGAATAAATTAGGTTGTACCTCTCCTTCACACTTTCTTGATGTTGTGATTCATTTTAAAATTGGCTTACATATTAAATCCACTTGAATGCATCGAGGACACTTCATAATTTAAGTGTGGGGGAGGGAACCTTTGTAGTATAGGATTTTTATTTGATATTTGTTTTCAAAAATAATAAAAAAAAATTGTGTTTTCAAATTTTTGTGTGTTTATTTTTCAATTTTTGGTGTGTTTCTGAAACTTTTGATCTGAAATGATTATCAATACCATTTTTTAAACCCATGTTAATGAGTGAACAAGTATATTTCATGAAACTGATCTTCAATGAATGATGAAATAACTTTGTTTCAAGTTCAAATATTTTTGAAAATTCATGAAAAGTACACTGATTTTTGAATCTCATGCCATATTTCACTATTTATATCTTTGAAATAACATTCATGTGAGGCTTCTAAACCATTATTGTCATATTCTTTTCATTCACCTCATTCTTTAGGGAACCAGACCATGCTTGCTTTAACCAGAATTTGATTTATTCCTTTCAAAACTTGAGGGTTGGGGTACGTGCGTTTTAAATGATCGAGGAATTTATTTTGTTTGAATCCCCCTTTTCAAAATAATCCTTTTCATTATGGACCACCTTTACATTTATCTTTCATTTTGTCCCCTAGTAGCCATGAATTTCTTATTAGGTTAGCAACATTACTAGCCAATTTTCCCTATCATACCTGCTCTTGAACTAAAATTGCATGATCTAGTTGAACATAAGTGTGGGGGAAGATGTCTTGTGGTGTACTACCTAATTTGGTTATACTTTGGGTGGAAAATAAATTGTGTAAGAGATTTGTGTGATGCTGAAAAATTATTCTGTTGAAAGCTGTGCCCTTTCTGGAGCTTTTATGACAAGAGAAGTTGTGCCTTTCTGGAGCTTCCAATGTAAAAAGAAAGTTGTGCCTATCTAGAGCTTTAAAAAAATTTATGTTTGAAAAGATTTAAATGTTTGCTGCTAAGCTGATTAAATGATGGTGGAGCCTATATTCAACAAAGGGGAAGTGAAGGAGACCATATTTGAGTGAAAACTAGAATCTTGCAATTTTGCTTCAATAAGACCCAAGCCTTCCTTTTTCAGCCTCAGAACTTTTAACATCTAAATCCTATCAACCGGAAGCCACAGAACAACCCTTAAAAGTCCTCATGAGAAACACATGTCCTTGACTCACATCGGGTGGAGAAGTAGGAAATTATCAAACCTATGGTGACTCTTGTGTGAGTTTGGATGAGAAAAGCCTTGTTCAGCCATTACATTTGTGAGATGAGAGAAAATTCATGTGAGGTATGTGTTTTGTGTGAATCAGATAAGAAATGAAGTGGAAATATATTAAAATATTAAATGGATAACTTGAAATAACAGTGTTTGATGAGGCACGATATCTTTTTGTTTCTTGAAATTGATTTGATTGATCTCATTGATATGTGTTTTGGATTTGATTTGATTTGATTTTTACTTGTCCAGGAGTCCAAGTGATAAGTGTGGGGGAATTGATAGAGAAAATATTTTAAATTAATTTATATTGAATATCATTGTTTTAAACCCACAAAATTGTTCCTCTAAGATGAATAGTTTCATATTTTTTGATAATGGTGTTATTTTCAGCTTAATAGTAAAAATTGGCCATTTTGGATTTTTAACAGTTTTACATTATTTCGGTAGTTTGGACATAACATTATATAAAATTATCCAAATTGCAAAATTCTTTATTTTACAGATTTTAAACATCTAGGGCTTCATTTAATATATTTAGACCAAAATCTGAATCGGCCATATGAGAACTCCAAAGAAGCTCACAAATTGGCTCAAGAAAACTATTATCAGTTATGCCTATTTTTTATGTGGGATCCATAATTCATCCACTGTGGGACCAAAGCTTGTGAACATTGGTGGGTGGACGCGAAAGGAGTTTTGGAGCATCTTTTATTAATGAAGCACCGACTGAATTGGCTGTTTATTAGGTCATTAAAGCATCCTAATTCGAACGATTTCGTTTTGGAGATTCTGACCGGATAGAATAAATGCTCATAGTAAAACGTCCATACCTCTCGGAATACATGTCCAAATCCGCTGGAATTTTTAGGGGACACCGCCAAGGGAATTATGAACAACATTAAAGAAGGTCTCAACACGTGAAGATGTCATTTAATGGGGCTACAACGCGTCGACATTCGAGGGATACATTCTGGCTATAAAAGGAGGAGAGCTCCACCCTCTCAAACCATCCATTCTCCATCCATTCTCCACCCCGTTCCTCTTCTGGGACACCAAAAAGGAGAACTTTTCAGCTTCCTCTTTTATTTATTTTCTTTTTCATTGTTTTGTAATGTCTTCTTCTTCCCCAATCAACTCGATTACCCTTACCATGGTAGGGTAAACTTTTGGAGTGATTGGGGAAGGGTTGGTTTTCTACATTGTAATGCTTGAGTTCTTGGATGCAATTGAATAAATTTCTTTCTTCTTCAAAGTTGTTTTCAATTTATTATAGCGGATTTTATAATAAAGTGCGATCGTTCTTGAATATTAATTCCGTTATTTATTTTTTCCTTGGTAAAATAATCAATATCTCCCTCCACTAATTTCTAGTTTATATACGATGGATTAAACCCGGAATTAGTGGTGAAGTACTCGACGATCGTCAGTACGTGAAAAAGGTGTAGTGAATGTTCTTGATTGTTTGGGACAACCAAAACCAGATCGGGTATTGCCCATTTCAATTAAGGATATTCAATACAACTATTTTACACATGGAAGGAGAGTTGACCAAACAGAGATCTTGGTAAGGTTTTCTCTCACAATAACAATTTCATCAAGGAAGTGAGAGGAAATGATTGTGGAAACTCATTTTAATCAACTAAGAAGAAGAGGTTTGAATTAAATTGAACAAGGATAGCATTATAATTAGGAAACCGACCCCGACCTAATCACCCTTTTAATTTCGTAGTTTTTCAATCATTTGAATTTCAAATTTCCTTTCACAACATTTTCCCCCCGTTTTAAAGTGACAAACCGTTTTGTGTGCACTCCTCTTCAGGAGACATCATAGGTCAACCACATTACTAAATTTTAACTTAGGAAATAATTGTTTTTACACACCCTACGACAGGCGTGCGTCAATTTTCATTTTAGAAAAATATAGATTTTCATGCTTAAAATTAAACTTATTCCAATATTAAGCCTATGAAACATATTCGATGATTTCAAAATATTGTGAATATAAATCATATAAAAATCATTATGTTTTATCTTAAATAGTGATTCATTTAAATTAATAATACTAATAAATTTGAAAATAGATTTTTCAATTGGTACATGGGTTGTAATAATTAAAAAATTTATAATTTAGTATAACCTTATATATTTTTAGGAACTTCATATTAACTATTTTGATATTACCCTTTGATTGAATAGGCTAGTCAGGTGAGTTTTTAATGGAATAGGACATGTGGTTTACCTTCCACTAGCCAGATTAGTGCTAAAGTTGTTCAATGACCGTGATATATATATAATTAAACTATATCAAATCATCAAGTAGTTCCTTTATGATATAATTATAGGAAAAATGCGAAATTTGAATTGGCTTGATAGATCTACTATAGCATTGATTTAAATTCAATATTTAAAGATGAATCTGGTGGATAGTTGATATGGATATAATATAAGTGGTTTCATGATAAAATTTTTAAATATTGTATAATAAGTATCCATATAGGTTTTTGGAACTTTGTTCTTAGGGTATTTCATTTTCATTGCTCTTTAGATTTTACATGTAGGATCAATGATTAATATTTAAATGAAACATAGTATATCATGAAATTAATTTATTTGCTAAAGTTGGTGTTAGTACACTAAAATCGACCATCTTTGTACATTATATTAAGCTATTATAGAATATCTTATCACATGTTGATTTATTTTCTTTCAAAATTTTATGTGATAATTTTTTTTCATATTTTTCCTATTGAATGGTTTTATAAATTCCCTAATATTATGAAAAGCACAAAGTTTTTTTAAAAAATTATGGAGCATATTTACTTTTTTCAACATTATATGAATTGATGGGATATATATGATGGTTGAATTCCAAGATCATGATACTCATATGTGTATAATAATTCAACTAAGAAAATTCAAGGATAAAAGTATCCATGAAATAGGTTATGAGGATATTCTATTCAATAATAACTATACATATTTTTTTCATTTAATATTCCTTTATATGGATTTGTTTAATGGTCCATGGAATTTATATTGTTATTATTGTGTATCATGAATCATGTACTTTTACTTATTATCCAAAATTCATAAAACATGTGTCTATAGAGCCATAGGATATTGTGGGTGTGTCGTAAGTGACATGGAATTAATGATTAAGTAATGAAAGGGTTTCCCCCCATAACAATTAATGGTTTTAAATAATACCATCGTCATCATATTTATTTATTTATCAAGAAGATGGGGAGGATAATGAAAAGAGTACAACTGTGGAGGGCCTAGGGTGAGAAATAAATACAATATCAGGGCATCCCCTCTAGCGAGGTTGACCCTTTCATGTTAAATCTGTGTTATTTTGTACAACCAAGAGGTACCAAGAACTTGGGCCGTAAATGATGCCATATGATCTTCCACTTTATTCCATTTGCGCCGAGTATTCTTCACCCATGTATTTGAGAGAATAATCATGCTTCTATTGATGTATTATGAGATAGACCATGGGGTAGGGAAATTGACTAATAACGAGATGAGGAGAATAAGGGAGTTTGTTTCATCTTCGGCGATGACAAGGCCCCCTACCGGCAGAGGGAAAGACCTGAAAGGAAGGAAAGTTAGTTTTCCAGGATGGAGGTACCCATTAATAGGAAAACTAAGAAGGCAACAACAAAAACCCCCTAGCATCACGGACCACCCCTCCTCCCTTCATTATCCCCTTAGAACAGGGCCATGCATTTTGAGCTTCAAGCCATAGGAAGGGGGATACCATTGGACCCAATTTCCATGAGGGACAAATGCTAGGAGACCGTGGACTAGTGATAGTAGAAACTGGTGGGAGGGAGCTTCATTCCACCCCTTAATATATTTCATCAGATCAAGGAGAATAAACAGTATGCGGGAAATGATGGTCCATCCTAGGTAGACGATCCATTCATATCACACTTTATTCCTTGCTTGCCAAATACACCACGAATCTACATGCATGATGACATCTGTAGCCGTCTCTTCTACTCCCTTATCTCTTGAATCCTAAAACTAGCAGGTGATGAAAGGATAAACATTTGGATTGCGATTATGCATATTTGGAATGCACCAGAGGTCTTCCAAAACTCTTGGTCCCAAACCCCCTCATAGAAAATTTGCTCCATACTTTCCTCTTTGTGATCGTTACAACAGGAGCAACAGGAAGCACGTAGAAGACAACATTTATTGATATTTTTTTCCTGTGTAAAGGGTGCCATTCCACAACCGCCATGTAAGAAAGATAAATTTTAAAGGGATTCACTTGAGACAAAGAAGATTCTTCCATTTATCATGTTGGGCTGGGGGAATGAGGATGGAACGACCTACTTTATAGGAGAAGGATCCTAATCAAGAGGGGGTGATGATGCAACTGTATGCTTCCAAATTGATGTAAATGAGATAAAACTTCGCTTTTTGTTCCTAGTCCAGTACTGCCTTTATAAAGGAAGGGTATTTTCGGGCCTCATCAAATGAAATATTATACGAATGGCACTTTGGGAGGCCAAGAATAGTTCCCACCCATTTGACATGCCAAAATGGAACATTCTCCTCGCCAATGATCCCCCAGACATGGGGACGAATAACATAAAATAAATGCAATATAGTATGCACTAAAAAAGACATGTTCCAGTCATCTAGTAGTGAACCACCGGTGAAATTATTTCCCATGGTTTTACCCCATAAGGTTCGACGTTCTGGAAGCTCCCATGCCAATGTCGCATGCATGCAGAGGAGAGTATATGCAAGACTATGAACATTAATACCATCTATTGAATAAATCTCTCCATCCACCCCCATGATACCCATGAGTGTTTTCCTTTTGTCTATGCATCCCCTAGGAACCACTCTAGGTTCTTGTCTATTTTCTTGATAACACATTGGTAAACATTGAGGGATAAGAGAGTGTGGATTGGTTGCAATAAGAACACTATTAACCAAGGTAAGCTAGCCCCCGAACGAGAGGTATCTATTTTTTGAGTTGAGTGTCATATCGGAGATTAATCCCACAATTTGATCAAAATCCCTGACACAATGGCATCTTGAGAAGATGGGGGCCCATGTAGATCATCGACCATCACCTTCTTTCAATGCTGAGAATATTGCAAATGGATACATCCTGGTTAGGAGAACAATTTTATTTAGATGTTCACTTTTCTCTGGAGCATGTTGTTGACTTGACCGCTCCAATGTAAATAGTCCTCAAAAACAACAATGATTTAATGAATAGGCAAATTTTATGTATTTATTAAGATCATTGAATCATCAACGAACATAAGGTGGGAGATGGAGGGGAAGATCCATCTTATTTTGGAGGGAAGGATCCCACGATTGATTATATTTTTATAAATGATTTGAATGTGGATTTCTTGTGAGAGGACACAGATGCTCGGGGAGTGGGTTTCTCCCAACCTTAATCCCCGAACCACCTTGAAAAATCCCTATTATTTTCCCATGAATTACACTGCCAACTAGGAAGAATTATAGCATCAGAATATGAGATCAGTCAACCAAGGAGAGAAGCTCATACCTGAGAGGATACTATTGATAAATCCCATTTTAATTTGATAGTAAGCTTTATACATGTCCAGTTTAATAACCATATTTGAGAAATGGGCCTTGTTGTCGATATCTCTGACCATATATTAGGCCACCGCAATCGCAACTTGGATAGAACTTCTTTTCACAAGTTTTTGTTGCTCCAATGATATCCACCAAAGGAGACAGGCTGCCAGTCTTGATTTAATGATGGTTACAATGATTTGGGAAGGGAAGTTTCACATACTAACTGGTCGATAATGAAGGATTGAGGATGGATTTTTGGATTTGGGTATAAGAACGAAAGTCATGGAAGCCGCCACTCGTGGGAGAGACCCGCCCCTAAAAACGTCTTGAATCATCTTGGTAAGGTCGCATTTAACCACCTCCCATGAATTTCTATAGAATGAGCCTGGAAATCCATCTGGGCCAGGGGAACTTTTCAGATTGAGTAGCATGATCGCCTCATCGATGTCCAATTCCTTTGGAAGAGCCTCAATCATCTCATTGACCTCACGAGACACCTGTCAGATATGTCTATAATGAAATGTTATTCCCCCACAAGGTATCCTTCAGGCATGTGAGGTTGGGACATGCGAGAAGGTCTTTGAAGAAAGAGTGGGTGAGGATTCCAACCACCTCCCTTCCATTTGAATATTTCTCATCCTTTATTAGAATGTTAGGTTGGATCAAGCGCTTACTTTCCTTAATGAATTCAGGGAATAATGTGTTGTTCCTGTCACCCTCATCATGCCATTAATATATCGAGGACTCCCTCTCCATCCATTCCTAGTGGAGAAACATATCTGCAAAGATGGCTTTCTTCCTGGATAAATCATTGATCACCGCTTCCTCTGAGTTTTCCGCAAGTCTCACATCAAGTCGACCAATATCCATCATTACAACCTCAATGTCCCCATCACTCGGAGGAAACGATTTAGCCCAGTTTGCAAGTTGACTCTGGATTCTCCTGATTTTGTTGTGGAAGGCGATCCACAACCTCCCCTAAATGGGCACACTCCAAGACTCTCTAACCACTTCATGAAATCCCGAAAGGTTGTAACAATGGTGATATAATCTCAGAGACACAAGAGATAGATTCCTTGTCGAGATATATATGTGGAGTGGGGAGTGGGCATAGATACCACACACAAGGTGGCAGACATTAATGTTGTGGCACACTGAAATGGCATGCATGTCGGCCAATCACTGGTCCAAACTACTCCAGCACCACTGAGACCCACATTGGTTGTTGCACCATGTGAAATGGTCTCCAAAGTAACCGAGTTCCGAGGCTGTTTTCATCCATGAAAATGAAAAAAGGCAGACTCGCATTCCTAGGGAAGGGTCCCCTACACTTCCATTCATCGGTGTCCCCAATAACATTACAATCCCCACCCAAGATACATGGACTATTACCCAGGTCGAAATTGGAGAGATCTTGCATGTGGGTCTCGTGTTGCTAGTAGTCACAACCCCCATAGATGAAGGGGACAAAACAAGATTATTTATCATAGGAGATCTTGGTAGTGATGTGTTGTTCACCCACCCGAACAAGATCAACAGATATATTATGATACCATAATATCCATATATAGTGGTTGACAGGCTCTGCGTGCATGAACTCGTGCATGGATAGGCTTCTAGAGAAATCGTCAATTTTGGAGTTTTTTGGTTTGTGATCAATAATGGTGATGAGACTGACCTTGTTCTTATGAAACTCATCTGCATGGAAATCCATTTTTACCCGAGCATTAATGCCCCGTGCGTTCCAGATAACCATTGCATATATTAAATCGGGATGTTCCCAGATCTAGCTCTGTGACTCCTAGCTTGCTGGGGGCATGAGGGAGAGTTCTCCCACATTTTCATAGACTGGGCTCGTGTCCACCTGTGCTATTGGGGGGGATGCAGGCGTAGGGAAGGGAACGGGCAGGGGGACACTTCTGGAAGGTGGGGTTTAGGGAGAACGTGATCCGGGGGAAAAAGGGTGTCTCTGAAATAGGGTCCGTTGCTGGGGGGGAGCACAATACGATCTGGGATCCATAGGTGGGTTCGATCCCAGGTGAAAACCTCACAAAGATACGGGGTCAAAGGTGGATACAGCTTAGGGAGATGCATCCAAGCCACCTGGATCATGGTTAACGGTAGTGGTAATTTGAAATGCAGGTGGCTCGGGAAGCACGTACTCCCGAGGGGCTGCGCAAAATGTCGTCCCCTTTTGATTTACATGTACCCAAGGATCCTGCTGTAAACATGATAATGGTTGTAGATATATTGGGCCCTTTGAGATAAATGGAACTATTAGATTAAATATACTTCCAAATTAGTTTGTTACTGTGTTTTTTTAATATCGTCAATCAAAGATAAATCTAACAAATAGGTTAATTAAACAATAATACAACATACATGAGGAAATATCGATACAAATAGATTATATTAAATTATAATAATTTGTAAGATGTTACTAGAACTACAACATTAACTTGTTTCTCTACGAGTTTTTGAAAAAATTCGTGAAAATCAAAATCCTTATGTAAAACTACCTATTATCATTTTGAAAGAGTATCATAGGGAAACGCACTAAGTGTATTCATTATTATTAGATAAATTATATTTGAAATTAATGTTATGAATTAATATTATTCATGACTCTTGGATCACATATCACCAATAACCAGTTATTTTCGAGTAAAGATAACTATGTGACAGGAATATTAAATAATTTTTAGTTTTCACAGGTCCGATGATTTGAATATTTAATTTTCACTTTCATGCAATTACAAGGTACTATATGAATATTTACTTATTCATTATGCATTGAATGGATTAATATAAATTTTACTTTAGATACATGAATATAAAATACATATTTATGTGAAAGTTACTGAATATAATATTTATTATAATATATATATTTATTAACATGTTTTTTGAATAATATTTACATATTTATTTATCAATGAAATAATACTTATTTATTTAAATATTAATTATTAAAGCCTTGATAAATTATAAGGATAATATGTTGGCCGAGTTAAGGATCTGATGATGAAAATGATATAAACTTTAAATATCATTCAAATAAGTAAGGATTATTTCTATTAAATAAAAATGTCATTTAAATGTCTTCATGTCAGTGCATTCCATGAAATATACTATTTTTAATGTTATTTGAAATCGGGTTTACATTGATAAATAATTATATAATAGGTTTTTAAAATTATTAATTATTCAACCATATGTATATATATATCATAATATTATTTTTGGAGATATGATAATTTTAAAACGTATTACATATTTCATTCAAGGATGAATTTTCACATGCCCTTGAGAACTCTCAATAATACTCTCAAGATCAAGGACCATCCTTTTACTATACCCTCTCAAGGTCGAGATCCATCCTCATCCTCTATCCTCTTAGGAATTAAAGGACAAAAGACAATATCTTATTGGTTTCAAAGAAGAATGATGAAGGAATCTAGGTTTACCAATTCTATAACTCAACATATGAAGAGAGACATATAGGGATTTATGGGGAATGTGTAGATACCACTAGGGGTATTATAGTTTGTCTCATCCACATAATTATGGTTCAAATCATGCCACACTTGGATTTAAAAACATAATAATTGAATGTATAATTTTTCAGATAACAAATTTATTGTTTTAAATTGATTATAAATGTAATGTTGATAGATTATAAGTTGATTCGTTTGGGGTTCCATCATCATGTTTGTTTAATTATATTCATTAGACATTATTACTATCATTCATGTTCATAAATATAATCTATTTAATTCAAGGAAATAATCATCACTGGGAATAAAACCAACCATATTTTAATGCACCAATAACATTCAAGTGGTACCAAAGCAGTTATAATTATATTTTAAATTATTTAATATTTGGTTGATCAATATCAAATTTTGTTAGTAATTTTTTCTTTTTTTCATTAATTTTATTAATCTAAATGTTAAGATAATTTGATTGTTTTCATTCATATTACCAATACCAAGATACTAACATAGGAATAACACATAAGGGTTTCACATAAAGGTGTTTAAGATATTGTATTAATGAACAAATTACAATATATTTATATGAAATTACACATGTATTAGCCTTTCATAGCTACACAAGTAGGAATCCTGAAAATTATGGAATTTCATATGGGGTACATAATGTGATTTCGTTACAGATAACATATTGTGGGGAAAAAATCTCTCATGGTTTCATCTCAGTGTTTTGGGGGCGATTATGTTTGTTGACAAGTCCAGATAACCACAAATCAGTATGGTTGGTGTTTCCAAGGAAAATGATTGAGGAGAGTGGTTCATGGACAATAAAGTTCAGTTCTATGTCCAAATAAGGTAGTACGTGAAATTTGAAAAGTGAATGTTTCTACATAACAACATTATGCAGACCTCATACTGACTGAAAAATAAAATTTTATTTTCCATACACTTTTGAAGAAAATGTGAGCATCCAACAAACAATATTACAAAAATGTGATAAACCAAACATGACTTCAAAACATACCACATTCAAACCCATTGAACCCCAAACAAATCAAACCACAAGTATCTTCTACATATCATAATAACCTTACCCTTCACCACATCCATTATAACGATCCTCCTCCACGTTGGATGATTCACACTCAGTAGTTGGGTTGTACTAAAACTATATATTGGTATACTTTGGTTGATCCAACGAATCTGATGCTGAGAATGGATGATTGACCACACGGTCTTTTTTTAGAGAGAGGAAACCCCCTCTTTCTATCATAGAATATGACCGGGTCTTCATAGGTTTTGGCAATTAAGAATAATCTTTCCTCATCTTTCTCCCTAGTGTAGCAGGCATAATTCCTTCACATTCAAGAATCTTATTTTTCCATTGTTGAACTATATAACTATATGAAGTTATGTAAATACCACTAATATTATATTTATTATTCAATGATATCTCCCCCTTTTTCAATGGTACGCATGGAACTGTTACCCTTGAGTCCCTCTTTACTTCCAATCAATTGTGTGTGCATATTAGTAGACAGGCTTCTGTGTAAACACCTTGGTGCCCAAGCATAAAAAAGAGTTGTGAGTTTTTATACCATCAAAAACTAATCCCTTCCCTGCTAATTGCTGCTTGGTGACCCTAGAAGTAGAGGCACTCTACATTATGGTTATCTTGGGATCATTTACCAATCTATCCATCCAAAGCACAATTTCTATTCCACGTAAATTCCCACCATTAGCTTGAGTCACCTAAACTAGAGCATCTATTGTTTTACCCCTGTCTGAGTTCCTCAAATCCTCCTTGATCCGATCAGAGCCCCCTGACACTGATGGTTCGACACACCGTTTTGCCAATGTCTGGCAGTGCATCATTCCAACGGCTTCCTTCCTCGTCAGCTCGGGATTCTTCCCCAGGTGACCACCTCGTTTTCATGTGTCGCTTACATGACCCATCCACCAACAAGAATAGCCCAAATTCACCCACTGATCATATACAACTGGTTTTTTACCATGGATCTACTCACCAGATTCTCTCCACACATATTCAACCAGAGCTCTCGACACGTAGACCTCCACACACATTCATGGATTGATCATATGAAAAATAATTGCAGTACGTGAATCAACACAGAGAAATCGACCCACCAAATTCCCCAACATGTTCATAATAGAAAGATTTTTCAATGGGGGAGGCATATGAGGAAGACTTACCCAAATCGAAACTGTATGAGAGTTTAAATTTAGATAGAAATCATACCGCCACTGAGACAGATGGAAAATGTTGTCACTGCACTTCCAGGCAGAACATGGCAGAGCACGAACAAGATCCTCCATCGAAGAACATTGCACCATAAATTTCCTCTTATCTAACAGACCAACAATTTCCTGATCATGAATCCCCCAAAACCAGGGACCTTTAGATCTAGGATAATCAAGGGGAACCGTAGAATCGAATCAGGTTTGATGAAAGGATTAAAGATGCGTCGCCAACCATTACGTTGATTCCGATGATACTCCACCCTATTTCTAACTTGTGGCAGTGTGGGGTGGGTGCCGTCGGGCCCATTAGGGTTTCTCCATCTTCAGCGTCGTTAACCCCATTTCCCCTATCACTAAATTTCACCTGTTTTCCTTGAAGATACCTGTATGTATACATTCCCTTAATGAAATTGTCTTAGAGTGAAATTATGCACATTAAAATAAAAAAAATTAAAAATACAAGATATGACTTACTAAAAATATTTAGCTTCACCCTACTTTTCAAATCCTAGATCCTTGACCCAACTATTGGTTGTCTATGTTTTGGGATAACAACTTCACCAACCCACTACACGAACCTCAAAGTAAGCTTGTGGGGAGATTGACATTTTATATTGGAATTTGATGAATTATTTCATCATAAGGATAGTTTATATAAATAGTTTCATTTATAGAAATGAGGTAGTGATTATAACCACCACAATGGGGTTTCATTTTTGGAAGATAAAGATCGAAAAAATATTTTGGCAATATTTGGACCACATAGAAGTTCGCGGTGATGGATGTACCACATCATAGTAGTGGGTATTTGTTACTAGTATATTTTGAATGATTTTAATTTCTAAATAAAGTACCATAATCATATCATTTGTGATATTCAATTCCATTAGAATAAAACATTGTTTCGAGATAAATTTTTGAATGTCTGAAGTAGTTCATGAGGTTGAATTCCACAAAAGAGAATAGTTTTGAGGGAGATAAATTTCTTGATATAGAAAGTCCATGAAGATAGTTTGTTGAATGGGTTTGCAGGTTTTGGTCACTCAAAAAGAAAAATGAGCTGTGAAGCATCAGTGGTTTGTAGAAGAATTGGAAACCATTAAGGAAGAGGTTTCCCATGTAAGTATGGTTTTTCTCTAAGCACATGTTAGTTATATTACAGGGAAGTTCATTGAGGAAGTAGGATAATTCACAAGAAGAGATTTATGATGCACATCACCCTCACAATGGATAGAGGAATCATGATGTAGAGGTGGTATGTGAGGAACTAGGGGTTTTTGAAGCATCATCCGGATATGAACCAAGGTCATAAAAAATCACTTTCCCCATACAGTGAAAAAATGTTCGTGAGGGATTCAAGGTAGTTCATAGAGGAAGGAAGGAAGTTCTCAATGGGACTAAAATAGTCCTCCAAATCAATTTATGACAAATAATAATACACATAAAATAAGTACTTCAATATAGAATCTATCTCTATTTGAGGATTCATTCATTATATAAAATTAAGGGACCTACATGTTAATATACTATGTGTGTATCCATTATAGGGTAGTAGTAAAACGAAGATGAAAAAGGTGATAGTTTCAACCACTAGTGAGGCTGTCCAAGAGACATTGGGACTGACCTTTTGGAATGTAATGACATAACCATAAACATTGTAAATCCAGTGTCCATGGGCATAGAAGTGACATATCCTAAACAACATTTTGGTAGTGGGGATTTTTGGATTTGGAACATCAGAACATTTTCATTATATTCCCCATGGACATAGCCCATACAGGGTAAACCATGTATATTCAATGTTTTCATGTTTTTGATTTCTTGTTTTACATTCATTTCATCATCATCATTTAAAAATTGATAAAATTATATTAGTATAAACACATAAGAGAAAATAATGTGATCCACCTAATAGAGAGGTCAATATCTAATGGGGATAATAAAATTTTTAAATGAATATCCATTCTTTGATTCAACCCCATATTCCCTTTAGGACCAAACACAAGTTAGCATCTAGTTGGAACTTAGTATGGAATGGATTAAATGTATTGTGACTTGATTACATGTTGTGTGAACCAACATTATTTTCACTACTCATAAATAAATAAATCCATTGGTTCAATCACAGAGTGTCATTACATTTTATGAATTAACTTATATTTGCGTGAGACATGCCAAAACAGAATACACAAAGTTTTTATTGATATAGAATCCATATAAAATTTAATTATATGCTCCTTTTGTATGACAAAGCCCTAGGCATGTAGGTTGGGGCCATAAATGAATTAATCATTATATATATTATTGTAAATTCCATGTATTTCATACCTTCTCACATATCCTACACACTGAGATAGACATATAGTACAAGTCAATACATATTAATTAATAATTAACACACCTATCATGGTGTGTAATGAGTTGTAAAATCCATGTTTTATATTTTAACTCTACCCTGGTATATATTGAGAAAATCTCACCATTCCAAGTGAAAATTAATTCATACTTATTATTCTATTTTATTCTACCAATTAATTTCATGTATTGTTTTTTATCCCCTATTATTCATGGGAAAATATAGTGGTACATGTCTTGTATACATATTTAATGTTTTTTGGGCTTACCATCCAGGATTAATATTCTTCGTAACCCATGAAACAACACATCCTTTAATATTGTGACAAACTGTGTAGGCATACATATCGTATAAGAGAATAACATATTACTAGGACAATTCATAATGTATTTCACACACCTTTTCTATTGATAGTAAATTTTTTCAAAGTGTTATTCAGCATAAATGGGTTTATCATAACGAATAATGTCATACACCATGTCACATCAAGTACATCCCATGTATATGTTATATTCCATAAAGTGATTTCATGATAATATGAGGGAACACACCATCTGGTAGTTTATCACAATATTTCTACATAAAATTTATAAATTATAATACTTTATTTTAGTAGTTTACAAATATAAAATAACGGGAATATTATGTATCAGAGTGATTTTTTGGATTGATAATTGAGATACAGAAAAATTATTAATAAGATTATTAATTATTAATTCATGAGGGATTTATATTAATAAATAATGATTTAATATGAAATTTAACAATATTGAATGCATTATCCTTGCATATGTTATTGATCAGGAACTTGACCGACCAATGTATTTATTAGGGTTATATTTAATTTAATTAATGATTTCAGGTTTTTTATTATTTTTTAATATTTTTATAAATTAAATATGATGATTTTCATACAATCCCTCCCATGTTTATTATGTATGATCAGATATGTCAAGGTATAATATTATGTAACCATATAACCATAGGTCCCCTCACACAAATGTGATTAATAATACGTAAATTATGGATATCTAAATGAGATGAGGTAGTTTAGAATCTAATATGGGGTAAAAGTGACCATGGTGATTCACATGCTATGATTGAATGATTCAAATCTTCTCATGGTGTTAATACCACATGGGGTCAAATGTTGGTTTATATTCTTATTCATAAACCAATAATTATAAAATACATATTATTTATTTTAATAATAAATTCATGGTCATTGATTTATTTATGTGATTCATGTTTATATGAAGGTTAAGTGTGATAAAAAAATAATATAGTAAGTAATGGAAGATAATATAATTTAAATTGATAATGCATATTTTTTTCAATATACGATAACGAAATTAAATAAATTCTATATAATACTAATATGGAATGTAAGGGAATAAATTAAAATAAAATGTATGAATATGTAAATAAATATACTCATTAAAGTTTTATGTTATAATATACATCATTTATATGAATAAGAATGAAACCATATATAAAAATATTTTTATATTTTAATTATGGATAAATTCATTTATGAGAGTGTTAAAATTAATTTTTTTATTTTAATAACCATGTTACCCTCAATTGAATATTCCACTTCAAGACATGGTGTATCATATAGTCATGTGTTGGGGAAATCTAACTTATGATTTAATGATTGGGGAGTCCACTCAATGGATAAACGATATGCAAGTTAATACATATTGGAAAAGTCTCCCCTAAATATGTTGAAATAATTTGATAATGCCTCAGTATAGATTATTTTGAGAGATTTATGATTTATTTACACTCAAGTATCCCTTAAGAATGATATATTTAATACAATTGTTATGTTTTTTGGGATTGTTTAAAATATTTGGAGAATGGAAAAATTCACAGGCCATGACTCTTATGAAAGATAATAAACTAAAATAATATTTTATTTTTTGTAGAAAATGGGAAGGCACATAAAAAAAATATAAACACTATGATCTATATTAGATAATAGAAATTTTCTAGAAATTGAGTTAATTCATGATTGGTATAGGTTCTTGTTAATAAAAGTGATATAAGGTAAGATGATTTTCATACTGTAGCCCATAATTTCTATTCATAATTATATAGAGGAAATTAAGGTGTAGAATAATGTATTATAGAAAGGTGTGGATGATTAAATGGAGGTCATGTTTCAAATTTTATCATCCAATACTAGTGAGATATAGAATATACTTGAATACATGGACGCATACACCATGTTTTACCATTTTAACTATCATTGTCTAGAGTGAGAAAGATAAGATTGGTACATGATCTTCATGGATCCAATAACATTGATACTTAGATAGTTTTGACTAGTTGAACCTCATATTGTCATGATGATTGGCTATATTGATAGCCTAGACATTATGTGATCCATGATTCTCATGGAATTGTTTATGTACCTTAGTTTCGTCGGACATCATCAGATTTTTTATTCAGTATTGTGAATTTTAATATGAATGATATCAAGAAGACATTCTTGACCTATTGGCTATGAATTTCAAGGATTATATAGACTTGATGTTTGAGAATCCTTAAATTTTCATGTTGAACATTAATAATTTAATAGATATTACATCCATGAACAATTAAAAGACAAATTTGTCATCTCACTAACCTTATAAGTGGATAAATATAAACGGGTAACATAGGTAGAAAGATAATATCTTTTTTCACATGTGGTATGACAGTATAATTAAATAATGACAACATCTTTGGGATGAAACAAGGGGAATATTTAGTTACATTACTGATTTAATTTAATATCTCTAATTTTACAATTCTGTTTTCTTTTAAAACATGTGGTTTTCACATTATTATCCAAACACATGAGAAAAGTAAATTTTAAATGATTACCTGAGGTTAAGAAGATATTTAAGCTTCCAATAGAGAAAGACGAGTTATGATAACTATTAGAGACTACCATCCCAAATTGTATATTGGATTTATTATGGTCTTATGGAATTTTTATTATGTTTCAAGTGAAATAAAAAGATTATATTAATTTTTAGTCTATATATAGATGGATTTATTTTAATGCTTGAAACTAGGATCTTTTTTTGTTTTAAAGATAGACTATATTATGGTATAAGATATCCAAATTTTTATTTCCATGTAATATAGTATTGAAATATATTATTGGGAATCAATAATTAAACAATTTCATATATCTTATATCACACCCAACAGTGTAATCACTGACATATATATATAAATGTGAATCATTTGATTATGTTTTATTAGGAAGGGTATTCACATTCTATTGAACTATAGCCCTTATATATATGTCAACAATGATTTTATGAAAAAAATAAATATTTATTGGAATGAGATAAAGTGTTATAAACATTATATAATTGATTTATACATGGGTGTATGGACCAGTTTTAGTATAAGAAAATGTTTGGTATTCTTAGGTCATAACTTTTAATAATGAATTTAGTAGACATGTATATGTCTTCATAATGTGAAAAAGGTGAAAGTATATATATATTCTAGAATTGGTTTTTACAGGTGCGTGCGGACAATTTTTAGAATAATAAAGGGTTTCGTATTCTTAGCTCAAAAAATTTACTATTGAATTTAGTAGACATGTAAATGTGTATATAATGAGTTATAATATTGTTTCCTTTTAAAAGTAGAAGAAATATAAGAATTAATTAGATAATATTCATGGTAATAAGATAGGTAATATTTTCTAAAAACATGGTATATAATATCTTAATGATGATTTCATCATTTATATATATGGGTTTTTTGGTTACTATCCCAACTCAATGCTATTTATATTCACTATGGAATGGTTTTTGTGAAATAGGGAACTAGACCTTTCTAGAAATGGTGGATTTGATAACGAGTCCTGAAATTATTCCATTATCATTTCGGGGTTATCAATTACTAACTAAAACACACATACTAAATTGGGTACCATATAAAGAGTTGAATGTAATTATATATGAGTTAATGTATAAGAGTAAATCTATTTTTCACATCTATATGTTTGAAGATGAAAGGTGTTTTTTAATTCTAATTCAAGAAATAATAGTTTTACACAAATAAATAAGAGTCAATTTTTGTAATATCCTTAGGAAACTATTTATATTATATATTTAAACCCTCAAATAAGGATATAATAGTGGGAATACATTCAATTTTACATGAGTGTGATCATATATCTAAAAGGATATGTGGAGAAAGATGTAATTTTTTGATGTCATGATTCAAGAAAACATGGAGTTAGAACATGAACAAGTTCCTAAATTTACTATAGAAGATGTTGTCTAGGAGAGACATGTACTATGTAAGATCATCATATATGTTAATGAAGTAGAGAGATATTTATTTATAATCATTCACAAGTAAATACACTATTAGGTGATAATGATGGCCTTATATCATTTAAGGAATGTATAGTTATGAAATGGAGTCACTGTATAAAATCATTGTTAGGGTTTTGGTGGATGGTGAAATTGATGTAAATTCCATTGGATATGAATGGGTATTCAGTAATAAACACGACATAGATAAAAGAGTTAGTATCTATGAAGCATGATCACTTTTTAAATTTATTAGGAAATATAATTGTATAGACCATTAAGAATCCTTTTTAGTGTCCTTCATGATAATATCCATTATAATTATACTCTCTATTATATAGTACCATGATTATAACATTTTAAATATTAGTTTCTAAAACAAATTACATAATGTAAACATCATAGAATATGTCTATATGTCACCGTAAGTGGCGTTTTTTAATCTGATGGATGGGAGGATATTATGAAGTTTTTATATATTTTTTAGTGGGTTAATAAATGCATTATGATGATAGAAAAGTAAATTTTAGTAATCAACAATGTAATATGGTTTCATAAAGAATAAATGTGATCAAAATTTCAATAATAGGTACAATGGGAGTGCTGTTGTATTCTTATAAGAATATGTAGATGATATAATAATGATGAGATACAATATTCTAGTCAAACAGTTCATCAAGATATCGTAAACTAAATGATTATACATTATATTCTTAGGTTAAATTCCCTAAATTTTAATTATTATGATATATAATTAGAGGGTTTTGATAATACACTAACTAAGACAAGATATTTATATTTATATGGTTTTGAAGATCTTCATTACATAAATTTACTAGAAAGGATTCTTTCTGATGTTACATAGTTTACATTAATCAAATAAAAAGATTCTTTAGATACAAGTTGATAGAGATAGGCAGCGAGGGTGGGAAATTTCCTTTATGTATATTCAATTATATTTATCATGTATTACATTCTCTATAATAGGATTTTTGTTTCCCAATCATTGGTCTTGGAATGAGGACATATAGTAGACCAAGTATATCACTATTGGATAAATTTATACTAAGGATAAGATCCCATTTCAAAAACTAGATAATGAAGTATTCATAAATATATATATATATATATATTATAGTTTTAAAATAGATCAGAATGATCTAAAATTGTAGTTAGTATGTGTTTTCTTCCTCAACTGGGGAGATATGTGATAAAATTGATAACAACATCATATTTTCACCAATTATAAAGTTGTTTCCACTTATTTGTTGGATTACTATTCTTATAAAGAATTAGTATGGATTTAAAAGGACATCAAATTGAATAATGATGTAACTAGTAGTAACATGGACATAACACTATATTATTATAATATTGTATCAGTGTTTCCAATGAAGGACTCAAGTTAAAATCAATAGATAAATAATATACATTATAAGTATGAATTTTTGAGTGATTTTTATCAAAGTATGGATGTAAAAAAAATATCCATGGAGGAGAAAATGTAAGGAACATTGAGTGAACCCTTATATTAGTAGAAGAATGAATAAAATGTAATTTCATGTAGACTAAAATTAACCAATTATTGGATCTTGTAAAAATTTGTATCGATTGGAGTACGTTACCTGGAACCAAATTTATTTATACATTAAACTTATATATTTTTTAAAATCTTATAACATGATTATTATTATTATTTTATATATCATTAATATGATATTGTCCTAATTTTATTCTTCACATAAAATGAAAATTGTTGTTCGAGATAATTATTACAACCTTAACATTGTAGGAAAATATTTTAAAAATATATATCTCATGGTTAGTATAACATTATTTTATGTGTCACAAAAAATGTTTTACTATAAAATTATTAATTCTTGTATGCATGTGAGACATATTTTAAAGACGTTCATAGTGATAAATATCCAATAGAGGAGGTTATGACGGAATACCCACCAATTAGATTCCACATTTTACATGTTATGAGATATTATTATAGGTTGATGTGCTTCATTGTTATTAGACATTAGATTATTATTAATTCATTCCATGAATCATGTTATTTGATATATTTATGAAAATTAAACGAAAATATTTTTGTTAAGGGATATGATATGTTTGGTGCATCATAAATAATATTGAATTAAGTAATAAGTCAATAAATGGTTTTATCTTCTAAGGTAATGGAAGTTGATATCATGGTCCATTTAATATTAATTTAACTGTTGTAATAAATCCATGGCCATGGTCATAATTTTTAATATTGTATTGTAATTTTGAAATTAATACCTTATTTTATTGGTTCCTATATTCATTATTAGATGTATATATTAGAATTTTGTTGAGATCAAATAATACTATTGGGAAAGAGGCTAAGAGTGTTACCCACTATTTTATTCTATTAATATCAATTAAACATTATTTAACATTAATATTATTAATAAATATTATTCATGTTTACGGGAATAATAATTAATCTTAATTTATTGATTACATTCTTTTCTAGGTATTTTTCTCTAATATTTGAGCAACTATTGTGGTTTCTCCCGGAATCCACTTGAAACCACAATGGATTCAATCCTAATCAAGGTGAATTATTCTACATTTTTATATCATTGGTTACCTATTTTGTTATCATCTTCTCGCACTGAGGGGTTTCATAGTTTTTTCAATATATTGTGTGGTGTAGTTTGAGGATATTATATTATCCCTCCTCCAATTCCCTATTCATATTAATAATCATTTTTGAATGTGTAAAATTCCATTATGTTATCTTTGAAGTAATAATGGAAAGGGGATGGTGAAGAATTGGTTTAGAGCTTCGGTCATTATTGTGTAGGGAATTGGTGTATGTTGGGTTATAATTCTATCGTCACATTCGAGGTCTTAGAACATTTTCACTCCTACTTTTCCTTTGTTTCCTGATCCTCCACTATATATATAATTCAGATATAGCATTATTCTTCCCTTTTTCTTCTATGTTTACATATTTCATTCACTGCTCGGTGCATCTGGTGGGTATGATTTTTGATTTTTGTGAAATGTTGGTAATTTTATCATAAGGTTTCCTCCTCCTCTCCAATATATTATATGTTTAATATTTTCCCCCATCAATTATTTCTATCTATTTTTGGTTCTCTTATTCTTCCATAGTTGGGTTTTTTAATTACATTTTTTTTATGGTGGTGTTTTTCAATGTTATTCTTATTCATTTTAATCAGAATTTACTGTTGTTGTATTTTTTGTTTATGAAGTAAACTGATTCTAGTTTGGTTACATAATTATTTAAATCTAGTTTCATTCATTCATTGATGATACTAAATAATTTTTTTTGGATTTCTAAGTGTTTTATTATGAAATATAGATTTATGACTTTTTTAAAAAAAAATTGGAAAATTTTTCTCCTTTTTTGGTTGACTATATTGATGTGGAAGCTGATGATGAGATGTTGATGATCTGGATAATTTATCGATATGAATTGTTGTTTCTAAAGGGGACTCAATATGAAATTTCTCAATGCATGGGCTCTTGTGTGACTAAACATAATATTTATGGATTGTGTCTCCATTAACGTGAAATTCTCATGAAACACTTCTATATTTTTTTTGTTCAATCTCGTTTATGAATTTCATATTTGTAATTGTTTTTCTTTTAAATGGTTGTGATTTTGAAAATTATAGGACAATTGCTCTTAACAAATAAGTGATTTTTCAAAAATTTTAAAGAGGATTTAGAATAATATTTATTATTTCAGGTTTGATAAATATTGAGGAAGATGGATAGTCCATGTTATAATTCAGATGATAAGAATAATATAAACATTACAAATTATTAAAATAAATAATAATTTATTTATTTAATAAAAATATTACACAAATATTTAAATGGTATCCCATATCATGGAATATAATAGTTATATTATTATTATTTTTAATTGGGTTTACTTGTGATAAAAAATTAGATAATTGTCCATTTTTCTATTACTAATTATTTAATCATGGTTATATTTTTCATGTTATATAATTTTTTGAGATGATATCAATGTTTTACATGAAATAATGTTCTCTCAACAAAAAAATCTTTCTATCTCCCCAAACCCCAAAGCCCGAAGCCGGTGCGTTATTTCCTTATATTTGAATTAATATAAGAAATAAATCCTGAAGGACTGATTAGTTTATCAATTTTCAAAGTATATATTAAAAATATGATACCCAATATACATTTGGAAATATTGAAAGTACAACATGATACATAATAAACTGAAATAATGTGCCTCCTTGAAAGCTTATTCATGGTTCTCTTCTTCAAAACCTGTGGAAAGAAAACATAATAGTGGTTAGCTAAAATTATCATTAAGGGTAACATATAGAGGGAACACTAATCAATAATAATTGAATCATAATCAATTATACATGACTAATACGGCATGATGAATAAAGGAAAATACTTTCCATCAATAATATTAGAATAAAAAAGCATCCAAAGATTTTGTCATAGTGAAGACCTCATGTATAGTAATAAATAAATAATGAATGAAGAGAATTATTACTATTTCAATTTCATTTATCTATCTCATCAACCAATATACCATCAATATGGTTTATGTCTGTGGGTAGAAACCCGTCTGTTTTTATAAAACAAACTCGAAGGGTTTGTTGCCAACTGATTTGTCTCATGAGACCTGTCGATGCACTATGGGGCTATATAGGGCCCCACCCATCACTACCTGTCCAAATAAATCTTTATTCATAGATTTAATACTTAAATATTATGCCTTTATTATATCTATATTAAATATAGGATATAAATTCATCAATATTTCCCCAATTAAAATATCACTAAAAATAAACACCAAATGTGAGATAGTATATGGCATAAAGAAATATTCATGTCAATGGTACACAGAAATTAATTATTAACAGAATAATAATTTCAAATGAAAAATGATATCAAACATAAAGTAGATACACTACATAAAAATTCTTAGGTGCACAATACCCTATAAGTCTCAATGAATTGGAAATCGAGACAAAGTTCCTTTCCATGTTGTAATCAATCAATTTGTATGACCAAAAATTAATAATCACTAAATGAATCACAAAATACCATCAATATAAATACGATAATGATATTATATATCAAATTTAAGTACACATACAATACATGATATAAATATGTGGTGAATAATGGACATCTCATGGAATTAAAAGTGAGATGATAAATCCCTTACATTATGCACGAATGTATTCTTTGATTAATCTTAATAACCTGAATAATAAAATTTAGTTTTATTAATTAATAATTCCATAACCTCCTATAAAAACATATGATTTATTTCAACCTTATTATTTTCATTTATTGACTTTTTTATTGGTTAAATAGGATCAATTTTATTGTTTTGGAAGCATTTGATTCCTTGGTTTTCATGATCGGTTGAATTGTATTAATGAATAAAAGTTCATTTTAAATGTTAATAAACATACATAATTGTTAACAAGTGTTATTAGAAAAATTAAAGATATATTAATGATATTATATTCATTTTGGTTATATACTTTGAGGATAAATCAATATATATTATTTAATGATAAACACTTGGATTAACATCGCGGTTTTGTGCGCAATGAATTTGTTTTGTAATGTTATTTTATATTATGAGTGTGTGAGGATTTCCAAAACATTAAATAAGAAAATATGCATATATTATTATCATTTTTGAACTTTAAAATTGTTTCATGACTAGTTTTCATTATAGTAATGAATATTTAAAACTCGTCTTCCTTGAACGTGATAAATTAACACATCTCAGTCGGTGCCTTCATTTATAGTTTAAAATGAGGGAAAAGAAGGAATTATGAGGGAATATTCCATTTTCATAACAAAATTATAGTACATATGTGTTTATAGATTCTTTATAAAATTTGGATTAGAAGAGGTGGGAATAGAAAAGATAACAAAATAATGTGAAAAGAAAAAATGAATTGAAAAGGGGAATTTATCTCTTAAATCTTTCTTCCTTTGAGAGCATCTTAATGGGATATGAATAATGATTTTAAAGAGACTAAGGTAATTTGGACAAGGTGTATCTACGTATTGTATTATTTTAGTAGAATTTAGGAAAGGAATGAATCTTGAGATGTGTGAATAAATGAGGGTATGAGGGTGGTATTTAGAGTGGAGTGGTGGAGGGTTTTTTGAATATGATATTCATTAATTTATTATTTCTTCAAAAGGAAATAAATAGTTAGGATTCCATGAACATGAATAGTAATAAGTTCATGTGATTTTTATATTTTGGTTCTTAAAACACTCATGATTTTTGGAATAGTGGATTTAAATTATAATGTATCTATATAGTAACTTAATGTATTTTACTATTCCCCAAAAATTCAAGTATTTCAGATAAATCTAAAAAATTTACCCAACCTTTTTTTCAATGTTTTGAATCCAAAAATGTAATCGTTTTTCAAAAATAATTTTCTTAATATGATCAATTTAATTATTGATTAAAATCCCATTTTATTCAAAAAAACCAACACTTAAAATATTCATCTTCATTTATAAGGTTCCTAACTATTATTTACACTTTGACTAGTAAGGTTCCCATTAATTAGGGTCACATTAATATTCATAATGTTATGTTACTATTAATAAGGATGTGTTACTATTCAATACAGGTATGTTACTATTCCCCAAAAATTACGTTGAATCTATCAGACTCAAAATACCACCCAGATCACAACCGTGTATGTCCATTTTTTGAAATTGAAAATGTTGTAGTGGAAAATTTATGTTTAATGGCTAGGTTCTTACTATATCCTATAATAACAAACTGTTATTTCATAGAGACTTATTTCTTTATGAAATATAATCTATCAAAGGAATTTAATTATTTAAGAGAAACATACAATACAATTTTTGCGGTGTTATATTGTACCCACCATAAGAAATTTCATCCTTGAAATTAAATCCCTTTAAAAAGATGTGGGTGGTTCTTCTACATAACATCCTCAATTTCCCATGTTTCCCCATCCATTTTTTGGTATCTTCAATTCCCATTAACCATATGAGTCGTTTGATTTCTCAATAATTTCTCTCTAGTGTCAAGAATCTCGATACTCTCTTTAGAGTATGAAAAATTAGGTTACGTCACTATTTCATCATAGGTGAGTACATGTGTTGGGTATGGAATGTATTTCTTTAACATAGAAATGTGGAACACATTATGATATTTGGAGAGACTTGGTGGTATTTCTAAATGGTAATATACAACTCTAATTCATTCTATAATTTCAAATGGTGCAATGTACATAGGGATTAGTTTTCCTTTCTTACTGAACCGTAAGACATCCTGCTATGGAGATACATTTAAAGAGACATGATCTTTTACATGAAATTAAAAATCCATTCTCTAGTTGTCATTATAACTCTTTTTCTTACATTGGGATGCATTAATGATTTCCAAAATTTTCTTTACCTTTGTAATTGCCTCTTCGATAAGTTATTCCTATAAGTTTCCTCTCGCCAACCTCATCCCAACAAGTTAGACATCGAACCCTCTTTCTATATAATTATTCATATGGATCAATTTGAATTATGGAATGGAAATTATTATTATAGGAAAATGACACCAAAGGTAATTAATAATCCCACATGCTTTCAAAGTCATGTGAGCATGATCTCACCATATCTTCTAATGTTTTAATAGTCTTGTCAGGTTGTCTATCAGTTTCAGGGTGATAAGTAGTATCCATATGAAGCTCAGTATCCAAATACTTCTAGAGACGTTTCTATAATTTTGATGTAAATTTGGGATCTTGATCAGAGATAATTGATATAGGTGCACCATGATGTCTTAAAACTTCATTAATATAAAGTCTTTCAATTCACTCATGTGGTAATTCCTCTCTTATAGAAAGTAATTTTTTTTGATTTTGTAAGACAATCCACAATTACCAATATTGCGTCATTCCAATTAGGTTTTCTTGGTAGTCCTATGAAAAATTCTATCATAATGTCATATAAATTCCACATTGGAATAGTTAGAGGTTGCATTACCCCTCTATAATGTTGTCTCTTGTCCTTCACATTTTTGAAAGCTGTACACCTTAAGACATAGTCAGCAATTTCTCGCCTCAGTTTATCCCTCAAAAAATGTTCCTCCATATCTATATATAACATGGTGCTACCAGGGTGTATTGAGATATTTGATATATGATAATCACCTAATAGTTCCCTTTTTATCTCAGGTTCTGATGGAATGCATAACATCTTCCCAAATTTCATATCTCTATAGTCACACAAAAATTACGCCAATCTTCCATCCTATACACATTAATTTTCTTTTGTAGATTCTCATCATCAGAGTGAGAGATTTTTATACTCTCTAGTAAAGATGGTCAATAAATAATTTGAAAAAGGAAAAAAATTTCCCCTTCTATAAAAATTCCTATATCTATGTTTAGTAGATCCATAAATATAGGATCATTCTAAATCCTCATTTGGTTTAGAATTCCATGATTATTCTATGTTAATTCATCTGCCACCTTATCTACCTTTCAAGGGTGGTAGTGTATTGACATGAATGGCTATATATTTATTATGAAAGTAAAGCACAGAAGCACTAGCCAAGGACAAAGTCATGAGAACATGACCTATGGAGACCTAAAGTAATGAAGCCCTATCGGATCCCATCTTACCAGGATTGCCCCTTTATCTCATGATGATATATTTCTATTAAAAAATGTATTTCAAACTCAAGTGATCATTATGTATCTAACATATTTTACCTTAGAGATGATGTATCTTTATTTTCAGATCATATAATACAACTACTCTCTCATGATCATGAGTTGGATAATTTTCTTCATGAGTATTCAACATCATTGGTGTATAATTATTAAATTTATCAATTTTCATAAGGATGCAACCCGATCAATTCTTTGATCCATCACTGTATATCACACACCCATAATTTCCTGGTGGAAGAGTCAAAATTAGAGCATTGACTGATCTTATTTTCAATTATTCAATGCATTTTTACTTTATTTCATCCATACATAATAAACACCTTTACATTTGAGTTTGGTTACTGGGCTAGCCAGTCGGGCGAAATTTCAAATGAGATGGAAATAGTAACTGACTAAGCCAATAAAACTACAAACCTCAGTTAAGTTAAATGGTCTAGAACATTCCTAGATTTCAATTTTAAATTAGTATCAACAAATAATCCATCCGTAGAGATAATATGTCCAATAAAAGAAACTGATTGAAGCCAAAATTCAGACTTTCTAAACATCCCATATAATTCATTTATTCTTAGAGTTTTCATAATAATATGAAAGTTATTCTAAATTTATTTGTAGATTTTGGAGTATACAATAATTTCATCAATAAATACCACAAAAAAGTCATCTAGATATTCCTTGAAATATCTATTCATTAGATCCATGAAAATCAATGGTGCATTAGTCAGTCCAAAAGGCAATACTATAAACTCGTAATTCCTATACCTGGTTCAAAATTTTGTCTTTAGAATATCTTATTTCTCACGCATAGATGATGATATCCCAGTTGATGGACAAAAATTGATAAATATTTGGCCCCATGTGGTTTTTCAAATAAATCATCAATGCATAGTAGAGGATAATTTTTAATTATTCTAATAGCATTGATTTCCCTATAATCAATGCAAAGCCTCATGGATCCATCATTCAACTTGACAAAGGGGATATGTGTTCCCCATGGAGAAAAACATTTTCAAATAACTCATTTTTCACTCGACTCATCTTGTTGTTTCATTAGCTCCAACAATTCCATAGTGGCCATTCCATAGGGATACTACGATATAGGTCTTGCACTAGGAATTAAATCAATAGATAACTCAACTTTCATCTATAGAGGATGTTTAGATAAATCTTCTGGAATTACATCAATTTATTCCTGTACAATAGGTATGTCTTCAATTTGATGATTTTTTTTCTCACCCATAGATATTGTGTAATCATCCTCTCCATTAATTGCATTGAATATAGCTATTGGGGTGGATCAAGATATGAATCAATTGGTGAGGTTTCTTCTCTAAAGATAATGGATTCAACACCATTATCAAAAAATTCAACTTCTTTATTATTACAATATATAATTGAATCATAATTTGACATCCAATTAATAATGATAATTATATCAAATTAAATAATTGGTATGATGATAATGTAAGAAACTAAATCATGTTTATGTGTCAAGAGGGGGACTGATCGACACATATTGGATCCAATGATACATTGCCTAGAAGTATTGACTGAAAAATACTTTATTAAATCAAATTTGACATGTCTATTTTTCTTAAAAAACAAGGAAGATATAAATAAATGCAATTATCCTGAATCATATAGGGAATTGTCTATGTTCAAGGAAATGGTTAAAGTACCTAACACCACAGCATAAGTAACTTCAACATCTATGATTGTAATCGCATAAGGATTCCCCTTCTCTCATGAACTATTCTAAGGTAATTTTACTTAGTTCCTTGGACACTAATTTAAATAGTGTCCCTTATCTCTACAATTGTAGAATTGGGTATCATTGACTTGTTTCTTCCACTTTCATTCATTATATCGATGACCTGTTTCTCCACAATTATAGCGGACCCCCATGACATTCATGCATTTCGAAGGATGATTTTTTCCAAATTTCTCACATAATTGGAATGGATTAATTCCATTATTCTTCATTGTTGCTTCACCTTTTCAATGGTTATTAGAGTACCACTTCATATCTTGGTTTCCATTAAACAAATTTGATCTAGAAAATTCATTCTCTGTTTTGATGGAACCTAATACATTTTCATCATATGATGAAATTTTTTGAGAATACATTTACCATAGAAGACATGGAATGAGACCTTAAATGAAATGAACAATATTGAAATTTAAATAAAATATGTAATTTATAGAATACTTGGTTAATCTTGTGAAGGTAACCTAATACTCTGCAACACAATCTTCTTCACTATTCTTCCAGAAAAGGTATTTCCTCATCATTTCATTTCGTTGTTCATGATGGAAATATTTGTTGAAGAATATTTCCTCAAAAGCTCTACATTTCATATATTATATTTCTTCTTCCTCTGTAGTATTCGGGATAAAGGACCACCATTGATCTATGTCTCCCTGTAGGAATTATACTACCAGTACTACCTAGTAATTTTTATTGAATCTTAATGCCAAAAATATCTATTCAAGGGACTTGATCGACTACTCAGATACCACTGGATTAGTATTCATACTAAAATATGGGTTATTCTACCACATGAAACGATCTAGTATAGGTGTATGATGGTTCTTCATCTCAACCTTAGTATGTTTTCCAAATATGGTAATGATCTGATCTGCTCCGACATTGACAATGATAGCATTTACAGTGGGGAAATACAAACATTTTCTATGGGTATTTATTCCGCTTAATCAACTAGGAGTATTAAATAAACAATGTAATACACTAAATTAGGTCATAATTCATAATTTCTAACTTGGAAACACTTAACATAATCTGAAAATTTATGCACGACTAGTCTCATAATCGTAAAGACTATTTCCATTTACCTTTAAATCCTTCATCATGGTTTGTAAAGAATATTTGAATTATCCTAAGAATAGACCATTGGAGTGTCCAAACAGGTGCATAGTAAGTCACATTTTCTTGTACTAGGATACCCATGGTCATGCCTGAAACACCTTGTCAGAGTTTTTACTCCTAGGTACATCTGTTCAAGAACAAAGTCCACTTATAGTATCATGATATGGATGTATTTTTTAGGAAGAACCAAATATTCCCTACCTTACCAATATTCAAGGATGTTACTCTATGCTTATCTACAATGTAAATCTAAGGGGTTTGTCTTCAAAACTATATTTCCAAAATCTAGTTTCTTAGAATTCTACTAAAATTCCATTAATATCAACTGTAATTCCCTGAACCTCGAAGCCCAGAGTCAGTGCATTATTTCATTATATTGGCATGAATATAAGAAATACATCCTAAAGTACCGATTAGTTTTTTAGTTTTTTAAGATCATATTACATACATTATACCCAAAGTACATTTGTAATGATATAAAATAAAATATGATTCATAATAAATTGAATTAAATTTCCTCCTTCAAATCTTATTCAAGGTTCTCTTATTCATAACCTGGGGAGAGGAAACATAATAAGAGTTATCTAAAATTCTCATTAAGGGTTACATATAGTGGAATCATAAATCAATATTAATTGAATCATAATCAAATATACATGACTAATATGGTATTCTTAAGAAATGTAAGCACTTTCCATCAATAACCTGAGAATAAAAATTCATCCATATATATTTTCATAGTGATACCTCATGAATAGTAATAACTAAATAATGAATTACGAGATTTATTATTATTTGGATGTCATGTATTCTGAACATAAACCATTATACCATCGAGATGGTTGAAGTCAGTACATAGAAACCTATATGATTTTTGGAAACAAACTCGAAGTGTTTTCCGCCAAATGATTTGTCTCCTGAGACCTGCCGATGCCCTGAGGGGCATAAGAGGGCCCCATCCATAAATACCATCACAAATACCTATTTTTACCTAGATTTAATACAAAAAAATATATCTTTTTAATTTCATATTTAATAGATGATATATATTCATCAATATTTCCATAGTTAAAATATCATTAAAAATATACATCATGTGTGATATGGTATACAAAATAAAGAAAATAATCATATACACTATAAGAAAAATTATTTTTAATAGAATTATAATTTCAAATGAAAAATGATATCAAATGGGAAGTAAATACACCAAATAATAATTTTTAGGTTCAAAATACCCAATAAGTCTCAGTGAAATAAAAATTGGCAAAAAGTCCCTTTAAACATTGTAATCCCTCATGTCGTATGAACAAAATTTAATAATCACCAAATTAATCTTATAATACCACTAATATAAATAATATAAATATATTTAATATCAAATGCATTTATGAATTAACCACATTCATGATATAAGTGGCAAATAATGGAAATATCATAGAGTTAAAATTGAGATGAGAAAACCCATACCTTATACAAGAATGTGTTCTTCAATTGATCTTAATAACCAAAATAATAATATTTATCTTGATTAATTAATATTTTAAGAACATACTCTATATGTAATTGATTTATTTGAAAATTATCAGGTTCATTCAGATCCTTTTTTAAGAGTTTATGATGTTTAATTATATTTTTTGGAAGCATTTTCTTCCTTGATTTTCATGATCGGTTTACTTGTTTTCATGAATTGAAGGTCATTTGAAATGTCGATAAACATCTTGAATAGAAAACATATATTACTAGTGAAATAAAATATATATATATAAATGATCTTATATTGATTTTTTTTATATACAATTAGGAAGAATCATTAGATAAAATTAAATGATAAAGGCTTGGATTAACTTTGTGGTTTTGTACACAATGATTTTTTTATATTGTTATTTTAAATTATGAGTGTGAAAGGATTCAAAGACCATTAAATAATATAAAATAAATATATCATAATTTTGTTCAACCATTAAAAAGTTTTTCATGACCAGTCTAGATGATAGTAATGAAAATTGAAAACCCAGTTCCTTAAATGAGATAAATTAACACATCATAGACGGTGCTTTAATTTATTGTATAAAAGTAGGTTAAAGATGAGATGATGATGGAGTCTTCCATTATCATAACAAAATATCAGTAAATATAACGTAATGAAATTTTCATATGATTTGGATTAGGATAGGTGAGAATATAAAAGTTATCAAAATAACAAGAAAAGAAAACAAATTAATTGAAAAGTGTAATTTACCTCTAGAATCTATATTCCTTTGAGAGCCACTTTATAGGAGAGGATTTTATATTTTGAGGAGACCATAGGCTTTTGAACGTTATGGAGGAGACTAGGGAGAGATTTTAGATAATATTAGGAAAGTCATGAAGCTTTATAGGTGTGAAGTAATGAGGTTATTGTGGGTGGTATTTATAGTGGAGGGGAAGAGGGTTTTCATAATATTATATTAATTAATGTATTATTTGTCCAAAAGACAAGAAATAGTAAATATTACATGAACTAGAATATTAATAAGTTCATGTGAGTTATATATTTTTGTGCTTAAGTCACTAATGATGTTATGAATATTGGATTTAAATTATTATGTATTTATACGGTAAATTAATGCCTTTTACTATTAACCCAAAATTCAAATATTTCATAAAAATATTAAAAATTGACTATAACCATTTAACAATGTTTATAATCTAAAAATTAACTCAATTTTAAAAATTTAATTCTATATATATGATAAATTTAATTTTTAATTTAAATCACCTTTTAATCTAAAAGTAACAACTCTTAAAATATTAGTCTTCAATTTTATGGTACCTAAATTTTATTTACACATCCATTGGTAAGGTTTCCATTCATAAGGGTAATATTACTTTTAATAATGATATGTTACTATTCATAATGATATATTTCTCTCCAGAAGGGTATGTTATTATTCATTTAAATTTATGTTGATTCTATAAGGATTCAAATATCTCCCTGATCGCAATTGTGTATGTCTGTTTTTGGAAATTCATAACATGAAATTGGAAAATTTAACTTTAATGGATTGATTATGACTATCTCATATAATAACCATGTTTATTTTCAAAGAGACTCTATTATTTGTGTAATATATGATATCTAATGAACTAAAATAGTTTAAGAGAAACATTCCATATAATGTTTGGGGTGTTATATTATTTCAATCCCTATTGAATTTTAAAAATGTCGCACAATTTTCTCTTAACACCAAAGGTCATCCTCCTCCTCCTCTCTCTGAATATTGAGAGGCATCCTCTTCTTATTCCATATCAAGACCATGGGAAATATATATAATCCATTGTTATAATAAAAAACATATTATGAAATGAACTTGGATCATCCATGATAGTTCCTGGAACACCAAGAGAAATTTTCTAGAATTGAAGGAGAACCTTTGGATACATTTAGTTGGATTCATTTTTAAATTATTCATCACAATGATAGAATAACATGATCAAATATATGATTGATAAAAATATTCATAAAACAAATAATCATCAAATTATGGATTTTTTTAAAATAATTATAAATTTAATTTGAAATGATCCAATATGGAACCATTTGGGGTTAATCATACATTTTCTACCAATAATATTTATTATAAATCACAATTAATAACTATATTCTTTGGGGGTTTCCATTAATAAAATAGAAATTCAAAATTGAGAATTGTCTGAAGAGATTCTATTGTGACCAATATCTATAGGGAAAATTTATCTTATATTTAAGGTTTTTCATGTGGCTACTACTAAGTTAACCATTTTGGGGCTCTATTATTTTATCATACTGGATACAAATTACTGACTTGTTTCAAGATTTAATATGAAATTTCGGGTAGGATAGTAAATTTTTTATCATTCTTATTTAGTGAATATATTTCCTGATAGTGCATGGTCAGATCACTTCCAACTTATAATATGATTCAAAAATCTTGATTGATTCCAAAAAAACAATAAAATCATCTCTATTATTGTATATGATTTAAATGCGGAAGATTTTATCTTCTTATCACTCTATTAGGTTGTATTATAATAAAAATATGGATTTTTTGACTTCCATGTAATTTTTTGTAGTTAGCGTCCAAAGTTATCGATCATTTTAAATTTAGCAAATCATATTTATAAATTTTATCACATAAATATTTCATTAAAACACAATAATCAATTTTTTACTTATATTAAAATCATAAAAATATAAAAAAAAAATTAAAAAATCATTTATATGTGATTATTTTTTTTAATAAAAATGAATTAATATATATAAATAGTGTAATTTTCCCATTTTGATTGAATTTGGAGGGGGCATATTCAATAAATTAACATATTATAATTACAAACAATATTTTTTCATTAAATACCCACAATGATGGAAGATTAATAGATCAGTATTGAGAGAGATATAACTATGTGAATAACCACAATTGAATAATAATTTGGTCTATGAAATCCATTTTATATTCCTCTTTCATTGAATAAGGTTCCACACAGATTCATGTAATTTAAGACAATATGAAGTGATCACCCTTAGGTTTTCCACCACTATAACTCTTTTAATAACAACTATATTGATTAGGTTACTATTAAGTTCATCCTTTGGATTTCCACAAATGTAACTCCTATAATAACAAGCACCATAGTTTGGTTATTATTAAATGTACTTAATAATCCATAATCAATCAACACATAATTATGTGATTATTAAATTAATTGAGTTAGAATGATAATAATTATTGTAATCTTTCAGAATGATAACCCAAATCATTCGAATATGAACACTATGTTATGCTTTCAATAATGTTGAAAAGAAACAAAGCATTACATAGTGACCCTCATCCAATCATGTATATATATTTAGTTCATATTTAAAACATAAAATTAAAGATATGTGATAATTCAATAATTTGATATGTTTTTAAAGATAATATAAAATAGTTATAAATTTCTCAATCATAAATAAAAATTGTTATAATGGTGGGGTAATAGATGGTGATACGAAAATATATATCGAATAAAAATTATGAATCTCATATATTTTATTCAAATATATAACATAAAACTATTGATGAAAAGAAATAATATCATATATCAATGATTTTATAAGATCATTTATACCAACACAAATAGTTGTCTCAAAATTCATTATAAATGTAAAATAAAATTTATCATCTTTTACGTAAAACCCATATTTCAAAATAGTTTATCTATAATACAATATATACCTTACATATATATTAATTATATAGATAATAATGTAATATAGAAATTATAGTATAAAATAAATTTATTGTAATAGACTCAAAGACTGGTGAATTAGTTTTAAATAGTTAGGTTGAATAGTTTTTATCAGTATTATGTAAAATTCATATTATTATAATTCACCTAAAACAAAAAATTAAATGTTTTTCTTATAAAAACATTATAATTATTTAAATAGATATATATAAAGATAACTTTTACCATAAACATTGTTAATTTTACTTAAGAGAACATCTATTTAACAACATGGGATATTCATGAGGTGATGGTTTATAGAAATAACAAGTGTAAAACCCTGTATAAGAGTTTTAATGTAATTGGAACTGAAGTGGAGATGTGGGTATTTATAAAAAACAATATTAATTCATTTCTAAATATTAATAAAATATTTTTCGAAACCAATTTAGAGATATTATAATTGATGTGGTTCAGACATTTATTTCCTTTAAACTATAGCACATTAAGCATTTTTTACTTTTAAATCCTAGACTAAGAAACACATTTTATAATATTTTTCTTAGAAAAATAGTTATTCTTAAAATTATATATATAATGGTAAGATTCATATTCAATGTGTTTGATATATTTTTAATATAATGATTTATTTAAAAATTGAGTCTACTATTTTCATAAGTTGATTATTAATGAATAACTGCTATTTTAAAAGTGAATTTTTATTCTAATAATTATTTTATATTTAAGAAATAATTTTTTTCATGGGAGCCAACATAGGGACCCCCTAATAATTTTTTTTCAATTTATAATTTTAATATATATTATAAATAGAAATGAGTATCCAATTGTTTAGTTCCCATCACTACATCACAATATTAAGCGAGGATAGAGTAGTTTAACTTTAAATTTACATGATGTTAGGGTAATGAATTCAAAACTAGAAAAATATTTTTATATATTTTAACTATAATTCAAAGAATTATATAATCATAAAACTATTAAAATTAAATATAATTACACACATTATTACATGTTTTAGAATGTAGATATTTTTTTAAATTTTTGTCATGGGGAATTCTATATTTATAGAATAGGGACTCAAATATGAATTTTTTGTTTCGGAATTCTATGGTGATCTTGTTAGATGTGTTCTAAGATCCAGGAGATTTATTGGGTTGTCATAATGATATTGGATGAGATTTCCTTCAGCTTGTGTAGAGTATTTTTATATAAGAATATTTTCACCTCGTGATTGGTGAGGATCATATTGTAAAGGACCCCTATGCATGGATTGGAATTTTCATGATAAGGATTTCCATGTCTTGTTCACTAGGAAAGATCCCGATGGTGAAATTTATACATGGTATTTATGGAAACATACTTTTTTTCCTTGGTATGTTCATAGATAAAAGATGTCATATCTTGACCCTTTCAAACATTCCATAAAGTACAACCAAGTGTAGATGTCATGGAATATAGTGAACGGGTTAGAACATGGGGGAGGCTACATAATGAGAAAGCTAATATGTCATTTGGTGAGGTATTAGGAATCACATGAGGTATTATTACTATTACATGACCTGGAGGAGACACATTTTAATTTTAAATAGTTAGGGAAGATACCTCAATATGGTGGAGGTCATACCATGAAAAATAGAGGCCACCCCATGTCCTAATGTAGTGTAATGGGTTCACACCAAAACCCTAATTATAAAAAATTAATAATTTTATAGTACATTGTTTTACTAATGGGTCAATCACCATTTTTGGTTCAACCCCCATCATGATTTAAGGGAAAGGTGGTATTGGTAGAAGTCTATTTCCACTGGATTCTCCCAAATTCCTTCAATTTAAAATTTCCATTGGATAAGGGTGGATTTAGAGGTGATTTAATGGTGATTATGTAATGACATAATATTTTAGGGTATAGTTCTCTATAAATAAATTTAACTTATTTTGAATCTTGTGTTACATGAAACACTAATTTTATGTAATCTTTGATATACTATTAAATTATTAATTTTTGACATTCATTTCCTTGGTTTTTTATTAGAAGGTATGAGTAAGACTAATAAAGTAACTAAAAAATGTATTTTACATACGTACAAAATGAATTTTTTTCTTATGAATTAATTTGAATTGAAAATGATATTCATTTGAATAAAATTTTAAATTTCTCTAAAAACAATTTTTATGAGTGCAATATGTTTTCATTTTAATAAATTAAAATGATCACTATTGGATAATTATTTTATATAAATTTATATAGAATATAATTAATAAAACATTTTAAATATATTCTGATATTTTTCCATGATGTAGGATAAGAGGAAATACAGTTTTATGTATCAAATTTACTGGTAAAAAATTGGGTTTTCACTCCAATAAAAAATTTATTTCTATAACATATATAAAATGGATTTGATAAAATTTTGTCCACGTGAGTAATTATAATGTTAAAATTTGGTTAACATGCCCCTTTTAATATTTTGGATTATGTATAGTAACCATTGTAAAATTTTTGACCATGATAAATGGTAAATTGATTTGAACTATGTTAAAAAATATTGTTATGGTCTCAGTTTTTTAATCATATCCACTATTGAATTAAGTTAATTAAACCCCTGTAACATTAGGCGAGATATTTAATTGTTAATGGAAATATTATTAATGAAAATCAAAAATATAATATTTAAAGGGAATAAATATATAAAAATTTCACCCAATTACTTTAAAATATGCATTATGTGTCACTATTGGGGAAACAATTCCTGAATGAATCCATATGACTATTTTTAGAATAACTATTTTGTAGTTTTTTTAATGAAATTTTAATTTTTGTAATTATATAATTACCATAAAAAATTATGCAATGCCGACTCAGTATTTTAATAATTAATATGAAAATAATATAAATGTTGATAAAAATGTTAAAATTAATATAATTTTAAATTTTTACGGTGTTCCATTAATTTTCTAGATTAATATGAATTTTTTTTTTGTTAAAGTATTTTATTTCAATTCAAACTTTTTATGTCTTTTAATCAAAATTAAATCAATAATGTCAAAAATGACATTAATATTATTTTATGAATGTGATATTTTTTATTTTTATTTAAAAGAATGAATATATTTAAAGAGGAAAATATGGATATTATATTGTCTAATATGTTATACCCTGTCCATTTATGATCCTATTATCATCATATAAGAAAAATTCTCATCCATTAATAGTAAAATATATGATACCAAAGTTAAGGATAAAATATATTTAATAAGTTGTTAAATAAAAATATATGGGTTTTAACACTATTTAAACATGTAAAATTTTTATATTTTGATGGTATAACTTCCCCATCAAAAAATATCTTCAAATTTCCTCACATTGTTATTCATTTAACTATAGAATGTCTTTATTATATTTTAATCATTCATGAAATCCCAAGACTTCCCTTCCCTGATATTATGCAAGGGCTCCCTTTGATTCCATTCTTCATGAAATATTTAGGGTTCTAGATCAACCCACACTAAAAATATTCTCTTAAACACTTCCATAGAAATATTATAAAGGTGATGGTATTTTGAAATACCAATACTAGGTTCCTTAAGAGGATATCTAAATGATTATTTCAAATAGGTGGAAATCTCCATAACCGATCACTTTCATTTTAATTATTATTATAACTCCTATAAATATGTTGTATTTTTTATAAAATAATAACATAAGTATCATAAATATAATGAATTTTATTTTTATTATTAAAAAATTGTTATCAACCCTCATTCCCCTCAAATGGGAAGCAAAAGTATTGCTCATGTGTACGTACAAATTACAATTTCCAAAAAGTGAAATAATAAATTTTTACTCACTATAATTTATGGATTAGTATTAGGATATTTTAAATGATTATATATTATTTAATTAAGAAAAATATATTTTTTGATGATATTATAACTTCTTACATTCCAAACTATTGGAAAAAGATAATGTCGTTTATTCTTATGTGTGGACCACCACCTCCCTGAAGTGATGTGATTCATTTTAATATTTCTATGTACATGAATGGTAATAGTGATATATTTTATGAATATATATGATTTATATTATATATTATATATTATATAATGTTAAATTATTATTCATTTTTCATTCCTTCCATCCATCAAAAAGTGAAAACCACATTCATGCGTGTGTATGGCCTACTATCCTCACAAATAGTGTAATTCATTTTACTAGAAAAACATTATGGATAACTATAAATATATATATATATATATTATGAAAATATATGAAATTAATATGATTATAAACATTATTTAGATGATGGTACTATTATCAACATACAAATACCAAGACTATCAAACTGAAACAAGCATAAAAAACGAAGCTTTTATCACTCAGAAAAGTATTTCTACTAAAAATATCATAAAATTGTGATAAAATGTAATATATAAATAACAAATATTATGATATTTATGAGAATAGTTCTAGAATACATGTATACTAAATATATATTTATTATACATGTTGTTCAAATTTTTATGTATAAAGGTGATAATTGAGGTAATGGATTTTTATTTCAATTCTATTTTAAAATGGGATTGTTTATTAAGGAATTTACATTATTAAAATTATATGAAACTAATAAAATAAATAAATTTAATTAATTTTATCCTCCATTTATAAATAATAAATAAAATATTTATTTTAAAATTTATCAGTTTCATTACTTGTTGTATTGAATAAACAATTTAATAGGAAAAACCTTCTTCATTTCTCCCATCAGTTGAAAGCCCATTTTCTTTAACATCAAAGTGTTCAAATGATGTTTTCTGTAATAATTTTGTTAATATACCCTAATTATTATTTATAATATTTTTTCACCATATTTACATTAATTCCATTCAAACAAATATTATTTATTTTTATATGACGAAGTTAATTTTTATTTTTACCAAACAAATGAAAGAAATAATTGTTTTATAATAATCAATGAGAATAGAATTTCCCTCAATGTTGACCGGTCAATGCATTGATTCGTATATTTCAATTTTTTGATGTTCTTTTTAAATATATTTTTTACTTTAATATTTGTGTAATTTTTCCATTTTAAATAAATTATTTCAAATTAAAAAGTGTTTTGTTTCCAAGGTAATATTCATGTGATTATTTTAATTGAATTTCCCCTTATGATAATATACATTGATATTAATAATGTTCTACTATGGATACGATCCAATAATATCATCATAATTCTTTATTTATATTTTTTATTATTATTTTCTGATATATTTACAAAACCCATATAATTTTTTTGGGTTATTCTATGATGAATAAATTAAATGTTTATAAAACATGTTTTCCTTACATGGGATTGAATATAATTATTTGATGAATTTTTGTGATATTTTTTCATACATATGTATAGTTTGTATATTGAGATTGGTGGTATAAGAGATATATATGCCTTATATTCATTATCTAGAGTGTTATACCTAATGAGATGACTGTGTGAAATAAGTTTTTGTGATTGATCCACTATATGAAACAAGTTTATGAGCTTGGTACTCCATTGGAAAAAGTTAATTTTTTTGATCCACGATTGGAATTTTTTTAATGTGAATGATCCACCATGTAAATCATGAGTTTATGTTTGACCCATTATTATTTATTTATCTCAGTAGTTAATATTGACATTTGAAATTGTTACTATAATTATGATGGTATCACTGTTTTATTACAAGAACATATGGTTCGTGATTTATTTATGATGATTTATCACTCTTTTGAATCATGTAGTTTTAACAGATTAATCTTTTTGGAATTACTCATGATTTTGATAATTGAAATATTAGGTACGAACATTGTATGTTGTGTTCATGATATTATGATTTCATATCAAAATCGATCGATATCTCCCTTGTCAACCCATACTACAAATTTCGACTCACCCATTATTTTTTTCATTCCCCATGTTATGATGAGATCTTTTTGAATAGTATTCCTATTAATCCTACTATATAGGAATATCTTAATTTGGGTTTTTGAACATATTTCATGAAATAATAGGAATCTATAACTAGTCACTAATGATAATAAAACATTACCATCCTCTGGAATGTATTTTTAAGTGTATTTAATATTTATCTAAAAAGATATAATATTTTTTCATGAAAATAATAGGTTTCTATATTTAGGACTAAAGGATATATTTATTCAATATTTAGATATTATAAGTCTAAATCATTTTTAAAACCCCAATGTATAATTTTATGTATATGAAAATTTCAAAACAATTTGGTAATGACCATGGATTACCATGGTTAACACAATGGTCTAATAGATTGAGAATAGAGTGTCATGACTTTGAAATATTATGCATTATATTTTTTTGGAATTTATGGTGTCTGACATATATTATTAAATCTTGATTCTTAATCATTTACTTTTAGTTTTACTCAATGTATTGAATTAGAAGACATCATAATAACAACAAACATGATAGACAATGAAATGATTTCTACATAATAACCCAAATTCTATGAGAGATATAATTATCAATCTTGTTATTATGATCACAAAAAATTCTCATTCTAAGAATTTTCATAAGATTACAAATTATCATAGAAGGAAACTGTATTCTTTAAAGTCTTTCATGAGGCCACATCCTGAAAAATTTAGTGGGTCTTAGGATCTACTAGGGGATGACTGATTGATAAGAAACATTGTGAAAATATTTTTTATTATTAGGGGATTATTACATAAAAACTGTTTTCCTAATTTATTATCATTTTTAAATATAATCATATCAACGGTTGGACCTTATTAAGGATATGATAAATTATGATGAAATTTAATCAATGGAATAGAATTATACTAATATGATATTTTATAGTAAGTACATACCTTGTATTATACGAAAAAATATGGAGAATGAATTCTGCGAGATAAAGAAAATGGATGATAAATCCCTTGGTACCTATGAGGAATAATTTACATGAATTGAAAGGTATTCATTTATAATAATAAATATCCCTTGAACTAAAATTTATTATTAATTTTTATGATTAAAACCATGCCTCTGAAAGGTTATATCTATTAAAGTCTTTAGAATCTATAATAAAATTATTCAACATGAATTGTTAGTAAAAATATAAATTTTATATTCCAATCATTAATATTATTTTGATATAAAATTCTGAAAGTGCCTCAAGAAAACCATATTAATAAACATTTTATTATAAAATTAAACGCATTTATAAGATAGAAATGTGGGAGTAAAAATTAAGTTAATCCCAAGATTATAACTAGGTTGTTCATTAAATGTTTCAACGTGAGTCATAAATCCAATTATTTTCAAAAGGGTATGAATGGAATAAGTAATAAAATATAGGAAAATAATATTCCTCATAATGAATCCCCCATATGCCAATTCTTAAAATGAATGTAATATAGGAATTATGAAAACTAGTTCATGAATCTGAAGGTTCATGATAATGATCACCATCAAAATCATCTTATGATCAATGAAAAATATGGGTATCATGTTATCAAGACTATTGAAGTGGGTAACAAAAATGACATGGTGAATTTTACAATTACTATCAACTCTAGAATATCTAATTTTTTATTTGATTATAAATGTTCCCTGTATGTTATATATAAGAAATTTTCAAATATTGTTAAATTTTAACTTAGCTATTAGATATGGAGCTTTAATTAAAAACTCTTAATAGTATTAGGTTCTCATCGCAAGTCTATTGTTCGACTCTGGTTGAAGTATGTAGCATTGTGCCTTTTGAAAATATTATAATTCCACCATTAGATTAATTTGATGTAATTCATGTAATGGATTTGATTTATTTATTTGAATCCCATATAATTTTTTTAGAATGGAATGTGGCCTATTATATTATAAATGATGCTTTAACCATTTATTAGTGTGGGGATGAATTTTTCACTTCTAATAGAAATCAGTTCAATATTGTGTGAACTAATTCCTTTCCATGATTTCAATTCATTTCACATTGTTTTGGAGAATCAAAATATAAATTGTATGAATTTTTTGGGAGTTATGGTTTTATTATTGAAATAATATTCTACTCATTCTTAAAATGATGAAGTTGTGTTTTCAATATTACGAATTCCTAGTGTTGTGCCTATATAATAGATCTATATATAATGGAATTGATTGAGTTACCATAATTGAAAAAGAAATTCAAGGATAATCATGACAAGGGATTCATTATGGAAATTACAACACCATGGGGCGGATAAATTATTTTTATTAAAAATAAATATAGATAAATAAGATATTTCATTGATTATTATGAACTAAATAGGATCACAATAAATAATAAGTATCCCATACACCCTATTTTTTCCAATTTTATTAACTATGAATAGATCTATACATTGAAATAATTGAACTTCATTTTGGATATCAATAATTAAGGGAAAATAAGAGTAAATATACCTGAAATAATTTCGTAAAATGTATGTACATTTTGAATATACAATTATTATATTTGGTATTAATAATTCCCCAATAGAATTCTTAGATTTAAAAAAGAGAGCCTTTATAGATTTCTGTGATGAGTTATGAGGAGTTATTATAGATGATATTAATAAAAATTCAATTGGAAATGAAGAGAATTATAATCATTGTCTATTATACTGAATACCATAAGGAAGGAAATGTTGTATGAAAAATTTACATTTTGTGAGTTTTAGTTATTAATAGTTTTATTTTGTGTTATATAATCTCAAGTGATGGTATATAGGTGGATACATCAAATACATATGTTATTAAATGTTCAAGTAGACTAAAAAAGTGTGACAGATAAGTGTAGTATTTTTGAATTGTCTAGATATTATAGGCACTTTGGGGATAATTTATCATGACTTTCAAATACTCCCACAATGGTAACTCAAAAGGGAGACATGACCCTATGTCTAGATGGATGTGAGGAAAATGTTATGGAACTGAAGAGGAGGTTATATAGTGAACATATACTTACAATTTGTAATAGTAGATAATGTGATATATATATATATATATATATATATATATCGAATAAGGTATCATGATGTGTCACAATGAAAAATGGCATAGTGATAGCTTATGCCACCCTATAATTGACCATTAGAAAAAAACCCAAATCATGATTTGGAGTTTTCTCTTGTAATTTTTTCACTGAAGAATGGATGCTTTACCTTTATAGAAGATGTTTTTGAATATATATCGATCATAAAAATTTTAAGTAAATATTCACACATAATGATCTAAATATGTTCCATAGAGGATGGTGGGTGTTGATTAGATATTATGACTACTCAATACCTTACCATCCTAGGATGGATAAAGTGGTTGATTATCTATTTCAGAAATGGAATGCTATTTTTTTTGCATTATATGGATTGAAATGATCTAATACATATGGATTTTTAAAAAATTTAAATTCAAATCCATCAAAAAGTAGACAGATCTTATCTTCTTCAAATAAATTTTCAACCAACAATCCATGTTAAGATTAAAGGGACATTTAAGGGGTATCTTGAGTAATAGAAGAAATATATAAATAATCATATTATTATCCTTCATTTTTATGTAATGGTATGGTTTTAAATCCATGTGTGTGTTTCAAAAATTCCATATTTTAAGGAAATGTTGGAAGAGGCTCATAGTTCATCATTATCTATTCATCCTAGTAGTATAAATATTTATAAATATTTGAAGTATTATTTTTTTGGGGAAATTAATTAGAGATGTTAATGAAGATGTATCTCAATTCCTAGTATGTTATCACGTTATGATAAAGAGAAATAATTCTAACGGTATGTTTATACCATTACTCATACTTGAATAGAAATGAGAATTCATCACCAAGGATTTCATCATCAGACACCCCAAAACATCTAATTACAATAATGGTGTTTGGGTTGTGTTAAATTTCCTTATAAGGTCAACACTATTCATTTCCATCAAATATGAATCCACATGAATGAGGTTTTCTATTTTAAAATTAAGGAATTGGTAATATTTCATAGAGTACAACATTTTATTATAACAAAATAGGATCTATAGATTAGCTATATTTTTTATAATTTTTTTAAATTTTTTTTGATATTTAATTTAGTTATTGTATTTCATAATACACTTAGAGGTATGGTCAGTCTTATAGGAACATTCATACCCTAAAAGAACTTTTTAGAGGATAAGCTATGGAATTCTATATTTTTTGGAATCAACACTTTATCATAGTGTAATTTTAATATAAAAATAAATTTCACTAGAGTATTATGATGGATACTTATGAATCTTTCTGTGGTAGGAAGTTAGTAAATCATACATGTTTGGATGAATTTTGATAAAATAATGATACTAGAACCTAATCCAGCCAATAAAATAAGAGATGATTTTATATCCATTCAGTGTTACATAATATCAACATAAAGTCGATTAAAAAATTATGATGAAAATCATTAGTGTGATCATGTGTTTTATGTTTCTTATACTCTATATCAATGAATATCACTGTGGAAAAATGTTATAAGGTTTTGAATGTACAAAAAGTAGAGCATTCAATATGTTAGTCCCTTTGAAATTATTTATCGTATAAGGATAGTTGTTTATCATTTCTCTCATTCAATGAATATCTCTCTAGTTTAAATTGTGTTACATGTATTTCCCCTAATGAAGTGCATTCATGATCCTTCTCCTGTACTAAAATTATATTTCATTATACGATAATAATTACTCTCATATTAATAAATATTGTTTATATTCTATATCATAGAAATACATTTCTTTGATATAAAACAATTCACATGATTAATGTTTTATGGAGAGCATAGAATTGGAGGAAGCTATGTGGAAACACAATGATGTGACATGGAATAAGCATCATCATCAACTATATGAAGATGAGTGAAAATTTATTGAGGTTTAAATTGATTTCAATGGTAGTATAATGTAAATCACCTATATTTTATTAAATATTTTTCTCTAAATAAATTTTATTTTTTGAAAAGCTTGTGTAACATGCACCACCTTGTTTCAATGAATAGTTATATACAATTAAAATATTATAACCTGATAGTTATTTCACGACCATTGGTTTAGAGGATATTAATAAGACATAATACATTAGGGAAAAATGGTTTACATTTTTATAAAATTATTTCAATGGTCATCAATTTCACCAAAATAAAATATGAAATTATTCAAAAGTAAAGGATATATTTTTCTAAATGAATTTTTTTTGTGCAATTTGTTTCTATAATAATAAGATAAGGTTATATGTATTTTTAAAAAAAATTAAAATAATTTATATTGTTAATATTAAATTAATTTGTTTACCTATCATTTATTATATTTTCTATACATGGGACATGAATAAATCTAGTCCATGTTTCAAAATGTATTTTTCTAAAAATATGTTTTCATAATGTTTTATAGGATTATTTTTAAAATAACTTTTTTACACTTAAGGGAAACAAATTTGGTAAATTTAATTCTACATTTGTAATAAATAGGTTCATATTTTATAAATAGAGCACATTTATTTTTTGAAAATATGGTAAGAAATAAATTTTTTTCCCCTAGGTTTAGGTTAAATCAGATTAAACTATGTTAAAATGAAATGATAATGTCACAAATTTTTTATATTAATTATTGTATGATAAATTAAAGATGATATATATTTATTTAGAAATCATATTAAGTTATTTAAGAGACAATTTTCTATGAAAATGAACAATATTTTATTTAATTTGAATAAAAATATAAAATATCAATCTACTAATTTCAGATATTAATTTGGTACTTTCATAGAGAAATAATATCATTAGGAATGAATATAAATTTTTCTATCATAAATAAATTATTTTCATTATGTCACATTATATATAATGTTTACTAAATATATATTTACTTTAAATTCCTATATGACATTGACATAGTATTTCATCAATAAATAGAGAACTAAAAAAATTATTTCGATAGTGTTAAAAGTAATATAATATGAGTGATTTATAGTGCTGCATGAATTTTTTAAAGGAATATTAAATTTGATTTTTTTACTTATGTATTTTATTATTTTCCATTATGTCTTTTATATAAAATTAAATGAATTTTATCAAAATTAATACTAATGTTATTCTAAAAAAATAATATTTAATGATATTATTTCAAAACAATATAGTAATTAAAGGAGGATAATATGGATAGGATATAGTCATAAATTTAATTCCATGAATATTTATGATACTATTATGATCTTATATGTAAAATTATAACCCTTTTCGAAGGAAAAATTCATTGACGTTGTTGGCGCCAAAATGTTGGAAGTAATGGAAGAAGAGAAAGAGGCCCCACGACTGGCTTCGCGAAGCCACTTCACAGAGTTCCCACAAGAAACACGGGGACCACGAAGCAAAGGAGGCGATACCCTCTGTGAACTCCCCTGATGTTCATGAGCCCGCCACGAAGAAAGGGAGGCAGTACCCTCCACGAATGCCCTTGATGTTTGCAACTCGCCGCGAAGCAGGATGGTTTTCTCTGAAACCCCCCTTCAGCATGACATTACCGGTACCTTCCCTCCCACAAGGAAAAGAGGATACTTGTTATGTAAGTCCTAGGGGGGCAGAGTAACCCCACCTCGTCCGAGCTGCAGGACGTAAAACTACCAAGCACCCTCGTCCTCAATGCACGATGTTAAGCTGTGACATCGCCCCATGCCTCTCACGCGGGGTTCCCCCACCTTGGACATTCTCCACACCCCTTAGTATCCACAGGGTATGATATCCTCCATCTGGGAGTAGTGTTTATACATGGGGGAAGGGCATCCACCTTGGTGTCATCCCCTAGTTGTTCTTGCAGGATGCAGATCCCCCTGCTCCCTCCTTTCATCTTCAGTCCCCAAGGTCAGCAGAGGACATGATAAGGAACTGACCCCCTTCATATCTTCCTGGGTGCCAAATCCCTCTCCGTCTTCACTTTGTTGCCCTCTGGCCTCTATCCCGGAGTAATTCCTAGAACCATGGTCTGTTCAATGTGTAAGCCCCTCTTCGCTTCCCACAGACGCACCCTTCACGATGTGATCGTCAGGTCCCTGCAACATCATGTTTCTCACACAGAGCCTGACTCTTGTGATATTAGAGTGAGCACCGACCATGACACACCTTGGGCTACCTCAGAGCGTGATCCCCAAAGGCCCCCCATCCCGCATGACATTAAACTACATCCCAATCCAGCAGTAAGCCACTATGATCCTTGTTCAGACACCCCTTCATTATGGTTCAACATCCCCTAACCAGAACTACGTGGTCTTTGATCCATTCAAAGGCATGGTACGTAGGAATCCTTTCCTGGTTCAAGCCAAACACCCATTGGACCAAGGTCCATATTCATGTCGGTTTGCCGACACACACCCATCTGAACTGCATAGTCTTTGATCCATGTCAAGGCATGGTACGTAGGAAGCCTCACAAGGTTCAAGCCAAACACCCATCAGACTAAGGTCCATCTCCACGTCGGTTCGCCTCCTTCCCACATGATGTTAAAATGTACATCCGAACTATGGGGACATTGATCCATGTCAATGAATGGTATATAGGAAGCCTCCATGAGGTTCAATCCCAACAACCATTGGCACCAACCATCTCTAAGTCTGTGCGACAAGCCCCATAAACACCTTGGTATGCCTAGAGTGTAAGCCCCACACAATCCTGAACTACATGGTCTTTGATCCATGTTAAGTCATGGAACATAAGAAGCCTCCCTGAGGTTCAAGCCCACCATCCAACTGGACCAGTATCCTTATTCACATAGGTTCTCTGATGAAACCCCATCTCGAACTATAGGGTCTTTGATCCATGCTAAGGCATGGTACGTAGGTAGTCCCTTTGAGGCTAACGACCAAAACCACCGTCCATACTGATTCTTAACCGGGCCGCCACATCTTGGTGAGATCATGCCACCTCATTCCCCTCCACAGAATTCATGGAGCCACCCATTTGTTGGCCCCAATATTGGTGTTCCCTCCAGGGGGTTCTTCAATTTGATCCACTCTAGCTAGTGTTCTGATAAGGCTGATCTATCCTTGCTGGACATTAAACTCGTGGAATATCCCATGTTAAACACATGATTCTGAGGAAAACCTCATATACATGCTTATGTCATATGATTCCCCGTGATCGATGTGGGATTCCTTGAGCTTCCAAACCCTCAATAAGACCTATAATAAGGGAAAAAAGACAGACACGCCAATTCCCCTATGTCCAGACACACCAGTGATGCCCAGCATGACTAATCTCATAACTGAAGGTTGCTTCCCTGACAATAACCCATGGAATTTCTTGACAGAAGCAGTGTAATTAACTGGTGTCCAAGAAAATATGGCGCTGGGATGAGTTTCACGAACAACGTATTAAATCTATGAGGAAGTCCTGGACTAGGCGATGAGTTCCGAGGTGGAATCCATAGAAGTAAAAACTGACATCCCGTCATAACGTTTCGATCAAGGAGAAGACGCTCCTGAACAAGGAGGGAATGTCTCCTGTATTTGGAAAGTAGGAATGTGTGGTAACAAAAATCTATGCATGTTGCACTCAAGAAGAAGGACGCACGCGCCCCGGAGAAAGCGTTAGAAACAGATGTGGTTAAGGTGAAAATAGGTTGATAATGCTGTTAAAACAAAATATAAGGTCTAAAACTGAATTTAAACCAACCAAACTTGTATTTATTGAATAAATTTGAACCCCATACAACCTTATATTCAAATATTATACCATTTTTATGAATTTTACTAGATAATGAACTAAATATATAATAATATTTTTATAAATCCCAATACTTCATCTTCCCTCAATAATAAAAAGTCACCACTCCATTCTATGTTAATCACAACTTTGAGCCTTCTAGATAGATAATTACCTAAAATAATAAATTTTAAACATAATAATACATATTATATAGGTGTTTCAGTTCTGAATAAAATACGCTAGGGTCCATAGGAGGATATCTAAAGGAGTTAGTTCAACGAAGAGGTAATCACCTTAACAAATAACTTTATTTTTTATTTTTTATTTTACCGCAAAATTATTTATGATATTTAATAAGAAATAATTTCAAAATAATAATAAATATAAATAAAATTTATTATAATAATAATTAAATCACCATTATCTATCACATTTCCTAAAATATGGGAAGTGAAAGTATTGATTGTGTGTACGTATGATTTAAGGTCTCCATGTAGCGATATAGATAATTCTATGTCTCCACCATTGATGAATGAATATTATGATGGGTTTAAAGTTTATATTATATATTTATGACCTAATTATGATTTTATAATGATAATATCATATCTAACTTCTTACATTCCAAACTGTTGGAAAACGATATTGTCGCTTGTGTGTACATGTGGACTGCCACTACCATAAAGTGATGTGATTTATTTTTCATTCATAATTTATAAAGGGAATAATAAGGAATGTTTTGATTATTATATGTGATTTATTTTATGTAATAATAATTCTATATAGTTTAATTATTATTTACCAATTTTTTGGTTTTATCAGTCAAAAACTAACAATAATGATCTCCCATTCGTAAGACAAGCCATCTTCATGAATGGTACAATTCATTTTTCAATGTCGTAAATTTTTGGATAACTATATATATTAGGAAAATATATGATATTTATATTATTATTGTAAATATTTATATGGTGTATTAATGGTCATATTTAAAGGACCACGACTATTGAATTGAAACATGAATACAAACAATGCATTTATTACCGATAATAGTTATATTCATAAAAAATAGTTAATAAAGGGGTGATAAGATGTCATAATAATATAATTTAATGTCTTATAGATTACAATATTTTTTAGGAATAAATTTTTAATAAATAAAATTAATTTATATAGTAGGATCAAACATGTAGAATGAAAGGTGATACTTGAGGTAAAATATGTATGTTTCAATCCAACATTAAATAATTGTTGTTTATTATTTAATTCCCATTGTCTAAATTATTTGATGGATATTTAATACATTCATTGAACTATTATTTTCAAGTGTTTTAGTGTAGTTATGAGTTAATCGGTCCTTAAAAATATTCATTTTTTGATTTTTTTTTAATGTAGAATGTGGTTTGTGGTCTCCCCATTGATGTGTGATTGACCTAAAATATTAAATATAAACAATACATCAAACTCCCTTCAATGGAACACATTTTTTTGGGGCATGGTGAACCCCTAAACAACATCTTCTTGCCTTATTTTGGATGGAAATGGTCTATAACATTGATGTGAACCATGTAACATATGGACCAAGAAATAAATATACTAAATTAAATTAAATAAATATAGTATACCTGGGAATATCATGTCTTTAAGAATATTTAATTCAAATTAGGTGTTCCACTCCTGTTTGTAAGAAATATAAATTATTAGGTACTATCTCACAATAGGTGTGAATATTTCAATTTAGATCATGAAAGGATCGTGTTGGTTCCTTTGTCATCATATGTGAGCTTTATATCCTATACTTGTTTAATAAGTCTTTATAGATAAAAATGTGAGGAATAAGCCTAGTAGTTATGGTTGATATGATCATGTTTCCCATTAATTCTAAGGAATAACCACTTTAATACTTTTTGGATTCTTAAAATGTACCTTGGGTAGAAAAGGGTTGTTGGTGCTTCTTGAGGTATGTTGGGGGATCTTACTCCAGGTGATGGATTGGTATATCTCAAAAAATATTGTCGGGATGAGAACCATATGAGTGTCACTTGAATTATTTTATGAAATGGAATAAAAAATAAAAGTATTTTTGTGTGAAAAATGTTTGGGTTTCCATGGTTTCATGAGTCTATGAAATGGTGAAGAAATTAGATGAGGATTTTGACCATCCTCTTGAAGATAGGTTTAAGGATGGGATTATAGTTCGAGTGGGGAAATTGTAGTGATAGAATAAACATGGTGACAGTAAATGGGTATAAATATGTGTCTCATGGACATTAGTGTATGAAAAAATGGTGATATGGGAATACAAAAGGGCTCAGTGTGATTTTCATATGAAAATGAGATTCCTGGGATATTTTCATCTTGTAAATCAAGATTGATGATAATACATGTTTCTTGTAATGGATATATGTATTAGTTGAAAACACCATGCTTGATTGAGTGACCATGTGGGGTGGTTTACAATCCCCTTTTATGTGATATATGTTTCCATGATGGGGAGTGAGTATACCCGTAGATGAGCGGTGATGTGATTCATGTTTCTTGGGCTAGGAGTGAGTATTCACCAAAGTGAATGAAAATGTGATATATGTTTATAGTGTGAATAATGTGTATTAATCTCGGTGTGTAGTGACATGATATATATTTCATGGTCAGGGAGTGATAATTACATTAGGTTTCGGATGACATGATTTATGTTTCCATAGTGGGGTGTGATTATTCCACGGGTGAATGATGATGGGATATATGTTACTAGGTAGGTGAGTAAGCATTCCCCCATGTTCATAATGAAGTGATATAAATTTATTGGTAATGGAGAGAGTATTCCCCTAGGTTTCCAATTATGAGATATAAGTTTTCAGGGTGGGGAGTTATTATGCACTTTGGTTCTTGATGGTTTGAGATACTAATTCCTGGGTGGGGCGTGATTCCCTTGATAGGTTATTGTATTGGATTACTGGGTGGGGTGGGTCACTCCTAATGACATGCAGATTAATGGCTCCAGGAAGGTATGTTTTCCCTCCATAATGAGAACATATAATGCTTAGATACATCCAATTTTATATGATGTATGAAACGAAAATACTCGAGTGCCAGCTTAGTTTCCAATTATTGATGGTAATAGATTGATTACTCTTTTCTAGTGGTTAATTTATTCACTATATATAAGATTTTTATAGATTACTTTTACATGTAATGTTAGGGACATAATTTTTGGTTTCTTATTGAGTTATACTCACACCTTGATCAGGTGTCCCAACCACTTTGGTACTCAAGTATACCTCATGATCCTAGGTAATGTAATGGGATAGGAACAATAGTGTGTAGAACAGTTTTGTATCTTGGATAGAGTTGATAGATGAAAATCTTAGACTATAATAGATCTGTTGTGTATTTTTTTTCCTAGTATTTTTGTATGTATGTTCATCGTTGTGTTCAATCAGTTATTTCATGTCTTATAATATTACTCATTTTATATAACATGTCTTTGTTATGTATATATATGTAAATTTATTATTGTTGCTGTTTTTATTTTTTTTAGTTTAATATTTTAGAGGGCTATGATTTTGATGGCTTAATTTCCCCAAAATGTGATTTAAGAGCATATAGTTTGTCGAAAAACATTTTTGTAAGGGGAGGCATGTATGAGGTCAAGCAATTCATTTGGATGGAACACTAATAGTTCTCTTATAAAATTAAATTATAAAGCGGAATAAAATCATTTTTTTTCAAACAAAACTGCATGAGGATACAATAGATTTTAATAAATCATTTAGAGCTCTTGGTGGACCATGAATTGGTGAGTCATGAACACCTTTCTAGTATATTGTACATGTTATTGTGTTTATTAGATTTTTGTTATTTGTTTATTCTATTAATGGTGAGATATTTATTCACATATGATGTGATTTTTTTAGATTGTAAATATGGGATTTAATATTTTCTCATAGTTATAATAGTCATGTAGATGAATTATATTATTCACATAATATTCACGTGACATGTGAGCAGTTGGGTATTGTTTTTAGAAGATAAAGGTATATTCATTTCTATTTTCAGTAAAAACATATATATAATTTTCAAATTTAAATTTTTGGGGGAATTATTATCATCTAGAACATAGAGTTTTCATATGATAGTTCATGTAGATTTATGGTAAGACGTACTATAATGATGTCTATATAGTCCCTCAAATGTGGTATAAAATCCACTGAAGGTTTGGTTCATTAATTAAATTCCTTAATGATGTTGAAATATTCCATTTGTGTGTTTTGGGGTGGAAATGGGTTTCCTTAAGGTTTTGGATACACATAGATTTATTAGAATGGAATGTGAGATTCCGTGATCTTGTGATGTGGGATTGATGGGGCTCTCTTTATATTGAGATCATTTTTGGAGGGTAATATCATTCAAATTTCTATCAACATGTATGGTTTTAAGGGGGAAAGTTGATAGTGGTCACTTGTATGTGATTATATTATGGTTGTAGCATTGATAGATTCTCTATGGTTTTGGAATGATTCTCTATCTCAGGTGGTCGTGTGGTTGGACTCAGAATATGTGATATTCCTGGTGTTTTTGAAACATGACATCAATGGTGCTTCCATATAAATTCGAATAACATTTATAGAACCATTTTTTAATGTTCATAAACGTTATCCTTGGTCTTATGGGATGAAACTTAGGTATGAGTGATCCTGGTTATATGATTGGGTGATACTATAGCTTGTACCCATTTTTATTTAGATGATATCGATAAGGGTTATGCGTAAGAACCTATGATAGGGTTCTAGTAACATCATTCTTCATTTAGGGGGATAGTGGTGGTCATCATAGATCTATGATATATGGAGGTCGGTGCATGTTCTCTTGTCTGGTACCTGTTTGATTTACTGATTGGTGGAAGTGATGTTTGTTGGTGACATGTGGTTTTTTTTATTTTGAGTGTATGAAAACTATTGTTAGGTAATTATTTAGAAATTCATTGTATGTGTTTTCATATGATTCTCCTTATTCTTATCTATTTTTTTGAACATTAACTTTAGTGAATTATTGTGGAGGGTCTATTGAAAATTACTCTGGAACATCATGAAATCATCTATTATTGGTTGGTATTTTCCATGAAATGTATAGAGTTTGTCACCAAAACTATAATTCATTTCATTGCTTGATGTTTTAAAGATTCATCATTTTGTAGATCTCACATGATTTTGTGAGATTTAATGGGCATGGGAGGTCATGGATATCGATTTTTTGATCTTGGAGAGGGGTTAACATTGAGTATAATTTATGTGGTCACTAAATATCTCCATATGTTTTAATATATTTTCATGTAGCATGTGGTAACTATCCTCAAAAATTATTTTTGATTGGCCTTAAATATAAAATTAATTTTTTTCTTTAAACCCCCTCATTTCAAATAGATGTGTTTTTGGAAATGGATGAAACTTCAACACCCAAATGATGCCTGGTCTCTGATGGAGGACGGATTCATTATAATTGTGAAATCTATGTCAGATGGACCTATATGTGAATATAATATGTTAAATAAATAAAACATAGTTCCCATAGGGATATAGTATATTTGAATTAGGTATTATTGGAGTATGTTCACTGGTAATGTTGGAATGAAATATTGTTACCAGGCAACTATGTCACCAATTGAGATTAGATAATGGTTGATCTCATTTAAGACCTGTTATGGATCCCTAGTCTTGATATGAATGTGCGTATATAAGGTTATATTCTAATGGCTAGGTGAGTATTCATGGGGATATTAGTCCTAGTGGTGGTAGGTGAGATGGGTGTACATATCATGCATGATAGGGAGCACCCTATAGAGGATGGGATAGAGCCTTATAAATTTAAATTATAGGAATATATCAATATGAATTAAAAATTTATAATGATAGGATTTACTCCAAATAATCAATTTAGAATTTTTCTAATGGGGAAATGGGTCAAGACCTAGGTGAGTTCCTTGGAAATGATTTAACAACATAATGTGAAATTTATAATGACTTTATTCTAAGATACCTTATAATGGGTATTGGTTAAAGAGATAATGACATGATGTATGAATTAGATGTGTATTTGAACCATCCACTTGAGGATAAGGCTTGAAAGGGGATTACAAGTCAAGAATAAATTATGGCCTATTAGATGATTCATAGTTTGAGAAAGTGGTGTCTATGAGGGGTTTGAAAGACATTTGTGGACTCCCAAGTATGAAAAATGAACTTTATTGTCGATTGAATGTGAGGTGATTTTTGAGATATATATGATCTTGATTGGATAAGCCTATGAGGTTTTATGGATGATGATATGTGATTGGGCTTTTGGATCAATTCCACAGGTGATGAACAACCCGGTTGTGCTAGTGGAATAGTGTGGTGTCTTATAATTCATGTTTATGTGTTATATGTTTTTAGGGCCTATAGTGAGTATTCCATTGGGTTCGTGATGACATTATACATATTTTTATGGAGTGTATTGAGTATGTCAGTGGGTGTTTGATAAAGTGATTCATGTTTTTAGGGTAGGTAGAGAGTATCCCCATGGGTACTAGATGGCAGGATATATGTTTCTAGAGAAGTAATTGATTATTATTGAAGTATCTTATGATGAGATACATGTTTCCAAGGTGGGGTGTGAATATTCCCACTTATTCAAAATTACATGATATGTGTTTTAGGGAAAAGAGTGAGTATCTCCCCACTGCATCATGACTTGACATATGTTTTCTGGATTGGGTGTGAGTAAGACTCTCCCGAGAGCATGAAAATATGATATATATAATCCTTGGTGGATTTTTATTCCCCCTAGATTATAATATTTTTTAAGCCATAGTAGGGAACCATCCCCCACGATGATTTGGAGATGACTAGTTCTAGAGTGGGATGTCATCCCCAAATGAGTAAAAAGCATGATCAATGACATTCAATATTGGAAAATGTAGGTAAGATTTACCTTGTGTGTCAACTTATAATATTAGCATCAAGGTTGATTTTTTTGTATTTAAATTTTATAATTTAATTTTCTCCCATCACCCATGTATAAAATGATTTTACGAATTTTTTTGTCTAATATTGGTATTGTACTAAAAAGTTTTACTCAAAAGTTTCTTGGGATGACCTACCACTATGGTACCGAAGGATACCACATAAAGAGTTGTACATGAAGGGAATAATCCCAATGTTTCAATGTCTATCAATATAGATTGAACATATTCCCCACATGAGAGTCAAGGATGGCCATAAATCATCAATGTTTTTATTTCCTCATGCTTATATTCCTTATGTGGTCGATCCATTGGGTGATTATTTGTCACATTTTTGATAACTACACTTCATTGTTATACCTTGTTTATGTTATTTCATTATGTGTAATTTGATAATTTTGGGAATGATGTTTGGAATTCTTATTGTTATTGGTGGTTATGTATGTTCAGTTCTATATAAATATTTATATGTATATATTAATAAAATTATAATTAAGGCGTATTCAAATTTTTATGTATATATGAGAATATTCAATTCTTTTCTTGAATTTAATTTCTATTAATATTTTACAGCAATATATATAATTTGTTGTTAAATTTATTTTATAATTTTTTAATATGGTTATTTTTTAAAATTAGTAAACACATGCATTTTTTATAAGTTTATAAGAAAATATTATAACATTATATGTACAATTATTATTATTTCCTTTTGTTAATATGCATTTTCTATTTTTCTTAACATTGAAAGGTTTTGAACATAAATTTAAATTAAAATAATAATTATTATCGTAAATATATATATAGATGTATGTATTTACTTCTATTGATGTATAGTTATAAATATTTGTATTTATTTATACTTATACGTACATATGACCATTTTCATATATAAACATTTATTTATATGTAATTTTATTGAGGTATTTTCTTATATCATGGGAGAACTAATTTTATGGGAAATATAAAAGGAAAAAATTTACACTGAAGATTTCTTCTTACAATTTTAGGAATAAAAGAATATATATTTATATAAGTAAATTTATTAAAATATACATAAATAAAAAAACATATCAGTTATTTTATATATTTATAAAATAATTTTTATATATGTTCTTATATAGATATAAAATTATAAATAATTATTCATATATTTTTATATATATAAACAATTATAAAAATTTATTTGTACATACCACTATATATGTATATACATTTCTATGTTTATACATTTTTCAAACAGACACACACACACACACATAAATATTTATATTTGAAAATAATGACATTACTATACAATCATGTAGGTATATATGTATGAACATATATTTATAAATAATTAAATTAATATATATTTATGTATATATGTGTGTATTTGTAAATATGTATTATTGTATATTAATATATATTGGAATATATACATATATATTTGTATATTTATTTGTGTACTTATATTTTACTATACATATTTGTATGTATACTTGTGTATATATATTTATGTTTTCATGTGTAAACATATAACAGTACATACATTTATATATTTACCTTTAAATATAATTTAATAATTTTATATTTTGGGGTGATTTTAGTTCATTGGTGTTCTATGCACCAATGGGCTCTTTGATTCATCTGCACTAATTGATTTTCACATAATTGTCGTTCACTCTTTAGTTTTTGTGTCAGTAGTATTTGGCGCATTGTTGGTTTTTATGGACCTATGGAATTAGTTATCTACCATCATAAATATTCTTTGTATTTATTGATTAGCAGTACCACATTAGACCTTCATATTTCTGTTTAATATATGGATCAATGGATTATCTATGGGTGTTATGTTTATTCGATCCAACAAATTTTTTTATAATCATATTCATTCATCTTAAAATGTATTATTTAAATATGTGTATTATCTAATAAATGTTGATTATTTTGTGGATTTATAGATGTACTATATGGATAATTTTCATTAGTCATCCTTTAATCTATTTGGTCACTATTTTACTCTATGAATTAGTTATTCATGCTTTGGTTTCACTTTAAACGGTAAATAATTTGGAGTATCATGGGAGGGATCATTTTCTTAGAATGAATTCATATCACCTCCATGAACAATTTTGGTTCTACCTTGTGATTTTGATTATTTTTATGTGGGTTCCTTTAGATTATTTCATTATGAAAATATTTTTTTGGAACTATCATGGTCTTCGAAACCCATTCTCAGTTTGGATTCTTCAATGTTGATGATCTTCAAGTCATGATGATATATTTTTTTTATAAAACCTATATTGGATAACCATTATTTTTCTAGAGATGAAATATTTGGGTTTCATGGATTAATTTTGGTGTCATGACACGTTCACTCTAGGGTCTATTTATTTTATAGAAGAATAAAATAGATATTAGAATCAATAACATATCATCGAATCAAATTTCTACACATAATATCAAGATGAATGTTTTAGTGTGGGAAGTAGTTGGTTTCTTTATGTGGTCAGCTTAGAGTGACAAGTATAGTTTATGGGATATCCTTAAATGTGTGTGGGTGGGTTTTCCTAAGACCCTTTTAATAGTCATAGTCTTATATAAAAATATATTTCTAAATGAGATACAAGGGGGATAATAGACCATGTGGCTGGATGATAGAATTGTTTCATGAACAATAGGTAGAAAATAACATTATTTTAGGGTATTATGTTTTTTGTTTCAACTGGTACCGTGAGAAATCATAATCTACTAGTTTTTTCAAGTGATTGGATTTCTTTCATGGCTCAATTGATTGAATGGTTCTCTTGAAACTCTTCCAGGTGTCTCACCTCACATATACCATATCAGATCATTTTCCCATTCTTATTTTATTTTTTCATGACTACATGAAATCATAGAAGAAAAATAATTTTATAATTGAGATAATTTTGAAATGGGAAAATTAAATTTAAGTGGTTTTCCATGATATATGGACATATGTGGATTTTGAGTGTAAAACAATAATTATTTAGGTGATATAAAATATGAATATGTATAGTGATAACTTGTTTTACCAAAATGACCTTAAATGTGTTTATTTTGAGAGAAAATTGAAAAATCAATACTTTTTCCCACATTTATACGAAATCATTTCCATAATCGCATCCCTTGAAGAAGACATTGATGCACTTCCAAAAATAAAAGAAAAATATTTTTCACTATGTGCTTTTGAGAATAATTTTAAATAATCTTAATCCAATACACATTAAATTCATCAAAAGTATTCTACATGGTAGCCCAAGAAATTTAATTTTAATTCTTATTAATAATTAATGATGTTTTATATCTAATGATAAGAAATCTAGGATTTAATTTTCCCTATTCATGAAGAGTTTTATTTAGACATAGATTCCAAAATCTCATAGGATTTTGATTCATGCATTATTATAGTGATTAGGGAGACCATGAAAAACCAGACTATTTGTATTGTCAAAATTTTTTATGTTTTTTTGTCCCTCTCTCAAGTTTGTACTACAATGGTTCCACATGAAAATGTTTTTCATTCTTTATTCTTAAAAAATACTAGCATCTAGTTAGAAAATTCATTTCTAAAAATATGGGATACTGTTATACTTGTAATGAAAATTTGTGTTACATCAATAAAATACTTATGAAATTCATTCATAAGGTCAAAACGCCTTATTTAGTCTCACAATATAGGCTTATTAGTACTTGCAATGACACTTACAAAATCATCTCAAAAATTTCATTCCAACTATTTATATTTTTTTCTTCCTTATAATAGTTTTGAAAATAAAGATGTTTTTATTCCCAAGAGGCGTATTTAGAATAATTCTAAAATAACACATGGTTTTTTTATTCTATGAAAACACAGTCTCTAACAAGAAGTGGGGTTATGGAATCGAATCTTGATATGAGTAAATCTTAAGAAATAGTGGAGTTTCCTTTATTTTACTTTTTTATGATTAAATTTGTATTTTTAAATAAATAGATTTATTTTATCATGCAATTAATCTATTAGGTATACTTAAGAAGTCAGATAAATGGGGCATTACTTGTTGGTTTTTTCAATATAGGGAACTTTTTCAGTGGGATCCCCTTTCTCCATTATTATTTATTTTGGTGGATAATGTGTTTTTTGATTTTCATTCTATGGAAGCTAGAGAATTTTTTTGAGAGGTGGTGGTTTGTAAGAATGGTCAACCCAGTTCCCATAACTTTTTTACTCGTGCTATATTACTATTTTTGAGGGTCTCCCTAGAAGAATGCAGTTATATTTTCAAACATAATCAAAAGTATATTTTTCATCTAGATGACAAGTTAATCCTTCCAAATAAGTTACTTCATTCTATATGGGTGTACCCCTAAGCACAAAATGATAATCTCTAGGAATCATATGTTATTCAGGTGTTTGAAAAGCATTAGACATACTATGGGCTTCCAAATTTTTTGGGCCCATAAAAAGGACTTATTCTCAGGTGTTTTGGATAAGGAGAAAAAAATATTCAAGGGTGAACTAGAAAAAGGGTACCTTAAGTGGGAGTAAAAATCCTCATGAAATTTCTTTCTTAGCCAATCACATATTATTTTATGTGTGTTTTAGAAATCCATGGGATCATTATTGACATATTTAACTCCCCTATTTCACGCTTCTATTGGGGATTTAATATTTGTGAAAATAAAATATATTTGTTCAACTGGTCAAATCTCTACCTCCCAAAAGAGAGTGGAGGTAAGGGGATTCATGAATTTCGGAATTTTAATTATTTTATTCACTCAAATAAGATTTTTTGGATCTTAGAGAACCATATAATATTATTATATTGATTCCTTCCTTCCAGATGGTTTCCACATTCATATATCCATGGTGTTACGTTAATACTCTACCCTATCATTTTTAATGATGTTGGGGGGATCACGAGAGATTATTAATAATGTTGTTGGAACCATGAATTTTCATAGTTGTGAATTAATTTTTTTTGTGTTTATTGGAAATAAACACTTGGGGTGTTGATGGATGTTTAATGATAAGTACTTTTACAATGCAGATGGATTCAGTGTTGAAGGTGGCATCTTTTCCTAGTGCTTTAAAAAAAATTGGTCCAAAATCATAGGGATGAAGAATGATATTTTAGGAAATGGTTTTCCAGTGAAAGGATGAACTTGAAAAAAAACTCCATTCAATTTATGATGGGATATCATCACATATAAATACAACAATTTAATGATATACACAAAAAGTATAGAATTGCGTGAAATATGTGTTTTCACGACACACAGAAATAGTGTATTATGGATGGCATGCTAGAATCTTATGCATAAAATATGATGTCAAAGAAAATTCTCCACACATAGTGAATAGAATAAATGTATATTGTGTGTTGGTTCATCCAGGTCTAAAAACCGGCGGCCATCCCCTTCATTATATATAACATTTACAATGATGATTCGGTGTCTCTTCAATGTGAAGGATTTTTTGTGACGTAAAAAATGTGTGCAGAGTGTTCCTTGGGTCTATAAATACCAAATTTTACTCATGTTCCATCTTTATTAATGATATGTGTTGTGCAAAAAGTATTTTTCAAGACAAATCCAAATGTTTCATGGAAGTATATGTCTATCGTGCAAGTGGTTATGTTGCATGACTTTCGTTTTTTTAACTATCTTGTTTGTTTAGTTATTTCATTCAAGATAATCTATTCTGGACTATGGTAAAATATTTACCTAATAAAAATTATGTAAAAATAATTAAATTTCCAAACTATTAAAAAATCCATCATGTCACTAAACTAAGTAAGACTTCTCCCAATGAAGTGATCTAGGGGGTGTCAACAGAAGTGTTCTGAGGGATGTAGTCTCGTCTCCCAAAATCATATAAATTAAGTGTTGCAATAATATATTTATAGTTTATTAACTTATATTTTCCATAACTAGTAATGATTACTATTTTTTTACGATCGACACACAATTACAATATTCTTCGTAGACTGTCCATTAGTGGTGAACCAACTAAAACAACTATTCATTCTATGTGAATATGAATCTTAACTTATTACACATTCCATTAATACATTATATCATGTTACTACCAATATAGAGAAAATATTAATTGATTTAAATTAAAAAGGTGACTCCCTAATTCACCATTATACTATTAGGTAGTTCTAGGGTCCTACATGTTGTATTATTAGGTACTGTTTTCTAGAGTTAAATCTACCCTCTATTATTTTCATGGATAATCTAGTTAATGTAAGTGAGTCCCCCTATTTCAAGGAATATACTTCTAGATTTGGAATAATAGGATGAAAATTCATCTATGTTCCCTTGTGAAGGAATCCCTTTTCAAGATTACTTGGTGGATTCCGCTCACTAATGTAACATGCCTCTCAATGATCAAAATAGAGAGTAAAATGCTTGATGTAGATTTCAATGAAGAAAATTGTGTTACTATAGCACTTTCTAAAAAAATATATTTAAAACTGATTAGTTTTACTCTTTTAAATTCCATGATAGAGAAACTGGAAAATGTATATAAAGGTAATAACAAAGTAAATGAGTCCAAGCTTCAAGTCATTCAATGTTGGTTTAGTGATCTGAAGATGCATCCAAATAAAAATCTATATTCCTTCCTCAATCACCTAAATAAAGTGTTATATATCATTGAAAACATGGAAAATAAATTAAATTTATTAACATTGTGAAGAAAATATTGTTAAGGATACCATCCCTATACCATCTAAATTTTTTCAATCGTGATGAATGAAATTTTTGTAAGATCTCTCTAGATTATCTACAAAGAAATCTAGTGGATAAATAAATTATTGTAAAACTAGTATATGCATCAACTCGACTAAGGATGGAAATGGTATTAAAATCAATTGAAAAACATGGGATTTCCCAAGATAGTCTTAAAGTAGTTTAATGATGAATATTTACTTCTTTATATTTTCACCAAGAAAATCATGAAATAAGAGGGGATATTTGAATAGAACACTCATCTGGCCTGTTTTTGATGAGGTATAGTTGGAAACATTTCCACTTAGTGATCAAGGAAGATTGATGATGAAGAAAGTGAAGAATAAATCATGTAAAAGCCTCAAAAAAATTCCCAGAAATGGAGAATTAATATTAATAAAGAAATTATAGAGAAAAAGATTTATATGTAAATAAGAAAAATATAATAATGACTATCAAGAGGATATAGAACCAGAGTTTAATTATGAAACCCATGCTTCTATGATGGCTACTGCTGAAAAGGTGAAAACTTCAAAAGAGAAAAATAATAGTTTATTGGTGTTTTTGATGTCAAAGTTAAACATGAGGGTTCTCAATATAATCATGAGACTCAAATAAATTGAAGCATAATGATGAAATAAATTTTGTAGTATTCCTTAATGAATGTTGATATATTTGATACATAAATTCATTAACTGGATGGAGAGGCAGAAGATCATTTAAAAATTTATTAAATCTTAGAAGTGGTTGTGAAATTTGAACTCATGATTGAAGAAAATTAAAAGGTCATCATAGAACTGACAATGTGACAAGAAAAAAAGGGGGAAATAGTTGAGGGGATTGAATATGTTCCTGTATCTCAAATGAATAAACTAAAAAATGAATCAACATTGCGGTAAACAATGAATAATTTTCATTTTAGAGAATTCTATGATGTAGATCATTTAGAAAGTAAAAAAGTATGGTTTTGAATGAGTATAAGAGTCCTTAAAAAATCAAATATACACAATTATGGGAAATGTTGAATAGGTTTTGATGATGAAACATCCAAGGTTGGAAACTAAATGAGCCAAAATATATATAAGAATAATTTTTTACATATCAAAACAAAACATCATGTACTAAAAAATAAATATTTAAATAAAATAGAAAATAGAGGTGAAATTCATCCTCATGTTTCCAGAGGGGCTCTCTAGTGAAATTCTATTACAATGGAAGAAGACATGAGGATGTTTCAATGTGAGAATAAATGTCCTCCTATGAAATGAAAATTATGTGGATTTTTATGAAATACCATGTCTTACTATGAAAATACCTGGAGTAATAAAAATGAATATGTTATTCACTACTACAAAAAACGACATATATCAGCTCTAATATAGGGGTGACACATTTATCAGCGCTCCGAAAAGTGCTCAAAATGGCCCCTTTTATCAGCACTTTGAAAAGCACTGATAAAGGTCCCTTTTATCAGTGCTAAAAAAAGCGCTGTTAAAGGCCCCTTTTATCAGTGCAAAAAAAGCTCTGATAAAGGGGACTTTTATCAGTTCTTTTTTATGCGCTAATAAACGTCAAAAAATATTAAATAAAAATTAAAAATAATGCGGTGAGTGCTTTTATCAGCGCTTCACACCGCCTTTATTAGTGCTAGGAGGTCTCCCACACATTTCCTGTCCTGCGCATCCTCATACGTGTGCACCCCCTACGCATCCACCCGATCTTGAACCCAGGACCTCCCCCCTTTCGCGGCTGGACCTTTACCACTAAGCCATTTCGTTTTGTTCTCTATATAATGATATATCTATATATATAGTTATATTTATTAATATATTGATATATATTCATATTAATATAAATATATCTATTCATATATTAGTATATATATATATATTAATATATATTTTTAGTTATAATTTTTTATACCTATATATATTTGTATATTAATATATACATATAAGATTATTTTTGAATACATTTATGAAAAAATGTGTTTTTTGTGTGTTTTTATAAATAAATATATACATACATACATACATACATAGATATATACAACACACAAACACACACAGAGACACAGACACACACAAACACAAATATATTTACGAATAAATACATATATATGTGTGTATTTGAAAAGCCATATGTTGTACTTATAAGATTAGGTTTAAATACATTTATAAAAAAATTTGTTGATGAAGTATGTTTATATGTAAATAAATAATTACATATATATATAGATATATACAACACATAGACACACACATAGACACTCACATACACAAAAAGACACATATATATTTATGAATAAATACATATGCATGTGCATTTGAAAAGCCATAGAATGTTAAAATGACCATAAATTATAATATAGAATCCCATTTCAACTCCACAACTAGTCAAATCGAAGAAAAGGAATCAATATTTGATATGATATTTGGTGCAGTCAAAACGGACATCCGGATCAGAAGTTATACTTGTTTGAATGTTTACAAATCGGGCTATCCTAACTAAAAACTCAGTTTTGGTGGCCTTTTAGGAAATTTTTGGGCCTGAAAAATGTGACAGAGGCATTCCCTCCGTCATTTTCACGTAGAGCTCTTCGCAGGCTTCGATTTGATATGTTGTAGAGCTCAAACGGACACCCGGATCAAAAGTTATGGCCGTTTGAAGTTTCCATTACATTTTCCACATATTTTAGATGTTTTATTAATTTTTTTGATTTTTTGTGTCCTCAAATTGTTATTAAATGACTTTTAAAATATAATAATTAGAAAATTATTAATTAATAATATTTATTTAAAATATTTTGAAGCCATTTTCACTAAATATCTTATATATTAAATGTAATAATCTATTTATACGTATATATAACATATTAAAAAAATATATATTGTATTTATATCAATATAAATATACTTATATAACAAAATATTATGAATCATTAAAAAATATTTGTTTTGAAACATAACATTTATCAGCACTCTGGAAGAGCGCGGATAAATCCACCCTTTATCAGCACTACTAAAACAAGCGCTCATAAAGGGGTCCCCTTTATCAGCACTAAAAAAAGTGTTGATAAAGGCTCCCTATATCAGCGCTTTATTTTAGCGCTGATACAAGTAAAGCGCATCCCTTGCCTTTTTTTGTTGTAGTGATTGTAATTCAACAATAGATAATGATAACATAGCCATATTTATAAAGAATTAAAAGTTTCTATGTGTATTTTTTCACTATTATTACTCAATCCATAAATCTATTCAATACACATCAATCAAGACTAAATTATCATAAAAACATGTATTTTACTATAGAAAAATCATTTGAATATGATGAACCCATGCACACTGAAAATAAACTAGAAAGAAGGTATTTTTCCTTTTCTCAGTATTTTATATCAATGATGGAAATGAAAAAAATAGATAATTTAAACCATGTAAAAATATACTAATAAGCTAAAAAGAAATACTAGCACCTTGGTTATTGATAGTGGATTCTTGTCCTGTGTAATGGAAAATACAGTGTTGTTCAAGAATGTGAAGAAAAAATTTGACTGAGAAGTGATATTATAAAATTATTATGATTCCATGATCAACGGTAGTGTAAGTACAAAACTGTAAAATGATATACTAAGAAAAACATGTCACATTCGGACTTTTTCAAATATAATTTAATTTAATTAATTATTTTTCTTGCCCTGTATTTTTTCGGCAGGGTTTATGTTGGATTCGTTTTAAAATTTTGAGTAATTATATAAAAACACGTGTTTTGGTCTTGACTACACCTAATGCACTGCAGTCGAAGCCTCACGACCTCACCCGATTCACCGAACGTCCTGCTCTATGGTCAACTAATTAAATAAAATGAATTAATAATAATGAAATAAAATTAAATGTTATAAAAATATAATAAATTATTTTATTGATAATATTATTATTATTATTTGAGGATGTTATTATTATAATTATTTTTATCACTATTATTATAATTTGTTTAACTTTTATTTTATTACTATCAATTTATTTCTATTATATTTATTGTTATTAGTTTTAGTTTATTGTTATTTATTTATTTATTTATTTATTTTTTCATGCACTGTTCTGGGTACGGTTTACCTCTCCCATTTCACACGTACCCCCAGGACCCTCTTTCTCATCGTGTCACACTCGCCTTACGGTTAATTTTGCGGGATGGGTTTTTTTTAATGGGTCAAACGTTAATAAAATTAGGTAAGTGGGTCTCTTGAGCGCCAAACCATGTGGCGCTCAAGGGTTTTGGAATTGGAGCGCCACTTCAAGTGGCGCTCCACCAATTTGCCGGTAAAAGAGCTCCGCGCCACTTCAAGTGGCGCTGAAAAAAGAAATACAAACCGTGCATCGCCACTTCAAGTGGCGCTGCACCCTTCTTCCCAATGAAGTCGGCGCCACTTGAAGTGGCGCCGAAACACCCCCCCATCCTATAAATTGGACCCTTGCCCCCACCCCATTCCTCACTTCCTACCTCACCCACCCCCATTCCTCCCTCCCTCCCTTCCTCTCTCTCTCTCAAACTTTTTTCTTGCGTTCTTCGGTTGCGGTGAAGCCTTGCCTCTTCGGTTGCTCTGCCGGTGTACCTACGTCGTCACAAATTTGAGGTAAATCTTTCTTTAAATTTATTTAATAGTTTTTTATAATAATTTAGTTGTTTAATTTATAGAATTAGTATATAATGTTTGTATTTTATAAATAGTATGGTTTTTTTAAATGTAATTAGATAATGAAATGATTAGTTAGTTAAATAATTAATCATAATTAGTTGATTAATCAATGATAATTAAGTTATTAATTAATCATAATTAGGTAAATAGTTAAATGTAATTAGATTATTAATTAATGATTATTAGCTAATTAATTAATCATAATTATCAAATTAATTAATCATAATTATTTAATTAATGAATCATAATTAGTTAATTAATTCATTATAATTATTATTAGTAAATTAATTAATCATAATTAGTTAAGTAATTAATCATAATTAATTAAGTAATTAATCATAATTAGTAAATTAATTAATCAAAATTAGGTTATTAATTAATCATAATTAGGTTATTAATTAATCCTAATTAGTTAATTAATTAATCATAAGTAGTTAATTAATTAATCATAATTAGGTTATTAATTAACCTTAATTAGGTTATTAATTAATCCTAATTAGTTAATTAATTAATCATAATTAGGTAATTAATTAATCATAATTAGGTAATTAATTAATCCTAATTAGGCAATTAATTAATCCTAATTAGGTTATTAATTAATCATAATTAGGTTATTAATTAGTCATAATTAGGTAATTAATTAATCCTAATTAGGTTATTAATTAATCATAATTAGGTTATTAATTAATCATAATTAGGTAATTAATTAATCCTAATTAGGTAATTAATGAAACATAATAGGTAATTAATTAATCATAATTCGCTAATTAATTAATCATCATTATGTAATTAATGAAACATAATTAGTTAATTAATCTATCATAATTAGGTAATTAATTAATCATAATTAGGTAATTAAATAATCATAATTAGGTAATTAATTAAGCATAATTAGTTAATTAAGTAATCATAATTAGGTAATTAAGTAATCATAATAAGTTAATTAATTAATCATAATTAGTTAATTAATTAATCATTAGTAGTTAATTAATTAATCATAATTAGGTTATTAATTAATCCTATTTAGGTTATTAATTAATCATAATTAGTTAATTAATTAATCATAATTAGGTTATTAATTAATCATAATTAGGTTATTAATTAATCATAATTAGGTTATTAATTAATCATAATTAGGTTATTAATTAATCATAATTAGGTTACTAATTAATCATAATTAGTTTATTAATATATCCTAATTAGGTTATTAATTAATCATAATTAGGTTATTAATTAATCCTAATTAGGTTATTAATTAATCATAATTAGGTTATTAATTAATCCTAATTAGGTAATTAATAAATAATAATTAGGTTATTAATGAAACATAATAGGTTATTAATTAATCATAATTAGCTAATTAATTAATCATAATTAGGTAATTAATGAAACATAATTAGTTAGTTAATGAAACATAATTAGGTAGTTAATTAATCATAATTAGGCAATTAAATAATCATAATTAGGTTATTAATCAATCATTACTTGCTAATTAATCAATCATCACTTGCTAATTAATTAATCATAATTAGTTAATTAATCAATCATAATTAGTTAATTAAGTAATCATAATTAGCTAATTAAGTAATCATAATTAGCTAATTAATTAATCATAATTAGTTAATTAATTAAGCATAATTAGTTAATTAATTAATCATAATTAGTTAATTAATTAATCATAATTAGTTAAATAAGAAATCATAATTAGGTAATTACTTAACCATAATTAGGTAATTAGTTAACCATAATTAGGTAATTAGTTAACCATAATTAGGTAATTAGTTAACCATAATTAGATAATTAGTTAACCATAATTAGGTAATTAGTTAATCATAATTAGGTAATTAGTTAACCATAATTAGGTAATTAGTTAAGCATAATTAGGTAATTAGTTAACCATAATTAGGTAATTAGTTAACCATAATTAGGTTATTAGTTAACCATAATTAGGTAATTAGTTAACCATAATTAGGTAATTAGTTAACCATAATTATGTTATTTGCGAAGTAGTTATATTATTCAGCGAAGTAGTTATATTAATCAGCGAAGTAGTTATATTAATCAGTGAAGTAGTTATATTAATTAGCGAAGTAGTTATATTAATTAGCCAAGTCGTAGTAAATTGCCTATGGAATATACCTTTTCATTACATTCTAGGAATGATAATGAATTTAGTTTTCAATCTACCTTGACCTCGGTTTGTAATTGAAGTTATGAACTTGAATTTAGTAGTTCAATATATTTTTTGCATATTAAGTGTTAGAGTTATCATGAAATAATTGCTCTCTTGAGTAAAGTATCCCCGGGTAGAGGGGCTTTGGGTCGGACCACCTACTTTCCTGGAGGCTTTCCTTGTCTAGGAAAGTGAATGGGGTTGGCTATCTGTCGCTCCGGGCTTACTCATGTGGAGACATTCAATTTCATATAACTCTATGCTTTTACATGACATGTTCGTGTACCTCATGCATATAATGCATGTGGATATGTATAAATATATTTGACTTCTATTTTTGGGTAAGTAACACAAACTTGTGGGTTGTGTAAATAGTTACACATCAATATGGTTTGAAGATATTGATTTGGTGGAGGGATTAGGATTCCAACCTAAATTACTAGAAGCATGCATACATAAATTGATTCTTTAATCAGATTTAATTAATAACAGTGGTTTCTTTTAGATAAAAAAGATGGTCGTCGCTTTTATTTATTGCAACGGTCAAATAATTGAGACAGAACAAGGATGCAGTTATAGTATACATCCAGAAGCTGTTGTGATGCTTGGAGGATGTACTACTTTGGAAGCTGTGCAAAGGAAAATTCATCGGAGGTTAAAACTCGCGAGGAATCAAGTAATAGAGTCCATTACATTCAGACATCTTCAATTTATAGATAGGTTTTGGCATGTGCCCTATCCGGTAAATGATGATGATGATTGGGAATATATACTTTCATTGGTTAAGTATATACCTGAGAATCAAATGATGGAGTTGTATGTCACTATAGCTACAATGGAGGTTCCATCGACATTGGAAGTTGACCGATCTCAAATTCATGAAACTATGTCATATGCTCCTTAACATCAAGACGTTCCATCAGCATCAGTAGTTATTCAATCATTTCCATCAGCCACAGTTTCAATGGATAGTCCTCCACATACTTTAGATGCATTGGTTGACGAATTTGAGGATGATGACAATTTTGAACAAGATGAAGAGGAAGTTGAAGAAGAAGAAGAGCATGCGGAAGATCAGTCTGTACCAACTCATGTGAGGTTCAACCGACCATTGAACCATCCTCCACTATTGGCTTCCAGGTCGACTGAAGGCTTGAATCGCTTGCCAGAATTTGATTATTCAGTTATCACTCCCAGTTCAGAATTTCCAGGAATCATTGGTGGCATAAATCGAGTGTCAGATAACGATGTTCTGTATATTGGCAGAGAGTTTGAGAGCAAAGAAGCAATGAAAAATGTGATAAAACAATATCACATTGAAAGACATTACTCATATGTTGTATAAGAGACAAAGAGATCTTATTATTTGATCCATTGTGAGAAATCTGAATCGAACTGTCAAATGCGTCTGCGAGCTATTATTGATAACACTTTTCACAGCTGGCGCATCACTAGATTTACTCCACACACATGTGTGAACCCAAGCTTGGCACATGAACACTCTTCATTAGATGATGAGTTTGTTTCAACTATTATTGTTGAAATGATTAGAGCATGTCAAGATGTCCCCGTGGTTCTGGTCATTGAGCGAATCAAACAGCTTTTTGGGTATCGAATCTCTTACTGGAAGGCATGGGCAGCACGACAAAAGGCTATTGTGAAAGTGTATGGTGATTGGGATGACTCTTATCGAGTTCTACCACAACTTTTGGAGCTTCTACGCCACAATAATCAAATAGTCTATCGGTTACATACAGTTGAATATGTTAACCAACAGAACCAACTTGACCGCTCAATGGTTGTGTTTGATAGATTATTTTGGACATTTTTACCATGTGTGGCGGCTTTTAGACATTGCAAGCAGTTCATACAAATTGATGGCACATTTCTGTATGGAAATTATACCGGAACATTATTGATTGCCGCCACACAAGATGGAAATCGAGCCCCTATGCCTATAGCATTTTCAATTGTGGAGAAAGAGAACTTCTCATCATGGAGCTGGTTTCTGGCATGTCTCCGAGAGTTTGTTACGGATGCAGAAGGGATTTGTCTTATTTCTGATCACCACCGTGCAATCAAGGAGGCGATACAGTCTGAGGGTCTTTCGTGGAGACCCCCATATGCCCATCATCGATACTGTATTCGACACTTTGCCAGCAATTTGCGAAAGAAGTTCAAGAATGAGTCGATGAAAAAGGCAATCTTAAAAATTGGTATGAAAATCCTTTTCTGTTTAAAATGTTTTTGTCGTAGTTATTTTCATAACTGTTCAGATGACTGTTTGTATGATAGCATATGAGCCTCAACAACAAAGGATGGAGGAGCGTCTTCAAGATATCCATAGAGTGAATCCAGAAGTGTATGATTACATGATGCAAATTCCAAAGCAGAAATGGTCATTGGCATATGATGATGGGAGGAGATATGGTCATATGACGACCAACATCGTAGAATGTATAAATGGAGTTTTCAAGGGTGTTCGAAAACTACCTATCACAGGTAAATACGAATATTTCAATATATGTTACTCAGAAGAGTTACTATTATAATATAATATTTGTATAATGTCGTAAATCTTAATTTCAGGGTTGGTACAAGAGACCTTCTATCGTAGTGTAAAGTACTTTCTGGAACGAGGAAAGCAAGCTGAAGAGGGCTTGAATAGAGGGATGCGCTATGGACACCATTTCCAACGCGAGCTAGATATAGTTCTTCAGGAGGCCGCAACATACCGTGTAACTGCATTTAATCGTCCAGAGCAACGATTTGAGGTCACTGAGCCCGGTGATGCTATGGCATGTAGCAATGGTCGTGTGCGAGTTGTTTTATTGGAGAAGCGTTACTATGATTGTGGCAACTTTCAGGCACTGAGATATCCCTGCGGCCATGTGATTGCTGCATGTGCTTACGTACACGTATCTTGGGAGCAGTTCGTTGATCCAGCTTATCGACTTGAGAGCATCAACTCCTGCTATAATACTCCGTGGATGCCAATCGGGGAATATCAGAATTTTCAGCTGCCTGATGGTGCACCCACGCTTCTACCGAACATCAACAGACTTCGACCTAAAGGGAGGCCAAAGTCGACTTGTATTCGGAATGAGATGGATTGGCCTAGTGAACATCAAGCTGGACGGCGGTGCAACATATGCCGCCAGGAAGGTCATACGAAGACACGTTGCCCTAGACACATAGGGCAATCATCTAATTGTTAAAATGAATCATGTACTCTATCAGTTACTGTAAAACTTTGTACATGTAATTATTTTTATCATTTCACCATTTTTAATCATATTTGTCTTACTTGTAAATAGGGTAATTTTTTTAAAATGTACCATGATTTCACGTGACATTTTTTATCGAACGATCAACATTACATGAGTAGCTTTAAACAAACAACACCAACTCAAAAAAAAGGAATGTACTTGTATAAGAAAACAAAACCATTTGAAGGGAGGTATTATACCATCAGGAAGAGAGATTCTAGAAATGTGCAATGTTATGACAAACCTTTAGATGAAATGTGTCAGTTCCCCACTAGATGTGCATGTTTCTTCAAAATTTTCAGGCTGGAGATAATCCACCATAAGTTTCACATAGCCTTATGTCTTCCATGGATTAATGTCAAACACTTCAACCAATTTGTTTACTTTATGGGGAAGTAAAACCTCATTCCTTTGAATATTCACATTACCATGAACATATAAAATCATCATTTTGCAAGAAAAACTACTAATCTCATGTTCACTGAAATACCCCTTAACGTAAGAATGATACAAATAGTGTAAGTACCCAATAGCAAGATTCCAATCCATTTTGAAGGATAATGGGGATGACAAGGAAACATCAACCCCCAGGCCCACCCCTTCCACCCATTCAACCAACTTCGGTAACTCCTATAGAAGTAGTTTTTCAAAAAAAGGAAATGTCACACCACCACAGCTTCCTACATCCATTTTAACCCCCCAATTCAGTTTCATTAAATGTGGACAGTCCCCATTTTTACCAAAGTCAATGATGCACTATTAAACCACCACTTTTCAACCCCCGCCTCAAAAATACAAAATGCTTTGAGGGATGAGAAATGATTCGGTGCATTTTAGAACATTGAAATGTGTCGAATCATTTCTCATCCCTCAAAGCATTTTTTATATTTGAGGCGGGGGTTAAAAGTGGTGGTTTAATAGTGCATCATTAACTTTGGTAAAAAAGAGGGCTGTCCACATTTAATGAAACTGAATTGGGGGGTTAATATGGATGTAGGAAGCTGTGGTGGTGTGACATTTCCTTTTTTTGAAAAACTACTTCTATAGGAGTTACAGAAGTTGGTTAAATGGGTGGAAGGGGTGGGCCTGGGGGTTGATGTTTCCTTGTCATCCCCATTATCCTTCAAAATGGATTGGAATCTTGCTATTGGGTACTTACACTATTTGTATCATTCTTACGTTAAGGGGTATTTCAGTGAACATGAGATTAGTAGTTTTTCTTGCAAAATGATGATTTTATATGTTCATGGTAATGTGCATATTCAATGGAATGAGGTTTTACTTCCCCATAAAGTAAACAAATTGGTTGAAGTGTTTGACATTAATCCATGGAAGACATAAGGCTATGTGAAACTTATGGTGGATTATCTCCAGCCTGAAAATTTTGAAGAAACAAGCACATCTAGTGGGGAACTGAAACATTTCATCTAAAGGTTTGTCATAACATTGCACATTTCTAGAATCTCTCTTCCTGATGGTATAATACCTCCCTTCTCATCTCACCTTACCAAGAAAAATTATATAGAGCTTTTGAGGTTGATTTATACTCAGGGGCATGACAAAATTGCAAAGATGTTTCTATTGTTACTCGACACATAGGGCAATCATCTAATGGTTAAAATGAATCACGTACTCTATCAGTTACTGTAAAACTTTTTACATGTAATTATTTTTATCATTTCACCATTTTTAATCATATTTGTTGTACTTGTAAATAGGGTAATTTTTGGAAAATGTACCACGATTTCACGTGACATTTTTTGTCGAACGATCAACATTACATGAGTAGCTTTAAACAAACAACACCAACTCAAAAAAAGGAATATACCTGTATAAGAAAACAAAACCATTTGAACTATTAAATGAAAATGTCATCAGTTTTTTATAATGAAAGATGAACTTACAGTGACTACAAAACAAAAACGAGGAAACTCTGAACGTCTTCACCCCAACACCCCAACACGGGAGACAACAACTAACCCAATGTGTATATGCTTCTTTCAAAATTATATGCTAAATTACATATCTTACATGATAAAAGTCATAACTTACATGAAATTAATGTTTTATTGTTTGCACATTCAGATGGAGCAGTCACTTTTATCTTGCCAGGAGACGCACGTGTCGTGCGATGTGTTGGCGCGACGACCTGTTAGACATCTTCATGTTCGGAGAGCGCACCGTTTTCATCATGAGGCACTGCCGGCAGCTATTTGTCCATACCTTAGACGTGCATGCTTTTATGGAGTCGCTATGTGTGACTTCAAGACCATCGACCATCATTTGATAGCTGCATTGGTTGAGAGATGGCGGCCAGAGACACACACATTTCATCTCCCAGAGGGGGAGATGACTATTACATTAGAGGACGTTGCCTACATGCTGGGGTTACCTATCCATGGAGATGCAGTTACGGGGGCCAGTACCGGCGATTGGGTTGCAGTCATACAGTGGCTGCTAGGCATTGACGTCATCGGCGCACGGGGTGTCCTTCAGGGTTCGCGCTTGCGAATGAGGTGGCTCGATCAGCATTTCGACGTCATTCCAGATGATGCAGATGAGGATACGCTTCTTCAGCACACATGTGCATAAATTTTGCGGCTTCTCGGAGGCATGTTGTGCGTCGACTACTCCACCGCTTTGGTACATATGATGTACCTCCCATTAATTGAGGATCTGGATCAGACTGCGACATACAGTTGGGGATCCGCTGTATTAGCACATCTTTACAGATCTCTCTGCACCAGTTGTCAGGCCGATTCACATCAGATTGCAGGTTTCATGGTGTTAGTACAGATGTGGGCCTGGGAGCGTTTTCCACGCATCGCTCCTCGAGTTGTCGCACCGCTTGCACCGGAGCTACTTTAGGACTGTCCTCGGGGACGATGGTATGTCTACGTCATTACTTTCGGTTATTTAGTACTTTTGTTATTGTTTTTTATAAACTTACCGTAGGTTACTCTTTTTTCACCAGGTGGAGTCAGTCTCAGAAGTTTGCACATACTCCGAGACATAGTGTGCACAACTTCAGACAGATATTCGATGCTATAGTGCCGGCTGATGTAAGTTAAACAATACTTTTTTGTAGGAAAATTTGTTTTTTTATCACTATTTTAAGTTATTTCAATATAATCTCAATAAAATTATCATGCTACTATATGACTTATTTTTTGAGTTTACATTTCAGGTTTCATGGACTCCTTATACAGGTTATGTCTACGCATCACTTCCACTATACTGCACATCTTTGGCTGGAGATCGTGCTGCAGTAGTACCACTCATTCACTTCCACATCGTTGAGTGGCACCAGCCAGACCGGGTCATGCGCCAGTTCGGTTTTATACAGCATATCCCCTTGGCACCGCGACAGTCTACCGAGTTACATTTGATTGTGCTTATAGGTAGACAGACGACAGACTGGTGGCGACATCATGCATCTTATATCCAGTTTTGGGACAGGCGTGCCCGATTCAGTATCTTTCCACAGGGATATATCACATAACACTCTCATTTATCTGATCAGGGGGATTATGCACACTGGTATCGACGACATACCATCATGTACCTTACACGTCAGGGGATTGGCATTCAGCGATTGGTATGTTTACTAAGATTTATTAATTTTGTTTAACTCATTTTTGATATTAATTTGATTGTCATTTCATTTGCAGGCAGACGCCATTGGTCAGCTTGCACATTCCACGCAGCCTCAGGAGCATGCATATATTCTGCGGGAGGTAGTTCATCGGGATGTCGTGGCTCTATTGGATCATCTCCGGTTAATACGTGACAGTTTTTTTGATGAGGAGCCACAGATATATCCTGATCCATATCTTCAGGGAGAGGCACCTAGGGATGACGATGTCCCTGCTATGCCTGCTGAGGAGGATGCACCGCCACCACCGTCGCCAGCTGGATGACAGAGACGAGCACATCCGGGGGGCAGAGGCGACCACATCGACATCCGAGAGCGGCTCCTGCAGATGTCATCGCACCACAGACAGACGATCTTGCCCAGCCGACTGATGATTTTGCACAGCAGGGAGACATTTATATACCGCATATGGCGTCTCCGCAGACTACAATGGACTTCGATCTGGGTGCAGTCACACAGCTTATGGCGGCCCCCTCTCTTCCCGACGAGACCTTCTTCAGTACCCCATTTCTACCATTTATAGGAGCTTCAGAGCCATATGTCACCCCATATGGTTTTGGGGCATCCTCACATGATTTTGGGGCGTCCTCACATGATTTTGGTCAGTCCTCTACACAGCATCATGAGGAGGCACCAGAAGCACCGGAAGAGGAGGAACCTGCAGAGAGGACACCGGAGCGACATGGACGTCGGACGCGGAGAGGACGTGACATTCAGACACCGCGTTGTGGTACCGGGGGGCATCGTCGTTGATGTTTTTGGATGTAATGTTGTATATATTAAAAAACTTATTCACTATGATAAGTAACTGCTGTTTAAGTCAAATAACAAGAAAATCAAAAATCTATTAAATACAAACTTATTTCAATTAACTATTAAATTATAAAGTACAGGTACAATATAAATAAAATTTGTCACAGCGAGTTAACCATTAATAATTAATAATTATAATGACAAATAATAATTAATAATTATATTACTAACTAATTAATTATTGTATATAAAATAATAATATTTTATAGACCTTCAAAGTCACATAGTTGAAACATTTTTAAGTAACAACTAGGTGGTTTTGAAAGCCTATAAAATATTTTCTATCGACATTTTTTAAGTAATTTTTTTATTTTCATCTATTCAGTATATGTTTAATCCAAGTTTCAAATTTCATTCATATTGGTCATATGTATTATGTTTTATAGACGTTTAAAGTCACATAGTTGAAACATTTTTAAGTTACAACTAGGTGGTTTTGAAAGCCTATAAAATATTTTCTATCGACATTTTTTACGTATTTTTTTTATTTTCATCTATTCAATATATGTTTAATCCAAGTTTCAAGTTTCATTCATATTGGTCATATGGATTATGTTTTATAGACGTTTAAAGTCACATAGTTGAAACATTTTTAAGTTACAACTAGGTGGTTTTGAAAGCCTATAAAATATTTTCTATCGACATTTTTTACGTAATTTTTTTATTTTCATCTATTCAGTATATGTTTAATCCAAGTTTCATGTTTCATTCATATTGGTCATATGGATTATGTTTTATAGACGTTCAAAGTCACATAGTTGAAACATTTTTAAGTTACAACTAGGTGGTTTTGAAAGCCTATAAAATATTTTCTATCGACATTTTTTACGTAATTTTTTTATTTTTATCTATTTAGTATATTTTTAATACATGTTTTAAGTTTCATTCATATTGGTCATTTAGATTATATTTTATAGGCTTTCAAAGTAACATACTTGAAACATTTTTATGTTTCAAGTAGGTGGTATTGAAAGACTATATGTTTAACAATATTTCAATTTTTTTTATAAATAGTTACTTATAACTATGTAAATATATACATGTATAAATATATAATTATACATATACAAGTATAAATATAATTACAATATAATTCTAAATATAATTATAAATATAATTCTACACACACACATACACACACACACACACACACATATATATATTTATATATGAATATTAAATATATTTATAAATAAATTTTAAATATATATGTAACAATATTTTCATAATTATATATTTTAAATATATTCATATTCATATAATTATAAATATTTATATTTAAAGATTAGTTTATAATTATATAATTACAAATAAATTTTTTATTTAAAAAATATATATAAATAGATTTATATTTATAAATATTTATTTTTAATTATATATATACATAATTATATTTATACACACACATATAATTATATATATACATAAATATAATGTCATAATTATATAATTATAAATATAATAATAATTAATTTAGCATTTTTAAATACATATTTATAAGATTATTTTTAAAATTTTATTTATTTATTTTGAAATTATTTATTAAAAAGAGATGACGTGGAAAAAAACTAAAACAAAAAAAAAGAAAACAAAATTTTATTTATTTATTTTGAAATTATTTATTAAAAAGAGATGAGGTGAAAAACAATTAAAAAAAAAGAAATAAAACAAAACCAGATAAAAAATAAAAGGGTGGCAAAGCGCCACTTGAAGTGGCGCTAGCCACCCGAGTTGTTCAGCGCCACTTGAAGTGGCACTCAACAACCCCTTTTCCCTAATTAATCTAAACCTAGACCCATTAAAAAAAACACTCATCCGGCCAAATTTTCCCTCGCCTTACCGTCGTGTAGGTTTCCCCCTTCCCCCTTCAGTTGATCGGGGCGCACCGCCACTACTCCCCTTCGGCTCCCACCTCTGGTGACCGCCATCCGCCGACCTCCCCACCTCGCACAGTGGCTCGGGCCACTGCTACTTTGGCTGCAACTTCTCCCCATGTAGCCTGTGTCTCCTCCTCTCAGTAAGCAGCACCAGCGAACCACTACGGGCCATCCTGCTGCCTCACCTAGAACACCAGCGTCTGCTATCTCACTCTGACACCCACCGTCACACCCCATGGTTTATTTCTGGTGGCGTCATCACCCTCTCGGATGATGGATTCTCCAGACCATCCTCTACTAGTGCTATCACCCAAGTCCTCTCAGCCATCCTACTTCCAACCAGACAATGCCCTGCCTCCCCTTCTCGGACCTGCGCACCTCCCACTGTTCGGACCGACTCTCTCCACCTCAACGGACAACCGCCTCACACTTTTGTTTGGCCAATCCCTTACGCTATGCACCCTACCTCTCGTCCAGCCATCAGACTCCCTTCCCCTTCTTAATGAGCTTTCCATCGCCTCAAGGCGACATCCCTTTCCCTTTGGACTAGCAAGACACACCTTCTTCCAACAACCGCGACCTTCCCTAGGTACCCCTCTCTCCTCCGGCACATGCACCCTCATTTGGGTAGACCATTCTTCTTCCATGACAGGGTTTTGGTCTTAGATATTTAGGTTTTTTTTTACATTTAGTTTAATTTTAATTCATTTTCAGATATCTTTTTTTAAGGTTTATTTCTGATTTTTTGTGGTAGGTTTGGCGAGCCTTTGGAGTCGCACACTGAATTTGCGGAGTTTCTACAAACAGGATTGTGGTTTCATACCTTTGCATAATTTGATTAATTTAAAATGTTTATTTTATTTTATAAATGTGTTTTATGATCAAATTTTGTTGTAGAAAATATATTTTTGGAGTATTTTGATATGCGTTCAAGTGTAAAATGATTATTTTGGCGTGTTCTACTTGTTCTGCTCCCGTGAAATTAATTTCAAATTGTTTGAATAATGGAAAACCTTGTTTGATAAATTTATCTTGCATATTTTGTATTAGAGTGATGTTCTATATGAAATAAATTATTTTTTGTTATAAAATCATGGGCACTAATTGGATATATTTTATTAACTATTTAACTTGATTTCATTACTTATATGTGATGTGTGAAAGGGGTTTTTAATAGGGTGAAACTTTTGTTAAATCTTTAAGTATCATTTTTGTGTTAAATCCCTGAGTGTGCTATTTGGTAATGTTGTTTAAACTATTTATGTAATTTAGCAGGTCATGCATGTGATGAAAATTAGGGTGTGAAATAGTTTGTGGGGTACGTTTGGTTTCAAAAGAGGAATTTTATATATATTTTGGAGTTAAGTCTTCCTTGTTTTCTTGAAATTATCTAATAAATAGTTTAATTATTTATTGAATTATATAGATGGGGTGAAATTGATATATTTTTAATGAGTTAAATACGCATTTGTTTTTAATATAGTGTGTTTATATAAAAATAAGACATCTTTTTGGTTTAAACCATCTTTTCTTCACTTGGTGGTGTTTTATAAATGGCGAGAACAGTTCATTTAATTGAGAAATTTGTGTGAAAGTTGTTTTAAGGATAATTTGTTAAGAAATAGGTTTGAAATGACTTTCCTACATACAATTGGGTATGTTCATTTTGTCGGCCCTTGTTGTGTTATTTAATAATGTTTTCAATGTTGTAAAAATTGATTATGTTAATCATTGAGTGCCGCCAAATGGGTATTCGTGAAATGATTAAGTAACTAAAGATGTATTTTGGAAGGTTATTTTGGTGTTCCAATGTTTTTAAAATGGTGTTTGGGTATGCAAGAGGTGACTTCTGTGTGTAATTTTTGGTTTGTTTTGTTATATGCGAAAATATAATATTGTGTGAATGTGGAACACTATTCGGCACAAGGGAAAACCCCGGGTATCTAGGTGGGCAGACTAGAACTAATGCGCAAGTAATTTGGAGGGGTGTCATCCCTATTTCACTTAGCTGGATTGACGATTGAAACCCTAAATAAACATATAAATGACTAATGGGTCATGGTTTTTAAGCCACATTTACCGAGGGTCGTGGTTTCAAATCCAAGTTTACTGAAGTTCACTATTTCTATGCAACATTTCACTGAGAAATGAGGTTCTTACATCCTACTCTAGCTAGATGAACCATATGGGATTTACCCATAGTGCTCTACCATCCATGACATGGTGCCTTCCATCAGAAAATGGAGGATCCATTATCTCTATGTGTGTGTTCCCTTAATGTATTTTTCTCTTCCTCGTTAAAATAGTGTTTTTAAAATAGTTTTATTCAAGTGTTACTTTTTAACTTTTAGTTTGTAAATGATTCCCTCAAAAGCATTTTAAAAGTATAACTTTGAATAAGAATATTAAATTATCTCCTACTTGTTGTGGCATGTAACCTTTTTATTGGGTTCTACCCTACTGGGCTTTTTACTCACACCCTACTTACACCATTGGGTGTATGTTGACTATGTTCATTGTGTATTCTTGGTTGAGGCATTGTGTTTAGTGATGGTGGTTCTGGTTTCTGTTGGTCTTCGCGTGCAGGGTGGTGTTGGTTGCTTGGGGATGCGGCTTCTCATGTCACTTAGAGGTTGGTATTGGAGTTAATTCACTATCGTTGTTGTATTTCACTATGGGGTTTTAGTTGAATTGTAGACTCTAATCCTATTTATATATTAAAGGCATGTTTGGTTGTCTATTTTCGGTTTCAGATTATTTATCTTCATTGTTGTATTTCTATCTCTTGTTTCTCTTAAATCATTCCCATGTATTATTTTGATACTCGGGCACTTGTGATAGCCCGTCGGGATCGGAAACACCCTTCAGGCCATGTCAGGGATTGGGTCGGACATCGGGTCGGATAACAGCCCGACCTGGTATGTGAAAAAATGGTATCAGAGGTCGGTTTTCTCTCTTGGTTTGTGTTCTATTGTGATATAGTCAGGGTATACCAAATTTAAATGTATCAAAACATGACGTTCTAGCTACGAGAAAGATTCCTAGATAGCACACCTCGTGGCGACACTCGAGTTACCGGGATATGTTGAGGTTTGTTTGAGTCATTAGTCCTTGTGGTTAATCTGGTTTTGGAGAAATAAAAACGGAGTAGGGTCAGTGGTTCTAATGAGCTTGTGGGGTTTTGCAATCTATGTGGAGCGAGAGACTCTATCCAAGAATACTCACTATGGCAGTGGCATGATTGGCGTATGACCGCCAACCATATGATAAAGTCACATGCTATTATTAGTTTCATCTTGTACGTTCCTAATCTTTTTTTAGAATCTTGGAAATCTCATTTATAAGTTAAAATGATTTGGTTAGGGATTTTTTTTGGAATGAGGCGATTTTAAAAGAAAATTATGTGTATGTTTTGAAAAGTGTGGTTTGATTATTTTGGTTTTGAAAAATGGAAAAATTTCTGGGTTTAATTCTTAGTGTTATCATGGGCCACCACATGCATGAGTGTATATGGGGAGAAAAATGGTTAATGGTACAATAGGATGAGTGCATGGGCGAACATGAGGTGGATTTCCAAGTGTGACATGGGAACATGCATTTGTGAGGCCCATGAGACAACATTGGTGTTTGTGCAACACACCAACTTCATTTTTTTAATTATGTTTTTTAAAAAATTGGTTTTTAATAACCGGTGATTGAGTGGTGTGTCCTAGTGTTTTGGAAAATCTGGATGTGACGCATCTCGAGACGAGAATCCTTTTTGGCTAATTCATGACTTCAGTTTGAGTTATTATTGGTAACTTGGTGTATAAGTGTGTGGTTAGTGTATTCTTTGAAAAGTTCTTCGGGAAGACCTTGTAGTGGTTCCCCCTACTTGTTTAGTGTTCAGTTACGGTATGTCATTTCCATTAGACCAGTTTTATCTAGTTCATGTTTTTCTTTTGTAACATGTTTACGCCCCCAAAAAAATCATTAACACGCGATTGAAGTGTGGCCACAGGTAATTTTCCATTGGTCGACCCTCTATTTGATGAAATTAAGGACTCTCCCTTTTTAGCGACAATACTAAGTTGGTCCCTCATCCTTTTCAGTTAAGAATATCCTCCCATAGCGGGACGACATACATTTAGGGATTTGATAGGATTTTTGGTCTCTTTTAGTTGTCTGAGTCAATAGGTACGATGTTTGACATCGTTGTGGTTGAAGGTGCCCCTAGGGAACAGTGAAAGGAATTCCAGTGGGGAAGGGTGAAGGCAGTTCAGAGTTATCAGTGCAGACTGATCTATTGAAAGGATCGTAGTGCTTTCATCATCCGCAATGTTAATATTAGGTGATTTCTTACGGTGTGGGTAATCTTTGAACTGTACTGGTGGATTTCATAAAACCCTATGAGAATCCCTATTTTTCATAGTAGTGTGTCCTCCTCTTGGGGGGTACTAATTTTTCTTTTCAAAGATGGGTGTTTTTTTTGCATCTTTACTACTTATGTTTCATGGATAAGGTGAATACGTGATGCATGTGCATCGTCTAAACCCCTGTTTTGATGGATGATCCATGAGGGAGTAGTTGAATGTCGTGGTGCATTGTGTTTTTTGGTGTTGTCCCTATTCTTGTGTGGTTTCGTGTGGAACAAAACTGGAGAGGCTCCGTTCGAGAGTCTTCAATACCTAATTGTGAGGCATGAGATGCTTCAAACATTAGGGCTCCATCCATAGGCATTATAGTGAAGTTAATGCATAATAAGGAACTCCTAGAGTGTATGGGACCCCACCCTTAATTCTTTTTCTAGTATTGAAGGTGATGGCAGTTCAAACTGTTTTCTGTGTTTATTCAATTCCGAATGACCCATCTAAATGGGTGAGGGTTTTCGTGGATATTAGGAGTCATATTATCCTAATTAACTTAACGTATTGAGGATTTCATCCCACTATATATAATCTCTTTTACTATTCCTTAGGAAGTACTTTTAGAGAAATTGATCACAATTTTGAATAGTGCTCATATGGGGATTTGGAGACGTTGGTTTTTCGTTGGATGTGGTTTCGAGGCCATCGTAGTTAGTCCCCTCCCTCCCCACCCCTTGTAGTGGGGTGTTTGATAGCTGTCGAGAAATTATAGATGTTTCTATAGTTTATGGATGTTATAAATGTGGGGAGATCCAGAGTGAGTCTCTCCCGGATTTTTATGAAATAAATCTGTGTTGGATTTTCATAATTGTGGGGAGTCCTCCCAGGCCTCCCCATGACAGTTTTCCAATCTGGTCTCGAGTCTCAGTATGTTTATAATGGTGGGGAGCCCATTCGGGATTTCCCATGTCATCTTTTAGTTCTGCTCTAAAATATGTCGTTCGGTAAGAGATAAGAGTCTATTTGGATGTGATTTGATAATGTTTGTTCACTCCATCCAAATGACGTGGATTTAATTTAATGGTGCGCGAGATATTTCAGTTTGTGAAGTTGATTTCCATGGGTACAAGAGTTCCTTTTCTAAAACAATCAAATAGAGGTATTCTAGCACTCTGGGGTAGGTGACACTTAGTAAAAAGTCTATTACGGTTTCATGAGGTTTTCAATTAAGGAACTTTCTCTAAGAACAATGTGTTTGACTCTTTCACATGTTTTTATTTTAGGGGATCCCCTTTGAATCTTAAGGGGTATGTCGTTTTCTACTTTGGGTCTCACCCTTATTTGTGTGTTTTCGGGGATGGAAAGCTTTATGGTGGGGACAATTGTCACATTCAGACATTTTCAAATTTATTTTATTTTATTTAATTATTTTTCCACCCCTGTGACATTTTTTCTTCTGGGTTCAGGTTGGACCGAGGTTAAAATTTTGAGTAATTATTAAAAAATATGTGTTTTGGCCTTGACTACATCCAGCGCACCATGGTCGATGGTGCATGACCTCGCTCTGTCCAATTCATGCCCTTCTCGATTGTCAACTAATTAAATAAAATTAATTATTAATAATGAAATAAAATTAACTGTGATAAAAATTTAATAAATTATTTTAATGATAATAAAATTATAATTATTTTAGGATGTTATTATTATAATTATTTTTTTCACTATTGTTATAATTTTTTTATCTTTTATTTTATTACTATCAATTTATTACTATTTTTTATTATTAATAGTTTTAGATTATTTTTATTTATTTATTTAATTATTTATTTTCTATATATTTTTTTGTAGGGTTTACCTCTCCCTTTCCTATTTCACCCCCTTGGACCCTCTTTCCCATCACGCTGCAGTCCACTTACCCTCTGGTCCATCGCCCCCTTCCCCCATATTCTTATCATGGTGCACCGCCCCTGCTCCCCTCCGACTCCCACGTCCGGTGACCACCATCTGTTGGCCTCACCATATCGCACAATGCCTCTGGTCGCTACTCCTTTGGTTGAGACTACTCCCCTTGTAGATGGTGTCTCCACCTCTAGGAAAGCAGCTCCAACGAACCACTGTGGGTCGTCCTTCTACCTCGCCCCGAACCTCGTCACCTGCTTCCTCATTCAGACACCCACAATCACACCCCCTGGATTTTTTTTCTGGCCACGCCGTTGCCCTCCAAGATGCCTGCTACACCGGACATCCGTTTCCATCCTTGACCGGCCGCACCGGACCTCAGTAGCTCGAATGCATCTTGGCCAGCCCCCGGACTTGTGTCGCGCCAGCCTTCGGACCGCCTACTCCTTTACGTCCTGATCTTTCTCCACTCGTGTTGTCACCCCGGTCCTCCCAACAATCTGCCTTCCACCCAACCGACCACCTGCCACCCCCTCTCAGACCTGCGCCACTTCCTCTATTTGGACCGGTGCTCTACACCTCAACAGACAATCGACTCATATATCCATTCAGCCATCCCACTTGCTTCATGCGCCCTACCTCCCAGCCAGCAGTCTGACTCCCTCCCCACTTATAACGTGCTCCCCATCTCCCCCAGAGGACCTCCCTTTCCCCTCAGACCAGCATGCCATAAATTCTTCCAATGACCACTATCTTTCGCGAGTACCCCGCTCTCCTCTAGCACATACACCTTCCTTCGGGTAGACCATTCTTCCTCTGTGCTAGGGTTTCTATCTTAGTTATTGAGGTTTTTGTTTACGGTTGGTTGTATTTTAATGAATTTTTGTATATCTTTTTTTTAAGGTTCATTTTAGATTTGTAGTGGTGGGTTTGGTAAGAAATTGGAGATGCACATTGAATTTGCGGAGTTTCTACACACCGATATGTGGTTCCATACTAGTGCATAATTTTATTAATTTAATATTTTTATTTGACTTTATATGTTACTCCCTGACCCCAGTTACCCAGAGTCAGTGCATTATAACCTACCATTGGCACAATACAAGGTATGATGTCTTGAAAGACTGATCAGTTCAGTAGCCTTGGAAGTACTAGATACATAAATCAGTTTTACATTACATCATGTAATAAAAAAACTACATTGTGTAGCCTTTGAACACTCTAATATCCCTTATCTTATTCTTGTAGGTTAATTGTAATATACTTCATCGCATCCTGGAAAAAATAAAACATAAGAAAGGGGTGAGATCAGATTTTCAGTAAGGATAGAAATATAACAGAAACTATCATAAATAATAATAAACATTAAAGGTAATGTATAAGACTAAAACACAAGCCTTTTAATCCTAAAATTCAGCATAATATGGAAAAGATAAATCAAATAATTCCATTTACATACTCACATGGATATTCTACTAGTCGAATAATCACTTATAATATCAATATCCAATTTCATAATTATTGAATGCATAATTCCAGACATCATAACCAAATAGTCAAGGCCTCGTGACATTATTACAAAATTATATTTTGTCAAGGCCTTTTGCCATGATACTAGTTTGTCCCATGATACCTACCGATTCATCGAGCAGCTATAGTGGGTTCCAACCAACACATTACAGGTACAATGCATTCCTCATATGAAAAGGTTGAAACAAAACATAAACATTATATTAATTCTAACATACAAAATGAAAATAATTTAACCAAAAACCATGAATGGTATAAAAATAACAAATCCATAGTCAGACATATCACAAAAATTTCAATATAATATAGATAATTGTATCATTATAAATAATCTTCAAACATGTGTAAATCCATCAAAGGATGTTGACATAGATGAAATCAAAACTATTTGAGAAAAATATCAATTTCTATTTTGAAATAATTTAAAATTCACATAAATATAAAAGAAAATAATTATTTTGAAAATATTATTATAATATTGTAAGGGATTCTTCATAGGTGTTATAATGACAGAAAATAGATGTACCCAGCGTATCAGTTAAAAAACATTCTTACCTTAATTCGTCGAAAAGATCATAAAGTATTTTGTTTGGAAAACAACAGAACATTTATTTTCAGAAAAATTTATATAATTTAAAAATGGGTATGAATGAATTTTACCCATATTCGATAAAATAGAAAAAATGTTTTGAAATAAATTTTTAAGAAACACAGGTGTGGCTGATAAAGAGGTCCTGGTAGATACTCACGTATAAACAACATCAGATAATGAAGAGATTGTTGAATTAACCCATACATTGTACTTTTCTTTGATTTAGAGTACATTACCATCCATTGTAATAGTTAAATCATTGTTATTAAATTTCTAAGGAACCACATACATAAATATGATATCATATATGATCTTCTAATATTTCATTGTTAATAATATTTCTGTAGTATCATTATTTCAGGTGTTAACTGATTCGTTTTCCTTTATTTTTATTGATACATAAATCATGTTTTTTATGGATACGATGTATTGGATTCATATACAGATTGATATTAAGTTCATAAACATTATTGTTAATCATAAAATGAAAATTAATCTTGAATGATTAATATGGGGAATGAATCTCATTGTGTTCGTGGAGATGGTTATTTGTACGTAAGCAAGAGCGACAATATCATTCTATTGATGGTGAAATCATACATAATTGGATGGTATATCATATATACAGAATAAATAAAATGTTATATTTATTATTTATATCAGTTATAATTATTATTATACCCATCCAAATAATTAAGTGTTTGAATAACAAACTATAACACGACGTGGAGAAGGTAAACCGTGCATATGCACGTATGATGACTTGTCATTCATAGGATGGATAGAATAATGAATATGTTCATACCATATTTATAATAACATTACAATATGTCTATGGTACTATAGTTTTTATTTCGGCATGGAAACAAAAAAGAAAGAGGCAGTGGAAGAAAAAAATAACTTTGAAAGTTGTGGTGAAATTGTTACCTCCTCTTCAAGTGTTTTTTTTTTGAGTTGATAAAAAGGGCTCCATATATTAGATTTCTGATCAATGTAAGGCCTCTAGGTCTACATGAGAGTACTTGTGAGGATATTTGAGTTGGATATGGAAGATCCAAATGGTTTTGGAGGTGTTATTTTTAGAGAAGGGGATGTACCCTTTTATAAGAGAGGTGAGGGTCACTTTAGGAAAAGCTTGAAATATTATTTTATTATACAATCATATTCGTTTTATAATGGCTAAAATGGGTTTATTTCAAGGATAAGGTGGGGATGGGTAAAAAAACTCAAAAAATAGGTTTTATATAGGTTTAGGTCACCATATTAACCTTATCATATAGATTTAACCCTTAGTTAAATATTTTAACTTTTAACATGTATTCTTGTATTGTTATATTATAACTGTTTAATAAAATTTATATAAAATGCCAAGAGATACCCAAGTGGTTAATTATTGATATATATAACATTATATAATTACTTTGGTGAAACCTTATAGTTTTATGAATATTATATCAATTACTAAAATATTATTTGTTTTAAAAACACATTTATGTCAATTTTGACACAATATTGTATTTGGTTTTTGTGAAAGTCATAACAACTTTATCACTTCAACTGAAAATTTATTTAATTAACCCTAACATGTAATATTAACCTATAAAATAATTGGAATACATAAAAAGTCTGAATTTAAAATTATATTAATATTTATAATAACAATGACTTTAATCATTCATTAATAAGATAATTACTACATCATCATTGTGTCATAAATATATTTAATTATTTAATGTCTAAAAATTAAAAATAAAATACCATTATTTAGGAAATCTTTTTATAAATCTAATTAATATTTATAGTCGAATTTATATTATGTATATCCCTATATTAAAAATGGATTAGTTATTAAACATTGAAGATCACACTTTTCACTCTTCTTTAAATAAATTAATAATAAATTTTCTAATCTAATCCATGTGGACCAAAATGATCATATTTTATTCCTATGGATGATTTTGGTCGAAATAAACTGATCTAATAGAATGAAGACATGTTAAAGGGTAATTATAATATCATTTTTACCTTCAATTACCCCATTAACTTTTAACCGTGGTAAATAAAAGTCAATAGTTACTATTCACAAATTTTTTTTCATATTATTGAAACAAATTTTACTTAGTTATGTCAACTGTGTCTCTCAGATTTATTATATTCAATTCACATAAGGGGTAAAATTATGTTTTATGCAAATTTTCAAATTTTCCTAGAAGGTTGGTAAAAGACGTTAAATGTTAAATAAAAATTTAAATATATAATATTATTATAAAATGAATCCAATTAATTACATTGAACATATATAGGTATTATGTATCAATTTTGACCTAAAATAAATATAATTAATGTAAATATTTTTTAAAATAAAAATTTGGTTTTAAACAGTAACATTGTGCTTTTCACTATTCATAAAAAATTGAACGTTTTCTGAAAAAATTCAAAACATTCACCCTAAGCTAATTTTGATATTTGAAATCTAAAAATGAAGTCAATTGTGATAAATAAAATTTATAAAATTTCAATAAGTGTGTATTACTATTCATAATAGCTAGTATAGTTGGTTGTGGGCAGCTAAAACACCAAGTTTAGTACATCACAAGTGGTTGCATTATTCAAAGAGAAACGTATCGTGGAGGATTTGGGGTTTACATTCTTACCTCTTTCAAATAATTTTTCCCTCAAAAGATATATAATACTACTGTATAAAAAGATTCAGGTGGTTCTTCAACACAAGTTCCTCAAGTTCTAATGTTGCCTCTCATATCGTGTGATATCTCCATTGAAATTTCATTAGACGAGTCGCCCGGTTTCCCAACACTTGTTCTCCGGTATCAAGATTTTTTTTTGGATTTTCACAATAAGATATATCATGTTCCAGTTCTATTTCATCATAAGAGAGTATATTCATTGGGTCAGGCTTTTATTTTATAAACAGTGATACCTGGAACACATCATGAACATTGGAGAGAATTAGCATCATTTCCAAATGGTAAGCTACAACTCCAATTCGTTATAGAATATAGAAAGGTCTGATGTACATGGGACTCAAATTACCCTTCTAACCGAATTGTGTAACACCCTTCCATAGAGATACCTTCAAGAAAACATGATCTAATACTTGAAATTCTAGATCATTCTATCGGTTATCAACATAGCTCTATTTCCTGCTTTGAGCTACTTTGATGAGGATTTGGATGGCCTTCACCTTTTTTATTATTTCCTTAACAAGTTCTGGGCCTTCTATTTTTTTTCACCTACATCATCCCAACAAGTTGGTGTGTGACATCTCATTCCTTATAACACTTCATATGGTTTCATCTGAATACTTGAATAAAATATATTGTTGTAGGAAAATTATACTAGAGGTAAATATTGATCCCACATACATTGAATGTAAAGTGAGAAAGATCTCAACATGTCTTCTAATGTTGGAATAGTCTGTTATGATTATCCATCAGTAAGAGGTTGGTAGGAAGTTCTTAAAAAATGTTCAGTATGTAGGTCCTTCTAAAGACTTTTCCAAAATATTGATGTAAAACGGGGATCACAATCAGAAACAATCTATTGGGGTACTCCCTTAAGACTTACAACTTCATCAATATATAGTATTTCTAAACGTTCAAGTGGTAAATCTTCATTTATTGAATGAAATATTGCTGACTTGGTAAGGCAATCGATAATGACCTATATTGCATCATTCCTTCTAGGAGTATTTGGTAGCCCCATGAATTTTTTCATCGTAATATAATCCAATTTCCACTCAGGTATGGGAAGAGGTTTCCTGAATGTTCTTTGATGTTGTCTTCCATCCTTCACCAGTTAAAAACCATACATCTTGACACATAATCAACAATATCTCTTTTCATGTTGTCCCACCAAAAATGTTCTTTCATATCTCTATAAAGCTTACTACTACCAGTGAGTATATGTAAATTGGATCTTTGAACACTATCCAACAACTCTCTTTTTTTATTGGTATGTTAGGAACACAAAATCTATTCCCAAATTTTAAAATTTCTTCTTCACATACGAATTCAATCAATCTCCCATCATTAAATGATTTAATTTTCTTTTGAAACTACTCATCATCAGTATGAGAAATTTTTATCCTTTATAGTAAAGTTGGATTGGAAACCAAATGAAAAATTATTGATTTTTCTTCTTCCATGATTATTCCCACGTACATCTTTTCTAGATCCCTGAACATAAGATCTCTTTATACTCCCATCTTTTTCAAAAATCCATGATCCTTTCTTCTCAAATCATCTTCTACCATATATTCCTTCTCCAGGTGGTAGAGTATAGTGCAATTATAATTTTTGAGTAGTTAAATCCATTGTATTTTCCTCATGTTTCATTTTTTATGTGGGAAAATATACTTGAAACTCATGTGATCGATATATATCTCACATTTTTTTACCTAAGTGATTGTGTCTCCATATATTCAAATCAATGATTACTATTTCTAACTAAGGATCATGAGTATGATTGTTTTGTTCATGATTTTTTAGCTGTCGTGATGCCTAGGAAATGACCATATCATTCTACGTAAGGACACTACCAAGTCCTTTCTTTGATGAATCACTGTAAATAACAAACCCATCCTTCCTAAATGGTAGAGTCACGATAGGATCATTGACTAATAATCTCTTAATTTATTCAAAAAATTATTCATACTCTTTTTTCCAAACAAATTTAACACCTTTACCTATGATCTTGGTTAATGGGTTAGCCAATCGGGAAAAATAATGGATGAAATGCTGATAACAACCTTCTAAACCAATAAAACCGTGTCCCTCAGTTGTACTCATCAATTATGGATATTATTGTATTTCTCTTGTATTATAAGGATCAATAGATATTCCATTCTTAGAGACAATATTTCCCTGAGAAAAAAAACTTTTTAAGCCATAATTTACACTTGCATAACATCCCATACAATTCATTTCTTTAAGAGTCTTTAGAATAGTGCTCAAGTGATTTTCACGATCTTCATATATTTTAGAGTAAACGAATATATCATCAATAAATACCACTACAAAGTCATAAAGATATTCCTTGAAATCATTATTCAATAGATCGATTAAAATAAAGGGTGCATTAGCCAGTCCAGAAGTCATTACTGTAAACTCGTAATACCCCTACCTTGTATGAAATTCAGTCTTCAAAATGTATTCCTTCTTAACACAAAACTAATGCTATACAGACTAGAGGTCAATCATTGAAAAATATTTAGCTCTATTAAGTTGATCGGATAAATCATCATTGTGAGGTATCTGTACTTTTTTTATTGTTATAACATTGTTCTCCCTATAGTCAATGCACAAACTCATAGATCTATCTTTCTTTATTAACAAAAATAATAGGGGCTCCCCATTGAGATACACTAGGGAGAATGAATCCGTTTTTACTCAATTCCTCTAGTTGTTTCTTTAGTTACAATAATTTCACATTGGTCATTTTATAAGGGGTATTAGATATGGGCCTTGAACTGGGAATTAATTCAATGGAAAACTCAATTTACTGTTCTATAGGATGTCTAGGTAAATCCTCTGGAAACACATCAACATATTCTTATACAATAGGTACATCCACTATTTGAACATTCTTATCCTCAACCATAATTATTTCTCTCTCTTCCTCCACAATAATTAAATTTAGTAGATCTACTAGGGGTGGATCTAGATAAAAATCATGTGGTGACATTTCTTCTCTAAAGAAATTGTACTTATTTTAATCAAAAAAAATTGAACCTCCTTCTTACAATAAATTTCAGCATCATGGTATAAAATCCAATTCATACTGAGGATTATATCAAATTAAATATTGGGTATGCTGATGATATATGTAGATAAACATCATTTATATGCCCTAATGAGTACTGATTCATAAAACTCTATTGCAATGATACATCCCTTAAATGTTTTGGCTGACAAATTTCATGTTAAATCAAATTGGAAATATACAATTTTATTAGAAAATATGGAGTATATGAAACAATTCTACGATCCAAAATCAAATAATCCATTGGTTAAATTTGAGGAAACCATTAAATTACCTGACACAATGTCATTCGTACCTTCAACCTTAGTAGTAGTGATCCCATAAGATTGGACTTGCTCCCTTGGATTTATCTAAGGTATGTTTCCTTGGAAATTAGGAAATTCATTTTAATAATTCCCCATTTTATATTATTTTAGCATTCAACATTGATACACTCTTTCATTCCATTGAAATCACGAGCTTGGTGGCCTTTTTCACCACACGTGTAACAGACTCTCATTCCCTACAGGCAAGTACCGGGCTGTTTCGTCCCGTATTTACTACAGGATAGAAATTCAACATTTCCTGCATTCCCCTTATTTCCATTTATAGAGTGTTCAACAGATCTCTTCTTCTCTTGTATTGCATTAATGTACTAGGTCTTAAAGAATTCCTTTTCTGTCTTGATAGCACATGAGACAATATCTTCATACGATGAGAAGGATTATGAGATTAATTCTCAACAGAGAAATGTTTTTAACCCATAAACGAATAGATCAATCATACCCCTTGGATTTCATATATAATTTGCATCATGGTTTTCTAACCTTGTAATGTTATCATCATACTTTGCAACATTCTCATTATTCTTTTGCTTTAGACTCAGAAATTGCCTTTCCATATCTTCTCGATGGTTACGAGGAAAGTATTTTTCTATGAAAATATCATAAAACTCGATCCATTTTATATTTTATACTTCTTAATATTGTTTTGTGTTTGAATTAATGACCATGATTGATCTGAATCTATGGGGAGGTGAAAAACTATCGTGACAACCATTTCCATTTTGCTACTCCCAATGCAGGAAATATTTTATCTAAAGAACCTATCCGATGCTAGAAACAAATGGATTTTTAGCCCCATTTAATTTTGGTGGTGGAAGCCTCATAAGTTTTAAAACATTGATCCTTCGCGTTGTGGATTAGAGTTCTCCAAACGGGTTAGGTTATTATTCATAACCGGACAGATTTTCCTAGTATGGTTATAATTTGTTCAGAAATGGTTTCATCTCCAATGCCACTATAATTATATGTAGTGGGAGGGAGATCACTACATGTATTACATGCATTGATACATTTTCCATTCCATACACTAGGTACCATTTCTAAACAATGTAATACACTATATTAGTTAATAAATCACAATACATAATTCTAAACTTGTAAAACATTTAACATAAATTAAATTGTTAATGGATATAACCCATAATCATAAAATGTTTTCTTTAAGGATGAATTTAATCATAAATCATTCATAATGGTTTGTAATGAAAATGTGAATTATCCTAAGAATATCCCACATATGTTTCGTAACCAAGAGTGCAGCAAGGCCCGTTATCATGTACCAGGATACCCTGGGTCAAGCCCGATACTCCATGTCAGAATTTTCACTCCAAGGTACATCTATGCCAGAGCCGCCTCTACTGGATTGTATCCTAAGAGGGATGTATTTCTTAGAGAATACCCAAAATCTCTATATTACCAAAATTTATGGATGTTCTTCTATACAAATCCTCAACGTCTCTCTTAGGGTAATGATCTGTAATTATAGTTTTCTAAGTCTAGCTTCCAAGGTTTGTACTAAACATCCTCTGATACCAACTATAACTCCCCGACCCCAATTACCTAGATTCAGTGCATTATTAAAAATCATTGTCATGATACAAGGAACCATTTCCCAAAAGATTGACCAGTTTAGTAGCCTTGTAAGTACTAGATACATACATAAGTTTTACATTACATCATAAAATAAAGAAAAATCATTGTTCCCCTTTGAACACTCTTATATGTATTAGCCTATTCCTACAGGTTAATCGTAATATACTTCTTTGCATCCTGGGAAAAATAAAAAAAATAAAGGTGTGAGCTCAGATTCTCAGTAAGGATAACAATATAGTGGAAACTCTCATAAATAAGAATAAACATTTAAGGCAATGTATACGACTGAAACCCAAGAAATTTAACCATAATATTCCGAATAATATAGTAAAGATATATCAAATAATTCCATTTACTTATTCACATGGATATTTTAATTATCTAATAATCACAAGTAATATCAATATCCAATTTCTTAATGATTGAATGCATAATGCCAGAAATCATAACCATATATTTAAGGTCTTGTGCCAAGACTAAAAATAAGAATTTGTCAAGGCCCTGTTCCAATATAGCAGTTTGTCTCATGAGACTTACCGATGTGTCAAGAAGATATATCAGTCTCCATGTATCACATACTAAGTCCAATTCATTCCTCAAATGAAAAGGTTGAAACATAACATATAAATTTGAATTAAAACTATCATACAGAATGTCTATACTTTATCGATAAACCATGAATTGTATAAAAACAATACATCCATAGTCTAAAATAACACAAAAACTTCAACACAATATAGAATATTTTATCATAATAAATAAGCTTCATAAAAGTGTAGTATCCATCAAAGTATGTTGACATAGATGAAATAAAAACTATTTGAGAGAAATATCTCTTTCTATTTTGAAGTAATTTAAAATTTACAAAATTATAAAAGAGAAAGATTATTTTGATAATATTCCTATAAACATGTTAGTGAAGCTTCAATGGAGTTATAACAGCAGAAAATAGACTTACCCATTGTATAAGTTAAAATACATTATTACCGGAATTCGTCGAAAAGATCGTAAAGTACATTGTTTGGAAAATGATGGAATGATTCCTTTCAGAAAAATTAATATAAAGTGAAGCATGGGTATAAATTACATGAAAATATATTCTAGGAAATTGTAAAAATATTTTGAAATACATTTTTAAGAACCACAGATGTGGATGATAAAGAGGTCCCAGTAGATACTCACGTATAAAAAACCTAGAATAATGAAGGGTAATAGAATTAACCCTTACCTTGTAATTTTAATTGATTGAGGGTACATTAAACTTATGTAAAATAGTTAAATCGTTGTTATTAAATTATATAAGAACCACTTACATAAATATGATATCATATATGATATTCTAATATATCTTTGTTAATAATATTTCAGTAGTATCATTGTTTCATGTGTTAACCGATTTGTTTTCCATTATATGTTTTGTTATGTAAGTCATGTTTTTTATGGATATGATGTATTTTATTAATATTAATGAATGATATAAAGTTCTTAAAAATTATTTTTAATCATAAAATGAAAATTATTCTTGAATGATTATGATGGGAAATGAATCTCATCGCGTTCGTGGAGACGGTAATCCGTACGTATGCACGAGTGACAATATCATTCTATTAATGGTGAAATAGTATGTAATTGGATGATATATCATATATAATGAATCAATAACATTGTATATTTATTATTTACATTAGTAATACTCATTATTATACCCAACCAAATAATGACGTGTTCGAATAACAAACTACACCACGACATGGATAGGGTAAGTTTTACGTACACACGTATGGTGACTTGTCATTAATAGGATGGATAGAATAATGAATATAGTTGTAAAATATTTATAATAACATCACATTATGTGTAAGGTACTAGATTTATTATTTTGGTATTGAAACAAAAAAGAAATTGGATGAGGAAGAAGAATGGAACTTTAGAAGAGGTGGTGAAATTATTACCTCTTCTTTGGGTGTTTCCTTTTGAGATGATCATCTATAGGATGTCTTTATGATAAAATTAAGGCAACTAGATCAAATTGAGGGTAGTTGGGAGGATATTTGAGTAGGGTTTTGTGAAGCCAAATGGATTTGGTGGTGTGATTTTTAGAGAATGGAATGTCCCTTTTTATAAGAGATGTGAGTTTCACTTTGGGAAAAGCATGAAATATTATCTTATTATACAATCATATTCGGTTTATAATTGAAAAAATGATTTATTTCATGGATAAGTTAGGGATTGTTCTAAAAACTCTAAAAAATAGATTTTAGATAGTTTTAGGTCACCATATTAACCTTATCTTTTAGATTTAACTATTTGTTAAATAGTTTAACTTTTACAATGTATTCTTTTATTATTATAAAAAATTGTTAATAAACATTCTATAAAAATAAAATAGAAACCCAAGTGGTTAATTATTTATTTATCTATCCTTATATATGTCATTTTTTCAATCCTTATATATTTATAAATATTATATCAATTAATAATATAGTATTTGTTTTGAAAACTCATTTATTTCAATTCAGACACTACTTAGTATTTGGGTTTTGTTAATGTCGTAACAACATTATAACTTCAAAACAATTTATTTAATAATCCTTAAAATTCCATATTAACCTAAAAAATTATTTATATACATCAAAAGTCTCAATTAAAAATATTATTAATATTTATGATATTAATTAATTTAATCGTTCCTTAATAATGAAATTACTAAATGATCATTGTGTCAGAAAAAAATTTAATTATTTAAACTCTAAAAATTATAAATAAAGGATCATTAGGTAGGAAACCATTTTATCATTATAATTAATATTTATAGTCCAATTTATCACATGTTTAACCCTATATTATAAATGGTTTAGTTATTAAACATTTAATTTAACACTTTTAACTCTTCATTAAATAAAATAATAATAAATGTCATAATCTAATAAAAGTGGACCAAAAGGATAATACTTTATTCCAATGGTTGATTTTGGTCGAAATAAACATATCCAATTGAATTTGGACATGTCTTATGATAATTATAATTTCATTTTTTACCATTAATTACCCTTTTTACTTCTAACCTTACTAAATAAAAGTAAAAAAGTTACTGTTCACCAAAAATTATTTTCAACTCGTTGAACCAAATTTTACTTACTGATGTCAACTGTATCTCTCAGTTTTTTAAATTAAATTTATAGAAGTGGTAAAATTACGTTATATGAAAATATGAAAATGTGCCTAGAAGGTGGGTAAAATACGTCAAAAGTTCAATAAAATTTTATATATCAAATCTTATTATAAAATAATTTCAATTAATTACATTGAACATATATAGGTATTATGTATATATTTTTATGTAAAATAAATATAAATAAAATAAATAATTATTTAAATAAAAAGTTGGTTTTAAACAATAATGTATTGTTTACACTATTTATAAAAAATTAAAACTTTTCATAAAAGTACCAAAAATTCCCCCTAAGATAATTTTGATATTCCGAATACAAAACGTAATTACATTTTGAAAAATAAAATTTATAAAATTTCAAAAATTTTGTATTATTATTCATAACAGTAAGTTTAATTGGTTGTGGTGTGCTAGAACTCCAATTTGCATACAACGTAAGCTATTGCATTATTCAAAGAGAAATGTATCATGGAAGCTTGGGGTGTTACATTATAAATGTGTTTTATGATCAAATTTGTGGTGCAGAATATATTTTTGTAGTGTTTTGATTTGCGTTCAAGTGAAAAATGATTTTTTTGGTGTGTTCACTTGTTTTCGAACCATTGAAATTAATTTCAAATTGTTTTAATAATGGATAACATGTTTTGATAAGGTTATTTTCACATTTGGTTATAGAGTGATGTTCTATATAGAAGAAATTTTGTTTTAAGTAGAAACTCTTGGGTGATAATTTTATGTTTTTTATTAACCTTTTAACTTGATTTATTTACTTAAATGTGATGTGTGAAAGGGGCGGTTGATAGGGTGTAACATGTGAAAAATATTTAATTTATTTTTTTGTGAAATCCCTATGTTTAAAATTTGATAATTTTCTTTAAATTGTTTATGTAATTTATAATGTCATGCATGTGATGAAAATTATGGTGTGAAATAGTTTTTGGTGTAAGTTTGGTTTTAAAAGGGGGATTCTATATATATTTGGGGGTGAATCCTTCTTGGTTTTCTTTAAATTATCTAATAAATAATTTAATGATTTATTGAATAATCTAGATGGCATGAAAGTGGAATATTTTTAATGATTTAAATAAACATTGGTTTTTAATGTAGTATGTTTAAATTAAAATACGACATGTTTTTTGTGTAAACCCTATTTGTTTCACATGGTGGTGTTTAATAAATGGTGCGAACAGTTCATTTAATTGTGAAAGTGGTGTGAAACTAGTTTTAAGGATAATTTTTTAAGAAAATGGTTTGAAATGACTTATTTTCTTGGAATTGGGTATATTTATTGTGTCGTCCCTTGTTCTGTTATTTAATAATGTTTTATAAGTTGTGAAAAATTATTACATTCATCTTTGAATGTCACCAAATGAGTATTTGTGAAATTACTATGTAACAAAAATGGTATTTTGGAATGGTATTTTGGTGTCCGTGTGTTTTTAAAATGGTGTTTGGGTATTCAAGTGTTGACTTCCGGGTGTAATGTTTGGATTATTTTGTGATTTGTGAAAGTCATATACTATGTGAATGTGGAACATGATTGAGCACAAGGGAAAACCATATGTATCTTTATTGATAGACAAGAACTAGTCTGTTAGTGATCTGGAGGGGTATCGTCCCTGTTTTACAAAGATGGATTGATGATTGAAACACTAACTAAACTTATGAATTATTGAAGGTTGTGGATTGTAAGCCACATTTAATGAGGTTCAGGGTTTCTAAGCGATGTTTACTGAGGGTCGTGTTTTCTATGCAACGTTTATTTAGGGTCGTAGTTTATAAGCCACGTTTCACTAAGATATGAGGATCTCGGGTCACACTCGAGCTAGATAAACATTATGGGATTTACCCACAGTGCTCCACCATCCATGACATGGTTCCTTCCATCAGCATACGGAGGATCACTTGTGTGTGTGTGTGTTAACTTAACGAATTTTTCTCTACTTATTTAAAATTGTGTTTGTGAAATATTTTTCATCAAGTGTTCATTTTTAACTTTTAGCTTTTAAATGTTTCCCTTAAAATCATTTTAAAAGTATAACTTTGAATAAAAATATTAAATTATATCCTAGATGTTGTGGCATGGAACCATTTTATTGGGTGGTATCTTATTGGGCTCTTGGATCACACCATACATACACCCATGTGTGTATGTAGACTCTGTTCTTTGTGTATTCCAAGTTGAGGCCTCGTCCTTAGTGATTTTGGTTCTGGTTTCTGTTGCTCTTTGCATGTAGGTTGGTGTTGGTAGCTTTGGGATGCAGCTTTTCATGTCGCTTGGAGGTTGTTATTGGAGTTTTAGTTCTCAAACTATGTTTTTTTCCCTTTGGGTTTTTACTAGAATTATAGACATTAAACCTGTTTATATTTTAATGGTGTGTTTTTTTGTCTGTTTCCAGTTGCAATTTATTTAACTTGTTTGTTTTTTTCTATATATTGTTTTAGGTAAATTGTTCCAACATATTATTTTGATAAATGGGGACTTTTTCTTGCCCATGGGGATCTGGAACACCCTTCAAGCCATGTCGCAGACTGGGTCGGACATCAAGTTAGATGGAAACCTGTCCAGGTTCATGACAAAACAGAAGTTCTCTATATAGAGGTTTTCCATCACAATATCCAATGCCTTAGTAAAATTTATGAATCATGACAAATAGTGACATTTAATCAAGTAGTTTCAATATCCATGCAAATACACATAATTATCTCATGTATGGATTCATTATAGATGAAAATTTATATTAGGTTGATAGTAAATAGAACATTTGTTACATATTAGATTAATAAGAAAAAATCATGTGGCACCTTAGGAGGAGAAGCATTAAACATAATAGCATGGAATTGATATCCAACCTTAATATAGTTCTCTACATTTAAGATATTAATCATGATTGATGAAAGTCATTTGATTCATGTATGTGAGGTAAGATGGTTTATAATTCATATCATCCAAAGAACAAAAGTTCATTGAATCTTCTTAATGTTATCCACACACACATATGTGGTCCAATAGATGTCTCTAGAATATATGGAGATAGGTATCTCATTATTTTTATTTATTTTTATAATTTAATGGCTTGTATACTGATTATATTGTGGAAACAAAAAGTTTTGGATTTAATGAAAATTTAACTTTGAATTTATGAAAAATAACTTGGCCACACTATCATGATTAAATGATCTAATAATTGATGTGAATCCACATCCATTTTATTTGAAAATTACTTCTAAAAACACAGAGTAAAAACCTCAGTGCCTATATTGACAAATCTATAAAAAAATGGTATTTTTGTATGTAGAAATTGATATGTGAACAATATCTCTAGAACAATGTTCATTGAGAGTCATATTTATCATCATTACCATAGGGAGGCTATTCAAGAATCAGTGTACACTCCAAAGCAAATAGGTATTTTTTGTGAGAAACCAAGAAAAACACATGAGTTATGGTACGTAAGAAATAGCTCTATGATATACTTTCAGGTTTTTTGAAGTAAAATTTTATTCCAAAACAATTAATATAACCATGAAATGTAACGGGGATGCAGTATATGTGGGAATATTCCTTACATATTCAATGAATATTGATAACTATGAATATTATGAAGATTATATTGGAAGAACATTGGAATTCACTGAGGCCAATATTATTTATTGTAAAACCATAAATAAAAAGAGGAGATCATATGATTATATTCTATGAAGATGAAGATGAAACCAGAAAAGGGATGGAGTCGAATGATGATATTGTGGAAGTCTTGAAAAAAAAATTATGTCTCACAAAATGATGATGATTTAGTAGATGAATTATATGAGGAAACTGTGGATGATGAAATAACATCTTGACCTCAGATGACAAATATAGGATAAACATGTGATCAATCTAGCACCATTGCGGATTGTAAGGAACCCACACAAACAAAAGAAATGTGTAATTAAGAACATTATTCATTCTTATCATTTGAATAACCATCCTACTTTGAATAATTAATGACTTATTAATTAGGGGATACAACCATTAATAAATAACTAGATCAGATTGCCAAGAACCAAAAACCTGATCTTGTTAAGAGACTATATAATCAGAATGTGATTGGAACAAAGTGGCTCTTTAAGAAAAAATTTGATGAGCATGGAAATGTCATCAGAAACAAGGCATGCATAGTGTGTAAGGTATATTCATAAAATGAGGCAATTGATGTTCATGAATAAATTTCTACATTAGCTATACTGTATTTGATCATGATTTTCTATGAAATTTCACTTTAATAATGATACAACGAATATTATATGGATGTAAAAATGGAATTCATAATTGGAGTTCTTTATGAAGAAGTCTACCATGAAAAAACAGTATGTTTATTGATTTTAAATGATGGTGAAATGGTATTTATATAAAATACAGATCTCTATGTACTAAATTTGGCACCTAGATCATGGAATTCTCAACTATATACTTATCTAAATAAGTTTCATTTCAAAATAGGATGTTTCAATTATAATATATATGTGAATAATTCCATGAAATATCAACAAAAAATTTTTGTTTACATGGATGACATTAAATTTGGCGGAATCATAAATAGATCAGTGGAATAATTTTCTATTCACAGGAAATAAAAATTTCAAATGTCAATGATTGGTGAAATCACATACTTTATCGGAATATAGCTGGTTAAAAAGAAGAAGTATACCTTCAGTTCTCAGAAAAAGTATGAAAGAGAGATTCTGATGAAATTCAACATGCATGACTCCAAACCAATGTTGTCTCAGATTGAGGTTGGTACAAAACATGGAAATAATTGTGGATCCCACCATATATAGAAGATTCATTGGAATCATATTATAAATTATTAAAACATATATATATACATATATATATATGTCATCATTACAAAATTCTTAGAAGCTCCCATTCATTTTAATATAAAGGAATAGAATTTGTAAGTAGTTAAATGAATCATGAGGCATATTCAAGGTACTCTCAATTATAGAATATTCTATGTTGTAGGAAGAGATAATGAACTATCATCATTTTATGATTCTGAAAGGGATGGAGATGTGGTGGGTATAAAGTCCACTAGTTATGGAGGATTCCATATTGGAAGAAAATGTGTGGGCTAGATAAGCAAGAAACACGAATTAAGTTCTCTTAATATATATGATGTAGAGCATACCTCTGCTATAATGTCTTGAACTAAACTGGTATAGAACAAGAATCAATTGAATGATATTGGCAATGAGGTGAATAACCCAATCTTAACTCACTATGATAACAAGAGTGAGTTTGATCTTACGAAGAAACTGGTTCAATATTCTCATACCATACATATTTATATTTTATGTCACTTAATCAATGAAAAATGAGATCAATGTGTGATTAAAATAGAGAATATTAGAAATGGTGTACAAGCTGATGATATTATGAAAAAGCCTTTTTGGAACAAATCCTCCAAAAACATTCATTGAATCTCAGTTTTTATCCATCTATTAGTTCGTCATGAGGTTAAAATTGTTCCCCAGTCTCTATTGGTTTTCTCTATATTAATATTTTTTTATAATTGATGCATGTTTGTGGGGGAGATATGATCCAGGGGGTCAGTTTTGAACTCTATAATATATAAATATTATTTATTTTCAATTTGAATACAGTTGTTTTACGAAATCAGAGTTGCATGCCAGGATGGATTTGAATTGAAATTTTGATAGTAGGTGAATTTTTGAGGTTATCACATAATTATTTAAAGGAATGAGATTAATGGAAAAGATTAAATAACAAGAAATACATGTGTGTTTAACATGAATAAATTGTGAATAATAGAAGGTGTGCAAGAATTATATGGAAAAAATAATTTGTAAAAATTAGAGTATCATGTATAGTGTATGGATCTTAATGTTCATTCAGGAAGGGTCTTCTATGTTTATAAATAGGTGGCCACCCCTTCAATCAAAGTAATTTTTACAACAATTATCTTGGGTTTCCTCCACATGAAAGAGCTGTGAATAGTAAAAATTACATGAAAAGTGTTACTCGCATTTATAAATACCAATAAAATCTCATGGTATAACTTTTTTAAATGCCAGGTTTGGTAAAATGTTATCTTGCATTGAAAATCCAAAAATTTCGCACAAGTACATGGGTGGAACATAAGTGCTGGATTTGCACGACTATCAGGTTTTTGACTATCTAATATTTTTTTCTGTGTTTTCAAGTAAATATGATCAGTACTATGGTGAAAGTAGTTTCTCATGATTATCCAGAAAATAGAATTAAATCAACAAACTATTCAAGGGACCTTATGGTCATTAAACTGAGTAAGAATTCTCCCAATGTAGTGATATAGGTGGAGTTTATTGAATTGTTATAAGGGAGGTAGTGTTATATACCTAAATTTATAAAAGGTAGTATTCCTATAATTGGGGGAATGTGTCTTAACTTTTGTATTCAACAACTAATAAATATAAGTGGATTTTCTGTTATAAAAAACTATCACGATACGCTATTTGGACTATCCCTTAGTGGTGAAAAATGAAAAAAAATGATGTTTTGTCCATGTCCATGGGAATTTTTAGTTATTTCACTTTCCATAAATCCAATTTAATAATTTAAAACTAATGTGGGGATATGATTTGTTTCATTAAAAGAAAATGGTCACTCATTGATTACCTCATCCCTATCAGGGTGTTCTAGGGTTCTATAAGTGGTTTTAAATGAAACATGTTGCTCTAGTAAAGTATGTACTCCATTGTTTTGATGGATAATTTAGTGAATTTTAGGGGATACCCCATCATTTATTAAAGAAAAAATATATATTTATAATATTAGGATGAGACATAATCTAAGATTATTTGGAATGGAATATTTTTTCCACTACTCAGAGGATTTATGTCACTGGTGAAATAAGTCTATAACTAATCGAAACAGACATAGAATTTCCTGATATATAGGACAAAGCACAAAAATTCTATTACTGTGGAAATTTTTCCCCAAATAATTTTGAAGGTGACGAGGATCAAAAAATCCAAGTCTATGTTTGAGAAACAGGAAAATATATATGAAGTTGATAACAATGTAAATGATGCAGAGCATCAATTCTAGCACAATCAATTCGATGATCTAAAGATGCATTCAGATAATAATGTAGATACTATATTCATTCAAATAACTGATGTTTGTTAATCTATTAAAGGATGTGGGAAATAAATATAATTTATTTTAATTTTGAAGAAAATCTTATGAAGGAAAACATCTATGTACCATACAATACATTTAAATCATGAGTAATGGGATATGTTTAATATCTCTCTTGACGATATTCTATGAAGTTTGGTAGATTGTGAAATGAGTGTGAATGGAAATGATACAACCACACAGGAAAGAAAGTAAATGAAAAAAATCCACATAAAAACAAGATATTTCTGGAGATAATCTTGATAAAGATAATGAGGATGTTTCACTTCTTTCCACTTTATCATTGAAATTCAAGTGAATAAAAGGTAAATTTGAAGGGAATCATCCTCTTAACTTTTTTTTGATGTTTCAGAGTTTGGAAAAAGTCCACTCAATTATCAAGGATAATTGATGATGAATAAATTAAAACATAAATTATATGGAATCCTAAAAAAGTATTACCTCAAATTGAGTCGTTAAATCATTAAATAAATTATTGAGAAAGAGTTTTATCTATAAATAATAACAAGATGATAATGACTATTGGGAGGATGTATAACATGAGTTTAAATCTAAAATCCAAATGTCCATGATATCTATAGTTGAATTAGTAGAACCTTCAGAAGATAAACATAATTAGTTTTTGTGTGTGATTTTTATATCAAGGATCATCTTGAGGGCTCTCTTGATAAGGTTTAAATTCAATTAAAAAGAAACACTTTTATGAGAGCCATTATGGAGGAGTCATTAGATTATGTTGATCTGTTTGATGAAAAAAATTTAGGAAGGAGAGAGATAAGATAATTTAACCAATACTAAAATCTCATAAGGGGATGTAAAATTTAAAAACAAGATTTGTGATCCCAAAAATTTCATCAATTACTTCACAATGATACGATAAGAAGTGGGTATGATTGCAATGACCCAAACTGTTTTAAATATTATATTAACTTAATCATAAAAATTTAATAGAGATGTTAATGGTTAATGCAGAAAGAGGAGTCGATGGCTTCATCCAGTAGACTCGAACCTTATGAAGCCCTCTTATCAAACCTTGGGAAGGAGGTGGCATCTTTGGTCTTCGCTTTGGACCAAGCCCAAGCCGAACTCATGCGTGTCAAGCATGAATAGAAACACCTACGGGAGAAGTTCATGTAGTAGAGATTACTACTAGGGCTATGTTATCTAAGCCTCCCTTAGATTCTCTCACCATAGCACACCTTACACTTAGGTCAAATGCTGGTGTTATAAGGGGCTATGTGACGAGACTGTAGCTTCATTGTGTAATCCCTTAGGATGAATAAATTGAGATTTCTTCATTTAGTGATGTTTGTAAAATTTCAAATGTCCGGATAATTTTAGGATGTATTTTATTGATGAATTTTAGAAAAAAATATATTCTAAAATATATATGTAAACCTTAAATAAATAATGATGTGTATTGATTTTCAAAAAATGGTCTTCTACAAAAGTGGTCAGTAAAAAATTTGGAGTCTAATAAGATCAACTAAATTTTTGATGAATAGTAAATTATGAATAGTGATTTTACGCTTAGGATTAGTAATGTGACCAAATGGAATAGTAATCTCACATAAAGAAAGTTTTAATATAATTTAGATACCTTGATTAAGTAATGAGATTCAATAAAATGGGTAAATAACGATTTCATAAATTATTAGTCAAGTATTAGTTTTTTCGGATGAATAGTTTTTTAATAAAAAATTAAATTAAAAATAATTAGAAAATTATTTTTTTAAAATGGACTTTAATTTTGAACTCAGAGCATTGATATTATGTTGTGGTAATTTTTGGGGTTTTTTTCTGAAAAAAATGAATACTCGATGAATAGTATTTTTAATTAAAAATTAAAATAAAAATAATTAGAAAATTATTTTTATAAAATGGAGTTCATATTTTTAATTAGAGCATCGATATTTGGTTAAGGAAAAATTTTGGGTTTTTTCTGAGAAAGATGAATTTTCAGTGAATAGTAAAAAATGCAGTTTTAGGGTTTCTGTATGTTTAATGACATCATAACTGTGTCATGATGATGTCATTATTTATTTTAAGGGTTGGGCACCATGTGACCAAACTCCATGGGAAATATCAGGGGAGAGCACATGGTTTTGAGAAAACCACTTGTGAGGTGTCCCTAGGCCATTAATGCATTGTCCCCTCACTTTCCCTATAAATACAAACCCTTTCCTCCTTTATTTTTAACTCCTAAATATCTCCCAACGAATATCTGGTCTCATTACCTCCCAAGGATTCCTCCCAAGGTGCCCTCAAGCCTCTCAAGATCCCAACCATTGAGTTTTAAGAGTTATGTTTAAGGTAAGAGTCTTGACCCACTCTCTTTCTTTTCAAGTGATCTCTTTTACGTCATTTCTTTTATGCTACATGTTATTATGTTGGAGGATGTTATTTTATATTCATTATACTATCCTTTTTATGTTCACATGATTAGAGACCCCCTCTTACTATCATCATTTAATTTTATGAAAGTTTAAGTAGCGACGTTAGACTGTCGAAATTTTTGTAACGAATTCTTTCACCCTTCTCATTTTCTAGTTCTATTTTCTTGTCAAGTCTTTCATGTTCTTTTTAATTATGTTGGGGTATGATATATATATCTATCATTGTGATATTTTATGATAATATTATTAGATACCCAATTTTATCTCTTCAATACAGTATTTGATGTTTTAAGTGGTGTCGTTAGGCTGCCGAATTTTTAGTGGTTCTTTCACCCTTCTCATTTTGAAGTTCTACTTTCATGTCAAGTATTTCAAGTTCCTATTTATTATGTTGGGTTATGATCTCTATATCTATCATACTGATCTTTTATGTTCACATGATGAGAAACCCTATTTTATCTCGTCAATTCATTTTTTGAAGTTTATGTGACGCCGTTAGGCTACTGAATTTTCATAAGAGAAATCTGATTTTTTTCTTCCTTTCACGTTCTTCACTTCATATGGTACATATTTAAAATTTTATTACCATGTTCATATATCCTTCATATTATGTCCCTCTACTGTTTTATGGATCATTTATGAGTGGGTGACCCATGTCCCCTCTCTTTTCAATGTTCTCTAAAACCCTGAAACATAGTTGTTATGCTGCAGAATTTTCGTCTCAAAATGCCTCTCTCTTTTCACAAAAATATTTTATATTATAAATTTAATACTCACAACTCTTATTTATAGAGGGTTATTCACATATATATCAAAATTATCTATTTTAAATTCGAGGATATACATACATGAGACCCGCTCTCCCCTTCCGTGGGTTTGAAAGTGACGTAAAGATCATGTCTTTAAAGACATTTTTAGAACGTTATGATTATCAAATGAAACCCATTTATTTTATGCTATATGGGTTACTTATGAAATGTTTTATGATTATATAATTGGCTCACATTATAATAAAGGAAAATTTAAGGGTGCACCCTGATCACGCTACAATGCATTGGGTAATGATGGAACCACTAGAGATTACAATTTTCATGATATCGTGGTGAATAACCTTGGTAATTTTCAAATGACACCTTAGGGATGGACATTGGTGATATGTTCATGATTGTATATGTTAAATGATGTAGCCACATCTTAATGTTAGGAAAAATGTTATTTTTTTATGATATGCCACATGATTTATTTCTCATGCTTTAATGTTCGTTTTCATGACATAGTTGATGTATCTCAAGTTCACATGTTAAATTTTTCTCTTGTTTCACTTACTGGGCCTTCTACTCACCCTTTATTTTGATGTATGTCCCCAGGTTATGAGATGCAGTAATGAACCTAGGATGAACTCAAGGAGAAGCCTTTCAAGTGTTTAAGAAGAATGTTTTATGTTGTTTTCTTGTATTATGTTCCTGGTTTCCAAGACACTAAACCTTAAAGATCCTCAGTTTTGAGTAATGTAATGAAAGTTTATGTTATCATAAGGTGGGATTCTATAGTTGGTATCAAAAGATGGTTTAGTTATTTGTGGAAATTAGGATGTAAAAACTTTTGGAAGAACCCTATAGAAAAGATAAAAATAGGAAAATTTCATGGTATTTTGGTAAGTATTGAGTAAGTGGTTTATCAAACAAATACATCTCTGTCTGGATATGAGCAGGTAGAGGCGGCTCTAGGATAGATGTACATAGGGGTAAAACCCAAAAAAACTTCATTGAGCTAGACTTGAATGGGAACAGGTGCACAACAACGGGTCTTGCTGCACTCTTGGTTACGACACACTTGGGGGATATGTTTGGTTAATCACAAGCTTTTTATGAATCAATATGATGGAATTTTAGAGAAGTGTAATTGTCTAAGCATGCAGTCTTAGTTAAAAGATTCATAAGTGAAATAAGTTTCCCACTATGGTTTTATTCTTTTAGATAATGGCAGGAAATAGGAGGAACTATGCAGATGGTGACCACAAAGCACCATGTGCTGACGGCCCTCTGATGGAAGCCAGAATGGAAACATTCATGCGAATGATGAACCAACGGACTCATGTTATGAGTAATAACATGAATCAAGATGAGAGGCCGATCTCTCCACGAAGGGAACAACATATTGTTGAGTCCTTCATGCATCAGCAACCACCAACATTCAGTGGATCTACTGATCCATTGGTTGCGGAACAATGTATAAGTTCTATTGAAAATATCTTTTCTGTACATCATTGTTCGGAACAAGAAAAAGTCACCCTTGTTGTTTACCGCCTAGAGGGAGAAGCTGATCAGTGGTGGTCACTGATCAAAAACACGAATCCACGAGGAGATATGGAATCTATGGAGGGGGAAGTGTTCTGGGGAATATTCTTTAATAATTATTTACCTTGTTCTATGAGAACGATAACAGAAAATGTATTTTTTGAGATGAAGCAGAAGGAGAATGAATCAGGTTGATCCTACGAGATGAACATCACAAGGCTTTCCCGTTATACCTCATACTTTGTCATGGACCCTAATGGGAAGGTTGATAGATTCTTTGGTGGACTACGACCTCATCTGCGGAAGAATCTAGCCAACAAGAACTATGATAGCTATGAAGAAATAGTTCGAAGTGCTATGAAAGTTGAACTAGAGATTGGGGAGACACAGTGGTCCCCCAAATCTAATGAGAATAAGAGAACTCTAGAACCAAGCCTTGGAAGAATTTTTGACCAGGAAAGAGGTGGAAAGCATATGCAACATGCCACATGCAATAAATGTGGGAAGAATAATTCGGGGAACTGCTTGATTAGAAGTGGTAAGTGCTACAGGTGTGGAATAGAAGGCCATATTTCTCGGAATTTTCGTAGTGATGTGAAACCTCAACTTCCCAACACTAACTATTGAGGGATGATGGTTTTGGCCCAAACCGAATTCACATACTTTATGTTTGGATAGCTTGGGCACTTTGCTAATCAATGTCCAAATCTGAGGGCGGTGGAGGGGAATCACCATCAACCTTAGTAGAGGCCAAGGGAGAAAGGTCCTGCTTTCTCTATCACAACAACTGAAGTTGAAGTTTCGAACTATGTGGTAGAAGGTACTCTTGTTGTCCTCTAAAAACTAGCAAGTACTTTATTTGATTCTGTTTATACGCATTCCTTTATTTCCTCCATGTTTTCAAGGAATTTTGAATCAATCCCCAAACTGCTAGAGGTAGAGTTTTCAGTCAAGACTTCAAGTGGGATTATCCATGCATCAATAGTGTTTAGACACTCTAGTGTTTACTTCAGTGAGCACAATCTCATCGTAAATCTAGTAGTCATTCCCATGATGGAATTTGATATTATACTAGGGATGGACTGTCTCTCAAAGTATAATTCTATAATCAAATGTATAAGTAAAGAAAATATCAGTAGTCTTGAATGAACGACCTAAAATTATCTTCCAAGGAGATATATCTCAAACTGATCCCTATCTTGAAGCACCTCCTATAGTTTTCTTTATGGATTTAATCAGTGATGATGATGAAGGAAAAGGGAGTATAAAAATAGAAGATGTTATGATTGTTCATGAATACATGGATGTATTTCTTGAGGATTTACCTGGACCTCCCTGAGAAATAGAGGTAGATTTCTCCATTGAACTCGTACCTGGATCTCAACCGATATCAAATACCCCTTATAGAATTGAAATTGTGGATCTAGAAGAGTTAAAGAAACAACCCCACGTCTTTTTGGAGAACGGGATTATCCGAACGAGTGTCTCCTTGGGGATCACCAGTTCTCTTTGTGCAGAAGAAGGATGGATCAATGCGGATATGAATTGATTATAGAGAACTAAATGGGATCAAAGTCAAGAACAAATACACTCTTCCAAGAATTGATGATTCATTTGACCAACATCAGGGGGCTCAATTCTTCTCCAATATTGACCTTCAATCTGGTTATCATCAACTAAGGGTGAAGAAGAAAGATATTCTAAAGACTGCATTCTGATCAAGATATGGGTATTATGAGTTTACAGTTATGCCCTTCGGGTTGACTAATGCTCCTTCTATTTTCATGGATTTGATGAATCGAGTCTTTAAGGAATACCTTGATAACTTTGTGGTAGTTTTTATTGATGATATTTTGATATATTGAAAAAGTCATGAGGACCATGAAGTTCATCTGAGGGTTATTTTGAAAACTCTGTGGAAGGAGAGGCTCTTTGAAATGTTCAGAAAGTTTGAGTTTTGGTTACAAAAAGTGGCTTTCTTGGGGCACATCGTAACCGACGAAGGAATATTGGCTGACCCTACAAAGACAATGGTTGTGGAGGAGTGGCCTCAACCCACAATAGTAATAGAGATTCGTAGTTTCCTTGGTTTAGCAGGATATAATAGGAGTTTTGTGAAAAACTATTCATGGAATCCTAATCCGCTAACCATGTTGACTCAAAAAGGGGTTAACTTCATCTGGACAAAGGAATGCGAGGAAAGTTTCCAAGAGCTAAAGAAGAGATTGGTTACTGCACCTGTGTTAACACTAACCTCTATCGGGGACGGATTCATTATTTTTAGCGATGCATCTCTGAAAGGGCTTGGGTGCATCCTCATGAAAAATGACAAGGTAATTGCTTATGCATCTCAACAGTTGAAGATTCATGAGCAGAATTATCCTACACATGATCTAGAGAAAGCGGTAGTTGTTTTTGCTCTAAATATATGGAGGCACTATCTTTATGGGAAGATATGTGATATATACACCGAACACCAAAGTTTAAAGTATATTTTTATGCAGAAAGAATTGAACATGAGACAAAGGAGATGGTTGGAGATTATTAAAGACTATGATTGTTCAATTCATTATCACCCTGGAAGAGCAAACAAAGTCACAGATGCGTTAAGTAGGAAAGATCCTGTTGTTCTGGCAATAATGAGGTTCCTAGGAGATCCCTTGATTAAAGATCTAGTAAAACTGGACATGGGAATTGTAAGGGAAGGGACATCATCAACCTTATCCCAATTGATTTCTCAACCTTCATTACTAGAGAAGATCAAGAAGGCTCAAAATGAAGATCCTTTACTGTAGGAGAAGTTTGAGGCTGTAAAGGATGGGAAGTTACCTGATTTAAATATTGATCAAGAAGGTGTATTGAAATTTCATACAATACTATGTGTTCAATCTATTCCTGAGATAAAGAAAGAACTGATTGATGAATCTCATAGCTCTACTTTCTCTATACATCTGGGAAGCACTAAAATGTATAGAGACCTTCATGATCATTATTGGTGGGATAACATGAAAAGGGAGATTTCTAATTTCACTACAAGGTGCCTGGTGTGTCAGCAAGTAAAGGCAGAATGACAACTTCCTAAGGGGGTATTACAACCGCTACCCATAATAGTATGGAAGTGGGATAATATCACCATGGACATTGTAACTCGTCTCTCGAAAACATCCAAAGGAAACAATGCGATATGGGTTATTATGGACCGTCTCACCAAGACCGCCCATTTTATCTCTATTCGAGAAGATTTCTCTCTAAATCAACTTGCCAAGATATACGTAAAGGAAGTGGTAAGGATGTATGGGGTACCACCATCCATCGTTTATAATCATGATCCAAGATTCACGTCAAAATTCTGGAGAAGTCTTCAACATGCTCTGAATACTGAATTGAATTTTAGTATGGCCTATCATCCTCAAACTGATGGCCAATCTGAAAAGACTATTCAGACACTTGAAGACATGATGAGATTATTATCAATAGAATTTAATGGTGGATGGGATCAACACTTCCCATTAGTTGAGTTCTCCTATAACAATAGCTTCCATTCGAGGATTCAGATGGCACCCTATAAAGCTTTGTTTTTAAAGTGATGTAGAACTCCTACTTGTTGGGATGAAACTGGTGAGAGAAAGCTTCTTGGTCCTGATCTCGTGCAAGAGATGACAGAACAGGTTCATGCCATCCTACAACACATAAAGGCTGCACAGAGTTGGTAGAAGAGCTATGCTGACAATCGTTGAAGGTACATGAAGTTTGGTGTTGGCGACAAAGTCTTCCTTCGAATTTCTCCATGGAAGAGAGTCATGAGGTTTGGGAAGAAATGGAAGCTCAACCCTAGGTACATTAGCCCCTATGAAATCCTTAATCACAAAGGAGCAGTGGCCTATCATCTATCACTTCCACCGAACTTTGATCAAGTTCACAATGTCTTCCATGTATCTCTATTGATGAAGTACATAACCGACCCTCCGCATGTACTGAACCAAGATTTGGTACAAATGGAACATGACCTCTCTTATGAGGAGCAGCTAGTGGAGATCTTTGAACATAGAGACAAGGTTCTACGAAACAAGACTACCCACCTTGTGAAAGTGTTGTGGAGGAATCATAAATATGAAGAAGCTACTTGGGAGCCTGAGGAAACGATGAAGCAAAAGTACCCTCACCTTTTCTACTAGACCTCAAGTATAAATTTTGGGGATGAAATTTCTTAAGGGGGGAAGAATGTAACGACCCAAACATTTTAAATAGTATATTAACTTACTCTTAACGATTTAATAGAGATGTTAATGGTTAATGCAGAAGGAGGAGTCGATGGATTCATCCAGTAGTCTCAAACCTTATGAATCCCTCTTATCAGAGCTTGGGAAGGAGGTGGCATCTTTGGGCTTCGCTTGGGACCAAGCCCAAGCTGAACTCCAGTGTGTCAAGATTGAACAGAAACACATGTGGGAGAAGTTCAAGTTAGTAGAGATTACTACTAGGGCAATGTTATTTGAGCATCCCTTAGATTCTCTCACCATAGCACACCTTACACTTAGGTCATATGCTGGTGTTATAAGGGGATATGTGACGAGGCGATAGCCTCTTCGTGTAATCCTTTGGGATGAATAAATTTGGATTTCTTCTTTTAGTGATTTTTGTGAAATTTCAAATGTCCGGATTATTTTAGGATGTATTTTATTGAAGAATTTTGGAAAATAAGATATTTTAAAATATTCATGTAAACCATATAATAATTAATAATGTGTAATGATTTTCAAAAAATTGTCTTCTGCATAAGTGTTCAGTAAAGAATTTGGAGTCTAATAAAATCAACTTAATGTTTGATGAATAGTTAATTATGAATAGTGATTTTACGCTTAGGATAAGTAATGTGACCAATGGGATTAGTAATCTCACTTAAAGAAAGTTTTAATATAATTTAGACATCTTGTTTAAGTAATGAGATTCAATAAAATGGGTAATTAACGGTTTCATAAATTATTAGTCAAGTATTAGTTTTTTTGGATGAATAGTATTTTTTTAATTAAAAATAATTAAAAATTATTTTTATAAAATGGAATTTATTTTTGAACTCAGAGCATCAATATTATGTTATGGTAAATTTTGGGGTTTTTTCTGAAAAAAATGAATTCTCGATGAATAGTGTTTTTAATTAAAAATTAAATTAAAAATAATTAGAAAATTATTTTTATAAAATGGAGTTCATATTTGTAATTAGAGCATCGATATTTGGTTAAGGCCAAATTTTGGGTTTTTTCCGGGAAAGATGAATTTTCGGTGAATGGTAAAAATGCAGTTTTAGGGTTTCGGTATGATTAATGACATCATAACTGTGTCATGATGATGTCATGAGATATTTTATGGGTTGGCCGACCAAAGGTGATGCATTATTGAATTAGGGGCCCCATGTGGCCTAACTCCATGGGAAATATCATGGGAGAGCACATGGTTTTGAGAAAACCACTTGTGAGGTGTCTCTTGGCCATTAATGCCTTGCCCCCTCACATTCCCTATAAATACACACCCTTTCCTACTTTAGTTTTCACTCCCAACTCTCCCCCAACGAAGATCTGGTCTCATTATCTCTCAAGGAGTCCTCCAAAGGTTCCCTCAAGCCTCTCAAGTTCCCAACCGTTGAGTTTTAAGAGTTACGTTTAAGGTAAGGGATCCGACCCCCTCTCTTTCTTTTCAAGTGATCTCTTTTATGTCATTTCTTTTATGCTCCATGTTATTATGATCGAGGATGTTATTTTATATTCATTATACTGTAATTTTTATTTTCACATGATTAGAGACCCCCTCTTACTGTCATCATTTCATTTTATGAAAGTTTAAGTGGCGTCGTTGGGCTGCCGAAATTTTTGTAACAGATTCTTTCACCCTTCTCATTTTCAAGTTCTATTTTCTTGTCAAGTCTTTCATGTTAATTTTTATTATGTTGGGGTATGATATCTATATCTATCATACTGATATTTTATTATCATATTATGAGAGACCCAATTTTATCTCTTCAATTCCGTATTTTGAAGTTTTAAGTGGTGCCGTTAGGCTGTCGAATTTTTAAGTGGTTCTTTCACCCTTCTCGTTTTGAAGTTCTATATTCATGTTAAGTCTTTAAAGTTCCTTTTTATTATTTTGGGGAATGATATCTATATCTATCAAACTTATCTTTTATGTTCACATGATGAGAGACCCTATTTTATCTCGTTAATTCATTTTTTGAAGTTTAAGTGACGCCGTTAGGCTGCCGAATTTTCATAAGATAAATCTTATTTTTGTCTTCCTTTCATGTTCTTCATTTCATATGGTAAATCATTCAAATTTCATTACCATGTTTATATATCCTTCATATTCTATCCCTATACTGTTTTATGGATCATTTATGAGTGGGTGACCCATGTCCCCTCTCTTTTCAATGTTCTCCAAAACCCCAAAATATAGCTATTATGTTGCAGAATTTTCATCTCAAAATGCCTCTCTCTTTTCTCAAAATTATTTTATGTTATAAAGTGAATACTAAAAGCTCTTATTTCTATAGGGGTATTCAATTATATATCAAAATGTTCTATTTTAAATTCTGGGATTTACATACATGAGACCCTCTCTCCCCTTCCGTGGGTTTTAAAGTGACGTAAAGATCATATCTTTAAAGCAGTTTTTAAAACGTTATGATTATGAAATGAAACCCATTTATTTTATGCTATATGGGTTATTTTTGAAAATTTTGATGATGATATATGTGGATCACATGATAATAATGGTAAATTTAAGGTTGCACCCTGATAGCACTCCAATTCATTGGGTAATGATGTACCCATTAGAGATTACAATTTTCACGATATCTTGGGGAATAACCTTGGTAATTTTCAAATGACACATTGGGGATGGACCTTGGTGATATGTTCATGATTATCTATGATAAATGATGTAGATAGATCTTAAAGTTATGAAAAATGTTATTTTTATTATGATATGACACATGATTTCTTTCTCATGCCTTAAAGTTATTTTTGATGACATAGTTGATGTATCTCATGTTCACATGTTAAATGTTTCTCTTGTTTCCCTTATTGGGCTTTCTGCTCACCTTTTCTTTTGATGTATGTCCTCAGGTTTTGATATGAAGTAATGAACCTAGGATGAACTTAAGAATAATCCTTTCAAGTGTTTAAGAAGAATGTTTTATGTTGTTTTCATGTATTATGTTCCTGGTTTCCAAGACACTAAACCTTAAAGATCCTCAGTTTTGTGTAATGTATTGAAAGTTTATGTTATAATAAGGTGTGATGCTATAATTATAGCTAATATTTATTAATATTAAGTACATAATCATAGTAATTAACAATAAAATGAATCAAAAATAGGGGAATCAAATAAGAGATTATATTTTTGAAAATTCTCAGATGTAATGCTTCTAAAAATAATAAAATGTGGTTATAATGGAGTAAAGAAGGCCTTGAATAATCATTTATCTATAATTATGGGAAAAGAAGAATTTTTTGTGATGATAAAACATAATTTTTTTGGAAACAGTATGATCTAAAATAATGGTAAGAAGAATAAATGACATATCACAATGGAAACAGATGTCTAAAAAATAATGACTCAGAGAAAACATAAAAGAATGATGAAAATCATCCTCAAGTATCTAGAGAGGATCTCCAGTAAAATTCATTTACCAAAATAGGATATGGGGAGAAATGTTTGTGAGAAGACATTTGATTATATGAAATGTCAATTCTGTGGCTTTCTAAACCATACCATGGCTTGCTATGAAGATTCAAGGAGCTATGTTAATGAGGAAGTTATTGGAATTCAACAAAAGAGTATGAGACCATATCCTTCATTATATTGAATAAATAGTTTCTATGGATATTTTTTTCAATGTTCTATCTATGTCCATAAATCTATTCATTACTTGAAGATGAAAGGCCTAAAAAAACTTTAGATATATAAGTTAGGTCAATACTCATAAACCAAGATAATTTTTTCATAAAAATATGTATTATATTCTACGAGATTAATATGAATATGATGAACATATTAATATTAAAATGTGATTGGAAAGGCATTATTTTTTCATTTACTCAATCAATTTCACCATGGATGGAAAAAAAGAAAATTAAGAAATCCTCTCTTCTAGAAATATATCTCAAAGATAAAATACATAGCAGAACATTGATTACTGGTAGTACATTATAATACCAAATGATTGGAAATAAAAATTTATTAAATAATGTGAAGAAAAATATTGATGGAACAATGATATTTTTCAATAATGGTGATTAAATGATCCAAGGTTGTGGACGTACTGAACTATGAAATGAAGAGATAAAGAAAACATCATTTCACTATATAGAAAATTTTCATCAGAATATCCTTAGTGTGAGTAAGATTTGTGTCATTAGACTAATAGTTACATTTAATAAAAATGGATGCAAAGTCAATGGATATAATGATTGTTATCTCATGACCGGATTGAAAACATGTGACAATTTATACTAGGTTGATCATAAAGAATAAATTTTTTATGTAACAGCTGAAGAAGAAAAAATCATATAGCAATGAAGGATGAGTGTAATTGATAAGAAAACAATGGAATATTTTTCTACACTTAAGTTAGTTATTGAAATTAATTATCTAAATAATGATTGAGAAAATAAATGTGATGAATGTAGGTTTGTTAAGATGGTTGGGAGTTCAATTTGACTGAAGATAAATTGGGAATCAAATATTCTTGATCTTATCCAAATATTCCGACGTGGTCCAATAAATGTGGATACCACATATGGATATTCATACTTCATTAAATTTATTGATAATTATATAACATTGGATTATTTAGTTATTATTCAGAGGAAACCACATGTGCATAATTACATGAATATTTATCATCGAATATCTGAGAATGGAAATGGAAGAAAAATTATGATTCTATGATCTGAATATGGATGAGAATACACAAAAATTTAGTAAGAAAATTACTTCAAAAAAATGTAATTAATAATGAGGTGGATGCATTGTTAACACTGTAGTAATATGTGGTTGTTTAATATATAAATCTATAGGTGATAAAAATTCCAAAAAATATGATGATTTAGAGTGATATTTATCATCTTTACTAGAATATGTCTGTTCAAGTATCAGTATACACTCAAAATTAAATATGGATTTTTATGGGATAAACCAAGACACCATAGGAGTTATGGTATGAAAAAAATAAATCCATGAATTATTTTCAGGTGTTTTAAAGTAAATTTTTAATCCAAAACAACGAAGGAAATAAAGGCCAGTAAGGTGATGATGCATATGAGGTAATATTCCGTTGATATTCAATGAAGTCTAAAGCCTAAAATTGTAAAAAAATCATCATAGAAGAATTTGGGAATGATGTTAAGTTGAGATCATTGAATATAAAAACACTAATACCTTGAGGTTGTCATATGAAGATATTATAGAATATGAAAATGAAATTTGATAAGGGATAGATTCAAATTCATAAATAGTAGAAGTATTGAAAAAATTTAGTGCTCACAATAGAATTATGATTTTGAAGAAGAATTAGAATATGAAATCTTGGTAAAGATAACTTTATCGAAACCTTATTGGATAAGTAGAAGATCATAAATTGATCAATCCAAAATCATTAGTTATTTGACCACACCCAAACAGACAATGAGAACTAGTAATGAAGTACATTCTTCATTCTTATCAACTGTGGAACCAAATTTGTTTGATTATGCAATGAAAGATGAATCATGGGATAAGACCACACAAAATAAACTATATTATATTGAAAAGAACCTTACATGGGTTTTATTAAATGAAATGAAAATCACAATCGGATTAGAACAATGTATTTTAAAAAAAACATTGATGAGAATAGAAATGTGATCTGAACCAAGGAATTTGTAGTGAGTCTATATAAATAATTAATCAATTTAGGTTGAGGAAACATTTTTTCCATTAGATAGAATATATTACATCCAAAATTCAATTTCTAAATAAATTCAAAGAGGATATAATTTTTTTAGATGGATTTCAAAATGGAATTCATAAATTGTGTTCTTAAATAATAATTATGCATTGGAAAACACATGGTATTTATAATTGTAAATGATAAAGAAATATTTTTTACATTAATTAAGTCTCTCTATTGTATAAATCAGGCATATTGAGCTCGATATTATGGACTGTATTATTATTTGACTATGTATAATTAAAAAAAGAGGATTTGATCTAAATCTACATGTGAATAATTAACAAGAATATAAATTTATAGTTCATTTGTATGTGAATTATATTATATTTGGAAGAAGAGTGTAGTGATCATTGGAGGAAATTTCGAATCATATGGAATCCAAATTTGAAATTTTATGACCGGTGAACTCATAGAATTTTTTGGGCTATAGGTGGTTAAAAATAAGGACTATACCTTCATTTTTCAGAAAAATAATGGAAGATATATTTTGAAAAAATTCAACATGAATGACTTAATATTAATGTATAATTAAATTTTGGTTTGTAAAAAACGCAGAAAACATGAGGATGGGACATATATGGATCACACCATGTAAAAAAGTATCATTGGAAGATTATTATACTTTACTCCACCAAAGATAGTTGTCATATTTTCAACATACTTATAATATATATTTCAAAGTAATCTAATGGATGATGATTTTGAAGAAGTTAAAAGAATCATGAGGTATATTCATGTTACTTTCAATTCTGGCTTATTCATTGTAATTGGGAGAGATAATGAACTACCTAAATTTTTTGATGATGACTACGCTAGAAATGTAGTGGGTAGAACGTAAATTAGTTGAGGATTATTCTTTATTGGAAACAGATTTGTGGGTTGGGTGAGAATGAAACACTAAATACCTTCTCTTAATAATGATCAATTTTAGTATATCACTTCTACAAATCCTTTTAGTAATAAATTATGGATAAAGAAAAAACTGGTTGATATTAGTGAAGTGGTGAAATAACCAATGGCAATTCACTCTGATAACAAGTGCATGATCAATCTTATGTGGAATGACATTCAACATTATCATACCAAATATATTTAGATAATATATCACTAAATAAATGAAAATGTTGAACAATGTGGGATTAGTATTGATCATTTTTAATGTGTGACCATGTGACTGACATTGTGAATAAGCCTTTGGTAGTACAAATCTCTGATAAGTGTATGTTGAATCATTTTGTTTATTCACCTACTAGGGAATGAGGTGGTTATGGTTATTCCCTTATACCCATTGGTTTTAACTAATTCAATATGTAGTCCGGTGTTATGAAGGTTTTTTGGGGAGATAAAATCTAAGGGGAGTCTATTTATATCTATAAAATGTATTAATTTAGGCCCTTGGGGCTTATTTCCAAAAGGGTAGAATGAATAAATTCAATGTTATAATGTTTTGGGGTTACATGATTTTGAAAATCCCTGAAATGCTTCTATGACACGATGTAAATTAGGTGTTATGAATTAAAAATAAGAAATTCATCTATTATACAATGATATTTAGTTTTTATGAGAAAAAATTCTGAAAAAATTCTATGACATAATGAGAATTTTGTGTTATGAGGAAACAACTCATAGTTTTTATAGCTTATCTTATACTTCTTTAAGCATTCTAAAACATGAGAATTGAATTCATGCTACCCCTATTTTTCTACACCATGAATTTATCAAGTATACATAGAGTTTGGATGATTATTTTCTCTCCTTTCAATAACATCAAATCATAATATCAAAAGGGAATTAGTTTCACACAAAAGCTAATGAAATTTTAAGGACTAGTTTTCAGGACACAAGAAAAATGTGTGTGGTGGAAGGCATGCACAACTCTTATGCACAAAATATGAAGTCAAACCAAGAGTTTCACATAAAATGGAAGGCTCCAAAGGAACATACATGTAGGGTCAACTGTGTTGATAAATAGGCATCCACCCCTTATATTTAAGTATTTTTTTGAAATAAGATTTGGTGTCTCTATCACGATAAATTGTAGTGCGCAAAAGAGTGGAACATAGTAAAACATATGCACAAAATTTTATTCAATTATAAAAACAATATGTGAAACACATGCTATTTTATTATGAATGATAAAGGTTTCATGAAATATATATTTCAGGGAAAATAAAAAATATTCACAATTTTATATTTTTTACATGATATTGATTGAGTTGTGCATTATCAGGTTTTTGACTATCCCTTATGAGGGATTAGTGATTTCAAGTGCATTAGTTCAAGACAATGATGTATGTAGTGTGTTGTTCTAATATGGTAAAAGGACTTAAATGACAAGACTATTGAATCTAAAATCAGGTTATCAAAATGAGTGAGACATCTTCTAAAGCAGTGAGCTTAGGGGACTCGATGGATTGGTTCTGAGGGAGGCATTGTGCTATCGCTAATTCTTATAAAAGAAGTGTCCTGGTATAGAGTCACTCTTTTTGAACATTTATATTCCATGAGTAGTGAAAATATTTTTAATTTTATATGACTGACACACTATCTTTGTATTCTCCATGGACTAACCATTAGTGGTAAACTAAGATAAACTTTTGCATTGTCTCTATGCATGTGAATGATCAGTTATAGCATAATTCTATAAAATATGTTTATTAATTTACTACCAACATGGTGAAATATGTATTCTCATTTAAAGGAAAATTCACACAATTATTAAAACCTCCCCTCTCATGGTTTTCTGGGATTCTAATAGGGTCTTTACTGGTGGATTTGGTATGGGTATAATGATATAATTTAGATGGAACCATGGATGATCGAGGATTTTTTCTCTATGGAATCATAACCATTCATTTTCAACCTCATAAATTTATGGGTGTTACATTATTCAATTATTATGGACATGGATAGTGTCCCAAAAATCATGAATAAATGTTAAATAATAGCTAAAGAAATATAATCTTGAGTGTTTCATGTTTAATAAACGTAGGAAAAGATTTCATGTTCATTTGAAACGATATATATGATTCATATATGGACATGATCAGAAATTGGGTTGTACTAGAATCACTAAACATGGATAAAATATAAATATATAAAATTATTTGGATCCATTGGATCCCTCCCAAGACAATATTTTACTAGTGCTAAGCCTTTTCTGGTAGCCTCACTTCCAAAGAATTCATCATGTATTATCAAAGATCATATGACCAAATCTACCCCATTAGCATGGATTTTACATAATCTCCCACACATTCAATCTTCATGTTCTCTGGTGTAAATGTGTTTTAGTTTCTTATTTATATTTATGACATATTTCTCTTCAAGTAGATAGATGGAATACATACACTGTTGGTGAAGTGGTTCATTTCTCCTCTCAGTGATTCAGGTTGCACACTCTATACTCTATAATTGTTACCTTGTATAACAACCTGTTACTTTATTTATGTATTCATAAACCCCAATTTTACCAACTTTTTTGGGTCACATTTAGAGTTGTTTCGGGTAAATTTTAAAAATGTTTTGAAAATAATGGGCTACTTCATGATTGATGCATCGTTTTCCCAAACCATGTTCTCTCTCAAGAAAAATTACACACAACTGGAAAGTGGGGTTTGACAAGGATGGAACACCATTTTTCAAACCATGAGCCCAAATATGAGAACCTTTGTGACCCATTTAATGGTGTTAATGTCTAGGTCAGATGTTTTGGTCTAACTATATGGATCTACCCAGCTAACCCTGCACAAGCTTCAATTTATCTAAAATATAATTTTAAAATCTAGAAACCCTTGTTATATATTCCAGAACGACCAATCACTACCCCATGAATTTTATTCATCCTAAAGATTTTCCAAGAGCTGATTTTAGCCCCTATACTTCTTTCTATAATCATATTGATGCTTGATGAAATTCATTCGAAATATTCCCGGTTAGTTTCCTCAACCTGTTCTCTATCTCCAACTATCTCTCTTTTCCTCCATAAGATACAATGGATCACCATATTGATTTCTGGATGTAATACCCTATTTTTGGATCATAAACATAAGATTTATACTTGTCTCCCTAGTTCTATGATCATCATTCTTTATTGAGAAATCCAAAATAGTGGTTGGTAAATCTATATATGCGGTTCACGAGGTAGGTGGTTCCATCATGGTGCTAAATTTTTGTTAACCATAAACAAATTCATTTAATTTCATTTTATTGAATGAAATTTAAATTACTTGATTGCAATAAAAAAAATTCAATTAGTTTATTCTGAGAAAAACCAATTCTATTTAATATGGGTTTTAAAAATGGGATTTTTTCTTGTAATTGGAAAACACCCTATTCAATTATTTTGGGGAGTTCTTAGGTAAATTAGTGAATTTAAATAGTTTAATTTAAATTTCTCAATGGGGTTGGTGGAAAAATTGTGATAACACAAATTCCATTGAATTGGGGTGTTATTTTGAAATTGGTAAAGAAATTTTGAAATTGAATTTATGAATTTAATTTTCAATGTTAATTATGAAATTGAGTAGTGAATTTATTTCAAATATCTATTTTTAAAAATTGTCTTAAAATTGGTTTTATAGTAGCCTTTTTGTTTTTCTTGGAAAAGGAAGTTTTTTTATTAAAAACCTTAATTTTCTATTGGAAATTCACAATCATGAAATATGGAAATGTGAATTAATTGAATTTTAAGGATTCCTAAAATAAATTTTATAACCATGAAATGTACTAGCTAAAATTAAATAATAGGTAGTTAGTGAGTTTTTCTAAAAAACTATCTAGGATAAAATTTCTCTACAAATTAATTGAAACTTTAAAACACTAAAAAAATACTGCTCAGCACATATTACATCACCATTAGGATATGGATGAGTCCTCTTTTCCATTTTTTGGGTAAGTGTGTATGCATTATAGTTTATCACACGAGTGTGTGAGTATCCCATAACCTAGGACCGTGAACCCTCTTAAAATATGACCATGTTTTTCACTAGTTTAAATATGAGATTTAAATCCACTCTATTATTGTAAACTGTGGTATATTTATATAAACAATTTTATATAAAATTGTTCATTTAATCCTTTTTTTTAAATCCACATTTGTGGATGTATTTTGATAAATTGAAATCTTAGTCATGAATTGCTATTGTACTTCTATATTTTGGGAAGTATAGCATGAGTAATTTAATTATGCATCAAAATGACAAAACAATTTATTATAATGTTGAATTGTTTTTATCTAGTTAATTAAAAGTTGACTTCTTATTATAGAATCATTGGTCAGACACTACTGGTCTTTTATCTCAAACCCCACCCGTGTCTTTTGGTGATAATAAATTATCTTATTCCTGGTTCGAGCAGTGGTAGGAAAAAACATTGAGGTGGTTATAGCTGTTGATTTGTGGACATGGAGAGTTTCTTCCTTTGGGACATTGGATTCTTAAATTCTTAATTTTATTTTATATTTTATAATGTACTTTGGGTTTTCATACCTTCATGACTTCTGGTACAATTCTCCTAGTGTAATTTCTTTTCAATGAATATTGATATTCTATCTTTCTTTTGTGATGTTTGTGGAAAATTAATTACAACTTTCATTTTATTATGATTCCATGTGATAGTTTTTTACCCATGTAGATTAGGAACTCCATTTTGGATATGATGGGATCATCCCAATTATCAATATACCATGGTAACAAGGACAGTTCCGGAAAAAATTGTATCAAAGGGAGGTTTATCTTCATCTCTTGAAATATGTATGCATTGTGTAATCTTGTTAGGACTCAGGAGGTTCTTATGATTGAGTACCTGAACAACTCTCACTACAATAATCCTTATGTTGCAATGGGTGGTTTGAGAAATACATCTGGAGGATTAGTTCTAGTCTATTTCTTAATTTTTATTTATATAGGATTGGAATCCAAATATTTTTGTTCATTTTGGTTGGATTAATTTCACTTGTTTCTTTGTTTGAGTGTTTATCTAATGTCTTCCTTGTTGTCTTCTAATTTTGTATAGTTGGATTCCACTAAGAAGTTGTGCGAATCAGAACCATGAGAAAGATGATGTTGAACCTCAGTGGTAAAATAAATTAGTGGACTCTAATATGTTTGATGTGATTGTGTTTACCATCCATGATTTAGGACATGTACCACCACCGGTTCTTGTTCAGGCACTAGTGGTGGAACCTCAATGGGATGTTCTCCAAATTTTTTTAATGTATTCCTTCTCCAAAACCTAACATTGATCAAAGGATCAAATGATCCTCAAAAGGATGCGTAATGGTTAAACAAAATTGAATTTCTTTTTGGATTTGTGGAGACAATTAATGAAATCAAGGTGAAGTATTCCATTATTATACTGGAAGGAATGAGAAGGATATGGTGGGACCTGATGGCGAGGGAGAAGATGCATGGGTGCTTTGAGTGGAATGAATTGAAAACTATTTTCCTTAAAATTTTCTATATAGAGTCAATGTTGTTATCCAAATCTATGTATTTTTTAAAACATGATTTGTCTGAAAGGACCGTTGTAGAGTATACAGACCGTTTTGTTGAGTTCCAGCAATTTGTGCCTAAGGTAGTATCAAATGAGATGATAAAGTATTGACAGTTCATGTTGGACCATAAAGTGGATATTCATTGTCACATTTTCTTAAAATATATTCTTTCTTATTATAATGTCTTGGATAGAGTTTTAATGGTTGAAATGGACTAGGATGAAAATTCAGGGTTTCCTGGGATTTCCTTCTCACAGAGTGGCAGCATTGGTTTCATCAATGTAATGTGAAATCATGATGATTCGTAGTGAATTTTTGGATAAATGGGTCACTCTAGAAATCCTATATTTCCAAGAAGATGTCATTTTTATTTTCCACCAATGTGTCAATCCAAGACACTCAATATGGTTGTTCATTGAAATACACAATGTATTAGGTTCTTATGGAAGCTCAATACACCTACATATATTCTTCCATGTTTATTACACTACTAATAGAAGAAAAAGGTCATCACCTCCTATTAAGATTGTGGGGGTAATTATAGGAATCCTGTGTGAGATGTTTTTATCCATAGGCATCCAGAACAAAGATTCTTGACTCATTGGAAGAGTCTAAATAAAAATCAAACACAATTCCATCGATAGTGAGAGGTACCATCATTATATCTTCCTCAATAGTGACTAATTTATTTCATAAAGGTGAATATAAATTGTTTATTTAAACCAATTTTTATTTTATTATATCTCTTTCTATGAATATTTTATCTTTTGTTATGTATATTAATGAACCACTTTGTATGAAGTGAGGGAAAAGTATTTTTAGCCCCACATGAGTATTCTATCTATCATATGAAGATAATTGTGAGACATTTTTATTTATCAACATGAATCTACTTGACATAAAATTTGGGTAGGATTTTCTTTTTTCCAATTAAGCCATAATTGACTATTATCCTTAATGGGCCTTCTTTAATACTCCCATTGGTGTGTTATGTTTATTTCAAGGAAATTAGGACTAATTGTTGAGAAGATATTGACCGTATTTTCTAGAGGTGGGCCGAATGATATATTTGTTTTCATTTCACATTGAGGTCGAATCCTTGAGTAGTGATCTCCCTCCAGTTTTAATCATGTTTGTGGATGTATTTCATTCTTAATTCTCATGTTTTTCGCAGGTAAGGGAATTAGAATTTTTTATATATTTAGTGTCTGATAATCAAATAGTTTCTATTCTCTCTTACTATATGGAAAAAATAAATTAAAAAGATTATGTCTCAATTGGATGATCTTATAGGGGAAGTCTTTATCTGCCTAAGTGTGACACCTCAGACATCATTGATTCACTTTTCTAAGAAATTTGACGTCACACTATTCATTTTTGTTGATTATTGTAAACTAAATATAGATAAGATAAATAAAAAGTATCAGTTGTAATATATTTATGATCTGTTTGATCAATTAAAAGGGTCATAGTGGTTCTCCAAGATTTATCTTTGATCTAATTACCTTCAGTTGTAGGTAAAATAATTTAAAATTTAAAAACCCCATTTTGTAGAAGTTACTTCCATTTTGAGTACTTTGTCATTCCGTTTGTTCTAACAAATTCACCAATTGATTTTATAGTTTTAATGGACTTGATATTCCATGATTATCTTAATACCTTCATGGTATTATATTCCCATGACATCCTAGTTTACACTATGTCGATGGAGGATGATGTTCATAATATGAGAGAAGTTCTAGAATTGTTGATAAATAACCAACATTAAACCAATCTTTGGAAATGTAATTCTTGGATTTGATAAGTGATGATCTTGGAACATGTGGTGATGGAACATGGAATATCAATTCATTCTGAGAAGGCGAGGGTTTTTATGAGATGATATTGAATATAATATGTCTCACAAGATTTGAGAATCTGGTTTCTAGATAGTTCTTATCACTCATTCATTATGTACTTCTCAAAGTCATCTTCTCTGAGTATTGATCTAACTCAGCCAGTTGTAAGGATTTTTTGTTCTGAAACATGTCTGTGTTTTTTTAAGCTAAACATCTTTTGATTACAGTTCTGGTGTTAACTCTTCCAGAAACTGGGAAGGGATATGTGGTCTTTTGTGATGCATCTGCTCCAGGATTGTTATATGCTATAACATAGGGTGATTATTTTTTGGCATATGGATCGCATCAGTTTAGGCAACTAGATATGAATTATCCAACCTATTACCATGAACATGAAGTAGCGATGAATGCATGTAATAGTTATCAGCATTACATTTATAGAGAAATTATTACTATTTTATAGACTACAAGAGCTTGGGTAACATATTCATGAAAGAATATTTGATTATTTTATAGAGTAATTGTGTGGAAAACATATAATATTTGCTATTTTTAATATCCTCTACCTCTAGGAAAGGTAATTTCATAATATATTCTTTGATCAATAATATTTTTACCAAAGAAATGAATGAATCAACAAAAGAGTGGAACTTGATGGATATTTTTTCACTATTTCATAGTATAGTCTAGTAATTAGGGGATGAGGTTTTTGTTTCTAGTGTTCAGTTGATATATTATCATATCAAGATGATTCTTTTGGAACAATGTATTGATTATGAGTTCAGTACCATTAGAAACTCTCTTCATGGTGGGGAGACTGTTATTGATCGGTAATTTTTAACTAAGGGTATTATATGCTATCAGAAGTACTTCGTTGTACCGTTAGTGATTTGAAAAGGTTCTATAAAGGATTTTTATTTTCCCCATGTATTGTGCTCCCCAAAAAAACGATGATGTTTTATAAAATGTTGTATAGATTTTAGTGGCTATGTATGAGATGAGAAATTTTTGTTTTTTATCTCATTGTCATATGGTTCGATAAGATATGGTCGAGCACTAAAAACCATTATATTTTCATCAACCACTTCTAGTTACTACTCGAATGAGGGATATAATATTTATGGTCTTTGTGGATGGGTTATAACATGCCTAGACAAAAACTAATTCGACATGGATTGTGATCCATCTGTTGGTAAAATTGGATCACTCTATACCCATTTGTGAAGAATCCAATTTTTAATATTTGGGAAATCTCTATGTGAAATAGATTTTTCATTTTTAATAAATTTCATCATATATATTCTCTGATAGGGATCCCTGGTTCACTTCTTATTTTTTGAGAGTACTTCATGAGGAACTAGGATCTCACATCCTTTTATGTATTAAATAACATTTTTAAACATATGTTCATTTTGAAAGATATATATATATTTTTGAGGATATTATCTTGAATTGTGTTCTTGAATATTGTGGGGCATGGGATGATAATTTGGTACTATTTCAGTTTTAATGTAACAATTATTACAGTTAAATTATCATACATGCTCCTTTGGAAGCATTTTATGGACAAAAATCCAAATATCCATTGTTTTAGTTGGATATTGGGGAATGTTCCATAGTTAGAACAACAATGGTTTTAAAGATGAAAACAAATATTTTGTTAATTAACACATTAATTTTGAAGGAATATATCCAATATAAGTTTTATTCTAACCGTTTTCATTCGATGTTTGAGTTATAAGTTTGTGACCGTGTTTTCTTGAATGTTTAACCATGGTTTTTCAATCGATATTTTGTTAGGAAATAAATTTTTTCCCTTATATTGTGGGATCATTATTTGTTTTTGAAGTCGTTGAAAACGTTTTTTACTATTTATCACATCCACCATAGAATATGTTGATAAATAAGATGTTATATGTTTCTATGTTTTGAATGAATCTATCTGATCCTACCCATGTTATATGTTGGCATGATCATTATATTGAACCTAATTTTTCCATGAATAAACGAAGAGTCAATATAATTGATTCTAAAACTAAGGTACCTCATGGGAGGAAGATACCTATGGTTAATGTTCTATGGTATCATAGTTCTGATAAGAATGAGACGTGGTATTGGGAGTAACTGATGAGAGAGCAGTGACCTTATCTTTTTGGAAAGGAATCTTTTGAGTAATATTTTTGGGTATATAATGTTTCTATGAAGGAATTTTTGTTAAATTATAATACTATTTCTTGTTACTCTTAATGATATGTTTTTAAAAATCATTAGTAGGTTCTCATTTGGGGTTGTTTTATGTTTATATTTTTTTAAATTGTTGGAAAAATTCTAGGCTAGTGCACTATTGGCACACTGTTTTCCCAAAATCATCACCCACTAAAGCTAAACCATTAAAACCAATGAACTGGGTTCTTGTATGGTTGGCACATAGTTTTTAATATTGTTTTCCCCCTTAGGATGAATTGTGCATCCCATTTAATTAGCCACACAACTAGGACTTATGGTTTGATCTGACCATGCATATCTACCCATCAAACCTTGATTTTGATATGAAACCTGTTGTTTATTCTCCACATATTATTAGTGAACTGATTTATTATGATCTATGTGGATATCAATAATTAAGATATATTATGGGTTCACATAGATAACACTCTAATTCATTGGGTGAATAATATAATTTCTATATTAGACATGTTTTAAGATATCATGAAAAATAACCTGAGTAATACTTATTTATAACACCTTGGTGATAAAATGTGCGGATATTCTTATGAATGTATTAATTAATTTTCATATCCCCAATTTCGTGTTATGATTACTATTTATATTATTATTTATCTATCTATATTATTCTATATTTTTATGCCTCACATTCATATTTATTTGTCTCACGATCACATTCTTTTAATCTCCCTTTCTTATTCCATGACAGCGATTTGTGCTCCTCACTTTACTTGGATGTATGTCCCAATGATATGTTATATAATAAGAGTAACATAGGGGGAAACCAAGAAGGCTCCATCATTTAGACTTTGAAGAATTTTTATTTTTTCATATATTGTGTACTTTATTTCTAGAAAACAAACATTTAAAATATCCTCTATTTTTTCTATGTAGTTAATTGTGGTGTAATTATAACGACCCATACTTTACATACATTGTTAATACTTCAAAATTGAAGCACACTTATTACAACATATGATAAAACCACAAAGGACCGTATAGGTATAGTGTCTTTAGAAACTAGGAAACATAAACAACTGGTTCATAAATCTTCTACAGTGTCTCCCATTTATTTCATCATATCTAGGGTCCCTTTTAGCATATTCTACTTAATATCCATCTTCCTGACCTGGGGAAAAGAAAACATAAAAGGGTGAGCTCAAATGCTCAGCAAGGGCAATAAAGGAAATAAAAATCATATCATATCTTTTTGAAAGTCATAACCTGCAAAAGAGATCATAAAATCATAATAAATCATAGAAGTGAAAATGAGATCCCCATAATCATAACATGAAACTTGAAACTTTGTGGCATGCACACATAATCATGGAAAATCATTTCTTGTTAGTCATGACTCATTGCCAAGACTATCTTAGTGGACAAAGTCCATTTCTGAACCGAGTTCACTCCTCGTTTCAGTCCTGTATCACTGAACCGAAATAACCTTCCGTTCCAGCCATGTCTATCTCATGAGATATAAAATCTTTACCCAATGCATTGGAGGGAGATATAGGTCCCACCCATCTTATAATTAATCCTTTCTTATGTGTGCCACATAATCATAAATCATACTTCATCGCATAACCCATGTAATAAAAAATGGGATTCTTAAACAACATGACATCATAAAACAATTCATATAAGATGAAGGAATTAATAAAAATAATTCCATCACAACATGAAAAAATCAATTTAATAATAGGGATAAAAACAGAACCCTTTATTATCTTAGATGGAAAATAATTTTGATAAAACACTTGAACTCCATTCTTGAGGAAAATATCCTTTCTTCTTCAAAAACATTTTTCCTTTCATAACATGTCATACAACTTTAAAATAAAAGAAGTTGATTAAAAATAAACTTGAAAACTTGTAAAGTAAGCTTCTTGGAAACAATGTTTTAAAAATCCATTCATGCTGTATAAGTTAAAAAAAACATTCTTCGTACTTTTGTCGGAAAAGTCAAGAAGTACCTCGTACGACAAAAGATTCCTTTCATACATATTACTAAAAAATCACCGAAGGGTAAAAATGGATTTAAACAATTGTAGGTGGATGGAAATAATATTACATATTGATGAAACATGGATGTGGATGATAAAATACACCCCAGTGAATACTTACGAATAAACAATCTCGGATAAAAATGAGATTGTGATATTTCCCTTACCTTAGGTCCAATTTGCCTTGTATGTGTCCGAAGCTCCTGTATAATGGTTTAAATAATGTTATTGACTTATTCCAGAATCATACATATTGATATGATATCATATATGGTCATATTCTTAGCTTCTTATTAGTAATATTTCGTTGTTACTTGTTACTCGGGTCTTTATTGCCTTTTGTTCTTATGCGTGTTTTGCCAAATACATTCTTATTCTTCTTTTAAGGTTATAGATACCTTATATCCAGAATGGTATTAGTGTAACATATATCATATTTATTCATTCAATTCATTTATATAATTACTATGTAACGATGATCATGTAGAATGAGTCGCATCACATCGTGGAGACGGTATTCCGTACGTACACACGAGTGATGATATCGTTCCTATGATTGTGGAACTGTATTGGAGTATATATATATTATTTCAGTATCAATATTACATTATAATAATCATAAATAGTTACTCATTACACCATCATACCCATCCTTGTACAGTGATGGTGGAAAAATAGATTACACCTACGGCGTGGAGACGGTATTCCGTACGTACGCACGCACGGTGATTTCATTTTTCCGTGGGATGGATAGAAGGTGAATTAGGGTTGTTTCATATTTATAATAACATATCAGTATGTAAGTAATACTGATGTTATTACTTTATCATGAAACAACTAAAGAAGAAAAAGTTGAAGAAGAAAGAAATTGAAAATATCGGTAATGGATATTACCTCTTCTTTGGAACGCCTCTTTGAATCCTCCACTTAAGGAAGTAAGAGTGGTCTTTGGAGAAGACCAGGACCTCTAGTACTATTCTAGGGAAGTGGAGAGGAGAAAATGGCAGGGGTTGGCCGAGCTTGAGTGCTCAAAATTGGTGTGAGGAGGAGGGGGAGGAGGTGCCCTTTTATAAGAGGGGTGATTGGCACCTTTGGAAAAGCTAGAAATATTAATTTATAATAAATTAATATTCGGTTTCCAAAGGCTCCAAAGTTGACTATTCAAAGGTTGAGGTGGGGATGGGTCGAAAACAACTCATCCAATAGAATTTATACAGGTTTGGGTACTTATATTAACCTTATCTTTAAGTATTAACTCTAAGTTAATTAGTTTCACTTTTACAATGTCTCTTTGTATTTTTATATAATATGGTTAATAAACTTACTATATACATCCAAGCGACCCCCAAGTGGTCCATTAATGATGAAACTATCATGATATAACTCCTATGGCCGAACCTTATATTTTTAGGAATTTAATATCAATTAATAATATAATATTTGTTTTAAGAACTCTTTTTTGTCAATTTTGACACTATTCAATAGTTGATTTTTGTGATACTCATAACAGATTGATTACTTCGAAAAAAGTCAATTAAATCAATCCTAATATATCATATTATCCTAGAAAATTAGTTTAATTCATTAAAAGTTTCATATTATATTTATTTGGGTATTTGTAATATCAATTATTTTAATTTTTTACTATTTTAGTAATTACTGCATCATCATTGTGTCATAAATAAAATAAATTATTTAATGTCTAAAAATTATAAATAAATTATAATTATGTAGGAAATCGTTTTATCTTTCTAATGAATATTTATAATCTAAAATCCAACATATATAAACCTATGTAACAATTGTTTTTCTAAAAGATATATGCTTGTGTCATTTTTGTATTCATTTTAACTTAATTAAAATAAAGTGTCATTATCACTTACAAGTGGATCAATGGGGTCCCAAAATCGACCCAAATGTGCCCATGGTCGACCATGTATCAACAAATAGGGTTAATACACGTTTTAGGGTAATTTAATATTATTATAATATTATATGTTAACCATTATTTACCGGATTTACCCTTAACCATGGTAAATAAAATATTTACCGTAGTAATTATTCAAAATGTCTAAAAATAAAAGTTACCTATTTACACAATTTGAAAATCCTGATTCCAAATATGGAATCCATTTTTCTAAATTCAAAACACAGAAGTGGCAGAAATTAATTTAAAATTAATTCCCGCTGTCAAAACAAAAAGCGTGTTTTTAGGAGATAATAACTATCAAAAGATTGACACTTGTTTATGTTCGGTTTAATTGTAAAATTGTGTCCAATGACCAACATTATATTAAGTGGTAAAAATATATTATAAATATACTTTAAAACCACTCAAATTCATAATTTATCACTATTAATTGTTTTGATTAAAAAAGTTTTTTTTAATTAAAATTTAGTAATTTTCACTATTCATCAAAATATTAAAGTTATCCGAAAAGTACCAAAATTTCACCTTAGGCTAAATTTGATATTCCGAATCCAAAAAAGAAGTCCATTTTGAAAAATAAAATTTATAAAATTTCAAAAAGTGGTTATTACTATTCATAACGGCTAGTTTTAATAATATTTTAATGGCATATTGTTGTTTAGTGAAACTCGGTATTGCGTACGACGCAAGCTATCGAGGAAGGTCGAGATTGCGTGTAAAGAAAGAAAAGCAAGTGTTGTGTAGTAAAAGATTTCTTTGATGATTTATATAACATAAAAGTCTCGGGTGTTACAGTAATGACAAGAAGGGATGCCATAATATCATCATTATATAAATTCCTTCATGTGTCTCTACATACATACCTACCATCATTCTTCATTACCCATTAATCCCTCTTAGGCCTCTATGTATCGGACAGTGATAACCTAGATGTGGAGGCCATGGGTGAGTTCCACTCAACTGTGGATTAGTCTAGTGAAGGTGAATAAATCTCTATCTAAAAATTCATATTTTCTCTTTCACTACATTATGGAACACAATATTGTAGACAAATAATATATGAACTTTCATGATGATGGTAGAAACCATTCATCTGTTGAATAGATGATATGAACCATCGAATAAAATTAAGGTAAAATTCAAATCGAAATAATTATTAACTAATGTGAAAATTTGATAAATTAACTCATTAATATATAACTGAATCATTATTGAAATTAATTGATAAATAGAATATCAAATGTTCAAAAACAATAAATTATTCTAAATCCATAAATATAAATTACACCTTCTCTATTATCCCCTTTGGATTACATTATTTAATTAGTTGAAATTTGTTGATCAAAATTAATGTATTAATTAAAACAAAGAAAACTATGATGAATAATTTAATATATGAAACATTAATATTAAATGTATAATATAACTTATATGTTATACTCAAAAATGTATAAATTATAATATAATTGGTAATGGATAGTGAATATCGTAATTAATTTAAACCAAATATGTTCTATAACAACTATCAAATCATTAATAAATAATTTTAAATATATAATATTTACTATGGTGTAATTTCATGAATATCTGTCTGTTATCAAATATATTATCATTTAGTTTTAAAATCAATCCAAAAAATTATTTCAAAGGATTTACGTAAACTCATATAGATAACATGTCTTTGATAAACTCATGTAGATAATGTGACTTTGCTGAACTTGCAAATTTAAATTATTTATCAATGGATTGGATAATAAATTCCATTTAGAAAGATTATCAATATGAATGAGGTACACTAATATTTTCACTATAGTAAAAAAAATAATCTACATATAAAAATATACTGGAAGAATAAAATTAGTAATACAATAACAATATTCCATAAATAATACAGTACTACATGAATAATAATAGCGATAATAACTATCGATCCAACAATAATAATATAATGGAAAAAATATATGAATAATAAGAAAGAAAAAGGATATGATTTGTTTAGGAAAAATTTCTCTGTCTATAGAGAGGAAAAATAAATTCATCATGTTCATGAGAAAATTAAATCAAATAAAATATAAAAAATAGGAAACCTACAATGAAATGATCTCGTAATGTATGTGGTGTTATAGTAAAACATGTTTCCAAAGTTCAAAAGTTGTAAAGTAAAATCCACTATGCTATAGTAATGGTGGTAGTGAATCCACATATCTACCATACCCATTAAATAAAGGTTCATACTACTACAATACCATGTCATCACAGTTCACACTACCACAGTAATATATTTGAATGGTCAAAATGGACTACACTAATACATTACTGTGTATACAAGTTATTTTCTACAATGTATCATACGTGGTTATAATAAATTTCACTAGTAGTTTTCCAAAATTTATTTGATGGATTAGGCTTTAAAATTATAAAATTAATCCACTTGATGAATAATCCAACAAACTAGAACCCTTATATGGTTCCAATAGTAGAAAACATACTAAAACAATCATACATCACATATTCATTTACCAATGTTTGATTTCCCTTTAATGATTCCATTTCAAGATAATGATTCATGAAATATCATCTAGTTCCCTTACATGTTTCTATAGTGTTCTTCTACATTCCTCCTCTCATCCCCAATTTATCAATAAATCCCAATAGAGGAACTCCTGTACCTCAACTTCTAAATCACCATTTAGATTGTCAATACATCCTCCAAATTTATTTTTCCCATGAATGTTTTGCATTTTCAAAATCTCATCCTATGGTTATCCTTTGATAATGTGGTATTTCACTAGAATGTTCTTCATCCATTCATTAGACATTGTGATCTCAATAAATTTTATGTCACTATGAATTTCATGTTGAAAGACATTTTCCCCTCGATTTATATAAATCTCCTCCAAGAATATCATCAACTAATCTATCACCCTCTTGAATTTTGTTACAATAATGTATATTGTATATATATAAGATATCACAAATACTATTTGTAATTGAGATATTCATATCACTATAGTATATATATAAGTTAACAAATAACTTGTTATACTCCTCCCACTATTGACATCACATCTAAAGATAGCATCCACATATCCCTATAATGACTTTAATTTAAAAAATCATAAAAATACATTATTCTCTCACCATAAAATACATTATTATGCCCATAAAATATTCTCATTGTTTTTTACAGGCTTTTCCAAGTTCTTGACCCCAACTTCCACTACATGAACAATTTTTTGGTTGGGTATAGTACTTTCCTCTAGCAATTGTCTTAACATAATCTATTGTATTTTTCTCCACCATTCAATCCTAATCCATTAAAAAAATATATGATTATCATAAATTTACAAATAATTTAATTATTAGTACCTTCATAATTTTTAATGTCATTAATAAAGAAACCACCTATAGATTTATGATGAAGTATCCACGATAGAGGGTTGTGGAGTGAAATTATAATGTTGGAATAAACTACTAGTTCGGAGTGGGTGATTTAGTTGTTACCAAATATAGACTCCCAAATTTGTTCTCCATTGACCTGTTAGATCAACAATATTTTAAATGAAATGGTACTATGATAAGGGATAGAGTAAAAAATTCACAAAACACAAGATAAAATATCAAGTATGTGGGTATCAATGTTATATCAAAATTACTTGTACCACCCCTTAACAATTCCTCCATCGCACTATATAAACTTGTGAAAAATTTTGGTTTTATAATTGATTATTTATTATGAACAAAGTAATATAAAGCTATAAATTTAATTTTATAAATTAAATTGATGATTATTCAATACTACTATTATTATTTTTTTTTAAAAAAATACAAATAAATTTAATATTAATATGATAATAGGTTTTTTTGATACAGAAAAAGTTATTTACCTATTAGAAAAATAAAAAATTTCATTTAATATTTTAAAAAAAATATATTTTCAGGATATGGTATTATAAAAACACTATTTTTTTAAATAAAAATGATAGTATAATTATATAATGCCCTGTATTGATTTTGACACGGTTAAAATTGTGATTATTTCATAAAAACTATTAATTTTCAAAACATAAGTATATTTTATTTAAGACATAATGCCACAATTAATGAAATTATTCTGAAAAAATAAATATTATATTGTAAATAATAACATTGAAAATATGATATGGTAATGTTTTTATAATTATCTAAAATATATTATTTTTCAGTGAATAGTAAATACAGTGTTTTTGGCTTTTGAGATGTTTTAAAGCTTAATAAATATTTTATAATGATTGAAAACAAATAATAAGTGAATCCAATTAGTAAAATAAAAAAAATTCATTATTTTAATTTATTTTAATTAATTAAAATAACTTTCTAGAACTAAAAAAATTAAGTCATTTAGAGTAGAAAATAATATTTTTAAAAATATTATTTTGTGGAATTATTTATTGATAAATTTAATATAAATGATTCTTTTTGGTTATGAAACTAAAAAATTAAAATACAATCATCATTTAAGAAACCATGACGAATAATGATGTGTAACCTATGGTAAAATTAGTTTCCACACCATATAATTCAAAGGGTTGTAGTTTAAAAATAATAAAAAAATATCTTCACTTTTCAATAAATACATACCATTCCACTGAATTTCATTCACTCCCAATATCATTAGCACTAGAACACATGTTATTCTCTCTCCTGTCCCTTTGGTGAAGCTTTGAAGCTATCATTTAATGTAATGACCCAAACTATGATCAATGTAAATTCCATTCCTATAATTATTTCATATATTATAATTACATAAATCCACATTAAGAACCAAATACACAAATTATCAATTAGTAAAAAAGGAAATAACAGGTATTTAATGAATATAAACAACCTATATCGATGAAATTGTAACTTAGACCTAAGAATATTAATATGACCCTTTTTATTTCTAAACTAAATAATATAATACTAACCTCACAAATGAAAGTAGAAATTAAAATTATTCACCCTATAAATGAATGTATGATATTATAATATCATAGTATTTGTAAATAAATATTTTAAAAAATATTAATTAGGTGTTGGGATTTTTTTTTATGTTATAAACATTTATTTAAAATAAATGCTAAATACATGAATTTATTATTCATTATTTATGTAAGGATGAGGATAGAACCATTATTTATAACTCACATGAACTACTTATAATTTTTAGTTATAGTAATCAATACAATGTTTTGTCTTCAGCCAAAATAATGAAATATTGATTACAATAATTAGAAAAAAACCCTCCCATCCTCCATAAATACCACCATCACAACCTCTCTACTCAGAACTATCATTCTCTGAGACTTGAAAAAATTATGCTCAAATATATTCCCAAACTATACCACACATCTAGGATCTATTGTTCTCTTTAATATAACAAAGTATTTTCCCTAAGGAGGTTTTCAAGGAGGATAAATTCATGTGGTAAATTCAGCATTATTTTCTTTGATTTTCCTATAATGTTCTTATCTTTTAATATTATCACCTCACCTAAACTCATCCAAATGTAATGATAACTCCATTAAAATCCACATACATAAATTTTATTATGTTAGTGTAATAATCCATTATCAAACCCCTTCTATTCTCCATATTATTCTTAAAATGGAAATTTTATTTGTGAGGTATTGTTTTATCTCTAGCAAGGACAAAAAAAATTTATTTTCAATATCAAACATCAAGGATGGTCATAATACCATTAAAATAGTTAAAATAAAATTTAAATTGATTTTTTATAACTGTTTTTATGTTTTTTACATAAAATATTTACATAATAATAAAAAAAAAATTAAATGAGTTCGTTTTGATTGAAAACCCCATAAATTAACCTAAAAATAATCATTTAGTATTTATCTAATGATTCATCTTTATACCATATTTAAAATTATTTGTACGATCATTTAAACTTCATGACTATCATTAAAAACATATAAATTCAATTCTGAATATCTATTTCTATTTTAAATGAACTTACACACTCTTATAAAAGAGAACCTATCGTGAAAACTAAGAAAATGAGAACTCATGGACAATAAAAATGAACACTATAACTCATTAAAAAAGAACCTAAATGAAATTAATTATTTTATATTAAATCATTTACATTAATAAAATTTTATTAATTGATTAATTAATAGAATTAATTTTATTATCTCAGATATTAAGATCATGTTAAGAACTGTTTAAATCATAAGGTAATGTATTTTTTACAAATCTCCATTTTTTCCCTTTTAGTAACAGTAACTATTATTTATTTTTATTTAATTCATCTACATTCTATATAATTTCACCCTTTTTAAATATATACTTGTTTTAATTAGGAACCCTTATAAAATATTTTTGAAAAGTATGCCCATATAAATAATACTTCATTATTTCATACCCATTTTGAATTGCAGACTATAATCTTTTTTAAGAAACCATTATTTTTATAAAATTACTCATTTTATCATGAATTAATATCTCTTGTCATAATGAGTTTTATGAAGAAATGTTTTTTCCTTTTTCACTTTAAATTCTCTTTATTATTTTTCTTAAACCATACTAAAATGTTTCATTTTTAAATTCTTTTTAAATCTTCTTTTAATTGTATCCACATCAATTTGACAACACTTATCATGGTCCATGCCTGGTTTTCCTTATGAATGTCCATTTCTGCTTTTATTAAATTCTTTCAAGGAAACCATTCAGATATTCACTTATGTAATGACTTGAAAATAATTATTATACCCATGATATTCCATGGGTAACCATTATGATTATTTTTGATTCCTTATATATGGTTATTCATGTGGCACACATATTCTTGAACATGTTATGATGGGTGTTCCCAGATTTTACTCTAATTGATTGGGTAATGTTTAGTGTCATGAGATGCCTTGTTGGGATATGGAGTGAACTTGATTCCTTTATGGTACTCTTTCAACTATGTTATATTGGCTTGGTAGTTAGCCTTGACTCTTTATTATGTCAAGTTACATGTTGTTTCAATATTCTTTTTGATTACATGATTATATAATACCTTATTATACATGTTATTCTTATATGTATTTATTCATGTTCTATGCCTTTTATTCCATCATATTTTTCATTCTAAACCATGTGAAATGTTTTATTCCTATGCTTTTTTCTATATTGGGATTTTTAGGTCATGATTCTATTAATGTATTCAACAAGATTCCTTAGTCATATGTACGACCTCAATTAATGTTAGGATCTCATTATGGATATTAAATAAATGTTGTTTATATTTTCATTTCATGATCTTTAATTATGTACTTAATCTTCAAAATAATGTAGAATTTATGATACATGGTTGTATTTGTGGTAAATTATTCTTCAAATCATTGAATAATATGTGTAAAAGGTTATGGTAACTATATTTTTTATTAAAGAATATGTTTAGATATTTTTGGGATTAGGAATATAATAGTCTAAGTAATTCCATAGGGATAATACTTAATATGAGAAATCATGACTATATTTTGGTTAGTATAGAGTAAGTTGTTTACCAAGAAAATACCTATCTGTCTGGATACTATAATGTGGAATTGGTTCTGAAACAAATGTACCTAGGAGTAACCACATTGAAAAGGTGTTTGGGGAATAACATAGGGTAACCTAGTATATGAAAACTGGCCTTACTGGACACCTTATTTGACCCTCCTAGGTGATATGCTTGGTTAAATTAATAATCTCATTACGAACCATTATTAAGGAAAAAAATCCATTAAAACTATATATTAGGAAACATATAATATATAACCTATATAGAAACCTTTGGATTCACATGATAGAAAATAATTTTCAATTACATGTCTATCCTTTAATGTTTAAATGTTCATTTTATATTATTATTAGCAAAGTATTAATGAACCATAACTGTACATTATTTTTTATTTAATGTATATAAATCACAGAAATAATTCCAAAAATAAATGTGATATTAAATGTGATTATTTCCCCAATAAAATTCCAAATATAATGGGAATTGGTGACCAAAGATTCATGACAATACATTCTAAAATATATCATGTTTTGAATAATAACTTTGATCACATGTTATTTTCTCCTTATCCTAAGAGATATAATGTTGTGGTCGAATAATTTACGGGGAAAAGGCCTCCCATGTTTAGTGGAAATTATGATCCCTTTATCACATAATAATGGATTAATAATAGTGATAAGATATTATATGTCCTGCGGTTCTTAATGAAGAGAAAGTTGTAAAGGAAGTTACTCATTTTTATGGGGAAGCTATTAAGTTATAGAAACTAATCATGAAAATAATTTATAAGGTGAAAATTGATTCCATGGAATGGGAAGATTTCATGAAAATATTTTTTAATAAATATTTCCCCTAAATCATATGTCATAAAATGGAATGGGAGTTCCTTGGAATGAAGAAAAAGGAAGACGATTATATTGGGGTTTATGAAGAAAACATCCCAAGTCATGAAATATTTTCTTATGACTTTTTAATGACCACCCAATACAATGTGAATCACTTATTTAGTACATTAAAGGAATGTTTTCAATATTAATTGGGGATTTGATACACTAATGGTGATGAGTAAATTTTTTGTAGTGTCACTATGGTTGAAATAGAGATATGATACTCTCAGTGTTCTCAAGGGAATAGGTAAAAAATAGGATAATGGAGTTTTGTTATGGGTGGATCAACATATAAATCCAATGATCAAAATAAGACCAAACATATCACATGTCAAAATTGTGGGAAGAATAATCCTGGATACTAGTTTATGATAATCAAGAGATGATTAGAATGTAGAATATAAGTGAATATGAATGATAATTATTGAAGGGATATGAAAGATACTACCAATATAGAATAAGAAATGATGGTTTAGATCAATATTCAGAATATAGTTCAGTGTTTCAACTACATGGAACACAAGAATTAAGAAAGTCATTTCGCTATGCCAAGGGTTATTGGATGCTATCAACAAAAACAACCTCCAAGGAAGTAATGAACATAATATTCTATCACTACCACTAAGGAGTAGACAACAAATGATGTGGTGGTAGCTACACTGGTTACTCATTCAATATAAGAAAACGTACTATTTGATTTTGGTTATATACATTCATTTATATCTTTCATGTTTAGTATATCTATTTAATAACCATCTCAAAATCTTAAGGTTGAGTTATGTGTGTGTATAAAAAATGGATCAATTATTAGATCAAAATTTATAACTGGTCCATAATAAATTTTTGTGGAATGATCCTCCAAAAAAATCTCATCATGTGCCCTTTTGTATAGTGTGATGCTATATTGGTCATGGATTGGTTGTATTTATATAAATAAAACATAAACTGTTGAGAAAGGGATATCACTCTTCACATCCCAAAGGAACCTCCAATTTTATTCAAGTGTTACAAGGGAGATGAAACTCATCCAGAATCATTGCCTAAAGTTTTTTATATTTTCCCCTTGTGATGAGAATATCTTGCTCAAATTATTGAGACAAATTATAGAATCATGATTGAATACATGCCTATATTTAGGGAATACATAGTTGTATTCCATAAATAATTTCATGCTTTTACTCTTGATTATGAGGATGAGTTGTGAATTTAACATACACTTGGATCTCTACATATATCAATGACTCTAAACAAAATGGCCATCATTGAGCAAGAATAACTAAAGAAGAAGTTACAGGGGAATCTGGACTACGGTTTTATATGCTCAATTGCCCCACCATGTTGTATAGTAGTCCTCTTTGTCATGAAGAAGTATGTGAGAATGAGACTTTTCATTGATTATCATGAGTTCAATAAAATCATGATAAAGAACAACTATCCCCTACCATGAATTAATGATAGGTCTGATCAGCTACATGGAGCCAGTTAATTCTCTATGTTTTACCTTTTTCTGGGATATCACCAATTAAATTTAAGGAAGGATGATATTACCAAGACTACCTTCAGAACTATGTATGGATTCTATGAGTTAATGGAAATTCCATTCAGAACCACTAACGCGCCATCAATTTTTATGGATTTAATGAATTCAGTGTCTAGAGATTACCTCAACCAATTTGTGGTAGTTTTTATTGATGATATTATGATATACTCAATGATCATGTAGGAAGATTAGGACCATTGGAATAATATGATAAAGCAACTAAGAAGGGGAAAACATTATGAAATGTATATTAAATGTGAGTTTTGGATGATGGAATTATAATTTTTGGGGAATGTTATCACTGGAAAATTAATATATGTGGATCCTTCAAAGAAGAAGGAAATTGAAGAGTGGCCTAACAAAACATCTTTAACAGAGATATGTGGTTTTATTTTTTCTATCATGGTATTACCTTCAATTTTTGAAGAACCTCTCATCATTGTCAAACCTAGAGTTGTAGTTGACTCAGAAGGGAGAAAATATTTCTAGACCAGTGAATGTGAAGAATTCATTACATTGTTGAAAAAGAGGCTTATCACAGAACCATTGCTCATACATACAAAATGTGGAGAACATGTTACGGTATATTTTAACGATTCAAAAAGTTCATAGGATTTTTACTAATGAAAAATGATAAATTGACATACTATTCTTCATAGTAGTTGTAAATTCATGAGATAATCAATCCCATGCATGATCTAGAGTTGGTAATTGTGATATTGGCATAGAAGATATAGAGTCAATAACTCTATGATGAATGGTGGGAGATATATATTGATCATAAGAGCCTCAAATATATATTTACAAAGATGGAGATTAATATGCACCAGAATGATTATTAGAGATTACAAAGAATTATGAATTCTCAATCCACTACTATCCTGGTAAGGTAAAAAGGTAGAGGATTCTATATGTATAAAGGATCCTACATCTTTATAAATTATGATAATTGAGAAGGATCCAAACATCATATACGAACAATGGATGGTCATTGAAATTGTTAAGGAAGAAAAATTATCAATTTTTTCTCAAATTGTTTCTTAACCATCAATTATGGAGAAACTGAAGGATTCTCAAATAAATGATGTGGAAATTCAGAAGATTTTTTAAGCCATGCAGAAGGGGAAATACTCGAAGATTTAAATGGACCAAGAAGGAATAACAAGATTTGGTTCAATATTATTTATACCATCCAATACAGATATAAAAATGTATCTTCGATATAAGACACATAGAGTAACCTTATCTATTTGCACATAGTTCACAAAGATGTATTTAGATCTTTGAGAAAACTATTGGTGGGACAATGTAGAAATAGAGATCACTAAATATAAATCATTGTTCCTAGTATTCCATCAAGTGAATTCAGAAAGGAAAGGGTCTAATGTGATGATGAAACCACTACACATAAAAACATTGATGTGGGAGAACATTACCGTGGAAGTTGTTACTAGACATTTAAGGAGGGTCATAGGAAACAATTAAATATAGTTTTTTATAGATAATCGTACAAAGATGTCTCACTTTATTTCAATTCGATTACTATTCTCACCATATTATCTTAGATGAATATAATTTAAATCAGTAGTAAGTCTGTATGGATTTCTGCTATCTTTTTTATCTGATTGAGATATAGGATTTACATACAGGTTCTTGTAAAAGTTTCCAACATGCTCTCAACACAATAATGATCTTCAGTATTCCCTATCATCATTAAACTAATAGACAATCTAGAAGACTATTCAGCCACTATAAAACATGTTTTGATCATGTTATAATCACTTCAAAGAGGATAGGACAAACATCTACCCTTATTTGAGTTCTCTTACAACAAAATTTTCCAATCAAACATCCAAATGGATCTATTTGAATCCCTTTATAGGAAAATATGTCGAACACTAGCATGCTGGGATGAATATGGTGAATTTAAGAATCTATAACCTAAAATTTTGTTACAAATAGTGGACAAGGTCGAGACCATTCCACATAACATCAAGGAATCCCAAAGATGAAAAACGAGTCATGTAGACAATTGTTGGTGGGGACATTATTTTAAGGTTGGAGACATGGTATTTCAGTGATGATCTCCACGTAATATAATCATGTGATTTGGGAAGAAAATAATGATGTGTCCTAGGTACATCAAGCCCTTATAGATTCTTGAGAATGTTGGAGATGTGGCCTATTAACTAGCAGTTCAACATATCATGTCTCAAGTACATTTTGTATTCCACAAATCACTCTTTAGAATGTAAATTCAAGACCCCTCACATGTTTTTAAATTAGAGGTATTACAATTAGAGAATCATGTCTCCTTTTAGGAGAATCCAGTGAAGATCTTGGATAAAATATATAATGTTATACATAACAAGGATAATCACCTGGTCAAAGAACTATTATGCAACCACAAGTATGAATAGGTAACATGGTATCCATATTAAATGATGAAAGAGAAGTAACCGAAACTATTTCCTTGTAGTATGTGAAACATAATTTTGAGGGAAGACTCTCATATGGGGGGAGAATGTAATGACCCAAAATATCAGCAATGTAAATTCCCTTATTATAATTATGTCATATAGTATAATCACCTAATGTCACATTAATTGTTGATTCAATAAGGTTTTCCTTATAACATTTCAATTCCTTCATACTTGGGAGGGATTTCTAAGTCAATAAGGTTTCCTTATGACGTTAACATTCCTTCTTGTTTTTAAAATCACAAACACCTTATCTCAAGGAAAATTTCATTTTACCCTATGTTTTACATCTATAAGGAAAAATTTCCTTCCCCAAGGAAATTTATCCTTACCATGTTTTCATTGTTCATATCATAATTTTTCTAAGTGTAATACTTGGATTGAAACCAAAACCTCAAAATCCTATAATTGCCTCGATATGAAGCATTCTGTTTTAGGATCCGAATCCTCAGAATACTGATTACGAACTCTTCTGAGATCTAACTCTGAATTTTGATTACAAATTCTGGATATGACCTCTTCTGAGTTCTGACTCCGAATTCTGATTACGAATTCTAGATACGAATTCTTCTATGTTCTAATTCCAAATTCCGAATACGAATTCTTGTTATGAAATTCTCTGAGTTCTGACTCTGAGTTTTTCTGAATAGATTCTCCAAACTATAATGAGTTCTGAATCCTAATTATCATGAACTATGACTCCGAACATTGTAAGTTAGGTTTCGAATTCTTGTGAATCCAGATTCTGAAGTTTCTTGAAATTCAGACTCCGGAATTCTATAGAATTCAGGTTCCAAATTGCTAGAAAACATAATCTGAATATCCTTGTATTATAGACTCAGAATTAAATTTTGGTTAGACTCTGAACTTTAAATTTTTCTTACATTCCAAATATTGTATTTTAGTCATGTAACCATATTTTTTCTTACACTTGTTTTGTTATGAAACAATGCCTTTCTTTCAGTTACTAACTAACCATTGTTTGAGTGACATGTGTACATGTCCCTCTGAAATTCAAGAAAAAATATGATTGTTATAGGAGGGAGATAACCATTGAAACAGTTCCTATAAATAGGAGTTCATTTGAAAGAGATCACAACATTGATGAACTTTTCTATGAATCTTGATATTACATGATGTTGAAGTGATTTCTAGAGAGAGACTCTCATGATTAGTGTGTACTGAACTTCTAGTTCAGATTATCTTTACGAGACTCTAATTGTTTCTATGTACAATCGAGGTCTTCCGGGTATAGGAAGATAGAGGTGTCGACTAACTTGAATTTGAGGGCTTGCGGGGATAGCAAGACAAACACCTATATTCATGTCGAGGGATTACCCAGTTGTGGGTAAGACATATTTTCTTGAAAGTACAAATCAAGGGACCTTTATCCAAGGATGTAGGATACCCTTCTCTTTAAGTCAAAATATTTACTACTTATTATTTATTTTTCTACAAGAATTCCACTGCATTGGTATTGTTGAGGAAAGTATAACTGTCTTATAATTTCTTATAATTGTACTCTGATTTAGTATGATTCTATAAACTTTAAGGTAGAATCATTGTTGTTGTAAACTTTCATTACGTTTCATTTCCGTAATCCATTTTTTGGAATTGAATTATCGGAATCATATTTCGTGAATCATGCAAGTGTGTAGAACTAGAGGTTTTGGGAATTACCATGTTTAACCTTGTTAAACATAACCATCTTTAAATGTCCCAATGGAATTTTTTAAGGTGTACAATTCACCCCCCCTCCTATATATTGGGAATCATTAGATTCACCATACAGTATATATATAATTTTGATACTACATTTGGTATTATATAGTATATCATACTCACGTATCATCTCAATAATTGGTATTATAGGGTTGGTTCAATCTAAAATAATATCACGATTAGATTCAGAAGATAATTCTTCTTCTTCTTATTTTTTGGATTCAAGTTTTCAAACTCGTATATTTCAGATTCATTTTTTCTTTGAGATACTCTTGTACTATATTTTCCTTTCTTAGGAATATTCTCCTTGTTTACACACATTTTCTATTAACATGTTTTTGTGGAAAATAATTTTCTTTGTGATGGCAGGAATCAATGTTCGTTCCATAGAAAATCTCATACTAACTCGACCACCTATCTTTGATGGAAATGATTACAAATTTTAGAGAGATCGCATGATGATTTTCATTATCAATACTGGTGATGATAATTTTGTTATGCTTGTTGGAGGATATAAAATCACTAAAAAAGAAGATAGTACCTTCACCCATCAAGAAAAGCATGATTATCAACTGAATTATAAGGTACACAATACTTTGCTTTTCCCCACGACTATAAATATATATATCCAAATTTCTTCTTCTGAAGCAACAAATTGTATTTTGAATAAACTTGATGTTACTCACTTTGGAACTTCCAAAGTAATTGAAATTAGAAAACCCATGGTCAGAGTTGAATACCATGGCTTTAATTTTCCTTATGGAGAACCCATATGTAAGGTGAAACAAAGATTCATGACTATTGTGAATAGTTTACAATCAATGGGTGGGAAATGATTAGATGATGAAGCTCTTATTGATAAGATCTTAGAAATCATGCCCAATGAGTGATAATCCAAGAGGACAACTATAGATGAGAACATAAAGGTTACTCATATTTCCTTAGATGATATTTTTGGAACTCTTCTTTAGCATTAGACTAGAATGAAGAGAGATGCTGATAAAATTAAGAAGAAAAAAAGGGAATGTAAGTGTTTCTTTTACTACAACCTCTAATCATATGAAATCCATGACCCCTGAGAGAGTTACTGGATCCAAATATAGTGGATGTGAATCCTCATAGAGTGAATTAGAAATTCTTTCTCAAAGAATGAATAAGATAGTTGGACAGCGGAATTTTCAATCGAGATATAAGAAAAAAGAAAGGAATGATAGGAAAGATTCAGAAGTTACATGTTATGAATGCAAGAGAGATGGACACATAAGACCTGATTGTCTAATGTATAAGATAAAAGAAATAAAGGATAATAATTCAGATAGGAATAGAAGGAAGTATTACAAGGATAATGCTAAGAAAGTCATAAAACATAATGACACCTAGAGTTCCAGTGGTGGAGACTCTTTAGATGAATTTATAGATTATGAATCTTCTGGAGAGAAGAATCTTGGTCTAAAAGCTAGACTACCTATTGAAAATCATTGTTTGATGGCTAAGGTACACAATGCTGAATCAATGACCATTATTTCTTTAAATGAAAATTATAGTAATTATAAATATTATAACACTTCTAATGAAGAACCTTCATCTGATGAAGATAATACTTTACCTTCCCATGAATATGATTCTAGCTTTTCCAAACTTCTTGAGATTGAGAATTCATATCTCATGAAAACGTTGGATAAAGAGAAATCTAGGAATATTATTCCTACTATTGAAATATCTAATCTTTCTAAATATCTTTATAAGAAAAATGTTGATTTTTGAAGTATTTAAAAAAATATTGATGAAGTAAATTCGAAGAAGAATAAACTTTCTAATGATCTAGAAAATGTAATTTATAAGAAAAATGTTTTCGAGACTAACTATAGTTCAAAATAATACGTTTTAGAAGATAAGAACACTGTTATCAAAATGAAATCTGAAATTTTTTCTTTGAGGAAGTGTTTATCAAATTTACCTCATGTAAGGAAAATTTTGATAAAAACTATTCTAAAATACAACCTATAAGGAATAGTTCTGGTTTTGTTTATACTAGTTATATTTCAATTTTTAGTAGTAATTACTTTGTTCTTCATAGTGATCTATTCTACACAAGTGTCAGTGTGGTTGAAAATTGGAAAAAATTTATTTCTTAAACAAAACCCAGTCGTTAGGATTTCATAAAGACTATTTTTATAAAAATATCTGGATGCCTAAAATTTGGATTTCTAAGATTTCCATATCCAAGTAAGTTTGGGTTCTAAAAACCTAAATTTTTCTTATTTTCAGTAAAATAGAGATGGTACCAACAACAATACATGGTATATGGATGGTGGATGTTCCCGAAATATGACTGTTAAGAAAAACTATTTTGAAAATATTATCAAGACGAATGGAGGAAAAGTAACTTTCTAAGAGAATTATTAGGGAGGAATTATTGGTATTTGTAATATAATTCTTCTTGAAAAAATGTTGATTTCAAATGTTTTATTTGTTAAGGGTCATAATAGCAACCTCATTTGCATAAGCCAATTAGGTGATGAAGGTTACCTTGTGAATTTTATAAATGACAAGTGCTTAGTACACAATTCCATTGAATAATTTATTCTTTCATCCCATAGGCAAGAGAATGTTTACAAAATAAATATAGAAGACCATAGGAGCCAAGATCTACCATGCCTTAGTGCAATGAAAGATCATTCTTGGTTATGACATAGAAGGTTAGGAAACTGTAACCTTAGGAACTTATGAAAACTTTCTATGAAAAGATTATTTAAGGATCTTCTAGAGCATAGATCCGATTATTCAAAATTTTGTGACCCTTGTAAATATAGCTTGAAACATAAATCAAGTTTTAAATTAGTTGTTGAAATCTCAACTAATGATGCATTACAGTTAGTGCATAAGGAGTTTTTCGGTCCAACCCAAACTGGAAGCTTTGTGGGAAAGTATTATGTATTTGTCTTAGTTTATGATTACACTAGATTTACATGGGTCTATTTTCTAGAAAAGAAGTCTGAAGCTTTTTCTTATTTCAAAAGATTTATGTCCCAAGTTAAAAATAAGAAAAAGATTTTATTGAAAACTATTCATAGTGATCATAGTGGATAATTTTAAAATTCAGATTTTGAAACTTTTTTTAGAAGAAAAGAAATTACTCATAACTTCTCAGAACCCATAACACCCCAAAAAATAGTGCTGTTAAAAGAAGAAATAGAATTTTTCAAGAGATAAAAAGAACCATTATGAGTGAATATTCTGTAGCTAAACATTTTTGGGCTGAATCTATAAGTACTACTTTTTACACTATAAATCGAGTTTTGATTAGACCTTTTCATAATAAAACTCCTTATCAGTTATGGAATGGTAGAAAACCTATACTTTCCTACTTTAAGGGTTCTTGTTGGAAGGTATTCATTTTGAATGCTAAGTATAATTTGCAAAAATTAAGACCAATATCCGATGAAGGATTTTTCATTGGATACTCCACAACTTCTAAGGCTTATAGAGTTTTCAATAAAAACACTTGTACTGTTGAAGAGATAGTACATGTCGAATTTGATGAAATTGATCCTTTTGTTTTTAAACATCCCCAACCTACATCATCAGATGTGTTTTCAAAAACTAATTATCAACCTATTTTTGAAAATCCTTCATATAAGGGAAATGTCCAAGAAGATACTTCTGAAAAATTTACCCCAGAAGATTTCCTACACAATGTTGATGAACAAGTTTCAAAAAACTGAAATCAGTCATTTCTAAAGAATCATCCCATTGATAGAATCATTGGTGATGTGAATCAACCTGTAATGACTAGAAGTTCCTTATGAAATGAAGTATAACATCTAGCATTCCTTTCCAAATTATAACCAAAAAGAAATGATGAGGCTTTAGGTGATGATTATTGGATTAATGAAATGCAAGACGAACTAAATGAATTCGAGAGGAACATAGTCTGGACATTGGTTGAAAAACCTAAGGAAACTTATGTTATATGAGTAAAATGGGTCTTCAGAAATATGTTTGATGAAAATGGAATCATTGTAATAAATAAACCTTGATTGGTTGCTAAAGGCTATAATCAATAGTTAGGAATAGACTATGAATAAACCTATGATCCAGTGGTCAGACTAGAATCTATTCATGTCCTACTTTCCTTTGCAACATTCTTCAATTTCAAAATTTTTCAAATGGATGTGAAATGTGCTTTCCTTAATGGATATGTTCAAGAGGATGTTTATGTTGAACAAACCTCTTAGTTTTGAAGATACAAAACTTCCTGATCATGTTTTTAGACTTACCAAAGCTATGTATATACATAAGAAAGCCCCTAGAGCCTGGTATGATAGACTTATAGGATTTTTTCTTCAAAATAACTATGTTATGGTAAATAAAGATCCAACACTTTTTATAAAGAAAGATAAGAAAAATGTTTTGATTGTTCAAATTTATGTTGATGAAATTATATTTGGTTCAACTGAGCAATCTTTAACCAATTCCTCTGCAGATATAATGAAATATGAGTTTGAAATTAGTATGATGGTTGAGCTAACATTTTTCCATTCTTTTCAAATTTCTCAAAAACTAGAAAGAATCTATATATCCCAACATAAGTATATTAAAGATCTTCTTAAAAAGTATGTATGTGACAACACTAAGAGTATAAGTTCTCCCATTGGTAACTCAAACACACTTGATATTGATGATGCTAGGAAACCTGTAGATCAGACATATTTTAGAGGTATGATAGAAAGTCTACTTTACTTGACAGCTAGTCATCCAGAAGTAATGTTTTCAGTATTCTTTTGTGAAATATATCTATCCAATCCTAAGAAATCTCATTTAAAGTCCGTGAACAGATTTTTTTGCTACGTAAAGGGGACCATGGATTTTGGACCCTTTTATACTTCTGGATATGATTTTGTTTTCAAAAGCTTTTTGGATGCTGTCTTTAGTGGTTGTATAATGGATAGAAAGAGTACATCTAGAACATTTTCATTTTTAGGAGAATCATTATTATCTTGGGTATGCAAGAAGCAACACTTAGTAGCTCTTACCACTACTGAAGCTAAATATGTAGCAGCTAGAAGTTGTTTTGCTCAAGTGTTTCAGATGAAACACACACTCACACTATGGTATGAGTTCTACAAAAATAGAAATTTTTTGTGATAATACAAGTGACATTTCCCTTAGTAAAAACCCTGGACATCACTCTTGTGAAAAGCACATAGATATTAGGCATCAATTTCTTAGGAATCACACACAAAAAGGAGACATCATTCTTCAATTTATCGGAACACAAGACCAACTTGCTAATATTTTCACAAAATCATTACCCTCCAATAGATTTTAATACATTAAACAGAAGTTAGAAATGATAACCATAATGAAATCCTCCTTATCTACTTCTTGTTGAACCAATCTCTTTAAAGTAATAAACTAATTTTCCTTGGGGGTACATTTTCATAGTAGTTTTGTATTTTTTTTGTAATGAAGTTTTTCATATATTACGTAACGAGGTTTTTGAAAATTTTTTGTAAGGATGTTTTCAAAAAAATTCTTAAAGATGTTTTTTATGTTTTTTGTAATGATGTTTTTTATGTTTTTCATAATGAAATTTTTTATGATTTTCATAATGATGTTTTTTATGTTTTTCGAAATGATTTTTTTTTCATATTTTTCATAAATATGTTTTCAAAAATTTTCTAATTAATGTTTTAAAAAATTTTCATTATGATGTTTTTCAAAAAATTTCATAATGATGTTTTCAAATTTTTTGGTAGTGAAATTTTTCGTACTCATAATTGTCGTAATGATAATTTTTGTACATGAGATTTTCGTAATGAATATTTTCGTACTAAAATTTCATTATAATGGTGGTTTTCATACTCATTGTTTTTGTAATATAATTTTTTTCAAGAAGAATTTTCCTCAATACAAATAAATCTCTTGACAATCTGAAAGGTATAATTATTTATTGAGTTTTTGTAATAACCTTTTACTTCCTGGTAGTTTCTTTTGTTTTAAAAATTTATCAGATTTTAGTTTCGTTAAATTCAAATGTTTTATTTTAAAAACCTCAAAAGATCGGATCCTACCAAATTTTCATTGAAGCTATCATTTCAACCGTCAGATCTGATCAGAATAATTCTCCACCATTGGATTGTGATAAGAAGACTAACTTTCACTTCAAAACCTATAAAAGGGGACCACCAATGGTTGTATTACATTATTTTTCATGATTTTGCGCGTCAAATCTCTGCCCCTCTTCAAGATCTCATTCCAAACTTTTTATAAGTGCTCAGGTCTGAATTGTCTGGTGAAGTTCATTCTCAAGAGATATCTAATGTCAAGCCGATTACAGAGTGGAAAATATACAGGGAGAGGTTGTTACATCTGAACTTCTTCTACAAGTATGATTCTATTATCTCCAAAAACATCAACCTGAATGGATGGGAGAGTGTATCCATATCAAAGCCATGAGCTCACGATGTAGTGTATCCGGATCTGCTGATAGAATTTTATGAATCACCTTGTTTTTTAAAGGAATATGGAAGAGAAAATTTTTCCTTCAAAAGGTATGGAAAACATATGCACATTCATACACCTAGGCTGCTAGCTTTGTAGTGCTGTACTATGAAGGAGAAGTAGAATTTTGTTCCCAAAAATTACCGAATGTACAAGGAAGTTTTATCAACGTGAAGGCTATGGGGTGTCCTGGACTTACAAATGTCAAGACAGTAAAGATTTATCATTTGTCAACTAATAATCAGATCCTTGAGTTATGGGTTCAGGGTTTTATCGTATCGAGAAAGGGTGACAAGGATACACTGAAGAAAAGTGATATGTATATTATGGATTTTTTGGTGAATCTAAGGAAAATAAATTTGATGAAGAATATTATCATTACAAAAGAGAATATCAAGAATGGAAATTTGAGAGCACAAATAATTATGTATCATGTCTTACTCTCCAAGTTGATAGTTTGGTGCCTTGAGTCATTCAAGATTCATTGCAGTTCCAAGCTGAGGAATTGAAAATTTATGCTAATAATTGATGAAACTCTCAAGAGGGTGAAAGTTGGGTTCTCTAAAGAGTCTAGATAATTCAATGATCTACCGAAAGAGGAATCATAAGATGTTCCGAAAATTACAGAAGAGGCTGAACCATCGAAGATGGTTAGAAAGAAAATAAAATTGAAGGAAGTATAAGATGAAGATGAAAACCCTAAAGATAAGGAAGCTCAATCCGCACCTCCAAATCCCAAGAAACGGAAAGCCAATCTGGATGAGGTTGTTGAAAAGTGGAGGGAGGATAAGAAAAACTGAAAAGAAGGAGAACCACAATATGGTCTAGATCCTACTGAGGTGCAGGATTTGAAAGAGAAGGCAGTTGATAAGCTTGAGAATCAATCCAATGAGAAGAATCAAAAGTTGAAAATGTCTTAGGCTGAATTTTTCCAATCCCTTCTGAGGGATACTGAAATTGCATCCAAAAACATTCCTATACTGAAATAATTTTTGGTGGAACCATTACCTGAGACACTGGGGAAAAAGTATCTGACTCCGAAGAAGGTACTTGAAAGGGTTATCGAAGAAAAGGTAGCTGTAGAGGAAGTACAAGAATCTAAAAGCACTTATGATACAGCTGATCTGATAATGAGATTTTAATAATTTTATGAGAAGGAAAGTGCTTTCGAAAAATTTTCAATCTAGACTTATCAAGTTGGATCCTTGAAACTTGATACTCCTAGAATTGATGAAAAATATGAATATGAAGTAAATAAGCAGTATGAGGAAGAATGTTATGCTCATCAATTTATTAATCCTAATGATATTGTGGAAGGATCCGAGAAATAAATAATTGATGAAGATAGAATTGTTCAGTTGTCTGAATATGAGCATGAGTCTCCCGGTGAGTAAGCTGTTCTGAAAACTGATAAAGGGAAACAAGTGGTTGTTGATACCAGAACAAAAGAAATTTTAAGAAAGAAGGAAGATGGTGCATCTTCTAAGAGAAAGATGGTAGTGCTAGAGGAAGAACCATTACCAACCAAAGTGTTAGATTTAGAATCATTAGCTCTAGGACATGATTTTGTTATTCAATCATTGAAGATTCTTATTGAAACCATTCCGATCTTTCCAACCATTTACTTTAGATGTTAGATTCTTCAACATATCGTGAATAAAAAATTGGATTTTGTATCCATGGTGATGGATAGGTGTGTAAATATTGAGGCTGATAACAAAAATTTCATTATTAACTACGATGCCCACAAGAAATCTTTCAATAATGTAGTATGATGGTCAAAGAATATAGTTGAAGAAATGAGAGAGCTTGATAAGTTTCAAGATTATGTTAAGGATGCTTTTGATTATGTAGATATCAAGATCAAGGATCTCACAACTAGTTTTAAGAAAATGCTAAATCTTGAGAAAAATAATCGGATTCAGGAGGTCAAGGTTCTGAATGAGATGTTGAACTCTGTTGCTCAACGATCGAAGATGGAAATAGGCTCTCTGGATCGAGATTGAAGAAAAGCTAGTAAAGCAAGATGATTTTTTGAAGGCCAAGGAAATGTCTCTGAAGGATTAGGGTGATATAATCAAAATCGTAGAGAACCAAGTAGAGGAAGATCACAAATAGATAAAGAAGCTTAGAACCATTGTCAAAAAATTTATACCTAAGGAAAAGAAAGGAAAATAGATCAATCCAATCTTTTTTTTTATTTTTTCCCTTGTACAAATATTTCATATCCTTATATATTTATTGGATTCTCTTTGATGTTTGGATGTTTTGTAATAATCTTTTAGGTACCATAATTTCTTTTCTATTCCATAATTTGTTTTTGAAAATCACAAAGGGGAAAAAGGAAAATGAATTCTAAGTAAAGAAGAAATATCCCTAAGTAAAAGGGAGTTTATCAAAGGGGGAGTTCTCATTACGATGATTTCCATACTCAAAATAATAAAAAACTCATTCTGGAAATCTATAATATGATCCTTAGTGTTCCAAAGTGTAAGGGGGAGTTAGTCATATTCATCATTGCCAATGTGAAAAGGGATATATGTTTTATTTCAATGTCTATAAATTTTTCCTAAGTGCTTATATTCTTTTTCATAAGGATGTTTGTGCTTTCCAAAAAGGGGGATATTATTGAGTCAATATGGTTTTCCTTATAACTTTCATATTCTTTCATACTTGGGGTAGATTGCTAAGTCAATAAGGTTTCCTTATGTCTTTATAATTCCTTCTTGTTTTGAAAATCACAAACACCTTATCTTAAGGAAAATCTTTTTTTAAACTATGTTATACTTCTAAAGGAAAAAATTTCATTCCCCAAGGAAATTTATACTTACCTTGGTTTCATTGTTCATATCATAATTTTTCTAAGTGTAAAATTTGGTTTGAAACCAAAACCTTCGAATCCTATAATTACAAAGATATGAAGCATTATGTTTTAGGATCCGAATTCTCAGAATTATGATTATGAACTCTTTTGAGATCTGACTCCAAATTCTGATTATGAATTATGGATACGAACTCTTCTGAGTTTTAACCATGAATTCTGATTACGAATTCTGGATACGAATTCTTCTTTGTTCTGACTCTAAATTCCGAATACGAATTCTGGTTATGCACTTCTTTGACTTCTGACTCCGAGTTCTCTGAATACAAACTCCGAACTCTTATGAGATCTGACCCCGAATTCTCATGTACTCTGACACCGAACATTGTAATTTCAGGTTCCGAATTCTTCAGAATCTAGATTCTGAATTTCCTTGAAATTTAGAATCCGTAATTCTATATAATTCACGTTCTGAATTCCTAGAAAATAGAATCAGAATATCCTTATATTATAGAATCTGAATTCAATTTTGGTTAGACTCATAACTTTCATATTTTCTTACATTCCGAATATTTGATTTTAGTCATGTAACCATATTTTTTATTACACTTGTTTTGTTATAAAATGATGTAGTGCTTTCAGTTACAAACAAACCATTGTTTGAGTGACACGGCTACAGGTACCTCCGAAAATCAAGGAAAAATATGACAGTTGGAGGAGGGATCCGACCGACGAAGTTGTGCCTATAAATAGAAGCTCAATTGAAAGAGCTCACAACATTGATGAACTGTTGTATGACTCTAGAGATTACATGTGGTTGATGTGATTTCTAGAGAGATACTCTATTGGTTAGTGTGTACTGAACATCTGGTACAGATTTTTGTTATGTGGCTCCGATTGTTTCTTTGTACAATCAAGGGCTTCCGGGGATAGGAAGACAGAGGTGCATAATACCTTGAAGTTGAGGGCTTCCTTGTGGAGCAAGACATAGGTGCTGACTACGTTGAAGTTGAGGGCTTGCGGGGATATCAAGATAGACTATGATATTTTTAGGAACGGATTACCTTGGTGTGGGTAAGACATACATTATTGAACGTTTAAATAATGGGACATTTATCCAAGGTTGTTGGATACCCTTCACATTGGGTTAAAATATTTACTACTTGTTACATGTTTTGCTACAAGTATTCTGCTTCATTTATATTGCTGAGGAAAGTATAACAATATTATACATCCTAATTCTTGTACTCTGATTTATTAATATTCTATATGATTTAAGGTAGAATCTTTGTTGTTGTAAAATTTAATTAAGTTTCATTTCTGGAATCACTTTTCCAGAATTGAATTCTTAGAATCTTACTTTCGAAATCAAGAATGTGTGTAGAACAAGAGGTTTTGTGAATTACCTTGTTTAACCTTGTTAAACATAACCATCATTAAATGTTATAAAGGAATTTTTAAAAGAGTACAATTCACCCCCTCCTGTATATTGAGCATCATTAGATACTCCATATAGTATCTCTATTATTTCGATCCAACATTTTGTATTATAGAGTATATCATACTCACATACAATCTCAAAATTAATAACAGTGTACAGTCATTATAAATGAAGAATGAATGAAATAAGAGGAATTCCTAAATGTTAAGACACCTATAAAGATAAAATAGTAGCATGAAATTCAGAATAGTAATAAGACCCTTATGAATTGTAAACTAGCTAATATAATATTAACCTAATTCATAAAAGTATAAAACAAATTCACATATTCTATAAATTAATGTATGATTTAATTATATCATCGAATAATTAAATAAATGCTTTAAAAATTCGTAATTAAGTGTTATATTTTTTGTAAGTTATAAATATTTATATGTAATTATATAATTAATATAATGATTTAGAATAAAATTTATTTTCATAAAAGATATTCAAAAAATAATTTTTTTCCTCTAATTTTATTTTTTATAAATTTATGAGACCTTATTATGTTTTTCAATGTGTCATAAAATCAATTTTAATTTTAAATTTGTATTTTTTTAGTAAATGATAGATTTAATTAAAATTAAATTTAACACATTTAGAAACCAATTTCCATGAAATAGAGATCCTTTTTTTATTTCAACACATAAAAAATATTTGGGTGAATATTTGGGATTTCTATAAAGTAAATGAATTTTTGGTGAATAGTTAAATACAATAATTTATGGTAAATGCTAAATACATGAACTTTTTAGTCATTGTTGACATACGGATGAGGTAGAACCATTAGTTAGAATATAGATTCACTAGTTACAATATCTTGTCACATGAATCAACGATATTTATTTTCTTGATCAAAAATAATAAACTAATTAATAATATAATAAGAAAACACCACCCGCTTCCACTATAAATACCACCCTCCCCACCTATTCTCCTTAAAAAACAAATCATTGAAAATTGAATGAAATATACTAAAATAGCTTCCAAAGACCCTCCCTCATATCTAGGATTATATGGGATTTTCATAAGTCTAAAAACCATTCCATAAATAGGTTTTCAAGGTGGATAATTTAAAGAGGTAAATTCCCCTTTCTTTTCACTACATTTCTTTTCATGTTCAATTATTTTCTTATTCTCTCATCACCTACCCTCATTTAAATGGTAAGATAACACTAATAAATAACATATACTATACTTTTATTATAATAATTGGATAATCCATCATTATACCCCCTCTCCTCTCCCATTTATTCTAAAAATTAAAGTGTTGTCTATGAGGTGTTGTTTATCACCTTTATGGATGAAAAGCCTCAAATTTCTATCAACACCTTCAAATAAGGTCATACAACAAATATAGTGGTTGGAAAATATTTTAAAATTTATATTTTAACAATTTCAATTCCTTTTATGTTAAATATATTCGTAATAATATATGATAAAATTAAATGAGTTGTTGTTATCGAAATCCACCAAAATTAACCTAAACAATTATCATTAACTATTTATCTAATGATTCAACCTCATAACATGTTAACAATTATTTATAAGATCATTTATCTATATTTATGTTCATTAAGAACTTATAAATTCAATACTATATTTATATTTCCCTTGTATGTGAACTTCTACACTTTTATACCAGAGAACCGATCACGAAAACAATGAAAACAAGCACTCCAGAATGATGAAATTCAATAATATTACTCATCAAGAAGGTGATAAAAGAACCTAATAATATTATAATAAATCACATATATTTTTAAGAATATTTTTAATTAATTAATTAGTGGACTTAATTTTATTATATAGGTCATTAAGATCTAGTACATGACCTTTTCATACATAAGTTAAGGGATTCGTCTCAAACCTCATTTTTTATCATTCGAGTTATGATTTCTCTCTTATTAACCTAATGTAAATCTTCTTTAATTTTATTTAATTCTTATAAAATAATTATATATAATCAAAAATCAAGTATCCATATCATTTTATCCTTTTTTAAAGGATATAAATGTTTTAATATCGTTCCCTTTTCAAACATTTCTGGAAATCTATCTTGATTCAAGAGAACTTCTGAATTTATTATCCATTTTCTAGTTAAATCCATAAGCTATTTTATTACCCTATTATTTTAATAAAATCACCCATTTTATCATGAAAATATATCCTAGTTTATTTATAGTTCTACGAAAAAAATATATTCATTTTCAATTTAAATTCTCTTAAATAATTTCTTTAAACCACACTAAAGTTTTTCATTTCTAAAGCTTTATAAGAAGTACTTTTATTTGATTCCACTAAAATTGGAAATAAAATATCATGGTCCAAGATTATTTTACATTATTAATGTCCATGTATTATTTTAATCCATATATTCATGGTATTAATAATGATATTTCTATATTTTAGCCTTTTTGACTTGATTATGATACCCAATTCATTCCATGGGTAACACTTTTTTTATGATAGATTTCTTATGTATGATTATTAATGTGACACATATTCATGAACATGTTTCGGTGCTTGCACACAGATATTTCTCTAATGAATTCGGTAAATTTTAGTCTCATGGAATGTTGTGTTGGGATAGGGAGTAAACTTGATTACATTAAGGGACATTTTCCACCATGTTATATAGTATTAAGAGTGTTCCTTGACTCATGTTTATTTCATGATATATGATGTTTCCACATTCCTATGATTCAATTATTATATGTTCTCATGTTATACATTATATTATTCCTTATGTTTATTCATTTTTCGTGATTTTTATACCATCATGTTATGCCTCTTAACCCGTGTGATATGTTTTATTCCTATACTAATTTCCTTATGGGGATTTTTAAATCATCGATTTGCTCATTTATTCCCTAAAATATCATATAAATATGTTCATATAAATATATTTTAGGATTTAATTATGGATACTAAATTAATATTTTTTTCATGATGTTTAATTATGTACCTAATCTTCTGAAGAAAGTATAAATTATATCCATGGTTGTATTTGATGGAAAATTATTCTTAAAATAATGTAATAAATTTTTTAAGATTTTAGGGTTTATATTTGTAATTAATACTCAACATTTATGAAGTGATATATGTATTAAGGGATTCTATTCCCCTTCATTATTATCCATGTACTTTATTTTTTTATTATTAAAAAAAATTAGATGCTATTATATGTAACGTCCCATAATCATATTCCATTGAAAGGTGCATCATGCCCAGTTGGACACATGGACCCAAGCATATATCCCAAGACACCAGAGGATACCAACTAGAAGTGAGGTCTTTATGTGTGTCAATGAGGATATTTTTCTTGAATCACCATATTGTAAAACATCATATATAAAAAAATAAATGTAGATAATGATATATATAAATAAAATAATAGATTACCAAAAATAAGGTAACATTCATGTTAGAAAAATAAAAAAAATGCTATAAGTAAGCTCATATATTGATGATATGTCATGCTACGCCTAAAGATTATCCAAAAAAGTATGTACAACAGTATAACAATTGTATCCTAATTCCAAAATTCTGAAAAATACTTATCAACTATCATCACATGCCTTTTCTCATTCATGTGCTACCCTATTCCTAAGAAGAAATCATAGAACAATTGTTGGGCTCTTGGCCTTTGTAATTCCAACAATAATATAGTTTTTTAGGTACCCATCGGTGGCCCAAAAATGGTTTGACTTTCAATACATGTAGGAAACCACAAAAGGTATAATTCCATATAAAACCTGAATATATAATAATAAAATTGTAGAAGGAGTAAAAATGGAAATAAAGAAGTGGTATATATAAACAACCTATCTTGATCCTAGTTCCCATGGACACCCGTCCACTTATACCTTCTTCATGCGTCGATGGAAGAGTTATGTATAAATAGTCAATACAATATAAATTTATAATCAGGTTCATTTTCATAATAAATATTATTCCAATATAAATTCTAAAGACCTGTATCATATCCTAGTGTCCCCTATGATGATATGTGATCAATGATCCCAAACTAGGCTATCAATAAGTTTTATCGAAAGGACTTAATTCATTAATGTACTATGTTTTGATTGATGCTTCATATATATCATCCCATAAATTTTACAAATAATAACTAGAGATCATCTTGAGAATTATTTATTTTGAGTCTAGGTATCGCTCCTGGAATAAAATGACCCAAACACCTTACAAACACATCATTGTAAGTCCTCAATGGAAACCTAGTATCGCTCTGAGTGTGAAAACGCATCATTTTCATTCGATTCATTACTCTGTAGTACACTAATGGAATAGATGTTTCACCGATTGAATATATAATACATTCCCTCAGAGTCTATTCCTGTAAATACATATAGAGACTACATATTACATAGTCATATAACATTCACCCCACGATTCTGTCCTTGGAAATAAACTATGGAGTCCAAGTGTCACTCAGGCATAATCAAGGAAATAACCAAATTATTATATCCTTGTAACTCATATAAGAAACCATTTTTTACCCACGTAATATATTAAACATTCAATCAAACAAATTAATTTAATTATTTCAATTTCATGACCCTGATCAATTCATTCAAATATCACCCAAGAAGGTGGTTCGAGTCATGGAAAATTTTATAAGTATTAACCTCTTAATTTCCTCACATGGGAATATAATTATAAATGAAAAATAATTCTAAAACAACTAATCACATGGATAAATTTTGGGGGACATAATCATCCATTCCCTTATTTTATGAAATTCTAAATAAAATTTAGATTAAAAGTCAATTCATCAATTTAAATCCCATGGAAAGGGTATATGTCACCTCTTAATTGTGACTCAATTTTAATGCCAACACACTCAAGGGGTGGTCAAAATTTATGGTTCACAACCCCTGTCAGTTATCAACAGTATCATTAATTATATAGGAAACACTAATACATATAAATCAAGGATTAAATTAAATTTCAATTGTTTCAATATTATTATTGGTTAAAAAACACAACAACATATATATAAATAATAAGTCATTGAGGAAAAATCATGGGACCACCTAACGTAGGTTCGTAGTGGATTGCTCTTCCAGTATTAGCTTTTTATTTGACCCAAATAGGTAAAACATTGATGAACAGATAAAGAACATGATATTTGTGAATATTAACTTGAACCTAAATAGCGAATTCTATACCATGAAGAATGAGGAACAACACAAAAGTAATTTATATCTCACCCATGTAGATCTAATGAGACTAGCGATGCTCGATTCTGAGATTATACGAAGGAACAAGAACAAAGGCTACAATTTTTATCAAAAAAGAGATTCCAAGGAGTGACTATCCAATGAGGAATAAGAGTGAAATAATAATTTGGTTATATGTTTAAAACAGAAAAACATTTAAAATCCACCAAATATCCTCAGGTTTTTAGGGTTTATATACATTGTTAGCCAAACTATGCCCCAAACATGCACACACTTCTATAAGGAGGGGTAACATGTTGGGTTTTCATGTATAGTTTGAATAACCTTGTGAAAAATCTATCTCAACCCATTGTAAAAAAACTATGAACATACACACAATGATGTGAAACTGAAATTTTAGGGATTTATAAATCATGTGACATACTCTAACTCATTGGGTAATCTCTCATGGTAAGAATAATCCACGTTGAATCAACTATACAATTTCTATTATCCATGTGAAAATCCTTTTTATCCCCATAATCTAGGTTATGGGAACTAAATAAGTATCATAATCACTAGATACATCGATGGAATCAATGGGAAATCACAATAGGCCATAAAAAACCATTTAAAATGAAATTGACTGGAAAGAAAATATATTATACCACAATAAAAAACAGGTTCATAGAAACATCCCAGATAAAGATATTTGTTCCAAATATTTCCCTTACAAGGGTGGTCAAGGATCATAAGAGAATAACTCATCCCACTAAGAATGTACATTGACATCCCTCTCCCTGATCTCATCCTATAAATAGTCTTTCTACCATATCACCCACACTAGAGGAACTGACGGACCATAGAGAATCCCTGTGCTCCAATGAATAATACAAATCATTTTCACCTAAAAGTATTTATCTACCTATGACTCAACCCCATCAGGTTGAAAATATTGAGATATGTCTGAATGAAAACGGTATAGCTAACATTTGTGGATGTCCTAGTTCATGGCCCTATACCTATAAGGATACTTTAAGAAATATGCTATCAGCCAGACACCCTTCATAATATCAAACGACCTAAAATATCAAGGTGAATGTTTAAACTATCTTATGATATTCTTATTTACAGCCTCGATGATACACATAAAAAGAAGTCATCCCATATCATTAAATCTATAATTCCTCGATAAAAATCAGGATAAGATTTTAATCCAAACTGTGAGATATATATTTATTTCTGAATCCACTAAACCACCAATATTATATTCTATATTAGATGATGTCCAAGAATAGCTACCTATTCTACTTATAACCATCATATGGGTGATCATCATGTCCTACCAAACAATATCTAATAAGGAACACTCTTTATAGAATCCGAAAATATATTGTAATATCTAAACTCATCCAGGGGTATATACCTCACCCAAGAGCCCCAAAAATGTAGGACGTGTGACTGAAGCATGTCCTTAAGAACCTAAATCATGCAATTGAATGTTCATTGGTATGATGTAGGTATGTCGAGCTCAGAATAACATGTGTACCCAACAACCTCTAAAAAAATTATAATAACAATGAAATACAATATGACTTCCTTTCTGAAACAATAGTATCTGGGACACCAGAAAGTCATACTATCTCATAGATATAAAACCTACCAATCTCATCTAATGAAATGGTCATATTAATCAGCATGAAATTAAAAACCTTTGTGATCCTATAAAAATATAAACAAAGGACATCATTAACACATGGAGACCTCGATAAACCCTTAACAAAGTCCATCACAGTGTCATTACATTTCCACTTATGAGTGGGTAGATATAGTAATAGTTAGGGGGTCACTGGTGGTCTTCCTTCACATGATGATAGGTGAAACACATCAAGAAAAATCCATTTTTATCTATTTTCATATTTTTACACATATATTGGTGATTTAGATCATGATATAACTTGTTGATGTTGAGGTTAACTCCCCAAGATGAAACATGAAAGTCCCACATTTGGTTGTCGTGTATGTCTTCTAAAACTCATACATGACCATGTATGCGTATAATTTCATCCCTGATTATGAGCCAACCAATATGACATTCCCCACATGCCACACACTCCCATGGGAATTTTACCTTGGAATTTCATAGTTACCTCATCCACACCCTATTTATAATGATAGATTTCCTAGCTACGGAATCCAAAAAATGTTTCCCTGGACATTCTTGCACCTCTAAGCCCATCTTAGAGAAAAAAATCCATATGTTTTTTATCACTTCTAGCATAATGAATTTTATATATTTTAATCCTTCGGGTTAGTAAATCATCTCCTTCGTATCCCATACCAATCATGTTGGAAATGATGAATTCAAAATAATACAGGTATTACACAAACAATCACTACCTCTGATTAAGATAATGTTTTGTAAGTTTGTACTAGAAGATTTTATTGTCCGTGAACACCACAAAATTCCATCCAAATATATATATGCCTCAAACAACGCAATACAACAAAAAATATACATAACTTGTGATCATGTGTTTCATGATTTCTCTCATGTTTCCTCAACTGAACAGAACTACATATATTGACTCTATACCCTTGCAAAATAACTACTCATATATAGATAACTGATTAATCATTGTAAACAGTGTGACACCTTTCTGGCTTTGGAAAAATTTGTATCAGCACACAATTCAATCTCTCTTTTAAATTATAAAAGGATTCCTCATAGGTATTAGACCATTAAAACTTCACACAAATTTAGTAAATCCCATGATATGTACTACCAAGCATAATAAGTATTATTTGAAATTCATGTATTATCTAGACATCCCTAATAAAATCTTTATCTCAAATACTTTATTGGTGTTCTCCTGTGAAATACAACTGTCACATTCTATGGTTCAACAAACACTCATGTTTCTAAGATAAGATGATCTAGGAGGTGTATTTTATCAATCAGTAAATGGTTATTATGAGCATAGAATATAAATAATTCTCTATTCATGTATCCAATACAATATTAATATATTTTTCATGGTCTTGTTGATTATGATGATACACCATTATTTTTTCTAGGGAAACCCTAAAAAAAGTCCATATATGGATGGAAAAAATGGTTCATCAATTCTATGAAATATTCAATATTATTTGTGAGGGAAGACATCATTACCAATTAATCATTTAGACCATAACTACTATGAAAATTTGTGTGAGGTTTTTTGATACTATAACACACACATGATGATTACCTGATCTCAAATCAGTCATTAAGAACACCAGATCTCCTCAGAGGTGGAAAAATGGATCATTTATCCATCTAAAAGGATACTATTTCATAATGATCAATTAGTTAAATTTCCATTACTCTATTCCTAGCCTATGGGTACCATCTAACATTTTCATAAAAAGTCCTAGAGAACCGCATGGAAATGTAATGGTTATGAAAAACCCTTTTTCCTCTAAATCTAATGGCTTCTTCTTGAGTTCATACAAATTATTAATATCCATCCTATAATGAGTATTGGATACCAATGTAGTAGGGAACCCTACCTCTCTCACTGATGGGAATACTAAAATGTCAACATAGAAAGAAAACCTAAAATGATCAACCACATGAGGGGAATATTCTAGTTGTGTTCCCATATCTTGTATTGATAAACTCACAATCTAGGATTTCATCCCGCCTATACCATGATTCTTAGGTCTAGCTCGACTCTCCTAGACATATTATTCAACATTTTTTTTATACTCTCGTCCCTCTAGATGAAAATGTATTTGAATTAAATCATAAAGGATAACCATTTAGTTCATCCCTTGAATTATTTCAAAACCTATCATCTCATGTAAAAAGAGTTTTCATATGAAGTGACACCCTACATTCTCAAGGGGAACACCGTTTACTGATGTACATCCTCTACCTTGATCCCCAATGTTGTTTCAATCATCATAAATCCATTAAAACACTAAATATTGATTCCATTCCAATACACAGTGGGAATAGTTATAAATATATTAGAAGATCCTGTATTGAAATGAGAAGATTCTAATCTAGATCATAATATAATACTACCTATCACAATAGAAGGTTTTGAACTCTTCTCTTCAATGGATTGTTTTTCTATGTATATTTGGCCAGATCCATGACCATTTGAAAGAACCTGGATATGCTGAGTAGATCCTCTCTTTTATCACTAAAATAATGGAGTTAGAAAACCAATACCATGACCACTACCTTGGATTGATCAATCATATGTACTCCAAATCCCTTCTTGTCGAGAATCTTTGGACCCCGCACCAAAATGTGGAGTCGGTGAAGACCCTCTCTCACTATCATCTAGAGTAAAATATCTATTAATCATTGTATGTGACACATCATTCCATAGGATTAATAATCAAATGGTATAATGGGAATTGATGTCTCATATGTCTCGTACTTACACACATGTGGAACCTCACTTATCTAATTCATTATGTGCACTAGATAATAATATCAACACATGGATGATCTATGAAACACATCCCACTATTTTTCAATATAGATCCAGATTTAGATGTCAAACCACCCTAGATTGAACACCCTTCCTCTCTTAAGATACTATCAATGATAAGCACATTTTTTACTATAAATGAATTGGTAGTGAGACGAAATTCATTTACCAGTGATCATAATTCATACCTTAGAACATCATAAAATCACCTGACATTAGATAACTCGTCACCCATTAGGATTGGTGTGAAGCATGGGAGCCCTATAAAACATGCATAATAAACAATAACTGATGGATCACCTTACTCCAATTTCCTGAACTCTTATGCTCTATCAACCCTCAAAATCTTGGTACATAAGTAATCATAGTATTACATATGAAAATACCTCTATTTAATCACCCAATGATGACCCATCTGAGTAATAACAACCCATCAACTCTTGGAAAAATCAGGCAGCATATACGTAGAGTGTGCTACTCTCTTCTTAGGTTGAATAGTGAGAATCTTGAATATAGATATCATGGTATGTATCCATGAATTTACAAATTTTGGTCCAGCATCTCTTAAAAAAGGGGTGGCTGCTACCGCTGGAACTGATGCGAAACCTCTGCCACAGTGATAGTAGCTCGCAGTTCTCCTTGAACAATCTACATGAAATACATAGTACCTTCATATACTTGTGAAATTTCACCTATTTCCAATAAAACTGTTGTTTCTGCAATTGGAAATAAATTAGAATCCACTAATATCATAGTGCCACCACCACCAGAGTGTGGTCATCGCCATATTCCTGGTTTTCGACTGGAGGACATCATAGTTGAATTCCACATCTAATTCCAATAACACCCCTTCACTTGTGGATCCACAAATTCTAAATCAGTGTAGATTCTAAATATTATAGGTGCAATACTTCCATTATTATAACACACCAAAATTATTATTCCTTGAGTCGGGACTGGGAAACAGACAAATCATATATTAAAGTAATATATTCTTCCTACTACCCACTGCAAAGAATGTGTCTTGGACATGTTTACTGCTATAAACATTTTATATTTTCATTTTATTATTATATTCAATTCTATTTTTTCAAAATTAATTTTAAGTTGTTGGCCAAAAAGTTTCAGAAAATTACAATATGTATAAGACGTTACTCTTTATTGACCAAAATATAAAATCCATCTAATCCACACAAAAATACTCTTTAGTCCATTCGTTATTTATTTGATGACTCAATGCTCCTTAATTTGCTGGTTAGGGTGTCTTATATAAACTAATTTGGAAATAAAGGATTAGGTTATGGAAGGCACTCTATATACCAACCATGTTCTTCAATTACCTACATAATGCATATATCACACAACTGTTACACGAATCATGGAACATATCATAACATGATGAAATCAATAAATTCATCTTATATGGAATCACATAATTCATGAATTATAAATCATGTGATATTAATAAAATGATTCATTGGATGGAAAACCCTCATATCATCAGGTTGGACCAAAATAGAACCCAAATATCTTATCAGTCATAACATCACAATTCATGTTCGTCGCCCAACGGTGGGATCCAATCAACTGTAATAGACACAATCAATAAATAAACAATTTTATTCGAGGAAATGTGGATTCTTCCTATACCTACCTTTGAAATTCACAAGAATAGCTCATTAGATAATTAAAATTCTTCCAAATCCATATTCCATCTATTCTAAATAGTATGGAAAGAAATGAAAATCCACACAAATACCCTTATGCAATGTCCTAGACCCATATTCCACTGAAATTTTCCCTAATCCCAGTTTTCCAGAAGGCCTAAACCACATCTTCACAAATACCAATGTCTTACAACTAGTAGTTAGGGCCCATGGGTTTTCTATGGGGAGAATATGCCCTCATCACCAGATTGTAGCACAACGAATATACAAAAAATGATATATAGAGGAAGTGGTGAATAAATTAGAAAATATATAACTAAATAGCATATAACATCGTAGACATTTAAATATATGAATTCTAGAATTAATCTCATATAAATATTATATTCCATACAGTGTCTACAAATAATCTGAAACAAGTTTACATAAAATAGTAAATTACATGTAACAAATTATTAAAAAGAACAAAATCAATATTAGATTGTTTTACGAGCCTCGTTTCTATCTTTTTCTCCCCTAATCCTATCTACCAATCACAGAACCCTAGTTATTCTCTTTACATTATCCATGCCTACAATCATAGAGTCAAATGGGTACCCATCGGTGGCCCGAATAGTGTGTGAGACGCAAGCCCAATATGCAACCACCCAAAGGTATAATGTGATCAATTATGTTAATATATAATAATAATGATGTGAAGTAAGTAATACAATATATAATTAATTGATTTGTATAAAAAACCCAAAATGTTCAGGGATCCCATGGATACTTGTCCTCTACTAGCTTCATTAGCCTGAGCCAAAATATCTCTATGTAAACATTCCATCAAATATCCATTTATAATCAGGTTCATTTAATTAATTTCTATTATTACAATAAAAAATCATGAGACCTATGACATATCCCAACATCACCTGTGATGATATATTAACATGGATTCCTAAACATGATATCAATCAGGTGTTAGACGTGGACCGAATAAAATATTATTCTCAAGATTGGAAGATGCGTCATTTCAATATTCTCATTAATTATTCAATTGAGGACCTAAGCATGTCATTGTCATTATTTATTTGAAATCAAGTCATCTCTCCATGAATATCATGAATGAAACACCATACGAACCTTTCCAAGAAATTACACATGGTAATCCCAGTATCACTATGGGTTTGGTATAACATAATTTCCATTCAGGAATTCATATAATAACCCACAAGCCACCCAACACAAATATTAAACATTTTTTCAAACACCATAAGTAAAATAAGTCAAGTAGTCACCACGGTCAATTCATTTAAATATGACATTAGAAGGGGTCTTAAGGATTGGATATTCTTATAAGGTTTTGCCTCTTATTTTCCTCTTATGGTATTTTCATTATAAGTAGAAATTCATGTTAAAAAATCCACTACATTGACATATCAATGGAACATGGTCATCCATCCCCATATTTTGATCATTTAAAATTAAAATTTACATTTCAATTACATTCATGAATAAAAATCCCAAAGAATGGTCACACCACACACCTCATCGGTGATCTAATACATGTACCACTCATGGTGGTCCATTTTATTAAGAAACACAACATAGGGTTGGTTCCTAAACCCTATCAATTATCAATGTTATAATTAATTACATAGGTAACACCTATCAATTTAAATCAAGGTTTAAATTCCATTTCAATGGGATTTATTCAGATAATTTGTAGCGTAGCATAATTACATAAATATAAACACTTCAACATTTAGGGAAATGCACGAGACCACATACCGTCAGCTCATAGTGGAGTTTTTGTCTTATATCAACTCCTAGTTCGAATAATATCAATATAAAATTAAATAATGAATGAAGTACCTGAAATTATGGTTTTTATCTATCATATTAATTGTTCAATTAATAATAATAAGAACAACAAAAAACACATTATGAATTCAACTCTCACTGATATATATCTAATAACACCAACATCGCTTGATTTTTTGTTCAGATTGAGGAATGGGATCAAGCGCTACAATATTTATCAAAAAGGATCTTCCAAGGTTCTAATGTTCAACATGGAAGAACAGTAAAAAAATAATTAGGTTATAATATTAATTGAAGTAAAAATGATAAATTCAACAACCATATTGGGGTCTCATAATTTTTCCCAAAGGTTTCACAACATTGTGATAATTGTATGAATTCTTATGAAAGGTGGGGAACAATGCATTTTTTCATGCATATATTAACTAACCAGGTCTCATAAAATTGTCAAAAATTAAAAACATAACCTCACGGGCATGCACCTCAAATCGTACGGGTTTTCAAATAGTGATAACTCCCCTAGACCACTCTACAACCTCGCATGGTTAGAATTAATTGTGTACCCAGCCCAATATGTCTTCTACTGAACATGCCTCAAAATTTTGTCTCCAAAAAATCTGGAGTTTGGGATCTGAACTAGCATCATACACTCTTGATACCTGCATGACCTCAATAGGAAATCACACTATGTTATGAACAAACATTTAAACTAAAAACTGATGGATTGAAAAATATATTTTACCCCAAGAAGTAATTAGGTTGTTACATTATGTTCAAATTCTAATGTTATCATCCCATTAATATCCAAATTTCTGTAATAAAAGAGATACATCCATTCAAATTAATTAATCTAATTTCTTATTCCAAATTTCATTCTTATAATACTTTCAAAATAATTTTTTGATTTTACATGCCTTATTTTTTTATGTTGTGTATACCTAAAAAAATTATTCAATGTTATTCATATATATGTAATTATAGTTCAGTAATTCTTGATTTTCATGTATTAAACTGACATTCCATTCTCATGGATTAAAAATGATGAAATACTAAATCATTTTGTATATATTTACATAATGATTTTATATTAAACCCATAATTTATCCTCCATTTGTTATTAATGTAATGATTAATTAAGATCTATGCATCACTCAGGAAGTATTAAAAATGAAGGTTGTTCCCTAATAGGTCATTGGTGCGTTGGGTAAATAGAATAATATTTATATATTAAATGTTTTTATGTACCTTGGTGAATAACCATAGTAACATGTTTCATAATAACTTGGTATTAAAAATTTTCTATATAAAATTAAATGTATAAATATTATATTATAGACATATTTTCATGTTAGGTATCATATCATTACGATTATTATCTAATGGTATTCCTCATGTCTTATCTATGATGATTTTTCATGTTTCTTTTCCTTTTTTATCCCTTATTGGGATTTATCATCGCCAAATTTTATTAATGTATGTCCTTATGAAATCTCTTGAGGAGAACATACATGGGATGGGATAATAAAAGATGATTTATAGATGATTAAATAAAGATTATGTTTATTTTTTCCTTATATTATTAATGTAATATTAACCTAATTTCTAACACACTAAACCATAAAATAACCTCAAAACATATTAATTTAATAATTTTTGAGAAATTATATTACAAATTATGTATGAAAGAGGATGGACTCCATTGTTTCTATAAAAGGAAATGTTTATTAATTTTTAAAATCATGACTAGAAAATATTATTAAATTAATTAGGTAAAATTCAATGTATATGTAAACATAATCAAAGTTTAGTAAATTATATAGTGTATGGTTTCCAAGAATTTAAATTTATACATAGACACAATAGGAATATGTGGCTCAAGAACAGATCTACCTATGTGTAATATACTTGAATGGACTCATTGGGTATTAACATGGCCTATTCCTGGTGCACAGTAAAGAGACCTTTCTTCACATATATATTGACACTCCCAAGGGATATTATTTTGGAATCACATGATTTTTATAACCATTATGAAATATATATTTATAAATTATTTTTTGGAATATTGGATTATAACCTCATAAAAGAGTGTAAATAGAAAATTTTTTGACTAAATTTCCAATATTTACTATTATAATAAAATTGAATAAAGTAGAAATTCTACCATTAATGTTTTATTTTTCGAGTTAAATGGATGGAAGTTAGAGATCATGAGTTAAAAACTTATGAAACATACAATTTGATGACCACCTTCTCAATATAGGGGGATCTGAGGTAAAAAAATTCTTTGTGATATTGAATCAGTTATCTCATTTTATTAATAATATCCTAACCATATAGATAATCTATATTTACTAAAAAAATGAAAAATTATATATATAATCTATTATATCCTAATGTCCATCTATTTTTATAGGAACCTATAATCTACAGATCACACAAAAATTGATCAACATCTTATAAAATTTATTTTCGAGAATATTTTTTTGAGTATCATAATGTTTCTTTAGTATTATACCTCATAGAAGGAGAAACTAATTAGTGGTGGACCCTGATCATATACCTAGTGATATATTATTATTTTGAAGTAATTGAATATGAATATATTAGATTTTATTTTTATTATATGGTATTATCCTTTAACCCTTTGAAAAAATGTTTTTGAATTTATATAAATTGCTGAAAATTAAAAATGAATCATTGAGATGTTATGAGATGGTTCTCACAAGGATATCATGTAATTTTTTTTAGTTTTTTCATTTATTCAGATATAATTATAGATATATTATTAAGAAAAATACATCTAAATTTATGGAATGATCTTGCAATCCAATAATTTGTGAGATATTATTACAGTTTTAAATGTACACCCAATGTGAAAATGGACTTTGGAGATGCCCAATTGTCTCATGGAATGAATTATATAAACTAGAGTACCTAGCCATTTTATATAAATAATTTATAATATGAAATGTAATGTAAGAAAAGTAAACTACTAATGTGAACTATTTGTGGGAATAATTCTAGAATGAATTTTATTCAAATAAGTTGATGGTGTTACAAGTGTGGAATACATGGTCATCTAGCTCAAAACTATTCTGGAGATGAATATAAAAATTATATAAATTCGAATGAAAAATGGTATATGGTTCAAGTGCCAAATTTATTGTAATTATTTTTTTTCGGAGGCTATAAATTTCACTATCATATAGGAGGGAACCCACCATAATCCATAGTAGTGGCCAGTGAAGAAAGGTCATTCTTGTGAAATCAAGATAGATGAATTCTAGGATCTGAAATATGGTTTCACCAGTAATATAATTATCCAATAAATTTTAAAAATAACATTTTTCTTACTGTAGTTTTATAAATTCTTTTATTTAATTAATTTTTACAATGAATATCACAATAAACCTTAAACATGTATTTGTAGAGTTATCAGTTAAAATTACTATAAGGACATTTGATGATTAAATTATATATTGTGATTCCTCTATTAACATTGTAGAGTATAATTTCCCTGGAAAACTAGTTGTAATTACAATTTTTTAAATTTATTTATTATCCTAAAAGGAATGTATGTCAAATTACAATGCTTAGATCAATCGTATAAGCATATAAATTTCAATTTTCTTGAATGGAAAACTTATAGTTACATCGAAAAGATATATATACCAAAAAAATATTTTTAATATAAACCTCTAATATTATTGTTTATGGAAATTATTTATGAATGTTGGTAGATATATAAAATATAATGTTAAGATATGAACCATTTATCCTAGAATAAAATAATATATTTAATGAAGAATTACATCCCCCAAGAGAAAGATAGTGTTCTTAATTTAAATAATACAAGGAATGATTCCAATAATGAATACCCTATATGGGATGTAATATATAGAGTATGAGTAATTGCAGATAAAATATTACCATCTTTTAGTGAATTGTTTTATTTTTCTGATTCAACCTCCTTGGGGAGAACCTGTTCACTTTGTAAATAACAATTATGGATCAATGTGATTATGAATTGATTAAAAATAACTTATCTATCTAACAATTATGAACAATTGCCATATTACAAGGATTTTTAATATTTTTAACCAGTATATGGGGGCATAATTATTATTCATGATTTACCTTCATTATGGTTATAATTAGTTGGTGGTGAAGAAAAAAAGATATCTTAATGATGGTTATCAAAAAAACATATAGAGACAAAGAGTCTGTTGGGATTCTCTATTCCTTAAAAATTTATCTAGACATAATTATGAATTTTATGAATATATTACTTATATATTACCTTTATAAATGTTCTATAGTCTTTATTAAATATATCATGATATATTCCAAAAATCATCAGGAATATAAGGATCACTAGAGTGTAATATTTCAATATTTGGTTAAAGATACTGTATGATCCCCAAATCTAAAATACTAGAGTCATTAGATATTATATTACACTATAATAAGATACAATCTATTGCATCATGATAGAATGATCATTTAGTTGTCCTAAATAAAATTATAAAATAAATTTTCCATTATTACATTGGTAATAAAATATGGAACATAATAAATAAAAGTAATATGTTTCCCTAAAATCATTTATTTATTCAATCATCATTTCATAGGGAAAACAAATTAATCAAGGGTGAGATCAAAATTTTCATTATGCTTACATGAAATGGTTGTTATCATGAATATACATGGAATAATCAATATTGTAAGGTAAATATCTGAAAATGGGTTCCATTTATTCATTAACATAAGAGTAAAATGAATTTCTGGATAATGTCAATATGAAAGTAGCATGTAAAATAATTATCATTGAAATTTCAATAAAAGTTATTTATATTTTACATCATGATATCAGGCATCCGGAAACCTCTATTACCAGGGCCATTCATAAGACTGTTTAAAATTATGGTAAAACACATTTAATTCCATCTTATTGATTTTCCAAATGTGATATTTCAAGGCATTGTAGGGATGTATCAAATTTTAATAGTATATTGTGTTTCATTTTAGTTTTGTGTTTAATTTTTCATATCTAATAAATCATACTATTGTTTTAAAATATTTCATTTCTGCGAACAAAAAATCATTAATGAAATTAAATTTATCTATAAAAATCAAATCCTAAATTAATGTTTCTTTATAAAGAATATTTTTCATAAATTTATTAAATGTGAATACTTCAAATAACAACTTCAATTTGTGAGACACATTGTGACTTTTTAAGGAATAAAATTACATTTAGAAAATAAAGAGGCCATAGTTGAGTGGAATATTCCTATAATGGGGATTTTTAATAATAGTTTCCTTATTTTAGAGAGATATTAAAAAATATTGTCAAAAAAAATTCACCACTTTTTAATTCAATAAGGAAATTTTCCAAATGGTAGATAAGGTTATCTAGAAATAGTGCTATTAATAATGTTTCCAATAGCTAAATTAGATGTTGGTAAGAGAATTTGTGATAACACTACCCTCTAATGGAGAAGGATTTATCAATTATAGTGGTGTATCCCAAAAATACTCAGATGAATACTATTGAAAAATGAAAATGTTGTTTCTTATGAATATATTAATCAAAATCCTCCTAGAAAAAATTATTCTACACTATCATGGGAGTAAAATGTATATATATTATCATTAAAGATATAGAAAAAATATTATTATGAGAATAAGTGTGATATATACATTGAACTCTATAGTTATATGTATATATTCACAAAAAATGATATTAAAATTTTACAAAATATACGGTTAGATATTCATAAATATGATGAATATTCTCTTCATTATCATTATAAAAAATTAAACAAAGACACATATGTATTTAATAATAAATATGCATGAGTTCATACAATGATGAGTATTGAAGGGGATCCATTTATCAATGAATTTGTTATGATGTACCTGTAATTCATATGGGATTGGACAACATCAATCCTATACCTAATTATTTCCCAACCGTCACTACTCTAGAATATCAAGAATGAGAAATGATATGATTCTAAGTCATAAAATAATTTATTTTAAATGAAAAAATGGGTATTTCAAACTTTTAATTTTTATCAAGAGTCTTCGGGTTCAATACAAGGATATGTATCATATATGCTTGAATGTTAATGAAATAGTTGATGGTTGAGGCTCATAGAACTGTGTTAACTTTTCATCCAAGAAGAACCAAAATTTATAGTGATCTAAAAGATTTTTATTTGTGGGATAAAATAAAAACAAATATTTATGATTATATTATAAGCAGTTTTTTATGTTATCAACTGATGTTAGGGAGAAACTACCCAAAAAAGTTCTGTATCTTCTTTCCCTACTAGTTTAAAACTTGGAAAATATCAGTAGGGAAAATATTACTAGACTATCCCATATATCCCTACAAAAAATACCATATGGGAAATCATTGATATTTTTAAAATGTCACCCCAATTATTTCAAATAGAGATAGTTTTTCCATGATCTCCATGATCATCTATATACTCAAAAGTGGTGAGGTTTTAGGGGGAACCACTATCAATTATTTCATACCGAGATATATTAATTTCTTCAATTTCTATAGGATCCCTCCAAAGGATATGAATACTAAAGTAAAAAACATCACATCAAATTATAATCAAACTATCGAGAAGCCTCATATGACTATTGAAACATTAGAAGACATATTAATGGATATTACAATTTTTTTAATGGAATTGGGACTAAAATATTTCAATTATAGAATTATCCAATAAAAATATTTTCCACTTGAGTATTCAAATATCTCTTTATAAAGAACTCTTTGGGAATAGGGGTATTACTACAACTTTATTGGATAATGTTAGAGGGATAAAAAATTTGGTTTTACCCCTTTTAAAATTAATTTCATAGAATACACAAGTGTCCAAGAAACATATCCTTGTTTCAAAGTGTCGATATAATATTTATTCATACAATATATAGAATTAACTAGTGTTTCTTTATGGATATCATGTATTCCTGAAAATATCACCCTAGAAAAGAGTCATGATAATTCAAAAAAAGGGAAATTATTTCATCATATTGGTGAATTTAAAAATAAAAAATATGTTGTAGTGGATACCTATTTCAAGAAAAGTCCTCTATATCATTCCAATATGCAAGAAAACATATATTATTTCCTCTTAAGAAATTATGATTTAGACAAAATTCATATACTAGAAAAACGGTTGTGGTATTTAAACATTGTCTATCATACGATGAAAAACTAGACTATATTCATTATAAAAGGAATCATGTTTCAAGGTATAATACAACTAATCTTTTCAATGTATTATAGATAAATTAAAAAATTGAAAAAGAAACATTGGAGATTATATAATCAATAAAGGTGAAATACATTCATTAGTTTTGAATGAATGGAAATTTTGAGGATGAAATTTGTTAATTTTGAGGGAAAATTATAACATGGGAGATCTTCATTCACTTTGTAATAGATGAATTTTTTTTCCATAATTACATAATTATTAGGAATCCCATATAAATAAATTTATAAAATATAAGTACACATAATAAATTATTTTTACTATAACGTCTAGGAAAAATAGATAGAGACAAAACATTTTGATGCACGCACAATATAAACATCATAGGTTTGAATTCACTAAAAAATATCTCTCCTACTATAAATATAGAATATTTTTATTGATGTGTTTGAAATATGATAGAAATAATATAGTGGAGTCTATAAATTTTTTAATAAATATAGTTAATATTGTGGAATGATAATGGTGGAATATATATGAGGAATATAGTGAAAAGTGACCCTTAGTACCTGACAGTTACTTTCCATTATTCAATATGAATTTTCTGAATTATGACTATTGGTTATAACATTATCAATATAATTATTTTATATATTGGTTAATAATAAAGGTTAATTTATTAAAAATGGATAAATGATGACCTCAACCATAAGAATCATGCCTTTTGAAGCAAAAAATGATAGAATAATTGAGGGGAAAGCATCACTACTGTCCTCTCATAACCGATCCCGAGAGAATCATCAATACATAAGGATCAAGAATAATATACTAATGAATAAATCTATGTTAGTGGAGACAACCACTAAATTCGTGTTAGTTGATCCACCCCATGAATGTACTACCATCACACATATTACTCAATGGTGAATGTATATGTAATGAAGCTTTCATTATCTCAACCTTAGTATTATAAAGGTATATTTTTATTCATATAAATGAATTAGATTTTTCAATAATAACATGGTCAATATTATTTTATTTGATAATATTCACAAGAATATTATATGATGATGATAAATTGATTCTTTGATTCAATGAAATAGTAATTTCATTTTACAAAAATATATAATTTCAATTGCAGTTTAAAAAAGATATTATCATGAAATTGACTTAAAAAACTAAATTTTTTATATATAAATGATAATTTAATTTTAAAATATCCATTGTAATTTTTTATAATGGTTTGAAAGTTGATTATAGTATAAAAATTAATTTTTTCAATTAATTTTTTTTTCATTATAATTTTAAGATTATCCAATTTAGAAAAATTAATTTACTTAATTAAATATTTTTTTGATATAACCCCATTAAAAAGAGTTTATTTTAAAAAATTTAAAGTATTCAATAAATATTTAATTTTTCTCTAAATAGTAATAATATAGTTATTTGTTTTTAATATGTTTTCTAAAATTACCATAATGAAAAAATTATATAATAATTAATGTAAGTGAATTAATTATATAAAAATGTTATATTATTAATTTAATGTTTTATAATTAATTTAAATGAATTTGAATCTTGTAAAAACCATTCAAATGTCTAATGTAGAAATTAAGATTTTAAATCACAATTTTGTGGGAAAAATATTTTCCCAGGAAATTGGTAATTTAAAAAACTAATATTTGTTTATAAAAATAATTTTTCTTTAAAATATGGCATCATTATTAAATAATCCATGATCTGAAACCATGGATTTCCATGTGTAAAATTATTTTCCACTACATTTAATTGTATGAAATGAAATTGAATAATAACAAATATTTCTCCTCACATTGCATTAAATACCCAGCTCCGAACCCCATTTCATTCACCCCAAAGATATTTATCATCCCCACTTATTATTTAATTAATAATTATTTTGGTTCCCAAAACCACTAATGTAATCACTCCTCTGTGATTAAGATGTGATACTTAAGGTAAGGTATTTTATTCCTCTCACTTTTAATCAAAGTACCTCTTTTATCATTACTAAACTAATTTCTAGGTTATTCTGATCTGATGCTTAGTTGATTATCTTATGACATTAAAAAGATTATCTATTAATGGATGACATCTATTATTTCCTTTTAATAATTTTCCATAAACTAAACAGTATACCTGTTATGCTACATAAATCATTGTCCTGTTTTAGAGGCCTCTCCTTTTATTTGATGAATACTCAAAAATATTTTTATTGATGATTATGCATATAGATATATTTAAATATCTTTATTGGTGATTACATTGTATTAAACCTATATTCCATTCAAATGGGTTAAAATACGATTGTAATTAAATGTCTTTAGGAACTTATATACATAATATTTTACCTCAACCCATTTTTTTATACTCTATTGATTTTTTATGAAGTTATTTGTAATGATCTGTATGGAAGACATAAATTAAGTTATATTAATAGTGCACCTAGATAGAACTCCAATGTAGTGGGTAAATAATTAATAGCTGGATATGGAATATTTTTGGATACCTTGGTTAATAATCTTGGTAATATGTCATATGGACCCTTGGTATTAAACCACAGTGATATGATTTATTATTTATCACTTTTATATTTTTTCAAATTTCTCCATTATATATCATATTAAATGATTGTGCCTTAATATAATTCCTCTTTTCTTATACATAACGATCAATCATGTACTATTTCATTTTTTATCCCTTATAGGGATTTATTCATGCCACTTTTTAGTTATATATATCCTTATGAAATCACTTATTGGGGGGTGATGTAGGATTGAAAAATAAATAATTATATCATGTGGAATAAATAGATTTAGTATTTATGTTTTCCTCATTTAATGTATTTATTATTAATATGGATTGATTAACAGTAATCCTAAATTTACCCTTATAATTTATTAATGAAATATCTTCGTATGTAATTATATTAAAAGTAAAGCATTAAAAAGATGGTATTATAGAACATGTACTCATGGTGAGATAATATATGTTGGGTGACTCATGTGATGTGATATTAATGAATACTTTTAGAAATGATTTTTTAATTCTATGTTAATGGATGTAGATATCAAATGACCTTTTATTAGAATCAATCTCTAAAATTATACACAAGGTTCAAGTTCGTTTATCACCAAATTAATTTTAATTTTAAAATAAATATTAACAACTAATATAGTTTGATTACAGAAGTAATGAAACATTCTTAATGAGTAATTGTGATAGAGGGATTATATTACACATTGAGAATTTGTAGAATTTTTTTTTCATTTTAGCATTAACATATTTATCTATGGGAGAATTACTGTTTTTATAGATGATAATATTGAACATTAGGTCAATTAACCTAATCCTACTAAGAAATATTCCATGAGGGTCACATAAAACTTGTATCCATAAAAATTGTGAAATTATATTTGAATTTAATGTTAGAATAAATAATAATCTCATATTATATAGTGTAATAATTAATCAAGTTATGTTGATCACATAAATATTTATTTAAAAGTTAAAATAGTAGTATTTAATTATTTACATAAATTATTACTAGTAAATTTTATATAAATATTGATGAAGATTTATGGGATGAGTTAAGGATTCAATTGAATTAATATTTAATAATCTATGATATTTTCATGTGTTTGAAAAATAATTGTTATAGTTATTTTAATTTTATGTTAGGTTGACTTAGAATTATGAAAATGGATAAGGGTCATTGTGCAATAAATTATTCTATGACTAAAATATTCAAACATTCTTTTAATAATATATGAAATTAATTATTTTTTCCATACATTTCTATATAGTGAAATCCCTCAATTAATGATAGATTTATTTCTTGAAAACTCTAATTATTAGAGTTAAAAAATAATTTTCCACCCTCTCATGTTTCGGGAGAACTGCATATAACCCACCATGAACAAAATGGATTATAATTGTGATAAATGACATATGACAAAACTAGTTTGTTTCTTCCATTATAGCACTTATAGATCCAATGATATTTTTCATAGGTTCATATATCAGTTGTGGATTAAACAAGAGTGATTATAATCTTGAATAATTAATCGTAATGATTGTAAAAAATGATTGGTCAATGGATTCGATAATGGACAAATAATTTCAATGATAGATAATTATTATTTAATTAAATTAGTTATAAATTGTATGTAAAAATATTATATTTTATAATATTATTGGGATCCATTCATTATATTTTATGTATTTATCTATATAAACTGATGAAAAAGTTTCCTAATCATGAAATCTTGTATTTTTTCATAGGAGATTTTGTTTTCCCCATTGTTCTTCTATTACGTCCTACTATGATATTCCTAGAATTCTCTCTCAAATGATTGGTTGGTTACCTAAATTCTTCTGCAATCATTAATAATTGAAATTCATATTTCATTTATATAATGCTCCCCACAAGAACATAAGATGTTCCACCACAACATGTACATTCTTATCTAATCCAAATCGTAATCTAAAGACTACATCACCCAAAATATTAACATTTTCATCATGACAATTTCGAATTAAATATATATTTATATCAAATTTTATGAGACATAAATTGAAAAACCACACTATATCGGTACACGAAACCATATAAAAATTTCTATTTCAATGCCCTTTATCCCTTGGTAATGGTCCATAAAAATTTCTTCACTGAACCATGGGAACATAATACCCATTTTAATATCAGATACCTATTATACATCTCTTGTTCATATGATAAATAATATATATTTATTATATTCTTTTCTCAGTTTGGTTCTATAATAAACCTCCATATTATTATCCTAAATTTACTATATCCTCTGAGTATTTTTCTAGAAAGAATGGGGCAAATATATTTTATATTACACCATTAGATATGAAACCCCATTTCCACTCCTATTACCCTTGTTCAATTATCATATATCCCATAAGTATTGAAAAATAATCCTATTACCATTAAAATGATATCTATATTAATTTTCTTAACTATTCAAGACATAAGAGAACTCTGAAATGAACACTGTGATCATTCCCATGGATTAAAGTAATACCTTCATAAAACCACAACCTTGAAAGGAAATATTTACTAAGAATTATTCACAAGTATTATTAAAAGTTAAACTAACACAATGTTCATATATTCACCTCGACATAAATATGGATTACTTTGAATGTAATCATATATATAATCATGTATTAGATTTGAATATTCTCCTAATCATCTATTACAAAATTTTCAATAAATACAACTTTAAAAACACCTCCAATACTAATGAATGAATTATATTATGAAATAATTCATTGCATGATTTCAATTTTAGAGTTATCTAGACAGCACACCATATGATTGAGTGTTTTTTGTGAGAGTACCCACCTCTTATTGTAATATCAATGATACCTTGACCAATTCTAAATTGAAAACAACTCAAGACTCCCTTTTAGAAACACAATTCAAGAGTTATATTCAATATAAATTCTATTTAACTACATAATCATTAAGGGATCTTCAACATCCTCCTTTATACATATTAAAAAAATATATACACGCACTAGACATATTTTCTAATCCAGTAGCTACCAACACTTCATATTTCCAATTTCATGAAAGACACTTCTCTTTACCCCTTGACCATCAACTATAATATAATTATGGTCTCTTCCCCAATTACTATATTAGATATTTATAATCTCTTTATTTTTCAATGAATATAAAGGAATAAAATATGTAAATATATTTGAATGAATATTGATGTTTTGGGGGAGAATATACTCCCCAAAATACTCTCACATTTCAGAACACATATTTTTCAATGGGATTCATTAAGATATTTTTATCACAACCCTTTTTTAAAATATACATCAATTAAATATCACCAACTTCCACCTTCTCCATTATGATGTGCTGCAAGATATGAATGTTTAGTGATATAAAATGAAATACCTGTTTCATTTTATTAATTAATTATACATTTATTATAGAATCCAACAATCAATTTGTATGAGAAATTGACCTTGATGTCTTTGAGAATTTACGTTATCAATTTAATTTCTATCATAGTGTGTGATGCCACTATATAAATTAATTTTTTAATTATATAGATAAATAAAATTTTCGTCCAATAGATTTATACAGAAAATGTTCATCCAATGTAGAATTCACCTTGTGATGTTGAATTTTGATAAAAAAATAACACCTACCTGATTCCCATAACAGAATCTATAATGATTTTTTTTCTTTTTTTGTAACACAACCCATTATTGGGTTTTCCATTACAATTGTGGAAGACACAATTAATATATATATGTATATGATGTGATTTCTTAATATAATATTTGAATCAAACATAATGTGTAATTAAAAACATGAAATCTGGTCTAATTTCAATTAATTATAGTACACCTACAATAAGTCTTAAAACTCTATTTTGTCATAAATAGTTATTTATTAATTATTAAGAAACATTATCCCATTTTATATAATAGTGGATACCCCTATGTATGAATCCATTATAAACTTCTTTTAAAACTCATTCAAAAATAGTCATAGCGAGAGATGGAAAAAATTTTATATTTTTGATTTGGAAACCTACGAATAATGAAATCTAGATAATCATTGATATCTAAACATTTTATTCATTTTTTAGAATTGCACACAATATCCCCTTCATTTTGGGTAAAAATAATATCATCATCATACATTATCACAATGAGGAGATTGTACAACATCCCTTAAACTAGAGATATTTATCCACAATTATTTTCTGAAATTGTATGTATTATACAAATATTAATATCTTTCAATACCATGATTAGGGAATTTATTGAAAACATTGAATTAGTTTCTTTGATAAAGAATATTGGGAAACATCAATATAGAGTATGAATCCTTATGGTTATTTAATGTTCAAATCTTTATCAAATTCACCATCAATAAATGCTTATTTGATGTCCATTTATAGAAAATTATAATTATTTTTAGAACACATGATAAAAAATATTCAAATCAAAAAATGCCTTGTAACAGGAAGAAATTTCTCATCAATATCTATAACCACCATATCATATTTCCTATTTCATAATAAACGACCAATATTTATATTCTATTAAAGATAAGTTATTGTGTTTATTTTTTAGAACCCCCTTCATTCCTATTATATGATTTTATGATAAATATAAAATTTATTTACAAGATTAATATTTCTCAAACTAATTGAAATTATATTCCAATAGTGAAATCAAATACATTTTTTCCTATTCCTATTTATGTACTATATAGTTAAAAAGTGGGGGGAAACATATGGGATTATAAATTCTCAAACATATTTAGTTGTATCACCCTTATTGATGTATCTAAGGATGTTTCATGATCAATATACTCATTTGAAATGTATATTATCATTTCTTAATGGTATTTTAATCATTGTATATTTGATAATGAATATGAGAACTTTTAAAATACATATAAAAATTCAGGTCCATCCAATGCTATCAAATATTTTCTCCTTGAAATCAGTATATACCTTAAACAAAAGGATTTTTTTTTGATTTCTTATTCTCTAACAAAATACATTATAGATCTCAATGTCTTTCCAATGATTTTTATTGTAACATTAGAAACTTCTTATTTTTGTTGAAGGTCATGGGAATATCATACAATTGTTTAATTAATTATACATTCCCAAATATATATTGAGTATTCATTTTTTGACTCATTATAAACTACATATCATTTGGAATGTTGATAAATTTATCTACAAGTAAGTATTGATTGAGAATCTACACAACTGTTATAGTAGGTGGCTTCTTGAATAGTTCTGAATTGAATTTCTTTAATTAAATTGTATCTTCCTATGTCCATCAATTTTTTCTTCATCTACTCATATGAATAGTTGTTTCAATTATATATATAGAATTATGTTTTCCTTTATTGCATGGTTCTAGAGATATTACTCAATATATTAATTCTTTTATTCTGATATTTTATCTAATTATTCTCTTTTAATAGCACAACCAATTTTATTTTCATCACACAAGGACAAGTTCATGGTAATCTCATGATCTTATGATTTACCCAATATAAAATGGATATAGGTTATATGATTAAAATAATTAAAAGGGTAATGAAATAATGATATATTATTATTGAAATTATGATCATTGAAACACATATATTAGATTATATTTACTTAAGTGGTTTCTTTTCATGATCTATACTACCTTCTGATTTTTCTTCAATTATTAATATTTTATGAAATTTATCTTAAATATTGATTCCTTTACAAACTATCTTTAGTCAATTACTTAACATGATACATTTCTTTAGTTTTTATATATTCTTTTTTTTCCAAAATGGAAAAGAATTCTATTGAAAGGTTGATATTAATCATTCATTTTCCTCGAATTGTTTTTAATTTTTCATATTTTCTAATATATTTCTAGTTTCATGTGTTCATTTATGATCGATGTTTCATCCATCAATCTTGTAATTAAAAATAAAACTATGAAATATATGACCTCATTCTCATTTTCACAATGATGGGAAAATAAATACTATTGTTTATCTAATTCATAAAAATTATAAAAATAGATTCATGATTCTCATAGAAACGTTTTTTGCATATAATCCATTCAATAATGATTGATCCATAATTTATGAAATTAAGATCTCTTCATTATACTAGTAGAAAATTTTAAAACGGTTCACTTTCTCATAATGTGTGAAGGTAAACCATTTCCATGTATTCAATTATTTTCCCAATTACCATATTGGTATATAATGTATATTCACAATGTTTTTTCCACATTACACATCCTATTGATGTAATTAGAGTTATATTTTATTCATTATCTCCCCTAGTAACATACAAAGATACTTGATGGTGGTGTGTTCATATTGATCACACCTCCCATAAGTTTATTCTTTGAAAATTAAAATAATTCTAGAAATGTGTAATATATTTCAAATGTTTTCATTGATTTCCACTAGGAACATGTGGTTGAATCATCCATGATTCATGGACTCTCCCAAATTAGTGTAGTGGTATGTTGTATCATCAATCATATTCACTATGAATGTGGAATCTGTAAAACTAAAAACAAAATTCAATGTAAAGTCTCCACTAAAGTAAATATTATTCTTTTAAATTTTCACATTAACCATCCAAATGATTTGAAATGTAAAATTTCACCTCAAATTCTCCATTAATAGAAGACGACTTCTTCAATTTTTCCTTTTTCTATTAGGATTCTCATTCAGGCTATTATTCTTCCACAACCCTTTGGTTTTATTGTTGTTAGAACTGTCTCTAATACTATATGTGTGTGTTATCTACTATAAGGTAATGTAATAATGTATTTAATGTAATTTAATTTATTTTACCATTTTTTGTTTTATTATTTGGTGTCTAATTTGATAATCCATAGGAAAATATTATATTATATAGAGTTTATTGCAGTCTACAAATCCTTTTTAGTTGATATCTAATTATTTACTATATCGTTAATGGAATTTTTGTAACTAAAAGTTAGTTTTCATCAAGGAATTCTCAAATTACATCAAATTTTTTAAATTTCCTTCATCTACTCATTTTTTATAAAAAGGTTTTTAATGGTAATATCAATTATTTTATATCTAGATTTAATGATTTAATTAGAACATATATCCCATTCAATCAAGATTTATATATTGTCAGTGACTTTGTCTTTTGATTAATTAATAAATTTCTTCAAAAAATCAGTCTCCTTTATTTAATTAATAATTTTTTGTTAATTTTGTTATTTATTTAATTATTATCGAATGTTCCATCTTAAATTAGAATTACTTAGGGGTCTACTCATTACTTCTCATTTAATGCTACATACATATTATTTCCCACTAGAGAAATCATTTGACTTTTTTTAATATGATATGGAAGTAATATATTCTTATAACATTGTATCCTCATCTTCCTTATTTCTTTATAGACATCAGTATATGGAATCATTCTTTGTGTGAATTTTCTTCATACCTGAATTTTTTACATTAAATTTCATTATAAATATATATCCCTGTTACAAAACTCTCAACATTAATTTTCCAATACATCCGTTTGAGATAAATATATTACTTATATTATTTATTATGATTAGGTAATCAAGATAAAATTTATCCAATATTAGAAAAAATAGAAACACAAAATACAGTTTTTAAAATTACATTTACTATTTTATATTAATATTCTCATAGAAAATAGATATATGAATTCATTAAATTCCCTGAACTCATAATTTCAATCCATGTCATCCTCATGGGACTTTTTAGGTTAAATATATTTGAGAATTTTTATTGATTTCAAATAAATTATATTCTCATATATAAATTTTCTCAATATGTCTATCTATATTCTCATCAAAAAAGAAATCAAGATTTTATTTAGTTTATCAAATTATTTATCATCCAAATATAGTTTCTATGGGGTAAAAATTATTATACCTTATTTTTTAGGTGAATCATTATCAATATCCTTACCATTTTGAAATCCAAAATAATTTCTCCAAATCATTAAAAAGACCATACAAATATGTTCACATGAAAAAATAATTTAACCATATTCGAAACCTCTCCCAATTATATATCCTAAATTTTATCTATTCAAATTATTAACATGTACTCCAAGACTGTCAAATATTTCTCATGGATATCATGGTGATTTCTCAAAATTTTAGTCACATAATCCCTATCATTTACTCAATTTATCTCCTCCAATATGAGGAATGAGAGTAATTACTTTCATGGTCACACTTTAAAATCAATATACATCATGTCCAATAATGTGTATTCCATTTCAACTTCAGTAATACACATAAAATTCATAGTGATATCAATAAAATAACATCCAAAACAAAGAAGAAATGTTACAATCCACTCAATCCATATATATAATCCCTTATCATAAAATGTACGTTCATTTTTTTTCTGTGGATAGTATTCATAGCCTCGATAGATATAAAATATCTACCTAGTGTTATTATAAGGAACAAACATGCATCTAATTTAAATATACCCAAGACTACCTTAATAATTCTTTAACACCAAATTAAAATCCAAAGTTATAGTATGTTATCCCTGAGGGTGAGGTGAAATGATGGTTACCAAAAAACATTAATAAAAAAATTAATTCACCAATTTGCGTTGATATATATTGATATAAATTATTACATTATGAGATATATAGTTAGAATTAATACATAGAACAGAATAGTTTTTATATGATACAGACACCCTTGTTATTAGAATAAAAATCCTTATAGAACAATAATATTCTATCACACTTTATATGTTTATTTATTCATATAAATAAATAATTAATAGAGTAATAATATTTACATGGTATATAATTACATGAAATAATGTAAAGCATCAATAATTTCATGAAGAATCACTTCATGACCTCATGTGAATTCATAATTTTGATTACGTGTCGACGCTTATTCTTCACCAAATACCCAGAAGAAAATATATAATGATCCTTGTAATGGGTGATTGGTTATAATGATATTTTATCAATCTATTAAATTAAATATCAACATTTATTTTGCTCAGGATCCCACCATGACAGAGAAGGTTCCATCCAGACATGGGATTCCTTATCTAATCAATATAACAATCCTTTAGTCATGAATCATATATATCTCTATGAAATTATAATGGAATTTAAAACATAATGATAAATATATAAAATTAACATAATATGATAGCATTAATGGATATGTTTTATATGTTACCATAATCTAAACAAAATGAATATCATAATGGCTATTTTTTCATTACGCAACGTTAATGAGGATTTCATCACTACACCATGTGAACCACATAACCCATATTGGATTTTCTTACCTATGTTATATCTCCATCACCATCCATAAAAAAAAATATCATTATTCTATTTCTTTTCTCATTACATTATATATACCTCTCTATAAATAGAATAAAATTATTATCTACTACAACAATTTTTCATTAAATCATGGTACAAATAGTTTTTTGTGAAAGTAAATAATCTAGGGTAATATATATATTGTATATTAATAATATATGAATAAAAATTTTAATAATAAATTATTTTAAATAATCCTAAGAATAAAAAGTATATCTTTTTTAAAATGTTTTTTTAATATAAATGAAACTCTGTTTAGATTTTTATTATTTATAAAATAAATTCTAAATAATTAAAATTTTATTTTTATAAAATAAACATAATTTTTAGATTAGTAATTTAAATATTATCCTAATATACATTTCTTTATTTTTCATAAATAGCTAATTTCATAGGTCAATAAGGAAAAATATAATTTCTACCAAAAGATTATCTTTTATGAATTTATATATATATACCAAATATCTAGAATCTTATATAACTATTTAATTGATTAAATAATTATATAATGAGTAATAATGTAAATTTTAAAACCATTTTGAATTTATAAAATCTATTTTTTTAACTTTTTATGAACCTAAATTATGTTTTTTCATTAAAAGAACACATTTTTGGTATTTTATTTTAAGTTTACATTGTCTTTGTAAAATTATAATTTTTTTTTCAATAAAATCCAAATAAATTTAATGAAATTTATATGAAGAAAAAAAATTTCATGAAAAATAATGAAATTTAATATTTTATTCTATATATCAATTCCAATAATAAAAATATACTTTTCCAAAAAATGGGTTTTAATTGTTACATACACTAATATTAAATTATATTTTTTATTATAATGGGAATTTCAACTGATATAATATATTAAATATTTGGAATAAAAAGCTCTAATTTTTTATAAGGCCCATTTTAATTTACGAAATTAAAATTAAATTACCTCGGTAAAAACTTGTTTCTATGATAAAACTAGAAATGGTAATAATGAATTTTCTAAAAGTAATAAACATAAATACATGTTTATAAAATGGATGGAAATGAATCATTTAAGAATAAAAAATCATATTTCATCCCTCAGAAAACTATTATAATTATTTTGATGAAATTGAGATGTGAAAATTTTCCCTCTTTATATAAAGATGAAATATTAAAAAATTCATTTCAGTACTAATAAACGGAGACTCTCCCTAACCCCTCAACAACATTTAAATACTAGGTTTCAAACAGAAAGAATAAAATTATTTACTCACCTTTTATCTTATTTCTCCCTATTAATCATATGAGTATATGATATTAAACTAATCCTTCCCTTTCTAAGGTGTCCCATAAGAGAAATCCCAAGTAATCATTGTGGGTATTAATTTTATCAATTTTTTTATTATTATATATTACATTTAAAAATTACTTTTATCATTATGATATAATGATATCCAAATTTTTCTTATTTGAAATTTTATTATTCAAATTGAAAAACAATTGGATGAAATTCTCTCTTTCCGATGAGGAAAATAGAAACAATATTTCTATGTGAATATAGACCACTTCCTATATGAAGTGTTATGTTTCATTTTCCCTCAAAACCATACAGAGTTGTTCATATTGATAATTTTAAAAAATCTATATCTTTTTTAGAACATAAGTTTTATCTTAAATTTCGAAAAATATTTTTAATGTCTCTCATTTTATAGAAGATATAATAATCGACCATGAATATGTATGGACTGCCACCACTATTGAATAATTTATTTCCATTTTTTCCTTTTCATCACCACCTATAATGGGTTTTCATGTGAATGGTTTAAATGGATAAATAATATATTAATGAAATTATTATGGTTCTAGTAAAAAAACTGTACAACCCATTAACAACATGAAGGGTAACCAATTGTGGAAAATTAAGCTTTCCAAAAGAGCATTATAAGAGAAAAACCAATATCATATTACTTTATAGTATAATTATTTAGGTTATATTTTACTTATACATCATTTCAACTATGATAAATCCAATTAAAAAACACTGAATAGTGTTATTTATCTTTTATATAATAATTTTACAACTAAAACACTTCATAATAATTAATTAATTATTGTATGTTCTTGTTTGCCTCCATTTAATCATCTACTTGAAAAATGATAAAAATCTGTATCATGGATGAAAATAGGGATTTTATTTTTGATAATATATGATAAATATAATGAAATAGTTATTTTATTTAATTTTAATAATTTTAATATTAATATAGACTCATTGGTTAATATATTGGAATCCTTTCAATAAAAATCTTCAATAAAAACCCTCATCAATGATTTCATTATTTAGGATTTTAACTAAAACTCTAATAGAATAAAATTATTAAATTATTAATTATTATTAAAAAAAATTTGTTCCTTTTATTTATTGGTAATGATAAAATTGGTATAATAAGGGAGATAAATTACTCTATTATGAAACTGTTTCAAAAAGATCAATATTAACCACCCATGAGATATAAAATATAATATAACAAACAAACATAAATGTAGGGAATAATATAAAATTAATTTTATATAGTTTTATACAAAAAATATACATAAAAGGGTAATTAATATATCTAATTTTCATGTGGTAGGTCATAACACATTTTGAAAATGTTGGATTTAATGAAAGGATTTGTCATAACTCTATTTTCATCCATTGAGTTAAAAAATATATGATTTTAACTCTACTGTTATAATATTGAATTGTTATTACTCATGAATAATTTCTTTTTATTTCATCCTTAATTTATGGGGTTCTATTTTTTTTCCTTATAACCTAATTATCAAATTATTCTTACTTCACTGATTATATTTCTAGTAATAATTTCTTCTCTCAATATTCAATCCCCTGAGAATTGTGTTATAGACCATTTTTCCATTAAAATGGTGTATCAAATATCCCTTTAATATTTTTTATCATGATACTATGATTATTCAAGTAATTTAATGTACAAATTTTCAATTATACCCTTCTAGGTATTTTGACATGAATGATTCAAAATCCATATGTGTTTTTTTTTGTTTTCAATTCTAGGAGACATGTATGATATTGTTCACCCTATTTTATTTAATATCATTTATCCTCTTTAATATTTAATTCAAATTTAATTAAAATCATCCACTTCATTGTATTTTAATATCATGATATCCCATTACTATCATTTTTATTCTTACATGATCATTATAGTAAGTTTTTAATCTAATTTTTTCTTCACTATAAAATACATTAGATTAAACTCTAGTTTCCATTTTTTGTGTACATTTATTTTATATATTACCTTTTAAATGCTCTCGTAATATTTTTTAATGAGGGATTAAACTCCTAAAAATTATTCACTTCCACTTACATTCTAAATCATTTACTATTAAAGACATATTTTTTATTCTAATGAAATTCCTTTGTTGAAAAATAATATTTAATTCAATAAATATAATGGTGTTCACCTAAATTCCATACATCAAATCATTTAAAGAATTATTGACCTAAAAATTTAACCATTACTCTATACATTTCATTTTTAATGGTTTTTTATATATAATGCTACATAATATTTTGATTGATCAAATTAATTACATAATCATATATCCTTTATTCAATACAGTTTTAGTTTTATGTAATCATATATAAAAAATTATTCAATTTACTGAATGTGGGAATTATTCCCATAACCATATACATATTATCATTAGGATGACAGTTTCAGGGATTATTATATATTAATCTATTCTATTTAATTATTTGTGAAATATTTAAAATCCAAATAGTTATAATTATTATCTACATATTTTTATATTTTAAGGAATATTTGTTATAAATTGAATAATTTATTTGACTAATTTAGTGATGGGTGGGGTATTTAAAATCCCCTTGTTTTATCATGAGGATTTATGATATAATATATCTTGGGTATTTTTGTGTATTCCCACTCAAAACAAAATATTTCCCCCACAAAGAGCCTTGGGGGTTTCATATTTATGTCTTAGTTCTGGTTGTCTTGTGGGAAATTTTTATGGTATAAATATGACTGATGACTTGGGGAGAGGTTCTCCCTAGCGAGCTACGTACGGAACCCTGCGATAGGCTGAGACTTGACGACTATTGACCATTTAGACATGGAGTGCCTCGATAGGCCTAGTGGACATCACCTCTATGTGACACGATATACCCACTTTGGGGAGTGCCTCTATGTGATGTGGTAGACCGACAGTACTAAATAGGAGGAGTACCTCTGCAAGCCACGAGAGGGAGCACCTCTGTGCGACGGGGAAGACCCCTGATGGGGAGAAACTCTGTGCGACGGGGAATACCCCTGATGGGGAGAACCTCTTAGGTGTGTCTCGAGCTATTTCCACATCATCCATTTTCTTCCACTACTAAACCCACAAATGAAATTATATATATGAAATTTGACATCTGTAATCAAGAAATATTACTTAAATAAATTTCCATATAATTGGTTCTCTCATAGAATGTCAATAACAATCATCAAATGTCTCACATGATCCTCATATAATGATTAGTACACAAGGAATTCATCTATGAAGTCTACCATCAAATGGTCAAAGAATTGTTTAATGATACATTTAATAAGTTCCACTAACATTGATTGGGTGTTCACAATAATTAAGGAAATCACCAAATACTCATAGTGAATTTTTAGACATATAAATTCCAAATTCAGTATATATTATATTTTAATTCCGAGCTGGTGATATCCCAACCTGAGGTAGATAATTTAAGAAGTGAATATATTTTTAGTTATCTAAAGAGGTTTGAAATTATAAATAGTAGATACTTAATCTTGATGTTCACCTAATTTAGGTGATGGTAATCAACACATATCCTCATGCTTCTATCTATCTTTCTAGGGAATATTCATGTGTCTACCTATGGGGACAAGCAAGTTATAACATATATCATTCTCTAAAAATCCAATAACACCACATTCATCTCCTTAATCTCTACGAGTTATATCTGATATACTAGTTAAAATATTAGGGTAGTAACCAATGATTGTTATACCAAAATATATTCCATACTGAGGAAGTAGGTTCGCAACTTCCTTTGAGAATACATCTTCATACTCTGGAGCCATTGTAGGAAATTTGAATCTCAAAGAATCTTCTACTTCAAGGGTAATACTCGCCAATTGATTATTAATCAATTTTATCCTCCTATATATAATCCTATATAATTCTTCATGGACATAATTCCATACAACATAAGAAAATATCATCCCATTAACATAGACACACCACATCCTCCACCTAAAATAGTCAATCTGAACATGAAATACAAGTAGCTAGTCCATACCATCAAAGACATCATATGGACACATCAAAACAAACATTATATCCCATAAGAATAAATATCCTCCCTGATTTAGGTCACACTACCAGAAAACGTGTGTGATTAATGAATCTCCCCTAGTAGGAGTCTCATAATGAAAGTGTTGATCCAAAGGATATACTATAATCTCTAGATATCGAACAAGGGATGTGTAAAGAAAATAGTGGATTACACATCTGTATATCAATAATATAGCTAATGTATACAATAAATAGATTGTACGATGATTCATCCCCAAATACTCTAGGTAATAATACTTTACTACCTATAACTACTAACATATCTATCCACTATCTCAATCATCATAACATCGACTACCTATGAGTGGTAGTGGTAACATATCAAAACATTGGCCACCTCCCACTTCCCTACATTCTCTTATAGAACATCCACCTCAATGAAGACCTCTATGTCCAATATTATACCTCTTTCTAGGGAGTCCATAGACTATATCCATCAATGTTACATGACATATTAGTTGTCCCAACAAAATAATTCCTCACACATTATATTAGTAGGACCGCCTCCCCCTCAATTGATTGGATCCTTCTTGAGAGCCTTGGATGGTAGAATTTATTTCTTGAGACTATTTTCAAGAACCTCTATTCTTCATGGTTCCCTAATATTCTCATTGAATACTATATACCAATGTCTTAGCTTTAGGGTTCCCACTTACAGAACCAACTATTAGTGACTTCATATTTAGAAAGCTCTCAACCACTAAGGAACACTCCAAAATCACAATATAGGATATTATATAGAGATACACCAATCCAAAAGTGAATTAATAGTGAGGGACATTATAAATGATCTATGATAGATATTATAAATCACAAGAAATGTTCATGGATTACCATGAGGGGTTCATGAACCTTGAGGAATACTCTAAAACTAACATTAAACCATAACGGAGCTCTAATGGATAAAGGTTAAAAAACACAATTTAGTTTTATAATAATCATATGGGAATATTCCCTCAAAATCTATACATGTGGTTGCTATATAATTATGTATTTGGGACACTAAGATTCTCCATAAACTTGTGGATCCCTGAAAAAGGCTCACCGCTACGAGAATCATCTAATTAGTATGGGTGCGAACAAGGAGGAAAACTCTCCCAACTATATTGATCCAGTACTCTACAACCTAAGGGTTTGGTTTACCCTGAAACCTGAGAGGGTTTCTTCCTTTAAAATATGTTTTGTGTAGTAATTATACACACATAATCTTCTAGAACTACTTGGAAAACCTACTACTCGATGGGTAGATCTATGTCTAGAAACCAATTGAAGGTATAATCTCTTACAGAGCCACGAGACTAGAATCCTCATCACTATAAGAATAAAAACATAATCCCAATACAAAAATACTATCATGATTTAGTCATGTTAGAATATTCAAAAATAATAAATGTATGATGGTCAAAGATAATATCATGGGGGATGACTCACGAAGGAAATTAAAGCCACAACACATTCCTATATGATGCATGTAGAATGTTTTCCCCAAAGCCCGATTAATATATAAACTATGTCAAAAAGAAAAATATCAGAGTCCTAGTGAATAGATATGTCAGTAAATGAACTATTACTATGTTCCCTATCCTAAAAGAACAACTCAAGTTACATTAACAGTGTTTCCCTTATTCCGAAACAAAATATTACTACTAGAATATCTCTAAAATATAGTCCTCATATGAAACTCTATAACAAAAACCTTTTAGAAACTAAGATTTTGTGGATTACTACGATGAATGTAAGTTTAGTGTGACACGTCAATATCACCAATAATATGTCAAGGGTTTGAAACTAGTACAAAATATTCATATCACAAACATGGGTTTCCTTACCCTATTTAACCTTTACTCTAAAACACATCTACACACATAAAAATAATTTGAAATGTAAAGAAAAAATTTATACTAGATATTAATTCCAACAACTAATCCTAAAACATTGTAAAAAAAGAATAGGAATGTAATGGGATAGATACAAGACAAATAAAATTAGAAAACGAGTCCAACCTTCCTATAAAAATAGCATTATTATCAACATACAAAATACATCAAACATATAAGGTGTATCTATATAAACTAATCTCTTCATGAACAGGGTCCTCCTAAGACTCCCTTGAAAGGCCTTTCATTTGCATATGACTCAATACAGGCAGACATGACCCATGTATGGGTAATTATCACCATAACCAGTATGACAACCATAAATCACCAATCATAATACATAAAATAGTGTCTCTTTATGTTAATGGAATCTCATAAACCAAATATTCCTAAATATAGACATTATGGATCAATGCATGGAAATTTCTAAACTAATAGCCTAGGATTTTAATCATGGTTCCTAAATAATTCTCTTCTTGGATAACTCACTCCCCATGAATTTCTAACATATAAGTGGATCATTAGAGAGTTCTTTCTCCCAGCTTCATTAATAGATCGTTACATGATGTAAATTTAAATATATTGATACATATGTATGGGAATAAACCTAGGTCCTATTGAGGATAGATGAACCTATCTGAAAAAACCCACAAGGATGAGGATCACATTACCTAAATGTGTTTAATAAGAATCCTAACCCAGCCTAAGGATGAATGATAGAGAATAACACCCTAATAAATATGGGTGGTAACTTACACTATCCAAAACTAACCCATAGAGGGGATCCATAATCCTAATATCAGTATGAGATGCCTCAATAAAACCTCAATGTGATAGAATAAGTTAATATACCCTAATGTTTCTCATCTATATTGATGTAAACATGGGATCTATACTACCCTCTACGGGGTAAAAGCATATATGTGGAATACATAGTGTGTCATACTAATCCAAAACATGATGAGGTTTGGGTTCATGGTTATTTCCATAGGTCCTCCCAATATAATATAGTAATACCAATTTACACTTTTCATTCCCATACTCATGTACCACTAGGGTATACATTGTGTCATAGATGAATGGTCACATAACACGTTACACTTATTCTTATATGTGAACCCTAGTCATCATGGAAGGGGTTCCACATTGAATGTGTTCTTCCAAACTACACGTTGTGGATATATGGATTATAAATAATCACATGGTGTTCAGTCATTTCTACCTTCATCTCCTCCACATCTACTCAAATATAAAATCACACAAAAAAAGATCAAATATATGGTTTATTGAGAATGATCCATCACTAATGGTTATATTTCATCAACCCATCCACTTGTGAATCATCTCTTGTCACATTATAACACCATAATGCAAAAACCACTAGAATAATACCCACGATCCAACCCTGATATTCCATAACGTTCATCACACCTTGATCATGACATTAATATAAAATCCCAACCTATGATAAATTGTTTTCGGGGAAATAATTACTTTCACAATGATTTATTCCTAGGTAAAGTTGAACCACTAGTTAATAAAATTAAAATGATGAATGTTAAAATAATAAAGAGAGAAAATTATGAATCAAAGAAGTGGTGAAATGAATATCAACCATTTATCAAGTTAGACATAATTTTTTATGGATATAATTATTAATATGCCTGAAAAAATCAAAGAAAAAAATCACTTATAAAATCATAACTAAAGTAAGAAAAAACCTCATTCATAAATCAACAATAAATCCATGAATTAATTTTCTATAGGAATTAATTCATGATCAATATTAGAGATTCAAATATGGGGATTAATAAAAAATATCAAATATTTAAAATAGATCAATCTGTAATGATGAATGATTTTGACATCTTTATTATTAGAGAGATCCAATAATTCTATTGATGAAGACATACTACTTGGAAAGCTAATCGAAAAAATACAGTCCTATTTTAGTTAACCAAATATCTCTTCTATTGTTATCTCTAATATATATAGTTTTTATTATAACCCTAGAATTGGGTTATATCCTTGATTAAATAGGATAGGATTATGTCCCATGGTATAAATAAACAATAATTAAATATTTTTTTTATTATTACATCCATGTCTACTATTAAATTAAAAAACTGACACATTCAAATATTGTATCATTCTGATGGTAAAACCCACATTCTGGATTTGATATCATTATAAGTATTCCCACATAAGACTATGATTGGGAGTATGTCCATTATTTCAGTAAAACCATGTGTTTGTGATATGTTAGATTTAATATTTTTAATATATCAATATCAAGGTTCCAAAGGCCCTATAATCCTATATTGACATAGTTCATAACTATGAAAATATTCTTTAAAATATTAAAAAGGGTTAAAATTAATAAAGTAGAGTTGTTATTAATTATACCATTTTCACCACATGTTTCCTTTTGTGTGGGTTACAATATTCCTTACGAATATCATATATTATTAGTTGACAAAAATTATAGTGGCTCACAAATCAATTTCAATTTATATCCTTCAATTTTCATTTGATTATAAAGTCATTGAATTCATAATGTATTTTTCATTAAACCCAAAATTTAAATGTTTTAACGTATTATTTTTAATATAATTTTCCATCATATCATTGTTATTTAAAATTTTTATGTATGTTATTTTCTATTTTCAAGTTACTAATTAATGTAATTTTCATTTTTCATTGACATTATTTAAAAATTTTATTAAGGGAATCTATTTATAGTTTTTTGTATTCAATTTTTACATTATTTTTAAATGTGTTAAAATAATCTATTTAATAAATTTCGTTCATGAAAATCTTTCCCCACCAATATAAAAATTATTCATTATTAATATTATTATAAAATCTTATACCGTTTTTAAATGAAGATATTATTACCGCTATTGTAGTAATTTATAGTTTTTAAAATGTTTTCAAAAGAAAATAGTATTTAATAACATTTTTGTGAGATATTTAATAGTTATTTCACTTATGGGATAAATACATATTATTTGGAGTATTATAATGGAAATAAAAGATTTTATGATTTCAATTCATGTTATGATTATTGTACATCATTTATAAGGATGAATGGTTCGAATGTATCCCTATTATACAATTAGTAACATAGACAAAGAGAAATGGATATAAGTTACTCCTATGAAGTGTAAATTGTTAACTGTTTAAAATATATTCCTATGTAGTGTATGAAGATAATAATTCATATGTTTCAATTATATTGTGGATTAAGTCGACTATTTATTATTTACTCTTATGACGTGGATAAATTTAACTATTTACATTTTACTCTTATGTATATGTTTTAATTAACCATGTAGGTTATTCAACTGTAAGTGTGATTGTATAAATAATTATATAGATGATATGAAGTTAATTTCCCGTGGAACCTGTATATTTATTCTATTAAAAAACTGTATTTTTATATAATTATATTGATTTCAAAAGGTAATAAAATGATTTAAGAAATGGTTATTGAATTTGGAGAAAAAGTTTCATAATGGAAAATTTGGCATGATTTTCAAGAAACCTTCATGATTATGATTTTTTAATATATACATGAAAATGAAGTGTTTTATAAATAACTTTGGGAAATGATGATAATTTTAAGAGTAAATATGTGATTATTTTGAGCATACCGTGTTTTATATAAAAAAGTAATGTTTTAAATGGTTTTATATTTTTTAAAGGACTTGTTGATTTCTTTTTTTTATTAACCGCTATAAATTTTTTTTCTCATCCAACATTTTAAATTTTCTAAGAAGTCATAAGGATGTGCAGAGACAATACAATATTTGAATGAAAAGTAATGAAGAATCTTTCTGAATAAGTGTGGAAAGGATGAAAATATGAGTGTAATCATAAGAATATATTTGTATGGAAAATATACATTTTTTTATTTTACCATATATAAATGAATGAATATTCTTAATTCGCAAATATTATATACCTAAATATTCTTATAAATATAAAAAACTGCATGCCTTTTTATAAATCATGAAATTATGGTTTTTTATGTTATAGGATGTGATAAAAACCAATTTTAATACTTCATCAAACCATGTAAAATTATGTTAAATTCATGAGGAAATATAAAAATGTTTTTTGAACAATATATGATTCATTATATTGAATATAACTGTTTATTAATTTAATAATATAAATACTAAACTTAATGTGAATTTTTTTTATATTATAACTTAATTGAAGTGTTGGTATATTAAGGATGATTTGAAAAAATATATCACATTAAAATTCTTATCTTCTCATGAAATTCCACATTATGGCGAGATAGATATATTAAAAATTAAATTAATTGATTATAATACAGATTTATTAATAGATAAATTACCAACTGTACATTTAGATAAATTTATTTATAAAATTGGGATACTATAACTATAATATATCTCATTATTTATGCATAGAGAGATGATAATGTGGAATTATTTATCCATTAATTTATTTTTTTCACTATGTTTTCATGAAACATGTTTTATATATTGGTAAAAAATTTAACACTAAATGTAATAATGTCCATTTCATTTTATTTTAAAATATTTTTTAATTTAATGTTTGAATAATGTTCTAAGATGTCAATGAAATATTTGAGAGTTTATAAAATTTTATGTCTATAATATATATGTTAATGTATTGGTTTCAAATTATCAACTAACACTTAATCAACATTATTAATAACATAAAAAAACAGATCCCAAGAACATGTTACATTGAAGTTAAATGAATAAAAATATAAATGACTAAATTATATACCCTTCACTAAAGATGATTGATATTATAGTCTTAAATGTTTTCTTATTAATGTTCACAAGGAAAAACACAATACTTTTCCCTTCATGGTGTACCAATAGATTGTTCAGAATCAACTAATGAACGATTTTGAACCTCATCATAAACATGGTTTTCTAGTACCATATATGAAAGTAGGAGGAGAATTAGAAAGCTTAAATTGTAAGAGTAAACAAGAATATAACACTCAATCCAACACTATATTCATATATTTTATCCTCTTAATATAGGCCTCAATGTATTTTTTCTGTTTCATGTAATATACTCAAAACATTGCGAAATATTCACATAATGTCATCCATTTAAAAATGCATTATAAATGCTTTTCATAGTGTGTCTGTACTTATCACATTAATTCATATGATTCTATATATATTACATTTTATGAAAGGTTCACAGTGTAAGAATTAATATTGTGGAATCATATTTTACTGTTAGTATTTATAAATTAATTTCCACATCAATTGTATAATATGATTGATTCATATAAAAAACTTTTGTTATATTTTTATAATAAAATAGTATATTGTTAAATTTAGGTGATATGGTGATATTATGTTAATATATTTTACTACATGATATATCCAAACCAATATAAACTACAATCCATGGATTCTATTTTTCAAACCATATAACTAATAAATAGTTAACACTATGATATTGTCATATACATGCATGGATTCAGTGTACAAATACACAAATTACTAAATTGTACTAAATGATTAGTGAATTTATTCCATTTCCCCTCTAGTTACATGGTATTCAATAACTTGAGGAGCCACATTATAAATTATTTTGGAAATTTCTAAATTACTTCTAGAAATCTCTAATCAAATTCAACATGTATTATATCATATTATATAAGATTTAAATATTCATCCAAAAAACTTTTTGGGGGAACCTTAAAATTATTTTATAGAGTCATTATAAGTTTTTTAATAATCAATATTTCATATGTCAACCATAATGTGTGACCCCACAGAACATTTTAGCACTAAAAAAAATATGAATTCTCAAATTTATAAATATAAGTAAGGACCATCCACTAGAAAACCATATATTCTACTCATGACACAAATAGATCTGATGTGATCATCACCAGACATATATATATCTATATCAATGGCCATGAATAACACAATATAAAACCATACATTTTTCTATGATCCCTTTATGCATGACATCAAGAAGCCACGGAACATATATTATGTAAATCTCATATAGAACGTTATATATTCTTGAATCATTGAGTATTGATTGGAAACGTTGATGAATACAATACATTTCATTCACCCCATTGAAGAAAAAATCAAATTATTATCACCCAATATATAATCATATAGTTTTTATTATACATGGATTTCCATACACTTCCCCAATCATTCTCAATCAAGGTCCTATATGTCATAGACATCTTACATGAGGAAACATAACATCTTGGATAAGATCAATATAATGAAATTTTCATTTATTGTCTCTATGAAACATTATTTATTAATCTTTTATAATTACATTTTCCCATCACATATTATTTTTTGTGGTTTAATTATTTTTTAATAATAATGAATATTTTCATAATCCATGATTAGCTGTTATATAGATTGTTTAAATAATTGGCTACATGTAAAAGAATAAAATGATTTGATTTTATTAAAGGGAATATGTATAAGTATATATGCTAAAAAATTCTACTATTATTCTTATATATAAAATTTCAAAAAAAAATATACCTTTACATAAATATAGAGTTGGATATTTACACTTATTTATTGGTGAATCTTGTAATTCTGGAAAATTCTTTGTAACACCCCTAGTTTTTATGACCCTTTTTGTCTATAAAATAAATTAAATTTATATTATTTAATGAATTTCATGATAAAATAAATCCATGATTCTTTATAATCTGTGCCAATTTTATCTTTCACTTCACACAACACTAACTTGACCTGCATTACCCGGAACACTAGGGTTCTACAAAAAACAATTTTATTATTGTAATTTTATAAATGGGGTTGCTATAAGATAGTTATTTAAAATTGTAATATAAATTGTAATAAATAATTTTTAAACTTTATTTATAATAGTTTTATATAAAGAAAAAATATTTATAATAAGATAGAAAATTTTTACAGTGAAGTCTTTATGTGATTGAAAAATCTATTTTCTTAAAAGAACAGATTTATATGTCCTTCTGTGAATAAAAATAAAAATAATTTTAGACAATAATAGAATTATAATTTTATAAAATAAAAAGAATTTGTGATTTCATAATTTCAAAATTATATTATGGTTAATTTTATGGACTTTTTACTGAAAGAAAAATCATTTTTGAATGAATAATGGAAAATTTGGAATTTTTATTCAAAAATATTTTTCATCTAATTTATTTATATATTGAAATTATATTTTAATTGGTTTTTGGAGTGATATTATATTAATTTCACATATATTCATCCAATTTAGGTCATTAGATCCAATTTAACATTGAAATGGATATCAAAACATTCAAAACATTTAAACATTTTTTGATTAAAAAACTCACTACCATGACCCGTCAGTGGGATTAGATTTAATTTAATTTTAGCTAATTATTTGATTATGAATTGGGAATATTGATTCCAGATTTTTAATAATCATAATTAATAATGTATAAAAGTTTTTAGGCCACTTTACATAGTAAAAAAATCCATTAAATAAATATTTCTAGACACTAAAATCCCTTTTATTAGATTTATAAAAGTTTTTAGGCCACTTTACATAGTAAAAAAATGTCCGTAATTCCCTTTTAAAAAATTTACAAGAATACCACTCCTCCTCCCCTATTGAAAGGAAATCACACCACCCACTTTTTTCACACATATAAAGAACTTTTTATTGAAATAAATCTACCTAAATATCCTACCAAAATACCAAAATTAATACTATAATCCTTAATTTGAGAATAAATCCATCTTAGTAATACCTTTGGTGCTAACCAAAAGGAGTTACCCAAAGAAGATGTAACAATATTCCTTAAGCACTTTTATTATTTTCATTCTCCACCACAAAAATATTAATAATAAATTATTATATAATAAAATAAGTATAATAAATATATTTTTATTAATTTATTCCAAGGGTTATACCTACACTTACACACACTTCCATCTAATGGGAAATGAACTTATGATTCTTCTGCGCGGAAAACCGTGGCTTCAGGAAATGATGTTGTTCATTTTTTATTTACCAATTCTAATGGTAGGAAATTATGATTGAAAATATTTTTTTATAGGATATATATTATTTTTAGGATTCATTAATCCTTATTATATTATTATATTACACACACCTTCATATTTTCCATTTTCTAAAAAAATGATTAATTAATTTTGGTATGTATGGACTACCACCTCCTCAAAGAGATGTCATTCATTCGAACTCTAAATATAATGTATTAAGGATGGGTTTAATAAGAGTATATGATATATATGAAATGATTATGATAATATAATTAGTATATGTTTATATATATTATTAACTATCTTTTTTGAAATACAATAAGAAATTAGAAACAACGTGCATGCGTACCTATGGCCAAACATATCTATGAATGTTGTATTTCATATTCTACTTATATCATGAATTAGTTATTATAAAGAAATATTTAAAGGATATAAATGATATTTATATAATGAATTACACTCTATAAATAAGTATATATGTATGAGAACAAAACATATAAAAAATCAATACACATGAGAAAATCAAAGAGGATATTTCCCAAAACATAACCTTAACATGGAATTATTAATTAGTGGAAAAAATAAATACATTTGTTGTTTTTGATATAATATTATGTTTATTTTTAGGTTGGACTATACATAACACAAAAGTGGGTTGGTAGGTGAATTGTGTCTTTTAAGAAAATCTTCCACAATTCGGAATTTAAAAACCCCTTTTTAATTAGCACGGATAAGTGGTGATTTTACTTCTGATCAAAGAATAAGTAGTAGAAAAACTAAAATAAAATATATGGATTTTATATTTGTTTAGGGCAGAAATATCCCAAATTCCACCCCACCATAAGCACTCTTGGTGAGTTTAGTGAATTTCATTCCTCTAATCATCTTATCTCAAGACGAAAATTTCAACAACTGAGTGCAGGAAGTTGACACCATTACAATTAAGACTAAAAAAAAATTATTATAGTTATAAATAGAGAAATGATTATTTAAATCATAGATATTGAAGTATACACTCCACATAATATCAGTATAATGATTCAAAACTCAAATAAATCAAAAATACATCTGATTTGTTGAAACAGATTGATCATCATAGTTTCAGCAACACACAAATGACAATTGATGGATTTTTTTCCTCAGAAAAAAATAATTAAGATAAATATGTCTAAAGGGATTATGTTGAAAAAAAGATATTTGATTTTATTAAAATCAATGAAAACATAGTAGCATCACACTTACAGGATTGAACATGTATGTCACCAAAGGGTTGTCCTCTTTCCGAATCAATCATTATTTATAGCAGAATGTATGTTATCACTAGAAATATTGAATAATTATCAGAATATTCTTCACCCTAAATCAAATTAGGAATATAATACATATATAAATATATAAAAAGCCTCCTTTTTCTAAAATTCAATATCCTCAAAATATTCCTCATAAACCTTAGAAATTAAAAATTGAATTTACCAGGGGAGTTGTAACTTCCCATAAGAATAAGAGTAAATTGATCTACTGAATACGATTCTTTGAATAAAATTAAATTATCTTAAAAATGGTTGAAAATTATATTTAAACAGCATGTAACCCTGTCACATCCATTGCATAAATCATGAAAAATATTGCAAAAATAAATATTTGATGTTGAAAAGACAAACATAGTGATTTTTCACAAAGCAATAAAATACTGAATGTATTGTTCAACTATGTAGTGTTCATATTCCATACACATGGTTTACAATGTAGGGTTGATAATAAAAGTAATGTTGATGATCAATATGTTTCTCTTTAGAACATACGGTTCATTACTTATGGTTGTTTAACCATACCTTATTCTCTTTCCAAACATAATGCTCCTTTCAAATGTAAGGTTATTTTACCATACCTTTCTCATATATTAAGTTTGATTAACCATACATACTGGCCTAAAAGTGGAGTTGAAAAAACCATACTCTCTTCTTCCAGAGTAAGGATGAAGACAAACATAGGGATCAAGATCTATAATCATTGTACAATGCATAACGTTGATATCATATTTTATGCTAAACCATCAATGGTATGAACAATGATTCCGTAATGCTAAAAAAATATCTTGAACCCTTCTAATAAGAATTTCATTTAAATGGAATGCTTGAAAATAAGTGCAGAATAAATAATGAGAATATTAATTCCCTGAAAAAAAATTAATTTAAAGTCATTTTTAAAGAAAATAAGGGTATCTTTGAGCCTCAAAATTATCACAAATTATAGAGTATTTTTTAGAAAATACATCCTCTATAATATTTTCATTTTGATGATCACAAAACATGTAAAATTATTAACATAATTTAGAATTTTACAAACATTTTAAAGAAAAAACGTAGATTCTATAGAATTATTTAATTAAAAATAAATATTATGTTTATCCAACATTCTCTCCATTTTGTAATATTAAAAAAAGTATAAGTTAACGATTAAAACACACTTAAATTTGATCAAAACATTATATGAGTTTTATAATATGATATTTAGATAAGTAAGACTTGATTTCTGGTAGTATACAGAAACATAAAATAATATCAAATAAGGAATAGAAAATAAGAATAATTAGATTTAATTAATAAAAATCTGTATAAATACTACATATTTTTAGACTAGGAAATCAGTTAGCCAACTGATGTGGTTATGGTAATAGAGTTTGGTTATGATTTTGAATAGGTTCTAGTTCTATAAAAATTTGAGTAGCTTGAAACAATTCATTACGATCTTCCATCTGTACCCTTATATTTTTCATAAGATTATCTCCCAATTACAAAATCAAAATCCTCCAATCTTGACAAACATAATGATTTTCAGCAATACTGTCTTAAAAAATTTATTGAAAACATTCTTCTTCCTACATAAATTGGGAAAAATTATTTTTGAATCTGTTATGAATAATCCGAATACTAGTTTCAACTAAAGTCAATTTCTCAATCAGATATATCTTATTATCTTATAAAACTTTCAATAGATCACTATATCACAGAAGTTTCTTTGGACGATCCTTCATGTTAGCCATAACTGAATTAATTTCGAGAAATTTTCTAAAATGATCTTGAGAGATAAAAGGATTCGAAGAAAATACACTGGATTGAGAAACACTTCCTTTAATGAAATCAAATTGAGTTCCTAAATACCACATCAAATATAGAAAATCTATTTTGGAAACATATTTAGATCTAATTGTTCCAACTTTAGCTGAAATTTCTCTTCTAAAAGCAAAAAAATATTACCTTTAGACTGAATTTTATTTTAACTATTGAAGTTGAGTTTTAATAGACTCAAACTCTAGCCATGTAGTTTATGATGTTTATAAATCATTTAATGATTTCCTTGATGACTTCTTATCCTACCTAAGAACAAATATTCATCCTTAATATTATTAAATTTCCTTAAAAGATCTTTAATTAGATCAATCTAAGAATAATATGTCTCTTTACATGGATTCATTGACTGACCAACAACCAAAATTGATGAAGGACTTGATTCAGACTTCTCCATGGATTTTTCAACCAATTATTCACTAAATCTAGATACATTGTCAAGAACCTCTATCTTGTCCCTAGAAACAGATTTTGGTCTCTCAATCAATTGATCAAAAATTATGAAATCCTAATTCTCAATAACTTCTGAAGCCACATTTTCTGATATGAGTATTTGTTTCTCTTCCAAAACAGCCTCTTATAAAAAAAATATTATAAAAAACTGGCTCTTTTTAATGAACAACTATAGTATCAACATCCTATATATCGTTAAATTGAATATCTATCTATTAGTCTTCTTTAATAATGGATTATTCAAAATTAACCAAATGGGTTTCTTCCCCTGATCCCATCCATAGTTCTTGAATGGGTGTTTCTTCTCTATTTCATAGTTTTATAACCAGCTCTTCTATAACTTCTTATTCTTGTTATTCTTCTACATTATTAAATCTATATTTTCTCTATATTGATTTAGAAATTGCTTTATCTCTGGATTACCCAACACCTTCATTTCCAACAATATGTTTCCCTCCCTAAACAAATGATCCAGATTTTTGTTGGTCATTTGCAATGACTTGAATAATATTTCCTTTCATTATACTTCATTAAATACCAAATTTTATAATATTACCACCATTAAATTCATTACAATAATGAAACTTAATTATAGAGATGAAAAAAAACCATTTTCATTCTAAAAAAATTAAAGACAATCTCATTCCATAAGGATAAAATGACTTATGAACCACTTCTTGACAAAAAATATCTCAAATACCTAATAATATATCTTGTAAAATTCAATGTGATTCTACTTATGAATAGAAACATAATATACAAGTCTGGATATAATATTTTCTCCATCATAGCTACTATTGGGGCTAATATAGTCTGAATAACATTAACCTAAACTTTTGGATCAACCTTAAGGTGCTTAAAAAATATCATTCTAGTATGAGTAGATCCAAACAGAAATGAAATAATGTCCATATATTTTTTATCTTGATTTCAAATAGATCACAGATCTAAATGAAAAAAAATTCATGGGTACATGTCAATATTTTGACTATTTTGAAAGAGGAAATAAATAATTCCAAGTCATCTATTTTTACAGAGAGAGTGTCTTTAGTCTCATCAAAACTGAACTAAACACTACTAAAATGATACATAAACTTTATCTCAAAATTGAATTATGTATTTACTTTATTATAAACAAATTATAGACCTTGAAATATGTGTGATTTTTTATGAAAGAAATTGATCTCATACAACCAATCGAAATAGATTAATTTTCCTTGCAGAATAATTTTTAAAGAAACTCGCTGGGGTTTTGGGTCACCAGCTTCACCCTCATCAGTTTTCATGGATTTTTTAATTTCTAAAAAATAGACGTTTTGTGGCTCTCAGGGTATAGGGTTTCTAAGGTAGAAAAATGGTTCATTAGCCGAAATAGATTGAGAAAAAAGGTAAGGGAAGACAAAATATTTTGGTAGGTGAAAAGGTTCATACATGACCATGTTTCATGTGCGATTACATAAGATAATTTTGAATTATTTTGAAAACATTTGATTTTTGAAAATTAAAACCATAATAATTTAAATAAATAAATAATCAAAATAAAAATATGTAAAGCAGCGAACAACGTTTAATTGAGATAAATAATCAGAAAATTAAAAAACATTTCCTTTAAAATTAAATTAACCAAACCCCCTTAATAAAATAAAAACTAGTAGTGGGATATGGTTTGGTTAAAATATCATAAAATTGATATTCATAATTAAAAAACTACAATGATATATCTTTTTTTAAGGAGATGATCTCTTAGAAAATGATGCCTTATATCAATGTTCATAGTCCTAGAATGACTTATATGATTTTTTGAAATATTTATTACACATGTATTATCAAATAAAAAAGAAACAATATTAAAATATAGTTCAAATTCTAGTTGTGTGTTGTTAAACTACAATATTTGTGCACAATTACAGACAAAAGACACATATTCGGCCTTAGCGGTTGACAGAAAAACTAAGTGTTATTTATTACTAGACCATGAAACTAAATATTTTCCTAAAAAGTGACATGATGCTGAGGAATTTATACTATGTAATCTACACCCTCTAAATTCATCATCTGAATATGAACTAAAATTAAAATCATATGTTATGGGGTAAAGATGATATTGAAAAATAGTTCTTTTTAAATATCTAAAAATTCCATTAATAATAGTAAGATGGGATTTTTAAGAATTTTATTGAAATATTCCATAAAGACATAATGAATACATAATATCCGGTATTCTTTAATTAATATATAACATGCTATCGATAATACCAATATATAGATTGTTTTCTACTAGTTTTCCAACATTATTAAATTCATGTTTCATGTTAGTACACATGGGATATTTTTATGTCTTTCTATTTTGAAGTCCAAACATTTTCAATAAATCTATAATATAATTTGATTTAAAAAATTCCAATAATCCTTTTTATAAATTTTAAAACCTATAAATAATCAATCTTTCCCATGATAATCATTTCAAGTTATTTTTGCATCATATTTGAAAAATAATTATAATGTTTTGTTATTAATTAAATAAAAAATAATATCAACCACATAAATTTAATCTAATAAAATATTAGAAGAAACTATTTTCATAAAATGTTTTCGACATTAAAAACAAATAGTAAAACCAATTTTAGAAGAAAATAACTTATTATTATAAACCAAGATCTAGGTGCCTGTTTAAGGCCTTAGAGAGCATTGGTATGATAAATTTTTTAGGATTTTCAAAACCAGGGGGTTGTTCTGCATCTTCATCTTCAATTAAATAACCATCTATAAATACTAGATTAACTTCCATCTGATATAATTTGAAATTCATATGAGATGAATAATCTAAATGAATTCTAATATATTCTGGTCTATCTACTAGAGAAAATGTCTCATCATAATCTATTCCTTCATCTTGATTATAACCTTTGTCTAATAATATTTCATTATTCCTAGTGATGAATCTTTGATCATCTTGTTTGTTTCTAAAAACTCATTTGGTTCATATGATTGGATAGTTGGTTGATATCTTTATTAGTTCCCAAACATTATTTCTCTTGAAATTGTTTAACTCTTCCTACATATCTATCATCCAACTATCATCTTATAAGGCTTCTTCAATAGTCATAGGTTATAGATGAAATAGAAAGGCTGATAATTTGAATAGGCTTCCTACACTTATTATAGTTCTAATACCAGTGTCTTTGTTTCCTAAAACAGTTTATATGGGCTAGTTCATTAGACATATAGGTTGTCTACGTAGTACAATTTCAGGTTCTTCAGATTCAAGTTGTTCTGAACAGGTCTGAACTTTATTGAAATAAGAATCAAAATCATTCTATGGGTTTTAAGTATAATGTTATCAAAATAGTTTGTGACTTCATCTGTATGATCTGTTTCTTTAATAAAGGGAACTGTTTTATCAAACATCGCGTGAAATGATTCTTCAATAATTTATGACTTTTTATTAAACACTCTACAAGCTTTAGAAGTTGATGAATATCCCAAAAATATTCCTTCATCAGATTTTTGATCGAACCAACCAAGAATATCCTTGTTATTCATGATATACACCTTGCATCCCAAAAAGTTAATTTAATTTAATTTAGGCTTTCTGTTATTACCATGTTCATAAGGTGGATTTATGAAAATAGGCTGAAGAAAACTCTTTCAATTATATCACCAGTTGTGATTACAAATTATGCTCAAAATCTTGTAGGTATACTGGATTCGTTCATCATAGACCTATCAATTTCTAAAATAGTTCAATTTTTTCCTTTCAACAATTCCACATTATTGAGGTGTTCTTGGTGGAGAGAAGGTATGTTTAATTCCCAAATTTGTGAAAAAGAATAAAATTTTTAATTCTAAAATTCACCACCATGATCACATCTTAATGAAATTATTTTAAAACCTTTTTTCATTGTTATTATTTTTTCAAAATAGATAAAACTATGATTTTTAATCATTATAAAATAAGCCCAGTTAAATCTGGAATAATAATCATCTAAAACAAAATAATATAATTTACTATCCAAACATATTACTCTAGAATATCCAAATATATCCATATGAATACTTTCTAAAGTATTAGATGTAGCAATTTTGTTAATTGATTTGAAGGAAAATTTGTGTTGGTTTCCACTATAGCATGCATCACAGAATTTTTCATCACCAAATTTGAGACTTGGTAAATCAGAAACAAACCATTTCTTAGTCAATTTATGAAAAGCATAAATATTACAATGACCAAGTCTCCTATGACATATCTATGACTCAATTGTTTTAGTAGATAAATTATTCACTTTTTTTTACAATGAATGTAAGTCCAGAGTATAAACATTATCAATTCTTTATTCTCTAAATTTATACAATTCATTTTTAAAGAATGAGAAGGATTTTTTAGAGAAATCAACATAAAAACCATAATTAAAAATATGAGATATACTTATTAGATAGTGCTTCAATTATTTCATATAAATTACTTTGATGATGGATTTTTTTGGATCTCCAATAGTTCTAATTAAAATTATTTTCTCTTTGGCATTATCATCCATCATGACAAAACGTCCATCAATTTGAGTCAACATGTCAAAATTTGATGAATTGACACTCATATTCCTTAAGAAACCACTTTATATATACCAAATAAAATTGTTGTTCTTGTTTCCTTTTACTTTTAAAAGCATTTAAACTATGGTTTGTTTCAGTACCCATATCTTGTTGGGTCTTGCAATGTAAGCTAGCCGAGATTTGGTAATATAGATCTGCTCTGTTTTTTCATAACTCATATCATTTTCATCAGATTTTTTTTTGAAAAAAATGATCATTTAATTTCACTGAATTGAGTATTTTTCAATAAAAAATAGTTATATGTCCTTTTGTTCCACAAAAATGACATGGTTCACTTTTTGAGCTGGGAAAAAATAATTCTAATACAATTTATATTTTCACCCATACATCCTATATTAAAACATTATTTTTTTAATAAAATTATTACCAATAATTTCGTTCAAAATACTTTCTCACATATTAATGAAAATAGAAGAACTTTTAAAAGTTTCTACAAAATCTTGTAATGCTTTAATATTATTATCATGATCAAATAAATTTATAGTAGATGACCTAAAAAAATCAACTAACTCCTAATGTTCTTTTAGCAATTCATATCTTTCTCATAAATAAGAATTATGAATATTCATTATTTTTTTTTTATTTTTTTTAATAAAGAGTCATATTTATATTATAACATTGTGAAATAGGTATCAAATTTAACATTTGAACAATTTGAATGAGAATCAGAATTATATGAATAATAGGTTTGTACCTTATCTTCATCAACCATGAAGCACATATTTTCTTTCATATTTGATTCTTTATTTTATGAATCATATATTGATGATCTTTTGGTGTACGGGCCCAAACATTACCATTACATAACCTTGAGTTAAGTCAAGAATTCAGATTCAGTATATTTTCAGGTTTTGAGTTTAAGATATGTAGGTAATAACCATTACATTACATATCAAAAGTTTACCAAGTAGACACTTCTACTCTATCCATTTTTTCACAATAATAATACTCTTTAAATAAAATTATAATTGTTTTCTTGAAATAAATATTATTGAAATATTTCATTCTCATAACCTTTATTATACCCTATGAAAAACATTTAAAAAACAATGTATGAGCATAAAAAGCTCAGTATGGGTTATAAAAAAAGGAAAGAAAACATTACTATATCAAGGAATACAAATCAATGAAATCATACTTCTCAATCATTAAACATAAGCTCTTTAACATACCTCATGAAATCCAAATATTTATTAATAACACATAAAAAGTATAAATGATAATTGTATCTTGTGGAATTCATATCATACATACATTGAAACTTTTACAGCTACATAGCAAGTTATTTTTTGAATAACCATCATAGTATATTCCTTAAATCTCTTCGGGGAAACATAAAATTTTACATATTTCACATAACCCTATTAATTGGAGAGCTATCTCAGGCTCACCTTCCATAGGATTATCATCGAACCACCTGTATTTAGATTATCTCATAACCACCCATCAAATGTCCCAGTACGATAACATAATCATAACACATAAAACAAGCATAAATGGAAAAAAATAAACATTTCAATCACATGATATCATTTCAATAAATTTATATAACCAATTCATTTAATATATTCAAAAAGAAGAGTTTTGAATCATAGTGTCACATACCACATTGAATCTATTGAAAGTAATTTACACTTTAAAGAACTAATTTCTATATAAATAAATCCTTATAAAGCATTTTGAAGACATGTACATGAAATATAAGTTTTTATAAGAATAATTATTTAAAACCTCTAAAATGAGGTTTTAGTTAAAGAGTCTTTTACCAGATGAGAAACGTTTGAAAAATAATAATTAATGAATAACATTAAAAAAAGATTAAATACCATGAGAATATAATAAATAATTATATAACATTTAAACATGGTTCTATGTACATCATATATGATAATAAAGGTGCATAACATCAAGATAATCCTCAACGAAAGGTGATTGAGGCAATGTACCTTACAGAGATCATTTTGTAAATAAAATAGTTCAATTATGTTTATTAACTATTGTTACACATAAGTAATGTTGAAATACAAGATAGTATATCAATATTTATTTCATACAAAATCCATTCATAACATTATTAATAGTATAAGATTATCCCAAATAATGGAAACTGCATTAAGAAGTTCCCTTATGGAAATTTGGCAGCCTAATGGTGTTACATAAAAATTCAGAAAATGATTTGATGAGAGAGAAAATGGTATCTCATCACATGAAAATACAATTTAACGAAATAAGTATATAGAAGAAAATATCCCGATATTTTGAAATTTAAATTTAAATACATAACATAAAATAAATATTCGACCATAAGAGAAGGGAGAAAGGTTCCCCTACAAAATATCGACATGATATAAGTTGTATTAGGAGCTCTTAATTAGAGAGAAAGGTATTTATCATATTTTATAAATCAGGAGGTAAGTATGGGGATGGTGATAAATAATACCACAAAATTAATAATTATTCATAAAAGGGCATAACATAGAAGACAATCTTGAATAAAAGTAAAATAGAGAGGATCCCTTACCTTTTGTCCGACTTGTCTTGTTCATTATTTATAGATGAATACTAACCAAAAGATAATTAAACTTTATTAATAAACATTTTCAATTTTATTACTCCTTTCATATCAATTATTACCCTACTATAACAATCATATAATTATTCATGTTTATATCGGACTTTTTTTCGATGTACGGTACTTGAGTCAAAAATGAACTTGTCATACTTAAATACGGTCAATGTGGTCAAAAGTACATTATCTCCAGAATTGTATTCATTATTTAAATATCATATATATCAAGAATAAACGTATTAATATCCAGTATATATGTATTTTAGAATATTCTATAACTATTGTATATAAGAAAATGTAATGCAACGTTCATGGAGATGGTAAGTCGTACATTTGCATGAACGCTACTTTCATTTATTTTTTATTTTTTAAAAGAATGATAACAATATGATACATAGGTATATTATAATTATAGAATAATATTTTTTTATATCCTACATATGTTAATTAATTCCAGCCTTTATATGTTCCATGTATAGCATGAACAAGTCATATTACTTTGAGGGGGTCATACTCTACACTTCCTCAAATGAAATTATCGTATTTATACAACACGAAAAGCCTAAAGTTATGTTATTAATGATAATTACAGAATAATAGAGATATATAAAATATCATATATATCAATAGTAATTTTAGTTCCATCATAATGTCCACTATGAGAGGTGGTAGGAGATAATTGAACAATCATCGTTTCATGAGGCAGTAGTTCACCGCCACAGAAACAGTAAGTTCATATCCATTAGATGGAGTTATGTGGAAGTTTAGTTTTAAGACTTTTCATGAAAACATCCTATTATATTTAATACAGTTGTGGTGTAATAAAATAATGGAATAAATAGAGTTTAGGGTGTTTGAGTAGGGAAAAAATGGAAGAAGCTTGAGAGAAGAAATTACCTTAAATCGGGTAACTCATTTTGATTTAAGAAAAAAGGCCTTCTTGAATTTAATTAATCCCAAGGAAAGGATTATAGGAAGAATATAGAGATGTTGTGATATTATTATGGCAGATTTTTGATTATCCAAGGGGTCTTGAGATGTCTGAGTAAGGGTTAGAGGTGGTGGCATTTTATAAGAGGGTGGTGGGGAACTTAAGTAATATGATGAAATATTATTTAATTATAAATTTATTTTATAATTATAATAACATCAAAGTGGAATATTTCAAAGGAAAGATGAGGATGGGTCGAAATCCTCTCATCCAATGGGGTTTATAGAAGTTTAGGTCACAAAATTGACCTTATCTTTTAGCTTTAACCCATACTAATCTTATTTAAATTTCACCATGTCTTCTTCTATATTCACAATATATTGTTACCATAGATTCTATAAAATTATAAAATTCCAACAAATTGATAATAAATTACATTTTTGACAACATATGTTTTACTTTTCTAAATCATATATTTGTAGGACTGTTATATAATTTAATAAAATCTTAATTTATTTAAAAACGCATTTATGCTAATGACTATACTATTCATATCATGACTTTTTAAAAACTCATAACACCTTGAATATTTATAAAAAAACATAATTAATTCTAATATAGGAAGTAATAATCATCCAATAAAATTTGGATTACAGAAAAGTTTAAAAATAATTTAATTTTTATATTTATAATATTATTTACTTAAATCATTCATTAATATAGTAAAAACTACATCACCATTGTGTCATAAATATATTAATTTATCTAATGTATAAAAATTATAAAAAAAATACCATGATATATGAAATATTTTTATATTTCTAATTAATATTTATTTTCTAAATGACCACTTATATAAACTCATATAAAAATTATTTTACAAAAAGACACTAGTTTATGTTATATTTTCCTTAATATTAAATTAAATGTAATTATATTTCATTTTCACAAACAAGTGGCTCCATGGGGATATAAAATTGACCCATTGATTCCCATGTTTGGAATTATATCATCCAATAGTTTTAAGACATGTGTTAGGGTAATTCTATATTATTATTTTAATATTTTTTAACCTTATTTTCTAGATTTTCTTTTTAACCATGCTAAATAAAATATTTTCTGAAGTTACTAAGCATAATTTATAAAAATAATAATTACCTATTGAAACATTTTGGACCTCCTGATTCCAAATATGGAATCAATTTTTCCAAATTCAAAACATAGAAGTTTTCTAAATTAACTTAATATTAATTCTCATTGTCAAAACCAAAAAGCGTGTTTTTTAGAAATAATAACTACCAAAACATTGACATGTTTTTATGTGTAATTAAAAAAAGAAATTACTCACAATTACCAAAATTGGATGAAATGTTAAATACCTAATCTAATTACACTTTAAAACTATTTAAAAAGATAATATAATAATATATATAAATCGGATGAAAAGATAGTTTTGAGTTAAAATGCAATATTTTTCACTATTCATTAAAAAATGAACTTTATCGGATAAATACAAAAAAAAACCAAAAATAAATTTTGATGGTCTTATTTTAAATAAGAATTTTACTTTTTCCTATTAGGCATATAATATTGACAAAAACTAGATTTAAAAAGGGTTATCAATCAAAACGCGGTAAAACTACCGTTTAAAAATTATTAATGGTTTTCATGTTTAAAATCGAATTCATTCTTATTTTAAGCCACTAAAATTTAATGGATATGATTAAAGACAGTTAATAATAACATTTTAGTATGTTATATTCATTCTCTCTAATTCAATGGCTAGGCGTTAACTATCATTTAAATTAATAATAATATTATATTATTTTTTTGTATAACTCAATGTTGTGTGCAACGTATGATTTCAAGAAAACCGGTGGTTGCATGTTTTGTATGATATAAGAAAAATTTTTCCCTTTAAAATAATATTTATATCATATTCATAAATAATAATAGATAAAAAAATGTATTATTTTATAAATACCTAGGCCATTAATGCTAGAGTCTTTAGAAACACTCTATGTAGCTTTCCTGGATCGTTTTCTTTTATGTTCATAATTTTAATTTTTCTGATATCTCTTACATGGATTTCTATTTTATTTTTTTAGATGAAGAAAATCAGTTATGATATGAACCAATTTTTTTCATTTATTACATCTGATATCTCTTGAGTATTTCTCATCATTTTTGAAGGTATTTCTGAATCCTTTTTTCTTTTTATAAAACTAGCTATACATTATAGCTAATTTAGCTAGTTCCATTTTAGAATCTGAGGAATCTAAATTATTTTTTACTATCATCATTATTTATTATTCTTATTTGATTCTGAGATATTACATTCCGAGTAGTATTATCCTTATTGAAAATAATTTTATGATATTCACTTTCAAATTCAATTTTAGCTTCAAATATCATTAATTCCCAATTTATTATTTCTTTGTTAGATCTTTGACAAGTGATGATTATCGAATAAAATCTGTTGTTCCATTCCATTTAAAAGGAATTAATATTAGTTCATTCAACACTTGATCATATTTTTTGATAGGTTTACCTAAGGTTGTAATATTACTGATAATTTCTATAAACTGTCTATACCTCTGTGTGATTATTTCTCCATCAAAAATTCTAAATGTGCCAAATTTTAAGTTGGATATAGCATACCTCATATATATGAAATTATATATTAGTTTATAGAAAATTTTAACAGCTTTCCACATTTCATAAGCAGCAGGACATTGGGAAACTCTATTGAACTCATCTATTCCTAGACCATAGATAATTGCATTCATATATTTTGAATTCATTTCATATTTGTCTTCATGAACCATAAAAAATTCCTTTAATTCATCTATCTATCCTTGTAATCATTCAAAAATATTTTCAGCCTACTATCTTACTAAAATTCAACAACCCATTCCAATATTTAAATTTTAATTTAAATTGACATTCAATAATTCATGAAAATTTTCCTCAGTCTACCGAATCTTTGTTAGTTTATCACATAGTAGATTGAGAATTATTCTAATTCCTGGTCCACTAAAATAAAAATGAGCAAAAATATATCTTTTATTATATAATTGTTCATTCAGAGGTGTACTACTACATTTATGAGTGTGATGTTTATCATTTATATCAACTATTACTAAAGTAATTACTTTAAATATTCTGACTAAATATAGGGAAGTTGGTGGTGCTGAAGTAGAAGATCTATGTAGACAAACACTACTTTTTATGTGGTTAAAATGACATCCCAAATACAATTTAAAATATGAAAAAAAATTCCATTGTGATATATTCTTCTTTCATTTTTCCAAACTAATCTGAAATTTCTCTCTGAAAAGCATCAAAATACATTAATGAGATAGATTTTTCATTGAAATTTTGATTTTCAGTCTGGAAAAATGTATTTATTTTATTTAAATAGGTAATCGCCTAAAATTTTGCAATTATTATTTGAAATATTACATCTAATTTTGTAAACTTGATTTGTCATTCTTTATTTTATTAATCATGATGAAAAAAATTTCTGCCTAATTATTTAGAGAATCAGAAGTCTTTACTTCTTGATTTATTAACTGAATAGATTCATATACTATAACTAATGATTTTTCTTAATTATTCTTACTTTAATAGAATGAAATGTTATCAAGAAATTCTTTTCCATCACTAGATACAAAATCAATTCTGGTCACAGATTGTTCAATAGTAGATATAGTTTTACTTTAAAAAACATTATTTGTTTCCACTACTAGAGATTGAATTTTCCCATATCCTTGGGAATTTTCATTATCTTGATCTGAACTAGGATGAAAATTTTCATCCTATAATTGAATTTAATATTGTTGTTTATCTGGAGTTACTGTTACTCCATTAAATTCTATTTAAGCATCCACTTCAGTTTCAGTCATTTGATTTTCTTGGACCTCAATGGTATAATTTTCTCTATTCCTAGGGTATATGATAAGAGGTTAATTTACCACTAAAATATTCTCCTCCTCGTCATGATCAGAAGTATCATATCTGAGTCCCCTCATTTTTTTCTTAGAAAAATATTCTATTATAGATTCTTACACTTTCTTATTATGTTAACAAACTGATCCAACAGATTTGGCATTTTCTTGCTCCCCATGAGTAATTCGATTTATTTTTTGGGTCATCCACACCAACATGACCTGGTTTTCTTTTTTACATTTAAACAAAAATTACCAACTTTCCTCATGGTTCAACTATGAATAATTTTACTGTGATGACACTTAGTTCAAGAATATAGATAAAAATCATATTTTTTATATTCAAAATAAGAGATGTAATTCAACCATACATATAGAAATAAAAATAATCATTTTATTGATATATGTGATTCAAATATCACATATTATTTATTGGAAAGTTTATTCGGATATCATTGATAAAAAAGAACATGATATACATGTCAGGAAAAAAATATTTTCAAATTCTGTGACTCTTGGTAATATTGTAGATCAGATGAATTTGATCAGCACCCTACGGTCTACTTTAAGATCATAGACCATTATTTTATGAATCAGAGCCTAAAAAAGAAACAACATTATATCTTTTAACTTATCTTCCTGATTTACTATTTAACAAAGATTAAAATGGAATAATGATTCATTAGGGAATTTTAATGTTTTTTATGTTTCAATTAAGGATATTGAAAATTCCTTATCAGCAACCCAAGAGGTATTAATATCCTCTATTTCAACAAAATATAACAGAACATAATTATATAACCTCTTCAATTTTAGATCAAAAATAAATTCAATTCAATCTTAATTAAATAGAAATTCCAATCATTGAAAGGCTAGGTCTTGCTTTAGCATATTGTTTTTTGTTAAATATAGTTGAAATCAATGAATTTTCCTTGAGGATTATTCTTGAAGGGACTCATTGATGTTTCAAGTCAATTACTTCAACATTGTCTATTTTCATAGTCATAAACATATCAAAAAATTTGGGGGTAATAAATTATTGAATTTATTATTTTTAAAGAAGATTAGAGGTCTGTAAGTTGAAATTTTTTAAAAATAAATGTTAGTAAGAGAATGAGTGATAGAAAGGGTTTTTTTAATGTTTTGTGTGGCACAGTTCAAATTTTCTGAACTAATTAATTATTTTTATCAATAATTATTTATTTTAATAAATTGAGGTTAAAAAATATTAATAAATTTAATTTTTATTCAAATATTAAATAATTGAATATTAAATAAATAAATAAATAAAAAATAGTTAACATAGGGATTAATAGAATATATTAATAAACATCTATTGATAGTTAGATATTCCTAACTCCCCTTTAATAAGATAAAATATTATCGTTGGAAGTGGTTTAGATAAAATAACAGCAACTAGATTTCAATATTTTCAAATTATAAAGATATTTCTTTTTAAGAACATGATCACTTTGAAAATGATGCCTTCTATCTATATGCTTAGGTCTAGAATGACTTATTGAATTTTGGGAAGTATTCATTGCACTAAAAGTTTCTTATAAAATTAGTATCTTATTAAAATTATGTGAAAAGTCCAATACGGTTTCATTCATCCATAACAATTGGACATATAAACATCCAAATGATATATAATCTTACTCAACTATAGATAGAGATACTTCATGTTTCTTCTTACTTGACCATGATACAAAATATTGTTATAATATGTGGTCGGTTTCAGAATGTATGTTTTCTATCTAATCAACATTCTCCAAATTATACATTTGATTATGAGATTAAATTAAAATTATAGGTTTTTTGAAAATGTAGAGACTGATATTCTGTTCCATTTAAACATCAATATATCCTTTTTAAAACAATAAAATATGATTATTTTGGTTTTTATAGGATGCTATAAAGTATACATATATGAGACATTATATTTGGTCTAGTAGTGTTATGATATATTAAACTACCAATCATAACCTCTCTTTTACTTGTTTTCATCATGTTTTCTAGATTCATCAAATCATGTTTTACATTAGTAAACTTGATAGTTGTGTAAGTCAAACATTTTTTGAGTCCAATCTTTTTAATAAATAAATATTAAATTTACTTTGATTTAATAAATTAGCATTGTATTTTTTAAAAATTTGAAATCATAAAAATAAATTCAATTCTCCCATTAAAATTATATATTTTTTTCATTAGATTTGAAAAATACTTAAAAGGTTTTGTGTTTTTTTTACCTGAAGATAACATCATCAACATAGATTTTTAATAAAAATATATTACAACAAAAAAAAATTCATACAAAGATTAGGATAATACTCTATCACATAAAATATATTTCCAATAAAATTTATATTCATATTTAATCCCAAGCTCTAGGTTCTTATTTAAGACCATAAAATGATTTGGTAATTCCAAAACCCGAATATTGTTTATTGGGGTTTTCAAAACCTGGTGTTTGTTCAATATAAATATCATCCATTATGTATCCATTTAAAAAAAAGATTTAACATCGATATGATATAATTAAATGTTTATAGAAGATCTATCTTCTAATAGTATTATAATCAATTATATAGGAGCAATATGTGAATATGTTTCATCACAATCCATCCCTCATTTCTGGTTGTAACTTTTTATAATAATATTTCTTTTTTTGGGTAACTATCAATTGATCATAATGTTTATTTCTAAATACCCATTTGTTTCCTATTACTAGATAATTGGTTTTTCTGTCTACTAATTCATAAATATTATTATTGTTGAATTGATTAATATTTTCTTGTATAGGTATTAACCTATTTTCACCATCAAATGCTTTTTCAATAGACTTATGTTCTTATTGAGATGGAAAGGAAGAAAATTATAATAATTTTCTATATTTCTTTTTTTTCTAACTGCAATTTCAAAGTTTACTATAATACTTTCTAAGGGATGGTTTTTTATGGTTTTGGTCTATCTAGTTCAAGAAAATTTCAGGTTCTTCTATATCATCTTATTTTGGATTGGACTGACTTTCTCTTAAATTAGTTTCAAAAACATTTTTAGATTAATCAAGACCTATTTTGTCAAAAGAGATAGTAATTTCATATGTTTGGTCTTTCTTTTTATAAGGAGTGATAGTTTCATCAAACATCATATGAACGGATTCTTCAACAATCCCTAAATTTTTAATAAACACTCTATATTCCTTATAAGTAATAAAATATACTAGAAAGATTATTTATAAGACTTTGGATCAAATTTACCAATGATTTTCATTCTTTTAAACATATACACCATGAATCCAAGTACTTTAAAGTATTTTACATTATTATTTATGTTATGCTAAATTTTATAGGATGTATTTTTAATAATGGGTGTTATTAATACTCTATTAATGATTTAGAAAACTGTGTTTACAAATTCAACCCAAAAATAGGTAGGAAGTTTGTAATCATTCAACATAGTCCTTTTCATTTCCTGAATAGTTCTATTTTTTATTTCAGTAATTCCATTTTTTGAGGTGTTGCTTTTTGAGGGAAGATTTGTTTAATACATATATTCTAGAAAAAAGTATTTAATTATTGATTATATAATTATCCTTCATGAACACTTGTTAATGAGATTATTTTAAAATATTTTTCATTCATAATTTTTTTGAAAAAGTCTTAAAAAATAGTGAATAAATCACTTTTAGGTTTTACAGAATAAATCCTTGTAAATCCTAAAAAATAATCAACCAATACATAAAAATATAATTTTGAATCCAAGAATTCTACCCATGATTGTCTAAAAAATATATATGGATATGTTCTAGTTGTTTATATGTATCTAATTTGTTAATTTATTTGAAGGATGATTTGGGTTTATTTGCAATTTAAAATTCAACACAAAATCAATCATTGTAAAATTTAAGACTAGTAAAATTAGAAATAAATGATTCTTAGATTATTTATCTTAGTAAAATATATTATAGTGTCCTAGTATTGTAGGTAAAGTCCATGACTCATTTCTCTCCTCAGTTTTACAATTCACTTTTTTTACACAAGGAATTTAGATCCGACATATAAACATTTTCAGTTATAGAGGGTCTAAATTTAAGTATTTTATCTTTGAATATTGATAATTTTTTATGAGAAATCTATATAAAAGAAATCATAAAAAAGTTGACAAATAATAATTAGGTCGTGCATTAACCCCCATACAGATATTACTCTATTGATAAGGATTTTCTTTAGATATCAAATTGATCTAACTCCAAAAATCACTCTTTTTTCATAATATAAAATGGTAACTAAAGCTCTATCCATAATTATTAGTGTATGAAAATTTGAAGAGTCTTCACTCTTGTGTCTAGAGCATCCACTATCCATCTACCATGTATATTTTTTGGTAATGTGGTCTTTTAACAGTCAATACATTTAAACACATGATTTTTTTGTTACCCATATTTTCATAGGTCTAGCTATGTCAGCAAGATAAGATCTATGTATCCATGTTTTTTTACTTTTATGATATTTTTATTACTAGATTAAAACATAGTTTTTAGAAATAATTTTTTTATTCCACTTATTTGAGGATTTCTTAAATAATTATTTTTAATAAAATTTCATGTCATTCCACAATAGAAGCAGTTGGTATTTTTTGAGATGGGCGCCAAAAAATTTATATAAAATTTTAAATTTTCCCCTTTCCTTCCTAATCCATATTTTTACCTTTTGATGACATTTTTACCATAAATATCATTTAGTGATTTTTCTCAATTAGTTAAAATACTAGCATCACTTTTAAAAGATTCTATTTCATCCTATATTATTTTTATTTTAATTTCATGAATTATATAATTCAATGTTGATGTATTAAAGTTTTCTTTTAGTTTCTGATTTTGTTTTAACGTTACAAATTTTTCTTTTAAAATTTAATTGTTAATTTTCTTAGGGACTTTTGCTTCATTTTAAGGGAATCATATTTCGATTCTAATATTTATCTATAAGAAAATAATTTTTTATTTGTGAAGCTATCAGAGTCATATGTATAAGAGTTATAGGTTTGTATCTCTTCTTATTCCTTACCCATAAATCACATGTTTGATTTGAGATTTTGTGGCACTTTTTCAGAATAATATTTGGACAATATATTGGAGTCTTTAGAAGAACTCCACATAGCTTTCATGGTTCTTGTTTTCTTTTAAGATCATAATCAATTTTCCTACGATATTTTTTCCCATTTTTATTCTTTATTACTTTTGATGGGGGTAAGCAGTTATGATATGACACATCTTATTTCTTTCATTCCATCTTACTTCTTTGAATCCCTTCTCATATTTCGTTAGGTACTTCTTGATGAAACATCTTTTCTTATAGAATTTTCTAAAAATCCTAGCTAACTAGGCCAGTTCCATTTTAGAGTATGAGTAGTATGACACTTTTTTTATTTAGGTATCTTATCTTGATTTATTTTCAAGCTTCTAATATTTGACCTAAAGAGTAGTATTTTTTCCTTTGACTATTTTGGGATCTTCATATTCATATTTTATTTATTCTTCATACATCATAAATGTTATGATTGATTATTTCATAGTCAATTTTTTGACTAGTGATGATATTTGACTAGATATAGATATGACATTTCATTTTGAAGAAAACACTCTTAATACCTTTAGATCATGATAAGATTGGATAATTGGATCTCCCATGGAAGCACTACTGACGAAAATATCTATCGACCTTCCATTTATTTGTGCGGTTCTATCTCCATAATACATTCAAAATGTGTCAAACATCAGTTTTATAGTAACATACCTCATTTTATTGATATTATCTTTTCTTTCATATGAAACATCGATTGTATGCCACATTTCATAGGTAGAAGGGAATTGTGATAATTGTTTGAATTCATCAAGACCAAGTCCATATATTTTTTCATTCATTAATTTTCAGTTGATATCATATTCAGATTCTTTTATAGCATCCCAATTTTCTGATTTCTATGAAATTTCATAGAGATTGATAATATTAATATACACATTAAATCATAGAGTCCTGAAATAGATGAATATATGTGATTTCCCGATTTTATAGATTTTTTGTATTAAAATATACTACCCGAATCATAAATATGCCTTCTCTTGGATTAGTCATTGACTTTTGCACTGTATATATATAATTATTTTGATCTTGTTAGGGATTTATCTTAAAATATCACCTTTTATATGAATTACTTTGTTGTAATAATGAAAAGATACACAAGAGGGGTAAATTGGGTCTTATCTATAATCTCAATAGATTCTAGTGTTTAACTATCTTATTGATTTATGCGATGTGCAATGCTCTCTTCTATGATAAATATGAGAAGAATATGAATAGTAAATAAGATCAAAAAATATATATTGTTTTTAGGTACAAATATTCCATAGTCCACTATACTAATGATCTCTCCATGTGTTTGGGGATTCTCACAAGAAACTTCCTCTTATCAGAAGACCGTTAAAAACAACTAAGTTAATATAGTTGATACCTTACAAAAAAGATAAACGTTCCATATGGTTCTTTTAAAAAAAACAAGTTTCTCCATTACTTATTTAGAGGTGATAAAACTGAACCACAATTGAGTTTGAGTAGTCAAAACTACAATAAATCAAAAGAGTTTGATTTCATGATGGAATGGGTCGAACTTCCCAAGTTTAGCATAAATTGAGAGAATACCGATCTTCTTCATTAAGATGAACGTATTAATGTAATAATATATTTGAATAGATCCTCATTTTGAATGATCTTCATTAATAAAATATACAAAAAAATAGTAGTAGTTATAATAATAATATGATGATGAAATATATATATCATTAGAGTATAGCCTCTTTATAAAATAACAGAGTCATTTGATCTTTACAGAAGTTATGTATTCAAAATATATTTAAAAATATACATTCGTGTATCACTTGTATGATATATATCATCTATATAGACTGAAAATACTCTAGCCATATATATTTATCACCCTACCCTTCTTCGGTTGAGAAGATTCAAGAATCCATCCTAATTGTTTTGAAATATTCAAATTTAAATTAATCAGGAGAGTCATAATTTTCCTTATAAATAGGAATGATTTAATCCATTACATATAGTAATTAAAAAATTTTAATGACCCCTTTAATATATTGTAAAACAACATTGAATCAGTCTTTATTCTGGTCCAGACCATTTCATAAATGTTGAGAAAAATCATGTTTTTTAAACTCTTTTGTTTAACAGTCAAATGTAGGGTTTTGTAAAGTAACGAAAAAACACTAAACATAGGTTTGACATTATAGGGTTTATTATAAATTTAGGTTTGATGTACCATAAAATTATTTCTTCAAATATTTGGTATATTACTTACATAGGTTTGAATACCCACACGTTCAACTTTCTATAATTTAGGGTTCCTTCCAAATTTAGGGTAATGAACCATACATTCCTAACAGTGTGGGTTACATAATCTATACGAATTTTTCTAAACATAGGGTGGATTCCTTATGCTATGCTTACCATCATTGGGTATGAACAATTCCTCCAGAATACTTTCAAACATCCACCAAATAAATTATCAAATATTATTCAGCGATAAATTACTTGAAAATAATTCCAAAATAAATATTTCATTTAATTTTAATTTTCAAAAATTTACATAAATTAATATTATCATTAAAAAAACATGGGTATTTGTGAGCATCAAAATTCAATAAGATTTATATAATTTAATTGAGACAAAACATTCCCAACAGTTATAATATACCTCAATAATTTTTTCTATTATTTATATGAGTTTTTAATAGAAATATTTTAAATTCATAAAACTAGATGTTTATTTTATAATTAAAAGTAACTATTACACAGTTTTAAGGTTCATTATTTATAAGTAATACATTTTATGTATTTTTAGTTATTTCAATTTCCTGAAGGTGTTCCCTTTATTAGTACCACTTATTTGGCATTATGAACTAATACAATGTCTTCAACTTATCTTTATTAGGCTTATGAATGAAAATAAATGATTATAATATAAAAATTAATATTATTAGGTTTTAGAATTATATTAACGGTATCACTTATAGAGTTTCAAATTGAGGAAAAATATACATTTGGTGGGAAAGGTATGGGTTTTGATATATGAGGTAATATTTAATTATATGAAATTATAAAACTAAATGGCATGGAGAATATAAGTTATTAATTTTCTTCTACAAATCATATAAATATTTGAGTTTTACGTTCATTTTTTTTTTGTAAAAATATGGTGTTTCAAGATTCCTATATGGTTTTTATATTTTCTAATAGTTTTTAATGGTCATATTTGTATTTAATAAAAAAAGAAGTTGATTTAAAAAATTAAATAATTTTTTTACATGAAAATAGGGTTCCTTATTTAATATTGATCATGTAATGTCATGGAGCTCTCTTGTACAGTAATTTTTGAAAATACAATGTTTGAGGTGTTTTGGGAGATAATTATGACCCATATCAAGACGTTGACAAGTTTTTTGTTTCTCCAATGGTGAGTCCGGAATGTTGAGTCGAAACAATATCTCGTTTACTAGTATGTGGTGATGGTAGGTCACAATGGTGAAGCACAATGGTGATTCACTATTTGTATGCCGCGAACGGTGACTCATCCAATGGTGAGTTGTCCAACAGTGAATCATCCAATGGGGATTCCTCCAACAGTGACTCTTCCAAGGGTGAGTAATCCAACATTGACTCATCTAACAATGATTCATCCAATGGTGACTCTTCCAATGGAGAGTCATCCAACTAGGTCTAGTCTAATGGTGAGTCATCCAATGGTGGCTCTTCCAATGGAGAGTCAACCAATGGGGACTTGTCCAATAGAGAGTCATCCAACGGTGACCCATCAAACGATAGGTCATAACATATTGACTCATCCAACAGTTAGATATCCAATGGTGACTCATTCAATAGTATGTCGCAACAAAGCCTCACCCACTGCTGACTCATGATGGTGCTTCACCTAACTATGAATCATTTTCAACAGTTTTCAAAATTTTTGTTTTCTTATAGTATTTCAAGTTTCACCCTTTTGAAATTTCCATTGACTTGTATTTCATTTAATATTATATTTATGTTATTATAAAACCATTTTTAGTGCGAGAAATCATATCGTCGATTCTTCTAAAATCAGAAAGGTTTTAAATGGTAAAACTAATGGTCTTGGTCAAGATCCACCATTAAATGGAAATTCAAAATAATTTTATATCCCGTTAGTCTCAAATATGATCCTTCAAAAAGGGAGAACTTGTAAAATTCTTTACTACTCCTATATATTTATACCAGACATCCCTGAACCTTTCTTACCCAATTATTTTTATGTTTGTGCAGGGGATTTTAAATCATGTTATTTTTCTTAGTGTTCCTTCCTACTACTTGTGGACCACGTAATTTGGTTGAAGGAGTAATTTCTAATCATCTATTATTTGAGGTAGGAATCCCTTAATATCTCTTTAATTATTGTATCATGAAGGGTGTGTGTGTGAATGTATCTAATGTGATGTCAATTGAATCCTAATTAAAGAAATATCATTGAATATACCTTAATCCAATAGATATGGTATAGGCGTAAGTGATGGCGATCATTATATTTTATGGATATTTGGATTGATATTGTGAATTTAATCCAACTAAATATCATGGCCATTGGTGGTATTTGTTTCCAAACCATTGATGTCGTGTGAATTCATATTGTTTATCTTTTCTTGAGAGGAATTATGCATATAAAGTTGATAAACCATGTATCTTTGGTTAAATTAATAGATTCCCATGGATTAAACATCCACTATCATGTGCCTTGGGTGGTTTCTACGGTGTTACATTTGGGAGTGAAACTACATGTATGGAGTGTTTCAAGTGGAATAACGGAATCTCATGTTGAGAGACTGTTCAATTATGGAAGATATGTGCATATGAAGTGTAGTGGGACTGCAACTGGGTTGTGTTTTGATTGTGTTTTTGGGTGTGGTGTGTTTATGAATTGGGGTTGCCGATGTTTTCAATGAATGGTGTTGATGGGTGTGGAAGTGAGATGGATGTTTTTCTGTTTTTGGAATATGGTTGGGGAATAATTTATTTTATGAATGATGATTTAATTGGTTGGTATGTGTGTTTAAAAAAAGAAGAAATGTGATGTGAGTTTCATTACTGTGGTTAGTTTTCCTCTCTATGGTTTATGTTGTGTGGTTTGTTGTACACTGTGGTAGGTAGTTTCTTGGGTAGGGATGGAATGAATAAATGGATATTTTAATAAAGAATGATAGTTGATAAAATTTGTTGTCTTGGGTTATGAAGTTAAACATGTCTTGTTGTGTAGTTATGCATTTAGATGTAGAAGAAAAGGAGGTGTTGTGAGTTGGTTGTTGGTTAGAAACCCATAGGTTGGGCTACAGTGTTGGTACTATATATATATAAATTTATTTCCTTTGTGATTTCTAAACACACACCAACCTAGTAGGGATATATGTGATGAACACCCCCATTGTCATGGGGGAGGGTGGATTTCCTCAACATCTTAATGGGAGGATAGATGGATGGTTATTGGATTATTCAGGCTCCCAATTCTAGGAATTTGTAATTATTACCCATCCCTGGGGGCCCATTCCATGACTAACCCATGAACAAATTACATAGGCTAGGGGTTGGAAACTAGCAGCAGAAAGTCATATCCCTAAAAAATTAATGCTTTACCTTAGACCCTATACACACACAGATAGGGCACATTGTGCACAAGTAAAACAAAATGGAAGAAGAAAAGTAAAACCACAACCTAAATCCTTAACTGACTGTAAAAGTATGTACGTAATGTTAAAGGAGTCAGAATACAATCCCAATAGAAATGGAAGTACAGGAAAAAGGAAAAAACAGCTCCTAAGGTCGCTCACCAAGGATCCTACCTAAAGGAAAGGTACAACTGATCACTATTTCTCTCCACGTCAACCGGTTACCACTATACTCTGTCAAGTCCTGGATCCCCGAGTCTCAGTCAAAGAAGCCAATTTTCTGAAAAAGACACAAAAAGGTGAGGGTGATTCCCGTGCAAGGGTGACTATAACAATACTCAGTAGGGACCACAAGACCCCTGAAGGTCTCTCCAAATTCCACAATAGAATAACCACAATGCAAGATCTCAATCAAAAAAAAGACATCTCACACCATGTATAACATAAGTGAAGAGGTACATATGATTAGTCGTAAAGCTATATCATCTTATTCTGTCAAGTGGATTTGCAGCTGATCCACACAGGATCGGTTTGCGCTAACCCGCACATGTTCACTGGCCACCGAACCACACAGGATCGCTGAACACTGACCCACAGTGGATCTGACACAGACAAGATTGATAGGCGCTGACCATCACAAGATTACTGAGTGCGGACCCACACAAGATCATTATGCGATGAACCAAACATGCTCACTCATCATTCTCAATGTCACAACCAGCCACCGGATTCCCACACTTAGCACGCCTGACTCCGGATGGATCATCTCCTCCAGGCCATCAGTCTAATTTCAAAATGAACAATTTATAATTAAGAAGCAACCTGATGAACTGCCATGTCATAAGGGTTCTAACATATTAGAAGACACGTTAATTGGACACCTAGTCTCAACATTATAGGCATTTTAGTTCCGAGGGACCGGTTGGATTTGGGTTCGATCCATCCCAACTATACTCCAATATTCTCTAAATACCAAGTGATATATCTCAAAAGGATTGTCTCCTCCTAATGGTTATATCACCATATACCTCTTATCAAATGGACGTCTAATTTGTGAGATATTCCCAATTAAGAGAAACTAGGCAGTAATTGGGTCCGGGTCTGGTCTGACCCGACCTGGCCCACTGGCTATAGGTTTCGGCCCAGCCTTCTAAGCCACGAAACTGCTTGACCCGCTGGCTGGCACAGGGGTTCTCTCCCCTCCTGAATGGCTCGACTATTCAAGTCCTTCAATCAGTGGCACCAGTTGGCGCCACTCCACGTGGCAGCTCTGCATGGACCAGCCACCTTCAAACCCATGGGCACGGGTTCGCCTTCCGCTATGGCTCGTAGCTGCGACCCTCCTCCACAGTGCACCTCCCAAATTCAATGGGTTTGTGAAAGGTCGTACTCCCATGTTATTTGAGGCACCTTCAGGCCCTGACGTCCCTTCACATCCAGCCAGAGTCGGCCACTGCCTCCTTCGGTTGCTGGCACCACCCTGATGGTGGACCTTTCGTGGGAAACCAGTGAGGCTTTTTTGGTCCAATTTTCTTCACCTCTATTCCTAGGTCTCTCCCGGGACGACACCTACAGCGCACGGTCCTAAGGTCTCCCTTGCCGCCATATTTTTTCAGTTTCCCATGAAGAACGCAACCAATACCAAGATCATGGAGGGTTCGGGCCTTGTTCGACGGACCCACGCCCTTTGCATTATCATTAAAACATGGGATGAAATTCAAGAATGAACAAATATTAGTTAAAAAAATTCCTCTACCTCGAATACATTGGTAGAAGATGCGGATGAGGAAGACATGTCCATGTTCAAAGTGTGTTCGTTGTTTTTCGTTGATCTCTATATTGAATCCTCAAAGGCATCAAAACTCCATTCTACGATGGTTGAAGATGTCTCTAGAACATCATCATTAATTCATCCATGGGTTCCAAAAACTCATTCCAAACTCGTTATTAAATAAATGAAATGGGATTTTAACTTGTTCCATTGTTAATGTGGTTCATTAATGAGTTTAATTAGTGAACCCATTAATATCCTAATAGTACGGTTACAAAACCATGTGTAATGGGTCATTAAATGATCTAACAACCCTATGGTCCCTCCACCATCACTCATCAGTTTTAATGAAATAAATAAAAAAACTCATGGATTTATTTTATTATTTTTGTAAAGGCAACCAATTAACCTTTTTATATGACCCTTCCAGTCAATGAAAGGATTCGTCTAATAAAATCACAACAATACGAATTCAACGGCGCCATCAGATTTTTTATCCTAGCACCAGTTCAAAAGATTGAAATCGTCGCTCATGCATTTACTAAACATACCTTAAAAAAGTAAAAAAATTTATTCCATGCTCTCTGGGTCTCAGAATCGTGTGCCGTAAATTTTTCTAGACTCATAATAATAAAAAATAATTTGAAAAAAATTATATGGAAATTCAAGGACATTACATTCTCCCCAACATAGGGTTTATGTCCATGAAATTAAAAACAATAATAAGGAAGCAAATGGAGGTACTGACCATGTATCTAAGAATATCATTCCCATGTGCTCTCCTAGAGGTTCCCATGCAGCCACCATACTCGCACAAGAGGAATTGACCACCCACAAAGGACCCATTCCTGTTGATCCTCTATCTCAAACGGGAACTCTGCGAACGTCACACCATCTTCAATATCTAGCTTTCCCCAGTCAATAATATGTGATAGATCATGCTTGTACCTCGTTAGCTGCGACACATTGAAAACATTATGCACCTGGTACATCTATGGTGGTAGAGCTAGATGGTATGCCACCTCGCCCACTCTGTAGAGAATATGGATTGGTCTGATGAACCTCGAATATAGGTTGCCACCAAAGAAAAAAAAATTAAATCCTCTCAAGGGTTAGACCAATTGGAAGACATGGTCTCCCTCCTCAAACTACAGGGGTCTTTGTCTCTTGTCAGTATAAGACTTATGTCGGATATTTGTTGTTTTCATCTGCACTTAGATGATCTTCACCATCTTAGTGGAATCCCATACCGACTCTAATCCCATAAGTGGTTACTCTCTTGTGTCTATCTAGTATAGAGGTGATCCTCATGGCCTCTCATAAAAATCCTCAAACGGGGCCATTCTAATGGTGTAGTGATAACTATCGTTGTATTTGAACTCCACCTGTGGAAGGTGGTCCTCCCAACAACGACCAAAATAAATGATGCAAGAATAAATCTTGTCCTCAAGTGTTTGTATTGTCCACTCTGTTTGAAAATTTATCTAAGGATGGAAGGTGGTGTTGAATCATATATGAGTCCCAAGTGTCTCCTATAATCTCTTCCAAAATCTGGGATGAAAAACGAGCACCATGATCTGAGGCGATTGTCGATGACACCCTGTGAAGCTCCACAATATCATGTATGTAGAGGCGTCATAAGCCCTCTATTGATCCATGATCTCGGATGGGATGGATGTGAGATGACATGGTGAGTAGGTCAATGATCACCAAGATGAAATCGTGGCCCCTGGATGTATGTGGTAGTCCTGTCATGAAGTCCATGAAGATACAATCCCACCTCCATTCCTGCACCTCAGGTGGTTGTGATAAGCCAATTGGAACCCGATGCTCGACCATCACTTATTGAAAATAAAGGCATCGTAAAACAAACTCCTCCAATACATTCTTCATCTCTAGACACTAGTACTCATTCCAGAAGTCCCAATATATCTTTTCCACTCTAGGATGTACCACCAAAGGGGATGTGTGGAACTCCCTCAATACATCCTCTTGTAGCATCATTGGCACCATGATACGTCTTCTGAAAAGGATGATGTACTCCCTACCTTTTGAAAATCCTTTAGAATCCCATCCTAAGGATATTTGAGCACATCGAGCCAGACAATCAACATTCCCAAGATGAGCCTCACATACTCACTGAAAGAGTGGGGGAGTGATAGTTATGGAAAGAGGGTATGTTGATCTATTTCTATCTATTAACAATAATTGTAACACGACAACAATACAAAAAAATAGTCCTTATCAGTGGTTTATTAGCAACGATTTAGTAAAGAGCTGATAATTTATTTAAGAAGGTTTTAGTAAGGGGTTTTAATAAACCACTGCTAAAACGTTCTATTTTTCAATTCCGAAACCTCGCCACCTAACCCCAGCGAGACCCCCCTTCTCCCCCAACCTCTAAGTCCCCCGAAGACCTAGATTTGTGCCCCTCATCATTCCTTGATTTTATTGACTTGTACTTGCCACCCCTCAGTGCACCTCCTCACCCCTCAGCGTGCCTCGTCAGTCTTGAACTGTGATCTTCGTCCCATAGTGCACCCCACCGCCCCTTAGTGCACCTCACCACCCCTATTTGTAATGAGTTTTTTTCATGTTTATTTTCTAAGATATTATTATGATTATTCCACATTTATCATGTGAGGTTTTGGGTAGGATCCTACTAAATCTACATATATTCATACCCACTATACATATCCTATTTTTATAGGTATGTAAGAGGGAGTTAGTGATTGGGTTGGGTGTTACTAGAACATGACATGGTTCTTGTTGGTGTTTGAAGAGTCATTTTCATAGAAGTTGTTTCATGGTATTTTATTCAGTGATGTTCATTAATTTATTGAAATAGAAAAATCAGAGAATTGATTTATTTATATTTTTTAGAGAATATATGTGGTTTCTTATCTTATACTACTACGATATATGAGGGTAATACCTACCATATGTGTGGTTTAAACCCTTGATTATTGTTTCCAACTTGTGCTCTATTAGAAGTAGGCTTCAAGACTAACACTTGTCTTTACTCTCAATCCAATATGTGATACAATGGGGGTAGATTGTGACATAATCCACTAAATTGGGTCTCACAACACACATAGTGGCCCACTAAAATCAAAATAAATCAAAAGGTTTTGCTGAATCATGGGTGGGGAAAGACAAAGAAAGTTTCTATGAGTATAGAATTTGAATTATAGTAGGGGTGTAACATAGTTATTCCCACAATTGTGAAAATCACCATGGGATAACTTAGAACACATCATAGCTCTATAATATCTAAATAATCATCAAGAATAATATAAATCATATAAGGCCATTGAAGATATTTTCATTCATATAATATGAATAATAGGGATGAGTCCATGTCATTGGGTGTCATTACACATTCCCCCTCCCCATATTTTGTTCTCATCACTTGGGGATAATAATCATATATACACATTCTATCACATCACCATCAGGATAAATAATAAATAATCACATAGCATCACTCCACCCAACATGACTATCATGTAGAATATCCAATGAATCTAATGTGTCTCAATGTATGTTTCCAAAATTTTATCATCAAATACTCATCACACTATCCTTAAAAATCACTTCTAAAATGTTTCCAAGAACTTTTTAACATCACATAATTTCACAAACCAACTATCAAGGATGCTGATTCTAAATGATTAACTAATCACCTTACCCTCTATAGCTCAACACATCAGATCACAACGGACCACACCTGATCAATTACCATATGTTCACTCACCTATATGGTTATTTCAAATCCCTTAAGACTTATTCATATTATTGCAGCACCCAAATCCCAATAGGTGAACCATTTATATTTTTTAAATCCATTAGTTCACTTTTCTTGTTTTTCCTGTGCATTAAGAGGCATCACATAATTTACCTCAAGCCAATATTACAAATCACCTTTACTGTAAAACCTTTGTTCATTGTCCACATCTTATCTACACTTTCACTCTCATCCAACAAGCTGACCCACCATGAAATATTCATTCATTCCCTATACAATTAGAAAAATTTTAAACAAAAATTAAAGTGACCATCCAAAGTCCCTCGCATTTTATCTCATGCTCTCACACCCATTTAGAGTCCATCATAATAACTAGAAAATGATTCACAAGTAAATGTTATCGTATAATGATCTTAGATAATACCAGCATGTGTGGAATGTAATTTTTTCTTAATATCCTCTATATATTTTGTCACACAATTAAAAACACTTTTAGTCCACATTATGGTATCCCTAACTCAACTACAAACATCTATATACCACAAAAAACAAAAATCAAATAATTCATGGAGTATGAAATTTAACTATCTCGTAATTATTATTATTTGAAGTTATCCCTTAAAATATAGTCATTTTATTTTTCCTCAGTCAATAAGTATTTCAAAACCTATTAAAATGAAAATCTTAGATATTTGGAGTGATATTGCATTAATCCAAAATAAAATAACAATGATTTAGGTTTTAATGATGTTATCCTACCATCTAGGAGTAAAAATAAATTAATGAATCCTCAATATAAAAATGAACATGATTTTATAAATATATAGAATTGGTGTAACGAAACATTACACTATGACTAACCTCTATTATTTCCAAGTCATCTAAGAATAAAAATAACTGTTTTTTTTAATACAAAGTAAAATATAAAAAATTACCATGCATGAGTGTGGTGGTTGGAGAAAGTGGACCCCCTCATAGACTATAGTGTATCACCAAGGATATTCCATGATCCACCCAAGACCTCCACATTATGTTTCAACCCCCATATATGTTCCATGATCCACCCTAGATCTTTAAAAGTTAATCACACCCTGGGTCACAACATATTTATACCCATAACAATTCACCATGATACCCCACATGTTTTATAATTATCAACCCAGACCATACCCAATTCATTGAATCCTAATTTAAGGCCACCAATAACATACAAGTAGAAACAAATTATTAATAAACACAATATTTAATACTACCCATATTGTATATTTTTTTTGGGATTGAAAATTCTATATGAATTCCATAAGACAATGGGTTTAATTGGTTTTCCCACATTCTATAATAGAAATAAAATTAAATAGAAATTGAAAAGGTATATTTCCATCAATATAATTCACTGTTATTTTAGGATCTATTTTGGGAAATGTTATGTACATGATTTCATTAATCTTTGGAATTTCATGTATCATTTGAGTTTGAAAAAAACCCTACTTATAAGCCTTGGATTCAACTACCTTAGTCATGAATCCTTTCGCCTGATGATTCCTTGCATGTTCTATATCTTGTTTCCCCATGTATTTTATAGAGTAGTGAGTCATGTTTAAGGTAAGAGTTTGTTTCCATATCATATTCATAACATCTATTTAATTATTATAAAATTTATCAAGCATATACCTTAGTGATATCAAAGTTACGACATCATCAGTTTGGCCATCTTTTTTGGTGTAGCTCGACATACAAAAAACTACTAGGTTGAGAACCTTTTTTCCATCTTCTTGTAAGGATATTTTTAATTTGAATTATTTGGTTTTCTAGGGGGTGGGTTTGTTATGTACCATATGTATTTATATGAGAACACCTAATTTAACATATTTATATATTTTCAACTAGTATATTTGAATATATATCCATAATTAGTAATAGTTCTGTGTTTTAATTTTTTTTTATGTTATGGAGGCACATTTTAATATACATGGATAAAAGCTAGATATTTCTAGAGAGGAACACACCTTAGTATGTTAAGGGTTTTTATGAGTTTTTAGATTTTTCAATTTCCAATCGATCTGTTGAAATTAGAAAAATATTTCGATGTTGTAAATGTATATTTGGAAGATAGTTAAAGATATATGAAGTTAATGAATATTTAATATTGAAAAAAATTCCATGGTCAATATTTGTGTTGGATTTGGAATGGGGAATTGAACGTTACAGAAAGGTCGAGAACTGAAGTCATTCCACAGAATGACCTCCCAAAATCATCGACTATGGAAAATAAAAAGAAAAAACCTATAAATGATGCATTCATCACTATAAGAGACCACCATCAACATCAAAACATATCAGAACTACTATATGAAGTTTCTACGAATAGAGACATGACATGTGATGTTATTGAGACTATAAGAAAACTATATCAAGATTGTTACATATCAGTGTATCCTCCTATATATTCTTTGGAGGATAATGTATGTGAAAACTACACAGAGGAAAATATGTTTCTTGATTTAGTTGATGATAGAAATAATGTGTTTTATAGTGGATGTTTGAAATATTCAAAACATTATTTTATACTGAAGTTGTACCATATCAAATGTCTATATGGAATTAAAAATAAGGTAATGTCCATGATATTGGAATTCTTGCATGATTCATTTCTTGAAGTAAACATCCCCAAGCCTTTAATGATATGAAAAAAGTTGTTAACATGATTGGACTGAATTATACAAAAATATATGTGTGTCACAAGGATTGTATGCCTTATTGGTGAGAGGGTTTAAGTAGACTGGATTGTAAAAATAATTTCTTCTTATAGTTGGATATTTATGGGTGATGTTGGAAGTCTTAATCAACATACTTTCATGAAGAAGAAAAAACAGAACACACCTGAAATGGTTTTGCATTACATTCTTTTAATGCCTCGATTGAAAATATTATTCATGTAATTGAAAACCACAAAACACAAGAAATGGAATTCTGTAGATAATAATAATAATGAATTAATGAGACTTCCACGAGATTCTGAATCATGGATGAAATCTAATTCATTACATCTTGATTTCTCAACTAAATACTCTATTGCTAATGGATTCAACTTATTTGGGACATTGAGTACCAGTTATAGCATTTGACCTGTTGTTTTGATCCCTTACAATATGCCTCTATGGTTTTGAATTCCACAAACATATATTATCATTTCGATTATTGTTCCTAGAAAAAAAAATTCTTGATATGATATTGATGTATACTTGTAGCCTTTAATTGAAGAATTAAAAGAGTGGTGGAGAAATAGTGTATAGACATTTGATTATTCTTCTAAATAAATGTTCAAAATGCATTCTACTTTAATGTGGACCATTAGTAACTTCCCTAGGTGTGTGAATTTATCTGTTTGGAACACATAAATGAGTTCGGATTATCCTGTTTGTAACTTTTATTTTGAGCCCAAATAGCTACCTCACAGTTGAAAATGGCACTTCTTGTGCCATAGAAGATTTCTTGATGCATCTCATAGATTTGGAATGAACATATCAAAATTTAATGGTTTCATAGATCATAGCCTACCTAAAAATTTGTTAATTTGTTATGAAATATTGACACAACATGGAAATGTTGAAACAGAATTTGGGAAGGTTCTTCATTTGAATCATAGCGGGAAACAGGTTTGAAGTGCATCGTCATGCGAAATCAGAATGAAACAATGGAAGAGAAAAATTATAAGCCTTAATGTTTCGTATTAGGAATTTAATTTGTTTCAGAATAATCATCATGTCATGCATATTGAGAATAATTTCTATGAAAATTTGATTTTCACCTTTCTTAATGAGCCTGGAAAGTCAAAGGATCATCTAAATGATCAAAAATAATTACAAGTAATGAACATAAAATGTTATCTATAGCCAGATGTGAATTAAAAGTATTATCCAGAAATTGTTAAAAAAAATATTGATAAAGCTGACTTCCTTCAAATTTTAATGCATGTTAAGGTATCTAATGGGTATTCATGTAACATATTGAGGTGTGCTGACTTGAAGAATAATAAGTTACATGGATTGAAAAGTCACAACTCACAAATTTTGTTACAGCAGTTACTTCCATTGGCATTACGAACATTATTACCTAAAAAGAAACTGGTATTATACTCTAATTCTTCAAAATTTACAGACAACTATGTTGGGAATCTCTACATCCATTTTATCTTGTCAACCTTCATGAGAGGGTTGTATTGACACTTTGTGTCATAGATGTGATCTGTACTCTGTCGTTTTTTACTATCATGATGCATTTAACTTTGAATTTGGTTGAGGAAGCTAAATTAGGAGGCCCCATTCATTATCGATGGACGTATCCAATTTAGAGTTACATTATTTATATGTTTTTTAGTTATGTAAACAATTTTTGTCAAATAATTTGATGTATTATTATGTTTGTTTATTTTATTTCACAAAATATCTTGGCCATTTGAAATCATACGTCATAAATAAATCTCAACTCGAAGGCTCTATTACTGAAGGTTATATGGTTGAAGAGTGTCTAATTTTATTTATAGATACTAATATGATATTGAGACAATAATTAATCGAGTTAAATGTGTTAATGACACATCGAATCAATCCAAAATACATGATAAATCAAATATATTTCCTGCTATTGGAAGACTAGTTAGGAGTACCTCAAATGTGACACAAGTAGAAATTGAATTATTATAGGCATGTAGATAAGTGCTTCTAAATAGTGAAATTGCAGGTCTAATTATTGAAGTGCATAGGATAATAACTAAGAGATGAATGGGAGTCCAAACTTGAAATGAGAAATATATACTGAAATCTATTAACAAAGTGCTTGAATAATTGTTTTCAAGATGTGTATGTTCATAAATATTGCAATAAATTCAAATATTAGGTTGAAACATATATTTTTTAAATATCATAATGTATATTACTTTTTTTAGATCCTGAATACTGATACTCGAGAAGAGATTTCCAAATATTTGAAGATTCTTTCTCAAGGACCTCTCAAACAAGATATAAAGTTTGACGCTTATAACATGAATGTCTTTAGGTTTTGTACAGGCGATTGAGATGAGGATTTAAAAACACATAATATTGTTATATGTAAATTTTCATAAGTAAAATACTATAGAAACCTTATTGATATTATTGAATTAAACCACTGGGAGCATTTTTCAGTTGTTTTATTCAAATGAAATTGGTTTGATATTATCAGAAGTGTTAAAAGAGATTCCATACAATTTACTTCTGCGAACATCTCTTTCTTGATGGATGTTATTGATCATGAAATACATGATCTATATATATTATTATCATAAGAAAAAATGTTATATTATGTGTATGATGTTGTGGATGATGGGTGGAGTGTGGTTTCTCATGTAATGCAATGAAATTTGTATGATTTGGGTGATGAAGTGGAATATTTGACCTCTAAAACTGAATCTCATCAATAACAAGAAGAAATTTTTTTGTCCACCACGATATTTTAAATAATAGTCTAGTAGGGATAAATGAAGTGGATAAATTAATGGAGAAGGAAACTGATATGATTGAATGGGAAAATTATTGTATGTTCAATGTCACATTTATTTGTGAATTCACTTAATTCATTGCTGCAGTCATTCAATATCACTGTTATGTATATTTTGTTTGATAGAACTATGATTCTATTATCGTTTTTAGTTTTTATCCTGCATTTTTTTAAATATATGTTCTTAATTTAATTTTATTTGATTAAATGATATGAATTCCAAGGAGGAAGCAATATATCGTTTCATCGAGCAATACTACAGATGAAGATCCATTTGTCTTCTTCCCTATGGCATCTGATCCACCATCCACTCATCCCTCTACACCATATCCCACACGCACCATCTCTCACTCCCTCTGTGAGTGTCCCTTTAGAATCTCAGTCATCGAATCTATATTTATGAGCCTCATTAGTGGGGGGGGGGGTTCTGCACTTCTAGTTCGTCACAAGCATACTGGTGGGTGAAATTTATATAAACACATTTTATTATGAATATATTTATTTAATATTTTTTATACTAACTATTTGTTCATTAAGGATGAAAAAAATGCATGTGTGGAGAAAAATATAAAAGTTATGATTTATGGAATATGACAGGAGAGATGATTTTTGTCCCATTTGTTTCAAATGGGGTCCCCACAGATGAGGCTATGGGATTACTTGACTAAATTATATGCTAGCTAGCCGCATAGCCCATTTTCGTTCCTATTTCGTATGATGATTGGAAACATATGCCTCCATGTGTGAAAAATGATGTTTTTGATTACAAATTAAGGGTAATTTTAATAATTTGTTTTTTAATTTAATGTCATTCAATTAATATTTTCAAAATTAATTTTCGTATACAGATATTTTTTCCCATATTACAGTTGATGATGTGATAGCACCGATGTGGAAACTGAAATAATTTTGTAAGAAATGTAAAGAAATTAAATTGATATTGTGGAGGAATATCAACGATATTTCCTTGGCCATCCAACAGATGTACGACAAGCTACATGATGGGGTACTGAAAGAGCAATGGAAAGTTTTTGATGACAGACATCGTGGTGATAAGCAGATAGTATTTAAAAATATATTATTATATTAACCTCATTTTACATTTATACATGTATATAAAGAGGATATGACATTGAATAAATTAATATTAAATTTTATTTTATTTATTTCAGGATCATTCAAGAAAGAATGCATCCAACTGGGATTAACAAGTCATCCATCACACAGTGGGATCAAAAAGCTTTTCTATATGCTGATCGACTCTGGTAATATTTTCATTGGTTTAAATATTTATAAGATAATATTATCTATTTAATATATTAAATTTTTTTAATTTTCGTTGATTATTGTCATTATAGAGTTTACGGAACGAAGCATCTTGAACTGAAGTGTGGTGGGAGGTTCATAAAAAATCTTATGGAAGTTTTGTTAATGAGACTGCCAATGAAGTTGGGGGTATGAAATCATTTTTTTATTATAATAACATATTATCAGTTGTTAAAATGATAATATTTATTTCATCAAGTATTGATGATATTTGATTTATAGGTAAAAATTAAAGAACTATGGGATTCCAATCCTTTAGAGTTCTACTCAGTCTTCTCAGGATGACCCGGTTTCTAAAGTCCTTAGGATGGAGAATCTAGTTAGAGTGAATGAGATGGTTTTGGGACTCGTACCATCTGAGGTCTTTGGCAAGAAACTGAGGATTTCACTTGCATCTACTCATTGTTGTAGTTAGCCCATACCTGGAGATGCTCAGAGAGAGATTTCTTCTCTACGAAACACAGTTCAAGACTAGGGGTCTCAGAAATCCGCTATGCATAATGCATTGATTGATTTATAATAGAAGATGCCAGTATATTCCCCAGGTGGTATTTCATCGACTAGTGGTGAACAATTAAATCACAAAAATTCAAAATCATTTAGTTTGGAAACATTTATTTGTTTTAATTTTAAATATATATATACCAAAATATTAAATTTTCAATATTATGTTCTTATAGGTGGTAGTAGGATGTAGAGACGGAGGTGGATAGGTTGAAAAACTATGGTCATCATCAGACCATGACTAGTTTTATAGATGATTTGTTGGAAAAATATGTAAATAGTCGGTTTTTATATGTATCATGTGTGGCACATGGTCGCCACAAAACATTTTCATGACCTTATATTTTCTTGATTTCTGGTGTTTCCTTTTATATATTTTATTGAGGTTAGTATGGAGGAATCAAGATGATGGATACAATAAGGACTCCTGGTAGTTGATATTATAGTGGTTATACCATTTTATTATTTATTTTGTGTCACTTCTTGATTTTCCGTGCAATAATAGAGTGGTTTTTTTAGAGATTTTATTGATTTTAGGGTTGTTCTATTGTGGAGCTAAATCGTAGTGTGGTTTTCTTCATAATGATGATCTATATGTGACATAAAGTTTCTTATGTATCATGGACCTTCTCCAATATTAAAAAATATATAAGGAGGAATGCACTATGTTTTTTTCTTATTGTTTTAAAAAACCCATTTATAATGTAGAGATATTCATAAACCCTTGGTTTTTCATGTTACATCACCCTTTCATTATGTTATATGGTGTATCACCATGACATTTTAATTATGATACTACCTATAAATTTATAAAAAACGTTTTAATAATTTATTTGTCAAAATAATCTCACAATACATGGTTGTCCTATATTCTAATTTAAGAAGTATTTCAGCCCATTTAATTTGGTTGTTCATCCTCAACCTCAATATATATGGCATCACTGATTTGTTTTGTGATTTTACATTTATCTTCTAGGGATTCATTTCCAGTTATTCATTATAGGGAGTTTGTGGCTAAATATTTCAATGGTTTGGTTAATTTTATAGATATATATTGAAAAAGACACTATTTTACAGGTTTATTGATTTGAATCCATTCATTGTAGTTCTTAGAGGTGGTTTTCAACTTGCCTCACCCTCATACAACAAATTGAAATTATTTGTTTGAGATAGGGGATCCTAGTTCATTGTTTTAATGTGAATATCATGAAACGTCATTTTTTATAATATATTTTACAAATAGTAATGGTTTTTAGAAGAATATAAATAATTGGTTTTGCTGAATCATTTCAAAATAGGGTTGAATCATAGGTTTTTACTATTTACATGAAATTACCTATTATGGTACTTTATTATTATTGATTCTAAAAAGTGATGTTTTTGGGAACCTTTTTCACATTGAATTTGATGATTTTCAAGCATGTTGTTTTGATTGTGTGATTGAGATAACTATTCTTGAAAAATTATTGTAACTAAAATTTAGTCAATGGGCCTGTTTCCCAGTGAAATATGACATATATTGATAATACCCATGTTAAAAATATTTGTTTTTTTTGACATCCCTCAAATTGAAATTTTTGTAATTGTGGAAACTGATATATGTTGATATGTGATGATTGGATTAATTCTTTATCTTCTATTATGTGTGTGGTATCTTATGGGGAATATAAAACTAATGAGGGTGATAAGATTAAATTTATAATATGCTTGTAATGAGGCTATGGTGAGTTAATAAGGGTTGTGATGAGCGACGATGTATAATAAATTTCATGAGGTTGTTATTGTGGGGTTATTGTTATGAGGCGGTGATAGTGAAATTCATGGTTTATGGAGTTGGAACACCATTTGGTTTTTTCATTTATGTTGATGTGGGATATATGTTTTTTTGGAACCATTGTGTTAGTTTCCTAGTCATCTAATGAATGGATTTTAAATGTTGAAAATGAAATTTCATGTGCAGAATCTGATGGTTTTTTTTCTGGGAACTTGTACAGGGGTTGTAGAATATGTTGTTCATTTAAAAAATAGACTTTTTGGTGATTTTTACTGCAGAGAAATATAGTGCACTATATTTCACGGAGGTTAAAATTGACACGAAGTATCTGTCTTTTTTAAGTCGTAGTGGTTGAAATCGCTTCGACATAGTTTTCATCTTCTGTTACCTTCTCACGGTGGTAACATTATTTTTTGCCACTGTTTGCATCTGTGAAAAACAATTATTTTTTCGGCTGTTTAAACCGGTACTAATAAAATATTCCCGGACGAGATAAAATGCCTCTAAAACCCAAGAAACCCGCCATAAAATATTTCAACAATGATGGTTAACATAAACCACCGCACAATAGATGAAACTGCCCCGAAAAGTTTGTCGACGCAGAATTTAGCGGCAGTTTTTCAAAACTACCGTAGAAGCTTATGCGGCGGATAAATTGACACCATAACAAAAAAAACTGCCGCCAAAAATCCGTTTACATATGGTGCTAGTTGCCTGTCACCTCACTCATCAACTATAGACCAGAACTCCTACTGAGTGCGTCTATTACTACAATCCCATTATGAGAAGTGTAGACTATCTCAGTGTCATAGTCTTAGAGGAACTCCAGCAGTTGTCTTTGTCTTAGGTTTAGGTCCTTCTATGAGAAGATATATCAATGACTATTTCGATGAGAGTAAAAAGTAAGCCATTAACCCATCAATTATTGTTGCCACATCCTCAGCGCAAAGACCACTACTGCTAACTACATGTTATGGGTTTCATAGTTCTGCTCGTGTTGACGCATCTGCTGTGAGCCGTAGGCAATCACTTCTCGCTCCTACATTAGGAAATGCCCTAGTCCAGTCCCTGATATGTCATAGTAGACTACATACCAAACTCCCTCTTCTGTTATCCTCATGATGGGGGACACTCATCAGTATCCACCTCAGCACCTGGAAACTCTACTAGAACCACTCCATCCACAAGAAAGGTTGTCAATTCTTCATCAAAGTATACATGGGTGCTTCTACCCTAGAAAAGTCAAGAACAAATCTCTGGTACTACCCAACGAACACTTAAAAACTCTACACATCAGTCACAGTTCTGGGTGGATCCCCATAATGCAATGCCTCTATCTTAGATGGATCCACTGCAACTCCATACCTTGAGATAAGGTTACCTAGGAAATCGACTTCTCGTATCTGGAACTATATCATCGAGAGATTTCAATAAAGATAGTTCTCTCATAGTTAATCCATAACTATCTATAGATACATGGCGTGATCCTCCTCTATCGCAAAGTATACAATGATATCATCACTGAATATTACCATTAAGAGATCAATGTAATGCATGAATATCATGATCAAGAGTTCAATGAACACAGTTGGAATGTTTTTCATGCTGAAAAACATCACCAATAACTCTTAATGTCCATACCGACATCAGAAGGCTGTATTCGGTAAGTCCTCATCCTGTACCCTGAGCTGGTGATAGCCTAATCCTTTGTCTATATTTAAAAACAATTGTTCTTCCTTCTGCTGGTCGAAGAGGTCATGAATCCTTGGAAGAAGATACTTATTCTTCACGTTCACCTATTTCAGGAACCAATAGTCCACACAAACCCTCAGACTCCAATCTACCATCTTGTGTATCAAAATCAGGGCATCCCAAGGAGAAACACTAGTCCATAAGAACCCCTTCCTCTGAAAGCATTACATTTGTACCCTTAGATCACGAAGATCCACGTGATCCATTTGATATGATGGTGTAGATATTAGTTCCTTCCCAGGGTACAGGTCGATGTAAATGTCTACCACTCTATTAGGAGGCATTCCCAATCATCATCAGAGAAGACATCAACATACTGGTGCACCACAATTTTATAGCTCAGACTCCTCTCATCCAATACATTGTGGGTGAGTCTAGAAAACTAATGATTGATCGATTGAACCCTCCTCTGAGAAATTCCATCTCGTGCTGCAAAGGATTCCTTCCCACCAGGGAAAGAAAACCTGATCCCATCTTCATGGACAAACCACACTTCGTGCTTAAAACTGTAAATATGAACATGTATTTTGGATAGCTAGTACATACCCAAGATAATGACATACTACCTCAAAGCTTCTAATAGGAGATCCTAGCCGTAGTTCATGCCTCCTACAGTAAGCTCACACTACCGTCCCCATCGCATAATCATAGAATCCTTTCCTGATGGAGTCTCCAAACATAAGGATCGTACCAATGGCTCCAAAAATATATCTGACATCCAAACGAGATCCGTAAAAATGAAATATTGACCAGAACCTATGTCTCTAAGTACTAGTGCAATGATTGAGTAGACACAGATCATACATCTAATCATCTGTGGAGCGTCGTGATTGTAGGCCTCAGCTACCTGAAGCTAAGCTTGTCCAAATCCACCTGCTTCCTAAGGTAGGGGTGAACCTCTTGGAGGTGGTGGTCATTAAACCGTAAATAGCCACCCACCACCTACTGCCTAGCAAGATCATTTTCCATGCACGCTGCCATATGGAACTCCTCACTTGAATCATTGTCTCTACCTCAGTGGTTCCTCGACCATCTAGTAATCGTCAGTGTGGCGGTTCAGGCAGTTTCGAACCATGCGACCCTGCCGGCCGGACATGTAGCATAATCTACTGCTATGCTAACCGCCTCTATCCCATGAGATCCAAACCTCTGACCCTACATCATGGGGTCACCCTCCAAAAGGTATATCCTACTTCGATGCCTGCATCATCTTTCTATTTTTGGCTGTTGCGGACTCAGCTACCTATCGTCTGGTGGTGGCTATCACTGTCGGTTTCTGCTCTGCCTGAAAGCTCTCTTCCAACAGTGCTCTCTCAAGCACTCCAACATGTGTTTGGATATTTAACGATATCTTTGACACTCTGATCTCCCATCGGAGACCCTTCTCAAAGGTCCGAGCCCTAAATCAAGGGTCTCGTACCATGTCGATGGATTAGTGAGAGAGGTCATTGAATCTCTCTGTGTACAGGGCCACTGTCAAGCTGAGCTGCTTTAAGTGCATCATCTCCTGAATACATACAGAGCGTAGATTCGTTGGTACTAACTCCGCCCTAAAAAGGGTCTCAATGTCCAACCAGTAGAGTGTCACCTCCTCTTGTGACTAGAGAATTAGGATCAACCATATCCCTAATGTGGCCTAAAATAGGCTAGCAGCTAGGATCACAATCTGTTCTTCAAGTATCTCAACCATTCAAAAATGACATGCCACAACCTCCAACCAATCCTTATCCGCCAATGGGTTAGTCTCGCATCTAAACCTCAGAGGCCTCTGTATATAGAACTCATGAAACATGATCAGTAAGTGTGCACAGTATTCTAGTGAGGATGGTGGGAACTGATGCCTTACCGGTGGTGGTGTTGCTGGTATACCATCTGAAGGTGATATCACCATTAGAGGGCCCTGCATCGACTCCTTAACAATTGGGAGAGAGTCATCTTGATCTATATTTGGAATTCTAACTGGTTTTCTACGCAGTGAAACCCTAAATGAAAAAGTTTCACCATAGTCAATAAGTTATATATGGAGATCTGAATAAAAGAAATCAAAAATTATACAACATTTTCAAAAAAAAATAGAACTAGTGTTTTTGTTTACAGAGTCAAAAATCTGAATTCATGGTCCTAGTGCACAAATATGTCAGTCGTCGCACTAACATTGGACTCCTTGAACTGAAACCGGAACTCAAGTCACATAACACTATTGCTCCATTGAAAACCTAGAATCTTAGATCTTCTGGTAGAACCTAACATTGATACCACTTTTTCAAAACTCGTCCCTTGGGGAACATATCGTGACTACCCCAACCCCACCTTCCATATGCCAGGGGTTGGTGACATGCACCTGAAAGGCATATCCCTAAGAAGGGAAGGAATTTCTGTGGAACCTATACACACACAGATATAGGACATTGTGAAAAATTAAAAAAAATGAAAGAAGGAAGGAAAAAACACAACCTAAAACCTCAACTGAGTGTAAAAGTATGTATTGAATGTAAAAGGGGACAGAATACCCGCCCAACTAAAATGAAAGTACAAGAAAAATTATAAATACCTCCTAAGTCCACCCACCAAAGATCCTACCTGAAGGGTAGGTACAACTCGCTACTATAGCTCTCCATGTAAACCAATCACCTTCGTACACCATCATGTCCTGGCTCCCCAAGTCTCAGTCAAAGATTCCTGTCATCTGCACAAGACAAAAAATATTTGGGTGAAGCTCGTGCTGGGGTGAGTATAACAATACAATGTAGGGACCCCGAGACCCCCAAAGGTCTCTCCGAATTCCACAACGTAATAACAGTAAATCATGATCTCAATCACAAATCAAACAGAAAAATTCATGTCACACTAGGTATAAATTTAGTACATAAATAAAGATACTTATTCATAAATCTAGATCATATAATATTGAAAGGAGGCTCTACTGTTAACCCACCCAAGATCGGTATGCACTGACCACACAGGATCGCTGACCGCAGACCCACATAGGATAGATAGGTGCTGACCCGGATAGGATTGGTCCCACATAAGAACGATTGGTACTGACCCATAAATGATTGCAGTGTTATGACCCACAGAGGATTGATATGCACTGACCCACTCATGAACACTCTTCATTCTACAAATCACATACAACCTCTAGTTTCTTGCACATAGCATGCTTGATTCTGGTAGGATGCAGTCATCATGACATTGGTCGTATTTCAAACATCACATAGTCCCATGAAGAAGAAACACGATGAACCACTATTTAATAAGGGTTTCATTTCAACATACGGTGCGTCAATCAAACGTCTGATCTATAAGTTATATGCATTTTAGTACCGAGGGACCTGTTGGATTCTGGTTGGATCGAAACCCGCCATACTAAAAAATACTCAAAATATCAATTTGAGTATCTCAAAAGTAAAATATCGTCTTAAAGTTTACAGCGTCATAGATGGTTCGTTAAACAGATGTCAGGTTTATGAGATATGCCCATTTAAGTGAAACTGTGTCGTAGGTGGTTCCGGGTCTAGTATGGCCTAGTTAGACCGACCCAACCCCGCCCACTAAGCCATGGGCTCCACCCTCTGGTCTAGGGGATTGGCCCATTGGTTTCGTGCTATACCCATTGGGCCGTGGGTGCATCTCATCCCACCAGGTTGGGCGTGGTCCACCGGGCAGTGGAACCACGCAGCCTGCTAGTTGGCGTAGGGGTTTTCTCACATCATGAATGACATGGATGTTTAGGTCGTTCAATTAGTGGTTCCAGTTGGCGCTTCTCCACCTGGCCAATCCATGTGTACTGGTCACCTACAGAATCGCTGTTGTTGATCCTTCTTCTGCCATGGCTCAGAGCTGCGACCCTCCCCAGTGGCGTGCCGCCGTAGTGCGCTTCCCACCTTCAAGGCAGTTGGAAATGCTTCGTCACCCCCATCCACCCCGATGCCATAGGGTGCCTCCATCCCTTTGTATCTTATGAGATTCTGCCATTGCCTCCTCCAGTCACTGGCACCGCCGCACGGGTGGAGCTTCCATGGGCTACCGGTGAAGTTCTGGTGGTCCGATTTTCATCATGTCTACGCCTACTTCTCTCCCAGGATGGCACCTACACTGTGCAGCCATGGGATTAACATTTCCTCATTATTTTCGGTCACCCAAAAAGAACAAAACCAATACTGAGATCAGTGGAGGCTCCGGCCCTGGTTTTTTCGGCCCGCACCCTCCGCGTTATCATTATAAAAGGGGATGAAATTCAAGAGTGAATTACTCTTTGTTAAACAACGAAGCCCCATACCTTGAATACATTTGTAGATGGTGCGGATGAGTAAGATGTGTCCATGTTTGAAGTGTGTTCATTTGTGTTAATCGATCTCCAGATTGAATCCTCAAAGGTGTCGAAGATCCATTCTATAATGATGTATGATGTCCCCATCAGTTCTATAAGAATTCTCTTGTGGGTTCTCAAAACCCACACCATCCTCTTGTTTAAATAAAATAGAGGGGAGTATAACTTGTCGCACAATTAATATGGTTCACTAATGTGTTTAATTATTGAACCCATTAATATCCCAATGGTGTCATTACAAAAACATGTGTATCCAACCATTAAATTATCTGACAACACAGTTGTCCTACCACCATCGCTCATCAGTTACAAAGAAAGAAATAAATAACTTAAGGAGTTATTTTATTATTATATTGTGAGGTCCAAAAATTAATTTTTTCATTCAAACATTGTCTGTCGATTTTAAGATTCTCCTATGCGAGTCCTGTCACAACAAATTAAACAGTTCACTTGGATTTTTAATCTAAGCACTGGTTCAAAAGATAGAAATCATCTCTCGCACGTTTACTAAACGTACCTTAGAAAAATTTCAAAATTATTATCCAAACATTTTGGGCCTCAGAATCACATGTTTTCTATTTTCATAGACTCGTAATAATCCAAAATAATTTTAAAAAAATTATATAAAAATTCTGAGTCTTCACATTTGTAGACTAATATTCCTTGGATAGGTTGTGGTGCAGTTGTGAGGACCAGGTGTTTGCGGGTGTGGTGTTCTTTCCCAAGTGTCTTCTGAATGTGGTATGGTTATCACCCAGGTGTCTATGGGAAGGATGTGGTATGGTGTTCGTCTAGCTATTTGGGGGTGGGATGTGACCATCTTAGTTTTACCATGTTGTGGGACTAGCTTTGAGGCCCATGTGTGCTTGGGTGGGTCATGGTGTAGGGAATATGGAAGTGTGTCGAAGCATCAAGATGTTTTCTATTAGTGTATGAGCAGTTAACCAGTGGAATGTGGTGTGGGGTAAACAAATCATTGATGTTCATACTATATTACTTTACTCGACTTTCTTTATTTGGTGAGCATTCTTGGGTGAGGTTGGTATGACTTGTATTCCTTGTTAGGTGCTATTGGATTCTACTATTTTCTCACAGGGTTGTAAGTATGATTCTCCCATTTGGTCATGACATACTTTTTTTCCTACTGAGTATACTTGTATTCTCACCCTACATGTATAAAACCAATTTCATATTTATAGGAGGACTACATGAACCGTCATGGAACTTACTAGATCTGACATTGGGACAGTTTCTATTCCACTACATTACTTTTTTTGTTAATTTTTTGTGTTTTTATTGTATTTGTAATATTATTTTATTTTAAACATTAATGTGGAATGGATTTTTGTTTTACTTTATATATAGTGGTTGGATTTTTTTTGGGATGGACCATCTTATCTCCAGATATTGTTTTATCCAAAATGGGTAATACCTACCATTTTGCGAGATTCTATACCCTTGGTGATAGTCGCCACCCCAGGACCTACTAGCAGTGGGACTCATGGGGTTTATATCTCTTATTTTTTATTTAATGAAAGAAGGACATGAAACATCACCTTCAAATCTCAATTTTGAAGTTGGGGGGTCATGAAAGAATGGAATCAAAGCCATGTTGATTGATAGGATGGATTTTGGAGTAAGGAATAGTGAGGATAGAATGGGTTGGTAGGGTTAAAAGTGTCAGGTGATCTTTGTGTATAACATATGCCATGGAAGACCAGCTAGGAAATGTATTTTAGGGCCCCCCATGATCCAATTCAAGGGATCTGAGCCTACTGAATGACTAATTTAAGCAACCCCATTTGCAGGGTAGAGACCCTATGAATGGTATATACACCATAATGACTTCTTTTTTGGTTTCAATTCTGTTTTTGGGGAATTTTTATATAAATAAAGTGATAAAAGTTTAAAAATGTATCCTAAATAAAAATTCCATTGTACCGAAGATTCAGAATTCCTTATTTACATTTTTTATCATTGATATATAGTCATTATCCATGTGTAGTTTAGGAATTTGAGGATCAACAGGCTGAACTAGTTGATCAAAGGAGGTTTGATCCAGTATAGGTGGATGAACATTGGTATAAAATGTTGTGTTCTTTCAGTAGAAAACTCTAGGAAAGTACTAGTGTAGTGTTTTATACATTGAGATGGAGAGGTGTCTTTAGGAGGTTCTGATCACCTTTAGTTTGATCTAGGATTCGATGGAGTAATGGATTCCTTTGGATATTATCTAGATACGGGATAAAAGATTTTGTTGAAGAAGATTTACCTAGGGGTGAAGAAGGAGGATGAGGTTCTCTGAGTTGATTTTGAAATGGAGTTTCGAGTTGAATTTGTTTCCATAACCATGAATGATGAGAGGAGGCAAGAGTTACTATCCCTCCAATAAGGAAGTATATCAGTAATTGATTTGGGAACTAAGTTCTATGATCTTCCGCAATCCATCCTAGATCTTTTTACAGATGAGGAGTTTCATGAGAATGTCTAGAGGAGGAACTTCAACCTTCTCTCATTTACATGGTTACTCTCTTTACCTAAATGACGTACTTGGTGGTCCAGAAGAAGGAATAGGTAGTTGAGATGATGCATTCGTGATGAGTTCTAGAACGATAGGGGAGTTTGTAGAGTTCTTATATAGGTATGGTTCCCAACAATAGGTCTTAGGGTCCATTTCCTTTTATGTTCCAATCTATGGGGAGCCGACCACAACATTTTCCATTTCAACCTTCCATTCCTCCTGCCTCTTCTGTGAACATGGGACTGAGGTGTTTCACATTAATATCCTATGGGAACATATTGAATCAGAGTGTAGTTGCAGTTTAATCTATGTATGGTGGAGTTGGGTAGTTTGAGAACCCTCCTTTGCACCAGTTTCCACCTAGGCTGTTTCAACAATAGGGGAAGCATGCTCCTGCTCCATGGAGGGGAGATGATGTAAGTGGAGTACAACCTCAGGTTGATCCTCCATGACCTCAACCCAGGTGTGGTAGAGGAGATAGTCATCAACATAGTGGAATAAGAGCTAGGAATGGTTAGTTTCATGTGGTATAGGGATTAGTCCTAGTAAAACCATAGATTGTTCGATATATGATCAGTTTGTTTAGAACTGTTTTTTTTTTTCAAATTGATTGATTCAGGAGAATAACACTCCATTATTGAACCCATTCTAGCCAATGTTTTGTGGCGAAAAAAATAGAGGCCTCATGTACCCCTGGTGTTATGTACTCTAGTTATAGGCTACCCCAACATGTTTGATTTGTGCTGCATATGTATACTGATGATGGGGTTGCATCATTACCATGTAGATCTTTTCATGCCAGAGATATTTCCATATAATGTCATTATCAAAATCAACTATTTGTATTTATTTCCTTCTATTATCAACTGCTTATGGAGGATATTATTTTTCTCAAACATGGATGGAAAACATGTGGATTTGGTAGGAGAGTGAAGCTGTGGGGTTGGAAGTTTGTGTTTGGAGCCAATTCGTTCCTTGTTGGATGAGGTGTTAGTAGAATCATATGGATGATGAGATGGTTGTGGCTCCAAAATGTATTTTGTGGGGGGTTTTATTTATTTTTCTTCAAGGAGGTTGTGACTCTACCCATTTTACCTGAAATTGAGTTTGAGATAGTCTTAAAACCCTGTGATTGTCCGATTTTGATGGATTCTTATTGGATGTTGCCTTCTGAGTTGTGGGAGCTGAGGATCCTGATTAAAAATCTGATAAATAAGACCTTTATCTTGCCTAGTGTTTGACTTGAGTGTTCTCTGGTGCTATTCACAAAGATGTAAAATTTTGGTTTGAGGTTGTGAATAGACTACCAAAGGTTGAACCATGTGAGGGTAAAGAATTGTTATCCTCTCCCATGGATAAAAGATATTTTCAAGAAACTGAGGGGAAATTTGGTCATTTTAAAATCGATATGTGGTATGGATGTCACCAATTGAGAGTAAATGAGGGAAATATCCCGAAGAATTCATTTAGTTGCAGGTATGGGAACTTTGAGTTATTATTCATGTCATTCGGTGTTACAAATGAACCATCCATGTTTATTGGGATGATGGACTATTTATTTCATTAGTTCATGGACCAGTTCATCATCATATTCATTGATTAAACCATGATCTATTTGATGTCAGAGGAAGATTATACCAAGCATCTCAGAACCATATTGCATGTCCTTCGACACCACCATCTCTACATAATGCTATCCAAGTGCAGGTTCTGGAAATGGGAGGGGCATTTCCATGGGCATGTGGTGTCTCGACAGGGAGTAGCAGAGGATCCATCAATATTAAAGGTAGTTTTTTCTTGGTAAGTACCCAAAAATATGGCAGAGGAAAGTAGTTTTCTCAGTATGGAGGGCTATTACATTATTTTTGTACCAAATTTCTCTCGAGTTGCATCTCTATTGTCCGTTATGACTAGAAAATACTAGGATTTTGTGTGTAGTGATTGATTCTATGAAGCATTAAACTATCTAAAGGTGAAGTTCATTAGTGATATATTACACTAGTTACCAAGAGAAGGGGTGATGTTCAAGGTGTTTTTTTAATCATCTCGTATGGGATTGTGATGTGTCTTGATGTTGCGATATGTAATGATTTCTTATGGGTCTAAGAATTTGCATCACCATGAATGTAAATATTCCACCCATGATATGGAGATGATAGTGGTCATTTTTTCATTGACATTATGGTGGTATTACCTCATAAGGGTTCACTTTGTGGTATTCACAAACCACAAGAGCTTGTGGTTTATCTTTCCCCAATGAGATCTAAACTTTCAACAATTGAGGTTGATGGATTTCCTCCGGGATTATGATTTTGATATCTCTTACACCTTAGGAAAGGGGAATGTCAAGGACGATTTCTTGAGTATGAAGTCATTTAAGGAGGTTGTTCAAGAATATATAGATGCTTGGAAGGTGACGGAGTAGTTGAAATCCTTTTACTTGGATAAAATAGTGGACAATGATAGAGTATGTTTTTTCTAGACGACCGTGCAGTCTTCTATAATGAAATTGGAGGAGGATTCTATGTGGGGAGACATAGAGGAATAAATTATAGAAGATCACATTAACCATGGTGATCCTCCATAGGGATGTTTGTAGGATGGTTAAAATTAGACGATGTTTCATGGAAGGATGTTTATTCAAGTGGAGATGCACAAGGAAGTCCTCCATGGGTTTTATAGTTCAACCTTGGTGGTACACCCAAGAGTTTTTAAGATGTAATGTAGATTGAGGACATAGTTTTGGTGGCTTGTGATGAAATCAGAAGTAATGGATTTTGTGGTGAAGTGCTTATTGTGGTAGCAGTTGAATGTTGAGAAAAGTGTTCCTTGTGGTTTGTTTCAACCTTTATATGTCTCTATGTGGAAGTGGGATGAAATATCATTGGATTTATTTAAAAGGGTACCAAGTGTATATGGATGATTTGATGATATCTATGTGATAGTGGTTAATTTGATGAAATCTCCTCACTTATTATCCAACAAGGAGTCTAGCATAATGGATTCGTTAAAAAAGAGGTATGTGGATGAAGAGGAGTAGCTACATGGATTTATGAGATCCATTTTCTTAGATCGGGATACACATTTTACCTTGCAAGTTTGGATGGGATTGTAGGGTGATTTTAAAATTTAGTTATGCAACATCACAACATTCCGTTCTCAGGTGGATGGGTAGAAAATGTAGACTATCTAGAAGCTGGAAGATATATTGCAGGTTTGCATCTTGGACTTTGGTGGATCTTGGGTATTACACATTCCCTTGGTATAGTTTTCTTACTATGAAAAATATCACACTTCCATTGGAATGGATCCATTATAATATTTGTATGTGAAGCTGTATTGTTCATCTCTATGTTGGATTGTGGATGGGGAGACAACTAGTATTCGTCCCGAGGTATTGCAGAGCTCAATAGATAATGTTCATTTTGTTTGAGATAGAATGATTAATGTATGAGACAGATGGAATTCGAATGGTGATTGTAGTATGAGGCCCTTGAGTGTGGGGTTGGAGACCACATGTTCTGGATGTTTTACCCTCCACATGGGTATCATAGAATTGGTAGATGGAGTAAGATTTATCCCAAGTTCATCAGACCCTTCAAGGTGTTGGGGTGAGTTGGCGAGGTGGTATACTAGTTGGAGCTACCGCAACCGTTGTAGAGGATCCACCATGTCTTTCACATCTCTATAATCCATCAGCATCTTCATGACGACTTCCACATCTTTGACTAAGGAGAGTTGGATATTGAGGATGATCAGACGTATGTGGAGCAACTAGTGGAGATCTATTTTCATCAGGAGAAGTTACTGCATGGATAGACCATTCCTTTGGTTCATGTGTTGTGGAGGAATGGTGGCCTTGAGGATTTTACTTTTGAGCAAGAAACATATATGCATGGCCAATACATTGAGTTGTTCTGAGTTTTGTCTTTCTCTATTTTTCCATGTTATATAATTCTTGAACGTTGTATTATATGAGATTTTCTCCATGTTCCATAAAGTGTGGTAAATTCCTAATGCATTAAAAGGGTAGTACATGATTTCTAATCGATTTTAGTTAATTTCAATGTGATTATAACCATGAGGGAGAGTTAGTACCATCCAGTGCAAATAATATCTTGACATTGGGGAAGGAATTCCATAATTTCCATGTTGGATAATGTTTTTGTTGTGCTTGTGTGGTGTTACATGTGTTCTTTTGGTCTAGCGCATCTCTAAGGAGGCATTCTTGTATGTTGAAATTTCTCTCTAGATTTCGAGAAAGTTAGGGTGTTTTATCATTCAATGTGTTTGGTTGTTAGTGGTGTTTGAGGTGTATTAAGATCCTTGAGAGGTATCACCATGGGGTGGTTATTCATACCCCTACTTTTTTTCTAGGACTGGTTTTGAATTCTCAAGGATGAGAACGTTTGATAGGTATCTAATGAAATGGACTAGACCTCTGAGGTCTATTACTTTCTGAAAATCTAGTGTTTGAGGTGTTCCTGGAGGTAACAATGGCTCATTTTATGACTTGAAAATTTCCTGTTTTTATAATGGTTAGTAAAGACCAGTGAGTCGAAAAAGATGATTATATACAGGTAGGTGGTGATGGTAGGTCACAACAATGAGTCGTAATGATGAGTCACTGACGGTAGGTCGCCAACGATGACTCATCCAATAGAGAGTCGTCCAACCAAAAGTCATACAATGGTTACTCCTCCAACAGTGAGTTGTCAAACGGTGACGCGTCCAACGACGAGTCATGCAATAGTGTATATTCCAATGGTGATTTTTCAAATAGTGAATAATCCATTAGTGAGTCATCCAACAATGACTCATCAAATGGTGAGTCATCCAATAGTGACTCATCCAATGGTGACTCATCCAACGGCGACTCATCTTATGGCTGGTCATCCAACAGTGACTCATCTAATGGGGAGTAATCCAATGGTGACTCATTCAGTAGATTGTTACAATAGTTCACCACCCACTGATGGATCTCCATGGTGAATCACCTAATAGTGATTCATTTCCAACAGTTTGTTAAATTTCTAAATTTTTGCTAGTTTTTCCAGTTTCACCATTTTGACATTTCCTTTAACGTGAATTCAGTTTAATATAATATTTAAATGATTTTGATTCCATTTCAAGGGCCAAAAATAAAATATAAAATTTCTATAAAATCCTAATTCTTTTAAATGGTCAAACACATGATCTTGGTCAATATCCACTTTTAAGGGGGAATTCATAATAGTTTCACATCCTGTTAGTCTGGGATTTGATCCTTCGAAGCAAGATAACTTCCCCGATATTTTACTTCTCCTTTCAATTGATACCGAAAATCCCAAAAACATTATTCCTCGAAGTGTTTAACATTTGTTCTATGGTTTTTGTATCAGGTTTTCCATTGAAGTTCCTTCCTACTGCTTTCAAACCCCTATCTTGACACAAGGAGGATTTTCATATTGTCTGTTCTTTGAGGAAATGATCCCTTAATCTCTCTTTTATTTTTGTATCATACAGGGTGGGTGTACAAATATTTTCCAAGTGTAGTAAGATTAATCCAAATTAAATATAGATAATTGAATCATCTTTATGCTAATAAACAGGGGTTGGGGGAATTTGATGATGATATTTCTATTTTATTGATATTTTGATTGATATTTTGAATTTAATCCTACTAGAAAACATTGCTATTAGTGGTATTTGTTTGCGCACATATGATATATGATGAATGGTTTTTGTAAATATTTTTTTGAATGGATGTATGTATATAAAATTTATTGACCATGTATTTTTTGTTAAATAGATGTATTTCCCAGTATCAAAATTCCTATGTGATAACACTTTAATTGTCAAAGTGTATTTCAGAAATGATTATTTTATAAATATGAATACACCTTGATTTTTTTGGTGTGGTTGTGTGATGTGTGTACTTTTTCTTTTTTTTGTGCCTTGTGCGGGTTTTGCGGTGATACGGTTGGGATCAAGTCTATGTTTATGGGGTGGTTCAGGTGGTGTAATGGAATCTCAATTGGAGAGATTGTTTGATTATGTAATAGATGAGAAATGTTGTGTATTTTGATTTTAAGAATGTATTTTTTTGATTATGTTACTAGGTGTGGTGTGTTTATGTAGTAGGAACGCCGATGGTTTGGATGAGAGGTGTTAATGGTTGTGTTTGTGAGATTGTAGATGTTCTGTTTTGGAGGATGTTTTGGGATGAATTTCTTTGAAGAAAGATGATGGTAATGGTTGGTATTGATGTTAAATGATGCTGAAATATGATGTTAGTATCTTTAGCATGGGGTTTTTTTCATCTTTTTTCTTTATACTGTGTTTATTTTATCATTTTATGGTTTTTGGTTTCTCAGGTAGGGATAGAATGAATAAATAAATTTTGTAATAAAGAATGATAATTGGTTAAATGAGTTTTCTGGGGTTATGAATTGAAATGTATCGCATTGTGTAGTTATGCATTTATAGGTAGAAGCCTTGGCGGTGTTGTGATTTGGTTGTTTGTGGGAATCCCATAGGTTGGGGTGAAGTGTTTGATACTATATATATAGATACATGTATTTATTATGTGATTTTTATATACACCCCACCCTAGTTGAGAAATAAGTACCTAACACCCCCATTTTCATGTGGGAGGGTGTATTTTCCCAACATCCCAGTGAGAGGATTAATGGATTATTATTGGCTCTTCCCTAAACCATAGTCTAGGCAAAAATATCACAATATTCATTATTTAGGTTCTGTGCAGTTATGAGGCCTTGGTGTCTTTGGTTGTGGTGTTCTTTACAAGGTGTCTTCAAGATGAGGTATGGATGTGGACCAGGTGTCTGTAGATGGGGTGTGGTATGGTTGTGGCCCTGGTGTCTCTTGAAATTATGTGATTAACTTCATTTTCCTAGGTTTCATGGATATCAATGAGTCCTTGGTGTGTGTGGGCGGGTAGTGATGTGGGGCTTGTGTTGGGTGTGGAAGCGTCAAGATGTTTTCTTTTAGGGTATGAGTAGTTAACTTGAGGGAAGTGGTGCAGGGTACCCAAATAATCTATGTTATTACTATATTAATTCACATGACATGAATGATTTGGTGAGCATGCCTTTTGAGGTTGGGATGGCTAGTATTCCCTGGTTGGTGCATTTGGATTCTATTATTTTCATGGTGGACTATGTGGACCATGCTAGACAATACTAGCTCAGACATTGGGACATTTTCTATGTCACTTCTTAGCTTTTTTCATTGAGTATTTGTTTTGGATTTTTCATTTTATTTGTAATAGTATTTATTTTGAACATGCCTATGGGGTGGATTTTGATTTTAAATTGTACATAGTTCTTATATTTGTTTTGAGATGTACCATCTTATCTCCTAATCTTATTTTCTTCAAAAAGTGTAATGTACTCTATTTTATTGAGATTCTACACCACTGGCACTTATCAGAAACCTTGGGCATTCTAGAGCTGATACATAGATGTCGTTATATATTATTTTTCATCGTGAAGAGGAAAGTTTGTGACAAATCACCTTCCACTCTCATTTTTAAAGAAGAGGAATTGTGACAAATATATTTCATGTTTTTAGGAATTTTAGTAGACATACATGGTTTCTTTTTCAGTTATAATCCTTACTAAGATTTATTTACTCATCATATATCATAAATTTTCTAACATGGATCAAGGATGAATAAGAATTATATAATGTCAATGATTTGGTTATGATGCGTTAGGTTAGATAAAGTAAGTCTATCATTTAAATAATTAATAATAGTAAAAAATGTTTTGAATTTTTAGGAAAATTATGAGTCTTTTTATATATTGGATTTTCCTAATTATTTAAAAACATAAAAACATAAATGTTTTTGGAATGTAATTAATGAAATATGTTATATGAGTCATAAAAATATATTAAAATCATGTACATTTCATTATGAAGTAAAATAAATATATTCATGTAATGGAATATAATCATATGAAATCAACAATGACCATAAGAGCATTCTTTGAGAGATATGTAAACAATCCTCAGTTTTCTAGATAAGTAAAAACATTTCAGGCTAATAATGAGTTTGACCCAAATTCCCTATTTAGAAGGACACTGTTATAAAAAGGGACCTTAATCCCTTCAAAATTATAAAATAAAATTCATATAAACGTTAATCAACATTTACATTTACTCACATAACCCAATATAAGACAAAATTAGGTAAACAGAAAACTAAACCAGTCACCATAACTTCCATGTAACTACTAAAATGCATGCATGATAATTGTTTTCTATACTTTAGAACTTTAATCTAATTTATAAATACGTTGATAATATTACTATTTTATTTATGAATGAAGTAATGAATAATAAATAAATAAAAACTCACATATTTTAACATAAGGTAAAATATTTATGATCAATTAGTAAATATAAGAAAATATAAAAACATAATTACATAGCCATGTATTATGAAAATTCAATACATATATATAAACTATTAGCATTTATTCTCAAAATGGAAACATTAATATTATCCTTTTATATGACATTAACATTAAACAAATAATATTAAATGAATTTATAATATTTTATATTCTAACTCTATTATGTGAAAAGTTATATAATTTAGATATCACATATTTAATATTATTTAAACCTCATCCATATCAATTATAAAAAATATTCTTGATATGTTTGAAATAAAGTCGTAAATAAGGCTATAAATTTGATCTATTCAAACTAATTATATATTATAAACAATTTAGAATTAAATATTTTTGTTATGTTTTTAATTATTTTTAATAATTTATAAACACTTCATAAATTACACCCATTGTATATAAAATTGTTAACCCATATTATAAGTCATTACATATAATTTATAAAGGTATTGAATATTAACATTTAATATTATGAATATTTATTTAATAAATATTTTATAACCATTTAATTAGTTTTTTTGTAATCATTTTATATTAATTTAATTTTTAAGCACCTTATAAATTAAATAAATATCCCAAAATTTCCTATTATTATAATTTATATGATATTTATAATTTTTTTTATCCAATTAATGTTTAAAATATATATTAATAAAAGTTTTCTACATATATCTTCTATTATGATAGATCAATGTCATATACTGTGACTTTATAAATGAAGCTTACAACACCTATTGTACATTATGATTGATAGTATATGACTTGAAGTAAGATTTTTTTCTTAGATTAGTATATTGGTTATAAGAATTTAACTCCCCTCATACGTGTCATACACAATAGTAACCAGTTCTCAATTTAATAATTACCCTTCAGAACCTAAGTTTTGAATATTACACAATCACCTTATCATAAGGGAAATATTATTCTATGTTTTTCTGAAATGTAAATTATCACTATCTCCCAATATGAGATCCCTAATCATATGCAACTATACATGAAAAACAAAGGAATTGAACTATGTCACCACCTATAAAATCCCATATTATAGGGTGTGGTCATATCACAAATTATGATATCACATATCCTATATCCATATGTTGAACAATGTTCAATTATTTTTAATGAATAATAATATAATATAAAAATGAAATTCATATTCTTCATTTTATGAATAATTTAATAAATTCAAAATCTTTTAATGACTCTTATAACCCAATTAGGTTTCTATGGATTGATTAAAACTTAATCTATTATAAATAATTAAATGAAATAAACCCCAAAACATCATGAATTTATGTTGAAAGCTTGTAAATATAAATAAAATATGTTCACTTCTCCAGAGATGGTTATTGATTCAATCATTAATCTATTAATAATTATGATCATTAAGAATTAATAATATACTCTTTCATCTGATTTATATCCATGGATTGATCAGAATCACATAATTTTGAAGAAAGACCCTCCCTAGAACAGAGATATACTAGTACCTTAGATAGATAAGATGGGAGAATGAGAGGGCTTTAGTAGATAGAATGAACAAGATGATTATAGTTTAGTAAAAATATTTATGGACTTCATTCCTATTATATAGTTCATATGGTATTTTTATACCATTTATGGAATTTTCTCAAATTTGAAGATATGTTTTGAGTAGTGAAATCCCTATTCAAATGCATTGTATATATTTTACCAAGTTTGTATATTTTTTTTCTTAAATTAATATGAATATATTTATATTTCAACATAGTAAAAATTCAAAATCAATGATGTATTTATGTAGAATAATATTCATATGTTAACAATTAGCAATTTTCAATCTCATCAATCGTCTAATATGATTGATTCATAAAAAAACTCTATTGATATATTGTTTTCTTAAAAAAATTTATTTATGATGGAGGTGGACAAGATTATACAATATCATTATATCACATTACAATATATTTCCATACAAAGAAAATCTAGGTTCCTTTGATTTTATTTTTTGTACCATGTGACAAATAATTATCGTTCAATATAATATTTCCATGTACATGCATATCTATGGGTAATAACACCGTAAAAAATATCTTTTATTATCAATTCCCCTGGAAACCTTTCAAATGACTTTTAATTTCAAAATGTTGGCACTTATATATTTCTTCGAATACATTTTTCAATTGGAACTGTTGATTATATTCCCACACATCCAATATTTATGTCAGCATGATAATAGAAATTAACACCCTTTCCTCGTCCTCTTTCCCCTTGTCACTAGTCAATTAATTTTACTTTTTTATTTTTATTATACTTCAAAGTTTGTTAATAATCATTTTTCTAATACATGATATTGTGATTCTTCTATGATCGGCCACATTCTTAAAATTTCATAATAATTCATGGTTTTTATTACTATTACACAAATGGTGTTTAATTAGTCAATGATTATTTTAATTTATTTTTTTTTCAAATTTTAGTTTTTCTGTTAACATTTATATAATTATTATAAAATATATAAATTAATAGAAATTAATAATTATATATTCACCATCCCCTTTAATTATTCTAAATTAATACTTTTATTTATGGGAAATGAATCAAAATCAATATAGAAAATAATATATTTAAAAATAACGAGTAAATTTGTATTTTTAATGGTATTGAATGGAACTATATACTTGTTATTATTATTTCCACCATCAAAACATAATAATATAATTTTTTATTATTCAATTTTAATTGATCCAATAAATTTTTTTTAATTTTATATTATTTTTTTATTAGTTTTTGTATAAATTTTTTGGGGAAATTATTACACAAGTTAATTTGAGATAAATACTGAAAATGTTTATAATTATAAGTAACAATGTTTATTTTAATAACTAAAAATATTTATATACATTTGAATTATTATATTATTATATTTTTATAAATAATGTGTTCAAATCATAGGTATCCATTGTTAAATACTTAGGGAACATGATGATTTAAATTGAAATTAATATTTATCAAATATAAATAATTTTAGTGTTAGAATTTAAAATAGAGATGTATTTAAATTTCAAGAAATCTAATTTAAAATTTATAGCCATAAAATTATTTTATTACCTATATATATGTGCATGTGCACCCTAAATTCAACCATCGACAAAAACTATGGAGCCTAATCCATTTCTTATCATTAAAAATATATAATTACATTGTGTAGTGGATTCCCCTATTATGAAATTCATTAATCCCAATAGATCATATTGTAAATGTCACCCCTTCACCAAGAACTCGATATCTATATCAACATGAATGTGTCTATAACACTCTGAAACCATATTTCCCTGATCTAGTGGATTATTGATTACTTTTTAATCAAAATAATTTTGATTATGTTCCCATTATAGAGGATCAATAGTCTTTAAAAGAGTAGATACTTGAATAATAAATTACATCATGACATATTACATCAGTCATGTATTAATATTTATTCCATAATTCCATAAATATTACAAAACATAAATAGTAATCCTATATTTTTTTAGAAAATTGGATTCATAAGGAAAGGGTGAACTTAGATTCTCAATAAGGTAAAGCATTCAATGAAAGCTATCATGGCATAATAATTGCATATTTTATATAGCAGGAAATAGAAAAATAGATGATATCATATTAATGGATACATACTGATGACATAATCCATTAATTAAAAAGAGATAAATAATCACAGATGTTAAAGTAAAAGTTCTAATAATGATGGAAGTTATGGGATTGAATAATTCTAGATAACATAACTATTCTGTCGATCCCTTGCACAAAGACATTATATACAAAGGGATCAAGCAATTCCACTAACTTCTCTTACATAACTCATGAGATATACTATTACACTGTGGTGGTTTATAATAATAGAAACTACCCATGACAAAAATTTACAATTTACTAAAACACATACTAAAATAGATCATTAAATACATGGAATAATGTTCAAGAATGACCAACATATAAATATTTAGCATATTTTCTCAATGAATCTAATCATACAATATATTCCTATATAAAACAATGAATCATTTTTTGATTGTGAATATATTTTCCCAATAAAAAAATAATGATATCTAGGTAAATTTAATTGATTTATAAAAATGAATATTTTTAGATTCAAAATGTTTATATATGTTCTATAATAAAGTGAATAATATGTAATTATATTTATCAATTACTTACAAAGGTATAGATAATCATTGTGTTTCAAAAATTAAATACCTGAACATTAAATGGAATAAGTCTAGTGAAATTATGAATAAATCTCCTATAAAAATAGGTCATATATAAAAACAAATATTTTATTTAAATTATGGATATGAAATTTCTTTATGTAAAAAACCTCGAGGTAGGGATACCTTGATCTCCAATACAAATCTTCTGCCAAAATTTATTTTAATACAAGTAGATCTTGATGGAGTATACCCTAGATGTTTCTGTGTAATAATTTTTTAGACATGGTCCACTCTTGGAAACAATGTTTCTATAGTAAAAAAATGAATTCAATAAGTAGGTAATTATTTAATAGGATAAAATATAAAATTTCATGTATTTTATGGGAATTTTAGAATTATGATGGCATATGAAGTAAGTGTAATGTGAGTGAAAGAGTAAAATCACATTTATAAAATATCATAAGTATAATAATGATAGGGATATCATGAAAATAGTATAATGATAACATAGAAGTTTAATAGCGTAGTATAATATAAGAATGATTACCAAAAGATAATTAAGAGAAGAATGACCCTTAACTATCTTGATCTTCTAAGTGTATAGAATAACCAATAAACATAAAAAGTCTTTCAGATTTAATAAATTGAAAAGGAAGAGACTCCTTAAGAGATGTATAAGGTATACAAATAAAATTTTGTGTGGGTTATATGATAAATGGTGGAGGTTATTTATATTCATGTCGAGTGTAATTTCATGGAAAAATGTGTTGTATATTTTATTTCACCACTATCCTAAGATCTCTAATACCCCTTATATCACCGTATTACCTCTTACAATAATTTAATATAGTGGATAGTTACAAAATTATGAAAATATCACTACTGTGGTGAAGTTAATTCATTCTAACATATATATGATGTTATATTAACTTTGTTCACCATATTTCAAGATTTTCCTTATTTTTTATTAATTTTTTAAAAACCTAAAACTATAAAGCCTTTTATAATTATAAGATCCTGATTTTAAATTATAAATCCATTTTATAAAATTTAACCAAAAATTATCTAAATTTTTTCTTTCAAAAAAAAGGATGTTACATTAGATAAAAATTATTTATCAGTGTATAGACCACTACATTTATAAAAGGGTTTACAGTTTAATACTACTTATCCTATAAATATAAACACCCTTATAAAACAAGTATAATCACTAACTGTAAGCTTTGTAATTTTGGTAATTTCAGGGGTGGTTCAAAAAACATTTTACTAGTATTTATTTTCACCTATATGATCTTCTCTCAAACATGATTACGATCAATCATTAATTATTGATGTTCTTCTTGAACATGATCAAGGGAGAACAATAGTTATTCTATCTCATTTGTAATATTTTATTAAGGAACTTCATAAGGAAGGTTATTACTGGTTAATGTCATGGTTCCTCAAACCTTTTCCAGCTAACAGTAATTATTACCAGTAAATATAATAATCCTAAAGTAAAATTTTAAAATATATATCACCACCCTTGACAATGAAAAAAGATCATAATGCCTAATGCTCACAATACCCAATGTTCATAATGACTATGATCATGTGACATCTCTATTTACTCTTACATTCCTATAAATTCGTACAAGGTAATACCCAAAATAATATTTCCTAATATTATTTCATTCGACATATCGATTATGAAGAATGTAATAGTTTTCCTTTTTTAATATTTGGAATTATAACTATGATTTATATTTGGTAATATGGTCCAAAAATCATCAACATTAAACTTTAATTATTTATTTTTATGCATTTTATATTATGGAAAGATAACATGATTAATATATTATTATCTTTTAATTTGAATGAATATATTTTTAATAAAATGTGTTTTTATATACTTTTCATATGAATTTTTATAAAACAAATGGTACATTCACAGAAGATCCACATCAGGAATTAAAATTTCAAGAAATCAGGGCTATGGATTTGAGGGAACAACATGAACCTATTAAATATTTTATGGAACACTATGATGTAATGAAAAAAATTTATCCATCAAAAGGTACACCAAAATCTCATAATTTTAGATCTACAGTAAAATACATTATCCCTTTATTAAATATTATGTATTATGGTACAAATTACTAGGATATTACAACTATCATATTTTATCCAACCAATCATAATGAATCACATTTTGTCATAATATGATTTTCTTCTCTAGTGGGATTTTGCAATATTCCTCTCCCCAACTTCGACCTTCTAATAATAAATCACTACAAAACAACTATAGCACCTAAAATACAAAAATTATAGGACTTGGGATAGTCCAAAACACTAAATTAGATACCAATTAAATTATTTCAATATTTAGAATCAATAAAAAACTAGGAAAAAGATAAAACAACAATGAAACACTAAAAACCTCATGATACCTCAGTAATTAGAATAAATGTTATATGAAAACACTAGGAAACCATATTTATAAAAACAAATTAAATATAAAATTTTAAAAAATTAATCATAATAATCATATAAAATTGTTTTCAAAATAGATTAGGTTACTAGGAACACATATGCATCTCATGAAATTTTATACTCTCCTCCATAAAATCATTCATCAAAAGACTTAAAAAAACTCATTGAAATGACCACACAACACATTATTATGATGAAATAATACCTAAAATTCTTGATATATGAGTGTTTTATCATCCCCAACATCTAACCTCATATTGTCAATTTGTGGAGAATCATTATAATGATATCAATAAATCTATGTCACATAGAAAAGGTATTCGTTCTAATTGATTTGATGGGGTTAAGATAACTGATGTACCACCATGAAAACATGATACAACACCTCAAAAAGTCCAATGATCCAAAAATATATCTTGATAAATCAATTAAACAATCCCTTCCAATAATGAGGGTAAACCAATAGAAACACCTGGTCACCGACCACAAATTATATTGTCTCCTACAATGATAATCATATGAATTGTGCTTATCCAAAGAGAGAATTATATGATAAATAATCACATATAACATATATAATATTATATATTCAAAAAAATTAATATTAAATTAATCATTATCCTAGTTAAAGTAGATTTTAGATTTTCAGGTCCACAATTACATTATATCTAATAGATGTATACTAAGGGAGGAGAGATAATTTTTTTATTATAAAAATCAACCAATGTAAATTCCTAACCAATAAACCAATAAAATATAAAAAATATTCACAAAGAAATTCCTCTAATGGATTTATCATAAACATTGTATGATCAACTTTTTTATTATGATAACATTGTTAAATAATAACAGAGAGACAAAGGAATAATGAAAACCTTCCAATTTATTGAGGTAAAATGTGGATGTCAATTGAAGAGGATCATCATCAAAACCCCATGAGGATAAAAAATACCCTATCTATATAACCTTGATAAAGAAACTACTAGTATAAAACAATTTATCTCTAATTATAGGTTGAATTAATCCATTGTTCCACTATCACACAATTAGAATAATATCCTCCTTGATGTCAAGGAAAATTAGTAAGGATATCCACTGAAATACCCTCTAATTTTAATGGAGGAGCATCCAATGGTTTCAAAAAAACCACTTGAACAAGATCCTGAACATTCACTTACTGAAAAAATGATATCACTACATTATCCCTAAAAAATTATTCATCCCTCAACAACAGAATTGAATCCTAAAATAATCATTCATTGTAGAGATACTAGAATGTATAAACAAGGATGTGTTATGAAACACATATAGAACAACCTATATCATTTTAACTAATTAGATATATTACCATGTAAGAATATTCAAAATGATCATTATATGGCCATCTGTCTAGGGTATCACTATAAATGATACAATCTCTCCCAACCTCCAACTGATTATCTACCAACTGAGACTCTTCAACCAACTACAATAAGAAGTATTTCAATATTTTCTAAAACATAGAAAGTTTAAAACCATTTTCACCCATATTGGGATGTAAATGTTCATGCTCCTCAAATTTCCTCTTCACATATCTTAACACGTAAACAACACCCCCTTGTGTCTTAATTTTTAGCACTTCCAAAATTATATTCCCTTTTCATGGGGTATTTTAGATATCAAATTCATAATCCTATAATAATTCCTCAAACCATTATTTAAATTAATGTAAATCCCATTGAATGATGTTATTCCTGAGTATATTTTCTTATGTGAAGATACATAATTTTTTAAATGAGTTAATGACACAATATCTTCATAGAAAACACTATAACTAAAATATCATGATCATGGGTGTCATTATAATAATAATGGAGATGAAACATATAGAATACATAATAGATAAATAATATCTTTTTAATAAGAAAAAAACCAAGATCGATATGAGAACCATCATAAAAACATCCAAAATGTATCCACCTCACAATATATGGAGAATATGAGCATTAGATAGCTTCTCCTTCAGTTACTCATAAACCACCAAATGTTGATTTATCAATAATAAGGGTTAATCATTTCTTGTAAAAATTTTGAGTGATTCTGAAATGTGAGAGAAATATAAAATTAACCTTACATAATATCTTAAAATTATAAGGAAGATAAGAAACTCTATGAAATTACTAGGGTCCAAATAAGAAACTACTACTATTCTCATCAAAGGAATGACTAAAAAATGTTTTTTCACACAACATGCAATAGACAATTCACCCCATATATAAAAAAGTATAACTTTTATAATATTCCATACATACGATTTCATCATGTCCAATCCAATATTATTAAAAATTTCTCAATATTATCCTCCCCTAAATTCAAATACATGAAAAATTAATTTATTAATAGTACAAAAAGGTTGATGTGGTGCATGAACTCTTTGTCTAATTAGAAGGTGAGATTGGTGAAACCCTTGAGTTTTAAAAAATAACATATCCTATTAATAACTATTTTTATTTTGAATATATGAGTACTTTTGGGATATTACAAGAGAGAATAAATGAACAAATATGTAGCTATTTAAACTAAAATATTATTATTATTTTAAAACTGAATCATATTTAACAGATCTCCAGGTCCAATATTTGAAATTTAATTTTTTTCATATCATGATTACATCCTTGAGTCAAATCATAAATGAATTTTTAGTGTCATTATATTTTACTTTCATCTACGATCAACCTATATCAACACATAATGATTGAATTTATGTTTAGGAATTATGAGATTTTTATTTGAAGTTTATCCTTATTGTTGTTTGTAGGATAAAACATGAATTTTTCATGAGCTTTTATATTCTACACTATGTTGCTGTCTTGGATGGATTGTGGAGAAATTAATTTTATTACATACCATACTATGAAAACGATAGGTTAAAAATATTAAAGGATATCAATGGTTTATTTTAACACTTTATAATTTATAATAATGTTATTGATATGGAATTATCTAGTAATATTTTTTCATAGTGCAATAACTAAAAGGAAGAATGGTGACTATGGATTAATCATGTTAGGGTCTTATTTTTTTCACCCACACACATCATTTAAATAACATAGGTAGAGATCAGATTAGAAATTTCTATTATCACAAACTATACTTGCTAAAATGGTGTAGTAATGTGGTAGTGCGTGGACAGAAACATGGGTAGAACTGGTTGATAGGAAACTAGTAATTTTGAACCCTTTATGTAATATTAATAATATATTTAATTGGTTTAGGTATTTAATTAAATCTATAAATATTGATTAATAGATTTTGGTAAGAGATAGGTATCATAGTCAATTTTAGAGATTCAGGTGAATGGGATAATCTCATCCCTGACATGGGATAGTCACTGGGCTTATTTAGTTAAGTGGTGAATAAATAACTAATTTATTATCTTCATACTAATTAATATATCAATTTTGAAACTATTTTATAGTCCCAATATTGAATAAAATATATGTATTAATCCCATCTTTAATGGAAAATATGTCACAAGATAATATTCATAGCCTGCTCAACTCCAATTAGGCTATGTTCATTCATTTAATCATCCCAAGGTCAGCACTGCATAAATAATTAAATAAATAGTTATAACATAACCTAATTACTAGACTTAGGGTTACTGAATTTTATTTTATAAATTCATTATGTTCATAACAAACCTTCTCCCAACCCTTACCATAAGATATCTAGTCATTCATGATGGTGAAGATGGAATGAAGATAAATAATCAAAGACATTCTTATTTGATTGATTAAATAGTGTAAATCTAGAAGTTCAAATTAGGGAATTTAGATAAAAAAATTTCTAAATTAGAAAAATTTAATCAGTTAATAAATAACTTACTTGAAAGGTAAACAAGAAACATCCAGATAGGATTCTAATGTCGAACAAAAATTGGAATGGAAAATGGTTGTCAAATTGTAATGTAAAGATAAAAAAGAATAATGAATAGATGAAAAATAAAAAATAAAAAATTTATATAATTAAGAAACAAAAGGAATTGACTATATATGAATGGGATGTATAAATGAGGATGAAACAAGAGATAAGTTGGGGAAAAAATATCTTCACTTCATGACCCCATGGGGCTATTAGTAGCCTATACACAAATTGATAGAGAATTAGACAACTTGTAAATTAATAAAATTGTGTAATATAAATCCAAATATTTCTAAATGTTTCTTGTATTTTTTGAATTTAATTACTCAAATCCTTGGTATTTAGAAATATTGTATTATCTCATGACATTTATTATTTTAACGTCATTCTAAAAACTCATAACATGTTATTGGAGAAGGAATTGGAATTAGATGTTTACATGCATATATCGGAGGCTCATGTCGTGCAATAATTCTAGAAATATAATTTCTAATGGCTTGTTCCATCATCTTATAAATATTGTTTGAATGATTCATACATGTTTTTCATGTTCTTAAAGGCAAGTAAAGACAATTTTTAGAAAATTTTGATAGATTTTCCTTTGGAGTCTTGGACACCTATTTCCATAAAAAATTAAAACAAACACAACACATTATCAAATAATTAATAGTAAAATAATAAAAAAAAATTAATCCAACTGATATATATATATTATGTTTTTCAAATCCCTCCTCACATGAACAATTTCTTGTATTCATGAAAAAATACTCCAATAATGATTTCAAAAACTGAGACAATATTTAAACAGGAAACATGAGTTCCATCCAAGTAAAATAAAAATATGTATATTTTTAAAATTCTAGTCTTTAAGAGTCAATCCTGAAGATAAAATTATCCATTTTTCATATATAATTTCATTGTTCATATTATTTATTCTTTTAATTATAATTTCATAAATGTTTCATAAATTCTATACCCATTTTTAAATTTACCTCACAATTAATTTTCACTCATCACATAGGGTAAAATAAATATAGGGTTATGAAAATACCGTGAATACATAGTCCTAACCATAATAGTTTATTGGTTCTAAATCTATATTTTATAATGAAAATAAAATAACAAGCATGAGTGATCCTACAATAGGGTTTAAATGATTGTGAGGGTGAGGGGATATGGGAATGTAAAAATAATAATTCTCAAGAGGATGGTAAGATCTATAATATAGTAGATGATATGTGTAAATAGGTTAATCTAGATAAACTTATTTAATAGAATTTGTCCATGCTCCTTATCTTGAGGTGGGTATATGATTTTATCAAGTATGGTAGAAAATTATACATTGTTCCGTTATTTTTTTCCTTTTTTTTCAAATTTCATATCCATGAATGAGATAAAATACATAACCTAACTGCATATGATCCATTAAAGGATTAATTCGTATTGAAATTGGGACCTTCCAAATATTAAATAAAATATACTTTTTTTCTTTCTATATATTTTCAAATGAAAGGGTTGGAGTATTAAATTTTAATAGTCATAATAGACCACATCATATTAGTTAGGTGAATGTTCCATGATACATCTTTTAAAAAACAACATCCTATGTCCATCTATAATGAAAATTACCCCAAAATTGATAAAATGATAATCATGCATACTACCAATAGTTGGGTTGGAAGGGAAAAATGGATTGAAGTAGCTGTATCCTAAATAGATCATTCATTAATTCTGTAGTCCAAATAATGAAATATATTTTAGAGGGTATCATGTAAAAGTGGATAACAAAAATTGCCTCAATTATTTAATCATTATATTGGTTCAATCATATAATTAAAAAGATTAAAATTAATATAATGTTATTTTTACAAGCCCCGAGTGTCTCTCAATAAATATTCTTCGAAAATAATATGAAATTTTGGGTCAAGAGTCTTATTGGGAATGGGAGAGTACAAAAATAAATGAAAATCACTCATAGTTTAAAATCAAGTAATAATTTATTCATAAGTAATTGTAATAATCTAGAAATAGAATTGAAGTACTAACATTTGAAATCCTACTAAAAATATAAAAAGTGAAAATGGATATAAAGGTATTCCAAATTTATTTATTTTATTTAAATGGGTGTAATGATTTTTTATGTTTAAATAATGATTTGATTAAAAAATGTCTTCTATATATATTTTAAAATAAGAGATAATCCATGTGTATCAACAATAAAGCTCAACAAATACCCCCACACATGTAAAAGAATAAATTTTATAGAATTTAACAGAATGAATCATGGGAGAGATATCAATAAAAACATAGTAAAAGAATTTGAAATTTGAAATTAAAATTACCAAATTGAGAGCTCTTTATATTGAATTACATGGGGAATCTTGTTGAATACTTATTGGAATTATTCATGGCCTATAACATTTGTTAGATAAATACCTATAAAAGATAATTAATTAGTACAAATGTTTTAATCATGATATATACAATGAAATGGGAAGATGAACAAAGTGAATAGTAAATAATAGAGACTCATATAATTGAATATTGTTGAGTATAGGGATGTTCAAGTTGATCATTCAATAAGAATGACATGAAAATGAATCCAAATATCCAAATATCTAAACTAAAATAAAATTAACATAAAATTTGGTTACCTACCATAATGTGATAATAATTATTCTATCAACCAAACAAGTGGAAAGAGGGATCAGTCAATATTTTATATCTACTTAATAGTCTACACCACCTTACCAGAACAAGTATCTATGTCATCAAGCGGATGGGGATGTTTGGGAGGATTAATCTCATCAATAGAATACCCAGCATGAATATCATGAAGAAATAATAGAATCCATTATTATTAAATAGAGTACCCTTACTAATCTTGGGTCTCAAATAAGAGCTCCTAAAGCTAGTACATGATGTCAGTAAGATGCTTAGACAACTGATGTAGGAGTGCAGATAGTGGTGTTATAAGAACATTAATAACAATAGAGGTTTAATAAGAGATAATAATGGATATAAGAATTTATAAATAAAAAATAAAAATTTAATTCATGTAATGGAGTCACAAAAATGTATGTCATCAAAAAATCTTTAAAAAATATTTTAATAAAGAATAAATGATATAAAGGGAACAACGAAAAAACACTTAGACATAGTATAGTAGGGGAGTGTTATAAAGAATATTAAGACTCATTGGTTCTGTCACCCACCACTGCATCTATAGTACCCTCTCAAATGGTTGGTCCCTTGATGTCTCTCTCCTTATTAATTTACTATAAGTAAATGGACATAGGATCAATGATGGACTCTGAAGTTGATAAGGTATTGGAATTAATGTTAGTGGATGGTGGAGGTGAGGTGCCAATTCAGATGGTGGTTTGGCATATCATAGTAGTGTCGATGAACAGAACCTTTATATATGGTGGGATGTATGGGACTTACCTCGCCATTCCTGATCTGAATGAAAAACCTGATGGAAAACAATGTCGGTGAGCTCTACGATCCAGTCATATAGGGTGTCATAGGTATGAGGGATGGATGTAGATCGAGGGGCTGTAGTGGTAGGTGGATGAGATATAACATGGGATAGTGGTGAGGTAGGTGTTGAAAAGAATGGTGGTTCAATGAATGGGATTTCTAGGTGGTGAAATATACGAGGCAACAAACTACTCCACGATCTAGAGATCTGCCTGATATTATTCGTTGGATGAAAGTGTGGGAATGATAGTGGATGATATAAAATAGAAATGGGTTGCAAATCCCCGTAATTATGAATTAACAATTTTTATTGAATACAATGTATTACATGAAACACCTAAAAAAATGTAAGGGAATATAATATCCCAAGCCATGACTATATATTTACTATTTTAAATTAATTCAACACATGATATTTATTGTAATTCTCAAAACACAGAGTTAGCTAGAATTATAGGAAAGAGTGACCATCCTCCATAACTTGTGTTACTTTTATGAGTTACCTTCCTTGATATAATTTTTTACACAAAATAGAGACCATCCTCGATAGCTTGAATTACACACAAGACTACGTTTCACCAAATAGAAATGTATTATTAAAATATTATTATTTAATAAAATATGATATAAACTACCAGTTAATTTTTTTTATTAATAGTAATAATAAAAATATAAAAATTATGGGTTAAAACAATAAAAATGAATTCATTGGTAAACTATTTAATATATATGAAAATAAAAACCAATTTATATAAAAAGAAATATTATAATTTTTTTTCTTTAAAATGATTTTATCTTAATAAATATAAATAATTAAAATTATTTAATTATTTTAATGAAACATATATGTTACATATTCAATAAAAATATTTTTTTATATTTATCCATTAGTTATTATATGAATAAGATAAGAACAAACCATAATTTACATATAAAAACCTATATTTTTATAAAGGCTTATTTACCGTCTTTTAACGCTGAACCTATTTTAAATATTAATTTTTATTCTATTATAAATTAATTTTTAAAAAATATTCTTCATTATTTATTTCATAATGTCAAAATTACCCTATGGTTATTTTTTTTCTATTTCTTAGAAATATAATTTTTGATGAATAGTGAGAAATACTGCATTATAGTTAAAAACAACTGTTTCATTTATATAATTATTAATGTTAAGTTATATTTTAAATTTTTTATATTGTTAAAATTGATAAATAAGAAATCTATGAATACAATTTATGTTTTTATAATTAATTACACTTTGAATTTTAATATAAAAACTAAATAATATTTTGTAAATTTTTCTAGAAAACTTGTTAAACCCTATGTCTACATGATTAGAATTAATTTTAATTTTGTCCTTTCTGTGATTTTAATTTTGAAAAATTTACATAAACCTTTATAATAATGTTTATATTTTGATTATAATAAGATCAACTTATATTTTTAACCAAAATGATTACTGAAAGTGATTAAAATTAATTTTAGTGATTAATTTGTAATTACACATAAAATAAACAAAACCTTATATTTAAGGTCCCAAATGACCTAGAAGTTTTTCCAAAACCTATTTTACGTACATAATTCGGACATAAAATTCAATTAATGATTTTTTTGGTTTGGTATACTTTTTTTGGTAATAAAATCTGTATACACAACTTGTTTCCAAAGAATTCCAAGTGAGTCTTTTTCCTTCCCTAGAAAAGGCCACCACCACTCTCCATTTATAATCCCTATCAAGCCACAATGGCTCATGAAAACTCTAAAAAATTAGTCCCAAAAAATCAATAAACTCATCCTAAAATAATACACTTGGGAATAAATCAGTGAAAGAAATCTTTTGGTTTAGTCCAAAAGAAGTTACCCGAATAAGAGGTAATGACATCTCTCTGGCTTTTTAGTTTCATTTCCATTCTTCAACTCCTAAAATTTTATAATTTTATAATTACATATAAAGTATAATAAATATACTAGGATGTTTTTATGTTAATATTTATACCTAAACTTACACACACCATCATATAATGGGTTATGAACGTACTATTTCTGCGCCTGGAAAACTACTGCCTAATGAATTAATGATTTTTCATTTTTTCAATTTCTAACCTTCATGGATTAATATTAGGATATAAACACTATTGATATATATTATATAATATATTTGTTGTTCCATTAATCATATCTAGTTATTTTACAATATATTCCTTTATAGTTTCCATTTTGTGTTAATAAGATAGCATCGTTTGAGGAAGTGTGGACTACCTCCCACTCAAAGCGATTTGATTCGTTCACACAATCAATGGAATGTATAAAAAATTATTATAATTGATCATATGAGATATAAAAAATATATATGTGTTATTAAGGAAAAAATTATCATTCTGGATATTTATATATACATATAATTTTCTTTATTATACTTTCAAACACTAAAAAGTGATAATGTCAGTCGTGGATGTGTGGACTACCACCTCGTCCACATGGCGTGACTCCTTTTACATCATTAGAATTATAAATATATATATATATATATATATAAATGTATATATGACTGAATATTATTTTATTCATGATATTTTTATAATTATTGAAATAAATAATTATACTTACCTACATTCCATAACGATAATTAAAAAATGATAATGTTACTAATGCGTACGTACGATCTACAATCTTCATGATTGCAAAATTTGTTAAATTTTCACAAACTTATTCAATGATTGATTTTAAAAGAATGATTTATTTATAAACACGATAATTATTTGATTATTATTATTTTGGAAGTGTTATATTTGGACCCCTTTGACTATAGTTGACTTCCCAATGTTATTTTTGGTATATAAACCGAATTCGGTCAAAAAAACCCATTGTAAACAAAACTGTTTATGTAGATGTATAAAAACAAGTTATAAGTTAAATAAAAGTAATGATAAAAATGAAAACTATTCACATTTAATTATTAAATTGACATAGGTTAATTATATAAAATGTTAAAGGACGTTCACCCAAAAGGAAACATAAGTTAAGGGATTCTCATCTCACCTTTATACATCTATGAGATAAATTTCATGTAAACTACTTACAAATATTATGTGTTGTTTCTATTGAATATTTTGTTTTAATATACAATTAATCCCTTTTATATTCATTTTATATAATTCATTCATTTAATTTTATTCCATTATGTGGTCTGTGATATAAAATGTTTTAATGTTATATGGGACACTTTGGAATGTTGAAATATCATTTTCCACAACAACAACATTAATGATATTTCAGTGGTATTTCCATTCAAATAAAATCTATGATTATTTTTTATGAAAAAAACTAATTTTGTATCAAATTTTTATTCATAAATATTTTAAATTATAATTATCATTTTCCCTCTCCTTGGTACTCAATTTTTTTTGAAAATGTTTTTAGGAAAACCCGGCTTTATTTCTCTCTTTGTTCAGAGAAATTGTTTTCTTCAAAGAAACATGATATATTAAAATGTTTTAAAAAATGTTTTTAAATAAATTTTTATATTAATTTTTGAACCTTTTTCTTATTTTAATAATGTTTTCAATGGAATCATCTTGTCCCTTTTCGAATAATTCATTTTTCATAACATTATACCATGAAAAAGGAGTGTTCTTTTTTACCTTCTATGACATGAAAGAATTTTCTTGAAATCATTCCACCAAAAAATATTTTTAAATTTTTAATGGTTAATTATAAAATAGTTTATTTTAGAACTTTTTTTCATATAATTTTATTTCTTAAAGTTATTTTTAAATAAAATGATATTTTCCTCAAGAATGTTTTTAAAATAACATTTTTATAATATTTCTATTAATTTAAGAAAAAACCATTTATTTTAATCCACCATGACTATGATGTATTAATACCACCATTAACCTTACTGTTGATGGTTTATGACTAATTTGGACAATGATATTTTTCACATTCACTGCCTTGATTTATTTTTCCACCATGAAATATTCAATTTACTATGATCATTGATTTTTTCATAATTATCCATATAATTTATCATGGATATAATTATAACCTAAACTATACACCATTTTACATATAGTATATACCTTGGAAACAATTTTATCATTTGGGTTAATATTGAAAAATCTCTATCTCATACTCCAAACAGATGTTTGATAAGGCTAATTATTATATCAATTATCGGATATTTGAGAAATTTTTTAGACTAGTACAACATGGGTGTATCCAAGTTATATATTTACCCTTGATGAATCCGTAGTCTCATGGTATACATCATTTTGATATATGACTTAGATGGTTTTTTACCAAAAATTTTTAAATATTATTTCAATGGACATGATGATAAATGTACAATTTACCTTTGAAACATGAAATCCATTAATATATCATTTCAATAATTTATATTTTTTTATTAATCATCCATGATATTTCTCATCGACATATATATAGATACATTTCATTTTTAGTTATTTATCTCTAATGTGTTTCAATTTCATAACTTACCAGATTTATTATTCCTTATATTTTTATTTGAATGTAAGGCATTTCTAGTTATTACATTTCAATATTTTCTAGGAACTTCCCTTCACTTTATTAATTATAGGTTATGTGTGTTATTTTATTTTCCTTACCATATCTACTATTCTCAATAATTCATTAATTAGTTTTCGTTATCTACCCTTACTATTAATTTGAGATAACCCTTATTATGTTTATTTCCCCAGTTATCCAAGAAGTGTACTATAAATGATATGAATTAATTTACGAAATGTATTAGCGTTACCCTCAAATTTATTTGTTTATATGTTATAAATAAAGATATTGATCATAATTAATGTAAATATTAGAAATAAAAGACCAATTAATTTATCTGGTGTACCAAGACAACTAAATTGAACGATCCTTAGGGGCTTGAATCCTTGTAATTATTACAATGTAATTGATAACAGCCACTGGATCTTGGATTTTTGGTTATGGGTCACTATAGTAGGTATCACATGAAGTTTAGTAAACACCATGTGAACTAGATTTATAAAAACATAGGTTAGAGAAAATAAACCTAAGTTAAAATTTGAGGATAAGTATAGAATAAAAATATTGGTTTTTGGTAAAGTGTAGATTTTGTGGGTCTTCCAGGAAATACATCCCAATTTGGATACTATAAGTAGACATGGTTCTATAACTGAGATACCAAGGTGTAATAGATCTGACAAGGAGTTTGGAACCCGAACTGGGGTAGGCAGGTACATGACAATAGCACTTACTGCCCGCATGGTTTGACACTCCTGGGGGGTTGGATTAGGATAATCCAAATTTTATTTAAAACCATTATATAATATTTCAATGAATAATATAGGATAAAATTATGGTGTTTTAGATTAAAGATATTGTTTAATGGTTTATAAATCTTATGAATGATATTATAGATAAAACCTAGACCAAGGAATGACTTATTTGAAAAAAATGGATGGATTATTTATGTAATAAAGATATATTGAAAACCTTAGTTAAAAAGATATTTAGGGATTAACATTATTTCAAGGATTTATATCACACTATTTTTGGAAATTATATTATTTTTGATTTAGGAATGGACAAACCATATGTATAGTGAGAACCAATCAATTCTAGAAAGGCCATGGGTCTTAAACCCATGACCGAAGGACAATACGAGTTTAATACCAACCACTTACCTACAGAATTTCCATGTTAACTTTTCATTATTTCTATTTTTAAAAATTGATGAATAAATATTCATGATGAACTAGTAGTATCAATTATAAGTATTATAGATTAATTGTAAGAACACAGTTCTTATTTTAGAGGTACAGATTTCTTCTGTTATCTTTTAATTAAGTGTTTTTGAGAAAATATGGAAAATCGGAAAAATCATTTTTTTTGGAATGTACACGTCATGTACTTTATCCATACGCCGTGTACTTTTGGCCATGTGGGATAAGTACACAGGGCGTGTGGCCATGTCGGCGATGAAGGGTGTAGGAACCGACTACACGCTGTGTAGTGGTCCTTTACACGCCGTGTAGTCATTCGGAAGGCAAATAGTACTACAGTGGCCTGATGTGGGGTAGCACACACTGTGTACTCATGAAGACACGATGATTAGTCATGTAGGAAGATGAATAATGTCGTTCTGGCAGGAAGCCACCATAGGAATAGTTTAAAAATGGGAAGTACACGTTGTGTACTCGGAAGTACACGTCCTGTACATTGTTTTTTTCACTTAAAATGGGAAGTAGCCTCCCCTGTTCACAAGGAAGGCTTATAACCGGAGGAAGGAGTGGGAGGGGATGGAAGAACCTTTGAGGATCCATCAATATCAAACCGGGATTCTGTTTCTACCTCAGATGATCTCGTTGGAACAGCACGAGTAAGCCCTCCGCTCTCCTTAAGTCTTTCTTACCAATTCTTTCTTGAGGGAATGTTAATTACTTTTGAAAGGGTTTTCTTCATCATCAAATCTAAATCTTTTTTGGGCGTTTCTAGAATCTACGGTCACGTATATTGATGGTTGGCATTTAAGGTAGGTGGCTTGGTGTTTATTCGCCAACTGTCGTGCGTTTTGTGTGTTTTTGAGCTATGAACCCATATTTGGGGTGTCATGTGGCTGAGGAAGTGTCTATTTTAAATACCTTGAATTGTATAGGTAATTAGTTGTGATATTAAAATGTTGTTTGGGACTGCCGCTTGGATCCAGGACCACCCCGGGGGTGCGTTCCTCTGTTTAGCCGTTTGGCCAGGATACTCGTGGGTATGACTCTAATGTAATGATTGTAGAATTTCCTTGAGAGGAATTACTTGTGAATTATTTATTACATGTTGGGCAGGGCCCGGTTACCTGTTTAGACTGAGGGATGTATTGTGATTAGCCTGTGGACATTGTACTACCTAGCCTATGGGAAACTTCTTCCATGCCAATGGGCAGTTGATTTTGTTCCTGTGGGAAAACTTTTTTACACCTGTGGGAATATTCATGTGTTTGGTTCCTCTTTACCCGATGGTGGGAGTTTACATGTCTGAGGACGTTGGTTTTTTATTTAGAATATTCACTATGGTTTTATTTTAAATTAAATGATTAAATGGATATTAAAATGTCCATATAACTGGTTAAGTTAGTTACATTCAGTACTACTTACCTTATTGCATTTTATTACCGCACACTATTGTTCCATGTTTACACACAGGTGGGCACAGGCCTTTGGTGGGTGCCTAATGAAAATTTATTTCTCACACCCTGTTTGGGCCATGCTTTTAGGGCCAATCATATTACATTTCTACAGGTATAGATAAGGGAAAGGGTCCCTAAACATGTACTTGATTGCTGGTGGGGTGTAGGAGAGCATGGGACTGAGCATTGTCTCATGATTCCGCTGGCCATTCTGTTTTGTTTTTCTGTACTTTTACTTCGGTTGTATTGTATTTCACTTCTATGTAACATGTTATGGATATTTTCTTTTATCTAGAGACATGTTTCATCATATCTATATATCTGGTTGGTTATATCTACAGTAGTGGTTTCTTTTAGTTGTGTATGGTTTACTGCTTCCGTTTTTGATGCATGTTTTATTTGATTCCACTGCGCTAAACCTTGACAAATAAGGGCATTGTTTCCCTAATATTAGACTTGGTCCCTCTCTTCTAGTCAGAAGCCACTGGAATTTGGGGAAATGCACATGAGGTCTTGTGGTGAACCGGGTTCGGGGCACCCGTTGTGTGTCACATGGAACCGGAACGTTACAAAGTGGTATCAAAGGTGTTTCTTTTCTTTGACTTACTATTTGGAGCCGTAACCAGGGATAAGATTAATAGTAATTGGTTATAAGTTGTGCATGGGCGTAGCTAACCCATGTACAGGGAAAATCCAAGTAAACTCGTATTGCAATATTACTGATTTTTGAATTTACAGTCTAATTTATTTTCACTGTTGGGTGACGCACTTGTGGTCGTGCTATTTATATTTTATTAATGGGTTCTATTTAGTTGCAACTCGATGAGATGAGGGAATGCCATCTCATGCATCATTTAGGCCCATGCTAGAAATCACATGCCATGCATAGTTCCATGTCTTGTAGGTGCATTAGAAATTTCATGTTGTTGTGATAGTAATTGTGCTAGTAAAAGCATGTTGTTGTGATATCTGCTTTGATAGATACCTGATGTGTGATAGTGTATTTTGTATGAGCCGGTTTATCGAATGAATGCCAAAAAAAAAATTTTGGGCAGTATGGTCCCCCATTGACCGCAATTTGGTGGATCATTGACTATTTATTATGTTATAACATAGATAAGATGTCAAGCATTGATTCGTGTGGAGTATGGGCCCTCACAGATCAGAATATGACACATAGGTGTTGTTTTTCAGTGTTTTATAGGTTCTGAAGATGTTTCTAATGCATACTATCCAGAAAAAGTAGTATACACACTGTGTAGTGATTTACACACGCCGTGTGTGTTCTTCTCTTCAGGAAGAAAAATAAACTTTCTGAGAACATGCCGTGTACCCGGAGTACACGTTGTGTAGTCTCTTCCCGTGTCACAAACCATGTGGGTGGCAACACAGGGAAAGGAACACCTTGGGGTGAACACACAGTGTACCAGGTGTACACGTCATGTAGTGTTGTCCCGGATTCTGCCGTGTAACTAACGACATGGGCGGAGGAAACCTTAAGACATATTTTCCATGTCCACTATGGAACACGCCGTGTAGTCTGACCTAGGGACCCGGCTGTGTAACTAAAAACACCAGTTGGGGAAATCCTTTCGTATACACACAGTGAGTATATAGAACACTCCGTGTAGGTTGAGCCGTGTGTCTGACCATGTAACTAACAACACGGGTCGGCGGAGCTCGTCTAGTACACGTCGTGTACCCTTGGGACATGTCGTGTAGTCATGTTCAAGGACAGACCATGTCGAGTTAGCCGAGTGGATGGGAAACAGGGTGGTGTACACGCCTTGTGCGGGTGTAACACACCGTGTAGTGTCAAGCCGAGCAGTCGGCCATGTCAGAAGCGACATGGGCAGTTGGAAGCATTCACCATAAATGACGTGTAGATGATATGCACACCGACATGTATTTTTTTTAAAGGGAGTCATGTGGATCAGCCGTGTAGAAAGACCCGACTAGGGAAGGGAAGTCAGGTACACAATGTGTAGTCAATATACACGCTGTGTAGTCTTGTATTAAAAAATTTTAACGCCTTCTTCATCCTCTTCCCTTTTGGGTTTCTTTGTTTTCAGTCGTTTTTAATCTTGTTCTAAGGTGTGAATTTGTCCTTATAGTGTCATGACAACGAGACGACCACACGTCATTTGCAAGGAGAGCGGCGACGACAGTACTCCAGAGATGGTGGGCCACGAGCTACTAGTTGTTCCTTCATTAAAGCCAGATGTGGCGCCAGCTGTTATACCGGACAAAGGCACAGATGCGCAGTTTTGTGAAGGATTCATGCGGTTCATGCAGACCTTTCAGGGAGCACTGTAGGATGCCATATCTATGGCTAAGCTTACTCACATATTCCAGCAGCGGCATCCACCGACATTTTGAGGGGATGGAGGACCATAGGCTGCGGAGTCTTGGATGAGGTCGATGAAAACTATTTTTGAGCATCTTGAGACGCCTCCAGTGTGAAGGGTCAGGCTCGCGACATATATGTTGGGTGATTCCTCCAAGTGGTGGTGGGATGTTACCACCCAGTCAGAGTATCATAGAGACATGGCGTGGGAAGATTTTCAGGCAGTCTTCTATGACTTATTCTTCCCAGAGATGCTGAGGGCAGATAGAGCTCGAAAATTCATGAATCTGCAGCAGGGTGCTATGTCGGTGATGGACTATTATACTCGCTTCACTGATCTTCAGCGTTTTCTACCCGTTCTAGTGGGTGATGAGATGTTGAGGGACTGGTGTTTGGAGGATGGTCTCATATACGACATCTGAGAACTGGTGAATGTTTTCAGGATTGAAAAATGTACATGCTATTGTGAAACAGGTGCTGATTACAGAGAGGAACCTGTGGGAATCTAGTGGTGTGGGCCAGGGCGGTTCAGCACCAATTACTGGTACTACTTCTAGTGGTAAGAGGAAGATACTGATGGAATTCTCTCAGGGTGGAAGTACCAGTCAGAATAATGCTTTAGGTGGCCTCGTCATGTGCTACCAGTGTGGTAGAGATGGGCACAAGAGGACATAGTGTCCACGAGACCCAGTGGAATGCCGAGCTTGCGGCAGGATGGGTCATCTGCAGTGCTTTTGCGGGGTGCTTCCCCCGATGGATAGTGTGAGGGGTTCTGGGTAGACTCCGTGTGCGGGAGTTGGACCAACAGCTTCTTACTAGTCAGGGAACTGGAATACGTTAGGGCGTGCATGCAGATATGGTGGTCTTGGACGTGGTAGAAAGACACCAAGATCTCAGAGGCAGCATGGAGGGACATCTCAGGGTAGTCAGCCTATGTAGCAGGGCCACGACACTGGGCAGATATATACAGTGCAACAAACCCAGCAGAAGCAGGATCCTGGACCTTCTATAGTCAGAGGTACTATTCTAGTAGCTTCTATTTTATCTTCATTACTTTTTTATATGGGTTCTATGCATAGTTTCATATATGTACACATAATGGAGAGCCTTGGGATTTGTGTTTCTACTTCTTTTGATATCATGACTCTAGACACTCCGTTGGGTATGAGAACGACTGGTGTGCGTCAGTGCAAGGACTACCACCTTGAGTTTGATGGGTGTCACTTTCATTGGGACCTCTATGTCTTAGAGATGACGGCATATGACATCATTCTTGGGATGTACTGGTTGGTTCCCTTTCGAGCCTCTGTAGATTTATATTGTCGTTTGGTGAGTTTCACATCAGAAGAGGGTGGAGAGTTTCTATACAAAGGCGAATGGGCTGCTTAGGCGAGTCGAGCTGTACCAGAGCATCGTGGGCGAGGTGGAGTCACAGACCAGATTGCGAGATTATATTTGGATGACCATGGGACTTGTCTAATATATTTCCCTCCAGTGGTTGATCGTTTCAGGGATGTCTTCCCAGATGACTTTTCAGGTCTACCTCCGGAGCGAGAGGTGGATTTCCCTATTGAGCTTGTTCCAGGATCAGCACCGGTGTCCATTCCTCCTTATTGGATGGCTACACCAGAGTTACAGGAGATCAAGAGTAGGTAAGAGGAGTTACAAGCAAAGGGTTTTATCTGACCCAGTACTTCTCCTTGGGGTTCTCCGGTCCTTTTTGCGATGAAGGTGGATGGTACCCTCAGACTCTATGTGGATTATCAGAAGTTGAACTAATTGACAGTTAAGAACTGATATCCCTTGCCAAGGATCGATGATATTTTTTATCAACATTGTGGAGCATGAGTTTTCTCGAATATTGAATTGAGATCAGGATATCATCAGTTGTGCGTGAGACCATCAGATATACCACTTATATCCTTTCAGAGTAGATATGTTCTATACGAGTACTTGGTTAATCCATTCGTACTCACGAACATGCCATCACTTTTCAAGGCTATGATAAATCGTGTGTTCCATCTGTAGCTTTTTTCTTTTTTGGTAGTATTCGTGGATGACATCTTGGTGTACACTCAAACTCGACATGACCATGCCATCCATATTGAGATCGTATTGAGTACACTGAGAGAGCATCAGCTATATGCTAAGCTCTCAAAGTGCCACTTTTGGATGGACCAGATTCACTTCCTGGGTCATATCATCTTAGAGGCATGAGTTTCAGTATACCCAGAGAAGGTGAGAGTAGTAGCTTTCTAGAAGAATCATAAGAACGTGTTTGAGATACGGAGTTTCCTAGGGATGGCTGGTTACTACCGTCGTTTCATCCAGGAATTCTCTCGCTTTGCAGCACCGTTGATGGGTTTGACAAAGAATGGTGTGACGTTCGTTTGGAAAGAAGCTTCTGAGACAGCCTTTCAGGATTTGAAAGGAAGGTTGACATCAGCACCGATCCTGATACTCCCAGAGGAGGGGAATATGTATACAGTTTACTGTGATACATCGGGTATTTGGCTGGGAGCAGTGTTGATGTAGGGTGATCAAGTTGTTGCGTATGGATCTCAGCAGTTGAGGCCACATGAGAAGAATTACCTGATGCATGATCTCGAGTTGGCTGCAGTTATGCATGCATTACGCTGTTGGAGGCATTATCTATTTGGAGAATGGTTTGAGTTATTTACTAACCACAAAAGTCTCAAGTATATGATTACTCATCATGACTTGAACCTGAGGCAGCGAAGGTGGGTAGAATACCATCAGTCCTTAGACTTCGAGCATCCCTATAAACCTGTTAAAGGTAATGCAGTAGCTGATGCACTGACCAGGAAGGCTTAAATACAGGCAGTGCAGGAGGCCAGTGATGAGTGGCAGATCATGGCCTTATTCTTTGAGATGTGTCTGGAGGTTCACGACAGTCAGGGGCAGTATTATCTTTTATCTTTAGCTGTGACTTCTACCCTCCAAGATAGAGTTAGGATGAGACAACTATCTAATTCAGAAATCATAGTTATATGGGAGTCAGTGTCAAGTGGGGACCCTCCTCCTGGTTGAAAGATAGGCGATGATGAGGTTTTGCATTTCCATGCATGAGTATGGTTTCCAGGGGATATACGTGAAGAGATGATGTGGGAGTTTCATTCATCATCTTGAGAAGTTAATCCCAGTGTTTCCAAGATGTACCGTGACTTGAGACATCTGTACTGGTGGCTGGGTATGAAGAGAGATATAGCTAGTCTTGTTACGAGGCCATCCATCTATCAGCAAGTGAAGGTGGAGCATCAGAGGCCAGCCGGACTATTACATCACTTACCCATACCAGAGTGTAAATGGGACGATGTCGCGATGGAATTTGTGACTAGTTTACCATGGTCACCTCGAGGCAATAATGACATGTGGGTTGTTGTGGATAGACTCACAAAGGTAGAACACATTTTGCCGATCAAGGAGACCTTCGATATTGACGAGCTCAGGAAGTTGTATCTCTAAGAGATCTTGTGTCTCCATGGGGTACCTCGTTCTATCATTTCAGAAAGGGTCACCCGTTTTACATATTGTTTCTATCATAGTTTTCAGAGGGAACTGGGTACACAGGTGATTTTGAGCACAGCTTACCACCCTCATACCGATGGCCAGTTAGAGCGTATGATATAGGTGCTTAGGGACATGCCAAGAGCAAGCATCCTGGACTATGGGGGCTCGTGGGAGAATCATATTCCCGTATTCAAGTTTTCCTATAATAATTGTTTTCAGGAAACTATTGTGATGGCACCATACGAGGCTTTATATGGTAGGCCATGTCGATCACCTTTGGGCTGGTCAGAGGCAGTTGAGGAAGCTTTACTGGGAACACATCTCATGTAGGAGACTTTTGAGCAGGTCTAGTTGATTCAGAAGAAGATGGATACCACGCAGTCTCATCGGAAATCTTATGATGATCTCCGTAGACGACCTTTGGAGTTCGTCGTTGGAGATTAGGTTTTCTTGAATGTTTTGTTGAGGCTGGTACACAAGAGGATCAGGAGACAGGGTAATCTTTTACTGAGTTATGTGGGTCCATTTGAGATTCTGTGGAGAGTTGGACCGGTTTACTATCGGTTTCAGTTACCTCAGAGGTACCGAGCCATGCATGATATCTTCCACGTATCTCTGTTGCACCACTATCATTCAGACACGTCTCACATCCTTCAGCCCGAAGATGTTGAGCTTCAGGAAGATGTGTCCTTTGAGGAGAATCCGATTCAAATTGTTGATAGGACCATAAAGGTTCTTCGATGTCGGTAAGTTCCACTCATACAGGTGCTATGGCAGAATGCCCGAGTGCAGGATGAATCCTGGGAGTGGGAAACTAACAGACATGCTCAGTGGTTGGAGTTGTTTATGGTTTTACCTTCACCACTATTGGAAAGGAAATTCGGGGACAAATTCTTATAAGGGGGGGGGGTTGTAATAACCCGGTTCTTATTTTTGAGTTACTGGATTCTTCCATTCTCTTTTCCTTATGTGTTTTTGAGAAAATATGGAAAATGGGAAAAATAATTTTTTTGGAAAGTACACGTCGTTTACTTTATCCACACGCTGTTAACATTTGGCAGTGTGGGATAAGTACACATGGCATGTGGCCATGTCTGTGATGAAGGGTGTAGGAACCGACTACACGCTGTGTAGTGGTCCTTTACAAGTCGTGTAGTCTGTCGGCATGCAAATAGTAAGGCAGTGGCCAGGACATTAAAATGTTGTTTGGGATTGCTGCATGGATCCAGGATCACCCCAAGGGTGTGTTCCTCTATTAATTCGTTTGGCCAGGATACCCATGGGTATGCCTCTAAAGTAATGATTGTAGAATATACTTGAGGGGAATTTCTTGTGAATGTTTATTTACATGCTGGGCATGGACCGGATACCTGTTTATCCTGAGGAATGTGTTGTTATTAGACTATGGGATTTGTACTAACTTGCATGTGGGAAACTTATTTCGTGCCTGTGGGAAGTTGAATCAGTGCATGTGGGAGACATTTGTTACGCATGTGGGCAATATCCGTGTGTCTGTGGGAAAATTAATGTGTTTGGTTCCTCATTAGCAGAGGGTGGGAGTTTACGTGTTTGAGGAAGTTGGGTTTTTATTTAGAATATTCATTGTGGATGTATTTTAAATTAAATGATTAAATGTATATTAAAATGGAAATATAACTGGTTAAGTTAGTTACTTTCAGTACTTCTTACTTTATTTCATTTTATTACTACACACTATTGTTGCATGTTTACACACAGTTGGGCACGGGCCTTTGGTGGGTGCCTACTGGGAATTTATTTCTCACACCCTAATTGGGAAATTCTTTTTAGCCCAAACAATTTATGTTTCTACAGGGGTAGATAAGGGCAAGGGTCCCGATACAGGTACATGATTGCTGCTTGGGTTTAGGAGAGAATGGGATCGAGCATTGGCTCGCGATGCCGCTGGCCATTCAGTTTTGCATTTCTTTACTTGTACTTCTGTTGTATTGTATTGCACTGCTATGTAACATGTTCTGGCTGTTTTCTTAGAACCGGATACATGTTTCATCATATCTATATATCTGGTTGGTTATATCTACTAGAATTTTTTCTTTCAGTTGTGTATGGTTTACGACTTCCGTTGTTGCTACATGTTTTATTTGATTCCGCAACGCTACACTTTGACAAATGAGGGCATAGTTTACCCACTATTAGACCTAGGCCCTCGCTACTAGATGACAACCACTAGCATTTGGGGAAATGCGCTTGAGGTCTTGTGGTGAACCGGGTTCAGGGAACCCATTGAGTGGAACCTGGAACATGGACGTTACATTAATCGAATAACGAATTTTTTTTGGAAGATAGTTAAAGTCAAATAGTTGGACTTTTTACACTTTTATGGGCCTTAAGATCCTTTAAAAAAGGAATTTCTTGTGCTCCAAACATTAAAATTTATTTTATGGATGAATTAGAATATGATTTAAGAATAATAAGAATTTAGGATTTTTCATATCAAATTAAAACCTATTAAGAAAGTATATTTCCTTATATTCTTGCCCTATAAAATAATTACTCAACAGAAGCATACCAATATAAAAAAATTCTGCAAAATAATTTAATTTTGGATAAACCAATGGTCTTCTAAATTATCATGGATTTATGTATTTGAGTCCCTCGTCGTTTGATTGGTCATTCAATTGTGTTTGATTGATTGACTCATTCACCTATAATATTTACACTTTCCCTCCTAGTAGGTTTCTCTACTAACCACTAATGTTCTCATACTTAGAGACCTAGTTAAATGGTAGTCTGTGTGACCCTTGAACATCCCATTCTTACTTTTTTGGTGGATTTTTTACTAACTATTCTCATGATATGGGCTAGAAATCATAGGAAGTATAAAATAATCTATATCCATGATCATGTTTAAATTTCAAGTACACAATTAAATTAAGGATGGGAGAATGTAACAACCCAAAATCCAAAGTATAACATTTTATTAAATAGCATGTATGACATGACACACCAATCATTTAAGGGAACATAATATCCCAAGACTATACTATATATTTACTATTGTAAATAAATTCAACATATGATATTATTTGTAATCCATAGAACACCGAGTTAGCTTGTGTTACCGGCCAGAGTAACCATTCTCAATAGCTTGCTTAACATGCAACAATGATGTTCCGTGATAGATTTTGTTACAAACAATATCTTTATTCCTTGATAGCCTTCATTACATGTAAGGCCATGTTACAGAAAATAACAATGTATTGCTAAAATATTATTATTTAATATAAAATTATATAAACTAGCCATTAAATTAGTTTTTAAGAATAGTAATAACTTATAAAAATAATGGTTTACACATATATAAAATTAATTTATTAGTTAAATATTAATTTGAAACAAAAATAAGAACTAATTGGATATAAAAAGAAATTTTATTATTTTTATGCTTCCAAAGGAGTTTTACCTTTATAAAAATAAATAATAACAATATGTGAATGATTTTAATGAATAATATATGTTATATATTTAATAAAATATTTTTTATATTTATCTATTATGTTTTATATACGTAATATAATAACAAAGCATATTTCTCACATAAAAATCTATATTATTATAAAGGAAATTTTACAACCTTATAATGGAGAACATATTTTTCATATTAATTTTAACATTGATAAAAATTGAATTTGATAAAAAAAATTCATTATTAAATTCATATTTTAAAAATTATCCTAGGGTGAATTAATGGTATTTTTTGAGAAAATCCATTTTTTATGAATAATGAAAAAATATTGTATTTTCGTTAAATAGTAAATTTTCAATTATATAATTATTAGTGATAAATTTTTTTAATGTAAAATTATATAAAATAATAAATATTTTAAGACAATTTATTTTATTATAACCAATTTCACATTGAAATTGAATATTGAAACTCAATAACCTTTTAAAAAGGTTTCTACTAAAACCAGTTAAACCGTCTGTCTGAAAGATTAGAATTAATCTTAATTTTTTTTATTATGTGATTTTAATTATAAATAAAGTACATAAAACATTTTAATCAATGTGATATTTTGAGTCTAATAAGATAAAATTAATTTTTTACCCAAATTATTATGGAATATGATTCACAATTATTACTGTGATTGAGGTGTAATATAGGGGTAAAAATGTACTAAAGCTTATATTTAATGGTGTAATTCACCTATACACATCTAAAAAAACTCATTTTAAGTCCATATTTCTGCCATTAACCTTAAATTATTTAGTTTCGTTTGATTGGATTGACATTTTTTAGGTGAGAACATTTTTTCACCAAACTTGTTTCAAAATATTCCAAGTGAGTCATTTTCCTTCTTGATAAAAAGCCACCAACACTCCCCCATTCTCACACCTCTCAATCCACATTGGAAAGTCCATCCTCTACCCAAGTAGTCTCCCAAAATCCCTATCCTAATCCTAGAATCATCCCCCAGTAATATATCATTACTATGAAGATTTTGGTTAAAACTAAAAGAAGTTACTCGATTAAGAGGTAATGTCTTATCTCAAAAATTTTAGTTTCATTTCCTTTCTTCAACCCCTATAAACATCTTATTATATGATTACATAAAAACCACTATTATATATATATATAATATTATTATTTATGTTTTTATTTATACCTATAATTACACACATATCCATTTAATGGGTAACAAACATACATTTTCTATGTCTGGCGAACTAATGCCCCAGGAAATAATGATTGATCATTTTTTCACTTCAAACATTCATGGTTGGACATTATGATGGAAAAAAAAATTTATATATATATATATATTATGGTATATATTATATATCTAATTTTATTTAATTATTTTACAACAAATACCATTATACTTTCAGTTTTGTGTTAATATGATAACATTGTTTGAGGAAGTGTGGACTACCTACCCCTCAAAGTGAGGTGATTCAATCACACGATCCATGGAATGTATAAAGTATGATTTTAATTGAACATAAGAGACATAAAAAAATATCATTATGATACTAATTAGATTACTAACTTTATGTATATAAATTTATATTTATATTTATAGGCACACACGTATCAATTTATTTATTATCCATCCACGCACTAAGAAGTGATAATGTTGATCAATGACGTGTGGACTATCACCTCATGATCATGATGCGATTTATTTTAAATCATGTGAATTATATATAAGTATATAATAATAAATAATATGTAATTTATGATATTATGATCATTCAGGAAGTATATATTTCTATTGTCCTTCCTTCTTTATTGATCATTGAAAAATGTGAATGTTACTCATGCAAAACTACGACCTACCATCTCCATGATTGTAATGTTGGTTTATTTTTATAACCATATTTAATTATTTATTTTAAAACTATAATTTATGTAAAAATATGATATTTATGGAATTATTATTATTATGTAAATGTTATATGTTGACCCCTTGGACAATAGTTGACATACCAATGTTTTTTGACACATAAACCGATTTTGGTCAAAACAGTGGATTTAAACATAGTAGTTTCAATAATTATATAAAATAATTTAATAAGTGAAATAAAATTAATTATAAACATGAAAAAATATCTCATTAAAATATAAAATTAACATTATATTATTATACATGAAGTTAAAAGACATTCACCCAAAATGAAACACAATGTAATGGATTCTTATATCACCTTTCTACATCTATGAGATAAATTTCATGTACACCACTTACAAATTTTTTTATTTTTATATATTGACCCTTTTGTATAATTATATAATTAATCCTTTTTTCTTCATGTACTATTAAAATTTCTTTTAATATTATTCATTAATCAGGTTTATGATTTAAATTTTTTTAAAGTGGTACGAAACACTTTCGAATGTTTAGAGATTATTTTCATCCACAAAAAATTTAATGATCCTTCAATAGAATTTTCATTTGAGGAACTTTTATGACCATTTTCCAATAAAAATGTTCTCTCTTTTGGATATTCATAACCATTTTCAATTATTAGTACCATTTTACACTCTTTAGTACTCAAAGTGTTTTAAAAATGTTATTAGGAAAACCCAACGCCATATCTCCCATTAGTCAGAGTACCTGTTTTCTTTTAAAAGCCATATTTTATTAAATTATTTTAAAAAAATGTTTTAAAATGTTTATTATATACATTTTTACGCATTTTTTACATTACCAATGTTTTCAACGGAATCATCTTATTGATTTCTGAAAATAGAACTTTTCATACCATTTTACCGTGCAAAAGGAATGTTCTTTTTACCTTATATAGCATGTACACATTTTCCCAAATTCATTCATTTCAACCCTCCTTTCAATTTCTAAAAGGATCATTTTTAATATATATATTTTTTAAATTTATTTTAAAAATAATGGTTTTTATAAAGGTTAAAAAGGATATTTTTCTGAGAAATGTTTTTAAAATAACGTTTTTAATATTTCTATTCATAAATGAAGAAACCCTTTATTTTACTCCCCTTTTGGGGTAGTTTTTTAACACCATGATTAATCTTACTATGGATGGTTTAGGACTAATTTGGTCAAGGATAGTATTTATATTCAATTCGTTGACTTCTTTTCCCCATGAGATAATAAATCTCTTACAATCATTTAATTTTACCTAATTATCCATATCATTTAACATGGATATTAATATTTCATAAATCATATAGCATTTTACACATGGTTTCAAATTTGAATATTATTTTATTATTTGTCTAAATATTTATAATTCTCCATATTTAACTCCTTAATGATATTCAATAAGGAACAATATTAAATCGATTATTCAATATATGAGGAAAGACTTAGACTGGTAAGAAATGGGTGGGTACTGATTATTGATTTCCCCTCGATGGATCAGTAGTTTCATTGAATGAATAATTTGGCTAGATTCCTTAGAGGATTTTTTACCCATCATTTTATAAACCATCTTCTGAATGGTCATGACAATAAAGGTACCATGTACCCAGGAAATTTGGCATCCAATAATAAATAATTTCCTTCAATTATATTCAGTTATTATTCATCCATGAGATTTTTCATTGATATATATCTGAATTTATTTAATATTGAGGATTTAGTTATTATTCATCCATCAGATTGTGTGTCGAAATATCTATGGATACATTTTATTTACCTTTATTTAGATGTCTTGGGTTTTAGTTACCAACTGTGGCTTATTTATTTTTCCTTGTCTAGTTATTTCAAATGCATGTGTTACTAGTAATTACCCTTCCATATTGTTTACATACGTATGTTTATTTTATTTACTATATGGGATGTGTGTGTAATTATTTACATTTCCATATTTATTATTCTCATTGATTCATTATTGCTTCAACCTTACTTACCCCTACTGTGAATTTGTGATCAAACTTAATATTTTTCTTTCCCCAGTTACTCAAGAAGCATACTATGAATGATATAAAAATATTTAATAAATGGATTAGAGTTACTCTCATGGTTATTTATATATATTTTTAATAATAATGAAAAATTGTGTTGTAATTACTGTAGCTTTTTATAATAAAAGACTCATTTATGTATCTAGTTTACTAAGACTACTGAAGTGATCAATCTTTCGATAATTGATTCCTTGTAATCATGCCAATGGAATTGATAGATGAAGCTAGCTCTTGGATATATGGGGTTGGTTCACTACATGTGTGGTGTTATGGGTAGTTATGGTAAAGGTAATGGGTGAGGGAAGTTGGTTGTGGGATGGTGTTATGTGGAGATTGTAAGAGAAGGGGCTGATGTGGTGAAAGAGAGTTGAGTGGGGTCATCTTCCTGATGGATGGGCATGTCATCAACACACTAAATGTATCCGGTTCCCATCAATAGATGTCTCCATCCATCCTAAACCACACCTTATTGTTTACCATGAGAAATTTAAAAGACTATATAGGGACTAGGGATGTGAGGGGATGTGAGGTACCAAAAAAACTAGGATTACTGGAATGATGGGTAATGAAGGATCCTCCCATAAGTGTTCCTATAGTCAGCTATACATGTACCCCCTAATAAAAGGAAAACATAGAAGCTAGGATGATGAATGGGTTGCCCATGAATGAAGAGAGAATGAGGATGTCCATTTGGATGGAACTCCCTTGAGAATCTACAAGTGTGATTAAGGAATGCATCAAGGATTGATGAAGGATCTGGAGTGAATCACCTCAATGTTGGGTGGACATTTCAGTATAAGGATCATGGAAGATCTAAGGATTCCATAGGATCATCCTAAAAAAACTCACTACTAAAAACCTTCTTAGCATGAGATGAAGAGTCAAAATAACCAGGAATGTGATGTATTTAGAGGATTATAGGTTGCTTCAAATTCCATACTCATTGAGAGTGAGTTATGGGGTCTTCTACCAAACTGAAAGGTTACCATATCTACTACCATCTAATAAGTGTCCATGAACTAAAGGAAAATATCCCTAATAGTTTCCTCATTTATATCGATAATGGGGGATAGGTGTAGTTTATCATGGAGGTTGATGACATCCTGGGTAATCTAGAGAAACATAAGAATGGAATGATCCAATGTCTTTTTGTTCCACATCAACTTTTCCTGATAGTGGAATAACCAAACCTATTGCTCGGGTGTGAATAAGTGATGGATGGGGTGGAGATAGGGATGAGAAGTGTGTTGTGACCCATTAGAGGAAGAATGTGACACGACTGAGGATGAGGGGATTTTGGAGGCAATAATGGAGTCCCAAGAGAATGAATTGGGGTGTGATGGTAGTGGTGAATCCCTCTGGTGCCTAACCATAGGTTAATATTCACACTTAGGTGAATGATCAGAAGGTGGGATGTGAGTTTTCATTAGACTGGACATTTGGGATATATAGGAATGAAGAGTATGTAGTGGAGGAGGTGAAGAATGGAAAGGGAACATTAATGGAGAGTGATTGATATAGTATTAGGAGAGGAATGGAAGAGGTGGTGGTTGTGTAGATGGATAGGTATCAGGGTAGAGGGGTGGATTGTCGGGCTTCTACAACCCATGGTTCACGACCGTTTATGTGTCCTAAATATAATTTCATTTAAAATTAAATGATGTTAAATGCATATAATTTATTTATTTTTGGTCCTAAAACATACACATCATTAATATATTAGAAGATGAGTTGTTTGGGATTTTTCCCCTTTTTGATCCAGGGCCTTCATCCTTGTCTTCCATTATTCCATTGGATTTTCATAGCTCTACTATACTCAATTATAGATTAATTTTCAAATGCTAGGTTGTATCCCAGTCAGTGCTTCACATCATGTTGAGTGGTAGACTCTGTATTTCTTGGATAAATATCATAGTGATAATGCTCCCCTCACAGAATGTGTCACGACCCGTCCCCTGGGGCCCGTGCCGTGATTACCCCAAGCCCACCTCTTATAGGCTAGGGGTAGGCGACTAGCACCGAAAGGAATATGCCCTAAAAAGGGATGGAATTTCCTTTAAACTTGTACCAACACATGGTCCGAGAACACAACAAGAATCAACTGTGAAGTAAACTACAAAAGTAAATGTGTACTAAACATAAAGGGTCCGAAATAGAATCCCAACTTGAAAATTACAAGTTCTACTTGGAATTATAAAATAGTTGAAAGTTGAAAAGCTTCTTCTAGAGATTCCACCGAAGATACTACCTGAAGGATAGGTACAGATCGTCACCACAATACTCCACGTCCGCTCGTCTCCTCCATGTTAGGTCATGCCGAATGTACTCCTTTATGAACTGTCCAGTCTTGGCTCCCTCAGCCTCAATCAATGTTGTGCGTCATCTGCACAATACACAAAATGGTTCTGGCAATGCCCGTGTAGGGGTGAGTAAAACGATACTCATTAAGGACCCTGAGACCCCAAATGTCTCCTAAAATTCCAAAAAGAAAAATAGCAAGGTAACAACATGAAGGTAATGTACCACACAATTAAAGTACCCCATTTCATAACCTCAATCACAAGAACAAAGTAAAGACAGCTTAAACAAGGATTTATTCTACGGGTAGTAACAAGTAACATCCCTAGTCACAATGTCGAATAACTCGGCTGCCTGAGAACTCCTCCTCTATCGAGTACAGTGGGCCTACCTCGTCAATAGAGTCACATCCCACAAACATTAAACTGCTAATTTACTACTTCCCATTGCATACTGTGGGTCTTTTGGGTCACCCAGAGTCTTCCCCCCCACCCCAAATGCGGTCTTCTATGGTACTCCTCCCCATCGCATACCCAGACTGCTCCCCACCATGGCCTGCCAGGTCATACAGAACCACCCACCCCCATCTTGGTCTGCAAGGTTACTCCACCCCATCGTGTACTGCAGCCGTTGTGTCACTCCAAGCCAAAAAGTTAGTAGTCAACAGGTATCAGCCAATCATAGGGTTCCGTAAGTAGTGTGCTTGGGAGAACCACACCCAAATCCAACAGTCATTTCTCAACCAGCACAAATTATCAAAAATAAAATACCTAATGATCGTTCATGTCATATTGATTCCAACGCAATAGAAGGTGCATCAGTCGAACGCTCTGTCTGTGTGTTATTTGAATTTCAGTGCTGAGGGCCCAGTTGGATTCCGTTGTGATCCAACCTTGCTGAAATCCAAGATTCTCCAAAACTCTTATTTTGTAAGGAATAAGTATTTTCTTGCTCCAAGGGACCCAACGATGCAGATGGTTCGTCAAACTTGGGGATGGTCTTCCAGAGAAGCCCCTTTGAGGGTTTTTGGACCCATTTCTGGTCCGACACCACCCGACCCGGTCTGGGTGGGGACGAGGTGGACTCAGCTCGCTGGGCCAATTTCATGTCTGACCCACATCAAGGGGGCCTTCAAGGGCGGCCCGACCCCAATAGCGCAACCCACAAAGGGGAGGCTCATCCTGCAAGGGGCGGCGACCTGCTAGGGTGGTGGCCCGCTGGGGTGGCGACTCACTCTGAGGGCAGCAGCCCACTCCAAGGATGTCGGCCCGGCTCCATGTGCGGTGGTCCGATCCAAGGATAGGGGCCCACTCCAAGGGCGGCAGCCTGGGTCCAAGTGCGGTGGCCCGAGTTGAGGGAGGCGACCCGGCTCGATGGCGGTGGCCCTCTTAGATGGTTGTAGCCCGACTCCAAGGGGGGAGACCGTTCTCAATGGTGGAGGCCCGAATCAAGGGAGGCGGCCCACTCCATGGGAGGAGTCCCGTTTTGATGGTGGCGAACAGACGTGAGGGAGTCAACCAGACTCAAGGGTGGCGTCCCGGCTCGAGGGCAGCAGACCGCTCTGAGGGAGGCGGCCTGGTTCCGAGGGCGGTGACCCGGCTAGAGGGCGGCAACCCGACTGGAGTGCAGCGGCCTAGTCAAAGGGAGGCATCCCGGTTTGGAATGATGTGGGGGGTGTAACTCCCAAGTCTACTGGATTCCCGAATAGATCGAAGGTCATTCAGTTGGATCTACAGTGACACCGCTCTGTCCCTGTGGAACCCGCCAGAGGTGGGTTCATCCCTTACCTCAGCTTTGGCCGCAAATTCCATTCGCAGTCAGTGTGACTGTCGTGCCACCTTCCTTGCCATGGCCGGCCATCATGTTGGCCACCTTCTCCATTCTTCGCGGCTGATGTGCTGCAACTTCTTCTTGCAGCATGCATCAACCTGCTCGTGGTTTTCCAAGGTGGCACAAGGATAGTAAGATAGTGGTGGTTTTGTTCTGGGTTCATTAGGCCCATGCCCTCCACGTTATATCGTAAACATGAGGGGTGTTAATATTTTAATAACAATTTAATTAAACAACAGGATTAACCCCACACAATTACCCGTAATAACCCCCCACACAGACAAATGAATCATGTGTCAACACGTTAGTCGGTTGACCCTCGTTCTTCATATAATTTCAATAGCGAGGAACCAGAAATCAAAACACATGAAATAAAATAACACCTACCTTGAAACGTTGGAGAGAGCTAGAGGTTGAGGGAGTCTTGTTGTTTGTCGTCCGAGCAATAAGTTTCCCTTGCCACTGCTCGATGGTCAATCTCCGGTTCGGGGATTCAGTGTTGCACTTTATCTCCGACTATGGTCAACTCCATCTTCTAAGGGCTCAACATTATGGAACTCCAACACAACTTCATTTCTTGGAAAAGCTTCTCTGATACCCCTCCATCAAGATTTATATTTATAGAAGAGGGGGAGAGTATGTAACGATGCAGGGAGTTAATTGGACTCATAAATTAAGAAGCTTCCAAATTTCCCCAACATCGTCGTTACATATGTTTGGAAGGTCAATCCATTTAAGGGCTTGACACACCACTGGAACCACCCATTAATTTGGCCATTAGAGGTTTATGAAATATAATAACAAGAAATTATTTTAGTTCATTTCATTTATAAAATGTCACAAAACCCAACTTTTTCTCTAGACCTACTATGGTCAAAGTAAAGATTCCATTAAGTGAATCACAGCGCTGCAGATTCAATGATTATCTCAGATTTTAAACCTGAGAATTACTTCAAATGTTATAAAATGCCACTAACGTGTTTAATGAGCGTACCTGAAAAAAGTCAAAAACTCATTCCGGCACACTAGGCCTCAGAATCACGCTCTGTCAATTTTCTTAGACTCATAATAATTCAATATAATTAATAACATTACATGGAAAATACAGGTCTTTACATTCTCCAAACCTTAGGGATTTACATTACCAAAAGAAACAACACAGACTAAAGAAATCAATAGGGCTACTAAGCATGAATCTGAGCCTCCGACTCCCATGTGTTGTCCTAGAAATCTCATTCTTCCAGTGAACGTGCACCATTGGTATCGAACATTGATAAAGGAACTGCTCTTGTTGATCCTCAATCTCTACTAGAACTTCTTTAATTGTCACCCCATCATCTAATTCCATCTCTCCGGGGTCGATGATGTGAGATGGGTCATTCACATATCTCCTCAACTATGATACATGGACGACATCGTGCACCTTCTCCAACTACGGTGGAAGTGCCAAGTGGTATGCCACCTTGCCTATATTCTGAAGTATCAGGAATGGCACAATAAACCTAGGTGATAACTTACCGCCTTAGAAAAATCTCTATAGTCCCTATTGTAAAGAGAATCACAAGGAAACGTGGTCTCCCTCATAGAAATCTAGGGATCTCCGTCTTCAGTCAGCATATGACTTGTGTCTGCTCTATTTAGTCGTTTTATTTGATTTTGGATGATCTGCACCATCTCAGTAGTAGTTTGTAGAATCTCTAGAACCATAAGTGCTGACAACCTAAGGTCAGTCCATCATATATGTGATCAGCCATTTTGGTCATATAGGCCCTCGAATAGTGCAATACCAATGGTTGAGTGATAACTGTTGTTGTACAAAAACTCTACCAAGGGAAAGTGATCATCCCAACTATGGCTAAAATCTTGGATGCATGCACGTTGCATGTCCTCAAGAATCTGAATGGTCTGCTCTGTCTGGCCATCTGTATGAGGATGAAAGGATGTGTTCATACTTAGTTGTGTCCCAAATGCCTTCGGAAATCCCTTCCTCAACTGTGATGTATAATGTGTGTCACTGTTATAGATGATCATTGATGGAACCTCATGATGTAGCATGATCTCATATACATAGAGGCATCCCAAGACCTCTACAGATCTATTCTCTCAAAATGGTAGGAAGTGGGTTACCTTGTTGAGTTGGTAACTGATAACAAATATGGAATCATGTCCCCTTGATATACGTGGAAGGTCTGTCACAAAATCCATGTAGATCCCATCCCACTTCCACTCTGACAATTCAAGTTGCTGAGATAAGCCTGCTGGAACCAAGTTATAGACCTTCACTTGTTGACAAGTGAGGCATCTTTAAGAAAAATCTACCACAACCTTCATCATCCATGGCCACCAGTACTGATACCGGAGGTCGCAGAAAATCTTTTCCAAACTAGGATGAACCATCAGAGGGGACGTATGGAACTACCTCAACACCTCCTCTCGTAGTCCCACTGGTACAATGGTTCATCCTCTGAAGAAGATGACATGCTCCCCGCCTTTAGAAAATCCATCAGGTGCCTACCCAGAGGATATCTGAGCATGTTGAGTCTAATAGTCAGTGTCCCCAAGTTTCACCTCCCTGAATCACTAAAGGAGAGGGGGTGTGACTTTCATAGGCTGGAGGTCTGATACTCCATCTCTATCTACTGAGGATATCTTCAACGAGGCTAGCTACTATGTCCCCTCACTCAACAGTTGTAGACCAGACCTCTAGATGAGTGCATCATCTACAGTGTTCCACTTCCCGTGAGTATAGACAATCTCAAAGTCATAGTCCTAGAGAAACTCTAGCCATTACCACTGTCTCAGGTTCCAGTCCTTCTGATAGAATATATACCTTCGACTCTTTTTATTAGATAAATTGGTAAAATGATCTCACATCTAGTAATGCTTCCACATATTCAAGGCAATAAAAACTGATCTTAACTCCAGGTCATGGGTAGCGTAGTTTTTCTCATGCTTCCTCAGCTTTCATGAACCATAAGAAACCATTGCTCGTTCCTGAATCCGAAAACATCCAAAAATGGTCCCAAATACGTCGCAGTATACTAAATACCCAATGACATCTTCTGAAAGCCTCAATATGGGGGCAATTTTCAGTCTCTGCCTCAGCTCTTAGAAACGTTGTTGGCATATCTCTATCCACATGAATGGTTTACCCATCTTTTTCAATGTTGAAATGTTTGCTGCAACTCTGGATAATTAATGAACGAATCTCTAGTAGTATCCTGCCAACCCTAGGTAACTCCGTAACATTTTCATGCTCTTGGGTGGCTCCCAAGATAGAATAACCTCTATCTTTGTTGGATCCATAGCAATTCCAGAATCTGAGAGAGCGGGTCCCAGAAAGTGGACCTCCTGTATCTAGAACTGGAACATTGGGAGTTTCCCATATAGCTGGTGGCATCGGAGTGTATCCAGAACCATCTATAGATGATATGCATGCTCATCCTCCATCGCCTAGTATATCAAGATATCATTGTTGTAAACCAAAAAAATGTGATCGAGGTATGGATAGAAGATACTGTTCATGAGTCCCATGAATACATTTAGGGAACTGGTCATGCCAAAAGGCATATCCATGAACTCATAATGGAAATAACAACATCTGATGGTCGTCTTATGCACATCCTCATCTCGTATCCAGAGTTGATGACAGTCTTATTAGAAGTATATCTTTGAAAACTAGTGATCTCCCTTAAACTGATCAAAAAGATCCTCAATACGCAGGAGTGGGTAGTTGTTCTTAAAGGTCACTCGGTTGAGGAGCCAATAGTCCACACAACGTCTGAAACTCCCATCTTCCTTATTGGCGAACAAAATCGGGACTTCCCATGGAGAAAAACCGGGTCATATGAACCCCTTTCCATACAAGTCCTCCTACTGTACACATAACTCACTAAGCTCCATGGGAGCTATCTGATATGCTGGTGTAGATATTAGTGCCATCATGGGGGTACATGTTGATATAAAAGACTACCTATCTGCATAGAGTTAGTCTTGGAAAATGATCCAAAAAGACATCGACATACTGGTCCACCACTACCGGATATCGTGGTCTCTCACCATCAAATGCTCTGAAGGTTTGGATATCCATCTGATGAGAAATTGGATGCCCCGTCCTCTAGGGTAAGTCCATCATGTGCTACAAAGGTTCCCTTCTTGCCAGTAAAGGAAAACATGGACCCGTCCGTGTAGACGCACCAAAATTTTTTCCTAATATATTCAATATAATCATGGACTATGGATAACCAGTCCATAACCATGATAAACATTTAAGCCCTCAATGCCACAATTATGACATCCCAGTTGAATATCTCACCTCATGGAGTAAGCTCACACATCCTTAACTAGTGCTTAATCATCGAATCCACTCCCATATGGGGTCTCTAGCTGTAAGAATCGAGTCAATGGATGCACCAGAATCTCCAATATACAAATGAGGTCTGTGTCAATAATATAGGGACTATCACTTGTGTCTATAAGTAATGAAGCTAAGTTAGAGTAGACAAAGATCGTTCCTATAATCATCTCCAGAGCACCGTGGTCATAGGCCTCAGCTACCTAGAGCTGAACTCATCCATGTCCTCATGTTCCCTATGGTTGGGGTGGACCACCTAGTGGTGGTGGCTGTAGAATCTCGAAACGTCGCCCACTGACTAGTGCACGTCCAACTCCTCTACAACATAATCCACCCTATGGACCTCCTTGACTATCTCCCTCTTCATTGTGAGCCTCGTACCTCTGACCCTGTGTCCCGGGGTCATCCACCATAAGGTCTAGATCGCTTGGACCTCTATGTCATATTCTTACTGCCTCTTTTCGATGACTAATCTACATATCGTCTGGTAGTAGCTCTCTCTATCGATGCCTGCTTAGATAAGAATCACTCAACCAAAAGTGCTCTCTCAAGAACCCTAGACTACGTCAGAATGTGGAGGGATTCCATCGATACTCTAATCTCTCATAAGAGACCCTACTCAAAGGTATGGGCCCTGAAGAAAGGGTCTCGTACCATGTCGGTGGAGTAGTGGGAGATATCAATTAACCATTCCATGTACTGGGCCACTATCATTATTCTCTACTGTAAGTGCAACAACTCATGTATAAGCACCGAGCATACGGTCATTGGGATGAACTCTTCCCGCAAAAGGCCCTCGATGTCCGCCCATAGGAGGGTGGCCTCATTGGGTATCTAGAGCATAATGCTCCACCATCTCCCTGTTGTTGTTTGAAAAAGGATGGCTGCGAGGATCACCATAAAATTAGTTTGTGTCCCAACTAAGAGAAACACTCTAGCCACAGCCTCCAGCCAGTCCTCAGCTATCTGCGGGTCCGTCTCGCCTTAGAACCTCAGAGCCCTCTACCCTTAGAACGTGTGCAACACGCTTAGTCAGTGTGCATCCTTTGTTGGTCGGGATGGGGGTAATGACTGTCCAACGAGGAGTGGTATTGCCGGTACACCACATGAAGGTGAAAAAGGCATAAGGTGGCCCTACACCAAGGCCTCATTACTCGGTGGTGCATCATCGCGTACTCTCTCAGGGTACCTGGGTGCCTATCCTCATGAAGACATCTTGGAAATAAATTATTGTGCCATGGTTAAAATTTATACCTTCCAGGCTGACTCAAGAAAACAAAATAAGGAGTTTTCAAAACACACGCAATCAATGTTTTTGTACGCTGAGTCAAAAAATCAGAATTCAGGGTGTTGGTGTATGGATACATCGACCACCACACAAGCACTGGACTCCCCGAACTGAAAACCACAATCAAAACACATAACACTATTTCCACATAGAATATATCATAGCCCATGTTATTCAGTAGAACCAAATCCTCTGATACCACTTTTTCATGACCTGTCACCAGGGGCATGTTTCGTGAGTATCCCAAACCCTCCTTCCATAGGTCAGGGGATGAAGACTACCACTGAAATGCATATTCCCTAAAACAAGAAGGAATTTAATTTAATCCTGTGCAAACACAAGGTGTGATAATGAAACAAAAAGAAACTATGATGTAATCTGTTGTAGTAAAAGTGTACTAAAAGTAAAGGGGTCAGAATACAAGCCCAACTGGAAATGTACAATTACAAATGAAAAATAAAAAACTACAGAAACGTGAAAATTAACACATGGATCATCAAACGTGGATCCTACGTAATGGATTGGTACAGATCACCTCCACAGTACTCCATGTCCGCATGTCTCCTCTATGTCACGTCACACCGAATGTCAACCTCCATGCACCGTCCAGTCCTAGCTCCCTCAACCTCGATTAATTTTGTACGTCATTTTCATAAGTCACAACAAGGGGCGGGTGAACCCCGTGTAGGGTTGTGTATAATGATACTCACTAGGGACCTTGAGACCTCGAATGTCTCCTAGAATTACACAATAAAATACCATAAGGTAACACCATGAAGGTAATGTACCACATAGGGAATGTACCACATATCATATTTAACACCCCGAGCTTCCATGATACGCTCCTCTTTCAATAATGCAGTAGCTTGCATTGTACGCAAGTTCATGATTCTAACACACCGCGACCAATCAAAATAGCCATTATAAATATTAAAACCCACTTTTTGAAACTATATATATTTTATATTTTCAAAATGTACTTCATTTTTGGATTCGGGATATCGAAATTAGCCTATGTTGAATTTTTGGTATTTTTCTGAGAACATCCAAATTTTTATGAATAGTGAAAGATACTTAAAAACAACTTTTTTAATCAAATTAATTTTAGAGATAAATAATAGTATTGATTGGTTTTAAAGTATAATTATAATATATTTTTACCATTTTATCCAATGGTGGTCATTAGAATTAATTTAACTTTTATATTTGACATAAACAATTATCAATCTTTTGATATATATTGTTTCTTAAAAAAAAGCTATTTGTTGTGACAGCAGGAATTAATTATAAAAATAATTAATGAAAATTATATGTTTGGAATTTTGTAAAATAGACATCATTCTTGAATTCGGAATATCAATTATAGCTTACGGTGAAATTTCGGCATTGTTCTGAAAAACATCCATTTTTGATGAATAGTGAAACCACAAAGTGGTAGTTAAAAAACTGATTTTTCATTTAAATGAAGCATTACCACTTCTGTGATTTGATTTTCAAAAATCTAACATACATGGTTTTCATTAAGAAGTAAAATGTGGTTCAATTGGATTAAAATAATTTTCGGTGAATAGTAACTTTGAAGTTTAATTAATCGCGATTAAAAGTAATTACTGTAATTTAAGGTAAAGATAATGTTATAATAATATTAAATGACCTTTACACTTGTCCTACCAATATTTTATGAGTCATGGCCAACCAATACAATCCATGGGTCACCTTGGGGACCCCATGGAGCCACATTGGTAGGAAAATGACATTAAAATCTTTTTATTTAATGTTAAAATAAAAATGTCACAAACATGAGTTGTTTTATTAAAACAATTTTTAAATGGGGTAATACAAGTCAGAATTTTTACTATAAACATTAATTGGAAAGATAAAAATATATCCTACATCATGATATTTTTTTTATAATTTTTAGACATTATATAAATAAAATTTTTTATGACACCATGATGATGCAGTGATTACCTCATTAATTAACGATTTTAATAAAATGGAAGGAAAATGTAATATCTAAGACTTACACTTGTCCAAAGCCTATTGGATGTGTGGAATTCGAACCATTATCCCCTAACCCTAGAAATATATCATTTTGGGACCTTTAGAATACGAAAATGATTTCATAATAAAGTAACATTTCAATCCTTCCAAGAGTGCCTCTCCTCTCCTCTTATAAAAGGCCCCCACCACTACCACCTTACCCACACCTCTCAAGCCATTGGCTCGGCCAAAACCTGCCCATTTTGTCTCTACACATCCCATTCATACTCCAATAAGACTCAATTTGGGCAAAAGTCTTCCCAAGGAAGACTTTGGATCAAATCAGAATGAGTTACTCGATTTCAAAGGTAGTGTTTTCTCTTGTGTTCTTATGTTTTATTTTGCTTCTCCAACCCCCTAAACTATTTTTATTCATTTATTTTGTAACAAAACCAGTATCCTCAATATAATAGGATTTTTTTTATGATAATTACTTGATTTAAAATTACACACACCTTCGTCTAATGGTTAAATAACATACTGTTTCTATGGGTGGCGAAATACTACCTCACGAAACGATGATTGTTCAATATTCTTTTAACACCTCTAATGGTGGCCATTTTGATGACACTATTTTCATATATGATAAATATATATTATGTTTATGTTTTACTTATGCTTCTTTATTTATCATTTATGGTACACTTTATGATTTCAATTATGGGTAAACGTGATAATTTCATTTTAGGAAGTGCGGACTACCGCCCCCTCAAAGTGATTTGAATTGTTAATGCCATATGTGGGATATATAAAGAATGGAGTAAATAGTATTATACATTATATTAAACTGGGATTATTTTATACCTTATTATAATTATAACTTCATTACATTAAATACGAAATAGAAATGAATGTAGCGTTCATTCGTACGTACAGATTACCGTCTCCATGAACGGAGCATTTCATTTATTACCTCTAAATGTTATGTAATATTATAAATGAATGTATATAATGGATATATATGATTTATATGATATCTAAATCATGAATATAATTATGGATATAATGGATATTTTACCACATGAACAAAGTGTAATTATAAGAAGTTTATTTTTGACTCAAGTACCTAAGATCGACAAAATGACTGTTATTAACATAAATAATTACATAATGTTCATAACATGGTAATACGTGATATAAAAGGAATAATGAACTTGAAAAAGGTTATTAAGTAGGTATAGATTAAATCTAGTTTATCATTCAAGTGGTTAAAGAGCGGTCGAGTCAAGTCAGACACGAGGTAAGGGAACTTCTTAACCCAATTTTCATTCTTTGGGTTAGTCTCGTACCTTCAAATTATGTCATGATATTATTATGTCCTATCTTGTTTTTTTACTTTCATTATGTGTACTTATAGTGAATACACATAATAGATCTATTTTATTTAAAAAATGATCTTTGTAAGGGAACTTCTTATCCCAATTTCTACTCTTTGGGTTAATATCCTATTTTCAAATTCTGTCATGTTATTATTATGACTTATCATGTATTTATACTTTCTTTTTTTGTATATATAGTGAATCTTATTTTATTTAAAAAATGATATTTGTAAGGGACTTCATCTCAATATCCTTTCATTGAGACATATTTTATTTTATACACAACATTATTTTATATGGTGTATAAACCCCTTTGACTTTTACGTTTATTCAAAAAGAATCTTTTTATACGAAGTATTTTACTAAATGACAAAAAGAAATGTTTTTCTTGTTGTACGTATGTGGTGACAATTACATCTCCACCGCCGTGACCATTATTTGAGTTAAGGCTTCCTCTACAAGACATAACTTTTTTTAAATGAAAAATAAAAACCATGTTTTAACTTTCATTTATTTTGGTATTGAAAAGGGTTTTGATAATTTTTTTATATAAATGTGTTGTATTGATATCTTGTGATTGAAATGTTGAAATGTTATGATTCCTTTATTCATGTTTTATGTGATACGATTATGTTATGGTTTATGATATGTTTAAACATGTTCATATGATAAATGCATTGGACTTAATAAGTGACGGGTGGAGCCCGCTATAGCTCCTCGATGCATCGGTAAGTCTAATGTGACAAACTAGTGTCTTGGCATGAGGCCTTGACAAAATATTATTTTTATTCTTGGCACGAGGCCTTGGCTATGTGGTTATGATAGTCTGGCATTATGCATTCCATCATTATGAAAGTGGTTATTGATATTTCATGTGAATATTCGACCAGTAGAATATCCATGTGAATAATTAAATGGAATTATTTCATTTTATTTTTTCCATATTATGTTGAGGTTCATGTTTAAAAGGCTTTTGATTAGTTATACATTGCCTTAAATGTTTATGTTTTTTTATGAAAGCTTCCGCTATATTGTTATCCTTACTGAGCATCTGAGCTCACCCCTTCCAATGTTTTAATTTTTCCAGGATGTTAAGAAGTATATTATGAATGACCTGCAGGGATAGTATGAGGGGTTATGAAGAAAAAGATATTGACGTAGTTTTCTTTTACATTATGATGTAATGTAAGACTTATGAATATATCTACTATTTCCAAGGATACTAAACTAATTGGTCTTTCCAGACATGATATTTTGCGATCATGCCAATTTTATGCAATAATGCACCTACTCTGGGTAACTGGGGTCGAGGCGTTAGAGTTGGTATCAGAGGCAGGATAGTACTAACATTGGAATCTAGATTTAGATAAACTCTGATTAGATCACATAGCCCGAAGATCGACTTTGAAGATTAGTATAGAAGAACTTCCTAGAATTTTGGTATTATAGAGATTTTGTGAGTCTTCTGAGCAATACATCCCTATCTGGATATGAGCAGGTAGAGGCGCCTCTGGAACAGATGTAACTAGGGGTAAAACCCGAAAAGACCGTTTTGTGCTAGACTCGAACGGGAACTGGTGCACGACAATGGGCCTTGCTGCACTCTTGGTTACGACACTCCCAAGGGATATGCTTAGGATAATTCTCATTTTATTTACAAACCATTATGAAGGGTTTACGAGTATATAATTCCTCAAAGAAAACATTTCTTTTTATGATTATGGATTATATCCATAAATAGTTCAATTTTTGTTAAGTGTTTTACAAGATTGGAATTATGTATTTTAATTCATAAACTAATCTAGTTTATGCCATTGTTTATAAATGGCGCCTAGTGGGAGGAAAGGAAACCGTATCAATGTACACACTCCGTGTAGGGATTGCCCTCCTGCTCAAGATAATTAATGTGGAGCTGGAGATACAACTGGTGCTGATCAAATTATTACCATACGGGGACAACTCACTCAGGTTATGAATAATAACCTTACTCGTATGGAGCACCCTAATCCGCAACGTGGTTGATCAATGTTAGACCACTTCATGAGGCAACAACTTCCAACATTTAATGGGGGTACAAATACATTAATAGATGAGAAATGGATACAATCTTTAGAGAAAATATTCCACACCTTGGGGAGTAGCGAAATGGAGAAGGTTGTTATGGCAGTCTACCGCCTCACTGGAGATACCAATCAATGGTGGTCACTGATTCAAAACAAAAAGGAAGATGAAGAAGTATCAAGTATGTAATGGAGGGATTTTAAGGAAATTTTCTTAGAAAAATACTTTCCACATGACCATCGAGCAGATATGGAAAGGCAATTTCTAAGTCTGAGGCAGAAGGATGACGAGAATGTCGCAATGTATGAGGATAACATTACAATGTTAGCGAGGCATGCTGCAGATTATATACATAACCCAAGAAGTAATATTGATCATTTTTTGATGGGTTAAAACCGTTCCTCCGTCGAGCTTTAGTATCACTATTTTTCTCAACGTACGAAGATATAGTCTCATGTTATATCAAGACAGAAAAGGAATTCTATAAGTCTTATGAAAAAAATGTAAAGCAAGAGAAGAAGAGAATGGTGTAACAAGAGACAAATAAATGTAAAAAGGGAAAGAATGATTTTCCATTATGTGATAATTGTGGGAAGAATCACCCTGGTACTTGCCTAAAAGGAATGGGAGTTTGTTATAAATGTGGAGAAAAAGGTCACCAGACTCGTGATTGCAAGGGAATGAAAGAGGCTATCAATACTGAATGCTACAATTTTAGGGAAATGGGGCATTATGCAAATGAATTTCGTAACCTTCAGGGAAACCTACCTCAGAAAAGGCCAAGGGATCAAGGCTGAGCTTATGTTGTTACAACAGATGAAGCTGAATAATTATAGTATTTGTGTTTTTGGACTCAATAACTAGATTATGGTTATAAGAATAATGTGATATATATAAGGATTATATTGCAGTACTTGTTGTTTTCATTAAGGTTTTAATATGATTAAGGTAATCATATTTTCATTATGTGACAATAACATAAATATTACATTGTTTGGGGAATCTAATGTTGCAATTGATTTTGGAATTTAAGGACATTTTAGAGAATGTCTGTACGGAGGTATTTTGGATAACAATAAAGGTTGGAATGGATTAAGTTGATCTTTGGATAGTATTGTTTATGGTTAAAACATTTCTGTAGATTATTTTTGGAATATTATAATACAATATTTTTAGGAAAATGACAACCTACAGGGTGGGGCATAACCCATCGTGTCACACAAAGCTGTAGGAATCGAACCCACAACCATAGTGCGACAAGCCTTTATTACCTACCACTAGCCTATAGGAAGTCCCTAGTTATTACAAAATTGTTTTCCTATACTTAATGGTATGTGGTAATAATTATAACCTTATACAATTAGGATAAATAGAATATTTATTAGTTCTTTTACCATTTGGAGTGAAAGATGGATTTGTGGTAAAAATTTATTAAGGAATGAAAGTCTACACGACAAGTAAGTATATTTCCTTACATTGTTAGTTAATATATTAAATAAATTCCTCAACTTTATGAAAGGTAACTTAAAACAAAAACGTTTCCGGTTAACTTTTCCAACTAGTGATTCAATGATCGTTTAACCAATCACAAGTTTGTGACTTTCTTATTGTTAACTATCTCCTAATCCTGTTTTCTACAACTCTCCATCAGACCTTGATGGTTTGTTTTTCTTCCCTATCCATATTTTTATAGAATCCTAGTATGGGCTATCTCAGGTGACCTTTGTACTTCTCTTTCTTTCTTTTAATGTTATATTTTTATTAACCCTATTTCTAATGTGGGTTTCCACAAAGGTATTTTCTATTTTCAACCTATTATTTTCAAAGAAAAATTTCAATTGGCGAGGATGTAATTTATTGAAGGACGGGAGAATGTAACACCCCGATCTTCCATGATACGCTTCTCTTTCAATAATGCAATAGCTTGCATTGTACGCAAGTTCGAGAATCTAACACACCGCGACCTATCAAAATAGCCATTATGAATAGTAATACCCACTTTTTGAAACTATATATATTTTATATTTCAAAATTTACTTCATCATTGGATTCGGGATATCAAAATTAGCCTATGTTGAGTTTTTGGTATTTTTCTGAGAACTTCCAATTTTTTATAAATAGTGAAAAATACTTAAAAAAACTTTTTCAATAAAAATAATTTATAGTGATAAATAATACTTTTTATTGGTTTATAAAGTATAATAAGAATATATTTTTAACATTTTATCCAATGGTGGTCATTAGAATTAATTTCACTCTGAAATTGGACATAAACAATTGTCAATTTTTTGATATATATTGTTTTCTTAAAAACACTCTATTTGTTGTGACAGTGGGAATTAATTATAAAATTAATTAATGAAACTTATATTTTTGGAATTTTGTAAAATAGTCATAATTTTTGAATTCGGAATATCAATTATAGCTTAGGGTGATATTTTGGCATTGTTCTGAAAAACTTCCATTTTTGATGATTAGTGAAACCACTAAGTGGTAATTAAAAAACTGATTTTTTGTTTAAATGAAACATTACCACTTCTGTGATTTGATTTTAAAAAATCTTACCTACATGGTTGTCATCAGGAAGTAAAATGTGGTTCAATGGGATTAAAATATTTTTTGATGAATAGTAACTTTTATGTTTAATTAATCGCGATTAAAGGTAATTAGTGTAATTTAATTTAAAGATAATGTTATAATAATATGAAATGACCATTAAACTTGTACTACCCCTACTGTATGAGTCATGTACGACCATGAAAATACATGGATCAACATGGGGATACCATGGAGCCACATTGGTAGGAAAATGACATTAAAAACTTTTTATTTAATGTTAAAATAAAAATGTCACAAACATGAGTTGTTTTACTAAGACAATTTTTAAATGGGGTTATACAAGTCAGATTTTTGACTATAAATATTAATTGGAATGATAAAAAGATTTCCTACATCATGATAGTTTTTTAATAATTTTTGAACATTAAATGAATTAAATTATTTATGACACCATGATGATGCAACAATTACCTCATTAATTAACGATTTTAATAAAATGTAAGGATACTGTAAAATCTAAGAATTACACTTGTCCAAAGCCTATTGGATGGGATTATTTCTAACCCTTATCACCTTAACCTATAAACATATCATTTTGGGACCTTTTGAATCATAAAATAATTTAATAATAATGTAACATTTCAATCCTTCCAAGAGTGCCCCTCCTTTGCTCTTATAAAAGGCCCCCAACACTACCACCTTACCCACACCTCTAAAGCCTTTGTCTCGGCCAACCCCTGCCCATATTGTCTCGCCACATCCCTATCTTACTCCTAGAATCCTCACTTTGGGCATAAGTCTTTCCAAGGATTCATTTGGATCAAATCAAAAAGAGTTACACGATTTTAAAGGTAGTGTTTTCTCTAGTGTTTTTATGTTTTATTTTGCTTCTGCAACCACCTAAACTCATTTTATTCATTTATTTTGTAACAAAAAAATTACCCTAAATATAATAGGATGTTTTTATGATAATTATTTGATGTAAACATACACAAACCTTTGTCTAATGGTTAATGAACATATTGTTTCTGTGGGTGGCGAAATACTGCCTCACGAAACGATGATTGTTCAATATTCTTTTAACACCTCTAATGGTGGCCATTTTGATGAAACTATTTTCATATATGATATATATATATTATTTTTACGTTTTCCTTATGCTTCTGTACATCTCATTTATGGAATACTTTATGATTTCCATTATGGGAAAACGCGATAAATTCATGTTAGGAAGTAGGGACTACCGCCCCCTCAAAGCGATTTGAATCGTTAATGCCATATGTGGGATATATAAAGGATCGATTAAATGGTATTATACATTATATTATAATGGAATTATATTATACCTTTATATAATTATAACTTCATTCCATTAAATATGAAATAGAAATGAAAGTAGCGTTCATGCGTACGTACGGCTTACCGTCTCCATTAACGGTGCATTTCATTTCTTACCTCTAAATGTTATGTAATATTATAAATAAATGTATATAATGGATATTTATGATGTATATGATATCTAAATCATGAATATAATTATGGATATAATGGATATTTTACAACATGAACAATGTGTAATTATAAGATATTTATTTTTGACTAAAGTACCTAAGATCGACAAAACGACCGTTATTAACATAAATAATTACATAATGTTCATAACATAATAATAAGTGATATAAAAGGAATAATGAACTTGAAAAAGGTTATTAAGAAGGTAGATATTAACTCAAGTTTATTATTCAGGAGGTTAAATAGTGGTCGAGTCAAGTCGGACACGAGGTAAGGGAACTTCTTAACCAAATTTCGTTCTTTGGGATAATCCCCTACTCTCAAATTATGTCATGATATTATTATGTCCAATCTTGTATTTTGACAATATGTATGTGTAATTATAGTGAATACATGTAATTGATCTATTTTATTTAAAAAATGATCATTGTAAGGGAACTTCTTAACCCAATTTCTATTCTTTGGGTTAATCTCCTATTTTCAAATTATGTCATAATATTATTATGTCCTATAATGTATTTATACTTTATTTATCTATATATATAGTGAATCTATTTTATTTAAAAAAATGATTTTTTAGGGACTTCGTCTCAATCTCCTTTCATTGAGACATATTTTATTTTATACACAACTTTCTTTTATACGGTGTATAAACCCCTTTGACTTTTATGTTTATTAAAAAATAATCGTTTTAAAGGAAGTGTTTTACTAAATGACAAAAAGGAATGTTTTTCTTGTCGTACGTATGAGGAGACCAAGACTTCTCTGCCACCATGACTATTATTTGAGTTTCTGATTCCCATACAAGCCATAACATTTTTAAAATGAAAAATAAAAACCAAGTTGTAACTTTCTTTTTTTTTGGTATTGAAAATGTTTTGATAATGTTTTATTATATCAATGTGTTGTATTGATATCATGTGATTGAAATGTTGAAATGTTATATTTCCTTTATGTATGTTTTATGTGATACGATTATGTTATGGTTTATGATATGTTTAAACCTGTTCATATGGGGAATGCATTGGACATAATAAGTGACTGGTGGAGCCCGCTACAGCTCCTCGATGCATCACCAGGTCTCATGAGACAAACTACTGTCTTGGCATGAGGCCTTGACAGAATCTTATTTGTAGTCTTGGCACGAGGCCTTGGCTACGTGGTTATGATAGTCTGGCATTATGCATTCCATCATTATGAAAGTGGTTATTAATATTTCATTTGAATATTCGACCAGTAGAATTTTCCATGTGAATAATTAAATGGAATTATTTCATTTTATTTTTTCAATATTATGTAGAAGTTCATGTTTAAAAGGCTTTTGTTTAGTTATACATTGCCTTAAATGTTTATGTTAATTTATGAAAGCTTCCGCTATATTGATATCCTTTCTGAGCATCTGAGTTCGCCCCTTCCAATGTTTTAATTTTTCCAGGATGTGATGAAGTATATTATGAATGACCTACAAGGATAGTATGAGGGGATATGAAGACAAGATGTTGTTGTAGTTTTGTTTTAATTTATGATGTAATGTAAGACTTGTGAATGTATCTAGTGCTTCCATGGCTACTAAACTAATAGGTCTTTCGAGACATGATCTGTTGTGATCATTCCAATGTTACGTAATAATGCACTGACTCTGGGTAACTGGGGTCGGGGCATTATAGTTGGTATCAGAGGCAGTTTGGTACTAACCTTTGAATCTAGATTTAGATAAACTCTGATTAGAGCACATAGCCCGAATATAGACTTTGAGGATTAGTATAGATGAAATTCCTAGAATTTTGGTATTATAGAGATTTTGTGAGTCTTCCAAGAAATACATCCCTATCTGGATACGAGCATGTAGAGGCGGCTCTGGCACAGATGTACCTAGGGGTAAAACCCGAAAACATCTCTTTCAGCTAGACTCGAACAGGAACTGGTGCACGACAACGGGCCTTGCTGCACTCTTGGTTATGACACTCCCGGGGGATATGCTTAGGATAATTCTCATTTTATTTAAAAACCATTATGAAGGGTTTACGAGTATATACTTCCTCAAAGAAAACATTTATTTTTATGATTATGGATTATATCCATAAATAGTTCAATTTATGTTAAGAGTTTTACAAGTTTGGAATTATGTATTTTAATTCATAAACTAATCTAGTTTATGCCATTGTTTAGAAATGGCGCCTAGTGGGAGGAATGGAAACCATATCAATGCACGCACTCCATGTAGGGATTTCCCTCCTCAAGATAATTATTGTGGAGATGGAGATAAAACTGGTGCTGATCAACTTATTACCATACTGGGACAACTCACTCAGGCTATGAATAATATCCTTACTCGTATGGGGCACCCTGATCTGCAACATGGAGGATCAATGTTATACCGCTTCATGAGGCAACAATGGCCATCATTTAATGGGGGTAAAAGTACATTAATAGATGAGCTATGGATAAACTCCTTAGATAAAATATTCCACGCCTTGGGGAGTAGCGAAAGGGAGAAGGTTGTCATGGTAGTCTACCGCCTCACTGGAGATGCCGATCAATAGTGGTCGCTAATTCAAAACACAAAGGAAGATGAAGAAGTATCAAGTATGTAATGGAGGGAGTTTGAGGAAATTTTCATAGAAAAATACTTTCCACATGACCATCGAGCAGATATGGAAAGGCAATTTCTGAGTCTGAGGCAGAAGGGGGACGAGAATGTCACAAAGTATGAGGCTAACTTTACAGGGTTAGTGAGGCATGCTACATATTATATAAATAACCCAAGATTTAATATTAATATTTTCATTGATGGGTTAAAACCGATTCCTTTTCGAGCTTTAGTATTACTATCTTTCTCAATGTAAAAAGATATAGTCTCAGGTTCTATCAAGACAGAAAAGGAATTCTCTAAGTATTATGACAACAAAGTAAAGAAAGAGAAGAATAGAATGGTGGAACAAGAGACAGATAAAGGGAAAAATGGAAATAAGGATTTTCCATTATGTGGTAATTGTGGGAAGAATCACCCTGGTACTTGCCTAAAAGGAATGGGTGTTTGTTATAAATGTGGAGAAAAAGGTCACGAGGCTTGTGATTGAAAAGGAAAGAAAGAGGCTATCAATGTTGAATGCTACAATTTTCGGGAAATGGGGAATTATGCAAATGAATGTCCTAAGCGTCAGGGAAACTTACCTCAAAAAAGGACAAGGGATCAAGGCCAAGCTTATGTTGTTACTACAGATGAAGTTGAATAATTATTGTATTTGAGTTTTTGGACTCAAGAACTAGATTATGGTTATAAGAATAATGTGACATATATAAGGATTTTACTGCAGTACTTGTTGTTTTAATTAATCTTTTAATAAGATTAAGGTAATCATATTTTCATTATGTGAAAATAAGAGAAACCTTACTTTGTTTGGGGAATCTAATGTTGCAATTGAATTTGGAATTTAAGGACATTTTAGAGAATTTTCGGAAGGAGGTATTTAGGATAATTATAAAGGTTGGAATGGATTAAGTTGATCTTTGGATAGTATTGTTTAAAGTTAAACCATTTCTGAAGATTATTTTTGGAATATTATAATACTATAGTTTTTGGAAATGACAACATGTAGGGTGGGGCAAAACCCATCGCGTTAGACAAAGATGCAGGAATCGAACCCACAACCATAGTGTGATGGGCATTTATTACCTACCACTAGCCTACAGGAATTCCCTGGTTTTTACAAAATAGTTTTCCTAATCTAAATGGTATGTGGTAATATTTAGAACCTTATACAATTAGGATAAATATAATATTTTTGAGTTCTATTACCATTTGGAGTGAAAGATGGTATTGTGGTAAAAATTTATTAAGGAATGAAAGTCTACACGAAAAGTAAGTATATTTCCTTACATTCTTACTAAATCTCTTAAATAAATTCCTCAACTTTATGAATGGTAACTTAAAACAAAAACTTTTCCGGTTAACTTTTCCAATCGGGGATTCAATGATCGTTTAACCAATCACAAGTTTGTGACTTTCTTATTGTTAACTTTCTCCTAATCCTATTTTCTACAACTCTCCATTAGACCTTGATGGTTTGTTTTTCTTCAATATCCATATTTTCATAGAATCCTTGTATGGGATATATTGGGTGACCTTTTAACTTCTCTTTATTTCTTTTAATGTTATATTTTTATTAACACTGTTTCCGATGTGGGTTTTCCACAATGGTATTTTCTATTTTCAACCTTTTATATTCAATAAAAAATTTCAAATTGCGAGGACACAATTTATTGAAGGAGGGGAGAATGTAACACCCCAAGCTTCCACGATATGCTTCTCTTTCAATAATGCAATAGCTTGAATTGTACTCAAGTTCGAGATTCTAACACACCACGACCAATCAAAATAGCCATTATGAATAGTAATACCCACTTTTTGAAACTATATATATTTTATATTTCAAAATGTACATAATTTTTGGATTTGGGATATCGAAATTAGCATATGTTGACTTTTTGGTATTTTTCTGAGAACATCTAATTGTTTATGAATAATGAAAAATACATAAAAACAACCTTTTTAATAAAAATAATTTATAGTGATAAATAATAATATTTATTGGTTTTAAAGTTTAATTAGAATTATGTTTTACCATTTTATCCAATGGTGGTCATTAGAATTAATTTCACTTTGAAATTGGACATAAACAATTGTCAATCATTTGATATATATTGTTTCTTAAAAACACTCTATTTGTTGTGACAGCGGGAATTAATTATAAAATTAATTAATGAAACATATATGTTTGGAATTTTGTAAAATAGAAAACATTTTTGAATTCAGATTATCAATTATAGCTTAGGGTGAACTTTCGGCATTGTTCTGAAAACATCCATTTTTGATGAATAGTGAAACCACTAAGTGGTAGTTAAAAAACTGATTTTTCATTTAAATGAAACATTACCACTTCTGTGATTTGATTTTCAAAAATCCAACATACATGGTTGTCATTAGGAAGTAAAATGTGGTTTAATGGGATTAAAATAATTTTTGGTGAATCGTAACTTTTAAGTTTAATTAATCGCGATTAAAGGTAATTTCTGTAATTTAATGTAAAGATAATGTTATAATAATATGAAATAACCTTTACACTTGTCCAACCCCTATTTTTATGAGCCATGGCCGACCAAGAAAATCCATGGGTCAACTTCGGGACCCCATTGAGCCACATTGGTAGGAAAATGACATTAAAAACTTTTTATTTAATGTTAAAATAGAAATGTCACAAACATGAGTTATTTTACTAAAACAATTTTTAAATGGGATTATACAAGTCGGATTTTTGACTATAAATATTAATTGAAATGATAAAATGATTTCCTATATCTTGATAGTTAATTTATAATTTTTAGACATAAATAAATTAAATTATTTATGACACCATGATGATGCATCGATTACCTCATTAATTAACGATTTTAATAAAATGGAAGGATAATGTAAAATCTAAGACTTAAACTTGTCCAATGCATATTGGATGGGTGTATTTAGAACCCTTATCACCTTACCCTCGAAATATTTCATTTTGGGACCATTATAATCCGAAATGCATTTCATAATAATGTAACATTTGAATCCTTCCAAGAGTGCCCCTCCTCTGCTCTTATAAATGGCCCCCACCACTACCACCTTACCCTCACCTCTCAAGCCTTTGGCTTGGCCAAACCCTGCCCATTTTTTCTCTCCACATCCCTCTCTTACTCCTATAATCCTCACTTTGGGGGGAAGTCTTATCAATGAAGCCTTTGGATCAAATCAAAAAGAGTTGCCCGATTTTAAAAGTAGTGTTTTCTCTTGTGTTCTTATGTTTTATTTTCTTCTCCAACCCCCTAAACTCTTTTTATTCATTTAATTTGTAAAAAAACCAGTATCCTCAATATACTAGGATTTGTTTATGATAATTATTTGATTTACACTTACACACACCTTCGTCTAATGGTTAAAGAACATACTGTTTCTGTGGGTGGCGAATTACTGCCTCACGAAACGATGATTGTTCAAAATTCTTTTAACAACTCTAATGGTGGCCATTTTGATGACCCTATTCTCATATAAGATATATACATATTATGTTTATGTTTTCATTATGATTCTTTATTTCTCATTTATGGCATACTTTATGATTTCCATTATGGGTAAACGCGATAATTTGATTTTAGTAAGTGCGGACTACCGCCCCCTCAAAGTGATTTGAAGAGTTAATTCCATAAGTGGGATATATAAAGGATGGAGTAAATTTTATTATACATTATATTATACTGGAATTATATTATACCTTTTTATAATTATAAATTTATTCCATTAAAAACGAAATAGAAATGAAAGTAGCGTTCATGCGTACGTACGACTTACCGTCTCCATGAACGGTGCATTTCATTTCTTACCTCTAAATGTTATGTAATATTATAAATGAATGTATATACAGGATATATATGATGTATATTAAATCTAAATAATGAATATAGTTATGGATATAATGGATATTTTACCACATGAACAAAGTATAATTATAAGAAGTTTATTTTTGACTCAAGTACCTAAGATCGACAAAACGACCGTTATTAACTTAAATAATTAGCTAATGTTCATAAAATCGTAATAAGTGATATAAAAGGAATAATGAACATGAAAAAGTTTCTTAAGAAGGTATATATTAACTCTAGTTTATTATTCATGAGGTTAATGAGCGGTCGATTCAAGTCAGACACGAGGTAAGGGAACATCTTAACCCAATTTTCATTCATTGGATTAATATCATACATTCAAATTATGTCACGATATTATTATGTCCTATATTGTATTTTTACTTTGTTTATGTGTAATTATAGTGAATACACATAATAGATCTATTTTATTTAAAAAAATGATCTTTGTAAGGGAACTTCTTAACCCAATTTCGATTCTTTGGGTTAATCTCCTATTTTCAAATTATGTGAGGATATTATTATGTCCTATCATGTATTTATACTTTATTTATCTGTATATATAGTGAATATGTTTTTTAAAAAAAATATCTTTGTAAGGGACTTCATCTCAATCTCCTTTCATTGAGTCATATTTTATTTTATACACAACTTTCTTTTATACTGTGTATAAACCCCTTTGACTTTTACATTTATTCAAAAAGAATATGTTTATACAAAGAGTTTTACTAAACCAAAAAAGGGAATATTTTTTCTTGTCGTATGTATACGAAGACAATGAATTCTCTACCTCCGTGACCATTATTTGAGTTTCGGATTCCTCTACAAGCCATAACTTTTTTAAAATGAAAAATAAAAACCATGTTTTAACAGTCATTTATTTTTGGTATTGAAAATGGTTTTGATAATGTTTTATTATATCAATGTGTTGTATTTTTATCTTGTGATTGAAATGTTGAAATGTTATGATTCCTTTATGCATGTTTTATGTGATACGATTATGTTATGGTTTATGATATGTTTAAACTTGTTCAAATGAGGAATGCATTGGACTTAATAAGTGACGGGTGGATCCCGCTATAGCTCCTCGATGCATCGGCAGGTCTCATGATACAAACTAGTGTCTCGGCACGAGGCCTTGACAAAATCCTATTTGTAGTCTTGGCAGAGGCCTTCGCTACATGGTTATGATAGTCTGGCATTATGCATTCCATCATTATGAAAGTGGTTATTGATATTGAATGTGAATATTCGACCACTAGAATATCCATGTGAATAAGTAAATGGAATAATTTCATTTTATTTTTTCCATATTATGTTGAAGTTCATGTTTAAAAGGATTTTGTTTAGTTATACATTGCCTCAAATGTTTATGTTTATTTATGAAAGCTTCCTCTATATTGTTATCCTTACTGAGCATCTGAGATCACCCCTTCCAATGTTTTAATTTTTCTAGAATGTGAAGAATTATATTATGAATGACATGCAGGGATTGTATGAGGGGATATGATGACAAGATGTTGTTGTAGTTTTGTTTTACTTTATGATGTAATGTAAGACTTATGAATGTATCTAGTGTTTCTAAGGCTACTAAACTAATCGGTCTTTCGAGACATGATCTTTTGTGATCATGCCAATGTTACACAATAATTCACCGACTCTGGGTAACAGGGGTCGGGGTGTTACACCATAACCACAATCACAAGCACAAAGTAAAGTCAACTCAGACTAGGATTTATTCTACCGGTAGTAACAAATAACATCTCCAGTCACAACGTCAAACGCCTCAGCTGCTGGATAACTCTTACTCTATCGAGTATAGTGGGCCCACCGTATCACACTGAGGTGCTTCACACTATCCATTATTTGTTGAAGAACTGCTCCCCATCATGTACTATGGGTATGTCGGGTCGCATAGAGATGCCCCCCCCCCAATGCAGTCTGCTAAGGCACTCCCCCCCATCGCGTACTGATGTTGCTCCCCACTGTGGTCCCCCATGTCACATAGAACCACCCACCCCATCTTGGTCTGCTACGTTTATCCACTCCATCACTTACCATGGACGTTGAGTCACTCCGAGTCGTAAAGGAATCAGTCATCAGGTCCCAGCTAGTCTTAGGGTTCAGTATATAGTGTGCTTTGGATAACCTCTCCCCAATCCATAAGTGATATCTCAAATAGCATGAAGTCTCACAATGAAGTAACCCAATTATCCTCCATGTCATAAGTTTTCCAACAGAATAGACAATATGTCATTCGGACGCTCGGTCGGTGCATTATTGGCATTTCAGTGCCAAGGGAACGGTTGGATTCAGGTGCGATCCAACCCAGCCGAACTCCATGTTTCTTTGAAACTCTAATGGAGTAAGTTAAATTGACCGTGTTTATCCAAGGGTCCCAACATAGCAGACGGTTATTCAAATGGTAATTTGTTCCTCATGATAAGCCCTATTGGGTTTTTCTGAGCCCAGTGGGGCGCAGGTTCGATCCGACCCGGTTGGACCGACCCAGCCCGACCTGGTCTGGGCGGGGCCGAGGTGTACTCGACTGACAGGTCTAATGTCCAGTCCATCCTACAAGAGGGTCAAACCACAAGTGCAGCCCAACCCGAATATGGTGGCCCACAAAGGGGAGGCCCATCCCGCAAGGTGTGGTAGCCTGCTAGGGCAGATGTCGGGTCCGGGTGCGGCAGTCCGCTCCGAGGGTGGTGACTCACTCTGAGGGAAGTAGCCAGATTCTGAGGGCAGGGACCCGACTTGAGGGTGGTGGCTCGACTCAAGGGAGGCTAACCACTTCGAGGACATCGTCCCGATTCTGAGGGTGAGGACCCAACTCAAGGGTGGCGACCCGACTCGAGGGAGGCTGGCTAGTATGAGGGTAGGGTCCCACAATGAGGGTGGCGACCCGAATCGTGGGTGGTGACCCAAATCAAGGGCGGTGACCTGGTCCGAGGGCGGTGACCCTATTTGAAGTTGGTAGCCAAGTTACGAGGGCAGCAACCTAGCTCATGGGTGGAATCCTGGCTTGAGGGAGGCGGCCCAGCCCGAGGGCGGTGACCCAGTATGGTTCGACGCGAGGGGGTGTAACACCCTTGTCTCTCGGATTCTCAAACAGCCCGAAGAATATTTTGATGGCAAGGTTGCAGCACCGCATTGGATATTCTCGGTCGTTGCAGCTTCGGTCACTGTTTCTGTTTACCGGTGGCGCGACAGCCGCACCGCCTTCCTTCCCATGGCTGGTCGTTGTGCTGATCACCTCCTTCGTTCTCCGTGACTGAGGATCCACAACCTTCCTCTTGAGTCGTGCATCGACGTGTTGACGTTCCTCCATGGTGGCACAAGGATTGCAAGATGATACAGGGTTTGGGAAGGGTTCTTTAGGCCCGATTCCTCTGTGTTAGCTCATAAACATGAGGGGGTTAAGGGATTAATAATAATTGAACTAAACAACAAGATTAACCAAAAAAGATTCTCTGTAAGAACCCCTACCAAATAAAAATGAATCACGGGTCAACCCATTAGTCGGCTGACCCACATTCTTCATATAATTTTAAGAAAATGGAAGAGGGAATCAAGACACCCAACCAAAAATAACCCCCTACCATGCAACTTTAGAGAGAGCTAGTGGTTGAGGGAGTATATTTGTTAACTGTCCCCGAAACAAGTTGTACTCGCCACCACTCGAACGTCAAACTCCGGTTTGGGGATTCGGTGTCGCATGTCACCTCCTGCTTGGGTCGGCTCTGTCCTCTATGGGTTCTGAGTTATTTCACTCCAACAAAACATTTTTTCTAGGTGATGCTTGTCTGATACACCTCCCCAATGATCTATATTTATAGGAGAGGGGTAGAGTAAGTAACGACATAGGTATTTATTGGGGCTCATAAATTCGGAAGCTTCCTAATTTCCCCAATGTCATCGTTACTTAAGGTTGGTAGGTCAATCCATTTAATGTCTTGACACACGACCGGCCCCACCCTTTAATTCGGATTTTAGAGGAGTATGAAGTAAAATAACAAAAAAAAATTTTAATTTCACTTAAAAAAATATGCATAGTGTAACTTTTTCTCCGAACATACAGCAGTCAATGTAATGCCTCCCTTAAGCATGTCTCGGTGACACGGAATCAAAAGTGTCCTCATATTTTTAATCCAAGTAATTATTCAAATTTTAGAAAACGATACTCACCCGTTTACTGAATGTTCTTGGAAAAAAAGTTTAGAAATTCATTACGGGCACACCCTGATTTAGAATAATGCACCGTCAATTTTCAATGACTCTTAATAATTCCATGAAATTAAAAAAAAACCGGAAAAATATGGATCTTTACATAATGTTTCTTTTTATATTATCAATCCTTGTCCATTAACATTTATGTATGGTTCTCTGCCTTTTTTGAATCTTGATGGTCCTATTGGAGAATAACTATACATCATCGAAGAGTCTAAACCATTTTTATTTAATCTTTCTAGGGAGCTGTTTCAATCAGAATTTAAATAATAATTATTTATTTCATGGTGTAATGATTTTCCATGTGATGTGATCATATTTCCATATATCGGTTTTTCCTATATAAATCCTATAATTATTTTAATCATCATTTTTTTTTCTAGTTCATCCATTTTTATCAACCTGTCATCCTTGTATTCATGAGAACCCATATTTAATTTCTTTATCCCCTAATATGTAAGGATCAAATATTATCATAAAATGAGAGATATTTCAATACATAAGTCTTAATAGAGTAGTGTTGATGGTTTTTTATTAAGCAATGTGATACACCCAAAGTGAATCATCTATTTTTAGGATTTAATATGCCCAAATTTTGTTCATATCCTTCTCTTGGATTTGATTTATTTTTCTTACCTAAAACTCAACTTTCCTACATGTTTTCTAGTGGTAGGGAGTTCCAATGTTTTATCAGATTCTATACTTCCCAGGTAATACCTTTAAAAAATTATTGGTTTAGTGAGTACCTCTATCAGTTATGATTAACTGAGGGAATTTCAATCCTAAAAATATTTTTTTCTATAAGAAGTTCATGGCCACTTTTTCCAATTCATGGGTGATGGTTTTTTCTTATAACCAGTTTTGGATATACTCAATTCCAACAAGGCTATAGAACATTCAATTTTAATTGGGGAATGGTCCCATGAAATCTATTCCCTATACATGACTAGAAATTAGCTTTATAGCCAAAGTTATCCCAAAAACCATTTCCTTAAATGATAAATATAGCCATGGTTCATGGAACTATGGATATAAAATCTTATTATAGAAACATTTATGAAAAAATAATTTCTATATTGTTTTCCAATGGACACAGTTTTGAGAAATAGGGTTTATAGGTACCTTGCACATTTTTGGAGAAACCATTTTCATCAAAAAATGATCAGGAATCTTTATATCCACTATTTAAATCATATAGCCACATTTTTCTAATAATATTTACAAATATATATATATATATATATAAACATATACACACCCGAAGGTGTCCATGCTATCGTGTTTAGGTGGATGAAATCCCAAAGGTGATGTATAAAGATTGAATCTAACCAGGAACCTATTATTTTTGTGTTATAGACACGGTTAACTAGAGATATAACCTCTATCTTCTCCCATGAAAACAATAACTATAGCCATTGTTTAAACTGAGGATATTGATCAACTACCACTGTAGTAAACTACAGTAAAAATATCCATATTTTTCTAAACAATGGATATAACTTTAGATGACAGAGTGGAAAATGGTTGTTACATACCCCAAAAACATTTCTATAACTAAAATCTATAGCTTTGAAAACAAGATCCCTAGTAAATTTGGACCATGTTTATAACATATATCCATGTTTTTGTTGTTATATCCATGGTTTATGACCACAACTATTGGACTTTTTTTGTGATACATTGAATATTTTGACATCTATTATTGAGTTTAAGGGAATTTCATTTAATATTTCGATGGTTTTATCTCGTTCGCACTGATCACAGCTCTGTAATATGTTTTATTCATTTTTATTGAGTGTGGGCCAAAAAATGTCACATAAAAGGATTTTGGACACAATGTGTTCTTGTCCATGGTCCCATATAGTAGATATCCTTTGACACATATTGAGGAATCAATGTATATATTCATTTAGAATGCATTTCCAAATTATGTTTTTAGTATAAATCTTATAAAGTGGTTTCTCATCCCAATTGTAGTGTAGGGATTTGAACAAAAATATAATTTTTTTGTAGGCGTGGTATTTTAATCGATATCCTAGGTCAAGATAATTATCAATATCTAATAACCAAGGGTGTTCATTTTTTTATGTTGAAAATAGTTTCATCAGGGAATTAAACCTCGATTTCTAGATTATCATCATCCTTAATGATGGGTAGTGGGAGACTAGATAAATGATCAGAAATTCCATTCATAGTCCAATTAGTTTCCATTATGATGATGTCAAACTCTTCAAGAACTGGGATCCACCATATCTCAATTAGTTGTAATCATTTTTACATAATAAATATTTAAGGGATTCATGGTTAGTGTGGACAATTACCTTGGAGATAACTGTAACGAACTGAATCCTGATCCAATCAACTGGTGCCCCGTTCTCGATTCACCACATGACCTCAAGCACATTCCCCCAAATTCCAGAGGCTGTCGACTAGAAGCGAGGTCCTTGGTGAGTCAGTGGGGAATCTATGCCCTCATTTGTTAAAGTATGCAGTGGAAGGAAAATAATAAACAATAACAGAAGCAGTTAACATCATACAAAAACTAAAACTAACAGTAGAAGCAATGTGTAATATAAAAATGGTGCAGCATGGTACATGTATATGTGGAATGATGTAAACAAAGAAACATGCTGAAATACAACTGAAAGCCTAGTACTAAAAGAAAACAATAAACTCCAGCAGCATCGTAAGCCTAAGCTCATCCCCACGCTCTCTAGCTCTAACCAGCAATCAAGAACCTGGGGTAGAAGCACCACAATCACTATCCACACCTGCAGCCATATAACATATTTTGGCAGAAAAGAACAACTCGAACATGGTGTGAGACTAATCCCAGTAGGCAACCACCACAAGATTTGTGCCCTACTGTAAGTGAGTGATATAGCATAAGTGATGGAAAACTAAAGGCAGCAGAGAAATAGAAGTACACTAATTTAAAAAATCCTACAAACCTCCATTCACATTTATTAATTAATTTCATTCAATAATTTAATCATCAACCAAAGAATCTAGAAAATATCTCTATAATCCAAAGTCATAGCTGGTAACACAATAGGTCTCTCAATAGAATACCTAACAACACGCAGTACAAAACTCAAGCTTGTTCATTGTCATGGTGGACACATCACAACCAACTAACACTAATTTATCACGCTGACCCACTGGGTGTCTCACGTGGTCAGACCCCTACAGTCACTTATTCAACAAAGGCAAAGACACTCTGAGGGAGCACTCATCGTCAATTCCTCCTATGGTCTTGCAGCGATACTACAGACTCTCTAAGGAATCACTTACTTCTAATTACACCGTTAGTATCGTTTCGATAATTATCAAGCCCTATTAGAGAGCACAATGTAAATCTCTCTTATGGTCTCATAGTGGTAATAATTAAATAGGCCCTCTGAGCAAGAACTCAACATCAATTCCCCTTATAGTCTTGGTACACCAGGTTACCGTAGCCCTGAGTAAAAGGAATCAAACGTAACCAATTCATAACAGCACTAAGTATGTTCAAAAAACTAATCAGATAGTAGCTACAATGCATCCATAACTTTTAAACTGCAGGAAACACATGGAAATATTCATATCAAGGCATGGAATCAGTGTAACAATGTTTTCCTCACAGGTAACCTACAACAAAAGGTGATAAACAGCCAAAAAAAGGAAAAATCCCATGGTTGATCCTCAGACATGCTAACAAGAAATCAATATTAATCTAACATCCTCAAGCACACAAGAAATATAAGGTAGATAATATTACAGGATCAAACCCTAACCCGAGATACCTGATATATGGGTACCCGACACATTTGCACAAAACCCAAAGACATTTAACATAAGGCATCAAACCACATACCTCGAAGGATTGGATGAAAACCCCAACAACGAAGAATTCCCTAGAAACTCAGGTTGATTCTCCAAGAACCCACCTTAGATTCCTTCTCCTAACAAGACCAATACCCAAACTCATCAAATTAGGAATCTACACACTTAGATCTACCCATAACGGGTGTAGATCTAAGAAAACAAGGGATGAGGAGAAGTATATCTATGTATATCTAAGAGAATGATCAAGAATGAAGGAGACTGATCACATACTGTAAGAATCCGACTTCGATTTTCCATGAGAAGCCTTCATATCTCCTCCAGAATGCTTGAGAGAAGTTTTCCAACCTTTATGTGAGAGTAATACTGAGTTATGGCAGCTAAGAGGCTTAAACGTGGAAATTAGAGGCAAAAAGAGTTATATCCACAATTTAAGGATCTAATTTAGGTTCCTGCATGGTTTTCTCACACAGTTTGACAAAACGTGCGCTTACCATGCGGTATGTACTTCCTTGTCAACAATCTTCGCATGGTCTCTTCACACGGTTTCCCTTAACCGTGCGACAATTGTGCTATCTCCACTGCCTTGAGTGCTAGCTACGCACGGTCTGACCGTATGGTTTGACAAACCCTGTGCCGCCCATACAACTCCCTATTTTTCCTCAAAACATCATTTTATGTTTCCCCGACTCTCCCAAGAATCACCGTTAACATTAAAACCAAGAAAAACATCATCCAAGGGATCAAATACCTGAAAAGATGATCCTGGTTTTTAAAAAATTCACCCCTTCATGAAATTCTTCCCCGAATTTCCTAAAGTGGCTTAGAAGAAGAAACCTCAAACAACTCTGGCCACTTCGATCGTACATCTGCCTCTGTATCGCAAGTCTCATCCTGTACTATACCATGCTGTTATAGAAATTGTACTTGATGAACAGACCAGCCACTGAGATCCTTGGAACTACGATCAACAATCCTGATAGGATGCTCCTTGAAAGATACATCCTGCTCGAACTCAACCTCCTCGGGTTGAAAAACATGAGATGGCTCTGAGAAACATCATTGAAGCTAAGAAACATGGAACATGTTGTGCATATCCTGGTACCTCTGAGGTAACTACAGCCTGTAAGAAACCTTTCCGACACTCCCTAGAACCTCAAATGGCCTAACGTATCACAGTGAATGATTTCCAAGTCTCATAATCCTATTATGTCCCATCCTCGGGGTAACATGTAGGAAAACCTGATCTCTGACCTTGAACTACAATGGTCGTCACCTCTGATCAGTATAAGATTTCTTCTGAGACTGTTCGGTATCCATCCTCTTTCGAATCAAATCCACCTACTCTTTGGTCTCCTGAACAAGACGATGTCCCAGTATAGCTACCTATCCTACCTCCAACCAACACAAGGGTGATCGACATGGCCTACCATACAAAGCCTCATAAAGTTCCATCTGAATAGTTGCTTGAAAACAATTATTATAGGAAAACTCCACTACAGTTATATGTTTCTCCCAAGAACCTCCAAAATAAAGGCTTCATTCTCGCATCATGTCATCCAGCACCTGAATCATGCGTTCTAACTGGCCATCTTTCTGGGGATGGTAAGCCGTACTCAGAAGTACCTGTGTACCCTAATCCCAATGTAGCCCCTTCCAGAAATGGGAAGTAAAGTGGGAATCCCAATATGAAACGATAGTGTTCAGAACCCCATGAATTCATACCACCTCACTAATTTACAACCTCATAAGCTCATCCATGTCGAAGGTCCCCTTTATCGTCAAGAAATGAGAATCCTTTGTGAGCTAGTAAACAAAAACCCAAACCTCATCATTCCCTAGAGGAGACCTCGATAACCATGTCACGAATTCCATCGTGACATCATTACATTTCAACTGAGGAATGGGTAACTACTGCAAAAGCCCTACTGGTTGCTGATGCTCTTCTTTCACCTGCTGACAGGTGGAATACCGCATAACAAAACCAGCCACATCCTTCTTCATACCTAACGACCAATATTTTTTTCGTAAATCTCGATACATATTTGTGACACCAGGATGAACAACCCAAGCTGATGCATGAATCTCCCACATCATCTCATCATGTGTGTCAACTGAAACCCATAAGCGTCCATGAAAACGAAACACGTCATCATCGCCCACTGTCCACCCTGAGTAGGTTCTCCGCCTGACACAACCTCCCATAGGACTAGGCCTTTTCAGTCTTATAGTTTCTTCATTGGCAATCGATCCAAAATAGTAGAGGTAACAGCTATAGAATAAAGAACTGTCTATCCATGTTAGTTGTGCACCTCCAAATGCATCTCAGAAAAAATAGCCATAAGCTGGCACTCGCTGCAAGCCTCCTGAACTACCTGAAACTGAGTCCACCTACACAATGCGTCTGCGAAAACATTGCCTCTCCCAGGCGTATATGCATGCTCAAAGTCGAAATAATATAGGTACTCGACCCACCACCGCTGTCTCAGATTTACGTCATGATGCATGAAGATATACTTGAGGCTCTTGTGGTCAGTATATAGCAAAAAATGATCTCCCAGAAGATAATGTCTCCAACAATGAAAAGCATGAACAACTGCATCCAACTCTAGGTCGAGCGTAGGATAGTTCTTCTCTTGTGGCCTCAGCTGACGAGATCCATATGCAACAACATGAGCCCCATGCATAAGCACTGCTCCAAGCCCAATGCTAGATGCATCCCAGAAAACTGTATAACTCTTGCCCGGCTCTAGAAAAACTAGGATCGGTAGTGAAACCAATCTCCCCTTCAGCTCTTGAAAGGCTGAATCACAGGCTTATGACCAAACGTAATTCACCCCATTCTTAGTCAAGCCTATCAACAGCGCTGCTAATCGTGAGAAGTCCTGTATAAACCACCTCTAGTAACCAACCAACACCATGAAGTTATGTACCTCACATACATTATTCGGTTGTTCCCAGGTAACTACTACTCTAACCTTCTCCGGTTCTACTGATACTTCTGTCTCTGAGATGACATGACCCAGGATGTGAATATTATCCATATAGAGGTGGCACATTGAGAGCATAGCATATAACTGAATATCTCTCAGTGTACTCAATTCGATCTCATGATGGGTAGCATGGTGGTGTCGAGTGTGAGCGTACACCAAGATATCGTCCACGGAAACCACAATGAAGGAATCCAATTAAAGATGGAAAACCATGTTCATCAGCTCCCTGAAAACCTCTAGCGATTTCGTGAGACATAACGGCGTCACCAAATACTCGTATAGACCATACCTAATCTGGAAGGCTATAAGAGGTATATTAGACGGTATGATGCACAAATGATGATAGCCAGATCTGATCTTGATCTTTGAGAACACCATGGCTCCTCGAAGGTGATCAAAAAGATCATCAATCCTTGGAAATGGATATCGTTTCTTGACCGTCAATAGGTTCAGCTTCCGATAATCCACACAAAGCCGTAATGTACCATCTTCCTTCCTCACAAACAAAACAGGCGGACCCTAAGGATAAGTACTAGGTCGGATAAAACCCTTTTCATGCAACTCCTCCAAATTCTTCTTGAGCTCTTATAACTCAGGCATAGCCATACTATAAGGAGGTATATATACCATTGTTTCTCCTGGAACAATCTCAATAGAGAAGTCTACCTCTCTCTCGGGAGGCAACCCATAAAGTTATTCTAGAAATACATCCAGAAAATGATCAACCACTGGAGGATAATCCATCTGAAAAGTCCCCTAATCGTACAAATATAAACTAGAAATGTGGGCTGTAACACCACCCAACCCATGATGCCCTGGTCCAGCTCTACTCGCCTGGACACCCCATTCTCCATTATGAAAAAAGACCTCCCCTCTAGTGACATGAAATTCACCGTGCAACGATAGCACTTGACAAAGGCCTAAAAAGGAACTAGCCAGTGCATTCTGAAAATGACATCATAACCCATCATTTCAAGGACATAAAGATCCCACAATAAGTGACACCCACCAACCTGAAGGGGTAAATCTTGCAATGATGAACACTAGCAGTTCTAAGTACCAAGGGAGTGTCTAGTGTCATCATATCCTTTGATGTAAAGATAGTAAGTCTAAGGCTCTACATAGTGTACATAGAAATAAATCTATGAAATGATCATGTATAGAAAAGTGAATAAGATAAAACTGAGGCTACTAAAATCATACCTCGCACTGTGAATGGTCCAGTATCATGCTCCTGATGAATCTTCTCAACCGCAAACGTCTGTCCAGTACCGCGGCCCTATGCAGCAGCATGAGATCCATGAGCTGATCCTCTCTAAGACTGACCACTACGTCCACAGTCTCTACCATGGATAGAACGACCCAAAAACCTCCAGCCCCTAGTCTTCTATGAAACTGGTAATCCTGTTCCTGTACAAAAATTTGAAATAGATCCTCCTTCATTAGCTTCTGGAAGAAGAACATTGCAAAACCGCTGTAGGTGAACCATCTTGGCGCAAGCTCGACACTCCACTGGGTCCCTCGGGAACTGTGGCTTCTTATTCCCATCCTTCCCACACAATTAGCACACAAATTTTATACCTAATGGAACATCTCACTTCCTCAAGTCACCACATTCAGACTCTTTGGGGCATTTCCTGCTGTCAGTAGAATTTGTGCTAACTCAGGATGTTGAACCACCCTAGCTCACTGCTCTAGTATCCCTCAAGATTCCTCTCCATGATCAACACCTGGTTGACTATAAAAGATATAAAAGTCAATAGGATGACATTCACCTACGATATGATGTCTGTTCTGAGTCCCTCCTCAAACATATTTTCTAAGAACAACTCGTCATTCCCCAGAACAGATGTGAATCGCTGTAGTTCAATTAAGTGAGAGAATTACTCAATAAATGAAAGAGCTACCTGCTGCAAGTTAATGAACTCTTTTTCTCTATCAGCCCTCCACGTATCCAGGTAGAATTAGTCGTAGAAAATATGGTGAATCTCCTCCCATGCAACTATGTGCCGACACCCTTTCTGAGAATCTACGCCCCACCATCTCTTGGAAGAATCTCATAGCATGTAAGTCGCAAGCTTCACCCTTCTGTCTGGGGGTGTCTTGAGATGATGAAAGATAAAAACCATATCTTTGACTAGGTATTCAGTAGCCTAACGGCCTCCATATCTAGAGAACATGAGAGGATGCTGCTGCTGGAAGACTCGTGTAAGCTTTGCCATAGATAGGGCAGGTTGTTGAGATCCCTGAATGGTCTGTGTGAACCTCTTGAATCCCTCACAGAACTGTGTGCCCACACCAGTATTTTGGATAACTTCCAGTGCCATATCCGGCGTAAGATCATTGTCAGACCCCTGATGTGCAATGAGAGGACTTCATAGCGACATGATTCTAAAGGGTTAAGCACAACATTATCAACGACGAGCACAATTTCAAACTTAGAAGAATGAAAATGGAAAAGAAGAGGAAAAATATTAAGACATGAAAAACATGGTTACACGGCGTGTAGTCTCTATACATGGTGTATTGCAGAAAGAATTTACTTGGGTGTGTACACTGACCAAACTGGCTGTGTAAACCCAAACTACACGGCGTGTTTTTAAAGATTTTCTCGTCTGTGTCATCAGTCACATGGTCTGGTACACGGGCCACAACTACACGACATGTCAACCATGTACACAACGTGTTGTCCCTAGGATTTTCCAACACATGTATTCAATTACACGGCCGGATCACTCGGAAGGAAAGTAAATGGCATGTAATCGCGAAAAGTAGTTCTTCCCGAACACAAGAACACATGGTGTGTGTTCATAAGGCCACATGCCAGGTTTTCTAGGTTTATGGGTATTATGCATATAGAACTCCCAAAAACCAATGAAAAACATTGAAACCCAGCACCTATGTGTCTAATTCCGATCTGTGGGGGCACATACTCCCCGCGAATCCGAGGTTGACATTATAAAAAGGAATATAACAAGTAAAGAGTATGATAATCCTAGAATCCACCAAATTATGATCCTCAAGGGTCCATAACACCTCTATGACCAAAGAGTAGCGTTCATGCTAAATACACTGTAAAATAAACAATACCCTATCATCATAGTAGGTACCTCTATCACAGTAACTATCAAAACATAATGCATAATTTATCATGACATCTATCACAACAGCATGGAATTTATAATGCACCCTAGATGGAATGGTAAAATACATGACGTGTGATTTTATAAAAAGTTCCTATATGATGCATGAGATGGAATACCCTCATCTCAATGGGTTGAAACAAAATAGAACCACAATAATATAAACTGTAACATCACAAAACAAGTGCATCAGCCAACGATGAAATATAATCAACTGTAACACTTGGAAAAACTAAATATTGAAATTGAGAGGTAATATAGCTTTTCCTTGTACATGGGTTAATTACTCTTGGGCATAGTTAAGTACCAACTACCCATTACTTTCTATCCCTGTCTATTTTCACCAAATAGTAAGGAAACATAAAAGAAGAAAACTCCTTTTATACCACTTTGTAACGACTTGAATCTGGAGCCACTCAACTGGTGCCCCATACCCAGTTCGCCACATAACCTCAAGCGCATTTCCCCAAATGCCAGAGGCTACCGACTAGAAGTGATTGCCTTGGTGAGTCAGTTGGGAGACTATGCCCTCATTTGTTAAAGTATGAAACAAAAGGAAAATAATAAACAATAGTAGAAGTAGTTAACAACATACAACAACTAAAACTAACAGTAGAAGCAATGTCGAATATAGAAATCGTGCAACATGGTACATGTATACGTGGAAAGCAGTAAACAAAGCAACTTGTTGAAAAAACTGAAAGAAAATTACTAAAATTAAACAGTAAACTCCAATAGCCTCACAAGCCTATGCTCAGTCCCATTCTCTACTACTCTAACCAGCAATCATGCACCTGAGGTAGAAGGGACACAATCCCTATACACACCTGCAACCATATAATCTTTTTGTGCCGAAAATAAGGACCCAAACAGAGTGTGAGACTAATCCTTGTAGTCAAACACCACAAGATCTATTCCCTACTATCATTGAGTGATATAGAAAAAGTGATGGAAAAATAAATGCAGCAGAGAAACAGGAGTACACTAAAGTAAAAAATTGTACAATCCACTATTCACATTTATTTATTAATTTATTTAAATCATTTAATCATCAACCAATGAATATAGCAAATATGTCTATAATCCAAAGTCATTGTAGGTAACACAATAGGTATCTCAAAATTCTACCAAACAACAAGCAGTACAAAGCCCAGGCTAGTTGTTTGGATTTGCGGACTCATCACAACCAACCAATATTAATTTATCACACTGACCCTCTCAGTGGATCACGCGAGCAGAACCCTATGATCGCGTAATCAAAAAATGCTATGACACTCCGTGGTAGCACTCATCGTCAATTCCTCCTATGGTCTTGCAGTGATACTAGAGACTCTCTGAGGAGGCACGTACTTCTAATTCCCCCTTTAGTCTCAATTAGATAATTATCAGACCCTCTAAGAGAGAAAAATGTCAAACTTTTATATGGTCTCATAGTGGTAATAATCAAACAGGCCCTATGAGGAAGAACTCAACATCAACTCCCCTTATAGACTTGTTACACTAGGTTCCCTCAACCATGAGAAAAAGCAATCATACGTAGCCGATTTGTAGAAGCCCTATGAATGTTTAACAAACTAATTAGCTAATAGATATCGTGAATCAAAAACATTTAAACTACAGGACACACATGTAATTATTCATATAAAGGCAGTAAATTAGTGTAACAAGGTTTTCCACACAGGAAAACTAATCCAAACGGCGATAAATAGCCAATAAATGGAAAACACCCTTGAGGTGATTCTCATACATGCTAATAAGAAATCATTATTCATTTAACAGCCTCAAGCACACAAGAAATATAAGGAAGATAATATTACAGGATAAAACCCTAACCTGAGATACCCGATACATGGGTATCCGAAAATTTTTCAAAAAACTCAAAGACATTGAACATAATGAATCAGACCACCTACCTCGATGGTTTTGACGAAAACCCCAACAACGAAGACTGTACAAGAAACTCTGGTTGATTCTATAAGAAACCGACTTAGATCCCTTCTCATAACAAGACCAAGACTCAAAATCATCATATTTGGCATCCAAACACTGAAATCTACCCATAACGGGTGTAGATCTATGAAACCGAGGGAAGAAAAGTAGTAGATCTATGTAGATCGATGTAAACGATCCAGAATGAAGTAGAAAGATCACATACCTCAAGAATCCAGCTTTGATTTTCCAAGAGAATCCTTAGGATCACCTCTGGAATGCTTGGGAGATGTTTTACAACCTTCAGGGGAGACTAATCCCGAGTTATGGCCAATTAGGGGCTTAAACAAGGCAATTAGAGGCAAAAAAATTTAGATCCACAATTTAAGGAACTAATTTATGTACCTGTATGATTTCCTCACACAGTTTGACAAATAGTGTGGTCTGTACTGCCTTTTCAACACACATCACACGGTCTCTTCTCATAGTTTCCCATAACCGTGAAATAACTATGCGGTCGCCACTGCCTTGAGTTCCAACTACACACGGTCTGGCCGCATTGTTAGAAAAACTGTGCGCCACCCGTGCATCTCCCTGTTTTCCTCAAAACTTCATTTCATGTTTCACCGACACTCCCAAGAATCACCCTTAACATTAAAACCATGAAAAACATCAAACAAGGTGTCACATACTTGAAAAGAAGTTTCGAGTTCTTACAATAACAAGGTATGATCGAAAAATATCTATAGCATAGACGTTGCTAAGAGTTCCATTTATATATTTGTGTAGTTCACCTGAGAATAATTAATTGTGATAATGACATAATAAATTCTACATATGATGTGTCTGAATCATATCCCTAATAAAACACCTACAAAAAGTTTTTTGAATCACACATTAGCATGATAAAGTTATCCCATGTTAGTGAAATTATAACATTATTGGCCACCAGGATTTTTTTAAATGTTGACTTTTATCTGAATTTTTTTTGTGAACATGAAGGAATTATCTTTAGAAAATGTGTGTGTAAAAGGGTGGGATAATTTCAATAAATCCTTTAAGAATAAGTGTTAGATCCTGCATTCCTAGAAAGAATCTTATTCCTAGTATTGTTGAGGGACAAGGTAAGTCTTTGATCACTTTGATATTTAATGGATCATATTCTATTCCATTATTTGATATTTTGATTCCTATTACTATACATATATAAAACATAAAATTTCATATGTCTATATTTATAACAAGGATCGTCTCTTTACATAGTTGTGGGACTAATTCAATATCTCTTTTCCATAGCTAGAATGATCTTCCGTAAACAAAAATAATTACCCATGATGATTTATAGAAATTCCCCACCCCACCTATATCATTGAATATATGTCTCATGCTACTTTGGATGTTCTTTGGTTCATTAGACATATCGAATGACATGAATTTGTAAGTGAAGGTACAAAATGTTTAGGTGTAATTTTTTGAGAGTAGTCTGCTAGGACGACTAAAAATTGATTGTCTCCTGAATATCCATATAGAAAATAGTATAATTTTTGTTTTCTTAGAATATATTGAATTTTCTCAATGAAAGGAATCATGAAATTATCTTCTCAGGTTAATATATTTACATTTATAAAATCCTTCAATAATTTCAATCTAGTGATGGTGTGACTTGAGTTCTATTCATCTTCATCTTTTTTTTAAATTGGGAGGCCACCTTTCATTAGAAAAACCTATAGAGGAATCAACCAAATTCTATCATATATTGGAAAAATTATTCTAGTATCTAGTATTTTTAGTACTTCTTTCTTAATATCATATTTCATTAATGGGGTTATTTTACTCAGGGAATGGTTTTTGGGTTTCACACCTTCTTCCAATAATATATTATTTGTGATAATTGTGGGCTGATCCCTTTGATATTCCACACTCCCCAAAAAATTATTTCTAATGAATTTTTACCACTTCCATTAACATTTTCATTTTTTTGAGTTAATTTTGATTTGATGATGACTGGTATTGTAGTAGTCATTATAAAGGAATTATTACTTTAGTGTGCATTAGATATGTTTCAGATATAACCATTGTGGCTTGATTACTGAGGGTGTGAATGATGTGATGGTTTTTATTCTCATTGGATCGATGTAGTACAATTAATCATAGTCATAAACCTATTATTCAGTATGATAAAGTGTATCACTATCATATTTTATATTCATAGAGTCATTCACCACTTCCATATGAAATATATATTGATAGTCAAAATAATCATCTTTTTATTTTACATGATTCACTAGGTCAAACAAAACATGTTTTTCACCCCATCTAAATATCAATCTTATTAGATTAATGTCAATCATTTCCTTCCCAGTGTCTATGAATGATCATCCTAGGATAATTAGAACTTATTCATTCTCTTCAATATCAAATTTGAAGAAGTTCTTTGAAAAAATTATTTTCCCAACATTGACTTGGATATCCTCAAGTATTCTTTAAGGATACTTTACTGATCATTCATCTAATTGATGTTACAGTCTAGTGGGATTTAATTATTTGTGTACTAGATTTTGGAATAAACTCATAGTCATGAGGTTAATGTTGGATCTTATTGAACACAAGTATCATCCAATGTTTCATACCACTATAGTGAATGGGAATGAGAAATAGACTGGTCTCACACCATTAGTTGAAGATTATGCTAAATAATGGTAGAACATTATTCATTTTAGAGATGAATCCCAGTTCATCTAAATTCATTTTGTTGGAGAGTAGTTCCTTAAGTAATTTCACATAGTCCGAAATTTTGGAAATTAATTCCGAAAACGGAGTGTTGAAATGAAATTATTTAAACATTTATAAACATTAGTTATATTTCCCTTCAATTTTTTGTTGTTTAATTGTTTCTAAGAAGTGAATAATAGTTTTTATTATGGTTTTGATATGTATATGTCTTCTTTAGTTTTGTATTATGTTGGATATTTTTTAGGAGGTATTGATTCCATATTTTTCCCTGGATCAGTTCTAGCCATGTTTTCATTGTCATCCTTGATAATGACTATTGAATTTTTCTTGTTTTCATTATGATTTTTTTTCTGTAGGGTTTTTAAATTCCAACGCTTTTATAATCTGTAGTAACACTTCCTTGAATTATAATTTTGGATATGTCTCATTATTACTATGAATGATACCTCGTAATCTACATATCATGATCATTGAGATCTGAAGCATCTGTTATTCGAGGTTGTTAAGGGACACTCACTGATTTGGAATATCTATGTCTTGAGTGGTCATCTTATAATTCTCATTTTGTAAAAATGTGGTTATTATATTCTCATGATTTGATTAATTTGGTGTGTCTATTTGTGGTGGTCTTTGTGGAGCCTGTTGAAATAGTTTCTAGGATCTATGAGTAAAATGTTTTTGGGGTCCTTGTTCTAGTAGTCGAGGAACTTGATTTATAAGAGGATATCAATGTGGTCTTCGGTTATATGGTGGTTCTTGATCAATTATATTTCAATATATACCTTTATTATTTTGTTCAATTTTTTTATCCAACCTCTATTGATAATAATGTCATGGTTTCTTAAATTTTTGTCTTCATTGATTGCAAATAACATTATTTGAATATTGGAATTGAGGTTTTTCAACTCTTGTCCTATTGTCATGGTATGGGTGTGGGCCTCTACACATATCATATGATTAGATCTCCATAACAGGGGAAAGAGGGTGTGGTGGAATAATATCTATCTGAAAGGAATCCATCTTCTTAGCATCTGCCTCTACGTGTGCTTTTAGAAAGGTGGTTTTTTCTATCTAATAGATTCTGTGTTGAGGCATGCCTCAATCAATAAACAACAGAATGGAATTATGAGAGACCTCATCATGATATTTTATGCCTATATTGTGTCTTTATATCATTATTTATATATCAATTAAGTCATTTACCATAGATCTAGGAGCTGGTTAGAGACATTGGTAGAGTTATTTTAGTTAAAGTTACACATTAAGACTATGTTGTGGGAATATTCAAGTGAGTACCTTAATGTGATCCATCGACTTCTAGGATGAGTCTTTGTTTTTTTGGAAAATGATTTTGATTTACATATAGATCATCCATGTTCATAAATGTGAGAAATATTTATTTAGGAACATCATGGATAGTTTTTCACATGTTATGATTAACTCAATAGCTTAGATTTTGTTCCAATCCATGGAATGGTCATACAAGGAGAATGTAAAGTCTTACACTATGATTTAAATAGATTAAACTCTATAGTTTTGAATGGTATCACAAACTTCTAGGAAATTAGTGATTTAGTCATGAGGATATTCACATTGAATTACACTATAATTGCTCATATTATAGATCATTCTGATGAGTTCAGTATTAATTTTGAATGTATGCACCTAGAAATGAGGGAGCATGATGTTGGGTTCATCTCCAATGATAGGTAGTAAGATATAATCCATAATGGTTCACTCCAGTTTCAAGAAATGTTTTTTATGTAGTTTAAGTGTCACATATTTCATGTTTTCAGGGTTGTACCACATGGAATTACTATGGTCAGGTATACGTTGAGAAAAACATTCAGAAAGATATCATTTGATATGTGGAACAAAATTAATAAGTGCATGAGTTTTAAATCTCCATGAATGAGTCAAGGGTACATAAAAATGAACTAGTATCAATACAAAAAAAATAACATAGTGGCATTATAAATAAAGAAGGAATATGGAAAGGGAAAAGTGGAAATGTGAGGTAATCCTGGGTTCACGCCGAATGTTATTTTGCTTGGGAAATAGTCAAAGATCCTTTGATACGACACCAATGTATAAAATTCCCTTAGGATTCATTTAATTAAAATTGGATTTGATTAGATTAAAAATTACTATTATCCAAAACTATACAAACTAATTTTTTTAGTAAAGTGGTAGATCATGGTCAAACCCACAGGGAGAATTAGACAACATGAAACAACTGATTTTAAAAAACGTTCCTAATAATCCTCATGAATTATCTTGGGTTTTTAATTCAATAATATATATTGATAATGATTTATATATTATTTAGTGAGATGTGGATGAGTGAAATTTTTGGGTTTTATCAAAAAAAGATAACCTCTTAACTAACATGGGGTAATCCTAGGGCATAGGCTGTGAAGATGTTCATAGATCACTATGTGATTATGGTCAAAACAAATATATATATCCATGATGAAACTATTACATGGTATGGATATAGATAAAAACCTAGATGCATTAATCTCATATTAAATTGTATAAATTATCACATGTTAAAGGTCATAACATGATAAAATCCAATTAGGCCAGGTTCATTCATTTAAAGATCACATGGTGGATTCATAAAATAATTGAATAAATATTTTTTTCTCAACATTATTACTATACTTAGATTTACTGAATTTATTTTTAAATATCCAATATTTTTAGAAAACCCATTACTCTCAAACCGTTCCCTAGGAGATTTATACACGCATTATGGTGCTAATTGAACACATAAATAAATCACAAACATGTTTGGTAGATTAATAAAATAGTGAAAATATAAAATTTCACAACTCAGGAATTTAGAATAATGTAGTTTTCAAATCATTAAAATTGAATTAGTCTACGAAAATCATACTTGAAATGGTAAGTGGGAAATAATGTGTCTCAGTTTGATGTTGAATGATAATGGTAATTGAACAAAGTTGTCGAAATGGAAATAGAATTGGGAAAGGATAAAGAAAAGATGCATATTAATAAACTGAAGTATGATTTAATTAAAATATAGAAAATAATTGACTACATATGAAAGGGGAGGTAAATAGATAATAAAAAAATAGAGAAGAAAGATAAAAATGAGATGTCGAGCTAGCCATCATGCGGATTTCCATGGTCTGTACCTAAATAGAAGGATAATTACACGATGTGTAAATTACTCACATCATGTAACATCAATAAGATGATTTCTCTGCATATCTTTAATATAGTTAATTTACCAGATCAAATAATTGGGATCTAGTGATATTGTATCATCTCAAAACATATTGACTTTTCATGATAGGTAAAAAATTCATGACTTTTGTTGTGAGTTTGAATTGGTATTCGATGTTTACATGATGTTTATTAGAGACTTAAATCATGTAATATATCATGCCCTGTAAATTATCACGTGTTGTTCCATATTCTTATAGATATTCAATGAATAATGCATACACAATGTGTATGTTCTTAAAATGGTGTAAAGTAATTTTTTTTGAAAATTTTTAACATATTTTTCTTCGTAGTATTGGAGATATATTTCCATAAAAATAACTAAAATCCCAGTGCATTATCAAATAAATAGTAATAAAATCGTAAACAAATTAATCCAAAAGATATATGTAAATTAATATAATCACCTATCAAACATGTGGGTTTTTAACTCATTCTGTGGTATAATGGTGATTCATATTCCATTTTCATTGTTAGATCATTTGGTGGTTAGAGTCCATGTGCACAAGAAAATGGGATTTGGGTATTCCCACTCATTGGTTGGATAAGACGTGTTTCGTCAAGTTACCTATAATTCCATGTTTGATGATTATAATGGACATACCGTTATAGACATGTAAAATAACCTAATATGTTTTAATAGTTATATTCCTAAATTAATGGATACTCACATTATATATAATACTAGGTTTGATGTTTTTATATGGTAGGTTGATGAGATGGGTAACAGTTTGTGTTTAGTTTGGAAGTCATATTTTAATGAAGTTTTATTACAGAAATGGGATCATTTGAATATTATTATATATATGATGATTATTGAGGTTGGGGAGCGGTCTTGGTCACTGTGAATGGAAGAAGGATATCAAAATACTACCACTTTAATGATTTTATTAAAGGGAAAAAACATCGAGCGAGACTCAATATTCAATGAAAGTACTGACCCATTGAATTATACATTGATACTATTATGGGATAAATGGTTAATTATTTATTGGTGCACTTGCTTTAACAATTTATAAATTATATTTCAAATGCTAGACTGGTGATTGGATTGAATTTATTGATAATATTCAAATATTAGTACACAAGTTGCATCAATCGTATATTTATTGATTACTATATGAAATGGAAAACATGCATTTCATCAAGAACAAAAAGCTTGATTGTTATCCTTGTCCTAGAAGTTTTTCTGAGTCCTTCTAGTTTTAATGAGACATCATGAAATAGGATATTGTGTGTGATGTTAGGTATTTTTTGGGGTGAAAAAACACATAGGTGTTTGATTACCACCACATTAGTTATTATTTCGAAAAAACCAATCCTTTTGAGAACATTCTTCTAATTAATATTCTGTACTAAACTAATATTATCATTGATAATATCATTATCGATATCCTCTCTCAATTTTTTCGTATCATCATCTAAAATTGGATGTATGGTTTTATCATAGGGAGGTACATTCGAGGTGTTGTGATTTTGGCATAAGAAATGATAGCATATTTGTGTTTTAATGTCCAAGGGGGTAATATTATGGTTAATATTGAAGTGGATAAGGATTATGATAAAATCAATTTTGGTTTATATTTTCATGTTTTGAGAAAGATGTAGTTTTCTGAATTGGTTTGTGATTTAACTTTCATGTTTTATTCATCCCCATAAATTTTTTTCTCTATCATGGGAATAGGTTTTAGATTAATTAAATACGTTTGAAGGTATTAAATAGTGGGATCTCATATCTATATTCCATTTTATTATTTCTCAAAATTAATTTAGTTTTAACATGTATACCTGCTTATAGAAGGAAGGATTTTCTTGATAGATGGTCTTGTGTTTTTTGGCAGTATTTCCAAATTGAATATAACTTGGTTAAATTGATATATGGTTGTGATCTTATAAAAAACTTGACTATATTATATATATAGTTCCTAGTTGTGTTTATAATTGTAATAATTAAAAGTTATCATTTTCTGGAAGGATCAACTTGATCAAAATTGTCTTGGTTCCAATGTATGTCAATTTAATATACATGGAAGTGTTTCCCAAGGTGGTTGTTCATAATATTATAATCATAATATAAGATACCATTTGGGTAAATGTTATGGAAAACTATTTTCATTGGGTATGGTGGAAGTCTATTCTGCTTCTAGCTGAGGAGGGTGGTATTGTCGTATAGGACCTAGAGGGGACTATGAGATCAATTCATTGAAATACAGTGTTGTAATTTTTATGTATGACATCATTTTTAATAGTTTACCCAAGATAAAAATGTGAATAGTTATATTTTTCTTGAAAGGGTTGGGTATGGACAAGTTATAAAATTCAGAACCAGATAATATCGACACTCCCTTATATTATTGACCAAGTTATATTGGTTGTTAGTGTTGGTGAAATATTCTTCTAGAAGGATAAGTGGATGGGGGATCAGCTCGATTTCCCATGGTGTGAAGTATCAACCATAATAATGTGGGATTCTATTAATTTCCCTTACTTTTTAATGCAATTATTTTTTATAATAAAAAATTTAGTTTCAAATATATTATTCAATTGTCTAATGAGGTAGCACTGGTATACCTTCCTTCCTTTGATAGTTTTTTCTCTGACACTACCTTTCATTCTTTCAACTAGAGACTGAGGTTGAATGTTTAGTGGTGGGAAATAATTTATAATAATATCATTCCTATTAAAATATGATATTTTTATTGGTGTATTACAAATAATATTTTACATAAGGTTTCATATATTGAATATAATGGTATCTACATGAAATAGAAGTTCTTAGTGTGCTACCATGATATTGAATATAAATACCATATATTTAACTAGTGTTCCTTGGATGTTGATCTCTTGTATTATCTTGGAATAATATTTGATGTATCTTTCAGGATGGACTCCTTTGAGTTTTTCCTTAATACATGGTTTCTTCACTCTCCATCCAAAATTTTTTAGAGTCTCAAAATGGGTATTGTGATGGTTTTTATTAGATTCTATATTGGATTTTTAATGACCTTGATCATGAATAGAATACAAAATAATTCAAATAAACCATCTGCCATCATAGTAGTACTTCTGCAGACCTGTTAGTGGTCAAATTAAGTGTAGCTATTCAGGAATCTATTTATTATAGATGGATGGATATGATCTAACTGAGGTATCATCCACCTACTATGAAATGAGAGATGTTTAATTGACGCAATCATCCATACATTAGAGTGTTAAAATCAACATGATTTTTTGTTACTATTTTTTTTGATGACATGAATAATATCTGTTTTAATTATTTACCTATATTATTTTATTTTCATTAAGATTAATTTTTTTGTTTGTTTTTTAGAATATTTTATATACCCTTACATAAGTTTTATGTCACCTTATATTATGTGTTTTTACCCTTACATGAGTATTTTTCATCCGATTGTAAGTGGAATGTTACACTTATTTGATTCATTTTTTGTTTGGTTGACCATTATGCATGAATATTTGCAAAAATTAAATCAGCTTCGTAGATGTAGGGTTAAATTTAAACATGAGTTGGTATACTACTCCATAGCCTCATTTTTGTGTGTGGGGACATTATATAGAGACTTCATTAACCTTATGTAAAGCAGGTTGTGTTCTTGGTACCCTTACATGAGATCATCTCATCCTTAACATGGTAGTGAAATGTTATGTGGTAACCTTATAAGGGTTTAGGGATAGCATTATATGACCTAGAGTGCCAGAGGCACACCCTTATATTATTCTAGTGGGTCCCTTACATAGTGGGTTCTCTACCCATATGCAGTAGGTGCGCTATCCTAACATATTGGGTGAAATACCCTTATATGTTGGAATGTGGGGAAACATAACCTTATATAGTGAGATAGTGTTACCTTTATATGGGGATGATTATTAATAACATTACATAAATGTGCTAAGAATCTTATGTGATGGCTACCATTTGAGATTTTTTGCAAAAACATTCTCTAAAAGAACCTTGATAGACAAAAACCCCCAATTATATTGTAAGTTGTTTGATTATTTATTCTTTTAGTTGAACCAGTTGAGATTTATATTTCTATAGAGATAGATAAAAAGTCTAAAAATATCTAATAGAGGGTAAATTCAGAATATAAATCATGGGAGGAAGGTGTAAATTTAGAGGTGGATTGCATATCTTTGGCTCAACTATAGATTCCATTTGCAACTGATTCCATGATTTCAATTTTAGTGGAAGGATTATGGTGGTGAGAGAATAATATTGGATCATTAAACAACAATTATTCTTGAAGGAATTCTAAATAGCCGAGATCTATCCTTGGTAAGCGTGTATTGATACTGTTTTGGTTTTTCCTATATATATTTTCCCTGTTTTTTATTGATTTTTTCTATTTCTATGAACATTGTTTTAAGATTATCCATCATGTTGGAGACTGAAATTTATGTTTTTTTATTATTTATATATTTGAAATCAACCATTTTTAACTTTTATTAATATGAATATGGGGTGTGTTTGCTGTTCTTTATGTTGAAGAAGACCAAAATAATTGAACAATGTAGATCTGTTGGTCATTATATTTAAAGCATTAATGTCACAAGTTTTGGCCTCTTTCATGTTACTCTTTCCACCATTATAATTATGTTTTTTGTGTATTTTTTTCTTTTTTGAATAATATTTATCTTAAATTGTAAATTCCCAGTTCCGGAAGCCAACCAGAGGCGCTCCGTAGATGGTTGGTCACATGGACTCAAGTGCATTTCCCCGAACGGAAGATGCTTCCGACTGGATGCAAGGGACCTGAGTTGGATAGTGGGGAAACTATGCCTTCATTATAATAGTAACCAATGGAAGAGAAACAATATAAAATAGTGGATTAATTAATAATCCAAACTAAAGATATCAACATATGACTAAATGTAATAAACAACTGAAGTACATATATATAAATGATGCATGTCACATATTTCTAGAAAAGCAGCCAAACATATCACTATTCTGGAATACAAAACATTACTAAACCTATGTATAGAAGAAATAGATAAACAGCTCCTCATCATCGCAAGCCAACGCCTGGTCCCATTCTCTCCAGATCCACAGCATGTAATGTACCTCATGTAGAAGGGTGCTCACCCTTATCTATACCTACAACAATATAATCTGTTTGGGCCCAAAAGCATGACCCAAGAAGGGTGTGAGACTAAATCCCAGCAGGCAACCACCTAGATATATGTGCCTAATAGTCATTGAGTATATGGAAGGTAAAATTATAGTAAACAATAAATAGTAAATAAGAAAGTACTCACTAGTAATCAATACTGAGTTCAAACAAGCAACAATGAGGCAATCAACTAATCACAAATAGGTAACCCTCTGGGAAGTACTCATAGCCATCCCCTATAGTCCTACCATAGAATACATGCAACCCTTTGATCAGCACACTCGGTCCAACCCCTCTGGTTCTGTATAAAAATTCAATAAGGAATCCATGAGAAAGTGCTCAGGGTCTATCCCCATATAGTCAAAAGTAAGGCAAGACACTCTGAGGAAGTAAAAAATTACATTCCCCGCATTGTCTAATGTAGTCAAGGACTCTCTGAAGAAGCTCACATGTCAATTACCCTTATATCCCAAAGGTCTAGGACTCTCTGAGGAAGCTCACTCGGTCAATTCCTCTTATATCTCAGGCTGTTCAAGTCCAATACATACTCTCTGGGGAAGCTCATGAATTCTATACCATTTTAGTCTAAAGAAATCAAGGACTCTTGGAGGAAGCTCACTCGGTCTATCCCCTTATAGTCTAAAAATCGTGGAGACTCTCTGAGTAATCTCACTCGGTCTATCCCCCAATAGACTATAATGTCCAAAGACTCTCGGTGGAAGCTTACTCGATCAATCCCCTTTTAGTCTGCAACACCAGGTTATTATGGAACCAGGTAAGTCAACACATAGTAATGCTATATGGACAACGTAAACCTATAGAACTACTTGGCTAATAAGCCTACAACATAACAAGCAAGTCAGAAGAAAACTCTCTATCCTACATCAACAGACATGAAAAACAGGTAATGCATCCAAAGACTAAATAGGACTAAACTGTCATAAATAGATCATGCGAGGGAAGAACACATCCAAATCCTGAAGATAAACCAAATAAATATCCAAAATACCTCTACACAGGCATACAATAATGGCCAGAAAACAACAGGGATAAAACGGTAAACATGCAATACCCTGTTGAAGGGTATTGGGGTAATTTGCAAATTAAACACAAGGACATCGAACAGAATTGCACAAACCACCAACCATGGGGTTAAGAGATCAATATACTTGAACCTCAAAGCTTGGTACTCCTTTGAACGACATAGATATAAGAAAACTTCTAAAATGTTCATCCCAGGATAACATAGAAAAGAAGAGGAATTGGAAAACAAGGCTCAAGAAGAAGGTATAACTCACCGATGTGATTCCAATGAAATCAACGGTTCTCGAATCAGAGGATGGATGGAGGGTTGGGGGCTCTTCAATTTCCCACGGATACTTGGCGCTCTTGGACAAACGAAACCAAAAAAATTTTCTTTCTGCCTGTCAGACGCGAACCCGATACATTTAATGAAAAAAAGTACATAGCATGTACTTTTCAAGTACACAACATGTTTTCGCCTTTTCTATAAACCTCTTTAAGCGCCCTCAAAGTCACTCCCACACGTCCCTATCAGAGGCTACTACACGGCCATCACACGTCCTGCTACGGCAAGAAAGTACTTGGTGTGTACTCATAAAGTACTTGGTGTGTAATTAAAAAATTTACAGAAATCCCCATTTCTCAAAAAATGACCAGAAAGGAAATACATACCTAAAAAGAAGATCTGGGTTCTTACAAACTTCCCCCCTTAAAGAAATTCTTCCCTGAATTTTCATAGCATGACATAGAAGAAGAAACCATGAACAGCTCTGGCCACTATGCTCGTACATCGGCCTCCCTCTCCCAAGTCACGTCATATACTAACCCGTGTTACCAGAGAACCCATACGAGTGGAATAGACCAGCCACAGAGAACCTATATTTTTCTATCCACAATCAGGATATGATTTTCTTCAAACAATGCACCAACTTCGAGCTCAACTTCCTCAGTTTGAATGACATGAGACGAGTCTGAAAAGTAATGTTGAAGTTGAGAAACATGGAAGACGTCGTGCATAGCTCAGTACCTTTGAGGTAACTAAAACCGATAGGCAACCAACCCAACTCCCTCCAACAGCTCGAACAGTCCAACGTATCTTGGTGAATGCATGCCCTATCTCATAATACCATTGTGTCCCAACCTCGGTGCAACTCGTAGGAAAACATGATCCCCAACCTCAAACTCCATTGGTTGTCTCCACTGATCAACATTAGACTCATAATGAGACATCACAATAGCCATCCTCTTCTGAATCAACTCTATCAGCTTTGTGGTCTCCTGAACAAGATGAGGTCCCAGCATAGCTGCCTCTCCTCCCTCCAGCCAACATAAGGGTGATCGCCTGGCCTACCGTACAAAACATCATAAGGTGCCATATGAATAGTTTCTTGAAAACTATTGTTTTTGGAAATCTCCAAAATAGGTATATATTTCTCCTTAGAACCTCTGAAATCCAGAATGCATGCTCAGAGCATGTTCTCAATCACCTAAATCGTATGCTCGGACTGGACATCTGTCTTGGGATGGAAAGCTCTACTCAAAAGTACATGTGTACCCAAGGCCTTCTAAAGGCCCTGCTAAAACCGAGATGTAAACATGCATCCGTTTCTGAAAAAATGGAGTTGGAAACTCCATGTAGTCGTAATATCTCTTAGATGTACAACTACCCCATCTCATTAGCAGTGAAGGTTTCCTTTAATGGTAATAAGTGAACAACCTTCGTGAGTCTGAAAATGAAAACTTAAAATGCATCATTCCCTCGAGGCGATCTCAGCAACCCTTTCACAAAATCCCTTGCGACATCATTCCACTTCCACTCGAGAATGGGTAACTGCTGTAAAAGCCCTTCTGGTCACTGATGCTCTTCATTCACCTGATGATAGGTGGAGCACTTCATAAAGAAAGCACCATCATCCTTCATCATACCTTGCCACCAATACTGGCGGTCTAGATCACGATACATCCTGGTGACACTAGGATGAACTTCCCAAACAGATGAATGAAAGTCCCGCTTCAGCTCCACACGTATATCTACTAGCACCCATACACAGCCTTGGAAATGCATGATCACATCCTCGCCTAAAGTCCATCCCATAAAAAGATCCTCTCTTGACACACTCTCCCGTATGACTAGGCCATCAGAATCTGATTGCTGCCTCATTTGAACTCGGTCAAGAAGCATAGAGGTAACAGCTACAGAAGAAAGGAACGTATGCCCCTGTCTGTCGTGCTTCTCCAAATTCATCTCAGAGAACAGAGCAATAAGATTCCACTCACTACAGGCCTCCTGAACTACATGTATCTGAGTCCTCCTGCTCAAAGAATCAGCCACTATGTTGCCCTTTCCCGACATATAGGCAAGCTCAAAATCAAAATACTAATGATTCTAAACCCACCTATGCTGTTTCAAATTGAGATCAAATTGGTTGAAGATGTACTTGAGACTTTTATGGTTGGTAAAATATAAAAAATTCTCACCCAAAAGATAATGTCTCAAAAATCACAAGGCATGAACAACAGCTGCCAACTCCAGATCGTGCATTGGGTAATTCCTCTTGTGTGGCCTCAACTACCGAGACCCGTACGCAACATCTCCGTCTCCCTGCATAAGAACATCTCCTAGATAAATACATGATGCATCATAATAAATAATGTAGAGCTTGCCTGGCTCTGGTAAGACTAGTATCAATGCTGAAGTCAACCTCCCTTCCAGCTCCTAAAAGGCTGACTCACTGGAATATGACCATAAGAACTTCACACCCTTCTTGTTCAGACCCATCTATAATGATTCAAAGTTTGAAAAGACTTTTATGAAGCATCAGTAGTATCCATACAGTACTAAAATACTCCACACCTCAAATACCTTCTATAGCTACTCCCAGGAAACTACTTCTCTCAATTTCTCTAGGAATTATGATACTCCTGTCTTTGAAATAACATGACCGAAGAAGTGAATCTGGTCCATCAAAAAGTGTAATTTAGAGAGGTTAACATTTAACTGATGCTCTCTAAGTGTACTCAGAATGATTTCAAGATGTGTGGAATGATCATGTGGACTGTGAGAGTACACCAAGATATTATCCCTTGAAACAACCACGAAGGAATCAATGTATGGGTGGAATACTAGGTTCATCAGTGCCATGAAAACTGTAGGAACGTTCATGAGACCGAATGGCAAAACCATGTACTCATTTAGTCCATAGCAGCTCTGGAAGCCATTGAGAGGTATATAAGATGGTATAACGTTCAATTTAGGATAACCGGACCTCTACTAAATCTTCGAGAACACCCAGGATCCTATAAGATGATCAAAGAAATCATCAATCATAGACAAGGGATATCGGTTCATGACTATCAACTGGTTCAGCTTCCGATAATCCACACAAAGCCTAAGGGTACATTTTCCTTCTTTGCAAAAAGGACATGTGAACCCCATGGAGACGTACATGGTCAGATGAAACCCTTTGCTTGCAACTCCTCCAACTATTTCTTGAGCTCCTGCAACTTTGGTGTATCCATCCTATAAGGAGGAATGAACACTGGTGCCGCCCCTCTACAAGTTCAATCGATAAGTCCACCTCTCGCTCTGGAGGGAAACCAGAAAATTCCTCTGGAAAGACATCTCTGAAGTGATCCACCACAGGTGGAAAGTATATATGTGAAGTCCCCTCGTCATCCAGATATAGACTAGAAATCTGTGTTGTAACTGCTCCCAAACCATGATGCTATGGACCCGCTCTCCTGTCCAGGACATCCCACTCACCCTTATGAAGAAGAGATCCAACCTCTGGTGATATGAAACTTACCCTATGGTGATAACAGTCGACAAATGCCTTGAATGGAACTAACCAGTACATCCCGAGAATGATATCATAGCTTGTCATCTCTTGTACATAGAGGTCCCATTAAATGTGACAGCTGAAAACCTCTAGAGGGGACTTCATGCACTATCATACACTAGCCTTCCTAGTCCCCAACGGTCTGTCCAGCGTGAATATATCAGTAGAAGAAAAGGTTCAGAGCCCATGGCTCTTCACGATACCATTAGATATAAAGCTGTGGGAAGCCACTGTATCAAAAAAGAGCGGAATCTAAAACGGATGCTACTAAGATCGTACCACTAATAGTAGAAGGTAAGGGATCCTGCTCTGGTCGGGACTGCTCCACTACAATGGGCTGGCCTGTACCACACACTGTGACCCTGCCTGACCACTTAAAGCTGATCCATAGTGCTGTCGCTGAAAACCGAGTGACTGGCTGCCACAGACATGACCTCCACCTCCACCCCAATGGCTGGAAGAACTCTAATTCCCAGATTCGTGAAAAACTGGTGGCGCTGCTCAAGAATGAGGATTCATAGAAGAACCCATGTCACCAGCTACTGGTGAGAAGAACTGACAAAAGCGCTAAAAGTGACCCATCTTGATACAATATCGACACTCCACTAGGTCTCTCGGGCAACATGGCCTTGTATGCCCGCTTCTACCACAATGATATCATACCACCTAGCTACTGGAAGATGCATCTCCCCTACTCTTATCTCCTTGAACATCCTCTCTACAGTGCTTCCTGCTATCAGCTAGCGGAGCACTAACTCTGGATGCCGAACCGCCCTAGCTCGCTGCTCTAGAATCCATCAGATTGTGCTCTGTAATCAGTGATTTGTTGACGATAAAAGATATCGAATTCAACCTGAATATATTCACCTATGATCGAATTTCATGCCTCAGACCATCCTCAAACATCCGTGCAAGGACAAACTCACCACCTCCTGGGATAGGTGTAAAATGATGCAGCACTATGAAGTGAGAGGAATACTCCATAACAGAAAGGGTTCCCTTATTCAAACTTATATACTCCAGGTCTTGATCGGCCCTCAATGTCTCTGGATAGAAGTAATCATAGAAGATGCACCAAAACTCATTCCAAGCCATATTCTACTAGCGTCCCACCTATGAGAACACATGCCACCATCTCTTGGCAGAGTCTCGGAGCATGTAGGTAGCAAGATTCACCCTCCTCTCTGAAGGTATCTTCAAATGCTCTATAATCGTCAGCATGGCCTCAATCCACGACTACAATGCATAGGGTCCTTCATCCCCTACTATAGTAGGAGAATGCTACTACTGAATGACCCACGTCAATTCTTCCATCAATGGGGCATGAGATAACGCTCACTAAAAAGTATGAATCATCCTCAGAATGCCTTCCCTGAACTGTGAATCAACACCTGTTCTAGGTATAATGGCTGCCGACAAAGCTGTCACAACAGGTGGATTTGCTGGAAGTCCATGATCAGCCATATCCGGTGTCTGATCACCATCTGGAAACTGTTCTACAACTAGAGGACCTCTCGGTGGCATAACTCAACAAGGTCAAATACACACCTTAGATCACGTCTTCAAGGACTATAAATGAGGAGTTTTAGATGGGAATAAGAGAAAGAGAACATTAATTTTTTACAAAACATGACTACAAGGAATGTACATTTCTTACACGACGTGTTCCCTGAAGTCATTCACATGGGCATGTGCTTCTTCCACAACTGGTCATGTAACACCCCAACCACATGTAGTGTTGTCCCTACACATGGAGTGTACTTGAACTCTATTCCCCTACCCGAGGCTCCTGACATGGCTAACCCACATGGTCTTATTAATCCTTGACTACACGTCCTGTTCACAACAGACATGATGTGTAATATATAAGCTTCACCTGGCCCATGTTGTTAGTGACATGGGCTGACACACGGTTGACACTACACTACATGTTCGAGATGGACATGACCTTTATGAGAAAGGATACCACTATCCCGTGTTGTTCGTGACACAGATGGGTACCTAGGTCAGTCTACACATCATGTTCAAGGAAGACACGACGCATGTAGGCTTATGTATTATACATCCATGTAGTTCATTTCATGGACGGGTACTTAGGTTATACGACACGATGTGTTCAATCATAACACGGTGTGTATATCTCATGTTTCCCTCATCTGAGTTTTCAGTCACACAAGTAGACACACAGTCACTACAACATGGCATGAACATAATGTACACGACATGTTCCTACAAGATTTTTATAACCCGTGTCACTGCTCACATATTCAGTGACATAGTTATACACTACATGGCATGTATTCATAATTTACACACCGTGTATTCTGGGATTTTCCTAACAGTAGCCCCATAAATTTCTATGGAGCCTAGAAAACACAAAAAACGAGTGTTAAGGCGCCAAATTATGATCCGTGAGGTCCCATACTCCCCTCTAATCAAAGTCTGGTATCTTATACATGTTATAACAAGAAAATACAAGCTAATGAGCCAACAATTTCTAATTCATGAGGGACCATAACACCTCATGAACCAAAATTTGGCGTTTATCCAAACAAAGCGTTATACAAAAAAATACTTATCAACAATAGTATTCTATCATGACATATATCACAAGAGAATTCATATTATACACAACATCTATCACAACAACATGAAATTCCTAATGCTCCCAAAATGGCATGGCAAGAATGCATGGCATGTGATTTCTAACAAGTGATTATATGATGCATGAGATGGAATACCCTCATCTCATCATGTTGCGACAGAAATAGAACCTCAATAGTGTCAACAACAATAAAAAATAACATGTGAATCTCCCAGAAATGAAATCAAATCAACTGTAAAATTGAAAAACTAGTAAATTACAATAAATGAGGTAGATTGACTTTTCCCTGTAAATGGTTTAGCTTCTCCTAGGAACTTCTTAATACCAAGTAACTATTCATTCATATCCATGGATAAAGCTCCAAATATTATATCAAGAGAAAATAAATCCTCTGATACCACTTTGTAACATCCTAGTTCTAGAGGCCACCCAGAGGCACTCCGTACAAGGTTGGTCACATGGCCTCAAGCGAATTTCCCTAAATGCCAGAGGATTATGACTAGCCGCGAGGGCCTTGGGTGTGATAGTAGGGAAAATATGACCTTATTGGAAGAATACAAAACATATGAAAAACAATATAAAATAGTGAAAGCATTCATAATCCATAAAAAATCAATCAGTAGAAGGGTAAATGTAAGAAACAAATAGAGCACATATATATAAATGATGCATGACACATATGTGTAGAAAAGAAACCAAATAGATCAGAATGATGGAATACAAAACAATACTAAACCAATATACAAAAGAAATAGATAAACAACTCCTCAGCATCTTAAACAAAATCTTATTCCCATGCTTTGCAGCTACACATCAAGTCAAGTACCTGAAGTAGAAGGGTGATTTCCCATATCTATACCTGCATCAATATAATCAATTTAGTCCCAAAAGCATGACCAATAGAGGGTGTGAGACTATATCCAAGTAGGAAACCACCCAAATATTTTTTCCTAATAGTCAGTGAGTATATGACTGTAAAAAGTACAGTAAATAGTAAACAGTTTATAGGAAAGTACTCAGTCGTAATCAATCCACAGTTCAAACAAGAAACAGTGAGGCAATCAGAAAATCATAAACAGGTAGCCCTCTGGTATGTACTCATAGCCACCCCCTCTAGTCTGACCTAAGAATTACAGAAAACCCTCTGGGCAGAACACTTGGTCTAACCCCTTTGGTTCTGTATAGGGATTCAATAAGGACTCTCTAAGGAAGCGCTCACAGCCTATCTCCTTATAGTCACAAGTAAGGAAATACACTCTAAGGAATCTCACACAGTCTATTCACCACATAGTCTATGTTAGTAAAGGACTCTTTGAATATGCGCACATGTCAATTCCCCTTATATCCCCAAGGTCTAAAACTCTCTGAGGAAGCTCATTCTGTCAATTCACCTTATAGCCCAGGTTATTCAAGACAGATACAAACTCTCTGGAGAAGCTCACGTAGTTTCTCTCCTTTTAGTCTAAAGAAATCAGGGACTCTCTGAGGAAGCTCACTCAGTATATCCCCTTGTAGTCTATAAAGCTGGAATAATCTCTGAGGAAGATCACACATTATATCCCCCAATAGTCTATAATGTCCAAAGACTCTCTAAGGAAGCTCACTCTGTCTATCCCCTTTTAGTTTACTACACCAGGTTCTCATGGCCATAGGTAAGTCAACACATAGTAATGCTATATGGACAATGTAAACCTACAGAACTACTTGGATAATCATTCTTTAGCATAACAAGCATGTCAGAAGACAACTCTTCATCCTACAGCAAAAGACATGGAAAATAGGTAAAGCAGCCAAAGACTCAATAGGACAAAATGGTCATAAACTGATCATGCAAGGGCAGAACACATTCAAAGCATAGCGATCAACCAAATTCATAACCAAATTACCACTACAAAAGCATAAAATCATGGTCAGAAAACAACAGGGGTAAAACGGTAAACCAGTAGTACCCCGTTAAAGGGTATTGGTGGAATTTTCACATAAAACACAAAGACTCCAAACAGAAAGGAACAAACCATTACCTTAGTGTTAGGATATCAATATAGTTGAACCTCGAAGCATGATTCCTCTGGGAACTTCATAGATCTACGAAAACGTTCAAAACATTCATCCCACGATAACTTGGAAAAGAAGAGGAATTGGAAAACAAGGCTCAAGGAGAAGGGAGAAATCACCGATACTATTCAAACGTAATCAACTGTGCTTGAATCAGAGGAAGGATAGATGATCAAGGGATCATCAATGATCTGGGGATACTCGGTGCCCTCATACAAACAAAACCTGAATGAACTAGCTTCTCTCCGTCAGATGACACCCCGATACGTTTAATGAAAAAAGTACATGACATGTACTATTGGAGTACACGACATGTACTCAGATTTTCTGTATGCCACATTATGAGGCCTCTAAGTCACTCCCACATGGTCGTGTAAGTAGCTATTACATGACCAAAAAAAGACATACTATGGAATGAATGTACATGGCGTTTACTCATAAAGTACATGGCGTGTACTTAGAAAATTCCCAAAAAAATTCCTCTTTTCTCAAAAAAGCTAATAAAAAGGAAAAACATACCTGAAAAGAAGATTCAGTTTCTTACATAAATGGATCTTATTTTGTTTCTTTTTATAGTTAGGTTATGTCATATTGGATCTCACTATATATTAGTGTGTCACCAATGATGTTCCACCCTTGACAAGTGGTATCCGAGATGATTTAATGAAGTCTAAATATGTATTTGACTACATTATAGTTTATATGTTTTATTGAGAAAATAATTTAAATTTGTGGATAGATAGAATGATTTCCATTATTTTCCAGAATAGACATGATAATGATTTGTCTTGAGATAATAGAAATATCACCACTATATAATATATATGAGATACATTGACCACTTTGATGATATTTCCCCTAATATTTCATTGGATGTATATTATATTTTATTATTGACCCTAGCTTATAGGGTTTGAGGAGTTGTGGTATAGGATTGTTCTTCAAGTATAATATAGGTGAATAATGAGAATATTCACATGACTAGATATCTTTTATAATGGCTAAAAATTAAAATAAATCTTTATGACATAAATTTTTTTCCCAGATACTTATTTATAGACTCATTTAGATAGTTTTAATAAGATAGTCACTAACTTATCCAATGTGAATGTTGATATAAATGATGGGGAGATTGATTTTTTTCTTTTTAATTCCTTATATCAATAATTCAAAATGGTTAAACATTCCATGATTTATGATAGTGATTCGATAACTTTGGTTGACGTGATGTTATATTTCATGTCTATGGATCTTCAAATACAAGGTTGGAAGGTGTAAGGAAGTGTGGGTCAAGTCTCGATCTGATTTGTTCAGTGTAATTGTTCAATATAAGGGTGGGGGATATATGAATGATTCTAGTCAATTTTGTATTTTTTCATGTTATCAGTGTTCAAATGTCGAAAAATTTATGTGAAATAACCTGTATGGTCTTTCTTGGGAAAGTATGGCCAAGAAAATTGTGGTATATCATAGTTTTGATAGTCTTGGTTTTCTTTGAGTCTATTTATAATCTGTTAATATTGTGTATGTGGATATATATGATTTATTTCTTCTATATTTCTAATAATAGATCTACATGTGATTTGTAGGGTACTCAATTTGGAAGAGAGGGTGTGGTTAGTGATGGTTTTCTAAGAATTTTAGGATCGGGATGATAATTTCCTCTTATCAGCTTGCAGATTGGTTTAATATGTTTTATTTTATTCATTTTTCTTTCATTTATAACTATTTTAATTTTTATTTATTTTACATAGAATTGGAATTTATCTATGATTAACTCTATCTAGGGAATAGGGTATTATTGTGGTTTTTTGGTTGTCCTATAGGAATTGTAGAGATTACCAAGACCACTAATGGAATGTTGCCAGATCATTGTAGGTATTTGATATTGAATATCAAATATGTAAATGTTTGAGTTATGGTAATTTTATTTTCTTATTGGTTATTCTTTTCAGAGCATGTTTTAATTGTTTATAGTGTTACATTTAAGGTTTTTTGTAGACATTCACAATTGTGGTACATTCTATGTAGTCAATCATTTTGGAAATTTTGGGTTTGAGATTTTTGTATTTTGTTACTGAAGACATTATAAAAAAAAATAGGTTTGACCAATTTAGTATAGGAAGATAATTTGCCCTATGTTTTTTGTAACTTATATTGTAAGGTGAATATTTTATTAAATTTGGATTCCATTTTTATTTAAAATTAAAATTTTATTTTATTGACTTGTTGATACCGTCAATAATATCTTGATTTATTCAAATTTAATTTAGTTTTATTAATCTTACATTTTTTTCAATTTATTGGTTTGTTTTTTTACCCTTAGATATTGTTTAGGTCACGCTTATGTAAGGTGGTTTTTCTCTAATGTAAGGATATTCTACCCATATGTATGTGGGCAGTTAACCTTATGTGATTATTATTATTTAGGTATAATCCTTCTTTATTTATCATTGATATTTTTATGTTAGATTTTGATATTTGGGTTAAATTTACATAGGTGTTGGTGTACCCTTATATAGTATAGGTTCTATGCACAATACCTTTACATTAATTATTAGATACAATTTTATATAGAGTGTTGGAGTTACAGTAGACATACATAAGAAAGTTTATTAATTTATGTGGCATATTAATGGTGTGTGCTACCCTTATATAGGCTTCATGCTACACTTATGTCAGATGGATTGCTAGAGTATATCTCTTATACGAGGCTTGTTGGATCCTTTTTGAGCAGGTGTGATACCCTTACACAGCGGGTGGAGAATAGTCATGCAGTGCATCCACAACCCATACAAAAAAGGTAATATACCATTACATAGCTAGGTAGCGGGGTAATGTTTTCCTCTTGTATGTTTCTCTAATTTCATTATAATTAACAAAACATTTGTTCAAAAAGTGTCCTTAATGATTTTTGAATGTATTCTTTGATATATTCTCCTCATTCAGCCCCATTTGATGATATCAAGAACAAAGATATATCTTTGAAAACTATTTGAACCCATATAATGGATCAATAAAAATCATCAAATCCTTAGAGGTGATATTGGTTATTCACTATTACTTGGATCAAACACTGATTGTCTATAAAATCATGTGAATTCAATTTAACATATTATTAATCAATAATGGATCTAACCAAGGAGAAACAATATTTTATGATTATGACAAAAATAACCTATGAAGTATCTAGATAAGGTCAAAAAATGACCACAGACGCAATTCCTTATCCCGAAGTTTTGGTGACCTGGGATGTTGGACTTAAGGTGTAGGTGGGAGTGGTTTACCTACTAATGATGAATATCTAAGGTAATGGAAAATAATACAATATGAATGTAATTAACATATCATGATAATCAAACATATATAAAGAAAAATGGTAAAGTATGCTCAAAATATTTCTCTAATGAAAATGTTCAAAATCTAGACAAGACCCCCAATATCCAACAATAACACCAAAGGAAGCCTATATTATACTCACATCAATCATAGAAAACTAGATTGGATAGTCCCAATATTTACTATTACCATTAAGTGCCTATAAAAGAGACCAAATAAATTCATATCAATTAGTTTAAAATTATAGGGTGTGATCTTATCATTGTTAATAACAAAACACTAAGGTTTAAACACATATGAAAATATGTGTTCCTTGATTAGTATTAATATTTATATAATTATACACAAAATTTAAATAAATTAATAAATTAATGAATACAAAAAGTTAATAATGAGGAACATTATTTAAAAATATTATCTATAATCAATAACCCTATATATGGGGTGGATCCATACCCAACATACCTCTCTTCACAAGTCTATTTTGTATTATGTATACCCTGAAGTCCTAAAAGTATTGTTAATTCCATCTGTTGGCCACCTTATCAATAAAATTTCATCCTAAATGAAAACCATGTTAGGAAATTCACAATATTTTATCTCAATACTTCAAATTCAGTGACCAAATATCTAAGTAAAAGATGTACCATAAATAAAAAATAAATAATTAAATCCCCTCACAAATTCCATAACTAATTTCACTTGAAATATAATGACCATGTATAATGTCATTAAATACTCCCAACCATATTGTTTCTAATCCCAAAAAAATAAAGTGACTAATCACATAAAGTTCTTCACTTGTATTCAATCCTTCAAAGATACATATCTCATTTCAACATATAACCTAATGTGGTAATTACAAACTCATTAAAAAAGTAGTAAAATATATTTAAAACCACTCAACTCTAACAATTCCTCAATTATAAAACCCAATATACACCTCAAGATATTTTAAAATCACCCATTTCAATCCAATTTTACAACTTTTGAATATCCTCAATATTACCATAGTTCACCAAGATTTAATTTCAATTTATATAACATCATAACACACCCAATTTAATATCGTACATTACATATGTGATTCCTAAAACCCCAAGAAATGTATAACCCTTCATAATACATTAATAATATAAATTTATTATCATTTTTTTCACGATTATGATTCCAAAAAATTGATTAATTTAAATCAAATTACTCACATCCATATGAATTAACACCAAACTGGTTATCCTCGTCTATTACATATATTAGTCCTCCAAATTGTTTAATTTTGAAAACCCAATTAAAAATTCCATTTCAAAAATTCGTTAGGAAACATTATTGTTGATCATGATTTCATTTTCTTTAAATATTTCAAAATATTTTTTTATGGAGCGAAGATGTGTGGATAATTGTTATGGATTTATTTAATGGCATTTGATGTCATGCTTGAAAAAGTATCCTTATTAAATATTAAGTTTGATAATAATAATATTAAATGGAAAATACATATACTATGGAGTTTTTTATATGTTTAGAAATCTAAATAATATATTAATACCATGAAAAAATTTATTTATATGAAGAATTTTTTTGATAAGATTAATTTTAAGGCCATTTCATATATATGATTGATTTAATATTTAAATAAGAGATTTTGAGGCCTTGAATTGGATAATGGTTGGATTAAAAAATTATACGAGGATTATAGTGTCATTATGTATATTATTTCTATGTTAATTTGTGTAGGAGTCATATTAAAAATATGGGCCAAACCACAATCTACATTGGAAACTCAACTAATGGAACTTGTGGGAGCCGAAGTTCAACCACACCAAAGGGAGAAGCCTAGGTTAAGAATGGGAGTTTAAGGAAGAATAATTCCCACTAGGTGTGGGTGGGTCTATGTGTAAGGCTTGTAAAGTGTGTTCATGAGTAGGTCAATAGAGATTGGGTTAGAATACCATAGGGATGAGGTCTGGTGGTGCGTGTGTGTAGGTGGATAGGTGCCAAACCCTATTGAATCCTTGACTGAATAATGGTCAAATATTTTCTACTACACCGGACCATAGTTTAGGAAAATTTACAATGTGGGGTGTATACACCCATGGTAGTTATCCAAAATCATTAAAATTAAAGGACTTACCATTTCCTATTAGGTGATTTATTCCGCGCAATTTGATTGAACCCAAGCCTCTTAATTTCAAATTTACAATTTCCTCATACCTCTCAAAAAGGCCTCTTCTTCCATAAATAGATATAGTTGGGCACCATGAGACTCTGAAAATTCATCATCTACAGTATTTATGTATAAGTGTCAATATAAGGAAAATATAACCTTGTCAAGTCATGAAATCTTTAACTTCCACGAACTCCAATAGGAAAGATGTCAGGAGATTTTATTTCAAGAACTAATGATTTTAGAAAGAGTACATCATATGAATGAACGAATATTATAATTTTGTTACACAACAATTGAATGAATATCAACTGAGGATATTCATCATCACATGATGGAATATAGACAATCATTGGGCCATCACATGATCTCAGATGATTTCACATACATATAAGAACATATAATACTTCATTAAACTTATATAATTTGACGTAATAATTGCATGGATTATTCAAGAAATATCAAGAGGATGTTAATAGTGGAATCACATGATCAATGATGTGATCATGAGAAGCTATCACACGATGACGTGATTGTTCTAGCAGTGAATGAAGATGTCAAGTGTTTCAGAAAACATGACATCCCTATATCATCATGAGTTTAAACAGGTTATTAGGACACATTCAAAATAGGGCATCTTTTCCTATATAAACCGATGTATTGTTCAAGGATATGTTGAGGTGTATTTTATAAATAGAGGAAATCCCTTAAAACATAGAAACCCCACATAATACAAAGACATGAATAAGTATATAGTGAGATAATTGATCTACTAATAGATTTTTTAGAAGGAAGCCAATAATTGAGAAAATTTTATCATAAAGGGGTAACCTAAAAGACATCTATGTATTATGAAGGGTTCGATGGAAACCCATGACACACTAGGTCATATGATGTAATGCAGGAGATAATCACAGAAAACACCACTTGTCCAATGAAGGACCCATGGACACCACGTCTATCTAGTGAAGGGTGGAAGGATTTGGGTAACATTCCAGTGAATCCTTACACAATGGAGGTTAATATTTCATGAACCATTTTGGTTATAAAAAGGTAAAAAAGAGTAACCTACCGACATTGTTATTGATTTTTTTGATGAATCTATTGGTTATTGTAAAGAACACATGGCATCGTATGATCACATCACGTTAGTGTGAGGTGGGAACCCGAAAACACTACCTATCAAAAAATATATATAAAAAATAATCATTCATCTTCCAAAGACAGTTGATTTGAAACTACATTAAATAAGTGTCTCTTGATGGAGACACATCAAAGAAATTGTTTGTTTATACATATACACTTTGTATTCCATGATTTCATCACATGAAGTGGTGATAAAATCATATAAAAATGTTTTGATCAATCACTTCACATGATATTGTGAAGAAAATAAGATGGAAAATATTCAATGTGATATATTAAATCCATGAAATAAATGGATGTATATATAAATTATTTATTGAGAAATAATATTTAATTTTTCATATATGTGAACTAAATGTAGAATAAAATTCAAATAAAAGTAAACACATGTATTTTTTTTATTAAAATAAAAACAGATGAAAATATACCAAAATTATAATTGTTAATAAAATAATAAAAATGATCATAACAAAATGAGATAAATTTTTGGATTCTATGCAAACCATAAATCCCGTGTTCTTACTTTGAGACTAAATTATTGAAGAATATTAGATGATATTATATTCGATTTGTTAGATTTTGAGAATTAATGAAGAAATATTGGAGTAATATTCTAGAATGCCATTCATTCATATAATATTCTTGAAGAAGATTTGTGACCCACTTGAAAACATATTAGTAGGGCCAGGACATCAAAAAGAAGGAAGCATAGACTGATAATTTGATGCACCAAGGCAACTAATCAAATTTAGGGGATCATAGATTTCTAAGAAAGTCTAGGAATATTTGAAAAGGTACTTGAATAGGTACATGGGAAAGTGAGTTCCAAAAATCTTTTCGAGGATGTAAAATTGATTAGACTATAATAAATCCTTCCATTATGAAAGGACGAAATATCCAGTGTCGAATTGATAGAAGAATCCTCTTGTGTGATTCTAGAGTGGAAGATTCTAGTGTGGATTCTAGAGATAGGCATTGTGGATTCTGGTAAAAATGTGGGATTCAGTATAAAAACATACTCTAAGGATTCAATAGAGATATAGTGCGACTATATGTTGACCATTTTTATTGATAATAATATTATAACAGAAAATATTTCATGGGGATAATAAATCACATGTCAAGGAGGAAGTATTTGTTTCAACCATGTAAATATCATGGGTTGTGATCTTCCTTATTTATTTTTCATATGAATTAATATTATGATATATCAAAGAGTTGATCAATAAAATTAAAAATTTCTAGAGGGGTAATTCAGAATATGTAAATAAAAAAATTAAACCCCATATCCCACCTATTTTTAGTCAATTTATCCAAGTGATCTATAATTGGTATCAAGAAATAAGTCACCTATAATGAATCAATAGTGTTTTTATGAAGTGGAGATTTCATAAAATGAGTAAGAATCGTCATATGAAGAAAAATAAAGATAATATTGTGAATAATAATATAGAAACTTCTACCAAGACTCAGAATAATAGAAAGAAGAGACCGACAAGAAATCTAAAAAAATATTTCAGTACAAATAGAGATACCTTTATGTAAATATAATCAAGATGGAACATTTTGTAGTGATTCTTCATATTATTAGTATTTTAATGAATCTTTTAAAACTTGTGATGATGATGTATTACTTAAGGATCTACTCCTGAAATACATAGAACATATGGATAATGTTCCTAAACAAGCAGTAATGAATATTGTTGATGATGTCAAGGGGCTTTAAAAAGAAAATTTATAGATGGATGGAGAGAATAATTCTATGGAAAAGGAATTGGAAAAATATTTTTTGTATCCAATTCCTTAAAAAACTTTTTAATAAAATGGGATAAAAAATTTTAATTTGAAATGAAACAGATACTAAATTTATTTATGAATTATAATGAAGTGTTTGTGAGAAGTAATTATCTGAGATTTTTTTATAAAAGAATTCCAGGAATTCAGAAAGTAAAAATAATTTCTATGGTGGTCAATTTTTCTAAAATAAAGGATATAGAAAACATATTAATGGATTTTAGATATTCTCTGTAATATTCAAGAAGTATGCATGATGAAAAAATTATGAAAGGATTGTGAATTTATATTGAGATCAGTTGAGGATGGGAATAACTTCCTTAACCTAAAGTGCTTAGAGTTGGAGGTGAGATTGAAAAATTATGAATCACCATAAGTTCGATTATCACAAATAAATAAAAGAAGAGATGATGCAACTGAATTTTTTCACTTCGATTCATGAGTTTATAAAGAACATTAGATCATATTATAATCAAATAGAATAATCCTCAAGGAATAAGGTATCCCATAACCCCACCTTTTTTATGTACAAATGAAGTTTCAAGTACTGGTACATGCATTAAAAACAAGAGGAAAGTATGGAAAGTGAATTATGATATGAAATTCACCATATCAGTGGAGGATTTGAAACGAAACATGAAAAAATATTCCTCATGAATATTAACAAAGAGTTGTTGTGCCACTTAAGATAATAAAAGTTCAAAATTCATGAAAAATGAACAGAATAAACCACAATGGAAGTGAAGAGGATTCATAAACTACTATAGGTGTTGTTGAGTTTTTGGAAATGAATATTTAGAATATTAAAATAACATGAAAATAATATAATTCCATCATTTAGGTGGGGGGATTTTGAAGAATATATAATACCTGCACTTGAGAAAAAAAATCATAGAAAATGAATCTATCTACAAAGAATATATTTGAATACCTTGAATATTTTTTTTCGTACTACAAAAAAATATTCCCTATTACTATGAGTTATGGAATGTAACAATTATAAAAAAACATATGATGATGTGAAGAGAAGACCAAAACAAAAGGAGAGGCATGTAAGAAATGAAGGTGGAAAATCAATCCTGAGATGTGATGAAAATAATAAGACTATAAAATCAACTTTCCTAAGGAAGAATAATTACATATCCTATCCAATATCAATGAGAGAAACATTAGTCAAGATATTCCATACCCATATGAAAAATAAGACCCATTTTGAGGAATCACAGTAAAAAGAATTATTTGGACAGAATATATATCAGGATGGAAGATCTAGGTTTAGTTATTTTTTCTGTGGGTGTAAAACATATAGAAATAAAGTCAACTCTTGATTGTATGACATATATTTACCAGAAAACATTCATAAACTAAAGGTGATTAAGGGTGAAAAAATTAGAATTGTCTCTTAGAGAAACAATTTTGTGACCATAAATTCATCCAAGTTTTCACGAAACAAAATATATGAAGGATTATAAGAATTTGGTGGAAGATGTAATAATAATTGTCACAATGTAAAGAAATTACTGAATAGACTACCAGGAGATATTCCCTAGATTGAGAAAGTGATGTGTCTAAAAAATGAAGATTGTGGTGTGTCATGTGAAGAATATGTGAAGATATATAATTTCATGAAATATTTCATAGTAGTTTTACCAAATTAATTTAAATATGATAAACAATTCATGGAATATTAAACACATGCTAATGTGAAAGGAAAAGAAGTGTCTAAAAAATTTAGGTGGAATATGAAATTTCTCACACAGATGTTTAATTTTGTGTTAGGTTTAATAAATATGTACATTACCCACACAACATTATGGCGATTATCCATAAAAAATGAGAGATTTGTAAAAGTAAAATTAAAGAACTAGATGAAAAATGTACAGAAATGAGTATAATTGAAAATGAGAATTCACCCAAATGAAATATCGAGATTGGAAGAAAAGCCACTCAATGTTTGAGAGACATCTCTCAACCCAAGTGTTACTCTTGATAAATTAGAACGTTTATATCTAATACCTTACACATATAAATTATTTTTCATTAAAATTTAGGGATCTTAATGAGATGGTTGCCTCCCACGAGGGGGAGCATTGATGATGTGAGGATGTAAAATATTCACTACATAGTGAATGTGAAACATCTAATTTTTTTTATACAATTGGATGTTTATGTATTCTAATAACACTTTAATACCTTTTTCATTATATATTAATCATTTAAATTAATGGGATCTTCTAGATTTATGTGAATATTATAAAAATGGGGGAGAAATATAGTTTTTTTACTTGGATATTTCTAATGTGTTTGTTAAAGTATGTGAATGATTTATTATTTCATTGATAAATATAATTATTTACAATAATTATAAGGATAATTGATAATTTATATATTCCATGACTCCCTATCCACAATGTGTGCCCCTCCTATTGTGGAAATGTGAGAAGGGAGATAGTGACACACAAGTCCCTTCTCTATTAGGCCTCAGGTTGATGACTAGCATCAAAGGTATAATAAACACACAAATGGGTGGCATTAGCTTCTAGAAGAATGCATACGATAGAGATAGATAAAACATACCACAACCAACTCTTTCCTAGAGTGAAATACCAAACACATCACAAGTACACATATATAATGTTATTCCATAACTAGTACAACTAAAAGGGAAAACTAAAAGTACCAAAATAAATTAAAATGACAGTGACCACAAAGCTCGAACAACTCCAACAACCCCAAGCTAGTAGTAACCAGCATGATCTCTAACCTACTCCATGTGACCTAAAAATAATTTATAAATACGTAGTGTTGGTATAAAAGTATACTAAGTAGGACCCCCTATGATCCAATCGTGAAAAAGTAATTAAATCATGCTAAAGAACAATGAACAACAAGTGAAACTAACTCATCACCTAAACAGGTATAATATATTACCACCCTAACTATGGATACCCCCACTAAGTATCACATACAAGTGTAAATAATATAATAATTAATATCTATGTTACCCCACTACAACTTCCCAACTAGTTTGCTTCTTTTCCACAACATCACACCTCCTAAGAAAAACTCTCCAAAATGGATTGCCTGTAGACACCTGGGCATTACACCAAAAGATTCACCTCATGAAACACAACAACCAAATCCATGTAACCCATATAACTAGGTATTTTTTGGGAGCCCCACATCTCACATAGTGTGTATCGTACTTATGGTATTATACCTCAAGCCATTATAGCCCATACACCAAGTAAGGATCCTTAAGACATCACAGCCTACACACGTTACACCTATAGTAGTCCATAGAAAACTATATGCATAAGATGTGTGTGTGAATAAACCCAAGTCGTTATATACATCTAAAAACATATAAAGTGAAAATTATCTGTCATGACTACTAGAACAAGTACCAACCAAGTGTAGTGAGAGGAGCCAAAGGAGGTAGTTATCCATCCATCCTCCCATCAGGATTTTGGAGAAAACACCCCCATGGCTCATAATACATGGGGTGTCAGTTTGCATACCGGATAGGGTGGTGTAGCATATAGAAGAACTAAAAGTATATGATATAATATAGTTCACAACCCCACTTTGAGAATAACTAGACTTAGACTCAACTATAGCTAACGTCACTCATACACCCATCTTATACTGCTAAGACTAGATATCCTATAAGAACACGCCCATTTAAAGAGTTTTGTTCGATTACTTTATCCATTTTTATCAGTTGAAATTTATGTTAATTAATAATTTAACCATTAGTTACACATAAATATATACCATATTACATTTCATTATCAATCCGACCAAGATCCATGCCCTCAGGTAATAACCAAACCATGTCCACAGTTCCTTTAAAATAAGGCCAGCTAATCATTGCATCCCAGCAAGCTCCATCCCCATGGGATAACAACATTTATTCAATAATTTATTTACAAAATTATTACTTTACCATATCCCCAAGAATTTTATTGAATCATTCTATGCTACCGAACACAAGGGGCTCAACATGAGGAGTTGGTGAACAACTCGTAAAGTCTTTGGAACCTATAACCAGAGTGTAGACCAATCCATCCTTGAGAAGCTAAAAACTAAAAGCATGTGAAAAAACACATATCTATTCAACTATTTTAAAATGGAGAGTAAATGAATATAAATACCTCAAGAAGTGGAGAAATTAAAGTAGATAAAAAATATAGGCTCAATTAGAAACCATGTTCATATCAACAGTAAGCCCGACTTCAACTTGTTCCATCATTCCTGGTGTCCTCACTGACATCCACATACATAAACTGTTACATCTAGCCACTATAGTAATAAACTACCACCAAAACCACTGGGAATACCTTCCCCCACATAAAAAAATCATTCTTGGATCAGATATACCAGGATCACACCACAACACAAGCAGCAAGAAACAATAAATAAACAGGGATGTTGGCCTTAAATAAGGCATTCTAACATCAAGCAAAATGAGCACTCACAACTCCAAAGAATAAGGTGAATGGACTTTAAAATAAAGATGTCAACTGAGTGCCCTTCAAGGGATTATATTTATCACAAAAATGGAACATTATTTCATATTGAATTAACTAATTCAATAAAACCTGCATAACTACCTCCATTTGATAGTAACCAAATCATGAAAACAACTGGATTCATTTATATGCCTACTTTTCTTTATCCAATTAATTTATAATTAATCCTTGTTTAAATTTATTTACCAATTCCATCCAGAATGAAATTCTAACAATAAAAGCATAAATATCCCATGATTTAGAAATCAAGTGGAAAACCTCTATCATAGTATAATGAAATAACATAATATTGATTCCAATTATTTATTCAAGATAATATATTTCTTATGTCAATTTCATTATAATCTAGAGGCTAAGTCATGATAACAAAAAAAATATGTAATAGAATTTAGAATACATGAATCCCCTACCTCAAAATATTTCTAATGTTCTTTTCACATTAACATGCCATCATAATAGATTATGATCACCTCTCCCGCGACAACTGTATGCACCACAGAATGTCACGACACAACCGCATCAATCATACCCCAAGAAACATCCATTTGAAACGTCTAGATCACACACTATAACATGGAAAGGATAACCGATGTAAACTGATCAACGAACCCAAAAGATTAGATATAGAACATACCTTCTATCGAAGATGGATGGACACTTGTTTCTGGCACCAAAATAGGGTGTGTGCTTGCAGTAGGAAAATCCATGGAAAATGATCCAAGGATCACAGTTCCATCACAAAACTCCTATTGGGGGAAGAAATCTTGTAATCCCGTGTAAGGGGAAAACCAATAAGGAAGGTGATGGTATGCATGCCTTTTGAAAATAAAAATAGTGCATCAGTTTAGATATGGTTTTAGATTTTCCATTAATGGGTGATCTATTCAAGATTATGCAGTTTGACCATGTAAAGGCACCCAAACACTTAGGAATATTAATATTGGAGTTATGGGCTTGAATTAGCCTCAAATCCCTTAAAACAAGGCCTCTAATGTGTTTAGTTCAATAACAATGTTAAAGGAGTGAAACTATTGGAATCTAGAAACATTGTTCACATTTGTCTCACTAATAGAACTATTCACTAACGATTCTCATAAAACACTTTTAAAAAATGACTCACAAAAAAATGTTCAAAAATGAATCATCGATAGTTATATTCACAAATGACTCACCAAAATCAACGTTCACAAATAACTCACTAACAACACTGTTCAAAAATGACTTAGTCATAGAACTATTCACAAACGACTCACTGACAAAACTTTTCAAAAATTACTCACCGAAAGTGTTGTTCACAAATGAATCACCGACAAGACTATTAAAAAATGACTCACTGATAAAACTATTAAAAATTGACTCACTAACATCACTATTTACAAATGAATCACTGAAAACACTATTCAAAAATGACTCACTAACAACACTATTCACAAATGAATCACCAATATCAATCATCACAAATGACTCACTGAAAACATTGTTCACAAATAACTCACTGACAAAACTATTCACAAAATTGGAAAAATTGTTCACAGAACTGGAAATCATGAAAAGTATTGGAAATAAGTTTCCTATACCTCCCAAAACACCAAAAACAACCAATTTTTACAATGGAATGGACTGGAGAGGTCTGATACATTACATCAGATTCTACTCAAAACATTCTCATTTTCAAGAATCCAGAAACAACATAGAGAGGAAACAAAAATAGGGGTCCGAACAGCCACCCTTCATGATTCTTATCATGGATATTTCCACCAAAAGATCTCGAACGATTCAAAAAAGAACATGTGAATCCACATGACATGTTAAACTAGATCATAAAAACTCTCCCAGGGATGATACCTCTCAAAAGAGACTAAGATTTATTAAGAAAAAAATAAAGCCATCCCATAAACCTGAAAGGACTACAACCACAAAGAGAACATCATTATAAGTAAAGAGATAAACATTAAATATATCATGGTACTAAGAACCTATCTACGACTCACATTATGAGGAACTCTCCTCTACACCACTATGTCCCAACAAGACACAATATAAGGTGATAACCTGACCTTGAATCACCTTCTCCTTGAAATCCTAGATCACTACAGACCACTCCATGAATGTCACATCATCGTCAACATCGATCTCCCCCCAATTGATGACGTGATATTTTTCATGAACATAATGACAGAGCTGTGACAAGTAAAAAACAACATTTATTCTTCTCATCTGTAGGTTAATTGCTACCCGATATGCTATAGATCCAACACAGGCCAACACCTCGAAATTCCCAAAAAAAAATGTATAAATCCTACTACCATGACCAATCCTTCGCTGACCATGATGGTTGTTCACCTATAGAAAAACATGATCCCAAATTCAAACTGCAAATGTATCCACCTATGATATACAGAGGATTTATGATGATCTTGTGCAACCTTCATCCACCCATGAATCACCTGAACCATCTCTATCGTATTCTGCAATTATTACAGCAAAAGAATTACTGACTCTCTAACCCTAGTCTAACACTACAGTAAACATAACGATCATCTATACAAGGATTTAAATTTCACCATATCGATGGTGGAGTGGAAAATATTACTGTAGGAAAAGACTATCATGTGTCGGTGCCTCATCCATGAACCTCTAAAATCTTGGACACAAGAGCACAACATGTCTTAAAGAATTTGGATGGTTCTATATGTCTGACCATCTGTCTCTGGATGAAAAAAAGTGATAAGGCATAACTAGGAACCAAAAACATTCTAGAGACCTCTCTACACCGTATATGTAAAATGAGGATCTCTATTGGAAATTAACATCCATGGGACTCCAGGATGTCTCACCACATCCTCATGATACTGCCTAAACAAGACCTCTATTGAGCTTAACTCCTTGATTGCTCTAAAGTTGGCTGATTTCTTCAAATGATCCACTACTAGACATAGATCATCATAACATCCCTATGACTGAGGAAAATAGGTAAAGAATTCCATCGAGATGTTCACCAACATCCATTGAGAAATATATAAATGTTGAGCAACCCACCGGGTACATGGTGTTTGACCTTCACCTTCTGAAAGACCAAACATTGAGAAAAAAACTCTACAACCTCACATTTTAACCGAACCCACCATAAATTACTCCTCAATACATAGTATATATTTTTTATTCCCGGATGTAATGCTAATGGAGAACTATAGAACTCCCTAAGAACCATCACATTCAACACCAAGGGAATTAAAAGACTTCCCTGAAGTGACACCCAGTGTTGTTCATCCCCAGACCAGCCACTAGTAGCCTCTCCATAAACATCACGGTATCTCTAGACATCAATATCAAGATCCCAGAAGTAGGAATCTTTCACATGATTCATCAAAGATAACTTCACCATCATTTGAAAAAGAATACTTATACCGCAAAATTATCCCATATCGATATGTAATTTTGAATGTTCTTCCATTTCTATATTGGAATCACCTAATAAAAACACTGCATCACAACACACATTCCTACTCAATGCATCGACAACAACATTTCCCTTACCGAGTGTATATGATATTGAGATGTTGTAATCCTATAAGAAACCTATCCACCAACATTTTTTCAATTTCAAGTCATGTTCAGAAAAAACATACAACATGATATTGTGATCATTGAAGACCACAAAGTGCTATCTAATGATGTATTGTCTCTACAACAGTAGAGAAAAAACACTACAACCAACTCAATATCATGGGTTTCATAGTTATTCTCATAGGGATGAAACTAGCAAGACCCATATGAAAAGACCGATCTCTGCTACATCATAATGTATATTAACCCCATACACAAAGTATCATAAAAAATATCAAATTGAACTCCTACCATTGGAAGATAATGAATTGGGGGACATAACAACATCTCATTCAAATACTTGAAAGCTTACTGACAGTGATTCGTCCAAATGAATGTCGGATACATTTTGGTCAGTGTTTTTAGAGAGTCTCAACCCAAGAGAAATTTTCCATGAACCTATTATAATAGCCTGAGTGAAAATTTGATCATCGCAACTCTACCACTATATTGGGGGCCACCAAAGAAACAATTGTTTCTATATTCAATGGATCCATTGAAACTCCCTGTTGGGATACAACATGCCCAATCAATCAGACGTTGTTATCCCAAAACTCACACTTCGACAGATTCCCAAATAGCTGTTGTCAACAAAGAACACCCAAAATGGAATGTAGATGATCTACATTATCCTCCTCATACGTAGATTACACATGGATTTCATCAATGAAGACAACCAAAAACATATCTAGGAACTCATGAAACATATCGTTCATCAACCCCCTGGATGAAATCAGATAATTCTTCATAGAGAATGACATTACAATAAACTCTTGATGACCATATGAAAACAGAAATAAGTATTTGATATATCCTCATTTTTTACAAGAATCTGAAGATATCCTGACCACAAGTTGATCTTCAAGAACCAAAATTCACACTATAATTGATCGAATAAATCATCAATCCATGATAGCGGATATATTATATTTAATGTCACTTTGTTCAAGATACATTAATTGATTCACAAACACAAACATCCATCATATTTATTCACGAAAAAATTAGTGCACCCCCATGGTGACACAATCGGTTGAAAAAAACAGAATTGAAAAATATCGTCGACCTATATACATAGCTATATCAACTTATGAGGGTCCATCCTATTCAAAAACACTGATACAAGAGATGTTATTTTCTATAGCTCTATCATAAACTCAATCTCTCATTGATGTAGTTAAAAAAATATTCTGGAAGGAAATCATTGTACTGTTCCTTAACAATGGTAAATTCCAAATACTAGACCTATGACAACCCCACCATCTATTTATACATCAAGTATGAAAAGGATAGAGAATGGCTCTATCCCATCTGATGGCCTCACTTGCCAAAAAAACACCACTGGATATCCCTCAAAATTTATGAACACCACCTACCATATGAGGAAATCCATGACAACCTGAACTTAATACATCCAATAAATTTCATGGATGGAATCATATTTTAGTATTAATAATCATAAGAAATATCACCAAATTTTGGGCTTCTCTTTCCCTAACTCACAGTCTCAATATACATCAAACAAGTCATCTCGACCTCCAACTGGAGTAGTCAATACCAAGGGCACTAGAAGTATATCTACCTCGAGCCCCAAGGATGGAAATGGATAAGTGATATGAAGGAGTGAATAAATCATCATTGAATAAACGAATACACCCATGTATAATCCATTTAATGGGTACCTAAAATAAAATCTGACTCACACAGTGCTGGAAACAATAAAGCATGAAGCGGAAAACGACCTGCTCCTTTCCCTCTCTGACCATACTAATGACCACCACCACTGTTGTGCTCTAATCTTTAAGGATGGGGAGAATCATGAGGCCATCCTATGCCATCCCCATATGCTCTCTGCTAATATAATGCTGCTGCAACCTGATGATTCAGCCTCAACTGAAACATCCTGAATGGAGGAACATGAAGTGGAACACTTGTTGTACGCTATCTACTCAGAATGGTTGGGGAGTATCCCTACTAGTGACCTTTTCCTATTCAAGAAAAACATGCTCCTTACTCTTTCGTATAGTTTTCAAATCCAGTTCTTCCATAGAAATGTGATACTGAGGGCTGGGACCTACCCCTGACTAAATGAAAACTCTCATTCCCTGAAAATAAGTTTCCTTAAACAAAAAATGTGCTTGATGAAGATTATTAATGACTCCGCTACTATGAGGATCTAGTTCTGTCCAACATCTTCTTGATGACCTTTTCCCATTATAGCACCTCAATATATGTCTTAGGCATAAATGGGGAGACTTGGGACTGGATTTTTGGATCCAAAGACTACTTAAAATGCGTCACCCTAACCTCCTCATCTTAAAATAAGTCCAAAGAATATCAAAAATGGTTCTATAAATGGATTTGAAACTCTCAAACACTGTATCTCCATTATCTAAGGTTAATAAGATCCTAGATAGTGGCCGAATTTTTGGTCAAAGTAATAAACTCAACTCTGAACTTTTCTCAAAACTCCTCCTAGGAGACAACTGACTCCTCATGACCCCTAAGGAACAAGAACCACCACTACCTTTCTGCTCCATGTTGCATCATCAAAACCAATGAAACCCAATGATCATTCCTAGCATGAATCAAACTAAATGCTATTTAAACCTCCTATAATCACTGTTCTATGAAAAAATCTGAAAAAGATCCCTCATACTTCTGTTAAATTTGGAACTAAAACTCTCGGAGTATCCTCCTCCATGCATCAGCATCATCAAACTCTACTCTGTGGTGATCGGCTGGCACAACCTACTGAACATATTCTATGAAGAGCAGATGAGTATGTTGAATATGAGCCATACCTATAGACTAACATATGGTTAGATCTCCTAATACCAGAATATGGAATACTGAACATTAATTAATTAATTGTTTTTTATTCATTTTAGGTTAATGTTGGAACCAGTTGTGCGGTAAAATCCCCAATAAGGTGGGTTTTTTAAAATTTTTCCACCAACGATTGATGTAAACATGTCGATGTCAGTGTAGAGAATCCCAGTCAAAGCCGAAGATCTCGCGTGAATTTTTTTTATGCACAAAAATTAAACCGTAAAAATACATGGTTTATTTCTGAAGTTTTTCATGATGTCTTCTCGTCATTTCAGATCATTGCTCGAAGAATCCAATGTCGTATTTCCCTAGATCCTCCACACATTCTTCAAGAAATTTCTCGGAGCGTCGTTCATTATAATCTCGGAGCTAGTGTGGAATTGTGATGACACCTTTGACACTCCCATGATCACAAAATCTTTTTGGTAGCGATGCCCGAGAGAGAGCCCCATCCCAGCTCCTTGGATCCAGAGCCTCTCTCTAGATTATGGGAGAGAAGAGAAGAGATATAAGTGCCATTAATAGTGTTTGGAAAATTCCCCTCCTCTTCTATTTATAGTGCTTAATTAAAATACCCGGTATTGCATTGCTAGCCCCAAATACTTAACGCACTATCAATGACTTTTTACGACTACTACTACGAGTCATAAATATTATTATCACTTACTTGTAATATAATAAAATATATTACCTGATAATAATTATGTCATTAACTCGACTCCTCGCTCCCAAAAATTTTAATTAAACCTTGAAAATATTAATATCCGTTAATTAAATTTTTTTCATGTATTTACTTAAAACTCTTAAAGACATTCAATAAATGAATTCAATACTCATTATTATAAAATCCTATAATATGAACTTATTTATTACATTTGTGATCTTTTTACATTGTAAAATCACGGAACCCTGTGGTGGGGCCCACCATGTCCAAAATCTATTATTCAACTAAATAGGGTAGATTCTTGTATACGCTATTTTGTGTGACCATCTAGGCCCTTATTTCAACAGTTGTGAATAGTATTCACAGAACAAGAGTGGGATCTAGCAACCGATCATTTCCCCTGATGAAACAAATATTTTCACAGTAGCGACAACCAACCTACGAACATGCACTCTGTAATATAATATCATTGACAGTAATATCTCATAAAGGAGGACGCACTCAAGTATCATCACCATTTTCCTGCTTTATAGTTTTTTATTTAACTAGACTGATTTAACCTTATATGACATGGCTATGGTTTTATTAAGGTACTTCCATTCATATCAACATGTTCTGACATATATTACATCCATAACCCTAAAACAACAAATCCTTTCTTAAACATAAAACTAATTTCATGCCACCAATGATGCACCCGACACAAACTACCTCGCCACGAATTCATTTCCATGGATTTCATCATGCGTCAAAGTACGCAATCAAATGACATACATTGGAAATGATGTAATGTCAGGAGACCATTTCACATGATCATAGATAAGAATATCCAATGTCACCCGAAACATGTGGTGTTCCTATTGGCGTGTCAGTCCTCATCATCTCACAACTAGAGATCACATAGTGTGAACTTCATGAGAAGAAGTCTCAATGCTTATGAGCCCCCAGTAACTGATGATCAAAAATCTACTGTGTCCAATTAGTATGATGTATCTAGACAATAGAACATATAAATTTAAGATTAATGTCCTAGTATATAGAGGTTCTCATTATAGCCTGGGAAATACTCTAACCTTTCGATACAACAATTATTCGTTGGATTTTACCATTTCAATTGTGGATGGATAATAGTATACACTATAATGGTATGATGAAATCATGCATGGATAACTGTATACATGATATGGTAATCAAAATCATTGAATAGTTGGGTGTAGGGAACCCACTATTTCAATAGTTATCCAATCCCAAGATCTATCCATTCAGACACATGTGCAAAGAAATGAGGCATGATCCATTCCTACGTCTATACCCTATATCAAGCATCACTTTGTTTAGTGGCCACCATTAAAATAATTTTCCTTGCATCAGATCATAGGGGTCCCTAAATACCGGTGTCTCAGCCTGTCTATAATGTTTACAGTTCTTTCAAAACATTGCTGACACCATTTACCAACAAACCCAAACAACATCATCTTTGCCTAACTTAAAACTCCATCATATCCCTCAACCAGACATCTAATTCCTCTCTATCATGACACCCCCCCCACATAGTGTACCCCTCCAGGGTAGAAAATATGATAAGGGAGAGAGTGACAACTGCTTCTTACTTAATTTTGGCCTTGGGTCGGTGACCAGCACGTAGGGTATAGTAAACACAATAATGGGATGAATTACCCTATAAGAGATCACATGAAAAGGGTGAAATAAGATAGTCCCCAACCAACTCTTGATTACAAAACAATATAAAATAAATCCCATGTACACATATGTAATTTCATTAAAGAACTTTTACAACTAAATGGGAGAACTTCATGTACAAAAAGAAAGTAAAATGACAACGACCACAAAGCCCAAACAGCTGTGGCAACCCAATGATTTGGTAACAATCCTGATCTCCAATATGATCCAAGTGAACTGAAAAATATATTATACATACATAGGCTGAGAATAATATTATACTTAGTAGGATCCTCCCCAAATCCACTCATAAAAAAGTATAGAAAGCATGCTAAATCTCAAAAAACAATAAGTTAAACTAACAAATCACCTAAACATGTATAATATGTTCCCGACAACACTATGGACACTAATAATATATAATACTTACAAGAGTATATAATATAACAATTAATATTGAGGGTACCCCTCTAACACTTCCCCAATGGTTTTCAGTTTTTCCCCAACATCGAATGTCTTAACAATCTCTCTCCAAAAAGTCATTTCTGTGGACACCGGTGATTAGAACCACAACATGCACCTTGTGAAACACAGCCACCAATTCCACATAACCAATGTAACCCATAATTTTATGGGAGCCACCATAGCTCACATAACATGTATCATACATCTTGAATTATACCTCAAACCATTATATCCCCTACACCGAGTCGGGATCCTCAATCCATCATAGCCTATACACATTACACCTATATTAGTTCATAGGAAACTATATCCAGAATATGTGTGTGTGGATATCCACAATCCATTACTACCCTCGACACACATATATGAGGAAAACTAACTACCTTGCCTACAAGAATAAGTAATTACCAAGGGAAGAGAGAGGGGAAAAGGGGGTAGTCATCCATCCATCATCACAACAAGATGTTTGGGGAAGCGCCACCAGGGAACAAAATCCTAGGGTTTTCAGTCTCCACAACTGATAGGGTGGGGTAGCATATAGAAACATTAACAATATAGGATATAATATATCTCGCAACAATACTATGGGCATAACATAGTCTTATACTCAACATCAGCTAATGTCACTGAGACTCCTAGCTCCCACTGCTAAGACTAGATATTCTAGAAGAACACTACCATTTAAAGAGCTAAATTATATTTCTTTTTAACTTAGTATCAGTTTCAATTTACATTAATTAATTATTTAATAATTAATTTACCATTAACATTTACTACATTACATTTCATTAGCATTCCGGCCAGGATCCATGCCCTTTGGGCAGAACCAACCAAGTCCACCATCCATAAAGAATTTAAAATGGAAATTGCATTCTAGGAAGCTCCAACCCCATAGATTAACATCATTTATTCAATAAATTATTAATAGAATTATTACTTTACCATATCCCCAATAATTCTAGAAAATAATTTTATGCTACCAGACACTAGGGTCTCCACACGGTGAGTATGTGAACTACTTATCAAGTCTTTTCAAGATATAACAAGATCATAGACCCAACCATCATCAAGAAGCTAAACACAAAAATCATGTGGCATTCCCCATGTGTATTCACCTATTTTGGAAGGGGAGTAACAAAAAAACTACCTCAAGCATTGGGGAAAGTAAAGAAGATAAAAACAATAGGTTTAATTAACAACCACTTTCATGTCAATAGTAATCCCATCTAAAACTTGTTCCATCCTATCAATGTCCTCCCTAGCACCCACATGCATAAATTGATGCATACCTCCACTCATGGCATCAAATGCATCCCCCACCATTGGGCCTCCAAACCCCCACATACCATAAAATCTCTCCATGCTCACCTGTAAGAACCTGAATCTTCATTTCAGTAATAAGTATTTATTTAGGGTTTTTTTAGGAAAAAGGTATAAATATAAATTTTAAAATTACATGCTATGTACTCTTGAGTAAACTCCATGTATCTGATTTACATGGGTTGGCGTGTATTGGCCATGTAACTGTCGAGTACATGGAGATGTGAGGTGACCAGGCTAACAACCTAATCTGTGGCTGGTTGAGGATTGTACACAGCATGTACATTAAATAATCACACCCGGTACATTATTTTTTATTTGATTAATCAGACTCGGATCATTTCTAACATTTAGAAGCATCTTATTTTCATGTCTCTCATACCGGAGAGTGACGTATGACTGAAAATATTCATGCCCCTCCTGTTGCCCCTTATATGCTCCGATTCAGATGTCCTAGGGTGCGTTGGATTCCCACCGGTGAGCTCTCTCTATCCCTGAGACTCTCTTCCATATTTCTCCTCTATATTATGTTTTTCAAGGATGAATTTTTTTACCTTTTTTTATATATAAAACATTATAGGCCAATTCATTGGCCAAAGTTGGAGTGTGTTCATCGTACAACATCAAGTAGGTGGTTTGGGCCATTATTCGATTGTCTTTGGATTATATATTCTTAAATAGTCGAATACCCATGTTTGGGGATTGCGTATTTTGGTTTTTAACCTTATTTAACACCTACTATGGTTTGGTTGTTTGGTTAAGGGTTTTTTACTATGCATAAGACTGTATATCCTTGTTTATGGGACACCCCAAAGGTGTTTTCCCTTGGTTGACAATTATTGGTTTTTTGGCCTAGGTTTCTTATGAGGCATACCATGTTTCCATGACTTGATTTGTCTTGGATGGTGTTTTTTTTATTATGTGATTATTGTTTCGATGACTTGATTAATGTTGAGCCATGTAATAGTTTTGATTTCATGTAGAGCATTTTATGATTTTTGTATGTACAGTAATCTTCCATGGACCATGAGATCCTTTTATTAGAAACATTATAGTTATTTCCATGATTATTTACATAAGACTGTGAGAGACACATTGTAGATTTTTACCCAGGGGTATTGTCCATGGTAACCACCCGGAGGTCATTTATGATTAATTATACTATGTTGACCCATGGGGTATTGACCATGAGAGCTACCTTGAGGTTGTATATAATTGTATTGGTGCTATGTGGACCTTTGGGTATTGATCGTGAGAGATGCCCAGGTGGTAATTTGAATTTTATTAGTGCTATGATAAATAATGGGGTTAGATAATGAGAGATTTCCCAGAGGGATGATGTGAATACTTGAATGATTGTGAAGAGTCTATCAATCCAAATCATCAACTTGGTCTTACTTGTTTTTTTGATGGTCTTCTGAGACATTTATTTTTACCATCTTATAGGGGGATACAGAGAATAGGTTTGATCTAGATGTTATATTATTCAACAAATTGAATAATTAATTAATGGAAATGATTAAAATTGAAAAATGGTGGATTATTTATTTTTATTACTTCATAGTTTATTACTTCATTTATGTATATTGCCTGCTATATATATTTCCTAACAGTTAGGCATAGATGTTTGGCTGGTTTCCTACTAGTATTCATCTCACACCCTATTTAGGCCATGCTTTTGAACCCAAACAGATTATATGGTTGTAGGTATAGATAAGGGAAATCGGCCTTTCACGTATGGTACTTGATTGGTGTTGGAGATGGAGTGCATGAGACCAAGTTAAGGCTTGTGATTCTGTTGGAGTTTACTATTTTCTATACTTTAGTTTCAATATTATATTTCTATCATTGTGACTTGTGTGGTTGCTTTCCAAGATACTTGTGACATGCATCATTATATATATATTGATGCTGTAGTTGTTTATACTATAAATCTTTTGATGTTTACTTTTTTTGTATGGTATTACTGCTTCTATTTTTGTTATTATTGCAATTCCACTTTGTATACTATGTCAATGAGGGCATCGTTTCCCCAATATTAGACCATGGCCCTTGGTACTATTAGGCATCCTATGTAATTTGGGGAAAGACTATTGAGCTTATGTGACCAATTGGGTCCAGGGTACATTAGGGTGGCCCCCAGAACCGGGATGTTAAAAAGTGTTATCAAAGTAGTTTCATTTATTATTTGTATTATTATTTGGATCTTATAGACACTGATAAGAAAGAGGAAGTAGTTGTTAATAAGTTGTGTCCAAGAGTATCTAACTTGTGTACAAGGATATGCCAAGTTACATCGAATATTACGATTTTTCTTGTATTTCAATTGTTATAATTGATTTGATTTCCCTATTGAGTGATTCACTTATTTTGTGTTATTATGATTTTTATCATTTTTGTTCTATTTCTATTGCAACCTAATGAGATGAGGGTATGGAATCTCATAAATCATATAGGCACTTGATGGAGATCACATGTCATACATTTTATTCATGGAATTTTGTGTGCATTACTAATTTCATGTTGTTCTGATAGATGTTGTGCAAGATATTCATGATGTTGTGATATATGTCTATACAGAATACCTAATATTTTGATAGGGTATTATAATATATAATGATTCTTTGGTATGGACACCAAACATTGATCCTTGGGCTGTTAGGGTCCCTCTTGGATCAGATTTTAGTGGATCATGTATGAACATTAGTTGAATTTTATCAAGTTTGGATGTGAAAAAGGATTAACAACTTTTATTCGTGGGAACATGGGCTGTCACAAGTGGGAATTTTTCATTCCATGGACACAATTTTATGTTTTTAAGGGTTACGAAAGAGTTTTAGATGCATACTATCTGGAAACCATGACAACACGATGTGTGATGTTTTGAATACACGCCATGTGTTCTTATGATCTGGAAGAAATGACTTTTCATAAATACAAGACGTGTACCTGGAGTACACAACATATAGTTCTTGATCATGTGATATAATGTGTGATCAGATACATGGGGTTGGGAATCATTCGGAAGAACACACCATGTCTATATTGTACATGCAGTATTGTAATGAACCATGTATCTAGCCATGTGAAGAACGACATAGGTGGATGAAATTGTGGTTGTACAATTCATGTCCCATTTATGCACATTGTGTCGGGTCAACTATATATTTCGTCATGTGATGAACAAAATAGTTGAATGAAACTGAGGTTTTACACACCATGTCCCATTTATGCATGCCATGTATGGTCGACCATGTATCCAACTGTGTGAAAAACGATACGGGTGGTTAGAAAAAAAGTATTACACACTGTGTCTAATGTGAAAATGGCCCCTAGTGTTACCAAAAATAGAAAAATGTGGGTTGATCTGTGTAAAGGATCTTGGGAAGGATGGAAAATTCCAATACATGTCACGTCCTAAGAGGAACATACCATGTGTAGGGGTGTTACATGACCAGGTTTGGCAGAGGTACATGCCCATGCAAGTCTAAAAGTTAACACATTGTGTGGAGGTTATACATGAAGTGTAACACTATTATGAAAAGATTGAATATTTTCTTTGTCATGTTCTATCCGTGAACTTGTATGTTGTTGTCCTTTATAATCATGTACTAAGGAATGAAATTGGCATTGTAGAGTCATCCCACCGAGACGTCCTCCGATCGTACGCCATATACTAAGAAACGATCTTACTCCAGAAATGGTAGATCACAGACTACTAGAAGATCCTCCTATCGTACCAGGTTTTCCACCAACTGGTATACCGGACGAAGGTACTGACACACAGTTTCGTGAAGGAATTTTTTAGATGATGTAGACTTTTCAGGGAGCACCGCATCCTTCCCCGATGATGGAAAAGATGATGAGGGTGTTCCAACAACAACATTGTCCCACATTATCAAGGTATGGAGGACCATAAACTACAAAGTCATGGTTAGAGGTCATGCTATCTATCTGTGAGCATCTGAGGACATCTCTGGAGGGGAAGGTGAATCTTGTGACATATATGATTTGTGATTTTTCCATGTGATGGTGGGATGTTATATCATAGGGGTGACCTTATTAGAATATTTTAGGGGAATAGTTTTAGAGAACTTATTATTACTATTTTCATCCCAATACATTGAGGGCTAATCGAGCATGAGAGTTCATGCATTTGGAGCAGGGATATCTTTCAGCGATGGAGTACTTTTCTCGCTTCACAGATCTACATCACTTCACAACTTTATTGGGATGTGACATGTTATCACTTTCTAGGTCGTTTGAGGATGGTTTCAGGTACGACATCTAATAACAGGTTAATATCTTCATGATAAATTTTGTGATAGTTATATTGGATCTTGAACTGATTAATGAGCGCAATATGAGGGAGTTAGGAGGAGGGAGCCATGGTGGTTTAGCATCTAGGGCTGTTACTCCTTCTACAGATAGAAGGAAGCAGCGAAGGGAACCTGTTTGTGGTGATTATTCTATAAAGTATTTATCTGTAGATAAATAGGTGTGTTGATACTAGTTCATGAAGATTGGTCACATGAGACCTTAGTGCCTGAGTGACCTAGTTGACTATCCTGTTTACATGAAGATGGGATATATTATAAATTTGTTTCGATTCTTTTGACTAGCACCTAGTGAGAAGGGATCAATTATGACTCAACATTCACGAGTAAGACCAAAAGTTTCTACTCAGTCAGGGAACTGAATTTCGTATGGTTATTTTGTCTGAGGAGGTAGTAGTGGCCAAGGTAGTCAGGCTACTGGTTTTCAGTGATAGTAGGGTGGATCAGCTCTGGGAATTCAGGCAGGGTTGCAGGGTTATGGTACAGGTCATACATTTTTAGTAGAGTAGACTGAGCAGGAGAAAGATCCTGGACCCTCTACGGTTAGAGGTACAATTCTAGATGCCTCAATTTTATCTTCTTCTATTTTTTATAATGGTATTTCTCATAGTTTCTTATCTATTTCTATTGTGGAGACCCTTGGGCTCTGTTTCTTTACTTATAAGGATGTTATGACACTACACACACATATGGGTATTAGGATGGATAGTGTACGTCCGTTCAAGGAGTGCCCTCTTAATGGTGATGGTTGACACTTCTTCTGGGTACACTATGTCTTAGAGATGATAGTATTTGATTTCCTTCTCAAAATGGACTGGTTGGTCTCTTTTCAGGCCTTTCTTGACTTGTATTTCCCCAGGGTGAGTTTTACATCACCATAAGGCAGTTCTTTATTAAACAAGGGTGAATGGGATGTTCGGGCGAGTAGAGCTCGACCTGAGCATCATGGGTTTGGAGGAACTACAACTCATATAACTAGTCTTTATCAAGATGAACAGGGGAATTTCCATATAGACATTCCTACAGTGATGGATCATTTTAGGGATTTCATTCCTGATGAATTTTCTGGTTTACATCTGTAGAGAGAGATATATTTTCCAATTGGTCTTTTTCTAGGAGATGCACTGGTGTCCTTGCCTCTTTATAGTATGGCTATATCAAATATATAGGTGCTAAAGAAGTAGTTAGAGGTGTTGTAGGAAAAGAGTGTCACCCTACCCATTACATCTCTTTGGGGTTCTCACACCTAGTTTATGAATAAAGCAGATGGTACCCTCAGAATTTGTGTGGATTACCTAAAGCAGAACTAGTTGATGGTCACGAACAGATATCCTATGATGAGGGTTGATGATATCTTTGATTAGCTTCTTGGATACTGCATTTCCACAATGATATACTTGAGATCCAATTATCATCAATTGTGTATTACACCATCAGATATACCTCTTAAATCCTTTTTGAGTTTTTATAGTCCATAGGAGTATTTTGTTAGTTTGTTCAGTCTCACGAATGAACCAGCAGTTTTCTTGGCACTGATGAACCGATTGTTTCATCCTTACGTAGATTAGTTTATGTTAGTATTTGTGGATGATATCTTGGTATACTCATACACTTGAAATGAATATTCCCTCCGTCATGAAATAATATTGAGTACACCAAGAGTGGATAAGTTATCCACTATGCTCTCAAAATTACACATTTGGATGGACCTAATTCTCTTCTTGGGTCATGTTATCTCAGATAAAAGAGTATCAGTAGACCCAGAGAAATTGGTAGGGGTAGTTTCCGAGGAGCATCCAAAGAAAGTCATTGAGTTTCGGTATTTTTTGGGTATGTTTTGTTACTATAGATTCCTTATACAAGACTTTTCAATTTTAGCAGTTCCACTAATGGGCCTGACTAAGAAGGGTGAAAAGTACTTGTGGACAGATTCATGTGATTAAACCTTTCAGGAATTGAAGGGGAGTTCGACAACAACACAAATACTGATTTTTCTAGAGTTGGGAATTTGTTACATTGTTTACTATGATGCCTTGGGTATCGGGATGGGAGATGTGCTTATGAAATGGGAATGATTTTTTGAAAATTGGTATCTGTTGTTGAGGCCACATTAGAGGAATTACTCAAATGAACGATCTCAAGTTAGCTACATTTGTTCATGCATTACGTTATAGAGTCTTTATCTTTTGGGAGACCACTTAATGGTATTCAGTGACCAGAAAAGTCTCAAGTATATTCTAACTTAGAATGATCTGAATTTGAGATAACAAATATGGGTTGAGTACCTTCATCCTTTTGACTTTGAGCATTCCTACAGTTTTGGAAAAGGCAATGCAGTGGCTGTTGCGTTGAGTAGGAGGACTTAGATACATGCAATTCAGGACACCAGTAGTGATTTGTAGCATAAGTCTATGTTAACTAAGATGAATTTTTAGGTTCATGAAAAATAGAGGAAGACATTTATTTCTTATATAGATGTATCCTCTACTCTATTGGATCGACTGCGAATGAGGAAGCTATTAGACACTGATGGCCTTTCCCTATGGGAGAGTGAGTTAGGAGAGGTCATTACTCCTTAGTGGACCATAGGTGAGGATGATATCTTTATTTTTCATGGACATGTATGGGTGTTAGAAGACATAAGTGAGGAGGTGATATGATATTTTCATTCCTCATTTTGGGAAGTTCATCCAGGTGTCAACAAGATGTATCGAGATCTATATCGTCAGTACTGTTGGCCATGTATGTAGAGGGATTTTGATGATTTTTTTTTGAGATGTTCCACCTATCAGTTGGTGAAGACATTACATTAGTGACCAAAAGGGTCTTTACAGTAGTTACCCATTCCTGAGTGGAAGTGAAATGATGTCCTGATGAATTTTGTGATGGGTTCTCTAAGGTTTCCTTGAAGAAATAATATAGTATGGGTTGTTGTTGACTGAGTCACGAAGGTTGAAAATTTCTTTCTGATCAGGGAGACCTTCAATGTTGATGATCATTGAAGGTTGTATGTCTGAGAGGTTGTGAGTTTGTATGGGGTTCCTCACCCTATAGTTTCAGTCAGGGACACCCATTTTACATCTCAAGTAAGGCAAGGACTATAAAGGGATTTGTGTACAAAGGTAAATCTGAGTACAATTTACCATCCTAAGACAGATGGGCATTCTGAGAACACAATTAAGGTTTTAGAGGACATCATTCAAGCATGCATCCTATATTTTTGGGGTTCTTGAGAGAGACACATACACCTAGTGGATTTTTCCTATAATAATAGTTTTCAGACAATGATTCAGATGGAAACATTGAGGCTTATTATGGTAGGTCATGTCGATTACCCCTATGTTGGATGGTGGAAGGAGTAGTAGCAAGGCTAGGACATTATCTTGTCTAAGAGACCACTAATTAGGAGGAGTTTATTTGGAAAAGGATGGCTACCACAAAGTCTCAGTAGAAATTTCATGCTGATCGATGAAGTTGTCCTCTAGAGTTCGAGGTACAAGATCATGTTTTTTTATGTGTCACACCGAGGTTGGGACATAGGATGATTATTAGATAAGTGAAGCATTCACTGAGATACATTGGACCATTGGAGGTTTTGGAGAGATTAAGGATGGTTGCCTATAGATTTCAGTTACCTTAGAGGTACAAGGCTATTCACGCTATCATTCATGTTTCCCAACTACAAGATTACTTTTTTGATCCGTCTCACAGTTTTCAGCCTGAGGTGGTTGTGTTTGAGGTGGATTCAACATTTGAGAAGAACCCTGTCCAGAGTTTTTATCATAGCATGAAGGTTCTCTGTGGCCGGTATGTTCCTCTGGTATGGGTGATATGGAAGCACAAGCAAGTACATGGGGAGACATGGGAGAGGGAGGCTGATGTACAATCATTGTGGCCAGAGTTGTTTCATTTTTCTTCATTACCACACATGGATGTACAATTCGAGGATGAATTTTTTTTAATGGGGGATGTTTGTAAGAACAATAATATTCATTTCCGGTAAGGATCTTTATTTTGGGTTGTTTTTGAGGAAAAATAATGAAATGAAAATTTTCTACGTACATGTCGTGTACTATTGAGTACACGCTGTGTATCCGGTTTTCACGGGTAGTTTTGTAAAAACTGTGTAATGTTAAAATACATGGACATGTGTGGTGACCTGGAAGACCACCTAATGTGGGGAGGATTTTGGCCAGTACATAGTGAGTACATTAAATGAACATTACATGGACTTTTATTTTTATTTAATTAATCAGACATGGTCTCGTCTAATCTCTATAAGATTCTTCTTCATTCTATGTCTCATAACAGAGAGTGATGTACAAACGAAATTTTTTCATCTCCTCCCACTGCTCCTAAGATCTGATTGAGACGCCACTAGTTGTGTTAGATTCCCATTGGTGAGTTCTCCGTTTCCCAAGAACATCTCTTCCTGATTTCACATCTCTTGTATTTTAGTCATGTTTGACTGATTTTGACGTTTTTAGATATACATTGTTCTAGGACGATTTAAGGTCCAAAGTTCAATTGTGTTCATCATTCAACATCATTAATGTAGTTTGTGACTTTCTTAGATTGTCTTTAGACTATATATGCTTAAAGTGCTGAATATCCATGTTGGGGGTTTTCATATTTTGGGTTTTCACCATGTTTGATACCTACTTGGGTTTGGTTGTTTGATTATGGTTTTTCTCTTTGGAATAAGATTTTATAAATTGTTTATGGGACACCCCAAGGGTGAGTTCCCCTGGTTGACGATAGTTAGTTGTTTGGACTAGGTTGCCTATGTGGCATACCATGTTTCCATTCCTTGAGTTTGTTAGGATGAAGATTTTTTATTTTATATGATGTTTGTTTCTATTATTTTATTAATGTTGGGACATGTAATAGTTTGGATTTCATGTTGGGCCTTTGATTATTATTTAATGTTCACTAATCTTCCTTGGACCGTGAGATCCTTTGGCTAGGAAAACAATGGGGGTTTCCATGATTATTTTAATATGACCGTGAGAGGCTTAATGTAGATTTTGACCCATGGGGAATTGACTATGAGAGCTACCAAGAAAACGTTTATGATTAAATTTACTATGTTGACCTAGGGGGTATTGAACTTGGAGCTACCGAGATGTCATGTATAATTTAATTGGCGCCACATGGACCTAGGGGTATTGACCGTGAGAGCAATCAAGGTGGTGATTTTTATCTGATTAGTGTTATGTTAAATTAAAGGGGTTATACCATGAGGTCTTTACTAGAGGGTTTTTGTGAATATTTTAATGATTGCTATGAGTCTGCCAAGCCGAAGAGAAAGCTTGGACTTAGTCGTACTTGTTTTTTAGATGGTTTTCTGAGACATCTACTGTTACCATTATAAAAGGGGATACATAGATTATTCTTGATCTTGAGGTTATATTATTCAAAAGATTGAATAATTAATAAATGTAAATGAATGTAATTAAAAATTTTAGGATTGTTTTCTTTTTTGTACATCAATTTTTATTGATTCATTTTATAATATTACATGTTATATATTTTCACTAACTTTTAGGCATAGATCATTCAGTGGTTACCAATTGGGAATCATCAAACACCATGTTTGGTTCATGATTTTGCACCCAAATAGATTATATTTATTCATGTATAGATAAGGGAAAGTATCCTTCCACATCAGGTAAATGATTTCTGTTGGCGTTGGAGAGCATGGGACCAAGATGAGGCTTGAAATGCTATTGGAGTTTATTGTTTACATTACATTGGTTTAAGTATTGTATTTCCAACATTGCGACTTATTTGGATACATTACAAGATTCATGTGACTTGCGTTTATATATATATATATATATATATGTGATATAGTTGTTTATAATTTTATTATTCTATTGATTACTTTGTTGTATATTATTACTACTTCCTCTTTTGTTAATATTTTTATTCCTCTACGTAAACTATGCCAATGAGGGAATAGTTTCCCCACTATCAGACCTTGGCCCTCAATTCTAGTCAGTAGCCTCTCGCATTTGCGGAAATTTTCATGAGTTCATGTGATCAACTAGGTCTGGGGCACTTCAGGGAAGAACCCAAAACCGAGATGCTACATCAGCCATACCAAGATCACACCAAAACACAAGCAACATGAAATAACAATGACACTAGTCTCTTGGACCAAAATAAGGCATTCAACCTTCAGAGAAAATGATTAGTCATAACTCCAAATACTAAAATGAATGTACTTTAAAATAAAGATGGTAACTCAGAACCATTTTAGGATTTGTCATTATTTTATAACCCGCCCTTAATTAAATATTGAATTAACTGATTCAATTAAACATGTATAAATGCACCCATTTGATTATCATAAAATTAAAACAATAGTTGGATTCATTTAAACTCATATTTATCTTTAGAGAATTAATTTATATTTAACCACATCATTACATTCATTACCAATTCCATCAATAATGACATGATAACAATAAAATAGTACATATAAAATGATGTAGAAATGAAGAGGAAAAAAATTATCACCATATAATGAAATAACATACGATCGATTCAAATTCATTAATCCAATTAAAATATTTATTCTATAAATTTTATTATAATCTAGTGACTAAAACATGGTAAATATATTACTAATCATAAAGGAATATAGAATACATTAATACCCTACCTCCAAATATTTCTGATGTTCTTTTCTTGAGTATATGCCAACACAGTAGATTACGATCACCTCTCCCACAATGAATGCATCCACCCAAGGATGTTGTGACACAACCACATCAATAAAGACCCATGAATGGTCCATTAGAAACATGAAGATCACATTGTGTAACATGGAACTGATGACATGAGGAAACATATTCAAGAACCCAAAAGAATAGAGATATAACATACCTTATATCGAAGAATTATCTACAATTATTTCTTTCACTAAAATTGGTGGTGCGCTTGCAGTAGAAAGAATACTTGAAAAATGACCCAAGGATTGAAGTTCAATTGCACGAATCCAATGGGATGAATACATTTGGGCATCTCATGCCACCAAAAAATTGTGATGGAAGAACAATGTGGAAGGTATCTAAAACTATTTACAATCTAAACGAATCATCGAATTATATATGGTCTTTAATTTTCTATTAACGGTAGACCGAGTCTATATTATTTCATTTTACAATGTAAAGGAACTACAACACATATGAATATTAATATAAGAGTTATGGTCTTTTAATCATCCTTAAATACATTAAAACATGTCATTTAATGTGTTTTAAATAAAATAAAATGTTAAAGTGGTGAAACTGTAGGAAGCTAGAAACATTGTTCACATCTGTCTCACATACAAAATTGTTCACAAATGACCCCCTGACATCACTATTCACAAATGAATCTCTAATAACAATATTCGCAAATGAATTCTTGACAAAACTATTGAAAAATTACTCACTGATAACACTATATATAAAGGATTCACAGACAACACTGTTCGCAAATGACTCATTGACAAAACTGTTCACAAATGACTCACCGATAGGATTGTTCAAAAATGAATCACCAAAAACACTATTCAAAAATTACTCATCGACCGCACTATTCGCAAATGAATCATCAAGAAAAATGTTCCAAAATGACATATCTATAGCAATGTTCACATATGACTCAACAAGATCACTATTCACAAATGACTAACTAACAGTACTATTCACAAATAACTCACCGACACCACTATTCAGAAATGGCTCACTGATATCACTATTCACAAATGACTCACCAACAAACCTACTCACAAAACTAGAAACATTGTTCACAAAACCAGAAATCTTGAAACGTGTTAGGGATAAGCAGCATTGACCTCCCAAAACACCTCAAACACCCTATTTTCACAAAGGAATGGATCAGAGAGGTCTGTTCCATTACACTATCCATGATATCACATGCATGGTATTTATGGGTTGCATAGACATGCATGGTTATATCTCTCTTGTTTCTTACACTGGGTTATCCTCAGTCGATATAGAGTTGATTAATTAAAGGATCCATACTAAGAGAACCATGTGAGATCATTGATTTCTTGAAGTGATCCTAAAATATTCATATAGGGGTATGCTAATATATTTGTAAAAAATGAGTAGAGAAGATGAAATTTCCCCTTTTGTATTGTATTTTAGTAAAGGGAGAAAATTTAGTTCCATATATTGACTTATCACATGTGCTCATATTGAAAAAAAAATAAAAATTAGGAGATTTTGGAGCTTAGATTGTAATTGTTGTAAAGAAGAAAATATGTGTTACTGGATGAAGGTTGATGCTTAGAAAATTGTTATGGATTTCTCTAATGGAATCAAATATCATTCCTGGATAGTTATAATTTTTGAATTTGATGATTTATTATATTTATCTTAAATTGAAAAGGCATGTGTAATGGAAATTTCACTATGTTAAGAACACTGAAAAATAAACTTTGATCCTGAATGTATTAATTTCTATGATGGTATTTTTTTATTAGATTAATTTTAAGGCCATTAAAATATTATTTCTTTAAATATTTGAAGATGACGTGTTGAGGAATGGAATTTGGTAATGGTTAGCTTGGAAAATTAATTAATAATTGGAGTTTCATTACTTATAATATTTTTATGTTATATAGACTAGGTATCAAATTAAAAATATGGGATAACACATGAACTACCAAGGACACTCTACTAAGGTCACACATGGAACTCAAAGGTTAACCATGACCAGTGGTGCTTCCATGGTCTTTTATGTAGGTGGAATGAGACATAGATCCCATTTGGTGTGGGTGAGACTGTGTGTATGACTCATAGAGTGATTGACCCCACTGGTGCACAATGTTTGGGGTAGAATCCCATAGGGACATGTACCGATGATGGGTGTGTGTAGGAAGAATGGGTGTTAAACCACATTGAAGGATCGCCTGAATAATTGTAAATGATATAACATTATACAAGAGTAGAGTTTGTGAAAATTTACGATGTGGGATGTAAACATGAGGGGTAGTGTTTCTATATCATTGAAAGTTATAGACATTACATGGGTCATCAAATTTGTTGATATGAACCATCCATTCAATCATGTGCCGTTTTGTCTAAAATTTCTCATCATCACCTACCTCTCAATGAAATTTCTTCTTTCATAAATGGAGAAATTAAACCACTATGAGATTGAGACAACCAATAATACCCACTCATCATGTATAAGGAGTGATACATGGAAAATCAAACCTACGCATGACATGAAATCGTATTCTTTCTTGAATTAGAATATCAAAGAATCCATGAGATTCTATCACAGTAACTCATGAATGATTAATGATTATGTATTATAAATAAATGACTATAATTTCATTATCATGTGATTGTAGGGAGATAATAAACCTTGAAAAAGAGTCATTTCATCATGTATTGTATACAACCAATGATCCATTTCATGAAATCATATGATTTCACAAAAAGTAAAACACATCTCTGATGATATGAAACATACATATTTTTCTAATTGAACACATGGATTCTTTTTAATTTTAATGTAATGTCCTTTGAGAAATCACATTATCAATTAACTGATCATTCCAGTAGAGACTAAAGATGTCAAGAGTGGCAATATTCATGAAATACCAATATTATCAACAGCTTATACAGGTCCCCAACATTCCCTAAAATAAGAGCACCTCTGTCTATATAATCTAAGGCACATTCTAGGAAATGGTCCCTTTTTTAGGTAAATTGATAAAATCTATAGAAATTGATAAATCCCATGTGATTAAATCACGTGGATGAGTATTCTAAGAGACACCTAATCTAATGAAGGAGTTTTTTAGAAGGAATAGATGGAAAATGACCATTTCTTCACAACGATGAAATCTAAAAGACATCCAGGTCTTGAGAAGGGCTTCATTTGAAGCCACAAGACACCATGCATTGCGAATAAATATAAGAGACAACTGCAGACCACACCTCTTGACTATAATAGGACCCACAGGATCCACCTGTGTCACACAAAATAAAGAAGGTTTCTGGAAATACTATTGTGAATCCTTGAGAAATAATAATATTTCATGAACCATCTTGGTTATGTGAAGGGGAGATAGAGGACCCCATAAATAGTGTTGTTGAGATATTACATTTCACTTGTCTGTTAATGTAAAGAACACTTGACATCACATAATCTGTTAATGAAAACAAAGGTGGAGATTCTTGGTATATAACCTGTCACGTGAAATCATTCTTGTGAAAAATATTTGATAATGGGAATACACTTGAGTTGAACCAATATAAAAAATATCTCATGAAGGGTATCATGTAAATCAATTGTTTTATTAGGGGGAAACATGGTGTTATATTCATGGATCATTCATAGTGGTTGTGAAGATCATGTAATCTTGTAAAGGTCATGAGGTTAAAATGATAAAATTAATAAAGGAGAAATGATTGAGTTCCATGTGAAACATTAAACCCATGCAATCCATGAATTCATATATTAATAATTTCATGGGAAACAATGTTTGATAGTGAATATTCATGAAATACATGATGAAGATAAATAAAATACAAGAAAACACATACTATTGTACTAAATAAACATACATGTGAAATGATACATGAAAAATAATAGATAATAATATAATTAAAAATTTCATAACCAAATGTGAAAAGGTTTTTTATGATAAATTACATTACATGATGTGTGCTTAGTTTGTGGCTGAAGCTATGAAAAATATCAAATAAGATTATATCCCAGTTTTTAGAGTTTGGGAATTAATGAAGATATATATATCTATAATGGTTGTAGATATTTATTTCACTTACTATTCATGAAGATGTATGGTGAAATGGTTGTACACATGTTAGTTTGGTTGGGAATTCATAAATAACAATACATATCTTGATCATTTGTTGTACTAAGGAAGCTAATCAAATAGAAGTTATCATAGATTTGGGGGACAGACCTAAAACCATTGAAAATATACTTGAACAAGTACATGATCATGTTTTATCTCAAAATTTCATGGAGGAAGATCATGAAATAAACATATAGTGGATCATGACTTGAAGAAAGGAGGAACTATCCCTTGTCGATTTGGGAGAAGATGAATCTTTTGTGGTTCATGAGATGAAGTCTCTGGTATGGATTCTTGAGAATTCTAGTGTGGATTTAGATAGAACTATGGGATTTAGTATAAAGAACCTATTATTTGTATTCATGATAGATATAGTGTGTCTCTATAATGACCATTTTAATTCATTATAACATCACATTGGAGAATCTGTGTGAGGAGCATGACCAACATGACAAGGAGTAGGTATTTATACAAAACCTTTTAAATATCATGTGTTATTATCTCTCCTATTAATTATATATATGAAGCGAGAATACATGAAATCATTGAGTGTATCTGGAAACATAAAATTTTCTAGTGCTTTAATTCAAAAAAAAAATATTTAAATATTAAACCACAGATTCATTCCCTCTATGTGGTAAATCTGGCATGGGGCACTAAAATCGATATTATAGTGTATAAAAAATCTAATTTTCAAATATATTTTTTACAATGTGGTGAATTTATGAAATGGGTTAGCTACAATATAGGAATAAAAATTTAATTTACACTTGTTAATTGAAATCTATAAATTTATGCTAAGACTCACAGGAATAGAAAGAAGAGACATGAAATAAAGCTAAAGAAGTATCACCTTGTAAGGATACAGATAATTCTAATTGAATATAATAAAAATGTTATATATTATAGAGAAAATATATATTATTATTAATATAATAAGGACTAATTATGCATTGATGATGATGGATCACATAGTGATTCACTCCTTTAATTTAAAGAACATTTGAAGAATGTTCCAAAATTTGTTTTAAGAAATATTATTGAAGGATTTATAGTGATTAAGGATGAATAATTAAAGTTGTAGGAGAGGGTAATTCTATAAATGAGGAATTGATTAAAAGAGGTGGGATATCCAACAATCTAACGAAAATTTGGAATGAAAATGAAGAAAAAAAGATCAATTTTAAATGTAAGAAAAGATAAATGTGTTGAAGAATTACAAGGACGCTTTTTGAGAAAAAATTCTTTGAGATTGTAATATTAGAATATTTATATTCATTAGAAATTTTCTACAATGATCCTATGGTTTTTAGAAATTTTAAACTGGAAGATAGAGATAATTGGTCAAAGGATAATGATAATTCTTTATAATAATCGAGAAGCATGAATAACGAATAAATGATGAAGCTAAAGGGGGATTCGGAAGCTAAGATAATATCAGTTGAGGTTGAAAGGAACTCCCTATACATGAACTTTTTAGTTTTGGAGGTAAGACAAAAAAATCAAGAATCACAACAATATAGAATATCCCAATCAATAGAAATAAGAGGTTATTCCACTCATGTTTTCATAGGACTGGTTGAATCAGTCGAAGGCTGTCATTTTGTTAATTTTTTATTTTAATGATCCTCTTCTAAAGGGGAAAGGAAGAGCTCTTACATGGAACTAATGAAGTGGGAAAATTACCTGTAATGTAAGTATTAGATGAAAAAACCCAGATAAGACCACTTGGACCTGATCCTCCCCAGCACATGTCATGATATCAGCACTCTACCTTTGCAAGACTGGTTAACTAGATCTCCGACAAAGAGCTAGTCAGGCCCAGTACTTATGGTACTGTTGTACCCTCCCTTTCATCCAATTATGGTTATCTCTTCTTTTGTGAATGTTCCTAATCTAAAACCTCATATGAAGCCTTTTCCCTTTATAGTCTGACAGGTACATCTACATCTTCATGTGGTCTAATGGTCTCGGGGTGGCCAAATGGCCTTGAGGTGGCCAGAAGGCATTGAGATAAAACTGAACAAAAGACTTTGGGATACCCAAAAGCCATGCATGACCAAACGAACAAATCATTGAGGCAATTGACCATATGGGTGAATAGTTCTAACTGAAACAATACCGAAGAATACCTACAACAGTACCTACTACCGTACCTATTACAATATTTCTACACTACCCTGAAAATTATGTCTCCATCCAGATTTGATCAAAAGTCTCTAGGATGCACTTGTCGAGTCCTCACCAACTGGGATGAGTATCATGTGCTCATTTTTCCATTGGGGATCATGATTTTATAAACAAAATGAGATCATCATACAGTCAAATGGAATCATCCTCAAGGAAGATGATATCCCATAACCATGATAATTCATTATGTAATAAATATGTTTCATGTGCAGGTAGAAGATTTAAACCAAACATAGGTAATGTATATTTAGTGAAAAATGTTGTTAAATCCACCAAATCAATGGAGGATATGAAAATTAATATGAATAACTATTCCCCAAGACATTTCCCAAATAGTGGTGGTGGAACAAAAAAGTATCAATTTTAAAAAAATTTGAAAACTAAATAGATTACACAACAAAATTAGTTAATAATTCTCATATGATATAATTTCTGTTACTAGATGTTTCAACAAGAGTATTTGTAATGCTGGGAAGACATTAAAATCGATGAAAAAAATAAAATGTTTACATTTAGGTGTAGAAATGTTGATGAAAAGAGAATATGTTCCACATAGATTAAAAACATAGAGAAAATGATTATATATACAAAGGAAATATTTGAATAATTTGATTTTTATTGACATTGGTAACAGATGTGGTCACTGTTATGATGAGTGATGACATGAATGTATTATGAAAAAATCATCTGATGATGTAAAGAAAAGATCACAAAAAAATTAAAGGCATGTAATGACACATAATTTTAAAAATGGAAATTCCTCTTGATATTACTAAATGTCTTATTATGTTAAATGCCTATATAAAATATTCACTCCATTGATTTTATGTTTTTGGATTTCAAAAGAAACTTAAGAATTGTTTCCTGTAATAATATAGCAGTAGAACAGTGATCACACGATTTGTATAAATACGGGGCTTTAACAAATCCAATTTACTCATATAAAGGAAGCGATGGCCTCATCCAGTAGACCTTCCCCATACAAATACCATTTGTCGGAGCTCATAAATGAGGTGGCATCATTGTGCTTCACTCTTGACCAAGCACATGTTGAGCTTCAACAAGTTAATCAAGAACGTAACTGCCTACAAGATAAGTGGAAGTTGATAGAGATTACCACCCGAGCGATGTCATCCGAGTCACCCCAAGAGTCTGTAACCATCGCACACCATACCCTTATATCTTATTTGGGTGTTATAAGGGGTTATGTAATAATACACTAGTACTATTAATATGTACACTGTTTTTTATAGATTATATATAGTCATTTTTTATTGTTACTTTGTAAATAGTTTTTAATGTGCAAATAGTATTTTTAGTTAATATTCTACTAAAAAATATATTTTGTTAAGTTAATGATTTATTTATTTAAATATTTTATTAAATTTTTTTTTATTATTAAATTTTTTTATAAAGTATAAATGATCATATAATTTTATGAATGCAATTGAAATTTTTATTAAGGTTGGAATGTTATTTTTGTCAAACCGCATGATTTTTAATAAATGTCAGTTTTTATTTTATAAGTGAAAATTCACATATTTAGAAAATTATTTAGATAAAATGAATATTAGTTTTGGAATCAGGATGTCGAAATTATCCAACGGTGAGTTTTCTCTAATTTTCTGATACAATTGACTTTTTTGATGAAAATTAAATATTGTTCTATAATATAATGTGTTTTATGACATCCTAATGACCCAATAGTGATTTAAAAAATACTATAAACACTATGTTCATATAAAATATATTTTTACATTAAAATAATGTGATTTTAGGTTTTTTTGATTTTTTTTACAAAGCCTCTGTGGACCCTCCAAGACTTATATAACATTTTAGCTTTTTAAATTGATTTTCTTGAGAGTGTGACTCACCTACACATAATAAAACCTATTACTTTATGATGTTTGGACATTGGCCTTATAAAATATTAATTTCTAATCCCCTTTGGAAAAAATAATTGTCACAAAACCATGGGCTTGTTTTTGGCTTAGATTAGTTTAATGTGTGGTGACCCAATAAAAAATAATAAAGAATTCCCTCTCATTTCCTATATAAATCCTACCAAGATCCCACTCCTCATTTAATCAATGACTTTTGAAATCAACCGACCACTGACCTCCTCTCTATATAATACTACTGATGCTCCCCACTCTCTCAAGAATCCTCTCTCCAGCCTCTCCCAGGCCGTTGAGATCACACTTCCATGAAAGGGGTTCCTTTCTATCTCATTTTAGACTTGTTTTTTAATATTTTCATGTTCATTTATTTTCAATTATAAATGTTAGGGTATGATTTTTCACCACCCCCATAATGCCCTATTTATTTTTGAATGATGAGAGACCTATTTCCCTCTCACTAATGCCTCCCATGTACACTCATTACCATGACGAAATTCCGTAAGGAATTTCAATCTCCTCATTTACATTAAAGAAATTATTTTTTATTAATAATACAAATTCCATTAATTATGTTGGGACATATATCTATATGAACCCATTAATTTTCATTTATTTTAAATATTAAGAGACACAACTTTCTCTCTCATCAACCATTTTTATGAACTCTTATGACACACTGTTATGCTACCGAAATTGCACCACATTTTTCCATGCCAATGTAATCGTGTAGTGAATACAATGCACATTTCTCTATAAAGGATTTTCACCTTTAATCAAATTTACTTATTGATTATAGAGTTTCATTTATGAATTACACATTCCTTTATCAGGAAATAAATGACGATGAATCCATGTTTTATGATCTATGTTTCACACTTATGCACAAAATGAAATGTTTAAAAAGGGTGCGCCCTGATAGATCTCCAATGAATTGTGTATAGATTAGTATCATGATACATAAAGTGAAATGAGGATTAAATCATGATAATTCAAGTGAAATGACGATTTAATAATTCTAATTCAAGTGCAATTGGGGTCTACTCATGGTCCATGTTCAATGAGCCTTGACTAATGCTAATTCCATGTTATGTGTTGTTGCCCCATTTCTATGTTATTATTACAATGATATATCATGACTTTATGTTCATGTTTCATTATGATCCATTGATATTTCTATTGCTGAAATTGTATTTTATTCTTCATGTTATTCCATTTTTACTCCCTTATGAGTCTTTATAGCTCACCCTTTTCTTATGAATGTTATCCTGTTATCCCATGCAATGCTTTGTACATGGGAATGTAGTGGTTATGAAAAGGATGTTTCCAATAAGATGTTTAGTTTTATGTTTTATGTTGTTATTTAATTCTTCTAATCCCAAAATACATTAGACATCTCAATATTCTATGTTTTATCAAGTTAAGGATTTATTTAATAATTTATGTTAAGTGTGTAATAAAAAGCAGGGTGGTTATAATTGGTATCAGAGGATAGGTTTAATTAATTTTTGGATTAGGATTAGAAAACCCTCATGAAAGGCTTAGTGATAAGACTAATTATTATAATAACATACCTAATGTTTGGTGAGTATTGAGAAAGTGGTTTATCAAGTAAATACATCCCTATCTGCATACGAGTAGGTAGAGACGTCTCATGCACAAATGTACCTAGGAGTGAAAACTCTAACAAGAAGTTTTGCGCCTATTCCAGGGTATCCTGGTACAAAACAATGGGCGTTCCTGCAATCTTGGTTATGACACTCTAGGCAGATATGATTTAGTAAATTCAAAAGCTTAGTATGGACCATTATTAAAGGAATTAATAAAATGGAACTAAGAATATATGATAGGAAGTAGATTAGGGATAAAATATATTGAATCCAATAGATTCTTAATTTATAAAAATTAAATTTATTTATAAGTCATCCATTTTTTTCATTGGATTTACCTTTATGTATAACCCCAAAAATTCCTTTTGTTCAATAGAATGGCTTGTAATAGGAGGACTCAGGCTAACAACCAGGTCGATGAACAATGTGATGACTGCTCTAATGAGATGCCCAATTCGATGGGAGTATGAATCGTGATCATGGTCATGATACTCTCTCAAGATTACTCAATACATGAATAGAAACACGGTACTAGAGGAACTCTCAACCACCCCTACGAAAGAACCAGTCACCATTGAGAGCTTCATGAGATGACAACATCTTCCTTTTAGTGGATCATCTGATCCAACAATTTCTGTACAATTGATCAACTCCGTTGATAAGTTCTTCTCCAGAATTCAATGTTCCGAAAAAGAGAAGGTTCTTTTATCTGCATATATAATACAATATTAAGTTGATCCATGGTGGAGATTGATCAAAAATATGAAGCCAGAGGAAGATATCGAGGCGCTGGAATGGAAGGGTTTCTGAAAAATGTTTTTTGATAAATATTTTCCGTGAAATCACTGACTTAAGATGGAACGAGACTTTCTTTACATTAATAAAAAAGATGACGAATCCATTGAAGCATACAAGGATAACTTCAAAATGATTTCATGATACACCTCTAGATTTTTTATTACCCCTGAATGAAAGTTTGACCACTTCTTTGGTTGGATGAAGCCCAGCCTACAAAAGCCCTGGCGATCCGTGACTTCGACAACATTGAGGAAATTGTCTGATGTGCCCTCAAGGTTGAAATGGAGATCAGAGAATCTGATGGGTATCATGGGGATAATAATCCTAAGGTGGAATTAAATTATAGAAGTCCGATGGATAAATCCAACAGTGCTAAGAAAATCCAACACCGCACATTCTGAAGGTGTGGAAAGAAGCACCCCAAATATTTTCTAAAGTGCAAGAAGAAATGATTTAGGTGTGAAAGAGAAGGGCACGTAGACATTAACTACCGAAAAGAGAATCCCACAACTACAATAGAGGATAATAATTCAACGTTTGACTCTCAACTCATTGTTCATTGCATCAACTATAAAAAACCATGGATCCTTGAAAACCAGCTCCCTAAGTTAAGGGTTTTTGAGGAAACACATAACCTCCAAGGCAATGAGGGAGAGCTTTCGCCATTACTACCATTTAAGTGAACCCTGACAAAGAAGTGGTGACAGGTACTCTTGTTATTAAATCCAGAATAGCGACTATAAATATTTTGTTCTAGTTCTACACATTATTTTGTATCTCAAATGTTTAGTTGACCATTCCCAACACCACAAAAAATCATGGATGTAATGATGATGGTGAGTATGGAAAATGGGGGAATCATAGAATCCCAGGAATATAAATCATCCCCTATCATAATTTGTGGATTGGACTTCTCAATGAAACTAATCATACTCCCTATGGCAGAATTTGATGGAATTCTCAGCACGGATTGACATTCCTTATATAAATCCAACATAAATTTCTGTGGGAGGGAAATCACTCTCTATATGTAGAATCAAACCCTAATTCTATACAAGTGAAAGATGGAAGATTAATCTCCTTTTGCACCATCCTCTAAAGAATGGATATTACTACCCTATGAGTATGAATATCAGGCTCAGATGATTGAGTCCAAGGATATAAACATTCGTGAAGTCATGCCTATTGTGAGAGAATTCTTTGAAGTGTTATCTGAGGGATTATCTAGTCTTACTCCTAGAAGAGATGTTGAATTCGTAATTGACCTTATACCTGGGGAATTTCCAACATCCAAGAATCTGTATAGAATGGCTGTTGTGGATATTGAAGAGTTGAAGAAACACCTATAGAAGAATTTAAATAAAGGATTTATATGAACAAGTTCTTCACCATGGGGTGCACCAGTCTTCTTCATCTAGATGAATGATGGGTCAATGAGACTTTGAACCGATAATCATGATCTTAACAAAATCACAATAAAGAACAAGTATCCTATGAAATGATTTGATGACTTGTTCAATCAGTTGTTTGGAGCACAATACTTCTCCTAGGTGGAACTACGACTGAGATATTACTAAGTAAGGGTGAATAATGAAGATATCCACAAGTCTTCTTTTTTACAAGATACGAGAACTATGATTTCCCAATAATTCCTTTCAGACTCACTAAAGGTCGATAAATCTTCATGGACTTGATGAATAGAGTCTTTATATATTTCCTCAAAAATAATTTTTGGTAGTATTTATAGATGATATTATAATATACTCCAAAACCATGGATGATCATGAGGAGCATCTAAGAACTGTATTAGAGACCTTGTGGAAGGACTGGCTCTATGGAATGTACAACATATGTGAATAATGGTTGAAGGAGGTATCATTCTTAGGCCATATAATCACAAGAAATCGAATATCTAAGGATCCATCTAAGACAATAGCAATTGATGGATGGATGAGGCCATCATCGGTAATAGATATCCATAGCTTCTTGGGAATTGTTGTATATGGTCGCCGATGTGTGTGAAATGTGTCACAATTTTCAAACCCTCTAACGAATATGACTCAGAAGGGAGAAATGTTTTCTTGGTGTGATGAATGGAATGAAAATTTCAAGGAGTTAAAAAGGAGGCCTATCACTATGCTCGTGCCCACATTACCCATGAGTGGAGAACATTTTGTTGTATTTAGTGATGCTTCGAAGAAGATCTAGGGTTTTGTGTTGATGTAGAATGATAAAGTGATAGCCTTCACCTCAAGGATACTGAAAATCCATGAGAAAAACTATCCCACACATGATCTAGAGTTGGCGACTGTGATATTTTCATTGAAAATATAGTGTAATTATCATTATGGGGATTAGTGTGAGATATATACTGATCACAATAGTCTCAAATATATATTCACACAAAAAGATCTTAATATGCACCAATGAATATGGATATAAATCATCAAGGATTAGTACTACTCAATCCACTACCATCCTGGTAAGGCAAACAAGGTGGCTGATGCTCTATGTAGAAAGGATCACGTATATTTATCAATGATGAGAATTGAATATGATCCAATATTCATAGATTTTTAGAGGATGAACATGGGAATCATTAAGGGAGGAACATCATCAATCCTTACTCATATTATTGCTCAACCGTCCCTCAAGGAGAAGATAAAGGATGATCTAAGAAAGTATGTGGAAATTTTGAAAATGGGATGTGGCTATCAGAAATCAGAAATACTCAGTGTTCATGGTTGACAAGGATGTAATAGTGATATTTGGGTCATGATTATGTGTACCATCCAATCTAGAGATTAAGAAGGTGCTTCTGAATGACGCACATAAGTCAACCTTCTCTATTCACCTATGGAGCACCAAGATGTATCTAGATCATCGAGAAAACTTTTTTTGACAATATAAAAAGGTAAATTTCTGAATATACATCAATGTGCCTGGTATGTGTGCTGGTGAAGTCTGAGAGGCAAAAATATAAGGGGATGATGCATCCACTACACACACAAACATTGAAGCGGGACAACATTATCATGGACTTTGTCATAGGATGTCCTCAGACATCAATTGAAAACAATGCTAAATGGTCCATTGTGGATCATCTTATAAATAAATCTCACATTATCGCGATTAGAGAAGACATATAATTGGATAAACATTCACATATTGACATAAAATAAGTTGTATGGATGTATGGAGAGCCACTATCTACTGTATCTGATCGTGATCCTAGATTCACCTCAATGTTCTATAATATTCTTTATCATTCTCTAAGTTGTAAACTGAATTTCAGTATGGCCAATCACCCTCAAACGGATGTCCAATCTGAGTGAAGTAGTCATAAAAAATAATATATGTTACGATAATGGTCTATGGACTTCAAAAAAGGATGGGAACAACATCTTCCAAATGTTGAATTCTATTACAATAACAGTTTCCACTCGAACATCTGGATGTCTCCATATGAAGCAATTTATGGGAAAAGGTGCATAACAACATTGTTTTAGGAGAAGTTGGTGAGCATAAGCTTCTATGACTTGATATTGTTGATGAAATTGTGGAGAAGGAGAAAACCACTCAGCAGCATATCGTGGTAGGCCAAAGTCGACAGAAGAGTTATGAAGATAACCGTCGACGAGACCTTGAGTTCAATATTTAGAGACATGTTGTTTCTACGCATATCTCAGTAGAAGAAGGTCATGAGGTTTGAAATGAAAGAGATGTTAAATCCAAGGAACATAGGCCTCATCGATATTCTCGATCGTGTCGGGGCAATGGCCAATCGACTAGAACATAAACCCACTATAGACAATGTACATGATGTAATTCATGTATCCCTCTTAAAGAAGTACATACAAGACCCTTCACATGTACTCTCTTCAAACACAGTATAGTTAGAGGATGATATTTGTTACAAGGAGATGCCAATGAAGATCTTAGATCATAGGGAAATAGTTCTACAAAATTAAACAATGCCACTCGTCAAGGTGTTTTGGTGAAACCATCAGTTTGAAGTGGCAACGTTGGAACTTGAAGAAGTGATGAAACATAGTTACATGCATCTATATTAGTATGGGAGAAGGAATTTTCTAGGATGAAATTTCTTAAGGGGGGGGGGGGAATATTGAAACATCCCAAACTTTTATTAATAAAAATTCCTCTTGATCTAATTAAATGTCTTATTATCTAAAATGGTTATATAAAATATGACCTTCTGTGGTTTTATGTTTTTTGATTTTGAAATAGCATTATGAATTTTTACCTATACTAATATAGCCATTGAACAATGATAACATGATTAGTATAAATATAGGGATTTAACAAATTCAATTAATCAGACAATGGAATAGATGGCCACATTTAGTAGACTTTCCTTGTATGAACCCCATTTGTCAAAGCTTGTAAAGGAGGTGGAATCATTGGGATTCACATTTGAACAAGCCAAATATGATCTTCAACATGTTATGCTTGATTGGAACCGCCTAGGGGAGAAGTGAGAGTTGATAGAGATTACTACCTAAGCGATGTTTTCCGAGCCACCCCAAGAGTCTGTCATCATCGCACACCTTACCCTTCGGTCTTATGTTGGTGTTAAAAGGGGTTATGTAAAAAAAACAATGTACTATGATTTTGTATTCTATTTTTTAATATAGATTATATATTCATTTTATTATTGTTACTTTGTAAATTGTTTTTAAACTAAAAATTGTATTTTTATTTAATATTCAACTATGAAATATATTTTGATGAATTAATGGATTTTTGAATTAATTAATATTTAAATAATATATAATAATTTTTATTAAATTAATTTATATTAAATATCAATGTTCATATAATTTTATTAATGCAATTGTCTTTTTTATTAAGGATTGAAAACTGTTTTTTAAAAACTCTTGATTGTTCGAAGAATGTCAGTTTTTATTTCAAAAGATAAAATTATACTATTTAGAAAATTATTTAGATAAAATGAATATTATTTTTGGAATCATGATGTCGAAATTATCCAATAGTGAATTTTTCATAATTTTCCGAGAGAGTTGAATTTTTGGGTGAAAACTAAATACTGTTTAATTATATAAAGGGATTTATGACGTCATAATGACCCAATAGTTATGTAATAAAATACTATAAACACAATATTAGGCCAATATATGTTTAACAATCAAAATAATGTTATTTTAGGTCTGTTTTATTTATTTTACAAATCCGTAGTGGAACCTCCAAGACATATAAATCATTTGATCCTATAAAATTGATTTCCTTGAGAGTGTCACTCAACTCCACATAAGAAACCATATTATTTTAAGAAGTTAGGAAATTAGACATATAAAATATTTTCTTCCACTCCCCTTTGTAAAAAATCATTGTAAAAAACATGGGCTGGTTTGTGGTTTAGATTAACTTAATGTGTGGTGACCCGAACCAAAATAATAATGAATTCCCTATTCTTTCCTATATAATGGAATCCAAGATCCCCATTAACCTTCCCTAAAAGAATTTGGTGCTTGACCAAAACCTACCCTCATCTCTCTAGAATCCTCCCAAGGTTCCCCAATCTCTCAAGAAGCCTCTCTCAAGCCTCTCCCAAGACTTTGGGATCACACATCCTAGTAAGGGGTTCAGTCCTTTCTCATTTTAGCCAAGTTTATTAATATTGTTATATCATTTTATTTTCAATTATAAATTTTGAGGTATGATTTCACACCTACCCCATAATTACCTCTTTATGTTTGAATTATTAGATTCCACGTTCTCTCTTGTTAATTCCTCCCTTGTACAACTGTTACCATGATGAGATTCTGTAAAGAATTTCCCTCTCCTCATTTATATTCAAGAAATTGTTTTGTATTATGAATCCATAATACATTACATATTTTTGTACATGTATATATATGAACACATACTCTCCAATTCATGTACATATGATGAGAAACCTATTTCACTCTTATCTACTATTTTTATGAATTCTTTTGACACGTTGTTATGCTGCCGAAATCGCACGGTGTTTTTCTAAGCCAAAGTCTTCGTGTAGTGAATACAATGCCCATTTCACTATCAAGGGTATTCAAAATTATGAACATTTACTTAATTATTATATATTTTCATGTATGAATTCCAAATTCATTTATCATGTAAGAATTGATGATGAATCCATGTTTTATGATCCATGGGGAACACTTATGCATGAAATGAAATTTTTAAGAATGGTGCGCCTTAACAGATCTCTAATGCATTGGGTAAAGATTAGTATCATGATACATCATGTTCAATGAGGATTTACTCATGATAATTCATGTTTAATGAGGATTTTCTAATTCTAATTCAATTTCAATTAGGTTTTACTCATGCTCCATGTGAAATGATCCTTGGTTCATGCCAATTCCATGTTACGTGTTCTTGCCACATTTCGATGTTATAATTACCATGCTATATTAGGACATTATGTTCGTATTTCTTATAATAAATTGATATACCTATTAACCAACATCTATTTCATTCCTCATGTTATTCCATTTTTACTCCCATATTGGGATTTATAGGTCACTATTTTCTTATGCATGTCCTCAGGTTATCCCATGCAACGCTATGTATGAGGGAATGAAGTGGTCATGTAATGGAAGTTTTCAATTTGATGTTTCATTTCATGTTATAAGTTTTTATTTAATATTCCTAATCCCTGGATACACTAGAACTCTTGATCTTATATGTAATATAAAGTGAAGGTTTTATGTAATAATTTATGTTAAGTGTGTAATATAAAGCAGGGTTGTTATGAGGCAAGTAATAAAAGAAGGTGACAACTCAATCATGAGATGTGATCAAAACAATTAGACGTCAAAATAAATTATCACCATGATAAAAAATGTGATATCATGTCTGATTTTATTGGGAGAAATAGATACATCTATAAATTCAAAACCCTATTTAAAATGAAGAATACGTATGGAGAACCACATCAACAACAAGAGTCTGTATTGAATATATATCAAAAAGGAAGATTTAGGATTAATAGTTTTTACCGGTGTGGTTAAACATGTTGACATAAATACTACTCTTGTTGGAATAACCTGTCATTACTAGAAAACAAGAATGAAAGAAGTGGTATTCATGATGAACATATGAAAAAAGAATCTATGAGAAATAATTATGTGATAAGAAATTCATCAAAGATAAAAAGAAAAATTATATATAATGGATTCAAATAAGTAGGCATAATATGTATGGATACAAGACAAAAAATAGAAATTTCAGGACTAGAATTCCAGGATATATTCCATACATCAATAAAGGGAAGAGTCTACAAAAAATATTGGTGAGTCATATGATGATTCTAAGAATAAATAGAATATTAAGAAAACGTTCTTAGATGTCTGGAAAAATCAATCAAAATTAGATAAGTAATTGGAGAAACTAAAAAAAACTAATGTGAAAATAAATAAAGTCTTTATAGAAAGTTTTGGTGGAAAATGAAATTGCACACAATGATGGTGACTTGTGTGTATGACGTTTGATAAAATTACATGATCGAAAAAACATTATAGACATACACCTTAATTAGTGGGAGCTGTTTAATATTAAAATGAATGTACCTGAGACCTGATGTACTAAAATTACTATAAATGAAAAGGAGACTCCATAAAAATTAAACAAATTATATTCATATAAAATAGATGCTAATATTGAGAGATAGATCTTAACATGAATTATGATGATAAATAATAATATAGTTTCTCAATATTTAACTATATATATATATATAAATGATTGTGTATTAACATGTAGGGAATTGTAATAGATGGGTGCGTCCATTGAGTTGGATCATTGATGAGTTGAAGTTGTTCAATCTTCACTACATAGAAAATGTGAATCTTCAAAAGAGATTTATGAAATTTTATGTTGAGTTATTACAACAACACATTCATCTGTTATTAATAATAGTATTAATCACACCGATTAAGGCAATTTCCTTATTGAAGTAAATATGAGTCAAAATGGGGAACTATATCTTTTTAACTATAAATTTCTATTTTTTTATTAATGTATGTGCAGGATCTAACAGTTCATTGATTAATATGAGTATTTAAAATACCTTTAATGAGTTATGATAATTTATAGATGGATTTCACATATATGGGGTTTATGGATTTCATTGTCATCCATGGTTATGGATGCATATTTTTTCTACAATGGTAATTCCCATGTAGACATAGAGTGGATTTTTCAAATGAACTTCACAAAGTGAACCATGTGATATCATTACTATTTATCAATGATCTTGATATATTCATATAAGGTAGGAGACAATGTTTTTAAAAAATGATGAGATTAGAATACCACATTTTCCTTTTCTATAATGATGGTTAAAAGGGGGGTAATATTTAGGACCACATATTGACTTATGATTTGTTCCTATATTGAAAATAAAATAGAAATTGGAAAACTGTTTTTCTTAGATTAAATTTCTTTTTAATATGTAAAAATGTGTTACTAAATGAATAAGTGATTCCTGTAGAATTGTTATTTATTAATCTAATTGAATTGGATTTTATTGTTGGAAAACCCTTCTTGTTAAATTTTACGATTGACTGGGATGAAATTAAAATAAAAGACATGTTCTATAGGGTTTTCACTATGTTTAGAACACTAAAGAAGATATTTACAACTTTAAAGTATTAATTTATATGAATAATTCTTCATAGAGACTAATTTGATGTCCATTTCAAATATTTGTTTGATTAAATAATTAATGAAGAGATTTCAAGTCTTTGAATTTGATAATGGTGGAAAAAGTATATTAAGGAAGGCATTAATTTCATTACATAGATTATTTATATGTTAATTTTATTAGGCCACATATTGAAAACATGATACAACCCACAGAATACCTTGGACACTCAACCAGGGGCACATGTGGGATCCAGAGGTCATCAAAACCAAAGGGACAAGCCCTGGTCAAGCCCTTGGTAGAATGGAGGCATATATCCCACTATGATCAAGAGAGACCACTTTTATATACTATAAAGTGTGAATGTGAATACATTGGGCCCTAAGACCATAGGATAGAGGCTCGATGGTGGGTATTTATAGGTGGAATGGGTTATAAACCCCATAAATAGATCAATCAATCAATTCTCACTACATTAATATTCTATCATAATGGAGTTTGGTCAAATTTATAATATAGTACACAGACATTCAGGGTACTATTCTCACATTATTAAAAATATATGTAAATAATGTGTGTCTTCGTATGAGTTGATCAATCACATCTATTAAATCTCACACACAATCATTTTAAATATCCCATCATATCCTACCTATCAATAGATTTTTTCTCACATAAATGAATACAGTCATCCAATATTAGATCAAGGTAACTGGTCATCTCCACTCATCATGTCGAATGACTTTGGCAAGGGAAATAGATCCAAGGAGAGGCATGCAATTGGTGTATTTTTGGAATTAAAAGATCAAAGGCATAAATAAATTCACTCAAAAAAACTAGTGACTATTTAATGAGTATGTCACATGAATGAATGACTATCATCATTTTTTCATGCAATATTTGAAATATAATAAATTGAGGATAAGTGTAATCACATTTTTCCATGAAATCTATCCATGATCCATCACATGGAAATTAGATTCTATCACATAAAGATAAATTCTTGTCCAACTATGGGAACCCTAATATTGTGTAGGAATTATTTCAAAGATTATGCAAAATTATTAGTTATATTTTATAGGGGAATCACATGGTCAATTTAGTGATAATTTGAGTCTATCATTCAATCATGAGATTGTTCTAGTTGATATTTAAGACGATGAGAGTTTTGAAATTCATGAGATACAGAGATATTAGGTTATTTTAATAATTCCTCAACACGCCTTAAAAATATGAGATCATATTCCTATATAATTTGTGTTTTTGTAGAGGGATAGATATTTTCCGTTATGATAAATCATGGAATTCATTCTAAATATAGGAATTTCGTGGGATCTATTCACATACAGGAGTGTTTAGAGGGACATATCATATCGATAAGGAATGTTTTTGAAGTACCAAAAAGGTAAAAATTGTATCATGATGATGAATACTATGAGAGATATAGGTATTGTGAATTATTTTAGGATAACTCATGAGACACAAGGTCTTGTGAAGACAAAGTGTAGTTAGTCATGGACAACACCTCAGGTCTTGTGAAGGGGTAGTGGAAACCACCCATGTCACGTGAATGGTCGAAGGGTTTGGGTACCACTCTAGATAAACCATCTGAAAAAGAGAGGAATATGTCATAATAAATCTTGGTTATGTGAACACAAGTATAAGAAACTCACATACAATGATTGTAAGATATTTTGAATGATATGTTTTTAACTCAAAAAAGAGTTGAAATTTCATGATCAATTCGTAAGAAGTAAGAAGAATAACCCATTAAAACAATCTATCAAATGAAATCAAACAAAAAAATCATATTTAATCTTGAGTAGACACTTTGGTTTTACCCACAAATAATATGTTCCTCCATGGTGAGAGCATACAAAGATCCTTTTTTATTAGGTGAATAATTTTGGTGTACCATAATTGGATAACACATTTGGAGTGATCAGATGCATAAACATGTATATATCAAAGACATAAAAATATAGTGTGAATAAATAAAGAAGGGTAACACATATTCAGAACATGATACCCATGAAACCCATGAATGAATATATATATAATTTATAAAGAAACAAATTTGTATAGTGCATATAAAAAAAATACATGAAGAAGATAATTCAAATAAAAGGAAACACATGCATGTGACCCTAAATACAAATACACATGATAAGATACATAAAAGATAATTTAAAATGATATAATAAGAATTTTCATTTATAAAATTAATAAGGTATCACATTCCTTGATAAAAATTCATGAAATGTGCTTATTTTAATATTGGAGCCTTGAAATATATCAGAGGTGCTTATATATGTGTTTGTTGTATTTGTGAATTAATGAAAGAAGATTGGTACAATATTGTGGAAGATATTTCATGAATATAATATTCTTTATGAAGTCATGTAAACCACTTGAGAACATATCAATGAGTTCAGGATATCATAAATATTGAAGAATAGTCGGAGCATTTGTTTCGCTATGTTAACTGATCAAATACAGGTGATCATATATATATAATAAAGAAAAAAAATCATTTCAATGTTATGTGAATAGGTTAATGAGAATTTTTTATCCAACATGATCATGGATGAAGAAAAATTGATCATCCAATAGTGGATAAATCATTGGATAAAAGAGGAAGTATCATGTGTTGATTTTGGAGCAGAGGTCTCTTATGTGATTCCGGAGCAAAAGTCTCTAGTGCAGATTTCGGAGGTGGCTAGTGGGGATTCTTGTGACAATATTAGATAAAGTATAAATAATCACTTGTTCGTATTAAAGATATAGATAGTGTGAATATATATCAACGATTTTAATTTATTATAATATTATACTAGAGAATCTATTTTGGAGAGTATAATCATCATATAATAAAGCATGTATTTATACAAAACCTTATATATATTGTGTGATGTAATCTATATTGGGAATTATCTATAAAAATTGAGATTGTGATATATCAATGAGTGGATTGACAACCTTAACAAGTTGAAGAATTTGATTTCAAAAGATTTAATTTTTAAAAATTAACAACTAATTCACCCCCCTCTCAGTGGTAAATCCATCTTTAGCATAGTATTGATTAATAACATTTCATTTTTAAATATAATATATATTATTTATTTATTTATGACACTGTTTTAAAAACCATTCATAATTTCATCTAAAAAATTATTTTAATAATCACTTCAATGAAAAAAACATTTCTTATTATGAATTAATATATTAGAAGTTATTTTCCATTTTAATAGAACCACCTATTTTATACAAAACCATTTATTAAGAAATAAGTTTTTCTTATTAACATTGGAAGAATAGTAATAGGTTCACTTACTCAGAACATTGAAAAGCATCTCTTTCGAACATAAAAAATTTATAGGTGGAAATTTATTAAAATATAGATCCAAATTATAACATTCTAAGTACGATAATAGATGGTGGATGACATATATATAATTAGAAAACAAACGAGGCATGATTTAATAACATCACCTGCCTCCTGAGGCAATCCATGATAGAATGCACTGAATACATCCAATAAATTTCAATAATGTAATCATATTGATGTATTCATAAACATAGTAAATATCCCCAAAAGTGGTCCTTACCTCGAACTAGCTCACAGTCTCTATACACATTAAACAAGTCATCTCGACATCCAACTGGAGTAGTCAATACCAAGGGCACTAGTAGTATCTCTACCACAGACCCCAAGGAATGGAAAAGAATAGGTGATATGATGGAGTGAGTCAATCCTCAATAAAACAAGGAATTCACCAATGTATAAACCAAGTAAAGTATACCTCAAATAAATTCTAACTCACACGGTACTAAAAAAATAAAGCATGAAGCTGACTATGACTTGCTCCACGATCACTCTCACCATTATGATGACCACCACCACGGCTACACTCTACTCTTGGAGGATGGGGAGCATCCTACGGCTATCCTCTGCCAGCCCCATCTGCTATCTTCTAATCAAATGCTTGTGCAACCTGAGGATTCAGCCTCAGCTGAAACTGCCAAAATGGAAGAACATGATGTGGAACACCTGGTGTATTCTATCTACTCAGAAAGGATGAGAACGATCACTAATGATGACCTTTTCCTCTTCAAGAAAAACAAGTGCCTGCCACTTTAGTACAGGTTTCAAATCCGGTTCCCCCCTTGAAATGGAATACTAAGTGTTTGGACCTACCCTTAACTAAATAAAAAATCTTTTTTCCTGAAAATAAGGTGCATTACACCAAAAAATATGCTTCATGAGGAATCGTGATGACTCCCCTACTGTGAGGATCTAGTTCTAGACAATGTCTTTGTAACACCCAAGGCTTTTATGTGAAATATTTTGTTTTTATGTTATATAAATAATAAAAGGAATCTTTCAATAACACTGGCTTGGCTTTCTTTACACGCAACAGCGGCCTTCCTCGATAGCTTGCATCATATGCAATACCGAGTTTCACTAATCAATGATATGCTATTAAAATATTATTAAAACTAGCCGTTATGAATAGTAGTAACCACTTTTTGAAATTTTATAAATTTTATTTTTCAAAATGGACTTCATTTTTGGATTCGTAATATCGAAATTATCCTAGGGTGAAATTTTGGAATTTTCCTGAAAAATATCAATTTTTGATGAATAGTGAAACTACTAAGTTGTAGTTAAAAAACTGAATTTTTAATAAAACTTAATTTTAGTGCTTCTGTGAGTGGAATTTCGAAAATCCGAGAGACACGGTTGATGTCAGTAAGTAAAATGTGGTTCAATGAGATGAAAATAATTTTTTGGTAAATAGTAACTTTTTACTTTTTTTAACCACGATTAAAAGTAAATATGGTAATTAAGGGTAAAAATGATATTATTATTACCCTAACAGATGTCCTAATTCTATTGGACAAGTGTAATTAGACCAAAAACAACATTAGGAGTAAAATATGACCATTTAGGCCCACTTGGATTAGATTAGGACATTTATTTTTAATTTATTTAAAGAAGGGTTAAAATAGTTAAAATCAAGGTTTAATAAGTAAATCATTTTTAATATGGGGTTATACATAAGATAAAATCGACTATAAATATTAATTAGAAAGATAAAATGATTTCCTACATAATGGTAGTTTATTTGTAATTTTTAGAAATTATATAAATTAATTTATTTTTGACACAATGATGATGTTGTAATTATCTTATTAATGAAAGATTGACATAATTGATGTTATAAACACCCAAATAAATGTAATTTGAGATTTTTTATGAATTAAACTAATTTTATTGGTTAATATGACATGTTATTATTAATTTAAGTAACTTGGTTTGAACTAATCATTCTGTTATGAGTTTCACAAAAATCAATTACTAAATAGTGTCAAAATTGACATAAAATAGTTTTTAAAACAAATATTATATTAGTAATTGTTATTTTATTCCTAAAAATCTAAGGTCCGACCAAATGACTTATATAAGGTTATATATATTAATAATAAACAACATGGGGTTCGTTTTTCTGCTTATAGTAAGTTTATTAACCTTATAGTATAAGAACACAAGAAGACACGGTGAAAGTAAAATTATTTAGCTTAATGTTAAATCTAAATGATAAGGTTAAAATAGGAACCTAAACTTTGTCTAATTTCTATTTTATGAGAATATTTCGATCCATCCCCACCTTATCTTTGAAATAAATCAATTTGGAGCTATTTAAAACCGAACATTACTTTATAATAAAATAATAGTTTTAGTTATTCCAAAGGTGCCCCTCTCCCCCCTTATAAGAGGGCACCTCCTCCCTCTCTTCCTCACACCACTTTGAGCCTTCAATCTCGGCAAACCCCTTCCAAGTTCTCCACTCCACTTCCATAAAGATATCCTAGAGGTTCTGGTCTTCTTCAATGACCTATTTTAGTGCCCTAAAAGGAGGTCTCAATGAATCACTTCAAAGAAGAGGTAATGTCCGTTACCGATTCTTTCATCTTTATTTCATATTACACTTCTTCTTATTTATTTGTTTCATGATGAAGTAATAACATCAGTATCACTCATATACTGATATGTCATTATATGAATTAAGCAACCCTATTTCACCATCTATCCATCCTACGGAAAAAGAAATCACCGCACGTGCGTACGTACGGAATACCGTCTCCACGCCGTGGTGTAATATATTTTCCACCACCACCTTACTTGGATGGGTATAATGGTGTGAATAATGACTATATATTACTATTATAAAGTTATATTAATTCTGTAATAGTATACATACACTCCAAAACAACTCCACGATAATAGGAACGATATCATCACTCGTGCGTACGTACGGAATACCGTCTCCACGATGTGATGCGACTCGTTCTACATGATCTTCATTTCATAATGATTATATACATGAATTGAATAAATTAATATGATATATATTACACTAATACCATTCTAGAAATGAGGTATCTATAACCTAAAAAAGAAGAATAAGAATTTATTCGACAAAACACGCATAAGAACAAAAAGTAATAAACTCCCGAATAACAAGTAGCAATGAAATAATACTAATAATAAGTTAAGAATATGACCATATATGATATCATAACAATAAGTATTATTCTGGAATAGGTAAATAACATTATTTAAATCATTATACAGGAGGTTTGTATACATACGAAGCAAATCGGACCTAAGGTAAGGAAAAATATCACAATCTCATTTTATCCAAGATTGTTTATATTTTTGAATTTACAGGGGTGTATTTTATAATCCACATCCATGTTTCCTAAATATGTAATATTTACATCCACCTACAATTTTTTAAATCCAATTTTACACTTCGGTGAGTTTTTAGTAAAATACATGAAAGGAATCTTTTGTCGTTTTTCGTACAAGGTACTTTTTGACTTTTCCGACATGAGTACGAGAAGAATGGTTTTTTACCTTATACGACATGAATGGATTTTTAAAAAATTATTTCCAAGAAGCTTCCTTTACAAGTTTTCAATTATATTTTTAATCAACTTATTTTAGTTTAAAATTGTATGACATGTTAAGAAAGGAAAATGTTTTTGAATTTGAAAGGATATTTTCTTCAAGAATGGAGTTCAAGTGTTTTATCAAGATTATTTTCCATCTAAGACAATATAGGGTTCTGTTTATATCCCTATTATTACATTGATTTGATTATGTTGTGATGGAATTATTTTTATGAATTCCTTTATCTTATATGAATTGTTTGATGATGTCACGATGTTTATGATTCCCATTTTTTTTACATGGGTTATGCAATGATGTATGATTTATGATTTTGTGGAACACATAAGAATGGTATCATTATGAGATGGGTGGGACCTATATCTCCCTCCAATGCATAGGGTAATGATTTTATATCTCATGAGATAGACATGGTTGGAGCAGTAGGTTATACCGGTTCAGTGAAATAGGACTGAAACGAGGAGTGAACTCGGTTTAAAAATGGACTTTGTCCACTAAGATAGTCTTGGTAATGAGTCTTGACTAATAAGAAATGATTCTCAATGATTATGTGTGTACGCCACAATGATTCATGTTTTAAGTTATGATTATTGGGATTACATTTCAATACCATGATTTATCCCATGTTATGAAGTTATTCTCTCTTTTGCAGGTTAGGATTTCCAAAAGTTATGTTCTTATAAATATGATGTGATTGATATTTCCTTTGGTTACCCTTACTGAGCAATTGAGCTCACCCTTTTGTATGTTTTCTTTCCCCAGGTCAGGAATAAGGTTATTAAGTAAGATATTCCAAATGGGACTATAGATATGATGAAATAAATGGGAGATAGTGTAGACGCTTTATGAACCAGTTGTTTATGTTTCCCAGTTTCTAAAGACAATATACCTATATGGTCCTTTCGTGGTTTTGTTATATGTTGTAATAATTATTATAAAATTTTGAAGTATTAACAATTTATGTAAATTATGGGTCGTTATAGTTGGTATCAGAGGAAAGGTATAGTCAACCTTTGGAAACTAGAATGTGAAAGCCTTAGTAAGAACCATAAGAATAATTCTAAGCATAGAACACAATCTTAGTGTTTTAGAAATGGCCATGAATAACCTAGGATAAGACCTTAAGTGGGAAATTTTATTCTTGATTATGTGGTTTTCCTATTATAATTAGTGTTGCTCACACTATTCATCTTTGTTTTAGTCAATGGCTGGAACCCGAAGGAACCGTGTTAATGCGGAATGCGATGGGCAATGAAATGATTGTCCCCCTGAACAACTAAACATTGTGGGAGCTGGAATGAAAAATCTTGTATCCATGCTCACACAACTTTATCAAGCTATGAATCATGTAGGACTTTCAAATGAGCAAATGAAGGAGAAACATTCTATTTAATCCTTCATGAGATAGCGTCCACCTTCATTCAGCGGGTCTACTGATCCATTAGTTGCTGAATAATGGATTAGTACTACTGAAAAGATATTTTCAGTTCTTCAATGTTCTGAGTATGATAAAGTCATCTTAACAGTGTATCGTTTGGAAGGTGATGCTAATAAATGGTGGAATCTTATTAAGAACACAAGGCAAATGGATGAAATTGAGTCCATGGAATGGGACGAGTTCAAGAAATTATTTTTTTATAAGTACTTCCCTCGTATTCTCCGAACAAAGATGGAGAAAGAGTTTCTTGAATTGAAGAAAAAGGATGATGAATCTGTTGGTACCTATGAAGAAAATTTTACAAGACTTGCAAGGTATGATTATGGTATTATTATCCAACTTGAGAGTAAGATCAATAGATTCTTTAGTGGATTAAAACCAAGTCTTAAAAGGGCCTTAGCCATAAGGGACTTCAATAGCTATGAGGAAATCGTTCGATGTGCTCTCAAAGTTGAGATGGAGATTGGAGTAACCCATCAATCTTATGGGTTTGATAAGAAGAGGAAAATGGAATTCAAAGGAAAATCTAAAGAGCACACTGAAAAGAAGATGAGATTTCCCTTATGCTCAATGTGTGGAAAGAAACATGGTGGGAGTTGTCTTAAAGGGACAAGTAAATTTTTTAAATGTGGAAAGGAAGGTCATCGGGCATTTGAATGCCGCGATGATGGGAAGAAGATGTATAGTGATGCAAACAAAGGAAGGGATACACAGAATGAACCTACTACACTTCAATGTTTCAAGTGCAAGGAGATGGGACATTATGATAATAAATTCCCTAATCTAAGGGTTGATGATGATGGTCAACGTCAACAAATTCTTAAGGATAAATACAAAGGAAAGTCACATACAATTTCTATTAGCGATGTGGAGTATGATAACGATGTGGTGAAAGGTACACTTACCATCCACTCTAAAGTAGAAAATGTTTTATTTGATTATGGATCCACCCACTCTTTTATTTTTGAATAATTTTCTAAGGGTATCACCGTATTACCTCAACAATTAGATGTTGAGTTAGCTGTGACAACACCTAATGGCACAACAGTCACATCAAAAGTTTATAATTCTTCTCCAATCAATGTTTTTTGGAAAGTGCTTCCTGAAAATCTTGTGATCCTTCCTATAGTAGAATTTGATGTGATTCTTTTCATGGATTGGCTTTCTTCATATGGAGCTCATATCAATTTCCAAAGAAGGGAAGTCACATTTCATATTCCAGATCAATCTATGATCATCTATCAATGAATGGATGAACATAACCTTCCAGTGGAAATTCCTACTACCTTATGGGTCTTGATTCCACTAAATGAAGGTTATTTATCTCAAATGGTTGGTGAGAAACTCACGATTAAGAATATTCCCATTGTACAGGAGTTTGATGATGTATTTCCGGAGGAATTACCGGGTCTTCCACCAAAATCGTGATGTTGAGTATTCAATAGAACTCGTACCGGGTACTTTGCCTATTTCAAAGACACCTTATAGAATGGCCCCAATTGAGTTGTAGGAATTGAAGAAGAAACTCCAAGAGAATCTTGATAAGGGGTTCATACGCCCTACTGTGTCACCTTTTAGAGTACCTGTTCTGTTTGTTAAGAAGAAATATGGATCAATGAGACTCGGCATTGATTATCAAGAACTTAACAAGATCACTATCAAGAACAAATATCCTCTCCCACGCATTGATGACTTATTTGACCAACTACACAGAGCTCAATACTTTTCAAAGATTGATCTTCATTCAGGGTATCATCAATTAAGGGTCAAAAGAGAGGATATACCAATGATGGCTTTCCATACAAGGTATGGACACTATGAATTTATAGTGATGCCATTTGGTCTTACTAATTCCCCTTCTATCTTCATGGATATTATGAATAGAGTCTTTAGAAACTATCTTGATCAATTTGTGGTAGTCTTTATAGACGATATTCTTATCTATTCAAAGTGAAAGGAAGAACATGAAGATCGCTTGATAATTATATTAAAGACCCTAAGAAAGGAGATGCTTTATGCCAAATTTACAAAGTGTGAATTTTGGCTTCAAAAAATTTCTTTTTTGGGTCACATAATCTCAAAATAGGGGATATATATGGATCCAGCAAAAAAATATGTTATCGAAAGATGGTCAAGACCAAAAACAGAAATTGAGATCCGATGTTTTCTTGGTTTGGCAAGATATTATAGACATTTTGTGAAAGATTTTTCAAGATTATCTAATCCACTCACCAAGTTGACTCGGAAAGGAGTTAAGTTTGTCTGGACAGATTAATGTGAAGAGAATTTCAAGGAGTTGAAAAGAAGGTTTTCCAGTGCAGCTGTTCTCACACTGCCTTGTAGTGGAGAATGGTTTGTGATCTACAGTGATGCATCCAAGAAGGGTTTGGGGTGTGTTCTTATGCAAAATGATATGGTGATAGCTTATTCCTCACTACAGTTGAAAATACATGAGAAAAATTACCCAACTCATGATTTGGAGTTAGCTGCGGTAATCTTTGCATTAAAGATTTGGAGGCATTATCTTTATGGTGAAAGGTGTGATATTTATACTGATCATAAAAGTTTAAAGTATATTTTCACACAAAAGGAGATGAATATGCACCAAAGAAGATGGTTAGAACTGATTAAGGATTATGACTTCTAAATTCATTACCACCTTGGGAAAGCAAACATGGTGGCAGATGCATTAAGTCGACAAGACCATGCTAGTTTATCCATGATGAGGATCACAAAAGATCCAATATTTATGGATATAAAAAGGATGGATCTTGGAATGATAATGGAAGGGGGAAAATCGTATCTTTCTCAAATGAATGTTCAACCATCAATACATGTGAAGATTAAAGAGGCACAGAAAGAAGATGTTGAGTTTCAAAAGAAGGTGAGAAATGTTCCTGAATTCAACCTTGATTGTGATGGGATAATAAAGTTCAGGAATCGAGTTTGTGTTCCTCCCATCCCCGAATTAAATAAGGAGTTGCTTGATGAGGCTCATAGTTCTTCATTCTCTACTCATCCGGGAAGCACGAAGATGTATAGGGACCTGAAAGAGTACTTCTGGTGGGATGGCATGAAAAGAGATGTTGCTGAATATGTCTCTCAATTGCTTGGGTTTTCAGCAAGTTAAAGCTGAGAGACAGAAGTCTAAGGGGATGTTACAACCGTTACTCATACCCGAATGGAAATGGGAAAACATCACTATGGACTTTGTCACAGGACTTCCTAAAACATCCAAAGGCAATAATGCTATCTGGGTCATAGTTGATCATCTTACCATGTATGCAGACTTCATTTCTATTGGAGAGGATTTCTCTCTAGATCAGCTTTCCAGGATATATGTGAAAGAAGTGGTAAGATTTCATGGAGTACCACTTTCTATTATATCTGATCGGGATCCTAGGTTTACGTCAATGATTTGGCGGTGTCTTCAGCATAACCTGGATACAGAGTTGAGTTTCACCACTGCTTATCATCCTCAGACTGATGGTCAGTCTGAGAGAAAGATTCAAACTCTAGAAGATATGTTGAGACCTTTCTCTATGGATTTAAAAGGTGGTTGGGATCAACACCTACCTTTGGTTGAATTTTTTTATAATAATAGCTTTCACTCTAGTATTCAGATGGCTCCTTATGAAGCTCTCTATGGAAATAAATGCAGGACTCCAACTTGCTGGGATGAAGTTGGGGAGAGAAAGCTATTAAGACCTGATCTTGTTGATGAAATGTCAGAAAAGGTCAGATCTATTCAACAACACATAAGAGTAGCTCAGAGTCGACAGAAAAGTTATGCCGACAACCGAAGAAAAAACCTAGAGTTTGAAGTGGGTGATAAAGTGTTTTTACAAATATCTCCCTGGAAGAGAGTCATGAGATTTGGAAAGAAGGGGAAGTTGAGCCCTAGATATATCGGTCCTTTCGAGATACTGGATCGTGTTGGGAAGGTAGCTTACCGATTGGCACTTCCACTGAATCTCTCTCAAGTTCACGATGTGTTCCATGTATCTTTCCTGAGAAAGTACATACCTGATCCTTCACATGTACTTAGCTCAGAAGTTGTACCACTGGAGCAAGATCTTTCTTATAAAGAACAACTTATATTGATTCTGGATCATAGCGAAAAAGTCCTACGAAGCAATACCACTCGATTGGTGAAAGTTTTATAGAGGAACAACCAATTATAAGAAGCTACATGAGAGCTTGAGGATGTGACGAGGGAGAGGTATCCTCATCTGTTTGATACAAAGTGACGAATTTAGAGGGAAAAATTCATTTTAAGGGGGGTTGAATGTAACACCCGAGACTTTTATGTGAAATATTTTGTTTTTATATTATATAAATCATCAAAAGAATCTTTCACTAACACCGGCTTGGCTTGCTTTACACGCAACTGTGGCCTTCCTCGATAGCTTGTGTCGTACGCAATACCGAGTTTCACTAATCAATGATATGCTATTAAAATAGTATTAAAACTAGCCATTATGAATAGTAATAAACACTTTTTGAAATTTTATAAATATTATTTTTCAAAATGGACTTCATTTTTGGATTCGGAATATCTAAATTAGCCTAGGGTGAAATTTTGGTATTTTTCTGAAAACATTCAATTTTTGATGAATAGTGAAACCACTAAGTGGTAATTAAAAAACCGAATTTTTCATAAAACATAATTTTACCACTTCTGTGAGTGGAATTTTGAAAAACCGAGAGACATGGTTTATGTCAGTAAGTAAAATGTGGTTCAATGAGATGAAAATAATTTTTTGGTGAATAATAACTTTTTACTTTTTTTTACCACAGTTAAAAGTAAATAGGGTAATTAAGGGTAAAAATGATATTATTATTACCCTAACACATGTCCTAATTCTATTGGACAAGTGGAATTCGGCCAAAAACAACCATAGGAATAAAATATGACCATTTAGGCCCACATGGATTAGATTGGGACATTTATTATTAAATTATTTTAAAAAGGGTTAAAATAGTTACAATCAAAGTTTAATAAGTAAATCATTTTTAATATGGGGTTATACATAAGATAAATTAGACTATAAATATTCATTGGAAAGATAAAAATAATTTCCTACATAATGGTATTTTATTTGTAATTTTTAGTCATTATATAAATTAATTTATTTATGACACAATGATGATACAGTAATTATCTTATTAATGAAATATTGACATAATTAATGTTATAAATACCCAAATAAATGTAATTTGAGACATTGTATGAATTACACTTATTTTATAGGTTACTATGACATGTTATTATTAATTTAAGTAACTTTGTTTGAACTAATCATTCTCTTATGATTTTCTCAAAAATCAATTACTAAATAGTGTCAAAATTGACATAAAATAGTTTTTAAAACAAATATTATATTAGTAATTGTTATTTTATTCCTAAAAATATATTGTTCGGACAAAGGACTTATATAAGGTTATATATATTAATAATAAACAAATTGGGGTTCGTTTGTCTACTTATAGTATGTTTTTCAATCTTATAGTATAAGAACACAAGAAGACACGGTGAAAGTAAAATTATTTAACTAAATGTTAAATCTAAATGGTAAGGTTAAAATAGGACCCTAAACTTGTTTAAAATCTATTGGATGAGGGGATTTCGACCCATACCCACCTTATCTTTGAAATAAATCAATTTGGAGCTATTTAAAACCGAAATTGACTTTATAATAAAATAATATGTTTATTTAGTCCAAAGGTGCCCCACTCCTCCCTTATAAAAGGGAACCTCCTCCCTCTCCTCCTCACACCACTTTGAGCCTTCAAACTCGGAAAACCCCTGCCAATTGCTCCTATAAACATCCCTAGAGACATCCTAGAGGTTCTGGTCTTCTTCAAAGACCTATTTTAGTGCCCTAAAAGGAGGTCTCAAAGAAGCACTTCAAAGAAGAGGTAATGTCCGTTACCAATTCTTTCATCTTTATTTCTTCATCCACTTCTTCTTATTTAGTTGTTTCATTATGAAGTAATAACATCAGTATCACTCATATACTGATATGTTATTATAAGAATGAAACAACCCTATTTCACCATCTATCCATCCTACAGAAAAAGAAATCACCGCGTGTGCGTACGTACGGAATACCGTCTCCACACCGTGGTGTAATCGATTTTCCACAACCACCTTACTTGGATGGGTATAATGGTGTAAATAATGACTATATATGACTATTATAAAGTGATATTGATTCAAAAATAGTATAAATACACTCCAATACAACTCCATGATCATAGGAATGATATCATCACTCGTGGGTACGTACGGAATACCGTCTCCACGATGTGATGCGACTCGTTCTACATGATCTTCATTTCATAATGATTATATAAAAGAATTGAATGAATGAATATTATATATATTACACTAATACCATTCTGGAAATGAGGTATCTATAACCTAAAGAGAAGAATAAGAATTTATTCGACAAAACACGCATAAGAACAAAAAGTAATAAACACCCGAATAACAAATAGCAATGAAATAATACTAATAATAAGCTACGAATATGACCATATATATGATATCATAACAATAAGTATTATTCTGTAATAAGTCTATAAAATTATTTAAATCATTATACAGGAGGTTCGGACACATACAAAGCAAATCGGATCTCAGGTAAGGGAAAATATCACAATCTCATTTTATCCGAGATTGTTAATATTTTGGAATTTACTGGGGTGAATTTTATCATCCACATACATGTTTCCTAAATATGTAATATTTACATCCACCTACAATTGTTTAAATCCAATTTTACCCTTATGTGAGTTTTTTGTAAAATATATGAAAGGAATCTTTTGTCATATTTCCTACAAGGTACTTTTTGACTTTTCCGACAAAAGTACGAGAATAATGTTTTTTTAACTTATACGACATGAATGGATTTTTAAAACATTATTTCCAAGAAGCTCCCTTTAGAAGTTTTCAAGTTTATTTTTAATCAACTTATTTTAGTTTAAATTTGTATGACATGTTAAGAAAAGAAAAATGTTTTTGAATTTGAAAGGATATTTACCTCAAGAATGGAGTTCAACTGTTTTATCAAAATTATTTTCCATCTAAGATAATATAGGGTTCTGTTTATATCCATATTATTACATTGATTTGATTATGTTGTGATGGAATTATTTATATGAATTATTTTATCATATATGAATTGTTTGATGATGTCACGATGTTTAAGATTCACATTTTTATTACATGTGTTATGTAATGATGTATGATTTATGATTTATGATTTTGTGGAACACATAAGAATGGTATCATTATGAGATGGGTGGGACCTATATCTCTCTCCAATGAAGTTGGTAAAGATTTTATATCTCATGAGATAGACATGGCTGGAACGGTAGGTTATACCAGTTCAGTGAAACAGGACTGAAACGAGGAGTGAACTCGGTTCAGAAATGGACTTTGTCCACAAAGATAGTCTTGGCGATGAGTCTTGACTAATAAGAAAGGATTCTCTATGATTATGTGTGTAAGCCACAAAGTTTCATGCTTTAAGTTATGATTATTGGGATTACATTTCACTACTATGATTTATCCAATGTTATGAAATTATGCTCTCTTTTGCAGGTTAAGATTTCCCAAAGTTATGTTCTTATGAATATGATGTGGTTGATATTTCTTTTGTTTACCCTTACTGATCATTTGAGATCACCCTTTTTTATGTTTCCTTTCCCCAGGTCAGGAAGAATGTTATTAAGTATGATATTCCAAAAGGGACTATGGATATGATGAAATAAATGGGAGACAATGTAGACGCATTATGAACCAGTTGTTTATGTTTCCCAGTTTCTGAAGACACTATACCTATACGGTCCTTTCGTGGTTTTGTTATATGTTGTAATAAGTATGATTCAATTTTGAAGTATTAACAATGTATGTAAAGTATGGGTCTTTATAGTCATCTTGATGACATTTCCCCTCGACAGCATCTCAAAATATGTCTTAGGCATAAATGGGTTGACTTGGCACTGGATTGTTGGATGCAAAGACTACTCTAAATGTGTCACCCTAACATCCTCATCTAGAAATTAGTCCAAATAATATCGAAAAATGTTCCTCAAATATATTCAGAAATATAAAAAACTGGATCTCCCTTATCGAATGGTAATAAGCTCCTAGTGGGTGGCTACCTTTTCAGTTAATGAAATAAATTCAACTCAGAAATTTTCTCCAAACACCTCCCATGAGACAACTGAATCCTCGTGATCCATATGGAAGAAGAACCACCACTTACATGCTGCTCCATGATGAATCATCATAACAAATGAAACCCAGTGTGCCTTCTAAGCATTAACCAAGCTAAAAGAAATCTTAAACCCCTCTAATCTGCATTCTATGAACGAATCTGAAATAGATACCTCATTCGTTCGAATACATTGGCCCTAAAACTCTTGGAGTATCCTCCTCCATGAATCATCATCGTCAACTGCTACTCTGTGGTGACTGGCTGACACAACCTGCTGAACATATTCTATGCAATACTGGTGAAGATTTCATATAGAACCCACACCAATAAAATAACAGAAATTTATATCTCCTAAACCTGGAATATGGGAGACTCAACATTAATTAATTAATTGTATTGTTTTATTCATTTTAGGTTAATGTTGGAACCAATTGTGAAATGGAAGCCCCGAGAATATGGGTTTTTAATATTTTTCCACCAATGATCGACGTAAACTAGTCGACGTCGGTGTAGAGCATCTGGGTCAAAGCTAAGGATCTCACGTGATGTTTATTTAATCTCAAAAATTAAAACCTGAAAATACATGGTTTTTTCGGAACTCGGGAATGATTTATGCTCATTGATGATGACCGGTGCTCAAATAATCCGATGTCGAATACCTATACATCATCCACATGCGCTTCAAAAAATCTGCAGGACCACCGTTCATGGTAATCTGGGTGCTAGAGTGGAATTGCGATGATGCCCTCGAGGATCCCATGATCACAACATCGCTTTGTTAGAGATACCCAAGAGAGAGCTCCTTCTGGTCTCCTTGGATCTAGAGCCTACATCTCTAGATTATGGTAGAGAAGAGAAGAGAGAGATGCGCCAAGAATTGTGTTTGGAAAATTCCCCTCCTCTTCTATTTATAGTGCTAAATTTAAATACCTGGTATCGCCTCGCCGTCCCTAAATACATAACGCACTATCAATGACATTTTATGACTATTTGTCTGAGACATAAATATTATTATCACTTACTTGTAATATATTAAAATATATTACATGATAATAATTAATTCATTTACTTGACTCATCGCTCCCAAAAATATTATTTGAACCTTGAATAATTTAATATTCGTCAATTAATATTATTTCATGTATTTACTTAAAACTCATATGTACATTTAATAAATAAATTCAATACTAATTATTCAAAAGTCGAATCATATGAATTTATTTATTGCATTGGTGATCATTTAACTTTGGAAAATCCCAGACCCCTGTGGCAGGGCCCACAATTTCCAAAACTCATATTCAACTAAATAGGGTAGATTCTTGTACACACTATTGTGTGTGACCCTCTAGGACCTTATTTCGACAGCCGTGAATAGTATTCACAGACCAAAAGTGTGATCTAGCAGCCCAACATGGCCCCTGAAGAAATATGGATTTTCACAGCTGTGACAACTAACCTACGAACACGTACTGTGTAATATAATCTCATTGTCTGTAATATCTCATAATGCATGACACACACATGTCTCATTTCCCTTTTCTAGCTCTATTGATTTTTGTTTTAACTTGACTGATTTTATGTTGACTTCCATGGATATGGGTTTATAAAGGTACAACCATCCATATCAACATGGCCTGAGATATACTACATCCATAACCCAGAAGTGACAAATCATTTCTTGACCATTCACTAATGTCATGCCACCATTGATGCACCCAAAACAAACTAACTCTCCACGAATTCATTTCCATGGTATTGGTATTTCATCAATGTACATAATAAAATGAAATACATTGACAATGACCACAAGGCTAGAGACCATTACACATGATCGTAGATAGGAACATTCAATAACACCTGAAACATGTGGTGTTTCTATTGGTAGGTTATCCCTAATGATTTCACTAATAGAGATCAATAAATGAGAACTTCATGAGAAGAAGTCTCAATGATTACGAGCCACCATCACCTGATGGTCAAACATATATTGTGTCTAATCAGTAAGATGTATCTAGACAATAGAAAATATATATTTAAAATTAATGTCATTGTATCTAGAGGTTCTAATTATAGCCTGAGAATTGCTATAACCATTCGACATGACAATTAATCATTGGACATTACCATTTCAATAGTTGATTCAGAATAGTATACACTATAAAGGTATGATGACATCATGCATAGCTAACTGTATAAATGATATGGAAATCAAAAGCACTAAATAGTTGGGTCTAGGGAACCCACTATTTGAAAAGTTAACCTATCCCAAGTTCTAGCCTTTCATATACATGTGGAAAAAATATGATGCATGATAAATTCCTTGGACTATACCCCGCAACAAGAATCACTTTGTTTAGTGGCCACCATAAAAATAATGGTCCTTGCATCTGATCATAGGGGTCCCTATATACCTGTGTCTTAGCTGATCTACAATGTTTACCGTTCTTTCTAAACATCGATGACACCATTTCCCAACAAACCCATGCAATATCATCTTCTCCTAACTTCAAAATCCATCATATCCCTCAACTACACCACTAATACCTCCCTATCATGATACCCTCCCGAAAAAGTGTTCCCCTCTAGGGCTGGAAATATGATAGGGGATATTGTGATAACTAAATCCCACTTCTTGTATGCCTCGGGTCGGTGACTAGAATGTAGGTTATAGTAAACCCAAAAATGAGATGTTTTACCCTCTAGAAGAACACATGAAAAAGGATTGATAAGATAGACACCAACCAACTCATGATTAAACTACAATATAAAATAAATCCCACGTACACATATGTTATATAATCAAAGAACTAGTACAACTAAAAGGGAGAACTCTGTGTACAAAAAGAAAGTAAAATAACAACAACCACAAAGTCCAAATAGATGTGGAAACCCCATGATAGTAGTAACCATCAAGATCTCCAACATTATAACATCCCGACTTTAAATTACATAAACTTTAATTAAAATAGACAAAACTGAGGATCCTTAAGGTTTAGTGTCTTGGAAACCAGGAACATAAAACATGAAAACATAAAAAATTGTTCTTAAATACATGAAAGTATTCTCCTCATGTTCATCCTAGGTTCATTAATGCATCTCATAACCTGGGGACATACATCAAAAGAAAGGGGTGAGCATAAGGCCCAGTAAGGGAAACAAGAGAAACATTTTACAAGTGAACTTGAGATACTTCAATAAGGTCATGAAAAGAACTTTAAGGCATGAGAAAGAAATCACGAGGCATATCATAATAAAAATAACATTTTTCATAACTTGAATATGTGGCGACAACATTTAATATGGACAATCACTTCGTTTCACCAAGGTCCATCCCCAATGTGTTATTCAAAATTACCAAGGTTATTTATCAGGGTATCAGTCTAAAAGGTCATCTCTAGAGATTAAGTCTTTACCCAATGCATTGGAGAGATATATGGGCGCACCCTTGAAATGTCTTTATTATCATGTGAGCCACATATATCATCATAAATAATTTGATAAAAATCCCATATAACATAAAATGAATGGGATTCGTTTCATAATCATAATGTTTTAAAAACAGCTTTAAAGACATGATCTTTATGTCACTTTATTCCAACGGAAAGGGAAATCGGGTTTCAGGTATGTAAATACCAGAATTTAAAATAGAAAATTTTGATATATATGTGTATACCCCTGTAGAAAAATGATCACTTAGTATTCACTTAATAAAATAAAATTACTTTAGAAAAAGAGAGAGACATTTTGAGACGGAAATTCTGCAGCATAATGGCTATGTTACAGGGTTTTAGAAAATGTTTCAAAGAGAGGGGACATGGGTAAAACATTCATAAATGACCCATACAACAGTAGAGGAACAGAATATTAAGGATTTAAGAACATGTTAATGATATTGAAAGACATACCATATGAAATGGAGAACATGAAAGGAAGACACAATAAGATTTCTCTTATGAAAATTCTACAGCCTAAAGGCGTCACATAAAATTCAACCAAAAATGAATTGATGAGATCAAATAGGGTCCCTCATAATATGAACATAAAAGATCAGTATGATAGATATAGAGATAATACCCCAAAATAATAAAAAGTAACATGCTAGACTTGACATGGAATTTGAACTTTGTAAAAGGAGAAAGGTGAAAGAACCACTTAAAAATTCGGCAGCCTAACGACGCCACTTAAAACTTCTAAATACTGAATTGAAGAGATAAAATGGGGTCTCTCATAATATGATCATAAAAAATCAGTATTATAGATATATAGATAATACCACAACATAATAAAAATTAACTTGAAATAATTGACATGAATGTAGAACTTTGAAAAATGAGAAAGGTGAACGAACCCCTTAAAAATTTTGCAGCCTAACGGCGCCACTTAAACTTCAACAAAAATGAATTGAAGAGATCAAAAAGGGTCTCTAATAATATGATCATAAAGGATAATCATGATAGATATATATATCATAACCCAACATAATGTAACTTGAAAGTCTTGACAATAAAATAGAACTTGAAAATGAGAATGGTGAAAGAATCTCTTAAAAATTCGGCAGCCTAATGGCGCCACTTAGAATTTCAAAATACTTAATTGAAAAGATCAAATGGGGTCTCTCATAATATGATAATAAAAAATGTTTATGATAAATATAGAGATCATACCAAAACATAAAAAAAAGGAACTTCAAAAACTTTACATGAAAATAGATCTTGAAAAATGAGAAGGGAGAAAGAGTCTGTTACAAAAATTTTGGCAGCCTAACGGCGCCACTTAAACATTAATAAAACGAAATAATGATAGTAAGAGGGGAAATAACATTATATGAACATGAAAAGGGAAGTAATGTGATTATAAAATAACCTCCTCCAACATAAGAACATGGATTATAAAAGAAATGACATAAAAGAGATCACTTGAAAAGAAAGAGAGAGGTCGGATCCCTTACTTTAAAAGTAACTCTTAAAACTCAAAGGTTGGGACCTTGAGAGGCTTGAGGGCACCTTGGGAGGACTCCTTCGGAGGTAATAAGACCATAACTTCTTTTAGAATGATTTTGGAGTCCAAAGGATGAGATAATGGCTTGGTATTTATAGAGAAAGTTAGGGGACAAGGTATTAATGGCCAAGGGACACCTCAAAAGTGGTTTTCTCAAAACCATGTGCTCTCCCATGATATTTCCCATGATGTTAGGCCACATTGGGCCCCCAATACAATAATTCATCACCTTTGGTCGGAAAAACCTTAAAATATCTCATGACATCATTATGACACAGTTATGATGTCATTAAACATACCGAAACCCTAAAACGATATTTTTACTATTCACTAAAAATTCAAATTTCTCAGAAAAATCCAAAAATTTCACCTTAACCAAATACCAATGATCTTATTTCAAAAATGAACTCCATTTTATAAAAATAATTTTCTAAATATTTTTAATTTATTTTTTAAATAAATACTCTATTCACCGAAAATTCATTTTTTTCAGAAAAATCCCCTAAAATTACCTTAACATAATATCGATGCTCTGAGTTCAAAAATGTAATCCATTTTATAAAAATAATTTTTTAAATAATTTTTATTTAATTTGTAATTAAAAAACACTCTTCCCCTGAAAAAACTAATACTTGAATAATAATTTATGAAACCATTATTTAACCATTTTATTCAATCACATTACTAAATCATGGTGCCTAGATTATATTAATAATTTATTTAAGTGAGATTACTAATCCATTTGGTCACATTACTAATCCTAAGCATAAAATCACTATTCATAATTTACTATTCATCAAAAATTAAGTTGATCTTATTAGACTCAAAATTTCATATTGAACATAATTGTAGAAGACCATATTTTGAAAATCATTACATATTTTTAATTATTTAAGGTTTACATAAACATTTTTTTAAAATATCCTTTATCTAAAATTCACCAAAAATATGCATACTATATTTATCCGGACATTTGAAAAGTCATAAACATCATCATAAGAAGAAATCCCAATTTTTATATAAAACAAAGGATTACACAAGGCAGTTACGATCTCCTTACATAGCCCTTTATCACACCAGCATAGGACCTAAGTGTAAGGTGTGCTAAGGTGAGAGAATCTGAGGGAGGCTCGGCCAACATCGCACGAGTAGTAATTTCTATCAGTTTGAACTTCTCGTAAAGGCGTTTCCATTCTATCTTCACATGATGAAGTTCGTCTTGGGTTTGGTCGAGAGAAAAGCCCAGTGGTGCTACCTCCATCCCAAGTTCTTTTAGATGGGCTTCGATCGGTCCATGGCTACTGGGTGAGGCCATCGATTCTTATTTCTATAATAATTAAACAAGATTACTTGTATTTAGAGATAATAATCGAAATGTTTAGTTTACAACGGTCATATTGACCAATGGTCATATATTGTAAAAACCCAACAGTGTCATTTTAATTATACTCATGTTATCAAATGAAACATTTTTTGTTGAGTATAAAAATAAAATAAAATAACACATAAAATTAGGAAACAAGATTTATTCAAAATTTCAGGTCGTTACAATCTTCCCCCCTTAAGAAATTGCATCCTCGCAATTTTTAAAATTGGGTTTGTAAATTTCATTGAAAGTCCCACATCTGAAAAGGAGTCAGTAAAACTATTACTTTAAAAGGAATAATGGGGAGCACAAAGGTCACCCGAGTTAACCCACACTAGGATTCTATGTAGGAAAACATGGACCTGGAGGAGATAAAATAGGGTCAAGTTCTGAGGGAGAGTGATAGAAAACATTATTAGGAGAAATTTAATCATAATAAAACCCCAAAAATTATGATGTGTGTAAATGGACTTTGATTACCTAGTAGGAAACGCAAATCAACAATGTTTTTGGTTTACATTCCTTTTCATAATTTTGAGAAATTAATTTACTACATAGAAACAAAACATAAGAAAATATACCAACCTTTATGTAGAGTTTCATCCTTTAATAAGTTTCTACCAAAACTAATCTTTTCTCCAAACGATGAGCATTCAAAACTACTTGGTCTCATCAAAACACAATAATCGTCTTCTAGAGAATCACATAATACAGAATATATTAACTATCTATTTCTTCTATCTTTAAAAATTATCCCTAATATAGAAATGGTAATGTAAAACAACTCTTCAAAAATAAATAATCCCATAGGAATGGAAACTACTTTTAGATCTTCAAAGTTCCATGGTACTACCCAAAGTTCATCATAGACCATTCCATAAATAACGGTCCTTAAAATTCCTCAAAATAAACCAAACTAAGATTGAAACCCAAATACAAGAAGGATTTGATAACATAGTCTTCCAAAATAAACTTCATTGTTCAAATCCAAATAACATCAACCACTCTTTACATCTTATAAAAAAAGTAGCTAACCTAAAAATATTTTACCCAAGATAGGTTAATCATTCCCATAAGTAACCTAAATTACTATAAGTCCACCTAAAATTCATCGATTCTTCAAAATATAAGTCGACTTTACTCCTCAATGAAAATACCGTAGTAATCTATTTACCTTGATCATATAGGGTCCCCAAAATAGTGAACGTCTTCCAAAATAATAATCATCTTTTTAATCCACTAATCATCTCTGTCATATTCATATGGCAATCATCGCATTTCCTATCACATTGGTTGTTGGGACATGTTCTTCCATTTCCCACAATTAACTAAAAAGAGAATGTATTATTAGTGGCTTAAATACATAGCCAATAATAATTAAAAGGAACATAAAGAATATAAGGATAACATATAGAAGAAAATTATACCCTAACAAGTGATCCCCTAGGTTCCCATCTAGGTTATCCATGATCATATATTCTTATGTGAATATTTATTTTATTTTATCATTGTTCCTTTAACAATGGTTTATACTAAGCTTATGAATGTACCAAAGAAAATCCCCAGGGAGTGTCGTAACCAAGAGTGTTGCACGGCCCGTTGTTGTGTACCAGTTCCCATTTGAGTCTAGCTCAAAGTGATGTTTTCAGTTTTTACCCCTATGTACATCTGTTCCAGAGCCACCTCTACCTGCTTGTATCCTGGCAGGTATGTATTTTCTTGGCATCCCATTACTCAATAGTCACCAAAATACCAGGAAGATTTCCTATATATAAACTATTTTATAGGATTCTTCCTAAAGTTTTCATATCCTAATTTCCACAAATAAATAAACCATCCTCTGATACCAACTATAACATCTCTACTTTAAATAACATAAACTTTCATTTCATTACACAAAACTGAGGATCTTTAAGGTTTAGTGTCTTGGAAACCAGGAACTTAAAACATGAAAACATAAAACATTGTTCTTAAATACTTGAAAGTATTCTCCTAATGTTCATCCTAGGTTCATTATTGCGTCTCATAACCTAGGGACATAAATCAAAATAAAGGGGTGAGTAGAAGGCCCAGTAAGGTAAACAAGAGAAACATTTTACATGTGAACATGAGATACTTCAATAAGGTCATGAAAAGAACTTTAAGGCATGAGAAAGAAATCATGAGGCATATTATAATAAAAACAAAAATTTTCAGAACTTTAAGATGTGGTTACAACATTTAATATTGACAATCATTTTGTTTCACCAAGGTCCATCCCCAAGGTGTCATTAAAAATTTCCAATGTTATTTACTAGGGTATCAGTCTAAAAGGTCATCTCTAGAGATTAAGTCTTTACCCAATGCATTGGAGCGCTCTCTGGGAGCACCATTAACATGTCTTTATTATAATGTGAGCCACATATATATACATAAACAATTTCATAAACAACACATATAGCATAAAATAAATGTGTTTCATTTCATAATCATAACGTTTTAAATACTGCTTTAATGACATGATCTTTATGTCACTTTATACCCATGGAAAGGGAAAGTGGGTTTCATGTATGTAAATCACAGAATTTAAAATAGAACATTTTGATATATATTTGAATACCCCTGTAGAAAAATGAGCTTTGAGTATTCACTTAATAAAATAAATGTACATTAGAAAAAGAGAGAGACATTTTGAGACGGAAATTCTGCAGCATAACGGCTATGTTATAGGGTTTTAGAAAACATTGAAAAGAGAGAGGACATGGGTAAAACATTAATAAATGACCAATAAAACAGTATAGGAACAGAATATAATGGATTTAAGAACATGGTACTTAAATTTAAAAACATACCATATGAAATGAAGAACATGAAAGGAAGACAAAATAATATTTCACTTATGAAAAATCTATAGCCTAATGGCGTCACATAAACTTCAACCAAAAATATATTGATGAGATCAAATAGGGTCCATAATCATATGAAAATAAAAGATCAGTATGATAGATATAGGGATCATTCCCCAACATAATATAAAGGATCTTGTAAGACCTGACATGGAATTAGAACATTCAAAAAGGAGAAAAGTGAAAGAACCACTTAAAAATTCGGCAGCCTAACGGCACCACTTAAAACATCTAAATACTAAATTGAAGAGATCAAATTGGGTATCTCATAATATGATAATAAAAGATCAGTATTATAGATTTATATATCATACCCCAACATAATAAAAAGGATCTTGAATGACTTGACATGAAAGTAGAACTTTTAAAAATGAGAAAGGTGAACGAATCCCTTAAACATTTGGCAGCCTAACAGCACCACTTAAACATCAACAAAAATGAATTGAAGAGATAAAAAAGGGTCTCTAAACATATAAAAATAAATTATCATCATGATATATATAGATATCATACACCATAATAATGTAACTTGAATGACTTGACAAGAAAGTAGAACATGGAAATGAGAAGGGTGATAGAATCCCTTAAAAATTCGGCAGCCTAACGGCGCTACTTAGAATTTCAAAATACTGAATTGAAGAGATCAAATGTGGTCTCTCATCACATGATCATAAAATATTAGTATGATAAATATATAGATATTACCCCAACATAATAAAAAGTAACTTGAAAGAATTTACATGAAAATATATCTTGAAAATTGAGAAGGGAGAAAGAATCTGTTACAAAAATTTCGGCAGCCTAGCGGCGCCACATAAGCATTCATAAAACGAAATAATGATAGTAAGAGGGGATATCTCATTATATGAAAATGAATAGGGAATTAAGGGGAATATAATATAAACTCCTCAAATATAATAACATGGAGTATAAAAGAAATGACAAAAAAGTGATCACTTGAAAAGAAAGAGAGAGGTCGGATCCCTTACCTTAAACGTAACTCTTAAACCTCAAAATTTGGAACCTTGAGAGGCTTGTGGGCACCTTGGGAGAACTCCTTGGGAGGTAAGGAGAATATAACGTAGTTGAGAATTATTTTGGAGTCCAAAGGATGAGATAATGGCTTGGTATTTATAGGGAAAGTGAGGGGACAAGGCATTAATGGCCAAGGGACACCTCAAAAGTGGTTTTCTCAAAACAATGTGCTCTCCCATGATATTTTCCATGAAGATAGGCCACATGGGGCCCCCAATACAATAATTAATCACCATTGGTCGGCCAAAACTTAAAATATCTCATGACATCATCATGATATAGTTATTATGTCATTAAACATACCGAAACCCTAAAACGGTATGTTTACTATTCACTGAAAATTCAGCATTCTCAGAAAAATCACAAAATGTCACCTTAACCAAATACAAATTCTATTATTTCAAAAATGAACTCATTTTATAAAAATAATTTTCAAATTTTTTTAATTTAATTTTTAAATAAATACTCTATTCACCGAAAATTCATTTTTTTTCCAGAAAAATCCCCTAAAATTACCTTAACATAATATCGATGTTCTAAGTTCAAATATGAAATCCATTTTATAAAAATAATTTTCTAAATATTTTTAATTTAGTTTTTATTTAAAAAACACTATTCACTTGAAAAAACTAATACTTGATTAGTAATGTATGAAATCGTTATTTAACAGTTTTATTGAATCACATTACTTAATCAAGGTGCCTAGATTATATTAATATTTTATTTAAGTGAGATTACTAATACATTTGGTCACATTACTAATCCTAAGAAAAAAATCGCTATTCATATTTTACTATTCATAAAAACTTATGTTGATCTTATTAGACTCTAAATTTCATACTAAACATAATTGTAGAAGACCATTTTTTGAAAATCATTACACATTTTTAATTATTTAAGGTTTACATAAACATTTTTTTAAAATATCCTTTCACTAAAATTCACCAAAAATATGCATACTATATTTATCCAGACATTTGAAATGTCATAAACATCATCATAAGAGGAAATCCTAATTTTTATTTAAAACAAAGGATAACACAAGGCAGTTACGGTCTCCTTACAAAGACCCTTATCAGACCAGCATAGGACCTAAGTGTAAGGTGTGATAAGTTGAGAGAATATGAGGGAGGGTCGACTAACATCACACGAGTAGTAATTTCTATCATTTTTAACTTCTCGCAAAGGCGATTCCATTATAGCTTCAAACGATGAAGTTCGGCTTGGGTTTGGTCCAGAGTAAAGCCCAGTTGTGATACCTCCTTCCTAAGTTCTGTTAGATGGGCTTCGATCGGTCCAAGACTACTGGGTGAGGCCATCTAATCTTCTTTCTATAATAATTAACCAAGATTACTTGTATTTAGAGACAATAATAGAAACATTTAGTTTATAGCAGTCATATTGACCAATTGTCATATAACAGTCAAAACCCAACAGTCTCATTTTAATTATACTCATGTTATCAAATGAAACATTTTTTGTTGAGTATAAAAATAAAATAAAATAACACATAAAAGTAGGAAACAAGATTTATTCAATATTTTGGGTCGTTACAAACACGATCCACATAAACTGAAAAATAGATTATATATACATAGGGTGAGTATATGAATATACTCAGTAGGATCCTCCTCAAATCTACTCATGAAAAAGTATATAAAGAATGATAAATAACAACTAATAATAGGTGAAACTAACACATCCCCTAAACATGTATAATATTATCCTAGAATCAATATGGACACTCAAAATTTATCACATATTAGAGTAAATAAAATAATCGTTAATATTGAGGGTACCCCTCTAACACTTCTCCAATGGTTTTCGGTTTTTCCTTAACATCACATGTCTTAACCATCTCTCTCCAAAATGTCATGCCCTCATACACCAGTGAGTAGCACCAAAACATGCACCTCATGAAACACAACCACCAATTCCACACAAACAAAGTAACCACGAATTTTCTGGGAGCCACCATAGCTCACATAACATGTATCATACATCATGAATTATACCTGATGCCATTATATCCCCTACAGTAAGTAGGGATACTCAATCCATCATAGCCTATACACATTACACATATAGTATTCCATATAAAACTGTATCAAGAATATATGTGTGTGAATATCCACAAGATTTAAATTCCCTCAACACACATATACAGTGAAAAATAAATACCATGCCTACAAGCATAAGTAAATACCAAGAGAAGAGAGAGGGGAAAAAGGGTTAGTCATCCATCCATCATCACAAAAGGATGTTGGGGGAAACCCCCAAGGGCCCAGAATCCATGGGTTGTCAGTCTCCATATCTAACAATGTGGGGTAGAATATATAAACCTTAAAATTATAGGGTATTATATAGGTCACAACCATACTATGTGCATAACCTAGTCTTAGACTCAATAGCAGCTAATGTCACTCAGACTCCTAGCTGCCAGTGCTACGACTAGATATCCTATAAGCAGACAACCATTTAAAGAGCTACATTATATTTCTTTATCTTTTTGTATCAATTTAACATTACATTAATTAATTATTTAACGATTAATTTACCATTAAAATTTACCACATTACATTTGATTAACATTCTGGCCAAGATTTATACCCTTTGGGCATTACCAAACCAAGTCCACAATTCCATAAAAAATGTAACATCGACATTGAATTCTAGTAATCTCCAACCCCATGGATTAACATAACCTATTCAATCATTTATTAATAGAATTATTACATTACCATATCCCCACTAATTATATAAAATAATTCTAGGATACCAAACCCAATGGTCTCAATACAGTGACCATGTGAACTACTTGTCGAGTCTTTTCCAGTTATAACGAGATCATAGACCCAACCATCATCGAGAAGCTAAAAACTGAAATCGGGTGGCATACCCCAAGTGTCTTCACCTCTTTTGGAAAGGGAGTAACAAAGAAAACTACCTCATGTAGTGGGGAAAGTAATGAAAATACAAACAACAGGTTCAATTAACAACCACTTTCATATCAACAGTAAGACCATCATAAATCTGTTCCTTCCTCCCCAATTTCCTCCCTAACACCCACATGCATAAACTAATGCATAACTCTACTCTAGGAATCGAATTCCTCCCCCACTACTAGGCCTACAAACCCCCACATACAATAAAATACCTCCAAACTCAGCTGTAAGAACCTATATCTTCATTTTAGTTATCGATCAGAATTTCAGGTTGTTTTTTAGGAAAAAGGTAGAAATATTAATTTCCAATGTAAACACTATGTACTCTTGAGTACACTCTATGTATCGTATTTCCACCGGCAGCTGTGTATTTTCCATGTAACGGTCGAGTACGTGGCTATGTGAGGTGACCTGGATAACCACTTATAGTGGGGCCGGTTGAGGCTAGTAAACATCGTGTACATTAAATAAACACACCTTGTACTTTTATTTTTGTTTTATTAATCAGACTGGGGACATTTCAAATCTTTAGAAGCGCCTTATTCCTCATGTATCCCATACAATAGAGTGATGTATGACTGAAAATATTAATTCTCCTCCTGGTCCTCCATCTAAGCTCTGATTTAGACGCCGCTGGGTGCATTGGATTCTTACCGGTGAGCTCTCTCTTTCCCTAGAGCATCTCTTCCTTATTCATCCTCTCTATTATGCTATTGAAGGTTGAAATTTTTTTAACATTTTGTATATATATAACATTATAGGCCAATTCATGGGACCAAATTTGAGGGTGTTCATCGTACAACATCAAGTAGGATGTTTGGGCCTTTTATTCTATTGTCTTTGGATTATATATGCTTAAAGTGTCGAATACCCATGTTTGGGTATTTCGTATTTTGGTTTTAAACCCTATTTTATACCTACAATGGTTTGGTTGTTTTGTTAAGGTTTTTTCCTATGCATAGGATTGTATATCCTTTTTTTATGGGACACCCCATGGGTGTGTTCCCTTTGTTGACAAATATTGGTTGTTTGTCCTAGGTTTGCTATGAGGCATACCGTGTTTCCATGACATGATTTGTCTAGGATGGAGTTTTTCTGTTTTATGTGATTCCTGTTTCTATGATTTGATTAAAGTTGACCCATGTAATAGTTTTGATTTCATGTAGATCCTTTTATGATTTTTTTGCACAATGATATTCCATGGACCATGAGATCCTTGGACTGGGAACATTGCGGGGATCTCCTAGATTTTTTACACAAGACGGTGAGAGACACATTACAGATTTTGACCCAGGCGGTATTGACCATGATAACTACTAGGAGGTCATTTATGATTAATTATACTACGTTGACCCATGGGTATTGACCATGAGAGATTCCAGGTGGATGTGTATAATTGTATTGGTTCCATGTCGACCTAGGGGTACTGATCCTGAGAGATTACTAGGTGGTCATTTGTATTTGATTAGTGCTATGTTAAAAAATGGGTTTAGACAATGATAGATTTCCCAGAGTGTTGATGTGAATACATGATTGATTGTGAAGAGTCGATCAAGACAAATCATGTAGTTGGTCTTACTTGTGTGTTTTGATGGTCTTATGAGATGTTTGTTTATACCTTCATATAGGGGGATACAAAGAATATTCTAGATCTATAAGTTATATTATTCAAAAAATTGAATAATTAATTAATGGATATGAATATAATTGAAAAATGGTGGATTTTTTATTTTTGATTAGTTTTTAGTTTATTATTTCTTTTCTGCATATTACCTTCTATATATATTCACTAAAATTTAGGCACATATGTTTTGGTGGTTTCCTACTTGGATTTGTCTCACACTATATTTGGGTCATGCTTTTAGACCCGAATTGATTATATGGTTGTAGGTATAGATAAGGGAAAGCACCCTTCCACATGTGGTACTTGATTGATGTTGGAGATGGAGAGCATGGGACCACGTTGAGGATTGTGATGTTGTTGGAGGTTACAATTTTCAATACTTTGGTTTCAATATTATATTTACAGATTGTGACATGTTTGGATGCTTTCATAGATACATGTGCCATGCATCATTACATATATATGATGTAGTTGTATATAATATCATTCTTCTATTGTTTACATTTTTTATGGTATTAATGCTTATACTTTTGTTGTTATTGTAATTCCACTATGTATAATATGTCAATGAGGGAATAATTTCCCCACAATCAGACCATGACGATTCCTACTAGTCGTCATACTCTGCCATTTGGGGAAATACTCTTGAGGTTATGTGACCAATTGGGTCCAGGGAAATTTAGCGTGGCACCCAGAACCAAGACATTACAAAGTGTTATCAAAGTAGTTTCATTTATTATTTGTCTTACTATTTGGATCTTATTGACAGGGATAAGAATGAATCAGTAGTTGGTAATGAGTTGTACCTGAGAGTAGCTAAACCATGTACAAGGATATGCCATGTTACCTTGAATATTTAAATTTTTCAGGTTTTTCAATTGTTACAATTGATTTGATTTACCTGTTTGGTGATTCGCTTATTTTGTGATGTTCTGATTTATATCATTATGGTTATATTTCTATTACAACCCAATGAGATGAGGTTATGCCATATCATGAATCATATAGGCACATGATCGAGATCACATGTCATGCATTCTTTTCATGGAATTTTGGGTGCATTACTAATTTCATGTTGTTGTGATATATGTTGTGATAGATATTCATGATGTTGTGATATATGTCAGTATAGAATGCCTAAAATTTTTATAGGGTATTGGAATATATAATGTTTCATTTGGATGGACACCAAACATTGAACCCTGAGGTGTTATGTGCCCTCTTTGATCTGAATGTAGTGGATCATGTATGAACATTAATTGAATTTTATCACATTTGGATGTGAAAAAAGGATTAAAAACATTGATTCGCGGGATCATGAGATCCCAGAGGTCTGAGTTTTTCATTCCATTGACACAATTTTTGGTTTTTAAGGGTTCCGAAGGAGTTTCAGAGGCCTAATGTCTAGAAACCCAGATGACAAAGTGTGTTATGTTATGAACACATGTGATGTGTTCTTCTGTTCTCGAAGAAATGACTTTTCTTAAATACATGCCATGTTATGGGAGTACAGAACATATAGTTCTTGATCATGTGACTGAATGATTCAATGGAGGCATGGGGTCGCAAATCTTTTGGAAGAACACACCATGTCTAGATTGTACACGTTTTATTGTAATGAACGGTGTATCCAGACATGTTACGAATGAAACTGGTGGTTGAATTTGTGTTTGTACACGTAGTGTCCCATTTATTCTCACTTTTATTGGTCAACTATATATTCGGTCAAGTTATGAATGAAAAAGGTGAATGCAACTGAGGTTGCACAAGCCATGACCCATTATGCATGCCGTGTAGGGTCGACCATGTATCCAACAATGTGACTTATGAAACAGGTGGATAGAACATAAGTAGTACACACTGTGTCTAGGGTGAACATGCCTTCTAGTGTTACCCAAAAGAGAACTATGTGGTTTGATCCATGTATAGGATCTTGGGAAGGATGGAAAATTCAAATAGATGTCATATCCTAAGATGAACATGCCATGTGTAGGGGTGTTACATGATCAGGTTTGGTAGAGGTACTTGCACACACAAGTCTTAAAGGGGACACATCGTGTGGAGGTTATACATGAAGTGTAACCTTGTTTTGAAAAGAATTAATATTTTATTTTTCATGTTATATCCTTGCAATTTTAGGTTATTGTCCTTGATAATCTTGTACTAAGGTGTTCACTTGACATTGCAGAGTAATGCCACCGAGACATCGTCCGAACGTACACCATATAGAGTGAAACAATATGACACCAGAAATGGTAGATCAGGGACTACCATCTGATCATCCTATCGAACCTGTTTTTCCACCAGTTGTTATACCGGACGTAGGAATTGATGCACAATTCCGTGAAGGCTTTTGGAGGATTATGTAGACTTTTTAGTTAGCATCTCATCCATCCCCGACCATGTAAAAGTTTACGAGGGTGTTCCAATAGCAACATCCTCCCACTTTTTCAAGGGATGTAGGACCATAGACTACAGAGTCATGATTAGAGGACATGCTTTCTATCCTTGAGCATCTAGAGATGTCTCTGAAGAGGAGGGTGAAACTTGTGACATATATGTTATGTGATTCTACCAAGAGATGGTGGGATGTTATATCATAGGAGGGACCTCGTTAGTAGATTTTATGAGAGTAGTTTCAGAGGTCTTATTATAAATATTTCTATCCCAAGACATTGAGGTCTTATCAAGCCTGAGAGATCATTCATATGGATTAGGGAGCTCCTTCAGCAATGGAGTACTGTTCTCGCTTCACACCTGCTTAGGGAGGTGACAAGTTATCACTTGCTAGGTCATTTTAGGATGGTATCAGGAATGAAATCTAATAGCAGGTTAATATCTTCAAGATGACTTTTGTGATAGTTATAGTCAATCATTCACTGATTAACGAGTGCACTATGTGGGAGTTTGGAGAAAGGATCCATGGCGGTTTAGCATCTAGGGCTAATACACCTTCGACAGATAGAAGGAAACACTGAAGGGAGCCTTTTTGTGATTATTTTACTAGCAAGGATGTATCTATAGGTAGCTAGGTGTGTTGCTACTAGTGGAAGAAGAGTGGTCACACGAGACCTCAGTGCTTGAGATACCATGTTGACTACCAAGTTTACATCAATATGGGTAATATTCTGTATTAGTTTCGATTATTCTAACTAGCACCTAGTTAGAGGGGATCGGTTTTGACTCAAAGTTCAAGAGTAAGAACACCAGTTTCTCCTCTGTCAGGGAACTAGAGTTCGTCAGGAAATTCAGTCCAAGGAGTTAGTAGTGGCCAAGGTAGTCAGGCTACATGTCTTCAGTCATATTAGTGAGGATCAGCTCTAGGTTGTTAGGTAGGGTTGCAGGGCCACGGTATAGGTTATACATTTTTATTAGACCAGAATGAGATGGAGCAAGATCCTGGACCATCTTCGATTAGAGGTACGATTCTAGATGCCTCAGTTTTAGATTCTTCTCTTTTTGATATAGGGACTTCTCATAGTTTCTTATCTATTACTATTGTGGAGATCCTTGGGCTCTGTTTCGTTACTTATAATGATGTTATGACACTAAAAAACACTATTGGAGATTAGGATGGATAGTGTACGTCCCTGAAATGAGTTACATATTAATGATGGTGGGTGTCCCTTCTTATGGGACCTCTATGTCTTAGAGAAAATTGTATTTGATTTTATTCTCAGAATGGACTAGTTAGTCTCATTCCAGGCCTTTTTGACTGCTATTTCCATAGGTTGAGTTTCACATCACCATAGGGAAGGTCTTTCTTACACCAGGGTGAATGGGATGTTCGGGCGAGTAGAGCTCTACCCGAGCATCATGGGTTGGGAGGAATTATAACTCATATATCTAGTCTATATCTATATTAATAGGGAAATTCATAGATAGACATTCCTCCAGTGGTGGATCATTTCAAGGATTTTATTCCCGATGAATTTTCAGGTTTACCTCTGGAGAGAGCGTTATATTTCCCTATTGGGCATGTTCTAGGAGAAGCACTGCTTCCCATGCCTCCATATAGGAGGGCTATAAAAAATATACTGGTGCTAAAGAAGTAGTTAAATGTATTTTAGAAAAAGGGTTTCATCCAACCCATTATATATCTTTGGGGTTCTCATATCCTGTTTACAAAAAAGGTAGATGTTACACTCATAATTTGTGGGGATTACCTGAAGAATAACTAGCTGACGATCACGAACCTATATCCCGTGACGAGGGTTGATGATCTCTTTGATTAGCATCTTGGACACCACATTTTCAAAAATATTGACTTGAGACCCGGTTATCATAAATTGCATTTTAGACCATCAGATATACCTCTTAAAGCATTTTTTTGTATGTATGGTCTATATGAGTATTTTTTTATTCCATTCAGTCTCATGAATAAACTAGTTGTTTCGTGGCACTGGTGAACCGAGTGTTCCAACCTTACTTAGATTATTTTATTGTAGTCTTTGTAGATGAGATCTATGTATACTCCCACACTCTACATGGAAATTCCCTCCATCTTGAGATCATATTGAGTACACCAAGAGAGAATCAGTTATATGATATTCTTTCAAAATGCCAAATTTGGATGGAAATGATTCTCTTCTTAGGTCATGTTATCTCAGATACAGAAGTATCAGTATATCCAAGGAAATTGAGTGGGGTAGTTTTTTTGGAGCATCAAAAGAATGTTATTGAGGATCAGAGTTTTCTGGGGCTGGCTGGATAGAATAGATTCTTTGTACAAGACATTTCAATTTTAGCAGCGCCACTAATGGGCCTGACTAAGAATGGTGAAATGTACTTGTGGAAAGATTCATGTGATTCAACCTTTTAGGAGTTGAAGGGGAGTTTGACATCAGCACTAATAATAAATTTTCTAGAGCATGGAAAGGGTTACACTATTTTCTGTGATTCCTCACGTATTGGGATGGGTGAAGTGATTATGAAATGGGAAGGAGTTGTTGACAATGGGTCTTGGTAGTTGAGGCCACATGAGAGGAATTACTCAAATGCACGATCATGAGTTAGTTGCAGTTGTTCATGAATTGTGTTGTTAGAGACAATATCTTTTGGGAGAGAACTTAATGGTATTCACTGACCAGAAAAGTCTCAAGTATATCTTTACATAGAATTATCTGAATTTGAGACATCAAAGGTGGGTTGAGTACCTTTATCCTTTTGACTTTGAGCTGTCCTATAGTCCTGGAAAAGGCAATGTAGTGGCTGATGCATTGAGTAGGATGACTCAGATACATGATATTCAGAAGGCCAGTAGTGAGTGGTAGCATATGGCTATGTTATATATGATGAATTTGGAGGTTCATAAAAAATAGGGGTATACATTTATTTCATATATAGATTTATCTTCTACACTATAGGATCGAGAGCGAATGAGGAAGCTATCAGACTCTGATGTCCTATTCCTATGAGAGAGTGAGTTAGGAGAGGACCCTACTCCTTAGTGGACCATAGGTGAGGATGATATATTTTTTATCATGGACATGTATGGGTGTCAGAATTCATATGTGAGGAGTTGATGTGAGATATTTATTCCTTAGTTTGGGTAGTTCATCCTGGTTTCAACAAGTTGTATCGAGATCTACACTGTCAGTATTGGTGGCCAGGTATGAAGAGAGATTTTGATGGATTTTTTATGAGATGTTCCACCTACCATTAGATGAAGATAGATCATCAGTGACCAAAAGGTATTATACAACAGTTACACATTCCTGAGTGGAAGTGAAATGATGCCGTGATGAAGTTTTTGATGGGTTTTTTGAGGTTTCCTCAAGGAAATGATGCAGTATGGGTTATTGTTGACAGACTAATGAAGGTTGAAAATTTCTTTCTGATCAAAGAGACCTTCAATGTTGATGAGATTTGAAGGTTGTATGTATGAGAGGTTTTCCATTTTTATGGGGTTACACACTCTATCGTTTCAGTCAGGGACACCAATTTTACATCTCGTGTATGGAAAGAACTATAAAGGTATTTGGCTACACAGGTACTTCTGTGTATAGTTTACCATCCCAAGACAGATGGCCATTCCGAGCACAAAAGTATGGTTTTAGAGGACATCCTCCAATCATGAGTCCTAGATTTTTGGGGTTCTTAGGAGAGACACATAAACCTAGTGGAGTTTTCCTATAAAAATAGTTTTCAGGAAATGATTCAGATGGCACCATTTAAGGATTTTTATGGTAGGACATGTCGATCACCCCTATGTTGGATGGTGGAAGGAGAGGTTGCTATGCTGAGACCTCATCTGGTCTAGGAGACCACAGAGCAGGTGGATTTGGATTAGAAATGGATGGCTACCACACAATCTCAGTAGAAATCTTTTGCTGATCGACGAAGACATCCTCTGGAGTTTGAGGTCAGAGATCGTGTTTTTTAACATGTCACAAAATGGTTTAGACACATGATGATTATGATATAGGGGAGGCATTCATGGAGATACATTGGTCCATATATTTTTTGGAGAGATTAAGGCCAGTTTCCTATAGGTTTCAGTTACCTTAGATGTACAAGGCTATGCATGTTGTCTTTTTTTGTTTCCCTGTTACAACATTAATTATCAGATTTTTCTCACATTTTTCAACCTAAGGAGGTTGAGTTTGAGGTGGATGAATCTTGTGAGGAGCACCCTATTCAGATTATGGATCATAGCATGATGGATCTTTGTGGCCAGTCTATTCCTCTGGTATGGGTGATATGGAAGCACATGCAAGTACATAGCGAGACATGGGAGATGGAGGTTGATGTGCAATCACAGTGGCCAATGTTTTTTGATATTTCTTATTCACTAAATTTGGAAGTACAATTCTAGGATGATTTTTTTTAACTGGGGAAATTTGTAAGAACCAGATTCTTTATTTGAGGTAAATATCTTTATTTTGGGTTGTTTTTTAGGAAAAATCAAGAAATGAGAATTATTTAAGTACACATCATGTATTCTTGTGTACACGTTTTGTATCTGGTTTCCATGAGTAGTTGTGAATAAACCATGTAATTGTAAAATACATGGACTTGTGAGGTGACCTAGCAGACTGCCTAATGTGGGGTTGGTTGAGGCTAGTACATGGCATGTACATTAAATGAACACGACATATACTTTTATTTTTATTTGATTAATTGGACAGGGGACACATCTAATCTCTAGAAGTGTCTTCTTCATTCTATGTTTCATAATAGAGAGTGATATACAATAGAATTTTTATGATCTCCTCCCATTCCTCCATCTGAGCTATGATTGACATATCGCTGGGTGGGTTAGATTCCCATTGGTGATTTCTCTCATTCCCTAGAACAACTTTTCATTATTTCTCATATCTTTTATTGTATTCATGTTTGACCGATTTTGACCTTTTTGTAGATATACATTGTTCTATGATTATTCAAGGGCTGAAGTTCAAGAGTGTTCATCATACAACATCAAGTGTGTGGTCTGTGCCTTTCTTCGATTGTCTTTAGATTATATATGCTTCATTCCCCGAATAAAAATGTTAAGGTTTTGAGTATTTTGGTATTTGACCATTTTTGATACATTCTAGGGTTTATTTGTTTGACTAAGGGTTTTTTCTTTTGCATAAGATTGTATAAATTGTTTATGGGACACCCCATGGGTGCGTTCCCTTGGTTGATGGATGTTGGTTGTTTGGACTAGGTTTCCTATGAGGCATACCGTGTTTCCATGCCATGAAATTTCTAGAATATAGTTGTTTGATTTTATATGATGCTTGTTTATATTAATTGATTAATGTTGAGCCATGTAATAGTGTGGATTTAATGTAGAGACTTCGATTGTTGTTCTATGTGCACTGATCTTCCTTGGACCGTGAGAGCCTTGGGCTAGGAAAATTATTGGGGTTTCCATGATTATTTTCTTATGACCGTGAGAGGCTCGGTGTAGATTTTGACCCAGGGGGGTTTTACCATGAGAGATACCTTGAGAACGTTTATAATTAATTATTCTATGTTGACCTAGGGGTATTGACCTTGAGAGATACCGAGAGGTCATGTATAATTTTATTTTTTCCTTGTGGACCTAGGGGTATTGACCATGAGAGCTACCCAGGTGGTCATTTTTATTTGATTAGTGTTATGTTAAACCAATGGGGTTAGACCATGCGAGATTTAGAAGAGGGTTGTTGTTAATAATTGAATGATTGTGATGAGTCTGCCAAGCCAAAGAGCAATCTTAGAATCAGTATTACTTCTTTGTTTACATGGTTTTCTGAGACATCTATTGTTACCATTATAATAGTGGATACATAGATTAGTCTATATCCTGAGGTTATATTATTCAACAAAAATAATAATTAATAATTCTAAATTAATGTAATTAAAATCTATTGGGTTGTTTTATTTTTTGTACATCCTAGTTTATTGCATAATTTTAGCATATTAAATGTTATATATATTCACTAATTACTGGGGATAAGTATTTTAGTGAATACCTATTAAGAATCATCACACTCCATGCTTGGATCATGCTTTTGGACCCAAACAGATTATATGTATTCATGTAGAGATAAGGGAAAGCGTCCTTCTACATCAGGTACTTGATTTCTGTTTGAGCTGGAGAGCATGGGACTAAGCTGTGGCTTACAATGCTATTGGAGTTTACTGTTTTCTTTACTTTGGTTTAAGTATTGTATTTCCATCATTATAACTTGTTTGTATTATTTACTTGATACATGCGACATTCATATACATATATATGTATGTGTTGAAGTTCTTTATACTATTAGTATTCTATTGTTTAATTTGTTTTTTGGTATTATTTCTTTTTCTTTTGTTATTATTTGTGTTCCTAAATGTATACTCTGCCAATGATGGCATAGTTTCCCCACTATCATTCTTTGGCCCTCGCTGCTAGTTGGTAGCCTCTCGCATTTGGAGAAATTCCCTTTAGGTTATGTGACCAACTGGGTTTGTGGCACTTCAGGGCATCACCCAAAACCGGGATGTTACATCATTCATTCAAAGATCACACCAAAACCCAAGAAGCATGAAATAATAATGAAACTGGTCTCCTGTCCCTTAATGAGGCATTCAACTTTTAGAAAAAATGATTAGTCATAACTCCAATGAATAAAGTGAAAGTCATTTAAAATAAAGAGGGTAACTCATAACCCTTTTAGGATTTATCATTATTTTATAACCAGCCCTTTATTCCATATTGAATTAACCGATTAAATTAAACATGCATAAATGAACCCATTTGATTATCATAAAATTACAACAATAGTTGTATTCATTTACATGACTCCTTATCATTAGATAATTAATTTGTACTTAATCACATCTTTAAATTCATTACAAATTCCATCAAGAATGACATGATAAAAAGAAAATAATACCTATGAAATTATCTAGAAATCAAGATGAAAAACATTATCACGGTGTAAAGAAATAACATACGATCAATTCCAATTCATTAATCTAATTAAAATATTTATTATGTTAATTTTATTAAAATCTAGTGACTAAAACATGGTAACTCTATTAGTAATAATAATATAATATAGAATCCATTAATCCCCTACCTCAAAATATTTATAATGTTATCTTCTTGAGAACTTGCCAACACAACAGATTACGATCACCTCTCCCACAATGAATGTGTCCACCTGGGGATGATGTGACACAACCACATCAATAAAAACCCAATAATGGTCCATTAGAAAAATGGAGATTGGAGGACCGGTTTGGGATATACCTAACACTGAGAGGGGGGGTGAATCAATGTTAGGGACTTTTTAAACCAATTGCATTTTTTATCTTTGTACCTCATGACATGTTAGGATCTTGATTATATTATTCTCTTTTCCCTATCACATGCATTAATAGAAATCCGCAAAAATATACACATGATATTTTTTCAAGTTTCACCACTCAATAAGAGTAGATACATCATTTCCATGCATGGATATGACCAGTGCATGGATTCTCCACTATAATGTGATATTATTTTACAATAGAGTGGATAGGAAAACTATCCTCTAGCTACTGTGAGTCCCTACAAATTGGAGGGGGTGGGAAACAATCCACTTCCCTATACTGGTGACAGACTAGTACAACTTGCATCCTCTAGCTAGTTCTCTATACTACCAAGAGATACATTCTTCTTCCTTCTTCAATAGGAAGGTTTTTCTCTTGGTCTTCTTTAGTGCTCATCACTTGATTACTTGCAAAGAAATAGGTAAGAAATTATTTCTTATTTCCTTCTCTTCTTTTCTAGTGAAACACCACTTGCACTAGGATTCTTTTTTCTTCTTCTTAATGCAACAACCAACTGCACTAAAACTGCTTCTCCATTATTTCCTAGAATTACATATTCCAATGTGATTATTATGGCATTGAATATCGGTTCACTTGGAGTCATATGAATTTAAAATTCCCCATATAATTTTAGGCTTCAATTGGGAATAATCTGTTATTGTTCTTCTTATTCCCTTCTTTCTATTATAGGAACTTGTAAGCTGCAAAATCATCCTCTTCTTTTGCTTCGTTAATGCAAAACCAGATGCACTGAAACCAACTATTCTTTTCACATTTGCTTCCTTTGAAAAACCATATGCACTAAGCTCTTATTCTTCATCTTCTTTCTAGAGTCACAAGTTATTTGTTTTCCACCCTTCTTGCACGCCTTCCTTCTTGTGCTCCATGAAATACTTTTTCACCCCAATTGTTCACAACCCACAAATTTCACCCCACATCTACTTGTGTGCCAGATGCATGCATGCCAAGCTGCTTGAATGCCACTCAGATTGTGCCCCTCGCTGCCTGCATGCCTCCCTTCTTGTGCGTGACCTGTTTGCGTGCAACTCAGATAGCGCGCCACCTGCTTGCGTGCCACTCAGCTTGCACACTGACGTGCTGGCGCGCCACGAACTACATACCCACCACTATTCGGCCAAACTCACAAATTGTGAGCCACCTTTGTCTTATACATATCCCACTTCTTGAAGTAACCTCGCTTCTTGCATGCCTCTGGAAACATCCGCGACAAAACATGCGTGACAAAACATGCACGACACCCTACATGAACACCTTATAAATATCTCTCAGCTTGCACTCCACTTCAGCTTCTGTGCCACCCTCTAATACTTGCGCGATCAGAGAACCATCTACTACTTTCACGATCAGAGCTCTAATTATCTCTTAATTGTTGAGCATTAATAAATGATGAGGCTATTCGTCTATTTATTGGAATTTTTGTGACTTGCATGCCACATACACCTGCGCGACACTCCAGAACATGCGTGCCGCTCTAGCACATGTGCGCTGCTCCATCACTTGTGCGACACTTTCTTTCCTTTTTCATATTATGATAAGATGATGTTGAAATATGAATTTGCACGACCCATACACTTGCGCGCCACACATACTTCTGTTCCACACTTGCACACTGCTTTTGACTTGTGCACCAATCATTAACTTGCACCCCAAATTATTTCCATTTTCATATATTGATGTGATGATCTTGAAATATGACTTGTACGCAACATATACATTCATTCCACAAATTCATGTTCGCCAGACATGCTCACCAATTTTTACATGCCCTCCAATATTTAACGTGCACGCCACTTTATTTCCTTTTTCATATTTTGATTGGATGATCATGAAATATGACTTGCGTGCAACATATACTTGCGTTCCACATATATTTGCGTGAAACAATTTTGTGCCACTTTTGAGTAGTTAACCACTTTATTCCCTTTTAAAAAAACACTTCTTTAGTCTCCCTATCCTTTATAAGGCTTTCATCACATGTTCTCCAAACATATGATATTTGTGAAATAAAAGTCTGAAATTCATCATCATTATATTGTCCATTCTTTTTGGAATATAAATTCCAAAGAACATATTTCATCCTCACAACAGCAGTCATCTCTCTTCATCCAAAAGTAGAGGATTGAAGCTTCTTTAAATACATAAAATGTTGCAGACAATGTATCCCCTTTGATACATGTATTTGGAACTTTATGAATAGTTCAAAAAGTAATCTCTTTCATGTTTCTCATGAAATTGTGAATCATTTCATGGTCTTCTTCAAATCCTCATTTTTCAGCAATCATCCTTATAAGGATGATACATTACCATTATTCATTGATGTAAACAATGTGTCACCTTTGACACAAGTTCTTTGAACATATTATCAGTTCAACAATCATCTTAATTGACTTCATAGAGAATTTCCCAAGTATGACATTCAATGATATGATTTCGTAAATATTCTCCAGGAATCATCTATTCAGTCAATATCCATTAACTTTGGAGTCCATCTTCATTTTGACTGATATTCACAACTGTAGACAACAAATACATTCTTCATACTCAAAGTGTCCCCAACAATCTCCCACTTTTAATTTCTTTGTCAATATCTTAAAGACTCCCCAGACGAATGTGTCAATGTAAAAATGAGAATCTTATCTCTCCCCTTAACTTATGTCTCTCCCCTTGATAGTCATTTCATTTCTCTCCCCCTTATTGACAAGAAATAAATTTTCATGGTAGAGAGGGTATCATTCTTTATTTAAGCAATGTGCCATCAATCATTTCACCCTATGCCTAGTTGAGCAACGCTCAGTGTAGAAAACAAGGGGATATGATTTAGACAACAAATTTGTGCATTACCCACTGAATATGACACCTCATGAGATGAGAACTCATACACATATCTTCAAGGGTTTTAAACATTTATTCCAGATCGAATTTATTGAATGTGATAAATAAACAACCATAAATTCCTGCACTCACTTCAAAAAATTGACCAATAACATTCAAGTTCAATTGGAAGGGTATGTGGCCTTGGGGAACTTTTATTATTATTATGTCACTGATTGACTTAGTTACTCAAATTTTGTAAAAATGTCGTTATTTGGAGTAACCAGTGATGAGAGATTACGAAATGTAATACCTTTTCCAATGAAAAAGTTCTCATAAAAAGATCAGATTAGTTGAATTTAGTACCAAATGAAGTTGAAACATATTAATAAAATGACTCTGGTTGCTTCTTTATATTTATCCCTCTCAAGGGAACACTTCTCATCACTGAATCTCAGGTACTCCTCTGGAGATCCTGGTTCACCTTCAATTCTCTACATTTAAAGAACAAATACAATACAAAACGATTTAAGAGAATAGGGTGGATACTCTATGCTTCTTCGATATGAGTAGGAGGGCTGAGATGATTTTCTCAACCAAGATGCTCCATTTTCTCCATTCCCCACACTTTCACATGGGATCATTAATTTTGAATGTGGCTGTGTGGATCTCAATACTTCTTCTATCACATTTTGTGTGAATATTCTTTCTTCACAATCTTTCAAAGAATAATAATAGCTCGGTGCAACTTTCATCCTCTTCATGAATTCTTGTTGTGCAGGTATAAATTCAATGCAATTTCTGACAGTATGACCAGCCTTGTTGCACCTCACACACATAACTTCTTTGTCTTCATATAGAATCTTATTTTTGTTTTTAGCAGTAGCCTTATCCTATGCAACTTTTATTTTCCTAATTATTTCCAAATCATTTAGCCATACCACCAATAATTCATTAGGATGTGAGGCATCAAGATTGGATCTTCTACATGGATTCCTCATAGTGGCATCCTTTATAGTAGTTCTTTTGGATTCACCACCATTCAAATTCATGGAAATTAAATCCAAGGACTTCTTAGTTTTACTCATTGTAATCTTCTAAGGAGGATTTTCTTTTGCAACATACATATGATTACTTCCCAAGATAGATTATTCATTCATATCCATATTTTGTGGTCTTCTGTTCTTATTATCTTTGAATAAATTTTGAGATAAGAATGCACCATTCTCATGACCACTCCCATTGCATACATCACAGATGTTGTCCAACATTTCAAATCTGTTTGCAGTATACATTTGCTTCTGGATCTGTGGATGTAGCTTTAACTTCTCCATCTTTCTCCCCCTTGAGATGGTCTTTATCTGTGCTTTTACATTTAAGGGATTGTACCAACAATAAAGTGCACAGTTCCCAAATCTATCACAGCACCATAATTGACCAAAAATCCATGACTTCCAGATATCTAATTTATAAGGTTTCTGGTGATTCTTCTTGATATGGCGTGCTTTATGTTGGGAGCTATCTTCGACACTCTTCTTCCTATTCACCATATCCATGGTCATAGTTATATCCTCAATTTTATTCATCCATATTTGTTTAGAATTTTTATTCCACCCTGCTCTTTTTTGTAGAATAAATTTAAGAACCATGAGTACAAGTTGTTATGGATGGTACCTTTACTTTTTCAGCTTCTTCTTATATATCAATGAATGAATTCATGATCTTCTTATCACATGATGGAGGTCTTCTGATTGTAGAATCCTTCAGAAATCAGTTTTTACAAGAAGCAACTATTTCCTTCTTTTATGGAGACTCAATATGTGTCTTCTCATGATTGGTCTTATGAGCTTCAAATTATAGACATCTTATTTTGATGATGACTTCCCGGTCATCAATCATAGTCATATTCTCATATCATGCTTTCATTAATATTTCAATTTCATCTTCATGAATCCTTATGTTATTTTGTTACAAAGAGTGAAGCTTATTGATATTCTTGGAGTATTCTTCCAAATGAAATTCCTTGACATCATTGCTCTTTTAAATCTCATCATCAAGTTCATGTATCTTCTCTTATAGAGTCTTATTGACTCACTCTTTCTCTTCAACATCTTTGATCCACATAGAAGAACTTATTTTAAATTCCCTCTTTTTTGTTTCAAACGTTCCAACATCTCTGGAGAGCTTCAGACATTCAAATCCTTTTTCTGGTAATCCTTTCTCCAAAACATAAGTTTCTTCTTCTAATTGAGTGATTTTTTCCTACATGCTTTGAAATTATCCACAAACAAGGGATATACATTCTTCCTAAATACCATGGAGAATAATTCTTAATCTATCAACTGATATTTATAGATATGTTGTATATTTTTCATCACTACTTGTTCCAGCATTTTAATCATAAGGATAATTTCCAAATGTTCTAACAGATACCTCTTGATTAGTTGAGGTAGGAAGGTTGTCCATATTTTTGGTGGGGACTTGAGCCATCATCTAATAACTTTCAATGTCTTGTGTGTCTTTAATGTTAGCCAGATATGGAGAACCATTTCCTTCCTCTTTTTTATATAAGATGGGATTCTTCTTCAATCTTATCATCTCTTTCTTTTTCCTGATCATCATGGTCATGGTAGATATATATTTCTCCTCAAAGATAGCTGAATATTTACAAAAACTTCTCTTCATTGATGACTTAGGAAAGGAACTCATGTTTTCAAAATAGAATAACTTCCCTTTAGTGAAATCAACAGAGGTGAACCTGTCCCACTGATACCAATTAAGCGGACCAGTTTGGGATATACCTAACATTGAGAGGGGTGAATTAGTGTTGGATACTTATTCAACCAATTGTAATTTTAATCCATGTACCTCTTGAACTATTAGGATCTTGATTCTCTTATTATCTTTTCCATGTCGCACGCAATAATAGAAATCAATAAAATTATGCACACGATATATTTACAATGGTCACCACGCAATAAGTGTAGCTACATCCTTGCCATGCATGTATATGACCAGTGCATGGATTATCCACTATAATGTGATATTCGTTTACAATGGAGTGGCTAGGAAAACAATCCTCTAGTTAGTGTGAGTCCCTGCACTTTGGAGGGGGTGGTAAACAATCCTCTTCCTTGGACTGATGATATCCTAGTCCAACTTGCAGCCTCTAGCTGGTTCTTTATACTGCATATGGAGACAGTCTTATTCCTTCTTCAAAATGTAGGTTCTAATCTTGGTCTTATTTAATGCCCATCACTTGATTACTTGAAAAGCAGTAGGCAACCATTTCATCCATATTTCCTTCTCTTCTTTTCTAGTGCAACACCAACTGCACTAGGATTATTTTTTCATCTTCTTAGTGCGATAACCAAATGCACTAAAACATCTTCTCTCTTCTTTTCTAGAATCACTTATACCAAAGTGATTATTTATGCTGTGAATATCGGTTCACTTAGAATCATCTGAATTTAAAATGACCTAAATAATTATAGGCTTCAATTAGGCATACTCTATTCATCATCATCTTCTTCTCTTCTTTATATGCTGCAAACCTATAAGCTGCACACTCTTCCTCTTCTTCTGCTTCTTCAATGCAAAACCAGGTGCACTAAAACCCACTCTTCTTCACATGTTCTCTTTCACTGCAAATCCATCAGCATCGAGATCTTCTTTTTATTCTTCTTTCTAGAATCACATGTTCTTTTTGCGCCACAATGCTTTCACACCTCCCTGATTGTGTACCATCAAATACTTGCATTCCAAAATTTTTCACAACTCACAACTTGTGTGCCAAGATACTTGCGAGCCAAGCTGGTTGCACGCCAAGCTATTTGCACGCCATTGTGCTTCTGCACCTCCCTTCTTGTGAGCCTCCCAATTACCAGGCCACCTATTTGTGCACCACTTTGCTTGCGTGCCCTCTGCTTGTGAACCACTTAGCTTGCGCACCACTAACTACATGCCCACCACTATTGAGCACAACTCACAGAATTCGCGCCACCTATGACTTATACATAGCCCACTTCTTGAAATCACCTCCATGCTTGCACGCCTCTAGAAACTTTCACGATAGAACCTGCATGAAAAAACTTGCATGACACCATACTTGCGTGCCTTATAAATAACCCTCAACTAGCGCACCACTTTACATTGTGCACCACCCACCGCCACTTGCACGATTAGAGAACCCTCTACTACTTGCACGATCAGAGCTCTAATTTTCTCTTAAGTGTAGAGCATTAAAAAATGAGGAGGATAGTCATCTATTTATAGTAATTTTGGTGACTTGCGCACCACATACACTTGTGCACCGCTCCAGCACATGCACGCCACTCCAGCTCTTGTGCGCCGTTCCAGCACTTGTGCGGTGCTCTAGCAGTTGCACACCTCTCAAGCACTTGAGCGCCACTCCATCACTTGCGTGACACTTTCTTTACTTTGTCATATTTTGATATGATGTTGTTGAAATATGTATTATGCGGAACATATACTGGAGTCCCACATATACTTGTGCGCCACACTTTCATGGTGCTTTTGACCTGCACTCCAATCATTTACTTGCACGCCACTTTATTTCCATTGTCATATTTTGATGTGATGATCTGGAAATATGACTTTCACGCAACATATAATTTCGCACGACATAAAATTGTTCACCCCACTTGCACTCCACTTTTGACTAGCGCACCAATCTTTAACTTGTGCGCCACATTATTTCCTTGGTCTTATTTTGATGGGATGAACTTGAAATATGACTTGCGTGAAACATATACATGTGCTTCACATATACTTGCGTGCCACAATTGTGCACCACTTTTGACTTGCCCATCGCTTTCTTCCATTTTCCAAAAAAACTTCTTTACACTCCCTATCCTTCATATGGCTTGCATCACAAGTTCTCCAAACTTATGATATTTGTGAAATAAAAATCAGAAAAGCATCATTACCGTTTTGTCCATTATTTTTGTAATATGAGTTACAAAGTTCTTATTTCATCCTCACAACTCCAATCATCTCTCTTAATCCAAAAATGGAGGCTTGAAGCTTCTTAAAATATCTTCAATGTTGCAAAAAATGTATCACCTTTGATAAATGTATTTGGAACTTTAGTAATAGTGCAACAAGTATGCACTTGCATGTTTCTCATTCAATCGTGAAGCATTTCATGGTCTTCTTTAAATCCTCATTCTTCTTCAATCATCCTTAGATGGATTCTAATTCATCATTCATCACTATTTTAAACAATGTTTCACCTTTGACACAAGTTCATTGAACATAGTATCAGTTCAACAATCATATGAATTGACTTCATACTGAGTTCCCCAAGTTTGACATTCAATGTTATGATTTGATAAAAAATCTCCAGGCATCCTCACTTCAGCCGATCTCCATTAACTTTGGAGTCCCTGTTCATTTTGACTAATATTGACAACTGTTGACAACAAATAAAATCTTCACACACATTGTTATCCAAACATATATCACATGATGTATCATGTAACATATAAAAGGAGGAAACATATTCAAGAACCCACAAGAACAAAGATATAGAATACCTTCTATAGAAGAAGGATCGACATTTATGGGTTACACTAAAATAGGTGGTGTGCTTGCAACTTGATGAATAGTAGAAAAATGATCCAAGGATTGTAGTTCAATTGCACGAATCCAATGGGAGGAATAAATTTGGGCATCTCGTGCTAGTGAAATTTTTTGAAGGAAGAACAATGTGGAAGGTATCTCAAACTATTTACATTCTAAACGAATCATCGATTTGGATTTGGATATGGTTTTTCTATTTTTTATTAATGGTAGACCAGGTCCACATTATGTGGATTGACTATATAAAGGCACACCAACAAATAAGAATATTAATATAGGAGTTATGGTAATTGAATCAGCCTTAAATACATTAAAACAAGTCATGTAATGTGTTTTTTTTCAACGAAAATGTTAAAGGGGTGAAACTGTAGGAATCTTAAAACATTGTTCACATTTGTCCCATATACAACACTATTCACAAATGACTCCCTAAAAACACGATTCACAAATTAATCTCTGATACCACTATTCAAAAATGATTTCCCGATATAACTATTCACAAATGACTCATTGATAACATTGTTTATAATTGAGTCACTGGAAAAACTGTTCATAAACGACTCATCGAAAAAATTGTTCACCAAGGACTCACCAATAGCATTGTTAACATATGAATCAAAAACAACACTATTCACAAATGACTCACAAACAACATTATTCACAAATGAATCAACAAGAACATTGTTACCAAATGACATACCGACAACAATGTTCGCCTATGACTCACCAAAATCACTATTAACAAATGACCCACCGATAGTACTGTTCACAAATAACTCACTGACACCACTGTTTAGAAATGGCTCATGGAAATCACTATTCACCAATTACTCACCGACAACACTACTCACAAAACTAGAAACACTGTTCAAAAAACTGGAAATCTTGAAAAGTGTTAGGAATAAGCAGCCTTGACCCCCCAAAACACCTCAAACACCGTATTTTCATAAAGGAATGGATCAGAGAGGTCTATGCAATTACACTATCCATGATATCACATGCATGGTATTTATGGGTTGCATAGACATCCTTGGCTGTATCTATCTTTTTTGCAACACTGGGTTATTCTATGTCGAGTTAGAATTGATTAACTAAAGGATCCATTCTAAGAGAACAATGTGAGATCATTCCTTTCTTGAAGTGATCCTAAAATTTTCATATAAGGGGTATTCCCATATTTTTGAAAAAAATTATGAGCTGAGAAGATGAAATTTTCAGTTTTCATATTTTTTTATTAAGGGGAGAAAATTTCGTATCCAATATTGACTTATGACATGTGCTCATTTTGAAAAATAAAATAAAAAGGAGGATATTTTGGAGCCTAGATTGTAGTTGTTGTAAATATGAAAATATGTGTCATAGGATGAAGCATGCTGCTTAGAGAATTGTTACAGATTTATCTAATGGAATTAAATTTCATTCCTAGATAATTATAATTGATAAATTTGATGATTGATTACATTTATATAAAATTGAAAAGGCATGTGTATTAGAGATTTCACTATTTTTAGAGCCCTGAAAAATAAACTATGATCATGAAAGTATTAATTTCTATTATGAAATGTTTTTATAATATTATTTTTAAGGCCATTAAAATATTTTTTTGATTGAATATTTGACGAAGATATGTGGAGGCTTGGAATTTGATAATGGTTGTCTTGGAAAATTAATGAAGAGTTGTAGTTTCATTACTTATATTATTTCTACGTTATATCAATTAGGTATCAAATTATTAATATGGGCTAACCCATTAACTACCTAGGACACTCTACTAAGGTCACACATGAAACAAAAAGGTTAACCATGACCAATGGAGCTTCCATGGTCTTTCATGTTGGTGGAATGAGACATAGATCCTTTTGATGTGGGAGGGACTATGCATATGGCCCATAGAGTGTTTGACCCCACTGGATCACAATGTTTAGGGAAGAAGCCCATAGGGACATTGACCGATGGTGTGTGTGTGTGTAGGTAGAATGTGTGTTAAACCACATTGATAGATCATCCGAATAATGGTAAATGATTTAATATTATACTAGAGTGGAATTCTTGAAAATTTATGATTTGGGATGCAAACATTAGGGGTAGTGTTCCTATATAATTGAAAGTTATAGAAATAACAAGGGTCATCAAATGTGTTGATCTGCACCATCCATTCAATCATGTTCCCCATTGTTTTTAATTTTCCATCATCACCTACCTCTCGATGATATTTCCTCAATCATAAATTGTGACATTAAACCACCGTGAGATTTAGTCAAACAATAATATCCACTCATCATGTAGAAGGAGTGATACAAGTTAAATAAAACCTAGGCATGACATGAAATCTCTTTCATTCACACAATAGAAGATAAAATAAGTCATGAGATTCTATCACAGAAACTCATGAATGTTTAATGAGTGTGTCTTATAAATAAATGACTATAATTGCATTATCACATGATATTAAGGAAATTATAAACCTTTAAATGGACTGACTGCATCACAGAATGTATACAATCACTGACCCATTGCATGAACTCATATAATATCAGATAAAGAAAACACATCACTGACGATATGAAACTTACGTCATTTTCTAAATTATCGCATGTATTCTATGTAATTATGAAGGAATGTTCTCAGGGAAATCACAATATCAATTAACTGATAATTCTATCATAGAATGAAGATTCTTAGAGTGGCGAAATTTATGAAATACAAATATTTTCAACAAATTATATAGGTCCCCAACATTCTTTAAAATAAGAGCACATTATTCTATATTAACTAAGGCATATTCTTGGAAATGGTCCCTTTGTTTTAGATAAATAGATAAAATCTATAGAAATAGATCAATACCATGTTATCAAATCACGTGAATGAGTATTCTAAGAGACACTTGATCTTAAGAAGGAATTATTTAGATGGAAGCGATGGAAAATGACCATTTTCTCACAATGGGGAAATCTACAAGACATCCATGTCTTGCGAATTGCTTGAGGAGAACCCACAAGACACCTTGTATTGTGAAGCAACATAAGAGACAACCGCAGACCTCACCTCTTAACATTAATAAGACCCGCATGCACCACCGGTGTCACGAGAAGGGAAAAAGGTTTCTGGAAACACTATTGTGAAGCCTTACATGAATAATAATAATATTTTATTGAACCATCTTGGATATGTAAAGGGAAGATAGAGGATCCCACTGATAGTGTTTGTTGAGATATTACAACGCACTTGTCTGTTAATGTGAAGAACACTTGACATCGCATAATCAATTAATGAAATGAATGGTGGATATCCGATGTATATAACCTTTCATGTAAAATCATTAATGTGAACAATATTAAATAATTTGAATACACTTGAGTTGATCCAATGAAAAATCTATGTCTCCTGAAGGATATCATGTAAATAAATTGGTTTATTAGAGGGGAAAACATGGTGTTGCATACTTGGATCATTCGAAGCGACTGAGAAGATAACGTAATCTTATAATGGTCATGAACATAAAATGATAAAATAAATAAAGGAGAAATAATTTAGTTCCATGTGATACATGAAACCCATGAAATCCATGAATTCATATATTAATAATTTCATTGGAAATAATGTTTGATAGTGAATATACAAGAAATACATGAAGATGATAATACAATAAAATTAACCACATACTATTGTCTTAAATATTCATACATGTGAAAATATAAAAGAAAAAAATTGATAATAATATAATAAAAAATTTCACAACCTAATGTGATAAGGCTTTTATGATCAACGACCTTGCATGAAGTGTTCCTAGTTTGTGGATGAAGTTGTGAAGAATATAAAAGGAGATTATTTACCAGTTTACAAAGTTTGGAATTCAAGAAGATATATATTACTATAATTGTTGTATATATTTATTGCATTTATATACTTGAAGATGTATTGTGAAATGGTTGTACACATATTAGTTAGGTTGGGAATTCATTATGAACAACCCATATCATGATCATTTGTTGTACTAAGGAAGCTAATCAAATAAAAGTTATCATAAATTTGTGGGAAAGACCTGAAACCATTGAAAATATACTTGAAAAAGTACATGATCATGTTTTATCTCAAAATATCTTGGAGTAATGTCAAAAAATCAACATACAGATGATCATGAAATGATGAAAGGAGGAAATATACCTTGTGTATTTGGGAGAAGATGACTCTTTTGTGGTTCCTGAGAAAAAGTCTCTAGTATAGATTCTAGAGCATTATAATGTGGATTTAGATTGAATGATGGGATTTAGAAAAAATAACATATTATTTTTATTCACGAGAGATATAGTGTGACTCTATGATGACCATTTTAATTGATTATAATATTATAGTGGAGAATCTATGTGAGGAGAATAACCAACATGACAAGGGGTAGGTCCTTACATAAATCCTTTTAAATATCCCATGTTATGGTCTCTCTTATCAATTATATATATGAAGTGAGAATATATGATATCATTGAGTGGATCTTGTACCTTAAAAATTTCACAAGGATTAATTAAAAAGAAATAATATTAAAAATTAAACCGAAGATTCACCCCCTCTATGCGGTAAACCTAGCATGGGGAACTATAAATGGAATTATAGTGTATAAAACCTCTAATTATCCAGGAGAGTTTTTATAATGTGGTGATTTTATGAAATAAATAAGCAACCAAATATGGAAAAAATTGTAATTTACTCTTATTAATTGTAATCTGTATATTTATGTTAAGACTCACAGGAATAGAAAGAAGACACATGCAAGAAAGCAAAATAAGTATCATCTTGTACGGATAGAGATACCTCTATGTGAATATAATATAAATGTTCTATGTTATAGAGAATATTTATATTATTATTAATATAGTAAGTCCAGATCAAGCATTGATGATGATGGATCACATAGTGATGCACTCCTTGATTTTAAAAAACATTTGAAGAAAGCTCCAAAAGTGGTTTTAAGAAATATTGTTTAAGTATTTATGGTGATTAAGGAAGAATAATTAAAGTTCTAAGGAGTGGGTAATGCTATAAAAAATTAATTGACTATAATATTTGGGATATCCAAAAATCTATATTTGGAAGGAAAATGAAGAAAAAAAGTTCAGTTTTCAATGTAAGATAAGAAGAACATGTTGAAGAATTACAAGGATGTGTTTTGAGAATAAATAATTTGATATTGTATTTTTAGAATATTTATATTCATTATAAATGTACTACAATGATTTTATGGTTTTCTAATATTCTCAACTGAAGGATAGAGATAATAGGTCAAAGGATATTGGAAATTTATTATAATAATCTAGATGCATGAATAAAGAATAAATGATGAAGCTAAAGGGGGAATAGGAAACCAAGATAATATCAGTTGATAATGAAAGGAACTCCCATGACATGATGTTTATATTTATGGAGGTAGGACAAAAAAAATTAAGATTCAAAACAAGATAGAATATCTTAAATAACAAAAATAAGAGGTTCTTCCACTCAAGTTTTCATTAGACTAGATCAATCGCCCTCAGGCTTTCATCATGTTTTTTATTATAATAATCATCTTTTAAAGGGTAAAGGTTTAACTCTTACAAGGAAATAATGATTTGGGACAATTACAATGCATGTAGGTATTAGAGGAAATAACCCATATTATACCACTTGAAACTAATCCTCCCTGACACATGTCATGATATAAGCACTCCACCTTGGTTGGGCTGGTTGGCTAGCTATCCTGTAAAGTGCTGCACAAACCCAATACCGAGGTTACTTCCATACCCTCTCTTTAATAATATTTTGTTTAGCTCTTCTCTAGTGAATATTCCTACTCTAAAACCACATATGGAGCCTTTTCCTCATGTAGTCTGATAGTTATATCTACATCTTCATGTTGTTCGAAGGCCTTGGTGTGGCCTAATGGCCTTGAGGTGGCCAGAAGGACATGAGAGACAACTAAACCAATGGCATTGGGTTGCCCAAAATCTTTATAGGACCCATGTACCAAATCGGTGAGCCAATGGACCATATGGTTGAATATTTCCAACTGCAACAACACCGAATAATACCTACAACAATACCTCCTACCAAACCTATTACAGTACTGCTACAGTACCCCGAAAATTTTGTCTCCACCTAGATTTGATCTCAAATCATTGGATGCACTTGTCGAGTCCTCACCAACTGGGATGAGTATCATGTGATCATGTTTTCATTTGGGATCATGATTTTATAATGAAAATGAGATCATCATGCAGTCAAACGGAATCATCCTCAAGGAAGATGGTATCCGATAACCAAGAAAATTCATTATGTACTAATTATGTTTCAAGTGATGGTAAAAGATTTAAACCAAACACATGTAATATATGTTTAGTGAAATATATTGTTAAATCCACCAAATAAATGGAGGATATAAAAATCTACATGAATAATTATTCCCTATGATATTTCCCAAATAGTGGTGGTGGAACAAAAAAGATTCAATTTAAATAATATTCGAAAACTAAATTGATTACACAACAAAATTAATTAATAATGTTCATAGGATATAATTTCTATTACTGGATGTTTCAAAACGAATATTTGGAATACTAGGAAAACGAAAAAAACAATGAAAATAATAAAATGCCTACATTTAGGGGTAGAAATGTTGATGAATAGAGAATATGTTCCATAGAGATTAAAAAAATAGAGAAAAAGATTCTATATACAAAGGAAATATTTGAATAATTTGAATTTTATTGACATTGGAAACAGATGTGGTCACTATTATGATGATTTATGGCATGAATGTATTATGAAAAATTCATCTGATGATGTTAATAGAAGATAAAAAAAGTAAATACATGTAACGACCCAAAATTTTAAAAATGGAAATTCCTCTTGATCAAATTAATTGTCTTATTATGTGAAATGGTTATATGAAATATTAACTCCATTTTTTTTATGCTTTTGGATTTCAAAATACAATTATTAATTGGTACCCATACTAATATCGCAGTTGAACAGTGTTTACAAGTTTAGATTAAATATTGGTCTTTAAAAAATCCAATTTACATAGATAAAGGATGAAATGGCCTCATCCAGTAGACCTACCCCTTATGAAGACCATTTTTTGGAGCTCAAAAAGGAGGTGTCATCATTGGGATTCACACATGACAAAGCCCAAGATGTAAGAAAAAGATGCTTTTATTACAAACATAAACATGATTTATTACATAAAACATCACTTGATAAAACAAATAAGATTGAGAGGTTTAGTGTCTTGGGGTCTTAGGATCATTACATAAAAACATAAAACCTGAAATACAACATCATTATAGAAAACTTCCTTTACATCACCACTACATTCCCTCATACTTAGTATTGCATGGGATAACCTGAGGACATGCATAAAAAAAGGTGAGCTATAAAGCCCAGTAAGGGAGTAACACATGGAATAACATGAGGAGTACAATACATGTTAGAAAATAGGCATATCGATAGATCATAAAATAAACATGAACATAAAGGCATGATAAAGCATGATAATCATAACATGCAAATGTGGCAACAACACTTAACATGGAATTAGCATAAGCCAAGGATCATTGCACATAGAGCATGATTAATTCTTCATTGCACATGAAGCATGAGTAAACCCTCATTACACTTGAATTATCATGAGTCAAAACATATTGCACATGTGCTATCATTATAATATACTTTACCCAATGCATTGGAGGGCTATAAGGGCACACCATTCTTAAACATTTCATTTCATGCATAAGTGTGCCACATGGATCATAAAACATGGATTCCTAAAACATAATAATTTATTCCACGATAAAGGATCGTGGAATTCAGAGATGAAACATTATAATAAATAATTAAAGGTGAATACCCATGATGGAGAAATGGGCATGGTATTCACTACATAATGACATTGGCTTAGAAAATCGGTGCGATTTCGTCAGCATAACAGTGAGACAAAAGAATTCATAAAAATGGTTTATGAGGGATAAAGGGGTTCTTCATCATATTTACTTGTAATAGACAGTAATGAGGTCATATAGATAAATGTCCCAACAATTTTAATGTAATTTAGATTCATGATACAAAAGTATTGCTTGAATGTTAAAGAGGAGAGAGAAGTTCCTTTCGGAATTTCGGCATAGTAACAGGTGTACATGGGAGGTATTTAATGAGAGAGAAAGGGTCTCCCGTCATTAAAACATGAAGAGGTCAGTATGAGGGAGGTGCGAAACCATACCCCAACATTCAAAATTGAAATTAAAATGAAAAAACAGCTGAACGAGAATTGGACAAAAATGAGAATGGAAGAAAAAACCTTTACTTGGAGTTGTGCTTCCAAAGTCTAGAGAGAGGGTTGTGAGAGGCTTCTTGAGAGCTTGGGGAACCTTGAAAGGATTATAGAGATAGAAGGGAAGAGGTTGGACAAAATCAAAGGCTTTGAGAGAGGAGGAAGTGGGAGCTTGGGTGGGTTTATATAGGAATGGAGAGAGAATTCTTTATTATTTAGGTTTGGGACCACTTATATTAAATTAATTCAAACCACAAACCAGCTCATGGTTTTTGCCCAATTTTTTTGGTAAAGGGAATAGGAAAACAATATTTTATAATTCCAAAGTCCTAAAATCTTAAAATAATATGGTTGCTTATGTGGAGGTGAGTCACACTCCCATGGAAATTAATTTAAAAAGACAAGGTGGTTAATAAGTCTTGAAGGGTCCATTAATGCTTTGAAAAGTAAGTCAAAAAAACCCAAAATCACATTATTTTAATGTTAAAAAATATATTGGCCGAACATAAAGATTATATTATTATATTACATCACTCTTGGGTCATTATGATGTCATAAAACACATTATATATTTAAACGGTGTTTAATTTTTACCCAAAAATTTGACTGTCTCAGAAATTTATGAAAAATTCACCATTGGATATTTTTGACATCCTGATTCCAGAAATAACATTTATTTTATCTAAATAAATTTCTAAATATGTTAATTTTATCTTTTAAAATAAAAACTGACATTTATCGAAAATTCAAGGGTTTTGACAGAAATGGTTTTCAAACCTTAATAAAAATTATAATTGCAATCATAAAATTAAAAGATCAATTATATTTAATAAAAATTAATTTTATAATAATATTATTATTTTCATAAAATATTATTTAATTCAAAAATCCCTTAATTTAATAAAATATATTTCTTAATTAAATAATAACTAAAAACACCATTTGTACTTTAAAACCAATTTACAATGTATCAAAAATGACTAGAAATTATATTCATTATTATATAAAAAAATAATGTACATGAACATTGTACTACTTATTTGTTACCTAACCCCTTAAAATAGCTGCATAAGACATAAGGGTAAGGTGTGCAATGGTGACAGAATTTAGGGGTGGCTCGGATAACATCGCTCAAGTGGTAATTTCAATAAACTTATACTTTTCTCGTAGACGATCACGTTCGAGCATGACACGATGAAGCTCAACTTGGGCATGGTCAAGAGCGAAGCCCTAAAAAGCCACCTATATTATGAGCTGTGACAAATGGGCTTCGTATGGGGAAATTCTACTGGATGAGACCATAGTTTATTTTCTCTGAGTAAATTGGATTTGTTAAAGCCCTATATTTATAAAAATCATGTGATAACTGTTCAATGACTACATTAGGAACGGTCAAAATTCTTAACATAAAACCAAGGAAGATGACATTTTATATAAACATAAATATACATATAATTATATCAAGAGGGATTTCCATTAATAAAACTTAGGGTCGTTACAATATTCCCCCCTTAAGAAATTTCACCCACAAAGTTTTCCTTTTCCCACACTAAAACAGATGTGGGTAACTCATCTTCATCATTTCCTCTGATCCCCAAGTCGCTTCTTCGAACATGTATTTTCTCCACAACACCTTGACGAGGGGCATTGTCTTATTTCGTAGAACCTTTTCTCTACGATCTAAGATCCTTATTGGTTGCTCCTCATAAGAAAGATCATCTTCCAATTGTACCACCTTAGAAGAGAGTACATGTGAAGGGTCCGGTATATACTTTCTTAAGAGGGATACATGAAAGAAATCATCGAATCTAGCCATAGTATGTGGAAGTTGTAGTCAATAGCCCATAGCCCCGACATAATCAAGAATCTCAAAGGGGCTGAGGTACCTTGGACTTAACTTCCCTTTCATTCCAAACCTCATGACCTTCTTCCACAGATATATGCGTAGAAAAACCATGTCTCCAATATTTAACTCAAGGTCTCATCGATGGTTGTCTGCATAACACTTATGTCGACTCAGGGCTGCCTTGATATACTTCTGAATGGTTTTTAACTTCTCCACCATTTCCTTGACCATTTTTGGTCCAAGCAGCTTACGTTCACCGAACTCATCCCAACATGTCGGTGTTTTGGACCTTTTCCCATACAGGGCTTCATATGGTGCCATTTGGATGCTCGAGTGGAAACTGTTATTATAAGATAACTCAACCAGAGAAAGATATTGATCCCATCATCTTTTAAAGTCCATTCACAATGCTCTCAACATATCCTCATGTGTTTGGATAGTCCGATCAGATTGTCCATCAGATTGAGGATGATGGGCCGTAATAAAGTTCAGTTCAGTATTTAGAGCATTTTGAAGATCCGTCCAAAACATAGAGGTGAATCTTGGATCTCAGTCAGAAACAATAGATTGTGGAACACCATGCAACCTTACTACATACCTGATATATATCAGTGCCAGTTGATCCAATGAGAAATCCTCCTGAATAGAAATGAAGTGTGCAGTCTTTGAAAGATGATCCACAAAAACCCATATTGCATTATTGCATTTGGATGTCCTCGGAAGTCCGATGACAAAGTACATGGTGATGTTCTACCATTTCCATTCTGGTATGGGCAATGGTTGCATCATCCCCTTTGACTTCTGCCTCTCTGCCTTCACTTGATGGCCCACGAGGCACTTTGATGTATATTCAGCGATCTCCTTCTTCATATTATCCCAGCAATGGTTTTCTCATAGATCTCGATACATCTTTGTGCTCCCTAGGTGAATAGAGAAATTTGAACTATGTGCAATATCCAAAATATCCTTCTTCAATTCCAGACTTGATGGAACACGAAGTCTTTTCCGAAACAACACAATTCCTTCTTCATTAACATTAAACTCTAAGTATTTTCCTTTTTTGAAAGCTTCTACTTTTTCCTGAATTCTCACATCATCCTTTTGAGCATCCTTTCACCATTCCAAAAGAGATGGTTGAGCAATCATTTTTGAAAGGATTGATGATGTTCCCTTCTTTATGATTCCCACGTCCATCTTCATCAAGTATAAGAAGATTGGATCCTTCTCAATTCCCATCATGGATAGAATTGCTCGGTCATTTCTACCTAGGGCATATGCCACCTTGTTCGTTTTCCAAAGGTGGTAATGTATTGAATAGTCATAATCCTTGATAAGCTCTATCCATCTTCTTTGGCGCAAATTAAGCTCTTTCTGTGTGAATATATATTTAAGACTCTTATGGTCAGTATATATCTCACATTTCTCTCCATAGAGATAATGCCACCATATATTCAAGGCCAAGATCACCGCCACCAACTCCAGATCATGTGTTGGATAGTTTTTATCATGGATTTTCAACTGCCTTGAGGCATAGGATATCACTTTATCATTCTGCATCAGCACACAACCTAATCCCTTTATTAAAGCATAACAGAATACCACAAAAAGTTCCCCACTTGTGGGTAAAGTGAGAACGAGCGCAGTGATAAGCCTCCTTTTCAACTCCTTGATTCTTTCTTCACATTTATCACTCCAAGAAAACTTTACTCACTTTCGAATTATCTTGTTAAGAAGGATGGACAATCGTGAGAAATTTCTCACAAATCGTCGATAATATCCTGCTAACCCCAAGAATCTATAGATATCCATTACCGATGTTGGCCTCGACCATCCCTAATTTGCATCTGTTTTGGAGGGGTCCACAGATATCCCATTGCTTGTGATGATTTGGCCCAAGAATGATACCTCCTTCAACTAGAACTCACACCTGATGTACTTAGCATGGAGTTTCTCCTTACGCAATGTCTCTAGTACATTTTTTAATTCTCCTCATGATCCTCCTTGGTTTTGGAGTATATTAAAATATCATCTATAAAGACTACCACAAATTTGTCAAGGTAATCTCTAAAGACTCAATTCATCAAGTCAATGAATATTCCTGGAGCATTGGTGAGTCCAAAAGGCATTACTATGAATTCATACTACCCGTAACTTGTATGAAAAGTAGTCTTGGGGATATCTTCCTTCTTCACCCTTACTTGATAATATCCCGACCGCAAATCCACCTTGGAGAAGTATTGTGCTCCATGAAGATGATATAACAAGTCATCGATTCATGGGAGATGATACTTGTTCTTTATCGTGATTTTGTTAAGTTCACGACAATCGATGCAAAGCTGTATTGACCCATCCTGTTTCTTGATGAAGAGGACTGGTTCACCCCATGGTGAAACACTTGGGCATATAAATCCTTTATCCAGATTCTCCTGTATTTGTATCTGAAGCTCTTCAAGTTCAACAACAGCCATTCAAAATGGAGTCTTGGATATTGGTAATGCCCCGGGTATACATTCAATTGAGAACTCAACTTATCTTCTAGGTGGAAGACCAGGCAGTTCCTCGGGAAACACTTCAGCAAAATCCCTCATAATAAGAATTTCTTCAAGGATTGTTTCTTCCTTGGACTCAATCATCTGAGATAGATATGTGTGCTCATAATGCAGTAATATCCATTCTTGAGATGATGGAGCTAAATGAGATTCATCTTCCTCCTTACACTTGAAATGAATCCGGGGTCGATTCTCCATATACAGTGTGATTTCCCACTCTCGACAATTTATGTTTGCTCTATATAAGGAAATCCAATCCATGCCAAGAACTGCATCAAATTCCACCAGAGGGAGAACACCGAGGTTCTCCTAGAAATTCCATCCACAGATTATAACATGGGAGAACTTATACTCATGGGATTCAATGAATGCCCCATTTTCCATACTCACAGACATCTTCACTTCTAGGATTTGTGGTGGGGCTGGGATTATTCTAGTAAACATTCAAGATATAAAAGAATGTGTAGAACCAGAATCAAAAAGTACGTTCGCTATTCATTAAGGAATAACTAGAGTACCTATCACCACTTCATTTCCGGGGTTCACTTCTGAAGAAGTGATGGAAAAATCTATTCCTTTCTCCCTTGGAGGTTGTTGGTTGTCTTCGAAAACCCTTGGATTAGGGCACAGATTTGCAAAATGACCCGGTTCTTTGTATTTGTAGCATTGAACAATGCGTTGAGGTTCGAACGGAGCGTTCCTCTCCTCTGTCGCAGCTGCGGGTCTTTCTTGCTAACAGTAAAAGGTTAGGTTCCCTTCTCTTCCACAACTGAAGCATTTTATCTTCCCCTTAAGGAAATTTCCAGGGTGCTTCTTTACGCACATTTGGCAAGTGGGGTGCTGGATCTTCTTAGCACAGTTGGATTTATCCATCGGACCGCCAGCATTGAATTCCACCTTATGATTCTTGTCCCCATGATACCCCTATGATTCCCTGATCTCCATTTCGACCTTGAGGTCACATCAGACAATTTCCTCATAGCTGTCGAAGTCACGAATCACTAATGCTTTCCACAGGCAAGGCTTCAGCCCACCAAAGAAGTAGTCAACTTTGTATTCGGGGGTAACGAAAAAGCTATAAGAGTAACGTGAAAGCCTTGTTAAGTTTTCATCGTATGCTCCAAAATATTCTTCATCTTTTTTTAGGGAAAGGAAGTCCCTTTCCATCTTAAGCCGGAGGGTTCGTGGAAAATATTTATCGAAATACATCTTCTGGAAATCATTCCATTCCAATGACTCAATCTCCTCCTTAGGCTTTGTATTTTTGATCATCTTCCACCATTGATATGATTAACCCTCCATACGATAAGCCTCCAGGAGAACCTTCACATGTTCAGAACATTGGAGTATGTAGAATATCTTTTGAATGGAGTTGATCCATTGTTCAGCGATCGTGGGATCGGATGATCCACTAAAAGTAGGAGCCCTTTGTCTCATGAAGCACTCGATAGAGACTTGTTCTTTATTAGGGGGGGGGGGGGTGGTTGAACGTTCCTCTTGACCCGTGTTTCAATTCAAAACATGATTTACCTGAGAGCGAAGCGTGACAATGTTCGTGATTCCCACTCAAATTGGATTGGGCATCAAATTAGTACAGTCAACACACTGATCTTCACAACGTTTGTTGGCTCGAGTCCTCCAATTACCACCCATTGGCTGGAATAAAATTAAAGTTAGGGTTAACACATAATGGGTAATCCAAAGACGAAAGTTGATGACTAATAAATAAACTTTTATCTCCATAACTCATGAGTCTATAGGCTTCAATCTAGGATTTTCATGATCTACATTCTAACATATATTCGTAGGGGGATTTTTTTAATTCCCTTAATAAGAGTTCATACTATGATTTTGAATTTATCAAAACATATCCCCCGGGAGTGTCGTAACCAAGAGTGAAGCAAGGCCCATTGTCGTGGACTAGTTCCCGTTCGAGTATAGCTCAAAGCGCTGTTTTCTTTTTTTACCCCTAGGACACATTTGTGCCAGAGCCGCCTCTATATGCTCGTATCCAGACATGGATGTATTTGTTTGATAAACCACTTACTCAGTACTTACCAAAACTTAGGGATTTTTTTATTATACTTAGTCTTGTATCTAAGGCTTTACTAGGGTTTCCTAATCTCAAATATAACTAAATCTATCATCTGATACCAACTATGACAACCCTCCTTTTATTACAAACATAAACATGATTTATTACATAAAACATCACTTTATACAAGAAAGAGAATCGAGAGGTTTATTTTCATTGGGGATTAGGATCATTACATAAAAACTAAAAACATGAAATACAACATCTTTATTGAAAACTTCATTTACATGACCACTACATTCCCTCGTACTTATTATTTCATGGGATAACCTGAGGACATGCATAAGAAAAGGGTGAGCTATAAAGCCCAGTAAGGGAGTACACATGGAATAACATGAGGAGTACAATACATGTTAGACAAAAGGTATATCAATAGAGAATAAAATAAACATGAACATAACAGCATGATAATGAATGATAATCATAACATGGAAATGTGGCAACAACACTTAACATGGAATTAGCATGGGACAAGGCTCATTGCACATAGAGCATGAGTAAATCCTCATTGAAAATGAAGCACGAGTAAACCCTCATTTCACTTGAATTATCATGAGTCAACACTCATCTAACATGATGTATCATGATACTATTATTTACCCAATACAATGGAGTGGAATTAAGTCCACCTTTCTTAAACATTTCATTTCATGCATAAGTGTGCCACATGGATAATAAAATAGGGAATCATAAAACAGAATAATTTATTCAACGATAAAGGAATGTGGAATTAATACATGAAACTTGATAATCAATAAGTAATGGTGAATACCTTTGATGGAGAAATGGGCATGGTATTCACTACACAATGACAATGGCTTAGAAAATCGATACGATTTCGGCAGCGTAATGACGTAACATAAGAATTAATAAAAATGGTTGATGAGAGATAAAGGGGTTCCTCAATATATTTACATGTAACAGAATGTAATAAGGTCATATAGATACATTTCCTAACAATTTTAATGTAATTTTGATTCAGGATACAAAATTATTGCTTGAATATAAAAGAGGAGAGAGAAGATCCTTTCGGAATTTCGGCATAGTAACAGGTGTACATGGGAGGAATTTAATGAGAGAGAAAGGGTCTCCCATCATTCAAACATAAAGAGGGAAGTATGAGGGAGGTGCAAACCCATACCTAAACATTCATAATTGAAATTAAATGGGAAAAACAACTTAAAGAAAATTGGACAAAATGAGAAAAGAAGAAAAAACCCTTACATGGAATTGTTCTCCCAAAGACTAGTGAGAGGCTTGTGAGAGGATTCTTGGGAGCTTGGGGAACCTTGGGAGGATTCTAGAGAGAGTAGGGCAGAGGTTGGACGAACTCCAAAGGCATTGAGTGAGGAGGAAGTGGGAGCTTGGGTGGGTTTATATAGGAAAGGTGGGTGAATTCTTTATTATTTAGGTTTGGGACCCCTTATATTAAATTAATCCAAACCACAAACCATCCCATGATTTTTCCCATGGTTTTTGCTAAAGGGAAGAGGAATAAAATATTTTATAAGGACAATGTCCTAACTTTTTAAAATAATAATGTTGTTTATGTGGAGGTGAGTCACACTCCCATGGAAATTAATCTAAAAAGAGAAGGTGTTTAATAAGTCTTGATGGGTCCATTAATGCTTTAAAAAGTAAGTCAAACAAACCCAAAATCACATTATTTTAATGTTAAAACATATATTGACAGAACATAATGATTATAGTATTTTATTACATCACTATTGGGTCATTAGGATGTCATAAAACACATTATATATTTAAACGGTATTTAATTTTTATCCAAAAATTTTACTGTCTCAGAAATTTATGAAAAATTCACCATTGGATAATTTCGACATCCTGATTCCAAAAATAACATTTAATTTTTCTAAATAATTTTCTAAATATGTTAATTTTGAATTTTAAAATAAAAACCGACATTTATCGAAAATTCACAGGTTTTGACAGAAATGGCTTTTTAACCTTAATAAAAATTATAATTGCATTCATAACTTTATAAGATAATATATATTTAATAAAAATTAATATAATAATAATAATATTATTTTCTTAAAAAATTATTTAATTCAAAAATACATTAATTTAATAAAATAGATTTCTTAATTAAATAATAAATAAAAACACCATTTATATTTTAAAAACAGTTTACAATGTATCAAAAATTACTAGAAATTATATTCATTATTATATAAAAAAATAATGTACATGAACATAATACTACTTATTTGTTACATAAATACTTAAAACAGCCACATAAGACCTAAGGGTAAGGTCTGCGATGTCGAGAGACTCTTGGGGTGGCTCGGATAACGTCGCTCGAGTGGTAATTTCAATCAACTTCCACTTTTCCTGTAGACGATCGCATTCGAGCTTGACATGATGAAGCTCAGCTTGGGATTGGTCAAGAGCGAAGCCCGAAGACTCCACCTATTTTCTGGGCTCGGAAAAATGGGCTTCATATGGGGCAATTCTACTGGATGAGGCAATCGCTTCTTTTTTCTGAGTAAATTGGATTTGTTAATGCCGAATATTTAAACTAATCATGTGATCGTTGTTCAACGGCTATATTAGAAACGACCAAAATTCTTAACATATAACCAAGGAAGTTGAAATTTTATATAAACATATATATACATTTAATTAGATCCATAGGTATTTCGATTAATGAAACTTTGGCTTGTTACTTGATGACCATCAATACATTAAGCTAGAACGGAACCGCCTGCATGATTGGTGGAAGTTGATAGAGATTACCACCCGAGAGATGTTATCAGAGTCACCCCAAGAGTCTATCACTATAGCACTCCATTACATTCGATCTTATGTGGGTTTCATAAGGGTTTCTATAATAATACACTAGTACAATTATTATGTACACAATTTTTTATAGATAATATATAGTCATTTTATTATTGTTACTTTCTAAATAGTTTTTAAAGCGAAATAGTATTTTGAGTTAATATTCTACTAAGAAATATATTTTTATAAGTTAATGATTTTATAAATTAAATAATATTTTAATAAAATATTATTATTAGTATTAAATTATTTTATATTAAATATAATGATCGTATAATTTTATGAATGCAATTGTAATTTTTATTATGGATGGAAGGAAGTTTTTGTCAAAACCCAATTTTTTTTAATAAATTTCTGTTTTTATTTTAAAAGTGAAAATTCAAATATTTAGAAAAATATTTATATTAAATGAATTTTATTTTTGGAATCAGGACATCAAAAATATCCCACGGTGAATTTTCCCTAATTTTTTTGAGATAATCAATTTTTTGGATGAAAATTAAATATCGTTTAATTATATAATTTGTTTTATGTCATCCTAACCTCCTGATAGTGATTTAATAAAATACTATATGAACTATGATCGGCCACTATATGTTGTTCCATTGAAATAATGTGATTTTAGGTTTGTCGTATTCATTTTACATAGCCTTTGTCGATCCTCCAAGACTTATATAACATTTTAGCTATTTAATTTGATTTTCATGAGAGTGTGACTCACATCCACATAATCAAACCTATAATTTTTATATTTTTGGGCATTAAAATTATAAAATATTGTTTTCCAATCCCATTTTGTAAAAATAATAGGCAAAAACAGGTGCTGGTTTTTGGTTTAGATTAGATGAATGTGTGGTGACCCAAACCTAAATAATAAAGAATTCCCTCTCTTTTCCTATATAAATCCAACCAAGATCCAACTCCTCATTTACTCAAAGAATTTGGAGCTCAACCGACCTCTATCCTCCTCTATCTAGAATCCTACCATGGATCCCCATTCTCTAAAGAATCCTCTCTCAAGCCTCTCCCTAGACTTTGAGATCACACATCCATGTAAGGGGTTCCATCCTTTCTCATTTTAGACATTATTTTCAATATTGTTATGTCCTTTTATTTCCAATTATAAATGTTGGGGGTATGATTTACCACCACCCCATACTTCCATTTTTAAGTTTTAATGATTAGAGACCTATTTATATTTCATTAATTCCTCCCATGTACACTCGTTACCATGTCGAAATTCCGTATGGTATGTCAATCTCCTCATTTATATTAAAGCAATTATTATGTATTATGAATCCAAATTCCATTACTTATTTTGGGACATATATCTATATGACCCCATTAATGTTCATTTCATGTATGTTTTAGGATACATATCTTTCTCTCTCATCAACCATTTTTATGAATTTTGATGACATGTTGTTATGCTACATAAATTGCACCGTGTTTTTTCAAGCCAAACTAATTGTGTAGTGAATACAATCCCCATTTCTCTACCAAGGTTATTCACCTTTAATCACATTTACTTATTGATTATATAGTTTTATTTAATAATTCCACATTCTTTTATCATGAATTAAATGTTGATGAATCCATGTTTTATGATCTCTGTTGTGCACTTATGCATGAAATGAAATGTTTAAGAATGGTGCCCCCTAATAGTGCTCCAATGAATTGTGTAAAGATTATTATCATGATAAATAAAGTGAAATCAGGATTTAATCATGATAATTCAAGTTCAATTAGTATTTACTCATGATAATTCAAGTGAAATTAGGGTATACTCATGGTCTATGTGCAATAATCCTTAAATCAGGCTAATTCCATGTTATGTGTTGTTGCCCCATTTCCATGTTCTAATAACAATGATATATAAAGCCTTCATGTTCATGTTTCTTTATGATCCGTTGATATTTCTATTTCCTAAAATGTATTTTATTCTACATTTTACTCCCTTTTTACTCCTTTACTGGTCTTTGTAGCTCACCCTTTTCTTATACATGTCTTCAGGTTATCCCCTGCAATGCTTTGTATGAGGAAATGTAGTGGTCATGTAAAGGAATTTTTCTATAAGATGTTTCGTTTTATGTTATAAGTTGATATATAATTTTCCAAATCTCTAATTACACTAGACTTCTCAATATTCTATGTTGTATCAAGTTAATTTTTTATGTAATAATTTATGTTAAGTTTGTTATAAAAATTAGGGTGGTTATCATTGGTATCACATGATAGGTTTAGTTATTTTTGGATTTGGATTAGAAAACAGTCATGAATTACTTAATGATAATACTATGTATAATAAAAACATCCCAATTGTTTGGTGAGTATTTAGAAAGTCATTTTCAAGAAAATACTTCCCTATCTGGATACAATTAGGTAGAGGAATCTATGGCTCAAATGTACCTAGGAGTGAAAACACCAACAAGGACTTTTAGGTTTGACCCAGGGTATCCTGGTACACAAAAATGGGCCTTCTTGCACTCTTAGTTATTAAAATTTTAGGGGATATGATTTATTAAATCCACAAGTTTAGTATGGACCATTATTAAGGAGATTAGTTAAATGGACCTAATAATATATTATAGAAATTATATCAGGTATAACATATATTTAAGCCTATAGATTCATAAGTTATAGAAATAAAAGTTATTTATAAGTCATCCATTTTTTTCATTGGATTACCCATAATGTGTATCCCACAAAATTACATTTATTCTAGCCAATGGTTGGCAATAGGAGGACTCGAGCTAACAACCGGTGTGATGACTAATGTGACGACTGTTCTAATGGGATGGCCAATCCAATGGGAGTATGAATCATGAACATTGTCACGATTATCTGTCAAGTTAACTCAATACTAGAATAGAAACATGGTTCTAGAAGAACATTCAACCACCCCTAAGAATGAAATAGTCACTATTGAGAGCTTCATGAGACAACAACGTCATACTTTTAGTGGATCATCCGATCCATCTACTGCCGAACAATGGATCAACTCCATTGAAAATATATTCAACATAATCCAATCATACAAATAAGAAAATGTTCTTCTATATGCTTATCTTTTGGAGGATGAGGCTGATCAATGTTGTACATTGATCAAAATTACGAAGCCAGAGGAGGAGATTGAGGGGTTAGAATGGAAGGATTTCTGAAAAATGTTTTTCCATAAATATTTTCCAGGAAACCTATGATGTAAAATTGAAATGGACTTCCTTTCCCATAATAAAAAATACAACAAATCCATCAAAGAATATGAGGAAAACATCACAAGGATAGCACGATACACCTCCAGCTTTTTCATTATCCCCGAATGCAAGGTTGACCGCTTCTTTGGTGGGATGAAACCCAGCCTACAAAAGATCTGGAAAACCATGACATTGACAACATTGAGAAAATTGTCTAAGGTGCCCTTGCGGTCGAAATGGAGATCAAGGAATCTTAACGGTATCATGAGGAAAAGAGGCCTCTTGTGGAATTCAATTCTAGCAGTCTGATGGATAAATCGAATGGTGATAAGTAAATCCAACACCCAACATTCCAAATGTGTGGAAAGAAGAACCCAATATATTTTCTAAAAAGGAAGAAAAAATGATTTAGGTGTTGAAGAGAAGGACACCTAGCTGTTAACTGCCGACAAGAGAATCCCGCGGCGATGACAGAGGAGAGGAATTCTACGTTTGACTCTCAACTCAATGTTCATTGCTTCAACTTCAATGAACCGAGGAATCTTGAAAACCAGATCCCTGAGCTAAGGGTATTTATAGGTAACCCATAAACTAGAAGGCATATAGGGAGAGCTTTTTCCATCACTACAATTGAAGTGAACCCCGACAACGAAGTGTTGATAGGTATGCTAGTTATTAATTCATGAATAGTGAACATACTTTTTGGTTCTAGTTCTACGCATTATTTTGTATCCAGAAAGTTTAGTAGAACAATCCCAACCCCCCCCCCCCAATTCATGGATGTAATGATGTTGGTGAGTATGATAAAAGGGGTAATCATAAAATCCCACGAATATAACTAATCCCCTATAATAATTGGTGGATTGAACTTCACGGTGAAACTCATCATACTCCCTCTTGTGAAATTTGATGAAATTATTGGCATGGATTGACATTCCTTATATAAATCCAACATAAATTACTGTGAGTGGGAAATCACTCTCTATATAGGGAATTGATCCCTGATTCTATACATGTGAAAGGAGGAATATGAATATATTTTTGCACAATCTTCTCAATCATGGATATTATTACCCTTTGGGCACGCGTATCAGGCTTAGATGATTGAGTCTTATGATGTAAACATCCTTGAAGAAATTCCCATTGTGAGGGAATTCCCTTAAGTGTTTTCTAGGTAATTGCATTTTCTTCCTCCAAGATGATATGTTTAATTCTTAATTGACATTATAACTGGGGCATTGAAGACATATAATAATCTGTATAGAACGGATATTGTGGAGCTCTAGGAGTTGAATAAACAACTACCGAACAATCTATATAAAGGATTTATATTCCCAAGTGCTTCATGATGGGGTGCACCATTCCTATTCATCTAGAAGAACTATGGGTCAATGAGCCTTTGAATTGTTTATCGTGATCTTAATAGAATCACAATAAAAAAACAAGTATCATATGTGATGTTTTGATGACGTGTTCGATCATATACTTGGAGCACCATACATCTCCAAGGTGAATCTACAATCAGGATATTACCATGTAAGGGTGAATAAAGAAGATATCCACAAGGCTTCTTTTTTACAAGATATGAGAACTATGAATTCCCATTAATGCCTTTCAGACTCACCAATGATCTATAAATCTTCATGCACTTGAGGAATAGAGTCTTTAGATATTACCTCGAAAAAAATTTTGATAGTATTTATAGATGATATTATAATATACTCCAAAACCAGGGATGATCATGAGGAGCATCTCAAAACTGTACTAGAGACCTTGTGGAAGGAGTGTCTCTATGGAATGCACAATATCTGTGAGTTATGGTTGAAGGTGGTCTCATTCTAGGGTCATATAATCACATGCAATGTGATATATGTGGATCCCTCTAGGACAACAGCAATTGAGGGATGGATGAGGCCAACATCGGTAACAGATATATGTAGCTTCTTGTGGTCAGCTATATATTGTCCCCGATGTGTGAGAAATTTCTCATGATTGTCAAACCCACTTACTAAGATTACTTGGAAGGGATCCATGTTTTCTGGGTGTGAAGAATGCGATGAAAAATTCGAGGTGTTGAAAAAGAGCCTTATCACTATTCCCATGACCACATTACCCATGAGTGGAGAAATTTTTGTTGTATTTATTGATGCTTTGATGAAGGGCATGGGTTGTGTGTTGATGAAGAATTATAAAGTGATAGCCTACACCTTAAGGATACTAAAAATCCTTCAGCAATACTATCCCAAAAATGATTTGGAGTTGGCGGCTATTATTTTTTCATTGAAAATATTGTGGATTTATCTTTATAGGATGCAGTGTGATATATGTACTGATCACAATAGCCTCAAATATATATCCAAACAAAAAGAGATTAGTATGTGCCAATGAATATAGATAGAAATCATCAAGGATTATGACTACTCAATCCACTACCATCCCTGTAAGGAAAATAAGGTGGCTGATGCTCTCTGTAGAAAGGATTCTGCATATTTATCAATGATGAGAATTGAAAAGGATCCAATCTTCATATATTTTTTTAAGATGGACATGGGAATAATTAATGGAGTAAACTCATCAAACCCTACTCATATGATTGATCAACTATCCCTCATGAAGACAATAATGGATGATCATAGAAAGGATTTATAATTCTTAAAAAGTGTCACAACCCATCCTCAGGACCCATGTCGTGACTACCCCAAGCCCGCCTCCCTTAGGCCAGGTTATGGTGACTACCACCAACGTGTAAAACCCAACAAAAAAGGGAAGACATTTCCTTTAAAAAGTAAACAAACACCACATATTAAGCAAGAAGAAGTAAAAACTAAGTAAAAATGGGTACAATATTATGTGAGGGTAGTAAATGGGCCAGAATATAAACCTAAATTGGAGGTAAAGTACAACTGGAATGAAATTAATGCAACTGAAAGTAAAGCAGCAACGTCGAGCCGTCCAATGGAAGTCCCCCCTGATGGGTGGGAACAGATAGCCTCCTCAGCTCCTCGGGTCCAGCCGTCCTCTCTGTGTACGTCACATCCAGTGGTCCACCTCTAGGTACCTACTTGCTCCACAAGCCTCAACCACGATCAGCGATGTATGTCATTTGCATCCAACACAATGTAGTGTGGGCATAGCCTGTGTAGGGGTGTGTATATGCTACTCAGTAGGGACCCCGAGACCCCCGAAGGTCTCTCAGAATCCACAAAGGATAATACACAAAGGAAAGATACTATCACGAAGTAACATCCAACAATGAAAAGGTATATTCCCATACATATACCTATGTCATCAATTCCAGTTCGGCTCCAACATCTGAGACCAAGTTCGATCACGTCCACACATGATAGTACAACCTAATCTGCACAGGAAAGCACAAAAAATCCATATAGGAAGAAAATCAATCATATCGAAGATAATGATTGAAATTCAAGACTCATCTCACAAAGGTATACTTATTCGTAAGGTGATAGAGATGATCAGATGTAGCCACTTATTCATCTAAGCTGGGACCCACGTAGGATACAAAAACTAGCTACTCTTCCAGACCCATGTAGGATACAAGAACAAAGTCAAACACTGCCGGACCCACGTAGGATACATGAATAGTAGTACTACCAGACCCACGTAGGATACAAGAATAGTAGTCATCGCCGTCGAACCCCCGTAGGATTTCAGTATGGTATTCATCGCTGCAGAACCCATAGAGGATTTCAGTGCAGTCTTCATCGTTGCCGAAACCACGAAATATTTAAGTGAAGTCATCATCGTCGTCGCAGTCGCAGCCGGCTCTAGGGTTCCCACACGAAGCATGCTCGATTCTGGGAGGGTTCGCTCGACGAGCCAAGGGGGTAGATACCTCAACTGACACGTAGTTTGGAGTTGATGGATCCAATAGTTCCGTCTCGAAAAAGGGAACTCAACGTGACAGATGGCGCATCAATCAGACGCCCGGTCTGAGAGTTAATGACTTTTTCGTTCTAGGGGCCGGTTGATTTTAAGTCAAAATAAACCCGACCGCACTTCAACTACATCCAAACCTTGAGCGGAGTATCCCAAAAGGTATTTCTCACTAATATGAATTCAACAAATTCGATGACACGTCAATCGGACGTCCGAAGCTCAAGTTATAAGCCTTTTCGCTCCGAGGGCCCAGTTGGTTTCGTTCTCGAACCAACCCGACTATACACAAATATCTTTGAAACCTTGAGTGTAATAAACTGAAACGACCATGAAGATCCAAGGATTTCATCGCAACTAATAGTGTGTCGATCGGAGGTCCGTAGCCCATGATACGTGGGTTTGAACGGAACTGTCCAGAAATAGGGAGTTTTTGGCCCGGACCGACCCAGCCCAAGACCCCCTGGGTCGGCCTGAACCGGGTCTGGGTCCGGCCCATTAGGGTGCGACCCGGCCCGGTGGGTGCGGCCCGGCCCGGTGATGCTGGTTTGACCTGGGTGGTCGGTTGGCCTGACACGGGCGTGGCCCGCATGGCCAGCTCAGCGCTAGCCGAGCAGTCATGGAAAGGGGGGGGGGGGGGGAGGGGGGCACTGCCCCCCTGTTTGAGAAACGGCCCCCCCACGAGGGGGGCCCACAAATTGCAAGCCAGGGGTTATGACCCCAGGCTTTCTCAGAAACCGGTTGTCCATGCCGGCCGGTGTGTCACTGCGGTACTCCCTGCGGGTCCTGCCCTCCTTGCACCGGCGGCCGGCGGTTCCAGCCGCCACTCCCCGAACCACCGTGGCAATGGGCCGTGACTTTGTTTGACCTGCGCGGGACGACAGCGTCGCGCCCCTCCGCCGCAGCCCCGCTCAGGACGCCGCTTCGTCGTGGTTCTCCGGCGTTGTGTGACGGCAACGCGGCTTCGTTCGGCCTCAACAGCACGGCGCGGCGGCGCCGCACATCTTCACCCATCCCTCTTTCTTCCTCAAGGTGTCGTTCCACCACACTGCCTTTTCTCGGGCCGCAACAAGTACAACATCAAAGGAGGAGAAGGGTCGGCTGTTTTCATGCGATCCGACCTCCTCCCGTTTTTACGAAAACAGGCGGCCCAATATAAAAGTCGATGAACGACAAAGAAAACACGAACAAAAAATTAACCCCTACTTCTATGATGTCATCGAACGAGGTTTGTCGGAAAAAAAAACTCCGTCGAAGAAGGCTTCGCAGAAGGAGGCTCTGTAAGTGTCATCGACGTCACGATACATGGCGTCACGGTGAAGAGTATCGTCAGTGTCATGGTACACGGCGTCGCGTCGTCTATCTCTGAGGAATTAGCATTCTTCGTCATCCTTCTTCGGAGGCCGGTGTTCTTCGTCGTTGTCAGTGCGTTCTTTGCATTATTCAAGTAGGAAGATGAAGTTCTTCCTGGAACTCTCCCTCTTAACACAACGAAGCAACCCCAAATGAAATAAGACATTGTCTTATTTAATTAACACACACAAGCCAACATTCCATTTTAAATTCTAAATAATTAATTCAATTAATTGAATTAATTCAATTAATTGAATTAATTTAATTAATTGAATTAATTGAAGAGTCTTAATATTCCAATTAATGTGAGAGTTGACTTGGCATTTAATAAGGGGGTGCAGGTGTGTTACAAAATAAGGGGGGCTTTGAGGAAGTTGAAAAGGTGGGGTCCATGTGGGGGCCACCTCACAAATATCCTATCAAGATGGGTTAGGATATAGTGGGTCCCACCTCAACTTCCATAAGTAGTTTTAAACTAAATAGAACATAAAATAAAAATTGTTACACAACTTTTATTTTATTCATTAGTTAACCTTTTTTAAAATAACCCCACCCGAGAAAATGCAACTCCAGAAAAGGTGTTCATAAATAATTACCGGCGCTACGGTTTCATTGGTTCCCTCAGATTTCGATTCTGAGCACTGGTTCAAATGTTAGGAAAACCCGCCCGTTCATTCAATGAATGTACCTAAGCTAAACTTCAGAAATTGATTTCGGGCACACCGATCCTTGGATTCAGGTTCCGTTAGAAACTGCGTTCTTGTAAAATCTCAAATAAAATTAAGAAAAATTTTCCCTTGAATTTTACGGTTCTTTACATTACTCCCACCTCAGGGATTTACGTCCCCGTAAAGATACATCATAAACTAGGGGAACAAATGTGGGTATTGTGCACGCATCTGAGCCTCCCGCTCCATAGTGCGCTCCTGGAGGTTCACGTACTGCCATCTGATTCCCACTAATGGAATCGACCGCCCACGTAGGACCCACTCTTATCGATCCTCGATCTCCTCCGGGACCTCCTCAAAAGTCTCCCCATAATCATTGACCATCTCCCCATGGCTGATGATATGCCTTAGGTCATGCACGCATCACCTCAGCTGAGATACGTGGAAGACGTCATGCACCTAGTGCAACTAAGGTGGTATAGACAGGCGATAAGCCACCTCACCTATCCTGCTGAGTACCTAAAAAGGTCCTATGAAGCACGGAGTCAACTTGCCACATCGGCCAAATCTCTGTAATCCACGTTCGAGGTGAGACCCGTAAGAAGACGTGGTTTCCATCCTCGAACTCTACTGGTCTCCACCTCCTGTCATCATATGACATCAGTCGGCATCGAGCTGTCCTCAACCGCTCCTAGATGACCTGGACCTTCTCTATCGTGTCCTGGACCATCTCTGGTCCCACAAGTGATGACTCCCCAGGGTCTGTCCAGCACAAAGGTGATCTGCAAGGTCAGTCGTACAATGCCTCGTATGGTTCCATCCAGATGGTGGAGTGGTATCAGTTTTTGTACACGAACTCCACCAAGGGTAGGTGGTCCTCCCATCTGCGACCATAGTCGAGGACAGATGCATGGAGCATGTCCTTGAGAGTTTGAATGGTCCTCTCCTTCTGACCATCTGTCTGTGGGTGAATGACAGTGCTCAGATGTATCTGCGTCCCGAATGCCTCCTGCAACCCCTTCCAAAGCAAGGAAGTAAATCGAGCATCTCGATCGGAGATGATAGATTATGGAACACCATGAAGCCGTACTATCTCCTGAATTTAGAGGCGTCCCAGACTTTCCATTGAACACTGCTCTCTGATGGGTAAGAATTGAGCTGACTTGGTGAGTAAGTTGACAATCACCCCAATGGAGTCGCGACCTCTGGATGTAGTTGGTAGTCCTGTCGCAAACGCCATATATATCCCATCCCACTTCCACTCCGGGACCCCCAAGGGATGTACCAAGACAGCTGGTACCTGGTGCTCCGCCTTCTCCAACTTGCAGGTGAGGCATTGGGAAACGAACTCTGCCACAACCATATTCATACCCGGCCACCAGTGCTATCATCTATGATCCTTGTATATCTTCACCACTCCTGGATGTACCGCTAAAGGGGAAGTGTGAAAATCTCTCAGAAACTCCTCCTGTAAAGCAATTGGTACCATGGTATGTCCTCTGAAAAGGAAGACATTCCCTCATCCTGAAAAGAATCCATCAGGTCCCTATCCTGAGGATATCAGTGCACGCCATGTCTCACAGTCAATGTCTCCACACTATGCCTCTCTGACCCGCTGTAGAAGTGGAGGAGTGACTGTGAGTGAATAAAGAAAGGATGATCCATCTCTATCCATGAAGGATATCTACAAAGCCACTAGCTGCTTTGTCGCCTCCCCAAGAAGCTGAATGTCCGTCCTCCTGTTGAGAGCATGGGCTACTGCGTTCCCCTATCCAGGAGTATTGACTATCTCAAAGTCGTAGTCCTGGAGGAACTCGAGCCATCGTCGCTGTCTCAGGTTCAATACCTTCTATGATAAGATGTACCTGAGACTCTAGTGGTCAGAATAGACTGTAAATTGATCACCCATCAGATAGTGTCGCCACATTATCAGAGCGAAGACCACTGCTACTAACTCCAGATCATGGGTAGTGTAGTTCTGCTCATGCTGCCTCAACTTTCGTGATAATAGGCGATCATTGATCACTCCTGCATCAGGACACATCCGAGTCTGGTCCATGATGCATCGCAGTAGACTACATACCCAACTCCCTCCTCTGGTAGCCTCAAGATAGGTGCGCTGGTCAATCTATGTCTCAGCTCCTGGAAGTTCTACTGACATCTATCTGACCACACGAAGGGTTTCCCCTTCTTCGTCAATGCTGAAAGTGGTTCCACAACTCTGGAAAAGTCTGGAAAAAACCTCCGGATGTACCTAGCTAGAACCAAGAAACTCTTCACCTCCGTCACGCTCCTGGGTGGCTCCCAATATAGCACTACCACAATCTTCACAGGATCCACTGCAACTCCTGCCTCAAAGATTATGTGTCCTAAGAAGTGGGCCTCACATAACTAGAACTGACACTTCGAGTGCATTCCATAAAGCGGGTGCTCTCGGAGTGTGTCTAGGACATCCCACATGTGGTAGGCGTGCTCCTCCTCAGTGGTCGAGTATATCAATATGTCGTCGATGAAGACCACGACAAATCGATCAAGTTATGGGTGAAAGACCCTGTTCATGAAACTCATGAACACCGCTGGAGCATTGGTTATGCCGAATGGAATAACCAAGAACTCATAGTGGCCATTCCGACATCTGAAGGATGTCTTCTGCACATCCTCGTCCCGAACTCTGAGCTGATGATAGCTTGACCTGAGGTCTATATTTGAGAACCATCGTGCTCCCTTGAGATGATCGAAAAGGTCTTCAATCCATGGTAGCAGATACTTATTCCTCAAGGTAACTTGGTTCAGGCAAAGATAGTCGACACACCGTCGCAAGCTCCCGTCCGCCTTCTTGGTGAACAAAATCAGGGAACCCCAGGGTGAAACTCTTGGTCGGATGAATCCCTTGCCTTGAAAGTCCTCCAGTTGTACCCGTAGCTCTAAAATCTCAGTGGGAGCCATCCAATATGCTGGAGTGGATATCGGGGCTGTCCCGGGGTACTGGTCAATATAAAAGTCTACCTCTCTGCGAGGAGGTAGTCCTGGAACGTCGTCCGGAAAAACGTCCGCATACTGATCCACCACTATTGGAAAACTATGACTCCGCACGTCAACTACTCCTAGGATGAGGCTAGCCAACTGATGAGTGATCGGTTGTCCTCTCATCCACGTGAGTCCATCCTACGCTGCTAAGGCTCCCTTCTGGCCGGTGAAGGTGAACTTGCTCCCATCGGTGCGAACACACCCCACCTTGCGCCAAATATAGTCAATAAGTGCATGGACTGTATATAACCAATCAATTCCCAAGATGACGTCGTAAGGACTCGATGCCGCTACAAGAAGATCACAGCCGAAGATCTCTCCTCCTAGTGTAAGCTCAAACTGCCGGCACCAGTGCGAAATCATCAAGTCTGATCTCGTAGGAGTCTCTCACTGTAAGGATCGAGCCAACGACTCCGTCGGAATCTCCGAGCTCCGGACATGGGCAGTTGAAATAAATTAATGACTTTCTCATGTGTCTATAAGATTTGAAAAAAGGGTGGAGTAGACAAATATATTTCCTCGTAACATCTCTGGCGTGCCGTTGTCATAGGCCTATACTGCCAGAAGATGAGACTGTCTCTGCTCGCCAGCTCCCTATGGTCGAGGTGGACCTCCAGGTGGTTGTGCTTGTAAAGCCTCAAAGCGTCATCCACCACATGCTACTCATCCATCTCCCCTTCCTCGTCCACCTACTCTCAACGGACCACCACAGTCGACCCTCTACCTCTGCCTGGGTGGTCCCTCAACCATCTGCTGCTCCTCTGCACGGCGGGTCGGGTAGTCATGAGCTCAGTGGCCATGCCTGCCACATGCGTAGTACTATCTACTGCTCGGAAGGTTGGCTCTACACCGTGTGCCCCGCACCTCTGAGCCAGTGTCCTGAGGTCATCCTCCTGAAGGTCTGGTCCGCCTGGACCCTTGTGACGTCTGTCGACTACCAGCTGTAGACGACTCTGATACGTGCCACCCTACGGTAGGTCTCACTACTAGTGTAGGTTCAGCAAGAAATCTCTCTATGAGAAGGGCACTCTCCAGTACTCCTGCCTGTGTCAGAATGCTGAGAGATATCATTGATGCCTTGATCTCATGCCTCAGTCCCTGCTCGAAGGTCCGAGAGTAGAAGAATAGGTCTTGTACCATGACAGTTGAATAGCGCAAGAGATCTGTAAATCATGCCAAGTACTGGGAGACCGTCATGCTGCTCTGCCGCAGCTGTAGTAGCTCCGAGACGCGCACTGTATGGAGGGTGGCTGGGACGAACTCCAAGCGGAAGAGGCTCTCAAAGTCCATCCAGAGGAGAGATGCCTCATCGTGCATCTGGAGCATCAAGATACACTATCTGCCTGCTGCCGCGTGCAGGAGGATCACTGCAAATATCACCATGAGGTCATGTGGTTTCCCCACAAACCATAAAACTCGTACAACTGACTCCATACAATCCTCAGATGCCTGATGGTCCGTCTCCCTACAGAACCTGGGCGGTCTCTGACGCTCAAACTCGTGTAGTGTACTAAGGCGACATGCACTCTCAGAGGATGGGGATGGTGGCATCAGTGGCTCGGCGAGTAGACGTACCACTGGTGCCTCTGCTGAAAAAGGATCATGAACCCAGGCCTCGTCGCTCGGTGGGTTTTCGTCTTGCACAAATCTTGGAACCCTAGCTGGCTGTCGTCGTGGGACCATACTGAAAATAAACAGGTGCGCCACGGTCAAAACAGTATACCTGGTGAGCTGACATAAAGTAATCACAAAGATATTTATTGGAACGCAAATGAAATCAATGTTTTCATGTACTGAGTCGGAAATCTGAAGTCAGGGTCCTGGTGTATGGATACGTCAGCCGCCGCACCAAAACTAGACTCCCTGGACTGATAACCACACTCAATAACCTTAACACTATTGCTTCACATAGCAGAAATATCAGAGTCCTGAGTTATGTGGTATAACCGAACTCCTATGATACAAATTTGTCACGACCCGTCCTCGGGACCCGTGTCATGACTACCCCAAGCCCACATCCCTTAGGCCAGGGGTTGGCGACTAGCACCAAGGTGCAGAACCAGACAAAAAGGGGAAGTAATTACCTTTAAAAAGTAAAAAAACACCACAGAGTAGGAAACTAGAAGTAAACACATAGTAAAACTGGGTACAATAGTAAGTGCGGGTTGTTAATGGGCCAGAATACAAACCCAAACTGAAGGTAATGTACAACTGGAAAGAAAGTATAGCAACTGAATGAAATGCAGCAACGTTGAGCCGTCCACTGGAAGTCCCAACTGAAGGGTGGGTACAGATAGCCTCCTCAGCTCCTCGGGTCCATTCGTCCGCTCCGTATACGTCCCGCCCAGTGGCCCACCTCGAGGTACCAGCTTGCTCCACAATCCTCAACCACGATCAACGATGTCGGTAGTCTGTATCAAACACAACGTAGTGCGGGCATAGCCCATGCAGGGGTGAGTATACGCTACGTAGTAGGGACCCCGAGACCCCCAAAGGTCTCCAAGAATCCACAAATGATAATCCATAAAGGAAAGATACAATCACGAAGTAACATCCAACACTACTTAGGAATAAGCCCATACATATTCCTAAGTCATCAATTCTAGTTCAGCTCCAACATCCGAGCCCAAGTTCGATAATGTCCACACATGATTGTATATCATAATCCACATAGGAAAGCACAACACAATACACATAGGAGAAAAATCAATCATATCTATGATAATGATTGAAAGTCAAGACTCAGCTTACATAGGTATACGTATTCGTCAGGTGATAGAGATGATCAGATGTACCCACTGATTCCTCTAAGATGGGACCCACATAGGATACAAAAACCAGATACTCTTCCAGAACCACATATGATACAAGAACAGAGTCAAATACTACCAGAACGACATAGGATACACGAACAATAGTACTACCAGGCCCATGTAGGATACAAGAATAATAGTCATTGCCGTCGAACCCACTGATGATTTCAGTATGGACTTCATCGCTGCCAAACCCACGGGGGATTTTAGTGCAGTCTTCATCGTTGCCGAACCCACAGAGAATTTCAGTGCAGTCATCATCGTCGTCGTAGTCACAGTCAGCTCTAGGGTTCCCGCACAGAGCATGCTTGATTCCGGGAGGGTCTGCTCCATGAGCCAAGGGGGTAGATACATCAACTAACACGTAGTTCTGAGTTTATGTATACCAATTTTCCGTCTCGAAAGGAGGAACTCAACTTGCTAGATGGCGTGTCAATTGGACGCATGGACTGAGAGTTATTGGCATTTTCGTTCCAAGGGCCCGGTTGGTTTTTAAGTCAAAACCAACCCGACCACACTCTAACTGCATCCAAACCTCGATTGGATTAAGACAAAAGAACTGTCTCACTAATAGGAATCCAACAAAGTCGATAGCACGTCAATCAGACGTCCGGAGCTCATGTTATAAGTGTTTCCGCTCTGAGGGCCCGGTTGGTTTCGTGCGCGAACCAACTCGGTCGTACCCAAAGATCTCCAAAACATTGAGTGTAATAGACCAAAACGACCATATTGATCCAAGGATCACATAGAAATAGACGGTTCATCGATTGGAAGTCTGTATCCCAAGATACGGGCGTTTGAATAGAACTATCTGGAAATAGGGGGTTTTGGGCCCAGACTGACCCTGCATAAGACCCCCTGGGTCGGCCAAAACCGGGTCGACCCGAACCGGGTCTGGGTCCGGCCCATACAGTGTGGCCGGGACCGGCCTGGGTGGCTGGTTGGCCTAGCACGGGCGCAGCCCGCATGGCCAACTCGGTGCAGGGCGAGCCGTCGCGGAAGGGGGGGCGGGGGGCGCTGCCCCCCTGTTTGAGAAACTGCCCCCCACGAGGGGGCCCCCCCATTTTCCAGACGGGGGTTACGACCCCCAGAATTCTCGAAAACCGGCTGGCCAAGTCAGCCGGTGTGTCATCGCGGGACACCCCGCGGGTCCCGCTCTCCTTACAACAGCAGCTGGCGGTTCCGGTCGCCGATCCCAGCACCACCGCAGCCATAGGCCGTGGCCTTGTCTGACCGGCATGGTGCGACGGTGCCACGACTTCATTCAGCCTCAACGGCGCCACGCGACGGCGCCCTGCATCATCGCCTGTTCCTCTTACTTCCGCGCGGTGCCGTTGCACCGCACTGCCTTTGCTCGTGCCGCAACAACTACTACATCAAAGGGGGAGAAGGGTCGGCCATTTTCGTGCGGTCCAACCTCTTCCCGTTATTACGATAAGAGGAGGCCCAATATAAATGTCGATTAATGTAAATGAAGTCAGAAACAAAAAATTATCCCCTACCTCGATGAAGTCGTCGAATGAGGTTCGTCGTGGAAAAAAAACATTGTGGAAGACGATGTCGTGGAAGGAGGCTCTGTAAGTGTCGTCGACGTCGAGGTACACAACATCGTGGTGAAGAGGATCATCGGTGTCGTAGTACATGGTGTCGCGTAGTCGATCTCCGAGGAATTAGCATTCTTCGTCTTCCTTCATCGGAGGCTGGCGTTCTTCATCGGTGTCGGTACGTTCTTCGCGTTCTTCAAGGAGGAAGATGAAGTTCTTCGTGGAACTCTCCCTCTTAACAAAAAAAGAAACCCCTAATGAAATAAGACTTTGCCTTATTTAATTAATGAAAACAAGACAACATTCCATTTTAAATTCAAAATAATTCATTCAATTAATTGAATTTATTGAAGAGTCTTTACAGTCCAATTAAAGTGATAGTTGACTTGGCATTTAATAAGGGGGTGCGGGTGTGTTACAAAATAATGGGGGGTTTGAGGAAGTTGAAAAGGTGGGGCTCGTGTGGGGCCCACCTCACTAATATCCTATCACGAGGGGTTAAGACATAGTGGGTCCCACCTCAACTTCCATAAGTATGTTTAAACTACATAGAACATAAAATAAAAATTGTTGCACAAATTTTATTTTATTAATTAGTTATCCCTTTTTTTAAATATCCACACCCAAGAAAACAAAACTCTAGAAAAGATGTTCCTAAGAAATTACCGGCACTACGGTTTCATTGGTGCCCTCGGATTTTGATTCCAAGAACCGGTTCAAAAGTTAGGAAAACTATATCATTCATTGAACGTACCTAAGCAAAAATTTGGGAATTGATTCCGGGCACACCGGGCCTCAGAATCAGGTGCCGTCAGAAACTGCGTTCTTGTAAAATCCCAATGAAAATTAATAAAAATTGTCCCTTGAATTTTACGAGTCATAAAAAAACTGTGGAGGCTATTAGAAATGAGAAATTATCAGAGTTCTTGTTTGAAAAGGATGGAATAGTGATATATGAGTCACAATTTTGTGAACCATCTGATCGAAAGACAAAAAGGTTCTTCCGAATGATGCACATAGCTCAACCTTCTCTATTCACTCGAGGAGCACAATGATGTATCAATATCATTTAAAAAGATTTTGTTGTGACAATATAAAATGGGAGATTGCTGAATATACATCAAAGTTCTTTGTATGTTTGAAAGTGATATTTGAGAGGCAAAAGTCTAAGGGGATTAGGAATCCACTACACATACCAAAATTGAAGTGGGACAAAATTACTGTGGACTTTGTCACTGGACATCCAAGGACATCCATCAGAAACAATGCTAAATAGTCCATTGTGGATAATTTTATGAACAAAGTCCACAATATCGTTATTAGATAGGACTTTTAATTGGATCAACAAACATATATTTACATAAAATAAGTATTAAGGATGCAAGGAGAACCACTATCTATTGTATCTGATCATGATCCTAAATTCACCTCAATGTTCAAAAAAATTATTCAAATTTTTTATGAACTAAACTGAATTTCAGTACGGACAATCACCCTCAAAAAGATAACCAATCTGAGCGAACTATTTAGAAACATAAATATATGTTAATGTCGTATTCGAGTGACTTCAATGGAGGATGGGAACAATATCATCCTTGGGTTGAATTCTCATACAATAACAGTTTACAATCGATCATTTAAATGACACCATATGAAGACCTTTATAGGAAAAGGGGCAGAACACTGGAGTTTTGGGATGAAGTTGGTGAGCGTAAGCTTCTATGACCTGAAATTGTTGACCAAATGGTGGAAGTAAAAAAATCATTCAGCAGTATATCATGGCATCCCCAAGTCGATAGAAGAATTATGCAGATAACTGTCAATGAGACCTCGAGTTCAAAGTTGGAGACATGGTATTTATATGCATATCATAGTAGAAGAAGGTCATGAGGATTGTAAATAAAGAGAAGTTATGTCCAGGGTACATTGGCCCCATCTAGATTCTTGATCGTGTCCGGGATATGGCCCATCGTCTAGAACTTCCATCCACCATAGCCAATGTACATGATGTATTTCTTGTATCCGTCTTAAAAAAGTACATACCAGACCCTTCACATGTACTCTGTTTAAATGTAGTATAGTAATAGGATGATATTTATTACAAGGAGATGTCGTGAAGATCTTAGATCATAGAGAAAATGATATACAAAATGAGACAATGAAACTCATCAAGGTGTTTTGGTGAAACCAGCAGATTCAAGAGGCAACATGGGAACTAGAAGATGTGATGAAACATATTTACATGCATCTATATTAGTGTGGGAAAAAGTAATTTCTATGGTGAAATTTCTTATGGGGGGAGATTTTAAAGACCCAAACTTTTAATAATGTAAATTCCTCTTTATCTAATTATATGTATTATTTTCTAAAATGGTTATATAAAATATAAAATTCCTTGGTTTTATGTTTTTTGGTTTCAAAATACTATTATGAATTTTACTCTAACACCACGAGATTTTATGAGAAATACTATTTTTAATTTCATTGATATCGTCTGTTGTATGCTTCACCAAGATTATCTTACACTATGTGAAGCACCGTATTAGCATGTTGTATATGCAACATTATTCTTGTCTTGTGATGCACACAATTTCAAGTTCTTTCGAATAACATTCATTTTACACAACACCAAGTATAGATTTTGATCAATTTATAACAGAAATATATTTTGAGTATGTTATACACAACAAAAAAGGAATATTTCTCTACATGCAACCCTGAATTTCCTTTTATTACACACAAGAGTGACCTTCCTTGAAAGCATGCGTTGTACGCAATACCGAGTTTCACTAAACAATGATATGTTATAGAAATATTATGTAAACTAGCCATTATGATTAATAATACACACTTTTGGAAAGCTTAAGAGTTTTGTCTCTCAAAATGGAAATCTTTTTTGGATTCGTAATATCGAAATTAGCCTAGGGTGAATTTTTGGTATTTTTTTGACAACATTCAATTTTTTATGAATAGTGAAAAACACTGAGTTATAGTTTAAAACAGAATTTTTATTTAAATAATTATTTTATTTATTCAAATTTATTTTAGGTAAAAATAGATACATAATACCTATATAAGGTCAATTTGATTCATTGGAGTCATTTTATAATAATTTTAGATATATAAAATTTTTATTGAACTATTTACCGTCTTTTACCCACCTCCTAGGAGCATTTTCAAATTTACAGGAAACATAATTTTACCACTTCTTTGAGTATAATATATTAAATATAAGAGACATGGATAATATCAAGGAGTAAAATGTGCTTTAATAAGATAAAAATAATTTTTGGGGAATAGTAACATTTTACTTTTATCTACCACAGTTAAAAAAGGGTAATTAAGGGTAAAAATGATATTATTATTACCCTAAGAAATGTCCCAATTCAAATTTAGCAATATAATTCATCCAAAAAAACCTTAGGAATAAAATATGAACCTGTATGGTCCACATGGATTAGATTAGGAGACTTATTATAATTTTATATAAAGAAGTGTTAAAATAGTTAAAATCAATGTTTAATAACTAAAACATATTTAATATAGGGTTATACATAAGAAAAATTAGACTATAAATATTCATTAGAATTATAAAAAGATTTACTACATAATTGTATTTTATTTATATTTTTTAGATAGTAAATAATTTAATTTATTTATGACACAATGATGATGCAGAAATTATGTTATTAATGAAATATTAACATAATTAATATTATAAATACCCAAATAAATGTAATTTGAGACTTTTAATGAATTCTAATAATTTTCTTAGTTAATATGACATATTAGTGTTTTTTAGATTAATTTTTTTGAAATAATAATTCTGTTATGAATTTAGAAAAAACAAAATACCAAATAGTGTCAAAATTGACATAAAAGAGTTTTTAAACAAATATAATATTATTAATTGATATTCTATTCCTAAAAATATAAGGTTCTACCAAAAGAATAATATAATAATATTTATGTCATTAATGAACAAATTGGGGTTCAAGTGGTAGTTTATAGTAAATTTATTAACCATATAGTGTAAGAATTCAAGAAGACACTGTAAAAGTAAAATTATTTAACTTAGAGTTAAATCTAAATGATAAGGTTAAAATGGTAACCTAAATTTGTCTAAAACCTATTCGATAAAATTATGTCGACCCCTCCCCATCCTATCCTCAAAATAACTCACACTGGAGCCATTATATACCGAATATGAATTTATTATAAAATAATTTTTTATGTTTTATCTAAGGAGCCCCTCACCCCTTTTATAAAATTCCATTCTACCTTTTCTCTATTTCACACCTCCAAATCCATTTGGCTCGGCCAACCACTGCCCCAATACCCTCTAAACTATCCTCAATTAATATTAGAGGCCTTCTTTTAGTTATAAATCCATCCTATGGATCCCTATTGATCAAATCAAAAGGAAGAACCCGAAGAAGAGATAAATATCTTACCACCTATTTCATGATTATTTCTTCTTCTTCTTCCTCCTTCAATGTTGTTTCAATATTAATATAATAACTCCAGTATATTTTATATACTATTATGTTATTTTAAAAATGTTATAACCATATTTTTTATTTTATCCATCCTATGAAGGAAAAAGTCACCACGCGTGCATACGTACGGCTTAGCATCTCCACGTCGTGGTATAGTTTGTTATTCAATCATTTCATCATTAGGATGGGTATAATAATGAGTGTAAATGATATAAATAGTAAATATAACATTATTTTTATTCTTTATATCTGATATAATATCCAATTATATGATACTTTAATATCAAATGAATGATATCATCGCTCGTGCGTACGTACGGACTACCGTCTCCACGAACGCATTGAGATTCATTTTCCATGATTAACCATTCAAGTATGATTATAAATTATATATAACAAAAAATCATGAAATATATTAAATAATAATGATACTAGATTTATGTACGTATATGATTCATTTACTTAATTCGATTCAATTCTATAAGGAAACGAAAACAACGTTCATGTATACGTACGACCTACCGTCTCCATGAACGGTGTGTTTCATTTTGTTTATCGATCTATAATATATATGTATATGATGAATAAATATTATATATAAATCATGTTTTACATTCTAGAATTATGTAAATCAAGATATAACTAATAATATCATGAAAAAAAAGTCAAAACACGTACGATAAATGAAACAATTTTACCCAAAACGCTCCTTTAACAGGGAATTTACAAAATAACAGGTAATATAAATTCCTAAGTGAACCATATATAATATCATAACAATGAATATAATTCTGTAATAAGTCAATGAAATTATTAACATCATTATACAGGATTTTCAGATACGTATGAAGCATATCAGACCTATGGTTAGGGATAATTATTCCAATCTCGTACATAACCGAGATTGTTTATTTGTATGTGTTTACTGGGGTAAAATTTTTCATCCGTGTCCATAAAAAGGTTTTTTATAAAGTGTTTAGTATTATTCCATTTAGTTTTAAATTCATATTTATCCCTCTTTTACTTTTACATTGTGTTATGGAAGGAATCATTCTTTTGATTAACATAGGAGGAACTTTTTGACATTTTCGACAAAAGTCTGAGGTGAATGTTATTTAAACATATACGGCGTGAAGATATTTTTATGATTTCATATTAACTTATTTACATAATTATTACTCTAAAATAATTCATGATTATTTTCAAAAAAATATTTTTCTTTTAAAATTTCATTTTATTTTTTGAAAAGAATTTGATTTTGAAGAAGAAAGGATATTTTCCTCAACCGTTCATTTCTTGTTTTTTGTCCAAACTATTTTCCATCTAATATGGAATTATTTAGTATGATTGTGTTTCATTTATAATGTCTCTATTATTTACATGTTTTGATAATTCTTATTATGAAATTATATCCATTTGTTTTATATGGATTATGTAATGATGGGATGATGTTTTATGAAACAAATTTTATTCATTGTCTTATGATGAATGATTTGTGTTTATTTTGTGGCACAAGAGAAAATTATTTCTTTATGAGATGGGTTTGAACTATATCTCCCTCAAATGAATATTTCAAATATTTATATCTCATGAGATAATCATGGCTGGAATAGAATGTAAAATCCAGTTCAGTAATACAGGGCTGGAACGGCTAGTAAACCCAGTTCAGAAATGGACTTTGTCTACTAAGATGGTTTTGGAAGCAATGTCCTGGATAATATGGAAATCATAACATGAGCTTAATGGATTCCAAAATTACATGTTTCATTCCCATGATAGTATGTAATGATTAATGTTCTTTTATGATCTATGCCTTATGTACTACCATGTTTTATGTCATTGCTCAAGATTTCTATGTTTAGATTTTATGCTCATGTTTTTACGTTCAAGTGATTATGGATTGTTATATGTTCTCCATGTTTACCCTTACTGGGCATTTTATCTCACCCTTTCTATGTTTTATTTTCACCATTATGTAAATAAAAGTTTTAGGTAAAACAAAAAGGGGAAGAACTTTATTAGAGATGTTGATGATCTTTCACCATTATTAGAAGATTTTGTTCTGAGTATCCGAAGACACTAAACTAATATGGTCTTTGTGCATTTTTATGTTATGTATTAAGTATTCCTAAAAAGTAATGTCATATCCTTGTATGTAAATCTTTGGGTCATTACAGCTGGTATTTGAGATATGTTTTAGTCATCCTTTGTAATCTAGGATGCAAAAACATTAGTGAGATCCCTATAGATATTTCTAAGGTATGTTTAAGGATGTCCCTAAGGTTTAGTATAACTATAGATTACAATCCAAGATTTATGTTGATGATCATGAATAACCTAGGGTGAACCTAAGGTGTCATGGATTAAAGAAGGTGTGAATAGATAGACACCCCAAAAGTGACTTTTTATGATTATGGGGTTCCTCGTTATTTTAACTATTTCTTTACACCAAGGATATTGGTTTTAGTCAATGGAGGAAACTAGAAGGAATTGGTTCAACATTGAATCCAATGGAAATATTGGTGACTATGAGAAACGAAATTGCGTAATTCCTATAAATAAAGATATTGTGATTATGCAGAATCAGTTGTCATGATATATTACTAACAAGGTGAACTTGAGTTGTATTCCCAATTCATCAAATAAGAGGAAGATAGAATTTTATGCCTGTTTTCATGGTGAGGAGCATAGAGAAAGGAAGATTGAGATTTATAAATAAGGGAAGAAGAACCTTGATGAATACATCAAATAGAGGGGAAGATGTTATCTGTGTGGGGATAAGGGTCCTAGAGTGACAGAATGTTATGGAGATCATTGTCTTATCTATGGAGAAAATGGGCATTCCCAAACTCAATGCACTAACCTAAGAGGTTACTTCTAAATCAAGGAATGAATTATTCCACGAAAATAATTAAATAGGATGGATTGATGTGATTAAGTATTGGTATTCCCAAATAATGTTGTTGATGTACTTTTATGGTATATTAGAATATCTATGTATTGGTCCATTGCGGTTTTCCATAAGAATTTGGTTTCGGTATCCATGAAAAGTGACTGAAATGTTTTTAGAAAGCAGTTAATATGTGCATAATGAAGGGATAAGGATAAAATAATATGTTTGATAATATTCATGAGATCACGAATGATATAAGGACAAAGTGATATCATCGTTTGAGTATATAAGGTTTTTGGGATTTTGGTAAGTGGAAAGAGTTAACTTTTTACAACATTAATGTTTTCAGTAAGGTTCTATAGTAATTCATATTTGAAGAGAATACATGATTAAGGTATTCAAATGTATGTAATGTGACCAACAAGATATATCTTATGATATATGGGGGATATATGATGGTATTCACATTCTCGGTAGATGACATTTCTAATAATTGTTTTCTTTATACTTTGATAATGGACAAATGTATTTTTGATAAACCTAAAGGGTGGAATGGATTAAGATAGACATCAGATAGATTTGTTTAAGTCTAGAACTTTTTGATATTATTTCTAAATTGTTATAATTTTTATTTTTTTGAAAAAAGACAACTCGTAGGATAGGCAACAACTCGTTGCATCAGACAAGGTTACGAGAATTGAACCCAGAACCGAAGTGCGACATGCCTTTATCTCCTACCACTGCACTACAGGAAGTCCCTGGTTAGTAGAAACTAGTTTAATTTTATTATGCAGTATGATAGATGAAGTACAAGTCCATTTCTGGAACAATATATGATTAATCTCACTATAATATGGACTTATGTATATAAAATTTGCTAACCTCATGTTTGAGACAGATGGAATGTCCTATCATTGTATCAGATGATCTGCTAACTCTTCACGGAAGGCAAATTCAACTTCATTTCATTATGAGATTAATTGGAAATGGTTAAAGGCACAAACAATAGTGAGATTGTTCCAAAATCACGTAAGTATTTCTTTTAATTCAAAAATTATTCATCATTAGTGAAATGATCTTGAAAACAAAAAATTTTGTCCTAGTTACCTCATATATGATGATTCAGATGGTACCTTAGATCATCAAAAATTTGTGACTTTGTCATGGTTGGATTTTTCATAGACATTTCCTCTACCACTCTTCATCAGAAGTTGATGGTTTGATTTCTCTTCCATATACATGTTTTCACCTATGTTGTGTTATGTGGAAACACATTGCTGAGTTACATTGGGTATTCATTTTGTTTCTAACATCCCTTTTTAAAATGATGATTTAGTATTATTTTTTACGATGTGGGTTTCAATGAATGAAACTTTAAAGTATAAAACCATTAATATCCCTGATCAATTTTGTGGGAGAAATTCATTTTAAGTGGGGTAGAATGTAACACCCCAAGATTTTGTGAGAATTATTCCTTTTAATTTCTTTGATGTATTTTTTTTGTATGCTTCACCAGGATTATCTTGCGCTCTATGCAACACTGTATTAGTTTTTAGTATACAAAACATTATTCTTGGCTTGGGATGCACACAATTTCATGTTATTTCAAATAAAATTCATTTTACACAACACAAAGTATAGATTTTGATCAATGTATAACTAAAATATATTTTGAGTATGTCATACGAAACACCAAAGGAAGCTTACCCTACACGTAACCCTGACTTGCCTTGAATTATACACAAGACCGACCTTCCTCGATTGCTTTCATTGTATGCAATACCGAGTTTCACTAAACAACGATACATTATTGAAATATTATATAAACTAGCAATTATGAATAGTAATACCCACTTTTAGATTTTTTTTTAAATATTATATTTCAAATCGGACTTCATATTTGGATTCATAATATTGCAATTAGCGTAGGGTTAATTTTTTGAATTTTTCTAAAAACAATCATTTTTTGAAGAATAGTGAAAAACACGATGATGTAGTTTAAAAACGGATTATTATTTAAATAATTGTTTATTTTCATCAAAGTTATTTTAGGTCAATGTTGATGCATAATACCTATATAAGTTCAATTTAATTCATTGGAGTCATTTTATAATAATTTTAGATATATAAAATTTTTATTGAACTTTTTACTCTCTTTTACCCACCTCCTAGGAGCATTTCCAAATTTACATACAGCTGAATTTTTCCACTTCTGTGAGTCGAATTTCAAAAATTTGAGACAGACTATTAATATTAAGGAGTAACATATGGTTTAATATGATAAAAATAATTTTGGGTGAATAGTAACTTGTTACTTTTATTTACCACGATTAAAAGTAAATAGTGTAATTAAGGGTAAAAATGATATTACTATTACCCTAAAACATATCCTAATTCAATTGGATAATTATAACTAGACCCAAAACAACCTTATAAATAATAGATGAACCTATTTGGTCTACATGGATTATATTAGGACACTTATTATTACTTTATTTAAAGAAAAGTTAAAATAGTTAAAATCAATGTTTAATGACTAAAGCATTTTTAGTATAGGGTTATTCATAATTTAAATTTGACTATAAATATTCATTAGAAAGATAAAAAGATTTTATACATAATTTTATTTTATTTATATTTTTTACACATTACATATTTTAATTTACTTATGACACAATGATGATGTATTAATTACCTTATTAATGAAATATTAAACTTATTGATATTATAAATACCCAAATAAATGTAATTTGAATCTTTTTATGAATTATAATAATTATATAAGCTAATATTAAATATTAGGGTTGGTTATAAGAATTCTTGTTTGATGTAAAAATGTGGTTATGAATTTAGAAAACACAAAATACCAAATAGTGACAAAATTGACATAAAAGTGTTTTTAAAACAAATATAATATTATTAATTGATATTCAATTCCTAAAAATCCAATTATTGAAAAAAGGCATATATAATTATATTTATGTCATTAATTAATAAATTGGGGTTTTATTGGCAGTTTATAGTAATTTTATTAACCATATAGTGTAAGAATACAAGAAGACATGGTAAAAGTTAAATTATTAAACATAAAGTTAAATCTAAATGTTAAGGTTAAAATGGTAACATAAACATGACTAAAACCTATTGGTTGAATTGATTTAGACCCTTCCCCACCATATCCTTGAAATAATTCACTTTGGAGCCATTATAAAACAAATATAATTTTATTATAAAATAATATTTTATGTTTTTTCTAAGGTACCCCTCACCCCTCTTATAAAAGAGAATTCCCCCTTCACTTTAATTCACACCTCCAAAGCCATTTGTTTCAAAAAAACCCTACCCAAATACCCTCAAAACTATTTTCACTTGATCCTTGAGGCCTTATATTAGTCATAAAAAACCCTATGGAGCCCTTTTGATCAAATCAAATGGATGAACCAAAAGAAGAGGTAAATAAATCACAACCTATTTCAAGTTCTATTCTTCTTCCACTTCCTCCTTCATTGATGTTTCCATTCTAAAATAACAACTCCAGTGTCTTCTATATAATGTTATGTTATTAAAAAAATGGTATAACGATATTACTTATTTTATCCATCCTATTAATGAAAAAGTCAACATAGGTGCGCACGTACGACCGACCGTCTCCATGTCGTGGTGTACTTTGTTATTCAAACATTTCATCATTTGGATGGGTATAATAATGAGTATAAATGATTTAAATAATAAATATAACATTATTATTATTCTTTATATATGATCTAACATCCAATTATATACATTTTTTATATGAAAATAATGATATCATCGCTCGTGCATACGTATGCACTACCGTCTCCATGAACGTGATGAGATTCATTTTCCATGATTAGCCATTCAAGTATGATTATAAAGTATGTATAAAAAATAATCATTAAATATATTACATAATAATGATACAATATTTATGTACATATATGTTTCATTTACTTAATTCCATTCAATTTAATAAGGAAATGAAAACAGATTTCATCTGTACGTACGACCAATAGTCTCCATGAACGATGTATTTCATTCCGTTTATCGACCTATCATATATATTTATATGATGAATATATATTATATATAAATCATTTTTTAAATTCTGGAATTATGTAAATCAGGATATATGTAATAATATCAAGATGAACAAATCGAAACACGTACGATAAATGAAACAATTTTACCCAAAACACTGCTTTAACATGGAATTTACAAAAGAATGGGTAACACAAAGTCATAAGTGAACCATATATGATATCATAAAAATCAATATGATTCTCTAATAGTCAATGGCACTATTTAAATCATTTTACATGATTTTTGGATACATACGATGCATATCAAACCTAAGGTAAGGGATACTTATTCCAATATTGTTCTTAACCAAGATTGCTTATTTGTAAGTATTTACTGGGGTTACATTTTTCATCCATGTCCATAAAAATATTTTTTATAAAGTTTTTAATATTAATACATGTATTATTAATGTCATTTTTATCCCTATTTAACCTTTACATTGTGTTATGGAAGGAATATTTCTTTTGTTTACCATATGAGGAACTTTTTGACTTTTCCAGTAAAAGAACGAGGATAATGTTTTTTAACTTATACAGAATGAATGGATTTTTACGATTTCATAACGCATTATTGACATAAATATTCCTCTACAATATTTCATTATTACAATCAACAATATACTTTTCTTTTAAAATTTCATTTCATTTTTTGAAAATAAAATCATTTTGAAGAAGAAATGATATTTTCCTCAATAGTTCATTTCAAGTGTTTTGTCAAAACTATTTTACATCTAAGATGACATTATTTAGAATGATTAGGTTTGGAGTATAATTTATATATTATACACAGGGTTTTATTCTTTTTATTATGAAATGATATCCATTTTTTTATATGGATTATGTTATGATGGGATGATGTTTTATGAAACCCATTTTATTCTTTGGGTTATGATGAATGATTTATGTTTATTTTGTGGAACAAGTAAGAATGATTTCATTATGAGATGGGTGGGACCTATATCTCCCTCCAATTAATTGGGAAAATATTTATATCCCATGAGATAAACATGGCTGGAATGAAAAGTAAAATCCGGTTCAGTAATACAGGGCTGGAACGACTAGTAAACCCGGTTCGGTAATGGGCTTTGTCCACTAAGATGGTCTTGGAAGAAATGCCTTGGGTACCATTGAAATCATAAAATGTTCTTAATGGATTCCCCAATTACATGTTTTATTCCCATGATATTTTATCATGATTAATGTTCATTTATGATCTATTCCTTGGGTATTGACATGTTTTATGTCATTGCTCAAGATTTTGATGTTTAGATTTTATGCTCATGTTGTTACGTTCAAATGTTAATGGATTGTTTTATGTTTTCCATGTTTACCCTTACTAAGAATTTGAGCTCACCTTTTTTATGATTTTGTTTCCCCAGGATATAAATAAATGATTTAGTTAAAAAATTGAAATAACTTTATGGGAGATGTTGAAGATCTTTCACCATGATTAGAAGATTTTATTCCAATTTTACAAAGACACTAAACTAATACGGTCTTTTGGAATTTTTTTGTTATGTATTAAGTATTCTGAAAAATTAATGTAATATCAATGTACATAAAGCTTTGGGTCCATACAATTACCTATACTAATATAGCCATTGAACAATTATAACATTATTAGTATAAATATATAGCTTTAACAAATCTAATTAATCAGACAAAGGAAGAGATGGCCACATGCAATAGACTTTCCTAATACAAAGCCCATTTTTCAGAGCTCGGAAAGGAGGTGGCATCATTGGGCCTCACATTTGTCCGAGCCCAAGCTAAGATTCAATATGTTAAGCTTGAATGGAACCACATATGGGAGAAGTAGAAGTTGATAGATATAACTACATGAGCGTTGTTTTCCGAGCCATCCCAAGATTCTATCACCATCGCACTCCATACCCTTCAGTTTTATATTGGTGTTATAAGGGGTTCTGTAACATGAAAATAGTACTATTATTTTGTATACTATTTTATAATATGGAATATATATTTATTATATTATTTTTACTTTTTAAATTGTTTTTAAAGAAGAAATTGTATTTTTATTTAATATTCAACTAAGAAATATATTTTGATGAATTCATGGATTTTGAATTAAATAATATTTTAATAAAATATTTTTATTATTATAAAATTAATTTATATTAAATATAAATGATCATATAATTCTTTGAATGCAATTGTAATATTTATTATGGATTTAAAGTTATTTCTGTCCAAACGCAGGATTGTTCGATAAATGTCTGTTTTTATTTCAAAAGTTAAAATTAACATATTTAGAAAATTATTTTTATGAAATGAATATTATTTTGGGAATCAGGATTTCAAAATTATACAATGGTGAAATTTTCATAATTTTCTAAGAGAGTCGAATTGTTTGGTGAAAATAAAATTCAATTTAATTATATAATGTTATTTATGAAATCATAATGACCCAATAGAGATGTAATAAAATACAATAATCACTATATTCGCCCAATATATGTTTTTCCATTAACATAATGTGATTTTATGTTTGTTTTATTTATTTTACAAATCCTTAGTTGACCCTCCAAGAATTATAAAACATTTGATCCTTCAAAATTGATTTCCTTTAGAGTGTAACTCACCTCCACATAATCAACCCTTTTATTTTATGAAGTTCAGAAATTGGACATATAATATATATATTTCCACTACCCTTTTGAAAAAACTATTTGAGAAAAACCTAGGATGGTTTTTGGTTTAGATTAGCTTAATCTGTGGTGACCTAAATGTAAATAAAAAAGAATTCCCTCTTCTTTGCTATATAAATCAACCCAAGATCCCCCTAAACCTTCACTAATATTAATTGTAGCTCGACCAAACCCTACCCTCCTCTCTCTAGAGTCCTCCCAAGGCACCCCAATCTCTATATAAGCCTATCTAAAGCCTATCTCAAGCCTTTGCGATCACACATCCAAGTAAGTGGTTCAATCCTTTCTCATTTTAGCCAAGATTATTAATATTGTTGTATCAATTTATATTAAATAATAAATATTGGCGTATGATTTCACACCTCCACCATACTGACCTCTTTTTTTTTAATTATGAGAGACCTCTTTCTTGATCATTAATTCTTCCATTGTACAACCGTTACCAAGATGAAATTCTGTAAATAATCTCTCTCTCCTCATTTACATTCATGAAACTGTTTTGTATTATGAAGACAAATTGAATTACTTATGTTGGGACTTGTATATATATGACCTCATAATTTCCATTTTATGTACATATGATGAGAAACCACTTTATCTTTCATCTACCGTTTTTAATAAATTCTTATGACACGTTGTTATGCTGCCAAAATTACATCGTGTTTTTCCATGCCAAAGTCATTGTGTAGTGAATACAATGCCCATTTCATTATCAAGGGAATTGAACATTATGAAAATTTAATTATTTATTATATATTTTCTTGTATTAATTCCAAATTCCTTTATATTGTAATAATTTATGTTGAATCCATTTTTTATGATTCATTTGGAACACTTATGAAAGAAATGAAATGATTAAGAAGGGTGCGCCCTAACAGAGATCCAATGCATTGGGTAAAGATTGGCATCATGATACGTCAAGTGCAATGAGGATTTAGTCATGCTAATTCATGTTAAATTAGGATTTACTCAGGCTAATTTATGTTCAATGAGGGTTTACTCATGCTCCATGTGCAATGATCCTTGGCTAATGCTAATTCCATGTTATGTGTTGTAGCTACATTTCAATGTTATAATAACCATTCTATACCAAGCCTTAATGTTCACATTTTTTATAATAAATTGATATACTTATTTCCTAACATGTATTGTATTCTTCTTGTTATTCCCATTTTACTCCCATACTAATCTTTATATCTCACACATTTCTTATTCATGTCCTCAGGTTATCCCATGCAATGCTAAGTACAAGAGAATGACATGGTCATGTAAAGGAAGTTTTCAATAAGATACAGCGTTTTAAATTTTATGTTTTTTAGTAATATTACTATTCCCCAAATATAATAGAACTCTTGATATTAGATGTTATATCAAGTGACGGTTTTATGTAATAATTTATGTTAACTTTGTAATATAAAGAAGAGTTTTTATGAGGAAAGTAAGAAAAGAAGTTTAAAACACAATAATGAGATGTTAAAAAAAAAATTAGAAAACCAAATAAACTATCACCATGATGAATAATGAGATTTCATGTCCAATTTCATTGTGGGAAAGGAATAAGTCAATAAAATCAAATCCCCAAGTAAAAAAAATATGTTTAGAGAACCACATCAACAACAAGTGTCTGGATAGAATATATATCAATATTGAAGATTTAGGATTAATGGGTTTTACTGGTGTGGTGAAACATGATGACATAAATACTGCTATTGTTGGAATAAAATGTCTTTACTAGAAAAAACAATTAAATAAGTGGGATTCATGGTGAAAATATGAGAAATGAATCTATGGTAAAGAAAGACGTGACTAGAAACTCATCCAAGATACAATGAAAAATTATATATAACAGATTCAAATAAGTAGGTGGAAGATGTAAACAGACAAGCCACAAAATAGAAAATGCATGAATAGACTTCTGGGAGATATTCACTGCATCGAGAAAGGGACAAGTCTACAAAAATAGTGGTGAGATAGATGATGATTCTAAGGAGATATATAATGTCAATAAAATATTCTTAGATGTCTGAAAAAATCAATTTAAATTAGATAGGTAATTAGAGAAACTAAAAAAATCCTAATGTGAAGGGAAATAAAGACATTATAGAATTGTTTAGTAGAAAATGAAATTCCACACAAATATGGTGTGTATGACATTTTATATTTTTACATGCTCAAAAAAAATATATGGATATACTCCTTAATTTGTGGGAACTGTTTAAAATTAAAATGAAAGAACCCGATACCTGATGTACTCAACTGACTATAAATGAAAAGGACACTCCACAAATAGTAAACAAATGATATTCATAGAAAATAAATTCTAATATTTATAGATATCTCTTAAAATGAATTTTAAGGATAAATAATAATAAAATTTTTCATTGTTTCACTTTATATACATTTAAATGATTTTGTATTAACATGTAGGGAATTATAATAGATGGGTGTGTCCATTGAGTTGGATCATTGATGATATGAATTTGTTCAATCTTCTCTACATAAAGAATGTGAAACTTCAAAATAGGTTTATGAAATTTGATGTTGAAGTATTCCAACCACACTTTCATCAATTATTCGTAATTTTATTAATCATACCAATTAAGGGAATTTCTTTATTGAAGTCAATAGCAGTCAAAATGGGGAACTAAATCTTTTTAAATTTAAATTTGTAATTTTTTATAAATTTATGTTCAGGCTTTAAAAGTTCATTTATAAATATGAGTATTTAAAATACATTAATGAGTGTTGATAATTTATAATCTGGATTTCACAAAAATGGGGTTTATGGATTTCATAGTCATCCATGGTCATGTCTTTCTTTTTCTTCTACACTGGTTTTTCTCATGTAGACATATAGTTTATTTTTCAAATGAACATCACAAAGAGAACCATGTGATATCATTATTATTTACCAATGATCATGAAATAGTCATATAAGGGAGGTGATCATGTGTTTGAAAAAATGATGATATGAGAAGACCACATTTTTCGTCTCTATATTCATTGTTAAAAAGGGGGATAATATTTAGGACCAGATATTGACTTAGGATATGTTCCTATATTGAAAATAAAAGAGAAAATAGAATAAAATTCTCCTACATTATATTTATTTTCAATATGTAAATATGTGTTACTAAATGAATCATATATTCATGTATAATTTTTATGGATTAATTTAATTGAATTGGATGTTATTTTAGCCAAACCCTTCTTGTTAGATTTTATGATTCATTGGGCTATCATTAAAATAAAAAGACATGTTCAATGGAGTTTTCTCAATTTTTAGAACAATAATGAATATATTAACATCATAAAAGTATTTGTTTATATCAATAATGTTTCATAGATATTAATTTTATGTCAATTTCAAATATTTGTTCGATTAAATAATTAAATAAGAGATGTCAAGTCATTGAATTTGATAATGGTGGAATAAGTATATTAAAGAATTCTTTAATTTCAAAACTTAGATTTTTTATATGTCAATTTTATTAGGCCACATATTAAAAAGATGAGAGAACCCACAAACATCCAAGGAAACTATACCAGGGGCACATGTGGGATCCATTGGTCATCAAAACACAAGGGAGAAGCATTGGTCCAGACCAAGGGAGGATGGAGGCATAGTTCCCACTATGAGCAAGAGGGACCATTTTTATGTACTATGAAGTGTGAATGTGAATACATTGGGACATAATCCTATAGGACCGAAACTCGATGGTAGGTATTTATAGGTGTAATGTGTTAAAAACCCCATAAATAGAAGATCATACAATTCTCACAAAATTTATATTATATCGTAATGGATTTTGGTCAAATTTCTAATGTAGGACACAGACATGCATCGAAATATTCTCTCATTATTAATAGATATGTACATAATGTGGGTATTCCGATGAGTTGATCAATCTCATCTATTAAATATCACACACTCCCATTTTAAATATCACATCATATTATACCTATCAATAGGTTTTATTTCTCACATAAATGAATACTGTCATCCAAAATTAGATCAAGGAAACTGGTCATATCATCTCTTCATTTGGAATGATTGTGACAAGGGAAATCGAACATAGGGGTGGCATGCAATTGTTGTATTTTGGTAATTCAAAGGTCAAAGGCATAAAAAATTAACTCAAAAGAACAGTAGAATATTTAATGAGTATGTCACATGAATGAATGACAATCATCATGTTTTCAAGCAATATTAGAAATATAATCAGCTGAGGATAAGTGTCGTCACATGTTTCCATGCAAAATATCACTGATCCATTACATGGAATCAGATCCTATCACATAAAGATTAATACTTGTCCAACTATGTGAATGTTCCATATTTTGTAGGAATTATTTCCTAGATTATTCAAAATTATTAGATATATTATATAGACGAATTACATGGTCAAATAATTGTTAATGTGAATCTATCATTCGATCGAGCAATTGTTCTAGTGGATATTGAAAATGATGAGAGTTTTTAAATTCATGGGATACAGAGATATTATGATGTTTTAATAATTCCTCAAAATTCCTTAAAAATATGATATCATCTTCCCATATAATTTGAGTTGTAGTTTGGGGAAAAATATTTTCCTTTTTGACAAATCAGGGAATTCATTCGTAATAGCAGATGTTTGTGTGATCAAATCACATGCAAGAATATTTCGAGGGACATATGACATCGAGAAGGAATTTTTTAGAAGTACCAAAATGGTGAAAATTGTATCATGATGATGAATACTCTGAGACATACATGTATTGTGAAGGATTTTAGGATAACTCAATAGAGACAAGGTCTTGTGAAAAAATAGGAGTTAGTCATGGAAAAAACCTCCTCTATTGTCAAGGAGTATTGGAAACCACCCATGTCACGTGAATCATAGAAGGTTTTTGGTACCAATCTAGAGAAACCATCTGCTAAAGAGAAGAATATCTCATAAAAAATCTTGGTTATGTGATCACAAGAAGGAGAAACCCACAAACAATGTTTGTGAGATATTGTGAAGCATATGATTGTTAACGCAAAAAAGACTCAAAATTGCACGATCAATTCGTAAGTAGGAAGAAGGATAACCCATTGAAACAATAGGTATCATCAGATCATACAAAAAAAACTTTTATCTTGAGTAGACACTTAGGTTTTACCCACAGATTATCTGTGCCTCAAGGGGGGGATCATACAAAGATCCTTTTTCTTATGGGAATAATTGTGGTGTACCGTACTTGTATAACGCATTGTGAGTGATCAGATTGCATAAACATGTATATATCATATGCTTAAAAATATAATGTGACTAAATAAAAAGGGGTAAATTGTTTTTAGAAAAATAAACCCATGAAACCCATAAATGAATATATAAATAATTTATATAAAAACTAATTTTTATAGTGTGTATACATAAAATACATGAAAAAGATAATTCAAATAAAAGGAAAAACATGCATGTGACCCTAATTACACATAGATGTGATTAGAAACATAAAAAATAATTTCAAACAATATAATTATTATTTTCATTGATAAATGTGATAAGGTTACATATTCCACAAAAAAATTCATGAAATGTGATTATTTTAAAATTGGATTCAAGAAGAATATCGTATGTTCTTATATATGAGTTGATTGTATTTGATAATTAATGAAGGAAGATTGGTATAACATTGTAAATGATCTTTAATGAATATAATATTCTTTATGAAGTCATGTAAACCACTTTAAAACATATCGATGATTTTAAGACATCAGAAATAAGGAAGAATAGCCTGAGCATTTTTTTCACTATGGAATCTAATCAAATTCTCGTGATCATATATCTATAAGAATGACCAAAAATCATTTCAATGTTATGGGAATAGGTTAATGAAATTTTTTGATCAAGCGTGATCATGGATGAAGATCAATTGATCAACTAATAGTGGATAAATCATTGGATAATCGAAAAAGTATCCAGTGCTGATTTTGGAGTAGAGGTCTCATTTGTGATTCCAGAGCAGAAGTATCTAGTGCATATTCTGGAGGTGGATATTGTGGATTCATGTAACAATATAGGATGACGTATATTGAAACACATGTTTATATTCAAGAGATATATATTGTGAATATATATCAACCATTTTCATTGATTTTAACATTATACAGGAGAATCAATTTTGGAGAGTATTACCAAAAAATTATAGAGCAAGAATTTATAAAAAAACCTTGTATATATTGTGTGATGTAATATATCATATTAATTATTTATACAAAGTGAGATTTTGAGATATCACTGATTAGATTTATAACCTAAACAAGTTCAAGAGGTTGAATTCAAAAGAATGAATTTTTAAAAAGAAACACCTGATTCAACCCCTCTCATTGGTTAATCCATTATGGGAACATTATTGATTAATAATATTCAATTTAGAAATTTAATATATATTATTTATTTATTGATGACATAGTTTTAAATACCATTTCATAATTTCATCTAAAAAATTATTTTGCTAATCACATGCATGAAAAAAAACATTTATTATTATGAGTTCATATTTGAGTTGTTATTTTCTATTTTACTGAAACCTCAACTTTTATATAAAACCATTAATTAAAATATAAGTTTTACTTATTACAATTGGATAAATTGAAATTGGTTCACATACTTAGAACATTGAAAAGTATCCCTTTTTAACATGAATCATTTGAAGGTGGACATTTGTTAAAATGTAGCTCCAAATTATAACATTCCTAGTGAGATAATATATGGTGGATGACATATATATAATAAGAAAACAAACGAGGCATATTTACTCTAATGTATAACTTTACCTAGATATCATATATCAATATATCATAAATTATTAAAAACATGGTTTCAATGGTATAAATTATTAATATAGAATTATTATATCTCTAAGGAAATGATTAAATTATCTCAAATTATTAACACCACAAAATACAACAACAATATACATGCTTCAAAAACATTAACAAAATAATTAATAATAAAATTATTCATAATAACAAGACACATAACAATGAACTATAACATAATAGAATACATTTATCTCAACAAAACCCAATTGGTTATTCATATTAACATATTCATCAACAATATATATATATATATATAGAAACATACTAAATTTATTTTTGATATTTTACACAATAAAAACATCCAATTTATTCCTTCTATAATATAATCAAACATAGTAAAACACACAACATGAGATGCTACATGTATGCCTATAAATACCAATGTAATATACGAGGTTTAATACTAGGTACGGATCCCAAATGACCCCTACATCACATTAAAGCATCCCACATAATTGAGGTAATGAAATATACAACAAACCGACATTGGGGGTTCCTACAAATCTAAACAAAATCTGTAGAAACTATATATTATCATAAAGAGGTTTTAATTACTTTTGTGGGATACTTATAAAGTCTAAATTATCATAGGATGTGTGTAATTTCAATATCATGAATCTCTATAGCTCTGAGTAAGAAATGTTATCCTTTCCCCTTTATTAGATACCATTTATTAATGACTATTAGGATGTAATTTACTGTCTAGGTATGAAAAAATGACATAAAATAAATAGGTATAATTTTAATGGAATTTACTTTATATGATAGAAAAATAAATCGAATAAAAACCCAATATGTAAACACAAATCATATACCCGATGCACATGGATAAATTAAAAACATGATCTCTATTATATAGCTTCATAAAAAGTGTAACGAATGCTCACATCGATTATGTGTAGTATGGATTTATAGTATAAACAAATACTAGTGGTTTAATGTATGGGAAAATTAGGCTAAAGAATGGAATTCCCACCATAGTTCACAAAAAGTGATTCAGAAAAAAATAATTAGATTGCAACCACTAATGATCCAACACATAATAAATACACTTTTGTGTATGAATTGATCAATCTAGACATTTAAATTTGTTCAAAAATTTATTCTACATATATTAAATAATAAAAAGTTTATAGAAGATTTATTTGATGCAATTCATAGAACATATCAACTATAATCAATAAAAATTTGTTATAGAAGGATTCATACATGGAATACATGTTTTAGTCTTCTCAGAAGAACAAAGAGGGACTTGGTAGAGAGGCAATGTCACCAATCATATTCATATGGTGTCAAATTATACAACATTACACATATATAGTCAAATATATATATTGACGTGTGATTACAAAGTTAATGTGAAACACTTGGTCTAGGGGGAAAGGGATCGATTTACACAAATTTAGGGCCTATACCCATCCTAGGAAAAAGTGGACGGGTTATATCATATTAGGGAACTTTGATCCATGCTGATGATACAATCCAATAAAGATGGACCTACAGAATTTTTAATAAAAAAATATATTCAAAAACACCTTCGATCATTCTAATTAATTATTAAGATAAATATACAAGATTGAAATAGTTTAATGACAATAGTCAATAAAATAAATACTATATAAAGTATACATGGTTTTATATAATTTATTGAGTCAACATTTCACATGGTCACTATATATATAAGAATAGTCCATGAATAATACCAAAAATTTATAAAAACATTATAAAAATGTAAAATTGAATTGTGGAAAATTTTATCATCATGATAGATTTGAGATAGGATACACCATTAAAAATATCAGATTGAGGTTTGATTCATTTTTCTTAAAAATAATGGGATAAATGGTTCTAACTCAAATGTGGATAACAATTATTATACACTTTTAGATTAGTAATTTGAAAAAAATTGTGGTGTTTATTCTCGCTAATGTATACAAAAAGTATTTTTCAAAAGATATTAAAGATTGAAAAAATAAATAATTTAAAGAAATTTTTTCTATCAAAAAATAGATACTCTAAATATAGGTCTATCTCAATTAAATTTTACTCTAATGAATTACTAAAATTTATTTAAATGGTAGTCAAATAATTATTTTAAAACATGTTCATGAAGAGAATTTAGTGTTAAAAATATTTTAAAATAGGGAAAATGATTAATGAATTTAAAATATGTGAAAAATGTTTTTTATATAATGATAAATAGAGATGAATCATTATCAAAGAGGAAGTGATGATTTTTAAAATATAGTATATAGTTAGGTTGAAGCACAACCAATAAATCATACAAATTTACTCACCACATACTTCATTTAAACAAAAAACAACCACCAAATTTTTATGGTGGTGACTCTTAACAAGATATTTTCTTAGAACATTTACTTCTAACACATGTAGGTTGATGCATGAGGTAATTATATTACTAATATTAATGACCATGAACATAATAATGGATGATTAAAGTAACATAGTGATTCAACTACCCATAATTATATACTATGTCAATAAAGGATGTTAATCCAATATTAATTATGAATATACAAGAGTAAAAAATGGTAGATCAAAGTCTTATAGAATATCCTATAACACTAAAAAGGTTTTATTTATTTCTGGTCAATATGTGAACTCTGCAAATCTATATGTATATAATGTATTCTTTAAATAGCCCAATCTGTTGGTAATATAGGTTAAAATAACATATAAGACATTAAACCTTAAGATAATGAATATGAAAATTTATAGTATAATTTAGGATGAAAACTACACCACGTTTATTAGGTTTAAGATATAAATTATACAGTGAAACAATCTTCATATGTTCTTTTTGATGTTCCATGATCAAGGGTTGTCAATGGAATAGATTTTCAACATCAAGTATATATATTAGTGATAAACATATTAAAATTGATATTGATATCAACTTGTTCCAAAAAAATCATAATTAAAATTTAGAATTAATGATCTTATCAAAAATCATATAAAGTTCGATTTCAAATAACCCAAGTGGTTTAACAAATCATTCTCTACAGTAATGGGATTTTTCGTGAAAATTAAAATGAATTTAAAACTATTTTATTTATTTAATTAATTTAGTTTATCTTTTTGGATTTTTTTATTTATTTTTGGAAATTAGTTGTAGAAGATTAAAATAATAGGATTAATAAATTTAATATTGTATAGAACCATAAATAATAATAAATTAATAATAAATCCATAATTGACTAAATAATAATTTTGGAGAAACCTAACCAAAACAAAAAAAATAACCATAATTATTATAACAATCCCTAATAAAAAATCATAATTAAAGGAGGCCAAATATGATATAAGTAAGTGTCATAAATCTAGGAAACACTAGATAAAACATTTAACTACATAAAATCAACATTATTTTTAATTAACACTAGGAAATTACTCACCCAACATTCCCTCAACCAGAAAAAGAGATAAGGAATTTTAATGGATTTCACCAAATATATGTTGAAATTATAAATTATGAGTGTCACAAACCATCCCAAAGGGGCCAACAATATGAATTACCCATGAATGCCTCTAATAGGCCAGGGGATGAAGACTATAACCGATTAGGCATATCCCACAAATAAGAGTAATTTTTCTAAGTACCTATACACACACATATAGATATAAGCCACAAAATGTTGTAATATAAAAAATCTAAGTATAGAATCCATGCATACCACTAGGATATCAAAATATAGTATGATATTTAATGTATTATAAAGTAAAGAGGCTGAGAATAAAAGCCAACCAAAAAGAGTCTATAACAAAATTCCAACCTATAAGAAAAGAAGTATTGTGACTGCTATTTGAACCACATGAACACACCTCGTTCTATCCATCAATGCTGAGTACCCCCAAGTCATGGTATTCCTTGAACAACTTTAGTGGGTTAGTTATTTACACCAGACATTACAAGTTCAGGAAAATCCGGTGTAGGTGTGAGTATAAAAATTCCTAGTAGGACACCTTGAAACCACAAGGCAATGCCACAAAGTAATACCACAATGGAATTCAACAAAAAAATACCACAAAATAAATTATAGTATACTCCACATAAGAATATATATACATCACATGTAATAAATATAACAATATTTAATTAATCTAAGACACCCAGTCTAGAGGTAATCTACAACCAATTACCATCGACAAGATTCTGCTTGATGCACGCTCGTTCTGCGAGAAGTCACACCTTGAGCCACGATATCATCATAGAGACTCATAAGAGGTAAATCTAATATAGCTCATACCAAAAAAAATATTGGTCAAGGAATAATATGACATATAGAATGGGGATCCTACCAAGACAACAATGGGGAATACCATAAAACCAATATCAATCAACCAGAAACATAAAATATCCTACCCAGACACATCGGGGAACACCACTAACCCAACTGATGTGACCCACTAGATGGATGACCAAAACCCCTCTCTAATTGGTTATGGATATACAAAAAAACACTCTAGATGATAGAGGATCACACTATAGTCCCACAGAGGGATACTATACTATATTGGGTAATCAACCTCATTAGGGGATTATAGTCCAGTGATGAGGACATAATACCATGATGAACCCTCGAGGAAAGGACCGATGGACAAACTATCAACCTATACGGGTCTAAAATAAAAACTACCCACTTAACCCAAAAATTCTTACTCATCATTAGGGTCCTAAAGATAAAATATCTCATCAAACAAACATATAGTTTTAATGTTACAACAGTTTTAAGTTTCAAATGGGGGGGAGTCACTAGGCCCGTGGAATGAATGTGGAGGCCGACCACCTATATCATCCATCCCATGGCCACCATGGTTGAAATACAGGGTTAACCTACCTAGCTGTCATGTCCATTTTTTAGATGGAGTTACAATAGCTCACGAACGACCACCGCAGACGTTTGTGGCCCGGTCACCCTGGGTCCGTCCCACTCAGTCCGGCCCACCTAGACCAACCCGATTAGCCTAAACAACTAATCATAGGACCATACTAGTCCGCATTGGCCTGATACATCTCCCCTACCAAGGCTTTCTCATGCAAGGACCTCTTGGGATACTGCACGCAGGCTGCCTAGGGTTCCACATGAAGTCTGCATGGTTCTCTCTGTGATATTTGATCCATGAAGCCACCACTGCAGTATGTTCTTGATAGCTATTATTCCACCCACATGGCCACACAGTATTCTCCACACCCCCAAGACTAATCTCCACCACCCCCTTCCACCACCTCCTCTGATCGCCACCACCCTGGATTGTCGCTGCTACCTCGCCTCGAAATACTTCCACATCAGTGGTCCCTTCAACAGACCTCTGAGCCAACTTCGATGCTCATTATTAGAAATATTCATAAATCTGTGCTCCTAGGGTCCTAATATACATATAACCAACTTCCATATTCAGTTTTCCTCTGATCTTGGGGTTGGATTGTTTTTGGAGCCCCCCCCCCGAAATGTCGAAACATGGAAAAATGGGTCCAACAATGAAGAACGTGACTAATGGGGGGAGGAAAGAACAAGGAACACAGTAAATAATGAAACTAGAACATTTATCATGTAGACTCCATTTCTTTCTTGTAATAATGAAGAATGAATAAGAACAAGGAAAACACGCAAAATAATTAATAAAATTATAAACCATCCCCTAATGATCGAAATAATAATCAATCTATTTGTGGATTGACCCATGTTCATCGTGGAAATAAAGTACATGTAAAATGAAAAGAAACAACCACCCAAACTCGATTTGGATCATTTACTAAATAAGAATGTCTTTCATGTCTTCTTCAATTCTTGATTCTTCAAATATTAGGGGCTTCATTCGATTAATCTATCGTGGTTCATCAATGGTTTCTCTATGGGCTCCTCTCCATGTCTCTAGGGTAAATTCAGGGTTATAAATATAACCATTAAATTATGAAAAGACGTAATAAAAAGGAGATTCCTATTATCAAAAATAAATTTTATAAAATTATTTCATTTACGATTATTCCATTGGTGTCTTTTTCTACAAACAACCCATTTCGTACAATGTTATGATGATATTAGTGTAAATTTTCTACCCTTAACTCAAAAATGCCCTTAGATTATACATTTAGGAAAATTTTTAATAGTTATTGTACTTTGTTAGGAAGACTACGTGCACCTGCTATTAAATATTAAATATTTTTCGAAATGTTATTCTAAGAACAAGGGGCCTCATAATCACATTTCATCTTAGTGAATGGTCTTGAAATACACCCATATAATTTCCAAAACTAATACATGGGTAAATCGGAGATGTTACATTCTCCTAACCCGGGGGTTTTACATCCACAAAAATCTAAAACATAGGATACACAATCAAATGATGACATTTAAAAAATTATGAGCCTCTTACACTCATATGATCTCTTAGAGATTCCCATTCACCCAATTGACACACACACCAAATGAATATACCACCCACAAAGTATCCTCTCATGATGATACTCAATCTCCATCATATACTTATAAAATGACCCTCTATCCTCGATATCTAGCTCGCCATAGTAGATAATGTTTGATGGGTCATGCACATACGTCCTTAGATGGAAAATATTGATGATAGCGCATAAATTATCATATTGTGGAGTTATATCCAAGTGAAACACCACCTCTACAAATATAAATATTATTTGGAAAGGGATGATGTATCTTAGAGATAGCTTGAGACCCCGACAAATATCAGTAATCCCCATCAAGGTGAAACCTTAAAGAACTCGTGGTCTCTAAACTCGAACTCCAAAGACCTATGTCGTCTATCATCATAACACTTATTATGGATATGTGAAGTATTCATCTACTCCAGGATGATCTGCACCTTCTTAGTTGTATATTTCCCACACTTTGGGCCCATGAGTGCTGACTCTAATAGGCCAGTCCATCAATGTTGTGACCTGATGGGTTTCCCATAAAAGGCCTCTTATAGAGACATACCAATGGTGGAATGATTGCTGTTGTTGCAGGAAAACACCAGTAGTGGTAGTTTATCAACCCAACTATGGTAAAAAAAGTAATTACATGGCCATATCCTGCCTTCCAGTTCCTGAATGGTCTTCTTAGTCTGGTTGCCCGTCTATGGGTGAAACACTGTTCTCAAATGTAACAAGGTCCCAAATGCCCCCTTAAATATTTTCCACAACCATTATTGTAACACCCGAGACTTTTATGTTATATAAATCATCAAAGGAATCTTTTTCTACACACAACACTTGCTTGTCTTGCTTTACACGAAATCGTTTCCTTCCTCGATAGCTTGTGTCGTACGCAATACCGAGTTTCACTAAACAATGATATACTAATAAAATATTATTAAAACTAGTCTTTATGAATAGTAATAACAACTTTTTGAAATTTTATAAATTTAAATTTTCAAAATAGACTTCATTTTTGGATTCAGAATATCGAAATTATCCTAGTGTGAAATTTTGGTATTTTTTTGAAAACTTTCAATTTTTGATGAATAGTGAAACCACTAAGTGGTAGTTAAAAAACTTAATTTTTCATAAAACATAATTTCAGCGCTTCTGTGATTGGAATTTAAAAAATCCGAGAGACACGGTTGATGTCAGTAAGTAAAATGTGGCTCAATGAGATGAAAATATTTTTTGGCAAATAGTAACTTTTAACTTTTATTTACCACGGTTAAAAGTAAATAGGGTAATTAAGGGTAAAAATGATATTATTATTACCATAACACATATACTAATTCCATTGGACAAGTTTAATTCGACCAAAAACAAACTTAGGAATAAAATATGACCATTTAGGCCCACTTGGATTAGATTAGGACATTTATTATTAATTTATTTAAAGAAGGGTTAAAATAGTTAAAATCAATGTTTAATAAGTAAATAATTTTTATTATAAGGTTATATATAAGATAAATTCGACTATAAATATTTATTATAAATTAAAAAGTATTTACTACATAATGGTATTTTATTTGTAATTTTTAGACATTATATAATTTAATTTATTTATGACACAACGATGATGTAGTAATTATCTTATTAATGAAATATTTACATAATTGATGTTATAAATACCAAAATAAATGTAATTTGAGACTTTTTATTAATTAACCTAATTTTATAGGTTAATATTACATGTTATTATTGATTTAATTAACTTTTTTCGAACTAATAATTCTTTTAGGATTTTCAGAAAAACCAATTACTAAATAGTGTCAAAATTGACATAAAATACTTTTTAAAACAAATATTATATAATTAATTGTTATTTTATTCCTAAAAATATAAGGTTCGGCAAAATGACTTATATAAGGTTTTATATATTAATAATAACCTTCTTGGGGTTCTTATGGATTGTTATATAATGTTTATTAACCTTATAGTGTAAGAACACAAGAAGACACAGTAAAAGTAAAATTATTTATCTTAATGTTAAATATAAATGATAAGGTCCAAATAGGAACCTAAACTTGTCTAAATTCTATTGGATGAGAGGAATTCGACCCATCCCCAACTTAGCTTCGAAATAAATCAATTTGGATCAATTTAAAACTGAATTTGGCTTTATAATAAAATAATATTTTTAGTTATTCCAAAGGTGCCCCTATCCTCCCTTTTAAAAGGGAACCTCCTCCCTCTCTTCCTCACACCACATTGAGCCTTCAAGCTCGGCCAACCCCTGCCACGTTCACCTCTAAACTTCCCTAGAGACATCCTAGAGGTCCTGGTCTTCTTCAAAGACCAATTTTAGTGCCCTAAAAGGAGGTCTCAAAGAAGCACTTCAAAGAAGAGGTAATGTCCGTTACCAATTCTTCCATCTTTATTTCTTCTTCCACTTCTTATTCATTAGTTTTTTTTATTATGAAGTAATAACATCAGTATCACTCATATACTGATATGTTTTTATAAGTATGAAACAACCCTATTTCACCATCTATCCATCCTACGGAAAATGAAATCACCGAGCGTGCGTACGTACGGAATACCGTCTCCACGTCGTGGTGTAATCTACTTTCCACCACCACCTTATTTGGATGGGTATAATGGAGCAAATAATGACTATATATGATTATTGTAAAGTGATATTTATTCTGAAATAGTATTCATATACTCCAATACAATTCCATGATCATGGAAACGATATCATCGCTCGTGCGTACGTATGGAATATCGTCTCCACGATGTGATGCAACTCGTTCTACATGATATTCATTGCATAATGATTATATAAATGAATTGAATGAATTAATATGATATATATTACACTAATAAAATTCTGTAAATGAGTTATCTATTATCTAAAGATAAGAATAAGAATTTATTCGACAAAACACGCATAAGAACAAAAAGTAATAAACACCCGAATAACAAGTTGTAATGAAATGTTACTAATAAGAATCTAAGAATATGACCATATATGAAATCATAACAATAATTATGATTCTGGAATAAGTCAATAACATTATTTAAATCATTATACAGGAGGTTAGGACACTTACGAGGTAAATCGGAACTAAGGTAAGGGAAATATCACAATCTCATTTTTATCCGAGATTGTTTATACTTTAGTATTTACTGGGGTGTATTTTGTCATCCACATCCATGTTTCCTCAATATGTAATATTATTTCCATCCACCTACAATTTTTTAAATCCAATTTTACCCTTCGTTGAGTTTTTAGTAAAGGATATGAAATGAATCTTTTGTTGTTTTTCGTACGAGGTACTTTTTGACTTTTCCGACAAAAGTACGAAGAATGTTTTTTTTAAATTATACGGCATGAATGGATTATTAAAAAATTATTTCCAAGAAGCTTCCTTTACAAGTTTTCATGTTTATTTTTAATCAAATTCTTTTAGTTTAGAAAAGTACGACATGTTAAAAAAGGAAAAGTGTTTTTGAAATAGAAAGGATATTTTCCTCAAGAATGGAGTTCAAGTGTTTTATCAAAATTATTTCCCATATAAGATAATAAAGGGTTTTGTTTCTATACCTATTATTATATTTATTTGATTATGTTGTGATGGAATTATATTTTTATGAGTTCCTTTATCTTATATGAATTGTTTTATGATGTCACGATTTTTAAGATTCTCATTTTTATTACATGGGTTATGCTATAATGTATGGTTTCTGATTTTGTGGAACACATAAGAATGGTATAATTATGAGATGGGTGGGACCTATATTTCCCCCCTAATGAATTGGGTAAATATTTTATATCTCATGAGATAGACATGGCTAGAATGGCAGGTTAAACCGGTTTAGGGAAACAGGACTGAAACGAGGAGTGAATTCAGTTCAGAAATGGACTTTGTCCACTAAGATAGTATTGGCAATGAGTCTTGACTAAAAAGAAATGATTCTCTATGATTATGTGTGTATTCCACAAAGTTTCATGTTTTATGTTATGATTATTGGGATTACATTTCACTACTATGATTTATCCCATGTTATGAAATTATGTTTTCTTTTGCAGGTTAAGATTTCCAAAAGATATGATGTTATGTATATGATGTGATTGATATTTATTTTTTTTACACTTTCTGAGCATTTGAGCTCACCCTTTTGTATGTTTTATTTCCCCAGGTCAGGAAGAAGGTTATTAAGTAGGATATGACAAAAAAGGACTCTAGATATGATGAAATAAATTGGAAGCAAAGAAGATGCTTTAGGAACTTGTTGTTTATGTTTCCCAGTTTCTAAAGACTCTATACCTATACGGTCCTTTCCTGGTTTTGTTATATGTTGTAATAAGTGTGCTTATATTCTGAAGTAATGACTATGTATGTAATGTATGGGCCGTTATAGTTGGTATTAGAGGAAAGGTATAGTCAACCTTTGGAAACTAGGATTTAAAAGCCTTAGTAAGAACCCTAAGGATAATTCTAAGCATAGAACACAATATTAGTGTTTTAGAAATGACCATGAATAACCTAGGATAAGACCTTAAGTGTGAAATTTTATTCTTGATTATGTGGTTTTCCTATTATAATTAGTGTTTCTCACACTATTCTTCTTGGTTTTAGTCAATGGCTAGAACCCAAAGGAACCGTGTTAATGCGGAATGCGACGGGAAATGCAATGAATGTCCCCCAGAGCAACCAAATGTTATGGGAGCCAGAATGAAAAATCTTGTAGCCATGATCACACAACTTTCTCAATCTATGAATCATGCAGGAATTCCATACGAGAAAAGGAAGGACCAATATTCTGTTGAATCCTTCATGAGGCAGCGTCCACCTTCTTTCAGCAGGTCTACTGATCCATTAGTTGCTGAACAATGGATTAGTACTACTGAAAAGATATTTTCAGTTCTTCAATGTTCTGAAAATGATAATGTAATCCGAGCAGTGTATCATTTGGAAGGAGATGCTGATCAATGGTGGAATCTTATTAAGAATATGAGGCAAAGGGAGGAAATTGAGTCCATGGAATGGGACGAGTTCAAGAACTTATTTTTCTATAAGTACTTCCCTCTTATTCTCCGAACAAAGATGGAGAAAGAGTTTATTGAACTAAAGAAAACGGATGATGAATCTGTTGGTACTTATGAAGCAAATTTTACAAGACTTGCAAGGTACGCTTTTAGTATTATTATCCAACATGAGAGTAAGATCGATCGATTCATTAGTGGCATAAAACCAAGTCTTCTAAGGGCGTTATCCATAAGAGACTTCAATAGCTATGAGGAAATCGTTCAATGTGCTCTCAAAGTCGAGATGGAGATTGAAGTAACCCATCAGTCATATGGGTTTGATAAGAAGAGGAAAATGTAATTCAAAGAAAAATCTAAAGTGAACACTGAAAAGAAGATGAGATTTCCCTTATGCTCAAAGGGTGGAAACAAACATGGAGGGAGTTGTCTTAAAGGGACAAGTAAATGTTTCAAATGTGGAAAGGAAGGTCATCGGGAATTTGAATGCCGCAATGATGGGAAGAAGATGTCTAATGATGAAAACAAAGGAAGGGATACACAGAATTACCCTACTACACTTCAATGATTCATGTGAAAGGAGATGAGGCATTATGCCAATCAATGCCCAAATCCAAGGGTTGATGATGATGGTCGACGTCAACAAACTCTTAAGGCTAAAGAAAAAGGAAAGTCACATGCAATTTCTATCAGCAATGTGGAGTACGATAACGATGTGTTGAATGGTATACTTACCATCCACTCTAAAGTAGAAAATGTTTTATTTGATTCTGGATCCACCCACTCCTTTATTTTTTAAGAATTTTCTAAGGATATCACCGTATTACCTCAATAGTTAGATGTTGAGTTAGCTGTGACAACCCCTAATGGCACAACAGTCGCATCAAAAGTTTATAATTCTTCTCTGATTGAAGTTTGTGGGAATGTGCTTCCTGCAAATCTTGTGATTCTTCGTATAGTGTAATTTGATGTGATTCATGGAATGTATTGGCTTTATCTACATGGAGCTCATATCAATTTCAAAAAAAGGGAAGTCACATTTCATATTCCAGATCAATATATGATCGTCTATCGATGCAAGGATGAACATAACCTTCTAGTGGAAATTTCTTCCATTTTATGGGTATTGATTCCACTAAATAAAGGTTAGTTATTTCAAATGGTTGGTGAGAAACTCACGATTAAGAATATGCCCATTGTACGAGAGTTTGATGATGTCATTACGAAGGAATTACCGGGTCTTCCACCGAATCATGAAGTTGAGTTTTCAAATGAACTCATACCGGATTCTTTGACTATTTCAAAGACACCTTATAGAATGGCCCCAATTGAGTTGCAGGAATTGAAGATTCAACTCCAAGAGAATCTTGATAAGGGGTTCATACGCCATAGTGCGTCAACTTGGGGAGCACCTATTCTGTTTTTTAAGAAGAAATATGGATCAATGAGACTCTGCATTGATTATCGAGAACTTAACAAGATCACTATCAAGAACAAATATCCTCTCCCGCGCATTGATGACCTATTTGACCAACTACGCAGAGCTCAATACTTTTCCAAGATTGATCTTCGTTCAGGGTATCATCAATTAAGGGTCAAAAGGGAGGATATACCAAAGACAGATTTTCATACAAGGTATGAACACTATGAATTTATAGTGATTCCATTTGGTCTTACTAATTCCCCTGATATCTTCATGGATCTAATGAATAGAGTCTTTAGAGACTATCTTGATCAATTTGTAGTAGACTTTATAGATGATATTATTGTGTATTAAAAGAGAAAGGAAGAACATGAAGATCACTTGAGAATTATATTGATGACCCTGAGAAAGGAGAATCTTTATGCCAAATTTACCAAGTATGAATTTTGGCTTCAAAAAGTTTCATTTTTGGGTCACATAATCTCAAAAGAGGGGATATATGTGGATCCAGCAAAAACATAGGTTATCGAAAGATGGTTGATACCAACAACAGTAACTGAGATCCGATGTTTTCTCGGTTTGGCTGGATATTATCGACGTTTTGTGAAATATTTTTCACGATTATCTAATCCAATCACCAAGTTGACTCGGAAAGGAGTTAAGTTTGTTTGAATGGAGGAATGTGAAGAGAATTTCAAGGAGTTGAAAAGAAGGTTATGCAGTGCACCTGTGCTCACACGGCCTTGTAGTGGATAAAGGTTTGTGATCTACAGTGATGCATCCAAGAAGGGATTGGGGTGTGTTTTTAAGCAAAATGATATGGTGATAGCTTATGCCTCACGATAGTTGAAAATACATGAGCAAAATTACCCAACTCATGATTTGGAGTTAGCTGCGGTAATATTTGCATTAAATATTTGGAGGCATTACCTTTATGGTGAGAGGTGTGATACTTATACTGATCATAAAAGTTTAAAGTATATTTTCACACAAAAGGAGCTGAATATGCGCCAATGAAGATGGTTGGAGCTGATTAAGGATTACGACTACTCAATTCATTACCACCCTGGGAAAGCAAACAAGGTGGCAGATGCATTAAGTCGACAAGACCATGCTAGTTTATCCATGATGAGTATCACAAAAGATCCAATATTTATGGATTTACAAAGGATAGATCTTGGAATTATAATGAAAGGGGAAAAATCGTATCTTTCTCAAATGAATACTCAACCATATATACATGTGAAGATTAAAGAGGCACGAAAAGAATATGTCAAGTTACAAAAGAATGTGAGAAATGTTCCTGAATTAAACCTTGATTGTGATGGGATAATAATGTTTAAGCATCGGGTTTGTGTTCCTCCAATCCTCGAATTAAAGAAGGAGCTGCTGGATGAGGCTCATAGTTCTTCATTCTCTATTCATCATGGAAGCACAAAGATGTATAGGGATCTGAAAGAGTACTTCTGGTGGGATGGCATGAAAAGAGATGTTGCTGAATATGTCTCTCGATGCTTAGTTTGTCAACAAGTTAAAGCTGAGAGACAGATGTCTAAGGGGATGTTACAACCATTACCCATACCCGAATGGAAATGGGAAAACATCACTATGTACTTTGTCACATGACTTCCTAAAACATCCAAAGGCAATAATGCTATCTGGGTCATATTGGATTGTCTTACAAAGTTTGCACACTTCATTGCTATTAGAGAGGATTTCTCTCTGGATCAGCTTGCCAAGATATATGTAAAGGAAGTGGTAATATTGTTTAGTGTACCACTTTCTATTTTATCTGATCGGGATCCAAGATTTACCTCGAAGTTTTGGAAAAGTATTCAGCATACTCTGGATAGATAGTTGAGTTTCACCACTGCTTATCATCCTCAAAGAGATGGTCAATCTGAGCGAACAATTCAAACTCTAGAAGATATGCTGAGAGCTTTCTCTATGGATTTCAAAGGTGGTTGGGATCAACACCTACCATTGGTGGAATTTTATTATAATAATAGCTTTCACTCCAGTATTCAGATGGCTCCTTATGAAGCTCTATATGGAAAGAAATGTAGGACTCCAACTTGCTGGGATGAAGTTGGGGAAAGAAAGCTATTAGGACCCGATATCATTGATGAAATGGCAGAAAAGGTCAGATGTATTCAACAACACATAAGAGAAGCTCAGAGTCGACAGAAAAGTAATGCCGACAACCGAAGAAAAAACCTAGAGTTTGAAGTAGGTGATAAAGTGTTCTTACGAATATCTCCCTGGAAGAGGGTCATGAGATTTGGAAAGAAGGGGAAGTTGACACCTAGATATATCGGTCCGTTCGAAATACTGGATCATGTTGGGAAGGTAGCATACTGATTGGCGCTTCCACCGAATCTCTCTCAAGTTCACGATGTGTTCAATGTATCTCTCATGTGAAAGTAAATACCTGATCCTTCACATGTACTCAGCTCAGAAGGTGTACTGCTGGAGCAGGATCTTTCCTATGAAGAATAGCCGATAGAGATTCTGGATCATAGCGAAAATTTCCTACGAAACAAGACCACTCGATTGGTGAAAGTTTTATGGAGGAACCACCAATTATAAGAAGCTACATGGGAGCCTGAGGATATGATAAGGGAGAGGTATCCTCATCTGTTTGTTACAAAGTGATGAATTTCGAGGGCGAAATTCATTTTAAGTGGGGTATAATGTAACACTCGAGACTTTTATGTTATATAAATAATCAAAGGAATCTTTTTCTACACACAACACTTGCTTGGCTTTATTTACACGAAATCGCGACCTTCCTCGATAGCTTGCGTCGTATGCAATACCGAGTTTTACTAAAAAATGATATGCTAAGAGAATATTATTAAAACTAGCCGTTATGAATAGTAATAACCACTTTTTGAAATTTTATAAATTTTATTTTTCAAAATGGACTTCATTTTTGGATTCGGAATATCGAAATTATCCTAGGGTCAAATTTTGGTATTTTTCTGAAAACCTTCAATTTTTGATGAATAGTGAAACCACTAAGTGGTAGTTAAAAAACTGAATTTTTCATAAAACATAATTTTACTGCTTCTGTGAGTGGAATTTCAAAAATCCGAGAGACACGGTCGGTGTCAGTAAGTAAAATGTGGTTCAATGAGATGAAAATAATTTTTGGTGAATAGTAACTTTTTAATTTTATTTACCACGGTTAAAAGTAAATAGGGAAATTAAGGGTAAAAATGATATTATTATTACCCTAACACATGTCATAATTCTATTGGATAAGTTTAATTCGACCAAAAACAAACATAGGAATAATATATGACCATTTAGGCCCACTTGGATTAGATTAGGACATTTATTATTAATTTATTTAAAGAAGGGTTAAATAGTTAAAATCAATGTTTAATAAGTAAATAATTTTTAATATAAGGTTATATATAATATATATTCGACTATAAATATTAATTAGAAAGCTAATAAGATTTCCTACATAATGGTATTTTATTTTTAATTTTTAGACATTAAATAATTTAATTTATTTATTACACAAAGATGATGCAGTAATTATCTTATTAATGAAATATTGACATAATTGATGTTATAAATACCCAAATAAATGTAATTTGAGACTTTTTATTGATTCCACCAATTTTATAGGTTAATATGACATGTTATTATTGATTTAATTAACTTTTTTAGAACTAATAATTCTTTTTTGGTTTTCACAAAAATCAATTATTAAATTATTTCAAAATAGACATAAAATAGTTTTTAAAACAAATATTATATTATTAATTGTTATTTTCTTCCTAAAAATCTAATGTTCAGCCAAATTACATAGATAAGGTTTTGTATATTAATAATAAACAAATTGGGGTTCTTTTGGATTGTTATAGTAAGTTTATTAACCTTATAGTGTAAGAACACAAGAAGACACCGTAAAAGTAAAATTATTTAACTTAATGTTAAATTTAATGATAAGGCCAAAATAGGAACCTAAACTTATATAAATTATATTAGATGGGATTTTTTCTACCCATCCCCACCTTTTCTTCTAAATAAATCAATTTGGAGCTATTTAAAACCGAATTTGGCTTTACAATAAAATAATAGTTTTAGTTATTCCAAAGGTGCCCCTCTCCTCCCTTATAAAAGGGCACCTCCTCCCTCTCTTCCTCACACCACTTTGAGCCTTCAAGCTCGGCCAATCCCTGACACTTTCTCCTCTCCACTTCCCTAGAGACATCCTAGAGGTCCATATCTTCTTTAAAGTCCAATTTTAGTGCCCTAATAGGAGGTCTCAAAGAAGCACTTCAAAGAAGAGGTAATGTCCGTTACCGATTATTTCATCATTATTTATTCATCCACTTCTTCTTCATTAGTTGTTTCATTATGAAGTAATAACATAAGTATCACTCATATAAGGATATGTTATTAAGAGTATAAAACAACCCTATTTCACCATCTATCCATCCTACGTAAAATGAAATCATCGCACGTGCGTACGTACAGAATACCGTCTCCACGCCGTGGTGTAATCTACTTTCCACCACCACCTTACTTGGAAGGGTATAATGGTGTAAATAATGACTATATATGATTATTGTAAAGTGATATTGATTCTGAAATAGTATACATACACTACTATACAATTCCATGATCATGGGAACGATATCATCGCTCGTGCGTACGTACGGAATACCATCTCCACGATGTGATGCAACTTGTTCTACATGATCTTCATTGAATAATGATTATATAAATGAATTGAATGAATTAATATGATATATATTACACTAATAAAATTCTGGAAATGAGGTATCTATAACCTAAAGAGAAGAATACGAATTTATTTGACAAAACACGCATAAGAACAAAAAGTAATAAACAACCGAATAACAAGTTGTAATGAAATATTACTAATAAGAAGCTAAGAATATGACCATATATGATATCATAACAATAATTATGATTCTGGAATAAGTCAATAACATTATTTAAATCATTATACAGGAGGTTCGGACTCTTACGAGGCAAATCGGACCTAAGGTAAGCGAAATATCACAATCTCATTTTTATCTGAGATTGTTTATACTTTAGTATTTACTGGGGTGTATTTTGTCATCCACATCCATGTTTCCTCTATAAGTAATATTATTTCAATCCACATAAAACTGTTTAAATCCAATTTTATCCTTCGGTGAGTTTTTAGTAAAGGATATGAAAGGAATCTTTTGTCATTTTTCGTACGAGGTACTTTTTGACTTTTCTGACAAAAGTACGAAGAATGTTTTTTTAACTTATACTGAAAGAATGGATTTTTAAAAAATTATTTCCAAGAAGCTTCCTTTACAAGTTTTCATGTTTATTTTTAATCAAATTCTTTTAGTTTAGAATTGTACGACATGTTAAGAAAGGAAAAGTGTTTTTGAAGTAGAAAGGATATTTTCCTCAAGAATGGACTTCAAGTGTTTTATCAAAATTATTTTCCATCTAAGATAATAATGGGTTCTATTACAATCACTATTATTACATTTATTTGATTATGTTGTGATGGAATTATATTTTTATGAGTTCCTTTATCTTATATGAATTGTTTTTTGATGTCACGATGTTTAAGATTCACATTTTTATTACATGGGTTATGCTATGATGTATAGTTTCTGATTTTGTGGCACACATTAGAATGGTATCATTATGATATGGGTGGGACCTATATCTCCCTCCAATGCATTGGGTAAAGATTTTATATCTAATGAGATAGACATGGTTGGAATGGCAGGTTAAACCGGTTCAGTAAAATAGGACTGAAACAAGGAGTGAACTCGGTTCACAAATGGAGTTTGTCCACTAAGATAGTCTTGGTAATGAGTCTTCACTAACAAGAAATGATTTTCTATGATTATATATGTATCCCACATTGTTTCATGTTTTATGTTATGATTATTGGGATTACATTTCACTACTATGATTTATCCCATGTTATGAAATTATGATTTCTTTTGCAGGTTAAGATTTCCAAAAGGTATGTTTTTATGTATATGATGTGATTGATATTTCTTTTGATTACCCTTAATGAGCATTTTAGATCACCCTTTTTTATGTTTTATTTCCCCAGGTCCGGAAGAAGTTTATTAAGTAGGATATGACAAAAAGGGACTCTAGATATGATGAAATAAATGGGATTCAAAGTAGATACTTTAGGAACCAGTTTTTTATGATTCCCAGTTTCTAAAGACTCTATACCTATACGGTCCTTTCCTGGTTTTGTTAAATGTTGTAATAAGTGTACTTAAATTCTAAAGTAATGACAATGTATGTAAATTATGGGTAGTTATAATTATGTAAAGTGAGCATCATTATATGAAACTATCATCACTAGATATCCATGAAGTCAAACTATCTAATGCATGTAGTGGTACCACATGGTCTCTGCTGAAATCTACTATCGGATAACATAGATGTTGACTGACATGGTGAGTCAGTCAATGATCACAAAGATTGAATCATGGACCATGAACCAATATGGTAAAACTATCACTAAGTCCATCAATATCCCATCCCAATTTCAATTAAAAAACTCAAGGGTTTGACCTAAACCCACTAGAACCGGGTTCTTGCCTTTCACTTCCAGACAAGTGAGGCATCAGAAGTCAATCTATGCCAATCCATTCTTCATCCATAGCCATAAAACTGATATCCAAGGTCTTGATACATCTTATCCTCATATATATTTACTTCAAAAGGGTATGTATGGAACTCCCTAAACACCTCTGTCCGCAACACCAAAGGTACAACAGTGCGCCCTCTGAAAAGAACGATGTTCTCCGCACCTTTCTAATTTCAATCAGGAGTATGTCATGTGAGCATATACCCATGTAATGTCTCATAGTAGGTGTCCCCATGTACTGACTCTATGACTCACTATAACAATGGATGGGTGAAAATCATTGACTGGGGGTAAAATGCTCCTTTTCCATCCATAATGGATATCTACAGTGATGCTAATTTCTCTAATACCACATTCTGCAACTAAAAACTAGATCTCCTACTAAAATAATATGCCACCACATTCTCCTTTTAAAAAGTAAAAATAATCATGAAGTCATAGTCCTTGAATAATTCTAATAATCACCTCTATATAATGTTTAGATATTATTTAGTGAAGATATACTTTCCCCTACATCAGGATAGGACCAAGACTGGTCCCTGACACATCGTAGAACACCACATATTCGACACCTTCCCCTGACAACATCAGGATGGGAGTGCTTGTCAAACTCTTCCTCAACTCCTAAAATCAATGATGTCACTTCTCTATCCATGAAAAAGGTTGAACCATTCATGTCAATGATATCAATGGTTCTTCCAATCTAGAGATGTTGGGTAAAAACCTCTTATATTAACCTACCAAACCAAGGAATGTTTTCATCTCCATAACACTCTGGAATGGATCCCATGAATGCACTTCCTCGACCATCACTAGATCCACATCCAATATGACCTATAAATTGACATATCCTATAAAATGGACCTCATGAATCTAGAAATGAATCTTCAAGAGAATTATGTCAAGATTGTTTTCTTAGAGTGTGTACAGAACCTTCCTCAACTGCCTTGCATGCTCCTTCTTGGATGCTGAGTACACTAAGATTTCATTGATGAAGACCACCAAGAACAAGTATATGCAATGACGAAATATCTATTTCTTGATTCCCATGAACATTTATATGGATTTCTTAATTCCAAAAAACATCACCATGTAGTCATAGTGACCATAACAAAATCAAATGATTATCTTATATATATCATTGTCCTGTACTCGTAGTTGGCGATAACATAATATAAGGTCAATATTTGAGAAACATTTCCCCATTTAGCTGACTAAAGAGGAAATAAATCCTTAGTAATGGATACTTTTTCTTAATGGTCACCAGGTTCTCGATCCGGTAATCCACTCCTAACCTTATGCTCCCGTATCCCTTCTTGGAAAACAAAACTCGGGTTGATTTGCATGAAACACTGGGTCTCACAAATCCCTTCCACTGAAAGTCCTCCAACCACAACCTTATTTCACGAATCACTATAAGAAACTACCGATAGGACCATATAGATATTACGTCTATCTCTGGGTGTATATTAATGAATATTTCAATCCCTTTATGAGTTGGAAACACTAGAACATATTTGGGGCTGACATCCTCAGACCCTGCCACCACTGTGGGAAACTGAGGACTCATAACATCTACTATAGAAATTGTGAGGCTAGATACGTTATGAGTAATAGAATAAACCCACTTGTGTGTGGGTCCCACATGGGCTGCCTATGTTTCCATTTCACCAATAATAGAAAACATAGTTCCATCACTATGGACACAGCACACTCTGTGCCTAAAATAGTCACTCTGATCATGAACCATGGATAACCAGTCCATACCAATAATGATGTTGTAAGGACACAATGCCACTACTAAGAGATTCCAACTAAAAATATTGCTTCCAAGAGTCAGGAAACACTGTTATCACTAGTGTGTGATCATTAAATCTTATCTCGTATGAGTCTACATGAATAATGTTTGCGTCAACAATTGAACTGGAATGTCCGAGTCTCCAACAAGGTTCGTGAAACTAATGGAATGACTAGAACCTATTTCTATAATAACTAAAGATATGGCGGAAAAGACACATATCACACCTGAAATCATCCATATAGCCTCAAGGTTATAAGCCTCCATCTCATACAATTGGCCTCATCCCTATCCACGAGCTCCCTAATCCTGTTGTGGAGCACCTGAGGTTGGTTGTAGTAGTAGGTCAAACCTCGGACCACATCCTACTATGCTTCTTACTCCTTTTCAATTTCATCAACCCTACAGACCACCCTACATATGTCGATGGCTCTACCTTAGTGTTCCCTCAACCACCTCCTTAATTTCCATACAATTAGTCAGAAAATATCATTCCAGATGTCCCTGACCGTAGAATGTGTAACACAATCCATCCCCTGGGTAATTAAATATTTCCTAGTACCCATAAAATACTTAACATGAGTCCTATGATACCCTATTAATGTTCCCAATCCCCTTGGATCTAGGTGACTGCCATCGACTACCTGTTGTTGAGACCATAGCTACCCGGTGCACACTTCTAGCTTCCACTGCTAGTGTCAACTAAAATAGAAATCTATCCACTATCATGTCTCTCTCATGTACCCCAGTATACGCACAAATGATAAGTAAATCATCGATTACATGATGTCATATTGTAATCCCTTCTCGAACGTCTGAGACCTAATGAAAAAGTCTCGCACCATGTCCATGGTGTAGGGAGAAAGGACAGTGAGCCTCATTGAATACTACTCTATGGTCATAATACCCTATTATAGATAAAAAATCTACTATATACATAACAATCGTATTGTTGATGGATAGAAATAAAAATTGAAGAAACACTCGATGTATCTCTTGGTGAGATCTGTATCGTAACGAGACTTGGTCACCAAGATCAACCATCACCTTTTGAATAAATAATGATGACTCATAGTGAGGACTTCCATTTAGTCGGCATGCATCCTTCTATGGTAGAAAACATGGGAGACTATATCTATCCAATCATCAGCCAATTGGGTGTCTATCTCACCCCGAAACCTAGGAGTTCCCATCCTTTGAAATTTTTTTTGGGCAATCAGCCTGCACAAATCCTCAACTAGTAGTGCGGGATGTATCTGCTGCTCAACAGGTGGTGATATAGGTTGTAAGTCACTCATAGGTGATCTCTCAAGTACATAACCCCATACCAATTCATCGTCTCTAGGAAATTCATCCCCAGGATCACACAATGGAATCCTAGACGGTTATCATCATGGAGGCACCCAAAAATAAACTCAAGATTTTCCACGATTAATAGATTATATCTAGATTGATGACTCAAAAAGGATATTGGAAACACAAAAATTACTATATGATGATAGAACCATTGTTTTCCTTGTAACCATTTTTTTCATATACAGAGACACATTTTTTTTCGAGTCTTGGTGTAAGGATATGTCCACCACCACACCAACACTGATGTCCCTGGCCAAAAATTCAAACTCAAAACTATTAACATTTTTTCACCAAACCAAAATCACAGACATCCGATCCTAAATAAGACTGAAAATTACTCTGATACAAATCTATTATGACCCATCATAGTGGGACACACACCATGAATACCCCAAGATTACCTCCAATAGGCTATTGGCTGGTGACCGGCACTGAGTAGGCATATCTCACAAATGGGAGACATTTTCTTTATGTAACTGTCTACACACACATAAATCCATGCCGTAAAATGATGAAATGTAAAAACAATAATTAAATAATGCATGAATACTACTAAGAGATAAAAAAGTGTACGAAAGTAAATGTACTAGAATGTAAACAGGTCCATAATAAAATCCCACCAAAAAGAGTATGTAACACAATTCAACCTTTACAAAAAGTTGTATTGGGACTGCTCTCTGAACCACAGGAACACACATCAGTATGTCGGGCCATACTAAGCACCATCTGGTCCTGATATACTTGGAACTCTATCAAAGGTTTGATCATCTTCAAAAGACATGACACATTTATACAAATCATTTGTGGGGTTGAGTATAAGAATACCCAGTAGGACACCTCAAAACCACAAAGCAATTCCACAATGGAATACCAGAATAGAATACCACAAAGGAAAGTATAGTCATCTCCACAAATTCCTATGTCTACAACATATGTAGAAATAATATCTAGATATACTCAATGAAATACACAAAATCTAGATGTATGCCACAATCAATTACCATCCATAGGATTCTTCTCGAAGCACACTCATTCTGTGAGAACTCACTCCTCGAGCCATGATATCATCAGAGACAGTCACAAAGAGGTATAGCTCATTTGGATTCATCCAAAATGAGAACATATTGGTAAAGGTATTCTATGATACATAGAGAGGGAATCCTAACTATACACACATTGGAATAACACAAACCCAATACAGATCATCTCGAAACATAGAGGATCCAACACAAAAACAGTGGGGAATAACATTAACCATACTGATGCGGCCCGCTTGTTGGAGGACCAACACATTTATCGTGGTAGTTAAATCATTCCTCAAAACTCTAATAGGGGTGATAGAGGATCTCACTCTAGTGCAATACAGGGATACCATACTCTATCTGGGAATCGACCTCTATAGGGTATTGGATTTCAGTGATGTGGACATAATTTTATACCAAACCCTCAAGGAAAAGACCATGGGAAAAATTTTCAACCTATACTTGTCCAAAAAATAAACTCAGAACTTGTCCCAAAACACACATCTTGCCTCTATGGTCCTAATTCCATAAACATATCATAAAAAAAATGATTTATTGCATGATACAGAAGATTGAATATAATGTTGGGTCACTAGACTAGTGTACCAATCGCATGGTCGATCCACTGATCGTGGTGGTTGATCACTCGGACAGGATTTCCCGTGAACGTCGCGGTCAACATCCATGGTTGACCACCCCTAGCTTTCACGACTGTGTGGCAGCTGGAGTGACTATGATCATGGTCGACCTCCAAGGGTGATCGTGGGCGAGCTTCGACCTCGCCTCCATGGTTCTCACCTTCTAAGACTGGACCACCTGGGACCACCTTAACAGGCCCAGCCAGGTCAGATTGGTACACTCTTCCTGGACCCAACCCTCTCTACTTGGGCCTGACCTGTCTCCGCTTTCCTAGACTGCTCGGGCGTGATCCACTGCATGCGGCCTGCCAGGCCACGTCCACAGCCTCTAATCCATCCTGCAACTGGCCACGTCTCTTACAGTTGTCGCTGAGGTCAACTCCCAAAATCTTTTTCGTCACCCACTCGGCCACCCGTTGCACTCTTGGTGACCACCTTCGATCATTTCTACCTTTGGTCGCCACCCCCTCTGATCACCGCTGCCTCTGGTCACCATTGACTCGGATCACCACCACCCCGGAACACTGCCACCTCCACCTCACCTTTCCGATCCGCCACACCAGAACCAAACCAGTGGTCTCTTCCATCGTCATCCAAGACACATCTAATGTATGGAAATTGAAATAGTCACATATATTCTCTCCTCGTGTCCCGATCTATAGAGACCCAAACTCCATTGTCGGTTTACCTCTGATCTAGGGTTCATATCCCATATAGATCCACCCAACAAGTCTAATTGTGTCCACATGAGGTCCATAGGTGGAGAATGAAAAAAAGGGTGGTGGGGATAACACCCTATGTAATGAACCTCAAACATTGTTCAGCCTCAATTCATTATCGTTATAATGAAGAAAAATAATTAATAATGAAGACTCCCAAAATAATCCATACAATTATTAACAATCCCACAACGATTGAACTATAAGTCAATAAGTTTAGGGGTTGACTCACATTCATCACATAAATAAAGAATTGGGAAACCAAAAACAAACTACCACAATACCTCAATTTGGATTATTCATTGACAAAGATAGATCATCGAATCATTATTGATCCTCGATTCATCTAATCCAAGGGGAGTTGTTTGATCAATCCATCACAATTATCTAAAAGATTGCCTAGAGGTTATTCTCTATGCCTCTAGATGAAATTTAGGAATATGAGGATAAACCATAAATATCTGAAAATAATTAATAAAAATAAGATTCATTACATCAATGATAATATTTATAAAATTATTTTACTTAAAGTTATGCCCTCGGTGAATTTATCAATAGATGACTAGTTCCAAAAAAAATGTTATGTCATGTATATGGTAGATTCACTTCCATGAACTCAACGGATCCCAAATATTTTAGAATGAAGAACACATTTAAGTGTTATTCCACTTTTTTAGGAAAAACATGTGCACGTTCTATTAAAATTTTAGTTTTTTTCAAAAAATTGTTCTAGGAACACCAGGCCTTGGAATCACACACCATATATGCACCTAGTCTCAAAATAAATCTATATCATTTTTAAAAATATTTAATGGAAGAAAAGAGACATTAAAATTAGATTATTTTATAATAAAGGAATGAAAATGGGAAATGTAAAAATAGATGAAATGAAATAGGGGAATATTTTTTTGGGTTTTTTATGAAATAATATCTTAGGAGCCATGGGTTAAAAGAATCAAGGGGAGGATAAGACAATTACTAAAATAAAATGTAAGAGGGGAAATCCATAGATAAATGAATGTGTTGGCTGATGGATGGGAATGGGATATTAGATATATTTATTTGGAAGAGATTTGATTACCCCATTGTAATAAAAACATTCATGGGCATAAAAAATATCTCAAGGGAGGTGTAAAGACCCGTAAAATACAAGGGAAATTTTTTCTTAATTTTCTTTAGAATTTTACAAGAGCGCGGTTTCAGACGGCACCTGATTCCGAGGCCCGGAGTGCCCGGAATTAATTTCTGAAGTTTGGCTCGGGTACGTTCAGTGAACGAACGAGCGGGTTTTCCTAACTTTTGATTCGGTGCTCGGAATTGAAATCCGAGGGCACCGATGAACTCGCAGCACCGATATTCGCTTAAAGAGACCTTTTCGGAAGTTGCGTTTGTTGCGGGTTGAAAGTTAGTTTTGGGGTTTTTAGTTTGAGTTAAATAATATTTTGTGAAGAACAAATTTTTATTATAACTTGATAAAACCTACCAAAGGGGGTTGGAAGTGGGACCCACACCCACTTAACCTCCCTTGGGAGGATTAAGTGTGGTGGGGCCCACACGAACCCCTAAACCTTTCATATTCTCTCAACCCCCTTAACGCCTCATTAAATGTCTTGAGTTACTTTTTAATTATGGGAGTTAATCCTTTTGAATTTCAAACATTTGAAATTCTAGTGTGTTATGTGTTAATAAAATAAGATGTTGTCTTATTTTATTTTGGGTTAATTGTTTGTCTTCTTGAGAGGTGGAGAGCTTTTTCTTTTTCTTCTTCATCTCTGACGAAGATCACGAAGAACGCTCAACTTGACGAAGAACGCTCAAGTCCCGATGAAGAACGCCGCTCTGCTCTTCTTCGTCTTCCGTGTCAACGAGTGGGAACGCCGCTTCCTCCTCGGATTCCCTTCGTCGACATAAGAAGTTTCGCCAACGACGTGTCTCTTCGGACACATCCCTTCGTCATCGGATTTGACGAACGGCTACCGCGACACCCGACCTCCGCGACGTCGTCTTCCGCGGAACATTGACAATCTTCGAACCTTATACCCGAGGTAGGGGTTGTTGATTATTTTTTAGTTATTCTATTTTTGATCATGAATTTTAGCAAGTCTAACGTGTGGCTTTGGATTATTTTAAGATGCGTTATTGCTTAACGTGAGGGGGGACGGACCGCATGAACACGGCCGAACCCCCTCCATCGTTCTTGTTGTTTATTATTGCGGGTGGAAGCAAAGTGGCGTGGTGCCATCGCACCACGCGGATAATCGTGCAATTATTTTACGTGGCGCCGTCGCGCCACGCCGAGGAAGAATCTTCAAGAACGCGCCGCCGTCGCGCCGCGTTGAAAGGAATCAAGGCACGGCGAAGGGGGCGCGGTGCCGTTGCACCGCGCCGGAAGACGAACACCGCGGCCGGTTCCGGGCCGCGGCGGAAAGAGAAGACCGGCGGCCGGGCCGCCGGCGTCGGAAGCCGAAGAGGGGACCGGAATTTCCGGTCCCGTTGGAGAAAACTGGCCGGCCAGCTGGCCGGCCGGATAACGTTAAACCGGGGGAATTAATCCCCCGGCCAGCGCATAAAAACCCCCCTCTTAAAGGGGGCGGTTTTCATTTAAAGGGGGGGGGGGGGGCAGCAGCCCCCCTGTTTTATTCCCAGCCGGCCCCACGTGCGGGGGGCCGTTCCTTGCAAATGGCGCGGCACAAAGGCCGCGCCACCTTTCAATTAGTGGGGGCTTAGCCCCCACGTGCAGCCACCCCGCGGCGACAAGCCGCCGCGGCCCCCGCGCCGCCGCGCCGCCCAGGGGGGGGGTCGGGCCGGGTCGGCCCGGACCCGGACCCCCCCGTTTCGAACCAGTTCCGGTCTTTTGGACTTATCTTGAGCCTCAGACCTCCGAATGACGAACCGTCTGCGGCAACGCGATCCCTGGATCGAGACGGTCGTTCCGGTATATCGCACTCAAGGTTTCTGATTACATTGAGTTCGGCCGGGTTGGTTCGTTCACGAAACCAACCGGGCCTTCGGAGCGGAAACACTCATATCTTAAGCTACGGACGTCCGATTGACGTGCCGTCAGCCGTGTTGTGTTCCTCATTACGAGACAGATCTTTTGGCATACTCCGCCCGATGTTTGGACGCAGGTGGAGTACGGTCGGGTTGGTTTTGCCTTAAAAACCAACCGGGCCCCGGAGACGAAAATGCCAATAACTCTCAAACCGGGCGTCCGATCGACGCGCCGTCTGTTGCGTTGAGTTCCTGTTGACGATACAGAACATTTGGATACATCAACTCTGGTCTTTGTGACAGTTGATGTATCAGCCTCTCGGCTCGTGCAGCGGACCCTCCGAACGAGCTTGCTGTGTGCGGCAACCCTAGTGCTGGCTGTGACTGTTACTGCTACTACTGCTTCGACTGCTACTGTGACTGCGACGACGACAGTACAGAGATCCTGTGTGGATTCGACGACGACGACTACAGCACTCAGCGATCCTACGTGGATCAGTGCTACAGGTCCTGTGTGGGCCCGATCCTGTGTGGGTCCTTGCGCTCAGCGGTTCTGTGTGAGCCAGCGCCTACAGGTCCTGTGTGGGCCCGATCCTGTGTGGGTCATTGCGGGGGTTAGTTACCTATCGATCCTTCGTGGGTCCGACGACATAGATGGATCAATGATCATCTTTATCGTCCTTGAAGAAGTATACCTGTGTGAGCTGAATCCTATTGCTTTCCTGTGTGGATTGTGTTGTGCAATCCTGCGTGGATTACGTTTTGCTTTCCTGTGTGGAATACGTTTACTATCCTGTGTGGACTGAGTTGTACTTGGGCTCGGAGGTTGGAGCATATTTGAATTGATGACTTAGGTATATGTATGGGCATATACCTAAGTAGTGTCAGTTGTTACTTCGTGATTGTACCTTTCTTCGTGGTTTATCCTTTGTGGATTTTGAGAGACCTTCAGGGGTCTCGGGGTTCCTACTGAGTAGCTTATACTCACCCCTGCACGGGCTTTTCCCGCACTACGTTGTGTTGGTTGCAGACGATGGACAGCGTTGACCTTAGCTGAGGCTTGCAGAGCGGGACGGTACCCGGAGGTGGACCACTGGGCGGGACATGCTCGGAGCGGACGGCGGGACCCGTGGAGCAGAGGAACTATCTGTACCCACCCTTCAGGTGGGATTTCCAGTGGACAGCTCAGAGTAGCGGCTTTTACTTTTCAGTTGTTGTTTTCCCTTTCGAGTTGTACTTTACTTTCAGTTTGGTTTTGTATACTGGCCCATTTACTTTTCCGCACTTTCAGTTGTACTCTGCTTTTGTTTAGTGTTTACTTTCCGCTTGTTTACTCTGTGGTGTTTGTTTACTTTACAACGGCAATGCCTTCCCTTTTTACGGGGATTTACGCCTTGGTGCTAGTCGCCAGCCCCTGGCCTATGGAAGGCGGGCTTGGGGTAGTCACGGCACGGACCCCGAGGGCGGGTCGTGACAAATTGGTATCAGAGGAGTTCGGTTCTACCGTGAACTCTGATCTTTTCTATGTGAAGCAATAATGTTTAGCGTATTGAGTGTGGCTATCAGTCCAGGGAGTCCAGTGTTGGTGTGGCGGCCGACGTATCCGTACACCAGGACCCTGACTTCTGATTTCCGACTTAATGCACGAAAACATTGATTGCGTGTGTGTTTCAAAGTTTTCTTTGTGATTACTTATATCAGCTCACCAGGTATACTGTTCTGACCGTGGCGCACCTGTTTCCTTTTCAGGATGGCCCCACGACGACAGCCAGCTAGGGTTCCGAGAGTCGAGCGTGACGACCGCCCACCGAGCGACGAGGCCTCGGTGCAGGTCCCTTTTCCAGTAGTGGCACCGGCGGTAGCTTTACCCGCTGAGCCCCCGATGCTTCCAGCAGCAGCCGCTGACGATGCACGTCGCCTCAGCGCACTGCATGAGTTTCAGCGCCAGCGACCGCCCAGGTTTCGCGGGGAGACGGATCCCCAGGCAGTAGAGGACTGGCTGGAGGAAGTGGTTCGAGTGTTTAGGCTAGTGAGGACACCAGCAGACCTCATGGTGATCCTCGCTGCGAGCCTACTACACGCAGCAGCAGGACGATGGTGGAGATTGATGCTCCAGGTGCACGATGAGGCATCCCTACTTTGGACGGACTTTGAGAGCCTCTTCCGCTCGGAGTTCGTCCCAGCCACCCTTCGTGCGGTACGTATCCAGGAGCTTCTACAGCTGCGGCAGGGCAGCATGACGGTCGCTCAGTACTCGGCGAGATTTACCGATCTCTCGCGCTACTCGACCGACATGGTACGGGACCCATTCTTCCGGGCCCGGACCTTCGAGCAGGGTTTGAGACACGAGATCAGGGCATCGCTGATCTCCCTCAGCATACCGACTCAGACAGGAGTACTGGAGCGGGCTCTTCTGATCGAGAGCTTCCTTGTTGAGTCTACACCAGCACAGCGACCCACCGCAGGGCGGCACGTGCCAGAGTCATCTACAGCAGGCAGTCGACGGATGACTCAGGGGTCCAGACAGACCAGACCTTCGGGCAGACGACCTCAGGACACTGGCTCAGCAGTGCGGGGCACACAGCACGGAGCCAGTCTTACGAGAGGCAGATAGTGCTACTCGTGCGGCGGGCAGGGCCACATGGCTCGTGACTGCCCGACCCGCCGTGCCGAGGAGCAGCAGACGGTTGAGGGACCACCGAGGCAGAGGCAGAGGGTCGACCGTGGCGGTCCGTAGGGAGGAGGCTGACGAGGCAGAGGAGATGGACGAGCAACCGGTGGTGGCCGACGCTTTGAGGCTCTACCACCACCACCACCAGGAGGTCCACCCCGACCACAGGGAGCTGGTGGGCAGCGACAGGCACAGCTCCAGGCAGCAGAGGCCTACGACCACGGCGCACCCGAGATGATTCGAGGTACTATCTGTGTCTACTCCACCCTTGCTGCAGTTCTTATAGACACAGGAGCGAGTCACTCTTTCATAGCCACTGCCCTTGTTCGGAGCTCGGAGATTCCGACAGAGCCGTTAGCTCGATCCTTACGGCTAGAGACTCCTACGGGAGCAGACTCGACGATTACGCACTGGTGCCGGCAGTGTGAGCTTACTCTAAGAGGTGAGAGCTTCGGCTAAGATCTTCTTGTAGCAGCGTCGAGGCCTTACGACGTCATCTTGGGCATGGATTGGCTATCTACGGTCCATGCATAGATTGACTGTTTTAGGCGCAAGGTGCGATGTGTATGCACCGACGGGAGCAGGTTCACCTTCACCGGCGAGAAGGGAGCCTTAGCATCATAGGATGGACTTCTGCGGAGGAGAGGACAACCCATCACTCATCAGTTGGCTAGCCTCATCCTTGGAGCAGTTGACGTGCGGAGTCCTGGTTTTCCTGCAGTGGTGGATCAGTTTGCGGACGTTTTTCCCGACGACGTTCCAGGGCTACCTCCTCGCAGAGAGGAAGACTTTTATATTGACTTGAACCCCGGGACAGCCCCGATATCCACTCCAGCATATCGGATGGCCCCCGCCGAGCTTCGAGAGCTACGGGTACAGTTGGAGGACTTGCAGGGCAAGGGGTTCATCCGACCCAGTGTTTCACCCTGTGCTTCCCCGATATTGTTCGCCAAGAAGGCGGACGAGAGCTTGCGACTTTGTGTTGACTATCGTTGCCTGAACCAGGTAACATTGAGGAACAAGTATCCGCTACCGAGGATTGATGTCCTCTTTGATCAGCTCAAGGGAGCACGGTGGTTCTCGAAGATAGACCTCAGGTCAGGCTATCATCAGCTCAGAGTCAGAGACGAGGATGTGCAGAAGACGGCCTTCAGATGTCGGTATGGCCACTATGAGTTCTTGGTTATGCCTTTCGGTGTAACCAATGCTCCAGTAGTGTTCATGGCTCTCATGAACAGGATCTTTCAGCCATACCTCGATCGGTTTGTTGTGGTCTTCATCGACGACATTCTGATTTACTCTACGACAGAGGAGGAGCACGCCTATCACTTGAGAGTTGTTCTTGACACACTCTGAGAGCACCAGCTTTACGGTAAGCTCTCAAAGTGCCAGTTCTGGATACGTGAGGTCCACTTTTTGGGACACGTTATCTTTGAGGCGGGAGTTGCAGTGGATCCCGCGAAGATTGAGGTTGTGTTAGCTTGGGAGCCACCCAGGAGCGTGACTGAGGTTCGGAGTTTCTTGGGACTAGCTGGATACTATCGGAGATTCGTGCCAGACTTCTCTAGAGTTGCGGAATCACTCACAGCTTTGACGAAGAAGGGGAAACCCTTCGTGTGGTCAGACAGATGTCAGCAGAGCTTCCAAGAGCTGAGACAGAGATTGACTAGTGCACCTATCTTGTGGTTGCCTGAAGAGGGAGTAGGGTACGTAGTCTACTGCGATGCATCAGGGACCGGACTCGGATGTGTTATGATGCAGGAGCGGGCCGTGATCGCCTATGGATCATGTCAGTTGAGGCCGCATGAGCAGAACTACGCTACCCATGACCTGGAGTTAGCAGCAGTGGTCTTCGCTCTGAAGACATGGCGACACTATCTGATGGGCGAGCGCTTTACAGTCTTTTCCGATCATCAGAGTCTCAGGTATATCTTCTCGCAGAAGGACCTGAACCTGAGACAGCGACGATGGCTCGAGTTCCTCCAGGACTATGACTTTGAGATAGTCTATACTCCTGGGAAGGGGAACGTAGTAGACGATGCCCTCAGCAGGAGGACGGGCATTCAGCTACTTGAGGAGGCGACGGAGCAGCTAGCCTCTTTGCAGATATCCTTCGTGGATAGAGATGGAGCAGCCTTTCTTCAGTCTCTCACAGTCACTCCTCCACTACTACAGCGGGTCAAGGAGGCACAGCGCGGGGACGCTGACTGTGAGACACGGCGTGCACAGATGTCCTCGGGACAGGAACCTGATGGTTTCTCCCTTGGAGCAGAGCACGACATCCTTTTCAGAGGACGTACCATGGTACCAGTCGCTTTGCGAGAGGAAGTGCTGAGGGAATTTCACACTTCTCCTTTGGCGGTACATCCTGGAGTGGAGAAGATGTACCAGGACCTCAGACGACAGCATTGGTGGCCGGGCATGAAGAAGGCAGTAGCAGAGTTCGTTTCTCGATGCCTCACCTGCCAGTAGGTGAAGGCTGAGCATCAAGTACCAGCGTGCTTGGTACATCCCTTGGAGGTTCCGGAGTGGAAGTGGGACGGCATATCTATGGACTTCGTGACTGGACTTCCACGCACTTCCAGAGGTCACGACTCCATCTGGGTGATTGTTGACCGACTCACCAAGTCGGCACACTTCTTACCCATCAGAGAGCAGGGCTCAGTAGAGAGCTTGGGACGTCTCTACGTTCAGGAGATTGTGCGGCTCCACGGCGTGCCATCATCTATCGTCTCCGATCGAGATGCCCGCTTTACTTCCCAGCTTTGGAATGGGTTACAGGAGGCGTTCGGGACGCAGCTACGTCTTAGCACTGCCTTCCACCCTCAGACGGATGGTCAGATGGAGAGGACCATTCAGACTATTGAGGACATGCTCCGCGCATGTGTCCTCGACTTTGGTCGTAGCTGGGAGGACCACCTACCCTTGGTGGAGTTTGCGTACAACAACAGCTACCACTCCACCATCGGGATGGCGCCGTACGAGGCGTTGTACGGCCGACCTTGTAGATCTCCTTTGTGCTGGACAGACCCTGGAGAGTCAGCACTCGTGGGACCAGAAATGGTCCAGGCCACGACAGAGAAGGTCCAGGTCATCCAGGAGCGGATGAGGACAGCTCAGAGCCGGCAGAAGTCATATGCTGACAGGAGGCGGAGGCCACTGGAGTTCGAGGATGGCGACCATGTCTTCTTGCGGGTCTCACCTCGACATGGTATTCGGAGATTTGGCCGAGGCGGCAAGTTATCTCCGCGCTTCATCGGACCCTTCCAGATTCTCAGTAGGATTGGTGAGGTGGCTTATCGCCTGGCTCTACCACCTCAGTTGCACCGGGTGCACGACGTCTTCCACGTATCCCAGCTGAGGAGATACGTGCACGATCCGACGCACATCATTGACCATGGGGAGCTTGACGTTGACGATGGGGAGACTTTTACGGAGGTCCCGGTGGAGATAGAGGATCGACAGGAGCGGGTCCTGTGTGGGCGATCGATTCCTCTTGTGCGAATCAGATGGCAGCACGGGAATCTCCAGGAGAGCACATGGGAGCGGGAGGCACAGATGCGTTCTCAGTACCCTCATTTGTTTCCCTAGTTTTTGATGTAACTTTACGGGGACGTAAAGCCCTGAGGTGGGAGTAATGTAAAGACCCGTAAAATTCAAGGGAAATGTTTTCTTAATTTTCTTTAGAATTTTACAAGAGCGCGGTTTCAGACGGCACCTGATTCCGAGGCCCGGAGTGCCCGGAATTAATTTCTGAAGTTTGGCTCGGGTACGTTCAGTGAACGAACGAGCGGGTTTTCCTAACTTTTGATTCGGTGCTCGGAATTGAAATCTGAGGGCACCGATGAACACGCAGCACCGATATTCGCTTAAAGAGACCTTTTTGGAAGTTGCGTTTGTTGCGGGTTGAAAGTTAGTTTTGGGGTTTTTAGTTTGAGTTAAATAAAATTTTGTGAAGAACAAATTTTTATTATAACTTGATAAAACCTACTAAAGGGGGTTGGAAGTGGGACCCACACCCACTTAACCTCCCTTGGGAGGATTAAGTGTGGTGGGGCCCACACGAACCCCTAAACCTTTCATATTCTCTCAACCCCCTTAACGCCTCATTAAATGTCTTGAGTTACTTTTTAATTATGGGAGTTAATCCTTTTGAATTTCAAACATTTAAAATTCTAGTGTGTTATGTGTTAATAAAATAAGATGTTGTCTTATTTTATTTTGGGTTAATTGTTTGTCTTCTTGAGAGGTGGAGAGCTTTTTCTTTTTCTTCTTCATCTCTGACGAAGATCACGAAGAACGCTCAACTTGACGAAGAACGCTCAAGTCCCGACGAAGAACGCCGCTCCTCTCTTCTTCGTCTTCCGTGTCAACGAGTGGGAACGCCGCTTCCTCCTCGGATTCCCTTCGTCGACATAAGAAGTTTCGCCAACGACGTGTCTCTTCGGACACATCCCTTCGTCATCAGATTTGACGAACGGCTACCGCGACGCCCGACCTCCGCGATGTCGTCTTCCGCGGAACGTTGACAATCTTCGAACCTTATACCCGAGGTAGGGGTTGTTGATTATTGTTTAGTTATTCTATTTTTGATCATGAATTTTAGCAAGTCTAACGTGTGGCTTTGGATTATTTTAAGATGTGTTATTGCTTAACGTGAGGGGGGCCGGACCGCATGAACACGGCCGAACCCCCTCCATCGTTCTTGTTGTTTATTCTTGCGGGTGGAAGCAAAGTGGCGTGGTGCCGTCGCACCACGCGGATAATCGTGCAATTATTTTACGCGGCACCGTCGCGCCACGCCGAGGAAGAATCTTCAAGAACGCGACGTCGTCGCGCCGTGTTGAAAGGAATCAAGGCACGGCGAAGGGGGCGCGGTGCCGTCGCACCGCGCCGGACGACGAACACCGCGGCCGGTTCCGGGCCGCGGTGGAAAGAGAAGACCGGCGGCCGGGCCGCCGGCGTCGGAAGCCGAAGAGGGGACCGAAATTTCCGGTCCCGTTGGAGAAAACCGGCCGGCCAGCTGGCCGGCCGGATAAAGTTAAACCGGGGGAATTAATCCCCCGGCCAGCGCATAAAAACCCCCCTCTTAAAGGGGTGCAGTTTTCATTTAAAGGGGGGGGAGGGGCAGCAGCCCCCCGGTTTTATTCCCAGCCGGCCCCCACGTGCGGGGGCCGTTCCTTGCAAATGGCGCGGCACAAAGGCCGTGCCGCCTTTCAATCAGCGGGGGCTTAGCCCCCGCGTGCAGCCACCCCGCGGCGACAAGCCGCCGCGGCCCCCGCGCCGCCGGCCGCCGCGCCGCCCAGGGGGGGGGGGGGGTCGGGCCAGGTCGGCCCGGACCCGGACCCCCCGTTTCGAACCAGTTCCGGTCTTTTGGCCTTATCATGAGCCTCGGACCTCCGAATGATGAACCGTCTGCGGCAACGCTATCCTTGGATCGAGACGGTCATTTCGGTATATCGCACTCAAGGTTTCAGATTACTTTGAGTTCGGCCTGGTTGGTTCGTTCACGAAACCAACCGGGCCTTCGGAGCGGAAACGCTCATATCTTGAGCTACGGACGTCCGATTGACATGCCGTCAGCCGTGTTGTGTTCCTCTTTACGAGACGGATCTTTTGGCATACTCCGCCCGAGGTTTGGACGCAGGTGGAGTACGGTCGGGTTGGTTTTGCCTTAAAAACCAACCGGGCCCCGGAGACGAAAATGCCAATAACTCTCAAACCGGGTGTCCGATCGACGTGCCGTCTGTTGCGTTGAGTTCCTGTTGACGATACGGAACTTTTGGATACATCAACTCTGGTCTTTGTGACATTTGATGTATCAGCCTCTCGGCTCGTGGAGCGGACCCTCCGAACGAGCTTGCTGTGTGCGGGAACCCTAGTGCTGGCTGCGACTGTTACTGCTACTACTGCTTCGACTGCTACTGTGACTGCGACGACGACAGTACAGAGATCCTGTGTGGATTCGACGACGACGACTACAGCACTCAGCGATCCTACGTGGATCAGTGCTACAGGTCCTGTGTGGGCCCGATCCTTTGTGGGTCCTTGCGCTCAGCGGTTCTGTGTGAGCCAGCGCCTACAGGTCCTGTGTGGGCCCGATCCTGTGTGGGTCATTGCGGGGGTTAGTTACCTATCGATCCTTCGTGGGTCCGACGACTTAGATGGATCAGTGATCATCTTTATCGTCTTTGAAGAAGTATACCTGTGTGAGCTGAATCCTATTGCTTTCCTGTGTGGATTGTGTTGTGCAATCCTGTGTGGATTACGTTTTGCTTTCCTGTGTGGAATACGTTTACTATCCTGTGTGGACTGAGTTGTACTTGGGCTCGGAGGTTGGAGCGTATTTGAATTGATTACTTAGGTATATGTATGGGCATATACCTAAGCAGTGTCGGTTGTTACTTCGTGATTGTACCTTTCTTCGTGGTTTATCCTTTGTGGATTTTGAGAGACCTTCAGGGGTCTCGGGGTTTCTACTGAGTAGCTTATACTCACCCCTGCACGGGCTTTGCCCTTACTACGTTGTGTTGGTTGCAGACGACAGACAACGTTGACCTTAGCTGAGGCTTGCAGAGCGGGACCGTACCCGGAGGTGGACCACTGGGCGGGACGTTCTCGGAGCGGACGGCGGGACCCGTGGAGCAGAGGAACTATCTGTACCCACCCTTCAGGTGGGATTTCCAGTGGACAGCTCGGAGTAGCGGCTTTTACTTTTAAGTTGCTGTTTTCCCTTTCGAGTTGTACTTTACTTTCAGTTTGGGTTTGTATACTAGCCCATTTACTTTTCCGCACTTTCAGTTGTACTCTGCTTTTGTTTAGTGTTTACTTTCCGCTTGTTTACTCTGTGGTGTTTGTTTACTTTTCAAAGGCAATGCCTTCCCTTTTTACGGGGATTTACGCCTTGGTGCTAGTCGCCAGCCCCTGGCCTATGGAAGGTGGGCTTGGGGTAGTCACGGCACGGACCCCGAGGGCGGGTCGTGACAGGAGGCCACCGGGTACCTTGTGGCCTCTAGGAACAAATCCAATCCGTAAAAATTTTCACTCTGTACTTTGAAACTCACACTGGTACCAGGTCCTACTATCAATCCTTTAACTACAAGTGGATTCATATATAGGCTATAAAAAATCCTTCAAATCTAATGAATGTCAAACCCTAGCCTAGATTACTACAAATTTCATCCAGAGTAAATTTATTTTAAAAATTTCAAAGACAAATAGGACGCATAAAATAAAAATGAAAAAAAATAAAATTCCATAAAAATGGTAATAACAAATAACCAACATAACAAAATGACCAAGGTTAGGTTCATTATGTAAAAAATAATGATCCTTTTTCATCTTCGGATTATTTTTTCAAAAGAAAAAGTTATTGGATACTTATTATTCAAAAATCTGCAGCTTATAAATAGAATGTATGTGTAATTTATTTTGGTAAAAAGGTAATATATTTTAATGGATATATAATAATATCAAGTTTATTAAAAGATGGGCGAGTGTATGATGAAAATTTATTGTCACAATTAATGAAATTTGAAATACATTCCATGATATTGTTTGGTAAATGAATTGTTTCATGAGATTCATTGTTGTTATTTCATAAAATTCATCAATCTTATTGTAATTTTCACGGACTTATCTATTATACGATGGAGGTAATGCAGAGGGAAATTAACAAATATTAGGAGGAACCAAGGGAAAACAGTGAGATATCCATGAAATTCAATGGATATCAGAATCGATTATTTTATGAGGACTCGCTTTATATGAGGTGTTGTATAACATATACAAGAGGGTGGAGACATGAGAAACAATGTTTTTTTAGAATAATTTTTTACTATTCAATTTTTAATATAATCCTTTTAGATACCAATATAATGAATATAAAATAAGTTTTCTCTGATGGATGAATGACTCACATAAAAACAACCTAAAATCAAGTGTGTATTATTATTATTTTCCATAGAATTTGAATGTTTTAAAGAATGTGAAAGTATGTGAGGTATAACTTATTATAGCATTTTATGTTAATGTATGATTCTGATGTTTTGGATCAGTTCACAAAAGGAAGGCCTTTAGATCAGTGAGATTAATGAGGTTTTGTTTTTTAAAATAGGGTTATTCCTGTGGGTAGTTTTTGTACAATTTGTGGTAAAGGATTCCCAATGAGTTTTAGTGAAGAACATTAAGTATTTCTATAGGGAAAAATCTCATTAGAATGATAATATGCAATTATATATGTTTCCTTGGAAAAATTTTCAATTTAGTTAGAGCTTACATTTATCATCAATTATAAAATATAATGATCATTAGATCTATATTGATTACTTTAAAGAGATAAGATTTGGATTTTGGATAATGTAGATATTTTAGTCAATTAAAAAGGACTTATAATTTTTTTATTAGAATGGGAATGGGGGGTGGAGATAAATAAATTAGAATGGATATATAGACTATTAATTTAGTGAAAATGGATATCATTGGTGTCAAATATTTATATTAACATAAACCATGGGAAGACAAAAACAGAGTTGATAAAGGCCTTGTAAGATATGTATGAGAATCCAAACAAATATAAAAAATTATTAACATTTATGAGATTATTCAATATAAGTCTATCATAATGTAGAGTAAGGATAGATCATGTTATTGATATTAATGTGATTCAAAATCATATTTAATTATTTAATGGAACATTCATTAAGTATGATTGCATTCTTCTACCCTCATCTCTGTTGATAAATATAAAGGTTGCCTTGGTAAAGAAAATCAGAAAATATTATAATGAGTCTGAAATGAAGTTTGAGAATGTAATAAATTTATTCCTTAATAAATGACTTAAAATGTAACATCGTTAGTAAAAATATAAATAAATATTATGTTCAATAGAGGATTTGATATGCCATATCTAGTTTAAGAGAACAACTAAATGTTATTATTTAAATATTAATATTACAACATTGTAGTAAGAATGGAGGGAATGTATAGAATTTACTAAATTATGAAAATATGGTTTACATATTTGTATATAATGAATTCCTTGGTTACCAATTAATTATAAATGAAGATAAAAACCTTTTCAAAATAAAAAAATTCTTTTAAATAAACTATTTATATGCACAAAAGTGTTGTTTATACAGATAAATAAAAATAATCACTCTTTTTATACAATATATATATATGTATACATTTTTTTATATAATTTTTAAAACACATCTTATGTGTTTTCTAGAAATTATGTATGAAAAAAAACAAATTTTATAAATAAAATAAGTATTTTTCTGAAAATATAGTTTTGCTGTCATTTGATGGAACACTTGTTTTAAATCTAGTTTTGAAAATTTTATACATTATATTTTACAAAATAAACCTCTTATTTTGAATCATAATATAAAAAAATAATTTTCTTGAATTTTTTTATTACTTTTAAGAGTATCTCGTTTTGATGAATAGTGAATAATACTAAATTTTAATTGAAAATAGATTTCTCATAAAAATAATATATAATATTGAACTATATTTTTGATTAGTTTTAATGTATAATTATAATTTTTTTATATTATTTAATACAATTTATGTAATTGGAATTAATTTTACGATGAATTTGGATGAAAAAAATATAATCTTTTTAATGTTTTTCTATTAGAAACTAATTTATAATTCATTCAATGAGAATCATTTTTTATTAATTTATAAAATTTATATGTTTTTAGTTCTGTGATATTGTTTATGAATTTGGAATCATAAGGTATATATTTATCAAATAAGTCCCCTTTGTTGGACATTATAAATAGTGACTTTAGTAATGTTTTTATTGACACTATTAATGGCAAATTATGAAATAAAATTTAAAAATAATATTATAAAAATTACCAAATTACTATAAATGTTGTTAAAATTTAATTAGATGGATGGGTTTTAACAAAAATAATCATTGGGTGGAATTTATATTATTTGGATGCCACTTAGACGAGAGTATGGCATTTATAATATTTTATTCAAAGAAAAGTCAAAGATGGCATAATCATGTTTTTCATAGACATAACATTTTTAATATGGGGTTATATAAGAGATATATTATACTATAAATTGCAATGTGTAATAAATATTTTTTATATTCATCATTGTAATTTATGTTTAAATCTTAAATAATAAATAACTATATTAAAGGCTTATAGAATTATGATTCAGTAATAGTTTAATTAATTATAATATCAATGAAATAATATTAAAAATATTAAAATAAATATAAATAAATATATATAATGTAATAAAATAATTTCATTGATTTCATTGCAATGTTATTGATTTTTAAAAGATTTAACTTGAATATATAATGTGGTTATGATATTTTAAAAAACTAAAGTAATGAATAATATCCAAATTGACATTAGTGTTATTTTTAAATAAAATAGAATTTACAAAATGATATAAAGTTCATAACATTATAAAACTCATCCAAAAGATGTTTATAATTTTAAAAAAATTATAAATTATTATTTTGTTATTTTTTATTAATTATATTTACCATAAATATGTAAATTACATAATATAATAGTAAGAATTAAAAAGGATAAACAATTGTTAAAAAAATGTTTTCAATGAAATAATACTAAATACATAGATAATTTTTATTTGATGATTGTATTTGGACCCATAATAATCTTATATTATTAATTAATATTTTTTAATCAATTTTAATTATAAAATTAATTTATATTAAATTAATACTTTTAAGAATTCCAAATGTTCCCCTCCCCACCTCTATAAAAGGGTGCCCATTATTCTCTTTTCATCACACTCCAAACCCCATTTGGATTAGTGAATATCATTCCAACTAACATACTGTAATCCCTAAATAAATTTTAGATTTATTATATTAGGCATTAAACCACCTTTAGTGGTCTTAAATTGTCAATAATTTGATATCATCTGACGAAGTCGTATTTTTTATTCAAGTATATTTCTTATATTTCGTCATCCATTTCCCTAAAATCATCATAAATAATTATTAAATAAAAAATATATTATAAAAAATATAATTATATGTTATTAGGTATATATTATAACACAAATCTTTATCTACTTCCATCATATGGGAAAATAATTAATTATTCGTGTGTACAATAGAGTACCACCTCGTTAAACAATATAATTTTTTCCATAACCATCAATGATGACTATTTATAATGATGGATTTAATGTGAATATACGATATTGACGAAATATTAATCATTACTAACGATTAATATGTCTATTTAAATTCTTACCATTCCATTCATATAAAAATGATGTCATTGTTCGTGCATACACGTGGACTCTCACCTCCATGAAGTGATGTGATTCGTTTTTCATATCCACATCACAAAAATGATATATAAAATAATATTTAAATTGTTAATATTATATTAGAAATATTATTGTCATTATTTAAAGATATTACTAAACTTTAACTTCTATTTATAATGATCATTGAAAAATGAAAATGTAACTCATGATTATGTATGACTTATCATTTCCATTATTGTAACATAGATCACTTTTTCATATCCTTATGTAGTGGATTGAATTAAAAGTATAATTGAGGTATAAAATTGAATATTATTTCATGAGTATTATTCTGAAGATTATGTTCTATTTACCACTTTTGATTACAGACATCATACCAAAGCCATTTCAGACTCATGTACCGAATTTTATCAAAACATCTGGCGTGAACATAAACAATTAATTAATTGTTATAACACAATAATAAGTTATATAAAATGAATAATAAAATCTAAAACAGTTTTCATGAATTTTAATAATTATACTACGTTTATAATTCAGGATTATAATGATTTGACATGATGAGTCTAACTCAAGGTTAGGGATTTCTTCTAAATCTCCTTTAATTGGGGAATAATTTTATATAATTATCCATTATTATTTTATAAGGTGTATATATAACCCCCTTTAAATTATATTATCATGAATTTAATTTTTATCATGTTATTTAATATTCATTAAAAGTTACTATTTCACGTGGATTATGATTTAAAAGGTCAAATATGTATGAGACACTTCGAATGATTATATATTTAATTTAAAATCTTTTTCTACATGTTAATATTCTTGAAATTATTTATTTGTATATTAATTATTATAAAAAAAATTAATGTCAATTTTTAATTTTATTCAAATATTTTAAAAAGGAATCTTTTTAAGTGTTTTATAAAGAATTTTTTGACAAAATACAGAATAAATGTTTTTAACGTATATGAAAAAATGAATTTTCTACCGCCACTACTATTATTTACATTATAGATTCCTTTCTAAGATTACATGTTTTCATGAATAAAAACCCCTATTTTATTATTTATATTTTTTTGGAGGTGGATTATTTTAAAATAAAATTTTATTTTTATATGAATGTGTTTTTCATATAATATTAAAATAGTTTTTCATATGGATTTATGATACACATGTTTTATTCATGAAATGGTACATGAGAATTATATGAAATGAGTGATAAAAATATATCTTATATGAAGGGTTGAGCCCAAATATAGCCTACGAGTGATTTCGATACAGAATATATAATGTGTTGAGCCCCATTATAGCTGATTATAAATGGGTGAGACAAATATAGCATAAATGAAGGGTTGAACCCCTTTTTATCTCAAGGGTGAGACCGATATAGCATAAATTAAGGGAAACCCACATTATTGATCACCAATTCATTTAGTATCTATAATATTAGATGTCGGACATATGGTTATACATATTTAAAGTGTTTTGAAATGATTTGATATATATACATCTCTATGTTACATAAAAGAGTTTAATTTCATCCCATTGGATTTATTGTATTTCTACGATCCAAATATATTCGTTTTTTTCATTTGAAAATGTTTTGTTTTAATCGATAATATAACATTATGTGATTTTTCATAATTATCACTAGACTAATGGGTATGTTCCCTTATATTTCACTTATTTATATTTTTGACCTCATCCCATGTTTTAAAATGGTTTCCAGAGTGTTGAAGGATGAGTGGGGAAAAGGATGAGGACAAGGTGAAAATTGTGATGTTATATCATTGAAATAATTTATTGTTTTAGAATTTTTTTATGGCGAATAAATGGAAACTATGTAAAAGTGTCTACTTGTAAGTTATGGGTTTACTTTGTATGATTTTGTCTTAATTATCTAATACTCTAAATTGAAGAGATCCATTAATGTGAATTTATGATAAAAAACACTAGAGTATATAATTTTTATGGACATTTCCTTAAAGTTGGTATCATACAATGGATCAAACAATATTAGATGTTAGGATAATGTTAACATCATTTCCCTAAAAGAGTTTAATTTATGGTTAAGTTGAAATTATGTAGAAAATTAATAAAACATTGTTTCTTTATATAAAATATGCCTACTAATAATTTATTTCCACGTTGGAAATATTATATTGGTAATGTGAAAGAATGGAGAAAAAAAATATCTTTCCAAATCAGCATTATGAGATTTTTGGAGTTGGAACAGAACAATTTGTTTAAGTTTTGGATTGTTTGGGACATGCTATAAATGTCAGTGGTATACATGATAGAGAGGAACCTGATCTAGGAAAATGTAAAATATATATAGTGAATAATTTCATGAATAAAAATACCATATCATTCAATGGATCATCCTAACTAAGTGGTATATGAATGATGACTCAATTCTATAGAAAATTTTATTTGAAGTCAAGGATGTTTTGAACGTAAAAAGGTAACTATTTACATTTATCATTTTGAAGGTGAAGATGACCTATTGTTGTATTTCATAAATAATACTATTGATAAGGATTATATTTATTTCATGGAATAGAAAAACATTATGAATATATTCCTGGGAAAATAATTAATAAGGATATTCAGTAGAAGATGGAAATGAATTCTAGGAATTTATGCTAAGGGATAATGATTTAGTGGCCACCTATGAAGAAAATTTCACCAGATCATAAATGTATGTTCTGAATTTTATTAATGAAATTTATGGTAAAATTATTATATTTTACTTAGGATTGAAACATATTATAAAAAAATATTTTTCATAATTATAATTTAAAGGTTATAAAAAATAGGATCATTGTGCTGAAAATGTTGAGATGGATTTTTCCGAAACATATGTTCCACAAGATGAAAAAGTTATGAAACAATCAAGGTGGAATGAAGTAGAGAATAAAATTAATAAAAAATATAGTGTAAATCATAAAACTTGTTCCATGTGTTGTAAAATACATTTTGGGGAATGTATGTTAGGATTAGGAAAGTGAAATTAATGTGGTATGTTTTTCTGCAAGGTTCGTGAATACAAGGAAAATATGTTTGAACAATCGAAAAATGAGATAATAGATATCCAAAAATAGTTATATTCTATAGATTTAATGAGTTGGGTAATAATTCTAATATGTTTCCAAAGTTACTTAGTCAATGTGGAAATAGTCCCAATCAAAAACAAAAATTATGTGAGAAGATCTTTTTCTTCAACTATATGTGTGGCTATGTGCTTGATTTGTGGGAGTAATCAAAGTTTCTTAATAGGATTCATCATGGATAATGTATAGTCAATTGATTCATCTACAATATGGTAGATGTAAACACTATCTAGATACATAATTTTGAAATTATCCAAGGAAATTGTTGGGTCCCCATCATTTTTTTGGAGTTTAGTGGAATTGGTTAACTATTTGGTCTCCACTATATTTTTGGGTTAGGGCCACTTGTAAAATGGCTTGTTTATGTAGGGGAAACCGTTCATATTAAACCAATTGTAATATAAAATATTAATAACAGAACTCTATAATTTTGTTGATATTTTTTATATAACTAGTGTTATCACATGAATATAGGATTCATATACGATCCACGCAGAAAAAAGTGTTTCTTTATATCCTTTTCCCCACTCATTTTAATGTTTTTGAGTTTGTTAAAAGTGTATAATGTTTTCCCAATTATTGTTCTATCTGATTTTTTAAATTTTATAAGTTCTGAAAAAATGATCTTGAGGGAGTCCAATAGATAAATTAAATTTTAGAGGTTATTTTTCTCCATTTTTTGGGGCTTTTAATGGGAGATATTTTATTTAAATATAGTAGATAATTTTAAAAAATAAGACTATCTTAGGTGAATTTTTTCAAAAATATATCATTGATATTATTATGAAAAATATTTAACTAAGAATGAACCATTCAATAAGAATAAATATATATTATAGTGACATTGAGTTGAAAATATATCCCAAAATCAATTTTTTGTAAAGTGGGTTACATCATAAACAATATAGTAATGATAATTGGAAACTCATCAAAAAATGTTATAAATGATACTTCCTTCAATTCCAATGAACCCAACAACAACTTTTCAAAATGAGAATAATGAGATTCATGAAAAATATGATATATTTACCAATCCAAATAATTTACTAACACTATATATTTATCTTTTACACTGATGTAAGAAACTATCATATGAGAAAACTTTATAACATAACACACAAAATACAACCAATCCATGTTTAGAATGGAATCATATGGTTTAATATATAACATGAAAAAATATCCCAGTGAACAATTCTAATCCATAACCAACTCTCATCCTTAAAAAAATTATCCAAGATAGGAATACCTATATCGTTATAGAAATAACCATTCACATAGAACGAGACCCACTCTAAAATCCACACACCAATTATTATTATAAGTAACCCCACTGGATGATATATAATGAAGAACATAACCCTTAAAATAATGAAAATCAGAAGATCCCATGAATCAAATGTACGAGATCTTAAAATTCATCACATAGAATCCACTAAATTGGATCTCCCATCAGTTGAACTCATGAACATAAATCTCTGATGTAAATATTTATGAGACAAATAACTAGAGAAACAATCATGTGATATACTAATAAGCATGAAATAAAAACAAATAATTGATTATATGGATCCTAGATTTTTTCATATATCCATACGAGATAAGGTTCATAATTTTACCTATGAACCAAAAATAATATTATTCATAATTATTATATATAAAAAATTACCATACACATATTTTTATAACTTATCCTTCTAATGACTTACATGGGAAAAACCTTCCACCATCACAATATCTGTGAATAATAATTATTGTTGTGAAGTGATCAATCATAAAATTTAAACCTCTAGTTATTATTATTCAATCATTAACCTCTTTTAATCTACTACCTCTCTCCTCTGAAACATAGACTTAAAAAAGCCAGGCCTTTGATTATAAGGCTTCGAGTCCCATAAATTTTGATGCACAAATACAAGGTTTCACAGTATCATGATTCATACACATGTGGTCCAATTATTCTGTTCATAAAGAAATATTACTAGTAATCTATTCCTCTTGCCATTTCTTAATTTTGTTAATCACATTGGTTGACATTCTTAATTGTCAATTTATGGTAGTAATCAAAACCTCTACCACCAACATCTGGTGAACTGTGCAATTATTTATCAAGATCTACCATCCCATCTAAATTAAAAATTTACCTTGAAGATGACCATATCCTTGATTTTATAGGTTAGATATTTTACCTTCCACATTAATTAACTCAAACATATCTTAAATATTTATTCCATTTAATATACTTCCATTAAAGTATGTCTTACAATAATAATATATTCAACTAAATTTCACAGAACATGTATGATAAACATACTTATGTAAATATGAACCTATATGTCCTTATTAATGGTAAATTTATTCACCTAGTTCACCATGTTAATATTCCATTGGATTACCTTTTTTATATCTAAACACTTAACTATATAATAACTTTCAAGGAAAACATAACAATCTTCTAGATGGGAATTGTTTTCATAGGAGAATCCCTAAAAACATCAACCTGAATACTATTATTAATGGAACATACTAATTTAATTTAGTTTAATTTTATTTTTTTTATCCTTGTACCCAAATGGTTTTACAATATACATCTTTAATTCATCAAGGCCTCATTAATGAGACACCATCGGATATTTTCATGCCACGATCATCCATTTTATTGAAACGATGAAACTGTATGAATCCCTAACTTAAAATCCAATAAATAAAAAAACAAAACAGATTTACCATTTTTTAGATTAATTTAATTCCCAGTAACAATATGTTTCATGTATCACATTCATTTCCCCACATTATTCGGTAACATGTACATATGACAACTCATCCACTAGGATTCAATAGAACCTAGAGTTTCTTAGTACATCCAAATCCAAAAATTCCAAAACCAAATACTATGCAAAATTTTACAATAAGAAAATTAATATATCATAATAATGATAATTTTATACTATAAATTATTTCTACTATTACGATGAAATTCCCTCTACCTTTTCAAAATACCATGAATAAATAATAAAATATCATATATTCTTGATTTTTAGTCAAGGGTTCACTTTCTATCATTTTGAAGTTTATTATGGTTTATATTCTAATAAAATTAGGTCACAAATTATTCATAAGAAATAATATATATTATAATGTGAAAAAATTAATTCAATATCCATTTTTACCGAAATGAAAAACTTTTAAAATATAACTTTTTTTTTCCACGGCATGTCATCAATATTTTTCATATTGAACTGATCATTTCCTAATGCATCCTTAAAACCATATGAGAAACATTTTATAACATGATATAATAATAAAAGATCATTAAGGGACATAAAAATAAATTTGTTTTAGTCTATTGATAATTTAAAAAATTTTCCACTTTAGAAATAAAACTTTCCATCATAAGAAAAAATTTCATAGGATATAAATTGCCTTTATATCCAAAATATTTTCATGGAACATTTAATATAAAATTATAATTGAAAAAAATCATTGTTTTTTTCTAAATCAGGATAAATCATGAAATTTTTTCCACGAAGATATTCTCTTCACCCACAATAAGTATGTAATACTCATTATATTACCTTGTGAAATCATTATATATCCATAAAAACCATAAAAATATTAAATAAATCATATATGTAACATTAAACATCATTCTCATATCACTATTAGATAAAGAATAACCCACTTATTTAAAAATGTAATAACAGTATTTGTTATTGGTGGAATAACTATCACATTTACAAATGAAATAACCATGACGATTATATATGGAATTCATACAAGGGAACATATGGAATAAATTCATGGTTAACATCGAACAAAATTCAAAACTAATTAATTGGAGGGAAGTCATTGAACAACCTATCCTAGGTGAATAAAAGAACCAAACATCCTTATAAACAATTACCAAGATCCATAACATCACCATAATACATGAATCCTTGCATAATAAAAACATTATCTTAACTTATAAGAAAAAAATTTTATATCATGATATATAAATTTTATATGAAAACCAATATTCATAACTAAAATTACAAAAACTATGGGATGATATGTTTTTTTGAATAAAACAAGGAATATTATAATGGAATACAAACATCTAATAATGATTATATTAATCTAAAAAACCATTGAGGTTGTATATGATTATATAGAAAATTTCATTTTTATTTTTGTCAAAATGTTTCGTATAGATCTCATAAAAATAAACCTTTTGAAAATAATTGAAATAAAGTAAAATGTGATATAAAATATCATTTATATTACATTCACATCCATATAAATACATTTATAAAATAACTTAAATATTATAAATATGGAATTTAATGATTATGTAAATAAATAAATAAAACATTTAAAATGATTTTTTTAATATTAGGTGACCAAAATGTAAAACCTTAAAAAGATTAATTTTTAAGAACATTATAATGAAATTATAATATGGTAAAAAATGAAATTTATCATCCATTTATTCATAAACAATAATTTTCATGGAACATTTACAATAACATGTACATGGATGAAAAATAATTGTAAGGGAAACATTAAAAGAGTATTTTTAAAACAAAGACTCTTACCTTGAGCCTGACTAATCATGTATGTCCTTTATCATATTCAAAAATAAAATGATGATAATTAAATAATTTTTTATGAATGTTTTTAATGTTTATTATTTATTTTTTTTTATTTTCTACCATGTTATATTCAATTACATAATCAATTACATTCACACTAGACGTTTTGAGGATATTATTGTTTATTTGTGTAAAATGACTTCGATTTGTAAAATATAGTAATGTTGGTCATTTATTAAATGTATCCCTAATAATAACCATTAAATAGTTTTATTTTTCTTACATGAATTATATTTTTAAAATCAACACTATTAAATGTTAATGAAAAGTGAATTATGTTGTTATCATGCAAATGGTAGGTCATACATACACATGAGTAACATTTTAATTTTTTAATGATCATTATGGAATGAATGTAAGTATTAAGATATCATTTCATAATGGTAAAAACATCATGGTTATAATATAATTTATTTATATCAACTTATATCTACATGTTGTATAATGTGGTGATGAAAAATGATTATATTCGCTTCCTGGAGGTGGGAGTCCACATGTATGCACGAACAACTTTATCATATTTCAAAGGATGGAAATAAAATAAATAGGATATATTATTTTTTTAGAACGGTAAATATTTCATAAAAACCATATATATTCACATTGAATTCATCATTACAACCATCTATAAGAGTTGGTTATAGAAAATAAATACATTGGATCACGAGACTATAGTCAACTGTACACAAAAACGACACATTTATTTCCTATTTTGATAGTGGAGGAGATGAATAAAGGTTATACCATTAAAATTATAGTATAACAGTCTATGGGGATTCTTGGGTTTTTATTTCATTGTGTTTTAATAATATATGATGTATACGGATAAATAAATAAATAAATAATGTGGGGTTAATAACTATATATATTCTTCAAAAAACCTCTTATGGTTTGCAGCAAAATATATGTAAGGTTAGATTAGGATATGAAATTCATATAGGATGATATGAGGGTTTTAAGTAAGGTACATAGGATAAAATTGGTTAGACTAAAAGCTTTTGGATGTGTGAGTAAAATAGTATAGAAGGTTCCATTTTATTGTTATGTGGAGAGGCGCTTTAGGAATTTATTAATATATTATAAATTTATTTTAATATTAAAATGGATAAAAATAGTTATAATTCAAATATTGTATGATAATGGGCCCTACTAATTTCATAAAATAACATTTTTACAATTTTATGTTAGATTTTTTCCATTATCTTTTTTTGACTCCCCATCTTTTATTTCGATTATTATCATGACAAAAAGTTATTTACTCTATGGGGGTAAGTATAGTTACAATAAAATGATGAACAATCATAAATAGGAAATTTTTGATATTATCAATTATATAACCTCCAATTTTATGATTATATGATTTTAAGTAACATTAAATTAGTTAATAAAACATTATAATTTATAAAACATCATTAAGATCAATTTTAGAACTATTTAAATAATTAGAAATTTAAAATAACCTTACAATAATGGAAAAATAATATAATAAATTTTCACCTCCATAACTTGTTATATTTAAAAAAAAATTCCCAAAACAGAATAATTCTACAAATTTATATTATGCCTAATATTTTTTAATAATTTATTTTAGTTTTATAATAATTTAATAATTATTGTGTATGCATTTTTTATGATCTTAAGGTGATTATTTCATCATTAAAAATATGAAATAAATTTTCATGACAAAAAATAATTAATAATTAATATAATATTTTAGAATTGAACATATCCACTATTTATATCTGTATAAATAATTTGGTGATAATAAAAAAAGGGAATGATATTTTTTACATTTCACTTGTTAAAATAATATAAATTTCAGAATCATAGCCAAATGGCCACAAAATGCCTTATATTCAACTATTGTGTGCCTATGGATAAAATATATTTTCGAATAAAACTAATGCATCTGTTAGGGTAAATTTATAGTCCTTACCCATTAATTTTTTAAATTAATTAACACAGCATACCATTACTATTATGATAAATATTTCCTATTATTATTATTTATATTAACTAAAAATAAAAGGGATATATTTAATGTCACGAACCAAATCTGGTCCACATCAAAACCAAATCTTGACTCAGCCTATGAAATGTCTTGTACGGTGTTCCCTATCCCTCGAGGCTGGCACGTGTTATTGGGTATGATAAATAAAGGGTTGGGAACAATTTACCTTATTTTATAATCACAAAACAACAAACAATAATAGATAACTTGAATAAGAAAATTTGAAAACAAGAAAACATTAAATGAAATTCAGAATTGGATTAGAAGTTTTATAAAAAATCCTAAATACTACCAAATGGGAATAATGGAAAATTAGTATTCCATGAAACCCCTCATTGAATGTGGGAAATTACCTCTTTCCATCTCCATGAAAACCCATGAACAAGGACATCTAGTAACCTGAACCACTGGTTCTAAGGGATTTACCCAAACCACATAAAATCATTACAAAGTATACTTATGGCCAAAGATGTAATTAGGATGTGTTACAAATCCCAATAGGGTTCCACCCAGAAAGATTCCATGTGATAAGTATTTTAAGAAAATAATCTTGCATGTTTTATAAAGAATAATACAAGTAAAAATTTATAAAATATAGACCTTATAATGAAAACAATTTTCAAGAGGGTTACTTTAAAAAATGTTCACTTTTAAATAAAACATACATGCTAGAAAATTTTCTAGCCAAACACAGTTCTTACTGATGTTAAGTATAAAAAATCTAATGAGCACTAGGTATGGGAAGTAACCCAAGAACTAGCTAGTTGTGGGGCCCTAGATACATTATATCTCGGTGTAAATGTACCCATAACACATATTCATCTTGTGAATGATACACTAGGTGTGGAAACCCCGGTGGACAAGTGGTCCCCAAAAATCATCATATATTAGTTAGTGTTGTCATAATCAATATTTCTATCTGAAAAATGGATGAATCCACTACCATATCACTAGAATATCAGTCCTATTTCACCCACCCAGATACCCAGGTTTTCTTTATTTGTACTCAATCAGGTTCCACATGTTATTAAATAAACTTATGACATGAAAATTCTGTTATAAATCCATAAAGACACCAAACAACCAACACAATTTTCAAATAATACATTATTTGACATTAAAATTCATTTTAGCATCATCCTCACACTATAACATCCCACAAATATATCTCACACCATTCTCTCAATTTAATAAGTTGTTTAAACAATTTATAAAACTATATCCAAAATTGTTTACACCGAAAATTATCGCTTACTCTATCAAAACCCCATTTTAAGAAGTCATATCCACCAAGGATATACACAAACATGTGCTTCACCCATTTTATAACTTAATAAATCATTAAAACAGTCCATAAAACACTTTGAATAAGTATTACATGGGTTTTAACATAAAACCCATTCAAGAATCATATTTTAAGTGTAATATCACATTAAAACCCTTCCAACAAAAAATTATTACCCATTGAAACATTTCATAAACCTGTTTAATAACATAGAAAATGACATCAAATGATACCACAAGAGTTACATAGGGAAAACACACTATAACAAGAAGAAATTATACATTAAAATTCAATTCATAAAAAATCCCTCCAAAAATGGTTTTCTCACCACAAAAATACGCATGAGGATCCTGATAAAAAGGTAAATCATGTCAATATAACTATTCAAAGAATTATTACACATGTATTCACTACCTTTGTTGTTAAAACCCCCAAATCATTGTGATAAACTTGTACCGTACCACTGCTACACCATAAGGGATTGAAAAAAAACTAAGAGAAGAATATTTCAACAAAAACCCAATGTTAAACCCTAAGGATAAAACCATAGGTCCTAGAATTCCAGATCTTCACGAAAAATTGGGAGAAACCCTAAGGGATGAAATGAACTTGGGGGAAATTCAATTAATTGAGTGATTTTCATGTTTCCACACCAAATCCACCTTCAAAAATAAGTTCCATGGGATCGTGAGGAAGCTTGGAGACCTCACCTGGATGATAGGGTTGAATAGGGGAAGAAAGGAGAACATTTCGTTTAATCTTGGAAGGGAAGAATTTGAATAACATAAATTTTTTAATGTGATGTACACTGTGCATGGTTTAGATTCATGGTTTAGTAAACCGTGCGGCCAAACCGTGTGGCCTGTTTTTTCAACCAAAAAACATTCCATTTTGCTCTAAATTCAAGGGGAAACTAGGGGAATTCAATGGGAACTTCGGGGGGGGGGGGGGTTGAAGGGGAAGCCATATTTGGATGGATAGGGTAAGGAAAAGAGTAAATGATTCCCCATAATTTCAAACTCATCACACTCTAATCTAGATGAAATGAATAATAACACAAATGATGTGAAAACGAAAAACCCAGGTGTGACAATTCTCCCCACCATAATGATTTATTCATCAAGAAGGTGATAATTATGTCATATGTCAAAATAAAACCCAATAATATTTTCATGTTCAAAGGGGGGTTCCCAACAATAAGGCAACAAGGACACTACCATCAATAATGGAGGGATATAATCTAACTCGAGAGGCCAAGATAGACTCCGCCAATAAGAGTCAGCCACCCCCAAAATCCAAAGCACCTCATATTGATCAAACAGAGGAATAATAATATCATACGAAACTCGAAACCCTAGATGGATACCTTCGTGGGGCCATCCTGAAAAGAAACAGGTGTTTCATTGGTAAAAAAACTACCTGGTGAACTGACACAAAGTAATCACGAAGAAATATTTTTTTCAATGGTAATACACATTCAATCATTGTTTTCGTGCACTGAGTCGGAGATCAGAAGTCAAGTTCCTAGTGTGTGGATACGTTGGCCGCAACAGAAACACTGGTTTCCCTAAACTGATAACCGCACCCAAATCACTTAACAAAATCTCCTTTAAAGGAATCTTAGTCCATGTTCTGCGGTATAACTGACTCCTCTAATACCAATTTGTTACAACCAGTCCTCGGGCCCGTTCCATGACTACCCCAAGCCCTCCTTCCATAGGCTGGGGCCTGGTGACTAACACCAAAGGGGAATCCCTGATAAAAAAGGTAAGAAATTGCTTTTAACAAGTTACAGAAACATAGTCTGAACAAAATAATAATAGGAAACAAGTACTAAAATAGTAAAGTAAGGTGTGCTGAAAGTAAGTGGTCCAGTATACAAACCCAACTGAACAACATGTAAAAGTACAAGTAAAAAGGAAAATAGCTCCTAGATCATCCACCGGGGAATGCATCCTGAATGGTAGGTATCTAACTTGAACAACTCATACCTATGGTACATCCTGTCTAGTCCTGCTCCAAGAATCCTCCGTTCATCACCCTCAACCTCAATCACTGCTCTTTGTCATCTTCACAGAACACAACTAGGTGTGGGTGAAGCCTGTGCATGGGTGAGTATAACAATACTCAGTAGGGGACCCTGAGACCCCCAAAGGTCTTCTAGAATTCACAAAGGATAAAACACATAATAAGGATACAGTAACTAAGTATCAACCAAAACTACTTATTTATATTCCCATACAAATACGTATGTTAGCAGTCACGGTTCAGCTCCAACTCTCGAGCCCAAACACTATCCATTCAACAAAGGAAGTGAAGCCAACCACCACGATGATAATGGTTGAACGACATGACTTAGGTCACATAGGTATACATATTTCATATAGAGATAGAGATGAAAAGATTAGTCACTAATTCTTCTAAACTGTCATAACCACATAGGATACATGACCAGCTAAGCTATCGGACCAACACAGGATACATGAAAAGCTATTCTGTCAGACCCACACAGGATACAAGAATAGAAGTTAGAGCTATTGGACCCATGGAGGATCCCAGTACAATAGTCATCATTGTCTAACCCACAGAGGATTCTAGTTCAGTAGTCATCTCTGTCGAAACCACGTAGGATTCTAGTATAATAGTCGTCCCAGCCAGCTCTAGGGTTCCCGTACACAGCAAGCTCGATTCAAGGCGGGTCCTCTCCTCGAGTAATGTGTCAAAACATCAACTATCACAATGTCTCGTGTTTATGTATCATGTAGTTCCGTATCATAAAAAGGAACCCAACGTAACAGACGGTGCGTCAATTGGTCACCCGGTCTGAGAGTTATTGGCATTTCTGTTCCCGGGGCCCAGTTGGATTTACGCTCGATCCAAACCTGTCCATTTTCAAAATTTGTCCAAAAATAACTTCGATTATCTAAAATGTAAAACTTCTTAGTGGTGTTCCCAGTGGCTTAGACGATGCATAGATCGGATAGGTTGTCTTGCATATATTCGCATTTAGGCGATGTCGGGCCCAACCCGTCAAACCCAGTGGGCAGGTGGGTCGGCCCTACGCTGATCGGTGGGTCCTACCAAGATGGGGGGTCGGCCCGACACACCTATGGGGATCCGACCGAGCTAGGGGGTTGGCTCGGCCCAGTGGGTCACGGCCCTCCCACGGACCCGGCCCGTGCTGCGTGCATGTCTGGTTCGCCCGACGGTGCCAAGCGGCGCCGCCTCTCCAAGCATGCCCGGCTGTAGATGGCCTTTCCTGCCCATCACTCGTGGCCCACACAGTGAGCTGTGGTTCTCCTCCGCGTTCCCCTTGCGGGTGCCGTGGTCCTCCAGCCCGTCTGGAAGATGGCTGGCCGGTTCGCCCAGCAGAGCAGCGAGCGGAAGCGGGCCGCAGCTCCTCTGTGCGGCACCTGCCGGCGCCGCAGTTTTCCAGGCCGGCCGACAGCTGGCCCACTTGATCGGTTCAGCCATGTGGCCCGCAGATGCGGGACGAGTCCTCCTCCACATGGTCAGCGCAACTGAGCCGGTCCTCCACCACCGTGGCCCGGCCTGTCCACGGCCTTCAGATCCATAGCGCGGCGCGACGGTGTCGCAACGCTTCATCCACTGTGGCCCTCTCGGCCGCAGTTCCTCTTCCGTCCGCCACGGTCCTCCAGGCCATGGTTATTCTCTGGCATAGTGCAATGGCACCGTTCCCTTTAGGCTCTGCCTCCTATGTCATAAAAAATGGAAATCAACAATGGGAGGTTCAGGCCGTGTTCGTGCGGTCCAACCCCTCATCGTTACGATGATAACATTGGCACATCAATCCACAAATATAGTGACATAGAACGGAGGGTAAAGTAATACACAAAGATAACCTATACCTTGATTTCAATGTTCACATGACAGTGTCGCGGGAAGAGAATTCGAAGACATCATCGTATGTTTCACCCATCACATGCCATTGATCCCAGGCTCGAGCGACTTCCTCGTTCATTGTCGGAGAGGACATCGTTCTTCGTTGGTGATGTTCTTCATGATCTTCATGGGAATCAGACTTTAATTCTAATTCTCCAAAGCCACCCAAGGTAATATGTCCAACTAACATAAAATAAAAATAGCAACACCTATTAAAAGGATGGATTAATGAATTCAAAGTCATTTAAATTCATTAAGTTACATCCATTAATTAAAATGTAGGTTGGTTCATTAAATGGGAGGGAGGAGATGGAGATGCTCCAAATTAAATAAAGGGAGATTTATCCCATTTAATTAGGGGTTGAAGGAGTTAAAGGGAAGTTTAAGAGTTTGAATTCATGTGGGCCCCACCACATAATATCCTCCCATGGGAGGTTATGTGAGGGTGGGCCCCACAACCATCCTCCCTTTGGAGGTTCTAACTACCATCCAAATAAAATTATGCATGACACAATTTTATTTAAATATTACATAGAAACTCCAAAAATTAACTACCACTCCCGATAAAACGCAACTGCGGTAAAGGTCTCCTTAAGAGAATACCAGCGATGCGAGTTAATCGGTGTCCTCAAATTTCAATTCTGTGCACTAAACGATAGAAAAACCCGCATGTATGTTCACTGAACATACCAAAAAAAACATCATAAATTGATTATGAGCACACCAGGCCTTGGAATAAATTGCCGTTAGAAACCACAGACTTGTATAATTCCCATGTATTTAAGAAAAAATTTCCAATAGGATTTCTGGGTCTTTACACTCCAGCTAATGATTACTTATTATTTGTGACAAGAACGAGCACAAAATCATCTGTGAAGATCCCAACTAAAAATTAATTTGAACTCATATATAAATAATTAAATTAACATCCAAATAAAATTAATTCAAAATAAAATTAAACACTGTTAAAAATAATGACATGAAATTGTTGTCACTTTCATCACAACATCAACAGAAAAAAATTAACATGACATCACAACAACACAACACATAAAATAATAAATAGATGATATCACCATGCTTGTGTCATTGTTATGGTCACAAAATGAAAATGCATACGATTTCACAATAATAATCATCCTTTCATCAATCGCAGTAACATTGAAAAAATTGTTGTGTTGGAATACACTCTCATATCGAAAAGAACTCACCACCATCAATGATCACATCATGAAAAACATCACTCTTACATTCAAGAAATTTTGAACCAAACTCTCACCTATATCGATGTAGCTCACAATCAGATACGGTGGTTTTCTGTATATAATGGTGCAACATATGAAGGAACTCCAAGGTGGAGGAGATGTGAAACTACTCTTTTTGTTTGTAGTAGATGTAGAATGTGTGATACATGGATTATATGAGGCTAGCCATAGAGAAAAGAAGGTCAGGCCTTGCCTAGTTTGACACTGCGCTTCTGGGTAATGTTGGGAGGGGGGGGGGTTTATGTGGAAGGGTGAGGGAATATGAGGGTGAGAGGGGTGATAGAGTATATGGGACTGGTGGATGGGTTAATTGGATTGGTGGGGGAGGTGACAAGGGGAGACGAGGTATGAGTCATAGGGGTGGGCATAAACAAAGAGGGGAGGGAAGGGGGTGTGGAGGTTTAGTAGAGGTGAGGGGAGTAGTGGATGTGGTGAGGGTTAAGAGGGTGTGTGGGGGGTGGATTTGGGAGTTGGTGTTAGAGGGTAGGGAATTGGAAAAAGGGGGAACAGTTCATGTGTGAGACAAGCTGAAAAAGGAAGTAGGGAAAATCCAGTTAAAAAAATTTAGATAAAAAACAATTATGTAAATATTAAATTTTAGATGATAATAAAAATAATATTACAAATAAATACTAATGAACATGAACATATAATTAAAATAAATAAACATACATATATTTATATTAATGCTCCTATAATTAAATAAAATACCACGATTAAATATAATAAAATAATAAACTAATAAGAAGATATTATTTTGTTAATTCTATAAAATTAATGAAACAAACTAAAATACTAATAGAGAGTTAAAAAAATTAAAACTATTAATAATGAATAAAATAATATAAACTAAAAATTGGGATAAAATAATAATAATAGTGTTGTAAATATAATATATAAAATTAACATAACTAATAAATATAATAAACTATAATTATAATAATATAAATTAATTAAAATTTATCAAAATATATATAATACTAAAAAACAAAAATAAACTAAAACAAAATAAAATTTTAATATTTAATTATAAATAAGTTATAATATTATAAAAATATGAACTAAATCCAGGCACATCAAATCCTGCAAAGTTAAACTTTTTAACTCTAAGAAAAAAACAATAAAAAACAACATGAAACTGGACCAGCAGATGAATTAAAGAATCATAATTAAAAGTAAAAAAAATTTATATCTTTTTTTAGCATAAAAACATCATGTTTGATTTAAAATTTTATTTTAAAAAACCATTTTTATTACACATTATTTCTTTTTATAACAAGTATGTGTACTCATGTGTCATTCTACTTACCTCTATATCACCCTCATCAATTAAAGAGATTTGATCAAATTCATTCTACATTTTCATACACATGTATGTATATGATAGGATGGACATTAATTTTATATCTATACTAATGGAAATAAAAATAAAACACCAATCTAGGGGTAATTAGATTTTGGATAAAATGCATCTAAGGCTTTGATCGAGTGGGTAATTATAAATTACAACAATTTATTCCAAAAGGACGGTAGAATCATGAAATAAATGCATGATAAGTATCAATTCAAAATTTGTTCTCAAAAATAATGCCCTCCCCTAATTAATTCATTACCTTTACCAAATCATATGACAATAAAATTTTTCATCCATTTTTCTATATTTTTTTGGAAAAAAATCACTCAAATAACATGGGTAGGAAAAACTAGCGAGAATAAAATTGAATACGCCCTAAAATAAGTGGCCCAAAAAATCCCAACGAACGATACAAAAGTATCTCATAGGTTATTACCTTTCAATGAAAGTAGTTAATATAGAAAACTATATATCTAGCAGAGTATTGAATATTAACTTTTATCTTTATCCCCAAAGTGAGGGTTACTTTTTAATGACGACTAATTTACTCATTGTAAAAAACATATAGAATCTAAATTTACATATCAAAATACATGTAAGTATTGTGGGTAATGTGAAATAAAACAAATATAATCTGGATGGGATAATTTCTGTCTATGTACATCTAATGAATCACTTCCCCCTCAAACAACCCTCACCAAGAATAAATCCCTCTCCCACACTTAGATTTAAAATTATCATGTCAATTCCCAATAAATAGGTAAGGAAGGTTATCATTTTTTTATAAAAAAATGATTCATCAATGCTTTTAAGGGAAACTAAAAAGGGAAAATGTAGAGGTGGTTCCCATGAAAATGAGGTTGAAGAATAAAAAATATTCCTCTATCATTTGAGTAAATCATTCAAAATTCTTATCACTTTGATGGAATAAAGTGGAATGTTATAAATGGAATAACATGGAAGACATTCCCTCAAGAACAATAGAAATAGGGGATGATGGAAAATTCTCTAGAGTCCTCATCGGTACTAGAGTATAATATTGAAAAAAAATTTTAACATGAGTGAAAATAAGTTTCTAAAAAATAAATATTTTTTTAAAAAATTTTCAAATATGAAATAATACGAGAAAATAACAATGTTAGTAGATGAATGATCAAATAATTTTAAACAAGAATAATGTTCTCAAACTGCCTCTGGAAACCATTTGTATACCCTCAACTGTGTTACAATAAAAATTCATCCATTTTCATGTGTTTCAACAATGACTAGAATGATTATTCATTTTCATTTTCCAAAATCATCTTGTTTATTATTTTACATGGTGTTTTGGAATCATAAAACATAATATAAAATTAAAAATTTCCATGTGTAAGTTAATATTGAAGAGGAATGTATGCTTGCAACTGATGAATCTCCAGAAATGGTATAACAATAAAATATATTCTATGATAGAACATACCTACATCATATTAGATAATTCACATCATAATCAAAATAATATGGGTGATATAAAATATATATGATGATATAATCTCCATTTCAGTTATAGGAGAAAATAGATTTTGGTAAATTTATATAATTTTATTAAAAAATTTATATGAAATAAAATTAACTGTATTAAAATTTAAAAAAATATATTTTCCTCCCTTTGGGTGCTAAGTGTAATTTTTCGTTATCAATACATTATTGACAGTCTACAATGATTGAACATAAATGTATACCATATATCGTCCGATTTATCCATGGACGTGTGGAATTCCTTTTTTTAAAAAGAATAAGTCCAGTAAGTTGCACAATATCATATGGGAAATTTTATGTTCAAATGGATGTGTGGAATTAATTTAAAATAGATAAACTCACAAGAGAATAAATATATTATCCATAAATAAATGCTCATCGAATAAATGAATTTTTAGAAAAGTTTTTCAATGGAATGATCAAGAATATTTCCTCTTTGAATGTTCATAGATGATAATATTATTTTATTAGACTCTTTTAGTGGTTGATTTATATCCATCACATACCTGAATGTAGTATTCAGGTTGATGGTGTATCCTAAATCATTTTCACCTCCAAAAACTATCACAAGTAATTCCACAAGATTCCAACTCAAAGCATGCTCGAGTCATAGATCAAGAATGGAAGGCTCAATTGGAGCAGATGGCTCCATTATGTAAGAAATGATATATTTTTCAAATTTTTCTTCCATACTTCCATCATCATATTTCAATGCGGTGCATTTTTCCCACTAAACTACAAATCATCTAGGAAATACCCTTATTTCAATATTTGTATACAAATTAGGATTTTTCTCTTACACCAATATAGAATTCTTCTCTAACTCAATAAATGTTTCAGATGTCTCCATTTTAGAAAATTTTTAACACACATAAATAATTCTTGAAAGAGTCAATTCTATTTAATTTCAAGTGATTAACTGTTCCATGATACATTTGGTGGTGTTTTCTGATCAATTAGGACTTTCACTTTGAAAATAAGTGTTCCAATTAAATTTACTCTTCCTCCAAAAAATGTTTAATTTGATATACAATGATTGAATCCTTTATCAATTTTGGATGACTGGGTTTAGAACATAGAGAAGAAGTAAATGAAATAACCTATTTAATGCAACTTTATATTCAATAGTGATAATAAATGATCTCTCATATCCTTTAAATGTGATTATATTGGAAGAAATAATTTGTGATGATGAGAATTCATCAATAGTATGATTAGAAGAAGGATCGATCAATGTTTTCTCTTCACCAGAATCATGAACTGGATATTGTTAAAACGGAAGCTCTGCTACACTTTCCTCAGAATAATTATTAATAATGGGATCATCAAATTTAAATGAGGTGGATAGTTCGACATGGTGATATATTCTAATTTATATATTCTTCATTGAGGTAATTAACATTGCATTAAGTTTATCCTGATGAAGAATAATCCTATATGAATATGTGATAGAAAATTTGATCATGTGCTCAATTATTGAATCATTTGTTTCACATGGATTATAAAATTATAAATTTTCATGAATTATTTAAATTTTAAAATGATTAACAGGTGGGTATTAATTAGTAGTATAATATATATCATATAACAAACATGAATGATAATTATTAATGTAAACAAGATTATATGGAGACCTCATGTGCAATGTAATATTTTATTACAAAACATGAAATGTTTGTTGGTAGGCTGGGTATTGGTCGTAACTATGTGGTGTAGACCATGTTATTCTGATATTATGGGTGTCTTTAAAACCCATGGAATGAAAATTACCATAGTAGTAATCATTTTTTAGTTTTATAGTTTTTTTATTTTTTTTACATAATGCATTCCTTTAATGGAAGACTTAATGATACCATTCTTCCAATAAATGGAACCAAAAATTTGGAATTCATGTCAAAACATGTTCAATTGTCAAAATATATTACCCTATCAACTACATTACAAGCAGCGACTATGGTATAAACAAAAATAGAATGTGAGTAGACACTATGAATATCCTCTTTGAGGAATGTTCATGTAGATGGGATTTAATTATGATGAACAAATACAAATTATGAAAAGTAAACTATTTAAAAAGACTATTTTAATTGAAAAAAAATATTTATCTGAACTACATTTATCTATTTTAGAAACTAGAAGAGATGTATGTGTAAGAGTCGTGACGTCTATTTAGGTGCATGCAATGTCAATTATTTAATTCCCACAACTGTATATTTATTTATTTATTTATCACCAATTCCAAATTTAATAAAAATACTATCACGTCATGTTATCTGATATTAGATATTATTTTAGTTTTCATAAAAAATATCTATCATTTCATTCTCTATACCGATGAATAATTTTCCCATCATTGTATAATTGAATCAATTGGTGAAATACAATGACCCAATTCTCACAATGTCGAAGCATCTACCTATGTTAGTAACACTCAAATGAGATCACTCACGAATATTTGAAGGAGATTGAACAAGAAAATATTGTTATTTTTATTAATATATTTATTTATTCAGAATTATCTGATGTGCATGATCCAATTCTGAAAAAATAAATTCTATGATGAAATCCCGCGCATGATTACTTATTATATATCACAAGAATGAGCACCAAAACATTATTACAGATCCCAAATGAAAATTAAATAAAATTTGATATGATAATTTAAATAAACATCCAATTAAAATTAATCCAATAGGAAATGATATATGGATAATAATAATGACATGAAATTACCATCACATTCATCACATCTCCAACATAAACTAATTATCCCTCTATTGTGATAACACAACTCATAAAATAATAAACTAAAGATATCACCATGGATGTATCATTAATATGGTAACTATAATCATAAACTGGTGATCTCCTAATAATAAAAATCTTTCTTTTGATTGTTTCAAAATGGTAGAAAATATAATGTTGGCCTACACTCTCTTTGTAAAAATCACTCACCACTGCCAATGATCGCTATATAAAAATAATCAATCGGGAAATCTGTGAAATATCAAAATGAACTCTCACATGTATTGATGTCACTCACAAACAAATATGGAGGTTGGACACATACAATTTTGTATAAAAGGTATATGTTAAAGTAGGAGGATATGTGTGAGTGCTTGGGTTGTGTACATTAGAAGGAGGAGGTGTTCTATAAGGAGGGTATGAGGCTTTCCATAGGGAGATGGAGATCTAGAATAGCCTTGTGCACCACAGTTACATGTAGGAGGGGGATGCACTAGGGGGGGGGGGGGTGGAGAGGGGGATTGGGGTGAAAGGGGATATGGGGTGGTGGGTTGGTTAGAGGGACGGTGTGGGAGGTGTCAAGGATAAATGAGGGGTGGTGCAGTTTAGTTGGGGTGAGGGGATGAGTGGATGTGGTTAGGGGATAACAGGTGTGTGGGGAGTTTGAGAGGGGAGTGGGGGTTAGAGGGGAGGCCAATTAAAACTGAAGAACATGTCAAGGGAGAGCCCACCTGAAAAGAGATGGGGTAAATTATCTCAAATTCAAAAATTCAAATAAATTATAAATATTAATTGTTTGATAATAATAATAATATAAATATAGAAAATATAAATAAAAATTAATTCACATTTATTTAGAATTTAAATAAATATATATATAAATATACATATAAATATATATATAAGCACTTTTATGTAAATATATTACTAATATTAAATATAATAAAAATAATAAACTAATGAGAACATATTGTATTGTTATTTCTATAAAAATAATGAAATAAAATGAAATGAAAACAAATAATTTGAAATATATACATACTAATACAAATTAATAGAATAAAATAAAATCAATGTAAGAAACTAATAATAATAGTATTTAAAAGATAATATAAACATTTAATATAACTAATAATGTAATAAATAAATATTATAAATATATAAATAAAATAAAAATTATCAAAATTTCTAAAAATACAAAACTATAATAAAATAATCTAAATGCATAGAAAATAGTTAATATATTAAATTAAAAATAATGTAGAAAATTATAATAAAACTAATGAAATCCATCCACATCAGGTACATCTAAGGTAACACATTTTTGTCAACAAGTAATATATTCCATGTCCCTAGGCATGTATTAAGGGTAGGATAGAGATGATTTTAACTCTTTGTAGTTAGTGTACAGATCATTTAGTTAATTCCATCTCACACGTGGAGCACTCCCTGAAGACCTATAATTGGTTTCAAACCTATAGATATGGAATTAATGAAAAAAACAAAAAAAACATGTTATTTTTCTAGTGTACACACCATGTGGCAAAATCATTCCCATGAAATACATACTGAATAATTCATAGCAAGCCATGTTGAATAAAATGTCAAAATTAATTATTTTACATGTATTCTATAGGTACTTTTCATTTATCATTTTTATACATACATTTTACTTCTGGGAAGTGATATTAGTAAAAACAAAATATTTTAATGGTGTGTTTTGTGGTCATATAGATGATTTTAACTATATGGTGTGATCCATGAAACTACGCGCTGTCTAATATTATGACATGTTTTGTTCGATCATATACCTTGCAAGTACAAAGAGATCCACCTGAAGTATAATCAATATATTTCATATGTAATTTCAAGTGATTGAATACATCTTGTACAAAAGAAATAATAGATCATTCCATATTTCCTTCATTATAAGTTGTGTATTTCGACCATAGGGTTACATGTCCTGTAAAATATTAGTACATTCCATTTAATTTGTAATTTTATTTTAAAAAATTAAATTTAATATATTAAGAAATGCATAATTTGGGATTATCAATTTATATTTTCATGTATAAATAATGGAAAAAAATTCCATATTTAATAATTTTATTAATTTATATTTTGAGTAATTTTAAAATAATAAATAAGTAATTTAAATTAACGATAGTTTATTATAAAATTTTATTCATTGCACATGTGAATAACCCGAAGCTTGAATGAACAATAAATATATATAATTCATATTTAATTTAATATTTATTTAATGGGTTTTATTTATTTATTAAGGTTTATTTTATTAAATATGATGATATATGTATCATGATTCCCATCCAAATTATATAAGGGTCTTTATGTCCATTGATTCAATTATGTAACCCATACCACTAGTTCTTATCACATAGAAGTAATTATAAAAATGTAACAGATGGATATGTATATAGAGGAGGCGGTTTAGAAGCCCATTTGAGGTGAAAACCAACAATGGTGATACAATGACCAATGTTGGATTGACGAAACATGAACAAAGAAAAATTCATGAAGTTCTTGCATCTGGGTCAGGGGTCAGTTAATCATATACATGGTTATAAAAACGTTAATAAAATATAAATTTCATGGCATATATTATTTTTACTTATTTATATTGAATGTTTTTTTATTTGTACAATTTATTTCTATCTAATGTTAATTCTGATCACATAATTTAAAGAAATAACATGAATTCACATATGTAATAAATTAATGGATAATGAATAAATTGTTTTATCATGAATGGTTAATGAATATGTGTAATCCATATACTACTAAAAATAAATCAAAAGGAAAAGTAATGTTTATATTATTATATCAAAAAACAATATATTTTGTCAAAAAATCCTTTCAAAATATTAGTTAATGTGCACCAATTCAAAAAGTTTCCATCATGCCACAGTTAGGGAAATTTTCAATTACCAGGATGTTTTAAAAATATAATGGGACTACTTTTTGAAATTTTTATTAACTATTATGGACAATGTATATCCAATATTGTTAATAGGAATGTATTGAGTAATTTTGAGTGTAGTATTTATGGATTTGGGATTCCACTAAAAAAGGATTTTGGGGGTAATGTAACTTGATGGACCGATTACCATGAAAAACTTGAGTACATATCATGACTATAGTTTGGGTTTTGGGAAGTGAAATATCGACCCTTTACGATAGAATTTCCATGTGATAATAAATTCCAACCGTAATACTGAGTTTTGTTGGGATTTTTGAAAAATTATGGAAATTATAAATTGAATTTAATACATAAAAAATATGGTCATATAGGTAATTTAATAAAATATTATTTTATTTTTTATAGAAATTGTAAAATAATTCATCCTTCACTTTATCCCTAAAATTAATATTGTTGAATGATAATATTCTAATATGATGTTACATTCAAGAGTCTCATAGAAACTTACACATCATACTATTCTAAGAGAAAATGTCTTAATTTCTAGAGTTCCAAGTTCATTAATATCCATCTATGGGGGAATATATAGAGAAACTCCCACTATACCTGACAGAAATGGATGATGCATTGGATTTCTAATGCCTTCTATTTTCATCATGGGCTAGTGAGTTTCATAAGATGATAAAATACATTAACACATGCAGAATGTTGGTTAATCAACTAGCTCAGCATGAAATGAATGATAGACATGAGTGATATGAGATATAAAAATATCTCATTACATGATATATTAGAGAAGGTATTCCAGTTGGAACTCATATTGTCGTGAGGATTGGATACATTGATTGTTTGAATATTCATAGTTTATATATACCTAGGTACCTGAGAACCGATCTCATGATGAACTCAATTACTTATAGATTATTTTGATTCATTATAAATGTAAATAGAAACAATATTGAGGATTTCACTCATAGTTCCTTACTTTTATTCCCTAGGAAGATAAAGAAATGAGATGTGAAAATCATATGGTCTTTGTAGTTATTAATAAGGTAATGGTGAGTGTCCTAGAAATTCATTCCAAGTACAATAATTCTTCTCACCACAAATATATGTGGAGGATGATCCTAAGGCATGATAAGGAGCATGATATAGTATGTTTTTTAAAATGGAAAGAAGTGTCGTTGGAAAAGAAACTATGAATTAAGGAATAAGTAAGGGGAAACAACATGTGTGTTTTTTATCGAATAAAATCCTTAACATTATAATAGATGGATATTAGATAAAAATAATTTTATACCAATACATTAACCAAATATATTAAAAAAGGTTTATAATGGTGAGGTAGATCATCAGGCCATTAAAAGAGAATGCATGACCACACATACTAGTAGATAATATCATATTACATTTTATATGATATTTATAACTATTATAATAAATTATTTATATTTTATCAGTGTCACAAAATATGTTATATTAATTTATAGTATATATATTGGGGATTAATATTAACATTATGGAATAATATATACTAATTTAATAATATTGAAATTTTTTGGAATAAAAAAATTAAATAATGGTATATTGTTTCTTAAATATGAAATCAAAGTACTGATAATTGATAAATAATCAAGTTCACAAGAATTATATGAAACCCAATTTTGGAATAACCAGTGTGGTCCTATAAACCATAATCAATGTATATTGAATTATCAATAAGGGTATCTTTATTCAATTTTTAAAAAATATTTTACGTATGTCACAAAATTTTACATTGAAAAAAAAACGAATGATTCATTTAAGAGAAATGAAAAAATTACCGTAGAGATTATTGAAATAGTATATATAGAAATATGTAATTAATTTATAGTTAAATTTATATATGAATAATATTACTTCATAAAAATTACCAATGATTTTAGTAGATATGTATTCTTTCTAATAGACAAGTTATATGTCTGGATTCTTTGAAAATCTAATGGTTTTAAAGAATGAATTATAGAATTATACTATTGAAAATATTAATAAACTCTACCCCCAATAAGGTTATGTAAATATTAACAAAGTATTAATTGAATTTCTTTAGGAATTTACAATGTAATCTCAACTCCCTCAACTATATACACCACGTTTGAATGATATTAGTGAAAGAAGACCCATTATTTATCGAACATGGTGTGATTGTTGATGAGTCATGGAAGTATTCCATTTTCCTTTAAAGGTCATAAACTATAGACTGTTTCACACATAGTAAATTACGTGTGAATTGAAATAAAAAACAATATACTATATGATATATAGTATGGAAAGGAAGAAATTTTGTCACATATTTCTATATGTGTATTTGTGGGATTTTTAAGGATATATTTGTTAATATAATATCCTCATAATGAATGATGTGTATTATTATAATATATCCTAAGGAAACTAAAGGTTATTATATATTAATCCCATAATTGTAAAAGATTATGGATGATAGTATTCATTATTTCTTTAGAGGAAGAACATCTCCAAAATATATATTACAAACAAGAAAAACAAAAAATAAGTGAATGATAAATACTCTGGGGATATCACATAGGAAAATAGTTTTCAAAACCCAATAGAAGAGGTAATTCAAGGGAACCAAGTACGACATAAGAGAACTATATAAATTAATGAACATTGAGATATAATTTTCTTTTCCCAAATTAAAGTGATTCATTATTTGCTAGCAATAATAAACCATTGTGCTATATGGATGCAGCAAATAAATGAAAATCTAAAATTTAGAAAAATTATATGAAATTTGAAATGGATTCATTGTACTAAAATATTGTTTCTATTTCGTTATATCATCTAATGGATTTAAATACTAGTTTGTAAAAATTTTTATTCAAGAAGATACAATTCATTGAATGTAAAATCATTACCTACAAATGTAGTTTTGTAATGTTTTTAAGTAATGAAAATGCATATACTTTGAATAAACATTTTGAAAGGTATCTATACCAGAACCCATTAGCATTGTGATTAACATAGTATATTATCATGGTAATTATATTAGGAAAAATATTGTTAAAATTGTATTCCTATATAGGAACTTTGTGGAGGATGACTACACGATATAACTACAAGGGTTTGTGACTACAAATAATGAAAATAATGCATACTTGTTTAAGAGGTCCACTAATGGATTGAAGTAAGATTTTAAATCCTGGAATATTAATTCTCTTGAAGCTGTCAAAAGAAATGGTTCCCTAAAAAATGATTGTATTCCCTATTTCTATAAGAGATTTAGTTGCATTATATCAGTTTTGGTAGTTTTAGCTGTTGATTATATAATATTAATGAAAAATGGGATACAAACATATAATTAGTAATAATTTTATTATAAAAATGTTTATATAGGAATTGATTAGGTGAAGTATTCTATATTCGATGGATAGAGATCACTAATTACTGATATAATACGATTATTGCATTATGTTAAGGTACATACAATGAAAATGTTCTGAAAATATTTAGTATTTAATAGTCCAAGAGGTGATTTACAATAATGTCACGTTGCATGTATCTATACATAATAATTTTATTAGATGAAATTAGAGAGGTATAAGAGGAGTATACACCTGTAAAAATATATGATAATTATTTTTCATAGGGTGATTTATATTTATTATTTCATAATAATGGTTGATATATATCAAGAACACCCATAAAATTCCCATTGGACAAAATAATTATAGTATTTAGATAAATAATAATGATAATATTATTATATTTGGGATACATGCAATCCCTTAATAGATTAATGTGAGATGAAAAAGCTCAATAGATCCAATGGTTATTTATTTTATAGAAAACTATAAGTATATTGCTGATTTAGATGTTATTAATGAAGTAGTTTAGATATGAAACATTATCCCATATTGTATTTTGGTACATTATATTATAGATCCTATAATTGTGTTTTATTATAATACTATAGTGTTTGATCTATCCGAGGCTATGGGTATATATAAATCAATTATGTATATAGTTTAGAAGAGTCACATATAGAGGATTTTTCCTTGACATGGGAGGTTACAATTAGCAAATTTTATATATAGTAGAAGGTAGTAGACATGTTGGAAAAATCATTATGTAGGAACAAACAATAATATATTGCATGTTATTATTCAATACGTTGTCCATATAGGTTGATTATTCAGAGGTAAATCTAATTTTTCATTCTAGTGGATGAAATAATTTTAAAACCTAGGTTTGTAATGGAATTCTATGATTTGAGTCACAATAATGGGATGTTTTTATTATTTTAATGAATGATAGGTCTCTTAAGTTATTGCATAATTTTAAAGATCCTTATGGTTTGTAATTTAATGTTTGAGAGAAATTGTCTCGGGAACACTAATAGCAGATGGTAAGTATTAACCATGAACCCCATCCAAGTGACCTTTTTACATGAGTAGAACACAGTTTTTTATTCTGAGGAAATATTTGATGTCCCCATACCTTACACAACACACACTATGAAACATTTATTTCACTATAAGTGGTGTTTTCACACATTTATTAATAAGAATGGAGAAATAAAACACAGAATAATGAATCTAGAGAATAAGAGGTAATTTATTTTTAGTTTCTATTTATATTTATTTTAAAACAATTAATTCTTAAAAGGAATTTTTTATCTTATATGATTGTATAAGGTAGTATATTAGAGCTTAACCAAGGTATTTATTTTAAAATAACCAGGTCACATCTACCCTTCACCTTAGTCTTTACTATACAATTCCTAACATTTTTCAACTATTTATATGATATGTTATAAAATATATGTGTTGAGGGAGTGATATAATTATATTAAAAGATAACATGTTTGTTTTTATTAGATTATTTGAGTGCTTTCAGTAAATTCATGTTCATTGAATGTGTATATAAATCATTTATCAAAACTTTTACAAATCATAATAAAGATATGATACATAGTATGAGAAATAAGGGAAATGAATTTTATTTGAAAAGTTTAAGGTGAATTAAAAATTTCTGTGTATGAAATGTATTATTGAATGTAATATAGGGTGAATCAATAAATGGGAAATGATAAAACATCATGGAAATATATTAACTATGTAGTTAATAATTTATGTATACTAGTGTATTTTATACTTCTGGGAACTAAATTGAAATCTATTACAATTTCATGGAACTATTTATCCATGTACAATCAAATCCATACCTAGAAAAAATATGTAATCCGGGGGATGAATTTCATAAACTACCTCCTTGAATATGATATCAAAATTAACATCAGGGGATTCCTGCTATATTTGACGGAATATTTATCAATTATATATACTCTTTGAATAAGTAATATGGATAGTTAGAAGAAATCAAAATTATATTTTATGATCATGGTTAGTGAGATATTTTGTATGTAATTTTAACAGTAAATTCAAATGAACAAGGAGGATTTATGTATATGGATATTGTATAAGCTGAATTATAGATATTTAAATTTGAATAGTTGATGGGGGTGATAGAGAAATGGGGACTTGAGAAGGTATTCGATGTTAATATATTCATTTTACTAATTATCATACCATTAATATTATATTTTACAAATTTTTAAATATTATTTGATATGAATTATTTATCTAACATAAGAGTAGATATGATTTTCTATATTGGAATTTTTATACGATTTAAAATAGATATGTTTTGGTGAGTGAAAAATATCATAATTATTCCTCACATTTACATTATATAATAATAAATATTTCCAGATTATTTGGGAATTTATTATATTTTCATTATTTTGTCAAATTATGTATCTTATTAAAAATATTTCTTAACATTGTGTTTTTGAATAAAAAATTGATGTTAGGTTTGAAAAAATAAATAAGAGTAATTGAAAATTATGTCTTTGATTATGTGGATGAGAATGTATAATATATAATAAGATATATAAAATAGAATAGTTGTTAAACTAATTATTTATGAATAAATCTTTTTTTTGTATGAATAAATGAAGAGTTTTACAATCTATATAAGAATAATCGACTAGAATGGTAGAAAAAAATAGGTCCATGTTTTGATGTATAAAATTAACAATGAAAAATCAATGACCATGTATGATTTTGTACTTAATAAAGTAATATAGAAGACGATCATACAAATATAAGATTAAATGGGAAATATAGAAGGATATGTATGATAAATTTGAATCAGTATAAGTTAAAAAATTTATTTTTACATTTTATTTTTTGTTTTTATTATTTTATAAATAAATATAAATATGGTTTTTTTAAATTTAAAAATTATAAAATACTATACATCCCCATATATATGAAAAATCATAGGATCACAAAATAAATTTCTTCCAAAAAATTTAAAATAATTTTTTTCCTATATCAAAATATATTTTTGGATATAATGTGTAGAAATTATTAAAAAAAATAATTTATTAATATGGATATCATCATGAGTCCATGTAAAGGTTATTAAATCCTCATGGTAACATGTTGATTCCTTATATTAACATTTCTGAATAATATAGGAATGGGGATAGATAGACTTTCCACGATGTATTAAATAAATTTTAAAATTATTTGTGAGTTGTGGGAACTGAAGATAGTGTCTCCTAAAAATCTCAGTATTCAATCATACAAAATTAAATAGGGATTCCATGTCCATATAGTACTGATTAGTTCACCCCAAGAGTAACACTCTATCTTTATGGGGAATAAATGTTCCAAGGGACTATGTATTTTTATATTTTGAAAAATGAAGATCTTACAACTTTTTATGCTATCAATTTTATTTATTTCATTCCCATTATTTATTGTGTTATTAAGGAAATAATTATAACACCCATTTCATGTAGATCTTTATTTGATGACAATAATATGGTAAATTAAATAGTTATGTTACTTTAAGTATCTGTTATTTTTTACTATAAATTCCTTTTTTATTCTGGGCTAGAATTTTTTATAGTAAAATTTTTTGGATATGAAGATGTTCCTCCTTCCCTTAAAAAATATTCTTATTCAAACATTGTTTGTTTTTTCAATAATTCCATTCATTTTTATAACATTCATATTATAGATGTTGACTTCACAATAGATTTTGGATTCAGGGTCATGGTCCATGAGAAGTGGATCTCTCTATTAGGACATGATAGACTGGCGGGATTTTCTATATATTCATAAACTCAATTGTGGATCTCTGAACACCAATGTAACTAAGTTGAAAAAATCATATCCAATTTGAGATAATGATGTTTTGGGGATTATAATTGAAATATATGTGATGTTATTGGGAGGATTATATTTTTTAGGAGGCTAATATATATCAGTATAATGATTTCGGGATACTCCTGGTGGATCCTAATATGTATGAAAAATATTATTCTTAAATTACATAATAATTCGTAATTTTATATTTGAAAATCAAACACCCACTCTTCTCATTTTTTAGGTGTATTAAAAATATAAAAATATCAGTAACAAAGATGATCACATTTGGATAGGATTGACTATAATTTGCAGGAAACCACTAGTTCAGCTATTATATTGTAATCTTATGAGAATATAAATTTTAGTTGATTAACACTAATAAAAGGACTCAATTAAGGAGGGAAATGTATAATTGAATGAAATAGTGTTAGTAAAACCACTATGTCTTGATATAATCATAGAAATGGATTCACTATCCACCTCAACATTGGTATTTATTATTGAGACAAAACCTATACCACTTAATAATGTGGAATCAACATCTGGGTCCATGCCTATGATCCGAACAAGATACCCTTGATATTTTTTATGTGATTAGATTTTCAAATACATGGATATATATGTTGTAGTGATTCACCATCAAGATAAAACTAAAGAATATTGAGAGGGTATAAATTTTATTTAAGATGACATTGATCTTTTTGTAAAAATATATTATAGCATCATTCAATTTTTTTAAACCAGCCTACCTTGAGTTATTCGTTATTTTTTAATCTATATTTCTGAATTTTTATCGAGCTTATAGATATAAGAATATTGATATAATACCTTAATCAATTTTATCACATTATTTTGATAAATTATTTACATTGAGTTAGTTCATACATGGAAAGAATTACGGCCCCTTAAAATCTAACCCCCGTAAATTATTTTTTAGACTCAAGAACAATACTATGAATTTATCTAGTAGGAAACTACCTAACATTAATTATACTGTGTTCCCATCAAATAAAAGATCATAATTATCTTTTTTCCATTACTATAGCGTTATTAATAGTTTTATAATCATTATTCTTTTTCTAATTACGGAAGCTAATTATATGGTTACTTTTAGAGATATATAATCTCTCACATGTATCCATTATATAGTGTTCACAATTTCAAGGACCCCGAAACACCCTGATAGGGGAGGGGTGAATCAGGGAGTCATATTTTTATTTTAACTTGATGTAACATTCTCAAAAAAAATTTGGAAACTATTAAACCTATATAATTGATATGATCAATAATCAAACATTCACATGTAGAGAGACACCAAAAAACTATTACGTGGTTCACAACTTTTGGCAACGCCCAAGGAGGATACTTCGACAGTGAGTCAGTCATACCAAAACACACTAATATTCACTTGTTGTGGAATAAAAAAGTTCTATCACAATCATTATATTCCAAGAACACTGCCTTTATAAGATTTTATGGTTAGGTAACTACTTCCCACAAAAAACATCCAATGACTCCCTTTATCTCACAACATTGAGTGAATTCAAATTAATTTTTTTGGCATGAAAGTCAATTCAATGATTAAGAATTAAATTATTGTCACCTAACTTAACATAGGAATATACTTGCACTATAAACCTGATTTATTGAACATTGAAATCTCTATATACATAAACTAGATATTCAAAAACTACCATTCACAAATCTCCTTTGTAAAGCTCCTTTATGAAGATCACTCCTTCAAAGAGCTCAATCCATTGCTGATCTCACCCCTTCATAGTGATCACTAATTAACAAAAAAGACAACTTCGAAAATCTCTTTAACCACTGTAGAAAACAATAAATTCAAGAAGATCCCATGCATTCAATGAAAAACCTACCATCATGAAGAACACTGCCTTCGTGGAACAACCTTCCTTCATGAAGCTCGTCGAGCCAATGTGGAACATCCCATATTTGTGAAGCCCTGAAGACATAAAAGAAATAACTTTAGTCAAGGATAAAAATAATATTTTCATAATGTTCAAGCTTAAATACATAATAGGTTCCATGAAGTATCTCTTTCTTTGAGAAATCATAGTGACTCCATCAATTCACTGATCCAGATGCTCGTTGTAAATTCATTGCACACCATCAAAATTATTTATACCTTGGATAAACACAATTTATGAAACCAAACATCATGAAAATCATCCAATTTCCATATTTTCATTAATCATTTAGGTAAAACCACTTTTAAATATGCTTAAAATTCTCCAATTTTGGACTCCATAAATCTAGAAAAAACTATGAAACGACACCAACATCAATAATGCTTCTGCTATGAAATGTATCTTCCCTTTACTTATTATCTTCTTGATCATCCATAAGAGGAAATAAAACAAACAAAAATCACAATCCCATTCCAGAAAATAATTTTTTTCCAAAAGTCTCACATTTTGTATTATTGGTAATTTATAGATAAAATCAATAGAGTGCTGGTCACAATCAATGACTGATACACAAGAAACATCTAAAAAAACATTTTGTCAATATGAAGAATGCTCAGTGTATAAAACAAAGTGGAATAATAATTTTGGATATTGTGTTTTTGAATTCTTAAAGAAGTCAAAGATATTCATTGACTGTGTTATAGAAGCATTAAATGTGTTGAACTATTTCCTCATAAAAAAAATCTCATTTTCACCGTTTACAACCCATTGAATTTATGTTTTATTCCCATTTAATACATGAGGTTAACCATTTCTCCCCCATTTTTAAAAACCCAATGAATTGGTATTTGAATATTGGAGAGCTTAGAACATACTCCCCTAGACCATATATCCTCCCATAAAATTGGATCGCTTCGACCAAAAGATTAAAAACAGTTAGAACAACTAGGGATAGCGTAATATCATGACCTCCATATGCACTATGAGGTGGTTAAACACCATGGTTTAATCGATGTTTCTCAAACACAACATCATCTTGTGGCTTAGTTAGAATGTCATCCACATTCACATCAGTTCTAACATGATTTTTTTTAATCATTCCTTGTTTAAATTTATTTTTGATATAGTAATATATGAATTCAATGAGTTTTCTATTAGAGTAATGAACATGATTCTTTGTAAGATCAATTTCACTCTTTCTATCATAGTGGATCACCAATGGTTGATTCACTTCGTCACAAATATCATTTACTTGTTTCTTACTCCCCAATAGTTTTTTGCATGAATTTATCACAGAGATATACATAGATTCAATTGTATTAGGATAATTGATTTCCTATTTCTTACTCAACAATCCCATACATTCCTCACCGATGCAGAATGATCCAACATTTGTGGCCGTTCTATAAATAAAATCTCAATCTCAGTGATCATAATAAAACTCAGATAGATCATATATCTTACTTCAAAAAGGTATAAAGAAAAATTGTGAGAACCTTGTATGTACCTAATGATTCTTTTCCATACCATTATATGTTCTTCCTTTATATTACTCTGAAAATGTCTCGCTTGGCATGTTGCAATAAAAATATCTAGTCGTGTCACTGTCATGTATAGCATATTTCCAAATATTCTCTTGTATATTATGGGATATTCAAATGTACCATTCACATGCTTTCTTATTATAGTTTCAACAGCAATCAGAATTGAAATTTAAATGGATTCATGCATATTTATTTTTTTCAGAAACAATCTGGAATACTTTTTCGTATAAATAAAAGTATAGCCATTCCTCAAAAACATATTCATCCCCAGGAAGTTCATGCGTTCACCAACCATAGACATTTCTAATTACAATTTCATGATATTTTAAAATTCATCTACAGATCCCTCCCAACATCCATCAAAGATAATATCATCAACGTACACCAGTTCGAGGAACTGTTCTTTCTAATAATTATTCTCATTGAGTTTGTGATCCACTCCTCTTATTTTGAATTCAATATTTTTTTCAGAATAGAATCCAACTGAGATCATCGCGCCCCCAGTTCCAACTTCAATAGATAATGTGATCTTTTTAGTATGCAGAACTTCATTTGATCATTACAAAGATGAAAACCACTGGTTGTTATATGTAATCATCTTCTCCAAGAAAAAAAATTAAAAAATAAAGTTTCACATCAATTTGATAAAAATTGTATCCTCTTTGAATTCCCATGGAAATAAAAATACTGATTGAATCCAATTTCCCCATTAGAGAAAAAATTCACCAACATCAACACCTTTAATCTAGGAATCTCACTTACACACTACTCAATCCTTTTCTCGGATCACCTGACCATTCTCATAGAATTTATTCTTGAAAATAAACTTCTTAACAATAACATTTTTATTTTAAGGTATCTTAACCAGATCTCATGTTTAGATATTTTCAATATTATCAAACTCTTCATTCATGGATTTAACCTAGGATTCCTCATTTTCAGCTTCTTCTATTGATGTAGGATCAACCACTATTAAAAAAATATGATAATGGATTTTTCCTCATTAACCTTATTTGTGTGGGTGATTTCTAATCCCCAATGATGTTAGATTGATCAATTTACAATACTCAATTTCTCTTGTGAGGTTTAAAAGAATTTTCATCCGCCTCATTTTCATCTTATGATTCTTATATTCAATCAATATCTTGTTGTGACCACTAAATGTTTTTTACTTCCTACACTAAATATAAATTTGAATATGTTCCATGGATTATTTAGTACTCATCTTAAATCATATAATTAGTAGATCCCCTCATAGTATTTGTGATCTTATCTTCCATTACATTTACATTACATCTTTTCAAATTTCTTTTGAGATGCTTGTTGAAGAATTGGTAGTATTATCTATTCATTGAATATCCATGGAATATTTATTCACTTTCTACATATCCATTCATTCCTCAGTCTCCATATTTTTTATGATAACAAACTTATTTAGGAAATCACAGAAAAACTTCAAAGAGGGATTCCTTCCATGCCACAACTCATACGGTGTATTCGTTTCACCCATATAAATCCTATATTTATTTTTCATATATACCACAACTTGCAATAATGGTGAGAGATATGACTATAAATTTTCATAGTTCTAGCCATACTCTTCACATATCGATTTTGGTTATCAACAACTCCATTTTGTTGTTGGGTTCTCACAATAGAAACCTGATGTCAAATTCCTTGTGCCTCTAGGTAATTTTCATAATCAATACACGTATATTATCCTCCATTGTTAGACCAAAGAACGTTGATTATCCTTCCAGTATCATTCTCGACAATTCATTGATATGTTTTCCTACAATCATGAACTTTCCATTTTATGTGTATAAACATCACATATGCTCTTACACTGTAATAAAATATGAAGAGGAAAGAGTACCTTTCTCCATGAGTTCCACAAACATTTTTTAAGAAAAAATTGTTTGTATTTATTATGTCAAGAATATTTTAATCCATTTTCAAATTTGGATGATATGAACTACACACCAAATTTCATTCCAAGTTGGTAACAAAATTCTTCTCCCGTTCATGCCTCTAATTTTAAATGTCCTTGATAATATGAAGTGTAGATGTCTCTAACATGTATTGTTGATTAATGTTCCCCAATATCCAATGCCACAAGTTTTTTTTCTTTAACTATTATTTAAAAATTATTTTCATTCTTATTAACCTGATACACCTTTCAATCTATTCTATAGTATTTCATAATAGAATTCCATGTCTTTTACTTTATAGTGAAGGATTTATGATTGAAATTTAAAATAACAACTACATAACAAAGTTTAATTACACTTAGGAGATTGTGACATAAGCGATAAACGTAAGGAACATTAGTTTTATTGAGCTATCCATTTTCCAGTATTGTACTTCCACTACCATTGATCTTCATAGAACCATCATTACCAAACCTTACAGTTCCATCATACTTTTTCATTAAATTCATCAATAGATCATGATTTACTATCATATGAGATGAGCACCCACAATAAAGGATATACATTCTGGTGTTCTTTATAGCATTGAGAGATACATCTACAAGGGTGGATTTTCCATTTTTTGTCTTTTCCATCAATGAAATGACAGAATGACTGGATGATAGGGATAGATATTAAAATCTCTTTTCTATGTGCATGTGTTCTTCATATTCATAATCTTATTTCAAAGGAGAATAATTGTTTCAAAAAAACAAAATATCCAGTTGTCGATTATTGAACTGTTTCATATAATTTAATGACTTCCTCCTGTCATTCATCATCCTATAATAAAATGCATTATGGATAATGATTAAATAATTTAAACAATATCCATAGAAATTATTTATTCTAAAAGAATTAGGATATGAGTTTTGTCCCTTTTGTTGAGCACCATCCTCTTCCCCATTCTAATATCCCCTTACCTATAAATAATATTAAATGGTATAGCCCAGTTAGTCACATAATTGACACTTTATGAGTGGAAATGTATTCTCATTTCAATTCTTAATCACCTGTTCATTCAATGGAAATAGAGTTTGGATAAATATTTTTTCTAGATAACTAATAATTTTTTTCAGTTATTTATTTATATTGAATTAATGTTATACTTTTTAGTACATTCAGTGAAATTTCAACACAACCAATTGTTAACATGCCCTAATTCTGGACAACTTTATTGGTAGCATTTAATATTTCAGCATCACAACCGATCCAACTATTTCATATGAATAAATGTATATGATAATTTCAAATCATTTAAAATCCATCAGAACCATTTTTATCTCTATCATGAAATTCAACATCTGTGAATCTTCCAATCTTTATTTTCTTCTTTTTTTATTTTGAAAGTGATTCACTTTCAATTTTACTTTTATGAGTAACATCTTCTTCTTCAAGGCCCTCAAATGTCATGAACACCCCTTATAGTCATGAGGTGAGGTCATTAATGACCTTTTCCTATTCTTCAATTGTAAGAATCAGTTCCATTACACCTTATGTGATTTTAATGGTTGTTGATAGTACTTTCTCTACTTCTTCTAGTCAATCATTTTCATCTTCAATCTGATCAACATATTATGACGATTATTTCATAATTGGTTAAATATTTTTTTATTTATTGCATTAATTCTCAACATTACTAAATGAATAATAATGTATAAACATGACATCATCATCATTGGTCAACTAGTTGTCTCTATATTTATCTCATGAAGGTTTTTTATTTTCAATAGTATACATCAATGATGAATGGGATCCAGAGTTAAATTATGATTCTCTTTCTGCAATGTAATCACTTTCATCATCTTATTATACCCAGAATAAAATATTTCTATATAATATATTACCATAAATGAAGTCTCCCAATTTGAAAAACCTATTCTATGGATTTTGAATGTCTCAAAATTTATTTTAATCCTCATCAAGCTTTATTGTGCACTGAGAGAAAATTTACCTAACTATAAAACTACAATAACAAGATATATGTATCTTACCTTTGAATTTCCCATTTATATTAATGAATTTCATAGAATTGAGATAAATGATTTCACCTTCCTCATTATCTTCATCAAAATTATCTCTTAATATTTCTGCATCATCCATGGCTTTGATTGGATTTTCCTTGCGGACACGTGTCGTGGCGTTTTCTGGCTTTTCAAACACTTAATATGCCACAAAACTCTTCAATAGATCATTAAAAAAATATTTAAAAAGATAACATACCTCAGGGGCTGACACTTTTGTGTTTTAAATAGGTGGAAGCCTTCTAAAAAGTTTCTTCCCAATTTCAATTTATTTAATTTATTCCCTAGGACCTCAAATTTCACATACTATATCATTAATAAAAATGACTACTGAATATACATTCGTATCAGGACATATCTTTATATTATCAAACTTACTATGCATGAATTGTAGTTCCACCTACTTCAATTCATTTTCTCCTTTACATACATTATCAATATTTTTTCACATATACATTTCTGAATTACAAGTCTTCAACTTTGGATACATTTTACAAAATTGTGCCATAGTGAAAATATTCAATTCTTTTTCATTGGAATCAAGCATCTTCCTATTTGTATATGTCAAAGAATGCATTGTTGAATAAGTTACTTGTATTCCATGTGATATTGAAAAAATAACTTCCATCTAAATTTATATTAGTCGAGATATCATCCTATTCTACCATATATAAATGTTTATTCTATAAAACATGGGAAAACCATTGACCTTTACTGAATTATTTATGGCAGATGAGAAATATCAAATTTAGCACCAGGCTGATGTCCATATGATACTACTTATAGTACTCTGGATCACCGAAGGAGGGGAGGGGTAAATCTGGGTGTCAAAATTTTCATTTAACTTGATGGATCATTCTCCCCTACTGGTAGGAAACTATTAATCTTATATGATGGGTTTTATCAGAAATCAAACATTCAAATGCAAAGATATGACCAATCAATTTTACTTAGTTCACCACTATGGGCAATGTCCAAGGAGCATACACTTATTATGTGTCAGTTGTACCAAAATAAACTAATATTCACTAGATATGTAAAAAAATTTAGTCATATTCAATATATTATAGAAACACTTCAATTACTATATTTCATGGATAGATCACTGCTTCCCCCAGAACACTTCTGCTAACTGCCCTCGCTCACTAATTTGAGAGATGATTAACATAGTTTATTAACTTGATGGTTGTATAAATGATTTTGAAATATATTTTTAACTAAATTATATTGGGACTCTTATTCCATTTTATACATGTGTTAATGCACACTTAAATCCCTATCCACTTAAACATGATATACAAATACTGAATTTTTCAAAGCTATATCATGAAGCTCCTTCCCAAAGCTCAATCCTCCACAGAGATCACTCATTTGGATAGATCAACCCTATTTAATGATCAATAATTCACAAATCACACATCATTAAAAAATATCCATCACCTTTATAGATCACACTACCTTTGTTATGCTCTATTTACATTGTAGAACTACCTGCCGTCGTGAAGCACACTGCCCTGGCGGAACATCCTTCTTTCACGAAGATCACTGAGCAAACAGAGAACATCCTATGTTTTTAAAGCACTAATTACTTATAATTATTGAATTGAGAAAAGAATAAAATATTCTATTAATAATGATCATTCTTTCCTAGAGAATTGGATTTGGAGAGAACCACTTTATTAATGAAATCAAGGTGATTCTGGATTTTATATGAATAGTTCATGATAAATAAAGATGGATAACCGCTTATTTATAGTACAGAATGATCAAAAACCTATATTAAGTCCATAAAATTTCATGTATCATCCAAAAACATCTTCATGAATCATCTCCATTACTAAAGAACCTATGAAATTTTATGTTCTCGTAATTCTCTACGTCAAACCCTTTCTGCCACTGTAATGATCCGACTCTCTTAACCGAACTGATCACCGTCACCGGTTGCAATGAAATTCGTAATCGCAGAGTAAACCATTAGAATTATTTAATCCTCCAAAAAACACAATTCATAAATTCCAACATCTCAAAATTCATTCCCTTTCCATATTTTTTTATTCCTAAAAAACAAATTTCATAATTATTTCCATTCTTCAAATTTTAGACCCCAAAAATATAGAAAACACTAAGAAATGAAGTAACCTTCTATATTGTTTACAACTTGAACTGTATGTTCCACTTACATGAAATATTCTAGATCATCAATGATATAATTGAAAAAAACAAAAAACAAAATCCATTTCTAGTAAATAACAACCATGGTTTCAACACTATCCTCCATTATTTTTGTTACTATTATTTTTACTACTGTTTTACTACTAATTCGGGAAACCAAAAACATCTATTATATGAAAAAAATTGAAATATTACTTATTACTGTCTAATAAATTTACACCCCAAAAAATTTAGGTGTTTCTAATATATGAAATTTTATATGATTTACCATATGAAGATACATCAGAAGTAAGGGAATTATTAAGTACTCATTTTTAACCCCATGGAGTTCCAAGATACTGTTTATCTTGATATCAATGGTGATTATACTAATCATGTAACTCCTCCAACCATCTAAAAAATACTCTAAATTATATGACTTGTTATTTTATTACACCGCCACCACCTTTTTATCAACTATCTTCATCCTTTCCAAATGTTGAGAACCATTTAATAATAGCACTGAAATATTTTATAAGAAAAAATTTATATTAGAGGGTGGTGAATCATTCACACATAAAAAACCTAATTGAGATTCAATATAAACCCCCATTCATAGCTCCATTTGACCGATAGTGATAAACCTGACTAATTTCACTGTACAATTACAAACAAAAGAGATACATTCTTATAGACATGATGTTATGATGGACCCCATAGTCCCATGTTTCCAATTCACAATAAAAATCCAATAAAACCATCAAGACTATCATGGATATTTCCATAATAGTGATTCTATACCTATAATGACAATAAAGGTGGTGACCACTGTTTTCTCATTGGCCATACCATGAATAAAACATTTTGAAATTTTATGATAAATAGTTTTTTATAATTGGAGTCATTTTTTATCATTGTGAAATTATTTTAATGTAAACAACTTGTTTTAATCTATAAAAAAACTCTCAACTATCCATTGGGTATGTATTCGCATCCTAAATGGTTTTGTATATTTATTTTCATTAATACCACCAATTGTTTTCTTTTTCATATTTTTAGAACATGATAAATGTATCACACTAAGATTTTATATGAGATATTTCTTTAAATGATATTTATTTCTTTAATGACTTGTGATTTACATTATTCCATGATATTCATGTGATATGTGCAACACCAAATTATCTTTTTGTATATGAAACAATATTCTTGTCTTGCGTTACAAAAAGTATCGAGTTCATTTTATATCATTAATTACAAACTAGATCATGTTTTATTGAACCATAATATATTATTAAAATATTATTAATTAATATAATAACATATAACATAGCCATTGAATTAGGAGTTATGAAATAAATTAACAAAACATATGATATGATATGGTTTATAAGATAAATTCATTGGTTACCATTTAATTAGAAACAACAAATATATAACAATTTAATATAAAGGAAAAACGTTTTTTTATTATCCTAAAGTAATTTTATATTAATATATTAAATTAATTATAATTAGTAAGTTATATTAATAAAATATATTAGTTATATATTCAATGAAATATTTTTTTATATTCATAATATTTAAATATTAGGCATAAGATAAGACCCAACCCAATTTGAAGCATAAAAGAATATATTTTTCAAAAGTGTAATTTTATATCCCTTTATTGGAGAACGCATATTAATTCATATTTTTTTTTATAATTTATATATTCTATTTGAGAAATAAAATTTATTCTTTTAAGTATTTATATAAAAATTTACTATTGTCTAATATTTTGTATTTTTCAACAAGTTTCATGTTTTGATGAATAGAAAAAAATACTACATTTTAAAAGAAAATAACTTTTTTCATCAAAATAATTTATAATTTGAAATGATTTTTTTAGAGTTTTTATAATATTATTATAAAATCTGTTTATCGTTTAATCTGACTGAATATTAAAATTTTTATTATGTCAATATATTTGAGGAAAATGTGACAAACTGTACATCACATCACCAAACACCACAACACTATTTCACAACTTCAGCACTTCATTGTTTCACAACTTCATCACCCCACCATTTCACCACTCCAAAGAAACCATGACCATCAAACATCAAGTGTTCATACCACCAAACACCACAAAACATACCAAATCAACAAAACCAAACTTCTAAATTGGAAGCCTTCAAAGTAAGAGCTGGAGACACCAAAAGAAGTCCAGGAAACCACAGAGCAAGAGCACAAAACTAGGAAAGAATGAGAAACCCTCAGACATGAACTTCTCCAAAGCCCACCAATGTGACCATCGACACCAGCCCAAATCCGCACACCCAATGACAAACCGAAAACAGGTTTTCCCAAACCTTCAAACAATGTGAGATAACCTCCCTAAAATCCAGGATGAACATCCACAAAAGGCCAATGAGAGAGGTAGACTGAAGATGAAACATGTCGTTCTGATGACGGACATCAACCCACAGTCATCCTAGGAGCATCCTTAGGAAAATGTCACTCTACAAAACCCTCATGTGATTCAGCAAATCTTGCATGAAATACCACAGAACACAAGGAACCAGAACCGAAGGCCATACCCCTCCGAGCGCACACCAGGTCAACATCGAGCCTCGTTTGAGGAGAAGGTAACTGGAGACACGCAGAGCTGACTCGCTGTAGAATAGTGAACTCTAGACAATTGTAAGGGAAAACAATACCAGATCCATACCATCTCTGGGCCAACACTCCATCCGGATCCACGCCGGAACATTCTCAAGGGGAGACGATGCCATATATACACCTTGCCGAGCCAACATGCCAGGATGATGAAGCGTAAGCTTCACCAGAACCATCTCCGATCTGAAACGCCAGGGAGACGACCGGAAGACGAAGCCATCGCCGAGGCACAATGATGCCAAGATGAGAGCACCGAACCTAACCATGCCATGCCAGAGGAGGGGACAGATGGAGGAAGAAAAGGAAACCCTAGGCTCGAGAGGAGGAGAGAACCTCGCCGCTCAGAGGCCTCCCTCGGATCCTTCAGTTTATCATTTAATCGAATTTATATAATTATAGTCAATTTATCAATGAATTTAGATATGAAATAGTTTAATTTTTTTCATGTTTTAACATTATTATCACGTTTTTTCACCCTATCAACGAGGTCAATTTAAATTTAATTATAGTAAATTATGTGCTTTTAATTTTTAAAAATAGATTTCATATTTGGAATTAGTGGGACCAAATTATTTATATCGGTTTATTTTTTTTTTTAATATTAATAGTAACCTTAGTATTATTTATTAACACGGTAAAAGGTGAATCATGTTATTCCGGGTAAAAAGATAATATTTTTGATATAATAATATTACTATAATAGTTGTCTTATGTTCAAATGATGAGTTTTTTTTGACCAAAATAACCCATGGGGGAAAACTATACCCTTTTGAGGCCATTTTTGTGACATTAAGGCACCTATAATATTTTATTTAAAGGGAAAGTAAAGATACCATACCCATATTTTATTAATTAATCAATTTTTAATATAGAGTTTAAAAGAATAAAAATTAGACTATAAATATTCATTTGAATGATAAAATATCTTTATATCCCATGATATTTTATTTTAATTTTTAAGAAATACATAACTATCATTAATTCTTGTACAATACTGATGTAGTGCTCATACAAATAAATGAATAATAAATAAAATTATTTCAATTAAAATTATAATTACTATTGAATGAACCAAAACATTATAAAATATAGTTGGTAGTTTATATATATTCTACAGTTTTCCAGGGGTTGAATTAATGACCAGTTGAAGCTACATGTAAATGAATAAGTCCCTTAAAAACATTTTATATAAAAGGAAGGAATTTGTTCAACCTATAGGTTTTTAATTAATATAATATTATAAAATATGGTTTTCTAAAAGATTATTTTGAAGATAATTATTAATATGAATGATATTAAATTTATATTATTATTCATGTAAATTTATTTATAAATTTTATGGTCAAAAAATAATTACCTTAATTTTTTTAACGATAATTATGCAATAAATATTTAATTAATTAATAAATCTAATTAATGATATTGAATATAATAAAATAAAAAATATTTTATATAATTAATATTACTAAATAATTTAATATTTTAACTTGACCAATTATTCATATAATTAAATATATTTTTGATGTTAAATTTTTATCATGATATTTTAAAAAAAATGGGAGTGAATAGTGTTAAAATTGACACTATTGATATTCTATCAAAATAATGTATTATTAAATTATTTATATATCATAAACCATTTTAAAAATAAAAAATTTGTAAAATATCATCTAAATTATTATAAAATTTTTATTTATGGTATGACTGACATTAAATAAATAAAAGTTACTATTTTTTATTATTGAAATATGTATTACAATATTTAGATTTAAAATTAGTGGACTAACAGTTAAATAAACTGATAAGTCTTAAATTTATGCCAAACCATGTTTTAAATATATTAATTGAGGTGATTACCATCTTATGTCATGTAATATTCGAATATATGAAACATTTCTGGTATTTTGAATGAAATTAAATTTATTATATGTTGATATTTTTTGAAATTTTAATAGTAACCTCACCACATTTACAAGAGGGAACCTCCTCCCTAACTTCGTCACGTTACATTGAGCATTCAAGCTCAACCTTACCTTGACCATTTAACTTCTCAACATCCATATCAACGTTTAATAGGTTCTTTTATTCTCAACAGACTATATGTAGAGTTCCTAAGTAGATATATAGAGGAAGCTCACTGAAGAAGAGATAATCCTTTTTACCTACTCCCTCAATAACTTTTCTTCATATAATTCCACATATTATGTTGATTCCATTATAATGTAATAAATATTTTATTACATATTTGTATATGTAATTTTCATTATATAATTATCATATTACACTTTCTATCCATCCTATGAAAAAAAATCAGCACGAGTGTGTACATAAGGCCTACTGGCTCCATGACGTGGTGTAACATGTTTTTCATCACCACCTTACATTGATGGATATAATGATGGATATAAAAACAATATATAATTATTAAAATATGATATTGATTCTAAAATATATATATATACCATCCACATTCATACTATTTTACAATCATGGAAATGATATCATCGCTCGTGCGTACGTACTTCCTAATGTATCCATGACATAAGATACATTTTCCATGATTACCATTAAATAACGAATATATAAATATATATAATAGATTAAAATGATTGTTGTTTCCTAAATATAATTATATAAATGAATTAACTATATCTTATTCACCTGAAATGGGACTTATACAATAAAATCTGTATTAGAAAATGAAGCAGTACCACCAGAGGAAAATAGAAATAAAAATTTTTGTTAAAAAATTAGTGATAAAATGATCATATTTGATATCATAAATAAAATATTGTTCTAAAATAATATAAAAAATCATTGAAATTGTTATTAAAATGGTTAATATATGCACGATGAAAATCAGAAATAGGGAAAATTAATTTTGACTAACCTTTAATTTTCAAGGGCACATCACTTATACACTACATGATTCTTCTATGCAATGTATATAATTCCTAGCATATTATTTTAGGATTATTATCTAGAATATTATGATACGTTAATGTAACTATAATTTTCGTTTCTTCTTTTAGGGGGTATATAATTTTATTGATTATAAAGTGATGAGTATTTATTTTCACAACTAGTTTAATATTTCAGATTTTTTCATTTTATTTCATTATTGAGGAATATTTATCATCCATGTCAATGATTTATATTTTTTAAATTTTTTTACGATTATCATATGGATGTTTAAATTCTTTTTTAACAATTTTTTTATGATTTACTATATGTGTTGAACGAAATATCTGTTTCATTTTCCAAATGAGGTACATTATTACTTTTTCAACCAAAATATGAAACAAATGTTTTTTAACTTATACAGAACAAATAGATTTTTACACTTTCATAATTAATTCATTAATTGATCTTTTTTTATAACATTATAATGTAAATTTAATCGTAAATTTTATCTTTAAAAATTGCTTATAATATTTGAAAAATAAAACCTTCTCAATGATGGACGACTATTTACTCAATAATTATTCTCAAGTGATATTTGAAATTTTATATATGTTTTAATGGAGATATTTTCATGGATTATATACTTATTTTTTCTATAGTTGGATTATTTTTATTATTTAATGATATTTACGAAACCTATTCCTTTACATGGGTTACATTATGAAGGATGTTTTTATGAATCTTATTTCTTTTTACGTTTTCTGATATGATTAATAATTCATGTTCTTGTGGAACCGATATGTATGTTTTTCATTATGTGTTGGGTGGGACAAATATCTCCATAAAATTTAATGGGTGATGTTTTATATCTCATGAAATATAAAGGACTAAAATTAGAAGTGAACTGGTTTTAGTAATATTAGACTGGAACATGAGTTATCTTGGATTAGAAATACAGGGATGGAATGGAGAGTGAACTTTGTTCCAAAAATGAATTTCTCTAGTATGATGGTCTTGGAAAGTCTCGACCAATATTGAAATTATTTCCTTTTCTCATTTGTTTTCCATGTTTTATGTTTTATGAAAAAATATTCTTTTACGATTCATAACTTATGAATTAATATGATTTATTATATAAATCATGAATATGATCTTTGACATGTAGTGTATAATGTTCAAATTCATATACCCTTGTGTTTTTGATATTATTAATATCTCCCTTGAATATCCTTGCTAATAATTTGATCTCACCCTTTTATTATGTATTAATTTACACCAGTTATTAAAAATGTTTTTAGATAGTATTAATAATAGTGGAAATATTTGTCGGAAATATTGATGATGTTTCACTCCACTATAATTTGGTGTTTTATGTTCCTGAAGGAAGTAAAATAATACGGTCATTATTAATTTAATTTCATAATGTATTATGGATTATGAAAAACATATTTTATATAAAATTATGTCATGATTGGGTAGTTATAGTTGGTATCAGGTCCAGGTTTAGTCAACCATTAAAAACTATGTTGTGAAAATTTTAGTGAGATACTTATATTTATTTATAAGGATGTGCCTAGGGATGTCACTATGGATATGTCTATTTATAGGTTATGATCATTAAATTTCATAATATATCATGGATAAACTATGATTAAACCTAAAATGTAAGATATTGAATATAAAACCACTTAATTATGCAGTTTTAGTCTTACCATTTTTCCATTCACACTATTTTTTTGTGAATTAAACAAGGAATTGTACTAGGAGGATTCATGTTAATAATGTATATGATGGAAAATGGAATAATTTTCCTCATGAGAAACAAAATGAATGGGGAATTGAAAGGCCAATTATTATTATTTCTAATAATTTATCTCATTATATCATCAATAATATCAACTTTAGTGAGTTTTATTATCTACCTAATAAGAGAATGATGGAGTTTCATAGTGATAAAAAAGTAAATAATGTTCAATTTTCCACATGTAAATCATTTGTGAAAAGGAATCAAAGGAAATTATTTAAAGGAACTGTAATATTTTTTTGTGTCTTAGATAATGACACAATGAATGTAATTATAAAGGAAAAGGTTATATTAACCAAATGGACATGTACAATGATATTTATAAAGAATCAATGATAGTTAAATGTTTTAAATGGGTAATATATGGGAATTATGAAAATAAAATCCATAGGGTAAATCTCATGAAGTGAATCTAAATGCTTGAATGATTAATTTTCATATTGATTAGGATTAAGAGAATATGAATGAAATCAGAGATGAAATAAGTGTTATGGAATAAAATTATTAGTCATGGTTAATTATTTGAAATAGCTTTGAATGATTTCATGTCTATGTATTGGAATTCCTGAATAATTTTATGATTATATAGATTAATGAAACATCTAAAGATAATCCAAAAACATTTTTTATTATATATTTGAAATTATATTTGGAAGGGTATTAGTAACCATGAATAGTGATTTAGTTCATAACGTGATTAAGGGATGGTTAACCCTTAATAAGTGCTGAATGTTGGGATCATGAAATAATGATTTGTTTTATTGAATTAATGTTCTTTGAAATGATATGATGAAACTGCAGATATTTTGAATTTTAAAAAAAATATTTTTTTCATTATGGTTTTATTTTTATATAGGTTATAAACATTTCCAAAAGAATACAAGATAATTATTTTAACATGTTTGAAATGTGAGAATGAAGAGCTACTTTATGATATATGGGAGATCATCGTTGAACCCATTTTGAGAAATTTAGTGATTTTACTCATAATGATCATAATTTCTTGATTTCGGGATCATAACAGGGATAAAAATTTATGAAATGTTTATTTTAATCATAATACGATGTTCTAGAGACATATGTATTGTATTTCCATATGAGGATTTATAAATATTGGATAACCTATACGATCAATGTTTCTTTAATGGTTACTAAATATAGATAGAATGACATATCAACTGATGTATGGATATCATAATATTGATATTACTTAATGAATATATAATTCACATTTATTTCTTGGAATTGGATATAATGTGTAAATTGATCATGGAACAACTAAAGGATAAGATTATGATTAATCATGTCAATATTTATTCTCATATGAAAATTCATTAACTATATGGAAAGGGTGTGGAAACAAAAAAATGATCTCATAATACCTTATATATTGATAAAGAAAATGGTCTCTTATATAATTAGATATTCATGTATTTGTTATTGTTAACTTTCTCATTCACATGTTCCCTATCATACTCCATTGGAACATGATAGTTACATTTCATTCTAATGTCTATGTTTTCATATTCCATGTATGTTAGTTAATTTGGAAACATAGTAATGACTTATTTTGGCTAAGAAATATGTTTCTAAAATACCCTCTAAAAAGGAAGTAATTTGAGTCATTTTTTTGACGTTGGTTTATATGAATGAATCTTCAATGTATTAATACTTTAATAAACAAAATCAATTTCAAGGGAGAGATTCATATTAAGGGGGTATAATTTAACACCCCAATATTTTTATGTGATATATTTTTTATTAAATATTCATCTTTTTTATAATTTGTAGTAAAAAACCCCAGACATGTATGCACTACACGAAAAACAATATTATCTTTCAGTATACAAAACTATATACTTGTCTTAGGTTACACACAATGTTGATTTTCTTCAATATTTTTTGTTTCACACAAGACTCTGTTTTACTGAACAATAGTATATTATTAAAATATTTCTATTAAATAAAATATAATATAACCTAAACATTAAATTGAGATTTATGAATAATATTATTAAAATTATAAAAATATATGCTTTATAAGATGAAATCTATGGTCACCAATTAATTAAAACAATAGTATATACAAATTATATATAATGGAAATAATATTATATTTATGCTCTGAAAGTAATTTTGTATTGATAAATTAAATTAATTACAATTATTATGTTATGTTAATGAAATTTATATGTTATATATTAAATCAAACAACCAGTTTAGCCTACAAACCTATATTTTACCAAGGGTAATTTTATTGTCTTTTATTAGGGAACTGAAATTAAATACAATATTGGATTATTTTATATTATATATTTGATTAAGTAAAATTATAATTTTAAATAGAAATATAAATTTTTTATTTTTTTTGATTATTTGGAATTTTTAAAATAAGGTTAACACTTTGATGAATTATAAGACAAATGCAATATTTTAATTGAAAACAAAATTTTTCATAGAAATAATTTATTATGTTACAATATTTTTTATTGATTTTTAAGTATAATTAGACCAAATTTTTTCCATTTAATACAACTTAAGTCATTTTCATCATTTTTATATTGAATTTTGATATAAACACATTTCTATATTTGGAATGTTTTAACTTTGATAAGGTGTTTTCTTATCCCATCATAGGGATTGATTTTAAGTTAGTTACAAATTTTTTTTTGATTTTTTTAAAATGAATTTGATTTTTTGATTCAGTGAGTATAAATTATTATAAAGGATTAATTTTTTTAGCGTTATTAATAGTAAAATTAGTAATTTCTTATTAACACGATTAAATGTAGATCCGGTAATTAATGTTAAATAATAATATACTATATATTATAAAACAACCATAAAACTTATCCGATATTCATTGGACGATTGAGTTTCAACAAAAATATTATTTGGTTAGTATGTATACCATTTTTAACCCACTTGGATGAGAGTAATAACTTTATTATATTATCTTTAATGAAAAGTTATATATGTCATTATCATATATTATTAACCAAACAGTTATTAATATAGATTTTTATAGAAGGTAAATTTGACTGTAAACAATACTTTGAAAGATAAAATGTTTTTATTTATCAGGTTATTTTATTTTAATTTTTTGACAATAAATATTTACCATAATTAATAATAAAATGTTGATGCAGTGCTTGTATAAGAAGAAGAAAAATAATAAAAATTATTTATATAAAATTATATGAACTATTAAATGACCCATAAACATGGAAAAATATTTTTGATTGTTTATATATTTGAAATGGTTGTGCATGCATATTATTAATGGCCACTTGGACTCACATGTAAATGAATAAGAACCTTATAATTTATTATTTAAAAGGATGTCAAATTGTTCATACTATAAGTTATTAGTTTATATAATATTTTAAAATGTGGTTTTATAAAAGTATTTTTTAAACATAAATAGTCATTTGATAGAAAATAATTTTATCTTGTTCATGATTGTATTTGAAAAAATTATGGAAAAATTAAATAACTTTTTAGATTTAATAATGATGATTTCTTAATTATTAAATCAATGAATAATTCAAATTAATGATATTAAAAGTATTAAAATAAATACCATTTGAGGAAATTAATGTAAAAAATGAATTTTATAGATTCAAATGAAAAAATATAGATATTAAAATAAATTTTTATGTTAATATGAAATCTTGATATATGGTAAAATTGATGGATTGAATAATTTCAAAATTAACAATATTTATATTTTATCAAAATAATGTATTATTAAATTATTTGAAAATAATAAAATGATTTTAAAAAAATTATAATAAAATATAAAATGTTCCGAATTATTTATTTTTGGTTTAATTTAAATCAAATAATTTAAAGTTTCATTCCATTAACATTGGAAATTTTAATATCTTAGTTAAAATTAAAATATGTTAACTAAGAGTAAATTAAAATTATAAGGTTTAGATTGATACTAAAGCTTGTCTAAAATACAATGTTTTATGATTTTAAAGCATTATCTCATCTCAATTTATAATAGAATTTTATTCTGGTATTCATAATTAAATGTAATTTATTATAAATTAATATCTTATGAAATTTCTAAGGTTACCCCACATAAATTATAAAAGTGATGATGCTCCATCAATAAGTCAAATTACATTAATCCACAACACTCTTTAATACCTAAAAATTAATTTTATTAACTCAAATATCCCCATTCTAGAGGTTACCTGCTTCACAAAACAAAATCTATAGTGTTCCAAAGAGGAGATCTCGGGGGAGCTCACTGAATAAGAGACAATCCACATTACCGAAAATCTCAAGATCATTTATTATTATAATTTCACTTCTTGGGTTATTTAAATTATAAATAATTACACATATTATCCCTTATATGAGTATATATTGTTATAATTATGGAAAAATCATGTTACACCTTCTATCTATCCTTTGAAAAACAAAATTACCAAGCTTGTGTACGTATGACCTACAGTCACCATGTCATGATGTAATATGTTTCCCAAAACCGCATTACATGGATGGGTATAATAATGGAAATAATAACAATATATGAATTTTTAATGTAATATTGATTTTGTAACTAATATATACCCCCTACACTTCCATACATTTTCATAATTAGGGGAGTGATATCGTCATTCGTGCGACAGTACGACCAACCATATCCACAGCGTGATGTGATTTATTCCCCATGATCAAAATTAAAGAATCATTATATAAATATATAATGCATTAATAAGTTACATATTAACTTTATATCTTTATTTAAATGAAATAATCACAACATATGAACATGAATTGAGACTTACAAAACAAACCATGCATAGTGAAATGAAGTAGTTAACACCCAAAAAAGAGTAAAAATGAGTTGTTATTAATAAATGGGTCATATGATGATCATATATGATACCATAAATATTAATATGGATATTAAATAAGATAATACCATTATATGAAACACTATATAGGAGTATTATACACATATGAAGGAATCCAAACCTCAGGTATGAAATTTTTTTCCAACATTAATTTTTGTGAGACACATGCATTATACAATGCATATTTTTTTTATTTGGTGTATATACATACAATGAATGTTTTTTATGAGTATTATAAATAAGATAATTTTACTTTAATAACCTTATAATTTCATATTTGTCATGGATAATACGATTCTATTTATTTTAAAGTAATGAGTATTTATTTCACAGTTTGTTAAATATTTTAGTTTGTTTTGTTTAAGGTTTTCATTATGGAATATTTATCATACATATCCATGTTTTCTAAAAATATTTTCAAAAATGACTTTTACTATTCACTTGTGGATTTTAAAGTGATTTCCACCTTTTTCAACCATTTCTTACACAGTTTTTATGAAATTGTTTTTCATCTTCCAAAATAGTAAATTAACACTTTTTTAAGAAATAAAATTAGTGGAATGATTTTCATAATTATACAAAATGGATATATTTTTATTATTTCATAACAACTTAATCCCTTATTTATTTATTTACATGATTATAAGGTAATTTCCCAAGAAAATGTATTATTAAAAAAATTAATGGAATTATTTGGAAAGAAAAAATTCTAAAAGAAGAAAGGATATTTACTCGATACCAATTTTCAAGTGATATTTCATATGTCACGTAGTTATTAGTTGTGGAATTTTTTAGTAATAATATCTTATTATTATTATGGTTGGAATATTTTTAAAATGTAATTATATTTATGAAACCCATAACTTTCCATGGGTTATGTTATGATTGAATTTTGTTTAGGAACCCTATTTCATTTAATGGGATCTTATTTGAATAATGATTTATATTCAAATGGAACACATATGTATGATTTTAATTACAAAATAGGTGGGAATTATATCTCCCTCTAATGCATTGGTTAAAGATATATATCTCATGATATAGATAGGACTGAACCCGGTAGTGCACTAGGTTCAGTAATACATGACTAGAATGAGAGTAATCCTAGTTTAGTAATATAGGGTTTGATCGAGGAGTGAACTCAATTCAGTAAAAGACATTGTTTACTATGATGGTAATGGAAATAAGACTTGAAGTATATAGAAATGATTTGGTATTATTCTTTGTTTTATAAAATTCCATGTTTTATTCCAAAAATAATCATTCATGATTTAGGGGTTCTAAATTTTTATGATTTATTCTATGAATCATGATTATAATATTTGAAAGGCTTGGTATAATGTTAAAATTATTATGAAATTATATTTATGTTATGATTTACATATCCCTTTCTTATCCATATTTAGGATTGGATCTATCCATTTTCTTATGTTTTACTTTTACTAGGTTATAAATAATGGATTTAAGATGTTTTACTAAGGGGTAAGATATTTGTGGGAAACATTGAATATTTTTCACTAGACTATATGTTTTTATTCCAATTTTCTAAAGGCAGTAAACTGATATGGTATTTGGGTGTGTGTTTTTGTGAAATATTTTGTATTCTAAAAAAGTATTTAACATCCATGTAAATCAATATTGGATTTTTATAAAAAAAATTCGAAAATTGATAGAGTAAATTAAATTTTTAACTTTTATTCTCATCATGTGGGAATAAAAGTAGATAACATAATTTTTTAACCTTGTTCAATTATCCTACTTTTGACGATTAGTTGGGAGTTAATTTTTTTGTTCTGATTGAACTATATGAATCCATAAAATCTATTTAAATAAATTAATTAATTTCAAATCACTAAAAATAAAATAGAAATGGGAGAAACCAAAAATGCTTTAAATTTAACACCACTAAATATCACTCATGAAAAAATTATATTTCCATCACATATATATCATTTATTAGTTGTGAAGAAAACTATTTCTTGAATTATTTTGTCAAATATACAATATCATCCTGTATTTTTCTTCATGAAGACAAGTACTGTATTTTTATCAATTTCAAATACAAATTAGTTTGGTATTTTTTTCTCAAAATAGTTAGAATAATTAATTATAGAAGAAGAATAGATCATGTTTATAAATTAAATTCAAATATAAAAAAAGGATTCCAATCATGATATTGAATTTTAAAATGGATTAATTTTGCTAAAATCATTTTTATGATCATTATTGAAATAAACACATACACAAACACCACCCTTTTGGGGAACATCAATTACATTAGATAGAGGACTAGTTTTGGATTTTCATCAAAATCAAGGGATGTATCGATAAATTTAATAGTATGAATCCTATAATTTCATAATTATTATCAAGAGAAATTATTTTTTTAATTAAATAAAATAGGTAGTAATCTTGAAATTTATATTCTTATAGATAAAATATTACAACCGTATTGTGAAATTATCATGATAGAAAATCCAATCTTGAATCCCTTATGTCATATAAAAGCATTCTAAATTAATTATTGAATGGTTTTTTTGATGTACACGACACTGTCATATAATATTAAAGGCATAACAACATTCAAATTTTTTTAGAAATATTTTTCTCTATTTTTATCTATTGATTCATGATAGTGGAAGAGGGAGTTTTCCACATGACTTGAGATAATATTATATGTTGTACCATTATTTCTAACACACAGTTATGAAATAATGATATATTTTAGAAAATATACCTTGGTAAAATTTTAGATGATTACAAAATGGAACTTATCAGTTTTCTCAACATTATTCATACCCCTAATAATAAATATAATAAAATAATATTGTTATTTTTATTGTTATTATTAGTATTAAACCACCTAAGATACCTTAAATATAATATAATTTTATAAATAAATAAATTCAAATATATTTAAGTGATATTAAATAAAATATACCATATCCATTGAATCATTAAAATCAACCCATTATATATCAAATAATGTATTGCACATTGATAAACAAAATATATTTGTTTGATAAAGTAAAAAAAATGAAATCCATTAAACATGTGAATATATATATTTATAATATTCAAATTAATTTGAATAAATATATATTTGACTATATTGACTAACAAGTGAATAAATAAATATTATATACATTAACATGTGAATAATTAATGTTGAATTAAAATTATACTCACATATTCTATAAATAAATATTTTATGATGTAATTTCCCTTATCAACTACAATTTTAATAAATATTATATTAAAAATCAATGAGAACATTAATTCGTAAAAATAAATTTATCAAAATTTAATGATATTGTGTATATGATAATTATGTGACCCCCTTTTCCACATTGTCAATAGAAATATGTGGAAGATATCTAAATTTAAATATCATTGTATAGAAACATGTAGAGACACACATATAAAAATAAACATATGTAAAAACTAAATAACCATCCTATAAAGAATATTATTTAATATAATCATATTTTCATATGAAATATCATCTATAATGGTTTGTACTTATTTCAACAACCGATTTGATTGATTTATCATTCATTGTTTTTTTATACCAAGAATATCTCAAAGTAACATGGACATAAATTTAGTCGATAGTCTCATTTCAATCAATGATTTAGATATATCTTTTTTAATTTTTATGGAAAATAGAAATCATTTTCACACCATTAAATCAATTCAATTTCACATATAATGATAAATGTCATTATAGGATATAAATTTAGATGTTTTTTTATATCGTGATGAGTTTATTTTTAATATTAATACAGGCATTAGTATTTTGTGTGTTTATACAATAATAGATAGTGTTTTAAATGTGAGTTAATCCATTTTGGTTCTATGAGTGTTCAGGTGTATGTTAGGAATGTGTTGGGTGGCACCAAAGGCAGAATTACAGCATCCTATAGCAGTTAACTCATTTAATATTAGTTCTAATAGTCAAAAGGTCTAGCCAAGAAGAAAACCCAACTGTCTATACGACTATTTCAAACTGTGAAATAAGAGTTCAATCATTGAAAGGTTTTGTTGGGATCCTAATTCTCTCTTTAATTAATAGTTCATGTTGTGAATGTTTTTTGAGAATAATTTTTAGATAATATTTCAACTACTTTTTAGATTTATTCATCCATGTATGCATCAATAAATACATTACGATGACTCCTCCCATTTGATCCCCCATTATAGGAGATGGTAATTGAATATGATCACATGTACGTATTTCCTCTTCTCCCCTAAAATTTTGGTTTCTGGAAGATAGCTACTGATTTAGGTTTATTTTTTAGGGATTCACTATTTATTCCCATAGTGCATGTATGAATGAGGTTAAATATATGTATACTTAATTATAATGGATAAGGGATCAACCAATACATTGTATTCGTGTTATTATAATAAATTTTGGAGATGTTATGAAACTTCCCTTATTAATTTCGTGTTTTTCTCCAATTTGATGAAATTAGTGGTTAACTGTGTGCTGGTGGGTTGATATTTTTACTCTGATACTTTTGGGGGTGTTTTAAAGGCAAATTCGTAGTGGTTTCAATGTGATAATGATAGACAATGAGTTGTTCAAACATTATGCCACATTGTTTTAATTTTAATAACTAATTATAAATTTTTATACTTATTTACTTATGATGTGTAACATGATATAGGAGATAAAGTGGTAATATGATCTTGGAAGGGCCATGAATGATATTTTTTGAGGTTATGTTGAGTATGGAATGGATGATAAATTCTTTTTAGAGGAAGTGTAAAACTTAATAGAATATCATACATAGTTTATGCATTGATTAATAATCTATGGAAATTTAAATGGATGGGGTCGAGTGATAGGTTCTGTGGATTTATTGAAACTAAGAGATTGAATAAATATGGTTATCTTATACTTGGGTTTTGTTCTCTTTATAACATATGTGATTTAGTTTAAACTAATTACTGTGTTTCCAAGCGGATACCGTGTTGGTTGAGCTGATGAGATACTTGTTAAAATTCTATGGTTTGTTATGTTATGTGTGGAGGTCTATATAGTTTCCCTGGGTAGTTTCAAGCATGTATGAGAGGCATGGACCTATTTGTTATAAATGTGACGCTTCATATATCTATTCATTAGTAAGAGACGAGATAAATTTTGAGGTTGGATTTTTTACAAAGTGAGGGTCGAAAGTGGGATGTTCCCTTTGGGGTTAGATGACTTGTTTTGGAGAGTATTTTCCTATAAAAATGAGTTATGGGTCCTCCCTTAGTACATGTGTGATGGGAACATGTTGTATGTGTTTGTAATTGTCCATGACGGATCATCGAGATAAATATTAGATTAGAGAATGATGTATTCGGATGATCTCTGGGTATCGAGGAAAGCTGTGTTAAGGGATAAAAGTGAGGAATGACTGGACCTTGAGGAAAAGATCATATATTTACATGGGTTTCTGTATCACCAATATGTGACATTATTGAGATGGTATTATAGATTAGATAAAATTAGATGTATATTTTACCTTGGGGACATCATGGAGGGTGAGATATGACTTTTTTACTAAGGGGTTAGGTTTGAGTGATCATAACCTAAGTGATTAGATAGAGAGATATGTAAAATTTTATGGAACATGTTTAAAATTTCCTATATAAACATTATTGTGTACATTTGATATGAGACATATTATAATGTGGGATTGGATGATGAGTCCTTATACTCTTATTTGTGGGATAATACTGCATAAACAACCCTGAGTTTGATAGAGTCCTCATTGTGTTTGAATTTTGGGACTACCACGAGTGAGATGTTGTGACATAATAACTTTTTAATCTCTTGGAATGACATAGGTTGCTTGTTTATAAAAAAGAGTGCAATGGTAGTGGTCATACCATAATAAGTGAGATGGGTTCATGGATGTAATAGCACTGGATCAGATGATGGGATTTCTATGAGGGATATGGAGTCTAGATGAGATATAATGTGTTATTGGGCATGGTAATACCATCAGGGAGATGTGGACCTTGTTATAATGAATCTGATAATGGATGGTTGAACCATACTATGATATATACGGAAAAGGTTGGTCATTATATGATATAATTCTCTAATAATATGTAACACCCCGACCCCAGTTACCCAGAGTTAGTTCCTTATTGCATAACATTGGCATGATCACAAAGATCAAGTCTCGAAAGGCCGATTAGGTTAGTAGACATGGAAACACTAGATACATTCATAAATGTTACATTACATCATAAAGTGAAAAAATCACAATAAAATAGTCTCCATAGTCCACACTTCTATCCCCATCAGACTATCCTTGTAGGTCAGTCATAAAATATTTCTTCACATCCTAGGAAAAATAAAACATTTAATGGGGTGAGCTCAGATACTCAGTAAGGATAACTATATAGAGTAAGATTTCATAAATAAACATAAATAGTTAAGTCAAGGTATAACTAAAACAAAAGCCTTTTAAACTTGAACTTCAACATAATATGTAAAATGTAAAATGATATAATGCCATTTACTTCTTCACATGGATATTCTACTGGTCGAATAATCAGATGCAATATCAATAATCACATTCATAAAGATGGAATGCATAGTTCCAGACTATCATAACCACGTAGCCAAGGCCTCGTGCCATGACCAAAAATAATATTTTTTCGAGGCCTCGTGCAAAGAAACTAGTTTGTCTCATGAGACTTACCGATGCATCGAGGAGCTAAAGCAGGCTCCACCCATCACTTATTAAGTCCAATGTATTCCTCATATGAACAGGTTTAAACACATCATAAACCATAACACAGTTGTATCACATAAAACATGCATAAACGAAACATATGATTTCCACAATTAAATCACAAGATATCAATACAACACATTGATATAATAAAAACTTTATCAAAACCATTTTCAATACCAAAATAAAAGAAAAGTAAAACATGGTATTTATTTTTCTTTAAAAAAAAGTTATGGCTTATAGAGGAAGCCAAAACTCAAATAATAGTTACGGTGGCGGAGAAGTCGTTGTCGCCGCATATTTAAGTAAAAGATTTCTTTTGTCGTTTAGTAAAAACACTTTGTATAAAAATATTCCTTTTGATTAAAAGTAAAATTCAAAGGGGTTTATACACCGTATAAATGATAGTTGTGTATAAAACCAAATATGCCTCAATTAAAGGAGATTGAGACGAAGTCCTTACAAAGATCATTTTTAAAATAAAATAGATCTATTATGTGTATTCACTATAATTATACATAAAGAAAGAACAAATACAAGATAAGACATAATAATATCATGACATAATTTGAAAGTAGGAGATTAACCCAAAGAACGAAAATTGGGTAAAGAAGTTCCCTTACCTCGTGTCCGACTTGACTCGATCATTCTTTTATCTCCTGAATAATAAACTAGAGTTATTTTCTTTTTGCTTAAGAACAGTTTTCATGTTCATTATTCCTTTTATATTACTTATTACCATGTCATGAAAATTATGTAGTCATTTATGTTAATAACGGTGGTTTTGTCAATCTTTGGTACTTGAGTCAACAATAAACCTCTTATAATTACAAGTTGATTATGTGGCAGAATATCCATTATCTCTAGAATTATATAAATGATGTAGATATCATATATATCATATATATCCAGTATATACATTCATTTATAACATTACATAACATTTAGAGGTAAAAAATGAAATGCACCATTCATGGAGACGGTAAGCCGTACGTACGCATGAACGCTACTTTCATTTCTATTTAGTATTTAATGGAATGAAGTTATAATTATATAAAGGTATAATATAATTCCAGTATAATAAAATTTATAATACCATTTAATCCATCCTTTATACATCCCACATATGGCATTAATGATTCAAATCACTTTGAGGGGGCGGTAGTCCGCACTTCCTAAAATGAAATTATCACGTTTCCCCATAATGGAAATCGTAAAGTTATGCCATAAATAAAAAATAAAGAATCATAAGAAAAATAAAAACATAATATATATCATATATAAAAATATTTCAATCATAATGGCCACCATTAGAGGTGTTAAATGAAGATTGAACAATCATCGTTTTGTGAGGCAGAAATTTTCCAAGCACAGAAATAGTATGTTCTTTAACCATTAGACGAAGGTCTGTTAGTTTAAATCAAATAATTTTTATAAAAACATCCTAGAATATTCAATATACTGGTTTTGTAACAAAATAAAGGAATAAAAAGAGTTTAAGGGGTTGGATAAGCAAAATAAGTCAAAATAACATAAGAGAAGACATTACCTTAAAATCAGGTAACTCTTTTTTTATTTGAGCCAAAGGCTTCCCTGGGAAGAATTATTCCTAAATTGAGGCTTCTAGGAGTAATCGATGGAAGTTGAGAGAGTATTTGGTCATAGGTTGTCTGAGCCAATAGGCTTTGAAGGTGTGAGTAAGGTGGTATTGGTGGGAGACTTTTTTAAGAGGAGAGGAGGGGCACTCTTGGAATGTCATGAAATGTTACTTTATTATATAATGAGTTTCGGATTTTAAAGGTCACACACATATATATTTTAAGGATAAGGTGATAAGTGTTTGAAATATACTCATCTAATAGGCTTTTAACAAGTTTCATTCTTAGATTTTACATTATTCATCCATTTTATTAAAATCGTTAATTAATGAGGTAATCGTTGCATCATCATGGTGTCATAAATAATTTAATTTATATAATGTATAAAAATTATAAAACAAATATCATGATGTAGGAAATCATTGTATATTTCTGAGGAATATTTATAGTAAAAAATATGACTTGTATAACCCCATTTAAAAATTGTTTTTGTAAAACAACTTATTTTTGTGACATTTTTATTTTAACTTTAAATAAAAGTTATTTATGTCATTTTCCAACCATATTGGCTCCATGGGGTCCCCATGTTGACCCATGTATTTTCTTGGTTGTCCATGACACATCCAATAGGGGTATGACAAGTGAAAAGGTATTTTCATATTTTTATAATATCCTCTTTACCTTAAATTTCAGTAATTAACTTTAATCACGATTAATTAAACTTAAAAGTTACTATTCACCAAAAAAATTGTTTTAATCCCATTGATCCACATTTTACTTCTTAATGAAAACCATGTATGTCAGATTTTTGAAAATCAAATCACAGAAGTGGTAATGTTTCATTTAAACGAAAACTTAGTTTTTTAACTACCACTTAGTGGTTTCACTATTCATAAAAAATTGATGTTTTTCAGAACAATGCCAAAATTTCACCCTAAGATATAATTGATATTCAGTATTAATAAATGATGTTTATCTTACAAAATTACAAACATATAAGTTTCTTTAATAAATTTTATAATTAATTCCTGTTGTCGCAAAAAATAGCATGTTTTTAAGAAACAATATATATCAAAATATTTACAATTGTTCATGTCTAATTTCAATGTTAAATTAATTCTAATGACCACCATTGGATAAAATGGTAAAAATATATTCTAATTATACTCTAAAAGAACTAAATAGTATAATTTATCACTATAAATTATTTTTATTCAAAAAGTTGTTTTAAGTATTTTTCACTTTTCATAAAAAAATTGGATGTTCTAAAAAGTTACAAAAAATTCAACTTTGGATAATTTCGATATTACGAATACAGAAATGAAGTCCATTTTGAAATATAAATTTTTTATAATTTTAAAAAGTGGGTATTTCTATTCATAATGGCTACTTTGATTAGACGGTGTGTGTTAGAATTCGAACTTGCGTACAATGCAAGCTATTGCATTATTGAAAGAGAATCGTATCGTGGATGCTCGAGGTGTTACATTCTCCCCTCCTTCAATAAATTGCATTCTCGCAATTTGAAATTTTTCTTTGAAAATAAAAGGTTGAAAATAGATAATACCTTTGTAGAAAACCCACATCGGAAATAAGGGTAATAAAAATATAACTTTAAAAGAAAGAAAGATAAGTAAAAAGGTCACCCGAGATAACCCATACTAGGATTCTATGAAAATATGGATATGGAAGAAAAACAAACCATCAAGGTCTGATGGAGAGTTGTAGAAAACTGGATTAGGGGAAAGTTAACTATATTAAAATCACAAACTTGTGATTGGTTAAATGATCATTGATTCCCCAGTAGGAAAAGTTAACCGACAACGTTTTTTTTAAGTTACCTTTCATAATGTTGAGGAATTTATTTAGGAGATTTACTAAAATGTATTGAAATATACATACTTGTCATGTGGACTATCATTCTTTAATAAATTTTCACCATAAACCCATCTTTAACTCAAAAAGATAATAGAACTCAAAAATATTATATTTATCCTAATCTTTTAAGGATCCACATACCATTTAGATTTGGAGAACTATTTTGAAATAACTAGGGAATTCATGTAGGCTAGTGTTAGGTAATAAAGGCATGTCGCACTTTGGTTGTGGGTTCGATTCCTATAGCTTTTTCCAACATGACGGGTTATGACCCACCCTACAGGTTGTATTTTTTCCAAATACTATAGTATTATAATATTCCAAAAATAATCTTCAGAAATGTATTAACCATAAACAATACTATGCAAAGATCAAATTAATCCATTCCAACCTTTATAGTTATCCAAAATACCTCTATCCAGACTTTCTCTAAAAGGTCTCAAAATTCCAAAATCAATTGTAACATCAGATTCCCCAAACAAAGTAAAGTTTCTCTTATTGTCACATACTAAAAATATGATTACCTTAATCATATTAAAACCTTAATGTTACAACATGTACTGTAGTACAATCCTTATATATATCACATTATCCTTATAACCAGAATATAATCCTTGAGTCCAAAAGCACCAATACATTGAATATTCCACTTCAACTGTAGTAACAACATAATATTGTCATCGATCCCTTGTCCTTTTTAGAGGTATGTTTCCCTGACGGTTAGGACATTCATTTGCATAATGCCTCATTTCCCTATAATTGTAGCATTCAACATTGATAGCCTCTTTCTTTCCCTTGCAATCATGAGCCTGGTGACCATTTTCTCCACATTTATAACAAACTCCCATTCCTTTTAGGCAAGTACCGGGGTGATTAATCCAAAACATATCACATAATGGAAAATCATTCTTTCCCATTTTCCCATTATCTGTCTCTTGTTCCACCGTTCTCTTCTTCTCTTGCTTTACTTTATTGTCTTAAGATTTAGAGAAATCCTTTTCTGTCTTCATAGAACATGGGACAATATATTCGTATGATGAGAATGTTTGTGAGACTAATGATCGATGGAGAAATGGTTTCAAACCCTCAAGGAAACGATCAATCTTACTTCTTGGGTTACTTATATAATCTGCAGCATGCCTCACTAACCTTGTAAAGTTAGCCTCATACTGTGTGACATTCTAGTCCTCCTTCTGCCTCAGACTCAAAAATTGCCTTTCCATATTTTCTCGATGGTCATGTGGAAAGTATTTTTCTAAGAAAATTTCCTTAAACTCCCTCCATTCCATACAAGATACTTCATCATCTTCCTTTGGGTTTTCAATCAGCGACCACCACTGATCGGCATCTCCAGTGAGGCGGTAGACTGCCATGACAACCTTCTCCCTTTCGCTACTCCCCAAGGCGTGGAATATTTTCTCCAAGGAGTTTATCCATTTCTCAGCTACTAATGGATTTTTTCTCTGATTAAATGTTCGCGGTTGTTGCCTCATGAAGCCATCTAACATTGATCCTCCACGTTGCGGATCAGGGTGCTCCATACGAGTAAGGTTATTATTCATAACCTGAGTGGGTTGTCCCAGTATGGTAATAAGTTGATCTGCACCAGTTGTATCTCCAAATCGACAATAATTATCTTGAGCGGGATGGAAATCCTTACATGGAGTGCGTGCATTGATAGGGTTTCCATTCCTACCACTCGGAACAATTTCTAAACAATGGCATAAACTAGATTGGTTTATGAATTAAAATTCATAATTCCATAATTGTAAAATACTTAACATAAATTGAACTATTTTTGGATATAATCCATAATCATAAAATTGTTTTCTTTGAGGATGTATGTATTATTAAGCCCTTCATAATGGTTTGTAAAGAAAATGATAATTAACCTAATCATATCCCCTAGGAGTGTCGTAACCAAGAGTGTAGCAAGGCCCGTTGTCGTGAACCAGTTCCTATTCGAGTCTAGCTCAAAGTGGTGTTTTCAGGTTTTACCCCTAGGTACATCTATGCCAGAGCCACCTCTACCTGCTCGTATCCAGACATGGATGTATTGCTTGGAAAACTCCCAAAATCTCTATAATAACAAAATTATAGGAAGTTATTCTATACTAATCCCCAATGTCTATCTTCGGGATATGTGCTCTAAATAGAGTTTATCTAAAAATAACATCCAAGGTTTGTACTTAACTGCCTCTGATACCAACTGTAACACCCCGACCCCAGTTATCCAGAGTCGGTACATTATTGCGTAACATTGGCATGATCACAAAGACCAATTCACGAAAGACCGATTAGTTTAGTAGCCATGGAAACACCAGATACATTCATAAATGTTACATAACATCATAAAGTGAAAAAATCACAATAAAGTATTCTCCATAGTCCACACTTCTATCCCCTTTAAACTATCCCTGTAGGTCAGGTATAAAATATTTCATCACATCTTGGGAAAAATAAAACATTGAAAGGGGTGAGATCAGATGCTCAGTAAGGATAAAAATATACCGGAAACTTTCATAAATAAACATAAAAATTTAAGGAAATGTATAACTAAAAAAAATCCTTTTAAACTTGAACTTCAACATAATATGGAAAAACTAAAATGATATAATGCTATTTACTTCTTCATATGGAATTTCTACTGGTCGAATAATCAGATTCAATATCAATAAACACTTTCATAATGATGGAATGCATAATGCCAGATTATCATAACCACATTGGCAAGGCCTCATGCCAAGACCACAAATAAGATTTTGTTAGGGCCTCTTGCCAAGACACTAGTTTGTCTCATGAGACCTACCGATGCATCGAGGAGCTATAGCGGGCTCCACCCGTCACTTATTTAGTCCAATGCATTCCACATATGAATAGGTTTAAACATATCATAAACCATAACATAATTGTATCACACAAAACATGCATAAATGAAACATAAGATTTCCACACTTCAATAAAAATATATCAATAAAACAAATTCATATAAAAAAACTCTATCAAAACCATTTTCAATACCAAAATAAAAGAAAAGTAAAACATGGTATTTAATTTTCATTTTAAAAAAAAGTTATCGCTTATAGAGGAAGCTGAAACTCAAATAATAATCACGGCGGTGGAGAAGTCGTTGTCACCACATACATAAAAAAACAGTCCTTTTGTCATTTAGTAAAAATTCATCATATAAAAATATTCCTTTTGATTAAAAGTAAATGTCAAAGGGGTTTATACACCATATAAATGAAAGTTGTGTATAAAACCAAATATGCCTCAATGAAAGGGGATTTAGACGAAGTCCTTACAAAGATCATTTTTAAAATAAAATAGATCTATTATGAGTATTAAATATTAGTAAACATAAAGATAGTACAAATACAAGATAGGACATAATAATATCATGACATAATTTGAAAGTAAGAGATTAACCCAAAGAACGAAAATTGGGTTAAGAAGTTCCCTTACCTCGTGTCCGACTTGACTCGATTGTTCTTTAATCTCCTGAATAATAAACTAGAGTTAATTTCTATTTTATTAAGAAAATTGTTCATGTTCATTATTCCATTTATATCACTTATTACCATGTTATGAAAATTATGTAGACATTTATGTTAATAATGGTCATTTGGTCGATCTTTGGTACTTGAGTCAACAATAAACATCTTATAATTACAAGTTGTTTATGTGGTAGAATATCCATTATCTCCAGAATTATATCCATGATGTAGATATCATATATATAATATATATCCAGTATATACATTCATTTTTAATATTACATAACATTTATAGGTAAGAAATGAAATGCCCTGTTCATGGAGACGGTAAGCCGTACGTACGCATGAATGCTACTTTCATTCCTATTTCATATTTAACGGAATGAAGTTATAATTATATAAAGGTATAATATAATTCTAGTATAATATAATGTATAATACCATTTACTCCATCCTTTATACATCCCACATATGGAATTAACGATTCAAATCACTTTGAGGGGGCGGTAGTCCGCACTTCCTAAAATGAAATTATCATGTTTACCCATAATGGATATCGTAAAGGTATTCCATAAATGAAAAATAAATAATCATAATAAAAACAAAAACATAATATATATCATATATAAAAATATTGTCATCATAATGGCCACCATTAGAGGTGTTAAAAGAAGATTGATCAATCATCATTTTGTGAGGCAGAAATTTGCCAACCATAGAAATAGTATCTTCATTAACCCTTAGACGAAGGTGTGTGTAATTTTAAATCAAATAATTCTCATAAAAACATCATAGTATATTATAGATACTTGTTTTGTTACAAATGAAACGAATAAAAAGAGTTTAAGGGGTTGGATTAGCAAAAATAAAATAAAATAACATAAGAGAAGACATTACCTTAAAATTGGGTAACTCTTTTTTTATTTGAGCCAAAGTCTTCCATGGGAAGAATTCTTCCCAAAGTGAGGATTCTAGGAGTAATAGAGGGAAGTTGAGAGAGTATTTTGGAAGAGGTTGGACGAGCCAAAAGGCTTTTAATGTGTGACTAAGGTGGTAGTGGTGGGGGCCTTTTATAAGGGGAGAGGAGGGGCACCCATGGAAAGTCATGAAATGTTACTTTATTATATAATAAGTTTTGGATTAAAAATGTCCCACACATATATATATTTCTAGGATAAGGTGATAGGGGTTCAAAATATACTCATTAAATAGGCTTTGAACAAGTTTAATTATTAGATTTTACATTATCCTTCCATTTTATTAAAATCGTTAATTAATGAGGTAATTGTTGCATCATCATGGTGTCATAAATAATTTAATTTATTTAATCTCTAAAAATTATAAAAAAATATCATGATGTTGGAAATCTTTTTAGATTTCTAATTAATATTTATAGTCAAAAATATGACTTGTATAACCCCATTTAAAAATTGATTTTGTAAAACAACTTATGTTTGTGACATTTTTATTTTAACTTTAAATAAATGTTATTTATGTCATTTTCCTACAAAAGTGGCTCCATGGGGTCCCCAAGTCGAACCATGGATTTCATGTTCAGACATGACACATCCAATAGGGGTAGGACATGTGTAATGGTATTTTAATAATTTTAAAATATCTTTTTTACCTTAAATTTCACTAATTAGCTTTAATCACGATTATTCAAACATAAAAGTTACTATTCACCAAAAAATTATTTTAATCCCATTGAACCACATTTTACATCTTAATGAAAACCATGTATGTCGGATATTAGAAAATCAAATCATAGAAGTGGTAATGTTTCATTTAAACAAAAAATCAGTTTTTTAACTACCACTTAGTGGTTTCACTATTCTTCAAAAATTGAAGTTTTTCAGAACAATGCCAAAATTTCACCCTAAGCTATAATTGATATTCAGAATTCAAAAATGATGTCGATTTTAAAAATTCCAAACATATATGTTTTATTAATTAATTTTATAATTAATTCCCGTTGTCGCAATAAATAGCTAGTTTTTAAGAAACAATATATATCAAAAGATTGCCAATTGTTCATGTGCAATTTCAATGTTAAATTAATTCTAATGACCACCATTGGATAAAATGGTAAAAATATATTCTAATTATGCTTTAAAACCACTAAATAGTATAATTTATCACAATAAATTATTTTTATTAAAAAATTTGTTTTAAGTATTTTTCACTTTTCATAAAAAATTGGATGTTCTTAGAAAGTTAGAAAAAATTCAACTTAGGATAATTTCGATATTACAAATAAAAAAATAAAGTCCATTTTGAAATATAATGTTTTATATAATTTTAAAAATTGGGTATTACTATTCATAAAGGCTACATTGATTAATCGTGGTGTGTTAGAACTCGAACTTGTGTACAATGGAAGCTATTGCATTATTGAAAGAGAAGCGTATCATGGAAGCTCAGGGTGTTACATAATAGGTGTTAGTTTGATGCTTGGTGTGATATATAACAATGAAGGAGTAGCAGTTGAGATTGAAATGTCACCGAAACATGATTACATATGTTTGATTAGGGTCATATAGGTAATGTAATGAAATAATGATTCATTTATATCATAATTTCATAGCAGGAATGGTATGGTGAAGTAGTGTTCTGGTTAACACATAGTGAACCAACACCCAGGTTGTCAAGGTGTCCATGCTAGCAAATGATGTTCAAGGCATATGTATGATATGTCTATTTTATATATTATCCTTACTAACAAATTATTGTGTACACTATTGAAACATGTTGATAATCAATTATGATTTACATCTCACACCCTACATGGGTACACAGGTTCATGTGTAAACTTTTCTTCTTCTTCTAGGTTTAGAATGAGACATGTTGTGGATTGAGATAGAGAAACATGACATGTTATTGGATAAAAGGTATGTAAATATGGGGATAACAGTAAATATAGTTTTAATGTTATAGTTTTATGTTTATTTTGAATATTTTATGAGCCAAATGTGCAATCAATGATTTATAGATTCCTGAATGTGAGTTTGTATGCATCCAAATGAAACATTTTTCTATAGAACTATGTTTATTTATGTATTCATAGAATTATGTTTATGATATGGATGTTTTTTGATTTCCAATTTTATATGAAATTGATACAATAGACTAGTGTCTCTATTGTATGGAATAGTTTTTAACTAAAATTCGGTGGCCTCTATCATATAGAGAGGGACACTTAAAGAAACATTAATATTAATATCCACACATAAATCTAGGATCATTTATCATAAAAGTTTTAAAAGATCATCTATTATATTACTATTTGGGGAGATTGTATAAAATTGGTCTAGAAATATATCAGATCTTCTGATGGTCCGTGAATTGGAAAATCCAAAACACCATTCTTAAAGGAAGTCCCGGTTACAAGGGTAATATTATTTATGATCATGGTTTTTACAACTATAAATGATGTGTTTGGGGAATATGATTTTTTATTAGAGGTTTTTATTTATTGTTTTCTATTTTGGTCCATTTTAAATTGGATCATGATCTTGCATCATCTATAGAGCATAGAACTCATAGGATATACACATTTATTTGAGTTATTGGATTATCTGATAATAGAGATTGACTGTATAATGTTTCAACAATAACTTATATAATGTTTTCTCATATAATTTTTCTGAAAAAATATAATCAATTGAACCATAGATGATTTCCTCTAATGGAGGGTCATGTTGAACATATTTTCTATGTTCGTTTAATGATGGATATGTAGTCTCTCCTTTAAGGGATGTATGAAGGTCCTTAATTTTGTTCTAATGAAACATTAGGTCTCGGTGATGAATAAATGAAGGAATGACATGCATGATAGGTGATCTCATTAGAGACATGGATTTTCCATCAGATTTAGAATCCCAAATGGTATTTTGATATAGGCATGCATGATATTCCCTTGGTTATGACATAGAGAATGAGAGGAGCTCTTGGAATCAAGGTTGGTTTTCAATTAGGGATTAACATGATTCCCAGAACATATGTTATGTATATGGTGATATAATGAATAAAAAATCATGGTTCTAGGATAACACATGTGTTATTGGTTATCATATTGTTAACATTGGAATGACTGAGATACCTAGGACTATTGGTTGCAACTAACTTTTTTGTGGTTCATGATAAGTGGGCTAAGTGTGCTATATTGTGTTTAGTGAGACATGAAGCTTATTTTAATTATGTATGTGTGAAACTATTGGGCACAACTAATATTGAGGTCAATCATGGGTAAAAATCTATTAATTTTTTATTGATGGATCACTCTACCTATAGAATATGAGAAAAATCAAATCTGATGGTTTTCGGATAGTATCTCAATGTGTGATGATATATGAACACTATTTTCCAATGGTTCCAAGTTCAGTTATAGATCAGTGAATGATACTTGTGTAGCTATATTGATAATGATTCAGGTTATTGATGATCTGGAGATATTCCTTGATGGTACAATGGTGTTGAGAAATAATCAAGTATAATTGGATGGGGTTTTGTTCCTTAAAAAGGGTGTTGTCAAAGTTGAAATTACATTGAACATGTATTGGTTAGTTCTTATGGACTTGTATATGGAATGATACTGGATGGTGAGCACTCCATTGTCAATTGAAGAATGGAATTATTAGTGAGATGGTAATATGTTTGTAGATGGGTTTTGTGTTGGTGATTTAGTATGAGTGGTTTGACCATACTGAGTTATCAAGTATAGTAATGGTAGGAACATGGGATGTATAGTTTGTGTTCTTGGATAGAGGGTTATGATAACTAAAATCCTATGTATTGGAGTATTGTATCAATCTTGGGTGACTGACCCATGTGTCAGAAGGGACATGGAGGTGGTTACAAAATTAGGTGGACAGTACATGTCACATTAGGACATCAGTGTATTATGTTCTCCATTGTGGACTTCCTCCTCTGTAAATAATAGATTTTAGGAATGGATTTAGTTTTGGGTGGTGTTAGTGCATTGGAATTAGTATTGGGGTGGATTTGGAATTATTTGAGAGTTGTTTTGATCGGATGTGCTCCGATGCTTATGGTGGGAGCATGATCATTAGAAAAAATTATATTTTATCCAACCATGAAATTACCCCGTAATATGGGATAAAAATTCTATGTGGGGGTTTGGATAGTGATAGGAATCCTCATGGAGTTGTGGAGTCATGATTGGTTATGTTGGAACCACATCATCTTGTGAGAGAAATTATATTTATTTTATGTTGGTAGAGGAGGAATGAAATACATTTAGCTTTATATTTGGATGATGTGAGATGATAACAATGTCATAATCATCATTTGGGACATGGTTGATATAGTGTATCAACTAAAAGGTTGTTTTGGATGAAAATTATGATGTATTTCAGTTTTTAGTTGCATTTGTGAAATGGATGTGGGTTGAGAGTTTGGAGGTGCAACACACAAAATTTTCACATAATTGATGACTGTGAATGGTCATCTTTAGTTTTCATAAAGAAGTACAGACATGAATTTTTCACCCAATTCCTAACCTAAATAATATTTTTAAAACAAAAATAGAATTACAAATAGAAGGTGAAAATAGATAATATTAGCCGACAATAATGGGAATACAAGGAAAGAAAAGAAAAAAAATGTAGTAGACCTGTCATTATCCAACATGTATCATTAGATCTACTGTGAATCTTTATAGTTAAACATTGTTTTCAATCAAATCCCATAAATTGCAATATTTAATGAGATCCAACCTTTGTATTGGGAATTAAGTAGTATCTTTACCTTTTTTTGATCTATACATCACCCAGACCTAACACAATTAGTTGGAAAAGGGGTGTGTTATTATATAGGAATAATTGAACCTGTCATATTTTTATTTATACAATTATATGTTATGAACTGTGATAACAATATTGAATTGAGGTGTGTGTTTTTAATTATAGAGGAATGACACCATGACATCCTCCATAAAAATTCTAGGAAGGTGGTGATGACCAAACTCTGGAGGTGCTGGTCTATAGGATACCAGTGGATCATCCATTAGCTCTAGCTATGACACAATAAGATATACCAGACACAGATGATGAGGAATAATTTTGGGATGAGTTATTTCTATTTATGATGATCATTCAGGGAGAACCAGAACCTACATATACTATGGTAGAGTTAACATGTTAGTTCACACTACAACATCTGCCCATGTTTCCAGGGATGGAAGACTACAAGCTGTGGGGTCATGGTTAAAGGCCATGATTCTATCTTCGAGCATCTAGATATTCCTACTGAGTGGTGGGTAGATCTCACTACGTATACAATTCATGAGTCATCCAATAGGTGGCAAGATTTCCTTACTCATATGTAATTTTATCAAAATATTTACTTGATAGATTTTCAAATGACATTCAATTATTACTTCTATATTGTGACATTGAGGTCCAGTATAACATAGTATTTATTTCCCATGGAGTATGGAAAAATATTAGTTATGAATCATTCATCATGTTTTACTGATCTCTTGTGAATTTCAACCAATTCTGATTGGTGTTGAATTTTCTAATTATAGTAAATTTGAGATTGGTCTTAGGCATGACATCTGATCATATGTTTTTATATATTAAAATAATACCATTCATGAAACATTGAATTATTTTCTTATAACAGAGTCTAATATTAGAGTGTATGATGGAGTGATAAAGGGGGGTTCAACATATAGTCCTGGAACTACATCAACCAGTTGTAGTATTCATCTGTTGAAGATTCCTCACAGTGATATTAATAGTTAGAACACATACATAGGTAGTTAGGGGAGATTATATCTATGTGGTTGGATAAGAAATATGAGACCACCATATATGATGGACCTAGTCGAGTTCCAATTATATGTCAAGATGGTTTGTCTATAGTTATTCTACAATACATTTCATTTAGAATATATTGAGAGATGGTACAGACAAACTCATAGATTAAGAGCATGGTCACTAGCTTCACATTAGGCATAGAGTTAGAGTATATATGGAAAATTAGGATAAGGAAGTGGCCATTGCTAGGAAATTTTGGTCCTAGTTGTACAACAAAAGTACACCATATCTACTATAGGTAGCAATGAAGTATCAAAATGTTGTAGTTCAGGCTATATACACACAGTGTATGTTATTCTTACAGAGCAGAATCTCAAACCTTACCCTATTATAGATACTATTCTAGTAAAATCTACCATAGCTTCTATATTTTTTGATATAGGGTATTCTCATATTTTTATATCAGTGATCATTGTAGATACCCTTGGTATCGGTGTTCATAACAATAATGGTTTTATGATGCTTGAAAATCATTTTGGGAATATAAAGAAGGATTCAGGTCTATCTAAGGAGTTCCTCCATGAGATAATTGAGCGCCACTTCATAGGGGACCACATTTCGCTTGAGTTGAATGGTATTGAAATCATTTTTAGTATCGTATATTTGGTACCATATTATTTTTTTGTTGTCGTGAATCACCAATGGGTGACCTTTACATATCCATAGGGTGGTGAGTTTATTCATAAGGGTGAATGTCATGTCCATGTGATCCCAGATGGTCTCAGGCATCATGGTATTAGTGGAATGACATTGTAGATTGTGAGTTTATATTTGGATGTACAGAGAATACGTCAGACAAATTTCCATCTAGCGGTTGACCATTTCAAGGATATTTCCTAGATAAATTTTTAAAATTTACTCAAGTGAGATAGGTAGAAGTATCTTTCAAGATACATCTAGAAGCTAAAACTGTATACATTACTATTTATATTATGGATACTAATCAGAAGAAAGATATTATGGGGATGCTATAGTATTTATATTAAAATGGTTTTATCAGACCCAGTAGTCTTTAGAGGGATTCGTTTGTACATTTTGATGAAAAGGTGAATGTACCTCTCAGGATCTTTGTGAATTACCATGATTTGAACTAGATAATCATTACGAAATGGTATCATTTTTCATGTATAACATATATATTCATCTAACTCTGAGGAGATATGGACCTCTCAAAGATTTTTTTGAGATAAAGTTATCATGAGGTGCATGTTATTCCATCATACACACCTTATACAATTTTTCATAACATTTATGGTCAACATGATTATTTGGTTATGTAGTTCGGTCTGATGAATGTGCCATATTTTTTCATAAAATTGATGAACCTTGTTTTCAATATATATATTGATTATCTTTTTTTGTCGTTTCTATGGGTGATATATTTTTGAATTATCTCTATCAATGTGACCATTTCACACACCTTGTGATATGATTGAATAGACCGAGAGAGCATCAGTTACATGACACAGTTGCATAGTTCCACTTCTGGATGGATCAAATTCACTTCCTTGGTCACATTATCTTAGCGACAATAATATAAATTAATAGAGAGAAGGTGAGAGATGTAGTTTACTTAGAGAATATTAAGAAAAACATTGAGATATAATGTTTTTTGGTGTTATTTGGGTACTACCAGCATTTCATACAAGACTTCTCACACTAAAAATAGTAGTATACTTGCTTGACATATAAGCGTGTGATGTTTGTATGGTCATATTACTATGAAATGGAATTTTAGGATTTGAAAGGGAGGTTTAAATAACCTCTAATAATAATTTTTAACGATCTATAAATGAGTTAAATTGTGTATTATGATGAATCAGGTATTGGTCTTTGAGTTTTCCTTATGCAGGAGGATAGAGTCATGGAATATGAGGCTGTGAAGTTGAGTCCACACAAGATAAATTAACAGAAACATAATATTGAGTTTTTACCAGTTGTTCCTGAATTTTGTTTTTGTATAAATTACATTCTAGGAGATAATTTTTAGTATACATAGAAAAAAAAGACCCTAGCACATATTTACCCAGCGTGATCTGAATCTAAGGCAACACAGGTGGGTTGAGTACCTATATTCTTTTCACATTGGGCTTTCTAACACTTCTCGCAATTAAAATGAAGTAGCTACTCCTATGAATAGGTGGAATCTGATACATTCATTTCAATATTCTAGTAGAAAGATTCATCTTAATACCTTGTTCTATGAGATACCCTACCAGGTGAAAAACAATCAAGAGTGGCACATTATATCATCCATAGATAATACCTTATTATTATAGAAAGAGATAGGATGAGGCAGCTATAAAAATAATAAGGCCTTGTTTTTTGGGAGTGTGTAGAAGGTGATGAACCACTCCTGGTTGAACCAAAGAATAGGAATAAACACTTCCTGAAAGTGGTTGCGTATGGGTTTCAGAAGGCATGTGTGATGAGATGATGCGAGACATTTAGGCTTTATCTTGGGCATTGTGCCTCGACATAAAAAATATTTATTAGGACTTAAATAACCAATACTAGTGTCCAAATATGAAAACAGATGTAGATATTTATTTCTTGAGATATTCCACCTCTCAATCGGTGAATACAGAACACCAATGACCATCCAGACTTTTATAATAGCTTCCCATTCCCTAGTGGAAGTGGGTTGAAGTCACGATGGACTTCATGAAAGGTATAACATGGTCTCTTTAAGGTAATTATTTTGTATGGGTTTTTTATGATAATCATATAACGGTTTCACATTTAATTACATTCAAAGGATACCTTCACCGTTGTTGGGATTGGGAGGTAGAAAATCAGTTAGATAATACGACTTAACTGGTTCCCAAATACTATTGTTTCAAATAGGGATTCGCAGTTTACATCATGATTCAATAAAGGGATATACAGGGAATTTTGTAGAATATTAATTTGATAACATAATACCACCAACAAACAGATAGAAATTCAGAGTGCATAATTCTGGTTCTTAATGACATGTTGCGAGCATGCGTCTTGAATTTTAGGGGCTCTGGGGAGAGGCATATACCCCATATTTAATTTTCCCATGACAATAGATTTAGGGAAAATATTATCATGGTGAACTATGAGTATCAATATGGTATGCTATATAGATCTCCCTAATATTGATTAGATGTAGGAGAGGTAGCTATTATTGGACCTCATCTTGTTCAGGAGACAAAAAAGCATGTTCAGTTGATTTGGGAGAAAATGGATAATTCACAGCCTCATCAGAAACGATATGCTGATCACCACAGGTGACATAAATTGTTCAATACTAGGCATTATGTTGTCTTATTTGTTTCATGGAGTTTGGGAAACAAGAGAGTCAGGAGACAAGGTATTCTTTCGTAGCATTATATCAGGCCATTCAAGATTCTAGATATAGTTGGGCTCATATCCAATTGGTTAAAGTTACCTCAGAGGTATATATCCATGAAAAATTTATTCTAAGTATCACAGATATGACACAATCATTTAGACCCTTCTTATGCATTACTATTAGAACAGGTTGATATATAGGTAGATGAATCCATTTGAACGAATCTTATTTGTATTGTGGATCATAGTACAATAGTTCACAAAGGCTAGATAGTTCCTCTATTATGAGTGTTATGGAATCATAACTGAGTATTGGATGAGCATGGGAGTGGGAGGATGATTTATGACCACATTTTCATGATTTTTTCTCCTACAATATTCACCACAATTACGTGGTACATTCGAAGAAAAATTTATTTGGGGGAGTAAGTTTCTAGGATACAACTTCTTTATTATCGTATAGATATTTACATTCAATCAATATTATATTTTAATATTTAAATATGGAAAACTATGAATATCATTTGAGGCAATGGCGGTATCACAAGTGTCTGGGGATAGTTTAAATCCTGAAACTCTTGATTTCTTGTGGAAATGTCCTCGAATATAGTTATAATAAACAGTGTGGGAAAACCTTCATGGTTAGATATAACCATGAAAAGATGGAAATTGAAGTCCTACATGCCTTACAGTTAGACTCAACTATGTGATTTGGGGTGAACGGCCATACATACATGTCTATAAATTTTACAATTGATATTTTCATTGATTTCCCATGGTTAGTCAAAAGGTGTGAGAGGTCTATGTGACATTCTCTTCTTTATAAAAGACCTTTCAAAATCAGTTCATGGTTTAGAAATAATTCCACCAAACCATGTAATTCCCATTTATGATTTATATTTCTTTTCCCAATAATTAAATATACTATAACTTCAATTCATTATTTATTCATATGTTGAAAAACCTTTCCACTTTAGATCTCCTCTTGGTGATGATTTCTTGATTTTAGGTACCTCCCACATCCAATATTCGATTCAAGAACCACTCATCTCGTTCGATCTTCATTTGTGAGTACTTGATTAATTTCTATCCATATCATGTTTGATTTGGTACTTGATACACTAATTTTTTACAATATAATTTCCACTATTATTAGGTTCTTCACTAATTAATTGATTTTCTCCAGATCTGAGTTGAATCATCATCTAATATTGTAATATCTATCAACTAAAGACCTATGGTAGATGTTCTTGATCTTTTTTTTAATTCTAAGTTTATATATATTTATATTGTGTCTTATCCCATTTTCATGGATTTAAAATTGAAATGAATTAAGATCCTTGAATTAAATTTCTAATCGTGTGCACTATAATGAATTAGACCTATTAAGGTTTGATTATAGGTTGAGTAAATTGAAACTAGAACCACCCCATTTAGATGTGTTGTTTAATTAATGGAACCAATAATATAATATATGAAATCTGATACCTTTGATTTGTGACTATTTACCCCTTACCTTGGAATGTGTATTGGGAATTGAATTTTTATTCAAATTAATGAATCCAAATATGACTTTATATGTGATTTGAATTCTAATATCAATTTTATTTTATTCAATATAAAATAGGGAATGGATTTCATGCCCCTAGACACATTCCATGTATTGGTTAATTATACATGAGAAGATTATTATATATAAATGACCATGTGAGAAAATTAAAATCAATCCTTCAATGTTTAACCAAAACATGAGTCACCTTGGAGGTGATATAGAAATAAAAATTTCTTTGAGTTTACCTTGAAATATTAAATTATTTTAATTAAATGTTAGTGAATTGTTTAAATTCTCATAATCCATGGGTAACACAAGGATTCACATTAGAATCCCATGGATGGAATCATTTTTCATTGACCATTCTTATTCCAGATTAAGACTTGGAATCCGAATATTTAATTCAAAATATAGACTCATGGGGGTTGAATATTAAATGATGAGTGACACATGCATTCCATAGGGAACGAATGGATGGAATCATTGAAATTTGTCATTAAGGACATGAATGGTACTTAGTATTCCTTATAGGACCACCAATGTTGGACTTGGGTAGATATGATATTATTCCACACATAGTGTGATGCATGAGTTTTTTTTGAGGATCAACATGGATGGGATTATAGGGTGTTGGTTTATATTGTACCTGGCGGAATACATGGATTTTAAATTTGGAATACTAGAGACACAATCATGTTACAAATGAATAAATAATGAAATGAATTATATGACACACCTTCTAATCCAATTAACTAGATTGGGTTCGGTCTCAACTATCACATTATAAATGTTGTATTTTAGAATCCATTGGTTTCACACCTATAAAGGGGATTCTAAGCTATGCACTAGGTCATGATACTTATTTATTAAATGAAAATTTAAAATTATCTGAACAAGTTGCTTATAAATTCATGCATGACTATTAATTCATGGGTTTAGCTTCTAAATAAAATTAATTAAATAAAAATGTTTAGATATGAGAAAATAGCCTCTATAAGATGTTTAATTTTAGTACAAAATTTAAATATTATATTTCTTCATATTCAATATGAATATTATATAAATTCTTTAATTAGATGACACATGAGCATTGGTGGTTACCTACTGGGATTATCTCTCAAACCCTGTTTGGGAATCCTTCACGTACCGAAACAGACTACATGGTTGATGATATTGATATGGGAAATCACTCTATTATAGGTTACTGAATGATGCATAAAATATGGGTAGGGAATGAAAAATCTAAGGCTCATAATGCTGGAAGGGATTGTTTTGGCCCTTTTTTACTTTTTTGCATATATTATATTTTATTGTTTTGTAATATGAAGATGCGTATCGGTTTTTACTACTTTTTAGATAAATTTATAATTATCACTATATATGGGATTCATTTTTAATTATTATCTATTACTTCTATGATTCCAAGGCATAATTGTTATTACAACTTCTGGTACTTTTATGTTATTGAAATTCTATTGGTACACACTCTAGGGATGAGAGAAAAGTCTCTCTATAGACAATTAGGAGCCCTTGATTTTAGTTAGTATCCTCTGGTGTTTCAAAATATTTTCATGAGACAATGTGACCAACCATGCAAGGTAAATCATTCAGTGTCATCTACATTCATGATGTGAAATCTTGGGAAATATTTTATAAGTTAATAAGGATATGTCTTCCTCTTCCAATGAAGTTTGTACCCATTCTCGAGTGATGTAGGAGCTATCATCCTCTTCTAGTAGTGAAATGTGATCTTCAGTGTTGTGGCCAAAAGCACAAAACCTCCATATTAAATGATTTATTGCCTTATATATAATTCATTAGACTGGGTCAATGGGTTATGACTAACATCATTTTTTAGAACATAGATGCAGACAGGTGGACCTGCTCTCAATACTTGAACATTAGAAGAAATATACAAGGATACAAGATTTTGTCAATAAAATTTATTTTTTCCATTTAATGCTTGGTGACCCGGTCAGTCAACACATTTTGTTTTTCAGTAATAAATTTTTTTTGACAAAAGGATACTTTATTTAATAAAAATATTTCAATTCAGGCAATTTTATATATGTTTTCCTATTTCTCATCCTTTTTCATATGAAAAATGATAACCGAAGCACATGAATCTCATATGGAATGTCATGAGTTACCCCAATCGATACCATGATCATACGTTCATTTTTTGTGGTTTTAATTTCATTATTGAACCAAAAGAATTTAATGGTGGAGGTGCATATCCTCTATGAGATAGGTAGGCATTTACAAGATCTGTGGGTCATATTGGTCTTGTTGACCTTAGATTCTTAGTGGACAAGTTTACATTGTGCTATAATAAGAAGGGTTACCACTATATGTGGGTCCATGAAGACCCATGATTATCTAAAATTAAGCTCATATCTTCCATTCATGATACTATGGTCTAGAATTTAGTTAATGTGGTCTCTGATCATTCCCATCAATCACTTTTCCATGTGGTTACTAATTTTATACAAGATAATTTTCTCTATTCCAGATGCTGGGAGGCTGACCCAAAATTCCTCAAAGTGACCCACATATCATGGGAAAAACCCATACATGTGGTTTTTTAGGTGGGATTCCATATTCATCTTTAAATTCTGATAGTGGGTCTTCATTTAGGGTAAATCTTCAAACCATTTCAATTCATAGAATTTAACACATTAAATTGAAATATCATGTTGTTGGGGAAGGGAATTGAATCTCATTGGGATGATGATGTATTTATTATCCTTGTGAGATTTAATAATCAGATTGTGGACTCTAATGGAACAAGAATGAAGTGCTACAGGGATATCAAATGTGACTAGGATGAAAGATGGTGACAAAAATAATGCCTTTTACCATGTGTGAATAAAAGAGAGGTGGAGATCCCAAGATAAAAATATCCAGCTTGAAGTTGGGTCTTTCACCAATGATTCACATGTGGTGGGAGGTACCGATTAGTCCCTTTTTCATTATTTACTTGATTATGTCATCCCTCGAATGCGTGAAGACTACCCCACATGGAAATCCGATCATTTTGACTCCACCCCGCATAGGGATTCCCAAGTCCTATAATTGGTCTTGGAATAGAACCTTGTTAATTAGGAGGTGTGAGAGAGAGTATATCCACATAACGTGGATATCTCCCTCAGTACTTAGGGATTTCTATGTTACTTCTATACCACATCATAAGATTTCATCAATTATGGGCTTGTGAATTCCATTCAATATTGGCTTTGTGGGGGAAATATTCCTCTGGTGGCATGTGAACCACTCTTATTCTTATTCTCAAAGACAAAGACCCTTAATCATTAATGAAATAAAAACTGATTAGTATGCATTATTCTCCTTATATTTTTTCCACTATTATCAACTAAAGGTTTGTATTGAACCTTCGAAATATGATTTCAGATGAGAAGTAGGGTTTCCATCATGGAAGGTCCAACCAATCCGCCATTGTATTGGAGAGGGAAATGCGGGATGATATCAATAGGAATGTCAAAGGATCAAACATTTAAATTTAATCATCTGATGTTAAAAGTCTATAATAGGGTTGAGTGGAGATTCTTGATCATAGTCACGAGTTCTATGAGCTTCTATAAAGAGGTGTTGGATAATTTATTTAGATGCATTGCCACCCTGGTTCTCTATCACATTCCTGGGGAGAAGCTATGAATTTTTTAAATAAGTTCGATGGCTTGGGTGAGGAGAACCCCTCACATCAAATGTTTTTTCCTGGTACAAGATAATTTTAGCATATATCAAATCATATTTATAATAAATGGTAATTTCTAGCATTGTTGGTTCAAGACAAATCTCCACGGTATTACCCGCCTATTTTTCTTGGATGACCTTATTCTATTTCTCAATGGGAGTAGAAGGAACATCCAAGGGATCAATAATATTTTTTATATTTATGGCATCTAGAGTGTCCAATACATTAATTATGGGAAGATTGCTGTTTATATATCAAAAAAATATTTATGAGTAAGGGGTAAATGGATTGAAGAAGAATTGGGGGTGTCTCAGATGTATTTTCTAATGAAATACTATGGGGTACTAGTTTCACTAGGTAAAATATGAATAAACCGTTTTGATGGTATAGTTGATAAGGCCACCACATGTATTATGAATTGGGAGATTTTATTCCTCTCAATTGGGAGGATAATCAACCTGGTGGACTATGTGTTAACCTTATCCCCATGTATGTCTTATTGTCTACTACTTCTCCCATGATATTACTCTTCAATATTGAAAATATGCTGGTTATCTTTATTTGGGATGCTCAAGAGTATGGAAGATATAATTGGGCCTCCTGGCATTGATTAGATCATGGTAGTTGAGGAGTGTGGCGTCATCCTTAGAATCATAAATTATTCCATGTTCCAACGTCAGGTAAAGCCAGTTTGGGATGTTTTTGAGGGGATATATTTATGGGAAAGGTTCTACATTAAAATATAATGATCTTATTAATATATTTCTTGTGGGATAAGTTACAAATATTAGGATGTTACTCACCATCACATTTTCAATCTAAATACACATTTGAGAAGGATTTTTGGTGAGGGGTTGGTCAATTTTTGTAGTGATAGCCATATGGTAGTATCACTAGCTTTATGAATTTTCTGATTCCGTAATTTGTTTTCATGTAGGAAACTTCATTACCTACTATAAACATAAAAATTCAGATTCTACCTCTTATAGATATGTTACATTGAATTATTATTACTAATGATCCAGATCAGTCAGCATTCATGAGAACCCAATCCGATTCTTTCTCGGTGAAGGCCTATCATGATTTTTTACCAACCAATGTTGGTTATGAATTTTTAGGCAGGGATCTTTGGTGAAATTTCAAATTAGAAAAACATAACATCCTTGAATACCACATTCATAATAATTCAATCCCCATGGATGATGTGGTTTGTAAGAAAGGGATTTCTAATATTTCGAAATTATATTGTTGTTATAGATGTAAGGAAGATTCAACCACAATTATTTTCTTTAAAATAGATTAGGATTACTTTATCTACAAAATCATACATGTTGAAATTGGGTAGGATGTGTAGGGTCTTATGGGAATTATTTTATCAATTCTTGGTTCTTTGGGTTGGTAGACAATACACATGGGTGTAATGTTCATGATATGCTTTTCACGGCGGGCTACTGGGTCCTTAGGTATGCTCTTAATAAGGTTGTGCTTGAGTGCCTCCTCATCTCCATAAAATATTTATTAGTTAGTGCGATATATTTAACGACGGACCTCACTCTGCTACTTAAATTGGGTGGCCTTTATCCCACCCTATGGAGACTTATGTCCACTATCAGGATATCCATTTCATCTATAGGTGTGCAGTCTCTAAAAAATTGTGTTTTTGGGAGGCCACCAAAATTAGTATTTAAATATAAAATCAATGGATCATGTTTGAATTTTTTTGTGATGTGAAGAGGGTATTTTTTTGATCATCATGCCTCAATTTTTTTCATTATACTTGTAGTTAATTAGGGTGACTCCCTCATGGATTAGTCTTTTACGATGCTCAATAGCTTGGAATTAAAGCACCAAATTATCTTTAATCATCATCATGTGAAGACCAACTCCATGATTATTCATTATTTAATCCAATTAATATAGAATATTTCATTGGTAGTCACTTATTTAGTTAGAAACGTAAGGAGAGTTCTTCCTAATATTACTAATATGAATAACATATGGAGATAAGGAAATAATGTAACGAAATTCTAGGCATGATGGGATTCACCTGCTAATCCATTTATTATTTTTTTGTACTACATCACTTCCCCCCGAATTCATTAGTTTGGTTCATTCTAAGGCTTTAGTTCCTCACTAAATTAAACCACCTCAAACTATTTAATGCCTAATCCCCAATTTACCTTTTAATAAAAACACACATTGTTGGATGGATTGTGTGAGACATCATCCGTAATGAAACAGGTGGGATGATTGATGTGAATTACTCTGTCAAGGAAAAGGGGAATTATTGTGGTGTACAAAATGACACGATATTGTTTTAGGGCATCACTAGATGATAGTGTACCTTCCTGAATTTATGTGGCCCATGATGATGATATTGGGGGGTGGTACGGTTATTTCATGTCATTAAGTGATTGCAGTTAGGCCAATAGAGTCATAGTAATTTAGTGAGACTGTTCAGAAGGAAAAAATAGTTGGGTCATGGATGTGATGAATTTATAGTGGGGTATTGATGTAAAATGTAAACACTGGGTTGAATAATTTTACTAAGATAAGTACTATACATTTTTAGACTTGAATAGGGTAGAAGATTATTTAATTGTCAGAATCCTTGATTACAATAGAGGGATTTTTTTGCAAGTCTACCAAAATATATAAATTTTTGATAAAAACAATTCTTGCTGTGAGGAAATTAAATAAGGTAGAGTGTACCCATATACTGATATGACTTATTGAGAGGAATTATTATCTTGACTAACCTTCCATTTATATAGTTTATTTTTATTATTTTTAAGTAGTATTATTCATCTCATCTACCTGACTATATCTTAGCTCTGGTATGTGATGGGTTTTACTCAAACTTTATACGAGTGACTTTTATGTGTAGTTCACCATATATAAATCAGAACTGGGTGGGTTATAAGGTTTTATATAGGTTTGGGAGTCATATATTTTTATACATCAAAGACATATGATATGTAATATTATTAATTAATTTATATATAAGACAAATCTTAAATTTTATTATTTTATAAATTCAACTGTTCAACTCTATATTATAGATATTTAATGTTTACAACAATATATACACTGATACCCATACCAGATCACTTGTTAGAAATATACAATGACATGTTGTAGACAAAATTTTTATATTTTTAACTACATGAATTAATTGTATTGTAATTTAATCCAATAAATATATTTTAATGAAATAGATGAGGCCTTGAGTTGTTATTCAGGATACAGTCAAGCAATTCCCAATACAAATTACATATGTGCGTCATGTTTTGATGAGGTGGATTAGATATAGGGGACTATTCATGGTATTAATAAAGGTTGTGTGACTGGAATTCATTCATTATTGAAAATTACTATTTATTATGGTATTTGTGTTATGTTATTGGTCATCTCAAAAAAAGATTATATAGAGTCATCTCCACCATCCACGAGATTGTATGAAGAGAGCTTACGAGATTAGGGGGAGATGATATAGTAGATGGTGAGAGAGTGAGAGGAGGATAAAGAGTAGCTGACACAAATAGGTTAGAAGATGTTGGAGTATATGTAATGTCTTATGCATGGTGTTGTTATAGATTTTACTTATATTGATCCTTTGGGTGATCCTCCTCCACTAAATACAAGTTTATTCTCAACTACCGTTATGACTATTTTGAATCTTTGTTATATAATCATATTATTTATGAAATTATTTATAATTTTATTCATATTTTAATTATAATTATTATTATCCTATTTTTTAAAATTTATTATAGTATTTTAAAATTTTTACAAAGATAATTAATTAATAGTTATGGATGTTATAATCAGTAGCCATTAATTTTTTAAAAATTTTACAACACATATTTTTTACCAAACCAATAATTTTTCACAAATAATAATTATTTCTATCATCCCACCTTAAATAAGTATTTTTTTTAATTTTTTACTAAGAATGGTTTTTGTGAAATATTATCATCTCTATTATGTTTTAAAGTTGGATATCTATCACAAAAACATTAAACAACAGTAGTTTAAAGAGAATTGTTTGGATTGTTGAATTATTTGGAATGTAAGTTGTCACTTATTAAAAGCTCATATATATGTGTAGAAATATCACTTCATTCATGCTTGTTATATTGCGTCTGGTGTAGTAATAAGTATTCTGTATTCCTTTTGATGTAGCGATTAAATTATTATTAGTATAATATGCTTGGGTTAGTTTGTCATTAGAAACTGGAAAATTTAGGAACACATAAATACAATTTCACCAAGGGTAAAGGGTGTATGATGAAATTTCGAGAGACATATGGGTGGTCTAGGGATGTGAGATGTGTTTTTATTATCCAATGATGATTTATTTATTTCTAGTAGTGAATTTGATAGAGTCTTTGTCCTACTGATGATAGTTGATAGGGCTATACATTTTATCCTTCATGGGGGACACACTTCTGAGAGTGTTGTTTTAATACATGATGGAAGTGTGATTATTATGTACTTTAGTATAATACAAGGTTTTTAAGAGAGGGGTTTCATTTGGGTGACTTATTAAGGGGTTTCCCTTTGGATTTTTGAGATAGATTTTTACTATCATGAATTTGTTTTCTGAAATTGCATGGGGATGATAAGATGCTTAGAGAGTGGCAGCATGATATGATCTTGGGATATGAAGACTTTGTGTGTCAAGGGATATTGGAGATGTTGGAAATGACCTTCATTTATAGGATTGATAATTCTATGGGTTGTAGTGTCAAAATGGATTGATTATCATAAGATTTTAAATTTGAGAATAGATCATGATGAGTCTGGCTTGTCGATGTGACATCAGGACAAGTGAACTAAGACATGTTGTGATGAGGGTATTTGTCCGAGTGACGAACACCGAGGTAATGTGTTATAGATTAATGTGATGGGTTTTTGTAAATTTTTTCTATTTCATACATATTTTTTACTATGATCCCGTGATAGGAGATGAGTGTGGTGAGTGAGGGGATCTTGATGAATTTTCATACTATGAGTGAGACAGTGTTTCCTGGACTTCTATGAGTCAGTTATAGTAATCAATGTGTATGTATATTGGAAAAAACATAAGTGAAGAGTTGTTGGCTAAGATATTTGATGAATCCCTGAGTTAAATGGGATGGTCATGACATAAAATGAGTCTGTTGTTAGTTTTTAGAACACCAGGACTAAAATAGTATCTTAGATTAGACATCATGGGATTAGATGATGGGACATCCACAGGGGATAAAGTGTCTAGGATGATATGTAATGCGAGATTGGGTGTGGGATATCCATGAGTGATGTGGGTTCGGAGTATTGATGCAGCTTTGGATATGAAAATTAAAACATTCCATTATTAATATAGCTGAGTTAGAATGATAGATGTGTGATCTTCCCACGGTGCAGGGTTGGTCAAGATGTTTCTTATGACACCTTACTCTGAGGGAGTAGTGGTTGTGATGTGGATGATTTATAGAACAATATTATTTGGATAGGGATATCTCACATGGTATATCACATGATAGGAAGAATGGTTTCCATCATAGAGCTAATGAAAATAATGTTATGTGCTGTGGTTTCCTATTTTGTACATAATTATCATATGTGTAGGGATTTGTGGAAAACTATTTAATACAATATGTCTAAAGATATCATGTAAAATTTTCATTTTATTCTTAATTCATACTCACATTTAATTGTGTAAACAAGATACTCATGTTGAAACCGTTATGTGATTCATTACAACACCTTGTATGAGAAATATGATGTGTGTATAAACCATACTTATACGTTATCATTTAGTATGGGACATGGAGTGGATTTGGAGGGTGGAAATCAATTGGTCATTGTAGGAGTTATTAGTATGGTCGAAGGATAGTAGTAATTTTGTTTTCCATATGTTTCATTTTTGCTTACTTTTTATATGTGATATTCCTAGTGGGTGATCATTGATATATTTTTTTCTTGGGCATGATTCTGTATGATTCCACATGGTAAATTTTAATATAACACCATGATTATGTAATTTTACATAATATTATGTTTAATATATGGATGTTGGTTTATTTATAGTATTATATAACTCTAATTTTACAGAAATATCTTCCCATTGTATAGATTACGACCTTGATGCTAGTTAGAAACAATTAGTGTATGGGGAGGCCCAGATGATGAAATGTGGGTATCTAGGTAAGATGCGCATTCTAGGATGGGACGTTACATCACCAATGAAATATCTAATAGAAAATACCATTCTATGAGAATATTCATATCATGTTTTAATCAATCTATCTATATATGTGATGTCTAATAAACAGTAAAAATTATGTAATGTTTAAGGAGAAATACACACATTCTCATATAGGGATATCCATTGAAATATAATCATTGTTTAATTTCTCCAATAATGAATTTATTAATAATCCCATTTCATGGAGATCGATACGTATAAACTACATGAGAAGAAGGCCCAATTTTCATGAGCCATGCCCGATTTATAGTAAAACTTTATCTATATCCTATTATCCATATGTATATAATCTATATGATATGTTGAATAAAAAATATTATCCCAACATCGATACGTTCCCTTTACAGAATGAGACTATTATAATTTTTTTTGTGAAAAATATTATATGGAAATTATCACATTAATATTATAATGTAGAATAACAATTATGTTATAAAAATAATAGTATTTAACTATTATAATAAAAGATAAAAATATAGTTTTTTCTTGGGTACAAAATAAAATACTGTCCAAATTTATCTAGATGAAAATAATTCGAAGTCTTAACTCACTAGATCTTAAATGATGTTTATGATTATATTTAGTAATAGATTTAGTTAATGGGTCTTCTATGTTTTCCATTATGTCTGTTCTATTAACTAAAAAATTACCTTATTGAGTAAAAAACTACCATTATATTATACCTATTTACTATATGTTCATTCATTAATGTGAGTTGGGATACATATATGGAGACACCTATATGATTTTATAAGATTAATAGGTAAATAGATCTTTACGTATCGATTAGATACCAATATATTTTATCATGTTTCCAATTCACATCACTTCATTAGTGACAAAATTATCCATAATATAAAAAGAATTTATTCTGGAATAAATAAGAATTGGATGCTTAGAACTCATGTAGATAAAATAACATACATTAGAGTAAAATAAATATCATTAATGTGATTTCATATCAACTTAATGTATTTTAAAACAAGAATCCATGTGTCCCCTTGAAAATAATCCCTTATATTATCTATAATTTAGAAACCAATATATTATTTTCCTTAGGTACACAAATATATTCATTTCAGCCATCTAATGTGGATCTAGTAGGTATGTTTATTATATTCATACCAAGCATAAGGTATTTAATACTAAAGATGGTGCATTGCATGTAATATATTATAGATATAATGTTATAAGTAATAGGAAATCTACAAATTCTATTATTCTCTTGTTATGATCGAGGATGTATATTTTTAAGATATGTATACATGTGATTGAAGAAAAAAACCAACTATTGAATTTTTATAACTATTATATTTTCGATACATTGTCAATTTATATTTGTTAGGTCCAAAAGGATTAATACCCTGAGGGGGGGGGGTGAATCAAGCTATGAATAAATTAAAATTAATACCCATTCTGATCTTGATTTACTGTTAAGAAAAACACTCTTCTCTCTCCTTCTCAATGCACACTATAAAGAGAAAGTAATGCATGCACATGACACATCAATTTTTACTTTGTTCACCCACACTGGGCTATGTCCAAGGAGCATACACAGGTAGTGTGCCGATGTACCAAATCCACTAAAAGCACACTGTTGTTTACAAGGTTTGGGATAGATCACTTTTATTCCCAGGATCTCTACCTTTAAAATGTTTAGTGTCATCTCACTGCGTTCCCAATGGTCTCTCCCGGTCTCTCTCTCTCTGGATCACAGCCGGTGAAGAGGATCACCTTCTTCCTATTCCTTTCCTCACTGCTCTGGAAATGATCCAATCACAGTTTATAGACCTATAGGTCTCTTCATTATCACTAATGAAAACATCCTATCTTGTATGTAGATGCTCTGTTGAAGTCCAGCTTTCACTTGTAGTTGAAATTCACTTTGCACCGAGGGTATCATGTAGTCTTCCAGCTTCCAAGAAGCCCTGAATCACTATCGGGAATCAACCTTACTTGTCACCCTTCTCTAAGACGGTGCGCAAGTCTCGGCGCACAAGTCAAAACTGCTGGGCAAGTCCACCTCAACCACATGTGTGACACACACTTGTGGAACTCCAAACATGTGCAGCACACACCCTTTTACGCCAAAACCAATATTGGTGTGAAACTAACAATATTCACACTTATTCAAAATATGGCATGCAAGTGTCACCAAACCAATTGCGTGACACTACACTCCTCAACTCAGAACCTGCACGACTCTCTTCCTTCCTTGCCCAAACCACCTTGTGTGCGCAACAATCACCTGGCGTGCAACCTCTACTTTTGAGACCACACACCACTTGCGCGACCACCACACTTGCATGAAGGGAGCTCTTCTTTTCTATGTCTTGAACTCTCTACCTAATGAGGAGGGGTCTACCTATATTTATACGCATTTTCACACCCTGCGCAATGGCGCACAAGTCTTCCCTTGGCGTGCAAGCTTCGATACACAATTCTCAGGATGCACAAATCACTAGCCCGACCAGCTCAAAAACTTGCGTGACACTTATCCATTATCCATATTTTGATGCTTTGATATTTAAAAACATATGGCACATAATTTTCCTCTCCTTTAATTACATGGAATTCAAGTACCTTTTCCAAAAAAATTGTTCTCCGTTTGTTGATTTTCAGGTCCAAAAAATTGGAAAACACTAGAAAACTATGCCACCTTGTATCTTCTCTTTTTGTTCCGCATCGAGATCATTCATTCCTTCGTCAACAATCTTGAATCAAACATGAATCGTTAACCATAGCTCTTGAATTCGACATTCCACCATGAAATCCCCTTTCCCATAAAATTTTTATGTCATGGTTTTCTTTGTCAACAATCACAACACAGATGTCCACTTTGTCAACAAACACAATCGCCTCAAAAATACCTCAATGATACCTTGAGAGATTTTTTTCCAACAATATCCTCCTTTGGGTTTGTTGACAACTATTCCATTAAAAGATACACCTTTAATTCTTGATACACCATTCACCTATAGTTATTCCGATAGAAATCAAGGATTTACTCAACACATACTCTAATCCCACATGAGCAATGCTCGGAGTGAGAAACAAGAGTAAATGAAAAGTTCATCAATGAATCACTTAAACTCATACATCAACTATTAACACCAAACTGATCCCAATTTATAGAAATATTATTACCACATTCCAACACCACTCTTCTACTTTTATCATGATCCTCAGCTGTCATGATATCTATTCTTTGATCGATCACTTCTAGCATCATCCGATTTTATACGCTCCCCCTTTCTCATTTCTCCCCTATATCGCTACTGCACATGTCAGATTCTATCCATATGATTCATTATTTTTCAAATAACCACACTATCTCCCCCTTGAACAATCACTATTTTCTCCCCCTTTATCAGAGAACCCAAAGGTCACTCTTTTGTAGTCTATAATAGAGTAGAGAACTGACGCACGCCTGTCGTAGGGCGTGGCAAAACAATTTTTCCTAAGTTAAAATGTAGTAATGTGGTTGACCTAGGATGTCTCCCGAAGAGGAGTGCACACAAAATGGGTTGTCACTTTAAAATGGGGGTAAAAATGTTGTGAAAGGAAATTTGAAATTCAAATGATTGAAAAACAATGAAATTAAAAGGGTGATTAGGTCGGGGTCGGTTTCCTAATTATAATGCTATCCTTGTTCAATTTAATTCAAACTTCTTCTTCTTAGTTGATTAAAGCGAGTTTCCAAAATCGTTTCCTCTCACTTCCTTGGTGAAATTGTTATTGTGAGAGAAAACCTTACCAAGATCTCGGTTTGGTCAACTCTCCTTCCATGTTTAAAATAGTTGTATTGAATATCCTTAATTGAAATGGGCAATTCCCGATCGGGTTTTGTTTATCCCAAACAATCAAGAACATTCACTACACGTTTTACACGTACTGACGATCGTCGAGTACTTCACCACTAATTCCTGGTTTATTCCATCGTATATAAACCAGAAATTAGTGGAGGGAGATATTGATTATTTTACCAAGGAAAAAATAAATAACGGAATTAATATTCAAGAACGATCGAACTTGATAATAAAATCCGCTATAATAAATTGAAAACAACTTTGAAGAAGAAAGAAATTTATTCAATTGCGTCCAAGAACTCAAGCATTACAATGTAGAAAACCAACCCTTCCCCAATCACTCCAAAAGTTTACCCCACCATGGTAAGGGTAATCGAGTTGAATGGGGAAGAAGAAGGCATTAAAAAATAATGAAAAAGAAAATAAATAAAAGATAAAGCTGAAAAGTTCTCCTTCTTGGTGTCCCGGAAGGAATGGGGTGGAGAAATGGATGCCTTGAGAGGGTGGAGCTCTCCTCCTTTTATAGCCAGAATTATTCCCCCGAATGTCGACGCGTTGTATCCCCATTAAATGACATCTTCACGCGTTGAGCCCTTCATGAATGTTGTTCATTATTCCCTTGGCCGTGTCCCCTCAAAATTGCAGCGGATTTGGACATGTATTCCGAGAGTTATGACCGTTTTACTATGAGCATTTATTCTGTCCAGTCAGACTCTCCAAAACGAAATCCTCCGGATTAAGGTGCTTTAATGGCCCCATAAACGGCCAATTCACTCGGTTCTTCCTTCATAAAAGATGCTCCCAAACTCCTTGCGCGTCCACCCACCGAATTTCACAAGCTTTGGGCCCACAGTGGTTGAGATATGGATCCCACATCAAAACTAGGCAGAACTGAAAACAGTTTTCTTGAGCCAACTTGTGAGCTTCTTTTGAGCTTTCATATGGCCGATTCAGATTTTGGTACAAATATATTAAATGAAGCCCTGGATGTGTAGAATCTCAAAAAGAAAGAATTTCGCAATTTGGATCAGTGTAGATAATGTTATGGCCAATCTACCGAAATAATTTAAAACTGTTAAAAAATCCAAAATGGCCATTTTTTACAATTCAGCTCAAAATAACACCATTATCATAAAAATGAAACAATTCATCTTAGAAGAACAATTTTGTGGGTTTAAAACAATGATATTCAATATAAATTAATTGAAAATATTTTCTCTATCAATTCCCCCACACTTAGCACTTGGACTCCTGGACAAGTAAAAATCAAATCAAATCAAAATCAAAACACATATCAATGAGATCAATCAAATCAATTTCAAGAAACAAAAAGATATCATGCCTCATAAAAAACTGTTATTTCAAGTTCTCCATTTAAGATTTTAATATATTTCCACTTCATTTCTTATCCCATGCACACAAAACATCTACCTCACATGAATTTTCTCTCATCTCACAAATGTAAAGGCTGAACAAGGTTTTTCTCATCCAAACTCACACAAGAGTCACCATAGGTTTGATAAATTCCTAATTCTCCACCCGATGTGAGTCAAGAACATGTGTTTCTCATTAGGACTTTTCAGGGTTGTTCTGTGGCTTCCGGTTGGTAGGATTTAGATGTTAAAAGTTCTGAGGCCGAAAAAGGAAGGCTTGGCTCTTATTGAAGCAAAATTGCAAGATTCTAGTTTTCACTCAAATATGGTCTCCTTCACTTCCCCTTTGATGAAAATAGGCTCCATCATCATTCAATCAGCTCAGCAGAAAACATTTCAATCTTTTCAAACATGATTTTATTTTAAAGCTCCAGATAGGCACAGCTTCTCTTTTTACATTGGAAGCTCCAGAAAGGCACAACTTCTCTTTTTACATTAGAAGCTCCAGAAAGGCACAGCTTCTCTTTTTACATAAAAGCTCCAGAAAAGGCACAGCTTTCAACAGAATAATTTTTCAGCATCACACACATCTCTTCCACAATTTATTTTCCACCCAAAGTATAACCAAATGAGGTAGTACATCACAAGACATCTTCCCCCACACTTAAGTTCAACAAGATCATGCAATTTTACTTCAAGAGCAGGTATGATAGGGAAAATTGGCTTGTAATGTGGCTAACCTAACAGGAAATTCATGGATATTAGGGGATATAATGAAGGATAAATGTAAAGGTGGGCCATAATGAAAAGGATTATTTTCAAAAGGGGGCTTTAAACAAAATAAGTGCCTCAATCATTTAAAACACACGTACCCCAACCCTCAAGTTTTGAAAGGAATAAATCAAATTCTGGTTAAAGCAAGCATGGTCTGGTTCTCTCATGAAATGAGGTGAATGAAAAGAATATGAAAAAAATGGTTCAGAAGCCTCACAGGAAAGTTATTTCAATGATATAGACAGTGAAATATGGCATGGGTTTCAAAAATCAGTGTACTTTTCATGAAATTCTAAAAGATTTGAACTTGAAAAGAAGTCATTTCAGCATTCATTTAAGCTCGGTTTCATGAAATAGATTGGTTCACTCATTGACATGGGTTTCAATAATGGTATTGATAATCTTTTCAGCTCAAAAGTTTCAGAAACACACCAAAAATTGAAAAATAAACACACAAAAATTTGAAAACACACTATTTTTTTATTTTTATTTTTATTTTTTTGAAAACAAACATCAAATAAAAATCCTATACTACAAAGGTTCCCTCCCCCACACTTAAATGATGCAGTGTCCTCGATGCATTTAAGTGGATTTAACATGTAAGAAGAATTCTGATTAAATCACAACAGCAAGAAAATGTGAAGGAGAGGTACAACCTGATGGATCTTATTGATAAATAGGTTGGAGGAGCATGATCTCCTCCAATGGCTCTGATGGTAGGGTCCCAAGGAATTTCTTCAACCTATGTCCATTCACAGTGAATGGATCCTGCTCTCCATCCTTCATAATCTGCACAGCACCAAAAGGATATACATGAGTAACAATAAATGGACCTTCCCATCTGGAACGAAGTTTACCTGGCATCAACTTGAGTCTTGAGTTGAATAATAACACTTTGTCTCCAGGAGAGAAGTCTTTTGGTTGGATTAGCTTGTCATGGGCCACTCTTGTTCGTTCTTTGTAAATCCTTGAGTTTTCAAAAGATTCCCTTCTAATTTCCTCTAACTCCTGCAACTGCAATCTTCTTTCTTTCCCAGCTTTCTCAAGGTCCAGATTCATCTCTCTGACCGCCCAGTAGGCTCTATGCTCCAACTCCACAGGAAGGTGGCAACTCTTTCCATAGATCAGTCTATAGGGACTCATCCCTATCGGTGTTTTGTAGGCCGTCCTGTATGCCCATAATGTATCATCTAACTTTTGGCTCCAGTCCTTCCTGTTTGGATTAACAGTCTTTTCCAAAATTCCCTTGATTTCCCTATTTGAAACTTCAGCTTGCCCATTAGTCTGTGGATGATAGGGAGTTGATGTTTTATGATGCACCCCATACTTCTTCAGCAATGTCTCCATTCTCAAATTGCAGAAGTGAGTCCCTTGATCACTGATGATTGCTCTAGGCACTCCAAACCTACAAAATATGTTAGACCTGACAAAATCACAAACAACTTTAGCATCGTCAGTTCTGGTTGCTTTTGCTTCCACCCATTTGGAAACATAATCAACTGCAAGCAAGATATATGAATTTCCAAATGACATCGGGAAAGGTCCCATAAAATCTATCCCCCAAACTTCAAAAATGTCACAAAAATTCAGTGGCATTTGGGGCATTTATTGTCTCTTTGAAATATTTCCTGAAAACTGACATTTTTCACATATTTTGCAAAATTCATGAGCATCTTTAAAAATGGTGGGCCAATAAATTCCAGATTCTAAAACCTTCCTTTCTGTCCTCTGAGGTCCAAAGTGGCCTCCACAAGCTAAAGTATGACAAAAATCAAAGACAGATTTAACTTCACTTTTAGGTAAACATCTTCTTATTACTTGATCATTGCAAATCTTCCAAAGGAATGGATCATCCCAAATGTAATATCTAGATTCAGCTTTTAGTTTTTGAATTTGGTGATAATTGAAATGAGATGGGACCTGAGATGTTACCAGAAAATTGACTATGTCAGCATACCAAGGCACTTCTCCTTCAATCAAGTACAACTGCTCTCCTGGAATTTGATCATTCAGTGGGTCTCTTTCTGGAACTTCAATTTCAACAGTGTTTGGCAGTCTACTTAAGTGATCAGCCACTTGGTTCTCAGATCCCTTCTTATCCTTGATTTCTATATTGAATTCCTGCAGTAGTATCATCCATCTCACTAACCTTGGTTTAGCATCGGCTTTCTTCATCAAGTACCTCAAAGCTGCATGATCAGAAAACACAGTGATTTTAGTTCCAAGAAGATATGATCTAAATCTTTCTAAAGCAAAAACAACTGCAAAGAACTCTTTTTCCGTGGTGGTATAATTGAATTGGGCCGCATCTAAAGTTCTCGAGGCATATGAAATGACTTGTGGTCTGCCCTCAATTCGCTGAGAAAGGACTGCTCCAACTGCTTGGTTAGAGGCATCACAAAGTAGTTCAAATGGTTCTTCCCAATTTGGAGGCTGCATCACTGGTGGTGAAATCAATCTCTTCTTCAACTCATCAAAGGATTCCCTACATGCACCATTGAAATCAAAATCAGCATCTTTCAAAAGTAATCTAGAGAGAGGGAGAGAGATCTTACTGAAATCTTTGATAAACCTCCTGTAGAATCCTGCATGTCCTAAAAATGATCTAACATGTTTCACACAAGTAGGGTAAGGTAATGAATTTATCACTTCAATTTTTGATTTATCCACTTCAATTCCATTTTGGGAAATGACATGACCAAGTACAATTCCTCTTTGAACCATGAAATGACATTTTTCAAAGTTTAAAACAAGATTTTTTTCAATGCAGGTTTTCAAAACTTTTTCCAGATTTTTCAAACAATGATCAAAAGAATCTCCAAAAACTGTGAAATCATCTAAGAAAACTTCCAAGCAATTTTCAATGTGATCAGAAAATATACTCACCATGCACCTCTGAAATGTACCTGGAGCATTACATAATCCAAATGGCATTCTTTTATATGCAAAAGTACCAAAAGGGCATGTAAATGTCGTCTTATCTTGATCCTCGGGGGCAATGGGTACCTGGAAGTAACCTGAAAATCCATCCAAAAAGCAATAATGAGTTCTCCCTGCCAATCTTTCTAACATCTTGTCAATGAAAGGGATGGGGAAATGATCTTTTCGAGTGACCTGGTTCAATTTTCTAAAATCAATGCACACTCTCCAACTGTTTTGAATTCTCATAGGGATTAACTCATTCTTTTCATTTCTCACAGTGGTCAGGCCAGTTTTTTTTGGAACGACATGAATAGGGCTGACCCACTGCGAATCGGAAATGGGATAGATGATCCCAGCTTCCAAGAGCTTTTCGATCTCCTTCTTCACAACCTCCATCAAGGTGGGATTCAGTCTCCGTTGGGGCTGTCTAACAGGTTTTGAATCTCCCTCAACAAAAATTCTATGTGAGCATATTTTTGGGTTAATTCCTGGGATATCACCTAAGATCCATCCTATTGCCTTGATATTCTCTCTCAAAAGCTCAATCAATAATTTTTCGTGGGTTTTAGAAATATTATTTGCAATTATCACTGGTAGTTTCTCTCCCTCCCTAAGGTATACATATTTCAAATCAGTGGGGAGTGGTTTGAGTTCCAGGTTAGGGGGATTCTCAAGGGATGAGACTAAATTGACGTTTTCTTCTTCCAAATTTTGGACCTCCTGCACACAAGAAACCATATTATCTTCCTCATTATTTAAAAAATCATCAAAGAAATCAGATTTTACCTCTTCCTCCCACATGAAGTCAGAATCTCCAACATCTTCAGCATCCACATGATCAATGATATTTTCAAGGGAAGAAGTCTCTCTTAAGTCTAAGAATTCAGAGAGCATACCTGATTCTTCAATTGGTTCTTCACCAACTTCATGGGAAAGAGAAAAGAGGGAGTGATCATCTGATGGATGCCTCATGGATTCAAAAATATTGAAGTGGACCGTGCTCTCTCCAAACTCCATGGTGAGTGTCCCCTCGTGGACATTGATGATGGTTTTGGCTGTCTTCAAGAAAGGTCTCCCCAAAATGATGGGTGAATGAGATGGGCTCCTATCTTCTTCCATATTGAGTATGTAGAAGTCAGCTGGGAATAAGAGATCTTTGACTTTCACAAGGACATCCTCCAAAACTCCTGCAGGAAAAACTGTGGATCTGTTTGCAAGCTGGACCACCACTCTTGTGGGCTTCAATTCTCCCATCTGCAAAGAAGTGTATACCGAGTGAGGCAATACATTAATTGAAGCACCTAAATCACACAAAGCATTAGTGAAATTTAATGAACCAATGGTGCATGGAATGGAAAACGTCCCTGGATCTTGACATTTGGTTGGAATCTGTGGTGTGATAAGGGCTGAGACACTTCTTCCCAAGTTAATTCTTTCATTCCCATGAAGCCTTCTCTTTTTGGTGCAAAGATCTTTCAAAAATTTTGCATACCTTGGAATTTGTTTAACAGCTTCAAGTAGAGGGATATTGATTTCCACTTTCTGGAAGGTGTCCAGAATTTCTTTTTGAAGTGCTTCTTCATGCAATTTCTTTGATTCAATCATCCTTGTTGGAAATGGTGGAGGTAATTCTTTCTTCTCCCTTTGTTTTCTTTGCATTGGTGTTTCTTGTTTCTTATTCTGTGGCCTATCCTTCTCCTCCTTCTCTTCCTTTTCATCTTCTTGGTGGATTCTCACAAGACTTTTTGAAGCATTATCCCTCAGAATATGTGGTATTATTTCAGGTTCAGGGTTGGATGGAGGTGGGATTTCTTTTCCACTTCTTGTTATGATTGCACTTACATTCTCTTTTGGATTTGGAACTGTTTGGGATGGAAGCTTACCTGGATTCTTGGACATTATTTCAACAAGACTTCCCACTGTGTCTGCTAGCTTGTCAACCTTATCTGCTAGGCCCTCATATTTGGATTGTAGTTGTTCCACAGAAGGTTGTGTGCTGGTGGATGGTTGTTCATATGTCTTTCTTTGGAATGGTGGAGGCTGAAAAGATTGTTGGTGTTAGAAGGGCTGTTTATAAGATTGTTGGAAGGGAGGGGGGTTCTGGTATTGCTGCTGGTGGTAAGGAGGTTGACTGGGGTGCTGGTTAAATGGTCTCATCTGGTTTTGTTGGTTCCCATATCCTTGTTGGGATTGCAGTTGATTTTGTTGGAATTGTCTTGGTTGAAAGGCCGCAGCACAGTATTCTGTCCCCTGTATCTCAGGGCACTGGTCAGTATAATGAGTGGAAGAATAACATAAACCACATACCTGAGCTGAAGCTTGTTGTCCATTTGCTTGTGTTACAGCCATTTGACGGACTAATCTTGCAAGGTCATCAACATTGGTTTCAATAAATGTAGATGAATCAGATGTTTTTACCTCATGTATCCCCCTGGTTCCCATTCCTCTTAGTCCAAATTGTTGTGAGTTTTGAGCAATCTTCTCAATTAGTATTCTGATATCTGCAGGAGACTTGTCAATCAGGGACCCCCCTGATGAGGCATCTAGAAGATTTCGATCATTATCCATTAGTCCTTGGTAGAAGAACACAAGGAATTGGTGTTCCTCCATTTCTTGATGTGGGCAGCTGGAACATAGCTTCTTGAAGCGCTCCCAGTACTCGTAGAGGGTTTCTCCAGTTGATTGTCGTATGATGTAAATCTCCTTCTTGATGGCAGTGCTCCTCGATGTGGGAAAGAATCTTTGCATGAAACTTCTTTTTAGGTCTTCCCAATCACTGATCTCCCCTGGTTGTAGGTTTTACAACCATTCTTTAGCTATTCCTTCAAGTGAGAAGGGGAATGCCCTCCACTGAAATTGGTCTTCGGGTGCTCCTCTTGGCCTGAAGCTTGAGCAAGTGTATCTGAATTCTTGCATGTGCCGATTTGGATCTTCTCCTGCAAGACCATGAAACTTTGGAAGAACAGGAATCATATTGACACGTAATTTAAAATCATTTGGTTCAGTGGGTGCAATTAGTTGGTTATTTTGAATGGCAAATTGTGGGGCACATAGATCACGCAGGGTTTGGTTGGGATTTCTAGGCATGATTTCAGGTTCAGAGTGAACACTAAGAGTTTCACTTGAATTTGAGAGATCTATTTCTTCAAATATTTCTGGTAGATTTCTTTTTCTTAGTTGGGTTAATGTTCTTTCAATTTCTGGATCAAATTCAATTAATGGTTCTTTTGAGGTGCGGGTCATTCAATTTTGTTTTTGTGTTTTTTTTTTTGCACTGCCTCCCCGGCAACGGCGCCAAGTTTGACGCACGCCTGTCGTAGGGCGTGACAAAACAATTTTTTCCTAAGTTAAAATGTAGTAATGTGGTTGACCTAGGATGTCTCCCGAAAAGGAGTGCACACAAAATGGGTTGTCACTTTAAAATGGGGGTAAAAATGTTGTGAAAGGAAATTTGAAATTCAAATGATTGAAAAACAATGAAATTAAAAGGGTGATTAGGTCGGGGTCGGTTTCCTAATTATAATGCTATCCTTGTTCAATTAAATTCAAACTTCTTCTTCTTAGTTGATTAAAGCGAGTTTCCACAATCGTTTCCTCTCACTTCTTTGGTGAAATTGTTATTGTGAGAGAAAACCTTACCAAGATCTCGGTTTGGTCAACTCTCCTTATTGAATATCCTTAATTGAAATGGGCAATTCCCGATCGGGTTTTGTTTATCCCAAACAATCAAGAACATTCACTACACGTTTTACACGTACTGACGATCGTCGAGTACTTCACCACTAATTCCTGGTTTATTCCATCGTATATAAACCAGAAATTAGTGGAGGGAGATATTGATTATTTTACCAAGGAAAAAATAAATAACGGAATTAATATTCAAGAACGATCGAACTTGATAATAAAATCCTCTATAATAAATTGAAAACAACTTTGAAGAAGAAAGAAATTTATTCAATTGCGTCCAAGAACTCAAGCATTACAATGTAGAAAACCAACCCTTCCCCAATCACTCCAAAAGTTTACCCCACCATGGTAAGGGTAATCGAGTTGAATGGGGAAGAAGAAGGCATTAAAAAATAATGAAAAAGAAAATAAATAAAAGATAAAGCTGAAAAGTTCTCCTTCTTGGTGTCCCGGAAGGAATGGGGTGGAGAAATGGATGCCTTGAGAGGGTGGAGCTCTCCTCCTTTTATAGCCAGAATTCTTCCCCCGAATGTCGACGCGTTGTATCCCCATTAGATGACATCTTTACGCGTTGAGCCCTTCATGAATGTTGTTCATTATTCCCTTGTCCGTGTCCCCTCAAAATTTCAGCGGATTTGGACATGTATTCCGAGAGTTATGACCGTTTTACTATGAGAATTTATTCTGTCCAGTCAGACTCTCCAAAACGAAATCCTCCGGATTAAGATGCTTTAATGGCCCCATAAACGGCCAATGCACTCGGTTCTTCCTTCATAAAAGATGCTCCCAAACTCCTTGCGCGTCCACCCACCGAATTTCACAATCTTTGGGCCCACAGTGGTTGAGATATGGATCCCACATCAAAACTAGGCAGAACTGAAAACAGTTTTCTTGAGCCAACTTGTGAGCTTCTTTTGAGCTTCCATATGGCCGATTCAGATTTTGGACATTTTACGATAATTGGTTCTATAAGATTAGATAAAACCATACATTTATAAGAGTTGAAAAAATTAAATTAATTCTTTCTACACTTACACATGCACTAAGTCCAAGAGCATCAATATTTTACATAGGGAATATATGATTCCATTGAAAAATATTTAAATTTAGGATGATCATTTCATTTCCTAGTATGATATTTTAAAATCTCATGAATAAACATTATCAAATATTTCATTGAAAATTTCTTCGTGGAATAAATGAATTTTAAATTATTTTGGTAATAGAATAAAATAATTTTTGAAATAGATTTTAAAAAATTTATTTAAATTACTTAAGGTTTATAATACTATACTTATTTTGATATGACTTATGTTCAAAAGATCTTTTAAATATATCCATTTATTTTTAGATAACCTAACACACGATTTTGGAAACAAAAAGGCAATAGAGAATTAAAATAATGAAAGCTATCATGGTCCTACCGACTTTCTGAGGGATGGGTTCAATACCAAATTCCATATAACATTTACAAATATTAAGTGCCGAGATTTATGAAAAATAATATGATTTATTTACATAGATATTCATTTTTCACTACGTTTTCTACATTGAATTAATATTGATAAAATATGGCCATATTCTTATCATTTAATTTATACTTACAACATAATTAAGAAAAACCTGATATTTTAGAGGAACTGAAGTTATCCACTTTTGGATGTATCATGATCAAATATAATAAAAAAGATTTAATGATTAACAATCTATTAAAATTTTGATTCATTAAACTAATAAAAACTAATTCAAAATAAGTTTCCTATGATATAATATGTTTTATACACGACACATAAATATATAATAAAAATTGATGAATGAATGATATGTCATGTATTTTAGATTATTGCAAGATCATATATAATTTTATGGATTCATGAATGTAAAAATATTTTTCACATAATAAATACTTTCATTTGATAATTTAAAACATGTTTTTAATTGGAAAAACACATAAAGAAATACCTTTATCAATGAAATAAATAAAATAGTAGAAATTTTAACTAATTAAATTACTAATTTGGAATCATTCTTCTATGTAATAAAATAAATTCTTAATAATTTTATGTCATAAATTAATTTCCTATTATAAATATGATTCTATTTTTAATGAAAACCGAATAATAAAAGAGGTATTTGATAAGAATGATTGATAGAATTATAGAGACCCCTTCATATTAAAATATGAACATAGAAATAAAGTATATAATCATCCCTAAAATAATAATAATAATAATTTTAAACATATAATTTCCTATTATGAAATAAAATTGGAAATAAATATATATTTTGTAAATAAACATTTTTATATATCTCTGCTCGATCCATAATAGACTACAGTGTATAACTTATATGAAAAAATCAAGCATCTATTTCTAATATATATACATTGATCTGATAATATTCATATATAGACAATAGGTAAAATTATAAATATATTTGTTTATTCACTGAAACATAATGATGTATATATATTTAAGAATCAGATATTAAAAACACAATTTGAGATTCTGATATCTATCGTTATCTGATTGATGTGTTCACATAACTGATCATCGATGGAAGGGATAAATATAATGTATTTAAATTTTGATTAACAAACTAATGAATATTAAAATAAATCATTAAACGATGATATATGAAAAAATAAAATCAATAATGATCAAAAAATTGATACCTATATAAACTAGTAATGACGAATAGTGACATCCAAAAAAGTCCAAGAATAAAAATACTAAATGAAATTGGTAATAATGTTGATAAAAAGTTCCCATATCATTTTCATTGATTGAAATATTATCAATATAAAGATACGTCAAGATAAGAAATTCACAAACTACGCTGAAAAGTCAATAGGAAAATTGTAATTGAAATAAGAAACACCATATAGACCAAAAATAAGGTATACAATACATCTAAAATTAAATCTGTAAACTAGATTTGGTAAATAAAAAACCCCAACATGAAAAAATGGGTGATGAGAGGCTGATCTATAAAACCACATGTAATTTTCTTCCAAATATCGTTCGAAGCCTCTACACGATATATATTTAACATTTTGAAGTATTTCAGATATCTAAATTGACCTGATCCAATCCCAAACCCTAGAAATACATCATAGTTGGCAGCCAAATCCATCTCAATCATAGATATCTATAAACCTTTACTTTCTCAAAGTCAACTCATATCGATGAAAAATCAGCACTCAACTACCTCGGCTTTGTGACACCATTCTTGGGCTTACTGGGTGACTTCTCCAACTATCTCCGTTGGGGTTATCTACTCGAGAAGAACCATAATTCACATATCTCGATTTTCATTCTTTTATATATTTGGTTATCGGTTTTTTTTATAATTTTCATTAAACTCTATTTATTTAATTTTATTTCTTTTATAAAAATTGAACTTATATTGTAGTTAAATAAAATATAAAAAAATTATATAAAGAATAAAAACTCAGGAATATATATTACATTGAGAATAATAATAAGGATATTTTAAACAAAATTTTATAATTTTATTTTTTATTATTAGTCTTATTATTACTATTTTAACATTTACTTCAAAATTCGGATTTTGATATATATATTATATTGAATCATTAAATTCAATGTCTTATAAAACAATTTGTTTAATAATATATTAATTTTATTAATATATTTAATTATATTTAATTATAAAAATAATAGAGAAGAAAAATATATTTCATGATTACTATACTTTCATTAATACAAATTTAATTTTTTTTATGTTAATATTTCATTTTATATTTTAAAATAGTGACAATTATAAACTAATAAAAATTAATGTACATTAATATATTTTTGATTAAATGAAATTATATAGTTTTATAAAATATATTTCATAACATTATTTATTTAATTATAACTAATTTATTAATTTCATAAATTTTCTAGGACGTTACATTCTCCCCCCATTAAATTAATTTTTCCCGTCCAATTCATTCATTCAGCATAGAAAAATTATGAATTTTCCATCTTTAGAACTAAGAAAAAATACAATTTCAATGGTGACTTAATTACAAAAAAAATTCTACTGTGATGATTTTGATTTCCCCAAAAGGAAACGTCTAATATCTAATGTTTTTAAGAAACATCCTATGATACAAATCATAACACCTTAACCTACACTTTTATTTTGAGTGATTGAAAATTATTTTTACTTTTTTATAGAGAAACTATAGAATTACACAATATAAAAAAAAATCCATGAATTTTTAGTAGTCTAGTTTCTTGAGGATTAAACAACACCTTACTTTTATCAGTGTTGAACAAAAAGAAAAAAAAATTCCTAATATAATTACGCGCATGCTGACTCTAAAAGTGTTGATTTCGAGCATAAATATTCTATGGTTCATGTAAAAAACATTCAAAATAAAGGATGAGAATTTAATTTATCACTAAGGTGATTTAAATTTTTTTGGAACACCTTTTATGAAATATTACATCGAAAATAAATCCTTCAAAACAAATAAATTTTAAATTCATTGGTAATAGAATAAATATACATTTAGAAATACATATGAAAATAATTATTGAAATTACTTACACTATAAAATAAAATACTACTTTTGAAATTACTTACATTATAAAATTTATTTAAATATAATCACATGAGTTTTAGAAAATATAATGAAATATTTTAAAAACAAAAACACTCTGACCACTTTAAAAATTTAAGGATCTATCGGGCATGCCAAATTTCCACGGGTTGGGTTTACACCCCAATTCCCAACTTCATTTAAAATGTCCATGTTCCTGGTTTTATGAAAAAAATATAATCTTTTCTACATACATTTTCACTTTATTCGGAGTTTTCTACTTTTAAAAAAATATTGACGATATATGTGCACATGCTTGTAATTTAGTTTACACTTATAAATAAATAAATAAATAACAATATATTTTTGAACCATTATATTTTCCACTTTATGGTGTCTCATAATCACATTAAATGTTAATGATAAAATTATTATCATTGTATATAAATTTTTATTCATTGAACTCTTAAGAACAAATTCAAAATTAGTTTCGTATGAAAAATTATGTTTATAATTAACACATACATATTGATTTACAGTTGACTCATGCATTATATATCATGTATTATAGATTATGAACATATATAGTACAATTTTATGAAATTTAAGTATGCAAAAATTCATTGTGCGCATGACATTACTAATTAAAAACATTTTTAAATAGGAAATACACATACTACAAAACCCCTCTTAATAGAATAAAAAAACTATAGAAATTTTAAGAAAAATTACAAATTTTGAATCTCAATTTTACGATTTAATATAAAAGATAAATAATTTTATGTCATATCTTAAAAGCATCTTAAAAATATAATTTCCTTCTTTTAAGAAAACTAAATAATAAAATAGGTATTTGAAAGGAATGATTGATAATATTAAGTATTTACCTTACTATTGAAATATGAATATATATATAATGTAGAAAAAATTTATTACAAAAACTGAATTTCAAATAATTATCTATATGTAAATAATCATTCCCCCTTATAAAATAAAATTTCAAATAAATATGTATTTGATTATAAAATTTTTCACATACCGTTGATCGAACTATAGCAAACTATAGTGCTATATTTGAGTGAATAACATAAAGAATCATAATAAAAAGGCAATAATTTAGTAGAAAAGCTTCTTATATAGACATTCATAAAAATTATAAACACATTTTTATATTCTAATAAGAATCCACATGATTTTACGTATGTAATAATCAGATTTTAAAAATGAATTTTTTGATTCTGATATCTATCTACATCTGATTCATTTATCTCTTCACACTATTTAGCAGTGATAGAAGGTATACTCTCACCCACACCCACACCCACACCCACAACCACACCCACACCCACACACATATATAATTTTATAAAATGTTATCATCATACAATTGACGATTTGAATAAATATTCAAATGATCATAGATGTACAAAAAATAGAAAATGATTATAAAATTATTACTTATATAAACTGGAAATGAAGAACATCAATTTCCAAAACAGTTTAGGAATAAAAAATAGAAAATTAAACCACCAAAAATGTTGGAAGGATGATTAAAAATCAATATCAGTATATAAAAGTTCACCGATAAACATAAATTTCGTGATTAAAAAAATAAAAAACGATGTTAAAAATTCAATTGCTAAAAAAAATGAAATCGATAATACCAAATAGATGAAAATCATGTTTTAATAGACCTAAAATATAATCCAAAAAATAAATTCGAATAATAATAAACATAAAATTCAAAAAATGGATGATGTGAGGCTGATCTCTAATGATGCGGGTTTTTTTCTTCAAATCCTGATCGAAACCTCAGTGGAGTATAAATATAGTCTTTTGATGCCTTAACAAAAATTTAACAACATAATTCACTCTCGAACAGTATAAGAAGCTCAAATTTAGATCTCGAATCCATCTCACTCACAGATCTCCTTTGACTTTGACTTTCTCGACCTCGCCTTCAATTGAAGATGAACTAGTTCCCGGCTTAGTCGGCTTCATGACACCTTGTTTGTCCTTATCATGTGACATCCCATCTACCTCTATTAGATTTCATTTCCCGACCCGAAGCATAATTCATTTATCTTGATTTCCATTTTATATATATTTTGATTTCGGTAAATAAAATTAAATCATAATTTATATGTAGAATAAAAAATCATTAAAATAAATAACATTAAAAAATTAATAAAATTAATTGAAACAAAATGTTTTTGTTTTAATCATTATTATTAATATTAATATTTTTTTCTACATATACATCAAAATTTTATGTAATATATATATATATATATAATTTATATTATTTTAATTCAAAACATTGTAAAAAATTATTATAAATAATATTTTGATTTTCAAAATTTATTTAATTATTTATATTTATTAAAAAAAGTTATTAGAAAATGTTATTTCATGAATTTTTTTTATAAAAGAATATTTAATTTATGTTATTTTAATACTTCATCATATATATATAAAAAATTATAATTTTAAAATAATAAAAATTATCAAAAATAATTTTAATTATTATTGTATGAAATTACACAATTTTATAAAATATATTTCATAATATTATTTAATTAAATTATAACTCATTTATTAATTACATGAAATTTATATAATGAAACAATATTCTTTTAAATTTATTTTGAAATCATTGTTTCAATGGAATAATGATTTCCAACCTAAGAGAAAGGTAAGGTCATATATTCTTAAAAGGATTTTTTTATTATATTATATACAAACGAGTTGAAAAATTTGTAAAAATACATGAAGAAATAAATAATAACCATAGGAGAAATAAATTCCCGAGTTCTCATGAAAGTTGGATCATGATATTTCATTAATGAAAACCTGATAAAAACAATCTCGATAAACAGTGCGATTATTTCAATTAAGTCTTACCAAATGGTAGTTGTGAATCATACACCCCTAGTTAGAAAATGAAATTTCGTGGAGTTTTAAAATGTAAATAGAAGAAGGATATTCATTTTATAACATCATAATGGTATTTTATACAACTCATATTAAAATATATATGTATAAATTTTCATGTGTCTCAAAGATGGAAAATTGGTGCAAAATTAGTTTAATGGTTTGGAAACATTAAAAAATATTGACAGAAAGAACCTAAAAGGGTTATTTAAATACACATGGATTTAAGTATAAAAGGAATATAATTCAATTATGTAAAATATATACACCCCAAAAATTTATTGATTTGTGAATAATTCATGTATATCATATTAATAATGAGTGAGATGAAATTCTATTCCCATGTGTCATGACTCGTGTCGTAATCTTTCAAACATCTTGTATAATATATATTAGATTATTATAAATATTTTTCTGAACCATATTATTATATATAATACCATATGTTGTTTAATTATGAAATTATATTGCCCTATTTATTACAATTCTATGTTATGTATATAGTTTAGGTAATATTCTCTGTTTTTTCAATTGTTCCCCAATTTATTAAATCATTGGTCCTTATAATTATATCATTATTTATAAAATTTAAAACATGATATAAATATAATTAATATTAATTATATGGGAATTATAATAATATATATAACAAAAATTTATGAAATAGAATACACCGTTTTGGGAGATGATAGGTTGTACGCACACATGAATGATGCGTCTATTTTATTAAAGTATTAAAATAAATAAAGTAAATAAATTATATTTTTATTTATATATGTATATAATATCATAAAATTAAAATTATATTGTAATATATATAATATATTTTCCTGAAACATATCTTTAATACATTCCATGTATTGTGTGAATGAATCACATAACTTTGAGGGGGCGGTAGTCCACACTTCCTCAAATGAAATTATCATATTTACCCAAGATGAAATGAATAAGGGTTTGTTAAAAAAATTACAGAAGCATAAATAAATTATAAATATCACATATATAATATATAAATATATTTTCCATAATAATTTCCATCATGAGTGGCGGTAAATGAAAAATGAACAATCATTGTTTCATGAGGCGGTAGTTCACTGTACACATATACAGTATGTTTATAACTCATGAGATGGAAGTGTGAGTAAGTGTAGGTCGAACACGTAGTATAAAAAATTCCAAGTATATTTATAACAATAGTGTTTTTATAAAATAATTGAATATTAAGAGTTTATGGAGTGTAGAATTGATAGAAAAGAATGGATCTTGAGGGAGGGTTTACCTATTAACCAGGTTACGCCATTTGGTTGGTAGAAAGGGATTCATTTGAATTATTTCTTCCAAAATGGAGGCTTAAAGGAGGATAGTGTAACGACCCATGTATTTATAGAATTATACCTTTTTATATGTATTAATAATTATGAATAAGTTATTAATTGTTTATTAATGTGTACACTTTTTTCGATAGCGTACTCAACAAACAACAATGAGTTTCTTTGAAATCTTTTGTTGCACAAAAGATTGAGTTATACCGAAAAATATAATAATAATATTATTATTTTAAATGGTAGTCAATGAATAACCATTTTGTTAATGGGAATGACCATTCCTAATAAAATTATGATAAAACATGTTTTCTAAAAGTATTTATATTTATCTAATAAATTTTAGAGGCATAAAATTAGAATGAATCTGATTTTAAGCTTGGAATATACTAATATTCATTAAACGGCCGATTTACCACCTTTTAATGGAGAAACCATTTTAAATACAGTTTTTGATAGATTTATATATTATTTTTGACAAAAAATACTTATTTATCAGAGGGATATAAAAATTTACATCAGTTAATTTTTTTTTATTTTTTTGAAAAAAGTTGATTTTTAATGAATAGTAAAAAATACTTCATTTTATGTCTAACTGACAATTTATCTAATTTATAAATATAATTATATTATCATTTTAACTTGTTTTAAAGTGTAATTAATTTATAATTTTATCATTTAATTTAATTTTGTACATTGGATGTAATTTCACATTGAAATTGGACACAAACACATGTCAACCTTTGGTAGTTTTTACTTCCAAAAATCACGCTTTTTGTTTTGAAAATGGGAATTAATTTTAAATTAATTTTTTTAACTCATGTGTTATGAATTTGAAAAAATGGGTTACGTATTTGGAATTAGGAGGTCCAAATTTTAGAAAATAATCCTTTTATTTTTAGCCATTATTAATAGTACGATCAGTATATTTTTTTACCATGGTTAAAGGGTAAATATATAAAATAAGGGTAAAAAATAATATTATAATAATATTAAAATATAGTAAAATATCTCTGAACTCAATTGGATGAGATATATATGAATATTAGAATCAATAGGTCATTTTTAGGACCCCATAGAGCAACTTTTTTTTATATGACAGTTAAATTACAATTAATTTAAAGATAAGGAAAATATTACCTAAACAAGTATCTTTAACAAAAAAAATTATGAGAGGTTATAGAAGTTATATATTCAACTATAAATATTAATTATAATATTAAAAATATTTCCGACATCATGGTATTTTATTTATAATTTTAGACATCAAATAAATAAATTTATTCATGACACAATAGTGGTGTAGTGATTACCTTTTTAATGAAATATTTAAATAATTGAGATTATAATTATTAAAATTTATTTATTTTGAAACATTTTATGATATATACGACTTTTATTGATGATTATGACTTTTTATATTTGAATTAATGAATTTTTATTGAATTTATGAAGTTGGTATATATTTTTAAAAAGTCATGATATAAATAGTATAAAAATTAACATAAATGAGTTTTTAAATAAATTAACATTTTATTAAATGATATAACAGTCAAAAAAATATAATATTTGTCCAAATGACATATATGATTTAAAAAATGTTAATATTTATCCATTATTTGTAAATTGGAATTTTTTAGTACCTATAGTAACTATATATTATGAAAAATATCAGAATACATGGTAAGAGTTAATATATTTATCTAAGGGTTAAAGGTAAAATATAAGGTTACTTTTATGAACTAAAAATTTATAAAACCCATTTAATGAGATGATATTGACCCATCATCATCTTATATTTAAAATATATCACTTTTTTTTATTAGAAATAGAAAATCATTTAATAATAAAATTATACATCCAAACATTCCTAAAGTTCCCCTCCTTCCTCTTATAAAAAGACACCACCTCTAACCTATTACATACACCTCTCAATACACATTTCTCATCTTAACTCTGATCCCATGGTCTCAAAAAATTCCTAACGTAAGACCCACATGATTTCATAGTATGATATCTCATGAAAGTAATTAAATAGATTGCGCTACATGCAACATCGAGTTCGAGTGCACCAAAACTTACTAAACTAACCATTCAAAAAATTGTTATGAATAGTTTTAACGGCATTTCTAATCTTATATACTATATATAATTTTAACATCCATATTATGTGTTTCTTATATATAATATAATAACTAATTCATTTTTTCGAATATAATAACCTTTTTTTCAAAAAATGCAATTTTACCACATTTTAATGGAAAACCATTTTTAAAACCAATATTTTAGACATTTATATATTCATTTTAATGAAATTAAATTCTTCTTTAGAAGAGGGACATAAATATTTAGTTTTTATATTTTTTTGTTACTTTTCTCATAACATTCATATTTTGATGAATAGTAAAAAATACTATGTTTTAATTATAAACAACATTTTAAATCGAAATAATATATAGTGATAAATTATGATTTTAAGGGTTTTGAAGTAAAAATAGATTATATTTTTTTCATTTAATAGAATTTTCGTCATTATAATTAATTTCAATTTTAAATTTGATATAAACACATGTAAATATTTTGATAGTTTTTACTTTTTTTAAAAAAACCTCCTTTTGGTTTTGACAATGTGAATTAATTTTATATTAATATATGGAACTTATATATTTTTAATTTGTTAAAATATAATTCAGTTACGATTTCAGAATATCTAAATAATCGTTGGGTAAATTATAGTTATTTTTCTAAAAACATTCATTTTTTGATGAATATTGAAAAAAGCACTACGTTATTGGTTAATACTGACTTTTTATTTAAATAATTAGTTACTTTATTTTAGTTTATTTTAGATAATAATATATAAAGAATACCTATATATATTCATTGAAATTCATTGGAGTCATTTTATAATAAGTTTAGATATATAAAATTTTATGGAACATTTTATCGTCTTTTACCCACCTAAAAGGAACATTTGACAGTTTGTATAAAACATATTTTACCTCTTCTGTGAGTTGAATTTGAAAAATTTGAGAGATACAATTAATATCATTAAATAAAATTTGGTTCAATAAGATGAAAATATTTTTTTTGTGAATTGTAACTTTTGTCTTTTATTTACCACCGGTTAAATGTAAATAGGGTAATTAAGGGGAAAACAATATCATAATTTCCCGTACACATGTCCTAAATCTATTGGATAAGAACAATTCGACCAAAAAAACCTTAGTTATAAAAGATGATCCACTTTGGTCAACTTGGATTAGATTATGACATTTATTATTATTTTATTTAATGAAGAGTGGAAAGAGTAAATTTCAAAGTTTAACAACTAAAGAACTTTTAATATAGGGTTACAAAATAGAAAAATTTGACTATAAATATTGATTAAAAATATAAAAACATTTCATAAATATTTATATTAAATTTATAATTTTTATACATTGATTATTTTTATTTATTTATGACACAATAATGATGCAGTAATTACCTTAATAATGATATATTAAAATAATTGATATTATAAAAATACAAATAAATGTAAATTGAGAATGTTGATAAATTCCACTAATTATATAGGTTATCATGACATATTAGGGCTGTAAAATTAATTTTATTCGAAGTTATAATGTTTTTATGGCTTTCAAAAAAATCAAATACTAAATAGTGTCTAAATTGACATAATTGATTTTTTAAAACAAATATAATATTTTTAATTGATATAATAGTACTAAAAATATAAGGTTCTAAAAAAAGACTTATATAATAATATATATGAAAATAATTATCCTCATGGGGTTTGATTGGAATTTTATAGTTAGTTTATTAACAATATAATATAAAAAAACAAAGAGACTTGGTAAATGTCAAACTATTTAACTAAGAGTTAAATCTAAACGACAAGGCTAATAAGTTGACCTAAACCTGTCTAAAACCTATTGGTTGAGTGTTTTTCTACCCATCCCCACCATATCCTAGAAATCAATCATTTTGGATCAATTAAAAACTGAAAATTAATGTATTATAAAATAATATTTCATGGTTTTCCTAAAGTGACCATCACCTCTCTTATAAAAGGGTACATCCTCTTCTCCTAATTTCACTACTCCGAAGTCATTTGGCTCGACAAACCTACCAAAATAACCTCCCTACATTCCTCACTTCATCCTAAAGGCATTCCATTGATCAGATATCCATCCAATGGATCCCTTTTGATCAAATCAATAGAAAGAACCCGAAGAAGAGGTAAATATTTCATCACCTCTTTCATGTTATTTTCATCTTCCACTACCTATTTCATTATCTATTCTTTTATAAAATAATAACTAAATTATCTATAATATATTATGATGTTATTATAAAAATTTTACAACCATATTCATTACTCTATCCATCCTATAAATGAAAAATTCACAATATGTGTGTATGTATAGAATATCGTCTCCACATTGTGGTGTATTTTTTTATTCAAAAACTTCACTATTTGGATGTGTATAATAATGAGTATAACTAATTTAATAATAAATATAAGATGTTAATTTTTTTGTATATATGATATACCATCCAATTAAATGTTTTTTCACCATCAATATAATTATATTGTCGCTCGTGCGTAAGTATGGATTACCGTCTCCATGTCGCGCTGTGATCCATTTCCACTTTCACCTTTCAACGATGATTATTAAAATATATGTCATTAATAAGTATGTAATATATGACATAATAATTCGAATGGATATATATATATATATATATATGTAATTACATATATCCTATTCACTTAGTACTGTTCAATACGATATGAAAACGGAAACAACGTTTATGCGTACGTACGGCCTACCATCTCCATAAACAGTGTTTTCCATTTCATATATATCTCTATTATATATATTTATATTCAAAATATTGAAGATATATAAATCATTTTTTATATTATGAAATTATTTAGATCATGATGTAAGTGATACAAAAAAGAGTAACAAGTTAAAACACATACGATAAAAAAAAGTCATTATTACCTGAAATGTTTATTTAACATGGATGTTATTATTAAATGGGTTGTATAAATTCATAAATGAATCATGTATGAGATGAAAAATATAATTATGGTTCTAATATAATTTAATAACCTGATACGGTCTTTATACCAGTGGTTACACATACCATTGACTAAAGGAAAGTACAAGGTAAGGGTTAATTTCATAATCTCTTTATTATCTGAGGTTGTTTTTAAGTATGCATCTACTGGGAAATATTTGTTATCCTTGTGATGTTTCATAAAAGTGTATTTAAATGGAATTTATTACAAAAAAATAATTTTAAATGTTTTTAATATTTATTCTTATAAATCATTCTAATTAATGTCCATGATTTCAAAATGGGTTTTAAGGATTTATTTATATGGAAATGAATGTTTTTAAAATTTTAATTTCATTAATATGATTCAATGTGTTATAGGAATATTTGTTTCAAAAATGTATTCAAATGTCTTACTTTCTAAATTGTATGATTTTTAATTGTTTTTATGATCAATTGTTATTTCTATCAATGATTTTTACAAATCATTTCCATCAATATCAGCACCCCATAATGTATTTTAACCATGTTTGAAGTTGACGAATTATGATACAAATCATCGATATTGTATTGATGTTTTTGTGATATGTTTGACTGTTTATGTGTTATTTTTATACCATTCATGGTTTATGGATAAGGTATTGTCATTTCATATGCTAGTTTTAATATGAAGTTTTATGTTATGGATAAAACTTTTCATATGAGGAATGAATTGGACTTGGAAAGTGATGGGTATAGACCAGTATTTCTCTTTGATTCATAGGTAGGTCTCATGAGAAAATCTATTTTCTTGGCACAAGACCTTGACAAAATCATATTTGTATTCTTGGTGCAAGGCCTTGACTATGTGTTTATGAAGTCTATCATTATTCATTCCATCATTATGAAAGTGGCTATTGATATTGCATGTGATTATATGATTGGTAGAATATCCATGTGAATAAGTAAATCGAATTATTTGATTTTATCATATCCATATTATGCTAAAGTTTAAGTTTAAAAGCATTTTTTTGTATTCTTATAAATTTCCATAAATGTTTATTCTTATTTATGGGTGATTATTCTATATTGTTATCCTTAATGAGCTTCTGAGATCATCCCTTTCTATGTTTAATATTTCCCAGTATTCCATGATGTGTATTGTGATTGATATGAAATGTTAAGCTATGAAAATAAAATTGAATTCATAAAGGATTATTTATGTTGTGTTGCATGTTATAATGTTTAATTTAACATTCATGTATGTAATCTATTTTTCAAAACTGCTAAACCGATCTTTCTTTCGGGACATGATTCCTTTTAATCATGCCAATGTATTAAAATAATACACGGAATCATAGTAACTAGGGTCGGGGAATTACAGTTGGTATCAGAGCAAGGTTAGCAACAAACATGAAAAAAGATTTAGTTATACTCTTATTAGAGAAAATTACCCTAAGATATACATTGAGGATTAGTATGGAAGAACTTCCTAGAAATTTGGTACTATAGTGATTTTTTGAGTTTTCCAAGAAATGCATTCTTTTCTGGATACGAGCAGGTAGAGGGGGATCTAGAACAGCTATACCAAGGGGAAAAACTGAAAAAACACTGCTTTTAGCTAGACTCCTATGAGAAATAGTGCACGAAAATGAGCCTTTCAGCACTCTTGGTTATGACAGTCCTGTGGATAATGTATAAGATAATTCACATTTTCATTACAAGATATTATCACCGATTTAGGAGTAAATACTTCCTAAAATAAAACATTTTATTATTATAGATTATATGCATAATCATTTAAGTTTAGGTTAGGTATTTTACATGTTTGGAATTATGCATTGTTATTCATAAACATACCTACTGTATTCCATTATTTAGAAATTGAACCTCGTAGAAAGAATAATTATTAGAGTAATACACATGATCTAAAGATTAAGAAGTATCATATCATTCATTGTATTAAAAAAACATTTAAAAGATAAATAGTAAACCACGTATTCTCATAATATGATGAGAATATGATAATGTTTTAATAAGTTATGTAATGAATTCTCCGATTTATATAGATTTGAAGGTATGAAAGAGAAGAAAAGGATGGATGGGAGAAATATGGATAAAGGGAAGAGGGGAAAGAAGGATTTTCCCATATGTGATAATAGTGGAAAGAATCAAATTGGTAAATTCATGAATGAAATGGGTGTTTGTTATATGTGTGGAGAAAATGGACACTATGTAGATGATTGTAAGGTTAATAAAAAGTTTTCAAATGTACAATTCTTCATCAACATGGAGTTTGGACACTACGTGAATCAATGACCAAATATTCCGTGTATACCCCAAAGATGATATTGGATAATAATCATGTTTTGATACTATAGATGATGAAGATGAATGATTATAGTTCTTATGTTTTTATTAATGTATTGTTTCATTTGAGTCTTTTATTAATGATGTACATCTTATAAGAATTATATAGTATAAAAGGATTGTACTGCAGTACTATTTCATTAAGGATTTATGATTATATGGTTATAAGAATAGTGACTCAATAGCATGTTAAACTTTTTGGAATTACATTGTTGGAGGAAAGAAAAACCATAACATGGTTCTGATGCGGAGGTAGTGATTTTGGAATAAGATATAATTTGTTTGGATAAATTATATTGGATGTTATAGACATCCTTGGAAAAGATTTATGGTTTGTTTATTTCATAATTGGTGGAGTTTACAACATTTTTGAATATAATGAGTATATCATGTATTATATAAGGAATAAGGGAAAATGAATGTAATCAATATGGTTTTATTAAAATTCAGGGTGTTATAGTGTTTTAAAAGAATACATGATAAAGGTATTCACACATTATTACGTGACAAAAATGATCTTCACTATGTTTACTTTTATTATAAATATTGTACAGTTAGTTTGGACGAATGTATTTTGGATAAGTATGAAGGTTGGAATTGATTATGTTTTAAATTGGATACCATTGTTATGTTTAAATAATTTCATGAGATTATTTATGGATTGTCATAAAAAGGAAAACCCGGAGGTTGGGAGAAAATCTCTCTCATCCGGCAAGGGCACGAGACTTGAACCCACAAACCAGTGGTGTCAAGGGTGTGTCACCTACCACAGGGCTATGTGATGTCATAGATTGTATAATGTATATTATTAAATATTCTAGCAAATTAATTATAAATGAATTATTTTTTAAACCCTATAAGCTTAATATAAATAGAATATTTTTGAATTATAGAATCTTTTGGAGTGAAAGATGAGTTTGTGGTAGGAATTAGTTGAAGGATGAAACTATAAATGTCAAGTATATAATTTTTTCTCTAATTATATTTTTAAACATTATGGAAGATATCTTAAAACCAAAAATTTGTTATCCTAATACATTTTGTTTTGTTGAACTGATGATATTTCATGTCATCATAGATCAATAGATTTGAGGCCCTCAATTTTACACTTGTTTGTGATTGATGACCTCAATCACTACCTATAAATATTTAAGTTTTTTTCACCAATTATGTGTCTGTAATTTCCACCAATGTTCTCATAATCATGGTCATAATTTTGTGGTGTCATTTTCATTTTTCCTTTCCCTCTTATTAAGACTAAATTTTATTAACCCACTTTCTGATGTGGGTTTTCCACAAAGGTATTTTTTTTATCAATTTATTTTTGAAGAAAAATTACAAATTTAAACAATTAAATTTATTGAAGTAGGGTAGAATGTAACAATCTATGATTTCATTGTACATTATCTCATTAAAATAATTCAATAGCATGCGCTAGACACAACATCGAGTTCAAGCGCATCACTACTTAGTAAACTAACAGTTCAAAAAGAAATTATGAATAGTATTAACTACATTTTGAATATTATATGTTATATATAATTTTAAAATCCATATTATATGTCTATTAGTCATAATATATGTAATAATTCATTTTTTCAGAGAAAATAAGTAATTTTCAAAAAATACAAATTTATATCCTTTTAACGGAGAGTTATTTTTAAAACCAATATTTTAAACTTTTATATATTAAATTTAATGAACATAAATTATTCTTTATAAGAGGGACATAAAAATGTATTTTGGATAAATTTTTGGTACTTTTCTGATAACTTTCATATTTGGATGAATAGTGAAAAATACTATGTTTTAATTGAAAACAGATTTTTAAATCGAAATAATTTATACTGATAAATAATCCATTTGAATGTTTTGGAAGTATAATTAGATTATATTTTTATCATTTAGTACAATTTAAGTCATTATATGTAATTTCACATTTAAATTTGACATAAACACATGTCAATATTTTGATAGTTTTTACTTATAAAAAACACACTTTTTGGTTTTGACATCGTGAATTATTCTTAAATTAATAAATGAATCTTCTATGTTTTTAATTTTTTTAAAATAGAAACCATTTATGTTTTCATAATATCAAATTATCTTTGTGTAAATTTTTTGTATTTTTCTGAAAACATTCAATTTTTGATTAATTGTGAAAAAACACTGTGTTATTGGTAAAAAATGACTTTTTATTTAAAAAATTAGTTATATTATTTTATTTTATTTTATTTCATAGTATATAAATAATACTTATATATGATAATCATAATTCATTGGATTCATTTAATTATAATATTAGATACATAATGTTTTATCGATCTTTTTACTATGTTTTACCCACCTCCTTTGAGCATTTGTAAATTTGCATAAAACATAATTTTACGGCTTCTGTGAGGTGAATTTAAAAATTCTGAGAGGCAAGGATAATATCAATAAGTACAATTTGGTTCAAAAAGAATAAAATATTCTTTGATAAATATTAACTTTTGACTTATTTACCACGGTTAAAAGTAAATAGGGTAATTATGGGTAAAAATGATAACATAAATACCCAATCACATGGAATAATTCTACTGGATAAGTATAATTCAAAAAAAACCTTAGTAATAAAATATGATCCCCTTTGGTCCACAGGGATTATATTAGGACATTTATTATTATTTTATTTAAAGATGAGTTAAAAATGTTAAATTCAATGTTTAACAACCCACCATTTATAATATAAGGTTACACAAAATATAAATTCTCCTAAAAATATTGATTATAAATATGAAATGATTTAATACATTATGGTATATTATTTATTATATTTATACATTGAATAATTTAATATATTTATGATACAATGATGATACATTAATTACATTATAAATGAAATATTAAAATAACTGATATTATAAATATACAAATAAATGTAAATTGAGACTTTTGATAAATTAAATTAATTTTATAGTTTAATATGACATGTTAGGTTTGATCAACTAAATTTTATTTCATGTGATGAAGTTTTTATGGCTTTCAGAAAAATCAAATACTAAATAGTGTCAAAATTGACCTAATTGAGTTTTTAATAAAATAGTATATTATTAGTATATATAATAGTCCTAAAAATAGAAGGTACAAAAAAAGGATTATATAATAATATATATGACATTAATGAACCACTTGGGGTTCGATTGGAAATTTATTGTAATTTTATTAACCATAAAATATAAAAATACAAAGAGACATGGTTAATGTCCAACTATTTAACTAATAGTTAAATATAAAATATTAGGTTAATAAGGTGACCTAAACCAGAATAAAACCTATTTGTTGAGTGTTTTTCGACCCATAACCACCATTATACTAGAAATAAATCTTTTTTTTCCATTATTATTTGAAAATTATTTTATTATAAAATAATACTTCAAGCTTTCCTTAAAATGACCTTATCCTCTCTTAAAAAGGGTACTTCCCATTATCTTATTTTCAAACATCCAATGTCATATGGCTCGACTAACCCCTTACCAAATATCCTCTAAAAAAACCTCAATTTATCATATAGGCCTTCCTTTGGTCATAAACTAACCTATTGAGCCCTTTTGATCAAATCAAAAGGAAGAACCTGAAGAAGAGGTAAATATTTTATCACATCTTTCAAGTTCTTTTCTTCATCCACTTCCAATTTATTTGTTGTTTGCATTATAAAATAATAAATCCAATATATTCAATATATTGTGATGGTATTATAAAAATTCTATAACCATATTCATTGCTGTATCCTTCCTATAGATGACAAAGTCACCATACGTGCATACGTATAGATTACCGTCTCAACATCATGGTATAGTTTGTTATTCAAACACCTCTTTATTTGTATGGATATAATAATGAGTATAAATGATGTAAATAATAAATATAACATGTTAATGATTCTTTATATATGATATACCATCCAATTACATTGATTTCACCATCAATATAGTGATATGTTTTCTCGAGCTTATGTACCGATTACCGTCTCCACGACTCGATGAAATTTATTTCCATTTTAAACATTCAACGATGATTATAAAAAAATATATCATTAATAAGTATGTAATATATGAATTAATAATTCTAATGGTTATATATATATATATATATACATTTATGTGCATACATATATATTATTCACTTAGTTCTATTTAGTATGATATGAAAATGGAAATAGTGTTTATGCATACCTACGACCTACTATATCGATAAATTGTGTTTTCCATTTCATATAAATGTCTATAATACATATTTATATTCTAAATTTATATGATATAAAAAAAATTATTATACTATCGAAGCCTTTAAATTATTATCTATGTGATTCAATCAAGAGTAAAAAGTTATAACACGAAAGATAAAGAAAGCGAATGTTACCAAGATGTTTATTTAACATATAAATTTTTATCAAATCGGCAGCATAAAGTAATAAATGAATCATGAATGATATCATAAATATAAATATGGTTTTGGTATAATTTAACAACATACTACGGTATTTATAAAGGAGGTTAATCGTACCCTCGAAAAAAGGAATTTATAAGGTAATGGTTACATTCACAATCACTTTATTATCCAAGGATGTTTTTATATAAGTATCTACTAGGACATATTTATTATCCATGTTTATGTTTCATAAATGATTTTTCAAAGGTACTTTTTTACTAAAACATCAATTTTAAATGTTTAAATTTTTATTCTTCTAGATCATTCTCATTAATTTCCATGTTTTCAGAAAGGTTTTTAAGGAGTTATTTATATGGACATGATTTTTTATTAAATATTAATTCTCTTAAAAAGATTCAAAGTGGAATGGGACACATTGATCCAAAAATTTCTTTAAATGTATTCCATTCTAAATTGTGTGACTTTTAAATGTTTTAATGAAAAAGGGATATTTCTCTCATTGATTTTTACAAATCATTTTCATCTATATCAACATTACCGAATGGATTTTAAACTTGTTTGAAGTTGATTTATTATGATACAAATCATACATATTGTATTGAAGGTTTTGTTATATGTTTTACAGTGGAAGTATTATTTTAGTACAATTCATGGTTTATAGATATTGTGTTGAAATTTTATATGCTAGTTTTAAAACGAATGTGTATGTTATGTTTAGACATTTTCATTTGATGAATGAATTGGACTTAGTAAGTGATGGGTGGAGCCTGCTATAGCTTTTTGATACATCAGTAGGTCTCATGAGACAAACTAGTGTCTTGGAATAAGGCCTTGACAAAATAATATTGGAGTTCTGGGCACACGTCTTTGACTATTTGGTTATGACGTCTGGAATTATGCTTTCCATCATTATGAAAGTGTCTATTGACATTTCATGTGATTATTCAACTTGTAGAATATATATGTGAATAATTAAATGGAATTAATTGATTTTATCTTTTCAATATTATGATGAATTTTATGTTTAAATGGATTTTGTTTTAGCAATATACATTTCCTTAAATGATTATTCTTATTTATGAAAGATTCCGTTATATTGTTATCCTTAATTAGCATCTGAGATCACCCCTTTCAATGTATTATATTCCCCAAGATTCTAAGATGTGCATTGTGATTGATATGCAGGGATTAGCAATGGGAATAATGGAATTCATAAATGATTACTTATGTTATGTTTTTTGTTATAAAGTGTAAAGTATCACTCATGTATGTAATCTATTTTCCAAGACTGCTAAACTGATCTGTCTTTCTTGACATGATTCCTTGTAATCATGAAAATGTCATAAAATAATGCACTAAAATTTGTTAACATGGGTCGGGACATTACGCATATATTCCTCTTAGAATCCTTACCCTGGGTAGAAGGCAATTCAAGAAAGCCATTTGGCTCAAATCAAATGATGTTACCCAATTCGAGGTAATGTCTTCTCTGAAATTCCTTTCCATTATTTATCTATCTCCACTACATATAATATTATTGTTTTTTGTTTAAATAAAAACTGTATCCTAAATTTAATATATATTTTTTATTATTAGTATTCAATTTAATATTTTACACACCTTCATATAATGGATACGAACATAATATCTCTGTGTACGACGATCTTCTTCCTCACGAAACAATGATTGTTCAATTTTCCCCTACCACTTCTCATGATGGCCACTATAATGGAACTGAAAATATATATGATATATATGATATATATTTTATCTGTATTAGTCTTTAATTATCATTTATAACATAACATTATGGTTTTCATTTTTTATAAATATAATAATATAATTCGAGGAAGTGCAGACTACCGCCCCCTCAAAGATATATGACTCATCCTTGCTATGCATAGAATATATAAAGGATGAAATAATGAACTTATGTAACATATATAACATATATATTATACAAGAGTAATGATATAGCTATTTATCATTTAGTTTTCATTCCTTTAAATACGCAAAATAAATGAAACACGCGGTCATCCGTACGTACGACTTCCCGTCTCCATGATGGGTTTATTTCATTTCTTATATCAAATGATATAAAATATTTTAAATAAATATATACTAGATATATATTATATATATTATATCTAAATCATTAATATCAATCTATAGATATTGTAAATCTGACCACATGAAAAATTTGTAATTATAACAATTTTTTTAATTAAAGTACCAAACATCGACAAAACCACAGATATGATGTTGATTAACTATATTATTGTTATTAAAAGCTAATAAGTGATATTAGATGAATAATAATCTTTATAATGGTTTTTAATGATGTATAAATTAACATAAGTTTATTATTTAGGGCGAAAAATCCGCATACGTAATGATTCAGACTCATGGTAAGGGACTTTGCTCAATCTCCTTACACAGAGGTATAATTTGATAATATACACCTTCTTCTTTTACATGGTGTGTAATAAAATTCGTTGAATATAACTTTCCTTAAAAGGAAATATTTTTTCTACGAAGCCATTTTGTAAATAAAAAATAGAATGCTTTTATCATAAGCATCGACAAAGACCTTTCCACTACCACATGAATTATTTAATATTTGACTTCCTTAACAAGCTGCGTTGTTTTTAAATTGAATATAAATACCATACACCATTATTAAATATTTTAGTATTGAAAATGGTTTTTAATGTGGATTTACTATTTAAATACCACGAAATTATTTCATCGGATTTGAAATGAAATTTTATGATTGAAATGTTGATATTTGTAATCTTTTATGTTTAATGATTATATAATGTTACTCATTCAAATGACTTGTGGTTACCTGATAAACCAAATGATTAGTGGTTCAATGATAATCTCGAAAGAGTGGTTAGATTATATCCTCCTATTCATTTGGTATGCAAGTCGGCCATATTGATTTTTCATTTGTATGAATGATTTGTGGATGTCAACCATAATGTTATTCCATTTAAGTATGATTATGTACCATGTTTTCCTTTTATTCTATGTGTGTGCTTTCTATGGGTCTTATGGTTATCCTTTGGTTAAAAATTCATAATGAATGAGATTTTATTTTGTGTAGAGTATTTACTACTTCATAAAGTTGAAAATTATTACTTATGATAATGTATTCGTGGTTGAAATGTTGTTTTGAAAAACTAACAGTTTTTCTTCTTTACATATCCCATACAGAGTTTTTTATTCTTATCTCATGTTTTGGGAATGTTTTTAATAGGAATTAAAGAAGAATATGATCAAAGATGGCATCAAAAAAATTTCATTCTTTTTAAAACATGGAACCAAACATTTTTTAAAGAGTTTTGATTTTATAGAAAATCTGAATAATGAGTAGAATTTTCTACATGTAATATTCATTTTTTATGTATAAGTTATAACCTATTTATATAAACCTCTAAACATTAAATAATACTCAATGTGAATTATTATTTTAATTAAAGATTATGTAATGTTTATGGTATGGTACTTAAAGAAGATATGTTTTTTGAGGTTTTTTTCAAGATATTTTTTCAAAACTAAGTGGTTAGAGAAGTGTGAGGGTGTGGGAGATGTGGTATCATTTTATTGGGAAGGTAAATGACACACTTGGAATTTTTGAAAAAAACTTAGGTGTACCGACGTTTTTACAAAAAGAAATTGTAAAAATCAATCAATAAAAAATGGATGGTTTATATGATAGACATCATAGGGGTTCTGGAGAAGTGGATAGATCATTTTGGGCCATATGATTAAGGTTTATTCCCTTGTTATACATATTTTTACCTTAATATCAGTAATTAATTTTAATTGCAATAACTAATATATATGGAGAAAAAAAATGTTGACATTATTAGAAATTAGAAATTTTTATCATTTAGAATATAGATAAATTTTTTAGCAATTAATATCAGAGAATATTATGAAATTAATTTAAATTTAATCCCATTGATGGGATGACAATGTAGGGTTTTAAAGTAAAAACATCCAAATCTCTATGTTTCTATATGCTAGTGGAATGTGAAATTGATTGAAATGACATAAATTGGATTAATTTATAAGAATAATTTTTAATTAAATATTTAAACAAATTTAAATTTTAATAAAATTTATAAAAATAGTATATGGAAAAGTAGGTTTGAACAAAAAATAGAACTTTTCACTATTCATTAGAAATTGAAACATCACAGAAAAATACAAAAAATATGACCAAACCAAATTATTATGTTTATATTTCATATATTATTTTACTTTTTATATATTAAATCTAATTATGTTCCAAAAATTGGATTTAAAATTGGTCCTATAATAAAATTATGTATGAATGCCTTAATAAAAATATACTTTTTTAAGAGTAATATTAGGTTTGTTCTTATATTATATTTTTAAAAAGTATTGTATGAATAAAAAAAATATTTTATGGAATATATAATATATATATTACATCAATATATATTCTATAATTTAATTTAAATTAATTAATTATGGTAGGAGTACTTGCCTACATCATAATATTTTCCATTTATATTAAATTGATTTTCATTTTCAATTATTATTAATTTGTAACCAATGAATTATATTTATATTTTTTTAATCCATATATTTTCATATGTTATTTAATCCTACACATAACTACTCATTTAATGGAAAAGTTATTTTAAATAAAATATCATTTTTTAGTTAAACTCAGGTTTATATGTTACACATTCCATCGATGAATGTCATTATTGTGTTTAACAGAAGGTATTCTCAATGTTCCTATTAAAGAAAGAAAAAAAATCATTGTGTATAGAGCATGATTTACATGGCTTTGTGTATAATGAATGTGAAACAATGTCCTCTAATATAATATATACTATTTTATAGTGTTAAATATAATGAAAAATATAAAAAAGATTAAATTAATTAGAAATGAATATTTTAAAAAATTTATGGGTTTTACACTTTGGGAAAAAATCCAACCAAGGAATCCCTTTAGTGAAAACCAAAAGGAGTTATCTGAAGAAGAGGTTGAGCTCTTCCATAAGAATTTTTTAAATTATTTCTCCAACCATTAATTTATTTTTATAACAAGATTATTTTATAAAATCAGTATCCTTAATATAATTTCATTTTTTATAAGGGTAGAAACAATACCTTCACACACTTCCATCAAAATTTATACAAAATCATTGGTTGTGTGCATGAAGGACTACCCCCTCACGAACCAATGTTTTTCATTATTCTTATAAAACATATCATCTTTGGGAATGATGATGAAATTAAAATTTTTATATGACATTAATGATATATATTATATATTTATTCTTCAGAAATTATTATATAATACATACCTTCATGGATTCCGTTTTTTGAGAATATGGTAACTTCATTTGTGTATGTGTGAAATACTACCTCCTCATCACAATGTGATTCTTTTACACTTTATATGGAATATATTAATGATGGGTTCAATAAATATATTATATATATATGAAATAATAAAGTTATTGGAAATAATATATATATATATAAATCATTTACTTTTATTTCATTAGAAAAACGACAAGAAAATGGAAGCAATGTTCATGCACACGCACAACCAACCGTCTTCAGGAATTGTATATTTCTTTTAATAATACTATTATTCATGGATAATTAGAAATTATTATATATATATAATATATATTAAATTTATATCATTTTTTAAAATTATCAAAATATTTAAATCATTTTCGAGGAAGGACAATCAAGAATTACAGGTTAAGGCATATATGAAAAACATTGCAATTATTAACTAAAACATAGAATTAACAATAAATGGTTAACAAATTGGTAATATAAATTCATGATAAAATAAGAAATGTTATAATATATAATAAAATTTTAGTGTGGTAGATATATAACAAAATTATATTTATTATACAAGAGGTTTGAACGTGCAAACAAATATGCAAGACGTAAGGTCAAGTTTTCTTTGTCTCACATTTATCTCTATGAATTATATGTAATATTGACACCTTATTATTATGAGGTGGAATATATACATCACTATTAAAAGTAATATCTTGAATTTAATTTATATTGTGTTATTAAAATATTTAATTTATCTTATTCTTTCACAGATATCAAGCATCAAAATTTAATCAAGTAATAAGGGATTTTTAAGTATCTTTTTTATTTCTATTTGACATGTGCCATAATCAGCACTCTATTTTTTTATGTTGTATATAATACCCATAAATGTATTATATTATTTTTATAATTAATATTATGGTCATTTAAAAATCCATTTTACTATCTATATTTCTTGGTGTTTTCTGTTAAAATGTTACCAAATTGTTATGAGAATTTTTAATCAATTTTCCTTGATTGAGAAAAACATTTAGTTAAACACCGATATTCTATTATGAAGAGTTTATACTCCCCATTGAAATGTTTTATATTATATGTTATTATTTTAATGTTAATTTAAATTAAATATATTTTTATTATTTCATGGGGCTTTTGATTCAAATTTACCAAAATTATAAGAGTTTATTCCTACAATCTCATCATTTATCAAGATTGATTATGGTTATGTATACATTAATGAAATATAATGATACATATCTCAATAATTCAGATTATTTTTTTTCTCATATGATTTTTCAAGACATATTCATGCAGTTATACTATTTTTTCACTCTTTCCAACTAAATATAAAAAACTATTAATTTAGAAAATGTGACCTTATTTCACATTTCTGTCAAAAAATTGTTTTAATCAAAATACATTTTTCCAAAAATATTATAAAACATTTTTTTGAGTGATATTTTAGTCTCATTTTTAAGGGAATATATATTTGAAAATGTTTATTATTTAATTTTTTAAAAAACTAATTTAAAATATCCTTTACATTTCTTCAATGTTATATTCAAAGAGAACAATTTTCCAAATGCTTTATGATTTAAAAGTGTTTTCCAATGTGAAAAGGATATTTTTGTATTGAAATTTTTTAAATGAACATTAAATCATTTTTTATATTGATTCAACGTGGTTTATATAAGTTGATTATGATGTTGTTTTTCCCTTAAAAATAAATTTTCAAAGAAATGATATTTTCCTTAAGAACCACTCAAAATTATCATTCAAAATAATTCGTACTCTAAGATGAAATCCATTGATATAGTCTACTTCTAATTGGGGATATAATATAATGATTCTATTATTAATTTTTCTATTAATGGTTTATGTTTAATATTTCTTTTTTTTATAAAGATTTTTTCTATTACGTGGGTTATGGCATGATAAAACACCTATGAAACATGTATCCATTAAGGGGATATTCTATGATAAAATGTTTATCATCATGTGTCGTTTACATATGTCATGATATGATAAAAAAAATTATTATACCAATTTCATTTAATGGGTCATTATATGATGATTGTGTTTGTATATTATGGAAGAAATATATATGATTTCATTATGTGATGGTGGGAACTATATCTATCTCCAATATATTGGGTAAATTTTCATATTGAATGAGATATAGATGGAAGAAACATTTATGGTGTTGATGAAAAATGGGCCATATGGGTGTAAATATCCATAATGGAAAACATCGAGTTTTGATCGATTGTTGGAAATAGGTGTCTCCTAATCTCCAATGAGAAATAGGTGCATCCTAATCTATGATTAGAAAGAGGTTGGTACTGATCCACTACGGGAAGTAGGTGTAACCTTATTCACTAAAAGGACATGACTATGACTGGATATGTTGTCATTTTATATTGAGTTGTTGTAGTCTACATGCATTGCATGGATAATTTTTGGAAAATATCCTTGAATTATATGGAATGGGTTTACCTATTTATGTGTCTGAAATAATTATATATTTAATTCATATTGAAATGTTTCAGGGATTAATATCTTGATTACCATATGAATAATGCCTTATGCAGTTTCAAAGTTGATTCCATGACTATTGATTATGATATATGATGTGTTGGGTATGATGCACTAATGTTATTATTGTTTTATCATTCACTTATGTTTAATATTATGCATAACTATTTCCCATATTTACCCTTAATGAAAATGTGATCTAAAATATTCTTATATTTTATTTCCCTAAGTGATTAATAAATGATACCAAGTATGGGATCAAAATAGGATGATCTTTATATCAGATTATGGAGATCTACGACCATGTTATAAGACTATGTTTCCATGTATGGAAATTCCCTAAACTATTATTTTTCTTGGGAATATACATTTCTATTATTGTTAATATTCATAAAAAACATTTTCATATTAATTTATAAATTTATTGGGATGATATAGTTGGTATCAGTGGAAAGGATTCTCCATCCTTTAAAGACTATGATGGTAAAACATTAGGCACATCTCTTTCAAAATTTATAAGGATATGTTTTGGAATATCTCTATGTGTAAGCACAAGGTTCATATATTTAAAATATGTATCATATGTGGAAGGAATGGGCATTATGGGAATCTAAGTCCTATGTGGAAATCGGATGAAGAGAATATAGATTATGGAATGCCTATTAGTTTTACTATTGATGATCAATATAACATAAATGATATGTTAAAGTTATTATATGTTCTAATTCTATTGTTTATATGATTTAATTTTGGTTTAGGACCCTCTTATTTGATTTATAATTCATAGTATTGAAAAGGTATATTAAGGAATAGTATGATGAATAAGTAATGGTTAAATAAAAATGATGGATGATTAATGTGTATACGTATTGGAATTAATGAATTATGTTAAATGAGTCATGAGTATTATGTTTTACTTGTCGAATTTAGAAAAATATATTGAATAGTGTTGATGACTGATAAAATTTACATAATGAAAATTTCGTCTTTGGATTAAGGGAAGGTAACCCTTAATTTGTTCTTGGTGATGAGAAAACGATTTTTAGCTTGAATAAATAAATAATTGATATAGTTAGTGTACATTTAATTGTACTGATTTCCTTGGAACAGAATATTTATTAATTGAAAAATATATCTATGTTATCATTGATGAATTTTACAACTTTTTTAATGGATATAAGGATTATATCCAATAATATCTAGAATAATAAATCATAGCTGTTTTTAATAACTTTTTATTGTAATTATGATTTTTATCAATTTTTAACAGAATATATGTTAAATGTATTCACATATTTAGTATATGACTACCAAGGGATACTAAATGATATTTCATGATAAATATTATGCTAATTTTTATAAATTTTGTAACCTTATTTATACTGTTTATATCATTTTTCTTACATAAGGTTTTTATGGATAAACAATTATGGAATTAATTAAGATAAAAAATCAGATGATGTTTTATAGATTATTGTATAATCTCAAATTATATTGATTTATATATATTCTAAAACATATTTATCCATTTTTCTCTTATATTAACTAATGAAGAAAGGAATGACATATCATTATACCTCCTGACTTTTTAGTACTTCAAGACTGAAAATTTCATGTTCATTTCTTGGTGTATGAGATGAAGTGGAAATCATGGAAGGCCCATTAAAATGGTGATATTGTGAACATGATAAGGAATGAAATTAGGTAAATATATTTCCATATATTCTTAGATATTAAAATAATTCCTCAACTATATTAAAACGGTAACACCCCAAACCTAGTTACCAAGATTCGGTTCATTATTACAAAACATTTCCTTGATCACAAGGGATCAAATCTGGAATAACCCATCAATTTTATATCATTGGTAGTACTAGATACAAAAACAAGTTTTACAATACATTATAAAATTAAAAACAAAAAAAATTTCTCATTTTAACACATTAATCTCTCTTATACTATCCCTTAATGTCAGTTATAAAATACTTTTTCGCATCTTGTAAAAAATAAAAAATTTAAATGGCTTGGCTCTGATGCTCTGTAAGGATAACAATATAGCGGTATCATTCATAAATAAGCATAAAAATTTAAGGCATTCTAAATGACTAAAACCCAAGAATTTAGACATAAACATAAGAATAATATGGAAATGATAAATTAATTAATTCCACTTACTTTTTCACATGGATATTATATGAGTCAAATAATCACATGTAATATCAATAGTCAATTTCATAATGATGGAATGCATAAATCCATAAATCATATCCACAAAGTCATGTCCTTGTAAAAATACTGCAAATAATAATTTTTCATGTCTTTATTCCGCGAAACTATTTTGTCTCATGAGACATACTGATTTATTGAGGAGCTATAGCGGGCTCCCCCAATCAGTTACAATGTCCAACGCTTTACTCATATGAAAAGGTAGAATCATATCATAAACATTTTTATTAAAACAATCATATGAAATGTTAATTCTTTTAACATAAACCATGGTTTTTATAAAAATAACACATCCACAATAAAAAATATCACAAAACCTTCAATAAATTATGGAATATTTTATAATAATAAATTAACCTCAAACAAGTGTAAATTTCATCAATGTATGTTTAAATAGAAAAAATCAAAACAATTTGAGAGAAATATATCATTCTATTTTGAAATAATTTAAATGTAACAAAATTAATAAAGATAATATTTATTTTTAAAATATTCTTATAAGATTTTAACGGAAGATTCTAAGGTGTTATTACGGTGGAAAATAGCCTCACTTGTCATATAAGTTAAGAAATAATCTTTCTTGAATTTTTTTCGAAAAGATTTTAAAAGAATATGTTTGGAAAATGATGGAATGATTCCATTATAAAAATTTATTAAAAAGTCTAACAAAGGTATAAATAAATTTATCCCATAGTATGGGAAGTAGAAAAATTGTTTTGAAATACATTTTTAAGAAACACATATGTGGATAATAAAGAGGTCTCAGTAGATACTCACGTATAAACAACCTCAAACAATGAAGAGATTGTAGAATTTACCCGCACCTTGTACATTTCCTTGATCAAGTGTACATTAACATCTTGTATGTTATTTAAATAATTTTTATTAAATTATAGTGGAACCATGTACATAAATATGATATCATATATGATGTTCTAATATTTCATTGTAAATAATTTTTTAGTAGTATCATTAAGTCGGGTGTTAACTGATTCATTTTCTATTATATTTTTTATTACAACAGACACATTTTTTTGGATATTTTGTATTTGTTTAATATCCATGATGATATTAAATTCTTAAATTATTTTTTTAATCATAAAATAAAAATTATTCTTGAATGTCTATGATGGGGAATTAATCTAATCACGTTCGTGGAGACAGTATTACATACATATGAACGTGCGAAAATATCATTATTTTCACTCTGAAATAATATATAATTGGATGGTATATCATATATTAATACTCATTAAAATATGATATTTATTATTTTCATCAATTTTACTATTATTATACCCATTCAAATAATGAAGTGTTGAATTACATACTACACCACGACGTGGAGATGGTAAGCCATGCATATGCACGTATGGTGACATTATCATTCATTAGATGTATAGAATAATTAATATGGTTGTACCATATATATATATTAACATCACCAAATATAGAAGGTAATGGAGTAATTATTATATTATGGATACAACAACTAAAGAGTAAGTGGAATAAGTAAAGACCATTGAATGAGGTGATGACATTATTACCTCTTCTCAGGGTGCTTCCTTTTTATTTTCTCAAAAGGTCATCTATGGATGGATTATGATAAATTTAAGTCCTCTAGGTTGAAGTGAGAGTATTTGGAAAGATATATGATCAGGTTTTGTCCAAGCCAAATGGCTTTGGAGGTATGAAATTAAGAGAAGGGGAATTACTCTTTTATTATAGAGGTTAGTGTCACTTTAGGAAATGCATGAAATATTATTTTATTATACAATCATATTCAGTTTATAATGGATCCAAAAGGATTTATTTAGAGTATAATGTGGGTCTAAGTCAAAAACACTCAACCAATATGTTTTAGACAGGTTTAGTTTACCATATTAACTTTATATATTAGATTTTACTCTTCATTAAATAGTTTATGTTTTACATTGTGTTGTTGTATTATTATAATAAATGGTTTATAAACAAAAAATAAAAAGTGATAAGAACCCCAAGATGTTCATTATTGATATTTAAAACCTTATATTAGTCCTTTTTATGATCCCTGTATTTTTAGGAATATTATATAAATTAAGAATATAGTATTTTTTAAAAAACAATTCTTTTAGGTCAATTTTGACATTATTTGGTATTTTGTTTTTTGTGACAGTGATATCAACATTATCACTTTGAAAAAATAATAATTTAATTAACCCTATCATGTCATATTAACCTTGAAAATCACGTTAATTCAGAAAATTTCTCAATTTAAATTTATTTGGTTGTTTATATTAAAGATTATTTTATTCATTCATTCAAAAGGAAATTCCTTCATCATCATTGTGTCATTAATAAAGTTAAATATTTTATGTATAAATATTATAAATAAAATAGAATTATGTAAGAAATATTTTTATCTTTATAAATAAATTTTTATTGTCGAATTTATCTTATGTATAACCTTATATTAAAAATGGTTTAGTTATTAAATGATAAATTTACAACTTTTAACTCTTACATAAATAATAAAATAATAAATGTCTTAATCATTTCCACACATCCAGATTAGGTACCTAAAATACATACATTATGTAATATATTACATAACAACTATTTATCTATATAAATAAAGATTAAAAAAATTCATGAATAATACAAAATATTTCATTACATACAATTCGTATATCGTTTAACTTTATAATTTTTAAATCATAGAAAAATAATAATCTAACAAATCTCACTTATTTCACAACTATTGGACAATTTTTCAAAACATAAGAAATTACTTATTACATAGTATGTCATAAACACCATCAGTAAATTACATAAACTAGTTATTCTTGAAATGATTTAATGTGTAATAAATTAATTTGAAATATGGGGAAATTGAAACCTAAAAATGGGTGTTATAAATTGATCAATATGGGTAAAAATAAGTGATAAACACTGAAGATCAAAATATATTATAATATGAGAATAAAAATATTTTCATTCTATATTAAAAAATTATAATTCAATAATAGAATTGAATGAGACGTATAATATATCCATTGAAATAATGAAATTAAAATTATCACTTTGATATCAATAACTATATCTTGAGTGATGAAATATTTTATTCATGAAAACTAATTTCAGTCCCTGAGAAAATTAATCTTGATCATAGACAACATTATTACACAATCATGTTCCTGTTCCTAGTTAATGAATTATTCATTGTAGCCAAATAAAAATAATCATGATTATATGTCTCAATATAAATATAAATTCATTGAGGGGGGGGGGGAATATAATATTGGTCCCCATAAACTAATTTTATGTATAATGTATTTATTTGATGAGAAAATGAATAAAAAAAATTAATTGACATCAGAAAAATTCATCTATACTAGAATATCAAAGGTAATACAAACATTTTAACTTATTTTAGTAAATATGATAAATTGATAATAGCCCATTCGTAGAATCTAGTTGGATTAATAAAGAATTATTTGTCATTTTTTTATATAGTTTTTATTATTCATATAACATCATTCCAAACTCCAAAAATTTGGCACGTTTCAATAAATTAGATATCATAGTATTAACCCATCTATGGGAATAAAGTGTATGATAAAAAAGATATATTATTAAAATTAATATAATATTCTATAACATAATGACAATATATGAAATTCGAATAAATTTACCTATTTAAAATAAAAGATATTATATAACTATAACATATTTAGAAAATTAAAGTGGTTAGTTTAACAGTACATAGTGAACATTACATTAATCATCAGTTTACGAATTAAAACATAAGAGACACCAATAATCTAAACCATGTTGACCAAATTTATAACATAACCATAACCCCTATTGATTTTTGATGTGGATGGACAAAAAATACATTGTAAACATTTCTATGTAATTAATATAAATCTTCATCAGATTAAAAATATATATATTTTCAATAGTTACTCTACAAAAAATATAACAACAATCTATGTATGAATATCTAAAAATAAAAACAAGTCGAATCAACAGTATATGGTTAATTAAATTTTAATAAATGATTAGACCACAATGAACATGTGTTCCCTAATTGGATCCTCAAACAAAAATGGATTAGTTGTTGATTATTAATGTATTATTGAAAATAAATGAACTATTGAAGAGGATATATTACATTAAGTCTTTAAATTTAGATGATGTATTAACCTTCCCATTTTTTTGCACGAGAGTAGGATAGAAGCATTGACACATAATTGATGGTGGAGAGATTATAATGTTGGGTTAGGATATAAAAAAACTCCATGTGGGGTATAAATTAAATTGAAATAATTAATATAGAAGACCATGATGTATATTCCACTATAACACATTAGTATTAATGTATGATGAATATATAAAAATTTATATAGTCTATAATGAAAAAATAATATCATTCTATAAACTCTTAATGCTAGTTGGGGTGAGGAGAGGGAGATTTATTTTCCCCAACTAGAAAAAGTGTACACTAGTTTTTATATTATTTGTATATACTTATTGGTTGGATGAATTTACCAATGTATTATAACATCTTGGAGGATAATACACATTATTATTTCTTTCAATATTCATATCACGTGGATTTACCTAAGATACCAATAAAAATACATATTGATTATGATGATTCCAATTTATATTATTACCACTGTGGGATGAAATACATGAGAAACATGAATTAAATTAGAGAACTCATATAGGGTTTTTATGAACCAAAATGGAATTGAATTCATTTTAGGGGACCATGTGTTATATATCCAATGATTAAATTAATGGTAAAATGGTTAGTGATTTATTTTTGTGAAACCCTGTAAAATGAATCAATAGTGCGATCCTGATATTTTTGTAGTGGAAAAGAATGGTTGAGAACATGAGTTTTTCACCTCGGGTATGAGTGAAGGGTTTAAAAAAATATCTAGTGCTATTTTATTTTATATGAAATTATGGGGATGATGATCCCCTTGGTACATGAAAATTATGTATTTGTATATACATATGTATGTGTGGTGTGGTTCCATTGTGGATATGTAAATATAGATAATGAATACCTAATACCTAGTCCTAGGTAGGGTATGGGTCCCCTGGTGTGTTTACTTATGTAGTTATAGGAATGTTTATAATTCCATATAGTAGTTTTTATGTTATGTGTGTTGTTATATCTTCACGCAAATTTATAATATGTTTTTGATATGGCTATATTCTTCATTAGTTGCTTATGATGTCCCATTAATGGGTATTTTTTTCTTGGGTCGTAAATTTTTCATAGAGATACATAACAACTAGATGACATTGTGATGGGATTCAGGTATGTTTCTATTACATAGAATGGATCCCCTCAAACGATAAGTGTAATGTTTGAAAATTTCTTATAGTTTAAAATTATGTGATAATGGAACCAAGAAGTTATTATTAAACCTAATGATTGATAGTTATTATTTATTTTCCCTTTCTTATTTATTAATATTTTATTTTTATTAATTTACATGTGAAAACATTTTATAATAATTTATATTTGGTCATTAGTTAGTAGTTCCCCACTAAGTAATACTTGCACTTTGTTAGGGATAAAGTGGAACATGATTACGAAAAAATATTTCAATTATATTCATAAAATAATATTTTTTATATAGGAAATAATAAAATTTTTTAGATTATTGATTTCATTAATGAAATATATTTCAATATTATTGAATTTATTTTTTAAGGAATATGGAAATCCATTAAAAATTAAAGGTAATTTAGCTCACATATATTTTCATGTAAAGATGATATTTATAAGGAATTAATTATTGAAATTACAATATCATTTATCATAAAATTATTTTAAATGTGTAATTCCATCAAAACATGATGACTTGTTATGTTATTTGACTGCAACTGGGAGTTTTTCATATGGAAAAATATTACAATTTTTTGGGATTTTTATCATAACGAATTTTTGAATTATAAAACAATATATATCTAATAGGTATTTTTAAAAGATAGATTAAAGAATGGATCTCTCTTTATTCTTTCATCTGACTATAGGATTTTAAAATAATTGCATTATGTTTTACAACTTATATGAAAATGGACACCATTATATAATGATCATGAAATATTATTATTTAAATTTGATGTTTATACTATAGATGTTGTATTGGTGGGTATAATTAGAAAATAAATTATGACATTTAGTAACATTTGACTGTCAGTAAAAATATATTTATTTATACTTAAAAAATATGCACTATATTTTTAATAATATTATTTTATTCAATAATATATATTTATTTCCAAATTTATTTCTATAAATTTTAATTGTAAAATAGTATAAATTAATTAATGGACAAATAAAAACTTTATTTGAAATGATATACTAAATTTATGATTTTATTATTTCAAAAAAATATTATATTGAATGTTTAATATTTTTCTGTAATGTTATAGACATCAATGAATAGTTAAAAATGACATTTTTATTGAAAATTGTATTTTCATTGGGGTATCTAAATTGAATAAAATTATTTCTGAATATTTTTGAAATATAATTAATCAATTTTTCTAAATATAATTCATTTGTGGAATTAAATTTTAATTTGATAAATTAATTTAGTATAAAATATTTTCTATACTAAAAAATTTTATTATTGAGGAAAAATTTTTGTCATGGCATTATTCGTATTTAATAATAATTTGAATTTATACACAATTGATTTTAGAATCACGATAAATGTATTACATAATACCAATTATCAAGAATTTTGTTATCTATAATATATCATATTTATTTCTAGACATTGTGAATTGTAATCGTAGTAATTTGTGATACTAGAGTAAAGGGTAAATCATGTAATTATGGTTGAAAATAACATTTTAAGGACTAAAAAATGACCCTAAAAATGTACTTTATTTTATTATAATATTATATGAATCCCATAATCACAAATTTGTTTAATATATATGTTTTTTTGAACATGGTATCTATTTTAATAGTTATGTTATTATATATATATAATTCAAAATATCAGTCTCTTTGGTGTATTATTTATTCATTATCTATATTTGGATAAAAAATTGAATATTTTCATTAATAAAAATTAATTTTAAATGTAAATGAATATTTTTCATCAGGGAAATTTTTTTACAAATTTTATTCTTTATGTAATTTCATTAAATGATTATGGAACAATGATATGGTGCATATGAAAGCTCCAGAAGAATAAATAATACGATTTGAAAACACAAAAATATTATTATATGACTGAATCAGAATGTACCAAAATTTGATTATATAACTGTGATATATTCTATAGGTTTGAGCTCATAATATTCTAAATTGAATATTTCTTGTATTTAGTAAATTCAAATTAAATGAATTGTTCCAAAATTGCATTTGATGATATTTTATAGTAAATAATATTTATTAAAATGATTTAAAATTCCAAAAACTTATATACACGACCATTTACATATGTATAGTTGATAATATCAACCATTGTACATTTATTTTCCTATATTCATTTTATATAATCTTTATATACCCCTAAATATTAGAAAGTTTAAAATCATAGTAGTTGTTAAATATGTTTAAAACATGTCAAATAATATTGACATAGTTAAAAAATATAATATACAATTATACAAATATTAATGTATGATATATTTTATAATAAAAATAGTATTATATTCCAATAATAGTAAATTGGGTATATTATAATGTAAAAATTTATTTATTTGAATTTAATACATTAAAAAATCAATAGTTCCCCAATCCTCTTACTGAAAATGAAACATATTATTCTCATTTCATAAAAACTAAAAACCCATTATATAATTCAATAACACAATATATATCTTCCATGAATTAGTTTACACATTATATTATTCTTTTATAGATTATAAAAAAATCTCAGGAATACATTTCTATAAATCATAAGTGATTTCCCAAATAAGATTAATTGTTTTTCTTTCCATCATTTTGAATTTATTTCATTTTATAACCTCGTAAAATATTTCCACACATGATGTACCAATAAAATTCATATGAACCATATAATTATATGTTCTTATGTTAGTGGTATAATTTATATAAATCTCATTCATCCAGTAAATGTGAAACAAAAACGTCATTTTAGTGTATGGTGGACACCCACCTTGCGAACCATTTTATTTTTAATCATTTATTTTATCTAAATGATGTTTATAATAAGAAAAATAATGAATATTTTATATTTACATGACATATTATTGATTATATAGAATAAATAAAAATTTCTATTTTAATATTTCATTCACTGAAAAATAGCAACATCATCTGTCCGTAAATATGGACTACCACCTCCATAAAGTGATGTGACTGCTTCCCATATCCACATAATGTGGATTCTATAAAAATTTTTATTAATAGAAAAAACTATATTTGTAAAATTATGATCATTATGGTGATATAAATTAATATATACCTTTTTCTATAATGTTTTCTGAATAAAAGATACATTACTCATGTGTGCATATGGACTACCGACATCAAAATTTCAACATAGTTCATTTTTAATAATAGTATTTCATGATTGTTTTTAAAAATATAATATACATAAAAAATAATATAATTATCATGATTTTAATCAAGGATATGATTATAAAATGACATTTTTTACCATAATTAATGTACCTATTACTTTTTGGACATATGATGAAAATTGCATTGAAAAGAAAAATGTGAACATAATTAATTTTCTAATTATATTTTACATTTTAAATGATAAAATTACTGGAATTATAATCATTAATATTATTCTTATGATTGCAAATATTTACCATAATTTTTTCTTTTTTGATGAAAGGAACAAACATGATGAGTGGGTCTTAATGTTAGGAAGTTACATTTTAAAAATACTCATTTAATGTTTCGTTCAAAATATTTTATTCCATATCAATATTATTTTCAAAATTTTTCATTAAAATTTGTATTTTATATCGAAACGATTTAACAATTCATTCTTGTCAGGCATTTACTTAATTAAAATGTTTTTTAGGGGGATAATATTTATATTTTTACTTTATAGATTGTTTACATTAAAAAATATTTTAAATGTTTTCAATATTAATTTTCTAAATATTTTTATTCCATATATTTTCATGAAATTATTTTATGAATATATATGAAAATAATTTAATTATAAATAATATACTTTGTTTCATTGGAGTTTCATTCAATGGTTATCAAAATGAATTTTTCTATGTGTTTTTATATAATATTTTTACAAAAAAGTAAAAATTAAGATTCTATTAGAACATATATGACGTCAACATAAATTTTATCCACATCACGAATTAATTTATATTTTAAATACTATATAACTTATTAGTTTTTATAAATGAAAATACTTCCTTCAAAATGTTCTATTTATATTAAAAATGGGTTAAAAATGGAATTTATATCAAAATAATTTAAAATCATTTCGATTGGGGTCATTGAATATATAAAATAATTATTGATTTTCGATTTGATGGTTACATTGTGGTTCATAGTAATTTTTTAAAATGTTTATTTCTACTATTATAAACATGTGATGGGTTGGTCTATGAGATCCCTCCAATTAATTTTGTATAATCTATGGTTAGATGTTGACTATGATTGTTTTTAAATGTGTAACCATAATGGTTATTTCATGTGTAATAATAAGAGTTTCTATAGATGTATTTTTGTGGTTATTTAAGGTTATAACCATGATATCAATTCAATGTATATCTAATAGGGGTATTCAAAGTGTACATGTTAGGTTTATACTATTTCAAATCATTTGTATTATTCCATTTTCGACTGTGAAGGATACATTGTGAATAATAATGATTTGAAAATGATATCTGAGGTTCTCTAGAAGATTTATTTATGATTTCTATTGTTTTATTATATATATTATGAAATATCAATGTAATTTATGGTGTTTATTTTTAATGAAATATATATTTTTACTTCATATAGAAGAAAACTATATCATTATTGTGAAATTTTTTATGAATTTTTTTACTAAAAAATCTTGAATATTAATTTTCTCTATTTTGTGATCATAGTCATTATATTTTTAACACTAAGAGAGGGAGGTGAAATCATTGATATATTTTATTTATTTTTTATTAGAAAATGAATCAAACTTCAACGAGGTTAATAATCTCAATCCTTACTAAAATCAAATTGAAAACACATCCATACAAACACATGTATTTAAAATGTAAAATTTTCAATTAGAAGAGATACAATTTTGTTGTGATTATGATATATTCTAATACCATAGAATGCACTAGAAAACATCATCTTCTTTGGAATACAATTAGTAATATTTTATCTTTCACTCATGAGTAATTATGAATAAAATCACAGTGTTTTTGTTCTCTATTTAGATAAAAAAATTAAAATACAAAATCATTGTAAAAAAACTGGTTTCCTGGGCTTCTTTTTAAAAATTTCACATATAGAAAATTTCAATGAAATTATTCCCTTTCATATAAAACAGCGGGTAAGAATTTCATGGCCATTATAATCAAAATTAGTATGATTGGCCAGTTTTATTTTTCCCAATCAAATTTCTCAATATGATAATATATATCTATTTAATGGAATTGAGGAAAATATAAAAACGTCATACATTAATTCATAAAACCAAATATGACAATCCTGCTAGAAGAATATTATAATTATGAAAAATTGAATCACTATTGGAATATAATACCTTTACCCCATATAATCATTATATTAATACGACGGTCAGGTGAATATGATCATTAAATAAATAAATTGTAATATTTTTTTCTCACATTTACCTTATGTATGGAACAACATCTCCATGAAAATAAAATTCCAAAAACAAATATTCTCTATATAATTTATTTAGTTCACTTCCATTTCTCTACCACTCTTGAATATTAATTCTGTTAAAAAAAGTTATATTTAGTTTTTTCCATTTATACTCATCCAAATTTTGGTCTGTTTGGGAGCCCTGAACAATTTCTTTCTCAAAAATAATGAATAAATTTTCTTGTTTCATTGAATTTTGGGTGCACTATATCTTCATCAGTTCTACTTAACTATTATCATTTTATCCTTATCTTTGTAAAATATTCAAACCAATTCATCTCAATCACAACACACCCCATAGGGATTTTTATGACTACAAAAATCCCTCCTTCCGATGGCTAAGGGCTAGTGACTAGAAATGACGGAATAATCTTAAATGTGGGAGACATTTTTCAGTGTACCTGTATTCTTGTACACAGAGACATTAAAACCAAAAATGTTGAAAATTATTCATGTATGGTACTAAGATAACTACGAAGAACAAAAGCTCAAAACTATAAGTAAAGGGTCCTGAATAAAATCCCAACAAAATACAAGTACATGCACGTGATGTATGTATGCGGTTGACCCTACCTGAAGGGTATGTGAAGGGGGTTCCTCATGAAGTCGTAGAAGTAGGCCTTTTATATCATATCTCACTCAGTGCCACATAGCGATGGACCACCAAGGGCTTTGTCCAAGAATATGTCATCTACACATGACAGAACACTTGTAGATAGATCCCGTGCATGGGTGAGTAACACAACACACAGTAAGGACTCAAAAAAATGTAATGCCACAAAAGAATATATTGGAAAATGTAGACTACAAATGATGTACAATAATTGTATCCCCTAATAATTATAGATTAGAGAGTGTCACTAGAGTAACCTCACACAGGAATAATCTAAAAAATGGAAGAAAAGACTTCTAGTCATCATTCGTAACACCTTGTACGACTGAATCACCCATCCCTGATGAGTGATTATTGTACATGGATCACATTTAATCGCTCATCTCGTCTTTCAACCAGATCACATAGACCTGCTCATCTATTGGGCCAACCAGATGACAAAGACCCACTCACATCTAAGGCCAAATAGACCACATAGACATGCTCTTATCTTAGGATAACCAGATCACTTAGACACATCATCTCTTTCCTCAACCATATAAATTATACTCGGCCATCTCTTGGGTCCTCCAAGTCCCTTTGACTTGATCAAAGTACACTTGATTACAGAAGAGTATTCTCCCCAATCAATCGGTCACATCTCAACTACAATGGCTGTTCATTTATTATATACCAAATGTAAAAACTCAATTTGAGGGTAGCAATACCACAAGTGGCTCACCAATTGGATGAATGGTGTATATGTTATGCTGGTTTTATTAAAAAGGGGGATGGTCTTGTCTAGGTATGGTCTGGCCTGGTCAGGCTGACAAGACCCGAACCATCCCATGGTCTACCAAACTAATCCAATTATACCAACCCAACCCTTGTCAGACCCAAACCAAAATGACTAGGCATGGTCCATCCCTATAGATTGCCGAAGTGACCCATCTTCTCCAGCAAGGCCCGCCTCTTCGTTCATGTTCGTCCTCCATTGGATACGGTTATAGTGTATCCCCTCCATATCAGGTGGCCACTGGGTGGTTGGCCACATATCCCATGAAGAGACCATAGATAACATGTTATCCCCAACCCATGGCCAAGATGCCGGCCTCCCATCATTACAAGTTTCCCCACTGGCGCAATAGTTCTATAATCTAGCTGCCCACTGGCCACATCCCCCTCCACTATGGTGCACCGCCGGTGCATTTGGAAACCTGTTTCTTTCATGATCCATCGAACTTTCTTTGGTAGTCCATTATTGGATTAAAAGGGTGTTATGACGTCCTATGATAAACATATCCCCATCAATACGCAAAAATTCCTATTGAGGTCTATCTGTGTGTTTGGTCGTGCTTAGAACTACTCAAAAAATTCCACTGTGACCTAATGTGTCCATCAGCAATGAACATGAATGGGTGAGAGATCACAATTAAATCCAAGAGTTACAAATATTGGGTATGATTATTTAGTAATCTATCATTACATTAGAACAAGGTAATATATCAAACTATTACAAGTAATATTCCTTTTCATCAATCCTTAAAAAGTGTTCCCAACCCCGAAAGAATTATTGACCAATGGATCAACATGTTACATAGTTGACCCATGTTATTTGTTTACAATGAAAGAATGGTGAATGTAAAATCACATAGAATAAAACTCATTAGCTTGACAATGGATCATTTTTTTGTTACAATTTTACCACTATCATTATTCATTCCATGATCCACAACCGAATGTTGTTGTCAGTGATCCATTGGATGATGAAAGGATGAAAAAAATTTCTCATTTTCATGGATGCTTCATTGATCATATATTGCAAATTCCAAATATCCAATTTTATTGAAATACTCGATCCTACGGAAAATCCAATATACAATTAACTCATCAAATTGGGAAAACATGTTTCACTGTTTATTTTTCATTGAGTCACTGCATCATTATTCTATTTTATTTGTGAATCAATGTGTCTGTTAATCTCAGGTCACAATTTCATTATGTAATAATAGCATTATAAAAGTAAAATAAAATAAAGTTAAAGATTATATTATATTTCCCTAAAAATGTATAATTATATTTTTCCTAAAATGTCAAAAAAATTATTATTCCCTAATCCAATGTCATTTGAGGTTTTGAGTTTTTGTAAGAAAATTCATTATTACGATCACAAAGATGCACTCTGATTTTTAGTTTTGGAACCACTTCATATTCTACCAAAACTGTGTATGCACACTATTATAAATAAATGTAAAAGAGTTAAAAAAAACTATAGGATCACCGAGACATGGAATCATGTTCTGTCTGAGAGCCTGTTCGTAAAATAATCCAATATATATTTAAAAAAATTATTTGTATTTCTAGGACATTAAAAAACCCCACATATATGTATTTACATACTCATTATTACAAAAATGGTCTAAAAACATATGGGTGGTAATAAGCACAGATTTGAGGATCCCACCCTCAAGTGATCTCATAGTGATTCTTGTGATGGCACCGAACACACACTATAGGAATTGATGAACCATGAAGGAACTTCTTATACTAATACTTAGTCTGTATCTAGAATTCCGCAAATGTCTCCCCATCATCAATGTCCATCTCACCCATGTTGATGACCTGTGATGGATAATTTGAATACCCCCTCAGGTTAGATACATGAAAGGAATTATGCACTTAGTGCATCTAGGGGGGATGGTGTAGTTAATACACCACCTAACCATCTTTACTCAAAACCTAAAACTGGGTGATGAATCTTGGAGAAAAATTTCTACCATGGACAAATCTCTATAATCCTCATCGATGTGAGTCCAGAAGAAACACATGTTCTTCATCCTCAAAAACATAGTTCAACTTTCTCATATCTACATAAAATTTATTCCTTCTCATTATAGTCCCCATACACTCCAGGAAGACCTACACATTCTCAATGGAAGATCTTAGAAACTCTGGAACCATTAGTGCTAACGCCCCTATGTCTGTCCAGCATAACAATGATCTACACGGTCACCCATAAAATGCCTTAAATGATTACATAACAGAAGTGGGGTTTTAATGGTTGTTGTATGTGAACTCCACTAGAGGTATATGTTCCTCTAAATACTGACCTAATTCCACGATACATGCACAGTACATGTCAATAATGACTTGGATAGTCATATCCCCCTAACCATCAATCTGTGGCAGGAATGATGTGCTCATGAGTAGTTGAGTCTTGAATGCCTACTGTAATCGCTTCCACAACTGGTATGTATGGTACGTGTCCCAATCAAAGACTATCATAAATGTTTATTCATGGATTTCATTTATCTCATTCATCTTGAGTAGTCCCTTGCTCTCTACTGAACCCTGCCCCCAGATGGGTATATAGTTGGTCGAAATGGTAAACTTGTCCACGATCACCTAGATAGTATCGTTCCCCGGAACATCCATGGTAAACATGTCATGAAGTCCATATACATACCATCCAAATTCCAATTTTTCAATTCATGTATCTATGTCAATCCTATTATAAAATTATTCAATTCTTTCACTTTATATCAAGTGAGGCTCTAGGAAACGTTCTCCACTACCGCCTTCTTTCTCCTTAGCCAATATTTTTATCTTCACAGATCATTGTACATCGTTTACACTCTTGGATAAACTACCAAGGGGTAGGTGTGTATTTCCATCAAAATGACCTCTCTCTATGGCATAGTTACAATGGTGCACCATATAAAATGGATGACATGCTACCCTTTTATCAAATATATATCAAAATCATGTAATGATGATAACAGATAATATTTAACCTCTCAATAATTATCTACATTTTGTTCCTCCCTAACTTGCAATAAGAGTGGTGGAGTGACAAACATAATATAAATATAGGTTTTTCCATCACTACCCATGAATGATATCATCATTGACGTTAATTACATTGACGCATCACTCAACAAACTGAAAACCATATCTCGTGTTGAGAATATCTCCCATCATGTTTCCCTTCCTATCCGTATAGTCTATCTCAAGTTCATTGTCCATTAGTAACACTTTCCACCGCCACATCCTCACATTCATGTCCTTTAGGGAGGATATATACCTGATGCTTTTTTGTTCAGAGTAAACAGTAAACTATTCACCCATTATTTAGTGTCTCCACGTCATAAATGGGAAGACCAATGCCACTAGATCAAGATCATGGGTCGTGTAGTTCTGTTAATTCTTCATCAACTATTGATAACCATAGTAAATCAACACATTAAAATACATCAAGACACATCCCAATTCAGTTACTAATGTGTTTAGAACACTTCATAACCAATTCCCTCATCTTGCATAAATAGGAAAGGGGAACTCGTGAGCCTCCCCCTTAGCTCATGAAAACACTCTCACTTATTCATTTACACGATGGGTTATCCCATCCATGTAAAAGATGATAAGGGTGATTTTGCAATAGAAACTTTGTTCAAGAACCTCTAGTATTATCTAGTCTATCAAATGAATCTACAAACCTCAAACATGTGGTTGGGTGGATCCCAAGAAAGATATTATTCTATCTAATCAGGTTCCACTCAAACTCTAGTATCTAAAATGATGTGTCCTAGATAGTAAAACTCCCGAATCTAGAAATGAAATTTTGATAGATTCCCATAAATCAAGGGTTCTTATTGTGGATCTAGGAATTTTTTTTGGGGTATTAGGTTCTCCACCTCGGACACTGAGTACACCAAGATATAATCAGATAAGACCATGATGATGTAGTAAAGGAATGGTTGGAAGATCATGTCCATGATTTTCAAGAAAATTATTGAGGAAATGGTCACGCTGAAAGGCATCAAAATTAACTAATACTGGATAAAAAAACACCATAAGTATGTCTTTAGTACATCATAATCCCACACATGAATCTGAAATTGATTAATATAATGTCTATATTTGAGAACTATCTCGGTTCCTACAGCTGATCGAAGATGCAATCAATCCTTGGAAGTGGGTATTCATCCTTTATAATCACCTTATTCGAGCAATTATTTTCCACACACAGCCTCACACATTCTACTTCCTTCTATGAATTAAATGTTGGGGCCTCCAAATATGAAACAATGGGCATCATGATGCCCTTTATTTGTCAGTCCTCTAGTTTTACCCTCAACTCACAATGTTCTGCGAGAGCCATTAGATATGCTGGTGTGGATATTTGTGTTGTCCCATAGTATAAGTAAATTCATAAGTCAACCTCAATGTTAGGAGGTTAACATGGAAAATTTTCAGTTATTTTTTCCTCATACTCCTCCACAACTACAGGAAATAGGGACTCCCCTCGACCAATGCACTAAGGGTAAGGCCAGCCAACTTGTGAGTGATCTGATGCACCATCCTCCATGATATTCTATCCTATGACTCATGTTTTCCCCTTTCAATGGTAATGTAGTATCTGGTCCAATATATATGGAAACACCACATTCATGGGGATAAAATATTAAATCTTAGTATAGAATATGGATAACTAGTCTATCGGCGGAATGACTTCAAAATGCACTGATGCTAAATAAAGGAGATCCCAGGAAAATCTCTAATTTCAAAGAGTTTGCTCACACTATCAGAACCATATTATGATCATTGAGTCCCCTCTTATAAGAGTCTCTAATTGTATGGATCAGGTCAAAGACTCCAGCAGAATCTCAATTCTATGAATTAGGTTTGTGGAATTTAATGAGTGTCGGATATTTGTGTCTATAATAACTACTGCTAAGGTAAGAAAGATATATATCTTACACCAAATCATCTATGGAGCATCAATGTCATAAAATTTAACCGCCTTATGTTTTTATCACCCCTATCCACTAGCTACCAGAGGCCATGGTGGACAACCTAGGTGAGGTGGCAGAATCATCTCAAACCTCTACCCATCGCCTACCAATCTGTATGGTCCCTGTCATCTCTGCCTCCCTATAGACCACCCTACTCGACAATCTGCCTCTTCCATGGGTGTCCCTCATTGGTCTTCTAATCATATTCAAGAATATTCAAATATTCAAGATCCATGAGTCTATTTCCAACACAATATTAGAACACCCTGCTGCTCAGTTGACTCCCACTACCCCAAAGGTCATGTACCACTAACCCTATTTACAATGGCTGTCCCCTGAAAGTCATGACTCTTTTCCGTATCAAATGTTATATTCCTGTAAACTATTGATGAAGACGCCAACACATGGTGTCTAATGGTAGCTCCTACATCTGGCGACCTCTCATATTAGAAGTTCTCAACATGTTGGTAATGCTATAACACCTCATCCTAAATAGGGATGTTTATATATTCTCAAAAAGATTGGATTTATCAGTTTATTCCCTCCTCAAAATCTTAGGATCACAAGAATGAGTCCAGAACCATGTTATTATAGTAATAATAAAGCTCACTAAATATTTTTGGGTATTCTGAAACTTTCATACTAACCGACTATAGGCACAGAAGCTCTTGTATGCACATAAAGAGTAACATATCCAGAAAGAATTTCTACCTAAATTTTTTCTCAATGTCTATCCGGGTGAGGATCACCTCATCTTGTGTTTGGATCGTCAAGATCCACCATCTCCCCATTGATCCTTGAAGAAGGCTTAGGGAAAATATATCTATTTGGTCATGAGGCATTCTTACTAGACATAATATTATCTTATCATCGTCAAGCCAATCCTAGGCCACTAGGGGGTTATTATGAACCCTGAACATGGGTGGGGTTGGCCTATAGAAATATTGTAAGTAACTGAGCCTACATGCATCTTTTATCGGCAACTCTTGTAGTAACAATTAACCAACGTGTGGGGTAATCACTATTGAACCTCTCGGTAGGCCCATATCTTGTACTAGTCCTCATACGGACTCCTCATAGCTAGGCGTACCATCCTCATGGTCACACACCAAAATACCGAATCGTTGTGTGAATAGTGGAATATTTAAACAAATCAAGGTGAACCCCGGTCAATAGACCATACATACTGAGTTGACTCTAAATCCATAAGAACATGTTACCACTCTCCATTATATTATGATGCATGAAACCAATGACTTCATTTACCGAGTCGAACATCAGGATTATTGGTCATTGTGTATGGATGTGTCTACTACTACACCAACACTTTCCTGAGTCTGATGGCCTCACATGAAATATTCAACACTATTTACCAAAAAAACCACAAAATCAATGTATTTATGGTTGAAGTGACTGCCTATGATACCACATTTTCACGACCCGTCTATCAGGGCCTTGCCATGACTACCCCAAGCCCACCTCCGGTGACCCGGGTCTGGCGACTAGGTTCCAAGGAATTCTCCTTTATTTTGGAAGCATTATCCAAAGTACCCATATGAATGCACAAACACACTTTCAAACCAAAAATGCTTCCACTATGAATACTATAGAGAATAAAAGTACAAAACATGATATAATGTGGCTAGGAAACAAGACTTACTAAAGACAAGTAGAAGCTACTGATGTCCGTCTTGGTAAACCCAACCTGAGGGGGAGGGGGAGGGGTTGTCCCCTGAATTCATAGAAGTACGCCCCATCTGTCAGATCACACTAGGAACCACTTAGATTGGGAACACTAAGGTCTATGTCGAAACCTCTATCAAATGTACAAGACAAAACTCTTGCATGAAGAACCCTTGCAGGTTTGAATAACACAATATAATGTAAGGACACACAAAACATAATGGTAATACAACAAAGGAATGTATTTCACAAAGCATACTACCGAATAGGTACATGAAGTGTATTCCATAAGAAGTGAAATTGAGAGAGAGTCACTAGAGGTATCTCACACTGTTATAATATAACAGAAGGAAATAAAGAAGAAACGTTATAATGATTCTCAACATGTACTGCAAAAGAATTAATCCATGATTAGTGCTTCGGGCTTCTTGATAACATAGAAACGTTTATCTATTAGGGAACCCGGATTGCATCAACCCAAATAGCATCTGGGCCAAATAGATCACTTAGAACCACTTAACTATTTGTCCTATCAAGTCACTTAGACCTACACAACTCTTTGGCCAACCAGATCCCATAGACATCTCATCTCTTAGTGAAATAAGAAAACATAGTCCCCATCATCTCTTAATCCAACATGGTCTCTTAGAACATTTTATAGCATGCATGATTATTGGAGAATCTACACCGAATGCCCTGGGTCGAATATTAACTACAATGTATGTCATCATAATGTATACCAAAAAGATGGCCTCATCGTTTGAATCCCTATGTCGCAAATGTATAAACAATTTGACCGAAAAGTAAAATTTCATCGATTATCATATACCCTCTACATCTTGGGGCCAGTCAGAAGACTTCTGCCTCCCATACATGCGGTACTATAGTCCACGTGATTTCACCCACCAGTGGTCTGACGATGGGTCTCTCATCCTAATGTGGTGTAAAAAAATGTTTTCTCCTTCTCGTTGTGGCCTCCTCTGCTATAGTGCAATGACGGAACATACCGCCACTGGCATTCAGCAACCTCCTTTTTAATTTGATGGCCACAAAATTTGTCATGGTTTTTAGTTCTTCAATATGGTTTTAATTTGATAGTCCTTTGATTTTCACCTCAGATATCATAGAATATAACTCGTCCTTCCATCATTCTTGGTGTCTATCTATGCTCAAATCCTCCTGTCAATTTTCAATGCCACATTGTGGCTCCACAAGTGAATAACACAAGGAGGAGAGGTCACTGGGTACACCCAATGTGTTGAATGATTCCATTGGTCGTGTATCCTTCGATCAATGCATTAGAAAAAGGGACGATATTGAATAATCACCTGTTATATTCAACATTCATTACTCCTAAAAAAAGTTTTCCCAAATCCACATGAAGGATTGACCTGTCGATCAATTGGTCAGTGATTTGATCTGCATTCATCATTCATACTAGAAGAATAGGGAATGTAAAATCACATAGAATTGAACTGCTTCCCAAGAGGTTAGATCATTCATTGCTGAAGATAACTCCATATTCATTCATCATTATTTGATCCGAATCATGTTGGATTTGATGGAGATACTATGAATGAAGGAATAACTAAGAAAGGCTCTCATTATCATGAGAAATTCATCAATAATCACTCTACAATGCCAAAAATCAATGTTCAGAGTGATTCTCGATTGTTCCAATGATATCGTATTTGATTAAACCATTAAATATGGGATATAGATTTCAGAATTTATTTTACATTGAGTTGTAGTGTCATTACGTTATTTCATTGATGAATCAACATTTTTTACGCTTGGGCTGCAACATCCTTACATTGAAATGACATTTTAAAATTCAAATAAAATAAATGAAATTATTTTATTATTCCATAAAAAAATTATTATATTTTTTTTAAAATTTTAAAAAAACATTTCCCTCATCCTAACTTAATTGAGGTAACATCTTCAATTAGGTAAATTCATTGTCACAGATGCATTGGTTCCCAATTATTTTAGTTCGGCCACCTGTTAAGAAGTTAACAAAACCATGTATGTGAACTATTTTAAACACACATAAAAACATTCAATGAATAATTACGGGATCACCAATACTTAGAATCATGTCTCTTATAAGGGTCTGGTCTCGAAATAATCACATATAATTTTAAAAAAAATACATATCATATCTTGGTCATTACATTCTATCATCTAACATACTTTATAAACACCATTTAGATTCGATGTGTCCAATATGATTTCCGATATGATTACAATTATATATTCACAATGATATTTTTCATTATAATCAATAAGATGAATTTGTATCATCTATAATATGGTAGATCTTAACCCACAAAGTAATTTATTTTTAATAAAAACCCCAGTTTTTCATTCTATTCTCATTATGATAACCATAAAATTCATCCAAAAAATCATTATATCATTTGGATTTTGGTCTAACTAAAAACAAATTACCTTTTGTTTCATAGATTTTACAAAAAACATCCTAATATATATATTTCATGCCCCCCATTTATAATATATCCAACCATATCCTTTAGATTCTTACCAAAATCAATTCATCTCCCTGTTTTAATTATAATCCTTATAATTATGATGAAGTGAAATGTGTGTCGTTCCCGATAAATGGATAATTCATTTTTAATCATATAATATTTTAAATTGGATTAAATAGTATGAATTCTAATATGATCAGTCTCGATGGGAACAATTCTTATTTTGATGAATATGATGGTATAATGAATTTGATAGACTTGTGTGAGCAGGTCTGACATCACCAACTTATTTCATTTATTAATTACGAGAATCATATTAATCCATTAAAAAAATTGAAAAACTTTTTATGATAACTCTAAGGATTTGAAACATCCACATAAACCACTTTCTGCTTTCTATAATTTAAAATTATATCATGCCATACATCATGACATTGATTACGTTGATGATACTCTTTGTCAACATTTATCGTACCTAGGAGGTTATTCTAAAATCCCTATCATTCCTCAATATATTTATTTCCTTCTCACCCAGAATATGATTATCTTGATTATGATCAGAGTACATACAATTGATGTTATGTTTTATATTATTATTGGATACTAAATTAAATGGAAAACAATTATTTTCCCCACTAATACATCAATCTAGTATAAATTATTTTTAAAAATTATTATTATTATTGAGAACACTATGATCATCATATTAGTTTCACCTTTAAGTAGTTACCTAAATAATTTGATTCAATCACAATACGATTTCTTCCTCCTTTCTAGACCATAGTTGAGTCAGATGATCATTTTTCATTTATAAAATGAATTCTCAATAATATTTAATTTCCCCACCATTGTGAGCATGATTTTGTTTAAAATAATGGTTAATATTATTTTCAATTACAAAAATGAGTTGATTTATTTAATAATTAAAATTGTTTTTTAGCTAAATATTATATGATAATTAAATACAACAACCGGGTATAATCATCAGTAACATCATGGTACTAAAGATCTCATCCATTAGATTTTTTGTAATCCAATATTAATAAATAACAGAACATTGTATCAGTAAGTAATTAATTATATATCAACAAATATAATCCCTTGTGAGCTAACTCGTTGTAGAAAATACGATTTATTGACATCAAAAACATGTTGTCCAAATGTAATGATCATGGAACATTTTCAACTATTATAACAACAATAACCCCCACATTTTACTACTTCATAAATATAAATTGGATTGACATTTGTTTTTGCATAAAACCACTCCAAAAAATTGTTAGAAAAGCTCACACACATATATATTAAGATTAAAACCACATCCCCAACTCCCTATATTTACATGCATCTATATGTATATATATATGGAATAATTGTAACCTAGAAATAACAATCCCCCGATACCATGAGATCGTGGATTGAAACACATGTTTCAACATTGAGGAGATAGTGTTTGTATACCTTTCTTCAACCTCAATTTTTAAATTGATTCGCTCTATTATCATTTTGTGTAAATTTCAGCAACTTGTTTAATATAAGAACTTACTCTAGAATCCATGCATTCATCTGATCATTCTCTTTGGTTAAATGAAATTTTATATCCATTTGTTTTGAATGAATATTTTTAACCATATAGGTGGTGAGATTGAATCCACTTTGATTATCACAACCCATGAACAGAGTTAACATAAACTCAACTAGTATGTCATCTAATTGAGTCATTTTTCACGTAAATTGGGTAGTGTATTAAGTAAGAGAACAAGTCTCATATTCTGTTTTACTAAGAGATTCTAAATTGATTTTTAATTTTTATAAACAATAATTTTCCAATAATGAATATTCCAACATATATTGGTCTTCAATCATAAAAGTTTTCTTCCCAATCAGCATATAAATACCCACAAAAAATCAATATTTTATGATCTATAATACCCGATGGTAAAATTTTATGTTCCATTTATTTATCTAAGAATTGATTATCTGTAGTGTAAATGTGATTACATTGGTTAAAATTGAAATAATTCATATAAGGTACCAATATAAACAATGTCGATTAATGATGTAGTCAAAAACAACAGTATTCTAATAAACCGTTGAAATACTTTTTGAAAAAATTCTGTTCTGTCCCTATATTTATGAAACATTGTTCATTTTGAAATTTCTATGGAAACAAGATTTGATTGTTCCATGATAAACATTGTAAGATGTTCCATAGAAGTATATTATTGAGAAATAAAATTTGTTTATTTTTTGTGAAATTTGTAACCCAATATGGTATTTCATTTCCCCTATCATAGACATCTCAAACAAAAAAAATCATTTCATTTGAAAATAGTTCATAGTATCATTTATCATTACTATTGAGGATATTGTCATCAATATAAAAAATTATGATGAGGGAATTATCCTCACATTATTTATTGTAATAATTGATATAAACTCTTCCTTTTGTAGAATTCGTCTCCCATAAGAAGGTATCCATGTTGGAATACCATTCGATCTGAACGTGTTTTGACCCATACAAGGATTTATTCAATCTACAAATATAAATTTTACCATTAACATCAACAAATACCCACAGTTGTTCAATGAATACTATCTCATCAAAATCCACATTATGAAAATCAGACACTACACCCATTTAGTATATTATATGACATTTTTTTGTATGAATATAAAGAATTATTCTGATTTTTTCTAATTAGGTAACAAGAGAAAAATATTCAAAGAAATCAACACCTTAAATTTTTTAGTATCCTTTTAATATTAATCATTCCATTTTCATTTTCACATCTCTTTCTTTATTCAACATGTTATAGAAAAACCTCATTACACTATTAACATTTCAGTTTTATGGCTTTGGAACAATATCACATGTATTCTTATTTTCTATCTAATAAAGTTATTTATTAATGGATTAAACCCATTCTAGATACTCAAAAGCCTCATTCAAATAATTTATCTAAACTTTTGAACAGTAAAATGTTTGTGAGATATCATTTATTTTTCTTCTTGTATGATCATTTTGATGTTGATCACCACACTTTAATACACAACATAATATTAGGTAATAAATATTCTTCGATGTCACTATAAATACTAGAGTTTAATATTTCTTATTGAGTATGATTAAATGTTTTTTGTATCTTTATCATCAATGTTTTCCTTACACTACTCAACTAACCTATCTAACTCAGTATGAATATATTCATCTATCATTCTAATACCTTGACCATATATATAATAAATCATTATTATTGGTTATTTATTGAATAATATATATCTGTTTACATTACGGTCATATCCAAGAAAAATACATTCTTTACCGCTCTACTCAAATTTTATAATTGTTCAATCATTTTTTTATAATACATGGACTCTTGAAATCTCTCAAATGATTCAAACAAAGTGTTTTTCCATAATTTAATCATATATATAGTCACATTAGATCATATAAATAGAAACTTATGTAATGATTATATACTATAGTACGAATGTCTTACATCAAATTCTACTGAGAACAAAAATATTCAGGTAACATAGTTCTCTCCATTTCCATGAAAGATTACTCATGATGAAAACTGTTATTTTAATGATAAAATTAAAATTAATCATCTATATATTCACAAATACTGTGAGTTCTAATCTTATACAATTAATTATATCATTGTTTCTCAAAATTCATCCCCAATCATTTTAATATTTTCAAAGAATCTGATTTATTTTTTGTATACATGACAATATTAAAGCACGTGAAGTCATAAGTAAATGTAATGAAATTATTATTTCCATTATATGATTTTTTCTCATATTCCCACCAATATCATAATGGATAAGATTTTGGGTCTATATTAAAAATACATATGACATTATAATGTACTATATATGTATTGATTCTATTCTAACAAATAGTATAACACCAATATCATTCTCTGGGAATGTGAAGAATGTCTCAAGAATCATTCCATCTAAATACCATGATCATGCTTTAATGACACATGTTTTCCTATCTATTATGCCACAATTTATTTTCTTCCACCATTCCGAAGTAACATATTTTTTGTTCCTAACTAACAAGAATTAATTCTCCAATTATAAGGTGGACTATTGTTTCTATCTTCCAATCCTTATCACAATTGAAAACAAATGAATGTATCATAAATGTTACTATTTTACCTTGATCAGACAATTTTGAAACAGTCATATTTTTATGATTCCACCCATAAAATTATAATGATTTATTGGCTTCCATATTATCTTTTTGAATAAAGAAGAAGCAAATAACTTTTAATCTCAAAAATTCTACATTACCAATATTCACTGTGACCTCATTGATGTCTTTATCATTCCCAATATCCTTGACTCTTTGATAATATGAGAATAAAAATAACTATTAATAATACATGGTCATTATCCTCTTATATATTTTATATTGTTTTCAACAACAAGATACCTTTCCTCTTTCATTTCATTATTCACTTCTGACGTTTAAGACTTGTTAAGAAATATTTTTTGTGATACTAAAATAAATCTACAACCTGTTTCTTGGTGACCAGGTTTTTTACAGCATGAAAAAATTGTTTTCATTTGTTGGAATAAATTTTTTACTTCATATCAATATTCTCATGTTTCTTGAGAACTTTCTTCTCATACGTATTATTTTTATAGGATTAAATCCCCCTAAAACTTTTCCATCTATAACTAATTGAATAATAGTAATTTTTTTGGTTGAAGAAACACATATTGTTTTGTGTACTAATAAACCTCACTACTATCAATATCAATATATTAAATATTTTCATTTATGAATTACAAACTGAATGGGGTTGTGAATAAAATTATCCTTATTTTCTTTATTACATGAATCATAAACCTTTTTGTTATCAATAATAATATAGCTTTTCTTCTCTGCCTTATGAGAATAATAATTATTAGTAAAATTTCCATGTTAATAAAGGTTTGGAAAAAGTCTTACACAAAAATTTATGAATCATCTGAATTATAGACATTGTTATTCGTGGCCATGTTCATATCATTCCGAGAATTTTTCTTTTCAGAAACAGTCCCAAAATTCTACTCATCTTATAAAGGTAAATGATTTCGATATTTCTTATATTTTTTATCATGAGAACATTCACTAAATTTGTAAATATAGTTTTTTAAACAAGTATTCCTCTCTTTATGTTCAGAAATTATTTGTTGGAAAATTAGAACTCTTTGTCTATTTCCATAAGAATCACTTATAGATGTTCATTATGATAATTTTATTCTACAATAGATAAATTTATGTCATAAATTTACACTAGATTCATTTTCTTCTATTTAGAAAATATTTATTCAGTCTTGGATTAGGAATATTTACCATCTCTTGTCTTGTTCTATTTTTCAATCCATTGGGTATTTATTATACATTATTTCATCTCTTTTGTAAAATTAAAATCATGCGGAGTTTTGTAATCATTAGAACAATTACATACAAATTCTTTATCATTAACTATTTTATTTAAATTAGCCACACCAAAATGATATTTAGAAGTTTTGGATTTGAATTAATTATTTTCTTCTTACTCACCTTTAGACATGATAATCAATATACAATATATGCATAATTTTCTCTCATTCCATGTGGAATATAATCTTTCTTTTGTCACCATGTTTCATATATAACATTCATGGCCTTATTTTATCTTCATCACTATTTTAACCATTCATTCTTAATATGAAAATTTTATGCACTGTTCTCAACAACTCCAAATTAAAAGGATATCATTTGAGGGTTCTCTTTGTATTTAACAATTCATATTCTTATATATTTAGTATACAAGGATAAAATTTTATCACGGATTTTACAAACCTCATGTTGGGATCTATAACTTTTATGAAGAAACATTAGCATCAATATTGTTCGCATGGATTATTAAATATTTTTAAATAAATTTATATTCATTTAAAATTTCCTCAAGACATCTAATAAGGATTATTATGACAATCACCTAGGTAATGAAGTTCCTAATTAATTAATTCTCACCCCTTATCAAATTTTCAAAATTCAACCTCATGATTTGTAATTTTTCCATCATCATATTGTCTTTCCATTGTATATGACATCAACTTGTCCCATATAGACTTTCCTATGGAATCACCAGTCACACTTAAGAATTATGTTTTAGAATGTTATGATGATAAAGAATTCATGTACCAACCATCAATATCAATATTATTTCTATAAATATATATAAAAAATAGATTTTTCATCAATAAGTGTAAACCCATATATTTCTTCGTTAATAGCATCATATTACATAGACATGAAACATGAAAAAATAATATTAATCAATATATGATAACTCAATCCATCAAAAATTGAAATTTATTTACTATTTAGACAATTTAGATTTTTCTTAACATTATCATCAAAATTTAAAAAAAATAATGGAACCTAACCAATGATACCAAAGGTATTGGGAAATTAAAAATAATTTTATTACTGAGAGGGGGATGGGTAAATCCGAGAATTTGTTTCAGTTATGTTCCCTTAGAAAATTAAACAACATTAGCCACTTATTAATGATTTTATTCCATGATGAATACATATCAAACACACATAAAAATGAACACAAGTAGTTATAAGTATCAGTAATAGATAAGAATAGCTACATCCTTGTGATTGTTTAGAAATAATCAAATACATCACAATCCACTAGAAATCATTCCTTTTATGTGGAATACAATCTATAGGATATTTCATACCTCTTTTTTAGATCTATATAATGACTAAAATAGAGCATGATAACCATCTACCAAAATAATGTTATAAAAACTATTTTTTACAAAATATGTCACTTTTTCATCTTTTTATACCTTCAACAATATATTATTTCAAAAAAATTCATATTATTAACCATAAGATATTATAAATATCATAGACCTTGTCATAGAACATGAAATTATTATCCATTCTAACTTTTCACACTATTATTGACCAATATGACAATATTTCATTGTATAATGTAGTCAAGATAATTATAATAAATTTTTACTTCAGCTCAGAAATCCCAATATGATAATCCTGCTAGCAGGGTATGATAATTCATCCCAATATTATCACCAACTGAATTTGATAACTATATAGAATACATTCACTAGCTGAATATAAGAACTATATGAGCACAATAAATAGATGAATTCATTTCAATGCAGTTTTTTCTCCTTTATCATCAATATAGAATGACTTCCTCATGAAAAATAATTTGGAACCCACTTATTCTCTATATAATTTTTTAGTGACCTTGCATCCCTCTAACTCTTTTGAAGAATACATCAGTCTAGAAAATAAAATGTAAAATTATTCTTTTACACATGTATCAAATGTGGTTTTGGATGGATTTTTGAATACCCTTTAGACCTACCAAATTCCCCAAAATCGAATTTTTTCCTGGAGTTTCATATACTTCTAGACATCGTAAACACTTCTCAACTATTATTGTTTTCTGCATCCTTCTAAAATATTCTAACAACTTCATCTCTCATCTAACTATCCTTCTAAACAATAGTGAGATATAAATTTTCCAAACTGATTTCCAATACGATTACACTTCTATAAAAAAATATGATTTTGTTAATACTATCATAATGAATAACCACTATCAATTCTAAAATAGTGGATCTTAGCCTACATGATAAATGAATATAATGAAATCCTAGGGGTTTCATTAATTTCCAAATAAGATAATCATAATATTCTTTAATGGAATAATTATATCATTTGGATTTTCATAATACTGAAAACTAGAACCCTCAGTTTCTCACATTTTCGGAAAATCTTTTCAAGAATCACATTTCATGCCCCCCGTTAGAGAACACATCCAACCATATACTTTATCTTTATAAAAAAATCATTTCTGATTCCTATTACGAGGAATACCATGCTTATTTTGATAATGAAAAACGTATGTACAAGCTGAAAAAATGGTGGACTAAATTGTTAGTCATTCTCTATGAGGATTTGGCTTTAATAGTTTCAGTTACATTACCACTGTTCTTGATGAGAAAAATTATATTATTGATTAATATGATTTTATGAAGAATATGATGTACCGATGTCAGCTAGTCTTACTTCATCACCATTAGACATTAATTTATTACAATCATATTTCTTATCCTTTATTGTTATCTACATTAAAAAACATAGTATGATATCCTTGTGGATAGAAAATGTTGGCTCCACCAACTTAATTATTTCACAAATTTTTTCATGTTTCTTTACTTCCTTCATGAATTTTATTATGTTTAATATCAACTTATGAATAGTTCTAATTACCTAGGAATTTGTATCAATTTACCAATATTTATTCAACATAATTCACTCCTTCTTAGAACGAATATAATTATTATGAATATGATCCGAATAGATACAATTTGTAGCATATTTTTTCTCTTATAATCTGATTCTCAATTAAATTGTAAAAAATTAATTAAAAATATTATTTAATACAACTACAATCAATTTTATTATGAAATACATATGATTTATGAGATCTCCATGATCATCAAAGCATTATTTCATTTTAATTGTAGTCATAGAGACACTAACTATTCCCCATTATGATTCCTTCTTCTAATCCAAACTGAGGTGAGTCTGATGGTTCTTTTTCACTAAGAAACCTTCTACTCAATATGATGAATTTTAAAAAAATTATGAGTCATATATTCATTAATATGAATGTCGGTCCAATTTTCACAAAAAATATATGGGAATTTTTGTTCTTATTTAAAATTATTTTATTCAAAAATATTATTGGAAAAAAAATTTGTGATTACAATCATCCATAATATCTTGTTTCTAATACGTATATGAATTTTTTTTTTAATATCTTTATGAAAATAGTTTGAAGTGAAGTTGATTTCATTGAAATTTTTTTTAAACATCGAGATTATTGTGAAAAAGGAAATAAAATATATGTATTCTTGGAAGAATGGGTTCTTTCTATCTTTATATGCCTCTTACTTAACAATTATTTCTCATAATAAATTTTAAATATTTTTGTAAGGGTTGAAAGATGTATATGGATGAAGAGAAAATTATGAAAACTATGATGACATTTCATGATAATAAAGCATTTTTTTCTCATATAAGTTGTAATATGTAAAAATAGCCACTAATACGAGTGTTAAAAATGTATTGGATTGGTATTTCATATAATATTTATGATGAAATTCAGAAATACTATAAACCATATAGCTCACAAAATTAATGAAAATTAATTCATGAACTATAAAATAAATACATGTAATGTTAATGATTGGTTACTAATAGTTGGTATCATAGAAAATATATAGAAAGAAATATGTTTTAGGATATTCTTATTAGTGTATAATAATAATATTTAACACTAAAGTAGTTAGTGTTTTGGTTTGGGATCGTATGTTAGTAGTCTAAAAAATTCATATGGGATAACATTATAAGAAGAAAAATAACTATATTTAGATAATATATTCATAAGGATTAAATCATTTTCACTATAATTAATGATAGAAAATTTAAGGATATTGTTTTTACAGTATAAAAAAAATTTCATTATAATAATGAATAATTTAATTCATTTTATAATAACATTATTTTCAAAAGATTAAGGATAATTTAAGAAAAATAAAGTTAATGAACTTCATAAGTATTTTTTATATCTTCTATATGATTTATTCATAATTATCACAGAATTGTATTGTTTAAATGGTTTAACATGATTTTTAATATCCATTTCAATTCAATTAAATAATTTTATCTATCCAACATAATTTAATTTTAATAATATTTAACTGGATCAGGGTATCTATTATTTCATAATATCAACTAATATGTCTTATTCAAAAATATAAATTTAACCAGGTACATGAATATTTTATATATGCTAATATGATCATTATCTTGAAAGATAAATGGAATATAAATAGTATAAATAAGACCCTCATATATAGATTTAATGAACAATTTTTTCTTATGTTTAATGTATAAATCCAAATTTATTATATTGTGAAGTATCATGATATAAAGAAATATATATTTTATTTATATAAATGATTTTTAGGGAATAATATGAATAATCCTGGTTAAAGCTTTATGAAGGTATTTCAATCAAAGATGGGTTTATGTTATAATATTTTTGAAATATAATTTATTGGTTTTTTATTAATAGTATTATGATATATTAAAAATTTTATGAGATTCTGAAAATACATAAATATTATTCAGTAGTATTTTTATATATTTTGAAACATACAGCGATAAAAATAATCGGTAATTTTCTAGGAATTTAATGAGTCTTGAGATATTTTTTAAGTTACATGTATCGTATTATTTTTACATGATAAAATATTATTCGAGGAAGAATGAATTTTCATTTTGTGTATAAAAATTTATATGTATCTATAATTATTATCATTTATATGATCTCTCATCATACGGTAGTTATGAATTAATAAAATTTTAAAACTTATGTTTGGTCATATATATAATCATGGGAATAATAAGTGAATTTGTGATTATGTGTTGAGAAAATTTAACTATTATGTATTCCTAATATGATTAACAAATGGATGTATTTTTTGATAATATAAATTTTTTTAGAGAATAAGCGTTCAATGTCCTTTTGAAAAACATATGATATATATTTTTAAATTATTCTAATTTAATTAACTTAGGTAAATTATCAGTATATTTTTGTCATTATATGAAATGGTATATATATTTTGGTCAGAAATCATTTTGAGAGACTAATTTTGATTAGAGATAAATGTTAAATTAATATCAATAAAATATGTGATCCAATCGTTAGGGTTATAATGTTTTGAACATGTTTGGGAATATTTTTAATAATATAGATGCAGTATTTTTCATATAATTTATATTTTTCAAAGGGTGTTTTTATAAACTATTTGGAGGAAATTTGTTTTGAAAAATTACCCTAATATGTGCTAAATATTTTATCTATTGGTCAATTTCTATGTATTGGAGGTGATAATGGTTATCATTTTTTGTATTATGTGAACTATTATTTGTAGATTTTAAAGATTCACATATGAAAAAATCATCACGAATACTCATAATTTGGTGAAAAAATTGATTGTGGTTCGAGTTGATTAAATAATGAATTAATAAGTATAGAACATATATTTTTACATATATTTTTCATATAGAGCTTACAAAAATTCATAAATTCTAATAAAAAGATCTTGATAAAAATTTATTTTCTTGTCACATTAACTTTCAATGAATCTATGATCTTTTTCTGACATCATTGATTTATGATTTTTTGCTCTTTAATAACCACATGATAAATCTCATCATCATTATAAATGTTCTCGGTCACTATAAATCAAAAAGTTAATGTTATTTTTTTAATTTTCCCCACTTTTTAAATTCCAATATAGTTCACTTATTTGAAAATATAGTTATGTGAAATTTCATATGACTCTCACATTTCACATTACCTCTTATCAAAATAATTTTATTAAATCATTTTTATGATAGAGGAATTCAAAATTAAAATTATAATTTATTATCAAACCCTTTATTACAATGATAAATAATATTTTGTGAGGATTAAATTTATTTATATAGGTCATAATTTATCACCCATATATTTTAAAACATGAACACTATGCTCAATAGAGTATACGACATGCCACACCGGGATAAAGAGATTATGAAATATTTTTAATTTAATATGAATGTTATAATATAAACATTTAATTAGAATGTATGAATATGATTTTAAAAATTATAAAATATATTTAATGCCCAAATTATTAAATATTTATTTATTATATCTTTTGAATTAGGCACTCATTTTTTAGTAGACATTTAATTCTCTATAATATATAAAATCATCCTAAATTATTTATGTTTAATTTCATCAAAAAATAATTATAATAAATTTTGTAAAACATTATATAAATTATCTCATAGAATTAACTTCGTTTTTAAGTAATACATTCAATATTATATGAAAGAATTTTTTTTTGAATTATTTGAAATGTTTGAATTTTCAATGAAAACAGAATTATAAATATTGATTAAAACATTATTTCTGTTAATGTATTTGAAAAAAAAAATAATATTGAATATTACATTTAAAATGAGATTATATCATTTTTATTTTAAAAAATCAATTTTTTCATATTGAATGTGTCATTGGATAAACAAGGTATCAAAAAAAATTAATAGGAAATGAATTCTTGTTAATAATTTTTTCTCATCCTGTTTTTCTAGTTTAATTTTATTTTAAATTATGTAACATACATTTATCTAATAATAATTTCTTTCAATATATTTAATCAGTGTATAATAATTTTTTTAAATTATACCTTTTTTTATTTGACGTTATGAATAATAATCATAGAGATTTTTTATACAACGATAATGGTTAAATGAGGTAATTAATGTTAAAAATGGATTAAGATTAAAAAATGACCCCAACACATTTTTTAATTACAGTTCATGAATATATCATGTCAATCTTATTCCAAAAGTATAATATATGCCCAAGATTTTTACATTTTCCTATGATTTTTACATTAATATTTTTTATAGAAAGAATGTTCAAAAATGAAAATATCATGATATTGTTATCTTTACATTTTTTAAATATAGATCAAAATAAGATATGTTTTAGTAAAAGTATAAATTATAATGATATTTTTTCATTATTTCACATTATTTATATTCATTAGTTATTAAATAAAATACATAAAATTATTTTGAAACACTAACGAATTTATTTATTAAGAATAATAAAAGCTAAAAATTTAATTTTAACTTTATCTAAAATAATATTATTTTTAATATTTATTTATTCACATAATTTATTAGATTAAAATAACATATTATAATTTTTTAATTAATATTTTCTAAAACTCGTGTTTTATTGAATTTTTCGAATTCAAATAAAATAAGTAGTTTCATAATTAAATTTATATAAAAGAGAACATATTCTTCCCATTTTCACACATATAAAAAAAATAATTTTTAACCATTTCAGCAAATATACTTGCCTTACCAACCTATCCAAGTCCTATATATCTTATTTCGATCAAAAAAATCATATGAATGGTCTTATGGTAAACCATAAGTGGTTATCCGATGAAGTGTTATAGTAAGTCACCGAACATTTTTTATACACCACTTTAAATATTATCAAAAATGATGAAATAATTACTCCTATATCTCACAAAAAAGTTATATTTTATTATTTTAATTTCATAATATATATCAACCTCATTATTCCATCAATTGTGTAATGAAAACATCAATCATTTTTACAAAATATTATTACCTCTTGATCCAATTTAATCATTCTTACAAAGACCCCTTTAATATATTCTAATATTTATGGACATAAAATATATATGTTAAATTAGTTACATATTTATCATTTTGGGGATTTAATATATCTATATTCTAAAGTATTAGTTCACCAGAAAAAATATAATTTTATTCAAGTGTATATGTCGATTCCCATATTCATGAACCGATATGATTTTTTTAAACACTAATTCACATGGATGAAAAATATTAGTATATATAAGTAAATAATATTATATATATAATGAAATTATAATTATATAATTCTAAAATATGACTTAACTTATATATGTTATAATAATTGAAAAATGGACACATTACTCATGAAATTGTGCAGCCAACTATATCATTATTTATATGTACATTATTTATTATAATAAAAATTAATTAATGGAATAAAAAATGTTATACATTTTTTAAAATGAGAAACTATTTAATTATTATAATACTAAAGGTTTTTATATAGTGGTCTATTTTACCATAGAATTCATACATATGTAATTTTTCACATATGACATGAATATCCAGAAAACATGTTACATGAACGTAATAAATTATATAATTGTAAATAACAAGTTAATAGATAAAAAATTAACATAAAACATGAAAAATATTCTTAATGAAGTAACTAATTAACAAATACATATTATTCTAGATGATTTAAAATCTACGAGATTAGTACGACTTGAGGTTAGGGACATTCTTTTAAAAATATCATTTTAAAATTCCATTCCAAATCATTTCATCCATTTACCAGTTCATATATTAATGTTTAAATATAACTCTAAATTATGAATGAATAGAGATAATCGAAAAAATTAACCATATATAAAATTATATACATGGTTTTCAAAAATGAATCATTATAATTTTTTTTATATGTGGTAGTTTACCTTATAACCCTCATTCTAAACACAATAATGGTATATTTTCAAAATAATTTTTTCCCACATCCACATTATTAATATATTTATATGAATGTATTTATATTAAAATAATTCAAATATAAAGGAATTTTTTTTTATACAAAATTTTATTAAATTAAATATATTTACGAGTATGATATGTAAAATTTTTACAAAAGTAAAAATGAATGTTCAATTTTATCATATATGGAGTCAATGACTATTACAAATACTACAACCATTATTACATTTTTCCTTTTTCATAAGTTTCAATGTTTTATTCAAATAAAAAACCAATATCTTATTTGAATGGTTAATTTTAAAATGAGATATATAAAAATATAATAGATATTTCAATATATGAAAACCATTACTTATGGGTGAGAATATTTTTTTTAATTCCATGATTATTTTATATTATGATTATGTTATTGTTATTTGGAATTATTAGTGACAATTTTTTTCTTTTATATACTATGGAAGGATGGGTCATTATTATCCCTCAAAAAAATTTGGTATGTTCAATGTATATGATTTGACTATTAAAAGATTTCAATGTTTAACTGATATTGTTATTCCCTGTTTAATTGTGAGATTTATTCAATGTTTAACTTCAATTGTTATTATAATTGTAATCATGGTTCTTATTATCTATATTACAAGGAGGGTTATTCAAAGTATTACCATGAGTATTATTCAATGTGTAAGAATGATTGTTATTTAATTTTTATATGCGATGATTACATTATATATATGAGTTATATGAAAATGAATCCTCAGGTGAGTTATATAAATTATTTATGATTGATAATTTTTTCCAAAATTTATAATTTTTTAATTGTTAATATAATTTTTTTGTATTTGTAGAAAAGTATTATCTACTTCTTATGGGTTAAAATAAAAAAATATGAATATGTTCTCATGATTTTTTATGATTTTAAAGAACCCATTATAGGTTATATTATGGTATTTATTATGAAATTTTTTATAAAGAACAATTTATTTGTTTGGTAATATAATATTTATTTTAAACCCAATGATTATTTGGTATTAATAATGTTTTTTATAAAAATTTGAAGGCTAAAGGTTTCATAATTAATTTTTATAACAGTTACAGATCATTTTTCTATAAAATATCATTTTAAAAAACATCTAACACAACTTTGTGGAATTTTATTGACATTAATGTTTTCAATAGAGAAATTTTATATATTTGATATGAAAATAAAATTTATAAATTAAACATATTGTAAAATGGAAATATTATAATTAATAGGAGTGTCCAACATGTATTGTATGATTTTGATAGGTATGAATAATATTCAAACTCTATAAAACTCTATATTTTTTAGATCAACTAATAGATAAAAAATAATTCATATTTTATAAATTAATATTAAGAATTGTTTATTGTTAGGTCCTTATATAAAGAGTGTAATTTTATTTTTTATCCCAGTTTTATTATCGATTCATTCTTGAATCTAACAATTAAAATTTTTAACAATGAATGGCTAATGAAGTGTGCTGTGATTTTATATGATATAGCTTCCGCAACATCTTCCCCCCAAAAATAGATCAGAGACTTAATATTATTTAAATATATTATTTATTATTATTTTAATTATTTTTAATATTTATGTGGATCTACCTGTGATATTCACTAAAAATATATGTTATTTAATCAAGAAGATAAAATTAATCTTGAGATTATATATAATAGGATCCATGTTTATTAAGGAGAAAAAATCTTTGTTATACATTCTAAATACTACATTATGAATCATAATTTTTTTACCATTTTTAATATGAATGACCCATATTTTTTGTTTATTGGGGGGAAATATCAATTCCATATAGAACTAGAGATTATTATTTTAATATAATTAATAGAGAAAATAAAATTATTGGAGGATGATATTATTTTCTTTCTATCATTTAGGAAGATATTTTTATTTCATATTATATATTTTATTTTTGAATATATCTTACAGATAACTAGAATAAAATATTTAGTGTTATATTTAGTGAAGATAAGGAAAATGTGTCATAAAATATTAGTAGGGTTTAGAATAATGATATAGTATAGTTTGTTTATATTAACTCAGTTAAAATGGAAAATAAAAAAAATTGTAATATGGCCTCATAAGATTATAATGTGTATGTTCTAGTTTTTCATGACAGTTCTTTAATCTAGAATTATATTAATGATGGATGGATTGTTATATAATTGGAGTATGTTAAGGGGACTACGGAATGGTTTTATAGTGTCAGTATCGTCCATCCCAAATCATATATAACAATGATTATCAATGAAGATAAAGGATATTAAAGGTATATAGTAATACATGAAAGTTGAATCTTCATGGGGTATTTTATATAAACATTTACAAGGAAAAGGTAATAAATTATTGATTTATGGTGAGGAATTTAAAATTTTATGACCATGAAAGACACCAATTGTAATGTAATTTTTTAAATTTAATTAACTATGGATAATATATCACATTGAACATCAATTAATAGTTTTTATTCTTATTATTACATTGAATATGGAAAAAAGGTCCTGTATTATGATTGTTAATCTTTCATATAAATATTTCATAATGAGGGATGAATGAAAATTTCCAAATATAACACCCTTTCATTCTTCCAATAATCAATTTTTCATATTAATAAAAGTATAATTAGACAATTGAAACATAGTTCTACCTATTTTGATATTTTTTTATGAGATATAACTCACATTAAATTTGAATATTAATATAATATTAAGAATATTTTCGATGATTTTATTGATATAATAATAAAATGTATGCCATTAATAAATTATTATTTGTATATGTTTATTATTGATAAGATATATATGATTTAAAAACATATATAATTATTTATTTGTAACCCTATGGGTGGATAATTTTAGTTAATATAATATCATTACATCCAATAAATATAAATTTATTTATTAAATTATAGGTCCACTTGGTTGGATCATTGTAGATAATGTTTATGTAAAAAAAATCCATTTTTTATTAAATATATTTTATTATCACTTCATAAATATTATATAATATTATAAAAAATCTTTTATAATTTATCCAAATTACAACACTGAATATATATATAAATAAATTAAAATCAAAAAATTTAATTATTCCAATGACTCTATATATATTTATTTATCTATTACTGATATATAATAGGTATTAATGAAATGGAAAACTATAGTTGTTACTTTTTTTTCTATTGCATTTCACAATTTTTCTCATGAAAAGTGTGGTCACCCAAGTTGAATATTTTGTATTTTTTTGGTTTATACACTCGAAATAATGGTTTGAAATAATATTTAATGAATAATAGATTTACTATTTTTTAAAATATATTTGAAAATATATTTAAAAATATATATTCCCCAAAATGTAATATATTTATTATTGACTTAAAATCATAAATATTATGGATTTAATGGTGTTTAAGAATATATAATTGGAATAGTGATATTTTATAATAAGCATAAATCTTTAATGTGTTCTCTCAGTGGTAGTTGATTGATTTTTCATATTTCAAATATTGTGACATCCTAATATTATAAATCATTAATTATTGATAAGTATTGAATATATTATTTTAAGTAGAAAATATATGATTTGTTTTTCATTTATCATTTATTTTTTTCATTTTGATGTTGAATTGATAAATATTTCTATATTTTATAAATCCATTATTTTTTTCAGTTTTCTTATGTAATGGAATATATATTTAAATATATTGGATATGTATTGAATGCTAATCACCATTATAATTATACATGAAACTAATATAATTGGTCAATTATCTTTTATTTAATAGCATAAATTTAAGAAACATATAATATAAATTTAAACTAAATGATTGATTAAAGGAAATAATAGATCTGAATTATATCTTCTTAACATTGATCTTTTTTATTTATAAAAGGAATCCATATTTTGAAAGTACTAAATAAAAGAATTGGAAGAAAAAATGAATTTATAATTTTAAATTAAAATGATATATATATACTGTTTATAACTTTTTATATAGGTGAATATAAACAATTCATTTCACTTATAATGTTTTTTTAGATTTTTTTGGACGAGTTATATTCATGAAAAATATGTAATTTTGATAATTTATAATAATTTATATTTTCTACTGAATTGGTGGATCATAATAATATTATATTTTGTAGATACTAATGATAATGACAATATTATTGCTTATATGATGATTCTAGTTAAAACATAGGATACATTGTTCAAGAGAGAAAAAATATTAGTTTTAAATGTTTCTGAAATTTCAAATGAAATTTAGTAATTTAGAATAATAGATTAAAAATATATATTAAATCCTAATAAATGAAATTGAAATAATAATTAATTTTAATTTTGACCACAAAATATTGATTTTATACGGGAAGTATATTTATTAATAATTGGATAATTGTTTAAAATATTTTAAATAATTAATTATTTTATCTGAAAATATTTTTCTATTCTTAATGAAAAATATTTCTTTATTGAAAGTCACATTCTCGAATGCGATTCAATGAATATACATAATGTTGTTTTATTTTCCTATGATATAAATATATATTCAAATTTAAACTAGACTAGGAAAATATAATCCATAAATAGATGCATTATATAATTTAATTGATCAATCTCACACATATCAAGAAGATGTATTTTCAAGGAATGTAAAAATCATATAGTATTCCCCATGGTATAGGATTGTGAACAATATCATCCATCAATCATGTTTCATAGATAATAGTATTGGTGTTGTTACTGTTGTTATTGGTATAAGAACAAAACATAGAATTATTGAGGGCATATATTTCTTTGTTTCAACCATGTATGCATTTCTTCAGAAGGCATTAAAAATGTATGGATTGAGGTGGTTAGAAATGTTTTTTATATAAATTTTGAGTTATAAGTTATTGGAGGAATTGGAATATTTATCCATAAATAAGGTAAAAAAATTATTTTATTTTATTTTAGTACCACTGATATTAGTCATAATATCTATGGGTTTTAAAGCCCTTGAAGGATAAATAATATCAGAGTGGAAGTCATGCAAAGATATGACGTATTAAATTGCCATCTATTGGAAAATAATATATTTAATTCGAATGTAGAAACCTCCCAATGAAAATATATGATCATTCACATAATTGAATAAATAGTTTCGTTAATGATAAGAGGAATCTAGTATTGTCATCACAATGTTTATAATAAGTGATAGTGATTTTACTCAGCATGAAGACATTGTTTATGAGATATATGTTCTCTAGAGTATAAATAATCATGTATAAGTTTTTCCTTAATTATGATATCTTCCAACCCATTATTGTCACTTTTCTATAATATGGAGAAAACATATATCTTATACACGACAAATAAACAATAAATATATGTTATCTATAATGGGGGACATCCTTTTTACAAATTGATAGTCTATCGATTCATTGTCTTTAGTTTCATATTAATAGGAGTAATATTTAAAATATCAGTGATTGTGATTTAAAAATGGATTATAGGTTAATTAAAAAATTAAATTGCCTAAAAGTCATGCATATTTATAACTTGAATTTATGGTTATTGAACACCACATACTAGGGAACAAAAAGTTCTATAAAATTTAATTAATGGTTCATTTTAGAGATTATATTATATTTGATTTTTTGAATAAGGATATTTACTTATGTAAATGGGATACGTGTTTCAACATTATATTTAAAAAATATCGCTGTAAGAAGAACTGGTTTTTTGTTTTCCACATTTTCATGAAATAAATATTATAGATGTTGTTTTAGTGGGTTTTAAACTTTTATAGATATATTTTCCCATGATTTCTTACCATAGAGTAATTTTTTCATGGAAGTAAAAGTGAGGAACAAAATATAGATATCTAGAATGAAAATTCATCTACCAATGTTTGCGGTTTCAATATATCCTATGAAATAAAAAAAATATGAAAATATTTTATTTTGGGAATTTATATATTAATGAAATTAAGATTAAAACATATGGGAGAATTTTTCACCACATAAAAATGATTTATAAAGCTACTTTAAAATATTATATCTAAAGGGTGAATGAGATTACTAGTAATATAATTTGTTTGAGAGTCATTTTAAAAAATATTTTTTTTAAGATAAAAATGTGATATTTTTCTAATTGATTTATTATAAATGTTTCCTCATTAGAAGAAAATAATTATTTATACCATTATGATAAAAAAAATAAACATTTTAACTATAAGATGAGAAAACTCATGGGTTTAAAAAGATGACAATAGAATGGAATGAATTCAATTTATGAATAATCTTAATATCAAGGATGATGAAGGTGAGAATTATAATAGGTATTTGAATTAAATTAGTATGAATAGATTCTCAAAAAAATTAAATGTGTAAAATGAACTAAGGAAGTATAAATATCATTTTAATGTAAATAAAGAGTCAAATAAGAAAATGAAGTTATTTTCTGAGAAATGAAGAGAATGTCTACTCCACTTTTTGTAGTTATTCAAATGTGAGATGTTCCTAAAATGTTTTTTTATCACTATTATACTTGTTGGAAAATATAAATATTCATTCATAAGTGATGTTTAATTTGATGAAATGAACATCATCTACACATAAAAATATAATCTTGAAGCTTATATTGACCATAACTCATAGCAAGAGAAATAATTAAAATAATTTTAAAAATATGTTAATAATATAGATAATGGTAATAATTAATTAAACATCAATGATTATGAATATATTAAATAAATAAAGGTTATCCATATAAAAATTTTTTAAATTGAGAAAATAATTAAAATATTATATAAATAATTCAATTCAATGGAAGGGTAATTAACCTAAAAAATGTTTTCATTTATATAATATCATAAAAAAACGAGATTACTATAAGAAATATATGATGTTAATGGATGAACCATAAAATAATACATAGAAATATTAAAAAAAGAATCTAACCTTCACTTATGAATCATAATATTTTTAAATATATATTCGTTAAAATAACATGTTATAAATATTGATATGGGTTTTTTTGACTAAAAAGGGAATAAAAATAAAATTTAGAAATTTATAGATATTTGAGATACATTTAAACAAAGAATTTCAAAAATAAAATGACATATATATATATATATATATTAATAGTAATAATAATTTAACAGATAGATTTTCAGTCACTTATTATATCGAAATTTATAGGCTATCATTTGTGTTATGGTCCCTATTTGATTATATACAGGGATTTTATATAGAATATTTTATTCCATTCAATTAAAATAATGAATTAATTGAGTGGGGGTTAACTCAATGAATAAGATACATAATTTTTAGAAGAAGAAAAATAAAAAAAAATGTTAAGAAGATTATATTCATAAAAGTGGATAGATTAATAACTTTAAATCAATGGAACGATTTACTATCAAGGTAGTTGATTATAATAATTCCTGATAATATTTCCAAAAAAACGATATGATAAAAAAGTTCATACAGTTTATATTTCAGAAATAAAGGATAAGTCACATCTTATTATAGTGGATATTAGATAAATAAATAGTAACAATTCATGGATACATAAAAGTGGTTAGTTATCTCATATGATTGGATATACTAAAATATTGATGATCAGTTAAGTTTCTAATGGAGGAATAATTACTTTGGGAATTAATTTTCAAAAAAAATCAAGGTAATTTTGTATAACAAGTGAATATCTCAAAAAATAAATCCTATTGTTGTTATATTTTTTTTAATGAAATTTAACAACACATATTTAATGAATTGAAACATTTTTATTTTATGAATTTTTTATATTTTACCTGAAACTACAATGCAATTATGATCATAAATCCAATAAAAGGTTGTCAAAGGGGAAAAATAACATGAAATTTATCGCACGACATATGATTTACAAAAATTTATAATAGTATCTATATTAATAGTGATGTGAAATGATTTAAATATTATGGATTAAAATTACATGTAAATTATTAGAATATATAAATCCATGTTTTTAAAGAGAACAGAATGTATTGTGGTGCTAAATAATGTGTTTTCCATTCCCAAATTATGTAATATTCCTAATATTATCAATTAATAGTGGTAAAAAAATATTGATCTACAATAACATTTTGATCATTATTAACATCCCAACTATAATAATAATTTCAATATTCTAATGGTTTTCAGTTGGCATAAAATTATTATATAAATCAATGTAAGTCATTCAAATAGTATTATTTTTAATGGTCAATGAAACAGTGAAAAACTATTCAAATTTATAGATTTTTATAATTACTAAAATATATTTTTAAATGGTTCAAATATAAATTAAAATATTTTTTTCTCTCCTAAATTGAAGGACTGAAGAAAATTTTCTAATATTTCTGTTGTAATATTGTTTCCATTTATGAAAAAAGATGATGGGTATTTTTTAAATGATACTAAATATAAAAGATATAATTCATATATGTGTGGATATTCAATAATTAACTGAACATTAACTTATTCATCAATATATATATATATGAGTGTATGTGTGTGTTTATAAGACATTAATACTATTATTTTCAAAATTCATTCATCAAATTCATTTTTTAAATTAAAAGTGGGAGAATGTTTTTGTTTATTAATGAAAATAAAATGTTTTTGAAATGCTAAAAATCATCATAAGAGATTTTGAATAATATTTGGGGTTTTATATCATGATATTTTATGTTGATAATGGATGGTATTTTTCTATTAAATCCTTTATGTTTTTTAATAATGTACATTGATGCAATGGAAAGGCTCAAAACAATTAGAAGTTATGTTGAGACAGTGATATGGGTTATAATAATGAAATTTATAGCTTATAATGGAAGGGTGTATATGATATTGTCATTAAATTAATATATATTAAAATTATTGAGTCATGAATTTAAATATTTGTCCATAAACACTATAAGAAATAGAGTTATATAGAGGGAATATAAGTGCTTATATGGATTTGAAGAACATTTCATGAAAATTTATTGCTCAAAATGGTTCACCAGTGATTTTTTTAATATAAATTTTCTTATTATAAATAAAAATTTCATTTGAATTAAATATAACATGAATCTGTATAAATTATAATGTAGAAATAATATTCAAAATTAGTAATTCAATTTGAATGGAATTTCCTTAATTATAATGACTAAAATTTTAAATATTTTAATATGTGATGAAAATGATTAAGAAAAAGTATTTATGTGCTATATAAACATTGTAAGATAATAAATTTGAGGGAAATATAGGCTTCTCCAAATTGTATACTTTTTTGAAATAAGGATTATACACGATGAAGAAAAATATTGGGAGGTGGTTAAGTGGATTAAAAAATATATGTAGATAACATTAAACTTTTTCCGGGGAGTTATCTAGATAATACAGATATTGATTCAAATTTAGCTGAATGTGATAAATGTGATGATAGATAAGATAAATATAATTTTCAATGGTCATTTAATATTTTGAATGTAAATTAAATAATTATTCATTTGAATTCAGTAGTTAATATTAATCTATTACAAATGTTAAGTGACTAAATAGAACTTGTTTCAAATGTTTTCCCATAAATAATTACAAAGGATCGAAATAAAACAAAATAGATATAAAAAAGGAATAATGATCCTATATATATTGTAATATAAGAATCAATATTTATTCTTAAAAATACTAAATTGACAAATTTCAATATAAATAAGCTGCTTTATAGAAATAAACTCAATGGTAATGGTAGATATTCATGTACAATGCTAGAGTATTTTTTATTTTTTTTAATATTAAACGATAATATTTGGTTAATATAATATTTATAATTTCAGGACATGAAAAAATATAAAATTTAATATTAATTATGCAGTACATTGATTATAAAATTTATCTTATTGGTGATAATTCATCATTATAATATAAAACACAATGAAGATGATTATATATAGATAAATGTCATGTTTTTTCCAAATAATGATCGATTAAATGGGTATAAATTGATCAAATATTTATGTGGGTAAATATTTCAACATTTATCTTGATATTCAAGTTGGATCATTTATTTAGAGTGCTAAATTTTAGTAAATGGATTTGTGGATGTAATAATTATAGGAATAATATTATATGTGTACTCTAAATATAATTTTTATGAGTTCAATCAAGTGACATTATGATTTCATATGAATATTATTCTACCAAAATGTAAATTTATTTTAAAATAGAAATTTTGGGTGCCCTGAAATTTTTTTTTTGAGGTTGAATGATATTTCGTAAAGTTATTTTTTATTATATGAAAAATATTTTATGGAATTTCAAAAAATCTTGGAATAAAATATTCTTATGTAATATACATCCCCACAATAATTTGGGTGATTCTACACAATGATAATGAAAGGATAAGTGTGTATAAAAAGGAATTCATAATATTAATTGGTTTTTTCATTATATGTTTTCATCTAGACAAAAAAAGTTCATATAGATATATTGTGTGAATGGGATTAAAGTAAAATAAGTTATTCACATTTGATATCTTTTAGGGGTACTCTTGAATACATGAGGTGGAATTCCAGTTATGAGATTTTTTTTTGGAAATATGAACACATAATATTATATGGATATAGGTATCCTACTATGGATGTAGATTTTAAAGATAAAAAATAAAAATTATTTTGTTTATTTATCCCATGAATTGTTTTTATGAGATTGTATTTCAAGATGAAATATCAGTGATGTTAATAAAAATAGGTATAGAGTTTTTGGATAATAAAAAGGCATGCACATTGATTATTTATATATAGGATGAAAATGATGACATAATGTTGAGTATATAGAATCCCTTACGAATTGTTTGGGATCTTCAATGTACAATTCATCACTCCACAAACTAGGGTAATACTCTATTACTAAACACAATGACATCATGTACAATTTTATTAAATATAATGTTTCTAATAGAGATATAACACTATAATTAATTACTATATGTTATCAAATAACTAATATTTTTACATTGGTTATGCAAAAGGATATATTTTATGTTTTGATGATAAATCTTCATTTTGTTGTGTTTCCATATCAAACCAGTGACTTATGATATACCCCAACTTCATTAAATTGGTTTATCAAATAAATATTGTATTACTCAAATATTTTTTCATTCTTTTGAATCTAAATTTTTATTTATTTTTAAATGGAGGAGAAATTATTGTAATGATTTTTTTTGGAGAACAAAAATCACTTTTCCACATTATTATTATAATTGGGGGATAAAAATATTATAAAAATAATATTTTTATACAATTATATTGTTACGATATTTATTATAGATAACTATTGTCAATTTATGATATATGGTTTTTGTTTTAAAAGTTGAAACCAATCTTGTTTGTTAGATTAATGAATAGATATAATTATTGATTTTATGTTGTATTTGAGGATATATGGACGTCCACTATTGTATGTAGTTCCTATTATATATAAATTCTTTCACAACCAGACCCAAGACGTGTATCAATTTGTGACTACCACAATCCCACCCATATAGGATATGGGTTAGGGACATGTGTTGAAGGCACAGCAAACACTGGGAGGTCTTTTCCTAAAATCCTATACAGACACACATCCAAATCAATGTAAAAATGTAATGTAAATGTAGAAAAATTGAAAAAATCTCTAAATTAAAGTGAACATGCAAGAACCTATAAACAAGACCACATTATGTTTATATTAATTGGATAGTAAAGGGGAAATAATTCTGAAACTATAGACCTATCCAAATGTGTAGGAAATTGAAATAGAGTAACAACAGAGAGAGCCCCACTCTTAAATCACAACTATGACCAATGTAAAAATTCTATGAAACTTGTATCCCTTTTCTCATTTTTAGCCATGATTGACCAGTCCATTGTTTGTAAAAGACATGACACATGTTGGGTAGATCCTTGACAGTCGTGAGTATATATATATCTAGTAGAATGCCAAAAAAATTTAAAAATAAATTACTCGGAGATATAACTGAAGATAATTAGTATATGAAACACGTTGCAGTAAAAAGTTATTGAATATTTATAGAAATGATCCATATATTGGGAATGTAGGCTAATTCAAATAGAAGGATCATTAAATGGTAAGAGTATGGAATCCTAATCGAGTCATTTTTAACTAGACCTAGAGAGTAAACTTTTGTGAATATGAGATACCAAAAATGGAATGAACGTGCAATAACAAGTTTGTATTTTATTCTCCTAAAAGTTATGTTACTATAACCCAATGATTTGGTACTGTATTGGGGAAGATATATATATTTCAAAAGTCAATGAATCCATGCTAACAGATCATGTTGATCTCCATCACACAGCTTAGGCCGAGATGATGGGTGGAAAACAGTTTATAGGTAAAACCATATGTGATTCCAACACCTCAAGCATCATCCGTGTATACACATATAAAGTGTTTTAAAATACCCATATCATGTTACTCTCTTATGTTTGTGGCACTAACCCATTAGTATGGATTTATGTTTAATCCCAAGGACACGCCATGGTGGCATAAAGGGCTTCTTTTCTCATGTGTCCAAGGGTATGTAAAATCACTCCGCACCACTATGTCACATTGTCGAGGGACTTCCTTGGAAGTTCATTGGGGACTACATGACCCAGGGTAGCAAGAGGGTCTACCTGGATTGTGGTCGGGCACTACAATACCCAACCTAGTTGGAGGGTCAGCTCTAAAGGTTGTTGGGGACTACACCACACAGCCTAGAAAGAGGGTCATCATGGAATGTCATCCGATAATACAATACCTATACAAGATGGAAGGTCATCATATAAGGTCATTAGGGACTAAACTACCCATACCTAATGGAGGGTCCCCCCAAAAGGACTTAAGGTAATACATTACCCATCCCAGCTAGAGGGTCATCCTAGATGATCATCAGGGACTACACTATCCCACCCAATAAGTGCGTCAGTCCAAAACTACACTTATAAGACTGTCTGATCGATACCATCAAATGTTGTCCCCTCTATGTGTTCCATACCAAAACATTCATGTCATATCTCGATAGCCACATATGAGTGAACCATCTTATTCTATATATAAAAACACCCATGATAAGAATTTTGGATTATGAAGTATGAGTTCAAACGAAGAAGATATGGATGACTAAATTGTTCTCAAATGAGATCAAACAGTACATGGAATGTGAAGGGTCCCACATTATGCAGGGATACTCTTCAATGCCTTGTAATGTATGAGATAGGTAAACATGCCACATCTCATGTAGTATATAATGTTGTGTCGGTGGACTACACACCATTTTCTAGATATTCAGGACCAGGGCCGTGTCTGCAAGCCATGTTTGTGTACTCAGACCCCGCATCTTGTACATTGGTACATGGGGTGTTAAAACACATGAGAAAATTATAGTGTCAAAATACCATGTATGTGTGCTCAAAATAGTTTGTGTTCAGGTACATTTATTCCTTCACATGGCTCCCCTTACATGGAATGGTGGTACATGACATGTCAAGGGGAGTACACATCGTGTGATACTTCTATCATTCAAAACCCAAGTGACACTATTGAGAGATGATACATGTCATGTGTTCAGCACAAAAAATGGTGTGTATTTATGCTTTTTTAGAAATAGAGGAGTTTTGGTGATTCCACCTTCCACATCCAAATCAGATTCAGCTGCTATCAAAGTCGCCTAATTATGCTATGAAATCTCCAGATCTGGATGAAGAACCTGGAATATCATCTAGGTTTGTCATGAATTAGAATAGTTCCTAGAATATGGTTTGTTCATATCATATGTATGCATTAAAAGGTTAATTTATTATTGGATAGACGAGAAACATGTGGATTATTCATCCTTGCATCACTTCATTTCTAGATCTCTACCTCCACCACAATTATATTTTATTAACATGTTTGATCTAAATTTGAGCACCATATTGAGCTCGAGTTGCCTGAAATTGTGGAATAATGATTCAATGGGATTCTATAGAGAATATATGAATAAATATGACTGAAATGAACAAAAATAATACGTTTTAAACATCACTAGCCAACTGTTCTAGGTCAATGATCATGATTTGGTAACCAAGGTAAGAAAATGGGATAAAAAATATGAAATCCAGGTACATAGGATCATGATGTGTTTCAAATATAAGACATAAATAGAGTAAATAATTATCAACATTATCAAAGTATATTCTATGGAATTAATCACGAAATATGAGTCCTACATTTTGATTATTTAGATCATTAAGGAAGAACATATTTTTCAAGGATGGAGGATGATTTATTTTGTTTGTTGCATCTTGAAACATCATGGTCAAAGTATCCCCCATAGTTCATCATTCATAATTAATAAATGATGAAAAATAGTAATAGAGGAGATTATATTAGATAAAATAGAATTATGAGGATAACAACTTTAAACATGAATTTAAAATAATTTTTTAGTAAAAACGAATTTAAATGATTAAAAAGTAAATTGATTAAATAACTAACATGTTTTTCTAATTAGCAAGAGATCTGAATGTCCTACAGTAATTCATTTTATGTTTCAAATAAGAACAAATCAGGTTTTGGAGAAAAAAATGCTCTCAAATTTCTGAGCAGATCATCTGTTTATGAGTAGTTCTATTGTTTTATTTACCCACGAATTACCAATATAAAATATATTTTATATTTTTAAAAATATAATTCACTGAACATCAGGCCTAAAAATTACACATAGTATCAGTTCCTATCTCTAACGAAATATTTATAATATTTTCAATACCATAAAATGAAAAAATAAGTATCTACATATGTCCCTCCTTCACGATTTTTATCACCAAAAAGAAAAATATAAAAAAATGTTCAAGATAATGAGCTCTAAACTAGATTTAGGTCTCCTATAAATTGTCCTGAACAGTTCTAGGCTTCCACATCACTCAAACAAAAGGGATATTTTGTCAATGCATGTACTGCTTCTTTCAGTCTTAAATCTCCATCGGGTGCTTCTCAAAGCTAGATCCATCCTCAATGGCCATCACTCCCGAAGAAGGTGAAGGGGGAACAGTAAGATATACAACCAAAGGTAAAAATTATATTGAACATGGTATAGTAATGGGGAATGGAAAAATCTGAGCTTAACCCAAGATAGTCAAAATTTATAATAATCCAAACAGAAAGTGAACAAAATGGTGAGGATATGAAATCATTTTCCTGTAGTTTATACCTATTGCTGGATAGTAGACATGTCCATGAATGAGAATATGTATATGGGAATCATGTGTCATACCATGCATGTTTTCACATCTCCAGGAAGGAAAGTGACAAAAACCCAATTAGTGGGTTTTATAATGTGAAATATATATATATATACATGTTCCCACTCAGAGAATCCAATGAAATAGAGGATGTGAGTCTCCATATCACAACTTATCCAATGAAGATGAGGAGAAAGTGTTCCAACGTAAATCCATATTGGATGCCCAACACTTCATGCTTCTACCAAGGAGACAGATGTTAAGAGGAATAACATCACTACATCCTGATATTGTCCTCTTTATGAAACACAAACTCACCTGTATTGTTTTATTTCACATTATATGGACATGTCCCTATGTGGAATGCGTCCTACTATATTTTGAATCTATGTCTGTGGAAAAAAAACCTCACCACTATGTTGAACATTTAAGGGACTTCCCTGGGAGGTTTTCGTGGAAAAAAACTACCCAATCTAGCTAGACTATCGACCCAAAATGTCTTCAGGTTCTACCCTACCCAGCTCTACTTGATGGTCATCCTTGATGGACATTGGGGACTACACTCCCCACCCCATATAGAGGGTCATCCCCCTTGGTTTTCTAGGTCTACACAACCTACCTAGCTCAATGTTCATCTTATTATTTCCTCAGGGTGTACACTACTCAACCTAGCTTGAGGGTCAGCCCAAAATATCATTGGGGTCTATAAAACCCTACCCAATTAGAGGGTCATCCCAGAAAATCTATGATAAGCGTGTTGGATTGTTGCAAACTTCTTGTGTCATCTATTTTTTTTTCAACCTAGATAATTCATGTCATATCTTGATAGATTATTAAGAGGGAACAATCATATTCTACATGAATTATACTCCGAATATGCATCTAAAGTGATTAAATTCTTGATAAAAAAGGAGGTACAGGGGACCAGATATTTCTTGCATGAGCTCAAACTGTACTATGTATGTGAGGTGTCCCAAAATGTGTGTATCCCAACTTCATCAGCCGAATGTGTCTTGGATCTTTACACAGGTTCCAAATCATTTAGTAAATCACATCATGTAGGTCGATTACCTGCCATATTCTAGCTATTCAAGACCATGTTTGGTTCTTAGGGCAATGACCATGCACCCAGACCCTGTGGCGATGTACTTCATCACATGATGTGTCTACTCCGAAGTGATTTTGACTATGTGGCCATCCTGTTTTTCAATTTATTGCATATGGTGTGTTCCCAGCCAGGCGTTCCTTCACACGACACACCTCACTCAAAAAGTCATACATGATGTGTCAAGGTGAGTCCATTCAATTCAATAATTATATCTTCCCAAACCCTAGAATGTCCACTCAGGGATGACAAACATCTTATTTCATTCACTAAACATGGTATGTTGTCTATATTTTTCCATAAACAGATGTTTTGCATCAATTCCACCATCTACTTCTAAATCTGCTTCAATCACAGTCATTGTTTTTTTATTTCACTCTGAAATACTTGTATTTGGCAGAAGAATGAAGAATACATTCACCGTTCATTGCGAATCGATCTCATTCTAATCATATTATTTGGAATAATTTCTCTATACCATTGCGACTTCATTTCTGTTTATATTGACATTAATCCTACGTGTTATACATACCTTTATCATGATGTTACCAGATCTATAACTCACTAAAAATATAATTTTCATTCCACATGTTCAATCTAGATCTATGAACATGATTATTCTCAGGTCCCTTGGTATTTTCGAACAAATATTCAAAGGGTTTTTTGGTAAATATGTGAAGAATTATGGGATAAAGGCAATAAAATCCCATCTATTTATCATTTTTCGCCAAATATTCTTGTCTGGTGATCAAGAATGGGGAAAGTAAGGTTATAAAAAGTGATTATAAATATGAAGACTAGGTACATTAGCATATTAAATTATTAAAATCCAGGGTGAAAATTGAGTTTCTAATTATCAACATGATGAAAGACAAATCTAGGGAGAAAACCCAAAAAGAGGAGTCCTACATCTAGTTGGGATATATTTTGGATGAAGAACACATTCACCGTCAATGGATGATGATTAATTTAGATTTCCATGTCATGATCAATATATATCCATGGATTCCTCATCATTATCCATTGTTCATATGTTAATGGGAAATAAGAGGAAGAGATGGGAGGATATTGGAGAAAACAAAATTCTGAGAAGAAATACTCTAAGGCATAAATTTATGACCATTTATTATGTTATAAACTATTTTAATTAATTACTAACTTAATTAATTAAATTTGTTACATGAACAACCAATGAGTGAGGGATCCAAACATCCCACAATGACTCATTTTATGTCTCACCCAGTGAAAAATACCTGTTATAGACCCAACAATGATCTTGGATTTCCACTATGGTCATTTTTTAAGAGGTATCCTTGTTTCATTATGTAACCAGTCTTGCACATTATAAAATAAATTTATTATTTTTAAAAGGTAAATTCTGGGCACACTGGGCATCTGAATCTCATCACATCTCCGCACTTATCTCTAGAAATAAGATTTAGAATTATTTTAAAGGCTTATAAGGATAAAACTAGGTATCTATAGTTTACATACCCAAATCAAAAAGGACTATATAATCCTATAAATAAAAAAATATTAAATAATATAAAAGAAAAATGATACGAATTTACATGATTTACATATGGATTTTAGATTTATTGTTTTCTAGAATTTTGAAAATTCATAAGATATTAAATATGTGTTATTTCATACATAACTAAAACCATTATATAAATTATAAGAAACTAGTTAATCTATATTATCATAGTAATAAAATTCCTTTAATATACTAAATAATTTATTTATTTTGATGTTTCATGTGTAAAAACTTTTTTCAATACAAGGGGAAATGTAAAATAAAAATGGGTGAGGTAAAAATCATAGTAATGGTAAAAATATGAGATTACAATTGAATATCTAATAAGAGAATAAAAAATTTAATATGGTGATTAAATAAATAATAATTACATATGTAAATGAACAAAATAAATATATTTCCATGAATAATAATGGAAACAATTAGATGTCATGAATATATACAATTGATTCTTTATTGATGGAATGCATAATTTCAGGCAACTAAATACATGACCCAATCATTGAAGACATGATCATAGTATCAGACATTAATTCTTATAATGTATCTTGTTCTAGGTAGGTATAAAAAAATACCCAACAATGTTTGTCTCATTAGACCAATCAATGAATCAAGGATGTATTTAATGTTGGGACCCACCCATCACTACTTTATATTCAATGCATTCATAATATGAATAAATAAAAAATTAATTCCTAATTAACTATCCCAATAATAATCCTAATTTGAATAAAAACAAAAATAATTACAATTCATTTCTATATAAAATAAACGAGTTAATATGATAATGACCTATCTTGAGAATGAAGGTATATTGTCAAAAAATACATTTCAAAAATTCAAATAAAAATTTAAATTGGAATAAAAATATACAATATTATAATATTTTTCCATATTTAATAAAAGGAATTACTTGATCAAAACCAACATAAAAATTGATGGCGGAAGAGAAAACAACACATAGTCCACATTCCAATAATCGTACATATTAGAATAAAATATATGGAAGGCTAATACATTTCCCCATATAAATTAAATTGATAACATGGTAATAATCCATCTTGATAAAGAATATATATGGTGAAAGAATATATTGTCAAATTTATAATAACAAAACAAATTTGAATTAATATATATAAAATCATTATTATTATACCATAGTTAATAAAAATAACAACACGATTATAACCCATTCAGTGGAAGAATTTGGATTTTTATATTATATATAATCCACAACAATTATTAAATAATAATTATCCATTTCATGATAAAACTATATATATTCTATTTTTCATAAATCAATAAATTATATTTATTTATATAGACTAACACCTACAAATAAACTATTTTGAGTACTGGGAATATGTTTTTGTGTGAAATTTATCTATTCATGTTATTAAGAAATACAAATTAACATTCTTTAATAAATGAAATAGATAATATTATGAACTAAACATAAAGGTATTATATAAAATGTTATTAAAATTCATAGTTAGTGGATAGAAATTGTAGGGTCCTAAAAAATCCGCAAAGGAAATTCTACCCAATTCCCCCCAAAGAATTGAGTGGAAAAATGGAGAAAACTCAAAGGATGCACAAAGCTGAACTGGTTCATAGACCGATCAAAATGACGACACCCCGTAGCCGGTTCCACAATGCACCCCCTCCGCAGACTATTGTCGTACGCAGAATGGTGGTGGAGATCCTCCGCGGGCACGAAGTAGGACAGACGCTGAACCAGTCTACCGTCACGAACCTCCCCAGCTGCGGACCGCCTCAATAGGCCTGGACCGCATCTTCTACCAATCGCAGAATGGAGGCGGAACCCTCCTCAGCCGTGAAGAACTCCTAGACCTCGTTTGATTCTCTAGGGAGATGTGCTTGATGCCCCCACATGTTGCGGATTGACTAGGTCATCCATGAATCAGGTTTTCAGTCATGGGCTTCTGCAAAAGGTGCCACATTACCATAGAAACATCATTTTCCCCACTATATAAAAGGAGATCGATGAGAAGAGAATATGGTATTTGAAGGAGATCAAACAGATTCAGGTGGATGGATTTCGAAGGAAGGTGCTTTGGATTTCGCAAACAAGGAATTTCCAATTCGCGAACCAGAACAGGTATGGACATGGAATCAAATTAATAAGGAACTGAAAATGCATAATAACATTGTGAACCACAAACTTAAAATAACAAAGAAAAGAAAACCGTGATCCATGGCCCCTCCTTGGATGCAATTACAGAGGACCAGAGAGCTTATTCCCCTTTTCCGATTCCTCGCACCACGTAGCACCCTCATACGCGGGCGAAGCCCCGAACGATAAACCCACGACCAGCGTCGCCCATGGCCTCCACTTCTCGCATGGAACCCGCCACGATCTACCCTGGTACGTAGGATGAACCCAAAGCCACGAACCACCATGGTTCGCGGGTTTTCCACTAGGCCATGAACCACCCTGGTTCGGAGGGGTCCCATTAGTCTACAGACCCACCCAGTTCATGGACGGCCTCTCCAGCCACGTAGCACCTCCCTACGCGAAGGGAGGCACTCCTCATTTACCCACGTGGCCCAGAAAATCCTTCGGGGTTTCAATTCCCTAAGCCAAATAAAATCCTTCCAGTCCATCCTAATCCTTCGCGACTCCCTCATTGGCCTACTCTTCATTCCCGAGCCGATGCCCCCACCAGAGCCACCGGACCCGTGTGATTTAACCTTCAGGCACATCAGCGCACCGTTTTGAGTTCACATACCCACGTTAGGTAGAGACGAAGTGGTTTCCCTTACCCTTGAGTAGATTTCCAAAGCATTAATGGGTTCACATTCCCATGGTAATGTGGAGTCTGAGTTTGGGAGTCCCTTTTTTGCTCCTCCACATGCATGAGGCTGGGGCACTTCTCTCTTTTTTAGGGTGTAGTAAAATAAACATCAGAAGGAAGCCCCCATTCACTTACGTACTTCCCGTGGGAACAAGAGAGGTTTCTGGAACATGAGCACCACATTCTCACTCCCAGTACGCTTTGTCGCCATGGGCATCCATCTCGGAGTAAGCCCCAAACGTATGGTCCGCCCTATGCGTAAGCCCCACTCCACATCTCACGGACGAACCTTTCACGAAGTGATCGTCTGGTCCCTGGTGCCTCTTTATTCTCACACCACATATGACTCATGTGGTCTTAGGGTAAGCATCAACAATGACATCCTTATATGGGCCTCCATAGAGTGTAAGCCCCAATCCATTGCCCTGGGCCTCCTCATAGTGTAAGCCTCAATCCATTGTGAACTACGAGGACATTGATCCATGTCAAGTCATGGTACTTAGGAAGCCTCCAAGAGGTTCAAGACCGATCACCATCGGACCTCTGGGTCCACATTCACGTAGGATCTCGGAAAATCCGTTCGAGTACATGGAATTTGATCTATGTCTCCCAGGAAGGTTACGTAGGAAACCTCCTTGAGGTTCAAGCCCAATGACCGGTCGATCAGACTAACTTCACATCGGTTCACTGCGCCACTCCTTATGTAACCTCAATGTGTCCAGACTCCTCGGGGTCATTAATACAACAAGGGATGGTAAACCTCACGAATAAATGATTCAAAACCCCTGCTTCCAGCTGACCATTACCAACCAAGAGTAATATGTGGATACTATGCTCGGGTATAAACCAAAGATTCTCGAACATATGAATATGTGTTAAATATATAATAGAGTCCCGGAACATGCAATAATTTCTGCCCAAAGGAGTGCGATGATCCCGTCTTCCCATCTTATCGACCAATGCGAGTTCTTAAGCATCGCTGGACAAACCACCCGGCGAACGCCTAAATTTGGAAAGTAGGTCCACGTTTCATCGGATACGGAACCGTTGTGTGTTTCGAGACCGACCCGAAACAATAATGTTGATCCTGACGTAAATCTTTAACCAAGCATGAAGGATTTAACCTAATTCAATTATGTTCCCCCATTTAATCACAAGGAGTGTCAAGAAAGGTCATCAATTACGCATGGGATCATGAGATGCTACTTTGATGGGTTTGTTGTTTGTATTTGTTAAAATATTTTACAGATACCACACAGAACTCCCTTCGATCCAATGGAGTCAAGAAGGATCTTTCAAGCGCAATGCTTCCAGGGATGCAATGACCAGACTTTCTCACCACTGGAGGACCCCATCACCTACCCAGCGTCATCAATGCTGGGTCTCAGAAGATTTAATCTGAGAGTACCACGTGGATGGTACTCTCCCGACAGTGGCGGTGCCCATGCAAGCCCTCCAATCTGCCATAACTCACCGGTTTCCAGCCCAGCATCAGCCACCAAGGTTGATCCAGACGGCCCCTGTTGCTGTCTCCAAACATTTCAGGAGACTATCCCCGGAATGAAACAACGTGTACCTCCCTTACCTTAGGGAGGAAAATGAGGTCGACACTGAGGACCTCATCCCCACTGAACGGGGGTTCTATTCCAAGACCCCCGCTAGATGACGTCATCGTGGTCACACCGCGACTCAACATCCCCATGCTCAAGATGATGTAGCCCTGAGGTTCCAGGCCCACGCTGCTCGAGCATCGGCCCCTCAAACTGCCCGATGAGGGTAGCAAACTTACATCCGGGGACCAGTCATAACCCTTGTCCCTGAGGAGTATCTCCACTTCCATGTTACGAATACGCATTACGAACAGGCACATACACCTGTTCGCTCCTCCATAGCCTTCCATCCAGATATTGATGCATCATTGAAGCAAGTGTGCATCCCCGCCGAGCTCCATCAATCACTTCATTCAAACAGGACATCACTTAGCGGGCATGCACCTCTCCCTACCCAGGGTTGTGAAGCCCACCATCCAGATTTGGTGGTGACCCAGCACCTACAGGACCAGCTCCTAGTAGATGCTTCTGACGCCTCCCATCTCGATGTGGTGGCAATCAGCAAAGCCCTCCATCCCGATGTGGAATCAACTCATAGTTTGGCACATCTCCTCGCCAATAAAGGCCACCGACTCGAAGTGGTTGGAAACCATCATATGCAGGGATAGCTCCTTACAGATGCAAGTAATGTCCGCCATCCCGATGTGGCAGAAAATATAGAGATAAACCAGCATATCTCTGCCCAGGGGAAGATTCGTTCACCTACCCCGACACAGAAGAATTTTTAGTACCCACTGACCACCAGAGGACCGGAGCAGGATATTCCTACTCTGATACCGGAATGGGCCTTCATACTCATTCCATCCAAAGATATCTCTCAGCGTATCCTAGAAATGATGGAGATGAAGGTATTGATCCTAGATCATATGTTCCAGACATGCCATAATGTAATTGCATCAGCGGAAACAGTAAGGACTCGGGCCCGTGAGCCCATCTCCCCAATTGAGGCGACTCATCGAAGAGTTTAGATTGCCTCATCATATCATAGATACATCCCTGCATTCACCCAAGAGGGTCACTGGACATATTTCGCGACCCAAGGGCAACCAGATCAAGCATCTTCCCTCGTTCGAACTGGGGGACACCCGTCCATCACGGTGGATGCTCTAGAGCAGGCATATGTCCCTGCAAAATGTCAAGATGTTCATCAGCATGTCCCGGAAGCATCAAGGGACCCAATTATATAGGGACCCAAAGGTGAAGGCCGTTTTCAATCGCAGACTGTCCCCACTGCCCGTAAGAAAGAGCCCCGAACGCGCCGAAGGCAGCCGTAAAATAAATAGTGGTTTCATGACTCCACTCTCCTGGAAGCTGGGGTTTCTAATGCCGTTAAGCACATATCTAAGGATCTAAAACCTTCCCACCCATTAACATATTATGGGTGTGGCAGTAGCAGTTGTGATGGTCCTCCCCGCAATGTCGCTACCTGCATCTCTTAAGGCCCTCCCCAGAGAACCCATGGGGGCCTCCCCCGCGGTCATATAACAATCGATCACTAGAGATACTTTTTTTGATGTGAGTCATGGAACCCCACCACATGACCATATGATTGAGCAAAAACAAGGCCCTCCACTTGTTGCGGTACACCCTAAAGGTCCTCCCTTGGGTATACGCTGCAAACACTCTCTATGTTGTGGGACCATAGATTATGATAGTATTCCACGCTATCGTAGTCACAACTGCAGAGGCCCTCCGCACAGTGACGTCTCATCACGATAAGAAGACCCTCCCCTTGTCGTGGACTATTCTGAAGGTCCTCCCCAGGGGTTATGTTGCAATGACACTCCGCGCAGTCGGGCATCAGATCATGGGGGTAGTCCTCGCCACCCTAATAACAGAGGTCCTCCCCGTAGAGACGTCAAACAACGAGATGGACCTCCTGTCATTGATGTATATTCTGAAGGCCCTCCCCAGGGTTTAACCTGATGATATTCACCCTACCGAAGCTGGAATGGTATTCCTCTCCATTGCATCTGCTGTGACGGTGGTACTCTCCACCACGGCCTCCATTGCGAAGTTCCTCCCCATAATGGCCCCAAGAAACAAGAAGGTCCTCTCCATGACACATTTTTTCTTGAAGGTCCTCCCCATGACACACATCGAATGTCAAACCATGATGGTCATCCTCACCAAGATGGTGGTTGTTGTGAAGGCCCTCCCTGTAACAACGCTACACAGCTAGAAGGTCCTCCATAGGGTATGCACTGGAAAAGTCCTCTATGTAGTGAGGCGTTATGCATTAATGGTAGTCCTCGACATTACAACCATCATTTCGAAGGCCCTCCCTACGATGACATATCATATCAACATTAAGGTCCCCCCCTTTCCAAATCAAGCACATAAAATACCTCAAATGCCGAGTCACTCAGAAGGACGGGATCAGGCCTGTGAGATTCCCAGTTAATCACCAACAACATTCTTCATCAATTGGGAGACATTATGTGGCCACGTTCATATTATGAACGACCTCGGAAGTGGACACATGATGATTTAGCACCAACCAGTCCCACATCCTCTGAACACACATTCAGTGGGCGTCTCAGTTGGGCCGACCAGTTAGAGGAGTCACAATCGGAGGAGTATGCCAACATGTTTCACCTGAGGAAATGAATGGTTATGGATGATATACCTGTTATGTTTTGTCCCACTGAAACCTCTCAATTCGACATACCCAGAGAATTGTCAGAAGAATGTGTGCATGACATCCTCTAAAATATATGGACAAACCTCTATCAGCTGAAATCAATATTCCTACACTACGATGGGTATGTTGACCACATCAAGACAATATGAGACCTCATGTGTCACATCGACCTGGAATCTCTTCCTTCAGTGTAGCAACAGCGACCAGAGAGGTGCAAAGGAAACATTGAAATAGCCTGCCTCTGTGCTCTGCACCAACTGCGCCGCCTCATCAGTGACACACTGAATGGGGTCCATATCATAGGATGGGGGGAACATGGATATTTTCATTTCACTCTACTCCTCGCCTAGAAGAACCCGTTTGGCATGGTGTCTAGCAACGCCATCACGTCAAGATGGCAATTGAGTGGTCTCCCTGTTCGTGAAAGGCAACACACCCAGTAGAGTTAGGCCTTGAGTAAGTCCCAGAAGTGTCAGGTCCAATGGGAACAAGCCATTCAAGAACTCCGGAATCAGGTCATCGAGAGAATACAATAGGCATCTCTTCAATGAGAGGCCAATCAGAGATATTTTCCAGCATCCCCAAAAGGGATTGATTCAAAGAAGAATTCAACACCAAACCCAGTTCACCCCTGAATGGGGGAATGCAAGGTCAGGCTGGTAGCGATAGGCACAACCACTGCTATAATCCAGGATAAACCCCAGCCTGTAGGGTTAGGGGAATTTTTAACAACAAATTCCCCCGTAAGACCAATAAAAATAGGAAGATACCCAGCGTTCAGTGAACAGAGCCAACCCAAGTCCTCATGGCTATGGGAATTATTACCCACTCAACAACATCCTCCCCCACAAGAGTCAGTATTCTCTCATCTAGGGAGGACAATCAAAAGAGGAGGTTTCTGTCTTATCTCATCATTTGAATCAACATCCCCTCCAAGAGGGAGGCGTACTGTAAGGGCGCATCAATGAACTCTCCATGTCACCCTTCGTCAAGTAGTCTGATGGAAATCCCGACACATGAAAGGGAAGGCCAGCAAAAGATGCGAGAGATCCTATTACTATTTGGAAGATGACATCTCACCCACCCACGATATGAATCTATCAACATCATAGAGGTTAACCCCACGAGTGACACCAGAGATGATGATAATTAGGATGGATCGGGAGACGATGGTTCCGGTCAGGCTGCAACCCACAAAGAACCACCAGGTGTGCACACCCGGAACCAGAGGGCTGCTTTAAATATGGCAAACCCTTGAACTATCCTTCCTCCGCTTACCCTGCGAGCTTCTAACATGGAAAATAATAAGGGACCTGTTTCCCTTTACTCGCCTCCTTCTATCGATAAAAACAAGCCACTAAACCTCGAAGTGAGATTCGCTCGACAGGAAGATGAAATGATAGAATTAAAGCGGATTAATGCTCAGCTACTCTAGAGAAACCGTCTTATTGAAAGTGTGTCCCAAGAGGAGCCACATCATGCACTCCTAGTAAGTGCACCTCAATGACCCAGGTTTTCCCCAACAAACGAAGCACGGACATGGTTCATGCCCAACGTGGCGCCCAACCCATCCAACTACCTAAATGAAGATCCAGATGAATACCAAGACTTACCTCAACTCAATAAGCAACCAGAGAGAGTATGCTTGAACCCTCCGAAGGAGTCACAAACGGCACATGCACCCCAGGTTCCAACCGAGAGGGATCCTTAAGTGATGCCTTAGGCTACACCTGCCCAAGACTGGGCCCAACAAGATGTAAACTAGGGACTCACCAGCATGATCGAGGCACTAACAGCTCTATTGGAAGCAATGGAAGGTCGACACACTCCGATACACCCAGAGCATAAACCTTACGTGGACTGGGTGAGCAACACACCACCTCCACCCAATTTTGGGAGCCATGTATTCCCTATATTCAATGGATCAGGTGATCCAGAACAGAATTTGATTCACTAAACATCCTATTGAGACCCTATGATGGGGACTCCGGAACAACAAGAAGTAGTGAAACATAGATGATTTGTATGGACCATGCAAGGATCCTCCTTTTTCGGATATACGAGTCTACCAGCCCAGTCCATAAAAAGCTGGGATGTCCTTCGACAGCAGTTCTTTTTCCACTTCAGGTCAATGTGGCCAAAGATAACAGTCAGCAACCTCATGAACTGCTATTAGGGAGAGAATGAGAGGGTCTCAGATTTCATCGCTAGATGGAAAGGTCTGACCTACTCTCTGAAAAGGCCAATGCCTCAAGATGAGTTACTCTCTATATGCATCGATAATCTTTGAGATGAGCTGCGGACACCGCTCATACCAGTGGAGTGCACCACTGGCTTCCTCTATATCTCGACTATTTCCCATAGATTTGAGGACTCACCGTAGCTGACCAATTTGAAGTCCTGAATATCCTAGAAGGCTCCCAAAAAGAGAGGATACATAGCTAAAGCGTCCTCTATCATGCTCAAGCCATCCCTTGTGTCTGCTCCACCACTTAGGCATCCACCAAATCATTAAGCCCCCCCTGTATATTAGCGGCCTCCTCCACCCAGGCAGGACATTCAGAAAGTGGCGAAGCGGAACTAGTTTGAAGAATGAAGACATAAAGAATAATCATTCCGAGAGGACCATGTCTACGGCTACTTCATCACCGTCATGAATTGAAACATGCTCCGCCTCCCGGATTCGAGGAAACCTGAAGAAGTCGGCTGCGATGGCAGGCCAGAATATTTTCCCTACCATCGGATGTTGGGGTACAATATTCAGACTGCTTCATCTTCAATGATCTCTTGTAATTGATGGAGAACTCTGGGCAGTTAGAGATAAGACCACCCCCAGCACATGTGACATATATTTTTACCACTGACTCTGACATAGGGGAGGGGTGGCAGGAAGTCACCAGCAAAAAGGGGAAGAAATTTGATAATTAGATGACTTGGAAGACTATCAACTGAGCCCAGGGAATACTCTAGGATCAGATACGACAACCAGTTTTGCCGCCAACATCCTCTGATGCCGCACATCCGATAGTATCGGCCTCACTACCCTCCACGATCCAGTCATCCAAGAGTAATAGAATTGGTAGGAGACCAGCGCAAGAGGAGAAATCCAGAACAAAGTCGAATTTAGCCCTGATGCTGTCCGATTTCATGCCCCCATACTTGGGGCCACGACCACCAATAGACCAAATGACACCATCAGGGACGACCGACCAGGTTGACATTTCAGAGGATGAGGAGCCAATATTTGGTTCTATCAACATCATCCATCTTATGGAATAATTCCATGATGACAGGTATGGTTATGAACCCGAGTTCCCAACACGAGGTGCTGGGATGAGGAATCACATAGTCAGAGGATACCAGGGGAGGCACAGTCGCGTCCGAAACCAACCCTACGTTTGGACATCGGCCCAAACTGTCAATATCGTGGAAAACCGTGGGAGAGCCCTTCAATGGACTCAGCGGGAGAAATAAAATCCATACACCTCAATAAGAATCCACTCTACCCCATCATTCTGTGATACCCATCAGAGGAGGAACATTTGTCTAGCCGCCTGGTGTGCACAAAGAGACCAGTCAGGCCGAGTCCCCAGAACGTGGGAACATCATTGACACCTGACCCCATGACCTGCTCCCAAGCCACTTGCTAAAACTCTCCCGCCAACGGAGAAGCGTCGACCATTGGGGTGAAAGTATGACATCCATAAGAAGGTGGCATCAGTACCAGCCATGATTTCCATCCTGGAGGCCCTGGGTTTTCAGTCGACCTCAGGGAGGCACTTATTAAAGCCTTTCTCAGCCCCTAAGAGTTTCAAGCTGAGGTAGCTGCCGTTGAAATTTACCGGACTGAGACAGGCTCGGCTTCATGAAATGTAGTGATTTCCTTCACTGAGCAGTATGAATATGTCGTCATGGAAGGACACATCAAGCTACTATATGTGTCTGGCACGCTAGATGATGTTGATATTTGCAAATTCTTCATTGACAATGGCTCTGGAGTTAACCTCCTTCCCCTACGGACACTCTGTAATATGGGCGATAGTGAGGGTGACCTAATCACCTCAGAAACCACTTGGTTGGGTTGTGACAAGAACATACAGAAGACAATGGGACAAATTAAGCCAAAGACCCATTTTGGCGACCTCGTGGCTTACTCGGAATTCCTGGTGGTCCAGCAGAACTCAACAATAAATGTCTTACTGGGAAGGTCGTTTCTCCATAAGCACATGGTTGTTCCTTCATCCTACCACCAGTGTATTAATTACTGCGTCAATGGGAAATGTGGGACACTACACACCGACAAGGACCAGTTCGAGATCTCTGAGTCACACTACATTGACGACGGGTTCTATGAACAATAGAAGAAGAAGCCTTTGGCCGATGGTGTTGACTGGATCCTCATTCCGAATTGTCTGGATGTGGTCCCTGACAACCCCCTCAGGTAGCTAGGCAAGGACTGTGTACTTCCCATAAACCATATTGAGAGAAGGGGTTCATGTTCAGAAACACACTCACCTTTCATTATGACTTCATCCATGACGATCGGGCATGACGATGTGGGAACGTCCGCCAACCCTCGATTTGGGGATGAATACTCGAGCATGTATGCCCACGATGCTTCTCCCTCACCTCAGGACTCCCAAGAACCCGTGATAGGATCTGTCCCCCCGTTAGATCAAGAATAAAAGGATTTTGGAGAAAAATAAGAGGTAGATCTTAGGGATGCACCCCTCAATTTTGAGGTGGGTATCTCTTCCACGGTGGATGAGATTAGGGAAATACACCTAGGTACCGAGGCCTACTATCATTAGTGTAGTCACGTACCCAGAGGAGCATGAGGTTTATACCTCTTTCCTAATGCATCATCGGGATGTTTTTTCCCAGAATTACAATGAAATTCCGAGACTCGATCCTAAATTGGAAACGCAGCGCTTTGGTCTTCCAGAAGACCACCGGGCCTATAAACGGGCCTCCAGAAGGACACATCCCTCACATGCCTCCAAATTATAGGTTGAATTCAGTAAGATCATTAAATTAGGCTTCATTCGGGAGGTCCAGTTCCCCATCTGGTTGTCCAACATCGTCCCCATCAAGAAAAAGAATGGGAAAATCTCTACCTGCATCGATTTCAGAGATCTCAATCGGTATTGCCAGAAAGATGACTTCCTGGTCCCGATCACCGAGTTATTAATCGATGCAAGGGCCAGGTGTGAGGCTCTATCTTTCATGGACGACTATTCTGGGTATAATAAAATAAGGATGGCTCGAGAAGACGATGAAAACATTTCCTTTAGGTCCCCTCAAAGAATATTCTATTAGAGGGTCATGACCTTTGGTCCGAATAACGCTGGCACCACATATCAGCGTGCCAGGCATCGTATTTTCAAGCCATTTCTATGGAAATTCGTCGAATGATATGTAGATGAATTGGTGGTCAAATTAATATAGCGATTAGATCACATGTCAGACCTTGAGACCGTCTGGAACATTCTTTAACAGCATAGCCTGAAGATGAACCAATTGAAGTGCACATTCGGGGTTACTGTAGGGAATTTACTTGGCCTTGTTTTATGCCATTGCGGCATCGAAGTCGACCCTGAAATGAAAAATTCTATCCTTGGACTACCACCTCCTAGCAACCTCACTATGTTGAGAGCATTCCAAGGGCACTAGGACTATATGAGGAAATTCATAGCCAACCTGGTAAACAAGTGTTTTACCTTTACTAGGTTAATGAAGAAGAGAGTCACATACCAATGGACAGATGACTGTCGAGACGTGCTTGATAGCCTAAAGAGGTACCTTTTAAGCCCGCCGGTACTCATGCCCCCAGTCGAAGGAAGAACTCTCATCCTATTCGTGACAACCCTAGAGCTGACACTAGAAGAATTACTCACACAAAAGAACAACGCTTGTAGTGAAAATATACTCTATTACCTCATTCGAACGATGAATGATGCTAAGACTTGATACTCAAACATCAATAAGAGATGTTTGGACTTGGTCTTCGTAGTTCAAAATTTGAAACATTATCTGCAGCATCATGATGTTCATTTTGTCTCGCGTAATAACCAGGTAAAGTATATCCTCAGCCGCCCGATGCTAACTGTGCGCCTATCTGGATGGGCAGCCATCCTGCGAAAGTTTGACATCTGGTTTGTGCCTTAGAAGGCCATCAAGGTCCAAGCATTAGTAGATTTTCTGGCAGAGCACCCCTCAACAGGGACTACTACACCAAACATCGAGCAATCGGATGAAGACATCATCACAGTTCAAGAGGATCTCCCAACATGGGAAATGTACTTCGACGATGCAACCCGGAGCCCAACCGGGAAAGGGATGGAAGACACCAAATTTAAAAAGATGGGATTGGGGATAATAATCATGTCCCCGGAAATGACAGTCTTTCCATATTCCTTTATCCTGTCAGAAGGATGTATGGACAATGAAGCGGAATATCAAGCCCTCATTGAAGGCCTGGAGCTCGCACTCCAAGCACAAGTACAACACCTTAAGTTCAAAGGTGATTCAGAACTGGTAATCATGAATGTCAACGATGACTATGCTATCAAATAGGAGAAAATGATTCCCATGTTTGACCATGTCCGAGAGCTATTATTGGAATTCTCTACAGAACCCACATTGACCTATATTCCACAGTCTCAGAATTTTCATGCCGATGCATTAGCCAACGCGGCCACAACCCTAGCCAAATCAGACCGGGATGAAACAATTATCAGTATCACTCACCGTCGAATTGTCTTTCCATTTTCCTAGAATTAGATGGAAGAAATCAATGAAGTCAGTCCTGTCTCTGAGCTGTATACTCCCACCACTAGCTGGATGACCAACATTGCAAATTATCTTCAAAGGGGAGAACATCCATCAGAAAGGGCTGAACGGGAGAAACTACGGAGAAGGGAAATAATCTTTGTCTTATATGGTGGCATGGGCCATCAATTTTCCCTTTACATACAAGGCCTTGACGGAATCCTCCTCAGATTCACTGAAGCAGAAGAAACCATCGTCATCGTAACTGAAGTGCCTTACAGAGTATGTGGATCACATCAGCCAGGGTCCAAGCTTTCCCATCAGGTTTGAAGACATGGATACTATTGGCCCACAATGGCACTAGATTGCATGCACTTTACCCCAAAATTCCACTCATGAAAAATTCATGCCAATTTCGTACACCAATCACCAGAGTTACTTCATCCAGCCAAGTACTCCTGGACATTTTCCATATGGGGAATGGATGTCGTGGGACCATATCCTCCAGCTATATCCAAACAGTTGAAGTATATCCTCATGGCAACTGAATTCTTTTCCAAATGGGCAGAAGCTATAACCCATAAGGATGTTGGGAAGAGAAGCCTTTTCAGCTTTGTGAAAACCAATATCATCACCAGATTTGGTGTCCCTCATTCCATAGTGATGGATAACAGCACCTACTTTTGTTCTGCTGAATTGGAGAAACTATACTAAGAATATGGTATCAAGGCTAACCACTCATCCTGCTACCATGCATCAGCCCACGGATAGATAGATGCTTTCAACAAGACCCGTTCAAACATTCTCCAGAAAATGGAGGTCAAAGACAAGAAGTCATGGCCGGATAAACTCCACCATTCATTGTGAGTTTATCAATCCACAATCTGCACCGCTACTCGGGCTACCCGTACTAACTAGTATACGACACATAGGTGGTCCTGCCCATTGAACTCCAACTTCCCTCACTCAGTGTTGCCATATTTGATCAATTATATGATGATGAGCAATAAAAAAGCGGCTAGGTGAATTGGAATAGCTAGAAGATAAGTGGCTGCACAATTTTCACCATTTGGAAGAATACCAAAACATGATTGCACGAGCCTTCAATAAAAAGGATTGTGTTCTCTCTTTCTTGGAAGTAGTATTGGTGTTGGTCCTCCAGAACGCAATGATACCTGGAAGGAAACCTCTAAAACTGGATCCCAAGTGGGTGGGACCATACGTTATACACAAGGTCTACTCCAATAGAGCATATGCCCTGATCTCCATGGATTAGAAATTCACCATGGCTCCTACCAATGCGAGATTCCTGAAGATTTATTTATCATAGAAACTATATGTACCCCTCATACTTACAACATGATGTTAAACTGCACGGAATCTATTAATACCCCTCATCCTTACCGAACAATGATAAACATAATGGCTAAGAAGAAAAAGGGGGAGTCTTCCGAGTTGCATGATGTTAAACTGCCAAGTATCCAACGGTCCAAACTCTATGACCCTAAACTAAGAGTATATCGTCCTCACCACACGACGTTAAACTGCACGAGCAAGATGATTTATAAAATTCCATTTCCATCGTGTGTGGACCAGACCTACACGAGGTGTATTTTTACATCCTTACCATATGGCGTTAAACTTCACAGAAGACGTCCTTACTGCATGATGTTAAACTGCACGAAAGTCATATATACCTCACAACGTTAAACTACACGGATTTCAGAGAACTAAATATGGCTTGATTCTTACTCTTGCAGGATACATAGCGACACCTTGGTCCCCAATCATGGCCCATCCATCCACAAGATGGTTTAAAAATGCCCTTCTCCCCCGTTTATGGACTAGACCTGCATGGCGTGTATCATTCGTCCTTCCCGCATGACGTTAAACTGCACGAATTTCATAGAACTACGTACGTCTTGATTCCTTCCCTCGCAGGATACGCAGCGACGCCAGGGTTCCCCATCTGGCCCTAGCCACCCCCAAATTAAAGTTAAAAATGTTCTCTCTCCCCAGTGTACATACAAAACATACACGGGGTGTACCCCTCATCCTTACCGCATGATGATGAACTGCACGGATAAGAAAAAAAAAGAAGGAAAAAAAAAATATGCTCCCTCCCCCCGTGTACGGGACCAGACCTGCACGGGGTATATTTTTTTTCCAAACCACATGAAGATAAACTGAACGGGATTTAGAGATCTATATGTGGCTTGATTCCTACCCTCACATGATACGTAGCGATGCCAGGGATCCCCATCATGGCACTGCCACCCCTTATATAATTGTTTAAAAAAATACCCCTTTCCCCCATGTATGGACCAGACCTGCACATGGTGTATTTAGAAGAGAACTACGTGAGGCTTGATTCCAGCCCTCGCAGGATATGTAGCAACACTTTGATCCCCTATCCAGGCCCATCCACTCCCAAATGAAATAAAATAAAACTCAACAATGTACCCTTCCCCCGTGTATGGACCCGACCAGCGTGGGGTGTACTGCTTGCCAAGAACAATGTGCGGCATGATTCCTTCCCTCGCAGGATATGTAGTGATGCTATGGTTCCCTATCCTGGCCCAACCATCCCTGAATAAAAGTTTAAAATTCTATTTTCCCCCTGTAAATGGACCAGACCGTCACGGGGTCTATTTTTGTGTCCTACTGCATGATGTTAAACTACATGGAAAAAAATTTCCTTGTCCCCCCGTGTACGGACCAGTCCTGTACTGAGTGTATTTTTTTTGCATCATTACCACATGATGTTAAATTGAATTGATAATGAGATTTAAAAATGCACCATTTCCCCCATGTATGGACCAGACCTGCACTGGGTGTATTTGTGCATCCTCACCACATGACGTTAAACTACACGGACCACATCCTCACTGCACGATGTTAAAATGAACGGATTTCATCACGAACAACCTAATATATATGGTGAAATGATGTGTAAATACTCCATACGCATTTGGATGCATCATCCCCATACACCAGACTCCACGGCCCGGGTAATTATGGATCTTCATAACCATTCATGGCCATCGGATGTGGAAATTTATTGATCAGTGGACACCTTTTCATGACTATGCATACAAAGCCCTTGGCTCTGTATATTGATAGCCCCTAGCCCATCTACCAATGGAAAGATTTCCACAGGTGACACTCTTCCTAGCTCTGTACGCTTACCGGCCTTAGAGCCACCATACCATACCTCCTGATCCAGAAATTTATGGCGTAGTGGTTTACAAGTCCTTCCCCTTTTAACTTCTAAACATCGCCAGGGTATCCTTACCCGGTTGGCCTCTGTATCCGCCCGTAGTACACATGAAGACCTGCATCTACAAACATCATGTGAGGACTAAGCTACATTGAATCAGTGAACAATTGCAGTGAAGATGTTTCTTGAATGATCAGACACCATTATCCCCACATGCTGAACTCTGTACTGTGAGAAATCTCGGATTTTCCTAATCATTCATGGCCATCAGAAGTGGAATGTTATCAACCTGTGGATACCTTTTCCTGACTATGCATACCATGCCCTCAGTGGCTCTGCATATTGATAGCCCCTGGCCCATCTACCAAATGAAATATTTCCTTGGGCGACACTCTTCCAATCTCCGGACGCTTACCGTCCTCAGAGCCCCCACACCCATTCTCATGATCCGGGAAACATGAGAGTTAGAGTTTACAACCTTCATCCTCCACCATGTACATTGAATATCAGATCATTTTAACTCAGTTATCCTTTGAGTGGCTGATGTAGAAGTCACCTAGTGGTCTGAGCTCTATGACCGCTAAACTAGGAGTACTTTGTCCTTACCAAACAACAATAAACTGCATGGAGTAATGGTACACCCCCACACACAAAATAAATCAGAACATAGAGCTTTCTAAGCTTTAACAGCGACCAGGGCTGAGTATGCCCAACATGTCCATACATTATCTTACCGAATGACAGACATTGTGGCCTGGACAATTGCAGATCCTCATAACCATTCACCACCATCGGAAGAGGAAAGGCATCGACCCGTGGACATCATTGCATGACTATTCATACCATTCCTTTAGTGGATCTGAATATTGATAGCCCCTAGACCATATACCAAAATAATGATTTCCATAGGAGACACTCTTCCTAGTTCTGTACGCTTACTGGCCTCAGAGCCCCTATATCATTTCTCATAATCCAAGAATCCTCAAAACCACGATTTACAACACTCGACCCCACTCCACGTCTTGGACATGCCGAGATACTCGATCCCAGTTACATTCTAATAAAGAGAGCCTTTGCAACTACGTCCTTACCACATTACATTAAAATACATGGAACATCTTGTCCTCTTGGCATAAAACAGTAAAGACAGAGCACTAACCATCCGGGGAAATACCTTAAACTACAAGCATTTTCACTGGTTTAAAAATTCCCCATGTCCACACTGCATGACGTAAAACTGCACAACACCCTTTAAAAATGATTCCTGCCTTTACCACTTGACATTAAACTACACGGAAGTCGACCTTATCTTATGATGTTAAACTACACGGGCAAACCTATAATGGGTTTAATAACTAACAGAGGTTTTTCCCTATCCCTCAGTTCATGGGTCATACCTGCACGAACCACCATCTCAATCCAGTATGAGTTGGTATGACATCACCCATTCTTGGGATATTTATCCAAGTCGCTTCTCATGTATCCAAGATCCCTCTCCTCATAAACCATACTCCCTACTCAGAAAAAGAAGAACAGTCATAAGCCACCCCTGGTGGTCCCGAATTGCAACATCCACGAAGTTTCTCGTCTATCGGGATAATATAATCATTATCCCAAGGACACCGTTGAATGAATATGCATACCCTGACCTCATCAGATCTGCATATTGATTTCCCATGACCCTTCAACCAAAGGAATGATTTCCTCAAGCAATGCTTCTCTCTGTACGCCTCTTGGCCCCTGAGCCCCTATGTTCATCCCGGGTCTCAGAAACCCTCTATGATACTGTTTACCATCCTCTTTCACAAACCTTCCTAAATATGGTGGAACTAATCTGATGAGATTATTGGGGACTAGGAGAAGATGTTCCATTCTAGATAATATCCCAGCTACATGATGTTAAACTATACCGAACACCAACCATTTGTTACTCTAGATAAATGCGTAGGATAGGAACCTTGCTTCCACACTCCTGATTGATAAATGTGCTCTCAAAAATTCTGACTATACATTCCCTTCCCAAGACACCCATGGTGGTTTCCATATGCTGTACTTTCATGATGTCCTATGACCATCAGAAATGGAGAGTCATTGACTTAAGGACATCTCTGCACGACTATTCATACCAAGCTCTCAGTGGCTCTGCATATTGATCACCCCTGCTTATCTAGCAGAGGAAACATTTCCTTAGGCAGTTCACTTACCACCTCTGCATGCTGATATGGCTCCAATGACTTGATATATGCCCTGCATGTTGTTCAAATATAAACATTCTCCCTCCTCATGTGTCTGAAGGACATTGAGACATGTTTTAATCTACCATACCTCATTGGTCCCACCTCCCCACCATACATGGACAAAGCTGTTTGACCTAAAAGATCAGTAATTATAGTCTTTACGGTGGGATTTAAACTGCTCACAAAAGGAGGCACAAATCCTATTAGGCCGAAAACCCAAAAAGGGAGACTAGAGAAAAATTCGGGCCATACCCGTTGGGTCCACACTACATGGGCCCAGGAACAATTCGTGCATTAACAAGAAAATACAAAATGTCTGTGGGATTTTTTTTTAAAAAACCCTCTCAATAGTCAAACTATGCTCGTTGGATCCCATGGTCCATGAAAAATTCATAGCATGTTTTCATCTTTTATCACTTTCCTGAATTATGAGAAATTTTGATTCAGTGATTTGTTATTTAAGCTATAATTGATCAAAATTTATGGCAAAATAATATTGAAATAGATTGAATTCCATTCAGACAAAAGGGATGGAATCCACAAGCTGAGGCCTCTCCCTCACAACGATAAAAGAGGGGGAATGCACAGGAATGGATCTGACAGTCACAAAGGGGCCTAGCTCTCCCTCTACCCAAGATCAGCGACTATGCAACGGAGGTTGTTGCATGTCTTCTCTAGCATGGCCTTCTCCCTGGACACATCCTAATCTACCGAACGAGTATGCTCCACTGTAGATTAGAGATTATTGATCCCTTTCATGATGGCTTCAAGGAGACTAGTCATAGTTGGTAATTGATCCCTCAACATCACTGCCCATTCCTCACACTCATTAAACTCGGATGATAGGATGAACTCCTGATCTTAATAACTCGCCTCATGTGCAATCAGGTGATTGAGCATTATCATGGCTCACTCTAGGGCTTGGGTCCGCAATGAGAGGCATCGACGTGAGTATGCATGCGTTCACCAATAGAAAATTCATCACAGAAAATGACAACATGGAAAGTGAGAAAATTAAACTACCGATAGTCAATGCCGCCTGACCCCTAACCCAGGAAGAGATGTCAGAGAGCTTCAGTTTGAGTTTCCATTTCAGCCAGAGGAGTTTTAGTGAAAATCTCTCAAATCTGTGGCCAGGCCCACCTACGGACTTCTCGGTGGTCCGCCATGACCCGATGATCTTTGGTATCCTTGCTAGACGGCATGAGAATGAAGTCTAGAATCGCTACCAGCGCAGGCACTTGCGCGCTATACGATGATTCCGAGGATGGAAGGCCTGATGCTTTTGAACCTGGTTCGGGCTTGGGAATCAAGGTGCTAAGTCTTGAATCGTCTGGAAAAACTTCAAGAATTGTCTCGCTAAACCCAAGCCACAGGGACATCCTCATCCACATATAAGAAGGTTGGGTCTGTCTGAACATCATCCGCAGAGGGTATGGGAGTGGAGAATCCCCTGAGTCACTTTGACCGATGAGCCATCAGTCACCCATCCCTCAGAACCAATGAGGAAGGTGTGGAAGGCACAGTAGCCGTAGTGACTCTTGATTTGGGAATCAGCTGGACAACCTTCCCCAAGATCCCATTAGGGTAATGTTTTACCCATATCGTTGCGTACTCCAAGGAAATTCTATAAGTCGTACCCCTACCCGGTAAGAGAATTATTGTATCAGATACCTCCTACATCAGCATCAACCACCAATGACGATGAGTGGCTGGGTGTAGTCCTTGATCCTGAGGAGGAGGAAGGAAAACATGGAGTTGCATACACGCAAACTGGTGGGAATAAAGATGTGGGGAATACAACATTCACAATGAAAAACCAACAATCCGTACAGATAGAAACCCATCCCATATAGAAATCACGTATGAATGCTCCTCTAGGATCCCCCTATGGATTTCAACCAAGATGCCGGAAGGGGTGTGGTAGGGAGAGAAAGAAAACTGTGAGAAATCACTTAGGGGATCAATGATTTTGTCGGAACTGAGAGACTTCAGACAAACCCCAACGATAATGAGCAAGGTAGGACGAAATGTAGGAAGCGGGATGACTGTGTTATTAAAATACTCATAAAAATGACAATGAATTGCTATCTAACCATATAATAATTGGAATGGCCCACTCAGACGGTAGGGTGACCCGCCCTCCTTCTTGTGACTCAACAGTTCGTAAATACGAGCCAATGTGGGGACAACTAATTTCACCGGGTGTCTCTTGGCCAACTCAACTTCCATCATCAATGTGAACTCTCTGACTCCCGGGTTGATATCCCAAGAAGGCAATAGCCACCCATTCAGAAACATAGATAACAGACCTGCTAGCCGGAGCATAGGCGGCACACCAGGGAACAACTCATAACACCATGAAAGGTAGTCAACCGCCTCCAGAATCTCCCAGTAGGAACCTGGGATGGTTGGTGATTATTGAGAAGGATGAGTACTGGGGTGCTTGATCATTAGCACAAGACCAGTGATGTTTAGAAATAAACCTGTCCAGGTGCTATTGGGAATAAGAGAGTAGGCATTCAAGGCCTGACCCAGTGATTTCTCCTCCATAACCAGGAGATACCTCGCCAATGAAGGCACTAGTTCGACATCCTCCCACACACCTAGAGTGGGAAAAAACTCATCGTACATCTCATTGAAAATTGGGAGACCTCCAAATTGATAGATGACCCACAGAATAATGCCAACTTCATCATGTGCAAGGTGGAAAGTATTAGTGTTTGAACACCACCGACTGAGTAAGTGAGGTAGGATCAAAGATGGTGGGTAGACAGAAAACTGGGAGGCCCATTCTGCGGTGTAAAAATTGACTGCTTCCAGTGACTCGGGAGATTCCTGGAAATGATGATGGATCCAAAAGGCCCAGGCCCAGTCATTCGAGAAATGCCCACCATACTGAAGATCTCACCTAGGAATCCACCCCTCGTCTGAATCTACCCGAGTAAGGTTGATTATGGATGGATAATTATTGAATAAATCTTTTTGAGAGAAGTCTTGAATGTACTGATCGCTTTGGGTCCAAATTGAGCCTCGCAAAATGAAAGCGTCTTTCAGATCAGAATCAGAGATTATCTTCTCCAATGGTGTATGGTTCTCATGAATGCACTTTGGTAACACTTCCAAGAAAGGAGATGGAAGACCTGAGAGAGTAGGGGGATAGGGATGTCGTCTTGAAGACCGAAGCCGTAAAGCAGAAGTCAATTTGATAGTGGATAACTCAGGAGCTCAAGAGAGAGTATGTCCTTCAAGACACCATCATTAAGAATGATGGTACGACTATGGTCCTCTTCGATGATCTCCGTGATACAAATCATGGATAGATGTCTCCCTGAAACAATTGGGAGAGGCACTGTAACCGGCCCGAGTGCATGGCGAAGAGGAACCATGTTTTCTCCCTATATTATATAAACTAGGAAAATGGTTAGTCCATAGTAATAAAATATGGAAAAAAATTCTGTTGTATGGCAATAGAATTGAGAAGCTGTTGTGAGTATGCCTCATAAAGTGGTTCGTGATGATGTCATCCCATGAACCCACACTACGTGGAAGGGATTCGTGGTATGCTGGCCCGTGAGGCTTTGTCCAGAAAACCACGAATCAGGTTACTCCTCGGGATCCTAATACCAGATTTAAATAATTATGTTAGGAGGATATAGATAATTTTTAAAGTCAGCATGACCTCTGTCTGAAAAGCATAGAAACCGCGAAGAGAATTCCTTTGAGGACCTTCGTGACTTACTTTTTAAATAATTAAAATATTTGTTCGCAGTTGGGAAATTGGTCCGCGGGTGAAGGAAACCACGAAGGAGGAATGGTTTGTGGAAATAGCTGCTGGTTCGTGGACGATGTGTTTCGCAAAGGAATGGCCACACGGAGAAAAAAATTCGATGGGGGGAATTTTTAGGGTCCTAAACAATCTGCAAAAGAAATTCTATTCAATTCCCCTAATGAATTGTAGGGAATATTGGAGAAAAATCAAAGGATTCACAATGTAGAACCGATCCGCAGACCAGTCCAAACAATGAAGCCACACGACCGGTTCAACTAAGAACCCCTCCGTGGACTATTGTAGTTCGTGGAATGGAGGTGGAGATCCTCCGTGGGCACGAAGTAGGGCAGACGCTGAACCAATACACCGTCACGAACCGCCCCACCCGCGGACCGCCTCAACCGGCCCTGTCTGCATCCGCTGTCGTTCGCGGAAAGGAGGCGGAACACTCCGCAGCCGCGAAGCACTCACCGAGATCGTTCGGTTCGTGGGGGAGATGTACTCAATTCCCCCTGCGAGTTTCAGTTTGATTGGGTCATCCGTGAATCAGGTTTTCAGTCACGAGCCTCTGCAAATTGATCCACATGACAATAGAAACATCCTCTTCCCCACTCTATAAAAGGAGATCGAGGGGAAGAGAGCAGGGTATTTGAAGGAGATCGATCAGATTTTGGTTAAAGGATTTTGAAGGAAGGACCTTAGGATTTCGAAAATAGCGAAGTTATAGATCACAAACCAGAATAGGTATGAACCTAGAAGAGAATTAATAACTAACCGAAACGCATAATATCTTGGGGAACTGCAAACTAATAATAACAATGAAAAGAAAACCGTGAACTGTTTCCCCTTCATGGATGCACTTCCCACGAACAAGGGAACTTATGCCTCTTTTCCGATCCATCTTACCGCATAGCACCCTCCAACATGGGCGAAGCCCCAACCGACAAACCCCCGACCGGCACCACCCTTGGCCGCCGCTACTCGCATGGAACCCACCGCGAACCACCCTGGTACGCGGGACAAACCCGAATCCGTGAACCGCCCTAGTTCGTGGGATTCCCTCCAGGCCGTGAACCACCGTGGTTCATAGGGTGTCCATTAGTCTGTAGATGGCTACTCCAACCGCGTAGCACCTCCCTACACGAAGGGCGCCACTCCTCATATACCCACGTGGCCATCCATATCCTTCGGGGTTCCCATTCCCCAAGGCAGATAAAATCCTTCCAATCCAGCCTGATCCTCCATGACTCCCTCATAGGCATACTCATCGGCCCTGAGCTGAGGCCCCGACTAGAGCCACCTGACCCGTGTGATGTGACCTTCGGGTGTATCACTGCACCGTTTTGAGTTCACATACCCACAGTAAGCCGAGGCGAAGTGGTTGCCCTGGCCCTTGAGAGCGCATTTCCGAAGCATTCTATGGTTCACATTCCCACAGTAATGTGGAGTTTGAGCTCAGGAGTCCCTCTTATACCCCTCCACTTGCATGGGGTTGGGGCACTTCTCTCTTATTATGGGGGTAGAAAATACCCATAAGAAGGAAGCTTCCATGCACTTCTTTATTTTCCAAAGGAACAAGAAAGTTGACAGGCACACGAGCTCCCCTTTCCCTCTCCCTCTGCACTATGTCGCCATGGGAATCCATCTCGGAGTAAGCCGTGACCTTATGGGCCTCCATATGAGTAAACCCCACTCCACTTATCACAGACGCACCACTTGTGACATGATCGTCTGGTCCCTGCTGCCTATTATTTCTCACACCGAGCATGACTCATGTGAGCTTAGAATAAGCATCGACCATGACATCCTTTTATGGGCATCCTCAGAGTGTAAGCCCCAATCCATCACCCTGGGACTCCTTAGAGTGTAAGACCCTATCCATTGCGAACTACGAGGACTTTGATCAATGTTAAGGCATGGTATGTAGGAAGCCTACATGAGGTTCAACCCCGAACACCGTCAGACCCCCAGGTCCACCTTCACGTCAGCTCTCCGATAATCTGTTCGGACTACGTGGACTTTGATCCCTGTCTCCTAGGAAAGGTACGTAGGAAACCTCCTTGATGTTCAATCCCAATGACCAGTCGATCTGACTATCTTTACATTGGTTCATCGCGCCACTCCTAGTGCAGCCTCAATGAGTCTAGACTACTCATGGTTATTAATCCAACAAGGGATGGTAATCCTCGGGTATAAATGATTCTGAACCCCTACATCCAACTGACCATTGCCAACCAAGAGTAATATGTGGATACTATGCTTGGGTATAAACCAACGATTCACAAACATATGAATACCTCTTAAATCTATAAGAGAGTTCCAGAATAGGCAAAAATTTCCCCCCAAATGGGTGAAATGAGCATGATATCCCATCCTCTCAACCTATGCGAGTTCTTAAGTGTCGCTGGCCAATCCACCTGGCGAACGCCTGCCTTTGGAAAGCAGGACCTCATGTCATCGGATACGAATCCGTTGGGCGTTTTGAGACCGACTCGAAATAGGAGTATATTAGTGAGTGATAGATATAATATTTGATTGAAGAGAATGTTTCATATTCTATATATATAGTTAAGGTAGATGTTAAAAATTAAATAATGTTTTTGATAAATCATATGATATGTAAATGGATAATTACTTTGATGATAAACACATTATAGGGGTTCTAAAAACATTGGAAATATAAAATATCCTTGATCATTTGAAAAGGATTCTAATGAAATATTTCATAAAAAATATAGAAAATAATATCTTTCTGGATCTATATAAAATAAGAGGGGATGTTTAATTGAGATAAAAAATATGGTGTTATTATGTCTTTAAAATAAATTTCATATTTTTTATTATTACCCTAAAAAGATGATGTTATACATCAATTTCAAAATCCATTTTCAAAAAAAGATAATGAAAAACACCAAAATAACTCTTTAAAATTAAACAATAAAAATTTATCCTTAAGAGTACATATGATTTTTTATAATAAATGTGTGATGGATGATAAATAACATTAATTTTAAAAGATGGAAATCCTTCATTAAAATTTTAAAATAATTTTTTTTAAATAATGAATGATAATAACTATGTTAAATTTTAATTTTAAAAAGTTGTAAAGGGAATTTCATGAATAATTGTAAATAAATCTTAATATATTTCCCTATAAAATAAGTAATAATTGGATGGGAAAATATATTCATTTAAAAAAATTAATTTGTAGAAATTATAGTTATTTGTAATAATTTTATTAGTATATTTCATAAAGAAAATTACAAACAATTGGTTATTTATTATGATGAGTAATTTACCAACATATAATATTAAATAAATTTTATTTTTTTTGTAAAATAATGATCAACTAATGTGTCAAATTTATACTCATATAAGAATTACCACAACCCAATGTGTCATAATGTCATCCTATAAATCCATATGACATTAGAATGTTTTAAAAAACCAGTTAAATGATATAAATTAAATTGAATCATTATTTATAATTAAATAATTATAAAATCATGATACAAAATAGTAAATGGATAGTTTATATAACATTCCAAATAAATAATTTTTTTATAATAATTTTTTATTCTAACGGAGTGAATTTTTTTTATTCCAATCCCTTACAATTTAAATTATTTATGGAGCTAAGAATCATTTAATAATGAGTATATGATGAAAAAATATAGAATCCTATATAATAATGGAAAAATAAAATAAAAACTATTTATAAGTTTTAAAAAGTTAATTATAAAAAAATTGGAGTTCAATTAGACTATTTCTAACTAAATTGAGGAAAATATCGTTTTCAAAAACCCTGACATTTTTCCTATTTCATTTAGATGACACTCTTAAATAAAAAATAAAAATATAGTTTATTATATTATATATTATTAATAATTATAATTTATATTTATCTTGTCATATAATATTTATTATGTTATTCTACTTATTTATCATATACTGTTTTCTACGATTTTATTAAAATTTTATCAGTGTCGGCTTATTTTTGTAATTTATTTGACAAATTTTATATTTTAATAATAATTTAATTAATTATTATAAACATTAAAAATCGTGAATTTTTTTCCTTCTTACTAATTAAATTTTTTAGTATTTATGTTCCCATAGTTATCCACGACAGTGTTTTACAATATTATTAATTTAGGTTTTCAAATCCACCCATACACCAACAAACTTTATTATGATGTTTGGTATTGGTTCAGGAAGTGTTTAAAATATTTATAAGAGAATAAAAAAATAAAATATATTGTTTATTTGGGATCATATTTCAATTTTTATGTATAATTAATTAAAATAAACCGGAAAGATAATGTAATGTTACTTAATTGAGGACGAAGTCCACACACCGCATGATTAATGTTCACTTATTTTTTATGTGGATAGAAAAGAATAAATAATGTTTGTACATTAATATAATAACATATTATTATAATAATTTTATTTATTTAATTATAAATTTATTGATTTAATATGTTATAAAACGTACGATTAAAATGACAATGTAAAATAGAAAATAATTACGTCGATTGGTTGAGTTATCTCTTATAGATATTCATTGAAATGGGGAACATAATCTAATTAATAGTTACAAATAAATTATGGAATTGTAATGGGGAACTATTTTGAAAAATTTGGTAGTTTTTTTGAGTGAAATTCATTATCATGGTTATCGAATAATGGGTTGAAATTGTCCCCATTTAATTTGGAGGGAATGTAAAATTTGTTAACATAAATTATTTTTCAAATAATGAATGAAACTATTCGTGGGTATATGGTTAAATGATGATAATTAATAGATTTGGAGAGATAAATACAATATTTAAAGCCCTATAAAAAAAATTTAACTCATGTTTTATACATATTTCAAACCTTATCAGACATAATTATTATTTTTTACAATTTTGGTTTATCATGGATAATTAGTTTTTACAATTGTAGATTATTTTTTATTGAAAATATATGTTATACCTTATTATGAAATTTGGACTCATTCAAACTATGTTTCATATCTATTTATCATATTTATATTTATAAATAAGTTATAAGTTACTATAAATTTAAATAATTTTATATGTTTTAATATTATTTTATATGGATTTTTTCATGAATATTTGTAGTTTTTAGTTATGACTCCCAATGGAATTCAAGATAATTTTTATAGGTAATGTATAATAAATTATATTATTTTGAAGTTTTAGTAGATATTAGTTATTTAATTAAATATTAATTAAATAGTATTAATAAAAATAATTCCTTAAATATAACAATTTTCATATTATCATAGCCATTTACATTTGTAACAACCTGAGATTTTATAAGATACATTATTTTTAATTTCATTCATATCTTCTGTTGTACGATACACCGAGATTATCTTGTGTTATAAGCAACACCGTATTAGCTTGCAGTATATGCAACACTATTCTTGGCACGTGTTACACATAATTTCAAGTTCGTTTGATAGAAGTTATTCTAGGAAACATTGAGTATATATATATATATATATTCAATGTATAAATAAAATATGGATGGATTTTTTTATACTCAACAACAAAGGAGTCCTGCACTACACGCAACCCTGACTTGGCTTGCATTACACGCAATCGCGACCTTCCCTTATAGCGTGTGTTGTACGCAATACCAGGTTTTACTAAACAACAATATATTAGTATAATATTGTTATGAACTAGCCGTTAGGAATAGTATTAACTAAATTTTGAATTTTATAACATTATTATTCATCTTACACATTTTCTAGAACATGTTATAAGAACAAAATAAATGTTTCAGGTAAAATAAGTATTTTTCAAAAAATACAGTTTTGCCGCCTTTTGATGGCACACCCACATTAAATCTTGTTTTTGAAATGTTTATAAGTTCCATTTGAAAAAATAAAATTATTCTTTGGAATAAATAAATAAAAATTTACATTGGATAAATTTTTCATTTTATTCTGATAACTTTCATATTTTAATGAATAGTAAAAACACGCTATATTTTAATTAAAAACAACTTTTTTCATCGTAATATCTTATGTGTTTAAATTATAATATTTAAAGATTTTAAATTATAAATATAATATATTTTTACCATTTAATATAATTTATGTCTTTATCATTGATTTTACCTTGAATTCGTAGGTTAAATCAATTCAATCTTTTGCAACGTTTTAAAGAAAAACCTGTTTTCTTTCGACAATGGGATTAATTTTAATTTAATTTCTGAAACTTTTGTGTATTGAATTTGAAAAAATTGATTCCATATTAGGAATCAGTGGGTCCAAATTATGTTAATAAGCTACTTTTTATTTTTGGGCATTATGAATAGTAACTACGATAAATTTTATTTACCATAGTTAAAGGTAAATCAGATAATTAAGGGTAAATATAAGATTATAAAATTACCCTAAAACTTGGAAAAATCCTATTGGATAACTAAAAGTCGACCAATATCACCTAAGGGTGGGATTAGATTCATTCAATGGACTGTTTTCCATGAAAATAATTTAATTATTAGTAAAACCAAAGAAATTTACAACATGTCACTCTCTTAAATACTATAAGTATAATAATTTTAAGTTAGTGATAAACATCATGAAACTTCAAAAATTAATAGTCTATAGAAATATAACCAAATTATCTACATCATGAAAATTTATTTATAATTTTTTGGGATTAAATAATTATCATTAATTGTGACACAATAGTGATGCAGAAATTATTTATCTAGTGAAAAATCAGGAATATAGTTTTTATTAAACTAATAGTGAGAATAAAGGTGCAAAACCCTTACCAAAACTTATTGGTAATGTAAATGTAAACTATAATCATCCAATTATCTAATATATTACCATTTAGAGTTTTATACAAGAAATTATGACACTTATATTAATTTATTTTAAATGATGCCAAAGTTGTCACCTTCATAATTTAATAAATATAAAAATTTAAATATTGTGATTTTAAGATGATAAACTCGAGTAAAAGTATTATTGTGAAAGTTAATAGATTTATATTCATTATAGGATTTTATTTTTAATTTTTATGCAAAAAATAAGTATATTAAATAATTATACAAAAATGTTGTAGTAATTATTTTATTAAGAGATAATCCAAATAAATGGTTTTAAAAATAATAAAATAAATACTATATGAGCTATTTAATGTTCTCCACTAATTTTATAGATACATATGTCCATTAATAAAACTATTAATGCTTTTATTTCGAACATATCTTCTATATATATTTTATTTAAATTCCCATAAATGAATAGTGCGAAAATTGACACTATTGCTATTTTATAAAAATAACATATTATAAAATTGTTTAAAAATCACAAAAATATTTAAAAATTATAAATTTATATTTATATCGTCTGAAATAATTTAAAGTATATAATTATAGAAAATTCACAAAAAAAATAAGTAATTTTTTGTAATAAGTTAAAATTTAGAATGTTATTACCACAAAAAAAATTAAATTGATTAAGTAAGGATAAATCAAGTTGATAATGTTTAAAATAATTTCCAAACATGTCTAAATTGTATTGGTTGATTATATTACAACCCTATATCAGCTTATATTCTAATATGAGTCATTTTAGGAGGTTTTTAATTGGGTTTATATTTATTATAAATTAATATTTTTAAGATTTCAAAAGGTTCCCCTCTCCTTCCTTATAAAAGGGCTCCACCTCCCTCACTTCCTCACACCAATTTGGGCCTTCAATATCGGCCAACCCCTGCCAAATTCTCTTCTACACTTCCCTAGAAACATCCTAGATGTCCTGTTTTTCACCAAAGACCAATTTTAGTGCCCTAAGATGAGGTCACAAAGAGGCGCTTCAAAGAAGAGGGGGTTCAGATACATACGAAGCATATCAGACCTAAGGTAACAGATAATTTTGCAAATCTCATTTTTATCCGAGATTGCTTATTCGTAATTATTTATTGGGGTTCTTGTTATCATCAATGTCCATGTTTCCTAAAAATGGTTTCATGTATGTTTAATGTCCCTTTTTCCCACTTTTGACTTTTACTACATGGTATGTAAGGAATCATTCTTTTATTTACGTTACAAGGTACTTTTTTTGACTTTTCCGACAAAAGTAAGATAAGAATGTTTTTTTAATGTATACAGCATGAAAAGATTTTTATGGTTTTATAAAGCCTTTTTTTATGAAGCTTCCTTCAAAAGATATCATGACTATTTTCAAGAAAAAAAAAATTTTCTTCTAAAATTGCATGACATTTTGTGAAAAGAAAATGATTTTGAAGAAAAAAGGATATTTTCCTCAAGAATTCATTTAAAGTGTTTAATCAAAACCATTTTTATCTAAGATGACATTATTTCACATGTGTATGTTTCAAGTGTAATGTCTCTATGATTTTCATGGTTTCACTTTTTATTATTATTATGAAATGATATCCATTTCATTTATATTGATTATGTGATAATGGGATGATGTTTATGAAACCCATTTTATTTATTGGTTTCTTATCAATGATGTATGTTTATTTTGTGGCACATGTAAGAATGATTTCATTATGAGATGGGTGGGACCTATATCTCCCTCCAATGCATTGTGTATAGATTTATATCTCATGAGATAGACAAGGCTGGAATGGAAAATTAAACTGATTTAGTAATACAGGACTAGAACGAGGCGTGAAATCGATTCAGAAAGGGACTTTGTCCAATAAGATGGTCTTGGAAGAAATTCCATGGATAATATGGAAATCTTATCACGTGCTTAATGGTTTCCACAATTACATGTTTTATTCCCATGCTATTTTATCGTGCTTAATGTTTCTTTATGATCTATGCCATACGTACTTCCATGTTTTATGTCATTTCTCATGATTTTGAAGTTTAAACATTATGTTAATGTTTTTATGTTCAAATGTATATGGTATGTTTTATTTTATACATTATTACCCTTACTGAGCATTTGAGCTCACCCTTTTTATGTTTTAATTTCCCCAGGATATAAAGAAATGTTTTAGGTAAGAAAAAAATGGGAAGATCTTTATGGGAGATGTTGAAGATCATTCACCACGATTAGAAGATTACTTTCCAAGTTTCGAAATACACTAAAATATTACGGTCCTTGTGTGTCTGTTTTTGTTATGTATTAAGAATTCCGCAAAAGTAATGTAATTTTCATGTACATCAAGCTTCTGGTCTCTACATTTGGTATCAGAGGAAAGGTTTAGTCAACCTTTGGAAACTATGATGCGAAAACGTTAGTGAGATCCCTAGAGATATTTCTATGATATGTCTAGGGATGTCTCTAAGGTTAAGTATACGTATAGGCTATAGTCCTAGAATTGCGCTAAGGATCTTATAATTTAACCTAAGATGTTAGATATTGAGGGTACCCCCCCTTTACTATGTTGTTTTCTCTAGCACGATTTTGCCTCTCACAGAATTCTTTTTGTGTTTTAGTTAATGGAGGGAACCAGAAGGAATTCAGTTAACATTAAATCCAATGGACAAATTGGTGACTATGAGCTACAAAATTGTGTAATGCCTAGAGATAAATATATTGTGATTATGCCAAATCAGTCATCGTGATATATGATTAACAAGGTGAAATTTAGTGGTATGCCTAATTCATCAAATAAGAGGAAGATAGACTATTATGCATGTTCTCATGTGGAGGAGCAAAAAGAAAGGAAGATTGAGATTTCTAAAGAAGGGAAGAAGAACCTTGAGGAATACCACAAATGGAGGGACCGATGTTATCTGTGTGGAGAAAAGGGTCATAGAGTGACAGACTATTAAGGAGTTCAATGTATTATTTGTGGAGAACATGGGCATTACCCAACTCAATGCCCTGACCTAAAAAGTTACTTCTAAATCAAGGAAGGACTTATTCCAGGAAAATCACTGAAGAGGATGGATTGATGTTTTTATGTATTGGTATTCATGAATAATGTTGTTGAGGTACGTTTATTGTGTATTGGAATATTTTTGTATTAGTCTATAGTGTTTTCCAATAATTTTAAGGTACCATTATCCTTGAAAAGTGATTCAAATATTTTGGAAAGAAGATGATATGCGCATAATGAAGGGATAAGGAGAAAATGAAATGTTTGACAGTATTCATGAGCTCATGATTGATATAAGGACTATGTGATATCATGGTTTGAGTATATAGAATTTTGAGGATTTTGGTATGTGTAATGTGTTAACTTTTAACTTTATTCATGTTTTCACTATGGTTCAATAGGTATTCATTTTTCAATAGAATACATGATTACAGTATTCACATGATTGGAATGTGACCAACAAGATATATGGGGGATAAATGATGATATTCGCATGCTTGGTTGATGACATTTCAAGTAATCATTTTATTTATACTATGAGCTTGGACCGAAGTATTTTAGATAAGCCTAAAGATTGAAATGAATTATGTTGTACATAAGTTAGTATTGTTTAAGGATAAAACATTTTTTGATATTATTGATGGGATGTTATAGTAATGTAGTATTAGAAAAAGGACAACCTGCAGAATGGGCGACATCCCATCGCGTCAGACAAGGATGTGGGAATCAAACCCACAACCGATGTGTGACTGGCCTTTATCGCCTACCACTAGCATACAGGAAGTCCCTATTTAGTAGAAACTTGTTTTATTATATTAAGCAGTATGATATATGAAGTATAAGCCCATTTTAGGAACCACATATGATTAATCTCACTATAGATGGACTTATGTATTTTTTTGATAACTTTTCTAACATTTTGTTTGAGACAGATGGAATGACCCATCATTCTATCACATGATCTGCTATCACATCACGAATGACTAATTCAACTTCATTTCATTAATAGATGAAGTGGAAATTCTCCAAAGAACGACCAATGGTGAGACTATACTAAAATAACGAATGTATTTCCTCTAATTATAATTTAATCATCTTTAGGGATATAATATTGAGAACCAAAAATGTTGTCCTAGTGCCTTTATATCCGATGAATCAGATGATACCATAGATCATTACAAATTTATGGCTTTGTGATTTTTGGTTTTTTCATAGCCATGTTCTCTACCACTCTCTATCAGAACATGATGGTTTGATTTCTCTTCCATGTCCATTTTTCACCAATGTTATCCTATATGGAAACCCATTGCTGAGTTAATTTGGGTAACTGTTATATTTCATACTTTAGTTTTTAAAGTTCAGTTTTGGTATTTCTTTTTACGATGTGGGTTTCTATGAATAGTAAACAATTTATAACCCCGATATATTTCGAGGGCGAAATTCATTTTAGGGGGGGGGGGTAGAATGTAACAACCTGAGATTTTATAAGATACATTCTTTTTCATTTCATTGATATCTTCTGTTGTACGATACACCAATATTATCATGTGTTATACGCAACACCGTATTACCTTGCAGTATACACAACACTATTCTTGGCGCGTGTTACACACAATATCAAGTTCGTTTGATAGAAGTTATTCTACGCAACATTGAGTGTATATATATATATTCAACGTATAAATAAAATATGGTTGGATTCTGTTATATGAAACAAAAAAGGAGTCATATACTACACGCAACCCTAACATGGCTTGCATTATACGCAATCACGACCTTCCCTGATAGCGTGTGTTGTACGCAATACCGGGTTTTACTAAACAAAAATATCTTATTATAATATTGTTATGAACTAGCCGTTAGGAATAGTATTAACTATATTTTGAATTTTATAACATTATTATTCGTCTTAAACATTTTCTAGAACATCGTATAAGAACAAAATAAATTTTTCGGGTAAAATAAGTATTTTTCAAAAAATACAGTTTTGCCGCCTTTTGATGGAACACCCACATTAAATATAGTTTTTGAAATTTTTATAAGTTCTATTTGAAAAAATAAAATTATTCTTTGGAATCAATAAATAAAAATTTACCTTTGATAAATTTTTCATTTTATTCTGATAACTTTCATATTTTAATGAATAGTAAAAACACGCTATATTTTAATTAAAAACAACATTTTTCATCGTAATATCTTATGTGGTAAAATTATAATATTGAATGGTTTTAAATTATAAATAGAATATATTTTTACCATTTAATATAACATATGTCATTAGCATTGATTTTACCTTGAATTCGTAGGCTAAATCAATTCAAACATTTTGCAATGTTTTAAAGAAAAACCAGTTTTCTTTCGACAATGAGATTAATTTTAATTTAATTTCTGCAACTTTTTTGTATTGTATTTGGAAATATGGATTCAATATTTGGAATCATTGGGTCCATATTATGTTAATAAGCTACTTTTTATTTTTGGGCATTGTGATTAGTAACTACGGTAAATTTTATTTACCATAGTTAAAGGTAAATCGGGTAATAAAGGGTAAATATAAGATTATGAAATTACCCTAACAGTTGGAAAAATCCTATTGGATGACTAAAAGTCGACACATATCACCTAAGGGTCGGATTAGATTCATTTAATGGACTTTTTTCCATGAAAATAATTTAATTATTTCTAAAACCAAAGAAAGTGACAACATGTCACTCCCTTAAATTCTATAAGTATAATAATTTTAAGTTAGTGATAAACATCATGAAACATAAAAAATTAATAGTATACAGAAAGATAAAACAATTATCTATATCATGAAGATTTATTTAGAATTTTTTGGGATTAAATAATTATCATTAATTGGGACAAAATAGTGATGCAAGAAATTATTTATCTAGAGAAAAATCAAGAATATAGTTTTTATTAAACTATTAGTGACCATAGAAGGAACAAAACCCATACCAAAACTTATTTTTCATGTAAATGTAAACTATCATCATCCAATGGTCGAATATTTGACCATTTGGAGTCTTATACAAGCAATTATGACACTTATACTATTTTATTTTAAATGATTCCAAAGTTGTCACCTTCATAATTTAATAAATATAACAATTTAACTATTGTGATTTTAAGATAAAAAATTCGAGTAAAAGTATTATTGTGAAATTTAATAGATTTATATTCATCATAGGATTTTATTTATTAATTTTTATGCAACATATAATTATATTAAATAATTATACAAAAATTTTGTAGTAATTATTTTATTAAGAGATAAACCAAATAAATGGTTTTAAAAATAATAAAATAAATATTATATGAGCTATTTAATGTTCTACACTAATTTTATAGATACATATGGACTTTTATGAAACCATAAAAGCTTTTATTTAGAACATATCTTCTGTATATATTTTATTAAAATTCACATAAATGAATAGGGTCAAAATTGACACTATTGTTATTTTATAAAAATAACATATTATAAAATTGATTAAAAATCACAAAAATATTTAAAAATTATAAATTTAAATTTAAATGGTCTATAATTTCATAAAGTATAAAATTATGGAAAATTCAAAAAAAAATAGTCAATTTTTTGTTATAAGTTAAAATTTTGAATGTTATTACCACAAATAAAATTTAATTGATTAAGTAAGGATAAATCAAGTTGATAATGTTTAAAATAATTTCCTAACATGTCTAAATTTTATTGGATGATTAGATTAAAACCCTATATCATCTTATATTCGAATATGAGTCATTTTTGGAGGTTTTTAATTGGGTTTATATTTATTATAAATTAATATTTTTAAGATTTCCAAAGGTGCCCCTCTCCTTCCTTATAAAAGGGCACCTCCTCCCTCTTTTCCTCACACCAATTTGAGCCTTCAAGCTCGGCCAACCCCTTCCAAATTATCTTCTCCACTTCCCTATAAACAACCTAGAGGTCCTAGTCTTTATCAAAGACCAATTTTAGTGCCCTAATAGGAGGTTTCAAAGAGGCACTTCAAAGAAGAGGGGGTTCAGATACATACAAAGCATACCAGACCTAAGGTAAGGGATAATTTTACAAATCTCAATTTTATTTGAGATTTATTAATCATAATTATTTTTTGGGGTTATTGTTATCATCCATGTCCATGTTTCCTAAAAATGGATTCATGAATTTTTAATGGCCTTTTTACCCACTTTTGACTTTTACTACATGGTATGTAAGGAATATTTCTTTTGTTTACGTTACGAGGTACTTTTTTTTGACTTTTCCGAAAAAAGTAAGATAAGAATGTTTTTTTAACGTATACGGCATGAAAAGATTTTTATTGGTTTTATAAAGCCTTATTTTTATGAAGATTACTTCAAAAGATTTCATGACTATTTAAAAAAAACCTTTTCTTTTAAAATTGCATGACATTTTGTGAAAAGAAAATGATTTTGAAGGAAAATGGATATTTTCCACAAGAATTCATTTAAAGTGTTTTATCAAAACCACTTTCATCTAAGATTACTTTATTTCACATGTGTATATTTCAAGTGTAATGTCTCTATGATTTACATGGTTTCACTTTTTATTATTATTATGAAATGGTATCCATTTCTTTTATATGGATTATGTGATGATGGGATGATGTTTATGAAACCCATTTTATTTATTAGGTTATTATGAATGATGTATGTTTATTATGTGGCACAAGTAAAAATGATTTCATTATGAGATGGGTGGGACCTATATCTCCCTCTGATGCATTGGGTAATGATTTATATCTCATGAGATAGACATGGATGGAACGACAAGATAAATATGTTTAGTAATACAGGACTGGAACGAGGAGTGAACTCGATTCAGAAAGGGACATTGTCCACTAAGATGGTCTTGGAAGCAATTCTTTGGCTACTATGGAAATCATATCATGTGATTAATTGTTGCCACAATTACATGTTTTATTCCCATGCTATTTTATCATGCTTAATGTTTCTTTATGATCTATGCCATACGTACATCCATGTTTTATGTCATTGCTCAAGGTTTTGATGTTTAAACATTATGTTCATGTTTTTAAGTTCAAATATATATGGTATGTTTTATTTTACCCATTATTACCCTTACTGAGAATTTGAGCTCACCCTTTTTATGTTTTCTTTTCCCCAGGATATAAAGAAATGTTTTAGGTAAGAAAAAAAAGGGGAAGATCTTTATGGGAGATGTTGAAGATCTTTCACCATGATTAGAAGATTACGTTCCATGTTTCCAAAGACACTAAACTATTACGGTCCTTGTGTATCTATTTTTGTTATGTATTAAGTATTCCGCAAAAGTAATGTAATGTTCATTTACGTCAAGCTTCGGGTCTCTACAACATTAATCATTGTAAATCGAATTTTATGCACAAAAAATAAATTGAATTTATTACATTATATTATTATGTTGATCAAAATATAAAAAAAAAGAGGATTATGTTTTATTAAAATTATGAAAAAATTAATATAAGTGAATAAATTAGTTTTTAGATTAAATGGATAACTATGTTCCCAGAAATATATATGAGGGTTTTATAAATACAAAATATTAATTTCAGATAATTTTTTTAAATATATATAATATAAAATGTATACAAAAACATGTAAGACAATATTTAATTCTTATAATTTAATATAATAATGGGTTTTATCAATATTAGTATTCATTAACTATTCAATAATAAACCATCTTCCTGAAAATAAATATCACAAAAGAATATTTATATAATATACTTCATATGCATCTAAAAATGAAACCAATTTTCTATAATTATAAATAAAAATTTCAATAATTATACATTAGGAAAAATATAAATCAATAATGAAATTTTTTTTATATAAAAATAAAATTTTGAAAATTAACTATATGTATTATTATTTACTATCAGTTTCATTTTATATTATTGTTTATATAATATTCATATAAAAAACATATTTTATATAAAAGTATTTTTTCATCAAAAATATGCATGAGAAGGAAATTTTTATAAATTTTATATTTTAATGAAAGATTAATTATTTTTATTTATTTAAATAAAAAAAATATAATTTTACAATCCCTTTGAATTGATAATGTCCCTTATTACTATTTCACAATATATTTCATTTTTTACAAAAATTTATTTTTAGTTATAATTTCAACAATTACATTATTTTAGTTTTAAAATTTTTGGTGTTTGGTTGTGTTTCAGTGATGAGGGTAAATAATATATCATGGAAATTTTGTATCAATGTAAAACCACTAAAAGTCTATAGTATTACATTCCTTCACCAAATAAAAATTATCCACACAAAACTGTGATTATCACTTACATGTAAATTTTGATATTGGATTTTATGTTACATTACAACTCATGGTATATATTCAAATGATGTGGGTACATTAATTTTGTAGAAATAAATAGAAAAAAAACTATATAATTAATGAAATATTAACTCATCATATTCCTTCCCTATATTGTTTATATATTTCCACACATTACACTATTATAACATGTAGTAGTATATTAGGGGAAAACATTTTGTGGTTAATCCCATATTTTTCTCATATTGGAAATGGAATCTTTAATCCATAATCAACCCTTTCAACCCAACATCTATGCCATAACATCATTATAAAAGTTTATTTATTATTTCTTGTAACAATGTTCACACATCTAATCAAAAAATTTATCTGTCATTTTTGAATGATCATAAGAATCCAAACTCATGATAATATACCAATTGGATTCTTGTTGAGAATATCTCCTCATAATCCATGTAATCCATTGATAACAAGGTTCACATTGGAATTATTAAATAGTAGAAATAGAATGATTTAATCATGATCATAGAAACAACTTCACCATAATAATATTTTTATGGTAATTACATGAAACATTGAAGCTCAAAAATAATTACTCATAAAAATCATCACATTAGATATAGATTCATCAAAAATTTCTCTCAAATAAATCTATGGTTAATTAATAATGATTAGTTAATACATTATAAATTAATTCATTAAAATACAAAATACCACATTTTATTGATGAAAAATTATTTTATTGACAATATATTATCCTTTGGGTATTTGAAATATGTTTTGTAGTTAGGCCACATTGTCTTGCACAATGTGGAAGAAGAGTTAATACTGAATCATCTATTTTTAGTGATATTACCAATAAATAATTCTATTATAGAGGCTCTATAAACTACTATTATAAATATTGGGATATTATTTCTTGAATAACCTCACAAAATCTATTTTATCTAAATATGTGATATTTTGTTGAACATAAAAAACTCATATAAACTTATCCCATGGTTTTAGCTACTATTTTCCTTTCTGGATCCCCAAATAAAAATTCATTATTACCTTATAATTTAATAATACCATATAAAAATTTTGTATCCAAAATTTTTAATTTTTTAATATCCCTATATTATCAAACACAAAATTATCTAAAAAACTCAAAATATTATATAATATATAAAATATCTTTTGATAAAACCCTTACAACCACTAACCCACAGACCAAGATTTGGTACCTAAATCACATACAATACTCACTATATTTTACATAATCTATTGATTCACTGTTATAAAAATCTAGTTATTACATTAATGGAAGAAAACATATAATTTCATTCATTGGAAAGATCTATAATTTTTATAATTTCGAATATTTTGAAATATTGTAATAAAATAAATCCCACTTATTTATAAACTAATGGATAAATTTTCAAAATTTTAGAAACAACATAATCCATAATAATTCATTAACATCTCATAATCACTACCTGGATTATATAATTTCACATAAAATTCATGTTTAATAAATTAATTTCAAATTTGGGTATATGGAAACATAAACATGGGTGAGTTCAAATTCCAACTATGCTTAATAATATGTTATGAAAATTGATGATCAAAAGATAACATAATATAAGAAAAGAAATATCATCATTCTAGATATTAAAAAATAATTCAATGGTGGAATTAATCTAAAATTTTAATACATATATTGAAATAATGAAAATAAATTGATCGCATTAATATAAATTACTAGTTCCATATTGATTAAATATATAATTTATGAAAACTAATTTCATTTTCTAACCAATGGAATCGTGATCATAGATATCATGATCATAACATCATGGACATGTGACTAGGTAATATCTTATTCTATGTATACATAAATAATAATATCTAATATAGATTGTCTTAAGAGACATATCAATTCCTTAAGAGGGTATATAATATGGTTTTATACCTATAAATTTTTATGTTAAATTTATTAATAAAATGTGAAAATGAATAAAATTGTCTGAATGAACTTCATAAATTTTCATCTATACTAGAATGAAATATAAAATTACAATATTTTAACATCTTTAAATAAAAGATATAACATGATCATAATATATCCATCAAAAAAAGTTGATGATTATAAATATATATTCTTATTTAGAATTGTGATCATTATTTATGTAAAAACATACAAAACTCAAAATATCTTCCATTTTATAATAAAATGGAGAACATGATAATATGAAACCAAATGAAATAGTGTGTAGGGTTAAAAAATAAATAGTCAAAATTTAAAAAAACATTCATTATTGGAATAACTATATATTAAATGCCAATAGATTTTACTATGTTAATAAAAAAGATTACATGATTATAAAATAATTAGAGAAATAACGAGGATGGTGAAATACCACATAGACACCTTTAAAATAATCATTTTTATATGAATAAAAACATAAGAGAAACTTATATTTTTCTCCCTATGAATTTAAGAAATAAAATAACCATACCACAATCAAATAAAGGAGGGGGATTTGATAAAAAATAAATTATAAAATTTTCAATGTAATTGAAAATCATTTGTATTGGTTTAACTAAAATATTGATATTAAATAGTTCCTCATTCCAAAATCATAATATATTTTTATGTAACCATCGATAAAAATAACATCAAGATGACTATAGGGTGTATGGTTAATTGAATATTTATAAAATCAATAAATTTATAGAATTAATGTAAACACATTTCCATCATAGAAATGGTAACTGTGATATTTAAAATATATGTACTTTGGATTAAAAGTTATGCCTAATTACATTAGACAGTTCTGAATTATAGAGTAAATAATGTACCACATCATTGATAAGGAATAATGAAGCATAATTAATATAGATAGATAAGGTGAATGGTAATATTTATATAATATCATCGATAAATAAAAATATATTTCAATAGAATATGACTTTCATAAGAAACAAATTTTTAGGAGATTATGAAAAATAACATTGAAAATGATAAATATCAATGATATTTTGAAAATATTTCTAAAAGAATGTTATATTTACCTATTAAAAAAATAATATATTCTTCAATTCATTATATCATAGATAGGTATATTTATATATAAGAAATGTGTTATTTAATTATTTTTTTATAAAAATTATTATAAAACATTTTTAACATAATTAAAAAAATGGCATTACTAGACAATATTAAATATTATTTTAAAAAAAGGGAAATCAAAATCTATGAAAATATTACAATTCGAAAAAAAATCAGTGATAGATACATGAAATGAATCATTTTTATAAAAATATATGTGGGTTTTATTAAAAAATATTTGATTTTGAATGGACGGAAGACCCATTAAATATTTGAAAACACAATTAATTGAAAACTATTATTAAAAAAGTTTATTTCATTTTCCATTAGAAATGTTGAATGTAAAATTATTTTAATAATAAAAAATATTACATATTATCATTCCCTTAAATACATGTGAATGTTGTAAGTGTGAAAAAACTATATAATTATAATAAAAAATCATTTATAAGGGTTTGTGATATTCATAACAACATTATAAGTTTTTATCAAATTTGTATTATCAATGATGTTTTTGTTGATTAAGAGAAGTAATTTTCCCACATAAAAAATGAAAATAATAGATAACCAATGTAGTTTTTGGGTCAATGTATTATTTAAAACGAGACACTGTTAAAAATTAATATGATTAAATGATTATAGAATTGTGTGAATGAAACCCTTTTGAAAAAATAAACTTTCAATGAAAATCCCCTTTGATGGATATGTTTTCAAAACAAATTATAATGAAAAAATAATTAATAATGATACACAAAATTAATGGGATACTAGATACACTATAGTAAATATGAAATGTTGTAATATAATTAGTATATCTCATGGGGTGAAATTTGATAAATGAATCCCTTACGAGTAACAAAATCATTATGGTAAAAATCATTTTATACTGAGGTTATAAGGTAGAAATATAGAAAACTATAATATAATGTGGAAATATACTAACTATTATTAACATTTTATAATATTTTTTAAATGGAATAATAGTCTTCAATAAGATGTTTTCTAACTAATTTAAAGAAAAGTGATTTTGAACAAACCCTTAACTTATTGCAAATTCATTCTAATCATACGCATAAATTCATGAATATAAAATTATATATACTAGATACCTTTTTATGAACCATCTTGATTTATGTTTCATAAAATATATAAAATTTACTATGATTATATATTTATTTATTATATTGTTTTTTGTTATGTTTTTATGATAATTGAATTTGTGTCAAATAATTTATGAATTTTTACTGATCAATTATTGTATTTTAATATTAAATTAAATGCATAATATAATCATTCCCTAATCCTAAAAATTTATATTCTTTTTAAATTATTATAACATAAGTATTGAATTTCTCATAGATCTATATTAGACTGTTTTATATAATTTTTGAAGTATGTGACTAGACCAATGAAACACGTGAACATTCTATATCATGATTGTTCAATATGTTTTAGGAAGTGAATAATATCGTTATAAAAAACAATAATTATATTATCCATTTTATTTTTTACTGGGGAATTATAATCTAATTGATATGGATATATAAATGAATTCATGCTCTAAAATGATAAAATCTTACTTCCTGGTGATGGTATTCTATAAAATGGAAGTGTTTAATAAATAATTTAAAATGAAAATATTTTTTATGAAGGGGTGGTGGTGTCCCAGTTTATAAGTGGTCAAATGTAATCATACATGTCCACTCATTAATTTTCAATAATATAATGATAGTACATAATTTTAAGCGGTAAAATATGTGCTAAATAATTTATTTTATGGATATATAGGGGAATGAAATCCACCACCACCCAATTACTCTCCTGTTTTTAGAATATAAAATTAATTGTAACCCTTTATTTATTCTTTTTACCATTTAGTTTTTTTCAATACAACTAACATTTACTCAAATCATTTAAATTTAATTAAAAGATCAATGTAACCCACATTACTAAACCTAATTTCGTAAAACTAAATTTATTTTCTATTTAAACAAATACAATTCTATATTAAATTATATTTATCTTCAAAATTAAAACTATTTTGATAAGACCATTTCTATAGATTTTTTTTTCAATATCATGTGTCCTTTATATTATTAGTGGTGACTATAAATTTAATTATTGATATTTTATTCAAAGATAGTTTTAATTGGTGTATTAATTTTACATTTGATAATATATCAGTTTATAATGATATATAAAATTTAAAATGTTTAAATAAAAATAATTAAAAATATCGTTATTACCATTTTAATAGTTGTTAGCTATTATCATATCAGTAAAACTATTATTCCCAAAAATGAATATAAGTCACAATGTAATAGAGTTATCTTGATCTAAAATATTGAATAAAATTTTGGAATTTAATTTATTTAGGTCACGAAGAAAATATATTTAATATAAGAGATTAAAATGGTTGTTAGTGTAAGTTATTACTCATTATCTCAAAATGATATAAGAGGGATTTTTCAATACAATAGAACTATTTAAATTATTAATTTTTATAATTATATATATATACTCTATAAATATTTTTCAAATGCATTTATTTTATTCTTATGTTATGATAATGTCATACAACTATTGGTTATACAAATACAGATATTTTTTAGTATTCAACTAATAACACAACAACATGAATAAAATTAATCTTCAGATAATAGATTTATTCTAAATAACAAATTGATGTCAATTAGGTTGATTGAAAATTTTATGAATATATTATTTTATTTTTTAATACAAAAACATAAATAATTAAATAAAAATAATACGAAAATTATAACAAGAAATATAGTTTTTATTATGATTATTCCATATAATTTACTAATGAATATTATTAAATATAATATTTATATCATCAAAATATTGTATCAATAATATATTTTGTTTCTCAAAAATTTCATAAAATCAAAACTATAAAATGGATACATTTTATTTCATAAATTATTATTATTATTCAATTAGGTAGAGATACTTTTTATTAATTCCTTGACATTGATAATGACCATTTTTCGTTCATATATTTCATGATTTAACTACAACAATTATTAGTCAATAACTCAACTAGAACATTTTAATGGTTATATATTATTCCACATTTTTGTTGTTTAGAGTGGAGCGTATAGTATGATATTGATCATAGTGTGATTCATAGTAAAATAAAATTTCAAATATCATGTTTTCAAATTAAATTTGTATATCCTTACTGTGGAATCATCTAGAGGTATAGATTTTGGTTTTTTAGATTGTTTGTGGTGTCTATGAATGGTTATTGTGAAATTAAGAGTTTCAATATATAACTAAATTTAATATGTAATTTTCATGTATGGTTAATCAGGAATTGCCATTTTTATGTAATAGTTCATATAAAATTACTTGTGATTCATATTGGTTTTCTACAACTCAATAATTGAAGATTGGTAAAGTGCTAACTCACACAATGATTTGAAAATATAATTTTCTATATATTTTTTTAAATTTATATGTAATGTATCTCTTGTAGAAGATATGGTTTCAACCTACAAATGCAATGTTTTGATATGTAAGAGTGAATCCATGATCATAGAGTTTATATAAGATAATAATGATAATAATTTACAGTAAATTCATTATATTAGTGTAATAGGGGTTTCCCAATAACTACGTAAAATTATTTACACATTTAGAAAGAATATGAAATTGATTTCAAAAGACATGTTAGGTTTCATTTAAAATTATAGTCTATATGAAATATTTACCCCTAGACTACTGATGATACAAATCATTAAATTGAAAATTTCAAATGATACATATGTGTATTAAATGAAATATGTAATAGTTATTGAACATTATTGTGATAAAATACAGGGGTAATATATTTAAATATATTTATATATCGATAAAGATTTTTATGAAAAATATAATTTTTAAAATTAATGGTGGTAATTAAAATATTAAATATCATTATTTTATATGAGATACATCTTATATTTTATATAATTTTATATAAGAACTAAATCGTGATGGTTACGAAGATCAGTACATGATAATTTTAATAGTTAAAATATATTTATAAGAATTTATTCATAGAAATAGATATATTTACTAATTATTATAAATACATTCAACTTTTTAAAATTATATGATGGGTATTTATTTAATAATAGATCATACATAAATATGTGTTTTCTATGTTTTCTGGGAGAATACAGACATTATATTGATTAGAAATTACATAAGGATAATGAGATGTTAATCATGGATAATATTATCAAATTACTATATTTAACATTAGGTGTCAATATTCGCATGAAGTTTTTAATAATATATAGAAGAATAAAATAATTAAAATATATTTTGAGATATATTAACATGTACATCTATCATTGTTTTCTCAATGTAATTTAAATATGAGATAAAGGGATTTCCTATTTTAAGGGAGGGTTGTGGAATAGATATATAATTTTTCAAATTTATTAAAATAAAATATGGTCCATTCATTCGAATAGTTGATAAATATACTGACTAATATATATGTAAATATTATAAGGGTTATAAATAAATTCAAAAATTGTTTTTAGAAAAAAATCTATTATTATTCATTATAAAATTAGTTTAACCCATGTGAACCGTCTTATCTGTTACCAATAGTAAACAATGTTATAATAATTAATGTTAATAAATGTACTTTTAACTTATTTATAAGTAAAAATTGTCAACGGAGGAAATTTAAGACCATATCTCATATCCTTTGTATTATTTCAGTTGTTTAAGGAATGCTTTATCACTTATGAAATCATTATTTTACATAAAATATCATTTATTTGATTTTTTAACTATTCATTTATCCTGAAATTAATTTTATGAATTTCTAATTAATTTATAATATAAACCAATTAGCTATCATTTATGCATTATAATTAATCATAATATTCATTTGACACCTAAATTCTTCTAAATTGTTTTTAATTTTTTTTTACATTATGTGGTAAATTTTTCTATTACATAAAAAACACTATATCAAAATTCATAATTTATAAATTGTTTTAAATATTTTTGAAACAAAATGAAGTGTAATTTTGAATATTTTACTTCTTAAAATAATATATAATTCATTTGCAAGAACATTAAAAAAAATTCACTTAAAGAAGATACATTTATGAGTATGGTTTATCAAAATTCATAATTTATAAAAAAGGAATATTTTATGTTTTTTAATTTAATATACTTTTATTTTACCATTTTTAATCCTTTTACATTTATTCTCGTGAATAATAGTTATTATGGATTCTATTAATAATGGAGAAATAAAGGGTGCCAATTTACACAATTATAGAAACAAAATTCCAAATATTGAATCTAATTTCAAAAAATCAATTTACTAGAATGGTATAATTAATTTTAATATAAATTAAAAAAACTGATCGATGAAACTATTTTTAGAAAAATGAGTTTTTATGAATGAAAATTAACTTATATAAAAAACATTAATACTTCTGATTCATATGAAATTAAAAAAAAATATTGTAAATTTAATTGATCATATGTATCCTTACGAAAAAATTACAATTATAATGAAAATTTTAAATTTCACGATTTAATGAACAGAAATGATTTTACTAGAAAAATATATATTTCTCTATATTAACTAAAAAATATTAAATTTTATAATAATATCAATCTTTCCCACTATATTAAATTTGGAATATAATTTTAAAAATTATGTTTATTTTATAAAATAGAATTTCTAAATCCTGATGAAATATATTTTAATATGTACCCAAAAATTAGTAATTGTTTTTTTAAAACAATTTTTTTGATGTACAAAAAGAATATAATAAAAAGTGAATACTTATTTAAAAAAAAAATAATTAATAATTACATAATTCATAAGACAAATATTCATATATTTATTAAAATTGTAACTCATTTTCAATCAAAAAAATCAATGACTAGGTTATAATGGGTATATTTGAATCATAATATTTATATAGTATATCTATATTCCTATAAAACATTGTCATTCATATTTTTATATCTATATAGATTATGTTAATTGTAAAATAATTTCTTTGGGTATTACATATTACCCCTTTAAAAATATCAACCTATTTATTTCTATTGTTTCTTACTAAAAATTGGGTATCAATAGACAATAATAAAATTTGATGTAGATTATATCCTTATTAATAATCTCTATGTTAATACCTAGAAACAAAGTATTTCTCAATTAAAAATTTCTTAATTCAAGTTATAATATTTATAATACTTATTGTTTAAAAAAATATCATGATCTTCAAGAGATGAATTATTTAAAAAATTATTTACTTTCCATCCTATAACATAAGTTGAGGAAATAATTTTCCATCACTATAAGGAATAGTATGAAAAAAATACATGATTTATTTCAATATCATAATCAAAATTCCCTCAATTTATTATTATAAAATTATTATGATCATCTTTTTTCATATATCACTCAATTAAATAAATATTCATGTTGAATTTATCATGCACGGGGAACTAAAATTATAATTTAAAATATATTAAGATCCAAAAAAAATAATGGTTCATTACTTATATATCATGTTATTTACCTAAATGATTATGATATGTTATCCAATATTGATAAATAATTATTTCATGAAAAAATAAATTTATCTCTAAACCCACATTAATAACACAATAATTTCCAATTAAACCATTTAATAAATAGATAATCATAACAATCCAAAAAAACAATATGACATAATTAAAAAACGAAAAATGAAAAATAATTTATAATATTTTTTCATATTATATAATTTAAATGTTATCCACCAAAAATATAATGAATTCTATATTATAAGATAAAAATACAAGATTTCCATTATACTATAATCAAAATAAATATTCTAATTCCTAATATAAACTTAATCACACTAAAAATAAATAAATTCATATATTATTATATAAATTAATTCAATTTTATTTCCCTAAAATATGTTTACCTAAATCATATTATTTTCCAAATATAGTGTAATTATTCAAAAATAAATTTTTTCTCATTCCAAATAAACGGTTTATTATATGATAAAATATTATTTCATAACTTAAATAACACATGTATCCTAATTAAATATAATTACAACAAAATCAAATATCATATTAACCCTAGTAGGTATCATAAAATTTGATAGAAATTCTACAAAATATAAAATAACTAATCCGAAAATAATTTTTTTGATAAAATCAAAAAAAACTAGGGGGTTATATTAACGTAATAGTCTTAAAAAATATACTATGTCATATTAAACTCTGATCTCATAAAACCAAAAAGGGTATATCTATATATTTAATTCCACCTTATACTTATCAACCCATTAAACATATATTTTACAATATATTAAAATATAATATAATAGATTTTCATATGGTTTGACATCCAATTCATTGTTTTTAATGAAAATGTTAATTAGCCCAAAAATATCCCCTTGGATTTTGTAGCCATTTCTATAGTATTTATTCAATAAATCACGAATCTGTATTAACTGAGTTAATACCCAAAAGCACCCTTTTTTTGTTTTTACCCCAAGGTAAATCTATTCCATTTCAACATCGAAATCCTAGTACCAAGAAAAGGATGTGTTTTTTATAAAAACCACTATCAATTAAATTCCATATAAATGGAAATTATCTTATACATAGTCTTAGCACAAGGGTCCAGTTTAATAGTTTCTAATCATAATATATATAAATACCTATAACCTACTCTAATTGAAACTATAGTAGCATAATTATTTCATACCTAAATATTAAATCAATTTCACTGAATATTCATTGTGTTTTTTTGTGATCCAAAAAATAATTGAAGATGTTAAGTATCAATGAATACCAGATACAAAATCAAATTTTTTGTTTAATTATTTTCAACAGCTGTTATAAAATTAATATCCCATAATAATCATCTTAGGCATACAATACATAAAATGATTCGTCATAACACGTGAAAATGAAATATAAGAAAGTTGGAGCTCTTAAGAATTGTATTGGTAAAAATAGAAGATATGATTCAATAAAAATTAGTGAGAATAAGATATTTAAATGTTGTGAGAAAATGATCATAACATACAATAATCATACTAAATCTATAACAGATCATTATATATAAATAATTTCATACAAAAATTCCATTAGAAAATAAAAAATTCACAAGTCTGTGGAGACATTAATAATAAATCATGTTAAAATAGAGAATATAAAAATCAGAAAAAATAAGTTTATGGCATTAAAATATACATTATAAATCCATTTCATATTCAAGGATCACTATCAATGATATGAGTGCAGATTGACTTCACTACCATATAAATTATTTCCGTAGTTAATGTAATCTGTAAAAAAATATCATAATTGATAAAGTCTCTTTTTGAAATGGTTTTAAACCCAATACCAATAATTATTTTCTCAATATAAGTATTTATTATTACCAATTCATTAGAGTGATGTAGAATTACATTCCCACTAGTCCAATAATGAAAATCATACATATGTGTTCCAAAAGTCATAAAAATGAATAATATCATTATATCGCCATATCAAAACTTATGGAATAAAAATGTGTTTCATAAAATTTTCATCAATTCATCATTGAACAACCTATATAAAAAATATTTTAAATAAACGTTTCATTGTAATATATTTACTAGGTTATAATGAATTGGTATCACTATATAAAATCTTAAATCATCATCATAATAATTATATTGAATGAATTTGGATGATAACCTATGACATGATCACTAGTAAAGTATGTAAATATTTATTGTATGTCTACATAATTTAATAATTCCAAAAGTATATCATTAGAGAATTTATTTGAAAAAATGTAACAATATATCTTTCTTCTGAAAAATTTTTAAATTGAAATTTATATAATATTGGGATAGTTATTGTCACTCAAAATTATTAGATAAATAGTAAGTGATTATTGAAATAAAAAAAATTCATGAGTGTGGTAATATATGTTCGTTCTATATATCTCAAAAATATATACCTTTTACTCATTTTTATGTGGTAAAAAATGAAATGTTTATAAAAATATTTCTTTTAGAAGATTGGTTTTTGAGGAAAATTAAATAAATTCAGAGGTAGGGAAAAATAAATATTGGAAAAAATTTATGTACAGTAATATAATTCATAATACAATGTATATTATTATATGTTAGGGTGTTAAGGTTCTACGAATATATAGTAAAATGGTTATATATTCATTAAATTCATTATCTTGGTAATTATAAGTAACAAAAAATATATTAATATATTATAAAGAATATTGTAAAGAACATTTTAGGTTAAAAAAATGGATTTTACGTGACAATATCTATATAATTTCTCTCAGGTTATATATTTCATTGAAAATCAGACAATTAAATGAGATTGTACCATAATACCCTTACCACTTTTGTAATATCTGAATCATAAACCTGATTAATGTTATAACATAAAATTATTCTTAAAATTAAATAAATATAAATTTATTTTGAGATAAAAAACATCAAAATGGTATGTATAAAATAAAAATAAATTATAAATATGTTAATTATATAAAATATATCTAAATAGAACCATATTTATATGAAGAACCCTAACCTCATGTCTCATCACCCATAGTATGTGTTTAGACTGCCAATATAATAAATATTGGTATATTATAATTATATTCTCTAACCATATTCATATGTAAAATAATATGCATCATTCATTTATAATTTCTCATTATCTTTTTATTAATATTTATTACATAAAAAGGATATTTAGGTTTAAAATGGTCCTCGTTCTTATATGTTTTAATTTGGAGGTTATTTTACATTTCCATGGATCGTTATTGAATAATATCCTCCATAAAAACCATGATATATTTATCATATTTATTCATCATATATAATTTTATAATAGTTACTATAAATAGGTGATGAAAAATGATTTACATCGCTTGGTGTATATGATAGTCTTTCCATATGAATGAGTAATGTTTCTACATTATGATTATTGGATAAAAAGAATGTTAAATAATAATTGATAGTAAAATAATAATAATTATATCATATATTTAATATTTGTTCATTTTATTTATCCATATAATCATATATGTAAATATAAATAATAATAACACAATTCTTGGTGGCAGTGGTCTGAACGTATACATGGTCTATGATATTGTTTTTAAATTGATGGAAAGGAAAAAAATATAGTGAATATATTTAAATTTATGATGTATAATTATTTCATAAATTTCATTTATATACATTCAATCTATCTTATTTACTGACCATGAAATTTGATGATGGATAACGAGTCATATCCTTTAGTGGATTTGGAAGTCCACAAATATACGGAGACAATATTTTTCAATTACGATTTTGTGGAATAGATGTGTAAAAGTCTATAATAATAAATAAATATAAAATGGATGGGTATGACAATAACCCCTTCTTCGATAGACCTCCTTTATATGACTTATTTAGAACTCTTCAAATGTTATTTTGAAATAAAATAAACACTAAATCATTAATATGGTTTTTAAGAAGAGAATATGGTTTATTATATATATATATAAATTAGTATTGAATATATAATAAATCAGAGTGTAGTCCATTAATAAGAGAGTAATGGGCCACTCATGTAATTTTTCAAAACATTTAAATATTATAAAGTTGAATTCGAGGCCATTTGATTCAAAATTGGATAAAAATACTATTTAAAAAGACATTAGAATTAAATAAACTCATTAAATATGATTTATACTAGTTTTTATGTCATTTTTCCCTAATATCATTAGTTTAACCCCGATTTATCACTTCTCCTTGATAAACAAGATAATATATTTTTTCAATCATTAAGGGATATGTATTTATATTATATTTAAATATTTACACCCAACAACCATCATTATAAACATTTTACAACAACTAAAATCCCCTTTTTATAATTTCATTATTATTATAATGTTAAATTTTTTATTATGTTTTTATTTGAAAAAAATAATATTAATGGAATATTTTGCACTATTCACTTCATTATTCATTATTATTAGAGACACAATAATATGTATAGAAGACAATCTATTTCACCATAAGTTATTAATCGTAAACCAAAATATAAATCATATAATAAAAAATTATTCAATTATATTAACGTAAAAATTTAGGGTTAATTTAAAGTCTTATATGTATGTATTAACGATGATTCACACATCATACCCTTGCCATGGGGACACAGATTTACCCTGATTATTATTCTTAATTAGAAAAATAAATTAGTCCAATTTTAAAAATTTATAAAATTATATATTGAAATACAGAGTTCATTCAGTATGATTAAAATTTAGGAATTTTAAAAATTAGTTTAATATATATTCATATGACGTAATAATTTTTAATAAAAAATGAATTTTGAAGCCAAATAATTATCATAAATAAAAATCATAAAAATGTATCATTAAAATATAATTAATTAACTCTATAATATATAAAATTTATCATATGTAACATTAATATGAAATAAAAAATATAATAGTACATTTAATTAAATTTGATTAAATAAAAGAATGACAGTATTTGAAACAATGATATTGTTCTCTATTCATTTAAAAATCATTAAATTTTGGAATATCCAAAAAATCAACCCTACGGTAGTTATGATTTGATTATTTCAAAAATTATGTTCATTTTTTAAATCAAGTTTCTAATATTTTTATAATTTGAAAAATTATTTACACATAAAAAGAAATAAAATCATTTAGAAAAAATTGATGCATGAACTGAATTAAGAAAAAATTAGGGTATATTTAACAAGGATTGATCATCATTTATTTATTTATCATGACCATTGTAAATATCGCTAAAATATAGTTATTCTTATTCACTGTTGTTAATTTATCAATTATGTTATTATGGTATGATTTGAAAAAAATTTATAGTATATTAAAATTATCTTAAACATTATTATTAGTTGTTATGAATTGTTGAAAAAATATTATTTTCTCAAATAAATTTTTTTGTGCTGCATGATATTAAAATAATTATTCAAATAGGAACAAAAATATATCATGACTTAACGATTTAGAAACCATGATATATAATTCCAGAAATAGTGAATGTAACATTGATACATGTGAAAGGATTATGGAACCATCATGATAATAGAAATACAAATTTATAGATCATGAATCACTACCTATTCAAAATAGTTTACAAAGCATCAAAACTTATTTCCCTAAGTGAATAAGGTAACAAAACATGTTTCCCATAGTGGGTTAGGCATCACAACATGTTTTACATTTTGGATCAAGTAGCATTAATAATTACACCATTATAACTTGAGGTGTGTATAATTATCCTAAAGATTTATTGAAATATAAAGTCTACACTAATCACTTGAATATTATCATTCACATGTTTTCCATAAGAAAACATATATTGATTGCATCATTAACAAACTAGAATAATATTGGGTTTAGTATTATATTTTAAAATATATCTCATAAAAGTACAAAAAACCCATATAAATTGTTATGATATTAAATAAAATGGAATTGGATTTTAAAAAATAATAATATAGAGGGTCATTTATATAATAGTACAACAGAAAAAATAGATCCATTTTTGGAAAAAAATAGGAAAAATTCCAAAATCGTAAAATATAATGGCAGAGATTATCATTCAATAGAAATAATTTATATAACATGAATTGATACAAATTTTTATGATAAAATAAAAATTTATAATGTTGTTAGTGTGTGAAAACATTTAGTTTAATGATATTCACATTTATTTGTAATTAATATATCATCAGATGGGAATTATTTTAAATATATTACAACATTTTAGTAATGAAAATCAGTCATGGATAGACATTTCAAATTAATAACTTATATTCCCTTGATTGATAAATATGGAGATCATATATAGAACTATATCAATCAATATAAAAATATTTGGTCAAATATCAATATAAACTATATAAATAAACTAAATTTGATTGATTTATTGAATTTATTTCCTTGTGACGGAATTTAAATAAATGGACCTTCATAGGGATTCATATAAATGAGCCATAAAATCTTATGTTGTGGAAAATGATTATCCCAAAAGAATAAATTTCATATTCACTAAAACATAATAAAGTAAAATTTCTAAAAAAATTAATCTTGTATTGTGGAAATTATGATAGATCTATATAACAATAATCTTTGATTTTTTCATCCACATAAATTCATTATATTCATCGGAACCTGGATTTTATTCACTGCGAAGGGGGATAAGAATTTTTCAATTGTTATTTTCAGAACACAAAATCCTATATATGTTATATAGGAGTATTGTGGAAGGTTTGGATAAAATTTTTCTTTTTTAGGAGGTCATGTTATCTGGGTAATTGGGGATAAGAGGTATACATTTGAATATTAAAATGTTTATAATTTTTACAATTACCCATAATGTTTTAATAATGATATGTCACTCGGAATGAATTTTTATCTGAATATGATAAATGATGTAAATGATAAGTGATATTCCCATTTGTGACATCATTCATATATTCAAACACAAGTTTTTAAAATTTATTTTGTCATCTTCTATTAGATTTTAAATTTTACCATTTTAAATTTTACCATAGTAACTAGTTTTTATGTACTCAACATATCAATTACGGTTGAAAAAAAAATGTTACTTATTTTATAATTTAGACATAAATATTAGTAATTTCCTAATATATATAATTTTATTCAATTTATTAATGTGATGAATATTGTTTCTAAAATAACATGTTTATAATCTATTAAAAACAATTTCTTCTGAAAAATATTTCAAAAACATTAAAACACCAAATATGGATTTTTAAATATAATAAATATTATTGAATTTAAAATATATCTCATGAATTTATTATGTTTTTTTAAATAGATAAATTTCACCAAACTGGATTTTCGTGATTTGATGTGGAATTTCTATTAAACCACAAGAGACATCAACAAGATGCTAAAGGGTTACAACAAATGTCAAGGTATTGAATACAGTAGGGGTAATATTTTCTTTTTTTAATATTAAATAAAAAAACCATGTATACCATAACCAAAACCACTAAATGATGGTGGAGCATCACATCTGCAATACAACACTTTGATGGTGGTACTTCATGATGATTATCCATCCAATTCATTCTACACATAACCATTAAATCATAGAACCATCAAAAAAATCATTTCCAAAACTTTTGAATAAAAATGTAATTTTATTTGAAACACATTACAAGAATCAATTACCAAAAAACCATTTTAAAATTGTCATTTTAAATTCATGTTACCACTTTTTCTCTCTACCAAAAGACGCAATTTTTCAAATTCCAAATACTATCTATAAAGTGGGTTTCCCTTAGGCATTTTATAATATTTAACAATATATTAGATGAAAAAAATAATAATTAAATAAATTTTTTATGTTGTAATAATAATATTAGAATATGAAGCCTTCTACCACAAAAATTGTTGTCGAAACAAATAACAACAAAAAAAGACAACAAAACCGTCTGGAATGTCCAAAAAACCCACATTAGATCTTGTAATTTAACATCAAAACATGTAAAAAACTTCATGATTGGAATAAAATATCATAAATATATCCTCAACGGACTAGTTTTATGAATCCATGAAAGGAAAGTCAAGTAGTTCTGAGAAAAAACACCAATATTAAAGAGTTACCCAACAATCATGCCTTCAACACCCCATGATTGGTTATCATATCACTACAATATTGAGGGGGAGAGTCTCCATAGTATTTGGGGGAATGAAAATCTGAATAATTGTCAAAATTAATAAAAAATTATATATTTTGTGGGTATAACATAGTGAAATATATTTTTTGGATTTAACTTTTTACCATGCATGGTGGGTAGCACAATTAGAAAAAATATATATCAATCGTACAATGGAAACTACCTCCGAACACTGTTGACATGGTTGGTTCATATGTTCAAAATAATTTACACCATTTTTTAACTCCATATCTTATACTTTGAATTATTACACTTCATAGGTTGCATGGTTTGAAAAAATAATGCTACCAATCATACACCAATCTAAGGACCCATGTCTGCCTTTTCATGGTTTCATGTAGGTGTTTCACAGATCTTACTAATCAAGCTCAAACCATGAAACACTATAAAATCCATAAAAACCTTCCAAATGACCTTCAATCCCTCCCAATAATTCCCCAAACACATTACATATATACAATATATGAATAAACAGATAATTACATGAAACTGTGGTGGAAACATTCTCCCCACCGTTGAACATTAAAACAATAAAAATTGAAAAACTTCCATTTTACTAAAAAAAGTTTGTCCAATTCTCACTACTTTATTTATATTATTCCCATAATTCATCATATATTTTACAATTTTATAAAAAAACCCACATCAGACCAATAATTATCCTAGACTATACTCTCACTTATATATAAAAAATATACAATGGGACATAAACTAATGAGGCATCCATATTTAGGGCAACATGATCCCATCAAATCACGTGGTTAGGATTAGGCCGATACTTTTTCAACTGAGATAAATGAAACACATTATTAAATGTTCTAAACTATGATGGAATGACATCCTATATTCCATCTAACAAAAACATTCATATATATCAAATGTATTTAAGTATCCTTCAAATTAAATTCCCTTTATTCGAAGTTAAAATGACCATGAATTGGAGAGATTCTCAAGATCACATGACCACTCACCTCGAATGACAACAAATCTCATTGATGATCTGTATATGACTTATGATGATTATGTGTCATCTACATCTTTTTGATGACCAACATAATCTTCTTAATTGCCCAATAGAAATTTTTCAGAACATCCAGTGATGTATGTCAGGCTACTACCCAAAAATGTGAAGAATGAAAATAAATACTACAAAATGCTTCAATAGGGGACATTTGAATCACAGAATGGTAACTATTGTTGCCTTGGAAGTCCACTAATGTTAAATCTCCTTCCCAGGTGACACTAATCCCAGTTACATAATCCATAAACAAGCCTTACAATTTTTTTCCTCCATTTAGATTTCCCATTCTTCTGAAGATGATCTGTTATACTAATGGTCAAATATGTCCCATGTTATCGTTACACCATGCCTCATTAACAACTCTTGGATATATATTTTGTATATGTCATACATTTTATGAGATTCACAAATAGAGATAAAATGGGATTGCTCTGTGAGATGATCCACTATCACTCATATGGAATCATCTGTTTTAAACCTATTTGGGACACTGTTTAAAAAATAAATTTTTATTTTATAACATTTCCGAACATGAATTTGTAAATAATGTAACATACGTACTGGTCACTGGTGCTCTACACTAACCTATTGTCAGGTTATGCATCATTAAAAATACTCAATTACGTTTTTTTTTCTAACCCACCAAAAAAATTCATTCAAAGCCTTATACATATTCAAAATACGAGAAAAGAATACCATTTTGAATGGAGTTAACCATGAAGAATTTGTTCTTGGAATAAAAAATGTATGAATATTCATTCTTGAAACAACAATTTTGATCTACCACCATGTTTCTATCTTCCAACAATCTCACATACATTATTTTTTGACATCGTTGATAGTTATTATGAATCATATATTTGTGCCTATTTCATTATATTCTCCAAATACAGATCATAATAAACCAAATGAAAACCAGTGCACGTCCTCATTCATCACTGTACAAGTGCATGTCAGCTATCACCAACTTCAACTGCCTATAATCTGAAGCCTCTATATATAACTGAGCCAACAACATCCATAATAACGCATCTTCCACTGAATTGTAATTACCCAATGTATAAATCACATCAATTATGAAAAAATTTAGAAACATCGTTAATTATATTTGTATCAGATTCAAATATAATTTTGATATAAAAATTTCAAGAACTTATGATCCATAAGCATCGTAAATTTCTTATGAAATAGTTAATTCCTCAATTTCATCAAATCATGGAAAACATTTATTTACTCAAAAGAATGTATTGGGTATTTTTTTTAACATAATGACGTAAATTTATCTTTCCATATGATAAATCATGATATCCAATCAGGATAACACATCCCATTAATGATCCCAAATTATCAGAATAACCCATGTTCCCTTATTCTGACTAAAAAAATGTCGATTTTTTCTAATGTAAGGAAACAATTATGCTCTTGAAAATATATCTATCATTTATATTTACATTAAAATATATCATTAACAATTTTCAATGAAATATTTTATCGGGATTGCCATGAGAATTCATGAACAATGCATTGAGAATAATCATCAACACTGAGGAAATTTTTTATCTCAATGGGATTCTTTTGTGGTTGAAAATTGATTAAATCCGTATAATTTATAAATATATAGGAACACAAAAATAATATATTATATGGAAAATGAAACTTATATCATGTATCCAAAAATCACATATTAAAAATTCTGAATTTAGAAACTGATCCAAAAAAATTACTAACACTATCACCATGTGTTGTTCATGTCTAACAATTGAGCATTAATACCCTAGAATATCATCCATAAACCCCACCACAATAGAGTCTAAATATTCATGAAATATCATATTAACCATTTAGAAAAACATTAGTCATAAGACAAATCATTCAGCAATAGGATTAGTTATGGGGGGTTATCAATTGTAAAGTAAATGTTTCATATTGTTGTCAACCCTGATAATTTTGTTAGAAAACATCTATAATTTAATAATAAAATATTATTCTATATCCCATTATTCTATTCGAAAGTAAAATATACCAACTTATATTATATAATTATAACTAATTGTGTGAATAATATTTTTTTACATTCCATTATATTCTATTATACTCTATTGAGATGTTTGTATCGATAATTAGTCGTAAAATGGATCGTTTAAATATAAAAATTGATGTGATCCTTGAAAATTATCAATCAATACATGCCCAGAATTATTTCATACTCGTCAATATCAATTATATATAAATCCATTACCTACACAGATCTATAAAAATTATAGAATATTCTCTAAGCATAAATCTGATACATTCTATTTTACCAAGAGTAGTTTTATGATTCATAAAATAAAGCATAGTCTAAACAATTAATCCTATAAACTAAACGGTATGAGAACCAATAAACGAATAAGATGAATCTATAACAAACAATGCTTCAATAAGGGTAGAATTCAAAATAGTCATATTTATCACCATTAAATGTGACTATTCATCATCTACGATTTGTGTAATTTATCTCTATAAATGATTACACACTTCACATTGTTTATTATTATATAGATTGTATTATTCTTCTTGAGGATCCATAATATTCCCCAGATTACCATGGCTAGCTTGATTTATCAATCAATTGTTAATCTGAAACCCTAATACCATAAAAGAATATGACATCATTGACACAAGATATGTTACATGACCACTTAATTTCATTTTACTATGAAAATAGAGCTATAGATTCCTCATATGATTTGAATTGTATCCTTCCATATATTGTTTATAATAATATCTCTTTATGTGTCCATTGAATCACATTTAAGACATTGCAAATTTCACATAGGATTTTTCAAAATGTTCAATGATCCTAACATCCCATTCTAAGGAATTCCACTATCTTGAAAATTGGTGTACATCTTCCTCTTGTTCACAACATTAGATTTACAAACTTTTTTCATATGCATAAAGATTCACCAACTACCAAAATCTATTTAGATTTCTATTTCATCACCCCTCACTATATTTAACATCGGGTCATAATATATTATAGAAAGCATGATATTTTTAAAGAGAATATCTTACATTAACCCAGACTCAAAAAATGTGTTCCTTCTATGATGCACTAGAAGATTATATAGGATAATATATAACTAAATTCATAAATTTATCCATTTAATTTATTACAAATAGATTTTTTTAGATGAAAAATTCCATTGCTCTTGAAATATGTAATGTCCAAGGATATGATATTTCGCTGAAAATTTCATCAAATTACATAAATGAAAGGATATGGTATTATATTTCATAATCATATAATTCCCACCATTATAATGAATGATCTTATATTATATATTTTTCAATATTGACAACCCAAACTACACGTGTTCTAATGAAATAGAAGATTTGATTCATCTAACTCAGCAACCTATATAATTCTTTGGTTATTAATCACCATGTAAGATGGTTGGATTTTGAGTCTAGAACTAAAGAGAATTATCCATGTTTTGCTGTTCATATATTGATTTCCCTCCATCAATAGAATAAATACCTTATATTATACCCTAAACAAATTGTTGGTTTAACTGTGGCTTAGAATCAACCACATTCTCAGTAGTTTTCTCTGAATGTTTTTTATGATATCTACTAGTTTTTAGTTTCTATAATAAAAAAAATTGATATAATTTGCACTCTCATACAATTTATGTGAAAACAATTTCAAATTATACCTCATCAGATATCACAATATTTCTTTCAAAATTTCAACAATTATCATCTTTCAACCGAATATTTAAAATTTATCTTTTTTTCAAATAAAACCACATTAAAAATAACACCAAAATTACCTATAAATTATTTTACTTTTGACATCTATTTCAAAATTCTCATAAAAATCATTACATTTGCACTAATTCATAAGTAATTATTCAAAATGATGTATTCACTGATAATGGGTTATCATTTCTATCAATTCATCTCATTATTTCTTCATTTGATAGTACCATGAAAATTAGATTTCAAGCCCTATTAGAGACTTCAAAACACATAGGTACCCAAATACAATGTAACTTGATGATTATTATAAATAGGTTAGATAAAATAATTATGATTTACATTTGATGTCCTGGTAATCACAATCCATTAATCATTGACAACATAAGGACTAAACTAGATTTATTTTCATATCAATGACAAAAAAACCAATACCATTTGTTCAAAAAAATACTTTAACTCACAAAGATTAATACCATTCTCACATCAAGAACTGAACAATTTTTTATCACTTCTAATATCTTCCAACTACTCATTCTCTTAGTTCATGGAAGAAATTCTTTTTGGCCATAGGATACATCCTCGATATTCTATATATTAGAAAAAAATGGAAATTGATTCAATATAACTAGGGGAAAATTTTCCATTTAAAAAATTAAACAACCATAAACAAGTATACCATAACCAATAACAAAATAAAATTTCTTGAAACAATGAAATTCAACATAATTATTAATCAATAAAACCAATTATATTATTGAATAAAGGGGAAAAATATCAACATTATATAAAAAGTAGAATACAAGACCAATAAGACTACAAAGGAACAAACTCTAGAATATTTTTCATCATCCAAAATCCAACTCTACAATATAACCCATTAAATCAAGATTCATCACTAAAAAAATATGATACCATTCATTTAAATATTCGTTGAAAATAAATTATCTATAAAATCTATAATATTCCCAATAAGGTGGTGAGTAATGAAATATAGTAAGTATTCACCTACTGCCTATCCAAATTCATAATACCAGGATAGAAATTTTTGGCACATTAATTTAATTTTTTTTATAAAAAACGTTAATGTAGTTTCTATCAATGTCAAACCATTTTGATGTAACATAGTTTTCATATTAAAATAACATTCTAAATAAAAAAACTAAAAACTCAAATGCATTTCTACAAAATGAATAATAAAATCATTCATACCATTTCATGAATTTATTTTTAATTACCGATTTCACATACACACATTCATGCTTTTTTACCTTTGATGGTGGAACTCCACTTTTATAATCCATCCCATTAATGGTGGTACTTTTGGGTCATTATCCTAACCATTAAACTCACACATAATCATTTAATAAAACAAATATTCATAATAAATCAATTCCAAACCATTTCACTATAACTATAAATTTATTAAAAAAATTCCATTCATTAAAAAAACCTTTTAAAATTTATCATTTTATAATCATTTTTACAGTTTCTCATTGCACTAAAACAACTTATTTTTACAATTATATAAACCATTACTAAATGGGGTTTCCATAATGTTTTTATCAATAATTTCACAAAAACATTCAAGAGAATAATAATATTTTAAATTAATCCATCATGTTCTAACAATTGGAGTTGATAGTGATGCAATTAGCTCAAATATTTCTGGTAAAAATGAAAAACAACTAAAATTCTTTAACAATAATGGATTTAGACTCCAAAATTCTACCTTAGAATTTATTCCCTAAAATAAAAAAAGAAAAATATCAACATTATTGAAGTAGAATATAATATATATGTCTCAAATGAATTAAAACATTGAATCTGTGATAGAGAATAAGAGTGGATCAATGAAAAAACACCATGAATGGGGACTTATGAAGAAATCCATCCTTCAACGCACAAGGATTAATGAAGGTATCAGTTTATAGTTTAAGCAGATAGTATCCACATACTTTGTTTACATGAAAAATATTCTATGGTTGAAATAAATACTTGAAGTGAATTTTTGGGGAAAAATCGAGTGAGATACTCTTTTTTAGGATAAAAATTTTAATTGTGCATGGTTATGTCACAATGTTAGGAAAAACAAGTTCCAACTATTTTCTATGAATACCCTTCTCATCTTTTGATCACATCATTTGTAGAACTATGTTCAAACCGTGTTTTTAACTCTATAACACTTTTGAATGTAAATACTTGGTGTCTGCTTAGTATGGACTAATAGTATTCCATACATTTTTCCAACCAGGATCCCCATGTATTCCTTTTTACTATTTCATATAGGATTTTCATGGTATCTATCGATCATTCTCGAACTATGAATCAATAAAAAATTCTGAAAAATAATCCCAAAATCCTAAAAAGCATCCCAATCATTACACAAATACTTTTCATTCGTCAAATTAATAATGAAAGGGTTACCTAATTGATATCATGGATCCTAAAAAAAGTATCTGAAAAATTCCAGCAACATTCTTATAATCTACTATATCTATAAAAGGCTTGGTATTTGTTAAATCAATATATTAAACTATTCGTCTAAAATTATATTGTTTCTAGAATTATTTCAATAATTCATCTTAATATTATATTGTTATTATAAATCCAAAAATTGATGTTATTTTTCGCCACTTCATAGTATTTATATATTTTTCTTTAAAATTAATATACTTAATTAATTACAACTGCATATATAATGAAATTTAATTCGTGAATTTATGGGTTATAAATATAAATTCACATAATATAATAAATGAATAATTTTTAATATATATAAAATAATTATTATCAACATTCAAAATAATATATTCAGTCTCCTATTAAACGTTTTGGAAATGAAACTCCATTTTAAGAAAAAAAAATTAAAAATTATATAGTGACATTAACAAAAATCTAAACAGAAATTATTATTTATATTTGAAATTTAAATATTAATATTCTTATTTGTATTAAAATATATCTGTAAATTTTATAAAAAAAATCATTTAATAAAAAAACATAAAAATTTAGTAATTTAACTATTTATTTTATATTTATATTTTTTAATTATATCTTAAACACATTAAGTACAATCATTTATAAAAATAAATATATCTAGTATTCAAATTTGAAATATTTATATCCAAAAACCCATTAAAAATGACTATTCTTTATATATACATAATTGAAATGACAATATTTTCATTGGTCATATTCCATTTCTATATATATTATTACTGTAAAAATTTATTAAATTATCATATATTATATATCAGTTATCATTTTGAGGATTTTATTCTGATATATCACAAAACAGATATATACATCAGGGTTATTAATTACCATTATAGTTTTAGTATACATTTGATGAATTTAAATGGAGTTTGTGGCCCTAAGTAGTTCCTAAATCAAATGCTATTATTCTATTCAATTTTTTCCATTTGAATTTTTGTATTATTAATATATTTAATCATACACGATTTTTACCAATTGGTTCTATGTAATGAATTTTTTTATGTATCTGGGTTTAATATTTAATTATAAGTGAATCAATTATGATTATATTGGTTCATATCTAGTTTCTCCAAATATCAATTAAGGTATTTATTAATTTTATTTAATAATTTAAAATTACATATAAATATTGGGGATGACAATTATTGGATCCTAAAACCTGGGGAAGAATATTATTCAGATAAAATAATAATTATTTTAAAGAAATGATGAACCTCATGAATATGATTTTTTTATAATAGACAAATGGATCTTTTTTTTCTAAGAATACCTAGGTTTTTAATAATATTGTTTTTTCAAACATAATGTCCATAACATTATATGGGGGGATAAAATATATTATGAAAAATATCATAAGGGGTTGCATTGAGTGAATTTTGGTACAGATTCTGTAAATATTTTTCTATGAATAAGAAGATGTTAGAAAAATCCATGGACTTTATAACCCATTAACATGGAGAGATGACGAATATTGATTTTTCTAACATGTGGTGAACATTCATGTTCCTCATTAGAGGATATATAAAACCAGTACAGAAAGGATGAAAAGTTTTTATTGGGTCTTTGGAAAGAAATATATTCATAGATCATTATTTATATGATTTCCATATTTTTTAAATAGTTTAATGTGTAATAATGATTGCTATTAGTAATTTCTAAATTATTATACTACATAGTTTTAAACCAATTATTAGTACTAGTTTTGATAGATATTATTGAATATGGAATTTTTACAATGAGTTATATAAATATGGTTGCATTTTGTACCAATACATTTCTCACCCCATGTGTGGAACAACTATTATGAGACTTCTTATATACTACCAATTCTAAAATATTGGCTGGTAAAATAAAATTACATAACACTTATGAAAAATATTCATTCATATGTAGATCAAGACCATTTTTAGCAGTATTTCCATGAATTAGTAGTGTTTGGGTTTTGAATGTTTCTATATGTTCTATTTAACATCAAATTTTTTTTAAAGATATTGGGTACTTTGGAAAAAAATTATGTTGTAAGGAATTCTATATTGAGAAGATTATGGGATTTGTAGTTCTATATTATTTTATGGAACATGAATGCCCTATATGAATAATAAGGGAAAAATGATTAAAATGTCCTTCTTGATCCTTATTTATATAGGTTGTAATAATAGTATGGTATTTTATAAAACATCTTTTTTCCGACATTTACATTATCATTTGAATATACAAGTATGTTTCCCATAACACTAGGATTGACTGTTTTCATCATTGAGTGTCTATTAATATTAATGATGTAAATTACTTAATGTTTCAAGGGTAACATGATCTGTGATAATTTCCAAAAGGACATTTGTTTCAATATATTTTAAAATTGATACATTATTTTGGGATTAACATTAACATTGATCCCATGGTATTTATAACTATAACTAGTTGATACGGAATTTTGTTAGATAATTCTGGACATCATATCTAGTTTCCCTATAGAGAAGGACGTAATGTTCAAAATAGATATTGTGTTGGAATCAAAATTATATCTATATCTTTTTAATGGGTATAATTTATGTTGTTAAGGGATCTTATGATTCATTTGGTTGGTTTGAATTCTATGGGTTTATTTTTCTTGAGGATGTCTCTGTAAGCAACCATGGTACTTATTTTTCTTCAATGTAAAAATGGAGGATTGGGTTTTTGTTGATTATTCTTATATTATTTATTTCAAAATTATGAATAACTTTCCTTTTCACTAAATAAAATATTTTTTTATCTTTTAAATGTTGTAATGTTGTTTTAAATTTTTTTAATCTTCTCAGGGTATCATTGTAAATGAATTATGGAATCATATATGTATAAAATATAATTTATGAGTATTTATTGGAATTTGAATTTCATGGTTGGCCTTTTTACAAACGAAAATTCATTCAAAATTCATAGAGAGGAGGAACTATAAATTTCAACAAAGCCATTATTTTTTTTGTTTTATATTAAATGACATTTTTGTATACTAAAGAATCAAGGGAGATATTGAGTTTCACCATAGCGCTATTTTGAAAATCCTAAATTAATATTTTCTATATGTTAAATCTTCAAAATTGATTTTTAAATCCTAATTTTTTCATTATTAGGACATATGAACATAGAGTGTCATCTCAGGTTTCACTAGTATGGTGAGAGTAGTTATGTCTTGGGAAGAACTGTGTGGTACTATAGAAAGTGGATACTGTAGCTGTAAAATTAACAGAATGGGATGTGTGCCCAAAATTTGGGCCTACAGGCCAAGTAATGGGCTAAATGCCCATTGGGCCTCCAGACTATGTAATGGGTCTCCATCTACCCAGTTATAAAGAGATCTTTGAATTATTTTTATAATAACTGGTTTTCAGACCAATCCTTTTAAAAAATCATAACTTAAATCATTATTTTCGACTCTTACATGAGGGGAACTAATAGACATGATTGAATCTGGGTGTCAAACATCCTTTAATAAGCTGAAAGGATGTCTGAATGCAGAACCTATCATAATTTTTCAAGATATTGATCAAGGATATGTGGCTTATTGTGATGCATGACGTTCAGGATTGAGTTGCGTTATTATGATATGTGATCAGGTTGTGTTGGAGGATTTCTTCAACTATTACAGTGTTTGAAAAATCATACATATCTGTATTTAAGACATGAAGTGGTCATTTATGACATCATTTTTAGAGAATATCTCTTATTTGGGATATTTAATTCTTTCTTTTTCATAACAATTAGAATAATATCCATTCTTACAAATACACGAATCTCAGCTAATACTTTTGGAGGTAGTATCTTAAATAATTTTTCAACAATTTTTCCATTAGACAAAGATTTGTAATGTCATTGCATATGTTCTCAATATTATGACCCCCTTTGGAAATTAAATATTATATTGATTAGTGGAATATTCTGAGCATCATTAAAATAATTCAATTGAATGTAAAGGAGGATTCATTTGGTATCTTTTAAGAATTAATTCACCATTCCCTATCTCTTATTGAGTTTCATTTGAAGAACAAAAAATGAGAATATGTGTTCAAGATTAACTCATTTATATATGGAGGGGATATAATCCATGAATGATCTAACTCTATATAATACAATGTTGCTTTTCTTGAATCGGTGGGTAGTTTCCTTATTCGTTTGTATTATGTTGTCAGAGGTGTCCCATTGATCATAGTGGTTCATTCATCCCAGTACTAAAAAGAGGGAATATTAAGTGAGTGTGGATTCTGGGGGATGCGATTAAAACATAATATATTTGATATTTTGCCTTGTTGAAATAACAAAATTTTAATGGAAGAACTCCAAATTTCTACAACATTATATCAACATATCGCTTTTCTAATATTGAGTTGTGTTGAATTTCCTTTGATTTAATAATTTGACTACAATGGACATCCTTAGAGAGGAATTATTTATGGTTGTATATTTAATGAATCACTTTTTTTCTCAAATCCTTCCAATTCAGAACACCACTAATGTTATGTAGTTTTGGAAGTTTTCTATGTATTATATTTTATGATTTAAAGTAGATTTATCAACCATCATAATAGAGGAAAAACCACTTTTCCCTATAAAATCTACAAGGGTAATCATGATTGTTTGGATCTCTAGCTTGGCTAGGAATGGTCTATCATCAACATACTAATGAATAGTTATATAAAAATATATATTTTCTATAGGACATGTTTGATTATTTCGGTATGAAATTATGATGATCTTGGGATAACAATTTAGTATTGGTTGTGTGTATAAGTGATAAATGTTACCAATCATCGATAAAAAAGGAACATTATTTAACGTTTTATAGTGACCACTATAAGTCACTTTATTATTTTTCAAAAATTAGAAAAACATTTTAGATAGGTTTAAGTATTGTTTTTTTAGATCATAGTAATGATTTGAGTTATATGTTGATTGATGGTTACAACTCAGAGTTGGAAATAATCCAATGTAGATGATCGGTGATAGAATTTGTATATTGTGTTTGGTGAACATGTTTTAATGAATGATTCACTATATCTATGGAACTAACTATTGTAGTAACGATTTTTTTCTATTGGATTACATATAAATAAGTCACTTTTATTACCTCTTACTCTACATGAAACACTGAACATAAAAAAATTTCGGATATATTTTGATAAGATATAAATATTTCCAAAAGATCAAAAATTAATATTAATTTAATTTTTATAGCAAATATTACTAATGTGACCAAATATATTTTCTACTGTATTTTAAAGAAAACATAATATTAGATGATATTAATTTATATTTCATTAATCATATTATTAATAATAATAAATTAAATTAAATATCAGTAATTGGGTAATATAAATTATGTTGTTAAAGGATATAAAGTACGAATAATGACACTTAATATCTGAAAATGGAATTTTACTATATCAATGGTAATTGAAATATAATTTATTATATTATAAATAAATAAATCAATTAAATTAATAATTTCAAAGTAATAAAAAATATCATCATATATGGATTATACTTTTCAAAATTTTCAAACATATTTTCTTGATATCTTTTGGATAATATAAGTTTTTAGTTGAAAAATCAATCCCATGGTAGTTGTATTTAAAATGACATTAATGTGTTTTTTTGAATCACATAAAAATTTAATATACAAATTATGTACTAAAATATAAATTTGAGGAATAAAAGTATTAATTTTTTTAACATATAAATCCTTTTTGGAAGAATATTTATAACCAAATAAAATGGTAGGTTAATATAAAAAAATAATTTTGAATATTTTCTTTGAATAAAATTTTTTTGGATAATTTTTTTATATTAACTTTTAAGAGTAATGTCATTTATATTTATCATATAGACTAAATTTGTTTCATTATAATTATTATTAAAGATAATTTTACGTAATATATAGATTAATATCTTAAAAATTTTATTTCTCTATTTACTATATTTGTGAGATTAAGTGATTTTATATTAAAAATATTGATTCATTATATTAAAAAATATATTTTGAAAAATTACTAAAATATATGAAAACGTATGTATAAATATTTTAACTAATCATATATTAATATTATATTATTGTAATTAATTTATTTTGTATAAAAATTAATAACCAATGTGAATTAAAATGCAAGTGAAAGGGAAAAAGTAAAATCAAATAGCTAGAAAATTACTAAAAAAGTAGTAGATTTATTATTTATAAGTAATTGAATTTATATAGTGAATGATTGTTTACCATGATTATAAAAAAATGTATATTATTATGCACTATAATTATGTGATTAAAATATCTGTATTTATTAATTGTGGGGATATTGTACATTGAAGTATTTTTCGAACAATAGGTATGTGTCATCATCTTAAAGTCATCACATTGAGACATGATTGATATTAGGCACATAATATCATTTTAATTTTTTTATATAATTATTATTTGAGATGTCACTTATTAATTTATATTTAATAATTGGAATTATCAGTTCAATTACATTACTTTTATATCATAATGATTTTATTAAAATGTGAAAAAATCTTGATGGGTTTTCTTGAGACTCAATCCTAATTATATGTGATATATTACACAATATTCACCATTTTCACTTAATTAGGTATACATTTGATTTAAAATACAAACAGTTTTCTATTAACTAAATAGTTTTATTTTCTGGAATTTAATTGAAAAAAATAATTATAAATAGGCTTTATAAATATTTCTTGACATCCATGTTAATTATATATTTTTATTACTCTATAATTATTTACTGAGTTAAAAAACTTCTATGAACATATTATATATATATTGGTTATATTATTCCCTTTTGTAATCCTATGTGATATTAACTAATTTGTTTTTAATTTATACACATTGGAACCATAATATTACATGTATAAACATTCCACACATCCATGGTTATGTAACTATTCTGACATCCACCATCATTATTATGATAGATTATAACCATGTTGTTTTAGTATTGGCTTTTCAATACATCCATTTTTTATATGGTGTGAACATAAAATTTTAAAATATTTTATATTGGATTATGTACACCAATTATTTATGTTATCTTTTTAATTTTTAAAAATTTATTGTTATTTAATAAATTTATTTCTATTAAGGTTAATTAATTTCAAGGTTACCATGTATTGTTTTCACATTAACATTATTTTTCTTGATTGGTTATGAACATCTTATCCCATTTATTTGAATGGGGAAAAGTAATTACAATCATGATTATTATTGAATACTATCATAGATGGATTATTTATTGATTTATGTATTTCATACTATATTGTAATCCACTTTTTATTCTGTAAGAGGTTCCTCAATTAATGTTATGAGTTGTCTTTATGACACGAATAATGAATGCATTTGAAATTTTTAGATAAAATATGGGAACCCAAATTATAAATCCCAATGATGAATTGAAATATTTAATGAAAAAATATTGTTTTGAATTTTTTTATACCTCCCCAATTTTCAAATATGTATATATCATGGTATATACGACCTATAAAATTCGTAGAATAAGGCCTTGAAAATTGGTATTGTATGTGTAGATAAATTAATTCCATCGTTAGGATATAAATATTATTCAATTTTGTGGTTAATTTTATAATGATGAATATTGAATTATCCATGTATCATGTTGATTATGGATTTGTGTATTTTACCTATAAAAACAATACAATTTATGAAACACTTATTCCACTATTTCATTTGTTATATGATTTCATTGCTGAACATTTGATGTCACCGCTTTCCTGTGTTTATATTTCGCATATTTTGAAGAATAGTGGTACATGAGATATTTTTCAAATTTTAGAATGTGTTGAATTATTTTTGGGTGATATTAAATATTCCTTATGTAATAAATATTTTTATATACAATCAAATAATTTTTAATTTCCAAATTGAACATAGTATTTATTATTTTATAATTTTTCTTCTTTCTTTAATGATTTAGTATTGAAAATACACATTATATTAAATGTATTAAGTAATCATTTTTTCGTGTAAAATTCTGAATGGTCATATACATGATATTATATCTAGTATCAGAAAAATTATGCACATTATGTATCTAAAATCAATAGATCAAGGCGTTTGGTACTGAGGAATCAACATTAGTGTCAAAGAAAATGGATTTATGGAAATAGTAATTAGGATGTTTTTTATAGATTATTTTATGGTTGATAGGTTATTATTGTTAATATGAATAATTCTTCAGATAATCCATTGGAATTAGTATATTATTTAATGGTAAATAAATAGTGCACATCGTGTTTAGGGATCGAGGATAGAGAACTGTAGTGAGAAATCAATAGATGAATATTACTTTTGGATAATAGAATGATTTTTTATTTAATTAAAGATTATTTTATTTCTATAATATAAATATATATATTTCAATATTATATAATTTCTATTTGTTTATTTTAAATATTCACTTATAGGTTATCAACTAGAAAAATCTTGGATGAGAATGGCACATTGATCACTCATATGTCCATTGAGTGGGCCTAAAACAACACAATTAGTGAAAAAATCCTGAGGGATATTCTTAGTTTAATCAGATTCTCTTTATGAACCATTATGAAGGGTTATATTTTGATATTAAGTAATTATATTAGATGTCATTATAGAAATTTTACTATTGATAACCATTTATTGAAAAATATAGAGTTATATGTTTATCTATAATATCTATACGTGTAAAATAGTGGTTTTATAATTAAATGTATATTCACATTGATGATTTGATATACATATTTTCAATATTATAATAATTTTTTTTGTTTTTGTACTTTTTTGAAATAAAATCATGAAAATTAACCACATAAACGTATGGGTCTAGAAATAACTAGGACATATATCCAAATTTGGGTTCATAGATAAATGGTAAATAATTTTATTACGTTAGGATTTAATAGGTGTGTTTCATAGGCTTACATATTCTAATGAGGTTGATATTATAATAGAAGTTATTTCTTGATGATCATAGATATTTTAACTACTGGATTAATATTTACCAATGGCATTTTGATATATTGTTAAATTTATATTAGAAATTGTTAACATATTTGTAATTTTACCAAATGTTCTTATTTAATAGTATCGAATCATATATAAAATAGTATCAATAAACTGGATGGGTGATTTTATGAAAATGTTGTATTTTTTGGATAAATATTTGTAAACACATGTTTATGGTTTAAATAAATATTTTGTTTAATATATGCTTCATAATAATATAATTAATGGTTGATTATGTTTGATAATGTATGTTATGTAGTATAAAAATAGTTGTTATTGATTATATTTTGTGATATTTATTTTGAATGGTGATATATTTATTTGGGATATAATATATATTGAGAATATTATGACATTGTGAACTAGTGGTTAAATCCATTTTAGGGTTAATGATAGGGTTAATTAAAGGTGGATTATATAATCACATTATTTTTTAATGCTATGGATAATAAAATTGTTTTTGGTAAATGTAAGTTAATGAATTTTTATTATTATTTTACAATTTTATTTGGTATATCACTGTAGGAATGATAAATATTTTTTGATGAGTTATATGTAGATTTTTTGGAATATTGATTTAATTATATACTGGATTGGAATAATTTACAAAATTTCATGTAAATGCGGGATTTTAATTTTGATAAATAATTTATGAATAATGAGATAAAACTACTCAACTGAATATAGATTTATTAAAAAATGATATATGATAAAATCAGTATGGTATAGGTTAAATAGAGTCTCTTGTATGTTGAACAATAAATACTATAAGTTAATATGGTAATTTTGTAAAATGAGAATTGTGGAGGTAAATTACTTTAATTTAACTTATGGTAATTATAATAAATTGATCATCAAACATGTGAAATATTTTATTTTTAGTAATGGATAAATCCGGAAGCGTCCAATTTTAAAATTGTTGGCTTGGATAATGAGGAAATATTCCAAATGAACAACACAATGGGATTTGGGTTGTCATGAGATATCGAATAGTTTTTTTAATCAGATTATAAATAATCATGATTAATAGTTTCAATAAATTTAAAATAAACAACACACTATAGAGAAGAATAATGTATTATCAATGTATTTTGAGTGTAAAAGATAATAAATGAAAAAAGATAGATAATTCAACATGTCAATATATTGGGATGAATAATGGGGTTAAATTAAGTAACATTGGTGATAAAAGTAAAAATATTGGCAAGTGTTATTAAAATAGAGTATATATAAAAATTTATTTCATATATTTATTGGGGGTTGGGAATTAAGTAGCTCAATTTCCAATTCCAGGGCCCAAAAATATATATAGTCTCCAAAAAAAATATTCGAAAAATGAACAGAATAAGAATATAATACTAATATATTAGATAATATATTTTTACTATATCATTTATTGAGTCCTATATCTTGTATTAATTATCCAACAATTGTATATTGATGTATGAATAAAAATCCATATTTGAATTTTTATTATATATGTAATTTTCTATTTTTTTGTATATATTAAATATTGGTATATATCTTCTTACCATTGATTATTTCAATGATAAATTTTAAAAGGCTATTATATTTTTATAAGGGAAAAAAATAAATTTTCATCTAATATAATATCATAAATAAATCCATGATCATATAAAGGAATATCATTAATATATCTTCCCTATATAAATTACTATGACTTTATGTTTCAAATTACAAGGATATACATTATTAATGAGGTTGAATGTTACACATTGAAATTTTAATATATTATTTAAAATAATTAATTAATTACATTTGATTACATTCTCAGTATACCACACTACATTTAAATAAAATCTTGATACATTTAGATAACATATAAATATTTATGTAAGATCATGAAGACCTTTCCAATTAATTGGGAGGAATAAATATGATTAATTAAATTAGGATATATTTTGGAAAATAAAATTAATTCAAAATTTAATATATATGAAATTTTTTTTTCTTACATAAAATTACCGTGAAAATTGGTTAAATTTAGAATCAATTTTTTTCCAAAAACATTTATTTTATATGATATTAAAATTTATGTAAAAAAAGTATTAATAATGATGATAAATAAATAATTATATTAATAATAGTTTAAAATAATTTAATATTGTAAATTATTTGATGAATTAAAAATAACAATTAATATTTAGATATATAATTTGCAAAAAAAATTATTGTTCACTATATTTTATGCTTTTATTGAAAAATTGAATATATAAACATTTAAATTTTAAATTATAAAATAAGATTAATTTTTTAATTCCTAAAATAAATATTTATATAGTGTTTTTCTATAAAAATTTTATAAAATGAATGATTTTTTTAAAATACTTTATTCTTGAAATGTGTAGTTTGTATGAAAATACTATTAGAAAATAACTGACAATAAATTTATTATCCATGTTAAGTAAAATATAATATTTTTAGGAATATAATTATTAATTATAAAATATTCGTTTAACATATAAAAACCAGTGGGAAACCTTTTTTATGTGATTTAAATGTTTCATCAATATAAATTTTTTTTGACTCTTCATTGAATCATGTATTTTCAAGGTATATTTTGTTTTATAATTCCTTTAAAGAGTCAAATCCTATATAATTTCAATAATTCAATTTATTTCTTTAATATTATTTTACAAAATATTTTTACTCTATATATTACATTATGGGTAAAATGCATTTTAAATCCAAAAAAATGTTTTACATGTATAACTGAATTTGTTTTAAAATTTTCATTATCACACAAAAGAAATAATATAATTTAAAATATTTTCCAATTAATAAATTATAATTATCTAATTAATCAATAACCTCATTATTAATTTTTTATTTAATATTATTTTTTAATGATTGATATTTAATTACTATAGTAAATGTATGTTTAGTTTAAATGAATAGTGTTTAATTATAAAAGGATTAACCATTCATAGTTGTGTAAAAAAATTTAGGTTTAGTTTCATGAATGACATTTTCCACTTATAATTTTTATAATTTGGGACCATTTTCACTTCAATAATAACCAAAAATTGGTTAAAATTTAATAGATACACTCCAAAAGCACTCTATCCATCATATATAATTGGGTAATACCTTCACCACCTAAGAAACACCTAACTATTGAATGTAATTTTTATATTATGTAGTTTTCAACTATTATGACCCTATACAACATTAAAAACCATAGGGTCACTATATGTTACAATAAATATTTCATATGTACATAAAATTTTAAGGATAATGAGTATCATCATCAATATATATTTTCCCATAGTTATCACCATTTAAATATATTATATCTATACAAGTATAAATACATTTGTTTCATTTTTAGATATAACTATACATTTTTTTTTGTATTATCATTTTTATTCTTATAACAATCAATTAATAAAAACTAGACCATCATTTGTGTGGTGTTCCAACTAATATCTCTATGACGTGACATGTTTCATTTTCATCAAACAACATAAATAATTAATATAAGTGTTTGATAAAATGATAATTATTATTTTTATGATAGCATTGTTTTTGATTACTGAAAAATTTTAGAGCCTATGAATTATATTGCAAACAAATAACTATCGTTAATTCATTCAACAAGACATATTTTAGGGAAAAATGTTCTTTTCTATATGTAATAACATTATATAAATTATGAAACATTTGAAAATATTAAATATTTTTATATATATAGCTAATTGAAAATAAAAAAAGACACCTTTCTGAATATTTATATTACATAAAAAAGATCTCATAATCATTCATTATATCATTGTTTGTTCAGGTTTTTCTCAGTTAAAAAACCCATGTCAATAATATTATGAAATTTAATCATGAATGACTATAGAAACATAATTACTATTATAATATGTAATAAATATGTAATTATTTTTTTAGTTGACAATCTGTGTATAATGTTATACTTATGGAAATGGACTGAATATATGTGTGTTTTATTTTCTCATTTTATGTATTTTAATTGTAAAATAAATCTATAATATTAATAATGAAGATTGAAAAATATTAAGATAAAATACCAAAAAAACATATAACTATAACTATATTTAATAGAAAATTATTCACACTAATTAGTGTTTTAAATGCACAATAATAAGTCAAAAATAGTATGATATTTCATTCCACTTCTTTATATTTCATTTATCTTCAAATCAACATTTATAATCATTATAATTATAACCTCTCAAGGTGTTTTCTGTGGATTCCATTGAATATTATGGGATTTTATTATCATTTCCACATTGATATGAATTTTAATATCATTAACATAATTTATTCATAATCCATTCACTTTGGACTTAGGATAAAAAATTTATGATGTAATATCTATAATTGTTAATGAATATATCCACCAATGTATTATTAATTTTTTATCACTATTAATGTTTGCTAATATTTTTTATTTTGAATTTATATATATTATTTAAAAACTTAATTATAGGTTATTATCATGTATCAAAATATGTCAAATAATAAATTAGATATTCAATATATATATATATATATCATTATTATATTTTTAGCACCTCATAAGGAATGTATTATTTAGAGGCTATGTAAATTTCTAGTGAATATTTTATTATATTTATATTTATATAAAGCTATTTGAATATTTAATATGTATATTTATATTGAATAATTTTAATATTTATTACGATAAGTAATTTTAAAAATTATAAAAATTCACATGGATTTTTTATTTGAAAACAAATAGGTTTTTTGAAAAAAATTAAAATTTATTGTATGATTTTATATAAATATTATATTTCAAATTTATTCTATTTTATTTTAAAAAAATTAACCTCATTTTTTTTGTTTAAGAATTTTAAATTTTTTATAGGGTGGATATTTTGTATTTGTAATAAAATGATTTTTTAGTGAATAGTTGAAATAATTTTTTTTAAAATTACATTTTCTATTATGAAATAATTATGGTATAATAATGAAAAATAAAAATAATAAAAATTTTCATTTATAGATTTAAAAATTAAAATAAATTTAATATTATTAAATTATAACCCTTGTTTTACATTATAGAATATATTAGATGAATTATTCTATTAAAAATCATTTTTTTAATTATTTTTATATAATTATGTGTTGATATTTTACCATTTAGAAATATAATAATTATATAGTTATATAAATACAATTTTTCATAATATAATATATTTCATTACAATAAATAAATATGATTATTTTAAGGAATATTAAATTTTATTCTTAAAATTGTTTGTAAATAATTTTTTTTATTACTATTAACATAAATACTTAATTATTGGTTCTTACCTCCCCTATAAATTAAATTATGTAAAATGTTTTCCATATTAAGAATAAAAATGTTAAAATTAATTAATATGTTTAATTTAAGGTATCATAATAAAAATATGTTACCAATGTATAAATTTTTCAACATAGTAAAATATAAAATCGGTAAATTGGGTTTAATAAATATGATGATGACTAAAATAAAAAAAATGTTGTTTAATTGATATTTTGGATTCTTATTTATATCGTGTATCATATATTCAAAAAAATATAATTTTGAATAACTTTATTGTCAGTTGATTTTTATTTTGTTTTAGTAATATTAATATTCACAAAAGTTAACACTGTAACTCAATTTATAATTCCTTCTCCTCCTCACTTATCCCTAAAAATGAAGAACCATATCTCAAAAATTGCAATAACTAATGATTTTATAATTTAATTCTCATTAATATTAATATTATGATTAGTTTCATTCTGATCATGTAACAACAATATTAGATTAAACTACAATACAATAAAAATAAATTTATTAAATTTAACTATTATTATATAGGCAATATATTAATTTAGGCATGATAAAAAAAAATTATATACTCCGGTAAAAATTGGGATAGAAAGACATCATGTGTAGAAAAATTGGACATATGGAAAATTTTTATGGTCTTCACAAGAAGGTATATCCAATATGGTTATCCCTAAACAAAGACCATTTTGAACCCAAATAATCATGTTATGACCAAAACATTATGTGATAGATGTAAAATCATGTAAAAAGTCTAATTAAAACCAACATTTCATAACCACTACCAAAATCCTCCAGTAGATCATATTTTGGGTTTTGATATTAAATTATCAATTTAATAGATTATGTAATTAGAAAAAATATGATATAAAACATAATTACCATTGTACTGAATTATTTACAAATCACATGTATTATATAAATTTCAAATTTTTTATTTTAATGGAAATTAATTTTAATATTTTTTCATAATGAATCATTTATAACATTTAATTTGAATAAACAAATTTCTACTAAAAAAATTTGTGCATAAAAACTTTTTCCTTCGTGAAAAATATGAGTTACTCAATGAAAATAAGTAAATTATTTTTGAATGGGTTTTTATATAAATAAACGAATAATGTTATTTTAAATTAATTAATGATATGAAGTTTTAATAAGATCAAATAACCTTTGATAACACATTTTTATATAAAATTAGATTAATTTAATATTTTTAATTTCAAAATAAAATATTTATTGAATGATTTTTTAATTTATTTTTTTTAATTATCACAGATTATTCAATTCATAAATTAAATTATTATCTTAGAATTTTTTTTATTTTATATATTTTATATTTTAAGGTGAATAAAAAAATGTTTGTAAAAAAAAAAAAATATTTGAATATATCACAATATTATTATGAAGTATAATTTAATCAAAAAATTTAATTGATTTTATTTTTAATTTAAAAAATAAATTTATATATTTTCAAAATACCTTAATACTCTTGATTAGAATTTTGAATACAACGTAAAATTTTATTTGGAAAATTGTTTTAATCTAATTTTAATTGATTTTTATATATGTGTATTTAGTTTTTTTTCATTAATTAAAAAAAACATAAAAATTATTTAATTAATGATAATTAAGAATAATGAATTATAAATCATAAAAATTTATAATTTTATACAAAATCCATTTTGTTGGCCTAAAAATAAATTTTAATAAAATGGTTTTTATGTATTATCCGTAGTTATATTTACATTATATTTTCTAACCCATATAAATTACATTAATAAATCAGTTTCCATGTTTTAAATTAAAAATTTAAAATATGTTACAATTCCAATTATTTTCAAGTAATAATCATTAGTCCTAAAGAGTAATAATATAATTATCAGATGAATTTTAATATAAAATAAAAAATATTTTAATTAACTAGAATTGAGAGAAAATTATGTAAGAAACAAGTTTCAAAATGAGTATTTTAGGTATTTATTAACAAAAATTACCTCATATCTATTATTCCCATTTTTTATTTAATTTTAATTGTGTTTCCTTTTATATTTATAGTTTACACTTATACACTTTTTCCCCTACACTAATAGAAGGGGTCTTCCATCAATACTTCATCACAACACAAATATTTTAGTTTTTCATTTTCAATAGATGTTTAATTATTTTTGATCTAAATACCATGTTTGTAAGTTACAAGATCCCTAAATATTCCCTGACTACAAAATTTCCTAGAGGTACTCTATGTGGATGTTCAACCCCTCATTGTGAGTAGTAACACATTCATTACATTTTTTAATATTTTTATTTCTCTTCCAAATATCCCCCCATAATATAGGGTAATTATTATTTTTAACATAATTAATTGACATTATATTAATTTTCATTAATTATATAAACATTATAATTCAATAAGAAAATGTGAATTCCATTTAGGAGGACATAGAGAATACCTAATCCATGAATTAACTTATATATTTTTTCAATAACATCACAAATGGATTGTTTAAAAATGTGTTTTATCAAGTAAATATAATATTTATAAAATGATTTTGACTATTAAGTTATAAATTATTCTATATTATCTCTCTATTCTAAAATAAAACAAATATTATGTGAATCTGTATGTGAGGACTACCATATCCATAAATTGATGTAATTTTTTTTATCACAAAACAACCTACATGATGTTTATAATTACTATATTGAATTAAATTTTTTGTTATTCCATGACTAATTTTATTTCATGACAATATTAATAAATAAATATTTATTAAGGTAAAATCCATTATTCTTAAAAAATTAAAAATCAAACTCTACACTGATCATTTCATCAAAATTTGTAACATAAATAATCAATGAATGGAAGAAAATAATTTTAAATAATTATAAAAAATATATTCAACAACATGTAAAATAAATTAATAATGAAATTAATATCTAATAATGGTAATTGAACTTGAAATTTTAAAAAAATCACCTAAAAAATGTAACGATAGATTATGAATGTCATCATTAACTAGAAAATAATCTTATAAAAAATAACAAAAATTAATGATTAGTAATTTTAATATATATATATATATATGGTTCTGAAATAATTGTTAGGGATGGAAATTTTTATTGAATATGATACTAAATAAAATTCATTTCAAATGGGAATAAATGTATGTTTATTTGATAACTCATTGCCCATTCATTTATTTATATTGTTTCTTCACAATGATTATTTTGTTATGTTTGGTAAAATTTTCTATAATATATATTATGTCATATTTCAACCCCATTTTATGAGTATTTATAATTATATTACATGATACACTTTTTAAATATTTTCTGCTTCATGAGTTAAGATGTTTGAATGGGATTCCTCACCCCGATTTCACTTTTTTGAGACATGATTTGCATTGACCAATTAATTTCAATATATGTTAGATAAACTATGTTTGTAATAATTTTGATATAAATATAATTTGGGTAAATATATTTAAAAATAAATATCATTTTCTAGAATTAATGTGATTGCAATTTGAAATATTACATATTTTTGTGTGTGGTTTTTATCTTTACCAAACCACATTTCTAAAGACTTAAAATTTCTTATTTCAGTATAATAATAAAATATATAATTTTTTTATTGATAATGATGATATTATATTGGGTTTCAAAAAAAATTATACTAATTTATTTAATTTATATATTTTATTATTAAAATAAATTACATTAAAAATAATTTTTATCCTTTTCAAATGTTATTATTTAATGTCCATATTCAGACATCCAATAAATTATCTAATATATTTATTTTAAATAAAATATTTATTTTATTTAATGTGATTGTAAAATTATACATCATTTATATAAAAATAAACAAATTATTAATAATTATTTTTTCGTTTTATTTATTTTATTTTTAAAATTTTGATATCGATTTTAATTTATTGATTATTAATTTTATATTTAACTTAACATTTCTATTGGAAAAGATTAATATATTTTTTGGAGGATGCAAAATTTATATTTAATGACATTTAAATTTGGTTAATTATTCAAGGAATTTTGAAATTGTTTTTAAAGGGGATCATAATTTCGTCTCTTCACAACAATATATTGTAATTTTTTCTAATGAATATTTTATGATTCCATTAAATTTTACACATTAACTCAAAAAGATATAATTCTAATAGTGTTTTGTTTTTTGAACCCCCTTATTTTTGAAATTATTACATTATCATCTTGGGGGACTGAATTTATTTTATCAACTTCTCTCTTACTTCTTGTATTATTATCTGATACAACATGTAAATATTTTGAAGCCAATTTTCATTCCATGGGATTAACAGGATATAATTAATTATTATAATAATATTTTACATATAAATATAATTGATTATTATAATATGTGTGGGTCCTATGAACCCTTTTAATTAATTGGGTATGGTTTTATATATGTTTATAAAATGATGGGAATCAGGTAGTGACAAATAATCCACTATGGGAAATATGGCATGACACCTGATCCAATATTATAAATAAGTTATTATTTGCATATCAACTATGAAAAATATTTTGGGAAAACTAATAAACTTTGGGAAATGTTCTGCGTTACTTGATCCACTAAGGTAAACCAGATCTTATTCATTATCTACTATCTAATGACATATATACTTACATTTTAGCAACATTTATATATTATATACTTATTATTATGCATTAAGAATATAGTTTATTGTAACAAATTATTATACCATGATACATGATTGGTTATTTGAGATTATGTGCCCTTATATCATGACTTATTTAAAAAAATTTTGATGTATGTTCTTTATAATTTTATATGATTCCATTGAACTAATTTTTGGATATTCATATGATATAACATTAGATGACATGGTTAAAAGTAATTTTCAATCCATGCAGTTAATTTATAGCATTTTTATGTTAATATTCACTAGTTTATAAATATGAGTAAAACATAAGTCTAATATGGATAAATTGTATAGAAATGTTCTCTATTTTTGAAAAATAATTGGTTTTTATCCAGTCATCAAAAACATTGATCATTTAGTATCTAGTATTTGGAGATTATTTGTGTCATTTAATGATTATTATATTTTGAGAATTCAATATAAATATATTATTATTTTATGTCACCTATGTTGGAATAACATAATGGTTTAGTTATGAATAAAGATTATTTTAGTTATTTTTATTGATAATGATGGGGGAACACTAGTGAAATCAACAGAGTAAATTTTTATAGAAAGAAAATATCTAAAAACATTGTTAATATAGAGTTTTAAAAGTTTTAATGTAAATTAAATTATATATGGATACTAAATATTGATTTATTTCTATGGTATATAATAAATTATTATTAATAACCTGACATTTTATTGATTGTTAACACTATAATGACATTGTTCATTAAAATATAGCTAAAATACACACATGGATTGAAAGTGCAATGGGATTTTAATTTTTATATAACATTATATATATCTATAATTAAATATTTTTCATTATTTTCTGGTTATTTTCATATGATGTGCATGAAAAAATAGCATAAATAATTTGACTTTTAACTGTGGGTGATTATGGTTTGACTAAATGATAAATTATATTTTTGATGTGTAACGAATTTTGAGGATGGGTTCTCAAGGAAATTATTTAAGTAAATTACCTTATAAGGTTAATTGGTCATCACTCATATTTACACTTTTTAAATAAGGTGTGGATATTTAAGAACACATTTTAAAATATAGAATCTAGGTAAATCTTGAGATTTTACCAATAAACACCTTAATGAGGTATGGGATGCAGTTAGAAATCTTGTGGGTATTCATAATAAATATTATAAATAAGGATTTAAAAAGTGAACATGGTTATAATAATAAACACAACAAATAAGATAAGGTTGGATTTTAATGGTTTTTTGAGTGAAACATATTGTGATTAAATGAATATTAAACATCCAATGTTTAATGAATGTGGGAAGATAAACTGAAGTGAATGTCGATGATGAACATATAAAATGTTTCATGTTTAGAAGGATTTGACATCATGAATTTTATTGACAAGGAGATATAATGAGGTCATCCTTTACGATTTATTGTATATATGTTCAAACTAATAAACAACCCAAATATCAATTCTTCAAATGCATTGATTTTACGAATTATGATAATAATTTCCCTATCATTTTAACATTGACGCTAATATGAACCAACAACCTACTAGACCAATGGATTAAAGAATAAAATATGTGATGAGTATCAATAAAATGTATCATGATAATTAATATAAAATTATCCTCCAATCCATTGTTTTGGATTTTGTATTGGAATTTAATTCTAGAAACAATGTTTTATCTATGATGTTAGGTAATTAAATTTAATAACAACCTCAGGGATTTCATTATACTGGAAAACGTTTTTTTAAGATTCATTTATTATAGGGGGATTTTTAGGGACATTTTCTTATACAAATTTTTTTATACTTCCTTTAAAATAATTTAATGTGTTTATTTGATGGATTGGTTTCATTCCATAGAGAAAAAATAATTATTTAATTAAATAGAATATTTTTCAGAATAATAAAATAAATTACATTAATGCATGTCTGATTATGAACAACCTTTAAAATAATATTATATAATTCCGATATGGATTTGGACTAATGAGAGACTATTGGCTCTAATTGTTGGAAAAAACATAATATTTAGGCTAAGCATATTATGGGAAAAAAATGTTTCCTTACTTTAAAAGGTTTATATCTTAATATAAATTATATATTTAGCTAAATTATCTTATAGGAACAATTAAATATTTTCATCAGTAGATGATAATTAAAATTATATGGATAAAATATATTAATGTTTTTGATAATGTTACACATTTATATTTTATTGTGAATTATAATTTAAAATAATTGTTATTATTAAATGGTTTCTTCACATGATCCACAAAATATGAAAAAATAGTTTATAAAATGTAATTAGTCTTATCATTATAATATATGATTAAATTTACATATATTTTTAAAAATAAAAACATTCTACAAAATAGATTAAAAATTTATAAAATGGAATCGTGTAATAAAAGTCATCCTTTGAGGAACATTTTTTTTAAACTTATAATGTTGGATTAAATTAAAATAAGTTTCCCTATGAAAATCCCAATAAAAGCACAAATGTTTTTGTAAAAAGAAATGAGATAGATTAAATCATGTAAAAATTACCATGAGATCTATGATAGTTAAACATCAATCGAAGAAAACCACTAGAACATGTCATATATACATATAAATATATTATACAAAGACCTTGAGGGTTATGTATCTTTATTAAATATGTTATAAACTTGTAATTATTAATTGCATAAATCATTTAGTAATAACATTCATTTGATACATTTCCAATTTATTTACTTTTATTATAAAAATAATATTTTTAATATAAAATTTAATTGATAAAATATAATTATGCCAAACAAATAACTAATAACATCATTTTTGGATACATAATTTATTATTTATTAAAATTGTTTTTCAAATGATTTAATTTATAAGAAAATATATTCTGGTAATAATAAATTATTGACCCACATATTTTTCTAGTAAAATTTTAAATTTACAAATGATCTGATATTTGTATAAGAATAGTTATAATTTGTCAATTAATTTTATCCAAATAATGTTTTTATATTTACTTTTATAATTATAAGGATAAAATTCATGAATATAAAAATTATTTACATTATTTAAAATAATTTTTTATTTATTTATGTTAAAATTAACCTATGAAGAATTTTTAGATTTTTTATTAAATATTTTATTTTTAGGTGAATATTGATTATTAATGTTTTTATCAACATTCTAACTATTAAGAAATTATAATTATAAATGAAAGATTATGTATTTTACAAAAATTTATAATTAATAAATGAATATTTTATGAAATATATTTGATAATTAAAAAATATCCTTAATATTATATTTAAAACTATGTAATAAAAAGTAATATCTAATTAAAAAGTGTTTTTATACTTCCATTTTATGTAAATATTCACCTGATAATAATAAAGTCTCATTTTCAACGAATTATATAACAAAATTATTTTAAAAAATAATTAATTTCAGATAAATCAACAACATTGAAAATTTAATAGATAATAATATTATTATTATTAAAAACAGTTCTTCTAAAAATGTTTTTTTAGGAAAATTGTCTTCTAATAATAAAATTAAATTTCCACCACTTTATAATGTTATTTAATATATATGTTTCCATATTTTAAATATTAATTTCTATATTAAATAATTAGATTATTTTATTTATTTATAAAAATTAGTTATTGACTATACAAATATAGTTACCATGTTAAAAGTCTATTAAGGTAAAATGATGTTTAACCAACTATAAAATTGTAAATAAATCAGTTAAAGAAATGTTTTGAAATGAGTGATTGAGGTGATTCATGGAAACTAATTTTTTATTCTATATTATTTCCCAATTTCAGTTTCATCTTCCATGGAAACCATGTTTTCTTTTATATATAAATGTTTTATTTATAAAAAAATCATTTTCTCCACTTGTAATTCGGTCCCTCCAATACCTTTTCAAATGCACCCATGAAATGAAATTCTTATTGAAAATGTACCAATTTCAATTATAGTAGTCCCTTATCCAATGTATGATATCCCCATGATGTATATAATATCCAGAACCCAATATTTATAACTACTACATCATGTGGAGTTCAAAATTCTCAATGTTAGTATTAATCCCTTTTTAATAATTTTCCCTATTATTCTCATAATTAATAATTTTTTCCATTTTTAAATAATTACATTAGTATTGTTAATATTATTATTCATTCTTATTTTATATTTATAACCATTATATACACATCCCCTTCCATAGGAAAATTGGAACATCCTTCGTATGAATTAGTGTAATACCACATCCATGAATTGAGATATTTCATTCATCATAAAAAACATCGTGATGGTTCTAAAACTCTATTTAATAAGATAATATAAAACTATTAATATAAATATTATTCATAGAATATAAAAAAAATTAAACATTCATTTCATTCAAACGGAAATGAAAATGATGACTTTGTGTGGTTGCAGACTACCACTAACATGGAATGATGCAATCGTATTTTCATCACCATACAAAATAGTTTATAATATGAACTGAATAAAAATAAATGATTTTTTACATGATTATGGTTATATAAGTGCGTTAATTATAATTATTGTTTTGTTAACATACCCATTTCATTTTAAATGTTATCAAAACAAGCTCATCCTTGACTTAATCATCTTGAATCGTGACTTATATTCACATAGAATAGATATATATGAATTAATTATCATTAAAAATATTATATAATGGTACAATGTATAATAAAAGAAGAATTAACATGGTATTAATGAATAGTAATTGACATCATCATTTATATTAAGGTGTCAAAAAAATGGCAACATCAGATGAGAAAATTAATCATTGATTAGATAAAAAGTGTATAATGAATAATTTTAAGAAATGTGTAAAAATATTAATATAAATGTTTGACATTATCTGAAATATTTGAATACGATGGTTATCTATGTGACATAATATATTAAATAACATTCAAAGATGATGACGACAATTGTGGTTGTGTTTATTGATTCAATAATAATTCATTAAATTATAATTATTATTTATAAATTAAATCTCTACAATTTGAGTATGTCAATTCATAGATTTGTATCATCATTTATTTACTCGTTGTTTTATGGATATATTCATAAATTCACATAAAAACCATTTCAAATATATCATAATGCTAGAGTTATGATATGATTAACTTTTTCCTTGAATCAATTTTCATTCCTTGAGTCATAAAAATTATTAACCTATTAAATTATTTTTAAATAATACATAATTCACAGGGATTTTATTAAAAATTAATTTCATTAAATTCAATGTATTTATAAATATATCAAATTTTCTAACTTTAATGATCTTCTTATTTGAATGAAAATAAATGTCTAAAGATGATTCATAACCTAATTTTTTTTTCAAGAATCAGAATTATTTTATTTATAAATTAGATTCTTCATGATTTTATTCTTATATCCACTGATTATAATTTATTTTCTTTAATTTTATTTTGTAGGTAACTATATTATTTATTTTTTTTCATTAAAATTATTATTATGTGAATAATAATTCAAATTCTTTTTAAATGATGTGGTTTTCTCCCATATTCATATACCCAATTACAATAAATGTTTCTATTTATTATTTATAAATCATAATGTATTTTATTCCTAGTGATTTTGGACATAAATTAAATATATATATATATATTAAAATAAAATTTATTTTAGAATGTGGCTTTTAACCAGGGTATTTTTTAAATGAAGGAAGTGTATTTTTATTTCCCATATCATTTATAATACATTACAATAAAAAATTTATTCCAAAAATTTTATCAATTATTAAAAATTATTTTGAGACATATTGAGTAATTTTAACCTAAAATTCATTTGGATAACCTCCAAAAAATGGTATTTTTAAACGTTTATCATAACTGCTTGTCTTTAAGGAAATATAATGTGGGTTTTTTCTATATACACATTTACTTACCAACTCAATTTTATATTTTATCAATAAAATATATTATCTATAGAAAGATATTTTATAAATCAACATTTTACTAAATTATTATATAGCCGATTTGGGGAATAATTTTATTATCTAAAGATATTGTTTACAAGGTCAATTTATGTAATACCACCTAGAAATTTTATAAAACCACTATTATATCCATCATTTCATTGTATTATCGTGATTAATTTATTTCATGTATCTCATATATGTATAAATTATTATTATCTGATTTGCAGGTTCAATATTTCCATCCAATGAATTGGATAAAGCATTACATATCACGAGATAACATTGGGAAATGAATAATGATAACTGATTCATGATGAGAAAACAATTTAATTTTTATATCACTATGAGAAATAATTTGTTATGACGTTTCCAGTTGGATAAATTGGTTTTTTCAATTATTTAGAATGGAAATTTTTTTTTATTACCTATCCACTGTGGAGAACAAGTTCTGTTTCTTGATCCACTATGGGAAAAATATTGTGATACCTAATCCACTAGCAGATTCATGGTGTGACTCTTAATCAATAATAGTATTATTCATATGATTATTTAAAAAACCCATTCATATATTATATTTGTATGGTTATTCAAATATGTCATATTATTATCTCACACTCTTATAATATGGATTTTTTTTTCAATTTTAGATTAAATGTCCCAATTTCAACAATTATGGAAATTCTATGTTATTTCATGTCCTTTTTATTTGATAATAATCTCATTATCATATATTTTGATATTCGTATCATCTTACCCTTAATGGAAAATTGATGATTTCTATGTCACACTGATTATTTGAGCTCACCCAGTTTTTATGATTACATATCTTAAGTTATAAATATGATTATAAAAATTATAAATTATAGAAGGGAGTCTGGTCTGGATAATTTAAAGAGTAATTTATTAAACTAATTTAAAACAAGTTGGTTAGATATTTGGTTCCCAAAACAATAAACCATTATTTACATGAATTTTGAGATTGTTTTTTAATTTATTATTTATATTATTAAAAATGTATAAAAAATGAAATGTTTTTGGGTCTAAAAAACTAATACTTGAAAAAATACAACCTAAAAAGTATTTTATGCATAAAAGAAGTTTTTTTTCAACAAAAAATATATATCTAATATGCATTATGGAGTTTTTTAAAGGAGAATGTCCATGTAATTTTAATCATTTATAACTATTCACTTGTGTGTTTCTTTATTTTCCATGTCGTATAAATCAATTATATCCATAAAAAATAGTGAAATCAATATCATTATTATCATGAAATGATATTATATTCATGTAAATAAAAATATTTTCCTTCCCTATATACGTTATCAAATGAAAAATTTTCTCATGTTACATGAAAACTAAATCCCTTAAGAATAGATGAATTTTATTTTTCATCATCATAATGCAGGGATGCTTTTGAAATATAATTTAGAAAACATAATATTATTATTATAACAATATTATTTTTATGGAATGGTAATATGTCTAACAAATATAATAAATTAACCAAAAGAAATAATAATATAATTTTAATTCATTAATTAGGCATACCGAGCCACATCTTACATAATTACTTTTTACCATGTTCATTCATTAATATTTTCCAACTAACTATTCTTGAACATGATTAAATAGTGTAATAAAAAATGTAATCATTATGATTTTTGAAAATTCATATTACTACTAGAAAATAGTATAATCTTACTCATTCATTTGTTATAATATGTTTCTATTTGGATTAGTTTTACCTCTAATATGAATGGTGTTATCATGTTTAGGTCATAGATGATTATAAAAACGTAAATATAAGTAATATTTATTATTAATGAAAACATTATATTTTTTTATGTATTATATAATTGAAATATATATATTAATATTTATTATTACAATCAATTATTTTTTCAAAATGATTATTTTATAAATATTTAATTTAATGTGTCATGTGTTATCAGTAATAAATCCTCTAAATGTGGTTTTTCGGTTGTGGTTTTTGTTAAAAAATGATGAATGTTGTAGAAAAAAGTTGGATGATGATGTATATGTGATGTTTTTTTTTTGTTTTCATAGGGATAAAATGAATTATTAATTCATTCGGATAATATTTCATTAATGTTAGTGAAATCATGATATGTTTATTGTGTTTTGTGATCTCATACACCACTTAAAGTTATGTTACTATAATTAGAAAAGAGATAATAGAATTGAATAAGTCAAAAGAGATCATGTGAAATAATAATGAATTACATTATAGAATAAATTAGACTAATAATGATATGTATTATAGTATATTGTAACAATGTGATAAAATATATTCTAATGGATGATATAGTGATGTCAAAAGGCATGCATGATATATGTTGTGATTTTTTAGATGATATTGTCTACCTATATCTTATGATCATTTTATGTAACAACCCATGTAAATAAAGAATATGAAATTTTTTATATTTATCCATATTTTTGAAGAAAATATTAATATTACATTAAAGGGGATGCTATGATCGATGGCGTACCCAACACGCAACAACGAGTTTCATGGGAATCTAACGTTGCACTCTTATAATAAAATAATATTATTTTAAATGGTAGTTAATGCCTAGTCGTTTTAATGGAAGGAATAAACAGAACTAACTAAAAAATGATTATATATTTTTTTCAAATATTTTTACTCTTTAAAATAAATGTTGGAGGATTAAAAATGCGAATGAATCGAATTTTAAGCGTAAACATTCTAATATTCTTTAAAAGGGTCGATTCACCACCTTTTGATGGCAAACCTATTTAAAATACACTTTTTGAAAATTTTATGTGTTATATTTGACTAAATAAAATTATTCTTTAGAATCATGACATCAAAATTTACTTCGTGTAAATTTTTTGTATTTTCCCAAAAAAGTTCAATTGTTAATGAATAGTGAAAAATGTTGTATTTTAATTCAAAACCCCATTTTAATATAATTTATTTATATGATTGGATCATCTTTTGAATTTGTTTTAAAGTTAAATTAGAATATATTTTTACCATTTAATCCAATTTTTGTCCTTGAAATTAATTTCACTTTGAAATCGGACTTAAACTTGTGTCAATCTTTTGATACATTTTGTTTCATAAAAACACGTTATTTGTTTTGACAGCGGGAATTAATTAATAAAATAATTAATGCAACTTATATGTTTTGAATTTTGTAAAATATACATAATTTTGGAATTCGGAATATCAAATATAGCTTAGGGTAAATTTTTGTTAATTTTCTAAAAGACTTCAATTTTTGATGAATAGTGAAACCACTATGTGGTACATATAAAAACTGATTTTCCGTTTAAATTAAATTTTTCCATCTTTGTGCTTTGAATTTCAAAAATCCCACATAAATGGTTATAATTTATAATTAAAATGTTTTTCAATGGGATTAAAATAATTTTTTTGGTGAATAGTAACTTTTATGTTTTTAATCACGATTAGAGGTAATTATTGTAGTTTAAGGTAAAAATAATGTTTTAATAAAATAATATAAGCATGAAACATGTACTAACCTCATTGTGTGTGTCAAGGCCGACCAAGAAAATCCATGGGTCAACTTGGGGACCCCATGGATCCACTTTGGTTGGGAAATGACATAAATAACTTTTTATTTAATGGTAAATTAAAAATAACACAAACATGAAATGTTTTACTAAAACAATTTTTAAATGGGGTTATAAAAGTAATATTTTTTTACTATAAATATTCATTGGAAAGATAAAAATATTTCCTACATCATCGTATTTTCTTATGATTTTTAGACATTAAATAAATTAAATTATTTATGACATCATGATGATGTAGTGATGACCTCATTATTTAACGATTTAAATAAAATGGAAAGATAATTTAATATCTAAGACCTACACATGTACAAAAAATATTGGATGGGTGTATTTGGAACCCTTATCACCTTATCCTCTAAAAACATCAATTTGGGACCATTAAAATCCGAAACGAATTCTAAAATAAAGTAACATTTCTTTATATTCCAAGAGTGCCTCTCCTCTCCTCTTATAAAAGGCCTCCACCTCTACATATTTACCCACACTTCCAAAGCCTTTGCCTGGGCCAACGCCTGCCCATTTTGTCTTTCCACATCTCTTTATAACTCATTGAAGCCTCAATTTGGGCAGAAGTTTTCCCAAGAATGTCTTTGAGCTCAAACCAAAGGGAGTTACCCGATTTTAAGGTAATGTCTTCACTTGTGTCATTTTGTTTTTTTTTCTTCTCCATCCACCCTAAACTCTTTTTATTCATTTCTTTTGTAATAACTACAGTATATAAAATATACTAGGATGTTTTTATAAGATGCATTCGAGATACACTTACACACACCTTCGTCTAATGGTTAAAGAACATACTATTTCTGTGGGTGGCGATTTTATGCCTCACGAAACGATGATTGTTCAATATTCATTTAACACCTTTAAAGGTGTCCATTATGATGTCACTATATCTTATATATGATATATATGGTATTTATTTTTACTATATGCTTCTTTATTTTATTTTTAAACCATACCTTTATTTTTTTCATTTTCTGTAAATGCGATAATTTCATATGAGGAAGTGTGGACTACCGCCCCCTCAAGTGATGTGACTCATACATAAAATACATGGAACATATAAAAATGAAATTAATGATCATGTGTGACATATATAACATATATATTATACTATAATTATAATATATATATATATCATTTATTTTTAATTCCGTTAATATGACAAAGAAAAAATGAAAGTAGCATTCATGCGTACGTACGGCCTACCGTCTACATGAACGATGCTTTTCGTTTTTTATCTCCAAATGATATGGAATAGTATAAAATGAATTTCTAATGGATATATATGATATTTTAATAATTAATACTATTATGGAAATTATTTACTTATAACTACCTGGACAATCATTTTTCAAACAAGTTCATTTTTGACTCATGTACCAAACATCGACAAAAACGTCTGATATGAACTGAAATTATTAAACAATTATTATATCATTATAATATGTGATATGAAATGAATAATAATATTTAAAAGTGGTCCTTAGGAAATTATTAATTGAACAAAGTTTATTATTCAGGAATATAATGAAACGAACAAGACAAGTTGGACTTGAGTTAAGGGATCCGACTCCTCTCTTTCTTTTAAAGTACACTCTTTTATGTCATTCCTTTTAAAATCATCTTTCTTGTTATCGGTATATTCTTTTATATTAATCTTACTGTAATTTTTATGTTCATATGATGAGAGACCCTATTCTCTCTCATCAATCCAATTTGTAAGTTTTGAGTGGCGTCGTTAGGCTGTCGAATTTTCGTAAGAGATCCAACCTCTCTCTTTATTTTTAAATACTCTCCTTTATGTCACTTCTTTTAAGCTCCACTTTTTTATTTTGGGGGATGTTCTTTTATATTCCTATTTCTTTAAACTTTATGTTAATATTATGAGAGACCCTATTTTATCTCATCAATCCATTTTGGAAGTCTTAAGTGGCACTGTTAGGCTGCCGAGTTTTCGTAAGGGATATTTCATCACACTTTTATTCCCATGAGATTTATGCTACATTTTCCACAATTTCCTTTGAGTGGTGTATGTACTGCCCATTATTTTACTCATTGTGTAATATAATTTAATTTATGAGTATTTTCATCAATGGTGTATTGTCTTTCATTCACGGGGTGCATGTCTCGAAAGATACCCATTTCCGTAAGGGAACCATTCACCCTCCTCTTTTTAAAAGACTTATTTTGTTATGTATTTTAATTAAAATACTATTATGTTGGGATATGTTCTTATATGTCCTTATTTATTTAAATTTTATTTCCATGTGATGAGATACCATTTTTATCTCTCATCAACTCATTCTCTGAATTTTGTAGTGATGCTGTTAGGCTATCAAATTTTTCCAAGGGAACTTCTTAACCCAAATTTGATTCTTTGGGATAAACTTGTACTCCTTGAATATGTCGTTCTATGAATATGTGTGAATAACCTCTGATTATTTTACACTTAATGCCCACATATATTTGGTGTATTCTTTTGTCACACATAATTATGTAATTGATTTATCCTTAAACCATGGATACCGTCTTTATAAGGGACTTCGTCTCAATCTCCTTTCATTGAGGCATATTTTGTTTTATACACAACTTTCTTTTATACGGTGTATAAATGTAACATCCCAAGTATGTAATGAATAATAGATATTTTTATCTATGTCTATTAATGATTACGATAGTGTTATAGAGGCTTAAAATGAAAATAAATACAATCTTATGCATGGAATACACTAATATTCTTAAAAGATTGTTTTACTGCATTTTGATGGAAAACCATTTTTGAATCCATATTTTGACAATTTTATAAACTATTTTTGTCAAAATAAACTTATTCTTTATGATTGGGACATCAAAATTTACCTTGTGTGAATTTTTGGTATTTTTCTAACAATGTTCATTTTTTATGAATAGTGAAAAATACTGCATTTTACATCAAAACTGTTTTTTAATCTAATTTATTTATATGATTAGATTATGTTTTGAATTTTTTTTTGAAGTGAAATTGGAATATATTTTTACCATTTTATCCAATGGTGGTCATTGGAATCAATTTCACTTTGAAATTAGACTTAAACTGGTGTCAATATTTTGATACATATTGTTTTGTAAAAACACGCTTTTTGCTCTGGCAGCGAGAATTAATTATTAAATTAATTAATGTGACTTATATGATTTGAATTTTGTAAAATAGACTTCATTTTTGAATTCGGAATATCAAATATAGCTTAGCGTGAATTTTTGGTAATTTTCTGAAAAACTTCAATTTTTGATGAATAGTGAAACCACTAAGTTGTAATCAAGAAAACTGATTTTTCAGTTAAATGAATGTTTACCACTAATGTGTATTGAATTTTGAAAATCTGACATACATGGTTGTCATTAATAAGTAAAATGTGGTTCAATGAGATTATAATAATTTTTTGGTGAATAGTAACTTATTAAGTTCTTAATCGTGATTTGTGATAATTAGGGTAGTTTAAGGTATAAATAATGCTTTAATAATATGAAATGACCTAGACACATGTCCCAACCTTATTGGTTGTGTCATGGACGACCAAGAAAAGTCATGGGTCAACTTGGGGACCCGATGGAGACACTTTGGTTTGGAAATGACATAAATAACTTTTTATTAAATGTTAAAGTAAAAATGACACAAACAAGAGATTTTTTACGAAAACAATTTTTACATTGGGTTATAAAGATCAGATTTTTGATTATAAATATTCATTGGAAAGATAAAAAGATTTCCTACATCATAATATTTTTTTTATGATTTTTAGACATTAAATAAATTAAATTATTTATGACATAATAATGATGCAGCGATGACATCATTATTTGACGATTTAAATAAAATGGAAAGATAATATAAAATCTATGAACTAAACATGTCTAAAACCAATTGAATGAGTGTATTTCGAACCCTTATCACCTTATCCACGAATTATATCAATGTGGGACCTTTTAAAACCGAAAAACATTTTCAAATAAATTAATATTTCTTTACTTTCCAAAAGTGCCCCTCCTCTCCTCTTATAAAAGGCCCCCACCTCTACCTCATTACACACACTACTCAAGCCTTTGGCTCGGCCAAACCCTGACCATTTACTCTCTCCACATCCCTCTCCTCATCCTAGAGGATTCCCTTTGGGCAGAATCCTTTCAAAGGAAGCCTTTAGACTCAAATCAAAAGGAGATACACTTTTAAAGGTAATTCATTCTCTCATGTTCATTTGTTTTATTTTGCTTCTCCAACCCCCTAAACTCTTTTTATTTACTTATTTTGTAAAAAAACCAGTATCTTAAATATACCAGGATGTTTTGATAATATTTATTTGAGCTACACTCTCACACAACTACATCAAATGGTTAAAGAACATACGGTTTCTGTGGATGGCGAAATTCTGCCTCCCGAAACGATGATTGTTCAACACTCATTTAACACCTTCAAAGGTGGCCACTGTGATGTCACTATTTTTATATATGATATATAATATGTTTACGTTTTCATTAAGCTTCTGTTTTTTTTCATTTTGGGCATACCTTTATGGTTTCCATTATGGGTAAACATGATATCTTCATTTTAGGAAGTGCGGACTACCACACCCTCAAAGTGATTTGATTCGTTAAATACAATATGTGGGACATATAAAGGATGGAACTATGATATTATATACGATATTATACTGGAATTATAATATACCTTTATATCATTATGATTCCATTCTATAAAATACGAAATAGAAATGAAAGTAGCATTCATGCGTACGTACGGCTTACCGTCTCCATGAACGGTGCATTTCAATTCTTACCTCTAAATGATTATGTAATATTAAAAATGCATGTATGTACTGGATATATATTATATATATGATATCTACATCATGAATACCATTCTGTATATAATGAACCTTTGACCAAATTAACAACATGTAAGTGTAAGAAGTCTATTTTTGACTTAAGAACCAAATACCGACAAAATGAACATTATTAACTTAACTGATTACATGATGTTCATAACATGGTATAAAAGGAATAATGAACTTGAAAAAGATTCATAATCAAGTATAGATTAACTCAAGTTTGTTATTCAGGAGATTAAAGAACGGTCGGGTCAAGTCGGATACGAGGTATGGGACTTCGTCTCAATCTCCTTTCGTTGAGGCATATTTTATTTTATACACAACTTTCTTTTATAAGGTGTATAAACCACTTTGACTTTTACGTTTATTCAAAAGTAATCTTTTTTATATGAAGCGTTTACTAAACGAAAAAAGGGAATGTTTTTGTCGTACGTATGCGGCGACAACGACTTCTCCGCCGTCGTGACCGTTATTTGAGTTTCGGCTTCCTCTACAAGCCATTCATTCTTTTTAAAAGAAAAATAAATACCATGTTTTACTGTTCTTTTACTTTGGTATTGAAAATGGTTTTCATAATGTTTTTATATCAATTTGTTGTATTGATATCTCGTGATTGAAATGTGGAAATTTTATGTTTCCTTTATGCATGTTTTATGTGATATGATTATCTTATGGTTCTTGGGCATTATTATGAAGACGGGTGGTTCCGTGATAAACTAAGGGCGGGTGAGCCCGTTATACCTCTCCAATGCATTCGGTAACACGAAGGAGTGAAATGTTAAGGTTTCTACGAAGAGATTTAGGGAATACACTGTGATGGGTATTCCAAACGTAACCAAGAGGGTTACTCCCTACGTAAGAATGTTATGAATTCCTCAAGTTACCTCTATGTCTTATGATTTCTATGATTTATTCATGATTTGATGAGGTATGTTAAAGTTATTATGTTTTATGGGTAAATTATGATTTCACTCTTATGTATGTATGTACCCATGTTTCCTTTCCATGTTTTTATAACCCATACTGAGTTTTTATGCTCATCCCATGTTTTTGAAATGTTTTTCAGAGGTCAAGGGAAAGGTACATGATAAGATGATAGAGTCAAGGATGTGTCATGAAATAATCCATGTTTTATTTTAAATGTGTTTCCATTGATGGGAATGAAAAATACTATCTTTATGTAACCACTTTGTTTATATGTGGAATGTAATGCATGTTTTATGATCTAATTCTCTAAAACTCTAAACCCGAAAAGATCCTCAATGTGTAATCTTGTAATAACTCAAGATTAAGTAAGGTTTAAGGATGGGGCCTTATAGTTGGTATCAACGGTCGGTTTAGATAACTTTAGGAGTTAGAATTCTATTAAATGATTATCCAAAAATATTTTTTTTCGAAATGATATAGCATTTAAAGATTACCATGTTGCTTCATCTAAGTCATGTTTGTTCAGAATGGTTTTCCGCATAGGAAACAGGGAAGCAGTGCTAGGAAGGCATACAGAAAGAAATAACCTTCCGAATCAGCATCCAAAAATGGTCGGAATTGGAACTGAACAATTTGTTGCAGTAATGGCGCAGTTGACTCAAGCGATAAATGGCGGTGGTATCCATGCACGAGATCAGCCAGAACAACCGCAGAGGAACATGTCAGTGGTGGAACATTTCATGAGGCAACATCCACCATCATTCAGAGGGTCATCTGACCCTGTGCTAGCTGAAGGGTGGATTAAAGCACTGGAGAAGATTTTTGATGTCATGGGGTGTTCAGACAATCAAAAGGTTAGTCTTTCTATTTACCGTTTGGAGGTTGTAGCAGATCAGTGGTGGTCTATGGTTAAAAATATCAGGGACGCCAATGAGATTGATGCTCTTGACTGGGATGAATTCAAAGGTATGTTTCTTGAGAAGTATTTTCCTAAGGCTGTTCGACTTAGGATGGAAAAACAATTCTTGGAATTGAGGCAAGAGGAAGACTTAGTGGCTGCCTATGAAGAAAGGTTCACTCGATTGGCAAGGTATGCTCCAAATTTTATCCGGGACCTTGATAGTAAAATCAATCATTTTTACTCAGGATTAAATCCAAAATATCGAAGGGCATTAGCTTCTCGTGATTTTAAAAGTTATGAAAATCTTGTTCGATGTGCTGAGAAGGTGGAAATAGAGTTTGCCGATGACCAAGTTTTCTATAACAACCAGCAGAAGAAGAGACCGAGGTGGCAGGAGAAAGGTAAGAATTCTTCAAAAATGTTTCATGGTAAGAGAACTAAGTTTCCAGTTTCTGATAAATGTGGCAAAAGGCATGCTGGGGAATGTCTTCTGAATTCTGGAAAGTGCTACCGATGTGGTAAGATGGGACATAAGGCTCGTGATTGCACTGAAAAGGATCAAGGTGAAGGTAAGAACAAATTTGATTTACAGTTAGTGAAATGTTATAAGTGCAATGATATGGGTCACTATGCAAACGAGTGTCCGGAAAAGAGCTTGAGTGATGGGAAGCAGTTAGACTACAAGCAGAAAGGGGTGGTGAAATCCTTTGCAACTACTTCAGCAGATGTCGGGCCATCAAATGAAGTGGTATCTGGTACTTTGTTTGTTTTTTCAGATTATGCCAGTGTGTTGTTTGATTCGGGGTCTACACATTCTTTCATCTCTGAAACCTTTTCTAGTAAAATGGGAATACCATCTCAAGAAATGACTCCTGAACTTTTGTTAAAAACACCTGGGGGAAGTTTCTAGGCAAAAAGAATTTATAAGAATCTTCATATCTTATCTGTGGAAAGAACCTACTTTCAAACCTTATTTTTCTACCTCTAGTAGAGTTTGATGTTATCCTGGGTATGGATTGGCTCTCTATTTACCATGCTAAGATTGACTGTAGAGCTAAAGAAGTTTCTTTTCAGAAAGACTTTCAGTTTGTTTATAGGAATGAACCCTTACTTTTGATAACATATCAAGAGGCTGAGAAACTTGTAAAAGATGGAAATGAATGTTACCTTGCACACGTCGTTGAAAATAAAGGAACTATTCAGATTAATGATGTGCCAGTGGTAAATGAGTATCCTGATGTTTTTCCTGATGAGTTGCCTGGAATAATACCAGATCGGGAAGTTGAGTTTACTGTTGACTTATTTCCTAATGCTAAGACAATTTCAAAACCCCCTTATCGAATGGCACAATTTTAACTTTTAGAGTTGAAGGAGCAATTGCATGATTTATTAGATAAAGGTTTCATTAGACCTAGCACATCACCACGGGGTGCTTCTGTTTTATTTGTTAAAAAGAAAGATGGTTCTATGAGACTTTGCATTGATTATAGTGACTTGAATAATATCACTGTTAAGAACAAATATCCTTTGTCTCATATCGATGATTTGTTTGATCAGCTCTAGGGAGCTCAGTTTTTTTCAAAGATTGACTTGAGATCGGGGTACCATCAGCTGAAGGTAAAGGAGGCAGATATTCTGAAGGCCGCGTTCCGTACGAGATATGACCATTATGAATTTGTAGTAATGCCTTTTGGGCTAACCAATGCACCTGATGTATTCATGGAATTAATGAATAGAATTTTCCATGAGTTCTTGGATAAGTTTGTGGTGGTTTTCATTGATGATATTTTGGTGTTTTCTAAAAGTAAAGAGGAGCATGAAAGACATTTAAGGGTTATCTTGAAAACCTTAAAAGAAAAAAAACTGTATGGGAAATTCAGCAAGTGTGAGTTTTGGTTGCAACAAATTTCTTTCCTTGGTCACATTGTTTCTAAAGATGGAATAACTGTTGATCCTGCAAAAACAAAATTTGTGGAAGAATGGCCAAGACCCACAAATGTAACCGAGATTTGTATCTTCCTTGGTTTGGCGGGCTATTACCGAAGGTTTGTTAGAAATTTTTTACGGTTATCTAGTCCAATGACTAAGCTAACTCGGAAGGGTGTTAAGTTTATCTGGACAAAAGAATGTGATGATTGTTTTCAGGAATTGAAAAGAAGATTGGTGAATGCTCCAGTTTTGGCACTACCTTCCAGGAATGGTGAGTTTGTTATATACAGTGATGCTTCATTGAAAGGACTTGGTTGCGTCCTAATGCAGAATGATCAGGTAATTTCTTATGCTTCACGACAATTGAAGACTCATGAGGCAGATTACCCTACACATGATTTGGAACTAGCTGCTGTTGTTTTTGCTTTAAAAATTTGGAGGCATCATTTGTATTGAGTAAAGTGTGAAATATATACCGATCACAAAAGTTTAAAGTATATATTCACTCAGAAAGAGTTAAACATGAGACAAATGAGATGGCTGGAATTAATCAAGGATTATGATTGTACAATCCATTACCATCCGGGAAAAGCAAATAAAGTGGCTGATGCTTTGAGTCGAAAAAGTAATGCTTCATTAACAATGTTGCGTTTGGAACGTGATCCTTTGGTTAAGGATTTGATGAACTTTGGCATAGAAGTTGTTGGTGCAGGAAGTCCTTCTGTTTTGTTTCAGGTATCAGTGAGATCATCTCTATCAGATAGAATCAAGCAAGCACAGAAGCAAGACAGTGAGTTGCAGAAAAGGGTAGAGCTGGTTGAAACAGGTAAGTTGCGTGAATTCAACATTGATAATGATTTCCTTTTGAGATTTGGGAAGAGATTCTGTGTGCCTTGTGATTCAAAGTTTACGAGAGAGTTGTAATGTGAAGCTCATAGTTCTCTGTTTTCAGTTCATCCGGGCAGTACTAAAATGTATAGAGATCTGCGGGAGTATTACTGGTGGGATGGAATGAAAAGAGATATTGCTGATTTTACTGTGAAGTGTTTAGCTTGTCAGCAGGTTAAAGCAGAGTGGCAGTTACTGAAAGGGATGCTTCAGCCTTTACCGGTTCCAGAGTGGAAATGGGAGAATATATCCATGGACTTTGTTGTTGGATTACCGAAGACATCTCGAGGTAATAATGCAATCTGGGTTATTGTTGATCGCTTGACCAAATCTGCTCATTTCCTTGCTATACGAGATACTTTCTCTCTTGATCAAATTTCCCAATTGTATCATAAAGAGATATTCAGGTTACATGGAGTTCCTCTCTCCATTGTATAGGATCGTGATCCCAAGTTTACTTCTAACTTTTGGAAAGGCCTTCAGAAGTCGTTGGGTACTGAATTAAATTTTAGTACAGCTTTTCATCCTCAATCAGATGGGCAGTCAGAATGAACAATTTAGACATTGGAGGATATGCTACGAGCATGTTCTATGAATTATCAGGGAAGTTGGGACCAACATCTCTCTTTAGTTGAGTTTTCATATAATAACAGTTTTCATTCCAGTATACAGATGGCACCATTTCAGGCATTATATGGGAAGCGGTGTCGAACTCCAGCTTTCTGGGATGAAGTGGGTGAAAGGAAGTTGATGGGACCAGAATTGGTAGAAGAGATGGCGGAAAAAGTTCAGCTGATTCAGAAACACATGAGAACAGCTCAGAGCAGGCAGAAGAGTTATGCGGATAACCGGAGGAAGGATCTATCTTTCGAGGTAGGTGATCATGTTTTTCTCAAGGTTTCTCCTTGGAAAAGTGTGATGAGATTTGCTAAGAAAGGAAAGTTGAGTCCAAGGTTCATTGGACCATACGATATTCTAGAGAGAGTTGGATCAGTTGCATATCGAGTGTCTTTACCTCCGAGTTTATCTCAGGTACACAATGTTTTTCACATTTCGATGTTGAGAAAGTATATGCCAGATCCATCTCATGTTTTGAGTCCAGAGGTAGTTCAGCTGGAAGAGAACCTATCTTGTGAGAAACAACCGGTCCAGATTCTTGACCACATGGAGCAAGTGTTACGGAATAAGGTGATTCATCAGGTAATGGTTTTGTGGAAAAACTACATGATTGAAGAGGCAACATGGGAATCTGAAAATGCAATGAGGGATAAGTACCCCCATTTATTCGATAAGTAAATAAATTGCGGGGGCGCAATTTTCTAAAGGGGGGAAGGATGTAACATCCCAAGTAAGTAATGAATAATAGATATTTTTATCTATGTCTATTAATGATTAAGATAGTGTTATAGAGGCTTAAAATGAAAATAAGTACAATCTTATGCATGGAATACACTAATATTCTTAAAAGATTGTTTTACTGCCTTTTGATGGAAAACCATTTTTGAATCTATATTTTGACAATTTTATAAACTATTTTTGTCAAAATAAACTTATTATTTATGATTGGGACATCAAAATTTACCTTGTGTGAATTTTTGGTATTTTTCTGACAATGTTCATTTTTTATGAATAGTGAAAAATACTGCATTTTACATCAAAACTGTTTTTTAATCTAATTTATTTATATGATTAGATTATGTTTTCAATTGTTTTTGAAGTGAAATTGGAATATATTTTTACCATTTTATCCAATGGTGGTCATTGGAATCAATTTCACTTTGAAATTAGACTTAAACTGGTGTCAATCTTTTGATACTTATTGTTTTGTAAAAACACGCTTTTTTGCTCTGGCATTGTGAATTAATTATTAAATTAATTAATGTGACTTATATTATTTGAATTTTGTAAAATAGACTTCATTTTTGAATTCAGAATATCAAATATAGCTTAGGGTGAATTTTTGGTAATTTTCTAAAAAACTTCAATTTTTGATGAATAGTGAAACCACTAAGTGGTAATCAAGCAAACTGATTTTTCAGTTAAATGAAAGTTTACCACTAATGTGTATTGAATTTTAAAAATCCGACATACATGGTTGTCATTAAGAAGTAAAATGTGGTTCAATGAGATTATAATAATTTTTTGGTGAATAGTAACTTATTAAGTTCTTAATCGCGATTAGTGGTAATTAGGGTAGTTTAAGGTATAAATAATGCTTTAATAATATGAAATGACCTAGACACATGTCCCAACCTTATTGGTTGTGTCATGACAGACCAAGACAAGCCATGGGTCAACCTGGGGACCCCATGGAGACACTTTGGTTTGGAAATGACATAAAGAACTTTTTATTAAATGTTAAAGTAAAAATGACACAAACAATAGATTTTTTACGAAAATTTTTTTTACATGGGGTTATAAAGATCATATATTTGATTATAAATAGTCATTGGAAAGATAAAAATATTTTCTACATCATAGTATGTTTTTTTATTATTTTTAGACATTAAATAAATTAAATTATTTATGACATAATAATGATGCAGCGATGACATCATTATTTGACGATTTAAATAAAATGGAAAGATAATATAAAATCTATGAACTACACATGTCCAAAACCAATTGGATGAGTGGATTTGGAACCCTTATCACCTTATCCATGAATTATATCAATGTGGGACCTTTTAAAACCAAAAAACATTTTCAAATAAAGTAATATTTCTTTACTTTCCAAAAGTGCCCTCCTTTCCTCTTATAAAAGGCCCCCACCTCTACCTCATTACACACACTACTCAAGCTGTTGGCTCGGACAACCCCTGCCCATTTACTCTCTCCACATCCCTTGCCTCATCCTAGAGGATTCACTTTGGGTAGAATCCTTTCAAAGGAAGCCTTTAGACTCAAATCAATAGGATATACACTTTTAAAGGTAATTCATTCTCTCATGTTCATTTGTTTTATTTTGCTTCGCCAACCCCCTAAACTCTTTTTATTTACTTATTTTGTAACAACACCAGTATCATAAAAATACCAGGATGTTGTTATAATATTTATTTGAGCTACACTCTCACACAACTATATCAAATGGTTAAAGAACATACGGTTTCCGTGGATGGCGAAATTCTGCCTCCCAAAACGATGATTGTTCAACACTCATTTAACACATTCAAAGGTGGACATTATGATGTCACTATTTTTATATATGATATATAATATGTTTATGTTTTCCTTAAGCTTCTGTTTTTTTTCATTTTGGGCTTACCTTTATGGTTTCCATTATGGGTAAACACGATATCTTCATTTTAGGAAGTGCGGACTACCGCCCCCTCAAACTGATTTGATTCGTTAAATACCATATGTGGGACATATAAAGGATGGAACTATGATATTATATATGATATTATACTGGAATTATAATATACCTTTATATCATTATGATTCCATTCTATAAAATACGAAATAGAAATGGAAGTAGCGTTCATGCGTACGTACGGCTTACCGTCTCCATGAACGGTACATTTCATTTCTTACCTCTAAATATTTATGTAATATTATAAATGCAAGTATGTACTGGATATATATGACATATATGATATCTACATCATGAATACCATTCTAGATATAATGAACCTTTGACCAAATTAACAACATGTAAGTGTAAGAAGTCTATTTTTGACTTAAGAACCAAATACCGACAAAATGAATATTATTAACTTAACTGATTACATGATGTTCATAACATGGTATAAAAGGAATAATGAACTTGAAAAAAATTCATAATCAAGTAGAGATTAACTCAAGTTTATTATTCAGGAGATTAAAGAACGGCCGGGTCAAGTCGGATACGAGGTATGGGACTTCGTCTCAATCTCCTTTCGTTGAGGCATATTTTATTTAATACACAACTTTCTTTTATACGGTGTATAAACCACTTTGACTTTTACGTTTATTCAAAAGGAATCTTTTTTATACGAAGTGTTTACTCAACGACAAAAGGGAATGTTTTTGTCGTACGTATGCGGCGACAACGACTTCTCCGGCGTCGTGACCGTTATTTGAGTTTCGGCTTCCTCTACAAGCCATACATTCTTTTTAAAAGAAAAATAAATACCATGTTTTACTTTTCTTTTACTTTGGTATTGAAAATGGTTTTCATAATGTTTTTATATCAATGTGTTGTATTGATATCTCGTGATTGAAATTTGGAAATTTTATGTTTCCTTTATGCATGTTTTATGTGATATGATTATGTTATGGTTCTTGGGAATTATTATGAAGACGGGTGGTTCCGTGATAAACTAAGGGCGGGTGAGCCCATTATAGCTCTCCAATTCATTGGGTAACGCGAAGGAGTGAAACGTTAAGGTTTCTCCGAAGAGATTTAGGGTATATACTGTGATGGGTATTCAAAACGTAACCAAGAGGGTTACTCCCTACGTAAGAATGTTATGAATGCCTCAAGTTACCTTTATTTATTATGATTTCTATGATTTATTCATGATTTGATGAGGTTTGTTAAAGTTATTATGTTTTAGGGGTAAAGTATGACATCACTATTATGTATGTATGTACCCATGTTTCCTTTCCATGTTTTTATAACCCATACTGAGCTTTTATGCTCATCCCAAGTTTTTGAAATGTTTTTCACAGGTCAAGGGAAAGGTACATGATAAGATGATAGAGTCAAGGATGTGTCAAGAAATAATCCATGTTTTATTTTAAATGTGTTTCCATTGATGGGAATGGAGAATACTATCTTTATGTAACCACTTTGTTTATATATGGAATGTAATGCAAGTTTTATGATCTAATTCTCTAAAACTCTAAACCCGAAAAGATCCTCAATGTGTAATCTTGTAATAACTCAAGATTAAGTAAGGTTTAAGGCTGGGGCCTTATAGTTGGTATCAAAGTTCGGTTTAGATAACTTTAGGAGTTATAATTCTATTAAATGATTATCCAAAAATATTTTTTTTCGAAATGATATAGCATTTAAAGATTACCATGTTGCTTCATCTAAGACATGTTTGTTCAGAATGGTTTTCCGCAAAGGAAACAGGGAAGCAGTGCTAGGAAGGCATACAGAAGGAAATAACCTTCTGAATCAGCATCCAGAAATGGTCGGAATTGGAACTGAACAGTTTGTTGCAGTAATGGCGCAGTTGACTCAAGCGATAAATGGCGGTGGTATCCATGCATGAGATCAGCCAGAACAACCGTAGAGGAACATGTCAGTGGTGGAACATTTCATGAGGCAACATCCACCATCATTCAGAGGATCATCTGACCCTGTGATAGATGAATGGTGGATTAAAGCACTGGAGAAGATTTTTGATGTCATGGGGTGTTCAGACAATCAAAAGGTTAGTCTTTCTATATACCGTTTGGAGGGTGAAGCAGATCAGTGGTGGTCTATGGTTAAAAATATCAGGGACGCCGATGAGATTGATGCTCTTGATTGGGATGAATTCAAAGGTATGTTTTTTGAGAAGTATTTTCCTAAGGCTGTTCGACATAGGATGGAAAAGAAATTCTTGGAATTGAGGCAAGAGGAAGACTCAGTGGCTGCCTATGAAGAAAGGTTCACTCGATTGGCAAGGTATGCTCCAAATTTTATTCGGGACCTTGATAGTAAAATCAATCGTTTTTAATCAGGATTAAAGCCAAAATATCGAAGGGAATTAGCTTCTTGTGGGTTTAAAAGTTATGAAAAGCTTGTTCGATGTGCTGAGATGGTGGAAATAGAGTTTTCCGATGACCAAGTTTTCTATAACAACCAGCAGAAGAAGAGACCGAGGTGGCAGGAGAAAGGTAAGAATTCTTCAAAAAAGTCTGATGGTAAGAGAACTAAGTTTCCAGTTTGTGATAAATGTGGCAAAAGGCATGCTGGGGAATGTCTTCTGAATTCTGGAAAGTGCTACCGATGTGGTAATATGGGACATAAGGCTCGTGATTGCACTGAAAAGGATCAAGGTGAAGGTAAGAACAAATTTGATTTACAGTTAGTGAAATGTTATAAGTGCAATGAGATGGGTCACTATGCAAACGAGTGTCCGACAAAGATCTTGAGTGATGGGAAGCAGTTAGACTACAAGAAGAAAGGGGTGGTGAAATCCTTTGCAACTACTTCAGCAGATGTCGGGCCATCAAATGAAGTGGTATCAGGTACTTTGTTTGTTTTTTCAGATTATGGCAGTGTGTTGTTTGATTCGGGGTCTACACATTCTTTCATCTCTGAAACCTTTTCTAGTAAAATGGGAATACCTTCTCAAGAAATGACTCCTGAACTTTTGGTAAAAACACCTGGGGGAAGTGTCGAGGAAAAAAGAATTTATAAGAATCTTCCTATCCTTATCTGTGGAAAGAACCTACTTGCAAACCTTATTGTTTTACCTCTAGTAGAGTTTGATGTTATCCTGGGTATGGATTGTCTCTCTATTTACCATGCTAAGATTGACTGTAGAGCTAAAGAAGATTCTTTTCAGAAAGACTTTCAGTTTGTTTACAGGAATGAACCATTACTTTTGATAACATATCAAGAGGCTGAGAAACTTTTAAAAGATGGAAATGAATGTTACCTTGCACACGTCGTTGGAAATAAAGGAACTATTCAGATTAATGATGTGCCAGTGGTAAATGAGTATCCTGGTGTTTTTCCTGATGAGTTTCCTGGAATAATACCAGATCGGGAAGTTGAGTTTACTGTTGACTTAGTTCCTGATGCTAAGCCAATTTCAAAACCCCCTTATCGAATGGCACAAATTGAACTTTTAGAGTTGAAGGAGCAATTGCAAGATTTATTAGAGAAAGGTTTCATTAGACCTAGGACATCACCATGGGGTGCTCCTGTTTTATTTGTTAAAAAGAAAGATGGTTCTATGAGACTTTGCATTGATTATAGAGCCTTGAATAATATCACTATTAAGAACAAATATCCTTTGCCTCATATCAATGATTTATTTGATCAGCTCCAGGGAGCTCAGTTTTTTTCAAAGATTGACTTGAGATTGGGGTACCATCAGCTGAAGGTAATGGAGGAAGATATTCCGAAGACCGCGTTCCGTACGAGATATGGCCATTGTGAATTTGTAGTAATGCCTTTTGGGCTAACCAATGCACCTGCTGTATTAATGAACTTAATGAATAGAATTTTCCATGAGTTCTTGGATAAGTTTGTGGTGGTTTTCAATGATGATATTTTGGTGTTTTCTAAAAGTAAAGAGGAGCATGAAAGACGTTTAAGGGTTATCTTGCAAACCTTAAAAGAAAAGAAACTGTATGGGAAATTCAGCAAGTGTGAGTTTTGGTTGCAACAAATTTCTTTCCTTGGTCACATTTTTTCTAAAGATGGAATAACTGTTGATCCTGCAAAAAAAAAAGTTGTGGAAGAATGGCCAAGACCCACAAATGTAACCGAGATTCGTAGCTTCCTTGGTTTGGCTGGCTATTACCGAAGGTTTGCTAGAAATTTTTCACGGTTATCTAGTCCAATGACTAAGCTCACTCGGAAGGGTGTTAAGTTTATCTGGACAAAAGAATGAGATGATTGTTTTCAGGAATTGAAAAGAAGATTGGTGAATGCTCCAGTTTTGGCACTACCTTCCAGGAATGGTGAGTTTGTTATATACAGTGATGATTCATTGAAAGGACTTGGTTGCATCCTAATGCAGAATGATCAGGTAATTGCTTATGCTTCACGACAGTTGAAGACTCATGAGGTAAATTACCCTACACATGATTTGGAACTAGCTGCTGTTGTTTTTGCTTTAAAAATTTGGAGGCATCATTTGTATGGAGTAAAGTGTGAAATATATCCCGATCACAAATGTTTAAAGTATATATTCACTCAGAAAGAGTTAAACATGAGACAAAGGATATGGTTGGAATTAATCAAGGATTATGATTGTACAATTCATTACTATCCGGGAAAAGCAAATAAAGTGGCTGATGCTTTGAGTCGAAAAAGTAATGCTTCATTAACAATGTTGCGTTTGGAACGTGATCCTTTGGTTAAGGATTTTTTGAACTTTGGCATAGAATTTGTTGGTGCAGGAAGTCCTTCTGTTTTGTTTCAGGTATCAGTGAGATCATCTCTATCAGATAGAATCAAGAAAGCACAGAAGCAAGACAGTGAGTTGCAGAAAAGGGTAGAGCTGGTTCAGAAAGGTAAGTTGCATGAATTCAACATTCATAATGATTGCATTTTGAGATTTGGGAAGAGATTGTGTGTGCCTTGTGATTCACAGTTGAAGACAGAGTTGTTATGTGAATATCATAGTTATCCGTTTCCAGTTCATCCGGGCAGTACTAAAATGTATAGAGATCTGCGGGAGTATTACTGGTGGGATGGAATGAAAAGAGATATTGCTGATTTTACTATGAAGTGTTTGACTTGTCAGCAGGTTAAAGCAGAGCGGCAGTTACCGAAAGGGATTCTTCAGCCTTTACCGGTTCCAGAGTGGAAATGGGAGAATATATCCATGGACTTTGTTGTTGGATTACCGAAGACATCTCGAGGTAATAATGCAATCCGGGTTATTGTTGATCGCTTGACCAAATCTGCACATTTCCTTGCTATACAAGATACTTTCTCTCTTGATCAACTTTCCCAATTGTATCATAAATAGATAGTTAGGTTACATGGAGTTCCTCTCTCCATTGTATCAGATCGTGATCCCAGGTTTACTTCTAACTTTTGGAAAGGCTTTCAGAAGTTGTTGGGTACTGAATTAAATTTTAGTACAGCTTTTCATCCTCAATCAGATGGGCAGTCAGAACGAACAATTCATACATTGGAGGATATGCTACGAGCATGTTCTATGGATTATCAGGGAAGTTGGGACCAACATCTTTCTTTAGTTGAGTTTTCATATAATAACAGTTTTCATTCCAGTATACAGATGGCACCATTTCAGGCATTATATGGGAAGCGGTGTCGAACTCCAGCTTTCTGGGATGAAGTGGGTGAAAGGAAGTTGATGGGACCAGAATTGGTAGAAGAGATGGCTGAAAAAGTTCAGCTGATTCAGAAACACATGAGAACAACTCAGAGCAGGCATAAGAGTTATGCGGATAACCGGAGGAAGGATCTATCTTTCGAGGTAGGTGATCATGTTTTTCTCAAGGTTTCTCCTTGAAAAGTGTGATGAGATTTGGTAAGAAAGGAAAGTTGAGTCCAAGGTTCATTGGACCATACGATATTCTAGAGAGAGTTGGATCAGTTGCATACTGAGTGTCTTTACCTCCGAGTTTATCTCAGGTACACAATGTTTTTCACATTTCGATGTTGAGAAAGTATATGCCAGATCCATCTCATGTTTTGAGTCCAGAGGTAGTTCAGCTGGAAGAGAACCTATCTTATGAGGAACAACCGGTCCAGATTCTTGACCATAGGGAGAAAGTGTTACAGAATAAGGTGATTCCTCAGGTAAAGGTTTTTTGAAAAAACAACATGATTGAAGAGGCAACATGGGAATCTGAAAATGCAATGAGGGATAAGTACCCCCATTTATTCGATAAGTAAATAAATTGTGGGGACGCAATTTTCTAAAGGGGGTAAGGATGTAACATCCCAAGTAAGTAATGAATAATAGATATTTTTATCTATGTCTATTAATGATTAAGATAGTGTTATAGAGGCTTAAAATGAAAATAAATACAATCTTATGCATGGAATACACTAATATTCTTAAAAGATTGTTTTACTGCCTTTTGATGGAAAACCATTTTTGAATCTATATTTTGACAATTTTATAAACTATTTTTGTCAAAATAAACTTATTCTTTATGATTGGGACATCAAAATTTACCTTGTGTGAATTTTTGGTATTTTTCTGACAATGTTCATTTTTTATGAATAGTGAAAAATACAGCATTTTACATCAAAACTGTTTTTTAATCTAATTTATTTATATGATTAGATTATGTTTTGAATTTATTTTGAAGTGAAATTGGAATATATTTTTACCATTTTATCCAATGGTGGTCATTGTTATCAATTTCACTTTGAAATTAGACTTAAACTGGTGTCAATCTTTTGATACTTATTGTTTTGTAAAAACACGCTTTTTGCTCTGGCAGCAGGAATTAATTATTAAATTAATTAATGTGACTTATATGATTTGAATTTTGTAAAATAGACTTCATTTTTGAATTCGGAATATCAAATATAGCTTAGGGTGAATTTTTGGTAATTTTCTGAAAAACTTCAATTTTTGATGAATAGTGAAACCACTAAGTGGTAATCAAGCAAACTGATTTTTCAGTTAAATAAATGTTTACCACTAATGTGTATTGAATTTTGAAAATATGACATACATGGTTGTCATTAAGAAGTAAAATGTGGTTCAATGAGATTATAATAATTTTTTGGTGAATAGTAACTTATTAAGTTCTTAATCGTGATTAGTGGTAATTAGGGTAGTTTAAGGTATAAATAATGCTTTAATAATATGAAATGACCTAGGCACATGTCCCAACATTATTGGTTATGTCATGGCCGACTAAGACAAGCCATGGGTCAACTTGGGGACCCGATGGAGACACTTTGGTTTGGAAATAACATAAATAACTTTTTATTAAATGTTAAAGTAAAAATGACACAAACAAGAGATTTTTTACGAAAACAATTTTTACATGGGGTTATAAAGATATGATTTTTGATTATAAATAGTCATTGGAAATCTAAAAAGATTTCCTACATCATAGTAGTTTTTTTTTGATTTTTATACATTAAATAAATTAAATTATTTATGACATAATAATGATGTAGCGATGACATCATTATTTGACGATTTAAATAAAATGGAAAGATAATATAAAATTTATGAACTAAAGATGTCCAAAACCAATTGGATGAGTGGAGTTCGAACCCTTATCACCTTATCCTCAAATTATATCAATGTGGGACCTTTTAAAACCGAAAAACATTTTCAAATAAAGTAATATTTCTTTACATTCCAAAAGTGCCCCTCCTCTCCTCTTATAAAAGGCCCCCACCTCTACCTCATTACACACACTACTCAAGCCTTTGGCTCAGCCAACCCCTTCCCATTTACTCTCTCCACATCCCTCTCCTCATGCTAGAGGATTCCCTTTGGGCAGAATCCTTTCAAAGGAAGCCTTTAGACTCAAATCAAAAGGAGATACACTTTTAAAGGTAATTCATTCTCTCATGTTCATTTGTTTTATTTTGCTTCTCCAACCCCCTAAACTCTTTTTATTTACTTATTTTGTAACAAAAACAGTATCCTAAATATACCAGGATGTTGTTATAATATTTATTTGAGCTACACTCTCACACAACTATATCAAATGGTTAAAGAAGATACGGTTTCCGTGGATGGCAAAATTCTGCCTCCCAAAACGATGATTGTTCAACACTCATTTAACACCTTCAAAGGTGGCCATTATGATGTCACTATTTTTATATATGATATATAATATGTTTATTTTTTCCTTAAGCTTCTGTTTTTTTTCATTTTGGGCATACCTTTATGGTTTCCATTATGGGTAAACACGATATCTTCATTTTAGGAAGTGCGGACTACCGCCCCCTCAAAGTGATTTGATTCGTTAAATACCATATGTGGGACATATAAAGGATGGAACTATGATATTATATATGATATTATACTGGAATTATAATATACCTTTATATCATTATGATTCCATTCTATAAAATACGAAATAGAAATGAAAGTAGCGTTCATGCGTACGTACGGCTTACCGTCTCCATGAACGGTGCATTTCATTTCTTACCTCTAAATGATTATGTAATATTATAAATGCAAGTAAGTACTATATATATATGACATATATGATATCTACATCATGAATACCATTCTGGATATAATGAACCTTTGACCAAATTAACAACATGTAAGTGTAAGAAGTCTATTTTTGACTTAAGAACCAAATACCGACAAAATGAACATTATTAACATAACTGATTACATGATGTTAATAACATGGTATAAAAGGAATAATGAACTTGAAAAAGATTCATAATCAAGTAGATATTAACTCAAGTTTATTATTCAGGAGATTAAAGAACGATCGGGTCAAGTCGGATACGAGGTATGGGACTTCGTCTCAATCTCCTTTCGTTGAGGCATATTTTATTTTATACACAACTTTCTTTTATACGGTGTATAAACCACTTTGACTTTTACGTTTACTCAAAAGGAATCTTTTTTATACGAAGCGTTTACTAAACGACAAAAGCGAATGTTTTTGTCGTACGTATGCGGCGACAACGACTTCTCCGCCGTCGTGACCGTTATTTGAGTTTCGGCTTCCTCTACAAGCCATACATTCTTTTTAAAAGAAAAATAAATACCATGTTTTACTTTTCTTTTACTTTGGTATTGAAAATGGTTTTCATAATGTTTTTATATCAATGTGTTGTATTGATATCTCGTGATTGAAATGTGGAAATTTTATGTTTCCTTTATCCATGTTTTATGTGATATGATTATGTTATGGTTCTTGGGCATTATTATGAAGACGGGTGGTTCCGTGATAAACTAAGGGCGGGTGAGCCCGTTATAGCTCTCCAATGCAGTGGGTAACGCGAAGGAGTGAAACGTTAAGGTTTCTCCGAAGAGATTTAGGGAATATACTGTGATGGGTATTCCAAACATAACCAAGAGGGTTACTCCCTACGTAAGAATGTTATGAATGCCTCAAGTTACCTTTATGTCTTATGATTTCTATGATTTATTCATGATTTGATGAGGTATGTTAAAGTTATTATGTTTTATGGGTAAAGTATGATTTCACTCTTATGTATGTATGTACCCATGTTTCATTTCCATGTTTTTATAACCCATATTGAGTTTTTATGCTCATCCCAAGTTTTTGAAATGTTTTTCACAGGTCAAGGGAAAGGTACATGATAAGATGATAGAGTCAAGGATGTGTCAAGAAATAATCCATGTTTTATTTTAAATGTGTTTCCATTGATGGGAATGAAGAATACTATCTTTATGTAACCACTTTGTTTATATGTGGAATGTAATGCAAGTTTTATGATCTAATTCTTTAAAACTCTAAACCCGAAAAGATCCTCAATGTGTAATCTTGTAATATCTCAAGATTAAGTAAGGTTTAAGGCTGGGGCCTTATAATAAACCCCTTTAAATTTTATGTTTATCCAAAAGAAATCATTTTTATATGAAGTGTTTTACAAAATGACAAAAGGGAATGTTTTTGTCATACGTATGCGGCGACAATGACTTTTCCGCCGTCGTGACAATTATTTGAGTTTCGGCTTCCTCTACAAGCCATACCTTCTTTCTCAAAGAAAAATAAATACCCTGTTTTACTTTTCATTTATTTCGGAATTGAAAATGTTTTTCACAAGGTTTTTTATATCAATATGTTTATTGATATCTTGTGATTGAAATATGGAAATTTTATGTTTCCTTTATGCATGTTTTATGTGATACGATTATGTTATGGTTCTTGGGCATTGTTATGAAGACGGGTGGTTCCATGATAAACTAATGGATGGTGAGCCCAATATAGCCCTCCAATGCATTGGGTAATGCGAAGGAGTGAAACATTAAGGTTTCTCCGAATAGATTTACGGAATATACTGTTGTGGGTATTCCAAATGTAACCAAGAGGGTTACTCCCTACGTAAAAATGTTATAAATGCCTCAAGTTACCTTTTATGTCTTCTGATTTATATGAATTATTCATGATTTGATGAGGTATGTTAAAGTGCTTATGTTTTATGAGTAATGTATGATTTCATTGACTCTTATGTGTACAAGTACTCATGTTTCCTTTCCATATATTTTTATATCCCTTACTGAGCTTTTTATACTCATCCCATGTTTTTGAAATGTTGTTCACATGTCAAGGGAAAGGTACATGATATGATGATAGTTTCAAGGAAGTGTCATGAAAGAATCCATGTTTTATTTTAAATATTTTTTCATTGATGGAAAAAAAATTAATATTATCTTTTATGTAACCACTTTGTTTAAATGTGGAATGTAATGCAAGTTTATGATCTAATTCTCTAAAACTCTAAAACTGAAAAGATCCTCAATGTGTAATCTTGTATTAACTCAAGAATAGGTAAGGTTTAAGGATGGGGCCTTATAGTTGGTATCAGAGGTCGGTTTAGATAACGTTAGAGGTTAGGGTATTCTCCAAGCATAAGTGACAGTACCATAATGGATAGGCTTTCAGAAAGAGTCCTAGTTTTAGATAAAGTGAATGAGTGAGTATATCTTATTGGTTATCTCAATCATTAGTACATGATGGTTTTGTTGAAATACTCACGCTGACATTTCTGTTTTTAGTGAATGGATGGATATAGCAGGCACCAAAGTGACAATAGGTTTGAAGGAAACTTTGGTGGTTCTCTGATTAAGAGACTGGATGAAATGGGGTATTCAATGAGGAAACTTGTGGTTGTTCTAAAACAACTTTCAAGGATTAATGATCATCCACTTGAACCTTGCTATGTTCTGTAATGAATCATGTACGAGATGGCCAATCGATGTGGAAGTTCAGGTAATAATTATAAAGGTAACCATTAGAGTTTATATGATCCTTACTTTTGAGATAATTATGGGTCATTATATGTCATGATGGAAAATGAATGGCATGAGATAAACTTGAGTTTAAAATATGTTATGATCCATTTTGATGATTTTATCTCGTTTTGGGAGATGTTTTATTAATTATTTAGTTTTGGAAAAAGGACAACACGTAGACCGTGTGACAACCCGTCGCGCCAGACAAAGCTGGAGGAATCGAACACACAACCAAAGTGTGACTGGTATTTATCACCTACCACTAGACTACGTGAAGTCCCAGGTTAGATTGACTGATTCTTTTTAGTTAGATGATTTTATGAATTATGAGTAAGATGATTTTGGGTTATCTATGGAAATTTATTAACCTATCATGGAGGATATGTGATTAGGTTAATTACTTTTCAATAATAGACTTTATGAGTAACTGATGATATTTTGAGATAGGTGTTAATTTGTACCTTGGAAGACTATGCGACAAAATCCTTCAAATATCTGGGTTTTAATATTATATTGGTTTACTTTGAAGTATTTTATGGACAATTTGTTTATCGAATGGTCTTCGTTGAACTTTGTGTTTTTTGGACAAATTTTGGAGATTAAGAATAGATTTTCTTTTTATAAAGGATTATACTTTTGTGGATTATCTAACATCATACTAACATTTTTTTTTTGGTTTTGGTTAAAGTCTAAAGGCATGGGAAGTATATAGTACTCTTTTGTGGATTAGGTGATTCTCTAGAAGTTTATTATAGTACTCTTAGTGTGAACAAGTCTTCCTAATTACTCGTCTATTGGAGAAAATATGTGTTTGTGTGAGGAATCTAATAAAAGTTGAAAGTCAACATGATAAGTTAATATGTTTCCTTATTAATGAATTCCTCAATAAAATGTAACTTAAAAAAAGTATTTTGTCTATAAACTTTTCCTACTGGGGAATCGAATACCGTTTAACCCATCACAAGTTTGTTATTTTCTTATGGTTAACTTTCTCCTAAACATGTTTTCTATCACTCTCCATCAGAACATTACCCTTTGTTTTCTCCTCCATATCCATATATTCCTACATGGAATCCTAGTATGGGTTAACTCGGGTGTCCTTTGTACTTCTCTTTCTTTATTTTAAAGTGACTGTTTTACCAAATCCTGTTCCGATGTGGGACTCTAAAGGATGTTTCCAAGTCCAATTTTTAAATTGCGAGGACACGATTCCCAAAAGGGGGGAAGGATGTAACACCCCAGGTAAATAAAGAATATGACATTTTTATATTTATCCATATTTGTGAATAAAATATTAATATTACTTTAAAGGGAATTCTATGATCGATGGTGTACCCAACACGCAACAACGAGTTTCTTGTGAATCTTACGTTGCATTATAATAATAAAATAATATTAGTTTAAATGGTAGTTAACGCCTAGCCGTTGTAATGGCAGGAATGAATAGAACTAACTAAAAAATGATTATATATGTTTGTCAAATATTTTTACTCTTTACAATAAATTTTGGAGGATTAAAAATGCGAAAGAACCCAATTTTAAGCATAAACATTCTAATATTCTTTAAAAGGGTCGATTAACCGCCTCTTGATAGCGAACCTCTTTTAAAACCACTTTTTGAAAATTATGTGTGTCATATTTGACTAAATAAAATTATTCCTTATAATCAGGACATCAAAATTTACTTCGTGTAAATTTTTGGTATTTTTTAAAAAAAGATCAATTTTTAATGAATAGTGAAAAATGTTGTATTTTAATTCAAAACCTCTTTTTAATATAATTTATTTATATGATTAGATCATCTTTTTAATTGTTTTTAAAGTGAAATTAGAATATATTTTTACCATTTAATCCAATAGTGGTCATTGGAATTAATTTCACTTTGAAATCGGACTTAGACTGGTGTCAATCTTTTGATACATTTTGTTTCATAAAAGAAAGTTATTTGTTTTGACAGCGGGAATTAATTATTAAATTAATTAATTCAACTTATATGTTTTTAATTTTTTAAAATAGAAATAATTTTTGAATTCGGAATATCAAATATAGCTGAGGGTTATTTTTTGGTAATTTTCTGAAACACTTCAATTTTTGATGAATACTGAAACTACTAAGTGGTACTTATAAAAAATGATTTTCCGTTTAAATGAAACTTTGAAATCTTTGTGTTTTGAATTTAAAAAATCTGACATACATGGTTGTCATTAAGAAGTAAAATGTGGTTCAATGGGATTGAAATAATTTTTTTTGGTGAATAGTAACTTTTAAGTTTTTAATCACGATTAGAGGTAATTAGTGTAGTTTATGGTAAAAATAATGTTTTAGTAATATGAGATGAGCTTGAAACATGTCCTAACCTCATTGGATGTGTCATGGACGACCATGAAATTCCATGGGTCAACTTGCGGACCCCATGGAGTCACTTTGGATGGGAAATGACATAAATAACTTATTATTTAATGTTAAAGTAAAAATAACACAAACATGAAATGTTTTACTAAAACAATTTTTACATGGGGTTATAAAAGTCAGATTTTTTACTATAAATATTCATTGGAAATATAAAAATATTTCCTACATAATAGTATTTTTTATAATTTTTAGACATTAATTAAATTAAATTATTTATGACATCATGATGATACAGCGATGACCTCATTATTTAACGATTTAAATAAAATGGAAAGATAATGTAAAATATAAGACCTACACATGTCAAAAACCCATTTTATGGGTTGATTTCGAACCCTTATCACCTTGTCCTCGAAACACATCAATGTGGGACCATTAAAATCCAAAACTCATTCTAAAATAAAGTAACATTTCATTAATTTCGAAGAGTGGCCCTCCCCTCCTATTATAAAAGGACCCCACCTCTACCTCTTTACCCACACTTCCAAAGCCTTTGGCTTGTCCAAAACCTGCCCATTTTGTCTCTCCACATACCTTTATAACTCCTTTAAGCCTCACATTGGGAATAAGTCTTCCCAAGGAATCCTTTGAGCTCAAACTAAAGGGAGTTACCTGATTTTAAGGTAATGTCTTCACTTGTGCCCTTTTGTTTTATTTTGCTTCTCCAACCCACCTAAAAACTTTTTCTTAATTTCTTTTGTAACAAATCTATTATATTCAATATGCTAGGATGTTTTTATAAGAATTATTCGAGCTACACTTACACACACCTTCGTCTAATTGTTAAAGAACATACTATTTCTGTGGTTGGTGATTTTCTGCCTCACGAAACGATGATTGTTTAATATTCATTTAACACCTTTAAAAGTGTCCATTATGATGTAATTGTATTTTATATATGATATATATGGTATTTATGATTATTATATGCTTATTTATTTTATATTTAAACAATACCATTATTCTTTTCAAGTTGTGTAAATGCATTAATTTCATATGAGGAAGTGTGGACTATCGCCCCCTCAAGTGATGTGACTCGTACATGCAATACATGGAACGTATAAATAATGAAGTTAATGACCATATGTGACCTATATAACATATATATTATACTTTAATTATAATATATATATATATATATGTATCATTTATTTTTAATTCCGTTAATATGACAAAGAAAAAATGAAAGTAGCGTTCATGCGTACGTACGACCTACCGTCTCCATTAACGGTGCTTTTCGTTTTTATCTCCAAATGATATGGAATAGTAAAAAATGAATATTTACTAGATATATATTATATTTTAATCATTAATAATATTCTGGAAATTATTTACTTATAACTACATGGACAATCATTTTTCAAACAAGTTCATTTTTGACTCATGTACCAAACATCGGCAAAAATGTCTCATATGAACTAAAATTATTAAACAATTATTATAAAATTATAATATGTGATATAAACTGAATAATAATCTTTAAAGGTGGTCCTTAGGCAATTATAAATTGACCAAAGTTTATTATTCAGGAATATAATGAAACGAACAAGACAAGTTGGACTTGAGGTAAGGGATCCGACTCCTCTCTTTCTTTTAAAGTACACTCTTTTATGTCATTCCTTTTAAAGATCATATTTCTTGTTATTGGGATATTATATTATATTAATCTAAATTTAATTTTTATGTTCATATCATGAGAGACCCTATTCTCTCTCATCAATCCATTTTGGATGTTTTGAGTGGCGTCGTTAGGCTGCCGAATTTTCGTAAGAGATCCAACCTCTCTCTTTATTTTTAAGTACTCTCCTTTATGTCACTTCTTTTAAGATCCTCTTTGTTATGTTGGGGGATGTTCTATTATGTTAATATTTCTGTAAACATTATGTTAATATGATGAGAGACCCTATTTCCTCTCATCAATCCATTTTGGAAGTCTTATGTGGCGCCGTTAGGCTGCAGAGTTTTTGTAAGAGATTTTTAATCTCACTTTAATTCCCATGAGATTTATGCTACATTTTCCACAATTTCCATTGATTTGTGTATGTACTTCCCATTATTTTACTCATTGTGTAATATAATTTCATTTATGAGTATTTACATCAATTTTGTATTGTCCTTCTTTCACGGGGTGCATGTCTCGAAAGATACCCATGTCGGTAAGGGAACCTTTCACCCTCCTCTTTTTAAAATACTTATTTTGTTATGTCTTTTAATTCACATAATATTATGTTGGTATATGTTATTCTATATCCTTATTGATTTAAATTTTATTTCCATGTGATGAGATACCCTTTTTATATCTCATCAACTCATTTTCTGAATTTTGTAGTGATGCTGTTAGGCTGTCAAATATTTGCAAGTGAACTTCTTAACCCAAATTTGATTCTTTGGGATAAACTTGTATTCCTTGAATATGTCATTCTATGAATATGTGTGAATAACCTCTGATTGTTTTACACTTAATATCCACTTATATTTGTTTTATTCGTTTGTCACACATAATTATGTAATTGATTTATCCTTAAATCAAGGATATCGTCTTTGTAAGGGACATCGTCTCAATCTCATTTCATTGAGGCATATTTTGTTTTATACACAACTTTCTTTTATATGGTGTATAAACCCCTTTGAATTTTATGTTTATCCAAAATGAATCTTTTTTATATGAAGCGTTTTACAAAACGACAAAGGGGAATGTTTTTTTCATACGTATGCGGCGACAATGACTTCTCTGCCGCCGTGACAATTATTTGAGTTTTGGCTTCCTCTACAAGCCATACGTTCTTTTTAAAAGAAAAATAAATACTATGTTTTATTTTCTTTTATTTTGGTATTGAAAATGGTTTTCATAAGGTTTTTTATATCAATATGTTTTATTGATATCTTGTGATTGAAATGTGGAAATGTTATTCTTCCTTTATGCATGTTTTATGTGATACGATTATGTTATGGTTCTTGGGAATTGTTATGAAGACGGGTGGTTCCATGATATAATAAGGTAGGATGAGCCCGATATAGCTCTCCAACGCATTGGGTAATGTGAAGGAGTGAAATGTTAAGGTTTTTCCGAAGATATTTAGGGAATATACTGTGGTGGGTATTCCAAACATAACCAAGAGGGTTACTCCCTACGTAAGAATGTTATGAATGCCTCAAGTTACCTTTTATATCTTATGATTTCTATGATTTATTCATGATTTGATGCGGTATGTTAAATTTCTTATGTTTTATGAGCAAAGCATGATTTCATTGATTCTTATGTGTACAAGCACTCATGTTTCCTTTCCATATATTTTTATATCCCTTTCTGAGATTTTAATTCTCATCCCATGTTTTTGAAATGTTTTTCACAGGTCAAGGGAAAGGTACATGATATGATGATAGTTTCAAGGAAGTGTCAAGAAAGAATCAATGTTTTATTTTAAATATGTTTCCATTGATGGAAAAAAATGAATACAATCTTTTATGTCACCACTTTATTTAAATGTGGAATGTAATTCAAGTTTATGATCTAATTCTCTAAAACTCTGAACCTGAAAAGATCCTTAAGGTGTAATCTTGTATTAACTCAATATTAGGTAAGGTTTAAGGCTAGGGCCTTATATTTTATGAGTAGAGATATAAATAATTTTGGATCCATAATATTTCATGGGAATATTTACATCAAAATGTTCATGAGAACATAGTCTTGAAGTGATCATGTGATTGACCGAAGATAATGGATCTTGTGATGAAAATAGGGCCAACATCTAATTGTTGTAGAACAAAAATTTGTTTGTGATTTTCAAATTTATTAATTTAGATCAATGAAAAATATGTATTAAATCATCATTTAATGATAAAAAACATTCTCTAATTGTATGGTACAAAATATTTTTTACAGAGAATGAAATTTGTTTTAATCAAATGAGGTTATGTGATCAAGGCAATATAATTTAAAAAACATAAGGGTGTAAACATGAATTGGATGTTGTTATGCGATTGAAGTAAAATATAATATGAATTTACAAAAGAATAAATAAATAATGTTTGAAGTTTCAAGGGTGGGACATCACATTTTAGTTATGTTTAATTCATAAATTGTGTAAAAAGTGTATCTGATTTCTGACCCTAGTGTAACCTCGAATGGTCTAATTCGTGGACTTAATTATAACGTGGTCGAGGAACATAGCATAGATCAATATGGTATGAATAATATTTTGGTAACTATTCAAAAGTGTTTTAAATATGACACCATTATCCTTTTCTATTTGATATGGGTCGTCTGATTACAACCCATGTCATCTTTACCCTCTCTCATCCATCGACTTCAACTATTAACATTGATCATCTCTAGAAGTAGTCATTGATAGAGCATGGGAACACAATTATCATATAAAGATCATGATTTTCTAATGATCATACATTTTATATTCATTCACAAGTATTATTATTGTCAAAATTTATTTATATGATGATGTATTTTCTAGCACGGAATTACTAAAATGGCCAAGATATATTTATGAATGAGATGGTTTGTGCTAACTTACACGTCAGAATTATCTCACAAAGGAAAATACTAATTTAAAACACATGGAATATTGGCATCGTCAAAAGATAATGAATCTTGAGTGAAGTTAAATATAACAATAATATTAGTAATATTAAATGATTTTATGAATCCCCATCAATATTGTATGAGGATATTAAAATTATACTTGAAATGAGATTTTTTATGGAGATATTATAAAGAGATGATGCAACCTAAATCTTGGTATAGATTTGATGATTTCAAATTTATATATATTAAGGTACAGAGGAAAAATATTTTTTATTTGAAATACCAGATATATCTCTAAAAATTAGATACATTGTAAAAATTTGTCACACATTTATACTATGAATAGATACTTAATACCCCTAGGCTACACATGGATGAGTGTTTTATAAAAACATATTCTCTTGAAGGAAGAGAACCATACAATATTACATAAATTAGAACTGTGATCCAATTATTTTTTTCAAAATTTTAAAGGACTAGATTAATTATATACTCTTATGTGAATTTCATCCTTTATTTCTCATAAATCATTGGGAAATGAAAAGATTAGAACTAATTCATCATATAAACATTTTGAGGTATTAATAACCGAGAAATCATGATGGTAATATTTCATATATAGATATTTTTAAACTAACAACATTTTAGATAATAAGAACATTTTCACATAAGATCACAACTTATGATAAGAATAAGGTACATGAAACTATTTTTTGTTTTTTGAAAGAGATTCTCCACACCCATAACTAGGAAAAGTAGAATATAATTGAGGTAGATAATTATTTCATGGATTTAATATGTGGGTGAACATGCTTTAGAGTTTCACAATATATAATATTTATGATATACCTGAACCACTTGAAGAAAAAAGAAGGTCAATACAAGATCTCCCATAAGAGGTAGTGTAGAAGAAGATATTAAAACCTCATGAAATATTTCATAATTATATAATATACATTCTTGTGTTGGAAAAAGAGTTCCTAGAAATGATGTATGTATGTTAACATCACATGCATAATTGATTTCATTTTAATTAATTGATGTAGATATTTCATTACATGAATTAATAACAAATTTCTAAAGAACATGACTGATTGAGAAGATAATACTAAACATTAACCCAAATTACTTCTACAAAAAATCAGTGATTGAAGAAGACATAAAGAAAATTTTAATAATCAGTAGACTATAATTTGAGTTAGGAAGAATTGTGAGATTATTTATTTATAACATATTCAATATATTGTGACTTATGATAGATGATTAAGGAAGAAGAGAAACATTCTATTTACAGCTATAACAAAGATTAAGTGTTACTTATACATTGTTTTTCATGTAATAAAAAAATGAATAGAATAAATAATTTTGACTATTACTTCTAATATAAGTCTTATATGGTGAAAGACTCTATTTTTGATATAATGTACCTATCATGATGGTAAACACTGTCAATTGAAGTGATATAAACAACTAAAATTATGCTATAAGTTGGATGCAGTTTTCACCAGTCTGAGGAAGAGGATTGTTTCCATAACCCCTCTAATGTGAAGATAATGACACAAGGATATGGATTTATATCTATCCATACCATTATAATAGTTGTCTTATAACAGTATAGAATCAATATTATAACACCCCAAGATTTTATGAGAAATATTTCTTTTAAGTACATTGATGTCTTGTGCCGTACACTACACCAAGATTAGCTTGCACTATATGCAAAACTGTATTAGCTTATATTATACATAAACACTATACATGGCTTGTGTTGCATGCAAGAGCGACCTTCCTCAATAGTGTGTTTTGTAAGCAATACTGAGTTTCACTAAACAATGATATATTGTTATAATATTATTATAAACTAGCCATTATGAATAGTATTAACCAAATTTTTAATTATATAACATTATCATTCATCTTACACATTTTCTAGATTATGTTATGGGAACAAAATAAAATTTTCAGGTAAAATAAGTATTTTTTTAAAAATGCAGTTTTGTAGCTTTTGATGGCGTAACTATTTTAAATATAAATTATAAAAAGATTAAAATCTAAATCATACAAAATAAATTTTTTATTGTGAATCATGATATAAAAATTTACATTGGATAATGTTTTGATTTTTTCCTAATAAAGATCACATTTTGATAAATAGTAAAAATACGCTAAATTTTAAATAAAAACAACTTTTATTGTCAAGTTTATTTGTATTGTTAAATTATAATATTGAATGATTTTAAAGTAAAAATATAATATATTTTTACCATTTTATATAATTTATTTCAATATCAATAATTTTACATTGAATTCATAGGTAAAAACATTTTAATCTTTTGCAGTGATTTAAATAAAAACCCATTTTTTTCGACAACGGGATTAATTTTAAGTTAATCATTGAAACTTTTTTGTTTTGAATATGAATAAATGGATTGTATATTTTAAATAATTAGGTAAAAATTATGTCAATAGGATAATTTTTTTGGGAATTATGAATTGTAACTGCGGTAAATTTTATTTACTACATTAAATGGTAAATTAGGTAATGAAAGTTTAAAAATAATATTATAAAATTACACTAATACTTGTCTTAATATAGTTGAATGATTATATTTCGTCCGAAAATATACTTGGGTCGAAATGATATCTATTAGAACAGACTATTATGTGATTAAGACCTTTAATTTATTTTATTTAAATGAACGTGAAATATGTCTCACTCAAAATTTAATAATTAAATTATTTTTAATATAACTTTATACAGAATATAAATTCGGTTATAAATACTCATATGAAATTTAAAATGTTTTTCTTTATCATGGTAATTTATTTTTAATTTTTAAGAAATATATAATTACTTTAATAGCTTATACATTAATGATGTAGAAATTATTTATTTAGTGAAAAATCAATAATAAATTTTTTATTCAACTAATAATACCCCTAAAAGGAATAAAAACCTGACCAAAACTTTTTAGTCGATTACATATAAACCATAAGAATCCAAACATCGAATTACTGACAATATGGATCCTTATAAAAAAAATTATGACACTTATATTAATTTATTTTAAATGATGTAAAAGTTGTCTCCTTCAAAATTTAAAAAACATAACATTTTAAACATTGGGTTATTTAAACAATAAATTATACTAAAAGTATTCTTAGGAAAGATATAATATTTATATACAATAAATTTCATGAAGAATGATCATCTTTAAAAATATAATATACTTAGGATGAAACTATAATGGAAGAAACCGATTTCTTGAAAAAAAAACAAAAAAATAAATTATATATTGGTTATGGTAGGTAACTAGAAAATAAGATAATATAGGAAAAATGAGGAATGAAAGATAAATTAAATGATTTATATCATTGATTATTCTGTATAATATAATTTGGATATATATATATAGTCAATAATATTAAGGATAATAGAGTTCTATATAATGAAATATTCTATATAAAATGAAAAAGAAATAAAATATTAATGTGGTTAATGACAATGTTAAATATATCATATCTTTTAATATAGAAAACATAGATATTTTTTACATATAAAATAAGTATGTACAAACTATGATTATTAATGGATTGACTATCACTTTAGAAATCCATTTATCTAAATTGAAACACATGAAGAGGAACATTTCATATTATGAATAAAAGTATACCACTAGGAGAAGGTATTGACTCCCAATATGAAATATGTAATGTAGATCACATAGGCAATGAAAAATATAAAATTAGGGAAAATATGTATTGAAAAATATTTAATGGACTTTTAGGAAAATAATTTTACAAATTATAAGGACACATATTGTGTAGTGTTTGATCATAAACTGAATGTTGTGATTATTGGTAGTAGACCACATGAAATTTCACTATTGTTATCTATTGTATATGGTGTGAATAAGAATCAAAATATTCTGAGAACCAAAGGGACACATAACTTCATAGATATGAAATAAATAAATTTACCTAATACCAGTTTTTATTTTTGTTGACAGATGAGAAAATATTATAATGAATAATGAATATTTAAGTGGGTTAGAAGGGAATAATAGAATTTTGAGAAAAAAAACAAAGAAATTAATTCTATTAATTCTGTTTTATGGCCATATTTTTATCATATGTGATTCAAATACACAGTCATAAATTTCTCAAAACTAATGTGGTGGACTGTTTTAAAAAAGAAAAAATGGGATTATATGCAATATCTCGTGGGATCATAGAATGAACATAAAATGAATAATAAATTTCAATACGTATTATATTATAATAATCAATTATATTCTATTCATGATCATAAATACCTATCAAAATAATATATCTATTAAGATATATTATTAAAAACAAAACATTTTGACAGTGATATGGTGTTATAAATATGTAATTTCATTTTATTTCAATAGGTGTATGAGTCCTTGATTCTGAATACATGTAACACCCCAAGTAAATAAATAATATGTCATTTTAATATTTATCCATATTTGTGAATAAAATATTAATATTACTTTAAAGGGGATGCTATGATCGATGGCGTACCCAACACGCAACAACGAGTTTTTTTGGGAATCTAACGTTGCACTCTAATAATAAAATAATATTATTTTAAATAGTAGTTAACGCCTAGACGTTGTAATGGTTGGAATGAATAGAAATAACTACGAAATGATTATATATATTTGTCAAATTTTTTTACAATAAATGTTAGAAAATTAAAAATGCAAATGACTCCAATTTTAAGCGTAAACATTCTAATATTCGTTAAAAGGTCGATTAACCGCCTTTTGATGGCGAACCTCTTTTAAATCCACTTATTGGAAATTTTATGTGTTATATTTGTCAAAATAAAATTCTTTTTTAGAATCAGGACATCAAAATTTACTTTGTGTAAATTTTTAGTATTTTTCCAAAAAAGTTCAATTTTTAATGAATAGTGAAAAATGTTGTATTTTAATTCAAAACCTTTTTTAAACTAATTTATTTATATGTTTATATTATCTTTTGAATTTGTTTTAAAGTGAAATTAGAATATATTTTTACCATTTAATCCAATAGTGGTCAGTGGAATTTATTTCACTTTGAAATCAGACTTAAACTAGTGTCAATCTTTTGATACATTTTGTTTCATAAAAACACGCTTTTTGTTTTGACAGCGGGAATTAATTATTAAATTAATTAATGCAACTTATATGTTTTTAATTTTTTAAAATAGACATCATATTTTAATTCAGAATATCAAAGATAGCTTAGGGTGAACTTTTGGTAATTTTCTAAAAAACTTCAATTTTTGATGAATAGTGAAACCACTAAATGGTACTTATAAAAACAGATTTTCCGTTTAAATGAAATATTGCCATCTTTGTGTTTTGAATTTCAAAAATCCGACCTACATGGTTGTCATTATGAAGTAAAATGTGTTTTAATTGGATTAAAATAATTTTTTTGGTGAATAGTAACCTATTAAGTTTTTAATCGCGATTAGAGGCAATTACTGTAGTTTAAGGTAAGAATAATGTTTTTATAAAATGAAATGACCTAGAAACATGTCCTACCCTCATTGGATGAGGAATGTACGACCACGAAAATCCATGGGTCAACTTGGGGACCCCATGGAGCCACTTTGGTTGGAAAATGACATAAATACCTTTTTATTTAATGTTAAAATTAAAATGACACAAACATGAGTTGTTTAACTAAAACAATTTTTACATAGAGTTATACAAGTCATATTTTTGACTATAAATATTAATTATAAAGCTAAAAATATTTCATACATCAATGTATTTTTATTTAATTTTTAGACTTTAAATAAATTAAATTATTTATGACATCATGATGATGCAGCGATGACCTCATTATTTAACGATTTAAATAAAATGGAAAGATAATATAAACTCTAAGACATACACATGTCCATAACCTATTGGAAGGGTGGATTTTGAACCCTTATCACCTTATCCTATAAACACATCAATGTGTGACCATTAAAATTTGAAATTCATTCTAAAATAAAGTAACATTTCCTTACTTTCCAAGAGTGCCCCTCCTCTCCTCTTATAAAAGGCCCCCACCTATAACTCCTTACCCACACTTCCAAAGCTTTTGTCTCGGACAAACCATGCCCATTTTTTCTCTCCACATCCCTCTATAACTCCTTGAAGCCTCACGTTGGGCATAAGTCTTCCCAAGGAAGCCTTTGAGCTCAAACCAAAGGGAGTTACCCGATTTTAATGTAATGTCTTCACTTGTGTCCTTTTGTTTTATTTTGCTTCTCCAACCCCCTAAAATCTTTTTATTAATTTCTTTTGTAACAACTACAGTATCTTAAATATACTAGGATGTTGTTATAAGAATTATTAGAGCTAAAATTACACACACCTTCGTCTAATGTTTAAAGAACATATTGTTTTTGTGGTTGGCGATTTTCTGCCTCACGAAACGATGATTGTTCAATATTCAATTAACACCTTTAATGGTGGACATTATGATTTCACTGTATTTTATATATGATATATATGGTATTTATGTTTAATATATGCTTTTGTATTTTATATTTAAACCACAACTTTATTTTTTTCATGTTCTGTAAATGCGATAATTTCATATGAGGAAGTGTGGACTACCGCCCCCACAAGTGATGTGACTCGTACATGAAATACATGGAATGTATAAAGAATACAATTAATGATCAGGTGTGACCTATATAACATATATATTATACTGGAATTATAATGTATATATATATATAATTTATTTTTAATTCCGTTAATATGACAAAGAAAAAATGAAAGTAGCGTTCATGCTTACGTACGGCCTACCGTCTCCATGAACGGTTCTTTTTGTTTTTATCTCCAAATGATATGGAATAGTATAAAACTAATATATACTGGATATATATTATATTTTAATAATTAATAATATTCTTGAAATTATTTACTTAAAAATACATGGACAATCATTTTTCAAACAAGTTCATTTTTGACACATGTACAAAACATCAGCAAAAACGTCTGATATGAACTAACATTATTAAACAATTATTATAAAATTATAATATGTGATATGAACTGAATAATAATATATAATGGAGGTCCTTAGGAAATTATAAATTGACCAATGTTTATTATTCAGGAATATAAAGAAACGAACAAGAAAAGCTGGACTTGAGGTAAGGGATCTGACTCCTCTCATTCTTTTAAAGTACACTATTTTATGTAATTCCTTTTAAAGCTCATATTTCTTGTTATTGGGATATTATTTTATATTACTCTTACTGTAATTTTTATGTTCATATGATGAGAGACCCTATTCTCTCTCATCAATCCATTTTTTACGTTTTAAGTTGCGCCGTTAGGCTGCCGAGTTTTCGTAAGGGATTTTTCATCTCACTTTTATTCCCGTGAGATTTATGCTACATTTGCCACAATTTACGTTCAGTGGTGTATGTACTGCCCATTATTATACACATTATGTAGTATAATTTCATTTATGGGTATTAACATCTTCATTGTATGAACCTTCTTCCATGGGGTTTATGTTTCGAAAGTTACCCAACTCGGTAAGGGGACCTTTCACCCTCCACTTTTTAAAAGACTTATTTTGTAATGTATTTTAATTCACATACTATTATGTTGGGATATGTTATTTTATATCATTATTGATATAAATTTTATGTCCATGTGATGAGATTCCCTTTTTATCTCTTATCAACTCATTTTCAGAATTTTGAAGTGATGCCATTAGGCTGTCGAATTTACCAAGGGAACTATTTAACCCAATTTCGATTTCTTTGGGTTGAACATGTAGTTATTGAATATGTCATCCTTTGAATATGTGTGAATGACATTTTATTGTTTTACACTTAAAATCCACTTATATTGGGTGTATCTATATTTGTCACACATAATTTTGAGATTGATTTATCCTTAATTTAAGGATACCTTCTTTATAATGGATTTCATCACATTTGACATTTCTATTGAGACATCATTGTTGTTATGCACCAATTCACTCTTATATGGTGTATATAATGTCCTTTGGAATATTATATCATGCATCCATTTATTCTCATGATATTATAATGTTCTAACTATATGTTATTCCTCAATTATTGTATTCAAGTGTCTCTAATTTGGTAAAACCACTTTAACCAAAATATCTCTTTAAATGTTTTATATATTTGTTCTTATTAATATCCATGTTTTCAAAATAGTTTTAAGGATTTATTTATATGGATATTAATGGTTTAAAATTTTAAAATCTTCAAGGTGGTATGGGACACTTTGATTCAAAAATCTCTTTATTAAATGTATTAAATTGTTTTGGAAATGGTTTCTTTTTAAATGGATTCATTATTTCAGTATACTAAAATGTTATATTGTGATTGAAATGTTGAAATGTTATGTTTCCCTTATGAATGTTTTATGTGACACGTTTATGTTATGGTTCTTTGGCATTTTTATGAAAATGGGTGGTTATGTGATAAACTAAGAGAGGCTGAGCCCGATAGAGCTCTCCAATGCATTGGGTAATGCGAAGGAGTGAAATGTTAAGGTTTATCCGAAGATATTTAGGGAATATACTGTGGTAGGTATTCCAAACGTAACCAAGAGGGTTACTCCCTATGCAAGAATGTTATGAATGCCTCAAGTTACCTTTATGTCGTGTGATTTATATGACTTATTCATGATTTTATGAGGTATGTTAAAGTGCTTATGTTTTATGGGTAATGTATGATTTCATTCTTATGTGTATATGTACTCATGTTTCCGTTCCATATTTTTATATCCCTTACTGAGATTTTTATCCTCATCCCAAGTTTTTTTGAAATGTTTTTCACATGTCAAGGGAAAGGTAAATGATATGATGATAGTGTCAAGGAAGTGTCAAGAAAGAATCCATGCTTTATTTTTAAATATGTTTCCGTTGATGGGAAAAAAATGAATATTATATTTTATGTAACCACTTTGTTTAAATATGTAATGTAATGCAAGTTTTATGTTCTAATTCTCTGAAACTCTAAACCTGAGAAGATACTCAATGTTTAATCTTGTAATAACTCAAGATTAAGTAAGGTTTAAAGATGGGGCCTTATAGTTGGTATCATAGGTTGGTTTAGATAACTTTAGAGGTTAGGGTATTCTCTATGCATAAGTGACAGTACTATAATGGATAGGATTTCAGAAAGCGTCCTAGTTTTAGATAAAGTGAATGAGTAAGTATATCTTAGTGGTTATCTCCCTCATTAGTAAATGATGGTTTTTGTTGATATACTCACACTGAAATTTCTGCTTTTAGTGAATGGATAGATCTACCTTGCACCAAAGTGACAATAGGATTGAAGGAAACTGTGGTGGTTCTCTGATTAAGATACTGGATGAAATGGGGTATTCAATGTGGAAACACATGGTTGTTCTAAACCAACTATCAAGGAGTCATGATCATCCACTTGAACCTTGGTATGTTCGGTAATGCATCATGTACGAGAAGACCAATCGATGTAGAAGTTCAGGTAATAATTATAAAGGTAATAATTAGGGTTTATATGATCCTTACTTTTGAGGTAATTATGGGTTATTATATGTTATGAGGGAAAATTAAAGGCATGAGATAAACATGACGTTAAAATATGTTATGATTATTTTTGAAGATTTTATATCATTTTGGGGAATGTTTTGAGATTTATACAGTTTTGGAAAATGGACAACACGCAGACCATGTGACAACCCGTCGCGTCGGAAAAATATGCGGGAATAAAACCCACAACCAAAGTGCGACTGGTATTTATCACCTACCACTGGACTACGTGAAGTTCCTAGTTAGTTTGACTGATTCTTTTTAGTTAGATGATTTTTTTAATTAAGAGTAATCTGATTTTGGGTTATCTATGGAAATTTATTAACCTATCATGGAGGATATGTGATTAGGTTTATTACTTTTCAATATGAGACTTTAAGAGTAACTGATGTTATTTGGAGATAGGTGTTAATTTGTACCTTAGAAGACTATGCGACTAAATCCTTAAAATATTTGGGTTTCAATATTATTTTGGTTTACATTGAAGTATTTTATGGACAATTTGTTTATTGAATGGTCTTTGTTGAACTTTGGGTACTGTTTGATAAATTTTGGAGATTAAGAATAGATTTGTTTTTTCAAAAAGGATTATCCTTCATGGGTATTATCTGATCTTGTACTAACTTTTTTTGTTTTGTTTTTGGTTAAGGTCTAAAGATATGGGAAGTATATAGTTCTCTTTTTTTGATTAGGTGATCCCCTATAAGTTGATTATAGTACTCTTAATGTGAACAAGTATTCCTAAATACTCGTCTTTTGGGGAAGGTATGAGTTTGTGTAAGAAATCTAGTAAAAGTTGAAAGTCAACCTGACAAGTAAGTAAGTTTCATTAAGATCAAAAATAAATTCATTAATGAAGAGTAACTTAAAAAAATGTTTTCTGTTAAATTTTCTTACTGGGGAATCGAATACCGTTTAACCCATCACGTGTTTGTGATTTTCTTGTGGTTAACTTTCTCCTAAACGTGTTTTTTATCACTCTAAATCAGAACATGAACCTATGTTTTCTCCTCTATTTCCAGGTTTTCCTACATGGAGTCCTAGTATGGGTTAACATGGGTGACCTCTGTACTTATCATTCTTTATTTTAAAGTGATTTTTTTACCGACTCTTCTTCCGATGTGGGACTTTCAAGGATGTTTCCAAGGTCAATTTTAAAATTGCAAGGACGCAATTCCGAAAAGGGTTGAAGGATGTAACTCCCCAGCTAAATAAAGAATATGAAATTTTTATATTTATCCATATTTGTGAATAAAATATTAATATTACTTTAAAGGGGATGCAATGCTCGATGGCTTACCCAACAGGCAACAACGAGTTTCTTGGGAATCTTACGTTGCACTCTAATAATAAAATAATATTATTTTAAATAGTAGTTAACGCCTAGCCGTTTTAATGGAGGGAATGAACAAAACTAACTACAAAATGATTATATATGTTTTTCAAATAGTTTTAATTTTTACAATAAATTTTAGAGGATTAAAAATGCAAATGAATCCAATTTTAAGCGTAAATATTTTAATATTCTTTAAAAGGTCGATTAACCGCCTTTTGATGGAGAACCTCTGTTAAATCAACTATTTGACAATTTTATGTTATATATTTGACAAAATAAAATTCTTCTCTAGAATCGGGACATCAAAATTTACTTTCTGTAAATTTTTTGTATTTTTCCGAAAAAGTTCAATTTTTAATGAATAGTGAAAAATGTTGTATTTTAATTCAAAACCTCATTTAATCTAATTTATTTATATGATTATATTATCTTTTGAATTGGTTTTAAAGTTAAATTATAATATATTTTTACCATTTAATCCAATAGTGGTTTTTGAAATTAATTTCACTTTGAAATTAGACTTAAACTAGTGTCAATCTTTTGATACATTTTGTTTCATAAAAACACGCTTTTTGTTTTGACAGTGGGAATTAATTATTAAATTAATTAATGAAACTTATATGTTATGAATTTTTTAAAATAGAAATCATTTTTGAATTCTGAATATCAAATATTTCTTAGGGTGAACTTTTGGTGATTTTCTGAAAAAAAGTCAATTTTTGATGAATAGTGAAACCACTAAGTGGTACTTATAAAAACGGATTTTCTGTTTAAATGATATTTTAAAATCTTTGTGTTTTTAATTTCAAAATTCTGACATACATGGTTGTAATTAAGAAGTAAAAAGTAGTTCAATTGGATTAAAATAATTTTTTTGTTGAATAGTATCTTATTAAGTTTTTAATCACAATTAGAGGTAATTAGTGTAGTTTAAGGTAAGAATAATGTTTTAATAAATTTAAATGACCTAGAAACATGTCCTACCCTCATTGGATGAGTCATGGCCGACCAAGACATTCCATGGGTCAACTTGGGGACCCCATGGAGCCAATTTGGATGGAAAATGACATAAATACCTTTTTATTTAATGTTAAAATTAAAATGACACAAACATGAGTTGTTTCACAAAGTCAATTTTTACATGGGGTTATACAAGTCAGATATTTTACTATAAATATTCATTGGAAATCTAAAAATATTTCCTACATCATAGTATTTATTTATAATTTTTAGACATTAAATAAATTAAATTATTTATGACATCATGATAATGCAGTGATGACCTCATTATTTAACGATTTAAATAAAATTGAAATATAATGTGAAATCTAAGAACTACACATGTAAAAACTCTATTGTATGGGTGGACATAGAACCCTTATCACCTTATCCTCGAAACACATCAATGTGGGACCATTAAAATCTGAAATTCATTCTAAAATAATGTAATGTCTTCACTTGTGTCCTTTTGTTTTATTTTTCTTCTACAGCCCCCTAAACTCTTTTTATTCATTTATTTTGTAACAACTCCAGTATCTTCAATATACTAGGATGTTTTTATAAGAAGTATTATAGCTACACTTACACACACATTCGTCTAATGGTTAAAGAACATACTGTTTCTGTGGTTGGCGATTTTATGCCTCACGAAATGATGATTGTTCAATATTCTTTTAACACCTTTAAAGGTGTCCATTATGATGTCACTGTATTTTATATATGATATATATGGTATTTAAGTTTACTATATTCTTCTGTATTTTATATTTAAACCATACCTTTATTCTTTTCATGTTGTGTAAATGTGATAATTACATATGAGGAAGTGTAGACTACCGCCCCCTCAAGTGATGTGACTCGTACATGCAATACATGGAATGTGTAAAGAATGTATTTAATGATAATATGTGACCTATATAACATATATATTATACTGTAATTATAATATATATATATATCATTTATTTTTAATTCATTTAATATGACAAAGAAAAAAATGAAAGTAACATTCATGTGTACGTATGGCCTACCGTCTCCATGAACTGTGCTTTTCGTTTTTATATCCAAATGATATGGAATAGTATAAAATTAATATTTAATGGATATATATGATATTTTAATCATTAATACTATTCTGAAAATTATTTACTTATAACTATGTGGACAATCATTTTTCAAACATGTTCATTTTTGACTCATGTACCAAACATCGACAAAAACGTCTGATATGAACTAACATTAGTAAAAAATTATTATAAAATTAAAATATGTGATATGAAAGGAATAATATTCTATAAAGGAGGTCCATATGAAATTATAAATTGACCAAAGTTTATTATTTAGGAATATAATGAAACGAACAAGACAAGTTGGACTTGAGGTAAGGGATCCGACTCCTCTCTTTCTTTTAAAGTACACTCTTTTATGTCATTCCTTTAAAAGCTCATCTTTCCTGTTATTGGTATATTATTTTATATTACTCTTACTGTAATTTTTATGTTCATATGATTTGAGACCCTATTCTATCTCATCAATCCATTTTGGAAGTTTTAAGTGGCGATGTTAGGCTGCCGAGTTATCGTAAGGGATTTTCCATCTCACTTTTATTCCCGTGAGATTTATGCTACATTTTCCCCAATTTAAATTGATTGGTGTATGTACTTCCCATTATTATACACTTTTTTTAGTATAATTTCATTTATGGGTATACAAATATTCAGTGTATGACCCTTCTTCCATGGGGTGTATGTTTCTAAAGTTACCCAACTCGGTAAGGGGACCTTTCACCCTCCACTTTTTAAAAGACTTCTTTTGTTATGTCTTTTAATTCACATACTACTATGTTGGGATATGTTATTTTATATCCTTATTTATGTAAATTTTATGTCCAAGTGATGAGATTCCATTTTTATTTCTAATCAACTCATTTTCTTAATTTTGAATTGATGTCGTTAGGCTGTCGAATTTTACCAAGGGAACTTTTTAACACAATTTCGATTTCTTTGGGTTCAACATGTAGTTATTGAATATGTCATCCTTTGAATATGTGTGATTGACCTTTTATTGTTTTAAACATACTATCCACTTATATTGGGTGTATTTATATTTGTCACACATAATTTTGAGATTGATTTATCCTTAATTTAAGGATACCTTCTTTATAAGGTATTTCATCACATTTAACATTTCTATTGAGACTCCATTGTTGTTATTCACCAATTCACTCTTATATGGTGTATATACTGTCCTATAGAATATTATATCATGAATCCATTTATTCTCATGATATTATAATGTTCTGACTAAATGTTATTCCTTAATTTTTGTATTCAAGTGTCTCTAATTTTGGTAAAACCCCTTTAACCAAAATATCGCTATAAATGTTTTAAATATTTGTTCTTATTAATATCCATGTTTTCAAAATGGTGTTAAGGATTTATTTATATGGATATTAATGGTTTAAAATTTTAAAAGCTTCAAGGTGGTATGTGACACATTGATTCAAAAATCTCTTTATTAAATGTTTTAAATGTTTTTGGAAATGGTTTCTTTTTGAATGGATTCATTATTTCAATATAGTAAAATGTTATATTGTGGTTGAAATGTGGAAATGCTATGTTTCCTTTATGCTTGTTTTATGTGAAACGTTTATGTTATGGTTCTTGGGAATTGTTATGAAAATCAGTGGTTCCGTGATAAACTAAGGGCGGGTGATCCCGATATAGCTCTCCAATGCATTGGGTAACACGAAGGAGTGAAATGTTAATGTTTCTCCGATGAGATTTAGGGAATATACTGTGGTGGGTATTCCAAATGTAACCAAGAGGGTTACTACCTACGTAAGAATGTTATGAATGCCTCAAGTTACCTTTATGTATTATGATTTCTATAACTTATTCATGATTTTATGAGGTATGTTAATGTTCTTATGTTTTATGGGTAATGTATGATTTCATTATTATGTGTATATGCACACATGTTTCCTTTCCATATTTTTATATCCCTTACTGAGATTTTTATGCTAATCCCAATTTTTTTTGAAATGTTTTTTATAGGTCAAGGGGAAGGTACATGATATGATGATAGTGTCAAGGAAGTGTCAAGAAAGAATCCATGCTTTATTTTTAAATATGTTTCCATTGATGGGAAAAAAATGAATACTATTTTTTATGTAACCACTTTGTTTAAATGTGGAATGTAATGTAAGTTTTTTGTTCTATTTCTCTAAAACTCTAAACCTGAAAAGATCCTCAATGTGTAATCTTGTAAGAACTCACGATTAAGTAAGGTTTATGGCTGGGGCCTTATAATACACATCCCATAATATTTAATATATGTATTTTCTTAAATAATCATATTTGAAAAGTATAGTGGTATACAAATTTTCAATGAAGTGTTACTAAATATTATTATAATAGTAATGTCCATATTTATGGGAATGGATATTAGATAAATTAATTTCCATATTGTTTAATGTATCATTTAATTATTACGAATTCATATTCAATTATGTTACTTAGTGCATGTCCGATGATTTACCATGTGGTTGTGTATCATCTGGGGAAACAATAGTGTAGTTTTGAGTTAAGGAATTTGTTATTGAGAAAATAATACCAAAATAGTTTAGAATAATTTATGGTATTTTCATCCGATGATTATAAATAAAAATTATGGAAAAATGATATTATTAATATGATCCATCCATCTAGAAATAACATTGTTAAAATAAATTCTTGAAATCTCTCTATGAAAAAAATGTAATAATAAATACACATTAAAAATTTTCAAATAGATTTCGGTAACATGAATGAAATATTTGGTAATGGAATTGAAATTGAAACAAGTGATGGAATTTTTTTTTATTATTTTAACTGGAAATATCTCACAAAGATGTTTTAATGGTATGATATGTTATATCTTCTTCATTGATGATTATTATATAATGGAATGAATATTCATCATCTCCCACAAGAATTATGTGTTTATATTCATAACACATTAATGACGGGATGGAAAAGTATCCTTGGACATATGATTTAAATGTATAGAATTAAAAATGGGATGAGGTCCATAATAATATTTTTAGAATATTATCTTATGATATACATGATAAATAAAAATTTATAGTCAGTGAAAAATCCTTTAATAAATTTTATTGTTGAGAAGAGGAATGGGAAAATATATTTCCAAAAAATTTCTAATTGAGAAATAACATCCATAAATATTTTAAAAGTAAATTGCATTGAAATAAATTTATATATCTAGCAGATATTTTTTTATTATGGAAGAGAGAACCTTATACAAGTTGTGATTATTAAATAACCCAATTTTTATGTCTATTCAAGTTTTCAAATGTAATTATTTATTTAATAATAAGGAGAAACATTAAAAATTTTAATATCATGGAGATGTGTGTATATTTCAAAGATATTAAAAAATATTAAAAAGAAATTAAATAAATTATGTACAAGGAAATGTTGTAGTGAAAAATAATATTTTTTGTAGAAAATTATCAGAATATTTACCACAATCATCAATAACACTAGGATGATAGTGGTGAATAGATGAATAGATTGTGGATGTGGAATTACCTATTTAAGATTGAATATATCATTCATATGATATCATATAATAATATTTTAGTAAATTTTGTCATAATATGTATAGTCAAGCTGAAATATAATGGAAATACATAACCAAATATCAAAGAACCCCAGTCTAAACAAGGAGGATGAATACATTACCATATCCATATTTCATATCATATGTAGATAATTTTTTTTATAAAATATACAATGGATATGAATTGGTTTCATATTATGAGAAAATATGTTCTTTAAATTGTGATAAATCATGTGAATGAGATCATTTCAAAACCAATAGTGAATAATTATATTGAGACTAATTTGGTCTTCCGTAAAAAGTTGAACGAAAATAGAACGGTGGTTCAAAAAAAGTATTACTCCATTATATGTGATACTTCTAGATAGAGGGTATAAATGTTGATAAAAAATTCATCTTCATCATGAATGGAGAAAAGTATATAATTGATGTCAATAATAGTGGAAATTAAATTAAATGTTTTGTAAGTGTATGTCATGTTTAAAATTTGGAATCATGTTTTGGAAGAGTAAGTTTATATAAAATAATAAGATTGTTTCCTTAATCGTGATGATGATACCAATGATTTTTAATTAATTAATTCATTATATAGATTGATGTATGTACTGATAGAATAATATTCATAACATTATAATAGTTGAAAAATAAATTTTTCTAGCATGGAAGATATGATTATGATATTTATGACATCAATTAGTCTAATTAATGGATGGTGGATTTAATGTATTTTTTTGTTATACTCACTATGTAAGGGAATGAATAATTTTTTAAAAAATATATATAATTCTAGAAATATTATTTTGATATATCAATGATTCTAAAGGTGAAATTATACTTAGTTTAATGGTTGTTTATAGAAGGCATGACACGTTAAATATAAACCCAAAAATGACATTGAGGTAATATAATGATTTTGAATGGATAATTAAAAGGGGTGAAAACTCTAAATACTACCTAAATATAATTATAAAGGTATGAAGAGAATATTATGTTTAATTTTTTAAAATTCATTCTTTTAATTGGAAGTTTATTGTACCAATCGTTATATAAACTGTACTTTTTTCCACGTTCTAGGAGGCACATTATCAAAATATTCCAAAAGATATCCACTTAATTTTTGTAGAAAGTAGTAATTTAGTAGATAAAATGAATGTGTTATTTCAATTTTTAATTTGTTGGTAAATATCGTCAAAGGTTATTGAGTTATACGTGTAATATATTAGGTTAGTTCATAATTTGATATAAATTCATCATAAAAATATCATTCTATATTTTCATACGATACATTTAAAATATAAACAAAATACAAACTTTTTAATTCTCAATACACTAAAAATGATGAATATATTGTTTCTAATAATTCTTATCGATTGACACTATGGTTGAAATCTAATAATGAATATATTAGAGTTGATGTGAAGTTTATTATTGAGGTCAAATGTCATATGTCAACTAAAATAATTGTAACAAACAAATATGTCCATCACTCATATATTATTAACATTAAAAAAATATATCACACAATCAGGTATGAAGTGGTGCATATATATATGAGTCATGAATGCATTCCTACTAAAATATTGGTTGTAGATATCCTAATAAAGGACTTAAATAAATATGTGTTTTAATTTCAACACATATTACTTATATTTTTTTCAACTCCCTACACATGAATAATGTGGATTTCATTCCAGATATTCTTGAGGATTGTATTGTTTTGTCCAAAAATTGATTTAATTTTTACCTTGATTTAAACAAAAAATGTGAGTCCTTTAGGTTCATTATCTATTGAATAATTATTGAACAAAGAAACAGGTCAGTGAAATACATGGTGTTTCCAAATATGACCGGGTTTAATTATTTTTTCCATTAAATCCATATCAAAAAATAATTTCCTTAAATTAATAATTATATTATCAGACATGTTTTTTATGAGAAGTTATCTCAATTTTATTTCATTTTATATCATTTAATATCGAGATGTCTTGGATATTATGATCTGGAACAAAGAGATAATTCAATTATCATTTTATTTTAATCATGATTATCAAATTAAAATGAAATATTTCTCTTAAATATTATGTGTTAATAAATTACGTCATAACTATATATTGTCTCCAATGAAAAATAGTTCATAATGTGTGTAATTTTTCAAATATTTGGTTTTTATATTATTAGTTTTCAATAAACCCGATTAGAGACATTTTTAGAAAAAAAAACTCATGATTTTTAAGTATTATTGTTAATTTTAAAGGGAGAAAGTAGTGAAAGAATGGTTTGATGATAAAATATGTATTCATTTTTTTGGAGGTTAGGGTGAAATTGTCTTCATTTATTGTTTATAACATATCTTATTAAGTGTTATTATATCATGATATGTTAATTGAATTATAAAATTGAAAAAAATCATTTTGATCACATTACATCATTAAGCATTGGATATCACAGAACCACATAAATAAATAGAGATCAAATGATAGTGTATGTGAATCTCATGATTTAAAAAACAAGGGAAGAGGCATTGATACCTTATGGCTTCTAAGAAGTATGTAATTATATATAGTTCAGTAAATCAATTGGTAATGTTATGGTAATTACATGAATAAATATAAATTTTATAATATGGAGTTATGTTGGGGGACATGTGATCACCTAATCAGTGGATTCCTTTGGATCACGAGATATATGAGATTTTATGTGAATAATGTTAGTAAAATTATATTGACTATATATTATTTTTATGTCACATTAACCCTAAGAGAGGGGATTGTTAAATTAGAGTGCCAAATGTTTTGATCAATGTGTTGGATATTTTCCTCATTTTGGAAGAAATGTTTTTAGAAAACATTGATTAAATCATATATATACAATATACCAATTTGTGTAAAAAAAACACAAAAAAATAGTATTAATTGGGTCACCAAAAATATCAAATCCAAGGATAATACAATGATATTGGAATATTAATACATAAATTAACAATCAATCACTACATATATTGAATTACAGAAGATCATACGTGGTCACTATATTACATGAGACCTTCCATTTTAATAATTATAGGTATATAACAATACACCCCTCAGATCACATCCATAATCTCACCCTTACTCACTACCTTGGGTGATGCGTTACTTAGTTTATCAACTTGAAGGATATATAAATAAATCTGGAAAATTTGTATTTTCCCTTCACTTGTACAAGACTCTTCTTCCAATGTAACTCTGAATTGATGCACATGAATGGAATGTTCACTCAAATAAGATATTCAAAACCAAATAATAATGTAAATATTTTTTTAAAGACTACATATTTTTGAAATATATTTTTTATTAAATGATAGTTGATCATTTTTGACAAAACATAATTTCATTAAGACCCCATCATTCGCAATGCTCCCAGCCATCATGAAGCTCTAATCATCGTACAATGCCAAACTATAGTAATTTTATTAGTCATCAGGAAATAATATTTATCAAATACCTTATTATCAATTAGTACTAAACATTTATTTTCAAAAAACATGTATTTGAGGAAATATGCTAATTTTTAAAAGAATAACCATCGAGTAAGACCTTCAAAAAAGTATATTTTTTCCCATTTCCAAATTTCTCTTGATCCATAATTTGGTAAGTTGCCTCTTCCTTATAAACATTTCTTCCTACATGATGCATGCATGATCACCAAATCCTTTTCACAAACTTCTTTATTAAAGTTCCTAATAGTCTTTTTCAATGTGAATATTTGTAAAAATATTCTCATTCACAGTGATTATAATAATCATGTATCGTTCCATTATTACATCACACCTAAACTATTCTCTGTGAATCATATTTGGTGAATTTCCTATTCATAAGGACATGATATTCCTTTATGATGATCCAAATCAACCTATATCTCCATAAATATGTATATCCATTACTTCTTCATATATTGATGAGTTATTATAATTAATATATATTTCATGAATCCAATCCCATCATTTTTATTTTTTAATCTAAATATTTGAATAACAAAGTGAAATAATTCCATATTTAGAAATTAATCCACATGCACCATACAATAAATATACAACTAGAATATATGATTTTCCTATTGTTGATTGAAAAAAAATAAACAAAAATGAAATCTATTTCAAACTATGATGAACCATTGATCAAACAATATCCCCTTTATGTTTATTGGAAATCCCAAGATAATTTAAATGAAGCACCACCGTAAATCAAAATCATGATATTTTTTAAATAACTCTTCCAAAATAATTATTATACATGACCAATTCTTGGTATAGACCAAAAATGAAAAAATAAAATTTTATTCCTCGAGTGACCATCAATGAATCATGTAGTGAGACGACTTATTGAATTTAATTATCATCCATTGGTAGTAAACCTGATGAAACATTATATGAACTTAATATGAAAAATATAATCCCAATAAATCATATACTCCCAATATACATGGATAAAATCCCCAAGAAGATTAAAAATTAAATAAAAACATAAATATGGTAAAAACCATAACCTTTTCGTGCAATAGGATGTGGCAGAACACTGAATATCAGCCAATGTTTCTTGAACATCGTAAATGCTAATGTATTAGTCATAATGTCATCCAATTGATCATTATATTCTTCATGATCCCTTATAATGACACCATTCTCATCTATTTCATTGATGGATGTATATATGATCTCAATATGTTTAGATCAAGAGTGGTGATGTGGATATTTCATCATCTTGTTCATGATCTTGTTGTCACATAATATCACCATAAATTGATTCACTTCCCACCTATATCTGTAAGCTATGGAATCATCCATAATAGATGGAAACATGACATTGAAAATGATATATACTTTTCTTCCTATGTCCTATGATAATTTCATTCTTATTTCATTTTCAACCATCGCAGACATTTTTTTCATCGACTAATGCACTACCACATGTGGAAATTAGATACAACACATCGCTATCCAATTTATAATTTTCAAGAAAAGGTAATTCATTTTATATTCTAATATAAAAGTAAAATACAACTATTAGAGTACCATAAAAATATATCATGATTATTTCAACAGTTGAGGAAATATTATTCCTTCAGTATGAATTGGTAGAAATCCACTAAAACTATTCAGAACACAATATCATTGAATGATGAATTGAAAAATATTATTCTTCAAATAAACTCCTCTAGAAGGTGTACACATATATTTCTATCCCCAATTAATTCCATGTTTTTTATAATCCTAACCCAGAGTCCACAGTAGTTTGGAGTCATGAATGTAGATTAATGTGACTAAACATCTAGTGACAAAATATTATTTCCTCTTCAATTATTAAACAGATGGTGTTTATTTTCTAGATTTATGGAGTAAATTATCAATTTCCTTATACATTACAACAAAATAATTTCTAATATTAATTTTCATGGTTGAACACTTATAAGTAAATGTCACTACCAGTCTTGAGTCATAATGATGACTCACACTCAAAATATTTTGATGAAAACCTTCCATCTAGAGATCTGTTATTTTCATTAGCACGTTATTTTGTAAATCAATATTAACACCACCTTTTAAATAAAATGGAAAATATTTTATATAAATATATCTTACATAAACCATTTTATTATCATTTTTCATCAAATATTTCTTCTTATTCATGTAGGACGAGTATCCACTATCAGGAATCTAGGTTCTTCAGTTCATTATAGCTCTGTGAAGGATTTTTTCTAGGTTGTATTTATCAATCTTATTATTTTCCATCAATTAAATAATTAATTAAGTGGATGAAAAATGGAAAATTTTAAATAACATTTAAATATTAATGGCCTAATTGTACTAATTTTCTTATATTGGAGAGGAATACATATCATGAATTTTAAATATGCTTATATGACGAGTGTATATTTTTCAAAGAGATATATAGTTATTTTTTCAACCATTCATCTATATGTAAAGAGAATCATTTTTCCAATTTTTGAAAAGTAAAAAAATAATATTAATCATTTCATACATATAATAATGTATATGGTTCCATTCATATTTTTTGACTTCCAGGAAATTCCAGATCCTAATAGATCATTACTCATCATAGTAAGACATTGTGTGGCCTAGAACGATGAAAAAGAAACATCTAATGAGGATAAAATATTATAACATATATTTCTCAATATACCAATTTATTTTTTATAGGTATTTAACTAGATATAAACTCTATATTATTGAATATTTTTTGTCTACTTTATCTTTTTCTAAAAAATCTATATTTGATAGGAAATGAGGCAACACTATGATATATTCAAAATTATCATTTTATTTTCATTTGATCATGGAATTTTTAAACATAAATGTTTCATTATCCTAACCAATTACAGTTTTCAATAAATTAACATCATATATTCTTCCTGTCATTTTATACTATTTCAAAATAATCATTAAATATATCTAATAATTATCTTCCTAAAAACCCACCAAACACTATTTAATATTTAATTTTAATTTATTTTCATTCATTTTATAGACAACTCCATATAATGACTTCTATTTATATTACCCAACTATCATATCCTATTACTCTACTCTTGATGAATGGTCATTAATTAATTTTCTTGTTCATTAATCTGATTTATAAACTCCAGAACCACTACGGAGAATTAATGTGTTAGAAAATGTTACTATACATCTACTTGTGGTTGATAAATATCTATATAATGTAAATCCACATTATATGATGGCCCTTTAAATGAAAATCTAATTTTTATAGTTCACTTCATTTAATTTCAATATATTTAATTGAACACTCAATTTTCCATCACTAATTATTTTACATTTTTATACTTATTGTATTAATTATTTAATTTTTTTAGACAACCAAATTTATCGATCATGTAATCTCAAATAGTAAAATTAAAATATAATTCTATATCCTAAAAAAAGTAATTATTATCTACATTTAATTGGAAATTAAAGTCATTATCTATGAGTTATTTTTTAATTTGTTGTCTCCATTTTTATGGAACATCCTCTAAGGCCTATGAATGAATTATACATCACATTATACATTATTAAATCACCATAAGAACCCAATTGTAATGTTCCCAAAATCAATAAACATAAATGAGGTTCACATATTCTTTCATTATAATATACCTATACTTATCATGAATTATACATAAAATAGATAAATAATTTAATATTTCACCTCCCAAATATCATTAATAGCATTGGAATTTCTAATTTTTTACATGGATTTTAATTCATTTTCATTTCTTACTCGAATTTTGTAGCATCTAGTTTGACATTAATTTAGTAAGATAAAATTCATGTGTTTATTTCATAAAGAGAAATAACAAAAAAAATTATTCCTCAATGGATGACGCTATTGTTTTATTCCAAGGAAATATCCATCTTGATAATTTATTGACAATGTAAATATCATTAATTTTTACAGAAGTCCCTAAATGGAACTAAATAATTTATTAATTTTATAAAATAATATTTTTTAATTTATAGTTGGATGAATATTAAGATCCTCAAAGTTATTAGGAAAACCTAATGTTCTGGGTCCTTCACATAATTATAAAATTCATATGTATATTACAATTTCTATGTATTAAAATTTGTTTTACTGCATATCATTACCAAAAAATAGATTTAATAATATATTACTACAGAAATAGAATATTGAGATTTGGAATCTATATAAATAATTTTACAGAATGTTATAGTTATAGATAGGACTATTAAATAACTGTCATACGTACCATGAACTGTGTAAATGTGAACATTCACCCGATGATATTATAAATGATATAACATACAATTCATTAACATCTGGATGTTAATTCTATCCAAAAGTGAAACTATCACGATATTCACTGAATATATAAAGTAACCAATAATATAAAAAAAATTCACACTTAGAAAATTATTCCATATGATACCACATATAGAACCATAGAACACCCAGATATGGGGGGTGAATCCAAGTGTCATATTGTTCCTTCAATGAGGAAATTTTTTCTTATTGTCAGTTAGTACATGTCAAAACATTTTGATAGATTCATGTGACAACTAAATAAACCTATTTTGAAATAGAAACAGAACCATTACCATTTACATGGATAACCACTATGTCGTAGTATAAGGATCATATAATGATTATGGGATGATTGTAATGAAATCTACTAATAATAACTATATATTATAAATTTCAACATATCATTCATGGTAAATTTATACCAGGTAAATAAACATTAATTGATTTTTAGAGATATCACAGACTCCCCCATATATTACTTATATTGACCCTTCCTTTTTCACCGCCATTGGATAATCTATTAGAAGATTATTGACTTGATGGTCGAATAAATCGACTAGTCACATTAACATTTTTTCATAATTATTGCGACACTCTTATTAAATCATATTCAACACTTGCTGAAATTAAATCCACGGTTCAAAAGAATTAAATGGTTGAAATATAAATTTTCACATCAATGCCTTTCTTGAATATCCCTTGGTTGTAAAACCCCAAATTTCCCATTGTTTTCATGCTTTAGAAAAATATTTACATTGTATATCCTCCTATAATTCTTAATGATCCACACCATCATGAATATCAAATCCATCATAAAATCAATAGTATAATTAAATAATTTGTCATCATGAAAATCTTTTTTTCTGAAATTCATTAGTGTTCATAAATTCCTAAACATTCTTTTTTTCCACTTTTCCTCACCAAATCACACTGATTAATGAATGAATTCCATTCAAATAAGATCATTATAATATCATATAGATTATCCAATTTCTAAAAATATTTTAATCCCTTATATGATTAGAGTACACTTATTTGTTGACATATTCTCCTTCATGATGTATTTAATCTCAATATGGCCATTTTTAAAACACATTAGAAATTTTAATGATGAACCTATTCATTATAAATATTATGTGAAATTTTATACATCATGAGGCTTCTTGAAATCATCAATCAAACGGTTTTCCAGCATTCCTCAACAATAATATCAACAAAATAACGTGACAAGAAGATGATAAGGAGTCTTATGATGAATGAAATATAATTTCCTTAAGGTTGTGAAATGAATAATTTTCTATGATTTTCACAGTTAACAAAGTGAATTTATTTCAATAAAGACTGGTCAAAATGTTATAGGATCTAGAATGGAATGATTATGTGGTATGATCGTAGGAAACGACTAAAGTTAAAAAAAGTAGGTGTGGATAATGAGGTTGCATGATCGATGTCACATTAGTGTAAGATAAAAGGCAGGTCACGTGAAGTTGAGGTCATTTTTTTGTCGATGTAAAAGTGGAATTTCTATTTAACAACAAAATACAAAGTTCATATGGTTTTTTAAATTTGATAATGTTATATGATTGGAGATGAATTTACCTTAAATAAAATGATGTAGTTTTTATATTATCAGATTAATTTGATGGAATCATGAGATTACATAAAACAATAAGTGTTAATGGATACAAGATATAATGTTATAGAAGAGGATGATTTCTAAATATTTGGTGAATCATGATAGAAATGAACACTCTCTTATGTTTGAATTAACCAAGAACTAGTCTTCATTGGATTATACTAGTTAGTTAATATATTCACATAATTATAGAGATGGAGAATCGAGATAATTAAATTTTAGAATTATTGTAATGCTGGTTGGACAATATTTTTAATCTAGAAATTATAGATATAATTCACTATAGTGTAATGGGTAAATTAACATATTGCATTTATTATCCCATTAAATTTAGTTGAATGAATCTGAACCTCAAAAAAAATTGATGTTCCCTATACATGTTTTTATTTATATAAATTCGTTAATACAAGGCGCATATAGAAGGGGATTTTTTTATTAAACAAGATCCACAAAGGGCTATTTATTACATTTGTAAAGTCTATATTACTCCCCTTAAGAGAATTTCATTAGGTTTGACCAACATGCCTGAAATTTCTTAATATGTTAAATATAATGAACATGGTATTCTAAAAATAAATAAGAACGACATATTAAAACTTCATGAACCATCTACAGAGTAAAATATCCTTTATAATTATGAAATTAAATATTTTCAATCCTGGTTAGTTTAAATCATAAGAAACAAACATATTACTGATGATTCACATGAATGTAACTATTTATGAACATAGTGAATAAATTTCTCAGAATATATAAGAAACCTATACAATGACACATATATAAGTAATATAAATATATTTTTTGGGATTATTTAAATTACTATGACACTGAATCTACTATAGTGATTAAGAACTAAACACCCAGAAAATGACCAGCAAGATCTATACGAATTTATCGAACCAATTAGACATTATAATAAGTGAAAATATGTTAATAATAATGAATTATTGAACATTAATGTTTTTTAAGAAATAATATAATTAATGTAAATGTATTATTCTCTATAGTAGATGATGATCAATGTTATTTTAGACTTTAGTTAATATTTTACTTTAATTAAATCCTTTAATGATTAATTTATTTCAATCTAATAAATAATAACACATTTTATTAAAATTATTATACCATAACATTTTTTTGAATGAATTTTTCTTCATGAGATATAAATTTCAAAATTTAGGACTATATTTTTAGGTTTTATATTATTCTATAAAAAATTCACAATCTAAGGACTATGATATTTCGTTCCTAAAACTATAGAACATGAGTATTCAAGAAATAACTATGCTATAATTTTTATTAATTATCATTAAGAACTATTATTAAATTCTTTTATTTATGAAATAAAATTTTAATGTTTAAAATGATGTTTATGATGATTGGTTATGAATTGAAAATATTTTATTCTAATTTATTATTCTTTTTCATTATGTCTGATCATTTATTATCCTATAATATAGGTCACCAATTCAATTAATAATTTTTAAACTATTAATTAGATATACATTACTCGAAGTAATATATTGGAATTATTTTATTATGTGATACCATTACGAAAATATTATTGAAATCATTGTGTTCGTAGTTCTATTGTAAAGGTGTTTGAAATATTGATATAAATATGATAACCACTGTAGAATTAATGATTATGATATATACATTTTTACTTATTATATTATGTTTCATAAAATAATTTGGAAATGAAGTTGAATTTATGATTATGTGTTTAATTATTTGAGTTTAATGGTAATTACATGAATATTTGATCATTCTCAAGGGGTTTCTATTTTTTCAATTGAAAACCATTTTTCGTTTCACCATATATTTATTTATGATTATTATATAAACCTCCATTTTTAGAAAATGATTTTAATTGATTTGATTAAATGTGGGACATATATCGTGGTAACTGTTTCAGTAATGAAGAATCCAAAAGAAGTAATCTTATGTGTATTGAATGAAACATGATTTTCAATTTAAGAACATGTTTTGTCAAAATATATGCTCTTGGTGGGTGTGAACTCTATTATAATATAAAAAGTTTCCAAATTTTATTAGGCAATAATATTAAAATGTTATTATAATATTGGGATATAAAATCATTCCTAGAAATCATAACATATTAATTTTTTGATATAAAATATGTTTTATATAAAACATAGGGGGAGTAATTCGATGTTGTTGGGAATAAAATCCCTAGGAAAATATTTTCATCATTTTCACTGTTCAGTGAGAATAATATTATTTTCACTTCATTATATAAGTGGATCCAATACTAAATATAAAATACAAACAATACTAGCATATAATAACACTAACTACTAAATTTTTCTCAGATATTAGATAATGTTTCATGATCTGGTCAATAAATATGAGGATGTACATATACACATGACCCTATATTATATTACTTATTCCTATTTACAACCATAAAAACAATAATAATTTCACCACCTATTATAATTATAGAATTTAAAAGTACATTTTTTGAAATGAGAATAAATTTTTATAGCAACACACTCTTCCAATATATATTAATATACACTTAAGAATTATCATATATATTGTTCATTAGATGTATATAATCAATGAATTGATGTGGAAAATCCATCCTGAATATCACATCATATCGAATAATAAATATTATGGCTTCCCACCTACAACTCATATCTCCACAATAAGTTAATAATCAAAACATTCCCAACTGTTTGGTGGTTTATCCATCAACATATTGTGATATTACATGTCGACTAAAAGCATATGGGTTATAGTATAACATCTATAATTAATAGTGATTGACGATTTAACGGAAACTCAATTGTCATATATAACAATGAAATTCCAACACATAATGTTATATATCTAAAGAAAATGTATAACACAGTTAACACTCCCTTAGAGATACTGACCAATTTGAGTTAATGGTGCATTATGTGATTTGGATCAACAAACCGTGATAAATGCTCATCCCCACCACATTGGAATCCAAAATGAGGTCATCATGGTGGTATGTATCTATAATTATATACCTAAATCTAAACACATATTCATCATAGTTCATGATATTATCGATTGGGTATGCCTTAATATGAAATACATATTTCTACACTACACAAAAACCTATGCATACCATGTTCCCCTAATAAATTTAGTTATCTATCATTCATTTTATATTCCTTATCCGGGATAGAATCTGAATCCATACAAGATTTAAATTTACAAATAATAAGAATATACATATTCATGTTAGAATTATATAAAAATACATGCACAAAATTTTTTTAACAACCTTATGGGATTATTGGAATTATTATATAATATACCCATAAATCAGAATAAATTTGAATAATTATAGGTATGAACGTTAATATATTTTGAATCCAACAAGTCTTACATGTTTCATGAATGTACTATTCTTTCCACCTCAGACCATGAATAAAATGTAAACATATTTCAAAAATTATAATATTGAATTATCCAAAATACTATGATCTAGAAAATAAAAAAATACCTGACCATGATAAATTTTTTTTTCATTACATGTGTTAAAATTACACCTAGATAGATTTATTATCATGAGTTCTTAAATAATACCACCCTAATCAAACATATTAAAAATAGTAAATATTGAAATTGAAATCTATAATACCAATTCTAAATATATTCATCATAGCTCCCCTGATTATTATAAAACCACGTCCCCAAAAACATTAGGCATCCCTCATTTTATAATAAGGGATATCAACTCAAAATAAATATATATCAATATTTATTGAGAGACTATATCATTTCTTGTAAATAATCATAAATCATAGCAAAAAATAAGTTTTAAAAAATATATTAAATAATAGTATAAATATTTCCATAATGATCCAATATTATGTTAATAACATATAACATAATACATCAAAGGATATATAATAATTTAAAATGATATACATTTTAATAAAAGATATCACTTATGGTTTGATGATATTCAACTTGAGACTGTTATAAAAAATAACTCTATGGGATAATAAAAATGGACCTGATTCAACACATAGTCTCAGTCCCCATCTTAGACTATCGATATTAACCATCAACAATAACACATTTTCTAATAAATATTTCACAAAAAATGAAATTAGAACACACAATAAGTGGATTAGATGAGTTTTGAGTACAAATCAATAAGACACTATAAATTATTTCCTCCAAAAATTCAATAGTATGAATGTTGATAAACAATGGATTATGGTAGGAATAAAAAGTTACAATATTAATAAAAGTTATGATCTTGAGTTCATATCTTGTTATAGATTCAAAGACAATGAATTTATTAGACAATCTCAAGCTACGTTTCATAATTTCTTTCTAACATTATTAGGCCAGTTGAGCAGTACATTCCCACCAATATTAGATCATAGATGGAATTGAATATCTATCTATTATAATAAAAATGTAATTACAATGGGAGGGTTAGAACGAAAATTATATAAATCTCATCATTTTGTTATCTTAATTCATTATATTCATATTATAAAGATAATCGGAATGATTGGACATTCTACTATCGAACTCCTCATTAATTAAACTCCTACTACTCTAATAATGAAGAAATTAATATGGGAACTGTGTCCCACATATGTATTGATCATATCCTAATGAATTTTTATATTGAATCATAATGATATAATAATAATTAGTGATACAAACCATGTCAACAAGGATATTACACAACATGAATCTCAATCACAATATATTATTTTAAAGATAAATTAGAAAGTCATCAAATATATTTTTTTGTTACATTAAATAATTTTGACCTATTACAACAATACCACAAAACTAAATAAATATTCAGTAAAATATAACTTATTTTGGAATAGGATCCATCATTTTATATAATGAACACTAGGTTATTCCTTACTGATCCTCTGATTAAGACTCACACAGTTTATTGTCCCCAAGAATCCTCAATGATTATTGTGTGATTCCACTTAACCCTCATAATTTATAAACCTGCCATAGTTTCTAGATAATATTATCTAAGTTCATTATATAGAATTTCCCAGCATAGCTCTATATAATAAACTAATATTCTATATTGAGGGATTTTTTTAACCAAATAAGGTCCACTCTTCTATAATTTTCCCCATTGAAAAACCCTTTACCCTCAAAAAATAAATTTTATCACATATGATCAGAAAATTTTCAATTAGACAAAAAATTAATCTATGAATAAAAAATTGAGAACTAATATTATCCATAAACAGAAAAGGCTCAAATGGGATCAATTTAATCCTTAAGAGGGGGAGGTTGAATCAGTGGAATATTATCGATTATTTTATATTTCATTTTGAATAACAATCACCATTTTTTAATGATTTATCACACACATGAAATCAATAAATTTTCACATCAAAATTTAGAAATATATTTACATGTTTCACTACTCAATAAAACAATCTAGTCCTTGGAATGATTATAAATTACCAATTACCACACAATCCACTTAAAAAATTGTAGAGGGGCACAATAAATATTATATACCCTTACACATTTGTTGCACTATGACTAATAAAACAATGAATGTTTTTCTTCTAGAATGAGTGATGTAAATAAATATTTTTAACAAGTATAAAAACATTTACTTATTCATTCAAAACATTCCATTATGCCACTAAAATAACGTCCACATTTTTAATTAATCAGAACAAAATTCATTACTTTCATACCCATGAATAGTGATACACAACATTTCTGGTCATTAAACAATAACTAAATTAGAAGACTCACTACTATTCAATAGTCTGAATCTCTATTTCATAAACAAGTCTAGATCATTGAAGTATAAACAAGTCTAATACACTTATTTTATATCTCTGAAATTATTAGTCCCATTTTTCTATCATACATAGTAAATTTTGAATATAATTTATTATAAAAAGATATTATATTTGGAAGTTGATTCTCATGAAATTATATAAGGCAAAAAAAAAATTATACACACTATCTCACGTGAACACTTGAATAATTGTCATAGAATATTCTACTTTTATCACATTATATATTTAAACATGAAACAAAAATTATGGGATGCTGAAATTTATTCTAACTCAGTGAGATTAAAAAATTTATATTAAATTAAAAATTCAAACGACATTTTACTAATTCTTTACACTTATCTACTATTCTAGATTCTTCCAGAATTATACTAGATAATTTAAAAAATTAATCCTTTATCTAATTTATATACAATTTTTTTTCAAATACTAATTTTCATCTTAATTTTATTAATCTCATTGGAAACATGTAAAGGAAGAGGGATTCAAATTCTGATACTCCAAATCAACTAAACATTTTCTACTATATACATCACTACCCAATCTAAATACATCCCAACCATTCAACACTATGGTAGAAGAATAAACATGTTAAAACATTTTGACTACATTCTTTATCTCTTACAAACATCCTCAAAATGATGTAACTTATTTATATAAAACTCATCCCACAAATACATATCAGTGTCAATGGTTATCCTATTATTCATCACCCAATTAAAAATTAACAACATGATACCTCATTTTAATGATTTAGATCCCATTGAAATTGTTCACCAAATTATTTTATAACATCTAACTACGTGGTCAATAAATACAAACATATTTAGTAGTTATAATAAATCAATTGATAGTTCAATGTTAAAAAGTTCTCTTATTTGTCAGACCCAACATCTTATTATCTATTTTACATAATTTGGGTATTTAAATGTTCATCATCTGATTGCAATCCACATCTAATATTTATTAGTTTTATCCATATATGTATTTGTTTAGTATTATATACAATATAATGGTATAGATTAAAACCATTCCCCATTGAATTGTTTCAAAAACAACATAATTGGTTTTGAAACTCGGACATTGATGGTTCATTTGATGATATGGTTCATTAGATTGATCATATTGTCTGAATGATTGGTTTGTCGTCACATTTTAAAAACCTAAACATTTAGTGAATTCAAAATATTATCCATCAAAATAACTTTTACAATTATATATCAAACTTATTATTGGTGACTAAAAAACAATTAATTCATATAAACAAAGAGAGAACACATTTTCACCCACATAATTTCATAGATCTTGGATGACATTATCTTTTGTCAAATTATGATGTTCTAAAATTTAATTATACGAATGAAATGATAGATTTGGTGATTAAAATATTGAAATACATTATTTTTATAAAACAATTTCCCAGTAAATTGAAACACCACTCAGGAATATATGATTTGAAAACAAGATCAATCCCAAAAAATTTGTAAAAATAATAATTGTAATTGTTGTACATTCACTAGAAGCATATGTAAGATCATTTTAGTCAGACACTACTATTTCTAATCACCAAAACATACAATGTATGATTAATATTCCTATTGATGTCATAAAACAATCCATTCCTCAACCACATAATCTCAAAACCATATAGAATATACAAAAACTTCAATCCAATATTGTCCCAAAATCATCCACTTTGGATATTTTCACTCAATAAGATTTCCAAAATTACTAGATATTTTTAACCTCAATATGTGGATAACTAATAAATAACTATATATCTAAATTATGTCAATCATTATTTGGAAAAATATTTATATAAAATATTCCATGATGTCTATAAGTTTTCACTTATGAATTTCTCATGAACTTATAAATTTCCTAAAAATACAACTTATTGAAATTCCTATTAGAAACATTTATACTAAAGTCACATCAAGAAACTATAAGAATAATTCATAAAATAAATTTTGAGTTCAATTCCTAATCCCTTTAAAAAATTCAATAGTCTATATTCTTCCAAAAATGTATAGAACACACTAATGGATTGGTTTATTAGACATAATTTTTCTACTCATTGAAAACATTATCCAATGGAAGTATTATACTAGGAGAACAACACATACCTCAACCATGATGAGAAATTTCATTGGGGTCCATCATCAAAATTGTATTTAAAAAAATAATTAGTTGTAATGGTTTCGTAAAAATATAATAAACATGTTACATTGTAGGAACATACTCTAGATTGAGTTCATTCTTCTCCACATTCCCTTGGATGAAGTGATATTTGATTTCAAGATGTATTGAAAATAATTTTTTTACAATATTTATAGTGATTTTTATAGATATTTTATTTTAAAACCAAATGAAAATTGGTAAATTCACCACAATAATAATATCATCTATTTGATTATTCATTTACATTAGTTAATTTTTAGTTTTATTGATGCTAAAATATTAATCTTCAGTCATGATAAGAGTTATATGATAGTAGTTTTTTAAATTCCAAATCAGAACACATTCTCACCGAAAAAAAAGAATAAAAATTACTTATAAAATATATAATACACAGATCCTATCCAATAAGAATCTATATAACCAAATAATTAAATTCACATTTTCATCTTCATTGTTTTTTTTACAATACCCACTATATATGAATAAAATTTTTATCTTTTTTGGGTATTAGATCTTGAGTATCATTTTTGATAATTCATTCCAAAACATCATTGATGTCCTAAATCCACTTAGGTTGTGTCATATATTCATTAACATGTTTTTAATAAACATATTAATACAAATTAGTGTGTGTAATAATCATTTATGTTCTTATTACATGAACATTTTGTTATTGACCACCAAGGATTTATGTAACTTGTACTTATTTCCTCATTCTAGTGTGAGTTGTATGATGTTATTCCTCATCACTATGAAATAACTGAGTCTGATTATTTTATATGTTTGTAATCGAAGTAATAGGGATTTAGTTCATGTTTATCAATTAAATCAATTTCATATTCTTTATCATTATTTTCTCCTTTAGTTTTGTTGAATTTTTTTTCATATATTTCATAAAAATTTACATCATTAGAATCAAATATATGACATAATTCATTGTTTATAAATCAGTACTCTTTTCCATTTGAGGAATATCAATGAAATATAGAATTATCATTACTTTGATAAAATATTCAATGATATCCATATTGAACAATATAATTTATTGACACACAAACACCCATAAGGTTTTTATATCAAGAGGATCATCATATAAAATTTAGTAATGAGTTAGGTATGTAGAAAAAAATATTATAAATATAAATTTTTAGTGATCTAGTACCTCTAAATGTGGTGATAGAGACACTGTTTGATTAACATTGTATGTCCCACCACCAATTAAATTATATTATTTCTTTGAGAAACAACATAATTCCATATTTTGTATTGATAAATAAACACATAATGAATTCCATAGTTTTCAATATAACATATGAATTCATTATTCTTATATTCACCACATTTACTAGTCCTCATCATCACCCCAGAAAATTGAAATTAATTTTCCACTTTTCTATTAATACTCTTTAACATATTGAGAGCATCAAATTTATATTATAAATATATAATAAAAGAATTTTTTTTTAAAAAAAAATCGTTGAAATTCATGATTTAATTTTCAAATATTTTTGATGGTCTACTCATTATCGCATAAATATCAGAATAAATTTGGTCTATAGTATGAGGTGAATGAATTTCTATGTTCTCTTTCAAAACTTTTGTAATCATCCATTTCAGATAGAATAAAAAACTCTAATTTCAACTTCTTTTCATTTTTTTTTATTAAAATTTTCATGATTTATAAACATGATAATATTCCTCAAACACTTATTCACCAACCAATTATTCATTAACCTCCTCTATCGTATATTGATAAGTTGAAATCGTTATATCACTGACATGATACATGGGTTCTATTGTAAGTTGATCTCTGGTAATAACATTTTCACTCTCAAATATTTTCAAAATAGAACCACCTATTCTAAAAAAATTATTGAATTCATCACAATGTTTTGAAAAACAAAATTAGTTGTGTTCCATCCCATTGATAATCAAGGCCTTTTTAGATTTCAGTTGTTGTTTCCCAATAATATGTTACCTAAATCCTTAAATTAAGAGTGATTCCCCAATTAAAAACAAAACTATAATTTAATTAAAATCATTAAAACTATTAAAGAAATATACATATCCGTACATATATGGGGAGTAACCACTATAGAATATTCAAGGTTGTCACATATTATATAATTAGGAGAAGTATGTAAAATATGATTATTTTCATTGTATTTATCTTTATTAAGATTCAACTTTTGATGAAATTTAAAATTTTTTATAGTCCTGATAGAAAAAAATACATCCATTTTTAAAATTTCTATGACGTTTACATCATTCGTAAATATATTCCAGAACAGGGAATCTATTTTCAACATTCAAAAACACATTATCATTAGACCTTCAGTAAAAGTATTTACCGCCATAAAAATAATCCATGTAACTCATATGATAATGGAATATTAATTATTAAATCAACACATATTTTATATGTTTTAAAATACACCACAAAACCAGAAGTATCCATATAATGAGTATTTTCTTTTTTAACTTTCATAGTGTTAGGAGTTTTGAACAGGTTTTTCTACTACATTCTTACCTTAAAGATCATAAATATTTTATTCCCAATCATTCTTAGTATATTTCCTAATATTTATCAATAATTTATTAATCATCCATACATTAATAAAATCATAGTTAATAGCAATATTTGATTCAATATTTGGAATTTTTTAAACATCTGATTTAACAATAGTATCATATTTCAGAACATAAATGGATTTCTTATATTATATATTATTAATAATATATACTATTTTATAAAAAAATGAAGATAAATTATTTATATCATTATTCATTAAACACTTTCTAGAATCATTAATTTATATTCCAAAAAATATAATTCAATTTTATATTGAACTTCTATATATGATGATATCCATTGATCATTCATGTGAAAAAATCATTTTCTGTCAATCATTCAACTCACTATTCAGATTAAATCTTAAATGATGCTGTTCTTATACTGAAAGAATACTAATTTCATAAAAATAAACAATTCCTAATTTAATTTGTCAATAAATGTGTTTGATCCCCAATATTTATTAAATTTTTAGTATCTACAACACTATCGTCATAATCATCATTATTTGAAAAAAATTATCCATTGAAATTGAGGAAATATTTTTTCCTAACCCATATGATATATTTTTTATTATAAATATATATCTTCTAATATCTTCTTGACATTATGTAATCATCACCACTTTCTTATTTTTGAATTCCTCATTTTATATTTTCTTCCAAATTTAAAACAACAAGACATTCACAAAAATTAACATGTGGCATCAATTTGTACATTCTTGTACGTATTTTCAGCTTTTTATAAAATAATTACAAGTAATCGTCAATATTATAACTAAACTCTCGTTTGATTTTAGAGTCATGAAAATTCTTCATCTATGATAATATTATTAAATGTATCTTTCCTTATATAATTGATGTAAATTATTCAATAAACTTTTTTTCTCCTTATAACATTATTTATTTTAATTTCAGATATAATGAGAGTAAAATGGTGGCCATAAAAAGATAGGGTTCAATGATTTCAAAATTCCAAAAATGAATAAATTGCATATAAAAATATATAATAATTAATAAAATATTATTCTTTATATATTAATAAATCAATCTCAATATTTGTGATCGTTTATTCTCTCTCTTCATATTGAAAAAAATATTATTCTTTATATTTTAAATATACTTTTAGTAGTTCCAGCACCAATCAATCTATGAAATTAACTTCCACATAGTAATGAATGTGTCTTATTTGTAGAATTGAATCATTTTTTATCTTCATATTATCAAGGGAAAAAAGAGGGTAAAATTCAATGAGATGTGGAAATACATATGCATAGATTAGTAAACAATATAACCTAGAAATAGAAGTTACATCATCATTAAATATTTACAAGTATTATACTTCATTCTATAAAAAACTGAAATCTACATATTTTTCACAAAATAATAATTATCCATGTAATATTATATTATAAAAATCACTGATGAGTAATAGAAGTTACCATCAATCTAATACCCATTAAAAATACCACACATGATCAATGTAATCTTCGATTGGGGAGGAGGGATTCAGTGAAAATTTTACATTAATTTTATTTTTACTATGTTAAATGAATCACCACCAATTAATGATTTACCTCTTTTAGGAAATAAAAAATTCACCCGTCAGTTGGAACATATTTTTTATAAGGACCACTATTCCATAATAGTTTATATTACTTGTAATGGTATAATAATATTACAATAACATGAAATCCAAATTTTTTTGTGAGATACAAGTAATAATAAATACCCACGAACTTGTTTAGATATATGATAAATAAAACAATACATTTTATTGTTATATCATTAATTATGAAAATATTTTTTTTGTAAAATGTTCATAAATAATCACCAATTAGTTCCAAACATGTCAACGATATACTTAAATAACTCAAACATTTGTAAATCATTGGGAATTAATCCTTTAATTTTTTACACATCATCATATATGAATATTTTCTGTGGAATTACTATAAAAACATATTCTTATAACTCACTATGACTATGTTGTCTAATTCTCCAACCCCGAAACAATTCCAGTTTTTTTATGAATTCGTGATACATTTATTCATTTACCTAAAACATCTAGTCTGATTTCTATAAACGGTTTGATTAATTTTTACAACAAAATCATCATAAAAAATATTATATGAGGATAAAATTTATCATGAAATTATCTTTATAACAAAAAACACAATATATAAATATCTATTCAGTATGAAAACTATTTCCAATGTACATATTACATTGACCCCATTATATAGGTGTTCATCAAAAATACTTTGGAGTTTGTTGATTTTGTTTTCTTGCACAAAAAAATTCACATATTTGAATTGTTATGGAAATTATTGCATTATTCTTACATTTATATAATATTATTATATGTTCTACATAAATCTAAAATATTCTCTAGGCATTTGACAACATCGTAGTTCTTTAAATTATATACCATTATCTAATTTGATAATATTAATAATATCAAAATTCATAATCTGAATAAAAATATATAATAAAATAATAATAACCATTATAATGATCTATATAAGTTGAACCATATCTACCCTAAAAAAACACTACATCATATAATGAATTATGAATCCAAAAATATACTAGTATCAACTAAAACATGTTTCAACTTTTTAACTACTTTATTATTTAGTTCAAAAACCCAACAAACCGATGAAACTACGTCTGATGAAACTCATCCTTCACTGAATTATTTCTGTCAAATATAGTACATTACATCTTGATCTAATTAAATAAAAAAAATAAATTTATAGATCCCTCAGATTATTCAAGATTCATCAAAATGGGTTTTTATATAGTTTTATTACCTTTAATTGATATATCTCTGAAGCCCTATTGATTCATCGGCTCCAACAACTCAGCATATTTATCTGTTTCAAAAACATATCTTCTCAGTCATAGTAAATAACTTATGATTTATCTCATATAATTTGGATGATATAATTTCATGAATATGAGGAATTATTACGTTTAATAATTTAATAATGTTATCCAAATATTTGATAGATTACATTGAGATCACATCTGATGGATTATTGGTTCAAATTGTCTGATAGTCTTGTATCAATGGATTCATAATTCTTTCCAAACAATGGTAAGTAAGGGTTAATTTTAGTAATCAATTTATCTAATGTATCATCCCATCCATTGGATCGTTTGAATAAAAATTTTGAAAAATTTTATACTTCATCTATTTAAATCTTATAAGCCTCAAACAAATTTACAGTCAAGAATTTCTCAGCATCATGATCTTGGTTTGAAAAAAATTGAATTCATAGAAACAAAAGTCAAGTTGATTTTCATCCTCTTTCCCTCATAAATCATGGACCTTATGTTTTCAGTCATCTTTTGATAAATTGTATGTCATTAATAAGAAAAAAACCATTAGTTATTTTATTGAACATATCGAAATCCATTCTTAATTTGAAATAAGTTCACACTCTCTTTCAAGAAACAACATTCTAATAAATTTGTTGTGATAATTAGTTGAAAAAAAGTTCGATATATAAAAATATCATTTATAGACATTTTCATGAAAAATGTATCCCATATTCTGAGTATGTTACATCATTATCCAATATCAATCATATAAATTGTATAGGGATTTTCCATAATGACAACAACAAAATATTCAAAAACCACTTCTTCCAAAATTGTTCCTTAATCTAAAAACAACAAAATTTAACATTGTACAATGTAAAAAATTTATATAATTCCAAAGTAAGGAACTATACATTGGAATAACCTCTTATCATATATCACATTAAACTAAAACAAATATATATGGTTTTTTTTGGAACCACCATCATTGAAATCAAATAATCCACGATATTTGAGATTTTTTATTAAATAAATGAAATTAAAGTCTCTAAAAAAAATAAAGAAATACACCTTTATTTTGGGGTTAACATGTGTGGAATTATAAAAGAATAGAAAAAATGGGGTAATATTAGAAATACAATTTTAATTTCACCATTAAAAATATATAGAGGTAGAAAAACAGAAAATAGAATATGGAATAAGGGAAATATTTTCATGTGATGAAAAACCCTAAATATGATTGAATGGGGGTCATTGTACAAGAATATTCTATTCAAGGGGGTCATTTTTTTAGTATATAATTATCAAATAAACAAAATTAGTGATCACATTGAAAAATATTCTTATGGGATAATTGGTTAGCATATCGCTAAACACTGGATACCTAGTTCCCACCAATTTACCCATATATGGATACTTTTTTACTCAATGGACCTAGTAATATACCATTTTTCTAATGAATATTACAATAAACATGTATTAAAAAATTAGATATATAATGAATATTAATTTATGAGTTGAAACTATAAAATATATTTATATTAGAATACATGATTCCCTCATGGTTTTAATTAATGTATATCATACGTTTATCAATAATAATAACGTTTTTTAAAATAAAATTTTATTATTTCATGAATGTTTTTCCCATTTATTTTTATTTTATAATCGATAAATTTATTCATATTTTAATTTTTATATAAATCTTTTAATATTAATTAATTTATTACGATCTATTTGTTAACATAGTATTTGGTATGGTTTTTTAGTCACAAAATATTACCATATAACCATTTGAACTGTTATCATATGAAATTTTATATGCATCATACAATGAATTAAATGAGTAGATATAAATATACACTATTAAAATATTTTTATCACAGATTTTCTATTACGATATTTTATATCAAAATTGGAAAATGTTTTTATAATTTTATGTGTATATATTTTATTGCTAAAAATATTTCATTTTGAAACATTATTATATGATGATTAAAATAATATAAAAATATTTCGTATTCATTATTTTTATTAGAAAATGTAATTCCACATATTTATAATGTATTATTTTCACAAATGTTTTATTAATGTATTTAAATTTATTTATTTGTAATTTAAAATTCCAACGGATAATTTTTTTTAATCTTAGTGTATAAATGTGGTTACATTAAAAATGTACTTCGTTACTATATATTCCAACAATAAATTACACACAATTTAATAATAATTTAATAAAATTTCTATTCTAACTTGCATAACAAACTAATTATCATTCATATAATAATCATCATAAAATAAATCATATCAATAAAATCTATAGTATTAAAATAAATATATTTTATTATTATTAGAGATATTTTCAATGCTTTCTGTGATATTTTTAAAATGAAAATTTTATATATTTTATAATTTTAAAATCATTTGGTGGAAATAATTTTTTAAATCAAAAAATTTATAATTAAAATATGGTAAATTTTATAAACCATTATAACAAAAATGTAACTTATTCAATAAATATTAAAATTTTAAATTCATGTAAATATAAATACTTTTAAGATATCATCATTATATATCAATTACCTGTTACATTATAAAATCATATTCTAAAAATATGTATATATAGTTAATTAATATATTTTAAATTTAATTTTATTAACTTTAACGATTTTTTTGTAATATAGGAACTAATGCCTATATCAATCTAATAAAAAACTATTTATGATTGTATTCCTTTATAAATGAATATCTATGATTAAAATATTTTTATCATACTTTTTCATTCATTTAACTATCCATTTATCCACCATAATCTTGTGAATGTCATGGGGGTAAATAATATTCAAAAACCTATATGATCAATGTTAATGTACTAAATATTTTTACCCAAAACACCCTTCTCATCATGTACAGATTCCCTATCTCTATTCACAGAGAAAAAAATTTATATAGTAACTGAAGAATAACACCTTCTCAGTTAACATTTTTAAATACTTTTAATATCATTGGTGGTGATTTTTAGTCTCGCATCATCAAACAATCATGGGTTTATCAATGTAGTTGGTTTTTAGTAAAGTGGTAAGATTGATTACATTTTCAATATCATTTTATATTCTTTTAATAAAATCAAAAATAAATTTCAATATGGAAACCATACTAAAAATTTTAATATATAATTATATAAAATATTAATTTTATAATGTAGTTGGTGTAAATATTTTAAAAAATATTTAGTATATAATCAATATCAGATTATTTTGGTATGTCTGTATATTTTTCAGTTCCATCCGAATTTGATTATGTGCTTAATTTTTTAGATATCATTATATAGATAGTTAATTAGGTTATATAAAATAATGTAAATTTAATATTATGTTTTATAATCTTCAATATATAATTTAGAGAAATTATAACTCTAAAATAGTCTAAAATTCTAATATTTAATGAAATAGGATTATTTAACTAAAAACAAGTATTAAATAAATTATCTCCCTATAAAATAATAAAAAATATTCCTTAATGGTATAAACATATGTACAATGAAATAAGGAACATAATTGTTTTTTTAGTAATATTTTAATGAAAATAATTTTTTTTATAAATTCATTCAAATATGACAAAAAATGGGACAAATTATAAGGGGAATATCAAACCAAACTATTTCATTTGGTGATTATCACCCACATCATGTTGTTTAAAAAAATATATTTAAAATCCAATAAAATTGTGTTTTTAACAGAATTTTCTATTGTGTTATCCCTTCATTATACCATGAACCATTAAATTTTCTTATAAATATTTATGTTAAAAAATATTAGTTAACATTATAATTTGGAAAACTATAAATTCATTCAATGAAATATAATTTTATAAATCTATATAATGACCATTTTATATTTGAGTTTGCATAAGGGGTATTATTTTTATTTTTTTTATTCTATATATAATGAAATGTTATAATCTTATTATTATGTAACATATATTAGATTAATTAAATTGCCCTGAAATGTTAATGGAAATTCGATCTTCAACATCATATAATGTTTGTTATGTGTCAGTGATATGTAAATTTATTTTCACACATTATCCAATGATTACAATGTCACATATTATTTTCATAATCATTTTTTTATTTCTTATCAATTATTATGTGTGATTTGACAAAAATGATAGGATTGTTCATTATTAACCGTGTGCAATATTCCATTCCACATTCAAAAGATTCAATCCTTTTCTTATGATGATTATTTTAATATTATATAATGATAATTATAGTTCCCACTAATGAACTATGTTTCATATTTATCTTTCCATCGTTTTCTTCAGCAGAGTCCTTCTTAGAATTCTTCATTCTAATACTATGTAATTCTTAATGAAAATTCAATGATTCAATTCCATGATTATACATTTATATCATTATACCAATAAATTATAATTTTTTTTGAAGATACTCTTTCATTCATCTTACTAAGACTATATTAAACCCTTCCATTGATTCATTACCCTATGTGATTGAAATAAGTAAGAAATGTTTAATGATCATATATGATTCCAACATTGAATAACATTGTTTTTGGATATCTTTTATATATATTATAATGGTTTGATATGCCTTTAGTTACCAATGAAACTAAAAAATATACTAATATTTGTTATTGTAGTGAAATTTCATTTCAGATATGTAATTAGTATAATTATAATACCGCATAAAAAAGTATTGCAGTTGTGGTGTTCTAAACCACATTGATTACCCTTCTCTATCTTCAACCATTGGGTAACCAGCCCAAAACACTAGGAACCAAGGGTAGTTGTTCTCGAAGTAATGGATTCCTACATTGGTTTATTCATATCATGTTATTAACATGTGTATAAAACAACTCATAAATTATTCAAAACCCATCAAAATAAAAATGGTGTATAAAAATTAGAAAATAAATTTATTCCTCAACAAATATATAGTGTGACATTATGAAACTAAAATAATGATTTTCTATAATAATTATCTCCAAATAAATGCGAAGAGACTAAAAAGTGGTTTATAACAAGAAAAATTTCAACATTGATAATATATTTCAATTTCCAATAATTATTTTATATTTTCATAATCCAAGGAATTAAATATATTATGAGTAAATAATCCTAATTATATCATGAGGTCCATTTTAAATTTTAATAAAAATAATATATATGGAAATTTATTTTCTCTCTAACATGTTTCTAATCCATGAATATTTAGGTCATGTAAAAGAAGAATTAATTTTTCATTGGGATTACCATTGAAGGTGATCATCCTTCTGAATATCAAATCTATTTTTTTAAATCTATGTATTCTAGATTTCATCACTTTTAAGTATCTATAATTTTAAAATAATGTAGATTATATTGAATGTGGACAATGTTTCCGGTTAGAAATCTAATACCGAATTATTTCCCCCTAGTTTATGTTCATATATTATGACAATGAGTGATTGTGTTTTTAAATTGATGAAATATATTACTCAATATGAATAAGAAGATAAATTTTGTTGTTAGAAACTATAATTAAAAATATATAATAAATATCCATTGATAATTTATATTTTTTTCAAAAATTCAAACTCATTCATAGATTTGAGGATATTGAAAGCATTGTGAGAATTTTTCATAGGTGCCCCATTTTTGGTTTTCATGATTACATGATTCTCTATTTTTGTTTTTGTTATCTTTTTTTTTAAATTTAATTATAAGAAAATAATTGTGATAAGAAACTAAACTTTTACTATTTAAAACTATACTATTTTTTACATAATGTGTATCATGACACATAATTTTGGTAGCTTTTCTTTTTTTTGGTTAGGACATTATCATGTGTCTATAAGTTTGGTTTATACATCATAATATACATTCAATGATGTTTTATATTATATGGAGTCATAAAAATATGAGGATATATATATAGCGGTATGAGAAAAATTAACCTAATATAATCAAAATATTGGAATTCAAAATATCATATAGTAATTAGTGTTGTATTATATTTAAGATCCTAAAACAAGGACTATACCAATATATATTGAACATAGTTCGTATAACTATGACATAAATAGTGGATGATAATTTATTTTCTTTGATATTAGATAAATGTTTCGTAATTTTTTTGTTTAACATTATATACTGAGTTCATATAATTTACTGTACATAAATTAATGTAATATCATAGTGAATGGCTGAAAACAAGGAAAAAATTGTAATCCAAATATAGAATTAATTAAAATATAAAATATTATTTCATCAAATAAATTAAAATTAATTATTAAAATTTCAAATTGAGTCATGGAAATTTGGAAATTATTGGATTCTAATTGATAATATTGGTGAAATAGTGTACATATTCAAATAATATGACCAATTTCATTCCATTATAAATATATACTAATTTTGAAAAATGACCACATTGTGATTATGAATTCCATTCTATTTTATTTTTGGGTAATATGAGGTTAGGGAGAATTCTTCTTTTGAATGGTATATAAGATAAAGTAGTTATATTTGGGTTTTATATATATAACATGATTCATAAATATGCCAAATTGGGTCCCTTTGAATTATTTATTGTCATTCAGAATAACTATTTAAGGATTAAAGAACCACAATTATACATGGTTTAGTGTATGTTATATAGGATGGAAATGATAGAAGGTTTATTGAATATATTAATTCAAATATAATAAAATTGTATTGATGTAAGTTTTAATGGGTATATCAAAGATATTGATAATTTGTTGAAATTATCATCATTGGTGGTATATATTAATCGGCATGTCAGATTATAATTTAAATTATTATACAAATATTTTTTGTATATGGGGGATTTTTTTTCATGGTGGGATTAAGAATGAAATACCAATATGAATTAGAAATATCAAATGGTATAATTTATGGATGAATCAAATAAAAATTTAATTTTTTTAGGATTGATATATTGGTTATAAAAATCACTATATAACTATTGGGATTATGAATAATGAAAATTTAGATTCTATAAATTAGTATTTTTGACTTCATACTACAATAGGAATTTGGAAGATACAAACTGAATAATTATTCCAATACACTTGGACGCATTGAGTGAAAAATAAGATTAAGAGTTAACATGAATATAGGATAAGGTTTCAAGAATTTATCATTTTAATATATATTTTTATAATAAAAATGATATCACATTTCATTTTTAAAAAAGTTAAATTTATCATAGGTTTTATGGACCTTGTCCTTGGGACATGATCTTGTATGATATAATCAATGAATATATAATATAGTGATGTTCTAAAGTATATCATCCCCTTACAAAAAGTTTTTATTAATGTTTTTTATCTCATATAACCGAACATTTAAACTTTTTAAGGTTTGGTATTATTAACAATGGACCATAAGATTCGTATTCATGTCGTAATTACTTAAAAATCATAGAGTTTTTGGTCATGAAGCAAGGAATGTGTGACTTATATTATAGAGTCATAATATGAGGACCTCATTTACCAAATGCGATTTTATGCTATGTATTTTTTATGGAACCAGATATTGTTTTGAATGTGTAAAAATCTCATAATATAACATGATCACTGAGTACGACACATTGATATAGACCTTTTATTGTAAATTGAAATAATTTTACATTATATTTTACTATAGTAAATTTTATGTTTTCAATAAATATATTTATCTACAATAATTTTTTTTTGAATATTTATTTTATATTATAAAATGAATCACATTATATGGTTTTTAATAAAATACTATTTTTTTGAATAATTTTTATCACCCTTAGAGAATTCTATTTAGACTAAATAATAATATTTAAACGTATTATATATAAGCTAAGATTTTTTCATTAATAATTTATTTATTGTTTTTTAAAAATTATATAAATAAAGTATGAAATTAAACATTTTAAAAAAATTACACATATATTAAATTAATTCAATAGTTATCAACTTTTTAGAAAATACAATTTATATATTTGAAGGTCATAAGAGACATTATTCTAGAAAAATAATTTTTTTTCATATAAAGTGCTTCTGATTTATTATATTAAATTAGTCATAATTAAGGAATAATTTGAAGGAAATTATTATAATATATATTCAATTAGATGTTGTAACCTTCATATAGGTTTTTTAATTAAGAGATTAATGATAATAATATATATTTTATAATTAAATTTAAATTTTATAAAAACCGTTTTCATTTATATTTATGTGCATAATTAAAATTTAACATGCTACACTTATAATAATATATTATGATAAAATGGATTCTATATTTATATTCAAAATTGTACTATTTTTTATGATTGCAATGTTATTTTTCATTATGAAAACTAACAAACAAAAAAATTGTTATTATATTAAAGGATATAATTGTAATTATGGGGTTTTACTAATGAGATATGGTTTTAAATGATATATACTATAGTCTAAATTCTGTTTGATTAATATAAGTAAATATTGTTTCATCTTATATTAAATATTTATAAAATTATGTTCTTATTTATAATTTTTTATTCTTAATATTATACATCAATATTTTTAACAATTACTAGTGTTACACTCCCCTCATATATAAATTTTATCATCCACTCGTCTATTATAAAATCCACATGATCCATTTATCATGATAAATATATTGGAAAATAAAATCACTATATACATTTCCATGATATTGAGGTTCTTTTCATCTAACACGATCTATTCAAGAAACAAAAATGTTCTTTTAAAATGATAATACATTGAGGACAGGTATATTTTATTATCCAACACTACTAGGATTATTTATTCAATAACCACATTGAAATTCATCATAATTTTTTAAGAATTAAAATGTTGTTATATTTTATAAATATAGATGTTTGTATGATATTATTATATCCATTTAACATATCCTCCAATAATTTGGAATATGATAACATTAGTTGTTACTACATTTATATACATACTCCACAAAGAAATGTAATTTATTTTTCATTCCCTCTTTATAATGATGATCATTAATTAGTACTTATTAAACAAAATGATTTTTATGAAATAATTATTATTGAATAATGTTTATTTATTTCTAACATAAATTTATTGAAATCCAATATAATTTGAAAACATCACCTACATGATACCAATATTTTCTTGATTTATGTTTGTAGTGTTTCCATGTACTATTTTTATTTATTAATGTAGCCTTGTTTGGAGTTATGACCTTGGGTATTGTTTAAAGAGAATTTTGAAGAAAATTGGATGTGAATAGTAGTCACATAATTATGGAACATGCTGGTCCAAAACCCAGGAAACCGTTCAACCCTATATTGTTAGGGACATAATTTTAGTGCATATATTACCTATATATGCATCCCTACCCTGAATGTTATGTGTCACAACCACAAAAATTGTGTACAAATTTTCTTTTTTACATGAATTTCAGTTTTAAATTCACTCCAACCCACAAAAGAATTCTATTCAACCTTGGATCAAAGTTAATTGTTTTTAGAACAATTTCATAAAATTATAGTGGTGTTTTGATTCTATATGACCATCATTTTCATGATTAAATGTCTAAATTGATGATCTATTATTTTCCTGGTATTTAGACCTCATCTTAAGGCCCATATCGTTCATTATTCTTCCTGTCCATGATCATTTGGTGGAGTTATAACCTCAACTTATATAGATCTAAACATAATTCGTTAGATAAATATATTGGATTTTAGAACTAGATATAGATTAATAAGATCTTAATATCCTTCATCATGATTTATAGATTTCGATTTGGAACTCTGATCTATGTCATTTTCCTGATCGAATGTTATGGATTTTTGTAGATGTACGTCCATCAACAAATTGATGTAGGTGGTCTGAAATGTACTTCCCATAGACATGGATTTGATGTGTGTATTTCAGAATATAGAATTATTAACTTTATTTATAAATTAAATTTCCTAAATTGGATTCAATATGTCGAAAAAATTATTTATTAAAGTATTGTGGAATTAAATGATTGATTACAGAATTAATCATTATTATAATGGATTAACAAATGGATAATTAATTTGGGGGAAAATTATGATAGTTAGGTGTGATGACCAATATAATTAATCAAGGGATTAATTATGAGAAAATGAATTAGTTAGATTGAGATATTTAACTATTAGTTAATTAATGGGCTGGATATTAAAATCTATATAATTAATTGTGGAATTTTTATGATGAGCTGATATTTAGAATGAGGAAATTAATTCTCGAAGATTAATTATTGGATTTGAATCATGTTATTGATAAATTAATTGATTAATTATTTAATGGAATTTGGTTTACATAATTAATTTTGGAGTTAATTAAGGATATTTATGTAATTATCAAATTATCGAATTCGTAATGGATGTGTAGTAGATAATTGAAAATGAATTAATTTTTCTGTGAATTAATTGGTACATGGTCATTCTATTTTGAGAAATTTAAATTGTAACATGGTAATTGTATTTGTGAGTAAAATAAATTGAAAATTTTTATTCAAATGAGATGTGTAAATTGTACCTAGGTTATATTGAATATGAGTTAAAGAATGGGAAAATTTTCATTCTCTGGAGAATTATGATTTGTAACTTGGTCATCTTAGTAATGAGTTTTTTATCGCACCTTTTTCATTATGTATAAATTTAAAAAATGTTGATAATGATACTATGAGATATGGACACACATGCTAATACTTTGAACTCTAATATGATTTGAATCAGGTACTAATATATCACATCACCTATGAATAATTCTAGTTCTAGAATGAGTTACGACTTTTATTAAAATATAATATTACCATGGGAACCCATTGGGCTTTGGCATAAATCAATGCTAGTATATAGTTACTAGTATCCCTTGGAACCTTTTATTTAGTAAGATTAATGAACGAATAAATGATAACGTGATGACTATTTATTTATTAATTTCACACATTTCGTTATATAACTATATACATTATCATTTTACAAGGGTTTTAATATAGAACATTTTTGGTCTCTTACATAGTAGTACATACAAACTACTTAGGCTTTATGATGAGTACCTGAATAAACATTACTATTGTAGGATAGGATATTGGAAAGGGACCTATTTAAATTTTTTTTGGTGAGATAATTGATGATAGATTCAGATACGGCTTAGGACCCACTTGGGATTCATTAGTGTCTTTATTTTTTGTTTATTTTACAGGAACATGGTACTTATAAATGCAAAACATTTCTTCCATTTCAATTGAATGATTTATTTGTAGTATTTATTATCTCACAACATTTGAATTTTTCTTGTTATATATTCTTCTCCATTTGTTGTATATTATTGATTGTGTATGACTATGATAAAAGACGGTATAGTCTCCCCATGAAGAACATAAAATACCCGCATTGTTAGTATGCATCCTATTGTATATAGGGAGTTCTTCCTAAGGTTAGGTGACAGATATGATCTTGGCACCCCTGGGTGCCTCTTGTGTTGTGATGTTACCACGTTGTATCAGAGGTAGTGTATGTATCATGTTATAAGGAGGATGATGGGACCTTATATGGGGTGTATTACAAGAATAAAATGTAGAATAAGTATGAGTAAGAATAAATCATTTTTCATTTGGTGTACAAACATCTCCCATCATGAGACCTTTTATTGGGGGATGTTTGAGAGTTAGAGACCAGGTCATGCAATGCTATGTGGTATGTGACAAAATCCCAAAATATCATTATAGTGGGATTGATTGGACCATCACAAATGGTATTAACTATAATTTGGTTTCTTTTTTCTTACATATTGGGTAATGGTAGACAATATACTAAGAATAGTCAGGGCTTTGTAATTAGATCATTCATGGGTGTGGAAAACCCATGCACGAGAGTAATCCTGAGTACGTAGTGTTTGATTGTTGTTATTTTTGATTGTTGTAATAGTTGAATACTATCTTACCTTGGCTGACACACTTGCGCTATTTTGTGATTATGGTATCTGAGAAGTATTGTGAATTGATTTGTGGCCCAGAATGTCAAGGGATTTGAGTCTGCATGCCACATTCTTGGCCCCTAGGATTATTGTGACATTAATAATTTTAGACATGCACAAGAAAATGGGTTATGCATATTTTTTAAACATGAATTGATTTCATTATTTGTGACAAAAAAAATGAAATGTGGTTCCTATAGTGAATAGTTTAATATTTTAAAATGATGAAAAATGAAAATATTCATGTTTCTAAATGAGAAACTTATTTATGATAGTTTGTTTACTCTTTTTAACCAATACAAAAGAGTATGATAGTTTAAGGTAGTGAAATCGCCTTGGTTATTACCGTGTAGGGAGTTTTGGGGAATACACATATTGTGACTTAATGGGATGACTCCTATTACATAAATATTATAATTATGTGTTATGAGACCTAAGACATGGTATTGGAATTATAGAGAATATTACTCCTAATGCTTATTGAGGGGACGACTGAGGGGAATGTATTGGAATGGTCTTCTAATCATGAAACATGAGGTACCTATGGTTATTGCTTAATGTGAAGGGGAAGAGTTTTGTGGGAACTTTTCTCACTTCATAAAATTCCTGGAATGATACTCAGGGCAGGTTGTTAAAATCATTTTTGAGTTGGAAATGAAGATTCAATTACATCACACTCCTAATTTTATTGGAGTGGGTGGATTTGATGGACTTGAATTCATAGATTTGTCCATTGAGACAATACATGACATTTTTGAAAATATAGATAAGAGGAGGGTCTATCTAAAAGCTAATATTGTACATAGTTCAAGAATGCACTGGTCTGACATTCTGAGGATAACTGGACAAACTAACTGTATTTTATTGTACAAAATCATGGAGAGGTTATTATAGAATATCTTTCAAGATACGATGAGCCAAAAGTATGCTATAGTGTTCATTCATCTGACTCTGGGGAGTATGACAATGATGTATTATAATGTATTATACATAGATATGCATTGATTTTCTACAAAATTAGTAGGAGATGAGGTAACAATGGAGAAAAACTTTTAGGACTCACTTACATTCCATATGAAGTCCCAAGTCAATATTTTATGATTAAATAATTTCCATAATGTTATAGATCAGGATCTAATAGCTGAAGGGAAACTAATAGAGGATTCTAGTAATGAATGTGAAATTTTAATTAGATGGTCATGGTGAAACATCAATGAGTAGGATGTGGTGTTATGAAAACATTATCCATGGTACTGGGAAGCAGAGTACATATAGAGGAGGTTAGTTTTGACAGAACTAGACTACAATGATCTGTCAATAATGTGGTTGGTCCATAAACAATTGTCAAAACTATCCTCAACCACCTGTAGTGTGTGTGTCTTGTGGCAAGATGGGAGACTTATATATGTACATATAGACAAAGGGATAAGTGGTTGCTGATGGAGCAGTTGGGTAGTGTCTGAGTGTGGGACGGGGGTCATCTACACCATATCAGTATAGAATCTAGAGTAATACTGACTGTGGAAGTGGAGCTAGTAGATGCGTTTTTTCATGGATAGAGAACCCATATTTGCAGAGTGGTGCTACTCACCAGAGTATGTAATCATCACATGGAATAAAGGCTGGATATTTACATGTAGTGGACCCTACACTTGTTGAGAGTGTAGTTGGGAAATCACCAGTGAGAGGTAAAACTATAGTAGTTTCTACTTTAGCTAGTTCTTTATTTTATACTTATTCCTTTCATTGATTCATATATGAAAAAATTATTAATGGTTTGAGTTGTTTTTGAGTTCGTGATAAGACTATAGAGTTTCGATATGCAGTTGGGAACAAAATCATGGGACATATGTCTATACAAGGGAGGTTCAATTGGGATCATAGAATATCATTTTATATGGTATATCAATATTTATTATATAAAAGGCTTTGACCAGATTATGCATATGGACTATCTTGTTTCATGATGAGCCCGTCTAGACTGTTACCATGGGAGAGTGGCCATTGTGTCTCCTGCGGTTGACCGGTACATTCATTGTGGAATGTGAGATAACTTGGTGGACCTATCATGACCACTTGATAAAATATTTGGAGTGCATACAGACCAGGTTTCTAGTTTTTTGTTCTACGATGAAGGTGTTTTCCATGATTTTCTTCCACAGATAGTGGAAAAACTTCAGAATGAATTTCATGAAGTCTTATTTAGACTACGCCATTATAGAGATGCGTAATTTAATATTGACCACATTATGGGTTATGATCCAGTATCAATTCAATCATATATAATGGAATCAACTGACCTTCATGAACTCAAGAAATAGATGGATGATTAATAGGATAAGGGTTTTATCCATCCAAATATGCTTTGTTGGGGATCATCTGTATTTTTAAAAAATAATTCCAACTAGTAATCATGTTTATGTGTATATTTTCGGATGATGTATAACATTTCTATGAATAACAAATATTATCTTCAGTGCATAGTTGATATGTTTGACTAATTTATGGGAGATCATGTGTTCTCTATGGATTACAAGAGATTGAGGTATAATTAGTTGAAAATATAATATATTTATATATTTTGGGAATATTTTTGGAGTAGGTATGGACTTTATGAGTCCTTCATAATGCTATTTGGTTAAAATAATGAACAAATGAGTTTATCGATTTTATTAACATGATCATTCATCCCTGTCCAGATTAGTTTGATGTATTTTTTATTTCATCTTGGTGTGCTCCACGACTAACTCTGATCATTCCCAATAAGTTGAAATCTTCTTGAGTATATTTATAGGGCATTATTTATATGCTAAGAAATGCATGTTTCAATTTTTAGATTGACCAGATACATTTCCTGGGACACATCATCTCACATAAAGGAATGTAAATGGTCCTAGATAATGTTCATGTAGTGATTTATTGGGAGAATCCCAATAATGTTATAAATTTTCTATGCCATTTGGGATTTGATGGAAATTATATGAGATTAATCCAATTAGTGTACTATTTGAAAACTATGATTTTAGGTTTTATCAAAAATAGGATAAAGTTTTACTGGATGAAATCAATCATGAATTTTTTATAGAAGTTCAAGAAGCATTTGAAGATAGACAAATTTCTGTCTAACTCGAGTCTGTTGATTAGTACATGGATTATATTGATGCTTCTGGGATTGATCCTGGAGATATGTTGATGCAAAGGGATTGCGTCATTGAATATGGGTCTCAATAGTTGAGATGTCATGAATGGAATTTCCATATGCATAGCCTCGAGTTGAAAGAAGTTGTCTATGATCTTTAAGTGTTGGTGACAGTATATTTTAGGTGAAATTTTTACTGTTTATATATCTCAAAAGTTCTTGAATTATATTATTTCAAAGCATGATTTTAATCATTGGAAGTGAAGATGGGTAGAGTATATATATTAAGTTTATTTGGAATTAAAATATTCACCGAGAAAAGGTAATAGTGTACATGATTCCTTGATCAGTAACGCTCAGAATCAAATGGATCGTGAGTAATGAGTATAATGGATTATGATGAATATGGTAGTTGAAATGAATGTGGCGGTATTTGAGATTGAGAAGCAGATGAATCGTGTTTCAGGTGATGTGGAGTTTTAAATTTTGAGACAAATCATAGACATTTAGTATGTGGATCCATATTTATTATACTTAATGTAATTATTTTATGTTCATGTGACAACTTCATAAAGGTTAATAGATGATGAAGTGATCATCAATTTCAAGAATCCCATTTTTGTACTTAAAATAATTCCAGAAGAGTTGATAATGAACTTTCGTGCCTCGATGTGGGCACTAAATTCATGTTAGACCGGAATTTATGGTGTTGTATTATTATAGTTCTTGTATCCATGAATGAAAATTTATATATTAAGGTTTTTACATGATGATACACTTTTCAACTAGTGAAGGAAGAAAATCTACAACCATGATGATTTTTGGAAGCATTTCTTATTAAGGAATGGATGTGTGATGATGTGAAAATGAATTTTTTTGATAATATAATGATTATTAGGAAGAATGAATCTTCATGGGTAATTCTGGATCGACTAGTAATGGTAATACATTTCTTTCCTATAAGAGAAACCATCACAATAGAGAAATCGAGAGAACTATATGTTTAGGAGATATATTATCTGCATGTACCACCACATTCTATAGCTTCGTATCATGAAGAACACATTACTTCATTCATCAAGAAGGGTATGCAGAATTTTATTTTTTATGAATATTTTATTGAGTATGTATTTCAACCCACAAATAATATGGGAAGTCAAAACGAATTATACTGGTGCTTGATGATATGATTCAGGCTTGTGTGCATGACATCAATTTGTCTTTGGAGAATCAATTGTATTTAGTGTAATTTTCCTTTGGAAACAAATTTTATGAAACTATAAAAATGTATCCAGAATATGATCTTAATTGTAGTCTATTCAGATAACTACTATGCTTGATGGATGCAGGTGGGTCAGAGTTGTTGAGACCATGTATCGTGTAGTGGACATCAGAGAAGGTTCATGGGATTTGAATTCATATGGACATGTCTCAGAGTAGGAAGAAGTCCAATTTTGATAGATGAAGATGACCCCAATAATATACAAAGTGTGATCTTGTGTTTTGTTGGGTGAACTTATGTTGGGTCAGTATAAGATATGGTTGTATGTAATGTAGGCACCCATGATTTTTTTTGACCAATTGAGGTAGTTAAGAGAATCTATTCGATGGTGTACGAATTTGATCTTCCACCAAAATCCAGTGTTATAAATGATGTATTCCATGTGCCATAACTATAGTGGTATCACCTCAAAAATCCTCATGTGACCAGTTTTTTTGAATTGGACGTAGAGATAGATGAATACATTATAGAGCATTCGATACGTGTGATGGATCATAGTGAGAATGTTTTATTAGGATAGATTATTAGGACAATATCTATGTTATGGAAGCTTGGGCTTGTATAAGATAAAAAAAGGGAAAGGGATGAAAATATGAGTGATCAATGCCCAGATTATTTTGGATCTGAATCGTATAAATTCATTGATGTGTATCTCGATGATTAGTTTTTATAATGCTGGGATATTGTAAGATCTCTACATTTCAGGATTTAACTCAGGAATAAATCTATCAAATTTTTTATTTTTATTAACTTATATTGATTATAGTTATGATTTTGGACACATTTAGAGCGAGTTTGAAGAGAAATTTGAATAAAATGGTCTTTTTATGATTTAAACATAGTTAAAGAAAATTTTACTCCCAAACTATATTATATATATAACCCTGTATAGTGAGAGTTGCATGGTTTGCAGAATGTTTACCTAACTGTGATCCCATTCCCAAATAATTTTCTTCAAAATTATTTTCCATATATATTCAATTTTAAAACCCCCTGAAACACCTTTCACTCCATCTTTGATAAAGGCTATACATTATTAGATGATTTGAGAACTTTATTTTGGGGTTCCAAGATCATATAACCAAAATTCTTTGAGAATCAATGCCCAAATTGAATATATGCTCTTCTCCAGGTATCTGGATATCATCTTGATGCCAATACCATTAATTATTCCCTTTTTCCATGATCTTTTAGTGTAATTTTATCATCTATTTATTTAGATTTAGTCCTAGTTTTGGATATATTGATATAATATTATATATCAATATATAGATTGATATGATCTAGATATCATGGATCTTGATTTCGGAATTTATATATAGATCTCAGATCTACGTCATTGTGATATCTGGATTTTTGGGATTTTCAAGGAATGAACGTCCATAAATGAATATAGGTAGTAGGTATAATATATAGTTCACATAATCATGGATTTGAATCTTGTATCCATGATTATTATATTTATATTATTATTTAGAAATGGAATTTCTTAAATTGTATTAATTGGTTTGACCATTTCATTTATTGATGCGTTGTTTAATTAAATGATTATTGCAAATTTATTCAAGACTATATTGGGATAACCTATTTTTTAATTAATTTTGAGGAATTTATTATGAATAATAGGGGTTTCAACATATATAATTAATATGGTTATTAAATATGAGATATTTTATATGGTGGATTGATAAAATTAATTGTGAATTGATTCTGGAGAATGGTATTATGATGTAGATAATTTATTTATGAATTAATCAAGAAGATTTGATATTAAAAATGAGTTAATTAACAATGGAAAAATATAGGAATTCAAATTTATTATAGATTAATTAATCTATGAATTAATTAATGAAATTTTTGTACATAATTAATTACAATGTCATAAGGATATTGATGTATTTAACTAACTGTTGGATTAATAAAAAAATTATGTGGTTAATTAATTATTAATTAATTATGTGTGAAAAAATGAGAACAAGGACATTCAAAATTGAGAAGTACAATTGAAAATATTTTCATTGTATTTTTTATTAAAGGAATGAGAATATGGTCATTAGAATTATATGTATAAATAGTAACATAGTCATATTTCTTTTGATTAAATTAATGGGAACATGTTATTTATATTTAGATGGAATAACATATAAAATTCCCATCATACTGATGAATTAATTATTTCTAACTTTCTGATTTCCGAGTGTATCAAAATAATGGTAATAAATGCACTCTAAGATATGGACTCACATTAAAATACATTAATCTCCAGCATAAGTCGAATCAGGTATTGAGATATCATTTCACCATGGAATACTTCAGGCATTGGAATTACTCATATTAGGTATAATGATATGATATTACCATGGAAACAATTCAAGATCTGGGATGAGCCAAAGCTACTATAGTGGTACATGTATCCACTTGAACCATGGAGTCAAATTGATTAAATAATGAATAACATGTAATTTGATAACTATTTATTCTTACAGATTCCTCATTTCATTATATATCTTTTACACTATCTTTTGACATGAATTGTTATAGACATTTTTGTTGGGTTGCCTAATGAATTATACATACAACATACATTGGATTCCAGATCAGTACCTGAATAGACCTTAATGTTTCAGGGAAGGTTAACGAAAAATAGACTATGTTAGATTGTTGATTGGGGTTGGTGCCTAGATTAGGGAACAATACATGGTTTGACACATGAATGATATTGGTTAGGGTATTTATTTTAGTTGTTTATTTTTGTAACATGAAACTTATAATTTCATATCATGTTTTTCTTTTTAGTTAAATATTTTATTTTATATTTTGGTTACCTTAATACATTGTTAATGTTCTATTAATAAATGTTGTCGCATTTTTTAAAGATTTCTACTACTATTTTACATGGATTAAAAATTGTGTTTCTCCTCATGAATGACATAACGGACCCTCATTGTTATTCATTGGCCTCAGGAATATGGGGAGACACTCTTGAGCCCATGTGACCAAATGACTCAGGGCACCGTCACATGTCTCTCAGTTCGGGATGTTATATAAGTCATGCACATGTACATACTACCATCACCAAGGTGTGATGCAATTCATTTTAAACTATATATTATTATATATTAATATAAATGTTTCTATAATTAATAACTAATAAATTATATTTTTTAGTAATATTCTATATATACTTAAATAATTTCCTTGTTAAAATAACTAGATCCATCGAACAAAAACATGAATGAAAAAAAATACTGAAATTTATCCTAAATTTTATTTTGATGTATAATTTTTATTAAAATGATTAATTTTAAAAATACTACAACGATATATTTCAATAAATAAATCAATATTTTTATTCTATATATGTATTAAAAATATAAAATATTTATTCAATATTTTTATACCTATACAAAGCGTGATGGGACGGGAGATAATAGATTTATGATTTAATCTCTTCATGCTTCAAGACTGTCAATAAAAAATTTTCATTAAGGTTAATTATATAATCCGTATACCTTAAACCCATATTTATTTTTCTAATATATTAATTATATGTTTTTTAATGTTTTATTAATATTTTATTTTCATTGGTATATAACACAATAGATATAATTTATTTGTGAAAAACCATCTTTATTTATCCTATTGATCAAGAATCCTTATATTATATGTACATATTATCAAAAAAGATCCCACAAAATAAAGTTATTATTTCTCTAATATTATTTAATTTAAGTTTAAAATTTATTTTATATTATTTACAATAATTATAATATTATGATATATTAATTTTTATAAGAAGGTACATTTGACTTTTTATGAAAAATGTGAAATGAATATTTATTTTAATTTTTACCATGTGAATGAATTTTACAACCATTATTACTACCCACAGATTTAAATATAATATTATATGTTCCCTTATTTTTATAAAATTAAAATATTTTCAATGTTAATTTCATAATTTTTGGTTTAAGTGATAGCAAAATAAATTGGGCTTTTAAATTTTTTTGGAAAGACTATTTTATATAATTATATACACTTTATATTTCATATATGTCAATATCCAATAATAATTTTTTTTCTCTGGGGATATTTAATTTTGATACATTCAATTTTTTTAATGACTTATTATAGTGATATTTATCTTAGGAATATTTCATAAAATCCGTTAATTTTATAGAAGTTAGTATATGATAATATGATTCATTTTTTATGATATTATACTATATAAATTAATGTGTGGTTTTTTATATGTGGTCCCATAATAATATATTACTCAATTGAATTGGTTAAATATAGATATCTCATGGGGTAATATTTACTATTATGGGGATTATAAATAGTTCTGTAAGCGAAATATACCCCAATGATGGTATTTTAAGTGTAACATAACTTTGGAAATGATTTAATGGGGAGTGATCTCAATCCACACTGATAGTCTTGTATGTGACCATTAACTAATATAATGATTTTAAATGAATATCACTATTCCAAAATACTCGATTGTATTCTTCTAATATTATGATATACTATCACATGTCTTGATCTGTTTATGTAGATTTCGTTCTCATATGACTAATGTGTTTTAAAATGCTAATGTTTTATTCCATGAAAAATGACTTATAGACTATGATAGATAGAGTATGAATATTAAAAGATATGATCACAATTTTATAGTATTTTAGATATAAATTTCATGTATATTCCAATTGATTTATATATCCAATGTATACCTTCTTTGAGAATATTTGTTCACCATGTCTTAGGTTTCCATTTCATCAATGATTTGAATATAGTTTTGATGTATGAAATTTATAATAATTAAAAAATGAGAGAATGAATTTTTAATAGTCTTTGAAGATTTTTTATAAAATAATTTTATTATTTATGAAGTCCAAAAGTGGACTAAACCATAATGGTTTGGGGTGTGTAATATTTTCCACATATTTAGCATTAATAAAAAATGACGGGACATTTTTTCGATCAGGTAACCTTCTTAAGTATCATTGAATTGATTATTTATTTTTACAATTATGTATTGTAAAATTTGAGGATAAGACCGTAGACTACCAATGATTGGATAATATAATCATATGATAAAAATTGAAATGTAATTAATTGAAAATAATGTTTCATTGTTTCAGTAATATGAGGAGTAATGTTCTTGATCATATGAATTCTCAATATAAATAATATTTCATTTTGTTACACTATGATTTTTCATTTTACTCAATATTGGACAGTTATTATGAATATGTGTAAAGAGGAGATAGTTGAAATCATGATAATGGATAAGTTTTACATGATATTTTTTATTAAGTATTTTTAATGAACTATAAATATTAAAATAGATATAGTATTTTGAAAACAATATCAAAGGGATGATGGATCCATCCGTACATATGATGATATTTTCATAACACATTCACTGTATTATTCACATATTATAATCTACACTATAAGAAAAAATGATTGATTCATTATTGCCTCAAATCCATCTACTTGAATGGAATTGTGTATAAGAGATAATGATAGATATTTTGAAATCATATTCTATTATCTCAATTTAGAAATCGAGTTGGATGGCCCTCATTTTTACATGGTTTTTTGGAAAAGAATATAATGATTTAATATAAAGTAAAAATTCATAATAAATTCTTGTGATAAATAAATTTGAATTTTACATTTCGGATAATGTGTGAAAGGATTCATTATCTTAAAAATTTTGAACAATGATAGGATATCGATAATGAACCCTGAGTTACCCTCTATAATATAAATATTATTAGAATGTAAGATCAACAATGCATATAAAACTACAATACCTAAAATAAAAACAATAAAAAACAATTCAACATGTATTTAAAAATAAAACTGATATATCTATATGTGTAAAAAGGTGAAATCAGAAACTAAAATATAGAGATGTGACATAACATCAAATCTGAAGGCCTAATCTAGTAACATATAGAATGATACATAGATTCTACATGGAAACCTGAATATTGTTTTATATACCTATGGTGAGAATACAATAATAGTCATTAAAAAAGACAAATTTTCTAGTAAAGATGTGAAAAGAGAATACTAATGCATCCATGAAGAATATACAGAACCAACCACACTAAAACATGATAACTAAAAAAACCCCAACCCATAAAACTTTCTAACAACAAATAACGGACCAAATTGCAATAATATAATATGATTCAATGAAAAAATGGTTCCTCAAAACAAAATCCCTCTAATATTTTGTTGTCATACCATAATTATATACATTTGTGTGCTCCCACATCTTCCGTATATCATATAATTCTATTCCCCCTGCACGATGCTGATATTTTCATCTTTTCTGAATACACCATGACCCAATTTCCCTGTATGATACTAACCACAATCTTAACTAGAGTGTTTGGGTGTATTGAAGATGTAGGAAATCGGCCTTATGCCCCCTCCAACCATGAATTGACCCTACCATAGCACAATACATTATATTATACATTACAACTCAATAGTTGACATTTTTGACTTCAAGTCATTTCAGCAATTGCATTTTATCATCTCCTTTAAGAGTGATGTGGAAATAGTGGGTAGTTATCCATCAATCATAACCACTCAGATGATGAGAAAAGTACCCCCAAAATAATTGGTTTTCTATACTTGGTTCAAGAAATGTGTACGGTTCATATAAAAAATCACATGAACATATATGGTATATATATAAATGCACATAAGAATATCTTATTTGTTCGTAATAAGAACTAATCATGTAAAAATATCACCATGTAAACTCACAATTGCATCTACTTTTGTCTACACCACCAAAATCCTAAAACCACATAACCATCCATAAACTAAATATCAAATTTCATTACTCAATTACATATTCATCCCAATATTGTTAATTCATTATCCATTCACAGTTCATTTAATGAACACAAAACTATCCATTACACACTCATTATTATAATTTCATATTTGATTACTAACAAGGAAATTAACGTTGAACCACGAAACATCATATATATCTCAACATCCCCCAAATCCATTTTTATGACTCCCCTCAATTAATGTCACCCATACACTATTACCCAAAAATCCCAAATGCATGACTATAGAACCATCACCAAACATTCCACAAACACACATCACTCCATCATTAAATTTTAATATTCAAAAAAATGTGTCTTTCATTCTATTACACTTCATTATTTAATTATGATATCATAGAATCCATTAGTTCATGAGGTATCCATCTAAGAATTCCAATATAAGTGGATAAATTTTTTTTAGTGGTGTTATAAAAAAATAAAAAATGTATAATCAAAGAAGATATAAAAAAATTAGAGGATACCATAATTCATCACTGTCATTAACAAAACGATCATATATAACCTCAATATCATAGTATCCAAAAAATATAAAATCATGTGAAACATTCCCCTACCCCTTTAAATTTATTGAGAATTAGATAGTTATATTTATTATGATTGATAGATAAATCTTTCTAAAGGATGAAGTGGATATTATAAACCCTCTTGATACATAATGAATCAAAAAGAAGGGGCCACTACCTCGATTTTAATACTTTTCAATGATGTTAAATGAAGTTCACAAGTCCCGATGCTAAATCAAAATCCTCTGATTCTCCATCATTAATAATAGAAATTTAAATTTAATTAAATATATAAATTTTAAAATTTTAAATGGGGGAAAACATGATCTTCCATTTAGAAATTATGATGAGTTCCACGAAAATAGTGATGCGTTAATCTAATTTGTATTGTGGGAGATATGGGAACAAGAATTTGAAAACAATATGGTCTTTATTTACCTAATTTTTTAAATATAATAATCATTTTTCATTTAATTTATACATTTAATTTATCATTTGTTTCCCAAATTAAATTCATAACCATATTACACAAATTATAATTTCATTTGTATATTTAAAATTTAGTTATTTTAAAATAAAAAATTTCAACTCATGTTTATTTAAATTCTGACCCACAGTTTCATTAAATTGCATGTTTTTTAATTTATAAATATATACCATATTTAACTATAAAGATTCACTACATACTTAAAAATTAAGTATTTCAAAATAAAATTAATTACCACCATGTTTATTATTATAATTATTTCAATAAATATCACAAATTTAAATTAATTTTCCCTTTAATTATTTTTCTCCTCCAATAAATTTCCCACTTCATAATTTAAATGCCCTATCAAATAGTATTCCTATTTGGTTTCTCTTATATATATTATTTCATTTAACTATCACACTAATTTAAATTTTTTCACTATAATCTGACCTTTATCCCATTTAAATGCCATCACATCCCTCATTTTTTTCTTTTCAACACCTCAAGACAGTTATTCTCATTTTATTACTTCTAACATTATAATTTTTTTATCTTTATTTAATTATTTTTAAAACAAGTTCCTTCACTTTTCATCAATGACATGAAAATTTATACCTAACAACATAAATATAATACAAATATTTTTATATTATACAAATATACGTCTCTGTATAATAGTATACAATTGTGTATGTGTATAACAAATTAAAATATACATACATGATTATATATTTATACATATTTTCATAATGTGTTACTACACAACATTGACACATGTTTATTTATATAAAATTATAGTGTGTGTGTGTATATATATATATATAACTATACATACTTTCCTATGTAATGAATATTTAAATATACATACACAACGATATGTGTGTGTGTGTGTGTGTTTTTAATATGTAACAATACAACACACACATGTATTTATATAACAATATATTGTTCATATGTAACATTCATAACAAAATTTTTTGATATGTTTAATTATATAATTACACATATAAGTGCACATATATATTATACTAAACCTATTTAAAATTTATAAAACCATATTTAAATTCAATAAATTTGAAATGATTATAATTTAATATATATGCCTAAATTTAAATAATTTTAAAAAATAGAAATTAAATTTCAAATCATAAAAATAAATAATTATTAATATTTTATCATATATATTTTAAATGGGTGTTAATATTTAAAATGTCATCAATATCAAAATCACTATGAAAATCCTAGGAATTAAAAATTAATGTGGAAGAATACTTAAGACCATTACATTAGATTACAGACAATAAATTATCATCCTAAACAATAAATCTATATAAAGAATTGGAGATGGTGGATTGATAAACAAAAAAATGAGATACCTCTCACGGATATCAACAATCATCAAATGAAACCACTATCAAATCACACCAACCTAAATGACCCCTATATATCATGAAAAACATCATCATTTCATATCCACATCACCAAAATCATACATCCTCTATAGAGTTCAGACAAAAAATTGAAAACCATTTATCTTCACTATCCCAAACACACAAATTATAAAATTCCATTTTTTATGTTAAAATATTATCCTCATTTGGAGTCACTAACTCTCCCACAAAATTTTAATAAGATCAAGGTGTAAGGTGAATCAATTTGGAATCCGTTCCTCCCCTTCTAACATGTCAGAACATTATCATGCATTAAAAATCACATCTCATAGGGAGTGAAGACCCAACAACACATATCCAATATCCAACAAATAAAACCTAAAGTATATTTACCATGTCAACATATTATCCTCTTTGTGAGGAAGTGACTAAACCACGTTGTTTTTAACACATCAAACTATAATAGGTCTTGATTAGGGACCATCTCAACCATATTGTTATGCATGATTTTTTAATAATACATAACAAAATAAATCACGATAAGAACAAAAAAATATAACATTGAAAATTTTTAGCTTCCATAATCATGTATGTTCGTAAAATTATTCACCTTATTAATTATCATAGTTATTCTCAGATTAGTTCAAATTTTCAATGTGTAATTGGTTCATTAATCATATATAGGTTATTATACCTTTAATTCATGATTATAATAATCAAGAAGTCACATTAAGGGTCTCATGAACCTTTATAATTCCACCTTCAGTACGATTTCTAAAAAAAATATTATTATCATAAATTCATAACAACACATCAATGGAACAATATAAATGAAATCGAAAACAACACATTATTTATTCAAAATAAATTGCAATATTTTAAAATATTGTCCATTTTTTTAATTTAAAATACCTCATCACATATACAACGTGATTTCAATTTTTATTTAACAATCCCCCAAATAAAAAAAATAAAACATAACATATTGTATTAATATATTTCATGATTCATAATTCTCAAGCAAAACATTATCTAATGACTTCATTGATTAAGAAATCATGCTTTTATACTTCAGTGAGGAAAACATGATTATACTTCCATATTTAAATACCACATATTATGCATGATATGATCTAGATTCAAACATTCTATAATTTCCCTAGTTATCACACAAATGTATTCAACATTAGTCATAATTCTCATAAAAAATCACACATTTATTAACATCAAAGTAAATGTTATTTTGGTACATAATAATTTATCATTAGTGATATAGTGATTTTGATTGTTCACATAATAAGTTTTATTCCCCAATAGGTTTCCAGAAAGCATGATTATATTTTCTATTTTATCTAGACAAATGACACTATAATTACAAACATAAGATATAATTACATCAAACAATTACATTAATATTGTATAAATAGATTCATTCCAAAAATATTGAGATATTAATTTATGTATATTTTGAAAATATTAAAGTAATTATTGACAAATAGGAAGGTGATTTTTTGAGAATTCATAATTTGAATACTTGAATCAATGTTTTAGCACTAGTTAATAACACATTATCATGATTCATTATGAAAATAAAGAATCACATTACAAATTTTATCACAAGGAAACTATAATACTTATTATAATGGTTCCGAAAATAATTTTTTTATCATGAGATACTTACATATACTCCAGGTTGCATGCTTCTTAAAAAGATTTTATATTATATAGTTTTTTACACAAAAACAGACTATGAATTATCCTCCAATAATTTCAAGCATTTGGAAATCAATATGACATTTAATACATTTCAAAAATAAAATAAAATTATATTACTTAATTTTCATGATATATCATTCCAGAAAAAATCACTCAATCCAAAAAATGGTTCCACAAAAAATTATCATGTAATATTAAAATCTATTTACTCATTGAAATAATGAAATATGACTAATTCATCAAGGATATACAATTCTTCCGTGACAATAGAATATAAAAATTTATATAAACACACATAATATTACATATTTTTTTTAATTCATTTTATTTCCCTCCAAAAACAATTGCATTCCATAATAAATACTATCAATAATGATTCATATACCACTTCTAGGACTCTAACACTGTATGCCATGTCACAACACCTAGGGATTTGGTAGGCACATAGTCTTTGATTTCAGTGATGGGGACCATAAAATTCTGTGACCAAGCTTATTTTCTCTTTCCTAGTTCACAAACAATGGTGAAATGGAAATTTTCCCAACCATCTGATGAAATACTCATAGTTCTAACTCCCACATTCATCCATAACTCAACCATCACTTACGGTACCAGTCTTTCATGACCCCCTCCCTCCAAATATTACTCTACAATGAGGGAGAGGTAATAGGACCTTTAGTCCTACATCTAGTATACCCTTGGTTGGTTAGTCGCACTGAGGTTATAAAAATATAATGTCTGTAACGAATTATCATATATAATATAAAAAGATATATAAATTAAATGAATCATCCCAAAATAACTCTATTACATAATAAATAAATGAACCAAAACCAACCACAAAAATTTATAAACAATACAAATACCTGTAATAATCAACAAAACTAAATTTTGAAAAATTGAAATAAGGCAGCGACATAACAACATATCTAAATGTCATAACTAGTAATATACAGGATGATCCATATAGAACTCATGGAATCCTGAATGAAATTTTATATATGTCGAGTTAGAATACAATTATACTTATTTAGAAAACAAATGACTATTATGAAGATGTGAAAAGAACGTACTAATTTTTCCATGAGGAAACAGCATAAGCAACATCATTGAAATAGTTTAACTACAAAAACCCCATCCTCTCCAGTTCTCAATCACCAAATAATGAATCCATGTACAATAATGTAATATGAAACATTTCCATAAATGGTTCCCTACCCCACATTACTACTAAGATTACACTCTCACACCCAAATGGTGTACGTCTTGTCACCCCACACTCTATTGTTTATCACATCATGAAATAAAACATATAAATTTCAATGAAAACATATCACTAAAAGAAACCATGTCCCAATCATCAAATTTTCTATTAAAAAACACATAACCAAAGTGGTACAATATTATGAACATATAAGACATCAAACTTGTGTCCTCTACCAACCATTAAATCCCCCCAACATAACACCATTCATGATACTAACCATCATATATCAACAAATAAACATTTGAATTTTGTCCATCACAACTAGTTCCTGATATCATTGCATGAAAGAGGGAGTGTGTAAGTGGAGGCAATCAACAATCCATCATTGCTATCAAGATGTCCAAAAATTTTCCAACATATTCAGTTGTCAACAATAATCATTGGACATGGGTTCGGGGAAAAGAAAAATATCACATGAATAAACATGTATGCATATATATATTCTACACACACAATCCCGTCATATGGGATGAAAAAAATATATAAACATGTCAATATATCACCACCCAAAGTAACAACATCTTCCACATTCCCTGGCACCACAAAATTCTTAAAACTTCACAATAATACGGAATTTTTTGAAACCAAATTTCATTATTAATTTACTTATTCACATAATTATTGATCATTCAATCTCCATTCAATTCCATTAAAATAAACTAAAACCAAAAAATTACAAATTCTTTATTATCATTAAAGATTCCATTACTTACTGTGAAATTTTCCCGACATAACCACAAATCACATGCATCTCTAGGTCCACAAAGTAATAAAATTCCCCATTACCCCATTAGAATGAACACACATAAACCATTACCTCATTTAGACAAATTTATAAACACACAACCATCACCTCATATGTGACTGCCACACCCACTTTTTTCTTGAATTGGTTTATGGTATGGTTTATTGGGAATCCTTGTCCTTTTCTCAGTTACCCAATGTGGTGGGGGTTCAGTTTTGATTTTATTTTCATTGTATAATATTCATATTTGGGATTTAATTTTTATTTTTTGGGAGAATTATGATTGTTGATGATTTATTAATACCCACGGTGTCCCATTTTTTATGTTTAATTCATTCAAGAATAATTTACTGGGTTTCATTAGTGTTTGAAAGTTCATTTGAGGGGTTTTAGATATTATTTCATTCCTCATGGTTTTACCTAGGTTTACCCACATTGTGCATCCTAATAATGAATAGATTTTGATTCATTCTAGTAGCCCACATATTGTTTGTAAAAGTATTCCCCAATTTTCAAAAAAAAATAATGAAACCACATAATCATTTAATAACATTCATTAAAAAAATAGGGTTTAAATGATTTCGCCTCTCATTTAAATCCCTTGGTGTTGGATATCTAACATAAGTTTCTTCACCTTTGTTCTACCTCATTTTCGGCCACATGATGGCTGATATATTTCCAAAGGTAAATGGTTCTTCTTAATTTCTTCATCAAATATTCCTCCTTCTTCTTATATCTTCATTCAGATTGAAAATCTTCTTTTTTTCCTCTTCAAAAAATTTCATGATTGATCTAAGGTTCAATTATACCAAGGGTTTTTATGGGGTTTTTTGTTCTATTTCGGCTTTTCATCATAGTTCTAGTTTTCCAGAACATGTGGTGGGTGTTTTTTAGTGTGTGTTTCCATTCCTCCCTCGATTTGAGGTACGATTTCAAATGAAAATTACTTATTTTATTTAATATTTATTAATTTAATTTTTACTCCACTTATATATGGTAAATTTTGTTCTGTGTTCTTCGTATAAATAATTTTATGTGAAAATTTGTGTTCAATTCATTCTATCCAGATAAATAGAAGTGTTTTGTTAAATTATGTGCACCATGTGTTCAATGAAATGCACAATTTTCTTTTTTGAGTGGATTATGGTATGTAAAGTTTGGTTTAGATTTTTTGACATATATTTAAAATTTTTAATGATTACTTTTGGTTTCTTGAATGTAATTTCTAAGGGATTTATGTTAAAAGATGTTTTTATATGGGTTTTGAAATCAGTTTGAGAAGTGGTGATGAATTGTGGCCAAGTTCGCATTTTCATAGAAAATTGTTTTGGATTTCAAGTGAGATGGAAATGATTTAAAGTTGTTCTATTAATATTTTTTCATTATAATTGTTTGATTGATACCAATTTTAATGATTCGATTTATTTTTTTAATAGATCATTTCTTGAGAAAATTTTATGTGCTTGTTTGGAAACATTATGAAAATGATGAAATGAAATTGTTATAAAAATCCAAGTTGGATGTTTATCATGACTTGTTGAAATGAAATTGTGGGGATATACTTATTTTTTAATCCTTGGGTTCCATTATAAGTGATTTTTAGTTGGATCCCTTGGTGATCTATTAATCTTAAAGAATGAGAGTAGTCCATGGGGAGACTCGGGGTGAGGCATGGTGTGTGTTATTATTACTATATATTTCGTCATTGGATGCTCAGATGGTATCTATTTAATGATGCCTTTTCTATACTAGAGACATGGAAACCTGAAATATTAATATAATATTCTAAGAATATGTGCAGCACAGGTAGGTATTGGTACTGACCAGTGGCATTTATGAGATGGATATATTTGGTTTATTTATTTGGTTTTTTCCATCAACCTACCCTGTGAAAGGGAGGTTCTGTGTATTGAGAATTTTGTTTTCATCATGTGTGACATGTCAACAAGGTTGAGGTATCAGGCACTATTGTCTTCTTGATTATTCCTATACTCCTAGATCACCCATGTTTAATGGATTTCAGTTTCTTGCAGTGGTTAATATGACTCTTATATATATATATTTAATTTCATTTTGTTATGATATTAGTTTTGTTCCTTCTTGCGTATTGGTATCCATTGAATGTTATGGCCTGATGTTAATGATGTTAATCAAAGTTGTTTTCAAATTATTGTTTTTTATCATTTGTGAATAAATATTACAAAATATAAGTATAGCATGCCCCTTGAATATTCTAATGGAGCACTTGTGAAATGAATCTAATTTGGGAATTGAATAAAGGAAATTTATTGTACATTATTTTGCGTAAACATGTAAAAATCCTTACTTTTATATATTTTAGTTAAAATTTTAAATTGATTCTTACTCTATTTTAAAGTATTTGAATTGAGGATGGATTTTTGGGATAGCTTAATATGTTTTAAGAGTCATTCCTATAGTTGATTTTTTTAATTCCTTGTGTAGGTTTTAGCTTCAGTTCAATTTCCATGACAGATGTAGGATCATCTAGTTAGAGAGTGACCAGTATGGTCAAATTGATTTAGTTGGTTTTATAGTTTAGCTGGATGTGCATTATATTTCAGCTGTATTTTTAGGTTCCCTTACAAACAATGTTCTATTTAGTGTTATAATTTTTTTGGGATGTCAGTTTCATTCTGCTGTAAGGTTGTTGATTATATTTTTGGTAAATATTGTTACCTTGTCTATATTGAAAATTCAGGACACTATTTTCTATCCCATGGGGAATTGGAACACGCACCTTGTCTAGACACAAATCAGTTCGGGTGCCTAGTTCTGGTTGACTGTGGTTGGTTCATGAGAAAATGATATCAAAGGAGGTCCACTCTTATCGGACCATTCATTTAGAGTCCCCTTTTTTTGTAATGACCAAAAAAATCATTTAATAAATTTACTGTACTTTAAATGGATTATGGATAATGAAAACAAAAGTAATTTTTTATTGGGGTTCAATAACCATTATGTATCATAACCATACATAATATGGTCATTGAACCTTGATCACATTGGTAAAATAAATTTAACATGATTAATTATTTTTGAAAAAGAAAATGGAGAGGATGGCCATATCCTGTAGACTCTGTACATAAGAAGCTCATTTTTTCGAGCTCAGAATGGACGTAGCATCACCTAGATTCACTCTTGACCAATCCCATGATAAGTTACAAAATCATAAGCATGAATGGAATGACATACTAAAGAAGTGTATGTTAGTAGATATTACCACCTAAGTGATGTTATATAAGCTTCCCCAATAGTCTTTTACAATCACACACCATTCCCTTATGTATTATGCGGGTGATATAAGGGCTTTTGTAACAAGGAATTGGTTACATTTTGTGTAATCTCTTTTATAAATAAAAATTTTATTTCATCAACTGAATTATAACAATAGTTATTATTAAAATTATAATGAATTATATAAATTGACCATGTAGGTAAAATGGTACTTTTTCGAAATATATAAATTATTATATTAATCTATTTTTTTATTTTTTATTTTACTATAATATCTTGATATGAATCTTTATTTTAATTGAAAATTAAATTTTATTTACTCTCATAACTTTATAAAATATTCACTATTCAGTTTGTAAAGAATTATATTTTTATATGATAAAAATTTAATTTTATTTGTAATTAAAGAATTTTTTTTGATGAATTAATGAATTTTTTAATTTTTTAATTTTTCTAATAAATAATTTTATATAAAATTATTTTTATGAATAATAATGGAGAATATAATTTTTATAACATCAAATATAATTTTTATTATGTTTAAAAACCTTTTTTTACCAAACCCCATTGATTTTTATCCGATGTTATTTTTTATCATAAAATAAAAAGAATAACATATAAAAAAACTATGTAGATAAAATAAATATTATTATTGGAATCAGAACGTCAAAAATATCTAATGGTGAATATTTCATAATTTTATTAGATAATCGATTTTTTGTGTGAAAATTAAATACCAAAAAAATATAAAATGCATTTTATGGATTCATAGTGAACCAATATTGATAAAATAAAATAATATAAAAGTTATATTCAGGAAATATATGTTTTAAATAAATGATAATGTGATTTTATATTGGTTTTATTAATTTTAAAATTCCTAGTGAACCCTCCGTAGTTTATAAAATATTTTTACATTTGAAAATGATTTCTGTGAGAGAGTGACTCACCTCAACCTAGGAATTCATAATATTTATATATGTTAGGAAATTTTCCATATAAAAAAATTTTATAAAATCTCTTTTGGGTAAAAAAATTTGAAAAATTTTATGGTATTTTATGTGGAATTGAATATTTAATTTTATATGTTCCAAAACATAAGATTGTGAAATATTAATGAATTTCCCTCTCATTCCCTATATAAACCCACCCATGAACCCACATATCACCACTCAAAAACTTGAATCACATCCCTAATCTAATCTCCCCTCCTTAAAAACCTCCCAAATCCCCCAAATCTCTCAATAAGTGCCTCTTTATGCTCATCAAGTCACATACTCAAATAAGGGATTTCATCCATTCCCATTTTTTTCCGAATTTATTTATTTGGTTATACCCTTTTATTTTCAATTAAAAAATGTTGGATATGATTTTTTCCTACCCCATACATCCCTTATTATGATTTAATAGTGGCATACATCTTTCTCTCTCAGTAATCCCTCCCATTTACCTCTGTTTCTATGCCAAAATTTCTTATGTGTTATTCCATTTATCCTCTTAATTCGTGTCAATTTATTATGTTATACACTCTATTTCCAAATTCCATGCGTTGGTACATGTAGTTATATGATCCAAATACATTTTATTTAATTTTACATTGATAAGATAACCCTTTATCCTTAATCAATAATTTTTTTTAATTATTATGTCATACCGTTATGCTAGCTAAATTGCACCATGATTTTCCATGAAAAAATAATAATGTAGTAGATACCATTCCCATTTCACTATCAACAATATTCAAATTTATTAGGATATAATTACTTTTTATATAGTATCATGTATTTATTCTAAATTCCACTAATGTGGAAGAAATGATTATGTTGAGTGGTTCTGTGTTACATGATCCATGTACCACACTTATGCATGAAATGATATGATTATAAAAGGTGTGCCCTGATAGCGCTCAAATTAAATGTGTAATGTTTAGTATCATGATAATCCATTAGATATAAGGTTTTAATAATTCATTTTCTTGTGTAATGGGGGATTACTCATGCTAATATATGTGAAATGAGGGTTTACTCATGCTAATTTATGTGTAATGAGGGTTTACTCAGGCTAATCCATGTGCAATAATTTGTGGATCATGCTAATACCATATTGTATATTGTTTCAACATTTCCATTCTATGGTAATAATTCTCTATCACTTATTTATGTTAATTATTATCTTGACCACTATTGGTATGCCTATTTCCTAACATGTATTTCATGTTCAATGTTATGCCATGTTTACTCCCTTAGTAGGATTTATAGATCACCTTTTTCTTTTGTATGACCTCAGGTTATCTGATGCAATTCTATTTGAAGAAAAAATGTTGTTGCAATAAAAAGGAGTATATAATAAATATTTTTATTTTATGTATTATGTTTTTATATAATATTATAAATTTCCCAAGAAGGTATACCTCTATATCCTCACAGTTGTATTCAGTCCATCTCTATGTATTAAATCATGTTAAAATATTTAAAAAAGAGAACGATTGCTAAAATTGGTATTAAAGGGTGTAGAATGTAAAACCCTAGAATGATAAAGGTTTAGATGGTCAAATGATATAAATCATGTCAACATGGTGCACATTTCGTTTTAGGAGCCTACACGATTAGAACTCCATTGTTAAGCGTGTTTTTCCTAGAGTAGTAGTCAGGATGGGTGACCATCTGTGTATTTTCCCATGGTGTGTGTCATTGAGGAAAATGAAAACTGGAATGAACATATGTGGTCCAATAGGGAATATCATTAGTCTGATGACCCGATCTGGCATGTGTATGGGCCCGAGGGTGGGGACAACATGTTCGTGAGAAAATTGGTTCAACCTATTAGGCCAGGACCTGAAAACAATGTTATGGAGGGGTTTCATTGGTGTCATTGGGGCCCAGTTGTTACATTTGGTATCATAGGTGGTACCCAACCTTATGTGTGGTGCACTACATCAGTTGATATTTAGGGCCCACAACAAGTATGTTGTGCTCTAATGGGGGGGGGGGGATGTAACACCCATTAATGATATAGGGTTAAATGATTAAAAGATATGGCTCATGTCAACAAGGTGAACATTTATTTTCAGGATCATAACTGATTATACTTCCATAGTGAAGCATGTTTTGTCTAGAGTAGTGTTGAGGAGGGTTGGCCTTCTTGGAAGATGCCCATGGAGTGTGTCTATGTGTGTGTGTGTAAAAATAACCTTGAAAAGAACATGTTTTGGGTTTTGGGGAAAATCATTATCCAGATGACCCATTCGGATACATGGATGGGACCTAGGGTGTTGACCGCGTGTCTATGGAGCAACTGGTGGTTTTTTGTGAGTCAATACCTGATAGTAATGCTAAGGAAGTGTTTGTGTGATATAAATGTGTCCCAATCATTACATTTTTTATTTGGGTATATCAATTTAAATGGAGTAGGATTGTCGGGACTAGAGTAGTAGGTATGAGAGGAGCTTCACAAACACATTCTAGTTATAGTCATAGATATTCCATGTGTTGTAGAATTTTATTTATTTCTTGTTCTTTAGGTGTTTTTTTGTGATTTGGATATGACATGGGATGTTGGACTAACGGTATCCATGTTCTTGCAAGGCCTGTAATTCCATGTGAAACTGGGGCATGGTCCTATGATGGCTCTCTGTGTTGGTGGTGGGTTTGACATATGGCCTTCCACCATATGATCGAGTCTCCCAAAGACAATAATTATCTTTTTTGGGTTTCGTATAGCTTTCATGAGGTTTAAAAATTATATTTTATATCCTTGTATAAGAATTATGAAAATGGGTTTTAAATGAATTGATGGATTCAGAAAAGTGAAAATGGGGTTTTGAAATTTAATATAATATTGGTTTTGGAATGTTTGGTTTTTGAAAAACAATCCTCAGTAATAAAGTTCAAATGAGTACACATGATTTGATTTTCATTAATCTAATATTTTGGTTTCATGAAATAAAATGTCTCGAAAGTATGGATTATTTTTAAGTGACTATGAACCATTTTTTTAAAAGGGATTTTTTGGATATTTAAAAGTGATTCAATGTGATGAGTTGAATTTAGAAATAGGTCATGAATGGTTGGGGTTTTTTGGAATAAGTGTTTTGGTCAATGTGGATATCCGTTTTTAAAAAGGGTTTGGGTCAATTTTTTAAAATGGGAAAGTTTTTTGGAATAAAATATTTCTTTTTAACATATTATTAATTAAAATTGATTCGGTTTTTAATAGAATTTTTCATGATGAACTATGGTTTGTTGAGATTATGGAATTTTTTTTGACAAATGTAAAATAGGTTTTTGATTATCTATGTAGTGTGCCTTTGGAAGTTAAATGATTTTTGAAATGGGTTGAATGATATGGGTTGTAAAATGATGATGTTTTTTTCATTGGTGTTTTCATTGGTGCTCGCACACATGATTTGACATGTAATGTGGATTGATTGATCGTATGGATTTGTTTTTTTCTGCCTAGGGAGGCAAAACAATGTGCATGTGAGTGATGGATAGTGGAACACCATTGGTGACTCTAAAAATCAATCTTGTTATATTGTTTTTAAAATGTGTTTTAAGAAGAAAAAATGTGGAATTTTTATAAATTTCAGTAAGGGTAGAGGGGGTTTTCATTTCACTCAATTGTGGTTTATTCGGTATGCATCCTTGTGATCTAAAAGTTATACTCATGTTTTTTCTTGATAAGGTATCTTAATGGTGACACAATTTTTGAGCAATGTTTTGTGGGTCTCTGATGAAGTGTTCGATATTTTCATGCTTCTACGTATAGTCCTCCATTGGAATTCAATTTTTCTAATCAACCTATATATTCATTTAACATATTAAATCCACCTCTTCAAATGATGCCTTAACTTGTTAATGGAATAGAATTGTGTTTTAGGTGGATTTAATGTTCCTTAATAGTGGGGAGACCCACTTCGGGTCTCATTGAGTTCTCCCTTATGGTGTCATTGGTTTCTAGATGATTTCTAATGGTGTGGAGTCCATTCGGGCCTCCCATCTACTGGTGATCAATTTCAATTTTTATTTTCGTGTTTTTTCAGGGGAAACCTAATTTTTTTATTTAGTTTATTTCAAAATTTCCCTTTTAGTTTTGTTGGGAATTGGGGTTATTAGGTGAATTAAAAAATTACAAGTTGTTAGATTGGTTTTGGATGTGGTGGATTGATCAATCCTCAGAATCTCAGGAAGTGATTTTGAGTTGGTGTTTGATTTTATAAAAAATGATTTTGTTGTATTTGTGTGAGTAAAATGTCCTTAGTTGAGTATAATGGATCATTTTGAGGAAAAATCCGTAGGCGTTGAAAAATAATTTAGAAATTGTTATGGCTTTCCTAGGGTGGAATGTGATAATGGTGGGGAGAATTATCACACCTAGTTTTACATATATTTTTAATGGTCTAATTCATTTTTATTCATAGTATTTTTCATAGATATCGGGTTTGAATGGGGTTTTATTTTTATGTGTTTCCATTGTGTAATATTTTAATCTTGATTTCCCTTGGTTTTTTTGGGAGAACGAATCGTATTGGAGTGTTTTGGACACCCATAATGTCACCTTTTTGTTTAAATCATTCAACAATGATATGGTGGGGTTCCCTAGTGTTTGGGAGTCATTATAGGGGTTTTATCAATTTTTTTTAGGCCTCACAGTTTGAGAACACTTTTCCAAAGACTTGCATAAAAACTATGAAATTTTTTAGATTCATTCCATTATCCCTCGGACGATTTGCGCATAATTTTCAAAACCATACAAAAAACTCGGGGATCCACATACAAGCATAATAAAATTCATTATAAAAATTGGATTTAGGTAATTCCACCTCACATTTTATTCCCTTAGTGTTTTATATCGAGCATAGGACTCATCAATTCATTATCCCTTGTTGGGGAAACATTTTGGTTGATTTCTGCCCAAAAGGTATGTGGTTCTTCTTAATTTCCTTTAAAAATCATTATCCTTCCTCGTCCATCTCCCTTCTTCTTCTAATTTTTCATGGTTTTATCTTCTACCCTAGTAATGGTTTTCCTATTATTCTATATTTCCCAATTTTTTATAGTGTTTTTATATTTTTGGTCTTATCTTTTTATACCTAGTGTTTCAGACACTATGTCGGTTGTTTTTGACTGTCTGTTTACATTCCGTCATGGATTTAAGGTTGGATTTCCCATTCACATGACTTTTAAATTTATGATTAATTTGTGGAATTATTTAAGAACCATGTATATATATACATAATGTTGTTTTTTTTTTGAATAAGTTAATTGGTGTTAAATGTTGTTTTTTAGGCCTTGTTTTCAGATAAATAGAATTTTGTTATTAAATAGCGCACTCGAAGTGTTCGATGAAATGCCCAGTTGGATTTTCTGAGTTGAGTATTGTATGTATTGTTTTTTTATATTTGTTAAAAAATGTGTAGCTTATATATTTATTATTTTGGGTTTTTTGGAATTTTCAATAAAACGTTTTTAATTTAAATGAAGTGATTATATTGATTTTGAAATCGGTTTGACAATTGATAATGAATTGTGTCCCGGTCGACATTTTCATAAAAAATAGGATGTGTTTAAAACTAAGACGAAAATGTTTTTAAAAATTTTTATAAGTTTTTTCATGGGAAAATTTGTGATTTAAACCTCATGGAAATATGGGTTGAATTTTTTAATGGTTGGTTTTTTAAGAATTGTTTATGTGCATGTTTGGACACTTTTCCTAAATGATCTAAAGTGATTATTATAATAAACTACTATGGATGTTTCTCAATTTTTTTGATATCTAATGGTTGTGATGTATAGGTTTTAGAATCCTTGGGTTCCATTATAATGGTTCCTCAGTTGGAACCCTTTTGATCTATTAATCATAAGGCATGAGAGTTGAGTTTTGGGAGACTCGGGGTGACGCCAGTTGTAGATTATTATTAATATATATGTTGTGATTGGATGCTTGGTTGGAATCGATTGGCTCAACCCCTTATGTTATAATTGATACATGGGAACATAGAATAATTGGATAATATAATTAAAATTTGTGATGCACTAGTAAGTTATAGTACTGAAGTGTGGCCCTTAGTTGGTGGATATATTTGGTTTATTGAAATGATATTTTCCCTCAACCTACCCTTAGATAGGGAAGTCCACAATATTGATCATTTTTATTTCATCGTGAATGACATGTCAATGGGGATGAGGTATCAAGAATTTGTGTATTCAATAATATTAATGTTCTCCTAGATTTACCCATGTCTATTGGAATTCAGTTGCATGAATTGATGAATATTATTCTTGTGGGTATATTCTATACCTTATTATGTTATTACTATTATTACATTTTCTGTATTATTTTATATGGAGTGTGATGTTCTGATTTTAAATAGGTCTATAAATATTGACATCATATTTATTTTTTAATCCTCTTTATACAAATATGAAAAATTTACGCATCTGTTTCCCCATTAAAAAGATAACAGGACACTAGTTAAATGAATTTAGTTTTGTAAATTAATATGGTCAATGGCTCATACATTATTTTGAGTAAATTTTCATAAAATAATACTATTATATATTTTAGTTAAAAGATGAAATTTAGTTTTTCTAATATTATAAAGGACGTGAATTATGAATAGATTAACGGGAGATCCTACGTTGTTTTAATTCTCACACCTATATGTGTTTTCTATTTTTAGACCATGGGTAGGATTCATCTTGAGTTCAATCACTTTGAATGTCCTGTGATAATTTTTCTCCAGAGTAACTATCGTGGTGACATATAGTAAGTTGGTTTTACAGTTTTTTGGTTGAGTTTTATGGGTCAGTTGTATTTTTAGTTTATTTTAAAAAATTTGTTAAGATTTATTTTATATAAATTTTTATTGGGATGTCTATTTCATTATGTTATTTTTTGTTTTCTATATTTGAGATATATCATTCCATTTTATACACTGATGATGCCGAAAACTTGTTTCAAGCTCATGGGGATCTGGAACGCCCTTCGGGTCCTTCCATGGATTGATCTGGGTGCCCAGTTCATGGTCAACTTGGGGTGGATCGTGACACAAAAACCTCACATCAACCAACCTATACCATTTATTTTAATTAGAATGGGTGAAATAATTCAATTTCACTTCATTGTTACAATTTCCAATCAAATAATCAATAATATAATAGGGCATCAATTTAATTAACAAAATATAATTGGAAATCAATTATTTATGGTGATCCACAAAAATAAAATAAACATGACCATCAAAATAAAAATAAAAACCCAAAAATGGGCTACTAAAATTATAAAATTTCATTGATATTGAAATCAATGATAACTTCGATTGCCTAATATCAAATAAAGAATGACAGAACATTATTTTATGCCTTCCCCTTTCCCTTAAATTTTTATGAAATCAATTAATTGTCATTTTTATGTTAGATTGAACTATATTCTAAAAGTATTTCCTTACTATACCCCTCCATTATTACACATGATGAAAAATTACAATGTGTCATGTACCTCAATTTGCAGACCATACACTGATGATAAATAACGTTCACAAGTCCCAGTGTGAAGTTATAATCTCATACATCTCAATCATTAATAATTAAAATATGGATGTCATTAAATACAGAAATTTTACTTTGATTTCTATGAAGAAAAAATATGAACTCATATTATACACTTCAATACATGTTTAATGGAATATAATTAATGCAATACTGTTTAGTATTAATTTAGATGTAACAAAAAAAAATAATCATTACGTTTTATTTATTAACATTTTTTTCAAATATCCTAATATGTTTTTCATTTAATTATTGAAATTAATTCCCACATATATATTTCTTATTTATTTAAAACAATATTAAAAAATATATTTAAAAAAATTGTTTCAATCTTGGACAATTTAAAATAGTAATATAAAACACATGTTTATTAATATTCAAATACACAATTTCATTAAATTACATAGTTTTTTATTTTATAAATATGTTTTATATTTACATATGGGGATTCAATATTTAAATCCATTTTTAATAATGAATAAAGCCTTCTTTAAAATTTTTTATTTATTTTTATTATTTCATTGTAAAAGAAACATTCCCCCTTTTTTATTTTATTTATTCTCCTCTCTCAAATACATTTCCTTACTTCATCATTTTCAATCCTAACACATTTATATTCATATTGTATTTGTTATAGGTCATTTTATTTAATTATCAATATCATATAAAGTTGTTTATTTAATATTAGATATATCCAATTCCTAAATTGACTCATCTATTATTTTCCTCCTTTTCAAATCCACAAACATCTTATTCTATTTTATTTATTCCCATTATCATAATTTTTTTTAAAAAATATTTTCAATGTTTTATTTCTAAAAAATGAACACGCATTTTTTCCGACGACATACACATCAATATGCCCATATATATATACAAAATATATATATAATTATATAAAGGTATATATATAAACAGACTCACACACACACACACATATATATACATGTATTGAATATTATAAATGACACTTTATGTATAAAAAATTAAATTATACTTATAATCAAGAATATTTATTAATATATGGGTAATATATAACTACACAATAGATATATGTGTATTTAGGTGACAATATTTCATTTGTGTATATGTGTGTGTGTGTATGTATATTATAATATAAACACTTTTCTATTTAAAGAAATGAAAATATACACACACAAATATATACAAATATGTGTTTGTAATACGTAAATGCTAACCCCACACATGGGTTTTTATATAATAATATAGTGTCTATTTATGACACTCATAACACAAAACTTTTGAAGAATTTAATTAGAACATGATTTATATAAGTATACATATCTAATTTATCTCATGTAATTAACATATTGAAAAATTTATAAAAATTAAAAATATTGAATTTGTTTTTATTAAATAAACGCCCAGAAATTAAATAATTTAATAAAAGTCCAAAATAAATATCAAATCATAATGAATAAATATTATTACTAAATTATTAAACACATTTAAGTAAATTATAATAATTTCAACAAAACAAGATCCCTAGAATCACATCAAAAATCCAGGGAATGAAAAATGATTGTGCAAGAATTATTTAGACCAATACAGGCTTGGGGGAAATACATTATGCGGTTTCCTAAAGGTTTTATGTCTGGAAAATATAACCTTCATGGAAAATTATATTGGAGAAATGTGAAGTTTCCATTCAATTAAAGGAATCGCGAGAACACAATACTAAATATACCACTATCACATCAATAGTATAATTAAAAAGAGTATGAACATTTGGATTAACAATCAATGAATCTATAGGTCAATTATGTCAAATAGAATTAGTAACCACTGATGTTAAGAGAAAAATAGAAATCTCATTAAATCTAAATAACTAACGTGATAAATTTGAAAGAAGGTGTGATTAGAACACATACAATCTCCTCTAAAAGTGAACATGTCTTATTTTACATTGGATCTACCATTTTTAATATTCAAATTTTTTAAGGGTGTCCCATAACCCCATAAAATATTTTATGTTGATTTATCTTTATAAAGTCATTAAGGTAATATAATGACATCAGAAATCCATAACTTCTCCCGAATATGTTTTTGTTGGAATTTTCCTCTTGTAAATATGGTTATTCATTCAATAGTAGAGTTCTATGTTATTTTGGTAATGGGTTGAAATTTTTTACATAGATCCAATTTCAATTTACAATGGAATGAAATTAAAAATTTATATAATACATCATATATTAATTATCTTTCAAAGAATGGATGAATTTGAATATCAAATGGACATAACATCTATTGAAAGGGTTTTATAACCTATTCATGGTGGGTTTTTACTGAAATTATTGTGGGGAAAATTAAAATCAATGATATTACTATTTTTATAGAATATAATATCAAGAACATGTATACATTATCACATATGGATGAATTTTTTTGATCAAATTAAATGATATCATTACTTATTGAAGAAGAACATTTGTTCTAGATGTCATCAATTTATAGTAAATAAAAAGGATATACTAAAGAATAAATTCCATATGTGGTATTTTCAATTTGAATTTATAGTGAATCCATTTTGACATACAAATACACATGTTATTGTAATGTATATAATGAATAATTCCATTAGGAATTACCTTGATCAAATATTTAATCAAATAACCAATTTTTCATGAATTTAATATGCATTGTAATAAAGAGACAAATGTGAGGAAAATATAAAGGAGTTGAATTGAATGATGAAAACATCACATGTAGAACCCTATAACACCCTAAGAGGGGAGGGGTGAATCAGGGTGTTGACATTTTCTCTCAATAAGATTGATCTAGTCCCTACATTGGCAATAATTTGTTGATACTATCTGATGGGATCATGTAAATATTAAATATACAAGTGAAAAACTAGAATGATGAAAGTATTGTATTATATAGTTCACCAATGAGGGCTATTCTGAGAGCATATTCTTACATTTCATCTCTCATACATGAATCGACTAATATTCAGTAGTTAAAGTGGATTAAATTTTTTTACACACTCTAACATTGTTCCAGTCCCCCTACCATTAAAATAATTATTGGGATATAACACTACCACTTTTAGATCACTCCCATCACATCCCGATTTCTTATTTCTTTGGGGTGTGTCTATCTATATATATCCACATTATGGTAAAATCTATATATTAGGAATATAATTATTTATCACTTATTACAACGAGAATTTCATTTCACTATGGTCATAAATTAATTAAAATAAAACCATTGTTCAATAGAACTATATTTTAAACACCACTATTTGTTATGCTCATACACTTTGGGATGTCCCATTTCATTGTTTCCAATATATTTCAATCATTGTGATGTTGAATAAATTAATTATTCTCATAATCTTCATGAAGTTACCATCCTTAATGATATTCATATAACATGAAGGGATCATCTCCCTTACAGAACAACAAATAATAACGAGACTCTCAGTTTAATGATGCTCAATTATCAAAAATACCTTGTTTTAATGATTAATAATCTCTTATTTTAATTATTTCACTCTACTTGGGGATTTCTTGATTTATAAATAAGTAATTCTATCATAATATTAGAACATTTAATAATATTTAAAATTTTTCTTCATGACTTAAAAAATCAAAGGTTGCATATTTATGTACATCAACAAATTAAAATGATTCTAGGGTAAAAATTTCCATTTTCAGAAAGTATATAATCATGTTCACGAAGCACTTTTTCATCATTAATATTCATTAAAATTTTCCAATTAGGAATATTTTTGATAATTGTATAACATATGATCTTTTAAAATAACCTCAACAAATCTCAATAAAAACACTTTCAAGAACCTTCAACCCTTCATTAATTATGTTCTACTATTCCATAATGATTATCCACATATTTTTGAAATGATCTCCTTAACATAACTTCATACATTTAACATATTTGAAGAGGCACTCATAGAAATCTATTATTTATTATGTTTTAGCATCTTCATAGTTTTGAGATCGAAATAGTCAGAAAAAAATAAAAAATGAAACCACCAAAAAATGGGTTTTCAAGCCTTGTATTCAGGCCACATGACCTTGGGAAATTGGGCTATGTAATGGGTCAACCTATACCATGTTTAAAGAGGTCTTTGATTTAAATAATAAATTTAGGCTTCGACCTCATCCTTTTAAAAAAAATATAGTATATTATATGTGGTGATATATAATAATTGGTAGATTAATGGAATGTGATATTTTCCTCATATATAATGAAATGGTTATTTATTATTCTTCATATAAATTTAATATTTTAAACCAAAATTATCACATTTGTGAATTAGATGTTGAAGCGTAATGGTTTTATAAAATAAAGAGGTAATATATTTATGGTAATACTTGTTTTATATATATATACGAGTCAAAAAATAAAGAAGTGTTTATTCACATATAAATAGGTAAATATAAACCAAATGGTATTGATTGAAATAGATTAAATATTATGTGTGATCATCATACTTCCACTTTATAAAGGAAATCATGGATGAAGGTTGAATATGCTAGAAATATCATTAATGATTTCCAATGATGATGTTTAAAATATATCTAATATTTATGGACCTGTATAAGTTGGATGTTGAAATAATGATTAATATGTAATGTTTATATCTCACTATGTTCAATTTCCAACAATCCATATATGTTGTAATTAAAGTGGTGTAAAATTAAGATCGTGGAGTACCGAATATGTTGATGAATTTTTCAAAGTTGAAAATTGATTGTGATGGAATGATATGATTTATGAACAAATCGTTATAGTCAATACAAAAATTGAACAGGGATATATCATATGGTACTCATATATCATATTTCAAATTACATCCTAAAAGTGCAGGTCAGTGTATATATATGAAAGCATATTTATACTTGGATATAAATAGAGATAAATTATATATAACTTCCATGTACTCTTGTTTTCATATGGTAAAGGGAGAGAGATATAAGTATTAAGGGATGATACTACCATTCCACAATCCATATGGGTAAATTAAATTCATTTAATGGATTTCATCATCAGAAATTCATAACCTATAATGGAAATAAATCTATTTGGTACATAGTCCACAATCATATGAAATAATGACGTTTTATATCAGATAATACATGAGTCTTGACCTTCTTGGAATGTATTTAATAGAAATGATTTAAATATTCATACTATTCCATGATTTTTTGTATCAAATTGGGATATGATCTTATTTCTTGATTTCAAATTCAGTTAAAATCAAGTCCTTTATTTCGTGAATTTTTTTATGAAAATATACAATCCATAAAGATATTTTATAGGGCATCATATTAAGAATGTTGTGATAGAATGTTCCTAAAATTTATGTGATTGGATGATGTAGGATAATGTTATCAATAATGATCTAATACAGGTGATAAAATGGAATTGATTTATATAGATAGTCATGACAACATTAGGAAACTGTAAAGTTGAAAAAATTAATGAAGAATATATTCAAAGAGATATTGATTAAATTTTTAGTAATAATGTGTTCCTAAAAATACTTCAATAGAATAATGTAACAACCCAACATGGGTGCTACACACTGGTTCCCCCATCAGGTCCACTACATGACCTCAAACATGCGACCTTGAACACTTGAGTATGTCAACATGTAATGAGGGTCTAATTTCAATTTAGGCGAAACTATACCATAATATCCATCATCAAATAACATATGAAAATAAATAAAAAATGATAAAAAATATATACATCCATCACCATAAATATGACAATATCATATGATGAACAAAACTAGAAATACAATATCAAACTAATCAATAGATATTTTAGGCTAATGTAAGTGCAAAGTGTTAAAATTTTGACACAAAAGTAAAGATAATGAGAAATCACAAGAGGGTCATGAGCCATGTCCATCTCCCTCATTCATGATCCACCCCAAATCTTTCATCTAACTCATGGATTTCTCTATTTTCATATCGCTCAACCATGAAATCTTTTCATGTATCCATTAGGAAATCTATGATGAGTGTGATTATAACGTAGTATAACACCACCAACTAAATATAATACAATATCAAATCAAAAATATTTGTATTCATTGTATATAAAATTTGTACAATAAATAAATAAATATTTATCACATCATCAAAATATTCATTATTTAACAAAATAAGCACTATGGGTTCCCGAAAATACATGAAACACAATTCCCTCTTCAACCCATAGATGATTATATAATTTCCCCTAGAGATATCAAACCATTGAATTTAAATGTTACCATTAAATTTCTCATGTCATATATCATAGTTCCATTGTTACCATTATAGATCTGAAATCTAATATGAATTATTTTGTTACCATTCCCCATTTAAAAAATTAATACATTAATAATCAAATCATATCAATAACATTAATTATCTCAAATAAATAATTAATCATCTCAATACAATTCATTATAAAAAAATTTATTTTATCATCTAAACTACATTAATTAAATCAAAAATTTATTAATAATCACAATCCCATTCATTATCTCAATAATAAATTTATAGTCTCAATTCAATTAATTAACTAAATTATTAATTAGTAATATCAATCTCATTAAATTAAAAAATTAATGAATCCTCAAAATCCTATTAATTAATGAAACAATTAATTAATCGTCTGAGTACTATAAATTATTTTAACAATTAATTAATCCTGAAAATACCATTAATTAAGAAGACAACTAATTAATAATCATAGTCATATTAATTAATACAATAATTAATTAATCATATCTATCATTTAAATAAACAATCTCATTATACTAGGATTTATTAAATAATTAACTATTCAAATAACCTCCCCCAATTACCTCTCAATTAATTCATCACTTAATGAATCATAATTTAAGCATCTAAAATACCAAATTTTACTTTTACCCTCAATTTATTAATTCACCGAATTCATTAATTCAATTAATGTATCAAGTTATTAAGATATTACAAAAATTTGATAATTAAATACACAAAATTCCAATATTTACCTTTGGATTTTACTTTTTGGGATCCTACATCAATATTTTTGATGAATTATTGGCCAATAGAAATCCCCAAAATTTCAGCAAAAAACAACGTAGAATGGGATCATAATATTAAACCATAAATATAGAGAAAAAAAATAAATATCCTTAATTACATATCTTTATCTACAATAATTGATCTATATCCCAAAACCTATATTTTGATCTAGTATAAAAGGAATAAAAACAATATCTTAAATTAAAGAATTAAAGAAGTGGAACAGGAAACCATGTGGGATATGAATCACTTATTAGGAGTAATTTAGATCATAAATCCTGGCATAAAATGAGGAATAAAAAAACTTAATTCTGCTTATAATCCACCAAATTGGATAAAAACACCTTATATATAATTCTAAGGACAAAAATGAGTCTAATAAGTGTTAATTTATGGTTCAGGGGGATTAAAAAACTAGTTTTTAGGTGAATACAAAATTAAAGCCTGATTTTCTATGAAGTGGAAAATTGGTTTCCCTAAACATGATCCTATACAATAGACATATTTTATTGTGTTTTGTGGTTACTCCATAAATTAAATTTTCTTTGAAAATATGTACACCAATTTTTCATTCCCCTCTAATAATAGATTCCTGATTTTATTTTATAGGGTTCATGGTTATGGAAAACTATGCACTACCCACCTTTTTCTATTTTTCTAAAATATAACCCGAATAAAAACCAATGAAAAACCAAAAAAATATATTATCAATCCGAAAAATAATAATACATAAAATAAACCTATATTTATATCCATATATGATGATAATAATAAAATATCATAAAATCATAATAGCTCAACATTGAGTTGTACTCGAAAGTGTCTATTCAATTTTCGGAAAAAAAATAATCGGGACCCAAAACCCTCATATATTATTTTCTATCACATTTTTTCACATAAAAAAATCCATGCAATCATAATATGATATTTATACTAATGGTAAATACATGAAAAAAAATTCTCACGATGACCAAACGCACAAATGAGATGATCCTCAATGGACACATCTAACTCAAGCATAACATCACCCGCATCGATTACATGGGAAAGGTTGTGGTGATAGAATAAATTTTTAGACACATTAATAACATCATTAATTTCTTGTTATAAATGTGTATGATAAATTTTGTATTCCAGTGACCTTATTCAATCCACATCCTCAAATGGCCCATAGTATAGGGGCGACAACATTCCCCATATCGGAATCCCACGACGAACAAATCATGGAGATACCCAAAAGAATACATGATCACCCTCTATAAACTCTATGGTTTTACTACTTCTATAAATACATGTAATATAATAAAGATTATACTTTCACATATGTTTTCTAATCAATCAAACATCATCGATGTCACTACTATGAGACTCGAATAAAACTATTCAATCCTACCTTCTTCTATGAAGATTAATGGTGATCTGTATGTACTAACATAAGGGGAATAATATGGTTCCATATGATTATTATTCGTATAAATTTTCAAATAGGAAAATTTCCCTATTTCTAAATTCTCCTCCCATGATGTACCCAATTATAGAACACATGATGGAAACATATCCTCTTTCGCTAGTATAGAATGCTCTGACTACCCATTTATATATGGTTGGAATGTCATGCATTGTAAAATTTATTTATCCAATTCATTCAATAATACCTAATATACACGCACATTGAATCATGATTCATTTTTTGAAACTATAGTCTATCCACCCTTTATATATGGACAATATCATTAAAATGTAATTCTCCATACTAAATCACTTTTAATGTCACCCATAAAGAAAATATGTCTGATACCTTTGACAAATAATCTAAAATCACCCAAATAGTTTCATTAATATGAGGCTCTATCAAGAGACCCACCACAAAATATGATTTCACACCATCCCACATCCACTCCATAAAGGGATATGAATGTAGAAATCATCCAGGATATTGATTTTCTACCATCACCTGCTGAAAGTTGTTACACCATGTCATGAACCCGACAATCAACCTTTTCATTCATGGAACCAAAAAATATATTCATATCTCATTGTAAATTTTGGTCACACATACATATACCTTCAAATTTAAGGCATAAAATTACCATATTATCTCCTCTCATTTGCTCATAATCAACATAACTTGATTTTTGACACAAATGATCTAATCCTCATTTATCAACCAGAATGAAGGTGAAACGCCATCAATAGTGAATTACCTAAATGGTAAATTTTTTGGGTCATCATATTCTTTATCCCTTATCTGTCTCAAATATATATACTTCACTAAAATGGATATAAGTTTCATATACACATGACTCATTTAAACCACCATATGCATCTTAGCTAGTAGATTCATAATTCTCACCTTTGAAATAGGATCATTAATACCATGAATCTAAATTATATACCTTAAATAATTAGTACAATTTTTCACCATCATGATAATATATGCCTCCTCTAAATTTAATGAATAAATATAATAAATCCATATCCACTATAATATATTCAAATTCAGACGTGAGAAGATATATATTATGCTCTTGTGATCTGTCATAACTGTAAAATTCAATATCAACACATAATGGCTCCAAAAATTCGAATCATAAACCATAGTGATCAATTCAATACCATGCATACAATATTTCTATTCTTATGGCATAAACTATTAAGACCCATATCCAAAACATGATCACCCTTCATCAACAATTCTTTGAGATCTATCCTAGAAGAATCCAAATTCACTATATACTTCTCACGTAGCTCAAGTAGTACAATGATCATTTCTTATGTCATACACTTCTTCAACCCCATGTAATCATTCTCACATTTTCCCAAAAAATAAAAACATATATTCTTTTTAGTCATGACCAAGAGCGGCCATTCCAAATAGGAAAGGTTCATGATGAATCTCTGATAATATCCATCCATCTTATGAAAGTTATGAATATCAAACACATTCATTGGATACTATTAAGAATCCACCACTTGAACCATATTCGGATCCAATGAGACACATTCCTCTAAGATTGTGTGACTCTATTTGTGTACCTAATATATACTATATTTACAAATTAATAGTTTTCTGAATATCTAATACTATCAAAGGGAACTCTGGGTAGTGTAATGATATTATTCATGATTGTCATGAGTCTTGGAGTACAATAGTATTTATCGAAAAATCTATAATAAACTAATCAATGTACAAATAAAATATTTTTGTATCATTAATTCCATAAACCTTACTAGTGTGTTGTTCAGCATAAAAATCATTATGAAAAACTCATATATCCTATTCCTTCGATAAATGAATCGTGAACTATATTACAAGGTTAAAATATCATCTAATGACACCCTGATCTCAATTCAACAACGAAAATGAAATATGATGCTCATAATGGTCAAAAATAGTGTCAATTAATTGAAGAATATACTTTTGTTCACTATAACTTGATTCAATTTTTTGTATTTGAAATACAAGTGATAAATCTCATCATGCTTCTTTGTAAACAACACTGGAAATCCCATGATGACTTACTAAGATGGATAAAACCATTATCCATAAAATCCTTTCACAATGTCTTATGCTCGTGATGCTATATTAGCACCATTATATATGGTTTAATAGAATCTTGTTTAGTCCATTGAATTAGGTCAATAGTAAATTCCAAATTTGTCTTAGGTGGATGCCCAATGATTCCCTCAAGAAACGCATCTTGTAACCAGTCCACTATTGGTGTAAAATAATCCAACATTACACCTCCATAATCCAGCAAAAGACTGGTATCATGGGTTGTGTGCTCTCTCATTTGTAGAGTAATAAGACCTTCTCTGAAGTCCTAGAAATCCCAAACACATCTATGAATATTAGTATTACCATTACATGATTTAAAGGTCTATTGTATATGGTAATAGTCTTCATAAACTCAATTCCCAACTAATCAGTCCATAACCACAACTATGTTGAAAAATGACATTTCTATGTTTTAAGGAATCCAATGAAAATGATACATTACTACATTGAGAGAACATACCATATACAAGAATATGTCCTTGCTCCTCCCTCGTAGTATAGTATCTATCAACAGAAAAACACTCTCAAACAAATGAAACATGACCAAAACATTCACATGTTTTGAAGAAATAAATTATTGGGAGGCACCAATATCAAAAAATGAACTATATAATATAGAATTTATTTGAATCTTAATTTTATATATTCATTTAGAATCCATCTTATCAACAATTTTAGAATGTAAAACATGAAAATATCCTTCCCATATCCCCTGTGATGCAGTCTGAGTCCACTGAACTGCATCAAAATGTCAATATGGGAACCCATGACTAGAGTATCGATGTCCACTTCCTTTACAATCAAGTCTTTTAGTACTCAATCTTCAAGACTAATACGGTGATGAATAATCCCTTTTTACACTATGACTCTGTCTAGTTTTAACACTATTACACATCTATTGTGGGTTCTTACAGAATATATATAGGTGTCCCTTTCTTCCATAAGATTTGAAATCCATAGGTGGTTAGTGTAAATTACTATGATATCGGCCCGACCTACAATGATGGTGTTAAATCATAATTATATAGTCCTATGAATATGATTTTACCCTAGACGCAGTATTATCCACTACAATAGATACAAATCTCATAGTTAGGCTACTAAATACCAGAAGACAAACTTATAGATCATCAAGAAACAACCATCTCTTCTACAATTCAATCCTCTTTCAGATTCCTCATAGATATGAAATCCTTATTCGATACTTCTCAACACTTATTAATCATGCTGATATTCACCTAGGACATAATTTAAAACATATGTCCTTACTTAATTTTTATTTATGATATATCCCCATATTCATCCAATTCTAGTGAAATGCGCTAAATATATGCACATTTTCCATCTAGCATGACATTTTCATCTAAATATTCCAATTTTTGGCAGAAAATGATGAAAGGGATATAATTACCTATGAGTCCAACCTCCAGTATGCCTGGAGGTGCTGACTAGAACCTAGGGTATTCTGTTCTCACAAAAACGAGAGACATACACCTTTTAATGAAAACAAGATTGGCAGATAAGATGTTATATCCCAAAACAACTCAATGTACTATATATATAAGACATCCAAAATGTGTCAGACATTAATGTTTAAAATAAAACATATAAAAATAATATTAAACTCGAATGTAAACTACAAAAAATAGGTCTAAGGTGTTACATGACAACTGTCTCAACTTCTGAGAAAGTATTTTCTTACATGATCATAATAATCCATCAAGAAACATAAAAACAATTTTATATATGTATTGTGATCATAATGTTATACTTAGTAGTAAATCCAATGTCACTCATGCACATGTGAGATAAGAATACAAATTACCCTATGAAAAAACAATAGAAAACAATAAGACCGAACAAGGTATTCTAATCATCCCAACCTCAACAAGGAAAAATCACTAAATAATGAAAGTCATGTAATGTAATATAGTAATCCCATCTCTAATATGGGTACCCCACATCACATCCAACTGGTTTATCCACACTTTCATAATGGAAAAATTCCTCATGCTACCATCTCTTCCAAAAAAACCACATCACCACCCACCAACACACTCCTCAAACTCACATCTAGTCTAGTCACCTAAAAATTGAATGACATCACCTCCCGACTGCACACACCTAGGAATCATAGCTATTCCCATCAAATTAGAAAACAAAGACCATATAATCTCATCTACACACACATGGGTACCATGCCACGTCAAATACATCCCACAAACTCCAAGAAAAAACTACATCATATCCTGAACACACCTAGTATGTCACAACACATCTCATCCCGAAGACACATAAGAATTCACAACTAATCTCATCTCAATGACACATGGGAAAGCATAACTCACTCTCACACACCTAGGCCTAACAAACTACTAACATTCAAAACAATCTTGGGATTACACCACTGAGAAGTGGGTTCAAGGAAGAGTATGTGGTCATCCACCCATCCTCCAACCAGGATATTTTGGAATGACACCCTCTCCATGAGTATTAGGGTGTTCGACTAACATTTCTCAACTAGAGTTGCAGTATATAATTATCAAGGAATGTATATGTATACATATATAATATAAACCACTCAAACCCGGCCTATGGATTTACAATAGAAAAACAATTTAAAATACTACTTTCATCTCTACAACCCCTAAAATGCACAAAAATTGAAAACAGCGTGTTATATATGGTGAAGAGTGTAATAAAGTAACGTGGCTTATAAATTTGTCAATGTTTAAAACCCTTTTTTATTTTCATAATCATTACAAACATTTTTTTTGGCCGAACCAGCCCAAAATGTTCCAAAGATCATCAAAAAATCATTTATTCATCCCATTACTACTCTGGAATCTATCATTAACAATACTATAGAAAAGGTATGATAGGGGAAAAGAAACATGGTAATTTATCCTATTGTATATTCCACTATGTTTAACAAAAATACCAACCAATTACATCATCATTCTACAATTTCATTACATCCATTCAATAATATCATCATGGAAACCCCAAAATTACATCCCAACCCATAAGCACATTACAAAAATATTTGATCACCTACATGTTGAATAGATCTTCAAAAAAAATACATATCCACACCCCCATTACATTCACATATCTATTTAGATCCAAATAATTTCTCAAACTGAGATTCCTTTAAACAAACTGAGGTACTCCACGTCACTCTGAAATGACCACTACCCTATGACAACATAATTCAGAACAATAACACACACAACACACCACCAAACAAATCATGTAAGAGCATATTCATATTTAACAAGAAATACCTCAAAAAAATTTCACATATTAATTATTTTGGTTTTATAGAAAAAAATTTATCCTAGGGAATCCATTTATATTAGCGGATTTACATAGGGAACAAATTTTTTCATGCCAGTGGTTCAATAGGAAATAAACAATATGAAGCCCAAAATCTATTCATTTTTCATATAATTTCCCACAATTAAGATGATATTTAAAATTTATATAGCCTCTATAATTCACTACATTGAACAAAATATCAATAAAATAGTACGATCATATGTCACATTCATCATAACTTATTTTTTTATTTGAATATGATTTAATTATATTTATTGAGTTTGGATTCAATTTTATTCACAATGATACATTCCTAAAAACATGAAGTGTGATTCAAAATTGAGAGTGATTAAGGAAATCTACTTGGAAGAAGAACATATCAACCCGTATTTATTGGTCCAAATTACGGAGTGTGTAGGTAATAATATGTTCCTCCATGGATAACACGATCCAAATAATACATCACATTTAAATCCTCATGATGGAAAAGAATGGATTTTAATGCCTCATTCAAAGATAAAGGGATGGAATAGATTTAGATAAGGCCCCATACATTAAATTATTAATTACTTTAATCATGTGATATGATAAATTTTTCAATTTATAATATATTTTGATCTCAAAAAACCACACAGTTTGACCATTTAGAAGGATCGTGAACTTTTAGAAAATTATAAATATTATTCATATTCCTAATGAACATAAAAACCAGTTAAAATTATATTTGACTCATTTTATGAAAACTATAATCCAAAAGGGGTGAATCTGAGAAAAATAGAGAAAAAGAAAAATCACGTGAAAGGAATCAATGTTAGGTGAGTCCTCTGTACGACTCACTATTCAGTGAGTTACCAGTGAGACCTTCTTGCATTTTTCATCGATGTATGTCACCATTCAAAGAGCAACTAGTGAAAATCAATGGTACGAGTAACCAGCCGGTGGGCTACCACTATTGTGAGATATGAGTGTGAATTACCATTATGAATCACAATTTTGTGCTACTAGTGTGATTCACCATTTGGACTCACTTGTCCTAACTCTCATTTACTACTCACCATTCGGGATCAATTTTGAGAGGTACAAATGTGACTCACTGTTGTGACTCAATGGTCATGACTTACTATTATGAATCACCATTCATACTCACCAATTTGATCTACCATTGTGACTCACAATTGTGACTCACCGTCAAAATTCACCATCATGAGTCACCATTGCAACTCACCATCATTACATACCATCACCAACCTAATATTTGGGTTACTAGAAACTTTTATGAATGAAAAATATTATTAATAAGTTTCCTTTACATCCAATAATACTTCAACAACAAAATTTTAAACATGTCATGGACCATTGAGGTCTGGGGAATCACCTCAAATACCTCTCAAACCAATATCACCACTGAGAATTCAAAAAGAACCCCATGAGGTATATAGGGTTCCAGACAACCACTCCGTGAGATGTCACTCAATGGTATCACAACCCTTGAACCACCACTAATGGCATCAATGTTCAATGATAAACCACTCTATATTTTTCAAAATCTTGAGCAAAACATTGACAAACAAGGACACCCCTACAACATCTCATATGAAAATAGACCAGAAGACAAACCACTCATTTGGAAGATCCATTCCATATGAATCCCATGAATTTTGAATTCCATTTTCATGTCATAAAATTATCCACTCTGGGTGTCACTAACTCACCTACCTAGGTTTCATCGCATCGAAATTAATAAATCTTGATTATTAATTGTGTCCCCCCTTATTCATGTTTCATGACATTATCACTAATTATGGAACAAGGAAACAACCAATATCATGAAAAAAATGGTTCCATATTTACATCACAAGGATTAACAGAATATAGAAAACTCAAAAAAAACAATGGGTACTATCAAAACATAAACATATCTCATTTCCAAGTAATCTCTTCCAGGCCATCATTTATCCACTAAATTTGAACTAAAGGAATTGTCTGCCCATGCAGCACCTTCTATCGATGATCAAGGATCTCAAATGTCCTGTTAAAGTAATTCACATCATCTTTAATATAAAACACTACCCATTAACGGTCATGTGAGTTATCATGAAAATAATGATAGAGATGATATATCTGTATGATTTTATGTATTATCTTCTAATGTATTGGATGTGCTAACTTGTAATCCACACTACTAACTCACCCCAATACATCAATGGTTCCAACAAACATAGGTGAAAAATTATTCCCTATTCCAATACAATGCTGCCCATGTCGATGGAAAACCATCAAGAAAACATGGTCCTAAGCATTGATCTCTAAGAGAATCCACATGTGATTGTAATATGTCATATGTTGGTCTTGGGATTATTTTTTTCCTCTCACTATTGTTCTGAACCATCTCTGTTGTGCACATCACTACCTCAGGACCACGAACAACTGTGTACCCAACCCTTGTCTAGAACAATGTTGAATGACAAGGTCTTCCATTATAAACATTCAAATAGAGACAAGGTAATAATATAGTGATATCTATATTTTTAATTATCTCTATAAGGTAAATTGGTGTACCCAAGAGCCATCAATGTCCAATAGAAAAAATAGTTACACATCTTCTTGGATTTGAATAGTTCGTCCAATCTACCCATCTATTTAAAGGTGGAAGGTAGTGATGGGGCACAAATGAGTTCCAAATGGATGTTTCAAGCCCATATATTCTTTGAAGGTGAAGAAGTATCTGGATCCGTGATAATGGATTTCAATATCGCTGTCGTCAGACCACCTCATCTGCATAGAATTTTCTAAGGAATCCATTATGGTTGAATCCAAGATCGTTAAAAAGTTATCCAATTTCATCAGTCGATCCACGAACCCTCATTTAGCATCATAGCCTCCCTGATCCAGAGGTAACCCTAGGATGAAATCCATAGATAGGTCATCCCAGTTCCTCTCAGGGACATCTAGGGGTTGTAATGAACAACCAAAAACACAGTTCTCAATATTCACTTGGTGACACACTTCCACAAACTATTTCATTATAGTCCACAAAAGTGGAATCATCATGCCATGGTACATATTGGAAACACCTAGGTTTATTTATAAGGGTTATCTATGAACCTAATGGGGGTCCCCCACGTGAAACACCACAAGAATAATCATCCTTCCATGTAACATCATCTGATTCTAAAAAATATACAACCATCCCTCAGGGGAATCACCATGGATATCATTAACACACTTCACATATGCCTCTTAGGATCCACAAGGAGACTCCTCCACCAACTACATCAAATAAGATAGCATTGTCATCTAAAAAACATTCCTCTACCACCATCCATTACAAATTCTATGTGAAAGGCTACCCAATCCTTCATTTTTATCCAAGAATCTATAGATTACTGAACATTTAAATTATGTGACTTCCTGCTCAATAAATCCACCAAAAAATTCTTCATTCCAAAAGTGTAGGATATCTCAAAAATCATAGTCCTAAATAATCTCTATCCACATCCACTCTTTCATGATCTAGTCTTAGTAGGATAAGATATAACTCATAATTTTTGATCAATAATGACCGCAAAGTGATCACTCCTAAGGTAATGCCACCACATATTTATCACAAAATTGATAACAACTAGTTCCTATTCAAGGGTGGTATAGTTATGCTCGTGGGGATGAAACTAAAGAGACTCATAAGAGAAAAATTATTGTTGCTTCCTTAATTTTCATCCCAAGACAATAAGGTAAGAATCACAATACTCCTAGTATATCACCCCTTCCTCTAGAAACTAGAGCACTGGATCACTGACCAACTTTCCCTTTAGAGAACTAAACACTAATGGCACTGCTCCCTAAAATAAATCATTGTATTTTATGGACAAATCTATGAAAAAAATCTAGAAGTCAAGATAAATCTGGTAAAAATCTCTTGTAACAGCCCACAAGAGTAATAAAAAATCAAACATCTACCACATTATTTGGTTATTCCTAAGAAATAACTACTCAAACCTCCTATAGGTCCACGACTACACCATGGTGAGAGAAAACATGTCTAGTGAAATGAACCTATCTGGACCATAACATTTAATTTGATAAAATTTTAAAAAGATCCTGGCATCGAAGAACTTTATAATGGTCCTGAGATGCTCATTATGCTCCTCAAATAATTTCTAGTTGATAAAGATTTCATTAATGAATATTATACGGACCTCATCTAGGAACTAATAGAAGATGGATTCCATGAGTCCCATGACTAGGTCATGCGCTTTCATAACACTAAACAACATTCATATGAACTAAAATTTATCATACCTAAATGTGATTGAATTAGAAGTGATATTTACCTCCATTAAACTCAACTAGTGATATCAGGAATATAGATCTATTTATGGTCCACCTAGAACTGTTTCCCCTACTACATGAGACAAGCCATGCCCCACACCTCCACACCTCTGCATAAAACTACCTCTATAACCATTTTTGGGATGGGCCCCGTGAGGAATATATTGAGGTTATCCTTTACCTACATCATCTCTCCTTTATGGTTCATGAACCTACTTTCCATTCTAATAAAATGTATATGATGGAATCTCTTGTTGAGCTTATCTTGGATACACTGTACATCATCCATAATGATCTTGAATGATCACATAGAACTAGTTATGAAAATTACAATGGTGTCCACAGGTGAATCAAATTGGAACCATGTTCATGGGAAAAGAAGAAGGACCCGATTCTCAATGTGGACACTATTGAGGTTGACACCATGCTGGTCAAATCCTTATGGACCCTAGCACCATAGACCGGATTCTCATACACTACATATCGATGAATCCTATTGGATCAAAACTCATGGAAGACATCATCACATGTGAATATTATTTGACAATTCTTCCTTCTTTTGAACCTATTTTTACATCTACAATATGAATGGATTAATTGTGTAATAGATAGAAGAACATAGTTCCTCCTCAAGAAATCTTGCATAAGACTCCTCATCTAGAATTCTAGGAAAAAAATATGCAGACAATTTATCATAATCCAATGATCATATATCAACATACTCCCATTCATGTGGGAGAGTAATTCATGTCTCTTCTCATCCATCATGGTAGATGATTACAATTATTCTCATAAATCCTTCTCAAAAACAATTTATAGAACATCTTACTCCTACCTCACCCCTATGTACAATGTCCACCACTAATGTGAATATCCTTGAATCATGTTCACTGCCAAATTAACCCAATGATACTTTGAATATTGAATCAAAATAATGGTTACCTCAAGATCCTCAAGCCATCTCTCTATCTCTATGTCTGTAACACTACCCACATACATTCAAATTCCCTAATGTTGAAAATAATGTAATTTTATCATCCAATGTTCAACCACCACTATGGGACCATCCCATCAATAATCAAGAGGATCATCCTACTAATCCTTAAATGACTAATCCATAAATAGATGATTATTTGTTGTAGGGGAGAAAATAGTTAAAATGGAATTCTTATGCCTAAGTATTATAGAAATTTAATTGACTTCCATTTAAATCATTTCCTTATTTAATTATCTATTTAAAATTACTAAAACCAACCCAATTTAAAAAAACTGAACTCATTGTTTTTCTTGTACCATTCCAAGGATTTTTGCCCCACAAACAGTGTAGCCTAAAATATTTGTTTGATAGTCTCAGATCCAATGCATCGGATAATATGGGGTCCAAAAATACCATTTACTAAATAGTCTTCCATTGATTATTTCACAAGCTGAGTTCATATATCACTGATTCCCGACAAACCCATGAAATCCTCACTATTCCTAACTCAAAATTAATCATATCATTCAACCATCACATCCAATACCATTGTTTCATAAACCCTACCTACAAAAATACCCACCTAAGATGTAAATGATGAAAGGGAGATAATAACCCCATGATCCCCTCCTCCAGTAGGCCTCGTGGTGGAGACCAACACCAAGTGTATACAATTATCACAATAATAAGAGGCATTTCACTTTTCAAAGAAAAAATTATCATTAGATAACATATTCCATTCTGAAAAAACTCCATGTATTATATATATATATATAATATTTACAATATATATCCCACATTCATGTGGAAAATAGAAATTTAATGAATAAAATAAATATCCCAATGAAAATACTAAAAACCAGTCTATGAAGTGACATAACAATATTCCTGGTATCCATTCTAGTAAGATCCTACATGATCCACATAATACTCTTGGAAACCGAATAAATCATATTATATATATATATGTGTTTAAAATAAATGTATTGTTTGTATAAAAACCAATGTTTCTGATGCAAGAGTGATAGAAGTATTCTAATTCTCTTGTGAGAAATCATCAAAACCCAATAGCACCTAACAAGGTATACTATCCTTACCAAAATCACCAACTCACACTCACCATGTAATTAAAGTTATTTTATGTATTATAGTAATAACATAGATGATTTGGGTACCCATCACCACTTCCCAACCATTTATCTGCTCTTTCCTATTGGAAAACGTCCTTTCACTCAAACCTCTTATCAACAAAAAACATAACTACTCTATCAAACACACCATGGCATCATAGAAACATTCATTATCGTGGAAAATTGAATCACATAAAATCACACCTGCACACACATGGGCCTCACAAAAAATCATGTCATATGGGAAAATGAAGCACATATCATCCCTCCCACACACACATGCCTCACAAACAACATCACATCATGCATGTAGACACCTATTCCAAAAAAACATAATATTCTGGAAAAACACGTGGGGAATAAAAACTCATCTTGTCCTGAAGATACATGGGAATCAACAACTCATCTCTTCCCAGGGACAACTAAGAATGTACATGTCTCCCGCAAAAACATAAGACTCACAAGAAACTACCATCCCCAAGAATATAGTCCTACAACTTCATGGAAGTGGGAGAAAGGGAGAGTGGGTTTCCAACCATCCTTCCTCAAACATGGATTCTTTGGAATGACACCCTGCCCTATTACTATGGATGTGTTTAGAACATTGTTCTCTACTATGTTGGGGCAGATATAGAAATAAAAAGGAAAATAAAAGTATACTAATATAATTTCAATCACTCAATCCCAACAACTATGTTTACAAACATCTATCAACTAACAATAAAAAAACCTCATTTTTTCCCACAAAGTGCACAATCCTAAATAAAAACTTGTTTTAAACGGATATGATCATGATTAAATAATGTCTCTTCACATTTATTTCACATTTAACACCTATTCTAATAGTCATAATTATTAATTTTAATCCATTGGCCATACTAGACTAAATAGTTCCATATACAATTACAATGAATTTATTCATCCCATGGATACCGAGGAAGCAATCATGAACAAAATTATAGCCAAATTCACAAAAGGAAGAAGAACCATCATAATTTAACCAACATCGCATTCCTCTCCATTTAATACCCATGCCAACCACTTCCACCATCTCTATTCAATACCATTATACCTAAGACATCATCTACAAAGAGAGAACCATCATCTTTTAAATTCACCCATCAACAGATAAATGCACAACCCAATCACAACCCTAAAGTAAAAAAACATCACATCGATTCCACAAACACACCCCTTTACACCCACATCAGTGTTAATAACAAAAAAATTTGTCACCATGAGATTCTACTATAGCAGTTGGACCACTCAACATCAAATAGCCATTCCCAAAACCCTATTACAAAACAAGTCATAAAATCATACACACTAAACACCTCTAAAAGTATCTAGCTAATGAGTTTTAATATTTTACATGGTATTCGTAACTCAATATCCAATTTTTAATTCCTTTTTTATCATAGAAAGAGTTTGATCTTTCAGAATTCATATATTTAGATGAGTGTATGTGTTTAATATATTTTTCATAAATGAGTTTTAGTGAGAATAAAATTACATGTAACCCATAATATATCTCTTCCACACACAAAAACCACCTATGTAATTGATTTTCAGTACGCACGTAGACCATACAATTCACAACATTGAAAAAAATATCAATAAAATAGTATGATCATATTTCATGTTCCCCAACCCCTGATTATTAATTTAAAATTGATTTAAATATATTTATTGAATTTGGTATATAATATATTCACAAAAAGTAATTCCTACACAAACATAGATGATACAACATTCACTGAAATGGATGAATACATTTTTGGAAGAAGAAATGTTCAGTTCTTCCGCATTTCTCAAAAGAAGAGGGTGTTCATTGAACATGTAGAGCCTCCAATGAAAACATAGTCTATAATCTATAACAAATTTAAATCATTAGGGGGTGATAATGGTTACATGTTCCTTATAACAAGATAATGTGAATGAATGAGTTCTGATAGGTCACCAAAACTATAAGGATTAGACCTAAGAATCAAATGACATAATACATTTTTTAATTCCCTATTAATGTTAGATATCTACAAAATATCGTGGGATGAAAATTTAGAAGGATCCCAGACATTTAAAAATTTGTAGATATGACTCATATCCCTTTAAATTCAATCCAAAACATCTAATTATGGAATTTAACACATTTTAGATAATGTAATATAATAAAGGAGAACAATTACAAAAACTAGATTATAAGAGAAATAGCTAGAAATGACACATTTAAATGGTGAGTCATTGGTGTGAGTCACCATTAACGAGATAATGGTTCATGCTACTATTGAAAAAACTGTGTGTGAGTTATCATTCTGGAAGAATCTTGTGAGAGTCATTGTTCAGGGATATACTAGTTTGAGTCACTATTGTGAGCTAAGGGTGTGAGTTATGTGTGAGACTATCCATTATGAGCTACATGTTAAAGTCATAATTGGTACACACTATTTTTGACTCATCTTTCCAACTCACTTTTCTGACTCACCATTATGAGCTACTGGTGAAAGTCACCACTGTGACTCACCAGTCCATACACACCTTTCTGACTCACCATTTCTGACTCCCCATAGCGAGATATAATCGTGGCTCATCCCGATGAGCCTCCATCATGAGTCACCATTATGACTCACTATTGGGCCTCACTGCCAGCAAACTATTGTTGGTGAACATGAATAATTGAAAAAATATAGAAATATTTGAAATAAGACACCATGACCTCCAATAACACATCAACCACGAAATTTTCACAATGTAATAAAATAGAGAGGTCCATGATATCACACCAACATATACTCTCTTGTAAATACTAACTTGATTCTATCTCATGAACAGAACTACTCTGTTATTCCTCACTGTATCTAGATAGAATATATAAAAAAGTTTCTCAATGAAATAACTCCATTAATATACTATTATTCTATCCATTCATGGCATGAAAATCCCAAAAGTTATTCACTAATCCACATAACATATATGCATCCACATTAACTATAATATCAGTACGAGTCACCAAGTGGTCATATATAGTCTAGATAGACTGAATCCCAAACTCCGTACCCTTTGGTCAACATTATCCAAAAAACACGTAGGGTTCTACAACTAAACTAACTCTTCTTGTAAGTCATGCTATACAAATAATTCTCTAGCACTCTCTTTATGAATATCATAAACTTATCAATGTTCTCCTATATCTTCTCTCAAAATTCCTCATTAGGCTATGTTGTCACAACTAGGTATAAAACTAGAGGATCATCTATTACCATGTTCTCCTATCATCCTATATACAATAATCATCATTGAGACATATGTCAAAAATTAAAAAACCAAACATTTGATATTGTTATCAAAACTAACACATTTACAAGAAACACAAAAACACCATGATGAATAATTTCTATATCATCCCCATTCAGTAAATACTGATGTACTATCACTACCCTTAACAATCAGGCTTCTAGGTTAGGGGTAACTATGTATAATAATTTTTATTATATAAGTCCTTATATTTAGACTCCCAATTATTATTATATTGAATATTTTTATCACGTTCAATTTTGTTATATGAAACATTTTCAATTTAAATTCAATAATAATGTAAATACACAACATGTCCAAAAAACATACCCCAAAAATTACATTTTGAGAATACATTAAATGATTCACGTAAAAATATAATGCTTAGTGGCTAATATAATGAATATTTAATCAAATACCATTCCTTACCATGCCACAAGAAAAATAAAAAACCTATGAAAATTAAAAATCAATTTACACAACACGTTTGTTACCTAGGGTGTTATACTATTCAACTTTTATAGAATGAAACAATAAATAAAATACCACCACATGTACTTGGGATATCATTTATACAAGGAATATTTACTCCCATTAACATGATCATAACAATGACTCAACTATTCTTAGACTCCTGTATTCCATTCCCCAATAAATTGACAAAATAAACAAATAGAAATCCCCTCTGATACATCTTTGTAACGTCCCACCCTATGTTATAAACACAAGTTCCAAGATAGGGTCTAATAACTGGCCTCAAATGTGCTTCCACATATTTTATTGGATACTGAATAATAGTGAGGGTCTAATATCATTCAAAGAAAGACTATACCCACTTCACCCGAGTAATGATCAAATATAAAATTGACGAAAAATAATGAAATATATATCCATAACCATAGAAATTTCAATATCTCATAATTAATAAGAATAGAAATAAAATATACATCTTAAGGATTAATATGTCATAATAATATATGTGTCATGTGATAAAATATAGACCAATAAATAATGATCACATCAACTCCAATATGGGTTCTATACCACATATAATTCCCTCATCCATGATCCACATCTACTCAAATATCTAAAATAAGGACTTTTCCCTTATCCTACACAACAATAACTAAATCTATTTAGGTATTGATATGTAATCCATAATACGTTATGTGAAAAACTCAGTAGGACACAAATGATTGTGTCTGATATAATATTTAGTCAATAACAAGTGTATTATATTGTAAATAGAAATAATTTTAATGCATAAATAAATATTGATCACATGATCAAATTATTCATTATTTAACTACATAAACTCTATAGTTTCTTGAGGAAACCTGAACCTCAATACCTTCTTCAACCCATGCCAAATTATAAACATTATATACGGGATATAATTAAATATAATTCCACTATTTCAATTTTATATTACATTTATACATGTTAATTTCATTATTAACAATCATGGTCTCATTTTATATGAATTCTATTATTATGATTAAAAATTTATTTAGTAGATTAAATAATTAATTAATCATCTCAATGACACAAATTAACTAAACAAATAATTAATCATCTAAATTCCATTAATTCACATATCAATTAATCAATATTCTAAATCCCATTAATTAATGAAATTATTTATTAATCATTTCCATCCAATTAATTATTTCATAAATTAATTAATCATCTTAATCAAATTAATTAATGGATATATTAATTAATTATCTAAATCCTATTAATTTACCCAATAATTAATTAATTATCTAGATAACCCTAATTAATAAAATAAAAAGTTAATTATCTCAATCTTATTTATTAACTCAACGGTTACTAAAATTTTGAAATAATTTTAATTATCACAAAAACAAATGAACACTAATAGAATTAGAGTTTTTAGAATCTGCCAAATGCGGCCACTAAAAGGATTTAGCGACTGCCCAATGATCGTTTTTGGCGGTCGCATTAGATTTGTCGGTAAAACCCATTAGCGACCACCAATGGCGGTCGCTAATGTGTCACATCAACACAGTGTTCGAATGCTCTTCATGCAGGTCCACGTCTCAGCATATGTGTGGCAATGGACACAATACCTTTCCTCCACCATCCATGGCAGACACACGATGACAGATGGATGTTGGGATCTTCGGGTGATGCGGATGAGATCGCCGGAAGTCCGAGGTGAGGGTTTAGGATTGTTCAGCACGTAGACGGTGGTCACGAGTGTCCTATTAGGAAGCATGGTATTTCATGAAGAGAGGCGGCGTGCAGAAATGTGTGGCATCGACTGTGGTACAATGGATTTGTAGCGGCTAAAGCGGGAGGGAAGAAGAAGATACACGCGTGGGAGAATTCCAGCTGGAATATTACATTCGTAATAGCGGCCGCCTATGGCGGTCACTAATACCCTCTTTAGAAACCTCCAATGGCGGTCCCCTTCTTCACGAGGCACAAAAACTAAAATGTCTAGTAGTGTAATCACCTCCATCCAATTAATAGCATAAATAATTTGGAAATCCTCTCAGTACAATTAATTATCCTGACATTTAATAAATCATATCAATCCAAATAATTAACTCATTAATTAATTAATTTGTTTTTCACTTAATCAAACAATATCATTAACCTCTAATTAATATAACAAATAATTAATCATATCCAAAACCACAATTTCATTAATAGTAATTAAATAATTAATGATCTATAGTATAAAATTCAAGCATCCCAATTTCATAGTTTTCATTAATTAATAAATTCATTAAATTAATTAATTAAATAAATGAATCAACATACAAATGCATAGTAAAAATTATATAATTAAATATACATTTATTTCTGTCATGACACTGTGAATTCTGTTATGGACCACCCTCCTCAACTTTTCATAGAACATTCAAGAAATAAAAATAACTAAAATTTTAGTGGCATATTTACGTAGAATGAGATTAGAATCTAAAGCAGTTAATCAATATCGAAAAAACAGTATCATTCAAATATTGATGTAGATATTCAATACTAGATCTATATCAATAATACCTGATTAATATTAAAAAAATATAAAAAAACATATCATGAATTGAGAAAGAATTTAAGACGAATAAGGAAACAACAGAGATATAATTCAAAAATCGGGAGAGGTGTAGATCCTCAATTCAGTGTTGAAATCCCAAAAAACATAGTCCATAAAGTCTTCCAATCAATCCAGTAGGCTTTAAAATCTTGACCAATACACTAGGTACGAATAAGGGTTTCCTATCTGATAAAATGGAGTTTGCTTGATTAAAAATATATTTTTTGGTTGAAATAAATAGCCATTCATGGTTTGATGTGAATGGAAAAAGTTTCTCTAATCATGTTCCTAAACTATATTCCTCTTTTATAAGGGTGAACCTTTTTTCATTAGAGGTAACATGATATTAAATACCATGCAGAAAATTTGAAATCCACATATTTCTAGTGATGTATGGTTTACTGGGCCTGGTGTACTATTATCGAAACATGTCCAACACTCATCATGTTCAATCATTTCAATTAATTTAAAAAATTTCCCAAACACTCCCTATGCTAAATCCAAAATAATATATAGTCAATAATAGAATAATGAATAATTTAAATCAAGACCGATTCGTCCCTATAAATTTTTGGGATCTTACAAACAAGGTTATTTGTCTTTGATATAATGGAAAGGTGGGACATTGATATAAAATCCATTTCAAAATTCATGATTAAATTTTAATAGTTTATTTCATCTTGGAACTTCCACTAAATCCCTATAAAATTCATGGCTATTTCCATTTATTGATTTTGATGAATTATATATCTAGTTTGTCACATAAAAATAACCTAGATCATATAATAAGAAATAATTTTTTTTATGAGGAACAATACATGGAAATAAATGATCACGTAAATAATGATTTATGAATCAAGGCCTCTCAACTAGTAAATCTTTTATAGAGAGTCCATAAAGTTATATAAGATACAAGGAATCCACATAATATGGTGAGGTTAAATTATCCACATTTTTTGAAAGGTGAAATGATGGAATTTAGATGAAAAAAAATCGAATTAGGGTGTATAATATAGCCCCCATCATTATTTGGAAAATTATAATTTATTATATAATTATTATAATTATTTGGTATTTAAATTCAATATATCTAAACATATATAATTTCTAACTCATGTCGAATATCCTATTGGTCCTAAATAACTGTTTGGAAATTCATTGTACATAATCACAATTTTTATCATGAATTGTTTGTCTAATGATTTTTTTATGTTATTTAAAATTTAAATAATATTAATAAATTTTAGAAGTAATTTTTTTAGACAGGTATAAAACTAATAACTTGGTTATAAATTGATTATAATGGAAAAAAATCATTTGATGGTGAAAAGATGTGTTTTAAAAAAAGATATTATTTTTTTAATGTGTTTTCTCTTAATAAATTAATTTAATTATTATTAAATAATCATTCTAATAAAACTATTATATTATAAATTAAATTTAACATTTTAACAATCATCAATATATTTTTATTATTCATTGATGTTGAAATAATCAGGTTTTATTTTAAAAATTGATTTTCCTAAAAACCATTATCATTGGATTTCTCAATCTTATAATAAAATGATTTTCATCAAATTTGAAAAATTAAATTAAATAAAATTGTTTCTAAATATTAAATTATAAAATTGGAATTTTTCAATGTGGTAGAATTTGTTTTTTGTTATTATTAATTGTATTGGAGGTTAAAAATCATTAACATGTTTGATGATAAATTAAATAATAACAGTTTAAACTAAATACTCAATGGTTTTAATTAATTACAAATTTACTATATATTATTTTATGTATTCTTAATTTTATTATGTAATATTAAATTTAGTCTCTAACCAATTTTTAGCCACATTTCCATGAGATTCAGGCTCAAATATTTTTAATAATTAACAGTGTCCCAATCATAGAACATATAAAATAGAAACACCAATTGTATCTTATCAATAACACATGATCCCATTATCTAGAGTAGTGTATACCAAAATACTCTACCAACAACATAATCCATGACCTTGAGGTCATTTTCTATCCAAAATAAAAATATAATAACCCTTCAGGTGATTTTCAATTACGGATACCTATAGAAGAATGATTTGTTCTTACATATCATTTTTATGTTTAATTCTTCTCAAACCTCATAAAATTTATCTAAACCAATATAGAATTATTTAATTAGAATTTTAACAATATTAATATGTTATTATGTTAATTTTATAACCATATCCTATCTTCATTCCATCCATTCGATGATGATGGAATAACTTGTATTTATATGTGGACTACCACTGTAAAGACCCAGAAATTATATGGAAATTTTTTTGCAAAAATACATGGGGATTTTACGAGTCCACAGTTTCTGACTGACCCTGATGCTGAGGCCCGGTGTGCCCAGAATCAATTTTTGAACTGGTTCTCTTAATTAAAAGCGGAGGGCACCATTGAACCCGCACATAACCTCCCTTGGGAGGATTTTATATGGTGGTCCCCAAATGAGCATCAAACCCCCTTATTGTCCCTTTAACCCTTGGAACTCCAAATTTAATTTTGAACCTTCATCCTTCCCTTCACTAATGGGCCAATTCACATAATGAATTATTTGATTTCCTTACCTTCTTCCTCCAAATTAGTTATGACAACTTGAACCATTAATTAAGTGAAGTTACTTAATTTAATTTGATTATTTTCATATTAATTCACACATTAAAATTATAGTGAAACCTATTATTTTATTTTGTTTTTGATGGAATCATTGATTTGGGGATGGAAATTTTAGAGGACATCGAAGATTCTTGGAGAATGACATCCTCTCCAACGAATAACAGCATACTATCCAATGAAGAACAAAATCCTCTCAAACGATGAACGACATCATCTTCGACAAAGAATAAGGACGACGCACGAGCCCCGGATCGGCGGCGTGTGAATGGCGCAACGTGTGATGACGTCATCGAATTCTATTCATGCGCCTTCAACAATGTTTCTCGAAACGAGGTTGGTGTTTGAGTTGATTTTTTTATTCTTCTTCATCATTCAATCCTTGTTTTATTTATTGGCCAATAATGATCACCTAACACAGAGGGCGTGGGCCGAACAAACACGGCCTGATGACCCACCATAGGTTCTTGTTTGGTTGACGACAGCGTTGGCGCAACAACACCACCAGAAGAGAGAACTGTGGTGGAACATCTGCGGCCAGTAACGGGTCAGCCAATAGATGAATCAGTGGCACAAGGAGCATCGGGTCGCTGAAAGGGTACAGAAACATCACACCTTGCAAATAACCGGGAGGCAGTAGTGTCGGAGGGGTGTGGTGCCTTCGCACCATATCAGAGGAAGGTTATGCGTCCAGGCGGGCCACGACAAACAAAGACGGCGCAATGTCATGCCGCGGTGCCAGAGCAGACCCAAGGCTAAAGCCAGTGGTGGATGGGATGGGCGGTTGGCTGAGGCAGCCATCGTTGTCGCTCCAAAGTTAGGACCCCTCGGCTCCCGCGGTCACTAGGTCGGCGCCGTGTGTCGTCCTTTAAAGAGGCGGGGGATCTGACCACCCTCCCCCCTCACATGGCCAGAACATGCTTCGGATGGAAGTATGCCTCCCAGCTATGCAGACCGGCTAGCCGTGCCACCCTCTGTCTGGCCGCCACGGGCCAGGCACCCACAGGACGGGTTGTGCTTGGGCACGAGAGTTGGAGTCGGACTGAGACTGGTAACGTAGGTATATGTATTGGCATATACCTATGTAGTGTTAGTTGATACTTTTTTATTGTGTTGTACTACTGTTGTATATCCTTTTTGGATTCTGGGAGACCTTCAGGGGTTTCGAGATCCTCTACTAAGTATTTTTAAACTCAACCTAACACGGGCTTCTCCCGCACATTGTTGTGTTCTGTGCAGACGACAGATAGTAGTGATTAATACTGATGTTGACGGACGAGAGGCTGTTTGGAGCTGGAATAGATGGAAAGTTCATCAGGGATTAGTTGTTTGAGTTCTATACCTACCCTTCAGTTCGGATTCCCCAGTGGATGATCCAGGTGTTCTTTTTCCTATTTTACTTGTACTTTTTCTTGTTGTTCCGTTGGGTTTGTATACTGGCCCGTTTACTTTCAACACTACCTTTGTATTTAGTTTTATATAGTGTTTTACTTCCAGTTCCATACTCTGTTTGTGTGTGACTTCATTTTATAAAGGATATTACTTCCCATCTTAGGGATTTACGCCTTTGGTGCTAGTCTCCAGCCCCTGGACTATGGAAGGTGGGCTTGGGGTAGTCACTTCCCGTTTCCGAGGACGGGTCATGAAAATTGGTATTGGAGGAGTCGGTTATACCACATAACCTAGAATCTAATTCATTTATGTAGAAATAGTATAATGTGTGTTGGGTGTGGTTATCAGTTTAGGGAAAGTGTTTTTGGGGCAGCAGCTGACGTATCCATACACTAAGACTCTGACCTCTGATCTCCCACACAGTGCACGAAAACTCTGATTGCATGTGTGCTTCCTTTGAAATTTTTTCATCGTGATTACATTGTGTCATCTCACCAGGTATGTTGTTTTGACCATGGAACACCTGTTTCTTTTCAATATGGACCCACTAAGGTAGCAAGCTAGGGTTACATGTTTCGTACGAGATGGTAGCCCACCGAGTGATGAGGATTCGGTGCAGGGCCCCATCATAGCAGAGGTACTAGCGGTACCACTACCTGCTGGACCACTGATACCACCAGCTCCTATAGCAGAGATTGAACACCATATGAGTGTTTTTCACGAGTTCCAACACCAAATGCTTCCTAGGTTCTGGGGAGATACAAACGAACATGCAGATGAGGATTGGATGGAGGTTATCTTGAGAGTTTTCAGATTGGTAGGGACACCAGCCGACCTCATGGTCATACATGCGCCAGTCTCCTACATGTAGAAACAGAAAGATAGAGGATCCTGATGATCCAGGTACAAGATGATGCATCACTACATTGGGCAGACTTTGAGAGTCTCTTTCGGTCATAGTTTGTTCCATCCACCCTTCGTGTGGTGCGGATTCAAGAGTTACTTCTTCTGCAGTAGGGCATCATGACAATATCTAGGTAATCATCGAGGTTCACCGACCTCTCACGCTACTCCACGGATATGGTGTGGGACCCATTATTCAGGTTCCGTACCTTCAAGAATGGACTTAGGAATGAGATCAAGGCTTCGATGATCTCCCTCAATATCCTGATGCAGGTGCGGGTGCTGGAGCGAGCTCTTCAAGTGGAGATTTTTCTAGATGATCAGTCACCAATAGCGAGACCCACCACAGCACGACACATAGAGGAGTCTTCTAAAACTAGTTGTAGACATATTACATATAGGTCCAAGCCGACCCGACCGTTAGGTGGGCGACCCCAGGATACAGGTTCGGTTGTGCGGGGTACATGAGATAGAGCCAGCCATACGAGGAGCAAGTAGTGCTATGCATGCGGCAGGCATGGTCACATGGCTCGAGACTACCCGACCTGCCATGAAGATGAGTAGCAGACATTAGAGGGACCTCCCAGAAAGAGGTGGAGGTTTCACCATGGTGTTCCAACAGGAGTATTCAGAAATTGTAGAGGATCTGGCAGAGCAGTAGGTGGTGGATGACTTTTTGAGGCCCTACCACCACCACCACCCGAGGTCCACCCCGACCACCGGGAGCTGGCGGACATAGACGTCTCAATTTCAGGTAGTCATGGCCTACGACCACAGCGCACCGGAGATGAATTGAGGTACTCTATATCTATACTCCACCGTTGCTGAAATACTTATAGACACATGTGTGATTCATTATTTTATTTCCTCTGCCACCGTTCAGAGTTTAGAGATTCAAACGGAGCCGTTGGATCGATCCTTATGACTAGAGTCTCTTATGGAAGCAGAGTCGATGATTACGTGTTGGTTTCGGTAGTGTGAGCTAACTCTAGGAGGTGAGATATTTGACTGGGATCTCCTTGTATCAGCGTCAAGGCCTTGTGATGTCATCTTGGGTACGGACTGATTATCCACAGTTCATGCTCAGATTGAATGAATTAGGATGAAATTGTGGTGTTTCCACAACGACTGGATGAGGTTTACCTTTACCAGAAAGAAGGGAGTCTTTTCAGCATAGGGTGGAATTACCCAGAAAAGGGGGAAGCAGACCACACATCAGTTAGCTATTCTCATCCTTAGACCAGTTAATGTAATGAGTCCGAGTTTTTCTGTTGTGGTGGATCAGTACGCTGATGTTTTCCCTGATGATGTTCCATGAATACTACCTCATAGATATGTGGACTACTAAATTTACCTATACCCTGGGACTGCACTGATATCCACTCTAGCATATCGTATGGCCTCCACCGAACTTCATGAGTTGTTGGTATAGCTAGAGGACATTCAATGGAATGGATTTATCATACCTAGTGTTTCACCCTGGGCATCCCAAATTTTGTTCACCAAGAAGGAAAATAGGATTTTGCATCTGTGTGTAGACTATAGTCACCTAAACCAGGTGACCTTGAAAAACAAGTACCCACTCCCGAAGATTGACGACCTCTTTGATCAGCTCAAGGGAGCATGATGGTTCTCGAAGATAGACCATAGGTCATGCTATCACCAGCTCAGAGTTCGAGAAGATGATGTGAAGAAGACGGCCTTTAGGTGTCGATATGGCCACTAATAGTTCTTGGTTAATCCCATTGGTGTAACCAATGCTCCAGCAGTTTTCAAGTGTCTCATAAATAGGATATTACTGTCTGTCCTCGATCGTTTTTCCGTATTCTTCATAAACAAAATACTGATTTACTACACTACTAAGGACGAGCATGCCTACCTTTTGCAGGTAGTACTGGACACACTCCGAGAGCACCATCATTATGGTAAGATCTCGATGTTCCAGTTTAGGATTCGATAGGTTCAATTATTGGGACACATCATCTCGAAGGTTGGAGTTGTAGTAGATCCAACGAAGATTAAGGCAGTTCATTCTTGGGACCCACCCAAGAGTGTGACAGAGGTATGAAGTTTTTTGGGAATTTCTAGGTAATATCAGAGATTTGTGACAGACTTATCCAGAGTTGTAGAACCGCTTTCATCATTGATGAAGAAGGGGAAACCCTTCTTGTGGTCAAAGAGATGCCGTCTATGATTTCTAGAGCTGAGGCATATGTTGACTAGTATTCCCATCATGAGGATACCAGAGGAGGGAATTGGGTACTTAGTTTACTGCGACCCCTCAGAGACTGGATTCAGGTGTGTCCTGATGCAGGAGAAAGCAATGATCACGTATTGTTATCGGCAGTTGAGATAGTATGAGGAGAAATACACAACCCATGACCTAGAGTTAGCAGCATTGGTATTCACCTTGAAGATGTGGTGGCACTATCTTATTGGAGAGCGATTTACAATCTACTCTGACCACCAGAGTCTTAGTTATATATTCTCATGGAAGGATTTGAACCTGAGACATCGACAATGGATTTTGTTCCTCTAGGACTATGACTTTGAGATAGTATATACTTCTATGAAGGGGAATGTTGTAGCAGATGCTCTCAACAAGAGATCAGGCATTCAGCTGTTAGGAGAGGCGACGGAGCAGCTGGCCGCATTGCAGATATCCTTTGTGGATAGAGATTGAGCAGCCTTTCTATAGTCCCTCGTAGTCACTCATCCACTTCCCCTGAGAGTCAAGGAGGCATAGAGTGGGGACATTGACTATGAGATGCGACGTACTCTGATATCCACAGGGTAGGCACCGGATGGATTTTTTGAAGGTGGGGAGCACGTCATCATCTTCAGAGGACGTACCATGGTATCAGAAGAACATTAGGAGTATGTGTTGTGGGAGTTCCACACATCTTCTTTAGCGGTACATCCAATAGTGGAAAAGATGTATCGGGGCCTCCAACAACAACATAGGTGTACAAGAATGAAGAATATTGTAGCAGAGTCTATCTCTTGATGCCTCACTTTTCACCTAGTGAAGGCAGAGCACCAGGTTCCAGCAGGCTTGGTTCATCCCTTAGAGGATCCAGACTCGAAGTGGGATGGGATATCAATGGATTTCATGATGGGACATCGACATACATCCAGAGGACATGACTCCATCATGGTGATCATAGACTTACTCACCATGTCAGCCCACTTACTATCGATCATAGAGAAGGGATCAGTAGAGAGCATGTGATGCCTCTATGTAAAAAATATCGTATGGCTTCCTGGAGTTCCATTGACGATCATCTCTAATTTAGATTCTTGTTTCACTTACTAACTATCAAGGGGTTGCATGAGGCATTTGGGACACAACATTGCTTGAGCACCACCTTCCATCCTCAGATAGATGGTCAAAATGAGAGAACCAATCAGACTCATGAAGTCATGCTCTGTGCATACGTCCTCAACTTTTGTCGCAGCTAGGAGGATCACTTAACCTATGTAGAGTTTTTTTATAACAACAACAACCACTCCACCATCAGGATGGAACCTTACAATGCACTGTATGGATGACCCTACAAATCACCTTTGTGCTAGACTGACCAAGGGGATACAACATTTATGGGACCGATGATGGTGTATGCTATGCCGAAGAAGGCTCAAATCATCCAAGAGAATATGAAGACTTCACAGAGCAGACAGAAGTACTCTGTTGATAGGAGTTGGAGACCACTGGATATCGAGAATGTTGAAAACGTATTTCTACAAGTATCACCTCGATGAGGTCTATGGTGATTTGGACAAGGTGGCAGGTTATATACACGATTTATCGGACCTTTCCAACTCGTCAGGTGGGTTAGAGTGTTGGATTACTGCTTCGCACATCCACCTCAATTGCACTAGGTTCACGACGACTTCCACGTATCTCATCTGAGGAGATACCTACACGACCCGTCCCACATCATCGACCACGAGGAGCTAGAAATCGATGACTAGGTGAAATTCATAGAGGTTATAGTAGAGATTGAGGATAGACAGGAGTGGGTAATTTGTGGACAGTCTATACCTATGGTGTGTTCGATGGCAGCATGGGATCCTCCAGGAGAGCACATGGGAGTTGAAGGCTCAGATGCATGCTATGAAGCCCCATTTGTTTCATTAGTGTGATTTGTAGCTTATGGGGACGTAAATCCCTGAGGAGGGAAGCATTTAAATACCTATTAAGTCCATGGAATTTCTTTCATAAATACATTGGAATTTTGCGAGTCTGCAGTTTCTGACGGCGCCTGATTCCGAGGCACGGTGTGCCCGGAATCAATTATTGAATTTTTGTTCGGGAATGTTAAGTAAACGTACGAGCTAGATTTTATATCATTTGGATAGGTGCTCAGAATAGAAATATGAGGGCATCGTTGAACTCGCAGCGCTAGTATTCACTTATGGAGACCTTTACCGTAGTTGAATTTTATCAAGATTGGACTTTAATTTTTGGAGTTTCTAAATAAAATTAAATAAAAATATGTGTAGCATATTTTTATTTTAGTGGTGGTTTAATCCTCCATGGTGAGGTTGGGGGTGGAGCCTAACCGCACATAACATCCCTTGGGAGCATGTTATAAGGTGGGGCATTCATGAGCATCAAAGCCCTTTAACTACCATTTAACCTTTGGAACTCCCAATTTAAATTTGATCCTTCCACATTCCTCCCATTAATGTACCAATTCACTTATTGAATTATTTGAATTCTTTAACTTCCTTCAACAAATTAATTCATAACACTTCACCCATTAATTTAGTGAAGTAACATAATATAATTTTAACCTTTTCAAATTATTTCCAATAGTAAAATAATAGATAAGCCTATTATTTTATTTTATTTTGGTTCGAAACATAGATTTAGGGGTGGATCTTTGAGAGGACGTGGAAGTTCTTGAAGAACAACATCCTCTCCAACGAACACTGACATCCTCTCCAATGAATAACGACATCCACTCCAATAAAGAATGAATTCCTCTACGATGTAGAAGGATGAGGATGCTTGAGCCCAGGTACGACAGCGTGTGATGGGCGCAACGTACTGCGAAGACTTCTAATTCCATTACTTCACCTTCGACAATGTTCATCGAAAGGAGGTAGTGGTTTGACTTGAATTCTTTTCTTGTTCTTCATCTGTAAATCCTTGGTTTATTTGTTAGTCAATCATTTTCACCTAACACGGAGGGCATGGTCTGAACAAACATGGCCGGAAATCCCTCCGTTGTTTCTTGTTTGGTTGACGACAGTGGTGGAGCAACGGCTCCATCGGATGAGAGAACCAATGTGGAGCATCAGCGGTCAGCAACGGGCCTACCGTGATAGGATCTAGTGGTCTAAGGAACATCGGGTCTACGATGGGGCACGAAATCGTCATGCCATGCAATGAATCGTGATGATCCCAGGAGTGTCGCAACGATGCTAGAGGGGAGTGGTGTCGTCACACCGCACCGGAGGAAGTGGGTCGCGACCATGCAGGATGCGGCAAATAAAGACGGTGAAACGCTGTCGTGCAATTCCGGAGAGGACCCACGACCAAAAGCTGAGGCTGATGGGAAGGGCATCTGGATGAGTCGGCCGCTGGCAGGTGCTACAAAGGCGGGACCCCTCAGGTCACGTGGTCACCGGGCTGGCACCACGTGTCGGCCGTAACAGAGATGGGGGCCGGGGGGCCCTAACCCTCCCCCCCTCCCCCGCACGTGGCCACTGTTGGATTTTTCTTACGGTCCGCCTCTTCGCCATGCTGACCGGCTGGCCGGCCTCCCACGACATGGTTCCCCTCTACTGAGCTACCGGGGGCCGGGCCATCATGTTCTGGGCCGCCTCGGACCTGGCCGCCCCTTGGGCCGGGCCGCCCCTTGGACGGGGCTGCCCCCTCGGGCTGGGCTACCCCCTTAGACCGAATCAGACCTGCAGACCGAGTCAGACCCTTGATCGGACCGGGTCAGGATGGGTCAGTCCGAATGAGTCGGACTGGACCCGGACCCGCTATGTCCAATTAAACATTTTCACTTGTATCTTGGGCTACGGGTGTCCGATCGATGAACATTCTACGACGACAGAATGCTGAGATAGAGATGGTTCTTTTGTAATACCACAGTTGAGGTTTGGATAATGTTGGAGTACGGTCAGGTTGGTTTGATCGCAAAAAACAACAAGGCCTCTGTAATGGAAATTCCAATAACTCACAGACCAAGAATCTGATTGACGCGGAATCTATCACATTGGGTTCCATATGATGATCCGGAACTACGATATACATCAACTCGAGGCTTCAGAGTAGTTGATGTATCAAAACATGGTTCGAGGAGAGGACCCTCCTGGAATCGAGGGTGATGTGTGCGGGAACCCTATTGCTAGTTGCAACTAATATAATAAGATCCTTCGTGGGATCGACAGCGACGATACTGTACCAGGATCTGTGGGTTCGATAGCGATGACTTCTATACCAGGATCCTCCATGGGTTCGACAATGGTGAATTCTGTTCTGGGTTCCTCCATGGGTTTGACATAGATTACTTCTGTACTAGGATCCTACGTGGGTTCAATAGAGGAGATGATTTAGATGCTACATCTAACCATATCTACCCCTCTCCATTTTTTGTATTCCTATGTGAGTTGAGTCTTGTTGTTCAATCATTATCATCGAGGTGATTGAATTTACTTCCTCTATTGACAGGGTTGTTCTTGGGCTCGATAGTTGGAGTCAGACTGTGACAGGTAACATAAGTATATCATTGGGAATATACCTATGTAGGGTTGGTTGATACTTCTTGATTGTGTCATACTATTGTGGTTTATCCTTTGTGGATTCTGGGAGACCGTCGGGGGTCTTGGGGTCCTCTACTGAGTATTGTCATACTCACCCCTACACAGGCTTCGCCCGCACCTTGTTGTGTTCTGTGCAGACGAGAAATAGCAGTGATCGAGACTGAGGGTGACAGATGGGGGGCTTCTTGGAGCTCGACTACATGGGTCATACCTCAGGAATGAGTTGTTCGAGTTTTGTACCTACCCTATAGGTAGGATTCCCCAATTGACGATGCAGGAGCTGTTTTCCCTTTTAACTTGTACTTGTTCATATTTTTCAATTGGGTTTGTATACTGGCCCATTTACTTTCCGCACTACATTTGTATTTAGTTTTTATTAGTCTTTTTCTTCAAGTTTTTTACTCTGTTTGTGTGTGATTTATTTTTATAGATGCAATGCCTGTATATCTTAAGGATTTACTCCATTGGTGCTAGTCGCCAGCCCCTGCACTATGGAAGGATGGCCTGGGGTAGTCACGGCACGGGTTCTGAGGACGGGTCATGACAACCACATCCACGATGTGATGTTATTCATTATTTACCTCCAATCAACCTAGATTACCATAATGATATATTTTATTTATAAATTTTATATTAATGATATAATTATCATTATATAATTTTTAATTGTGTTATAAATTTATTTTATCCCATCAATAATAATATGAATACATCACACATGCATACTATAGAGAACCAAAGCTTGACGTACATGGATATTACATTACATTAGTGGAATACATAATACATAACAATAACAGACACACAAGGATCATAATAGATTATTGTCTTTGGAAAATCGGAACGTAATCTTCTAATCGTGGTGAAAGATCTTCAACATCTCCCATAAAGGACTTCTTACTTTTGTTTCCTTACATAAAATATTTCTTTTAATCCTGGGGGAAAATAAAACATAAAAAGGGTGATCTGAAATGCTCTGTAAGGTTATGCATGGATAAAATAAACCATACCATATACATTTGAACTTAAAAAAACATGAACATTAAAAATCTTGGTCAACGACATAAAACATGGAAGTACATAAGGAATAGATCATAATGGAACATAAATCATGATAAAATAGAATGGGAATAAAACATGTAATTGTGGCATCCATTAAGAACATGTAATGATTTCCATAGTAGCCAAGTCATTTCTACCAAGACCATCTTAGTGGACAAAGTCCCTTTCTGAATCGGGTCCACTCCTCATTCTAGTCCTGAAATACTTAAACGGATTAACTTACCATTCCAGCCATGTCTATCTCATGAGATATAAATCTTTACCCAATGAATTGGAGGGAGATATAGGTCCCACTCATCTCATAATGAAATCATTCTTACTTGTGCCACAACATAAACATAAATCATTCATCCTTACCCAAAGAATAAAATGTGTATCAAAAACATCATCCCATCATAACATAATCCATATAAAAAATGGATATCATTTCATGATAAGAACAGTGAAACCATGTAAATCATAGAGACATTATACTTGAAACATACACATATGAAATAATGTCATCTTAGATGGAAAATGATTTTGAAAAAACACTTGAAATGAATTCTTCAGGAAAATATCCTTTCTTCTTGAAAATCAATTTATTTTCACAAAACATCATGCAATTTTAAAAGAAAAGGATTTTGTTGAAAATAGTAATGAAATCTCTTGGAGGAAGCTTCATGAAAATAAGGCTGTATAAAAACGTAAAAATCCATTTGTTCCGTATAAGTTAAAAAAACATTGTTCTCGTACTTTTGCAAGAAAAGTCAAAAAGTACCTCGTAACATAATCAAAAGAAAGATTCCTTACATACCATGTAGTAAAAGTCAAGAATGGTTAAAAAGGACTTTAAAAATACATGTAAACACTTTTATAAAACATGTACATGGATGATATAAATATCCCCAGTACATAATTATGAATAAGAAATCTCGGATAAAAAGGAGATTTGCAGAATTATCCCTTACCTTAGGTCTGATTTGATTCATAAGTGTCCGAACCTCCTGTATAATGACTTAAATAATGTTATTGACTTATTAAAGAATCATATTAATTGTTATGATATCATATATGGTTAACTTATGAGTTTATATTACCCGTTCTTTTGTAAATTCCATGTTAAAAGCGTTTTGGGTAAAATCGTTTCATTTGTCATCCGTGTTTTGACTTGTAATTATTCATATGATTACTTAGATCATGATTACTTACATCCAGAATGTAAAACATGATTTATCTATATTATATATTCAGAATATACATATATATAATAGATTGATAAATGGAAATAAATACACCGTTCATGGACACGGTAGGCCGTATGTACGCATGAACGTTGTTTTCGTTTCCTCATTGAATTGAATGGATTTAATTGGATGACATACAAATATATATATATATATACATAAATCCAGTATCATTATTTTGTCATATATTTCATGATTACTTATTATATATACTTTATAATCATTTATTAATGGTTAATCATTGAGAATGAATCTCATCGCGTCGTGGAGACGGTATTCTATACGTACGCATGAGCGATGATATCATTCTCATGATCATGGAATTTTATTGGAGTGTATGTATACTATTACAGAATCAATATCACTTTATAATAATCATATATAGTTATTATTTACATCATTATACCCATCCAAGTATGGTGGTGGTGGAAAATATATTACACCACGGCGTGGAGACGGTATTCCGTACGTACGCACACGCGGTGATTTCATTTTCCGTAGGATGGATAGATAGTAAAATAGCGTGGTTTCATAATTATAATAACATATTAGTATATGAGTGATACTGATGTTATTACTTCATGATGAAACAACTAATGAAGAATAAGTGGAAGAAGAAATAAAGATGAAAGAATCGGTAACGGGCATTACCTCTTCTTTGAAGCGCTTCTTTGAGACCTCATTTTAGGGCACTAAAATTGGTCTTTGAAAAATACCAGGACCTCTAGGATGTCTCTAAAGAAGTTGAGAGAAGAAATTAACAGGGTTTGGATGAGCTTGAAGGCTCAATGTGGTGTGAGGAAGAGAGGGAGGTGGTGCCCTTCTATAAGGGAGGTGAGGGGCACCTTTGGAATAACTAAAACTATTATTTTATTATAAAGACAAATTCGGTTTTAAATAGATCCAAATTGATTTCTTTAGAAGTTAAGGTCGGTATGGGTCGAAATAATCTCATCCAATAGAATTTATACAAGTTTAGATTCCTATTTTAACCTTATCATTTAGATTTAACATTAAGTTAAATAATTTTACTTTTACCGTGTCTTCTTATGTTCTTACACTATAATGTTAATAAAAATACTATAACAAGCCAAAAGAACCCCAAGTTGTTTATTATTAATATATATAACCTTATCTATGTCATTTGGACGATCCTTAGATTTCTAGGAATAAAATAACAATTAATAATATAATATTTGTTTTAAAAACTATTATATGTCAATTTTGACACTATTTAGTAACTGATTTTTTTGAAATTCATAACAGAATGATTAGTACGAAAAAAGTTAATTTAATCAATACTAACATTTCATATTATCATATAAAATTATTTTAATTCATAAAACGTCTCAAATTATATTTATTTGGGTATTTATAATATCAATTATTCTAATTTTTTACTATTATGGTAATTACTAAATCATCATTGTGTCATAAATAAAATAAATTATTTAAAGTCTAAAAATTACAAATAAAAAATCATTATGTAGGAAATCGTATTGGATTTCCAATGAATATTTACAATATAATTTATATTATTTATAACCCTATATTAAAAATGTTTTAGTAAATAAACATTGATTTTAACTCTTTTAACTCTTCTTTGAATTAAATAATAATAAAAGTCCTAATCTAATCCATGTGGGCCTAAATGGTCATATTTTATTCCTAAGGTTGTTTTTGGTCGAATTAAACTTATCCAATATAATTAGGACATGTGTTAAGGTAATAATAATATCATTATTACCCTTAATTTCCCTATTTACTTTTAATCGTGGTAAAAAAAAGTAAAAAGTTACTATTCACCAAAAATTATTTTCATCTCATTGAACCACATTTTTCATACTGACATCAACTGTGGCTCTTTTATTTTTTAAATTCCACTCACAGAAGCGGTAAAATTATGTTTTATGAAAAATTCATTTTTTTAAACTACCACTTAGTGGTTTCACTATTCATCAAAAAATAAAAGTTTCCAGAAAAATACAAAAAATTAGTCTTAAGCTATATTTGATATTATGAACTCAAAAATGATGTCTATTATACCAAATTCAAAACATATTAGTTGCATTAATTAATTTAAAAATTAATTCCCGTCGTCAAAACAAATAGCGCGTTTTTAAAAGATAATAACTATCAAAAGACTGACACTTGTTTATGTCTGGTTTAAATGTGAAATTAAATCCAATGAAAAAAATTGTATTAAATTGTAAAAATATATTCTAAATATACTTTAAAACCACTCAAATTAATAATTTACCACTATTAATTATTTCGATTAAAAAATTTGTTATTAATTAAAATTTATTAATTTTCACTATTCATCATAATATGAATGTTATCCAAAAAGTACCAAAATTTCACGTTAGGCTAAATTTGATACTCCGAATCAAAAAATGAAGTCCATTTTGAGAGATAATATTTCTAAAATTTTAAAAGGTTGTTATTACTATTCATAACGCCATGTTTTATTAATATTTTAATAGCATATCATTGTTTAGTGAAACTCGGTATTGCGTATAACACACGCTATAGAGGTAGGTCGTGATTGCGTGTAATGAAAGGTAAGTCAAGGATGCATGTTGTGCAAGCTCCATTTGGTGTAGCGTACAACACAAGACATTAATGAAATTAAAAAGAATATTTTTCATAAAATCTTGGGGTGTTACATTCTACCCCCCTTAAAATGATTTTCACCCTCGAAATTCATCGGGGTTATAAATCGTTTACTATTAATAGAAACCCACATCCTAAAAAGGAATACTGAAACTTAATTTTAAAAACTAAAGTACGAAACGTAACGATTACCCAATGTAACTCATCACTGGGTTTCCACGTAGGAGAATATAGGTGATAATATGGATATGGAAGAAAAATATAACCATCATGTTACTATGGAGAGTGGTAGAGAACATGGCTATGAAAAAACCATCGATAAAAAATCCATAGATTTGTGATGATCTAAGATACAATCTGATTTATCGGATATAAGGGCACTAGGACAACATTTTTGGTTTTCATGATCATTTACCTAAAGTTGATGAAATTAAAATTAGAAGAAATACTTTCGTGATTTTGGTATAGTCTCACCGTTGGTCGTTCTTTGGACAATTTTGACTTCATCATTTAAAGAAATGATGTTTAATTTGTCATTCGTGAAGTGTTAACAGATTATGTGATGTAATGATGGGTCATTCCATCTGTCAAAAAAAAGGTTATAAAAATCATCAAAAATACATAAGTCCATCTATAGTGAGATTAATCATATATGGTTCCCAAAATGGACTTATACTTCATATATATTCTTGCTTAATGTAATAAAACTGTTTTCCACTAAACAGGTACTTCCTGTAGGCCAGTGGTAGGCGATAAAGGCAAGTCGCACTTCGGTTGTGGGTTCGATTCCCACAGCCTTGTACGACGCGATGGGTTGTCGACCGTCCTGCAGGTTGTCCTTTTTCTAAAACTAAATTACTATAACATTCCATAAATAATATCAAAAAAACATCTATCCTTAAACAATACTAACTTATGTCCAACATAATCCATTCCAATCTTTAGGCTTATCCAAAATACTGCAGTCCACTCTCATAATATAGTGAAAATGATTACCAGAGATTTCATATAACAAGAAGGTTAATACCATCATTGATCCCCATATATCATAAGATATGTCTTGTTGGTCACATTCCAGATATTCTAAGGCCTTAATCATGTATTCTCTTGAAAAATGAATACCCATTGAATATTAGAAAAAACATGAGTGTTGTCAAAAGTTAACTCATTCCACATACCAAAAACCCAAAAATCTATATACTCAATCCATGATATAACTATTTCCTTATATTAGTCATGAGCTCATGAATACTATCAAACATTTAATTTTCTCTTTATCCCTTCATTATGCGCATATCATCTACATTCCAAAAATATTTGAATAAACTTTCATGGATGCTGGTACCATTAATCATACACTTTAAAACTCAAGGAAAGGAAACAGTGTAACAATCCTTAGATGTATCATTATTCCATAGTACCATGAGATTACTTATACAACATTACACATGATAAACATGTAATCATTCAACTACATTCTTAAACCATTGACCAAGCTTCAAAAATTCGTTCATCTCACATATCATTTGTAGTCTCTTCATCATCATCAACATAAATACTACCCATATGACCATACTGATTCTCTTCATGAGACTTTCCCTTAGGGCATTGGTTTTTATAATGCCCGTACATTCCACATTTAAAACATTTAACCATTGTTGATGTCATAGCAATACCATTATCCACATCCCTGGTGTTAACTGAACCTTTTCCTTTGCACTTACTAGCTTTGTGTCCTTCTTTTCCACATCCAAATCATCTTCCAGTTCGTTTGAAACATTCTCCTTGATGCCACTTCCCACATGATTTACATAGGGGAATTTGAACATTCTTTCCTCTATGATCATCATGAAACTCCATCTTTCTCTTATTAGTCGAGTCAGGAAATATACCAAATTTTACATTATTGATCATATTATGAGATTTCTGATTCGGCATAATAATGATGTTTGGACTTCCAAATACCATTTCATTTGGTTTCTCATGAATAATATCATTCCATTTTTCATCATATCCTCCATTATCAGGAATCATCTTGTTTCCAGCCATTTCCTAAAACCCGAAAAGAATAGTGTGAGGAAAAAATTATAATAAAGGGGGAGTAACTTCAATATCTAACATCTTTGGTCTAATCTAATATCGTTAACATAGTTATTGGACTATATCCTATACGTATACTTATCCTTAAGGACATCTCTAGATATACCTTAGAAATATCTCTAGGGATCTCACTAACATTTTCGCATCCTAGTTTCCAAAGGTTGACTAAACTTTTCCTCTAATACCAACTGTAGAGACCCAATGCTAGACGTACATGGATATTACATTACTTTAGCGGAATACTTAATAGATAACAATAACAGACACACAAGGATCGTAATAGTTTAGTGTCTTTGGAAACATAGAACGTAATCTTCTAATCGTGGTGAAAGATCTTCAACATCTCCAATAAAGGTCTTCTTACTTTTGTTTCATTACCTAAAATCATTCTTTTAATCTTGGGGGAAAAGAATACATAAAAAGGGTGAGCTGAAATTCTCAGTAAGGGTAAGAATGGATAAAATAAAACATACCATATACATTTGAACTTAAAACAAACATGATCATTAAAAATCTTGAACAACGACATAAAACATGGAAGTACATAAGGCATAGATCATAATGGAACATAAATCATGATAAAATAGCATGGGAATAAAACATGTAATTGTGGAATCCATTAATCACATGTAATGATTTCCATAGTAGCCAAGGCAATTCTACCAAGACCATCTTAGTGGGAAAATTCCCTTTCTAAATCGAGTCCACTTCTCATTCCAGACCTGAAATACTGAAACAGATTAACTTACCGTTCCATCCATGTCTATCTCATGAGATATAAATCTTTACCCAATTAATTGGAGTGAGATATAGGTCCCACCCATCTCATAATTAAATCATTATTACTTGTGCCACAACATAAACATAAATCATTCATCATAACCCAAAGAATAAAATTGGTATCATAAACATCATCCCATCATAACATAATCCATATAAAAAATAGATATCATTTAATCATAAGAACAGTGAAAACCATGTAAATCATAGAGACATTATACTTGAAACATACACATATGAAATAATCTCATCTTAGATGGAAAATGATTTTGATAAAACACTTGAAATGAATTCTTGTGGAAAATATCATTTCTTCTTCAAAATCAATTTCTTTTCACAAAACATCATGCAATTTTAAAAGAAAAGTTTTTTGATGAAAATATTCATGAAATATTTTGGAGGAAGCTTCATGAAAATAAGGCTTTATAAAAACGTAAAAATCCGTTCGTGCCGTATAAGTTAAAAAAATATTCTTCTCGTACTTTTGCCTGAAAAGTCAAAAACTACCCCGTAACATAAACAAAAGAAAGATTACTTACATACCATGTAGTAAAAGTCAATAATGGTTAAAAACGTCTTTAAACATACATTAACACACTTTTATAAAACATGTACATGGATGATAGAAATATCCCCAGTAAATACTTACGAATAAGCAATCTCGTATAAAAATGAGATTTGCAGAATTATCCCTTACCGTAGGTCCGATTTGATTCGTAAGTGTCCGAACCTCCTTTATAATGATTTAAATAATGTTACTGACTTATTACATAATCATATTAATTGTTATGATATCATATATGGTTCACTTATGACATTATATTACCCGTTCGTTTGTAAATTCCATGTTAATTAGCGTTTTGGGTAAAATCGTTTCATTTGTCGTCCGTGTTTTGACTTGTAATTATTCATATGATTACATAGATCATGATTAAATACATCTATAATGTAAAACATGATTTACATATAATAAATATTCAGAATATACATATATATAATAGATTGATAAATGGAAATAAATACACCGTTTATTGAGACGGTAGGCCGTACGTACGCATGAACGTTGTTTTTGTTTCCGTACGTATGCACGAGCGATGATATCATTCCCATGATCGTGGAATTTTATTGGAGTGTATGTATAATATTACAGAATCAATATCACTTTATAATAATCATATATATTTATTATTTACACCATTATACCCATCAAAGTAAGGTGGTGGTGGAAAATAGATTTCACCACTGCGTGGAGACGGTATTCCTTACGTAAGCACCTACGGTGATTTCATTTTCCGTAGGATGGATAGATTGTAAAATAGGGTTGTTTCATATTTATAATAACATATCATTATATGAGTGTTACTTATTTTATTACATCATGAGGAAACAACTAATTAATAAGAAGTGGAAGAAGAAATAAAGATGAAAGAATTAGTAACGGGAATTACCTCTTCTTTGAAGCGCTTCTTTGAGACCTCTTTTTAGGGCACTAAAATTGGTCGTTGAAGAAGACCAGGACCTCTAGGATGTCTCTAGGGAAGTGTAGAGAAGAAATTGGCAGGGTTGTCCGAGCATGAAGGCTTAAAGTGGTGCGAGGAAGAGATTTAGGAGGTTCCTTTTTATAAGGGAGGAGAGGGGCACCTTTGGAATAACTAAAACTATTATTTTATTATAAAGACAAATTCGTTTTTAAATAGATAAAAATTAATTTATTTCGAAGCTAAGGTGGGGATGGGTCTAAATACTCTCAACCAATAGAATTTAGACAATTTTAGATTCCTATTTTAACCTTATCATTTAGATTTAACATTAAGTTAAATAATTTTACTTTTACCATGTCTTCTTGTGTTCTTACACTATAAGGTTAATAAACATACTATAAAAAGCCAAACGAAACCCAAGTTGTTTATTATTAATATATATAACCTTATCTAAGTCATTTGTATGAACCTTAGATTTTTAGAAATAAAATAAGAATTAATAATATAATATTTGTTTTAAAAACTATTTTATGTCAATTTTGACACTATTTAGTAATTGATTTTTGTGAAAATCATAACAGAATTATTAGTTAGAAAGAAGTTAATTAAATAAATACTAACATGTCATATTAACATATAAATTTAGTTTAATTCATAAAACATCTCTAATTATATTAATTTGGGTATTTATAATATCAATTATTCTAATTTTTCGCTATTATGGTAATTACTGCATCATCATTGTGTCATAAATAAATTATAATAATTTAATGTCTAAAAATTATAAATAAAATATTATTATGTAGGAAATATTATTATATTTCTAATTAATATTAACAATCGAATTTATATTATGTATAACCCTATATTAAAAATGTTTTAGTAAATAACCATTGATTTTAACTCTTTTAACTCTTCTTTGAATTAAATAATAATAAAAGTCCTAATCTAATCCATGTGGGCCTAAATGGTCATATTGTATTCCCAAGGTTGTTTTTGGTCGAATTACACTTATCCAATAGAATTAGGACATGTGTTAAGGTAATAATAATATCATTTTTACCCTTAATTACCCTATTTATTTTTAACCGTGGTAAAAAAAGTAAAATGTTACTATTCACCAAAAATTATTTTCATCTCATTGAACCACATTTTACATACTGACGTCAACCGTGTCTCTCGGATTTTTGAAATTCCACTCACCGAAGTGGTAAAATAATGTTTTATGAAAAATTCATTTTTTCAAACTACCACTTACTGGTTTCACTATTCATCAAAAAATGAAAGTTTCTAGAAAAATACAAAAAATTAGGCCTAATATATATTTGATATTATAAACTCAAAAATGAGGTCTATTTTACCAAATTAAAAACATATTAGTTGCATTAATTAATTTAGAAATTAATTCCCGTCGTCAAAACAAATAGCGTGTTTTTAAAAGATAATAACTATCAAAAGTTTGACACTTGTTTATGTCTGGTTTAAATGTGAAATTACATCCAATGAAAAACATTGTATTAAATTGTAAAAATATATTCTAAATATACTTTAAAACCACTCAAATTAATAATTTACCACTATTAATTATTTCTATTAAAAAGTTCTTTTTAATTTAAATTTAGTAATTTTTACTATTCATCATAATATTAATGTTATCCGAAAAGTACCAAAATTTCACCTTAGGCTAAATTTGATACTCCGAATCAAAAAATGAAGTCCATTTTGAGAGATAAAATTTATAAAATTTTAAAATGTTGTTATTACTATTAATAACGGCTAGTTTTAATAATATTTTAATAGCATATCGTTTTTTAGTGAAACTCGGTATTGCGTACTACACACGCTATCGAGGAAGGTCGCGATTTCATGTAGTGCAAGGAAAGTCAAGGATGAGTGTTGTGCAAGCTCCTTTTGGTGTAGTGTACAACACCAGACATTAATGAAATTAAAAAAATTATTTTTCATAAAATCTCAGGGTGTTACACATACATATATACTAACATTACTAGAAAGTGATACAATTAAATTTTCTCCACCTCATTATAAAATTTATTTTAAATGTGTTTATAATATATATATATGAAATAAATTGAAATTTTTATAATTTTTTATAATTAAACAATAATTAATGTGTAATAACTAGATCCGTCGAACCAAAAAATGAAAGGAATAATAAAATGTTTTTAAATGATATATAACTTTGTTGAATATTTATTATTTAAAATGGTAATTTGAAATATAGTATAATTTTATATATATATATGAATATAGTTTTCATATATATTTATAATTATTTCTAAATTATTCTACAATTTTATTCAATAGCAATGGAATATTATTGGACATGGGGTGATTTATGTTTTAAACTATTTTCTATTTGGCATCTCTTTTTATAATATTAATTGTTGGAGATTATATGATTCCCATAAATTAGAACCCATATATATTATTATCATAAGGAAGTTCCAAGGTATTTCATTTTTCCATTAAATTTTCCAATGTTTGGTACATAATGAAATGGAGAAAATGATTTAATGTAAAATCGAACATATTTATCCTTTTGGACATGAATCATTACTCTACACATCCGCATTGTTTGACATATTTTAAAATAATGTTTTAAGTATGTTTTTCTTAATTGTGTAATTTAATTTTCATATATATATATTATATATTACTTACAATTATTTATAAGTTACATTTTAATAATTATTCAAATGACTAATATTTTAATTTTTACTAAAAATATTTATAGAATCTATATTTTATGATTTACCACACTAACAAATTTACTGGCCATCATAACTATTCATTAATTTTTTATATTGATTAAAATTTAATATGTATAATTTTAAAAAAATAAATGCAAAATATTCATAGAATTATTTACTAAATGTTAAAAAATTATGTATTCATTATATTTTCGAAGCATATATTAAATAAATTTCTAAACTATATTTTTTATCTATGTAAACATCTTACATGTATTAATATGATTCACTAGGGATATAATAATATGATTTAAAATAAGTTTAATGATGATTTATGGTGATTATGATAATATGATAACCACATGAAACCAATTTCTTTTTCATGGGTTATGCTATAAAGATATGATGAATGTATTCTGATATTTGGGAACAAAAATGTATTATTTTTTATTATGTGAATACTAAATTATAATTATATACACCTCAAATTAATTATTTAAATACCGATATCTCAAGATATAATATGTCATATAATGGTTTTGGAACCCAGTTCAGTAAAGGACCCTATCCACAATTATAGTCTTGGTTGTGAACTTTGACTAGGGAAATAATTGAATAGAGAGTTAAACAAATCAATTATTATAGTATTGGAACAGATAGTTGACTAATGAAATTATATTATTTTCTTATTATTCATACACAAAACTATAATGACATGTTCTAATGATTATGGTATTTTATCATGCCTCAATATTATTTTATGATAAATGTTTACTCTTATAAATCATATCTTCTGAAATGATAATGTTTTCATCCACTAATGATGATTTATAACATATGTCATATTGGATACAAACATAGTATCTTATGTTAATAATCTCACATGAGTATATTTATCATATAGTTAAGGGGAATGTAATATTTTTTAATGTATTAAGTATTCATTTTAAAATGTGTAAAATTCATTATTTACATACTAGGGTTTACTCCATGATTGTAAAAAAAATATTTTATAATTTGTTAATATTAGTTATTTGATAATTTTTTAATTGAAGCTAAGGAAACCTATGAGGTGAAAATAGTTGCATGGGGTTAAACTAAAAAATTCATACATTGGTAAAAATGTGTTATAATTTATGAGATATTACAAATTATTATCATGTTGAAATTATTTCTCACTATGATTTTTATCAAATAATTCCTGACTTTATCAATTATTTTTTTCAATGTATTGATGTGGGATAAACTATACTAATAATTCATGTGATTTAAAATTTAATATGAAAATTAATGATAATGGGTTGGAGTGAAAAATATTATTTATATGTTAATGCACTACTAAGTATTTCATAAGGATAAAAAACAATCATTTAATGGCTCCATTAATCAAATTGTGGGGGTGAAATTTATAAATTACATTTAAAAGATATTATAAATTTTCTAGTTTTTAGAATTATAAAATCAATTAACTGAATGTTGTTCATTTATAATTATAATAAGATTAATAGGGGAATCATTTCAAGAATGGGACAAAAAGGAGGGAATTGACTTTATAACACGGGAAGTGTTTAAGATGTTATTTATTGGTAAATATTTTAATTTATGTACCTGAAATAATAGTAATGTTTAATTACTAACACATTATATGAAGTATAATAAATCCATCATTATATATTAAGAAACTTTTATAAGAAATGAAATGTATTTTTTGGGTTTTATTATTAAAAATGGAAGAATAATTTTTTTATTATTTGTTGACTTCATACCATGGAATCATATGTTGTTTTATTTAAGTGTCATTAAAATATTTGATCAATTTATTTCATAAGATATCTTATTAAAAATATAAATCAAAATCCCTTATCAATCTCATAGTTTTGTTGATTTCAATATAATGTTGTAATTTCATGGAAATTATAAGAATAAATCCCATTGAGTAATGTAAATGAATATGGAATTATGATATATGTTTTTAAGGAACCATGGGGAAAACTACCTTATAGATTAAAGTAATTATTTTATATGTGAAAATTAAGTTCATCTATCCAATGAATACAATAGAACATTAAATTGTTTAGTTAAGTAATGGAATAAGTTTAAAACAAATGTGAATACGATGCACACTATCCAATGATATGAATGAAATGGGAATAGAAAATATTAAAATTATTTCATGAATATAAATGTTAATAATTAAAATTTTAATTACAATCCTATTAATCTAATAAAAATAGGATATCTAATGTGATCACACCTAGTCAAGTGATTCATGAAAATGAATTGTTGAATTATGATCATACAATTTATCCTAGAACTAATAAAGTATTATTTTTATTTTTGATCTACTTTTACCTTTATATCATATAGTTTTATTTAGGGGGTCATGTCAACAACAATATAATTAGATGTTGACATAATAGTAAAAAATTATAATGGATTTCTGATATCATAAAATGTTTATAACCCCTCCGCAATATAATTTCATTGTAATATAATTATTGAAAATTTTATGATTATCCATCTATAAAAATTAGATGTAATTTTGAACATCTATTTTGTTACTGGTATAGATCCCATACCAAGATCCATGTAATAGAATCCACATTTTATATTCTTAATAAATCTATTTTCATTATTTTGTCATGTATAATATTAATATAATATTGAAATAACATAGTTTTTTAATAGTTTTTCATACCTATTCAGGATTTTTATTCATCTCAAATAGTTGGAGACAAACATAAAAAGATTAAATTCCTATGAGTTTTTATTATTTAGACCTATTTCTAAATTTCTTTCTTAGACATCCATTAAATTGTGGTGTTCAATTTTAAATCGAACTCATTCATGGTGTTATGCCTATTTAAATGAACACTTGATAGATGACTTTAAAACAAATTGAAAATCATAAAAATGTATTTTTATTCCAGGTCTGTATTGTGGGTAAAAGAGTTCATTTTGTTAAAAACAAATATTGGTCAATGCATGTTTTAACTAATTATCATTAACATAACAAGATCAAAATCATGAAAATGTATTACATAAATCATATTGATTACATTATAGAGAAAATTGATGCAATACAGCTAATTTAAAATATTTAAATTCATTTAATATTTCATAAACATATGGTCATGAAGGTGAAAATACAAAAGAATACTCTATATTTATGGTATGGTCGCTAGGAATTTATAGTGATCTAGTAAGGACATAATAATATCCACATTATCTTATTTTATATATTGAATATAATCTTTAGGGATTAAATATTTTTATATAATTATATAACCATGTGTACATGAATGGGTGGTTATTTAAAACGAATATATGAATGTTATGAAATTTTCATGGAGATGAAAAGAATTTTGGTCAGCACACCCACTCCCTCAGTACTCCACATTAGAGAAGTTTATACATTATTTAGTGATGAACATATGAAGGGATTGTGATAATTACTAATATAAAAATACTTGGGGATATTTTATGACTATAATAAATTTCAAATTAAAGATCAAAACTACCTAAATGAATATTTGTAGTGTAAGTGGTGACTTGTTCATTCAAAATATTGATACATTGTATTTATTGTAGAAGTTGTGAAATATATTTGGAAATGAAATATTCAACTATATATTCACTAATACAAATATTAATAAGTCAGAATATTCATGGTTGAATGTTATTAATGATTATGGCATTTATAATACACTAAAACCATTAGAAGTAAAAAAGCTGGATGATAATATTAGCGAAAAGGAACATTCATATTTTTTCCTGATAATGATTAAAAGAAAAACAAAATTGAAGGATATTTTAAAAAATGAATTTATAAATCATTCTAAATTGGGATATTTCATATCCTATTTAGATTAATAATCAACTGTAATCAATGTGATGATTAATATAGCATTTAATTATTCTATGGAGCAATATAAGGAGGCTAATTATCCATATTTTAACCATAATTTTGAAAAAATAATAATGCTTAAGAGTAGAGTGTATATCTAATTAAAACCTAAATTGGAATGATAGTATTATATAAATCTCATACATCATAATTTTTAAACTATTATATATGTATGAAGATGTATAGAGATAAAAAAGATAATTTTGGGTTAGATAATAAGAAAATGTACATTTCATAGTTTGTATCATGATCCTTGGTGTGTTCAAAAGAATATTATGAGAAATAAAATACAAAGAGGATGTCATAAAAATTTTCTACACTATAATGGAAATGGGAAAAATTGACAATGAATTTCTTCAATGGACTCCATAAAACATCAAAATTTCATAATGTTATTTTGGATATGTTAATTTGTGTATCAAAATCATCACATTTTATTCCCACAGTAGAATATTTATCCCTCGATCATCTTATTGGAATATTAATTATGTTTTAGAAATTTTTGAATAGAGTACCACATTCTATAATATGTACTTAGGATCTATGTTATACCATAAAATTCAAGAGAAATATTCTTTAGTAATTGAATATGTGGTAGAGCATTACATGTCATGTAATCCTCAGATAGATGGTCGGTGAAATATGACCGTTAAAACCCAAAAACATATGTTGTGATACATTTATCTGTATACCAATGGTTTTTGGGATCAACTATTCATTTTGATTGAATTTTCATATAATATTATATTCAATTTCTTAATTAATATATGCTCTAATGAATCCGTCTAACAATGATTATCATAACCCCAATGTCATGGAATGATGATCGAGGAAGAAAACTATTGGGACCTTCACATTATTTGAAACAACTAAACAATGTTAGAGATATTCATCAGTACATTGGGGAATCAAAGAGTTGAAAAATAATTTATTCTTAGATTGTTTTGGAGTTTAGTAGCACAATGTGGTTAAAAATATGTTCCCATGATTATCGGTTTGTAATAAGGTGGTATTCTTTGGAAATAATTAATTTTTGATCTCCAAAAATATTGTCCCTTTTATGATTCCAATTGAATTAGGAACAGTATCATATAACACACCACTTCCACTGATTTCATCTCTTGTTCTTGATGTTTTCCTTGTATAAATAAAAATTACATTCTAGATCAGTCACATATAGAAAACACAATGTTGTTACTATTAGAGAATGATATATATTATTAGAAACAAGTTATGGATATTAATGATCATATAAAGATCATTATTTGAAATAAATAAACTCACTAACACATCATTTTATGGGGAAATTAATAAATTATCAAATAAACATCGGTTACCAAGCATGTTATTTGGTAAGATTATCATAAAATATTTTTATTTAATTGATGATATTTTTAGTGATATATTCCTATAAGGGATAAAATATGACACATGGGAAATGAAGATATATCTCTTCTTAATATATTTAAATTCTTCCATACCTTCCCCTATAATTAACACATATATTATGTGAATATATTTTATAAATTCTAAAATTAAGAACATTATAGAGTATTTATAGTCAATATAATTTTTAAAATAATTCATAAATCACATAAGAAATAATATTTTTCCAAATAAACTGTTTTAGGAATATTTTTTATAATAATTTATTTTATAAAAAATCTTTTTTTTAATTTTAATTAAAGTTAATATAAAAATTAAATTTTATTATTAAACATACAATGTTTTTCCTTGATAATCTAAATTCAATTGTCAGAAACTTGTTATCATTGAGTATTAATTAATTTGATGGTAAAAAGTAGAATTTTTCCTAAAAAATTATTTTATACAAATGAATTTGTTACTATATTAATAAATTAAAATAAAATTTACAAATAAATATTATAAGTGAAATTTATAGATTATATATTAAAAAATATTTCACATTTATATATGGGTTTTTACTGATCATGGAATGTAAATAAATTCAACTTTGGGGTTAAAAATCATTGTTTATAAAAAAAAATTTACATTGTTTTTTTGTTATATTTTAAAATGAATTTATATCACATTGAGTAATTCAATAATTTGAAATGGTTTCAATATATTAAATCATTAAATACAGATTTCTTAATGCTATCACATTCATTTTCGATATTATGAACAACAACTAATTTAACATATTAATCCCAGTAATAAACATATAAATTAATTAATATTCTAATTCCCACAAATTACTGACATTATTAAATAATCATTTAAATCCCATCAATTAATTCATAAATTAAATAAACATCTCAATCACATTAATTAACAGCATTGTTAATTTATCATCTCAATCCCATTAATTTTATCAATTTTTCATTAATAATCTCGATCACATAAATTAACATCATTAATAATTAATTATCTCAATCCTATTTATTGACTCAACAGTTAATAAATTTTCGAAATAATTTTAATTAACTCAAAACTTAATGAATCAACTCTATCAAATCAATTATGTAAACAACTAAAAAATCCTCTCAGAACTATTAATTAAACTAACAACTAATAAATCCACTCAATACTATTAATAATTAACTATTTAATTAATGGTATTAAAAACATAATCCAATAATTTTATTATCCTATAAATACTTTATCAACTAATTAATCATATAAAAAACCACAATTCTATTATTATTATTATTAATTCAATATTTAATGATTCATATTATTCAATTCTAGGATCCCCAATTTCATATTTTGCATCAAATAATAAACTCATCAAATTAATTAATTAAATAAAAGAATAAATTACTAAAAACATAGAAGAAATTATAAAATTATGTATGCATAGTTCAATCAAGACACTGGGAATTCAGTAATAGACCACCCACCTCAATTTTTCATAGAAAGATAAAGAAATGAAAATCAGTATAAATTGAGTGGCACAATAACGTAGAATTTGATTTGAATCTAAAAAAGTGAATCAACATCGAAAAAATTAGGATAATTCAAATATATAGATCTAGATATACAATACTATATCTAGATCCTTAAAACCTGCTCATGATTAAAAAATATGAACAATCCTATTTTATGAATGGGTGAAGAATGGAACATGAATAAGAGACCAATATGAATATGATTAAAATACAAAAATTGGTGTAGATCCTCAATTAGTTATTGAAATCCCAAACAACAAAGGCCCTATAGTCTTCCAATATATCCAGAAGGCTATAACATCATGACAAAAACACATGGGACAAATAATGGTTGAATATGTTATGAAATGGGGTTTGGATGATTAAAAATATAATTTGGGGGGAATTAAATAATCATTCATGGATTTATGTGAATGGAAACAGTTTCACTAATCATGTTCCTAAACCAGTTTTCTCATCTTTAAGGGTGAACTATTATTCATTATAGGGAACATAATATTACAATCCATGTAACAAATGTGAAATCCACATTTTTTATGGACGTATGGTTTTCTAGGCCTGGGTATACTTTTAGGGAAACTAATACGCCACTCGTGAACTTTCCTCATTTCAATTTTTGTATAATTTTTATCCAACAATCCCCATAAAGATTTAAATTAACATATGATGAATAATTGAAGAAAAATACTTGAAATCAAGACCGGTTAACCTCTAGAAATTTTGGGGAGCTTAAAAATATTGTTATTTTCTTTTTATATAATGGAAATGTGGGACATAGATATATAATCCATTTCAATATTCATGACTAAATTTGAATAGTTTTTCATCCCTTGAATCATCCACTATATCCCTATCATGTTCATTATTTTTCCATGTATTGATTATGAGGAAGTACCTATTACATTTTGTCACATATACATAACATAGATCATTTTATTAGGGATCATTTTATTTTTTATTCAGAATAATACATGGAAATACTTGATCATATATAGAATGTGATATGAAACAAGACCACTCAACAGGTGAATCTTTTAAATACAATCGATAAATATATGTAAGATACATGGATCCCTGATAATTTATTGACGATTAAATATCTGCATTTTTTGTATCGTGATATAATTGAAATTGGAGGAGAAAATTATAATTAATATGTATAATGTAGAACCCCATGATTATTAAAAAAATGTTAATTTATTAAAAACATAACATAATTATGTGTTATTTAATTTAAATACAAAAAATATATTTTCTAATTCACATCGTATATCCTATTGGTCATAAATAACTGTTTGGAAATTTATTTAACGTAATCACTGTTTCATTCTTGAATTGTTTAATTAATGGTTATATAATCTTTTTTAATATTTAATTTAGAGTATTACATTTTTCAAGAAATTTTTTATATAGTTTTAAAATGAATTCATTTGGAATCAATTGATTATAAATGAAAAAAATCATCTTATGGTGAAGTGTTGTGTTTTCAATAAATAAAAATTATTTGTTTAATGGGTTTTCACATAATATATTAAATTAATTATTATTAATGAATTATTTTAATGAAAATAATATATTATTAATTAGATATAATATTTTAAAAATCATCAAATTATATTTACTATTCAATGAATGTTAATAAATCTGGTTTTATTCGAAAATATTCTTTTTCTTAAAAACAATTTTAATTGGGTTTTTCACTTTTTATTAAAGGATTTTATTCTAATTTTATGAATTTAATTAGATAATATTCTATCCATATATATAATAATGTTATTGAATTTTTTCTAATGTTGTACCATTTTATTATTACAATGAATTGTAATGGAGTAAAAAACTCATTAATATGTAAATTGATAAATTATATAATAAGAGATTAAACTAAATACATAATCGTTTAAATTAAATAATACTTTCCTATATAATATTTTATGTATTTTTATTATATGGTATAATATTATATTTCATCTCTAACCAATTCTGAGCCACATTGAAATGGGATTCATTCTCCAATATTCTTAATAATTACAAGTTCCGCACTCCTAGCACATATAAAATAGAACCTCTTATTGTATCTTATCAACTAAACATGATCACATAATCTAGACTAGTATATTCCAAAATAATCTCCCAACAACATTATTCATGACCTGGAGGTTAATTTCACCCCAAAATACCAATATCCTAATCCTTTATGTTCTTTTCAATTTGTAGATACCTATAAAAAAGTATACATTCTTACCGATCATTTTAATGTTTCATTCTTATCAAACCTAATCAAAATGATCAATAACCATATATATATTATTTAATTACTATATTCACAATATTAATATGTTTTTATGCTAATTTTATAAAAATATCCTATCTTCATCCCATCCATTGAAAGATGATGGCATATCTTGTGTGTTTGTGCAGACTACCGCATCCACGAAGTGATGTTGTTATTTTTTAATTTCCACTCTACATAGATTATCAAAATGAATTATTTGATTTATTTATTATATATTTATTATATAATTATCATTATATAATTTTTATTGGTGATATAAATTTATTTCATCCCATCAATTGAAATATGAAAACATTACACATGCATACATATAGACTACCATTACGAGAAAGTGACACAATTCATTTTTTCCCACCTCTCTTTAAAAATGATTATAAAAGAATTTATAATAAATAGATATGAAATTAATGGAATTTTTGTCATTATTTTTAAAATTATACCATAATTTTTTTAATAACTAGATCTGTCGAACGAAGATATACAAAGAAAAAAAAGAAATTTTTTTACACGATAAATAATTTTGTTGAATTATTATTAGTACAATGGGTAATTTGAAATTTAACATAATTATATATATATATAAATATTGTTTTCATATATATTTTTAATAAATTAAAATTTATTATACAATATTGTTGAATGGAAATGAAATATTATAGGACTTAGGGTGATTTGTGTTACAATCTATTTTTGTCTTTGGGTCATCTTTATAAAATATTGATGGTAGGATATTAGATGACTCTCGTATATAAGAACCCATATATATTCTAATAATATCGTAATTCTCAGTGTTTTCATTTTTTTCATTGAATTTACCTCTATTTGGTACATAAAGAAATGGAGAAAATTATTTGATTTAAAATCGACCATATTTATTCTTTTCGACTAGAATAATTCATCTACATATATGTGTTTTCTGAGATATTTTAAAATAATGTTTTCAGTATATCATGATGAATTGTTTAACAACATTTTCACGTGTATATATATAGAATATTATTTACTATTTGTTATAATTTACATTATAATAATTCTTCAAATGTGTTATATATTACATTTTACTAAAAGTGTGAATAAAATACCTGATTTAAAATTTACCGCACTAATAAATTTTGGACCATCATGACAATTCATTCATTATATATTTCAATTAGTATTTTATATGGAAAATTTTAAAAATATTAATTTGACAATATTGATTGAATTTTTTACTAAATGTTAAAATAAATTTTTCCGTATATTTTTAAATTATTTTTTAAATACATTTACAATTCATATTTTTTATCTATGTAATAATCATAAAAGGAATAATATGATTCAATAGGGATATTATAATTTGATTTAAAATACAATTCTATATAACTTATGGTGATGATGATGAGAGGATGACAACATGAAGATTTTTTTTCTTAGGGTTATTCTGTAATTATAAGATGAATATATTTTTATATTATGGAACAAAAATGATTGTTTTGTATTATCTGAACATGGAATTATAATTAATTACACCTAAAATTAATTATTTAAATATTGATATCTCAATAGATAGCATGTCATAGAATTGTTTGGGAACCCGATTGAATAAAAGACTCTATCCACTATTATAGACCTAGTTGTAAACCATGACTAGGGAAATAATTGAATGAGGAGTTTATAAAATAAAATATTATAGTATTGGAGCTAAGATTGGATAATGGAATTATATGATTTTTATATTACTCATACAAAAAATTCTAATGACATTTTTTAATGATGATAGTATTTTATCATGCCTCGATATTAGTTTTTGATGAATCCTTACTCTTATAAATCATATCATCTGAAATGAAAATGAATTATTCAATTAATGATGTTTTATAACATATGCCATATTAGATACATATATTTTAAGTCATTATAATAATCACACACTCATATACCTTTCTTATTGTGGTACAAGATCATTGATTTATAAATCTATGTTTTATCCATACTATGAATCTAAGAAACCCTTTACATATTTTTCAATTAACCATGGTTATGAATATAATATTTATGGAAAATATTTATAGGAAGGGTTCTATGGGATATAAAATTTAAGTTTTATTTTGATGTTATTTATGGAATATTTTTCTAATATATATATCTTCAATATTCAGAAAAAAATTCTTGTTATGGTGCATATAATATTGTGACATATATTAAATATTCATCTTAAAATGGATAATATTTATTTTTGATATAGTGGGGTTTACTAAATAATTATAAAATAATTATTTTATAATTTTTTGACATTATTTTATAGTAAACAATTGATAGAAGATAAGGATACCTATGATGCGAAAATAGTTATATGGGGTGAAACTAAAAAATTAATACATTCATAAAAATGAGTAAAAATTTATGAGATCTCAATTATTATTTTCTTATTTAAATTATTTCTCACTGTGATTTTTATTAAATAATCAATATAAAATTTTCTTTAATTTTAGTCAATGTATTAAATTGGGAACAATAATCCTAATATTGAATGTGATGTAAAATTTAATAAGAAAATGATTGGAAAGGGTTTGGAATGGAAATGTTTCTTTTATGCCAATGCACTATTAAGTATTTAATATGGAAAACCCAAATTCATTCAATGTTTCCTTTAATCCATTTTTGGTGTTTAATTGTATAACATACATTAGAAATATATTATAAATTCATTATTTTTTATAATTTAAAATAAATCATTGAAGGTTGTTCATTTGGAATGAGAAGAAGATTAATGGGGGAATCATATCAAGAATAAGAGGGAAAAAGGGAATTGACTCTTTGAAATTTGAACTGTTTATGATTTTATTTTTTGGTAATTATTTTCATTTATGTATTACCAATAAAACTAATGCATAGTTACTAACACATTATATGAAGGATAATTAATCAATCATTATCTATTATGAAAATTGTATAAGACAAGAAATGTGTTATTTGGGATTTGTCATTAACCATGAATGAATCATTTCATGATTATTTACTGACTTCATAACCGGAAATAACAAGTCATTTAATATAAGTTTCACTAATAAATATGATTAATTAATATGATATGATATATTATTAAAAATAAAAATCAAAGTCCCTCATCGATCTCATTTTCTTGGGGAAAGAAATATAATGTTGTAATTTCTGGAAATTATAATAATAAATCCCAATGAGGAATTTAAATGAATTTTAAATTTTGTATAATTATTTATGGAACCATGGTGAAATCTACTTTGTTGATTAATATAATTATTTTATATGTTAAAAATATGGTCACCTATCAAAATAATTCCGGAGTAATTTAATGGAACTTATAAATTAAAGGAATCAGGAGAAAACTCATCTGAATATGATAAACACTATACCATTTTATACTAGAAATGGTTACAGAAAAAATGAAGGTACTTTCATGAATATAAGGTTTAATAATTAAAAATTTTATTATAATTCTTTTAATCCAAGATATAATGCGAAAGATCATGTGATCATAGTTGTTCAAGTTATTCAGGAATATGATGCGGTGAATGATGAACATACCATCTATACTAAATCTAAAAATGTATTATTTTATTTTGGATCTAATTACTTTTTTTATCATAATTTTTTATTAAGGTTTTCATGTCTACATCTCTATTATTAGAAGTTGACATTGTAGTAAAAAAGCATAATAGAATTTTGATTTCATAACTAGTATATTATCCATCCATAATAGAATTTCATTGGAAAATCCTTATGGAAAATTTTATGATTATATCTCTAGTAAAATTAGTTTACATTTTGAACATATATTTATATATTGGTATAGATCCTATATAAGGGTCCAATTAAGCGAATCCACATTTAATATTCTTAATAAACAGAATTTCATTATTCGGTCCAAGATAATATTAATAAAAAAATTACAATAACATCTATTTTAATAGTTTTTCATACCTATTCATGGGATTTATTCAACTCAAATATGTGGAGACACACATAAAAATATTATACCCCTATGATATTTGATTATTTAGATGTATTTACAATTTTTATTCTTAGACATCTAATAAATTGTGGTTTTTAGTTTTCAATAGAACACATTAATGGTGTTTTTCCTATTTAAATGAATACTATTTAAATGACTTCACAACACATGGATAGCCCTAAAATATAATTTTATTCCGTTTTTGTACCACAGGTACTCCGGTTAATTTTGTTAAAAACAATGCTAGGTCAATGCATATTTTCATTGATTATCCTGAACATAACAAGATCAAAATCATCAAAATGTATTACTTAAATCATATTTATTACATTATAGATAAAATTAATGTAGTATAATGAAGTGTAAATATTTAAATTCATTCTATATTTAATAAATTTAAGGTCATGAAGGTGAAAATACAAAATAAAACCCTATAATTGAATTATGGTCACTATGAATTTATAGAGATCCAGTTGGGACATAATAATATCCCCATTATCATATTTTATATATTGAATAGAATCATTATAGAATAATTATTTGTTCAATATAATTATCTAACAATGATAACATGAATGGGAGGTTAGTTAGGATGAACATATAAATGTGAGGAAAATTTCATGGAGATGAAAATAATGTTGGTCAACAAACCAGTTCCCTTACTACTCCACATCGGATAAGTGTTTATTATATATAGTGATTCACATATGAAGGTATTATGATAATTAAAAATCTATAAATACTTGGGGATATTTTATTCCTTGAAAAAATTTAAAATTCAAGACTATAATTACCAAAATAAATATTTCTATTGGAAGTGGTAATTTGATCATTCAAAATATTAATGCCTTTTCTTCATTGTGGAAGGTGTGAAATATATTTGGATCATGATATATTTAATTATATATTAAATAATTATAATATTAATATGTCCTAATGGACATGGTTTAATATTTTTTAATGATTATGTCCATTAGAATACACTACAACCCTTGGAAGTAAAACAAGGTGGATTATACTATTAACATAAAATAACATTCTGATTTATCCTCAATGATGATTAAAAGACACCCATAGTTTAGGGATTTTTTTTAAAACATGCATCTATAAATCGTCACGAATGAGGGACATTCATATAATTTTAGACTAATGTTCAACTGTAATCCATGTGACGATTAATTTGGAATTGAATGAATCAATGGAACTATATAAGGAGGCTAAATTTCTATATTTTAAACATAAATGTGATGAAATAATAAATTTTAAGAATTTAATGTGTATCTAATTAATACCTGAATTGGAAGTTATGTATTAGATAAATGTCATACATCATAATTATTCATCCACTATATAACTATGAATATTTATAGAGTTTTAAAATGAAATTTTTTGTTCGATACTATGTAGAAAGTATATATTGTAGTTTACATCCTTATCTATAGTTTATTCAATAGTATGTTATGGGATATATAATTTAAAGAAGATTACTTAAAAGTTAACCATACTATAATGTAAATGTGAAAATTTTACCATGAATTTATTCAATGGACTAAGTAAAAATCAAAATTTTATAATGTTATTTTGGTTATATTCATTCATCTATCTAAATCAACACATTTAATTTCCAAAGGAAAATATTTATCAATAGATCATCTTATTGGTATATAAATTATGAATGTGATTTGTTTTCAAATAGTACATCATTCTATAATATGTACTTAGTATATGTGGTTTACCATGAAATTCCATTGAAATATTTTGTAGTAATTGAATATGGTGTTGATCTTTACACATCATATAATCAACATATAGATGTTCGGTCAAATATAACCATTAAAACCCATAAAAATATATTTTGATAACTTTATTTGTATTCCAATGGTTATTTGGGATCAAGTATTAACATTGATAGAATTTTAATATAATATTATATTCTATTTTTGAATTAATATGTGCCCAAATAATCCATATAATTATGAAGTTAACAACACCAATGTGATGGGACGATGATCGAAGAAGAAAACAATTAAGAGCTGTGCATTTTGAGAAATAGGCAGAGAATGTTAGAGACATTCAACAGTACATTATATAATCAGCGATTTGCTAGATAATTTATGCTGGGAATATTTTTTGATATTTATATATCAATATTGGTGATAATGTGTTCCTATGATTACCTAATTAAAATTAGTTGATGTGATTTGGAAATAGTTGATTGTTTATCCCTAGATATATTGTCCCTTTTCTGCTTCCTATACAAATTTGAACAGTATAATATAACATGGCTCTTCCACTATCTCCATCTCTTGTTCATGATGGTTTCCATCTAAATCTTTTTAGTATGTATATTCTAGATCATTCATGTATAAAAAACACAATGTTGTTACTATTGGAGCATGATCAATATTATTAGAAATAGTTGATGGATATTCATGATCATAGAGAGAACATTATCTGAAACAAGATAACTCACTTACAAATAGTTTTATTGGGAAACCATTAATTTATAAAATCAACATGGGTTCCCATGCATGTTATGTGGTACAAATATCATATAATGTTTTTATTTATGTGATGAAATTTTAAGTGATAGATTCCTATAATGGATAAAATATACACCTGGGAACTTTTGATATATCTCTCTTTAATAAATTTTCATTCTACGATACCTTCGTCTATATTGAAGAATAATATTATGCGAAAAGTATTTATAAATAATTAAATTAATAACATTATATAGTATTTATAGTCAATATAATTTTCCAAAATAATTTCTAAATCATATAAAGATAATATTTATCCCAGAGAATAGTTTTAGAAATATTTTTTATCATCATTTTTTTATCAAGATGGATTTATTTAATTTTTATTAAATATCATATAAAACATAATTCAGAGTACGAATCATAAATTTTTTTCATTGATAATATCAATTACATGGTCAAAAATTTGTTATCAATTAAAATTAAATCATTTCATGGTAAAAATTATATGTTTCCATAAAAAAGTAATTTTATACAAACAATGTGATAATATATTAATAAATTAAAAAAATATTTATAAATATAAAAAGTGAAATTTATAGATTATTTATCAAAAAATATTTTATCATCCTAATTATGTTTTTTTAAATAATGGAATGTAAATTAATTCAATTTAATGGTTAAAAATCATTATTTATAAATATTGATTTCACATTGTTTTTCACTCATATTTTAAAATGAATTTACATCACATTGAATAATTTTATAATTTTAAATTGTTTCTATATAATAAATCATCAAATAATAATTTCTTAATGTTGTCACTTTCATATTGTGCATTATGAACAACAATAATAGTAAACATTTATTTTCAATGAATAAGGTTAAAAGGGATAAATAATGGTTAAACAAAGTATATAAGGGTTGAAAATAACTTCATATTTTCTATCTAACATTGAAATAATTCATTTAAATCCCATCGTATCATGTAATTGAACATGATCAATTTATGAGCCACATTCCCCTTATAATGATATTATTTTGATTTCATATTCTATATATTAATAATTTTGACACTATACAAGCTTATAAATGTGAACATCCTATAGGCTATTATCCAACCCACATGATACCATAATATATACCATGATATACACAAATTGTTACCTGAATTCTTTATCATTGACGCTGATGTTATGTTCTTTTCAAATGATTCTTCCATGAATCATTAATGAGCATATCAAAATAGGAGACCCAAAGAATATGTTTAAGTTCTTTAGGATATTATTCATATTTTATTTCCATTAAACCTCGTAAAAATGATCTATATATATTATAAAATCAGGGAATAAATATTTTCACTATATTAAAAGATTATTATCTTAATTTTATAACTATTTTATATCTTCATTCCATCAGTTAGATGATAATAATGTCACTCAAGATAATGTGTAGACTACCACATTCATTAAGCGATGTTATTCAATTCGATTTCTTATTTAGATAGATGGTCATAAATATAAATATAAATTATTAATTTAATATTTTTGATATAATTTTAATTATTATATATTGAATTATTATTTACTGGTGTTTTTTATCATCCATCGAATTGTGAAAAACACAATCCTTAATACACAAGAACTACATTCTCTATGATGTAATAAAATTAAATTATCACCACCACAATTTATAAACCATTATAAAGGTGTTTATTTTGAATAAATTTTATATTAATTAAAATATTATGATTATTGATATCTTATAACCCTGAAAAGGTGTAAGAACTAAAATTATAAAGGCAAAATTTCCATTCAAAATATACATGGTTTTAACTAAATAATAATATTTATGAAGAATTGTTAATAAAAAGGGTAATTGGAAGTTATATTAGAATAATATATTATAAATAACCTATTAATATTATTATAAAATATATTTATTAAAAATCAGGATTTATTATATATTGTTTTAAATTTATATCAAGCTATAAGAGACATTAGGCTATGTATTTATGTTACAATCCATATTTGATTCATCATATTATATATCAAATTCCAATTAAGGAAAATTATATTATTATTATCATTGAATCCACATATATTTTTCTCTTGTATATTTATTTTTTTCACTTAATCTTTATATTTTCCACTATTTGGTATTTAATATAGATGAGAAATATTTTTAGATAAAAACCAACCTTATTTATCCTATTATTCTAGAATCATTCCCTCTAGAAATTAAATTTTGGCTAGGTATCCATTTCCCAATGGTTTCTTCACATCCAATTTGTTTTATATTATTTCTACATGTAACTCTCCCGACTTATTGTGACTTGGTGATATGACCTGATATTTTATCAGACCATCTCAATACACTCTTGTATGAAGAATGACTCATGTGATGCTACAATCAATTTCATAATTCAATTTTGTTGAATCTCGTTGGGTTCCCACTGTTCCCTCTATCATCAATACAGATATGAAAATAATCATATTTTCTTATGATGGGTCACTGCATCTTCAATGTGGAGAGTTGTTGCTGATATTTTGTAAATGAGGATTTCCCAGGTCGCCTCCACTCATGAATTCCTTATTAGTTGTAGCAGCCTTTCCCTATCTCCATATCTCAAGGATCAATTCCATGTTTCTATGGAAGCTATTATTCACTTTTAATGGTACTCCATGAATAATGTGATATAAGATAATTATAATTTCACTTCTTGGGATTTTATATTCGTGATCGTTGATGATGTCTAGGAATCCATGTCTGTCATTGAAGCATTACTACTAAAACACAGCTCATATTTTCTCAGTCCTCAATTGGATTGGTGTTAGATTAAGAATCAATCATCTTCCTGATATGATTAGGGTCCATTGGAAGGATACTTTTGAAGGGTGGATTAATGTGAATTTTTATGTTCCCTCAATAGTTAATTTGGGACCCTCTAGTTTTGGATACATTTTTAGATATCACAAGGGGGATGTCCTTGGTTGTTTACATGATTCCTATTGAAAAAAATAATATACATGAGAAAAATATATGGCCTGAATGTTAATCCACTATTATTTTCCATTCAATTAGGATGGGTACTTCCCATTTATCATGGAAGCATACTCATCTATGTATTAAATTCTGGTATTATCTCTCATCCATGAATCATTGTATCACTCATGTATGGAGGGAGGCCCATTGTGTTGATATATTGGTGAGAATAAAGTTTTCAATGGTATTGACTTCTTATAGTCTTAAGAAATTCCTGGTGATCTTCAATATCTTTCTCAAAGGGATCATTTTAAAACTCCTATCATTAAACTACTGTAATGTTACCTTTATTTTTTTCTAATAATATAGTCTAATCCTTATGGGTAAGCTCTCATAAAAAAAATATGATTTCACTTAATATTAAAATAATTATATAAATATATTCAATAAATATTTTAGTCATCTAAGTCAACACCATTTAGGGAAAATTATGTTACAAATGATATATTTTATAATTATAACAACCAAATTTGTGGATAACTTATGTTTAAAATTATCTATCAATGATTAACATTAACATGTTTATTTTAAACATGTTATTATATGACATTGTGATGAATTATTGATGGTTTTACTGAACATTTATGTTTGTTTTTTATTATTTAATTGGAGGTCCATGATTTCTATATCCTCTTATTGTATCGTTTAATGATAGATATCATATCAATTTATATGTACTATAATATAGAGTATGCTCAGTTTTTTATGGGACATTGACCATAATGATAGTGTTGGGTGTTAAAATTGATAATGGAAGTGATAGAATTGGGATTTAAACCAATCCACTATGATAGTCTTAGAATTATTATTCACTAATGAAATGATTTTATAAGTGTATAAATATTAAAAAAATATATTTTTTGAAATGAATTAATGCGGTTGATATTATATAATACCTCATACTTTTTTTTATAAATGTTTTGTATTATGACCAGTTTATTTTGAAATTCTAATATTGTATTCTATGAATGTTTTTTATAACATATAACAGTTTTAATGAAAATTTAAGGATATGGTCATTGTATAATATCCATATTATTATATTATTCTAGTTTATGATCATTGATATTTATGTCCCATGTTTACCCATTATGATCATTTATGCTCACCCAATATAATGAATCCATTTCCCCCTATTTATGAATACTATAATTTTTGATGAATTTTCTATGATGTGTACTTTTATAGATAAAATAATTTCGATATTTTGAAGTTATTTAGTAAAATAGGATGACTATGTATTGAGTCTCTAATATCACGTAACTCTTTATCGTTTAGGGAATATATATCAATATTATATTCTGAATATTCATATTATATTTTTCAATAATAATCATTTTTATGTTTGGTATCCACATTTGTGTTAGGCATTTCCCATCACAATAAATTTATAAAATTATGTATTTATTAATCAACATGATTATAATGCTTATTGATTACAATAATTCTTCAAGATCGAGTTAGTGTAGGTTAGGATTCTTGATAAATTATCATGAAACAATGTTTCAATGGAATTAAAATTTATGAAATAGAAGAATAAATTACTCATTATTTTACTAAAATGTATTTGTAATTGTTATAATCATTATGTATTAATCCGCTGGTGACAAATAGTAATATTTAGTAAATAAAGTTGAAATTAGTCATGAAAACATTCATCAATATTATATGTGAGAGAATATGGAGTGGCTTGTGTAGTGTTATATGTAGTGTTTTGGTAGGCCAATAAAAAAAATTAGTTTTACTGGTCTAGGTTTGTTATACACATCAAACATATTCTATTGGGTTTTTTATAATTCCATGGTTAAATCCACCACATATCTATTTGAAGGAGCATGGTAATTGGATAAAATATTTCATTAAGATTCACAAAAAAATCTCTCATTGTTAGTGATATTCGTTGGAGGAAATAAAAATCATATGATGGTATTACACTTCCTAAAATTTATCAAATCCTACTTCAAACTAATTTTTATGGTATATATTTTATACATTTAATAATAAAATTTTTTATAGTATGTATTAACATCAAAAAACAAATGGTCAAAAAAGAGTATGGACCTATGTTAAATATTCTGCATATATATATTGACTAAGAGTACATTGAAACATGAAATACGTTGATGATTAATGGAATACATTTTGATACAAATTATATGAATAACACATCCATTTTTACTATATATACAAATATTTAATAGAATAAAAAGTATATAAACCTAGTGATTTTGTGAACGAGAGGAGTTCACATTTTATTTGAATCATATGTATGAGGAAGAACATCCAGAATAACAAATAGGGTCTCTATTTTTTGTACACAAATGAAGGACATTAACAATTTAATTTTTATCATATAAATTTTAGATTTGATTTCATCATATTGAATTATATTCACTACCCATAGATTCCTATGACATCATATAAAAAAACTACAAGGAAAAAATCCTTAATTAAGGTATTAAATAATTAGATATATCTAGTATTTCATTGTACATGTTTTCATGCATGAGTATTAAGTTCAAGATAATGTATTTTTAAACTCATAAACATATTCAATTTTATTCATGTTGAATTGTTGAACTTTGCTTTCTTCTATAATGTGGAAGATTAACTAATCCTGATCTAGCTCTTTTTTGTGATGGTATAGGTTATCCAACATTTTTATCTAGAATAATGTGGTAAGAATACATTATATTTAATTATTCTTATGGGAAAAAATTATTTCTAATCATTTATATTGTAAAAAATGAGTATCAATTACACCTTATTTATGAATAATCATTATTATAATATTTCATTACTTGTACTATGTTCACATAAATTATTTTTTGAATTTTTAGTTTCTCAATTGGATATATTTAATACTATAATTATGTTTTGTGACACTACAAAATTTTATTATTCATTAAATGTGGATGAAAATGAATGAATGAAGTCCCTTTGATTGAATAATTAATTATATTCTCAAAATAACCTTGTTGAGATATCATTCATCTATTTCAATTCAAGTCATACATTAATACATACTACTAATTTACATATCCCATTTATATAATGTTTTAATTATAGTAAATTATATACCACTAGAATTTTATGTTTATAAAGGGAATTCCCATAGTGATTTGTGACTAACCAAATTGTTTTTTAACTAATAAACATTAGTAATCATTGGGGAACAAAAATAGAGATAACATTATTTAATGGTTATAATTTATAAATATATAAATCAATTAATTGAATTATTTCAAGGTGTATTTATATTTATTGATACTGGATATCTAATGGACCACACAATTATGTAAATAAATCCCTATGTATGGTAAATTTATGATTTAATCGGTAAAATTATTCTATATATTTTGTATAATAAGTCTCAACATCATAAAATCTTCATTTACGTTGACAAACACTATTTTGTTTATATATATATCTATTATTGAGTTGATATGAACCAAGTGACCATTCCTGATATTATATATAAATGAAAATATGTTTACCCTCTATGGGTGACATACATTTTGGAGAATAAATAAAATTCTACATGTTTTTTAAAAATAAATCTTTATTTAATTTTGGAAATGTTTTTATTTTTTCTATATCAAATTTTTAAATACTAATAATTTTCTAGAAATTTTATTTAAAGGACTAATTTACATTGGAAACCCTTCCATGATTACCACGAAAATTGGTATGATTCAAAAGAGGTGTATTTAATGTTTTTCAATTTCCAACTCCAGATTTACTTCAATACCATGGTGAAGTACTACAATGATATGTAACATAATTTATGTAACATAGATTGCACAATTTAGGGAGATCATTTGTATGATATATTGCTGATATTCAATGAATACCACATTATTTTCATTAAAATGAATCATATTTTAATGAATTTTGATAACTAATTTTTCAAAATCTAATATTGTTATTTTTGAATAGATAGGTAATATGATATGATAAATCACACATGTATAATTTGATATGTAAAATTTGATTCTAAATGAATCACACATTGAAATACACTCATATAAGGGCTAGGAAGGCAATGTATTATTTTATCCATAAGATTCATGATAAATTTGTTTATATATGGTAACAACAAATGATATAAATTTTTTAAAAATAAAGTTATATATTAAATCAATAGTTTTGACATAAAAATGATGAATTAATCTATTTTATAGCATGGATATAAAAACCTAAATTGGATTTATTACATAATTTATTTTATATCATTTTTATGGGGGAGAATTTTAGTAATAATTATTTTTTATTATACTACCCATTTGAATCAAAAATTGATTCCCTTATTCATTTTTACAATTACCTTAGAAACATGAGTAAAATTTATCCACCATCCTATTTATTTGTAAATATAAGTCTTTTATGTTATGGTAAAATGTTGACTGGATGACGGATGATCCAATCCTATCAATAAAACACACCCTTGTTTTGGTTTAAAAAATAAATTCATTTCTTATTTAATTATAATTCCATAGCTATATTGAGTATTGTATGTTATGGTATCACTTTTTTACCAATATTTTCATACTTATCTTTATTGGTAGGAGTTAAACAACCATTATCAAAATCTTATATATTAATAATTAGATATACACCCACATCATTATCATATGTGGGGGGTTGACACACATTAAGAGTGTTAAAAGAAAGAACATGTTAATTTTATTCATTGACAAAGACTATAATAATCCGATGTAGGTGTTATTTCATCAAAAATGAAAAACTCCATATGAAGGAAGGTTTTTTTACCCAAACCCTTTTCCCTATTAAAATATGATTTTAATCTAATGACAACACAATTGATATATCTACCAAAATTCATTATTTATTTTATTATTGTATATATGATCTAATATTTGATTATTATACATTATAATTATGGGAACCATCCCTTGTACATGTGGATTTATTTCAAGTTAAATATATTCTCATCTAGTATAACTGAATATGGTGGTAATAAAATCACTTCTGCTAGATAATATGACACATTTAATTCACTGGCCTCTGAGAGTCGCCTCAATGACATAGTTATATAGTATCAAACACCTACTATATTAGTTACATCTGTTAAAAGAGTTTATTTTAACCCAATAGTGAATAAAATAAATATTTCATAATACATATATAGTTTCTTTCTTACCTAATATATAATAATATATCGATACATTTGTCTATATTTATAAAAATAGTGGATTCGTCATCTCATTTTAACCTATCATTCCAATAAATGGAGTAATTCAAACAACTATATTATGTTAATAGATCATATTATTATGAATGAATCAATGGTATTTCCAAAAATGTATTTAATTATGTGTCATAAAAAACAACATAAACTCATAAATAAACATTAGGTCAATTAAATTGGAATTCATTATAAGCATTAATATATATTTTGGTTCCCACATGTTATAATCAGGAATAGTAATATTTGAAGGATCTAGGAAATTTTACTTAAATTAAATGCAGTTACTATTTAATGATTGAAATAAGATTATTAGTAAAACTTATTTTATTTATATTATTTAATATTTCAGTTTCTGAGTATTATAGACACAAATAAGTGCTTCATGTGTACTTATGGGATAATTTTACAATATTATTCTATCATGGATATGTCTTTTGGTTGTTCAAAATGTTTGGTTTTAAAAAAAGTAGTGGATTCCAATTCAACATTAAAATAATTAAAACATATATATAACTTCAATGAATAATCCATGACTATTTTAGAGAAACAAATTGAATAATGAATTTAATTATTATTTTGGTTGATAGAAATTTATTTTTAAAAATTATATTTTTTAATCCAAATTCATATAATTTTAGCAGTAAAAAAATTTATTAATCATCCCAAATCAAATTTTCCCATAGGGGTATATAAAAAAATAAATTTAAAAAATATATAAGGGATTGCATTACAATAGATTAATCACTTTAGTAGTATTTAAGAACTAGATATATACACGATTCAGAAATTAAATTATTAAAACAAAATCAAATAATATGAAAAATAATTCAATCAATGATGTCATTAAATCTATTCTATTGATAACCCATCTATAGAGAAATTAATAATGGGTGAGATCATATATAAACAAAGGGTGAAATAAAACCAAATAAATCATTGTTAAATAATAAATAACCAATATGGAAATGTAAATAACTATAAAAATATTCAATTTAATGTATTACAGAAGAATAAAATTTGTTCATTGATAATATCAGTCCTACAAACTCATCGATAATAATAACAATAAAAATTTATTAAGTCCGTGATAAATTTTGGACATCATGATTATATACATCATGATATCATTAGAATCAAATCATGGCTCCAAGATAGTTCAATTAATAGGTAGGTATAAACAGAATACATTTTTTTAAAGGATATCCAAATTGGTTGTCTAATGAGACTTGTCAATGAATAATTGGGCTATATAATTCTTGGACCCACATGTCATTTAATATTCAATGCATTCCTCAAAAATTTAATGATTAATTTATTTCAAAAACAGTATTATTTAATAAAATATATCCATATTTGATAAATATTAACTAATATTATTATTTCCTTATTCAATCGAATAATGTTCATATAAAATCACTATATATAAAAATGGAATAAATGTTATAAGATAAGAAATCCAATATACTAAGAATAAAGATGTTTGTGATAAAATAAGATCACAAAAAAATTAATGTTTCATTAGAAATTAATGACAATAAAATTAATCCTTAGACGATATATGACTATAAGTTCATTCAACAAAAAAAATTTCATTAAAATAATTAGTTATAGATAATATATGAAAATAGATTCATAATATTTAAAAAGTAAATAAATAATCTTAAATTTTAAGGTTTTTAAAAATTATATAATAATATCAAAATCATTAAATAGTTATTGAAATGGGATATATGTTAACACTGAATAATTTAAAAGAAACCTTCCTTTTGAATATTTAAAAAATATTTTAAAAATATACCATTCAAAATTAACATGAAATAAACCATTTGAAAAAGGATAAATATTAATGAATAACACAAAACATCATTAATAATTCATTTGAGTATATTAAAACTTAATTTTAAATCAATATTATAAAATAATGTCTTGGAAAGAATACCACTCTTGACAAAGGGAAATAATTTCATCGTTCATTTTAATCATTTATTTGATTGATTCATTTAAAAACACTATAAAATATATAAGATGAAATAGAAAATCATTAAATATACATAGGGTATGATATTATAAAAAATTTATAGAGGATAGATTATAATATTCATTTGATAAATAATATAAGAAATCCCAAAACTAATGAGATTTTAAAATAAAATCATACCTCTTTGGTAGCGTTTATATATTAAAATATTGAAAGTGTGATGAAGGATAAAAACAGTAATCACCGTTAATAAATATATTTTCACATTGAATACATAAATGGAGTATAATATACAAAACCTAAAATAAAACTAGTGGATAATACAAAATATGGTTTAATGGTGTGGAAATTCAACCTAAATCCCTTAAAAATATCATAATTGTGATGTGAGGAATAATAAATGAAGTGAATATTTGTGAAAAAATTAGTTCCATAATAAAATATTGGGATTATAATTTAAGATAAAAACAGGTTATTATAGTCATAATAATTCCCAAACATACTCAATGATGAAGTAATATAACCCAATGAAAATTGATTCAGGTAATAAATCCCATACCACAAGAAGAAATTGACTCATTAGTAATTTTATAATTATATATTTTAAATTAATATTTATTATAATTAAATAAAATAACCCCAATCATATATATAATATTATATAATATAAACTTATAATATCTTATTAGTCATTTAATATCAATATTTAATTATTATTATTGGTTCATGTATTACCTGCTTCTTTTTTATTATATGTTTCCATTTTGTGGTTATGATCCTTGTATCTTTATAATATTTATATCGTATAAATAATTTTAATCATTATATTATCAACTAAAATATTCCTTTAATTCATATCTTTTGTCATTTTTTAAAAGAACACATGAAAATTTAATCACATCCCTTCAGAGAGGTGGTTCTCCACATTTGTGAATGATAAATGTTAAGGTTTTTTAATCGGTGTAATTGTATAGAATTAAATTTTTTATATATTTAATTATTAATAAAATTAAATATGTATTATATATATTCATTATTTATGTAATTATGAAATCGAATATGAGTTTGTGATGGATAAAAATCACATTGGTTCTTAAGGCAGTATACGATCATACACACTAGAGATGCTTTTATTTTACATTCTTTTGAGAAATTGATAAATAAGTATTAATTTATCAACATATTAACATATAAATATTTATTATTTATTAGTATTATTATAAAATATATTCTATGATATAATTAAATTTTCTACTAGTGGAACAAAAATGATAGAGTTCGGTAAGTAAAATTACATCTACATTTCAATAGCTCTATTAGATATCCTATTAAGGACCCTAGGGTTGGTAGTTTTGGAAGAAAATAACCAATATAAAATGTAAAATTATATTAAAAATATATTTTATTAGGTTTTATTCAGGCAATGTTTCTGTAGGAAATGAATATATGACAGTATTAATGGAGTCTTTATGGTGAATGCAAGGCATCAGATGAAATTAATAAACATATAAAATTATACAAAATTGTTGTTATTATGAAAGTTGAACCACGTGTATATAATTAAATGTTTTATATATTTAGTTATTAATAAAATTAAAAATGTATCATATATATTCATTATTTATGTAATTATCAAATCGAATATGAGTTGGTGATGGATAAAAATTACATTAGTTATTAAGGCAGTATACCGTCATACACACTAGAGATGATTTTATTTTACATATTTTTTAGAATGTGATAAATAAATATTAATTTTATCAACATATAAATATATAATTATATATTCTTTATTAGTATTATTATAAAATATAGTCTATGATATAATTCAATTTGCTACTAGTGGAACAAAAATGATAGAGTTCGGTATGTAAAATTACATCTACATTTCAATAGCTCTATTAGATATCCTATTAAGGACACAAGGGTTTTTAGTTTTGGATTAAAATAACCAATATAACATGTATAATTTTATTAAAAAGATATTTTATTAGGTATTAGTCAAGCAATGTTTCTGTAGGAATTGGATATAAGAGATGATTGATAGAGTCTTTATGGTGAATGCAAGGGATTAGATGAAATTAATAAAAATATAAAATTATACTAAATTGATGTTATTATGAAAGTGGAACCATGTGTAATGAATTTAAAATAATTCATTGGATATTGTTCTAATACATTTAAATAATATATTTTTTACATTTTTTCGTTGTATTTTAACCCTAATGTCTTAGATTAATCACGTTGTAAATCAATTTTATCAATAATTATAGTAATAGGTTTTCCATCATAAGGTGTTTTAATTTATTTATAAGGTAAAAATATATTAATAAATTTAAAATGGATAAATTTCCTGACCATTTTTTTGAACGACGTTCATATTTTTATATCATCTAATAATATAATATTCAAAATAAAATTACATTAAATATATTTTTTGAAATATTTACATAATTGGAAAAATAGGCATCGAGAATATATATTCAATTTTAATATAATAAATTTAAACTAATTAACAAAGTATTATTATATATAACATTATGTGATTATGATAATTTATCCTAAATACAACACATTTAATGATTTTGCATTTAATTGCATTATTGTTTCCAATGCTTTCATAAGAATTGTGTAATAATAAAATAATAATTGAACACAAATTTTTATTCACTTAAATTTATAAATAAATTTAAAATTTAAAATTATTTTCATTATTATCAAAATAAAATTTTTTATTATGATATAAATTATTTGATATCTATTTGTGAACATATATGATAAATTTAATGAAATATAGTAAATGTTTTTAATTAGTCTACATAAAATAATATAAATGGCATTTTTAATGGAAAATGGAATCATAATAATTTAGATTATATTTTAGGTTTGATATCGCCAAAATCATGTCATAAAATTAAATAAATCACTGTTATGGATAGATTTTAAATACCATAACACATTATTTTCTACGATAATTACCTTATTTTCCATTTAACAAGGTTGTAAATTCTACTATGTTTACTATTCTAAATTCAATAAAAAGTGTCATATATAAAATATTTAAACACAATGAAACAAAATATTAAATAAAATTTTAATTATTCAAATTTCATAATTGGGATAAATATTATTAAATATCTATGTATAAAATTCTACTAAAACACTTCTTATAAAATGACATTTAAAGTACAAAAACAAATTTATATCAAAATATTGTATAATATTCATACTAACATAATTGATTATATTATTTTAAATCAAATATATCTTATATAAATTCAATAATAATAATAAAATATTACAAATCTTTTATATTTTAATATTTTAAGAAAATTAATTAATGTTTTTATAAAAAATTATTTTTCTGTATTCAGAAAAAAAATATTTTTATAAAAATACCAAAATATTAATCTTCAAATAATTTTTAAAATGTAATTTCAAAATTCTATTTAAATTAAAATTAATAATATTTTAATAATTTTACCATCTATTTAATCTTAGTGGCTTATATAATGACATATATAAATATAATTTATTTTATTTGAAGTTAAATATATTTAAAAATACTATGGTGTTTCATTCAAAAACATTTTAAGAATTTACCCCCAAATAAAATAATCCTAAAAAACTGTGGAAAATTATGACTCATGGAATCCTCATGTTTCTGTATAGGTTCCACCAATTTATTGTTTTGACATAAAATATTAATTAGATGTGTTGTATTGATTCATTAAAAATTTTCTTTACAATAATGAATATCCATTGGGTTTTACTCATTAGATAGATCATTCACTAGTTATAAAAACTTTTTTTGTTACTATGAAGGATCAGGTTTATTTTTCCTCAGGATAGATATATAAAAGACATCAAGTACATGAGGGTGGTTTTTTTAAAACCAAATGGATAATCCATTACCTCAATTTAATCAAAGATTTGGTTGGTATTAATATATCCATGGATCTACATTACATTATTTATAATTCTAATCACATTATTTTATCGTGATATTCATATGATTTAATTATCACCACTTTAAAACTCTACATCTCACAGATGTTTTTCATGAACATAATTAATTGAAAATTTACCTTTTTTAATAAATTTTTGAATGTATATATCATTCTTAAATATTTCATTATAAATAATAGTTCCATATAATGTTATTTATTCATGTTCTTCCCAATATGTTGGAGTTATACACATCATCATATTGGTTTCATCATAAGGATCAATCTGACTTTTGGAGTGAAATAAATTATAGAAAAAAACTCTCATAAGAATAAGTTGATCCCAACAACCATTGAAATCAATAATTAAATATATTATCATGTATTATTGAGTAACAATGGTATATTCATATTAAATATTTATATCTTGGGATCATAAGTTTTACTGAAAAAAAAACTTTGTATCCTGAGACTTTTGAAGGAATCTCCGAAATGTTGAGTTAATCCTCATAAAATTATCAAATATGATTAAGATTGGTATATCATTCAATATACTAGAATTATTAAGGTATAACTGATTAATCTTATGATGAGAGAAATATTATATAAAAAAATAAACTAAAATAAAATTATAAGGTTATGAACAATAACCCAATAATTAATATTCAATTTAGATGTTTTGGGGTGTTTGACAATGAAATCCTTGTTAATGTATTCCCATTTCAAAAAATTTCTTGTTAATGGATGTGGAATACATTTAGAATTATTTCTCATAGACATAACATTCTTGAAATATAAAGCATCATGACAAATACAATGGTATAACCCTTTTAATATTATCTGTAACATCCCAAGCTTCCTCGGTACGTTTCCCTTTGAATAATGAAATAGTTTGCATTACGCAACTTCGAAATTCTAACACACCGCGACCAAACAAAGTAGCTGTTATGAATAGTAATACCCAATTTTTGAAATTTTATAAATATTATCTTTCAAAAGGGACTTCATTTTTGGATTAAGAATATCAAAATTAGCCTATGGTCAAATTTAAGTTCTTTTAGGATAAATTTTATATTTTGATTACTAGTGAAAATTACAAAATTTTAATTAAAAACAACATTTTTAATCAAAATAATTAATAGTGATAAATTATAAATATTAATGGTTTAAAAGTATATTTAGAATATATTTTTACCATTTAATAAAATTTTGTTCATTGGACATAATTTCACAATTAAAATGGATATAAACAAGTTTCAATCTTTTGATACTTATTATTTCATAAAAACACGCGTTTTGTTTTGACAGTGGAAATTAATTTTAAATTAATTTCTGTCACTTATGTGTTTTGAATTTGAAAAAATGTATTCCAAATTTGGAATCATAGTATCCATGCTATGTATATAGGTATCTTTTATTTTTATACATTTTGAATAATTATTTTGGTAAATATTTTATTTACCAGGGTTAAAGGGTAAATCCAGTAAATAAGGGTAAAAAATAATATTATAATATAAATAAATTACCCTTAAACGTGTCATAACCCTTTTTTTAATACATGTCCGACCATCGGCATCTTCAGGTCAATTTTGGAACCCCATGAAGCCACTTTTAAGTGATAATGACACTTTATATTAATTATGTTAAAGTAAACGCAAAAATGAAATAAGAATATATCATTTAGAAAAACACTTTTTACATAGGGTTATATATGATGGAATTTTGACTATAAATATTCATTAGAAATATAAACCGATTTCCTACATAATGGTATTTTATTTATTATTTTTAGACATTTATTAATTAAATTTATTTATGACACAATAATGATGCAGTATTTTCCATAATAATAAAAGAATAAAATAAATGGTAATATAAAAAAAATATATATAATTTGAAAGTTTTGATGACATCCAAAAAATTTATTAGTTAATATTACATATTATTATTTCTTAAATGAATTTTATTCGAATTAATAATGTTGTTAAGACTTTAACAAAAACCAATTATTGAACAGTGTCAAAATTGGCATAAATATGTTTTTAAAACAAATAATATATTATTATTTGATATTCTATTCCAAAAAATATAAGGTTCGGCCAAAGGACTGATAGATTGATATGTGTATCATTAATGGACCACTTTTGGGTCTCTTGGATGTATATAGTATGTTTATTAACTATATAATATAAAAATACAAGGTGACATGGTATTTGTTAAACTAATTAACTAAGAGTTAAAACTAAAATATAAGGTTAATATAATGACCGAAACATGTATAAAATATATTGGTTGAAAGTATTTCGACCCACCCTACATTTTAATTTGAATAATCCTCTTTAGATCCATTAGAAACATAATATTAATTTATTATAAAATAATACATTATGTTTTTCCTAAAGAGCCCATCCTCCCCCTTATAAAAAGAAACCACCTATAACTAATTCCTCACAACCCCAAGCCTTTTGGATAGTCCAAACTATACCCAATTAAGGTCCCTACATCCACCTACTCTTTCTATGAGCATTAACTTAGGCATAAGGATCTTCAAGATTCCTTTTTGGTTAAAACCGAAGTGAGTTACCCAAATTAAAGGTAATGATTTCTCTTATCTTCTTTTCTATTATTTTACTTCTAAAACCCCTAAAATATTCTTATTATTTTATTTTGTAACAATACCAGCATCCTAAATATACTTGGATATTTTTTTGATACGTATTCGAACTACACATACACACACCTCTATCTAATGGGTGAATAACATAATGTTTTTGTGGATGGAAACCAAATGCCTCACGAGACGATGATTGTTCAATTATCTCCTACCACCACTCATGGTGGACATTATGATGGAACTGTAATTAAAAATGATATTTATTATATTTATTTTCTATATAAGCTTCTGTAATTCCAATTTATAGTATACCATTATTCCTTTCATGTTGTATATATAGATACGATAATTTAATTTGAGGTAGTGCGGACTACCGCCCCCTCAAAGTGATATGACTCATTCATACCATACATTGAACATATAAAATAAGGTGTTAATGAACATAAGTAACACATAAAAGATATTATATTATACTGGAATAATAATATATCAATGTATCCTTTGGTTTTATTCCTTTTAAAATGAAAAACAAAATTGAAGCAGCGTTCGTGCGTACGTATGTATTACCGTCTCCAAGATCGCGATGAGATTCATTTTCCCATCATTTCCATTCAAGAATAATTCTAGTTTTATGATTAAAAGTAAAGTTTAATTACTTGATATCAATATGGATATGAATAAGATACAACCTATAGATAACAAACATGGCTTATGTGACAATGTATATAAAAGAAAATGAATTAGTTAACACCCGAAACGACGATAATACTAAAATATTATTAACAAAGAAATATTAAAAAATCATAAATGATATCATATTTATGTATATGATTCTTGTATAATTTAATAACAATTATTTCATAATTATATAGGAGTTTAACCTACCCTCATCCAAGGAAAATTACAAGGTAGGGGTTTATTTTACATTCTCTTCATTATCCGAGGTTGTTTATACGTAATTATCTACACAGACCACTTTATCATCCACATAAATGTTTCCTAAATATTTATTTCAAAACATTTTTAATATTTTACAAAATATGGGTTAAAGTCATTTTTACCATTTTTTTAATTTTTATAAGAAATTTATAAAGGAATCTTTCCGTCATTTTCCAAAAAAGGTCATGTTTATCCTTTTAGGAAAAATTAAGGTAATAATATCTTTTTAACGTATATGGAGGGTGCGGCTATTTCCAACCATTATAAAATCATAGAAGCTTCCCTTACAAGATTATAAGAATATTTTCAATGTAAATTTTTTATTTTAAAAATGTGTGACTTTTAAATGATTTGAAAAAAGATTATTTATCTCAAATAGTTTTGTTTTCATCTATGTCAACATTGTTTGATGGATTTTAAGCTTCTTTGATGTTTATTTATTATGATAAAAAACATACATATTGTATTGAAGGTTTTGTGATATGTTTGACTCTAGCTATTTACTTTTATACAATTCATGGTTTGTGGATAAAGTATTTACATTTCGTATGCCAGTTTTAATACGAATGTTTATGTTATGTTTAAACATGTTCATATGTGGAATGCATTGGACTTAGTATGTAATGGGTAGAGCCCTCTATATCTCCTCTATGCATCGGTAGGTCTAATGAGACAAAATAGTGTCTTGGTACGAGGCCTTGAAAAAATCTTATTTGTAGTCCGGGCACGTGGCCTTGGCTACGTGGTTATGATAGTCTATCATTATGCATTCCATCATTATGAACGTGGTTATTGTTATTGCATGTGATTATTTGACTAGTAGAATATCCATGTAAATAAGTAAATGGAATTATTTCATTTTATTTCTTCCATATTATGCGGAATTTAAAGTTTAAAATGATTTTGTTTTAGTTATACATTACCTTAAATATTTATTCTTATTTATGAAATTTTATTCTATATTGTTATCCTTAATGGGCATCAAAGCTCACCCCTTTCTATGTTTTTTCAGGAGGTGAAGAAGTATTTTTTGAATGACCTGAAGGGATATTATAAGGGTATATGAGTGTGTGGATACAAGATGTTGATGTAGTTTTTACTTTAGGATGTAATTTTATCTTTATGAATGTATCTACTGTTTCAGAGGCTACTAAACTAATCGATCTTTCGAGACTTGATCTTTTGTGATCATGTCAATTTTATGTAATAATGCACCAACTCTGTGTAATTGGGAATGGGGCGTTACTATTGGTATCAGAGGAAGTTTAGTACAAACCTTAGAAGCTAGATTTAGATAAACTCTAATTACAGCACATTGACCTAAGATCGACATTTAGGATTAGTATAGAAGAACATTCTAAAATTTTGGTATTATAGAGGTTTTGTGTGTTTTCTAAGCAATATATCTCGTTCTGGTTAAGAGCAGGTAGAGGTGGCTCTGAAAAAAATGTACCTATCGGTAATACCTGAAAACACCACTTTGATCTAGAATCGAACGAGAACTAGTGCATGACAACAGGCCTTTGTTTCACTCTTGGTTACGACACTCCCGGGGGATATGCTTAGGATAATTCTCATTTTCTTTAAAAACCATTATCAAGGGTTTCTGAGTATATACTTCCTCAAAGAAGACATTTTAATGATTATGGATTATATCCATAAACTATTCAATTTTTGATAAGTGTTTTACAAGTTTCTATTTATGTATTGCAATTCATATACTAATCTAGTGTATTCCATTGTTTAGAATTGGTTGCTAGTGGAATATATGAAAATTATATCAATACAAACACTCTATTTAGGGATTTACCTCATTCTCAAGTTAATTATAATGGTGATGGTTATACAATTAGTGCTGATCAGCTAATCACCATACTGGGACAACTCACTGAGGATATGAATTATAACTTTACCCGTATGGAGCACCCCGATCCGTAGCGTGAAGGATCAATTTTATATATCTTCATGAGGAAAAACCCACCAACATTCATTGGGGGTACTAATCCACTATTAGTTGAGGAATGGATAAGTTCCCTAGAGAAAATATTTCAGGCTTTGTGGAGTAGTGAAATGGAAAAGGTTATCATGGATGTTTACCGCCACACAGGAGATTCTGATCAATCGTGGTCATTATTTCAAAACACCAAGGACGGTGAAGAATTATCAAGTATGGGATGGACATAGTTTAAATATATTTTCATATAAAAATACTTTCCTCATGACCATCGAGCATATATGGAAAGGAAATTTCATAGATTGAGGAAAAATGAGGATTAGAAAGTCGCAAAGTATGAGGCTAACATTACAAGGTAAGAGAGGCATGCAGCACATTATATACATAACCTGAGAAGTAAGATTTATCATTTCTTTGATGGGATAAAACCATTTCCCCATAAATCTTTAGTCTCACAATAATTCTCATCATACGAAGACAATGTCTCATGTGTTATAAAGACAGAAAATGAATTCTCTGAATCATAGGACAATAATATAAAGCAATAAAAGAAGAGAACAGTGTAACAAGAGATTGATAAAGGGAAAAAGGGAAAGAAGGATTTTCCATTATGTGATAATTGATGGAAGAAACACCCTGGTACTTGCCTAAAAGAAATGGGAGTTTGTTACAAATGTGGTGAAAAAGGACACCAGACTCGTGATTTCAAGGGAATGAAAGATGCTGTTAATGTTGAATGCTAAAACTGTAGAGAAATGGGGAATTATGCGAATTAATTCCCTAAGAGCCAAGGAAACATACCTTGGAAAATGTCAACGGATCATGGCCAATATTATGTCGTTACTACAGTTGAAGTGGATAAATTAATGTATTTGTGTTTTAGGACTCAAGGATTATATTATGATTATATGAATATTGTGATATATATATATGGATTGTACTATAGTACTTTTTGTTTTCATCATGGTTTTAATATTACTATGGTAGTCATATTTTCAATATGTGACATTATGATAAACATTACATTTTTTGGGGAATCTGATGTGACAATAGATTTTAAAATTTTGATACCTTTTACAGAGTCTGGACAGAGGTACATTGGATAACTATAATGATTGGAGTGGATTATGTTGAACTTTGGATAGTATTTTTTTGATAAAACCATTCTTATGATAAATATTTTGAATATTATGATACTGTAGTTCTAAGAAAAGGACAACCTGTAGGTCAGGAGATAACCCGTCACATCGGACAATGTTGCTGTAATCAAACCTACAATCACAGTGCGACAAGCCTTTATTACCAAACACTAGCCTGCAAGAACTCCCTGGTCATTACAAAGTATTTTTCTTCATTTTAATGGTATATTTTAATGGTTGGATCCTTATACGATTATGATAAATATAATATTTCTTAGTTCTATTATCTTTTGGAGTGAAAGATGAGTATGTGTTAGAAATTAGTTGATGTCTGAAACTCTAATTATCAAGTCTATATATATATATATATCTTATTCTAGGAAAAAAATTCATACACATTAGTTAAGGGTTCTTAAAATGAAAAATGTGTTGTCCTAATACCTTATGTTTTGTTGAACCAATGATATTTTAAATCATATTAGATCGATATCATTGAGGCCCTCAATTTTACAATTATTTGTGAATGATGACCTCAATCACTCCTTATAAATATTTATGTTTTACATAAAATTATGTGTCTCTAATTTCCACCAATGTTCTCAAAATAGATATCATAATTTGGTGATGACCCTTTTATTTCACTTTTCCTCTTATTAAGACTAAATTTTATTAACCCAATTTCCTATTTGGGTTTTCCCAAAAATATTTTTTCTATTTTCAAACATTTATTTTCGAAGGACTATTTCAAATTACGAGGTTGAAATTTATTTAATGAGTGGATAATTTAACACCCCAAGATTCCACAGTTTGTTTCCCTTTGAATAATGCAATAGCTTTCATTGTACGCAACTTCGAGATTCAAACACACCGCGGCCAATCAAAGTAGCTGTTATGAATAGTAATACCCAATTTTTGAATTTTTATAATTTTATTCTCTCAGTATGGACTTAATTTTTGGATTATGAATATCAAAATTATCCTAGGGTGATATTTTGGTAATTTTCGGACAATGTTTATGTTTTGATGAATAGTGAAAATTATTAAATATTAATTAAAAATAACTTTTTTAATCAAAATAAATAATAGTGATAAATTATGAATTTGAGAGGTTTAAAAGTATATTTATAATATATTTTAACCATTTAATAAAATTTTGGTCATTGACCATAATTTCACAATTAAACCGAACATAAACAGGTGTCAATATTTTGATAGTTATTATTTCTTAAAAACAAGCTTTTTATTTTGACAGATGAAAATAATTCTAAATTAATTTCTGCCACTTATGTGTTTTGAATTTGGAAAAATTGATTCCATATTTGGAATCAGGATTTCGAAATTATGTAAATAGGTATCTTTTCTTTTTATACATTTTTAATAATTTCATTGGTAAATAATTTATTTACCATGGTTAAAGGGTAATCCGGAAACTAAGGGTAAAAAATAATATTATAATAATAATAAATTATCCTAAAACGTATCATAACCCTTTTGGGTGATACATTTCTGACCATGGTAATCTTTGTGTAGATCTTGGGACCCCATGGAGCCACTTGTATGTGATAATGACACATTATATTAATTAAGTTAAAGTGAATGGAAAAATGACAAAAGCATATATCTTTTAGAAAAACACTTTTTAGATATGGTTATATATGTTGTATTTTCTACTATAAATATTAATTATATATATATAAATAATTAATACATAATAGTATTTTATTCATAATATTTAGACATTTAATATTTAAATTTATTTATGACACAATAAGGATGCAGTATTTTCTTTAAAATAATCGAATAAAATAAATGGTATATAAAAGATAAATAAATATAATTTGAATTTCATGATGAGATAAAGGAATTTTAATGGTTAATATTACATATTATTATATCTTAAATAAATTTTATTTCAGTTAATAATGTTGTTAAGACATTTACAAAAAATCAATTATTGAATAGTGTCAAAATTGACATAAATGAGTTTTTAAAACAAATATTATATTATTAATTGATATTCTATTACTCAAAAATCTATTATTTGGAAAAAGGACTTATATCATGATAGCTGAATCATTAATAGACCACTTGGGGGTCTATTTTATGTATATATTAAGTTTATTATCTATATAATATAAAAATAAAATGTGACATGGTATATGTCAAACTAATTAACTAAGAGTTAAATCTAAAATATAAGGTTAATTTAAATACCCAAACCTGTATAAAATCTATTGTTTGAAAGGATTTAGATCCATAACCACCTTAGTACTTTATTAATCCACTTTGTATCCATCATTAATTGAATATTAATTTATTATAAAATATTACTTTATGTTTTTTATAAAGTACCCCTCCTCCGCCTTATAAAAGGACACCAACTATAACGAATTACTCACCCCTATAAAGCCATTTTTCTCGCCCAAAATGTGCCAAATTAATCTCCCTACATCCCTCTCCTCCTCCTAGAAGCCTTAACATAGGAATAAAGCACTTCAAGATTCCTTTTTGGTTCAAACAAATGGGATTTACCCAAATTAAATGTAACAATTTCACTTAGCTTCTATTATTTTATTTTACTTCTCCAACCCCTAAAATCTTCTTATTATTTTCTTTTGTAAAAATACCAGTATCCTAAAAATACTAGTATATATTTATAATATTTTTTATAACTATACTTACACACACCTCCATCTAATTGATGAAGAACATAATTTTTCTGTGCATGTCAACCAAACGCCTCATGTGACGATGATTGTTCAATTATCTCCTACCACCTCTAATGGTGGAAATAATGAGGACACTATAATTAAATATGATATTAATGATATTTTTTTATATATATAAGCTTCTGTAATTCCATTTTATAGCATACCATTATTCATTTCATGTTTTATATATATACGATAATTTCATTTGAGGAAGTGTGGACTACCGCCCCCTCAATGTGATATGACTTGTTCATACCATCTATAGAACGTATAAAAGATGGTGTTAATGAAATAAAGTACCAAAAATATGATATTATATTATACTGGAATAGTAATATACTTATGTATCATTTGGTTCTGATTCCATTAAAAATGAAAAATGAAATGGAAGTAGTGTTCCTGCGTACGTACGGATTATCGTCTCCATGAACACGATGGGATTTATTTCTCCATCATATCCAATCAATAATAATTCTAGTTTGATGGTCAAAAGTAATGTTTAAGGATATTATATAATTCTTGTATTAGAATAAGATACAACCTATCCATATAAAACACATCTTATGTAACAAAGCATATAAAGGAAAATGAATCTATAACTCCTGAAACGACGATAATACTAAAATATTTTTAAGAAAGCAATATTAAAAGATCATATATGATATCATATTTATCAACATGATTCTTGTATTATTTAATAATAATTAATTCACCATTATAATGGAGGATAACCTACCCTCATCCAAATTAAAGTACATGGTATGGTTTTATTTCACAATAACTTCATTATTCGAGGTTGTTCATACGTAATTATCTATTGGGACCTCATTATCATCCACATCCATGTTTCTTAAAAACATATTTCAAAACATTCTTAGTATTTTAGATAATATGGTTTATAGTCATTTATACCATTGTGTGACTCTTTATTAGAAGTTTATAGAGAAATCATTCTGTCGTTTTCCAAACAAGGTCCTTTTTAACCTTTTAGACAAAATTAAGGTAAGAATGTAATTTTAACGTATATGGTTGGCACGGAAAATTTTTTCCGTTATAAAATCGCTGAATCGTCCCTTAAAAGCTTATAAGAATATTATAAAAGTAATTTTTTTCTTTTATAATTATGTGACTTTAATATGATTTCCAAAAATATATATTTCTCTCAAATAGTTTTGATTTCATCTATGTCAAAATCCTTTGATGGATTTAAATATTATTTAAAGTTGATTTATTTGGATACAAAACTACCATATTGTATTGATGGTTTTGTGATATGTTTGACTGTGGATGTGTTATTTTTATACCATTACATATCGTAGTCTAGTTCTAATATGAATGTTTATGTTAGGTTTAAACATGTTCATATTTGGAATGCATTGGACTTAGTAAGTGACAGGTGGAGCCTGTTATAGCCCCTCGATGAATCGGTATGTCTCATGAGACAAACTAGTGTCATGACATGAGGCCTTCAAAAAATCATATTTGTAGTCATGGCATGAGGCCTTGGCTGCATGGTTATGATAGTCTGGCATTATGCATTCCATCATTATGAATGTAGTTATTGTTATTTCATGTTATTATTCGACTAGTAGAATATCCATGTGAATAAGTAAATGGAGTTATTTCATTTTATTTATTCCATATTATGCTGATTTTCATGTTTAAAAGACTTTTGTTTTAGTTATACATTGCCTAAAATGTTAATGATAATTTATGCAAGTTTATGCTATATTGTTATCCTTACTGGGCATCTGAGCTCACCACTTTTTATGTCTTATTTTTTCCAGGAGGTGAAGAAGTATTTTATGAATGGCTTGTATGGATAGTATAAGGGGATATGATTGTGTGTAGACAATATGTTGATGTAGTTTTCACTTTATGATGTAATATATTCTTTATGAATGTATCTAGTGTTTCCAAGGCTACTAAACTAATCGGTCTATTGAAACATGATCTTTTTTTATCATGACAATGTTATGTAATAATGAACCAACACTGAGTAACTGGAGTCGGGGAGTTACATGATCCCTCTATAAATACTCATTTATATATATATATATTAATGTTTTTTAAATGAATATTGACTGATGAACTATGAGGTTTCTGCTGCTACTGCAAATCATTTTTTTCCATTTTCTAAAGTCCAATTTAAGGGTTGCCAATACGAAATACATGACTTCACCACATCCACTTAACCAATTCATAAATTCCGGTATTCCTAGAAAACATATTGTGTTTTTGTACAATATCATTCTAGCATGTTCATGGTTTAACTCAAGAACAAGACACAACTTCTTCAATAATTCCATATATTCATTTTTTTCGTCTAATTCCTATCATGCATGGAGGAGTAAAAATTCCCAAGATAGAGATAAAATATTTAAAATACCTGCACAATTTAATGACCCATCTTATCTATATACATAAATTTTAGGTCATTTTCAAACAAAATCATCAAAAAATCAAAATTGTTCATTCAAACATAAATAATAATCATCCTATTTCAACAAACTAGTGTTGTAATGTATTGTGAAGTAAAACTTAATATCAAGTTTATCTATATTATCTGAATCATATTAAATTACATCAATGTAAATATATTATATAATATTTTATTATCAGTATATATGTCACACCATTCAGAGTAACTATAATTTAATCATATCACGATGAAAAAGGTAACGTTGGCATCACAAATTCATTAGTCGGGAAGGTATTTTCATGTATTTTCTACATAATATATATATAATAAATGACCATTTAATTTTCCATGACGATACATCCCAGTACGTGTTTTTTATACATAAAAATATACCATAATGCCTTCTTCATTATAGGGTGTTTTATCATATGATGTCAGACCAATATTCTCATTATTTATTTCAAAATGTCATCATATTCATATATTTTCATGGACTTGGATCGCATTCAAGTATAATTGGTTAGTGAATTATATATTAATGATAAATATTTCACAACCCATCGGTATAATGTAGCGAACCCCAGAATAATTTAGGTCTCTATTATCATAGTTTGACTAGTCCATTGATTAATAACATCCATCATTGAAGGATACATTGGTAGAATTCCACATAAAATTATATAACATTGGAATGGATAAATTTTAGATATAATTTACAATTAATATATTTGGAATAAATATTCAATGTATTCCAGGATATCCATGGAATCAAATAAATTTATCGATGTGCTTCCTTTATATTTGAATATATAATAATATCATATATTAAGACTATCATAAGTTTCTCAAGGTAAACATTAATGACCTTATTCATTAAATAAAAGATGATATCTTGAGCAATGGTAAGCTCATATGAAATTACAAAAAAATTCATAATGACAATACCTTATAGGGAATTTTTTCATTCTTATATCCTCTTTTTTCCATTACTGATGATATATACATCAATGATAAATCATAGATTAATTTTTTTATCAAAATTGATCAAATAGAGAAACGTTATAGTGATGATGATACATTTTCTTAATACTGATTTTGTAATGTTTTGAAAATTCAATTAATGAATTCATTTTCTCATATTTCATATTAACAAAAATGATATTCACACCCAATGGTGATGCACAAGGCCAAACGAATTCATGATCTACATTCTTGTACAGTGTTATCTCCACTTCATACAACCCAATCATAGTCATTGTATTCTGAGTATTCATAATTTTTAAATCATAAAAACCATTGTATTATTTACATGAAATATTTTTCGATCCATATTAATATTTCTAAATTATATTTTTTAGAGTTATATTTATAATAACACTATTAGGTAATTTGTCAGCCAAAATATAAAAAAAATTACATTAATTCAAAGTGGGTTTCCATATATTATAGGCACCTATATTAAAAAATAATATAAAATTTTACTAATTTTTATTTTATAAAAATGATATAATTTTTTAATTTATCACATAAAATTTACCATTGGGTAAAAAGTTGATTTTTTAGAAGATTTATATTTCACTAGATAGAGAAAAAAAATTAATTTATTAAAACAATAATTTAGTTTCATTAAATGATGTAATTTAAAAGTACCGTATGATCATAATGTAAAACAATATACATGAATTATAAATAATATATTTAATTTAATAGGATTAATCATTAAAAAAATTTCATAAAAGTTCATGTTTTTTGATTTAAATGCATTATATTTTTTTGGTTTTAAATTTATATGTAAAATTAATATCGTCCACTTATTAAAATGGATTCGTGAATAATGTATTCAATATAATTAATTGTTATATAAAAAATTGGTAAACATTAACCTTCAACTTTTTGTCATCCTAAATATTAAATGTGGAATATGTTTTTAACATCGGTAGAGGTAAACTTGGTAGTGAATGATACAAAATACATGATAAGGAAATAAATAACCATAAAGAGTCATTAAATTATTTTATGAGTTTATCTACATCATATTAATAAAAAATTAATTTTTGGAAATTGTTTTTCATTTTTATAAATAACATATATTATTTTAAATAAATAAAAATACCTAATGTCACCATATTAAGTCTGTGTATATAATATTTGTTTATGTATTGTTAAAAACAAGTTGTGAATGCATACTTATTTTTTAATTTATGATAAATAATTTTTTTATAATATTAATTTAGATATATTTTTTTGTGATTAAATAATTATCCTAAATTCCTAAAATACTCTACAAAATTCGTATTCAATGAGTAAAAAAATAATTAAAATAATTACAAAACTGTTGATGTAATTTTTATTTTGTAATTTATAGGGTTAAATAAATTTTTTTGAAATATATTATGTAACATCCCATTTAAATAAATAATATAATATTTTTTTATTTATTAAAATTTCTTAATTAAATAATAATTTTACATTAAAGGGGATTCTTTTTTCGATTGAATTCCAAATATGCATCAAAGGGTTTCTTTTAAATCATATGTTACACATAATGGTGGGTTATAAGGAAAACAATAATTAAATGTTATTTCAAATGGTAGTTAATGCCAAGACATTGTATTTCCAACAATTGACAGAACTAACTACAATATAAATATACATTTTATATATGTTTTACATTTATCCGTTATTTTTATTATTCTTAAAATGATAAAGAATATTATTTTAAGAATAAATAATCTAATATTAATTAAAATATTGATTTAATGCTTTTTGATGGCGAACAATCTATAAATATATTATTTTTCAATTTTATATTTTTTACATGAAAAAATAATATTAAGTTTTAGAATCATGATATCAAAAACTACTTTTGGTAAATTTTTTGTATATTTCTAATAAAATATATTATTAACGAATATTGAAAAATATTTTATTTTAATTCAAAACTACAATTTAATATAATTTATTTATAATTATAGATTACCTTTTTAATTATTTTAAAAGGCTAATTTAATTATATTTTTACTATTTAATCCGATTTTTGTCTTTGGAATAAAATTCACATTGAAATTGGACATAAATAAGTTTCAATATTTTGATAGTTATTATTTCTAAAAAACACGCTTTTTGTTTTGACAGCAGGAATTAATTTAAATTAATTTCTACAAATTCTGTGTTTTGAATTTATAAAAACTGATTCCATATTTTTAGTCATGTGGTCCAAATTTTAAAAATATTTAACTTTTATTGTTAGATATTTTAAATATTTACATCAGTAAATATTTTATTTACAATGATTAAAGGGTAAATTTGGTAAATAAGGTAAAAATGATATTATAATAATATAAATTTACCCTAACATGTGTCTTAATTCTATATATTGATACATTTTCGGCCATGGTCTTCATTCTGTCAGTTTTGGGACCCCATGGATCTACATGTGAGTGATAATAACACTTTATATTAATTAATTTAAAGGAAAGACAAAAATAACTTAAACATATATCTTTTAGTAAATCAATTCATAAATGGGTTAATATAAGTTATCTCATCGGATATAAATATTTATTTGAAATATAAAAATATTTCCTATATTATATTTTTTTTTATTTTTTATACACTGAATGAAGTAAAATATTTATGACACAATAATGAGGCAGTGTTTACCCTGTAAATGAATGACATAAATAAAAAAGATTATAAAGATTAAAAAAATATAAAAAACCTTTCTAGTTCTTATTGGATGATTTTATTTAGATCTTCAGTAATTCTATATTAGACTATAATAAGTCTGGGACCTTTATAAATTGAAAATCATTATCTTATAAAATAATATTTTTAAATATTCTTAAAGAACCCCTCCTCCCCAAGATAAATGGTTTCCACTTATAAACCATTATTTACACTTATAAAGGCCCTTGGATCATAAAAACTCTTCAAAATTAAGCTCCATGAATCCCTCTCCTCCTCATATATACCTTCCCCTGAGATGAAGGAAATCCAGTTAAATTGTTTTGTTCACAGAAAAGGGAGATTACCAATTTAATGGTAACGTCTTCTCTTAAGATCTTTTTTTTACTATATCTTAACCATCAACCTAAAAACATATATTCCATTATTTTATAACAAAACCCATATTCTCAATAGAATAGGTTGTTTTTATTAGAATTATTTTTACTACACATACACACACCTCTATCTAATGGGTAAAGAACATACTGTTTTAGTGGACGACGAACTACTACCTCACGAAATGTTGATTGTTTAATAGTATCCTACCACCTATTATGTTGGTCATTAATATGGAACATTATTTATATGTGATATATATTATATTTATATTGTTTATTTGCTTCTATATTTTCATTTATATAAGACCATTATGGTTTTCAATAGGGGTAAATATGATAATTTCATTTGATGAAGTGCAGACTACATCCCCCTCAAAGAAATATAAATCATTCATACCAAATGTGGAACATATTAATGAAGGATTTAATGAAATTATATATTATATTATATTGGAATTATAATATAAATATGTATCATTACTATTTAATTCCATTAAATATGAAATAGAAATGAATGTAGTGTTAATGCGTACGTACGACTTACCTTCTCCATGAATGGTGCATTTCTTTTCTTACCTCCAAATGTTATGTACTTTTATAAATACATATATATACTATATATATATATGATAAATATAATATCTGGAGCATTAATATCATTATGGAGATAATTTAATTTTTACCACATACACAATCTATAATTATAACAACATTATTTCAAACTGAAGTTTCGAACATCGACAGAATATCCGATATGAACTGAAATAATTTACTTATTGTTATAGAAAGGTAAAAATTTATATAAAATGAATAATAAAAAATAAAAATGTTATTAAGATATTATAAATTAACATTAGTTTATTATTCAAGAGAATAATTAACAATCAAGTCTACCCAGAAAGGAGGTAATGGACTTTGTCTCTATCTCCTATTATTGAGGAATATTTCGTTTCATACATGACTTTACATTATACTGTGTATAAAAAAATAGACTTCTCATTTCATTCAAATGGAATATTTTTCTACAAGGAGTTATAATAAACAATAAAAATAATGTTTCGTTTAAACGTACACGGTGACAACGACCTTTTATGATGCCGCGAGTATTATTTGACCTATGGAATCCATAACTAGCTATAATTTTTTTAAAATGAAAATAAAAACCATATACAAAATTATGTATTTTGGTATTGAAAAGGGTTTTCATAATTTATTTATTATGAATATATATTCAAATTATATATTGTGATTGAAATGTGGAAAATTTATCATTCCTCTATGATTTTTATGTGTTTTGAATATGTTATAGTTCTTGTGCATTGTTTATGTATGTAGGAGGTTCCGTGATATACCTAGGGTGGGTGAGGCCGAGATAGATATCAATTGCATTAGGTAATGTGACGGAGTTAAACATGAATGTTTCTCCTAATAGATTTTGGGAATATACTATAATGGGTATTTCAAATATAACTCCCTATGTAGCTGTGAAAGCTACAACATCAGTATGTTATGTATGTCACAAGTACCTTTATGATATTTGATTTGTATATATATTTCATAAATCATATAATTTCATTAGGTGTGTTTATGTTCTTATGTTATGTATATTTTTGTGATCTAATGTTTTATTTCATTGTTTTATAACCCTTACTAATCTTTTTATGCTCATCCCTTGTTTTGGAAAAAAAAATTACAGGACGTAAACATGAATATTTTCATGGATTAGATCAAGCGAATGTCATGTTTTTTAAAACATAGAAATGGAAATGAAACATTTTTTTAATATTTTTTATTTTCTTAAAAAAATTGAAACTGAGTAGAATTTCCTACTTTGTAATTGAAGAGATTTAATGTAATAGTTATGACCTAATTCCCTAAATTGATAAACCTAAAAAGATCCTCAATGTGAATTATTCATTTCATTAGAGATTATGTAATGATTTAAGGATGTGTCTTTATAGTTTTTACTAGATATTGGTTTAGAAAACATTAACAGTTTGGATATTGTATGATTAATATCAATAAATTATTTTATTTTATGATATCATTGAAATGATATAGTATTTACAGATTACCATGTTGTTTCCCCTATGATATTTCTTTGTTCAGATTGGTTTTCCGTAGAGGAAACAAAGAATCTATGATTGGATGACATCAAGAGGAAGAAAACCTTCCAAACCGTCAACCTAATATGGTCATAATTTGAACTGAATAGTTTGTATTAGTGATGGCATAATTGACTCAGTATATAAATGGTGGATGTATCCTTCCATGATATCATCCAGATCAACTACAGAGCAACATTTCAGTGTTAAAAAATTTCATGAGGCACCATCCCCCATCATTTAGAGGGTCATCTGACCATGTGCTGGTTGAAGGGTCTATTAATGTAACTGGATAGATTTTTGATGTCATGGGGTGTTCAGAACATCAAAACGTTAGTATTTCTATTTACCATTTTGAAGGTCATGCCGATCAGTGGTGGTATATGGGGGAAAATATAATGGATATTGATGAATTTGATTCTCTTGATTGGGATGAATTCAAAGGTATGTTTCTTGGGAAATATTACCCTATGGTCGTTCAACTAAGTATGTAAAAAAAATTAAAGGAATTGAGGCATACAGATGACTCAGTGACTACTTTTGAAGAAATATTCACTCAACTATAAAGGAATACTCCAAATTTCAAACATCATTTTGAAAGTAAAATAAACCATTGTTACTCATGATTAATGACAATGTATCAAAGGGATTTAGCTTCTCAGGATTTCAAAATTTGTGGAAAACAAGAACAATGTATGGAGAAGTTGGTAATGTAGTTTTTTGGTGATCACATGTTCTTTGAAAAACAACTCAATAAGAGGTAGAGGGGGAAAATGAAAAGGAATAACTCTTCAAAAATTTCTAATATTAAGAATATAATGTTCATAGATTTTGAAAATTGTTTTATAATGTATGTTTGGAAATGTTTTTTTGAATTCCGGTAACTGCTACCGATGTGGTAAAATGGGACATAAGGCCTCTAATTGCACTAAAAATGTTAGGGTAATGGTAAGACAAAATCTTATTTACTGTCAGTAAAATGTATACTATGTAATGAAATGGATCATTATGCAAATGTGTGTCCAACGAAGAACTCAACTGGGGGAAAGAAGCCGAACTAAAATCAGAATGGGGTGGTGAAATCCTTTCAAAAAACATCACCTAATGTTGGTCTATCGAATGATGTAGTATTAGTTACACTATTAGTTTTTTCATATTATTTAAATGTGTTGTTTGATTTAGGGTCAACACATTAATTCATTTCATATACATTTTCTAGTAAATTGGTAATTCCATCTCAAGATTTTAATCCTAAACATAAGGTAAATACACCAGGGAAAATGTTGAGACAAAATGAAATTATAAGAAACTTCATATCCTGGTATGTGGAATGAATCTAACATCTTACGTTATTGTTTTCCTCTAGTAGAGTTTGATGTTATTTTGGGTATGTATTGGATTTCCGTTTATCATGATATGATTTAATATAGAGCTAAAGAAGTTCTATTTCAGAATGATTTTTTTTTTGTGTACAAAAATGATCCCTTAATTTTGATAACATATCAGGAAGCTAAGAAACATTTAAAAGATGGAAATGAATTTTACGTTGCACATATTGTTCAACACAAAGGAACTGAAAAGATTAATGAAGTTCAAATGATAAATGAGTATCTTGATGTATTTTCGGATGATTTTCCTTCTATAATACATGATCGATAAGAGGAATTTACTATTGACTTAGTTCATGATGCTAAGACAATATCAAAACCCCCTTATAGAATGGATCAAATTAAACAATTAGAGTTAAAGCAGAAATTGCATGATTTATTATATAAGGGTTTTATTCTACATAGCTGTAATGACCCGGACCCGGCCAGCCACCCGAACAAGTCCAAATGGTTCGGGTGTCACTGCCTTAGGCACAACCCCCCTGAACTCCAAAGGTTTACAACTAGCAGTGAGTGTCTAAATAGGTATAGTGGGGAGGATATACCCTCTCGGAGGAATAAAATTGTACTGGACCTAGTATAATACTAAAATATGCAGTGGAAATAAATGTCTCAGTAGACTCGAACAAGACCCGCAGAGTAGAAGCATATCCAATATCAATAAACCACTGGAAGAAATATAGAAACAACATCAGCGGAATGTAAACAGAACAACATACTGAGGAATGAAATCAACTACTACTATAACCAAACAAGACACACAACTAAGAAAGTCATATAGATCAATATATATAATAGCACAAATGGCTAACCAGTAGTAGCTACAAAATAAAGTCATCATGCTGATATGAAAGGGAAAAATTAAAAAAGTCACACTTGCAAGGAACGTGCTCACGGTCCACACTAGTCTCCCTGCCAACAACACTAAAGTCCAGCTCCTGAGGTTGACCCTCTACCTGCACACAATTTCATAAAGTCTACATGCGTCCCAAGGGGCCCACGTATGGTGGGATACAAGTCTCAATAAGATACCACCCATGGGTGCATTCCTAATATATGTGTTTAGGAAGACATTCTTATATAAGAAAAACAGTAAACATTACAATGCCCAAAAGTAATCACAAACATCCCTGGTGCTCAGCAGCCACAAGGAAGTGTCACCAGCTTCGGCCAGCTCCAGTATCTCTGGACGTAACCCATCACCACATGCCAACTGACAACATGTGTCTTAAGTACTGAAGATCCGAAGACATTCCCAACCATCGTAACCTAGCTCAGAAGCTCAAACTACCCATGGCACAACATCAGAAGGAACAACGATATCTGCCCTCACAAGATAACCGGAGCGACATCAATGTCTGCCCTCAAATCATAGCGAGCCCTTGCCCCCAACATGACCACCTCAAAGCGGTCGTTAGAAGGCTCATCACCTTCCATGTGTCTTCCTATGACAGTTACCCCCAAACCAAATATACATAACCGCATCTATGGTGGGTTCTCTGCCCAGCGAGTGGTCGTACCACCTCATCTCAGAGACTATCTGTGTGCACACTACTCAAAAGTACCCGGTAAGAGGTAATAACCTCAATAAGTCTCCAATCCACAAAACCTCTGACACCTCATGTCCCTGTAAACCTATAACTCAAGTATGATATCCTCTCCATCCATGTTACTCGGGCCAAGCCCAACCCGACAGTCCAACTACCTCAACCGACGTACATGATGCCCAATCCTGTGGTAGAAACCTCCCAATGTAAACCATGAAGAAGCCCAAACCTGTGATTCCCATCACTTGACAATATATCTGGGTCATTCCCAACACAACAAGCAGTTCAACACAGGCAATATCACACATTGCATATTCATACTTGAAAGTATCACTTTAAACATGCAATTACTAAGGAGTCAAATTGCCATAACTTGTGATATCCCATATCAGTACCTAAGGTATTAAATGCCTTAAACAAATTAATTGTATGCTTTATCAAATCAAATTCATCATTTTAATACAACATCATCAAAATCCATCAAAACTAAGTACTTTTTATATTGGTCTAAATCATACGCATTTCACCACCCCCATCCGAATTTCTACAAACAAGCTATGACCTATAACCCGGCCTCGCTCAACCACAACAAGGGTCAGGGAATACCCAGTGGAATTACAAAATGTAGATAAACTATTAAAGATAAATGAAAAATGGTTTCTCTCAATACTCAACATTGCGGCCGAAGGTCGCAACCCCAAATTTTCTACGGAAACACGAAAGAAGGTATGCAACACCCACCTTGTACTCGTATGATGACAATCCTTTGATATCATCCTCTGAATCGGTCTGAATCATGGTAGATCTTCAATTATGTCAAATCCAAGCAATTCCATTCAGATGGAATATATGTAATAACCAGTGAGGAATCAAGGATGAAATGGTGTGCATGGGGTTAGCCTCTCCGATGCGGTCTCACAGCCACCGACGGATCGATGATCAGAAAATGTATGACGATTCTGGGTGGATTACTGTTTTATGGAGGTTCTTGGATGAACCGTTTGTCCAACGGGGAAGAAGAAGATGTTTTCTGAAATTAGACGCGATGATGTCTCAGACAATGAAATAAAAATAAATGATCATGGCATGTATTTTTAAAGTACATGCTGTGTAGATGGGTTTCCCTACTAAGACTTAAGCGGAGACCAGCACATGGCTTAGACCGTGTACACGGTCAACACACTGCCAGGTACTCGGCCTCTACACGGAACAAAGTTACACGATGTGTCAAGGAAGACGACATGTTGTGTAGAGGTAAATTTACACCTGGGCACTACACGACATGTACTAGGACTCACACGATTAAGGATACACAGAATTTCTATAAATACACGCCGTGTAGTAAGAAACTTATACACGTTCATCACACGGTATGTACTCAGTGAGCACATAGCCGGTCACTTGGTTTACACATACATGGTGTGTACTTAAGGTACACGGCGTGTAGTCTGTAAATTTTTAGAAACTGTCCAGATTTTCCAAACTTCTCAGAAACCAGTCAAAAAAATCATAGAGGGTCGGGATTTTGACCCATTCTAAAGACCCGGGTTCTTACAATCTTACCACCTTCACGTAGCTCATCCCCGAGCTACCGAACGAAACCACGAGATGGCACCAAGCATGCCAATCCCAATTAAGCAACCCGGACTACCCCAGACTCAAGGTTCTGGCTAAATTACTAAAGGGCACCCCACCATAAGAATTGCCTACAGGGTCACAACCAGAACAAAGCTCAAAACAATAAAAATAACAAAACAAGTCCCAAAGACCGGTTTCACGAACCCATGGTCCTCCCGTGACGCATCGTCACACCTACACCTCCTCAGTGCTCACGTGTCGCTTCCGACAGCCAACGTAACCCCCACCGCATCAGTGTCTGCCTCCATGAGGTCTTGCCTCTAATAGATTCATAAATCAAACATGTTTCCATGCACCTCATGTAACCCGCATCCTTGATTCCCTGATGCACATGGCACCTCACGTAACCTTCATCCTTGATTCTCCTGATGCCAGAAATATAAATCATATAAATAAAATATATAACACATCTAATATGATTCCAATACCAATAACTAGAAAATTGTTAGTCCACAAGTATCATGTGCAGCCTGTGCACTCAACCAGACATGCCTCAAAAGTCCATTCCAAAAGAAAGAAAGGAAAATCACGGCCACACCCACTATGAACCTACCACCGTTGTCGGACCTCCAGCCTGCTCAATCCCTAGAATCTCAATAGCATGCCCCTAGCCAGAAGAACGACTGCCTGATGCATGACCTCCCTACGGTGCTGCTCTAGTCACTGGCCACTGTCACCTCTGCTGGATCCTACAATCCCAATCACGTCTTCCACGGGAAGATGAACCTCGACTACCCTCTCCTAGTACCAAACCTGATCAAACACCTGACACCAAATTTTGTCATGGTCCCTACCTTCTAGCTGTCTGAGAAGGCTTCCTGCAAAACCTCTCCAGATGCCCGACCTGTCCACATGCTCGACACTCCATCGGAGGCCTATCACACTAAGACTGAACATGTCCCAGTTTTCCACACTGGAAGCAAACCACTGCTGAACTAACATGAGGAGGTCTATCTGAATCCTTGGCCAGTCCGCCCTACTGGAACTCATCTCTCCCCCACTTCCTGCTATCCAAACCATCACCTGAAGTTGTCGTCCTGCCAATCTGCATCTTATCCCAATGGTTTCCCTTTGCTATAAGCGCATGGTTCACTGCCTCAGAGAAGGAGCCTCGACTGAAGATGTTTACAGGGACCCGAATGGCGTGTTGTAACTCATCCTAAAAGCGCCTCAACCTTGATGTGTCATCGCTTACCATATCATGTACAATATTAGACCACTATGTGAAGGTAGCTGTATAGTCCATGACGATCATATCTCACTGTTGAAGACTCAAGAACTCCTGAGCTCTCTCTGTCCATAGAGTCTCTGGATAAATGTTATTGAAGAACTTATCCTCAATGTCCTTCCAAGCCAGAACATCGTGCCTACGAGCCTGTACCTACACATCCCACCAACGCTTTGTTGGTCCTCCGAGCATGTATGTCTCCAGCTCGACCCTTCACCCTGGAGGCATCTTGAGCTGCTTGAAGATTATCTGCATACTCTTTATCCAGTTCTCAGCCACCTATTGACCACCCTCACCCTGAAAAAGTTGTGGGCGTTACGACTAGAACTCTCGCATCAGATATGACATAGAAGGCTCTGCACCCTATGTGGCTCTGTCAATCTCCTGCTAGACGCGTACTAGGCTAGCTCGGAGCTGCTCATCATGCCAAGGTTCGAATATTTCCAAACCCGGCTATTGTCCTGCCTGAACGGGATCATGAACCTGATCATGTCCCTAAGCCTGTACGTGTGGCTCATGTTCTGCCTCCGCCAGATTATGAATCTGATCCTGTGACACTGCATCCTCTCCTACCCGACGCTCCATCGAGTTGTGAAGTAGTAACCCACTGAATACCATAAATGTTCTGACATCTCATATATAAAATAATATATTATGCATAGATAAGGAAAGTAGTAAAAGGAAGTTCATACAACTGCCCTTTCTTCCCCCTCACTGCAACCCATGCCCCATGACATCCTGACCCCATGGCCTCCTTACCCGCCCTCAACAGAGCCAAGTATCAAAATTACCTCGGGCCATGCTCATCCTGACAACCATGTTTCCTCAAACAGAAGACCAAGTCTCCCAATCCTGACAGTTACATGCATGAAACCATAATACTTGTCTGGTCACATAAGATCCAGACCCAAATATCCTGCAACATGCAATTATGAAAATATATAAAATATGGAACATCATATTGCAACTAATAAGAAATTATATTAAGAATCTCACATATTCATGTTTTATAAGAACACAAAGCAAGGAAATTGATTATATTCACATGGTATTATAATTTTACAAAGTATATGTGCAGTTATTAAATTGAAATACTCTAAAATGTGCCTATCAAAAGCCAAGCATTCAACCCTTGCCATACCGGCCAAGGTTAACATATCATAGTCAATATCCTCACATAACAAGTGAGCCACATATGTGGAAATCATATAAACCGTAATCTGAGAAAAACAAAAAGCACCTCCCACCCACGGCAACTCAATCCATCCCTCGTACATGGGGCTACAAGCACCCAAGCACGACTTCAAAATCCAGTTCCAATAACCACCAATCTCCAGTCTACCATATTCCAAATAGAAAACCCAACATAAATAAAATAGAAGTCTCAAAACTCATTTTTCGTTAGCAAAGCAAGGATACTAAATCCATGTCAAGAACTCCTCGGATACCACTTTGTAACGACCTGGACCCAGCCAACTACCAGAATAGTGCCAAATGGGTCGGGTGTCACAAACTTAGGCGCACCTACCTTAAATTCCAAAGGCTACTGAATAGCAGTGAGGGTCTGAATAGGTATAGTGGGGAGGCTATACCCTCTCAGGGGAATAAAATGATACTGGTCCGAGTATAATAATAAAATATGCAGCAGAAATAAATGACTCAGTAGACTCAAACCAGACCCACAGAGCGGAAGCATATCCAATATCAAATAACCAGCGGATGCAATATAGAAAAAACAGCAGCAGAATGTAAACAAAACAACTTGCTCAAGAATGAAATAAACTACTACTATAACCAAACAAGACATGCATCTAAGCACATCTTACAGATCAATATATATAACGGCTCAAATGGCTAACCAGCAGCAATAACAAAATATAGTCAGCATGCTGATACGAAAAGGATAACTAAACAATATAACTCCAGCAAGGCATGACCTCAAGGACCACACCAGTGTCCATGCCAACAAAAAATAATGTCCAGCTCCTGAGGCTGACCCTCTACCTACACGCAATTCCATAAAGTCTACACACGTCCCGAGGGGACCGTGTAGGGTGTGAGACAAGTCTCAGTAGGATACCACCCAAGGTTGCATACATAATATATGTGTTTAAGAAGACATCCTTATATAAGAAAAATAGTAAACAATACAATGACCAAAAGTAAAAACAATCTTATCCGGTGCTCAACAGCCTCCAGGAAGTGTCACATTCTTCAGCCAGTGCTGGTATCTCTGGATGTAACCCGACACCACGTGCCATATGACACCACGTCTCTCAAGTACCAAAGTCTCGAAGTCACACCCAACCATCGTAACCTAGCTCCAAAGCTCATCCTGCCCATGGAACAACATCCGGAGGAACATCGATATCTGCTCTCAAATGATAACAAGAGGGACAACGATGTCTGCCCTCAAATCACGGCGAGCCTCTACCCCCAACCTGACTGCCTCAATGCTGTCTCATGAAGGCTCCTCAAATTCCACGTGGCTTCAATGGAAAGCACCCTCAATCCAAATATACCTAACCGCATCTACCAGGGGTCTCTACTAAGTGAGTGGTCATACCACCTCATCTAAGAGTATATATGTGTGCACACTACTCAAATGTACCTGGTGAGCGGTAATCACCTCAATATGTCCCCAAGCCACAACACCTCTGACACCTCATGTCCCTGCGAACCTTTCACTCGCGTCCGATAGACTCGCCATCCAAGTAACCCAGGAGAAGCCCAACCAGATAGTACAACTACCTCAACTAACGTCCATGATGCCCAATCTCATGGTAGCAACCACCCAATGTAAACCGAGTAATATCCCCAACCTGTGATTCCCATCAGTAGACAATATATCTGTGTCATGACCAACACAACAAGCAGTTCAACACATGCAATATCACACATTGCATATTCATACTTGAAAGCATCACTTTAAACAGACAATTACTAAAGAGTCAAATTTCACTAACTTGTGTTATCCCATATCAGCACCTAAGGTCTTTAATGCCATAAACAAATTAATAAAATTATTTAAAAAATCAAACTCAGCAGTTTAATCCAATAGCATTAAAAGTCGTCTAAACTAAGCAGTTTGAATATTGGTCCAAATCATACGCATTTCGGCACCCCTGGCCGAATGGCCCCAAACAGGCTATGAACTCTAACCCGGCCTCGTTCTAGCACAACATGGGTCAGGGAATACCCATAGTTCTTCCAAAATGAAGATAAACTATTAAATATAAATGAAAAAGGGTTTCTCTCAATACCCAACGTTGCGCCCGAAGGTTTCAACCCCCAATCGTCTACAAAAACACGAATGAAGATATGCACCACCCACCTCAATCTCATAAGATGACTCTCCTTTGATATCAGCCTCTGAATTGATCTGAATTGCGAAAGATCTGTGTTTTCAAAATATCCCGAAAATTTTGTTCGGATGTAATCTATGAAGATACAAGTGAGGAATCAAGGTCGGAGAAGGGTACACGAGGTTAGCCTCTATGATGCGGTCCTGTATCCACCAACAGATCGACGAACGGACAATGTATGATGATTCTGGGTGGGTTTATATTTTTCGGAGGTTCTCGGATGAACCATTAATCCAAATGGGAAGAAGAAGACATTTTCTGAAATAATACGTGATGGAGTCTTAGATTATCAAATAAAAATAAATATACACAGTGTGTATTTTCAAAGTAAACACCGTGTAGATGGGTTTCCGTACTCTGAAATAAGAAGAGTCCAGCACACGCCATGGACCATGTACACTGTCAACACACGAACAGGGACTCAGCCTCTACATGGAACAAAGTTACACGGTGTGTCAAGGAAGACTACAAGCCCTGTGGATGAAAATTTACACCTGGGCACTACACGGCCTATACTTGGCCTCACACGGTTAAGGATGCATGGCATGTCTATAAATACGTGTTGTGTTGTAAGAAACTTCTACATGGTCATCACACAGCATGTACTCGGTGAGCACACGACCGGTCACTCGGTTAACACAAACACAGCATGTACATAAGGTACACGGCGTATATTATGGAAATTTCCAGAAACTGTTCAGATTTTCCAGAATTCTCAGAAACCAATCAAAAAATCAAACAGGGTCTGGATTTTTACCCGTTCTAAAGACTCGGGTTCTTACACTAGCACATCACCATGGGGTTCTTCTATCTTGTTTCTTAAAAATAATGACGGTTCATTGTGAAATTTCATTTATTATAGCACATTGAATAACATTGATGTAATGAAAAAGTATCCTTCGTCCCATAACTATGATTTGTTTGATTAGCACCCTGAAGCTCAGTATTTTTCGAAGATTGATTTGAAGTTGGGGTGCCATCAGTTGAAAGTAAATGAAGCTGACATTTCAAAGACCACATATCATACTAGATGTGGCCATTATGAATAAGTAGTTATTTAGATTGGGTTAACCAATTAACCTGTTGTATTCATTGATCATAAGAATATAACATTCTGTGAGTTCTTGGATAAGTTTGTGGTTGTGTTAAATAATGATATTTTAGTTTATTCCAAAAGTAAATAGGATTATGAAATTAAAATAAGGGTTTTATTTAAATCCTTAAAATAAAATAAACTTTTTGGGAAAATCAGGAAGTGTGAGTTTTTGTTTCAAAATAATTCTCTCCTTGGTGACATTGTTTCACAAAATGTATTCAATCTTTATCCTGATAAAATTTTTTTTGATGAATATCCAAGACCCACAAATAGAATCGGGATTCATAGTTTTCTTGGACTTGCAGGTTACTACCAAAGGTCTGTTGAAAATTTTTCATGATTATCTATCCCATTGACTAAGATATCTTGAGAAGTTGTTAAGTTCATTTGGACAAAATAATCTGATGATTGTTTTCAATAATTGAGGAATAGAATGGTGAAATCTCCAGATTTGGCGATGAATTCTCAAATTGGTTAGTTTGTTATCTATATGAATTGTTTGATGAAATGACTTGGTTGTGTACTTATGTAAAATTACTAAGTAAATTATTATGCTTCATGTTAGTGGAAACCTCACAAGTTAAATTAACCTACACGTGATTTGGAATTTGCTGCTGTAGTTTTTGCTTTAAAAATTTTGAGGCATCATTTGTATAGAGTAAAATGTGAAATATATACTAACACCAAAATTTTGATGTATATATTCGCTCAGAAAGAATTAAACATTTGATGAAGTATATGGTAGTAATTAATCATGTATTAAAATTATACGATCATTTACCATCAATGAAAATAAAATAATGTGGATGATTAATTGAGTCAAAAAAGTAATGCTTCATTAATCGTACTACGTTTCAAATGAGATCCTGTGGTTTTTCTGTGATTAAATTTGGAATAGAAGTCTTTTGTGTATGAAATTTCTCTATTTTTTTAGGTGTCAGTGAAATCATCACTATCAAATAGAATTAAGAATGTGGAGACGGAAAATAGTGAGTTGTAGAAAATGGTAGAGTTGGATCAGAAGGGTATGTTTCCTGATTTTAATATTGATAATGATTGGGTTTTTAGATATGGGAAGAGAATATGTGTGACTTGTGATTTACAGTTGAAGACTGAGTTGATATTTGAAGCTCATCGTTCTCCAATTTTAGGTCATTATAGTAGTACTAATATGTTCAGAGAGCTAAGGGAGTATTACTTTGGGATGGAATGAAAGTATATATTGTTGACATTAATTTGAATGGTATGACATTTCAATAGGTAAATGGAGAGTGACAATTACATAAAAGGAATTTTCAGTGTTTTCCGATGCCAAAGTGGAAATGTGAAACAATAAACATGGACTTCATTGTGGGATTATCGAAAACTTCTCAAGGTGATAATGAAATATGGGATATTGATGATCGATTGAACAACTATTCTCATTTATTCAAATTTGAGATACATTTTCTCTATATCAATATTATTGGGTTTATGTTAAATAGATAGTCAAGATGCAGGGTTTTACCCTCTCCATATAATCTGATCGTGATCCCTAGTTTACTTTTAACATTTGGAATGGACATCATAAGTCAATGTGTATTGAATTAAATTTTTGTACAACTATTCATCCTCAATCAGATGGGTAGTCAGAAAAAAAAATTAAGACCATGGAGAATATGTTACATGCTTGCACGATGGATCATAGGGGTGTTGGGTGCCACATCATTCATTGGTTGAATTTTCTAATAATAACTGCTTTCATTCTAGTATACAGATTGCTCAATATGAGGCATTGTATGGGAAGTGGAGTCAAACTCCATCTATTTTGGGATTATGTAAGTGAAAGGAACATGATTAGAGTAGAATTGGTAGAAGTGATGGAATAAAAAGATCAATTGATTCAAAACCACATGAGAACATCTTAGAGAAGGAAGAAAACTGATGTGGATAACCGGAGGAAGGTTCTTTCTTTTGAGGTTGGAGATCATGTCTTTCTCAATGTTTCTCTGAGGAAAATTGTGATGCATTTTGGTAAAAAGAGAATGTTCAATCTAAGGTTCATTGGACATTATGAAATCCTAATGTTAACAGATCTGTTTTATATAGAGTGGAGTTACCTCCAAGTTTATCTAAAGTACTCAATGTTTATAATGTTTCAATTTTCAGAATGTATATGCCAGATCCATCTCGTTTTTTGATCCCAGAGTTAGTTCAGTTGGAAGAGATTCTCTCTTATGAGGAACAAATAGTCAATAGTTTTGACCGAAGGGAGAAATTGTTGCAGAATAAAGTAATTAATATGGTAAAGGATTTGAGAAAAATGCATATTGTTGAAGTGGAAACATGGAAATATGAAAATTATTTGATGGATAAATACCCTCACTTATTTAATAAGTGAATAGAATCATGGGGACATAATTCCGAAAAGGGGGGAAGGATGTAACCTAAGAGGTAAAAAAAGAATATAAAATTTTCATATTTATTAATATTTCTGAATTAAATATCAATTTAACTTTAAAAGGGATTTTATGTTCGATGTCCTACCTGATAAACAACTTTGAGTTTCATTTAAATTTTATATTGCACAAAACGTTGGGTCATACTGAAAAATAATCATATAATATTATTTTAAATGGTAATTAATTACTATACTTTGTATTAGTGGGAATGGAAACAAAATAACAAAAATATGAATATATTTGTTTGTTAAGTGTTTTTAAATTTATCAAATAATTTTTAGAGGCTCAATATAAGAAAGAATAAGATTTTGAGCATAAATACTCTAATATTCATTAGAAGGTTGATTTACCACATTTTAATATAGACCCCATTTTCAATCTTGTTTTGGTCAAATTTATATGTTATTTTGGAAAAATAATATTCTTCTTTAGAATCCGGATATCAAAATTGACTTAGGGTATTTTTTATAATTTTATTATAAAACTATTTTTTAATGAATAGTAAAAAATACTGTATTTTAATTTAAAACTATTTTTTAACCGAATTTATATATAATAATAGATTATCATTATAATTGATTTTAAAGGGTAATTGTATTATGTTTTTACTATTTACTACAATTTTGTTCATTTTATGTTATTTTATTTTGAAATTTGATATAAATAAGTGTCAATATTTTGATAGTTATTATTTCTTTAAAACACGCTTTTTTAAACCAGGAATTAATTTTCAATTATTTTCTGCCACTTCTTCGTTTTAAATTTTGAAAAATGGATTCCATATTTGTAATCAAGTTTTCCTAATTTTGAAAATTATTAACTCTCATTTTTTAACATTATGGATATTTAATTCAGTAAATATTTTATATACCATGGTTAAACGGTAAATCTGATAAATATGGGTAAAAAATATTATAATAATATTAAAATACCTTAATAGGTGTACAAATACTATTGGTTATTACATGTACAACCATGGCCATCCATGGGACCATTTTGGGACCCCATGGAGCCAAATGAGAGTGATAATGACACTTTATATTAGTTAATTTAATGTAATGGAAAAAATGATTTAAACATATATATTTTAGTAAATCAATTTTTACATGGGGATATATATGTTTTCAGTTTGAATGAAAATATTAATTTTAATGTTTTAAATATTTAATACATAATTATTTTTTATTATTTTTATACAGAATATAAATAAAATTATTTATGACACAATAATGTTGAAATGTTTACCGCATTAATGAATTAATTAAATAAAATAGATTATAAATATTAAAAAATATATCCAAAACCATAACAATTCTTATTGGAAAATTTTATTTCAATAATTAGTCATCATATCATTGTCTGTAAGATTCTTAGGTTTTTTATAAACTGAAAATCATTATATAATTAAATTATATTTTTAAACATTCCAAAAGAGCCTCTCGTACCCTTATAAAAGCCCTCAATTCTAACTAATTCCCCACAATTCTGAAGACCCATGGATATTGATACCACTTCCAAATTAAATCTACCTACATCCCTCTAAAAATCTCATAAGACTTCTGTAGAGACCCGTATCTTGACGTACATTGACATTTCATTACTTTTGCGGAATACTTAGTACATTACAAAAACACACACACAAGGACCGTAATAGTTTAGTGTCTTTGGAAACTCGGACTATAATCTTCTAATCGTGGTGAAAGATCTTCAAAATCTCCCATAAAGATCTTACTTTTTTTTACCTAAAACCTTTCTTTATATCCTGGGGAAAAGAAAACATAAAAGGGTGAGCTCAAATGCTCAGTAAGGGTAAACAAAATAAATATCAATCACATCATATTCATAAGAACATAACATTTTGGAAATCATAACCTGCAAAAGAGAGCATAATTTCATAATCATGGGATAAATCATGGCAGTGAAAAAGTAATCCCAATAATCATAACTTAAAACATGAAACTTTGTGGCATACACACATAATCATAGAGAATCATTTCTTGTTAGTCAAGACTAATTGCCAAGACTATCTTAGTGGACAAAGTCCCTTTCTGAATCGAGTAACCCTCGTTTCAGTCCTGTTTCACTGAACCGGTATAACCTACCATTCCAGCCATATCTATCTCATGAGATATAAAATCTTTACCCAATGCATTGGAGGGAGATATAGGTCCCACCCATCTCATAATGATACCATTCTTATGTGTGCCACAAAATCATAAATCATACATCATTGCATAACCCGTGTAATAAAAATGGGATTCTTAAACAACATGACATCATAAAACCATTCATATAAGATAAAGGAATTGATAAACATAATTCCATCACAACATAGTCAAATCAATGTAAAAATATGGATATAAACATAACCCTTTATTATCTTAGATGGAAAATAATTTTATAAAACACTTGAATTGAATTTTTGAGGAAAATATCCTTTCTTCTTCAAAATCAATTTCTTTTCACAAAACATCATGAAATTTTAAAAGAAAGAGATTTTATTGAAAATAGTCATGAAATATTTTAGAGGAAGCTTCATGAAAATAAGGCTTTATAAAACAGTAGAAATCCGTTCGTGCCGTATAAGTAAAAAAAACATTCTTTGTACTTTTGTCGAAAAAGTCAAAATGTACCTCGTACGAAAAACGACAAAAGATTCCTTTCATATCTTTTACTAAAAACTCACCAAAGGGTAGAATTGGATTTAAAAAATTGTAGGTGTATGTAAATAACATTACATATTGAGGAAACATAGATGTGGATGATAAAATACACCCCAGTAAATACTAAAGTATAAACAATCTTGGATAAAAATGAGATTGTGATATTTCCCTTACCTTAGGTCCGATTTGCTTTGTACGTGTCCGAAGCTCCTGTATAATGGTTTAAATAATGTTATTGACTTATTCCAGAATCATACATATTGATATGATATCATATATGGTCATATTATTAGCTTCTTGTTAGTAATATTTCATTGTTACTTGTTACTCGGGTCTTTATAACTTTTTGTTCTTATGCGTGTTTTGTCGAATAAATTCTTATTCTTATCTTTAGGTTATAGATAATTCATTTAAAGAATGGTATTAGTGTAGTATATGCCATATTCATTCATTCAATTCATTTATATAATCATTATGAAATGATGATCATGTAGAACGAGTCGCATCACATCGTGGAGACGGTATTCCGTACGTACGCACAAGTGATGATATCGTTCCTATGATCGTGGAATTGCATTGGAGTATAAATATATTATTTCAGTATCAATATTACTTCACAATAATCATATATAGTTACTCATTACACCATTATACCCATCCTTGTAAGGTGATGGTGGAAAATAGATTACACCACGGCGTGGAGACGGTATTCCGTATGTACGCACGCGCGGTGATTTCATTTTTCCGTAGGATGGATAGAAGGTGAATTTGGGTTGTTTCATATTTATAATAACATATCAGTATGTAAGTAATACTGATGTTATTACTTTATCATTAAACAACTAAAGAAGAAGAAGTTTAAGAAAAAAGAAATTGAAAAGATCGGTAATGGATATTACCTCTTCTTTGGAACGCCTCTTTGAATCCTCCACTTAAGGAACTAAGATTGGTCTTTGGAGAAGACCAGGACCTCTAGGATTATTATAGGGAAGTGGAGAGGAGAAAATGGTAGGGTTTGGCTGATCTTTAGTGCTCAAATTGGTGTGAGGAGGAGGGGGATGAGGTTCCCTTTTATAAGGGAGGAGAGGGGCACCTTAGGAATTCTTAAAAATATTAATTTATAATAAATCTAACCCCACATAAAAACCTCCAAAAATGACTCATATTCTAATATTAGATGATATAGGGTTGTAATCTCATCAACCAATCAAATTTAGACATGTTTGGATCTTATTTTAAACCTTATCATTTTGATTTATCCTTATTTAATCTATTTAAGTTTATTTGTGGTAATAAAATTCTAAATTTTAAATTATAACAAATAATTACTTATTTGTTGTGAATTTTCCATACTTGTTTACTTTATAACATTATAGACCATATAAATATAAATTTATAATTTTTAAATATTTTTGTGATTTTTAAACAATTTTATAATATGTTATTTCTGTAAAATAACAATAGTGTCAATTTTGACACTATTCATTTATTTGAATTTAAATAAAATATATACAGAAGATATGTTCGAACTAAAAGCTTTAATATATTAATAAAAGGTCATATGTATCTATAAAATTAGTGTATCACATTAAATAGTTCATATAATATTTATTTTATTATTTTTAAAACCATTTATTTGGTTTATCTCTTAATAAAATAATTACTACATCATTTTTGTATAATTATTTAATATACTTATTTGTTGTATAAAATTTAAAATAAAATTCTATGATGAAGATAAATATATTACCTTTCACAATAATACTTTTACTCGAATTTATCATCTTAAAATCACAATATTTAAATTGTTATATTTATTAAATTATGAAGGTGACAACTTTGGCATCATTTAAAATAAAATAATATAAGTGTCATAATCGCTTTTATAAGGCTCCAAATGGTCAAATATTCTACCATTGGATGCTTATGGTTTACATTTACATGTCCAATAAGTTTTTGTTAGGTATTTGTGCATTTTATGGTCACTATTAGTTTAAAAAAACATTATTCTTGATTTTTCACTAGATAAACAATTTCTGCATCACTATTGTGTCATAATTAATGATAATTATTTAATCCCTAAAAATTATAAATAAAATTATATGATGTAGATAATTTCATTAGCTTTCTGTAGACGATTCATGTTCGAAGTTTCATGAAGTTTATCACTAAATTAAAATTAATATACTTATAAAATTTAAGAGAGTGACATGTTGTCACTTTCTTTGGTTTTAATAATAATTAAGTTATTTTCATGGACAAATGTTCTTTAAATGATTCTAATCTGACCCTTAGGTGATATGGGTCGACTTTTAGTCATCCAATAGGATTTTGACATTTGTTAGGGTAATTTTAAAATATTATATTTACCCTTAATTACCCGATTTCTCTTTAACTATGGTAAATAAAATTTACCGTAGTTACTATTCATAATTCCCAAAAATAAAAAGTAGCTTATTAACATAATTTGGACCCACTGATTCCAAATATGGAATCCATTTTTTAAAATTACATACACAGAAGTTGCAGAAATTAAATTAAAATTAATCCTGTTGTCGAATAAAAACGGGTTTTTGTTTAAAACATTGCAAAAGATTGAATTGATTTAACCTACGAATTCAAGGTAAAATCAATGATAATGACATACATTATATTAAATGGTAAAAATATATTCTATTTATACTTTAAAACCATTCAATATTATAATTTAACCACATAAGATATTACGATGAAAAAGGTTGTTTTTAATTAAAATATAGCGTGTTTTTACTATTCATTAAAATGTGAAAGTTACCAGAATAATATGAAAAATTTATCCAAAGTAAATTTTTATTTCTTGATTCCAAAGAAGAATTTTATTTTGTTAAATTAAACTTATAAACATGTCAAAAAAATATATTAATGTGGGTGCGCCATCAAAAGGCGGCAAAACTGCATTTTTTTGAAAAATACTTATTTTACCCGAAAAATTTATTTTGTTCTTATACCATGTTCTAGAAATGTGTAAGATGAATAATAATGTTATAAAATTCAAAATTTAGTTAATACTATTCATAACGTCTAGTTCATGACAATATTATAATAATATAACATTGTTTATTAAAACCCGGTATTGTGTACAGCACACGCTATCGAGGAAGGTCGCGATTGCGTGTAATGCAAGCCAAGTCAGGGTTGCGTATTGTGAAAGAATCCTTCGTTGTTTCATATAACAGAATCCAACCATATTTCATTTATACATTTAATATATATATATATATATACTCAATGTTGCGTAGAATAACTATTATCAAAATTGTGTGTAACACGGTCCAAGAATAGTGTTGCGTATACTGCAAGCTAATACAGTGTTGCATATAGCGCAAGGTAATCTTGGTGTAGAATACAACATAAGACATTAATGAAATTAAAATAATATTTTTCATAAAATCTCGGGGTGTTACATTCTACCCCCCTTAAAATGAATTTCGCCCTCGAAATTCGTTGGGGTTATAAATGGCTTACTATTTGAAAGTTTCTTTGATAGAATCCCACATCGTAAAAAGGAATACCAAAACTGATCTTTAAAAAACAATAGTATGAAACGTAACGGTTACCCAAATAAACTAATCGCTGGGTTTCCACATAGGTGAAAATATGGATATGGAAGAGAAATCTTACCATCATGTTCTGATGGAGAGTGGTAGAGAACATGGCTATGGAAAAGCTAGCAATCACAAATCCATAAATTTGTGATGATCTAGGGTACCATCTGATTCATCAGATATAAGGGCACTAGGAAAACATTTTTGGTTTTCATGATCATTTCCCTAAAGTTGAAAATTTTAATTACAATAAATACTTACTTTATTTTGGTACAATCTCACTGTTGTTCATGCCTTGAACAATTTCCACTTCATCTCTTAAATAAATGAAGTTGAATTTGTTATTCGTGAAGTGTTAGCAGATCATGTGATAGAAAGACGGGTCATTCCATCTGTCTCAAACAAAAGGTTAGCAAAAATTATATACATAAGTCGATCTATAGTGAGATTAATCATATATGGTTCCTAAAATGAACTTATACTTCACATATCATACTACTTAATATAATAAAACTAGTTTTCTACTAAACAGGGACTTCCTGTAGGTCAGTGGTAGGCGATAAAGGCCAGTCGCACTTCGTTTGTTGGTTCGATTCCCACAGCCTTGTCCGAAGCGATGGGCTGTCGCCCGTCCTGCAGGTTGTCCTTTTTCTAAAACTACATTACTATAACATCACATAAATAATATCAAAAAAAAGTTCTATACTTAAACAATACTAACTTATGGTTAACATAATCCATTACAATCTTTAGGCTTATCTAAAATACTTCGGTCCAAGCTCATAGTATAAAGAAAATGATTACTTGAAATGTCGCCAACCAAGCATGTGAATACCATCATTTATCCCCCATATATCTTGTTGGTCACATTCCAATCATGTGAATACTTTAATGATGTATTCTCTTGAAAAATATGAATACCCATTAAACCTTAGTGAAAACATGAATGCTGTCAAAAGTTAACTCTTTCCACATACCAAAATCCAAAAATTCAATATACTCAAACCATGATATAACCTTCTCCTTATATCAGTCATGAGCTCATGAATACTATCAAACATTTTATTTTCTCCTTATCCCTTCATTATGCGCATATCATCTACATTCCAAAAATATCTGAATAACCATTCATGGATACTGGTAACATTAATCAGACAACAATGTACCAATCCTTACATGTCTCTTTATTCCATAGTGCCATGAGATTACTTATACAACATTACACATGATAAACATGTAATCATTCCACTACATTCTTAAACCATTGACCGAGCTTCAACAATTCTTTCATCTCACATATCATTTGTAGTCTCTTCATCATCATCCACATAAATACTTCCCATATGACCATACTTATTATATTCATGAGACTTTCCCTTAGGTCATTGGTTTGCATAATGCCCGTACATTCCACATTTAAAACATTTAACCATTGTTGATGTCGTAGCAATACCATTATCCTCATCCATGTTGTTAACTGAACCTTTTCCTTTGCATTTACTTGCTTTGTGTCCTTCTTTTCCACACCCAAAGCATCTTCCAGTTCCTTTGAAACATTCTCCTTGATGCCTCTTCCCACATGATTTACATAGGGGAAATTGAACTTTCTTTCCTCTATGATCATCATGAAACTCCATCTTTCTCTTATTAGCCGAGTCAGGAAACTTACCAAATTTTACTTTATTGATCATATTAAGAGATTGCTGATTCGGCATAATAATGATGTTTGGACTTCCAAATCCCATTTCATTATGAAGAATATCATTCCATTGTCCATCATATCCTCCATTATCGTGAATCATCTTGTTTCCAGCCATTTTCTAAAACCCAAAAGAATAGTGTGAGAGGCAAAAATCATAATAAAGGGGGATTACCTTCAATATCTAACATCTTAGGTTTAATTCTATGATCATTAGCGTAATTCTATTACTATAACCTATACACATATTTAACCTTAGAGACATCCCTAGACATACCTTAGAAATATCTCTAGGGATCTCACTAAAGTTCTCGCATCCTAGTTTCCAAAGGTTGACTAAACCTTTCCTCTGATACCAACTTTAGAGACCCGTATCTTGACGTACATTGACATTACATTACTTTTGCGGAATACTTAGTACATTACAAAAACACACACACAAGGACCGTAATAGTTTAGTGTCTTTGGAAACTCGGACTATAATCTTCTAATCATGGTGAAAGATCTTCAAAATCTCCCATAAAGATCTTCCTTTTTTTTACCTAAAACCTTTCTTTATATCCTGGGGAAAAGAAAACATAAAAGGGTGAGCTGAAATGCTCAGTAAGGGTAAATAAAATAAATATCAATCACATCATATTCATAAGAACATAAAATTTTGGAAATCATAACCTGCAAAAGAGAGCATAATTTCATAATCATGGGATAAATCATGGCAGTGAAAATGTAATCCCAATAATCATAACTTAAAACATGAAACTTTGTGGCATACACACATAATCATAGAGAATCATTTCTTGTTAGTCAAGACTAATTTCCAAGACTATCTTAGTGGACAAAGTCCCTTTCTGAATCGAGTAACCCTCGTTTCAGTCCTGTTTCACTGAACCGGTATAACCTACCATTCCAGCCATATCTATCTCATGAGATATAAAATCTTTACCCAATGCATTGGAGGGAGATATAGGTCCCACCCATCTCATAATGATACCATTCTTATGTGTGCCACAAAATCATAAATCATACATCATTGCATAACCCGTGTAATAAAAATGGGATTCTTAAACAACATGACATCATAAAACCATTCATATAAGATAAAGGAATTCATAAACATAATTCCATCACAACATAGTCAAATCAATGTAAAAATATGGATAGAAACAGAACCCTTTATTATCTTAGATGGAAAATAATTTTATAAAACACTTGAATTGAATTCTTGAGGAAAATATCCTTTCTTCTTCAAAATCAATTTCTTTTCACAAAACATCATGAAATTTTAAAAGAAAGAGATTATATTGAAAATAGTCATGAAATATTTTAGAGGAAGCTTCATGAAAATAAGGCTTTATAAAACAGTAGAAATCCGTTCGTGCCGTATAAGTTAAAAAAAACATTCTTTGTACTTTTGTCGAAAAAGTCAAAATGTACCTCGTACGAAAAACGACAAAAGATTCCTTTCATATCTTTTACTAAAAACTCACCAAAGGGTAGAATTGGATTTAAGCAATTGTAGGTGGATGTAAATAACATTACATATTGAGGAAACATCGATGTGGATGATAAAATACACCCCAGTAAATACTAAAGTATAAACAATCTCGGATAAAAATGAGATTGTGATATTTCCCTTACCTTAGGTCCGATTTGCTTTGTACGTGTCCGAAGCTCCTGTATAATGGTTTAAATAATGTTATTGACTTAATCCAGAAACATACATATTGATATGATATCATATATGGTCATATTATTAGCTTCTTGTTAGTAATATTTCATTGTTACTTGTTACTCGGGTCTTTATAACTTTTTGTTCTTATGCGTGTTTTGTCGAATAAATTCTTATTCTTATCTTTAGGTTATAGATAATTCATTTATAGAATGGTATTAGTGTAGTATATACCATATTCATTCATTCAATTCATTTATATAATCATTATGAAATGATGATCAAGTAGAACGAGTCGCATCACATCGTGGAGACGGTATTCTGTACGTACGCACAAGTGATGATATCGTTCCTATGATCGTGGAATTGTATTGGAGTATATATATATTATTTCAGTATCAATATTACTTCACAATAATCATATATAGTTACTCATTACACCATTATACCCATCCTTGTAAGGTGATGGTGGAAAATAGATTACACCACGGCGTGGAGACGGTATTCCGTATGTACGCACGCGTGGTGATTTCATTTTTCCGTAGGATGGATAGAAGGTGAATTAGGGTTGTTTCATATTTATAATAACATATCAGTATGTAAGTAATACTGATGTTATTACTTTATCATGAAACAACTAAAGAAGAAGAAGTTGAAGAAGAAAGAAATTGAAAAGATCGGTAATGGATATTACCTCTTCTTTGGAACGCCTCTTTGAATCCTCCACTTAAGGAACTAAGATTGGTCGTTGGAGAAGACCAGGACCTCTAGGATTATTCTAGGGAAGTGGAGAGGAGAAATTGGAAGGGGTTGGCTGAGCTTGAGTGCTCAAATTGGTGTGAGGAGGAGGGGGAGGAGGTTCCCTTTTATAAGGGAGGAGAGGGGCACCTTAGGAATTCTTAAAAATATTAATTTATAATAAATCTAACCCCACATAAAAACCACCAAAAATGACTCATATTCGAAGATTAGATGAGATAGGGTTGTAATCTCATCAACCAATCAAATTTAGACATGTTTGGATCTTATTTTAAACCTTATCATTTTGATTTATCCTTATTTAATCTATTTAAGTTTATTTGTGGTAATAAAATTCTAAATTTTAAATTATAACAAATAATTACTTATTTGTTGTGAATTTTCCATAATTGTTTACTTTATAACATTATAGACCATCTAAATATAAATTTATAATTTTTAAATATTTTTTTGATTTTTAAACAATTTTATAATATGTTATTTCTGTAAAATAACAATAGTGTCAATTTTGACACTATTCATTTATTTGAATTTAAATAAAATATATACTGAAGATATGTTCGAACTAAAAGCTTTAATATATTAATAAAAGGTCATATGTGTCTATAAAATTAGTGTATCACATTAAATAGTTCATATAATATTTATTTTATTATTTTTAAAACCATTTATTTGGTTTATCTCTTAATAAAATAATTACTACATCATTTTTGTATAATTATTTAATATACTTATTTGTTGTATAAAATTTAAAATAAAATTCTATGATGAAGATAAATATATTAAATTTCACAATAATACTTTTACTCGAATTTATCATCTTAAAATCACAATATTTAAATTGTTATATTTATTAAATTATGAAGGTGACAACTTTGGCATCATTTAAAATAAAATAATATAAGTGTCATAATCGCTTTTATAAGGCTCCAAATGGTCAACTATTCTGCCATTGGATGATTATGGTTTACATTTACATGTCCAATAAGTTTTGGTTAGGTATTTGTGCATTTTATGGTCACTATTAGTTTAAAAAAACATTATTCTTGATTTTTCACTAGATAAACAATTTCTGCATCACTATTGTGTCATAATTAATGATAATTATTTAATCCCTAAAAATTATAAATAAATTTATATGATGTAGATAATTTCATTAGCTTTCTGTAGACTATTCATGTTCGAAGTTTCATGAAGTTTATCACTAAATTAAAATTAATATACTTATAAATTTAAGAGAGTGACATGTTGTCACTTTCTTTGGTTTTAATAATAATTAAGTTATTTTCATGGAAAAATGTTCATTAAATGATACTAATCTGACCATTAGGTGATATGGGTCGACGTTTAGTCATCCAATAGGATTTTGACATTTGTTAGGGTAATTTTAAAATATTATATTTACCCTTAATTACCCGATTTACCTTTAACTATGGTAAATAAAAATTACCGTAGTTACTATTCATAATTCCCAAAAATAAAAAGTAGCTTATTAACATAATTTGGACCCACTGATTCCAAATATGGAATCCATTTGTTAAAATTCCATACACAGAAGTTGCAGAAATTAAATTAAAATTAATCCTGTTGTCGAATAAAAACGGGTTTTTGTTTAAAACATTGCAAAAGATTGAATTGATTTAACCTACGAATTCAAGGTAAAATCAATGCTAATGACATACATTATATTAAATGGTAAAAATATATTCTATTTATACTTTAAAACCATTCATTATTATAATTTAACCACATAAGATATTACGATGAAAAAAGTTGTTTTTAATTAAAATATAGCGTGTTTTTACTATTCATTAAAATGTGAAAGTTACCAGAATAATATGAAAAATTTATCCAAAGTAAATTTTTATTTCTTGATTCCAAAGAAGAATTTTATTTTGTTAAATTTAACTTATAAACATGTCAAAAAAATAGATTAAAGTGGGTGCACCATTAAAGGGCGGCAAAACTGCATTTTTTTGAAAAATACTTATTTTACCCGAAAAATTTATTTTGTTCTTATACCATGTTCTAGAAATGTGTAAGATGAATAATAATGTTATAAAATTCAAAATTTAGTTAATACTATTCATAACGTCTAGTTCATGACAATATTATAATAATATAACATTGTTTATTAAAACCCGGTATTCTGTACAGCACACGCTATCGAGGAAGGTCGCGATTGCGTGTAATGCAAGCCAAGTCAGGGTTGCGTGTTGTGAAAGAATCCTTCGTTGTTTCATATAACAGAATCCAACCATATTTCATTTATACATTTAATATATATATATATATACTCAATGTTGCGTAGAATAACTATTATCAAAATTGTGTGTAACACGGTCCAAGAATAGTGTTGCGTATACTGCAAGCTAATACGGTGTTGCGTATAGCGCAAGGTAATCTTGGTGTAGAATACAACATAATACATTAATGAAATTAAAATAATATTTTTCATAAAATCTCAGGGTGTTACAACTTCCCCTAGGAAGATGGCATTTTAATTAATCATTTTGGTTCAAACCAATGGGAGATACCAGATTTAAAGGTAACATATTTTCTTAAGTTCCTTTGTTTTATTTTACATCTCAAACACCCTAAACACCTGTATTCCTATCTTTTATAACAACACCAGTATCCTAAAAATACTAGCTTGTTTTTATGATATGTATTCGAAGTAAACTTACACACACCTCCATCCAATGGGTAATGAACATACTGTTTCTGTCGATGGCGAATGACTGCCTCACGAAATGATAATTGTTCAATATTCTCCTACCTCCTCTTATGGTTGTCATTAAGATGGAACTGTAATTATATGTGATAATATATATATATATATAAATATTGTTCATATGCTTCTAAATTTTTAATTTATAGAATACCTTTCTTCTTTTCCATAGTGTGTAAATTTGATAATTGTATTTGAGAAAGTGCGGACTACCGCCCCCTTAAAGTGATAGTACATGTTCATAACCTACATGGAATGTATAAATTATAGAGTTAAATGTAATATATATTATATTATTCTATAATTATAATATACATATGTATTATTTTGTTTTCATTCCATTAAATATAAAATAGAAATGAAAATAGAATTCATGCGTGCGTACGGCTTACCATCTCCATGAACTGTGTATTTCATTTCATACTAAAAAATGTAAAGTGCTATTATAAAAACATATATATACTGGTTATATATATGATTTATAAATAATATCTAAATCATGAATATAATTATGTTGATAATGCAATTTCAACCACATGGACAATTTATATTTATAACAAGTTCATTATTAACTCATGATCCAAAAATCTATAAAATATCCAATATATACTCAAATAATTCACTAATATCTTTAAAAATTTATCAATTGATATAAAAGGAATAATAAATTTGAAAAAGTTTCTTAATAATGTATAAATTATCTTTAGTTTATTATTTCGAAGATAAAAGACCGATCTATTCAAGTTGGACAAGGGGTAAAAAACATTGTCTCAATCTCTATTTAGTGAGGTATATATTGTTTTATACATGAATATATTTTATACCCTGAATAAAGTCATTTTACTTCTCATTTCAATCAAAAGTTATTTTTTTCTACGATGTGTATTGCTAAATGAGACAAATAGTATTTATTTTTAACGTACGCGGTGACAACGACTTCTTCCGCCACAAAGAGTATTATATGATCTATAGATTCTAAAACAAGCCGTAATGTTTTTAAAAGGAAAATAAATACCATATAATCTTTTACTTATTTTGGTATTTAAAATTATTTTGATAATGGGTTTCTAATTTCAATATATTAAAATGATATATTGTGAATGAAATTTGGAAATTTTATCTTTCACTTATGTTTATTTAATGGGTTATAAATATGTTTTGGATCTTGTGCATTGTTTATGTATATGTGTAGTTATGTAGTAAACCTAGGGTGGGTGGGCCTAAGATAGATCTCCAATACATTGGGTAACATAAAGATTTTAAATGTGATGTTTCTGCTAAGTGTTTTTTGGAATATATAGTGATGGGTATACCAAATGAAACTCCCTACGTAGTTGTGAAAGCTACAAAGTAAGAAAATTATTTATGACACAAGTTACCTTTATGATTTTTCATTTCATTATATATTTCATAAATATTATGATTTCATGAGTTGTGTTAAATATCTTATGTTATGTATGTATTGATGATCTAATGTTCTCATTGTTTTTTTATAACCCTAACTGAGCTTTTTATACTCATCCCATGTTTGTAAACATTTTTTCCCATGACTTAAAGATGAATATGGTCAAGGATGGGATCAAGAGAAATTCATGCATTATAAAGAAAAAAACTAGACATGACTCATTATTTTCATGAGTGTTTATTTTATTTAAAAAATGGGAGATGATTAAAATTGTCTACTTTGTAATTTTTGAGATTTAATATAATAGTTATGGCGTAATTCTCTAAAACATTGAACCTAAAAATATCCTCAATGTGAATTATTAATTTAATTCAAGATTATATAATGATTTAAGGCTCATTACTTATATATTAAATAATAATTGTTTGATAAAAGAATATATTCAAATTTAATTTTAATGATGATGAATATAAAGTCAAATTATATGAATAGATTAGAAAATTTATAGTAATGATATTTTATAAAAAACAATATAATATAAAAAAATATAAAATTCAAAAGATCATATATTCTACTAACTGAATTTAATATGCTCTATAATATCAATTTTGGTCAATTTATTTTCTTATTTTACTTTTATAGATACATTCCTTACACATAAATTGTAAAATTCATTAATGTCATTCTAATGGTCATAATGGTTATGTGGGGACTAAATCAAATATATGTAAATGAAAACATAAAATAAACATGTCCAAATCATATTAGATGATTTTATGAATACAAAGTATTATAAAATATATTTAAATATATTAATTTATTCCATTTTTCATGAATGTAAATTTAAATTAATGTACTACTTTATGTAATTCAAGGAATGACTATCCCTTTTGCAATCGAACCTCCTCTCCTCTCATCCATCATAACTTTTGAGAACTCATGTATATAAAATGGAATACAAAATACCTAGATAAAATGACTACCCATTTCCTTTATGTTTTATTTTCCTCATAAATGCATCATTACAGTGTATAAGGTGTAATGAAATTGAGGTTATCTAAAGAAAAAGAATAACATTAAAGAGAATATTTTCTCTTATATTTATTTTTCAAATTCCTTTAAATAATATTAAACTATTATGATATAATATTATTAGTAAAAAAATTATATATAGGGGTTTTATATTTATCATTTAATAACATATACCAACCTTCTCTACCTTCAAATGAAAAATGAAACCATTGTTCTGGTGTACTGAAGACTACAACCATTAAAACTGATGAACTTTTTTTCCATTACAACCTATCACTGATAGTTATAAGGATATATTTATTATTTATATACATTTAACATTGTAATATTAATTCTTTAATATATCTATATCATCTATTTACATTAAATTTTTTCCAATGAGAAATGCTAAAATTGTTTGTGTTATTGTATAGATTATGATCTCCATAGAGAAATATGATATTGCTTATCACCACCTAAAATGGATGGTATATAAGTATTTTTAATGTGATAATTTTAAATAATTATATAATCATAATTATTGAATATAAAATAATACTCACATATTCCCCTAATGTTCATTGTAATGTGGAAACATTTCCTATCCATAATTATGGTGTAACATCAATGAGATTATAGTTTAATTGATATCTCATAAAAATCAATCCTAGTAGTTCTTATAAAAATAATCAATGTATTAATATTATAATTCTTTAATGATTATTAATTTGTATAATTTCAAACAAGGACCTATATTACCACATTCAACCTAATGAATCTATTTTTAAATTATTAACTGAACATCCCAATAAAACATGACATAGACATAATTTATTATGCAATTTATTATTTCTTTTTAATAATACATTCCATAATGAAGCGATGTAAAGACAAAATAATTTAATAGTTAAAGAAAAAATCCCTAAACTCACATACAAAATCCATTATGTAAATTACCAAATCATGTAATTGATTTTGTCTTTATATTGACATTAACATAACTGTCTTTATGTCGTCTGCGTCAAACACAACATGGTACCGGCATATCCCGTGCAAGACTGAGTATAACGATAATCAGTAGGGACCCCGAGACCCTCAAGGTCTCACTAAATCCAACAAGGATAACCCATATGAAATATCACAACAGATAACTTTTACTTAGGTATATGCCCATACATATACCCAAGTTATCAAATAACCCATCTCAATCATTAAGTAAACACAAAGGTCATTGACTCAGCTCAAACCTGGATTTTCATTATCGAAACCACAAATGTTGGAGAAACTCCTCCTATATCGAGTACAGTGGCCCTGTAATGACTCTGAGGCGCTACTCACTAACCATAGACTGCTGAGGTACTCCTCCTATCGAGTACCGCGAGTCTGCTGCTAAATACCAGGTGCTCCGTCTGCTGAGGGTCTTCCGCCAAATATCGGGCGCTCTCCCTAATAGCCTACATAGGTAATCCTCCTGTCGAGTACCGTCGGTCTCCAACCAACTATCCGGCGCTCCTTCCGGCATTGGTATACCGCCAAATATTGGGTTCTCCATCCACTGGGCTAACCAAATCACTACGAGTCGAATCGGTCAAGAAGTCATTAGGTCTACAGATTCTTGGTCTCCGCACTCCGTACGCTCATCTCCAGGAGGATCGCTCCACAAGCTACTGGTAGTTACATCCAACTATCACGAACTCTCATGCAGAAGTATCAAAAAGGACCACCCTATCATAGGGGTCTAAACTCAATTGACGGCGCGTCAATCGGACGCTCGGTCTGTGAGTTATTTACATTTCCGTTCCAGGGGCCCGTTTAGATTTTGGGTACAATCCAACCAAAACATATTCTAATTGTGTCCAAACCTCTAGTGAAGTATTCTAAGGGAACCGTCTCATAAATAAGAATCTAATAAAGTTGACGGCCCATCAATCAGATGTCCGGAGCTCAAGTTATATGCGTTTCCGCTCCGAGGGCCCGGTTGGTTTCGAGTTCGAACCAACCCGGAAATATTCAAACATCGCCTAAACATGGGGTTTAAACTATCGAAACTACAGACTCGATACAAGGAATCCTATACAACTGATGGTGCACCTATTAGAGGTTTGTACATCAAGATATGCCCGTTTAACCGAAAACGGTCTGAAAATCGGGTGTATGGGCTCGGTCCGACCCGGACCAACACCCCATGGGTCGGACCGAACAAGGTCCGGCCCACTAGGGCCCAGCCTAGCCCCTCTGGCTTGTCGTGGCCTGGCCCTGGCAGCCCGGATCGGCACTAGTGGCCCGGACCGGCCGGTGCTGTCCGGCCAGCGTGTCCCACGTGGTTGGCCGCGGGGCTAGACGATCGGGCAGGGTGGCAGCGGCCAATGGGGCCCGCCCTTGCCACTGATTGGGGTGGTGGGTTACACCTCCCGGTTCTTCTAAATGGCCAGCCGTGTTGGCTGGACCTCGTGTAACTGCGGGACCCCTCGGGTCCCTCATCTAGATGGCACAGGCGGCCAGTACAGTCGGCCGCCCATCCAAATTGGTCGCGGCCTTAGGTCGTGGATGTGTTCAACCGGCACGGTGCAACGGTGTCGCAACCCACCCCGGTCATGGCCCCTGTAGCTCCGGCGCAGCGTGGCGGCGCCATGCCCCTCCACCGCAGCCCGTTCTGTCTATGTTCATACTCTACTCCGAATGGTACGACGTTGTCGCGCCTTTACGGGGACCCGGAAATCATGTGATGACGATCTGCTTATGTTCAGCCCGACGCCCACCGGTTCTTTGCAATCGGCCTCCATCGTCCACAAACAAAAAATGAGAGGGGAAGTTTTGGACTGTGTTCGTGCAGTCTAAGTCCTTCCTCATCAAGATGGTATCATGAGGCCAAAAGAAACTGACGATTTGAAGAACGATTATGAATGGAATTAAAACATGAACATAACATCCCCTACATCGAAAAATGGCATTAAACGATGGAGACTCGTAGAAGATGGGCATCACCGAAGACAGGCATCATTCCGTCAACGTCAGGAAGAATGGGGGTGAGGGTGGCATCAGCGTTCTTTGTTCATCGTTCTTCATTGGAGGAAGAGGAAAACACTCCAAGTGCTGGGTGTCGGGCTTTGCTGCTAGCGTTCTGACGCTTAAAGAATTCTTCTAGAACTCCTTCCCCATGCATCCTTTATATATGAGTGGGGGTTATTCATTGGCATGCAAGTCATAAATGGAGGATTTATGAGAGATGGATCCTCCAAATTAATCCACTGTGGTGGTTCATTAAAAAGGGGAGGAAGTCAAAAAGGGGGTTATTGGCCCAGGTGGACCATACAGAATAATGTCCTCCAAAGGGAGGATATTTCAAGGCGGGCCCCACCATTAATTAACCACAAAAAGGAAAAGGGGGGTGGTTAATTCTTGGATGGTCCCCTCGTTAAAAGGGGAGGTTTCATCCTCCTCAATTAAGAGGGTAACTTAATCCTAGTGGCTCTCCCTCATAAATGAGAGTGAGTCACAGAGTTATGATTTCCCTCCCATTAATGGGAGGCCTCATGTGATTTCCACCACAATCAACCTCACATTGGAGGTTGGATCTCGGTGGGCCCCACCACCGTAACCTCTCATTGGGGCTTAGGGTGTGGTAGTCCCACCACCAACTCCCAAGTGGATATTCTAACCACTTTATCTGCACATCACATGTTTAAAAAAATTGTTCACTTATTTTATTTTATTATCCCACGTAAGTCCCCAAAAACTAAATTTCATACCCGATCATTTGTCGTCGAGGTGAAAGTCTTCTTAAGAGAAAACCCGCACTACGAATTCAATGGTGCCCTCCGATTTAAATTCTTAGCACCGGTTCAAAAGATAGAAAAACCCACTCTTTCGTTCACTGAACACACCCGAGCTAAACTTCATAAATAGATTTCGGGCACAATGGGCCTCAGAATCAAGGGCCTTCAGATGCAACAGACTTGTAAAATTCCAAAAACATTACTAAAATGTTTTTCTTTAAATATCCTGGTCTTTAAATTACTCCCACCTCAGGGATTTACGTCTCCGTAAAGCTACAACACAAACTAGGGAAAATAAAGGAGGTACCGAGCATGCATCTGAGCCTCCCGCTCCCTAGTGCTCTCCTAGAGGTTCCCATGCTTCCAACGAAAGCAGAAAAGTGGAATCGACTATGCTCATAGGACCCGCTCATGTCAATCCTCAACCTCTTCTAGAACCCCGTGGAGGTCGCCACGTCATCTATGTCCAGATCCCTGTGGTCGATGATGACGGATAGGTCGTACATACATTTCCTCGGCTGAGATACGTCGATGACATCATGCAACCAGTGCATCTGAGGTGGAAAGGCTGGATGAAACATGAAGATTACTTACTGCCTCGTCCAAATCTTTGTAGACCCAATCGAGGTGAGACCCATAAGAAGACTTGGTCATCACCCTTGAACTCCAGTAGTCTCATCTCCTATCCACATAGGACTTCTATCTGCTTTGTGCAGTCTTCATCCGCTCCTTGATGGTCTGCACCTTCTCCGTCATAACCTGAACTATCTTTTGTTCTACACTTGTTTACTCCATCACTATCCACAAAGGATATCCAAAATGCGGCCAACTGATGTCTCGCTACTCCTAACAATTGAATGTCAGATCTCCTACTTAGAGCATCTGCTACAACATTCCCCTCCCCATGAGTATACGAAATCTCAAAGTCTTAGTCCTAGAGGAATTCAAGCCATCACCGCTGTCTCAGGTTCATTTCCATCTGAGAGAAGATACACCTAAGAATATTGAGTTTGAGAGAACTATAAACTGTTTGCTCAATGAACAATGGTTGAGACTAGCCAATTGTATGAACACATCTCCTCCCTTCTTCATCTATGTTCTACCAAAGAGCTGCTGAGATTTCTCTTCTATCGAAAAGTGAAATCTGGTCTCATCCCCTGGATAAACCACGTTCTTTGCCTAATATATTCAATCATGACATGAATGGTACTATTTCATTCCATAGATGTCATCGTAAGGCCTCGACGCTACTACCAAGAGATCCAACCGTTACTCCCACCTCCAAGGGTTGAGTCACACTGTCGGCATCAGGGCGTGGTTACTGGGTCTCCCCTAGTAGAAAACTTACAAGTGAGGGTCAATTCAATAGTTTTAACTGGAACCTCTAAGAATCAACAACAAAAAAAGGATAGGATATCAAAAGTCATAATGATTATAGTATTTTATTACTACAGCTCGTAGTACAAAGTGAAAACGCCAACACAATAATGACAACATCAATAAAAATGAAGCAAGAAGCACCAATAACAAAGGCCTCCATGAATGGAACTAGTATCACTCATGTCCACCTGCTTCTGAAGCTCCATTGTCGTATGCTTCAGCTACATGAAGTTGAGATCTCCCATATACACCCATTCACTGTGCTCAGGGTGGACCTCTTGGTGGTTGTGGAAACTCCTCGAAGCATCGTACACCACCGGATATACGTCCAGCTCATCTGCCCTAGTCTGGAAGGTTCCTTTACTGCCTGCTACTCATCTGCTGGACAGGTTAGGCAGTCTTGATCCAAGTGACCCTGTTTGTCGCATGTATAGCACTTCGTGCTCCTCGTATGGCTGACTTTATTTTGTTATCCTTTCACAACCAATCCTCTAAACCGAGGTCGCCCACCTATTTTCGTTGTCCTCCTAGACCTCCAAATCATCTTTCTTCTTCCTACAGATGATTCGGCTACTGAAGGAAAAACATGCGTCAAGGGAAGCATCTCCTGAGCATGCTCAGATTGTAGAGTCATTGGTAGAAACTCCACCCTGAAGAAAGTCTCAAAGAATCCCTAGGTGAAGGTCATCTCATAGAAAAACGGGGGCATCTGGCTCCAGCACCTCTCACCTGCTCCCTGGAAGAAGCTAAGAGCTAGTTAAATCATCATGTCTATGGGTGTCCCAGGTGGGTGGAAAGGTCATGCTACAGACTCCAGCCAGTGCCCAACCGTCTGAAAATCTGACTCGCCTCGAAACCTTAGAGGCCTCTGACGTTGGAACTCGTGCATCGCTCTCAAGTGGAGTGCACTCTCTACTAGTGTCTGGTCTAGATGAGGGCCCTGTACTGAGGCCTCGTCCCTCATCGGCATGTCAGTACGTACAACTGTTGGGTTTCTAGCTGATCGTCTGCGGTGAGGCATTCTGATAGAACAGATGTGACATGATCAAAAGACTATACCTGGTGATCTAACCTTGTTTGAGCTTATTTAAAAGAATCTTTTGAAAAAAAAACATGTAATCAATGTTTTCAGGCACAGAGTCGGAAATCAGAAGTCATGGACCTGGTGTATGGATCCGTCAGCCGCCCGCACTGTAACGTCCCGGTTCCGGAGCCACGCAACGGGTGCCCCGAACCCAGTTCTCCATGTGACCTCAAGCACATTTACCCAAATGAAAGAGGATGCCAACTAGAAGCAAAGGCCCAGGTTTGATAGTGGGGAAACTATGCCCTCATTTTTCAAAGTGTAGCGCAGTGGAATACAAAATAAACATACAACAACAGCGGAAGCAGTAACAGTACATATAACTAAAAATGAAGAACTGATAACAAAAAGGGAAACCAACATCATATATATAGGAAGATGAAACATGTCATTATTCTATAACATATCCAAAACATGTTACACTTCCATACAATACAATACAACAGAAGTACAAGTAAACAAAAGGAAAATAGAACAACCAGTGGCATCGTGAGCCAATGAGGTGTCCCATGATATCCTACGCCCCAGCAGCAATCAAGTACCTATATAGGGACCCATTCTCTTACCTAAACCTATAGGAATGTAATCTTTTTGGGTCGAAAAGCATGACCCAAATAGGGTGTGAGAAATATATCTCAGTAGGCACCCACCGAAGGCTCGTGCCCAACTGGGTGTAAAACGCAACAACAGTGTGCAGTAGTGAATGCAATAAACTAAGCATTACACAAAATTAACTAACATAACAGTTATATTGCCATTTAATTATTCATTTAATCAATTTTATATAAGAAATCACTATATTGAATTTCTATGTAAACAAACAGCATCCTCAAACAAATAGAATCTCACCCTCAGGTAATCAGAATCTTTCCCTCATGCATAACCAATGTTTCTATCAGGCGTACGAAGTGACTCCCTCAGGCATAGAGTCTATCGCCCATAGGCACGAAGAATTTCCCCTCAGGCCGAAAGAGAACATTGGCCTCTGGCTAATATAGTCATGCCCTCAGGCTAAAGTAAAACACTACCCTCATGCACAAATAATCAGGCTATTCCGAACATGTAAATAAGCAGTTCACATACAATTCCTCTCAAGGAAAAAGTAATGTGAACATTAATTAAGGCATACCCTCGGGTATCCTGTCCAAATGGATAAACAAAGGAACGCACCCCAGGGTTGGTACTGGATCCAAGAAGTGATCCCAAACAGCAATTTAATATCACATACAATTACCTATAAAATTCTAGGTGTTTAAAATAGCCCCGGCCTCAGCCACACGACACCCCAAATATGGGTTTGTAGCTCAAAAACACAGAAAAACGCACGACAGTTGGAAAATAAAAACCATGCCACCTACCTTTAACGCCAACAAACGTTATACGTGATCGTCGGCCCACGAATCGCCCAAGAACAACAATGATCTGAGGTGAATGAATACCTCATTCAAAAATAAATAATATCCATTAGAGGAAGAATTGTAAAGAGACACACCAGAAGAAAAGAGAGCATACCCGTGCGGTCCCAACAAGATCGATGAAGGCGGGTTCGGATTCCCAGTTTGCGATCGATGGATCCTAGAAGATTCGGACATCCCTTCTGAGCTCCCGTCCGGTTCTAAGCCTTCCCTATGAAAAGGGGAGGCTACTTCCCAATTTTAGAAAAAAAAACAATTCACACGGCATGTATTTCTAAGTACACTACGTGGAATTCCAATTTTTTAAACTGTTCCTCTGACGGCTTCCCACCAGCGTGGCACTGTTCACCTGTCGACATGACTACAAAGCGTGTCTTCAAGAGTACAGGGCGTGTTCTGCCACACAGCTTGCCACCACCTCAATATTCCCCTGCCTACTGACTACACCATGTGTAAGGGACCACTACACGGTGTGTATTTGGTTCCTACAACCTTCATCGCTGACATGGCCACACACCCTATGTACTGATCCCACACGGCCAAAAGTACATGGCGTGTGGAAAAGTACATGGTGTGTACTTCGAAAAAATTGGGATATTTCCCCATTTTCCATATTTTCTCAAAAACACGTAAGGAAAAGAGAAAAGAAGAAACTCGTACCTCAAAGATAAGAAACGGGTTCTTACAAACTTATCCCCTTAAAGCAATTCTTCCCTAAATTGACCTTCTAATGGTGGTGAAGATATAGTCGTGAATAACTCTAGCCACTGAGAATGTATGTCACTTGCCCGCTCCCAGGTTTTTTCCTACGCTCAGCCATGCAGCCATAGAACCCGTACGAGAGGAAATGTCCGGCCTCGGAGAACCTTCATGCTCCTATCAACGATATGAATTATATTCTTCTCAGAGGAAGCATATACCTGAATATCAACCTCCTCAGGATGAAGAATGTGAGACATGTCTGAATGATAGCGGCACAACTGAGATACAGGTAAGGCGTTGTGCATGGTTCGATACCTCTTTGGTAACTGCAACTGATAGGCAATCGACCTGACTCTCTACAAAATCTCAAATGGCCCCACATACCTCGTTGAATGTTTACCATGTCTTCTGATCTGCTTGTGTCCCAGCCTCAGTGAAACACACACGAAAAGATGATCCCTGACCATGAACTCCAAAGGTCATCTACGAAGATCAGCATAATTCATCGGATGAGATTGTGTGGTAGCCATCTTCTTCTGAATCCACTATACCTACTTAGAAGTCTCCTACACAAGACGTGGACCCAGTGAAGCTGCCACACCAGCCTCTAACCAGCACAATGGTGATTGGCATTGCCTACCATATAAATCCTCGTATGGTGACATCTCTATTGTTTCCTAGAAATTGTTATTATTGGAAAACTAGACTAGGGGTATATGCTTCACACAAGATCCCCCAGTGTCTAGGACACATGCACACATCATATCCTCAAGCACTTGTGTCATACGCTCTGACTCGCCATCGGTCTGAGGTTGGTAAACCATGATCAAAAAATACTCTGTACCCAGTGCCCTCTGAAAACTATCCCAGAAATGTGACATAAAACATGCGCCCATATCTGAAATGATAGAATGAGGGACACCATGAAGACGTACAATCTCCCGGATATACAACTTCTTGATCTCATCAACACAGAAGGTCACCTGGATCTGCAACAAGTGATCTACCTTCGTGACTCTATCAACAACAACTCACACGACATCATTGCATCGAGGTGACATGGAAAACCAGTCACGATGACCATCATGATATCATCCCATTTCCACTTAGAAATGGTTAACTAATGTAACAGTCCGACTGGCCTCTGATTCTCTGCCTTCACCTGCTGACAGGTGGAACACCTCGTAACAAAAACAGGTACATCTCACTTCATACCCAACCACTAGTCATGACATATCACATATCGGTACATTTTGGTAACCCTGTGATGAACTACCCAAGCTGAATCATGAAACTCATGCATGAACTCCTCACGTATATCCCCTGGAACCCATACTTGTCCATGGAAACGCAAAACCTCATCATCGTCTATCATCCAACTAGGAGGAGGGTATTCACATGACACTGACTCCCATAGAACTATGCCTTATGGATCAGATAGGTATCTCATCCTCACTATATCTAGGGGTAGAAGTCACATCTAGAGATGAAAGATAAGTATGCCCCTGACTATCATGCACCTCTAAATGCATCTTAGAGAACAAATCCATAAGATGCCACTCACCACTGGCCTCCTGCACAACATGTATATGAGTCTTCATTATCAGTGCATCAGATACCGCTTTACCTTTACCAGGAGTATAGGCAAGCTCAAAGTTGATGGACTGTAGGTATTCATCCAATCTTCGATGTCTCAGATTCAAGTCAAGATGAGTAAAGATATACATGATATTTTTGTGGTCGATGAAAACCACAAAACGTTTTCCAAACAGATAATGTCTCCAACAGCGCAACGCATGAACAACTATAGAAAACTCGAGATCATGCGTCAGGTAATTCCTCTCATGTGACCTCAACTGCCAAGAACCGTACACAACAACTCGATCACACTGCATCAACACTATTCCCATCCCAATACTTGATGAATCACAATAAACTGTATAGTTCATCCCTTTCTCTATGAGTATTAGGACTGGTGCTGATGTCAACCTCCCCTTCAGGTACTGAAAGGATGTCTCACAAGAATCCATCCAAACGAACTTCACACCCTTCTTAGTCAAAAATTTCAATGATGCTGCTATGTGGGATAAGTCTTGTATGAAGTGGCTTTAGTAACCAGCAAACCATAATAAACTATGTATCTCAAACACCTTCTTAGGATGCTCCCAGGAAACTATTACTCTCACCTTCTCTGGGACTACTGAAACTCATGCCTGTGAGATGATATGAACCAGGAAGTGAATCTGGTCCATCCAAAAGTGTCACTTTGAGAGCTTAGAATATATTTGATACTCTCTCAATGTACTTATTACGATCTCAAGATGGGTGGCATGGTCCTGTCGAGTGTGAGAGTACACAAAGATGTCATCCACAAATACTACCACGAACTAGTCTAGATAAGGATGGAACACATGATTCATCAGTGCAATGAAATCTACTAGCACATTCGTGACTCTGAACGGTGTAACACTATATTCGTACAGACCCTACATGTTCCTAAAATCCATGAGAGGTATATCGTATGGTCTAACGCGCAGCTAATTAAATCCTAATCTCAAGTCAGTCATTGAGAACACTCATACTCCACGAAGTTGATCAAAAAGATCATAAATCCTTGGAAAAGGATATCCATTCATGACCATCAACTAGTTCAGATTACAATAATCCACACAGTTTTTGAGGGTACCATCTGCATTCTTTGAAAAAAGGACTAGAGAACCCCAAAGAGAAGTACTGGGTCGTATGAAACCCTTTTCCTGTAAATCCTCAAACTGCCTCTTGTGCTCGTACAACTCAGGTGTAGCCATCTTATAAGGAGGAATGGACACCAGAGTTTCTCCTGGCACAAGCTCAATAGAGAAATCCACCTCACTCCCCAGAGCTAGACCTGATAATTAGTCTTGGAAGACATCCCTTAAATGATCAAAAACTAGAGGGAAATCCATCTGACAAGTCCCCTAATCATCTAGATATAAGCTCGCAATCTGTGTTGTGACTCCACCACACCCATGATGCCCAGGACCAGCTCGACTCGCCTGAACATCACATTCGCCGTTTTATAGAAACTATCCTCCCTCTGGTGACATGAAACTCAACCTGCAATGATAGAAGTCTACAAAGGCTCAAAAGTGAACCAACCAGTCCATCCCAAGAATGACATCATATGTCATCATCTCTAAGACATAGAGGTACCAATGAAAGTGACACCCTCCAACCACAACGGGTAACTCCTTGCACTAACGCACACTAGACATTCTAGTCCCCAAAAGAGTGTCTACCGTCATAAAATCAGAAGATGTACAAATACAAAGCTCAAGAATCTCCCCGAAGGGCACATATATGAAACTATGTGTAGCTCCTGTTTCAAAAAGTACTGAAGATAAAATAGAAGCTACTAGAATAGTAACTTTGATAGTAGAAGGTCCGGGATCTTTCTCTTGCTGGGTCTGTTGCACTGCATATGTCTGCCCAGTGCCACGGCCCTGCGACACATCCTAACTACCCTGAGCTGTTCAGCCCTATTGCCTCTGAGATCCTATTGTATGTCTACCACATCCATGTCCACCATCTCTTCATACACACCCTGACGTATTCCAGTTCCATGACTGGTAAGAATTCACTGGTCCTTCTCCCCCTTGTGGAGTCTGCACATTAACCCTCTCACTAGCCATCAGTGGAAACACCCTACAAAAGCACTGCAGATGAGCCATCTTGCCACAATCTTGGAACTCCACTGGATCACGAGGACATTGTGGTCTCTTGTGCCCCTCTTTACCACACAGGTAGCTCCTGATCGCCCCCCCCCCCCCTTAAGAAACTGTCTGGTTGGTACTGCCACCCTGAGAGAAGTCCATCTATCTCTTCCTCTTACCAGTAGAAATGGTACTAGAAACCGGTGTTGATCCACCCTGGCCCACACAACTAGATTCCCTCAGGTTTCTCTCTGTAATCAGCCCCTGATTTAAAATATCATGTACTAAAGGCAACCTTAAAACATTCACCAGTGCTCAGATTTCATACTGAAGACCATCCTCAAAGCGCATATCCCTCAACGTCTCATCACCCACCAGAACGGGTGCAAAACACGGAATCACAATAAAGTGAGCAGAATAGTTCATCACCGACATAACGCCCTGCTACAGATTCATGAACTCTAGACCTCTATCTACCCTCAGTATCTCTGGGAAGAAGAAGTCATAGAAGACTTCATGAAAACCTTCCCACGCCATGTCTCTGTGATTCTCTATCTGGGTGGCAACATCCCACCATCTTTGGGTGAAATCACGCAGCATGTATATCGCAATCTTGACCCTCTGCCATGGAGGTGTCTCAAGATTCTCAAAAATAGTCTACATCGATCCTAGCAAAGACATTACAGCCTGGGGTCCGCCATCCCTAGAAAACGTAGGCAGATGCTGCTGCTAGAAGATACGTGTCAACTAATCCATAGATGTGGAAGCCTACAGTGCTCCCTGAAAGCTCTACATAAACAGCATAAAGCTCTCATAGAACTGCGTCTCCATGCCTGTGTCTGGTATAACAGCTGGCGCCGCATATGGCTCTACTGGAGGATCCACTGGTAGCCCATGGCCCACCATCTCTAAAGTGTAGTCATCACCAATCTCCTGGCGAACATCGCAGGTACGTCTTGGCCGAATGACTCTACAAGGTCAAATTCATGCCTTAGAACAAGATTATTAATGACCAAAAATGAAGAAACCCAAATGGGATCAGGAGGAAGAAGCCATTCAAAATTTGAAAAACAAGACTACATGACATGCACAATGACTACATGGTGTGTACTTGACTTCCCTTCCCTTCTCGAGTCCTTCTAAATGGATAATCCACACAGCTCTCATTGAACAAAACTAGAGGGTGTGTATATAATCTATATGGCGTGTATGGTGTAATTTTCCAACTGCATATGTCGCTTGGGACATGGCCGACAACTCGGCTTGACACTAGATGGCGTGTTCCACCCTCACATGGTGTGTACTCCACCCCGCTTCCCTTCCACATGGCTAAGTCCACATGGTTTGTCCTTGGACAAGACTACATGGTGTGTCCCACAGGTACACGTTGTGTTCTTGACAAGCTTCGCTATCCCGTGTTTTTAGTTACACGGTCGGATACACGGATCACACTACATGGCGTGTTCGATATACACACGCCGTGTACTCGAAGGGACTACACCGACCCATGTTTTTAGTTACACGGTAGACACTGGGTCAACTCTACACGGCGTGTACAAAATCTACACAACATGTTCACCCCAAGCTCTACAATCCCCATGTCGCCGCCCACATGGTTAGTGACACGGGAAGAGACTACAGGGCGTGTTCTTAGGGTACACAGTGTGTACTCAAAAAATATTTCCTGTTTTCCCAAACAGAAGAATATACACGGCATGTTTAAGTACTACACGGCGTGTATACTAGGTATTCCGGACAATATGCCTCATAATCAACTCCAGAGCCCAGAAAACAATGAAAAACAACCCCAAAGTGTCAAATACTGATTTGTGAGGGACCATACTCCCCACTAATCAAATATCGACATCTTATCTGTGTTATATCAAAATAAATAGGTAATGATCCACAAAATTCTGGTCATTGGGGGCCCATACTCCCCAAAAACCAAAGTTTGGCGTCCATTCTTATAACCGGATCACAAAAAATACCCTATCTTATAGCATGTATTTATCAATCATATATCATAACAAATTGCGTTTCTAGAACAACAACTATCACAACAACATGCAATTTCTAATGCACATACATGGCATGGAACTATGCATGGCATATGATTTCTAGCATGTGCCTAAATGATTCATGAGATGGAATACCCTCATCTCATCAGGTTGCAATGAACTAGAACCCATAGATAAAATATATACAACAAAATCACAAGTGTTTCACACAACAGTGAAAATAAAATCAACTGTAAAATGCAAAATCAGTAAAATTGCAATACAAGGTAATAGTGCTTTTCCCTATACACGGGTTAGCTACTCCCGGGCACAACAAATTACCAACTAATGTTTCTTCCTATCCCTGACTATGACTCCAAATAGTAAGCCAAAGAAAATAACACCTTTGATACCACATTGTAATGTCCCGGTTCCGGAGCTACACAACGGGTGCCCCGAACCTGGTTCGACACATGACCTCAAGTGCATTTCCCCAAATGCCAAAGGCTGCCGACTAGCAGTGAGGTCCCACGTCTGATAGTGGGGAAACTGTGTCCTGATTTGTCAAAGTGTACCATAGCAGAATACAAAATAAACATACAACAACAGTGGAAGCAGTAAGAGTACATATATCTAAAAATGAAGAACTAATAACAAAAAGGGAAACCAGTAGTCATATATATATGAATATGCATCATGTCACTATTCTATAAAACAACCAGAACATGTTACACTGCAATACAATACAATACAATAGAAGTACAAGTACAAAAAACAAAAACAGAATAGCCAGTGGCATCACGAGCCAATGCTCGGTCCCATTCTCTCCTACACCCCAGCAGCAATGAAGTACTTGTATAGGGACCCTTTCCCTTACCTACACCTGTAGAAACGTAAACAGTTTGGGCCGAAAAGCATATACCAAATAGGGTGTGAGAAATATATCTCAGTAGCCACCCACCGAAGGCTTGTGCCCAACTGGATGTAAAACGCAACAATAGTGTTCCGTATTTAATGCAATAATCTAAGAATTAATCATAAATAACTAACATAATAGTTATATTTCCATTTAATTATTCATTTAATATATTTGTATATAAGAAAACACGACAATGAAAATCTAAGTTAACAGACAACATCCTTAAACAAACAAAATCTCACACTCAGGTAATCAGAATCTCGCCCTCATGCATTGGAGATGTTTCCCTAAGGCATATGATGTTTCTCCCTTAGGCACAGAGTCTATTGCCCATAGTCACGAAGAATTTTTCCTCATGCCGAAAGATAACATTTCCCTCAGGCTAATGCAGTCATTGCCTCAAGATAATGTAAAACACTTCCCTCAGGAACATGTAACTGGGCCATGTACAACATTTAAATACACAGTTCACATACAATTTGACTCAAGTATAATGTCATGTGAAAAATAATTAAGGCATACCCTCGGGTATCCTGGCGAAACGACAAAACATAGGAACGCACCCCCGGGGTGGTCCGGATCCAAGTAGTGATCTCAAACAACATTTTTATATCACATTCAATTTCATATACACTTTTTGGTATTTAATATAGCGACGGACTTAGCAACACGACACCCAAATATGTGTTCGTTGATTAGAAATACAAAAAAATGCACGACAGATGGAAAATAAACACCAAGCCACCTAACTTTAACACCAAAAATTGTTATACGTGAACATCGACCCACAAATCTCCCAAGAACAACGAAGATCTGAGGTGAAATAAAACCTCATTAAAACATAAATGACTTCCGTTAGAGGAAGAATTGTCAAGAGACACACCAGGATAAAGGAGAGCTTACCTGTTCGGTCCCAATGAGAACGACGGAGGCGGATTCGGAATACCGGTTTGCGATCGACTGATCCTCGAAGATTCGGTCGTCCCTTCAGAGCTCCCGTCCAGTTATAAGACTTCCCTGTGAACAAGGGATGCTACTGCCCAATTAAAGTGAAAAAAACAAAGTACAAAGCGTGTATTTCTAGGTACATGGTGTGTACTTCCCATTTTTTAAACTGTTCCTCTGACAGCTTCACGCCAACGCGACACTATTCCGCTGGCGACATGACTACACTTCATGTATTCATGAGTACATGGTGTGTTCTACCACACAGCTAGTCACCACCTTACAATTTTCCTGCCGACTGACTACACGGCATGTAAGGGACCACTACACGACGTGTATTTGGTTCCTACACCCTTCATCACCGACATGGACACACGCCCTGTGTACTCATCCCACAAGGCGAAAAGTACATGGCGTGTGCTTCCAAAAATATGGGATTTTCCCCCATTTTCTATATTTTCTCAAAAACACATAAGGAAAAGAGAAAATAAGAAACCCGTACCTCAATGATAAGAACTGGTATCTTACACGCACCGACACTGGTCTCCCTGATCTGAAAACCACAATTAATATTCATAACTCTATTTCATCACAGAAAGAAAATATCAAAGTTCTATATTATGAGGTATAACCAACGTCCTCTGATACCAATTTTTCATGACCCATCCTCAGGCCCGTGCCGTGACTTCCCCAATCCCGCCTTCCATAGACCAGGGGCTGGAGACTAGCACCAAAGGCCTAAATCCCGATAATAAGGGATGGCATTGTCATTATGAAACATAAACACAGGCAACCAGAGTATAAAGGGAAGAAATCATTAAGTAAACATTAAATAAAAAAAGATGTTCTAGAAAGTAAGGGGATTGAAATAAAAGCCAAAATGTAATGTACAAGATACAGACAAAACAACAGGGTGTTGTCAAGATGCTTTTGGATTGTCCGTCAGAGTTCCTACCTGAAGGGTAGGAATAGATGGCTACCTCAGCTCCCCACGTCCATCTTCCACCTCCGGGTACCATCTCATCATGAAGTCCACCACTAGGTACCATCTCATCTAGAATTCCACCTCCAGGTACCGTCCATCTCTACAAGCCTCAACCACAATCAGTGTTGTCTGTCGTCCGCATCCAACACAACAAGGTGCAAACATAGTCTGTACAGGGGTGAGTATAACGATACTCAGTAGGGTCCTCAAGACCCTCAAGGTCTCACTAAATCCAATAAGAATAAACCACATGAAAGATATCAATTGATAACCTATAGGTAGGTATATTCTCATCCATATACCTAAGTTATCAAAAAACCCATTTCAATCATGAGGTATACACAAATTTCATTGACTCAGCTCAAACCAGGATTTTCCTTATCGAAACCACAACTGCTGGATAAACTCCTCCTCTGTCGAGTATAGTGGCCCTGCCATGACTCCGAGATGCTACTCACTAACCATAAACTGGTGAGGTACTACTCCTATCGAGTACCGTGTGTCTGCTTCAAAATACATGGTGCTCTGTCCACTGAGGTTCAACCGCCAAATACCGGGCACTCTCCCTAATAGCCTACAGAGGTACTCCTCCTGTCCAGTACCGCAAGACTGCTGCCAAATACCAGGCACTCCGCCCGCCATGGTTCTGATTCCAATTATCAGGCGCTCCGTCCACTGGGCTATCCAAATCACTACGAGTCAAATCAGTCAAACAGTCGTCAGGTCTACAGCTGCTCGGTCTCGGCACTCCGTACGCTCATCTCCGGGAGGGTCCACTCCACGAGCTACTGGTCATTACTTCAAAGTGTCACGAAGTCTCACACAGAAGTATCACAAAGGAACGCCTTGTCATAGGGGTCTCAACTCAACAAATGTCACGTCAATCGGACTCCCGGTCAGTGAGTTATTAGCTTTTCCGTTCTAGGGGCCCTGTTGGATTCCGAGTAGAATCTAACCCGGCCATACAACAACTGCTTCCAAAACTCAGGTGAAGTATAAAAATAGAACCGTCTCATCAAGAGTAATCCAATAAAATCAATGGCACATCAATCGGACTTCTGGATCTCAAGTTATAATCATTTCCGCTCCGACAGCATGGTTGGTTTCGAGTTCGAACCAACCCGGCCATACACAAACTTCCCCTAAACCTTGGGTGTAATATATTGAAATGACTGTCTCGATCCAAGGAATCTTATGAAGTTAAAGGTTCTTGATCAGAGTTTCGAACCTCACGATATGTCCATTTAACCGAACACGGTACGAAAATATGGTGTCTGGGCCCAGTCCGACCCTACCCAACACCCCCTAGGTCGGCCCAGTAGGGCCCAGCCTGGCCCGAATGGCACGGTCCATCCCGGCGCTGGCAGCCCGACCCGGACGACACAGCCCAGCCCGGCCAGCGCGGCCCTACCCGCATGGCCCAAGTGGTTGGCAGCGTGGCTGGCCGACCAGGCAGGGTGGCGACACCCAGTGTGGCCCGCCCTAGCTGCTGATTAGTGGGAGGGGGTTACACCCCCCCCGATTCATTGAAATGGCCGACCGTGTCGGCCGGCCATTGGGAAACCCTGGGACCCCTCGGGTCCCACCTCCTAATGGCACCAGCGGCCGGCACATCCGGCCACCCTTCTAGATCCGTTGCGGCCTTAGGCCGTGGCTTTGTTCAAACGGCGCCACACCGCGCCCCGGCCGTGGGCCCTGTAGCTCCGTCATGGTGCGACGGCGCCACGCCTCTCTGCCACGGCCTGTTCCGGCCGCAGTCCGGCCCTACTCCGCACGGCACGATGGTGACGTGCCTTTGCGGCGACCCAGCAATCATGCGCTGACGATCTGCTCGTGGTCAGCCTGACAACGGTCGGTTCTTCGCAGTCTGCCTCCATCGCCCACAAAAAAATTTATATGGGAAGGGTCAGACCGTGTTCATGTGGTCTGATACCTTCTTTGTCAAGATGGTATCATACGGCCAAACGAAACTCAAGAATTGATGAACAATGAAGAACGAAACTAAAACATGAACATAACAACCCCTACCTCATTAAACAGTGTTAAACGATGACAATTTGTAGAAGACGGGCATTGCAGAAGACATGCGTCGTTCTGTCAACGTCCAGAATAAAGGAGTCAAGGGTGGTATCTCCGTTCTTCATTATTAATTCTTCATTGGAGAAAGAGGAAAACTCTCTAAGTGATGGGCATCGTGCTTCGCTACTAGCGTTCCGCAGCTTGAAGCAGATGTCCAGAACTCTTTCCCCTAGCCTCCTACATATAGGAGTGGGAGGGTTCGTCGTTGGCACAGAATTCATAAATGGAGGATTTATGACAGGGTGCTCCACCCAATTAATCTGCTTCTATGGAGCATTAAAATGGGGAGGAAGTCAAAAGGGGGGTTATTGGCCCTGGTTGTCCCCACAGAAGAATAACCTCCAAAGGGAGGATATTTCCTGGTGGGCCCCACCATTAAATAACCACAAAAAGGAAATGTGGGGGTGGTTAATGCTTGGGTGGTCCCTCATTAAAAAGGGAGGTTTCACCCTCCTTAATTAATAGGGGAATTTAAACCTAGAGGCCTTGCCTCATAAATGAGAGGGAGTCAAGGAGTTATGATTCCACTCCCATTAATGGGAGGCCTCATGTGGTTTCCACCACAATCAAACTCACATGGGAGGTTGGATCTCATTGGGCCCCACCACCATAACCTCTCATGGGGGGTTAGGGTGTGGCGGTCCCACCACCAAATCCCAAGTAGATCTTCTAAACACATTGTCTGCATGACACATGTTTAATAAAACAAAATAAATTGTTCACTTATTTTATTTTATTAACCCACATAAAACCCCAAAACTAACCTTCATACCAGATCATCTAATGTCGAGGTGGAAGTATTCTTAAGTGAAAACCCATCAAGCGAGTTCAACGGTGCCCTCAGATTTCAATTCCAAGCACCAGTTCAAAAGATTGAATAACCTGCTTGTTCGTTCACTGAACATACCCGAGCTAAACATTGTAAATTGATTCAGGTCATACCGGGCCTCAGAATCAAGTGCCTTCAGAAGCCAAATACTCATAAAATACAAAAGAAATTAATAAGAGAATTTTACTTGAAATTTCCGGGTTTTATAGTTTTAGGAAATTTATACCTTATAAGCTTACTATATGTGATGATATTTTATGACATTATAAAATTATTTTATGAAAAAGTTTCATGTGTATAAATTTTTTTATGCAATTGTTTATCATAATTATATAAATATAGTATCCATAAATTTAATTTGGTATATAACTATTACAAAATTTAGATTACATTTAATATGTTTCCAAATATAAAAATTGATTCATTATTATAAGTATGAAATCTAGAAGTGAAAAAATTATGTATTTCGGAACATATATACGGAGAATATGTTTTGTAATGTTTTAGTATTTTTTAGAGGAGGGTTATGATTAAATTGGAAATTATGATGTTTTCCATTGAGGAAAGCCTTATTTTAATGGAATCCATCGCATGATTTTAATTTTCTGGATGATATTTTGATAAAAATTATTAAACACATATTTTATTAGTTTTAGCTAACTTGACATTGAGATGATGGATGATATTTTAGAAGTTAATTTTTTGGGTGGTGGTATATATAAATATTTCTTTAAAATGATAGATTATATTGGGATGAAATATATTACATTATTTTGTTACTATCGTTGAAAGCTATGATTTTTTTGATATCATAAAATATATTAATGTTTAGATCATTGATGTTATTTAATTGATTAGTATAATTATTTGTTGAATTATTTAATATTTTATTTGGGTATTGTTATTGAATTTTGGTGGATAATGTATTGTTTATTGAAATAAAGTTTTTCAATTTCTAAATTATCTGATAAGGTGAATAAATTAGTTAATATCTAATGATATGAGGAATATTAAGTTATCATTTTTTATAGATTTAGGGATCTAGTTGATGTTGATTTTAGGTCATTATAAATGGCATAATTCATCTAAAATACTCATCATTTGGAGTAAAATATTGTATATAGGTGTATTATATTTTTATCATGAATCAACATGACAAAATATATTTTATTTTATTTTTTCAAAAAAACCAACTATGTACATTTCCATATGTTCAAAGTATAAATGGTAATGAATTTCCTCAAAATTAGTAATTTTAGTATGAAAAAATGGTTTCCAACTACCTTCATTTATGATGAACTTATGGTCTTTTCACAGCACATTTTTTATGGTTTTTTTGTCATTATAAATATCATGATAATTCAATTCATTCTGATCAATGTTATATGATAGTTAATAGAATTATTTGCATATTTCATCATCAATCCATGTAAATATTTCTATTTCCAACTATCCTTATCCTATTTGAATCATATTTATGTTTTACTCTAGCTGATATCCATTTTTCTCTTTCTGAAATATAAAAAACTATTTTATCAATTTTTGATTATTGTTTTCAATAATGTTATTTAAGAATTTTTAAAAGGAAATCCATTCTTATCAGTATATTTTATTTTCCCCTCAATAGTATTGACTTTTAAATTGTTTTAGATAAATTTTATCAGGTATGAGAAAACAATTATTAGGAAAATAATTACCATGGGTGGGGGAGAATTTGACAACCCATGTAATTTAAATATTTTATACACATCATTCGTTATTAATTTACATGAATTTTATTCTAGAGAGTTATATCCTTTATTAAAATATTAGGTGATTATTAGTCAAAAAGACATTATTTCTAATTATACTGGGATTTTCTGCATTATAGGATCTAATTGAAATATTAAAACTATAAATTGTTTAATTAAAATTTCATAAAAAATGTCAATATTATGGAATTAATCATATAATAATTAGTTTATGGTATTGATTTGATTTGTTTTTCAAAAAAATATATATTTCTTAGTGAGTAGTGAAAAATACTTATTTTTTGAAATCACCTATTTAATTTCATTAAATAAAGTAATTTAAAAGTACCACATGATAATAATGTAACATAATTAAATAAAAATAAAAATTAATATTTTTAATTACATAGGAGTATTCCTCACACCATATTTTTGTATTTTTTTTGGCATAAAAATTCATATTTCTAAAAAAATAATATTTGTTGTAATATATGTTTTTATAAAAAAATAATTTACAAAATAAGTAGAAATTTGTAAATAAAATATCCTTCAATATTATGAATCAATAGTTTCATATTTAATAAATATTTCTCTTTATAATTTTTTACATAAATAGAAATCCTGAAAATATTTTTCATCACGGTAAGGGTAAATGAGTTAATTATGATTAGAAATATTATCATAAATAAACCAAAAATACCATAATATTTGAATATAATATATATAATTATTATTAGTAGAAAATATTGATCCAATATTTTAATTCATATAATTTTATTCATTTTTATTTCAATGTTAATTATATAATATATAATGTAATGAAAAATAAAAAATGTCAGTCTTTTGCATTAAAATATATCTTATATATTCACATATTTTTAAAAATATAGTTTCAACAAATATTATTTATTGTTTTTAAATAATAAATTTATATTTATTATGTTATTTTTTATTATCAGTTAGTATATAGTTACCTTAAATTAATATGAAACAAAAACATTATGTATGTACAAGAAGTAAAAAATATTCATTTAAATTATATAAAAAAACCACAAAAACGTTTTTTAAATGATTTATATTGATCCATGAAATTTATATATATATATATATATAACACATTAATTTTTTTAATTGTTCATATTTTTATTCCATTTTTATCATAAAGAATTTAATTTCTATTTTAACGATTTTTTAAAAAAAACAAAAATGATATTTTAGTATAAACTATATTTTACAGAATGATATTAAATTCATAAAAACAATATATTTGACCATGTGAGTATGATATGGATTGCAATATAAACCATGGAAAATTTATTGTTATGTTTCCCATTTATAGTAATGTTCTTGACCAATAGTTTTTGAAAGAACACTCATATCATAAAAATTGACAAAATGGTTAACATGGAGTAAAAAAGTTAACGAAGAAAAAATTAGGTGAAAATTAAAAAAAATTATTTTATCAGATAATTAAACTAATACTCTTCATAAAAAATAAATATATAAATTTGGACTCTTTTCCCCATAACATTATTTTAAATTAATTTAATACAATATGTATATACATTATTTCCCCTCCCCAAACATATAAATGGAGTCCTTATCTCATCACTTCATAACACTGTTTAACACAATAATTCATCACATATATAAAAATTTCCATTTCAAAAAACCATAAATACATTTTATTGGTATAGTTTTTAAAACTATATAATCATTAGAGGCCCTAATTAATAACAAAAATAAGGTTTTCTAAAGGACATATATATCATTTAACATAATGCTTCTGTTTTCATTCTTCTTATACAAACATAGTTTATTATTAAAGCATTAGTAAATAATAATATAGTAATATTATATTCAACAATTTTTATAATTTTTAGTAAATACCATTCATCTATATCCACTTCTATTAAATGGGATATGAAATAATCATTTATGAGTATGGAATAGTTATTTCTCATGAATCGATGTGATTAATAATCAATCACTGCCTCAAATTACAGATTATAATGATGGGTATAATATATATATATGATCTTAATTAAATAATATTACTAATTTATTGATAATATACCTTATATTTGCATTCCATTGAATGAATAATAAAATTATAATATCATTTGGGTGTTTGTGTTGATGGCCACATCCATGGTGCGATGTCATTCGTCTTTCCTCGCAGCCTCACATGGATGGTATAGTTGTGTAACACCCTATGACATTACAATATTATCATTTCTGAATAATCATAATCTTTTATATTTATATCTTTTTATGAAACAACATGTTATTCTTATTCTACATAGAATTATGATTTGGATTGTGTTATATGCATGAACCAGTTTTTCTGAAAAAAATGTATATTAAATAATAATATTATTTAATATGATATATAAACTAGCAGTTAAATTAGATTTTATGAATTCTTTTCACCAATTTTTAATTTTCTTCATTCTATACAATTTTAACATTCATATTATGTGTTTATTAGAAATAATATAAGATCAAATTCATTTTTTTGGATAAGAAATGAATTATTTTTAAAAAACAGAGTTTTTCAAACATTGGATCCAGCACCCATTTAAAATTCAAATTTTCACACTTTTATATATACAAATTAAAAAAATAACTGTTTTTTAATTGAGACATCATAATTATGTTTTGATAAATATTTTGTTTTTTTATAACATTCATATTTTTTCAAATAAGAAAAAATAAAAATATTTAATTGAAAACAACTTTTTTTATCATAATAATTTATAAAGTTAAATTATACATTTGAATGTCTTTATATTATAGATATATTATATTTATATAATTTTATATAATGTAGTTCAATATATTTATTTTCACATTAAAATTAGAGGTATGCACATGTCAATCAAAGAACAGTTTGTTACATTTAGAAAACTTGTTGTCTCATTTTGACAAACGATGAATAATTTAAAATTAATTAATAAATTATAGGTGTTTTATATATTGAAAAATTAATTCAATATTTGGACTTATTTGTTCTAACGTATGTTAATATACTACATTTATTTTTAGGTATTATGAAGAGTAACCAAATAAAAAACCGTGTTACCTCGTTTAAGGGTTAATCGGGTAATTAAAAGTAAAATAAATATTATAAATTACTGTAAGACATGTCACAATGCCATTAGATGACAAAATTATACTCTTATAATATATGGATTGAAATTTAATCACTTAATGGGCACCTTCCAATTAATATAACATTATAATTATTAAAATTAATGAATATGAAAAAATGTCACACTCTCAGTTTATATAAGTATATAAATATTAATATATGGAAAAATAATAGATAAATTCGACTACATGTTTTATATGGGAATCTAAAATAGTTAATTACATAATAGAGATATATTGATACATTTTATAGGTTAAATATTTACATTTTATGAGTATATTAAATGTTTTTTGTTGTTATATTATTTTTGGATTTTATTTACAGTCAAATAAATGATGTGTCAAAATTACCACTATTGATATTTTATAAAAATAATATATTATTAAAAATTTAAAAATCATAAAACTATTTCAAAATTAAGAAGTGAAAATTATATTGTATAATATTTTATATATTTTCCATTTATAAAATATTTACACCCCAATGTTAATTTTTTTCCATTTAATATTTATAATATTATTACAACAATTAATATAAAATCTATTAATTAACAATAAATCATAATCATAAGGTTTAAAATAAAAAAAACATGTCTAAATATTATTGGTTTAGAGTATTTCAACCCATACTAATCATATAATTTATATATTCCATTTTGGATCAATTTTAATTTAAAAAAAAGCTTTTTATTAATTAAATTGTTGTGGTTTTTTCAAAGGTGGCCATATCGTCTCTTATAAAAGGACACCTCTCTGCATCATTTAATCATACCTAAAATTACATTTTATCAAAAAACCCACACCCATTTCATCTCCTAAAATTTATCACAACATCCCAGAGGAAACACTTTGTTCGGAAATTAATCATATGGAGACCTCTTCAACAAATAATAATGAAGTACTCGAAAAAAGGTAATTGTTTTTCACCTATTTCATAAAAACATTGTTGTTCTACTTCCACTATTTATGTTGTTTCTATATAAATATAAGTTCTAATGTATAGTAAAAAATAAAAAATATTATAATAATAATGGTACAACCATATTCCCTATTTTATATTTCATATGAATAATAAAATCACTATGTGAGTACAAGTATTGCTTACCATCTCTCTGTAGCGGTATAATTTATTATTCATCAATAAATTATTTGGATGGGAATACCGAAGCGTATAATGGATGTCGATAATTAATATAACATTATAATTATTCTATATAATTAATATTCCATCCAAATCTTTGTCATTTATCTGTTAATGGAATGATAATGTCGCTCGCGCATACATACTTCTTTCCCTCTCTCTGACACTGTGAGATTCATTATTCATGTTAACCATCCATGAATGATTATATAGTATATATGATCAGTAAAATTAATAATTATTACATTAATTTTATTTTTCATATGAATAATATTTATCTTATTCAAAAAAAACAAGATATTCATGTCAAAACAGGAATGGGAAAATGAAGTAGTTCACAACTAAAACAATGGTAATAGGGGAATATTAATAAAAAAGGATAAAATAGGGAAATATAAGATAACATAAAAATTTATTTGGTTTCTTAATAAATTAATAACATATATTAACCATTATATTATAGATTAACACACCCTCTACTAATAGAATAAACTAGTTAAGGGATAATTTCAAAATCTCTTTATTATCTGAGAATGCTTGTATGTAAGTATCTAAAAAATACCTTATCATAAAATCCCATGATTCCAAAAATGTAATTACAAATATATACGAAAAAAATTTAATGTTATCTTAACCAATTTTTATCAATTTATGAATTGTTTTTATGTAATATTTCCTTCAATTTTGAAAAGATATGCTATATTATTGTTTCAAAAAATTAAGGAAGGAATTTTTTTACTTATAAGGTTAAAGAGGCTATATTTCAACATTATTTTTCCATTACATTTTTATTATTAACATACAATTTTATAAAGGGTTGTTAATATAATTTAATTATATTACAATTTTAATGATTTTAAATGATTTAAAAAAGGATATTTACCACATATAGTTTTTAATGAATTTAATAAATTATTTTCAATTATGTCATAATCCATTGTAAGATATTATTCATATTTGTGGTTTAATTATTGTGAGAAAATCATCCATATTTTATTATAGGGTTTATGATATATTTTATTGTGTATTTTCTTTTTTATACCATTTTATTGTTTATGGATAATGTATTAACATTTCTTATGCTAATTTTAATATGAATGTTTTTGTTATGTTTAACCCCTTTCATGAGATGAATGAATTTGAAATTGTATGTGATAGGTGGGGATCATTATATCTCCTCGATGAATTGGTTTGTCTCATGATACAAACTACTATCTTAGAACAAAGATTTGATTGTATGGTAATGGTTTTCACATGAGGCCTTGATGGTATTATAATGGTCTTGGATAGTGGAATTGACTGTATGGTTATGATGTCTAATGTTGCGAATTTCCTCATAATGAGATTTGTTATCTAAATTACATGTGATTATTAGACTAGTATAATATCAATTGGAATGTTGAAGTGGTATTATTTTATTTAGTCATTCATTAATTATGCTAGATATAATGTTTTGAAAGGCATGTGTGTTAGTTTTATACCATGCCATAAATGTTTATGATTATTTATGATAGTTTATAATAAATTGATTGACCTTACTGAGCATCTGATCTCTACCATTTATAATGTCTTATTTTTTAGGATTCCATGAATTGTATTATGATTTACATATATCATTAAAAAATGAGAATAAGTTAATTCGAAAATAATTATATTGGTTTCATTTTATGTTTTTAATTGTAATGTAATGTTCATATATGTAATCTCATTTCCATGATTTTTAAACATATCCGACCTTATGGATTTTATTCCTTGAAATAATCGAAATTTATTTAATTCTTTCTTTGTCTTTATGAATATGGGATTCAGGCGTTATAGTTGTTATTAGAGAGTGTTAAGAAAAATCATGCAAATATATTTAGATAAGATAGATTTGGGATTGTAAAAATATGACATAAATTGAGGATATGTAAAGTTGAATATAATAATATTTTGGTTATGTATAGAATATGTGTGAATTCCTCAAAAATAAATCCATTTCTGGATAATATATGTTTATGTGGTTCTGGCATAGATGTACTGGGGAGTAATAACTCCAAAAAGTTATTTCAAGCATGCCTCAGAGTATCCTAGTACTCGACAATGAGAATTAATGTGTGCCTGGATTGACACTCCCTGATGATGTTCTTATGATAATTCATATTTTATTTACAAACTGTTATAAACAATTTCAAAGAAAATATATCCCCAAAGAATTATATCATGGTTATAACTCAATACATGTGTAAATATTCAATTAATGATTATAATTTATCAAATGTGTGGATTATACATTATGATATGATATGTACTAGTGAATTTCATCATTTAGAAATGGAACATATTTGATTGAATGATAACTCCACCAATAAACAACATCCAAAGAGTTAAAAGGATTGTTTCTTAAATAGTCTTAATAAAAAATATCCAAGGTATATAGTCATCCACATAATATCATCATATTAATATATAGTATCATTTTATAATATGATAAGTAAAGATTTATTTTATTCCTAAGGAATTGAAGGGAAACTAACGAAGAATAGTATGGAACAGAAAAAGATCAATAATGGGATGATGAGAATGAAGGATTTTCTCATTTGGGGGAAACGTGAAAAAAATCACCCAAGTAAATGATTGAAGAGAATAAAAGTTTGTAATAAGTTCAATGGAAAAGGACACCAATTTTGTGATTTCAATGGTATGAAAAAGGTTTTTAATGTACAATGCTTCAACTTCAACGAGATGAGACACTATGAAAATCAATGTCCCAATCATAAGAGTATACCCCAAATAATATTACTGGATAATAATGATGTTATGATACTACTGTAGATTAAAAGGAATGATTAATTTAATTATGTAATTATTAATGATTTTTTTCATTTTGTTATTGTTACAATTATATACTAGTTATATGATATATGATAAAATAATGGATTGTATTGCAGTACTATTTCTTTAATTGTTATAGATTTTATGGTACCATGTATTGTATCCTATTTACAAGTTAATATTTTTGAAATATATAAGCTTGAGGGAATGATAACACAGAATATGTTTCTAAAATAGAGATACTTATTTTCGAATAATGATATTACTGGTTTTGATAATGTATACATGATATTACTGACTACCATGAAACTAATTAATGGTTTTTTTATTCGCTCATTATCGGAGATCGATTCATTTTTTTAAGTATTATATCTTATATTATATGTTTTACGAGGTATTATGATAATTTATGGTATTACCATATTTTAATATAACACACGAAGAACAAATTATGAAAAAATGTTCCCTATTGTTTTATTTGACTTAGCTTATAATTTTATTGGACTATTATTTTGGACATAATAATTTTGGAAAATCTAAATTTGGAATATATTGAGTTGGCCATTGGATATTATTTTTAATAGTCAAAAAATTCATTAATGTTTAATATATTCAGGTTTATTTAGAATTATAAAATAATATTGTTTTCGAAAAAATACATCATACAGGATATCCTTCAACTCGTCGAGTCCAGCAAGGCTGCTAAACAAGAACTAACAACCACAGGGAAAGATGTCTGTATCACATACCAATGGCCCACGTGATGTCATTTTTTGTATAAAATAGTTTTATATTATTTGAAAAGTATAATATATGATGTATAATTTAATTTTTAGAACCTTTTATGGTTAACATATATCTAATTTTATTGAATCATATAATGAAAGTGTTTTTGTGGTAGAAATAGATTAAATGGAAAAACAATGCTTATTAATTAAGTAATTATATTTGATTATGCTTTTAATCTATGAATTAAACAATTTATTAAAATCTATAGGACTGATCATAAATCCAATAATTATTTCCTAGTACTATCTTTTCTGATTAATCAAATGGTCCCTTAGATCATCAGTAACTTATAGCTTTATGATAGTTAACTTTTTTTCCATATCATTTTCTATATCATTCTCAATGAGAACATGACTGTTATATTTTTATTTGATGTCCATTTTTACATATGTGGAACCCCATTATGTGTTATTTGTTTTGACCTTAAGACTTACCTTTAATTTTTTTGAAATTTATGTCCCATTAATCCATATTCAGATGAGTCATATCAATAAATATATATTTTGAAATATCAAAATACTAGTATTCAATCCTAAGTTCAAATTGTGAGGATGTTATTTATTGAAGGATGAGATAATGTAACACCCCAAGAAATTACAGTTTTTTCTTTTTTGAATAAATTTTATTTAATTTTATTTTTTATTTTCATGAAAAACCATTTTACGCTTATGTTAAACATAATAATGAGTTTTCTTTCATTACATGCAATGCCCAATTGTACAGATGACCAATATATTAATAAAATAATATTATTAAATACGATATATAAAATATTCAAAAAATTATAACATATTAATAGTATTAAAATTATTTTAAATATTAAATATTTCATAAAATGTTAACATTCATTTTATGTGTTTCATAGACCTAATATAAGAAGAAATTTATATTTTTAGATAAAAGGAGTATTTAAAAAATGATGTTTCACCCCTTTTAATGGAACATCTATTTTAAATCCAATATTTTACACTTATATGTATCTGAATGGAAAAAATATATTCTTCTTTAGAATTGGGAAATTCATATGTTTCATCGATAAATAATAGGTGTTTTTGTGATAACTGTCATATTTTGAGGAATATTGAAAAATTCTAAACTTTAAAGGAAAAAAATATCATCAATAATAATAATTTATACTATTGAATTATAAATTTGAATGGTTTAAAAGTAATAATATATTACCTTATTATTATTTAATATGATTTATGTAATTTTAAATATCTTCACATTTTTATTTTATATAAACACATTTCAATCTTTGGATGTATTTTTACTTTTGAAAAATCCAATTTCTAGTTTTGATTAAAGAGGAATAATTTCTAATTAATTAATATTACTTATATGTATTATATTTCCATTTTTTTATTCTATATTTTGAATCAGTGGCTCCAAATTATGTTAATAGGCATCAATTTTGTAATTTTTAAAAAAATCATGAGTAATGTTTTTTATTACCGCTGTTGAGGGTAAAATCGGGGAATTAAATGTAAAATATAGATTAGAAATCACCTTAACATCTGTCAGGAATCCCATTTGTTGACTAAATTCGACCCTTGTCATCTATTTTTCTAATTTTAATCACTTAATGGCTACTTTACCATGATTATTACATTAATATTATTAAAATAATTTAATGTGACAAAATTGCATGTTATGATTTTATATAAGTATATTAATTTTGATATTTGAAAAAATAGAAGATAACATCAACTATATGTAGTATATGGAAAAATAAAATAATTAACTACTTCATTGAAATTTATTTCTACTTTTTTTATTTTGAATAAATACCATTATGGATGAGAGAATAGTGAAACAGAAATTATTTTATTTATAAAAATATCAATTAAATGAGTTTAAGATTATTTAAGAAATATAATTTAAATTTACTAAATTCATCCATATATTTTATAGCTTATTATGACCTTTTAGGAGTATATGAAATATTTTTCAAAGTTATATTATATTTGGATTTTATTTAATGTCAAATAAATGAATAGTTTCAAAATAGACAATATTGATATTTTATAAAAATAATATATTATTAAACTTTTTAAAATATTTAATAATATTTTTTTAATGAAAATTGATATTTATAATGTATAAAATGTCATTAACTCTCCAATTTTTTATTTTTTACATGACATTTGTAAATATTTATAAAATTTTAAAATTTACAATATTATTACCACAATTAAAATTAAGTAGATTAAATAATGTTAATTTAAAATAAAAATTTATAATATAAAAAAACAAATCTAACCATTATTGTTTGGGATGTTTTAGACCCATCCTCATATTATATTCGAAATTATACACTATATAGAAACTGTTATTAAAACATTAATTTATAATAATTAAATAGTGTTTGTATTTCCAAAGGTGACCCTCTACTCTCATTTAAAAGGGATCCTCTGTTTTTCTTTTATTTACACCAGTAATGACATTTGTCTATAACTAAACATATATATTTCCCCTACCAAAATTCGTCAATTCATTATAGAGGCCACACATTGGGATGAAATCTATCATAAAACTTCTTTTTCTGCAAATAAAAAAATGATACACGAAATAGAGGTAATTATTTTATCACCACTTTCAAAAATACATTCTTATTCTAATTATCATTTTGTTGTTTCCATATCAAAATAATAACACTAGTATCAAATATATAATGATATATTATTATAACCAAGGTACAACCATATTCCTTATTTTCTAAATCATACGAATATTAATACCACCATGTCAGCATACGTATGACTTATTATCTCTACATAGTGGTTTTATTTTTTATTCACCAATAAATTATTTGGATTGGTTTAAAGACGATTATACTGAATATAAGTAATTAATATAACATGAAAATTGATATATATAATAATCATACCACTCTATTCCATACCATTTATCCAAGAAGGGAATGTTATTGTCACTCATGCGTATATACAACCTACTGTCTCCACAACTCAATGAGATTCATTTTCCATGATGACCATTTAATAATGATTATAAAATTTATTTGATGAATAAAAATAATAATTACGAACTTAGCATCAATATTTATATGATTAAAATTTATCCTATTCCTAACAATCTTGATTGACATGACAAATCTAGAATGGGAAAATGAAGTATTTAAAAACTAAAATAATGATAATAGTTAAATATTATTAACAAAATGATAAAATAGTTTCATATACGATATCATAAATATTTAATATGGTTTTAATACAATTTAATGAATTACATTAAATATTATAGAGGAGGTTAACACATCCATTGATATTGGAAATTAAACGGTAAGGGTTAAATTCACAATATTTTTTATACATCATTACATATATGAAAGTTTATAATATGAAAAACAAATCAACTATTCCCATGTTTGTTCAAATGTAACTCAAAATATTAAAAAAAAATTGTTTAAATTAATATTTTCCCATGTCTGACGTTATTATAACTCAATTTGAAAATAATCATTCAGTCATTTTCCAAATAAGGTACATTATAACCTTTTTGACAAATTAAGGAAATATTTTTTTAACCTATATTGTGAAAGCGACTATCTTCCACTATTATTATGCCTTAACCTTTGGGTGCCTTACATTGAATATTATATGGGTATTTTATATAGAATGTTTTTCTTTTATATTTATGAGGCTTCTAAACGATTTCAATATTTAAAAAAATATATTTACCTCAAATCATTTTAATGAATTTATTAAATTATTTTTCATTTATGTCAAAATCCTTTGATGGATTTTATGTTTATTTTAGGTTAAATTGTTGTGATAAAATATTACATATTGCAATGATGGTTTTATGATAAATTTGACTATTTTTGTGATATGTTTATACCATTCAAGGATTATGGTAAGAATATTAACATTTTTATTTCTAGTTTTATTACAAATGATTGTGTTATGATTCACACATTTAAATATATGAATGCATTAGACACTTTATGTGCTGGGTGGGACCCATTATGATGACTCGATGCAATGGCTGGTCTATGGAGACAATCTTGTGTCTTGGAACAAGGCCTTTATTTTATTCTAATGGTATTTGCACAAGGCCTTGATGGCTTGGTAATATTCTTGGATCGAATCCTTGATGGTATGGTTATGATTATTGGAATTATGAATTTTCTCATTATGATATTATTTTTTGATTGTACATGTGATTATTAGACTATTTTAATATACATGTGAATGTTTAAATGGAATTATTTGACTTATTATTGCTATATTATATTAGTTGTAATGATTTAAAACGATTTTGTTTTAGTTTGACACATTTCCTTAACATTTATTTATTTATTTATCATATATTTCTATATATACATCATCCTTAATGAGCATACGAGCTCTCCCCTTTCATACCTTTTATCTTTCAATGATTCCAATAAGTGTATTATGATTTATATATAGTGTTAAACTAGGAGAATAATTATGTTCTAAAATAATTATCCATGTTTTATTTTATCTTATTAATTAAAATGTGATTTTTATTAATGTAATTTTTTTTAAAAACAACTAACTTGTTCGGTCCTTCGGGATTTACTTCCTTAAAATAATGCCAATGTATTAAAATAATGCACCAGATCTGCGCTTCTACGATTAGGGAATTACATGTTATGTGTTTTTAAAGAAATGATATTATACATATGATATAATAAAAATAATTGAAATATAATATAATACATACATTCATTCTACCATGATCATTGAAAAAATGGAAATGTTACTCAAGAATACAAATGACATAGCGTCTCTATGATTATAACATACGGAATTTTTCAAAAACGTCACTCAATGTTTTTTTAGGATGTTTAATTATGGTATAAAAATATTATATATGTCTTTAATTTTATAGATGATAATTTAATTACTCAGTTGACCATAATCAATATACTGATTTTGTTTTGAAATTAGTATTAGAACATTCTCAAAACAGCAGATATAGACATAACTATTTATGTAATTAAATACATAATTGTAATAATTTATAAATATATTTCAATGATAAATTAATTATACTAGGAAAAAATCTTAAAAAATTAAATAGTTTATATATGTCTATTATATTGTATTTAGATGACATTAATGCAATGTTGGGACTCATGGTATGATATTTCGTCTCAATTACACATTATTAAGGCATGTTTCAATGTAATGAACCAAATGTAAACCAGTGTTTTCAAATAGGAATAGATATTTTAAATTAATATATAAATCTTTTATTTAGAGCTAATATTGATGTCTAATGGGTTTGAAAAGGTCTCCAGGGTGTCTAGGGAATTTTTGGATCTCAAGACATTTATTATTTTGGGAAACTAGCCATGTCTCACCTTTAGCACATGGTTGGTACAAGGTTGGACTAAATGTTAATTTTTTTTTTCATATAGATCCACCACCCATGGTTGGTACATGACCATGAAACATAACCATGCATGTGCCCCTTCTAAATAGGTAAACATGAATGGTTTTCACAAAGTTTGTCAAACAGTGCAGAAAAACCATTCACTTGATAATTTTCTATTTAATTTTACCAATCCTTATTAATGATCTATAAACCACAAATCTTCTTCCTATTAATAATTATTATGGCGTTAATTGATTCTCAATTAAATTGGATCTTTTAGATGCAATATGGTTGGAATCAAGAGATCTCATTTAATTGGGATCCAATTGAGCGTGTATTAATCCTGGTGGATTCGAAATGGTATGTACTCAAGTCCATTTAATCCCTTCCACTTATCTTTTTCTCTTTATAGAGATATAGGGGTATGTCTGTTTTCACAAATTTCATAGGTCTACTCGAATTGGGTCCAAATCAAGGGACAATAATAGAGGAGAACAGTCATACAACCCTAAGAGAGGTAGTCTATAACTCATTCCACAATTTTATTGATTTTAGAATTTTCATGTGGGGCCCATCGATTTCATCGGGATCCATTTATAGAATTTATAGGCAATTCTTATAAATTATAGAATCGTTTGGTTATTCTCTTTCCAAATATGTGATTTTTTGTTAGTGAATATTCACTCAAATAGATCCATCCCATGTAAGATCTTCTATAATAATTATTTTTTATGTTTTTTGACATGTTTGACCCACTTTTCGGGTGTGCCTTGACTAGAACTTTATAATGTAATTCATTTATATATTAAATGGATTGATTTAGATTATTAATTGAATGGTGTAATGTACCATGTAAGCCCACCACTTCACCCTACTTAGGTAAGTTATTTAGTTTGGAAATAAAATGTAAAATACGAATTAGATAATATACTAAGTAGATTACATGGACATAAATGGAAATGAATGGTAGGTGTCATATCCATATCACCCCTTACCACATTGATGAAAGGTAGTGAAATTATCCTCAAATATTGAATATTCTTTTAATTGATTAAAATATATTTTTCATGATACTTGGTCTTGAAAGACTTATGAAAGGCAATGATTGAACCAAATAAAATTATTAAAAGGTTGAATGCTACTTTATCATATCAAAATATTGAATAGAATGGATTGAACCAAAAAAAATTACATGAATTCAATATCAAAGAAGTGTTTCAGGACTCTAGTTCTCCTGGGATTCAAATTAGATAATTCGATTACCACTTGGTAACCCCATTCCGATTCAAGGATAAGACATGCATAGGTTGAGATTCACCTATATCTCGAACCCCGTATATTATTTGGATGGATGGTATGACATTGGATGATACCGTAAATACTATCATAAGATTCATAGGATACACACTTTTGATCCAGCATTGATAAGTATGTTTAATGGTCATAAACCATCAAGACTAGTATATGCATAGCCTTGTTTTATCATGAAAGAAAACATTGGACTTGGTAGCACATCACTATTTAATTATATGAAATGTGATCCTTGGATTACAGTATTAATGCATTTCAAGGAAAATTTATTTTTGAGTTGTAGACCCTTGAGGTCAATGCCACCGTGGTTATTGGATTGGGAATTCACTATTAAATATCATTACATGTTTCCTTATTCTGTCATAAAACATTTAATATTATAAAAATTGGACATTTTTAAAAACTGTAATGAATCAAATAATGATTTTATTAAAATTTCTGATGCCTACTGTGGGCTGAGTCAGGTACTTGGGTATTTAGTTGCATTGTACAGCATTGAGTTATATATTCATGATTACACAGTCTTACTTTTCCATTACATGGGCTGGATGTTATAGAAAATATTTGAGGTCACCCACCGATATTTAACTCACTTCCTATCGAGGCTCCATTTGGTACCCATAAATGATTACATGGTTGCATGTTTTGACTAATGTAAGCATACACTTCAAACACATGATTTCTTACAATTTATGATGGATCATGATAGAAGGTGAGTCAGCCGAAGTTTAGGATACTTTCTAGAGACTATTAAATCTTTAGTACCTTATGGAACATGTTATTACATCTTTCTTGTATCCATGTTTTCAGTTTTCTTGTTACATGATATATCATCATTCATTGAATGTTATTCAAGTTGTTTCAATTATTTTTATTATTGTCTTAATTTTCCATTATTCCTTCTATTTATCAATTTTTGTTCAGCTATATTTATATGTTTACTATCATCAACATCAATAAAAATTTCTAATTAGTGAATAGTCTCACCACAAATACCCTATGCCCTCACTAATGATGGAAGCCTCAGGAATTTGAGGAGATGCACTTCATGACATGGGGTGGTCCATGCTCAGGGAAACCTATAGATGTAATTCAGGTACGGGATGTCATAAAGTTGTATCATAGGAGGTTTCCATTCATTCAATACTATTTGAAGATAACATATTTGTGATTAAAAATTCATGGTTCTTGGTTATATGTTGTGCTTTGGCGTCGCGAACCCATGTTTCGAGAAAACCATGATTCCCAAAATATAATAGTTTTTATTCATTTTCCTTTTATAATTTATATAATTTCACCATTAGGTGATGCACAAGATATGTGGTTTTTTTGATTATTGATATGTTGGGGGATTTTCATTAATCTTTCACCCGATGATATGATAGAATGGTGCATTGATACATGCATCATTATAGGAAGATAGAATTCACATGTCATGAAAATTTCTATGCCATATAGGTGAATCCCATTGATTTTCATTTCATGAGATTCATGTGATTGTTGAGTGATTTTTTGATAGTTTTATGATGCTTGTATTTGACTTGGTTGTGATGGAGTGATTATTTATCTCAATTCATGAGGTTTATGTGCCCTCATGGGTTGGGATGAATAATTTACTGTGTAGAGCAATTATGCCATAAATAAATGTGTGTCATCTCTTGTGATAGGTTTATGGGGACTAATTTATCATTAATGGGTATCCATTATAAATTGAATAATTAAATAAAAATGAATTGGTTTCACATCCTTACCATGTATTTTCATAATTATAAAAGGTAACATAACGAACCTTGTAATTAAATAAAAAATCAAATGAAACTTATACTTGAGATAATATTGATAACTAGACGTCTAAGCAGGTTGTTTGGATAGTATAACTAGGGTAGTCAGTTTTATTATGATCATCTTATTCTAGTGATTCTATATTTATTCTTAAGCTTGTTCTAAGGTGTAATATTGTCATTTTTAGACCAATACTTCCACAATATCATTGTCATGTATGCGAGGAAAATGGAAATGACCATGATCCAAGAACTGTAGACACTAAGCCTCCAATCATAACTCAGTATGTTCCACATGATGAACCTCCTACTGAACATAATTTGGGATCTAACAAAATTGTTTTCGATAGTTTCTTAAATATGATGTAATCAATGGATGGTACTCCATAACTTGCACCTATGATGGCTAATTTGACTCGTGAGTTCTAGAAAGAACATCCCCCTACCATTTTAGGGGATAGAGGTCCACATGCTACAAATTAATTACTTGATGAAACCCCATGTATCTTTTAACATCTCATGTCACCTCAAGAGTTGAGGGTCATGATGGCCACAAACATGCTATGACATTTGTCCAATTTTTGTTGGGATGTGACTTACTAGGCGAGTATTCATCAGGGCATATTGTGTGTTAATATCTAGAATACCATCTTTTATTAGTTCTTTCACCATATATTTAGAGTGGAGAGTTCTAGGAACTTCTTGCATCCAAATAGTGTTCTATACTAGTAATGGAATACTCAGTACATTTCATGGAGTTTGAGTGATTTGTACCTCTTCTAGTCAGCTGTTATTTTTTTATTCAAGATTCATTGAGAATGTTCTCTAGTACAACATTTATAAACACGTGAATTTCGTTCATCATAATACTTTTTTGGCATAGTCAATAAATATTTCTTCACTAAGCAAGACACGAGGGATGAGAATAGTACTGAGTATATCTGATTAGTGTCCTGACAATGTAGTAGTTTGTTCGGTGGAAGGAAACATTCCCTCGATGTTTATTATCTAATAAGTGACAACCAGGGTTCCAGTTTCAATAGTTATAATGTGTTTCGTCATTTTGAACTACATAGAAAATTTCAGTTTCATTTTGATAGGGACCCACTAGAGTGATAGTTGTGTGACTTTATGTGGAATCCACCACGTTTTTGTAGGAACTTTCCACAATTTTCAAGTGGAAAAGGATCTACATGGTCTCTAGATACATGATTGAGTTCTTTTACACCATGTCAGGTAGAAGTTGGAAAAATACTAGTTGGTATATCCGAGGAGGTGGTCATGTCAATAATAGCCATAACCCAAATCACTAGAAACACCATTAGAGTTTTTATGATCATGGTAGTTCATCTGTTGTGTAGGTCCATGGATCATGTCAATTTCATACACTATAGCCAATACAAGAGGATCAGGCTATAGGACCATCTATAGTATGTGGTAATATTTTTATGTAATATACCATATTATCATATTTATTTATACATGTTTTACATAAATATTATCTTTGTATCTATCGTGGAATGTATTGGTCTAAATATATATTTTTATTGTGGTTTAATGACAGTAGATAATCCACTAGGGGTGTGAATACATAGTATAAGAAAGTCTAGGAACAATCCTCTGATGTAACACCCCGAGATTTTATGAAAAATATTCTTTTAATTTTATTAATGTCATGTGTTTTATTCTACACCAATATTACCTTGCGCCATACGCAACACCGTATTAGCTTGAAGTATACGCAACACTATTCTTGGATCGTGTTACACAAAATTTTGATAATAGTTATTCTACGCAAAATTGAGTATATATATATATATATTAAATGTATAAATGAAATATGGTTGGATTATGTTTTATGAAACAATGAAGGATTCGTGCACAACACACAACCCTGACTTGGCTTGCATTACAAGCAATCACGACCTTCCTCGATAGCGTGTGTTGTACGCAATACCGGGTTTCACTAAACAACAATATATTATTATAATATTATTATGAACTAGCCGTTATGAATAGTATTAACTAAATTTTGAATTTTATAACATTATTATTCATCTTACACATTTTTTAGAACATGTTATAAGAACAAAATAAATTTTTCGTGTAAAATAATTATTTTTTAAAAAAATGCATTTTTGCCGCCTTTTGATGGTGCACCCACATTAAATATATTTTTTTACATGTTTATATGTTCAATTTGAGAAAACAAAATTCTTCTTTGGAATCAAGTAATAAAAATTTACTTTGGATAAAATTTTCATATTATTCTGGTAACTTTCATATTTTAATGAATAGTAAAAACATGGTATATTTTAATTAAAAACAACTTTTTTCATCTTAATATATTATGTTGTTAAATTATAATATTGAATGGTTTTAATGTATAAATAGAATATATTTTACCATTTAATATAATGTATGTCATTAGCATTGATTTTACCTTGAATTCGTAGGTTAAATCAATTCAATCTTTTGCAATGTTTTAAAGAAAAACCCGTTTTCTTTCGACTACAGGATTAATTTTAATTTAATTTCTTCAACTTTTTTGTATTGAATTATGAAAAATGGATTCCATATTGGGAATAAGTGGGTCCAAATTATGTTAATAAGCTACTTTTTTTTGGGCATTGTGAATAGTAACTACGGTAAATTTTATTTACTATAGTTAAAGGTAAATCAGGTAATTAAGGGTAAATATAAGATTATAAAATTACCCTAACACTTGAAAAATCCTATTGGATGACTAAAAGTCGACCCATATCACCAAAGGGTCGGATTAGAATAATTTAATGGACTTTTTCCCATGAAAATAACTTAATTAAAACCAAAGAAAGTGACCACATGTCACTCTCTTAAATATTATAAGTACAATAATTTTAATTTAGTGATAAAAATCATAAACCTTCGAACATGAATAGTTTCCAGAAAGATAATAAAATTATCTACATCATGATAATTTATTTAGAATTTTTAGGGATTAAATAATTGTCATTAATTTTGATACATTAATGATGCGGAAATTATTTATTTAGTGAAAAATCAATAATGTAGTTTTTATTGAAATATTAATACATATCAAAAGGCCCAAATATCTCAAAACAAAACATATTATTAGTGTATATATAAACCCTAATCATCAAATGGCCTAAATTTGGACCATTTGGATCTTTATTAAGATTAATATGACACTTATATTATTTTATTTTAAATGATGCCAAAGTTGTCACCTTCATAATTTAATAAATATAACAATTTAAATATTGTGATTTTAAGATTATAAATTCAAGTAAAAGTATTATCGTAAAAGTTAATAGATTTATCTTCATACTAGTATTTTATTTTTAATTTTATGCAACAAATCAGTATATTGAATAATTATTCAAAAATGTTTTAGTAATTATTTTATTAAGAGATAAACCAAATAAATGGTTTTACGAATAATAAAATAAATATTATATGAACTATTTAATGTGATCCACTAATTTTATAGATACATATGACCTTTTATGAATATATTAATGCTTTTATTTTGAACATATCTTCTGTATATGTTTTATTTAAAGTCAAATAAATGAATAGTGTCAAAATTGACACTATTTCTATTTTATAAAAATAACATATTATAAAATTGTTTAAAAATCACAAAAATATTTAAAAATTATAAATTTAATTTTATATGGTCTATAATGTTATAAGGTAAACAATTACAGAAAATTCACAACAAATTAGTAATTATTTTTTATAATTTAAAATTTATAATTTTATTACCACAAATAATCCTAAATAGATTAAATAAGGATGAATCAAAATGATAAGGTTTAAAATAAGATCCAAACATGTATAAATTTGATTGTTTGATGATATTACAACCCTATCTCCTCTAATATTCTATTATGAGTCATTTTTGGCGGTTTTTAATTGGGGATTGATTTATTATAAATTAATATTTTTACGAATTCCAAAGGTGCCCCTCTCCTCCCTTATAAAAGGGCACCTCCTCCCTCTCTTCCTAACACAACTTTGATCCTTCATGCTCAGCCAAACCCTGAAAAATTCCCTTCTCCACTTCCCTAGAAACATACTAGTGGTCCTGATATACTTCAATGACCAATCGTAGATCCCTAAGAGGAGGTTTCAATGATTCGTATCGAAGAAGAGGTAATTTCACCTACTGATTCTTTCAAAATTATTTCTTCTTCAACTTCTTATTATTTAGTTGTTTCATTATAAAGTAATAAAATAAGTATCACCAATATACTGATATGTTATTATAAATATTAAACAACCCCATTTCACCTTCTATCCATCCTACGAAAATCAAAATCACTGCGCGTGCGTACGTACGGAATATTGTCTCCACGCCGTGGTGTAATCTGTTTTTCCACCAACACCTTACATGGATGGGTATTATGGTGTAAAAAAGAACTATATATAGTTATTATAACATAATAGTGATTCTGATATATTTTATCATCCACTCCAATTCAATTAAATAATTATGGAAATGATATCATCGCTCGTGCGTACGTACGGACTACCGTCTCCACGACGCAATGAGATTCATTCTCCATGTTAACCATTTAAGAATTATTATAAAGTATATATAATAAATTATAATGAAATATATGAAATTATAAAGATACTTTATTTATGTATATATATATATATGTCATATACTTAATTCCATTCAACTAAATAAGGAAACAAAAATAGCATTAATGCGTACGTACGGCCTACCGTCTCCATGAACGGTGTATTTCTTTCCATTTATCAATCTATTATATATATGTATATTCTGAATATATATTATATATAAATCATGTTTTATATTCTGGAATTATGTACTCATGATCTAAGTAATCATATGAATAATTACAAGTCAAAACACGTATGGAAAATGAAACGATTTTAGCCAAAACACTTTTTAACATGGAATTAACAAAAGAACGCGTAATATAAAGTCATAAGTGAACCTTATATGATATAATAACAATGAATATGATTATTTAATAAGTCAATTACATTATTTAAATCATTATACATGTGGTTCGGACACTTACGAAGTAAATCGAACCTAAGGTAAGGGAAATATCAAAATCACATTTTTATCCGAGATTGTTTATACTTTGGTATTTACGGGGGTGTACTTTATCACCCAAATCCATGTTTCCTCAATTTTTAATATTTTTTCCATCCACCTATAATTTTTTAAATCCAATTTTACCCTTTGGTGAGTTTTTAGTAAAAGATATGAAAGGAATCTTTTGTTATTTTTTTAGGAGGTACTTTTTAACTTTTCCGACAAAAGTACGAGAATAATGTTTTTTTAACTTATACGGAATGAATAGATTTTTAAAACATTATTTCCAAGAAGATTCATTTACAATTTTTCAAGTTTATTTTTAATCAACTTCTTTTAGTTTAAAATTGAATGACATGTTAAAGAAAGGAAAATGTTTTTGAATTAGAAAGGCTATTTTCCTCAAGAATGGAGTTCAAGTGCTTTATCAAATTTATTTTCCATCTATGATAATATAGGGTTTTTTTCTATCAATATTATTAAATTGATTTGATAATGTTGTGATGGAATTATTTTTATGAATTACTTTATCTTATATGAGTTGTTTTATGATGTCACTATGTTTATGATTCCCATTTTTATTACATGGGTTATGCTATGATGTATGGTTTATGATTTTGTGGAATATATAAGAATGGTATCATTATGAAATGGGTGGGACCTATATCTCCCTCCAATTCATTGGGTAAAGATTTTATATCTCATGAGATAGACATCGCTAGAACGGCAGGTTAAACCTATTCAGTGAAGCAGGACTGAAACGAGGAATGAACTCGGTTCAGAAATGGACTTTGTCCACCAAGATAGTCTTGTCAATGAGTCTTGACTAATATTAAATGATTCTCTATGATTATGTGTGTATGACACAAAGCTTCATGTTTTCTGTTATGATTATTGATATTACCTTTCACTACTATGATTTATCCCATGTTATGAAATTATGCTCTCTTTTGCAGGTTAAGTTTTAAAAAATGTTATGTTCTTATGAATATAATGTGATTGATATTTTTTTTGTTTACCCATACTGATCATTTGAGATCACCCTTTTATGTTTTCTTTTCCCCAGGATATAATGAAAGGTTTTAGGTAAAAAAGGACAATATTTATGGGACATGTTGAAGATCTTTCACCACGATTAGAAGATTATATTCCGAGTTTCCAAAGACACTAAACTATTACGATCCATGTGTGTGTGTTTTTTTATGTAATAAGTATTCCGCAAAAGTAATGTAATGTCCATGTACATCAAGCTTATGGTCTCTACAGTTGGTATCAGAGGAAAGGATTAGTCATCCTTTGGAAACTAGGATGCGAGAACTTTATTGAGATCCCTAGAGATATTTCTAAGGTATGTCTAGGGATGTCCCTAAAGATAAGTATATGTATAGGATATAGTCCTAGAACTACTCTAACGATATTAGAATTAAACCTAGGATGTTAGATGTCGAAGGTACTCCCCCATGATTATGTTATTTTCCTTGTATGATTTTTTCCTCTCACAAAATTCTTTTTGTGTTTTAGTCAATGGAGGGAACTAGAAGGAATTCAGTTAACATTGAATCCAATGGACAAATTGGTGACTATGAGAAACAAAATTTCATAATGCCTAGAGTGAATGATATTGTGATTATGCCGAATCAGTCATCGTGATATATGATTAACAAGGTCAAATTTAGTGGTATGCCAAATTCATCAAATAAGAGGAAGATAGACTTTTATGCATGTTCGCATGTTGAGGAGAATAAAGAAATAAAGATTGAGATTTCTAAATAAGGTAATAAGAACCTTGAGGAATACCTCAAATGGAGGGACCGATGTTATCTATGTGGAGAAAAGGGTCATAGAGTGACAGACTGTTATGGAGTTCAATGTCTTCTTTGTGGAGAACATGGGCCTTACCCAACTCAATGCCCTGACCTAAAAAGTTACTTCTAAATCTAGGAAGGACTTATTCTAGGACAATAATTGAAGAGGATGTATTTACGCTTTTATGTATTGGTATTCAATAATAATGTTGTTGGGGTACTTTTATGGTGTATTAGAATATATTTTTATTAGTCTATTGTGGTTTTCAATAATTTTATGGTACAAGAAACCATGAAAACTGATTCAAAATTTTTCGAAAGCAAATGATATGCGCATAATGAAGGGATAACTAGAAAATGAAATGTTTGACAGTATTCATGAGCTCATGATTGATATAAGGACTATGTATATAGAATTTTGAGGATTTTGGTATGTGGAAAGAGTTAACTTTTGACAGGTCTCATGTTTTCACTAAGATTCAATGGGTATTAATTTTTCAAGAGATTACATGATTATGGTATTCACATGACTGGAATGTGACCAACAAGATATATGTGGGATAAATGATGGTATTCACATGCTTGTTATATGACCTTTTTAGTAATCGTTATCCTTATACAATGAGTTTGGAAAGAAGTATTTTGGATAAGCCTAAAGATTGGAATGGATTATGGTGGACATATGTTAGTATTGTTTAAGGATATAACTTTTTTTTGATATTATTTAAGTGATGTAATAGTAATGTAGTTTTAGAAAAAGGACAACCTGCAGGACGGGTGACAACCCATCGCGTCGGACAAGGCTGTGGGAATCGAACCCACAACCGAAGTGCGACTAGCCTTTATCGCCTACCACTGTCCTACAAGAAGTCCCTATTTAGTAGAAACTAGTTTTATTATATATAGCAGTATGATATATAAAGTAGAAGTCCATTTTAGGAACCATATACGATTAATCTCACTATAGATGGACTTATGTAAGTTTTGATAAAATTTCTAACCTTTTGTTTGAGAAAGATGGAATGACCCGCCATTCTATCACATGATCTTCTAACATATCATGAATGAAAAATTAAACTACATTTCTTTAAGAAATAAAGTGGAAATTGTCCAAATAATGAGCAACGGTGAGACTATATCAAAATCATGAAAGTATTTCTTCGAATTATAATTTCATCAACTTTAGCGAAATGATCTTGAAAACCAAAATGTTGTCCTAGTTCCCCTATATCAGATAAATCAGATGGTACCTTAGATCATCACAAATCTATGGAATTGTGATCGATGGCTTTTTTATAACCATGTTCACTACCACTCTCCATCGTAATTGATGGTTAGATTTTTCTTCCATATCCATATTTTCACCTATATTCTCCTATGTGGAATCCCAGTGATGAGTTACATTTGGTAATCATTACATTTCATACTTTAGTTTTTAAAATTATGTTGCATTATTCCTTTTTACGATGTGGGTTTCTATTAAACAAAATTTCACGTAGTAAACCATTTATAACCCCGAAGAATTTCGAGGGAGAAATTCATTTTAATGGGGGTAGAATGTAACACCCCGAGATTTTATGAAAAATATTTTTTTAATTTCATTAATGTATTTTGTTTTATGCTACACCAATATTACCATGCTCCATACGCAACACTGTATTAGCTTGCAGTATACGCAACACTATTCTTGGATCGTGTTACACAAAATTTTGATAACAGTTATTCTATGCAATATTGAGTATATATATATATATATATTCAATGTATAAATGAAATATGGTTAGATTCTGTTTTACGAAACAACGAAGGATTCATGCCCAACACACAACCCCGACTTGGATTGTATTACTCGTAATCGCGACCTTCCTTCATAGCGTGTGTTGTACGCAATACCAGGTTTTACTAAACAATGATATATTATTATAATATTATTATGAACTAGCGGTTATGAATAGTGTTAACTAAATTTTGAAGTTTATAACATTATTATTCATCTTGAACATTTTCTAGAACATGTTATAACAACAAAATAAATTTTTCGGGTTAAATAAGTATTTTTCAAAAAATGCATTTTTGCCGCCTTTTTATGGCACACCCACATTAAATCTAGGTTTTGACATTTTTATAAGTTCAATTTGACAAAATAAAATTCTTCTTTGGAATAAAGAAATAAAAATTTACTTTGGATAAATTTTTCATATTATTCTGGTAACTTTCATATTTTAATGAATAGTAAAAACATGCTATATTTTAATTAAAAATAACTTTTTTCATCATAATATATTATATGGTTAAATTATAATATTGAATGGTTTTAAAGTATAAATAGAATGTATTTTTACCATTTAATATAATGTATTTCATTAGCATTTATTTTACCTTGAATTCGTAGGTTAAATCAATTCAATCTTTTGCAATGTTTTAAAGAAAAACCCGTTTTCATTCGACAACGGGATTAATTTTAATTTAATTTGTTCAACTTTTATGTATTGAATTTGGAAAAATGGATTCCATATTTGGAATTACTGGGTCCAAATTATGTTAATAGGAAACTTTTTATTTTTGGGCATTGTGAATAGTAACTATGGTAAATTTTATTTACTATAGTTAAAGGTAAATAAGGTAATTAAGGGTAAATATAACATTATAAAATTACCCTAACACTTGGAAAAATCCTATTGGATGACTAAAAGTCGACCCATATCACCTAAGGGTCATATTAGAATCATTTAATGGACTTTGTTCCATGAAAATAACATAATTATTATTAAAACCAAAGAAAGTGACAACATGTCACTCTCTTAAATCTTATAAGTATAATAATTTTAATTTAGTGATAAAAATAATAAACCTTCGAACATGAATAGTCTCTAGAAAGATAATAAAATTATCTACATCATGATAATTTATTTAGAATTTTTGGGGATTAAATAATTGTCATTAATGGTGATACATAAATGATGTGGAAATTATTTATTTAGTGAAAAATCAATAATACAGTTTTTATTGAAATATTAATACATATCAAAAGGCCAAAAAATCTGAAAAGAAAAACTTATTATTAGTGTATATATAAACTCTAATCGTACAATGGCCTAATTTTGGACCATTTGGATCTTTATTAAGATGAATATGACACTTATATTATTTTATTTTAAATGATGCCAAAGTTGTCACCTTCATAATTTAATAAATATAACAATTTAAATATTATGATTTTAAGATGATAAATTCGAGTAAAAGTATTATTGTAAAAGGAAATAGATTTATCTTCATCCTAGGATTTTATTCTTAATTATTATGAAACAAATCAGTATATTGAATAATTATACAAAAATGTTGTAGTAATTATTTTATTAAGAGATAAAAAAATAATTGGTATTATAAATAATAAAATAAATATTATATGAACTATTTAATGTTATCAACTAATTTTATAGATACTTATGACCTTTTATGAATCTATTAGAGCTTTTAATTCGAACATATATTCTGTATATTGTTTATTTAAATTCAAATAAATGAATAGTGTCCAAATTGACACTATTGTTATTTTATAAAAATAACATATTATAAAATTGATTAAAAATCATAAAAATATTTAAAAATTATAAATTTAAATTTATATGTTCTATAATGTTATAAGGTGAATAATTATAGAAATTTCACAAAAAATAAGTAATTATTTGTTATAATTTAAAATTTTTAATTTTATTACCACAAATAAACCTAAATAGATTAAATAAGGATAAATTAAAATGATAAGGTTTAAAATAAAATCCAAACATGTATAAATTTGATTGGTTGATGATATTACAACCCTATATCATCTAATATTCGATTATGAGTCATTTTTGGAGGTTTTTAAGTGGGGATAGATTTATTATAAATTAATATTTTTAAGAATTCCAAAGGTGCCCCTCTCCTTCCTTATAAAAGGGCACGTCCTGCCTCTCTTCCTCACACTACTTTGAGCCTTCATGCTCGGAAAACCCATTCCATATTCTCTTCTCCACTTCCCTAGAAACATCCTAGTGGTCCTGGTCTACTTCAAAGGCCAATCTTAGTTCCCTGAGAGGAGGTTTCAAAGAGGCGTATCGAAGAATAGGTAATTTCATCTACCGATTCTTTCAAACTTCTTTCTTCTTAAAGTTCTTCTTATTTAGTTGTTTCATAATAAATTAATAACATCAGTATCACCAATATACTGATATGTTATTATAAATATTAAACAACCCCATTTCACCTTCTATCCATCCTACGAAAATCAAAATCACCGCGCGTGCGTACGTACGGAATACCGTCTCCACAACATCGTATAATCTGTTTTTCCAACAACACCTTACATGGATGGGTATTATGGTGTAAATAATAATTATACATAGTTATTATAACATAATAGTGATTCTGATATATTTTATCATCCACTACAATTCAATTAAATAATTATGGAAATGATATCATTGCTCGTGCGTACGTACGGACTACCGTCTCCACGACGCGATGAGATTCATTTTCCATGTTTACCATTTAAGAATGATTATAAAGTATTTATAATCAATTATAATGAAATATATGAAATTATAAAGCTACTGGATTTATGTATATATATATATATATATGTTTTTCTTCTACTTAATTCCATTCAACTAAATAAGGAAACGAAAACAACATTCATGTGTACGTACAGCCTACCGTCTCCATGAACGGTGTATTTCTTTCCATTTATCGATATATTATATATATGTATATTCTGAATATATATTATATATAAATCATGTTTTATATTCTGTAATTAAGTAATCATGATCTAAGTAATCATATGAATAATTAAAAGTCAAAACACGGACGACAAATGAAATGATTTTACCCAAAACACTCTTTAACATGGAATTTACAAAAGAACGGGTAATATAAAGTCATATGTGAACCATAAATGATATAATAACAATGAATATGATTCTGTAATAAGTCAATGAAATTATTTATATCATTATACAGGAGGATCGGACACTTACAAAGCAAATCAGACCTAAGGTAAGGGAAATATCACAATCTCATTTTTATCCGAGATTGTTTATACTTTGGGATTTACTGGGGTGTATTTTATCATCCACATCCATGTTTCCTCAATATTTAATATTGTTTCCATACACCTATAATTTTTTAAATCCAATTTTACCCTTCGGTTAGTTTTTTGTAAAAGATATGAAAGAAATAGTTTTTCATTTTTTGTACAAGGTACTTTTTAACTTTTCTGACAAAAGTACGAGAAGAATGTTTTTTTAACTTATACGGTATGAATGGATTTTTAAAGAATTATTTCCAAGAATCATCCTTTACAAGTTATCAAGTTTATTTTTAATAAACTTCATTTAGTTTAAAATTGTATGACATGTTAATGAAATGAAATTTTTTTTGAAGAATAAAGGATATTTTCCTCAAGAATGGAGTTCAAGTGCTTTATCAAAATTATTTTCCATATAAGATAATATAGTGTTATGTTTCTATCACTATTATTACATTGATTTGATTATGTTGTTATGGAATTATTTTTATGAATTCCTTTATCTTATATGAGTTGTTTTATGATGTCACTATGTTTAAGATTCCCATTTTTATTACATGGGTTATGCTATGATGTATGGATTATGATTTTGTGGAACACATAAAAATGGTATCATTATGAGATGGGTGGGGCCTATATCTCCCTCCAATTAATTGGGTAAAGATTTTATATCTCATTAGATAGACATGACTGGAACGGCAGGTTAAACCTGTTCAGTGAAGCAGGACTGAAACGAGGAATGAACTCGGTTCAGAAATGGTCTTTGTCCACCAAGATAGTCTTGGCAATGAGTCTTGACTAATAAGAAATGATTCTCTATGATTATGTGTGTATGACACAAAGTTTCATGTTTTATGTTATGATTATTGGGATTATATTTCACTACTATGATTTATCCCATGTTATGAAATTATGCTCTCTTTTGCAGGTTATGATTTCCAAAATGTTATGTTCTTATGAATATGATGTGATTGATATTTCTTTTGTTTACCCATAATGATCATTTGAGCTCACCATTTTATGTTTTCTTTTCCCCAGGATATAAATAATGGTTTTAGATTAAAAAGGAAGATCGTTATGGGAGATGTTGAACATCTTTCACCACGATTAGAAGATCATATTCCGAGTTTCCAATGACACTAAACTAATACGATCCTTGTGTGTTTTTTTGTTATGTACTAAGTATTCCGAAAAAGTAATGTAATGTCCATGTTCATCAAGATTAGGGTCTCTACATCTGAGGTATATAATTACATTTTCTTTTGGAACCTCATAATTCATGATATTATAGGCTTGGATGTAATTATCATAATGGAAAGGTTGGTACACTTTCATGATTTTGTAGACTTATTCTGCTCTAAGATATCATTTACATCACCAATGTAGAGGGTTTTTCTACATATGTGTGAGTGGGATGACCAGGATGGTAGAGTGAGACCAGAGAATCCTGAGATAGGTGGAGTGACTGACCAGATCATATATCTATTTATGGAGAAACGTGGTTTGTGAAAACATGATTAACCTCAAGTAGTGGATTGTTTTAGGTATGTCTTTCTACGGATTTCTATGGCTTAGCACTTGAGAGTGAGGTATGGATTATTATCAGTCATCTTCTTAGAGCATTTCTAGTGTCCATTCCATAATATTGGATGGCACCCAGTGATATCCAAGTGATCAACAATTATTTAGATGATTTATAGGCCAATGTCTTTATATGACCCAGTATATCCTCATGGTGTTTCACATATTTTTTTAAGGAGGATGGAACCATTTGGGTATGCATGGATTATGGAAGTTTAAACCATCATACGGTCAAGAATGTATATCAAATTCATCAAATAGATGATATTGTAAACCATCTCTTAGGAGAAAAGGTCTTCACCATGACTGGATAGAGATTAGGATACCATCTGGTGTGAGTAATGAAAATAGACATACTTTTTACAATTTCTTGTAGTAGGTATGGGGTGTGTGATTACCTTTTTATATCATATAGTCTTACTAATGCAACCAAAATTTTCATTTCTATGATGAATTAGGATTTATACTCCAATTTGTTTATATTATCGTATACATTTTGGAAGCAATATATGGGTATTTTCAAACTCACAGAGGCCATGATGAACATTTTGAATTTTTTTGAGTATAATGAGAGAGCATCTAATTTCACCAAACATGATGAGTTCTACTTCAAGGTTGAAAAAGTTCACTACAAGGGTCTTATAATATCATAATCAAGATTATCTGTTGACCAAGAAATGGTTAGTGATGTAGTTTCCAGGGAGCATCCCAAGAATGTGAATGACCTAAGGAGTTTCTTGTGGTTGGATCGATATTATAGGAGTTTCATAATGTACTTATCACATCATACTTCACCTCTTACTAGTCTTACAAAAAAATATGATCATGTTTATATGGTCTAGATCATGTGAGAAATCATTTATGGAGATGAAAGGGAGGCCTTCAACGTCATATATTCGGATTCTTTCCAACACAAGTGTAGGTGATATCATATTCTATGATTCATGAAATAATGGCCTATGAGCATTGTTGATGTAGGAATATATAGTCATTGTGTATGGATCATTGCAGGTGAGGCCTCATGAAAGAAATTACCTGATGCATGTCATTGAGATTGGAAGAATTGTTCATGCATTACGTTTTGAGATACATCATATATTGGTTTAGTTCTTTTTTGTGTACACAGACAACATGAAGCTCAAATATATATTTTCTAATCATGAATTAAACCATAGATAGTGGAGGTGGGTCATATATCGACAATCCTATGATTTGGAGAAGCCTATATTGTTGGGATGGGAAGTGTAGTTACAGATGCACTGAGTCAGAAAAGTAAAACACAAGAAGTAAGGGAATCCATTTAAGATTCTATGTTAATGTACATTTTTTCAATGCTTCATCAATATTTTCATGAAAATAATGATATGTCTTATCTCTCATCCATTTTGGTTACAAATTCCCTCCTTGAGAAGTTTATGGGTAGGATGGTTTCAGATCCTAAATTCATGGTACTCTGTGAATGTATATAATGAGTTATCCAACCAATGGAATGGTCTATGGATAGAGATGAAATCCCATGTATTCATGGATGATTCTACGAATGAAAATGTCCGCCGATTCATTGTGGGTAGATCATCCAGGATTCTTGAAGATGTATCAAGTCATGTGACTCCAATATTGGTGGAATTTAATGAAAAATGGATCACATGATTTATCAATTGTTGATTCACCTGTAAATAGGTGAAAGAGGAGAACCAGAGACCTGCTGGAATGCTATAACCACTTCCAGTCCCAGAATTGCAATGGGAAGATGATTTTTTTGTTTTTTATCAATTTACATAGGACACTGAGGGGTAGTGATTCTATATGTGTAGTCATTGACCAACTACTGAATTCATCCAACTTCATTCCAATTTGGGAGACTTTCTTAGTTGATATGTTATGATGACTATAAATAAGTGAGATCATTTAAATACACATGGTTCCTCATACTCTCATTTTTGGTTGGGATTATCATTTTTATTCATGTTTCATATTGGGATTTCACAAAGCTATGGGAACCCATGTTTTATTAAGTATATATTTTCACCCATAGACAGATGGAAAATTATAATGGTCAATATATGTTATAGAGGATACGCTCTGAGCATGTGTCCACAATTTTGGTTGACCTTGGGAGAGAAAAGATCCATCTCATTGTGTTCACCAATAATAACAGCTTACATGCGAATATTCTGATAGATATGTTTGAGGTATTACTTGGTAGGCGATGTTTTTTCACAACTGTGCATGATAATGGTAGGTGAGGAAGCCTTCCAAGGTCCCCATATCATTCAGGAGAAATTAGATAGGGGGTCAACTGATCTGATAGTTTATCAATACTAATAAATAAAAAACAAAATTACATTTTGATCACCATTGATGAACTATAGAGTTTGAAGTTGGGGATCATGTTTTCCATTGTGTACCTCCCTGACTAGGGAATAGATGATTATAGAAGAAAGGGATGTTGTCACCTTGTAATGTAATTTTTTTTAAATTATGGAGAGATTCAAGCTTGTAGCCTATAAATTGATACTACCTCGGAGGTATCATGACATGCACGAAATAATCCATGATTCAGTACATCAATAGTATAATTCCATCTAGTATAATAATTTTGATCTTGAGGTGGTTGGGTTAGATGTTGATACTTCCTTTGAGCAGTATCCAGTACACATCATTGATCGAATCCTGAAGGCTCTTTGTGGCCAGTCTATCCCCTATTATGTGTTAAATGGAATCACAATGATTTGCATTACATGAATTGGGAACGAGAGGCTGACTTACATTACTAATGACCAATATTTTATCATATAGTCTTTCTATATCCGTGGAAGGTGAACTCTTCGAAGAGATCTTTAGAGGTGGGAGAGACTATATGAACACAGTTTGTCACTCCGGTATAGATCATTTAAAAATATGTCTATGCCATATCTTTGGACCTATTATGTTTGCCTTCTGCATAAGAAAAGACCTCATGGGTGTCTGAGGAGTTATTGGATCTTGGAACCCTTATTTTTGGGGAATCTAACGAATTCCCATAGGTGGAGAATAGAAAGATTAACTGTGAAGATAGTGTTTTTCTAGATAGATCCACCTCACATGGTTGCTGCAGTGTCATGTAGCCTAACTCTGCATGTTCCCTCTCTCCTTAGATAACCGTGAAAAAAATCGATGCACATTCTAATTTTCTGTGTTAGTTTAGTAATTTTTAATTATTGATCTATTAACATGTTTTCTTCCTCGTGATAAATTTTCTTATAGTATTATCCTATTTCTCTCTAAAATTTGATCCTTTTGAATTATTATTATAGGAATAAAGAGATATCCTTCATCCATGATCTGATCGATCTTTCATTTATCACGTTATATGCATATATATAAATACTTGAGTCAGATTAAGACTTTTCTATTGTATATTTCTCTCTACCTAAATGTCATTGTATGAGAATTTTTATCCTTTTGTTATATCTACACCGATCTGAGTCAAATCAAGGGAAAATACTAGAGGAAGGGAGTCATATGTGCCTAAAATTAGAAGTCTATAAATCATCCATCATGTTTGTTAATTTTTGGAATTATCATGTGGGCCCCACCAATTTCATTGGTTTCCATTTATAGATGTTATGAATATACTTGCTAGAAACATATGGTTATCCACATTCCAAATATGTGATTATATTTTAGTGGTTACTTGAACAAATCTATCCATCCTATGATGGATGTTATGAAATAATTGTCATATTAATTTTTTGACATGTTTTAGTCACCATTCGAGGTGTGACATGGATTGAAATTTATATTGTTAATCATTTTTATGTTAAATGTTTTGATTTATATTATGAATATCTAGTTGGAACATACCTTGTATTCTCACCACATGATCTTTATAAGGCATGTGCATCAATTTGAAAGTAAAATGTTAAATGTGAATTGGAAAGTATACTAAGTATATGACTTAGCTAAAAATATAAATGAATTGTATGTTTTATATCCATAGAACCCCTTTCCAAATTAATGGAAGGAAAATAAATAAACCTATAATGATGAATATTAAAAAAATGGATTTCATGAAAATTTTCATGTTACATGACGTTGTCTCACTAATGAAAGGAAATCATTGGAAGAATTGATGTTATTAAAATTTTGAATAAAACATTTACTTATTTTTATAATTAAAAGAAAGCCTTAAACCAAATATTCAACATAAATAAGGATTGTACGGACTTGAGCTCTCCCTATATTATGATTTAAAAATTCCATAAGGACTCAGGAACCCCATTTCAATTCATGGATGGAATTTCATAGGCTGATACACACATATATTCGATCATTATCGATTATATGGTTGTTGGATATGACATCATATGATACATTAGACATTATCATTGGATTCCTTGAATACACTCCATGGATCCAGGATTTACAAATAGGTTCCCTTGTTAAATATCTTCAGGCTCATTCATTATTCTTCCATTTACTGCCTTAGAACTCTATGTACTCTATTGGTTACTCATTGTTGAATGTGTTGGACAATGCTCCTTGGATAACACTCTCACCCCATTCCAGGGTAAAAATATTACAGATTTGGTGACCCTTGGGTTTTACTTCACCTAGGAAATTACATTAGGACTTCATTATTAAATATCATTACATGTTACATGTTATAATAAAAGAAAAAAAATTTATTACTAAGATGTGAAATATTTATAAAATAGAAATAATAAAATAATGAATTTGTTATATGTTAAGATGATAGTATAGGGTGAAGATGGTATTTGTGTATTTAGTTACATTGTACTTATTTACATTATATATGCATGATTTCACACTATAAATATTCCATTACATGAGATGAATGTTATTGAGATCGTTGGTTGTGGCTATAGGATATTTGTCTCACACCATGACCAAGCAATTATTGGTACCTGAAGTAGATTACATGGCTGTAGTTTTTGAAAAAGGGAATCTTATGACTTCATTATTTTTATTTCTTTATGTTTAGGATTGATCATGTTAACACATGACCACGCTAAAGAACATGATGTTTAGGATAGTGTTTTATTTAATATTTTCCTTGTGGAACATGTAAATTATAATGTCTTGTATCCATGTTTTGTAGTTTTCTGATTACATGATATATCATCAATTGTTGAATGATATTATAGTTTTTTAAATTATTGTTACCATTATCTCTATTTTCCGATTTACATTATGTCTAAATGTATTGATTCTGATATTTATCTATGATTACCTTCGTGTGTTGTACTATAAATTGGTAATTAGGGAATGCTATATCCATGGAAACACCCTTGTCCCACACTACTAGTCGGAAGCCTCCAATATTCAAAGAGATTCACATGGGGCCTTGTAGCCCACCGGTCTCAGGGTTCATTGTAACTAGCATTTATTTTTGAGAAATCACACATAATTTTTCATTAATGGTGTATCAATGTACCCTTTGAAATTTTATTATATAAATAATTCATTATTATTAGTTTTTTATGATCTAGTTCAAATTAATTCGTTATAATGTGTTTGAATTGATTGTTTGTATGTGTTAAGGGGGTTCTCAACTCGTTTTCCATTTAGCGGGGCATATTTCAATTTCATTAACAATAACATTACATTATTAAATTTTAATTTCTATAAACATATTTGGTTAAATATTTATAGGTTTTATTATGTGTACATTATAATGTGAACAAAATGAAATTAAAAAAAATATTTATCACACAAAAATATATGATCTATTTTGGTTTTTCTAAATAAAAATATAATTTTTCAATTACATGATACATGCCATGAACCATGATTTATTTATTTGGTGAAATTACTTCTTCGATAATGAATTTTTACATATTGTTAATGTAATTAATGTGTTTTTTTATATCCATATCATACATCATCATTCATTTGTTTTTTTTCAAATGCTTTTTAATTTATAATGGTATATGGTGTAAACTATATTATTTTCGAGATTGTTAATTTTCATGTTTCCATTAGAGAAATCATTTTCTCTTATATTGTAAAAGAACCTCACTTTTCATCCCATATTTTTATGAATTTGATATAGATAACTAGTTTCCAATTCCATAATAATAATTTTAAGATACATCATTAAATTCTTTTAGTATGTGAAGTTATTCATGTATATGAAATTAGATTGGAAATCGTTATGTCATATATCGATGTTTCCAAAACTATTTTCAATATTTTTATATTATATATATAAATTATATACTAATGTAATTTTATATAAAAAATTAAATTATTTTAAATTTTCATTAAGGGAAATTTTATATCATTTTATTCATGGGTCACATTTCAATCTCTTTAAAAAATATTGAAAAGAATGATTATTTTAAAATCCTATGATAATAATGAATTTTAACTTCATCATAACAATTTTATTCATCGAATATTCAATTATAATTTACAAATTCTATTTTTAAATAAATTTATTTTCAATTCTGTAAGTGGGTTTGTTTCCATAATATAATTTTTAATTTTCTATTAAAGGGATTAATTTTAAAAAATATAAATAACCCATGATGTTACTTATGATCCACTGAGGATAAATTGTAATGGTACCATCCTAAATTTTTCAATATATGAATTATTATTTATTTAATGTGATTATTATGTACCTCATTTCTGTTCAAATTGAAATAAATCCTTATAGAAAAAATAATTATTGTTATATTGATAATTGAAATATTTTAATGTTTTTTTCACATGTATCGTATATGCTGATTATTAATAAAATAATGTGTGTTGAGAGAATCCTATTATATAAGTTTAATTTACCAATATGATAAGGGTTAGTACGTTATATCCCCCCAATGAATTGGGTAATGTGGGATTTGTTTTCTAATAAAATGTAACTCTAAAGAGATGGCAGGGTAAACCAATAGATAGGTTACACTTAATAGATTATTATATTATATATGTATGTTTATCACATTGATAATGGATCTTTAATGTATTCCATTTTGAAAATATTCCATTAAAATAAAAAACAATTGAATCTATTTTCACATAGTTTCTAATGGATACTATACCAGAATATTTTTTTCTCAGATGTATAACGACTAATGAAGTATATAAGTACTTTAATTTGTTAAATTAGACTACCTTGTTTCATGATTTATTATCCTTGTTTGATGGGTATTAATTCTCTTATGTTATTATCATGTAAATTTATTATTTCATCATAACAAAATTATCATCTTATTATCACTAATGACATTAAATTATTAATTATTATATCTACCCTTACTGATTATTTGAGCTCTCCCTTATTATTATTTCTTTTTCCCATTATTATAAGGAATTATTTGACATATTTTGTTTCATAATAAGGTTACTACAATTGAAGAACACAGTTGGAGAATATTTATATTTTTATGAAAAATAATTATATTTAACTTTTTATATATGTGTGTCATAATTCACAAAAAGACTAAAATGAATAGTTTATTTTATATTCATGTAATCAAATATGAAACTATGATTTAATATTATTTGGATTGCTCAAATTTGGACATTTTTATTGGTATCAAATACTTAAATATTAATATAATTTTTTTAGATAAAATCAAGAGTATGGGTTTCAGGTTGTTAATATTGGTACTAATGGTGGTTTTAGATTTCTTTTTATATGAGGTTGTTTTAATTTGTGATTAAATAAAGAGTTTCTATATCCATCATGGGTTTATAAGATTAATTTTTGTTATACAGTAAAAGTCATAGACATCTGTTATTATGTTTTATGTTATTTAGTTTTTAGTCAATGAATGATATTATTGAAAATAATTTACTATTTTGAGTAATATATAACCATCATGTTTTACAAGAATGGCTATTTTGGTATAATTATATTAAACTTTTATGAACATATGATAAAAAGAATGGGTAATATTTTGGGGCTAAAATATTATTTTATTTTGTGGGTGTTGATGTTAATTATAGTTTATGGTTAATTTTTTATAAAATGATATAATATGACAGTTGGGTGTTATTATGTAATATTAGAGATTAATGTATTTTATCACCATATAATGGTTTATTAATATTGAGATTTTTTATTTTTTGATGATAATTTTTGGATAATATATAAAGATATAATGAATATATATTTACCCTTTTGTGGATAAACCAATCTGTTAGAAGTTCATTTTGGTTCTTCGAGTATAAATAATGCATCATTAATATACATTATTTAGAAAAAAATATAGGTTAAAGGAGGAAAAAAATTTAAACAAGAACCCAAATGTTGAAATATCATTATGGATTAGGATAAAAATAAATATGTATATCTCTTTATGTTCATACTCAAGATGGTAAATGAATTTATCAACATTAGGAAAAAGTTCAAGAAATAATATTGTTATTTTTTTACAATCATTTGTAATGAATATATTGCTTCCTTTACACCACAATTGTTTATGGTTTTTTCATTAATGAATTTCTCATAATAATTAAATTTATTTTGTAATATGTTCTATGTTACACTCAATTTTTTTTGGGAATTGTTTTTTACTCATTCTCAATATTTTAATTTCCAAAAAATGTTATCATATTCAGAAACCATTTTTTATTATGGAATATAAAAATCGTATTTCTATTTTTTTAATTTCATAATGAATTTTTTAATCCCTTTCATCAAATTGTGTTTTCAATGAGATAATTTTTAAATATTATGATGGTATAAATTTCATGTTTTTTCTTTTTCTATTAATCTCATTAGAATTGATCTTAATTGGGTTTAATCAAGTATTATTTAAGATGATATATAATAATAAGTATGAAATTTCCAATTGGGGGAATCCATATTAAATCATAGATCATTTTTAATGTTATATAATTTTCATAAATTATTAATAAGCATTAATTTCCTTTTATTGGGATATATTCAATATAATAGTATTAGTTAATTTTTCAATAAAAATGAAAAACAATATTTCTTACCATATATGGTTTTTGGGAATTATATGATCTTTTATAATAAAATAATTTATAAATTATATATTTATAATTTGATAAAAGAGTAACCTTTTGACTTAAAATATAAAAAATAATTTAGGGTAATGTTTTTTGTATTTTTGTTAAAATAATTATTTTTGATGGAATATCAACTTGAATATAATTTTATAAACCTATCATTTATATTAATAAAATAAATAATGTTAGGATCTAATTCTGTTAATATAGAATAATTATTATTATTCAATTATAAATAATATATATAATTACAGAGTACACATAAATATATTAGATTTTGGAATAATTTTTGATTTCCTCTTAAAAACAAAAATTTGTTAAAAACTTTCTGATATTATTTTGTTAATTTTTTATCCAAATTTATCGTCAATCACATTGATAAGTGTAACATTGACAAAATATTTAACACATATTATAAATAATTTCTATAAAATTGTTAAATATTTTGATTTTATTCTTTTTAATGATGAATAATAGTTATGGTAGTCATATGTCACCTCGCTAAGGGTTAATTGAGTATGTAAATTTATTAATAAAAATATAAGAACTAATAAAACCATATTCATTATTTAATTATTTTATATTAACAATAATAATAATATATTACAATTATCATTAATTTTTTTCCATTTCCATTTTAAAATGACGTACATATTATATTAAGTTAAGAAAAATCAAAATGTCAAACTATTGATTTAATATTATTAGTATATATTCACATAGGGATAAAACTATGTGTTTTAAAATTATTAATGTTTATTTTTATAATAATTTTATACTATTTTGTTATAAAATACTATTTTAAACTTTTATTTATCAAAAAAATTACAATATATTATATCATAATTTCGACAAAGTGCCTCTGAAAGAAGTAAAAAAATCATGTAAATGATTATAAATAATATTAAAATATTTTTCTTTGTTGTTTACAGATTAGAAATTATTATATCTGTATATATATCTAATATTATGTATTTTTTAAGTGTTTATATTCTAATACAATTTTTATCGTCAAGACAATAAATTGAAATAAAATAAATAGTATTGAGGATGAAATTAAAGATATTTTCCATTAAACAGTATTTTATTAAATTATATATGTTTCATAAAGATTCTATAATTTATTAATTTTATAGGATATGTTATTAAATAACCCCAATCATCTAGTTTCTTCATTATTTTTTTATTTTACTATTCTTTTCCCCAAAAGAGAAAAAATCATTGATGTTACGGTAATCATGAAAAATATTAGGATATGTTGAAAAAATCATACAAGGGTACAATATAAACATAAACATTTAAAAAAAATTATATTAGTTTATTATTAATCGTAAACATCCTATATTTATAATATATCAATTTAGATACATTTTTCATTGAACCCCAATTTATATTAATTTCTTACTCTATACAATTCAAGGTGTTCCCCTCCCCACAATTAAAAAACGGAACCTCATATCCACTCATACTCATTATTTTGAGCACTCTACTTATTCCAATTCATTATGAAATACCTTACAATAATACCTCCAAAAGTATTTAAGAATTATTTTTTAAATAATATAAAATTATAAGGATAAATGTTTATATTAAATTATGTTTTCTGAAGAAGTGGAATTGGTTTTAAATGAATATTTTAGTTTTATTTATTATTATACCCAAATGAAATATCATGAATTATAATGAAATAATAAAATAGGTATCATATATATACTTATATTATATTATTTCGACATCATATCCAATGTCCACCCAATTTTACATCAAAGGATAAATCAAACCATCATTCATATGTATGGAAGACTACTTCATCATGAACTGATGAAATTAATTTTCAATCACAATATAACAAAAATATTATTAATGATGGATTTAATTTATATATAGCATATTCATGATATATTTTTAGTTGTCCAATTAGAATTTATACATTATTGTTTTCATCCAATTTAATAATTTGTGATATTTGAGTTCATGTGTACTTCTGGATTCCCATCTCTATGAAGTTGTGTGATTATATTTTTGTTATTGCTTAAATTATATTTTATATATAATTGTATTTAAAGATATAATCTGATATTTCTATAATGATCATAAATATATATATAAAAATAATACTAATATTTTTTTCCACCATTCTCATTAAAAAATGGAAACATTAGTCATTCATATGTTAGGCCTTCTGTCTCCAGGATTTTAACATAACTAATTTATCAGAACCGTCAATATGGTTAGTTATAAACATATTATTATTTTTCAAAATTTTTTAAGTTTTAATGATTAATCTTTTTGGTTTTTATATGATAAGGGACCTTTTAACCACAATCTTAATACTAAATATATAGTGAAATTATGTATCATACATCCTCACGACAACAGATGTAGACATAAATGATTCTGTAATTAAATATTTCATTGTAATTAATTAAGAAAAATTGTACTGATTATGTAGAAAAAATCTAATCGTTGATATATTATTATATTGATATTAAATGAAATATAAGGAATCTAGAGACTTGAGGTAAGGAATTTCACTTCAATTTAAATATATTTAATAATTTTATAATGCTATGAACCCAATTTTGTTTATATATTTTATATTTTTTACATTTCAAATTTAATCTCATGGATAAATCATAAATCTTTATATCGTAATTTAATATTAAATTTACGTCATTCAAATGAATTTTACATCAATGTGAAAAACTAGTAAGGGGTTTATTTACTCAATTTACATTCATTATATTATAAATATATGTCACTAATGTTGTCATGAAATGATTATTGTCACATTCCATCCCCCGGGACTCGTGTCGTGACTACCCCAAACCAGCCTTCCAAAGGCCAGGTGCTGACAACTAGCACCATTTGTGTAAATCTCTAAACTGTGCAGGAATTGCATTTAATACCTAAAAACGCACATGATAGAGTATGAGCTAGAAGCTAAACACTAAGTCAAACTGTATTCAAAAGAGTGCTGAATGTAGAGGGGTCGGAATAAAAGACCAATAGGAAATTACAAGTACAACTAAAAAACATGTACAACTGAAATGGAAAAAATAGTTGTAAGGTAAAGAGAATCTCCTGGATCATCCACCACAGATCCTACCTAAATGGTAAGTACAGATATCCTCCTCATCACTCCTCTTATGTCGGTCTCTTCCTCACCACGACACATCGTATGGTCCACCTCCTGGTATCTTCCAGTCCTAGTACTCTTGGCCTTAGTTAGCATTGTCCGTTGTCTGCAACCAACACAATGAGGTGCGGCCATATCCCGTGCTAGGGTGAGTACATCGATACTCAGTAGGGTCCATGACACCCTAAAGGTCTAACAAAAATCCATCATGGATAAACCATAATGGATGAAATCCACATAAAACACCACTTAGGTATATGCCCATTCATATACCTATGTTATCAAATATTCAATCTCAATCATGAGGTAAATACAAAAGTTATTGACTCACCTCAACCAGGATTTTTCTATCGAAACCATGACTGATGTAGAACTCCTAATCAATCGAGTACAGTGGGGCTGTCGTGACACCAAGGAGCATCCCAATAACCATGGATTTATGAGGTACTCTTCCGGTCGAGTACCGTGGGTCTGATGCATCACCAAGGAGCTCCCCACCATTGGTCTTCCGTGACACCAAGGTACTCCCCCTCATATCCTACTGATGTGCTCCTCCTTCCGAGTATCTTGGTTCTGCCATGACACCAAGGTGCTCCCCACTGTGGGACTACCACGACCCCATGGCGCTTCCCACTGGGCTAGTAGAGTCACAACAAGTCAAAATGGACTGCAGTCATCAGGTCTCAGCCAGGTACTAGGTCTCCAGACTCTTCTCACTTGTCACTAGATAGATCATCTCTACGAGCAACTGGTCAATAATCCAACTGTCACAAAGTACCATGAAATGTATCTCAATGGTCCTCTACGTCACAGGGGTCTCAACTCAATAGACGGAAAGTAAATCAGACGCCCAGTATGTGTGTTATTAGCCTTTTAGTCCCAGGGGCCCAGTTGGATTCATGTACAATCCAACCTGACTGTATCTCAACTGTACCCCAAACTCCGGTGGGGAATTCACAAAGGGACTGTCATGCTCCATGATTACCAGCACCGCTGACGGTTCTTCAAACGGATGTCCGGTGCTAATGATATTTCCAAAGAAAGTAAATTTTTGGTAATGGACCTGCGTCCGGTGCGACGTAGTCGGACTAACCCGGCCCATCCCAGTCTAGGCCGACCCAGTCTGGGTCGGCCCAGTCAGACATGTTGGGTTAGCACCATCCCATTGGATGGGCCAGCCTGTTAGGTTCGGCCCGGCCCACTTGGCCAAGCCCAGCATGCCGCGTGGGCGGTTCTTCCCAGGCTCAGGGTCGGTTTGTCACTGAGCATCATGAGGACGTGACCAGGCATGGATTGGGCCAGAGGGAATGGCCAGGATGGAGGTCCAGGGGGTCACAATAGGGACACGGTTTGTCTTTGGAGTCTGGTGTGGCCAAGGCACCGGTTCGGTTGGGTTGCGATCGGGCAGGGCAGCAGGCGGCCTGGAGGCAGCCGAGCATGCCGACAGGGTGCCATGCATGACGGCAGGCAAGCCAGCGGGCAGCTGGGTGGTGACCAGGCCCACCCGAAAGGAGGCCAGGCAGTGCGCGGCTAGGTCGGCATGCGGTTGAGCAGGGCCCCGGGCGGGCCGCTAGGCAGTCGGGTAGGGTGCAGCCAGGCGGGCCGGCGGGCGGCCAGGCAGGGCGCGGCCAGGCGGGCGGTGCAGTTGGGGTGGCCCAACATAAGGGTCATGGTTTGGCCCGGAGCACCAGAGCACCGTGGGGGCAATGCGATTTTTTGAGGTCGTGGGTAGCATGTCCTTTTTCGTTGCCACCTTCGTTGTTCTGTCGCTTCATCCCCATGCCGAAGAACGAAACAAACACGAACTTCGGAGGGGTCATCCCATGTTGGTTTGGAACACACCCTATATGTTAAGGGTGGTATCAATTTTCACATCATGAATTAATATGATGAACAACAACTCACCCACAAACATTTCTTTTCCAAACCCTAAAGAATATTTATGGAAATCATCAGCATGTAAAAAACCCATGCCTTGATTCATTGTTCGACGTTCGTTGATGTTGTCGTTGAAAGTAGACGAAGAAGATCGTCCTTTGTCGCGTCCGTTGCACGCTTCCAATACCGAACTACATCAGCTCATTGACATCGATGCAGATGGTAGGTCAGTTGATGACGTCCCACGTCCGTAGATGATCCATTGAAGAAGTAGAAGAAGGCCAATGTTCTTCATTTTTCATTGGGAGAGATCTTCCCTATTCTCCCCAGTTTCCACCAATATGCCAATGAAAATAATAATAGGTAGGATTATCAATTAATTTTTTTGGAAAAAAATTCAAATGGTGGAATAAATTAATTGCCTCGACCTATCTACTGTGGAGGATTTGTACAAGTTAATTACGGGAGTTGGAATATTTTAATAAAAGGGAAGGTGGAACCATAAAGGAGGGAAGGTGTGGAGAGACTCTCCCTCACTAATGAGGGGATCTAAGAGGTTTTCTACTCCCGCCATTAATAGAGGAGTTTAGACTCATGTTCCCCCACTTCGCAATATCTCGTGGGAGGATATCTTCTGGTGATCCCACCACAATAACATCTCATTGGAGGTTAAGGGTGGGTGGTCCCACCTCCTACATCCATGAGGAGGTTTTAACCAACAAACACCCATATGGGGGCTCAAATAAAAATAAATTGAATCTCACTTTATATATTATTTTCCATGAAAACCCAAATACGATATTTTATTCTTGACCCACTGCTGTCAAAGTGAATGTCTACTTAAGAGATCACTGGAACTGCGAGTTCAACGGTGTCCTTGGATTTCAATTCAAAGAACCAGTTAAAAAGTTATAAAAACAAGCTCATACGTTCACTAAACTTACCTGAACAAAACGTCAGAAATTGAATCCAGGAAAACCGGGCCACAGAATCATGAGTCATCAATTTTCACGAACTCGTTAAATTCCTTTGTATTTAGGAAAAAAACTCCCTGGAATATCAAGGTCTTTACATTATCACTACCTCAGGGGTTTACGTCCCCATAAGCTATATCTCGAACTACGAGAACATGTGGTGGTACTGAGCACGCATCTGAGCCTCCTGATCCCATGTGCTCTCCTGGCGGTTTCTGTGCTGCCAGCGAACGGGCACCAGAGGTATAGACTATCCACATAGGACCCTCTCCTATCAATAATCAATCTCTAATGGAACCTCCATGATTGTCTCACCATCGTCAACGTCAAACTCTCCATGCTCGATGATGTGAGAAGGGTCATGCACGTATCTCCACAGCTGAGATATGTGGACGATGTCATGAACCTGGTGCAACTGAAGTGGATGAGTTAAGTGTTATGCCAACTCACATACTCGATTGAGGTTCGGAAAAGGTTTGATGTTTCATGGAGATAACATTCCACCTCATCCAAATCTTTGTAGTCCTCGTCGAGGTGAGACTTGTAGAATGACATGGTCACCAACCTATAATTCTAGAGATCTCCGTTATCTTCCATCATATGACTAATGTAAGATCTGTGTAGTTTTCATCCAGTCATGGATGATCTGCACCTTCTCTATGGTAGCGAGTACCATCTCTGTTCCCACTAGTGCTTACTCTCCAGGGTCAGTGCAGCACAAAGGTGATCTGTAGGGTCGCCTATATAACACCTCAAAAGGCACAATCCCTATAGTGGAGTGGTAGCTGTTGTTGTATGCAATTTACACCAATGATAAGTGGTCCTTCTAGTTGTAACTGAAGTTGAGGATGCACACATGAGGCATGTCCTTGAGAGTCTGAATGGTCCTCTCAGTCTGGCCATCCTTCTGAAGATGGAAGGTTGTTCTCAAACAAAGATGCGTCATGAAGGCCTCAAACAGCCACTTCCATATCCGGAAAGAAAACTGTGGATCATGATAGGAGACAATAGAAGAAGCTACTCTATCTAGTTGCACAATTTCTTGCACGTAGAGGCATCCCATGCTCTCTACTGAACCCTCCCCTCGGATCGGTAGGAAGTGGGCTGACATGGTGAGTTGATGAACGATCCCCCAAATCGAGTCGTGACCCCTGGATGCATGTGGAATACCGGTCATGAAGTCCCTGTATATCCCATCTGACATCTACTCTAGGACCTCTAAGGGATAATCCAAGCCTGCTGGTACCTGGTGCTCTGCCTTCACATGGTGAAAATGGAATCATTGAGAGGAAAAATCCACTACTTCATTCTTCGTACCTGGCCACCAGTTCTATCTTCAAAGGTCCTAGTACATCTTCACCACTCCAGGATGTACCGATAAAATGGATTTGTGGAACTCCAACAACACTTCCTCTTGAAGTGACACTGTTACCATAGTATATCTTCTGAATAGGGTGACATGCTCCCAACTTTCAACAAATCCATCAGGCATCTACCCTATAGTTATCTTAGAATGTCATGTCTCTCTGTCAGCATCCCCATGATGTGCCTCTCTGATTTGCTGAAGAAGTTGGGGAGTGACTGTAAGAGACTGAAGAAAGGATGCTCCATATCTATCCACAAAGGATGTATGTAAGTCAGGCACCTACTCTATCACCTCACCTAGAAACTATATTCCATATCTCCTAATGAGCGCATCTGCAAAAATGTTCCCCTTCCTTGGAGTATAGACTATCTCGAAGTCATAGTCCTAGAGGAACTCATGCCAGTGTCGCTATCTCCGGTTGATGTCCTTATGAGAGAATATATAGTTGATACTATTGTGATCAGAGTTAATGCTATAACATTCTCCCATCAGATAATGTCGCCACATCTTCATGGTGAAGACCACTGCTCTTATCTCCAGGTCATGGGTATGGTATTTATGCTCTCGTTGTCTCAGCTGACAATAACCATACACAATCACTGCACACTCCTACATTAAAACACACCTGAGTCCAGTCTCAGATGTGTCGTAGTAGGCTACATACCATACACCTTCCAATAGAAGCCTCAAGATTGGGGGCCCTCGTCAGCCTCTACATTAGCTCTTGAATGCTCTGCAGGCATCTCTCCGACCATGCGAAGGGTTTCCACTTCTTAATCAAAGCTGATACTGGTGCTGCAACTCTGGAGATGTTTTGTACTAACCTACAGTAGTAACCAGCCATACTCAAGAATCATCGTACCTCTCTCACTCTTGGGTGGCTCCCATGAATGTATCGCCTAAACCATCACCGGATCCACTGCAACTCCCGCCTTCCAGATGACATGTTCCATGAAGTGAACCTCTCATATCCAAAACTGGAACTTCGAGAGCTTACCATAAATCCGGTGCTCTCGGAGTGTGTCCAGTACTAGCAAAAAATGTTATGTTTGCTCCTCCTCAGTAGTAGAGTAGATCAGTATGTCGTCGATGAAGACAACAACAAAGTGATCAAGGAACGACTGCAATATCCTTTTCATGGGTCCCATGAACACTACCTGAGCATTTCTTACACCAAAATGAATAACCTAGAACTCATAGTGGTCGTACTGACATCTTAAAGTCGTCTTCTGCACATCATAGTCTCGTAATCTAAGCTGGTGATAGCTGGATCTATGGTCTATCTTCTAGAACCACTGATCTCCCTTCAACTGATCAAAGAGATCATCAATCATTGGGAGTGGGTACTTGTTCTTCACTATCTCCTACTATAGGTGACGCTAGTCGGCACAAAGTCTCGAACTCCCATGAACCATCGTGGCAATCAGAATCTAGGATGCCCAGAGTGTAACACTAGGTCGAATGAATCCCTTATCCTACAAGTCCTCTAGTTGTACCCATTTCTCATGAAGCTCCAAAGAATTCATCCAATATGCTAGAGTAGATATCCGTGTCATCCCGTGGTACATTAAAATTTATAAGTCCACCTATCTTTGAGTTGGTTGTCCTAGATCGCGTCAGGGAATACATCCGTGTACTGGTCCACTACTACAGGTTAGCTTGGACTCTCCACATCCACTACTGCAAGGGTGTGACATGCCACTGAAAGGTGATCGGCTTCTCCCTCCTCTGAGGAAGTCCATCATGTGCTATAAAGTCTCCCTTCTCACTGATGATGGTCAACCTGGTCCCATCCGTGCAGACACACCGCACATTGCACCTAATACAGTCGATCTGAGCCTGGACTGCAGATAACCAGTCTAAACCCATGATGATTACTTTAGGCCTTGATGCCACTACTAGGAGATCCCAGCCAAAGCCCTCACATCATAGAGTATTCTCAAAGTACCAGTACTAGTTTGTAATCATAGAGTTTAATCCCATAGGAGTCTCTAGCTGAAAAGATAGATCCAATGGCTCCGCTAGAATCATCGAGCTCTGAGTGAGGGAAGTGGCAATGAAATAGTTGCTGGAACCTGTGTCTATAAGTACTATAGCTATGGTGGAGTAGACAAATATCTTACCTTGAATAATATCTGGAGTGCCATGATCGTAGGCCTCAACTGCATCGATTTGAGCTCTACCTTGTCCATGTGATCCTTGCAGTCGGGGTGGACCTTCTGGTGGTGGTGGTGAGAACACGTCAAAACGTCTCCCAATGCCCGCTGCATGGCTAGATCCTCTGCCATGTCTACATGCTCCCTGCAGACCACCTCTATTGAATCATTTACTCTATATGGGTAGTCTTTAGAGAGTCTTCAGATCATCAAAATGGTGGGTTAGATAGTCATGATCCATATAACCCTAGCCGCCGCATGAGAAACACTACCCGCTCCCTGAATGTGTGTCTCTGCTCCAAGGGCCGCACACAACCGATCATGATTAATGTGGTTGTCCACCTATATTTCTGGTCATCTTGGACCACCGTGACATCTATCTACTACCAGCTGCAGAAGACTCCACCTCATGTTGACTAGGGGTGGGTCTCGCTGCTGGAGACTTCTCAATGAGGAAACTCTCCACCGGGAGGTCTCTCTCTAGTACCCCCTCATGCGTTAGAATTTTAAGGGAGATTATCGAATATATGATCTCCCACATGAGTCCTCGATTGAATTTTGGAGCCCTAAATAATGGGTCATACACCATATTGGTGGAGTAATGCAAGAGGTTGGTTAACCTCGCTGAGTAGTGAGCTACAATCATGCTTCCCTATTTCAGATGAAGTAACTCCTGTATCTGCATTGTGCAAAGAGTCGCTCAAAAAAACATTGCCTGTAAAAGGATCTCGAAGCCTTCCAAGGGAAGCATCATCTCATCGTGAACCTAGAGAATCAAGCTCCACCATCTCCCTGATACTTCCTATAGAATGATGGTAAAAAGTATCACCATTAAGTCATATAGTGCCCCTAACTATAATAAAAATCTCACCACAATCTACACCCAATCCTTAGACGCTTGTGGGAAAACCTCACCCCTGAACCTGGGTGGCCTCTCGAGCTAGAACTCGTACTACACGCTCAAGTGGAATGAATCGTCTCCTGCTGGGGCTGGTGGCATCAGTGGCCCAACAGGGAGTGGTACCACTGGTGCCTCCGCTGGAAAAAGAAACTGTACCGAGGCCTCGTCATTCTGTGTCCTATCTACTCGTACAACTCTCAAGGATCTATCTGGTCATCTACGGGGAGGCATCCTAAAGAAAACAGATGTGACACAGTCATAGATTATAACTGGTGAGCTGACCTTGTTAAATGACGTAACAAAAACTTTTGAAAACACACACACAATAAGTGTTTTCATACACTGATTCGGAAATCAGTAGTAAGGGTCCAGGTTTAAGGATACATTGGCCTCCTCACCAACACTAGACTACATGAACTAAAAACTACACTTAGTACCCTTAACTCTAGTGATTCACACAAAAGATCAGGGTCCTATGTTCTATGGTAGAACCAAATCCTCTGATACCAATTTGTCACGACCCATCCCTTGGGGCCCATGTAGTGACTACACCAAGCCCGTATTCCATAGGACAAGGGCTTTCGACTAGTACCAATGGTTTAAATCCCTAAATTGGGAAGGCATGGCCTTAAAAACAAAAAAACTAACACAAAATAGTAAGATCTGGAAGATAAAAACTAATTAAAACTATATACAATAGAGTGTTGAAGGTAGATGGGCCAGAATAAAAGCCCAAAAGGAATGTACAAGAACAACTGAAAAACAAGCACAACTCAAAAAGAAAAAAAATACTGTAAGGAGAAGAGAATCACCTGGATCATCCAAAATGAATCATACCTGAAGGGTAGGTAAAGATAGCCTCCTCAGTGCTCCACATCTGTTGTTCTCCTCCGCGTACCGACATGTCGTGTGGTCCACCTCCAAGTAACGTACAGTCTTGGTAATCTCGGCCCCAGTTAGTGTTGTCCATCATCTGCAACCAACACAATGAGTTGCAGGCATAGCCCATGCTGGGGTGAGTATAACGATACTCAATAGGGACCCTAAGACCCTCAAGGTCTCACAAAAATTCATCAAGTATAAACCATAAAGTATGAAATCAAAAGATAACACAACTTAGGTATATTCCCCTACATATTCCAATGTTATAAAGTAATCCATCTCAATCATGAGGTAAACTCAAATGTTACTGACTCGTCTCAACCAGGATTGTTGTTATCGAAACCATGATTGCTGGAGAACTCCTGCTCAATCGAGTATAGTGGTCCTACCATGACCCCAAGGTGCTTCCCACAAACCTTGGACTACTGATGTACTTCTCCTTTCGAGTACTGTGGGTCTACTGCATCACAAATGTTCTCCCCACTGTGGGTCTTCCATGACACCAAGGCGTTCCCCCTCGTATCCTACTAAGTTACTCCATATGTCGTGTATTGTGGGTCTGCCGAGACACCATGGCGCTCCCCACTGTGGGCCTTCCACAACACCATGGGGCATCCCACAGTGCTTGTACATTCACTCCTAGTCAAAACGGTTAGCAATCGTCTTGTCTCAGCCAGCTACTATGTCTCAGCACTCTACTCCCTCGTCACCGGAAGGATATGCACCAAATGCTACTGTTTGATACTCCAACTGTCACGAAGTACCACAATGAAGAATCTCAAAGGCCTGCCACGTCATAGGGGTCTCAACGCAACAGATGCCGTGTCAATCAGACGCCCGGTCTATGAATTATTAGCCTTTTAGTCTCGGGGGACCAGTTGGATTCATGTACGATCGAACCTGACCGTATCTCAATGGTAGTGCAAACTTCAGTGGGGTATATTCAAAGAAACTGTCATGATCCATGATTACCAACTCCGATGACGGTTCGTCAAAAGGACGTCTGGTGCCAAAGATATGGACAATGAATGTAAAGGGTCGGTAATGCACTCGGGTCTGGTCCGTCCTACTTGGACCGACCTAGCCAGCCATGTATGGGCCCACCCTATCTTGGCTGACCGAGTCAGACCTGTTGGGTTAGGCCCAACCCATTGGGTGGGTCGGCCTGTTACGGTCGTCTCGGCCCGTCGGGCACAGTCCAGCAGGTCGCATGGGTGGTTCGTCCCAGTCTTAAGGTCGGTTATTCCCGGAGCGTCGTGAGGGCGCGGTCCGACGCAGCTCGGCACAGAGGTAGCGGTCGGGACGGAGGGAGAGGGAAACACGAGGGGGGCTGTGGGCCAGCTCAAGAGTGGTTGGGGGCGACCGAGATTGCTGGTCGGCGGTCGGGAGGCCGATGATCCGGACGGTCGAGCACCAGGTAGTGCGTTAGGCGGGTCGACAGGTGGCCGGGCAAGCCAGCAGGTGGGCCAGCGGGCTACCGGGCGACGACCGGGTAGTCCAGGAGGCGGACAGACAAGGCAGGGCCAGGAGGCCGGGTAGGGCACGAGTCAGGAAGGCGGCCGGCCAGGAAGGGTGCTAGGCGGGCTGGCGGGCGGATAGTAAAGGCGCGATAAGGCGTGCTGGTGAGCGGTGTGGTTGGGGTGGCTCGGCCGGAGGGTCGTGGTTAGGCCCGGAGCACCGGAGCGATGTGGGGCCGGCACAGTTTGCGGAGGATGCGCATTGCGAAAATTTTGTTGTCGCCGCCATCTTCATTCTGTCACCTCATCACCATGCCGAAGATCGTCACAAATAAGAACGACGGAGAGGGCAGGCCATGTTGGTTTGGCCATCATCCGCTGCATTTAGTGAGGTCTCAATTGGCTCATCCAGAAGTAATAGAATGAACAAAAACTCACCTGCAAACAATTTCTTTCCAACCATTAAAGAAGATTCAAGGAAACCATCACCATATAAAAACCCCCTACTAATGTTCGTCGTTCGTCATTCGTTGACGGAGTCGCAGAAAGTAGAAGAATAAGTTCATCATTCATCGCGCCCACTGCATGCTTCCAATCCCAAGCTGCTTCGCCTCGTTGATGATGATGTAGAGGGTAGGTCGGTTGAAGATGTCCCATGTTAGTAGAAGCTCAAAAGAATAAGTCAAATAAGGGTCGTCATTCTTCATTCTATGGTGGGAGAGTTATTCCCTCTTCTCCCAATTTTCAACCATGATGCCAAAGAAAATAGTAATATATAGGTTTATCTATTATATCGATGACATGAAATTTTAATGATGAAATAAATTAATTGGCTCCACCTAATTAATGTGGAGGATTGGAAGAAGTTAATTAGGGGAGTTGGTACAATTAAATTAAAGGGTTGGTGGCACCATAGAGGAGGGAGGGTGTGCAAAGACTCTCTCTAGTTAATGAGGGGAGTTGATAGGTTTTCTGATCATTCCATTAATCAGGGATTTTCGCCTCGTGTGGTCCCCACGTCGTAACATCTCACAGGAGGATATGTTTATGTGGGCCCCCCATCTTAACCTTTCATGGGAGGTTAAGATGTGCTGGTCCCACCTCCAACTTCACAAAGGACGTTTTAACCAACATACACCCAAATGGAGGCACAAATAAAAATAAATTGATGCTCACTTTATTTATTATTTTCAACAAAAACCCAAAAACTAACTTTTATTCTCAACCCACTGACGTCGAAGTGAAAGACTCTTAAAGAGATTATAGGTGTTGCGAGTTCAACGATTTCCTGAGATTTCAATTCCGAGCACCAATTCAATGGTTATAAAACCCCACTCCTGCGTTTACTAAACATACCAGAACAAATGTTATGAAATTGAATTTGGGTACACCGGGCCTCGGAATCATACGTCTTCAATTTTCACAAACACGTAAAATTTCTATGTATTTATGAAAATAAATTTACTCATAATTTTAGGGTCTTTACAGTAATATGGGAATTGATATCTAATTTATTATTATTTTTATTAATTTATATGGATAAAAAATGTAATCATAATAACATCATGGAATCATTATCAATTCAATCATTACGATCGTTTCATTTTCTTCAATGATTGTTGTTATTTTATGGAGACACAATTCACATTGTACACTATGATTTACTTATATGTTACAATTAATTCCTCTTAAAAAATATTTCATATATTGTTTTTAGAAATTCATTTAATTTATAGATCCATATAGTAATATTTAATTCAAAGTCATTTTATTCAATTTTAATAATGTAGCAAATGTATTATGTTATGATATCCTTTTTTTCAAGACTATTTATATTCATTAGTCCATTGGAGAAAATATATTCTCTAAATTTCATTAAAAATTATATTTCCCATACCTTTATTTGATTATTTTAAGGTTTAGAATCCATTTACTCCAATATTTATTACTAAATCATTAACAATGTTTATTTAATGTGATACAATTATTCTTCATTATTTTAAATTGTGAATATTTATATAATGTTCCCTTGTTTTCTAGATTATTTTCAAATCAATTCATTTCTAAGAAGAAATGATTTCCTAATGTTAATTTTCATAATATTTTACCATATTTTAAAATATACTAAAATTGAATATATTATAATTTTATACATATTTAACTTTAAAATCTCCTTGAAAAGGTTTTATTAGAATTTTTTTTCAGCGACTAAATAATGAAAAATATTTTACCAGTGTGTTAAACAAAAATTTAATTGGAATTTACATTATATGTTTCCAATTTTATTATCGAGGTAATTTATTTTTATAATATATTTGTCGTTATCATATTTTAAATGATATTTCATAATTTTAAAGGTTATATTTCTATCTATTTTTTAAGTTATATATATATAATGTCTATTCATCCATGATAATGACCATTAATGTTACTTATGCTCCACCAAAAATAAATTGTAGACAAACTATTTTATACATTCTATAGATGTTTAATTATTATATTTGGATATATATTAAAATATTATATTTTGTATCCATGGGTAAATGAAGCAATGAAATAACCATGAACATATTAACGTTGAATATGAAATAATGTAACATCTTTTCCCCTAATATGGTACATTTAAATTATCGTTGATCAAAATATTATTATTCAAACATATATATATATAAGGTACCATTGACAAATTTCTATTTATTGGTTTGTTTTTTCTAAAAAACAAATTGCGTAATTCGGTTTTAGTTGACTATATACATGTAACTCCCATGAAAAATTTGAGTTAAACTTTAACAATGTACTCCTATGAGAATATGGGTTTTAATCTAATAGGGTAATACTATTTTTAAGGATTCTTATAAATGTTATAATAATATAATATTAAATGACACCAAAATGTTATCTCTCCCCTTATGAATATTTAATTTATACTTTGATAAAGCAATTTTTTATTGTCTCGTGATAGTTGAATAACTTGAATCTTATTTTACATTACTGTTTTAGGTAATGTTTCTATGATTTATGAGCTTTGTTTTATGGGTATATATTCTGTTATATTATTTTCATAAACTATTATTATATGACCCTACCATTATTCTCGTATTATTCAAAAATATTAAAATAAATTTTTTATTATTTCATTTAATGTGGTTGAGAATATGATATCACTATTTATATGTTTTCTATTATTATATGATATTATGAAATATTATATGTATGTTAGTCTATAGACTGATAATAGATATGGAATTGTTTCAGATATGATATACATTATTATGACCCTGTTGCCTATGTATCTAGGTCATTGTGTATGTGTTTTTCTTAATTTGAAAAATGATAATCATAAAATTTACTTGGTTTGATAACTGATAACATATTTCAGTTTGATGTTATAAATTTATTGATGCATAAAATTGGTTGATTTTCGTCAACATAATATCATGAAATTTAATAATTAATTTTTTAGTACTTGATATGAGAATACTGATAAAGTGTTCTTAAATGGAGACCTTGGTATATGTTTTATTGAAAATTAAACGAAAATATTTCAGAGAGGACTTGGAAGCTATACAATAAAACCATCTACAAAATATCATTGAATATACATATTATTAATTCTCAATCTATCTCAAATCATATGAGATAAATATATCTCATGAATATTTAGTAAAAATATAATGATTTATGTTATTTCTTTTGGGATTTAATGTTCATCCCCACACTAACAAAATATCATAGGATAACTAAAAATATCAATTGTTATATCCATTAATCAACAAATTATATGGGCTATATGATGAGAGAAAAAATTTAGGATCAAAATTACATCAAATTCGATTATTGGTAGAGTAATTGTAATTAATAGAAAAATATTAACCCAAAAATATAACATAGTGGCGCTATAGAGATGAAGATAAACCACTATACCATTAGATTTTTTCACTTCTCATTCAAAAACACATATTTGAGGTGGTGAGGTGATACCCTTATAAAATGAATTAGATAAAAAAGTGGGGGTAGGACTGGAATAAATTATAACATTTTCACATATAGATAAGGGAAATATTTTACCTTTAAAAACACCCATTAAAACATACCCATTATCTATAGTCATTCCATATTCATGGACATATTCAATTACTTTATTTTTTGGTATTATCCCTTTATGTTTGGGGAACTATATTAAAAAATAGACCATATCATTTTAGTTGGAGAATTGGATTAAAATGGTTTATTCTTTCCCATAAACCCATTAATTAGATTAATCATATATCTTAAAATATAACATAATCCCATAAACATCATGAAGTATCTTGTATATTTATTTATATAATTATTTCAAGATAGAAATTACATTTCCACATCTTCTTCTTAAGAGTGGTGTCCCTTTTTTCTTATTTATTATCTAACCTATTATACTCATAGATTACCAGAAATAATGATTGGATATAAAATTATTTTTCTATCATAATTAGACTTAATAATATATCATCATATTTTGAAAAAAAACTGAGAAAATATGTTCTTCAGATTCATGATCTATATTGGTCAATGAAATGACAAATATTTCTTTCTTGATAATTTATCTATTCTTAAGAATGACGTACAAATATTATAATATTATCCACATAATATTCTACACCTTCAATTTAAGCTTCATTAAATTTTGAAACATCATCTCCATTTCATATTTTTGATCATGAGGGATGTATTTCAAATATATTATCACCATAAAATTCCCCATTATATGATTTTAATTTGTTCACAAAAAAATTGAACAATTTTTAAAATTTATCGGCATATCTTTTCAAAAAATAAACATCATCAACAAAATTTTCACATTAATTACATTAGATTACCAAAAATATATTTCTATGGAAATAATATATTTTTCATAGAACAATGTATTAGTGGTTATATTAATATATCGATTCTTTATTCACATAAAGTGATACATAATTTGTGAACCTTATTGTGGAGGAATTGAATTCTCTATATGTAAATACTTATTTATCATAACATGAGTTATATTACATAGTATGAAAATGATATTCTCAGTTCCAACATCATTTTTATAGGTTTTATCATTACAGAAATCCATACATTAACAATGGAGTTTGATTCCCATTATTACAATAGGAGACATCACCATCTAATAGAAAATGATGATAATGTTCAAAATCATTATGACTATAGAGCCATAAAATTAAAATAAATAAAATAATTAATTTTATCAAACACTATAAGGGATTATTATAAATCTCAAGTTATAAATTATTATTTACAATCTTCCTCTTATGTTTTCCACTAAATATACTTTGAAAAAAATGGCAAAAACACTAACACATGCAATGCATATTCGGTGTTTAATTTATTAAATTCATAATATATATAGATGATCACATAACAATGTATCAATAATTTTAGTTGAATATTGGATATTGATATGAATATGATTTTTATATTACATTGGATATTTAAAATTATTATACAATAAAATTTATTACTTCTTTTATATAATTTATAATATCCATATTCATAGCCAGGGTAAATGAAAAAATAATACTTAGTGATATCATATTTATAATACGGGTTTTGAAATGGGGAATATATCATGATAATATAAGAAATTGTTATTATGAATTGTTAATTAACTAAATTCACAGTCCACAATATCGATAACATCAAAAATAAATCCATCACTAATATCAATGTTGAAATATTGTCTATAATAATTAATTAATTCTCCATAAAATAAACCCATAATGTTAGAAATCATGATCTCATAATTCATGATATTTTTTTCCATAAAGGGAATGATCCAATATTGCTTAATCAATTGGTATATATAAACCAGAAAATTGTTTATTAATGATAGAAAAATGTTCTGTCTTATGAGACATGTTGATAAATCAAAGGGATGTATATTTCTAGGTCCCACCCATCACTTCATTTCAAATGTATTCCTTATATTATGGATGATAGTGATAATTTATAAACAATATTCATATACAAAAATATATATGTTGAGTAAATAATAATGAATAATAATTAAACCCTCATAAAAATTTTTTTTATAAAGCCACCATTTATTAAAGTGGTATACAGTTTTATAAAAATGAATATAAATGATATAAAAAATTGATAGTTCTGATGAAATATAATCACACAAAAATTCTTTATAAAAATATTATGTGATGATAAATTAATAAATAAATGAGATATGAAAATAAAATTTATCAGAAATGGATATTTTCATTCAAAATCCATCCTATTGAAAAATATAAGACAATGGATTCCAAATATATATAATGAAAAACATAATAAAGTTCTTTAAAAACATGTATAAAATTAAAATTAGTGTAAAATAGTCTTGAATATGATAAAATAAATTATCTATAGATACGTTAGAATAATTATTCATGTTGAAATTTTATAAAGAATTTCGAAAATGGCCATTTGAAAAAATATTAAAAATAATTCATTTATACATTTTAAAAATAATTAATTAAAATATTTCCATAATAAATTATTCTACAAAATAAAACATTCATTGTTTAAAAAAGTATAAAATATATATATTCATGAAGAAAATTAAATTAAATCAAATGGTAATATATGATTTGTTTTTATATTTAAAATTTATTTAATTGATTCAAGTTTAAAATATATTAATGGTTATATAGTAACATGGAAACTCATTTAACAACTCTTGTATAAGATTTATTTTGATCATTCGATGTATATATTTTAGGATTACATCAACAAAAAATATATTCATTCCTAATCAATTAACATTTTAAAATAAATTTATACTTCGTTGGTAAATTTTAAATTCTATATAATTAGAAGAATAAACATGATTTGAAGTATTAAAAATCTTGAATATATATAGATTAATTTTAAATAAATAAAATAGTATGAATAAAAATTATTTAACTAAAAATTGGTACACAATAAAAAATGTGCCCCAATGGAGTGAAATTGGAGATGAAAATGAATTAAAATGATTTTAACAGTGAAGTGAGAAATAGTGAATGAAGAGATTAGGAATAATAAATTAAAATAATCATAAATAAATATGAAATATAACAAAAATAATCTGAGTTTCTTACACAGATAATAATATCATATGATCATTAGTGAAGAATTAATATAGACCAATAAAAATAAATTGAGTCTTGAATCCCCATATATCATGTATGAATTTCCGCAAATGTGATTTTATACTTATATATAATAAATATAGATTTGTCTTATTTTAATAAAATAACCATACCTATAAAATTAACATAATATATGATTCACTTATATCAACTTATTTTCTATTGGGTAACAATAATTTTATATTATCATTGTTTTGGGTTTTGCCTATTTTGTTTTGCATGTTTTTTTTTGATTAAGTAGATATCAACCATTTATACCAATCATTGCATTAACATTTCCATAAATTTAATAATTAAATAAATATCATATTTATGTATAATATTCATATATTGAATCATTTGTGAAAATAGAATTTAAAAATGAATAACATATATTTGTTGTTGTAGATGTCCACACATCCGTGGGAGCCGTGTATCATTTTTAACAGGTTGATTGATAAACATGTAAATAATAAAATAAATTTAAATAATTATAATTCTTTCACTATAATAATATATATTCCTTAGAACCATATTTATTAAAATCCATTAGAGTGTTTGATGGGAAACATAATACATTGTTTCATGAGTTGGTTGAATATCTTACATATGAATGATGTATTTATATTAAATTTGATGTAGAAGTGGATAGATAAATACAATAAAAAAATTATCCTTTATTTATATGTTATATACTGTTTTTTTATTGTAAATATTAGTACCTAAATAACGGAGGTAAAATAAAATTAAAGGCAAATTAGTTAGGGAATATTATCACTTATTATCTAAATGTTCTCTTTTTGAACTCCTATTTTGGGTCCTAATATTAGTATTTTGGGAATAAAATGAACTCTATATATTTTATAATGATTTTTATAAGTGGTTTTTTCATGGTTTGGTCCAAATAAGTGGCTCTATATGGTGTATTGGATAAAGGATATGTTGTTCCGTTTTATTGCGAACATAAGGAGACACACGAAGAAGAAACAAATATCAATATAATAAATTAATTTTCATTATAATGTTCCTCCATGTGTCTAATATTTAGAGTCAAATATATAATATCATTTAAATATATTTAAAAAATAAAATATGTTCAGGTTAATGGGATATTGTAATGATATTATTTTAATTTAACACCACTCTTCCCAAAAAATTAACCATAACCATATCAAAAAATCATTGAATTCTATGGGATATAATATTAAATACACTATTAAAATTATATACTAAATTTCAATCAGATGTAGTTATAGACCATTTCTGATCCTATTAGTTATTTTATAATAATTTAAAAAATTTAAAAAATATTAAAAATAATTTCTTTAGCATAACATAATATTAATGTCATTTTAGATATATTTATTAAATTTGACAAAAAATAACTTAATATTATTATAATATTATCCATTAAAACAGAATTAATAAATTATTATTGACAATAAATTTATTTTGGTGACATAATATATCATAAATATATAACCATTAATATTTTAAAAATGATTTACTATAAATTTGACACTCATTTAATATACAAGAGTGTGCCATATATAAAAAATTAAAATTCAAGAGTGTTCCATTTTATATTTTTCTTTACATAAAATAACATAACTATAATTATCAATGGAAAGTGGAACCAAATTTAAATATATTAATTATTATGATGTATATGGTCAAATTAATTTCATATAATGGAATATAAAATTTTTTCATGTGTATTTTTTATTCGAAATGAAATTATTTTTAAAACTAATGACTTGATTTTCCATTTACTTTTGTGATTATTATTATGAGGGATACAATTAATAACATAATAATAAATGGAATTATTTACCAAATATACATATATTTCATCCAAATACTGAAATAAATATTCAATATGTTTTTATATTTTTAAGTGGTTGAAATTAAGTTTTATAAAAATGTATTAAATATAATGAGAAATGATTTTTTAAAAAATGAATTTTTAACCCTAAAAATTAACTTATATGAAAATAAAATAAAATAATTAAATGAATGTAATTAATTTTTTATTTTATATAATATATATGTTCTATAAGATAAATAATAATTAAAAAATATAAATTTAATATTTCTATTATGTTATTTAAATAAATGAAATCATAATTTTATAAATATTATTATTTCTGACTATTAAGTAAAAATAAATATTTTTATAAAATTACCAAAAATTGAAAAAAAATACAACATTATCATGTTAATTTTAATAAAAAAATATAAATATCAAATAATTATATTTACATTGTAATTCGGGTTTTATTTGTTCTCGATGTTGTATATAAAAATGTTATGAAATATAATTAATTATTTTTAAGATAAATATATTAAAAATCATATATTCATACAACTACCAATAATAGGGATTGTATGTTTTATATTGTTATTGAGATGACTCTCTCTAATTTTTTTGTCAAAATAGGTTTCTATTGATATTTTTTAATGTCTATTTGAATTATTTTTATTATATTTTCTGATTGGGTAAATGATTACCTTTTATAAAAAAGTTCAACCTGTATAATAATCATCGAATGATTCATAAAATTTTCTGTAATATATTAATTCTCTTTTTAAGATATATTTTTGTATTTTCTCTTAAAATTATTCAACATGAAAAATTTTATCTTTGATGACAATGAGAATCAATTAAGTTCTCAATGAATGACTTATTCTACTATATTTTTCTCCTCCGTGGTAATTAATTATGAAAATTATTTCATAGTAATATTACATTAAAAGATTAATTTTATTACGTGAATTGAATGGATGAAGCAATATAGAGACTATTATATGTTAAAATGCAATTTTGGGTAGTGTAATTCTTATAAAATAAGTAATGGGAATTAATATTTCATATGAAATGACTTATTTAGTATCTACTATGGGTTTAATTTTTTTTCTATTTTCGTAAAAAATTATTATAATATTGGTCAATTTAATTATGTGTGTTAAAAAATTCAACACAACGAATTATATGTGGTTTTTTCTAACATATTATTTTATTCATGTTTTGATAATTTCATTTTATAGGGTTTCCAATTTTCATGTTCTAAACTCATTAAAATAATTATTATATTTGTTTGAAATTATTTTCTTCTCTACTTATTTTTATTTTATAGAGGATATAATATATGTTAAATATGTCTTGTGGTGTCCAATGATTACACATCCACACTTTATTATCATTTTTTGGAAAATAATTAAATATAATGTAAAGAAATATTTTTTAACATTATATATATCTGATTGTCAAATATGTAGGGTAGTATTTGATCACATATTTGATATGCTAAATGAATTTTTTTGGAACAAATTTTTATATAACATCTAAGTATAAAAAAGGTTGAGATATAATAATTTTGAAAATAATTATATTTTTTTTATATTTCTCATTGTTCTATAAAAGCTATTACTTATTCATGTAATTTTATCTACATTAGTTCGTAATAATTATATATCAATTTAAATATGAGTAATTACATTAAATATTTTAAGCGTAGACTTAGTTTTTAACCACTATTGGTTCTTGGGTAAGAGTATTAGGTTGAAACTTTTGGTATTAAAATCACTATTATGTTCCTCCTTATAGGATTTTTTTTCATAAACTAAATGGAATGTTATATTTTGATTGTTACTATGGAATACTCTATCAATCCACTAGTATATATATATATATTTATTTAATTTCCATTAATTCTAGCTTAACATATTGATATTCAGTGAAAATACTAAATTTTTTTCTTATGGATAATGTATATTCATTAAATATATTTTACCTACCCATCTGAAAATGAAGCCCCTATATCATTCATTATCATTATCCCTTTAGTTAAATTTAAAATTATTAATATCCTCTTTATAATAGATTTATTCTACAAATTGAAATTCTATATGGAAATATTACCAAATATTAAAGAATATACAACATAATTTGAAATTTTATAAAAAATGAGACCTTAAAAAAATATATGAAAAATATAAGATTCATTACCTCTTTCTAATATTGAATTTATATCTTGATATTGAGTTGAGGCATAATATTCCTAAAATGTGTATCTATTTAGCCATTTTTAATATGTGTCAAAATAATGGAACTTCAAAATCAAGTTATGTACGGAGTCACGTGAATCAACTTCATGTGTATCATTATCCTAAATATAAACATGTATCTCAAACATTAATAACATATAGTTGAGATATGATGGATTCAATTTTAACTTCTTATAAGTAAATAAATAGGTGAATTTTTTTTAAGAATTATTGTTTATATATAATATTTATTGTTTGTTTAATCATACATCATATAAATTTAATAATGTGATTATTGGTGACATGACTAATCATATAAATAATGTAATTTTAATGGGAATGTCTTATCATAGAAAACTAGTCAAATAAATAACCAAATATTATAGTTATTACTTTGATTTTTTACCTAAATAGATACCACTTTAATTAATTTAATGGTATCATAATCACGAGAAATGTTAATTGATATAGGTATGTTATATTTTTCCTATGAAACAATATTTGTCTGATGGTTATTCAGCGTAGTTAATCACTAATTCTATAAATCATTACAATTATTACATCATATGAGGAATATTTGTATTCATGTAATATAGTACCAACAAAAAGTGGTGTTGATATATATATTAATGAAAAAAAGTTTTTTCATTTATTTTTTTCTCTACCTTTCTATCTAGTCAACTAATAAATCTGAAGAGGAGACCATAAAATTTAGTTTTTTTATTAATTTCAATTAAGAAAGACATATTTTAATTCTAATCTGTCAATTCCATTCTACATGAATTCATATTTCATTTATCATTCGAATTCTAAATCATGAATTGTATTAATGAATGTGTTGGTATTAATGGAATAAAATAATGAAAACCTCACTCCATGAACAATTATTACAAATATTTTGCAGAAGTACGGGGCCTCATAATCCTCAAAATTACCCTATATGGATATGTCTAAATCCACATTCATATTTAATTTTCTATAGGACCATATGGTTATGTAGAAATTATGATTGTTTGAAATTACATTTATAGTCTCCAATTGGGATAATGTTGGAGGATACTCATCATAGGTTGTCCTAATTTAATCTCCCATAATTACGACTGAACATTATCTAAGTCAATTGATTGGATTTTTAACTATCAAATTTATTGATTATATGGTAATCTCTGGGGTATAACATGTCATTTAAAATATATATTTTATTAGAGTAATAATACAATTAACCTGGATATGGCTCTATTTTGTTAATGACTCCATTGGTTATTCGTGTGGTAAAAATAACAACATATATGTTGGTTGAAGTTTCCATTATGATGTTTCCCCTATTGGTGGGACTACCATCTCATTAATGGATTGTCTTGTAATAAAGATAAAATGGATTATATATCGTAAAGTCTTTTACTAATATGTTCCCATTATTGAGTACGGTTTAGCCTTTATATGTTTTGATTGAAACCAGTAAATTATTATTTCACCATCCGATAATCGATGTGTCAGATCGTATAAATCATATATTACAAAATATTGAACATTAAATATAATATGTAGTTACTATATATTCATTATCAAAGTGAATATTTATTTACACACATTAGGTTTGATAATAACTCATAAATATAACTATAAAATGTACTTTGGTTAAATTATTTTTCTATTAATATAATAAGAAAAGGGTAAACACAATTAATTTTATACAAACTATAATAATCATAATTTGGAAACCCTTGTAATAGATTTTACAATGTGTAGTATTAATATTTTTGAAATAAAATAAAAAATTATCATTTTACATGAAGAAAAGTACTCAATAATATAAGAGGATTATTGATGTTAATATTGTTACATTTTTCATCAATATTTATTAATTTATTACTATACCGATTATAGAGAAATCATTTGACCTAAAATTTTCTAATTTTTCTAATTTTTTCTGTAAAACATAACATATTATTTATTATTCTAATATAAATGTTCTCAAATATTGATTTCTGTAAATTTTCTAAAATGTAATCTTAGTTTTTGTTGTATCCAATTATACCAATATGTTAATAAATACATTCAATTATTTTAAAAATTTACCATTAATATGTTTTGATTATAAATATTTTTTAAAATAATTATTTTTCTGTTGGTTATTTTTTAATTATTCATTAATTTAATTATTACTTGAATAGTGATTAATTGATGTGGATTTTTTCCTCATATCAACCATTTGATGGTGGAGTTCTATTTAATTGATGGTGTATTATCTAGTGTAATATGATTTGGTTTTTTAATACCCTTATGATTATATGATAAAACTATACTAATTGTGACATTCCAATAAACTCTATATATAAATGAGTTCAATCATAGGGGGGATCTGTATGGATAATTACACAATAGATGCCTCAATGAATTTCCAACCCATGGTGATTTCCTTGGGGATAACCACCATTTTTAAAATACAAGGTTATATATATTTAATTTCTATATATGTATCTAAGAAGAGTAACATCAAAATGGTTCTCTATGGCCCCATAATGTTGGAGGAATACATTTAGTTGGTCTCTAGTGATTTCCCTAGTAGTGTTCATGGATTGATGTTCATTACGTCACTAAAATACCACATTACCACGACCATGACAGTAAAATGAATCTAGGATGAGGAAGTGGGGGAGTGTTTGTTTATAGATTTATGATATAAGAATATTTTCTTCCATTGGTGAGACCTGTTTCATCGTATCATATTTCTGAACATTACAGATTATATAGATTCCTAAAAAATTCATCGAGGAATTGGGGTTATGGTCTGATATTTTTAACCATGGTCAAAATAAGTCCACCTGAACTGCATTGGTATAGCTATTTAATGATATGAAATATCGGTTTAATCCTACTATATATATGAAATTTCATTCATATCATTATTTTAGGAAAAAAATCGTAATGTAACTATATATTTTTATGGGTTATACCTACCCGAATAACCTATAATTTTGGTTATGGAATTTCTAAATAGATCCAATATAGATTGGATTGTGAAATTGCACATAATTTTATTATACCCGAATAGTGGTATTCACACATCATGTAAATCACTATTTCTCCCATAAACAATGTTTCAGTAATTTAATAGGTTGATTCCATGATGATGAGGAAATCAAATTACCGATAAAAAAATTATAGGTGACACTAGTTGGTGGAATATATATCTACTGTTAATATATGATTTCCATCGTTCTATAAAATGATCGTGATTGGTAATTATTTATTTATGTAGGAAACCTTTTTTAATTTTTAAGTGGACAAAAAAATATAATTCCAATAGTAACTTGTGGAGAGGATCCCCGGAGATGAGCGCATGAAGTACGAAGACCTAGTAGCTGTCTAAGACCTAACGACTACTGACCTTTCAACTCGAAGTGTTTCGACTAGCCTTGTGGGGAGAGCCTCTCTGTGACACAGCTAAACCACAGTGGGGAGAGCCTCTGTGTGATGCAGAAGACCCATTAAACTCAATAGGAGGAGTACCTCAAAAGGATACGAGGGGGAGCACCACTATCTGAGCAAGGGAGAACCACATTGGGGAGAGACTTTGTGTGATGGGGTAGACCCATGTTACTCGACAGGAGGAGTAGCACAATAGTCTAGGAAGGTGGGAAGTGCCTCTTTGTGAAGTTACATGCCCACTGTACTCTATAGGGGAGGAGTACACCATCATCTTAGATTTCGACAATTTGAATGTCGATGTCTCTTGCTACTACCCAAAGAATGAAATCCAGGTTTGAGCTGAGTTAGGGACATTGAGTTTTCCTCATGATTGAGATGGGTTACAAAATATCTTAGGTATATGTACGGGCATATACCTAAGTAATGGTTATCAGTTGAATCCACACTTTTTTTTCCTTATTGAGTTTTGTGAGAGCAATAGGGTATCGGGGTCCCAACTAAGTATCGTTATACTCACACCTGCACGATCTATGCCCGCATCTCGTTTTGTTGGTTGAAGATGATGGATAGTGCTGATCGGGGCACTCGGTGTGATGTTCACGGAGCAGATGGATGGACGTGGAGGTCTTCTGAGGCCATTGTACCAACCACTCACGTAGGAATCCAGGAGGATGACCCATAAGCTACTTTACTTAATTTCTTCAGATGTACTAGCATTTGTGTTGTATTTAACTTTACTGTTGGGCTTGTATTTCTAACCCCATTACATTCAGAACAATCTTCTGTATATAGTTTTAGATAGTGTTTTACTTCTAGTTGCGTACACTATTGTGTTTGTAACTGTTATAACGGCAATACCTTCCCAGTTTAGGGATTTACGCCTTTGGTGTTAGTCGCCAGCCCCTGGCCTATAGAAGTCGGGCTTGGGGTAGTCATGATATGGGCCTCGGGGGATGGGTCGTGATAGGGATAATATCCAAGTTTTTTCTTCTTTTGTTTATGTAACCATAGATCATGTTCATGAGTCACATATACTGTAATAAAAAATTGTTATAATATAAGATCATTACATCTAGAAAAAACATAATGATCATGGACATAATTTAAAATCACAATTTTGAATTTGGAGTCATTATAAGACACTATAATATTGGTATCTATTGTCGACTCGCTGATAAAAAGCTTCATTGGACCCTCACTTCTCAAATATCCATTATTGAGAATGAAGACATATCCTGACTGTTACTTCATATCTTTATGATCATTCTTGATGACTTGATTAGTATAAGTTCCAATGATTCGCTTATTTTCTCTTCCACACATCAGTAAAATTCCATTAATTATTTATATTTAATTATTTATAGACATAATGTATCATTGTATGTTTTAAAAAATTAAAACTATGTTTCATAGCATACACGATATACCAATTTTATCTTTAATGAACTACTTAATATTATTGATGAATATGATAGTTATCACATAGTCGTTCGAATGGTATAAATTAAAAAGATAACTAAATGATAAAAATATTGCTTTCACATGTTCGTATAAGGATAGTTTGGTTACAAAATTAATAAGAAATTCAAATAAAAATCAATTTAATATTAATTATGTAATCTTTTTCAAAAAACTAATAAAATTAGAATAATTTTGTTTATAATATAATAAAATATCTATTTTCAGATCATATTAATGAATTATAATTTCAGTATAATTATTAAGTGTCATATTATGTATTTTATTGTCCAAATATATGAAGAGATCAAATAATATGAATAATATAAGTATTTTTTAAAAAAATAGTTTTTTCTGCCATTTGATGGTGTACCAATTTTAAATATTGTTTTGGAATACTTCATAAAATATATTTTATATAGAAAACATATTCTTTGTATGTGTGATATTAATGTTTACTTATGATGTCATTTTTTTATTTTTTTTATAATTTTCATTTTTAATGAATTCCTAAGAATGCTACATTTTAATTCAAACCTACTTTTTCTACTACATATATATAGTTAGATTATAAATTTACCTAGGATAAATTAATAATTTGAATAAATTTTTTATAATTTAAATCAATTTATGTCATTGTAATAATTTTTAAATTGAAATCAAATATAAAGACTAACTTAGCATTAAAACATTTTACTTTAAAAACATGTTCTCCCATTCCATTAATTCGATTATTTTTTTTATTAATTTTTTCCAATTAGCTTTCTTGAACAAGGAAAAATAGATTCCATATTTTCAATATAAATTTTAATTATAAATTTTCATATTATGTAATTATGTCCCTTTTAATTTTGGACTCTTCGATTAGTATCTATTGTAATTATTTTTATTATCATGGTTAAGGGTAATTCAATCCATTCAAGAATAAAATAATATTTTAAAAATTATAAAACTACCATAATAGTTTTAATATGGTTATTTTTTGGGTAATTTTCAACCACTATAAACCTTGGTCTAATATTTTGGCATATAGAAATGACTTAGGTTTGATTAAAACACTTATAACATTGTACACAAAGTATAGATAATGGTGTCATGATCATGTCTGGTATCAATATAACTATCCCAATATGGGGTTATATAATTATTATCATAATATATATATTTTACATGGAGAGATAAATATATTACCTTCATTATGGTAATTTATTTGTAATTTTGAAGAAATAAAAAATTAAATTAAATTGTGACTCAATGTTGATGCATTAATTTATTAATTAATAGACGAATAAAATAAATGATATTAAAAATAATAAAAATAATATCATTTTATATAATTGATTCCATCCATGAATCATCTAGAAAAAATTGTCATTTTATTTATTTTTTATGGATTTGGTTCGAATATATATTCCATTGATGACATTTTTAGTAAGTCATTTGAATTATATTGTCAAAATAAACACTATTTGTATTTTAAATATATAAATTATATTATTGAATGTTTAAAAAATTATCAATGTTATATAATTACTCAAATAGTTTAGAAATGTAATAATATGTCATTCAGGACTCATTCATTTGACTTCTAGAATGTTATGATAATTATGTTATCTCTAAAATTGTAAATTACAAAATAAATACTACGTGTAAAAAGGGTAAAACAAAATGATAAATAAAAAAATATTAAAAAATTTCTTATTCTTGTTGAATGATTAAATTTAAAACCATAATCATCATATATTATAAATAAATGAATTTTGACCAGTTTGTAATATAAAATAGATATATATTAACTTAATAATTTTGAAAATTCTATGAGTGACCCTCACATGTCCTATAAATGGACACACATTCTTCCCTATTACATAAACATCTTTTTTTTGAACATGATCTACCAAAAACATTCATATTAAATATACCTATATTTTATATAACTTATTTTTGTTAGAACACCCTCCTAATAGGTGTTAACAAGTTAACAAATGCTGGTCGTCTGAAGGAAGGTATCATTTTTATTTAAGTGAATATATTTTATTTCCTCATACCCTTCCTCTAAGTAGTATCCAACAAAAATGAGATAAAAAATATATTATATTCCAAATACTGATATGTTATTTTGTTAATATCATTACCAAAATCCATCTCCAATTTCATCAAATAGGGAATGGACATTTCATTAGTCGGTACGACAGACTACCGCATCACAAAGAAATATATTTTCATTTTAATTACTATTATTTAGGACTGGTTATAATGATGGAATAAATAAATATATATAATAATAATGAAATACTTATATTTATATTAAAATAATAAATAAATTAAATTATATGTTTCCATAATAATTAAAATGATAATTCCGTTCATGCATACGTGTAAACTATCACCTAAATGAGAAATGTGATTTGTTTTTAGCCACCAAATAAAATGGGTAACATAATAATTATATTTAAATGTCTAATATGATATAAATGATACAATGGTAATTATTTATGGATAAAATAATATATATATTTTTCCACATAGATCATTGAGAACTGAAAAAAGTTACTCATTTGTATATATGAATTACCGTATTTGGAATGTTAACATTGTTCAATTTTCGTATCCATATTTAGTAAATGGATTTAAATTTAAAATTGATATGTTAAAATTATTATAACATCAAGTATATTATATTTTAGATTATGGTCTTATGAACACATAGACTATTTGCACCATACTATGTACTTTTTTGAAAAAGGTACTGAATATCGACCAAACCAATGATATTAACATAAATAATTATATAAATTTTAGAACATGGTATGTTGTTTTATAAAACGAATAATAGAAATTAAAATTTCATCAATATATTATTAATTAACCTAAGATCATTATTTAGGAAGATAAATGATGCACTAGACATGATGGACTCGAGGTAAGGATCTATGTCTCTATCTCCTATAACTAATGTCTATATGCAATGCACCTTTATTATACCATAATGTTTATATAAAAAACATTTGAAACATTATATAATTAATTTAGCAATTCTCATGATATTTATTTTATTCATTAATTTGATTTGTTAATTATAATAATATCGGGTGTTTCTAAAGTGGTTATATAATTTTTCACTAAAAACCACAATTTAATTTTTTCTGATTTATTATTATAATTATTTCTATTTTATTTCATTGTTTTAAAATTTGGTTTTATAAATTAATTTATATGTAAATTAATGTTTTAAAATGGAACATTTATATATCTCTGAAAAGTGTTCATAAAGGGATCATTTTAAGGTACATCCTTTCAATCTCCTTTTATAGAGGCATATTTTGATGATATACACTCCCTTATTTTATAATTTGTATAATAAAATAATTTTAAATTTAATTTTATTCAAAAAAAATTAAATGGAATATTTATATGCAAAAAACAATAAATTATTTACAAAATGTAAAAATGTAATTTTGTTGACATATTCAACAATAATGAATTTTCTACTACTATAAAAGTTATTGGATATTTCGTTTTCTATATAAGACATAATCCTTGAAAAAATAACAGTTTTTATATTTTGGAATTTAAAATGGTATTGAAAATTAATTGACTATTTTAATATCATTAAATGATTTCAAATGATTTCAAATGAATTTATGTTTTTGAAATGTTTATAATTATAATATTTTATTTGTTATGATTATACAATGTTAAAAGGACTTTTGGAATGTGGTTATGTGATAAAAATATATAGTTGGTTTTCTGATAAATAGATGATGGGTGGTTCCCCAATAATACAAGAATAGGTGGATATGTTATAACCATGAATGCATATTGTATGGAATTTGGTCATATTTTATTCCATTTTAAGGGTGATATGTATAAATGTTGATTGTATACATATTCCATTTTAAGAGGATTATAACCCAATATAGATTTTTATGATAAATTTTATTTCTATTGGTTTCATATTAATATTTTGATAAAAAAGGTATGTACTGATATATTAATCCATGTAATGTATTTATAACTTATTTTCGGTAAAAATTATTACTTTATGATCAGGTATTCATGGTTTACATATTTTTTAAAGGCCGAATTTTTTATTTAAATTTCATTCCCATACTTATATTTTTATGCTCATCCCCCATTTAGAAATGATTTTAATAGGATTCATGGTATAATAGTATCAGTGATAGGATTTTGGGAAATTTTTAATTACTAAACATGAAAAGAAAACACGTATCATTTTAAATGATTTTGTCTTATGAGTGAAATAAATACCATGTCAACTATTTTCTATGTATTTATTTGTGGTTTTCTATTATTTATTTCTAAATTCTATAAATATCTACAAATGAAAATATCGTAAATGGGATATAAATTAAATTAATGACATGCCATAGGATTTTGTAATGGTTATGGGGGGGGGGGTCCTTACAGTTGGTATCATTGGATGGTTTAAACAATATAAGAGATTAAAAGGTTTTTAAAGAGTATTGGATATCATCATGAGCCTATAATTTTAAGTATTATTATATATTTTTTATAATACATTACCTTTTTAGAATTTATGTTATGAAAATTTAAGGTTACTAATATTATGTTTTGAAACATTCACCTTAAATATAATTATAGGATATTAAGTTTTGGGATTTAATATGAATGTTATGAGATAACAGTTGAGGTTAAAAATATTTGTTGTTAATTTTTTTGAAAGTATCATATTTATGGATTTAGAATGTATTATAAAATGTTTAAACCATATAATATTTGATAACTCGTCATTTACGGCATGGATACAGGAATTGAGGCCACAACAGATACGTAACAAGGGTGAATCGCCTACCACTATCCTATGTGACGTCCCTGGATAGAAATACACTTTAATTTTAGTTAAATGAGTTTATGTATTAAGAATAAAATGATTTTTGGAACATTTATTTTATAAAATATATATCTATGCAATTGGAAATGTATTTGGGTATTAAGAGATTATTGTTTTTTTGGAATATGTTCACTATTTTGCAATTTTTATTTAATTAATGTATAGAGAATACTATTAAATTTTATAAGAGAAGGTAAAGTTTGAATTAAGTTTGGGATGAATCTATGGTTTATTTCTGAAATTATGGTGATTCAATTAATTTATGGAAATAATTACATATCATGGAGATAATGTGATTTAGGAAATTATTTTTTTGGTATGATACATTAAGGGTGATTGATGTGATGTTGAGAGAAATGATAAAATTTATCATCGAATATATTTTGATCATGTACGTTTTTTATATTGATATTATTTTTGATTAATTTGAGGAATCTTGAGGATCATATTTTTTTAATGTCCTATAATTAAGATTGATTATTACTGTTGAATTTTGGAGATTATAAGTAGGAATTCTCCTATAATGGTTTTTTTGTGGAAGTATATTATTTTATCCTACCATTTTTTGGATAATGTTTCATGAAAATATGAATAGATATTTAATATTTTGTAGAATAAGGTATTCCCTAAAATTTGATTCATTAATGAATAATTCATCTTGAAAAAACATTCATTTTCAGTGAATGTGTATTAAAGGATGAAACTCTACATTTCATGTATGTTTATTCCCATGTTATCATAATCTAGGTTGTAAATGAAATACTCTATGAAAAGGATCTAAAAAGGAAATTTTTTCCATTTACCTTTCCTACTATGAAATCAAATATTATTTTCCCCATAAGAACTTAATGGGTATGTGATTGTAAATAGCCTTCTACAATGGTTTTCTACTACACTTCACTAGAACAGGATTTTATGTTCTATCATTCATAAAATTGTTTTCATAAATAGAACCCTAGTATCTATTATCTCAAGTGACTATCATAGTTTCATTAACTTATATTGAATTGTTATATTAAATAATAATTTTTCTTGAATAGGTATTTGAATAATGGTATTTTTATTTTTCATATAATAGTTATCGACCAACATTTTAAATTTCAAGGATTAAATTTATGAAAAAAAATATAAAAGCAAATTGGGTGTGATTATAAAACATATATCATTTTATTTTATATTATGAGAAAGCTATAATAATCATATATCCCTTAACAATTACAGTTTTAACATGGGATAATTTATGGTAAATATTAAAATATAAATAATACATATTGACCTAAAAAGATCACATACATCATGATAATTAATTTATAATTTTTAGGAAATACAAATTTAATTTAAATTGTTATATAAAGATGATGCATTAATTTCTAATTTATTTAACAAATAAAATAAAAGAAATTATAAACACTAAAAATAATAAAATTTTATATAATTGATTCCATAACTACTTTTTTTGAATGGATTTTACAGGTTACTAATAATTTAACGAAGGTTCATTGAACATATCATACTTTTATGATATTAATAAAAAGATAACCAGTGAATTGTGTCAAAATATACACTATTGGTATTTTAATATATATATATTTTATTAATCATTAATTTTTTTCATTGCACATGATTCAGAGAAATAGTTTAGATAATCTTAACTATTCCACTAATTTCTCATTCAGTTTTCATTTTGAATGTTATGGTAATTATGATAACTCAAAAATTCTAAATTACTCAACAAACACTTAAGAGTTAAATGGGTTTAATAAAAAATATGAGTATTAAAAAAATATTCAAAATTGTATAATTTCAATTGGATGATTATCTTTAGGACCACACATATCTTATAATCTATCTAAATAAGTTTGGACCCATTGGGAATTAAAAAATGATATTATATTAATTTAATGCTATTTATAATTCCAAGAGATCACGTCCCATATCCTATAAAAGGGAACCCAATCATCTCTATTAATTACTTTTCCTAAACTTCAATCACAGAAAATATTTGACCTAAACCATTCCTTGGAGAGATATCCAGATTCTAGATTCCTTATATTATGAATACCACCCTCATTAGAGGTGTTAAGTTGTAATGAAAAGGCAATCATCCAAAGAAGGTAATGTTTTTATAAGTGTTTTTATTTTATTTTTTTCATCCAATTATTTCCATTATTATCAACAAATTATGAGATAATAACCATATTATGATATATATAATTATATTTTATTATGTTATTTTCATAACATAAATCAACCTCTATCTTTATCAAATGGGTAATGGACATTTTGTTTGTTTGTACGAAAGACTACAACCTCACGAATTTTTATAATTTATTTTTAATTTTTTTCTCTCATGACTGGTTATAATGATGTAATAAATGATTATATATTAAAAAAATGACATATTTATCACTATTATATAATATTATATCAATTTTTTTACTTTCCCTGCATATAAAAATGATAAAATTGTTCGAGAATATGTGTAAACAATCACCTCCCTAGAGTAATGTGATTCTTTTTGAATCACCACATCCCATTGATAATATATAAAAGTATATATAAAATATTAATATTGTATCAATGATAATGTGATCTTTATATAAGTGTACAATATTATTTACCTTTTTTTAAATTGATTATTGAAAAATAAAAAAATTAACTCAAGGGTATGTATGTATTACCATCACCATAATGGTAACATTGTTCATTTTTCATATACATATTTAATGAGTTTATTTTATTGTATAATTCATATATAAAATTAATTATTATGTAATAAATATTCATATATATATTATGGACTTATGACCATGTGGAATATTAACCACATAACATGATCACTTTTGAATCAAGAAACGAATATCGATAAAACATCTTATATAAACATAAATAATTATTTAGTTGATATAACATTGGAATAAGTGATATATAAGGAATGATAAACCTGAAAATGGTTCTAATGAAAGTTTAAATTCGAATATTTTTCTAGGAAGATAAAAAATGTACTAGAGCAGTTGGACTTGAGATTAGGGACATCATCTCAATCTCCAGGAATTGAGGAATGTATTGATGTTAAAGAACATTATTATCTAATAAGTATTATAGAAATAAATTATTAAAAATTATATAATTAATTATAATATTATCCTGATATTTATTTATTTTTATGTTTATTCTTTAATTACTGTTATTCATGTGTTTCCATTGTGGTAAAAGTAATTTTCACTCAAATACATATTTTAATGTTTTGATGGATTATTTTTTGGATTGTCTCTATTTAATGTCCACGTTTTCAAAATTAGTTTTAGGAAAGTATTTATATGTCGATGAATGTATTAAACTGGGTAATTCTAAATTTATATTATACTTTTTCATAATGGGGTCCTTGTAAGAGACATTATCTCAATTTCATTTCATTTAGGAATATTTTGATGTTATACAACACCTTATTTTATAATGTGTATAAAAAACCACATTGATATTTAATTTAATTAGGTGGGTTTCAAATGAATATTTGTATATCACTCATTTATCAATCCTAATTAAATAAAAAAATGTATATTTTTTGCATCTGTTGAAACTATATCTTCTCCTCCAATATAACCATTATCTCTTATTATTATTCTTCTATAATCAATAATTTTTTTAAAAGGGGAAATAAATACCTTATTAAAAAAATTTATTATTTTGGTATTGAATATTTTATTTTAAATTTATTTAACATTTTGTTTTCGTGAAATGATTTCATGTTATTTCTAATGATTTTTTGGAGTGATATGATGATAATTGCAATTTTATATGTGCTAGGATTTAAAAATGGAAACTGAACATTTGATGGGTGGTTACATGATAAACCAAATATGGGAGGTTCTATGATAAACTAATGGGTGAGTGGTTATGTTATAACATCCAATGAAATGGGTATAGAATTCAGTCTTATTTTTATTCCATTAGTCAGAGTGATATGTATGGAAGTTCCCTGTATGGTTATTCTATTATAGAATTTTTATGACCTACATTATATTGATATGTTATATATTCTAAATATGGGTTTTCATTTTGACTTTTTATTAGAAATATATTAATAAATATTGTTATAATCTATGTAAATTTTTTTCTTCTTATTTTAGGTGAATAGTTTATTTTGTGAAAAATTACAAATGGGTTGTATATTTTTAAATACTAATGGTTTTCATTCATTATATACCCTATACTAAGCTATTTAATACTCAAGTTATGTTTAGAAATGTATTTAATAGTATTTGGGGGAGAATATAGTCATATATGGGATAAATAGAATGTTATAATGATTCAAAATGAAGATAAACTATGTTTTGTTTTAATATTTGTTTGTTTCATGATTGATATTGGTACTGTTTGAAGTTTCCATGTAGTATCTCTAGGGGTTCGATGTATATATTCTGGAATAATTCTCTTATTCACTAAACATGAATAGATATCCAATTAAAAATAATGTAAAAATAATGAATTAAATAATGATTATGTAATTATTATGGTTGAGTAATTACACTTAATAGCAAAACAGTGTTTCTCACCATCATCATATTGATATAATCTAACAATAAAAAATATTTGAGAAGCATAATTTATAATTCCTAGAATTTAATACCTTATTGATCATATCCTTGAATTGTATAGGATCTACACATTTTATTAATATCTCTATTATACTATGTCTGAGGACATATTTTCCTGGAATGGTGTATACCATCACACAATACAACCAATCCCTACATGTGTTTTTTATACAAACTTTTTTTAGTTTATTATCAGTTTATATACGTTCACATTTTCCAACATTCATCATTGATCAATAAAAATTTATATTGACCCCAACAATAATTTTAGTCTTCATGAAGTTCATTAAAATATAAACAGTTTTTTAACAAGTCATTATTAGAACATAAGATATGTATTTCATTTCTAATAACTAATATTCCTTCAAAATATACTACTATGATAATGAACACATATCCAAAAAATATGTTTGTATAAAAATGAATATCATTCCTTTTTAATGGATCAAAATTAATTTATATCATCATCAAACGAATTGTTCCCTTAATATGTTGCTTGATTCAATCCCTAAATGTATATATGAAACATAAAAGAAAATGAAAAAACAATCAGTAACTAACCCATCTGGTTAGGTCATATATGCATCATACAAATGATTCCCATTAAGGAATGTTATTCTACATCCATCTATAAAATTTAATATTCATTTTATAAAACTATAAAAAGTGGAATATTGATATATATAAACCTGGAAACACGAGAAAATATATAATCATATTCAATTTATTTACCATGTATAAACATCCTTTCTACTGGACCATTTTTATAGGTAACTAATTCACCCTCTAAGTATATTTTTCTATTGAATAAACCTTCCCAACAAAAATATTTAAATAACATAGAATATCAATAAGAACCAAAAATTTGATATGACACATTGAATACATTTCATAATTCATGGATTTGTTCCATATTATATATTTTATGAACCATAATATATCATTACAGGATAAAGGATTATTATTATTAGAAAGTAATAACTCACAATAGATTGAGAATTGAAAACCATATCATTCTAGTTCGATTACCACTCTAGTTCTCATATATAGTCATTTATTTGGTGAATTAATTCTACCATGGGTACCAATGTAATATGTTCTTACACAAAATCTTATGTATCTTGAGTATTAACTTCATCAGGTTTGATATTTCTCAAACTATCCTTCTGATTTATATTATCTCTCTCAATAAGTATTTCATATAAACTGATATCCAAGTTCTATTATAAGGGGTTTTATATATAGTATCTATTTATTTACTTAGGATATCCAATAAAGATACCAATTATGACCATATATTATTTTTTGTTTCGTCAGAAGTACATTACTAATTCAACATAACCCAATACAAGTGTTTGGGATAATACAGGTTTCCATCTACTACATAAATTGATTAGAATATCATTTTCTACATTATTTAGAACTTTATTTGGTGTGTCATCCATATTTATTGTGGAATATAATCAAAAGGATAATTATATAACCGTATAACCCATCATAAATTTTTTATGTATTTAATGTTATTATTCTTATTTTATATAACACAATTCAAATATTGAATGTGTAGTTTGGTGAGTCGATATAGAATCTCAAAATCTAATCAAATTGGGGTAATATCAATGTTATGATATTCAACACCTCAATCATATTGAATCGTCATCATGTAAATTTTTAGTTGATTCTATAATTCATTCACGAATTCATTAAATTTCTCTGTGGTCCTGTTCTTTTACGACATCAAGTATACATATCAATATCTACTCATGCCATCATAAAATGGTATGAAGTATGAATACCAAAATCTTTAATATATAATAAATAATTTAAACACATCAATGTGTACTAATATAAGAATCTTTATATCATTTCACCGTGCCCCCAGAATGTTGGTATTGTCAAATTTTCTTTTAAAGAATCTTAAAACATTTCATGTGGTTTTTTTCTCAACAAAAAATAATTAACCGTATTTATAGAATTTTTTCAATAAATTCTCATTTATAAGATAATGAAAATAATACCCTCAAAATAATTTTTATTATTTTTGAAAAGAATAATTATTATCATTATCTAAAACAAAATTTTCATAATTTAATAATAAAAACCATTATTTTGATATTCAATATTAAAACTAATGTTTAATACTAAAAATATTCAAGCATTATTTCCATATTTGAAAATAAAACCATTATTATCTATGTAGGATATATAAATTTTGTTCTTGGTAAAAGTAGGTACATAATAAAAATATCATACACCTATATCATTCCTATATAAAATTATAGGTGATATCCTATAATAAAATATTATACATCCTTGCACTATTGGATTATATAAAATCTAGAACTCCACTAGAAATATTGTCTAATCTTCTTGAATCATATATACTAATTTTATATGATCAAAACATGTTATATATATTGACCAATGTGTATATATTGAAAAAATTAAAATTAAAATGAATTGACCATTAGGTTCGGCTTTATTATGGGTTCAGTTACACATATATTAGACTTTCAGTTTCATAATTAAAACATACTACATAATTTTAAATTACCAACCTATAAATATTTCACTTATTTTTGGCATGAATCTGATTAGATTTATAATAGTCATGAGTCTTGGGCCCCTTTTCTATTTTCATCCATTTCAAATTTAATTTAATGAATTTTCGTTTTCCACATGTCATGTCCATTTTTATTTGGAAGACCATAACATAAAAGTAATGAAAGACTCTTATCTTTATATATGATGTTTTAATTATCAATATAATTTTATAAGGAATTGGTTAGTGAGGAAATTTTGATATATATGTGAAACTATATTGAAAATTTAAATCAAAAGACGTTAATGAATTAAAATTAGTAAATAATAAAAACTACCTAAGGCATGGCTTATGATGAATCTATAATATTGGTTTTAAAAATATCATTGGATATCTCATATATCACATATTTTTATTTATCATGATATAGATTTTGATGGTGAGACATCATGATATATGAATCCATTTCCTCATGTTACGTTATATTGTCATTAGTCATGGAATATAGAATATCTTAGTGAACATTTGAGGTACCATTAATATGTTTCCCATTGAGATATATCTCTTCCACACTATCCCCATATAGGGGTGCTTCTGGAAGATGGAATTAAAACACATAACATTTAATTTAATGGTACATGATAATGCATAAGGGAATATTCCATTATGGTAAATTATAGTAGGTGAGAAGGATTACCATCTCTTGTATGGATCAAAATTAAATGTTTAAATCAATATTTATCAAAGTTTCTAAAAGTAAGAAGTGAATATTTTTTTGATGCTATCTAATTAACATAGATAAATAAATGTATATTATATTTATTTATCTCCAACTATTTTATCAAAAACCAATATCCCCAACCACTTGCTTCAAAACAACCTCATTCATAGAAATTCTATTTGAATGGATCTATACAGACCGTCTCATCTCCACAAGATTTGAAAATTAGGAATATTATTTGGATTTAAGTGGCCATACTATTTAAAAACTACATTATCTCATAGTTTATTGATTTACATAGTTGAATCTCCAATTCTAATATATAATAAAACAAATCTCAACCTTTGACTCTTATTTACATAGTGAACTTATTTATATTTTAATCATTTATGGGAACTGGGATAAGTCATGCCAAAATATCATGATATAATTTCATTATAATTGAAATAACCTTGACTATATTTTTCAGAGTAATATTAAATATAGTAAAATTTTATCATATGTAGTATAATTAAACATTTAAATAATTTATTTAATTTATGTATTTTTTAATTAAACATTATTTTCATATTTTTATCATTATTAAATTAGTGTTAATATTATGCACATTTACTGAAGTGATGAATCATGTATGAGATTAAATTTACATATAATATAATTTTTTTACTTATATATTTAATTTTTTTTATTTAATGTTATCATGATTAAATATACATAAAAAATTTCACCATGAAACATATATATATAAAATAATAAACCTGTACAATTATGAGCATTCTTTAATTGTTATCTTATCGGGATAATGATAAACTAACCATTTTCCTAGTGAAAAATGTCACCCAAAACCATAACATTGTTCATGTTGACTCATTACAATTATCCTCCCATGTACCTCATAGATTGTTATCACCATGGCTCTAACATGAACTAACTCCAGTCACATAGGATCTTCATCCATTATAAATTTTTAAAATAAATCACAAATGGGGGAACTAAGGTATTGGTTAAGTGGTTCACATTAATAGGACCATGAGCACACATTCTATTACATATTCAGAGGTGGGATGATTCATATGTTATTAATTTATTTAATAATAATATAAATAGAATCCAATGATATTCAATGGTTTGGTATATAGTCAAGATCATTTAAATTATTACAATGTATAAAAAATATATTAAAAAATTACATTCAGTTATAATTATTCTTTTTTATGATAAATCAAGATCAAATCAATTAATTATCTTTAAAAATTATTAAATTATGTTTCTTATATTAATTTTCAAATTACTCTAATTTATAATAATGTTAAAAAATTTTGATATATTAAAATAGAAATAACTGTGAACTATAAACGTACCTTCGAGGAAACATGAACAAATACCCTTCTGAACTACATGTCATGTATTATATTACTATACTATTTACACATGAAACATGTTCAAAAATGAATTATTATCTAATTTTATTGTGTCTATATAGTAAAAAAATAAATCACAAAATATATAGTAATTAATTTATTTATTGGGATTCAATTCACATTTATTTATGATTGAATTTTATCTAATACAAGTCATGAAGTAATAATAATTATCCATAAATTTGTTATATAAATAAAATATATATATATCCCTTGACATTTAATTTATATAGTAAAATTAATGAAAAATAGAACACATGATGATGATTTTCAAGTATTTTAATAAAATAATTTTAATTATATGTAATTTTTTAATATAGATGGAATGTAGTGTCCCAAAACATGGAATTTGTATTTATAAAAGTCTATCCATGGAACCTTCATATGTTTTCTATGGATAAAGTTTCACTAATATATGATACAATGGTGTGTACATAGGCTACGGAGCATGCGGTAACTATGTTACATAGTCAACAATCATTTTTGAAATGTATTTAAATACACCACTCATCTTCGAATAATATATTGAGCATAGTGTAATGATGTTTCATGACTCGTAATAATGATCAATATATGCTAGACTGTCCTAGTTAAAAAGTAGGTATTTAAAAATACACCATGTGAATTAATTTTACAAGAATAAAATAAATTCTGTATTATTAAATGTATAGACATACAACATTAAAAAGGAGTACACAGTGTGTACCAATAGACTAAATATTATGTACTAATTTGTTATCTTTCTAGAACCATTTGTACATTTGAATGGGTATATTGATTATTTTTTATTCCTAAAAAATGGATATTGATTGTATTTTTTATAATTGATAAAAATAAGAGATGATTTAGTGATTCGTATTAAATAATGACTACACATAAAATGGGAACAAATTAAAAATGTGTAAATAAATAAATGATATTTAAATAGTTATAAAAAATTATATGATCCCACTAATACAACTACGTGATTCTAGGAATAGTGGAAGCACGATATGGGGAATTCCCAACATCGATATCTTTCATAATAAATTATTAATCTTATATATAAATCGATGATAATCATCATGACACATAGAATTAAATCAATGAATTATCGATGAGATAATCATTGAACCCCAAACATCATATTATCTCATATAATTTGTAAATAATTAAAATAGTAAAAGAATTACCATATGATGAATCATTTCTTTTTAATGCATATGCTAAAATTTCTGAATCATACAATAGTTTGTTTCTATGGGAATAGATCATAATGTTTGTTTTATTCACAATTGTTTTCATAGATAATCACTTCAATAATGATTCCAATAAATATCTATATAATGATAATTGGTTAGGAATGATGATTTCTCTATATTGCTAAGACTGTTCATGGATAAAAGGAGCCATAGGTACTGATGGAATTATTTTACCATTAATGTGCACATCAGATGATAGGGAAACCATAAATAAAATAAAATAATAATATTTATTACCATCTTGGGTTAGGAAATTGTGATTTCACATATATTGTTTTTATTATTTTTAATTAACACCCAACCTCATGTTTATAATAATATTAATATTATTATTTCATGAATTGTGAAATTGTTTATAAAAAATTTATTTTTTAATAAATTAAATATCAATATTTATTATTTCCCAATTAACACTTAATCTTATTTCATTATTATTCCAAAATATTTATTGACCCTTGAAAAATCATTAATTTTTTGAAAATGAATTATAACTATGTTATTCAAAAACAAATAAATAAATATTACACTATCAAAATAAATAATAATAATTACAAAATATTACACTAAAAAAGTATTCGAACAAATATCTAGTGATAGAATATGTGAACAAAAAAACATTAATAATTTTTAAATCACACGAGGTTATAGTTATTATTCAAATTTCATAATAAGAAATAATACTATTATTTAATAGAATTTAGGGATAAATATAGCATTTGATTGTCTAGGCCTTTATCATTGTGGTAATTAATGGAGCATTCCAATGTCCAACGTTAGTGTGTGAAATCACACAAAGTAATACATAATGAAATATGTTAATATCAGAATTCCATAGAACATCATACAGATGATAACAATATAATATAATCACATTGTCATGATATCTATAATATAGTACGTTCAATACTTATTCCATCAACCTATGTGCTATAAATCTATTAACTTTATTTTTTGTGATTTGGTCTTTTCAAAAAACTCAGTTGACATCTATTTAATTACGCTATATAAATTTCATCAATGGTCCAAATATATAGACTTATATTAAAGAATAAAAATTTCAAGTCCTTTATCACATTATTCATTAATGAAATAGTTCCTATAAAAAACACAATATTTAGAACTTCTCTTTAAAAATATGTTATCATTGGTTTCATAAATGCATTACAGTACATGCATTAGGATAATACTCAATTGTAATATTAATTTCCATGGATCAAAAAAAGGTCTATAGATTGTAACATACAATAAAAACATGAAATTAAAATTTCCTACCTTAAGGTCTCACTCTCATTAATTTATATATAGGAAATATCTAATGGTATAAACAATTAGAATGTTTCTATAATTCAATTGATTTTCCACCCCTGATATCATATTTCAATTTCATTCCTAAAATGATTAAACCAACTAAAGAAAACATATTTATGAATATATTGGGGAAACCACCAGGTTTTTATCATTGTGGGAAACTTTTAGGTAATATCAGTACAATTTCAAAATTAAGGAAATCATTATATAACGTTTAAAAAAACAATAATCATAATGAGGTAAGTTGTTTATTAATTTACATCATATTAATTTAGTTTAACATAATTTTTATAGAATTTGATTTTTGAGAAATTACTACAAATTATAGAATGAAACAAACTGAATCCATGTTTTTCCATCATTATTGTATATTCAATATAATGGCCTGAATCTCATAATTGTATTTTTAAATCAATATTAAATTTAAAATACATAGGATAATCTAGAAAATATATGGTTTAGTGAGTTTTGTATACAAGGTATATCTTAAAACTAATAATAAATAATATCTTAGTCTTTTATTTCCATCATCAAAACATTATCCAATATCTAATAATATTATTTTTACTATAATGAACAACCTAGGGTCACACAAAAAATAATATGTGATACATATACCTAATGAGTTTATAAAATTGGATCTATATGGGTGATATAGTTTATATATTCGCAAGTCCACCTACACCTATGGCCTCTATGATCACCTTTTTTTCGAAATATATTGTTTTTATATAAAAATTAATTGGAATGAACAAAATATGATATAATAATCATATCATATAATTATCAATGAGAATGATCGTAGTCTATGACATTGAAACATTGAATATATGAAATTTTTTAAGAGTATGTTTTTTATTATAATCCTCAAAATAATAGATTAACATATTGATCGATATAAAAGAACGATATCTATAAAGTAGAATAACCTAATGGTACATGATAAATACAAATACATCATAAATATTAAATAATGAATCAAATAAAATTATCCATCAATTGTAGGTTTATATATAATTCATGACCAACTCATCTTCATAATAAATCAGGGATTTTTCACATATGGAATGAAAAAATATAAAAAAAATAATCATCGAATCCACCTAGAAAAATCAAATGGGTCTCCTATGATGTTTATAATTAATTATAAATTGATGTATCATATAATATACTTATACAAAATGAAAAATTTGAACATGAATTTATCTATATTATGTTCAAATTTTTTGATATCATCTGTTATATATAATCATGAACTAAAATGAAATAATATATACTATTGAAATATTTTTATTAAATGCGATATATAGAAAATACAACTTTTATTGTAGGATATAAATATATGTTAATAAAAAATATATATTTCTATTTAATATAAATAACTCATGAAAATTATTTATTTGTTTTTAGAAATTAATTACTCTATTTTAATTGTTAAATGAAAAATAATTTAATGTTAAAATAATAATTATTTTTTTAAATTATATTTTTATATTAATTTTTAGTTTTATTAGTAATGATCAATTAATTATAAATTATATATTTATATTGATTTAAAAACATTAAAAAACATTCATAGATTATTAAAAAAAGTTTACAAGTGAGGATAATTTCATTTGCTTTAACAAATAGTTATTTTTAGTAAAACATTTTTTTGGCACAATGTATATTTTTATTTCTAAATATAAATAACTACTATACTTGAATAATTATAAATAATTTTAAATATAATAAATCTTGTAAAATAATTTTAATCTAATCTAGTAGTATTTAAAAGTAATGAGATCAGAAAAACCATGCATAAAAATATTTTCCCCTAAAAATAGATTTTATATTATATTTATATGGACCAAAAAATCAATTTAATCAACATATAAGATTTGAATATTTTAACATGGATTATATATTTTGGATAATTAAAATTAATATTATTTAATATGTTGAACTTTGTTTTTTCCGTAATTAATAGTTACCATTGTTAAAGTCTTTCCACCACATGAGGTGATAAATGGAATAAAAGAGATGTTAACCTATTAGATAAGGTTGAAAATATCAAAAACAGCATTCATAAAATGTAATTTTTTCCTTAATTAAATAACAAACATATTTTAAACTATTATTTGAACATATAAATCAACTTGAAAAGAGTATTAAATGTATTATATAATAGAATTTCAAGAGTTTACATGTTTTCTTGCAAGGTCACTTATAAAATGGAACATCTTATTATTGAATTTCTACACCACTTGAGTCCTTTATCATGACCAATATATAAAAAAATATCCTCTCAGCCAGCCTAACCCATCAATTCCATTGAAACCTATATATATTGTTAATTTTTAATACCAATCTATTTGGGTTATGTTTTAATACAATTATAAAATTCCATAGAGGATGTAAAACTCATGACTAAGATATTTTATATTTATTTATTTTCCTACATAATTAAAAACCGCCATTAATTCTATGTTATAATGAAATTATTATCAATAATATATTGAAATTTAATATATTTTATTATAATCATCATTTCTCATGGATTAAAATATTGTTGAAAATAAAAACATCACACTTAAATACATGTGGACAACAAACTATATAAAGAGTCATGTTTCATTTCTCATCACTAAATATAACGGACGATGATATAAAATTATATATGTAATATTTATGACACTAATAATATTGTATATTTTTTTACAATGAATTAATTTTCCCCCTCTTTTTTTAAAATAGCATTTCACAATAGAATCATTACGCAAGCACATGTATGGAATATCATCTCCATAAACTGACGAAATTTATTTTTCATCATCACCCTATATATTTACTAATAAAATATTATATAATGAATAAATAATATATTTACAAAAATATTCAGATTATTGATATGTTGAAAACATGACCATGGTGTATGTTTGACATCCATAAAAATTATGTATCAAATGATGAAATACGATTTTCATAGGAATAATGATTTTAACAAAAAATTATTGATAAAATAATCATTTAAAATTATTTAGGAATGGTATACACTAAGATATATAATTATTTATTAATATATTTATAACAAAGATATATTAATTACATAATATGATAGAAAAAAATTTGGATCACGTAATGAGTTGATGTAGGAGTTTATAATACAATCTTATTTCATTATAAGATTATATATATATATATATTATATTTTCATCAAAGGAAATTATTTGATCCTTATATATTATGATACCTATATGTTAATATTATAATTTTATTTTATGGGTATTAAGGATTCAAATTCATTTTATGATCATTGGTAAAACAATTTATCATGTGTATTGATTTTGGAAATGTCATCCTTATTTATCCACATTTTCTGACAATTTGTTCCCGATGGACATGTTATTAGAATATTTTTTTAATGTTATTAATTAAACATAAAATGTTTTAAAAATAAAGTTTTTAATAACTTTTAATTTATATACAATATATGAGAGGGAATATTTTTAAATGTTTCGCAAAATATTAATCATTGACTTTTATCAAAACTTTTAAAATAATGTTATCCTTTAATGTATGAATGAAATTTCCCTACATCATTTCATTTAAACTATATGAATCTTATGATAACTTCCAGATGATTACTCCCAAATTAAATATATACCCTAGTACTCTTAAAATTATAAGATTCTAATGATATCTAAGTATAAGGATATATTCACTGAAATTCAATGAAATGTAAAAATAATCATTGAAGGTTATTTTTCATCAGGGTCAAAATCATTGATCATTTATTATACTCCACTGTTGATATTTCCTAATTATACCATCTGGGTAATCTTAATGATTTTATTGTGATTATGTGACATTGAAATAATTATGAAAAATATTTATTTTTGAGAGGATATGTTAGGTTGAAATGATGAATGTTTTTATGATCATTGGGAATATTCTAATTTTTTTTAATATGTGATTTATAGAATTTGAATTTATATGCCTCTAATGATTTTTTGAAATATTTATAGATCCTAAGATGATACTAAATAACTCGTGGACTGATCCTAACAAACTAATGGACTCAGTCCCCTATGATAGTCTTAGGTTGTGTGCCACGAATGAGGTTATAATGGTAATAGAGAGTAAACCCAGTCCACGATGAGACTCTCTCTAATAAGATACTATTGGAAATGATGGTTTGGATTATAATTTTTTTTCTATTACTATATGTATTCAAAAAACAATTTTATTTTGATCATTGATTAATATCTCCTATACATACAATTATTGAATGTATGTCCTCACCTTATTTTATATTTTAGTTTCCCCAATTTATTAATCGAGGTTGTAAATAAGTTTTTTATATGAACTGTACTTAGGGATTTGAAAATAGTGGAAGATATTGATGATATTTCAGGAAAAATTAATTTTTTTATTTACCCTCCAAGGAAACCTAATATTTATGATATAGGGTGTATATTGTTGTTTTTTTATTGAATATTCAAATAATATATAATAATATTAAATTATTAAATTAATAGGACCAAATAATTTGTATTATAGTAGGGTTAAGTTATTTTTATATAGTAGGTTATGTGTAATGTGAGTATTGAAGATTTTAAAACCTATAATGAACAAAAATATAGATATGTTGAACATAAAATTTTATATGTAGATAATAAGGTAATAAAATTTCTAATATATTAGCAATGTTTTTTATCATTATATTGTTTCCAATTATAATTATATATGTTTAATACTCTCACAATAGAGTTTATAGTTTTTTAGTCATGATGAATCTAGTGAATAAAGGCTATATTGAAAACTAATACCACCATCCACATGAGAATCAAAATTAAAATACAATTCAAATTAAAAATCATAATGATAATCTCACAGAATAATCTTAGTCTATGAAGGATAACATTAATAATGATTAAATTGAAAACAAAAAATGGTAAACATTTCATTGTTTCTTTTAAGTGGAAATTTCAAATATCCATCATTGGATCGTTTCGTTAACTTATTTTGATGGAATAAATCAACACTGTAGAATATGTATTCTCTATTAACCTACTAACAATAAGTATTTATTTTTTTACAGGTATAATTTGTATTGTGATGCTGGTTAATGGTGGACCTCTATAATGTTTACAAGGTAATATGATGAAACTGGCTCCATTACATGGGATGATTTCAAGAATTTATTTTTCATTATTGCATTATAAAAAATATTCAAATAAATGGATACTGAATTTATTCAAATAATATAAAAATATAATCAATCTCTGTATATATTTCAACAAAATTTTTCTATTATTTCATTTTAATCATCATGTTAAATCATTGAACATGAATGAATAATGTTTTTATTATTTTTTGCCTTAGGGAAAAGTACTTGAAATTAATTTTCTATAACAGACATTGAATGCTCTGAAGAAAAATTTGGATGTGTTCTCATGATATAAATGAATATAGGAGATTCACGTGGATCTCATGTTTTTTGGGACATTAATAAAATGAAATTAGAAAATTTAAATAATAATACCCATAAAAAAATTAATCTTTTTTATGTCAAATATGTGGAAGGAATAATGGGGGATATTTCCTTAAGGGGTCATGTAAATGATTTACGTGTGGAATGATTCCCATTGTGTTAATTTTTTCCCATGTGAGGTTTGTAATTAAATTAATGAATTGTATGGATGGAACGGAAAATTTAATGAACAACGCATAATACAAATATTTAATTAAATTATGTATTAATATTATATATATCATTACATGAATCTGATGGTTAATGAAGAAAATATAATAAATTTCATCCAGAGGTAAGAGAAAAGTGTTTGTCTCTTTTGATTGTAGTTACTAAATGTGGCCATGATTATAAAGTTAAGGGAGGTACACATACTATCAACTATATAACACATGATATATTATTTTTTATTTCCCATTACACTATTTTTTATCTGAGTAATTTGCTAAGGGTATCAAATTTCTATCTAAATTAATAATTGTTGTGTTATCAATAAAAAATCATAGTGGTAAAATGATAATGTTTTCATTAAATAACTCATATCAGATATAATTTTTTGGTTATGTGATTATATAAAATCTATATATATATAGTTCAAATTGATGATAAATTTCGGAAGGGATTAGTTTTTTTATAGACCCAATAAAAATATTAATGGAAGGGAAGTCATATATTATATTTTGAATCATCCTATAATCATCTATTTGTGCAGTGATGTACATGAAAAATTTGAAATAAATTAGTTCCATTATACTGGTATTGATACTTTTTCATGATGAATATTAATCTAAAATTGATGAAGAGAAATTGAGCATTGAAAAATTTTATATATTAATATTAATATGGTAATCTATTTCTAGAAGACAGAACTCGCCTTTTTCAATATATGGAAATTTATTTTTCAATAGAACTCATATTAATTGTTACACCTATCTCTATGAATCTATATTGAATATCACTAATTTAGATGTATAAATTAACTATGAAACACTAGATGAATCTAGAAATGGATAATGACACCCATGTAATTCACCATGGGGTGCACTTATTTTTTAGGAAAATAAATATTCGTCACATTGTCTTTAAATTTATCTTTCAGAACATAACAATATAATAATCACTAAAATTTTCTATTTACCATATTTTTAATTTTCTAATCACATTCATTGATATTAATAGTTTTCCAATATTTCTAATTTAAACATCATGGATCTAATGAAGATTGTTTTATTGTATCCTTGATTAGTTATTGGTAGTCTTTATACTAGATATTATTAATTCATAAAATAGAAAGTATGAATATTAATATAATTATTTTATTTTCTTTAGAGACACTAATAAAGGATTAGTTTTTGTATAAATTTAACACACGTAAATTTTGGCTACTAAAAGTTTCATCCATAGGTCATATAATATCATGCAACAGTATATCATTTGATCTATTAAAAGACATTCATTGTTAAAAACTGGATAAAGCTAACACTAATCTCCAATTTCTATTTATTTCATTTAATTCCTTGACCCAATTGATACTTTGGGGGAATCTTTTGATTGATATCTAATATAATAACTATTTCGATTCTTATGGGATTTGATTTCCATTAAATAAAATATTTGAAGTAAAATTTCAATCAGAAAAAAATATATATGGTTAGTGAAACAATACTAACAATACCCAATAGTGGAAATTTATTTGTGGTCTATATTGATTCCTCAAGTATGGTATTGGGATATATGTCACGACCCGTCCCCCGGGGCCTGTGTCGTGACTACCCCAAGCCTACCTTCCACGGGAAAGTGGCTAGAGACTAGCACCAAAGGCAAAATTTCCTAAAACTGGCAAGGTATTGACTTTATAACCTGTATACAAACACAGCAGATATGATCATGAGTAAACTGAATAACCACAAACTCAGTACAGTAAGTAAAAAGGGCCAGAATACAAGACCAACATGAAAGTACAACAAACTAAAAGTACATGTACAACTAAGGGAAAATAAGAAAATCAACCACTAGGTCGTCCTCCGAGGTTCCTACGTATGGGGTAGGTACATATCATCGCCTCAGAACTCCATGTTTGTCCGTCTACTCTGTGTACCGACATGCCATATGGTCCACCTCCGAGAACTATCCAGAACTAGTACTCACATTCTTAGACATCGTTGTTCATCGTATCCATCCAACACAACGAGGTGTGGGCATAGCATGGGCAGGGGTGAGTATAACGACACTCTATATGGACCCTGAGACCCTTATGGTCTCACAAAATCCAACAAGGATAAAACAAATGCATGAAATAAATATATAACCATACATAGGTATATTCCCATACATATACCTAGGTTATCAACTAATCTATCTTAATCATAAGGAAAACACAAAAGTACTGACTCAGCTAAAATAGGATTTTGTTCACATTAACGAAACCATGACTGCTGGAGAGCACATCCTCTATCATGTAGAATGCATATTCCGCATCACCATGTGCGCTTCCCGCTAACCTTGGACTTCTGAGGTACTCCTCCTGTCGAGTAACATAGCTCTTCTTCATCACATAGAGGTGCTCCCTACCGTGGGTCTGCTGCCACAACCAGGTGCTCCCCCTAATAGTCTATAGAGGTACTCCAACTGTCGAGTACTGGGGGTCTACCTCCACAACCAGGTGCTCTTCCACCATGGGTCTTCCACCACAACTGAGCTATCCCCACTGGGCAAGTCGAGTCACTCTGAGTCAATCAGTCAGCAGTCATCATGTCTCACCCAGCTACTAGGTCTCTACACTCTGCTCTCTCGTCAGTGGAAGGATCATATCCACGAGTGACTGGTCAATACCTAAAAAATCAAAAATTCCCACGAATAAGTATCTCAAAGGACTAATAAATCATCGGGGTCTCAATACAACAGAAGGAACATCAATTGGTAGCCCTGTTTGTGAGACATTAGCCTTTTAGTCTAAGGGGCCTGATTGGATTTGTGCACAATCCAACCTGACCGTATCTTAATTTTACCCCAAACACCAGTGGGGTATACTCAATGAGAAAAACATGCTTCATGATTACCACATCCGCTGAAGGTTGATCAAATTGACGCCCGATACCAAAGATATGGCCAAATGAAATAAAATGTGTTGAAGTGGACCCAGGTCCTGTCCGACCCGGTCGGACCAACCTGGCCTGACCCAAACTGGGCTGACTCAGTTCAGGTCACCTAGTATAACCCGTAGGGTCTGTCCTGGTCCATTAGGTTCGGCCCGGCCTACTGGGCCAAGCCCAGCAGAGTGCGAGAGCATGGACCAGTCACGAGAGTGCGCACTGGCCATGGGTCAGCGCGATGGTTGTTTGACCCGGAGGGCACTGCAAGGTCCCTGCTCAGCTGAGGGCGCTTCGAGGGGATATATTGTGGTGAGTTGACCCTGGGATAGGGTGGCGCGATTGTGGCTAGGAGGCCATCTCGACCTGGTTGTCGCGGGGCGGGCAGATGGCCGAGTCGCGAGGCATGCAGGGCACACGGAGGCCGACAGAACGGTTCATCCATCTATGTCATGGGGCACGTGGGGTGCACGGGGTATGTGGACGGTGGAGATGAGGGGTGCACAAGGCGCATGGAGGCTAGCTCAGTCGGGGCTCGGGAAGGTGTCGCGAGGGGTGAAGGAGGTGGGAAATTCGAGAGCTGGGGCACGACGCGGCCAGGGCATAGCCCGACCGGGGTGCAGCACGGCTCTTTCCGGTTGATCTGGCGGGTGGCGTGGCCGACAGGCAATGCGGCCGGGGCAGCTCTGATGCTGGAGGGCGGCGCAGGTTACCTTATTCGCTAGGGTTCCAAATCGTTACTGGGGTCGGTGCAGGTTACCGTATTCGTCTTCGTTGTCTCTCTCCATGCTGAAGAACATCACATAGAATAACGATGGAGGGGGGTCAGGCCATGATAGTTTGGCCCGCACCCTCTTCGTTTAGGTTGGTAGAAAACGGTTCATCAAGAACATAATCAAAGAACAAGCATGTAATATATTTTAAAATTATTAATTCCCATAATATCTCATTATCAATATATTCCAAACTCGCAAATAAAAACATTCGCGGATCAACATGATAATAAGCTGGGTTGTGTTCTTTATTTTGAAAGGAATGAAACAAGGGAATAATATCATAATTAAATAAAATCCCTAACTTGCTTATTGTTCATTGACAGAGTGTCTGGGATGAAGACGAACCTTTGGGAAAATACTGGCATCGATTCGCCGTGGATGAGGATGTTCCATGTCCGAAAGAGTACATGGAAGATGATCGAAGGAGGTCTTGCTACATAGTCAAAGGAAGTTCTCATCAGCATTCTTCATTGGGAGAAAGCGCTCATCATTGGAGTGTTTTCTCCAAAGATATATAATCCTCCTTTACCAACCTCTTTCCAACAAATGAATTGATAACCTCTCCAAATAATATATTATCAACTATTAATTTTTATGGTTTTAAAATTTAAACTGGGAGAATTAAGTAAGTTGGCTCCACTTAATTAATTCATGAGGATGGAGCAATTAAAATAAGGGAATGGTTGACACCATTATGTTAAGGGAGGTTAAGAGACTCTCTCTCATTAATTAGGGGAGTTGAGAGGTTTTCCTCTATCATCCTTATTAGGGGGTTTAGTCCCTGGTGGTCCCCACATTGTAACCTCTTGTGGGAGGATAGGTTCAGGTGGGCCCCAACACCATAACCTCTCATGGGAGGTTAAGGTGTGGTGGTCCCCACATCTAACTTCCACATTGGTGGTTAGAAGAGATAAAATAAAATAAAACAAGTGTTAATTTTATTTTATTAATCCCACAAAAAACCCAATAACAGTCTTCCACCCCCAACCAGCTATCGTCTAGGTAGAAGTATTCTTAAGCGAATACTAGTGCTACGAGTAAAATGGTTCCCCCATATTTTTATTCCGAGCACTAGTTCAAAAGATATAAAAACCCGCACGTACGTTTACTGAACGTACCTGAAAGAACTTCATAAATTGATTCCGAGAAAACCAGGCCTCAGAATCATGAGCCATCAATTTTCTCAGATTCCTAGAATTCTCATATATTTAAAAAAAATTACATGTTAATTCAGGGTCTTTACATTCTCCCCACCTTAGGACATACATCACTATAAGAAAAAATTCACACTAATGGAACAAGTGGTGGTACTGAGCACATTCTTGAGCCTCCCACTCTCATGTGCTCTCCGGGAGGTTCTTGTGATACCAAAAAATGTACAACAGAGGTATCAACCGTCCATGAAGGACTCGATCCAGTCAATCAGCAATCTGTACTGAAACCTCCATAAAAGTTTACCCATCGTCGACATCTGACTATCCATGGTCGATGATGTGGGAAGGGTTGTGCACATATCTCCTCAGCTTGGATATGTGGAAGACATCGTGCCTCCAATGCAATAGAGGTGGAAGAGATAAGTGGTAAGACACATCACCATCTCTGTTCAGGACCTAAAAAGGTCTGATGAATCTCGGAGATAACTTGTTTCGTCAGCCAAATCGTCATAGACCTCGATGGGGTTTGACCCGTAGAAATATGTGGTCTCTATCCTCGAACACGAGAGGTCTCTATCACCTTTCAGGATATGACTTATGACTGCTTTTTGCAGTCTTCATCCCCTCCAGCATGATTTGAACCTTCCCCGTGGTAGACCATGCCATCTTTGGTACCATGAGTGTGGACTCCCTTGGGTCAGTCAAGCACAAAGGTGATCATAAAGGTCTCTTGTACAACTCCTATAATGGTTCCATCCCTATGGTGGAGTGATAGATGTTGTTGTATGAAAACTCCACCAAAGGTAAGTGATCATCATAGCTGTGACCGTAGTCAAGGACACAAGAACACAACATGTCCCTGAGGGTCTGAATGGTCCGCTAAGTCTAGCCATCGTTCCGAGGATGGAAGGCGGGGTTCAAAAAAAGATGTGTCCCGAATTATTTTGGGATCCCCTTCCATACTCGGGAATTAAAACGTGCCTCATGATTAGAGACAATCATCGATGGTACTCCATGTAACCGCACAATCTCATGTACATAGAGACATCCCAAACTCTCTAGTAATCCATTCTCTCTAAGAAGTGGGCCGACTTGGTTTTTCGGTCGATGATCACCTAGATCAAGTCATGACCTCTAGATGTATGTGGAATTCCATTCATTAAATCCAAGGATATCCCATCCCACTTCAACTCTAGGACCTCTAATTTTTGAATCAAGACTACTGGTTCCTGATCCTCCACCTTCACATGCTGACATGTGAGCCATAGAGAGACAACTTCTGTTATTACATTCTTTATTCCCAGCCACCCGTGTTGTCGTCGGAGGACCGGGAACATCTTAGACACTCCTAGATTTACCACTAGAGGGGATGAGTGTAAATCCCACAACACTTTTTCTTGAAGTGACAACGGTATCGTTTTTTGTTCTATGAAGAAGATGACATGCTCCCCACCTTCAGAAAATCTATCAGGTACCTACCCTGTAAATATCTGAGAAAGTCGTGTCTCACAATCAGCATCCCCATACTGATCCTACCTGACTCGCTTAAGAAGTGGGGGTGTGACTATAAGAGGCTAATGGAAGAATGCTCCATCTCTATCCCCAAAGGATATCTGCAAAGCGGCTAGCAGCTTTGTCACCTCTCCTAGCAGATGTATACCAGATCTCCTGATGAGTGCATCTACCACAACGTTCCCCTTCCCAGGTGCATAGGATATGTTGAAGTCAATGTTTTGGAGGAACTCAAGCCACCGTTGATGTCTCAAGATTAGGTACTTTTGAGAGAAGATATTCGTGATACTATTGTGATCAGATTACACGATAAAAATCTCTCCCATCATATTGTGTCACCACATCTTCAAGGTGAACTCCACTGATGCTAACTCCAAGTCATGGGTATAATAGTTCTTCTCTTGCTGTCTTAGCTACTGAAAACCATAAGTGATCATGGCTCGCTCCTACATCAGGACACATCCAAGTCCGATCTATGATGTGTCACAATAAACTACGTACCCGACACCTTCCTCTGGAAGCCTCCAGATGGGGTCACTAGTCAGCCTCTACCTCATCTCCTAAATTTTCTACTGGAATCTCTCCGACAACATAAAGAGTTTCCTATTCTTCATCAAGTATGAGAGAGGTTCTGCAATTATAGAGAATAATAGCACAAACCTTCGATAATATCCACCAAAACCCATGAAACTCCATACCTCTGTCACACTACTGGGTGGAACCCAAGAATGTAACACATCAATATTCGCTGAATCTACTACAACTCCAGCCATTGTGATGAAATGTCCCATAAAGTGGAACTCTCGGATCTGGAACTGACAATTCAATAGCATACCATAAAGCTGGTTCTCTCAGAGTTTGTCCTGTACTACCTGCAAATGATAGGAATGCTCCTCCTTAGTAGTCGAGTATATCTGAATGTCATTGATGAAGACTACAAAAAAGGAATTGTGGTATGGCTGAAAGATCCTATTCATAAGTCCAATGAACACTTCTGGATCATTGGATTCTCCAAATGGAATAACCAATAACTCATATTTTTTTGTACCGATATCTAAAGGTCGTATGCCACACATCCTCATCTTGAAAATTGATCTTGTGATAACTTGATCTAATTTCTATCTTCCAGAACCACTGTGCTCCCATCAACTAATAAAAGTGGTCTTCAATCCTTGGGACTGGGTACTTGTTATTTACGGTCACCTGGTTCAGGTGATGAGAGTCAACACACGGCCTCAAGCTCCCATCCACCTTCATCGAGAACACAATCGGCGCAACCCATGGAGAAACATAGGGTCAGATGAATCCCTTCCCTGCAAGTCCTAAATCATTACTTGTATCTCGTGAAGCATGGAGAGAGCCATACGATATGCTAAACTAGATATCAGTGTCATTCTGGTGTACAAATAAATGTATAATCCTAATTCCCAATGAGGGGGTAGACCTGGGACATAATCAGGGGAGAAATCTATGTACTAGTCCACCAATACAGGACAGCTCGGACTCTCCACGTCAACTGCTGTGATGGTAAGGCATGCAAAATGATTATTGATTGGCTACACCCCCTCCAGGTAAATCCGTCCTGTGCTGAAAAGGCTCACTTCTCACTAGTTAAGGTAAACCTGGTCTCATCCATGCGGGCTCACCGCACTTTGCACCTAATACAATCAATCTGAGCATGGACTATAGATAACCAGTCCACACACAAAATGACGTTTTAATTCCCCAACGCCTCTACTAGGATATCCCAGGAAATGTTTTCACCTCATATATTATGCTCACACTGCTGGAAGCAGTGTGTAATTATCGAATCTCCTCACATAAAAGTCTCTATCCATAAGGATCGAGCTAATGGCTCCGTCAGAATCGATGAGCACTCAATTAGGTTAGTTGCAATGAATGAGTGACTTACACATGTGTCTATAAGTACTGTATCTATGGTGGAGTAGACAAATATTGTACCTCGTATCTTTATCCGGAGTGCCGTGATCACAGGCCTTAACTTCCTAGAGAGTATCTCTCCTTTGTCCACCTACTACCTACGGTCGGAGTGGACCTCCTGGTGGCGACAGCGGTATCAACATGAATCGTCACCCACCGCCAGATCCATGGACATCTCCTCTGCCACGTCTGCCTACTCCATAAGGACCACCTCGATCAATTCTATATCCTTAACTAGTTGGTTCTTTCCCCGTATGTTGATCATCTGAATTAATGGTCAGAATGTCTCGAGCCATGTGACCCTGCCTGCTGCATGTGTATCATTGCTCACTCGTGGTAGGTCTGTCTTGCTCAGGGTGCCCCACAAAACTGATCCTGAGTCATCCAGTCATCCACCTCTATTTATGGTCCTCCTATACCTCTATAAAATCAATCTGCTTCTAGCTTCATAAGAATCAACTTTGTGTCGATTAGTGGTGGATCTCGCGGATGAAGACTAATTAGTAAGGAAACTATCCACTAGGAGGATCTCTCCTACACCCCTTCATTTGTTGGGATGCTGAGTGAGCTCACTGAAGCTCTGATATTATGCCTACTTCCTTGCTCAAAAGTCTGAGCCCTGATGAATGGGTCCCGAAAAATATTAGTAGAGTAGCATGAGAGGTCTGTGAACCTCGCTGAGTAATGATATACTTCCATGCTTCCCTTCTGTAGATGATGTAGCTCATGTATGCACATTGTGCGAAGAACCGCTGGGAAAAAATCTCATAGAAACATGCTCTTGTAGTCTTCCTAGAATAGCATCATCTATTCGAGGACATAGACCATCAAGATCCCCCATCTTCCTACTGCTTCCTGTATATGACTGGAAGCAATAATCACTATGAGGTCGGTTGGTGTCTCTACTATTTGGAAAACCCTCACCATAGCCTCCAGCCAATCCTCAGCTACCTGTGTGTCCATCTCTCCCCAGAACTTGGGTGTCCTCTAGCACTAGAAATCATGTAATGTGATCACGTGGTATGCATCATATGATGCTAGGGCTGGTGGAATTGGTGGACCAACAGGGAGTGGAACCGCTGATGCCTCTGCTGGAGCAGGGCCCTGCACAGAGGCCTTGTCGCTCAGTGGGTTATCTGTGCATACAACTCTCGGGACTCTAGCTGGTCATCTGTTGGGAGGCATCTTGAAAGAAATAGATGCTACATGGTCAATAGATTATACTTAGTGAGATGACCTGCTTGAGCTGACATAACATTAACTATTGAAAACATATATGCAATCAGTGTTTTCACGCACTATGTCGGAAATCAGAAGTCAGGGTCCTAGTGTATGGATACATCGGCCGCTGCACCAATACTGCACTCCTTGAACTGATAACCACACTCACTACCCTTAACACTATTTATTAATAGAAAAGAATGATCATAGTACTACATTTTGTGGTAGAACCGACTTCTCTGATACCAATTTTCCCCGACCCGTCCCCTAGGGCCCGTGTCGTGACTACCCCAAGCCCGCCTTCCATAGGCCAAGGGATGGAGACTAGAACCAAATGCGTAATTCCTAAAACATGGAAGGATTTTCCTTAGTAACATGTAAATAGACAATGAAAATATGATCACAAGTAAACTCAATAACCAACAACTTAGTACATTATGTAAAAATCGGCTAGAATACAATACAAACTAGAAAGTACCAGAAATTGAATGTACAAGTACAACTTATGAAAAATTGGATAATGAGCCACTGAGTCATCATCCGTGGTTCCTACCTGAAGGGTAGGTACTGATCAAATCCTAATAACTCCACGTTCGTACATCTCCTCCATATACTGATAGGCCGTATGGTCCACCTCCGGGCATCATCCAGACATAGTACTCTTAGCCTTAGTTAGTGTTGTATGTCGTCTACATCCAACACAATGAGGTGCGGGAATAGCCTATGCAGGGGTGATTATAACGATACATAGTAGGGACCCCAAAACACGCATGGTCTCAAAAAATCCAACACGGAAAAACCAAAATAATGAAATTAGCAGATAACCGTACATAGGTATATGAACATACATATACCTATGTTATCAAGTGATCCATCTCTATCATGGGGAAAACACAGAAGTACTGACTCAGCTCAACCATGATTTTATTCACATTAAAAAACCACAGCTTCAGGATAACTGATCATCTATCAAGTAAAATGGGCCTGTTGCGACCCCGTGTGTGCTTCCCACAAACCTTGGACTGCTGAGGTACTCCTCCTGTCATGTACCATGGGTCTGCGGCATCACAGAGAGGTGCTCCACACCGTGGTTCTGCCGCCACAACCATGGGCTCCCCCTAATTGCCTACATAGGTACTCCTCCTATCGAATACCATCAGTCTACATCTACAACTAGGCGCTCTTCCATCGTGGGCCTGCCACCAAAACCATGTGCTCTCCCATGGGAAATTCAAGTCACTCCGAGTAAATCGGTCCACAGTCGTCAAGTCTCATGCAGCTACTATGTCTCCACACTCTACTCATTTTTCACTTGAAGGATCCAATACATGAGCTAAAAGTTGATACGCCAAATATCACGATGTCCCAAAATGAATTATCTGAATGGTCTGCCACAACATAGGGGTCTCAATGCAATAGACAACGCATGAATCAGACACCCAGTCTGTGAGTTTTTATCCTTTTAGTCTTGTAAGAACAGTTGGATTCGTGCATGATCCAACCTAACCATATCAAAAATTTAACACAAAATCTAGGGGGGTACAGTCAAAGGTAGCATCATTATCCAAGATTAAGAGTTCCGCAGACGTTTCTTCAAACGAACACTCAGGGCCAAAATTATGGCCAAAAAAGTAAAGGGGTTGAAGTGGCCGGTTAGTTCTGGCCTGGCCCGATGACGTTGGGTCTAGCCTGGCCCGTAATGTTCTGCCCGGTCTCCTAGGCCCCACCCATCATGACATGAGGGGTCCTGGAGGGCCTCAAGAGCACTTACCGGTCACGAGGGCGTGGACCAACCGCGGTTCTACGTGAGGACTCGGCTCGGCCCTAAGGGAGCCGTGACATGCCGACTTAGGGATGTGCGGCCTAGGGACGAGGTGGTACGTCCGGGACCAGGAGGCCTGCTCGGCTGGGGCACCGCAGGTTACACGGGCGCCGGAGATGCAGGGCATGCAGGGCATGTGGAGGCTGGTGGGATGGTTCGACCATCGACAGTGCAAGGCGCATGGGTTGTGTAGGGTGTGCGAACAAAGGAGCCATGGGGCGCGTGTGGCATTTGGAGGTCGGCTCGGCTGGGTCTCGGGAGGGTTCCGCGAGCGGTGTGGGAGGTGCGGCAGAAGACAGCCAGGGGCAGTGCGACCATGGTGTAGCGCAGCCGGTGTACGGCGCGGCTCGTGCTGGTTCAGCCGATGGGGGGAGCGGTCGCCGGGCTGCATGGCTGGGGTGGCTCAGGTGCCAGAGCGCGCCACTGTTCAGCCCGGGTTGCGGAGCCAATTCGGCTGGGGTGCCAGAGTGTCGTGGGGGTAACACAGATTGCCTTCATCGCCTTCGTCGCTTCGTCACCCTGCAAAATAACATCACAATGAAAAATGGAGGAGGGGGTTATGCCATGTTAGTTTGGCCCACACCCACTGCATTTAGGGTGGTATGAACTTGTTCATCAAGAACATAAAGAAAGAATGAGAATCAACGATTTCTTAAAATCATCAATTCCCATAATCCATGATTAACAATATATTCCCATCATGTAAGGAAAAACATCTTGCATATCAACTTGATAATAAGTTGGTTTTCATTCATTGTTTTGGAAGGAATAAAATAAATGAATGATATCATATATAAATAAAATACCTACTTTTATCATTGTTTATCACTACATGTCATCTTCATATATTTTTTCAGTCTATGATGACCATTCATGTAGTGAATCGACATATTATCAACGAAATTTCCCATCATATAAATGATTCGTATTTACTAATGTAGTATAAAATACAATCACAACATGATAAAACAAAAAATATATTATTTTTTATAATTTAAACAATAAATATATATAATTATTTTGGACATATAAAATTAAAATATTATTAGGGGATAATTTTTTTTGAAATAAGAAAAAAAATGAAAATATGGATATGTTTGATCCACTAGATAAACCAAACTCACAAAATATAATGTAAAAATAAACCAAAATATAAATAGTACAATATTATACATGAAAATAAAAATATAAATAACATTTATGGAAAATATACTTGAATTCCATAAATTTAATATGAGGTTTTTATTGAATTTAGTATCCCTATATGACTATTACACATTTTAATGATAGAATTTTAATCTAACTATTAAATTTTTTAATCTGAACATTGGAATATTATCCTCACATATTTAAGTGTAAAATATTATTATGATATCAGATAAAATTAATATTTGAAATTGTTTAACCATGGTACATATAAGTATATGTTTTAAAATGATACATTATGTGTTTCTGTAAAACATAAATATATTAATTACACTTTTATAATATATACACTACTTAATAATTATATTTTATTTCATAAATTATATTTATTATCTATTATTATATTATTTACAATGATAATATATTTTTATTTTATATTTTTTAATTTTTCACAGTGTTAGAAAACTGATCATAATAATAAAATTGGAATTTTTTATAATAAATTAGTATTATATATTTAAAAATAATCAATATCATATTAGGATAATAAATTTATGAAAATGGGTATAAATTTTAAATCTAATAAAATGTATAAGGGATTTTATGGTGTTATATAAAGTTTTTGATTATTTTAATAATGATATACTACAAAATATTGTATTTAACATTATTAGAAAAATAAATGAATTTTACAGTCATAAGTTTTATACTAAAAAATTATATCAATCTCACATTCTCTATTTAATATAGTAAGTAACATGAATCAATAATATTGACATCCATAATCCATAATAATAAAATATTTAATATATCATTAAAAAACACACATCCCCATATAAATACCACCGATTTTATGAACAACATCTATGACATTGATATATCTAAATGTGATGATCTTTACATTCAAATCCCTCATACCAACATCATATAGTCATGGGTTTCTTTCAAGGCCCATTTCAAGTTTCCTTATTTTTTCTAGGATACAACATGTAATAGTGAATAATCAAAATTTATGTATTTTAAATTCCACTATTCTTCTACCTTCTCTAAACCTCCCACACATAACAAGAAATAATGACTCATTTATTATATATTTACTTGAATATCATTTTGATAATGTACCATCACTCCCTTTATATTGATATCGTATTATAGAATGTAAAACTTTATCTTTATAATGATGCTTCATCGATTTTATATGATGTGAGGTTCAGTTAGCCATTACTGGTGTCACAGAAGATTTAAATACACTTTTAATTCATTATAAATTATAAATAGTTATTTTTTATATTTTTTACACGTTTTCATAAAAATATATCTAAATAATATTTAATAAAATTAAACTAGATCAAGATGGTTTGTAGAACATCCAAAATAAACTTATCACGTAATGCTATCATTTTCAAAAAATAAATTATCATCGTGTGGGAAAATGAAGTGATATTTTTTACAATTTAATTTTATATAAGTACAAGAATAATATATAATTTCATTTCAAGAGTTTTAATATCATTCAATAATATAATCAATTATCATCCCTATGTTATATGACAATGGTATCATGAAACGAAAACCCTCACAACATCAAAATGAAAACATAAATATCATTAGAATAATTATAAATGAATATTATGAAATATTAATTGAAAAATAAATATTTTGAAAATTATATTAACAAATTAAGAAATTAATATAATATATTTATTTAGGAATAAATTTTCATATGCCGACATAATCATAAAATATTATTATGGATATTTCTGAAACATCATCTATTATTTGGGTTTATTATTTCTCTATGTTACAACTCATTTTCACTCTAATATTCGTAATTACATATTCTATATTATGTATATATTCCCAGCAATTATTTAAATATATATAATTATGATTATTTTAATGTTAAATACATGTCTTAAATGGATAATATCTAAATTAATCTCGATAATAAACCCTAATTACATGAAACATATCTATTTCATAGCCTTTTAATGAACTCATATTAAAATGACCTAAAACATAAATATTTTTATCAAATAACAAAACATATCATGGAAAAATAATTTATATCATTTATTTTAAAATTTAATATATTATAAATCTGGCCCCCTAATGGGCTTTGTTATCAAGATTACTAAATCTTTTCATAAGTTGTATATTGGGAATAAAATCTCTCAAGGTATCATTGAAGCATTTTTGTGGTGATCTTGTTTGTTGACAAAGTGGACATCTGTGTGGTGATTGTTGATAAAGAAAAACAATGACATACAAATTTGTTGACAATGTGGAAATTTGTGTTGATAAATTGCATGCCTGTTGTTTTTCATGATCAAAACATCAAAATATGGCAAAGGAAATAGGTTCGTGCAAGTTTAGAAGTGGGTCGCGCATGTGACATGCAGGGGAAGAGACCTGCTTGCCGAGACTTGCGCGCCGAGGGTTGACTTATGCACCTCGCGTAGGGTGTTCAAAATGATTATAAATACTGGACCAACCCTCCTCATTTTTAACAGAGTTCAACAAAATGAAAAATTAGAGCTCCTGTCATGCAGGTGTGGTGGTCGTGAAAGTGGTAGTGGGTCGCACAAGTGGGACTTGCATGCCTGATTTGAAGAAGCGCGTCTGTTGTTAGTTGCGCGCCAATATTGGTTTGGGTATAAAGGGAAGTTCTTCATGAATTTTTGGAGTTGCAGATGCTTGTGTCTCTCAAGTGTCTATGGTGGACATGTGCACCGGTTGTGACTTGTGCGCTGATACATACGCATCGGATTTGACTTGCGCACCAAGTAAAGTTGATTCCCCGGTAGTGTTTTCGGGCTGTGTGGAAGCTGGATGTTTTCCTGATACCTTCGGTGCAAAGAGAGGTTCATCTATGGGTGAAAGATGGATTTCAACAGAGCATCCACATATAGGAGAGGATGCATTCATTAGTGATAATGAAGAGACCTACATGTCTATAAACTGTGATTGGATTCTTTCCGAAGCAGTGAGCGAAGGAATAGGAAGAAAGTGATCCTCTCCACCAGTAGTGAGCCAGAGAGAGAGAGAAATAGGGAGTGACCCCTGGGAAAGCAGTGAGCTGACCCTAACCCTTGTAAATGCAGTGATCCTAGGACATAGTGACTGTTCTCGAACCTTGTAATCCACAACTAGTGATGTTTAGTGGAATTTGGTAAGACTGACAACCTGTCGGCGTATGCTCCTTGGATGTAACACGTAGCGGTGAACCAAGTAAAAATTAATGTGTTCTGTTCTTTCATTACTTTCTATTTATATTGTGCAACAAGAAATAAAGAGAAGATTGTTTTCCTTAATAGGGTAACAAGATCAGAACGAGAATTAATTTTAAATTGGTCATATCCTGATTCACCCCCCTCTCTGGGTATCCATCCTTGTGGACCTAACATTTGTTATCATAGGAAAAGGTTGACAGTAGTTGTTCTCTCAGTGGAGGTTTCTAATCATAAAGGGATTTTGATCTTCGATGAGTGTAATTTTCAGATATGGAAGAATCAAATGGAACACTATTTCTGATCCATGGGAATGGATGTGTTTTCAGCTGCTATGCATGGTATCACAACTGATATTAATAGTGGTTCATTATCAAAATCTGACCATAGAGAGTTGGATGCTGATTCAAAGCAATCAATGCCTTAGGGGGATCCCTTTCAAATCCCATCTATATAAAGGTGAAGTCATGCATAACGTCACATTCCATGTGGGAAATCATTTTGAATATATATGAAGGGGATTCAAAGGTCAGAGTGGAAAATATGAATGTGTTGTGTAACAAGTATGAATATCGATGAATGAACCCGAATGAGTATGTTGATACATTCATTGACAAGGTAAACTTTGTGGTAGAAGACATACAAAGTCTTGGTGATATTATCATAGACATAAAAATTGGGAAGCACATCTTTAGAAAACTTCCACCTCAGTTCAATCTGAATGTTTGAGTTTTGGATGGTAATGACCTGAATGAATTAACATTGTATAACCTACACAACACTCTTATTGCATATGAAATGAGAAATGATGATAACAACGCTGTGGAAAAGGGGAAATCCAACGGGGTTGAATTTAAGGCCATGAAGATGCTAACCATTGAAGATTATCTGGAGGAAGAAGAGACAGATGAGGTAATGTCATTTCTCCTCTCAAACCATAAAAGAGGAAAAGGAAAGTTCAAAGGGAAACATCCTCTTTAATGCTTTAGATGTGGAAAGGTTGGACGTCTCGCAGCAGAAGGCCCCAAATAGTTTCAAGAATAAAATTATGAAGATGATGTTGTAATTTCCAAGAAGAAATCTTCAGCCTATGTGAATGGGAAGAAACCATTCAATATAAATTTCTTCAAGAATAAGAATCTTCTTTCACACAAAATTGATAGTTCTTATGAGTTCTAGGTTGAAGAGGTTGACAAGAATGAAAACTGAAAGGATTGTGGAGAAAATTCTATGGAGACGGTCGTCAGCAGTTCTCATAAAAATGAAGAAACTGATGCTGGAGAGGTAGAAGACGAAGTTGAAGGAAGAAATGATATAGAAGCTGAATTGGAAGCATCTCTAGAGGAGATAGATGTTTGGAGAGCCAAATCGAATAAATCCAATAATGTGGTTCATGATGCCAAAGTCTATATGTAACAAGAGGATGGAGAAAATTATTAGATGTTGGAAAAAATTGAATGAATAAAATCTTCAACACTAGAGAGCTTAGAAAATATTATTGAGTATAAGAATAAAAATGAAGAACAAACAAAGGAAATTGATTGTTTGACTAACAAAAAAAGGATCAGGTCATACGTATAAAAGAGCGTGAAGAAGTAGTAGTTAGTTTGTGACCAAATATGAAGGATCATGAAAAACACTTGACCTCCAATGTGATTTTAGGAAAGAAGGTCATCCCGAATACAAAAAAGGTGAAAGAGGAGCCTAGTTGTTCATTAGGAAATAAGCTGTAATTGATCTCAGACGTTAAGGCTGATTCAGGGCTTGATAAGTAGAAAAATTATGTGGTAATTGAAGTCATATTGCAATCACCCGTCCCGAAATTGACGGTTGATTTGGGCACAATGCAGAATCAGAATATTCAGAGATCCCCAGGAGAAAATAGTAGTTCTTAAGTAACACAAAGGAATGTACCTTATATCAGGTGTTATTTTTGTGGGAAGATGGGACATTCACAGTATGTGTATTCCATAGCCAAGAGATATTGTAGGGAACAAGATCAAAGGTGGCAGCCAAACAGAGAATAGTTTTCCAGAACATATTTCAAACGACACTATTTTTTGTGCGGTGGATTTGGTCCCATGTCTAAGTACTATACATCGACCATACAGAGAAATGTGCCAAAGAAAAATCAAAACGTTTGCATGCATCAGATCAATAAACCAACATGTGCGTTAAAAATGCAGAACTGATTTGCAGCATTGCAAGATGAAGCTGATCTATCATACTTTGAGAAAGAAAATATGTTTCAATCCATGCCGAGTGTGAAGGAAAAAGTATGGACCAAGAAGAAGAAAAATGAGAAGGCTGTGGTGGTAGAAATTTCCCTTAAGGCATCAGATCGCTCTGGTGTATGGATCCTTGATAGTGGATGTACTTCCGACATGACAGATAATAAGGATCTTGTTATAGGCATAAAATATGGCAAAGAAGGTGTTGTCAAATTTGGAAACAATGAATGCTGTAATATTTTTGGCTCAGTAAAAGCCATGTTTTGTGGAAAAGAAATGAGACGTAATGATGTCTTAGTTGTAGAGGGTCTTTGTCATAACTTGCTCTGTGCCAGTCAACTATGTGACTCTGGGCACTATATCTGATTTAAGAAGAAGATATGTGTTGTGAATGGAAAAGTTGGAGAAGTTGTTCTATAGGAAAATGGACAAAGGTAAATCTTTACCTTGTAGGTAGTGAAGATGATAAGTGCCTTTTATCTAGAGAGGAAGAAAACTAGTTGTGGCATAAGCGACTTTTTCATCTATACCAACCATCCCTGGATGATATGGTAAAGTGTGATACTGCTAGAGACATTCCCAAACTATCATGTTATCACACCCATACGTGTCATGATTTCCAACAAGGTAAGATCATTAGAAATATATATAGTCCAAAGGAACAGAAATCAACTAGAGTACTCAAATTGTTCCATGTGGATGTATGAGGACCTATGTCACCACGAGCTTATAAATGGGCAAAGGTAATATGTTCTTTTCATTGATGATTATAGAATAATGGCCTAGGTATTTGACTTAACCCATAAGACAGAGGTGTTTAGTCGCATAAAGCAGTATAAGAGGGAATTAGAGAGGATGCTCTGGCAGATAATTCTAATGTTTCGTACTGATAAATGTATAGATTTCACAAACAGTAAAGTTGAAAACTATCTCTAGAAACATAGGATAAGGCATCAAGCTTGATCATTGATAACTCCCCAACATAATGGAGTGGTTGATAGGAGAAATCAGATAATCAACAACATTCCAGAATGATGCTTATTGAAAAGGACCTACCAGAGAAGTTTTGGAAGGAAGCTGTTTTGACAGCGGTCCATATTTTGAATAGGTCTCAATTGTGTCCAAAGGAAGGGAAGACTCTGTATGAAACGTGTTATGGAAAAAAGCCAACACTTATGTACATTCGAATCTTTCGGAGTAAGTTCTTCTTTCTCAACAAATCAAATCATAGGATGTTTGAGTAATGAGGAGATGAGGGGATATTCCTTGGATACACAGGGAAAAGCAAAGCATATAAATGTTTCAAAAAAAGCTGGGATAAATTGTTGAGAGCAATGATGTCACTATAGTTGAAAATGAATAGAATACTCAAGGACCTAGTGAACAGTTTTAGTATGAAAGTGATGATAATGTAAGATACATAGGGGGAGCAGAAGTGGAAGAGGCTGACTCGGAAGAAGATACTGATGATGAACAAGAAAGTTTCAAGTTTGTGTCTGCAAGGAAGCCAATGTGTCTAGAATTAATTGATATGCAGAATATCATTGGTGATCAGGCAGCTACAGTTCAGAGTTTAAGAATTAAATCATTACATCAAACCTCAATTTTATCCTAGGTGTAACCGAAATGTTTTTCCTATGCAGCTGAAGATGAAAATAGGGTTCCGGGTATGAATTAAGAGCTTGATCAGATTGAGAAGAACCAGACATGGGAGATTGTTTCGAGGCCAGCTGACAAGAATGTCAACTATAATAAATGATTATATCGCAACATGCTTAATGATGATTGCATTGTGATTCAGAAAAAAGCACAACTAGTGTTCAAGGGATACTCCCATATCGACGGAATAGATGCTGATGAGTCATTTTCACCGGTTCCAAGGCTGGAGACAATCATATTATTTTTGTCCATAGCAGTGAAATGAAAGTTCAAAGTGTTTTAGATGGATTTTAAATCCGTATTCTTGAATTCTGTTCTCGAAGAGGAGGTTTACATTGAGCATCCAGATGGCTTTCTCATTCATGAGGATGAGAAAAAACTTTTCAATTTGACGAAGGCGTTGTATGGGCAGAAACAAGTACCAAGGGCATGGTACTCAATGCTTGATAAATTCATAATGAATCTTGGTTTCATTTATGGAGGAGTTTATTACAGTCTCTATTCCACCAATGACAGTAATCAAAGAATTATGGTGCTGGTGTATGTCGATGACATAATTTTTGGCGGTTCAGATGAAGCACAGTGCATGCATTTTTCCGAATTCATGAAAAATGAGTTAGTAATGTCAATGATTGGAGAGATGACATTTTCTTTGATCTACATGTGACACAGGGAAGGAATGGAACATTAATTTCTCAATATAAATATTCCAAAGTTGTTCTAAGAATGTTTGTAATGGAGAATTCCAGGTAAATAAAGACTCTGGTTGCTAGCCAGATGAAATTATCCAAAGATGATAATGACAAGGCAGTTAATATCATAGAATAAATGATAATTATTGGAAATTTGTTGTACTTTACCGCACCAAGGCCGGATATTGTATTCGCCACATACTAAGCAGCGAGATATCAGATTAATCCCAAGGAAATCCACATGCATGCATTGAAAAGAATATTTCGGTATATGCAGGGCACAGTGGATTTCGGCTTGACATATACAGACAAATCTCAGACAGATTTACTGGGATATACTGATTCAGATTGGGCCGGTTTAGCAGATGATAGAAAATCAATGTCAGGTGGTGCCTTCTGTCTTGGGGTATTTTGTATTTCATGTCTAATAAAAAAGAAAGAATTCATTTCATTGAGCACCGCCGAAGCTGATTATATTGAGGCCACTCAATCATGATCACAATTATTATGGATAAAACAGCAGCATGAAGATATGGGAGTTGATGTCATGTCTCTGATCGGAATCCAGTTTGATAACTCATGTGATATAAATCTCCGAAAAATTATCGTCCATCACTCAATTACAAAGCACAATGAGATAAAGTATCATTTTATCAAAGAAAAGGTTGATCAGGGAATTGTGAAGTTGAAGTATGTGCCTACAGAGCTACAGCTTGCAGAAATTTTTACAATGGCCTTACCCAAGGAAGATTTTGAGAGGCATCGACTGGCTCTGGGTGTTCAATCGACTCCCTGCACTTGAAATTGTGTGGATGTGGAACACGAATCCCCCTCTCCGCGATGTATGATGTGGTTTCCCTAATGTGCTGATATGTGTTCTCTACATTATTAAAGACTACAAAGGAGCGTCCTTTGGGTTCGTTGAAAATGGGGGAAAATAGTGATTTCTCAAGGGGGATACAGTGATGCTATTTGATAAATCCTGAATAATACGGGGAGAAGCAGACATGTGGAGATGCTAAATAGGGGGAGTTAACCGTGCTTAGCCAGAGCTTAGCTTCGACAAAACAGGAAATAGGGCTAAAGAGGTTTTGTAGCTTACAAGAGATGAAGTTATAAGAAGAAAGTGAGAGAGTATTAAATCTTACGATGCTATAACTGGTCGATTAAAGAATATATATCACGACAGCTGAGGATCCTGATAAAAGTATATGAGTGGTGTTGGATGAATTTTTCTAAAAATTGGTATCATTTTGGTGAAAATTGGTATCAGTTTTGTGTCAACAATGGATGTAAGAGATGAAGTGATTCATTTAGGATCTTTTCATTTATTCTTGCTCCTCATGCCGAGAATTTCTCATGTGGGCTTAGAAAATGTGTTGAGTAAATCCTTGATCGCTATCAAAATCGCAAAAGGTGAATGGTAGCTGAATAATTAATGATGTATCTTTTTATGGAAGAGTTGTCAATAACCCCAAATGTGGAGATTGTTGGGAAAATATCTCTCAAGTTATCATTGATGCATTTTTGAGGTGATAGTGTTTTATAACAAAGTGGACATTTGTGTAGTGATTCTTGACAAAGCAGAAAAATGACATACAAATTTGTTGACAAAGGGTATTTCATGGTGGCATGTCGAGTTCAAGTTATGTGGTTAACGATATATTTTTCAAGATCGGATCATCAAAATATCGAAAAGGAATAAGGGTCGTTAAAGTATTGTTGATGTCACGTAGGTGACTTGCGCACCGTGAAGATATTTGTGCGCCAATTCCTTGGATTCTTGTCAACATACATGCCAATTGTTTTTCAAGATCATAACTTCCATATAAGGCAAAGGAAAGAGGTTCGAGCAAGTTTAGAAGTGGGCCTCACAAGTGACTTACAGGAGAAGAGACTTGCACACCTAGACATTCGTGCCGAGGGTTGACTTGCGCACTATCGTGCAGGGTGTTCAAAATGCCTATAAATATCAGACCACCACTCCTCATTTTCAACAAAGTTCATCACTTTGAAAAATCAGAGCTCCCTTCGATCAGGTGTGGTGGTCGTGCAAGTGTTTATGGGTCGCACAAGTGGGACATGCGAGCCTGATTTGCAGAAGAGCGGTTGTTGTTAGTTGCATGCAAATATTGGATTGGACGTAAAGGGAAGTGAGTCTCACAATTTTGGAGTTCCAGATGCCGGTGCCGCGCATGTTTCTAAGGTGTACTTGTGTGCCTGTTGTGACTTGGGTGCCGATACTTGTGGGCCAAGTAAGTTTGATTCCCTGACAGTGTTTTCGGGACACTTGGAAGCTGGATGTTTTCACGATACCTTCGGTGCAAAGAGAGGGTCATCTACGGGTGAAAGATGAATTTCAACAGAGCATCCAAATAAAACATAGGATTCCTTCATTAGTGATAATGAAGTGACCTACAGGTCTATAAACTGTGAGTGGATCATTTAAAAAAAGTGAGTGAAGGAAGGGGAAAAGATGATCCTTTCTGCCGGTAGAGAGCCAGAGAGAGAAATAGGGAGTGGCCCTTGGGAAAGTAGTGAGATGACCCTAAACCTTTTAAAGGCATTGAGCCTGGGATGGAGTGACTATGCATGAACCTTGTAACCCACAGCTATGGAAGTTAAGTGGAATTTGGTATGACCGACAACCTGTCGGCGTATGCTCGTTGAACGTATCCCTTATCGGTGAACCAAATAACAATTGATGTGTCATGTTCTTGATTTACTTTAAGTTTATATTGTGAAACATGACAGAGAGAGAAGATTGTTTTTCTTAAAAGTGTAACAAGATCAGAACGAGAGTTAATTATAAATTATTCATACCTTGATTCACCCCCCTCTCAAGGTATTCTGCCTTGTGGACCTAACAAGGTAGTTTTCCAATATGATTTCTCTACACTTTTTGAGGTATTCACTACACATGGACATCATTTTTTCATGGAATATTTTTTTGAACAACCATGAATATTTATTAACATTTTTAATAGAAAAATTTATGATATTTAGTCATGTAATTGTATGTGACATGGTTTTACTACCCACTTCTTCCAATGATTAATTCTTCTGTATATTAATTTTGATTGAATTATTTTTTTTAAATAAAAAATAAGTTACATTTTATAATGGGTGTTCCCCAATAAATCAATAAATCAATTTAATTATGTATTTTTATTATTACATGGTATGTATGGGATTGGGTAGTATTCTTAATCCATGATGGGACACTATTCACCTTGATAGGTTGTCTTGGAAGTAAGCATTGGCTTATACTTTTGTCGTGTTTTATATTGATTCCACTTTATGATGATACCATAATATTATGATACCATATTTTTTGTATCCCATGTTATTATTAATGATCCTTTTATTTTTTTGATTTAACATAATTACATAGACTCATATATTAATATTGGTTATCATATTTATTCCCTTACTATACTTTTTTTTGGCTCACCATTTATTTCACGTATTCCCCAATTTTCTGATGATTTTTGAGGACCTCAAATAGACATAGTTGATCATTTTAGATATTAAATTAAATAGTTATTTTTTATATTTCATGTTTTTAAATTTAATTAGTATTTGAAAATAACTAGGAAGTTCAATCCGCAGTTCTTATTATAAGGAAATTTATGTTAAAAATCTTATAATAATATATGTAAAATTCTTGGAACCCAATATTTGTTTTTAGAGGGTTGAATAGATAATATTGGTGATTAAGATGAAAATAATACAAAATGTTCCTTATCGTTAAGTTTAATAATTGAAAAATTTAATACTAAAATCCATTAATGATACCTCAAGATTAATAATATCAAATTTTTGTTTCATTTTTTTGTTATTAAATCTATTATAATATTTTTCCTTTTTATATTATTTTTATTTTAAAAATTATCATCCATAGTTATTATTTTTATTTTACCTAATGTGATCATTAACTTTATCAGACCCATATATGAAAACATCCTAGATGAACAGGCTCAACTATATCAAGTTATTATTAATAATGAGAATATTATGGAACACCCAATATTCCTAAGAATGAAATTTTTTCTTTATAGAATTTACAAGAAAAATTCATATTACCATTAGTTGATCTTTGGATCCCTTCATCATAGAAAAATGTATTAAATCTACTTAAAAAAATATTTTCTATACGTCATTCCTCAAATGATGAAAACATACTTTTGGTTTTCTATCAGTATAAAGGGGAATCCGATTAATAATGTCTACTAATCAAGGAAAAAAATCATTGAATAGAAGTCGATTCCATGGTTTGATAATAATAATAGATATTATTTTAAAAAATATATATTTTTTAAAATTATATAACATAAAATGAATAAAAATTTTCGTGGAAAATATTTAAAAAAGCTGATTCCATCATAGAATATAAGGAAAACATGACAAATCTTGTATTGTAAGCATCAAAAATTTTCATTACAAATGAATATATTGTAGAAAACTTATTTATTTTGTTATGTAAGAGTATAATAAAATATTTTTCAATTTAAGAATTGAAAATTAAGATGTGGTTGTTTTTATGCCCTCAAAATAAAGATATATATTTTTTAATCTCTGTTGTCCCATTTTAATAAAGATAAATGTTCTAAAATGGAGTTTTTTTGGGATTATTAATGTTTAAATACCTCATAATAAGAAAACACTACTTCCCATATTTCAAAAATATATGAAGATGAATCCGGGAATCTATCTCATTGAAATAAGTTGATACTTCACGTACAGAAATCAGGGGAACATGGATAATCAATGTTTAAGGGATGTAAAGAATCTAATTTACTTGAAAGAGGACAAAAATTTTCATATAAACACTCACCATATGATAAAATATTTAAATTAAAAAAAATCATGGGGTCAATGCTAGAAAATGAACAATTTTTTCTTTTCAGAAACAATCAAATATAACAACCTCCATGGACTAGAGAAAATCGGAAAGCCTATGTTATCCCATTTTCATGAGGTTGATTTTAAAAAATATGTGGTAATAGGTACGCTTATTATAAGGCCCCAGCCTTAAACCTTACTTAATCTTGAGTTATTACAAGATTACACATTGAGAATCTTTTCAGGTTTAGAGTTTTAGCGAATTAGATCATGAAACATGAATTACATTACACATTTAAAAAAAGTGGTTACATAAAAGACAGTATTCATTCTTCCCATCAACGGAAAAATATTGAAAATAAAACATGGATTCTTTCTTGACACATCCTTGACACTATCATCACATCATGTACCTTTCCCTTGACCTGTGAAAAACATTTCAAAAACTTGGGATGAGCATAAAAAGCTCAGTAAGGGTTATACATATATGGAAAGGAAACATGAGTTCATATATACATAGGAATGAAATCATACTTTACCCATAAAACATAGGCACTTTAACATTCCCCATCAAACCATGAATAAATCATAGAAAACATAAGACATAAAGGTAACTTGAGGCATTCATAACATTCTTACGTAGGGAGTAACCCTCATGGTTACGTTTGGAATACCCATCATAGTATATTCCCTAAATCTCTTCGGAGAAACCTTAACGTTTCTGTCCTTTGTGTTACCCAATGCATTGGAGAGCTATATCGGGCTCACCCACCCTTAGTTTATCACGGACCCACCCGTCTTCATAATATTTCCCATGAACCTCAACATAATCGTATCTCATAAAACATGCATAAAGGAAACATAACATTTCCACCTCTCAATCACAAGATATCAATATAACACATTGATATAAAAACATTATGAAAACCATTTTAAATACCAAAATAAAAGAAAAGTAAAACATGGTATTTATTTTTCTTTTAAAAATAAGGTATGGCTTCTAGAGGAAGCCGAAACTCAAATAATGGTCACGACGGCGGAGAAGTCGTTGTCCCTGCATACATGCGACAAAAACATTCCCTTTTTTCGTTTAATAAACAATTGGTATAAAAAAGCTTCCTTTTGAATAAACATAAAAGTCAAAAGGGGTTTATACACCGTATAAAAGAAGGTTGTGTATAAAACATAATATGCCTCAATGAAAAGAGATTGAGATGAAGTACCTTACAAAGACGGTATCCTTTGTTTAAGGATAAATCAATTACATAATTATGTGTGACAAACGAATACACCAAATATAAGTGGATATTAAGTGTAAAATAATCAGAGGTCATTCACACATATTCAAAGGATGACATATTCAATAACTACATGTTGAACCCAAAGAAATCTAAATTGGGTTAAGAAGTTCCCTTGACAGCCTAACGACGTCACATCAAAATAAGTTGATGAGAGATAAAAAAAAGTGTATCTCATCACTTGGACATAAAATTTACATCAATAAAGATATATGATAACATATCCCAACATAACAATATGTAAATTAAAAGATCCAACAAAAGAAGTCTTTTAAAAAGAGGAGGGTGAAAGGTTCCCTTACCGACATGGGTATCTTTCAAAACATACACCTCGAGAAATAAGGACAATACAACATTGATGTAAATAATCATAAAAGAAATTATATTTCAAAATGAGTAAAATAATTGGAATTACATACACCACTCAAAGGAAATTGTGGCAAATGTAGCACAAATCTCACTGGAATAAAAGTGAGATGAAAAATCCATTACGAAAACTCGGCAGCCTAACGACGCCACTTAAAACATCCAAAATGGATTTATAAGATAGAATAGGGTATCTCATTATATGAACATAAAAATTAAAGTAATATTAATATAAAATAAAATCCTAATAACAAGAAATATGATCTTTAAAAGGACTGATATAAAAGAGTGTACTAAAAAAGAAAGAGAGTAAGATCCCTTACCTCAAGTCCAACTTGTCTTTTTCGTTTCATTATATTCATGAATAATAAACTTTGGTCAATTAATAATTGCCTAAGTACCTCCTTTAGATATTATTATTCAGTTCATGTCAAATATTATAATGTTATAATAATTGTTTAATAATGTTAGTTCATATCATATGTTTTTGCCGATGTTTGGTAAATGAGTCAAAAATGAACTTGTTTGAAAAAAAGATTTCCCATGTAGTTATAGGTAAATAATTTCCACAATAGTATTAATGATTAAAATATCATATATATCCAGTAAATAATCATTTCATACTATTCCATATCATTTGGAGATAAAAAACGAAAAGCACCGTTCATGGAGACGGTAGGCCGTACGTACGCATGAATGCTACTTTCATTTTTGTCATATTAATGGAATTAAAACAAAATGAGAGAGAGATATATATATGTTATAATTACAGAATGATATCCATAATTTTGATGTAATATATTACATATATATCCATTTTATATATATACATATTGTATTACATAACATTTTGAGATAACAAATGAAATGTACCGTTCATGGAGACGGTAAGCCGTACGTACGCATGAACGCTACTTCCATTTCTATTTCATATTTAATGGAATTAAAACAAAATGATACATAATAGTATTTTAATTCCAGTATGGTATCATATATAATATTATTAAATATATCCTTTATACGTACCACATATGGTATTAATGAATCAAATCACTTTGAGGGTGCGGTAGTCCGCACTTCCTTAAATGAAGATATCAAGTTTACCCATAATGGAAACCATAAAGGTATTCCCAAAATGAAAAATACAGAAGCTTAAGGAAAACATAAATACATTATATATCACATATAAATATAGTTCCATCTTAATGGCCACTTTTGAAGGTGTTAAAAGAATGTTGAACAATCATCGTTTCGGGAGGCCGAAATTCACCATCCACGGAAACAGTTTGTTCTTTAAGCGTTAGATGTAGGTGTGTGAATTTGTAGCTAGAATAATTATTATAACAACATCCTAGTATATTGATGAAACTGTATTTGTTATAAATTAAATGAATAAAAAGAGTTTAGGGGGTTGGAGAAGCAAAATAAAACCAAAGTACTCAAGTGAAGATGTTACCTTAAAATCGGGTAACTCCCTTTGGTTTGAGCTCAAAGGCTTTCTTGGGAAGACTTATGCCCGATGTGAGGATTCGAGCAGTAATAGAGGGAAGTGGAGAGACAAAATGGGAAGAGTTTTTGCCGAGCCAAATGCTTTGAGAGTGTGGGTAAGGAGGTAGGGGTGGGGGACTTTTATAAGAGGAAAGGAGGGGCACTCTTGTAAAGTTACAAATTGTTACTTTATTTTCAAACGAGTTTCAGATATTAAAGTTCCCACATTGATGTATTTAAGGGCTAAGGTGATAAGGGTTCCAAATCCACTCATCCAATAGGTTTTTGACATGTGTAGGTCTTAGATATTAAATTATCTTTCCATTTTATTTAAATCGTTAAATAATGAGGTCATCGCTGCATCATCATGATGTCATAAATAATTTAATTTATATAATGTCTAAAAATTATAAAAAAAATACAATGATGTAAGAAATATTTTTACCTTTTCAATTAATATTTATAGTCAAAAATCTTATTTTTATAACCCCATGTAAAAATAGTTTTAGTAAAACATTTCATGTTTGTCTCATTTTTACTTTAACTTTAAATAAAAAGATATCAATGTCATTTTCCAACCAAAGTGGCTTCATGGGGTCCCCAAGTTGACAAATTTGTTTTCTTGGACGTCCATGACACATCCAATGAGGTTAGGACATGTGTAAAGTTCATTTCATATTATTAAAAAATTATTTTTACCTTAAAATACACTAATTACCTCTAATCGCGATTAAAAACTTAATAATTTACTATTCACCAAAAAATTATATTTATCCCATTGAACAAAATATTACTTATTAATGAAAACAATTTATGTAAGATTTTTGAAATTCAAAACACAAATATGGAAAAATTTCATTTAAACGGAAAAATCAGTTTTTATAAATACCACTTAGTGGTTTCACTATTCATCAAAAATTGATGTTTATCAGAAAAATCCCAAAAATTCACCCTAAGCTATATTTTATATTCCGAATTAAAAAATGAAGTCTATTTTAAAAAATTCCAAACATATAAGTCACATTAATTAATTTAATAATTAATTTCCGCTGTCAGATCAAATAGCGTGTTTTTATGAAACAATAAGTATCAAAAGATTGACACTGGTTTAAGTCTGATTTCAAAGTGAAATTAATTCCAACGACCACTATTGGATTTAATGGAAAAAATATATTCTAATTTCGCTTCAAAAGAAATTAAAAAGATAATATAATAATATAAATAAATTAGATTAAAAAGTGGTTTTGAATTAAAATACAACATTTTACACTATTCATTTAAAAAATGATCTTTATCGGAAAGATACCAAAAATTTACACAAAGTAAATTTTGATGTCCCAATTCTTAAGAAGAGTTTTATTTGGTCCAAAAGGATGTATAAGATTGAATAAAACTATATTTTAGGACGGTTCTCCATCAAAAGGTGATAAGTGAACCTTTAGTGAAAACTAGGGCATATAAGCCTAACATTGAATTCTTTCCGTATTTTAAGACTTTATCTTTTATTGGATAAATGTGAAAACATTTAAAAACATATATAATCATATTGTAGTTATTTCTATCCATTCCCGACAATACAATAGCTAGATGTTAACTACCATTTAAAATAATATTATTTTATTATTAGAGTACAACGTAAGATTCCCAAGAAACTCATTGTTGTGTGTTGGGTACGCCATCGAGCATAGCAACCCATTTAAAGTCATTTTAATATTTTATTCACAAATATGGTTAAATATGAAAATTTCATATTCTTTATTATCCTGGGGTGTTACATCCTTCCACCCTTTTGGGAATTGCGTCCTCCCAATTTTAAAATTGCGCTTGGAAACATCCTTGAAAGGCCCACATCAGAATAAGATTCGGTAAAACAATCACTTTAAAATAAAGAAAGAAAAGTACAGAGGTCACCCGAGTTAACCCATATTAGGAATCCATATAGGAAAACATGGACATGGAGGAGTAAACATAGGGTCATGTTCTAATGGAGAGTGATAGAAAACATGTTTAGGAGAATGTTAATAATAAGAAAATCACAATCTTGTGATGGGTTAAACGGTGTTGGGTTCCACAGTAGGAAAAGTTAATAGACAACATTTTTGCTTTATGTAACTTTTTATTGAGGAATTTATTTTTGAGCTTAAATAAAACATACAGAAACATACTTACATGTCATGTTGACTTCCAACTTTTACTAGATTCCTTAATCAAACTCATTTTTTTTCCAAAAGTCAAGTATTTAGGAAGACTTGTTCGCATTAAGAGTACTATAATCAACTTCTAGAGAATCACCTAATCCACCAAAGAGAACTATATACTTCCCATTTTTTATGCTTTAACCAAAACCAAAACCAGAAGGTTAGTATAAGGTCAGATAATCCAGAAAAGGATAACCCTTTAAAAACAAAATCTATGCTTAATCTCCAAAATGTGTCCAATAAAATCCAAAGTTCAATGAGGACCATCCGATAAACAATTTGTCCATATAATTCTTCAAAGTAAACCAATATAAGATTGAAGCCCAAATATTTGAAGGATTTAGTCACATAGTCTTCCAAGTTAAATCGTAACATTTATCTCCAGACAACATCAGTTGCTCCTAAAGTCTTGTATTGAAAAGTAATTAACCTAATCACATATCCTCCATGATAGGTTAATCATTTTCATAAATAACCCAAATTCAACTTACTCATAATTCATAAAATCATCTAAATAAAAGGAATCAGTCAAACTAACCAGGGACTTCACGTAGTATAGTGGTAGGCGATAAATACCAGTTGCACTTTGGTTGTGGGTTCGATTCCCACAACTTTGTCCGACGCGACGGGTTGTCACACGGTCTGCGTGTTGTCTTTTTTCCAAAACTATATAATTCATAAATCATTCCCCAAAAACAGATAAAATCATCAAAAATGATCATAACATATTTTAACCTCATGATTATCTCATGCCTTTCATTTTCCAGCATATCATATAATAACCCATAATTACCTCAATAGTAAGGATCATATAAACTCGAATGGTTACCTATATAATTATTACCTGAACTTCCACATGGATTGGCCATCTCGTACATGATGCATTATAGAACATACCAAGGTTCAAGTGGTTGATCATGACTCCTTGATAGTTGGTTTAGAACAACCAAAAGTTTCCTCATTGAATACCCCATTTCATCCAGTCTCTTAATCAGAGAACCACCACAGTTTCCTTCAAACCAATTGTCACTTTGGTGCCTGCTAGATCCAGCCATTTACTCAAACCAAAAAGGTCAGTGTGAGTATATCAACAAAACCATTATGTACTAATAAGGAAGGTAAACACTAAGATACACTTACTCATTAACTTTATCTAAAACCAGGACTCTTTCTGAAACCTTAACCATTATGGTAATGCCACTTATGCTTAAAGAATACCCTAACCTATAAAGTTATGTAAACTGACCTTTGAGAACAACTATAAGGCCCCAGCCTTAAACCTTACTTAATCTTGAGTTATTACAAGATTACACATTGAGGATCTATTCAGGTTAAGAGTTTTAGAGAGTTAGATCATGAAACTTTCATTACTTTCCACATTTAAACAATGTGGTTAAATAAAAGACAGTATTCATTCTTCCCATCAACGGAAACATATTGAAAATAAAACATGGATTCTTTCATGACACATCCTTGACACTATCATCACATCATGTACCTTTCCCTTGACCTGTGAAAAAAATTTCAAAAACTTGGGATGAGCATAAAAAGCACAGTAAGGGTTATAAAAATATGGAAAGGAAACATGAGTTCATATATACATTGGAATGAAATCATACTTTACCCCTAAAACATAGGCACTTTAACATACCTCATCAAACCATGAATAAATCATAGAAAACATAAGACATAAAGGTAACTTGAGGCATTCATAACATTCTTACGTAGGGAGTAACTCTCTTGGTTATGTTTGGAATACCAATCACAGTATATTCCCTAAATCTCTTCGGAGAAACCTTAATGTTTCACTCCTTCACGTTACCCAATGCATTGGAGAGATATATCAGGCTCACCCACCCTTAGTTTATCACGGAACCACCTATCTTCATAATAATTCCCAAGAACCTCAACATAATCTTATCACATAAAACATGCATAAAGGAAACATAACATTTCCACCTATCAATCACAAGATATCAATACGACACATTGATATAAAAACATTATGAAAACCATTTTCAATACCAAAATAAATGAAAAGTAAAACATGGTATTTATTTTTCTTTTAAAAAGAATGTATGCCTTGTAGAGGAAGCCGAAACTCAAATAACAGTCACGACGGCGGAGAAGTCATTGTCACCGCATACATACGACAAAAACATTCCCTTTTGTCGTTTAATAAACACTTCATTTAAAAAAGATTCCTTTTGAATATACATAAAAGTCAAAGGGTTTTATACACCGTATAAAAGAAGGTTGTGTATAAAACAGAATATGCCTCAATGAAAGGAGATTGAGACAAAGTCCCTTACAAAGACGGTATCCTTGGTTTAAGGATAAATCAATTACATAATTATTTGTGAAAAAAGAATACACCAAATATAAGTGAATATTAAGTGTAAAATAATAAAAGGTCATTCACACATATTCAAAGGATGACATATTCAATAACTACATGTTGAACCCAAAGAAATCGAAATTGGGTTAAGAAGTTCCTTTGACAGCCTAACGGCGTCACATCAAAATGAGTTGATGAGAGATAAAAAAAAGTGTATCTCATCACTTGGACATAAAATTTACATCAATAAAGATATATGAGAACATATCCCAACATAGAAATATGTAAATTTAAAGATCCAACAATAGAAGTCTTTTAAAAAGAGGAGGGTGAACTGTTCCCTTACCGACATGGGTATCTTTCGAATCATACACCTCGTGAAAGAAGGACAATACAACATTGATGTAAATACTCATAAAAGAAAGTATATTACACATTGAGTAAAATAATGGGAAGTACATACACCACTCAAAGGAAATTGTGGCAAATGTAGCACAAATCTCACTAGAATAAAAGTGAGATGAAAAATCCCTTACGAAAACTCGGCAGCCTAACGACGCCACTTAAAACTTCCAAAATGGATTGATGAGAGAGAATAGGGTCTCTCATCATATGAACATAAAAATTACAGTAATATTAATATAAAATAACATCCCAATAACAAGAAATATGATCTTTAAAAGGTATGATATAAAACAGTGTACTTAAAAAGAAAGAGAGTTGGATCCCTTACCTCAAGTCCAACTTGTCTTGTTTGTTTCTTTATATTCCTGAATAATAAACTTTGGTCAATTAATAATTTCCTAATTACCTCCTTTAGAGATTATTATTCAGTTCATATCACATATTATAATGTTATAATAATTGTTTAATAATGTTAGTTCATATCAGACGTTTTTGCCGATGTTTGGTACATGAGTCAAAAATGAACTTGTTTGAAAAAAATATTTCCCATGTAGTTATAAGTAAATAATTTACAGAATATTATTAATTATTAAAATATCATACATATCCAGTAAATATTCATTTCATACTATTCCATATCATTTGGAGATAAAAAAATGAAAAGCACTGTTAATGGAGACGGTAGGCCGTACGTACGCATGAACGCTACTTTCATTTTTTGTAATATTAATGGAAGTAATACAAAATGAGAGAGATATATATATGTTATAATTCCAGAATGATATCCATAATTTTGATGTAATATATTACATATATATCCATTATATATATGTACTTATAGTATTACATAACATTTTGAGATAAGAAATGAAATGTACCGTTCATGGAGACGGTAAGCCGTACGTACGCATGAACGCTACTTCCATTTCTATTTCAGATTTAATAGAATTAAAACATAATGATATATAATAGTATTTTAATTCCAGTATTGTATCATATAAAATATTATTAAATATATCCTTCATACGTACCACATATGGTATTAACGAATCAAATCACTTTGAGGGGGCGGTAGTCTACACTTCCTTAAATAAAGTTATCGCGTTCACCGATAATGGAAACCATAAAGGTATGCCCAAAATGAAAAATACAGAAGCTTGAGGGAAAAATAAACACATTATATATCACATATAAATATAGTGTCATCTTAATGGCCACCTTTTAAGGTTTTAAAATAATGTTGAACAATCATCGTTTCGGGAGGCCGAAATTTTCCATCCACGGAAACAGTATGTTCTTTTACCATTAGATGTAGGTGTGTGAAAGTGTATCTCGAATACTTCTTATAACAACATCCTAGTATATTTATGATACTATATTTGTTACAAAATAAATGAATAAAAAGAGTTTAGGGGGTTGGAGAAGCAAAATAAAACAAAAGTACTCAAGTGAAGACATTACCTTGAAATCGGGTAACTCACATTACTTTGAGCTCAAAGGCTTCCTTGGGAAGACTTATGCCCAAAGTGATGCTTTAAGGAGTAATATAGGGAAGTGGAGAGACAAAATGGGCAGAGGTTGGCCGAGCCAAAGGCATTGGGAGTGTGGGTAAGGAGGTAGGGGTGGGGGCCTTTTATAAGAGGAGAGGAGGGGCACTCTTGTAAAGTTACAAAATGTAAATTTATTTTCAAACGAGATTCAGATTTTAAAGGTCCCACATTGATGTATTTCTTGGATAAGGTGATAAGGGTTCTAAATCCACTCATCCAATAGGTTTTGGACATGTTTAGGTCTTAGATATAACATTATCTTTCTATTTTATTTAAATCATTAAATAATGAGGTCATCGCTGCATCATCATGATGTCATACATAATTTAATTGATATAATGTCTAAAAATTATAAAAAAAATACAATGATGTAAGAAATATTTTTATATTTTAAATTAATATTTATTGTCAAAAATATGATTTGTATAGTCCCATGTAAAAATTGTTTTAGTAAAACATTTCATGTTTGTCTAATTTTTACATTAAATTTAAATAAAAAGATATTAATGTCATTTTCCAACCAAAGTGGCTTCACGGGGTCCCCAAGTTGACCCATGGGTTTTCTTGGTCGGATATGACACATACAATGAGGTTAGGACATGTGTAATGTTCATTTCATATTATTAAAACATTATTTTTACCTTAAACTACACTAATTACCTCTAATCACGATTAAAAACTTAATAAGTTACTATTCACCAAAAAATTATTTTTATCCCATTGAACAAAATTTTACTTATTAATTACAACAATGTATTTAAGATTTTTGAAATTCAAAACACAAAGATGGAAAAATTTCATTTAAACTGAAAAATCAGTTTTTATAAGTACCACTTAGTGGTTTCACTATTCATCAAAAATTGATGTTTTTCAGAAAAATCCCAAAAATTCACCCTAATCTATATTTGATATTCCTAATTAAAAAATGAAGTCTATTCTAAAAAATTCAAAACATATAATTGAAATTAATTAATTTAATAATTAATTCCCACTGTCAGATGAAATAGCGTGTTTTTATGAAACAATAAGCATTAAAAGATTGACACCGGTTTACGTCTGATTTCAATGTGAAATTAATTCCAACGACCACTATTGGATTTAATGGTAAAGATATATTCTAATTTCACTTCAAAAAAAATTAAAAAGATAATATATTCATATAAATAAATTATATTAAAAAGTGGTTTTGAATTAAAATACAACATTTTACACTATTCATTTAAAAAATGAACTTTATCTGAAAGATACAAAAAATTTACACAAATAAATTTTGATGTCCCAATTATTAATAAGAGTATTATTTGGTTCAAAAGTATGTATAAGATTGAATAAAACTATATTTAATGACGTTTCTCCATCAAAAGGTGATAAGTGAACCTTTAGTGAAAACTAGGGCATATACGCCTAAAATTGAATTCATTCCGTATTTTATGACTTTATCTTTTATTGGATAAATGTAAAAACATTTAAAAACATATATAATAATATTTTATTTATTTCTATCCCTTCCCGCCAATACAACAGCTACATGTTAACTACCATTTGAAATAATATTATTTTATAATTAGAGTACAACGTAAGATTCCCAAGAAACTCGTTGTTGCATGTTGGGTACGCCATCGAGCATAGCATCTCCTTTTAAGTCATTTTAAAATTTTATTCACATATATGGATAAATATAAAAATTTCATATTCTTTATTTACCTGGGGTGTTACATCCTTCCACCCTTTTGGTAATTGCGTCCTCGCAATTTGAAAATTGCGCTTGGAAACATCCTTGAAAGTCCCACATCAGAATAAGAGTTGGTAAAATAATATCTTTAAAATAAAGAAAGATAAGTACAGAGGTCACCCGAGTTAACCCATACTAGGAATCCATGTAGGAAAAAATGGACATGGAGGAGAAAACATAGGGTCATGTTCTAATGGAGAGTGATAGAAAACATGTTTAGGAGAATGTTAACAATAAGAAAATCACAAACTTGTGATGGGTTAAACGGTGTTGGGTTCCCCAGTAGGAATAGTTAATAGACAACATTTTTTCTTTAAGTAACTTTTTATTGAGGAATTTTTTTTTGATCTTAACTAAAACATAAGGAAAAATACTTACATGTCATGTTGACTTCCAACTTTTACTAGATTCCTTAATCAAACTCATATTTTTTTCCAAAAGTCGAGTATTTAGGGAGACTTGTTCGCATTAAGAGTACTGTAATCAAATTTTAGAGAATCACCTAATCCACCAAAGAGAACTATATACTACCCATATTTTAGGTTTTAACCAAAACCAAAACCAGATGGTTAGTACAAGGTCAGATAATCCAGAAAAGGATAACCCTTTAAAAATAAAATCTATGCTTAATCTCCAAAATGTGTCCAACAAAACCCAAAGTTCAACGAGGACCATCCGATAAACAATTTGTCCATATAATTTTTCAAAGTAAACCAATATAAGATTGAAACCCAAATATTTGAAGGATTTAGTCACATAGTCTTCAAGTTAAATCGTAACATTTATCTCCAAACAACATCAGTTGCTCCTAAAGTCTTGTATTGAAATGTAATTAACCTAATCACATATCCTCCATGATAGGTTAATTATTTTCATAAATAACCCAAATTCAACTTACTCTTAATTCATAAAATCATCTAACTAAAAAGAAATCAGTCAAACTAACCAGGGACTTCGCGTAGTACAGTGGTAGGTGATAAATACCCGTTGCACTTTGGTTGTGGGTTCGATTCCCACAGCTTTGTCCGACGCGATGGGTTGTCACACGGTCTACGTGTTGTCTTTTTTCCAAAACTATATAATTCTTAAATCATTCCCCAAAAAGAGATAAAATCATCAAAAATGATCATAACATATTTTAACCTCAAGATTATCTCATGCCTTTCATTTTCCAGCGTATCATATAATAACCCATAATTACCTCAAAAGTAAGGATCATATAAACTCTAATGGTTAAATTTATAATTATTACCTGAAATTCCACATGGATTGATCATCTCGTACATGATGCATTATAGAACATACCAAGGTTCAATTGGTTGATCATGACTCCTTGATAGTTGGTTTAGAAAAACCATGAGTTTCTTCATTGAATACCCCATTTCATCCAGCCTCTTAATCAGAGAACCACCACAGTTTCCTTCAAACCAATTGTCACTTTGGTGCCTGCTAGATCCAGCAATTTACTAAAACCAAAAAGGTCAGTGTGAGTATATCAACAAAACCATAATGTACTAATGAGGAAGGTAAACACTAAGATACACTTAATCATTCACTTTATCTAAAACTAGGACTCTTTCTAAAAACTTAACCATTATGGTAATTCCAATTATGCATAAAGAATACCCTAACCTATAAAGTTATCTAAACTGACCTTTGATAACAACTATAAGGCCCCAGCCTTAAACCTTACTTAATCTTGAGTTAATACAAGATTACACATTGAGGAACTATTCAGGTTTAGAGTTTTATAGAATTAGATCATGAAACTTGCATTACATTACACATTTAAACAAAGTGGTTACATAAAAGACAGTATTCATTCCTCCCATCAACGGAAACATATGGAAAATAAAACATGGATTATGTCATGACACATCCATGACACTATCATCACATCATGTACCTTTCCTTGACCTGTGAAAAACATTTCAAAAACATGGGATGAGCATAAAAAGCACAGTAACGGTTATAAAAATATGGAAAGGAAACATGAGTTCATATATAAATAAGAATGAAATCATACTTTACCCATAAAATATAGGAACTTTAACATACCTCAGCAAACCATGAATAAATCATATAAAACATAAGACATAAAGGTAACTTGAGGCATTCATAACATTCTTACGTAGGGAGTATCTCTCTTGGTGACGTTTGGAATACCCATCACAATATATTCCTTAAATCTCTTCGGAGAAACCTTAATGTTTCACTCCTTCACGTTACCCAATGCATTGGAGAGCTATATCGGGCTCAGCCGCCCTTAGTTTATCATGGAACCACCTGTCTTTATAATAATGCCCAAGAACCTCAACATAATTGTATCACATAAAACATGCATAAAGGAAACATAACATTTCCACCTTTCAATCACAAGATATCAATACAACACATTGATATTAAAACATTAGGAAAACCTTTTTCAATACAAAAATAAATTAAAAGTAAAACATGGTATTTATTTTTCTTTTAAAAAGAAGGTATGGCTTGTAGAGGAAGCCGAAACTCAAATAATGGTCACGGCGGCAGAGAAGTCATTGTCACCTCATACATACGACAAAAACATTCCCTTTTGTCGTTTAATAAACACTTTGTTTAAAAAAGATTCCTTTTGAATAAACAGAAAAGTCAAAGGGGTTTATACACTGTATAAAAGAAGGTTGTGTATAAAAAAGAATATGCCTCAATGAAAGGATATTGAGACGAAGTCCCTTACAAAGACGGTATCCTTGGTTTAAGGATAAATCAATTACATAATTATGTGTGACAAACGAATACACCAAATATAAGTGGATATTAAGTGTAAAATAATCAAAGTTCATTCACACATATTCAAAGCATGACATATTCAATAACTACATGTTGAACCCAAAGAAATCGGAATTGGGTTAAGAAGTTCCTTTGACAGCCTAACGGCGTCACATCAAAATGAGTTGATGAGAGATACAAAAAAGTGTATCTCATCACTTGGAATTAAAATTTACATCAATAAGGATATATGAGAACATATCCCAACATAACAATATGTAAATTAAAAGATCCAACAAAAGAAGTCTTTTAAAAAGAAGAGGGTGAACAGTTCCCTTACCGACATGGGTATCTTTCGAATCATGCACCTAGTGAAAGAAGGAAAATACAACATTGATGTAAATACTCAAAAAAGAAAGTATATTACACATTGAGTAAAATAATTGGAAGTACATACACCAATAAAAGGAAATTGTGGCAAATGTATCACAAATCTCACTGGAATAAAAGTGAGATGAAAAATCCCTTACAAAAACTCAGCAGCCTAACGGCGCAACTTAAAACTACCAAAATGGATTGATGAGAGGGAATAGGGTATCACATCATATGAACATAAAAATTACAGTAATATTAATATAAAATAACATCCCAATAACAAGAAATATTATCATTAAAAGTTATGATATAAAAGAGTGTGCTTAAAAAGAAAGAGAGTAGGATCCCTTACCTCAAGTCCAACTTGTCTTGTTCGTTTCTTTATATTCCTGAATAATAAACATTGGTCAATTAATAATTGCCTAAGTACCTCCTTTAGAGATTATTATTCAGTTCATATCACATTTATAATGTTATAATAATTTTTTAATAATGTTAGTTCATATCAGACGTTTTTGCCGATGTTTGGTACATGAGTCAAAAATGAACTTGTTTGAAAAAAAGATTTTCCATGTAGTTATAAGTAAATAATTTAAAGAATAGTATTAATAATTAAAATATCATACATATCCAGTAAATATTTATTTCATACTATTCCATATCATTTGGAGATAAAAAACGAAAAGCACCGTTAATGGAGACGGTAGGCCGTACGTACGCATGAACGCTACTTTCATTTTTTGTCATATTAATGGAATTAAAACAAAATGAGATATATATATATATGTTATAATTCCAGAATGATATCCATAATTTTGATGTAATATATTAAATATATATCCATTATATATATGTACTTATAGTATTACATAACATTTTGAGATAAGAAATGAAATGTACCGTTCATGGAGACGGTAAGTCGTACGTACGCATGAATGCTACTTCCATTTCTATTTCATATTTAATGGAATTAAAACATAATGATACAAAATAGTATTTTAATTATAGTATTGTATCATATATAATATTATAAAATATATCCTTCATACATACCACATATGGTATTAACGAATCAAATCACTTTGAGGGGGCGGTAGTATACACTTCCTTAAATGAAGTTATCGCGTTTACCGATAATGGAAACCATAAATGTATGCCAAAAATGAAAAATACAGAAGCTTAAGGAAAACATAAACACATTATATATCACATATAAATATAGTTTAATCTTAATGGCAAACTTTTAAGGTGTTAAAATAATGTTGAACAATCATCGTTTCGGGAGGCCGAAATTCGCCATCCACGGAAACAATATTTTCTTTAACCATTAGATGTAGGTGTGTGAAAGTGTATCTCGAATCCTTATTATAACAACATCCTAGTATATTGATGATACTATATTTGTTACAAAAGAAATTAATAAAAAGAGTTTAGGGGTTGTAGAAGCAAAATAAAACAAAAGTACTCAAGTGAAGAAATTACCTTAAAATCGGGTAACTCCCATTAGTTTGAGCTCAAAGGCTTCCTTGGGAAGACTTATGCCCAAAGTGAGGCTTCAAGGTGTAATAGAGGGAAGTGGAGAGACAAAATGGGCAGAGTTTGGCTGAGGAAAAGGCATTGGGAGTGTGGGTAAGGAGGTAGGGGTGGGGGCCTTTTATAAGAGGAGAGGACGGGCACTCTCGTAAGGTTACAAAATGTTACTTTATTTTCAAAAGAGTTTCGGATTTTAAAGGTCCCACATTGATGTATTTCGGGGATAAGGAGATAAGGGTTCTAAATATACTCATCCAATAGGTTTTTGACATGTGTAGGTCTTAGATATTACATTATCATTCCATTTTATTTAAATGGTTAAATAATGAGGTCATCGCTGCATCATCATGATGTCATAAATAATTTAATTTATATAATGTCTAAAAATTATAAAAAAAATACAATGATGTAAGAAATAATTTTATATTTTCAATGAATATTTATAGTCAAAAATCTGATTTGTATAACCCCATGTAAAAATTATTTTAGTAAAACATTTCATGTTTGTCTCATTTTTACTTTAACTTTAAATAAAAAGATATTAATGTCATTTTCCAACCAAAGTGGCTTCATGGGGTCCCCAAGTTGACCCATGGGTTTTCTTGGTTGGCCATGACACATCAAATGAGGTTACGACATGTGTCAAGTTCATTTCATATTATTAAAACATTATTTTTACCTTAAACTACACTAATTACCTCTAATCGCGATTAAAAACATAATAAGTTACTATTCACCAAAAAATTATTTTTATCCCATTGAACCAAATTTTACTTCATAAAGACAACAATGTATGTCAGATTTTTGATATTCAGAACAGAAAGATGGAAAAATTTCATTTAAATGGAAAAATCAGTTTTTATAAGTACCACTTAGTGGTTTCACTATTCATCAAAAATTGAAGTTTTTCAGAAAAATCCCAAAAATTCACCCTAAGATATATTTGATATTCCGAATTCAAAAATGAAGTATATTATAAAAATTCAAGACATATAAGTCACATTAATTAATTAAATAATTAATTCCCACTTTCAGATCAAATAGCTTGTTTTTATGAAACAATAAGTATCAAAAGATTGACACTGGTTTAAGTCTGATTTCAAAGTGAAATTAATTCCAACGACCACTATTGGATTTAATGGTAAAAAGATATTCTAATTTCACTTTAAAACCAATTAAAAATATAATCTAATCATATAAATAAATTAGATTAAAAAGAGGTTTTGAATTAAAATACAACATTTTACAATATTCATCTAAAAAATGAACTTTATCGGAAAGATACCAAAAATTTACACAAAGTAAATTTTGATTTCACAATTCTTAAGAGGTGTTTTATTTGGTCCAAAAGAATCTATAAGAGTAAAGAAAACTATATTTAATGACAGTTTCCCATCAAAAGGCGATAATGGAACCTTTAGTGAAAACTAGGGCATATACGCCTAAAATTGAATTCTTTCCATATTTTAAACCTTTATATTTTATTGGATAAATGTAAAAACATTTAAAAACATATATAATCATATTTTAGTTATTTCTATCCATTCCCGCCAATAAAATAGCTACATGTTAACTACCATTTCAAATAATATTATTTTATTATTAGAGTGCAATGTAAGATTCCCAAGAAACTCGTTGTTGCGTGTTGGGTACACCATCGAGCATAGAATCCCCTTTAAAGTAATTTTAATATTTTATTCACAAATATGGATAAATATGAAAATGTCATATTCTTTATTTACCTAGGGTGTTACACTTATTATAATTTCATAACTAGTGATTTTTTTCTCTACATGTTATTAAATACCATGAATGTTTATTATGACTAATGAGACAATACCACAAAACATGGAGGTTGTGTTACATTTGAATATTAAAAATGATGAAATTATTATATCTTAGGTTTATAATTCCCCAATGAAAATTTTGTGGACACTATCTTCTTGAAAACAACCTCATACATAATTTAGTCTAGTTCTATTCCGCATCAGAAATAAATTTTCTATATGTATATATATATCTAATACCCACTCTAAATGTAAGCCTTACATCATGTTCTAAATGTTAATGGGTAATGCACTATACTTCATAATAGTAACGTTTAATTGATTAATTACATAAACAAGAACAAATTTATTCATTATTTTTTTGATTATAACTTATTAATGTTTTATTCATTTATTAAATTTATATTTGAAACATTGTAAATTATTAGTTTGTTTAGTTACTACTTCCCAAATCAACATAATGTAGTTGTATCGGCAAAATTCCATAATTAAAAGGTTTTATAATCTAAAAAGGTTCAATAAATATTTTCCTTTTAATTATAGAAGTTATTTTTTTATATCAACTGTTGGTTACAATTTATTTATTGTTTCCAATTATTCTAATTTTAATGAGAAATCATAAATATGATAGACTATATGTAATGTCATTATTACCATTACTATTTAATAATTATATAATTTTAGAAATTATTTTATTTTATAATTAATTATAATAAAATAAAAAATATTTTTTAAGAATAAAAATCAATTGAATAAGTGAAATATTTAATATCATTATTTAATCATATAGGATGAATCTACCAAATATGAAATGATGTATTTAATATGGGTTTTAGTTAAAGAGGTAAACTAGTTGTTCATTGAATTTACAAATAATAATTATATTAAGAAAATTGTTTAATGGTTCATTTATTTTTTGTTATATTGTAATATAATTATATTGTGGTTAATCTAAATTAAAACAATGACTTGAAAACCCTTTCCTCATACATTGAGTTTCTATATTTGTATTGATCCTAAATGATTATAAGGATTCTATTTTTGTCACACCGTGAGTATATGGAATAGAAATAGATGTATATAATTGGATTTGGGTAGGTCTTTGTAAATGAAATGTAATTTTGAATGATTATAACATGATGGAGGATAGGTTTTTAGGAGTCATCCTGATAGGAATGATAGAATAAATTATTGATTTTTTAGTCATTTCAATTAATGAATTAAAATTTATTTACTTCCCATGTCAGAATATGTTAATTATAAAATTAAAGAGGATTATTTGATAATAATGTCATGAATAATATCCTAAAATATTTTGACAAGTTAATTAAAGATATAAAATCAAAAATTTAATTTTTATAAAATATATCATAGGTATCAAAAATTAAAATAATGGTTTACATATTAAAATTTTGAATTTTATGTTCTTTATTCGACTCTTAAATTATATTTTCAATCATGAAAATGGATTTTATAAAATTTTGTTTCATATTTAATTGATGGTGACATCATAAATATTAAAGTATTTATAGAAACTATATTTTCAAATAATCACATATACTAATATTTTAGAAAAAAATCATAAGATAATTTAGATTTGATAATTCTAAAAATAGAATAAAATATCAGAAAATATTAAATTAAAATATAATATAATTAAATTTATATATAATTATATAATAATTATAAAAAATAATTTTATCTTTAATAAGTGGTTTTTCAATTCACAACTCTGATTTCAAATTTTTAGTAATTTTTTTATTATTATTGGATATATTAGAAATTTTTATATTTCAATTAAATAAGTTAAATTTAAAATTTTAAGAAATATATATTAACATATTAATTCTCATTTAACTGTATATATTAAATCATACATTGTTCATATTTATTTAATTTTATGTTTTATAATTTTAGATATCACTTAATTGTATAATATTATTTATATTTGAATGTTTATTGAAGGAATTTAAAAAATAATTTCGATTAATTTTAATATTATAATTGATCACCCCATCATTTCAACTATCATTTATTATTCAAAATGATAATATAATATTTAAATAGTAATATAATTAAAACACTTCCAATAAATATGTCTAATTTCATTCATTAATAATCAAATCATAATTTCATATTAATTTGTATATTTTAAAAATTATAATATTATTCCAATAGTTTGTTTTCTTTTTATAATGCGTCTTTCAACATTTTTATTTCATGGGGATCACAAATCATGAAACTATAATATTTTATTTATGTTATTTAGTATTTTTGAATTTCCGCAATATACTATTATCTTTTCAATGTATTATATTCATATGTATTTCATATTGATTTGTATTAACATTATGATATTCTTTTATTCTTTTTTTATTTTCACTATATATTAAAAAATATAAATATTATATAGGAAATAATTTCCCATTTTTTAATTTTATGTTATTTAAATATTCCCCATTTAATAATTTACCATTGAATTAAAAACTCAATTATTCTGAAAACAATAGATAATGTTACTTTTAATTTATAAAATCCATATTTTCCACTGTTGCCTCATTGCCTTTCTAAATTACCTATATTTAGTTTTAATAATCATTTAATATTATTTAATATAACATTATAATTATGGTCCATGATTTCGAATGGGAGACACTTGTAGTAAATATAATTATTATACCACAATTCAAATCTATACTTGTCAAGTATCTGGTATATATTTTCACCAGACATATTCATTGAACATGTCATGTAATTTTATATGTTTAATGTATTATATATGTTATAGGACTCATACCAAAATTGATAAAAACCCATAATAGTTTCTATATACTATGGAAATAACATTCCAATATTTTAATAATTATTATAACTCTCTTACATGTATTTATCCATTTGACTACTTTTCCCCCAATATTAAACACCATGTCCCTTTTCGGATTTTATATATACATGTTTTATAATCTGTGATATTCACTATTAGTCTCACCCATTACTCATATAATACTTATATACCATATACATAGCAATACATTTTATTCTTAGACATTTCATCCCAAAAAACATATAAAAACTCATTAAGACCCATATGAGAAATAGTTTTAGCTATCAAGATATATCTTTTTTTTTGTAGAACCTTCTCTATATAAAAATAAATATAAAAAGGAAAATTGATACTTCTTTTGAGAAAATATAATTTAAAACATTTTTTTGGATATTAATATTTTTCATTTTTAAAACACATCGTTTTTAAAAAATAGTCTTTCAGACTAATAAATGAAAACTTTTTCATCGAAATTACTAATATAAATTTTAATGGAATACCAAATACACAAAAATATTATGAAATATGAATACATTACTCTTTATTTATTATATTAAAAAATATTTCTTTTTAATTTTATAAATGGTTTTGAAATGGTAATTTTAAAAGGATATTTTTAAAAGAATGTCCTAACCTTGAATTTGATTTTCATGTAGGTTATTCATCATATTGAATAAAATACATATGTTAATTATATAATTTGTGGAGAATTGTTGTAAATTTTATTATTTAATTTATTTTAATTATTACCATTTTATTTGAATTAGTTAATTATTTATGATAATATTAAATGTTTTGATGATATTCGATACATGATCCCAAAATGACTTTGGTATAATGAATATAGTAAAACTTGTGTTTATTATATCATCTATAGAATAATTATCAATGAATAATTATCTATTTTATACATAAAATATAATTTTAAATCAATCTACAATATATGGTCATGAATATTGAACTACGTCATATTCATGGTGATGGTAGGCTACACATACGCTTGCGTAATGTTTCAATTCTTCAATTATAATAATGGAAGGAAGGAAAATATCATTATATTATTAGTGAAATATCATAATATCATTAATATCATTAAAATTCTATATATATATATATGTGTGTGTGTGTCATTAGTATTAAATGGGGATTCAAATTAATCACTTCACATCATGGAGGTGGTTGTCAATATGTACAAATGATAAAAATTATATTATTTAATTTTAATGAAATGTTAGTGAATAAAATGAATATTGACATTCCATAATGAATAATGTATCATTAATATCACATATAATATTAAATTTCATCATTAACACTAGTAATAAAATATGTTTGTTTAAAATGATTTAAATTGGGTAATGATGTTATAGCCCTCCATACACACAAAAGATCATTTATTATTCAATTTGAGGGTATAAAATATTGATTTTTTTAATGGATTAAAAAAAATATATAATTATATGTATAATATATTATTTATAATTTTATAATTGTTTATGGATATTTATATATGGTTTACGAAACAAATAAAAAAGAAACACTTCTTTAAAAATTAAATATCTTTATTAGACAATATCATTTTCATATCACGTAAGAACGCAATGGGTTGTTTTATTCCAAAAACAATACATCTAGAATATAGGGATGGATTATATGAAGTTATTATTGTTTTTATTAGACAATAAATAATTTTTAATAATTTTTTAGGAAAAAGAACAATATTTTCACATTTATAAAAATGGGGGTACTCAACGTGATTCTAAAACTATTAAATTTAAATAAAGACATTTTAATTTTCAAAAGGATTATAAGTTATTTAAATTGATAATAATATTAATATATATTAAAATAATATTAAAAAATAAATAATATATTATTTTCTAATACAAATCTACTTTTATATTTTGTTTTCAACATTTATTTTACCAAATTCACGCTTATCGAGAGAACATATATGATTTCTATTTGAGGGATACTAATGTTATAGTAAAATTCCAAAAAAAATCATAAATTTATATTTCATGAACATTCCAGTCTCATACATATAATTAAGAATAATTTTGAATTTGCTTAGAATATATTATCACATTATTAAATTTTATATATGCCAAAATATCATGAATATCTTTTTATATTAATCATTGTATTCACTTTTATAAAAAAAATAAAAAATTAACTTTGAAAAGAATGATACATAACTTTATGTAAAATTAATATGTTAAATAATTTGATAAAATTAAAAATAAAATATTAAATTTATTACAATATATTTAATATTATTTATTTTTGTTCTTCAATAACTTCACAATAACTTCATAAGTGTTGTGAAACTATTTTTGATAATTATTTCTTCACTGAAAAATGTAATTATATTACCTTGTTTAAAATAAATATATTGTATTTCAATATTCTATTTATTGTGGAACAAATATTTTGTATACAAAAATATTTATAATAAAAAAATTATTAGATCAAGGAGTGTGACATATTTTACTTTTCATTAAATAATATTTTTTGAAGTTCATACACTAATCTATGTGGCCATAAATTATCATATTATGAAATGTTAAATGAATATAGGTTCATATAACTCATAAAAAATAAATCGGGAAACTTTTGGGGTTATTTTATAAACCTTGTAATTTTTTTTAACATTAAATTACTCAGTTTACACATTATTTTGTTACAAAATACATCAAAGGTCAAAATATATATGTTGAAAAAAAAATAAAAGATTATGACATACTGAACAATTGATTAAAAATATGAAATAAATTTTTTAAAAATTAAAGAAATATATTTTTTTAGTATTTACATTACAATTAAACTGATAAAACAAAATGAAGATTGGTTTTCTGAAAAATTCTCTTATTAAAATAAAATGTTTTTAATGTATATTATGCTATAAATTCCATCTTAAAAACATTAATTGGATTAATTTAAATTTATATATACATATTAAATAAAAAAATAATCTAAATAAGATAAATATTTTAATATTTGATTAAATATAACTTTCCAAAAAAATAATTTTTTCAATAATCATTAAAATTTTAATATTTAATAAAGTTCACAACATTACACTATAATATAATTTTCATATACTAATATATATTTTATATTTATTTAATTAATTTTTTTTTCAAATTCTGATAAATTATTTAATTTCTGTACTCAAAAAATCAATAATAATTATTCATAAAGAAAATATATTTGAAAAAATTAATTTATTAATATATATTTCTAAATTTTTTAGTCATTATTTAATATAAAATTAGTTTATAAACCCTTTTTATATTACATAATTCAGTTATTTCTATTAATTCCATCCAATTAGATGGTTATGTTATAATTGTCATATAATATTTATATTTTGTTGATTGTTTATGCTTAGTTACATGAATCGTGTACACTATCATGTATAACCATTCATTATAATTATACTCATGATCATAAATTCTCTATAAAGAAAATAAATCCTATCAATTTTTTATTCAGGATTAGTAAATAATTTTATAATTTAATAAAATTAAATCCCACACCATTAAAAGGACTGATAATACTTATTTATTTATCAATTGAAATGGTATTATGATGGTCATAAGTAATTAAAACAAACTAGGTTTCAATGAATGAATACATGGTAATGGATGAGAAAATAGAAAATTAATGTACATATAGGTTATTATCGATGAAATGTATATGATAATGGTAACAATCTTAAAACCATAAAACTATGATGGGTTAAAAGGTAATTGATTTAAAAGTAAGAAAATTATAGGGATTTAATTTCTATTTCAAGATATTTTTCATAGAGATAAGAATTACATTTACACACATATCTAATAACATGATAATGAATACATATGTGAAATGAAAATTTTAATGCATTAAATAATTCCAAAAATAATAAAATACTTTTCTATAAATGCTGATTATTTAGTACAGAATCTTTTTTAACAAAAAACTACAATCAATTTCTAAAAATAACATAAACCATAAAATAATGAAAATAAATTACTCATGCATTTATGAAATAATAATACCAAAATAATTAGGATAATATAATATAATTCCATAAAATAAAAAACCATTATATAAATATAATCATCATTAATGTATAAAAGTAAATATTAAAACCCAACATTAAAATTGGAATATTCAATAAATAAAATTATATAAAATTAGTCAAATTTTTCTACGTTATAACTAGAAAAAAATATTCGGATGGATTTGAACACTTATTATTCTATAAAAATTTAAAAAAAATTCTGATAATCACCCCAATGACTTTAAAATTTTCATACCACAATTTATATGGAAGTTAATATAATTTTCCTGATATTTTAAAATTACCATAAATATCATGAATCACTGTAATCCCATAATAAAATAATTTATTCATAATAAAATAAAATTAAACATAATTCTCTGAAATAAAATCCAATATTATTCTACTAACATTAATAATAAAAGATTAGAAAAATATAGATCATTTTTCAAAATAACATTAATCACCTAACAGAAAATCACTTCAAATCCCATAGTATAATGCTTAATAAAACATATGTTCCTGATAATAAAATAACCTTTATATATTTTTTATTTTAAATGAAGAAAAATGTGCATTTTAACTAGGACAACATGTTGGTCAGCATTAAGAATTTCACCCACGTTACCCATCAGTTGTGAGTTCAATTACACATTAATTTCTTTATGTGACATTTTATAACATGATCAACATGGTTTACTTTTATAATTCATATAATTTTCCAAAAAACATGATAAAATCCTCAAAATAAACATAACATATTCAATATTAATCAAATTTTTTCACCATAAATAATTTTTCATTTTTTCTATTTTTTATAATAAAAATTATTAACCCATAATAACCTCAGAAATAAATGTTCTGATGAATATAAAAATTTAACTAATATTTTCATAACTTATGCATCAAAAGGAATTCACAATTTATTGGTATTATGGTCACCAGAAAAATTTAAAACCAATTATGGTATCCATAACAATTATAGAAACATAATAAGAATATATTATAATATAATATGATGTCTAACCCATTCTCTGAAACTACGTATATATTCCCAACCATAAACATTATGTATTTTAGTAAATTTTACAATAATTAATTATTTAATATTCAAATATCTTTATTAGGTTGAGATTTTTATATAATTATGAATAACACTTAATAATTGAACCCATACATTATAAGCTTAAAATTCAACAGAATATTTACTTTTAAAAAATATATATATTAAAAAAATATTATTTCTATTCATGATAAAAATTAATGTCATTCACCATTATCTCATCCTTACACTTTCATTCCCATAATCCATTTTAAAATTTATTAAAACATCATATGAGAACAAAAATCCTAGAACCCATATAAAAAAAGAAATAATTAGTATAGTTAACAACATGAAAAATAATATAACATTTTCCTTTTCTGTCAATATTCATTTAATGTATGAAATTATATAATTTCAAATGAAAAACTTAGAATCTTTTTCTAATAAAAATTAAAACACCTAGTAAAAAATTTAATTCCCTTTTTTTGGTAATATAGAGCATATTATTCATAGATATATTTTAGAACCATTGAAATTATAACCAATTTAAAATAAATTCGAAATATAACACTCCAAATAAATATAATCATTATTTAATGCATGGTAGAGAGATAATAGGGATAACTCTTTTTAAAATCTATATAGAGGTCACATGTTTTTCTTTAATAATATTAGGGATCAACCATTTGTATAAGATATATCAAGATATCAATTAATACATTGTCGGGATATACCCTTCATATAATCTATATTGGGTTATCTAATTCCAATTATATTGATCATATACCTTATACTGAATAAAACATGTTATGCTTTCAATTTTTATAATAGAAACATTTTACCACTCTTTAAAACCAATAGTTAAAACACATTTGTATTTAAATATACTATTTATTTTCAATAATATACAATACAAAAAATCACAAGAAAAGATAAATATAGTTTTAATTGATGTAAATATATTTAAATCTTTTTTCATGGAATATAGCATTTTCCATTTTGAAATATGATAATTTTACTAAAAAAATGCTATAAATTATAAATGGTAAACATACTATGAAAATAACCATTTAATCATGTAAATTAAAATTCAATAAATTAATGTTTCATAAATGTGAGAAATTCATTCATGAAATATAAGTTAAAATCATTCATATTTAATTTTCTGAGAAATTTTTGGATGATGAATTTTAATGTGAATTTTAAAAAATGTCCCTTTCCTCGACTCTGATTTGTCATATATATACTATATATTTCTGAATAATAATCTTATGATAATTATTTGCATGCTATATAACCCATATAATGTATATTATTCCTTTTTAACAATTTTTCTCAAGTTATAATAATTAGTTAATTATTTATGTTCACATCCAATGATTTGGTGATATTCTATACTTGAGACCAAAATGACTTTAGTGTGATATGTATAGTCAATGTTTTGATTATTAAATCATAAATAAAATAATAAAAATTAAAACATTATCATTTTTATAAATAATATATAATTTTTAATTTCACCATAAATTATAGTTGTAAAAACTAATTTATGTTACAATCATCGAGACTGTTGGCCAAACATAATCATGAGTAACTTTTCCAATATTTAACAATCATTATGGAATGATGTGATATATAATTTTATCCTTATAGATTAAATATTACAAAATAATTATCATATCGCTTTTATAAATATATATAATATATATATATCATTCATTTTATTTGGTGATGAAAATGAATAACATCACATTGAAGAGGTGGTAGTACACAAATACGCGTGAATTACATTATCATATTTTTCCTTGTAATATAAGATTTTAAAATATTTTAAAATATTTTGATGAAAATAATTATTTTAATAAAACCATTTATATAAAATAATTTTCTCATTATTACCAGTTTTGTGATATAGTGATGTAATTTGAATTACATCAGTTCATGAGATGGTAGTATGCTCTATACATATATGATAAATTTGTTTCCCCTTGGATGCAAGAAAATATTGATATGGATAATTACTCTGAAATAATAAAATATATGAATATTGATGATATTATATTTATATATTATAATATGTTATGATTATTTTGTGAATGAGGATGAATGACTAAAATAAAACCACTTGTTTAAAAATGATAAATCTTTACTAAACAATCTCTATTCATTAACACCTTCAGACCACTAAGTGTAATGCTATTAAAAAATGAATCCCTCTTTAATGTGGCTAGTTATTGTTGGATCGAATAGTTGATGTAAAAGTCTATTAGATGGAACAATACAAGAGGGGGGGTGAATTGTAGGTTTAAAAACCTTTGAGATTTAGTAACAAAGAGATTAGTTTAAATGAACTTAAACTAATACAAATACAAACACCCACAATTGTATTGAATGTAAAAGGTATGATGTATTGTAATACTAATGTTATGTAAAACAATTGTATTCAAGATGAACACAATAATCAGAGTAATACAGATATGAATGATTCTACCTTAAAGCGTATAGAATCAATCAATACAATATGTAATGGAATGATTGTAATTGAAACAATTACAATTGAATATGTAAAGAAGAAAGGAAACAATACAAATCCCTTTCTAATACAACAGCGGAAATGTAAAAGTAATACAATTCTTTTAACCCAAAGAGAAGGGTTATCCTTTCACCTAGGATAAAAGGTCTGTCTCACCAACACCTTGGTGAGCCCTCGATACGATTATCGGCACGTCTGTCTGCCTATCCCCGGCAGCCCTCGATACGATGATCGGACCGTCTGTCTGCCTATCCCCGGCAGCCCTCGATACGATGATCGGCACGTCTGTCTGCCTATCCCCGGCAGCCCTCGATTTTGCAGGTAATCGGCACCTCTGTCTTTCAATTACTTGAAAGCCCTCGATACGATGATCGGACGCACAAGGCTGATGAGAGAATTCACAGTGTCTCTCTCTAGAATCATCGTTGTTCACAGAGTCTCTTTCGTTCTCTTCGTTCATCAGTATCTTCTCAGCTTCAAATGACCTCCTATTTATAGGCCTCGGGTTCCAACGGTCATATTTCCTCCAACGGTCATATTGAAACAGAAAGTACGACATCGTTTTGATTAGTATATAACTAACTCAACGACATCGTTTTGTTAGGATAAGAGATATATAGAAATGTAAAACATGAGTACGATTCATATGCAGAGAGAGTTTTTGACAAAGTACCAAAACAAATAATGATCATCTGAATAGCAAAGTCAGTACGATACGATTGACAGAGTCAGTACGATACGTTTGACAGAGTCAGTACGATACGTTTTGGTCGGTACGATCAACATCGTACGATACGATAAACATGATAAAAGACAATTTGTTATTTACAAACATATGATAGAATACATTTGAGATTTCCAAAACATGACATAGAATATATTTGTGATTTCCAAAACATGATGTAAAAGCCAAAAGAAGACTTTTGACTTAACAATCTCCCCCTTTTTGGAAAGCACAAACACACAAAGTAAATGAATCAAGAAATACGTATCTCCCCCTGAGTTATTGAAAACTATTCTGAATAAGAAATCGAATACAACTAACTCCCCCTTAGGTATTGACTTTCCTAAGGATTGTATTCATAGATTTTCCTTAAGAGCATTGTAATGCATTCTCCCCCTTTGTAAAACAATCTTTGCTTTGTAAATATTCTCCCCCTTTGTGATTTACAAAAAGAAAGGAGGAATCTCGAATTGTCTGGAAGAGTTAGTGAAGTAATACAAGACAATGGATAAAAGAGAAAGGATTATAAGAGTTATTACAAAACAAACAAGTTCCAAAAGAAACAAATACAACAATCATTTGTTTTCTCTTTCCTTCTCTTTCTTTATAAGCTCATGAAGCACAGCTTTCATCTTCTTGATCTCCTTCTTGTCTTCAGAAATTGATTCACCCTGAGTTTTGAGAAGCTCCTGTTGATCCGCAAAAATCTGATCTTGATTTCTGATGGTCTCCTCCTGTACTCTGATTACTTCTTCAAGGGTATCAATTCTGTTTTGCAGAGTCTTGTTATCCTTGGACAACTCAGAATTTTGATTCTTCAGTAAAACCATTTCATCTTTGAAAGATGAAACCTTCGAGAATTCAGATTGGAAAACATTCATCCTCTCTTGCAAATCTTTCACTGAAGGAACATCGGCTCTTTGAGAAGATAAAAGGTTCAGCCTTTCAATTGTTTCTTTATCAAGCTTGTTGAAAGCAATTGCAAGCTCATTTGATAACCTTCTTATATCTTCAATAGCAATCTCATGGTCATTGATTGAGCTCTCTGTTTTGTACGACCACTTAGTCATCTTATTGCAAGCTTTCTTATGAGCAACTGAGCTTTTCGAAAGAACTTTCAGATCGGCTTCTACTGACAAAACTTTCTTTCTCAATTCTTTCACAGATCCAAACTTCTTTCTCTGATTTTCAGTAATAAAATCAATCTTCCCTTCCAGCCTCGGAAAATAAGGAATGGTTTTCTCCATCCTTCTCAAAACATGAACAATGTAATCACTCTTCTTGAGAGAGATTGTATGCTCTGAATCAGTATCTTCATCGTACGATGCTAGTTCATACGATCTGCTTGAATCAACAACTGGCTGTTTCCCTTTCGCTTTTTCTTTCTGTTTTCTTTCATCTTCCAGTCTGTCACTAATGACAACTACTTTATCAGACTGAGAAGATTGATCATCTTGCTTTTCTCGAGATGACATCCTGTCCGGAGATTTTTCCTGATCGTCATGAGGAGTTTGTTGAACACCTTCGCTCAGCTTTTGAAGCGATTCCTCTCTACTTTTCTTTGAACTTTGAAGAAATTCTAACAAAAAATCTCCTTCTTCTACTTCCACTTCTTCTATCACTTGTTTTCCTTTTTCTTTCTCAGGCAGACTCTGTACGATGGGCTCTTGATTCACTTCCACAGTTAGTTGAGCACTAGCATTTCAACTGCTTTCAAGACATTAGAAATATCAAAGTCCTGAGCCTTTCTTTTCAAAAGAGTCTTCTTTTTCTTTTCAGCTTGAAGGGTTTCTTCTACCCTTATTCTTTCTGCAAAAGCCTCAGCAGGATCAAGACCAAACTTCGGATCACCCTCTTTTCTCTGTTCCTTTTCCTTTCTCCATTTGGCTACAACTTCCTTACTGTACCTCGGCTTCTTCTTCGGCTTTGAACTAGTCTGCGGATCAGACTTTCGAGTAACACCGGCGGATTGATTGTCTTTGGATGGCATAGGTGCCGATTGATTTTCAGGGAATTCAGCTTCTACATCTCTGACAAAAAGTTTTGAATTTGAATCAAAACAAACATTCAGCTTTTTCATCGTACTCTTATTAATCAAAGACGGCGAAAAATCCATAGGTTTTCCTTTCAAAGGAATGTTACAAAACTTCATACATTCAAGAATGAATTTCGTAAGGATGGCTGGATACATTATTATTTGGGATTTAATCCCTCCTTTCTTGACATTCTTGATGGTTTCAAAAATATATCCCATGAGATTCACCTTCCTCATATTCACAAGATAATCGAGCATAAAGACATCAGAAACTTTAAGAGTTTCTCTATCCCCTTTCCTTGGGACAAGAAAACCTTTCATCCATAAAGTGACAAACCGATTGTTCGGTGAAAGATGATAAACATTCCTCTTTCCCTCATTAACAACAAACAAAGATTTTTCAGCACTTTCTCTATTGAACGTACCAACTTCCTCTGGTAGTTTGTGAGATGGACAGAATGAATCCCCTTCTATAGAAACATTCAGAAAGTGTGCCGCTTGTTTCACAGACATGGATAATTTTCGATCGTACACAGCAAAGTTTATAGTCATATCTTTGTCGAAAGACACGGTTTTGTAAAATTGAGAAACTTCATCAAAAAGAACTGGATCTTGAGTATCAGGCTTTTCCACACAGAGATGTTCCCATCCTTGAAACAAAATAATCCTCTTGATTTTAGAATCGTACGTGTCGAAAAAGCCTCGGGATACTAACCTCTCTCTGTGAAAGTCTTTCTCTGTAAAGGTCTTTGAAGACATTTCAGCGGGAGTGTTGGCAGAGGATTGAGACATAAAGATGATGCCGATTGAGAAGATTGTACGATTGTTTATAGCTGGGGGAGCAGAGCTTCGCCTCAATTCCTGAACAATCAATGTGGGTTTGGGGAGGGGAGGGGGGTATTTATAGGCAAAAAAAAGAGATGACCGTTGAACTTCTACGGTCGAGATTATATAATACCAGATCAATGGTTAGGATTAAAACAAAGAAAGAAAATAAAATAAAAATTGAAAAAGATACCTGTCGGAGAACAAAAGGTGATTGCTGGTTTTGGTATGAATCAAAAGTAAACACAATCGTAAGGAGGAAAAAAATATGATGCCGATGGAAAACAAAGTCATTACTATGATCGGACCGTACGATAGAAAATAATCTTGTTACCATGAACTGACAGTATGATGGAAAACAATCTCAATACTATCATCGGTCGATATAAAACTATTTGAATGGTACGATGGAAAAGAATTTCAATACTATCATCGGTCGATTCAAAAACTATTGAATGGTACGATGGAAAAGAATTTCAATACTATCATCGGACGATACAAAAACTATTGAATGGTACGATGGAAAAGAATTTCAATACTATCATCGGACGATACAAAATTTTTGAACGATACGATGGAAAAGAATTTCAATACTATCATCGGTCGATTCAAAAACTATTGAATGGTACGATGGAAAAGAATTTCAATACTATCATCGGACGATACAAAATTTTTGAACGATACGATGGAAAAGTATTTCAATACGATAAACAGAAAAACTGAAATGGTCAATACGATAAACAGGAAACAAAAAAATGTCAATATGATAAACAGAAAAAGAAACATATAAATAGAGTAAATAGTTAAAGATCAGAAACATAAAGATAAACATAAAGACAGAAAGAAATGTCCTCCCCCTTTCTACGAGGAGTTTCTTACTATTAGGAGAGATGTAAAACAGGAAGTAGATATGAATGATTATTTTAATGTAATCATTCCTAGCTTCTGTTTTATAAACTCAAATCTATCGGAAGGTAACGGTTTTGTAAAAATGTCAGCAAGTTGTTCTTGCGTTCCTATGAATTGTAAAACAATATCTCCTTTTTGTGTGTGATCTCTAAGAAAGTGATGCCTAACATCTATGTGTTTTGCACGAGAGTGATGTGCTGGGTTTTTACTAAGAGCTATGGCACTTGTATTATCACACAGAATTTGAGTTTTGGAGAAACTCAAACCATAGTCAGTGAGTGTGTGCTGCATCCACAATACTTGAGCACAGCAACTTCCAGCTTCTACATATTCAACTTCAGCAGTGGAGAGTGCTACTGAGTGTTGTTTCTTGCAGGACCAAGAAACCAAAGAGTCTCCTAAGAAATGACATGTTCCAGATGTACTTTTTCTATCCATTCTACAACCACCAAAGTCAGCATCTGAAAAACTTTTTAAAACAAAATCATTTCCAGAAGAGTAGAAAATTCCTAAATCCATAGTGTCTTTTAAATACCGAAAGATTCTCTTTACGGCTTTTAAGTGAGACTCTTTTGGATTAGATTGATATCTTGCACATAAGCATACAGAAAACATCAAGTCGGGTCGACTAGTTGTCAAGTATAGCAAACTCCCTATCATACCTCTAAAAATTGTTTGATCTACTGGTTTCCCAGTTTCATCAAGATCAAGAGTATTTGAGGTACCAATTGGGGTGCTAATACTTTTAGTTTTGTCAAATCCATACTTTTTGAGTAAGTCTTTAATATACTTATGTTGAGATATATAAGTTCCTTCTTGTTTTTGAGATATTTGAAAACCTAGAAAGAATGTTAACTCACCCATCATACTCATTTCAAACTCAGATTTCATTAAATTTGCAAAAGAATCGGTTAAAGATTTCTGAGTTGATCCAAATATGATGTCATCAACATAGATTTGGACAACCAAAACATTTTTGTTTTCCATTTTGATAAGAAGAGTTGGATTAGATGTACCTTTTCTATAATTGTTTTGTAAAAGAAATCCTGTAAGTCTATCATACCATGCTCTAGGGGCTTGTTTAAGACCATATAGAGCCTTGGTAAGTTTAAAGACATGATCAGGATGTTTTGGGTCTTGAAAACCAGGAGGTTGTTCGACAAAAACTTCTTCTTGAACAAAACCATTTAAAAAAGCACATTTGACATCCATTTGAAATAGTTTGAAATTGAAATATGCTACGAAGGCTAATAGAATGCGAATAGATTCAAGTCTAGCTACAGGAGAATATGTTTCTTCATAGTCTATTCCCTCTTGTTGATTATAGCCTTTAGCAACAAGTCTTGCTTTATTTCTTACAATGATTCCATTTTCATCACACTTGTTTCTGAAAACCCATTTTACACCAATTACAGTTGTTTCTTTAGGTCTTTCAACTAAAGTCCAGACTTGATTCCTTTCAAATTCATTTAGTTCATCCTGCATTTCTTTGATCCAATCATCATCACCTAAGGCCTCACTTGGACTTTTAGGTTCAAATTGGGAAAGAAAAGCAAGATGTTCTATTTCATTTCTTAAGGAATTTCTGGTCCTTACTGGTTGATTTATATCACCAATGATATTATCACTGGGATGATTCCTAAGAAACAATTGATTTGGGTTTTGTAAAACCTGTTCATCAACATATGGTAGAAAATCTTCTGTGGTAAATGTTTCAGGAACACTTTTTTGAACATTTTCCTTATCAGAATGTTCTTCTAATATAGGTTGATAAAAATTTTTGGAAAACACATCCGAGGATGTAGGATTGGGTTGGTTGAAAACAAAAGGGTTAGTTTCATCAAATTTTACATGTACTGTTTCTTCAACAGTACAAGTGTTTTTATTGAAAACTCTATAAGCCTTAGAGGTTGTGGAATAGCCTAGAAAGATTCCTTCATCAGATTTTGGTGCAAATTTGTGTAAATTATCTTTTGTATTCAGAATGAATACTTTGCATCCAAAAACTTTGAAGTAAGAAACTTTAGGTTTTCGGCCAGTCCATAACTCGTAAGGAGTTTTATTAAGAAATGGTCTAGTTAAAACATGATTTATAGTATAACAGGCAGTACTTACAGCTTCAGCCCAAAAGTGCTTAGCAATTGAGTATTCACTCAACATGGTTCGAGTCATTTCCTGAAGAATACGATTTCTTCTTTCAACAACACCATTTTGCTGAGGAGTTCTTGGTGCTGAGAAATTGTGAGTAATAGCTTTCTTACTACAAAAAGTTTCAAAATCTGAGTTTTGAAATTCACCACCATGATCACTATGAATAGTTATCAATGGTAGGTTTTTCTCATTTTTAACTTGGGCTCTAAAAGTTTTGAAATACGAAAAGGCTTCAGATTTCTTTGTGAGAAAGTAGACCCATGTAAATCTTGTAAAGTCATCAACTAAAACAAATACATAGTATTTTCCTTCAATGCTTCCAGATTGTGAAGGACCAAACAGATCCATATGCACAAGCTGTAATGCATTAGAAGTTGAAACTTCATTAATTGGTTTAACGCTAGTTTTATGTTGCTTGCCAAATTGACAAGGATCACAGACTTTTGAAGAATCATAACTAAGATCTGGTAGCCCTTTTACAAGTCCTCTCTTTGAGAGTTTTCTTAGGTTTCTCAAATTACAGTGTCCTAATCTCCTATGCCATAGCCACGATTGGTCTTCTATTACACTTAAACAAGGTAAGTTCTGGTTCCTAAGGTCTTCTAAGTTAATAGTGTAAACATTCTCTTGCCTATGGGTAGATAAAATGAATTCATCCTTGGAATTGTGAACTAGACACTTATCATTTCTAAAATTCACAAGGTAACCTTCATCACATAATTGACTTATGCTGATGAGATTGTGCCTAAGACCTTTAACAAACAAAACATTTGAAATAAGAACTTTTCCAATAAAAACGATATTACCTATACCATCAATCTTTCCTTGAGCATTATCTCCGAAGGTAACTTTTCCACCTTTTGTTTTGATAACCTTTTCAAAGAAATCTTTGTTTCCAGTCATATGACGAGAACAACCACTATCCATGTACCAAATGTTCTTATTGATACACTTCTCGTTTTCCTGAAAAAGAAACAATTAGATTTTTGGAATCCAAACTTGTTTGGATCCAGAAGGATTAGATAAAAGAATTTTAGGAATCCACATTTGTTTTGCAAAATGAGCTTTATGAAATCCTAAGGATTGAGTTTTGTTAAGAGAACAATCTCTTCTCCAATGTCCACCACATTGACACTTGGAACAGAAAATGGTTTTTTGAGGAACAAAATAGTTATTACTAAAAACGGGTTTGGAATAAGTATAACCAAGACCAGAATGATTTCTCAATGGTCTAATTTGAGAATACATCCTATCAATGTTTTCTTTTCCATGAGTAAAATTTGACAAGCACTTTTTCAAGGATAAAATCTCTGACTTTAGTTTTAAAACCAAATTCTTGTTTTCTAAAACATTTGAATTAGAACTAGAGTTAGACTCTAAAAAGTTTTTCTTTGAAATAGCAGTTTCAAGATCCTTAGAAAGTTTATCTTTTTCAGATTTGACTTTCTCAAGGGTTTTCAAAATACTTTCAAAATCAAAATTTTTCCCATCAAGATCTTTAGAAAGATCTGATACTTCTTTAGTCAAAATAGAAATTCTAGAATTTGCTTTTTCAAATCTCTTTTTGAGTTTAGAATTTTCATTTTCAAGTAACTTAGCAAATCTAGAGACTTCTTCAAAAGAACGTAAAGTATCATCTTCTGATGATGAGGGTTCATCATTTGAAGATTCATAATATTTATTATCAACATAATTTGCATTTAAAGAGACATTTGTAACAGCATCAGCATTATGTACCTTAGCCATGAGACAATGATCTTCAATTGGTAGTCTGGCTAGAAGTCCAATATTCCTTTGTCCTGACGTCTCATATTCTGAAGAATCATCTGAGGAATCACTACCACTTGCACTCCATGTATCATTTGCTTTCAAGACTTTCTTTGTCTTATAAAACCTTTTCTTGTTTCTTTCAGAGTGTTTTTCTTTTCTATCTTTCCTCTTCAGTAAAGGACAATCAGGCCTTATATGTCCTGCTTTCTTGCATTCATAACAAGTTACCTCTGAATCTTTCCTATCTTTCATGTCTTTCTTTTTGAATCTATATTGAAAATCTTTCTTTCCCACAATCTTGTTCATCCTCCGAGCAAGATTAGCTAACTCATTGTCTGAAAGATTACAATCACTTGAATCAGATATAACAACTTTCTTAGATTTAGACCTTGTAACCCTTTCAGGTGTTTTAGCTTTAGATGCAAAAGCTACACTTCCATTCCCATTCTTCTTCTTATTGAAATCAGCATCTCTTTTCATTCTTGTCTCGTGCTGTAGAAGAGTTCCAAAGAGTTCGTCAAGAGTAATCTGGGAAACTTTTCTATTTTCATCAATAGCTGTTCTTTTTGACTCCCATTCATTTGGCATAATATCTATAATCTTATCAACAAGAGATTCATCATCAAGACCTTTTTCTCCCATAGATTGTAAGCTGTTGACAATTGTCATAAACCGTTGTTGCACATTGCATACTGGCTCTCCATAAGGAAAAACAAATCCATGATACTCTGCTCGAAGCATTGCTCTCCTTGTTTCTATAACCTTGGATGTACAAAAATGAGTGACTTCTAATTTCTTCCAAATACAGTTGGCTGCTTCACATGAAGATATCTGGCTATATATATTCCTGGTCATAGAGCATAATAAAGTATTGTGTACCTTGTAATTCAGTTGATATTCTTGCTTCTCTTGGTTGGTAAAAGTACTAACTTCTTTGTCAGGAATTTTGTAACCCCCAGTAAGCATAATAAAATTGTCTACACCAGTATTGATGACGAAAGTCTTCATACGATCTCTCCAATACTCATAATCATTTCCATCAAAGATTGGTGGTCTAGAAGGATTCAGATTATCTATTGATCCGATATTCATTCCTGCCATCTAATATAACAAAAACAACTTTTCCACTCCACACGTTAGTGTAGTAAGTATTTATGAAAGTAATAAGAAATAAAGCTAGTAATACAAATCAGTGGAAAACCGCCTCTGATACCAATTGTTGGATCGAATAGTTGATGTAAAATTCTATTAGATGGAACAATACAAGAGGGGGGGTGAATTGTAGGTTTAAAAACCTTTGAGATTTAGTAACAAAGAGATTAGTTTAAATGAACTTAAACTAATACAAATACAAACACCCACAATTGTATTGAATGTAAAAGGTATGATGTATTGTAATACTAATGTTATGTAAAACAATTGTATTCAAGATGAACACAATAATCAGAGTAATACAGATATGAATGATTCTACCTTAAAGCGTATAGAACCAATCAATACAATATGTAATGGAATGATTGTAATTGAAACAATTACAATTGAATATGTAAAGAAGAAAGGAAACAATACAAATCCCTTTCTAATACAACAGCGGAAATGTAAAAGTAATACAATTCTTTTAACCCAAAGAGAAGGGTTATCCTTTCACCTAGGATAAAAGGTCTGTCTCACCAACACCTTGGTGAGCCCTCGATACGATTATCGGCACGTCTGTCTGCCTATCCCCGGCAGCCCTCGATACGATGATCGGACCGTCTGTCTGCCTATCCCCGGCAGCCCTCGATACGATGATCGGCACGTCTGTCTGCCTATCCCCGGCAGCCCTAGATTTTGCAGGTAATCGGCACCTCTGTCTTTCAATTACTTGAAAGCCCTCGATACGATGATCGGACGCACAAGGCTGATGAGAGAATTCACAGTGTCTCTCTCTAGAATCTTCGTTGTTCACAGAGTCTCTTTCGTTCTCTTCGTTCATCAGTATCTTCTCAGCTTCAAATGACCTCCTATTTATAGGCCTCGGGTTCCAACGGTCATATTGCCTCCAACGGTCATATTGAAACAGAAAGTACAACATCGTTTTGATTAGTATATAACTAACTCAACGACATCGTTTTGTTAGGATAAGAGATATATAGAAATGTAAAACATGAGTACGATTCATATGCAGAGAGAGTTTTTGACAAAGTACCAAAACAAATAATGATCATCTGAATAGCAAAGTCAGTACGATACGATTGACAGAGTCAGTACGATACGTTTGACAGAGTCAGTATGATACGTTTTGGTCGGTACGATCAACATCGTACGATACGATAAAAATGATAAAAGACAATTTGTTATTTACAAACATATGATAGAATACATTTGAGATTTCCAAAACATGACATAGAATATATTTGTGATTTCCAAAACATGATGTAAAAGCCAAAAGAAGACTTTTGACTTAACAATCTCCCCCTTTTTGGAAATCACAAACACACAAAGTAAATGAATCAAGAAATACTTATCTCCCCCTGAGTTATTGAAAACTATTCTGAATAAGAAATCGAATACAACTAACTCCCCCTTAGGTATTGACTTTCCTAAGGATTGTATTCATAGATTTTCCTTAAGAGCATTGTAATGCATTCTCCCCCTTTGTAAAACAATCTTTGCTTTGTAAATATTCTCCCCCTTTGTGATTTACAAAAAGAAAGGAGGAATCTCGAATTGTCTGGAAGAGTTAGTGAAGTAATACAAGACAATGGATAAAAGAGAAAGGATTATAAGAGTTATTACAAAACAAACAAGTTCCAAAAGAAACTAATACAACAATCATTTGTTTTCTCTTTCCTTCTCTTTCTTTATAAGCTCATGAAGCACAGCTTTCATCTTCTTGATCTCCTTCTTGTCTTCAGAAATTGATTCACCCTGAGTTTTGAGAAGCTCCTGTTGATCCGCAAAAATCTGATCTTGATTTCTGATGGTCTCCTCCTGTACTCTGATTACTTCTTCAAGGGTATCAATTCTGTTTTGCAGAGTCTTGTTATCCTTGGACAACTCAGAATTTTGATTCTTCAGTAAAACCATTTCATCTTTGAAAGATGAAACCTTCGAGAATTCAGATTGGAAAACATTCATCCTCTCTTGCAAATCTTTCACTGAAGGAACATCGGCTCTTTGAGAAGATAAAAGGTTCAGCCTTTCAATTGTTTCTTTATCAAGCTTGTTGAAAGCAATTGCAAGCTCATTTGATAACCTTCTTATATCTTCAATAGCAATCTCATGGTCATTGATTGAGCTCTCTGTTTTGTACGACCACTTAGTCATCTTATTGCAAGCTTTCTTATGAGCAACTGAGCTTTCCGAAAGAACTTTCAGATCGGCTTCTACTGACAAAACTTTCTTTCTCAATTCTTTCACAGATCCAAACTTCTTTCTCTGATTTTCAGTAATAAAATCAATCTTCCCTTCCAGCCTCGGAAAATAAGGAATGGTTTTCTCCATCCTTCTCAAAACTTGAACAATGTAATCACTCTTCTTGAGAGAGATTGTATGCTCTGAATCAGTATCTTCATCGTACGATGCTAGTTCATACGATCTGCTTGAATCAACAACTGGCTGTTTCCCTTTCGCTTTTTCTTTCTGTTTTCTTTCATCTTCCAGTCTGTCACTAATGACAACTACTTTATCAGACTGAGAAGATTGAGCATCTTGCTTTTCTCGAGATGACATCCTGTCCGGAGATTTTTCCTGATCGGCATGAGGAGTTTGTTGAACACCTTCGCTCAGCTTTTGAAGCGATTCCTCTCTAATTTTCTTTGAACTTTGAAGAAATTCTAACAGAAAATCTCCTTCTTCTACTTCCACTTCTTCTATCACTTGTTTTCCTTTTTCTTTCTCAGGCAGACTCTGTACGATGGGCTCTTGATTCACTTCCACAGTTAGTTGAGCACTAGCATCTTCAACTGCTTTCAAGACTTTAGAAATATCAAAGTCCTGAGCCTTTCTTTTCAAAAGAGTCTTCTTTTTCTTTTCAGCTTGAAGGGTTTCTTCTACCCTTATTCTTTCTGCAAAAGCCTCAGCAGGATCAAGACCAAACTTCGGATCACCCTCTTTTCTCTGTTCCTTGTCCTTTCTCCATTTGGCTACAACTTCCTTACTGTACCTCGGCTTCTTCTTCGGCTTTGAACTAGTCTGCGGATCAGACTTTCGAGTAACACCGGCGGATTGATTGTCTTTGGCTGGCATAGGTGCCGATTGATTTTCAGGGAATTCAGCTTCTACATCTCTGACAAAAAGTTTTGAATTTGAATCAAAACAAACATTCAGCTTTTTCATCGTACTCTTATTAATCAAAGACGGCGACAAATCCATAGGTTTTCCTTTCAAAGGAATGTTACAAAACTTCATACTTTCAAGAATGAATTTCGTAAGGATGGCTGGATACATTATTATTTGGGATTTAATCCCTCCTTTCTTGACATTCCTGATGGTTTCAAAAATATATCCCATGAGATTCACCTTCCTCATATTCACAAGATAATCGAGCATAAAGACATCAGAAACTTTAAGAGTTTCTCTATCCCCTTTCCTTGGGACAAGAAAACCTTTCATCCATAAAGTGACAAACCGATTGTCCGGTGAAAGATGATAAACTTTCCTCTTTCCCTCATTAACAACAAACAAAGATTTTTCAGCACTTTCTCTATTGAACGTACCAACTTCCTCTGGTAGTTTGTGAGATGGACAGAATGAATCCCCTTCTATAGAAACATTCAGAAAGTGTGCCGCTTTTTTCACAGACATGGATAATTTTCGATCGTACACAGCGAAGTTTATAGTCATATCTTTGTCGAAAGACACGGTTTTGTAAAATTGACAAACTTCATAAAAAAGAACTGGATCTTGAGTATCATGCTTTTCCACACAGAGATGTTCCCATCCTTGAAACAAAATAATCCTCTTGATTGTAGAATCGTACGTGTCGAAAAATTCTCGGGATACTAACCTCTCTCTGTGAAAGTCTTTCTCTGTAAAGGTCTTTGAAGACATTTCAGCGGGAGTGTTGGCAGAGGATTGAGACATAAAGATGATGCCGATTGAGAAGATTGTACGATTGTTTATAGCTGGGGGAGCAGAGCTTCGCCTCAATTCCTGAACAATCAATGTGGGTTTGGGGAGGGGAGGGGGGGTATTTATAGGCAAAAAAAAGAGATGACCGTTGAACTTCTACGGTCGAGATTATATAATACCAGATCAATGGTTAGGATTAAAACAAAGAAATAAAATAAAATAAAAATTGAAAAAGATACCTGTCGGAGAACAAAAGGTGATTGCTGGTTTTGGTATGAATCAAAAGTAAACACAATCGTAAGGAGGAAAAAAATATGATGCCGATGGAAAACAATGTCATTACTATGATCGGACCGTACAATAGAAAATAATCTTGTTACCATGAACTGACAGTACGATGGAAAACAATCTCAATACTATCATCGGTCGATATAAAACTATTTGAATGGTACGATGGAAAAGAATTTCAATACTATCATCGGTCGATTCAAAAACTATTGAATGGTACGATGGAAAAGAATTTCAATACTATCATCGGACGATACAAAAACTATTGAATGGTACGATGGAAAAGAATTTCAATACTATCATCGGACGATACAAAATTTTTGAACGATACGATGGAAAAGAATTTCAATACTATCATCGGTCGATTCAAAAACTATTGAATGGTACGATGGAAAAGAATTTCAATACTATCATCGGACGATACAAAATTTTTGAACGATACGATGGAAAAGTATTTCAATACGATAAACAGAAAAACTGAAATGGTCAATACGATAAACAGGAAACAAAAAAAATGTCAATACGATAAACAGAAAAAGAAACATATAAATAGAGTAAATAGTTAAAGATCAGAAACATAAAGATAAACATAAAGACAGAAAGAAATGTCCTCCCCCTTTCTACGAGGAGTTTCTTACTATTAGGAGAGATGTAAAACAGGAAGTAGATATGAATGATTATTTTAATTTAATCATTCCTAGCTTCTGTTTTATAAACTCAAATCTATCGGAAGGTAACGGTTTTGTAAAAATGTCAGCAAGTTGTTCTTGCGTTCCGATGAATTGTAAAACAATATCTACTTTTTGTGTGTGATCTCTAAGAAAGTGATGCCTAACATCTATGTGTTTTGCACGAGAGTGATGTGCTGGGTTTTTACTAAGAGCTATGGCACTTGTATTATCACACAGAATTTGAGTTTTGGAGAAACTCAAACCATAGTCAGTGAGTGTGTGCTGCATCCACAATACTTGAGCACAGCAACTTCCAGCTGCTACATATTCAGCTTCAGCAGTGGAGAGTGCTACTGAGTGTTGTTTCTTGCAGGACCAAGAAACCAAAGAGTCTCTTAAGAAATGACATGTTCCAGATGTACTTTTTCTATCCATTCTACAACCACCAAAGTCAGCATCTGAAAAACTTTTTAAAACAAAATCATTTCCAGAAGAGTAGAAAAGTCCTAAATCCATAGTGTCTTTTAAATACCGAAAGATTATCTTTACGGCTTTTAAGTGAGACTCTTTTGGATTAGATTGATATCTTGCACATAAGCATACAGAAAACATCAAGTCGGGTCGACTAGCTGTCAAGTATAGCAAACTCCCTATCATACCTCTAAAAATTGTTTGATCTACTGGTTTCCGAGTTTCATCAATATCAAGAGTATTTGAGGTACCAATTGGGGTGCTAATACTTTTAGTTTTGTCAAATCCATACTTTTTGAGTAAGTCTTTAATATACTTATGTTGAGATATATAAGTTCCTTCTGGTTTTTGAGATATTTGAAAACCTAGAAAGAATGTTAACTCACTCATCAAACTCATTTCAAACTCAGATTTCATTAAATTTGCAAAAGAATCGGTTAAAGATTTCTGAGTTGATCCAAATATGATGTCATCAACATAGATTTGGACAACCAAAACATTTTTGTTTTCCATTTTGATAAAACGAGTTGGATCAGCTGTACCTTTTCTATAATTGTTTTGTAAAAGAAATCCTGTAAGTTTATCATACCATGCTCTAGGGGATTGTTTAAGACCATATAGAGCCTTGGTAAGTTTAAAGACATGATCAGGATGTTTTGGGTCTTGAAAACCAGGAGGTTGTTCGACAAAAACATCTTCTTGAACAAAACCATTTAAAAAAGCACATTTGACATCCATTTGAAATAGTTTGAAATTGAAATATGCTGCGAAGGCTAATAGAATGCGAATAGATTCAAGTCTAGCTACAGGAGCATATGTTTCTTCATAGTCTATTCCCTCTTGTTGATTATAGCCTTTAGCAACAAGTCTTGCTTTATTTCTTACAATGATTCCATTTTCATCACACTTGTTTCTGAAAACCCATTTTACACCAATTACAATTGTTTCTTTAGGTCTTTCAACTAAAGTCCAGACTTGATTCCTTTCAAATTCATTTAGTTCATCCTGCATTGCTTTGATCCAATCATCATCACCTAAGGCCTCACTTGGACATTTAGGTTCAAATTGGGAAAGAAAAGCAAGATGTTCTATTTCATTTCTTAAGGAATTTCTGGTCCTTACAGGTTGATTTATATCACCAATGATATTATCACTGGGATGATTCCTAAGAAACAATTGATTTGGGTTTTGTAAAACCTGTCCATCAACATGTGGTAGAAAATCTTCTGTGGTAAATGTTTCAGGAACACTTTCTTGAACATTTTCCTTATCAGAATGTTCTTCTAATATAGGTTGATAAACATTTGTGGAAAACACATCCGAGGATGTAGGATTGGGTTGGTTGAAAACAAAAGGGTTAGTTTCATCAAATTTTACATGTACTGTTTCTTCAACAGTACAAGTGTTTTTATTGAAAACTCTATAAGCCTTAGAGGTTGTGGAATAGCCTAGAAAGATTCCTTCATCATATTTTGGTGCAAATTTGTGTAAATTATCTTTTGTATTCAGAATGAATACTTTGCATCCAAAAACTTTGAAATAAGAAACTTTAGGTTTTCGGCCAGTCCATAACTCGTAAGGAGTTTTATTAAGAAATGGTCTAGTTAAAACACGATTTATAGTATAACAGGCAGTACTTACAGCTTCAGCCCAAAAGTGCTTAGCAATTGAGTATTCACTCAACATGGTTTGAGTCATTTCCTGAAGAATACGATTTCTTCTTTCAACAACACCATTTTGCTGAGGAGTTCTTGGTGCTGAGAAATTGTGAGTAATACCTTTCTTACTACAAAAAGTTTCAAAATCTGAGTTTTGAAATTCACCACCATGATCACTATGAACAGTTATCAATGGTAGGTTTTTCTCATTTTTAACTTGGGCTCTAAAAGTTTTGAAATACGAAAAGGCTTCAGATTTCTTTGTGAGAAAGTAGACCCATGTAAATCTAGTAAAGTCATCAACTAAAACAAATACATAGTATTTGCCTTCAATGCTTCCAGATTGTGAAGGACCAAACAGATCCATATGCACAAGCTGTAATGCATTAGAAGTTGAAACTTCATTAATTGGTTTAAAGCTAGTTTTATGTTGCTTGCCAAATTGACAAGGATCACAGACTTTTGAAGAATCATAACTAAGATCCGGTAGCCCTTTTACAAGTCTTCTCTTTGAGAGTTTTCTTAGGTTTCTCAAATTACAGTGTCCTAATCTCCTATTCCATAGCCACGATTGGTCTTCTATTACACTTAAACAAGGTAAGTTCTGGTTCCTAAGGTCTTCTAAGTTAATAGTGTAAACATTCTCTTGCCTATGGGCAGATAAAATGAATTCATCCTTGGAATTGTGAACTAGACACTTATCATTTCTAAAATTCACAAGGTAACCTTCATCACATAATTGACTTATGCTGATGAGATTGTGCCTAAGACCTTTAACAAACAAAACATTTGAAATAAGAACTTTTCCAAGAAAAACGATATTACCTATACCAACAATCTTTCCTCGAGCATTATCTCCGAAGGTAACTTTTCCACCTTTTGTTTTGATAACCTTTTCAAAGAAATCTTTGTTTCCAGTCATATGACGAGAACAACCACTATCCATGTACCAAATGTTCTTATTGATACACTTCTCGTTTTCCTGAAAAAGAAACAATTAGATTTTTGGAATCCAAACTTGTTTGGATCCAGAAGGATTAGATAAAAGAATTTTAGGAATCCACATTTGTTTTGCAAAATGAGCTTTATGAAATCCTAAGGATTGAGTTTTGTTAAGAGAACAATCTCTTCTCCAATGTCCACCACATTGACACTTGGAACAGAAAATGGTTTTTTGAGGAACAAAATAGTTATTACTAAAAACGGGTTTGGAATAAGTATAACCAAGACCAGAACGATTTCTCAATGGTCTAATTTGAGAATACATCCTATCAAAGTTTTCTTTTCCATGAGTAAAATTTGACAAGCACTTTTTCAAGGATAAAATCTCTGACTTTAGTTTTAAAACCAAATTCTTGTTTTCTAAAACATTTGAATTAGAACTAGAGTTAGACTCTAAAAAGTTTTTCTTTGAAATAGCAGTTTCAAGATCCTTAGAAAGTTTATCTTTTTCAGATTTGACTTTCTCAAGGGTTTTCAAAATACTTTCAAAATCAGAAGTTTTCCCATCAAGATCTTTAGAAAGATCTGATACTTCTTTAGTCAAAATAGAAATTCTAGAATTTGCTTTTTCAAATCTCTTTTTGAGTTTAGAATTTACATTTTCAAGTAACTTAGCAAATCTAGAGACTTCTTCAAAAGAAGGTAAAGTATCATCTTCTGATGATGAGGGTTCATCATTTGAAGATTCATAATATTTATTATCAATATAATTTGCATTTAAAGAGACATTTGTAACAGCTTCAGCATTATGTACCTTAGCCATGAGACAATGATCTTCAATTGGTAGTCTGGCTAGAAGTCCAATATTCCTTTGTCCTGACGTCTCATATTCTGAAGAATCATCTGAGGAATCACTACCACTTGCACTCCATGTATCATTTGCTTTCAAGACTTTCTTTGTCTTATAAAACCTTTTCTTGTTTCTTTGAGAGTGTTTTTCTTTTCTATCTTTCCTCTTCAGTAAAGGACAATCAGGCCTTATATGTCCTGCTTTCTTGCATTCATAACAAGTTACCTCTGAATCTTTCCTATCTTTCATGTCCTTCTTTTTGAATCTATATTGAAAATATTTCTTTCCCACAATCTTGTTCATCCTCTGAGCAAGATTAGCTAACTCATTGTCTGAAAGATTACAATCACTTGAATCAGATATAAAAACTTTCTTAGATTTAGACCTTGTAACCCTTTCAGGTGTTTTAGCTTTAGATGCAAAAGCTACACTTCCATTCCCATTCTTCTTCTTATTGAAATCAGCATCTCTTTTCATTCTTGTCTCGTGCTGTAGAAGAGTTCCAAAGAGTTCGTCAAGAGTAATCTGGGAAACTTTTCTATTTTCATCAATAGCTGTTCTTTTTGACTCCCATTCATTTGGCATAATATCTATAATCTTATCAACAAGAGATTCATCATCAAGACCTTTTTCTCCCATAGATTGTAAGCTGTTGACAATTGTCATAAACCTTTGTTGCACTTTGCATACTGGCTCTCCATAAGGAAAAACAAATCCATGATACTCTGCTCGAAGCATTGCTCTCCTTGTTTCTATAACCTTGGATGTACCAAAATGAGTGACTTCTAATTTCTTCCAAATACAGTTGGCTGCTTCACATGAAGATATCTGGCTATATATATTCCTGGTCATAGAGCATAATAAAGTATTGCGTACCTTGTAATTCAGTTGATATTCTTGCTTCTCTTGGTTGGTAAAAGTACTAACTTCTTTTTCAGGAATTTTGTAACCCCCAGTAAGCATAATAAAATTGTCTACACCAGTATTGATGACGAAAGTCTTCATACGATCTCTCCAATACTCATAATCATTTCCATCAAAGATTGGTGGTCTAGAAGGATTCAGATTATCTATTGATCCGATATTCATTCCTGCCATCTAATATAACAAAAACAACTTTTCCACTCCACACGTTAGTGTAGTAAGTATTTAAGAAAGTAATAAGAAATAAAGATAGTAATACAAATCAGTGGAAAACCGCCTCTGATACCAATTGTTGGATCGAATAGTTGATGTAAAAGTCTATTAGATGGAACAATATAAGAGGGGGGGTGAATTGTAGGTTTAAAAACCATTGAGATTTAGTAACAAAGAGATTAGTTTAAATGAACTTAATCTAATACAAATACAAACACCCACAATTGTATTGAATGTATAAGGTATGATGTATTGTAATACTAATGTTATGTAAAACAATTGTATTCAAGATGAACACAATAATCAGAGTAATACAGATATGAATGATTCTACCTTAAAGCGTATAGAAACAATCAATACAATATGTAATGGAATGATTGTAATTGAAACAATTACAATTGAATATGTAAAGAAGAAAGGAAACAATACAAATCCCTTTCTAATACAATAGCGGAAATGTAAAAGTAATACAATTCTTTTAACCCAAAGAGAAGGGTTATCCTTTCACCTAGGATAAAAGGTCTGTCTCACCAACACCTTGGTGAGCCCTCGATACGATTATCGGCACGTCTGTCTGCCTATCCCCGGCAGCCCTCGATACGATGATCGGACCGTCTGTCTGCCTATCCCCGGCAGCCCTCGATACGATGATCGGCACGTCTGTCTGCCTATCCCCGGCAGCCCTCGATTTTGCAGGTAATCGGCACCTCTGTCTTTCAATTACTTGAAAGCCCTCGATACGATGATCGGACGCACAAGGCTGATGAGAGAAGTCACAGTGTCTCTCTCTAGAATCTTCGTTGTTCACAGAGTCTCTTTCGTTCTCTTCGTTCATCAGTATCTTCTCAGCTTCAAATGACCTCCTATTTATAGGCCTCGGGTTCCAACGGTCATATTGCCTCCAACGGTCATATTGAAACAGAAAGTACGACATCGTTTTGATTAGTATATAACTAACTCAACGACATCGTTTTGTTAGGATAAGAGATATATAGAAATGTAAAACATGAGTACGATTCATATGCAGAGAGAGTTTTTGACAAAGTACCAAAACAAATAATGATCATCTGAATAGCAAAGTCAGTACGATACGATTGACAGAGTCAGTACGATACGTTTGACAGAGTCAGTACGATACGTTTTGGTCGGTACGATCAACATCGTACGATACGATAAACATGATAAAAGACAATTTTTTATTTACAAACATATGATAGAATACATTTGAGATTTCTAAAACATGACATAGAATATATTTGTGATTTCCAAAACATGATGTAAAAGCCAAAAGAAGACTTTTGACTTAACAGTTATTCTAGGGGTTTATATTGGTAGTTATTTTTTGATTCAAAATTGGTTATTAATGACAGTTGAAATTATGAAGATATTCTCTTTGTTAATAACTGGTATAAAAACACTGGGTGTACTAAAAAAATGAAATTAATTAAAATTATTTTCAAATTAAAAAATATTGAGAATACAATAATTAAAAATATAAGATGAAAATTTTTATAAATCATCTCATCTGATAAAAAATATAATTTGTTGCATCAATTTATAACTTTAAATTTTGGTTGAAACCATTCTTTAACACATTTAACTCTTACCGTTAAAACATTGATTTTTACTCGTTGAGGATAAATATAAATAATATAAAATGAAATAATTTTAAAATAATGGATCATATATGACATAATGAAGCTTACTGAAATCATTTTCAAATTTTATAAATATGAGGAATCTTATAACATTTACAAAAATAATACTTATTTTAAAATATCATTAATTTCAATTTTATTACTATTAATTATTCTGAGTTTTAAAGATATAAATACAAAATTATAAATTCAAAAAAAAATTAATAAATCCAAACAAATATTATGTTAACCTTCAAAAAAATATATTATATTAATTTTATAATATTATATATAAATTGTTATTTAGATCACCTATTTATTTTATTTTTTCATAATTTAAATATAACTGCATTAGAGTCAAGAAATAATTTAATGTAATTATTTAATCTTAAAAATTTTATATATATATATAAATATATATATATATAACATAAATCTATTATATTTCTATAAAATATAATATTGAAACATTTATTCCAAATAACACCCAATAAAATTTATCATTAAAGACAAGATTGTGACATGTTTTATTTTTCTTTAAATAAAATATAACAATGGTAAAATCTAATAAATGTATTAATAAATGGTCAATAACTGAACCTCTAATGATAGGGGGAGAATACTAGTCATCTAATATTATTTTGGAATTATTTAGCGACATCTTCTAATAAGTATCATTTTATTTGTACCCTTAATTACAAAATTACCTTATTAGATTACTAACAAAATGTATTAATGATAGAATTCAGTGTGACGAAAAATATAACTATATAATAAATTTTGAGATCATTTTTACAGGTATTGACGTAAAATTTATCAATTAAATAAATAAGAGATTATTACTTTAATTTAAAATTAAAATTATAAAATACATTGGAAAGTAGTTTTTCATAAAAAAACCATTTTTATACATGAAATGTTTTTATAATATATTAAAGTATTACCTGATCATAAATATCCATTATTATATTATTTATAATCAAATATATCTAAATTAAATTTAAAACTACTGTAAATAACAATTTTATTATTTATGTAATTTAATATAAAATTTTGCATTCAATCAAATAGGTATTTTCCACAATTCATTATAAAATTTTACATTTTAGAATATTTTCATAAATAATAATTTTATTATTTCAATAATTCTATGAAAAAAATGATATATATTTAATTACATAAAAAATATAATTTTTCTATAAATTTATTACATTATTCAATAACAAATGAAATTGAAATCATTCTTGATGAAAATGTATTTCGAAAATAAAATAACATTACAAATAATTAGTGGAATATTTTATAATAATTGAATAATAAATTATTAATGGGTGTGAAAATTTTATATATCATAATCTAGTTATCAGTATTCATTCCTTAAATGTTAATGGATATTTTATAATGATCACCTAATATTAATATTTAGTTGTTCATTAATGGTCTATGTTGTGTATCAAGTACACTATCATATATAAACTTATTTTAAAAAATGTATATGTTAATGATATTATCATAATTAATTTCATAAGTTTATTGTCTTCTTTAATGTAAAATTATTATATGAAAATAATTATTTAAATTATTAACATCTTGAAGTTAAATGAGTTTCATAACATTCTCTTTGAAATAATTTTATTCCATCATGATAATGAATGAGGATGGTATCAATATCAAGTATTCATAATTAAGGATAAATATAAACATGTATTATTTATTTTTTATAATGATAATGTAAATTAATATTATTCAAAAAATACAAGACAGAAATAACCTTGTCATTTTGAAAATGACTTTTTAAAGAAAAAACATCATAAGAACTCTTTTCTTTCAAAATAATTTTTAAAACTCTGAATCTCATGATTGTCAAGAAAAAAAATATATTAAAAATAACCATGTAATACATTAAAGTAATATAAAACGAAATTATTGTTAAGACACTGGTTAATTCAATACATATTTTCAAGAAATATTTTTTGTACAGTGTAAATTTTAAAAAAATGACTTGTTTCGAATGTGAAAAAAATATTCCATTAATTTTCAACAAAAAATTAAAAAATAAAGAAAAATGTACTAAATTATTTCTTTTGAAAAGGATAAAATCATTTTTTAAAATCTCCATAAAAAACAGGGTTTCAGATGGAAACCAATATCTAATTTAATATACAAACAATGTCAGATTTTCTCAAAATAATTTAATAAATATTTTTAAGTACAAATGAGTTGATGAAAGGTAATATTACTTCTTAATATCAAAGAAAATATTATTATAATAAAATTAAGAATATTCAATGATATTTATCATAATATCTCATCATTAGAATCAAAATCAAAATCAATCCAGATAGATGATGAGATTATATATATCACTCTTACAATTTCGGTATCATGGAATCATAATACAAATTAATGGATTACATTATAATGAAATATATAATACTATGAGACCATGAAAATCCTTATATTAAATGTAAATAGAGGTTTTTATAATTCTTATAATGAAATATAGGTTCATAACAAGGCATAAGTATCAAAAGAGTAAAATTGTGACAATAATCCATTACCCATTTAGTAAGTTTGAAATTTTAAACCCTATTAACATGATACACTAAAATTTTTATTTAAATACAAATAAAAATATTAATTATTATTTTAAAATACATTCACTGTTAGTATATACAACACGTAAAAAAATTTGGTGAATATGGCCTCTATCTCAATGAAACAAAAGTGACATGATAAAAAAACCAATTCTATGAATCTAATTCATCATGTGTGTCATAATATTTACTAATACTAATCATATATCAAATATGTACATTCAGGTTGGATATTTTATATTTTATTATTTTTTTTCTTCTTTTATTATCATTTTGTATAAAACTACATAATCAAATATGTTTATGTGAGATGTTTTAACCATATGTGGTTTATTTGTAAAAAAATTCTTTATAGGGTCGACAGTGGTCAAAAGGGTTAATCATATACTAATATATAGTCTATTAATCATTAAATAATTATCGAATTTATTCATTAAATATATTTTTATTCCAATAATGAAATATTTAAAATAAAAATTAATTAATGTTTTGATCAAGGAAATTGTAGGTCATACATACATAAAAAAATTATTCAATTTTTCAAGGATCATTATGGAAAGATGATAAGTTCAATTTATCAATAAATAGATATAATTATATCCAAAACATAAAAATAATCATTTATACATACTTATTTATATCAATATTTTTATATTGTGATGGAAAAATTAATCAAATTTCTTTAAGGAGGTGGTAGTCTAAAAATCTATAAATTATTATGTCGCTTTTTTAGTGAGAAAAATGTAACAAATAAAATATTATATTATAATTAAATATGTAAAAAACATGAGTAATATATTATTAATTCATTTACATATCTTATAATAAATATTTTTACAGCTTTTACATTTCATTTTTTAGTTATTGAAAATAAATCACATTGATTCACGCGATGGGAGTCGATTATATTTACGAGCGACATAATTATATCACTTATATATTGGAATAATAAAAGGATAAATATGATATAATGCTTTATAAGATAATATATTATTTATAATTATCTTAGTAAATATTTAGATCCATCATTATACATTGTCGTGGGAGGTGGAAATGAAAAAAACAATTACATTGTTATACGAGGAGGTAGTCCTCGGTATAACCGAATGATGATTTAATAGCCCATTTGAAGCTAGTGTGGGTTGTTGTAGGTATAAACCATAACCTGAAAGCATATATTAATATTTGTGATATTGTAGTTTTTATATAATCATGATTTGAAAATAATTTCTATGTTAGTGAAATAAATTATATTAAAAATTCTCATTAATGAATTTTACCACTTTTTCGTTAAATCCTTCAGATTATTTACAATGGTCTTCACCAACATGATTTATGCCAAATTTATGGATTATACGAGGATGCAAGTGAACTAGAGATGTCATTATTGTAGTTATTGAAGTAGTTTTTTCCCAATAATATTAATATAAGAGGAGAGTCTGTGTCATTTTATAGGTTGGGTGAGTGTCACACTAGTAGTTTTTTAAAATATTTAATTAAAATCATGTTTATTACATGTCGGTATACCCCAAAAATTGATAAATAGATATAAAAAAATTTTATTTACTATGTAGAGAAAAAATGGATGATGAGACGTTTAATTGTACATTTGGTCCCTTATGATCAATGTACAACCACTATGTAAACTCATTTTTATCTTTACAAACAATAATAAATTAGAATTAATTTAACTATCATATTTAGTATAAAAAATATTTAAACTTATTATAAATTATATTTTATAATGATTTCAAATGTGGAATAAATTCTTCCAATTTTAATTCATATATGTGTAAATTATATTACTTAATATTAATCTCGTGGGTGAGGCGAGACAATTGGTTTTTAAAGGGAGTAATTTTATCGAAAAAAATATTATTATATATTTACACAATAAATAATAATAATAATTTAATGAAATTAAATTAATATATACTTATATAAATTATATACATTTCATTTAAGAAGTTCTCCATTTAGGATTATTTTAATTAATTAAGATGGAGAAAAACTATATAATTTAAAAAAATATAAAATAACCTTGTTTTTAACTAGCAAAAAAATATAAAAAAACCATATATTGTATAATAACATAAATTATTTCTATTAAATAATAATAAAAAATAAATACGTTACATCAAAAAATATTTTTTTATATTTTACCTTTTATATATATTTATTGAAAAGAAAATATTTATTATAAAAATCCTTATTTTTGATTATTCAATGAAAAATAAAATTATTCCAAAAAGTACTAAAATATTAGTTAAATTAAATTACATTTTCTTCATTCAAAAATTGAATTTAATTATATCAACATTTTACTAAATGTAATATAAATTACTATAATATATTTTCATCCATTGAAAAAAATACTTTTGAAGAAATCTACTTTTTTAATAATAAAACAACTTTACCAAAAAATTATCATTTAATAATTATTTATTAATATTTTATATTGAGTAAACCATATAAAAATATATATATCACCATTTATTTAACACTAATCATGAAATCCTTTTTAATGTCTTCTTTATAATGGTAGTATATATCATCTCACATTTATGTTATATGTTTTATGTAGTATATACAATCGAATATAAAAAGCTCAAAGTTCCATGAAATGAAATATAAAATGACTATTGCGTGTAACGAATGATGAAAATAGTTTTTTTTGAAATCTAATACACAACCAATGCATAATTTATTTTATGTTATCAAATATAATCTTTTTCTTTTAAAAACATTTGGTGTTACATCCTCCCCTAATTAGTATATTTAATCCAATAAATTTGAACATTAATTGGATAATAAAATGATGTATATTTGAAACTACACTTCTTGTACTTGCATGATCACAAAGATTAATAAGATAAACTCTTTATAAGTTGTGAAATGATGTATGAATGTCATCTAGAATAACACATATATAGGTTTCCAAATAAGTGGTCATTGTTGCGAATGGTGGAAAAGTGAAAATAATTATGGATTGTGATTTTGTTCATTGATATAATAAAAATTAATTATTAATTTTATGGAATTCTCCATAAAAAAAATGATTATTCTAAAGGGAATCACTTCATCATAATTGAATTTAATAAGATGATACTTTGGATTCTAAATCCATTTCCATGAGATGGGATATTTTCTTCTTATCTAGATTAAGAAAATATGTAAATATAAATAAATAATTAGTATATTTTCATCCACGGGAAATTTCAACCAAAATATCATATCGTAATCTAATAATGTTTATTGATGATTAATCTGCATGAAAGAATGATAAAAATTATTTTTTCTTGACCACATAATGACAAAAGGTATTACAATAAATTCCTTCAGTCATTAAATATTCACAAAAACCAAATTGGGTTTTACATGGTACGGTAATTCAAAAAATGAATAAATCATCATTCATTTATCTCCAAATATCGTTAGAGTTCCCAAAGTTCAAGTTCAATAATTCCATAAATTTCATTCCTTAAAAATCATAAAAGAATTTCTTACATTGTTTGGAACCCAAATTCATGACGGATTACATAATGTATTTATCCATGATAAATCAACCATCATTACTCAAATAAAATACCATAAATTTTTAAAATAAAATATATATTTATATTTAAAAATTCTATACTAACTATGAAATCACATAGTCTAGTGGTAGGTGGGAATCCATTATCATTCATTGGTCATGGGTTCGAGCCCTACATCATTAAAATATGCCATGGGTTGTCTACCAACATACAAGTTGTCCTTTTTTACTTAAAAATAAAAAATAATTCCTCACAAAATAACACATCATGTTATTCATATGGAATTAAAATAAAACGTCCCAATAATATTTATCCCAAATTAAATTTATTAATAACATTTATATCTCATCACTCAAAACCTAAATTGGGTGACTATTTCTTATAACATATGATCACCCATTTTCATATAAACCTCTATTGGTATCCAGAAATCTTAAGCTATCATAACATGATAACATCCAAATTGACAAATTTATCTAATACCTACTTGGATACAATAAATAATATCTAATAACTAGAACTCCTAGATGGAGTATTGAAATCATTAATATCACAATTTCGTATTTGATATCAACTAAGATGATCAAATTTTATTTAATAAAAACAATAAAGACCCAGAAATTTCGTGGAAATTCTTTTCATAAATACATTAGTTTTTCATGAGTCTGCGAAAATTTACGGCGCTTGATTTCGAGGCCCGGTGTGCCAAGAATCAATTTATGATGTTTTGTTCGGGTACATTTAGTAAACGTACGAGCATGATTTTATATCTTTTGCACCGGAACATAGAATTGAAATCTGAGGGCACCGTTGAACTTGAAGCGCCAGTTTTCCATTAATAATACTTTCACCTCGAAGGTAGTTGGTCGAGAATGACAGTTATTTTTTGGGTTACAAAGAATAACTTAAATAAAAATAATGTGTGTAGATTATTTTTATTTGGTTGTTAAAACCTGTAAGTGGAGGTTGAGGGGACACCAACCCATTACCTCTGATGAGAGGTTAGGTTGGTGGGGCCCACATGAACATAACATCCATTTTAGGTATAAATTTTGGTGGGGACCACATGATATTTCTAACCACTTCAACTCCCTTTAATGTGGAGAAAACTCTTTACCTTCCTTACTAACTAATAGAGCCAATTCCACCCCATTAATTAAGTGAGTTATCTCATTTAATTAAACACCACATTCTGTTGGAAGGGATAATTGAGGAGCTCTTGGAGATTGAACGCCAAGGAAGAAAGAACTCTCCAACGAGGAACACCCACCGATGAATGACATACAACATATTATTTCTTCAACTAGAACAAAGGATGGAGTGCCCTCATTGAAGAATGCTGATGAAGCCATCCTTGGCTTCATCATTTTCGACGTCAGTGAATTGATGTCCGCCTTTCCCCGCCATCATCAATGAAAAATTAATATGAGGTAGGGGTGTGTTTTGATTTTATCAATGTTGAATCTTCCTTCCGTGATTGTTTCACTTGACCTCTTTGCTACCAAAATAACACGAAAGGACCAGGCCAAACAAACACGGCCCGATTCCTCTTCCATTCTTGTAAGTGTTTGGTGTGTTCTTCGTGTTCTTAATGGGTGATGAACAACTGATCATTGAGAGTTAGTTGTGTGATGCAAAGATCCCAAATTTAATACCCAACATCACGATGACCTTGAAGAGGTGCGATGACGATAGCGGGCCACAGATCGAACACGATCAGGATGGGTTGTCCCTCGACCATTATTTGAGCGGGTGAATCAAATCGTTTTTTTCGAAGCTGATCAGAATCCCTGAGACACCGAAGATGAGTACGGGTCATCGGGACAACCTAATGACCGATGTTTCATGAAGAACGAACCATCAAAATTAAGATTGGTCTTCACGAGAGGCACACTGGCACGAGGCACCGTTTCTGGAAAAATCCAGAATACACATCATGTACATATAACAAACACACCGTGTAGTACGGGTGTTATGTGGCTTGAGAATCGGACGTTGGACAAGTAACACACGACGTGTGATCCCGGGACCACGGCCTATACTCTCTACGTAGATTGGGAGAAGCATCTCCATGTGACTCTGCATGTATTCTGGGGATACATGGACATGGGGTGGAGTACACATGCATGTACTCTACCACACAGCCAGACGTGGCCAATGGCACATGCTACCCCTTGTACCAGTTACACGGGTTGGTGAACATGGGTTAAGGCCATGTACTATCTCATGGCCAGCTTAAACGGAGCTGACCCCAGTTGCTTGGACATGGTGTGTAACCATACCACACACCTTGTACATTCATTTCTACAAAACTAGTTTCCTTTGACATGGACCATTGTACATGACCAACACCCGAGTTCTGTAGACATGACCTGTAACCATACCACACGTCGTGTACTCATGTTCTTCATGACCTGCCTTTCGACATGGGCCATTGTACCCGGGCGGTACTCAAGGATAGAAGACACGACGTGTAACCATAACAACACGATGTATAACTTTTGGATAAAGTCTTGGTTATCTCTTATTTCTGTCTTGGACACGTATTGGTTGGTTTTTCCCCCTTTGACCTAGCAGACCATTGATATAATTATACATGGGATGATGTGGCAGTTGATGTATTTACTATTGGGTTGAGGAGAGAACCCCCATGGAATCAAGCTTACTTTGTGGAAACCCTACTACTAGTTGTGCTCTGACGACATTCCATGGATCTTGTGTGGGTCTGATAGTACTAACAGTTGTACCTGAATCCTTTGTGGGTTTGATAGTTCTGAATTCTATTCCTCGATCGTTTGTGGTTCTGAAGGAATAACAGGCCTGGGATCCTATGTGGGTCTGACATCTTAGCTGGTCTTGGATTTTGTGTGGGTCTGAGAGCTCTGACTACTTTTCATGGATCTTTTGTTGGTCCGATAGTTCCAACGGCTGGTCTTGGATCATGTGTGGGTCCGACAACTATGATGAATCTATGACTACATCAGATCATCTCTATCACTCTAGAAAAGATGTATAACTGGGTGAGATGAGTCAACAACACATGAGATTCCACGTGAATGATATGGATTACTTGATAACAGAGGTATATGTATGGTCATATACCAATGTGGGGTTATCTTTTGATTTCACATTTTTTTGGATTATCCTTTTTTGATTTTGTGAGAACTTGAGAGTCTCGAGGTCCCTATTAAGCATCGTTATACTCACCCCTACATGGGATATTCCAGCAACTCGTTGTATTGGACGTAGATGATGAACAATGCTGATGGGACTGAGAGTGCTAGGACCGGATGGTACCCGGAGGTAGACCTTACGACAAGACGGTACATGTAGGATTGTGGAAGAGGTGGATTTCTGAGGAGGCTATCTATACCTACCCTTCAGGTAGGATCCATGGTGGGTGACCCAAGAGCTGCTTTCACCATTCACCTGTTTTGTCTCTTTTTCAGTTGTACTCATAATTTACAGTTGGGCTTTTATTTATGACCCCTTTTACATTCCATCAATTCTTTTTTATACATCTATACATAGTGTTTACTTCCAGTTCTTACTCTGTTGTTTGTGTTTTCAGTTTATAAAGGCAATTCCTTCCTAGTTTTAGGGATTTTTTCCTTTGGTGCTATTCGCCAGACCCTGGCCTATGGAAGGTGGGTTTAGGGTAGTCACTACACGGGCCCTGGGGGACTGGTCATGAAATATTTGTATCAAATTAGTCGGTTCTACCATTTAAAATAGGTCTCTAATCATTCTTTTTTGTGAATAAATTTTTTTAAGGTTAATGAGTGTGGTTTTTAGTTCAGGGAGTCTATTTTTGGTGTGGCGTCCGACGTATTCATACACCCGGACCCTTACTTTTGATTTCTGTCTCAATGCATGAAAACACTTATTGTGTGTGTGTTTCAAGAGTTTTCTTTGTGATATCTTTGAGTCAGCTCACCAGGTATAACTTATTGAATGCGGAACACCTGTTTCTTTTCAGGATGCTTCCATGTAGACAGCGAGCCAGGGTTCCGAGAGTTGTATGAGATGGCATCCCACTGATCGATGAGGCCTCACTGTATGGCCCCTCATTGCGGAGGCTCTAGCGGTACCACTACCTGTTGGGATACCGATACAACGAGCACCAGCATCATATGATGCACGTCTCTTGAGAACACTGCATGAGTTCCAGTGCCAGAGGCCACCTCGTTTTAGGGGTGACATGGATCCGCAGGCAGCTTTGGATTGGCTGGAGGCTATGGAGAGAGTTTTCAAGCTAGTTGGGGCACCATCAGAAATCATGGTAATCCTTTTTTGTTAGTCTCCTTCACGAAATAGTAGGAAGATGGTGTATCCTGATGATCCAGGTGCATGACAAGGTGACACTGCTCTGGGTAGACTTTGAGAACCTATTTCAGGCAGTGTTTGTCCCAACAACCCTACGTGCAGTACGAATCAAAGAGATACTGCATCTACAATAGGGTAGCATGACAATGGCACAGTACTCAGCAAGGTTCAACGACCTCTTGTGTTACTCAACACATATGGTGTGGGACCCATTGTTCAGGGCCCGAAATTTTGAGTAGGGGCTCAGACGGAAAATCAGAGCATTGATGATCTCACTCAACATCCTGATGCAGGGGGGTATGTTAGAGAAGGCCCTCCTAGTGGAGAGTTTCATTGCTGACCAGTCACCGGCAGTGATACCCACCACTGGGCATCACATAGTGGAATCTTCTAGTGCAGGTAGTAGACAGATGTCGCAGAGGTCCTACCACACTAGACCATCCATTGGACGACCTCAGGATACAGGTTCAGTTGTGAGGGGCACACGAGACAGGGCTAGTCATGTGAGGAACATGCAGTTTTTCACATGTTGCGGGGAGGTTCAAATGGAACGTGACTATCCGACCCACCGTTTTGATGATTATAAGATATTTAAAGACCTCCCCGGAAAAGGAAGAGACTCTATCGTGGCAGTCTGCAGGGAGTAGGTGGACGTGGCAGAGGATCTGGTTGAGCAGCTTGCGGTGGGTGATGTTTCGTGGTGTTACTGCCACCACCACAAGGAGGACCACCTCAACCACAGAAAGCTGGTGGATAGGGGAGAGCTCAGCTTCAGGCTGTTGAGGGATAAGACCATGTCTCTCCAGAGATGATTCGATATACAATCTGTGTCTACTCCACCTTAGCTGCAGTTCATATAGACTCAGGTTCCAGTCACTCTTTCATTGCCACTACCCTCATTCGGAGCTCAGAGATTCTGCTGGTGTCGTTGGCTTAATCATTACAGTTAGAGACTCCTACTAGAGTAGATTCAACAATTACGCACTGGTGCCAGCACTGTGAGCTTATCCTAGGAGGTGAGAGATTTGGCTGGGATTTACTCATAGCGGAGTCGAGGCCTTACAGTGTCATCTTGGGTATAGGATGGTTAACTACAGTTCATGATGATATTGACTGTATTAGTCACATTGTGTGGTGTGTCCGCCTGGATGGGACCAGGTTCACCTTCACCGGTGACTGCTCTGCTGATCATGATGAACATGAAACCACTCCCGAGGATTGGAAAACTCTTTGATCAGCTAAAGGGGGAATGTTGGTTCTCGAAGATAGACCTTAGATCATGATATCACCAACTCATAGTTCGAGATGTGGATGTGCAGATGACGACCTTCAGATGTCGGTATGAACACTATGAGTTCTTGGTTATTCCCTTCAGCATATCCAGTGGTCTAACAATGTTAATGAGTCTCATGAACAGGATCTTCCAGCCTTACCTCGATCGCTTTTTCATAGTCTTCATCGACGATATTCTAATCTACATGACTACTGAGGAGGAGAATTCCTACCATTTACAGGTTGAACCGGACACACTCCGAGATCCCCGGCTTTATGGTATGCTCTCGAAGTTCCAGTTTGGTATTAGAGAGGTTCACTTATTGGGGCATTTCATCTTAGATTCTAGAGTTATAATAGATCCAGTGAAGATTGAAGTGGTGCATTCTTGTGAGCCACTCAAGATTGTGATGGAGATATGGAGTTTCTTAGGATTGGCTTGATACTACTTGAGATTCGTTCTAGACTTCTCCAATGTTGCAGAACCACTATCAGCCTTTATGAAGAAGAGGAAAACCCTTCTTATGGTTGGATAGATTCCAGTAGATCTTTTATAAGTTGGGGCATAGGCTGACTACTTCCCCCCATATTGAGGCTTCTAGAGGAAGGAGTTGGGTATTTTGATTACTACAATGCATCATAGACTGGACATGGATGTGTCCCGATGTAGGAGTGAGCTATGAACACATATAGTTCTCAGTATCTAAGGTAACATAAGGAGAACTATTCTACCCATGACCTGAAGTTAGCAGTAGTGGTCTTCACCATGAAGATGTGGAGACACTAACTGAGGGGAGAACATTTTACAGTTTACTATGATCACAAGAGTCTCAGATATATTTTCACTCAGAAGGACCTGAACCTGAGAAATCAACGCTGGCTTTAGATCCTCCAGGACTATGACATTTAGATAGTCTATACATTTGGGAAGGGGAACGTTGTTTCTGATGCTCTCAGAAAGAGATCTGGTATATAATAATTAGGAGTGGCGATAGAGAAGCTAGATACATTATAGATATCCTTTGTAGATGGAGATAGAGTTTCCTTTCTTCAGCCCATTACAGTCACTCCCCCACTTCTTCAGCAAGTCAGGGAGTTACAACGTGGGGGCACTGACTACGAGACATGACGTGTTAAGTTATCCATAGGCCAGGTGCCTGATGGAATTTTTTGAGGGTGGGGAGCACGTCATTCTCTATAGAGGACGTACTATGGTGGCAGTGTCAGTTCAGAGTGATGTTTTCTGGGATATTCACACATCCCCTCTAGAAGTACACCCAGGAGTGGCGATGATGTACCAGGACCATCGATGACAACACTGGTGGCCTGGTATGAATAAGGTTGTAGATGAGTTTTTCTATTTGTGCCTCACTTTTCAGCAAGTGATGGCATAGCACCAGGTACCAACAGGCTTTGATCAAGCTTTAGAGGTCCCATAATTGATGTGGGATGAAATATCCTGGGACATCGTGATGGTTCTTCTATGTACATCCATTTTTTACAACATGATTTGGGTGATCGTCGACTGATTCACTATGTCTGCCCACTTTTACCGATCAGATTGAAGGGTTCAATAAATATCTTGGGATTCCTCAATGTGAAAGAGACTGTGGAGCTACATGGAGTACCTTATTCTATTTTATCTGACCATGACACACGGTTTACTTCTAGGATATGGAAGGGGTTGAAGGAGGCTTTCAGGACGCATCTACATCTATTCACAGCCTTCCATCCCCAAGAAGATGACCAGAATGAGAGTACCATTCAGACCCTCGGGGACATGCTGCGTTCTTGTTTCCTTGACTTCGATCGCAGCGGGGAGGATGACTTACCATTTGTGGACATTGGCTACAACAACAACTATCAATCCACCTTTGGGATGGAAATTTTTGAGGACTTGTATGGTTGACCATGCAGATCACCACTGTGCTAGAAATACCCCGGGGAGTCAGCACTAGTGGGACCAAATATGGTACAATCATCCTTGGAGAAGGTGCAGATCATCCAGGAGCGGATGAAGACTACAGAGAGCAGGTAGAATTCATATGCTGATAGGAGACGAATACATATGGAGTTCAAGGATGGAGACCATGCCTTTCTAAGGGTCTAATCTCAATGAGGTCTATGGTGATTTGGTTGAGGCAGCAAGTTATCTCTGAGGTTCATTGGATGTTTCCAAGTCCTCAGTAGAGTAGGTGTGGTGGCTTACCGCCTGGCTCTTCACCTCAGTTACACTAGGTGCACAAAGTCTTCCACATATCTGAGCTAATGAGATAAGTGAACGGACCTTAACACATCATCAACCATGGAGAGATGGATGTCGACGATGGGGTGACTTTTACAGAGGTTCCAGTGGAGATTGAGAATCGATAAGTGTGGGTCCAAGGGGAACGATTGAAACCTCTAATGGGTGTTTGCTGGCAGCATATGAACATCCAGGAGAGAAAATGGGAGAGGGAGGCTTAGATGCTTGCTCAGAACCCTAATTTATTTCAATAGTTAGAGTTATAGCTCATGGGTTTGTAAATCCCTAAGGTGGGGAAAATGTAAAGACCTAAAAATTCCATGGAAATTTTTTTCTTAAATACATCGTATTTTTACGAGTCCGCGGAAATTTACTACGCTTGATTATGAGGCCTAGTGTGCCCGAAATCAATTTCTAATGTTTTGTTTGGGTTTTTTAAGTAAACATACAAGTGGGGTTTTATAACTTTTGAACCGATGCTCTAAATTGAAATATAAGGTCACCATTGAACATGCATTTACAATTTTCACATTAGAAGACTTTCTCCTCGACGGCAGTTGGTTGAGAATCAGAGTTAGTGTTGGGGTTTTAATGAATCAATTAAATAAAAATAACGTGTGTAGCTTATATTTATTTATTGGTTAAAACCTCCAAGTGAAGGTTTGGGGTGGGAGCCACCCCACCTTAACCTCCCATGACAGATTATGGTGGTGGGGCCCACCTGAACATAACCTCCCATAGAAGAATATGTTTTTGCAGGGACCACCTATGCTTTCTAAACCCTTTAACTCCCATTAATGTAGAGAAAACTCTTGATATTCCCCACTAATTAATTAAGACAACTTCGCTCATTGATTAAGTGTGTTATCTCATTTATTTATTCATCACATTTTATATTCATACCAAAAATTTAAAATAATAGAAAATCTGTTATCTCATTTGGTTGGAATTATAATTTTGTTGGAACGAAGAATTGATGAGTTCTTGGAGATAGAATTACAAGGAAGAAAGAACTCTCCAATGAGTAAGGACCACCGAAGAATGATAGAAACCTTCTTCATTCTTCATTCGGAACAATAGAGGGAGAACCGTCCTTGAAGAATTCCAAATATTCCATCCTCGACTTCTACATTTTTGATGTCAACAAATCGACGTCCTCCTTTCCGCGTCATCATCAACGAAACCTTAATTCGACATAGGGGTGTCTTTTGATTTTAGAAACATTGAATCTTCCATCCATGATTGTTTTTGATGACCCGCATGCAACCAAAGTAACGCCGAAGGGTAGGTCCAAACAAACATGGCCGGATTCCTCCACTGTCCTTGTAAATGTTTGGTGTGTTCTTTGTGTTCTTCAAGGGTGACGAACAACAGATCGTTGTGAGTTTATTGTGAGACACAACTGTCCAAAATTAAAAACCCAACATCACGATGAACTAGAGAAGGTTCAATGATGATAGTGGGTGACAGATCATACTGGAACGGGAAGGGCCATCCCTTAACTGTTCTTCGAGCGAGTGAATCAAATCGTGTTATTGGAGCCGATCAGAGTCCAAAAAACACCAGAGATGACTACGGGTCATCGGGACGATGAAGTGACCAATGTTTCATGAAGAAATGACCATAAGAACAAAGATTGTACTTCAAGGGATGAAAAATATCCAAAGGCACCATTTTTGGGAAAATTACAGAACACAGGGCATGCACTTCTGACAAACATGTCGTTTATTATGGGTGTTATGCGTCTTGAAAAATTCCCGTTAAACAAGTAAACCACGAAGTCTATTCTTGGCCACATGACGTGTTATCTCTACACAGATTGGAAGAATCGGCTTCAGAAGACTTGACATGTATTATGGGGATATGTAGACACGGGGTGGAGTACAAGAGCATGTACTCTATCACACTGCCAGACATGGCCAGTTGTACGTGCTACCCCATGTACCAGTTACTCGGGTTGGTGAACATGGGTTAAGGCCATGTACGGGCACATGGCCAGTGTACAAGGAGCTGAAATCAGTTGCTTGGACACGACATGTAACCATTCCACATGCTGTTTACTTTTATTTCTACACAACCAGTTTCTTTTGACATGGGTCATTGTACATGGTTAGTACCCCTGTTTTATAGACACAGCATGTAACAATACAACACTCTGTATACTCACTTTCTGCATGACTATCCTTGGGACATGGTCTGTTGTACATGGGTAGTACCAGAGGTTAGAAGACACTGTGTGTATCCATACCAACACACCATGTAAATTTTTGGAAAAGGCATAGTTATATTGTCATTGTATCTTGGACACGTATTTCTTGGTTTTCCCCTATGATGTAGAAGACCATTGAGATACTTCTACATGGGAAGATGTGGAATTTGATTTATCGATACTTGGATTGAGGAGGGAACCCTCCCGGATTCAATTGTACATTGTAGAAACCCTAATGCTGGCTGCGCTCTGAAAACAATTCTAGGATCCTCTATAGGTATGAAAGTTCTAAAGACTATTAATGAAACCTGTGTGGGTCCTATAGTTCTGAATTATGTTCCTGGATCCTATGTGGGTCCGATAAAATAGTTGGTTCTAGATCTGGTGTGGGTCTGACTGCTTAGCTGGTCATGAATCCTGTGTGGATCCGACAGCTCCAACTACTTTTCTTAGATCCTGTGTGGGTCTGACAGTTCCAAATGCTGGTCCTAGATCCTATGTTGGTCCGAAAGCATAGATGAATCAGTGACTACCTATGATCTTCTCTATCACTCTAGAAAAGTTTTATACTTGTGTGAGCTGAGTCAACAACTCTTGTGTTTCCTCGTGAATGAGATGGACTACTTGATAACATAGGTATATGAATGGGAATATACCTATGTGGGGTTATTTTTCGATTTAATATTTCTATGTATTATACTTGTTAGATTTAGTGAGGCCTTGAGAGTCTCAGGGTCCCTATTGAGTATCATTATACTCACCCCTGCACAGGTTATTCCCGCACCTCGTTGTGTTGGATGTAGATGACAAAAAAATTTGACGGGGCTGAGAGTGCCAGGACTGGACGGTACCTGGAGGCAGACCGTATGATGAGACGTTGAACGGAGGACTCTGGAGATCTTGGAGTGATGAGGAGGCTATCTATACCTAAATTTCAGTTAGGATCTGTGGTGGATGATCTGAGAGCTGATTTAACTATTTAGTTTTTTGTCCCTTTTTCAGTTGTACTCATACTTTACAGGTGGCCTTGTATTTACAGCCACTTTTAATTTCCAAAACTTCTTTTGTATACAATTTTACTTAGTGTTTACTTCCATCCCATACTATGTTGTGTGTGTTTTATGTTTATAAAGGGAATGCATTCGCAATTTTAAGGATTTTTTAGTTTGGTGCTAGTCGATATCCCCTGGCCTATGGATGGTGGGCTTGGAGTAGTCACGACATGGGCCCCGAGGGACAGTTTGTGACAAAAACATTGAAAGTCAATATAACTATTTTATCACATACACACCAATGGTCTATTTAGTTCTAGTTTTTTTTGATAAATATGAAAATAACAATTCAACACGGACTCATAAAAAATGTATTCAAAATGATGAACATAATATCCTATAATAATTAGTTCTTATTATTTCATTTTTGGTCGTCAACATCATCCATATGAAATCTTGTAAAAACAAAATTAATTAAACCACATTATTTAGAATAAGGGGAAGGGGAAACATAGTAATAGTGATTTAAAATCATTAGTAGGTTTAGACATAATCATAAGTTGGTGATTATAATAAATGAAAATTGGAATTGAATGAAGTTAATATGACATAATCAAAGTGCATTAGTAAATTATAAATCAACCTACACTAATAACAGTTTGATCATTAAATATGAAAACATTGAAAAGGAAAGAGTCATCCAAATAAATAATCATGAGCCATGTGATATAAATAGTGAACGCATGAAACCTTATAAACACATATAAATAAATTATAAACCTTTTCATTAGCATGGAACATCATTTTCATAAAATTCAATCAAATAACTTGTAAATATATTAATTTTTTTGAACAACCTCCAATGTAATAATTACCAAATTAATTGGTGCACTTTTTTGGTGAAATAAACATACACCATATAATAGTATCACTCGGTACTATCGTGGTTATTCCATAAAATAATCATTAACATGATCACCCAACACTATCTAGGCTAACTCATCGATTAAATTTAAATTGGTTCACCCTTCTCTATATAGGACTCTCTAGTGTATAAGGTGTATAGGGATCACCCAACTATCTTTGGTTTTACCTATTGTATAAAATATTCAATAACCAAAACATAAATAATGTACAAACACATTTTATATTAAATATTTGATAAATAATGATTATTTATCTTATTACATGATTAATGTTATGAAATAATATGGCTACCATGAAAATTTGTTTGTTTCATGATTAAAACGTGGAATAGAAATAGTTTTTTTTTTAAAATCTAAGAAATAATATTATTGCATCCAGATAGATGACAAGGATAATATCATTAGAAATATCCTAAACGTGGGTTATATAAAAAATATTTTTTTGGAGTTTTGAAGTGAAATACAATGAAATTTTTATTAAAAATATCTTCAGGAAACTATCTATTTCAGTTGGAAATCACTCATTGGAAAATTATTCATTTTAAAAAATATTTTCATTGAAAATAATTTTTATGACAAATTAATTTTCAACTCATTGGTTATAAATTTACGTCACAAATATCCTTGTGAACTATAAAATTTATCTTCACAAACTTGATTCTTCTTATTAGTGGTTAATTTTTTTCATGTAAAAAATTCATTTTTGACAATAAAAATGATACAAAAAGGACTTATTCATCAAGATACTAGAAGATTATTTAAATATTTATTTTCAAAATGATAAATGTGTTAAAATTAATTAAATGAGTCATTTTAATAAGGATAATAACATATTAAAAACTATATTTATAATACATGGTATTGGGAGAATATATAATTCTGACCAATAATAGAGATAATGTCATATTTTCCTAAATAATTTTCAAAAAATACTAATTACCAAGTAATATAAAAAAGGTTATATTTCTTATAAAAATAATTAAAAAAATAAAAAAATAATCTAACTAGATGCTTTTTATATTGATCATAATTTATTAACATTGGTAGTATAATCATAAGAAATCGATATAGAGGATTATATTGTGAAATTATACTATTACCACATTGGTATTTTTTAATTATAATCCCCTTGAAAAAATTAAATAAAATAAATAATAAAATATAATTAAAATACATAAATTCATTATATTACATGAAAATATGTATCTATATACATTTAATTAAATAACATAGTTTCAGAACACGAGACAAGTGTCAATGAAATAAAATAGTGAAAAAAATACATTACCACTATGGTAATGTTGAAACTGTAAACCCCATAAAATATATATTATATAATTGATATATAAATAAAAAAAATAAATAATATTTATTTTTAAAATAACATAATTTTAATTATTTACACCACATAATAAAAATATGTTTGAATATGGTATATATCTCAAAGAAATAAAAAATCAAATGAGAAAAACACGTACCTTCAGACTAATTCATCACATGCTTTAGAGTATTCTTGAATAATAAATTATTGTAAATCACATAAAATATTGATAAATGTTTTAAATATCATTATTAATGTAATTAATTTTATTTACTTCTAAAATAAAATTTATTAATCAATAAATTTTATATATGCTATTTTGACTATATTTGAATTTTGTGTCAAAATGGACATTGGTACGTCAACTATGGACAGATGTGCTAATTATATAAACATAAATCTTTTAATAATAATATAAAAATAATATTTATCAATTAAATATTATCTTATACCTCTTCATTTATATTGGTATCACCAAATGAAATAATTTTACATTCCTTAAGACAGTTGTTTTTACATAAACATGAGTAACATTGCCATTTAAATTGATTACTATGGAAATATGCTATGTAAAATTTATCATTATATAATGATAATTATATTATATATAAAATTATACATATATATATATATATATAATTTTTGTTATTGGGTGATTAAATAAGGAATCACATCGCTTTGAGGACAAGATAGGCCATACATCCAAGATCTACATTATCATTTATTTAGTGGGTGAAAATGAATGATATAATATGTTATATTATAAACCAATAAGGATAAATATGTAATGAAAATCATAATTTATAATTTATATCCCATATCATTCTTATAATTACCATTATCACCTTCCATGTAACTCGTTAGTGATAATGGAATCACATTGCTTCATGGGGAATTATTTTTCAATACAAATGAATAACTTTATTATAAAATTTTGTATTGGAATATAAAAATTTTATATATGATATAATTACTACATATCTATAATTATTTTATTAATTTAACACACAATCGTTATATCCATCTTTATACCAAACGGTGTGATGTGGTAATAGAAAAAATGGCTGACATCATTTCATGAGGTTGTAGTACTCCATACACACAAATGATGATTTTGTAACCCATATAATGGATGTGTTTGTGGCTGTTTGTTGAACCCCTAATCCAAAAATATAATTACATGAAATATTCTAAATTTATTATAAAATCATGGTAAACCATAAATAAAGGTGGTGGAAGAATAAATAAAACTAAAACTCTCATTCATGAATGTTACCTCTTCTTCAGGAAGGTCACATTGGTTTTTAGAAAATGCATTCTATTAGAGTATTTCTACACAATATTACTTTTATGTGAGGATATAAGTAAAATATACAAGTTATTATTTAGTATATAGAAGATTTTTTTTTCATTATGTGAAGGGAGGAGTAATTCCTGTGGCCTTTAAATGTTTTTTTGATTGGTGCACTTGTAATTGTTTGAATGGTTGAAATACACCAATATTTATTTTCATGTAACTACACAAAAATAATTGTAAATTTTTGACCCTAAAGTAGATAATTAATCAATAGGGCAATAAAATTCGTGTTTAAAATGTGTTATGGTCATATGTGCATATGTGATTAAAGATTAACAACTAAGTAAACTCGTTTTTACGATATTATCTAAAATTATTTATAATTTTTTTTTACTAATATAATTAGTCAAAAATTACATTGACCCATTTAAAATTTAATTATTATGATGATTCAAAAACAGAATTCCATTTTTCAAAATTTAATTCATATAATTGTATACAAAATTAATTTTAATCCAGCAAACACGATAGGACATCATATTTTTAAGCATATTTTATTATAAAATATTGATTCTCTATTAAATATAAGAATAATAAATTTTATTTTATGAAAAAATTATTATTCAATTATATAATTAATATAATTTTTTTTAAAAATAATCCTTTTTGAATTTTGTAAATTTATTAAAATAGAGAATCCAAATACATTAAAACATTATTATGGAAAACACATTATTGAAAAAAACATATAATATATCCCAGTATAAAGATGATTCAAAGTAATTATTTGAATAAAATACATCTAAATAATAAATAGGTTAATTTAAAACATATTATTACATATTATTACTATAAGATAAATTTATTGAATAGAAACTACTTTTTTACAAAAATCTATATTTTTCAATATTCGCCCCAAAATAAATATTTTCCAAAATGTTCCAAAATATCACCAATTATAAATTTATATATTATGATTCCCATAATATATTTAATTTTACAAGATAATAATTTTTAAAAATTAAATTATTATTATAATATTTTTTTAAAAAAAAATGTTGTTCCACCCACACCAGAAGCCCGAAGCTGGTCCTTACTACAATTTCATTAGCACATGATCCATAGATTCATATCCCAAGGGTAATATTAAATTAGTTGTCTAGGTAATCAATTTAATACATAGTTCATTCATTAATTTTAAATATAATAATTTGAAGAAAAAAATTCACTTATAATTTTTAAAAATAAAATTTTTCCAATTTCATTATTTCTGGATATAAATCATAATAATCTTAATAGAATACATGAAAAAGAAAAAAATAAGAGTGATATAAAATTATCTATAAGGAATAATTACAATGGAAACACAAAATAATAAATATTAATAATCTATAGGGAAACTTAAATACCTTAGCACACATTACATTTACAATCCGGATAATGAAAAAATCGATATGGAAATGAAACTATCTAAAAAACATTCCATTTAAATAAATAAATAAATAAAAATTATTGAAAGGTAAAAAATGGGAAAAAATTCCATTAATAACATAACAAAAAATTATCTTCATATATTGATAATATCATTGTGATAATCAACTATAAAAAAATAACTAAAATATGTAGAAATAAATATTAAACATTTTATGTCATGTTTTCTATATATATGGATCCAATACCATCAATTTAATTTAATATAATTATTAAAAAACACATTAAAACCAATTTAGATGAGGCTAGACATTTGATTCATCAAATTATATTACTTATTAATCTAGGGTCCTACATTAAATACTCCCCAACACATGTAATAATAGTCTAACGCAATCCTTATATATTTAAACTACTATTTAATTAATAAAAAATATTCCTTACAAAATTATTGTATTGAGAAATAAATACAAATTTATCAGTATTTAGACAATTAATAATATATATATGATTATATTTAAGGTCAAAAGGGTAAACATTTTAATAAATTATCCTATCCAACAGAAATTATGTTGATATTTAGGGTAATGTTTATATATTTTGGTCACTATATAATGAACAATTAATTGTTAATTCAATAACTACAACAATGAATAATGGAAATTAATATTGAAAAATTACATTTTCAAAATGTTCCTAATCCATCAAACAGAATAATGTGTATGGTATAAATATAGTTAATACCCATTAAAATAAGAATAAAGGTATATTTACATTGTTCAAAAAATAACATAATTTTAAAATTAAAATATTTCCATTGAAAAATATTATCTTTATTCTAAAAAACATTTTTAAAAAACACTTTTTTAAAAATAACTATAAATAATAAAAAAAATATTTTCATACATATTCATTGCAAACTTCATAAAAATGAAGACTCCTAATTTCATAGATTGTAAAAAATTAATTATTTTGTATTATAATCTTTTTGAAAAGTACGACATTATGAATGTGAAAAAAAACATTTGAATTTTTTTATAAAACTAAAATATTGGTAAAATTTTATTTTAATAAATCATTTTGATATGGATAAATAACACCTTTTAAATTGTTTTTATAAAACATGATTTGGTAAGAAATCATTTATTCAACTGAAGTGACAACTGGTGTTAGATTTAATTACAACATTTCCTCAGTAAATTTAAGTACAAATGTGTGTAAAATAAAAAAAATAACATAAGAAAGTTAATAAATAAACTTAGAAGAACAAACATTTAATATTATGTTTATAAGTGATCATATGTGTTCCTTTAATGGAAAATCATGAATAAAAAATCATGGCTTGAATATGATAATGATATAGAGTCTTAAATTAGTTATAAAGATTCATAGTGAATTAATCAAAGAATCAATTATTTGTTAAAAGTCTATATAAGAATTAAAAAAGATAAAAAATAATAATAAAATTCATTTTTACCATTATCATAGGTTTTCTAGGAATATGTTATATAACTTATTGAATGGAAATTGACTAATTAAATTCATTTCCACTTGGTACCTTCATATTAAAATATACAAAGATGAAATAATTCATTGTAAAAACTAAAATACTACGATTGTTTAAATATTAATGATATTATGTGTAATATTTTCATTATATACAACCTATAAATGTACTTATGTATATATAATTACAATATGCCTTTATGAAATTAAATTCATAAAAAATATATTACAGTATGATTAATTTCGGTTAAACATGATTTATCCATTATCTAATTTTTTGACAAATAATATTAAAATATTGGGGAACAATATTAATATTTTGTTATATAATTTATACTACTTTTATAACATATTATTTCCCTTTCATTAATAATATTTCTTTATTTTCATTGTATAATGTAATAAATTCTTTGTATATCGTATATGTGCTTACCTATTATTTTTTTATTCCTCTTTGATTGATCATGATTTAACAATATATATAATTTTGAAAATTATTCAAATATCATAAATATATATTAAATATGTATATAGAGTGATACATTATAGTTTTATTTTAACTGATATACACCATTCATAGATTGGTAGGCCACACGTACACATGAACAAAATTTTCATTCTCATGTCATATTGAAAGCATGGTAAATAATATATATATATATATATACATATATCAATATTATATAATTTTAATTTCAAATATATAACATATGGTTACTAATTATATTCAAAATTCATGAATGTAATGTGTCAATGAATTACATCGATCCATAAAGCAATTGTTGGTCGTACTTTCATGAGATGATATTGTATTCCCAAAAAATGGAATGAATAAGGTATGTTTGATATAATTATTAAATAATAATAATTAAATAATAAATATCAACTATGTATTATAGAGATTTATAATAAATCGTTATTATAATCATTGATAGGTGGTAATTGAAAGGAAGATGGCATTGATTCATAAGGTGATAATTTGACGTATATAGGAATGATAATATCGTAACCCATTTTATAGATGTTTGTGAAGGTGTAGATAATAACCACTACATTAAAATAATTCAATATATTCGAGAAACATATTTTTTTATTTATTCTTTTTATAATAATAATTCCTTGATCTTGTTAAGGAAATAAAATAAAAATTCTTTTAGAGGAACGTTACTTTCAATTTACGGTATCATTTCTATGTTTGAACTAATCCCTTACAATTATAGTTTTAAGATTACTAAATAACTATATGATCAGTTTAAGGATTTTTGGGATGTTATTCTGGAGTCTAATGTATGAAATAATTTTTTTTGAGGTTGTGAGGAGAGGAGGGGATGTGGTGGCCTTGTAAAGGTGGGGAAATTTAGTGAACTTATAACTTTTGAATGTTTTAATTTCACACATGATTTATTCAATTTATTGTTTCTATAATAATGGAATAAAATATATCATAGAATGTATAGGGTTATAATATATCTATCCAATGGTTTTTCAAAAAAATTCTAGTACATTTTTCCCTTAAGTTTAAATATTATTCCCTTGGTAATCTTGTTTTTCTCTTAATAGATGTTATATTTTTAATCATTTTCATTAATATCATAGGTAAAAAATTAAAATTTAATTTTTAGAAATTATAAATCATGATGATTATAAATAATGAATGAACTTTTTCAAAATAAATTTACATACTTTCATAAAAATATTTTAATAGCACTCATGTAGATTAGAAGAAAATGTGGGGTTCTAAAGTTTAAATAATGAGATGTTTACTATATTTTTCTATATAAATTCAACATAAAAATGGTTCTAATGGAATTAATTATATTTATTGATATATAATTAAAATATTTTTAATTTTTAATAATTTTAAATTGTATTTTATCATTATAAATAAAATATATTAAAATAAAGTTTTTAATTTAAATTTAAAATTATTAGTATTTTTTAAACAAGCATCCCAATATAGATACAAAAATCCAATTTATGATTATATTGAAATTACAATTTTAAAAATGATGATTATTTTTTCATATAATTTTACATATTTTATATATTTTATTTTTAAAAATTGTTTTTCATTAAAAGAAATGGATAATATCTTTAGAAAAAAATCTTATTTTTATTTGTAATAATGGATTGGTTCATTTTATATTTATATCGAATCAATTAGATGAATGTTAAACCATAATAATGAATATATAAAATATAAATTTAGTTAATATCATCTACAAATGGTACTTATTTTTATGTATTATGATTAAACAAATTTGGTGCATAAAAATTGTGTTTTATAAAAACATTTCAAGTTTATAAATTGGGGTTTCACATTCATTTATAACATGTTTGTAATATATGAATTAAAAAATTAATAATTTAATTAATAAAACTCAAAAAAAGAAATTATATTTTATAGTAGAAAATTATCATTTTAAATAATGATAGTAACATTATTTATTTAAAATTCAATCTTGTGTGTGACACAAACTATTGAAAAATTAGTATTTTGTAACAAATAATCCCTCAATGATTAATTCATTAAAATATATATCATTGATTTAATATATTTAATATATTAATTATATTTTAATGTGTGGAGATATTATATGCCATTATTTTCTTATTTTTTCATTTCATACACAAAATTGAAAGAAGTTCCATTTATTTAGAATTAACTATATGTTAAAATCTCCCCATGTAAAACAAATTGCGTCCTCCAAATATAAGCAAGAACTTGGTAATAAATTGCCTTAAATTTGTAAATACATTTATTATGAAAACACTTAATAAAATGGTTAAAATGTATCCTTATTAGAAGAGTGAAATAGTTTTAATAAGGTCTTATGGAATCACACATTTTTAGGTTTTTATGTACGAGAACATCAGTGGAATGTGAAAATTTGGAAAATAAAAAATAATAATAATCATATATTGTAAATGAAAAAATTGAACACTATAATTCATGTTTTCAACATAATTTTAAGGGTCTAAAATCCATTAATATATTTTAATATAAAAGGCCAATAGTTTATCATAAATAGAGGTATCAGGGTAATTTGTTTTGATTCAAGCTCATTTTACTAATTCTCAGTAATTATTTTGATTCATATGAATATAACAATATATACATACATGATAAATTTATATATCATAATAATAATTTAATCGTTTAATAAGGCTTCGATAAATATCGAATTCATAATTTATTAAAATAAATGAAAATTAAAAAAAATAATTTCTTATGAATAATTTACTAAATTCTCTTTTAACAGATCATATGATCTATAAAAATGACTTTATATCAATATTTTCATATTTTAAAAAAGTAAAATAGTATTCAAAAGTTAAAAAGTATAAGAAAATAATATCTAAAACACAATATTAACACCTCTATTTCGACATTAATAATTTTTTTAGATATTTATCCTATGAGAAATTAAATGTAAACCATGACATCAAGTAGGCTAGTGGGGGTCACTATTACCTTATTGTCCTAAAATCATAGGTTCAATCCCCATAGCCAAGAATTAAATTGATCAAATGTCACTCTGTAGATAGATTTTTCTTATTATAAAAAATATTAACATTATTCGTATAATTTTTATAAAAAATTTGGATATCCTTTAAATAAAATTATTTAATAAATAATATTTTACTAGAGTTTTTTATACAACATATTTTATGAAAATTCCTAATACTATTATTTGACTATTATTACATTGTAATTATTAGCATATTTACCTTAATAGACACCCATACCTTATATATTATATCTATAAAACATAGAAGAATTGTTATTCAAATAAAGTTTCCTCTAAAACATATATACTCACTACATTTTTCATAAATTTATATAGTCCTAGAAGACAGTCAGCTTATAAAACCTAAATTGGTCTTTTTTTAATTGAACATATGATTAATAATAACCTCATTAAACAATTTAGGTTTTTCATTATTATTATTTAAGGGTGGAAATATGTGATTCAATAATTTTAACCCAATCCTTCGATGTTTCATTATTCTTACAATTAATATTCCATTGGTAAAAGAGTTATATCGTTTAAATATAGATTCACAAAACACTAGTACATCATCCATTTTATTTTAAAATAGTTCATTATATGATTTAGGGATTCACATAGGTCATTTATTCTCAATATCTATTCAAATACATTAGAATATTCTATACTATAAATGTGAATTATCTTAAGAAAATACACATGGAGTATAAAAGGTGTGTAGTAAGGCCCCTTGTTAGGTACTATGTATTTCTCCAGTCATGCCTAACAAATCATTTTTAGATATATTACCCCTAGGTACCAATGATTCTAAACATATAGTAATAGTAGAATCCAAAAATTGATTTAATTTTATGAAGAACTATATTATCTCTACCCTACAAAAACATTATGATGTCCATCTAAGCTTGTTGTCAAAATTAATCAGAGCGTTATCTTGTCCAATCCATGTTGTTTTAAATCTATTTCACAAGATTTATAGTAATCCCGGTCTAATACTGATTATAGCATCCGAGTCCCCAGAAATTGGGATATGATTCATACATCCATTAAATTGGAATAGGAAATACGTAATCACATCCCAATGGTCTGAGATGTTTAGTAGTATTTGTAATATTGTCAAATACATGTGTCTTACAGTAGAAGTAAATAAAAATATTAAAACGAATTTTTTTTCATATTTTTCAAGAATAATTTAATTTTATTTAGTGTATACATTTATATAAATAAATTTAATATTTCTGGGATCATTAGAAAAGATAAAAAAATTAATTGATATTAAATGATCAATTTTTCTTACATATAATAAAAAAATAATTCATCAAGGAGAAAAATAAATATGTAATGATAAATCATTGATAACACATTTAATTTATATAAATATATAAGGGGGAATCAACATGGTTAGATTAAAAACAAAAATAACATTACATTTAAATATCATTATAGTAAAAATCAATATAGAATGTCAAGTAATCAAATAATTATGAAATTTAATCAGTGAATATTAGATGATATGTATCCAAAGATAACATCATAGTGTAAACACACTAGATAGTAAAAAATCAATTATAAATGATGGAAATGTATTAATATTGTATTTCATGTTTCATAGTTAATTTAAAACATTACCAAGAGGACCATTCACAAAATGAATTAAATCATACTCAGTAAATACCCATTATGAATAATTTATCAAACTAAACTGTCACTTGATAGAACAATTCAACAAGGTATATACTATAATCTCCCCCAACACATTTCATACAAGCCTAATGAATTCCTCCTCTATCGAGTAAACTATTTAATTTCTAAAAACTCTTCCTTATAAAATTTCAATTTTGAGTAATTAATGTTGACTTATTAATATTTTACAATATAAACATATACGTTTTAATGTTAATATCATATGTAAAAATGGTATATGGATTACTAAATATTCACATCCCAGTTAAATTATGTGTATATTATTATAAATATTTTGTCTACTGATCACAATAAAGTAAAATTTTAATCTGAATGTTATTGACATAATATATAAATCATGGAAATGATTTTCAATACATAACTTAGTAAGGGTCATCATAAAACATCCACCAAATGAATAAGTATGGTATCAATAGTGTATATACCCATTGGACTATGAATATTGTTTTGTATATTGGATGAGTAGAAATACCATAATATGATAATTACAAACACTATTGAGAAAAAAATACATCTTAGGTTGGAATAATTTTTTCAAAATTCATGTATTTTAAAATAATTTTTATAAATTATGTATATAAATATATTTTAAAATTTAAATAGATTTTTTAAAAAATATCATCATGTACTTCAATAGATGATATAAAGGAAATTATATTAGTATTGTAAAATGGTTAGATAATATAATTGTTTAGAAAAAAAGATTCATCTAAAAAAAATTATAAATACAAAAGGGGAACAAATTTGTTTTAATATGAAATTTTCAAAAGGAATTTAAAAATTATGTAATTATTTTTAGAAAACACGGTTTTTCAGAATGTAGATTTATGAACAACGAGATAAGTGATTTATTATATAATTAAAACATTTTATAATATAATTTTATGTCCCAATGAGTGAAAAATGGTAAAATAACATGAAAAAGATCATCAATAACAATATGAGATTAATATTATAGGGCTTATTAAACAAATTTCATATAATTTCCATTAATGGATGATTAAAATAAAACAATCTATATTAAAATGGTATTATAAAATAAATTCTCAAAATGATCATAATGTTATTGTGAGAAATAATTGACAAATAGACCATGTTTTTCAAATTTAAATACACATGACACAAGGATAAATAAAACAATTCATAGTAAAAATATATTATACACAAATCCATATAATTTCATCAAAAAATTATTATATCCCAATGGAAGGTAATTGAGTTTTGAAATTGTTTACCACTTCATAATGATTAATTAAAATCTCCTTTTATGAAATAATTCAAATTGAAACTCAGAATATTCTTATGAATGAAATATTCAATATATTACATTTCTATGAAGATGTACATACTCCATTAAAAATAATTAGTTTTATATCATTACAATATGGCTCAATCAAATTAAATGTATATGAAATCTGTTACCTTGTTCTTCCTTTTCATTGAACATGGTTTAACATACTATATAAAGGGTTTAATCATATTAATAACTAATATGGTGACCCCAAATATATTTATAATATAATATATGATCTTTTAATATCATATTATTAGTTATTGGTTAATAATCATTCATTATTTTCAAAATGTTTGTTTATAACAATCTTGTTCTTCATGAATGTGATGAATTATTAATTTTTTTATATTACATTGATAATGAACTATTAATCACATGATATTAAAATTTTATATTAATAACATATAATTTTAGAATATATTTTTTTATAGTAATCTCTTAAATTTAGTGGTTGAAAATGAAATACACAGTTCATAGAGACGGCCGGTCATATGTATGAATGAATATTATTTTCATTATCCTATTTTGTTGAATGGAAATAATATTCTATATATATAATTTTTATTATAGTTTCAATGATTTTTATATATATTTCATATTTTAATTTGAACCATCCTAACTGAATTTTATGTAATTCATATATAAATCATGTTTCTTTACTAGGTGGTAGTTCGCTATTCAAAAATGATAAATTATCATATTCCCCAAAATGAAATTCCTAATGGGATGTGTGATATAATAATTTAAAAATAAGTATTAAATAATATATATCATATATATAATATATAAAATATGAATCATTCAATGTTATCATCCTTGAATTGTGGAAATGGAAAAATGAATTACATTGGTTCAAAAAGCAGTAGTCCCTCTTACACATGATAGATGATTTTTTATTCAATTTATGAATGTGTGTAATGTTGTATGTTTTATTATTAACATAATAAAATATAATTATATGGTTGATACAATGTTTTTATATATTATACTGAAATTGTTAATTCAAGAAGGTGGATATGAAAACAATATAAAATCGGTTTTTGAGAAAGATTATATTAATTAAGTTACCCTCCAAGGTTTTCACAAAATCCATCAAAGGATGGATTTAAGGATAAAATAAAGCTTATATATTTAGATTAAGTAATATTTGATGTGATTTGATTGGATATTCTCTAATCCATTGTGGTTTTAGTGACTGAAGAGATGATGAGAGTTTTTGGCCTTTATTAGTGGGGGTAGAGAAGACTTGTAATTTTTAAAATATTGAATTCCATTGTATTCATTCATTATAAAGTGGAAATAATAATTATAAAATATTATAAAATTATAAATTCTATATATTTCCATCAAATTAGTTTTATAAAAGTTTATAGGACATTTTTACCGAAATGTTTAATGAATAGTCCCTTTGAAACACATTATTTTCTTAATTTCTAAAATTAATTTGAAATCATTCCACAAATAAATTTGTTAAAAAATATGGTTGTCCTTATTTAAAATAATAAATTATTTTTATTTCAAATATGGAGTCCATTTTTCCTAATTATTTTCGTATAATTGGATATATTTAATTTACAAAGAATCTATCACGCGACATAAAAAAGCATATTTTTAAAGTGAAAATGTTCAAATGTTTATAATGTTTTTATATCCAAATTAAATATAAAAATGACTCAAAGTACATAATAGATTAAAATTTTTATATAATATTTATATTTATTTAAAACAAATTATAATAAAATTTATCTTTATAAGTTATTTATATGAAATTATGTTTTTCAATAAATATTAATTATTTTGAACTATTCATTAAATAATTAAAATATATCATAAAAATACCAAAATATCATCCTAATTTAATTTTGAAATTAATATTTAAAAAGTAATGTTTTTTGGAAATATAATTTTTTTTAAATTTTTAAAGTATTTTTTTATAACACGTACTCTAATAAACCCGGGAAAACAACTTTTAGAACTTTATATCTTTTAATACATAAAATTGTATTTCTTCTTTACATATTACTATAAATTTGATAAGAATAATATTAAAAATTTATCAATATATAATATATTTAATTAATTAATATCATCAAATAATAGTAATTATTTTTAGTTATTATAATAAAATAACATTGTCATGTAAAAACCCACTCCTTAATATTACATTGGCTTATATATTAATTCATACTTATTTTGTTACCAATGAATAAAACCATATTTAAAAAATTTAATAATATACAAATCCTGAAATTTAAAAACATATAGATAAAATAAATTTTAAAAATAGAATTGATATTATTTGGTATAACTATGACTTCATTGTAACATAAGTTGTCGAAATAGTTGTTGCTTCATATATCATAATCTAACTAAGTTATCGATGAATTGAAATCTATCTCATATATTGAATTTATTTAAAATACTGAATATATTGTGATGTATTAGGATGCTTTATTCCTTCATACAGTTAGAGTTTCATTTTACATATGAAATTATAAAAAATGTTTTTATTTTATAATTCTTTGTGTATGAAATTATTTTTTATGGAAACATATTTTTGAATAATAAAACAACATTACAAAAATTGATGGATTATTTTAAAAAAATTATAATCAAATCATTTTTAGTAATAAATTTATATATTATTTATAATAGGTAATAATATTAGTATATTCAAATTTAATGGATATGTTATACTAATAGTGTATATCATGTGTTGTTTAACTTCAGTGTTGGATGTTAAATATGTGATCAATCATAAACAACTCAGGGTTCTTTGTAATAAAGTATAATTTTTTTTTAAAAAAATATGAACACACTGCCATGGATTATGAATGGTAACATTTGTTTTCTATGTAATTTATAATTTTAAGTTTAATTTTATTAATTTAAAATATAATAGTGTTAGACTAAATATATTAAAAACATAACTTTTTTAAGAATCATAACCCATATAATTGGTGAAACATTCACTCGACATCCACATTTATCATCACACTAGTCTATAATCAAATTATATTTTCAAATTTCAAACCTGACGACCCATTCATTGAAATTGATGTGAGTTACATATATTGAAATCCAATATATTCTTATGATGACATAAAATTGAACTAGGGGACGATAATAATATTTATAGGAATAATATTATTATATATTTAAAACTATGTATAATCATATAAATGAGATTTGATCATGAATAGATTATTGGTTTTCATTAATATTTATTCATCTAATTGTTTGGGTGTAATTTTTATACCCATTGAAAATTATTCATATAAATAATAATGTGTAGATCTTGAGTCAAGTGATATATTTTCATTTTTTGAGTGTATGATATGTGTAATTTTGAGAATTCATTATTGTAACCCTCATAAAAAATTGTAATCACATGAGATTTCACTTTACCTCTCATCATAATATGTTATTGATGTTGATCATCACCAAAAACAGTTTTATTTTGATTCTTGTAATCATAATTAACATACACCTTTTATATAAAACAAGTTTTGTAAGCATTTCATTCTATAGATCATTCCCATTATTTACATCACTAGTTAATTTATTTACATTAAATTACAATTAAATTATCTAATGAAATTAATTTCTATACATAAATAGATACTTATTCATAAAAAACAATTTCATATGTGTTTTGTCCCAACAAACCTATATGAAAAAAATATCATCTAATTCCTCCAAGTTTTGTATAGTTTTCTTTGAATAACATTTTACATTTCATATCAAAACCATGAGATTTATGGGTATCTCAAAAATATATTTCCCCTTTGACAACACATCAAAAAATTTCTTCATGGATACTGATGTCCTTTTTTTATTATTTACATTAGAAAATAGATTTTAGGCCACTAAATATTTGATCAGCCTTAATTTCATGTTCGATGATATTTCTATATTTTTTCCTCATTGGTCATATAAAATTTTTCACATTAGTAAAAATAGATTCATTATCATTTAGTTTTATATCAATTGAAACATTTTTGTGTTTTTATTTAAAAATTTGAAGGAATTAATTATCAAAAAATAAACTAATAATATTATCCAATTTGTTGGTGTCAATTTCATGTTGTTTTCCATGAAATATTAACAAGTATACACCATTGATCTGAGTCACCTACCAAATTATAGGTAGTAAATATAATATTTATTTATCTAGATAGTAGACAATAGAAAATATATTTTCAATGGTATATATCGATTACTCAAGAAAAACTAATCATAAGAAACAATTTTAGTTGGTCGACATTTCTTTTTGAAGGACTAAATAGAAAATTGTCATCCTCTATTTCTATTGGTATGTTCAATATGATTCATATCTTATAAATGTTTTATGTGCATAGAAGTATGATTTTTCAATTAATTTATCATAAAATAATGTTGGTCCAGAAGAAAATAAATTAATTTTCTTTTGAAATAATAAATAACATGATTACTTACAATTACATACTTTCACTAAACCAAAAATCAATAGTGTGAGTAATAATAATCATATCATGGATACACATAATCATGAAAATTAATTTATGGTTTTTCTATATATAAACATGTTATATTAAATATAGGGAACCATAGGACTAACCGATTTCATTAATGATCATAATCTATTGACATCAATAATGATGTCTTGTGAAAATATAAAACTATCGAAAAAAATCACACACGAGCTTCAATGAAGGTGCATAGATAGGAAAATTTTCAATAACAACTTAACATTATATTCATTAATTGTGATTTATTTGGAGATATCACCCATTGGTTAATCTGTTAGAAATACACAACAAATTTTTTATCAATATTTGGATATATTGATAGGGAAACCATATAATCATTTACTTACCAAAATATTTATATTATATTGTATACACCAGAATATCCTAAGGGTGATCACTAAGGTTGTCTCATTTTATATTCCATAGGATAACAGAATATATCCTCTGATAAAATTATATTACCCTATAATTTCATATATATATATATATATATATATATATTACATATTTTTAGACAAATACTCATTTCATTACAAAAACCCATGAATGAGTATTGTAAATGTACAATGTCATTGGAAAGATGGAATCATAGAAAATGATATGACATTTAACTAAATCACCTCCAACATAAATATTCCTAACTGTAACCCTTATTTGACATTCAATATATAATTTATTTCATAATAAGAATCGGTTATGATATATAACAAAGGGTTTGGTGAAATGCTTAGTATGGGTAAATATGGTAGATATCAATATTAAAGGAGTATAGGGTTTTGTTGTTTTGAGAAAAGAAATTCAAAAACACAACATATATATCATAGATCATTAATTTTATTTATGGAATAAATAATAGAAAATAATACGACATTTATCATTAATGAATTATACAATGTAATCAATGAGAACATAAAATTTGAATAATGCTAATATTTTTTTGTAAACATAGTCCCAAATAAAAAATAATTTCAAGGCTACCTGAACAAGATTTTATAACTTATTTATATTGAGGTAACCACCCATGTACATTCATTATGATTGTGATGAAATCTCATGTACCCTTATTTTTAGGATGACGTTAACCTATTTTGGATCCTTTTTTTAGATCTTAGATAACCTCTAACGTACCCACATTAACAATTTTGATATAACCTCTATGTATCACCTTATTGGTAATGGAATAACCTCCTATGTTCAAACAGTTTTTGACAAAGAATTACTTCCCATTTATCCTTTTTGTGTGAATGGGTTAACATATAGTGTATAATCTTTGCACAGAAAACATTAATAAATACCCAATTCAATGGAGGGATATATATGTCCCACATATCACATTATTTATACATTTCTATTACATAATATTATAAATCATTTATCATATCATAATCCATGAAAATGAAATTGATCTAATAGACATTTCATCATAGATTAATATGTGATAAGAAATGGATTTCATTTACAACATTTTATTATTAACATAAGTGATTGATATAAATAATAAAAAGTTTATCCTTAGTTAAAATCCCAAATAAATTATAATTTACATCAAATGATGTTATCCCAATTGAATATAAATTATATAAAAATATTATTAAAATATTATTGAATTGATTAGCTTTTTTATTGTTAAAACAGTTCATTAGATAATATAAATTTCGTAGATATTAAGGGGAACAATCATTATAGTGTATCCTTGGAACTTATATATGAATATTTAAATCATTTATAGGTAATGATAATGAAAAAATTATTCATACCATAAAAGTAAAAATAATGATTCCATTGAAATATTTGGTATGAATTTAAATGATCATTATTCATATATTGATAATTAGATTAACATTATTTTTTTGGTTTAAATTCAATAGTTTTTATAGTGTCTTTGAAGAATACGTTTTGAATTATAAAATCATTATATATAACATTTTATGAAAACGTATAAACAAAATAAAAAGGGTTTTGTACTGAATAATGTTATAAATTCTGTTTTTCCCTAAAAAATATTTTTTAACAAATCATAAATAAAATGAGAAAAAAAGAAAACATTTATTTTCAATTAATAACCATAGGATAATTTAATCGATGATTTTTATGTGTGATATGTCAAAATATATTATCATTGTATTCATAATAATAAATTGTGCTGATAAATAATGAGATTGTAACAAAATGATTTAGGCCATTAGAAAATGTTGGAAATGTATTACACATCAAATAAAAAATCATAGATGGATATATAAATACATAATTACAATGAGAATAATTAAAAATACATTGATGTGCAGTTTAGACGCATCAAAAGTGAAACAAGTAGTGAATATGGCATGGGTCCCATATAAATAATCATGATAGGAAAACCCCGACATGTTATGTCTCGACCTCCCACGTAAACATTCAACAATAATTTCTAATTACTACTGGATTCTTATAAATCAATTATAAAACAATAATAAAAAAAATTTAACAAATTTTATTTACATATAACCATTATTCTTGTATATTAACAATTTTTTTAACATGAATTTTTCAGGTAATAACTGTTTTGTTATCTCATATATGTTATCATTTGGTAATTCTATTACATATAATTATTTCATTTTAACATTACCGAAAGAATTATAAAAATGATATTAATACTATATACATTCAATATTTATATATTTTTTGTCACCAAAAAGGTAATAAAAATTAATATAGACCACACCATACATTGAGATGGTAGGTCATACATTTATATGAAAAATGTTTTTTATTTCGATGATTAGAATAAATAAAATTTAAATTGTAATTCAAGATAATAGAATAATTATTATTTTTTATATATCTCATATATTAATTTAATTTATCCTAAAAACCCTCCAGGTATAGAATTATGGATAAACGAGTTACATCACTTCACGAGGAGTTAGTTAGCCATACACATGGGTGATTTATTGTATAACCACATCACGGAATGTAATAAGTAATATTTAATATCATTTTTTTATAAGAACAGTGAAAAAATATCATATATATACTTTATATTCATCATTACAAAAATCATTTACATGTTATTAGGGAATAATGTCAACATCAGTTCATAGTACTATTTTCTATTTTACACATCTTCACCTATTTTGTTTCATACTTTATAGAATATGATAATGATGTAATTAATTAATTTAAATAATCAAATATCAATAAATTTTAGATATTTATGTTGTTATTTCATACTGGTTTAATATAATTTTATGAGGATGTAGGATGAAATATAATGAAAACACTTTGTAATGGACTATAAACATTCTTCAGATAACTCTTGTAGTTTTAGCCAAAAAGACTTCTTCTGAGTGTTTACAAATCAAAATATTTTCAATAAAATGTGGTGATAAATTTATATAATTTAATTGGGTTGGTATTTCATATACCTATGGTTTTATTAAGTGTGAGGAGATGATGTTGGGTCCTTTTATATGTGTGTGAGAAGAAACTCATTGATTTTTAAATTGAAAAATGAGTTCCCATATTTTAAACATGAATTTTTTTTTCAAAATTTCTAATTATAAATATTAAATGTGATAAGGCTGTAATTTATCCATAATAGTTTATTTTCAAATGTTTTTACGCCATCCAACCCCTTATGATTTTAGTTTAACACCTCATAAACCCATTTTATCCTTAACTATAGTAATTAATTTCTATAGTTTTTACGATTCCCCAAGAAAATAAATTAATTAGAAATTATTAACTCATAATAATAACTATTATTAGAAATATGGAATCCATTTTCACAAATTAAAATCATATAATTAGAAACATTAATTGTCAAATTAACCATGTGGAGTTGATGAAAAATATGTATCCATAATGAATATTTTAATTAATATATAATATTTTATATAAGGACCCATCATTAAAACATTATATAATATTGAATTAAATGAACAATTCACATTGAGGATCTTTTCCAGATTATTGTTATAGAGAATTAAGACATAACTATTTCATCTCAGTGATTACAAAGTATACACATCTACTCGTTTTACATTTTTTCACAAAATAAAAACTCTTGAACATAAGTTTAATGTCTACTTCCATGTTTTTGACATCATGACATTCCCTTGATCCCATCCTTGACCATATTCCACTTAATGTCATTTGAAAAACATTTCAAAAACTTGGGATGAGCAAAAAAAGCTCAGTATGGGATAGACAAAAAGAAAACATTAGATCATCAATATATACATAACATAATATTTTTAACATACCTCATGAAATCATATGATTTGTGAAATCACAATTAAATCACAAATCATAAAGGTATCTTGAGGCATTCATAACATTCTTACGTAGGGAGTAACACTCATGGTTACGTTTGGAATAACCATCATAGTATATTCCCTAAATCTATTCAGAGAAACTTTAGCTTTTAACTCCTTCGTGTTACCCAATGAATTGGAGAGATATCTCATGCTCACCCGCCCTTAGTTTATCATGAAACCACCCAACTCTATAAACATTTCTATAGAACCATAACGTAATTGTATCACATAAAATATGCATAATGAAAACATAACATTTCCACATTTCTATCACAAGATATCAATACAACACATTGATATAATCAAAACATTATCAAAACCATTTTCAATACCAAAATATATGAAATGTAAAACATGGTATTAATATTCATTTAAAAAATATTTATGGCTTGTAGAGGAAGCTAAAACTCAAATAATATAGCGGTGGAAAATTCATTGTCACTGCATACCTAAGACAAAAAAAATATTCCTTTAATCGTTTATTAAAATGATTTGTGTAAAAAGATTACTTTTAAATGAAATAAAAAGACCTAAGGGTTTTATACATCGTATAATATAATGTCGTGTATACATCAAAAGATACCTCAATGAAAGGATATTAAGACGACATCCCATACACATACGATATCCATAGATTAAGGATAAATCAATTACCTAATTATGCGTGAAAAATATAAATACACCCAATATAAGTGTATATTAAGTGTAAAACAATCAATGTTCATCCACACATATTCATAGTATGACATAATAATGATGTAGAGTTTTAACCCAATGAATTGAAATTGGGTTAATAAGTTCCCTTACCGAAATTCAACAGCCAAACGACATCACTATAAAATTCATAAAATGAGTTGATGAGAGATAAAAAGGGTAACTCATCACGTGGACATAAAATTAAAATTAATAAGGATATATAATAACATATCCAAACATTATGAAGATGTAAATTAAAAATCCCTTACAAAAATATGTCTTTTAAAAATAAGAGGGTGAAAGGTTCCCTTACCGATTTGGGTTACTTTTGAAACATACACCAAAATATAGAAAGACTATACAATGTGGATCTCAATACCCATATACAAAAGTATATTAGACAAAGCTTAGAATAATGGGTAGTACAGACACCACTTAATGGAGATAGTGACAAATATAGCTTGAATCTCACGGGAATAAATAGTGAGATAAAAACCCCTTACCTCAATGTAATAAATCGATCCATTTGAAAAAAAATGTAAAATAACCATATTAAATACATAATACCATGAATATAAATATAATCATGACAGTTTATATCAAATGGAAGTACACAATACACCATATGCAATAAATAATTTACGAACAATGGAAATCTCACGGAATTAAAAGTGACAAAAGAAATCCCATAACCTCACGTCTAACTTGTCTTGTTCGTTTCTTTATATTCCTAAATAATAAATGTTGGAGAATTTATAATTTCTTAAGGACTTCCATTAAATATTATTATTCTATTAATATCACATATTATCATGTTATAATAATTAGTTAATTATGTGAGTTCATATCATATGTTTTGTCGATGTTCGGTACATGTGTCAACAATGAACTTGTTTGAAGAGAATTGTACATGTAGTTATAATTATATCATCTACTGAATTGTGTTGATGATTTAAATATCATATATTTCAATTATATATGTATTTAATAATATTTCATAATTTTTGGAGATATGAAATGAAATTTACAGTTCAAGGAGACAGTAAGCAGTACGTACGCATGAACGCTACATTTATTTTTTTATCATATTAATGGACTTTAAAAATAAATTATACATAGATATATTATACATACAGTATAATATATCTGTTATATTGGTATCGTAATTTCATTAATTAAATTCTTTATAAATTCCATGTTTGGCATGAATGAGTCACATCACTTGAGGGGGTGGTAGTCAACACTTCCTCATATGAAATTATCGCATTTGCATATAATGAAAAGCATAAAGGTGTGTTTTAAATATAAAATAAAGAAGCATATAGAGGAAATAAATACAATATATATCATATATAAATATATTTCCATCATAATGGCCAACATTAATGGTGTTAAAATAAGATTGAACAATCATCATTTCATGATGCAGCAATTTTCCACCCACAGAAACAATATGTTCTTTAACCATTAGACGTTGATGTGTAATGTGTAGGTAGAATCATTATCATAAAAATATACTAGTATATTTAGGATAATTTTGTTATTATGGTATCAAATCATAAAAGATAGTGGTGATAAAAGAAGTAAAATAAAAGAATGAAACTTGAGAGAAGAAATTACCTCTAAATTGGGTAACTTTTTTGATTTGAGCCAAAGGCCTTCTTGGAAAGACTTATACCCAATGTGAGGCTTCTATGAGTGAGATATTGATGTGGATAGATAATACGAATATAGGTTGGATGATCCATGTGCTTGAGAGGTGTGGGTAAGGGGATAGCGGTGAGGGCCTTTTGTAAGAAGGAGGATGGTAACTTTTGGAATGTCTTGAAATGTTACTTTATTATAAAGTGGTATTCGAATTTTAAAGGTCCCAAAATGATATCGTTTTAGGATAAAGTGATAACGGTTCGAAATCCACCCATCAAATATTTTTTTGACAAGTTTATGTCTTATATTTTACCTTGTCGTTTTATTTTATTTAAATCGTTCATTAAAGAGGTAATCACTGCATCATCATGGTGTCTAAAATAAATTTTTTTTTAATGCCTCATAATTATAAAAAAACTTAAAATGATGTAGGAAATATTTTTTTCATTAAAATGACTCTTTATATTGTTATTGATCATTTATGTAAACAAAATTAATATTTTTTTAATTAGGATATACAAACCATTGTTATATTTCTCCTCATTTTAAAAATAATGCCATAATTGTCACTATCACACCCATGTGACTCCATGGGACCTCATGTTTGGTAAAAAGCATCCCATGGTTGGAAATGACCCAAACAAGTGGATTTGGACACATTTTGGGGTCATTTTTTATTATTATGATATTATTTTGTTACCCTTAACTACCTGATTACTAATTAATCACAACAATTATAGATAATTACCGTCGTTACTATTAATAATGTCCAAAAGAAAAAGTGTCTTAAATAAATAATTTGGAAGTTATGATTCCAAATATGGAATCCATTTTACCAAATTACAAACATAGAAATTTCAGTAATTAATTTAAAAATAATTCTCGTTGTCACAACCGAAGAGGAGTTTTTAAGAAGTAGAATTTTTCAAATGATTGACTTGTTTTTACATCCAATTGAAATTTAAAATTACTTCCATTGAACAACATTGTATTAAGTGATAAAAAATAATTCAATTAATCTTTAAAACCAATTAAATGTAAAATCTAACTATATAATTAAATTAGATGGAAAAGTAGTTTTGAAGTAAAATGCAGCATTTTTCACTATTCATTAAAAATGAACATTTGACAGAAAAATACCAATAATTTATCCAATGAAAATTTGATATTATAAGTTAAAAAATTATTTACGTTTTACCAAATTCAAAGTATAGAATTTTTATTAATTAATTTTATAATTATTTCCAGTTTTCCAAAAATAGCGTGTTTTTAAGAAACATTATCTATCAAAAGATTGATACTTGTTTATGTCCAATTTCAAAGTGAAATTAATTCCAATGACCACCATTGGATCAAATGGTAAAAATATATTTTTAATACACATTAAACCCAATTAAAAAGATAATGTAATGATATAAATAAATTATTATAAAATTAGGTTTTGAATTAAAATACAACATTCTTACTATTCATTAAAAAATTGAACTTTATCCGAAAAATAACAAAAAATTACACAATGTAAAATTTGATGTCCTGATTCTAAAGAAGGATTTTATTTTTTCAAATATAACCTATAAAATTGACAAAAAAATATATTTAAAAAGGGTGTTCTATTAAATGGCGGTTAATTGACCTTTTAGAAAATATTATAATATATATGGTTAAAATTGAATTCTTTTCTTATTTGAAGCCTCTAACATTTATTGGATAAATGTAAAAATATTTAACAAACATGTATAATCATTTTATTGTTAGTTTTTTTCATTACAACAATTACAATGGCTAGGAATTAACTACCATTTAAAATAATAATATTAATTTTTCAGTGAGGAACATAATATTTCAATGAAACTCGTTGTTGCGTACTGGGTACACCATCAAACATAGCCTTCCCATTAAAGTAATATTAAAATTTTATTCACAAATATTAATAAATATGAAAACTGTCATATTCATTATTTACCTAGAATGTTACATCCTTCCACCCTTTTGGGAATTGCGTCCTCACAATTTTAAAATTGGGCTCGAAAACTTCATTGAAATCCCCACATCAAAAAAGGAGTAAATTAAACTATAACTTTAAAAGAATGAATGAAAATTTCAAATGCCACCCAAGACAATAGATATTATGAATCTACGAGAACATGGATATGGAAGAGAAAATTTTTTGTCAAGTTCTGATGCAGAGTGATAGAATACTTGTTTAGGAGAAAGTTAACCACCAGAAAATCACAAACTTGTGATGGGTTAAACGATATTCGATTCCCCAGTATGAAACGTTAACACACAATGTTTTTTATTTAAGTTACTTTTCATTGAGGAATTTATAAATGAGATTAACTAAATTATAAGGAAACATACATAGTTGACATGTAGACTTTCATCTCTTACTATATTTCTTACACAAACTCATATTTTCTCCAAAAGATGAGTATTTATGAAGACTTGTTCACATTAAGAGCACTATAATAAACTTATAGAGAATCAAATATTCCACAAAATATGAACTATATATTTTCCATGTCTTTAGGACATAACCAAAACAAAAAATGTTAGTTCAAGATCAGATAATCCCCAAAAGAATAATTGTTTATAAAAAGAAATACTACTCTTAATCTACAAAATCCAACAAAAAGAACCCAAGGATCAAGAAAGACCAATAAATAAACAGATATCCAAAAAATTATTCAATGTAATTGCCACTAATATTGACACCCAAATCACGAAAGGATTTAATCACATAGTCTTACAATGTAAATCATAACATTTATCTCCAAATAACATCAGTTACTCTTAAAGTCACATACTGAAATGAAATTAACCTAATCACATATCCTCCATGATAGGTTAATCATTTCCCAAAAACAACTTATTCCTCATTCATAAGATCATCTACCAAAAATTTATTATTCAAAGTAACCAGGGACTTCACATAGCTCAGTGGTAGTAGATAAATACATGTCAAACATTGGTTGTGGGTTCGATTCCCACAGCTTCATCTAACAGGAAGGGTTTCTACACAGTTTTCGTGTTGTCCCTTTTTTAAAAACTATATAATTTTTTATCATTCCCAAAAAGAGATAAATTCATAAAAAATATTCATAACATATTTTTACCACAATGGTAATCTAATAAATTTCATTTTTCATACCGAAATGTATTAACTGGTAATTACATCAAATTGAAGGATCATATAATTCAAAAGGGTTCTTTTTAACTATATCCAGAAAAGAATAGATAATTATTGCTTGAATAAAATATTTATATATCAAACATTAGGGTTACACATACAATAAGAAGTCTTCCAATGTAATATCATCATAAAAAGAGCCTTAATACTTTTAATAATTTAACTATCCTAAAATATACCATAACTCTTGGATACATTGTATGTTTACTTCTTACTCATTCTACATTATTCATGATCCATTTACCATTCCTTCACAACTTATTCTAAAATACCTCTTTACTATAAAAAAATCATGAATCATATCCTAAGGTTAAATAATAGGAATACATATGTTAATAAATAATACATACATTTCATTCGTCATTATTAGTTTCTTCATCCTCAATTATAATGGAATTAGGTATTGGTAAATGAATATTTGTATGATCATGGTGATACCATTACCGAAACATCTTCGTAATACATGAGTTTTCATAATGACCATGTACACAACATTTAAAACATTCAATTGATCCTCCAGAATGAACTTCTTTCCCTTTCCTAGAGTCAACTAGATTGTTCATTTTTCCATTGCAATTCATTGTTTTAAGAACTGTATTTCCACATCTATAGCATCTTTCTGTCCCATTGAAACATTTTACTATGTTTCCATTTTCACATCTTTGACACATAGGTTTTTCAACATACATACCTTTATGATTATTACCTGAACCGTCATAGGGATTTGTTTCTTGAAAATATGATGCCTTATAGAAATCACAGAGGTTCAGGTGGTAAATCATGAATACAGATAGTTGGTTCAGAATAACCATAAGAGTTCTCATTGCAACTACCATATCATTCAGTTGCTCATTCAGAAAACCGTAACAGTTTTCTTCACATCCACAGTTACTTTGGTGCCTGCTAGATCTATCCATTTACTAAAAGCAAAAAGGTCAGTGTGAGTATATCAGTAAAATAATCATATAATATCCTATGAGAAGGGTAAATACTAAGATATACTTATTCATGTTATCTTAAACTCATTCAATTTATAAAAATAACTATGACTCTTTCTAAAATCTTATCCATTATGGTAATGTCACATGTTCTTAAAGAATACCTTTACCTCTAAAGTTATCTAAACCAACCATTGATACCAAATATAAGGACATGAACTAAAAACATTACATAATCTTGAATTAAATTAACAATTTACATTGAGGATCTTTTCATGTTTATAATTTTAGAGAATTAGGACATAACTATTACATCTCAATGATTACAATGTAGACACATATACTCAGTTTCCATTTTTTCGCAAAATTAAAACTTCTTGAACAAAAGAGTCATGTCTAGTTCCATGTTTTAGACAGTATTACATTTCCGTGATCACATACTTGACCATTTCCACTTTATGTCATGTAAAAAACATTTCTAAAACATGGGATGAGAATAAAAATCTCAGAAAGAGATATTCAAATAAAGAAAACATTAGATCATCAATATATATATTACATAAGATTTTTAACATACCTCAAGAAATAATAAGATTTTTTAAATACATATAGAAATCATAAATCATAAAGGTAACATTAGGAATTCACAACATTCTTACGTAGGGAGTAACCCTCACTGTTAAGTTAGGAATACCCATCACAGTATATTACCTTAATCTCTTCGGAGAAACCATAGCGTCTAACTCCTTTGTGTTACCCAATGCATTAGAGAGCTATCGTGAGCACACCCGCCATTAGTTTATCACAGAACCAACTGACATCATAAAAAATTCCCAATAACCATGACATAATCATATCACATAAAATATGCATAAAGGAAACATAACATTTCCACATTTCAATCACAAGATATCAATAAAATATATTGATATAATTAATTAATTATCAAAACCATATTCAATAACAAAATAAAATAACAGTAAACATGGTATTTATTTTTCATTAAAAAAAAGAGTTATGGCATATAGAGGAAGCTGAAACTCAAATAATGGTCACGATGGTGGAGAAGTCAGTGTCGCCGCATACGTATGACAAAAAACATTCATTTTGTCGTTTAGAAAAACGCTTCATGTAAAAAGATTCATTTAGAATGAAATGAAAAGTCAAAAGGATTTTGTAAACTATATAAAATAAAGTCATGTAGAAATCAAAAGACGCCTCAATGAAAGAAGATTAAGACGAAGTCCCGTAAAAGACGATATCCTTAGATTAATGATAAATCAATTACATAATTATGTGTGAAAAATATAAATACAAACTATATAAGTGGATATTAAGTGTAAAACAATCATAGTTCATCCACACATATTCATAGTACGACATAATCATGAATTAAATGTTTAACCCAATGAATTGAAATTGGTTTAAGAAGTTCCCTTATAGAAATTTGACAGCCTAACGACGTCTCTTTAAATTTCAGAAAATGAGTTGATGAGAGATAAATAGCGCATCTCATCACACCGACAGATGAATTAAAGCAATATGAATATATAATAACATATCCCAATATTATGAAGATTTAAATTAAATGACCTAACAAAAATAAGTCTTTTAAAAAGAGGAAGGTGAAAGGTTCCCTTACCGATTTGGGAAACTTTCGAAACATACACCCCATGAATGAAGAACTATACAATGTTGATGTAAATACCCATAGACAAAAGTATATTAGAAAAAGAGTTAAATAATGGGCAGTACATACACCACTCAAAGGAGATATTGAAATGTATAGCTTGAATCTCACAAGAATAAATAGTGAGGTAAAAACCCCTTACCTCGTTGTAATAAATCAAGTCATATGACCAAAAGATAATAAAAACCAAATGAATCACATAATACCATAAATATAAATAGTATAATGATAATATATATCATATGGAATTACAAAATACAGCACATGCAATAAATAATTGGTGAACAATTAAAATCTCACAGAATTAAAATTGAGATAAGAAATCCCCTTACCTAAAGTCTGAATTGTCTTGTTGATTTCTATATATTCCTGAATAATAAACTTTGGCAAATTTATAATTTATTAAGGAATTACGTTAAATTTTATAATTCAATTCATATCACATATTATTATTTTTACAATAATTATTTAATTATATGAGTTCATATCATATGTTTTGTCTTTCTTCGGTACATGGGTCATCAATGATATTCTTTGAAGTGAATTGTCAATATAGTAATAAGTAAATCATCTAAGTAATTGTGTTCATGATTTAAATATCATATATATATCCAGTATATATTTATCTAATTAAATTCATTAATTTTTGGAGATAATAAAAGAAATGTACCCTTCATCGAGACGGTATGTTGTAAGTACGAATGAATGCTACTTTCATTTTTTTGTCATATTAATGGACATTAAAATTAAATTAGAAACATATATATTATAATTCAAGTAAAATATATATGTTATATAGGTAAAATATGTTTTTTAATTAAAATATTTATAAATTACATTTTTGCATGAACGAGTCACATCACTTGAGGGGGCGGTAGTCCACAATTCCTCATATGAAATTATCGCATTTTCACAACATTCAATGCATAAAGGTATGTTTTAAATATAAAATATAGAACCATTGAGAGGAAATAAATAAAATATATATCATATATAAATATAGTTCCATCATAATGGCCATCGGGAAAGGTGTTAAAAGAAGATTGAACAATCATCGTTTGGTGAGGTAGTAATTCGCAACCCAAAGAAACATTATGTTCTTTACCCGTTAGACGGGGGTGTCTATAAGTGTAGGTAGAATCTATATCCTAAAAATATCCAAGTAAATTTGGGATACTTTTTTATTATGGCATCAAATAATAAGAAGATAGTGATGAGTGAAGAATGAAAATAATAGAATGAAACTCGAGAGAAGACATTACTTCTAAATCGGGTAACTATTTTTTATTTGACTCAAAGGGTTCCATTGAAAATCTTCTGCCCAATGTGTGGCTTCTAAGAGTGATAGAGGTATGTGGAGAGATAATATGAGTAGAGGATGGATGATCCAAGGGCTTGAGATGTGTGGGAATTTGGGTAGAGGTGGTGGCCTTTTATAAGAGGGGAGAGGGTCACTTTTGGAATGTCTTGAAATGTTACATTATTGTAAGGTGGTTTTCAGATTTTAAAAGTCCCACAATGATATTGTTTAATTATAAGGTGATAAGGGTTAGAAATAAGCCCAACTAATTGGTTTTTGACAAGTGAATGTCTTAAATTTTACATTATCCATTCATTTTATTTAAATCAGTCATTAATGAGGTAATCACTGCATCATCATGGTATCTTAAATAAATTTATTAATTTAATGTCTAAAAATTATAAAAAAAAGTACCATGATGTAGGAAATATATTTAGCTTTCCAAATAATATTTATAGTCTAAGAGATCATTTATGTAAACTATATAAAATTTTTTTTACTTAGGATATAAAAACCATTGTTATATTTAGCTTGTTTTTAAAAATAATGTCATAAATGTCACTATCACACCCATTTGACTCCATGGGCACTCAGGTTTGGTAAAAATATTACCATGGTCGGCCATGACTCAAAAAAAGGATTTAAAAACACATTGGGGTTATTTTATATTATTATGAAATTATTTTGTTACACTTAACAACCGGATTACTAATTAATCACGATAATTAAAGATAATTACCGTCTTTACTATTCAAAATGTCCAAAAATAAGAGAGTATTAATTTAAATATTTGTACCTTCTGATTCCAAATATGGAATCCGTTTTACCTAATTCCAAACACAGAAATTGCAGTAATTAATTTAAAAATTATTCACGTTGTCACAACCAAAGACGAGTTTTTAAGAAGTAAATTTTATCAAAATATTGACTTATTTTTACATCCAATTGAAAATTAAAATTACATACAATGAAAAAAAAATTATTAAGTGACAAAAACATAATTCAATTACACTTTAAAACCAATTAAATGGAATTTATAACTATATAATTAATTAAAATTAAAAAGTTGTTTTGATGTAAAATGTACTATTTTTCACTATTCATTAAACATGAACATTTCTCAGAAAAATACCAGAAATTTATCCTAAGTAAATATGATATTACAAATTCAAAAATGATGTCCATTTTACCAAATTCTAAACTTAGATGTTTCATTAATTAATTTGATAATTAATTCCCGCTGTAAAAACAAATAGCGTGTCTTTAAGAAACAATATCTATCAAAAGATTGACACTTGTTTATATCCAATTTCAAAGTGAAATTAATTCCAATGATCACCACTGGATTAAATGGTTAAAATATATTTTAACTACATTTTAATCCCAATTAAAAATACAATATAAACATATAAATAAACAAGATTAAAATGAGGGTTTGAATTAAAATACAGCATTTTCACTATTTATTAAAAAAATGAACTTTGTCGAAAAAACAACAAAAATTTCCCAAAGTAAAAAATTGAGGTCCAAATTCTAAAAAAATATTTTATTTTGTCAAATATAACATTTAAAATAGAAAAAAATTATTTTTTAAATGGTTTTTCCATCAAAAGGAAGTTAATCGACCTTTTAAAGAACATTTGAATATTTATGCTTAAAATCAAATTTTTTTCTTATTTTATTCCTCTAACATTTATTGGATAAATGTAAAATATTTAACAAACATATATAATCAATTTTTAGTTAGTTCTGTTCATTCGTGCCATTACAATGTCTAGGCATTAACTACCATTTATAATAATATTAATATATTATATGTGTGCAACGTAAGATTTCAATGAAACTCATTGTTGTGTATTGGGTATGCCATCGAACATAGAATTTCCCTTAAAGTAATATTAACATTTTATTCACAAATATTAATAGATATAAAGAATTTCATATTTTTTATTTACCAAGGATGTTACATTTTAATATCAAAATTCAAAATTAAATTTATTCCAATGAAATGTATATTAATAATAAAAATATAGATGATCTAATTTAACAATAAAAAATATATAAAAATAAAATTGATCTATTTAATTCTTTAAAAACAGCAATGTCTAAATAAAAGTCATTATGTTTACTATTCATTATAAAATTAATCATATAATAAAATAAAAAATATTACTCAAATATAATTATGAAATGTATATTTATGAAATTAAATGTATTTTGTGAAGTAGCTTTTATAAAATTGGAATAAATAATATTTATAAAATGTCATAAATATAAATAAAAACATTTTTTAGAAAATAATGCTTACAAAAAATTAAATAACTTTATTAAAAATTGAGTTCCATTTTTAAATATTATCCCATTATATAAAACCTTTAGAATTAATTATTAAACATTATATAAATATTTATTCATGTATGATTGAATGTTATGTTACGATGATAATAATTAAATAATATTTTTAATAGCATATTGTGGTTTGTAATAAAATTATGTTGTTTGTAACTAAAAATATTGTTGGCATTAAATTTTTTTAAAATTAATTATTCCTAAAAATCATGGGGTATTACAGAAATTGTATCACCAATTGGAATCTGGATGCAAACTAGAACCGAGAGTAGAGGTTAGTTAATTGTTGGGCTTAGCATAGATTTTTCTATTTTAGGACACGAGTAATGATGAATGAAATTTATCAAACCCAAATAATATAAATGAATTATGATATCATAAAAATTAATACAACAATACATCTAATGTATTATATTGAATAATATAAAAAATTGAAAAACAAAAATAACTCAAAAGAGTATCTCCAACAATTACTCTAGTTCAATGTTGGAACAATCTACCATAGAAACTAGAAACCCTTAAAATCACATAAAAATATATATGAATGGGTGATCCTAACTATAATACATATAATGATCCCCCGTAGTACCATACATTAAAATTTTAAAAAACAGATATATTGATTCTATAATGTGTAAATAGTAGAACAAAATTACCATATTATATCATATACACCTTTTTTAGTGACCCTCACTTTTATTAAATTATTATTAAAATGTGTTTGTGGAATACATAAACAATATGAAATTAGAAACCCAAAGACTATACTAGTTTACTGAATTTGGAAACATTGATACATACACACTAGTATATATGTAAGATATTTTTCTCCTACTACGATCTTCTAAACAAGAACCATTCATAGACACATGAAACATAATACATATCTTCTTAACATGGGGAAGGAAACATAAAAATGAGTGATATCAAATGATCATTAAGGGTAAAACGGAATATATGCAAGCATAATAATGGTAATATTTCTATGCGATAAGTATAATGATAATAAAAGACCATACCCTACTTATAATCAATCGTATACAGAAATCATGGTATAAATATTTTCAGTTCATAAAACATGAGTCATAATAAAATAATAAACACAATTCATGAAAGCATTAAATTGAAATGAAAAATGGAATTTTGGATGAAAAATAAAAATATATAATTATTTTCATAGTAGTCATGGAATTGATGTTAAATCCATCACATTAGAAGATGAAAATAATAGAACTCAGTTCACACCTTATTTGTGACCTGTATTAATTAACTGAGATAACTCCTCTTTCCAGCCCTATTATAGTGAACCACATTCATTTCTCATTCCATCCATTCAATATTGAATCAGGTACATTTCTCATTTCAGCTCTATACTAATGAACTGTGTACATTTCTCATTACATCCCTATTAAACTATATCATGATTATTTCTCATTGTAACCATGACTATCTCATGAGATATATATAATTACGATACGAATTAAATTGAGATTTTTCCCACTTATCTCATAATGAAATCATAAATATGTGTTCCACAAAATGATAAACCCTCATATTGAAACCCATGAAATGAAATTGATATAATAAATATGTAATCATATCATATCCTAAGAAAACATTACATTAACAATTATTTGATTATAAACATAACCCATGAAAAAAATCATGTTTCAAAATCATTTATCCTATGTAAGTGAAATGGTTGTCATAATAATTAGTCCACCATAAAAATCCATTCAAGAATGAATATTAATGGTACCATTGTATAATTTCATATTTTGGCATGAGTAACATGAACAGATGTCATATAAGATAGAAAATAATGTGGACGGATATTTAGAAAACATTTCATGATGACAATATACTTTATAATTAGAAAATATTTCTTGAAATACTAATACCTGTGGAAAACCATTTCCTATGAAAATATTTTGAAGACATAAAATGAACACATAAAATATTTTTTAATAAGTTTTTCCCTGAAAACATATAATAATAGCGTGAATAAATTGTGGAAAACATTTTCCTTGAATGATATTAAAATAAATTTGAATTCATTTTTGAAAACTTATTTTCTTATTATCATATTATATAAGATTGAAAATATTATGAAAACTATTTTCAATGTTATAATATAAAGGATCATTCATAAATTAAGAAGAAAATTTTATTTCTTAAGATAGATTTTAAAAAATATAAGTACATATTTTAAAAAATAATCATTTGAAAATTATTTTTCTTAGAAAATTATCTTCAATAATATTTTGAAACCATTTTTTATAAAACATCGTTTTTGTCACGACCGGTTCTCGGGGCTCGTGCCATGACTACCCCAAGCCCGCCTCCCATAGGCTAGGGGCTGGTGACTAGCACCAAATGTGTAAAATTGGATAAATGGGAAGGAGTTGCATTTGTAAAAATAAACAATCACCACAGAGTACGTAATAGAAGTAAAAACTATGTAATACTGAATAAAAAAGTAAGTGCTGAAAAGTAATTGGGCCAGTATACAAACCCAACTATAAATTACAGTATTACTGAAAATCTTTTAAAACTACAGTAAGGTAAAACAACAACTACTGATTCGTCCTCCAGGAATCCCACCTGAGGGGTGGGTACAGATGGTCTCCTCAGCACCTCGGGCCGTCTGTTTGCTCTGTGTACGTCTCATCAAGTGGTCCACCTCTCGGTACCATCCAGCTCCTCAAGTCTTTAACTCATTCAGTGTTTTTCGTCATCTTCATCCAACACAATGTAGTACGGGCATAGCCTATGTTGGGGTGAGTATAATGATACTCAGTAGGGACACTGAGTCCCGCAAGATCGTACAATATTCACTTAGCTTAAAAAATAAGTAAGATACAAGACACGATTCATCAATCATCCCTACTTTGGTATATGTACATACATATACCTAATTCTTCAATACAGTTCGACTCCAACTCTCGAGGTCATACACAACCTAGTCCACATAGGAAAGAAGTCAATCATATCGATGATAATGATTTAATGTCAAGAATTAGCTCACACGGGTATACATATTTCATATAATGACAGAGATGATCATATGTAGTCACTGATTCATCAAAGCTATAGGACCCATGTAGGATACTAGACCAGCTAATTTGTCGGACCCTCGTAGGATACTGGACCAGCTACTCTGTCAGACCCATGTAGGACACTAGTATAGAAGTCAAACTGTCAGAACCACTTTGGATACAAGTACAATAGTCATCGCTATAGAATCCATGGAGGATTCTGGTATAGCAGTCATCATCGTTGAACCGATGGAGGATTCCGGTGCGATTTTTGTCGCAGTCACAGCCAACTCTAAGGTTCCCGCACACAGCACACATGATTCGGGGAGGGTCAGATCCTTGATCCCAGGGGTCGATACATCATCTATAATGAAGCCATAGTTGATGTTTCCCAATGTTCCTCCTCGTCAAAAGTAACCAAATGCGATAGACAGCGTGTCAATCACTCGCCCGGTCTTAGAGTTATGGGCTTTTCCGTTTCAGGCGCCCGGTTGGAATTACGCACGTTCCAAACCTGGTAGTTTTTCAAAGTCATCCAGGACTCACGTAGAGTTTTTCAATAGTACCTTTTCGTCTTATGGGTTATAGTGTCATAGAAGGAGCATCGATCAAACGCACGGTTGTGAAGTTATTCGCACTTAAGCCTAATGGGCACGGCCCGTTAAGCCCAGTGGATGACAAGTCGGGTCGACCTGGATTTTGCGGGTACGACCCAGATGGTGTCGGACCGGCCTGGTGAAACACGCGGCCAGGCCCGGCATGGCGCGGCCAGGCCCGAGGGCTGTGGCTACGCCCATCCCGGTGCGGCAGGGCTCGACCCGGGTGGTCGAGCGCTGCAGGGGGGGGGGGGTGGGGGCGACTTCCCGAACTGGTGGCGGCGCCCTCCTACCCTACAGGACGAAGCCATCGCCCATATCCAGTTCGAGCAGCCCGCTTCGGCGGGCCGTTCTCCACTGCACGCACCGCCAGGCGGCACCACGGCCTCTTCCAACCTGGTCAGCCGACGAGCCAGGATGTTCACCTGCCCAAGGGGCCCATGGAGTGCTGGCTGCGGACCTCCACAGCACGACGTCCCATGTGATGATGAGGTCATTGCGGTCCAACTGGCTTCAGAAGGCTGGTTCTTCGTCGGCCAAGCGGTTTGTGGTTGGGGGTCATGGTGTTTCCCTCTTCACGTGGCACCCAGTGCCGCAGTCTTCTTCGGTCACATCCACATCTTCCTTTACCATCTCCATCCAAATAAAACGAGGATCAACAGATGGTCATTGGGCCGGGTTCGTTCGCTCTATGCACTTCGCCTTATGTCGCATCAAAACGCCGAAGATATAACATGGTTTCAACGATGGAAGAAAAAAAATTCAATTAAAATTGAAACAACCCACTACCTTGATTAAGGTTCATTCGTCGATGAGCTAAGAAAATGAGAATCTCAGTGGTTAGGCGTCATAGATGATGTTGTCGTTTCGTCAATGTTGTTGGAAGAGGGATGTAGGTAGCGTACTAGTAGCGTCACCTCCTCCCTTTGCCCAGTTGATGTAGTGGAGGATGGTGATCATGTCCCTCACATTCTTCATTGTAGTTGTTTATCATTGATGAAATGTGTTCTTCGTCAAAAGAATAACACTATTCTTCTCTTGATCTCTCCCAAAATTCTCCCAACACAAAGAGGGACAAAATAAAATAATAGCTAAGGCTATTATATTATTCACACATGTAATTCAAAATTCAAACACATTAATTAATTAATTGAAGAGTTTAATTCATAAATTAAAAATTGTTTGAAAATATTAATGAGAGAGAGAGAGGGAGGTGAAGAGATCACATCCATTATGGGGGATTTTTCAAATTAATTATAGGGGGTGTCAATTGGGTGTTTATGGAAGGTGATATGTTTGGGCTCGTGTGGGCCCCACCTCACAAATATCCTCTCATGAGAGGTTTTGTTGGTGTGGGCCCCACCAATAACATCACCTTGTTGGACATAACTACCCAAGATTAATAAAATTTTTCACAACAATTTTATTTAACTTTTTTATTAAACCCCAAAAATTAACATCTCCACCGGAGCTAACGAAAATGGGGTAAAGGTCTCCTTATGAGAATAGCGGTGTTGCGAGTTAATCAGTTCCCTCAGATTTCAATTTTGAGCATCAGTTCAAATGATAGAAAAACCCACATGTACATTTACTAAACGTACCTGAACAAAACTTTAGAAATTGATTCTAAGCACACCGGGCCTCGAAATCAAGTACCGTCAAAAACTGCAGACTCATAAAATTCCAAAGTATTTACAACAAAATATTTCATGAAATTTTTGGGTCTTTACATTACTCCCACCTCAGGGATTTATGTCCCCGTAATGCTACAACACACACTAGTGAAAAAAATGTTGGTATTGAGCTCGCATATGAGCCTATCTCTCCAAAGTGCTCTCCTAAAGGTTCTCATGCTGCCAGCAAATGCACACCAGAGGAATCGACTATCCAAATAGGGCCCACTCCTGTCGATCCTTGTTCTCCACCCGGACCTCTAGGATTGTTTCACCATCATCGTTGTCCAGCTCCCCATTATCAAGGATGTTGGTCGGATCATACATGTATATCATTAGCTGATATACGTTGAAGACGTCATGCACCTAGTGCAAATGAGTTGTAAGGTCCAGGTGGTAAGCCACCTCTCCTACTATGATGAGGATCGATAAAGGTCCGATGAAACATGAAGATAACTTCCCACCCCAGCAAAATCTCTGTACACCTCATCGAGGTGAGTCCCACTGGAAAACATGGTCACCTTCCTCGAAGTCCAATGTTCTCTGTCTCCTATCAGCATAGGACTTCTTTCTTTTCTATGTAGTTTTCAGCTTCTCCAGAATGATCTCCACCTTCTCCTTCATAGCCTGAACCATCTCTTGTCCTATAAGTGATGACTCCCCTGGGTGAGTCCAACACAGAGGTGACCTACATGGTTGGTCATACATTGCCTCCTAAGGGTCCATCTCGATTGTTGAGTGCTAATTGTTGTTGTATGAAAAATCCACCAAGTGTAATAAATCCTCCCAGCTGCGACAAAAGCTGAGGACACATGCATAGAGCATGTCCTCGAGAGACTGAATGGTCCTCTTAGTCTGGCCATCCGTCTGAGGATGAAAGGCGGTGCTCAAACAAATCTGTGTCCCAAGAGCCTCCTGTAATCCCTTCCATATCTGGGAAGTGAATTGAGCATCTCGATCGAAAACGTTAGACGATTGCACACCATGAAGTCGTATGATCTCTTGAATGTAGAGGCATCCCAAGATCTCTACCGACAGATGCTATCTGATCAGTAGGAAGTGGCCGACTTGGTGATTCGGTCTACGATCACCCAAATAGAGTCATGTCCTCTGGATGTATGTGGATTCCCTATCACGAAATACATGGATATCCCATACCACTTTTACTCTGGGACCTCTAAGGGCTATACCAAGACTGCTAGTACCTTGTTCCCTACCTTCACTTGCTGACAAGTGAGGCATCGTGAAACTAACTCTGCTACAACCTTCTTCAAACCCGGCCACCATTGTAGTCGTTTGAGCTCCTGATACATTTTCGCCACTCCTAGATGTACCACTAGAGGGTATGTGTGAAACTCCCTCCACACTTCCTCTTGTAGTGAAACTGGTACTAGGGTGCATCCCCTGAAGAGGATGACATGCTCCCCTAATTTAAAAAATCAATCAGGTGCCTACTATTAGGATATCTGAGCATGTCACATCTCATACTCAACATCCCCACACTGTGACTCCTTGAATAACTAAAGAAGTGGATGAGTGACTATAAGAGACTGAAGAAAGGATTCTCCATATATATCCACAAAATATATCTGTAACGCGACTAGCTGCTCTGTTGCCTCTCCTAGCAACTGAATGCCCGATATCCTACTGGGAGCATCAGCTACTACATTCCCCTTCCCATGAGTATAGACTATCTCAAAGTCATAGTCCTAGAGGAACTCGATCCATCGCCGCTGTCTCAGGTTATGGTTCTTCTGCGAGAAGATGAACCTGAGACATTGATGGTCAGAATAGACTGTAAAGTGCTTACCCATCAGATAATGTCCACACATCTTCAAGGCGAAGACCACTGCTGATAAGTCCATGTCATGTGTAGCATAAGTTTTTTCATGCTGTCTCAATTGTCGTGAACCATACACGATCACTGCTCGCTCTTGTATCAGGACCCACCTGTGTCCGGTCCTTGATTCGTCATAGTAAACTATGTACCCTACGCCGTCCTCTGTTAGCCACAAGATGGGTGCCCTGGTCATTCCATAACTCTGCTCCTAAAAACATTGACGACATCTCTCTGTCCACATGAAGGGATTCCCCTTCTTTGTCAAGGCTGAATGTGGGGCTGCAACTTTGGAGAAGTTTGACACAAATCCTCGATAGTATCCATCCAGAACCAGGAAACACTGCACATCATTCATGCTCCTAGGTGGCTCCCAAGAAAGTACTACCTCGATCTTGGCATGATCCACCGCAACTCCAGCCTCCAAGATGACGTGTCCCATAAATTGAACCACTTAAATACAGAACTAGAGCTTCGAGATCATACCATAAATCTGGTGCTCTCGGAGTGTATGCACTATGACCCGAAAGTTGTAGGCATACTCCTCCTCAGTAGTCGAGTAAATAAGTATTTCTTTATAGAAAACTGTGAAAAATAGATCGAGGTAAGGCTGAATGATCCTGTTCAGGAGGCTCATGAACTCCGCTGGAGTTCTGGTTACACTGAAAGGCATAACCACGTACTTGTAGTGGTCATACAGACACCTGAAGGTCGTCTTCTGCACATCCATGTTTTGAACTCTAAGGTGGTTATATCCTGACCTGAGGTTTATCTTCGAGAACCATCATGCTCCCTTTAGATGATCAAAGAGGTCGTCAATCCTTGGGAGTGGGTACTTGTTCTTCACGGTCACCAGATTCAGGTGACATTAGTGGAGACATATTTACAAGCTCCCATCCCCCTTGATGGTGAATAAAATCCGAGAATCCTAGGGTGAGACACTAGGTCGAATAAATCCTTTTCCCTACATGTAATCCAGCTATACCCACAGCTCACGAAGCTCAATAAGAGCCATTTGATATACTGGAGTACATATCGGTGATGTCCCAGGGTACAGTTCTATGTAGAATTCTATCTATCAATGAGGAGGTAGTCTTAAAACATCTTTAGGAAAAACGTCCGCATAATGATCCACCACAAAAGAAAAAATCGTACTCCACACATCAACCACTCTAAGGATGAGACTAGCCAACTGATGTGTGATCGACTGCCCTATCCTCCATGAAATTCCATCATGTGATGAAAATTCTCCCTTCTCACCGGTGAAGGTGAACCTGGTCCCATCAGTGTGGACACACCACACTTTTCACCTAATGTAGTCGATATGAGCATGGACTGTAGACAACCAGCCTATACCCAAGATGACGTCGTAAGGCCTCGACGCCGCTATAAAAATATCCCAGCCGAAGCTCTCACCTCCTAGAGTAAGCTCACACTACCGACACTAGTGTGTAATAGTCGAGTCTGCTTCGGTTGAAGTCTATAGACATAATGATCGATCCAACGCCTCCGTCGGAATCTTCAAGCTCTGAACAAGGGCAGCGACAATAAAAGAATGACTCACATATGTGTCTATAAGTACTGTATCAAGGGTGGAATAGACACAGATAGTACCTTGAATCATTTGAGGTGTGTCGTGGTCATAGGCCTCGACTACCTGGAGCTGAGCCTGCCCCTATCAACCATCTCCCTATGGTCGGGGTGGTCCTACTAGTGGTGGTGGTGGTGGTGGTAGAGCCTCAAAGCATCGTCCCCCACCCATTTCTCATCCAGCTCCTCTGCCTCATCCACCATCCCCCTGTGGACCACCACGATCGAAACATGTACCTCTTCCTGGGAGCCCTCTCTTCTATATATTGTTTTTCTGCATGGCGGGGTGGGAAATCCCAAGCCATGTAACCCTGCTCGATGCATACATCGCACTAACTTCTCAACGTATAGTTGGCTCTGTTCCGTGAGTCCCGAACAACCGAACCAGTATGCTGAGGTCGTCCACCAGATGGCATGGTCCTCATGGACCTCTGTGTCAACTGTCTACTGCCGTCTGCAGATGACTCCTCGATGTGTCACCCTACAGTGGGTCTCCCTGCTGGTGTCAGTTCAGTGATAAATCTCTCCACAGGATGTTCTCGCTCCACCACTCTCGCCTGCATCGGAATACTGAGGGAGATCATAGAATCCCTGATATCATGTATGAGTCCCTGCTCAATTGTCCGGGCCCTGAAGAATGTGTCTCGTACCATATCCATGGGGTAGCGTGAGAGGTCAGTGAACCTCATTGAGTACTGAGCTACTGTCATACATCCCTTCCGCAGATGTAGTAACTGATGAATCTGTACCGCATGAAGGGTGGTTGGAAAAAACTCCGAGTGGAAAAGACTCTCGTATTCTTGTCAAGGGGAATGATGCCTCGTCATGCACCTAGGGCATCAGGATCCTCCATCTACCTACTGCTGCGTGCAGGAGACTCGTGGAAAGGATCACCATATGATCGGTGGTGTACCTACCATCTGAAAACCCTGACGACATCCTCCATCCAATCCTCAGCTGCATGTGGTTCTATCTCTCCATGGAACCTGGGAAGCCTCTGTCGCTGAAACTCATGAAATTTGATCAGACGGCGTGTCCTCTCTGCTGCTGGGGCTTGTAGTATTTGTGGCTTATTGGGTAGTGGTACCACTGGTGCCTCCGATGTGATGGGGACTGACATAGAGGCCTCGTAGCTCGGTGGGCTACCATCCTGCATGTAACTCAGAACCCTAGATGGCTGCCTTAGTTGGGCCATCCAGAAAAGAAACAGTTGTTCCATAGGCGAAAATAATACCTGGTGAGTTGATATAAAGTAATCACAAAGAAATATTTTGAAACATAGATGCAATCTGTGTTTTTGTGTATTGAGTTGGAAATCAGAGATTAGGGTCCTCATGTATGGATACCTCACCCTCTGCACCAAAACTGGACTCCCTGGACTGAAAACCACACTCAGTACTCTTAACACTATTTCTTCACAGTAAGATAGATCAGATTCCTATGTTCTGCATTAGAAATAATTCATATGATACTAATTTTTCACAACCCGTCCTTGGGGCTCGTGCTGTGACTACCCCAAACCAACCTCCCATAGGCCAGGGGCTGGCGACTAGAACCAAAGGCACAAATCCGAATAAAAGGGAAGGAATTGAATTTATACAAGTAAACAAACACAATAGAGTACACAACATAAGTAAAAACTATGTAATACAAAATACAAAAGTATGTGCTTAAAAGTAAATGGGCCAGTATACAAACCCAACTATATAGTACATTACAACTAAAAATCAAGTACAACTATATTAATGTAAAACAGCAACTACTCAGTCATCCTCATGGAATCCCACCTGACGGGTGGGTAATAAAGGTTCCTCAGCACCTCGGGTCTGTCCTTCTGCTCCGTGTACATCTCATCAAGTGGTCCACCTCCAGGTACTGTCTAGCTCCTCATTTCTCTACCTCGATCAGTGTTTTCCGTCATCTGCAACCAACATAATGCAATGCGAGCATAACCCGTGCTAGGGTGAGTATAACGATACTCAGTTGGGACCCTGTGACACGCAAGGTTTCACAAATATCCACTAAGGTTAAACAAGATGTAAGATATAAAAAATGATACATCATCCAAACCAACATAGTTATATGACTATAAAAATACCTAAGTCTTCAATCCAGTTCGGCTCCAACTCTCGAGATCACGAACTACCCAGTCCAAAGAAGAAAGAATTAAATCACATCGATGATAATGATTGAATGTAATGACACATCTCACACATGTATACATCATTAGTACAGCAATATAGATGATAAGATGTAGTAATTGATTCATCTAAGATGTTGGATCCACTTAGGATACTGACCAGCTAAGCTATCGGACCCACGTAGGATACTAGACCAGCTACTCTGTTGGACTCATGTAGGATACTAGTACAGATGAAAAACTGTAGGACCCACTTAGGATACAAGTACAGTAGTCATCGTTTTCGAACCCATGGTGGATTCCAGTACAGTAGTCGTCATCGTCGAACCCATGGAGGATTCCAGTACCATTGCCATCTTAGCCAGCTCTAGGGTTCCCACACACAACACGCTCGATTCTGGGAGGGTCTTCTCCTTGAGCCAAAGGGTCGTTGAATCAACTATCACGAATCCAGATTTGATGTATCCCAACGTTCTGTATCGAGAAAAGGAACCCAATGCGACAGACAGTGCGTCAATCGGTCTCTTGTTTTGATATTTGTAAGCTTTTCCGTTCCAGGGGCCTAGTTGGAATAATGCTCGTTCCAATCTCAGACATTTTCCAATGTAATCCATAACTCATATAGAGTATCACAAATGGACCATTCTATTATAAGGGTCCTAGTGCCATAGATGGAACGTCGATGGGACGCACAATCGTGAAGTTATTCGCACATAAGAATAATGGCCTTGGCCAGTTAAGCCCAGTGGCTGATGGGTCAGGTCGACCCGGATGATGTCAGATGACCTAGTGAAGCACGCATCCCGGCATGAGGTGCTCGGCCAGGAACGACATGCCCCAGCACAGCATGGCACGCCCCGACAAGATGCAACTTAGCCAAAGCGGCCGAGCGATGCGAGGGGGTGGGGCTACCCAATGACCTCCCGAACCGGCAACGCTGCACAAAGCCTCCCTCCTACCCGACCGACCAAAGCCGGCTGGCTTCTCAAGTGTGAGTTTCCCACTTGGGAAGGAGGATGTCCACCGCATGCTGCGCCACAACCTCCTCTAACCCAGCCAGCCGACGAGCTGGCCGGTGCACCGACCAAAGCGGCCCGCGGAGTGCAGGCCACAGACCTCCACAGCGCGGCGCCCCTTGTGGCGCCGCAGTAACTTCGGTGTGGCTGGCCTTAGCTTTCCAATTCTTCATCGGCCAAGCGGCCCGAGGTAGCACATCGTGGTCTATCCTTCTTTGTGCAGCACCTGATGTCGCGGTCCTCTTTGGTTTCCGCCGCATCTTCTGTTACTATCTCTATAGAAATAAAATGAGGATCAATGGAGGGTCGTCGGCCCGTTTTTGTTCGGACCACACCCTCCGCATTAAGCGGTATCAAAATGCCAAAGATAAAACATGGTTTCAATGAGTGACAATGAACAATTTTATTCACATAAAATTGAAAGAAACACCATACCATGATTAAGGTTCGTTCGTCGACGAGCTGCGGAAGACGAGCATCACGGTGGTCAGGCATCGCGGATTACAATGTCGTTCCATCAACGTTGGAGGAAGAGCGAGGTATGTAGCGTTATTGTGGTGTCCACTCCTTCCTTTCCTCAGTTGATGTAGTAGAGGAAGGTGATCTGGTCCCTTGCATTCTTCGTCAGAGTTGTTCATCGTTGAATAACGGTGTTCTTTGTCAAAAGAAGAACACTATTCTTCTATGGAGCTCTCCCAAATTTATCCCCACACAACGAGTGGGAAACTAAAATAATTTCAAAGGCTATTATTTTATTCACACATGTAATTCAATATTCAAACACTTTAATTAATTAATTGAAGAGTTAATTTCAATAATTAAAAAGTGTGGAAAAATATTAATGAGAGAGAGAGGGATTTGAAGAGATCAGATTCATTAAGGGGAAGTTTTGAAATTAATTAAAGGGTGTGTTAATGGGGAGTTGAGGGGAGGTGGTTAGTTAGGGATCGTGTGGGCCCCACCTCATAAATATCCTCTCATGCAAGGTTATGTGAGTGTGGGCCCCACCAATAACTTCCCCATGTAGTATATAACTACCAAAGATAAATAAAATTTTCGCAATAATTTTATTTAACTTTTTTATTAAAACCAAAAAAATAAATTCTCCACCCGAGCAAACGGAACTGCGGTAAAGGTCCCCTTAATCGAATATCGGCGCTGTGAGTTCATCGGTGCCCTACGATTTAAATTCGGAGCATCGGTTCAAAAGATAGAAAAACCCACATGTACGTTTACTAAACGTACACGAACAAAACTTCAGAAATTGATTCTGGGCACACTGGGCCTCGGAATCAAGTGCCAAAAAAACCGCAGACTCATAACCGGTTGAAACCATTATTTTAAAACATCATTTTATAAAAAAAAATATTTTCATCTGAAGAGTGAAATAATAACTTGTTTTCGTAAAATCATTTTCTAATATTAATATATACAAAATAGTGTGAAAATGTGACCATTACATTGATATATATTTAATATACTAAGGACAAAAAAAATCAAAAGTTTTATTGAGAGTTTTATCATATTATTTCGTTAAATAATAATACTCATTAGCAATATTAAAAAGTGATGAGATTGATTCAAAAAACAATTATCACTTGGGAACATGAGATCTTATTATGAATATAAAAAATAGTAATTAAAAAAATTATTATATATCAGTAATATAATAATGTTCCAGACATAACATATAAAATGGTTGTATATACACCTCAAAAAAATAATTTAGGTGCATCACAAAACATGAGTATGGATGACGGAAAATTTAGACAAAACAATTTTATTAATTAGGTAACTTTTCAACCATAAACCAAAAAAAATAAATATCATAAAAGGGGTATTTTAATAGCATTTTTTTAATATTATTCATATAATAAGTTATAGGGAAGTATATACACCACATGAAATCAATGAGTGATAAACATGGCATGTATCTCATAGAAATAAAAAGTGAGTTGAGATTCCCTTACCTAATGTCATGAATCTCGTCATACTCATTAAATATTCCTATTTAAAAATGATAGTTTAATATTATTATTTTAAATAATATTATTCCTAAATCTAATACCATATGTTGTTCTATTATGACCTTATATGATACTCTTGTTACAAATAATATTTTATGTTTTCACTTCAGTTAATAACTTCTTTTTCATCGTATGTGTCTTGATTTCTCATATCATTGGTCCTTATACCTACATCAGCATTTAATGAATTCAAAGAATTATATAATTATAATTCATATTTTTTATATGTGTATTATAATAATATATATAGTATAGATGTATGAAATGGAAAACATCATTCAGGAGACTGTAAGCAATACATAGGCAAAAAATCATTTTTCCCCTTCTTATTATTGTATTAAAAAAATAAGGAAAATGGAATATGTATATATATATATATATGAATATTTATATATATATATATTAAAGTGAAATTTTTATTTCATAAAATTTATTTAATTTTACAAAACCAATCCTTAAAACATTTCATTTACTATGTGAGTGAATCACAATGAATTGAGGGGTGAACAGTCCACACTTTGCCAAATGAAATTATTATATTTAAAAAAAATGGAATGTATACATATATGTGTTTTAAATGGAATATGTTTGAATGATGAGATAATAAATATAATATATGACATATATAAACACATTATCTATCACAATTCCAACCATAAGATTTGGTAACGGCCTAAATAATAGTTTTCCCAAAGATGAAGCTCTCCACATAGTTGATCTTCAAATGAAGAAGATAGTTTATCCTAGAAATGAATATACTCTTTAGGATTGATCAACCCCTTATAAAAACCCAAACCAGAATCATGTCATGTTTTTCAATCCATGAATTTTACTCCTCATTCAGATTCACTTCAATGAATCAGCACATCATCTTTGTCTCTTCCACATTAGAGGCACTGAGAAACTGCACCTGCTTTATCACATCATCCTCTGAACATGAAATCAAATCAATGTAAAATTAAATATGACAAGATGGTTTCATTAGACACATGGCTTCTCTGTCCATCTTCTCATCCATTTTCTATCTTGTTGACTCATTATTCAATGGAGTTGGCAGCATGTAGTCCTTCCTACCATTCATCCTCCTATTACTCCTGCTACTCCTCGGACTGGATTACCTTGCAGAAATAATCTCACTGGTTTCAATGGGTTTTTCCACCCAGTCCCTATTTGAGCATTCTAGGTGTTCATGACCATGGTTCATGCCTTCCTAATTAAGCCCCTCAAATAAATTTCCCTCCATTATGGAGTACTAGTTCCCAAAAGTATGCTCCTCAATCATTCAAATTGAGTTATGGTAAACCACATCTATTGAAGACCCATGATTTCCCTTTTGTAGGTCTTCATATCCACTTTCCACATCCACATAGAAAGCACGTCTGATGACGTCTTCAAGACCCACCACATGGGTCATAGTGACAATAAAAAATTCTTGTCTTCTATCACTATGAGTATCCTAAACTAGAACAAGATCCGCATTACCAGAATGCATAGCTTCCCAAGTATATTCTATTACCTTCCTCAAGTCGTCACTACTTGAACCATGTACATCAGTAGAGATATCTTTTTCATCATCCACATTGTATTCCACAATACCTCTTCAAACCACAACCATTTGGACTAAGTCTTCTGAAACTCTGAATTATTTGTCCACATACTTTTCAGCAGCATCCCCCTCTTACCAAACATCTATTTCCAAACAACCATACCCCAAATTGATGTACATTTCAGGCTGAAATATTCATGTTGGACCATATAAACACCTTCAGAATGGTCATCCTCCACCTGTGGTGATAGAAAATCCCGACCTCTACCTCCTCCGACAACCATCTTTTTGGGGCCAGCATCCATACAGACCATTGTATATTTACCATTCATGGTATCTTCCTTCCTTCCTGCAAAATGATCTCCTAAATGATGAAAATAAATCAAATGGGTGGGGAGATCCTTATGATAAAAATCCTAATCGTGACCCAACCGACAACTAGTAGTGTAGAAATATTTCTAGTTCTCATAGACCACCCATATTCAGAACCTATATTCCTCGCCATTCATAATCCATAAATAGTCAAAAGGCGACTGAGACATGTCCAATAATACAGAACCCCTATTGAATAACTGTGATAAAACAGCTTCATTGCAATAATCCTTGTACAAAAACCTACCAACTAGATTGCCAAGAATGATAATAACAACGGGATTATGGAATGGTAATGTTGTCAAGGTAAACATAAACAATCCATAGTAGATAGTGAAACACGATTCATATGATATTCTACGGTCATGCGGAAGTTGATGAATCAGAACCTGTTGAAGCTACACTGAGCACACGACCAAGCCATGATGAGGTCTTTAGCCTATTCCAATTGAATCCTAATGTGGTTTCTGTCAAGAAAGAAAAAAATCTCCCATTAATGGTGAACCCAGGATCCAATGATAAACATTTAAAACTCTTCAACAGGAGGCCTCCTCATATTGAAGCGAGCTACAAAAGTGAGATCCCAGCGAGTAGATGATATAAAGAATTCATAAGTTGAGATATGAATGTTTAGAATACCATCAATGAGGTCTCAAACCTTAGGGATAAATGATTATTTTAGTAATGGATGAATGGAATATATAATCGAGATGGATAGAAGGAATACCAATCTCTCCCAATATAAAACAATGCTCCCTCCCCCTCCGAGGGGGGAGGGGCCAGCGTTGGAGCCACTGTTATCACCAAGGGAAGGAGAGCTTCTAGGGTTGCTACTGTCATCCCTACTCTGTTCCTTACCACCATGTAATAATAATTTTGTAAGTGAGATCATGAACCCAATAGACAAATCATTCCATCATGTTCAGATGAACAGTGATAGGGAAAAAGTCTAGGAAAATGTTACAATAAAAAATCCTAAAATATTTGAGGACCTATAGGGCCTTCTTGTGTATCCGAAATGAAGGTACTACTACAATATTTTTTGATAAATATCCTTTTTTAATGAATATTAATTTTATTGAAAATATATAAATTCCTAATTTACTGAAAATGATATCCTTTATTGTCCATTGATCAACATTATGTGTTTCCAAAATGAACGGTGAATTTTTCATTCATAATGTACAAACAAATCAGGAGACCTCTTATATTCCATCCCATTAGTTATCATCACCACATGGTACTTTAAACATGCTATCCAATATGCATAAATCCTCATTTGGAGAGAAAACACATTAAATGCACTAAGATTATCTGAAATTTAAATTAAACATTCCAAAAATGTATAACATTATAACCCATACAAAAGATGAAAAATGGAATCTTTATAAATATATTCATGATGTTAGCTTAACATTTCTCTCCCATATATCACCAAGAAAGACTAGGTTGGTGAATTTCAATCATGGGAATACCATCATAATATATTCTTTTAAAACATTGTATTAACCTAAAATAGTTAAATTCCTTGTCGAACACATATATTTTTCCTTATTACTATTTATATTGAAAATATTAATTAAATAAATAAATGTTGTAAACGTCATCCTTGATGACATATACCCCCTTTATAAAAACTAGTTCCTTGGTAATCTATTCTGTCCAATTTATTTATTCATATCTAGTATATCATTATCCAATACTTCATTATCTGAATGTCAGATATTAATTAATTTTTACATAACGTGAGTAAAAAATAATATATTTCCCTTAAATTGATTTTTATGTCTTTTTCAACATTCAAATTGTCCTTTTAATTAATTAATTAAAACTTATACTGAAAAAGAAAATCATATTACATGATTCATTTGACATAATATTTAATTCCAAAAAATAATTATTTCATTCACAAAAAATAATTCATAAACCAATAATCTGGATTCATAAACATATTACTCAATACCACTTTATGTAATAAAAATATGTAAAATGTCTGATTTTTTCTCACCCTCAATCTAACTTTGTTTGTTATGATTAATGGAAGAAATAATGGAAGAACAACACATTCCATTCACATTTTGTCAAGGTTATAATTATTATAAGAAGTATAAACATTAATCATACCACCTTGCTGATTTTTTTGTGATATATCGATTTGGAAAATTGATTCACCCGATTCCCTAAATTAATGATATAGAACATTAAATGTTAATCATGTTACTTTTAGTTCTCTCAATTTTATTAACCAAAATTTATAGACCGATAAATATTAATTACATCTAGGAACAATATACTAAATAAAATTATCTTATATTATGTCTAAATAATGACTCATTTTTTAATATTTTACACCTTAGGTTTATCGTATGATATTTATATAAAACCTATATTTAAATAATTCATGATGGTTAATGATGTTTTTTTTCTATTACCAAAGCATATACAGTGGGAGTCTCAAATAATGTGTAGATAAAGGCCTATTGTCATGTATCAGATTACCCCCAAGCCAGTCCTAGAACATCCTTTCCATGTTCTAAACCTAGAATAAATCTATATCAGATCCACATCCAAGTATATTATCTAGATAGAGATGCTAAACATAAAAAATTACATACCTATTTTAAATAAAATTTTAGTGCTTTTTTCCATCAGTGATAAAACCCTAGTATTTATATTTTTATTACGTTCTGGGTGTTTTGAATATATTAAATTGAAATGGTTTAAAATTATTACAATAATGAGTTTTAGATTAAATTATATATTATATATTATTTTAATTATTTGTGAAAATGTTTCTAACTATTTTCTTTTTTTGTGTAAACATTTACAAAACAGGTTGACCATCTACCACCAATCCAATATGTATCAATGTTAGCTCAATGAGCTGAACAACAAAGGTGGGAATCAGGAGATCCATACATGTCCGAAGGATCATTAGGGGATTAGGATTGAGCAAAACCTGTCATTGATGAAGCCACATAGGTTATCCGTGTGTGATAAAGCATCACAATAATAATATAAAATAATAAGGTTGTACGTTCCACATGTTTTATAGCTCTCAAATGAGGGTTTGGGTGTGTAGTATCAGGTGTACACCACATATAATGAATTATTGGATATCTTCTGTCTGGGAAAATAAAGTTTCGACCCCCATATTATGGTTTATATATGGGATAGTATCTCTGCCTCATCCCAGTCTCTCTCTGCAATGGCCTACAGCGGTCCATAGATGATTCACAGCCTCTGCTAAAGATTCACTACCACCTAGACCCTCACTAGACTCTACACTAGCCACCTATGTACCCTCAGACTCACTTACATTCATCACATAAAACCATCAACATCCTTCTTAACCATTAGCACCATTACTCCGACCCATTTCCATTATTCCCACCAAGGTCACCATCTGTCCCTATCAAACCCCCTTAAGTACCAGATGATGCTGATTTCCTCCACCATTACACTCCACATCGGTCATCCACTAGTTACACATCTTTATCAACTATGGTAGTAGCTACCATACACATGTAGAGCCCCTCTCACCTCTATCTGGCCTACATAGTACCACTACTGCCAGACAAGATTGGGAAGGCCACTACCACCTGCTGCCACTCTTGGTCGACGATGTTAGGACCTCCTCTACTGAGCTTGAGTACCTCTGTCCATTGTGAAGAACATAGGATGAGGGCACGTAAACAATGGATACCTCACCAAACCAGGTAGTTCAATAGAAATTCATTCAGGGCCTTACCAGTTACAAGCGTGTGCCGCAGACCTCCTCCCTCGAATATCAACACCATTGTCACTTTTCATTTATGTAACTTACCCACATTTGGTGTGCCGCCTTCACATCTTGCACACATGATCTCCTCTAATGGGAGACCCTACGCTTCCTGGAACCTTCCCAAACAACCCCTTGAAACCAATATCTACTGTAGTTCTTCCCTCGCATAATGGGAAGCTACGTGGGGGTGTATTTTTAGGAACCTATACACAATTGTATTTATAGAAATGGTAGGAAGATTCCATCCTCCTCACTTATAAAAGGAGGTAAAATCCTCCAACCAAAGAATCGTGTCATCATAGCACTCATCCAGTGAAGAGTATTAGAAGCACCCACACAAAGATGGTGAATCACCACCTCCTCCTCTATTTTATTATAATTTCATTACTTGTTCATTTTTGGAATCAATGACCCCTTTATTCATAGGTTTATAAAATCTATAGTGATTGAATGAAGAGAAGAGGGATCCGATTTTTTTTTTCTTGTTATGAATGTTTTAAATCAAAGGAAATATATTTTTTGAATGAATAGTTTCTAATTAAATATATTTTTATATTTAAATAAAATATGATTGTATGGAAATTTATTCTTATGTATTTAATTTCATTGATATAATAATTGTTATACACTGGAATGATCTATATAGTTTTTATGCCAATTGGTTAATCATTAAATAAAATCATGAAAGGGAGTGTTTTACTGATTAATAGAACACATAGATATAATAAGATATAATAATTAGGTTTTTTTGGAAAATAAATAATAGAATGTTTATTGCCTATATTATGAAAAACAATTAATTAATATTTCTACTCATTGACATATAATTAAACCAATGAATAATTGAATAAAAATCTACTATTTATTTGTAAAATATTTCATAAAAGGAAAAGCTTTATTTTTCTCGAAAACTATGATAACATCACAAATAGGTAACCACAACCTAAATAAAATCACATCCCTCTCATAAAAAATTCACATAAACTCTCATTATATGATGTTTTCATAAATCATTCAAACATTAAATTTATTTTTTAGTAACACCTATTTTAAAACAATACTCTACGGAAGAATAACATATTATTTAAGATGAATACTTCATTATCAAGGGGATTAAATTGTTTTTTCAATAACTCATGTTAAGCATGTGTCAAAAAAAGTATTTTTTACAAGGAGTAACTGTAAATATACATAACTAGTCCCTCTAAATGGAACTAATCAATTTTTATAATAAGATTGGGAGTACACTATTTTCAAGGCATGTGAATATCACTCCTGATATTTATGTTGAATATATATGTGAAGATTAATATTGTTCATTCAGAACCACCCACAATGGAATTAGACACACAATATACCAGGAGAGACCTCTGGGTTAGGATCTTCACCAACCTACTGAATCTTTTAACCATGCCTACAAAAAATGACATTAAATTATTTGTTAACTTAATCCTGGGGTACCTAAATTTTGGGTCCTGAGGGTGAGGATCCTAATTAGTGTATTCCTAAATTTTGACATGTGTGTTACCACTTCAATCAAATAGGAGTTGTGGAGGATAATGTTAAATGAAATATAGTCCCTTAATTAACCTAAGGAACAAATAAGGAATTTTCATATAACATACACTAACATGAGATCCATGAATGGTATGATCTCAAAAAACATTTCATGAGAAGTTCCTTCTCAACCTCATAGTGCCGAAAAATAGGGAATAAGTTTCATTTTATTCAACAAGGTATATGTTAGACTCAATACCCTCATTTTGAATGAATCAAAAAATATTACACTATGTTTCCCTCAAAAAACTTTGAAAGTGTAGCACATCTTAATCTTTTTCTACAAAGGAAACTTCACAATGATATAAGAATTCTGGATGCATCCTCCGGAGGACCATTGATTTAAAAATTATACATTGAGCCCTGAAAATAATTGAGAATATTGATCATAACTCATTTCAATTTGAAATATGAGGCACTAGTACAACATGTATAATTGATATATGAACTTATGAATCAAGACTTAATATTACAACCAAAATTCAAGAACTAAAAATACTTGTGAGTCAAATGGTGGCCATTAATGTGATTGAGAAACCATATCAACCTATGGTATGTGGATTATGGTTATCAAATAATCAATAAACATATAAATTTACTAAGATAAAGGATACTGAATGTTTTGAATCTACCATTCATCAATGAAAATACCCAAAAAATCCTAAATAATGTGAAGTTCCATCCCAACAAGGATTTGTAGGTTAATAAAACCAAAACAATGAAATTTTTAACAGTTATTTTAGAACTATAAACCATAAAATAATCCCTTATAGCAACAACAGCTAGAAACATTCCAATGAAATATTTTTGAACCTCCTCTATAAAGATCTCACAAGTGCCACCCTAAAATAGAGACTACAGGGCTGATGAAGAATGTGACAAGTTTGAATAAAAAATTGATTAACATATAGATATTATGAACAAGAATCATGCAATATACTGAGAGAAATCCTTTACTAATCCAATGGAAAATTCTAGTGAAATAACAACTCAGAGTAATGATGCATCTACTATATGAGACAAGTATGATGGATGATTCCAAAAAAAACCTGAAGATAATCCCATCCACCCCCAATAAGAAGACTGAAAAAAATAATGAATGAATCAAAGAGAGACAAGATAAAATTGGGTATAATTTCAATTGACATTTTCTCTATCATTGTTGATTAAATAAAAACAACAACAAAATGATATCCTAGAATCCTTCCAAAATATTTAAATAAAAATTTGGTTTCAAGAGGAAATATTCCAAACAACATAATATGAAATGATTCTAAATTAAATATTCACAATGTGAAAGAAGTGATATGGGGATAAAATAATGAGGGTTGAAAAATGTGTCTCATCTATTACAACCTTGCATTTACCCAAAAAAACTCATAATCCTGGTACCTTCTCTATTCGGTATATTATGAGTTCTATTTATTATTTTGATTCCTTGTGTGACCTCCATGCTTCTTTAAAAGTAACTGATAATTCAATATATTCATCATTGATTTTTTTGATATAATTCATATTGGATTTATAGTCCAACTATCGATCTAATCCACTATTTTATAGCTGGTCTTATGGAATATGTACTATTTTGAGGTGAAGGACTTGTTTTTTCAGGGGAATTTTACGTACCCACCATTGAGAAAGATGATGCACCAGGATATTCACACATAATTTCTTGAAACAAATTATAATAAAATCTAATATATCTATCAATTATCTTGATGGAACCTTTGATATAGAGCATAGATAAAGAAGTTTGAATGTCAATTTACATCACTCAAAAAGATTACTATCAAATAACAATTCCCTCTTTACAACCTCCCACAGAGAAGGTATCAATCCTATAATAAATAATGAATTCTTCAAGAATTTCTCTAATTCATATAATAAAACCATGCTAGGGTAAATTACCTAGAAAAATGGAAATTATGAAATCACCTCGAAATTCATTGGTGATTAACTAAAATAATATTATTTGATACACTTTGCTCTAGGAGTATAGGTTTTTGTTAAATGAGTAAATAATTTATTTTAATCTAATGAACAACTATAAATTTATGAATTTAAATCCACTCCCATGAGTTTTGAAATATTTTTTTTCTATTGTAGGGTTAATCTTTGATTTTAATCATTCCCAATATTCCATATAGGTACCAGGGGAAAATAGTAATTGATATTATAAAGATCAATGATTTATCCATAGGATAGAGTTTAGGAAATTTACCAGGGATCAATCCCAATTTCTGCTCATATATAATGTTTTCCGAAGGTGGATCCTTAAAGTCTAAATATCCCTATAAGATAATGAAGCCCACCACCATGAATGATGTAAAGAAAGCAGTTTATTTTTTTGGTTGCTGACATAATTTACCCATTTATACACTATGATGGTTCAACCCCATCCTTGTGGATCCCAGGAAAGATAAAGTCAAAAGTTATGCATAAAGAATAAATTGATGTAATAACCATGAGAGTCTATAATAGTTGGTGAGTATACATTGATTAAAGAAGAATAAACTAAGTCACTAAAAATATTATTTTCCAATCCCATTAATTGATCAGATGAATGAATGAGTAGCAAATATAATACATTACTAGTTTTTGGATGGATTTTCTAGAAATTTTCATGTTTTGATTTACCCATAAGTACTATAGAAGATGAGATTCACAAATACATTGAGTACCATTTTGTACAAGAGTATTGATTTCGGATCGAGAAATACCCTAGGTACCTTTCAATGATGTATGTTAATAATTTTATTTGATCACATATAATACTGTTGTGAGGTGTATCATGGTTACTTTTGTGATTTTGTGAAATCATTTTATCAACGTATGGGATATCATTATAATTTTTAAAAAAATGTATAGAGAAAAGTTTGGATCTATTAATATAAAATTGTCACATCATGGTCGAAAAAAATTAAATAAGAATAGGACATATCATTTCAGAAAAGTGTATTGAAGTGGAAAAATATGATATTGAAGTAATCTATTATTTACCATACACCACCTATAAAGGACACATCAGATCATTTTTACATCATGTGCGATTTTATAGAATATTCATAAAATATTTTCATAATATTTCTCATCCAATATCATTATTTCCCATAATATAGGTTTATTTTGTTTTTAAATATAATTACATGATGGAATTTTTATGAGTTGAAGAAGATGTGGATTTCCCCACTATTAATATAGCTCCAAAATTAGGAACATCCTTTTAAATTAAATTATGATGTTTCAAATTAGTTGGTTGGAGTGGTTCATTCCCAATTAATTGAGGTAAACCCCAATTCATAACCTATGATTCATGGACCAAGGATGCCACTCAATTCAACTACAAAACAACTGAAATATATTTTCCAATCATTTCCTTTGAATTAGAAAATTTCCATTCAAAATTATTCGTAATAAATTAGTTGTATTTTTTAACCTTAAATATCACTGGTATTTGTTAAAGAATTATATTCCAAACCAGTTCTGATGAGAAAAATACAAACGATAATGAAAATCTATGTAGTTATCATCTCACTAGGATTCCCAAAACTGGTTAAATAGTAATTTTGAAGTTGAACCCACTTTTGTGTCGTATTACTTGAATATAGCTAAACATCACAAAGGATGAAATAGAATTGTAGTAAATTATTCATCCATGTCTCATGAACATTATTATGTTAACACCTATAAGAAACATAAACATAAGGTTGTAAATATATTTTATATCCTAGAGGATACCATGCCCTAGAGAATTTTCAAATAACATGTTATAAAATAGTTCTAATTGAATGTGAAACATAATCTATTTTTCAATATTCCATACAATTTCATGTGAATTCTATTTGAGAAATAAGAGAACCTCTAGGAATTTTTTTGAATATTGAATCTATGTTCATACATTTTTAATGATCCTCAGTAATTTTTAATAAATTTAAACAACAATTCAAGGTCTTTTAAACATTTCAAAAAGTTCATAAATTCCACCAAATCACATAATTGTTTGTTAGATATATTAATTCATAAGAAATTATTTTATGTTTCTATTTCTCATGGATTTTGGGAAATATTTTATATTACCTTTTAATAATTATGTCAAGAAATCTGTGGAAGAAAAACCTACAGAGACTGACGATTCCCATTTTCTAGGTGATATTTTCAGGGAAAACGTTTTTTTTGGTTTGGTGTTCCGTGGTCTATCATAAGTTACAAAGGAACACATATTTAAAACTTATGAATGGAGGCTAAACTGATGAAATGTGGCGTGACCAAAAAACATATACACCGAACCATCCCAAAAATATTCGCATATTGATGTGTCCAACATGGAGATTCAAGGAGTTTTTTAATAAATGTTCAAAATGAATTTAATATATTGGAATAACATCGATGAAGACACATAATGGTAATATCGAACATCGTATGAGTAACCCAATGATATGATCTCATATCAATTGGTATAGGTAAAAAGATATCACCTACTTGTGGAATGGAACCACAGATCACACTGTGCTATAAAAAATGTGAATTTTGATTTTGGCATTATTGGGAAAGATAGAAAATTTCATATTCATGGGATATAAAATAGAAGAATAAACAATTCCTAAAATTCTAGATTTTACGAAGAGCGAAAAAGGGTGGAACATGGAAAACTAATTCAATAAAATAACATTTGAACTAGAGACATTATTCTAATAAAAAAATACAACGATGGTTTTATTTACCAGTTAGTTTCTTTTCTGGTGGAAAAAACCATTTCTTAGTTCTAATTTATATCATATCGGTTCCTTTCAGTTTGAAAATGAAGTACGAGTAAACCCACTATCTATAAATAGGGAAATGGGGTAATGAAGGTCCCTAGAACAGTACCTCTAAAATTGATGAAGGATATCATACATATTTAACCCATTTACTATATTTTATCATTATTTGAGGTAAAGCCAATGTCAATAAACAATGATGATTCTGAGAGGAAACCTGAGTTTCACCGTATTCATATCATTTTGGAAATATTATCCTTTTTCATCACATATTTGGGCATTAGTGAAATGATAGTTACACCGTTATATGTGGTTTTTATATTTCAAGGACTATCATGGTACCAAACAACATTGTAGGCCCCATGAAGTAATGGAATATAACCAAAATCATTATTTCATAATGGAGTTCATTGTTCTTGTATATATGTTTTACTCAATCATTTTGTGTCAAATAACATTTTTTAAGCAATAAATGATAATATTAGATAACTAAAAATATATTATTCCGAAATTGACTAAAAAAATTGATGATAATTTATTACTAATATTATGATTATTTGTATTAGATATCAAAGATGAATGACTAAAAGCGAGAAATGTAGAATATTATTTTTAATATGGAGCATGGATATTGAAATAAAAAAAATGTGATTTAATGAAACTGATTAGTTCATGTTAATGAAATTTCCAAACTATTTTTCATTAAATGATGTTAATATATTTATATTAATGGATTTTTTATTGTTAAACATTCCCTGAGGGATTATCTGTAGTCATTTTTCCCATTTCTAATGGTAATTCTAGACCATATCATTACTATTTTATCTTGATCATTTTTCATTAGTGATCATGGGACATTCCAACTACTATAAAATGATGATTAATTTTTCAAATATATGAATATATAAAAACACATATGAAATGTATCATTAGTGGCCATGAATGATTTTGTTAGGGAAGATCAAGGTTTCAATCTATTTTTTATACATTCCTACCGTACTATAATTAACTAAATGATATTTTAATTTTGAATTATTATGTAATGGGAATCATGTTAAATGGGATGATTTCAAATGCAAGGAAAAAGTGTGGGTAACTAGAAATTGGATTTATAAATGGTATTGGAATAGTTCAATGACCTCTATTGTTTTTCCCTCTTGAATATTAAATAATGAAAATAAAAAAAAAGCAAGAAATGGGAAATGATTTAGTAATAAAAAAATCACCATTACATGTCCAATTTTTTATACCATAAATGGTTAGGTGGTGGATTTGAGGTTATTTCTAAATCAACTAATTTAAAAAAATTAAATAAAATGATTATTCAAAAAAGATTGAAATAGAATTAATGAAAATAAAATATATTTAATAGAGGTAATGAATCATTCATTATGATTATACAGATCATAATCATTATGTTAGTATTTTTGAATGATACGATTTATTACAATTTTTATGGGATATGTCATTAAACTATAGAATTTGAATATCATGTATTATTATTTATGAGTTAATCTTCCTCCTTGAGCATTATTTTAAACATCAAATCCAACCAATCATAAACCTCAGATTCAAGAGAAATATAATATAATATCTATTTTATTTTATTTGTTTTTTTCATTACAATGTGAAGAAAGTGGTTGTTTTATGTTCTCAAATATATGGATCATGTTCTCAGAAATGAGAATAAATCTACATGAATTATATCATGAGTGATTAGAAAAATTATTTAAAAGTGACATATTTGATTTTTTAGAATGATTAATATTATTTATTTTTTATATTAAATTAATGATATGAAAATCTCCATCATTTTTCAATGCAGAAGAGTAAAATTAATAAATTTATTGCATCATTTCAAAATGGGAAATTGAATTGATATTTCATATGATATTAAATCATTTAATTTTACATTAAAAATTATTTTATTTTTCCTCATTTGAATTTGATTATTTGTAACACTGGTAAATTCTATACTTTAATGATGGGATTTTTTGCTCAAGGACAAGTATGGTTTATGTGTGGGGGTATTTGATAGACCAAAATTTTAGAAGTATTTATAATAAAATGACAAAGGATTTTTTATTTTCAATGAAATAAAAACATAATTTTAGTGCTTTAGCAAATTATGGAAATTTGTTAAATTGAAATAGAAATTGTTCAAAATGAATAAAAGGATGAATTTTGAATATATGATTTTATTTTTTAATATTTTTTAATATTTTTGGAAATTTTTCTAACTATATGATTGGTTTTTAAAAAAAAAATTACTCAGTTGGATAGACCTATACCACATATCCACCGTGTCACATAGTAAGCCCGAAGGGCTAGAATAGCATGGTAGACTGGTTGGAAGGTCTACCAGACCTAAGGGCACTCGAGGGGATTAGCACATAGCATAGTCTACCGATGATGACGCCTAGTAAGTGGTTCTGCGATGTTCATTCCATGCGATAAGAGTATGTGGACAAAATGTCAAATTTTTTTATTGTTGGCATATTAGTGGGATCATATGGTGTATCAGGATCCCACCATAGAGAGGTAATTCCTTGATCTCCGACTTCTTGGGTAATAAAATAGTTTTCAACGTCCCACACTTTCTATGTGGGATGAGATCTCTTACACAACGTTGTTGTGGTCTGCTTATGCCACAATGCCTTCACATACACTCTAGCTTCCCCTCCACCTAGACTACAGCTAAACACTTCGCCGCCAATTACTCTCCCCTCATCTACTTATCTGTACACCTCGACCATGATCCACCATCTTTTTTACTCGCATGAACACTGTCTCTACTCTTTTTCCACCACCAACACCCAGCTCTCATCCAACTATATTCTGACATCCTTCATCACTGATTATGGAATCTCACATCTACCTCAACTTTTTGCCTCAACCACATAATTTTTATCAATATTCATCACATGGAGAATATTTTACATCACCCTTATCGAGTCCCACTCACTGCAAATTATCATGCATTGGACCCTCCCAAATCAGAAGAACTCGTACAGGGTTCTACAACCCACTGGAAAAAACGGTCAGTGCTACTCAAACATCTGCTCTGAAGCCCAATCCCTAATAGAAACTTTGACATATGGAGAAGAATGAGGAAGCCATTGAGGCCCCCTCTTTAATCCATCAATCACCTCTATTGACTATTTAGTGCCTCAATAGTTCCATGTGAGGGACACATACCTCTAACCTCAAATAACAACATAGTCACCGCTTCTGTTTAGTGTCCATGCCATTGAAATGTATGACATTCAGATTTATCCACAATAATATTAATTTAAATCAAGGATGAATATAAGAAATAATAGTTATTCAATTTTTTTAATTTTTTTGTAAAACCAATAGATTTCTTTTTATCATTAACTATGAGAACCTAACAGAAGGTAAACCCCAACCTGAATCTAGCAACATATTAATCATTATAAATTCATGAAACATCTTTGATAAGAATACTTTATTAAATAATTAAAATTTATATTTCATTTAACTGAAGCCTATGTTAAACACTACTATTTATGGGAACAACATTCTAGTTATTATTCACACTACACACTTAGAGGGGTTTAGTTTTTATCCACACATGTCATCAATTGTGTGTTAGATTTATTGCAAGTAAAAAACTCACTATATCCTTCACCAAAACTCTATTATATTTTCCTAAAAATTAACTCCTCGTTATACTTATAAATACATATATATCTCGACATATCATTAGAAATAAACCTATAGATGTTACAAAAGTATTCTCTTAAAATTTGTCAAAGGTTAAATAAACAATTTCTATTATACCAGCTATATCATCCTTCATTTTTTATACATTAACATTTTATAAAATTTCTAGAATACGTAATACATTATTCCAATAGATGAATAATGACTATACCAATCAAGAGCCTTTATAAACACGGATACATAAAAAATGTACATACATGAGGTATATTAACTATTTAAAGTTTCTTCTTTGACAAGAATCCTTTTTATATACATCATAAATATTCATATCTTCATATGCTGGGAAAGGAAATATAAAAATGGTTGATCTAAAATGCTTGTTAATGTTATATAAGGGATATATGAAAGCATATTCGTGAGTTTAAGAGTTTGATAACATGAACATAAAAATTGGATATCATACTTTCATATCAACGATCTTATACATTAATCATGAAATTATTCATGTAAGTTGATAAGATGTGAACCATAATGAAATAAATAACATACACCATGAAATAATAATATTGGAATAAAACATGGAATTATCGTAGATACATAATCATATATAAATTTTCTCATATTATTCAAGTCATTGATTCAAAAATCATCTATGTGTATATGGTCCTTTACTGAATTCGTTTCACACCCCATTCATTCTCTGTATTAATGAACTCTGTTCACTGATCATTCCATCCCTATAATAATGAACTAATTTCATTTCTAATTCCCTTACATGTAATAATACGCTGATTTCATTTCTCATTAAAGATCTATAATAATGAACCATGTTCATTTTTTGTTATGGCCTTGTAATAATAATGTGATTTCATTTTTTATTCCATCCATGCCTATCTCTTGAGATATAGATCCTTAGAAAATTCATTGGAGGTAAATATAGGTCCCACATATCTCATTATCAAATCACACATACATGTTCCACAATATCATAAACAATCATATAATATCTCATTAAATTAACTGGGAATTATAATCATTTAATAATCTCATAAACTATGGAAAACACAAGATTCATAATAATTTCATCATAAACATAAGCTATGAAATGCTGCTTATTTCAAAATCATATAACCAGTAAAATAGAAATAGTTGTCATAATCCTCATTCTATCAAAACATAAACCATTCAAGAATTAATTTGAATGAGTCCTTCAAATTATCTCCCAGAAGGGCATGAGTAATACGAATGAATGTCCACATACATGGAAAATAAAATGGAATGTTATTTGTAAAAAATTAATGAGGAAAATATAATTTGATATTTCTGAAATTCTATTCAAAACATGATTCATTTTGAAAAAATTCCCTTTTAAAAATACATTGAATACATAGAATGAAGACATCATGAAAATTTTAAAAACATTATTCATAGAAAAAATATAACAAAACCATTATTTTTAAAATATTAATTTATCATTTAAAATGATTAAAATAATATTTGAAACCTTTTGAAATCCATTTTCTTTGAAAATAGATGATTTAATATTAAAATAATTTTGAAAAAAATTTTATTTGAAAATATATTTGAATACATATATAGGAAGATTTAAAAACAATAAAACATTTTTAAAATCATTTTTCATAGAAACTTATCTTCATGTATCACTTGAAAACGTTTTTGTTATCAGTTTTTAGAATACATCATGAGTCATAATATAAAATTTTGATTGAAGAGAGAAATACAATCAATTTATCTTTAAAACATTTTATTAATAATATTAAGTACAAAATATTAGAAAATTATTAATATTACATAAATATATATTGAATAAACAAAAAATAAGGAAACTCATGAGTTTTCCTGAGATATAGATAACAATATTTCATTGAATATTCATAATCATTAACAATCTGAAAAGGCTATGTATTTTTTTAAAAAAACTCATATCACTAGGTAACAAGGGATTATACTCTCCATAGAATAAATCATAATTACAGAATGATTAAAATATCATAAAAATATGGAGACTCATGATATCACATCTAAAATGGAGGTATATAAATCATCCAAAAAATAATTTTGTAGCACACCAAAACACTTGTCTCAACGATGGAAAATTGAGAGAAAACTACATTACCCATTGGGTAACATGTAAATCCTAATACCCATGAAGTAAAATCAATAAAATCGATACATAAATACAGATTATTTAATAATAATATTCATATATAATATTTTTTCTAATTATATATATGAAGAAAAATAAATGAGCGCTGAAAGTATCATGTATCTCAAGGAAATAAAAAGGGAGATAAAATCCCCTAACATTCTGTCTTGACTATCTTTGTACTAGGAAAATAATCATGTTTAATAAATGTATGTTTTTTGTAAGTATTTTACAGAATAAAATTACTATATATAATACCATACATTGTTTTATTATGACCATATATTACTCTATTTTAAATGATTTAAATTAAAATATTCACTATGTTAAATATCTTCCTTGTACATTGTGTGTGTCATAATTTGTGATGTTTTTGGTCATTATACATATATCAGGATTTTATTACTATAAAAATGAAAAAAGGTTATGATTTAAATGTATTATAGGTGTATTATAATAATATATAGATATTAGAATTATGAAATGGAATATATCATTCATGGATATGCAAAGCCTTATATATACATGAATGTTGTTTTCCTTGGTTATGTTGTATTAAAAGAGAAAAGGTAAATGAAATATGTCTATATATATCCTTATTCATTGTTTATTTATTATATCATATATATCATTTTTCTTTACTAAAAACATCCTTAATATGTTCAGTATTGTCATTGAATGAATCACATCACATCGTGGGGGTTGTAGTCCTCACTTCTCCAAGAAAAATTATAATATTTACTCCATACAAAAACTAAAAATATAATTTTTGTAGAATAATAAATTATTAATTAAATAATTAATATAATATTTTAAATATATTAATATAGTTACCAACATAATTTCAATCATAAAATCCAGTAATGGGAAAAATCAAGAATCATCATTTAGTGATGTTGGATTTAGTCAAACACCTAAATAATAAGATTGTTATCCATTAGATGGATGTGTTTGTAAGTGTAGGTCAAAACATTTCAATTTAAACATTTTAGTACATTGATGGTACTACTATTGATATAAAATTATTTAAAAATTATAGTTGAGTAGCTGGAAAATGAATATAAAATTAAGGGACATAGTAGAAGACATTACGTACGAATCGGGTAACACATTTTGGTTAATGCCAAAGGGCATCGCTGAAATTCATCCATACACACGGTTAAATTATAATAATATGTTAGGGATTTTGGGAGTCTATTTCAGTAGAGTTTTGATGATCCAATGAGTCTTGAAATGTTTGAAGTTGTTGTAGAGTGCATGACTTTTATATAGTGTAGGGGGAGTGCCACTAGTAAATATAAACTGGTATTTGATAATAAGAGGTATACATTAACTATAGTACGTCATAAATTGATAAATAATTGATTCATGTGATATTATGGTCCAAATAAATCAACACTATAGAAAAATATGTTAATTTTAATATTTCATTCATTTACAACTATGATTACCCAATTTTATTATTTTGTGGTTATTTATGTATATAGTATCTACATTACAAAGTTTACAAATAAAAAAAATAAAGTGTGGTTTATAATATAATATATAGAAACTAAAATTTTAATTTTATTCTTAATTTAAAAAATAAATATAATGGGTTATTGGAAATTAATTTTTAAAATCAAGTGCATGTCACTCGAAATACATTGCTTAAACCCGGACCGTGCTAACAATGTTTTATAATCGATGGGTCAATATTTTAATTATCAAAGTTCAATTGATCCATAAATATACAATATAATATATTTTTTATAAATTAAAAATCATTTTTCAGAAATAATTTCACGTTTTTCATTATTTAATTAATTTTATTTTTAAATATCAAAATAATATTGTAATTTTAATGAATTTAAATTTTATATGTGTAAAATTATATATTAATCTTTAAAAAATTTATTAAATATTGTTATTCCATCAATTCAATTCACTTTTAATATTTATAGTATTATTTATTTTAGTTGATTTTTAACAAAATATTTAAAATGTTTTCCTTTCATTATCATTTTGTGTAATATAAATATCTATAAAAATTATCGATAAATTATTATTATACCAATCATACATATATATATTTACAAATTATATCCAAAATAAAAAAATATTGTCATTTTTACATATCATTGTGTTTAATAAATGCTAGAGGAAAAGAACGTTCAATTTTTCCTTTCATCATACATATCCTTTTATATATAGAATATATTTCTATAATTATTACAATACCACATAAAATTAAAATAATTATGATAAATGGTATATATATTCATATTAAATGGATTTTGGACAAGTTTCCATGTCAGTATAGTCATTAATAATAGAGTTTAATGAATAATTATGCTTAATAATACCATAATGGTTTGGGTTAATATTAATCACATTCACTATTAATTTTCATCAAAATCTAAGTTAATATTACTAAACTGAAAAGTTCAAATTGATTACAACCTTTTATTTCCATTTTTCAAAATTCAAATCATATATGTGGGAAATTTATGTTTAACATTAATCCCAAAGAGATTGCAAGAATGTGGGTTTTAAAGTAGAAACATTAAAAATTCCAATAAATATTTATATCTACTTAAAATAAAAAATATTTCCAATTACCAAAATTAGATCATTATATTTATAAATGTACTTTTATTACATTAAAAAATATAAAATAAAATTTATCCCAAATCATTATTTATATGAAATGGAAATTTTTATCTAAATGTAGTAATATTTTCTATTTTCCAACAAATGATGTTACTAAGAAAAATACCAAAACATCACTGTAAGATAATTTTCGAAATAATTATTTAAAATTTAATATTCATTTAGTAAAATTAAATTTCAATTAGTTTAAAAAATAATATATTATTTTTCATTAAAGGAAATACAGTGAATATTCTTTTAGAAAATAATATTTTGAATCAGATAAAGACATTTCAAAAAATTATCAATTTTATTATGCATATGATTGATTTATATGAAACCATTATAAAAAATATATTTAATGTAGTTATTACAATTAATATTAATATTTTTTATTTCTTTGTTATAATTATTACATTGAAATAATATTAAAAATAAAATGATGTTTCGTATTAACTCATTGTTTTTTATAATGCACACCAAGTTGGTGTTTCATGTTGCATTAGAAAAATTAGATCCATGATAAGGGGTTATTTAAATAAGTGAAATTAAAAATATCAATTAAAATTAATATATTCGAATTTGAAAAAAAAAATTCCCAAAAAAATTGGGTGTTACACTTTTCCTACCCCAGTAAGTCCCACACAACATGTATCGATAATAATTAAAATTATACAATATCAATGTATATAATAAGGCCACTAAACGTCAACTTACTCCCTGGTTTAACAATCTCCCAGACCAACCTCATATATTATGTTCTCAATTCCCTTCCATAATAATAAACATCTTCATCAAAGTGGAGTTTGATGTGTGTTAGAGGATATAACTACACATCCTAGCCTCTGATGGGTTCGAACATCTCATATTAGCATAAATAAACATCCATGTATCATATACCATAGATACATAATAAAAACAATACATATCTATCATAAAATCATAAAATGTTAGTAAGGTATCATATTAATAATGGAAATTTAACATATTACCTCCTCCAACCATGCATCACCCCAATCACATATAAGAATCTCTTTTTCATGAATAACCACTAATTATGTCATAATTGGTTAGTAATACACCAAATATAGTGTACCATCATTATATAATACTATCTAAGGGAGAGTTGGGAAAAGTGATTCACTATCCATCTATTCAATACACACTTGGATGTTAGAGACAACACCCCAAACATTTTATCATCATTTTAAATTTACTTGACATGGATGTCATGCAATGTGAAATCTGAAAAGGTCAATGAACGTATTAGTACCCTAATACCATAACATAGTGTAAAACCCAAATATTAACTCATAATTATCCACTATAAGGTCACAACTATGCATAAAAAAGTTATGCTACCTATAGAAGAAAAAATATAAAATAACGTCACCATACAACCATAAAATCTCCCTGAGATTCACATTAAACAATTACTAATAAATATTATGTTTATAATTTTCAAGAACATATTATATTTGCCATTAAATTATTTATAAAATTAAATTACAATCCATTCATAGTTTTTTGGAACTTTAATTCTTACTATTATTTATTCATTTCAATCATTTATAAATAAATTATATCATACATCTATTTATATCCATCCATTCCCCTAAATCAAATTTAATATAAATTCCCCAATTTATTGATTAAACCATATTCATGTTAATGTTATTTATTCCAATACATCACATATAACTGAGTATCACTGATAATTCCACCAACACCATTATTCAATAACCATAACCATTACAATTAAAATATCATCTCATATACAACCCACTACATTTAGCAATATTTCCACATCCAAACACCCACACATACTATACATATTATTATAACAACAATGTCTCTACCCAACTAAACTAACTCTTATAGACACAACCAAACTAAAGCCATAAAAAATAAATTCACAATCAACAACATACGTTTCCTAAAAATTTACATTATTAAATTCACTATTATTCTTATGTCCTATTTAATTAAAATATTAGAAACTAATTAATTATGTGGATTGATGCTCCAGTCCAAAATAATAATAATTTAGAAACATAGTTTCAAAACATTTATAATCACACAATATAAGGAATAAAATTAATTTTTTTGGAATAAATGATATCTTTTGATAGGACAATCATCATTAAAATTTCATATTAATAATCCAAACATTTTTATTTAAAATATTTGAATAAAAATAATTTATGTGGAGTGATTTCATTATCTAAATGAACAAAAATAATTGAATACAATGAAAATGAATTCTTAGTATTAAAGAGAGTCTAATAAAAGTAATCAACCATATATCTACATCATCAAGCCCACGAGCTTGTACCCATGTGGTATAGGCTCCTGCTTGGCATCCAAAAGAACCAGGATCAAATCTGGGTAGGGAAGAAATTCCTAGTACTTTAGATGTACTGTAGCAGTACTGTAGCAGTGGTGACACTATAGTAGCGAAGGCACTATAGTAAGAATTCTAGAGGTGGTGATACTGAATCAGGCACTGTAGTAGTCTGGAAACTGTTGCAGTACTATTCATAGAGGGGCACATTGGGAAAAAAACAGCTTCTAGGCCTTTTATTCATGCCCCTTGAACTTGGGCCTTCGTGCTATGTAATGGGTATTCCTCTACCCAGTCTAAAAAGGGATGATTAAAGAATGATGCTGTAAAATTAGTAAATTGTATTCAAATAAACTTTCTTTTCTATACCCCATATTCCAAATCAATTATCTACTTTTATATAAATTAATTATAAATAAAAAGGGATGATAAAAGAATGATAATATCACATTTTTAAAATAAATTGATGGCATTTAACTCTATTACATGAGGAGAATATGATACATGCTTCAAAAAAAACCCCAATAGAAGATGAGAGGTGGGAAATTGGAAACTCCCATGGGGTATTTATATGTGTTCTATATTACCTATTGTTCACACATGTGTGGCAAATATATACAAATAATGGAATCTTTAAATAATGGTTGGGATATTTTTTTATCTAGATTTTGTAATCAAATTTTGAAATACTAGTATGGCAAAAATGTGTTTTTGAACATCAAACATGGCTCAATGGTAGTGTGGGGAGATCATCTATATGTTCAAAGTACCATGTGGTGGACACGATTCTATAATGAAAACTAGAGGATCCATTATCTTTTTAGAGTTATTTTTATAAGGATAAATTAATTTTTTACATTATGGTTTTTAGGGGGACACCAGCTCTAATTATTTTCGTTTTGTGTTTTCATCCAATGAGGTCACTCCCCTCTACCTCACAAGCCACCATGGGTTTTGAATTAAATAGTTGTATTTTTCTAGTATATTTGAGGTATAAAATCTGTATCCTCCACCCAATAATCTCTCTACTCAATGTCACCAATTTTGGGGATGTTAAAATTTCCTCTAAAATGGTTATTTCATTAAGAATGGTGAAGTCATATAATTACTTTGGAACAATCATGAACCCAGTGTAGTAGTGTACTATATTAATGTTTTTCTACCTCCATCCATCAAATCATCAAAGATACATAATAGATAGAATTTATTTATTATTTTATAGTTAAATAAAATAAAATTAATGGTGTATTTTTACAATATAAATAAGGTATTATTAGGGCCCTTCAACTAGGTGTTGTCATTCTTTTTCCTCATGAGATGTGACAATATTTTTAGTTTTCATCTAATAGGGTCAAATTTTTTATTATGTTAATTTATTGTATTTTATATAATTACATTTTAATTCTTGATGGAATACCATAAAAGAACAAAGGAGAAGGCGATTACTGTTTGGGCAGTTACGAGTTTGTGTGATGTCCCATAGTTAGTTATGAGTTAGTGTAAAATGAAAAGCGATTCATAAATAGTTATGTTATATATTTTAAAATCTATTTCATAAAACTCCTTTATACTAATTGATTTATTGTGAATTGTAGTAATTAAATTGAGTTAGATGATCATGTGAATTATTATAATTTCTGAAGATAAATGAATTACCTAGAATTGAAAATTATTGAATTGATCAATTATAAAAATGAGAATAATATATAGTAACTGAAACCATTAACACATATTATTACATTATTTTAAATATAAATATCTTTTAAATAAAACCATAGGATTTATAATACTAATTTATTTGGGAGATTTGGTGCATTAAACAAATACACGAAACTAAGAGAAAACATCATTGTTTTAATATCAAAAATGGTCTCAAAAATACCTTCAAGATCAAAAAAATGAATAAGAGCATCTAGTTAATAATTAATATAACGAGTGATAATTAAATCATAATATGGTGATGAAAATATTAATGAATCATAAAAAATGAATGAAAAATGAATACAAATATATAATATAATACATGTATTATGAATGAAAATTATAAAATCATAAGATAATTAACATTAAATAATAATATCTTGGAATCATATGAATGTTCCAGGAACATAAAACCTGAAATAAATAAAATTCAATGTTAACTTCTAGGACAACATCCAATGGTGGACAGAGTAATATCGTTAATTGGGTTCACTCCTTAATCTTATACACATTGTCTCGTAAGACATAAACATTACAAGATACATTATAGTTTTATATGGGTGAACCCATGACAAAATTTAAATACTAATCTGTTAAAAAAACTAAAATTTATCATAGTGAATAAGCATAAAAATTATCCGTGTAAATAAATGGGGTTCATTATCTTAACACATATCATAATGAATGTATTATTCATAATGAATGTATATGTGAAATGAAAATATTTAATGAATTACCCATAAAATATTATTATAAAAAGATTGGTATATATGTCAAATAGGTATAAAAATAATTTATAAAAATTTCCATAAAATTAAATATTTCGGCAATGTGATATCGATAGATAGATATCATAACCCGAATAAAAAGGTGTTTTTGAATGATCTATTACCATTTGTTCAAAAATTATTATTCACATTTAGTAAATATCATGAATATTAATATTAAATTTAGAAATTATTTTATTAATAATATTTTCCATGTATATTTTATTTATTATAATTTTATTACGTACATTTATGATCATTTCAATGAGATATAATGTCTAATAAATCTATTTAATGGTAATTGTTTTCATGGTTCAGAAGTGTGTTCACTAGTGGATAATTATTGCACTTATTTTCAAATGGGACTATGACCCATTCGTGAAAAATAATTGAACTCAAGTACATATTGGAATTTAATTTTTTTTCATATAACCATTTTATTCAATTATATGTATGAATCATTATGTAAAATGTTAATCTTTTATACTTAGTATAATTTGGTGGTATTAAAAACCATCATGAACTAGTTTAATTTAATTTAATAATATATTCATATATTTATTCAATAAATTGAAAAAAAACTATAATATACAAATTTAGTTAATTTTAAATAATTTTTTTTTTCTTATCCTACTAGTAAGGTGGAAATATGAAATAAAAACTCATCACTAATGAAGGTTATAATCTAATATAATACAAAAGATGATTTTGTTTCCCATAATTAATGATGAAGATAATGTGATAGATATTGTAACATCCCAGGTAAATAATGAATATGACATTTTCATATTTAATAATATTTATGAATAAAATATTTATATTACATTAAAGGGAATTCTATGTTCAATGGAGTATCCAATACGCAAAAATGAGTTTATTTGAAATCTTACGTTGCAAGATAATAATATAATAATATTATTTTAATTGGTAGTTAACGCCTAGCCGTTGTAATGGAAGGCATGAACAGAAATAACTATAAAATGACTATATATGTTTGTAAAATATTTTTACTTTTATCCAATAAATGTTAGAGGCCTAAAATGCGAATGAATCCAATTTTAAGCATAAATATTCTAATATTAATTAAAAGGTCGATTAACCACATTTTGATGACGATCCATTTTAAAATCCACTTGTTGACAATTTTATATGTTATATTGGACCAAATAAAATCCTTCTTTAGAATAGGGATATCAAAATTTACTCTGTATAGGTTTATGTTTTTTTTGATAAAGATCCTTTTTAATGAATTAGTGAAAATGTTGTATTTTAAATCAAAACCAAATTTTAATCTAATTTATTTATATGATTAGATTATCTTTTGAAAAAAAATATATGTTAAATTGGAATATATTTTTACCATTTAATCCAATTGTGGACATTGGAATTAATTTCACTTTGAAATTGGACTTAAACTTGTTTCAATCTTTTAATAGATATTGTTTCTTAAAAACAAGATATTTGTTTTGACAGCTAGAATTAATTATTAAATTAGTTAATGAAACATATATGTTTAGAATTTTGTGAAATATAAATCATTTTTGAATTCGGAATATTAATTATATCTTAGGGTGAATTTTTGGTATTTTTCTGAAAAACTTCAATTTTTGATGAATAGTGAAACCACTAAGTGGTAGTTAAAAAACTGAATTTTCGTTTAAATGAAACTTTACCACTTCTGCGATTTAAATATTAAAAATCTGACATATATGGTTTTCATTAGGATGTGAAATTAGGTTTAATGGGATTCAAATAATTTTTTTGGTGAATAGTAACATTTATGTTTTATTAATCGCGATTAAAGGTAATTAGTGTAATATAAGGTAAAGATAATGTTGTAATAATATGAAATGACCTTGAAACATGTTCTTCCCTTATTGGATGACTCATGGAAGACCAATAAAATATATGGGTCAACTTGGGGACCCCATGGAGCCACATTGGTAGGAAAATGACATTAATAACTTTTTATTTAATGCTAAAATAAAAATGTCACATACATGTATTGTTTTTCTAAAACAATTATTACATAGGGTTTTACAATTCATATTTTTTAATAAAAATATTAATTAGAAATATAAAAAGATTTCCTAAATCATTATTGTTTTTTATAATTTTTAGACATTATATATATATATTTATTTATGACACCATGATGATGTAATGATTACCTCATAAATGAACAATTTAAATAAAATGTAAAGATAAGGTAAAATAAAATACATACAAATTTCAAAAACCTAATTTATGTGTGGATTTAGAACCCTTATCACCTTACCCTTAAAATATATAATTTTGGGACCTTTAATATCCAAAAATCATTTTATAATAATGTAACTTTTCAAAACATTCCAAGAGTGCCCCTCCTCCCTATTATAAAAGGCCCCCACATCTACCTCCATACCCACACCTCTCAAGCCATTGGCTCGGCCAAAGTCTGATCATTTTATCTCTCCACATCCATCTATTCATCAGAGATGCCTTCCCATAGGCAGAAAGCTCTTCAAGAAACCCTTTTGGTTCAAACCAAGGGGAGTTACACGATTTAAAGGTAATGTATTCCACAATGTTCTTTTGTTTTATTTTTCTTATAACACCCCCTAAACTCTTTTTATTACATTATTTTGTAACAACACAAGTATCTTTAACATACTGGGATGTTTTCATGAGAAGTATTTGAGCTACACTTACACACACCTCCATCTAATGTTTAAAGAACATACTATTTCCGTGGATGGCGTATTACTGCCTCACGAAACACTGATTGTTCTATCTTCTCCTACCACCTCTCATGGTGGCCATTATGATGGAACTATTTTTATATATTATAAATATTATATTTACGTCCCACATATGCTATGTATTTTATATTTAAAACATACCTTTATGCTTTTCATGTTGTGAAAATGCGATAATTTCATTTGAGGAAGTGTAGACTACCGCCCCCTCAAGTGATGTGACTCGTTCAGGCAATACATGGAATGTATAAATAGTGAAATTAATAAAAATATGTGACCCATATAACATATATATTATATTTAAATTAATATATATATATCTCTCTATCTCATCTAGTTTTAATTCCATTATTGTGCCAAAGCAATGAAACGAGTGTTCATGCATACGTACGGCCTACCGTCTCCATGAATGGTGCATTTAAATTATTTTTATCTCCAAATATTATGGAATAAGTATAAAACGAATATATAATGGATATATTTGATATTTAGATCACTAATACTATTCTGGATATGATGTACTTACAACTACATTGACAATTCTTTTCAAACAAAATCATTTTGTACTCATGTACCAAACATCGACATAACGTATGATGTGAACTCACATAATTAACTAATTATTATAACATGACAATATATGATATCAATTGAATAATAAACTTGAAATTATGTCCTTAATAAATTATTAATTGACCAAAGTTTTTTATTCCAGAATATAAAGAAATGAACAAGACAAGTCGGAGTTGAGGTAAGGGATACTACCTCTCTCTTTCTTTTTAAGTACTCTCTTTTAAGTCATTTATTTCAAGCTCATATTTATTATGTTTAGGGATGTTATTTTATATTCCTCATTCTGTAATTTTTAATTTCATATTATTTGATACAATATTTGATCTCATAAATCCTTTTTTGGAGGTTTTAAATGGCGTCGTTAGGCTGCCGAGTTTTCGTAAGGGATTGTTCATCTCACTTTTATTCCCGTGAGATTTATGCAACATTTTCCACTATTTCCTTTGAGTGAATGTATGTACTTCAAATTATTCTACTGTTTGTGTAATATAGTTTCTTTTATGGGTATTTTAATCAATGTTGTACGGTCCTTCTTTCAAGGGGTGAACATCTCGAAATTTACCCAAATCAGTAAGGGAACCTTTCACCATCCACTTTTTAAAAGACATCTTTTGATATGCCTTTTAATTTACATCTTATTATGTTGGGATATGTTATTCTATGTCATTATTGATGTAAATTTTATGTCCAAGTTATGATATTACATTTTTTCTCTCATCAACTCATTTTCTGAATTTTAAAGTGACGTCGTAAGGTGGTTGAATTTGTTAAGGGAACTTCATAACCCAATATCAATTCTTTGGGTTAATATGTCATGCTATGAATATGTGTGGATGACATATGATTGTTTTACATAGAGTATCCACTTATATTTGGTGTATTTATATTATTCACACAAAAATATGTAATTTAATTATCCTTGCTCTAATGGAATGTTCCTTGATTGGGATTACATCTCAATTTCTTCTCATTGAGAAATTTTTTAATGATATGATCTTTTATTATTTTATAAAGTGAAAATACAGCCCCATTTACATTCCATATCCATATAATGTCTATACTTATTTCACTTAAATGTTTTGATAATGGTCTACTTATTTGTGTCTTATTGTTTAAATGATCAAAATAGAAAAGGACTCTTTTATTAAAACATTGTTTTAAATGGTTTTAAAGTTTTATTCTTTTAAACATTTATCATCCATGTCCTTGTTTTAAAAATATGGTTTTAATGATTTATTTATATGGACATGAATGTTTTAATATGCTTTCAAATGATTCAAAGTTGTATGGGAATAATTTATTCTAAAATCTCTTTTAAATGTCTTCTTTTAATATTTTAAATGTATAAAGGAATTTTTCTCTCATAGAGTTTTAATGATTTTATTAGATGTTTTCATGTTTGATAATATCATGATATGATCTCTTGTGCTTGAAATGTGGAAATTTTAAGTTTCTTATATACATGTTTTAAGTGTTATGATTATTTTATGGTTCTTGGGCAATGTTTATGAAATCGGGTGGTTCCTTGACAAACTAAGGGTGGGTGAGCCCGATATAGATCTCAAATGGATTGGGTAATGCAAACGAGTTAAACAGTAAGGTTTTTCATAAGCGATTTAGGGAATATACTGTGATGGGTATTCCAAACGTAACTATGAGGGTTACTCCCTACGTAAGAATGTTATGAATGCTTCATGTTACCTTTATGTCTTGTGATTTCTATGAGTTATTAATAAATCTTATGATTTAATGAGGTATGTTAAAGTGATTATGTTATGTGAGTAAATTATGATTTCATTTATTCGTATGTATACATGGACTAATGTTTTCTTTCTGTAATGTTATAACCCTTACTAAGGTTTTTATACTCATCACAAGCTTATGAAATGTTTTCCACAGGACTTAAAGATGAATAGGGTCAAGGAAGGGATCAAGGAAAGACAAGCTATCTAAAACATGGAACTAGACATATTTATTTTAAGGGTTTTTGTTTTATGATGGAAAGTGTATAGAAGTGTCTACTTTTTTAAATTGTGATATGTAATAGTTTTGTCGTAATTCTCTTAGACTCTCAACCTGAAAAGATCCTCAATATGAATTATTCATTTAATTCAAGAATATGTATTGTACTAAGGTCGGGTCCTTATAGTTGGTATCATAGGTCGGTTTAGACAACTTTAGGGATTATGAGTTTTAGTTAACCAAATGATTAGTCCGTATGTTTATTATCATAGTTAAATCCTTGTTTTATTACTTTTTCAGGTCAAGGAAATTGAAGGAGGAGGGTCTAAAATGATATTCTTATCTCATCCTGATGACTTGGTTGCAATAATTATTGCAAAGTCATGTTTGGATGATTGTGAAACATTTTATAGCATACAACTCACTTGAAAACAGCAGTTTGATATATCAAACACCTCCACTATACATAGTTATTAGTGTGGATCATGGATTGTATTTTGAAAAATCCTATTTTCACAATATTCTCATATTTTCAAGAAAGGTAGATATTATAAAGTAATTTTAAAATATTTTACCTTATCACAAGATTTTGGAGTATATTATGATTTTAATGATGGTGGTGAAGAAGGAGACCCTTGTGCAACCTATTTATATTTTCTTTTAAAATATAGTCTATCAGCACATACCTATGGAATTTTAAAGGACCATTAATTCAAATTTTCAACTCAAATTCGGTCTGACTATTTTATAGAAATCATGTATTATCATATGTTTTGAAATTATATTTCATACATGATTATTTTCCAAAAACAAATTTCTGTGAACACCCATTTGACCCATGTTGTACAAGGTGTATTTGGATGGAGGAAGCAAATGATTTTGAAGGATCTCTAAGTCTTGGTTGTGATGCATGGACCTTCTACCTATGTGAACAAGATGACGATGAAACCAAATGGACACCATGATCAAGGTATGATGTTATTATTTTTTGGGGATTGTTTTATTTTATCTTATGATGGTGGAATAAGACTTCAAGAATTAATATGTTGAGATGACAATGGATTTGGATGAAAATTAGAGGTATAAGGAAACCATTGAGGTTAAAATATGTTAGGGTTATTTTTTGAGATTTATATAAAGGACAACCCATAAGATGGGTGACAACCCATCGCATCCGGCAAGGCCACATGAATCGAACCCACAACTGAAGGGTGAAAAGGGGGCATGGCCTACCACTAGCCTACGTGATGTCCCTGGTTAGTATGACTTATACTTTTTAGTTAGATGATTTTATGGATCAAGAATAAGGTGATTTTGGGAACTTATGTTTGGGTAAATGGATATCTTTAACATAGGAAAATGATTTGGTGACTGCGTAATAAAGGTATTTTGAAAGATGTTCTCTCTTTTGTGGAAACAATATATGCCTATAGAAAATATAATACTTTGGGATTTCAATTGAGGAGAATTGGAGGAATTTTATTTTGGAAGAATCTATGTTTTTATTGTGGACATGTGACGTTTTAGTTTATTTATGAAAATGATTAACCTATCATGGAGAATATGGGATTAGGTTAATTAATTTTCAATATGAGACTTTAATAGCAACTGATGTTATTTAGAGATAAATGTTAATATTTCTTTGGAATACTATGTGAATAATCCTTCAGAGATTTGGGTTTCAATCTTAGTTTTGATAACATTAAAGAAATTTATGGATAGATGTTTATTGAATGGTCTTTGTTGAACATCAGGTATTGTTTGACAAATTTTGGAGATTAAGAATAGATTTATTTAAAGGATTATTCTTTTTGGGTATTATCTGATCTTGTACTAACCTTTTTGGTTTTGGTTTTGGTTAATGTCTAAAGACATGGGAATTATATAGTTCTCTTTTGTGTATTAGATGATTCTCTAGATGTTGATTATAGTACTCTTAATGTCAACAAGTCTTTCTAAATACCCATCTTTTAGAGATAATATGAGTTTTTGTTAGAAATCTATTAAAAGATGAAAGTCTACATGACAAGTATGTATGTTTCTTTTTGATTTATTTAGGCTCATAAATAAATTACTCAATGAAAGGTAATTTAAAACAAAAATGTTGTATGTTAAATTTTTCTAATGGGGATTCAAATACCGTTTAACCCATCACAAGTTTTCCATTTTATGGTGGTTAACTTTCTCCTAATCATGTTTTCTATCACTCCCGATCAGAACCCGACTCTTAATTTTTTCTTCCATATCCATTTTTTCTTACATGGAATCATATTATGGGTTAACTCTATAAGGACCCAGCCTTAAACCTTACTTAATCTTGAGTTATTACAAGATTACACGTTGAGGATCTTTTCAGGTTTAGAGTTTTAGAGAATTGAATCATAAAACTTGCATTACATTCCCCATTTAAACAAAGTGGTTACATAAAAGATAGTATTCATTTTTTCCCATCAATGGAAACATGTTTAAAAATAAAGCATGGATTCTTTCTTGACACTTCCTTGACACTATCATCATATTATGTACCTTTCCCTTGACCTGTGAAAAACATTTTAAAAAAAACGTGGGATGAGCATAAAAAGCTCAGTAAGGGTTATAAAAATATGAGTTCATATATACATAATAATGAAATCATACTTTTCCCATAAAACATAGGCACTTTAACATACCTCATCAAATCATGAATAAATCATAGAAATCATATGACATTGAAAGGTAACTTGAATCATTCATAACATTATTACGTAGGGAGTAACCCTCTTGGTTACGTTTGGAATACCCACCACAATATATTCCAAAAATCTATTCAGAGAAACCTTAGCATTTCACTACTTCACATTACCCAATGCATTGGAGAACTATATCGGGCTCACCCGCCCTTAGTTTATCACAGAACCACTCGTCTTCATAATAATTCCCAAGAACCATAACATAATCTTATCACATAAAACATACATAAAGGAAACATAACATTTCCAAATTTCAATAACACAGTGATATAATAAAAACATTATCAAAACCATTTTAAATACCAAAATAAATAAAAAGTAAAACATGGTATTTATTTTTCTTTTAAAAAAAGTATGGCTTGTAGAGGAAGACGAAACTAAAATAATGGTCACGGCGGTGGAGAAGTCGTTGTCACCGCATATGTAACAACCCAGGTAAATAAATTATATGACTTTTTTATATTTATCCATATTTGTGAATAAAATATTAATATTACTTTAATGGGGAATCTATGCTCAATGGACTACCCAACACGCAACAACGAGTTTCTTGGGAATCTTACGTTGCACTCTAATAATAAAATAAAATAATTTAAAATAGTAGTTAATGCCTAGCCGTTGTAATGGAGGGAATGAACAGAACTAACTAAAATATTATTATATATGTTTGTCAAATATTTTTAAAATAAATGTTAGAGGATTAAAAATGCAAATGAATCCAATTTTATGCGTAAACATTCTAAAAATCTATAAAAGGACGATTAACCACCTTTTAATGGAGAACCTATTTTAAATACACTTTTTGGAAATTTTATGTGTTATATTTGACAAAATAAAATTCTTCTTTAGAACCAGGACATCAAAATTTACTTTTTGTAATTTTTTTTTATTTTTCCGAAAAAGTTCCATTTTTAATGAATAGTGAAAAATGTTGTATTTTAATTCAAAACCTCTTTTAATATAATTTATTTATATGATTAGATTATCTTTTAAATTGATTTTCAAGTGAAATTATAATATATTTTTACCATTTAATTCAATAGTGGTCATTGTAATTAAATTTCACATTGAAATCGGACTTAAACTAGTGTCAAACTTTTGATACATTTTGTTTCATAAAAACATGCTATTTATTTTGACAGAGGGAATTAATTATTAAATTAATTAATTCAACTTATATGTTTCAAATTTTTTAAAATAGACATCATTTTTTAATTTGGAATATCAAATATAGATTAGGGTGAACTTTTGGTAATTTTCTGAAAAACTTCAATTTTTGATGAATAGTGAAACCACTAAGTGGTACTTATAAAAACTGATTTTCTATTTAAATGAAAATTTTCCATATTTGTGTTTTGAATTTCAAAAATGAGACATACATGGTTTTCATTAAGAAGTAAAATGTTGTTCAATGGGATTAAAATTATTTTTTGGTGAATAGTAACTTATTAAGTTTTTAATCGCGATTAGAGGTAATTAGTGTAGTTTAATGAAAGAATAATGTTTTAATAAAATTAAATTACCTAGACACATGTACTACCCTCATTGGATGTGTCATGTCCGACCAAGAGAATAAATGGGTCAACTTGGGGAACCCAAGGAGCCACTTTTGTTGGAAAATGACATAAATATCTATTTATTTAATGTTAATGTAAAAATGACACAAACATGATATGTTTTACTAAAAAAAATTACATGGGGTTATACAAGTCATAGTTTTGACTATAAATAATCAATGGAAATAAAAAAATATTTCCTACATCATTGTATTTTTTTAGACATTAAATAAATTAAATTATTTATGACATCATGATGATGCAGCGATGACCTCATTATTTAACGATTTAAATAAAATGGAATGATAATGTAAAATCTAAGACCTAAACATGTCCAAAACTATTTGGATGCATGGATTTAGAACCCTTATCACCTTATTATCGACAAACATCAATTTGGGACCATTAAAATCCGAAAATCATTCTAAAATAATGTATCATTTCCTTACTTTCCAAGAGTGCCCCTCCTCTCCTCTTATAAAAGTCCCCCACCTCTACCTCCTTACCCACACTTCCAAAGCCTTTGGATCGGCCAAAACCTGCCCATTTTGTCTCTCCAAATCCCTCTATAACACCTTAAAGCCTCAATTTGGTTATAATTCTTCCCAATGAAGCCTTTGAGCTCCAACAAAAAGGAGTTACCCGATTTTAAGTTAATGTCTTCACTTGTGTCCTTTTGTTTTATTTTCCTTCTCCAAACCCCTAAACTATTTTTATTAGATTCTTTTGTAACAACTCCATTATCTTCAATATAATAGGATGTTTTTATAATAAGGATTCGTGCTACACTTACACACACCTTTGTCTAATGGTTAAAGAACATACAGTTTCTGTGGTTGGCGATTTTCTGCCTCCCGAAACGATGATTGTTCAATATTCTTTTAACACCTTTAAAGGGGGCCATTATGGTGTAACTGTATTTTATATATGATATATATGGTATTTATGTTTACAATATTCTTCTGTATTTTATATTTAAACCATACCTTTATTCTTTTCATGTTGTGTAAATGCGATAATTACATATGAGGAAGTGTGGACTACCACCCCATCAAGTGATGTGAGTCATACATGCAATTCATGGAACGTATAATGAATGAAATTAATGATCATATGTGACCTATATAACATATATATTATACTGGAATTATAATATATATATATATATATCATTTATTTTTAATTCCGTTAATATGACAAAGAAAAAATGAAAGTAGCGTTCAGGCGTACGTACGGCCTACCGTCTCCATGAACGGTGCTTTTCGTTTTTATCTCCAAATTATATGGAATAGTATAATATTAATATGTTATGGATATATATGATATATTAATCATTAATACTATTCTGGAAATTTTTTACTTATAACTACATGGACAATCATTTTTCCAACAAGTTCATTTCTGACTCATGTACCAAACATCGGCAAAAACGTCTGATATGAACTAATATTATTAAAAAATTATTATAACATTATATTATGTGATATGAACTGAATAATAATCTTTATAAGAGGTCCTTAGGCAATTATAAATTGACCAAAGTTTATTATTTAGGAATATAATGAAATGAACAAGACAAGTTGGAAATGAGGTAAGGGATCCTACTCCTCTCTTTCTTTTTAAGTACACTCTTTTATGTCATTCCTTTTAATTCTCTTCTTTCCTATTATTGGGATTTTATTTTATATTAATATTACTTTAATTTTTATGTTCATATAATGAGAGACCCTATTCTCTCTTATCAATCCATTTTGGAAGTTTTAAGTGGTGCCGTTAGGCTGCCGAATTTTCGTAAGAGATATAACTGCTCTTTTTCTTTTTAAGTACTCTCCTTTATGTCACTTCTTTTAAGCTCCTATTTGTTATGTTGGGGGATGTTATTTTATATTAATCTTACTTTAATGTTTATGTTCATATGATTAGAGACCATATTCTCTCTCATCATTCCATTTTGGACGTTTTGAGTGGCGTCGTTAGGCTGCCGAATTTTCGTAAGAAATCTAACCTCTCTCTTTATTTTTAAGTACTCTCCTTTATGTTACTTCATTTTAATCTCCTATTTGTTATGTTGGGGGATGTTATTTTATATTCATATTTCTGTAAACTTTATGTTAATATGATTAGATTCCCTATTCTCTTTCATCAATCCATTTTGGAAGTTTTAAGTGGCACTGTTAGGCTGCCGAGTTTTCTTAAGGGATTTTTCATCTCACTTTTATTCCCGTGAGATTTATGATACATTTGCCACAATTTCCTTTGATTGGTTTATGTACTTTACATTATTATACAATTTTTTTAGTATAATTTCATTTATAGGTATTCAAATCTTCATTTTATGACCCTTCTTCCATGGGGTGTACTTTTCGAAAGTTAACGAACTCGGTAAGGGGACCTTTCACCCTCCACTTTTTAAAAGAATTATTTTGTTATGTCTTTTAATTCACATACTATTTTGTTGGGATATGTTATTTTATATCCTTATTGATGTAAATTTTATGTGCAAGTGATGAGATTCCGTTTTTATCTTTCATCAACTCATTTTCTGAATTTTGAAGTGATGTTGTTAGGCTGTCGAATTTTACCAAGGGAACTTTTTAACCCAATTTCGATTTCTTTGGGTTCAACATGTAGTTATTGAATATGTAATCATTTGAATATGTGTAAATGAACTTTTATTGTTTTACACTTAATATCCACTTATATTGGGTGTATTTATATTTGTCACACATAATTTTGTGATTGATTTATCCTTAATTTAAGGATACCTTCTTTATAAGGGATTTCATCACATTTGACATTTCTATTCAGACTTCATTGTTTTTAAACACCAATTCACTCTTATATGGTGTATATACTGTCCTTTGGAATATTATATCAGGAATCCATTTATTATCATGATATTATATAGTTCTGACTAAATGTTATTCCTCAATTATTGTATTCAAGTGTCACTAATTTTGGTAAAACCCCTTTAACCAAAATATCAGTTTAAATGTTTTAATTATTTGTTCTTATTAATATCCATGTTTTTAAATTGGTTTTAAGGATTTATTTATATGGATATTAATGGTTTAAAATTTTAAAAGCTTCAAGGTGGTATGGAACACTTTGATTAAAAAATCTCTTTATTAAATGTTTTAAATGGTTTTGGAAATGGATTCTTTTTTAATGGATTCATTATTTCAATATACTAAAATGTTATATTGTGATTGAAATGTGGAAATGTTATGTTTCCTTTATGCATGCTTTATGTTATACATTTATGTTATGGTTCTTGGGAATTGTTATGAAAACGGGTGGTTCCGTGATAAACTAAGGGCAGGTGAGCCCGATATAGCTCTCCAATACATTGGGTACCGCAAAAGAGTGAAACGTTAAGGTTTCTCTAAAGAGATTTAGGGAGTATACTGTGGTGGGTATTCCAAACCTAACCAAGAGGGTTACTCCCTTTTTATGAAAGTTATGAATTCCTCAAGTTACCTTTTATGTCTTATGATTTCTATGATTTATTCATGATTTTATGAGGTATGTTAAAGTGCCTATGTTTTATGGGTAAAGTAGGATTTCATTCTTATGTATATATGAACTCATGTTTCTTTTCCATTTTTTAACCCTTACTGAGCTTTTTATGCTCATCCCAAGTTTTTTAAAAAAAATTTGCATGTCAAGGGAATGGTACATGATGTGATGATAGTGTCAAGGATGTTTCAAGAAAGATTCCATGTTTTATTTTAAATATGTTTCCGTTGATGGGAAAAATTAATACTATCTTTTATGTGACCACTTTTCTTAAATATGGAATGTAATGCAAGTTTCATGATCTAATTCTCTAAAACTATAAACCTTAAATGATCCTCAATGTGTAATCTTGTAATAATTCCTGATTAAGTACGGTATAAGGCTTGGTCCTTATATTTGGTATCAGAGGTCGGTTTAGATAAAATTAGAGGTTAGTGTATTCTCCAAGCATAAGTGACAGTTCCATAATGGTTAGGATTTCAGAAAGAGTCCAAGTTTTAGATAATGTGAATGAGTAAGTATATCATAGTGGTCATCTCCCTCATTAGTACATGATGGTTTTGTTGATATACTCACTCTGACATTTCTATTTTTAGTGAATGGATGGATCTAGCAGGCACCAAGGTGACAATAGGTTTGAAGGAAACTGTGGTAGTCCTCTGATTAAGAGACTGGATGAAATGGGGTATTCAATGAAGAAACTCGTGGTTGTTCTAAACCAACTATCAAGGAGTCATGATAAACCACTTGAACCTTGGTATGTTCTGTAATGCATCATGTACGAGATGACCAATCTATGTGGACGTTCAGGTAATAATTATAAAGGTAACCATTAGGGTTTATATGATCATTACATTTGAGGTAATTATGGGTTATTATATGTTATGATGGAAAATGAAAGGAATGAGATAAACATGAGGTTAAAATATGTTATGATTATTTTTTAGGATTTTATCTCGTTTTGGGGAATTTTTTGAGAATTATACAGTTTTGGAAAAAGGACAACACGCTGAGCGTGTGGAAACCCGTCGCGTCGGACAAAGCTGCAGAAATCGAACCCACAACCATAGTGCGACTGGTATTTATCCCTGACCACCGGACTATTTTAAGTCCCTGGTTAGTTTGACTGATTATTTTTAGTTAGCTGATTGTATGAATTAAGAGTAAACTGATTTTGGGTTATCTATGGAAATTTAATAACCTATCATGGAGGATATGTGATTAGGTTAATTACTTTTCAATACGATACTTTAAGAGTAACTGATGTTATTTGTAGATATGTGTTAATTTGTACCTTGGAATACTATGCGACTAAATCATTCAAATACTTGGGTTTCAATATTAGTTTGGTTTACTTTGATATATTTGATGGACAATTTGTTTATCGAATGGTCCTCATTGATCTTTGGGTTTTGTTGGACAAATTTTGGAGATTAAGAATAGATTTTATTTTTATAAAGGGTTATCCTTTTCTGGATTATCTGATCTTGTACTAACCTTTTTGGTTTGGGTTTTGGTTAGAGTCTAAAGACATGGTAATTATATTTTTCTCTTTTGTGGATTAGGTGATTCTTTGGATGTTTATTATAGCACTCTTAATGTGAACAAATCTTCCTAAATACTCGTCTTTTGGAGAAAATACGAGTTTGTGTAAAGAATCTAATAAAAGTTGAAAGTCAACATGATAAGTGATTATGTTTCCTTATGAATAAATTCCTCAATAAAAGTAACATAAAACAAAAATTTTGTCTATTTAGTTTTCCTACTGGGGAATCAAATACCGTTTAACCCATCACAAGTTTGTGATTTTCTTGTGGTTAACTTTCTCCTAAACATGTTTTCTATCACTCTCCATAAGAACATGACCATATGTTTTCTCCTCCATTTTCATGTTTTCCTACATGGAATCCTATTATGGGTTAACTCAGGTGACCTCTATACTTATCATTCTTTATTTTTAACGTGATTGTTCTACCGACTCTTGTTCCGATGTAGGACTTTCCAGGATGTCTCCATGTTCAATTTTAAAATTGTGAGGACACAATTCCCAAAAGGTGGGGTGGAAGGATGTAACACCCCAGGTAAATAAAGAATATGACATTTTTATATTTATCCATATTTGTGAATAAAATATTAATATTACTTTAAAGGGGACGCTATGCTTGATGGCGTACCCAACACACAACAACGAGTTTCTTGGAAATCTTACGTTGCACTCTAATAATAAAATAATATTATTTTAAATAGTAGTTAACGCCTAGACGTTGTAATGGCGGGAATGAACAGAACTAATTACAAAATGATTATATATGTTTGTAAAATATTTTTACAATAAATGTTAGAGGATTAAAAATGCAAATGAATGCAATTTTAATCATAAACATTCTAATATTTATTAAAAGGTCGGTTAACTACCTCTTGATGGAAAACCCCATTTAATTCCATTTTTTTGACAATTTTATGTGTAATATTTGACAAAATAAAATTATTATTTAGAATCGGGGCATCGACATTTACTTTTTGTAAATTTTTGGTATTTTTCTGAAAAAGTTCAATTTTTAATTAATAGTGAAAAATGATGTATTTTAATTCAAAACCTCTTTTAATATAATTGATTTATATGAGTAGAATATATTTTGAATTGGGTTTAATGTGAAATTAGAATATATTTTTTCCATTTAATCCAATAGTGGTCGTTGAAATTAATTTCACTTTGAAATCAGACTTAAACTAGTGTCAATCTTTTGATACATTTGGTTTCATTAAAACACGCTATTTGTTTTGACAGCGGGAATTAATTATTAAATTAATTAATGAAACTTATATGTTTTGAATTTTTTAAAATTTACATCATTTTTGAATTCGAAATATCTAATATAGCTTAGGGTGAACTTTTGGTAATTTTCTGGAAAACTTCAATTTTTGATGAATAGTGAAACCACTAAGTAGTACTTATAAAAACTGATTTTCCATTTAAATGAAAATTTGCCATAATTGTGTATTGAATTTCAAAAATCAGACATACATGGCTGTCATTAAGAAGTAAAATTTGGTTCAGTGGGATTAAAATAATTTTTTTGGTGAATAGTAACTTATTATGTTTTTAATCGCGATTAGAGATAATTAGTGTAGTTTAAGGTAAGAATAATGTTTTAATAAAATGAAATGACCTAGACCCATGTCCTACCCTCATTGGATATGTCATGGCCGACCAATACAATCCATGGGTCAACTTGGGGACTCCATGGAGCCTCTTTGGTTGGAAAATGACAGAAATATATTTTTATTTAATGTTAATGTGAAAATGACACAAACATGATATGTTTTACTAAAACAATTTTTACATGGGGTTATACAAGTTATAGTTTTTACTATAAATAACCAATGGAAAGCTAATAATATTTTCTATATCATAGTAATTTTTTTAGACATTAAATAATTTAAATTATTTATGACATCATGATGATGCAGCGATGACCTCATTATTTAACGATTTAAATAAAATGGAAAGATAATGTAAAATATAAGACCTACACATGTCCAAAACCTATTGTATGGGTGTATTTAGAACCATTATCACCTTATCCTAGAAACACATCAATTTGGGACCATTAAAATTCGGAATTCATTCTAAAATAATGTAACATTTTCTTACATTCCAAGAGTTCCCCTCCTCTCCTCTTATAAAAGTCCCCCACCTCTACCTCCTTACCCACACTTACAAAGCCTTTGGATCGGCCAAACCCTTCCAATTTTGTCTCTCCACATCCCTCTATAACACTTTGAAGCCTCACTTTGGGCGGAAGGCTTCCCAAGGAAGCCTTTGAGCTCAAACCAAAGGGAGTTACCTGATTTTAAGGTAATGTCTTCACTTGTGTCCTTTTGTTTTATTTTTTTCTCCAACCCCCTAAACTCTTTTTATTAATTTATTTTATAAAAACTTTAGTATATTCAATATAATTTGATGTTGTTATAATAAGGATTCAATCTACAATTACACACACCTTCATCTAATGGTTAAATAACATACTGTTTCTGTGGTTGGCGGTTTTCTTCCTCGCAAAATGATGATTGTTTAATATTCTTTTAACACCATTAAAGGTGGCCATTATGATGTCACTGTATTATATATATGATATATATGGTATTTATGTTTTATATATGCTACTTTATTTCATATTTAAAGCATACCTTTATTCCTTTCATGTTGTGTAAATGCGATAATTTCATATGAGGAAGTGTGGACTACTGCCCCCTCAAGTGATGTGACTTGTACATTCAATACATGGAACATATAAAGAATAAAATTAATGATCATATGTGACCTATATAACATATATATTATACTAGAATTATGATATATATTTATATATCATTTATTTTTAATTCCGTTAATATGACAAAGTAAAAAAAGAAAGCAGCGTTCATGCGTACGTACGGCCTACCGTCTCCATGAACGATGCTTTTCGTTTTTATCTCAAAATGATATGGAAAAATATAAAATGAATATGTACTAAATATATATGATTTTTTAATCATTAATACTATACTGTAAATTATTTACTTATAACTACATGGACAATCATGTTTTAAACAAGTTCATTTTTGACTCATGTACAATACATCGACTTAAATGTCTGATATGAACTAACATTATTAAAAAATTATTATAACATTATAATATGTGATATAAACTGAATAATAATATTTAAAGGAGTTCCTTGGGAAATTATAAATTGACCATAGTTTATTAATCAGGAATATAAAGAAACGAACAAGACAATTTGGACTTGAGGTAAGGGATCCTACTCCTCTCTTTCTTTTTAAGTACACTCTATTATATCATTCCTTTTAAAACTCATCTTTCTTGTTATTGGGATGTTATTTAATATTACTATTACTGTAATTTTTATGTTAATATTATGAGAGACCCTATTCTCTCTAATCAATCCATTTTGGATGTTTTGAGTGGCGCCGTTAGGCTGCCGAATTTTCATAAGAGATCTAACCTCTCTCTTTCTTTTTAAGTACTCTCCATTATGTCACTTCATTTAAGATCTTATTTATTATGTTGGGGGTGTTATTTTATATTACACTTACTGTAATTTTTGTGTTCATATTATGAGAGACCCTATTCTCTCTCATAAATCCATTTTGGATGTTTTTAGTGGCGTCGTTAGGCTGCCGAATTTTCGTAAGAGATCTAACCTCTCTCTTTCTTTTTAAGTTCTATCATTTATGTCACTTCTTTTAATATCCTATTTTTTATGTTGGGGGATGTTATTTTATATTCATATTTATGTAAACTTTATGTTAATATGATGAGAAACCCTATTATCTCTCATCAATCCATTTTGGAAGTTTTAAGTGGAGCTGTTAGGCTGCCGAGTTTTCGTAAGGGATTTTTCATCTCACTTTTATTCCTGTGAGATTTATGCTACATTTGACATAATTTCCATTTATTGGTGTATGTACTGCCCATTATTATACACTTTTTTTATTATAATTTCATTTATAGTTATTCACATCTTCATTGTATGACCCTTCTTCCATGGGGTGTATATTTCGAAAGTTACCCAACTCGGTAAGGGGACCTTTCACCATCCACTTTTTAAAAGACTTATTTTGTTATGTCTGATAATTCACATTCAATTATGTTGGGATATGTTATTTTATATCCTTATTTATGTAAATTTTATGTCCAAGTGATGAGATGCCCTTTATATCTCTCATCAACTCATTTTTTGAATTTTGAAGTGAGGCAGTTAGGCTGTCGAATTTTACCAAGGGATCTTTATAACCAAATATCGATTTCTTTGGGTTCAACATGTAGTTATTTAATATGTCATCCTTTTAATAAGTTTGAATGAACTTTTATTGTTTTACACTTAATATCCACTTATATTGGTTGTATTTATATTTGTCACACATAAATTTTAGATTGACTTATCCTTAATTTAAGGATACCTTCTTTATAAGGGATTTCATCACATTTGACATTTCTATTGAGACTTCATTGTTGTTATTCGCCAATTCACTCTTATATGATGTATATACTGTCCATTGGAATATTATATCATGAATCCATTTATTCTCATGATATTATAATGTTCTAACTAAATGTTATTCCTCAATTATTGTATTCAAGTGTCTCTAATTTTGGTAAAACCCCTTTAACCAAAATATCGCTTTAAATGTTTTAATTATTTGTTCTTATTAATATCCATTTTTTAAAATTGGGTTCAAGGATTTATTTATATGGATACTAATGGTTTAAAATTTTAAAATCTTCAAGGTGTTATGGGACACTTTGATTCAATAGTCTCTTTATTAAATGTTTTAAATGGTTTTGGAAATGGTTTCTTTTTGAATGGATTCATTATTTCAATATAACAAAATGTTATACTGTGATTGAAATGTGGAAATGTTATGTTTCCATTATGCATGTTTTATGTGATACGTTTATGTTATGGTTCCTGAGAATTGTTATGAAAACGGGTGGTTTAGTGATAAACTAAGGGCGGGTGAGCTCGATATAGCTCTCCAATGCATTGGGTAATGCGAAGGAGTGAAACGTTAAGGTTTCTCCGAAGGGATTTAGGGAATGTACTGTGGTGGGTATTCCAAACGTAACCAAGAGGGTTAATCCCTACGTAAGAATGTTATTAATGAATCATGCTACCTTTTATGTCTTATGATTTCTATGATTTATTAATGATTTGATGAGGTATGTTAAAGTGCCTATGTTTTATGGGTAAAGTATGATTTCATTCTTATGTATATATGAAATCATGTTTCTTTTCCATTTTTTTAACCATTACTAAGCTTTTTATGCTCATCCCAAGTTTTTGAAATGTTTTTCACAGGTCAAGGGAAAGGTACATGATGTGATGATAGTGTCAAGGATGTATCAAGAATGAATCCATGTTTTATTTTAAATATATTTCCATTGATGGGAATGATGAATATTGTCTTTTATGTAACCACTTTGCATAAATGTGGAATGAAATGCATGTTTCATGATCTAATTATCTAAAACTCTAAACCTGAAATGATCCTCAATGTGTAATCTTGTAATAACTCAAGATTAAGTAAGGTTTAAGGCTGGGGCCTTATAGCATACGTATGACAAAAACTTTTTCTTTTGTTGTTTTGTAAAACGCTTTATATAAAAAGATTCCTTTTGGATAAACATAAAAGTCAAAGGGGTTTATACAATGTATAAAATAAGGTTTTGTATAAAATAAAATATGCCTCAATGAAATGAGATTGAGACGAAGTCCAATACAAAGACAGTATCTTTGGATTAATGATAAATTAGGTATATAATTATGTGTGAAAAACAAATACAACCAATATAAGTGGATATTAAGTGTAAAAAAATCATACGACATTCACACATATTCATAGAACTACTTATTCTAGGGGTACATGTTTATCCCAAAGAATCAAAATTGGGTTAAGAAGTTCCCATGCAAAAATTAGACAGCCTAACGGCGACACCTCAAAATTAAGAAAAAGAGTTGATGAGAGATAAAAAGGGCATCTCATCACTTAGACATAAAATTTACATCAATAAGGATATATAAGAACATATACCAACATAATAGTATGTGAATTAAAAGACATAACAAAAGAAGACTTTTAAAAAGAAGAGGGTGAAAGGTTCCCTTACCCACTTGGGTTACTATCAAAACGTACAATCCATTGAAGAAGGGTCATACAACGAATATGTAAATACTGATAAATGAAATTATATTATAAAAGAGTATAATAATGGGAAGTACATACACCACTCATAGGAAATGGTGGCAAATGTAGCATAAATCTCACAGGAATAAAAGTGAGATGAAAAATCGCTTACAAAAACTCGACAGCCTAACGGCGCCACTTAAAACTTCCAAAAATGGATTGATGAGATCAAATAGGCTCTCTCATCATATTAAAATAAAATGTACAGAAATAGTAATATAAAATAGCATCCCCCATCATAGAAAATAGGAGCTTAAAATAATTAACATAAAGGAGAGTACTCTAAATGAAAGAGAGAGGCTAGATCTCTTACGAAAATTCGGCAGCATAACGGCGCCACTCAAAATATCCAAAATGGATTGATGTGAGAAAATATGGTCTCTATTCATATGAACATAATATGTAAAGTAGGATTATTATAAAAGAACATCCCAATCATAAGAAAGATGATATTAAAAGGAATGACATAAAAGAGTGTACTTAAAAAGAAAGAGAGGATTATGATCCCTTACCTCGGGTCTGACTTGACTCGATCGTTCTTTAATCTCTTGAATAATATACTTGAGTTAATTTCTACTTCCTTAAGAACCTTTTTCAAGTTTATTCTTCCTTTTATATCACTTATTACCATGTCATGAACACTATGTTATTATTTAAATTAATAATGGTCGTTTTAACGATCATTGGTACTTAAGTCAAATAAATAAACTCTTTATAATTACAAGTTGTTCATGTGGCAAAATATCCATTTTATCTAGAATTGTATTCATGATGTAGATATAATATATATCATATATATCCAGTATATTCATGCATTTATAATATTACATAACATTTAGAGTTAAGAAATGAAATGCATCTTCCATGGAGATGGTAAGTTGTAAGTACGGATGAATGCTACTTCCATTTCTATTTCATATTTAATGGAATTAAAACATAATGATACATAATAGTATTTTAATTCCAGTATGGTATCATATATAATATCATTAAATATATCCATAATAGTATTTTAATTCCAGTATGGTATCAAATATAATATCATTAAATATATCCTTTATACGTACCACATATGGTATTAGCGAATCAAATCACTTTGAGGGGGCAGTAGTCCGCACTTCCTAAAATGAAGATATCGTGTATACCCATAATGGAAGCCATAAAGGTATGCCATAAATGAAAAATACATAAGCTTATGGAAAACATAAACATATTATATATCATATATAGATGTAGTGACATCATAATGGCCACCATTAATTGTGTTAAGAGAAGATTGAACAATCATCGTTTCGTGAGGCAGTAATTCGCCATCCACAGCAACAATATGTTCCTTAAACATTAGACGAAGGTCTGTGTAATTTTTTCTCGAGTACATAACACAACAACATCATAGTATATTTTAGATAATGATTTTGTAATAAAATAAAGGAATAAAAATAGTTTAGGGGGTGGAGAAGCAAAATAAAACAAAAGGACTCAAGTGAAGACAGTACCTTAAGATTGGGTAACTCTCTTTGGTTTGAGCTCAAAGGCTTCCTTGGGAAGACTTCTGCCCAAAGTGAGGCTACAAAGAGTTATAGAGGGATGTGGAGAGACAAAATGGGAAGGGGTTGGCCGAGCCAAAGGCTTTGGAAGTGTGGGTAAGGAGGTAGAGGTGGGGGCCTTTTATAAGAGGAGAGTAGGGGCACTCATGGAAAGTAAAGAAATGTTACTTTATTTTAAAATGAGTTTCGGATTTAAGAGGTCCCACATTGATATAATTCGGGGATAAGGTGTTAATGGTTCGAAATATACCCAAAAAATAGGTTTTTGACATGTCTAGGTCATAGATTTTACATTATCTTTCCATTTTATTTAAATCGTTAAATAATGATGTCATCGCTGCATCATCATGTTGTCATAAATAATTTAATTTATTTAATATCTAAAAATTATAAAAATATATAATATGATGTAATAAATATTTTTAGATTTCCAATGACTATTTATAGTCAAAAATCGGACTTTTATAACCCCATTTAAAAATTGTTTTAGTAAAACAACTCATGTTTGTGTCATTTTAATTTTAACATTAAATAAAAAGGAATTTATGTCATTTTCTAACCAACGTGGCTCCATGGGGTCCCCAAGTTGAACCATGGATTTTCTCGGTCGTCCATGAATCATCAAATGAGGGTAGGACATGTTTCTAGGTCATTAAATATTATTAAAACATTATTCTTACCTTAAACTACACAAATTACCTCTAATCGCGATTAAAACTTAATAAGTTACTATTCACCCAAAAAATATTTTAATCCCATTGAACCACATTTTATTTCTTAATGACAACCGTGTATGTCGTATTTTTGAAATTCAAAACACAAAGGTGGAAAAATTTCATTTAATCAGAAAATCAGTTTTTATAAGTACCACTTAGTGGTTTCACTATTCATAAAAAATTTATGTTTTTCTGAAAATTACCAAAAATTCACCCTAAGCTATATTTGATATTAGGAATTTAAAAATGATGTCTATTTTCCAAAATTCATAAAATATATGTTAAATTAATTAATTCAATAATTAATTCCCACTGTCAGAACAAATAGCGTGTTTTTATAAAACAATATATATCAAAAGATTGACACTAGTTAAAGTCAAATTTCAAAGTGAAATTAATTCCAATGACCACTATTTGATTAAATGGTAAAAATAGATTCTAATTTCACTTTAAAACCAATTCAAAAGATAATCTAATAATATAAACAAATTATATTAAAAAGAGGTTTTGAATTAAAATACAACATTTTTCACTATTCATTAAAAATTGAACTTTTTCGGAAAAATGCCAAAAAATTACACAAAGTAAATTTTGATCTCCTGATTCTTAAGAAGAATTTTATTTTTTCAAATATAACACATAAAATTTTCAAAAAGTGGATTTAAAATAGGTTCTCCATCAAAAGGGGGTTAATCGACCTTTTAAAGAATATTAGAATGTTTACACTTAAAATTTGATTCATTCGCATTTTTAATCCTCTAACATTTATTGTAAAAAGTAAAAATATTTGACAAAAATATATAATCATTTTTTAGTTAGTTATATTCATTCCCGTCATCACAACAGCTAGGCGTTAACTACAATTTAAAATAATATTATTTTATTATTAGAGTGCAACGTAAGATTCCCAAGAAACTCGTTGTTGCGTGTTGGGTACGCCATCAAGCATTACTTCCCGTTTAAAGTTATATTAATATTTTATTCACAAATATGTTTAAATGTGAAAATGTCATACTCTTTATTTACTTGGGGTGTTACATCTTTCCCCCCTTTTGGGAATTGCATCCTCGCATTTTTAAAATTGGGCTTCGAAACTTCATTGAAAATCCCATATCGGAACAAGAGTCAGTAAAACAATCACTTAAAAATAATGAAAGATAAGTAAAAAGGTCACCCGAGTTAACCCATACTAGGATTCCATGTATGAAAATATGGACATGGTGGAAAAAACAAAGGGTCATGTTCTGATGGAGAGTGATAGTAAACATGTCTAGGAGAAAGTTTACCATAAGAAAATCACAAAATTGTGATGGGTTAAACGGTATTCGATTCCCCAGTAAGAAAAGTTAACAGACAGCATTTATGTTTTAAGTTACTTTTCATTGAGGAATTTATTTTGGATCATAACTAAATCATAATGAAACATACTTACTTTTCATGTAGACTTTCAACTTTTACTAGATTCCTTAATCAAACTCATTTTTTCTCCAAAAGATGACTATTTAGTAAGAATTGTTCGCATTAAGAGTACTAGAATCAACTTCTAGAGAATGACCTATTCCACAAAAGAGAACTATATACTTCCCATATCTTTAGACATTAACGAAAATCAAAACCAAAAAGGTTAGTACAAGATAAGAAAATCGAGAAAAGGATAACCCTTTATAAAAATAAAATCTATTCTTAATCTCCAAAATTTGTCCAACAAACCCCAGAGTTCAACGAGAACCATTCGATAAACAATTTGTCCATAAAATTATTCAAAGTAAACCAAACTAAGATTTAAACCCAAATATTTGAAGGATTTAGTCACATAGTCTTCCAAGTTAAATCGTATCATTTATCTCCAAACAACATCAGTTGCTCCTAAAGTAACATATTGAAAAGTAATTAACCTAATCACATATCCTCCATGATAGGATAATCAATTTCATAAATAACCCAAAATCAACTTACTATTAATTCATAAAGTCACCTAACTAAAAAGAATATGTCATACTAACCAGGGACTTCACATAGTCCAATGGTAGGCGATAAATACCAGTTACACTTTGGTTGTGGGTTTGATTCCCGCAGCATTGTTTGGCGCGACGGGTTTTCACACGGTCTGCGTGTTGTCCTTTTTCCAAAACTATATAATTATCAAATAATTCCCCAAAAAGAGATAAAATAATCAAAAATAACCATAACATAATTTAACCTCAATTTTATCTCATTCCTTTCACTTCCATCATAACATATAGTAACCCATAATTACCTCAAATGTAAGGATCATATAAACCCAAATGGTTCTTTATAACTATGCCCACAAAAGAACAGATAACTATTCCTTGAATAAATTTTTCATATATTAAATATCAGGGTTACACATACTATAAAAAGTCTTCAAATGTAACCCCATCCTCAAAAGAGACTTAATATTCTTAAGAATTTAACCATAAATCTTGATGCCCTTATATGTTGACTTCTTACTCATTTAACATTCTTCATGATCTATTAACCATTCCTTTACAACTTAATCTCAAATACATCTTTCTTACAAAAAAATCATGAATCATATACTAAGATTCCAAAATAGGAAAACAAAAGTTATGAAATAATCCATACCTTTGATTGGTCATTGTCAGTTTCTTCATCCTCAATCGGAATGGCATTAGGTATTGGTAAACGAGTATTTGTACAATCTTGGTGATCCCATTCACTAAACTTCTTCATAGGACATGTGTTTGCATAATGACCATTCACACCACATTTAAAACAATCAATTGATCCATCATAAAGGACTTCTTTCCCTTTCCTCCAGAAAACTGGATGCTTTCTTTTTCCATGGATGGTTCATGCTTTATGACCTTCATTTCCACATCTATAGCATATTTCTGTCCCTTTGAAACATTTTCCAAGGTTTTTCATTCCACATCTTGGACACAAAGGTTTTTGAACACACTTACCTTTATGATTGTTACCTGTAGTTCCGTAGGGATTTGTTTCTCGGATATATGATGACTTACAGAAATCACCAAGGTTTAGGTGGTCAATCCTGACTCCAGATAGTTGGTTGAGGATAAACACAAGAGTTCTCATTGTAGTTCCCATATCATTCAGTTTCTCACTCAAAAAATGTCGATGTTTCCTTCACATCCATTGTTACATTGGCGCCTGCTAGATCCAGCCAATTACTAAAACCAAAAAGGTCAGTGTGAGTATATAAACAAAACCATCATGTACTAATGAGGATGATAAACATTAAGATATACATACTCATTCACTTTATCTAAAACAATGACTCTTTCAAAAATCCTAACCATTATGGTAATGTCACTTATTCTTAAAGAATACCCTAACCTCTAAAGTTATCTAAACTGAACTTTGATACAAACTATAAGGCCCCAGCCTTAAACCTTACTTAATCTTGAGTTATTACAAGATTTTACATTGAGGATCTTTTCAGGTTTAGAGTTTTAGAGAATTAGATCATAAAATTTGCATTACATTCCGCATTTAAACAAAGTGGTTACATAAAAGATAGTATTCATTTTTTCCCATCAACGGAAACATATTTAATTATAAAGCATGGATTCCTTCGTGACACTTCCTGGACACTATCATCATATCATGTACCTTTCCCATGACCTGTGAAAAACATTTCAAAAAAATACTCAGGATGAGCATAAAAATATCAATAAGGTTTATTAAAATATGATTTCATATATAAATAAGAATGAAATCATACGTTACCCATAAAACATAGACACTTTATCATACCTCATCAAATCATGAATAAATCATAGAAATCATATGACATAAAAGGTAACTTGAGGCATTAATAACATTATTATATAGGGAGTAACCCTCTTGGTAACGTTTGGAATACCCACCACAGTATATTACCTAAATATATTCGGAGAAACCTTAGCGTTTCACTCCTTCAGGTTACCCAATGCATTGGAGAGCTATATCGAGATCAGCCGCCCTTAGTTTATCACGGAACCACCCGTCTTCATAATAATGCCCAAGAACCATAACATAATCGTATCACATAAAACATACATAAAGGAAACATAACATTTCCATATTTCTATAACACAGTGATATAATAAAAACATTATCAAAACAATTTTAAATACCAAAATAAAAGAAAAGTAAAACATGGTATTTATTTTTCTTTTAAAAATGTATGGCTTTTAGAGGAAGTCGAAACTCAAATAATGGTCATGGCGGTGGAGAAGTCATTGTCGCCGCATACGTATGACAAAAACATTTCCTTTTGTCATTTTTCAAAACACTTCATATAAAATGATTCCTTTTGGATAAACGTAAAATTAAAAGGGGTTTATACACCGTATCAAATAAGTTTGTGTATAAAATAAAATATGCCTCAATGAAAGGAGAATGAGACGAAGTCCCATACAAAGACGATATCTTTGGATTAAGGATAAATCAGTTACATAATTATGTGTGACAAACTAATACACCAAATATAAGTGGATATTAATTGTAAAAAAATCATAAGACATTCACACATATTCATAGAATGACTTATTCAAGGGTTACAAGTTTATCCCAAAGAATCAAAATTGGGTTAAGAAGTTCCCTTGAAAAAATTCAACAGCCTAACGGCAACACTTCAAAATTTAGAAAAAGAGTTGATGAGAGATAAAAAGGGTATATCATCACATGGACATAAAATTTACATCAATAAGTATATATAAGAACATATACCAACATAATAGTATGTGAATTAAAATACATAACAAAAGAAGTCTTCTAAAAAGAGAAGGGTGAAAGGTTCCCTTACCGACGTGGGTTACTTTTGAAACGTACACCCCATTGAAGAAGGGTCGTACAATGAATATTTAAATACCCATAAATGAAATTATATTATACAAAGAGTATAATAATTGGATTTACATACACCAATCAACGGAAATGGTGGCAAATGTAGAATAAATCTCGCGGGAATAAAAGTGCGATGAAAAGTCCCTTATGAAAACTCGGCAGCCTAACGGCGCCACATAAAACTTCCAAAAATGGATTGATGAGATCAAATAGGGTCTGTAATTATATTAAAATAAAATTTAAATCAATAGGAATATAAAATAAAATCCCCCATAATTACAATGAATAGCTTAAAAGAAGTAACATAAAGAAGAGTACATAAAAAGAAAGAGAGAGGTTAGATCTCTTACTAAAATTCTGCAGGCTAACGACGCCACTCAAAACATCCAAAATGGATTGATGAGATAAAATAGGGTCTATAAACATATGAACATAAGAAATAAAGTAGGATTAATATAAAAGAACATACCAATACAATGAAAGATTTTCTTAAAAGGAATGACATAATAGAGTGCACATAAAAAACAAAATAGGAGTAGGATCCCTTACCTCGGGTCCGACTTGACTCGATCGTTCTTTAATCACCTGAATAATAAACTTGTGTTAATTTCTACTTCCTTAAGGTTATTTTTTCAAGTTCATTATTCCTTTTATATCACTTATTACCATGTCATGAACACTATGTTATTATTTTTGTTAATAATGGCCGTTTTAACGATCATTGGTACTTGAGTCAAAAAAATGAACTGTTTATAATTACAAGTTGTTCATGTGGCAAAATATCCATTATATCCCAAATTGTACTCATGATTTAGATATCATATATATCCTATATATCCAGTATATTCATGCATTTATAATATTACATAACATTTATAGTTAAGAAACAAAATGCACCGTTCTTGGAGACGGTAAGTCGTACGTACGCATGAACGCTACTTCCATTTCTATTTCATATTTAATGTAATTAAAACATAATGATACATAATAGTATTTTAATTACAGTATGGTATCATATATAATATCATTAAATATATCATTTATACGTACCACATATGGTATTTTCAAATCAAATCACTTTGAGGGGGCGGTGGTCCGAACTTCCTAAAATAATGATAACGCGCATACCGATAATGGAAGCCATAAAGGTATTCCATAAATGAAAAATACCGAAGTTTAATGAAAACATAAACATATTATATATCATATATAGATGTATTTACATCATAATGTCCATCATGAAAGGTGTTAAGATAAGATTGAACAATCATCGTTTCGTGAGGCAGTAATTTGCCATCCACAAAAACAGTATGGTCTTTAACCATTAGACGAAGGTGTGTGTAAGTTTAGTTCGATTAATTATCACAACAACATACTAGTATATTGAAGATACTGGTTTTATTACAAAATAAAGGAATAAAAATAGTTTAGGGGGTGGAGAAGCAAAATAAAACAAAAGGACTCAAATGAAGACATTACCTTAAAATTGGGTAACTCGCTTTGGTTTGAGCTCAAAGGATTCCTTGGGAAGACTTCTGCCCAAAGTGAGGCTACTAAGAGTTAGAGAGGTATTTTTAGAGATAAAATGGGCAGGGGTTGGCATATCCAAAGTCTTTGTAAGTGTGGGTAAGGAGGTAGAGGTGGGGGCCTTTTATTAGAGGATAGGAGGGGCACTCTTGGAAGGTAAAGAAATGTTACTTTATTTTAAAATGAGTTTTGGATGTAAGAGGTCCCACATTGATATAATTCTAGTATAAGGTGATAAGGGTTAGAAATATACCCAACCAATAGATTTATGACATGTTTTGGTCATATATTTTACATTATCTTTCCATTTTATTTATATCGTTAAATAATGAGGTCATCGCTGCATCATCATGATGTCATAAATAATTTTATTTATTTAATGTCTAAGAATTATAGAAAAATACTATGATGTAGGAAATCTATTTATCTTTATAATGACTATTTATAGTCAAAACTCTGACTTATATAACCACATTTAAAAATTGTTTTAGTAAAACATCTCATGTTTGTGTCATTTTAATTTTCATATTAAATAAAAAGGAATTTATGTCATTTTCCAGCCAAAGTGGCTCCATGGGGTCCCCAATGTGACCCATGGATTTTCTTGGTCGACCATGACTCATAAAATGCGGTTAGGACATGTGTCTAGGTCATTTCATATTATTAAAAAATTGTTTTTACCATAAACTACACTAATTACCTCTAATCGCGATTAAAACTTAATAAGTTACTATTCACCCAAAAAAATTATTTTAATCCCATTGAACAACATTTTACTTCTTAATGAAAACCGTGTATGTCAGATTTTTTAAATTAAAAATAAAATGGTGGAAAAATTTCATTTAAATGGAAGATCAGTTTTTATAAGTACCACTTAGTGGTTTCACTATTCATCAAAAATTGAAGTTTTTCAGAAAATTACCAAAAATTCACCCTAAGATATATTTGATATTCTGAATTCAAAAATGATGTCTATTTTACAAAATTCATAACATATACGTTAAATTAAATAATTTAATAATTAACTCCCGCTGTAAGAACAAATAACGTGTTTTTATGGAATAATATATATCAAAAGATTGACAGTAGTTTAAGTCAAATTTCATAGTGAAATTAATTCCAATGACCACTATTTGATTAAATAGTAAAAATATATTATAATTTCACTTTAAAAGCAATTCAAAAGATAATCTAATCATATAAATAAATTAGTTTAAAAAGAGGTTTTGAATTAAAATACAACATTTTTAACTATTCATTAAAAATTGTACTTTTTTAGAAAAATACCAAATATTTACATAAAGTAAATTTAGATGTGCCGATTCTAAAGAAGAATTTTATTTTGTCAAATATAACACATAAAATTTTCAAAAAGTGGATTTAAAAGAGTTTCACCATCAAATGGCGGTTAATCAACCTTTTAAAGAATATTAGAATGGTTACGCTTAAAATTGGATTCATTGACATTTTTAATCTTCTAACATTTATGGTAAAAAGTAAAAATATTTGACAAACATATATAATCATTTTTTAGTTAGTTATATTCATTCCCACCATCACAAAAGCTAGGCGTTAACTACCATTTAAAATAATATTATTTTATTATTAGAGTGCAATGTAAGATTCCCAAGAAACTTGTTGTTGCGTGTTGGGTACGCCATCGAGCATAGCGTCCCCTTTAAAGTAATATTAATATTTTATTCAGAAATATGGATAAATTTGAAAATGTCATACTCTTTATTTACCTGGGGTGTTACAAACTTGGTTGACCTTTGTACTTCTATTTCAATCTTTTAAAGTGATAGTTTTGGTGACTCCTTTTCTGATGTGGGGATTTCAATAAAGTTTCCAAGCCCATTTTTAAAATTGCGAGGACTCAATTCCCAAAATCGGGGATGGATTTAACATCCCAGGTAAATAAGGAATATGAAATTTTCATATTTATTAATATTTATGAATAAAATATTAATATTACATTAAAGGTAATGCTATGTTAAATAGAGTACCCAATACGCAACGATGAGTTTATTTGAAATCATACATTATACTCTAATAATATAATAGTATTATTTCAATTGGTAGATAATGCCTAGTCATTGTAATGGTGGTAATGAACAGAACTAACAAAAAATGATTTTATATTTTTTCCAAATATTTTTAGTTTTATCCAATAAATGTTAGAGGCTTAAAATGCGATTGAATCCAATTATAATCGTAAATATTCTAATATTATTTAAAATGTCAATTAACCTCCTTTTGATTGAGAACCCTTTTTAAATCCACTTGTTGAAAATTTTATATGTTATATTAGAAAAAATAAAATCTTTCTTTACAATCGGGATATCAAAATTTACTTTGTAAAGGTTTTTGGTATTTTTTTTGATAAAGTTCATTTTTAATGAATTATTGAAAAATGTTGTATTTTAATTCATAAACTATTTTTAATCTAATTTATTTATATTATTATATAATCTTTTGAACTTGTTTTAAATTTAAATTAGAATATATTTTTACCATTTAATCCAATGGTGGTCATTGGAATTAATTTCACATTGATATTGGACTTAAACTATGTCAAACTTTTAATAGATATTGTTTCTTAAAAACACGCTCTTTGTTTTGACAATGGGAATTAATTATTAAATTATTTAATGAACCTTATATGATTTCAATTTTGTAATATAGACATCATTTTTGAATTCAGAATATCAAATATATCTTTGGGTGAATTTTGGGTATTTTTCTGAAAAACATTAATTTTTGATGATTAGTGAAACCACTATGTGGTGATAAAAAAACTGATTTTTCATTTAAATTAATCTTTACCACATCTATGATTTGAATTTAAAAAATATGACATACATGGTTGTCAATAATATGTAAAAAGTGGTTCAATGGGATTAAAATAATTTTTTGGTAAAAAGTAACTTTTAAGTTTTATTAATCGCGATTAAAGGTAATTAGTGTAATTTAAGGTAAAGATAATGTTATAATAAAATGAAATTACCATGACACATGAAGTAACCTTATTGGATGAGCCATGTCCGTCCAAGAAAATCCATGGGTCAACTTGGGGACCCCATAGATCCACTTTTCTAGGAAAATGACACTAATAACTTTTTTTATGTTAAAATAAAAATGTCACAAACATGTATTGTTTTACTAAAACAATTTTTACATGGGTTTATACAAGTCCTATTTTTGACAATAAATATTCATTATAAATCTAAAATTATTTCCTAAATCATCATATTTGATTTACAATTATTTGTAATTATATTTATTTATTTATTTATGACACCATGATGATGACGCGATTACCTCATTAATGGACGATTTAAATAAAATGAGAAGATAAAGTAAAAATTTAAGACATACTCTTGTCAAAAACCTGTTGGATGGGTGGATTTAGAACCCTTATCACCATACCCTAGAAATATATAATTGTGGGACCTTTAATATTCAAAAATCTTTTTATAATATAGTATCTTTTCAAGACATTCCAAGTGTGCCCCTCCTCCCTCTTATAAAAGGCCCCCCACCTCTACCTCTATAACCACACCTCTCAAGCCATTTTCTTGGCCAAACTCTAATCATTTTATCTCTCCACATCCCTCTATTCATCATAGAAGACTTCCATTATGAAGAAATATCTTCAAGAAACCCTTTTGGTTCAAACCAAGGGGAGTTACCCGATTTAAACGTAAATTCTTCCCTAATGTTCTTTTGTTTTATTTTGATTCTCTATCCTCCCTAAAATCATTTTATTCCTTTATTTTGTTAAAAAAACAGTATCTCCAACATACTGGGAAGTTTCTATGATAATTATTTGAGCTACACTTACACACACCTCCGTCTAATGGTTAAAGAACATACTTTTTCAGTGGATGGTGAATTACTGCCTCACGAAACGATGATTATTCTACGTTCTCCTACCACATCTCATGGTGTCCATTATGATGGAAATATTTTTATATATGATATATATTATATTTATGTATTCTATGTGATTCTGTATTTTATATTTAAAACATACCTTTATGATTTGCATGTTGTGCAAATGTGACAATTTCATTTTCAGAATGTGTGTACTACCGCCCCCTCAAGTGATGTGACTCGTTTATGGAAGACATGGAAGGTATAAAGAATGAAATTAATGAACTCATGTGACCCGTATAACATATATATTATACTTTAATTATAATATATATATATATCTTCTAGTTTTAATTCCATTAATGTGCCAAAGCAATGAAAGTAGCGTTCATGCATACGTATGGCCTACCGTCTCCATGAACGGTAAATTTCATTTATTTTTATCTCCAAATATTATGAAATAAATATAAAAATAATATATATTGGATATATATGATATTTAAATCATTAATAATATTATATATATGATGTAATTACAACTACATTGACAATTATTTTCAAACAAGATCATTATTGACTCATGTACTGAACATCGACAAAACATATGATGTGAACTCACATAATTAACTAATTATTATAAAATGATAATAATTGATATTAATTGAATAATAACCATTAGAGTATGTCCTTATGTAATTAAAAATTCACCAACGTTTATTATTCAGGAATATAATTAAATGAACAAGACTAGTTGGGATTCAGGTGAAGGATACTACCTATATATTTCTTTTTAAGTACTCTCTTCTATGTCATTTATTTTAAGGTCATCATTCTTATGTTTGGGGATGTTAAATTATTTTCCTCATTCTTTAATTTTTATGTCCATATTATGAGATACCCTATTTAATCTCATAAATCCATTTTTTGAGGTTTTATGTGGCGCTGTTAGGATGCCGAGTTTTCATAAGGGATTTTTCATCTTTCTTTTATTCCCACGAGATTTATGCAACATTTTCCACTATTTCCTTTGATTGTGTATGAACTACCCATTATTCTATTTTTTGTGTAATATACATTCTTTTATGGGTATTTACATTAACATTGTACGGTCCTTCTTTCAGGGGATGATCGTTTCGTATGTTACCCAAATCGGTAAGGGAACCTTTCACCCTCCTATTTTTAAAAGACTTCTTTTGTTATGCCTTTTAATATACATATTATTATGTTGGGATATGATATTATATATCCATATTGATGTAAATTTTATTTCCATGTTATGAGATACCATTTTCTCTCTCATCAACCCATTTTCTGAATTTGAAATGGATGTCGTAAGGCTGTTGATGTTTTGTAAGGGAATTCTTAACCCAATTTCAATTCTTTGGTTTAAAACTCTACATCTTGATTATGTCGTGCTATGAATATGTGTGGATGACATATGATTTTTTTACACTGAGTATAATCTTCTATTTGTTGTGTTTATATTTTTCACACATAATTTTGTCATTTTCTTTATCCTTGCTCAAATGGCATGATCCTTGATTGGGATTACATCTCAATTTCATCTCATTGAGACATTTCCTAATGATATGAACTTTTATTCTTTTATAAAGTGTATAAATAGCCCCTTTTACATTCTATATCCATATAATTTCTATACTAATTTCATTTAATGGTTTTGAAAATGGTCTACTTTCTTATAGCTTATAGTTTAAATGTTCAAAATGGAAAAGGACTCTTTTATTAAAACATTGTTTAAAATGGTTTTAATGATTTATTCTTTTAAGCATTTATCATCCATGTACATGTTTTAGAAAATGGTTTTAAGGATTTATTTATAGGGACATGAATGTTTTAAAACAATTTCAAAAGATTCGATGTGGTATGGGACACTTTGATTCTAAAATATCTTTTAAATGTATTCATTTAATATATTCAATGTATAAAGGGATTTTTATCTCATAGAGTTTTAATTAATTTATTAGATGTTTTTGTTTGTGATAATATCATGATGTGAACTCTTGTGATTGAAATGTGTAAATTTTATGTTTCTTTTATGCATGTTTTAAGTGTTATGATTATGTTATGGTTCTTGGGAAATGTTTATTAAATCGGGTCGTTCCGTGATAAACTAAAGGTGGGTGAGCCCGATATAGCTCTCCAATGCATTGGGTAACGTGAAGGAGTTAAATGGTAAGGTTTCTCCAAAAACATTTAGGGAATATACTGTGATGGGTATTCCAAACGTAACCATGAGGGTTACACCCTACGTAAGAATGTTATGAATGTCTCAAGTTACCTTTATGTCTAATGATTTTTAAGAGTTCTTCAAAAATCTTATGATTTAATGAGGTATGTTAAAGTGATTATGTTTTATGAATAAAGTATTATTTCATTGATTCGTATGTATACATGTACTAATGTTTTCTTTCCGTATTTTTGTAACCCTTAATTAGCTTTTTATGCTCATCCCATGTTTTTGAAATGTTTTCCATGGGACTTAATGATGAATAGGGAAAATAAAGGGATCAAGGAAAGATAAGCTATCTAAAACATGAAACTAGACATGTTTCATTTAAGAGTTTTTGTTTTATTATGGAAACTGAGTAGAAGTGTCTACTTTTTTATCTTTGGAGATGTAATAGTTATGTTCTAATTCTCTAAAACTCTAATCCTCAAAAGATACTCAATGTGAATTATTCATTTAATTCAAGAATATGTATTGTACTAAGGCCGGGTCCTTATTGATGTATATACAACATTAACCAAAAAATTATCTATATATATTATTGTGGAGATTTCATTCCATTTTTTATGTAATTCATATAAAGGATGATGTTGAAGACCAGAAAAGTATAGGTCGAAGAAATTTCCATATAATTTGGTTGTATCCTATTGGGATTAAATATAAGGAACCATGGATTAGACTTTATATGATACAAGAATAACAAGGAAATGAGGGAGATGATTTGAAATATAATTGAGAATAATTTTATAAATCTCTAATGATTAGATGATTTTAGGTGAATCAGTGGTGAGGGGTGATATTAATAAGGGGGTGAGTGGAGTCTTTTAATATTATATTCAATATTTAAATATTTTATCTCTATAAAAACTAGAGTATTTAAATTTTTTACTATGTTCAGGAAGAAAATATTATTTTTAAATAATCATTGGTTACATCATCCTCGACTAAAAAATTCAGGTATTATGATTATTATTTTAAATACTATATTTTAAAAAAATTCAATTTTCATTAAAAATTCATCAATTTATGAAAAATTCATGTTTTTCCCCATAAAATATTTTCAATGTGTCAATTTCAAAAATGGAATCCCTTATTTGAAGATAATTTCATTAATATCCTAATTTAAATTTGTAACTAAAATAAAAAATTCTTTGAAAATTAATAAATTTAATATTATGATTATTTATTTTAACCCCGTAATATATATATATATAGTCACAGAAAATTATATTAATATAATAATAATATATAAAATAAATTTACCAAGTCATATAGGACTATATAATATCTTCATTTTATTTATATTTTTATAAAAATACAAATAGTTTATATATGTTTTAAAAAAATTATCCATTTTTGTAAATATTTTTCAAAACATCTATTTACATGTATCAATATAGATATGTGACATAATTTCATTTTATCTGATAGCTAAATACTATGATAAAAGTCATATTACTATTCCCAATAGTCGATTTAATATTTCTTTTAAAAGGTTATTATTCTAATGTATATATTACTATTCATATGTTTATATGAGTGAAAATATTATTTCTTCTATAATTTCAATAAATTACAAATAGTTAGTTAATTTCTCATTCTGTTATATTATTTATCATGTTTATATATTTTTTCATTTTCATTATCAATATTTCAATTTTATTTTTCTCATTTATTTTTATAGTGCATCTCTAGAGTGAAATTGTCCAGGTGGATCATTGAGATCCAATTTATCATATTCTAGTTAACTTATTTTATATTTCTATCCTATTTTAATATGTCATATTAAAATGGATTTATTAAAATCTATATGAAATGATCAAAATAATATAATGTTTTTGGGTTTAAAATTTGTTGATTTTTATTTACACTAAATTAATATGAAGGATACAAATACAAGAAGGGATATTTAATTTAGAAAATTATGGGTCATTGCATTAATACCCTTTTATAGAACAATGTTTTCAAAATATCATTTTACAAACATTGTTTAAAATTGTTGAGGATAATTTTTCATCATGTATTCGTCCAAATCCCATGTCTCATCCACATACTTTGAGATTTCCTTAAAACTTTGACTTGTTCTATTGCCATGTTTTGATTAAATTTATATATATGGTATATTATTTTCAAAATATTATCCTTATAAGATAAATTCATTCTTATTTTTACAATCACATTGTGTAGTACATTATAGATATTTGTTATGTACATACTTAATATTAATACATGGAACATATCACGTACATGACACATGGTTGGTGGGAGTGACAGTCAACATGATATAGCTAAGATATGGTGAAAAATGTCAATGGAGTCAATGTACAAAGGAAAAAAATTCCCTTTTTCAGACATCTCAGAACTTTATTACATGTTGATATGTGGAGGAACTCATTATATCGATTCTAAAACAACATACCTTGTCAATTATTTTTAATGTTGTTATTCATTGAACATTGGGAATCCTAGAATGGTTGTTGATTGGACTGTTCATTTTATAATATTTCTTCATTCAATTCAGATCCTACTATCTTTTGTTCACCAACTTCATCCCAGTATGCTAGTGATCTACATCCGACCCCATATATGGCTTTATATGGACCCATTTGGATGTTTATGTGAACGAAATTATTGTATGAGAAATAGTTCAGACAATACGCTGATCCAATTTGCATTTGATATCTATTGAGTATTCTCTCAAAATTTCTTCTAGTGTCACAAATGATTATTCATATTTTCTATCAGATTTTGAGTGAAAATTGTTGGTTTCATCAATATTTAATGTCCATATTCTGTATGTGAATCTAGATGATTTATTATAATCAATTATTCAATTTAGATGTACATTAAAGATAATCATTATAAACAAAGTAATTGATTAATATATTAATTGATGCGAAGAACACCATAACAAAAAACCAGGATGATCACATATTGTTAATAATTAGTATTAATTAGTATATTATTATATTTCATTGAGTTACATATTAATTAATTAATCTTACAATGTATATTCATTAAATAATATATGAGTTTTTTGGAAGAAATTGTAGATTCCAACCATTAGTTATCCACGTGTACTCCACGAACCTCCCAACACACCCAAGGAATATCATGGAGTAAGTACGATAGATCCAAATGGTTATCTTGTTCGTCTTTAATCACCTAAATAATAAATTAATTAATAATTCTCCATGGACTCTCTAGAATATAGATTCCATGTATAAGAGGATCAATTTAGATTCATGAAATCATTCCCATAGTGGGGTCTCTCTAATGCTAGAGAATATTCCTTGGATTTCATTGTGATGAAAAATTAAATACAAGACATTATGAAAATAATATATTTTGATTTATATGAACCTACTATAAGAAATTAAGAATTGAAAATTTTCTCATGTTATTTAAATCAATTTATACGAATACTACTATATATAATATTATATATATTATTATTTTGTCAAATTTGAATAACTCATTAATTAAATTATATAATATATATTTAAAATCATTTTCATTGTATATTATTTTCCATCAAACTGTTCATCATAGTATACTATTCCCCTACAATATTTATCTAATCATTAATAACGATTAGTTATTAAATAAAAAAATGGCACTGCATTATTCATTAATAAATAATAAATATTATATTAACAAAGTATAAAATAAATATTAATTAATAATTATGATCATAGAACATAATCAAGAATAACTGGTAATAAATAGGAGTGATTAGGAAAAAATTAATAATTATTATACCATGTTTGAAAATATATAAATATTCAACATATTAATAACTAAATATTATTTTTATTTAACTATTATGTTTAATACACATAGTGTTGGATCCTATAAGCCTCGTTTTCAATGCCAACAGGTGAAGCATTGAAAATTCTATTGACAAAATCTAGAAACAAGACATATAGACCATATATAAATAACTCTATGATTTAAAGAAATATATCCACACACATAGGCGTATTGTTTAACATAGAGCACTTATCAAGACATCAATAATCATTATAGTTGCATACTTTTTCCTTCTAACTGTGTCTTCTATGTCTCATTCATGGATTTTTAAAAATTTAAATTTCCTAAAAAACACAATTACCATGGATTTAATTAATCTATATCATTTTCATATAAATTCCTGTGATATAAAATTTTATTAAATAAATTATGATAATTTTTTTTCATTTTTCTTTAATAAAATACTAATCATGACGCAGACCACACAACCTTCTTCACTATGAACACATGTCATCAATTTTTTCATTAATATATCAATGTTCATGATTCGTAATGTCGACTAAAAAAATAAATTTCAGATATTCAATTCCCACATCCACATAGAAGAACATCCAATGGAATGAAAATATATTGATTTATAACTAGAAGGTATAATTGAATATATTTTTTAATGATGAAATTATCATGGGAATGTATGATGATAGTTTTCATTAATATCTTATGAGTATCTAAAAATTATATCTTCATAATTTTGACCCATAATTTATTTCATCCAACTATGGATCATATATTTTAGAATAATATCATAAAACTTCTATGTTCTCATCATATCATGGAATTATTACCAAATATCACTAAAATAGCTAATAATCAAACATTAACACATATAATGATAAAAAATAAAAACATGAATTTGTGATAAGTAAATTATAAATTAAAATCATTTAATATAGTAAATTATAATGTTTGTTAATGTTTTCTATATGGAACTATCTCAAAAAGACTCCATATTTCCCTAAATACAACTATTAGAAACCATTATTCAACCATATATCACACAATAATCATCTTTATTCCAAAAAAATATGTTCATCTAGGGCCACCACATTTTCTTCTATGGATAATCATCCCACTATAGCTTCACCCCTCTAAGAAAAATATATGATAAGTTGATAATTCCGGAGTATGATCTTTTTATATTGGTTTGACCATAGACCTTTTTTATGGTCCAAAAATAAATTGTCATCACAACCAAATATGATAGGATATTTACTATTATGTACCACATCGAGTTTATTAGAAATGATAATTATCCAAATGTATTATATTGATGTATCCAAAGCCTCCATATACTTGATATTCCATATTGAATTAGTGAAAACATTCCTACTTGAACTCTACCGATCACATCACCTAAATTTTAGTAGAATACATATCCTGACTATGACATGAGAAAAATATGATATTTTTGAAAACTATAAAAAACATAACCCTTGTTGAATAGATCCTCATCTCCTCCACCAACTATAGATATATCCTTCTATAATTATATATACATATACCTATTAATTACAGTAGAAATATTTTTTCTCATGGATCATCATTATATCTTCCATCCATGATCAATGAGTATGAAATATCAAGTATATTTCATGAAATAAAAAACATGAAAGATCATATCCCAAAATATTATGGTATCTTACAAATTCAATGTCCCTCTCTCTAATTGTGTTATAGGAAACATTTTCTTATAATGACGCATACCATACGACACTGGATGAAATCACTTATATAATCATTCCATAATAAATCTTCTTAGTGCCTATATAATTTATATACCATGATATAGTGGGAAACACATGTTGGATTTTTCACGAATGATCTTGACCACAAAACTAGAGGTTGGTTCAACAAGGTCCTTTATGAAGAAACTATTGTTTAATTAGTCCTAAAACTACTAATATATGGGTATTTTGTTCCTAATAGGTAATTTTCCATCAACATATAATTATAGGATAATGAGAGCATTATGAATTATTTTTTTTAAAATATTGTTCATTTTCACACTTAATGGAACCAAGTAATTTTATAACCTCATATAGACAAATGTTCCCATACCTTGATGGTCACATCTACCAGAAATAAATCATTGTATATTTCCTATGATTTTAGAATAACCTGGAGACACAAAACCTTATTATTATGTCATATTGTCATATTCCAGAAGGAGACTATAAGGGGAATCCATTTTGGCATCCATCTTCAAAATTCCATAGTAATCGTAATCTATGATAGAAAGTAAAATTCATAACTATTTAACAATGGAATCTTGAGACACATATTTTTCATTAAATGAAATGATGTTTTAAACCCATTATCCAATATCCCTAAATTATAGGTACTGGATTTACCCTTAAGTTCAATTTTCTCTTAAATACACACTGTCACCTAATATGATTTATATTTACAGGATGATCGACCAGAACGCAAACACTGTTTTAGGAAAAATCATTCCATAATTCATGGATTATGACCATTATGAAGCTTCTGAGCTATCTATATCCAAATTGTAGGATATATTTTCAAGATTTTCACTTTATAATTAGTCAATATCATCAGTATCTAGAAAACCATATCTATTTAGTTATATTACCTCTCTATTACATATACAAAGAACACATTCTTCAATAAGGAAATATGGATTTCATTTCATATAATATTCTTTTCAATTTCAATGATCAACTTCATTGAATTCAATCACTCTTCCATTATAACTGTTGTGTATGGTCTTCCTCTAAAAAACAATGACTTGTCTAGATGTAGTAACATTCTATTCAAAGAATTTATATACGTATTATCCATTTTTTTCAAATTATTCCCTATACATTGTGCATTGGAGTGATAGTTTGATTTCATGGATGGATTTAATACATTCAATGCAACACAAATTATTGTGAATGTTATAAATTGAGTTTCATTACACATCATAACTCCTCAGTAATTCTCTATAAATATTTAGTTATTCCTACATTTAGATTGTGTACATTAGATTTTAGTAAATATGTAAATAAAGACAACGTATGATCTTTATAACTCATTATATAACATTCCGTGTTTGGAAATGTATAGTTCCTCCATTAGAAAAAATCTTTCCACTATGGTGTATAAGCTGAAGTAGGTTTCTATAGAATCTAACACTCCCAAACAATATTCGTCAAATATGGGATACAATGTTCACCACTTTGATAAATTCATATCCTCTTTATCTTCTTCCCATATCGATTCACTACTAAATTATTAAATTCATTACATTTCTCAGAGTACACTTACTTATACAATGTTTTGAAAATAGTTTCTTATCATATCAATTACTCAGTAATATTTATGATTTATAAATACACACATATATCATCTACTACAAATGGTCTATACATATCAACATTTACCATTTCTAGAGGCTCTATGGATCATTAATTATGTCCAAAATAGTTTCATTGAGTTATTTTTTACGTATAACAAATAATTTAATCAATCAAGTGTTATTCTCACAAAATATTCAGAATAAGCATCTTGATATTTCTCTTCCATTGATTCCTATTTATATAAAAAAGATATTGATGCCTTATGTGGGTGTTATATGAGTCATTTGGATATGATTTTTTTTACCAATTTTCAATACACGGATTTCAAAATTTAATAAATAATTTTCATTATTAAAATCATACATACTATAACATATGTTTTATATGTATTATTAACAAATGATAATTCCATATTGAAAATAAATTCATCTGTAATGAGGTAGGATACATAAATTATCTTTCTGTTAAAATTAATTACATAAAAAAAATATCCTAAACCCTATATCATTCATGTTGGAAATGAAAAGATAGAGTTTCCAATTTTTATATTATCTAGCCTCACACAATTGTTAAAAAAAATAAACATATCCCCCTAAAATCATTTGGATGATACGTTTTTCCTACATTTGGATATATATATATGTGAGAACAAAATAAATTATTTGAAACAAATTGTATATATATTGAAAAAATAAACATGATTAAAAATAACATTTTTATTCTCATTTCTTATCGGTTGGGTTCCTATTCTAGTGTCTATATATTTAATATTAAAAAACATAAAACTTCATTTTATTTTCCATACCACTTGATCATCCACATTAAGAAGGATTATGCTCTACATATTTAACCATTTTATGAGTCATTGTCCCATTTGACTTGTTCTTAAATTTCATGTTCATCATAAGAACTATGGGTTTCTCACACTACATTTCCATATCCACCTGTATAATTAAAGTAATATATTAATAGGTACCCTTCTAATTATTTCTATTAGTATGGTTACTTATAATGTTGGAAAAGTAAATGAGTATGGAGACATGTATGATATATATAAACAACTCATTAGTGAAATTTATACCAATTGTATAAAGGCGTTCAATGTGGAAAACAAGCTTTACAAATGAGGTCCATATAAACCAAAATCTCCAATGATGGTTGTAAATATACTATTGGATATCTCATATTCGTCTTGTCTTCATTTATCTTGTGAGATTTCTTTAATGAATGACATAATGTTTCCCACATATGTTGTCTCCTATTTCATTAGAATCTCATTGGACATGGACTATACATGAAACACTAAACCATTGTGGCATCATACAAATTATTATAATAAATATAAAACTATATGCATTTCTACCTAGGAATAGTGCTTCATGATCATCATTTTCTAGCACATATAATTTTCATTCATTTTAATGGATTAATATAAAAGAACATCCCAATAATAAGAAAGATGAGCTTAAAAGGAATGACATAAAAGAGTGTACATAAAAAGAAATAGAGGAGTGGGATCCCTTACCTCGGGTCCGACTTGACTCGATCATTCTTTAACCACCAGAATAATAAACATGAGTTAGTTTCTACTTCCTTAAGATCCTTTTTCATGTTCATTATTCCTTTTATATCACTTATTACCATGTCATGAACACTATGTGATTTTTTTTGTTAATAATGGTCATTTTTACGATCATTGGTAGTTGAGTCAAAAAAATAAACTGTTTATAATTACAAGTTGTTCATGTGGAAATATATCCATTATATCCAGAATTTTACTCATGATGTAGATATCATATATATCATATATATCCAGTATATTCAAGCATTTATAATATTACATAACATTAAGAGTTAAGAAACGAAATGCACCATTCATGGAGACGGTAATTCGTACATACGCATGAACGCTACTACCATTTCTCTTTCATATTTAATGGAATTAAAACATAATTATACATAATAGTATTTTAATTATAGTATTGTATCATATATAATATCAGTAAATATATCCTTTATACATACCACATATTGTATTATCAAATCAAATCACTTTGAGGGGGCGGTGGTCCGCGCTTCCGAAAATGAAGATATCGCGTATACCCATAATGGAAGCCATAAAGGTATTCCATAAATGAAAAATAAAAAAGTTTAAGGAAAACATAGACATATTATATATCATATATAGATGTATTGACATCATAATGGACACCATGAAAGGTGTTAAGAGAAGATTGAACAATCATCATTTCGTGAGGCAGTAATTCGCCATCCACAGAAATATTATGGTCTTTAACCATTAGACGAAGGTATGTGTAAGTGTAGCTAGAGTAATTAACACAACAACATACTAGTATATTGAAGATACTGGTTTTGTTACAAAATAAAGGAATAAAAATAGTTTAGGGGGTGGAGAAGCAAAATAAAACAAAAGGACTCAAATGATGACATTACCTTAAAATTGGGTAACTCCCTTTGGTTTGAGCTCAAAGGCTTCCTTGGGAAGACATCTGCCCAAAGTGAGGATACTAAGAGTTAGAGATGTATTTTTAGAGGTAAAATGGGCAGGGGTTGGCGTAGCCAAAGTCATTGGAAGTGTGGGTAAGGAGGTAGAGGTGGGGGCCTTTTATAAGAGGATAGGAGAGGCACTCTTGGAAGGTAAAGAAATGTTACTTTATTTTAAAATTACATTCGTATTTAAGAGGTCCCACATTGATATAATTATAGTTTAAGGTGATAAGGGTTAGAAATATACCCAACCAATAGATTTATGACATGTGTAGGTCATAGATTTTACATTATATTTCCATTTTATTTATATCGTTAAATAATGAGGTCATCGCTGCATCATCATGATGTCATAAATAATTTAATTTATTTAATGTCTAAAAATTATAACAAAAATACTATGATGTAGTAAATCTCTTTATCTTTCTAATTACTATTTATAGTCAAAACTTGGACTTGTATGACCACATTTAAAAATTGTTTTAGTAAAACAACTCATGTTTGTGTCATTTTAATTTTAGCATTAAATAAAAAGGTATTTATATCATTTTCCAGCCAAAGTGGCTCCATGGGGTCCCCAAGTTGACCCATGGATTTTCTTGGTCGGCCATGACTCATCCAATGAGGGTAGGACATGTGTCTAGGTCATTTCATATTATTAAAACATTGTTTTTACCTTAAACTACAATAATTACCTCTATTTGCGATTAAAACTTAATAAGATACTATTCACCAAAAAAATTATTTTAATCCCATTGAACAACATTTTACATCTTAATGACAACCGTGTATGTCAGATTTTTGAAATTAAAAATAAAAAGGTGGAAAATTTTCATTTAAATGGAAAATCAGTTTTTATTAGTACCACTTAGTGGTTTCACTATTCCTAAAAAATTGAAGGTTTTCTTAAAATTACCAAAAATTCACCCTAAGAAATATTTGATATTCCGAATTAAAAAATGATGTCTGTTTTAAAAAATTCATAACATATCTGTTAAATTAATTAATTTAATAATTAATTCCCGCTGTAAGAACAAATAGCGTGTTTTTATGAAACAATATATATCGAAAGATTGACAGTAGTTTAAGTCAAATTTCATAGTGAACTTAATTCCAATGACCACTATTTGATTAAATGGTAAAAATATATTATAATTTCACTTTAAAACCAATTCAAAATATAATCTAATAATATAAATAAATTAGATTAAAAAGAGGTTTTGAATTAAAATACAACATTTTTTACTATTCATTAAAAATTGAACTTTTTCAGAAAAATACAAAATATTTACACAAAGTAAATTTTGATGTCCTGATTCTAAAGAAGAATTTTATTTTGTCAAATATAACAAATAAAACTTTCAAAAAGTGGATTTAAAAGAGGTTCGCCATCAAATGGCGGTTAATCAACCTTTTAAAGAATATTAGAATGGTTACGCTCAAAATTGGATTCATTCGCATTTTTAATCCTCTATCATTTGTTGTAAAAAGTAAAAATATTTGACAAACATATATAATAATTTTGTAGTTAGTTATATTCATTCCCGCCATCACAAAATCTAGGCGTTAACTACCATTTAATATAATATTATTTTATTATTAGAGTGCAACGTAAGATTCCCAAGAAACTCGTTGTTGTGTGTTGGGTACGCCATCGAGCATAGCGTCCCCTTTAATGTTATATTAATATTTTATTCAAAAATATGGATAAATATGAAAATTTCATACTCTTTATTTACCTGGGGTGTTACAAACTCGGTTGACCCTTGTACTTCTCTTTCAATCTTTTAAAGTGATTGTTTTGGTGACTCCTTTTCTGATGTGGGGATTTCAATAAAGTTTCCAAGCCCATTTTTAAAATTGCGAGGACTCAATTCCCAAAAGGGGGGAAGGATTTGACATCCCAGGTAAATAAACAATATGACATTTTCATATTTATTAATATTTATTTATAAAATATTAATATTACATTAAAGGTAATGCTATGTTAAATAGAGTACCCAATACGCAATGATGAGTTTATTTGAAATCTTATGTTGTACTCTAATAGTATAATAGTTTTATTTCAATTGGTAGATAACGCCTAGTCATTGTAATGGTGGTAATGAACAGAACTAACTACAAAATTATTATATATGTTTGTCAAATATTTTTAGTTTTATCCAATAAATGTTAGAGGCATAAAATGCGAATGAATCCAATTATAATCGTAAATATTATAATATTATTTAAAAGGTCAATTAACTTCCTTTTGATGGAGAACCCTTTTTAAATCCACTTGTTGAAAATTTTATATGTTATATTGGAAAAAATAAAATTTTTCTATACAATCGGGATATCAAAATTTACTTTGTGCAGGTTTTTGGTATTTTTTTGATAAAGTTCATTTTTAATGAATTATTGAAAAATGTTGTATTTTAATTCAAAAACTATTTTTAATATAATCAATTTATATGATTATATCATCTTTTTAACTGGTTTTAAATTGAAATTAGAATATATTTTTACCATTTAATCCAATGGTGGTAATTGGAATTAATTTCACATTGATATTGGACTTAAACTATGTCAAACTTTTAATAGATATTGTTTCTTAAAAACACGTTCTTTATTTTGGAAATGGGAATTAATTATTAAATTATTTAATGAACCTTATATGATTTCAATTTTGTAATATAGACATCATTTTTTAATTTGGAATATCAAATACAGCTTTGGGTGAATTTTGGGTATATTTCTGGAAAACATGAATTTTTGATGATTAGTGAAACCACTAAGTGGTGATAAAAAAACTGATTTTTCATTTAAATTAATCTTTACCACATCTGTGATTTGAATTTCAAAAATCTGACATAAATGGTTGTCATTAATATGTAAAATGTGGTTCAATGGGATTAAAATAATTTTTTTGTGAATAGTAACTTTTAAGTTTTATTAATTGCTATTAAAGGTAATTAGTGTAATTTAAGATAAAGATAATGTTATAATAATATGAAATAACCATGACACATGTCCTACCCTTATTGGATGTGTAATTTCAGACCAAGACAATCCATGGGTCAACTTGGGGACCCCATGGAGCCACGTTTCTAGGAAAATGACATTAATAACTTTTTTTTAATGTTAAAATAAAAATGTCACAAACATTTATTGTTTTACTAAAACAATTTTTACATGGGTTTATACAAGTCCTATTTTTGAAAATAAATATTCATTATAAATCTAAAATGATTTCCTAAATCATGATATTTGTTTTATAATTATTTGACATTATATAAAATTATTTATTTATGACACCATGATGATGAAGTGATTACCTCATTAATGAACGATTTAAATAAAATGAGAAGATAAAGTAAAAATTTAAGAAATAATCTTGTCAAAAACCTATTTTATGGGTGTATTTCGAACCCTTATCACCTTACCCTATAAATATATTTTTGTGGGACCTTTAATATTCGAAAATCATTTTATAATAGAGTATCTTTTCAAGACATTCTATGTGTGCCCCTCCTCCCTCTTATAAAAGGCCCCCCCACCTCTACCTCCTTAACCACACATCTCAAGCCCTTTTCTCGACCAAACTCTAATCATTTTATCTCTACACATCCCTCTATTCAGCCTAGAATACTTTCCTTATGCAAAAATCTCTTCATGAAACCCTTTTGGATCAATCCAAGGGGAGTTACCCGATTTAAAGGTAAAGTCTTCCCTAATGTTCTTTTGTTTTATTTTGATTCTCCATCCTCCCTAAAATCATTTTATTCCTTTATTTTGTAACAAAACCAGTATCTTCAACATAATGGGAAGTTTCTATGATAATTATTTGAGATACACTTACACACACCTCCGTCTAATGGTTAAAGAACATACTGTTTCGGTGGATGGCGAATTACTGCCTCACGAAACGATGATTATTCTACCTTCCCCTACCACCTCTCATGGTGTCCATTATGATGGAAATATTTTTATATATGATATATATTATATTTATGTAATCTATGTTCTTCTGTATTTTATATTTAAAACATACCTTTATGCTTTGCAAGTTGTGCAAATGTGACAATTTCATTTTCAGAATGTGTGGACTACCGCCCCCTCAAGTGATGTGACTCGTTCATGCAAGACATGGAAGGTTTAAAGAATGAAATTAATGAACTCATGTAACCCATATAACATATATATTATACTGTAATTATAACATATATATATATATATATATATATCTCATCTAGTTTTAATTCCATTAATGTGCCAAAGCAATGAAAGTAGCGTTCATGCGTACGTACGGCCTACCGTCTCCATGAATGGTGCATTTCATTTAATTTTATCTCCAAATAATATGGAATAATTATAAAAATAATATATACTGGATATATATGTTATTTAAATCATTAATAATATTATATATATGATGTAATTACAACTACATTCACAATGCTTTTCAAAAAAGATCATTATTGACTCATGTACTGAACATCGACAAAACATATGATGTGAACTCACATAATTAACTAATTATTATAACATGATAATAATTGATATTAATTGAATAATAACCATTAAAGTACGTCCTTATGTAATTATAAATTCACCAACATTTATTATTCAGGAATATAATTAAATGAACAAGACAAGTTGGGATTCAGGTAAGGGATATTACCACTCTCTTTCTTTTTAAGTACTATCTTCTATGTCATTTATTTTAAGGTCATATTTCTTATGTTTTAGGATGTTAAATTATATTCCTCATTCTTTAATTTTTATGTCCATATTATGAGATACCCTATTTGATCTCATAAATCCATTTTTGGAGGTTTTATGTGGCGTTGTTAGGCTGCTGAGTTTTCGTAAGTGATTTTTCATCTTACTTTTATTCCCACGATATATATGCATCATTTTACACTATTTCCTTTGAGTGGGGTATGAACTACCCATTATTCTACTTTTTGTGTAATATAATTTCTTTTATGGGTATTTGGATCAATGTTGTACGGTCCTTATTTAATGGGGTGATCGTTTCGAATGTTACCCAAATCGGTAAGGGAACCTTTCACCCTCCTATTTTTAAAATACTTCTTTTGTTATGACTTTTAATATACATATTATATTGTTGGGATATGTTATTATGTATCATTATTGATGTAAATTTTATTTCCATGTTATGAGATACCATTTTATCTCTCATCAACTCATTTTTTGAATTTGAAATGGATGTCGTAAGGCTATCGAAGTTTTGTAAGGGAATTCTTAACCCAATTTCAATTCTTTGGTTTAAAACTCTACATCTTGATTATGTAGTGATATGAATATGTGTGGATGACATATGATTGTTTTACACTAATTATAATCTTCTATTTTTTGTATTTATATTTTTCACACATAATTTTGTCATTTTCTTTATCCTTTCTCTAATGGCATGATCCTTCATTGGGATTACATCTCAATTTCATCTCATTGAGACATTTCTTAATGATATGAACTTTTATTCTTTTATAAAGTGTAAAAATAACCCCTTTTACATTATATATCCATATATTTTCTATAAAAATTTCATTTAAAGGTTTTGAAAATGGTCTACTTTCTAATAGCTTATAGTTTAAATGTTCAAAATGGAAAAGGACTCTTTTATTAAAACATTGTTTAAATGGTTTTAAAGATTTATTCTTTTAACCATTTATCATCCATGTCCATGTTTTAGAAAATGGTTTTAAGGATTTATTTATAGGGACATTACTGTTCTAAAACACTTTCAAAAGACTAGATTTGGTATGGGACACTTTGATTCTAAAATCTCTTTTAAATGTATTCTTTTAATATTTTAAATGTATAAAGGGATTTTTCTCTCCTAGAGTTTTAATGAATTTATTATATGTTTTTATTTGTTATAATATCATGATGTGATCTCTTGTGATTGAAATGTGGAAATTTTATGTTTCTTTTATGCATGTTTTAAGTGTTATGATTATGTTATGGTTCTTGGGAAATGTTTATCAAATCGGGTGGTTCCGTGATAAACTAAGGGCGGGTGAGCCCGATATAGCTCTCCAATGCATTGGGTAACGCGAAGGAGTTAAATGGTAAGGCTTCTCCGAAGAGATTTAGGGAATATACTGTGATGGTTATTCAAAACATAACCATGAGGGTTACTCCCTACGTAATAATGTTATGAATGCCTTTAGTTACCTTTATGTCTGATTATTTCTATGAGTTCTTCCAAAATCTTATGATTTAATGAGGTATGTTAAAATGATTATGTTTTATGATTAAAGTATTATTTCATTGATTCGTATGTATACATGGAATAATGTTTTCTTTCCGTATTTTTATAACCCTTAATTAGATTTTTATTCTCATCCCATGTTTTTGAAATTTTTTCCATGGGACTTAAAGATGAATAGGGACAATGAAGGGATCATGGAAAGATAAGCTATCTAAAACATGAAACTGGACATGTTTCATTTAAGTGTTTTTGTTTTATGATGGAAACTGAGTAGAAGTTTATACTTTTTTTTCTTGTGAGATGTAATAGTTATCTCCTAATTCTCTAAAACTCTAATCCTAAAAAGATACTCAATGTGAATTATTAATTTAATTCAAGAATATGTATTGTATTAAGGTCGGGTCCTTATTGATGTATTTACTACATTAACCAAAAAATTATCTATATATATTATTGTGGAGTTTTCATTCCATTTTTTATGTAATTAATATAAAGGATGATGTTGAAGACCAAAAAAGTGTAAGTCGAAGATATTTCCATATCATTTGGTTGTATCCTATTGGGATTCACCATAAGGAACCATGGATTAGACTTTATATGATACAATAATAATAAGGAAATGAGAGAGATGATTTGAAATATAATTGAGAATAATTTTATAAATCTCTAATGATTAGATTTTTTTAGGTGAATCAGTGGTGAGTGGTGGTATTAATAAGGGGGTGAGTGGAGTATTTTAATATTATATTAAATATTTAAATATTTTATCTCTATAAAAACTAGAGTATTCAAATTTTTTACTATGTTCAGGAAGAAAATTTTATTTTTAAATAATCATTGGTTACATCATCCTCGACTAAAAAATTAAGCTATTATGATTATTATTTTAAGTATTATATTTTATAATTTTTCAATTTTCATTAAAAATTCATCAATTTATGAAAAATTCAAGTTTTTCCCTAGAAAATTTTTTCAATGTGTCAATTTAAAAAATGGAATCCCTTATTTGTAGATAATTTCTTTAATATCATAATTTAAAGTTGTAACTAAAATAAAAAACTCTTTGAAAATTAATAAATTTAATATTATGATCATTTATTTTAACCACGTAATATATATATATGGTCACAAAAAATTATATTAATATAATAATAATAAATAAAATAAATTTACAAAGTCATATAGGAATATATAATATCTTTATGTTATTAATAATTTTATAAAAATAAAAATTATTTATATATATTTTAAAAAAATTATCCATTTTTGGAAATATTTTTCTAAACATCTATTTACATGTATCAATATAGTTATATGCCATAATTTCATTTTATCTGATAGCAAAATACTTTGATAAAAGTCATATTACTATTCCCAATAGTCGATTTAATATTTCTTTAACAAGGTTATTATTCTAATGTATATATTACTATTCATATGTTCATATGAGTGAAAATATTATTACTTCTCTAATTTCAATAAATTACAAATAGTTTGTTAATTTTTCATTCTGTTATATTATTTATCAGGTTTATAAATCTTTTCATTTTCATTATAAATATTTCAATTTATTTTTCTCATTTATATTTATAGTGTATCTCTAGAGTGAAATTGTACAGGTGGATCATAGAGATCCAATTTATCATATTCCAGTTAACTTATTTTATATTTCTATCCTATTTTAATATGTCATATTATAATGGATTTATTAAAATCTATATGAAGAGAGAAAAATAATATAATGTTTTTGGGTTTAAAATTTGGTGAATTTTATTTACACTACATTTATATGAATGATATAAATACAAGAAGGGATATTTAATTTAGAAAATTATGGGTCATTGCATTAATACACTTTTATAGAACAATATTTTCAAAATATCATTTTACAAACATTGTTTAAAATTGTTGAGGATACTTTTTCATCATGTATTCGTCCAAACCCATTGTCTCATCCACATAATTTGAGATTTCCTTAAAACTTTGACTTGTTCTATTGGCATGTTTTGTTGAAATTTATATATATGGTATATTATTTTCAAAAGATTATCCTTATAAGATAAATAAATTCCTATTTTTACAACCACATTGTGTAGTACATTATAGATATTTGTTATGTACATACTTAATATTAATACATGGAACATATCACGTACATGACACATGGTTCGTGGGAGTGATAGTCAACATGATATAGCTAAGATATGGTAAAAAATATCAATGGTGTCAATGTACAAAGGAAATAAAATTCCCTTTTTCAGACATCTCAGGACTTTATTACATGTTGATATGTGGAGGAACTCATTATATCGATTCTAAAACAACATACCTTGTCAATTATTTTTAATGTTGTTATTCATTGAACATTGGGAATCCTAGAATGGTTTATGATTGGACTGTTCATTTTATAATATTTCTTCATTCAATTCAGATCCTACTATCTTTTGTTCACCAACTTCATCCCAGTATGCTAGTGATCTACATCTGACCCCATATATGGCTTTATATAGACCCATTTGGATGTTTATGTGAATGAAATTATTTTATTAGAAATAGTTCAGACAATACGCTGATCCAATTTGCATTTGATATCTATTGAGTATTCTCTCAAAATTTCTTCTAGTGTCACCAATTATTATTCATATTTCCCATCAGATTGGGAGTGAAAATTGTTGGTTTCGTCAATATTTAATGTCCATATTCTGTATGTGAATCTAGATGATTTATTATAGTCAATTATTCAATTTAGATGTACATTAAAGATAATCATTATAAACAATGTAATTGAATAATATATTAATTAATGCGAAGAACACCATAACCAAAAACCAGGATGATCACATATTATTAATAATTAGTTTTAATTATTATAGAATTATATTTCACTGAGTTACATATTAATTAATTAATCTTACACTGTATATTCATTAAACAATATATGAGTTTTTTGGAAGAAATTGTAGATTCCAACCATTATTTATCGACGTGTACTCCACGAACCTCCCAATGCACCCAAGGAATATCATGGAGTATGTACGATAGATCCTAATGGTTATCTTTTTCGTCTTTAATTGTCTAAATAATCAATTAAATAATAATTCTCCATGGGCTCTCTAGAATATAGATTCCATTTATAAGAGGATCAATTTAGATTCATGAAATCATTCCGATAGTGGGGTCTCTCTAATGCTAGAGAATATTCCTTGGATTTCATTGTGACAAAAAATTAGATGGAAGACATTATGAAAATAATATATTTTGGTTTATATGAACCTATTATAAGAAATTAAGAATTGAACATGTTATCATGTTATTAAAATAAATTTATACGAATACTACTATATATAATATTATATATATTATTATTTTTTCAAATTTGAATAACTCATTAATTACATTTTATAATATATATTTAATATAATTTTCATTGTATATTATTTTCCATCAAACTGTTCATCATAGTATACTATTCCCCTACAATATTTATCTAATCATTAATAACGATTATTTATTTAATAAAAAATGGCACTGTATTATTCACTAATAAATAATAAATATTATATTAACAAAGTATAAAATAAATATTAATTAATAATTATGATCACAAAACATAATCAAGAATAACATGTTATAAATAGGAGTGATTAGGAAAAAATTAATAATTATTATACCATGTTTGAAAATATATAAATATTCAACATATAAATAACTAAATATTATGTTTATTTAACTATTATGTTTAAAACACATAGTGTTGGATCCTATAAGCCTCGTTCACAATGCCAACAGGTGAAGCATTGAAAATTCTATTGACAAAATCTAGCAACAAGACATATAGACCATATATAAATAAGTCTATGATTTAAAGAAATATATCCACACACATAGGATTATTGTTTAACATAGAGCAACTATCAAGACATCAATAATCATTATAGTTGCATAATTTTTCCTTCTAACTGTGTCTTCTATGTCTCATTCATGGATTTTTAAAAATTTAAAATTCCTAAAAAAACACAATTACCATGGATTTAATTATTCTGTATCATTTTCATATAAATTCCTGTGATATAAAATTTTATTAAATAAATTATGATAATTTTTTTTCATTTTTCATTAATAAAATACTAATCATGACGCAAACCACATAACCTTCTCCTCTATGAACACATGTCATCAATTTTTTCATTAATATATCAATGTTCGTGATTCGTAATGTCGACTAAAAAAATAAATTTCAGATATTCAATTCCCACATCCACATAGAAGAACATCCAATGGAATGAAAATTTATTGATTTATAACTAGAAGGTATAATTAAATATATTTTTTAATGATGAAATTATCATGGGAATGTATGATGATAGTTTACATCAATATCTTATGAGTATTTAAAAATTATATCTTTATCATTTTGACCCATAATTTATTTCTTCCAACTATGGAACATATATTTTAGAATAATATCATAAAACTTCTATATTCTCATCGTATCATGGAATTATTACCAAATAGCACTAAAATAGCTAATCATCAAACATTAACACATACGATGATAGAAAATAAAAACATAAATTTGTGATAAGTAATTTATAAATTAGAATCATTGAATATAGTAAATTCTAATGTTTGTTAATGTTTTCTATATGGAACTATCTCAAACAGACTCCCTCTTTCCCTAAAGACAACTATTAGAAACCATTATTCGACCATATATCACACAATAATCATCTTTCTTCCAAAAAAATATGTTCATCTAGGGCCAACACATTTTCTTCTATGGATAATCATCCCACTATAGCTTCACCCCTCTAAGAAAAATATATGATAAGTTGATAATTCTGGAGTATGATCTTTTTATATTGGTTTGACAATTTTCCTTTTTTATGATCCAAAAATACAGTGTGATCACAACCAAATATGATATGATATTTACTATTATGTACCACATCGAGTTTATTAGAAAAGATAATTATCCAAATGTATTATTTTGATGTATCCAAAGACTCCATATACTTGATATTCCATATTGAATTAGTGAAAACGTTCCTACTTGAACTATACCGATCACATCACCTAAATTTTAGTATAATACATATCCTGACTACGACATGAGAAAAATATGATATTTTTGAAAACTATCAATAACATAACCCTTGTTGAATAGATCCTCATCTCCTCCACCAACTATAGATATATCCTTCTATAATTATATATACATATACCTATTCATTACAATAGAAATATTTTTTTCTCCTGGATCATCATTATATCTTCCAACCATGATCAATGAGTATGAAATATCAAGTATATTACATGAAATAAAAAACATGAAAGATCATATCCCATAATATTATGGTATCTTACAAATTCAATGTTCCTCTCTCTAATTGTGTTGGAGGAAACATTTTTTTATAATGATGTATACCATGAGACACTGGATGAAATCACTTATATAATCATTCCATAATAAATCTTCTTAGTGTCTATATAATTTATATACCATGATGTAGTGGGAAACACATATTGGATCTTTCATGAATGATCATGACCACAAAACTACAGGTTGGTTCAACAAGGTCCTTTATGAAGAAACTATTGTTTAATTAGTCCTAAAACTACTAATAAATGGGTATTTTGTTCCTAATAGGTAATTTTCCATCAACATATAATTATAGGATAATGAGAGCATTATGAATAATTTTTTTAATAATATTGTTCATATTCACACTTAATGGAACCATGTAATTTTATAACCTCATATAGATAAATGTTCCCATACCTTGATGGTCACATCTACCAGAAATAAATCATTGTAGATTTCCTATGATTTTGGAATCACCTGGAGACACAAAACCTTATTACTATGTCATATTGTCATATTACAGAAGGATACTATAAGGGGAATCCATTTAGGCATCCATCTTCAAAATTCCATAGTAATCGTAATCAATGATAGAAAGTAAAATTCATAGCTATATAATAATGGAAACTTGAGACACATATTTTTTATTATATTATATGATGTTTTAAAACCATTATCCAATATCCCTACATTATAGGTACTGGATTTACCCTTAAGTTAAATTTTCTCTTAAATACACACTGTCACCCAATATGATTTATATTTACAGGATGATCGACCAGAACGCAAACACTGTTTTAGGAAAAATCATTCCATAATTCATGGATTATGACCATTATGAAGCTTCTGAGCTATCTATATCCAAATTGTAGGATATATTCTCAATAGATTCACTTTAGAATTAGTCAATATCATCAGTATCTAGAAAACCGTATCTATCTAGTTCTATTACCTCTCTATTACATATACAAAGAAAAACTTCTTCAACAGGGAAATATGGATTTATTTTCATATAATAGTATTTTCAATTTCAATGATCAACTTCATTGAATTCAATCACTCTTCCACTATAACTATTGTGTATGGTCTTCCTCTTAAAAATATGACTCGTCTAGATGTAAAATTCTATTCAAAGAATTTATATACGTATTATCCATTTTTTCAAATTATTCCCTATAAATTGAGCATTAGAGTGATAATTTGTTTTCATGGATGGATTTAATAAATTCAATGCAACACAAATTATTATGAATGTGATAAATTGATTTTCTTTACACATCATAACACCACGGTAATTCTCTCTAAATCTCTAGTTATTCCTACACTTAGATTGTGTCCATTAGATTTTAGTAAATATGTAAATAAGGACAGCGTATGATCTTTATAACTCATTATATAACATTCCGTGTTTGGAAATGTATAGTTCCTCCATTAGAAAAAAACATTCCACTATGGTGTATAAGGTGAAGTAGGTTTCTATAGAATCTAACACTCCCAAAAAATATTCATCAAATATGGGATACAATATTCACCACTTTGATAAAATCATATCTTCTTTATCTTCTTCCCATATCGATTCACTACTAAATTATTAAATTCATTACATTTCTCATAGTACACTTACTTATACAATTTTTTGAAAATAGTTTCTTATCATATCAATTACTCAGTAATATTTCTGATTTATGAATACACGCAAATATCTTCTACTATAAATGGTCTATACATATAAACATGTACCATTTCTAGAGGCTTTATGGATCATTCATTATGTCGAAAATAGTTTCTTTGAGTTATTTTTTACTTATAACAAATAATTTAATCTATCAAGTGTTATTGTCAAAAAATATTCAGAATAAGCATCTTGATATTTCTCTTCCATTGATTCTTATTTATATAACAAATATATTGATGCCTTATATTGGTGTTATATGAGTCAGTTGGACATGCTTTTTTTATCAATTTTCAATACACATATTTCAAAGTTTATTAAATAATTTTCATTATTAAAATCATACATACTATGACATATGTTTTATATGTATAATTAACAAATGATAATTCCATTTTGAAAATAAATTCATCTGTAATGAGGTAGGAAACATAAATTATCTTTTGGTTAAAATTAATTACCAAAAAAAATATCCTAAACCCTATGTCATTAATGTTGGAAATGAAAAGATAGAGTTTCCAATTTTTATAGCATCCAGCCTCACACCATTGTTAAATAAAAAATAAACATATCCCCCTAAAATCATTTGGATGATACGTTTTTCCTACATTTGGATATATATATAAGTGAGAAAAAAATAAATTATTTGAAACAAATTGTATATATATTGAAAAAATAAACATGATTAAAAATAACATTTTTATTCTAATTTCTTATCGGTTGGGTTCCTATTCTAGTGTCCATATATTTAATATTAAAAAACATACAACTTCATTTTATTTTCCTTACCTCTTGATCATCCTCATTAAGAAGGATTATGCTCTAAATATTTAACCATTTTATGAGTCATTGTCCCATTTGACTTGTTCTTAAATTTCATGTTCATCATAAGACCTATGGGTTTCTCACACTACATTTCCATATCCACCTATTTAATTAAAGTAATATATTAATAGGTACCCTTATCATTATTTCTCTTAGTATGTTTAATTATAATGTTGGAAAAGGACATGAGTATGGAGACAAGTATGATATATATAAACAACTCATTAGTGAAATTTATACCAATTGTATATAGGCGTTCAATGTGGAAAACAAGCTTTACAAATGAGGTCCATATAAAAAAAAATCTCCAATGATGGTTGTAAATATACTATTGTATATCTCATATTCGTCTTGTCTTCATTTATCTTGTGAGAGTTCCTGAATGAATGACATAATGTTTCCCCCATATATTGTCTCCTATTTCTTTAGAATCTCATTGGACATGGACTATACATGAAACACTAAACCATTGTGGCATTATACAAATTATTCTTATAAATATAAAACTATATGCATTTCAACATAGGAATAATGCTTTATGATCAACGTTTTCTAGCACATATAATTTTCTTTCATTGTAATGGATAATGAATAAGTTCCTTTTACATTAATTGTAATTTGTTCTTGTGATAATATTATCTTTATCATGTATGATTCATAATGAAATGTTTATTGTTATATATATTTTTTAATTTCACTAATAAATTGATAAAATTTAGAAATTTGTTTGATAATAAAAGATAAATTAATAAATACAATATTTATTAATCTCCCTATATTTTATAAAAATCCAATTTCCTTAAAAATTTGATTAGGAACTTTATAATGATTATAAATTCTCTTGTTAAGGACCCATATTACCAATATCACCACAAAAAATTTATTTTTCCAATAAATTTAAATTGGTTTAGTAAGTCATGAAAATTAAAAATACATTAACTCATAATTCTATTATATTTTAAATTAAATGCCCTATTTTGAAATCCTTAAATTGTATTTCTTAAACCTTTACCTATAGGTAGTGCCATTTACTTCTTTGGAATAAATCCATTTATGGGAAAATTGTCATGTCAGAAAAATCTAGTTAATATTATTCGATAATTTAATGCACGACTATATTGGTGATTAACATTTTTTTAACCATAGTACGAATTTAACATAAGTACTGGAAGGCTAAAACAAATTAATATATAACGATATATGTAATTTATTGAATTCATATTTATGTAAATATTAATAATTATATATATTACTTGATTATTAAAATTATGTGCATTTACTTACGTTTTTCAATGTGTATTAGAAAAAAATTAGGCATAATACAATTTCATTAAATTTTATTTTGTTTGAACATTAATCCATTAATTTATGTGACTATTCCAAAACAAGAATAATTTATTTATCCCTAGAACATCCCAAAAATACAATAATAAAGTGTTTTGATCATACTATTTTACATAAGGATAGTTTATCTTGTATATGCTAAATTAACTATTTACAAAGGGTTAAACAAAACCTTCAATAACGACTGCATTATTATTTAATCTTTTCACCTATACACACATGTTCATATTATAATGGATTTAACCTTTCTATGAACATTAACCGCCTCAAATCACTTAGAAGCTCCATCTAATATATATTTTTTGACTCACATGTTTGTCTGGGGAACCTAAGGCCCAATTACGATGATTAAAAAAATTACATGTAATAGAAGGAGATCTAACATAATAATTCGATATATGATTTAAAATCATCATATTTAAATTAGTATTAAATTAAAAGTGATATAATATCATTAAATTGTTTAATATATTATAATTAAAATCAAAATATATTAAATTAATTACACATTTAAAAAACATTCATTTCTAATATCTATTATTTATGATAAAAAAATCAAAAAAAAATCTTTATTAATTATTAAACACATTTATTTTAATTTTCATTTAAGTTTTCCATGATATTATAATTCACTATAGTTTTAATTAAACTGAATAAATTAATTTTAAATTAATTTTGTACATAGCATGTATATTAGTGGAAATCGTGTGAGTAACAATCTAATCAACCATCAATTTATTATTTTCATAAACTTTTTACTATTTTTTCATGTGGTATAAATGACTTGTTGAATATTTTCATAGTGTATACATATTTTAAAAATGACACATGAAACACATTTTATTTTCATATAATGTAATATTTCAATGCATGTAGAGTAATAACTATATTATAACATATACATGATATGATGTTATAGAAATTAAATAGATATTAATTAGAAATTATATATATATTTATACTCAATTAAATGGAGTCCTCAAATAAACATTAATGACAATAAAAAATGATGTTGATACGGTTTAAGTAGATGATAAATTTATTTTTCTAAAGTATAATTTTAATATATAAAAATATTATACTATCCAACTACATGGTGTGTATATTTCTCACGGTTTTCCATGATAAAATCTTATGTATTCTATATTTAATAATTAAATGGGAAATAATTCAATTCATGGTGTGTAAATAGACTACATCATGTGTTTTCTATGACTTACTTGGTATCTAGTCAATAAGGAAAAGTAAGAAAATACATTGACTATAATTAAATAAATAATAACATGTTGTTTAGGAATGGTACATGGATATTATCATGGCCAACTGTGTGCCAAGATGGCTCACGAAACATTAATTGAATTTAAATACACATCATGAATAATAAATCGACACCGACAAAATAAATTTTAAATTAATTAATGACATTTCTTAGTTAATTGGGCATGGTTTCATGGTGTGTATTGTTAGTCTTCATAATTTGTGTTCTTAATAAATAAATCAAGGATCCTATATAAATTTTGATACCATATTCAATATTATTTTCATTATAAATTTAACCATCATTTATTACAATCTGATAATGAAAAAGAGGAAGAGTAATTTTCATGATATGTATTAATTAAATATTAAAATTAAATTTATATATAATTAGAAATATTTAAATCAATAAATGATATTTATTTATTTATAAATATTTATAGGACTTTTCAAATATCACATATTTTGGTCTAGGGGTAGTTAATGCCCAGATAGATAATTTCTAACAAGGACTTTTATCATAATCAACAATTAATTTTTGATGCACAGAAATGATAAATGTTATGATATTTTTCCTAAAAAAAATATTTATTTAATAGATTATTCATGAAGAAATATATATGACCCTCTCATTTTATCTATAATTAATTTATAAATTTAGAGAATTTCTTTGTGATGACATCTTTATTTGTGATGGATCTGATAATGACTATTCGTAATACAATTATTTTTTTTATTAATAAAGTGTAAATTAACTCTAGTGATAATCCACATGTGATACATTTCAAAATTTAACAACTCTCTATAAATATTTGGGTGAATTCACATTAGATCCTAGCAAGACCATCATTCATCTTTGATCACCTTAATATCTTATTCAAGAAGAAGTCTCTTTGATCTCTCAAGATTCATGTGTGTTGGTGGTGGTCGATCACTCTCTATTCATGAGTGCTTTTTTGCGAGGGGGATCCCTATGGATTGATATATTTTTCATGATGTCATTGTGTATAAAAAATTAAATGGATAACTTAAATGAAATATTTAAATTGTTTTAATATACTACATGGGTCAGGAAAATTATAATATAAAATATTCTCTTTTGATTTTCATCATTATTATGAACCCTCAAACATAAATTTATTATAATATTATTCTTTTTTAACATGAACAGAACTCATGAATTTATTTAAATATTATTTTTTTAAAATAATAATTTTTATTTTTTATTTATCTCCATACCATAAAAATCGGTCATCCATTCATCCCTAAAATTTTTTCCAACATGAATACTAACTTTTTATATAATAAATAAATTTCAAAAAACTATTTAAATGTCAATGAAATATTTTTTATATTCAAAATAAAATGTAGAGAAATATTATATAAATATAATAATTATAAAATATTCTCCCAAATAAGTTGTGGATGAATATGTATGATTAGAATAAATGGATTATTTTAAAACCTTTTTTTGGAATTATATTTATTCAAGTTGATATGTAATAAATATTATTATAATTTAACATGTGTTTTGGAACCACATATTGTATGACCATGAAGGAATTATTATCAATGGAAAAGGCTATCCCTCCCAATCTTCCAGGATAACTTCTTGTAATATGAATAGGTACACATATATAATGTATTTGTTGTTATAAAGATATAAATCCTCATATGGGTGCTTATTGTGTAATATAATTACATTATAATGATATCCCATATTTGGGAGGTTATATGTGTTGGGTGAAAGATTACATGAAGTATTTTCGTAATGTAGGATTATGTTTTTGATGATTTTTTTCCATTATTATCATAATAAAATAAATCAATTATCATTTTATATTTTGATTTTGAGAAAAAAGAATATATAGTAGTCAGATGATCAAGCACAAAAATCATAATATCATTTCAATGGTTCTATTTTTATTTTATTCATAAGTTTTCTTATTGAAATGAATATTGGTGTCAAAATAGGTACCGAAAGAAAATTATGATTGGTATGAGATGTTTTATCAACATATGAATGTATACATACTAAATATTATGATTCATTAATATTTTATAATTCTCAAATATCAAACATCTCCATAAAAAAATTTCATACATGAATCATGAATGAATGGGGAGAATATTTTGTGGGTACCTTTAGCAAAATAATGTTATTCTAACCCTAATGCTCAAAATTTAATGGTACAAGAATAATTATAGTAAGAAATAAAATATGGGAAATTTATGTTGCTGAAGTTGATGTGTTATTGAGGTTTTTATGTAATGGCACGGGTTTTTGGGGTCCATTACATTATAAAAATATGATGTTGAGGTGTTCTGGTTGGTCTGGAAGGCCATCCTCACTTTTTGGTGACTCCTAAAGGTAGGATTGGCCATCCGGTAGCGTTGGCCTACCGGTAGACCTAGCCTACCGGTGACCTTGGGGTACCGGTGGCCCTCGGCTATAGGTAGCTCTCGGCTACCATTAGGTCATGGATACAGATACCTCTAGGATACCAGTAGGTCTCACCTACTAGTAGCTATCTCAAACTGGTAGCTCTTGCCTACCGGTAGCTCTCTCCTACCCCCATGGGTTTTCCAGTAGTGCCTCCTTTTTGGGCTAATTGGTTTTTAAACAATGTTTTGACCCCATTAAGCCTGTTTTAAATCCTATTAAATCCCATTTAAATTAAATGATTGGTGAGGTACACCATAAATGAAAAACCATGAGGTGTGCATCGGTTTGAACCTCCCCGAATGGCGGGGACCTTTTAAGTATCATGTGGGGTGTCTCAGCTGCGTGGTCAACCCACGATTCCACTTCTTATGTAGTTTTGAGTTCTTCCTTCTGTATCTAAACCATCCCGGGAATGTTGAATCTCTGCCTTTATAAGCTAATGGATTCTCACTAGGTTTCTTTTCTCGATCATCTTGTGCCCAGAGTACCCTTCCCCTCGACGAGCCGTAACCCTATTGCGAAGTTTTCCTTGATCGCATTCCATTGAATTCCTGCCAGTCCTATTTTCCAGTTTCCACGCGAGGACTTAACATCGATCCTTGATCCTTCAGGTGGGAATTTTTCTCCTTTGCCTCTCTTTCCTTTGTATAATGCAATGTGGGTATGGTTTTTCCCCTGGGTAAATTGATGAAATCAAACGTAAAGAAGATAATGAATCAATATTTAAAGAATGAAATGGGGGTGTGATCGATGACCTGCAATTATATTTTTATTTTTGATATTTGTTTTGAATTATGCAGGCCTATGCTCACTAGAAATCATGTTCATTGGTGGTCTTTCTCTGTGCACTAATGAACCTCGATGTTTTTGGAAATTTAATGAACCGTAATAGGGAATTCGTTAATTATGTATACTCAGTAAAATAAAATGAATGCACCAGGATCAACCCTTTTCTGTGATAACCCCAGTTAAAGCATAGTGGAATTGAATCCTTGGATTGTGTTATATATTTTAAATCAAAAAATACCTGCATGGGCCTGCCTTGTGTTTGTGGTAGCGGTTTGGTTTTTTTTTCACAGGTCGATTGCTGGGGTGATGCAGGTGGGGATGGGATCCACTATTATTATACTTTTTATGGTTGTGAATTTAAGGTTGTGTGATTACTCTGCTTATATCACGAATTGGGGTGGGATCCTCTATTGTTGAGAAACTTTTGGCTCCTGGATTTTGGGAACATGGGGCTGTATCTAGGGGTTTTTATTGGTTCCAGTACTTCGAGGGATCTCCCTCATCTCTTTGTTGTTGTACCTTTTCTAGAGAACTGGGTGTGAATGATTAAATTGTTGTCGGCCGTAACTTTTTCCCTTGGTTTTTTCTAATTCTTTTAGTTCCCCAGTTGTGCAGAAATTTATTTAAATGAGATTTTTTGATCATGGATGAAAGAATAGCTTTAATGGGAATTGGTTCTGGGGGTGAGTTTTGACTCGGCTGTGAGTAGTTTGCTTCCTATGAATAGGGACGAATGTTCTTGTTATTGGATTGGTTTTGGAAACCCTAGGTGGGATTGATTGGTTGTTACTTATACATATATTTTGTTGTTATTATGTATCTTATTCGTGCCCCAACCAAGTTGAGCACTTATTTCCGAACACCCCATTTCATGGAGGGGTGTTTTTTCCAACACTCCTATTAGTGGCTTGTTATTAGCTCATATCTTCTCCCTTTCTTGGATATCCCATGTATCTTTGGTCATTCCTTGATGGATTGAGGACCATTATTATCCCAATAATCTTCGGGCAGGGTGGTTGCGGTGGTTGGTCTAGGTTTTTGCAGGATGTTTGTTTCCCAAGTGTCTTCGGGATGAGGCCCAAGTGTCTTCAGGCTTGGCCATAGATGTTCGGACCTAGGTGTTTTATGGTATGGTTGTGTGTGGTGGATGTGGCCCAGGTGTTTGCGGGCAGGATAATGGTTATGGACCTGGTGTGTGCGGGCGTGGTTTGGTAGTGGGACTACGGTGAGGTTGTGGCCCAGGTGTTTATTGGTGGGGTTTGGTAGTGGAAATGATGTAATAATGGCGGGATTGGATAAATGCATAGGATGACTTCAATAACTAGTGGGAAAGTGGCACGGGGTACCCAAACATTGATGTTCTATTACTGTACATTACATGACTTGTGTTATTTGGGGAGTGTGCCTTGGTGAGTATTGGGAGGATAGTTTACCTTGTTATGTAATTGGTTATCTCTTTTTCCACGGGGCATTAAAATGTATCCTCACTTGTGCACGAGAGTCTTTGGCTTTCCCAACTCAGTGTACTTGTATGCTCACCCTAAGAATACAAAACCACTTTCAGGTTTCCAGGAGGACTTCGGGGATCGTACGGATCCATACTAGCTTGGACCTTTGAGGAAGTTACTACGGTTTCTTTCCTTTTATTTTATCATTTCACCTTTGGTGTTTTGTAACTTGTATTATTAGCCTTTGAACATGCATATGGGAACGGTTTACTTTCAACCGTACTTGCACTTTCAGTTTTGGTGTTGTGGGATTCAGTATCTTATCTCCCAATCCAATTAAAAGAAAAAGGGTAATGACTTCTATTTAGTGTGTGACTTCATACCCTTGGTGCTGGTCTCCACTCTGGGACCTATTAAATGTGGGTTTTAGGGGTCATTATCTCTCCTTCAACTTAAAGAAGGAAGGGCCTGGCAATCTGATGACCCTTCCCTCCTTTTGGTGAAGGTGGGTCGTGACAGAATGGTATCAAAGGTTGGTTGATATATAGTATGGAGTCTGGAGTTATGCACAGTGAGGATTTCTTGGGATGGTAGAGAAACATAGTTTGTTCACCTTGGTGCATGAATTTGGACAGGGACGACCGGCTAGGACATGAGATTTTAGGGCCCCCCACGCTATCTAATGCAGGGACTCTGGACCTACCAAACGACCAAGTGAGGCCATGCTGATTGCAGGGTGGAGACCCTAGGAAAGGTACAAGAATCATAATGACATGTGTTCTTGTGTTTCTGGGGGTGTTTTGGGAATTTGAAATAAATAAGATGTTTAAGGAGTTTTAAGAACAATATTATGCACTACTCAGGATTAGGAATTCTTTGTTTACCTTGCATCTATGGCACCCGAGAGATGACCACAAGCTGTACGGGTGATAGAGGCCAAGGAAGTCGACTTGGACGATCAACATAGGATTGATTGATTATAGGAGGATGACCAGTGGCAGAAGATGCTTCGAGCCATCCCGTGACAGACCCTCGAGAAGTACAAGGGCGGCACCTTGGACATGGAGACAACGAGTTGGCTAGAGGAGTTGGTGATAGCCTCTAGCTTGATCTAGGCTCCGACTAAGTACTGGGTTCCTCTGGCCATGAGCCAGATGCGGGGAGTAGTGCGTCAGTGGTGGACGCTCTACCTGGGGGAGAGGAGAGATTCTGAGGTGGCATGGGCTGATTTCGAGAAGGAATTATGGGAGGAATTCCTCTCTTCTACGATGAATGCTGAGAAGAGGCAGGGACTACTCTCCCTCTAGCAGGGGACTATGTCAGTAAGGGAGCTGGGGATAATGTTTGAGGATCTCCTCTGCTTTGTTCAGGACCTCTTCTAGGATGAGGAGTTTCAGGATAGATGTTTATAGGAGGCACTCTGACCTTCCCTCTAGTACGATGTTACCCCCTTCACCTTGCCGACATACATGGAGGTCCAGAATAAGGCAGAAGGGGTATAGAGGATGCACACACTGGGCGGCATGACATGAGAGGGGATTCAACAAGGCTCGTCAAAGGGAAAGTCCATCAACACCAGACCTCTAGCATCGGGACCCTCCATGTTCCGACCAGCTGGGAGCATGCCGCAGGAGTTCCAGTTCTGGTCCAATGGTCCTCACCCTTTCCCTTCAGGCCTAAGACAGAGGTGCTTCATCCGTGGGAGCCATGGACATCTCCAAAATAATACCCCGGACACTGTACATTACAGATGTGGCGGACAGGCCCAACACTCGCCTCAGCAGCAGCTTCCAGCTATGCCCTTCCAGCCGAAGCAGCAGGGGCAGAAAAATCCCGCTCCTCTTAGGGAAGACGTTGCAGGGTGAGGCCAGCCTCAGGGCGCTCCTCAGGTACCTGACCAGAGCATGGTCAGCGAGGTGGCCGACAGCCGAGGGGTAGAGGAGCTGGGTGTGGACATTTTCTTGCGGAGGAGGCAACAGTTCCTATGGGACCAGAGGTTGTTCAAGGTATGATCAGTTTATTCATTAACATTTCTTTTTCCATGTTTGATACCGGAGCTTTACACTATTTTGATTCACCCGGTCTGGCCTGTGCTTTGCGTCTAGATGCTGAGAGACTTCTAGTGCTCCTACTGCTAACCACACCAGAAGGAGGTCAGACCGACTTGTTATATGTTGGTAGAGGATGCATAATGATGATACGGAAACATCTGTCGGTCAGGGATGTACTACAACTACAATACAACCATTCAATGTCATCCTAGGCATCGACTAGATATTTTCGGTGTGTTCAATCGTCGACTGATTCCGAGGAAGGGTTGTGTAATCAGACTTGGGCGGCTGACTGTTATTTTCACCGGTGAGCAGAGTTGCAAGAAGGGAAGAAGGTGAGAGGAACCCCTCTTCTCCTTGTTAGCTAAACTGTCTGTATAGTCAGTGGATGCTGAGATGGTGGAGGTACCATGTATCATCTGTGAGTTTATGGATGTCTTCTATGAGGTGGTGACGACTCTACCCCCTCGACGTGATATAGAGTTTGGGATAGACTTTAATCCTGGTGATCATCCGATTTCGATGGCTCCCTACCAGATGGCACCTTCGGAGCTACGAGAGATGTTGATACAGATTGAAGATCTAATGAAAAAAAGGGTTTTGTTCGATAGAGTGCGTCACAGTGGGGTGATCCTGTGTTGTTTTCAAAGAAATCGGATGGTGGTGTATGGCTGTGCATAGACTACAGGAGGCTGAATCATGTAATTGTCAAGAATCGCTACCCTCTTCCAAGGATAGATGATCTATTTGACCATCTGAAAGGGGAGGGATGGTTCTAGAAGATTGAACTGCGATCTGTGTATCACCAGTTGAGGGTAAAAGAGGGCGACATCTCGATGACGACCTCCAGGTGCAGATAAGGGCACTTCGAGTTTGTATTCATGCCTTTCGGCGTTACGAACGCTCCAGCTGTGTTCATGGAGATTATGAACTCCATCATCCTGTAGTATCTGGACCAGTTCATAGTCATGTTCATTGACGACATCCTGATCCACTCAAGATCAGAGGAGGACCATGCTGAGCACCTGAGGATGGTTTTGAAGGTACTCCGACATCATCAAATATATGGGAAGTTGTTGAAATGCATGTTCTGGACGCGATAAGTGAACTTCCTTGGGAACGTATTGTCCGAGAAAGGGGTAGAGGTAGACCCATCAAAGGTTGAGGTGGTTGTTTCTTGGGATGTACCCAAGAACGTGGTAGAGGTTTGTAGTTTCCTCGGCCTGGCAGGGTACTACCAGAGGTTCGTACCCAAATTCTCTCGAGTTGCGGCACCTTTGACGGACTTGACAAAGAAGGACAAGGTTTTCATGTGGAGTGAGAAGTGTGAGGCAATCATCAACTATCTAAAGGATAAGTTGGTTAGTGCCCATGCGCTGAGACTATAAGAAGAAGGGGCAGCTTATGAGGTGTTTTGTGATGCATCAGGGTAAGGCCTCAGATGTATGTTGATGCAGTGATAAGGGGTGATCCTTAATGGGCCTAGGAAGCTAGGACCTCATGAGCGTAATTATGCCCCCCACGATCATGAGCATTCAGTGGTTCTTTTTTCACTAAAGTTGTGGAGGCATTACATCATTGGAGAACACTTTGGGGTATCCAAGGATCACAAAATCTTGAGGTATATCTTATCCCAGTGGGACCTAAACTTGTGACAGCAAAGGTGGGTGGAGTTCCTCCAAGCTTACGATGTCGAGATTTCCTACACTTCAAGAAAATTGAATGTAGTGGCGGATGGTTTGAGTAGGGGGTCACAGAAGGATGCGGTCCGAGAGTCGACATATGCTTAGAAGGCGATGGAGGAGTTGGATGCCTTGCACCTCGATGCGAGGATAGATAATGGTATAGGTTTCCTGTATCATATGATAGTGCATTATTCTCTATTTCGGCAAGTGGAGGAGTCTCAGTGGGGATACCTAGAGTTCAATGTGTGTGCAACTGAGTTGACCAGGGCAATGCTTCAGAAGGTTGGACGTAAGATGGTAAAAATCGGATTCTCTTACGGGGGAAGATGTTTGTTCTAGAGGCGATTCACGGTAAGGTTATTAGTGAGTTCCACAAATCACCCCAAGCGGTACACCCATGTGTTTCCAAGATGTACCAGGGTCTAAGGAGATAGCTTTGGTGGCCCGGAGTAAAGAGAGTAGTGGCATTGTTTATGACCAAGTGCCAAGTGTGTCAGCAGGTTAAGGGTGAACACCGTGTTCTAGGAGGGTTGTTTAAACCTTTATATGTCCTCGAGTGGAAGTGGGATGACATCTCGATGGATTTATTCACTGGTCTACCCATGTTGCAAAGGGGTATACGATCCCATCTGGGTAGTACTGGACCACTTGACGAAGTCGGCTCACTTTCTGGTGATTTAGGAGTCGAGTATAGTGGACGCTCTAGCAGAGAAGTATGTGGACGTGGTAGTGTGGTTGCATGGAGTTCTGAGTTCCATAGTCTCGGATAGGGATGTACATGTTACCTCACGAATCTGGAGGGTTTTGTAGCATGATTTTGGCACCCAGCTGCGCCTTATCACTACTTTCAACCCCCAGACAGATGGGAAGACAGAGCGCACCATTCAAACCATGGAGGATATGTTTCGAGCATGCATCCTGGACATCAGGGGATCATGGGTGAGACACTTGACTCTGGTAGAGTTCGCCTACAACAATAGCTACCAATCTACCATTGGCATGGCTCCGTTCGAAGGCCTATATGGAATGTCGTGTCGCTCACCCGTGTGCTGGAATGAGTTTGGGGAAGCAGGTGTTCTTGGCCCGGTGTTGGTGTAGAGCATGATAGAGAAGGTGAAGCTTATTCTAGAAAGGATCATGTCATCTCAGGACCGGCATAAGTCATACACCGATGATATGAGGAGACCCTTGGTGTGCGAGGTTAGGGACTATGTGTTCTTGATGGTCACCCCTCGGTGGGGACAGCAGAGGTTCGGCATGGGATGTATGCTTTCTCCCAGGTTCATCGGACCCTTCAAAGTCTTGCGGTGGGTCGGTTAGGTGGCTGACCAGCTATTGCTACCACCGCCGCTAATGAGGATACACGATGTATTCCATGTTTCCCAGCTTCGTCGATATCTACTCAACGACTCCCACATCATCGATTAGGGAGAGTTAGATGTCGAAGACGATGAAACCTTCATATAACAACCAATCAAGATTGGGGATCATAAGGAGAAAGTGCTTCATGGACAAACTATCCCATTGGTTCATGTGTTGTGGAGGAATGGTGGCCTGGAAGAGAGAACTTGGGAGCGGGAGGCCCAGTAAAGCGTTCAGTACCCATAGCTGTTTTGACATCCTTGTTGTTTTTTTCTGATCCTTGAGATTTTGTACCTTGTACTTTAATATATAAAATGATCTTTTTTCATAGCTATTAAATGATCTATTCCATGTTCCCTATGTGTTTTTTTGTACGAAAGTGTGATGATGGGAAAACCTGACTGCTAATCAGGACACATTAATGTGTATGAGATTAAACCCGTGCGGGCGAGTCAGTGCCGCCAAATGTGGATAATATCCTGACATGTAGGATGTGACTCCCAAACTCATGTGTTGTATAGTGAGATCCTTGTGCTTGTTGATAATGTTTATAGTTTATAACTCTAGGGGGAGTATTCCTGGATGTACGGAGGAGGTTTCTGTTCTAGCTTTCAAACACCTTTGAGGCTTTCTGCGGAGAAGTATCTTTAGAGAGTGGTTTTTTGGTCTCCACTTATCTCTTTTTTTGGTTGTTCTTATATTTATGGGGAAGGGAATAGTTTTAGAAGTATCTGATGTAATGTCCTGGGTTTTTGGGTTCCATTACTTGGTAAAAATCTAATGTTGACTTGTTCTATGTGGTCTGGAAGGCCATCCCAGCTTTTCGGTGGCTCCTAGTGGTATCCTTGTCCTACCGGTAGCCTCGGCCTATCGGTAGACCTAGCCTACCAGTGACCTTGGGGTACCGGTGGCCCTCAGCCACCGGTCTCTCTCGGCTTCTAGTAGCTCTCGGATAGCTCTCAGCAACGGGTGGCACTCGGCCACCAGTGGCTCTCGGCCACCGGTGGCTCTCGGTTACCGTTATCTCTAGGCTACCAGTCGCTCTCGGCTACCGGTCGCTGTCTCCAACTGGTAGCTCTCAGCTATCGGTAGCTCTCCCCTACCCCCATGGGTTTTCTAATAGCACCTCCTTTTAAACCTATTTTAAAGCCCATTAATTCCCATTTAAATTAAATGATTGGTGAGGTACCCGTTAAATGAAAACCCATGAGGTGTGTGTCAGTTTAAACCACACCGAAAGGCAGGGACTGTTTGAGTAGTGTGTGGGGTGTCTCAGCCACGTGGTTAACCCACGATTCTGCTTCTTACGTGGTTTGGAGTTTTTCTTTAAATATCTTAACCATCCTGGGAATACTGTATCTCAGTCCTTATAAGCTAAAGGCTTCTCCGTAGTTTTCTTTTCTCGATCATCCAGTGCACAGAGTACCCTTCCTCCCTACAACCCGTACCCATGTTGCGAAGTTTTCCTTGATTGCGTTCCATGGAGTTCCTGCCACTCTTTTTTTCCAGTTTCCATGTGAGGACTTAACATCGATCCTTGAACCGTCAGGTAGGGATTTCTCTACATTACCTCTCTTTCCTTTGTATCATGCGGGGTGGGTATGTTTTTTCCCCTGCGGAAATTGATGAAACTGAACTTAATTAAGATAATGAACCGACCTTTAAAGAATGAAAGGGGGGTGTGATCGATGACCTATTGTTCTCTTTTATTTTTGATATATGTTGTGAATTATAAGGTCTTATGCTCACTAAAAATCATGGCTATTGGTGGTCTTTCTCTATACACTAATGAACCTCGGTGTTTTTGGATATTTAAAGAACCATAACAGGGAATTGGTTAATTATGTATACTCAGTTAAATAAATTGAATGCACCATGATCAACCCTTTTCTGTGATATCCCCAGTTAAATCACTGTGGAATTGAAACCTTGGAGTGTGTTAAATCTTTTAAATTTGAAAATACCTGCATGGTCCCGCCTTGTTTTGGTGGTAGTTGTTTGGTTCTTTCTTTTAAAGGCCGATTTCTGGGTTGATGCGGGTAGGGATGGGATCCCCTGTTGTTATAATTTCACTGGTTGTAAATTTGAGCATGTGTGGTTACTCTTCTTATATCATGAAATGGGTTGGGATCCTTTGTTTTTGAGAAACCGTTGGCTCCTAGATTTTGGGAACATGGGGCTGTATCTTGGGGTTTTATTTGGTTCCAGTACATCGACTGATCTCCCTCATCCCTTTGTCGTTGTAGCTTTTCAGGAGAACCGGGTGTGAATGTTTAAATATTTGTTGGTCATAACTTTTTCCCTTGGTTTGTGCTTTTGCAGTTAGCTTCCCAGTAGTGTAGAACATTATTTAAAAGAAATTTCATGAACATGGAAGAAAGACTAGATAAAATGGGAATTGGTTCTGGGGGGTGAGTTGTGACTCGGCCGTGTGCAGTGTGCTTCCTATGTATAGGGACGAGTGTTCTTGTTCTTGGATTGGTTTTGTAAACCCGAGGTTGGAATGGGTGTTTGTTACTTACACATATATTTTGTAGTTCTTATATTTTTTATTCGTTCCCCACCCAAGTTGACCACTTAGTACCGAACACCCCTATTTCATGGGTGAGGGTGTTTTTCCCAACACACCTATTAGTGTCTGCTCATTAGCCCATGTCTGCTCCCTTTCCCGTATAGCCCAAGTATCTTCGGGCAGGCTGTGATGGACTGAGGTCCATTATTAGCCAAAGATTCATCAGGTGGTGTGGTTGTGGTGGTTGGTGCAGGTTTTTGTAGGAAGGTTGATTCCCATGAGTCTTTGGGATGAGGCACAGGTGACTTCGGGCATGGCTGTAGTTGTTTTGACCCAGGTGTTTTTGGGTATGGTTGTGTGTGGTGGTTGTGGCATAGGTGTCTGCGGGCGGGATAGTTGTTATGGCCTAGGTGTGTGCAGGCAGGGTTTGGTAGTGGGACAATGGTATGAATGGTGGGATTGTTTCAATGTGTATGATGTCTTCAATAACAAGTGGGAAAGTGGAACACGGTACCCAAACATCGATGTATTATTACTATACTTTACTTAAATTGTGTTATTTGGAGAGTGTGACTTGGTGAGGCTTGGGTGGATAGTTTACCTTGTTAGGTTTTTGGTTTTCTATTTTTACTTGGGGGATTAGAATGTTTCCTCAATTGTGATTGAGAGTCTTCGGTTTTCCCTACTGAGTATACCTTTATACTCACCCTATGTATACAATACTACTTCATGTGTCCAGGAGTACTTCGGGGATTGGGTAGAGCTGTACTAGTTTAGAAATTTGGGGAAGTTGTTATTGATGCTTTCCTTTTCATGGTATCTTTTCACCATTGGAGTTTTGTGAATTGTAAATTTTACTTTTGATCTTTCATAAGGGAATGGTTTACTTTCAGCCGTACATGCACTTTCAGTTTTGGTGTTGTGGGATTCATTATCTTATCTCTCAATCCTATTAAAAGAAAAATGGTAATGGCTTCCATTTATTATGTGATTCCAAACCCTTGGTGCCGGTCGCCACTCCAGGACCCATTGAAGACGTGTTTCAGGGGTCATTATCTCTCCTTTAACATAGAGAAGGATGGGCATTGAAATCTACCAACCCTTCCATCCTTTTGGTGAAGGCGGGTCATGGCAACCACTTTTTTGGTTTTCTAAACATAATACACCCCTAATCCATTAGAGGATGAAATGATTGTTGATATAGATATGAATGTGGGGTTTCTAGGTTGATGAATGTGTATTAAATTTAAAGATTGATTGACTAGATGATGTTTTACAATACATTCAACCATTTACATAAATGAAATGTTTTTAGGTTATCTTCATTTTGGTAAAGACAAAAAAACTCGAACATTTGTCTTATCGGGTCAATAGTGAAATAATTGATGTTTAATTCCAAAGTGTGTAAATAGTAAAAAATATGTGGTTACCATTATTTGAAAACTTATATAAACTAATATATCTGATAGAGATATAGACCAATCTATCATATTAGGGATAACAAAAATATTTTACTCACAAATTGAACTCATTCATACACAAGAACATAGGTCTTAAAAAATAGGAAAAAGATATTTATTTGATGATTTTTTCAGAATTGTTTCTAAGGGAGTGAATGAATCATTATATGTTTTGATGAATTTTGTGGATAATTAATTAAAAAAATATACAATGGGGTATCATTTAATTTTTTGGATTATTTTTTGATGTTCTTATCATCTAAAATTCAGTTGGTATAGAAAATCAATATTGGTAATCATTATTTATTTTTTAAAAGTAGCCATTATAAAAAAAATTAGATATAGTGTATTAGAATGTGGGTAGATAAAAATTGAGTGATTGTATGTTTTCATCATAATTATGTTTTTAATCTTACCATAAAATGATATCATACTGAAAATTGGATATATATATATATATATATATATATATATATATATATATATTGTAGATGGATTATGTCATGTAATGATTTGAGATGTATTTTTAAAAATCATGATTATCTGAGAAAGGTTCATGAAGTTCATGATGAAGTAAAAAAGGAAATGAAATTCTATGTTACTGAAATATGGATGAGTTGGAAAATGAAATTAATTTTCCACCCATAAAACATTTAGTGATTAAAACAATACTAGAAATTAAATTGTACATCTTACTATCAACATATTTTCAATCACCTATAATAAAATATAAAAATCCTTGATGTTTTTGTGCTATATATGTTTCTTGATTTAATTATTATCAGGATAATATATATAATAGATAAGAATAAGGAATTACAGTAATCATGGTTACCAGAACATACTGAGAAATCCAACATGATTTTCAGGGAAAATATTTATGTTTTTCAAAGTTGTTTCTTAGCTATTATTTGATATCTATTCTTGGACTGAGTAATCAAACATGGGAATATGACTGAGCCATCTGATTTAGATTCTAAACAATTTCAAAAAAAAGTTATTCCTAAACATTATTCTGTAATAATGTGATGATTTTTGTGTGGAATCTATTCTAGTGTAAGATGATAAATATACAAAATAACTTGTTCTGAATGAACCATTGATGTTTTTATTACATGTTACACAATTTTTTTACATCAAACTACCATGATTAAGATTATTCACTATTTTGTTTAACATATTCATACATAAGTAAAATGATATATCCTACTTCTTATATGCATTGAATGGATTTTTTACATGTTGATTTTTTTTCATTGGATTTTTTGAATACCATGACAAGAATGTATCTTCTCTTGTTGAGTAGTAAACCATTTAAAAATGTTTTTTTCCTCTAGATGTTTGAATTTTTTGTTTTTAGAAAAATGTATATCATTAATTGGAGATGATGGTTGTTTTAAATGAAAAAAATTAATAAAATGAGTATGATTGGTTCCGCCCCTCTCAGTGATACATTGATCTAGAAGAAACATAAATTGTAAATTGATTCCATTAACTTGTGTGCTCAATCTCATTTGATAAACATTCATAAAATTGAGCTTGTATATATAATTAAATGGAACTGAAATTAAATTGGTTGTATCATTTCTCTATAAATACCTTAGATATTATATTTTAAAAAACATTATGTGAAAAATACTTCTTCATAGTATTTATTAATCAAATACTCTTTGTGATGAACCAAACATATACTAATTCTACTTGAACATATGCTATCACATATTTTTCATATAAATATATGTGAATAAATCTTGATATCCATAATTAAAAATAGTAAATTATAAGTATACATATAGACATCCATTGATATGAACACCTAGTGAAACCTGAAAATGTGGATTTCTTATTGGTGGGTCTCGATCTCATAATTTATTACACTAAAAATTATCGAGGGCATACACCATTAAAAGGTGATTGTCAATAATATTAATCTCCAATTCTAATATACAATATCATTTGTGAAAAAAAATTATATTGATATTCAATGTATATTAAGAATAATTTCATAGAAAATATTGAATCCCATTATAGTGGGGTGATACTATTTCATTTCAGTGAAATAGAAAAATTTAGTACAATATAAGATAAAATGATACATAGAATAACAATCATGGTGCGATAAATATGTTATTAATTTTTAAATCTAATAATTGAGGTAATCATAATGAAAACATACTGTAATTTTTACAAATTTTCAATGTAGTGTTTATAGAATGATAGAGAATCTAAAAAAACAAGATTGTAAATATTTGATCTTGATAAAGTATAATCAATAATGGTGTTCAATTAATCCTCACTCGTTATATCAGGATTAAACTTTCATGTTGATAATGTTAGTTGTTCTCTAAAATTATGATTCAGTATTAAATATATATATAGTGAACCATAGAAACCCACATATCAATATTTATTCTTGATGTCTTTGGATAAATCGTGAAAAATTACATGTCCATGTTTTCCCATATCAATATATGATTAGTTAATGGTTAAAAAACCCCCTTGCATGTTTTCCTATTATCCTTTACCAAATAACATTTAAAGAATTTGTATTTTTATTTTGATATATCCAGTTCCATATTGTACAAATAATGGAAATATATGATATCATGAAATATCATCGTAATCGCTTGTGGAAAGAGAAAGTCATGATTGTTTAATCACTAAAAAATTCCTCCAAAATCATAGTATTTTATTTAACCCATAGTTTTCAATAAATTAATAAAACTAATAATCCAAAACATTTTATCTGCAATGATTTCTCATTCTATATATAATCCACCATCTATTAAGTATCTATATAATCTATTTCAGATTCCATTATCAAAACTATTTGTAATTGTTGGTAAGTAATTCAATATTTAAATTGTTATATTGATTTATTAATCGAGGTCACCAAATTTTAATATCTACTAAAAATATATCTCATGCTTATATTTATTTTAATAAATATATATAGATGACAATATAAGAAGGATGGATGATGTTAGGAAATGATGGTGATACATCATCAAAATTTTAGTCTAAAAATCTATAAGAGGATCATTACTATAGCCATGATAAAATTCCATAGTGTCCTCTTCAGTTTCCCACTATTACTGTGAAGAAATTTGTTTGAACATCAGATAAAATATCCCCCTTATATTTTTATTTTCCATGATGATCCCATTGGAATACATGGTATAAAATTTATGAAAATTCCAATGTTCACAATCGTCAGAACTGCTACCACGACCATAATTATTTGGATAATGAAACCCCTCCCAAGTCATTTTTGTTTTCTAGTCCCCTCATAGATCTTCCCACTCAACAACATACTCATACCTAGAATTAGATGATATTATCCACATGACTTAATTTTAGAATTCAAGATAACACATTAATGAGCCCATCAAAATCAGTCAAATCATTTGGAATATAATCCCCGTTCAGATCTCAATCTCTAAGATATTTCTCTTTTATAATTTGTTTTTCAGCAGAGACATGAATGACAACATCTACCCTTGATTTTTGGATATGACTAACATCTCTGGATAATCTATTCCCTATAATAGGAAATTCATAAATAGTTGATCTAGACTCATAGGCTATTGTTGGGTACCCAATAGATGTAATGGCTACTTAATTTTAAGACGGAATACTCTTACCTATTGGTGTATCCAGCATCCTCAGTCTTTCAGGAGTTGTGAACTCCACATGTGATACAAGACCTTTCTCAGAAATGTCAGTCTATGATTTATGCATCAAATTATCATCTAGAACCACAAATAAATCCTTTAGGCCAATTCCTCTATAAAATTAATTTCCCTCCACATTTTAAGTAACAATATTACCATAAAGAATAAATGGGGTAGTATGTGCCTTTTTAGGTAGGTTGAAATTTCCTCCATAATTTATTTTGACCAACTACCCTCATCCATCAAGGGAGGGACCATTACATTTACAATGGCAAAAAAGGGGGGAAATTTCTCATATCAAACTGTATGACCAAAAAAGTAATAAAAAGTGTTAATATTCACATTGTCAATTGGGGTTACAGTGATATAATGTTCAACCACAAAAATGAACACAAAAACCAATTATTTATTCTTATATAGAACCATTCAACCTAAATAGATTTCCAATTGTGGATTTAATGAAAAAAAATATCCTAATTGTCCACGAGACCAAGCTCAATCCATAATTATTATCCCAAACCTAATCACTTGTTCCACGTTGTTCAAGAGGATTAGTTCTCGGAAATACACCATACCTAGTTTGAGGGAAACATGTCTGATTCCACTTCCTTATGCATCATATAATATAAAATTTAAATGATATTGATGTAGCCCCACCCAACTGGGGTACACAAAAATTAATGAAACCCCCATTCCGAAGAGATTTGTCAGACCAGATCAGAGGACGTACATGAACATAGAATAGATAGAAGCACCAGCCTCACGATCAACGACAATTCAAATTCCTTGTATCGATCAAAAAGTTTCTACATATTCATATGGACAAGTACCAAATTTCCTAATTTAATGATCAAGTCCCAATAATTTGTAGTGGAAAATCAAGTATTATAACTCAAATCTGAAACAGACCCAGATCTCTAGAATTCTAAGGCGAACATGAAATCTCATCATCATCTACTAGAACATTATGTGCGTCAAAGATTTTAAAATCAAACCATCCTTGATCAAGGATCGATGCCAACAGATTGTGTGAATACGCCATCTGATTTTCCCGTAAACCCATTTCATCATTCCAACCACTTCAGGATCCAATTTCCATAGTTGTGTGGGATCCGACACTTGAATTTATTGTATTTAAGAACAGATTTCCTCAAACCCAAGACGTCGAGATAGTTGCTTTGTGATCTATGGAACCTCCACATATGAATGGGGTCTGTCACTGTATATTAAGGGATTAGAGAACAGAGGTCATATATAATGGATCTTACTTTAAAGATGGGATATCTTCTGTGTTCCAAAAATGGACTGAGTCTATTAATGTGAAACCATAAGCTCCATGAGTGGTACAATGGATCCCTCAACCTCCCACAGAACCTCCTTTCATCAATATGTGATCATTATTTATATGAACATCTATGATATATTTCTATGGAGTCTAAAATAGATTAAAATGATTTCATAATAACTTCATAGTTTTTAAATGAAACTCTTATACTATTGATAAATAATCAGATTTATTTGAATGTTTTTATATATTTTATTTTAATCTATGTGATTGTGTTTTAGGATAAAGATGTTTTTAAATATTGTTTTATATAATTTAATTTATTATTATAAAATATTTATATTGTCTCTTGTGTCAATATAGAAATAAATTTGATATTAAAATATTTTATATTACTATTGGAATCAATGCATGATTCATGATATATTGTTGATTTATTATCATGGAAGATAGTGTTGAATTTATTCAAAAAGGTGTTAATTAATATGATTGTATTGAATTCAAATGTAAATTTTTTTATCTCTGACACCTCAAAAATTAATAATTATCCTTATTATTATCTTTAATTATCTTGACTGATAGATACATTATATTTAACCTTTTTATATTAATATTTAATGTGATCAAGGACAGAATATAATAAAAATGTTTTTCATTATATACTTGTAAACATAAACTAGGATATGATTAAAGTGAAATATAACATTCACTATGTAAATTATACATCACATAGATGTAATGTAGTAAATATATAGTGAATTTTAACCATTATTCAACTAATTTTGATATTCAACTCTAGATCAACATGATATAATCATTCAAATTCAATTTATGGGACAAGAAGAACTATTCTACACTCTCAAATATATCAAAAACTCCCCATTGGTTTCTTAATTTTTTTCGAGCAAGGTATAGTTTCCATCAAAAAAATATTTTCACACAACATGATATACCACCTATAAAAATTATTCATTTTTATGCTCACATGGCCAAATGTAACACAACATAGTTTGGGGATAGTACTTGTAGTAAATATTTGGGGAATTCTTTTTAAAAATGATAGTTATGTTTGGTGATACTCTCATTAAAAGTTCCCTATTATGGATTTTACAAATGAGAATTCATATTTTTATTTAGTTGGTGTCATACACCGTAGGTTGGGGAATCAAGATTAAATTTGAATTCTTTATATCTAAACTACTATAAAATATATTTTGTTACTTTTTTCATATTTCACTCTTTACCCCTCCAATTTTCATAATCATTTAATATTGTATAGTGTAATGATATTTCTCTAAACAATTATGAAAATAATTTTTAATTACTAATTTAATTTTAGGAAAATAAAATCCACCCAACCCCTATTTGTTTCCATAAATCATAACAAATCTGACATCATAGATCAATGCCAAAGTTTTATATATTTAAATTGATGAGGTCGTGACCAATGAATATGTGGTCCTAATATCAGCACCATGATATGTTCTCATTGTATTAAATTTAAATGGGAATGGGTTGATTGAGAGGTCAATCCTGGTAAACCCAAAAGATCTATGATGGGTTTTCATCCATCATTATTGATTTTTGTCTTGTGTGACTAACCCTTTGTAGCCAATGAAGTAGTTAAACACTGTTGAATATTCAATAAGATTTTATTCCTTAGAATGTAAAGTGTTAAACTAATAGTGAGCTAAGATGGTGGACTCTCATGATAGTGCATCATCTTTATTAGGACTGAGGGTACCCATAGTGGTTCAACCTTGTTAGAATATCCAATATTGGGTTTGTGTGGGTTTGGGTAGTGATATTTTTTTGAGAAACCATAAAACAAAAATAATTATATAGGACTAATAGGGCTATAATGATTGTGATGGGATAGAGTGTTTTAAAATCTCATCATAATGTTTAAATTTTATTTTATTTTGTTATGTGTGATAACCATGGACACTTGGGAATTATCCTTTTGGCATGACACTGATGTAATTTCATGGGATTCCTAAGAATCACCTATTGACATGGATGAGACCATAGGAGATTTAAAATATTTGGAATCCATTTTCATAACGTATATATGGGTAGATTCAAGGTATACCTAACTAAAAAATATATAAATGATTTATGATTAGATTTATAGAGGTGGTACCTAAAATTTAACACCTCATATATTAGGAAAGATTTATACAACAATCATAGGGTACATGAGATTCATTTGATGTATTGAAACCATTAAAAACTCCTAAGTGTTATAGAATTCATATTATTAAACTGGTTGACCATTTCATATTCATTTGACATGGATATTCGAATTGTGGTATAAAGTGTCACATGGGGATATTTTTTTTGATTCTGGATGTTTAAAACATGTGGGTGGTAGTGTCATTCTCTAAATTGATGACTAATATACCCCAACGATCAGGTGTATTATGTATTTAATGATTTGCTGAAGAGATTAATATATTTGGTTACTAGGTGAAAACTGTGGGATCAATTTCGGTATTTCATTCGACTTTATGAGATGAACCATCAAATATTACTATTTTATCATATTGGAAGAAAATTAATTTTAAATTATTAAATAAAAATATTTTTTTTTCATCTAAATATTAAATATATTTGAACTAATTAAATCACTATAAATTCAATAAATTATCATTATATGTATTTTTTATTGAATTAAAAAAAAGGTTTCCTGAAAAATTTTATTTGTAAGAAAAATATTTCGTTACATTCACTAAAAAATTACACTTTTTATCAAAAGAACAATACTTTAACCATATGTAAATTTTGAAATTATTATTTAAAAAATGATGTTATTATTTTACAAATAAATTATTAAAATTTCAATAATTTAATTACATTAAATTAAAAAAAATGAAAACATTTTTAATGAAAATTTTATTTTTGAATAATGTAAAGACATTAATAAAAATGGATTCTATACATTTCAATATATTTTATTTATTTAATTTTAATATAAATAATTTAAAAATATATTTATTCCTGTTTACACCACAAAATGTAACAGATAATTCATATCGATCACCAATAAATAGTACATCACATTCTATTTAACCTTATTATTCAATGGAATATATGTTATCGAACATAGTCTTTATTTTTTAAAACACAGGGTGTTTCATTATATGGTATGATACTTCTGGTTTAGGAATTTACAACATTTAACTTTGGTAGATTGAATTTTTCAAAACAATGAATATATTGAACATAATTGTCATTGTTAAATTGAAATATTATCATTGGTTAATATTATTAATGATATTTTATATTTTATAGGATATATTTTATAATTTTCTAAAATAACCATAATACTTAATGCATATTTTATAACTATATTAGTTAATAAGTTGTATATTAGTTTGAAAGTTATTTTATTTTGTAAAATTGTGGTTTATTTCATTATAAACCCCTTAAAAATTATCCAAAAATATTTTATTTCAATCACAAAAATAGTTAAGAGTAAATTTGTTTCATCACCTCAGCTGGTTATCAAGTTCCTTTCTCAAATATTTGGATCAATAATAGTAGTTTTACCACGTTAGTTGTAACATTTCAATGAACATTAGCTCTATGTTATAGGAACATCAATGTATTTTTACCATTTGAATGATCATTCTCTAAAGGTATCCCATAAGGATTAAATCCATTTGAGTGATCTAGTATGTACCTATTTATTGGAGATATATGGAAAACATCATGTATATGATATATGTTTTGTTGTATATTTTTCCGACATTCCACTTATTTATGTTTGAAAAAGATTTTAAATTGGCTGATATTATATGGAAAATTTATTATTTCTACCTAATCTTCAATTTTTTTTGGATTTATTAGCTTTTCAATCATCTCAATAAAGGGAAGTGGGTTTCCAAATATTTATATGATATTATGGTACTATTTTTTGATGGTATGATAGAAAATTTATTCCTACTATGTTGTTATATAGAGAATATGGTAATTATGGGTATTTGTTCATGTCGTTTGGCCATTTGAATACTCATTCAGTGTTGATGGATTTTATCAATTGAATATTCCATCGATTTTAGATTCATTCAATGATGTTTTGGGGGTTGATATCCTTGTTTTATCTAGATCTGAATATGATCATGTTTAAAATATGAATATTTTCCATGGATCATGATTGAACAAAATTTTAATGGTTTTATATCCAAATTCATATACTGGACTTCAGAAATAAAATTTTTGGGCCATGATATTTCTCTTAAGGTTTTCCTAGCAGACCCTGAAGTTATTTATAGGTTGATGACCAATGAAGACACCATAAAATGTGTCTGAGAATCATAGTTTCTTCAAATTAGCAAGTTATTATAGATGATATTTTGGGGACATCTTAATATAGATTCTCTTATAACATTGTCTACTTGTAATGGATTGAGGTTTTTGTTGTATATATTATATATTTGATTTTATGGAGTTTAATGTTATACTCCCTTCAATTACAATATTGATACCTCATGATACATGATGGTGAAATGATGTTTACTTTGACACATAAGGTGTAGGTTTGGGTATTGTTCTACTGCAAGGAGGTTTGGTTGACCCATTTTCCTATTATATATTACACAACCATTAAATACACTACAACACTTATGATTATGTGTTTTTGGTAGTGATGCACACTTTGATAGCCTCATTTCATTATCACATTTTGGAGTAATTTACCTTGTAATAAAAACATATGGGTAGGAACAACATGTTTAGTTTGAGGAGTATTAATTAAAGTTAAATAAGTTGTGTGGATTAACAATGGACATTTGTTTTTAATAATCCATATCACCTCATGAAAGGTAATGTGTCCTTAGATATTTTGAATATAAAATTACTGACTCATGGAGTGAAGGAATTAGTGGAAGAATAGTTATTGATGAGTTTTATTTCTGAGATGAACATGGATAAAATATGACCAAGAGAACACGCCTTCATAGATTTTACCTTCGTTGTATTATCTATATACGATTAAATTCATACTATATGAGTTGCATATGTGGAGTGTTATTTAGTTATCATGAATCAATATAGTCGGGATACCATGTTTAAGGGATGTCAATATCCCCGTGGAGTGTTTCACATTCGAGTTAGGATGGGTTTATCAGTAGATATAATATATAAAATTATGGATAATGGTCACTAATCTACATGGTACATGCACTCTAGAACTACCATGATGTATCACGACATGATACATTATTATTGTTCTCATGAATGAGGTGGTCAATTTCATATTGTCTGTCATATTGCCTTATTTTTCAAAGAATCATGGGAAACATGATAGGTGTTTTTTTCTAGTGAAAAATTTACCTATTATAGTGTAGAATGTGTATTAGAGAACAATGAAATTAATCATTGGGCTATATAAAACTCCAAGAGGAAATGATGTGATATGGGTGATTAATCCTCAAATCATGAAATCGATTAATTTTCTACATACTAAGGTGTAGATGATGGTAAATTGTCATTGACAATTGTATGTAAAATATATGATTATATTATATATTGTTATATTATTTATCATTTGATAAAGAGACCCTTGGTTTATATCTTGGATTTATAGTTCAATGTAGGTGGAGATATTTTTTATTTTATATTTGAGCATATCATAAAATCCTTAGACAAATGGTCATTCTGAGTGATATATCCATATTACTGGTGATAATATTCTTTCAATCGTTCGCCACATCAATGTTTCATGGGATAGTCACATGAAATGACATGAATATTCAAATAACAAGTGTTGTAATGTTTTGTATTGGGATGGTTAATTTTGATGAAATTAATGAGATACATTTTTTATTTCATCATTTTTTAGAATGGTTGAAAAATGGCCATTTGTGGGAAAAAATATACATAACAATGTGGTAGATATCATTATATTTATCAAGAATGGTTTGTGATAGCTTTGACTGAGAAAAAATCCGATATTTATCAACATATTTATCCATTGGATATTTATTTATGTTATTGAGATTTATCAGTGATTCATCATGGTTTTGAAGGAGATGTTTAAGGGGAAAAGATATATTTACCAAAAAAATTTGAATTGAATTTTCTATTCAATTGAATAAATGCATTATTATGAAATTTATTGTTAGAAAATACCTGAAATACTCTGGTAATTTTGGACCATTATATGTTATATGTAGAGACCCAAGGTTGATGTACCTGAATATTATATTACTTTTTTGGAATAATTAATACATAAAAAAACCAACCCCTAGGGACCGTAATAGTTTAGTGTCTTTGGAAACATGGAACATAATCATCTAATCATGGTGTTAGATCTTCAATATCTCCCATAAAGGTCTTCCCCTTTTTTTCATACCTAAAACCGTTCTTTATATCCTGGGGAAAAGGAAAAATAAAAAAGGTTAGCTCAAATTCTCAGTAAGGGTAATCATAGAGAACATAAAATAATCCATAAACATTTGAATGCAAAACCTTGAAAATAAAATCTAAACATCAAAATCTTGAGCAAAGACATAAATATTGGAAGTACGTAAGGAATATATCATAAAGGAACATCAATCATGATAAAATAGCTTGGGAATAAAACATGTAATTGTGGAAACTATTAAGCACATGTTATGATTTCTATAGGAGCCAAGACATTGCTTCCAAGACCATCATAGTGGACAAATTCCCTTTCTGAATTGGGTTCACTCCTCATTCATGTCCTGTATCACTAAACTAGATTAACATACCATTCCAGCAATGTATATCTCATGAGATATTAATCTTTACAAAATTCATTGGAGGGAAATATAGTTCCTACCCATCTCATAATGAAATCATTCTTATGTGTGCAAAAAAATAGACATAAATCTTACATCATAACACAAAGAATAAAATGGGTTCCATAAACATCATCCCATCATAACATAATCCATTTATAAAAAATGGATATCATTCCATCATAAACAAAATAAAACCATGTAAATAATATGGAAATTATGCTTGAGACATGACCATATTAAGGAATTCCATCTTAGATGGAAAATAGTCTTGATAAAACACTTGAAATGAATTCTTGAGGAAAATATCATTTCATCTTAAAAATCATTTTGTTTTCTCAAAAGGCCATGGAAATTTAAATGAAATGGATTTTGATTAAAATAGTCATGAAATCATGTATAGAAATATTCATGAAAATAAGGAGTTATGAAACTGTAAAAATCCATTCATGCCGTATAAGATAAAATACATTTTTCTTGTACTTTTGTCGGAAAAGTCAAAAAGTACCTCGTTTGGTAAACAAAAGAAATATTCATTCGATACAATGTCGTAAAAGTAAAAAAACTGGAAAAATGACTTTAAACAGACATGGAAGAAAATAAAAAAAATTATGAAAACCTATTGAGAACATATGGACATGGGTGATAAACGTAACCGCAGTAAATATTTAAGAATAAACAATATCAGATAAGAATGAGATTGTAATAATTATCCATTACCATAGGTCTGATATGCTTCGTATGTATCCAAAACACCTATATAATGATTTAAATAATGTAATTTACTTATTAAATAATTGTATTAATTTTTTATGATATCATATATGGTTCACTTATGACATTATATTACTCATTCTTTTTTAAATTCTATGTTAAAGTAATGTTTTGGGTAAATCGTTTTATTTATCGTACGTGTTTGGAAATGGTGTTATTGATATTATTATTACATTTATAATGATTTACATAATTTTAGAATGTAAATAATGGTTTATATATCATATATATTCAGTATATATATATAAATAGATAAATGAAATGAAATACACCATTCCTGGAGACGGTAGGCCATACGTACGCATGAACGCTGTTTCCCTTTCCTTATTGACTTGAATGGAAGTAAGTAGATGACACACACACATATATATATACATAAATCCAGTATCTTTATCATGTAATATATTTCTTTATTATTAATTATATATACTTTATAATCATTATTGAATTATTTACATGGAGAATGAATCTCATCGCATTGTGGATACGGTAATCCGTACGTACGCACGAGCGATGATATCATTCCAAAAATTATTGAATAGATTTGGAGTTGATGATATAATATCTCAGAATCCATATGATGTTATAATAACTATATATAGTTATACTTTACACCATTATAAGGATCCAAGTATGTTGGTGGTGGAAAGACAGATTACACCACGGTGTGGAGACGGTATTTCGTACGTACGCACGCGTGATGCTTTCATTTTCCATAATATGGATAGAAGGTGAAATGGGGTTGTTTCGTATTTATAATAACATATCAATATATTAGTGATACTAATGTTATTACTTTATAATGAAACAACTATATAAGAATAAGTTTAAGGGAAAAAACATGAACGAATCGGTAGAAGAGATTACCTCTTCCTCGACGTGCCTCCTTTAAACTTCTACATAAGGGACTAGAGTTGGTCTTTTTAGAAGACCATAACCTAAAATATTTTTCTAGGGATGTTTAGAAGGTAAATTGGCAGGGTTTGGAAGAGATTTAAGACTCAAATTTGTGTAAATAAGAGAGGGAGGATGTTCCCTTTTATAAGGGAGGAGAGGGGCCCCTATGGAAAGTGTGAAAATGTTATTTTATTATAAGGTTATCTTCAGTGATAAAAGGTAAAAAATCATTAAAGATGATGATAAGATGACTTATGGTCGAAATAAAATAATCCAATCAGAATTGGACATGTTTTGGATAATATTTTAATCATTATAATCTTATTTATTTAAATCATTTAATAATGAGGTAGATACTGCTTCATTATTGTGTCAAAAATAATTTAATTAATTTGATGTCTAAAAATTATAAAAAAAATACCATCATATAGGAAATAATTTTATATTTTCAATGAGTTTTTATAGTCGAAATCATAATATATATAAACCATTATAAAATTTAATTACAAAAAGATATTTGTTAATGTCAATTTTGTCGTTACATTCAATTAATTAATCTAAATTGTCATTATCACTATCATGTGGCTCAATGGGGACCCAAAATCGACCCATGGAAGCCCATGGTCGGCCACTACTCATACAATAATGTTAGGACAAGTGTTAAGGTAATTTGGAATTATTATAATCTTCTTTTAACCTTGAATTACCCTATTTACCTTTAACCGTAGTAAATAAAAGTAAACAGTTACTATTCAAAAAAATTTATTTTCATCTTATTGAACCAAATTTTACTTCTTGATAACAACCATGTATGTCGGATTTTTGATATTCAATTCACAGAAGGGGTAAATTTTTATTTAAATGAAAGAGTACGTTTTTGAACTACCACTAAGTGGTTTAACTATTCATCAAAAATTAAAGTTTTTCAGAAAAATACCAAAAATTCAGCCTAAGATATATTTGATATTCCTATTTCAAAAATGATGCCTATTTTTTAAAATTCAAAACATATATATGGAATTAATTAATTTTAAAAATAATTCCCGTATTCAAAACAAATAGCGTGTTTTTAAGAAACAATAACTATCAAAAGATCGACACTTGTTTATGTCCAAATTCAAAGTGAAATTAATTCCAATAACCAAAAATGTATTAAATGGTAAAAATATATTCTAATTACACTTTTAAAAAAATTAAAAATTTAATATATCCATATAAATTATTGTCATTAAAAAAAAAATTTAATTAAAATATAATGTGTTTTTACTATTGATTAATATATGAAAGTTATCGGAATAATATGAAAAATTTATCCAAATTAAATTTATATATCCTTATTCCAATAAATAATTTTATATTTTCAAATTTAACTTATAAACATTTCAAAAAATTGATTTAATGTGGGTGCATCATCAAAAGGCGGCAAAACTGTATTTTTTAAAAAATACATAATTTACCCGAAAATATTATATTGTTCTCATACCATGTTCTATAAAATATGTTAGATTAATAATAATGTTATAAAATTCAAAATTTAGTTAATAATATTCATAATGGATATTTCATAATAATATTATAACAATATATTATTGTTTAGTGAAACCCGATATTGCGTACTATATTTAATGGGATCAAGGAATGATTCTAATAAAAATATTTTTCTTTATATCATTGTATACATAAAACATGATATGATAAAAGAGAAATATAAATTTCAGTATATAAATTATACCTCACATTTATGTAATTTTGTTAATACGTTGTGAATTTTCACCATTATTCAAATATTTTTGATATACAATGCTAGATCAACATTAAATAATCATTCAAATACATTTGATGGGAAAATAAGATCTATTCTACACACTCATATATATCTAAAACTCGATATTAGTTTCTTATTTGTTTATTTATTTCTAGCATATTATAGTTTCAAACAAATAATATATTTACACAACATGATATACCACCTATAAAATTTAGCCATTTTAAGTCTCTCGCGGCCAAAAATCACACAACATAGGTTGGGGAAAGTACTTGTAGGAAATATTTACGTCATTATTAATTCAAAAAATGATAGTTAGGTTTGCCAATACCCTCATGTAAAAGTTCCTTATTTGTTATTTTACAAATATGAATTCATATTTTTAATTAGTAGGTGTCATACATCAAAGGATGGGGTATCAATACTACATTTAGATCATTTATATCCAAACTACTATAAAATTGATTTTTTTCCTTTATTTCTTATCTCACTCTTTACCCCTCAAATTTTCATAATCATTTAATAATGTATAGTTTAATTATCTTTCTCCAAAAAATTATGAAAATATTTATTTTTTATTAATTTAATTTTAGAAATGAAAATCCACCCCTACCCTCTCTATTCCCATAAATCATAAAAAACGTGACAACGTAGATCTATGCCTATATTTTCTATTTTTAAATGGATGAGTTCATGACTAATTAATATGTGGTCCTAATATAAACACCATGATATATACGCCATGAATTAAATTAAAATGGACTTTGGTTGATTGAGAGGAGAATCCTAGTGAAACCAAATGTTCTATGATGGGTTTTGTTCCATCATTATGGAATTTTGTCTTGTGTGACAAACCCTATATATCCAGTGAAGTAGTGAAACACTATTAATGATTCCTTAAGATTGGAATCCTTAGAATTTCATGTGTTAAACTGATAATGAGCTAAGACTGTGGACTCTCATGATAGTGCATCTTCCTTATTATGACTGAGGGGACCCATAGTGGTTCTACATTGATAGAATATCCAATATTGGGTTTGTGTGGGTTTAGTTAGTGATGTTTTTGGGTGAAAATATAAAACATAATAAAACATATAAGTCTAATAGGGATATGATGATAGGGATGGGTTTGGGTGTTATGAAACCCCTTCATAATGATTTTCTTTTATTATTTTTTGTTATGTGTAATCACCATGGACACCTGGGAATTAGCCTTTTGGCATGGCACTGATGTTATTTCGTGGGATTCCTAAAAATCACCTGTTGAAATGGATTATACCCTAGGAGAATGAATATGGTTGGAATCCATTCTCATAAATTATATATGGGTGGATTCTAGGACTACATAACTACCAAATATATGATTGATTAATGATTAGATTCACTAAGGTGGTAACTACAATTTAACACCTCATCTAAGAGGAAAAATTTATACATGAATCATTAGGGTACATGAGATTAATTTGATGTAGTGAAACAGTTAAACATTCATAAGGATAATGGGATACATATGATTAAACTGGATGACCATTTCAAATTCATTTGCCTTTGATATTATATTTGTGGAATAAAGTGTCATGTTGCCATATTTTTTCGATTTAGGATATTTGAAATAAGTGGCTGGCAGTTTCATTATCTAAATTGATGATTAGAATAATCCAAGGATTTGGTCTATAAAGTATTTATGGATTATTTAAGGTGAGTAAAATTTTTGGTTGCAAGGTAAAAATTGTGCAATCAATGTGGGTATTCAATTTGAATTCATGAGATCCACCATCAAATTTTACTATTTTACATGTTGAAAAAAATTAATTTTAAATAAATAATTAAAATTAATTTTTTTTCTAAATATAAAATATATTTTTTATAATTAAATCACATTAAATTGAATAAATTATCATTATAAGTTTTCTGTAATGAATTGAAAAAAAAAATTTCTAATAAATGTAATTTTTATGAAAATTTTTTCATTACATTCACACAAAAATTACACATCTAATAAAAAATTCAAAATTTTCACCATATGTTAATTTATTATTTTTATTTCAGAAAAGTAAATATTTTACTATTCAATTATTAAAATTGGAATTACGTAATTACAATTATTTCTCAAAAAAAATAAATGAAAACATTTTTAATGAATTTTTTTAAGAATGTATAGACAATAATAAAAATGGGGTCCATACTTTTCAATATATTTAATTCATCTAATTTATATAGAAATAATTGTAAAAATATCTTCATTCCTATTTAATCCACAAAATTTAACAGATAGGTCATATCAGTCACATATAAATAGTACATCACAATTCATTTAACATTATTATTCCATGTAATATATGATATCGAACATAGTCTTCATTTTTTAATACACTGGGTGATGAATTATATGGTATGATACTAATGGTTTTGGTTTTCAGAAAATTTAACTATGATAGTGAGAATTTGTCATAACTATTAATATATTAAACATGATTGTCAACGTAAAATGTCTATATTATCATTGGTTAATATGATTAATGATATTTTATATATGATAGGATATATTTTATAATGTAAGAAAATGACCATAATACTGAATGCATATTGTATAACTATAATTTTTAATAAGTTGTATATTTTTTGTAACGTGATTTTAATTTATAAAATTTTAGTTTATTTCATTATAACCCCTTACAAAAATTTATTCTACAATATTTTATATCATACACAAAAACTAGTAATGAGTACATTTGTTTCTTCACCTCTATTGGTTATCAAGTCACTTCCTCAAACATGTTGATCCACAATAGTAGTTTTTCCAAGTGAGTTGTATCATTTCATAGAACATATGCTCTATGTTATATGATCTTCAAGGTGTTTTCACCATTGGAATGATCATTATTTAAAGATATCACATAATGAATAAATTCATTTTAGGGATCTAGTATGCACCTCATTATGCGTGAAATATTAAAAACATAATGTATATGATATAAATTAGGTGGTATATTTTGTCGACATACCACTTATTTATGGTCCAAATGGATTTTAAATTGACTGATATAACATGGAAATATATTTTCATTCTCCCTAATCATAATTACCTTATTATATGGTGATATATAATTTATATCCTTCTACCTAACCTCAAACTCCGAGTCTCAATAGAGAATGTATTCATATATTTTACAAGGAATTTTTTTGTATTTAATATAACAATGAGTTGGTGGAACTATATTTACCATATATTGAATAATATCAGGTCCCATAATGTTATCCTCTCTCAAAAAAATCCCAGCATTTTATAGCCTAACATAACATCCCATAATGATCCACATAAGGTGAAATTTCAAAAAATGAATGTTGATTGATATTATGTGATAACTCTACTAGAAATGGTAAGGGTCCCAATATCCTTCATTATACATTGAAATATAAATCAATATCTAACATATAGTTGTAATGATTCTCCTAAAAAGACCATAGGCTTGTGGATGATAAGATGTACTGAGACTAGTCTCTATATCCAACCCTTTATAAAGGATTAATCATAACATTGAGGTTAATCATTGATCTCAGTTAGATATTATCGATATTGTTATTCTGTAATTTTTAAAAAATTATTTATGTATATCTAGGTGAGTTTTTCAATAGTGAAAAATATTCTTTGATAAAACTGAAATTCTAGTACATAGTAAGGTTATCAACTACCTCGAAGAGAGCATTATTGCCTTTTTATGTTTTTGGAGTCTATTAACTAAATTAATTGTTTTGATTTCACATTTCCAAACTAGTATATGGAATAGTTACAAAATACTCTCTGCCTTATATTATTTAGCCTTGAATTTATACTATTGGCCTTCTATAATTCAACCATGAATTCAAATAAAAATAAAAATAGACATAAAAATTATGTAATCTCCATCATCATATAATCCTACATGGAGATATTCTTTAGATCAATTTACAACATATTTATTCCTAGATTAATAGTCAATGACTTGTTCTGTGCATCCTCTAAAAGTTAACACATCAATTCTAGTTCTTATGGGAAGCATATTGGGTCTCCAAACCTTATAATTCTATTTAGAAAAAGTGATCATCCTAATATTCACATCATTTTTCTATACCTCCAAATAAAATTTAGGCCTCCTTGACACTATCAAAAATGCATGGTTTATATATCATTTAAGAAAGTTAATATGAATTTTATTTTAATGTTTTCATTTCCATCCATTTCATGACTAAGAATATTTGATCTCTTTTAATCCACATGATGAATCTTATTGTACGATCATTTCTATTAATATCATTCATGACATTGATTGACTTCATGTAATTTTAATGGAATTAAAATAATAATCCTAGTCCATCTCTAGGAGACATCATTGGTGTATATTAATATGATTTTTTGAATATATAATTTATTCATTTATGACTTGTATATACGAACAACTAAACCCTATAGTGATAATGCAACTACAAATTAAATGTATGGAACACAACATCCAATTTTATCCTCTATTTTCAACCTATCCACAACTATCTCTTTACTATTGATGGAACGCCCCCGTAATTTGACATTATCAATAAAAAACAAACATATTCATTATTTATCATTTAAGGATTCCTCTCCCAATATCATTTTTATATTTTTGAAATGACCATCATGTCCCTAATTGATTTTGATTATATTATAATATTATTTATAATGATTAGGAAATGATTTACCGGTAATTTATAATAATTTACGTCATTAAATCTATGATGATTAATTGAGAATTATTATGTCCATATTTCATTAATATGTACTTCTAGTTCATATAACTTGTTTGAAAATTAGTGTTTAGATATACTCCTTTATTAATATTACATTATAATTACTTGATCAAAGATCTACCATAAATAAGAACAAGAATCATTGTATCTAATATACCAAGTCATAAATCTATGGAATATCATACCAATTTTTTATCATGAGTTTATCGACCTACCATTACTCATATCTGAATAAAATTTTCCAATGTATCTGCAAGATAAAGCCGAAAAGTTCAATACATTTTTAAACACTGGGTAATATAAAAAAATTATCCAAATTTTATATTAGATTCTGTTTTTTACATCATAATCAATAATGACCATTCTATACACATTCATAGATATTGAAAAAATTATGGGTATGAGTTTGATTTAGAACACAACCACTCGGTTTATATGAAGAAAATTGATTCTTAAATAAACACATCATGATATTGTATTATAATTTAAATTTATATATTTATAATAGTATCCATTATCTAAATTATTTTAGAAGTATACTCTTTCTCATTGGTAATAATATTAACTATTTATATAATCATTTTAATGGAGATTCATACTCCACATTTCACTGTAAAAAACCAGAGGATGATTTGTGATATTATATGTGATTTCAACCATTGAAACCTAGTTTAGATCTATACTAAAAAAATTAATCCATTCCTTGAATTATATCCAATTCCACTAAATATAGTATAATAGTCTTCTATTGTAATTTCAGACCAAAAAATTTGATATTGGAGAAGTTATATAATTATGCAGTAATTATTTTTCAATTTCAATATTTCCTAGGTATCTATAAATCCATGTACTAAGGTGGAGTTTTAATTGATCTATCGTAACTATGTTATATGAATAAATACATAAAAGAATAATTAAATATAAAATTTTTCATCATTTAATGAAAAAATAGCATTTTTATAACCTCACCATTATCAGGGTTCACCTAAGTACTTTTGTTGGAATAGGATTCCCCAAAATATATAGTCCTTAGAGTTTATTTTCATTCATTATAATCAATTCCCCATGTAAGAATTAAATTATTTTTTCAAATTATATTTAATGATTAGATTTGAAATATTTTTTATCATTCTATGGGTTTTCTAGAGAACATATTTTTTCCATCACATAATTGGGTATATCCCATTATTTATGACTACCTAGGTTCACAACCAACTCATTCTTAAAGAAGTTTCTTCTGCTACTCTAGACATTTCTTGGATGATTCATCCCACTATTTTGACAATTGGTGTGTTTGACATAGAACCATGATATTTCTCTTCCACATGGTAGAAATGGAAATCCATTATATGATTTATAAAACTACACACATGAATCCCTAGAAATCCAATGATCTATATTTGAATATTGGTTAAGCATGATTCAAATATCCATATAGTTATAAATTCCTTAAATTTGTAAATACATTCATATATATGACCATTTCAACCTAAATAGGTGGTCATCATTACTTACCGGGTCAATGAAAAAAATGGACGCATACAATGCATATATGTTTAAGATCACCATGTACTTTGTAATGGATTTTTTGTTCATTTCATTGAGTACAACGAAATCCATCTATATTTTATATCATCTAGTGGACTAAAAATATTTAATGGAATGCATATACCATAATTATTTACACTCCATCACATTGATCTCCTCCTCAAGCTTCTCATTTTGTATCAATATCCCATATTGATGGTTTATTCCCTCTATATGATAAAAGCCCTCAAGGAATTATATTACATATTGAAATTTACGGTGGAGATTATATTTTCAATATATTTTATCCAATTTTCCTTTAATATGGGCTAATAAGATCCCAGATAGTATGAGGCCTTCAACACAAAAATATTCCCAATTGAAAATTGTGGATTTTTAGTTGGTGTTGGTATTCTCCATGATTCATGTTTCTAGCAATAACATGAGTTAATATAGTATGTATTATCATGATGTTATCAAATCCTTCTCCCAATGTGTTTCGAAACCCATTTTTATTGTAATCACATTTCCCATGACATTGTTTATTGAATAAACTCATAATATTTTAAACAATATACCAAACTTAATGCAAAATTAGTTATGAATTTTTTAAAAATAATAATCACATAAAAGGGAAACTATGTATAATAAATATATGAATCATATATTTCATACATTCTTATAACTATGAATTTATATGTTTTAATATTTGTTATACATGGTCTATTTCATAAAATCCTTATATGGGAATGTTTTATTCCCATTATAAGGGTTCATAAATTGCATAATGATTTACAAAAACCCTTAGAGTGGAAACTAGGTATGTAGTAAGGATTATTTATTATGCACCTATTAATGATGTATTTAATACCTAATTATCCATTTTTTGGGTTATTACCACTTGGTACAAATATTCTATATCAAAACCAACTTACGGTATCCACAAATGGATTTTTATTATTAAAAACTACTTTCTCTACACATTACAAAAATATTATTGTTCTTTTAGGATCATGAATATTAACCTTATGGATTTACATAAGGTTTTATAATAATAATCCCTAATAAATTACTAGAACTCCAAATTATTCTTTTTGTGAACACCCTATAATGACCCGTAATTTACATAAATTGTTATTACTTTAGAATTGAAGAATACTTATTACAACATATAACGAAACTAGGAAAGGACCGTATAGGTATAGTGTCTTTAGAAACTGTGAAACGTAAACAACTGGTTCATAAATCATCTACTTTGCCTCCCATTAATTTCATCATATCTAGAGTCCCTTTTTGGAATATTCTACTTAATAACATTCTTCCTGGCCTGGGGAAATAAAACATACAAAAGGGTGAGCTCAAATGCTCAGTAAGGGTAAACAAAAGAAATATCAATCACATCATATACATAATAACATAACATTTGGAAATCTTAACCTGCAAAAGAAATCATAATATCATAACATGGGATAAATCATAGTAGTGAAATGTAATCCCAATAATTATAACATAAAACATGAAACTTTGTATCATACACACATAATCATTGAGAATCATTTCTTGTTAGTCAATACTCATTTCCAAGACTATCTTAGTGGACAAATTCCACTTCTGAACTGAGTTCACTCCTCGTTTCAGTCCTGTTTCACTGAACCGGTTTAACCTGCCGTTCAAGCCATGTCTATCTGATGAGATATAAATTCTTTACCCAATTCATTAGAGGGAGATATAGGTCCCACCCATCTCATAATGATACCATTCTTATGTGTGCCACAAAATCATAAACCATACATCATAACATAACCCATGTAATAAAAATGGGAATCTTTAAACATCGTGACATCATAAAACAATTAATATAAGATAATAGAATTCATAAAAATATTTCCATCTCAACATAATAAAATCCATATAATAATAGGGATAGAAACAGAACCCTTTATTATCTTATATGAAAAATAATTTTGATAAAACACTTGAACTCCATTTTTGAGGAAAATATCCTTTCTACTTCAAAAACACTTTTCCGTTCTTAATATGTCATACAATTCTAAACTAAATGAAGTTGATTAAAAATAAACTTGAAAAATTGTAAATGAAGCTTCTTGAAAATAATGTTTTAAAAATCCATTCATGCTGTATAAGTTAAAAAACATTCTTCGTACTTTTGTCAGAAAAGTCAAAAAATACCTCGTACGAAAAATGACAAAAGATTCCTTTCATATCCTTTACTAAAAACTAACAGAAGGGTAAAATTGGATTTAAAAAATTGTAGGTGGATGGAAATAATATTAAATATTTAGGAAACATGGATGTGTATGATAAAATACACCCCAATAAATACTAAAGTATAAACAATCTCGGATAAAAATGAGATTGTGATATTTCCCATACCTTAGGTCCGATTTGCCTCGTAGGTGTCCAAAACTCCTGTATAATAATTTAAATAATGTTATTGACTTATTATAGAATCATAACTATTGTTATGATATCATATATGGTCATATTCTTATCTTATAATTAGTAATATTTCATTACAACTTGTTATTCGGGTGTTTATTACTTTTTGTTCTTATGCGTGTTTTGTCGAATAAATTCTTATTATTCTCTTTAGGTTATAGATACCTCATTTCCAAAATGTTATTAGTGTAATATATATGAGATTCATTCATTAAATTCATTTATATAATAATTATGCAATGAAGATCATGTAGAACGAGTCACATCACATCGTGGAGATGGTATTCCGTACGTACGCACGAGCGATGATATTGTTTCCATGATCATGGAATTGTATTGGAGTGTATGTATAATATTCCAGAATCAATACCACTTTTCAATAATCATATATAGTCATTATTTACACCATTATACCCATCCAAGTAATGTGGTGGTGGAAAGTGGATTACACCATGGCGTCGAGACGGTATTCCGTACGTACGCACGCACAATGATTTCATTTTCCGTAGGATGGATAGATGGTGAAATAGGATTGATTCATACTTATAATAACATATCAATATATGAGTGATACTGATGTTATTACTTCATAATGAAACAACTAAGAATAATAAGTGGAAGAAGAAATAAAGATGAAAGAATCGGTAACGGACATTACCTCTTCTTTGAAGTGCTTCTTTGAGACCTCCTTTTAGGGAACTAAAATTGGCCTTTGAAGAATACCAGGACCTCTAGGATGTCTATATGGAAGTGGTGAGGATAAAGTTTCAGGGGTTGGCCGAGAATGAAGGCTCAATGTGGTGTGAGGAAAAGAGGGCGGAGGTTCCCTTTTATAAGGGAGGAGAGGGGCACCTTTGGAATAACTAAAAATATTATTTTATTATAATTCCAAATTCGGTTTTAAATAGCTCCAAATTGATTTATTTCGAAGATAAGGTGGGTATGGGTCTAAATACTCTCATCCAATAGAATTTAGACAAGATTAGGTTCCTATTTTGACCTTATAATTTAGATTTAACATTAAGTTAAATAATTTTACTTTTACCGTGTCTTCTTGTGTTCTTACACTATAAGGTTAATAAACTTACTATAACAATCCAAAAAAACCCCAAGTTGTTTATTATTAATATATATAACTCTATATAAGTCATTTGAACGAACCTCAGATTTTTAGGAATAAAATAACAATTAATAATATAATATTTGTTTCAAAAACTATTTTATGTCCATTTTTACACTATTTAGAAATTGATTTTTGTGAAAATTAAAACATAATGATTAGTTCGAGAAAAGTTAATTAAATACATAATAACATGTCATATCAACCTATAAAATTAGTTTAATTCATTAAAAGTATCAAATTACATTTATTTGGTTATTTATAACATCAATTATGTCAATTTTTTATTAATAAGATAATTACTGCACCATCATTGTGTCATAAATAAATTATATTATCTAATTTTTAAAAATTACAAATTAAATACAATTATTTAGGAAATCTTTTTAGATTTCTAATTAATATTTATAGTCGAATTTATCTTATATATAAACTTATATTAAAAATTATTTACTTATTAAACTTTGATTTTAACTATTTTAACCCCTCTTTAAATAAATTAATAATAAATGTCCAAATCTAATCCAAGTGGGCCTAAATTGTCATATTTTTTTCCTAAGTTACTTTTTGGTCGAATTACACTTATCCAATAGAATTAGGACATGTGTTAGGGTAATAATAATATCATTTTTACCCTTAATTACCCTATTTACTTTTAACCGTGGTAAATAAAAGTAAAAAGTTACTATTCACCAAAAATTATTTTCATCTCATTGAACCAAATTTTACTTACTGACATCAACCGTGTCTCTCGGATTTTTGAAATTCCACTCACAGAAGCGGTAAAATTATGTTTTATGAAAAACTCAGTTTTTTAACTACCACTTAGTGGTTTCACTATTCATAAAAAATTGAATGTATTCAGAAAAATACCAAAATTTCACCCTACGATAATTTTGATATTCTGAATCCAAAAATGAAGTCTATTTTGAAAAATAAAATTTATAAAATTTCACAAAGTGGTTATTTGTAATCATAACGTCTAGATTTAATAATATTTTATTAGCATATCATTGTTTAGTGAAACTCGGTATTGCGTACGACGCAAGCTATCGAGGAAGGTTGTGATTTCGTGTAAAGAAAGCGGAGAAATTGTTTTGTGTAGAAAAAGATTCCTTTGATGATTTATATAACATAAAAGTATCAGTTGTTACATTCTACCCCCCTTAAAATGAATTTCGCCCTCGAAATACATCACTTTGTAACAAACAGATGATGATACCTCTCCCTCATCATATCCTCAAGCTCCCATGTAGCTTCTTCTAATTGGTGGTTCCTCTATAAAACATTCACCAATCAAGTGGTCTTGTTTCGTATGACTTTTTCGCTATGATCCAGAATCTCTATCGGCTGTTCTTCATAAGAAAGATCTTGCTCCAGTGGTACAACTTATGAGCTGAGTACATGGGAAGGATCAGGTATGTACTTTCTTAGGAGAGATACATGGACCACATCGTGAACTTGAGAGAGATTCGGTGGAAGCACCCATCGGTAAGATACCTTCCCAACACGATCCAGTATTTCGAAAGGACCGATATATCTATGGCTCAACTCCACCTTCTTTCCAAATCCCATGAACCTCTTCCAGGGAGATATTCTTAAGAACAATTTATCACCAACTTCAAACTCTAGGTCTTTTCTTCAGTTGTCGGCATAACATTTCTGTCGACTCTGAGCTGCTCTTATGTGTTGTTGAATAGATCTGACCTTTTCTGCCATTTCATCAACGAGATCGGGTCCTAATAGCTTTCTTTCCCCAACTTCATCCCAGCAAGTTGGTGTCCTGCTTTTTTTTTCCATAGAGAGCGTCATAAGGAGAAATCTGAATAAGGGAGTGAAAGCTATTATGATAAGAAAATTCCACCAAAGGTAGGTGTTGATCCCAACCACCTTTGAAATCCATAGAGCAAGCTCTCAACATATCTTCTAAAGATTGAATTGTTCCCTCAAACTGACCGTCTGTCTGAGGATGATAAGCAAAGTTGAAACTCAACTCTGTATCCAGAGTATGCTGAAGACTTAGACAGAACTTCGAGGTAAATCTCGGATCCCGATCAGATATAATAGAAAGTGGTACTCCATGCAATCCTACCACTTCCTTTACACATATCCTGGCAAGATGATCCAGAGAGAAATCCTCTCTAATTGCAATGAAGTGTGCAGACTTTGTAAGACAATCCACTATGACCCAGATAGCATTATTGCCTTTGGACGTTTTAGGAAGTCCTGTGACAAAGTCCATAGTGATGTTTTCACATTTCCATTCGTGTATGGGTAATAGTTGTAACATCCCCTTAGACTTCTATCTCTCAGCTTAAACTTGTTGACAAACCAAGCATCAAGTGACATATTCAGCAACATCTCTTTTCATGCCATCCCACCAGAAGTACTCTTTCAGTTCCCTATACATCTTCTTGCTTCTAGGATGAATAGAGATTGAAGAACTATGAGCCTCATCCAGTAGCTCCTTCTTTAATTCTAGGATGTGAGGAACACAAACATGATTCCTGGACTTTATTATCCCATCACTATCAAGGTTGAATTCAGTGAAATTTCTCACCTTCTTTTGTAACTCGACATATTCTTTCTCTGCCTATTTAATCTTCACATGTATAGATGGTTGAACATTCATTTGAGAAAGATACAATTTTCCTCTTTCATTATAATTACAAGATCCATCCTTTGTAAATCTATAAATATTGAATCTTTTGTGATCCTCATCATGGATAAACTAGCATGGTCTTGTCGACTTAATGCATCTACCACCTTGTTTGCATTCCCAGGGTGGTAATGAATTGAGCAGTCGTAATCCATAATTAGCTCCAACCATCTTCTTTGGTGAATATTCATCTCCTTTTGTGTGAAAATATACTTTAAACTTTTATGATCAGTATAAATATCACACCTCTCACCATAAAGGTAATGCCTCCAAATCTTTAATGCAAAGATTACCGCAGCTAACTCCAAATCATGAGTTGGATAATTTTGCTCATGTATTTTCAACTGTCGTGAAGCATAAGCTATCAGCATATCATTTTTCATAGGAACACACCCCAAACCCTTCTTGGATGCAACACTATAGATCACAAACCTTTTTCCACTACAAGGCAGTGTGAGCACAGGTGCACTGGATAACCTTCTTTTCAACTCCTTGAAATTCTCTTCACATTCCTCCGTCCAAACAAACTTAACTCCTTTCCGAGTCAACTTGGTTAGTGGATTAGATAATCGTGAAAAATCATTCACAAAACGTCAATAATATCCATCCAAACCAAGAAAACATCGGATCTCAGTTATTATTGTTGGTCTCAACCATCTTTCGATAACCTCTGTTTTTGCTGGATCCACAGATATCCCCCCTTTTGAGATTATGTGACCCAAAAATGAATCTTTTTGAAGCCAAAATTCACACTTGGTAAATTTGGCATAAAGCTTCTCCTATCTCAGGTTCTTCAATATAATTCTCAAGTGATCTTCATGTTCTTCCTTTATCATTGAATATACAAGAATATCGTCTATATAGACTACCAAAAATTGATCAAGATAATCTCTAAAGACTCTATTCATTAGATCCATAAAGATAGCATGGGAATTAGTAATACCAAATGGAATCACTATAAATTCATAGTGTCTATACCTTGTACAGAAAGCCATCTTTGGTATATCCTCCATTTTGACCCTTAATTGATGATACCCTGAACGAAGATCAATCTTGGAAAAGTATTGAGCTCCGCGTAGTTGGTCAAATAGGTCATCAATGCACGGGAGAGGATATTGGTTCTTGATAGTGATCTTGTTAAGTTCTCGATAATCAATGTAGATTCTCATTGATCTATCTTTCTTCTTAACAAACAGAACAGGTGCTCCCCAAGGGGACGCACTAGGGAATATGAACCCCTTATCAATATTCTTTGGGAGTTTCTTCTTCAATTCATGAAACTCTATTGGGGCCATTCTATAAGGTGTCTTTTAAATAGGCAAAGCATCCGGTATGAGTTCTATTGAAAACTCAACTTCACGATTTGGTGGAAGACCCGGTAATTCCTCCAGAAAGACATCATCAATCTTTCATACAATGGGCATATTCTTAATCGTGAGTTTCTCACCAACCATTTGAGATAAATAACCTTCATTTAGTGGAATCAATACCCATAAAATGGAATAAATTTCCACTAGAAGGTTATGTTCATCCTTGCATCGATAGGCGATCATAGATTGATCTGGAATATGAAATGCGACTTCCCTTCTTTGGAAATTGATATGATCTCCATGTAGAGAAAGCCAATACATGCCATGAATCACATCAAATTCTACTATAGGAAGAATAACAAGATTTGCAGGAAGCACTTTCCCACAAACTTCAATCGGAGAAGAATTATAATCTTTTGATGCGACTGTTGTTCCATTAGGGGTTGTCACAGCTAACTCAACATCTAATTGTTGAGGTAATATAGTGATATCCTTAGAAAATTCTTCAGAAATAAAGTAGTGGGTGGATCAAGAATCAAATAAAACATTTTATACTTTAGAGTGGATGGTAAGTGTACCTTTCACCACATTGTTATCATACTCCACATCACTGATAGAAATTTCTTGTGACTTTCCTTTGTTTTTGGCCTTAAGAGTTTGTTGACGTCGACCATCATCATCAACCCTTGGATTTGGGCATTGATTGGCATAATGCCCCATCTCCTTGCACTTGAAACATTGAAGTGTAGTAGGGTCATTCTGTGTATCCCTTCCTTTGTTTTCATCATTAGACATCTTCTTCCCATCATTGCGGCATTCAAATTTCTGATGACCTTCCTTTCCACATTTGAAACATTTACTTGTCCCTTTAAGACAACTCCCTCCATGTTTCTTTCCACACATTGAGCATAAGGGAATGCTCATCTTCTTTTCCGTGTGATCTTTAGATTTTCATTTTAATTGCATTTTCATCTTATTATCAAACCCATATGACTGATGGGTTACTCCAATCTCCATCTCAACTTTGAGAGCACATCGAATGATTTCCTTGTAGCTATTGAAGTCCCTTATGGCTAACGCCCTTCGAATACATGGTTTTAAGCCACTAAAGAGTCGATCGATCTTACTCTCAGGTTGGATAATAATACCAGAAGCATACCATGAAAGTCTTGTAAAATTTTCTTCATAAGTATTAATAGATTCATCATCCTTTTGATATAGTTCAAGAAACACTTTCTCCATCTTTGTTCGGAGAGGGATGTACTTATTGAAAAATAAGTTCTTGAACTCGTCCCATTCCATGGACTCAATTACATACTTTTTCCTCATATTCTTATTAAGATTCCACCATTGATCAGCATCTCCTTCCAAACGATACACTGATAGGATGACTTTATCATGTCCCGAACATTGAAGAACTGAAAATATCTTTTCAGTAGTACTAATCCATTGTTCAGCAACTAATGGATCAGTAGACCCGCTGAAAGAAGGTGGGCGCTGCCTCATGAAGGATTCAATAGAATGTTGCTCTTTCCTTTTCTTGTTTGGAAGTTCGACATGAATCATAGCTTGAGAAAGTTGTGTGAGCATGGCTACAAGATTTTTCATTCTGGCTCCCATAACATTTGGTTGCTCTGGGGGACAATCATTTCATTTCCCGTCGCATTCCGCATTAACACGGTTCCTTCGGGTTCTGGCCCTTGACTAAAACAAAGAAGAATAGTTTGAGTAACACTAATTATTATATGAAAACCACTTAATCATGATTAAAATTTCACACTTAAGGTCTTATCCTAGGTTATTCATCATCATTTCTAAAACACTAATATTGTGTTCTATGCTTAGAATTATCCTTAGGGTTCTTACTAAGGCTTTCACATCCTAGTTTCCAATGTTTGACTATACCTTTCCTCTGATACCAACTATAAAGACCCATACTTTACATAAATTGTTATTACTTTAGAATTTAAGCACACTTATTACAACATATAACAAAACCTAGAATGTGCCATATAGGTATAGTGTCTTTAGAAACTGGGAATGATAAACAACTGGTTTATGAAGCATTTACATTGCCTCCCATTTATTTCATCATATCTAGAGTCCCTTTTTGGCACATTCTACTTAATAACCTTATTCCTGACCTGGGGAAATAAAACATACAAAATGGTGAGCTCAAAAGCTCATTAAGTGTAAACAAAAGAAATATCAATCACATCATATACATAAGAACATAAATTTTGGAAATATTAACCTGAAAAAGAAATCATAATTTCATAACATGGGATAAATCATAGTAGTGAAATGTAATCCCACTAATCAGAACTTAAAACATGAATATTTGTGCCATACATTAATAATCATTGATAATAATTTCTTGTTAGTCAATACTCATTTCCAAGACTATCTTAGTGGACAAAGTCCACTTCTGTACCGAGTTCACTCCCTGTTTCAGTCCTGTTTCACTGAACCAGTTTAACCTGCCGTTCCAGCCATGTCTATCTCATGAGATATAAAATCTTTACCCAATTCATTAGATGGAGATATAGGTCCCACACATCTCATAATGATACCATTATTATGTGTACCACAAAATCATAATCCATACATCATAGCATAACCCATGTAATAAAAATGGGAATCTTTAAACATCGTGACATCATAAAACAATTCCTAGAAGATAAAAGAATTCCTAAAAATATTTCTGTCACAACATAATAAAATCCATATAATAATAGGGATAGAAATTGAACCTTTTATTATCTTAGATGGAAAATAATTTTGATAAAACACTTGAACTCCATTCTTGAGGAAAATATCCTTTCTACTTCAAAAAAACATTTCCTTTCTTAATATGTCATACAATTATAATCTAAAAAAGTTGATTAAAAATAAACATGAAAACTTGTAAAGGAATCTTCTTGGAAATAATTTTTTAAAAATCAATTCAAGTCGTATATGTTAAAAAAAAATTCTTCGTAATTTTGTCGGAAAAGTCAAAAAGTACCTCATACGAAAAACGACAAAAGATTCCTTTCATATCCTTTACTAAAAACTCACCGAAAGGTAAAAATGGATTTAAACAATTGTATTTGGATGGAAATAATATTAAATATTGGGGAAAATTTATGTGGATGATAAAATACACACCAGTAAATACTAAAGTATAAACAATCTCGGATAAAAATGAGATTGTGATATTTCCCTTGCCTTAGGTCCGATTTGCCTCGTAAGTGTCCTAAACTCCTGTATAATTATTTAATAATGTTATTGACTTATTACAGATTCATAATTATTGTTATTAAATCATATATGGTCATATTACTAGCTTCTTATTAGTAATATTTCATTACAACTTGTCATTCAGGTGTTTATTACTTTTTGTTCTTATGCGTGATTTGACGAATAAATTCATATTATTCTCTTTAGGTTATAGATAACCCATTTCAAAAATTTTATTATTGTAATATATATCATATTCATTCATTAAATTCATTTATATAATCATTATGCGATGAAGATCATGTAGAACGAGTCACATCACATCGTGGAGACGGTATTCCGTACGTACGCACGAGCGATGATATCATTCCCATGATCATGGAATTTTATTGGAGTGTATGTATACTATTTCAGAATCAATTTCACTTTAAAATAATCATATATAGTCATTATTTACACCATCATACCCATCCATGTAAGGTGGTTGTGGAAAGTAGATTACACCACGGCGTGGAGACGGTATTCCGTACGTACGCACGCGCGGTGATTTCATTTTCCGTAGGATAGATAGATGGTGAAATAGGGTTGTTTCATACTTATAATAACATATTAGTATATGAGTGATACTTATGTTATTACATCATAATGAAACAACTAAAAGAGAAGATGTCTAAGAAGAAATAAAGATGAAAGAATCGATAACGGACATTACCTCTTTTTTGAAGTGCTTCTTTGATACCTCCTTTTAGGGCACTAAAATTGGTCTTTGAAGAAGACCAAGACCTCTAGGATGTCTCTAGGGAAGTGTATAGGAGAAAGTGGCAGGGGATGGCCGAGCATTAAGGCTCAATGTGGTGTGAGTAAGAGAGGGAGGAGGTGCCCTTTTATAAGGGAGGAGAGGGGCATCTTTGGAATAACAAAACATATTAGTTTATTATAAACCCACATTCTCTTTTAAATAGCTCCAAATTTATTTATTTAGAATCTAAGGTGGGGATCGGTCGAAAGCCCTTCTTAAAAAAGAATTGAGACAAGTTTAGGTTCCAATTTTGACCATATCATTTTGAATTAACATTAAGTTAAATAATTTTACTTTTACCGTGTCTTCTTGTGTTCTTACACGATAAGGTTAATAAACTTAATATAACAATCCAAACGAACCCCAAGTTGTTTATTATTAATATATATAACCTTATCTAAGTCATTTGGCCGAACCTTAGATTTTTACGAATAAAATAACAATTAATAATATAGTATTTGTTTTAAAAACTATTTTATGTCAATTTTGACACTATATAGTAATTGATTTTTGTGAAAATCACAAAAGAATGATTAGTTAGAACAAAGTTAATTAAATAAATAATAACATGTCATATTAACCTATAAAATTAGTTTAATTTATAAAAAGTTTGAAATTACATTTTTTGGGTATTTATAACATCAATTATGTCAATACTTCATTAATAATATAATTAGTGCATCATCTTTGTGTCATAAATAAATTAAATTATTTAATGTCTAAAAATTACAAATAAAATACCATTATGTAAAAATCATTTTATATTTCTAATTAATATTTATAGTCGAATTTATCTTATATATATCCTTATACTAAAAATTATTTACTTATTAAACTTTGATTTTAACTATTTTAACCCTTCTTTAAATAAATTAATAATAAATGTCCTAATCTAATCCAAGTGGGCCTAAATGGTCTTATTTTATTCCTAAGTTTGTTTTTGGTCGAATTACATTTATCCAATAGAATTAGGACATGTGTTTGGGTAATAATAATATCATTTTTACACTTAATTACCCTATGTACTTTTAACCGTGGTAAATAAAAGTAAAAAGTTACTATTCAACAAAAATTATTTTCATCTCATTAAACCACATTTTACTTACTGAAATCAGCCGTGTCTCTCGGATTTTTTAAATTCCACTCACAGAAGTGGTAAAATTATGTTTTATGAAAAATTCAGTTTTTTAACAACCACTTAGTGGTTTCAATATTCATCAAAACTTGAAAGTTTTTAGAAAAATACCAAAATTTCACCCAAGGATAATTTCGATATTCAGAATCGAAAAATGAAGTCCATTTTGAAAAATAAAATTTATAAAATTTCATAACGGGGATATTACTATACATAAAAACTAGTTTTAATAATATTTTATTAGCATATCATTGTTTAATGAAACTCGGTATTGCGTACGACGCAAGCTATCGAGGAAGGTCACGATTTCGTGTAAAGCAAGCCAAGAAAGTGTTGTGTGTAGAAAAATATTCCTTTGATGATTTATATAACATAAATGTCTTGGGTGTTACACACCCATATCCTTTATAGACATTATTTCATGATTTACTACAAAAAGACACACCATAGAACGTTTAGAAATCAACCATATTGTTTCTTTTATTTAATTTATATTTAATTATTTCATGATTTTTTAACTTTTGGTTGGGTTTTGTATTGATTATCAATTATTAAATTTTTGTTTTTTTAGTTTTGTGTTAGATTTTGGCCATGTTCACTATTCCTATGAACCATTTCAAGTGAAACATGCATTATATGAAAGATGGTGGTATATTTAGTTACATTTTTTATTATACAGTTTGTCTAAATATCTTTATTAAATTCATTAACTATATTCTGATAATTTAAAAACATTAATAATTTTTATTTTTTAATGAGGTGGTTTCTAGAATACTTCTTCCCAATCAAATCACATGATAGAAATTCATTATTCTCCCAAATATGGTAATTATCATAATGAGTTCAAAAAATTCATACAAATCCATCTATTTTTATATATTGTCTTACTGGGACATTGGTATTGTATGATCTCTATATTTTGATTAAATTCACATAAGATTGTATCCTCATAATTATAATTTCCAAAATAACATTATTTTTTCAAAGAATTGGTTTTATTCCACGGAAAAGCGTTCAAAAATTATTTATTGGAAAATGAAAATGCCAAAAGAAAACCATGAATTAATCATGATTTTATTCTCTATATGACCCCATAGAGTCATCATGCCTTTTATTTATCCCATGTGATCCTCTCTCCATTTTAGTACAATTAATGTGTGGATAAAAAAATAGAAAATGTCATATTTTCTATAATATATCCAATACCATTATGTTGTTGTCCTCCATGATCTTCATATTTATTATCATTTCCATCATCTAATCAACTTCTTCAAATATATGATAAATGACCAGTATCAACTATTTTTTCGTTATGTAATAAGTCTTATAATATATTTTCCACATCGAGTTTATCCATTACTATATGACCAAATTATATAAAGAAATGTATGTAACCTATTTTATAACAAACTACAAAAAAACATGACCATTCATTGAATTTATAATCATATCATCATCGCTATGTCTTTTATCATGACATGACATGTTTTAATAAGTACTTAAATGATGTTTTTGAATCATAATCCAATCATATTTGTCATATAAATTGGGAAATAATCTGAGTAAACATCAAATTAGTCAGTGAAATGAATTCTTATTTTTGAATCTATTTGTTAAAAAAATAGTTTTAGGTTGAGGAAAAATACTAATCATCATCTATTATACAAGTGAAGAACATAGAAATGGGAATCATTAATCTCATTAAAATTCTTATTTATGAATTCATCTGTCTCAATCATGGTTATTTAGGTTGAATTAATAATTATTTTTTAGCATAACAAAATAAATTAACTAGATATTTAGAAAATACCAACATCAAAAAACAACATATCAAATATGTATATATATATATATTATCAAATCATTCAAAACAAAATTATCGAGAAAATAATCATGGGAATTGAGAAACCTAAATTTATTTATAAATTAGGCATATTAAAAACCTCGATTAAATAATAACATAGTATTTGTTATTGTATTCATAAATTTATCATATATTTTTCTATTTTATTATAAATACATGTGACAACTATGGGACATAAATTAAAAATGATTAAAAAATAAATCCTTATAATGGTGTTATGAACCGAATCTGGTCAACATCAAAACAGGCACCTAACATTGTCTGTGATAAGGGCAGATGTCCGTTCCCGACCCCCATAGTCTTGAAAAATTTCCTATGTTTCATAAAATGAAATTTGGGAATGATTTACTTGAGTTAATTATCATAAAACTACAAACTATTCCAATTTAACGAATATGTTTTTTTCAAAACAAACCATCCTTTAAAAAAATTCATAATTGAATTACACAATTTTAAACAATATTTAAAGGGTATAAAAAATTAATAAACCCATAATGGATAGACCAAGAACCTCATCATGGCAAGAGGAACCACCCTCCATCCATCACCACAATAATGTATCCTATAGGACCACTAAAAAACCCGAACCATTAGCATAAAAAGTTGTACCAAAACCTACGACAAAAAAAACCAAGTCTACATACACCAAAGGGTGTATGTTGGGAGAGATCCAAATCCATGTATTATTCCAACACTAAAATATTTTATGTCATAAACATTCATGGATGAAATTCTTGAATGTTTATAAAAAAATAAAATGCTAATAATTATTTTAAATAGATGAAAATTTAAATAAAAACAATTTTCTAGTGGGAAACTTCATAGAATCAAAAAATTTAAAAAGAATTCCCAAGATACTGAATTTTAAATCTAAATATAACATATACTGATGATAATCATTAAATATCAAATAAGAACAAGTTATGGAAAATACCCCTAGGTATTAGCTCAGTGTGCGTCCCAGGTACCTCATATCTCAGTGAAAGTAACCATAAAAATATTCGTTTTAGTTCACACGAGACACTAGTAGGGATAATAAACATAAACGGTTGGTACAATATCATCATCATCACAAGAATAATATATTTAATTTTTTCATCGTCAAACATGCTACGTGAAACTAGGTCCAAACGCCATGAGATTACTATCATGCCAGTACTTGTCCACATACCTTGATTACCGGGTTTTTTATCTTGTACTCAAAAAAGTTCCACAATCCATGAAATAATATTTTCACATGAAAATAAGACTTCCCAATCACACATACACCAAATATACCACACATATTTACCATAAAACTCTTTCACAAACATAATTCATTTTCACATCAAACTCACACAAAACCACCCGCAAACGTGTTTCACACCTTTTTTTGGAATTTGATATATCATTTTATCAATTTATAAAACAATGTAAAATTTTTTTACATATCAAATCGCAACATTAATATTCAAAAACAATTCATAATTGAAATCACTCACCAAAATAGTACATGATCATCCTTTACCCACATTGTGTATCCCAATAAATTAATTACAATTTTCATAAAACAATCCCAAGGGGTAGAACAATGTTTTTTTCACAAAACCAATTAAAAAATACCCTTTTAAACCCTAAAGCACACCCAAAACCTAAAAAATAATATTTGGAATCACAAAAAACATTTAATAAACAATTTTAAAATGTTATAAAATAAACCCTTATATTACCACAAGAGATACTAGTGGAAAACACCCAATTTTAAGGAAAAGAGTAACTATATAAATTATTACCTAAGAAAATAAATCAAAATGACTTTCTCACAATGAAAAACATATTTTAAATATTCAAAATAATAAAATCAAGCATTCTAACTCATCACAAAATGCTCAAAAATGGAATAACCTACATTTTATGTCAAAACCCCAAAATCATGGTGCTAAAAAACAAAAGCACGACCACCACACACCAAATATGTGAAAAAAACCTAAAACATCAATATTAGACCAAGTAACTCTAAATAAAACGTACATATAAACTTTATATTATGTAAATTTTATAACATCATGATTGGATAAATGTAATCCTAAATAAAGGGAGGAATGATTTAGAGGAAGACTAGCATGGATAATTTTGATGTATTCTCCATCAGAAATCCAATCAAATTTGAGTTACATTATAGGGTGATAGAAAAAGGAGTATATACACGAATTTAGGTCATGTAATAGGGATAACATTGGCTGATTTGGTTTTATTCTAGAAGGGAAAATGGAAATATCAAAATGTTTTTAATTAGATGGACATGGCTGCATGGTTTAACAAACAGCGCAGCCTATTCATTCCACCCACAACATTACATGTCTCTCTAAATTTAAGGGGGGCCTTGGTGGATTCAAAGGGGAGAGATAGTTCAAGTAGTTGGTGAAATAATACCCAAAATGAGAACCACATATCACCTTTTAACTCATCTAACTGATGGGAAAAAACACCTTATCAACATACCCCACAAGTGGTGCAACTAAGAGTATCAAAAATTCATCTTCAAATCACCTCAACCACATAAAAACACTTTTCAAGAAGAGTATTCCAAGTACCACACAATACCAAAATGAATGAGGCCATATATTAATAACACAAGAAGCACTGAATTTTTAATCCCAGAACACATAGGAAACAAGAGATATAAAGGAACCAAAAGTGTACTTCAATCAAATTATTGAATTGAAAATCAGGGAGTGAAAATTCTCCAAAAAATAAACCTTTATGCCCCAAAAAAATCCATTGAAAGGGTAAAACAAAAAACAAAACCCTACCGATTAATCAATACATACTAAATTTCAATGTTTCATCTGCCCCCAATGGCCAAAACACATCTACTGTTCATTTAAGGATGTCATATTCACACAAAACAAAACATTCACCACTTTCCTGAAACTATCAAGTGAATTTAGAATTTCTCCCAAAAGAAATATCTTCAAACCCAATTCGAACAAGAATCAATAAATTTACCAAAATGAATGACAACAATGAACAAGGTTACACTTATCAAGCATTAACCACACCAATCGGAGCTCTCAAATGCAAAAATTTACCATAGGATGAAGTTGGTAATTAGATAGCTCCGAACGAGACTATCTTTTACCATGCCAAGACCAACGAAAAATCAATATTTATCGTAAGAGGACTCACAAATGGGTTCTTCACCATTTGAGTTAACATAACTTTTTACCGAGATAGAATTAGGTCACTAATAGGGGGAGGCCCAAATGGAATCCCTAACACAAGGGGTAGCCTTCAATTAGACACTTCTAAAATATAATAAATTATACTCGTAGTGGGTCTTCAAACCATAAGAACCAGCCATAGTAACCGACCATCATGGGAAGACATAGAAATACCCCAAATCATAAAGAGTTTGCACGGCCGTGTGGTTTGTTCGCATGGTTTTGGAAACCATGAGCTTAACTTGTGGATCCTTCTGTTTGCATGCTTTTATGGGGAATGTTTACTGTTAACTGTGAAAAACCATGCACTCAACCTATCTAGCCATATTTTAATCATTTCTCTATAAACCCAATGGAAACCAAATGGTTATGGAATTACAATCAACGATAACATTGACACAAGGTCCTCCATCATCCAACCACTGAATGGCAACAACAAAAGATAGACTACAAAACCAATGGTTTAAAATATTCCTATATTTAATACTACGGATATGAATTTTTAAAAGGGTTTAAATGGATCTGGGATTTCCACTAACTACCCCCAGCTTCTCTCGAGAGCCTATGGCTGGGACATAAATGATTAAAGAATCTTAAGCCTCGTAGGTAGGCTTTGGAGACCCCCAAACATATGTTCTTCTTCTAATGGTTTAATGAAAACCATTTCATTGATGATAATGAAATAGGATACAGAGTCCCTCTTAGACACATCCAACACTAAAAACCCATAACTACTATCACATTCGATGACTTAGATAACTTATGAAACTTTGGTCTATATCATCCTTCTAGGAGAACTCTCATGATACAAAAGTTTTGGAAAACAACGAATAGACAAGTTGTAGACTCATTCCACAAATATCAAGATAATATTCCTTATGTTGATCCAATAGAGGATTTTTCCAATGTAGAAACAATCTTGGTTTCCCTTCAATCATGCATTAACTTTTAGTGGGGGTGTACCTTATAAAACAAGAGAACCAAAGGACCCAACCAAGATGGTCCATTGATCAAAACGTGCCACAAACTAGATCCAAACACATGAAGGGAACCACCATAACGGCATGTTGTTACTTTTCACATAAAGAGACCACAAACAGTACTTCAACACAACTTACCAAATAATAAAAAACCAGAAAACACTATTCAATCAAGGGTGGTTATTCGTCACAAAACATCCCAGAATATCAAAATTTCCATAAGACACACCATCACAAACTAGTCATTAAGACCTAATGATTTCCTATAAAATCATCTGTTTGGAAATAAACTATTCTATAGTTAGTGTGTCCACCTTTGGTACCCCATGGGACTCACACATGCATGATTCCATGATACATCGGGAACCCTACTCATATCTATCTCATCAACCATCCATTCATTCCATAAACCATACATAATCACATATAACCTCAAGAATGTGGTTACTAATAGAAATCAAAAATGCTAAAATAAATTTTCATTCCAATTTTGAATACCAAAATGGTCAACTAATAAATCTTTTTTTTCAAGGCCTCTTTCCACAAAATAACAATCTCAATTTACTATTTACGAAACATTTTATAAATTTAAAGCCATTCCATTAATAAAGAACTTTCAAATCAAACACATTAATTTCAAAACATCTTCTCCCATTTCAAAACACTGCTGGATTTAGGAAAACTCCAGTTCATCTACCCCCGTTTATTTAAGAACACATCATTTGTCAATTGAAACATGTTTATAATGATTGGTAAAAAATTTAGAAATATCACCAAACATTCATTAAAAACTCACTTTCAATTCATTTAGTTTTGAAATCCCTATTCGAAATGATTCTTTTCCAAATCAACTTTAACATAGTTACTGCTTTCAAAGGAGGCAAAAACACACATTTTCTATTTCAAAACAATTCTTAAAAATCAGTTCCAAAATTTCACAAGTTAATTCATTCCCCCTTTATTAGAAATTAATTTTAAAAAATCATTAATCTTTTTAAAATCAATAGATTCATTTTCATTAATTCCAAAATTCCATGATCGCAAACCTAAAGGATAGAAGAAAATGTGAGAGAAAACTTGTTTAGGTGGGTGACTTGGATATATGGTTGGCGGGAATATTCCAATAACTTCAGCAATGTAGAAAGTGTTATAGGGAAATATCCTTGTCCCCACAAGGAAGGCTAGGACCTAAAATCTCTCTAATTCCGTTATCCGAACACTCTTTTCATATCCCCAAATCATTATCAAACCACAAAAACCAAGGGACTCAGATATATCTTGACCTCCCTTGGCGACATGAATCACTTCATGAGGGGTGTTGGCTATGAACACTACCCACAACCATAATGCCAAGCCCCATTAATAATATCCAAAGATTATCCCAACCCTTCCCTAGATAACATAATTCAAACAGAGCAAACATCCTTTTATAACTTTATGTCACGAACCAGATATGGTCTTAATCAAAACCGCCACCCGACATTGTACGTGACAAGGCCCAAAGGGAATTACTGATCTCCATGGGCTATTACAAGTGCTCGAGTATCAAAAATTGAAATATTGGGATGATTTAACTGAGGTTATATATATTAAACAAGAAACTAATCCAATATAAAGAATATGGATTTTTCAAAACAAATAATCTATTACAAAAATTCATAAATTAAATAATCAATTTAAAACAATACTCAAAGACTATAACTTGTGAATAAACCAAAAATTGAATGATCCAATACCTCGTCATGGAAAGAGGCACCACCCTCATGGAATCTCTACTACACATCATCACAAAAGACTACAAAAAACCTAAAACAATCGGCACAAAATGATGTACAAAAACCTACAAAAAAAACCAAGTCTACTTACAACAAAGTGTGTATGTAGGGTTTGAGACAAAGGCCATTAGGATTATAAAACTAAAATATTCCATGGGATAGACATTCATGGATTAATATCATGAAAGATTTAATAAACATAAAATTTTAATGATAATTTAAAAGAGATGAAACTTTTAATAAAAAAAGTTCTGAAGTGGGTTACTTTAAGGAATCTAAAATTTTGAAAAGAATGCCAAAGATACCTAATTTTACATCCAAACAAATCATATTCTAACTGGAATCATAAGATATCTAATGAGCACATGCAATGTAAAATAACCCCTTGGCACTAGCTCATTGTGGGTCCCAGGTACCTCGTATCTTGGTTAATGAAACCATACTAATATTCCTTCCCTTGCACATGTGCCACTTTTTGTGATCACATCCATAAACAAGGAATCCCATATCATCAATATCATAATCATAGTTTAGTTATTGTTTACATTGTCAAACATTCTACTTGATACTGTGGCCCAACCCCATGGGATCACATGCATTCTTGTACACGTCCACCCACATCGATACTCGAGTTTTCCCTCATGTGTTCAAAAAAGTTACACAAGACATGAAATATAATTTTCACATGAAAATACCATTTCTAAGTCACAAATACATCAAACATCCCACGAACATGTCATGAAAAAAACGTTTCACAAAAAAGTCATTTTTATATCATTCTCACACAAAACATCCCACAAACATGATTCAAACATTTCTTTCAGTTTGATAAATCATTCAAGAAATTAATAAAACATTATAAAAAAAGTTTAACATCATTGATCACCACATTAAATTTAAAAAACCCATCTCAACTGAACACACAGACCAAAAAATTGCATGTACATTCTTTTCCCACATTGTTTAACTCGATATATAACATACAATTTTCAGAAAACAATCCCAAGGGGTAGAACAATGTTTTTACACACAAAAACCATTTCAAAACAACATTTTAAACCTACAAGAACACCAATAACCTACCAAAGAATAATTGTACGCCAAAAAACATTTACAAAACCATATGTATATGTTATAAAATAAACCCAAAGAGTACAATAATAGTTACACATGGAAAAAAAATCCAATTTTAAGAAAAAATGCAACTACAAAATTTATAGATTTACAAACTCCATAAAAAATAATTTATCACAATGAAAAACCTATAAAAATCATTCAAAATAATTAAATAAATAATTATAACCCATCTTGAAATTCTTACACATGGAATCACCAACGTTTTATGTAAACCCCCCCCCCCCCAAATCATCATGCGAAACATCAACTGCCCAACTTCCACACCTCATGGAAGTGATTAGCAAGTTAAAACCTCATGATTAGACACATAAACTAATAGGAAACCACAATATACAAATTGTAGCTTCTGGAAATTTTATAACTTCATTAATTGTTGAATGAAATCTCATGAAATTGGGATAAATCTAAGAGTGAAAGACTTAGTTGCATGATTTTGATGATTCCCCCATAAAAATTGAGTTCTTATGGAGGGTGAGAGACCTTTGAGGTTTTCCATGGAGGTAGGGTAGGAAATTGGGAGGAAATGGGAGTATTTGGGTTTATTCCAGGTGGGAAAATTGGAATTATAAAATGTTTTTAATGAGCTGGATATAACTATACAGTTAGGATGCATGGTTTAATGATCTATGCGGCCAAACCGTACGACCTATTCTGGCCACCCAAAAACATGACATTCTTCTCAAAATTCATGGTCGCCTTAGGGGATTCAACTGGGAGACATAGTCCAAGAATGGAGAAATAATTTTGAAAATAAGAACACCATTTCAACTCAAATCTCATCCAACACATGTGTAATTACCACCTCGACAACATAACCCACAAGTGATGCCACTAGGTGTGTCAAAAATTAAACTCCAAACCACCTCATCCGCATACCATCAATTTGAAAAAAGCAGATTCCAAGTACTACACAGACACCATTGAGTAATTTCATAGATCAATAACACTAGGGGAAACAAAATTTTTAACTTGAAACACTTGGAAGCCTAGAGAATTCCAAAATCAAAAAGAGGAATTCAAACAAATCATGGAATTGAAAATATCAGTGTAACAGATGATGTAAAAATTTACATACATTTCTGAGATAATAGAAGATTCAATAATTATAAAATGCATTCAAAAAGAGGATAAAGTCGAATATATCGCATAGAGACATATCAAAAATGTTTTCATAAGGTAATAAAAATCATAACGTTCATAATAGTTTGTAATAAACAAAAATCCTTTCAAAATTAACATATTACATTAACTAATCATTAGATAAATCTCTACACTCAATGAATCTGATTTCAAAAAAATATCTAATGAGATGAATGAATTATAAAATCATTTGGGGAATATATATTTTCATGATCTATGGTCATCATAATATATCATTTACATTTTCTTTATGTTGAAAAGAATCATATATATAAAATAATAATGTAATAACCCATAACAAACCCGATTACTGTTATTATTTAATGATGAAATGGAAATAAATGAAAATATTTGATAGATAGTTTTAGTTCATATATAGTAGTGAATACAAGGAAGGTCTATCATGGGGTTTATGAAACGTGTCTCAAGAGATCATATGAAGAATGTGTAATGATCATTATATCATAGTTACCATAAAAATTAATGCGTATATATAAAATATTTTAAAATGTTAAATAGTAAAAATAAAATTAATTATATTGGATTTTATTTGGAATAATATCCTTCAATAAAAGTGAAAATGTGATGTAAAATAAAAGATTAATCTATACCCTCTAAACCGATAACTACTAAACAAGTGTGTGTGTTTTTTGGGATCAAAAGAACATATATGAAAATATTTTATAGGAATAATAAAATAGATTGATAACATGGTTTAAAAATAATTTGATAATTGTAATGTTATAAAAACCAATATTATTCTTGAATCAAATAATGTTTTGAGCCAATAGAACATCAAACTTCTTTGATTAAGGTCCCTATAATAGTAAAATTGGCCCTGAATAATCATATATTGTCTATATATGATTAGAATATTATAAAAGGAGCATAACTAGTGTATATATTTTTTTAATGTGGTTGATATTCAGCATTTTCATAAAATAGTGGGGGTGTAATAATTATAAAGGAAGATGAATCTGATATACCGCTGATATGGATGATGTAACTGACCCCATAGCTCATATATACCTATTTTCCACTCCAAAATGAAGAATATTTAATAAAAAATTCCATTTCATGAAAAAGGAAATGATCAAAAATGATAAATATGGATGGATCCCCAATGTCGTCATTATTAAAAAAGAATTAACATGGACAAAGATTTAATACCGAATTTCATTCCATGTATTTAATTAAGTGATGTTTAATATGGATTCTTATTTCTAAACTTGGGACTAGATTGTCTCATATTTCTTAGATGTCAATGGAGATATTAGAAGGTGAATAAATTATATATTCAATAGAGTCACCAATCGGTACACTATTCCAACCATGTAATTGTTTTTTTGGGATGGATAAATGATTAAAATTATATTATTAAAATGTTTTATGTTATTTCATGAATATAGTTGTTCCCATATAACCTATTTAAATGTTTTATTACTGATAATTCCAAAAAATAAAATTCATAATAGGATAAAAACCTAATATGTTCTAAAAGCATCAAATACTAAGTTATTTCATAAGATTAAATGAAATTTTCTATTAATGAATAGTGGAAATTAATTGTGAAAAAATATCAGTGGTTATAAAATCATTAGAATGTATTAAAATTAATTCTTGTAATCAAACATGTTTATGGAACTTTTAATAAAAAATAAAAAATAGTCTTTAAAAAGATTTAGAACATAGATAATTCATAAAACCATAAATATATATATATATTTATATTTATATATACATATATATATATATATATATATTATTTATTAAAATAATATTGGATTTTTAGAGTAATTTCAAAAACTGTGTGAGAACAAATATTTTAAGAATATAAAAATTAATGAAAAATTAGAAAAATGAGATGGAAATAGGAAATAATTCTCTAATAACATTAAATTGTAGAAATTATTGAAAAAGATAAAATTATAATTTTTTTGAATGTGTATCCATTAAAAAATTTTCATAGATGAATCATTATGGAAATATGTTAAAAATATTAGATAGTTACATTGAGTAAGAGATAGATATATAGATAGATATATAAAATATCATCCAAAAATAGAATGATCGATAGTGTGGGAAAAGAACCCTTGCCTCATGTACCAACATGATTCAAATATTCCACTAACTATCTTAATAGTAAATTATCATTCATTAATTTCCATCATTAAATAACATCATTAATTCTTTTTTTCATATTTTTTTAATTCCATATTTTAATTTTTCTTATAATTTGATATTAATTTATTAAATTCATAATGTAAACAATAGTTATTTCATGGATATCTGGTTCATGTTTTAAAACCAGGATTGATGTATTACTAATGCGAAAAATATTTCAATCTAATGGCTCCATATGCACAAAAATATTCATAAAAATGGTGTATATCATTCCAAATATTTTGTAGTTTAATATATTAATATGTTAATAAAAGTCATAGAATCAACCCTAGTATTATATTTTAGAGATATAAATTTTTATTATTGATTACATTTTATTTCATTATTACTACGCTCATTTTATCTCAACATAGTTTTAAAAATTATTTTAATTTATTACTATTACATTTTAAATCAAAAAATTTAATTTAATTAAAATCACGAAAATAATAGGAAATAAATATCATCATTTAGTTAGATTGAAAAAAAATAAAATGCGTGAATGAATTCATGTCGGAGGGTTTAAAAATAATAGGTTATATAGTTATTCATTGACTTTATTAATAACATTAAATTATATTAAATATAGTTTTATAATTTATGTTTCTTATTACTTAAGTCTTTTTAATGGTTATGGAATAATTGAAATGGAAATTATGTTTTGAAACACTTGTCGCGCAACATGAGTTGCCTCCTTTAGTGTTAGCGTAACACTTTTAAAGAAGGGAATTTAGGTCAATCAGTGGTATTAGTGATATATATAAGATATTTCATAGTTTCATTTATATATATTTATATATGATAATGTAAATATTTTTCAGAGTTGTGAGAATGTTTTATAAGAGTAAATTCAATATTTTGAAGGGGAAGTGTTATTTTAGAATTTATGATTTATTATTTTAACATTTAGGTCAAAGACTATGAATAATTTTGATCTATAAAATTTTTACTGGTTTATGATTTAAATTTTTTTTCTTTACATTCAAACCCATCCAAAAAATAAAGGAATATTATATACACAATATTATTCTTAAAGAATAAAAATATTATTTGTTAGAAATTAAATAAAATATATTCCAAAAATTTTAATATATCATTATATAAATTCAAGGTTTTGATATTATATTATATATTATAATATTTAAATTAATTTTATCCTAAGAAATAAAATTATAATTTTTTTAGTATTAGATTCATTATGATTTCATAAATTCTATAATATTATCAATTAATATAATATTCACAAAAAATAAACTATTTCAGAAAAATAAAAAAATCATTAATAAAAATTTAAAATTAAATGTTATAAATTTACATTATATAATAATATTTATTTTATAAATATAAAAAATAGGTTTTTTAATAAAATAATATAATAGACATTAAAAAATTTTGTCAGTTTGTACTCATTATTTTTAGAACTGTGATTTTATATTTGTTTTATTCACTACTAATTATTTTATGATTTATACTAAATTAATATATGGTGGTTAATAAATATATGTATAAAAAACCGTTCATAAAATTTAATCATTATAAATAATTTTTTTATAAATAAGATAAAACATATATTAAAAATATGTAATTATAATTTTTTTGTTTTATTATTTGATATTTTATTTGGTATAATTAAAATTTTTATATTTTCATAATTTTTTTTGCAATATTAAATACTAAATTTAATTCATTATTATATTATCATTATTATAATTGAGGATTAAATGATTACTTAATTTCCCTAGTGGTCACATAATTTCTAAATTACTCTAAATAGTTCAATTGTTTTTATTTTTAAATGTATCATTTTTTATTCATTGTAATTTATATTTCAAATTATAATTCCAATCATGTTTTTAATATACTTTTTAATTATTATAACGGTTTTCATGTCAGAGATAATTTTATGTCATTGCAACATGTAATAATTTAATATAAAATTTTACTCTTTAGAAGTATTTATTAACATAATGTAGTGGTTTCAAATCAATTGAATATGATGATACATTATATAAATATATTTTAGTGATTTTAATAAAACTATGTTTGTCATGTGTGTTATTTATACAATACATTATATAACAAAATCATTAGAGTGGATATATTGCATATATAAAAATTTAATTTCATTACTTTATTTCCCATTTTGAAATATCAAACCTAAAATTTCAACTCAATACATATGAATTAATAAAACCGTTTAGTTTTTTTCACTGAATCCCTATGTCCCCTTATATCCACTCTATGTAGATGACTTCTCTTCTGAACATTTACATGTTGAGTGTAGTTGTTTCATAACACATTTTATTTATAATTTAATATATCCACTAGAATCTCCAAATGTGGAATATTATTCTACGACTATTCCAACTCGTGAATTAGAATATGTGATGATCTTTATTGTTTTTCCATTAATGATATAATTTGAACACATTATGTATATGGGACATTTAGGGATGAATGGAAATATAATTGAACTAATGCTTAACATGATAAACACTATTTAAGGGAATTTTTTTTCTATAGTGAACATTTCCATTGTTCCAAAACATCACAGATAAAATCCATTCTACTAATATGAGTAATGATTTATCTTTAACAACTAGTTCCTTGTCTAGTCAAGGATTTCCATAGAGAATGTTTTTACACTGATATGGAAGGATGTGTTTTTAATGGAATGATACTTCTTTATCCATTATTGCGCTAGTTATTTTCCAAATAACCTTTTATCTACAACCCCACGACAACATGATATAGTTCTAAATGTATTCTTATGTCAATAATCATGTTGATCAATCTGATAGATAATTTGAAAGATATTTTAATAATATAAGTCATTCATTATAAAGTGTAGATACATTCTATCATTTATTTAATTACGAAAGTATTTTTGAGTATACACTCAAATTTAAATGGTTATTTTTGATTTAAAATATTATGGTGTCTAATTTGATGTCAGGTTGTCTACTCATTTATGAGAAAAATACTGTATTATTGGGATTGGAGATAAGTTACACCTCATAATGAATGAGTTGGTAGTGGAAATATATTTCTCCATTTCTATATTATTTATTTTAATAAATTTTAATTTTGAAAATAAGGTTAAATTTTATTATATTTACTTTTTACTTCTTTTGTAATCAACACACCAATTCCTATCTATAAGTGTTGGTATTATATGTGTAATCAGATATTCCTATCTGTAAGTGTTGGTATTAGTCCTTGTAAATTAATATTATTAATAATCTTGGACATGACTATCACACTTATATTCACTTAACAAAAATATTACTCTATGTGTTCATGAGAAGTAAGGTATGAAGTGTGTAACAAAAATGACATATTATTAATTATATATTGAGGAAGGATTTTTCCATCCTATCATTATGCATGTTTATATCTAAAACCTATAATAGAAATTTAATAGTCACAATAACTCCATGGACATGGTGTGACAAGTTGTTTATTTATATATTCAATGAAATATGTATCAAATATATATGTTGGTAACATTAATGTGTAATGTTCTAGAAGAGATATTTTAAAAAATGGATTATATTACCAAATGAATGCTCAAGTGTGGTTGTCTACATTGTTATAAAATTGACTTTCTCATGAGATACTTGACTTATATCCTGACATGTATCATTCTCTTTAGTAAATCCCAAGAAATTACAATTATAATAATGTATATAGGGTCACACAGTAACTATTTTCATTCATCTCAATTAAATTTTATTCAAATTTAATTATTATAATAAATAATAATCTCAATAATGAATTCAAATTTTATTCACGATTTATTGATCGCCAATTATATATTGAATATGTAATATATACTTACTCTCTAGGCTATAAATGAAATTATTTATTTTATGCGTGAATATTTAGTTGAATATTAATTTTTGTATATGATAATTAAGGAGAAGGATGAGAGAACCCTGATTCTATTTGGTAACAAATATTAATTTAAAAGATTGTAAAATAATGTTTTTACTTATGATATTCTGAATATGGTAAGATTAGTTTTATTATATTTTTTAATATCAATTTTAAATTAAATAATATTTTAAAATATTAACCAAATATACAAATAGAGTATTGTATCAATTGTGTATTGTTAATTGATAATTGAGAATAACTATACACAATATAATTATCTCTAGATTCATCCTACAATATTCTCATTACTGAGAAGATCTATGTGAAGGATGATGGATCTTGATGGAATTATGTTGAACAATGATAGATTATTGATTTTTCATCGTGGATCCGAATAATATACCATGGTTTTTTGTATATAAAAGTAAAATGTCTGGATTACAAGTATAGTGGTTCTATTATTAGTCTTACTTAAACAAAAATGGTAACATGAAATGGATTGTTGAAGGTAAACATATTCATCAAACAAATATTCAAAGATGTGGTAATCGTTTTTCATATCTGATTTAATGTTATTATAAATCTAAACTAAAAATTTATTCTATGGGATATATGTCATCTATTTCAATACTCGATGGACATATTTTAATGGTCATGATGTTTACATCATGTCCAGTTGATGAATAATCTATCGATTTGGATAATTAAATAATGTTTAATAACCCAAAATGGTGCATATGCTTCATCCAGAACCATCACGTGGTATCTGAGTGGATCATAATTAAATTATAATCATCTATTTTATTGTTTCAAAATTATGATATATCCTTTTTAGATAATTTATATCACGATTATTCATTGAATAATTTTAATTTAAATAAACATTATTTCAATATTTCAAAATTTATTATTTTGGATTCATATTTTCTCAAGGCATTAGAAAAGGCGAAAAATGGTCAAAGATTCCATTTGGAAGTTCTATATTTATTTAGACTATTGATTGGATTACATTTAATGTATCCATATTACATGCCATGTATCTATGTTCACTGCATTTGGATTTATAGTAGGATACATGACATGTCGAGCATATATTACATGTGGTGCATTTTTTCACACCATGTGTACACTGGTAGAACCCCGCATATGGTATGTATAAATATTTGTTCTGTAACTGGACGTAAATTTTTGTATTCTTAAAAACCTACATGTGTAATTTTAACTAACATTTTGGTTAAATACACAGTTTCTAACTGAATGATGCGTCCAACCTTGAAAATATTTTGGACACATTGAGTGTAAATGATGTACATTACATTTAACTCGTTACTTCCAAAATATAAATTGAATATTTATTCAATCAATACATTACACATAATCATGATAGAAAGAAACACATAGTTTTTAGCTTGATTATATTATAGGTTATTCTATATGAAGAAGATGGTGAACCTATCGAATGGTTACATGAAAACACAAAAAGTGGAACACATGATGTATATCTATTTAATACATGGTGAGTAGTCTTAAAAACGTGCATACTATGGCCCCATGGGTTTATCGTGGGTGCACAAAAACTAATAAAATGAAATGCAGATAGTGATTACACACAATGTATCCTCCCAATAAAATATATAGTAAAATTTAAATAAAATAATTAGTTGATGCATTAAAATATGGATACACAGTTAACACCATAGGTGTTTCACTATGTAATAATGGTATTAATGAACCCATAAATTATAAATTAATTTAATTTAATTATTTATAACTATTTTTCATTCCAATTATGTATAATTTATTCATTTATGGTGGTTATCTCCAATAGAGAGAATATAGTAATTATGATAGAATGAAATTAATTAATTTTAATACAAAAAGGTTTATCTAAAAATTAATTAATAGATATAGATGAATATTAGCTACTAAAATTTTTTATAACCATTTTATGTGTATGATCTATTATTTTCTTTTAGTAAATCTATATATATAATTGTTTAAATGGAATTAATTTTGTTTTTTCGATTGAAAATATTTATTAATAAATTTTATTGGGTGGATTTCATGTCATTCCACAACTATTACATTTGTATTACCTTCATGTCCATGGATGTTTATGTAATTCTACATAACCAATCATTTTTTCCCACCATCTTCATGTGGTTAATAAATTAATGTAATAATGGATGTATCCCAAATTTGTAAAATAACTACCTTACACCTAATTTCATATTTAAAAATGATTTAATAAATAATATTTTACATAGAACAACATTTAACATCTAGTGGTCTAGTGTATTTGGGTTCTACAAATATTACATTTTAGTTCAAAACATTAAATACAACATCTTTATTGAGAACATATTTAACCAGACTAACTCATTCATTCATACAAAAAACGACATGTGATAACTCGATGACATAAGTTGGAAAGGGGAGATATATAAAGCCCATTATGTGAATAAACAAGGAATAACATGGGAGAGAAAATTCTTGTTAGATAATATGAATATCATTGGAGTATAAATGGAACATAAATAAAAGGCAATATATCTAATAATAATAATAACTTGTAAATTTGGAAATAACATAAAACATGATATTAGAATGAGTTAGGGATTATTGAACATGGATGTGCATGAGTCAAAGATCATTTCACATTATCTATAACGAGTCAAAGATCATTTAACATAATGGTTAATGAATAAAATCTTATTTCCCATGACTTATCCTTATACTAATCATTACCAAATGCATTCAAGAGCTATTAGGGAACCCCCTTTGTCATCATTTCATTTTCATGCTTATGTGTTCCACATAGATCATATATCATGGATTCATTAATCATCATTTATTATTCATCAATTAATAAAATGTTGAAAATCAAAATATACATCCACAATAAATAAGTGTATGTGCATAATGGTGACTATCCGTGATTTAGAAATGGGTATGTCATTCACTGCAGAATGATTTTGAAAAAGAAAATTGTTGTATAATTTCACCAGAATAGCGATGTCATATATATATTTTTAAACTATGTTAATGATAGATAATGGCAAATATTGTTATATATATATATATATGAAATTGATAGTTATATGGAAATTTAATTACATTATCCAACATATGTAATTGTAAATAAAAGGTGTAACACAATAAACAGTCTTGAAGTATGAGGAGAATTTAAAATAACCCTTCTGCAATTTTGTAATGGTAACAGGTGTACTTATAAGATACTAGGGGGGTTAATGATAGTGAATTTTATCTCTCATAATTTATAAATCAAATGGACAGTACCAAGATAATTGAACTTCATATAACTACATGTGGAAATGTAATTTCAGAAGAATAATATAAAATATGTTCGTGAATTGAAATGAGAAGAGAGAAATACTTTACAAAATTTAGGAAATCTAACGTCTTAAGTAAGCGTACATCTGAGGAATAAAAAATTATAAAAAATATAAATAAAATTAATTGGAATGATAGGTAATGATTAAAAATTACTGTAAATATATGAATTTGAATTGAAATGTAATAATCTCCAAGATGGGGATTGAATCCTCATGTGAGGAGAGAAATCCATTATATTGATATATTACTCCAAAGGCATGGTATTGGCTTATTAAGTAATTTTTAGTGCCATGGGTGGAATCTATAGTGGATATAGTAGTGGGGGGATAAGCTTTATATTGGTTATGTGAAATTAAATGAATCTCTTATGGGTTTTTATTGGAAAACATGGAGGTTTTTTTGTATTTTTAATGTAAACAACAAAATATTCAAAACCATAAAAAATCCAATGGTTTTTTCAAAAGATTTAGTAAAATTGGAGTCATATACATTAAAATTTAAGGGAATGGGCCTAAGATAACAAAATATATCCCATTATTTTGTAGATGTGAGTCAAACATTCAAAGAAATGATTTTACAATCTTAACATAAAATATAAGTCTTGAATGATTCAGTAAGACATTATAAAATAATTTAAATAAATCTAAAATCAAACTAGTCTAAAGGAAACCAATATATTTGTCCATTTATACCATTAATATTTATTATTACAACACTATTGGGATATTATTATGTGATAAAACAAAAAGTATATTTATAAGATATATAATATTAACCTAAAAATTTTAGTCATTGAAAATTTTTAAAAAATCACATTAAAATAATTTGTACTTATTGATTCAAAATAAATATTCATTTTATCAAATTAATTTTCTAAATATTTGAATATTCATATTCAAAATGAAAACCTACATTAACTAAAAAAGATGTCTTTTTGGAAAATATTAGTTTTTAAACCCCAATAAAAATTACATTTGACATCATAAAAATTATATTATAATTTATATTTAATAAAATTAAGTAAATAATAACTTTTAATAAATTATTATTTATTTTTAATTTCCATTATTACATCAAAATATATTTCCCAGTAAAATTTTAATTTTATTCCCAATTAATATTTTTTCTTTAAAAATCATTTACAAAGAAACAATAATAGTATTTAAATAAATGTATTATCATATAAAATTTAATATAAATATCCTTATTTTTAGGGTCTTCATAAATACCATTTATCAAACCATAATATGTATTTAGATTATGGTGTGTCAGGGTGGGGCTTTAATGGTTTCGTTTGGTGAACATAGTTTGAGTTTTGATCTCGATGAGCATGAATTTCTCTTGTCAAAAATTCCACTAATGATTATTTTGATGGATATGGGCTTGGGACTGGTCCAGAGAAAATCCTAAAAATTCTTTCTCCGTCAGAATTACAACTAAATGGGATTCGTATGGTATGACCGTATAGGGAGAGTCTATCCCTTCTTTTTTCTATGTCAAACGATTTTGGTAAAACCCTATATTTATAATATTCATGTGATTTGTGTTCAATATGTATTTTATCAATAGTATAGATACATAAAGGTCATTTAAAATTTACTTGTATATAAAAAACAAAATAAGTGGATTTATTTTGTATTTCCATATTATATTTAATTAAATCAAATGATAGGCAATTTCATTCATAAACATTCATGTCGTTATAACCATTCCCCCTTAAGAAATTTCATCATCAAAATTTCATTTTTCAACAATAAAACTAATGAGGTTAACTCTAATTTATCACCTTTTGTTGTTCTTAAGATTCAGCATAAAACATGTTTTTAACCGCAACATATTTACATGGAGCATTGTCTTATTTCATAGAATAGTTTCTTTATGATTAAATATCTTTCTTAATCATCCCTTCATAAAAAGGGAAATTATATATTGAAACCACGTATAGATAGAGTTCAAATGATGGGTTAGGAATGTAATTTATTAAGAGATATTCATGGAATAAATCATGTACTTGAAATAGGATTGGTGGCATTTTTATTCTACAAGCCACTGCTTCAAAGAGATCAAGTATCTAAATAGGGTTGATTCTCCTTAGAATAATATTTCCCATTGTCCCAAATATCAACACTCTCTTCCATGGAGGTATGTGCGGGAATACCATGTCTCCAACATCAAACTCTAGGTCTCATCAATGAATCTCTACCAAGATATTTTTTTGACTCCAAGATGCATTTAGGATATGTCGAATGGCCTTAACCCTCTCCACTATTTTTTAACCATTACTAGAAATGGATGTTCTTGTAAACCAAATTAATACGAAAATGTTTGTGTTCTACACCTCTTCCCATAAAGTGATTCATGTGGGGGGGGGGTCCTTTGGATTATTATTGGAAAATTTTCTTGTATGATAACTCCACCAAAGTAAGATAATGGTCATATCTTCCTTTTATGTCCCTTCAGAAAGATATCAATATTTCCTCAAGGGTATGGATAGTCTACTCTGATTGGCCATCAGTTTTAGGGTGAAAATTAGTACTGATGTTCAACAATGTATTTATAGCATACAGATGACTTTTCCAAATAAATAGACATGAATCATGGATCTCGATAAGAAACAATCAATAGAAGTACTCCAAGAATCCTTACAGCATCTATGATATATATATATGACAGTTGATCTGGTGATAAATCATCTTGAGTTGCTATGTGGTGTGTAGTAATAATATAAAGATCGACAATAATCCAAATAGCATTATTTCCCTAAGATTGTTTGGATGTGTTGTGACAATGTCCCTAATGATTTTCCCATTTACATGTTTGTTTGGGTATTGTATGCATCATCCCTTAGAATAAGTCCATTTAGCATTCAAATTATAACATACCATGGACTTTTATGTACATTATATGATATCTTTTATCATTTTATACAACCAATATTTCTCTCCGAGATCACAATGCATCTTTGAGTTTCTTTGGTGAATATTGAAATTCTAACTAGGTGCGTCATCCAAACATTCTTTCATTAATTCATGATCTCATGGAACACATAGTCTTGACCAAAATATCACAATACCATATTCATAGACATTCATCTTTAATGATTTCCATTTTATAATAGTATCCACTTTCTTCGAAACACCCACAACATATTTTTGAGCATCCATTATTCTTTCGCAAAGAGATGGTTGAGAAATCATTTTTGAAAAGTTTGATGATGTTATTTTCTTTAAAATTCCCATGACCGTATTCTTCCGGTCTAAGATGATCAAATCGTTCTCAATTCACATCAATGATTGATTATATTGGACCTTTATACATTGTACATCTTCCTCATTTTTCACATTCCCATAAATGTTACGTATTGAGTAGGTGTAATCTTCAATGATCTATAACCATCTTTATTGGAACAAATTTATCTCTTTCTAGGTGAATCTATATTTCAAACAATTCTGATCCATATATATTTCACACATCTCTCCAATGAAGAAAATTCCCCAAAAATTTAAATTTATGGACTATAGCTCAAAATTCCAAAAAATGTATGAGATATAATTTCTCATGTATTTTCAGCTGCCTTGAAAAGTAGGTAATGGCTTTGTTATTTTTCATCAACACACATCCCAATATAATATTTGAAGTATTACCAAAAAATGAAAATCTCCCAATATATGGGTAATGATTTTATATTGGATGTGATAAGCCTCATATTCATCTCAAATATGGGTTTTTAACATTCTTCATTCCATGAAAATTTGACTCCATTTTGAGTTTTCATTGGAAGATGGATTGAAAATAGTGAGAAATTTTTCAAAAATCAGAGATAATATATAGATAACGACATGATTATATGGATTTATATCACAATTTGTGGCCTCATCCATCCATATATTTCTTATGTCATTGAAGGATCTATAGATATTCCATTTCTTGTGATGATGGGTTCCATGAGTGGGACATCATCCAGAAAGAACTCACACTTAATGTACATTACATAGAACTTCTACTTTCACAAATTCATTAGAATAATTCAAGGATTCCCCTCATGATTCTCATTTTATTGGATTATATTACAATATCATATATTGATTATTCCAAAAATGTTGTGAGTTAATCTCTAAAGACACTATTTATCAAGTCCAGGATGATTTTCAGTGCATAATTGAGTCAAAATGGAATCTCGAGGAATTCATAATACCCATACATTGTATAGAAATCTATCTTGGGTATATTCACCCTAACCTTGAAATATCCCAACAGTAGATCGACCTTATAAATGTATTTTCCTCTACATATTGATAGTGAATTGACCCATCATTCATTGTAACAAAGAGGATAGGTGAGCCCCATGTTAAAGCACATGGATGTGTAAACCCTTTATCAAAATTCATTAATAGTTGTTTCAATCAATCATTATGCTCTATAAAATCTATTCTATATGGAGACTTCGATATAAAAATTACCCAAGTATAATTTCCATCAAAATGTCAATATCTCGTCTTGGAGTAAGACCACGTATTTCTTCAGAAAACATATCACAGTATTCCCTCACAATGGGAATGACATCTAGTTTGGTTCATTCCATAGAATCAATCCTTTGAGATAAATATGCTTGATTGTAGTGAAATAATATAAATGGTTGAGATGATGGTTCTAAATAATATTCACCATTATCCTTTTAGTTTTGTAGATCCAGGAGTCAATTCACCATTAGTGGTTGATTTCTATATCATGAAAAATTATGTTTTCCCAATACAGGGAAATCCAATCAATGCGATAATATTATCAAATTCCACCATTTGATGTATGAAATGGTTTTCCTAGAATTTTAATCCAACTATGATAATAGGGGATGAGTAATATACATGGGATACAATATTTTCCCCATTTACCATCATCACTGATACAGAAACATCCAATCATTGAAGAGGTGTTTAAATAGTTCTACTAATCATTCATGATAAAATAGAATTTTTTTGAATATAATCAAATGGTTTATTCACTATTCTTGAATAAATAACTATTTTACATATAACCAATTCGTTTATAGGATTCATGTTAGTGGTAGTGATGTAAATAGATCTCCCTTGATAACATGGAGGTTTTATTTTTCCTTTAAAAACCCTTGGATTTGGAATCTGGTATGTTGTGTGCCCAGGTTTTATGATGTTATAGCAATTAACAACACATTAATGGTAGAACATCGAATTACATTCTTATTTCCCATTTGGTGGGCTTCCCTGGTCTGCATTTATTAACTATTTCCCCATATCTTCCACACAAAAATAATTTCATTGGTCCCATTATTCATTTTTCTGGTTGTATCACTCCCAACATTGACAATTGTGATGCAAGAATTTCTCAGCACCATTGTATTTATCCGCCTGAACACTACAATTAACGCCCAACTTCCAATTATTATACTCATGATACCAATTATATTCACTGATCTCCATATCAAATCTGAGGTAACATCAATAAATTTTTTTGTAGCTAAATGTAACGGATTTTAAAGGCTTTTGTAGACTAGGATAAAGCCCACCAATGAAGCTACCATCTTTTCATTCATGGGTAACAAAAAAAACTGACTGCGTATCATGCATGTCTTGTAATGATTTCACCACACAACCTGATAGATTCTATATCCTTTATCATGAGTTGATAAAAATATCATCGCATCTTTTGATTGAGGGTACCAAGTTAATAATGATCAACAAACTTTTTTGGAATTTTTTCTACTCAATTATATCGATCTATTCCACAAGCTTCAAATTCTGGATAATTTCCATCACAGATCAGCTTTACCCTCCCTATAAAAAACATAAATTGAACCTTATATTTTTTCATAATATTTAATGATGGGTAATATGTTTTTAATGGAATTAATCTTTTCTCTATGATTATGTGATCAGATGATCCACTAAAAGTACAATGCCTTGGAAACATGACGATCTCGACTGTATGTTTCTCTATATTAGAAATGGTTGGGTGACCCTCTAAGTCTATGTTTCTATTATATATCAGGTCTAAAAAAGGTATAATAGTGAATAAAATATCGATTCCCACTCCCATTAGGTTGGAAATATCATTGTAAAAATCATCACAATCCCTTCACATCAGTTTTTTTCACGATTCCACCTATTTCTGGCCATTTCCTAGAATAAAAGGAAAACTAGGTATGCTTCTCATAAATTATAAAATATATAAAGGAAAATATAATTAGGAATAATGGATGAATTAAAAATTAAATTTACCTCGTTAACATTTGTGTATCTGGGTAACTTTTTACATTTATTTACCACGATTAAAAGTAAATAGGGTAATGAAAAATAAAAATGATACAACAATTACACTAACAAAATGTCTTACATATATTGTATAAGTGTATTTCTACCAAAAAAATCTATAGGAATAAATTATGATCCTTTTTTCCCACTTTTATCATATTACTAAATTTAATATTATTTTATTTAAAGAATAGTTTAATGTGTTAAATTCAATTTTTGATAACTAAAAAATATTTAATATTTTGTTATACATATGATAAGTTCTAAAATAAATATTAATTATAAAGAAAAAAATATTTCATACATAATGGTATTTTATTTATAATTTTGAGACATTAAATAATTAACATTAATTATGACACAATGATGATGCAATAATTACCTTATTAATGTAATATTATGATAATTGATATTATAAATATCCAAATAAATGTATATTGAGACTTTTGATGAATTCCACTAATTTTCTATATTAATATTAAATGTTGGATTTGATTAAATACATTTTATTCTATGTAATCAAGTTTTTAGGACTTTATCAAAAATGAAATACCAAATAGTGTAAAAATGGACATAAATGAATTTTCAAAAAAATACTATATTATTAAATAATATAATATTCCAAAAAATTAAAAGATCATACAAAGGCCTTATATATGTTTATATATATCAACAATTAACCACTTTTGGTTCTTTGTGATATTTATAGTATGTTTATTGACCCTTTATTATAATAATACAAGAATACATGGTAAAAGTAAAACTATTTAACTAAGAGTTAAATCTATAAGATAGGGTAAATATAGCGACCTAAATCATTCTAAAAGAAATTGGTTGAGAGGTTATAGACACATACCCACCATAAACTCTAAATAAATCCATTTTTCTATATTATAAACCAAAAATAAATTTATAATAAAATAATATTTTAAGGTTTTCCTAAAGTGCCGATCACCTCTTTTATAAAAGGGTACATCTATTTATCTTAATTTCACACCTCTAAATCCATTTGTCTCATCCAAAACCTGCTGAAAAATCCTCCCAACTACTGACACTACATCCTCGAGTCCTTCCTTTGATCATAAATCCATCTTGTAGATCTATTTTGATCAAATAAAATAGGAGTCACCTAAAGAATTGTTTATGATTTCACCACCTCTTTCAAAATTATCTTGTTCTTCCACTTCTCCTTTATTTGTTGGTTCAATACCAAAATAATAACTGATGTACCTCCAATATATTTTCATTTTATTATAAATATGGTATAAACATATTCATTATTCTATCAATCCAATAAATGACAATGTCAGCATATGTGCGTATGTACTGGTTGCCGTCATCACTTCGTGGTGTAGTGGTTATTCAACACTTCATTATTTGGATGGGTTTAATAATGATATATAATTGATGTAAATAATAAATATATAATTTTAATTATTCTGTATATATGATATAAAAACCAATTATATGAGATCTCACATTCAATTGAATGATATTTTTTCTTGTGTGTACGTACGGATTACAGTCTCGATGAACGTGATGAGATTTATTCAACATCATAACGATTTGAGGATAATTTTTATTTTATGATTGAAAATAATTTTTAAGAACATTATATAATTATGTATATGAATCAAATACATTCTATCAATAACAAACATGAATTACATAACAAAGCATATAAAGGAAAATGAATTAGTTAACACCCAAAACAATGATACTATTACAATATTATTAACAATAAAATATTATAAGATCATATATGATATCATATTTATGTATGTGGTTTTTTTATAATTTAATAAAATTTATATAACTATTATACTAGATTTTAACATACCATTGACTAAGTAAAAGTACCCGATAAGTGGTTTTCATATAACTTTTTATTCCTTTGAGATTCATGCTATATTTGACTATATTTTATTTTGTGTTGTGTATATACTGCACATGATTATACACTTTGTGTAATATAATTTAATTTTTTGGAAATTAAAACATAATTGTGTTATCATTCATCCATGGGGTTTTTGATTTAAATGTTTCCAAATAGCTAAGAGGATTTCTAATTTCAATTTCCACTCATTGGGTTTTACGCCAACATTATTGGTTATTTTACACCAATATTATGTGTGAAATAATTATTTATTTACTTATGTAATTATTTACACACCCCTTTTTGGGGATAAAATTTTGATACACATAATATATCCATTGAAAAATTATCAAGTCATTGATATGAATATTATATGAGTAATTATAACTCAATTTCTAATCATTGAGATAAACATCCAAGTCATTTGTTTTGTTTTTACAAGAATGTGTGTGAATTTCAATTGATTTATTTACCAAAAATATCCAATCATATTGAGGGTAATTATTTTTGTCACAATTAATTTTGTCATTGATTTATCCTTAACCTATGTATAATTTCTTTATAAGGGATTTTATCTCAACATACATTCCATTGAGACTTCTTTGTTGTTATGCGCCAATTCACTTTTATTTGGTGTATATATTGTTCTTTGACATATTATATCTCAATTCCTTTATTCTCATGATATTTTAAGGTTTTTATTACCTCGATTATTTTTATTCAATCATCTCTCATTCGGTTAGTTACTCTAACCAAATTTCATTATATATGTTTTAAAAAATTTCCTACTAAATAATTCTCATTAATTTCCATGTTTTAAAAATGGTTTTAAAGATTTACTTTTATTTACATTAATATTTTAAAATAAAAATTCTTTTTAAAAGATTCATTGTGGTATGGGACACATTGATTAAAAAATTAATTTTAAATAGCTTCATGATAAATAATGATACTTTTAAAAGTTTTCAAGGAACGTGGGGGATATTTCACTCAAATAGTTTTGATGATTAATTTTATATAAGAACATAACCATGATTATTCCCAAATGATGTTAATTTATTATAATAAAATCATCTATATTTTATTGAATCAGTTATGTTTGACTATGGATGTGTTATTTTTATACCATTCATGGCTTGTGGTTAAAATATTTACATTTCATAAGTTAGTTTTAATAAAAATAATAAGATTATGATTCATCTTTTTCATATAAAGAATGCATTTGACATTTTATGTGATGGGTGGATCCCATTATTTCTCATTGATACATTAATTGGTCTCGTGAGACAAACAAATGTCTTGGCATGAGGCCTCGACAAAATCATATTTTTATTCATGGCACGAGGACTTCACTATGTGGATATAATGTCCGACATGATGCATTCCATCGTTAATAATTTGGATAATGATATTAAAAGTGATAATTAAAATAGTATAATATCCATGTGAATATTTAAATTCCATTATTTGATTTCTCTTTTTCAAATTCTACTGAAGTTTATTTTTAAAATCCTTGTGTTTTAGTCTTATACATTGAATTAATTGTTTATTTTTATTTATAATAGATTTTTCTATATTGTTATCCTTACTGAGTATCTTATATCACCCCTTTTTTATTTTTATTTTTCAAAATATGTAAATAATAATATTATGATTCACCTATAAGAATAGGCTAAGGGATATAAGACTGTTCACCGAGGAACCAATGTTATTTTTTTCATGATGTAATGTAAATCTAATTTATGTATATAGTACATCAATTTCTACTAAACTTCTAAGTAATTTGGTAGATGATTCCTTGTATCATACCAATGTTATGTAATAATTCACTGATTCTGGGTAACTTGGGTCTGGGCATTACATACCATAAAAAACATTTTTTTAGCATGAGTTAGGGATCATTTCACATAAATGAGGATGATTAAAAGAACATTTAACATGAATGAAAATGATTTAATGATTATTTATGATGAAGGCGAATGATTAAGATCTCATTACACATAGATTATTATGAATCTAATCAATACGCAATTCATTGGTGCACTATAAGGGTCCACTTATAATAATCATTACATTTTCTTAATAAGGTGTTTCACATCTATCATAAAACATAGATTCATTAATTATCATAGTTTATTACATGATAATGTAAATTTTTAATTCATACATATAGATCCAAAATCAATATTCATTTGTGAATAAATTTGAATACCCATTATAGGGAAATAGTTATGTTATTTACTAAACAATGATTTTGAAATGGAAAATCGCGATGTAATTTTTGCATTATAATGGCATCATAAAGAAATTAAAAAAATTGGTTGATAAAATAAATTTTTTTTATATCAATATTTAGACATGATATGGATTGTAATTAGAAAAAGAATGAATATTCCCCTATATATTTAATTGTAAATAGAAGGTGTAAAATAATTTATCATGGTAACAGGTGTACATAAATGATAACAGGTGCATATTAATGAGATTGGAAGAAATATATAACCATTTATAAATATAAATTACAATAAGGTAATAATATAACAACATCTCCTATCATATTAATATATAATTCTATAAGCCAAATATAAAATATGTCCTTTAATGGAAATGAGAAGAGATAAATCACATATAAAATTTCAGCATTATGAGTTCATAGTCAAGGAAATAGATGTTGGGGAATAAATGAATCCTAATAAAATTATCATCAATTTGATATTATGTAATTTTTTACAAATCGGTGCAAATACATGAAATTGAATTTTAAAGAAAGAATCTCTATGAAGGAGCTCAAATTCAACTGTAAGGAGAAAAATACCATACATGGATGTGTGTATCCAAAGGCTTGGGAGATGTATCATAAGAGAATTGGTATAATTGGTAGGACTATTTGAAAAATAGGGAAGAGGGGGACGAGCATTAAAAAATTCTAATAAAGTAGAATGAGATCTTTGGTGGGTTTATATAGGCAAGAAGGGGGATATCTTTATTATTTTGGTTTTGGAAACTACTTAATAAAATATTTACAACCAAAAACCATACAATGGATTTTCCCATGGTTTTTTTCAAATGGGAGTGTTATAACTTATTTTATTATGCCACAGTTCAGCGATAATAAAATATTTCCCCTCCATAAGTGGAGGTGAGTCACAATTTCAATAAAAGGATTTTAAAATATAAAAATATTATATATTTCTTCAATTAATCGATAATACATTATAAATGAAATAAAATAAGCCAAAAATAACCTTATTTTTATGGAAAACATCTTTTTTTAAAATTATACCTTTAATAGTGTTTACTACATCACTATTGGGTATTAATGGTGCCATAAAACACAATGTATATTTATATGGTATTAAATTATTCCCCAAACATCATCATGTGTCCCAAAATTATGAATAATTCCCCATTGGATAATTTTAAAATGAAAATTATATAAATAAAATTAATTATATTTATATATATATTTTTTTATATATATGTGATTTTTCACATTTAATTTAGAAAACAACATTTCATGAAAATGATAGGCATTTTTACAGAAGTAGTTCTTGAACAATAAAAAAAATTACATTTAACGTCACAAAAATTATTTGATGCATAAATTTAATAAAATTTATTGAATAATAATGAATAATTAAATTATTATTTATTTCAAAAATTAATTAATCCACAAAAATATATTATTCTAATTAAATTTGAATATTAACAAAAAATACTATTTGAAAATAAATAATAATTTACAATGTAACAATAATAAGGTGATAATATCCCTATAGGTGCGGTCTTGATACATGTCTCTTTATTACACCACTGCAATCCTTAAGAGAAATGTTGTGATGATGAAACTATTATAGGGCCATTCGATGAATAGGGTTTGGGTCATGATCCATATGTTCTTGGACATCTCCCTTAAATGGTTATTCATATGACTAAGATGTTTTCTCTTGTATTGGTATTGGACTTAAGAAAATCTTGAAATATTGTCTTCCTTAGATGCTCTAATAAATTGGCTTCGAGGGTATGATCCTACAGGGTGAAGTCATCACTTACATTGTCATGGTCAAATACATTTCTTAGAACCATTAATTTCTCATAGGCGTTTGATCACAATTAAACAACTATATTATCAATATTAAAGATAAATAATTATAATTTGAAATAATAATTGATATAATAATGAAAAATAAGATCATGTGTTTTTTATATCAATAATACATATCATTACATCAGAATCATGTGAATTGTATTAAAAAAATTCCAAGCCATTACATAAAATGAAGATGAGAAAGAATGAATTGGTATGAGACAAACCATTTTGATACATAGTTAGATATATGTATTTTTTTCAAATCATCCAATGACAACAAGAATGTATTTTCCCCAATGGGAAAATACTTTTCATTGTTTTCTCAATAAATCCTTCATTATATAAGATCATGGTTTGGTTATTAATTTATTTAATTCACTGTTTATTCTTTACTATTTATTTTATGGAGTCGAGGCCATAATGACATAAATATATAATCAAATACAAAATTATGAAATTTAAATAAATGGCTTATTCATTACTGTTTTTAAAAAAAATGGTTATCCCTATATTTAATGTCTAATTAATTTTTAAAATACATGTAATGGATAAAATAAAAAATCTTTACACAATATATATAAATTAAAAAAAATTATTTTAATTCAATGTTGTCATTCAATTATATAAAAATGAATTAAATCCAATGGACTATGTGTTTCACCAACCATTATCTGATCATTGATGACCCAGACTCTAGTATCCTATAGTAGGTGATTACTTTTTTAAATTGTCAAAATATACAATATATCACATGCCCAATTTTCCAAAAAAATTATGTATTTAAGAAGAACTATATATACACATGATTCCAATTATGAAATTGGAAATATAAAATGTATATAATAATAAATACATTCTCATATATTATATTCTTAATAAAACCATTCTTTATATCTTAGGGAAATGAATACAAATAAATGGTGTGAATATATTCTAATTAATGTTTTCATATAGTGGATGAAAACATGACTAATTAAGGAATATCTATCATGGTAGAGTGGATAATTAATAAAATCCATTAAATAAATAACATCAGTTCAATGAGAAACCATCTTTAATATTGATTTCAGAAACACTTGGGAAATGAAAACAATATTCCTAATAATGAAAATACAATATTCTTGACAATAATGGCCACAAAAACACATCCCATAATTAATTAATCAAAGCATCATGACCTCTAAATAAATAAATTATTTTTCTATAATGGCATATCAACCAATATATTATTAATTCATTAAGTTCTCTCTTCCAATTCATTATCATTGTATGGGTATGCAAAAAAATACGCTACTAATATAGAAATACATTACCTTATCCTCTTATACATAAATATAATATATTTTGATTGATGATACCCATTTATTAATTGAGAGAAAATATAATTATGATCTATAGATTCTACATACATGTTAAATTCATTCTTCATAATGATAATAATCAACACAATTCACTCATAAAACAATATTTAGGTTAAAAATTATCTATAATGAATGATGAATTCAGAACAACAATAATTCACAAACATAAAACAAAAAAAGAATGAATAATTATTATATCAATCAATATCTCTCCATAGGTAATATTTATGGAAAACGTTTCTCATTGATGCATTATAACATCGTGAAAAGGTCATTTAAAACATTCATGAAGAAAACTGCCATTTTCACTATTTAAATCCATTTTTAAAGAATAAAATTTATAGTCAATTAAAAAAATCATTAAATAGAACAAAAAAATCAAAAAAATTAATATTTGAATAATTTTTTGGTCATGATGTTTATAAATTTAGTCAATTTAATATACATTACAAAAACATTCTACTCGCACATTTTAAAGAAAGGATAAAACAACCCACATTCAGTTATAAACACGTTGAATCAATCTAAAACTACTTTTGAATAGTGAAATTGATAAAAATTATTTTCAAAAATAATTATAGAATATTGAAAATATTATTTATACATTATAATGAAAATATCAATATGGAAAAAACTATTCCTGGCCACATAGAAAAACAAATTCAGTTTTTTTTAAAAAGTCATTAGATTGGTATATTGAGTCCATTAATATATGAATATAAAAGGGAAACTTTTAATTTTAATAATCACATCTCATATGAAAAAATATATATGGTTTTATAAAGTTCATATATTTTCCACAATATATTTTTAATAATTAATATTTATGAATAATGATTAGATTGTAAAATAAAGCTTTTCCTGATTCTGACGTGCACCATTCCTAATATTATCATTATATATAAATTTTTTTAGCTTTTTTAAAATTAAATTATATAACCATATAAATATATATAATTTCATATATTATCCATTAATATAATAATATCACTTGTTTTTTATTAAAGTTTTTATTATCATTATTTCTGGTGTTAATGATATCATTTTCTAGGGAATTTTGGTTTTCTAGCATATCTTCATTTACAATGTAAAAAAATACAACAACTCCAAAATGATAATATTCATATAAAATTACATTTTTAATTAATATTTATCAATATGTATATTTATATCCATCCATACAATTGTCGAGATATAAAAATGAACTACATCATTCTTTGAGATAATAGGTCGTACGTATGCATGAATTCTATTTTCACTTCTTTAAAAATGGAATTATAGAAAGGTAAAACTTAAATCAAAATTATATTAGAAATATTATATAATATATACCTTATAAATTAATAAACCATTTCCTTCATATCATCCTTGTAAATCATAACTGAAAAACAAATCAAATCATTTCATGGAGGTGGTAGTCCACATGTTCGCACGTGTGACATTATAAATTTTCAATGGAATGGAAGATAACATGGTATATGTTATTGTATAATTTTATCAGTATAATTATTTAATTATATATATATCCACTAGTAACATTTTTATAAACATCCAATAAATTTGGTGATGAATAATGAATTACAATACATTGTTGAGACAACATGTTGTAAGAACGCACAAGCAATATTTCCACTATTCATAAGATTTAAAATTGATGTAAAATGTTTTTCACCCAATAATTAAATAATATTAGTATATTTTCATTAAAAAAAATATTTTTTACTATTGTATAACACATTAATCTTTATTATAAAACTAATTAATCATGAAAGCATCGTTAAAGTCGATTACCTCTTTTTTGGTAAACATAAAATAGATCATCAATTAATGGACCTAGAGTTGGGCTTTTTTGAAAAATATAACCACTATATAATTGATAATGTTTTTCTAAAAAGTATTGTTATGGGGTTGGTTGATATTTATGTATTAACATGGTGTATTTAAAATATATAATTAGATTCATTTTATATGTTATGGGAGGGACCTTCTTGAAATTTCATAATGTAATAAATAAATATATATTTTATCATGTCAAGATATATACATATTAATAAAATATAAGGATGTGTAGATTATGGGTCAAAATACACGAATAATAAAAATTAAAATAATTAGTCATGTTTTCTACATTATATTTTAGTTTTTACACCTATTAAAACGTTTAAAAATTATTAATAAAGTCTTGTTTTCAACATTGTAGAAGTGAATAATGTTTCTGTAAAAGGAAAAAATGATGAATAAATGTATCAAGACAAATTTTTAAACCATATTATTTATATTTTATAAAGATAATATATATTTTTTATTTAATATCATTTAATAAAGTATTATTATAATATAATATCATCAATTTCATAATTTGAAGTTATTCACATAATATGATTTTCAATACACCAAGAAAAAATTTAAATGAAATTAAATAAATTAAATAATTACTAATTTTTTATAAATCTATAATTTTTTAACACAATGTTTTATACAAATTAGATAATTTTATAGTTTTATAATTCATTTATTTTTTTCTAATAAATACAATGCATGTTTTTATATGAATTTAAGGTATTTTATCATTTAGCAAATAGAAATATCTATTTCCACGAACAAAATAATAATATAATAATAATAATATTTAAAACATAAAAAAACTATGTTTATCCATATCTTATATATTTGAGATATCAAAGTCAAAAGATTGATTATTTATTAAAGTAATATAATATTTATACTCAATTAAATATACGACCATGAGGCTATAATATATAATTTTATAGAAATGGGAAAAATAGACTCATAATATAGGATTAAACAATGTGTTATTGAGTTATAGTTCCCTTATAACATTAGTTTTTAGCAATATTTGCATGATTCCCCATTTATTGAGGTGAAATTTTTTACCTCTATTACATTTCATAATTAAAAAAATGGAAATATTTAACACATTTAAAAATAGATTATATAATATTCAAACCATTTAATCAAATTTAATTCAAATATATAGAATAAATTAAGTTTAGATAAAAATAAAAAATGTTATGATGATAGAATTTTAGAAAAATTCAGTTTTAACATAAAATATTATTTTTATTCCAAATTCAACTAAAAAACTACTTATAATAAATTGGTATGATTGTTCATATTTTAATGGAATCAAATTCACAGTGGAACAATTTTTTTAAAAATATGAACATTTGACATAAATAAAATAAAAAATAAAATTTTCAATAAAAATAATTGTTTTCACTATTCATTGGATAATAAATGTAATATTTGAATAATCTACAATTATGATCCTAAATAAATACTTATTTTCTAACATGAAAATTTATTTTAATATTATTAAAAAATATTTTAATTATTGGTATGAATTAATTATATTATCCATGAACAAAAAGTAATAATTTTTTATGTAAAAATGTTTTGGAATTAAAAAATTAGTACTAAAAATGTACTACTTTTTATGAGGATTTAATAATTGTTTTAATTATATACATTTATTATACATAATTTTATTTATTTTTTAATTATTATTCATACATCAAATTTTAATTTTTTTGTTATACCAATCCCAATTAAATAATATATCAATGTTTATTTAAACATGTAGTTGTGTGTAGCACATGCTATCAATTAAATAAATTTATTGAATGTGAAATGTATTTTAAAATATATGGATCTTATATTCTACCCGATTTTAATAAATTCAACCCTTTAATTTCTATCCCTCTCAAAAATTGTGAATATTTTAATGTAATTTAATCAATAACTCACACTCAACATTGGGATAGTAAAAAATAAATTATAATAGGAATGTAGTAAATATAATATTTAGCCAAAATACCATAGATTATGGTTTTAAAATATAGATAATATTCATGGAAAGATAAAATATAGTCACTAAGAGATTTCTATCAATTAAATGGTAATATTGAGTGATATAGAACATAGTCAGGATAAATTTAACCATAAAAAAACCATAAATTATTTAGTTGTGAAATGACTATCAAATCATCATAAATAATTATAAGTGGTTAAAATTACTCCCTAAGTATATTTTTCCAATAGTTTAGAATATAATTTATTATCAGGATATAGAACATTTCAAATTATACATATATTATTTCAATTCACTTTATTAGAACAATATCACTCTTTGGTTGCCCTTTGATGAATTTCCACATCATCTCGTACTATATAAATATTCAAGAACAATTTTTCATGCCTAATGAAATAGAAATAACATTTTACAAATTATAATATATATTATATAATTAATTTTCATTATTTCTTTCTTTATGTATTTTCCAAAACCATAATAGTATTCAAATTATATTAAAAAATACTTAAATATACTAAACCTCAACTATATCATATGGTGAGAGTTAACATATTCTTATTTTGTTAAGTTTTAGAAATAAATTGTTTTAAAATTTATAATACCAACTATGATATATTATTTACATACTATTTTATTAAAAAATAATGTTTTTCGTTATCAATTTATTTTTCTAAAATAAAATAGGATAAAAAATAAATATTATAAAATTAATACTTTAATTTTATAGATGTAGTTTCCTTAGGAAAAATATTATGAATTCTTTTTTAATGAAAATTTACTTTTTCATGTTTGTAAATAACCATTCGGAATGTTTAAAATACATAAACAAATAATTTGAATTATTATTGTTTGGAAATGTAGGTTATTATTGAATGAAAATTATTCTAAATTATGGATATAAAAATTCTATTAATAAGATACATAGTAAATACTAATAATAATATAAAAATAAATATAGTTTTGAAGTTTTAATTTTAAATTTTATTATTGTTCGCCAGCTTAATATAAAATTATTTATGAAAAATTAATTTTATTATTAAAAAAGTTTTTATTAATTATTTAAAAGTATATATATATTATAATAAGGTATATTATATTTTTCATATCATTTTCATAAATTTATAATACTTATAAGCTTTGGTTACTTTTATGTATGTTACTCTAGTTATAATTTTTAATAATAAAAACTAATTTTTATAAATTATGCTAAAATAATAATAATAAAATATAATTAAATAACATTATATTTTAAAATATTAATTATAAGAAATAATTTATATTAAGATATAAATAATTTATATTATAATACAACATTTTCTTGAGGGAATATATTTTTAAATTTGTATGGTATAAATTATTTTCCCACTATTGTAAGCTACCAGGAAAAATCCCTTCGACCATATTTACAGCGATAAAGCTTGACCCATAGAGGATGAATATCCCGATTCATTTGATGGAATCATTTGAATGGTTATGTTAGAATTATGAAATCATGGTACAAGGTGCAAACAAAAGAATGCAAGGTGTCTGGAAAGTCAGTATTTCCACATATATACTGTTGAAGGTGTGTTTTGGTGTCAACCTCACTTCTTCATATCAAATTTTTTAGTTGTTCTCATAAATTAATATAGAATCCCTCCACTATCCTACCATTCAGGGTGGGATGCATTTTTTGGTACATTTCACATTGTCTAAAAACACCAATAGAAAAATATGTTTGTCCCAAAACATCCCTCTCATCCATAAAATTATCGTCATGCATTTTATTCCTTATAGCTCAAACACATGTATTCCTACCTCTTCTTTTGCACACCAGAACAACGACACATATTTTTCCTTTCTTTCAGCCATCGATGATGAATTAATTTTCTATTTCTACTCATTCAATCATATGAATTCTATAATAAACAACCTAAAAATATCCCCCCACATGGTGGTCATCATCCATTGGATAATCATTTGTGACCCACTACCAATGAAGAAATATATTAGTCCATCAGTGTTCCATAAGACACAATTTCATTGGAGAAACTTCTTGAGGTGATTGGGGAGGACCAGATGAACCTAATATAAATTATTAAATAAGGAATTTTATATGTGGTTCTACAATTTCTATAGAAATATATATATATACATATGTATATATACTTAAATACACCTATATATACGAAAAATAACAGCGTTTCTAAATCCATATATGCGACTCAACACTATCAAGCATCGAGCATATATAATATATGTAAACTATATGATTTTTAATGGTTATCCCAATCATGTATCCAAACATCCTCCTATATCAATTATTGTATATTAATCCCATATTTGTATAGAAAATTTAATTTTGACTTAGATAACCCTTACATATCTTTCAGATTCCCCTACCTTTGAACTATATTCCACCCTTTTCCCATACTACCAGTTTTAGACAACTATTGTAGAAAAAACCATTTCCAATTTCTATTTTGTTTTTATATTTTAGGTAAAGGCTATTTTTTAAAGCATTAAATTTAGGAATCTACAAAATATCTTTATATGTAATGGAGTATTATTTTGAAATAAATATTTTGAACATTTTATCGAATTCTTCTATTTCAGAAATATTAAAAATATTTTTTTTCTATTAGGTCTTCTTCAAAACCCTATTTATATAATGTAAATTATTTTTTCAATGCTATTTTATATTTAGATAATATAACTATTACTTCTTAATGGGAAATATATTTTGAAAATTTTATAATATTGAATAAAGATAAATATATATTAAAAAATAGTGTTTTTGAAGTGAAATGTTATTTTCAAAAACTAGTCATCCATATTTATTTTTAAAAACCCCGTTTTTAATAGCATAATTTTTATATAAAATAACATATTATTTATGTTGAAAAACAATTATTTTTGGATGGGAATATTACATTTTAAAATATCCCATTCCAAAAATTATTTTTCTATATCAAGGAAATTAATTTATTAGAATTTTAATATAATGTTATCATTTTATGTGAAAGAAATCTTTTTATTACTATTTTAATCATTCATAATTATTGATTTTGATATTAACTAATGGTGTCAATTAAATTTCATTATATTTATGCATGGTTTTTTTAAAATTATTTATTAAATATAATAAATGTTTATAATTTCATTAAAAATTTAAATTTAACAATATATCTAAGAAGGAATTATTATATTATAAAAATATATATTTCATATATTTTTATGGTTGTGAAAATAAATACCTCTAATTGAAAATAATTAATATAAATTTTCACTGGTATTTAATGGATTATGGAAAATAATGGAGGGCCACGAACATTGTTTTTATAAAATAAAATAATGGAAGTTGGGTATCCATGTTGATGATGACCAATGGAGTGTTAAACCACAACTTCAAGGGAATGCCTCCCCAAAAGCGATAAAATTATTGAAATCTTGGGTTTTTAATATATTTATATGTATCAATATATTTGACAAGATAATTATTCTTTTTAGTGTATTAATTTTAACATTTTTCAATGAAATATCTAATTTAAAAATATATTAAGTATTTGAATGATATTTTTAAAAGGTGTCCCTTCTATCAAATTTGAATAAATTACTTATATTAATTTGGGAGAAAATTATTTATTATTTTATATTATAATTTTTTCCACAAAAGTTAATATTTTCAAATAATTTCTTGAAAATTTTATTGAGAAATACATGTATATATTCAAAATTTAATTTTCACTTTTAAAATATTTATGTTTTTATTTTGATATGTGTTTTTAAGGGTATCATAAAATTACTTTCAACAGTTTTATATTATTGAAAATTCTTATTTATATTATAGAAAATTATTTATCCAATTTTTTATATTTCAAACAATGTGAAAAAAAATCAAATGGACATTATATATTCATTATATTAGAGTACATCCACTTTTTTAAAACCCCTATATGTAAATATTATCATATACCTAAATTTGAAAATATTTTTAATTGGTTTAATATAATTCCAAAAAGTGTTTGGATTTTTAAGGAGAAATTATAAGAGAATCTAAATTTTTTTGTTTTTTGGTAAATTTTTTTGAACTATGTAATATTATGATGTATTTTCATAATCCTCTAAAACCTGGATAGTAATGGACTCTTGGTTGTGTAATCTAGAGAGTATTTAATGTTATATTTTTTAATAAAAACAACATAAATTTTTTTATCATTATATTTAGTGTGGTTATCTGTTATTTAAAATAAGTATCAGAGGAATGGATTAGAAAAAATTGGAGATGAGGAATTGTCATTTCATGATAGTTAATGTGTTAGTGGTTTTAATTTTATATTATAGGTAAATATGTAACACTTATGAATATATAATTTACTAATTTTATGTTTCATATTATTGAAAATAAAAATTCAAAATTTGATTAAATATGTTGAAATAATTGTGATGGATAAATTCCTTTTATGAGGCAGAATGTATAATCCAAAGAATATAAACATGTTATTACTTTTTTACTGTTTCATAATATATTTTATTACAAATTATACCAGTAAATATAATATATTTTGTTATATTCATTTATGAAATTATTTTTTTTATTTAACCAAATAAGTATTGATTATAAAATAAAAAAACGAAAAATTACATTTATATTCATGAAATATTATTTTTATTTATAATTATATAAATTATATTTTTATATAATTATATTTGTTTATATCTATAAACCACCATATCTATGATCTAAAATATGCAAAGGAATAATATAATTTACTTTTGAATAAAATACTATTCTTTTAATAATGTTATTTTCGATGATGGTTAAATTTTTTTTACTGTGACACTAAGTAAATATTAATAATATGTAAATACTTAAAAAAAATTATACGAAAATGTCAAAATATTGTATTTTTGGTCTTATGTAATTATTTATTTTACAACATACTATGTATTAAAAAAAATACATTTTTTCGTTAATTTTTTAATAATATATATATATTTATATGAAAATTTATAGATAACATAATATTTACTTTTTCAAATAAAATTATCCTATAAAATTGGTTAGTTTAATATTTTTTCACCTGATTGAAAATAATTAACTATAATAATTTTTTTCATACATACAGTTATAGTATTTATAAGAAATAATTAAATAATTTACATGAGAATAAAAAATATTAATGCTACAATATAACATATTTTTTAAGATAAATAATTTATTTTACAAAAACAACACATTCTATTAGATAATTTTTTTAAAATAATAATGTTATAAAAAATATCAAAACAATGGATTCCACAATGTGAAAGCCTGAATAACCTATTTTTGGGGATAAAGCTCAACCCTTAGGGGAGGCTAAGCTGAAGTAGATATATTTTGGAATTTGAAGCGTTATGTGGGCATAACTCTTACATGATGGATTGTGTTCCAAAAGACACCCTAGTGGTCATGAGGGTCATACCTTCCTTTTCTGTGTGTTAAAATCTGATTACTATATTCTACATTAGTGAATAATATTGAATATATATTAAATATTGGAAAATTAATATATGGCCACTCAACATGCTGAACAATCGATGTGGGACATTTTTTTAATGTACTGTTAATCCACTTAACATTTACCATTTACAATGTGGTCGTCTGATCCCATAATTCTCATCTATTAGATGATATTTATGATTCAGCTTCCTCACCCCCCTAACGCCACTTTCCTTCCATCTTCCACAGAACACCAGACCGACTCTCCACCATCATATTTTACTTCAACCATCGATGATGACATATATATATTCTTATACACATTGAGGTGAAAATAATCACCTAAGAATTACATAATAATATTTTTTCATGATGTAAATTTAACATCACTTATATTTTGGTGACCCTAAAACTATCAATAATGATATTAGACCATCAGTGCTCCTATGACGATAATTTCATCAAAAAGGATTCCCACAGAAGCTTGGAAATCACACAATAAACCTATATATATATAATCAAAATTATTTTATGTCATAAAATATCATAATATATATATAAACTATGAATCCCAAAAATAATGTCACTTTAGTAACCATATTGACAATTAACATCATGAAGCCTCGAGGACATAAAATATACTTACAGTATTTTATTAATCATTTTCCCCCTTCAGACATCCTAGATTTCTTATCATGATATTAATGCATATATTACACACACTTACACACACACACTCACACACATATATATATATCCTTCCTAAATAATTATGAAATCACTCGAAAAGCCTTTATTTCCTCTCTTGTCCAATTATAACAGTTTCAGAACATAGATGTTGATAAAACCATTGATCATTTTATATATCTTTGTAAATTTTATTTAGGTATTATTTTTATAGAATTATTTTTTCTTCCAAAACACCGATATACACATTGAATTATTATTTTTAATTTACCATTTGGAAATATTTAAATAAATCTTTAATTTATGTTATTTAAAAAATAACAATATTGGAATCATTTAATGTATTTTTTTGAAACCCTATACATGAAAGAAAAATTATTTTCACAATGATATATAAATATTTATAGAAACAATAATTTAATGATTGGAAAATAGTATTTCAGAACTGATTTATATTTTATATTGTTATCTATACTTTCAAAGCTAATGTTTTTTCAAGGATAAAATTTATATTTTAAAATATATTATTCCATGTATAATTTTAAAACTTATATTATTGAAATGGGATTATTAATTATTTAAATGTACATATATCAATATTTCAAAACATATTATTTTATATATTAGAATTTAAAATTTAAAAATTTCTTATTTCCAAAATTACAATTCTATAAAAAATGATATTATTAATTCAATGATGAATTTCGTATATCCATTTTAATTTAATAATTTTCTATTATTTTTTATTTTTTCATTTAAAATTTTAGTTATGGTCATGGAATATTAAATTATAGTTATTTCATGATTTTTAAGAAGATTATTTGATTTAATTTAATTACTTAATTTTTTTTTAAATTTTATATATCTCATGATTTCAAAGAGTGAATGATTATTTTAAAAAATTAATTATTTATTAATGTTTAATAGATATGAAAATTATTTTCCTATATTGAAATAATTTATTTATGATTTAAAAAAAATTAATGGATTATAATAGGGAAATGAAATCCTGAAATATATATATTCCTTAATAAACCATGGAACATGGGTAAGAAGGGTATGCTGAAGAATGATAAGTGAACCCACAACCTGAAGGGGATATTATCCCAAAAGCAATATTGCTAGTGGCCTCATGTAATTGATATTTTTTTCCTAGTATAATAGTATATCATGAGAAAATTATTAATTTCAATAGTAATGATTGTAAATTATTTCTAGATGATGTTAGTTTTTAAAAATATTTATTTTTGAAATAATAATTTTGAAAATTATATTATTTATGAATTTTGAAAATATAAATATTATTATATGGATAATGTTTTATTCATTATTAAAAATGTGAATTTTGAAATTAAATTTAATATTTTGAATGAAATTTTTTAAATCATTATAGAGAAATAAAGATATAGTTTTTAAAGATATTATAATTTTTTATGAATTATTTTTGTAGTTAGTATGTATTCTCAATTTTGCAAATGTAGATTCTATTGTTGTGTGTTTTGATAACCCCATATTTATATTTTTCAATTTTTTTCAAAATTTGTTTATATTTGATAAAAAAGTCAATGGATTCGAAATAAATTTTAAATTTTATATATATAAATGAAATTAAAATTGTTTTAAAACACATAACTAAAAAATTTTAAGCTCACACTAAATTGTAAAATTATTTCCAAATTGTCATTGGAGGATCCAAATGTGTTTGTTTTCATTATAATTATAGTGTGAAGGATGAAAAATATATATTTATTTATATTATCATAAAAAAAAGAAATAATGTAACATATTTTCGTAATCCTCAAAAACCTATACTAGAAAATGTATTAAGATGTAAAAGGAATATATATTTTTTAGTTATATTTTATATAAATAATTATACTTTATCGTTGTCTTCAAATTATAATTCGTGGGAAATTGAACCTCATATCAAAAATAATCCACAATGGTCAGCTTTATCGATTTCGTAAATAGTTATCCATATGTAACCTTGATCACATAATCTCGCATTAAATACTAATAACTGTAATCTCCATAAATACATAATTAAAACATAATATATATTAAACATTATTTATATTCTTATTCCATATACCCTACATAACAAAAATTTAGGTAACTTCTATAATAAATTGCCTTTTCATGAAATGACTTACAATATTCTAGGACATCAATACTATATCAATTACATCATTAGTTTCAATATTATTTATATAAAAGCTAATTTTTTAACTATTAATATGTAAAATATTATAGGTTATCATTCTCTTATTCATGTATTCACCTACAATATCACATTACTACTAAATTAAGTTCTCTTATTATCGGTATCAATCAATATATGGATTCAAATACATAAAGGGAAAATTACTAATATGAAATCCGTATAATTTTTAAAATTATAATTACCAAAATATAATTGGTAAAAATTTACTACAAGATAATAATCTAATTCAAAAACATAATAAGTTTACTCGTTACACGTTAGTTTTAGTAATAACTTAATCTTTGCCTTATCAGCATTGATTATTATTTTATATATTCCATGAAACATGTGACATTATTTTGAATAATGATACAAACCATTATATCTAATGAATTGGAAAATAATTTTTTATTTCTTTTCCATGCATTCAATATCATTATTACCTATTTATATACACATGTAACGATCTCATGTTCCCATAAAAAAGTACATAGGTATTTCTTTTTATAATTACCATATGTGGTATGTTTTATACTCCGATTAATTTTTTTCACATCATTATTTTTCATCCAGTTTTTTCTTTGTCAACAAACTATTGTATTAATTTCATTTGAAAATAATTGAATTATAAAATTTATTCTCTACCATGGTGAAAATTTAAACCATATTAATATATAATGAAAATATTTGACTGACTTTTACCCTCTAGAGTCTTCGAGTTATCCCATAAATGAAATGAATACTGATATTTTTTAGAATATGTACATTTTAACAACCTCTCACTCTAATGATACTCCTCATTGGCTGAGAATGACCAAAGGGAGATAATGACCCCTGAGTCCCACCACTAGTTGGCCTATTATGGTGACTAGAACCAAGGTAATACAATCTAAAAAATAGGGATTCCATTCCCTTTTAGGGAAACATGTTAAAGAAATAAGATATGTCATCACAAAACCACATCATGACACACAAACACACACACACAAATATATATATATATATATATTAATAACAAAAATACACCCCATATGTATGTTTAAAATAAAACTATTATTTTTGAAAATGATCACCAAAGTGTATATAAAAATAAAGCTAATGCAGAAACTCAAAAATTATTCCAAATCAGGTGGTAGTAATTCCCAACATAGTCCACGCAATCCCCATGGAAATCTAATAATAGTTTATATATGATGAGTAAGCCCATAAGTATAGAAAATAGAAAAAAAAATCCTCTGACACACACGTGAAGGAGTCATTCTAATGAACACATGAGAAAACAACATGACAAATAATCACCGAACATGGTATACAAACTATCCCAACCTCACGTAAGAAGGAATACATAATAAAGAAATTAAAATATTAATATATAATTCCCATCAATGATATGGTACCCCACACAACATTCCACTATTTTAGATTTTCACAAATCCAATCGAAAAACCTTATGGTTCACTAACCTCTTATGAGCATACCACATCACAACCTTACCACACACACCTAGGCCTCACGACAACTTACCGCACATAGACACATGGTCCACATACCACATCACATCTCACTCTCACGCTACTAGCACACTATCCATGTCACATCACATCTCGAAAATGCCTAGAAATGAATAACTAATGTCATCATGAATATATTTGGGAAAACAGAACTCATCTAATCTAGAAGAAACCTAGGAAAAAACCAATCTTCTCATATCATAGAAATATCTAAAAAAAACTCCCCCACACCAAACTAGGCCTCACAAACCATATCCGGCTTGATGAATATTGTGAAAACACAAAACGTAGGTGTGATTGGGGAATACCAGTGTACATATATTCATCCACCCACCATGATAATTGGGGAATACACCCTCTCCCATGACTATGGGTGTGTTTGGAACAATGCTCTCAACTAGTTGTGAGGTGAAAATAGAAATCACAAAAACTTATAGGGTCTGAATGTGTTTAGTATCAATCACTCAATCCCAACATATGTGATTCACAACAAGAATATCCATATCACAAAATAAAATAATCATTTCTAGAAAATATATATTCATTTATTAGTATCAACAACGTTGACATTTGATCTTGATAAATTTAATCAGCTTCACAAATATTTCTTCTTAGCACCCATTCATTTAATTATTTATCATTAACCATAAGCAATAATGCATCCCATCATATAATATCCAATTAACAAAATCCATCAAATTAATTAAATCATATAATTTCAATTCAACGTTACTAAGCATTAAATTGTTCCATCACATCCTGGGAAGAATATAATTGCAAATAACAACAAGATGCACATCAACAATCACACATATGATGATTTAATAGTGTAAATTATCCTCCATTATATTTCCTAAACCTTTAACACCCATTCTTGAAATAATATATACTAATCCCGAGACATAGTGTGAATCCTTCATAAAGTTATTAAAATAGAAAAATCCATACCACAACAACCATCATCCTTCATCAAAGACATCTAGACCAATCGTTTCCATCAACATAAAAATCCAATAATCTTACAGTTTTAGGATAAAACACATCTCATTATAGCCATTTTTAGTAGCCCTGATTCAAAACCACAACATCCACTTCCCCGAAAACACAACCCACAACAAAACACACATCAAAACTATAACATAACACAATTAGTTTTAAAAATGGGATATTATTGAATTTCTACTTCATTAATTGAGGGTGTGATAACAGAATCTATAGGATCCTGGTACATCAATTTAATGAACTGAATATACGTGGTTAATAAATTTCATATAAATAGTCATTCAATAGAAATTAAATAACAATAATTTTCAATCCATTAAATGTGAAAAAGAAAATACACCCAGTTTTCATCATTAAAAGGGGTATTTAGCCCATAAAAATCAATATATTAAATGAGAATGAAAAAAATAAAGAACATGTAACTCTTTTCCTACTCACTTATATAATAATCCATAGAATATTCAGTAATATTTATTAATTTTTATACAACAATCTTCTAAAAGGAAAAACATTCAAAAACCAACAATGTAAGATACAGAACTGTGAGAGACGAAGGAAAACCTTCTCGGAAGAATAAAGGATCTGAACATCCTGATTACACCAAGATAGGGGTGCTCATATGCAACAAGAAAACACCAATGAAAAAAAATCTAAAATCCAATGTCTGATAGCATGATTGATACGACAATAAGATCCCTAGAAGTATTGTACCAAGGTAAACAAGAAGGATGAACAAGGTTATTGAGTATAATTTCATGGGAATGACATAAACAGAGCATCAGTTTAGATATATTATTGAATTTCCATGAAAGGAAGAACTAGTAAAGAAAATGTGTTTTGAAAGAATAAAATCACTCATAGCACATAGAGTTTCTGATTAGATTCAAGGCCATTTAAATAAAATCAAAGCAGTTCAAATATATATTTATTGTTTTTTACATCGAATGAGATGTAAAAATGAGAAAACAAAAATGTGAAACACTATTCATTAGACACCACTATGTGAGGAACCATTGAATGTTGAACATCATGGTGATACACCAATTGATGGGGAAGTACTAGGAGAGACACCATTGGATGAGGCACCACTGGCGGGTGTCTTTCAGGGTGACAAACATCCATGGTGATACACTATTAATGAGAGACCTCCAGGTTTAGCTATATCCAATGAAGGATTTCTAGTATGACACTACCTCCCAGAGACACAATAAGGGTGACATCAAACCTAGGTGATGATACTAGGTGAAAGTGAATATAGGTGACACTCGTAGTTTGACCCCACATTTAGGTGATGATTCTCTGTTGAAACCTCCACTAGGTGACACCATTGGGGAGGCACCAATGGAACCATGGATAACATGAAAATTTTGGTAATGTGTTGGAAGGATCCTTCGTGATCTCCTTGAACAACTCAATTACCATATTCGCTTAATTTAATGTATTCTAGAGGACTAATCCATTATTTCTCAAAACTATTAGAATATAATCAACCATTAAAATTCCAATATAAACTAAGAATAAAGAGTTGTTTTAACATTCTCTACGCGGGATACCTCTCAATGGTCTCGATAAACATGAAACACGGCTAACAACTAATCACATCATCATCCAACAATAAGATTCCCCCTTTTATTCAAAATCATTAGTTAATACTGTCACATCCAGGAACACCACCTAGGATATCTTCTAGCCCAAATGACCACACAACACCCCACAAAATTTAAAAAACCACAAAATTAAAACACACATACCAATAAATTCAACCATCCATGTCAAGATTTTATCCAATAATGGTGGAAGTTACATCCCCGCATGGGTTAAACTGCATTACAATTAATTTCTCTTGAATTGAAATTAGGTCTTCTCCTTTCCACACGTAATGAAATTATCACACTTCACATTTCACATAAAACTATAAAGGAAAAATATATCACCTCGTAGAAAACATGGATCGTGTATTACATTATAATGAAAAACTGAACAATTTAAAACTCTAAACTACCCTGAGTACTGAGCATGCATATGCGTCTCTCACTTCCATGCACTCTCATACAGGATACTATGCCTCCACAACACATAAACTGAGGGAATGATTATTCCATAAATAACTGTTTCCCAACAATCATGTGTCTCCACTGGTCACTCTATGGATGTCGCTTCTTCTTTGATATCCAACTCCCCCATTCTATAATAATGGAGTAACTATATTGATACCGAATAATATGAGAGGTTTAGAAGATTTCAGAGATCCTCTCTAACTATTGTTGAAATACCAGCTATCATTCCACCTCACAAACACGCCCTAACACCTCAATGGACCAAAAAAAATTGGAGAATTTTTTCTACCTCTCCAAAAACTACACTAGCCATGTTGAAGGGATACATTCATGAACATGTAGTCCCAACACATGAACCCCAATGTCCCCCTTATAATGTCAGTATAAAAATTTTAGAGGCCCAGTGGTGCTATAATCCTTTCTCTAACAAGATGAACATTCCTGGTTGTTACCTACACCACATCTAGACCATGAATATATACCTCCCTAGCCTCCATCCAACACAACAAGGAACGACACAACCTTTTGTAAAATGCCTCAAATGGGGACATTCCAATGGAAGAGTGATAGCTATTACTAGAAGTGTATCCCACTAAGTGTATGTTTCATAAAAAATATCCCACAAATTCTAATATGCATGCCCAAAACATATCCTCTAATGTACGGATATTCTGCACTATCTGACCATCTTTCTACGGGTGGAAGGTATTTATGAGGTGAAACTGTGTGCCTAAGGTATATTTCAATCCCCTCTAAACTCGTGGGGGAAACCACATATCCAGATCTAAGATAATGGACCTCATAACCCTATAAACCCACACAACCTCATCTATATACCTTTTTTTACAAGGAATCCAATGTTCATTACTACTAAATTAGTATTATGGGTGATGATTTAATTATCTGGTCCCCAACTACCCAAATATCATCAAAGCCTTCCTGACCTCTAGATAATCTTGAGAAAAGACACATTGAGATGTCTTACCAATACAACTTGGGTACATACATGGGCTAAAAACCCACATAGAACACATTTCTAATCCTTCACATTCTGAAAAACTAGGCACCTTTCCCAAAACATTGACACAAATTATTTAATACTAGGATACTAAAACTCTGTCCTCGTGTTATGGTACATCATTGAAACTTTTGGGGGTAATCATAATGTTTATATATGAAACATGAAAAGGATCCCATCTCATACACTATAGAAAAAAACCACAATACCGAGAAAAAAATTTGGTTCCAACAATCATTCTAGAGCATCATCATATCCAACAAAATCATGCAACACCTATGCCTATGAGTCTCACCATTGAGACTCCTCAAACTATTGCATCAGAAAATACTACACTATCATAAGAAAAAAATATACCCCACAACCTTCAACACATTCATCTATATGTAAGGCTGGAAACTCCTCCATCACCTTCCACACATCTTTAGATTCCTGAAATACCTCATAAAACAACTATATGCTTGAAGCATCACAAAAACAATTACACTTTCTTGAGGTGTAGGAGATCTCAGAATCATATTCCAAAAAAATCATCAAAAATAACTATATAAATGTAATATTTCATTGGATAAATATATTTCTAAAATTATTGTGATCTATAAAGGCCAAAAGCTCTCTTTAATGATGTAATGGCTCCATAACTTCAGTGCAAACATGATCCTAAAAATATCAAGATAATTGGTTGTGTAATTGTATTCATGAAAACATAACTTCCTATACAAATAAGAAATTACTACTCATTACTTTTTCAAGATGCATCTTATTCCTAGATGGTATGTAACAAAAACCACCTTAAATATCAGGCCTTCCACTAGTAACTTGAGCAGAATATTGCTAACCAAATTCTTCTTCAAATAACTGAATGCTACTAAGCATTAATCAATATACCAAAATTCATGTTCCTTCATAGTCAATGGTGTTAAAAAAATTACAACTAAAAATTAATCATATAAAAACATCTGATAATTTCCAGAAAAGAGCAACAAAACTATCAACATTGGGACGATTCATGGGTTCTTCCCAAGAAACAATTGATTCAACTATTGTTGGGTCCACTACGATACCTTAGTGTGACAACATATGCCTGAGGAAATGTACCTCTCATGTATATAACTTGCACATAGAATTATTTCCATAAAATTGGGGTCATTGAAGAACCTTCAAGATTGTTCTATGATGATCGACTTGTTCCTCCTCTGTCTTTGAGTGGATTAAGATGTCATCAATGAACTCAAGATGATCTAGTCCACAAACAAACTAACAATGAAATTTATAAGCCTCATGAACTTGACTGGTGAGTTTTTAAAATTGGATGGCAATACAAGGATCTAGAAGTTCCCATACCAACACATATATGTAGTCTTTAGGATATCTACCTACTTCAACCACAAATTGTGGTATATAGACCACATATCATTAATTGAAACCCATATATCCTTTCTAAGCTAATAGAAGTGAACATATTTCCTTGAAAAAGGGTAATAGTTACCAGATTAAACATCCGGTAGTCTTGAACAATAGAAAAACGACATCCACCTTCATTGAAAAAACAATGATGCTCCCCACAACCACACAGTTGTGTGGATAAATTCCTTGTTTATCATGTCGATTATATGAATCCTCAACATCAGTAACATGGAATCTGTCATCTAATAATGATACAGAAAAATTAGATAATCAATGTGATTCTAGTATATCCCAAATCTAACATGACAAAGAGGGGGTATCCTCACAACCTCATATGTAATAACATATAAGAACTCCCCAAAAACACCAGGAACCTACACTATAACAACATCTTCTGATTCCATTAATACCTCATAGAATAAGGAAATAAGTGTCTCGACAAAATGGTTGTCCACATAAAATCACCACTTGCAATTTATAGAATCACATTGTCCATCCACAAATTAAAACAAAACAATCATATAGAACATATAGATGAAAACATGTCTGAAATAAAACTAATCGAAGGAAATAATTAAATTGTATGGATACATTTGTAGACAAAAAAATCAACATGGGACTGATATAGTCTCATCATGACACGACATTTATGGAGAATATCAAAAAGGCTGGTCCAAACTCTAATTGCAGTACTCAAATCTCAGTGAATGGAAAGTCTCTCCAGGTTAAACCCTATATAATATTCAAGAGTTGGTGCAACAAAGGACTGTGAATCTCTTATACTAAACAATGAAATACAAGGGTACTAAAAACTAATTATACCACTAATTACCTTTGGTTGCGTTGTAATTTATGTGTCTTATATGTTAAATGGGCCATTCAAATCTTTTCTACCCCTGTAGTGACTACCGTATCCACGAACACATTGGGGTTGAGGTCCTTGAGGGACATATTGTGTTCAAACACTACCTTATCCATCTCCCCTAAGTAGATCATGATCCTGATGTCCCTTATGTTGAAATGGCCTAAATGGGAACATCTGATTAAGCAGGCGCTAAACATTCCCCCCTCCACTATGCTTACATTTAATGTCTAATGGACACTAATTTTGAATATTGACATTAACCATTAAAAATAAAAATCTCATCCCTGATCCGATTAAAAACTTAAGATGCTCAGAAGGTCTCAAAAGAATATGGTGGGATCAGCTCCATATCAGTTGATAAATTGATGGTCCTGGCCATAAGACCAACCACTGGAAACACTACCTTTCCAAAACACTAATGGATACCCTCTCATGGAAAACCTCCTCCTGAGAGCATCTTCTCAAACACTTACTCATTTTTCCGTTCCACTGGATACATCTAAAATGTAAATTTTGTTACTGTGTAATGGATTAAAGGATGATGTGACTCCTATAAATGTCTTAAATGAGAATCCTCATCCGTAATGAGTGATAGATAAAATGGGATGATGTAATTAAACATGGTCATTATCTATCACAATGACTTACTACCAAAATACATGTTGAGTAAATCCTAAAACTTCTATTATATCATCATCGATGAAAGAAATATAGCTATGAACTCCTTCTCAAAATCAAACCACAATAATTTATTCTCCTTCCTATACAGAAAGTACAATGTGCACCATTGTTGTGTGTCTCCACGCTTTTGACTATCCACCAATAGAACCCAATTATCCATCAGGGCCTGAATCACATTGATGGTATTATCATGCTTCCCAAGGCATCTCATTATCTCATTTATGAAACACTAACCTCATTATTTTTCAGATCCTACCACTAGAAAAAACATAACACTCTCTACCACTTGATCAACCATCTTATGTAAACTGGATCAGGTAGCTAGAGCTTAGCTTCCAGACCCACATGTGGACAATGAGTAGGGGCCCTAGAAGAAAGATTAAAAAGAAATTACTAATCCTAGATATTGGGGAATTTTATTTATGTCTAATTTTAACTGATTTATTGTCATTCATTTTCAATTTCACAAAACAACCAATTTGTACAAGAATAGATGTATTTATGATGCATGTAAATTTCCTAGAGTCTCCCCCATGTAACTGGTGTAGACTCAATATATTGTTTGGTATATTTAGATTTCTTGAATGAAATATATGAGGGCCCTAAAATCGTGTGTCCTAAACAGTCGCACTTGGAATATTTTCTGTTGAAAAACACCAAACACTATTTCCCTAAAAACACATGTGTTCTCTAATATTCCTAACCTGAAACACAGTCCAATAAATAAAAGATCACCTCTAATATCATTTTCTCATGACCCCCATGCTCCAGATATACCCCTCATAGTATGGAAATTAATAAAGGAAGATAATGACTCCTCAAGCCCCACATCTAGTTGGCCCCTATGTGGAAACTAGCAAAAAGGATATTCAATCGTACAAAAATGGTAGGCATTTCCTTTTTATGAAAACAATAATGTGAGATGATATAGTTCATACCAAAAAAATCTATGACACACACAAACACACACACACAACATATATATTATTATAACCAAAATCAATCCAACATTCAAGTTTTATATAAAATAATATCAATTGAATTAAAACTCAAATATTTTTCCCAAAAGAAAGATAATGTTGTGACTCAGAAACTTTCCTAATGCATAGATAGTAAAACCCATAATTGTCCATGTAATCCTCCTAGAAACATAAAAATAGAATATATACATTGGGTGATCATACATGTATACTCTGTAGGAAAACAAAAGTCTCACCTGAACATGTTAAAAAGAAAAACTAATCAACCCGTTGGAAAAGGGTGAAACCAATTGCTCCTGAACGGGTATAATAACCCTCAAAATATCCTCAGAGCATGCATACCAAGTCACTCATGTAAACTAATTTAATATAATGTAAATAATTTATAGGGTATCCTGCAACAAATTCCAACTATTTATCCACTCTCACATCCAAATGGAAAATTTCCTAGATCTCCCACCTTATTTGAACATACATCATCACAACCCACCCGCACACACCTGGGCCTCATAACCACATCATGCTCATTGAAACATGGGCCGCACATCACCTCACATACCACTGGTAGAAGATAGGGCCACATACCACATCTAATCCATTCATAAAGAAACCTAATAAATCACAACTCATCTTATCCTGGAGACACCTTAGAAAAAAATCTCACATCATCATGAAAACCCTCAAAACACTAAAAATATCATATATAATACACCTTGGAAAATAGAAATCGTCAGCACACACCTTCATCTAACAAACCAGATCATTCCTGATGAATTTTGGACTAACACCTACTAGAAGAGGGAGTATGAAAGAGCTCGTTTCCAGCCCACCATCCTTCCATCAAGATGACTCAGAAATACACTCACCCCGATGATAATGTGAGTTTTTAGAAAATAGTTTTCAACTAGGGTAGTGTGTGTATAGAATTCAAAATAACAAACAGTGTATGTATATATTTAGTATCATGAACTCAATCCAAACCTATGGGATTCACAATTAGAACTACCCAACTCACAAAAAAATCCAACTTGCATACTATCTCTATATTATTTTATATTTTTCCGAATTGGTAATATTAAAAGTTTATAAATTTATGTGGATTCAAAAAAAATGTCTATTTACCCCCATTAACCATATTATTTAGAGTTAACCATAGTAAATTGTGAAGCACATAATTTATATTTACATTAACCTAATCTATCCCGTTAACAAAAGAAACAAATGTAATCTCAAAATTAATAGTCATTAATTGATTTATTCACTACCTAGGAAATTGATAATCCCAATCCACAATAAGAATTACATAAAAAGTCACAAAGAGGAGGAATAACTGGATTTAATTAAACCACATCATATTTTTATCCATTTCACACCAACTCCTAGAATAATATACATTGATCATGAGACATTGGTTAAACCCCTATTCATGTTATTAATAGTGGAGTATACATGACAACAAATATAATCATCATTACATAAATTCAACCTTCCTAATACATCATCTCAACATTAAAAAAACAAAATCATAGTCATACCCATAGACACATATCATTACAACAATTTCGGGTATCCCCGTTGCAGAACCATACCATCCACATCCCCACTGAAAAAACCCCATAGAATACCACACATCACATCCAAAATGAAACTAATTTAGTTTTAACAATGGGATATTATACGAATTAACCTTATTAATTTGAGGGTGTGATCACAAAAGCCATATGTTCAAGGGGTCTCTATTTAATTATCTCAATATTTGTGGAAAATCATTTTTATATACTTAGTCATTTAATTGAAATGAAAAATAATTAATTAACAATCCATTATATGTGAATGAATAAAGACCCCAAATGGCTATGTTTTTTTGTTGGTAGTTATCCAGTACATATCAAAATATCAAAAGGGAATGATGAACATAAAGAACATGCATCACATTCCCCTGCCCATTGGATATTAATTCTACGAAGATTTAGTTATCCTTATTGATTTTTTTTCAACCCAATTCCTAATTGAAAAACATTCATACACCCACCCTTTAGGATTAAAAACTTAGGGATATAAAGGAAGACCTATTTTATAGAAGAGGAGAACCACACATCTGATTTTACCAAGACATGGGAGAAGTTATCCAACATGAAAAATCATGGGGAACAGGATTCAAAAGACACAATCAAATCACATGAATCATATGGTATGGTGAATAAATAGAATCCCATAACAAAAGAAATAGGAAGGGAGAACAAGAGATAAGGGTATCTCAGTCATGGAAAGATTTAAATAGATCAATTGTTAGATATGTTTTTCATTTTCCATTGAAAGATTATTTAGTCATCATATTGCATTTTGAACAAGTAAAAGAACATTATAATAATAATTTTCATACGATAAATGGGTTATTAATTGGCCATAATTCTATTAAATTATAGAATTATTGTCAATTTACATAGAATAAGACATCAAAAGGCCGTAATCTATAAATAGAAATATTGTTCATGAGAAATCATTAGGCAAGGCCCCATTGGATGAGGAATTGATGGGAAATGCACCATTGGACAAGGAACTACTTATAATAACAATATTGGACAAGGCACCCTTGTGTGAGACACCATTTGATGATGCATCACAATATAGCAAGCTCTAGGCTTAGCAAAAAGTTGGTTTAGACACCGAATGTGAGTGATTAGCATGGTGAGATACCATCAGAGAGTTACCACGGGGGTGTCACTACTGCTATGTGACACCGCCTCCATGTGACATTACTAAGGTGACACTTCCATTAGGTGACACCCCATTGGTGAATCTACCAGTAGGTGATACCTCCGGGGATTCACTGCTCACAGGTGACATCGCCAGGGTGACACCACCATCGGGTGATTCCATTGGCGAGGCAGCATTGGGAAATAAGAAAAAACATAATTTTTTTAAAAGTGTTGGAGAGAGCCACCATGATCTCCTAGAAAAATGGAAACACGATATTCTCACAGAAGAGTGGGTATAAAAGTTCCATGACAATACAAACACATTATATTTCATGTGATGGTAATATTGAAATATATTACTTATAGAAACACATTAATTTTCATTTAATCATAGATAGGGTAATACCCTATCCATTATATATGATTTCACAATTGGAATTTATTAGTTGAATAATATAACGTTAATAGAACCTCATTCAATGAACTAGGCTTAATATTAATCGATATCATTCTATATCAATTACCACTACTATTCAAAATATACATTCAAATAATAAATTTATTGAATAACCTTTTCTTATTAATTATATCCCAAAGATAGTAATATTCTTTCAATGGAAATAATATGTTATAATTATGCCAATGGAATAGTATTTTTAATGAATTTTGGAGGGTAATATAAAATGATGTTTTTAAAATTCTTGAATCATATTACGTGACAATTGGTTGATTTATGTGAGAAATGTTATTTATCATAACATTATTTAACTACCCTTAAATTGACATGATCTGTTATGTCCCAAAACAATCTATATTGGCATATTTAGGAGGGAATGACCTATATTGTATATTGACTTGGATTTCCTTTCTTATTATATGATCCGACAGTTTACAATTTCAAAAAATTATTTTTATCATAATATTTATCAATATTGAGGTTTGAAATGAAAATTATAATATTAGTAAAGGTTATCAAATACAATAAGGGTTCATCATAATTATCATGTTAGCTATTATTATTATAATATATCCTCAATGTTTCAAAAAAAACATTTATAATACCAACTATAAGGACCAAAACTCTAGTAGCTGAGAGATGGTGGTTACAATATTACTTTAGTTTAAGATACTAGAGATAACATCCCAAGGGACAAAATAGTTAGTAGTTTTTATGAACCGGATACATAAATTATTTCCATTTTTTACCTTTTAAAAAAATACATATCATAACAAAAAATTCTCACGTATTTCATAAAATTTACAATGTCATACTTCATATCTTATTTAATAGAAAAAAATAACGAGTCAGCTCATATGCTCAATAATAGATGTGTATAATGGATTTTAACATTAGTAAATAAGGAATAATTAATAGGGAAGGGAAAATAATCCAATCTCATGTCACTCAATTAGTAACACCCGTTCAAGTAGAATCTAAGGATAATATCAACATTGAAAATTCAGGGGTAATGAATACATATTTATGGGTGAATGAATTTTTTTTATTATCAAAATTCATGATCATATTCTCACATCAAAGAAATCATAAATCATACCATAATTATATCTCAACCAATATATTATCATTCCATTAGGTCCTATCAACAAAGTCATTATAATTTTTTGGGATGAAAAATAAAAAATAATGTACAATCATGACATGATATTGTAACTCAAACAATACATCATATAAATCTATTGTTTTCACATTAGAACAATAAATGCATCATGGGGATATATAATTTCACGAAATTTAAATAAATTATGTTTCCAATACCTTCATTAAAATTTGAATGATCAGTACACTTCAATATTAAAATTACATGAATGTATATTGTTATATACATATATATATAAATATTGATATTATAATATAAAACATCCATACATTACCGCAATAAATAAAACATATAAAGAATAATGATAGTATAATTTCAATATATCGCAATAGAACATATTTAAATTAATGGGATGTTTTCATTAATGAAAATAAATAACATAAAAAGGCCATTTAATAATTTTTTGATAAAAATAACATAATTAGATTGAATATCATTTTTTAAAAATAAAATAATTGAATATTATAAAATAATTTTTATTAAAATGAACCCAAAAAATAGTCACAGATTTATTAAAAAACATATTATTAATGAAAGAATTAATGTTTTTCATGTGGTTTAGGAAAAAAATTCTTTTCACAAATTTTTAATAGATGTAAAAAATAAATTAATTAATAAAATGATATTAATATTTCTTTTAAAAAATTTATATTTCATAAAATAAGTAGAAATTTCATTAGTAAAAAATTAATAATAGAATAAATATTATTGAAATCATTTTATGGAAAATATAAACATAGAAGGGAAATATTTCTGAGTAGAAAAAAATAAATTTTGTATCCTTAAAAAAACATTTGTTCAATATTATTAGTACAAAATAAGGGAAATATAAATGGAAAACATGTAATTTAAAGAAATAAACATTTTGAATAAAATATAATTGGTTTTATAAATATGAAATAATTCCTATAGTATATAATTATATATAATCTGCCCCTAATAATGATAGGATTGTGAAATAATCCCTCAATACAGGTCTGATATCCTTTATATGTTATTATAACATCATTTATAATAAGTTTAGATATACTATACATATCTACTATAACTATATAAATATATATTATATAATATTTTATAAATTTATAATATATTTTCACCAATTTCAATAAAATATTTTATTAATATCATTGTTTCAGTTGTTAACAGATTCATTTATTCATAAAAATTCATTTTGGTCGTTTTAGAACATTTAATTTGATTATTATACCATTTTCTACAAAATTATAATCTTGAATTAAAAATAATATATATTAACTATATATATATTCAATATATGTATATATATATATATATTCATCCAGGAAATGTTAGAAATAGAAAAATTATTTACTCCTTTAATTGAAATGGTATGTTTTATGTATGCATGAACGTTATTTTCACATTTCAACTAATGGAATAAAAAATGTTAAATAAATAATCACCTTAAAATAGTCAATATTGGATAATATATTTCATATATGTACACTAAATATATCATTATAACCATTCATGTAAATCATAAATGAAAAAAATTCATATCTCTTCTTGGAGTTATTAGTCCACACATACGCACGAGCGAGGTTATCATTTTCAAAAGATTTGATGTTAAAATAGTTTCAATAATGTTAAATTTTAGGGGTTCAAGAATTTCATTAATATCCTATAAATTAAATATTAATATAATTATTACCATTAAATTAAATTGGTGATGATGAATGATTTACAATACTCCGTGGAGACGATAATCTATACATACACATGAGAGATGTTTCTATTTATTTATAGGATATAAAAGAGATAAATATTAATGTACCGTAATAATAACATATATATATAATTTATAGGGGATTTATTTTGTTGTTATGGTTTTAATAAATAGGAATAATTAAAATATTAAAGAAACATGAACAACTCAGTAAAGGTGATTTCATCTTCTATTTTAGAAATCCTTCAGATCAACTTTTAAGTGACATATGGATGGTATTTTGGTAATAAAATAACCTCTATTACGTTGATAAGGATGTAGAAAAGTTTATTTTCTACGTGTTTTTATATTTATATGGTTCAATGTGTTGAAATGGAATGGAAAAATGGGATTCGATTTAAAAGTGATGGGAGGGGTATTCTTGGAATTTCTTAATGTATAAAATTTATATATATATTTATTCATGTATTAATTTCTAAAAATTGATATAATTAAAATTAATAAATGTACAGTACTAAATCCATTCACCCAATAATATTTGGAAAAGTATTGGTCCTGTTATTAACATTATCTTTTTATTTTTAACATCTCATTTACCCTTTTGACAATTATTGTAAAATTAATTTTTTTACACATTAAGGTTAAACAATGTTACTATTAAATTAAAAACAACAGATAAATGGAACATTTATTATTTTTTAACCATATAAATTTAATTTCAAATTACACAACTTCCCTTAATATAATATAATATAATAATATATTATTTTCTTCAAATATCATTAATGTCATTGGATTACATTATTAATTTAATATAACATTAAATACATAAAGACAAATAAAAATAATAATATAATCCTTTATGAGAAATATAATACATAATAAGTAATTATAAAATTCATGTAACATAATAACTCATTTAACTTTTTTATGTGTTTTTAGTTTTAAATTATTTATATTTATTTTTCATATAATTCAAGGAAAACAATATCAGAATTCAATAATCCTTTAAGGAAATTATTTAGTAAGTATAACTTAAAAAGAAATAAAAATGATAGAAAAATTTAAATAAAATTTCACATTAACATTTGAAACATAACATAACATCTTTTAATCCATATGGAAGAATATTAATGATATTAATGTCAGGACTATGACATATTGTTTTTTTCTATTATTATTGTAATATTAATTTCATTATTAAAGAAATATAAAAATAATTGGAAATATATTTTAGAAATGTAAGTGAATTTTTAATATAAACTCATGAAATAGTACTAATGACTATTATATATAGCTGATATAATTATTCCATTAGTATTTTACCCTATTTAACAAATTTACACTTTTTTATGTAATAAAAATTACCTCTGTTAATATAAAAAATTTCAAAAAAATATAGGATTCCAATTTAAAAAATTTACCCTCATAAATATAAATATGAAATATATTTCATAAAATAAATTTCATATAATTTTATTAATTTTATATTAGATAAAAACTGAAAACCCAACGAAGAAAAATATTTTAAAAAAATTATTTTATTTAGAATGAAATTGATTTATACCAAATAATACCGTAAATTTGTTTATAATTAACATAACAAGAATAATAATAATATAATAGAACTATTCTTCATCTAAAAAAATTTATAGAAAACAATCTTTTTTAAATACATGATACAGAATTATATTTCATTAAAAATTATTATTTTAAAATTTTAACTGGAAATTCAATATTTTAAAGAAAAATCCAAAAACATTACCCTAGGTTAATTTTTATTATTATTTAACAACATTTAATCATTTTAAAAAAATTAATTTTTAATGTTTTTTGAATTTATTTATACTATCACTACAAAAATTGAAATTATTCATGGAAAATTTTTATTTTTAAATCATAAAATGATATAGCATAAAATTGAGTACTCATATATAATGAATTAATATGTTTTTTTATATACACATAAAAATGTAATAATAGTTAATAATTTGTTTATTCCTATTAATTAAAATAATTTTAACCGCTTTGATATAATAGTAACCTAACAATAATATTTTAATATTATATCACGGTTCGTTTAAATTCAATGTTTCGTGTAATATATGATATCAAATAAATTAATTTTATATAAAGAATCATGAATAATACAAAATCCAGGTTTAATAGAAATACATAATACTATCCTAGGATTTTTAAGAATTTATTGGGCTTCCATAATAATATTTCATCATGATATGTATCCCTTTCTAAACATGATGTAATTTGATTGAAAGAGTTTAGGATTTCACTGTTAGAATTACTTGACTCGGGAATCAACTCATTAGATCAAATATATTCAAGAAAATATTTATCAATTAATTATATAAATAAATGAATTTTATTAATTTTTTAGTCCTCCCTTGGTCTATTAGAAAAAGCACATGGATCCTTATCCACAAAATATATATGGAACTAGAAATTACGTGTCTAATGGTGGGGTTGATGGGACTTGATAATATAGTGGGTCATATAATAAAAATTAAAATAATTAGATCTCACAAAAACATTAATATTATCAATAACTAGTAATTTTCTTTTTTCATAGATTAGAATAATGTAATTTTCATTAACAACATTACTAAAATGATCTATTCATGATAAATGCCACATATATATTAGAACTAATGGACATGAATGGATAAGATGAAGATGAGTAGTATTTCTCCATGAACATGAATATTGGGTGCTAGAATCTTCCCTACTTTATATTATTATAAAGGAGGTGATAGATGAAGCGTTCAATATATACTATAAACACATGAACGATGATGCTAATGTTCAGTTTCTAATGATATCATCCATGTCCATTTAACCCATGATGTCACATGAGTGTCTGAATTCTTAAATAATTATCACAAATATCTATGTAACGTATACTGACAGATCTATATAAGATGAATTTTAGATATCAAAGGTTCCTTATCTAAGAATACATGTATTTGTTTCTTCAACTGGCCCATGCATAGTCAAACTCATAGTCTATATTGAGCAATTAAGGATATTGGATTTAAATTCTCTAACAAAGTGGACACTGATATCATTCATGTGTCCCATACCTAGAGGTTCTATTTTTTTCATATTGAATAGTAATATCATAGAGAATACCCTTATATATTTTTTGATATTACATTTACTTGTTGATAAGGATACAAATGCTGACAAATCACTATTTCATTATGGTAAATGATATGACTGGAAATGAAAAGCACTCTAATTCCAATTATATTTATCATTTACATTCCAATACTATTATGATCAATGGAAAATAAATTCAATAAGATTGTATTTTCTATATGTAAATAATGTAGTTGAAAAAATGAACCTATGAAAAGTATTAAAAAGAAGCTTTAGTTCCCCTTGTTATCAAGTACAATTTAACTGTTTCTATAAATATGTACTTTGATAATGTAGGTGGTTCTAAAATATGAATTCAAATTCATGAAATATGTATATTCAAGAATATTGACTGATTGGAGGTAGATATACCAGACACTAACATGTGCATACATACTTTTAATGTATTTTTGGACTTAAACCTCAGATTCCCTACATGAAAAATATCTAGTATAAAATATTTTTAATATTAGAAATTTTTTATAAAAAGAATAATAATATTCTAAAATACAAAAATGTGGATGATAATATTATATTAAACTATTAGAACTAGGTGTATATCACATATGTTTACAAGGAACAATTTCTAAACCCACATTTTTTGGAAATTGGAAAAAGGGTGAAGAGATTCTTGAATTAGTTTATCATAATTCATGTAAACTAGCTCAACTTGAAGAATGTGATGGTTAATAAATATTAGTCACATTTACTAATTATATATATATATATATATTTGGATACATACATAATTTTTACCAAGTAATATTCCTTTGATATATTCAAGGATTTTATGAATGTAGTTGGGATGTATAATGGTCTGAAGATAATGAAATTCTACATAGAGTATGATAAAGATATCATTATCATAAATTCAATGATTAAGGATTTTTATATTTTATCTCTAAATACCCTCCCTTATATTAAACTATTGAATAGTGTCTGAAATCAGTGTAAACTCATTCTATTTGATATGGTGAGAAAATTAGCAAGTCATGTGAGTTTTCTATTATAATTTGAGGGAAATACATACCATAAATCATGATACAAATTATACATAGTTTCAAATATATTGGTAGATATTATTTAATACTAATTATGGTTTGGAAGGGATCATGTTTTTTCATTATTACATGGGTGGGGATATATATCAATTTCATTTCATTATTCTGAAAAAAAACATTCACCATGTGGTACAATGTGTACATCTATTAGATACCATAAGACAATAAGATAATATTACATATATTGCCCCTCCAAAAAGTAATAGTGGACTGAAACATCATATTCCTCCATTTTTTTAAAATAATATAGGTTATAATTAGAGGAAAATTGAATATGATGAAATCTAAGCTATATAAGAGTTAGAATATTAAAAATTTCCAAAAATCCACATGGATAATGAGGTTTTATAGACATAATTACTTCATTAGATTATAATAGTTTTTAATGAACTAATGTGTTGTGATTTTCTAGTCACCATGGATGATGAATCAATATTAATAGATAAAAATGATCTAGAATATGATATTGGAATAGAAAGTGGAATATATATTAGCATCTAAAATGATTACATATAGTCAAAAATTGATTACATATACCAAAAACATGTTCAGATTTTGGTAGATCCTCAATTGAATATATATAATGTTAGTTAAAAATTGGTTTTACATAAGATTCAAAAATTCGATGGATAAGTGTGTACATATAGTGGATGATTAGTTGTAAGAGGAATAAAAAAACATCATGAAATTGATTATGATAAAACAAGTACACAAGTTTCTAATATAAAATTTGTCAAAATTACATTTTACATTATTTCTTACATTGAAAAATATATTTAGAAAATAGATTTTAAACAAATGTCTTTAATGGTAACCTTTATAATGATTTATATATGACACCCAATGTAAGTTTATGACTCTGAAATATGTCTATATGGTATGAAAATTTCAATTATCCATTAATGGATATAAGAAACCATATAGGTCAGGAGTAATTCATTTTATTATAGTTATAATAAAATTTTGTTTCATCACTAATGAAGTTGATCCTTTTATATATAATATATTTCGTGTGACTAAATCATTTTTATTAAAAGGTTCTTTCAATGACATATCATTTTTTTCAAATAAATTGTCATCCTTACACTATATTAAATAATATATAAAAGTATTTATCTCTACTAAGGGTTTAGGATAATCATAATATATTCTTAGGATCATAATCTTTCAGGATATATCCTAGTGGTTTCTCACTAGAATTCATGGAAGGTATATTGACAAGACTCTAAAGCGATTAAGTATGGAACAATACAAAAGTTAATTGTTTCAAATGACATATGGAATTCATCAATAAAGGGAAGCACCTCCTCTAACACATTATGAAATAAAAATTATTATGAGGATTACATAAATTATTTTATTGGTTTAGTCATGTATTATATTCTATATACTAAGATAGATGACACATTATACATAAATATAGTAAGAAGGTATCATGAGGAAAAATGTGATAATCATTGGATAAAAATCAGTACTACACAAAAGCATCTGAGGTGAACTAAGGATTAGTTTTTGGTATATAATAGAGTTAAGGAACTAGTCACTAAATGATTTGAAAATTCCAATTTCAAAATAGATTTGGATGATATAAATATACATACAATATACATCATCACTCTCAATTGAGATTATGTGAGTTGTAAGAGTGAAATTGATTTTCTGGTCTTAGATCTTACAATAGATTTTGAGTATATTATGACATTGGTGGTAGCTAATGAACTGTTTGAAATTGAAAATCATTCGAGATATTGTCATGGTACCTAGAAATAAATATCCTATCATATATGATTCTAATAATACTGGGGGTTTTCCCTCAAAATAATGAAGGTCACGTCATTGGATGAAGAATTTACAAAAAACGAATAAACTCTTGAGTGATTTTTCTCATTGATATTAACTTACGGTGAGATGAAATTTTGGTAGGATACAAATTTGGGGATCCCTTGAACAAATCATTAACTCAATAGAATCATTTTCATCCTGTGAGTTCTAGCGATCTGAATGTTCGGGGAATTTGGCTCTAGTTCATGTGGGTTTTTTTTATATGATTTTAAAGAATAAATTATATATATAATAGATTGGATATATAGCTAAATATTTAAATATTAATTAAAATCCTTATTAATTATTATTCATTTCTCTGTATCTCATTAATGTAATAATGTACTAGAATATTAGTTTATTAAAAAATTGCCAAAAAGATTCCCATATTGATGAGAACCTTCAAATCCCAAGGCATTATTCCTAAACCCTATTATATGGTAACATAATATTCTATGAGTGGGAATATAGTATACATAATATCTAGTGAAATTATCCATAATTATAGGATACAAGTCTTATGAAGTCTAGACTACAAAATATCTTTAATAAGAGGATATGATAATTAAAATTCCACTAATAATTTAAATTATTAATGATTTATAAGATACAAATATATTTTAGTACATGTAATAGTCCATATATATTAATATTTTATTAATACATGTAATTAATGACACAAATAAAATTCAACTAATATTATGAAAACATTTGTTTGTAGGAATTAGGGTTTGTTGGGTGCATCAAAAATGATATATTATTAATAATATATTATCGAAGGATTTTCCATTCCATAATTATGGATGTTTATATCTTGGATATTTTATTGAAAAATATATAACACAACAATTTACATTCCCATCGTTTAATTATGAGTACATTTTTTATAGTAATATAGTGATGTTTAATGACTGTAGGCTAGCTATATGATTTTATAACATACATGATGATATATTCAGATAAGGGGATTATATTTTCATGGTTCCAAATAGAAGAAACAATGCATTATAAATAATATTTATATTTATATTAAGAATTTTTTTAGTAAATAATTATTATATTATTTAAATGATGTTATTAAATTAAATAAAATTTTCCCAGGAACCTTATCTCTATATATAGACCACAATATTTCTTATACAAGGATAATCAATAATTTTGAATAAATTATCAAAAAATATTTCTCACTATATTCAAAAAAAATTAAACATCTAATAGATGAGACAAACATCTTCCTACATAATGTATATTGAAGTGATCAAGAATAAAATTGAACTATGGTCAATCTGTTAATCTTATATGTGTAAATTAATTGGTGTTGTTTAAAGAACAAAAGAAAATGTGTGGATAACTACTATATAGGTTCAATTTTGGTTCCTCCCTATGCATCTATGGTAATATGAATTTTTTTCACATTGATTAACATATTTATCAAACAACCATCATAAAACTAGGTAATAATTCATTAAATCATTTTTAAATTAATTATATAATTACAAACAAAACCATTCACTATTTATTCTAGGTTTTATATATAAATATTAAATGTAAAACAATCATTTTACTTGATGGTTTTTCTTATCATGATTTTATAATGATTCGTTGAATATAAGAAAATGTATGTGTTGATCGCCCAAGAGGAACATACTGTATATTTGGAACATTCAATATCATGTTCAGTGAATCATGATATGCATTCCATGAAAATTTTGTTTATATTTATGGTAATCAATAATATTCTTTGGTATGGGTTTAAGTGGAATTTGAGTTCATCATGGGAGTAGTAATATCCATGAACCACTAATTATGTTGGATTTTAGTTGTATAGTAATGAATATGGGGACTATGAATCATATGTGACATTTTGAATCATTGTGGGTTGTCACTAATTTAGTGGAATATTAAAATCATATCCTCCAATTTTTTTTTGATTGGAAAATTTTATTAAAAATGTTTATTTGATATAGTATAGATAATAAATTTTGCATTTAATTATTTATACAACATGAACACTAATTTAGTACACAATATTTGATGTTTGTTTCATGGAATAAAAATATACAAATTATGGTTATATATGTTAATTATGGTGAGGGGGATAACATTTATCAATAAAATTAATGATATAGTATTTGAGGATAAAATTAATTGTTTGTGAACATTCAAAAAAAATTCGACAATGTATTTTATATTATTGATACATCACACGTAGTTTGGTATAAAAATTAAGGAACCTCAAAATTAATCATAGAATTTACTTGAAATGAACTATTTATAACTAGTTTAAGATATCATGGAAATTATGATTTCATAACATAGTCATATACTGTAAAATTAATGGGTAGTACATTATTTAATAAATATATAAGGTGTCCATCAAATTATTGGAAATGTTTTTTCAATATATTTTATTTATTTTTATCATGAGATCATCTAGAAGTTATTGTGTTATTTTAATTCCTAAAATGGGTGTTATAAGGAGTTTCATTAATTTAATTGTGTCAAAAAACTAGGAATTTATGGTTATATTAAACATTTTAGATTCATGAAATGAATATTATTTACATATTTGTAATGTATTTTCATTCACATTGGAGATTCATTACAAATATAAATATATTAATGTAATATCCTCCATTAAATGAATGAGTAGTTTTAGGAACTCTTTTTATAATCTTGGTGATACTTTATATTTTGGTGACATGAATTCATTTATATATGGTAAAAGTATATATCTTGGGTGAGCTACCATTAAGATATTGTTTAGATCCCTTTTTAATTAGTCAATTACATTATAGGGATATTCAATCCATGTGAACTTATATTTTCACGTCATATAATTTAATTAATCACTAAAAATATTTCATGGATGAATGTAGGATAATGTTAGATTGTATGAAATACATATTTAATATTAATCCATTATATATGGAATCAAAAAATTATCAGGGATGAAAATTTCTAGGTGTAAACTATAATTGAAACATTTTTTAACATTTCATGGTTATAATGTTGATAAAGTATTCATGGAATATAAAAATTTTATAGTTGTATAATGTATCATTAAAGTGTTTTTATGGAATATTTTTTTGGGGATTTTTAATGGTTGGGTACAAAATATGAAATTGCATATCCTTCGGAATATAAAAAGGATCATAGGCTGTGTTTGGGGGGGTTGATAGTTTAAATGATATTATTATATTTCTTTAAGTAATAATAGCTTCGGAATTGTCATTAATGTTCCCCAAAACTAAGCTCTATTGTATGTTGATAAAAACAGACAAATTATGTGTAAATTTGATTCAAATTTATATGAATCAATCCAATCATTTATATATTTATAGAATATAATAAATGGTTCTATCAAATTATCCCATAACCATAAGAATTAATGGTTTAGTTTAATATGATTTTAACAACTTGTTAACATTATTATAAATATTTATCATTAATCACAACATAATATATCTCCTCTTATACATTTACTGTGTTATAAAAAACATCATAACATGAGTAATTATTAATAAAAAAATTTCTAGAAAAAACACATAATACGATAATTTAAAATAATCCTATAATCAAGTGATCGATCATAATAGTGTGACAAAACATATGGATGATATTAATTTCATATTAAGTGAACATGGAGCAATAAGAGTTTTCCATGTGTAATAATATAACAGAATGTACTCTAATGTAATTAAATATTGGCCATCGAATATTAAAATTGAATTGCTAATAAAATTCATTATTTTTTCCATAAAAAGGGAATATAACATTGGAATGTGAAAAAACAATACCATGAGAAATTATAACCTAGTGGTGTATGCATTTCTACTTGATCCCCATGTCATAGAATACTTGGGATAACAAATCATATTTACTTTTTGATTGGGATAATGAACATTGGAAACTAGTGGATTTAGGAAACCAATTATAATAACCTCTTGGTATTAGGAATATAACCCATTGACCTTATTATTATAAGGAGAAAAATAAATTTACCCTCTAGGGATTCAAGAAACAACCCATGTAACCACCTGGTCTTGTCGAATAAGACTCATATAACAACTTAGTCCTTATAAAATAACATTTATAAACTCTTGGGACTAAATTAATGGATATTATTTACAATTTGTCTTAGTATTATAAATCTTATACCCATTTCTGATTGGTATAAAAAACTATATACTGTCTTAGGGTTAGGATGGAACATATACACCCTTTTTAATCTCATGATATTTAAAAGAATACATGATTCACTGAAGGTAAATAAAGGAACTCATACATTAGATAATAATTTTAATATTATTTTTCATCAGGGATAACATGAATGAAATCATATTTCAAACATAAATTAATTAAATAATTGAAATTTGGTTCATTCTATGAGGTAAATCAAAAAAAATTATATTCCATATAAAGAGATAATTTGTATCATATCATAGAAAAACATCAAATTATTAAAAAAATGTAAATAGATGTTGAAATATTTTAAAAATATCATATTTTATAATATTTGATAATTCATCATGAAAATAGTGGAATAAATGTAACATTTTTTAAATTAATGAAAGCATATTAAGAATTTTTCACATTTAAACATAATACATATAGAATGATAATGACTTTATAATATACACTTAAAATTTTAATTTATAAAAATTACTGAAATAAATATTATTTGAAAAACTTTCTATGAGAGTACATTAACATTAAATGATTCGTTAATGAAAACTATGTCATTAAAATTACTCTTTAAAATCAATAAATCGTTTTTAAAATAAATATTTTAGTATTAAACAATATATTTTGATTATATTTTCCATCCAAAATCATTATGAATAAAAATAAATTGTAACACCATTTTTAAAACATTTAAATGTAGCTTCATAGTGAATAATTATCAAAAAATGAAAGAACATATTCACATAGAATAGTTTGTATAGGGATTCTTTTTTTAGAAGTATACGTCTGAAAAATATTAAAAAAAAGTCATATATTTTTTATGAATTTCAACTAAAATAAAATAAATTTATTCAATAATTTATTTATATATAATTTTATCCATAAAATTAATATGTTTATAGAAGAGGAATATTACCTATTGAAAATAAGAGTTGGGTCACCTTCACTAACAATAATCAAGTCATGCATGTTATTTACATACATTAACGAAATTGAGATGGGACATGTAAAACCTAAATAATAAAGAGAAGTAAAAAATGAATTGGATTTTAGAGATAAATGTCACAAAATATTTCTCTAGGTGGAAATTAATTCCTATGAATCTCAATTTGAAATTTTGATTGGAAAGTTATCCTAACGCCTTTGGTAACCCTTAATGAAGATGATATTAGAAGATTGTAATTTTGGGGGATCTATAATAACTTTTTATTTTTAATTTTTTTTTGAGATAAATAAATCAATGGTAATTTTGTGAACTATATAAATGAATAAAATTGGTTGGTATGATATAAAATTTAAATTACACAAATTCATTTGGGAAAAAATGTTTTACGATTTGTAATAATAAAATAAAAATACAATATAGGATAAATATTCAAATGATCCTTACAATAACATAAAAAAATATAATATAATTATATTTCAATTTAGAGTGAAAAAATATAGACCATATAAATTGAAATATGTGCCTGAACAAAACCCGCATCAATGAAAAGAATTTGAGAACAAATGTTTTCCTCAAATTTAGACTTCTGATAATTTTTTTAAACACCGTTATAATAATAATTAAAATTGTAATAAGATTTTCTATACCCTTAATCATATATATTACCCAAAATACAATTCAATAATAATAATTTTTTATACATTCATCTTAATTTTATATTTAAGTTAATTTGAAAATGATTTCAATTTTGATTGATTCCCACATGCTTTTAAATATAAATTTTAACGCACAATAATTGATAAAAATTTCATCAATACTATAATATATTTTATACTAAAATGAAATATTGAAAATTATTTATAAATATCTATTTCATTTTCATGATAATTTTTGTTATAGTTTAAGAAGGGGGAATCTGAGTGTGCCTTTTTTTATTTTTTAGAATGAATAATGTTGTAATATTAATAATGATTTTCAGTAAAAATATTAAAAATATAATATTATAAATTAAAATTTTTTACAAAATTATTTAATGTATTATAAAATAATATGTTATCATAGATATCCATAATGTAAATTTATATGTAGTTTTTATTGATGGTTAAACTAAACAAAAAAACATGTTATAATTAATTAATGTATATTAAATGATTTTGTTTTAATATTATTATTCAATAAGAATAATGGAATTATTTAAACATTTTATGTAGGCTAATAAGAAATTTTAAGAGTCGGTATAATATGAAAAATAATAAAAAATTATTACTTAAAATGTATATTTTGTTTTTCTTCCCATTTTTCTCATTTCGGTTTGTTAAACTTATAGATAGAAACAATAGTTTATATTTCATATATAATTACGATTTTTTATAGAATATAAATCCATTAATAAATATAATATTTATTCACTAAATCCATTTTTTAACCATCTGTGAATAGTTGTGATAGAAAAACAAAAAGCTTAATTCATTTAGGCAGAAGTTCACACGTATGTGTGAGAGACATATTTTCTTAATGGATTGAAATGTGATAAAAACATATTATACCATTATCATAATATAATTTCTCTATAATATTTATCATGACCTAATTATAATAATTTGGTTATAATATTTTAGCAGGAATGTAATAAATGGAAAAAATAAGGGAGATTTTATTACTCATGTTGAATGCTTGAATCATCCCTTAAATGATTCCATTGAAATAGTGAACATATGATAATTTATTTTTTAAAGAAATGATTATGAAACTAGAAGATAATTATTGGAGAGTAAAATGAACCAAATTTTCCAATTATTCTCTAATTATAAGTGACTCTTCATGTGGGTTGATGTTACATCATTTATTGTTGAAAAATAAGAACTTTTACAATGAAAGAGAATGTTACGTAAGGTGTATGAATTGAATTTCTGGATAGTTAGAAATTTTATGTCATGATTATTTTTTTATAAATTTATCTATATAGTTATAAAATATCATTGGTCTTATATAGGACGTTTGTTTCATGTTATGATAGTAAAATTCATTCCTTGAAAAATTACCCATATTATCCCTTATTATTCATGATTATAAAATTAACCATAGTAATTATATATTTAAAATAATTAATAAGATGAACCTTAAAAAAATTATAATTATAATTTAATATTTTGGAAACTATCTAATTTTATAAATTTAATTAATAGTAAAATATTATCAGTTAAATTGAAATATATGATATATATAAACCGGTTCACATAGGAAAACTTCACATAAAAAATTAAATACTTTTATTTTTATATTTATTATTTACTAAATAATGTAAATATATATTTCGTATAAAAGTATGTTTTATCATTATTTAATCATAGAATGTTCTTATTCTTAAAATAATCTTGAGTATCATTTAAAATATTACTTTTTTTAATATATATTTTAATAATTTAAATTATCTATTTTGTTATTTAAATAAACTAATTGAATATTGAAAATATATTAGTTTCCAAAAAGAATATATATATATATATATATATATATATTTCTATATCTATATATTATTAATTGTAAATTTAGATTTTTTAATGAATTTACCTCTATTTATACAAACCAATTCAATCTCTATATAATAATGATAACATTTAGAAATAAAAAATTTATCTTTTCAAAATGTATCAAATTCATATTTGACTTCTCTTACCAATATAATAGGATAAAAAAATATCTAGGATACATGAAATAATGTATCCTAATGAGAGATTCCAAAATGATATTAATAAAAATATGGTTAAAGAACCATGTGCTTTTAAATGAAAGAAATGAGTGGTCTTTTGTGTACTATGATGCTACAATGTTGGAAACCTTATTCCCTTATCTCCTCATATAAGGCCCCAGCCTTAAACCTTACTTAATCTTGAGTTATTACAAGATTACACATTGAGGATCATTTCAGGTTTAGAGTTTTAGAGAATTAGATCATAAAACATGCATTACATTCCACATATAAACAAAGTGGTTACATAAAGATAGTATTCTTCATTCCCATCAATGGAAACACATTTAAAATAAAACATGGATTATTTCTTGACACATCCTTGACTCTATCATCTTATCATGTACCTTTCCCTTGACCTGTGAAAAACATTTCAAAAAACTTGGGATGAGCATAAAAACTCAGTATGGGTTATAAAAAACATGGAAAGGAAACATGAGTTCATATATACATAAGAATGAAATCATACTTTACCCATAAAACATTGGAACTTTAACATACCTCATAAAATCATGAATAAATCATAGAAATCATAAGACATAAAGGTAACTTGAGGCATTCATAACATTCTTACGAAGGGAGTAACCCTCTTGGTTACGTTTGGAATACCCATCACAGTATATTCCCTAAATCTCTTCGTAGAAACCTTAACGTTTCACTCCTTCGTGTTTCCCAATGCATTGGAGAGCTATATCGGGCTCACCCACCCTTAGTTTATCACGGAACCACCCGTCTTCATTATAATGCCCAAGAACCATAACATAATCGTTTCACATAAAACATGCATAAAGGAAACATAACATTTCCACATTTCAATCACAAGATATCAATACAACACAAACTCATTGTGAAAACAATTTTCAATACCAAAATAAAAGAAAAGTAAAGCATGGTATTTATTTTTCTTTTAAAAAAAGGTATGGCTTGTAGAGGAAGCTGAAACTCAAATAACGGTCACGACGGCGGAGAAGTCGTTGTCGCCGAATACGTATGACAGAAACATTCCCTTTTGTTGTTTAGTAAACGCTTCGTATAAAAAAGAATTCCTTTTGAATAAATGTAAAAGTCAAAGGGGTTTATACACCGTATAAAAGAAAGTTGTGTATAAAATAAAATATGCCTCAAAGAAAGGAGACTGAGACGAAGTCCCATACCTCGTATCCAACTTGACCCGACCATTCTTTAATCTCCTGAATAATAAACTTGAGTTAATCTCTACTTTCTTAAGAACCTTTTTCAAGTTCACTATTCCTTTTATACCATGTTATGGACATCATGTAATCATTTAAGTTAATAATGTTCATTTTGTCGGTATTTGGTTCTTAAGTCAAAAAGAGACTTCTTACACTTACATGTTGTTAATTTGGTCAAAGGTTCATTATATCCAGAATGATATTAATGAATTGGATAACATATACATCATATATATTCAGCATATACATGTATTTATAATATTACATCACATTTAGAGGTAAGAAATGAAATGCACCGTTCATGGAGACGGTAAGCCGTACGTGCGCATAAACGCTACTTCCATTTCTATTTCGTATTTTTTTGGAATGGAATCATAATTATATAAGAGTATACTATAATTCCAGTATAATAACATATATAATATCATTAACTTTATCCTTTACACATCCCACATATGGTATTAACGAATCAAATCACTTTCAGGGGCGGTAGTCCGCACTTCCTAAAATGAAGATATCGTGTTTACCCATAATGGAAACCATAAAGGTATTCCCAAAATGAAAAGCAAACAGAAGCTTAAAGAAACCATAAACATATTATATATCATATATAAAAATATTGACATCATAATGGCCACCTTTGAAGGTGTTAAATGAGTATTGAACAATCATCATTTCGGGAGGCAGAATTTCTCCATCCACGGAAACCGTATGTTCTTTAACCATTTGATGTAGTTGTGTGAGAGTGTAGATAAAATAAATATTATAAAAACATCATAGTATATTTAGGATACTGGTGTTGTTACAAAATAAGTAAATAAAAAGAGTTTAGGGGGTTTGAGAAGAAAAATAAAACAAATGAACATGAGAGAATGAATTACCTTTAAAAGTTTAACTCCTTTTGATTTGAGCCTAAAGGCTTCCTTTGAATGGATTATGCCCAAAGGGAATCCTCTAGGATGAGGATAGGTATGTGGAGAGAGTAAATGGGCAGGGGTTGGCCGAGCCAAAGGCCTGAGGAGTGTGTGAAATGAGGTAGAGGTGGGGGCCTTTTATAAGAGGAGAGGAGGGGCACTTTTGGAAAGTAAAGAAATATTACTTTATTTAAAAATGTGTTTCGGTTTTAAAAGGTACCAAATTGATATAATTCGTGGATAAGGTGATAAGGGTTCGACATCCACTCATCTAATTGGTTTTGGACATGTGTAGTTCATAGATGTTACATTATCTTTCCATTTTATTTAAATCGTCAAATAATGATGTCATCGCTGCATCATTAACATGTCATAAATAATTTAATTTATTTAATGTCCAAAAATTATAAAAAAAACTACTATGATGTATGAAATCTTTTTATATTTCCAATGACTATTTATAATCAAAAATCTGATCTTTATAAGCCCATGTAAAAATTGTTTTCGTAAAACATATTATGTTTGTGTCATTTTTACTTTTACATTAAATAAAAAGTTATTTTTGTTATTTCCCAACAAAAGTGGATCCATGGGGTCCCCAAGTTGACACATGGCTTTTATTGGTCGGCCATGAAACAACCAATAAGGTTGGGACATGTGTCTAGGTCATTTCATATTATTAAAGAATTATTTATACCTTAAACTACCCTAATTACCACTAATCGCGATTAAGAACTTAATAAGTGACTATTTACCAAAAAATTATTATAATCTCATTGAACAACATTTTACTTCTAAATGACAACCATATATGTCGTATTTTCAAAATTCAATACACATTAGTGGGAAACTTTCATTTAACTGAAAAATCAGTTTGCTTGATTACCACTTAGTGGTTTCACTATTCATCAAAAATTAGAGTTTTTCAGAAAATTACCAAAAATTCACCCTAAGCTATATTTGATATTCCGAATTTAAAAATGAAGTCTATCTTACAAAATTCAATACATATAAGTCAAATTAATTAATTTAATAATTAATTCCCGCTCCCAGAGAAAATAGCGTGTTTTTACAAAACAATAAGTATTAAAAGATTGACACCAGTTTAAGTCTAATTTCAAAGTGAAATTGATTCCAATGACCACCATTGGATAAAATGGTAAAAATATATTCATATTACACGTTAAGACCAATTCAAAAGATAATATAATCATATTAATAAATTAGATTAAAAATAGTTTTGATGTAAAATGCAGTATTTTTCACAATTCATTAAAAAAATGAACATTGTCAGAAAAATACCAAAAATTCACACAAAGTAAATTTTGATGTCCCAATCATAAATAATAAGTTTATTTTGACAAACATAGTTTATAAAATTGTCAAACTATAGATTCAAAAATGGTTTTCCATCAAAAGGTAGTAAAACAATCTTTTAAGAATATTAGTGTATTCCATGCATAAGATTGTATTTATTTTCATTTTAAGCCTATATAACACTATCTTAATCATTAATAGACATAGATAAAAATATCTATTATTCATTACTTACTTGGGATGTTACATCCTTCCCCCCTTTAGAAATATTGCGTCCCCGCAATTTATTTACTTATCGAATAAATGGGGGTACTTATCCCTCATTGCATTTTCAGATTCCCATGTTGCCTCTTCAATCATGTGGTTCTTCCACAAAACCTTTACCTGGTGAACCACCTTATTCCGTAACACTTGCTCCCTGTGGTCAAGAATCTGGACCGGTTGTTCCTCATAAGATAGGTTCTCTTCCAGCTGAACTACCTCTGGACTCAAAACATGAGATGGATCTGGCATATACTTTCTCAACATCAAAACGTGAAAAACATTGTGTACCTGAGATAAACTCGGAGTTAAAGCCACTCGGTATGCAACTGATCCAACACTCTCCATAATTTCGTATGGTCCAACAAACCTTGGACTCAACTTTCCTTTCTTACCAAATCTCATCACGCTTTTCCAAGGAGAAACCTTGAGAAAAACATGATCACATACCTCGAAAGATAGATCCTTCCTCCGGTTATCCGCATAACTCTTCTGCCTGCTCTGAGCTGTTCTCATGTGTTTCTGAATCAGCTGAACATTTTCTACCATCTCTTCTACCAATTCTGGTCCCATCAACTTCCTTTCACCCACTTCATCCCAGAATGCTGGAGTTCGACACCGCTTCCCATATAATGCCTGAAATGGTGCCATCTGTATACTGGAATGAAAACTGTTATTATATGAAAATTCAACCAAAGAAAGATGTTGGTCCCAACTTCCCTGATAATCCATAGAACAAGATCGTATCATATCCTCCAATGTCTGAATTGTTCGTTCTGACTGTCCATCTAATTAAGGATGACAAGCTGTACTAAAATTTAATTCAGTACCCAACGACTTCTGAAGGCCTTTCCAAAAGTTAGAAGTAATCCTGGGATCACGATCCGATACAATGGAGAGAGGAACTCCATGTAACCTGAATATCTCTTTATGATACAAACGGGAAAGTTGAACAAGAGAGAAAGTATCTCGTATAGCAAGGAAATGAGCAGATTTGGTCAAGCGATCAACAATAACCCAGATTGCATTATTAACTCGAGATGTCTTCGGTAATCCAACAAAAAAGTCCATGGATATATTCTCCCAATTCCAATCTGGCACTGGTAAAGGCTGAAGCATCCCTTTCGGTAACTGCCGCTCTGCTTTAACCTGCTGACAAGTCAAACACTTCACAGTAAAATCAGCAATATCTCTTTTCATTCCATCCCACCAGTAATACTCCTGCAGATCTCTATACATCTTAGTACTGCCCGGATGAACTGAAAACGGAGAACTATGAGATTCACATAACAACTCTCTCTTCAATTTTGAATCACAAGGCACACACAATCTCTTCCCAGATCTCAAAACACAATCATTATCAATGTTGAATTTAGGCAACTTACCTTTCTGAACCAGCTCTACCTTTTTCTGCAACTCACTGTCTTGCTTCTGTGCTTGCTTGATTCTATCTGATAGAGAAGATCTCACTGATACCTGAAACAAATCAGAAGGACTTCCTTCACCAACAACTTCTATGACAAAGTTCATCAAATCCTTAACCAAAGGATCACTTTCCAAACGCAACATTGTTAATGAAGCATTACTTTTTCGACTCAAAGCATCAGCCACTTTATTTGCTTTTCCCGGATGGTAATGAATTGTACAATCATAATCCTTGATTAATTCTAGACATCTTCTTTGTCTCATGTTTAACTCTTTCTGAGTGAATATATACTTTAAACTTTTGTGATCGGTATATATTTCACACTTTACTCCATACAAATGATGCCTCCAAATTTTTTAAGCAAAAAACAACAGCAGCTAATTCCAAATCATGTGTAGGTTAATTTACCTAATGAGTTTTCAACTGTCGTGAACCATAAGCAATTACCTGATCATTCTGCATTAGGACGCAACCAAGTCCTTTCAATGAAGCATCACTGTATATAACAAACTCACCATTCCTGGAAGGTAGTGCCAAAACTGGAGCATTCACCAATCTTCTTTTCAATTCCTGAAAACAATCATCACATTCTTTTGTCCAGATAAACTTAACACCCTTCCGAGTTAGCTTAGTCATTGGACTAGATAACTGTGAAAAATTTCTAACAAACCTTCGGTAATAGCCCGCCAAACCAAGGAAGCTACGAATCTCAGTTACATTTGTGGGTCTTGTCCATTCTTCCACAACTTTTGTTTTTGCAGAATCAACAGTTATTCCATGTTTAGAAACAATGTGACCAAGGAAAGAAATTTGTTGCAACCAAAACTCACACTTGCTGAATTTCTCATACAATTACTTTTCTTTTAAGGTTTGCAAGATAACCCTTAAATGTCTTTCATGCTCCTCTTTACTTTTAGAAAACACCAAAATATCATCAATGAAAACCACCACAAACTTATCCAAGAACTCATGGAAAATTCTATTCATTATGTCCATGAATACAGCAGGTGCATTGGTTAGCCCAAAAGGCATTACTACAAATTCATAATGGCCATATCTCGTACGGAATGCGGTCTTCTGAATATCTGCCTCTTTTACCTTCAGCTGATGGTACCCCGATCTCAGGTCAATCATTGAAAAAAACTGAGCTCCCTGGAGCTGATCAAACAAATCATCGATATGAGGCAAAGGATATTTGTTCTTAACAGTGATATTATTCAAGGCTCTATAATCAATGAAAAGTCTCATAGAACCATCTTTTTTCTTAACAAACAAAATAGGAGCACCCCATGGTGATGTGCTAGGTCTAATGAAACCTTTCTCTAATAAATCTTGCAATTTCTCCTTCAACTCTAAAAGTTCAATTTGTGCCATTCAATAAGGGGGTTTTGAAATTGGCTTAGCATCAGGAACTAAGTCAACAGTAAACTCAACTTCCCGATCTGGTATTATTCAAGGAAACTCATCAGGAAAAACATCAGGATACTCATTCACCACTGGCACATCATTAATCTGAACAGTTCCTTTTTTTTCAACGACGTGTGCAAGGTAACATTCATTTCCATCTTTTACAAGTTTCTCGGCCCCTTGATATGTTATCAAAAGTAAGGGTTCATTCTTGTAAACAAACTGAAAGTCTTTCTAAAAAGAAACTTCTTTAGCTCTACAGTCAATCTTAGCATGGTAAATAGAGAGCCAATCCATACCCAGGATAACATCAAACTCCACTAGAGGTAGAACAATGAGGTTTGCAAGTAGGTTCTTTCCACAGATAAGGATAGGAAGATTCTTATAAATTCTTTTTTGCCTCAACATTCCCCCCAAGTGTTTTTACCAAAAGATCAGGAGTCATTTCTTGAGATGGTATTCCCATTTTACTAGAAAAGGTTTCAGAGATGAAAGAATGTGTAGACCCCGAATCAAACAACACACTGGAATAATCTGAAAAAACAAACAAAGTACATGATACAACTTCATTTGATGGCCCGAAATCCGCTGAAGAAGTTGCAAAGGATTTCACCACCCCTTTCTGCTTGTAGTCTAACTGCTTCCCATCACTCAAGCTCTTTGTCGGACACTCATTTTCATAGTGACCCATCTCATTGCACTTATAACATTTCACTAACTGTAAATCAAATTTTTTCTTACCTTCACCTTGATTCTTTTAAGTGCATTCACGAGCCTTATGTCCCATCTTACCACATTGGTAGCACTTTCCAGAATTCAGAAGACATTCCCCAGCATGCCTTTTGCCACATTTATCACAAACTGGAAACTTAGTTCTCTTACAATCAGACTTTTTTGAAGAATTCTTACCTTTCTCCTGCCACCTCGGTCTCTTCTTCTGCTGGTTGTTATAGAACACTTGGTCATCGGCAAACTCCATTTCCACCTCCTCAGCACATCAAACAAGCTTTTCATAACTTTTAAACTCTTGAGAAGCTAATTCCCTTCGATATTTTGGCTTTAATCCTGAGTAAAAACGATTGATTTTACTATCAAGGTCTCGAATAAAATTTGGAGCATACCTTGACAATCGAGTGAACCTTTCATCATAGGCAGCCACTGAGTCTTCCTCTTGCCTCAATTCCAAGAATTGCTTTTCCATCCTAAGTCGAACAGCCTTAGGAAAATACTTCTCAAGAAACATACCTTTGAATTCATCCCAGTCAAGAGCATCAATCTCATTGGCGTCCTTGATATTTTTAACCATAGACCACCACTGATCTGCTTCACCCTCCAAACGGTAAATAACAAGACTAAACTTTTGATTATCTGAACACCCCATGACATCAAAAATCTTCTCCAGTGCTTTAATCCACCCTTCAGCTAACACAGGGTCAGATGATCCTCTGAATGATGGTGGATGTTGCCTCATGAAATGGTCCACCACTAACATGTTCCTCTGTGGTTGGTCTGGCTGATCTCGTGTATGGATACCACCACCATTTATCGCTTGAGTCAACTGCACCATTACTGCAACAAACTGTTCAGTTCCAATTCCGGCCATTTTTGGATGCTGATTCGGAAGGTTATTTCATTCTGTATGCCTTCCTAGCACTGCTTCCCTGTTTCCTCTACGGAAAACCATTCTGAAAAAACATGTCTTAGATGAAGCAACATGGTAATCTTTAAATGCAATATCATTTCAAAATAAATAAATAAATTTGGATAATCATTTAATAGAATTCTAACTCCTAAAGTTATCTAAACCGGCCTTTGATGCCAACTATAAGGCCCCAGCCTTAAACCTTGCTTAATCTTGAGTTATTACAAGATTACACATTGAGGATCTTTTCGGGTTTAGAGTTTTAGAGAATTAGATCATAAAACTTGCATTACATTCCACATATAAACAAAGTGGTTACATAAAGATAGTATTCTTCATTCCCATCAATGGAAACACATTTAAAATAAAACATGGATTATTTCTTGACACATCCTTGACTCTGTCATCTTATCATGTACCTTTCCCCTGACCTGTGAAAAACATTTCAAAAAACTTGGGACGAGCATAAAAACTCAGTATGGGTTATAAAAAAAACATGGAAATGAAACATGAGTTCATATATACATAAGAATGAAATCATAATTTACCCATAAAACATTGGCACTTTAACATACCTCATAAAATCATGAATAAATCATAGAAATCATAAGACATAAAGGTAACTTGAGGCATTCATAGCATTCTTACGTAGGGAGTAACCCTCTTGGTTACGTTTGGAATACCCATCACAGTATATTCCCTAAATCTCTTCGGAGAAACCTTAACGTTTCACTCCTTCGCGTTACCCAATGCATTGAAGAGCTATATCGGGCTCACCCGCCCTTAGTTTATCACGGAACCACCCGTCTTCATAATAATTCCCAAGAACCATAACATAATCGTTTCACATAAAACATGCATAAAGGAAACATAACATTTCCACATTTCAATCACAAGATATCAATACAACACAAACACATTGTGAAAACCATTTTCAATACCAAAATCAAAGAAAAGTAAAGCATGGTATTTATTTTTCTTTTAAAAAGAAGGTATGGCTTGTAGAGGAAGCCGAAACTCAAATAACGGTCACGACGGTGGAGAAGTCGTTGTCGCCGCATACGTAAGGAAAAAACATTCCCTTTTGTCGTTTAGTAAACGCTTCGTATAAAAAGGATTCCTTTTGAATAAATGTAAAAGTAAAAGGGGTTTATACACCGTATAAAAGAAAGTTGTGTATAAAATAAAATATGCCTCAAAGAATGGAGATTGAGACGAAGTCCCATACCTCGTATCCGACTTGACCCGACCGTTCTTTAATCTCCGGAATAATAAACTTGAGTTAATCTCTACTTGCTTAAGAACCTTTTTCATGTTCACTATTCCTTTTATACCATGTTATGGACATCATGTAATCATTTAAGTTAATAATGTTCATTTTGTCGGTATTTGGTTATTAAGTCAAAAATAGACTTCTTACACTTACATGTTGTTAATTTGGTCAAAGGTTCGTTATATCCAGAATGATGTTAATGATTTGGATAACATATAAATAATATATATTCAGCATATACATGTATTTATAATATTACATCACATTTAGAGGTAAGAAATTAAATGCACCGTTCATGGAGACGGTAAGCCGTACGTACGCATGAACGCTACTTCCATTTCTATTTCGTATTTTTTTTGGAATGGAATCATAATTATATAAGAGTATATTATAATTCCAGTATAATAACCTATATAATATCATTAACATTATCCTTTACACATCCCACATATGGTATTAACGAATCAAATCACTTTCAGGGGGCGGTAGTCCGCACTTCCTAAAATGAAGATATCGTGTTTACCCATAATGGAAACCATAAAGGTATGCCCAAAATGAAAAAAAAACAGAAGCTTAAGGAAAACATAAACGTATTATATATCATATATAAAAACAGTGACATCATAATGGCCACATTTGAAGGTGTTAAATGAGTATTGAACAATCATCGTTTCGGGAGGCAGAATTTCGCCATCCACGGAAACCGTATGTTCTTTAACCATTTGATGTAGTTGTGTGAGAGTGTAGCTCAAATAAATATTATAACAACATCATAGTATATTTAAGATACTGGTGTTGTTACAAAATAATTAAATAAAAATAGTTTAGGGGGTTGGAGAAGAAAAATAAAACAAATGAACATGAGAGAATGAATTACCTTTAAAAGTGTAACTTCTTTTGATTTGAGCCTAAAGGCTTCCTTTGAATAGATTATGCCCAAAGAGAATCCTATAGGATGAGGAGAGGGATGTGGAGAGAGTAAATGGGCAGGGTTTGGCCGAGCCAAAGTCTTGAGGATTGTGTGAAATGAGGTAGAGGTGGGGGCCTTTTATAAGAGGAGAGGAGGGGCACTTTTGGAAAGTAAAGAAATATTACTTTATTTGAAAATGTGTTTCGGTTTTAAAAGGTCCCAAATTTATATAATTCGTGGATAATGTGATAAGGGTTCGACATCCACTCATCCAATTGGTTTTGGACATGTGTAGTTCATAGATGTTACATTATCTTTCCATTTTATTTAAATCGTCAAATAATGATGTCATCGCTGCATCATTATCATGTCATAAATAATATAATTTATTTAATGTCTAAAAATTATAAAAAAAATACTATGATGTAGGAAATCGTTTTATCATTCCAATTACTATTTATAATCAAAAATCTGATCTTTATAAGCCCATGTAAAAAAAATTTTCGTAAAACATATTATGTTTGTGTCATTTTTACTTTTACATTAAATAAAAAGTTATTTTTGTCATTTCCCAACAAAAGTGGATCCATGGGGTCCCCAAGTTGACCCATGGCTTGTATTGGTCGGCCATGACACAACCAAAAAGGTTGGGACATGTGTCTAGGTCATTTCATATTATTAAAGCATTATTTATACCTTAAACTACCCTAATTACCACTAATCGCGATTAAGAACTTAATAAGTGACTATTCACCAAAAAATTATTATAATCTTATTGAACAACATTTTACTTCTAAATGACAACCATATATGTCGTATTTTCAAAATTCAATACACATTAGTGGTAAACTTTCATTTAACTGAAAAATCAGTTTGCTTGATTACCACTTAGTGGTTTCACTATTCATCAAAAATTGGAGTTTTTCAGAAAATTACCAAAAATTCACCCTAAGCTATATTTGATATTCCGAATTCAAAAATGAAGTCTATTTTAAAAAATTCAATACATATAAGTCAAATTAATTAATTTAATAATTAATTCCCGCTGCCAGAGCAAATAGCGTGTTTTTACAAAACAATAAGTATCAAAAGATTGACACCAGTTTAAGTCTAATTTCAAAGTGAAATTGATTCCAATGACCACCATTGGATAAAATGGTAAAAATATATTCATATTACATGTTAATACCAATTCAAATGATAATCTAATCATATAAATAAATTAGATTAAAAAACAGTTTTGATGTAAAATGCAGTATTTTTCACTATTCATTTAAAAAATGAACATTGTCAGAAAAATACCAAAAATTCACACAAAGTAAATTTTGATGTCCCAATCATAAAACTAAGTTTATTTTGACAAAAATAGTTTATAAAATTGTCAAAATATAGATTCAAAAATGGTTTGCCATCAAAAGGCAGTAAAACAATCTTTTAAGAATATTAGTGTATTCCATGCATAAGATTGTATTTATTTTCATTTTAAGCCTCTATAACACTATATTAATCATTAATAGACATAGATAAAAATATCTATTATTCATTACTTACTTGGGATGTTACACCTCATGTTAAGAAAATAATTCATATTTTAAATAAGAATATAGAATACAAGGAGGATATTATATATTTAAATTTTATTGGAGGAGTTATCTTGTATAGAAGAAACAATTTTTTAGGAATCAATTTCAATGGAGGTGAGTTCTATATATTTGGAGTGGAATTGTTAAAACCAATTATATATATGATTAACCTCTATGAGGTGGGAGAGTCCATGCCCATTGAAGGAATTGAATGAAAGTAAATTTGATCACTTTGGGCGATGAATGATCTCACCCCAAATGATTCCTTAGAAGCATCATCATCTATAATATTTACGAGACAGTGGGGATGTACCCACACACACATCAATTAATTTAAACATGGTTTTAAAATTAATCGAAGGAACCTCATCCATCCAAATTCTTCGATAATATATTGTGATGCTCATAATTCTTCCAAAACATGTATAGGCCCACAACCGTGTTTCTAGATCTAACCATAAATGAAATTTTTATGTTGTAAGATCCATAAGTCCTTGATTTATTACTCATATTACAAATGTATTGTTATTCATCTACCAAGATAATTTATTTCATATTCTTTCATATTGATTTATTCCCACACCATGCAACCAAATAGTATAAATTAAATGATCGAACGAAATATAGAAGAATGGATAGTGGTCAATGTATGTCACTTCCAATAAACAATTTCCACTCAATATAAAATATTAGGTGAAAATATGATTCTCCACAATGGGTCTAGTAGCAGAGGCACAAAAATGACAGGTCTATTCCCTCAATCTAGATTTCCTCATCAATTTGGATTGAATAGTTCATTATGTATTGAAAAAGGAAGTTGATTTTTTATTGGATTCATGGAAAAATAGATCCCCTTGTTCATCCTAAATGACATGGAATACACAAAATAAAAAATTGTATCCATTGGAAAAAAATCATTGACTATATTCTGTTGAAGATACACCTATCTTAGTCATTTGACATCATAATATTGTTAATAAACTCTCATTTATACAAGTGCATTGTTTTATGAATGAACATTAGATGGGAGTAAAAAAGTGAGAAAGGTATATTAAGAGTCAGGAAAACTAGAATCAAAGATATGTTCATCATTGGTCACATTTCTAGAAATAGATGTCATATTGAGTGATTATCCATCCTGAGTGAGGTTAACGAAAATGGTTACGGAATATCAGAATCATTCATAGTTTGCAGACCCTTCCATTTGTATTTTTTTCACCTCAATACATGGTTGCTGTGAATGATTCCATAAAGGACATAACATCTACCACCCCATGCTACCTTCTTTTTAAGGAAGTACATAATGACCAAAAAATGTTATCAATTATCCCCTTGTTCTTTCTCACGTACAGCCATTCATACCCATGAATCCTAAAAATATATACCCTCTCTGTGATAATTCAATTTGAAATTATTTATTAGATTCTCTATTTTATTTGAATATTTCTTATAACATTCAAGGTATACAAAATTTTCATGAGGATTTTGGTGAGACAATATGACACAATAATGATTATTCCACATGAGGATCATTAAAATTTCTTCATTCTATTGATGTTGTTGTATCAATCATCACAAATTCTATAAAAGTGATGGATTTGATTTCCACTCTCAATGATCTGGACTCCCCAGCATTCCATAGTGAATATCCTTCATAAAACCCTTGCTTATATCTGTATTTCTCACATGCATCTTAACCAATAATCTTGAGTATTATATTTTGAATTTCTTAGGGTTGTTGACAAATTAATTCCAATTATATAATTCTTCCATAGATTTTTTTAATCATAATATAATTTAATTAATTCAATCAGAATCAAAATAATGTTTTCTAAAACGATTATGCGGTAATCTCTATTGAGGTGGAACTTGTTTCAAAATTGGAGGATTCTCCCATTATACCCATATATATTGACATGTCTGGAGATAGAATTTTGAAAAAAAACCAAGCTGTTACATGAAGGTGGTTATCAATTTGAACTCTACATGCTTCCATGTTATGCTTATTTTTAAATAAATTCAACATTATTTCCAACATGAAACATCATGTTCGGGAACCCCATGATCTATTAAACTAGCCGTTCAATAATATTTTATGAATATTATTAACCAATTATGAAATTAATTATTATTAGTTTTTAAAATTGACAATAAATTTTTATTTTGAAATATAAAAATTATCATAGTATGTATTTTTTTGTATTTTTTTTGAAATGATATAATTATTTATGAATAATGAAAAACACTTCATTTTTTGATAAAACCCAAAGATTTCAATTAAATAATTATATTACCTTAAATTTTTTTAAAAGTCATTATATGTAAATAAAACATATATTATCCCAATTTAATTAATTGAAATAATTTTTATAACATAATAGCATATAAAAATATTTTAAACATTTAAACGTCTCTTATTCCTTCCTTATAAATACATCTACTAAATTTTCATTAATCTTTATTTCACTACATTTATGATTTTTATTTATAATATCAAAAATACATTATTGTAATTTTTTGGAAACTTTTGATCTAATAGGATCATATTAATTTTTTTGTGTATAGCATTCTTAGTAAATTTTTATCTATTTACCATGGTTAGGTGTAAATCAGGTTATTAAAGCCAAAAAAATAGTATGATATTTTTAAAAAATTATCCAAAAACATTTACTAATTTCATTGTATATGTTTCCTTAAAAAATTGAACCCATATGGTGACAATGTGATCCTTTTTAATCGACATTTGTAATATACTGAAGTTTAATATATTTATTTGGATATGACATAAAAAATTGATATTCAAATTTAATTAACTATATCATTTTTTATATGAGGATATATAAGTGTTATGGTCGACTATAAATAATCATTATAAAATAAAATATATGTATACATCATGTTTTGTTATTCATAATTTTAAATATTATTAATTAAATTTAATGGTGATGAAATACTTATGTCGTAATTTAATTATCAAAGGGAGACTCAATTAAATAATATTAATAGTATTTAAAAAATATTATTTGAAATATTTGATACCATCCATGATTTTTTTTATTAATATGAAATACTAGGTATGAGTGGATGTTTTTTTCTAATGGAATTTTCTTTATATGAATTGATCTATCTTTTTTATCCTAATTGTTTGTATCAAAATTATATGAAGTGAAAATGAGATTTAAATTAAGTAATAGAGTTGTCAAAAATGGATAATACATTTCCAATATCTATCAATTTAGAAAAGGAATCTTCTACAAAAACCTTGATGAATAGATGGAATAATGAGATAAGAAAGAAGAATAATAATATAAAGAAGAAACAATATACATCAAAAATTTAATTTAGGAAGGATGGTAGTATATAGGTATATTATGTTAAATAATAGGATAATGATAATTTTTTTATTATTATTCAAGTGGTGAAGAAGGATAATTTATTAAATCATTCAGTTATTTTTATTCAAAAATAAATTATTATCTAATGAATTCAACTACCATTGTTACATATTATATTTTATCAAGGGACTTTATGATGAAATCTATTATATTAGAAAATAATATTAGGATATGGTGTAGGTTTTTAAAAAAAATTCAACGATGTAAACAAAACTAAAACATTATTGATTAAAAATATGAATCTATAACACTTCTCAATTAATATTTCGGTTATGAAAGAGAACAGTTGAAAATAAATGAGTGTTATTGAATTTACTAATAAGTTCATTACAAAGATGATCTATAACAAGAAGAATCTCATGATTCTAGAGTGAATATTTAAGTCACGTTGTTGGACATCCAAAATAGGGATCTGATAGTCATATGAGATGAAAATTCAGAAGAAATTTTTATTTTTTTTTTAAATGGAAGAATTTATCTGTTTGTAAATGAATTTCAAAGGTCTCCGTTTGTGATAATGATATAATTGAACAAATTTATACAAAATTTCTCCTTTCATTGGACAAAATTACACTAAAACTCTATTAGTGATTAATATTCCTAAATAGAGGATACAAATAATATAATCAATGATTTAAATAATAATCTATTGATGGAATATTAAATGAATGATGATCATGTATAGAAAATAATGTGTCAATGTGAAGAAAACTAAAACTTATTAATGATGAGGAAAATTTCTTAAACATAATGTCTCTTAAAATTAATTTGAATTTTAAAATATATATTAAAAAACAAATGACTTCCTAGGAGGAATTTGAAGTTATGGTGAAATCACATAAAGATAAAATTAATTATCTAAATCTGAAATATCTTGAGTTGGTGGCCATGTTCAAAAATCTTGAGAATGTTCAAAATAATTAGCCACAAAATGATTAGATAAACAATTCTACCATGTGTAATTATTAAAAAACCTTACTTATGAAAAAAATTATTTTAGTAGAAAGAAGTGATTGAACATATTAAAATGTATATATTTTGAAATATCATTATAAAATGTATATCTTGATCAAATTTTTTTGTTTTATTAATTTTGTTTCATCTACATGTACTCGTACAAACAAATAATTCTTTCAATCATGGATCATTAAGATTGATGATAGTTATATCATATTATTAAATGTTGATATGAAGAAATCTGTGACTTCATGTTCTCTATAGTGATCTCAAATGAATAATCATCAAATTCAAAAAAACATGATGTCAAATATATCTCTGAGGTATCACAAAAAAATATTTTAATATTTTCTTGTCTATTGCTTGTGTTGACTGTAATTTTGGCATTTCACAATTCACTGTTGTTAAAATATTTCTAGGAATGATAATTATAGATATAATACATTAAGGGATAGAATATATGTTGTGAATAAAAATCCTAAAAAACATAATTCATAGTTGACATATAAAGACAAATTTATATATATATAAATTCAATGTCTAAAATAGAATTGTGATTATTGAAATAAAATTCATCAATGTTGTAATCAATGCTGGTATGTACCATCCATGGATTATGAATATACCAATATAATGAAAATACCACAGCATATGTGGAAGAAATGAACAAAATTAAAAAAGTCTTCCTTCAGGAATAAGAACGATAATAATTTTATGATAATTGTGAACCCATTTACACCCAAGAAGAACAATGATAATAATGGACCACCAATAAAAAAATTTCTACTATAGAAACTGTGGTTTTATTATAGATAATTTTAGATATGTTATAAAAACCAATTCTATTGTATGTAAAATGAAAATTATAAACAATTTAATAACATTTATCAAATTAAAATGTAGATTTGGTTTATAAAAATCAAGATGTAAAATTAGAATTTCATGAGAGGATGTTTGAATAGAATTATACTATGATTTTTGTATATTTTTGTAGAATTTGAAAAAGTATCATGGAATATTGATGATAAATTCATTACATGGTTACCGAAAAAAATTCACTATTGAAGAACACAACAAAAACACCAGTAACTTCTTATATTAAAAATTATAATGTAATGAATGAGTCTGCATTCAATAAGAAATATGAACATTTACAAAAATAATTAATATTAGTTTGACCAGAATAGTTTGAATTGGATTAAAATTATTAGTAGAAAGAGAAGAACGAATGTGAACTATTTTAAAATATGAAAATTCCATCTATATAAAATATGAATGCTGATGAAATAAGGAATCATATGAAAAACATAATTTATAATATTTTTTAAATAATATAAGGATCAATAATGATGATATTTTATACATATTATGCATATTTTAATATAGTTATTGTGTGGAGAAATATATCTCATCCATGATCCTCTAACTAAAAAATCAATGGAGACCCTCCTTATTCTCATGCATGATTTTTTTTTTGATTCAATTATGCTTGGAATGAATTGTAAATCATCTATTCTGGTGGAAATCTAAAAATATGATTGTTGTGAAAAATATAACACAACATTAATATAATGACCCATACTTTACACACATTGATATTACATCATAATTAATGTATATTTTTTAAAACATATAACAAATCCATAACAGGACTATATAAGTATAGTGTCTTTAAAAACAAGGAATCATAATCAATTGGTTAATAAAACATCTATATCGTCTCATATTCATTTCATCATGAAAATCCCCATTTTTGTATATCATCTTTAATACCCATCTTCCTTCCCTAGGGAAAATAAACATAAAAAAGGGTGGGATCAAATTCTTCGTAAGGGTAAACAAAGAGTATATAAATCATATATAACATTTAAAAAACAAATCATCCATATATGTGATCATAATATCATGTCATGGAAAAAATAATAGAAATGAAATATAATCCCAATAATCATAACATAAGATATTAAATTTTGTTTCATGCACTCATAATCATTGAAAATCATTTCTAATTAGTATAGGATCTTTTCTAAGACCATTATTGTGGGAAAATTCCACTACTGAACCTAGTTCTCTCCTCATTCCAACCTTATATCACTGAACATAATTAACTTGTTGATACAGTTGTGTCTATCTCATGTGATATAAATATTTACCCAATGTATTTTATGTAGAAATAGGTCCATTACATCTCATAATGAAACCATTCTGACGTGTTCCACAAAACATAAAAATATTCACTATAGAAAAACCAATAAAATAAAATGAGTTTCTTAATCAACATTCCATCATAACATAATCCACATGAAATATACTTAAATAATTTACACAATAATACCAAATTAATAATTTGGATATAAAAATAACCCTATTAAATAATATCATTTTTTGATGGAATTTTTTTTGATAAAACACTTGAAATTAATTCTTTGGAAAATATCATTTCTTCTTCAAAAATGTTTTCTTTTCTCAAAATGTCATGCAATTTTAAATCAAAATATTTTATTTTAAAATACACTATAAAACATGTAAGATATGATTCATGGAAAAAAGGCTTTATGAAGATGTAAAAACAAGTTCATGCCGTTTCAGTTAAAAAATATTGTCCTCTTACTTTTGTTGGAAATGTCAAAAAGTACCTCATATAGTAAACAAAAGATATATTCTATCCATAAAATGTAGTAAAAGTAAAAAATGGGTAAAACTGTATATAAACATACATAGAAAAATATTAAAGATTTTAGTATGATTATTTTAGAAATCATGGACATGGATGATATATATATACCTAGTTGATACATACGAATAAACAATCTCGGATAAAATAAGATTGGAAAAGTTATCCATTACCTTAAGTTTGATATGCATCATATGTATCCAAACTTCCTGTATAATGATTCACATAATTTGAATGATTTTTTATTAAATCATAATCATTCTTATGATATCATTTAGGTACATATTTTCATTCGTTTGTTAGTAACATTTCATTTTGACTTGTTAATCGGGTATTAACTACTTTATGTTATTATGTATGTTTTTTAGGTAAGTCATTATTCTTGTTTTTATGATATAGTTATATAATTTAAAAATGGTATTATTATAACATATATATCATATATATTCATTAAATTAATTTATATAATCATGGTTTAATTAATATTAAGTAGAAGGAATCACATCACATAGTATAGACGGTAATCCATATTTTCACACTAGTTATGATATCATTCCTATAATTGTTGAATGGTATTGAAGTGGATGATTTATAGTATCTCATAATTTTTATAATTTTATAATAATCATATATAGTTATTATTTCCAATATTATACTCATCCTCCTAAGGTTTTAGTGAAAAACAGATTACACCATGGCCTGGAGGCGGTGAGTCGTACGTACGCACGTGTTGAGATTTCATTTTTCGTAGGATGGATAGAAGGTGAAATATTATAGTTTCATATTTATAATAAAATATCATTATATTAATTATAATAATGTTATTACATTATAATGAAAAAACTATTGAATATCAGGTATAATAAGAAATAAATATTTAATTATTAGTAAAAGAGAATACCTCTTCCTCGATGTTCCTCCTATCAATTTCGACATAGGGAACTAGAGCTTGTTTTTTGAGGAGACCACAATATCTATAATGTGAATATGGAAGTTTAGAAGAGAAATGGTAAGTAGTTATAAGAGCATTAAGTTAAATAATTTTATAAATAGGAGGGGGAGTATGTTCACTTTTATAAGAGAGGATAGGGGTACTCTAGGAAACTCTCAAAATTATTAAATTATAATAAATTCAATTTCAACTAAAAATTATCCAAAACATTTTTAATTCAATTATAAGAAGATTTTTTTTCGAATAACAATCATTAAATTATATATATATATATAGGTTTAGAATATTTTTTCATCTTATCCTTTCTTAACCATTATTTTACCCTTTTTAAGATTACCATTATATCATGTTATTTACACATTTTTGGTTACTTTAATTACCAAATAATATCAAAAGACACAAAAAAAGTTATTTACCTGATTTTTGGACTTATATAAACCAATTGGAAGAATTTTATATATTTAATAATTTAATATCATTTAATAAACTATTTTTTTATGATATAAATCCTGTCAATTTTAGACATTATTCAAACTTGAATTTTTAAAAATACATAAAAACATTATTCCTTTAAAAATTTGTCTTTTAATTAATTATAAGAGGTTAATGTAATTTATTAAATTCTAGGATTACATCAAAATTACTAAATAAAATTTGTTTTAATATTTACAAATTCAAATATTTATATAGTTCTTTGATGAGGTAATCACTACATCATATTTGTGTCATAAATAATACGATTTATATAATCTTTAAAAATTATAAATAAAATAAAATGTTTTTGGATTTTTTTAGATTTCTTAAGAATATTTATAATCAAACATAATAATATAAAACATTATATTAAAATATCTTTTGTAAAAGTTGTATGTTTAGGATATAAATATCATTACATTAAATTAATTTTTATAAAATGTTATCATCACATCCATGTGAATCCAGGGGGTCCTAATAATGTACCAAGGATACACAATGTATGAATTTTTTCATCATATATTATGACACATTTTAGGGTATATTTATATTGTTAAATTATTTTTTATTACCCTTATTTACTTGATTTACCCTCTAACCATGCTAAGTAAAATAATTACTGATGTTACTATTCATAATGGCCAAAAATAAAATGTACATATTCACATAATTTGGGCCTTCTGATTCCAATAATTGAATCCATTTTTTCAAATTGAAATCACATATGTTTAAATGATTTATTTAAAATTAATCACGTTATTGAAATGAGTATATAAGTTTTAAATGTTAAAACATTACAAAAGATTGAGATTTTTTTACCTATGAATTCAATGTAAAAAATAATAATCAGTAAAATTATATTAAATGGTAAAAAATATATTCTATTTGTTATTTCAACCCATTTAATATTATCTTTTAACCATATAAATTATCTTCATGAAAAATGTTTTGTTTAATTAATAGTTACTTTATTTTTTACTATTCATCAATACATGAATGTTATTATAAAAATATCATATATTTTTTAAAAGTTAATTTTTATATCCCACCCCAAAATAAAATGTTTATGTTGTCATATATAAATTATTAATGTGAAAAAATCTTAATATGAAATGGTTCTTATATTCTTTGTTATAACATTGACCTTTTAAAAAAAATTACTTCTTTTATATAAAAAGGGTTTACTTTATTCCCTGTGACTAAAATATAAATTGGATGAATATAATTTTTTTATTAACTAAATAACACATATATATCATTAATCTCATTACAAAAATATATAAAATACAAATATATAATTGATTTATATTTTTCATAAATAATTAATAGCCAATGAATTCATAACACATTTTCATAAGATAGTTATAATTATTCATGTTAACCTAATGGCTATGATAAAATTGAAATTTTATATTTAGGGAATCATGTGATTTATTTAATCTCATGAATATTGGAAAAACTAGTTTCTAACAGATAAAAACTATTTAATGAAAATATTTCATAAAGACATCTAGTTGTTACTTTCTACCACCCTGAAACTGAATTTCACCCTCAAAATTCCTCACATGGAAATATAAAAAAGAGGATACATCTCCCTCGTCATATCCTATAGTTACCTTGTAACTTATCCTAAATGGTAGTTCATCCATAAATCAATAAGCAATTGAGTGGTCTTGTTTCGTAGAAAGTTTTCACTATGATCCAGAATCTCTATCACTTGTTCTTCATAAAAATGATCTTAGTCCAGTGGCATGACATTTGAGATTAGTTTGTATCAAGGACCAAGAATGTAATTTCTATTGAGGGATACATGGAAGACATCATGAACTTGAGAGAGATTTAGTGGAAGTGCCAAAGAGTAAGTTACCATCCCATCAAGAATAAGAATTTCAAAAGGACCAATATAACTAGGGCTCAACATTCCCATTTTTATAAAAGTCATTACTCTCTTCTAGGATGATATTCGTAAAAATACATTATATCCCACTTCAATATCTTTGTCATTTATTTGGATTCCATCATAATGTTGTTTCTGATTCCAAGGTACTCTTATGTGTTGTTGAATATTTGACCCCTTTTCTACCATTTCATCAACAAAATCATTTCATCATATCTTTCTATCCCCATCTACATCCCATTATGTTAGTGTTTTTATCATCTTTCTATAGAGGTACTCGTAATGGTCTATCTGAATATAGTACTGAGAGATATCAATTTATGAAAATTTCACAAATTCATGGTGTACATCCCAAGCCACATTTAAATCCATAGAGAATGAGATCAACATGTATTTAAGAGTTTTAATTGTCCTCTCAGACTAAATGATTATCATAGGATGATATGTAGTGATGAACTTTATCTTTATATCTTGAGCATGCTGAGGCATTCTCCAGAACATCAAGATAAACCGTAGATCCTGATCAGATATAATGGAAAGTGGCCCTCCATGCAATCTGACAACATCCTTACATATATCTAGGGAAGCTGATTAAGAGAGAAATACTCTCTATTCCTAATGAAGAGTGATGAATTCATATTAAAATCCACTATACCACAGATATTCTTATTTCCATTGGATTTTTTTTAAAGTACAATGAAAAAAATCCATAGTGATGTTTTCCCGTTTTCACTTTTGTATGGGTAATGGTTGTATCATCCCCTTAGACTTCTATCTCCAAGCCTTAACATGAAGACATACCAAGAATCAAGAGACAAATTCGGCGACATCTCCTTTCATTACATTTAACAATATGTACTCTTTATGGTCCTCATACATCATTGTTCTCCAAGGGTAAATAGAGAATGAAGGACTATGAGCCTCCTCCAATAGCTGGTTGTTTAATTATGGTATGGGAGGAACACATACCAATTCACAAACCATATTATTTAATCTCAAACAAGGTTGAATTCAAGAATGTTTCTTATCATCATTGGTAAATCTACATCTTACTTCTTTTCCTCTTTAATCTTCACTTGTATAGATAGTTGAACATTAATTTTAGAATGATTAAATTTCCCCCCATCTGTTATAATTTCAAGATCCATCATTTGCAAATCCATAACTAATGGAACTTTTTGTTCCTCAACATCGATAAGATAGAAATGTCTGGTCAACATAATTTATCTTCCACATGGTTTCGTTTCCTAGGTTTGTAATATGTTGACCTGTAGTAATATTTAATCAACTCCAAACATCTTCATTGGCATGTTTTCAGATCCTTTTCTAAGACAATATACTATAATCTTTTATGATCCATATAAATAGCACAACTTTCAAAATATTGATGATTCCTCTATATAATTAATGAAAAAATTACCAAAACTATATCCAAATCATGAGTTGGGTAATTTTTCTCATGTATTTTCAACTATCGTGAGGCATAATGAATAACCATATCATTTTTCATAGGAACACACACCAGCCCCTTCTTGGATTATTCACTATAGATAAGACCCCTTTATCCACAATATGGATGTGTGAGAACAGGTGAATTAGCTAACCTTCATTTTAGCTCATTGAAATTATCTTCACATTCCTCTGTCCAGACAAACATAACTCACTTACAAGTCAACTTTGTCAGTGGATTAGATAATCGTGAAAATTCATTCACAAAAAATCTATAATTTCCAGCAAATCCATGAAATCTTCAGATCTCTGATAATTTTTTCATATTATTCATCTTTTAAAAACCTCTATTTTTATATATCCATATATATCCCCTCTGCTGAGATTATGGGACCCAAAAATGAATCATTTTAAATCAAAAATTCACACTTGGTAAATTTTGAATAAATCATCTCCTTTCTAAATATCTATAGTAAAATACTCATTGGATCTTCATTTTATTCCTTTCAATTAAAATACATAATAATATCATCTATACATACTACCAGAAACTAATCAAGATAGTCTCTAAAGACTCTATTTATTAGATTGTTGAAGATAGTATGGGCATTAGTAAGACCAAAAGGCATCACAATAAAATCATATTGTCCATACCTTGTATTGATTACCATGTTTGGTGTATTATTTCCTTTTCCCATTGATTGATGATTAAATAAATGGAGATCAATATTGGGAAATTTTTTTCTCTATATAGTTGTTAAAAGAAGTAATCGATGAAGTAAAAAACGGTATTTTTTCTTGATAGTGATATTTTTAGGTTCTCGATAATCAATGCAGAGTCTCATTGATCCATCATTATTCTTGACATACAGAATAGGTGCTCACCAAGGTGACACACTATGGATTATTAATCCCTTATCATTATTCTCTTGGAATTGCTTCTCCAATTCCAGTAACTCAATTTGATCTATTCTATAAGGTGTATTTGAAATAGGCATAGAACCATATATTAGTTCTATAGAAAAATCAACATCACAATTTTGAGGAAGACCTAGAAATACCTCTGGAAAGATATCATCATAATCGGGTACAATGTGAATATTCTTAACATTGATTTTCTCCCAAAACATTTTAGATAATTTACCTTCATTGACTGAAATCAAAACCCATTAGATGGAAGTAATTTCCACTGGATTGATATATTCATCCATCCACAGATAGATGATAATAGATTTATCGGGAATATGAAAATTGACTTCCCTTCTCTAGAATTTGAAATGAGGTATGTCTAATAAAAGCCAATCCATTCTAAGAAAAACATTTAATTTCACTATAGGAAGGAACTCAATATTTTTACGAAACAGTATCCTACAAACATTAATGTATAAGAATTGTAATCTTTTTATGCCACTATTTTTCCATTAGGAATTATCACAGCTTACTAAACAACTAATTATTGAGGAATTCGATGACACTCATTGAATATTCATTAGAAATAATATAGTGGGGGAATCCATAATCAAATGATACATTTTCTACTTTATATTGGATGGTAATTGTACCATTAACCACAATTTTATCATACTCCATGTCCCAATAGTAATTTCATGTGAATATCCTATGACATGGGCCTTAGGAGTTTTTTGATGTCTTTCATCACTAATAACCCTTTGATTAGGACAATAATTCATATAATTCCGTATTTCCTTTAACGTTTAACACTGATGTGTTGGAGGTTGATTTTGTTTATCATTTTCATTGTTTGAACCATTATACATAGTTTTCCAATCACTTTAGCTTTCAATTTCCCAATGAACTTATTTTCCACACATAAATCAATTACGAGTTCCTGTAATACAACTCCTTCCATGTTTCTTTATAAAAAATGATAATAATGGAAAACTCATCTTTTTAGTGTGGTATTATGATTTTTTCCTTTGAATTCCATTTTCCTCTTCTTATCAAACCCATTTGACATATGGGTTACTAAAATTTCCATCTCAACCACGAGAGCACATCGCTCAATTTCATCATATCTATTGAAGTCCCTTATGGATAACTACCTTTGGAAGCATGGTTACAATCCACTAAAATCGATCAATATTACTCTCATATTAAATAATAATTTCAAAACCATACCTTCAAATTATTGTAAAATTTTGTTTGATTCTACCAACAGATTCATCATCCTTTTTCATGAGTTCAGGGAACTCCTTCTCCATCATTTATCGAAGAATACGAGGAAATTAATTATTGAAAAATATGTTCTTAGACCCTTCCCATTCCATGGATTCAATTTTATATTTTTTCCTCATATTCATGAGTAGATTATACTATTGATTAGATTCACCTTCAAAATGATATACTACTATGATGACATTATCATGTTCAGAACATTAGAGAACTGAAAATAAATTTTTAGTGGTACTGATCTATTGTTCAACCACTAATGGATCAAAATACATACTGAATAAAAGTTGGTGATGCCTCAAAGAAGGATTCAAGAGAATGTTACTCTTTCCATTACCTGTTTTGATGTCTTGAATGATTTATAGCATGATAATGTTGTGTGATCATGGCTACATGATTTCATACTCTAACTTCTATCACATTGGGTTTCTTAGGGGGAAAATAATTTCGTTGCCCGTTGCATTCAGCATTAACACAGTTATTTACGGTTACTACCATTAACTAAAACCAAGATTCATATTGTGAGAAACACTAGTCATAAAAGGAATACCACCTAACCAAGAATACAATTTCAATTTAGCACACATTAGGTTTAATCATAGGTTATTCATGGTCGTTTCTAAAACACTTGCATTGCATCTCATACAAAGACATATCCTTATGGTTCTTAAAAAGGATTTCTCAAACTAGTTTCCAAATGTTAACTATATCTTTTCCCTAATACCAACAATAACGAGACATAAATTAAATACATTGATATTACATCATAATTGAAGTATATTAATAATAATATATACCCAAATAATAATAAGACTATATTGGTATATTGTATATAGATAATGGGAAATATAAACATAAAACATCTATACTATATCCCATTTATTTCATCGTGACTATACTCCTTTTTGACATATCATACATAATACCATTCATCCAGACCTGGGGAAAATAAAAAAATGAAAGGGTGATCTCAAATTCTTGGTAAGGATAAACAAATGAGGTATCATTTATATATATCATTTGATAATCCTATCTTTCATATAAGAGATCATAATATCATGTCAAGGGATAAATCATAGAATATCAATATATTCCAAATAATAATAACAGAAGACATGAATGTTATTGGGAAACAAACATAATAATAGAAAATAATTTAATAGTAGTTAACGCTCATTTTAATGACTATCATAGAGGACAATGTCCATTACTAAACAAAGTTCTCTACTCGTTCAATCCCTGTATCACTAAATCATATTAACTTTCTGGTTTATACCTACCTATCTCATGAGATATAAATCATTACCAAATTCATTATAGGGAGATATAGGTCCCATCCATCTCATAATAAAACCATTTTTATGTGTCCCATCATACAAAAAATCATTAACCCTAGCATAACCCATGAAATAAAATTGGTTTCTTAAACATCGTTCTGCCACAACATAATCTATAAAAGTTATCAATCCATAATTATGACAATAAAATAATATTAAGAATAGTTATATAAACATAACTCTTTTTAAATAGCATCATCGTATATGGAAAATAGTTTTGATATAAAACTTGATATTAATTTTTGAGTTAAATATCATTTCTTCTTATAAAATGCTTTCTTTTCTCAAACTGCCAAAAAACATTAATAGAAAACAATTGGGTACAAGATACCCTTGTAAACATATAGATAAAGATTCAGGGAAATAATGCATTATGAATATGTAAAAACCCATCTATGACATATGAGTTTGAAAAATATTCTCCTTAAAAAAATTTCTGAATGGACAAAATCTATCTCATATAGTAAACAAATAAAAGATTCCTTTAAAACCATGTTTTAAAAGTAATAAAGGGTAAAAATGAAATTAAAAATACTTAGAAGATTATTAAAAATTATATTAGAATATTTTTAGAAAATGTTTCCATGGATGATAAATATATACCAATTTGATACTTACAAATAATGAATCTATAATAAAATAAGATTTGAAAAGATATCCATTTTCATAAGTATGACATGATTTGTATTTATCAAAACCACCTGTATAATGATTTAAATAATGTTAATGATTTATTATAGAATCATAATAATTTTTATGATAACATTTATGATCATAAATTCTTCTGTTTGTTAGTAACATTTCATTGTAACTCGTTATTCAAGTATTAACTTTTTTAGTTTCTTATGTATGTTTTTTCAGATAATTCCTTTTCAAATATTTAGTTTTATATTATATCGTTTGACTCATGGTATTTGTATAATGTATATCATATAAATTCATTCAATTCATTTATATAATCATGGTTTAATGTGGATTATGTAGAACGAATCGCATCGCACTGTGGTGATGGTAAGTCGTGCGTACTCATGAGTGATGATATTGTTACCTTAATTGTTGAAAGTTATTGAAGTGGATGGTGAAAATTATCTCAAAATAAGTATCATGTTTTAATAATCATATATATTTATTATTTCAACCAGTATACCCATCCATGTAATGTGGTGGTGAATAACCAAATTACACCACAATGTCGACACTATAAGTCATACGTATGCATGCACGTTGATTTTGTTTTTCGTAGGATGGATAGAAAGTAAAATTGGGATTTTTCATATTTATAATATCATATCATTATATTAGTGATACTGTTGTTATTAATTTTTAATTATACAACTAATTAAGATTAACTAGGAAAATAAATAAATGTGAATGAATCTGTAGAAAATATTACATCTTCCTCAGCGTCAATCCTTTAAATTTTCTATTTAGGGACTGCAATTTGTCTTATGAGAAGACTGGAAAATATATAATGTAACTAGGGAAGTATATAATTGAAATGATAATGGGTTTGTTGGGCATGAGGAATCATAATACAGTGAAGAGAAGAGGGAGGTGGTTCCCTATTATAGGAGATGCGAGAGGCACTTTGGGATACACTTTGAAAATTTTAATTATAATTAACTAAATTTTGACTAAAAAATGTCCAAAACATATTTAATTTAAATATAAGATTATTTTTTTCCAAATACCCATCATTATATAATATTTTAACAATTTTATAAAATTTTATTATCCTTATCATTTTTGTTTAACCCTTATTTTTCACTTTGTAATCATACCATGATATTACGTTATATAAACATTGAGGGTTAATGTAATTACTATATCTTGTAAAATACCCAAGAAAAGTTATTTTTCACATATTTATACTTATATCAACAATTTTTTCAAATAGTATAATTTTTTGGAATTTCATATCATTTAAGAAAATAATTTCTATTTTATGTTACGAATTGTATCAATTTTAGGAACTATTCATAATTGAATTTAAAAAAATACATAAAATCTATATTTATTCAAATATATGACATTATATCAAAGATAGTATGCCACTATCTTCCAGATAATTCGTGGATGACACCACAGAAACCTAATTTCATTTTTTTAAATATTCATAAATTCATTTATTTAAATATTTCCTTAATGAGGTAATCACTACATCTTTTTTGTGTCATAAATTCTCTTATATTTATACTATAAAAATTATAAATAAAATATGATGATTTATGATGTATTTTTAGATTCATAATGACAATTTATAAGAAAATTTATCATTTATATAACCCTATATTTAAATTTATTTATTAAAAGTTATATGTTAATGTTATTAACATCTTTAAATTAATTTTTATAAAATGTCATTTTTTCATCCATGTGAATCTATGGGGTCCCAAAATAAAACCAAGAATTCCAATGGAAGATAATTTTATACCCAATTGTATTAGGAAACATTTTAATGGTAGTGTTATAATATAAAATTATTATCGTGTTTCGCTTATTTACCATATTTACACTTTAACTATAGTAAATAAAATAATAACTAAAGTTACTATTTATAATGTCCAAAAATTAAAGGTCTTATTTACATAATTTGGAAATTATAATTCCAAATATGGAATCCATTTTTCTAAATAAATATTATGGAAGTGTCAGTAATACAATTAAAATTAATCTTCCATTTGATATAAGAAATAAATTAAAAGATAAAACAATGTAAATGATTGAAATGTTTGTACATATTAATTCAATATAAAATTAATGATAATGACATAAATTATATAAAATTTTTAAAATATATTTTATTTATACTTTCAAACCATTCAGTATTATAATTTTACCATATTAATTTTCTCAATGAAAAATGTTATTTTTAGTTAAAATTTAGCGTATTTTTACTATTTATCAAAGCAGGAATGTAATAAGAAAAATATATGAAATTTTTAAAAATTAAACATTTATATCCCGTATCCATATAAAAAATCAATGTTTTAATATAAAAATTACCAATGTTCCAAAATCTTTTTTGAAAATGGGTTCACAATTCAATGTTAAAAAATTGACATTTTTTTAAAAATATTTGTTCTAATACCTAAATAAGGTTTTACTTATACCATATGACTAAAATATTAATTTGATGATAATAAAAAAATATTTTATTAACTATACAACACATAAATATTATTGATATAATTACAAAATGTAATTAACGAAAAAAATAAAAATATATAATTTATTTATATTTTACATAAATAATTAAAAAAAAGAATTCGTAAATTATTTTCCTACGTTAGTTATAATTATTCCCACAAAACAGAGGTCTAGGATAAAATAGTGACTTTAAATTAAGGGTGTAACTTCCCAAGTAAGTAAAGAATTATGGATTTTCATATCTATGTCTATTTATGAATTAGATAGCTTTTTAATGGCTTAAAATAATAATAAATCCAATCTTATACATTGAATTATCTAATATTTTTAAAATATTGTTTTACCATCTTTTGATGGAGAACCATTTTTAAATCTATATTTTGACAATTTTATGATCTCTATTTGTCAAAAAAAATTATTATTTAGTATTCGGACATTGAAATTTACTTTGGATAAAATATTGGTATTTTTCTGACAAAGTTTATTTTTAAATGAATATTGAAAAATACTGCATTTTACTTCATAAATGATTTTTCATCTAATATAATTATATTTATTGATTGTCTTTTTAATTGGTTTTATAGTTTAATTATAATATATTTTTACCATTTAATCCAATTTTTCTCATTTTAATTAATTTTAATTTGGAATTGGGCATAAACTAGTGTCCAACATTTGATAGATATTGTTTCTAAAAAACCCTCTATTTGTTTTGAAAATGGGAATTATTTTTAAATTAATTACTACAATTTTTGTGTTTGTAATTTGGTAAAATTTATTACATATTTTGAATCATAAGGTCAAAATTATGTAATTAAGACTCTTTTGTGGACATTATGAATAGTAACGATGGTAATTATCTTAAATTATCGTGATTAATTAGTAATTAGGTAGTAAAGGGTAATAAAATAATATCATAATAATATGAAATGACCCCAACATGTTTCATAATTCTAATGTTTGTACCATGTCCGACTATAAATATTCATTTTAAATCTAAAAATATTTCCTACATCATTGTAAATTTTTTATAATTTTTAGACATTACATAAGAAAATTTATTTATGACACCATGATGATGTAGTGATTACTTCATTAATGAACGATTTAAATAAAATGAAAAGATTATGTAAAATCTAAGACTTACACTATCCAAAAACCTATTGTATGGGTGGATTTAGAAACCTTATCACCTTATCCTAGAAATATATCATTGTGGGACATTTAAAATCTGATACTCAATATATAATAAAGTGACATTTCTTGACATTCCAATAGTTTCCCTCCTCCCTCTTATAAAACGCCCCCACCTATACCCCCTTACCCACAACTCTAAATCCATTGGCTCAGCCAAACACTGCTCATTTTATCTATCCACATCCCTCTCTTCATCATAGATTGCTTACCTTATGCAGAAAGCTCTTCAAGAAACCCTTTTGGTTCAAACTAAGGGGAGTTACCCGATTTAAAGGTAAATTCTTCTCTTATGTTCTTTTGTCTTATTTTGCTTCTCCAACCCCATAAACTATTTTTTTCCTTTCTTTTGTAACAAAACCTAAATATTCAATATAATAGTATTTTTTTATGAGAATAATTTTATTTAAACTTAAACACACATCCGTATAATGGCTAAAAAACATACTGTTTCTATGAGTGGCGATTTACTGCCTCACGAAATGAGGATTGTTCAATATTCTTTCAAAACCTTTCATAGTGGCCATTAAGATGTCACTATATTTATATATTATATATATTATTTTTATTTTTTCTTTATGCTTCTTTATTTTTTATTTATGGCATACCTTTATGGTTTCCATTGTGGGTAAACGCGATAATTTCATTTTAGGAAGTGCGGAATACCGCCCCCTCAAAGTGATTTGATTCTTTAATGCCATATGTGGGATGTATAAAGGATGGAGTTAATGGTATTACATATGATATAATATTGTAATTATAATATACCTTTATATAATTATGATTTCATTCCATTATATATGAAGTAGAAATGAAAGTAGTGTTCATGTGTACGTACGTCTTACCGTCTACATGAACGGTGAATTTCATTTCTTACCTCTAAATATTATGTATTATTATAAATAAATTTATATTGTATATATATATATATGATATATATGATATCTAAATCATGAATATAATTTTGGATATAATGGATATTTTACCACATGAACAACTTGTAATTATAAGAAGTTTATTCTTAGTTCAAGTACCAATGATTGAAAAAATGACCGTTATTAACTTAAATAATTAAATAATGTTCATAGCATAGTAATAAGTAATATAAAATGAATAATTAACATAAAAAAGGTTCTTAATAAATTATAAATTAACTTGAGTTTATTATTCAGGAGATAAAATAACGATCGACTCAAGTCAGACACGAGGTAAGGGACTTCGTCTCAATATCCTTTCGTTGAGGAATATTTTGTTTTATACACAACATTATTTTATACTATGTATAATCTCCTTTGAATTTTAATTTTATTCAATAGGAATCTTTTTGTACGAAGAATTTTACTAAATGATGAAAAGTAATGTTTTGTCTTACGTATTCGTTGACATAACTTCCCCACATCCGTGACCATTATTTGTGTTTCGACTTCCTCTAAAATCCATAACTTACTATAAAATTAAAAATAAATACCATGGTTTACTTTTCTTTAATTTTGGTATTGAAAATGGTTTTTAAAATGTTTTGATTATATCAACGTGTTTTTTATATCTTGTGATTGAAATGTGGAAGTTTTATGTTTCTTTTATGAATGTTTTATGTGATACAATTATGTTATGGTTCTTGGGAATTATTTATGTATATGGTTGGTTCCATGATAAACTAGGGGCGAGTGAGCCCGTGATAGATCTCTAATGCATTGGGTAACATGAAGGAGTTAAACTCTAAGGTTTCTCAGGAAAGATTTAGAAAATACATTGTAATTGGTATTCCAAATGTTACCATGAGGGTTACTACCTACGTAAGAATGTTATGAATGCCTCAAGTAACCTTTATGTATTATGATTTCTATGAGTTATTCATAAACCTTATGATTTCATGAGGTGTGTTAAAGTTATTATGTTTATTTGTAATGTATGTTTTCAATGAATCTTATGTACACGTGAAATAAGGTTTTCTATTTGTATTTTTATACCCCTTACTATTATTTTTATGCTCATCCCATGTTTTTGAAATGTTTTTCATAGGTTAAGGTAAAGTTACATGATGTAATGATAGTGTCGAGAATGCTTTATGAATGAATCAATGTTTTATTTTGAATATGTTTCATTTGATGGGACAAGTGAATATTGTCTTTTATGTAACCACCTTATTTAAATGTGGAATGTAAAACATGATTTATGATATAATTCTCTAAAACTATATACTTGAAAAGATCCTCAATGTGTATTCTTGAAATAACTCAAGATTAAGTGATGTTTAAGGTTAGGTCCTTATAGTTGGTATCAGAGGTCGGTTTATATAAGTTTATGAGTTAGAATTATATTAAATGATTATCCAAAAATATTTTTTATGTTCAAATTGAAATGATATAGAATTTGTATATTAACATGTTGCTTCATCTATAAAATATTTATTCAGAATGGTTTTCTGTAGAAACAATATTAAAGAAGTCCTAGGAAGGAATACAAAAGAAAATGACCTTCCAAATCTGCATCCAGTGATGGTTGGAATTGGAACTGCACAGTCTGTTTCAGTAATGGCGCAGTTCACTCAAGCGATAAATGGTGGTGGTATCCATGAATGAGATCAGCCTGATAAACCGCAGTGGAACATGTCAGTGGTGTAACATTTCATGAGGAAACATCCCCCATCATTCAGAGGATCATCTGACCCTGTGCTATATGAAGGGTGGCTAAATCACCAAATAATATTTTCGTTGTCATTGTGTGTTTGGGAAATCAAATATTTAGTCTTGTTGTTTACCATTCGAAGGGTGAAGAAGATCAGTGTTGGTTTATGGATAAAAATATCAGGGATGCGGATGAGATTGATGCTCTTGACTGGGAAGATTCAAAGGTATGTTTCTTGAGAAATATTTTCTTCAGGATGATCGACTTTGGATGGAAAATAAATTATTTGAATTGGGGAAAGAGGATGACTCCGTGGTTTCTTATGTAGAAAGGTTCACTCGATTGGCAAGGTATGCTCCAAATTTTATCCATGACCTTGATAGTAAAATCAATCATTTTTACTCAGGATTAAAGCCAAACTATCAAAAGGATTTAGCTTCTCACGAGTTCAAGAGTATTGAAAATCTTGTTTGATGTGTTGAGAATGTGGAAATGGAGTTTTCCGATGATCATGTGTTCTATAAAAAACTAACATATGAAGAGAACAAGGTTGTAGGAGAATGTGAAGAATCCTTTAAAAAGTTCTGATGGTAGGAAATATAAGTTTTCAGTTTTTGATAAATGTGTTAAAAATCTTGTGGGTGAATGTTTTTTGAATTATGGAAAGTGCTACCAATGTGGTAATATGGGACATAAGGATCATGATTTCACCAGAAAATATTAGGGTGATGGTAATACAAAATTTGATTTACAGTTGGTGAAATGTTTCAAATGTAATGAGATGGGTCTTTATGAAAATGAGTGTCTGAAAAAGAGCTCAAATGAGGGGAAACATTTAGTCTACAAGCAGAAAGGTGTAGTGAAATCATATGAAACTACTTCAGAAGATGTTCGGCCATAAAATGAAGTGCTATCAGGTACTTTGTTTGTTTTTACATATTATGCCAATGTGTTGTTTGATTCGGAGTATACACATTTTTTCATCTCTGAAAAATTTTATAGTAAACTGGGAATTCCTTCTCAAGAAATGACTCCTGAACATGTAGTTAAAACACCCGGGGGAAATGTTGTGGGAAAAAGAATTTATAAGAATCTTTCTATACTTATACATGGAAAGAACCTACTTGAAAACCTTATTGTTTTACCTCTAGTAGATTTTGATGTTATCCTGGGTGTGGATTGGCTCTCTGTTTACCATTCTAAGATTGATTATAGAGATAAAAATGTTTCTTTTCAGAAAGACTTTCAATTTGTGTAAAAGAATGAACCCTTACTATTGATAAAATATAAGGAGGCTAAGAATCATATAAATGATGGAAATGAATGTAACCTTCCAAATATTGTTGAAAACAAAGGAACCAATCAGATTAATGATGTGCCTGTGGTAAAGGAGTATCCTTATGTTTTTCCTGATGAGTTTCCTGGAATAATACCAGATCAAGAAGTTGAATTTACTATTGACATAGTTCCTGATGCTAATCCAATTTCAAAACCCCCTTATCGAAAGGCTCAAATTTAACTTTTAGTGTTGAAGGAGCAATTTAAATATTTATTAGTGAAAGGTTTCATTCAACATAGCACATCACAATGGGGTGCTCCTGTCCAATTTTTTAAAAAGAAATATCGTTCAATGTGACTTTGCATTGATTAAAGAGAATTGAATAACATCACTGTTAGGAAAAAATATCCTTTGCCTCATATCGATGATTTGTTTGATCAGCTCCAGGGAGCTCAGTATTTTTCAAAGATTGACCTAAGATCCGGGTACCATCAGTTGAAGGTAAAGGAAGAATATATTCTGAAGACCGTGTTTCATACAATATATGGCCATTATGAATTTTCCGTAATTCCTTTTGGGTTATCCAATGCACCTTCATTATTCCTAGACCTTAAGAATTTAATTTCCCATGAGTTCTTGGATAAGATTGTGGTTGTTTTCATTGATGAAATTTTGTTGTTTTCTAAAAGTAAATAAGAGCATGAAATTCATTTAAGGGTTATTTTGAAAACATTAAAAGAAAAGAAATTTTACGGGAAATACAGAAAGTTTGAGTTTTGGTTTAAACAAATTTCTTTCCTTGGTCACATTGTTTCCAAAGATTGAAAAACTGTTTCTCATGCAAAAACAATGGTTGTTGAATAATGTCCAAGACCCAAAAATGTAACCTAGATTTGTAGTTTTCTTGGTTTGGCAGGCTATAACTGATGGTTTGTTAAAAAAAATCACAGTCATCTTGTCCAATGACTAAGCTAACTCGGATTGTTGTTATGTTTATCTGGACAAAAGAATGTGATGATTGTTTTTAGGAATTGAAAAGAAGAATGGTGAATACTCCAGTTTTGGCACTACCTTCTAGGAATGATGAGTTTATTATCTACAGTGATGCATTCTTTAAATGAATTGGTTGCATCTTAATGCAGAATGATCAGTTAATTTCTTATGCTTCACGTTAGTTGAAAAATCTTGAGGTAAATTACCCTACACATGATTTGGAATTATCTGTCGTTTTTTTGCTTTAAAAATTTTGACACACATTTGTGTGTTGTAAAGTGTGAAATATATATTGATCACAAAAGTTTAAAGATTATATTCACTTAGAAGTAATTTAACATGAGACAGAATGGATGGCTAAAATTAATCATGAATTATGATTGTACAATTCATTTCTATTTGGAAAAAAAATAAAGTGGTTGATGCTTTCAGTCGAACATGTAGTGCTTCATTAGCCATGTTACATTTAGAACATGATCCTTTTGTTAAGTATTTGATGAACCTTTGCATAGAAGTTTTTGGTGTAGGATGTTCTTCTGTTTTGTTTCAGGTGTCAGTGAGATCATCTCTATCAAACAGAATTGAGCATGCTCGGATGCAAGATAGTGAGTTTCAAAAAGAGGTAGAGCAGGTTCAAAAGGGTATGTTACCTGAATTCAACATTGATAATGATTGTGTTTTCAGATTTGGGAAGATATTGTGTGTACCTTATGATTCATAGTTTAAGCGAGAGTTGTTATGTGAAGATCATAGATCACAGTTTTCAGTTCATCCAGAAAGTACTAAGAGGTATAGAGATCTTCGAGAGTATTACTGGTGGGATGGAATGATAAGAGATATTCCAGATTTTACTATGACGTGTTTGAATTTTCAACATTTTAAAGCGGAGTGACAGTTAGAAAAAGGAATTCATCAGCCTTTACATGTTCCAGAGTGGAAATGGGAGAATATATCCATGGACTTCATTGTGGGGTTGTCGAAGACAACACTAGGTAATAATGCAATCTGGTTTATTGTTGATCGCTTGACTAAATCTTCTCATTTTGTTGCTATAAGAGATAATTTTTCCCTAGAACAACTTTCTTGTTTGTATCTAAAATATATAGTTAGGTTAATCGGTGTTCCCCTCTCCATTGTATCTGATTGTGATCCCAGGTTTACTTCTATCTTTTGAAAAGGCCTTCAGAAGTCATTGGGTACTGAATTACATTTTAGTACAACTTTTCATCCACAACTAAATGGGAAGTCAGAACGAACAATTCAGACTTTGGAATATTTTCTACGTTCTTTTTCAATGTATTATCAGATAAGTTGGGACAAACATCTTTCTTTGGTTCAGTTTTCTTATAATAACACTTTGCATTCTAGTATACAGATGGCACCCTTTGTGGCATTATATGGGAAGTAGTTCGAAACTCAAGATTTTTGGGATGAAGTGGGTTAAAGATGTTTATGGGAACAGAATTGGTAGAAGAGTTGGCAGAAAATGTTCAGCGGATACCGAAACACATGAGAAGAACTTAGATCAGGCAGAAAAGATATGCAGACAATAGGAGGAAAGATCTCTATTTTGAGGTAGGTGATCATGTCTTCCTCAAACATTCACCATAGAAAAGTATGATATGATTCGGTATGAAATGAATGCTGAGTCCAAGGCTAATTGGATCATATGAAATTCTGGAGAGAGTTGGATCAGTTGCTTACTGAGTGGGTTTACCTCCGAGTTTATCTCACGTACACAATGTTTTTCATGTTTTAATTTTAAGTAAGTACATTCCAAATCCATCTCATGTTTTGAGTCCAGAGGTAGTTCAGTTGGAAGAGAATCTATCTTATAAGGAACAATCGGTCCAGATTCTTGACCACAAGGAGCATGTATTGTGGAATAATGTTATTCATCAAGTAATGGTTTTGTGGAAAACCCACATGACTGTAGAGGCAACATGGTAATCTTAAAATGAAATGATGGATAAATACCCCCCCCACTTATTCGATAAGTAAATAAATTGTGGGCATGTAATTTTATAAAGGGGGGAAGTATGTAACATAACAAATAATTAATAAATTATGGACTTTTATATCTATGAATATTTATGAATTATATAGTTTCTAAAGGCATAAAATAAGAATAAATCCAATCTTAAGCATTGAATTCTCTAATATTTTTAAATGATTGTTTTACCACCTTTTGATGGCGAACCATTTTTAAATCTATCTTTTGACACTTTTATAAGCTTTATTTGTCAAAATAAACTGATTCTTTAGTACTGGGACATTGAAATTTACTTCGGATAAATTTTTGGTATTTCTATGACAATGTTCATTTTCTAATGAATAGTGAAAAATACTGCATTTTACTTCAAAACTGTTTTTTCATCTATTTTAATTATATGGATATATATACCTTTTAATTGGTTATAAAGTATAATAATAATATATTGTTACCATTTAATCCAATTTTGGTCATTGTAATTACTTTCACATTAGAATTGAGAATAAACAACTGTCAAACTTTTGATAGATGTCGTTTCTAAAAAACCCGCTATTTGTTTTGAAAACGGAAATTATTATTAAATTAATTACTACAATTTCTGTGTTGTGAATTTGGTAAAATGGATTCCATAATAAGAATCACAAGGTCCATATTATGTAATTAATACTCTTTTGTTTTTGGACATTATGAATATTAACAACGGTAATTATCTTTAATTAACGTGATTAATTAGTAATCGGGTAGTTAAAGATAATAAAATAATATAATAATAATATAAAATGACCCCAAAATGTGTCATAATGCTATTGTTTGTGTCATGGCGGACCATTGGATTCCTTATTCCAACTTTGGGACCCCATGGAATCACTTTTGTGTGATAGTGATTTTATCTTATTATTTTTAAAGAAAGTTAAATATAACAGAAGTATGTAACACCAAAGTAAACCAAATTAAATTTTTTCTACATAAATGATCTGTTAGACTATAAATAGTAACTAGAAATCTAAAAATATTTTCAAAATATTTTTATTGTTTTTATAATTTTTAGACATTAAATAAATAAATTTATTTTTGACAAAACGATGATGTTGTGATTACCTCAATAATGAATGATTTACATAAAATGAAATGCTAATGTAAAATCTAAGATGTACACTTTTCAAAAAACTATTGGATGGGTGGATATTGAACCCTTGTCACCATATACTTGAAATATATCATTTTGGGACCATTAAAATCTAAAACTCATTATATAATAAAGTAACATTTCTTAACATTTCAAGAGTGCCCATCCTCCCTCTTATAAAAGGCCCCAACCTCTACCCACTTTCCCACACATCTCGAGCCATTGGCTTGGCCAAAAACTTCTCATTTTACCTCTACACATCCCTCTCTTCATCATATATTCCTTTCCATATGCATAATGCTCTTCATGAAACCATTTTGGTTCAAACTAATGGGTGTTACAAGATTTAAAGGTAATGTTTTCTCTTATGTTCTTTTGTTTTATTTTGCTTCTCCAACCCGCTGAACACTTTTTATTCCTTTATTTTGTAACAAAACCAGTATATTCAGTATAATAGTATGTTTTTATGAGAGGTATTTGATTTACACTTACACACACATCCGTCTAATGGTTAATGAACATACTGTTTCTGTGAGTGGTGAATTACTGCCTCACGAAACGATGATTGTACAATATTCTTTTAACACCATTCATGGTGGCCATTTGATGTCACTATATTTATATATGATATATATTATGTTGATTTTTTACTTAAGATTCTGTATTTTAATTTATGGAATACATTTATCGTTTCCATTATTGTTAAACACAATAATTTCATTTTAGGAATTGTGGACTACCGCCCCCTCAAAGTGATTTGATTCGTTAATGTCATCTGTGTGACGTATAAAGGATGGTGTTAATGGTATTACATATGATATCATACTGGAATTATAATATACCTATATTTAATTATTATTTCATTCCATTTAATATGAAATAGAAATGAAAGAAGCGTTCATGCGTACATACGGCTTACTGTCTCCATGAACGGTGCATTTCATTTCTTATCTCTAAATATTATGTAATATTATAAATGAATGTATATACTGGATATATATTACATATATGATATATAAAACATGAATATAATTCAGGATATAATGTATATTTTATCACATGAATAACTTGTAATTATAAGATGTTTATTTTTTATTCAAGTACCAAAGATCGACAGAACGACCGTTATTAACTTAAATAATTACAAAATTTTCATAACATGGTATTAAGTGATATAAAAGTAATAATGAACGTGAAAAAGGTTCTTAAGAAAGTAGAAATTAAATCAAGTTTATTATTCAGGAGATTAATCAACGATCGGGTCAAGTCGGACACGAGGTAAGGGACTTCGTCTCAATCTCCTTTCATTAAGGCATATTCTGTTTTATAAACAACATTATTTTATACGGTGTATAAACCCCTTTGACATTTACATTTATTCAAAAGATATATTTTTTTACGAAGTGTTTTACTAAACGATGAAAAAGAATGTTCTATCTTATGAAGGCAGCGACAACAACTTCTCCGCCACCGTGACCGTTATTTGAGTTTCGGCTTCCTCTACAAGACATAATGTTTTTTAAAATGAAAAATAAATACCATGTTTTAGTTTTATTTTATTTTGGTATTGAAAATGGGTTTGATAATGTTTTTATTATATCAATGCGTTCATGATATCTTGTGATTGAAATTTAGAAATGTTATGTTTCCTTTATGCATGTTTTATGTGATACAATTATTTTATGGTTCTTCGGTATTATTTATGAAGACGGGTGGTTCCGTGATAAACTAAGGATGGGTGAGCCTGTGACAGATCTCCAATGCATTGGGTAACATAATGTATTTAAACTCTAATGTTTCTCTTAAGTGATTTAGGGAATACACTGTAATGGGTATTCCAAATGTAACAATGAGGGTTACTCCCTACGTAAGAATGTTATGAAAACCTCAAGTTACCTTTATGTCTTATGATTTCAATGAGTTATTCCAAAACCTTATGATTTCATTAGGTATGTTAATTTTCTTATGGTTATGGGTAAATTATTTTATCAATGATTCTTATGTACACATTCAATAAGGTTTTCTATCCATATTTTTATTCACCTTACTGATCTTTTTATGCTCGTCCCATGTTTTTGAAATTTTTTTCACCGTTAAAGGGAAAGGTAAATGATGTGATGATAATGTCGGGAAAGTGTCAAGAAAGAATACATGTTTTATTTTAAATATGTTTACTTTGATGAGAAAATTGAATATTGTCTTTTATGTAACCACCTTGTTTAAATGTGGAATGTAATTAATGATTTATGATCTAATTATCTAAAACTCTAAACCTAAAAATACCCTCAATGTGTATTCTTGAAATATCTCAATAATAAGTGATGTTTAAGGTTGGGGCCATATAAAGGGAATATTGAGGTTCTTTTAAAATATCTATTGTATGAAAAGATATCTACATAAGAATAAATTTTATTTAAAGAAATTATTTCATAAAAACAATCGACTGTTACAATTCATAACATTTTCAATCATTCATATGAAATTAAATTTTTTCGTGAAGATAATTTTTGAATTACATCAGTCATAATAATTATCATGAATGAAGATTATATAACTACATGGAAAAAATATGATAAAATAATGAAGTACAATATCTCAACTAGATTCCTAGAATATCTTATCTTCATGATAAGATGTATTTGATGATTTTAAATTCTAGAATTTGAAACATGTCATTAAAGAGGTATTTTATTATATAATTATATGAATTATAATTATAAATTAGATGATGAGAAATAGATAATATGTTGAAAAATGTAGAGTAGATTGGTAAATGGTATGTACATCAAATTAATTGAATATATTGTTATATGATTGTTGATATAAATGCAGGAGGATAGTTTAATATATTTTGAACATCCCATGAAATAATATTTAAGAGTTGGTGTCATATTATTAATAATTTATTGATAATATTTTTTGTCTAAATTGATCAATATTGTTTTCTAAAATGTGTTATAAAAATTATATTTTGGAATGATAAATTGTTGGATCATTCTATTATGAATTGTGATGAATTTATTATATCATGTTCATAAATTTAAATTCATGATATTTTGAATCACATATGAAATTGGAATATTGAAATAGAGAAGAATAAAAAAGTCAGTATTTGTAGAATGAGATATGTTGAAATACATTCCATATATATTTATTTGATTTTATAATCATTTTTTGGGGAGAATTAAAAATTGACATTAAAAAGGAAATGGGTATTGAAAAAATATCTAAAGCGGGGGGAGGAGATTATAAAACCCAAATTGATTTAAAATAATATTGGTGTTTATATTATAGTCAATACACATTATTATTAAAAATTCAATGTGATGGTAATTAGAGGTTGTTGTTTCAGTCATATTTCATTGAAAATTTCCTGATAAATACTCATAAATTTTCAAAGATCATTTAATTGGTTTACATTCTTCAAGGGAGGAATCATTTTAAATGTGAGTATTGTAGATGTGTTCATAATTTAAATAATTGTGAAAATTATTCACAATGTTCAAAATAAGTGACGATATGTCCCTAAAAAAGTAATTAATTTCATTTATTAGAAAAGGCCATGCATGCAAGGATTATGATTTTTTTTCAGTTTTATGCTTGATGGAATCACATGAATTGGAATATAGACTATCATTTTATAATTTTCATTATTAAAAATATTAGACAACCTATTATCTGGAACAACCCATATCAACCTTAGCCAAATGTTGGATCCCAAATGGAATACCATTGATGAGGGAGATAGCTCATACTAAGTCAACTGGAATAATGGTGTGCACATATGTACACTAGAATGAGCGCCAAATATGGGTGGCACCACTAGGATAGGATGCATAGTGGAAGAGGATAGAAGCTGGAATAGAGCAGTTCTAGGCTCTTTTGTTAGTACATTTTAACAAGATTATGTTGAAATATCAATATGGGTTCTATTAAAATAAATAGTGCATATAATTTATATTTCTATGTGGGATTTTTGAACCAATTCTTGGAATAAATATATGTTCTATGATTATTTGATCAAATATTCTAGGCCATCTGATCATCACTATAAGATATCTTCTTCACCATATTCTTATGAGAATTGCAATATATCAGGCTTCTACCATTTAGTTCCTTATGAATCCTAAATTGCCTTTTTTTAATACTTGTTTATCATTATAAAAAATGAAATATGATCATTATAATAAGAAAATGTCTTTTCATTAGGAAATTAATGATCAAATAGAATGAAAATTAGGTTGACGATGTCCGAGAGTGTTGTACACTCGGATCTCTATTTTTTACATTGGATAATGATAGAAAAATGTATTACAATATCCATTTCATCATTGTAGTGAAACCAATATTATCTGAACATCATAAAATGATATCTTATTGATAAAATGATTATGAAATATATGATAGATGCTGAGTAAAAATTGGTGATTTTGAGGATGATATTATTCCATTATTGAGCAACCAAGATGATGCACATTATTAATGTTTGTGCATATGATAATGGTCCGTGAAAGGGTACCTATAAATACTTGAGGTAAATATCATTAATTAATTAATTATCATTATGATATGTGCTCTAATTTTTAATGAAAATAGGTCCATTGAGAACACATGGTTTGTAGAATGAAAAAAGTTCCACATTGTTTCAACTTTTATGAAGGTTAAGAGAACCTGTGAATGTTAGGCATGTGCTTAGCACAATAATATAGCTTCATGATTAATCTACGTTCCTAGAATAATTTTTGATAGCACTATGTATTATGTTCCCTACATTAATGAAGAACACAATGTAGCCACACATTATTATACTCATGTTAATGTTTTTAAACAATGAAAGACATTGTTTCACAGAATAGATTATCTTATTCTTGTAATTTTAGAAATATTTGAGAATTATTATTAAAATGTGTTAATGTAGAGCATGTAGTATATCAAGGAGGTCTACAAATATATTTTTTATGTGTTCAGTGTGTGTCTGTATTCTATAATATTGTATAGATAGATTTTAACATTGGAACGGTATGGATAATTTTAAAATAGATAGAGTATGCTTTCTAAAGATGTTTGAGATGACCAAATAAAAAAATGCTTTCTTATCGTGGTATGTTCAACAAACAAATAATAAAATGTATGATTTCTGCATTATATATGTACGAATATTATTTTGATTTTGTTTCTAAATGAGATGGTGAAAAATGATAGTGTATGGGTTCTAGTTTTCATGTAAAATAATTTGTTAATGTGTGTAATAATATTATGTGTACAATAAGAAACATAAAAATAAATAGTGTATTACACACAACCTTTTGAAAATGATTTGTCTGTTTTCCATCATTATTTTATTTCACAAACAATGTTAATGGAATTTTTTTTTTAAAATTTTTTGTTACAAAAATTATATATAAATCTTTTTTGGATCATTACATGTATTGTTTATTTTATAATTGATAAGTTGAACTACATGGTTGAATATCACAAGATGTTTTTTTCGTATTATTATATTTGAGTGGAAATTATATTTTTTCTGAAGAAATAATGAATTTAACATAGGGTGTATTGATTATTTTTCAATTTTTCATTCTGATATTGATTTAAGATTATGTGGAATTGAAAAATTAAACTATTTCATGAGAGTATACTTAATTTACATTCATTCATTTTTTTTGATTATATTATGTTATAGTAGTTTTGTTTTAGTTGAGGTGAGAAAGTAAAAAACAAAATCTTTTCATTGTCATGGAGAGGAAGATCAAATATCTGATTTAGTGGAAGCTTGATGTTATTGTGATCATTCTTATTGTGTAAGATTTGGGTTTGTGGAAAACTATTGGGATTTTAGTATAAAAAAATCTTGTGGGATACCTATATAATTTGGGAAAAGATTCAAAACTAATAATTATAATTTTCAGTTGATTCCAAAAAATACTAATTATAATTTTGATTGATTTATTTTAGTGAAATTTTTGTATGACACGTACTAAATTCAGAATAGACATATTCACCAATTTTTTGGGGAGATCATTTAAAAAGTACGATGTTATGTGAATCATTTACATTAAGTAATAAGTATGGGGTAATTTTTTTATTATAAAAGAATATCCATTAACTCTAACAAGTGAAAAGGATGGATATAAAAAATTTTTAGAGAGAAAAATAAGGGAAAAACTTGTATATACTAATTCACCCCGCCCCCTCTCAATTTAAATACATGATCCACTGGGTACATCTGTATATATTTACAAAAAATTTATTTATGAAAACATTTTTTCAAATTGTATTTTTTAATCATAAAAATTATTCCATACCAATAAATTTATAACCAATATTACTATGTAATTTTCTGTATTATTTTTTTTCTAACGGTTATTGTTTAAATATAAAACTTATCTATATACAGGACTTTTTAATTAGTTAAAAACAAATTGTTGTTTTTTTAAAATCAATTGTTTAAATATAAACTCAAAAATCAGTATATTCAATAAAATCCAAAAATCATACTCTATAATATTTTATATATTCTAAAGCAAAAAAAAATTTATTTCACCAATGGAAAATTATAACATTAAAAAAATTAATTTTTTTAAAAAAATATTTTTCTTTAAAAATAGTGCAGTTAGACTAAAATCAAAACCTTTACCTATAAATAGTCAAATAAAATAATATTATTATATAAAATACCCATAAAAATATTTATGAAAATTATTAATTCAATTAATTTATTTATTATTAATATTTAATTGGTTATCATATTCTTCACTCCATTTAGAATTGTAAATCTCTCGGTGTTAAACATTATATAATCATTTTATAGTATTTATCCCTCAATATTTTATTTCTAATTACCATGTTTCATCATCAGGCATTTTATTAAATAGTAAAACAGAACCTATTAAATAATCAAAATTTATAATACCGTATATATATTATACAAAATATGAACCACATTTTCTTCATTAAATATATTCTCCCCTAACTATACCTCTTTAGATCTGAAGATATGAAGTAAATCAGGTATGTATATTATTAGAACATAAAAAATAATCTCATCATGTACATGATATAATTTGATTGGAATGTGGACCTAGTCAAACATTTGTCCCAATTTATACAAAATTTCATTACATCCAATGAATCATTGTCTATACACTCATTTCATACACAAACACATCTAACAATTATAAGAATATATTTTATGAAATTCATTTTCAACTACCTTAAATGAATGGTATTTATTTCAGAATTATTATAACTATTTTTTGTTATATGTTCTTACCTCATATGGTGCTAAATCATACTTCACTTATCAACCATTTTTTATAGAAATATTGTCGATAAAAAACTTATCAATCTATATTCTTCAAAACATGAAATTAGTCTATACAATCTTTCATAAAATTAATCAAAATGATAGATATATATACATGAATGGAAAATGTTATTATAAAAAATGTGAAAACAATATAGATACTAATTTTAAAAACATTATTATATAACCTGAAATATCAAATAATACCCTATAATGTCCGAATGATATCCTCTAATTGTCCATCATATTGAGGAGAAATAATCATAGTGATATTTAATTTACTACGCTTCATAATCTGATGTGCCAAATAAAAATTTTATGTAAAAATACGATGAGTATTAGATAAAATGGTTTGAGGAAATCATTGTTAACATAATATATCCACATGGAATTTTTTTGAAAGATGATCCCTAATGAATTCATTCTTGAATAGTCTTTAATCACATAGATTCTGTCAAATGATCAAAAATAACACAAATCATATTACTCCATCATGAATATTTTTAATCCCATGACAAAATTTAGTAATCTGTTATAACATTTTAATTTTTGAACTGAAAATGGATGAATAATATCCATTAGTATATGTAATTTATCATATTATTTCTGAAATGTATATCATTTCATTGTAAAATAATTAATAATCTTCTCCATACCTTCAAACCATTAATATTCATTATAAACACTACAAGTCGTGGTTATTCTAAGATGAATATAAAATAATGATTTGTATGCTTCATATGAGAAATCATTTATTTTATATGAATCACTTCTAAAACATAATTTAACTAAATGACTCCATTATCCTATGACCAATGATGAATTTTTTCTACTATGAAATAATATTAAAAATATTGTATCCTGAATGATTGAATTTTTTATTATCCATGGAAGACTATAATCATAAATTATTCTGTCATTATGTATGATAACATGAAATACATCATAATATTTTATTGATAAATTTATCATTTCTCCTATTATGTCCTTGAAATCATTCATAACTCCCTTCTTGGAAACCCATGTATTGGAAAACATAAAAATGGTGGTGCTTAGAGGATCAGGACATGAAAATTTAAAACATAATGAATTATATGATAATTAATACATAAAAAATAAATCAATGATAAAATAGTATTCAAATATTCCTTATATTTTATATCATAAAAAAGTGTAAAAATCCAAGTATGATATAAAAACATAAATCATAACATAGATAAGAAATTATTTTCATAATTATAGAATTCGTAATTTTTGGGATCATAATCTTACTATTATGACCTCATTCCATGATACCATAAATAAATTAATAATATGTATTCCAAATAAATATACATGTATTTTACATGAGACCCACTAATTCCTTTATAGTCTGTAATGATCCATCCCATAACATACGATGTCCAATACAATTATAATATTAAGGAAATTAAATACATTTCCCAACATAATAAACATAAACATTTTTATTGAAAAACAATAATATGAAATGATAATATTTTCACAAGTCAATAAATAGAAAAAATATGAAAAATCATACATATAAATATGATTGATGGTATAATTAGATTATAACCCGTATAAATAATTCACAATATCAAATAATTCATTCATTGATCAATTTTATGTTTAATGATCCCCATGACACTTTTTTAGGATAATAATATTTTCATTTTGAAATCAGTTATTTAAAATATAAAAAGTTACAAAATAGGTGATAAAATTCATTAAAAATATAAGTTTAAAATTTTAATGGAATATTGAAGGAAAATAACTTCATAGAAAATTAGAAAATCTATTTTAATGGTAAAAAATAAGACCATCATTTTTTCACACATTTAATAAAAATAACATTATTCAAAAATTGATAAGAATATTAGACTAACAAGTTTTATAAATTTAATCATGGGTGAAAATTAAATTTATATGTAAATTGAGTATAATATTATTATATATTATATAATTTTATAGATAATATGGAAATTAAATAAATATATTCATGATTTAGTAAAACTAAATTCCAGTTTTCTTGACGAATATTCATTTATAAAGTTGAGTAATTAGAGATAGAAAAATGAAAAGAAAAATAATATTTTAAAAAATAACAATAGGATAAGAAAATATTTTTTTTACGTTTAAAATATATTTTAATCCCCCTAATATTGTTTAACAATAATAAATATTGAATATGTAATAGTTTCTGAAATAAAAATTTACCACATGTTCCCCTTTCATTATGAATGAATTTAACTGTTTGTATACTAAATGTAAACTTATAATATTTAAATGACATAATAATATTCATAATTATAATATCAAATATGATATTTTTATTACATTTCAACACTTTTTTTATTTGATAATCCGTTGATAAAATCATTACATCATTGTTTTATCTATTTCATTTTTATTTCTGTTTTTGTTATATTGTTCAGTGATTGTATATTGATAACATTTAAATGATCTCAATAAACATAATAATTTATTAATTATAATATTTTATTTATCTTTTATCTTTTATAAGAATTCATATAATGAATTGATGAATTATGAATTACAGTACTTTGTGGATATGGTAGTTTGTATGTTTATACGGGTGACGTTTCATGTTTTCTGTGAAAGGGAAAAAAAGAAATTTAAATAATAATTAATTGTTTTATAATTTTTACTACATAATAAATATAATATATATTCATTATATAAATCATTATTACCAAATATAAAAATAAAAAATGTAAAATCGATCACATCCTTTCATGTAGATGGTAGTTCACATGTATTCACAATGTATATTGTCATTCAATGAAATATTGGAGGGTGTAGAGTTATAAAAGTTATTATAATTATAGAATAATAATTATTTCATAAATTATTTATATATGTATATATATATTAAATCCATTATAATGACATACTATGAATTATGTTGTTGGAAAATTTATCAAATCTCTACATATTGGTAATAATCCACACATATACAAGAATGATCATTTCAATTATCATTTGATGGAAATGAGGTGAAGAATTGTGTCCCAAATTCAGAATTTAAACTCATTTTGCGGTAAAAACAACATTAATTTTTTAATTTCTTGAATTGATTTATTTGAACTATAAGATGAAATATATCTTGAAATACTCGATAATGTTGATTCCATATTCTGCGAGTGAACTCATTTTTCATGCACATTAGTCATTATAAGTATTTCCTTAGTATAAAAATTGAATATTAAGAATGATGGTATATAATATAACATGACATTTTTAATGGATTGGTATATTAAAATTACTGAATTTTTTTGGAATAATAAAGGAGAAGAAGTTCTGTTTTATAAGTTAGGGTAGAGACACACTTAGAATGATATAAAACCTTTAAATAATATAATGAAATTTTCATATATATATATATATATATATATATATGGGACCTAGTTTATAAAAAATTTAACTTAATATAATATAATATCTAAATGTATTCAAAAAAATATGACGTAGATATTTTTATGAGACATTTTTACCTATATGACTTAGTTTAACCACCAGATAATCCCATTTTTACCTTCACAAAGGGCATGTTTTTATGTAGGTCATCAATCATAAGGACAAAAAATTATTTTGACAATGTTACCTAATATTAGTTATTATGATTTAAAATATTTAGTACATTTAAAATATTTTATTTTTATGGATGAATAAATTATTTTTAATATATGTCTCCAAAACAAATCAAAACCCATTTTATGAAAAATATTAATTATACATATAAAAATATTTAAAAAAAATTAAACTAGAATTTTGATTAAAGTAGAAACATTTTTTTTAAATAAAATAATTTTAAATTTACATTAAATCACAAATAACATATGGGAACACTGTAAAAACATGATATATAGTTGTTAACTAATAAATTTATCATTTGAACGAATAAAATACTTTGATTTCTAAAATGTTAATAATATATATCTAATTTAAAATTTATATTTTTTATATTTTATATTAATCAAATTATTTATTTTTTTAAATAATTTACTTTTATAAAAATTCATTTTATTATTGTAAAATTATAATATTACAAAATTTGCAATTTTTCTAAAATCAGTATTTCTCATTATTTACATACAAATAAACTATTTCAGAAAAAAAAATAAAAAATCATAATAATATAATCTTAGAATTATAAATTGATAAAATATATCAAATTCAGAAAATAAAATTTATAATATTTTTGAATTTAGTTTTTAATCAAATTTTTGATACAATATCTCTTCATTATAAAATTTTTTCATCTGAAAAAATATTTTATTACAATATTTTAATCACATTTGTTATATACACCCCCCTTTAAAAACATAATCCTTTTATTTTCTATAATATTTTCTAATTAATATAGCTGTATTTTTATAAATAATAACTTCTTTAGGATCTCACGCCACCACTTCTATCTAATGGATTTTCTAATGAAAATTTACTAGATGAGTATTTGTATTCTGAAACACTTATTATCTAGTGTGTGGAATCTCAATAGCCTCTTCATTGTAAGATAAATCAAGTTATATTTATATATAATCAAATATGATAACTTGTTTTTGGAATGGAATGTATTTACTCAATAAATAGTTATAGACCACATAATTAACATTAGAGAGGTTATGTAATGTTTACAAATTGAAAACTACAACACCAATTATTTATTGAATTTCAAAAGGGATTATGTAATTCAGAATTAGTTCCATTTATTTTGGGTACATATGACACCCTTCCCTTAATATTCAATAAAATCCTAATCTTACAATTTAAATTTTAAATCATTCATCCATTAATAGATTAAAAAAATTCAACATGAAACATCATTAATATTATTTTAAATATTATTAACATTCACCATTTTCTAATCTACATGATCTGAGCCTACATGGATTTGTTCACCGACTTTATTCTAACAACATGTAGTACGATAAATCATTCTATTAAATTTTTCATATTGTTCCCCTTCAATTATTCAATGAAATATATTATTTTAGCTTAATTCAACCAGTGTAAATTAGTGATCCTACACACCTTGAAATTATAGTGACTGTGACATCCAAAATTATTTTAATGGATAATTAATCCCCTTTATGATACTCATAATATTGTTATTTATATTTGGTAATAAAATGTTTCTTTATTTAAAGATCTCTTTTATGATATTCTATAAATATGATATAAATTATGTATCATGATTAGAAAAAATCAATAGTGGTTCACTATAAAGTGTCACAACATCATTAATATAGATCCATAGGAGGTGATCAAGTGGTAGATCAACCCATTTAGTTGGTAAAATTAAATAATTCATATTTATATCAACCACAACACATATGAAGTCATTATATATAGGATTTTTTGGAATACCAATGAAAACGTCTATATTAATATATTCATATTTCAACATAGAAATTGGTATAGTTTTCATGACACATAGGGATGTTGTATATGTGAATTTAACTATTGAAAACAATGAATCATCATATACTTTGTGTAATTTCTCATTTAATATTATCTCAAAAAAATGATCCCTCAAATATTGATATATTTTGGTGAAACTAGTTCATATGGTGAATTTTGATCCATGAGCTATATCTAATAATTCTCATTTCTCATCATCAATATTTAGAACATATATTCTCCTCATAAATATTAAAATACTATATTAATGGATAATGTATACTAAAATACCATCATTCATGGATTGGATTATATATTTAACATTATTGTATTGAATATGGCATATTTTTATTTATTCTAATAAGGATTGTTTGGAAATCTTTTTTCACTAGATTGGATATTTTCCATCCATATCTGATTCCCCAGTCCTAATTTAATATATATAGTATTTAGTTATCTTTATTAGTGCTCATTTTAAACATAAAAACATGATATTTTCAAATCAATGCATTAGCTCGCATATTTTCCATCCAATTGAGGTATTTCAGTGTGGAATCCTAAAACTTGAGTAGTTAAATTCATCACATTTGACTCAGATTAATCTATTATTATTAAATTATATATTGAAATCATTATATATATTTATATATTCAATATATATTTGAACTTAAATTTGATTCATCTTTCTATTAAATTAAATTACATTTTATTCCTACACATTATCATTACTTATGTAATTATGTTCTCAAAACATTAACGTCTTTATTTGAAAAACTCTATCATTATAATTATGGACAAATCCAATTAATTTAACTGATTCATATCTATATATCAAGAATAAAATTATTCCTAATGGTAATTTCAATATAATTTTATTGAAGAATCTCATCAATAATTCTTATAAAAATTTCATCTTTTCTTTTAACTATATGAAAAAACCCATTTACATGTAATCATGGTTTCCAGGATACTAAATCCAAATAGTTTTATAATATATATATAATATCCTCTTAATAAATGGAAATATGTTCCTTGATTATATTCATTGGTGTGGTCCATTCCATCATAACTTCAATTTGAAGGATCGACAGATATTTCACCCTTAGATACAATATATACCTAAAAAAGTATTTTGTAAGAATGAATTTTAATTTTATAAATATTTCATGTAACTAATTATATAATTGAGTATTATGAATGATTCAAAAATGAATCGTATTCTCATCATTAATTTTTCTGTATATAAATATATCACCAAAAAATACTACAATAAAATTACACAAAAAATAGTTGAATACATTGTTCAAAAGATCCCTAACAACATTGGGTATATTAGTCAAATAAAAGGTCATTGTGATAATGTTTTAATATACATAAATCAAATTAAATATAATCATTTTAATATACTCATATATTCAATGTTGATGATACCCATAATAATGATCAATATTGAGGTCCATGATGTTGATCAGAAAATCCATTAATACTGGGTAGTGGATAATTTATGAATATATTAATGGAATTTATTTACATATAATCGATGAAAAACATCATAGACCAGTTATTATTCCTAATACAGTCCATGGATTAAAATTATAAAACATTAGGGAATTGAAATCCATTAACACAAAAGTCCTTTTATTATTTCTTTTTTACACTAATTATGTTATCAAAAACCGAAAGGCAGTATAGATAAAGTATTTTCATTTTATATGAGATAAATAAAAACCTCAAACTCACACAAGGGTAGGTGTATATGGGTTTTGTCATGAAACAGATAAAACATTTACTATTGTATTGGTATATACAAATCTTATGTATAACATCCCTTTCATTGGATTTGTCTACTCATCTTCTCTAATAATTTCATTATGGATTGTTACTAGAGGTGGATCCAGACTTGTTTCATAAGATGTAGTCTCCTACATAATGGCCACAGATTCCATATCACTATTACAAATCATAATTTCATTCATTTAACATTTAATTTACAAATTTTAATTTAAAAAACAATCTATATGATAGATTTTATCAAATTCAATCATTGAAATATAATCATATTTGAACATAGGATATGTTTATGTGTCATAAAAATAATTCCCTGACATATCCTTCATCAAATAATATTTAAATTATTAATAATAATTAAATTCAAAAATTTTATATTGATAGTGAAATTTCAAAATTTTGTTGCAAATATATATGATAAAAAGGATTGTGTAGATCTAGAATGTAACACCCCAACCCTATAATACCAAAGTCGGTGCATTATTAAGTATCATTGGCATGATCACAAAATATCATATCTCGAATGACCTATTAGTTTAGTAGCCTTGGAAGTACTAGATACATTCATAAGGTTTACATTACTTAATAAGATGAAAAAACAACAACAAAAGTGTTTCCATAGTCAACACAAAGATCCCATAGACTATGTCTGTAGGTCCGTTATAATATACTTCGTCGTATCCAGGAGAAATAAAAAATATAAATGGGTGATCTCAGATGCTCAGTAAAGATAACAATAAAGATGAAACTTTCATAAATAAGTATAAACTTTTATAGAAATGTACAAGACTAAAAAAATCCTTTAAAACTTTAACTTCAACATAATATGGAAAAGATAAAATCAAATAATTCCATTTACTTTTTCACAAGGATATTCTACTAGTCGAATAATAACATGCAATATCAATAGCCACTTTCATAATGATGGAATTAATAATTCCAGACTTCATAACCACATAGTAAAGGCATTGTGCCAAAAAAATAATATTTTGTCAAGGCATTTTTCCAAGACACTAGTTTTTCTCATGAGACCCCACCAATGCATCGAGAAGCTATAGAAGAATCCACCTCTCACTTACTATGACTAATGTAGTCCTCATATGAGAAGTTTTAAACATAACATAAACATTCATATTAAAACTGGAATACAAAATGTCAATACTTTATCCATAAACCATTAATGGTTTGAAAATAACACATCCACAATCTAACATATCACAAAATCATTAATAAAATATAGATGTTTTGTATCATTATAAATCAAACTCAAATAATCCTAAAATCCATCAAATGATGTTGACATAGATGAAATGAAAACATTTTTTTTAGAGATATCTTTTTCTATTTTGAAAAAATTTAAGAAATTTTTTTTTTTTAAATATTCCTATAAGCTAGTAAGGGAAGATTTGAAAATGTTATAATGGAATAAAATATCCTCACCTGCTATGTAAGATAAAAAAACATTTGTACCATAATTATATAGAAAAGGTCATAAGGTACTTTGTTTGGAAAAAAACATAATGATTCCTATAAAAACAATTCATAAAAATTTAAAAAAGTGTAAAAATCTATTTAACCCATAGTCTAGTAAATAGGTAAAATGATTTTGAATAAATTTGTAAGAAACATGGATGTGGATAATAATGTTGTCCCATTAGATACTTACTTAAAAACAACCTCAGATAATAATGAGATTGTGAAATTATCCCATACCAAGTAATTTTACATTGTTGAGGGTATGTTAACCTCCTGTATAATGGTTAAATAATTTTTATTAAATTATAAAATAATAATATACAGTAATATTATATCATATATGATCTTTTAACATTTCATTGTAAATAATATCTTATTATTATCGTCGTTTTGGGTGTTAACTGATGAATTTTTCTGTATATTATTTTTAATATAAGTAATGTTTGTTATGGAAAAGATGTATCCTATTCGTATTCAGAATGATATTAAGCCTCTAAACATTAGTTTCAATCATATAATGAAAATTAATCATTAATGGATATGATGGGGAATGAATCTCATCCTGTTCATAGAGACTGTAATTTGTACGTACGGACGAGCGACAATATCATTAATTTGAAATTAAAATAATATATAATTGGATGTTATATAATATATACAGAATAATTATCATGTAATATATATTATTTACATCTTTTACACATCATTATTAAACCCATCCAAATAATAATTTATTGAATAACAGTTACACCAAAGCTTGGAGATGGTAATTCGTACATACACAGGTATGGTGACATGTCATTCAATGGATGGATAGTATAATGAATATACATTTAACCATATTTATAATAACATTAAAGTATATAGAATAAACTGTAGTTATTATTTTCGAATGGAAGAAACCAAGAAAGAGGAAGTGGAAGAAGAAAAAAACATGAAAGATGTGATGAAAAATTTTACCTGTTCTTCGGGTTGTTCCATTTGAGTAGATCAAAATGGCTCATTAGGTTGGTTTCTGACTAAAGTAAGGCCTCTAGAATGAAGGGAGGACATTTTAGAGGGTATTTAGGCTTGGTTTGGCCACGAAAAATGGCTTGGAAGGTGTGAATTAGAGAGAAGCTGAAGTGCTCATTTATAATAACGATGAGAGGCACCTTAGGAAAATCTATAAATATTATTTTATAATAAAATAATTATCTGATAATAATGGCTATAAAATGAATTATTTTAATGATAACATGTTGATGGGTCGAAAACCACTCAACCAATATATTTTAGATAGGTTTGGGTCACCAAATTATCTTTATCATTTACATTTAACTCTGAGTTAAATAGTTTGACATTTACCTTGTCTCTTTGTATTTTTATATTATATTGTTAATAATGTTACTATAAACATCCAAGAGAACCTAAAATGGTTTATTAATGACATATAAAATATTATTTAAGAACTTTCACTGAACCTTATAGTTTTAGAAATAGAATATCAATTAAATATTAAATATTTGTTTTAAAAACTCCTTTATGTAAATTTAGACACTATTTGGTATTTTGTTTTTTCTCAATTAATAATAGAATTATTACTTCAAAAAAAATTTATAACCAACCCTAACATGTCATATTTACCTAGAAATGTTTTTTAATTCATAAAAAGTCTTAAATTACATTTCTATGGAAATTTATAATATCAATTATTTTAATCATTCATTAATACAGTAATTACTGAATCATCATTGAGTCTGAAATAAATTTAATTATTTAAGGTCTAAAATTTATAAATAAAATAACATTATTTAGAAATCCTTTTACCTTTATAATTAATATTTATAGTCGAATTTATCTTATGTATATTCCTATATTAAAAATGTTTTAGTTATTAAACATGGATTTTAAATCTTTTAACTATTCTTTAAATAAAATAATAATAAATGTCCTAATCTAATATATGTCAACCAGATAGGATCATATTTTATTACTAAGGTTATTTTTGGTCTAATTATACTTTTCAAATAGAATTAGTAAATGTGTTAACGTAATAATAATTTCATTTTTAACCATAATTACCTTTTTTACTTTTATCCATGTTAAATAAATGTAAAAAGTTACTATTAACCAAAAATTATATTTAACATATTGAATCACATATTAAATAATGGAATCAACAGTGTTTATTGAATTTTTTAAATTGAACTTAGAGAAGAGCTCAAATTAAGTTTAATGTAAATTTGCAAATGCCTCTACGTGGTGGGTAAAACACTGTAGAAAGAAAATTAACATTTTATATATCTAAAATTATTATAAACTGACTCCAATGAATTAAATTATATTTATATAAGTATTATTTATATATTTTCACCTAAAATTAATTTAAATAAAATATATAATTATTTAAATAAAAATTCGGTTTTTAACTATAACTCAGTGTTTTTCACTATTCATCATAAATTTAATGTTTTTAGAAAAATACCAAAATTTTACCCTAATCTAATTTTGATATTCTGAATTCAAAAATTAAGTGTATTTTGGGAAATTCAAAAAATATATGTTTCACTTGTTAATTTAATATTAATTATCGCTGCCCAAACAAATAGCATGTTTTTAGGAAACAATAACTATCAAAAGATTGTCACTTTTTTATGTATAATTTCATAGGGAAATTAATTCCAATTACCAACAATGGATTAAAAGGTAAAAATATATTCTAATTACAAATCAAAACTAATTTAAAATATAATCTATCCTTATAAATAAATTATATTAAAATGGAGATTTGAATTAAAATATAGTATTTCTCAATATTCATAAACAAAATGAATATTATTTGAAAAATATTAAAATTTCATCCAAAGTAAATTTTGATGTCAAGATTCTAAATAAAAATTTTATATTGTAAAATTGATTATGTAAAAGGGTGAAATATTGGATTTAAAAATGGTTCTCCATGAAAATGTGCTAAATTTGAATTTTTTTTTGAAAAATACATTTTTTATCTTAAAAAAGTAACTTTTTCTTATATTATGTCTATGAAACACATAATACATAAGTTAAAATTATATGGAGTATATAAAATTCAAAACCTAGTTAATATCATTCATAACAGTTGTTGAACAGCTAGTTTGATAAGTTGTGGTACGCTCGAACTTGGTGTTACATATAGTGCAAGTTATTGAATTACTTTGAAGAAATAACATACTATGAAATCTAGGGGGTTTAAATTATTCCATCCATTAATAAATTGTGTCCTCGTGAATTGAAATTTTTTTTCAAAAAAAAAACGGCTGAAAATAGAAAATACCTTTGTTGGACAACCCACATAAAAAATTGGGTTAATAAATTTTTTTTTAATAAGAGGAAAAGGGAAATGAAAAAGTCACCACCAAATTATGATCTCTATTTGGAGAAATTTGGTGGAAATTAGAAACACGTAATAGGATGTAAAACATAAATATATATAGGGAGTTATTGAGGTCATCCGTCACAAAAAAAATGTAGAATTGAGGGCCTCAAAGCAATCGATCTATGATGATTTATAATATTATCAGTTCATCAAAAAATAATATATTCAGATAACACATTTTTCATTTTAAGATTCCTTACCAAATGTTTAAGAATTAATTTCTTCATATAATAAGAGAAGAAAAAATATATATATACTTGATAGGTAGAGTTCCTTCCATTAACTAATTTCTACCGCAAACTCATCTTTAACTCTAAAAGATAACAGAACATAAAAAATATTCTATTTATACTATTCATATAGGGTTGTAGAAAATTAAATTTATAATGTATCTATTAGACATTTTAAAAAAATACATTATTAAATCCAGTACATCACATGGGCCAGTAGTACGTGATACACCCTTGTCACCCTTTGGTTGTGGGTTCAAGTCTTGCGGCCTTGTCAGACGCGACGGGTTGCCACCCGACCACCAAGTTGTCCATTTATGGAAATACAAAATCAATATCAAACTAAACTCATCTAAAATTCTTCTGTCCAAACTCGACGTCAAAACATATAAGGAAGTAAACACAATGAAGATCCTTTTTTCCATGTAATATCATGTGAACATCTTCATCATTTATTCTTTTAAAACACTTCAACATCTTGAATTACAATTAAACCTTATTGATTACATTTATGCTCCCTTATTCCTCATAGAATACTGGATATACTCCTTCTATCCAAAAATGTTGTAAACTCCAACAATTATGGAATCTACAAACAATTAATCAATTTTATGGAATTCAATAATATCCAAAATAATTTATCCAAATCAATAATGTATTATTAAAAAATATCTACCTCAGTATCAGAACCATATTATGGTTTATCTTTCTCTCAACCATATAATTTCCATATATTTAACCTGATATTGAGTCAATTTTCATGGTTCCACACAATCTCAAGTCCTTAATGAAATAGTACGGTAATACAATCCTTATATACTCTATAATTATTATAACATGTAAAACATTAATACAATACTCAAATGAAAAAATACTTTAATTACAACATAATAAATCTAATCATTCCTCTTCTTCTTATGTAATATCATAACATGATTATTATCTAGTAGCATCATTTGGGGTATACTATGATGATATGGACATTGATTCTCATTGGGTCCTAACTCTTTTCAGATGAAGCATTGTATATTTGAAACCTTTTTCTTACCCTTTCAATCATGTACTAGGTTTCTTTTTTCTCTACACATATAACAACCTACCATTCTCTTCAAGCATTTACATTTTTGATTCTTTCCACAGTACTCACATATGGGAAAATCCTTCTTTCCCCATTTCCCTTTATCTATCATTATCTCTTCTATCATTTTCATCAATTTATTACCTTCATGGACATAAGACTCATAAATATTCTTTACATATCTTATTAACACATGATATTATCTCTTCATATGTTGAGAATACGTGGGAGACTATTTCCCTTATAAATTTTTGCTTAATTCGATGATAGATATGATTCTTCTTACTCTTTGGATCATAAGTATTGCTATAGTTCTCATTCATTCTATTGGGCACCATTTATATATAATGGAATTTACAAAGTTATTTTATGAATTGAAATAAATAATTACAAACATGTAAAATACCTAATGTAGATTAAACAGTTTATGGATATAATCCATAATCATAAAAAATTTCTGTTTGAAGAAGTATAAACAAATAAAAACTTCATAATGGGTTGTAAAGAATATTATAATTATAATAAGAATATCACTCGGGAGTTCCGTAACAAAGAGTGGAGCAAGGCTTGTTGTCTAGTACCAATTCCAGTTGGAGTCTAGCTCAATGTGGTGTTTTCAAGTTTTACCCTTGGTACATCTGTTCCAAAGATGCCTCTACCTGATCGTATTTAGAAATGGATGTATTTCTTGGAAAACTCACAAAATCTCTACCATACCGATATTCTAGGAAGTTCTTCTATACTAATATTTAAATTCTATCTTAGGGCTATGTTCTCTAATCATAGTTTATATAAATCTAGTTTCAAGGTTTGTACTAAACTTCTTCTAATACCAACTGTAACTCCCTGACCCCAGAATCCCAATGCCGGTGCATTATTACATATCATTGGCATGATCACAAATGAACAAGTCTCAAAAGACCGAATAATTTAGTGTCCTTCGAAGTACTAGGTACATTAATATGGTTTGCATTACATCTTATAATGGAAACTACAACAACATTGTTTCTATAGACAACACTTATAGATTGTCCCAATAGGTTAGTCATAATATACTTCTTTGTATCCTAGGAAAAATAAATCATAGAATAGTGTGATCTCAGATGCTCTATAATGTTAACAATAAATCAGAATCATTAATAAAAAAAGCATAAAATTTAAGGCAATGTATAAGACTAAAACAAAAGCCTTTTAAACATGAACTTCAGCATAATATGGAAATGATAAAATAAAACAATTCCATTTACTTATTCACAGGGATATTCTACTAGTACAATAATCACATGCAATATCAATTTCCACTTTCATAATGATGCAATGCATAATTCCAGACTTCATAACCACATAGCCAAATCCTTGTGCCAAGACTAGAAATAATATTTTGTCAAGTCCATGTGCCAAGACACTAGTTTGTCTCATTAAACATACTGATGCATTGAGTAGCTATAGTGGGCTCCACTTGTCACTTACTATCTCCTATGTATTCCTTATATGAAAAGGTTAAAAAATGAATAAACATTCATATTAAAACCGACATACGGAATGGAAATACATTATTTATAATCCTTGTACGGTCTGAAAATTACACATCCACAGTTAAACAGATCACAAAACCTTCTGAAGTGCACTGTGTTGCATTTGTTGTCAATGAGGTATGTTGTTATCAAGGAATGAATGGATTCATGTCAAGGAGTTTCAATATGTGAATGATAAAGGATGTGATGGTGATGGTAATGAATGGAGAATGGCCATGGTACTTAGAGGCATGTCACTTAGGAGATTCACTAAGTGACATAGGATGTTGTTGTTGAAACATTCTCTATGGAAATCAGACGATTGTTGAGCTGTTCTTAAAGTTCCAAGAACTTGTATCAACTGGATACAATGTCACAACAATGATAGAAGACCATGCATTGTATTGACAATGCATGAGGAGATGAAAGGAGATCCATCCACAATCACTGAGTGGATGAAGTGGATTAATGAAGTCCATGTACTAACTCTTAGTGCATGTGAATCAAAAGAAGATCCAATTGATCTCTGATTAGATCAATGAAGAATGTTAAAGGACATGTGTGATTTATGAGATTCAGTTGAAGAAGTCCCTCCTAAGTATTGAACACATATGGAAGAGGAGATGAAGAAGATTAAGAAGAAACCTTGGGAATTCCATATCCTAAGTAGAGATCATATGAGAGGAGAAATGATGGAATTCTTAAGAAGAAGAAGGAAGATGGCTTAGAGAAGTGGCACTTGGAAATTGGCATGTTTTATATGGAGGAGAACTTTGTTTTTAACAAAGTCCTAATATTTGCCTTAGCCAAAAATATGGCCACCAAGGAGGCCAGCCGAGGGATCACCCAAGGCACATATGGGCCTAAAGCGCCACACCCATGGGGAACCCTCAAGGCCAAGGCGCTCCCTGAGGCAGAAGGGCGGGGCTGTGTATAAGCCCCGAGCTACGCAGTGGTGAAGCCCGTGCAGCACGCGCGCCCGAAGGCACGCATAGTGGGCGCCAGTGGCGCGCCCGCAGGGAGCATAGTGGGCGCAGCGCGCGCCCGCAGAGAACATGGTGCGGGGCGGCACCGTGGAGGTTGTAAGTTCAATCGAGGGGTTGAGGCAGCGCCAGGGTGATAAAGCGCGGAAAATCCGCTCGCCGTTTCGATGTGGGATGCGGAATTTTTCCGCGGAGCGAATCCCAGCCGCACAATTGATCGCGCGGACGATCTAAGCCGCACATCTGATCCGCGGCGAGATGATCTGATCCAGGCCGTCCGAGATCAATTGAATCGCTGATCCAACGGCTGCGAGACCGTCTTCAACCCCGAGCTCGCCCAAAGCTTCCCGCGTGCCTCCGTCGAACCAGGAGAAACCCGAGAGAAGAATTCGAGCTCCCGGCCACCATTCTCGAAGCCGAAGGCACCCTCGTGCTCGTCTGGCCATAACGAACAGTACCATGCTCAAAAGGAGTATTGCATGCAACAAATGAGAAAATTCGATGAAGGCCGAAGGCAAACGAAGTGCCGAGGCTTCGGGGTGTTCGTGTTTTGCATGGGATGGCCAAAACAGAGGCCATGCATGCATTCTAAGTCGCATGCACGTAGAGGAGAAAAATATAAAAGAAAAATACCCGTGTGGGAAACAGAGGAAGATATCAAGATTTGGAAAATCTTGAAATACCCGAAAACTTCGCGGATTCAAAGATTGTATCACATGGATGTTTTGAGGATTCCTTTGCCTATAAAAAGAGAGCCTGATCCCTCTTAGAAGCTTGCTGATCCTTTGAGAAACGTGAGTCCCGTGAGAGCACCCTTGTGCCTCGCGAAGAATTGAGCTGCGCGTCCCCTGCGCGGCAGAGAAGCCCGGAGCCATTTTTGGCTTCGTGAAGTACCTTTTGTGCACTCCTTGCGCAAAAGAAGAAAGGGAGTCCCTTGCGCGCTAATCTTTTGCGCAGCAGGAAGACCTCATGGCCGCAACACCTTGCGCGCCCGAGGCTTGTTCCCTCTCTGCCCGCACCCTTGCGCGGCAGGAGGAAGACCCCGCGGGTGTTGCACTTGCGCGCCCCGCGGCAGGAGGAGCTTGCGCGCCCGCGACTGCCATGCACCCGAGGCTTGCGCGGTTGTTGAAGTGAAGGAAGGTTGATCCCCTTGCATCCTTCGGTGTGTGCTAAGTGCAAAGAATACCCGAGGCACTTTGTGTGCAAAGGAGGGAAAGGCCGTAGCCTTATGCAAACACGAAGACCACACCAAGTTGTGTGTTGTGTGTGTGAAAAGTGGAGAACCTTGTGTGTGCAAATACAAGAAGAAGGTAGTGGGTGTGCACCAAAGAAGCCTCGAGGCCTTAGTGCATTTGTGTGTGCATTCTTGGAGATTGAAGATCACCACACTTTGTGTGTGTGTGCATTTGAAAGGAAGGCCGAGGCATAGCTTGGGGGTGTGCAAAAAGAGTGGAGGCCAAATATACACTCATTGTGTGTGTGAAAATCAAAGAACAAAGTTGTGTGTGCAAAACAACAAAGTGAAGTGGCCGAACCTAATGTGTGTGCACTAAGTGAAGTGAACACACATAGAAGAAGAAAGAAAGAGGAGACCCACACACTAAAGTACAACACAATTGTGAGTGTGTAAACAAAAGGAATAAATTGTGTGAAGATTGTGAAGAAGGTGTGTGCTATAATTGACTATACCCTTTGTGGGTTAATTTCACCAAGGAAGAAAGAGGGGAGTGCATGCATGCATGCATGCACGTGCACACGTGAACAGAGCCAAATCAGTGGTGTGCATTTGAGTTGACCAAGACCAGAGGATGCATAGATGCCATGAATTCAGTGCATGAAGTTGATGTGAAGTGAGACTGAGCCATACTGAAGTGAAAGATATTTTTTGTCTGAGTTTTCAGTATTTGAGAAGAGCCTGATCAACAGAAGTGATCAGAAGTTGCTGAACAAGACCAACAGACCTTATCAGAGGCTGTTGAAGATTCTTGAACAGAGAAGCCAGGTCATCCTCAGAAGAAGGAGATAAAGCCTGAGCAATACGAGAAGACCTGATCATCACAAGTGATCAGAGGTACAGAGCAAGGCCATCAGTCTTTATCCCAGGCTGCTGAGGATACTTGAGAAGCTTAAAGTGAAGAAGAGCTACTCGTGTGACTCGAGGAGCCAGGAGAAGACCCTGTGGGACTCAGGGAGAAGAAGTCTTCAGTGGGATTCTGGAGCAGGCCAGTGGGACTCTGGTAACACTGTGTGAAGCAGTATAAAGACCCTCCTATGGGACTCAGGAGAGATACGGTGGGAAGCTGTATCGACCATTGTAATACTAACAGATTATAATGGGAGAATCCATGCTGGGAGAGCATGGAAAGGATGTAGGCCTTTGGTACCGAACCTTGTAAATCCTTGTGTCATGTGCCTTTTCATTACTGCATTATTCGGGAAAGGTTGAGAGACATAAGAAGAGTGGATCGAGGCCTTAACAAGCCATAGAGGTTTAATTGATAAGAATCAATTAGTAAAAAGTTTTAAGGGATCACTGATTCACCCCCTCCCCCTCTCAGTGATTCACACTGATCTGGGCACTTCAATTGGTATCAGAGGGAAGGTTACCTCTAAAAGATCCAAGGGAGTCATTATGAAGTGCAGATTTGAGGAAATGAGTGACCAGCCTCAAATGGAGATATCTGCCAAGGCTCAAAAAAATAGAAAGAAGAAACAGGCCAAGAAAATGAAGAAAGCATGTCCTAGCTGTGATGAAGTTGGAATAATGAATGATCTTCAGAATGCAATCGAATATCTTCAGAAGACAGTCCCCAAGGAAGTGGAAATGTGTATTACTACAGGCATCCTTGATCTTCAAGAAAAAAAATTATAGCTAGAAGAAGAAGCCAATACAATGGAATATCAGTTGGCTAAAAGGGTTGGCATAACCAACACTCTCAGAAAGCTGGTGAAGGCTAAAGATGAAACAGTTTCTCTTTGCAATGAACGATATGAAGACACTACTGAAGAATTGCAAAGAAGCCTTTCTGAGAAAGAAATCTTTATGATAATGATCAAAGATGTTTTCCATGCACTGGAGAAGTTGCACAAAGTGTCAATGAATGTCAGAGATGCTCAACTCGAAGACAAAGTCAAAATGGTGAAGGATCTTGACAATTCATTGCTAGAAATGAATAAGGTGCATGAAGACCAGATGAAGCAGCTGGAAGATAAATGGGAAGGAAGGCTAAAAACTGTTGAGGATGAGAAGAACTCCCTTAACATGAAATGCTTAGAACTAGAGGTGATATTGAAAAATCTGCAATCACCCAAAGCTGAAGCCTCCCAGTCAGCTGAAAGAAGAAATGTTGCTACTCAAGTGAGCTTTGAGAAGGATGATTCTAAGAGAAAGACATCCTCAAATGAAAGGGAAACATCTTCTAAAAAGAAGGTACCACCCATACCATCTTGTACTCATGCTTCTAAAAGTGTTTCTACTAAAAGTGTAGGATGGAAGAATGAATCCAAACAAGTATGGATGAAGACAGTGAAGAAAGAATGCTCTCCTGATATAACACAGCAAGTCAAGAAAAGTACCCAACAATCAGAAGGACTGAAGAGGTCAAGATTTGTGGGTCAGTGTTGGTGTTGTAATAAGTATGGGCACTGTGGAAAGGATTGTTGGTACAATCCACTGAATGTCAAAGCACAAAGGAAGCCCATGCCATGGAGGATCAAGCCATAAGAAAAGAAGCAGCATCCACAGGTCCAGAGACATCTGTTTACTGCAAATAGATTTGGATTACTTGACAACATCTGGGATGGTTGCAAAAGTGGTCAACAATTTGATACATGTCAATCTCCGAATGTATCCAAAGCTAGAAGGAAGAGAAGATCACAGAACCTGGCTAAGAGAGATTCCTTGGGAATAAAGAAGAATGTAGAAAATGCTCCCAAGAAGTGTTTTATAAATGAAGAGAAGACCTTGGAGTCTAAATCCAAGAAGGGTGATGCATCCAGAAGGACCACCAAGAAAAAATGCTTCTACTGTGGGAAGAAAGGAAATATCATGGATCTTTGTAAAGAAGCCATGAAATTAAATAGAAGAAGACTGGACTCAAAAAGACAATCAATCCAGAAGAAGAAGAAGGGATTGATTGAAAACAAGTTGCCTAAGAAAGGTAGCTTGACAGCATCTAAGGAACCATGTGGAACTTCCAGAACTGGGGCCACTCTTCCAAATGATTTACTTGTCATATGGCCACATCAGTTGCAACTTTCCAGTGAACTAAAAAGAGTTGAAGATGAAGCTCTGGAAATTGCTAAAGCAAAAGGGAAGAAGAAGGTTTCACATGAAGATGTTTTGAGAACCACACCAGCACAATCATTAATGAAGATCAAATGTGCAAGTGTGAAGACTGGTGAAAATGGGACATCTCGGTTGAGAGAATCTTCTCAACCTTGTTGTTCACATTGATGAACCAAGGAGGTTCAATATTATTCCTTTATACTTTTGGTATTTACATGTGCTAAAATTGCAGGGAATTGAAGATGATGATCATTCTCATCTGGAGAGTGGTTTGGACAGAATGGAGTGCACCCCTTGAGGGGGAGCAAATCTGAAGAAGATGATGTTCTGAGATTAATATCATCTTAAGAAAATGGATGAATGGGGGAGCTTTATCTTTGCACCTGAACATTCTAATGTGTTTTGTGAAGTATGTGTAGGATTCAACAATTCATTGAATATCTGAAAAATTTCAAACCCCTAAGCATGATCTCACATGTGTAGAGAATTATGGACAGCTTTGAATTCCTTGGTCATATCACTCTTGTTTTCTACACCGGGTTAGCCTAACTAGACTTAGAGTTGATTTAATAAAGGTTCTTTTCTAAATAGAACATGTGACATCATCCCTCTCTCAGTGTTTTTCAAGAAAATACTTTTCAAAGGGAGGAATAGATTTTTGAAGAGAACCATACCACACCTTTGCATTTGATTGCCAATAAGGGGGAGAAAAGATTGGGCACACATATTGAGCCATTCATATGTGCTGAAGTTGTGATATTGACAACAAATACAAAGGGGGATATTGAAGTGCACTATGTTGCATTTGTTGTCAATGAGGTATGTTGTTGTCAAGGAATGAATGGATGGATGTCAAGGAGTTTCAATATGTGAATGACAAAGGATGTGATGGTGATGGTAATGAATGGAGAATGGCCATGGTACTTAGAGGCATGTCACTTAGGAGATTCACTAAGTGACATAGGATGTTGTGGTTGAAACATTCTCTATGGAAATCAGACGATTGTTGAGATGTTCTTAAAGTTATAAGAACTTGTATCAACTGGATACAATGTCACAACAATGATAGAAGACCATGCATTGTATTGACAATGCATGAGGAGATGAAAGGAGATCCATCCACAGTCACTGAGTGGATGAAGTGGATTAATGAAGTCTATGTACTAACTCTTAGTGCATGTGAATCAGAAGAAGATCCAATTGATCTCTGATTAGATCAATGAAGAATGTTGAAGGACATGTGTGATTTATGAGATTCAGTTGAAGAAGTCCCTCCTAAGTATTGCACACATATGGAAGAGGAGATGAAGAAGATTAAGAAGAAACCTTGGGAATTCCATATCCTAAGTAGAGATCATATGAGAGGAGAAATGATGGAATTCTTAAGAAGAAGAAGGAATATGGCTTAGAGAAGTGGCACTTGGCAATTGTCATGTTTTATATGGAGGAGAACTTTGTTTTTAACAAAGTCTTAATATTTGGCTTAGCCAAAAATATGGCCACCAAGGAGGCCAGCCGAGGGATCACCCAAGGCACATATGGGCCTAAGGCGCCACGCCCATGGGGAACCCTCAAGGCCAAGGCGCTCCCTGAGGCAGAAGGGCGGGGCCGTGTATAAGCCCCGAGCTACGCGGTGGTGAAGCCCGCGCAGCGCGCGCGCCCGAAGGCACGCATAGTGGGCGCCAGTGGCGCGCCCGCAGGGAGCATAGTGGGCGCAGAGCGCACCCACAGAGAACACGGTGCGGGGCGGCACCGTGGAGGTTGGAAGTTCAATCGAGGGGGTGAGGCAGCGCCAGGGTGATAAATCACGGAAAATCCTCTCGCCGTTTCGATGTGGGATGCGGAATTTTTCCGCGGAGCGAATCCCAGCCGCACGATTGATCGTGCGGACGATCTAAGCCGCACATCTGATCCGCGGCGAGATGATCTGATCCAGGCCGTCCAAGATCAATTGAATCGCCGATCCAATGGCTACGAGACTGTCTTCAACACCGAGCTCGCCCAAAGCTTCCCGCGTGCCTCCGTCGAACCAGGAGCAACCCGAGGGAAGAATTCGAGCTCCCGGTCACCATTCTCGAAGCCGAAGGCACCCTCGTGCTCGTATGGCCATAACGAATAGTACCATGCTCAAAAGGAGTCTTGCATGCAACAAATGAGAAATTTCAATGATGGCCGAAGGCAAACGAAGTGTCGAGGCCTCGGGGTGTTCGTGTTTTGCATGGGATGGCCAAAATAGAGGTCGTGCATGCGTTCTAAGTCGCATGCACGTAGAGGAGAAAAATATAAAAGAAAAATACTCGCGTGTGAAACAGAGGAAGATATCAAGATTTGCAAAATCTTGAAATACACGAAAACTTTGGGGATTCAAAAATTGTATCACGTGGATGTTTTGAGGATTCATTTGCCTATAAAAAGAGAGCCCGAGCCCTCTTAGAAGCTTGCTGATCCTTTGAGAAACGTGAGTCCCGTGAGAGCACCCTTGTGCCTCGTGAAGAATTGAGCTGCGCATCCCCTGCGTGGCAGAGAAGCCCGGAGCCATTTTTGGCTTCGTGAAGTCCCTTTTGTGCACTCCTTGCGCAAAAGAAGAAAGGGAGTCCCCTGCGCGCTAATCTTTTGCGCAGCAGGAAGACCTCGTGGCCTCAACACCTTGCGCGCCCGAGGCTTGTTCCCTCTCTGCCCGCACCCCTGCGCGGCAGGAGGAAGACCCCGCGAGTGTTGCACTTGCGCGCCCCACGGCAGGAGGAGCTTGCGCGCCCGCGACTGCCTTGCACCCGAGGCTTGCGCGGTTGTTGAAGTGAAGGAAGGTTGAGCCCCTTGCATCCTTCGGTGTGTGCTAAGTGCAAAGAATACCCGAGGCACTTTGTGTGCAAAGGAGGGAAAAGCCGTAGCCTTATGCAAACACGAAGACCACACCAAGTTGTGTGTTGTGTGTGTGAAAAGTGGAGAACCTTGTGTGTGAAAATACAAGAAGAAGGTAGTGGGTGTGCACCAAAGAAGCCTCGAGGACTTAGTGCATTTGTGTGTGCATTCTTGAAGATTGAAGATCACCACACTTTATGTGTGTGTGCATTTGAAAGGAAGGCCGAGGCATAGCTTGGGGGTGTGAAAAAAGAGTGGAGGCCAAATATACACTCATTGTGTGTGTGAAAATCAAAGAACAAAGTTGTGTGTGCAAAACAACAAAGTGAAGTGGCCGAACCTAATGTGTGTGCACTAAGTGAAGTGAACACACATAGAAGAAGAAAGAAAGAGGAGACCCACACACTAAAGTACAACACACTTGTGAGTGTGTAAACAAAAGGAATAAATTGTGTGAAGATTGTGAAGAAGGTGTGTGCTATAATTGATTATACCCTTTGTGGGTTAATTTCACCAAGGAAGAAAGAGGGGAGTGCATGCATGCATGCATGCACGTGCACACGTGAACAGAGCCAAATCAGTGGTGTGCATTTGAGTTGACCAAGACCAGAGGATGCAGAGATGCCATGAATTCAGTGCATGAAGTTGATGTGAAGTGAGACTGAGCCAGACTGAAGTGAAAGATATTGTTTGTCTGAGTTTTCAGTATTTGAGAAGAGCCTGATCAACAGAAGTGATCAGAAGTTGCTGAACAAGACCAACAGACCTTATCAGAGGCTGTTGAAGATTCTTGAAGAGAGAAGCCAGGTCATCCTCAGAAGAAGGAGATAAAGCCTGAGCAATACGAGAAGACCTGATCATCACAAGTGATCAGAGGTACAGAGCAAGGCCAGCAGTCTTTATCCCAGGCTGGTGAGGATACTTGAGAAGCTTAAAGTGAAGAAGAGCTACTCGTGTGACTCGAGGAGCCAGGAGAAGACCCTGTGGGACTCAGGGAGAAGAAGTCTTCAGTGGTATTCTGGAGCAGGCCAGTGAGACTCTGGTAACACTGTGTGAAGCAGTATAAAGACCCTCCTGTGGGACTCCGGAGAGATACGGTGGGAAGCTGTATCGACCATTTTAATACTAACTGATTATAATGGGAGAATCCATGCTGGGAGAGCATGGCAAGGATGTAGGCCTTTGGTGCCGAACCTTGTAAATCGTTGTGTCTTGTTCCTTTTCATTACTGCATTATCCGGGAAAGGTTGAGAGACATAAGAAGAGTGGATCGAGGCCTTAACAAGCCATACAGGTTTAATTGATAAGAATAAATTAGTAAAAAGTTTTAAGGGATCACTGATTCACCCCCTCCCCCTCTCAGTGATTCACACTGATCTGGGCACTTCACCTTCAGTACAATATGTATTTGTTGTATCATAATAAATCAACTTCAAATATGCTTAAAATCCATCAAAGTATGTTGATATAGATGAAATAAAAACATTTTTTTAGAGAAATATCTCTTTCTATTTTGATGTATTTTAAGAAAACATTTATTTTTAAAATATTCCTATAATATTTTCCGGGAAGCATAGAGGATTTTATAATCATAGAAAATGGCTGCACCCACCGTATAAGTCAAACAATCATTATTACCTTAATTTTGTTGAAAAGTTCATAAGGTACCTTGTTTGGAAAATGACAGAAAGTCTCCATTCAAAACATTTTATAAAAAGTCAAAAATTTGTAAAAATGGACTCAACCCATAGTCTAGTAAATATTAAAAATGTTTTCGAATACATTTTTGAGAAACATGCATGTGTATGATAAATAGATCCCTGTAGATACTTATATAAAAACAACCTCGGATAATAAAGAGATTGTGAAATTAACCCTTACCTTGTACTTTTCCATGTTTGAGGGTTAGTAAACCTCTTGTCTAATGGTGAAATAATTTTTAATAAATTATACCAGAATCATACACATTAATATGATATCATATATTATCTTTTAACATTTCATTGTTAATAATATCATAGTCTTATCGTTGTTCCGGGTGTTAAATGATTAATTTGGCATTTTATTATTTGTTATGTAAGTAATTTTTTTCATGGATAGGATGTATCATATTCATATTAAAAATTATATTAAGTATTTAAACATTATTTTTAATCATCTAATTAAAATGAGCCTTGAATGGATACGATGGGGAATGAATCTCATCGCGTTCATTGAGACGGTAATCCGTACATACGCACGAGCGACAATATCCTTCTTTTGATATTAAAATAATATATAATTGGATAGAATATCATATATAAAGAATCATTATCATGTTATATTTATTATTTACATCAATTAAACATCATTATTATACTCATCCAAATAATAATGTATTGAATAACAAATACATCACGACGTGGAGACGGTAAGCCATACGTACGCACGTATGGTGAAATGTCATTCAAATGATGGATAGAATAATGAATATGGTTTTACCATATTTATAATAAAATCACAGTATATATAAGATACATTATTTATTATTTTATAATGGTAACAACAAATATGGAAGAAGTGTAAGAAGAAATGAACTTGAAGAGGAGATGAAATATTTACCTCATCTTCCAGATCTTCCTCTTGATTTGATCAAAAGAGCTCCATAGGTTTCCTTTTTTACTAAAGTAAGTCCTCTATGTTGAAGGTAGGGAAATTTATAGGGTATTTGGGAAAGGTTTTTTCTAGCCAAATGGTTTTGAAGAAGTGAATTAGAGAGAAGGCTGAGTGGCCTTTTATAACCGGGGTGAGGGGAACCTTAGGAAAAGCTAGAAATATTATTTTATAATAAAATAATTTTCAGATTCTAATGGATCCAAAATAAATTATATAAAGGAAAAGGTAGTTATGGGTTGAAAAAAACTCAACCACTAGGTTTTATATAGGTTTGGGTCACTATATAAACTTTATCTTTTAGATTTAACAGTTCGTTAAATAATTGGACATTTACCATGTCTCTTTGTATATTTATTTTATATTGTTAATAAACATACTATAAACATACAAGAGAAGCTCAAGTGGTTAATTAATGAGATATAAAATATTATTTATCTCAATTGGCAAAACGATAGGTTTTTAGAAATTGAATATCAATTAATAATATAATATTTGTATTAAAAACTTTTTTATGTCAATTTTGACACTATTTGGTATTTTTTTTCTTAATTCATAACAGTGTTATTACATTAAAAAATTAATCTAACAAACCCAAAAATTCCATATTAACCTATAATATTAGGGTAATTTATAAAAATTATCAAATTACATTTATTTGGATATTTATAATATCAATGTTTTTAATATTTGATTAATATGCTAATTACTGCCTCATTATTCTGTCATAAATAAATGTAATTCTTTAATTTCTAAAAATTATAAATAAAATACCATTATGTAAGAAATAGTTTTATATTTCTAATGAATATTTATAGTAGAATTTATTTTCTTATAACCCTATATTAAAAATGTTTTAGTTATTAAACATTGTTTTTAACTCTTTTGACTCTAATTTAAATAAATTATTAATAAACGTCCTAATCTAATCCAAGTGAACTAGAGAGGTTCATATATTATTATTATGGTTGTTTTTGGTAGAATAATACTTATCCAATAGAATTAAGAAATCTTCTAGGGTAATTATAACATCATTTTTACACTTAAATTCCCTATTTACTTTTAACAATGGTAAATAAAAGAAAAAATTACAATTCACCAAATATTATTTTCTTCTTATTGCACCACATTTTACTTAATGTTATAATTAGTGTCTCTTATATTTTTTAAATTCAACTCACAGAAGAAGTAAAATTATGTTTAATGTGAATTTGTAAATTCTCCTAGGAGGTGGGTAAAATACGGTAAATAGATCATTAAATATTTCATATATCTAAAATTTTTGTAAACTGGCTCCAATTAATTACATTGAACTTATATAGGTATTATGTATCTATTTTACAAAAATTAATTTAAAATAAAATAAAATAAATATTTAAATAAAAATTCAGTTTTAAACTATAACTTATTATTTTTCACTATTCATAAAAAACTGAAAGTTCTTAGAAAATTACCAAAATATCAACCTAAGCTAATTTTGATATTATGAATTCCAAAATTAAGTATATTTTTATAAATTCAAATCATAGAAGTTTCATTTCATAATTTAAAAATAATTCCCATTGTCAAAAAATAGCTTGTTTTTAAGAAACAATAATTATCAAAACATTGAAACGTGTTTATGTATAATTTTAAAGTGAAATTAGTTCCAATGAAAAAAAATTTCATTAAAAGGTAAAGATATAATCTAATTAAACATAAAAAACAATTTAAAATATAATATAACCTTATAAATAAATTATATTAGAAGTCAATTTTGAATTAAAATACAGTACTTCTCATTATTCATAAATAAAATGAATATTATTAGTAAAATACAAAAATTTAATCCAAATTAAATTTTGATGACCTGATTCTAATGAAGAATATTATATCATCAAATTGAATATGTAAAAGGGTAAAATATTGGATTCAAAATGGTTCCCCATGAAAATATGGTAAAATTGATTTTTTAAAAAATACATTGTTTATCTGAAAAAATGAATTTTTTCTTATAATATTTCTAAGAAACACAGAATACCTAAGTTAAAATTATATAGAGTATATAAAATTCAAAATTACGTTAATACTATTTATAATAGATTTTTAACGGATAGTTCGGTAAGTCATGGTGTGCTTGAACTCGGTGTTGCGTTTTCTGAATGTTATTGAATAACATTGAAGAAAATAATGTACAATGAAATCATTAGGTGTTTCAAAGAAACATATAAATAATTATAATCATTTGAGTCTAAACTCAAAATTCCTACCACTAAATTTTAAGAACATCCACCATATTTTTAATCAATATATAATCTTATTCATTCTCTCATTTACCTTCTGATTGAAAATTCCATTAATGCATGATTAATTAATTTTAATTTTACTCCATATTATTAGTGTTGAATTATTGGAAAATAGATGCTTCATTTTTTACAATTCAATCATTATAATAATGTATTTTATATCCACACGTGATTTGAATACAGATTCCCATTATGCATGTTTAATGTAATTTCATTATTAAAATATTAGAACTTTATATTCCAGCACTTATATTATTTCTTTTTTCAATTTTTCTTTTTCCAAATTTTCAAACCATATTATTTCTCTATTACATTCAATGTTAAACATATAATTATGAGAATTGATAATTTATATTTATGGAATGTGATAATCTATCTACATTTTCCAAAAATAATAAACGATAATTTTAAATTATGGATGTGTTTTACCACTTTAAGAAAATTATAAATTTTATTGCATTGATTTCATACATAATCTAAAACATGAGTTGATACAATTTTAAGGTTATCTTTTTCTTCATAAAAAGTGTCTTCATAATTTCCAATATATTGATGAATTACCTCTCCATATCTTTCCTTTTCTCATGATGAATTTACATTTAGAATAATATTTACTTGAAATTCAACACACTCTAGACTATTTATTTCCAAAATCTCATTAGTGTTTTGTACTGATGGACACTGTTGATCAATATCATCATTAAGATGATAGAATTCCTAAATAAAATTATCTATTTTAATAAATCCTAGAGATGGTGATATCTTCTATATATATATGATCAATTTATTACCTTAAAATGGATTATATTCCCTAGTGAATGATAAATATTGTTGTCACGTGATACGACCCAACATTTTCATAGTATGTCAGGGTTCAAAAAAAACATCCATACTTATATGGATTGTAATAAATATTACAATCATCTATCCTAATATAGTTATAATTTTATCTTCTTTAACTCAATTTACATATTCATTTAATTTCCTTTGTTCAAAATAGCTATGTTGAGAATTTACATTGATAGGGATTCAATTCATTCCACTAGACACCATTACCAAACAAGGAAATATACTTAATTATATTTTTAAATTATTAATTCTAAATCATATTATATAATTGTAATTCTAGTGTGACCGTAAATAAAAAATGAATTAATATACATAACTAATAACATAATCATAAATATAACACCTGTGCTAATATCCTAAAATCATTAAAATATTTACAATTGTTTATAATAGTTCGTATAGAGTGTATGGATTATCCAAATCTTATCCCCCATCAGTTTTTGTTCTTGTATGATGTCTTAAGACCATTCATTGTGTACTAATGATGATCATGATAATACCCAATATACTAATTTTAGTGGTGTAACCCATTGGTATTCATATTCCACAACTACATCCATCATTAGGTATCAAGATAGTGGTGTACGTTTTTTTGGAAGAACTAAAATTTATACTTAACAGACATTATGATTTTATCATATACGTAGACATATCATTAGATTTTTTTCTTTAAAACCAGGTATCATATATCTCTAGGAATTTTTTAGGTACAATGCTTCTAGTTGGCTCAACCTTCTTTTCAATAGTTCTGTAATTTCTTATGATGCTTGAACTGGGAGGTTTCTCACATTTCCTAAAAAGTGTTTTTGAAAATATAAAATATAAATTGGATAAATCTAGTTTAAAAGGATTATCAAAATTTTTATACTATAAACTCTATAACACATTTTCTCCAAAAACCTTGTGCTATTGTTTTCTATTACAACATTGGAAAATGATTCAATATATAAAATCCCAAAGGGTAAAAAATGTATTAGTCTATAGAGAATAGTCACATATTTGATTCTCATATAAAATTTGAAAACCCAAAATTTAACCTATTAATATTGTTATAAATTTAACATTTATTCTTTTATATCCCAAAAATAATTCATAAATCACTGATTGGAAATATTTTTAAAGGAAAAAATCATAACTAGTGACTCATATTCTCCATACGGGAAAGCGTACAATAGAGTCCATAATAGGATTAATAAATATTAAATACCATGGAGTAGATAAACGTTAACAAAATATTATTTATTACTAATATAATTAGAAAGTGTCTATATCCATTGAATAAATAAAAAAATGAATAATTATATGGATAACTACATGTAGTTTCAGAGTGTTAAAATGCATAATTTGAGACATCATAATCTTCCATAAATGTCCCTTTCTTTGACATCATTCGTAAATATTTAATCTATACACCAAATAAAAAACTAGATTTTATATTGAAACATATTGATGCAATGGTGATCTATTATGGGTCCATCCCTTCACTAATTAGGAATAGTGTATTTATATATGAATATAATTAATAACAACACATTGTATAATCTATTGAAGAATTAATATCAAAAAGATTCCATATTAAATGGTAGTATATTCTAATGTGAATAAATTGGAAAATGTGAACATAATCATAGAAAAAATCTGTTGAATGACATAATTTGAGTATATACCAGGTCATTAATATTATTCATCAATGGGTATTGACATAGATAAAAATACATCCAAAATATCATTTGTAAATGTCATTATTATGATTCCCTTTTAATTTTGAAATCAATTATTTAAAATCTAAAAAATTATATAATATTAGGAAAAATGTTTTATTTTAAAAGAACAGTAGAACAATTAATGTTTATATTCATGGAAATGATGTGTTTCGGCATAATGAAAATCCATTGATATTCTAAATTCTATAACATATAATTTCATTAAACTATTGGGAAAATATACCTCATTTGAAAATTTTAAAAAATATTTCTTTTAAATGATTTTCTCCAAATTAATAAATGTGTAAAAAATAAATTTAATAAATCCTTTTGTTATGTCAAAACACTATAATTATTTTTTTAATGAAAATCTGGACATGAATGAAAATATTCACAACAAAATAGAATAAAAATATTGACACTTTAATAAATTATTTATTTGGTCAACGTAAAACATTGAAATATTGGAAATTAAAGGAAAACGTGAAATTTTATTATATTATCATATGATAGGAATGTGTATTTTTTTCATGATAAATATGTTATATAATTCCTCTAATGGGTAATTATTTATAACCAATCATTAATAAAGATGATATTTTAAAATAAACCCAATCCCCATATCAGTGTTTCATCGTAAGTGATTTTAACATCCATTATAATAAATTTATTTTCATTATACATCTATATTATTATCATATAATTTATTTTATTATATAATATGATCATTTTATAATATTTTAACAGGAATTTATTATTAATTCATCATTAAAGTCATCGTTGCTGAGAGCTAAATGTTATTATAATTTCCAATTTTGTAGTTACGATAGTATAATATTGATCATGGTTACATAATTTTACAAACCATAAATTTTATAATTATCATATTTAATTATTTTATACTATTTAATAACCCTTCATATAATTATGTAATGAAAAATAACTTTATTCCTATTATGGAGACTATAGTTTGTATAAACACATGAGTGATATCTTCAGATTTTGTTGGATAGAATGAATTGCAAAAAATAATAAGTCACCATTCCATAATAACTATTATATCATAAAAATCATATAATTTAATTAAATATATCCATATTACCATTTATATTATACATAAATAAAAACTGAATCACATTACATCATGGGGGTGGTAGTCCACAAGTACAAATGAATGATGTTACCATTTTCCAGAATATGGGAAACCAATGAGTTAGATAATAAATAAAATTATAGAGGAATATTTATTTAAATAATATAATGTGTAATACTTAAATCCATCATAATATCCATCAATATATGATGATGATGGGAATTGTGAAAAATCGCTACATGGATACAGTAATCTGAACATATGCATGAATTATAGTTTCACTAAACATGTAATTGAAATGAGGAGAAAATTGGATTTCAAAAATATTTATAATATATCTGTATATTTATAATACCATAGTACTTATTTTAGAACAAATGAAATGTATTTTTTGATGTGGATGAAGAAATTAACGTTGAATTATTTGGTTTGGATGACTATATTTTCTTTGAGAGACCACCTTCTTCTTTCACAGTAAGACTTCATCAGATGGTGATAGGATAAAATAAAAATTTCAATAATTTTTTTACAGATTCCATTTTGGTTTTTATGTAAAAATTACGAGATCTATAGTTCTAAATATTTTTTTAATAATAATGGAGAATATGTTCCATTTTATAAGCTAAAGGAGGGATACACATGAAATTCGAAAAAAATTATAAATGTAATTTGTCATTTTCAAGTGAAAGTTAAAATTAGTTGAAAGGAATAATAAGATATTATACGGTGAAGATATATTTAAACACTATGATTTATCAAAAAAAATTAATTGTTAAAAAAATGTGTTATTTTAATCCCCATAAACCCATTTTATTATTTACCGACCTGTTGACGTTTTCTTAAGGATCCTATTTATAATGAAAAAATAATAATTGGAAATCCCCTTATATTATTAATTATGATTCAAAAAATTTAATCTATTTTTTATGATTAGTTTTTTAAATATGGATTAAATTTTTATTAAAATATTTTTGATAAAGGAAATGAAACCCATTTTAAGTGAAATGTTGTTTCAAAACATAAAAAAAAAATTCCAGAAAAATAAAGTATAAAATTGACTCAAGTGGGATTAATTTGATTATAATAACTAAAATGAGAATTATTTTTCTCTTAATCAAAATTATAACTGGTAGTATCCCATTCAATTCAATACTAATATAACTGAAATAAATATTGTTTTTATGTGAACATATAATAGTACAAAGATTAAAAAATGTGATAATACATATATAATATCAATATTATATTTTAATATGAATTATATTACTTCAAAAATGTAAATTTATTATATAAAAATGTATTCATTATATTAATTTTAATATATATAAATTTATTATATCATAAAAAGGATAGATTTTATGAAATATAAAATTTTCATTATTCAAAAAAAGTGCAATTAATTGTAAAAAAATATCAAAAAGTCCACATAAGATAATTTTTATATTATGAATTCAAAAATGATAATAATATCATAGAATTAAATTTATAAAATTTTATAATTTTGGTAATAAAAATAATCATTATTAAATTTATGTGCATTATATTGTTAATTTTTTTTAAAGAAAAATATTACATAATATAATTGAATCTTTTTTGTTACTCTTAAACTCCATAAATTTCAAATAAATCCTTATTCATCCACATTTAACTCAATAAATATATCCATTTTGACCAAATCTACCCTTTCCTGAAAACAATTATCATTGATCTAAGATTTCATAATTTTGTCCTGCAAAGATGAATTATAATGGCCCAAGAATATATACCCCATTATTCTGTCAATATAATGTGTTTGTCTTGTTCTTGGAGGAAACGATAGCTCATTTCATGATTTTTCCAAATTTCTATTTTTTCGGTGGGTTAGTTCGTCGGTATGTTAGAGGATTCAGTTGGTCGAGGCATGAGTATGTCGAGGTTTTGGTAGGTCATCACATTGGTAGGAAAAGGTGTCGAAAAGTCGATGGTGTCAGTGGGTCAAGGGCCTTTGTGGGTCGGGTCTTCGATTCGTCAAGGTGTTAGTAGATCAAGTCATTATTAGATTGAGTAGTTGTTAGTTCTTGGGAATCGGAAGGTCACGTGTTAGTAGGTCATGACATCAGTTGGTCAGGGCATCAATTGGTAAAGGAGTCTGTAGGTTGGGATAACGGTGAGACAAGGTATTGGCGATTTAGGGTGTCAATGAGTCATGACATTGGTGAGTCAGGGATTTAGTGAGTTACTCATCGGTAGGCTGCATCATTGGATCAATTTCTGTATCTTAGCGATGGAAGCTTTGCATCGATTACTCCCTATCAGTGGATCACTGTTAGCGGACTTCTGTAGGTTACTCAACCATCAATGACTCATTTACAATTTGACATATTTTTTCAGGTTTTACCACTCATACATTTTATTATATGTAAACCAAGTTTAAAAACTTGTTTGGGCATTTCTGAAGGAATTTTATAGGATACTAATTATATCTTTACTCTCCTAATGCTATGAGATCGTTGAGAGTGTCAAACATCATAGTCTTGGCCACGATTTAAATTTAATGGCCCATGAAAACAATTCCCCTTTTGATTAAATAATATATGTCTTCTCTAAGATGAGACCTTCTCTTACATGTGAGTTCCAATTTGATATTGGTGCACCACGAACTGTACCTTCCCGTGTAGTCATGTGTTGTGTCGAAAACATTGATCCAGTTTTCCAGGGTGACTCTTGGTCAAGTGGCCCCCAATTTTCATGCAAGGAAGAGATTTGTTCTCTTATTGTTCAATGTTGGGATTTAATACAAACCTCTTTAAATTTTGAAACATTTGACGTGGGTATAATGATGTCTCCTTATAATAATGTCCAATTTAAAATTTAAATAAGTTAATTAGAAGTAATGAATGACAATCTTGGAAAATGATGAAAATTTATTTGTTTTATGTGTAATCATTTCTCTATTCTGTGAATTATATAGGTCGAATTTTTTTAAAAAAAAGGTCATTGGTGGTCTCTATTTGGGTACTTGTATAATTTTCGAATAACTACTGCATGAACTCAAATCTATTTAATCACATACATATGTTTAAATAAGTTGATGTTGTAGGATACAATTTATTCTATGATAACCCTTATTTTATCAATTGTAATTTAAGAATGAGTGCTGCTAAATCTGAAATATCATTTACTTGTTTGTGTAGCTCTTTGTTGTGTGTGGTTATGTTCAGGCTAGCATATATGTTTTTAGGTTCATTCTATGAGAATGGCGTGGTATGTTTGTGAACCAGGGCTATGGTTTTAGCAGTGGCCATTCTGGTCTTTGTGTATGTGGATGTGCATGAGGTGTTATGGAATCTCATTTGATTGATTGATTTATTGATGAATGTATTGAATACTATAGCAGTGGGACTACATCTGGGTGGCATCATGTCTAATATATAGTGTTATCATGTTGGACTACAATATGGTTGTGTGGATTTTGTTTTTTTCTGAATTTGTTGGGTAGGGCTATGGTAGGTAGTTTCCTAGGTAGTCATGGAATTAAATAAGATAAATTTTCAATAAATAATGACATGTAATTAAATAAAAATGTTCAGTTGATGTTTTGGTTGTGACTATAGTGTTGATTTGCATGTAGGGGTACATGCTTGGGAATTTTTGTGTTTGATGGTTGTTTTTTTGGAAACCCATAGGTTGGGATGAGTGTTTGTTTACATAAATCTATAAACATGTAGTTCCTTGTGATTTTTATAAGCCCCCTACCAGTATTGTGCACTATATGCTCAATACCCCCATTGTTGTGCGGAGTGTTTATTTTCTAACATAATTTTGGGAGGTTGGATTGATGGTTACTGACATTACCCTACTCCTCCTTCTATAATTGTATCTCCCAATACCAATTATGAGGGATGTAATGGATTATAGTTTAAAACCAATTTTTTGGAATTATATGAGTGAGATGTGTTTTGTTTCTTGATATTATTTGGTTTAAGGCCCATATATTTTTGGGTGATATGTTCGGTGGTTGTGACCTATGTGTATATAGGAAATATGTGTTATGGTCTACGTCTTACGTGTATGCAAGCAGGTTGTGGAAGTGGGAATTATGGGGAAGCATTTTAGCATGAGATGTTCACCATTTGGGATAACCAGTGAACTAGTGGGAAGTGGTAAGTGGTAACCGAATATCGATGTGATTACTGTTTAACTATACAAGACTTCTGTAATTTTGTGAGCATTCCTTAGTGTGTTTGGGGGATAATATATCTTTTTATGTGATTTATAGTTTCTGATGTTTTCTTATAGGGAATTAGTATGCTTATCTATATTATGCGATGGTGAATTTTGTTTTTGTGAACTAATTATATTGTATGATCATCGTACGAATATACTTTTAATTTTAGGATTCCAGGGAGATTAAGCACACCGTTCGGGACCATAGTAGCATAGACATTGGAGATGGTTTTTGGGTCACAATGTAGTTTTACTTTGTAACATAATTATGATATTTCTATGTATTTCTAGTTGTTTTCCCTTAATCATGCACATGGGATGGATTTTGGTTTCCTTAAATATATATATATATTTTTAGATTTTTTAGGTTGATACATCTTATATCTTGATCTTGGTTACTACAGAAAAGTGTCATGAATCCCTTTTTCTTGATATTTATATACACTTTCTATTTTTCATCACCCTGAGGCCGATTGGAGGCAGGACATGGGGGTAATTATATGACCTTCCCCTTGAGGAGTATGGTCTCAACACCTTGAAATCCATTGCCTCATATGGAAGAAGGAGGGTTGTGATAGAATTTAATCTATGGAAGGTTTATTGTTATGATGAAGATTTTATTTAGGCAGTGTGAGGATTTCATAGGGTGGAAGGGGGAAAGTTATATGTTATCATGGTTCATGACATAATCTAGGGAAGGCCGACTAGGATATTCAATAATATGGCCCCTTAAGATACGATGTAAGGACTCTGATTTTACTAAATAATCATGTAAGGATACACTGTTTGTGGGGTAGGGACTATAGGAAAGGTATATACATCATGATGACTTCTGTTCACCTTTTTTAGGATTTTAAAGGAATATAAATAGTGAGTTAAAATGTATCCTAAACTAATAAAATTAATCTAATGATAATAATTTCCTTGTTTTCCTTTCATCTATGTCTCTTATGCATCATTTTCAAGTGGTACAATTAGTGGTGGTTCAACAGGCTAACTCGGTTGACCGGGAGATGTTCATCCCTATGAAATTGGATGATCTATGGTAGTAGTCACTTCATACCATCCAGTGATAGACAATGGGAATGTAAGAGGGCAGTGTCTCAGACATTTTGGTAGAGAGTTGGATCTAGGAACTGGATATCACTTTCAGTTTGATTTAGGCTCTAATAGAGTACTCGGTTCTTTTATCGTTGAGATAGATGAGTGGAGAAGTGTGTTATTGATAGAATCATTGCCTTGAGGAGAGTAAGGAGAAGATGTTTCCTGGTATGGAATTGAGAAGGATTTTCTGGTGGAAATCATTTCTTTCAGGATGTAATATGAGAAGCTGCAGGGGATACTCTCCCTCTTATAGGGGTGTATGTCATTGAGGTAATTAATGATCATGTTAAATGATATCATGATTTTTTCTCAAGATCACTCTCTAGATGTGGATTCATAGGCGAGTCACATATATGAGGCACTCCATCCTTCTCATTAGTATGTAGTTACTCCCTTCACCCTATAAAACAATATAGATGTTCATTAGAAGGAAGATTAATTGGAAAATATGCACTTGTGAGGAGGTTCACCATGAGTGGGGTGAAACCAATGATTGTTAAATGAGAAGTCTTTCAACATAAATTATCAATCATTAGACCTTCTAGGTTTAGGCCAGTGGGGAGCGGGCCCGAGTATTATATGTTCTGTCCCTATGGTCCTCACCCTTTTCCCATGGGCCGAGGGATGAGGCATTTTTCATATAGAGGATGTGGGACCCTCAATGGATAGTGCCCAATGAAATCATTGTACGCTGGATGTGGGTACATTTAGTGCCCTCCTTAGAAATTTTTTCCATCCATACATTTCTAGAAGTAGTTACAACAGGACATGGCTCCACCAAGGGCGGATGGTGTAGAAGGAGGCTGACCATAGGGTTCCCCTTGAGGACCACAACCAGGGCATGGATTGGGAGCCGACCAGTATTTGTGGGGTAAAGTATCTCAACGAGGGTAGATTAATTTGATAGAGGAATCATTTTACAAGGGTCGTAGATCGTTAAAGGTATGATCAGTTTATTTAGTATTTTTTTGTTCCATTTTTTATTTGAGTGCTTTGTAAACCTTCCTTTTATCCAGCCTATCCCATTATGTGGGACTGAGTATAGAGATACATTCCATACCCCTATTGTTGAGTGCACCAGTCAGATGTCCGACCCGTTTGTATGATGTTTTCCCGGGATGTAGACCGATGTTGGGGTTGTATCAGTCTAGTGGGGATCTATATCTACTATAGAGGCAGCCATACATTTTATTCTACATAATCGACTTGATTTACTATTTATGTGTTTCAAGGAATACTTATACATATGTGACTTTTTTACATGAAATAACATCTCATATATGTATTTGGCGAGCAGAGCTATCAGATAGGAAACTGGCACAAGAAGACTCTTTTTATCCATATTAGCCGAGCATTTGGTTGGATCGATGATTGAAGACATGGTGGGGGTTACAATAATTTTTAGAGTCTTTTTTGTTATTTTAATTTTTGATGTGGTTACACTTCCCCCTCAACATGACATTGAGTTCTTGATAGACTTACAACCTAGTGCTCATTCGAGCTCGATGGCTCCTTAAAAGATGTCTCCTTTTAATATGGGTGAGTTTCATGTTCAGATTGATGATATAGTTATGCAGTGCTTCATCAGACCATGTATCTCACTATGGGGTACTATTATATTATTTTTGATAATGAAATAAGGTGGTCTTAGGCTATGGAGTGACTGATGTCAAGAATAGTTACCCTCTCCCGAGAATAGATGATATTTTCCACCAAATGAGTATAGAAAGATAGATCTCTATGATTGATCATCGGTCAGGTAATCATAAATTAAGGGTGAAGGTGGATGAGATCCCTAAGAGTACATTCATTTGTAGGTATGAGAACCTGGTGATTGTTGTTATGTAGTTCGATGTTATTAATGTACCAGTCGTGTTTATCGGGATTATGAACTTTGTCTTTCGTGAGTTCCTGGACTAGTTCATCATCTGATTCATCAATAACATCATGATATACTCAATGTTAGATGAGGATAATAACAAGAATCTCAAAATAGTCCTAGATGATCTTTGGAACCACCAAATCTATAGAAAGTGTTCAAATTTCATGTTCTGTAGACAAGTGGTCCAATTCCATGGACATGTTGTGTCTTTAAAGTGCATAGCAATTGACTCATCAATGGTAGAGGTATTCATTTCATTGGAAGAAAAAAAGAATGTGGGAAAGGTTATTAGTTTTCTCATAATGGTAGGATGGTACCAGATATTCATTCTACATTTCTCTATGATAGATACTCTGTTGAAATCTCTTAGTATAAAAGGTCATGCTTTTATGTGGGGCGATCAATGTAAAAAAACAGTTTCTTAATGAGAAGGTGATGTTGGTTAGTGATACATTTCACTATATTCTAGCATAAGGGGTGATGTTTGGGGTTTATTATGATGATTTTCATCTTGGATTAAAGTGTGGGCTATTGTATAATTGGGGAGTGATCTTTTATGGGCCTAGTATGTTACATCACTATGAAAATAAATATGCCATCCATTATCTGTAAATACTTGTGGTCATGTTCACATTAATTATTTGGATACATTACTTCATTACGGAGTGCTAGTTTTGTCTTCACGAATCATATGATCTTAAGGTACATATTTTCCCAGAATGAACAGAACTTGTAGAAGTGGAGGTGGATAGAGTATCACCATGATTACATTTTTGATATCTCATACACCTTACGAAAGGGGAATGTTGTGGAAAGTACATTGATAATTTTTTTCATATATATAAGTGGTTCATGAATATGTAAATTATTTTAGGGAAATGGGGGATTTGTATGCATTGTACATTGTTGTATGAATAGATGGAGGTAGAGGCCATCTATTTCAAATAATAGAATTTTCATCTCTATTGTAGAAAGTGGAGGAGTCTTAGTGGGAGACATAGAGGGGGAGGTTATGCATGATATAATTAACCAGGGTGATGCTACATAGGGATAGTTGGAGGATTATTAAACATTGATGTCAATCCATGAGAAACAATTTAGTCCAATGGGAATGTGCAAGGAGGTTCTCCATGAGTATAAAAAAACCACCCCCAGCGGTACACCAAGAGATTCCAGGATGTACTTGGTATTGAGGGAACAATTTTGGCAGCTCGGTAAGATGTTGGAAGTGATAAAGTTTTGGAAAGGTGATTGGTGTGATAATGAGTGAAGGCTGACAACCATTTTCCAAATGCGTTGTTGTGTCCCTTAAATGTACACAAGTATATGTTGGATTCAATCTTAATTGATTATGTCACAATAATACACATGGATCAAGGAGGATGTCATGCTATCTAGGTATTGTTGGACCTGTTGATGAAATCGTCTCACATCATTCCAATCAACGAATTTATTTCATGACTCAGCCCTACTCGGGCTCGAGCCGCAACTACCCCAAGCCCGCCTCAATAGGCCAGGGGCTGGCGATCAGCGCCAAAGGTACAACAACTCGGGGAGGCCTTTTCATAAGTACATGTACACACCCATGCAGCACACTCAATGCAAAAGTAGAGAGTTAATAGAAATACATGTAAATAAAATGGAAACTGTTATATATATAAACCACAAATGTGCATCGACCTCTAAACAATACAAAAAAAAGTTATGAATGTAAACTGAAAACAAAAGGGGAATAACACGGGCCCAACCAGGAAATGTGACACATCCCATCAACAGGTAAACAAAACAAATAGCTGGAGGGGTTTCCCACCTGGAACTCGACTAACACCACCGCACGCTGTCCAAGCTCCCGAACTCCTATGCTCTACTGAAGTCACGCTTCACATGTCCGTCATCTCCAAGGGAACACCAAGTGTGGGAAAAGCCCAAGCAGGGGTGAGTATAAAGATAATCAATAGGATACCTTAAAGTCTCGAGGGAGCAACAAAGGAGGTACCAATGGGTGAGAAGTAGAGCGAACATGAAAAGAACAGAAGCACAACAGAGAGTGTAGTAAAGAGTACCGCAGAGAGTCCAGCTCAACCCAACAAGAGAAAGGACGTAGACTCATCCAGAAACTAGGAGCTAGAAAAAGTGAGAATATAAACTTCTCATCGAGTCTTATCTACCTATAGTAGGAGAGTAGACTCGTCCAACCACGAGAATCTAGACACGGAAAGCACGTGGCATACCCTGCGCGTCTTCACCTCTCTTGGAGGGAGAGTAACCAACCCCAAGAAGTGGGTTCTAAAACAAGGTATATACAATTCCATATGCTCAATCAAGAAGCTCGAATAATGTCATAAGGCGATCTCTGTCCCCTAGATTAGCCCATGAAAAGAGAAGTCGATAGTCCCATAAGAGAACTCCATCGATGCCCAGCTTCCCGCACGTCTTCCCTGAACTACAAGTCAAGGGCTCAATCACCGCACCTCGACACTATCCTCTATTGGCGGCACCAACTCTCCCGCACAGTTTTAGGTTGCATCACAAGAACTAATCTCGGTGGGGAAAGCGCTCCTCATACAAGAGAGTTCTGGGTGAACGTCAAACCAAAACTCGTCACTGCCCCGCAGTCGAGAGGTCTCCTCTAACTCAAGATGCTCCATCACCGACCTGTACAACCAAGGGTCCCACTCTGGTGGTCACGGAGGAATTCCACAGACTAGCCTAGTATAATGGACTATGTTTGGAATGCCAATAGGTGTCCCACTGCCCAACCCTACTGTATGGGAATTCATAATAAGATATAGGGTGACCCAATGCCCAGCCCTGGTAGAGGGTAAATCATAATACATCATCAGGTGACCCACTACCCAGTCCCGCTGGAGGGTAGACCTAAATACATCATCAGCCGACCCACTGCCCAGCCCCGCTGGAGGGTAGACCTGGAATAAGTCGACAGGCGACCCACTACCCAGCCTTGCTGGAGGGTAGACCTGGAACCAGATGACGGGTGAACCACTGCCCAGCCCTACTGGAAGGTAGAACCTAAGACGTCATCGGGTGACCCACTGCCCAGTCTCTGCTGGAGGGTAGACCCTAAGAGCGTCGGGTGACCCACTGCCCAGTCTCTGCTAGAGGGTAGACCCTAAGAGCGTCGGGTGAATAACTACCCAATCTTTGCTGGAGGGTAGACCCTAAGAGTGTTGGGGTACCCACTGCCCAGTCTCTGCTAGAGGGTAGACCCTAGAAGCCAAAGAGTAACCCACTGCCCAGCCTCGCTGGAGGGTAAAACTCAGAACTACTCTGGCCATCTCCACTGGATGGTACAACACTGGCCAACAGAGAAATGAGTGGGTACCACACAACCAATAAACTCCAAAACAACTCACCCTAGGAGTTCGGTGCCTATTCCATCACTAGGATTCACTAGCACTACTATCGGCTGATCCATCGAGAACAAAACAAAGGGGATACCACTCAACACTGCTGGTCAAACAAACGAGCACAGAGGGGCATTCGACGTTGTGAAAGGTCAAAGTACACAAAACATAACACATCACGCACATGGGGCCCAAACAACGTGTGGCCCCAAGTCAATCCCAACCAAGCGCACAAAAATTCTCAGGTACAAACCAAACATACCCCCATGCGCTCCCGTATATTCCCAGAGTATACCACGTCTCCAGCCCTAAGGCTATCGTGCACAATGCACCCCAATGTCAACACGAAGGGAATAAACATAACTTTTCCAACTATCTACTTTAATGAATGGGGAACGGCCCACCACATATATTCAAGAATTACTTCACTCACACGGGAGTGCACACAATCCCACACCAAGGGTCCGCTACAACACCATAGAAGAACCACCCCCAGGGAACCTTTACATTTACACATTTAATAAGATCACATATAAGGCTTTTCCCAACCAATGGATCACACCATACTAATCCTTGCGTAAAAACACGCAAGATAGACTACTCACACTACTCAAATGGATATCCGACAGAAAAGTCACCAACACCGGCTTACGGCCGAACGACATCCTGTGATCCCGAGCCTCAGCCCTGAAAACAGTCGGACGCATCGCACCATTGTGATACCCTAGGGAAAACGAGTCAAAATCACTACTCACTTGAGTGCAACAGATATCCGGAGAAAAAGATGCATTTCGGCGCACAACACACGAGCGGTGCTACGTGGGACCCGCTTCCCAGTCCCGAAACACAACAAACGGATTGCACCGTTGGGATCCTCTGGAAAAAGCGCACAAGATGGACTACTCAGTTGTCCAAAACGGTCACCCGGTGATAATGTTGGAAAAACACCGTCGACGCCCAAACAGCCCTCGTGGGCCCTGCACCATCGTGCTGAATTAAGGTGGGCAGATTGCACCATTCAATCCCCTCGAAAAAACACCCAAAAATGACTGCTCGCATGCCCTGAATGGATGTCTGATGTGAAAGATGCCAAATGCCGCTCACAGCTCAAAAGATGGGCCATGGGGCCCACGCCTCAACTCCGTCTTCAACGCCCTAAAGCACCCTGGAATGCTTCGCCTTGGTGCCAGGGTTTCTATGCCACTGACGCGCCCAAAACCGACATTGGATGCGTCCGCACTGCCCAAGACAAGAATCGCAGGAAAATGCTCGTCCACTTAAAGACAAATCGCACCTCCGCGGCCCCTCGTTTCTGGTATTGAAGTTTTCCGAAATAATCTCAAAATGTCTGCCTCGATGATACGGACTCATCGCCGTAGACGACACGTCAAACGGATGCGCCGTTTGAAAGATACGGACCCCTGAGAGCAAGGGGGCCTAACCGGGCCGGTTCACCTCACCGGCCCGGTCTGAGCTGCCAGCCCGCGGCCCAACCGCGGCTCTGGCCCGAACCGTCACGGCCCGCTGGCCACGGTCCGCCCCTCAGTAGTGGACCTGAGCGGGTCCGGTTTTTTTCTCCATGCGGAACGGCCATCTGGCCGGTCTACCGCGTCTCACAGTAGAACCCACATCTGGCAGGTCCTTGCTCCCTCCGCGCTCCCGAGGCACTGACCGCCTCTGGACTCTGCCTTCCGACCGCGACAGGCCACGGTCGGAGGCCTCCCTGCACCTCCGCTCGATGCCGTGAGCCCCCAGCCACCTCCATCTTGCCGGCACCACTCGACCGAATGCCTCTGCTGGCCTCCGCTTTCACTCGCCAGACCGACACACACTCGCGCCGAAGCCAAACCGCCACTATCCGAGAACCCCGCCGCCGCGCCATCCGCCGGAAGCCAGCCGCACCGCCGCTCAAATCCGCTGGAAACCGAAAACCCTCAACCTTTGCCGGTCGTTTGCGATCGACTCAGAGGTTGGATTTTTGATCTAAAAGATGTGTCGGGTAGCTCACAAATTATACTACACGATTATGGGCATGGATTGAAAAATTGATGGCAATTCGATGCTATAATTGAATTGAGATGAAGGTCCAGAAATAAAAACATAAACCAAAACCTCATACCTATCGGGTTCGCCCGACGCTTCCGGCCGTGCCTCGACGGATCTGTCGCACCTCACCGGAGTTGGTGGAGGAGAGGGGGTCTCCTTGATGTGCTCCTTCCGCCAGGGGATGCAAAAGAGAAGGGAAGGGGGGGTTTGGTTTAAAAAGGAAATTAAATTAATCTAACCCTTAATTTTAACCCACATCCGAAACTCTCGACAGGGTCGAGGTTAAGCCTCCCCCAGGGTAAACACCACCTCCTGAGAACAACGGCGATCTCAGAATTAGATTCCAAACTACCGTTTGAATGTTATAAAGAAGAACACCCAAATCCTCCAAATTACAAAAACACCACTGGGGCCATTTTTCACTGACGGCCCGCACCCGCAAAACTTACACCCCTCCTTGGGTCAACGGAACGTTCTGGGCTCAACGGTGCCCTCGGTTTTCCAATCCGAGCCACTATTTAATATATACCTACTTTTCAACATTAAAGGAATAAATTTATTTATTTATTTATCCATTTAACATTCTGAAAGCGAGCGAGGGGTCCAAACGTCCCGCGCCGACATGTTTTATGTCGTTATTAGGGTAAATACCACATTCCAGACCCATCCGTACAATCGGATCTCTGATCTGGATTACTGTTTAGGAGGTATCACATTTATTTGGCGTTTCTAATGTGAACACTCTAAAATTTTAATTCCGGCTACACAGGGGCTCGGAATCACACCCCGTCGGAAGGCGCTGCTCTGGAATATCATCAAGAATATTCCAAAGTCTTATGCAGCAAAAACAAGGTTCTTACATTATTACCTACTTCAAGATTTTCTTCCCCGAAAAGAAAAACTAGGGAACAACTCAGGGTACTAAGCGCACCCCTGTCTCTTCCGTACCCAGAAGGACTCTCGCACAGCTCTGCGCCACCGCACACAGGCCAAAGGATTGATCTGTTCATGCCAAGTCAGCCATTGCTGTTGTCGTGCACCCACTCCAGACTTTAGGGTTAGGGTAAGGCGGTAGGGAACCTCGCCATCCCCTTGCATGGTCTCAAACGGCACAATGGCTTTCAAGGGTATCTCGAGTCCCCGACCAAACCTTTATGTCGCATGCCACGTCTAGAATCACCGCCCACCCCTGGAACAAGGCCTGGTGATTCCCCCCTTCTGAATATCCATTTGGTGAAACTCCAAAGGATATCTGGTCACACAAGGTTCCACAGTCTATGTATCTCAACCAAGACTCTCTTACACGCTCGTGGAGCGATGGAGTTGACGCCATCAACTAAAGAGGAAGATACACAACTTCTACTCTACCAACACAGGGTTACACCTGACGCCCTGCGTCACCCTGGTAACACCTCAAGAAAGGAATAGGGAGGAAAGAATTCCACACACAGAGTCTGTCAATTCTTCTGCAAGAAGTAGAAGAGTTGTTGAGCATACCTCTTATCACCCCATGCTCTCGAGACTCATAGACATCCAAAGCTCTCGGTTGTCCGTGGTCCCAACTGTCAACTCTCTAAGCCTATCGCGGACCGCTTGGTGGTGATGAGAAGACCTCATCAAGTCATCCCCCAATACTAGCTCCTCCAGCTCCCCAGCTAGCACCACCTCTCAGGGTACTACTCCGATCACGGTGCTGCCTCTGCCGTGGTGGTGTGACTACTGCCTGCCCAATGCTCTCAGCAACTTGGGTTGGGTTGTCTTATGCCAAGTGATCTCGTCCAACACTAGCATAACATCGCCGCTCCCAGAGGTATCCTGGTGCCCTCCGGCACCACTGTGATGTACGACCATAGCCCACTCACAGAAGGGCACCCTCGGGTAAGGACCTACACTTTTTCGCCACCGTGGTATATGACCACATCTCCAAAACCGGCAGTGGAAAGGACACATGCATCGAGGTCCTGCTTGCCGACACCCACTAGCTGCGACAATCGTCTCAGCTCCGAAATGCCCACTGCCACTACCAACCTCAAAACGTGACAGGAAGCACTCTATCACCAACGCCTGCTCTACCACACCTGCATATGTGGAAATTCCCAAGGGTACTATGACAACACAAATCTCTCAGCGGAGGCCATGCTCAAACTTCTGCGATCGAAATTTGTCATTGTGGACCAAGTCCGGGTAAAAGCGTGAACGTTTTTCAAAAACTAGCCTCGTACTCAGCCACTTTCATCCCTCCCTGATGAAACTGAAGGATCTCTTGAATCCAAACGGAGCGTAAGCAGGAGGGGAAAACTCCTCACGGAACAACATCTGAAAGACACCCTATGAATGCGACGACTTGTCAAGAAACTGAGTCACCAGACTCCACCAATGCCAAGTTACTCCGCAGAAAAGGTTGGTGGCCAAATCCACTATCTGATCTGTCGGTGTATGCACATGCCTAAAAAAGTGAACCACTATCTCAAACCAAACCCCTGCTACCCCAGGGCCGGCTCACCACTAAACCTCAGCGGTCACTGCCGCTGGAACTCACGGAGCATGCTCAACCTGCACTCAAGCTCAGTCTACTCTGCTGAAACTATATGCTGCTCAACCTGTGGGGGTGCTGCTACCGGCCCACCCGGAGAAAGGGGCTCGCATGATGGGTCATGGACTGTGGCCTTGTAGCTCACAGGGTCATCGTTAGGAACCAAAGCTGGTATCCTGGCTAGCTGCCTTCGTAGAGACATCATGAATATTATCAAGGAGTTCCGCGGTCATATGAGAATATATGTATATACCAATAAACACGATGGGGAGCTGACTCAAGAAGGACAGTCAAAGACTCAATCCAATGTGATGCAAAAAAAATGTTCCCGTCAACAAGTGTCTTAGCATGCCGAGTCGACCAGTGGGTTATCAAGGTCCTGGTGAATGGATATGTCGGTCACCGCATCATCACTGGACTCCCTGGCCTGAGAGCCGCTCTCGAGAAATGTTAATACTATTTCCCTAAATCCTGACCATTTCCTCTTTTAGGGACTTCTTAATAGCATCCCAAGGAATGAAACACCTCTGATACCACATTTTCACGACCCAACCCAACCCGGGCTCGAGCCGCTACTACCCCAAACCCGCCTCCATAGGAAAGGGGATGGCGACCAGCGCAGAAGGCACAACAACTCAGGGAAGCCTTTGCCTATGTACCTATACACACCCACACAACACACTCAATAAAAAATTGCAGAGTAAATGAAAAGTCAAGTAAATAAAAGGGAAACTGCTCTATATAAAAACCACAAATGGGAATCAACCTCTAAACAGTACAAAGAAAGTGCTGAAAGTAAACTGAAAAGAAAAGGGGAAAAACACGCACCCAACCAGGAAAAGTGCCACAACCTGGAAACATGCAAACAAAACAAATAGCTGGAGGGGTTTCCCACCTGGAACCCGACTAAGACAACCGTACATGGTCCAAGCCCCCGAACTCTTATGCTCCACTGAATTCATGCTTCACCTGTCCGTCAACTGCAAGGTCACACCATGTTCGGGCAAAGCCCAAGCAGGGGTGAGTATAAAAATACTCAGTAGGATACCTCGAAGGCTCGAGGGAGCAAAAAACGAGGTACCGATGTGTGAGTAGTAGAGCGAATAAGAAAAGAACAGAAGCCCAACATATAGTCCAATAAAGAGTATCGCAGAGAGTCTAGCTCAACCCAACAAGAGAAATGAGGTAGACTCATCCAGACACAAGAAGATGGAAATGTTGAGAAGATGAAATTCTCATCGAGTATTCAATACCTAAATCAGGAGAGTAGACTCGTCCAACCACGAGAAGATAGAAATGGAAAGCACGTGGCATACCCCACCCGTCTTCGCCTCTCCTGGAGGGAGAGTAACCAATCCCAAGAAGTGGGTATTGAAGAAAGGTATATAAAATTTCATATGATCAATCAAGAATCCTGAACAACATTGTAAGGGCATCTTAGTCGCGTTTCTCAGCCAAAGAAAAGAGTAGAAAATGTCCCAGAAGAAAACTCCATTCCTGCACGTCTGCCCTGAACTACAATTCAAGGGCTCAATCACAACACCTCGACACTATCCGCTTTGGGCGGCACTGAAACGCCCACACCGTTTTAGGTCACGTCATAAGGATGCGTCTCGGTGGGGAAAGTGCTCCACATACTTGAGAGTTCTGGGGGAACGTCAAACCAAAACTCGTCACTGCCCCACAGTCGAGAGGTCTCTTCAAAGTCAAGCCGCTCCATCACCAACCTGTACAACCAAGGGTCCAACTCTGGTGGTAATGGAGGAAAGCCACAGACTAGCCTAGTAGAAAGGACTGAGTCTAGAATGCCAACAGGTGTCCCACTGCCCAGCCCTCCTGGAGGGTAATACATAATATGATACCGGGTGACTCACTGCCCAGCCCTACTGGAGGGTAAATCATAATACATCATCAGGAGACCAACTGCCCAGTATCGATGGAGGGTAGACCGCAATACATCATCAAGAGACCCACTGCCCCGCCCCGCTTGAGGGTAGACCTGGAATAAGTCGACAGGGGACCCACTGCCCAGCCTTGCTGGTGGGTAGACCTAGAACTAGATGACGGGTGACCCACTGCCCAGCCCTACAAGAGGGTAGACCCGAAGAGGTCATCGGGTGACCCACTTTCCAGTCTCTGCTGGAGGGTAGACCCTAAGAGTGTCGGGTGACCCACAACCCAGTCTCTGCTGGAGGGTAAACAGTATGAGCGTCGGGTGGGCCACTGCCCAGTCTCTGCTGGAGGGTAGACCCTAGAAGCCGATGAGTAACCCACCTCCCAGCCCTGCTAGAGGGTAAAACTAACAACTGCTCTACCATCTCCACTGGATGGTAAAACAATGGCCAACAGAGCACAGAGTGGGTACCGCGCAACAAATCAACTCCAGAACAACTCACCCAAGGGGTTCGGCGCCTGTTCCATCACTAGGTGTCACTAGCATTGCTACCAGCCAATCCATCGAGAATGAAACCAGGGAGACCACTCTACCCTGCTGGTCAAACTAACGAGCACATAGGGGCCCTCTACGTCGCGAGAGGTCAAAGTACGCAAAGCAGAACACGACACGCACTTGGGGCCCACACGACGTGTGGCCCCAAGTCAATCCCAACCATGCGCGCAAACATTCTCAGGTGCAACCCACACGTACCCCAATGCGCTCTCGTATACTCCAAGAGTATATCATTTCTCTAGCCCTAAGGCTATAGTGCACACGGCACCCCAACGTCAACACGAAGGGCGTAAACATATCTTTTCCAACTTGCGGCCTTAACGACTAGGGAACAACCCACCACATCTGTTCAAGAATTACTTCACTCACACATGAGTGCATGCAATAACATGACAAGGGTCCGCTACAACACCGTAGAAGAACATCCCCCAAGGCACCTTCACATTTCAACATTTAATAACATCACGTATAAGGCCCCGCACAACCAAACGGATCGCACCATTGTAATACTTTTGAAAAAACACGTGAGATAAACTAATCACACGCCTTAAATAGATATCCGACGGAATAGTCACCAACACCGCCTTATGTCCGAATGACGTCCCGTGATCCCGAGCCTTGCCCCCGAAAACTGTCGGGCGCATCACACCATTGCGGTCCCCTCGGTAAAACACGTCAATAGCACTACTCACTTGTGTGCAATGGATATTCAGAGAAAAAGATGCATTTCGGCGCACCACACACGAGCGAAGCTATGTGGGACCCGCTTCCCGGTCCCGAAACACAATGAACGGATCGTACCATTGCGATCCTCTCAAAAAAGAAGAAAAGATGGACTAATCACTTGTCCAAAACGGTCTCCTGGTGATAAAGTTGGAAAAACACCATCGACGCCCAAACGACCCTCGTGGGCCTCGCACCATCGTGCCAAATTAAGGTGGGTGGATTGCACCCTTGCAATCCCCTCAGAAAAACACCCAAAAAACGACTGGTCTCACACTCCGAACATATATCCGATGAAAAAGTTTCCAAACGCCGCTCGCAGCTCAAAAGACGGGCCATGGTGCCCACACCCAAACTCCAGTTTCAACACCGAAAAGCACCCTGGAACGCTTCGCCTCGGTCCCAGGGTCGCTACGCCACTGACGGTGCCCAAAACGGATGTCGGATGCGTCCGCTCCGCCCAATACAAGAATCTCGGGAAAACAATCGTCCACTTAAAGACACATCGTGCTTCCGAGACCCCTCGTTTAGGGTATTAAAGATTCTTGAAACAATCTCCAAATTCCCGCCTCGATGATACGGACTCATCCCCACAGACGGCTCGTCAAACGGACACGCCATTTGAATGATATGGACCCTTGAATGCAAGGGGGCCTAATCGGGCCGGTTCACCAGGCCGACCCGGTCTGAGCCGCCGGCCCGCGGGTCTACCCCGAACCGCTGCGGCCCGCCCCTTAGCACCGGACCCGAGCTGGTCCGGTTTTTTTTCTCCACGTAGACCGTCCATCTGTCCAGTCTCCCATGTCGTGCAGCAGGACCCACATCTGGCGGTTCCTTGCTCCCTCCACGCTCCCGAGGCGCTGACCGCCTCAGGACTCCACCTTCCAACCGCGACCAGCCGTGGTCGGCCACCTCCATGCACCTCCGCTCGACGTCGTGAGCCCCTGACCACCTCCATCCTGCCGGCGCCGCTCGACCCAAGGCCTCTGCCAGCCTCCGCTCGTACTCGCCCGACTGCCCCCCACTCGCGCCGAAGCTGAACCGCCACTGTCCGAGAACCCCGCCGCCATGCCATCCGCCGGAGGCCGGCCGCACCTCCGCTCAAACCAGACGGAACCGGAAACCCGCAACCTTCGACGGTCGTTTGCGATCGACTCCTACCTCGGATTTTTTATTCGAAAGATGCGTCGGGTAGCTCACAAATTATACTACACGGTTATGGGATTTTATTGCAAAATCGACGAAAATTCGATGATATAATTGAATTGAGATGAAGGCCCAGAAATAAAAACGTAAACCAAACCGCCTACTTGTTGGGCTTCGCACGACGCTCCCCGCCACGCCTCGCCGGATCTGCCGTGCCTCTCTGGTGTTGGTGGAGGAGAGGGGGTCTCCTTGATGTGAACCTTCTGCCAGGGGCTGCAAAATAGAAGGTAGGGGGTTTGGTTTTAAAAGAAAAATAAAATAATTAAATTATAATTAATTTAACCCTTAATTTTAACCTGCATCCGAAACTCTCGATGAGGTAGAGGTTAAGCCTCCCCCAGGGTAAAAACCACCTCCTAAGCACAACGCCAGTCTCGGAATTTGATTCCGAGCTTCCGTTTGAATGTTATAAAGCTGAACGACCAAAACCGCCAAATTACGAAAACACCCCTGGGGCCATTTTTCACAGACAGCCCGCGCCCGCAATGCATACAACCCTACATGGGTAAACGGAATGTTCTGGAATCAACGGTGCCCTCAGTTTTCCAATCCGACCAACCATTTAAGAGATACCTACGTTTAAACATTAAAGGATTAAATTAATTAATTAATTTATCTATTTAACATTCTGAAAGAGAGCGAGGGGTGCAAACGTCCCGCACCGTCATGTTTTATGTCATTCCTAGGGTAAACACCATATTCCAGACCCATCCGTACACTCGGATATCTGATCCGGATCATCGTTTAGGAGTTATCGTATTTATTTGTGGTTTCCAGTGTGAACGCACTAAAAATATAATTCCGGCTACACCGGGGCTCGAAATCGCACGTCGTCTGAAGGAACTACTCTGGAATATCATCAAGAATATTCCAAAGTCTTCCGCAGAAAAAACCAGGTTCTTACAATTTAGAAAAGTAAATTCCTTGACACTATGGTTTGTGGATGAGTTGGTGTAGCTTCATGAAGTTCCAAAATCCATTGTCTTAGATCAGGATACACAATTACATCATTATTTTGGAGGGGATTTCATCAAGCCTTTGGCACATAGTTATTCCTCAGCACTGATTTACACCCTCATATGGATGGAAGAATAGATATGAACATAGAGACATTGTAGGACATGTCTTTTGAATAATTTCTGCACATTAGTGGGTCTTTTTGAGACATTTTGACCTGGTAGAGTTTTCATAAAATAATAGTTATCACTCTTCCGTTGGAATCACTCACCCTTAAGATTTATACTCATGATAGTGTCATTAACCATAGTACTAGATGGAATGTGGGTAGGCATCCATTCCTGGTATAGAACTGGAGTAGAGTATGATAGAGAATGTGTAACTTTTCTATGAGAGGATAAAAACAACAAAAGACTAAGAGAAGCCATATGTCAATCGTAGTAGAATAAAATGAGATTATGAGGATGGGGACCACATATTCTTGAATATTTCCCATAAATGAGGTCTGTGAATGATCTTTTGAGAGATTAATCCTTCACTAAGGTTCATAGTACATTTTGAGGTGTTGGGATGTGTTTGTGATTTTTCTAACGAACTATCATTCCATCCATAGTTGGCAACGGTCCACAATGTCTTTCATGTCTCCAAACTGCATTGGTATCTTCACAATGACTCAAATTTCACTAATTAGGGATAGTTGGACAATGAGGATGACACTTTGATATTAGAGAAACCAGTTGAGATCCAGGATGATTGATAGATTGTGCTTCATAGAGATACCATTCCCTTGGTTCATGTGTTGTAGTGTAATGATGTACTGGGATATAGTTCATTGGAGGAGGATTGAAAAATTCATACCCAGTACCAAGTGTTTTTTTAATCTTTCTAATTTTTTTCTTCATAATTTATGACTTTATCATTATTTTATATGATAAGGGTTATTTCTTTATTTTGTGACATATGATGAATTCTTGACATAAGGGGAGGGGAGGACCTGATCCCTTATCGAGATGTATTAATGTGACTATGATTAAACACCTGAAGTCATGTTAGTGCTGACTCAAGTGGATAGTATATTGACATTGGGGAAATAAATTATAGGAATCATATGATTGAAAAGTGTGAATTTTGCTGCTTTTGTGGTATGTCTTGATGTTTTATGGGGCTATAAAATCTCTGTGGATATGTTCTTGGATGTTGAAGTTTCACTCCAATATGGTGGTATATATTTGAGTGGTATCTTACTGGGTGGTTTTTCAGATCCCTCCATCTTATGTGCTTGATTTTGAATTGTAATGGGGGGTAATAGAACGAGACATATCTAATGTGTTGTCTTGGACCTCTATGGTCCATTAATTTTTTATAATCCATTGTATGGTGTGTTCTAGGAAGAAATGGTAGATTTTATCAAGTTTTTTCAAAATATTCAATTTTTTGTCATTATGTCATGACGTCGGTATATCAAGGGATTCAGGAGTTCAAGGCATTTTGAGGTCAAGGGGTTATCCGATCGAGGATTCGACAGGTCAGGGTGTTGGTAGATCATGGAATTTGAATACTTTGGGTGTTAGTTGGTTAGGGAATTAGTAGCTTGTGGGAGTTAGTAGGTTGAGGGAGTCGGTTGGCCGAGGCGTCAATAAGTCGTGGCATTGGATGGTCAAGGAAAAAGTAATTAAATGCATTGGTAGGTCGAGGATGTTTTTATGTAGATGAATTTTTAGGTGAGGGCATCAGTAGTTTAGGGGTCATTAGTTTGAGGGTCTTCGTAGGTTGATATGTCAGTATGTTGAGGCATTTATGAGTCAATGAATCTGTTAGATAGAGCATTAGTGAGTCCTAAAAATTGTTATTCTAGGCATCAGTGAGTTATGGAATTGGTGAGTCAGGGAATCAATGAGTAATGGCATCGATGAGTCAGGTGTCGAAAGGTCGTTTCGGTGACTTAGTGTCAGTAGGTCAGCATCTGTAGCTCATCATCGATGACTCTCTATGGGTACCCCAAATTCAGTTTTTTCCTATCAGTGTCTCACCCATCTGTGACTCATTTCCAAAATTTTCAAAGTTTTTCAACATTCACCCCTCTAATTATTTATTTGATGTAAGGAAAATCAATCCAAGTTTGGAAATTTCTAATGGAATTTTAATGTATTATAATTGTATTTTTAATGTAATCATGCTCCGGGGACATTGAGGCAATCAAAGCATGTGGTCTTCTCTATGATATGAATTTAATGTCCCTTGAAAATATTTCCCTTTTATTGATATATGATCTATAATTTCTAATATTAGACCTTCTCTTCTTGGTTTGATTCCATTTTCTCTTGCTGTTCCATGATCCTTCCCTTAACATGGAGTCATGTGTTGTGTCTTAAGTATCGATCTGATTTCCATTCGAGTCATCTACTTGCATGGTCCCCATGTTTTAGAATAAGGAGGAGTTTTGGTCCCCTATTGTTCATGAAGATTATTTCCTTCCTCTCCCTTTAAAATAATTATTATATAATGTCATTATAATTATGACTCATTATTAGAATTGTCAAATAAAAAAATAAAGATGATATTATGATGTAATAAATGAGGTTTAGGGAATATGATGACAATTTCATTGATTTATATGTTATCATTGATCCATGCCTTGAATTGTATGGGTTGTGTTGTTCTAAAAATCATGGCCGTTTGTAGTGGTTTTTCACACCTGTATGATTTGTGAATCACTAATGCAAGAATGTGAATCTAGTTAATCTCATACACATGGATAAATAAATTTATACCCTAAGATCAATCTTATTCGATTATAATAATTATTTTATCAAGTGGAATTAGAGAACGAGTGTTGTTAAATCTGATTAAACATTTCTTTGTTGTGGTGGTTTTCTGTTGTGTGTGGGTATGTTTGGACCTACATATGTGTTGGTAGGGTGCTTCTTTGAGAATGGTGTGGTATGTGTGTGTTAAGGGGGTGGTTTTTGTGGTGTCTGTTGTTGGAATTTGTATTTGAGGTGTTGTAGCTGGTGTGATGGAATCTCAGTATGAGAAATATATTTTATTGTTGAATGGATAGACTTGTTGACTAGTGGGACTACTTCTGGATGGTGTTATGGAAGTTGGAATAAATTGTGTATTGGGACTGTAATTTGAATTTTTTTTGTTTATGTTACTGAATGTGTTGGGTTAGGTTGTGGTTGGAAGTTTCCTAGGTAGTGTTGGAATTAAATAAGATAAATTATTTATAAATAATGATAAGTTGTTAAATTAAAGGGTGTGTTATTGTTTTGGTTTGGGAAATTTTGTTGTTGAACATGTAGGGGTTGTGGTAAAGGATGTTTTATGCGAGCTAGATGTTTGTTTGGAAACACATTGGTAGGTATGAGTGTGTGTCTACATATATGTATAAAATTATAGTTCCTTGTGCTTTTTATATGAACCCCACACCTGTTGTGAACTAGGTGATAAAAACCCCAATTATTGGGGAGTGGTCTTTCCACACATCCTAGTGGGAGGATGGATGGATGTTTATTGACATTCACCCCGCTCCCGCTTCTAGTATTTTATCACCCAAGACTCTTTTGTAAGGATATAATTCCATGAGTTTTAATAAAAATAAAATTGGTACTAGCTGCGTGAGAAGTGTAATGTTTACCTAGTGTATTTTGAATGAGGCCTAGGTGTGTATAGGTGAGTCATTGGGTTGTTGAGTCCCATGTGACTGGTGGTTAGATGTGATGTGGTGTGTGGAATAGGTGTATGTGGGCAGGTTGTGATTGTGGGGATTGAGGAAGAGAGTGGTAGCATCTGAAAGATTGTCATTAGGGATGATCATTTAACCAGTTGGAAGTGGTCAGAGTCACCCAAATATTGATGTTATTAATATTTTACTGTACTTGACTTGCATTTTTTTTTTGCGAGAGTTTTGTGGTTAAGTTAGGTGTATACCTTGTTATGTTCTATTTTGTTTTTTCTTTTTATCACATGGTCAATATTATTCATCTCCCACTAGTGAATGGGTGACTTTGGCTTTTCCCTTCCAAGAATAGTTGTATTATCACCCAACATATATTAAACAATTATCAGTTTTCTAGGGATATTACATGGACCATGTTGTACCTTACTAGCTCGGACATTTTGGAAGGCTATTTGTCACAGTTTAGTTTTATTTTGGTATATAAAATGGAACTGTCATTGTATTTCATGTATTATTACTTTATAAATGTAGGTGTAATATATTTTAGATCTATTATATATTTATATCATGGACTTTTTTGACATTGATACATCCTATCTTCCAATCTTGGATACTTAAAAAGGGTAATTACTACCATTTTTTGTGATATTTTAATACCCTTGGTGTTGTTTAACACCCTATGGCCTATGGGAGGTGGTTTATAGGGGTCATTATATCTCCTTTAACATATGGAATGATGGTGTCAACACTGTTATTTAATTTCACTCACCATGAAGAAAGAGATTCATTACATAACTACACTAATACAAAGACCAAAAGGATGTACATTCTTTATATAGTAAAACTATGATGACATTAATTATATCGTTAACTAAGGGATCCTTTTCTAAATGTTTCATATTTAGTCATTAATTTTCGTTTCAAAATAATTAATCTTAATCCATATTTACATTACATAGATTATTATGTAATTTTTTTCATATTCCATAATCTGTTCAATATATCTTCTTTTCCCCAAGTTCATATATTTTCGTGAAACATTATATAATGTAAAATTTAATGATCAAACATATTTCAAATTTCTCATTAAATATTATATGAACAGAGATTATAAAAAGAAAAAACTAATAATGAATGACCAAGTACGTGTGTAAGATTATTATACTCTTGGGGAATAAATTCATTGGATGAATAAGTGACAACTCATTCATTCATCATAAATATACACCCATGGAACATAAATAAAGAATCATTTTAAATAAAAAATCCCAATTTCAAAAAATAAAAACTAACATAGGATCATTATCCCATCATATTTTAAATTCTGGGAACAATTCCTCATATTATAATATTCAAATTAAATTACTACATTTTGAGTTAACATAGTAAGTGGTTTAGATAAAGGAGGTAATTTTTCAATAATAATTTGGTAATAACCTACTAATCCAATAAAAAAATGATTCTATAATACTTAATTATTTAGAACAATAATTATAATATGTGTGTTTAATATTTACAACGAAAATAAACAAAACTCATAAATTTCACACATAGTGAAATACTCAATATTTTGTATATCTTCTTCATTTCTAATTAGATAATGACACAATGACATTATATAAATCATTATAAAATATTATTCTCCCTACAGTTTATCAAATATGTAATATATATGAAGAAAATGATACATATTCTTAATTTTGATGTTATTGAGTTCACTATAATCAAATAAAAGTCCCATAGAACAATCCTTCTTTTTAACAATCTAAGCATGGTCACCCTGAGGTGAAGTGCTAGGTTAGATTGAACCCTTATCAACATATTCCTTTTCAATTGATAAAATATAACAGAATTCGTTTGATGGGGAGGTTTTCAAATTGGCATATATTTTGGAACTATTTCAATATTAAATTCAACCTCATGATTAAGAATATGATTAGTAATATAGAATGAAAAGACAAATTCATATTCATTTATTACTAATACATCACTAAATTGAAATGTTTTATTATTATAAATAATATATAATATATAAATTAAATCATATAGTTTATTAGTTTCTAGGATTTTGGATATGAAAATCAATGTATGAATTAAGTATTATATTCAAATCAAATCTCATTCCAAAAAACAAATGTTTCTTCTCTTTAATGTATCATATCATTATGAAAAAAATTCAATCCTGTTACAAAATAACATCAATATCTAAAATGGGAATGAAAACAATGTTTCGAGGAATAACCACTACATAGATTACATGAATAATATTTTTATACATTATAATAGCCATTTTTCAAATTCATGTATTTTTACAGATAGATATAACATTATTTTTTGAATCGATATTTTAATTTTACTGGAATATTTCCCTGATATAACTGTATATGTGTATGATCAATTAATCGAAAGATTTCCATAAACATAGTAAACAACTAATTAACATGTCCCCACATTTTTTTGGGTCCCATGACTTTTATAGTTGTTCAGATATAAATTTATACACATTTATGTTTGTGATCATTATGATTCCCATGATGAATAATTACAACCAAAATGCATTTACAAAATATCCCCACTCATATTTTATATGATATTTTACACAAATATTTTAAGTACCATTTTGATCCCATCCGCTTCAATTGTTTTCTGACAGTCTAGGTTTCTATGTTTTCAACGTGGATAATGCTTCCCATATCTCATAAGAAATTCGCGTGAATGATTCTTACTACACATTAATGAATTGGGGGATTTAATTTTATAATAATTAAGCATCATTGTCAAATTCATTCCCATTTCCTCCCACAATGATACCTAATTATAATTTATAATGTAAAAGTACAAAAAATATATCTCTGCATTCTAATAAAATCACAGAATTTAATTGAAATTCAAAAAACACGAGTAACTAGATCGCTCTATAATATTATAATTGATCCTTAGTAAAATAGATAAATTTTTACTATAATGTTGTCGAAAAAAAACATTAATTATAACCCAAAAATATTCAAAAAATATAATAATAGTGGGTATAAAATTCATCTTTATTTCGTATCATTTATATGGATTTTATTTTCATTTTATGTCAAATATAGTTAAGAAATTATATTAATGGAATAAATATTTAAATTTTTTTCATTATATTAATCAAATTTCATCCATTTAATTAGTATTATTAATAATTACCGACATTGATAAAGAAACATCTTAAAACGATAAATTTAATGGGATACTATATCATGTTCCAAGTATTCTAGGAAATCAAATAAATTATCCAAATTATTATTCATCTTCCAATACCCAATGGATCTAGGTATCCATAAAATGTAAAATGGAGTTTTTTTAAGAAATTATATACTATTAACATATTATAATATTCAAAATATGGTTAATTATATGTACCGCCATTGAAAGAGTATTTCAACTAAGAAAACACATTTCTAACTTTGATACATTCAATTCCAAATATTCCATGTTATTAGATTAGAAGTATAGTATCCTCGTTAAGACATTCTATCTCAACATCCCTATTTATTCTCTTCAAAGAAATTTGAAAAAATTAATAATAAATTGATGAAATGTGTAAATACTCAAAATCTATCCCATGATAATACATCAATAAATTATAATCTTTTTGGATTATATTTTATAATCATCATTACCTCAATAGATATCTAATATTTTCATATGATTCCTACTTTAATGTCCCACACATAATCAATGAATAAATGCATGCTTTATAACAGGGGTTCACATAATAACATTTCCTAAATATTTATGTTTATAATTTTAGAGTATTTAATAAATCATTATTTCTAAATGTGTAAATTTCAAAAGTGTGTTAATTATTTCTAAAAATATTGTTCATTATAAATATGAAATAGCTCCATTAATGTAAGACCAATAATTGGATCCCTAATATTGTTAACATTTCTAATAACAATTAATATATTTTAAATATATTTGGAAATACGGGATGATAAAACCCTTGCATAGAAATAGATATAGGATAACATTTAATATATAAATTCATTTATACACCTAAACTATTCCAAATAATTTTTTACTTCTCCATAATCAACATTAAATCTCATTTATCAATCTAAATTTTCATTAAAAAAATTAATTTCCCAATATATTTTATTTAAATAATAATATGTAATTATAAGTTATAGATAATAAAAATACATCTTTTTTGGAAAACATAATTACACAGAAATACCCTTACATGAAAATTCATCCTTTTATTCTTTTTAAAAAAATTCATAAATATTCCTTAAAAATATATTCTCATTTTCTTACCTATTAAAATCAAATTATTTATTTTAAGAAACTGTAAAATAATATCACGTCTGTATGTCGGGAAATTAAAAAAATCATCATTTTAATAACATTTACATTGGAATAATCTTACTAGATAATTAATATATATCTTTGGAGTAACCTATCATCATTAATATTTATTTAATTAACAAATAAATTACTGAATAATATAGGGATCAATGTTAATGATATATATAGCATGCTCACTCATCATTATATGATATTTACAAGAACATTTTCATGGAAAATCACCTATAAAATTCAATTTATTCATTACAATATTGAATTATCATCATATTCTATAAGAAATAACAGTTATTGTTATCTCATAATAATGATAAAATGTATATATTCTCATTTTTATACATTAAAAACTCAAAAATACAAAAATAATATGAAAAAAAATTTCATTCAAAATAACCGTGTAAATATTTAAAATAATATTAATAAAAAATAGTATTTATGATATAATAAATTGATGGTCGAACTATATATGTTAAAAACATACTTTTTCAACTTTTAAAAAAAATTAATAAATTAACCATATGAAAAATGAGGAAATGATAAATTTTAATCCTATTTATGAACTTAAAAAATCCTATAAAATTTCCATTATCATCATTTAATTCATAACTAATAATATTACAGGAGAATGTAATATATATTTTACATACAAGAAAAAGATGTGGAAAAATTACATTAAAAAAACTTGTTTAAATGAAAGTCATATACCTCGAGTACAAGAACATATCAATGTTAGGTAAACACTATATATTATTAAATTTTTATTTGTTTTCAGTATTATTAGTAACCATTTTCATGTTCATTTCAGTATAATTATTTCCATTATTTTAATTTTTTCCCCTGTTTTCTGTAGTTACTAAAATGGATTAAATTCATGTTCGACCTTATGACACCAATTTTTTTATAAGTTCATATGACATTCGTTGGTTGAAAAAGGTCAAGTAGATCATTGATCAATTATATAAAAGATATTAATCCTAATGAATTCATTTTTAAAAAATTTAAATAGTTTTTAGTACAATCCATTTATGGTTGACATGATGAATAAAACATGTCATATAATTGTGGTGGTCTTTCACATTTACACACGTGCAACATTTCTATTTTCCTAATGGAATAAAACTAAAATATGATATATGATATTCTATAATTTTTAGAGTAATATTTAAGTTTATAGTTTCATAATTATTCATTTTTTATGTTCATATTATCAATGATGTGATGTCGTAATGAATAATAAATCACATCTCTGACTTTAAGTGTCATTCTATACACATGCATGACAAAAATAAATAGTTTATAAATTAATGAAAATGTATTACAGAAATTAATATATTATATTTGAAGAATCATAATTATGTTAAAAATTTAAAAAATATCAATTATTTATTTATACATAAATGGTTGTGTACGGAAATGATAGAAAATTAAACAAATCACTACATGATAGTGGTGGTCCCCACCTACTCACTTGTGATGTTTTCATTTCTCAAAATATGGATATCAAATAAAAAAGAGTTGTACAAAATCATAATAGCATTTAAATTCATTAAATATTCTAATTTAATTATTTTATAGATGTTGGAGCATATTTTAATGAGGTATAGTTTGAAAAAAAACATGAAATGTCACGGTTAGGAATTATATATCTAGCTTGAATATCCCCCATTGGCTTAAACCATAATCATTCTATTATATTTTTCTCTTAAATACCATGACATACATATGCGGATAGGTATAATGATTATATTTTTAGGCTATTCTTATTCGATCTAAAATGACTATTCGGTTTGAGGAAGAGATGAAAGGGGGTTCTATATTATATGTGTGGGGAGAAAAACACTTTTAAATATTTAAATCATTCAAATAATACAAATTGATTTCCCAATTAACATGGATCTACTTTAGTAAAATATTTATACCTGGATCAGCTAAGGATGAAATCTACTTAACCAATCATATGTAACATTGTTTTAGGAATATTTGATTCTTTATATATTATATTTTACCTCATTTAGCCTTTAAACCTTTTCCATGGTGAAAAAGTTTTACCATTGTAAAATATTGGAATATGGTTACATAAAGGTAATTTATTTAAAATTAATAAAAATACAAAAAAATTATAGTTTATTTTATTAACATCTAAATAAATGATTTATTTAATAAAAAATTAGAATTTTCTACTATTCAATAAAAAATAAATCATTTTAGAAAAATCATAAAAATTCACTCTAAGATAATTTTGATATTATATATATGAATTTTTTTAATTGTATAAATTTTAAATATATTAAAATTGAATTTTTTAATTTTAAAATAATAAATATATTTTATGGAAATCATTTCTACCTAAATATATCTATTTCTTTTATGATATAAAACCATAAATAATTAACATCTTACAAATAAATCCATAAAAAATTATTAATATTAATAATTCATAGTTACTTTTTTCATATGTAAAATAGTTTCTTAAATAGTAAAAAAATTATTATTTGAATATAAATACAATAGATTCATTAGTTAATGGGTTTTCATAGTTTTTTTATCATTAAATAATGGTCCATGAAATATAAGTGAGTTTTTTTACATATATTTTAATAACTAATAATTAAAGTGGAGTTTTTTCATTTCATTATAATATCTATTATTAATGATTGTCTATTTCATAATATTTAGGAATACTGGGTCTAGGTTTTCCTATCGTGATATCCCTTAATACATGCTAGAGTTCATGGTCCATATGTTTCTATTTCCCTGGGGTTTGAAGATAATTATTATACATGATATATCATGAATAAAATAGAATGTTTGGATAATTTCCTAAAGATTTGGAATATTTATAATAGATTTATTATTTACATTTTTAGTGGTAAAAATTTAAAATATTTGATACAGGAAACAACATTATTAGTTATCATTTTGTTAGGATTTTGTAATGGTTTAAAATGAAATGTTTGTGGGGTGGTATGTAATGAAAAATTTGACAAAAAACAATGTATTATTTGATGTTTTTGTCCCTATTGATATAGTTAGTATAAGGGAAATGTTTATAGAATTTTAGAGTTAATGATATTAATTGATAATAATATAATTCATAGAGATACCATCCTGATATTTTATGATTTATGTTGACTATAATTTCATAGGTAAATATAGTATTTTATATTTATTGATATAAAAATTAATAATTTATGTTATTTTATGAATATTATGAAATAACATAAGAAATAATTTTTGGGATGAGTCCATGTATAAGAAATAATTTATAATTATGGAAATGTATGGATTTTTTGGCTTTATGAAATTATATCCCACTCAGGATATTAATATGTCGATACAACTATGGAATAAGTTCACCTAAGGTGGATTAAATAGAAAAATGATAGTCATGTATCAAATCAATATATACATGATGACCAATGATTTATCCTAAAATATTACACCATTAAAGACACATATATAGGGTATGCATTAGATGATTCAAATATACAATAAAACACATTAGGATGGAATTAAATATTCTAGTTAGATAATATAATATAATAATAATCTCATATTTCATAGATTATAATTTTGATATTAAGAATATAATTTATATATTAATATTATTTTGATTATTTAGAGTGTGGTTGAGTTCAATTCTGATATTATATATTTCAATTATTGTTAGGAATAAAATATTATAAAAATTTCAATTATAATTTTTGACAATTAATTTTTAAGAATATTGGTCGTAAATAAAACAAAACTATATAAACAAGGGTTGAATGAATATGGGATATGAATTTATATAAAATCAAATGTATTATTCCATGTTTTTTCCTTAGATAAGGACATCACGAGGATGAATGTTTCATAATTCTCTTATAGTGTTGATTTTTCATAAGAAATTTTAAGTATTATAGTTTTATTAAATGGTGGATATAAGAATAACCATGTTAACAAGGTAAACAATGTAAAATCCAATAATGCACATAATGATTATATATATGAGATGATCACTTGAGTGGTAATTATTGTGGCATTTTTAAAGTAGCTATCATGTGTTATTATTAATAATTTGATGTTAATTGACTGTCCAAAAAGTTAAAATAAAATAAGAAGGATGTATGATAGCTATTTATGTGAGGTAAATGATATAGGATATAAGGTTATATTTTTTTTATTTAAAAAATGATCATGTATGAACTTATATTAATTCCTCAATTATTTTATATGATTTTTTATTCGTTGAAAATGTAGGAATCCTAAAACTACTAATGAAAAAAAATCATTTCAATAGTTTCTATTGTTAATATATCACTTGTAATAATATCATATGTCATGTCTATGTTTTTATAACCATGTCATATTTCTTCTAGTTAGTGATAATTAAAATTTCAAGGTAGTAAATTATTTAATGATTTGTTAATGAATAACTAGATGCTTTAAAAATGTATTTTTTTAATCCAATTTTTTTCTATATCTTTCATCACATGCAACGGAAAAAAACAAAACATGAAATAATATATATCTATTAAAATCATTATATTTAATTATAGGGAAAATATTTTGGTCATCTAATATGAGTTATATAAGAAATAATAAATAAATTTCACTATTAAAACTAAATATTTGATAAAATTAAATTACCATAGCTGAATAACTAATAATATCATTTCAAACAAAACCTGTGTGTTTAAAATAATTGTATTTTTCCTATTTTTAGTAAAACTAACTATTTTAAGTGTAAAATATATTATAAATCATAATATATTTTTTAGAAATAAATTTTTTTATTAATTTATGGGAAATTTAAATTAGAATAATTAATATTTTAAGAAATTATTTTCTAATGAAATTATTTTACTATGAATAATCATTCAAATACTTAAGCTTGTAGAAAAATAGTTCTTCCAGAGCCCTCTATTTATTAGGATTCATTTCACGGAAGATAATGGTTATCAACAAAATAACTAAAATTACCCCAATGGTTTTTTGTTTTCAATCATTATAGTTGAAATATATTTTACCAAATATTAAATGATTAATTATGTGTTTTTAACATTGTTAATGTTTCTATACTATTAAAATAAACATTAAACTCCTTTACCCATTTCAAATTTGAAAAATGAAAATTTCATTCATTATTTAAGTGGAATATTGCCTCCATAATGTAATGTATCTTATATTTCATCTAGTTTATTTTGTATTTATGGAAATAAAATGAAAAGTTATTCACCGCTATAGAATTATCTATATTATATAACTATGATTATTTTTATATTATATTTTACCCAAAGAATCAACATTCATAACCATAAAAATCCATTATTTATTTAATGTTCATGTAAGATCCGGCTTAACAACCTACATTAATAATGCTATAAAATAATAACAAATATGACCATGAAAATATAATTACTGTGAAAATATGATATTAATTAGTAAATATTGATTTCCTATTCATGATTTTTGATATTAGAAAAAAAATAATTATTTAATATACCAATATTCATTAATTAAAAATATCTAAATATTGACATCCATTTATTACATCAATGAGAATCGTAACCAAAATTACAAATGAATAAAATTAAAAATATACTAATAATTTATAAATAAAAAATTATGGTACTTATATGATGATGTAATTATGATCATTGAGATAATATGGTTGAACAACACCACTATTATGAAACTAGTTGAAAAATATCAAGATTACTCGCACCCTATATTATAATATATATTTACTAAAAAATATAATTTTAAAAAGTATTTATAAATGATGAGTATAAGAGGTTATATTTATAATAATGATTCCAATATTTTCTATTAAAATAGGAATATTTTTTGTTATTGATTCATGTTCTTTAGTGGACGTCATTAATTAATGCAAGGGGTTATTTTTCATCAATTTAATTTCATAATACATTATTCATGTTGTGAAATATGATATATTTAATATCGTATGATTAATAAAATATTATGTTACTTTACATTATTCATATTATTCATGTCGATTTAACAATCATATCATGATATTTCATCAAATGGATTTAGATTCCAAGGTTATAATTGTAATATATGTTATGGGATCTCAATTGGATTTTGAGATGATATTATTAATATTGACCACTTATTTCCATTTTATATATATATATATTGATTTTAGAAATCAATTTATAATAATATTCATTAAACAAATGGGAATTATAATACCCCCACACATTTTATAAATATTTTTATTTTAATTAAAATGATTCCCATGTTAAAATGGTCTTTAGTAACTCAACCCCTTTTATTAGTATTTAATTATTCTTACTAAACATATTTATTATAGGATTTATTTTTTCCAGTGTAAAATATTAATTCATTATGAAATAATTTCCTATATTCGATGTATAATAATTTTATTCAATGATTTTACATTAATGATTGTTTTATCAAAAAGTATACAAATATTTTTAATATGCCTCATCCTTCTTAACTATAGATTCTACTCTTTATTGTATTTTTCTTTCCTGTTAATATTCCCATTTTTATTCGTAAATTCACTTATATGAAATATATTGTGAATAATATGTTATTTTCCTCTTGAAAAAATTATTGTCACTTTTGCAGATGCGTGTTTTAAAAAAAATTAAATTTATTAATAATGGCTTCCCATTCATGAAATTCTATTTAAGATTCCATTAAACAAATACCCTATAAAACACATTTTTGTCTATAATTATCCATTTTAATTAATCATTTTAAATTGACATATTTCTAAAAATTTTCATTTGCAAATATTTGAAGAAAATAATAAATTTCACTCATAACATGTCTTTATCAACTATGGAAAAACATTAAAAAATTAATACATTACAATTTCATTCCCCGTTGTTAATATTTATTTTAATTAATATCTCTTTCCATTTTATTAATGTTTTTATTTAAATGCTTTTAACAGTTTAATATATTAAAAATGAAACTATATATAATTATAAATTACAAAAGTAGATTTCTTATTTAAAAATCATAATTTTAAATTAAACATCAGTTGATTATGAAATCCCTTTTTGAAGTTTATTTTTTTATTGAGATATTTACAACATTAAATTATTACACAATACTAAATTGTTATTATTAAATTAATAAGTTTAATTTCTGTTTCATTTTGAATTATATAATAACAGGTTATTAACCTAATTTGATACATTATTCCTTTAAATGGTGAAATATTGATATTGAATTTATATATACTATTTCAAAATATATAAATATTTTCAGTAGAATTAATATTATGTATGAGGGTCCTTATGTAGAATTATGTTTCCTATAACCATCAACCTTCATTCTTTGGATGATTAATGATCATTTTATAATTTACTAATTATGGTAATAATGAATATATATATATATATATGAATTGGATTTTTATTGATTATTAATCCTTGGTGGTTATGTTATGTATATTTTATGCAATCCATCATGGAATGAATACATTATAATTCATTAGTGATAGGAGTGGGCTGAAATATCTACTCGAGGCATTAGTGTGTATGATTTGAAAATTAAGATTGGATATATTTTTTAATTACTACACATTTATTTATATTTATTGACAGTGAACATGATGGTAATTATATTTCTGGAAATAGATCCTTGATAGTACGTAACATCTTGGTCAAAGGCCATGAAATTTCTAAAATTCTACACTTCATCACCTTAAAATGAGTAATTATTATTTGTGAGTTTATTTTTATTTTTTTCTAGATTTTTGTTTCATTCTCATGCATTTAGTTATATGACATTATATGATTATCGTTTATGTAATTACATATTATTTATTTATATTTTATTCTATGATTACTTTTAGAATGTGATTTCCCTTATTGAACATTATATCTCACCCATAATATTTTTCCATTTTTCCATTTTGTAATGAAAAAAATTATATATTATATTTATAGATTAAAATTTGAGGCACTGATAATTAATAAAATATATTAAAAAGTATTATGAATTAAGTAATTAATAAGAAGGGATAAAAAAATTCAAGTAGTTGAAAATGTCAAAGGACTTTTTTAGTTAACATTTTATTCTAATTTCTACATATATAAAACTAAATGGTAATGGGAATGTTTGTTTAAAAATATTTTAGTAAAATAATTTAATTTTGGTTTTGTTATGTCTTCCTTCCTAAAATAATTCAAACTCATATTTATTAGTCATCTATTCTCAAAACAACACTTGATTTATTTGTCTCGTATATACCCACTCAGAATCACACTAGTAGTTCCAAAATACAATAAAAATTTAATTTTTCATTGACATTATTGTTTAAATCAATAGTGAACCACTTTTTAAAATTTAATAGAACCTCACATGTACCATTTTTCATACATGTATCCATTAAATTATTAAACAAGGAATCCCAATCCCATTATAATAATTTATCAACGCTGTTCAAACATGGAGTTGGTTTATTTAGTTGAAAACACATCTTGAAAAATAAATATGATATAGATCCCCAATTGATCTGTTTTTTTGATTAAGATTGTCATCTAAAACATAAAACATTGATACAAACATTTAGTATGCTCGATAATTTTATATTAGGTTTGAATTGTAATTGGGTTAAAACATTGGATATTGTTATACCTACTCAATTGATTATTCTCACTCTCTCTCCTGATACCGGTCTGACTATACCAACATCGAAAACCTCAACATATCATAACTGACATTGATCATATTCTTGCATTTCGTATATGCTTTATCTCACATTCATATTAAGAAAAACCCATCAATTTTTCTTCTATTAAATTCAATTCACATTAATTATAAACAACAAATAATTCATCTTAAAACAGTTTTTAATCTCACATTGGGGTACAATTTAATATTAAAAAATTAATAATAATTTGTAGCCATTCTCACATGAACTATCGATTATTAACATAATATGTTCTATAAATACATATATTATGTTTACTCAATAATATAATCATATAATTCCATCATAATAATTATATTTTACCTTTTATAGACTTTTAATAAATTATATAATTTTTTGTTTAAATTTTAATTATTAGACCATTGAAAAAAATAAATTAATCATACATACGATGACTAAATCATGATTTAATATCATTTAAATCAAATTTTTATTAGTCACCATCCCATACACTTTATAACTATAAAAACACAATAACCCCGCATGAAATGTCCTACTTAATTTCAATTACCAAATATTAATTACACCATAAAAAATAATTACCAAAAAAATTCAATTTTGAAATGATGAATAAAATAAATTGAAACATTTCAAAAAAATTGAAATATTTCCATAAATATTTAATCTGTGAAAAAATAATGCAAAAACCAAATTTTTGGTTCATATAATATTTCTCCATGAATACTGAGAAATAATTATTAATAAAATATTCAAAACATAAAATTGTGGTTTACATATCAATAAATCAGAAAACCTAATTGGATCCAAAAAAATTAATAATAAATATAAATTTTCAATTCAATTTAACACCTATAAAGAATAAAAATTAATTCTCTAATTTAAACATGAAATAATTATCATTTATCATGAAAATATATGGTTAAATTCAGATAAAATCATCATAGACCAATATTTCAAATAATCCATATTTTCATATCCTAAAAACGAATCCAAGATACTTATCCTGATGAAAAAAAATCAAATGAATCAAAAAATAGAAGACATAATGATGAAAACTTTATATTTTGTTTTTAGCCTTAAAAAAGATATATAATTTGGATTGCAAATCATTAAAATGAAATTAATTTTTGATAAATATTTTTCTTGTTAAAAAATTGATAATTAAATTTGACATTTACTAATCAAGTTAAACTATATTCATTCTACATTTTAAAATTGATTCAAATATATATTTCTTCCTCAAGGATGAATCTAAAAAATAATACATAATATATCATTATTAATATGATAATATAAATAATTATATAACATAGCATAAAATAAATTTAATAGCATACATAATTAATAATTATTTTTTAATAATTAAAAAATAAAATCATACCCAATAATAAAAAAATGAAACATATCTCATTAATTTATAGTTTTACTTTCTAATTTCAACGAATCTATTACTAAAATATTTAATTAATGTAATATATAAAATAACTCTTATTTATTTAAAAAAACTAAAATATTTTTTTCATATGATTAGATTTTCAATAGGGTAAAAAAATTATAATAACTTTAAGGAGAAATTTTTTTTATTATTTACATAATTTCCAAAAAAACCATTAATAATTTGATAAATTTACACTAATCTAGGAAGAGAACCCATTCATATAAATAATATTATCCAAAAAAATTACTTTAAATTTGATGTATACACAAAGAACATAGTCTTTGGAAAAAATGGCATTATTCCCAATAATTATTATCAAAATTGGCCTCAATTTTAATCCGGTGATGGGTGATTTCACTAAATTACTAAATATTTTAATAATATTCCGGATTCATGAGTCAAAATTCTTTCTATATGATAATTTTAATGTATGTAAACAGTAATATGTTTCCACATTAAAATTACAAAAATCATTCAGGGTTCTCATAAAAAATAAAAAACATGTTTTATACTGATTGAAAATGTAATCTACATAGGTAATGTATAAAACCTATTCTTGTATTAACCTAAATTCAAAAATATCACTGGATATCTCATTAAATTTATATAGGAAAAAAATTCAATTTTTATTTTAATGAATGTGGAAGTGAGAATGTTTAAAATTTTTACTTCCACTATAATTATTTCTAACACGCTACTCTATAATTTAAGGACAAAGAGAATAAATATCAATTCAATGACTTGGTTGTTCAGCGTATAACTCCAATTCCTCAAAAAATATATACATTTCAAAAATCATCATCCAATACATCATTTATATTTAAATTAAGAAGTAGAGTTTCTAATTTTCTTAATATAATAAAAGTAATATTATAAAAATTCATCATATTAATAATAATAAATTTATGAAAATTAATAGTCATTCATATTTTTAATCATAATTCATGAAATTAATTTATATTTTGTAAAAAAAATTCTATAATTTTAATTCAAACTATTTAATTTACCTTCTTATATATCATAAATAGTTTTATGTATTGATTATATTTCATGTTTAACACTATCTTGTTCCTTTTCTATATAATATTTCTCAAAAAATACATAAAAATATACAATTAAATAAAATTATTTTTCATAATAATTTTTAAGATTATAATTAGATTAAATTTAAGCGTTAATTATATCATAGATAGCAGTTTCTAAAGACGAGTATCTATTTTTAGGTAAAATTTTAAATATTATATCTATTTTATTTCGATAAATAAATGTTATATTCAATATTAATTTATATATATATATATATTAATTTTTTATTTCATTTATTGGATTTGTTATGTTTTTTTTCGTTTTTTTGGATTTTTTATTTTTTTGGTTTGTTATAAGCCATTGAGAGACCATGGAACTCCACAATATAGTGACTAATGGGAATATAAAAATGTGGATATTCCATCATAATGGTGACTCTTTATAATCAGTCTCTTGATATGTAATTTCATTTTTAATTATTTTATACTCTTATATACAGGTTATGTTTTTATTCTAAATTTCAAAAAGTGTTTGAGGGCCATGTGATAAGTTTCATGTATTAGGTTCTCCAGTTTATGAAATTAATGAATTAATGGAATCATAAGGATTTATAATTTTTAAAAAAAATTCACTCTAGGATGTATAATAGTAACCTTATAATAATTATGATCTCTCCTAAAATGAGTGAGATATAAAATTATAATATTTTGGAGTTACCTTATGATAAGTAAAATTTGATTAAATGGTATATAAATGTTACATAGTGTCATACAAATGATGCAAAAAATTATTTTTTCAAAAAAAAAATGGGGATATAAAATTTCATTTTATGTGATAATTTAGCGTATTCCTTTGTCACAAAATTGAATACTACATTGAATATATGGTTATCATCTCTAATATATATAGATCCTTTTATTTATCTTGTTAAATATTCAGTAATGTTTTTGTCTACTATGTAGTATATTAGGGTCTAATATAGGCATTTTTTACATGGGGAAAGCTGTGCAATACTTGAGTATTTTTTACTTGGTGTGATTGTATGATCCAAATAATGAATGTTTTTGTCATAATTTATGATTTTATAAGAACATAATGCTCAAAAACTTATATAACATGAAATAATAAACCTTAATGACTTTGAAATAATATAGTTTTAAATAAGACCATTATAACATAACAATTATATTTTAGGTATCAATATGACTACCATAATATTTCAATTACTAAATACAAATCTACATAATAATTATTATGAAATAATGACATCATTTTTTATAATGTGATTCTATTTATCAAAAATATGATTCCTTAAAAATGTATTTGACTACTTTTTATAAGTGAGTATTATTTTATTCATATTGTATATTTCTTATTTGATAAAAATGATATTATTAATAATCAATAATATCAAAATTAACATATAATGGTGTTTTTTGATATATATGAAAAATTGTTTTTTCAGTTATTAGTGAAAAATATTAATCATTATTAAAATACTACAAATTATTTAAAATAATTTAAAATTTATAAATTTTTTATAAAATATTATTTATGAAACTTTATTTTAATTTTTATAAATATAACACAATTATACACATTAGAATAAATATATTTAATGAATTTGGATGAAAAAAATGTATACTTAAGAATAAAGTTTCACTGGATTAACTCTTTTAGTAGCATTTTTATATCTGATATTAAATTAATTTAAAAAAAATATGTATTTAAATTTATAAAAGGAATTTTTTATTTGGAGTTATTATATTTTTTTTATGAAAACATTTCCCTTTAATTTGATTATTTGGAATACTAACTATTTTAAATATTCACAGACACACTAAAGTGTAAATTCGGTAGTTATGGATGAAATTAACAAGATAGGAATACAAATTATTGTAAAACATGAATTGAACATTATAGAGGAATTTGGTAATTATATCCTCATTAAATATTATAGGATATTGATTTTTTCCAATATTATTTGAAAATTACAATTATTTATTTTATGCAAAAAAAAATACATGATTCCACTCTCTTACATATTAATTTAATTTATGTGTTATCTTATGGATAAAATTATTATTTTTGAAAATTGAAGAATATTATGATTACAATAATGTATTATACATGTTTATAATGTACATGTAGTTTTAATTGAGGATATAATAACTTTTTATAATTACTCAACATTCAAAAAGTTCTTTGGGAATTAGAATTAAAATCATGAATATGATTTTAAAAACCCTAAGTGTATATTTTTTTGGTGAGTTATAGTGTCACATTAAAATTATATATTGTTTTAGAGTGTTATAAATTTTCAGAAACAAAATGATCTAGAGTTGTTTTTATCATAATGACATTAATGTCAAATGAATGTAATAGTAGTTAAAATTAAATTAATGATATTTTATAAAAACAATATTTTATAAAATTACATTAAATTCATTAAAATTATGTATAATGAAATGTATATAGGATATGTTTTAAAGTACAAAAAAATGATTTATTATGGGTAAAATTTCCTTTAATAATATCTTTAATTAATCCTAATGAATAAAAAATATTGATATCATTGTAATCATCAGAAGTGGTATCAAGGGGAATGAACTAATTGATAAGGATGAATAATTCACCTAAACATCTGAAAATTTTATTGAATGAGAGTATTTAAACAAATAATCATATTATATAAAAAATATACCATTTTTGGAGAATTTTCAATAAAAATAATTTATTAAAAATTAGTCCATAAGGAAATTTTTGGAGCGTTACTCATCTAACTTATAAAGGGAATCAGCATCTCCTTGCTTCCTCACACATTTTTATTACTCTATTTTGGTTAATACCTAACCAAATACCCTATTACCCTTCACCCTAATGACCTAGAGCCCCTGGTATAATCAAAATACCAATCTTTCAATCTTAAGGTGTAAGTCAAAGGTATTTTTCTTAATATGACATGTAACTATTAATTGAAAATTTTCATTTTACTTATCCTTATACGTCATTAAAATATTCTTAAATAATATTATATAATATCATTAGTTTCAAAAATAAAATTGAATGTTATTTTAACTATATTGTATCCCATTTTTTCTATTTTTATAATTAATGGAGTTCCCAAATATCATTATTTTTTACTTATTTTCAACCAACTCCATGAAGTGATAAATTTAGTTATCCATTAACACCTATTTGTCTTAGTTAAAATGATATTTTTAAAGAATTATTATGAAATTAATTACATAATTATAATTCCTTAAATATATTTTATTTTATTTTTTATTAAAATTCTTTCTACTAAAAACTCTATAATTATTCATGTGTCCATGTGGATTACCACATCCATGAAGATATGTGATTAATTTTTAATCATTGCGTCACATGGATGTTAGATATAAGTGTATATGAAGTTATGATATTATATTTATGACAAATTAATAATATTATAATTGTAAAATAATTCATACATTCTTTCCCTCAAATCCATTGAAAAATGGAAGCATTAATCATGTGTATGAACAACCTACTATCTCTATGGTTGTAATGTAATTAATTTTTTAATCCACAAAATAGGGTTGGTTCTAAAATTTTAATTAATGTATAGAAATTAAAATTATTCATTGATTATTATTGTATAGGTGATGAAATCGTGATCTATTTTAAAACATTTACAACATCATGTTGCGCTATTCAAGTAATCCTCTACCCCTCATTTGGTTTTTCATTGGTTGGGTCTCATTTATGGGATCTTCAGGTGATATTTTGAATATTTTGGAAGGGTCTCGGTGTAACACCCCAAGCGTCCATGGTACATTTCCCTTTGATTAATGCAATATATTGCATTGTATGCAACATCAAGATTCTAGCACTCTGCGACCAATCAAACTAGCAGTCATGAATAATAATACCCACTTTTTGAAATTATATAAATTTTATCTTTCAAAATGGAATTCATTTTTTAATTCGGAATATCAAAATTAGATTACTGTAATTTCTTTTATTTTTCTGAAAACTATAAATTTTTTATGAATAGTCAATAAACACTACGTTACTAGTTAAAACCAGCTTTTATATAAATAATTAGTTACATTAGTTTAATTTATTTTAGTTCAAAATATATATATAATAAATATATATTTTCAATGTAATTCATTGGAGTCATTTTATAACAAGTTTAGATATATAAATTTTTATTTAACAATTTACAGTCTTTTACCCACCTCTTAAGAGAATTTTATAATTTTTATAAAACATATTTTTACAGCTTCTATAGTTAGAATTTAAATGATCTGATAGACACGGTTAATATTAATATGTAATACATGGTTTAATAAGATGAAAATAATTTTTGATGAATAGTAATATATACTTTTATTTACAACGGTTAAATGTAAATAAGGAAATTAAGGGTAAAAATGATATCATAATTACCCTAAAACATGTTGTAATTAAATTGGATTAGTGTTATTCAATCAAAAAAACCTTATAAATAAAATATGACCCCCTTTGGTCCACTTGGATTACATTTGGACATTTATTATTATTATTAAAGAAGAGTTAAAAGAGTTAAAATATAAGTTTAATAACTAATCCATTTTTAATATAGGTTATACATAAGATAAATTCGACTATAAATTCGGATTAGAAAGATAAAAAGATTTATTTCATAATGGTGTTTTATTTATAATTTTTTTAAATAAAATAATTATATTTATTTATAGCACAATGATGATGCAGTAATTACCTTATTAATGAAGGATTAAAATAATAGATATTATAAATATCAAAATAAATATAAATTGAGAGTTTGAATGAATTAAATTAATTTTATAGGTTAATATTACATGTTAGGGTTTATTAAATGAATATTTTTTGAAGAAATAATTCTTTTATAAATTTAACAAAAATAAAATACCAAATAGTGTCAAAATTTAAATAAAAGAATTTTTAAAACAAATATTATATTATTAATTGTAATTCTATTTCTAAAAATTTAGGGATCGGAAAAAGGGATTAAATAATATTATATAATCCATTAATGAACCACTTAAGGAACACTTGGAAGTTTATATTATGTTTATAAAACATATAATATAAAAATACAATGAGTCATGGTAAATGACAGACTATTTATCAAAGAGTTGAATCTAAAATATAGTGTTAATATGATAAAACAAACCTGTCTAAAAAATATTGGTTGAAAATATTTAGACCCATATCCATTTTATCCTTTAAATAATTGATTTTGGAACCATTATAATCAAAAAATTATTTTATCATAAAATAATATTTCAGGCTTTTCTTTAAGTGATTGTCACCTCTCTTATAAAAGGGAAACTCCTCTTCTCTCAAAATAAAACCATCAAAGAAATTTGAATCGTCTAACCCTGGCACAAATAACCTCACAACTATCCACCCTTCATCTTAGAAGCATTATTTTAGTCATAAAGCCAACCTAAAGAGCCCTTTTTACCAATTCAAAGGGAAGAACCCGAAGAAGAGGTAAATATTTCATCACCTCTTTCTAGTTCATTTATTCTTCCACTTTCTCTTTATTTTTTTGTTTCCATTCTAAAATAATAACTCGAGTATCATCTATATATTGTGATTTTATCATAAAAATTGTACAACCATATTCATTATTCTATCTGTCCTATAAATGAAAATTTCACCATACCTGTGTACGTACAGATTACAGTCACCATGTCGTGGTGTAGTTTGTTATTCAAACACTTCATCATTTTGGTGGGTATAATAATGATTATAAATGATGTAAATGAAAAATTTAACATGATAATTATTCTGTATATATGATATATCATCCAATTATATATGATTTTAATATCAAAAATTGATATTGTCGCTCATGCGTATGTACGGATTACCATCTCCACGAACGCGATGATATTCATTCCCCATTGTATCCATTCAAGAATAATTTTTATTTGAGGAACAAAAATAATGTTCAATGTCTTAATATCAATCTTAATTTTAATAATATACATCCTATCCATAACAAACATTACTTACGTAACAAAGCATATAAAAGAAAAATTAATCAGTTAACACCTGGAATGATGATACTACTAAATATCATTAACAAAGAAATATTAGAAGATCACATATTATATCATATTAATGTATATGGTTCATGTATAATTTAATTATAATGATTTAACCATTATAAATTAGAATAACCTAACATCGACCAACTAGAAGTACAAGGTAAGGGTTAATTTCACAATCTCTGTTTTATCCGAGGTTGCTTTTACGTAAGAATTTATTGGAACCTTTTTATCACCCACATCCATGTTTCATAAAAATTCATTCCTAAATTTTTTTACTATTTACTAAATTACTGGTTAAATTAATTTATATGCTAGTTTTACTTTTCTATTAAATGGTTTGAAATGAATCTTTCTATCGTTTTACAAACATTGTATTTATGACATTTTCGACAAAATTAATGTAGGAATGTTTTTTAACTTATACAGTTGATGCAACTATTTTCAACAATTATAACATCGTCAATGTTTCCCTTACATGCTTATAATAATATTTTAAAAATAAATTTTTTCTTTTATAACTATATAACATTTAAATGATTTTAAAATATAATGAGATATTTCGCTTAAAAATGTTTTGACTTCATCTATATCAACATCCATTCATGGATTGTAAGCTTATTTTAAGTTGATTTATTATGATCCAAGACATACATATTGTATTGAATGTTTTTTGATATCTTTGACTGTGGATTTGTTATTTTTACACGATTCATGGTTTATGGAGAATGTATTGACATTTCTTATGCTAGTTTTAATATGAATTTTAATGTTATGTTTAAACCTTTTCATATGTGGAATCCATTGGACATAGTAAGTGATGGGTGGAGCCCACTATAGCTCCTCGAAGCATCTGTACGTCTCATGTGATAAACAAGTGTATTGAAAAAAGGCCCTGAAAAAATCTTATTTTTAGTCTTCGCACAAGGCCTTGAGTCTATGGTTATGAATTCTGGCATTATGAATTCCAACATTATGAAAGTGGTTATTGATATTTCATGTGATTATTCTAATAGTATAATATCCAGGTGAATAAGTTAATGGAATTGTTTGATTTTATTTTTGTTATATTATACTGAAGTTCATATTTAAAAAACTTCTGTTTTAGTCTTACATTGCCATAAATATTTATTCTTATTTATTAATGTTTCTGTTATATTGTTATCATTACTGAGCATCTGAGCTCACCCCTTTCTATGTTTTATTTTTTTCCAGGATGTGAAGAAGTAAATTATGTCTAAACTACAATGATTGTATAAGGGAAATACGTGTGGAATATGGAGACTATGTTGTTGTTTTTTTACATTTTATAATGTAATATAAAACTTATCATTGTATCAAGTATTTACAAGGCTACTAAACTAATCGTCCTTTAAAAACATAATATTTTGTGATCATTCCAATGTTATATAATAATGTATAGACTTAGGGTAACTAGGATCAGGGAATTATAGTTGGTATCAGATAAAGTTTAGTATAAACCGTGGAAGCTAGATTTTGAAAAACTCAGATTTGAGAACATTAATCTAAGATATACATTGAGGATTAGAAAAGAAGAACTTCATCGAATTTGTGTACTGTAGAGATTTTTTGAGTCTTCCAAAATACAAATATATGTATGGATATGATCAGGTAGTGGCGGCTCTGGCACATATGTTCCTAGGGGTAAAAACTGAAAAAACTTCTTTGAGCTAGACTCGAACAGAAACTAGTGCACAACAAGGGGGCCTTGCTGCACTCTTGGTTACGACACTCTCGGAGGATATGCTTAGGATAATTCTCATTTTCATTACAAAACAATATGAAGGGTTTATGATTATAAAACTCTTCTAAATAACATTTTTAGTATTATGGATTATATCCATAAAATGTTCAATTTATTTTATGTGTTTTACAAGTATGGAGTTACGTATTGAGATTCATAATCTAATAAAGTGAATTAAATTGTTTAGAAATAGACCCTAGTGTACGGAATGGAACTTGTATCAATGCACATAATCCATGTAGGGATTTCCAATCAACTGAAGATAATTATAGTGGATCTGGTGATGAAACCGGTGTTGATCATCTTATCACCATTCTGGAACAACTCAACCGGGTTATGTATAATAACCTTACCCGTAAGACCACCGTGATTACCAATGCGGAGGATCAATGTTAGACTACTTATTGAGTCCAAAACTGCCAACATTAAATAGTAATACAAATCCATTAGTAGCTGAGCAATGGATAAATTCCATAGTGAAAATATTTCATGATTTGGGCTGTAGAGAAAGGGAAAATTTTGTCATAGCAATTTATTGCCTCACAGGAGATGCAACTCCATGGTCGTTATAGATTCAAAATGACAGGGAAGATGTTGAAGTATAAAATATGGAATGGAGGGAATTTAACGAGATTTTTATAGAAAAATACTTTCCTCATGACCATCGAGCGAATATGGAAAGACAATTTATGAATCTGATGAAAAAAAGATTATAATGTCATAAAATATGAGGCTAACAATACAAGGTTATCCAGGCATGCAGAAGATTTTATACGTATCCCATGGAGTAAGATTGATCAATTGTTTGATGGGTTAAAACTATTTCGTCAACAAGCATTAGTCTCACAATCCTTATCTTCATAAGAATATATTTTATCATGTTCTAACAAGTCAAAAAAATAATTCTCTACGTCTTACGACTTTAAAGAAAAGCAGGAGAAGAAGAGATCTGCTGAGCACTCTAGAAATGGGAATAAGGGGGGAATGTAAATTTTGAATATCCATCCTGAATTAAATGTGAGAAGAAACACATAGGTACATTCCTAAAGGGAATTTGAGTCTGTTACAATTGTGGTGAAAAAGGCCAGAAAACTCATGATTGCAAAGGGAAGAAAGAGGATGTCAATATTGAATGCTTCAATTGTAGTGAAAAGGTGAATTATGCAAATGAATTTCTTAAGTTCCAAGGGAACGGACTTCAGAAAAGTCCAAGTGAGAAAGTACAAGCTTATGTGATCACTACTGTTGTGTTTGAAGCTCCGAAAGACATCGTGGAAGTTAATTTAATGGTTTTTTAAAGTTTATCCAATGATTTATTTGATTTTGGATCATCGAATTATTTCATATCTTTCTTTTTTTATAGGAAAATTAGATGTTTTCAATTTGATTTAACAAGGGAGTTGTCTGTCGAAACTATTAAGGGAAGTATCATTGCAACATTATTTTTAGAATCTATTCCCTTTAAGGAATATAAACGTAATTTATCTGCTGATCTCATTATCATACCCAAGATTTAATTTTATATTATCCCTAGTATGTATTGGCTTTCAGACCATGATGTGAAAATTTATTATAAGAATATGTAGGTTACAATTGTCGATGATGATAATGAGGACCTAATATTTAGAGCGGAAACGTCACCACCTGATTCTTATCTATATCCACCCCTAGTAGCTCTACTAAATTTAATTATTGGAGGTGGAGAGAATAAAATAACTATTGGTTATGGAAAAAATGTTCGAAAAGGGGACGTACCTATTGTTAGAGAATATTTTGATGTGATTCTAGAATATTTAACTCGACTTCCTCTGAAATGAGGAATTGTGTTTCCTATTGATTTAATTCCTAGTTCAAGGATCATATCGAATAGCCATTATAGAATGGCCACTGTGGAATTAGTGGAACTAATGAAAAAACATGAGGAATTGAGTAATAAGGAATACATTCCGAAGACAACATTTCGAACTAGGTACGAGAATTACGTGTTTAAGGTAATGCCTTTTGGGATGACTAATGCATCATATATTTTCATGGATCTAATGAACTGTGTTTTCAGGGAATATCATGATGAATTTTTAGTGGTATTTATTGATGATATCCTATAATACTCCATAATCTAAAATATCTTGAAAATCACTTTTGCACCATTCTAAAAACCCTTAGAATAAATGAATTATACGTGTAGTTCAACAGGTGTGATATCTGGTGTCAGGAGATTTATTTTCATAGTCATATTGTCTTTAAGTATGGAATCTATATTGATACTTCTAAGAAAAGTTAAATCTAGGAATGTCTTGCACCGACGAGTATAACTAAGATACACAGTTTTGTTGGTTTCGTAGGTTATTATCGGCGTTTTGTCCAGAATTTTGTTTGATTGGAAAACCAATTAACCAAGCTCACACGTAAAGAGGTTAAAATTGTTTTGGTAAAACAGTGTGAATAATGTTTTGAATAATGTTATAAAATATGATTCAATGATCTTATCTTGACTCTACCATCAGGTAATGATGGGTTTGTTATTTATAGTGATGCATCAACGAAATCACATGGTTGTGTCTTAATTCAAAATGATGGTGTTATTTCCTATGCATAACAACAACTAAAAATTCTTGAGAAAAACTATCATATTCACGATATTGAGTTAGAAATAGTAATATTTACTCTGAAAATATGGAGAAACTAGCTCTATGGTGAAAATGTGAGATTAATACAAATCACAAGAGTTTGAAATATATTTTCTCTCAAAAATATCAACATGAAGAAAATGAGATATCTTTAACTCATCATGGATTTTGATTGCACAATACACTACCACTAGGGGAAGAAAAACAAGGGGTCAGATGCTTTGAGCAGAATGGATCGCGTAATTTTCAACAAGATGTGAGTTTAAAGGGATCATACTTTCATGGATCTATTGAAAATGGATAAGGGAATAATCATGGAAGGTGAAACATCAATACGTTTTCAAATAGATTCCAAACCATATGTACTAGAAAAGATAAAATGTTCTCAGACTGCTGGTGAGGAGTTTCAAAAAAATATTAAAGTTGTGAATGATTGGAGATTGAGTGAATTCATATATGAAGAAGGGATTTTGAAATTTTGGAAAGAGGATTTGTGTTCCCGATATACCAAATCAAAAAGAGAATTGTTAGACGTTGATCATAGATCTAATTTCTATATACAACTTGGTTTCACAATGATGTATAGAGATTTAAAGGAACATTTTTTTGTGGGACAACATGAAGAGGTAGATTGATGATTTTTGATCAAGATGTATTTTCTGTCAATAAGTGAAAGTTTTAAGGTAACATCCTAGAAGAGTCATGAAACCTCTCCCAATACCAGAGTGGAAATAACATAATATTATGATGGACATCTTCATGGGGATACCAAAGACTCAAAGAAATAATTGTGATATATGGGTTGTTGATGATCATCATACCATGTTAGCACATTTTCATTTTATATGAGATTATTTACCACATGAATTTCTATCAAAAAATTATATTAATGATGTTGTAAGACTTAATGGATTACCCTTATCGATTGTTTTGGATCCTAACACTTGTTTTACATCATGAATATGGAAATCTCTTTAGAAATCCCTAAATACTAATCTTCTTTTGAGTACTTCCTACCACCCTAAAAATGATGGACAATCGAAAAAACTATTTATACCTTAGGATACATGTTGAGAACTTGATCACATGACTTTCTTGGTTTGTGGGATCAATATTTTACTCTGGTTAAATTTTCCCATAATATTAACATCCATTCCAGTATTCAGATGGAACCATATGAAGCGTTATATGTAAAGAGATGTCACACACCAACTTGTTGGGATGATGGTGGTGAATAAAATAATTTAGTCCTAGAACATGTTTAGCAAACAATGTAAAAGGTGAAGGTTATTCAAACCCACATCAAAGCATCCCGAAGTATGAAAAAGAGATAAGCCAATAACCGAAGAAAGGATTTGGAATTTCAAGTAGGTGACCATGTTTTGTTGAAGGTTTCTCCATTGATGGGTGTTATACATTTTGATAATAAGTGTAAATTGATTCTGAGGTACATCAAACCTTTCGAAATTCTAGAAGGCATTGGAGTTGTAGCTTATCATTTGATAATGCATCCAAGTCTATCAAAAGATCATGATGTGTTCCACATATCACTGTTGATAAAATACATGTCTCACCCAATGCACGTACTCACCTATAATGAAATTGAACTTGAACCTGATATGTCTTATTGTGAAGAGAATGTAAAAATTCTTGATACAGGAGAACAAGTTATGAGAAACTGAGAAACTCATCTGGTAAATGTTTTATGGAGAAACCATAAGATGGAAGAGACAGCGTTGGTACCAGATGAATGTATGATGAAGAACCACCCAGATAATTTTGTGGGGTAGTATAATAAAAATTTTGAGGATGAAATTATTTAAAGGAGTTAAGAATGTAACACCCAAGAATCTATGGTACGTTTCCCCGTTAACAATTCAATAGATTGCATTGTATGAATCTTTTTGATTCTAACACACCGCGACCATTCAAACTAGAAGTTATAAATTGTAATACCCACTTTTTGAAATTTTATAAATTTTATCTTTCAAAATAAAGTTCATTTTTTCATTAAAAATATTAAAATTATCATAGGTTAATTTTTGGTATGTTTCTGAAAACTTTCAATTTTTGATGAATAGTGAAAAAACACTACGTTATTGGTTAAAACTGACTTTTTATTTAAATAATTTGTTATTTAATTTTAATTTATTTTATTTCAAAAAATATACATAATACATATATATGTCCAGTTTAATTAATTTGAGTCATTTTATAATATGTTTAGATATATAAAATTTTATCGAACTATTTACTGTCCTTCACCCACCTCATAAGAGCATTTGCAAATTTGTATAAAACATAATTTTACCACTTCTATGAGTTGAATTTCAAAAAACCAAGCAGCACAGTTAATATTTGTAAGTAAAATGTTGTTCAATAAGATGATTTTTTTTTGTGAATTATAAATTTTAACTTTTATTTACCATGTTTAAAAGAAAATTGGGTAATTAAGGGTAAAAATGATATCATAATTAACCTAACAAAGGTCCTATTTATTTTGTATAAGTGTAATTAGTCCAAAAACAACTTTATTAATAATATATGAACCCTATTTGGTCCACTTTTGTCACGACCCGTCCTCGGGGCCCTTGCCGTTACTACCCCAAGCCCGCCTTCCATAGGCCAGGGGTTGGAGGCTAGCACCGAAGCCGTAAATCCCGATAACTGGGAAGACATTGCATTTATAAAAGTAAACAAAACACCACAGAGTACAAGAGTAATAAAAACACTCAGTACAAAAGAAATGATGAAAAGTAAATGGGCCAGAATACAAACCCAAAATAAAGTACAACTACAACGGAACAAGGTACACCAGCCAAAAGACAAATAGCTGGAAGAAGGAAGCAGATCCTGGGTCGTCCTCCTCAGATCCTAACTGAAGGGTAGGTACAGATAGAGCAGCTCCTGTTCGTCCACCACGGATCCTACCTGAAGGGTAGGTACAGATATCCTCCTCCATGCTCTCGTCTGTCAACCTACTCTGTGTGTCGTCTCGTCGTGTAGTCCACCTCTAGGTACTGACTCGTTGTGTAGTCCACCTCCGGGTACTAACTCCTCGTGTAGTCCACCTCCAGGTACCGACTAGTCCTCGAACACTCGGCCTCCATCAGCACTGCCCATCGTCTGTAACCAATACAACGAGGTGCGGGCATAGCCCATGCAGGGGTGAGTATAACGATACTCAGTTGGGACTCTGAGACCCTCAAGGTCTCACTAAACCAACAAGGATAACCACAAGAAGATCTCAACAGATAACCTCTACATAGATATATGCCCATACATATACCTAAGTTTCAATTAACCCATCTCAATCATGAGGAAACACAAAGATTGTGAAATCAAAGGATAACCACTACCCAGGTATATGCCCATACATATACCTATGTTATCAAGCGACCCATAAAAATCATGAGGTAATCACAAAGGTCAAAAGATTCAGCACAACCAGGATTTTCATTATCGAAACCGTATCTGCTGAAGAGCTCTATCTCTGGAGTGTACAGTGGTCCTGTCACGACTCCGAGGTACTGCTCACTAACCTAAGACTGCTGAGGTACTCCTCCTGTCGAGTACCGCGGGTCTGCGGCCAACTATCGAGCGCTCCATCCGCGGTGGGTCTATCGCCAAATACCGAGCGCTCCCCCTAATAGCCTACAGAGGTACTCCCCCTGTCGAGTATCATGGGTTTGCAGCCAACTACCGGGTTCTCCATCCGTCGTGGGTCTGTCGCCAAATACCAGGCGCTCCGTCCACTGGGCTAGTCGACTCACTCCATGTCGAGTCGGTCAAGTAGTCGTCAGGTCTCAGCCGGCTACACAGTCTCCGTACTCTGCACGCTCGTCTCCGAGAGGGTCTGCTCCACGAGCTACTGGTCGATACTCCATGTATCACAAAGTCCGACAAAGAAGTATCTCAAAGGACCGCCTCGTCATAGGGGTCTCCACGCAACAGACGGCGCGTCAATCGAACGCCCGGTCTGTGAGTTATTAGCCTTTTCGTCCCCAGGGCCCGGTTGGTTTCGTGTGCGAACCAACCAGGCCATATCTCAACTATACCCCGAACTCTCATAGGGTATGATCCTAGGGACCTCTTCTCAACGAGATCACCAACGCTGCTGACGGTTCGTCAAACAGACGTCCTGTCAGAAAGGTATCATCTTTTCCGTTCCAGGGGCCCAGTTGGATTTCGGGTGCGATCCAACCCGGCCACTATCCAAATATATCCAAATCTCAGGATAAGGATGCCAAAAGTTCCGTATCGTCAAAAGGAACGCAACGCAATAGACGGCGCATCAATTGGACGCACGGTCTGGAAGTTATTGGCTTTTTCGTCCCGGGGCTCGGTTGGTTTTTAAGTTAAAACCAACCCGACCGTATGCCAACTGCGTCCAAACCTCGAGCAGAGTAAACCAAAAGATCTGTCTCCCTTAGAGGAATCCATCAAAGTTGATGGCACATAAATCTGACTTCTGGAGCTCATGATATGAGTGTTTCCGCTCCGAGATCCCAGTTGGTTTCGTGGATGAACCAACCCGGCTGAACCCAACGTATTTCGAAACCTTGAGTGCAATATAATAAAACAACCGTCTCGATTCAAGGATCGCATTCCCGCTGACGGCGCGTCGTTTGGAGGCCCGTAGATCACGTTACGGGCAAAAGACCGAAAATGGTCCGAAGACGGGGGGTCTGGTCCCGGGCCGACCCGGCCCGACCCCTTGGGTCCGCCGAACCGGGTCGACCCAAACCGGGTCGACCCGACCCGGCCCGTCTCGACCAGCCGGCCCAGCTCAGCTCGGCCGAGCGGCCGAGCAACGCGGCAGGCGCGGGGCGCCGCCCCCCGCGGGTTGGAAGAAGTCACGGCCCTCGAAGGGTCGCGCTGGAGTCAGCGGACGCAGCATAGCCGTGTCTCGTGCGTGAGGACAAGACCCGCGCGGCTTCGGGTCCGCTGGCCACTGCCGTCGCGGCTTCAGCCGCGGCGGCCCTGTCCGGCGGCACGCCGGGGCTCCGCCGGCAGCTTCCGCGGGCCACCGGAGTTGCTCTGGTGGTCCATTTTCCTTCCTGTCAACACTGTTGTCCCTCTCGTGTTCCATTCTTCACTGCAGGATCATCAAATTTCCCTTGCGTCGTGTTTTTTCATCGCCCGCCAAATCCGCACAACCATGAAGAACGGCGGAGGGTTTTCGGGCCGTGTTCGTTTGGACCGGACCCTCCGTGTTAGTTAATAACAACGGGAGAAATATTAAACACATGAAACAACAATTTTAATAAATTAAAATTGTTCATATGAATCCGGTTCTTTATTTTTAAAGAAACATTCACGGGAATATAAAATATTTACAACAACCCCTACCTCGTCAAGTCGTCGCACGCGCGTTCTTCATGGATTTGATCGCCGAGGAAGGAGGCGATCGTCACGTCGCGGAAAGGCATTGCGTCGTCGCAGAAGGGCGTCGCGTCGTCGCGGAAGGGCGTCGCGTCGTCGCGGAAGGTGATGCGTCGACGAACTGCGAGGTTCAAGAACATGAAGATTTAATTATATCGATTAAATCCATGTGTTGTTATAAACCACAAAGAAGATTTAAAAGAAACCTGAATCTCCTACCTCAAGTAGTTGGTGATCGGAGATCGTTGCGGGGAAGAACGTCTCGGAAGAAGTGTCGTCAATCTCCGAGGGTGACAGAATTGTCGCGTTTTTCACGTTCTTCGCGTTCTTCGCGAAGGAGGATGAAGGAACAAAGAATTCTGTCAAGGCCTCCCAACGTGTATTCCTCAAGATGTGGCGTTGGTCTTATTTTATTACTACGCCAACGGATTTCAAACCGGTTAAGAAACGAATAAAGAGATAAGTAACGACCCATTAATTCGTAGAATTAATTAAAAAACAACCACCCAATTAATTCAACGAAGAAAACCTCCCAATTAATTCAACGATTAAAACCACCCAATTAATTAGTGCATTATGAAATTAAGAAAACACGTCAGTTGACTTTCATAATGACGGGTTTTCGCGGGTGCGTTACTTAGCAGAAAGAAACAGTGGGGCTCGTGCGGGCCCCACCTCACAAATATCCTACCAAGGGGGTAGGATATTTCTGGATAGCACCCTATCCGCATCAACTCAGATTAAGCAACTTTAAGTGGCTTCAAGTGGCTTCCAAGCAGCTTAAGTAAATAAAATAATTTTTGTCGTACAATTTATTTTATTTCTTAACTTTAAGCCCAAAAATTAAAAACCACACCCGAGCAAACACAACTCTGGAAGAGGCGTTTCTAACCAATTATCGGCGATGCGATTCCATCGGTGCCCTGAAAATTTGATTCCAAGCACCGACTCAAAAGATAGAAAAACCCGCTCGTCCGTTCACTGAACTTACCCGAGCCAAACTTCGGAAAATGATTCCGGGCACACCGGGCCTTGAAATTAGGTGTCGTCAGAAACTGTGTTCTTTTAAAATTCCAAAGAAAACTAAGAAAAAAATTTCCTTGAATTTACTGGTCTTTACATTACTCCCACCATAGGGATTTACGTCACTGTAAAGCTTCACCACACTCTTAGGGATACAAAGGCGGTACTGAGCACGCATCTGAGCCTTCCGCCCCCATGTGCTCACCTGGTGGTTCCCGTGATGCCAAAGAAAGTGTACCAGAGGAGTCGATCGTCCCCGTAGGATCCGCTCCTGTCAATCCTTGATCCTCACTAGAACCTACGTGGAAGTAACCCCATCGCCATTGTCCCGCTCCTCCTGGTCGATGATATGCGAAGGGTCGAGCATGTATCTTCTCAGTTGAGATACCTGTAAAACATCGTGCACCTAGTGAAACTGAGGTGGATGGGTCAAGCGGTAAACCACCTCGCCTACCCAGCTGAGGACCTAGAACGGTCTGTTGACCCTCGGAGATAACTTTCCTCCCTGGCCACATCTCTGTAAACCTCATCAAGGTGAGACCTGTAAGAATACGTGGTCGTCATCCTCAAACTCCAGAGGTATCCATTTTCTGTTAGAACTAAAACTCAAAAGACCGCTGCCACGAGGGTATGGTTGACAGACTCAAGAGTGATCAGTCGCACCCTCCTATGAAAGAGATTATCCCGTGCTGTCTGGGGTTTCCTTTTCGCCGATCAAGGAAAACCCATCCCGACGTTTGCCTAAAACTGTCAATTTGAGTATGAACAGTTATTGCCTGTTCCATACTTAAACTAACGTCGTAAGGCCTCGACGCTACCACCAAGAGATTCCAACCGAAACTCTCACCACGAGGGTCCGACCACACCGTCAGTGTAAGTGTTATCAACTAGTCTCCTCCCAAGGTATCTCCAGACGTGAGGGTCAAGTCCACGGCTTACCAGAAACTCTAGGTCTGGAACAAGATTTGTGAAAGCAAGGAATGATTCATATCGACGTCCATTACTACATCAGCTAGTAGTGGACAGAGACTGTCCCTTGAATCATTTCTAGAGCCATTGGGTCACATTCCTGGACTGCACGTAGCCGCACTCTTCCACCTCCCTCCAGCTCCCTGAGCCTAGCGGGGATAACTAATGTAGGTGGTTATAGCATGTTAAGATGTACACCACCTCATACTGCTCTCCTAGATCTACCTCCACGTCTGCTGCTTCGCAGACTCATCTATCCTTAATGCTTCCACTTCTTGAAACATTTAACACGCCCGAGTCTCTAATACTGGCACCTATTTCCTGTTTCTTACTGCACTGTACAGTCTTCATCTGCTCTTGGATGACCTGGACCTTCTTTAGTCTCACAAGAGCTGGTATGATTTCTTCTTTGCGGATAAGAGAAATCTGGTCTCATCCCCTGTATGAACCACATTCGTTGCCTAATACAGTCAATCCTGACATGAATGATGCATTCATGCCATGGATGATGTCGTAAGGCCTCGATGTAACTACCAAGATATCCAAGTGTCACTCTCGCCTCCAAGGGTCGAGTCACACTATCGGCATCAGTGTGAGGTCACTGGGTCTCCTCTAGTAGAAATCTCTAAAGTGAAGGTCAAGTCAACAGTTTAACCGGGACCACTCAGTATCAACCAAACAAAAGGACTGGAAAGAAAACATAGATAAAAGTCTTTTTATTATTTCATCTCATAGTACAAAGAAACGAATACAAAGGCAACATGGAACTATAAGTACAAAGGACGTATCCACTAGTTCCTCTCCTGTCTACCTGCTCTCGGAGCTCTAATGCCTTGTCCATTGCTCGGCTGTTGCTCAAGCACCATCCGCTGCTTCTGTCTCAGTGGCTCCTCCAACACCCGCTGATCAACCGTGCGGGGGGTCGTATAGTCACATACCAGGTGACCCTTCCTGTCGAAGGAGAAACACTATCCGTTTCTGGAATGCCTAGCTCTAACCCCACCCCGGGTGCCCCGCACCACTGATCGTAAAACCCGAGATCGTCCAACTGCTGGTCTGGTCCTCCTGGATCTCTGCATCATCTGTCTACTGCCCTCAGATGACTCGGAAACTGATCGAAAACCCTAAGGAAAAGGCAGAAGCTCATGTACACGCTCTGGGTATAGAGTTACTGGAACAAACTCCACCCTGAAGATGGTCTCGAAGTATTCCCATGCGAAGGTCATCCCGTCGCAAAACTGGAACAAGTGGCTCCACCACCTGCCTGCTGCTGCCTGAAGGAGGCTAGCAGCAGGGAACACCATGAAGAATGTCGGCGTCCCCACTAGCCTGAAGACTCTCACCACAGCCTCCAGCCAATCCTCAGCCGCCTGCGGGTTCGTCTCTCCCCGGAACCTGGGTGGCCTCTAGCACTGGAACTCGTGCAGCGCACTCTTGTAGCGTGCATTGCCTACTGATGGGGCTGGTGGCATCAGTGGCCCAACATATGGTAGTACCTCTGGTGCCTCCGCTGGTGCATCAACTGCATGAGGGCCATGTACCGAAGCCTCGTCGCTCGACAGGCTGTCAGCACGCACATCCCTCTAGGCTCTAGCTGGTCGCCCGTGAAAAGGCATCCTAGAAGAAACATCTTGACACGGTCAAAAGATTATCCCTGGTGAGCTGACCTGGTTTGAGCTGACATTTAAATAAAACTTCTGTAAAACACACACGCAATAAGTGTTTTCATGCACAAAGTCGTAAATCAGTTGTCAGGGTCCTGGTGTATGGATTTGTCGGCCCCCCGCACCAACACTGGACTCCCTGAACTAAAAACCACACTCGGTACTCCTAACACTGTTGCTTCACAGAAAAAAACATTAGAGTTATAAGTTCTGTGGTAGAACTGAACTCCTCTGATAGAATTTGTCACGACCCATCCTCAGGGCTTGTGCCGTGACTACCCCAAGCCCTCCTTCCATATGCCAGGGGCTGGCGACTAGCACCGAAGGCGTATATCCCGATAACTGGGAAGACATTTCCTTTATAAAAGTAAACAAAACATCACAGAGTACAAGCGGAAGCAAAACACTAAGTACAAAATAAATTCTGAAAAGTAAATGGGCCAGAATACAAACCCAAAAAAAGTACAACTACAACTGAACAAGGTACAACAGCAAAAATACAAATAGCTAGAACAAAGAAGCAGCTCCTGGATCGTCCTCCTCGGATCCTACCTGAAGGGTAGGTACAGATAGCGCAGCTCTTGGTCGTCCCCCACGGATCCTACCTGAAGGGTAGGTACAGATAGCCTCCTCCACGCTCTCTTCTGTCAAACTCCTCTGTGTGTCGTCTCGTCGTGTAGTCCACCTCCGGGAACTGACTCGTCGTGTAGTCCACCTCCGGGTTCTGACTCATCGTGTAGTCCACCTCCGGGTACCGACCAGTCCTCGAACACTCGGCCTCCGTCGGCACTGCCCATCTTCTGTAACCATCACAATGAGGTGTGGGCATATCCCATGTAGGGGTGAGTATAACAATACTCAGTAGGGACCCCGAGACCCTAAAGGTCTCACTAAACCAAAAAGGATAACCACAAGAAGATCTCAACTGATAACCTCTACTTAGATATATGCCCATACATATACCTAAGTTATCAAGTAACCCATCTCAATCATGAGGGAACACAAGGATTGTGAAATCAATGGATAACCACTACCCAGGTATATTCCCATACATATACCTAAGTTATCAAGCGACCCATCACAATCATGAGTTAAACACAAAGGTCAAAAGATTCAGCTCAACCAGGATTTTCATTATCGAAACCGTAACTGCTGAAGAGCTCCGTCTTTGTAGTGTACAGTGGTCCTGTCACGACTCTGAGGTACTACTCACTAACCTAAGACTACTGAGGTACTCCTCCTATCGAGTACCGCGGGTCTGCGGCCAACTACCGGGCGCTCCGTCCGCTGTGGGTCTGTCGCCAAATACTGCGTGCTCCTCCTAATAGCCTACATAGGTACTCTTCTTGTTGAGTACCGCGGGTCTGCGGCCAACTACCGGGCGCTCCGTCCGTCGTGGGTCTGTCGCCAAATACCAGGCGCTCCGTCTACTGGGTTAGTCGACTCACTCCAAGTCGAGTCGGTCAAGCAGTCGCCAGTTCTCAGTCGGCTACACGGTCTCCATACTCCGCATGCTCGTCTCCGGGAGGGTCCGCTCCATGAGCTACTGGTCGATACTCCATGTATCACAAAGTCCCACAAAGAAGTATCTCAATGGACCGCCTCGTCATAGGGGTCTAAACACAACAGACGGCACGTCAATCGGACGCCCGGTCTGTGAGTTATTAGCCTTTTCGTCCCCGGGGCCCGGTTGGTTTCATGTGAGAACCATCCCGGCCGTATCTCAACTGTACCCTGAACTCTCATAGGGTATGCTCATATGGACCGCTTCTCAATGAGATCTCCAACGCCGATGACGGTTCGTCAAACGGACTGTAAAGACCCGTAAATTTCAAGGAAATTGTTTTCTTAATTTTCTTTGGAATTTTACAAGAGCGTAGTTTCTGTCAGCACCTGATTCCGAGACCCGGTGTGCCCAGAATCATTTTACGAAGTTTGGCTCGGGTACGTTCAGTGAACGAATGAGCGGGTTTTTCTAACTTTTGAACCGGTGCCTGGAATCGAATCTTGAGGGCACCGATGAAATCGCAGCACCGGTATTCGCTTAGAAACGCCTCTTCCGGAGTTGCATTTGCTAGGGTGTCGTTTTTAATTTTCGGGCTTAAGGTTAAGAAATAAAATAATTTTACGACAACTTTATTTTATTTCACTTAAGCCACTTGGAATCCACTTTAAGCCACTTAAAAGCGGCTTAAACTGAGTTGAACCAGATAGGATACTATCCAGAAATATCCTACGCTCTTGGTAGGATATTTGTGAGGTGGGGCCCACACGAGCCCTGCCGTTTTGTTCCGCTAAGTAACGCACCCGCAAAAACCCGTAATTATGAAAGTCAACTAACGCATTTTCTTAAATTCCTAACAGACCATTTAATTGGGTGGTTTATTTCATAAAATTAAATGTTCAGTTTCTTTTGTTTAATTAATTCAACGAATTGATGAGTCGTTACTTATCCCTTTTTCATGTGTTGGCATAATAATAAAATAAGACCAACCAATCTTTTTTGGAGGATTACTGGTTGAGAGGTTTGACAGAGTCCTTGTGCCTTTATCCTTCTTCGCGAAGAACATGAAGAACTCGAAGAACGCCGGCCGCCGACGAAGAACCCTGAACCCGGAAATCGACGCGACGTGACGCCGTGTTCCGTGACGCCGACGTTCCCTTCCTGCAACGTTCTTCTGCGACATCTCTTCCTCCGCGACAGATCTTCGATCGGCTGCTTGAGGTAAGAATCTCGGATTTTCTATTTTAATCTCCATTGTGGTTTTTACTGAAACACGGATTTAATTATAATTAAATTAAATTTTTTGTTCTCGGTCCGTTGAGTTCTCCGACTCAAATCCACTTTCCGCGACGACACGACACCCTTCCGCGACGACGCGATGATCTCCTCCTTCTGCGACGAGCGATTCCGCGAGGGACGTGCGTGCGACGACGACCAACGAGGTAGGGGTTCTTGTGATTATTTCATTCTTTTTTCCCGTGATCGTCCTTTTTTTTAAAGTAAAGAACCGGACTATAAGAACAAATTTAATTTATTAAAATTGTTGAATTCATGTGTTGAATTTTGTTTCTCCCGATGTTTACCTCTAACGCGGAGGGTGCGGGCCAAACGAACAAGGTCCGACGACCCTCCGCTGTTCTTCGCTGTTATGTGGATTTGATGGGAGATGACGGAATGTGCCTCAACTGTTGTTTGTTGGTTCCGCAGTGAATAACGAGTCCCGGGAGGAGCAACGGCGCAGACGGGAAGAAAATCCGGCCACCAGAGCGACTCTGGCGGCCCGCGGAAGCCGGCTGCGGCGCCCGGCACGCCGCCGGACGAGACCGTCGCGGCACCGGCCGCGGCGGCGGCGCTCGTGGGATGCGGTTGAAGCCGCGTCCGGCCACCAGGGAGACACCCCGCGGTTGTCTCGGGGGTGTCACGCGGGGGCGGCGGCTCCCCCCAGCGTCACTCGGGACGTGGTTTCAGCCGCGTCCGGTTGTCTGGCCGACACCCCGCGGGTGCCGCGGGGGTGTCACGCGTGGCGGCGGCTCCCCCCGCGTCGGCCGCTCGGCCGAGCCGGGCCGGGATGGCCAAGCCAGACCGGTCCGACCGGGTCGGACCGGGTTCGGCCGACCCAGGGGGGTCGGGCCGGGTCGGCCCGGGCCCGGACCCCCCGTCTTCGGACGTTTTTGTTCAAACGCCCGTAACATGAGCTACGGGCCTCCAAACGACTCGCTGTCAGCGGCAACGCGATCCTTGGATCGAGGCGGTCGTTTTGGTATATCGCACTCAATTTTTCGGTATACTTTGTGTTCAGCCGGGTTGGTTCGTACACAAAACCAACCGGGCCCTCGGAGCGGAAACACTCATATCTTGAGCTACGGACGTCCGATTGACGTGCCGTCAGTTTTGTTGTATTCCTCTCTGTGAGACGGATCTTTTGGAATACTCCACCCAAGGTTTGGACGCAGGTGGAGTATTGTCGGGTTGGTTTTTCCTTAAAAACCAAATGGGCCCCTGGGACGAAAAAGCCAATAACTCTTAAATTGTGCGTCCGATTGATGTGCCGTCTACGACATGGAGTTCCTGTTGACAATACAGAACTTTTGGAAACATCAACTTCGTAATTTTTGTCAGTTGTTGTATCAGACTCTCAGCTCGTGGAGCGTAACCTCCCGAACAAGCTTGATGTGTGCGGGAACCCTAGAGCTGGCTGCGACTGCTTCTTCGACAACGACGACTGTGCAGAGATCCTTCGTGGACTCCGACGACGACCGTGCAGAGATCCTCAGTGGACTGCGGCGACGACTGTGCAGAGATCCTCAGTGGACTGCGATGACTACTGCACTCAGCGATCCTGCGTGGATCTGTGCTAACAGTCCTGTGTGGGCCCGATCTTGTGTGGGTCCGATACTGTGTGGGTCAGTGCTCAGCGGTTCTGTGTGATCCAGCGCCTACAGGTCGTGTGTGGGCCCGATCCTATGTGGGTCATTGCGGGGGTTAGTTACCTATCGATCCTTCGTGGGTCCGACGACTTAGATGGATCAGTGATCATCTTTATCGTCATCCGAAGAAGTATACCTGTGTGAGATGAATCTTCTGTTACTCTCCTTTGTGGATTGTGTTGAGCTATCCTGTGTGGATTTACTGTTTACTCTCCTTTGTAGATTGTGTTGAGATATCCTGTGTGGATTTACTGTTTACTCTCCTTTTTGGATTGTGTTGTGCTATCCTGTGTGGGTATACGTTTTCTTTCCTGTGTGGACTGGGTTGTGCTTGGGCTCGGACGTTGGAGCCGAACGGGAATTGATGACTTAGGTATATGTATGGACATATACCTAAGCTATGTCAGATGTTACTTTGTGAATGTATCTTTCCGTTGTGGATTTTCCGTTGTGGATTTCGGGAGACCTTCGGGGGTCTCGGGGTCCCTATTGAGTAGCTTATACTCACCCCTGCACGGGCTTTGCCCACACTCCGTTGTGTTGGTTGCAGACGACAGACAGCGCTGATCGTGGTGGAGGCGTGCGGAGAAGGACGGTACCTGGAGGTGGACCACTGGGCGGGACATACATGGAGCGGTCCGGTGGACCCGAGGAGCAGTAGAGGCTATCTGTACCCACCCTTCAGGTGGGACTTCCAGAGGACGGCTCGACGCTGCGGCTTTTCCTTTCAGTTGTTGTTTTCCCCTTTCACTTGTGCATTACAGTTGGGCTTGCATTTCCGGCCCCTTTTACTTTCAGCACAGCTTGTACAGTTTTTACTTAGTGTTTACTTTTCTTCTTTCTTGCTCTGTGGTGCTTGTTTACTTTTCAAAGGCAATGCCTTCCCTTTTTGTTGGAATTTATGCCTTGGTGCTTGTCACCAGCCCCTGGCCTATGGAAGCCGGGCTTGGGGTAGTCACGGCACAGGCCCTGGGGACGGTTCGTGACAAATTGGTATCAGAGGTGGTCGGTTCTACTGCAGACTCTTATCTTTCTTCTTTGTGAAGCAATAGTGTATAGCGTATTGGGTGTGGTTATCAGTCCAGGGAGTCCAGTGTTGGTGCGGCGGCCGACGTATCCATACACCAGGACCCTGACTTCTGATTTCTGACTTAATGCACGAAAACATTGATTTCGTGTGTGTTTCAAGTTTTCTTTGTGATTACTTGTGTCAGCTACCACTCCACCATCGGGATGGCACCATTCGAGGCGTTGTACGGCAGGCCTTGCAGATCTCCTTTGTACTGGACAGACCCCAGGGAGTCAGCACTTGTGGGACCAGAGATGGTCCGGGCTACGACAGAGAAGGTCCAGGTCATCCAGGTGCAGATGAGGACAGCTCAGAGCCGGCAGAAGTCATATGCTGACAGGAGGCGGAGGGCACTAGAGTTCGAGGACGGCGACCACGTCTTCTTTCGTGTCTCACATCGATGTGGTTTGTAGAGATTTGGCCGAGGCGTCAAGTTGTCTCCATGCTTCATCAGACACTTCCTGGTCCTCAGCAGGGTTGGCGAGGTGGCTTATCGCCTGGATCTACCACCTCAGTTGCACCGGGTGGACGACGTCTTCCACGTATCACAGCTGAGGAGATACGTGCATGACCCGACACACATCATCGACCATGGAGAGCTAGACGTGGATGATGGGGCGACATTTGTGGAGGTCCCGGTGGAGATAGAGGGTCGACAGGAGCAGGTCCTACGTGGGGGATCGATTCCTCTTGTTCGCATCAGATGGCAGCACGGGAACCTCCAGGAGAGCATATGGGAGCGGGAGGCTCAGATGCGTGCTCAGTACCCACATTTGCTTCCCTCGTTTATGATGTATCTTTACGGGGATGTAAAGTCTTGAGGTTGGAGTAATGTAAAGACCCGTAAATTTCAAGGAAATTTTTTTCTTAATTTTTTTGGAATTTTACAAGAGCGCAGTTTCTGACGGCACCTGATTCCGAGGCCCGGTGTGCCCGGAATCATTTTCCAATGTTTGGCTTGGGTACGTTCAGTGAACCGACAAGCGGGTTTTTCTATCTTTTGATCCGGTTCCCGGAATCGGATTCTGAGGGCACCGATGAAATCGCAGCGCCGGTATTCGCTTAGAAACGCCTCTTCCGAAGTTGCGTTTTCTCGGGTGTGGTTTTTAATTTTCAGGCTTAAAGTTCAGAAATAAAATAATTTTACGACAACATTATTTTATTTCACTTAAGACACTTGGAAGCCACTTGAAGCCACTTAAAAGCGGCTTAAACTGAGTTGAACCGGATAGGATACTATCCATAAATATCCTACCCTCTTGGTAGGATATTTGTGAGGTGGGGCCCGCACGAGCCCCGCCGTTTCTTTCCGCTAAGTAACGCACCCACAAAAACCCGTCATTATAAAATTCAACTGACGCGTTTTCATTAATTTATAATAGACCATTTAATTGGGCGGTTTATTTCGTAAAATTAAATAAGCTGTTACTTTCGTTGAATTAATTCAACGAATTGATGAGTCGTTATTTACCCTTTTTCGTGTGTTGTCATAATAATAAAATAAGACCAACCAATCTTTTTTGGACGATTACTGGTTGAGAGGTTTGACAGAGTCCTCGTGCCGTTATCCTTCTTCGCGAAGAACGTGAAGAACACGAAGAACGTGAAAAACGCCGGCCTCTGATGAAGAACGCCGAACCCGGAAATCGACGCGACGCGACACCGTGTTCCGCGACACCGACGTTCCCTTCCTGCAACGTTCTTCTGTGACGTCTCTTCCTCCGCGACAGATCTCTGATCAGCTTCTTGAGGTATGAATCACAGATTTTTTTTTTTTAATCTCCTTTGTGGTTTTTACCGAAACACAGATTTAATTATAATTAAATTAAATCTGTTGTTCTTGGTTTGTTTAGTTCGCCGACTCAACGCCGCTTTCCGCGACGACGCGACACCCTTCCACGACGATGCGATGATCTCCTCCTTCCGCGACGAGAGATTCCACCAAAGACATGTGTGCGACGACGACCAACGAGGTAGGGGTTGTTGTGAATATTTCTTTACTTTTTACCGTGATCGTTCTTTTTTTTAAAGTGAAGAACCGGACTATAAGAACAATTTTAATTTATTAAAATTGTTGAATTCATGTTATGAATTTTTTTTCTCCCAATGTTTATCTCTAACGCGGAGGGTGCGGGCCAAACGAACAAGGTCCGACAACCTTCCGCCGTTCTTCGTTGTTATGCGGATTTGACGGGTGACGATGTAATGTGCCGCAACGGAAGTTTGTTGGTTCCACAGTGAAGAACGAGTCCCGGGAGGAGTAACGGCGCAGACAGGAAGAAAATTGGGCCACCGGAGCGACTCCGATGGTGCGGGTCGCCGGCACGGCGGCACCGGCGCCCGGAGGCGGAGCTCGCGGGATGCGGATAAAGCCGCATCCAACCACCAGGGAGACACCCCGCTGTTGTTGTGGGGGTGTCACGCGGGGGTGGCGGCTCCCCCCCCTCCCCCCGCGTCACTCGGGACGCGGCTTCATCCGCGTCCGGTTCTCTGGCTGACACCCCACGGGTGCCGCGGGGGTGTCACGGGGGCGGCGGCTCCCCCCTCATCAGCCGCTCGGCCGAGCCGGGCCGAGAAGGCTGAGCCAAACCGGTCCGAACGGGTCGGACAGGTTCGGACCGGGTTCGGCCGACCCAGGGGGTCGGGCCGAGTTGGCCCGGGCCCGGACCCCCCGTCTTCGGACGTTTTCATTCAAACGCCCGTAACTTGAGCTACAGGCCTCCAAACGAGTCGTCGTCACGGGCAACGCGATCCTTGGATCAAGACAGTCGTTTCGGTATATCGCACTAAAGGTTTCGGAATACTTTGGCTTCGGCCGGGTTGGTTCGTACACGAAAACAACCGGGCCCTCGGAGCGGAAACGCTCATATCTTGAGCTACGGACGTCCGATTGATGTGTCGTCAGTTTTTTTGTATTCCTATATGTGTGAAGGATCTTTTGGCATAATCCTCCTGAGGTTTGGATGCAGGTGGAGTACAGTCGGGTTGGTTTTGCCTTAAAAACCAACTGGGCCCCTAGGACGAAAAAGCCAATAACTCTCAGACTGGGCGTCCGATTGACGCGCCGTCTGCGACGTTGAGTTCCTGTTGACGATACGGAACTTTTGGATACATCAACTTCGGACTTTGTGTCAGTTTATGTGTCAGACTCTTGGCTCGTGGAGCGGACCCTTCCGAACGAGTTTGCTGTTTGCGGGAACCGTAGAGCTGGCTGCGACTGCTTCTTCGACAGCGACGACTGTGTAGATATCCTCCGTGGACTCCAACGATGACCGTGCAGAGATCCTCAGTGGACTGCGGCGACGACTGTGCAGAGATCCTCAGTGGACTGCGACGACTACTGCACTCAGCGATCCTGCGTGGATCAGTGCTACCTGTCCTGTGTGGGCCCGATCCTCTGTGGGTCTGATCCTGTGTCGGTCAGCGCTCAGCGGTTCTGTGTGAGCCAGCGTCTACAGGTCATGTGTGGGCCCGATCCTGTGTGGGTCATTGTGGGGGTTAGTTACCTATCAATCCTTCGTAGTTCCGACGACTTAGATGGATCAGTGATCATCTTTATCGTCATCCGAAGAAGTGTACCTGTGTGAGATGAATCTTCTTTTACTCTCCTTTGTGGATTGTTTTGAGCTATCCTGTGTAGATTTACTATTAATCTCCTTTGTGGATTGTGTTGAGCTATCCTGTGTGGAGTTACTGTTTACTCTCCTTTGTGGATTGTGTTGTGCTATCCTGTGTGGGTATACGTTTTCTTTCCTGTGTGGACTAGGTTGTGCTTGGGCTCAGACGTTGGAGCCAAACGGGAATTAATGACTTAGGTATATGTATGGGCATATACCTAAGCCGTGTCAGATGTTACTCCGTGATTGTATCTTTCCTTCGTGGATTGTCCTTTGTGGATTTCGGGAGACCTTCGGCGGTCTCAGGGTCCCTACTGAGTAGCTTATACTCACCCCTACACGGGCTTTGCCCGCACTCCATTGTGTTGGTTGCAGACGACGGACAACGCTGATCGTGGTGGAGGCGTGCGGAGCAGGACGGTACCTGGAGGTGGACCACTGGGCGGGACATACTTGGAGCGATCAGGTGGACCCGAGGAGCAGTGGAGGATATCTGTACCCACCCTTCAGGTGGGACTTCTAGAAGAAGGCTCGACGTTGGGGATTTTCCTTTCAGTTGTTGTTTTCCCCTTTCCGTTGTACTTTACAGTTGGGCTTGTATTTCCGGCCCCTTTTACTTTCAGCACATCTTGTACAGTTTTTACTTAGTGTTTACTTTTCTGCTTGCTTACTCTGTGTTGCTTGTTTACTTTTCAAAGGAAATGCCTTCCCTTTTTGTTGGGATTTACGCATTGGTTCTAGTAGCCAGCCCCTGGCCTATGGAAGGCGGGCTTGGGGTAGTCACGGCACGGGCCCTGAGGACGGGTCGTGACACGGACGTCCTGTCAGAAAGGTATCAGCTTTTCCGTTCCAGGGACCCGGTTGGATTTCGGGTGCGATCCAACCCGGACATTATCCAACTGTATCCAAATCTTGGGTGAAGGATGCCAAATGTTCTGTATCGTCAACAGGAACGCAACGCAACAGACGGCGCGTCAATCGGACGCTCGGTCTGGAAGTTATTGGCTTTTTCATCCCGGGGGCCCGGTTTTTTTTTAAGTTAATCACAACCCAACCATACTCCAACTGCGTCCAACCCTCTAGCGGAGTAAGCCAAAAGATCCGTCTCCCTTAGAGGAATCCATCAAAGTCGACGGCACGTCAATCGGACGTCCGGAGCTCAAGATATGAGTGTTTCCGCCCCGGGGGCCCGGTTGGTTTCGTGGATGAATCAATCCGGCTGAACTCAAAGTATTCCGAACCCTTGAGTGTGATATACCGAAACGACCGTCTCGATCCAAGGATCGCATTTCCGCTGAAGGCACGTCGTTCGGAGGCACTTAGCTCAAATTACGGGAAAAAGACTGAAAATGGTCCGAAGATGGGGGTTCTAGGCCCGGGGCGACCCGGCCTGACCCCTACTGGGTCCACCGAACCCAGTCGACCCGAACCGGGTCGACCCGACCCGGTCCAGCCCAACCCGGCACGGCTGGGCCGAGTGGCCGAGTGACGCGGCAGTAGCGGGGCGCCGCCCCCCGCGGCTTGGAAGAAGCTGCGGCCCTCAAAGGGTCGCGCTGGAGTCAACAGACACTGCATAGCCACGTCCCGTGCGTGAGGGCCAGACCCGCGCGGCCGCGGGTCTGCTGGCCGCCGCGGCGGTCCTTTCCGGTGGCGCGCCGAGTCACCGCCAGCAGCTTCCGCGGGCTACCGGAGTTGCTCTGGTGGTCCGTTTTCCTTCCTGTCTGCGCTGTTGTCCCTCCCGGGTTCCGTTCTTCACTGCGAGATCATCAAATTGCCCTTGTGTCACGTTTTGTCATCGCCCGCCAAATCCGCACAACCACAAAGAACGGCGGAGGGTTGTCAGGTCGTGATCATTTGGCCCGCACCCTCCGCGTTAGTTAATAACAACGGGAGAAATATTGAACACATGAAACAACAATTTTAATAAATTAAAATTGTTCATATGAATCCGGTTCTTTAATTTTAAAGAAAAGTTCATGGGAATATAAAATATTCACAAAAACCCCTACCACGTCAAGTCATCACACGCGCGTTCTTCGCGGATTTGATCACCGCGGAAGCAGGCAATAGTCACGTCGCTGAAAGGCATTGCGTCAGCGCGGAAGGGCGTCGCGTCGTCGCGGAAGGGCGTCGCGTCATCGCGGAAGGTGACGCGTCGACGAACTGTGAGGTTCAAGAACATGAAGATTTAATTATATCGATTAAATCTGTGTGTTGTTATAAACTAGAAAGAAGATTTAAAAGAAACCAGAATCTCCTAGCTCAAGCAGTTGGTGATCGGAGATCGTTGCAGGGAAGAACGTCTCGGAAGAAGCGTCGTCAATCTCTGAGGGTGACGGCTTTCTTCGCGTTCTTCATGTTCTTCGCATTCTTCGCGAAGGAGGATGAAGGCATAATGAATTCTGTCAAGGCCTCCCAACGTGTGATCCTCATGATGTGGCATTGGTCTTATTTTATTACTACACCAACGGATTTCAAACCGGTTAAGAAACGAATAAATAGATAAGTAAAGACCCATTAATTCGTAGAATTAATTCAACGAAATAAACCACCCAATTAATTCAACGAAGAAAACCGCCCAATTAATTCAACGAAATAAACCGCCCAATTAATTGGTTCATTAAGAAATTAATAAAATGCGTCAGTTGACTTTTATAATGACGGGTTTTCGTGGGTGCGTTACTTAGCGGAAAGAAACGGTGGGGCTTATGCGGGCCCCACCTCACAAATATCCTACCAAGAGGGTAGGATATTTCTAGATAGCACCCTATCTGCATCATCTCAGCTTAATCTGTTTTAAGTGGCTTCAAGTGTCTTCTAAGCGGCTTAAGTGAATTAAAATAAATTTCGTCATACAATTTATTTTATTTCTTAACTTTAAGCCCGATAATTAAAAACCACACCCGAGCAATCGCAACACCGGAAGAGGTGTTTCTAAGAAATTACTGGCACTGCGATTCCATCGGTGCCCTCAGAATTCGATTCCGTGAACCGGTTCAAAAGTTAAAAAAACCCTCTCATCCGTTCACTGAACGTACCCGAGCCAAACTTCAGATAATGATTCCGGGCACACTGGGTCTCGGAATCAGGTTCCGTTAGAAACTGTGTTCTTGTAAAATTCCAAAGAAAATTAAGAAAAAAATTTCCTTGTAATTTACGAGTCTTTACAACTTGGATTAGATTAATAAATTTATTATTATTTTTAATGAAGAGGTAAAAGTGTTAAAATCAATGTTTATTAACTAAATCATTTTGAATATAAGGTTATACATAAGATGAATTCAAATATAAATATTAATTAGAATGATAAAACTATTTCCTACAAGATGGAATTTTATTTATAAATTTTAGGTATTAAATAATTAAATTTATTTGTGACACAATGATCATGTAGTAATTAACTTATTAATGAAGGATTAAAATAATTAATATTATAAATATACCAAAAAATATAATTTGAGACTTCTGATGAATTCCATTAATTTTATAGGTTATTATTACATGATAGGGTCGATTAGATGAATTTATTTCGAAGTAATAATTCTGTTATAAATTTAATAAAAACATAATAGAAAATAGTGACAAAATTGACATAAAAGAATTATTAAAACAAATATTATATTATTGATTGGTATTATATTCAAACAAATATAAGGTCCATACAAAGGGCATAAATAATATTATATATGTAACTATTAAACAACTTGAAGTTATCATGTATGTTTATAGTTTGTTTATTAACCATATAATATAAAAATACACAGACATGGTAAATGTCAAAATATTTAACTAAGAGGTAAATCTATATGATAAGGTTAATATGATGATATAAACCTATCTAAAACATATTTTTTGCAAAATATTTGACTTGTCCACAACTTATACTTTAAATAATAAATTTTTGAGAAATCATAAAATGAAAATAGTTTTATTATAAAATAATATTTCAAGCTTTTCTGAAATTGACACTCACTTCTCTTATAAAAGGGGACCTCCCTTCCAGAAAATTCACATCTTCAAATCCATTTGGCTCGGCCTACCCATAACGAAATATCCTCCCAACTATCCTACCTTCATCCTAGAGGCCTTATCTTAGTCATAAAGCCAATATATGGAGCTCTTTTTTTTCAAATCAAGAGGAAGAACCCAAAGAAGTGGTAAATATTTCATCACATCTTTCAAGTTCTTTTCTTCTTACAATATCTCTTTCTTTTTTGTTTCCATTATAAAATAATAAATCCATTATCTTCTACATACTGTGATGTTATTATAAAAATGGTATAACCATATTCATTATTCTATCAATTTGATAAATGACAAAGCCACCATACGTGTGTACGTACAGATTGTCGTATCCACATCGTGGTGTAGTTTTTTTATTCAAACACATCATTATTTGGAAGGGTATAATAATGAGTATATAAATGATGTAAATAAAAAATATAACAGGGAAATTATTTTTTATATATGATATACCATCCACTTATATATGATTTTAATATCAATAGATTTGATATTGTCGCTCGTCCGTACGTAAGGATTACCATATCCATGAACGCAATGAGAATCATTCGCAATCATATACATCCAAGACTAATTTTATTTTGATGATTAAAAATAATGTTTGAAGACATAATATCTTTCATAATTTTAATAATACATTTCCTATCGATAACAAAAATTACTTACATAACAAACCATATAAAGGAAAACGAATCATTTAACATCCAAAACGATGATACTACTGAAATATCATTAACAATGAAATATTAAAAGATCATATATGATATAATATTAATGTATATAGTTTATGTATAATTTAATAACAATTATTTCACCATTATATTGGAGGATAACCTACCCTCTACCGAGGAAATGTACAAGGTAAGGGTTCATTTTAGAATCTATTTATTATCAGAGGTTGTTTGTACGTAAGTATCTATTGGGACCTCTTTTTCATCCACATCCATGTTTCTTAAAAATGTATTCCTAAACATTTTTAAAATTTAGTAGACTATGGTTTAATGTAATTTTTACCCTTGTTTGACTTTTTTATAAAATGGTTTGAAATGAATCAATATGTCATTTTCCAAACAATGTACCTTATGACCATTTTACCAAAATTAAGTTAAGAATATTTTTTAATGTATACGGCAGGTGCAGGTATTTTCCACCATTATAACATCGTTGAAGTTTCCCATACAAGATTGTAATAATATTTTCAAAATAATTTTTTTCTTTTATAATTATATAACATTTAAATTGTTTCAATATAGAAAGGGATATTTCTCTAAAAAAAATTTACTTCATCTTTATAAAATTCCTTTGATGGATTGTATGATTATTTGATGTTTATTTATTATGAAACAAAACATACATATTCTATTGATGGTTTATTGATATTTTTGACTGTGGATGCGTTATTTTTACACCATTAATTGTTTATGGATAAAATATTGACATTTTTTATGCTAGTTTTAATACAAATGTTTATTTTATATTTAATACATCTCATATTTGGAATTCATTGGACTTTGTATGTGATTGGTGGAGCCCACTGCAGGCCTTAGATGCATTGTTAGGTCTCATGAGAAAAAATAGTTTCTCGGTACAGGGCCTTGACAAAATCTTATTTTTAGTCTTTGCACAAGGTGTTTACTATGTGGTTATGATGTCTGACATTATGCATTACATCATTATGAAAGTGGACATTGGCATTGCATGTGATTATTTGACTAGTAAAATATCCATGTAAATAATTAAATGGGATTATATGATTTTATCTTTTCAATATTCAGCTAAAGTTCATGTTTAAAAATATTTTGTTTTATTATTACATCGCCTTAAATATTTGTGTTTATTTATGAATGTTTCTTCTATATTGTTTTCATTTCTGAGCATCTGAGGTCACCCCTTTCCATGTTTGATTTTTCCAAGATGCGAAAATGTATATTATGACTGACCTGTAGGGATAGTATAAGGGATACGAGTGTGGCCTAAGGAGATTATTTTGTTGTAGTTTTTCATTTTATAATTTAATGTAAAACTTATGATTTTATCTAGTATTTACATCACTACTAGACTAATTGGTCTTTGGATACATGATCTTTTGTGATTATTCCACTGTTATTTAATAACTCACTGACTCTGGGTTACTAGGGTCCAGGCGTTACACTCCGTCTGTGCATGGTTAGTGCACAGTTTCTCCAAACATGCACCCATGTAGTGTAAACCATGGAAACCCATGAAGTGGTCGTTTTAATTGAGGGCACACAGTTTAACGAATCTTGTTCCCACCTTGTATAAACTATGAAACACATTATATGGGATCATGGTTAGGGATAATGGTTTGAAAAACTATATGGATGGTATATTTTAATTACAAAAACTATAAGAAATTGTTGCACAACCATTTTAAACATATTTCATGGCTAACTCATGGTTATATTATCTTTTATGTATTTGGAGCTCCCAAGATAGAGTTTTGGATTCTCTAATCCTTCTCCAATGAGGATTGTAGCTTGGTGATCATCATTTGATCCATTCTCTATAAGAGTTCTCTAATTATGTATCTCTTGTTATCTTTTATTATTCACATTAGGGGTGGAATGATCTATATTTTTTATACAATCTAATATAAATTATTTAGATAATGAATATAGGTTTGATTATCAGATTAATTTTTTTGATGTTATACATTATATATTCCCATTTCATGTAATATTATATGTGAGCATGTTATTTCGATAGGTGGGGTTTTTTAATATTGGATATTTAATTTAACTATTAATGGATTTATTTAAATAATGTTTCATTAAATTGTATCATAAAAACCCACATTCTATATAATGGAGGTTTTTATTTTCTATGGGATGAAATTTGGATGAAAAAACCTTGTTTTAATGAATTGGGGTGTTATTTAAAGATTTAACTGAAATTGATGAATTAAATCGTGGAAGTAAATTGTTAAATTAGATTGTGAAATTGATTTCAATATTTTTTAAATAATTCAGTAAATTTATTTGATATGAACAAGGGATTTTTTTTGTAATAAAATGCTAGGATTGATTAAAAATTCATTTTGGGTTTTAAATGACATCTGCATATTAAAATAAAAATGGTCTAGTTTTATTTTGTTTTTTATTTCATATATATTTCCTATTATTTATTTTTGTTTAAGAATATTCATTCCTATGTATTTTTCCATTAATTTGTGAAAACATGAAATTTATTCAATAAAACTCAATCAAAACATATTTTGACAGATCACATCCTCAATCAGATGGTTGTGAGTCCTCCTAGACTAGTGTCTAAGGAATGTGGGTACACATATTTCCATAACCACTTATTTGAGATTCCTTGGATAAAAAACCAAAAACTATTGTACATATTGGCATATGAACATGTATATAATTTTTTATTATTATAATATGTTCATATGTTATTAAAATATTTTACACATACCCTTTGTGTTAATATAAATTGTTTTATATAAAATTTTTCTTAATATAGAGTTTAAATGCTTCCATCATTTGAAATGTAAAGAATAATTTTTTTTAATTGGGGTTTTTTCATCCATGATAGTTTACCTAAAATTGAATGGATTGTTTGATTAATTAAAAATGAATCTTATTATGGAATCCACAAAGATACCCTTATAGGAATTTATTTATTGAAATACCTTCCCATTTTGGTGTTTTTGTGATTTTATCTCCACGGTTTGAGGATGGGGAACACCCCACTTAGATATTGTTCTTGTTGAAGAACATTTGAGCTCAGATACCTATGTCCATTAGAACATGGGTTGTTATCATTCTTATATATATATATATATTATTGTATTTTGGGTTTACATACATTTTTCACATCTAGTACAATTCTATATTTGGATTTTTCATTCGAGAATTATGGATTTTAGAAAACTATTTTTCTATTTATGTGGAAAAAATGTAGCCTTATTTTTCTTCTATGAAGTAAGTTGATTGTCACCAACATGTGGGGATCAGAAATTCCATTTAGGCCATGTGATGATTATATTGGGCGTGATGGTACCAGGGTTTCCAAGTAGTTACATGAAATAGTGGTATCGAAAAAAGTAGGTAAAGACACATATCTTAATGTCATTAGGAATTTTGAAATCCATTCCAGAAAGAGGATGTATTCTTGGAATAGTGCATGGATAGATCTCGTTGTGATGTGCCACAAGTAACCATAGGTAATTTGGGAATGAAAATATTAGGATTTTTCAAATCTCATCGTTTAATTAGAATTTCATAGATTGAATTAAACATATTATTATATATATATTGCGATTAATTCCCAATATCAAAATTTCTTTATTAATTGTCCATATAACCTTATAATATAATTATTATTGACTAATGATGTTTTGTAGAATCTTGATATTGAGATGGAAGGTAAATCAGACCACAGAGGACGCTACTGGTGAACCAAATTTATAAAATCCCCCCATGGACCAGAAACAAGCATAGGATATTGTAGGTGTTATCAATTATCTGAGATAAGCACCTATGAAATTTGATATCCATGAACTAGTGATGTAATCATAGAGGGATGAAACAAAATATTGTGATGAAGATTTCATTCACTAAAAGAAACCAATATTAAAAGGATAAAATTAACATCATTACAATAAATAATGGTTGATCATTATTGATTGTTATCTAGAGTTCTTGGTGACACTAGATGAAATCAATTTGAAATGTTCCACCATCATGCTTGATGAACCTAGAAGAAGATTATAAGACATGATTGTGACAAAATATGAAAATTGTGTTGTAGAGATTTTTCATTTCATAGATGAGATGGAATAGATAGAGAAGTTGAAGAAATGAAGGTTTCACATGGTACTTCAATCCAGTGCTCAATATCAAGTTTTCATTCTAAATATGCCCAAATTTGATGAGGTAATAAATAGAGAATTGATGGTATAAAGAGAATTGGTTGTTAAGTGTGGGTTATCATGTTAAAGATCTTGGTGTTAATTTAGATGAATTTTAATGTGTAATGAATCTCATGGTGATTGACAATTAAAGGGTTTTTATAAAACTCCAATAGTTCCTAATAGTGGCACATTGATTTTCTATTAGGGTGCTATGTCTTGGAAATCAGAAAAAAATTCTATGAGGCATCCATGTTATTCCATTCATTGAGAAACATATTTCACATGTAGATGATAGTACATGTCTAGTCTACTCTATGTAGTGGAATATGATCATATATTCCCAAATTAACTAAGATATAATCATATACAAAAGGAACTAACTTTTTCAAGCCACATGAATCTAAAATTAAAATTATCCACACACTGATAGAGTTTCCAGAAGAATAAAATATGGGTCAAGAGATAATGAAGGTTACCATTAATATTTCTTTATCTATGGGGATATCATTATTTGATTATAATTCAACTCATTCATTTATTTAAACCGATATCATTACTATATGAAATCTGCATACAAATATTTAATTTTGTATTGATGGATATAACCACCCCTCTCAGTATGAAGAGATGGAATGTTCTCTATTACTACCCCCCTCAGTATGAAATCCTCTTGATGTCATTTTTAATAAGGATTACATCATTTACAATATGCCCTAATGGATTTTTATGTTTGTTGGACCCTATTTATGATTCCCAATGGATTGAGTCGTATCATTAAAATGAAATGATGGATATGGTTGAGTAGAGACATAACATATTCTCTTATGTTGTGTAAATTAATATCAGTTTTCACTTATAATCCTGATTGTTAATATATGAGTGGTTATATCCCTCTATTTTTTCTTGAGCATCTAGATATTTTTTATTTTTTATTATACAGTTTTCCATTTCAACGGGAGGTAGAGTTTTCTACAGATTGAATACCAAGTACTCAACCAATATTAATTCCATCTCACAACATGGAACCAATTAAAATGAAATTGATGAAAACTGAATTGGATTTTCATTTATAGAAAGGATTTATAGACCCATGTGTCTCACCATTAGTAGCTCATGCAATCTTTATTACGAAAGTTGATGGGTTATATAACCTTTGTGTTGATTATTAGAATCTAAAATAGAGTTATATTGATGAAAACGTATATATTTCAACATATTGAAGTCATTTTTGACTGGTTTGTAGTGGGAAAGTGGTTCTAAAAAATTAACCTTCAATATAACTTCAATTAAATGTGAATTAAATAATATGACACTAAGAAACCTGCCTTTTATATTTGGTATAGCCATTATGAGTACCATATCATTCCATTTTGTTTAACTAATCCCCCACTATGACCTTTATGAACCTGATCTTCCCTGTGTAACTTACTGCATTTTCTGTGATATGTGTGGATGAAATCCTTGGTCACTATATATCTGAGGAAGATAAAATGATACATTTGAGAACAATTCTAGAATTGTTGAGAAATCCATTCCATTATACCAAGCTATCAAAATTTGATTTATCGATTTATAAATTGATTATATTGTGATATAGGTTATCATAACATTGTATTTCAACTAATCCAAAAATGTTGAATTCTATTATAACATTTGTGAAACCATGAAAAATCATCCTGATTCTGATATTCTAGTGTTTTTTGTCGTATTATCTCAAGTTTGTAATGGAATTTCCAATGTTGGATTCTCTATTGACTACACTATCATTGAGGGTAATAAATTTATATTATGATGAGAATTGAAACAGTTATTTTATTGAATGTAATGACATTTGACAACATCACTGGTATAAAATCATCTAGTGGCTGGGTTGGAAAATATATTCTTCAATGATTCATCGAGTTTGTGTTTGGGTTTTATTTTTATATAGTGTGATCATATTATTTAGAATGGATCTCAAAAATATAGTCACATGTGAATAATTATTTGAAGCATGATCTTGAAATCATAGTTTTGTTGCATTCACTTAAGATTCAGAATAATTAACTTATTAGAGAATGGTATATCATGTAATCCAACCCCAATATCATGAGTTATATATTCTCTCAAAAATATTTAAATCTCTATAGAGGTGTTAGGATGAAGACATTCAATATTTTTTAAAAAATTTCATATACCGTAGATAAAATGAATATCATCACATATTCATTGATAATGGATCTTATATTCTAGTTCATCAAACAATAATGAGAAGAGTGTAATTTGATGTATAAATTTACAATTTTTCATATTATAGTTAGGGAAGAAGGGGTTGGGGTTGTTTTGGTCATTTTTCATTTGAACTCTTATCTTATAGAGATGGTTCCTCTTGAATTAGTGTGTAATTATGAATTCCCAAACAATTTTAGAGTATCTGTATAATGGGGAGACTATTTTTGAGTGGTCTTTCTCCTTAATGGAATTCAATATTCCCATAACTAGTATTTTTACCCTTTTAGTATGAGAAATAATATGATGTTATATTTATAAAACACCCAATGGGAAGTGCAGCTAGAAACCACAAACATGATCTATGTAATATAGTGATTATTCTAGAGTCAAGGTATGTGAGGGGGAGTAGATAATTTTTCCTCATTGTTATACATTCCAACAAGTCATGGTAGAGAACCAGAGCACTTGGGGTTTGATTCATCAACTTTCATTGATAAAATTAATATAGTATTAAACAAAATTGAATTATTTATTGGATTTTCACATTTCTAAGGAATAAATAATGATATTTGGGTTATGATTGAAAAATAGAATAAACCTGATCACTTCTAACAAAGTAGTTATTCCACAAATGATTAGTAATATAGAATTCTCTATCTTAATCCACTGTTCATTTACGTAGATATAAATCTTCTATAGTATTTGATATAGATCTTTGTTTTACATCCCTCTTTGGGAAATTCCTTTCGGAGGCTATGGGATGTCATGTTAATTTGAGTCTCTTTACATTCACATTAGAATGTGTTGATATAGATAGTTATACAAATAAATGATGGTATGATTCAATAATGCACCATCGATTTTTTGGGTTCTTAGAAGACCGTAAGTGGTTGGTAGAGTTCTTTTATAACAATAGTTACATGCCCCTGATCAAAATGGATCCTTTTGCGGCCTTATTTAGTCATTCATGTAAATATCTATAATATTGGTTGGAGATTAGTGAAGTTTTCTTGGTTGGAAAATTCATGGTTCATGAAAAATAAAGACATATTCAAGAGACTCATTATATAATTTTGATGGAACATATCGGGAATAATTCATATAACGCTCATTGTCACAAGCCGTTGGAATTTTCAATTGGTGGCTGTGTTTTATTAAATTTTTCTCCTCATTTAGGTTATTGATGGCTTAATAGGAATGGGAATATTTCACCTCATATTTATGAACCTTTATGGATGATAAAGAGGTGGGGATGTTCTCTTACGATTTTGCACTTATACAGAATCTGACATCAATATAGGATGTGTTTAATGTATCTAGTCTATGAAATTATCTTTTGGATCCATATCATGTTCTTATTTGGAGTGATCTCAATGGTGAGACCGTTTTTTTCCATAGATGTGCAACCATACATGATATTTGATTCTAAAACCAAGGTAATTTATGCGATGGTGATGCGTTTGGATTGAGCGATCTATAAACATGACTCTGATACTCACTATTCCTACCAAAAGTAAACACTATCAAGAGAATAGTGGCCTCATTGATTTGACATGTAATCTAGTTATAAGGCATTTTGGGAATGAAATTATCAATATGGTGGAGATTATAAAACATATTCACTACATTAGAGTACTCATAAACCCCAATTTTTTATCATGTTATTATTTTGGGGAATATTAAGGGGTTCTTCATGGTGATATATTGATAATTAAGGATGGTCGCTGGGTTTTTCATGGTTAGGACATTATTTTCCGAAACAATTTTCCCTACTACCGAAAACCTTTGAGTCCCATAATCATAGGGTGTTCATGGTTGGGAAATGGTTTTACAAACCAGGTTTCAACATTGTCAAAATAGTGATCCCATAATGAGGTATTTTGATCTCTAAAGAAATTTTTTATCCAATAAACCCTATATAAGGATGATCAAAGCATGGCTATCATCATTCAAACCTTCCCCATTGAGAGTTTTTATCCCATTCATTATCTCCTTCAATCTTCTCTTATCCTCTTTTGGTATTGATAGATCTCTATGTTTTTTATGATCTAATATCATTTGTTTTAGACATTGAATATTGGTTTCATTCTCATATCTCGATTTTGTATGTTCTTTACTATAGTTCTCTATTGTTGACATTGTGATATTTCATATCGTTGTTTTAGTTGGTGGTTATTTTTAATATTGGAAAATTTATTTAATAGTAAATTGCATAAAATATTCTGACTTTCATTTAATTGGATTATAAAAAAACCCTGCCACATTTTATAAGAATTAGAATTTTCATTGGCATTATCCTTGGTAGGAAACAACCCATTCTAATGAATAAAATTCTCATTTTGAATTTTATTGAAATTTTAGAAATAAATTGTTGAATTAAATTTTAAATTAAATTTTTAAAATTGATTTAAAATATCATGTCTTTAAAAATGGGGAAAATTTGATAAGAAGCATTGATCTATTCTTCCTTGAAAATACATGATTTGATGAAATCATATTTTTCAATGGTTATTGGCATATTGAAATGTTTAATCAGTTGTTTTTATTTTGAATTGTTTTGAGATAAATTTATTATTATTGACAATAGTTACAGAATATAAAATCCTATATAGTTTGTTAGTTATTTAGGGAAAATATAATGATTCGTTAAAATTCAAACAAAACATAGTGCTGTAGACCACATCCCTAATGGAATAGTGATGAGTCCACATTGACTATTGTTTGTGGTAAGTATATACTCATATTTTTGTGATCGCCTATTTTAGGAATTGAAAATCCAATACACTAGAACTTTCAAAAAAATTCTCATATTAACATGTTTCATATTTGTGAATATTTTTATAGATATAGTCGTTTATAAAATATTTTACAAATTCTTTGAGAATTTAAATTAACTATTTAATCTACAAATTCTATAAGGACATTGTTTAATTGTTTCCATCAATTAAAATGTAAAGTAGGATTTTTTGTCAATTTTTTTTAATTCCATTATATTTTATTTATAATTGAATTAAATAATTGGTTAATTAATGTGGCATCGAAATATGGAATCCCTTCTGGGAACCCATACGAATTTTATGCCAGACCATACCATTGCCTTTGGTATTTAATAGATTATCTTCTTCCATCATTTTATCATGGAAAAAGTACAACATTAAGGCTTTTCCTGTTGTTAATACATTGAGCAGGGAGTGAAATGTCTATTGGGACATGGGCTACAATTTTTTATTTCTCTTGTACATTGTGGTTGTAATATGGGTTTTTATACCTATTTAAGTTATATTATTATTCTCTATTTGGAGCTTTCTTTTTTATCATATTGTTATGTTGTTGATTATTCCAAATGTAAGTGTAAATAATTATTCCCACCATTTCCATTAATGATGTAAGGCGCTTGTCACCAACCCTTGGCGATCGGGAATGCATTTCAAGACATGTCTAGATCAGATTGAGTTTCACGGTACCAACATTTATATTCTATTCTTTCTCAATATTTTTCATGGGAATCAATTATTTCAATAGGTATGTTATGAATCCTTCCGTTTAAATGTAGTATTTTTCCATTTTAGGTATGGAAGTAATGTTTTTGCAAAAATATATACGTGAGTCTTATTATTTTCTATGAAATTCTCTTGGTAATGATTTTTCATTTATCTTTTCATTCTATGAATTTTATTAAATAATTTATAAGTAAACCTAATTTCATATAGCAAATTGATTATTTTATATTAATGATTATTATTATAAAGAGAACATATTTTATAATCATATATTTTTAAAATTGTATACAAATTTTATTTTTGGTTTTTATTTCCCATAATGAGTTTTTTATTCGTACAATGTTATCATATGTTTTAATAGGTTTTGTGGGTGGGCTGGGAATATCATGATTTCATGTTGAATATTTTTTAGAATTTTAATTAAAAAAACAAGTTCTATATATAATGTGGTTTATTTTTAGAAAAATGTAAACATTAATTCTAGAGAATACAAAAAATGAATACATATTAGAGTATTTAAAAAAATCCTTGTATAAAAAAATTTCTTTTGATTAAGGATAGATTACATATAATTGTATATGAAGGTTTAAATGAAATTTGAGATTATTATGTCTTCATGTGTGGTGAACATAATACTTATATATACCAATATTATTTTATAATTTTCATGTTGATTATAATTTAAAATGAATATAAACCCCTTTTGTGCATTTATGTTATGAGATTTTAAGATTATTGAGTTTATTATTGCGGTTATTTATGGTAATAAAACACTATGGTTTAGTATATTTTTTAGTCAAAATTTTATTTTAAGAATAATTATTTTATACTTTGATGACATATGTTTAAGGATTTTGATAACACTTATAATTAAAATAATTATTATTTTTTGATAAAATTATGGTTAATTTTAATAAAATCATTATTAAACATTTGGAACATATGGTTTATCATATATTTAACCCATTAATTAGAAATTAAATTTGTTTATTTGTGATTAAAATTATTTTTCGGAGAAGTTCATAATTATTGGACAATTATATAATTATGTTTAATTGAAATATTTTCTACTAAGATGGGTTCATATTTGTTTTATAATCTTTGATATACATATTATTCGAATATATGAAGTTCATTACTTTATTTTTGGAAAGGATTATTATATTTTTCGTAATATTTTCCTAAGGGTTAAAAATTTTTATTATGGGAAATAATGACTGATTTATGTAATCTTTATTAATGTTTTTTTATCGGGAATAATATGTGATCCAATCATTCTAATCAATGTATACCAATCATTGTAAATAATATTTTGATTAATTTTAAATATTGTTGTTATACAATGTTTTGATGTGTTATTTGGGTATTATTGATTAATTTTGGAAATTACTTTATTATTTATTCATATGATGGTTTATTAATATTGAATTATATCTTAACTTTTTATATAAAAAACTAGATACTCTCTAATGGGAGGAGGAATAAATTTTTATTATTTTTTGGGTAGTATTATTCAATATAAGATTATATTAGTGCATTAATAATTAAAATCTAATATTTTAATATTCATTTATTGTTGAAAGTGATGTCATCGAAGTAGAAACTAATTGAAACATTAAACCAAAGGATGTAACATCATTTTTTGGATTTAAATAATATTACATATTTATATTTTATGATGTTCTTAGTCTAAATAGAAAAGGAATTCCTAAATTCAATGAAAATTATATTTAAATGACAATGTTGTCCAATTTCATTATTTATGATTAATAGTTGGTCTTTCAAAACCACATAAGTTTATAGTTTTTTTATAATTGACTCTCTCATGACCATTCGATTTATTTTGACCAATGTTCTTTAACACACTTCATTATTATTTCGATGATTCTTTTTATAGCATGAAAATATTTAAACTTCTAATAAATGATAAAATATTGGTGAGACTGATAATTTTTTTTCATTATGTAACCTTAAAATTTTCCTCATCCAATTATCAAAAGAATTTTTTATTATCCCTTTAAATAAATGGGATTTTCCCGTATTGATATTTTTTCAAAATATTAAAACGGTTTTCCTTCAATGTTCATTTTTGTTTTGTTCAAATCATTAGAATTGTCTCAGAAAATGTTTTTATACCATTTATATTTAAAATTAGATAATTTATTCTGACAAATTTACATTAATGGGATTCAATATAATACTATGATATTTAATAGGAACATTATTCTCAATAACATACATGACATGCATCACTATGTTTTAAAAACTTTCAAAAAATATTATTTTAAAAATGAGAATTAAAATGTAACCATTGAATTATAGAGGTTGAATAGATGTATGTAAACTATTATATATATATGAAGATAATAATTATAGATTAATTCATAAAAGAAAATTTATATTGTAAAGAAAGTGAATTAATTCATTAAAAAAATTATTTAAAAATGATTTTTTTATTTTTGTGTGATTATATAAAATTTTCACCCATTATAATTCATTATTGATAAAAAGGTTAAATTTTTTAAAATATTCATATCAAAATTATATTATAATGAAATTTTTAATTTTTTATGGAATATTGATTTTTTAGTGAATAATGAAAATTATTAATTATTATTAAAAACATATATTATCATTTTAAACATTTAAAAAGGATCATTTCCTTTAAAGTTATTTAAAAGTAAAATTACTTCTATAATATTATTAATAAACAAATTTAGTTAATTGGAATCAATTTTAAACTGGATATTTTTATTTAAAATATACACTTAATATGATATTTTTTATGAAAGAACCTCTTTTCATCTTGTTACACTAATTTAATATTAAATTAATTTATAACATTCACAATACTAAAAAATATTGTTTTAATATTAATAGAAAATATCCTTTAATGGCTATTATAAAGAACTATATACATAGACATTTTTACTGTGTAGGATTTTACAATGCTCGAAAAATACATTGGTAAAGAGGCCAGTAAAGAGTGCTAAAAATGGAATTGTTAAAGGCCCTTTTAAATAGTTTTTTATTGGTGTTAATGGAACATTTTCAAAACCTTTTTTCAGAGATTCTAAATAACCCATATACCAGATCTTCTTTAGTTATAATAAATGATCCCTTTATTAATAGAAAAAAGATACTGTTAAATGTCATAAAATATTATGTTTTTCGACCATTATCCTTATCATCTCCTCCAAAAACCACTTTAACAATGCTCCACCCTACCCCCATTAGAATATCATTTCACCCAACCACACCATAATCTAATTTTTTTTAATTTCTAATCCTCTTATAAAAACATTGATTTGAACCCTAAACCCCTCCATTGAGGATTAAAAGTATTTACCATTATACTATGTAGTGTCATATCCTCTGTTGCAATATTTATATTTATTTATATATATTATTACATATACATTTTTTCGATGAATATATATAATTATTTTTAAATACATTTATAAATATATATCTATTCATTAATACTCCCCCCCACACACAAATATATAACCATTACATATATATATAAATATATATGTAAATTAATTATATAAAAAATTGTTTGATATTTCTTTAAATAAATCTTTAGAATATGTATTTATTTAGATATATTATAATATACATGTACATATATATTTTTTAAATTTATATTAAAAAATGCATATATATTTACACTAATTGAATATATATATATATATGCTTATTAAATCTTTTTTATTTTTTAAATAAAATAGATTATTTTTTTAATTTATATATAATTAATTATAATTATTTATTTCATATTTTTAAAATAAAATTTCTAAATAAAAATAATCATATATATTTTTATAAGTTATTTATTATAAGTAAATATATGAAAATATTAATATATTAAATTATAATGACATATAAACTATTAATAATTTTAATGTATAATTTTGATAACATAAACATTAATGTATTCTTGAAAAATAAATTCTCTCCCCATCATCAATTGAGAAAAATAACACATATACGATGTTGAAATTATATCGAATTTCTAAATGGGGTACCTAGATAAAAAATCATAGTTATGAAGGCCTTATGGGACTATATTTACCTTCAAAACATAGTTATAAATGTCCCCAAGGACATCACTACCTAGATACCATTGCAATCTTTGATTTGATATGTTTTTGAACTCAAATGGATAGTCAGATGAAAACATATTGATGTTTGATGTTCGAAATAAAATTTCAATATTTTTTATTTATTTTTGATATCTTTAAATTTTAATTAGATATCTACTAATTGATAAACATTAGAAGATTATTATTTAAAATTTTTTAATTGTATTATAATTCATTTACTATAAAAAACATTTCTATTAAGTATTACTACTTATTTATTCTTATCTAAAAACATTTAAAAATATGTATTAATTTTTTATCCATATAAATTTATTTATAAATTTATATAAATATTTCATTGATGTACATGTATTTTGAAATATACCATTTATCAGTGCTTATAAAAAAGTGTAGATGAAGGCCCCCCTTATCAGTGTTTTTTACTATCATTGAAAAATGAAACCTTTTATTAGTACATTTTTTACAAGAAGTGATAAATAGGGTCCATTATGAATTCATTTTTTGGGCATTTATAATGTTACCCCTTTAACAACGCTAATAAAAGTGATGTTAAATCCTCCATTTCAAAACATTTTTTCTGGCACTAACAAAGGGGGTATCTAACTGTGATGGTAGCTATTACTGTATTAAAACAGTTTTGTTGTAGGGTTTGTCATTTGAATTGGATAATATGGATTTAATATTTGCAATTAGAATAATTAACATTTCATAAATATATAATATTATTTTGGCCATTATGAATAGTAACAGTAGAAAATAGTTATAACCATATTAAACGGTAAATATAATAATTATTGTTACCAAAAAAACTATACAATGAACTAAAAACAACCCAAACACATGACATTATTTCATTAGTATAAGTGGTTTATTTCCATAATTATCATATATTCTATTTTATATAAATTTGGTATATGTTTCCATGAAGATGACTTATATTATTTTATGTAAATAAAAATACATGAATGCAACTCTCATAACAATAAAATTTTTTCTCTATTTTCATTATGATACAAATATTTTTTTCAGGAATATTAATTTTTATTATAAAAATGAAATTATTTTTTTGATGTTAAATAATTTTAATTTTTTTTGATTAAATTAAATATGGAAATTAATATGAAAATTTGATATAGATCTTGTGCAAGTATTAGAAAACTCATGTAATTTGGTTTTCATAAAATCTATATTTTTATAAATAGGGTCCAAATAATTTTTTAAATATAAATAATGAAATATGGTTGTTTTAAAAATTTATTTTTTAATTAAATTATTATCTTGAGGAAATTCATGTAAAATTAAAAGAATAGTTGTACAAATTAAAATAATGATATTTAATAGCTATAAATATTTTATTAAATGATTTTAAAATTTTAAAAATCAAATATTCTTCCTTTTGAATGATGTGTGTTTGGAATTATCAAACATGGTCTATTTAAATAATATATATCCGTTTAGAGTAACATTATTGACACATAGAGCCTATAAATTGTTGATATCGCAGAAATCATCAAAAGGGTTAACATGTCTAAAAAAATAGATAAGTGTTAAAAGATAAAACAAACATGTAAAAATTTATTAGGATGAGAGGATTTCAATTAATACTCATTTTATATTTCAAATATATCATTTCGTTTCCACTTATAATCAAATTGTATATACATTAATTTAATTGTTAATTAATTTCTAGGGTTTGACTACCACCACTTATAAAAGGGACCCTCATCTCATATTTTAAACACACTTTTTGTGCACTATATTTCAAAAAACCCTACCCATATTAATTACATAACATAAAAAAAGTCTCTTTTCTAATTAATGTACCAACCAAGTACTCTTATAGTGTAATCCAAATATGGGATTTTGACGAAGAGTTATAACTCTTAATTTTTTGTTTTCATTTTACATATTCTTGTACCTCTTTCAAATATTATTAAACCAAGATTATATAATAATATAATTATCTCATAAAATGATTAAATTTATTAAGACCATGTTAAAATCCCTCTTCCTCTCATTTAATATCAAATATGGGAGGAAAACATCATTCATGGATATGTGTGGAATGCCTCCACTATGGAGTTATGCATTTCATTATCCATCGCTGGCTCTCACAAATGATTATATTGATATATTTTTATTACATATATTATATTCATGAAAAAATTATCAATATGAAAATCTAATATATCAGCTATTTTATTATATATAAATCTATTTAAAAATAATAAAGTTATTTAATTATATATATTGATTACCACCATAACGAATACATGTGATTTGTTTTCATCCCTATTTCATGTAGATAGTATATATAATAATATTTAAATATCTAAGTTGTTATTTATAAAATTAAAATTTTGAAAATTTAAAATAATAATACCATTTTTTTCTATTTTGTTAACAGAAACATTACTCATGCTTACAAACAACATATCATAATTAATATTATAATATAACTCATTTTTCATAATCATAATACATATTTTTCATTATACTAATAATTAATTTTTCAAAAATACAATAATATAAGGATTGTTATTATTATATGACGGAATAATTACTAATTTGACAATAGTAAATATAGAAATGTCATTTTTATATTCGGGATCGAATATTCTCAAAACAACCAATGTAAACATAATTGATTAATTAATTAAGTATACCATAAAAAATGAAATAAATATACTAATGATAGTTGATTAAATATTTAAAATTTCAATTATTATATAAATTATTGATAATGTTTTATTATATAGTATTTAAATAATGTACGTGACTTATTTTACTAGAGGTAAGTGATACATTACCTTTAAATAGATAATATAAATTTTTTAATTGTTTAATTTATATATCAATTTATTTCATTTTTATAATCATATATGAATTTTTATGTACATAAATTTATGTAAATAAATTATATATAACCATTAATTTCACTTTTTTACATTTTTTTTACAGTTTTCTTAAAGGAATATTGTTTTTTAATTTACAAAGATCATTTTTTATTTCATTATAAATCAGAAAAATATTCAACAATTTTATTGTATAGGACCTGAAAATATTTTCCCAAAACATTAAATATTATAATATTTTGGATTACATTATAATATTTTATTTTATTTTCAATGAAAAACAATCCTTCAATTTTTCTAAGAAATTTAGATTAGAAAAAATGAAATGAAACATGAATATTAGTATCTGAAAATAATTTCTCTTTAAATTTATAAGTATATTTTTCTATGATTGATGAAGAAAATTAATGATCTCATATATTTATTTTATTTTATGTTCCTTGTAAATTTTTTATTATAATGGTTTTTATATATGTTATGAATATTGTTGATCATTATATAATAATGTAATGCATTGGGTAATGATTATTGTTTCTAGAAAATTATGATGGATGTTGACTGGAATTGTTATTCGAACCATAAGTGAAATTTGATGGGTTTTTATAATGTTTGTATGAAGAATATGTACTACGAAACCCATGTTATTTATCTATTCTTAATAATTAATTTTCAAGGTAATTATTTTATTTATAATGGTAATGTAATGATCATTTGTTTTATAGGAATGATAATGCCCTCTTATGGAAAAAGTTTTATTTTTATTAAAAACATTTATTGGATTATTAAGTTTTATAAGAATAAGACAAAATTATGATTTTCCATTTATATTTTTCTAATATTTTTTAAACCAATTTGATGTAAATACGATTTCATGTGTGTGTAAGTGGTTATTTCATATCAATGAATATTTTACTAATTTCCTAACTATTTTATAATTTTATTTTATTGACTAATGAGTTTCATTCATCATTTTCTGTTCCAAGTCCTCATCATTGATTATCCTCCCATTTTTAAAAATTATCAAGCAGGTTTTTAGGATTAGTAGTTATAATGATAAATTCATGTTAAAAATATTAATTATATATCATGAAAATCAAACATGATTTATTTATAAATTATTATATTTCTTGAAAAATGGATACTAAGTGGATGTTTTAAATTTATAATGTATAGGTTTATTATGTAATAGTTAAAGTAAATTTATATAAAAATGTAATCTAAAAAATATCTTTGGAAATAGAAAAGAATTAATTTTTATTTAAAAATTAAATTTATGGTTAAATAAGAATTTAATTATAATAGTTCTAAAGGGATCTTTTGGATAATGTGAAACTATTAAATTGGGATATTGACTTTTATTTACATAAAAATCCAATAGTATAGTCATTGTGTGATCATTTATTGTAACCCCATAATGATATAAGGTTGTATTTACTTATAATTTGTTTTTTAGTTGTTACACTATCATCCACATGCAATATCATGGGGAGTTACACGAGATGATCCTTCCACAATCAAGAAGGTGATGTTCTATTTCATGTGCATTGTTTTTCTAGAAGTTAGTTAAATATAGTAATTTAGTAAAATAAAATATATAATATTTTTTATAATTCAATGTCTATTATATTAGAAAATTACTCATTTTAGGGTGAGTATATATACCTTATCTCTCCTCTAAACATTCCGTTTCATTCGAGTTAGTTATCAATCCAGAACTGTCGATGAATTCCTTATTCAAAATTTGACTAATCATTTTTCTTTTCATATTATTATTTGTAGTGTTATATTGTATGTATTGTATAATATTATATCATTAAATTTGGTCAAACATCATGATAATTATTTTTTAAAGGCCTTAGTGTGATAAAGATTATATTCATCCTTAATTTTGATTAATTATCATCACATTTATGTGGTTTCATTAAAAAGTTATTATTTTATCCATACATTAATCTTTAATATTAATAAAATTGAGTTCTTATTTTATTCCAATACCAAATTTAAAATTATCACTATATAATATTCTATTAATATATGTTCTTATGTAATTGAACGTTTCCTAGATAAATCTCACAAGGCTTGAAAGGTTATTCATTTCCCAGTTGATGGATTTTAGTTTTTCACATCATAATCCCAATTTTTTTCATATGAATCTATTTTCATGTAATATAAACAATAAAAAGGTTTTTTAAATCCCTAATGATATTTAATATAATGAAACTCTATTTTCAAGGGAAAAATATTAAAAATCAAAAGATTGGAACATTTATTTAGAATCTATTTTTTGACTTAATGATCGTTGAGGAGTTATATTGTTAATTTATTACTTGTTCTGAAATTATTTTTTATAGCTGCTTATTAAAAATCAATTATTATTTTTTGAGGAATTTTGGTATTTTATTTATAATCATTTTTCAAGGAGATTTATTTACAAAATAGTTATCTTAAAGATTAATTTGAAGGCTCAGTTGGCATACAAGAAGAAAATAAACTAATTTTAAAAGTAGTATTAGAAGTTATATGATCATTTTCTTCATTTGTTAAATTGATATTTTATGAAATTTATTTCCTTGTTTTTGTTTCTCATATCAATTTGGATGATAATTGAATCCCTATATACTTTGAATGAAAAACATGATGATTACTTTCTACATATTTATAAGAATTTTCAATCACTATATTAGTGGGTTTTACTAATAATGAATATATATAAGATAATACTTTTGAATTAATTTGTTGAAATATTGGAAATATTTTAATATCACCGTTGAAGGATAATTTTTTTCATATTAGGGTTACATTATATTGCAACACCCCCATTATTTTTATGTTTATATTTAATTACATAATATTATATTATATAACATCTATTATAAGTAACATTGAACTAAAATGTACTATGATACAATTTATTGAGATAAAATATTATAGGGAAGATTATTACTTATACATAATGTTCTATTAATTATAATGAAACCATAACAAAATTTTATGTAGAGTAATTATGTATTTATATTAAACTACCATGAACATAAACTATTATTAATCTTGTTTGTTCATTATAATATTAAAACCACCTAAATCTAAGAAATCGTGGAAATTAATTAAAAATATAATAGGCATGTTGAGGGAGATGTAAATGAATAAGATCATTAAATTTTATTAATTATTTATCCACATATATAAGAATGGAGTGTGGCCACTATATGTATGGTCATTGGGAAAATAATAATTAGAATTCTAGTCATTAAATATATTCTGTGTATATATATATATATATATATATATATTTGTAAGTTATGTTTACATACAATTATTTTACAATTTCAAATATATTTAATGGATCTTTTATTTGTTTAACTAATATCAAAAACGATTATGAACACTTAATGTTTAAATGACCATTTTTAACAAAATATGTTTTATTTAAATTTTTTTGTAAATTAAATTATTAAATTATTATTTTACAATTATTTAAAATTATGTTCATTTTTAAATTATCAACACCAAAATTATCATGGGTGGTTAATTAATATTTTTCCAAGATTGTTTTTTTGGAAAACAGTCAAAAATAAAAATGTTACAAATACTTTAAATTTTATGAAATTATCATGAAATAATTATTATATTAATTTTCATAAATTATTTTACCTTGACCATATATATTTATATAAGTAAATATATTTCATATTTAAAACAATTTTTTACTTAGATATCAATGTCTGACTTTTTGAGATCTATGTATATTAATATAAAGGTAAAAATGTATTTTTTGTTCTTATATTTAAATCAAATTTTGAAAGGGTTAATTATTGTTTTATTTAGGTGCTTAATTATTATAATACTTATTTTATTTATCAAAATAAAATTAATTCCGTGAAAATAAATAGTTTACAAATCCTCTCTATAAAATCAGTTTTTTCTTAAAAATCAATTTTCCTAAAGAAGAATTGTCATTTAATTATAGAAAATTACCATAATGATTATTGTCTAAACCTATTTAAATTGAATATAGTAAAATATATTAAATATGTGTAATCCCCTTTTTCACATTTTTTAATTATTTCACTTCCATTTTTAATCATAATGAGGAAATGTAACGGTAACAGTTTGTGACCATTGTAAATGTTAAAAGGGGAAATATGATGTTAATCTAAGTGATAAAAATCAAAATATCACAAATAGTTGATTAAAGTTTATTTTTAAATTAATTTATGAATTATATTATCCTACGATTAAAATTGTGATAAATAGGATCCACCTACCAGGAAAAATAATATGTATAACGTTTAATGATCAAAATATTTAAATGGGTGTTTCTCCTCTCAATTATCAAATGTATTCTCTTATTCTCACTTATTCACATACATTGAGAATCCTATAATGACCAGTATCTACCAAAATACATCAAATTAATAATAAGAACATCCTAGAGTCCATATTATTTAAAAATTACCAATATATGAATTTATAAATATTAAGCTAAACAATGATATACATTGAGGAGGTACATGTATTAACAAAATTATATCATGTTTATGTATTTTAAAACTATTTCGAAGCTTATATGAAATAATATTAAAATGATCATGGTATCAATAATAAGAATAAATTTTACATATATGGAATAAAAAATTTCTACCGACTATCCATCATATGAAAAATTAAAATATACATTTTGTAGACAAGTGGATTATCATCTCTACAAAGAAATGTGTTTAGATTCACATCACTAGATCACAAAACATGTTATATATTTTTATAATTCATTTATTATATTTATGTGAAATCATTATGATTTTACGTATACAACATAATATATCTTCATACCCTCTCAGCAATAAGAAAATAAAACTATTGATTCTATGTACGTGTGGAGTACCTCCTCATCAAGGAGATGCAAATTAGTTTTTATCACTATGCTAGATGGATTGTGATTATTACGGATTTACAGAATACAAATGATATTTTATTTTTTATTACTATTCTTGAATGGTAGAAACACTTTCTTATTTGTATATTTTTCTACTGTTGATAATATGAAAAATACACTCAAGCATACATTGTTATTACCACATCCATTAATGATGTATCCCAACCATCAATAAAAAATCCATTAATGATTTAAAATTAAAATTAATGTATGAATATAATGATTTGAAAATATTATTGATTATTTTAAAGATATTCCTTGAATAACAAGACTACACTCAACATACTGAATCTTTTTTGTATCAAACAAACACATGATATGTAATGTAAACTTTACTAATTAGTAAAAAAATAAATAAATAAATAAATAAAATTAAAAATAAAATAAAAATTATTGTATAGACATTAAAATTGTTCAGTAAAATTAAATATTTAATATAATTTTATTATTTAGGATTTAAAAAATGCATGATTCATGATGAGACTCATGGAATGGGATTTCCCATTAAAACAATATTTAATATTTTGATCTAAACTAATTTTCCACCTTACCATGTTCATTGATGTCAGGATTCCGTCCCCACAAACATACCATAGATGGCTAAACAATGAAATTAGTGGTATAACAATTCGATAGGACATCAACTAATTGGTTGTGTGTTGGTGACATGGAAAATTGGAATGTCTAGTTGTCTAAAAGGAATGATTACCCACTAAAAAATAAGGATCAATTGATATGATTATACCACCAAAAAACACATCCCCATTATAAAGGAATTGAAATACCCTTAACATATGTTTAATTTCATTCAATTGGATAATAAAATTAAGTAAATAACATTTAACAATATAAATCCTTGTTAGGGACCTCAAATCCTAAATAACTGTAGAAAAATTCCTTTAGCTATTAATTTCCAACTCCATTAGTAACTAGTTTTTTAGAGATTTAATGTTTTATATTTTGAGATTGGGGTGATCATACTGGTAAAATATATAGGATCTACCCTATAGCCTCTCTTAAAAAATTACTTAATCTAAAAAAATACAATTAAGTATACAAAAAACTAACTCATCCCCTATTCACGTAATCTATGTTCACATCCCCACCATGGTACTCTCACCATGTATCACATACATGTAATAGTATATAACATAATATCAAAATTAGGTAACCCACAACATCATCCCAATTAATTGTAATTTTTCACCCAAAATACCATATCATCATTCATTTATCTATAATTAATCCTCATGATTAAATGGTAAATATTTGATAAAATGTACCATATGTGTCACATAATCTTGTCATCAATATCCACATATATAGAGAGTGACCATTTATTTATTGGGGGTCACCAAAACTTGAACATCATATAGTATAACACAATACATTATTTCAAATACAAAGGAAACCTATAATATTCCTTGGTATGTTAAATCAAATGATAAATCTGTTTTAAATATCCACAAACCATTAGATCCATCTACACACTTATATGGAAAGGGAAACCACCATGCATACCAGCATATATTATTACTAAAATAAGGGAGTTGGGGGAGGGGTTGTTATCCATCCACCCTCACAATCAATCATGTTGGGTGATTAAACCCTCTAGCACCCATAGTTTTCTATATCCATGATGAAATGTGTGGATTAGCATATAGGATCACATTACATAAGGACTATTTATTCCTCAAAAACACACAATGGCCAATATCCTATCTTCCAACTCAACTACATATATCATCTATTGGACAACAAAAAATCACTACTAAGGAAAAGAAATATTATTTTCAACAAAAATTAAATATAATATTATTTAATACTTATTATTTACATATAATTTTATATAATATCCAACATAATTCAATTTCCTCCATTCATAATTCAACTACATTGATCGGTCCATGTGAATTATCGTAATATATTTAAAATATTAATCCTAAGTCCCGACAGATTTATTTTTTTAACATTTTATGTCTTTAATTCCATGTATTATAGGACTCAATCTATGATACCATAAAATATGAATATACCATGCACTGTCATGACCCGTCCTCGGGGCCCATGCCGTGACTACCCCAAGCCTGCCTTCCATAGGCCAGGGGCTGGCGACTAGCACCAAAGGCGTAAATCCCGATAACTGGGAAGGCATTGACTTTATAAAAGTAAACAAAACACTACAGAGTACAAGAGTAAGTAAAACACTATGTACAAAGAGATGTGATGAAAGGTAAATGGGCTAGAATAAAAACCCAAATGAAAGTACAACTACAACTGAACAAAGTACAACAGAAAAAGACAACAGCTGTAAGAAAGGAAGCAGCTCCCGGGTCGTCCTCCTTAGATCCTACCTGAAGGGTAGGTACAGATGGCGCAGCTCCTGGTCGTCCACCAGGGATCCTACTTGAAGGGTAGGTACAAATAGCCTCCTCAATGCTATCGCTCTTCAACCTCCTCTGTGTGTCGTCTCGTCGTGTAGTCCACCTCCGGGTACTGACTAGGCGTGTAGTACACCTCCAAGTACTGACTCATCATGTAGTCCACCAACGGGTACCGTCCAGTCCTCGAACACTCAGCCTCCGTCAGCACTTCCCGTCGTCTGCAACCAACACAACGAGGTACGGGCGTAGCCCGTGCAGGGGTGAGTATAACGATACTCAGTAGGGGACCTGAGACCCTCAAGGTCTCACTAAAACTAACAAGGATAACAACAAAGAAGATCTCAACAGATAACCTCTACATAGGTATATGCCAATACATATACCTAAGTTATCAAGTAACCCATCTCAATCCTGAGGAAACACAAGGATTGTGAAATCAATGGATAACCACTTCCCAGGTATATGCCCATACATATACCTAAGTTATAATGTGACCCATCTCAATCATGAGGAAAGACAAAGATCAAAAACTCAGCTCAAACCAGAATTTTTATTATCGAAAAAGTAACTGCTGAAGAGCCCCTTCTCTAGAGTGTAATGTGGTCCTGTCACAACTCTGAGGTACTACTCACTAACATATGACTACTGAGGTACTCCTCCTGTCGAGTACTGTGGTCTTGATGATACCACCAAGTGCTTCCCACCATGGGTCTGCCGCTACAACCAAGCGCTCCCCCTCATCTACTTAAGAGGTACTCCTTCTGTTGAGTACAGCGGGTCTGCCGCTACAACCAAGCGCTCCTCCGCCGTGTGTATGCCGCTACAACCAAGCGCTCCCCCTCATAGCCTCTAATGGTACTCCTTCTGTTGAGTACCGCGGGTCTGCCGATACAAACAAGCACTCCTCTACTGTGGGTCTGCCGCTACAACTAAGCGCTCCCCACTGGGCTATCTGAAACACACCGAGTCGATCGGTCAAGTAGTTGTCAGGTCTCAGCCAGCTACACGGTCTACGTAATCCGCACACTCGTCTCCAGGAGGGTCCGCTCCACGAGCTACTGGTCGATACTCCAAGTATCTCAAAGTCTCACGAAGAAGTATCTCAAAGGTCTGCCTCGTCATAGGGGGCTCAACACAACAGACGGTGCGTCAATTGGACGCCCGGTCTGTCAGTTACTAGCCTTTTCGTCCCTGGGGACCGGTTGGTTTCGTGTGCGAACCAAAACCAGCCATATCTCAACTGTACCCCGAACTCTCATAGGGTATACTCATAGGTACAGTTTCTCAACGTGATCACCAACGCTGCTGACGGTTTGTCAAACGGACGTTCGATTTGAAAGATAACGGCTTTTCCGTTCCAAGGGTCCGATTGGATTTCAGGTGTAATCCAACCCACCCACTATTCAACGGCTTCCAAAACATAGATGAAGTATGCCAAAAGTTCTGTCTCATCAAGAGGAATTCAACGGGACAGACGGTGAGTCAATCAGATGCTTGGTCTGTGAGTTATTGGCTTTTTCATTCCAGGGGCCCTGTTGGTTTCGGGAGTGAACCAAACCGACTACACTCCGATGGCATCCAAACCTCGAGCAAAGTAAGCCAAAATATCCATTTCATCATGAGGAATTCAACAAAGTCGACAACACGTCAATTGGACGTCCGAAGTTCAAGATATGAGTGTTTCCGCTCTGATGGCCCGGTTGGTTTCGGGTATGAACCAACCTGTACGAACCCAAAGTATTCCATTACCTTGATTGTGATATACCAAAAAGACTGTCTCGATCCAAGGATCGTATCGCCGCTGACGGCGTGTCGTTCGGAGGCCCGTAGCTCAAGTAATGATCAAAAGATTGAAACCGTTCAGAGACGGGGGGTCTGGGCCCGGACCGACCCGGTCCAACCCCCCCTGGGTCGGCTCGAACCGGGTCGACCCTACCCGGTCCGGGTCTGACCCGGTTCGGCGTGGCCCGGCCCGGCCCAGCCTGGGCATGACCCGGCCGGCGAGTCGGCTTGGCTCGGCCGAGCGGCCGAGCAAGGGAGCCGCGGGGCGTGAAGTCCCCGCAGTTTGAGAAGCCACGACCAACGTGGGGCCACGCTGGATCAGCGGACGCGGCTTTTCCGCGTCCCGTGTGTGCCGACCCCACGCGGCCGCGAGTCTCCTGGTCGTCGCCGCCGCGGTTTATGTCACGGTGGCCCTGTCTAGCGGTGCGCCAGGGCGCCGTCGCCTCTGGCCACCGGTGGGTTCCGCGGGCCACCAGAGTTGCTCCGGTGGACCGATTTCGTTTCCGTCAGCACCGTAGCCCCTCCCGGGTCCCGTACTTCACTGTGGAAACAATTAATCACCTCTGCGGCATGTTTTTCGTCGCCTTCCAATCCACACATCAATGAAGAACTGCGGAGGGTTGTCGAGCCGTGTTTGTTTGGCCCGCACCCTCCGCATTAGGTGATAACAATCGTGAAGAATAAATTATAATTTGAAAACGTAACAAGATACAATTTAATAAATTAAAATTTCACTTGATCCAGATTCTTTGTCTTAGGAGGAACATCCACGGAAATATAAATTATTTCACAAACAAACCCCTTCTTCATCGTAGACGTTGGACGAGTGCGAGTACGTCGCGGAATTGACCGTCGCGATAGGAGGTGATCATCACGTCGCGGAAGGGCGTCGCGTTGTCGCGGAAGGGCGTCGCGTTGATGATCTCCGATGGATAAAAAAACATGGATTTAATTGTAATAATTAAATCTATGTTGAGGATATAAACCACAAATGAATTAAAGATTCGAAACTCCTACCTCAAGCAGTTGACCGAAGGTTTGTCGTGAGGAAAGAACGTCGCGGAAGAAGCATCGGCGTCGCGTCGATCTCCGGGGGTCGGGCGTTCTTCATCGCCCTTCGTCGGAGGTCGGCGTTCTTCGCGTTCTTCACGTTCTTCGCATTCTTTGCATTCTTCACGAAGGAGGTTAAAGATCATTAGAGATTTTCCAAAGGTTTAACACAACGTTCAGATAAAAAAAGGAGTGTTGGCCTTATTATATTAACATGACAACAAAAAGAAAAAACAGACTAAGTAACGACCCATTAATTCAAAGAATTAATTTCAATTAATAAAACCGCCCAATTAATTGGAGCATTAAGAATTTAAAGAAAACGCGTCAGTTGACTTTCATAATGACGGGTTTTCGCGGGTGCGTTACTTAGCAGAAAAGAAACGGTGGGGATCGTGTGGGCCCCACCTCACAAATATCCTACCAGGAGGGTAGGATATTTTTGGTTCTACCCTATCCGCTTCAACTCAGCTTAAGGAGCTTAAAGTGTCTTAAAGTGAAATAAAATAATGTTTGTCGTACCAATTATTTTATTTCTTAACTTTAAGACCAAAAATTAAAAACCACACCCGCGTAAACGCAACTCCGGAAGAGGCGTTTCTAATAAAATACAGGCGCTGCAATTCCATCAGTGCCCTCAGAATTCTATTCTGAGCACCTGTTGAAAAGTTAGAAAAACATGCTCGTTCGTTCACTGAACGTACCCGAGCTAAACTTCGGAAATTAATTCCGGGCACACCGGGCCTTGGAATCAGGCGCCGTCAGAAAATGTGTTCTTGTAAAATCCAAAAGAAAATTTAGAAAAAAAATCTTTTGAAATTTCCGTGTCTTTAAATTACTCCCACCTCAAGGCTTTACATCCTCGTAAAGCATTAACACAAACTAGGGTCACAAAAGCAGTACAAAGCACACATCTGAGCCTCCCGCTACCATGTGCTCACCTGTAGGTTCCCATACTGCCAAAAATAGTGCACCCGAGGAATCTATCGTCCTCATTGGATCCGCTCCTGTCGATCATCGATCCCCACTGGAACCTCCGTGAATGATACCCCATCACCATCATCTAGCTCCAAATGGTAGATGATATGCGAAGGGTCGAGCACATATCTCCTCAGTTGAGATACGTGGATGTCATCGTGCACCTGGTGCAATTGAGGTGGATGGGTCAAGAGGTAAACCACCCCGCCTACCCAGCTGAGGACCTAGAGAGGTTCATTGAACCCTAGAGATAACTTGCCGCCTTAGCCACATCTCCGTAATCCTCGTCAAGGTGAGACCCTTATAAGGACGTGATCGTCATCCTCGAACTCATGAGGCCTCTAATTCCTGTTAGAACTGAAACTCAAAACAATTGATGCCACGAGGGTAAGGTTTACCGACTCAAGTGTGATCGGTCGCACCCTCCTGAACATGAGTTTATCCTATGCTGCCTGGGGTTTCCTTTTTCTCCGACCAAGGAAAACCCATTCCGACGTCGTAGTTAAACCACAACCCTTTTGCATAATACCGTCAATTTGTGTATGAACTGTGTCTGCCTAGTCCATACTCAAACCAATGTTTTAAGGCCTCGACGCTGCCACCAAGAGATTCCAACCGAAACACTCGCCTCGAGGGTCTGACCACACCGGCGATGTAAGTGTGATTATCGAGTCTCCTCCCAAGGTATCTCCAGATGTGAGGGTCAAGTCCACGGCTTACCGGAAACTCTAGGTCTGGGACAAGATTTGTGAAAGCGAGGAATGATTCATATCGACATCTGTTACTACAGCAGCTAGTAGTGAACACAGACTGTCCCTTGAATAATTTTTAGAGCCATTGGGTCACACTCCTTGACCGCATGCAGCCTCACTCTTCCTCCGACCTCCAGCTCCCTGAGTCTGGCGGGGAAAACTAAGGCGGGTGGTCGTAGCATGTTAAGATGTACACCACTTCATTCTGCTCTCCTAGCTCTGCCTCCATGTCTTCTGCTTCACAGACTTCTGTCTCCTTAATGATTCCACTTCTTGAAACATTTAACATGCCCGAGTCTTCAAGACTGGCACCAGTTTCCTGTTTCTTACTACACTGTGCAGTCTTATCCGCTCCTGGATGATCTGCACCTTCTTTTCCTATGATCTGTAGAGCTGCTAAAATTTCTCCTTTTCCGAAAAGAGAATCTTCGTCTCATCCCCTAGATGAACCACACCCATTGCCTAATAAAGTCATTCCTAACATGAAGGGTGCATTCATGCCATGGATGACGTCGTAAGGCCCCAACGTAATTACTAAGAGATCCAACTGTCACTATTGCCTCCATGGGTCGAGTCACACTATCGGCATCAGTGTGAGTTCATTGGGTCTCCTCCAGTAGGAATCTCGAAAGTGAGGGTCAATTCAACATTCTTAACCAGGAACACTCAGTATCAACAAAACAAAAGGACAGGAAAGCAAACATCACAAAGATATGTGTGATTTTATTATTGCAGCTCATAGTACAAAGACATGAATACAACAACAATATGGAACTAGAAGTACAAGGGACGTATCCACTAGTTCCGCTCCTGTCCACCTGCTCTCGGAGCTCTACTGCCTTGTCCACTGCTCAGCTATTGCTCAAGCACTCATCGTTGCTTCTCCCTCGATGGCCCCTCCAACGCCGGTGGATCGACTGTGCGAGGATTCGGACAGTCACGTGCCAGGTGACCATTTATTCCGCATTCATAACACTTTCTGCTCCTCGTACGGCTGGATATGGCCCTCTTGGACCTATGCATCATATGTATACTGCCCACAGATGACTCGGCTACTGATCGAAACCCCTTCGGCAAAGGTAGATGCTCCTGTACACGCTTGGGGTGTAGAGATACTGGCACAAACTCCAACCTGAAGAAGGTATCAAAGTCTTCCCATGTGAAGGCCATCCCGTTGAAAAACTAGAACAAGTGGCTCCACCAACTGCCTGATGCTGCATGAAGAAGGCTGGCAGCAAAGATCACCATGAGGTCTGTCGGCGTCCCCACTAGCCTAAAGACTCTCACCACAGCCTCTAGCCAATCCTCAGCCGCCTGTGGGTCCGTCTCTCCCCAGAACCTGGGTGGTCTCTGGCATTGGACCTCGTGTAGCACGCTCAAGTGGCATGCATCGCCTACTTCTGGGGCTGGTGTCATCGGTGGCCCAACATATGGTAGTACCGCTGGTGCCTCCGCTAGTGCCTCAACTGCAAGAGGGCCTTGTACCGAAGCCTCATCGCTCGGCAGGCTGTCAGTACGCACATTCCATGCATGGGTGAGTATAACGATACATAGTAGGGGCCCCGAGACCCTCAAGTTCTCACTAAAACTAACAAGGATAACCACAAAGAAGATCTCAACAGATAACCTCTACTTAGGTATATTCCCATACATATACCTAAGTTATCATGTAACCCATCTCAATCCTGAGGAAACACATGGATTGTGAAATCAACGGATAACCACTTCCTGGGTATATGCCCATAAATATTCCTAAGTTATCAAGTGACCCATATCAATCATGAGGAAACACAAAGATCACAAACTCTGCTCAAAGAAGGATTTTCATTATCGAAACTGTAACTGCTGAAGAGCCTGTCTCTAGAGTGTATAGTGGTCCTGTCACAACTCCGAGGTACTTCTCACTAACCTAAGACTACTGAGGTACTTCTCCTGTCGAGTATTGTGGGTTTGCTGCTACAACCATGCGCTTCCCACCATGGGTCTGCCTCTACAACCAAGAACTCCCCCTCATTGCCTCAAGAGGTACTCCTTCTGTTGAGTACCGTGGGTCTGCCGCTACAACCAAGCGCTCCTCCGCCGTGGGTCTGCCGCTACAACCATGTGCTCCCCCTCATAGCCTCTAGAGGTACTCCTTCTGTTGAGTACTTCAGGTCTGCCGCTACAACCATGCTCTCCTCCGTTTTGGGTCTTCCACTACAACCAAGTGCTCCCCACTGGGCTATCCGAAACACACCGAGTCGATCGGTCAAGTAGTCGTCAGGTCTCAGCCGGCTACACAGTCTCCGTACTCCGCACGCTCGTCTCTGGGAGGGTCCGCTCCACGAGCTACTGGTCGATACTCCTCGTATCTCAAAGTCTCATGAAGAAGTATCTCAAAGGACCGCCACATCATAGGGGTCTCAACGCAAAAGACGACGCGTCAATTGGACTCCCTGCCTGTGAGTTACTTGCCTTTTCGTCCCCGGGGCCCGGTTGGTTTCGTGTGTGAACCAAAACTGGCCGTATCTCAACTGTACCCCGAACTTTCATAGGGTATACTCATAGGGACCATTTCTCAACATGATCACCAACACCGCTGACAGTTTGTCAAATGGACATCTGGTTTGAATGATAACAGCTTTTCCGTTCCAAGGGCCCGGTTGGATTTCGGGTGCAATCCAACCCTCAAACTATTCAACAGCATTCAAAACTCGGGCGAAGTATGCCAAAAGTTCCATCTCATCAAGAGGAATTCAACAGGACAGACGGCACGTCAATCGGACGCCCGGTCTGTGAGTTATTATCTTTTTCGTTCCAGGTGCCCGGTTAGTTTCGTGAGTGAACCAACCCGACCACACTCTGACGGCATACAAACCTCGAGTGGATTAATCCAAAAGATCAATCTCATCAAGAGGAATTCAACAATGTCGACGGCACGTCAATCGGATGTCCGAAGATCAATATATGAGCGTTTCCGCTCCGAAGGCCCGGTTGGTTTCGTGTACGAACCAACCCGGATGAACCCAAAGTATTCCGTAACCTTGACTGTGATATACCGAAACGACCATCTCGATCCAAGGATCACATCGCCGCTGACGGAGTGTCGTTCGTAAGACCGTAGCTCAAGTTATGAGCAAAAGACCAAAAACGTCCAGAGACGGGGGGTCTGGGCCTGGACCGACCCGGCCCAACACCCCCTGGGTCGGCCTGAACCGGGTCGACCTGACCCGGATCCGGGTCCGACCCGGTTCGGCCCCTCCGGGGTCCCATACTTCTCTATGGAAACAAAGAATCACCTCTACGACATGTTTTGTCGCCACCCGCCAATCCGCACATCAACGAAGAACTGCGGAGGGTTTTCAGGCCGTGTTTTTTTGGCCGGCACCCTCCGCGTTAGGTGATAACAATCGGGAAGAATAAATTATCATATGAAAACCTAACAATATACAATTTAATAATTTAAAATTTCACATGAACTAGGTTTGTTTTTTTAGGAGGAACATCCACAGAAATATAAATTATTTCACAAACGAACCCCTACCTCGTCATAGACGTTGGACGAGTGCGAGTACGTCGCGGAATTGACCATCGCGGTAGCAGGTGATCGTCGCATCGCGGAAGGGCGTCGCATCGTCGCTGAAGGGAATCACGTCAACGATCTTTGTGGGTTAAAGAAACACACGGATTTAATTATAATAATTAAATCTATGTTGAGGATATAAACCACAAAGGAATTAACGATTTGAAACTCCTACCTCAAGCAGTTGACCGAAGGTTTGTCGCGGGGAAAGAACGTCACGGAAGAATCATCGGCGTCCCATCGATCTCCGAGGGTCAGGAAATCTTCGTCGCCCTTCTTCAGAGGCTGGTGTTTTTCGCGTTCTTCGCGTTCTTCGCGTTCTTCATGTTCTTTGAGAAGGAGGTTGAAGATCGCTAGAGATTCTCCAAAGGTTTAACACAACATTCAGATAAAAAAAGGAGTGTTGGCCTTATTATATTAACATGCCAACAAAAAGAAAAGCAGACTAAGTAACGACCCATTAATTCATAGAATTAATTTCAACGAATAAAACCACCCAATTAATTGGTGCTTTAAGAATTTAAGAAAACGCGTCAGTTGACTTTCATAATGACGGGTTTTCATGGGTGCGTTAGTTAGCTGAAAAGAAACGGTGGGGCTCATGCGGGCCCCACCTCACAAATATCCTACCAGGAGGGTAGGATATTTTGGGTTCTACCCTATCTGCTTCAACTCAGCTTAAGTAGATTAAAGTTGCTTCTAAGTGGCTTAAAGTGAAATAAAATATAGTTTGTCATACCAATTATTTTATTTCTTAAATTTAAGATCAAAAATTAAAAACCACACCCGCTTAAACGCAACTCCAAAAGAGGAGTTTCTAAGCAAATACCGGCACTGCGATTCCATCAATGACCTTAGAATTCGATTCTGAGAACTGGTTTAAATGTTAGAAAAACCCGCTCATTCGTTCACTGAATGTACCCGAGCTAAACTTTGAAAATTAATTCCGGGCACACCAGGCCTCGGAATCAGGCGCCGTCCGAAACTACGTTCTTGTAAAATCCCAAATAAAATTTAGAAAAAAAAATTCTCTTGAAATTTCTGGGTCTTTACATGCACATCTATATATATTAGTAATAGGGGGAAAATAAAGAAACATGAATCCCAAAAATTTGACCTCCAAAGTAGTTTGATTGAAAAGAAATAGTATAACATTCCATCAAAATTAATAGTGTGATATCCCATATCCAACATCATCCAATTATCATGTTGAATCCCTTAATACCACTATGTATATCAAAATTAATCCTTCCATCATTGTATCTAATTGTTTCAAAAACCACAGGAATACTCGCACATGCCTTTCATAACCATAAACTATTCTAAGCTCACATCTTGTGGTATAAAATGACTCATGATCCATAGAAATCCCAAAATGATGTATGATAACAAAAAATAGTTAATAGTTAATATAGCACTTAAACCATTGAATCAAACCATTATAATAAAACAATATTACTCAATCCCACAAAATTATATTTATAATATATCAATTTTATACTTTATTTAATTAGCTGATTATTTTATAATAGATTACTACCAAAAACACCTAAAGCATAAATGATCAGAAACTATATGTTATTTACTAATAAATTATGTAAAACCTCAATTTACAATATTCTTAATAAAAAATGGTTAAAATTAAAAATTCCACTAGGATATATATCGAACAAGCTTTACTAGGTTTGCATTAATTTTTCAATTTATAAACATAAAAACCATATTAAAATATAGGATAAAAAATTTATTGGAAACAATAAGAATATCTTGAGGGAAAACATAAACACAAAATTAAAAAAATGCGGTCAATTCAATATAAATGCAATTTTTTATTATTATTAGTTTAATATTTATTAAACTTAATTGAACATTTACCTATTGAGATTAATCATGATAACCCAAAAACATCACGTAATCATATAGAATAACTTAATCCCTTACCACAAGCATCCAATATTATTTATATGATAATAGAATGTTATTTTTATTTCTTTGATCAAATCTACATCATGGAACTGAATGTCTCTATGGGTGATTTACGACAATCACACCACCAGTCCTCTCAATAAATCCTAATAAATGAGCAATATTGACATCTATTTCTTTACAAAGTAACACAAGTGGATAAAAACCTAACATATAATAAACCATGATATAATTAGTGGAAAATCAAAACATATCATTACATATCAAAAATGGTATAATACGGATCAATTCCAAAAAAATGGGATTTGAAACACTATGATAGATAACTACTATAGAACTATTGTTTGGGACAAATTGATGGGATTATAGATATATAATGAGAGTAATGGGATTTTAAGAACTCATACATAATCATATTCATGTATTAGACGTTTCATTTTTATAATGAGTGGAAAAAGATTAATAATCACTTAAAAAAGAAACACCTAGTACTAGTAAAACCGGTATAAAGTCACCTCAGAAAAAACATATTCATGTCCAGAGTTTCTGATGAATGATTCCCCAACAAAAATCTATTATTTAATCACACGATGATCCTATAGTTCATGTTAATAATCACACCTTCAGAACCACCCACTCTAAATCATTGAATATCAATTATTATTGAGAAATTCAATCTCACATACTCATCAACACATTAGGCTGTGAATTCCTCCTACATCTAGATATTAACTACAATAGTCCAAAAATACTTATTACAACATTCATAAGAACCAAAATCTATGGAAATTCATACATTAATAGGATATAAGGATCCACGAATTTAAATCTTTTACCTATTTAACATATCGTTCCTTAAATAATTTAAAATAATAACTAGACAGAATTAATGGGAGAATGGTATTCGCAAACAACCTCCCAATTAGTTAACTATCAAGAATAATTCCATCACCAGAACACAAAAATATAAAATATATAAATAGGGTCAAACATATGAAATACTATATTTTGGGAGATACCCCTCAATTAAGAGTGAGGTCATGAACAATACATCATGATTGAAGTAAATTCCTTATATAATGGAATAAGAACAACAGTAACAAACATCCTTATAAAAGACTATGGAAGAATCGTGATCCCAAAATCATGATACAATAGTCATGTACCAACAAAACAATTTACCAGATTCTCTTCTCCACACAGCCGTATGTTTGGATTACATGAACTAATGAAATATTTTGTATTCAAAAAAATTTATCCTCAATTTCCATTTTAGAAATGGTTCTCACCCCCAATTTTATTGCATTATCAGTATTTATCTCACCCAAGTCTATGTTGTGGGAATCCTTGAGAAGATAAAAAGACATTGAATCATAGGGATGACATCCTAAATATGTTTTATCTATGGTAGAAGTTCTATAAAAAACAAATGTCACCAATATGATAAAACATCTTCAAAGAAGCACCAAACTATAAGGATATATTAATCTCAAAACCAAACTATCACTTTGGATGATAATGAGTAGCATTCAAGAACACATTATCTCAAATGATGAACTATATATGTCAACTACTATAGATAAAAATGGTTCAAAATGATCATGTACATAATTAATCCCAATTTTAATGACATGAAAATTCTCTACCATAATTTATTTTGTTTAGTTAAACAAATTATTTAATCTTTAACCATAATCCAAAACAATGGAGACATGCATGGTCATATATAATAGGATTATAAATGTTTTTTTAACAATGATTGATTGATGAAAGTTAATTTTTTGAAAACTAAGATAAATATAGGTTCCAGATCCATGGATCTTCAAAATCTAGGACGCATGTGCACTAAATGTGGTTTAGAGTTTAGATGATCAACTCTATAGGACCATCTATTTGTGGATGAAAATAATTTTCTAGGAATAAGTGATATCCAATATCATATTTATGTCTTATCCACTATATATATGTGAATCTAGGATCATTATTATAGATGATCAGTTTTGTAACTCCACAAAGAATCATTACAACCTAATAATACTATCTTAAAAAAATGACCACTAAGCTCAAATCCTTGGTCATTATAAGTGACTTGATTTTTTCAACACCACTCTATCAAAAACATAACAAAAAAACCTCCATAATATTGATCAAAATCATTGATGAATTCCATATCCATTCAATCCCCCTTCAATATAATTGAAACTAATGGATGCAGCAGACAACCTTGAACATGATATTTATCCTTAACCCCCAAGTAGTCCAAACACTACTGAAAAAACACTATATCTGAAAGATCAAACCAAACAACTAAACCTATCCTCTTAGTGAATGGTATATATTATCTAGGAATGAACATTATTCTATGGGTGACATATAGAACTCATATATAACTATATTAAAATTCACTGAATTAAATAAAATCATCGATGAAAATAACACCCAATGATTGACTTCATTTGACCATCCATCTAGTGAATAGACATAGAAAAACTGATATATATATACCTTCACATTTAAATCCCCCAACCATGACACCTCCAATTACTACACGATATATTACTACTCTATCATTTGAAAAGTATATCCATTACCCCCAAAATATTTAATATAACAATTTAACAAAGGGAGTTCTTTAATAACTCTCCATTAATATGCAGAGTCACACATGTATCCATTGCATGACATCTTATTTAGTGCGTCAGATATATCCTTATAATATCCCAATTTATATAAAATATAAAATCAATATTACAATATGTCCATCAACCATTACTTTTGAATGTTTCTTTACTTCTTGGAGAATACATAACTAATGATTTTGGATCTCTAAAACCTATGAAGTGTTAACTGATATGTTAGTGTTCCTATAAATTCAATTCATACACATGAAATCCCATCTCATGATCATGGCTGGAGTTGTTATAGTAAGGAGGTGTAACTATCAAGACACATAAAATAGTTCTCTCTGATGAATCATGAAACTTCCTAATGAAACATTTGAAAAATGATATATAACATCAAACTCCACGCCATATTTTGGAAATTTTAGAATTTGAGAACATACCAACAATTGAATAGAATACTTATAAGTAACCTAGAACAACTTTTTTAATACCGTTACTAATCTTTTAAGTTCACGGAATTTATCGGGCATCAAATCCAAGTGATTTATGTTAACGAAATCTTATAGTATTCTACAAGACAAATAAACTATGAAACTATTTTTAATTAATGGGTCCTACTCATAAAATTACCACATTGATATTCGAATGATACTGCTACACACACTAAGATATGACATAACCCAAGAATAAAAATTCATGTGCATATAAATAACACATTGATTACTTCATAAATATTTGATGTCAACTATGAACTCCCAAAATTCCACACATATGCTTTCCTTCTCCTCATTAGATATAGAATAGACATAGATGTCTTCAATGATTACCCCCATGAACCAATCATGAAACTTTGAGAACAATACATTCATCATTACAATAAATATGGATTGAAAGATCATTACACTGAATGAAATTTTAATAAAATCATAATTCATATAATGACATGGGAAATATGGTTTTAAAATATCATCATCTACCACCCACATAAGATCATATCCCAATCATGGATCAATTATTTGAGAACCAATTCTATTCATTCAGCATAACTAATAGTAACAACCTGATATATAATAAATAAAATTAATTTTTTAAATTTAGTAGATTACATATTGTGTAATATTACACAAGAACATTTTGGTTTTGTACTATATAATTTAAAATACGGTTTAAAATCATAACCATTAATAATATAGTTATAGGATAGTATTATTGAGATAATTATGAATATAGGGGTTTGATAAATTCAATTGACATAGACATAAGATGTGATGTCCTCGACTAGTAGGATCAAGACATATGAAGACCATTTATTATAGATTTGGATAGATATATCATCACATTGATTTTACCTTATGCAAATCCATGACTATATCTAATATCTAAAAAATCATTCAAATCATTTATAGAATATGATAATGATCATTGATATTATGGCCCAAAACATATATCTTTAACCACACTAAAAACTCCCACCAAAGCCAAACTTACAATCTGGGATGTCATTATTGTAATAATATGATATGTGTTGAGAAAAAAATAATTTGAAGTTATATATAATCATTATTCTTGGATAATATGTAGTTTTTATTATGAACCTCACTATCTCCTTTTTGGAAAATATGTAATTTTAATTTGTATTTTACAATTTTAGGAATTCCATAGTTTTAAAAATAATTGAAATTTCAAAAAAAAATGAAAGAATTAATTAATTTAAATTAAATTTAAATTATTATATAATATTAATGAACTCAAATTTAATTCTTATATGGTGTCTTAAATTATTATTATTGAAAAAACTAGCTTTTCTTAATATATGTCAATTCTTGTTTTGAAATTTGTTATTTAAAAATAAAAAAATTATTTTGATATAATAAAAATATTTTTTGGAATCATAATGTCTAAATTATAAAATATTTAATTTTTCATTATTATCTATGGTATTCAAATTTTCGTCTAAAAGTTAAATATGGTATAAAAATAAAATGTGTATTATGTCATCATAATGAGTAAAAAGTATACAATAAATTTAATAATATTTATACAGGACCATATATATATTAACCCTATAAAATAATTTTTTTTATGTAATTTTATTAATTTTATATAGAATTTCTCAACCCATATAAACCTATATGATATTTTATGTTTTTAAAATCAACTCTTTATTAAAATGACTAAATTACACATCACACCACGTACAATTTTATATATTTATACAATTATGGTTATTAAATAAATAAAACACTATAAATTGTAAAGAAACATTTTAAAAACCATTAAAAGGTTTCTAGTTTTGATAATTTTATTAAATGGAATCCAAAAACCTTATTTGATAATTAATAAAGAAAAATGTTATCTTTTCCTGTGGAAATCCTCTCAATATCCCTTTAACATTCACTATTAACATAATCAATAATTTTCTAACTCGTACATAAATATTTTACAATCTTTCCAATGTTTCCCCGCGATCTCATGAACCTCCTCCCTTACATTTAGAATCACCCATTCATGTTAAGGGGTCCACTTAATGTCCTCTTTATTCAAAAAATTTTTTTAATGAAATGCACATTTTCCTCCATTCACTATTAATGGGAAAAGATATTATACATCATTAAAACATTGAATATGATTTATATGTGATTTTTTACACCATTAACTCTCATTAATCCCTCCCATTATACTTTATGTACAACCCATTACACTACCAAAATTTTCCTGCAATTTTGTACATGCAATGTTTTTTCTTCAAGAACCATCCTTAGATTTTTTCCAATAATTAAAAAAATTAAAATTTATTATAATATTACATATATATTATAAATTATTTTTTACATTACGGTTATTGTATACACCCTTTCTCTTTTATTGAACAATTTTATGAATATTAATGTGTTATTGTTATGCTGATGGAATGTCAATGTGATTTTCATGCTGAACAGTGATCAGAAGTGTATCACTACCTATTTACACTCAAGGATATATGCATCCTTTTATGTGTAATTAATTTATTTTTAAATTCCTTGTATTTAACCCACAATCCTTAGTTATGGAATTTAATGTGTTAAAAAATATTCTTAATTTATATGAACTATGTGGAACACTATTCTCAAACATGATATGATTGTTATCGGTGTGACTAGATAGTAATCCAATTAATTGGGTATCATTTTAGTATCCTTAAACTCTATGTATTATTCACCAGTGGTTATCCAAATTACATTATATTATGAGGTATTTTTTGTTGACCGTGATTTATTTATATGATTTCAGGTTTAATGTTTTTGATACATTACCATGTTTCCAATATGTTATCAATCTACTTCATGCCTCATTGTACATGTTTATCATTATCATGAATTTTATGTTCCATTTAAATTACTATTTTCTATCAAGTAATACATTATTCATGCTATGCTAATATTATCCATTTAATGTACTTTAGGTCTAACCACAATTCTATGGATCCCCCTATGTCATCCTGTGTATTTTTAGAAATGAAGAAAAATTATAAGCATGGTTATGATTAGTTTAATAATATTCATGTTCCCTTTATATAATGTTTTTATATAATGTACCTAATTTCTTATTGAATTTTGACATCTCAATAATATGGGTTTTAATAGCAATGATCTTATGTAATAAAACATTAATTAATTTATTATAAATATAAGGTTTTATTAGCATGTATCAGATGAATGATTGATTATATTTATGATTAGGATTACAAATCTCTAGAAAAATCTACAGGGATAAGACCAAAAATAGGTACATAGACCTAAATTTTTTGTAAATATATAGTATGTGGTTTCCTTGAAATGATATCTATTTTTGGAATCTATAAGTGAATGTGGAACTAGAACAGATGTACCTAGGTCTAATAATCTTAAAAAACGCGATTGAGTTAGACTAGATTAAATCATGGTGTATGAAAACATGCCTTGATAGAAACCATGTGTGATACTGATGCATTATATGAGATGGTAAATTCACAAGCTCTTTGATAACCTTTATTGGTGGAAAAATTTCCTAAATAATATACACTATAAAATAAATTATTGATATCAAAAATTGAATCCTATAAATGCATATGTTATGGAAATGCATTTCATTTTTATGTTATCTATTTAATGTTATTGAATTTCCCATCTGGTTGTTTAAAATAATATGTCTGCTCATACATAAATTTCCCTTTTTTCCTAATAATGTATACAAATAGGAGGTGCCATGTAAAAAAACAAACAAGAATGTATATTTCATGACACTTTGAATTAGGTTCCAAAGATGAGGCAATCTCTTGTAAAATATTCTATGATTATGTCCAATCAGTTATCAATAATCACGATTAACAACTAGAGCAATGATGGATGTATAAATATTTCAATGAATATGAGGAAAATGTATCAAATAATTTCATATGATAAACTAGACAAAATAATGGAGATATAATTCCCTTTGTGAAAAAATTGTGGAAAATGGTACTAAGAGAAATATCATAAATGGAAATGGAGATGTTTTATATCTAGAAAAGTTGTTAATTAAATATAGAATTTCCATAGATGAAATTAAAAACATTGTGGACATAAATATACGTCATTCTAAGGTATCAAATACAATTTTTTTCATAAATGTATAGAATATAGTCATTATTCAAGATAAGGATCTATTCAATGTGATAACATGAAAGATGAGAACAAAAAATATACCCATCCAAGATAATATAAAACATAAAATACTGAGATAGATCTATATGATTGACTTACATTTAACCTCTATTCAATAGTACTGTATGTCATGTTGTGTTCATGGTGGCTCTGCGATGTTCGTGAATCACTGTAGTTGTTTTGTTTTCATGTTAATTTGGTTAGATATGTGATTTATATGCGTTTTGAAATTTGAATTTATGATTCTGTGCAGATATGGTTGTTTGTTAGATCATGTTTGAACTCAGTGATGTTGTTGATTCTTTCTGTGGAGCGGATGGTGATTTTTTGGATGATTCCTTCACGGGTTCTCGGCAGTGATGATTGAAGATGGTTTGTAGTCGGCTCTGTGCTGTAGTGGAATTATTAACAGATGGTTGGTTGACTCGAGGTAGCAGTGCATCACGATAACATGGTGTATGGTGTATCTATCAGAGATATTGTATAATGATGTCTGTTTTTGAAATTCTAATTTGAATTTTAAGATGAATTTGGATGTGGTTTCTCGATTTCATATGGTTTAATGGCTGTATATTAGAACCATATACCCAAAACCCTGCTATTTTAAAAAGAAAAAATTGTCTTGGTATGTCATGTTGTATCTCAATGTATCCCATATTATCATTTCTTGAATATTTTCTATGAATATTGATTCCAAACACTGAATGATTTAATATATTTTGGGAAGAAATAAAATATTATTTTATCAGATTTTGATTCTTTTAGTTATGATATTCTTCAAACTTTTAACAGACTACCACTAGTGGAAACTTATGTTACATTGTTATATAATGGGTTTCCTTTTTAAAATCCAATAAAAATTTCTTTGAGATAAAATTCACCCTATTTATGATTAATCACCCATTTATTTTATATATATATATGGATCTTGAAGAATAATCGTTGGTGTCATATTATAAACAATGGATATTATTTCATTATGTGAATTCTTATCAAGGTCAATTGACCGATAAAGTGGAAAAGTTCTTATTTGAATACATAACCATTGAGAGGAAATATGCTGAGATATTTATAATAGAATTTCCTAGTCTCCATCCTAAATGAGAGGTTATGTTGTCAATAAAACATATACAATGATAAAAATAAAATCTTATATAATTTCATCACCAATAAAAACATATTTGTGGTCCCTTCAATGAAAGAAGTAATTTAATGATAATATAGAAACAAATATATTATAGATAACCCTAGATTCCATGAGATTGTTGGGTTTTCTAAATGATGTTTGAGAAATGATTTATGATTTTCAAATACATTAACAAATATTTCTCAGATGGGACAAATATTTTTTTGGAATAAAAAATTTGATGAGATATTAAAGGATTTGAAAAGAGTATTATATCTCTAATTTCACTAATGCTAACAACTATTGTTAAAAATTTAATGGTACATAATAATGCTTTGAATAAGGCCATTGTATTTTTATAAATATATAATTGAAACTTTATAGAATATTCATTGATTAAATTGAATTTCAATGAATCATTCAACCCTAATAAGGATCTATATTTGGATCAAGTAATATTTTTTTTGAAAATATGATGTCATTTTCTATATGTTCCATTTGTTAAATATATACGACTTATAAGAGACTCAATTATATATTCACATAGAAAAAAACATAAAAATGAGCCCATGATGATGGTTAGAGATAACTATTTACAATGTATAATCAATTCAATACATTATTAGTAACTCAAATAAAGTGGCATGCATTCTATGTATATTGAATTTGGAAATTTTATCGTTTATGAGAATTGAAATGGATCAGATATTTTTATAAATAAAAAATATGGACATTAGTATCATAAGGGAAGGAACATCATTAATTATATCACTAATTCTTTATCAACCATACCTTCTATAGAAACCCAATGATTCTCAAAGTGATGATGTGGAATTTACAAATAAAGTTGAAGATATAAGGAAAGTTAAAGTCATATTGTTAATAATTAATGAAGTTGATGATTTACATTTTTTGTCATGACTATGAGTAATATCAAATCCTCAGTTAATGATTGAGTTGTTGGATGATCTTCATAGTTTTATCTTCTTTATCCATCCATTGAGAAAAATTACTTATCGATCTCTTGAAGAGAACTATTGGGGGAAAATATGAAAACTGATATAACTAAATGCACACTAAGGACCCTTGTATGTCTGAATGCGATGTATGTAAAGAAAAAATATAAGTTGTTGATGAATACATTACACATACATACATTAATATGGAAAAACATAAGGATTATATTTTCACTGCACTTTTAGAGACATCAATATGTAATAATTATTTATGGGCTGTGGTGGATCATCTTTAAAAATATTCTAACTATATTGAAATTCTATATAAATTTTCACATGATTAACATGAAATTATATACAATAGAGTTGTGGTGGGGATCTATGGAACACAACTATATATTATATCTGATCAAGATCTAATATTTATATCCATTTTTCTAAAGTGACTCGAACATGGTCTAAATATTTTGTTGAACATCATCAAACCTTATCACCCTAAAACAAATGTAAATTGAGAGTGTATGATCTAGACAAAAGATAAAATGTTAATAAACAAAATTCATCAAATTTAAAGGTGGATGGAAAATATATATTCTCATATTAATGATTTCATTTTATAATATTTTCTATTCGATAATCCAAATTGATCCCTATGAATATCTTTTTGGAATTAGGTGGAGGAAATCTGCATACTAGGATGATGTCGGTAAACAAAAACTGATGATTCTTGAAGTGGTTGAGGAAATGGTAGAAAATGGTCAAGACCATTCAATAAAAAATTATGGTTTAATATAGTCTCTATAAGAGTTGTTATTATAATAGTCTATGAGACAAGGAGATTCAGGTTTTAGATATGGTATTCAATCTTATATCTCCAGGGAATAAATCCATGGTATTTGGGAAGAAGGGAAATTTTTATACAAGTTAAATAGGTCCCATTGAGATTATTCACAACATTGTAGTGTGTACCTATGAAGTAGCTCTATGACCTAACATTTATCATGTAATTTATTTTTTTCATGTATCACACATGCAGAATTGAGTACCAGAATACAAACATTTGACGAATCTAGAGGTGGTTCTTTTTAAGAATGAAAATTCATATGTAGAGAAGATGGTGATTATCTTCAATGATAGAGGAAAATTATAAGATATAAGGCAGTACACAAGGTCCATGTGTTATAGAGAAACCACAAGTTTGAATAAGAGATCTATGAACTAAAGGAGATGGTGAAAAATAATTACACTCATCTAATTTAATGTTTTAAATGAAAATTTCATGATGTAAATTTATGATAGTGGGGAGAATTGTAAGAACCCAAATTATTATAAATAAAATTCGATTCATATATGAATAAAATATCAAATTATGGTTATAGAAAACACATGCAATTCACTTGTTTTATCTTGTAAAATATCAATGTGCATTATGAATCCTAACCATTGATAATATAATTTTTTAATAGTGATCATGTGATGAGAATAAATATAGGGATTATATAAATCAAATTGACATAGACAAAAAACTGATTTCCTTGACCAACATGATTGTTCCTAATGAATCTCATTTACAGATAATTATAGCGATATAGAATCACTAGTATATACCCTTTACTCTCTAAAAGAGGATATTCAAAAACTAAAGAATGACTGAAACATATTATAGAATATTCTCAATCTCAATGAAATTATATCCCAAACCATAAAGATAAAACCACCCCATTAATAACTCAACATCATGAACATTAACCTTATGGTGTTTCCTGGTGTAAAAAATATATATGTTTCATTACCATAATAATAATAATTATTATACAGTTTTTCAAAATATTAATGATTATATTAAATTCTTATTATTTTTCTCTATAAATGAATATTTTTTTCATATAAGAATACAATAATTTATTTATAAGTAATATTCAATTTAAATTATTATATTTACTATGAATCTATCAATTTGAAAAATAAATGATATTTATAAAAAAATAATTAAATAATGATTATTATATATAAAAATAATATATATATTTTAAAATATTATGTAATTTATATTAGGGTTACAAAAATGTTATTTTGTAAAACCATCTGTTCTCGCAAATAAATATTAATTTTTTATGTTACAATTAAAATAGATATATTAATAATTTTTAAAAATAACAATAACATTTTGAATTATCTTATACAAAGTATTCAACATTGAATTTTTCATTATTTTCCAAGACATTTGAATTTATTGGAGTAACTATATAAAGTCTAAATACATATTTTGTATTTTAACATACTAATGACCAGAATGTGAAATAAGAAATTATATAAATGATATGCATGACCAAACATCTGCTTCCATATTAAAATTATTATTCGCATTTGTTATTGGATTAAATTTTTAACTCTTTTATGAATCCTACAGAACCAATATTATGTTTGAAGGTCTTAATATCCATTATTTATAAACACGAGTCACATAAAAATCACAAAGTGTAATATTCTATTGATTTAATACCTTGTAAATATTAAACAAAATCCCTCATCTATATGGTTCAAACCATAGTAAAAACATGATAATGTGTTTTATATTGATTTTTTCAGTATATACGCTATAAAAAATATGTTAGGGAAATAATAAATAACACACCACTCATTTCCAATATAAACCCACCAAATAATCCTTTCCCTCACTCAAAAAAAACATTTTATAACATCTACACTCAATCGTCCAATATCTATAATTCTATGAAGGTTAACCTCAATCACCCAATAGGATCCTTCAAAGCATTTAGAATATCATTCTCAATGTGTGGGGACCTCGCATTATCCTATTTATTTAAGAACCTTATTTTTATAATTCACATTTTCTTCCAATTCTTATTGATAAGATAATATCTTCCACATATTTTTTAAATCCCATATGATTCCAATGTTCCTAGTTTCCTATTTCACACTCATTAAACCCCCCCCCCCCATGATTTTATTTGTACCCATGTTGCACTAACAAAATTATCCTTTGATCTTTCCCATTCTATGATTTTATTCAGGAACTATATATTAATTATGAATATTAATTCCCAATATATATTGTTTTATTATGTTCTTAAGTTTACTTAATACATTCCTTTTTAAATTTTAGTTTTTATATACCCCTTTTATCAATCATGTAACTATTTTATGAATCATCATGTAATGACATTTTTTTGTTGAAATGTGACTAAAATTTTTCTTTACTGAACATCTGTGAGGTGTATAACTAAACCCATTTCCTCTTAAGGTTATATACATAGTTGTACAAATACATCATTGATTGATGAATTCCATTATTTTATCCAAAAATCAAAATTCATAGGATTGACTGGAATAAAAAGAATTATTATGTTACATGATCTATGTGGCACACTTATGCATCTACAAAATATGGTTATGATGGGTGCACACAAATGGTTATCAAATGAATTAGTTGATTTTTTTGTCCTATTAGATTCCATGTATGGAATGGAGGCGATTATCTTATGTACATCATTTTATAAAGTCATGGTTATTTGTCATTGATTTATGATTATGATGTCATGTTTTATTTTCATTCAAAATTCCTAATATTGCCTTTATTTTATTGTGTTATTTCATTCATAATAGTTCATTTTTTTTACTATTTCCCATTTTTTGATCCATTGAAATTATTATTGTCTAAATTCGGATAATTTCATCATATTATTCATTTTTATTACATTTATTTGTTTTATAGACCACCGATTTCTTATTTATTCCATATTTTATCCCATGAATTTTTAAGAATGATTAAATATTATAATCATGATTAGGATGTTTTCCATAATTCTAATATACCCCAAATATTGTGTTGTTATCTACCAATCCTAATTACCCAAATACACAACACTTCTCAATTTTCAGGGATGTAATATACTTGTTCTAATGTAGTAAATCAGGAATTAATGTGTAATATATACAATGATTGAGATACATAGAGTCATACTTATGAAAAACACTTTTTTAATTAGAATTGATCGACTTAATATCATACACATAACTGAATAAATCTTTGTTTAATGTGATTATGAACCAATGTACATAACCCAGACAACATTGCAAAATCCATATTCTATACAAACATAAAAATTATCTAAGTATCTGACTATATTTCAATCTCAAACTCAATCTCCAGTCAATGGGGTTATTCTATACCACATTACAAAAAAAAATTAAGGTAATATTCTACAACACTATGATACATTTCCATATAATACTCTGAGGATCCAATAATCTACATATCCCTCATGGAAGGTGAGGCTGAAACATGGATCTGAATATTCCAATGTTATACCATGAAAATGATAACCACATACTCTATTTAATCACATATAACACAATAATCCTCCTAATGAAATACATCATATCACTCACCCAATATTTCCATTCCATTATAATTATAATGTTCTTGGGAAATATATAAAAAAATGATGTCACTCTAAGGGAGATGATTGCCTGGATCTTTTTTATCGTATTTACATAAATTACAATAATTATCATGACATATCACTCTTTTATTCAATTATATGGGAACTAGAAGTCTCTCCATAAAAATACCCAATGAATAGACTATGATATGATAAATAACCGAGTGTGTATCTATTTAATAAAAAATGTATTGCACCATGGTAGAATATAAGAAAAAGGGTCCATGAATGATATTGTAATGTCTGGGTTCAAGAATCCACGTCGAGGTGCCCCATACCTAGTTGGTCACATGGCCTCAAGAGTATTTCCCTGAATGCTAGAGGTTGTTGACTTTCCTTGAGTGACTTAGGTGTGATAGTGAGGAAACTATGTCCTCATTGGTAGAGTAACACAATAGAAGTAAAAAAAATAGTAATAGAGGAAGTAGGAATAATCCATACAAAAGTTAACAGCGGAAGACTGGAAATTATAAACTGGAGCACACACACATATATATATATAGGACTGATGCATGACACATATGTCTATGAAAGAAGCCAAAGAAATCACAATGCTGAAATACCATAGTACTAAACTAATGTATAAATTAATGAATGTAAACAACTCCTCATCATCACAAGCCATAGATTTTTCCCTATATCTCCAGCTCTGCAGAAAATTATGTATATGAAGTAGAAAAGCTCTTTCCCTTATATATACCTGCAACAATATAATCTATTTTGTCACAAAAGCATGGCCCAAACAAGTTGTGAGACCCAATACCAGAAGGATAACACCACAAGATCTATGTCTAACGGTTAGTGAATATATGGATGGTAATAACTAAAAAAAGAAATAAACATGGAAGTACTCAGTAGTAAACAATCCACAGTTTAAATTCATCCAAATTCATATATCAAGCAACAACTAATCAATATAGGTACTCAAAAATAGGTAACCCTCTGGGATGTACTCATATCATATCCACTATGGTCCTACCATGTAACATAAGAAAGAATCTAAACACAAAAGGTATCCCTCTAATAAGTACTCACAACTTATCCCCTATAGTCCTAACTAGCAACACATGAAACCCTCTCGACAGTACACTCAGTCTAACCCTTCTAGTTCCGCATAATCATAGACTCTCTAAGGAATCACTCACTGTCAATTCCTCTTATAGTCTTGTATTGGTAACTAAATGTGCTATAGGGAAGCACTTATTTCACATTCCCTATATGGATCACATTGTAGAACTACAGAAACTCTTAGGAAGCACTTACATATATTCCCCCTACAGTCTCACATCATTTGTAAAACTGACACTCTGGATAAGCCCTTATGTCCATTCTCTCTATGGTCTACTACACCAGGTTCTCACAACCATTTGTATATGAAGCAGGTATAGAAATGCATATCAGTCAAAGTAAACCTCATGAACTAATTGGCTAGTAGTATACAAAATAACAACATGTAAGGATACATTCACCTCATCCTATTATACAAGGCATGGAAGGTAAACAACAACCTAATAGGAAAAGTAGACCCAAAGGTCAAAATAGACAATCATGCATGAAAAACACTTCAATGTATAATAGTTGACCCTATTCACATTCAACTAACCTATACTCAAGAATAAAATCATACAGACATACAATATGGCTGAAACAATTAATTCGCAATACCTCGTTCATGGGTATTGGCGATTTGTCACATATAACTCAAAGACATTCGTCAGAAAAGCACAAAACACCTACCTCATCAGTTGAAGATAAATAAACTTGGGTCTCGGGTTTTGAATCAACTTGGAACACTGAGGATCTAAAAAAATCTAAAACGTTCAACAGAGGACAACATGATATGGTGGAGGAATTGGGAAACAAAACTAATGAAAAAGATAGAGCATACCGAGGTGATCCCAACACAATTTTCGATGTTCGAATCAATTTTTTGATGCATGGTAGAGGGATTAGTGGATGATCATGGCTGTATAAGAGCTCTCAGATGAACTAGGTCAAGAAGAAGGTGTTTCTTGTTATTAGACAAGACCCCGGTACATTTAATGAAAAAAATACATGACATGTACTTCGGAAGTACACATCAGGTACCTTCCATTTTTGTACTCCACCTTATGCAGGCTCCAGGTCACCCCCCAAATGGTTGTGTGTGTTCCCATCACACTTCCAACATAGGGCCTCCTAAAGCGACCCAGTACACGGAGTGTACTCATAAATTACACGACATGTACTCATAAAGTAAAGGCGTGTACTTTAGAAATTTCAAAAAAATATCCAATTTCTCATAAACGACCAGAAGAAAGGAATAATACCTAAAAAGAAGATCTGGGTTATTAGAAACTTCACCCTTCAAAGAAATTCATCACTGAATTTCCCTATAAAGGTGTCATAGAAGAATAAACCCCGAATAGCTTCACCCACTATACTCGTACATCAGATAGCCTCTCCCTAGTCTCATTGTGTACTCACCCATGTTGCCATAGAACTCATACCAGAGGGACATATCATCCATGGAGAACCATTTTTACTTCGATCATCAATCCATATTGGATTCTCCTCAAACAATGCATCCACTTCCTACTCAACCTCTTCGAGTTGGAAAACATGAGACAGATCTAAGAAGTAATTTCGAAGATGAGAAACATGGAAAATTTATTGCATAGCCTAGTACCTATAAGGTAACTGCAACTGATAAGAAACCATCCCAACAGTCTCAAACACCTCAAACAGCCCGATGTACCTCTGCGAATTCTCACCCTATCTCATAATCCCCTTCTATCCCAACCTCAGTGTGTCATGTAGACAATCATGATACCTATCCTCTATCTCCATAAGTCGTCTCCGTTGATCAGTATAATACTTCTGTCAAGACTGTGCAGTAGCCATCCACTTTCGAATCGACAATATCTGCTCTGAGGACTCCTAAACAATAATATGTCCCTGCAAAGATGCCTCTCCTACCTCCAGCCAACATATGGGTGATCGTCATGGCCAAATGTACAAATACTCATAATTTGACCTCTGAATAGTTGTTTGAAAACTATTCTTGATGTCAATATCCACAAGAAAAATGTGCTTCTTTCAAGAGCCTCCAACATCTAGAATACATGCTCGAAGCATGTCCTCATGTATCTGTAACATATGCTCGGACTGGCCATCTGTCTTGGGGTGGTAAACTGAAATTAAAAGTACATGTGTACCCAAAGCCTTCTAAAGCCCATGCAATACTAGAGAAGTAAAATGTGCATTTTTTTCTGAATCAATAGAGTGTGTAACTCCCTGTAAGCACACAATATCACATATGTACATCCTTTCTAGCTCATCAACACTGAATTTCTCCATGATCAGAAATAAGAGAGAAACCTTCTTGAGTATGTCAATGACAACACAAAATGCATTATTCTCTCATGGAGACCTTGGTAAACCTGTCACAAAATCCATCACAACATCATTCCACTTCCTTTCAGGAATGGGTCACTACTGTAAAAGATTTTTTGGATGATGATGCTCTGCTTTAACCTACTGGCATGTGGACCACCTCATGACGAAACTAACAACTTCTCTCTTCATACGAGGCCAACAATACTGATGGTGTAAATCATGATACTTCTTTTTGAAAACATGATGAACTACTCAAACTGATGAATGAATGTTCTACATCATCTCCTCGCATATGTCTGCTGGCACCCATACACGCCACTAGAAACACATGATCTCATCCTTTCCTATGGTCCATCCTAGAAAGGTGTCCTCTCGTGACACACTCTCCTGTAAGACTAGCCCTTCTAATTTTCATAGTTTCCTCATTCACACTCGATAAAGAAAGGGAAAGGTAAGAACTACATAAGAAAGAAATTTTTTCCCCTGTCGATTGTGATCCACCAAATTCATCTCAGAGAACATAGCCATAAGCTATCACTCACTTCTTGCCTCCTGAATTTCATGTATTTGAGTCATCCTGGTCAACACATCAGCCTCTGTGTTGCCTTTCCCAGGCGTATAGGCAAGCTCAAAGTCAAAATACTAAAGGTACTCAACCCAACTTTCCTGTCTCAAATTCAGATCACACTGAGTGAAAATGTAATGAGACTCTTGTGGTCAGTAAAAACAACAAAATTATCTCCTAGAAGGTAATGTATCCAAAAGCGTAATGAATGAAAAACTAAAACCAACTTGAGATCGAGGATCTGGAAATTCTTCTCACGTGGCCGCAACTGATGATACTTGTATGCAATTACTCCTTCTCCCTGCATAAGCACAATTCCTAGCCTGATACCTGAAGAATCACAATACAATGTATAGCTTTTTCCAGACATTGGAAATTCTAGTATAGGTGCTGAGGTAAACATCCCTTTTAGCTCCTGAAAGGATGACCCACAAGAATCTGAACACAGGAAAATTACACCCTTCATAGTTAGAACGGTCAGTGGTGATGCTAAGCATGAATGTTCTTTAATGAAATTTATTTAGTATCCATCGAGCCCTAGAAAACTTTTTACCTCAAATAAATTCTTCGGCTGCTCTGAGGAAACTACTAATCTCACTTTTTCTGCATCTACTGACACTTCTATCTCAGAGATAACATGACCCATGAATTGAATCTTATCCATCCAAAAGTTCCCTTTTGAGAGCATAACATATAATTTATTCCCTCTCTGTGTACTCAAAAAAATCCCAATATGTGTTGCATGGTTTGGTCGAGTGTGAGAGTACACCAAGATATCATCCATGAAATCCACCATGATGGAATCCAAGTATCGATGGAAGACTCGGTTCATTAGTGCCATGAATATTAGCAGCGCATTCGTGAGACCTAAAGGCATAACCATTTACTCGTACAGACCATACCTGCTCCGAAATGCTACATGAGGTTCTTCTACTGGTATAATTTACAACTAATGGTAACCAAACATAGTGTCAATCTTTGAGAATATATGGGATCCTTAAAGCTGATCAAAGAGATCATCAATCCACGGTAATGGATATCGGTTTATGACCGTCAACAGGTAGAAATTCTTATAATCCACACAAAGCCCGAGGGTATCGTCCACCTTCATCGCCAAAAGGACAGTTGTACCCCAAGGAGAAGTACTAGGTTGGATGAAACCCTTTTCTTGAAACTCCTCCATGTACTTCTTGAGCTCCAGTAGCTCTGGTGTAGCCATCCTATTTGGAGGAATGTACATCGTTTTTAGTCCTAGAAAAACCTCAATAGAAAAGTCTTTGTCACGCTCCGGAGGAAAACCAAAAAATCCTTCTAAAAAGAAATATCTAAAATGATCCACCACCGGAAGAAAGTCCATATGTGAAATCCCCTGGACATCCAGATATAGAATAGAAATATATGCTATAACTCCTCCTAAACCATGATTATCGTGTCCCGCTCTGCTCTCCTGGACATCTCATTATCCCTTATGATGAAAAGATCAACCCTCTTGTGATATGAAACTCAACCTGTGGTGATAACAGGTGACGAATTCCTAGAAGGGAACTAGCCAGTCCATTCCAAGAATGACATCATGGACTATCATCTCGAGGACATAGAGGTCCCAGAAAAAGTAACACCCACCAACCACTAGAGGTCACTCCTTGCACTGATGTACACTAACTCTTCCAGTCCCCAATGGAGCGTCTAATGTCCAGATATCAGTAGAAGAAAAAATGAAGAGCCCAAGGCTCTCCAAAACCGCTACAGATATAATGATATGGGTATCTCCTATATCGAAAAGAGAATAAGCTAAAACTAAGGATACTAAGATCATACCTTGCACTATAGAGGTTTCAAGATCCTATTTCTATTAGGTCTGATCCACTGCAAATGTATGACCTACACCGCAAACTTGTGACCCGATCTGACCACCCTGAGCTCATCCTCCTTGTTTGTCACTAAAAACCATGTGACTTGATACCCCATCCATGACCTCCATCTCTGCCTGAACTGCTTGAAGAACTCCAGTTCCTAGACTACTGAGAAACTAGTGGTGCTCCACATGAACATGGAGTCATAGAATAACCCATTTCACATGCTGCAGCTGAAAATATCTGGGAGAATTGCTGAATATATCCCATCATGCCACAAGATCTGCACTCCATTGGGTCTATCGGGCAGGGTGGACTCGTATGCCCGCTATACCCGCACTAGAAGCACACCACATGACTACTAGAAGAAGTATCTCTCGTCCTTGGATATCCATACGTAGACTCCCTATGGAACATCCTACTATAAGTTGGAGGAAAATTAACTATAGATACTAAGCCACCCTGGCTCACAACAACAGATTCTCTCAGATTGTTCTCTGTAATAAGCACCTGCTTGATGATAAAAGTTATAGAAGTCAACCTGATGATGTTCACCTACGATCACATGTCTTGCCCTAGACCGTCCTCGAACCTTCTTGCCAGGAATAATTTATTACCTTGGGGATTAGGCATGAAACACTGCAACTCTATAAAGCGAGCAGAATACTCCATAATAGAAAGAGTACCCTACTCTAGACACATAAACTCTCGGGCTCAATCAACCCTCAAGGTCTTCGGATAGAAGTAGGAAAAGAATATTTGATGGAACTCCTCCAAAGCCATAACCAACCGATGACCCTCCTGTGAGATCACATCCCGAAATCTCTTGGCGTAATCCAGAAACATATAAGCAGCGAACTTAACCCTCCTCTTTGGAGGTATCTCCATATGCTTTAATATCGTCAGCATGGATTTCATCCACGACTCTGTAGCCCGGGGTCCTCCATCCTCTGAGAAAGTGGTAGGATGCTTCTTTTGCATGACCCCTATCAATTTATCCATCTATGGGGCAGGAGGTGGTTCTCCCTGAATGGTCTGCATCATCCTCATAATGCCTTCCCTAAACTATGCATCGACACCTACGTCTGGTATAACGGTGGGTGCCATGATTGGCACTATGGGAAGATCTACTTGTAGTCCCTGATTAGCCTCCGGTGTCCAATAACAACCCTAAAACTGGCATTCAATTAGTGGATGTCTTTCCAGCAAGACTCTGCAAGGTCATACACACACCTTATATCAAGATTATCAAGGACTAAAAAATGAAAGTGTATGAAGGGAACAGGAGAAGTAAAGCCTTCATGTTTTTCCAAAACATGACTACATGGCTTGTATAGCTCCTACATGGCATGTTCACTTCATCCATTCACATGGGCGTGTACTCATTCCATAACTGGTCCTGTAACACACCATACACATTGCATGTTCACCTAACACATGGTGCGTACTTGAATTCTCTTCCCCTGCCTGATTCCTTATTTACTGCTTAGCCACACGGTTCTCCATAGAACAAGACTACATGACATGATAGCACCAAACACGGTGTTTACTAGACAAACCTCACCGACCCGTGTTCGTAGATACACGGTCAATTAGAAAGATCACACTACACGGAGTGTTCTAGGTGGACACGATGTGCACGATAAAGAATAAAACTGACCCGTGTTGTTAGTTACACAGTCAGGTACCTGGGTTACACCACACGACGTGTTCCAGATGAACACTGCGTGTGTTAAAAATATTTTTTTGAGCCATGTTGTTTGTGGAACGACCGGTTAAATGGTTTTACAACACGACATATACATTCTCAACATGGCGTGTCTTACTAATTATTCCAAACCATGTGCCCCACCCCCACAATCTAAGACATGGTTAGAGGCTACATGGAGAGTACATACAGTACACAGTGTGTACTTAAACAAAACAGTTTCTTCCCGAACATTAGAATATATGGCATGTGTTTAACATTACACTCCATTTATTATTGGTTTTTCTGAATAGTAAGCCTCATAAACTATACTATAACCCAGAAAACATTAGAAAAACCTCAAAGTTCCAAATTCGGATTTGTGGGGGCCTATACACCCTGAGAATCAATGCTTGGTATCATATACATGTCATAACAAGGTAAACAAGGAAAATGTCCACCAAATTCAAATTCATGAGGTCCTATAACACCTCAAGAACAATAGTTTGGAGTTCATTCAAAAAAATAATTACACAAATAATTAACCTCTCAAACAGCAAATATTCTATCAAATCCTCAATCACAACAACATCCATATCTGGAACAACATCTACACAATAACATTTAATTTATAATTCACCATAAATGGCAAGGAGAGAATGCATGACATGTGATTCCTAGTAAGTTCCTGTATGATTAATGAGATGGAATACCCTCATCTCATTAGGTTACAACAAAAATAGAACCTCATTTACATAAAAAATAATAGCAAAAAACATGTGAATCACTCAAGGTGAAATCAAATAAAATGTAATATTTACAAAACCAGAAAAATTACAAAAATGAGGTAGATTGGATTTTCCCAGTACACGGATTAGCTACTCTTTGGAACAACTTATTAACAAGTACATATTCCTTCCTATCCCTGGAAATAGGCTCCAAATAGTTATTCAAGATAAAATAATACCTCTGATACTACATTGTAATGTCCCGGTTCCGGAAGCCACCTAGTGGCTCCCTGTACCCGGTTGGTCACTTGGCCTCAAGAGCATTTCCCCGAAATCCAGAGGCTTCTGACAAGAAGAGATGGCCTTAGGAGTGATAGTGGGGAAATTATGCCCTCATTGGAAGAGTAACACAATAAAATTAAAATAAATAGCAATAGTGGAAGGAGTAATAATCCATAAAAAAGTAAACAGTGGAAGACTGTATATAATAAACTGGATCAAACACACACACACACATATATATAAATGATCCATGACACATATGTCCAGGAATGTAGCCAAACAAATCACAATTATGGAATACAGTAGTACTAAACCAGTGTAAAATAGAAATCAAGTAAACAAATCCTCATAAACGCATGGAATATCTTGGTCCCATGCACTTCAGCTCCACAAAAAATCAAGTACCTGAAGTAGAAGGCTGCTTTCCCTTATCTATACATGAAACAATATAATCTGTTGGGTCCGAAAAACATGGCCGAAACAGTTTGTGAGACTAAATGGCTCATTAGGTGGACTTTATGTTTGAATTAAGGACTCTAAAAATATTGTGAGTGATGTGGGAGGATATTTGGGTAGGGTTTGTCCGAGACAAAAGGCTTTGGAGGTGTTATTTTAATAGAAGGGGAAGATCCCTTTTATAAGAGAGGTGAGGGTCATTTTTAGCAAAGCATGAAATATTATTTTATAATAAAATTATTTTCAGTTTATAATGGCTCCAAAATGATTTTTTTCGGGGATAAGGTGGTTATGGGTCTAAATACTCTCAAAAAATAGTTTTTATAGAAGTTTAGGTTTCAATTTTAAATGTATTATTTACATTTTACTCTTAGTTAAAAAATTTATCTTTTACCGTGTCTTATTGTATTCTTACACTATATATTTAATAAACTTACTATGAACATTCTAGACAACCTCAAGTGATTTATTATTGTCATATATAAAAGTATTTCTGTCTTTTGGCCGATCCTTAGAATTTTATGAAGATTAATTCAACTAATAATATAGTATTGGTTTTCAAAAATAATTTACGACAACTTTGGCACTATTTGGTATTTGGTTTTTGTGAAAGTAATCACAAATTCATTACTATGAAAAAGAAATATTGAATCAACACTAAAATTTCATATTCAAATATAAAATCTTTCGACATCATAAAAACATTGAAATTATATTAATTATAATATTTATAATAACATTTATTTGATTCTTTCATTAATAAGGAAATTACTGCATCATCATTGTTTCATTAATAAATTTAATTATTTAATACCTAAAAATTATAAATAAAATACCATGATGTTGAAAATATTTTGAAATTTATAATGAATATTTATTTTCAAATTTATCCTATGAATAAGCCTATATTAAAATTAGTTTATTTATTAAACATTGAATTTAAAAAGTTTATCTCTTCCTTAAATAAAATAGTAATAAACGTCCTAATCTAATCCAAGTTGACATAAAGGATCATATTTTATTTTTAAGGTTTTTTTTGGTCTAATTAAACTTATCCAATAGAATTATGACATGTTTTAGGGTAATTATAATACCATTTTTACCATTAATTACCCTATTTACTTTTAATCGTGGTAAATAAAAGTCAAAACATACTATTCACCAAAAAAATATTTTCATCTTATTGAACAACATTTTACTTACTAATATTAACCATGTTTTTTGTATTTTTACATACTAATATTTCCCAAACAAGATATTAAAGAATAAATTTAATTTATAAACACTTCAAAAATAATTCAAATATCTAATTATAAAAAAATATTTTTATATATTAAAATAAATTTTTATGAAATATAAAAAATTATATTTTATTGAATAATAATTAATTTTCCCAACATTAAAAATACAATTTTTAATTTAACACAATAAAAAACCAAAATTAAATCTTTCTTTAAAGATTTCATTTCCTACTATGAATCATTTAATAAAAAAGTTTAACTATCATTTCTATTAAATTGAATGTAGTTTTTAAAATTACTATACATGGAAATATTAAAAATTATATATATACCTACATACTATAAAAATTAATTCATCAAAAATATATAAAAAATTAATAGAATAAAAATTTATAAACAAAAAATATCAATTATAATTAGTTACAGACACATTAATATAACCATTATTAATTCAATGTTCTTTATATAATTAACACACGTGAATGAGGCCTTAGAGTATACCAAACATTTTTTCCTTATATTTTTCATAATATATTTTATGATTATAAATCCTATATTCTATAACACAATTGTATTGAAAACCATCATCCAAACAAACCCCAACTCAATCAAACTAAATACCTCTCAAAATTTTTATTAAAACATAATAAATAACGATACAAAATTACTATAATAAAAATATTCATAATTATAATAATTGAAATGAAAAAAAATTGTGTTTCCATTCCAATACCAATTTTTCAAAACTAAAGACATTAATACTAATTAAGTACCATCAATCTGTATATACCTAAAAAGATACATGAAATCAAATAAAAATAATTTGAATATTTTTTTTGAATTATACATGTTCATTAATTTTTAAATATAGTTTAATCATAATAACACAAAATTCCATGAAATAAATAAAAATAGAGATAACTCGTAAAATATCATCTAATTAAATATAATAAACCCATTAAAACAAATTATTTAACATATAACAAAAAATGTTAAATTGAAAGATTAAAATAATGTTTTAATAAATCAATAAATTGGATACAATAATAGATAATCTTTTTATCATGGCCATATTGTCGTTATGTGATATTTAAATTTTCATAAGGAATGGTCAAAATATGAATAAAAATTATCAAATGAACTCATTGTATATAATTTCCTACTTGGAATTTCATAAATAGACAATAATGATATATTTTTAAATTTATTCTACTTAAAACCATTGTTTTTTAAAATCAATTTTATATATACTAATTTTACACAATCTTGTCAAATTTTAAAAATATAAAACACAAAATAAAAATAAAAAAACATCACATAAAAAATCTAAAAAATATATCTATAAAGAATACTCATAATAATGAATAATTCAAATTACCTGGTGCCACAAATTACAAAGGAAACATTATAATATCTCATTTTATTTTTAGTATTGATAATCTTGATTTTTAAATTTGTAGGAAAAACAATTTCATGAAGAATATTAAATTTGAAAATATAAAAAACAATTATTATAATTTAGTTCATTTAAATTATTTTTCAAGATAATTCAAACTATTGATTAATTACTAAATCAATCAATCAATACGCTTATAATAGAAAAAAATAAATAAATCATATCAAAATTTATCAATAAATTTTTTTAAAATTTAATTTTAAAATAAAACCATTAACAATAACAACACATAATAATAAGGGGTATCTGATGAATTTAAATAATCAAGAATAAAGCCTCTAACAATTCCAACAGAGGGAAATGTTCATTATAACGTTTTAAGTTGCCGGGGATCCACCCCTATTTATAATTGTATTCAAAAAAATTAATATATTTAATTCAATTGTATAATTATTTCTATGTATATTTATTTAAAATTATAATTATACAAAAATATTTTATATATAATTATAAAAATATTTATATTATTATATACATTTAATCAAACAAACACACAAACACACACATATATATAATTTCATTAATATATATATATATATAATTTATAAATATAATACATAAAATTATTATAAAATTATAATACTTAATATAAATATATATATAATTATAATTATAAATGAATTTATTGAATAATATTTATTTATTATTATAAATTTATTTACATAATTGTATACATTTATATTGTTATATGAAATTACGTAGTAATATATATATTTATAATTGTATATATTTATGTAATTATTTATATTTAAATAATCATATATACAATTATTAATATATAAATATATATAATAATTAATATAATAAATATATTCATTATTTAAATATTTTTTTTAATTTCTTAAATACATTTTTTTAAAACTAAATATTTTTATAATTTTATAATCAATTATTTTAATTAAAAAATTATTAAAAAAATACAACTAAATTGATTTGATTTTTATGTTTTAAAAAAAAATTAAATTATAGAAAACATAATTAAAAAATGAGTAAGTATTGATCATATAAATTAAAAAAATATTGAAAATATTACATTTATATTATATAAATATTTTTATAAATAAATATCTCAAAATAATTAAAAAAAATTTACATTACTGATGGATACATAATAATTAATGAATTAATAAAATTAATAAAATTACTAGAATATTAAAAATCTCATTTATTGAATTCATGTGAATTTCAAACGCTTGAAAAGGAAGGATAAGTAATAAAGATATGATTTTATTTATATAATTAACATTATTAATAAAAATGAATTATATTAATCATTCAAATTGATAAATAATTATATTAAATTAAATTAATTTAAAATTAATTATATCCAATATTAAACAAAAATATATACAAACATATTAATTAAAATTAATTTATATTAAATAACAAATAAAACTAAATAATTAATAAATACAAAAAAACTAAAAATAGAGAGATACTAGAAAATAGTAAGTAATAATAGATCAATAAGAAGACATGCACCGACACATACATATACAAATGAAAGACATATATATGTAAACATACACATACATACTTGTTGTAATACATGTAGATATATTTTATAATTATTTTAATCCAATATCAATAATTATTTAAATAATAATATTCATTTATATTATGTATAATTATTACAATAAAATATTAATTTATTATATTATATACAAAATCAGAATTTATTAACAAAAATTTAATAAATATATATAAATATTAAAAAGAAATAAATTTTAAAAATTGTTAATCAAATAAAAATTCATAAAATAAAATTCTAATATATATATAATAAATTTTAATATATATCAATATTTATTATATATCAATTTTTATACGAAATTATAATTTTATTAAAAATAATTGAATAAATATAAATAACATTTTAAAATTATTATATATATATATATATATTAGTTTTTAATAAATTCATATATATATATAATGATATATATACTTTTATATGAAATGTGAATTTAACTATAAAATGTATTTATGTGAGCATGCCCTCAACCTAAATGAAATGTCAATTAGGTATCCCAATGAAAAAGCCTAATTGTAGAGATGATTCACAAAAGCCCACATAAAGAATATTGTGGACCAAGACACACATGGGTCCATGTTTATATATATGGGCCCTTATAGGTTTTCTGTTGAGCATGTAAGTAGGGTCTCATCACCAAAGTTGGCTTCTATCCTTGTGATGCAGTTGATTCATATATAAACAAGTTTACATAAATCTATAGTTTTTTTGTGGGACTCGCACCCAATATATAAGCCTTTATAATTTATTAAAAATGTGTTAATAAAAGACAACATTTATCATCAATAAAAATTATTTGTTGATAATAGATCCCTTTATCTATGATAAAATCAGAACTAATAAAGGGAACCCTTTATCAATGATAAAATAATAAAACTAATAAGGGGTACCATATATCATTGCTTTTTTCTAGATGATAATAATGTTACCATTATTTGAGATATTATATAAATGAGAAAGAAAATGATAATCAGTGATTTTTAGTTGTGATGATAAAAGATAGCATAGAATAAACCAAACCATTTATAGTGGTGGACATTATTTATTTAAAATGGTGAATGTATCATCCTAAGATGTTAGAATATATTTTCTGTCAAATAATACTATGGTGGAATGATTTTTATACCAAACATTTGTATTAAAAACTATAGTATAGTTTATTGAGATAATTTATTGATATTAAATATGAACACTAATAATATATATAGTTACAATGTGAAAAAACATTTAAAAAACTATTGGGGGAGTAAACCCCTATTAATATTAAATATCCATGGAATAGTATCTTTATCCCTATAGATCACCATAAATCTTATAACCTGGTCAATAATTATCGAAATAAAGAAATGAATTACGATAAAGTTTGATATGTTTAGTGGGATGTAAATGAATTATTTTAAAAAAAATTAGTAAATATTAAAGGCTATATATATGAATGGAACATAATTGTTAATCACATAGCCATTTCATTTTTGGTAATTGGACATATGGTCACTAGGAACGTGGTCAATTAATATATAGTAATCTGATATATTGATGTTAGGGATATTTATATCCCCTGAGTATATGATTTTTAAAATAATTCAAAACTCTTATGTGATTTTAATATCATATAATGTAATACCAAAAACACATTAGTTTTAAGGGGACCCATTTCTATGAAATAACTATTTATATATGTTTTATTTTCAATAAATTCATAAAATTTGAATTTTATATTTTTAATTTTATGTATTGAACTATTTTTTGAAATATTCACCAATTAATTCACATATTGGTAATTTTTGGGTTTTCCCTCCAATAGTTGATTTTTAGTGGAATTGGTGAAAATGATGAATATAAAAATATTATCGATTTATTTGAATTATGAGGATATAATTATAACAAGAAGTATTATAAATTATATTTATAGGATGAATACACATTTATAAAGTAATATAATAAATATAAAAATATAATGATGAACTTGGATGTATATTATTGACCTTTAGGAAATCTATATAATAATTTTTTTATATAATTATTTTATATTTTATTCTTATTTTTATCATTGTAATTGTAAGAAAAAAAATATTTATAATTTAAATTCTATTGGTAAATGAATAAATTCATTATGAAAAAATGAATTCATATGAAACAGATGAACTCTTTTTTATATATTGGGAAAATATGAGTTATATCCTACCCTATTTAAATGAAAATTAATCATAATAGCTAATGTTAATATAGAATGTTTATAGTGATAATTGAAATTAGTGTGTATTAAAGGTTATGATAAAATCATATTGACATAGACAAAAGAGGTGATGGCCTCAACCTGAAGGATCATACCGAATGAGCCATATTTATCATAGCGTCCTATAGAGATAACATCAATACGAGTTTCCCAATGCATAAGCCCAAGACGAGATTCATCAACTAAATAATGATCAAAAGCGTTTATGGAAGATGTTCAATCTTACCAATATAGGGAACCAATCCATGTTCCCTGAATATTCCCAAGAATGTTTCACCATCAAACACTATTCCATTAGGGAATACACTGATGAAATAAGGTGTTATGTATCTAGAAATTAAAAATATAAAAATATATATCTTATTTGAAATAGAATAATGATTATTGTTATCAATTTTTATTATTAAATTATAAATGATTAAATAATGATTTTGATATAAATTAAATTTTAAAATAGAAAGAATGATTTTTTTCGGAAATATATAGTTTCAATCAATATTTTCTATTTGAGGAATTCATGAATTTTTTACCTAATTCGTCTTTTAATAATATATTTAATTTTTAAATAATAATTGAAAAATTAAAAAAGATAATATAATTTTATAATGTAAAATGTAATTTTATAATGGTCCGAAATTTTTTATCATTAAGTGATTATTTTCCAACAAATGGTTAAATTTTATTTCTAAGTATAAATTATATCATTTAGTGACTAAATTTTTTAGTTCAATGAAACATAAACACCATATTATCACCCAAACAATGTAATTTGATGAGTGTTACTAAGCCTTACATATGCCTCCCCATATACCAAAGGATTCCAAAAATAAGTGATGGTTTAAATGAGTGATAGATGGAAGGAAATGACCTATGTTGAAGATATAATAATGGTATAAATAGATAAATATGTTGATATAAATGCCAAAATAAAGGAATGGAACCAGTTACCCTCAAATGGTGTATGAACAGAAAATTACATTTAATAGATGAAAAATAAAATTTTGAATAAAAAATAAACATAAATGTCATCATTAAATTTGAGGAATCTAAATAGAGCCAGCATAAATATTACATCAAACCTATCAATAAACATGAGGGTTTCTAATGGTAGGACATATTATATTCATAAATATAGTTGAATAATACAAAAAGTAAAACCAAAATGAATCCCTTGGTGACGAAGGAAACACAATTTCATTTTCCTTCAATCATATTCCATCTGAACCAATATGATCAATCTCCGGAGCCTGAACCCCTTTCGAACATCTGTGAAATTTTCCATATCACTAAAACCCTCCAAAAAAACAAGGAATAAATTTAATGAAAAAACAGGTAATTATGTTCTTATTAAGTATAAAGAAGGTTTCATACCAACCAATAATCTATATTAAAAAGTGAATGTAAATCAACCACCTCTATAAATATCTAAGATGTTACCCCCAACCATAAAATAGATTTTACCAAATTTATTAAATAGAACCCGAAGATGGTACCGAACATACCCATGATGCTAAAATAAATGTGTACTTCCATTATCAAAATGGATCTAATCAACCCCCTTATGGGGGTACAAAAATATAATTTTCTATACATTTGTCATGTACCAACCCAAAAAAATAAATAAATTTTATATTACATTGAACACCATAGGACTTAAGTCTCTTGTGATGCATATTCACTCATACACCTCAACAGGTGCTCCCATATTGTAACAGCCCGAAATAATATGAGAATTATTCTTTTTAATTTCATTGATGTCTTGTGTTATACACTACACCAAAATTAGCTTGTTCTATATGCAACACCATATTAGCTTGCAGTATACGCAACACTATTCTAGGCTTGTGTTACGGACAATTTCAAGTTTGTTTTGGAGAAATTTAGCCTATGCAACATTAAGTATAGATTGTGTCTAATGTATAAATAAAATAATTTTTTATTACGTCATATACAACAACAAATAGTGCTTTCACTACACGCAACCATGACTTGGCTTGCATTACACGCAATTGCGACCTTCCATGATAACGTGTGTAGTACGCAATACTGGGATTCAATAAACAACGATGTATTGTTATGATATTATTATGAACTAGACGTTATGAATAGTATTAACTACATTTTTAATTTTATAACAGTATTATTCATATTACATATTTTCTAGAACATTGTATGAGAACAAAATAACATTTTAACGTAAAATATGTTTTTTTAAACAATTCAGTTTTGCCGCCTTTTGATGGCACACCCACTTTATATGTAGTTGTTGACTTGTTTATAATTTCAATTTGACTAATTAAAATTCTTCCTTGGAATCAGGATATAAAAATTTAATTTGGGGAAAATTTTCATATTATTCTGATAACATTCATATTTTAATTAATTGTTAAAACACAATATATTTTAATTAAAAACAACTTTTTTCATCGCAATAATTTATATGGATAGATTAACTTTTTAATTGGGTTTAATGTTTAATTAAAATTTATTTTTACCATTTAATCCAATGCTGTTCATTGGAATTAATTTCACTTTGAATTTGGACATAAACAAGTCTTGATCTTTTGATAGTTATTGTTTCACAAAAACACACTATTTGTTTTGATAACGGGAATTAATTTTAAAATTAATTAATGCCACTTATATTTTTTGAATTTATAAAAATATACATCATTTTTGAATTCGGAATATCAAATATATCTTAGGCTGAATATTTGGTATTTTTCTGAAAAACATTAGTTTTTTATGAATAGTGAAACCACTTAGTGGTTGTTAAAAAACCAACTCATTCATTTAAATGAAATTTTACCACTTCTATGAATTTAATTTCAAAAATCCGACATACATGGTTGTTATCAAGAAGTAAAATGTGGTCCAATATGAGGAAAATAAATTTTGGTGAACAGTAACTTTTGATTTTTATTTATTACGGTTAAAGGTAAATAGGGTAATTCGGGGTTAAAAGATATTATAATAATTGAAAATTACCTTAACACAATTTTTAACCTTATTGGATGAGTACTGGCTGACCATGGGCATCCATGGGTCTATTTTGGGACCCCATTGAGCCACATGGTAGTGATAATGATAATTTGAATTAATTAATTAAATGTAAAGACAAAAGTGACATTAAAAAATCTTTTATTAATTATTTTTTATAAGGGGTTAAATAAATTATCTTTTATACTATAAATATTCATTGAAAATATAAAAATATTTCCCACATGATGGTATTTGTTTATTATTTTTAGACATCAAATAAATTAAATTATTTATGACACAATAATGATGTAGTATTACCTCATTAATAAATGATTTAAATAAATAAGGTAATAATGATCAACAAATTATAAAAAAACATGTACAATTATGATTTAATGGTTTTATATCTACCATGAGTCAACTTATCGTCATCTTTAATGATTTTTTGACCTTTTGAAACCGAAGATAAGCTTGTAATAAAATAATATTTTCACACATTCCAAAGGTTCTCCTCTCTTCCCTTATAAAAGGGAACCACCTCCCTCTACACTTTACACAACTTTGAGTCTTCAATCTTAGACAACCCCTAACAATTTACCTTATCAACATCCCATGAAACATTTTAGTGCATCTGGTATTCTCAAAATCCCAACTCTAGTACCTTAAGTGGAAGTTAACATGAGACACGTCGAGGAAGAGGTAATATCTTCTACTGATTCCTTCAAGTTTCTATTTTCTTCAACTTATTCTTCATTATTTTTTTCATTATAACGTAATAAAATCAGTATCACTAATATAATGATATGTTATTATAAATATGAAACAACCCCATTTCACTTTCTATCAATCCTACGGAAAAAGAAATCACCAAGCGTGGGTACGTAAGGAATACAGCCTCCACGTCGTGGTGTAATATGTATTCCACCACCAACTTACTTGGATGGGTATAATGGTGTCAATAATAACTATATATAGTTATTATAACATCATAATGATTCTAATATATTATATCATCCACTCCAATTCAATTCAATAAATATTGGAACGATATCATGACTCATGCGTACGTATGGATTACTGTATCCACGATGCGATGAGATTTATTCTCCATGTTAACCATTCAATATTGATTATAAATTACATATAATGAATAATAATGAAATATATGACATGATAAAGCTATTGTATGTATTTATATATATATATATATTTGTGTCATCTACTTACTTCAATTCAAGTCAATAAGGCAAAGAAAACATCATTCATGTGTACGTACGGCCTACCATCTCCCTGAACGGTGTATTTCATTTCATTTATCTATTTATATATATATGTATATATACTGAATATATATGATTTATAAATAATTATTTACATTCTGGATGTATGTAAATACTGATATAAGTAATAATAATATCAAGAACAACATGTCCAATCACGTACGATAAATAAAAAGATTTTACCCAAAATGTTGCGTTAACATTAAATTTGAAAAAGAATGGGTAATATGAAGTCATATGTGAACCATACATAATATCATAAAAATGAATATAATTCATTAATAAGTAAATGACATTATTTAAATTATTATACAAGAGGTTTGGATATGTACGAAGAATATCGGACATAAGGTAATGGATAGTTATTCCAATCTCATTCTTATCCGAGATTGTTTATTCGGAAGTATTTACTAGGGTTATGTTTATCATACATGTCCATATGTTCACAAAATTTTTTCTTAAATTTTTTAATTTTATTCCATTTATGTTTAAATTCATTTTTACCTTTTTTAATTTTACCACATCATATGGAAGGAATCATTCTTTTTTTAACCAAAGGAGGTACTTTTTTACTTTTCTGAAAAAAGTACAAGATGAATGTTTTTTTACTGATACCGAATTAATGCATATTTATGGTTTCATAACTACTTATATTCATGAAGCTTCCTATACAATATTTCATGATTAATTTATACAAAATAGATTTCATTAAAAATATCATGGAATTTTTAGAAAAGAAAATTACTTTGAAGAAGAAATGATATTTTCCTCAAGAATTCATTTCAAGTGTTTTATCAAGACTACTTTCCTTCTAGGATGGAATTATTTAATATGGTCATGTCTCATGTATAATGTCCCAATTATTTACATGGTTTTATTTTGTTTACTTTGTAATTCTATCCATTTTTTATATATGGATTATGTTATGATGGGATGATGTTTATAAAACCCATTTTATTATTTGGGTTATGATGTAAGATTTATGTTTATTTTGTGTCACACATAAGAATGATTTCATTATGAGATGGGTGAGACCTATATCTTCCTCCAATTAAATGGGTAGAGATTTATATCTCATGAGATAGATGTGGCTAGAACGGTAAGTCAATCCGTTTCTATGATACAGGAATGGAACGAGGAGTGAACTCGATTCGGAAAGGGACTTTGTCCACTAAGATGGTATTGACAGCAATGTCTTGGCTACTATGAAAATCATAACATGTGCATAATGGTTGCCACAATTACATGTTTCATTCCCAAGATATTTTATCATGATTTATGTTCCTTTATGATATATTCCTTATGCACTTCTATGATTTATGCCTTTCCTCATGATTTCGATATTTAGATTTTATGTTCAAGTTTTTGCATTCAAATGTTTATAGATTGTTTTATATTCTCTATGTTTACTCTTACTGAGCATTTGAGCTCACCCATTTCATGTTTTCTTTTCCCTAGGCTATAAAGAATTGTTTTAGGTAAGAAAACAAAAGGGGTGATCTTTATAGGATATATTGACGATCTTTCACCATGATTAGAAGATTATGTTCTGAGTTTCCAAAGACACTAAACTATTACGGTCCTTGAGTGTTGGTTTTTGTTATGTATTAATTATTCTGTAAAAGTAATGTAATATCCAGGTACTTTAACCTTGGGTCTCTATAGTTGGAATCAGAGTAAAGGTTGATATAATCTTTGGAAACTAGGATGCGAATGCATTTGTGAGATCCCTAGAGTTTTTTCTAAGGTATTCCTAGGGATGTCCCAATGGTTACGTATAATTATATTTTATAGTCCTATAAATACGGAAATGATCATAGAATTAAACCTAACATATTAGATATTTAAGGTACTCCACCTTTATTAGGTTTTTTTCCTAGCATGATTTTTTCCTCAGACAATGTTTTTTTTGGGTTTTAGACGATGGGTGGAACCCGAAGGAATCGTGTTGATCAATGTAATGGAAAATGAAATGATTTTCCTCCGGAACAACCAAATGTGATGAGAGGTAGAGTGAAAAATCTCATTTCTATACTTACTCAAGTTGTGAATCATTCTGTACTTCCAAATTAGAAGAGAAAAGAACAATATTATATTGAGTCCTTCATGAGGAAACGTCCACCATATTTTAATGGGTCTTCTGATCATCTTTTTGCTGAACAATAGATCAGTAACATTGAAAAGATATTTTACATACGTTGTTGTATAGAGCATGAAAAATTAATTTTAGTAGTTTACTATTTAGATGGTGAAGTAGACCAGTGTTAGATCTAACTAAGAATACAAGGCCCCAAGACGAAATTAAATCCATGGAATGGAACGAGTTCAAGAACTTGTTTTTCAATATGTACATCCTTCATATTCTTCAAACAAAGATGGATAAGGAGATTTTTGAGCTTATGAAAAAGGATTATGAACTTTTTCGTATATGCGAAGTGAATTTTACAAGGCTTGCAAGGTATGCATCTGGATTTATCAACCATCCTGAATGTAATGTTGATCGATTCTTCAGTGGCTTAAAACCAAGTCTTCAAAGGGCACTAGCGATAAGAGACTTCAGTATCTATGGAGAAATATTGCATTTTTCTATCAAGGTAGAACTGAAAGTTGGTGTTACATATCCATCTCATGGTTTTGACATGAAACGAAAAATGGAGTTCATGGAAAAATCTCAAAAAATGGGAAAAGAAGGTGAATGTTTATTTATTCTCAAAGTGTGGAAAGAATAATGGTGGAGATTGTCTAAAAGGTACTAGAAAATGTTTCATGTGTGGAAAAGAAGATCATCGAGTAGCTGAGTGCTGAAGTAATTGAAAAAAGGTAGCTAATGGTGTGAATAGAGAAAAGACATCAGAAAACGCACCACCAACACTTCAATTCTTCAAGTGCAAGGAAATGGGGAATTATTCTAACCAATGTCATAATCTAAGTGTTAATGGTGATCAACATCAAAACCCACTTAAGTCAAAGGAAAAAGGTAAGCCACATAAAATCACTATTGGCGATGTTGTGTTTAAAAATGACGTAGTGGAATGATTATGTGTTTATATAATATGATTCCAAAATAATGTTGTAGAATCTAAAAGTATTGTGGAATATTTAAATATGTATTTATTGGTTTATTGTGGTTTTCAATGATTATATTGTACCGGTTACCATGAAAAGTGATTAAAATATTTTTGGAAAGCAGCCGATATGCGCATAATGAAGGGATTATGTGAAAATAATATGTTTGATATTATTAATGAGCTCATGACTGATATAAAGACAAAGTGATCTCATGGTTTGAGTATATAAAAATTTTGGGATTTTGGTAGGAGGAAATAGTTAACTTTTGACAGCATTCATGTTTTCATTAAGGTTCAATGGGTATTCATTTTTAAATAGAATAACCGATTAAGGTATTCAGATGTTTGTAATGTGACCAGCAAGATATATCTTGTGATATATTAGGGATAAATGATGATATTCCAGTGCTTGTTATGTGACCTTTCAAGTAATCATTTTCATTACACTATAAGATTGGACAAATGTATTTTGGATAAACCTAAAAATTGGAATAGATTATGTTGGACATAAGATAGTATTATTTAAGAATAGAACTTTTTTTTGATATTATTTCTCGAATTTGATAATAGAATAGTTTTAGAAAAAGGATAACCCATAGGACAAGCAACAACCCGTCACGTCGGACAAGGCTGTGGGAATCGAACCCACAACCGATGTGCGACAAGCCTTTATCACATACCACTAGCCTACATGAAGTCCCTTGTTAGTAGAAACTAGTTTTATTATATTAAGCGCTATGATAGATGAAGTATAATTCAATTTCAGCAACCATATACGATTAACCTCACCACAGATGGACTTATGTATATTTTGATAACTTTTGATAACCTTTTGTTGGAGACAGATAGAATGACCCATCATTTTATCACATGATCTGCTAACACTTCAAGAATGACAAATTCAACTTCATTTTTATAAGAGATGATGTGGAAATTTTCAAGGCACAAATAATGGTGAGATTTCACCAAAATTAAGTAAGTATTTATTCTAATTCCAATTATTCAACATTATGGAAATGATCTTGAAAACCAAAAATGATTTCCAAGTGTCCTCATATCCAATGAACAGATGGTACCTTAGATCATCACATATTTAGGGCTTTCTGATTGTTGGCTTTTTCATAGCCATGTTCTCTACCACTCTACATCAGAACTTGATGGTTAGATTTCTCTTCAATATCCATATTTTCACCTATGTTAATTTATGTGGAAACTCAGTGATGAGTTAATTTGGGTAACCGTTATGTTTCATACTTCACTTTTTAAAATTATGTTTTTGTATTCCTTTTTACGATGTGGGTTTCTATGAAAAAACATTCAAGTAGTAAACCATTTACATCCCCAACGAATTTCGAGGGACAAATTCATTTTAAGGGGTGTAGAATGTAACAACCCGTGATTTTATGAGAATTATTTTTTTAATTTCATTGATGTCTTGTGTTATACACTACACCAAAATTATCTTGTTATATACGCAACACCGTATTAGCTTGCAATATATGCAACATTATTCTTGGCTCGTGTAACACACAATTTCATTTACATTTTGTAGAAATTATTCTATGCAACATTAAGTATAGATTTTGCCTAATGTATAAATAAAATAAGTTTTTATTATGTTATATGCAACAACAAAGGGAGCTTTCACTACATGAAGCCTTGACTTGTCTTGCATTACACGCAATCGTGACCTTCCTTGATAGCATGTGTACTACGAAATTCCGGGTTTCACTAAACAACGATATATTGTTATAATATTTTTATGAACTAGCTATTATGAATAGTATTAACTACATTTTGAATTTTATAACATTATTATTCATCTTAAATATTTCCTATAACATGGTATGAGAAGAAAATAAATTTTTGGGGTACAATAAGTATTTTTCAAAAAATGCAATTTTGGCACCTTTCGATGGCGTAGCCACATTAAATCTAGTTTTTGACATGTTTATAAGATCAATTTGACAAAATAATATTCTTCCTTGGAATTAGGATATAAAAATTTAATTTAGATAAATTTTTTATATTATTCTGATAACTTTTATTTTTTAATGAATTGTAAAAACAATCTATATTTTAATTAAAAATAACTTTTTTCATCGCAATAATTTATATGGTTAGATTATATTTTTAATTGGTTTTAAAATGTAATTAGAATATTTTTTTACCATTTAATCCAATTTTGGTCATTGAAATTTATTTCACATTGAATTTGGACATAAAAAAGTGTAGATATTTTGATAGTTAATGTTTCTTAAACACACACTATTTGTTTTGATAACGAGAATTAATTTTTAAATTAATAAATTCAACATTTAAGTTTTTAATTTGAAAAAATAGCCATCATTTTGAAATTAGGAATATCAAATATATCTTAGGCGGAATTTTTTGTATTTTTTAAGAAAAACATTAATTTTTTATAAATAGTAAAACCACTTAGTGGTAGTCAAAAAAATGACTATTTCATTTTAATGAAATTTTACAACCTATGTGTATTGAATTTCAAAAATCTAACAAAAATGGTGGTTATGAAGATGTAAAATGTCTTTCAATAAGATGAAAATAATTTTTAGTGAATATTAACTTTGGAATTTTATTTACTGCGGTTAAAGGTAAATAGTGTAATTTAATGTTAAAAGAATATTATAGTAATTCAAAATTACCTTAACACTTTTCATAACCATATTGGATTAGTAGTGCCCGACCATGGGCATCCTTGGGTTGATTTTGTGACCCCATTGAGCCGCTTGTTAGGGATAATGGCAATTTGGATTAATTAATTTAATTTAAAGACAAAATTGACGTTAACAAAAATCATTTATTAATTACTTTTTAGAAGGGGTTATATAAATTATATTTTGAAATATAAATATTAATTGGAAAGATAAAACTATTTCCTACATTGTTGTATTAGTTTTATAATTTTTAGACATCAAATAAATTAAATTATTTATGAGACAATAATGATGCATCATTTACCTCATTAATAAATGATTTAAATAAATAAGATTATAATGGTTAAAATATTATCCATAACATGTCAAATTCTGATTGGATGATTTTATTTCGACCATTAGTATTCTTTTCTTCATCTTTAATGATTTTTGGACATTTGGAAATCGAATATAAGCTTATAATAAAATAATATTTTCACACTTTCCAAAGGTGCCCATCTCCTCCCTTATAAAAGGGAACCTCCTCCCTCTCATATTTACACAACATGGATTCTTCAAGCTCAGAAAAACCCTACCCATTTCCCATATTAACATCCATAGAAACATATTATAGGTTTTTGTCTTCTAATAAGACCATCTCTATTCCCTTAAGTGGAAGTATAAAGGAGGCACACTGAGGAAGAGATAATCTCTTCTACCGATTCTTTCAAGTTTCGTTCTTCTCCAACTTCTTCTTCTTTAGTTGTTTAATTATAAGGTAATAAAATTAGTATCACTAATATACTGATATGTTATTATAAATATTAAACAACCCCATTTCACCTTCTATGAATCCTATGGAAAATGAAAGCACCACGTGTGTGTACGTATGAAATACCGTCTCCACGTGGTGGTGTAATCTGTTTTTCCACCACCAACATACTTGGATGGGTATAGTGGGGTAAATAATAACTATATATAGTTTTTATACCATCATAATTATTCTGAGATATTATATCATCCACTCCAATTCAATTCAACTATTATTGAAATGATATCATCGCTCGTGTGTACGTACATATTACTGTCTCCACAACACGATGATATTCATTCTCCATTTTAAAAAATAAATAGTGATTATAAAGTATATATAATGAATAATAATGAAATATATGACATGATAAAGCTACTGGATTTATGTATATATATGTGTGTGTAATCTACATACTTGAATTCAAGTCAATAAGTAAAGGGAAACATCGTTCATGAGTACGTATGGCCTACCATCTCTGTCAATAATGTATTTCGTTTCATTTATCTATTTATATATATATATATACTGAATATATATGATATATATAAACCATGATTTACATTTTGAAAGTAATTAAATCCTGATATAAGTAATAATAATATCATGAACAACATGTCCCAACACGTAGGATAAATAAAACAATTTTACCCAAAACGCTGCTTTAACATGGAATTTACAAAAGAACGGGTCATATAAAGTCATAAGTGAACCATACATGATGTCATAAAAATAAATACAATTCTTTAATAAGAATATGACAATATTTAAATCATTATAAAGGATGTTTGGATACGTACGAAGCATATCGACCCTAAGGTAAGGGCTAATTATTCAAATCTCATTTTTATCCGAGATTGTTTATTCGTAAGTATTTATTGGGGTTATGTTTATCATCCATCTCCATATTTTATAAAAATGTTTGCATATAATTTTTAATTTTCTTCCATTTATGTTTAATTTCATGTTTACCCTTTTTCACTTTACCACATCGTATAGAAGGAATCATTCTTTTGATTTCCAAACGAGGTACTTTTTGAATTTTTTGAAAAAAGTACGAGAAGAATGTTTTTTTATCTTATACGGCATGAATGGATTATTACGGTTTCATAAATCATTATCTTCATGAAGCTTCCTATAAAATATTTCCTGATTATTTTAATCAAATCCATTTCATTTAAAATTTCATTGCATTTTGATAAAAGAAAATGTTTTTGATGAAGAAATGATATTTTCCTCAATAATTAATTTTAAGTGTTTTATCAAGACTCTTTTGCATCTAAGATAGAATTATTTAATATGGTCACATCTCAAGTACAATGTCACTATTATTTACATGGTTTGATTTTGTTTATGATGTAATGATATCCATTTTTAATATATGGATTATGTTATGATGGGATGATGTTTATGAAACCCACTTTATTCATTGGGTTATGATGAAAGATTTATGTTTATTTTGTGGCACACATAATAACGATTTCATTATGAGATGGGTGGGACCTGTATTTACCTCGAATGCATTGGTAATGCATAATATCTCATGAGATAGACATAGTTGTAATGGTAATTTAATCTGGTTCTGTGATACGGGGCTAGAAAGAGGAGTGAACTCGATTCAGAAAGGGACTTTGTCCACTATGATGGTCTTGGTAGCAATGTTGTGGAAACTATGGAAATCATAACATGTGATTAATGGTTTCCATATTTACATGTCTTATTCCCATTCTATTATATCATGATTGATGTTCCTTTAAGATATATTCCTTACTTACTTCCAAGATTTATTCCTTTTCTCATGTTTTTTATGTTTAGATTTTATGTTCATATTTTTGCATTCAAATGATTATGGATTGTTTTATGTTCTCTATTTTTTACCCTTACTGAGCATTTAAGCTCACCCAATGAATAAAGTGGGTTTCATAAACATCATCCCATCATAACAGATATCTTTCCTAAACTCCACAAAAATCCCAAACAAAATTTGTTCCTTCTTCATACCCATGAAACACATTGAATATATGTTGTCTTGCATCTCACAAGATACTAAAAAGTATTATTTTATCACAGCTTATTCAAGTCGCTTTCCATAATGATTCACATATGAAAATGAACCTCATGTAACATGCATATCCAAAATTCCATGATGCCAACAACCATCAATAATCATTCATCCAATAATTATCATGTATAATTCAGGTAGCCACAAACTCATATATATATATATATATAGCACATCTGTAAAGATTCTATCATACTAAACAACGTCAGGTTAATCATTAAACAAACCTAAATGTACAATACTCAAAATGCCATTCCAAAATTAAATAAAAATATATAGCTTGGTCACAATCCTGGTATACCTCAGAATGTTGTTAAATCCCCAGCGTTCTCTATCCCTAGAATCCCCACAACCCAATCCTATAGTAAACATGGTATCGTGAAGCATTAACTCCCTATGTTTCTACAGAATCCACTATACAATAACCCCACTATTGGGTCACACTACAACTTTATGATCCTTCATGTGAATTTGATACTTGGCTACCATCACCTAGTACATATCTTAGTCAAATCGTAACAACATTATTCTACCTAGATACCAAACTTCTAGCTATCCGAGTAGGATTTATATAGAACCTCTTGTGATTATCAACCATTACACGTGATTGGAACTCCTTTGGATGAAACTCTCACTATGTTTGAACTAGTAATGGAATCCCAAACATGAACCAGGCCATCAGTGATCCACTATGAGTATGTTTAGTAGAGTCTTTGGCATGATTGCCTTATTTTAATTCATCCTAGCCACACTTATAATCATCTAAATCATCACAATTGAAATCACCTCATGTCGTAACTTGTCTCTAGAAATACCGATCTATTAAATTTGACTCAGCTATGAGCACATGACTCACATCCTATAACAATGATTTTTACATGAATATATTCACCATTACTCAAAAATCATTCCATAAACTATCATCAACATGCTTTACATTCAACATGTCATCAATCAAAATGTCATATTTGAAGTGATATAACATGGTGAATGACTCTTAATAGTCCATGATGTACATGTACGTAACATCCCCAATAAGTAAATAATTATGGATTTTCATGTCTATGTCTATTTATGAATTATATAGTGTTTTAATGGCTTAAAATGAGAATAAACCCAATCTTAAGCCTTGAATTCTCTAATATTTTTAAATGATTATTTTACCGCCTTTTGATGGTGGACCATTTTAATTCTTTATATTTAAAATTTTATAATCTCTATTTGTAAACATAAAATTAATCTTTAGTATTGGGATATTAAAATTTACTTTGGATAAATTTTAGGTATTTTTCTAACAATGTTCATTTTTTTATGAATACTGAAAAATATTGCATTTTACTTCAAAACTGTTTCTTCATCTAATTTAAATATATGGATAGATTATCCTTTTAATAGGTTTTAATGTTTAATTAGAATATATTTTTACAATTTATTCCAATGTTGGTCATTGTAATTAATTTTAATTTTGAATTGGGCATAAACAAGTCTCAAACTTTTGATAGATATTATTTCTAAAAAACCAGCTATTTGTTTTGACAACGGGAATTATTTTTAAATTAATTACTACGATTTTTGTATTTGGAATTTGCTAAAATTGATTCCATATTTTGAATCAGAAGGTCCAAATTATGTAATTATAACTCTTTTGATTCTCGACATTATGAATAGTAATGCTAGTAATTATCATTAATTGTCCTGATTAATTAGTAATCAGGTAGTTAAGGGTAATAAAATAGTATCATAATAATATAAAATGACCCCAAATTGTGTCCTAATTCTACTGGTTGTGTCATGTCTGACCATGGGATGCCTTTTTCCAACATTTGGACCCCATGGAATCACTTTTGTGTGATAGTTACATTTTATATTTTTATATTTTAAAGAAAGTTAAATAGTCATTGTAAATCTATAAATATTTACTACATCATGGTATTTTCTTATAATTTTTAGGCATTAAATAAATAAATTTATTTATGACACCATGACGATGTAGTGATTACCTCATTAATGAACGATTTAAATAAAATGAAAATATAATGTAAAATCAAAGACTTAAAATTGTCAAAACCTATTGTATTGGTGGGTTTCACACCCTTATCACTTTATCTTCGAAATATATCATTTCGGGACCTTTAAAATAAGAAAATCATTTTATAATAAAGTAACATTTCCATACATTCCAATAGTGCCCCTCCTCCCACTTATAAAAGGCCCCCACCTCTACCACCATACCCACACCTCTCGAGCTATTGGATCAACCAAAATCTGCTCATTTTATCTGTCCAAATCCATCTCTTCATCATAGATGCCTTACCTTAGGCAGAATTCTCTTCATGAAACCCATTTTGTTCAAACCAAGGGGAGTTATCCGATTTAAAGGTAATGTCTTCTCTTATGTCATTTTGTTTTATTTTGCTTCTCCAATCACCTAAAACCTTTTCTTCCTTTATATTGTAACAACACCAGAATCCTTAATATACTAGGATGTTTTTATGAGATGGATTTGATTTAGACTTACACACACTCTCATCTAATGGTTAAAGAACATGATTTTTCTGTGGGAGGCGAATTACTGCATCACGAAACGATGATTACTCAATATTCTTTTAACACCTTTCATGGTGGCCATTAATAAGTCACTATATTTATATATGATATATATTATGTTTATTTTTTCCTTACGCTTCTGTATTTTTTATTTATGGAATACCTTTACAGTTTCCATTATGGGTAAACGCGATATTTTCATTTTAGGTAGTGCGGACTACAGCCACCTCAATGTGGATTGAGTCATTAATTTCATATGTCCACTAATGCAGAAAACGTTTTTTACATCGGTTATTTTTCATTTTTTACGTCGGTTTCTAGCTGACGTTAATACGTGCGACGTTATAAATAAGGTTTTTGACGTCGGTTATTTAAAAACCAACGTCAGAAACATAAAATCGCGATGTTTATCACGTCGGTTATTTTAGAACCAATGTGATAAAGAAAATGGGAAGGGTTTAGCACGTCGGTTATTTAACAACTGATGTGATAAAAGGCCTGGAAAATGGTTTATCACGTCGGTTATTAAACAACCGACATGATAAACAGGGGTGAGGGGGGTTTATCACGTCGGTTCATATAGAACTGATGTGATAAACTGGGGTGAGGGGGATTATCACGTCGGTTCTATAAGAACCAACGTGATAAGCCGGGGTGAGTGTGGTTTATCACGTCGGTTCTTATAAAACTGAAGTGAAAACCCGTTAGAGGTGGGATTATCACGTTGGTTATTATATCATCACCATGATAAACCGGCGGGAGGCGGTTTATCGTGTCGTTTATTCAATAACCGACGTGATAAACCATTGTCCAGGCCTTTTATCACGTCAGTTATTCAATAACCGACGTGATAAACTATTCTCCAGGCCTTTTATCACGTCGGTTATTAAATAACTGACGTGATAAACCATTCTACAGGCCTTTTATCACGTCGGTTATTAAATAACCGACGTGATAAACTATTTTCCAGGCATTTTATCACGTCAGTTATTTAATAACCGACATAATAAAACCAATTTTTTTTAAATAGAATGCAGTCATCTTCTCTCCAGCAGAATCAACCAGAAAACAAATCAAGAAATCATACCACAAAAACAGAAGTATATCAAAATTAAGCATGCACATAGATAACATATAAAAATTACCCCCTAGACAGCCCCCACCCTCATTTATACCCCATGGACAACCCTCCCCCACCCTTTTGGATCCCTCACCCTCGTGTATACCCCCTAGACAGCCCTCCCCCACCCCATTGGAGCTCCCACCCTCATGTATACCCCTTGGACAACCCTCCCCCACCCCATTGGAGCCCCCACCACACTCCTGGACTGCCCCCCGACACCCGGACACCCCCAAACACCCCTCGACAACCCCCCACCTGCCTGAACAGCACCCCTCACCCCCTCACCCCTCTTGACAGCCCCACCACACCCCTGGACAGCCACAAACACCCCTTGCTAACCCCCCCCCCCCCCCCCACCCCTGGACAGCACTCCCACACCCCTGGACCGCCTTCCCACACCCTTGAACATCCCTGCCACCCCCTAGGACTGTCCCCCCACCCCACCAGACAGCCCTCCTAGACTGCTGGACACCCCCCAACCCCACTGAACACACCCCCACACCCTTGGAACCCCTCCCCCACAGACCCAAATCAATACCTGAAAAACCATCAAAAGTAGACCAAAACAAGAAGTAGAGAAAAATTAAACATTCACTTATATAACATTCAAAACTTACACTGTCAACATAAAAAAACTAAATCTAACCTAAACAACTACCAAATACATAATTAAAACGACAATATTCAAAATTACACTTTACATTACAAACAACTAAAATTCAATCAAACCTGTAAAATAATTTGACCACTCCACTTGTACGTGTTTGATGTCTTCAGCAGTATAGGGTTGAGGGTCATCAAAAAGCTACAAATGAAAAATAAGATAGTTAACATGTATAATGAATAAATCAAATTGAAATATTATGGCAATGTTTAAGAGGAAATCATACCAAGTCAAAATTCCCAACTGTCCCAGTTGTTATTATTTCATACAAAATCATAACATATAATATCCGCATTCGATGAGGCCTTGTTGTTCATTACAATTCTGTTTGAATGAGTGTAAATTAAATATATTATTTTTATGTAATAAATCAAAAAGTTCAAATTATAAATGGAAATTTACATTCGCATTTACATATTTGATCTTTGCATTTCTTTTCATTGTGTTTTTTCGAAATTAGACCCATGCACTGTTAGAAAATAATAAGAATGGGGTAAATTTAAAATTCATTATAATATATAAAACTTTTGAGAAATTGAAACTTACTTTTCCAATATATTCTTAAAACTTTCCGGCACATCACCATGAACAGAGCATATCTAATAAAGAGCTTTCTCCCTTGGTCAAAAAATCCCTAACATCCAATGATCACTGATAAAAGTAAATTTAATGTTAGTGGTTTTTATGTTAAAAGATAATTAACTCTTTGAGAGAAATGTGTTTCATACCTCTCACAAAAAGGAATCATCCAACATTGTGTGATTATATTCTTTTCAAATCTTTCAGCAATATAAACCATTAATTGTTCCTCTTTCAATGAACATGCTTCAGGGGAAATCAATTGCGGGTCCATGAATCCATATACTTCTGTCAGCTCATTCCTCTCACAAATTTTATAAAGATACCTAATACAAAACATACATAAGTATACATTTTTAATAAATATAACGCATGGAAAAGGTGTTAAGAATTACATGGAAAAAATTTGCACCACGTTGAGGACCAACTTATCTCCATTAACAAGCTCCATGATATCAGTTTTTGTAATACCCACACTTATTTCATGTCCACAAACATGAGATTCTATTGGAAACTCATAAAAACCCAACATCAAATGTGAATATCTTGACAATCTGTCAAGACCACTAGAATCTGTATCTGATGTCGTAGCCTGTTGTCTTTTTTGTTGTCTATACAATATTTCATTACCTTTGAAGTATTCCTGTGATAAAAAATTGAAAAATATAGTAGTTTTCTAATGATAAAACAACTTTAATAAACAAATAAAATAAAAGATATAACATTCATACCTCTATGGTAATGAGTCGAAGAAGTATGGATGACCAAACTAAAAAATGGCTGATACTCTGTCCAACTGTCGCCACATCATCTGTAGGTATTGGTACCCTAGCTGATCTATCTATAATATCTTGTACAGTGACCCTTTGATTCTCTACCTCTAATTGTTGATGATGAATTGTATCTCCTATACAATATACTAACATGTATGCTACTATATGATGTTGAGAATCATCAACATACAACTCGCAATATGTAGGAAGCTGCGGTGGAGGTGTAGGATAAAAAATGGGGTCCGCAGGCTGAGGTGGGGGAGTGGGAGCTACTGGCGGAGATGGAGGATAAATAATGGGGTCTTCAGGGGGAGGTGGAGGAGTGGGAGGTTCAGTCTGAAATTGTCTTTGCATTTCTGCAAACATAAACTGCACCGAATCTCTAATCTTTTCCTCCATCGTCGCATTAATATTTTGAACTTCAGCCTCCAAGGATTATATTTTTTTTATAAACCCCCTCAATGATAGAAGTTGAAGAATGTGGAAACACTTTTCTTACCGATACACCTGCCGGATATCCTCTTATATGACCAGGATGTTCGGGCCTTCCCAATGCTGCAAATAAAATATCATCCCTCCCAGTAGCTCTAAATGTCCACTCTGAACTATGCTCCTCAAGAGAGTCCTGTATTAATTAATTGAACATTTATGTAATGATTGAAACTTATATGAAGAAAAAAGTTAACTTAAATAAATTAAAAAGATATCTTACAATCCTCTCAGCTATGATTCCCGATTCTTCCGAAAGCTATTTCCCTTTTTTCCCATCCGAGCTCTCTTCCATTTCTCATGTATAGATGGAGGGGATGGAGAGGCCACCTCTCCAGAGCTTGAAGACTCAGCTCTTAGTTGTTGAAATTTTTCCGCCATCATTTGTTCTTCCAATAATGCATACCCTCCCCGAGATAAAGTATGAGGGTATACATTTTCAGATTGGATCTCCGGATGAGATTTCCTTGTTTGCTGTAATTTAAGAATAAGAAATCATTAACAAAACATTAATAAAATCATTTATATAAGAAATTTTATAAAAGTTTACATTGCCCTTAACAGAAATGACTCTTTTTTTCTACTTTCAAAAAACTATCTCTATGTGTCTTCATCTATAAAAGGATATATACGACATGGATTGTCGTGACTCCTATGACCATAAATGAAATCAGATGAGAGGGTTGATTTGAAATCCCTCCATCTCCTGGCAGCCAACGATAAGCATTTCTTCCTGACTCCTCCAGTGTCAGGAATATCAAATATCATCTGATAAAGAAGAGGTTAAACATATTATATATAATAGAAACATTAAAATAATGGTCAAACAATGACAAATGATCTTACCAAAATCGTCTCCCACAACTGAGAGATAATCTCTTTATCCACACCTCTCCAATCATCATACAGAATGCTTACTTTGGTCTTAGCTTGAGTTTCAAGAAAACTATTAAAATCTTTGGCATTCGGACCTCTAGGAATATCGTCATCATCAAACTCAACGACTATCCTCTGATCCTACATACGGGCAAGTGATAATTTTGGTAAATATGTGCACCCACGTTTACCAACCTTTGAACTCTTTGTCGTAATAGGAGCATGTGAATAATCATCCCTAGAGGTACGACCAGCAATATGCTCCTCTCCAGAATCATGTGGTTGATCATCTGAATGATCTGTCATTATCCTTCAAATCAAAAAAACAAACTTCACTTCACAAATATACAAATTCAAATATTTTAATAATACTGTAATCAGAAAATAGAAAAGTGTACTAAGTTACATAATAGTAAAGATTGGTAATATGGTAAGCATGTTAAACAATGTTAAAGATGAAAAAGATGGTCAAGATGGTCAGGATGGTAAAAATGGTAAAAATGGTAAACCTGGTAAACATTGTAAACATGGTAATGTAATTGTTAGTGAACGAAAATAAGAATTTTAAAATTCATGTAATGGTTATAAACATGATAAAGTAAACTAAACAAACATAAAATAAACAAAAACATATACTTATTTTATTTTAAAACATTTTTTAATAAATACAAAACTTACAATATGTAACATTTATGGAAAACATAAATGTAAATAAGAAATAATCATATGTTACCTGTAATTTTAGGAATGTAAAAATGGATTGTTTTCCCAAATTCCTTCGTCGTGATCGTTCCTTATGGCAAAAACTATGTCTTCAACACGGTCATCATTATGTTTTGTTAATATTTTCATGGAAGTAGGGATCTCACATAAATCAGCATATTCATCAAGTTCATTCTCACCAAAATATTGTTTTTCCCCTTGTAAAACAACAGCCCACTTCATATCTGATTGATCTACTACATAGAAAATTTGTTTTTCATCTGTTGACATTATAAAAGAATCAGTTGTGTCTTCCAATCTATTCAGATTAACAAGTGTCATTCCAAATTCATCGTGTCTGACACTGTTGTTACTGTTAAACCATTTACAGTTAAAAACGGGAACTTTAATTTTAAAGTAATCAACCTCCCATATGTCTTCAATCACTCCATAATATGCACTTGATGCAGAAATTGGGTTTTTGTCCTCAGCACTCGAAAAATGCATTGCTTCTGCAAACACCAATACACCACTATTCTGAACTGCACTTCTGTTGTCATGAGCTTTTGTATGAAATTTATAACCATTAATTTCATAACCAGACCATGTTATCACATTTAAACATAGACCACCCAATATCCATTTTAATGTCTCTGATACATCTGATCTACCATGCAAAGTCTTTTTAATCCATGAAAAAAAAGTTTTCTTGTGCTCATTCAAAATCCACATTTCTTTCTTCATTGGATGACATTGTTTCAACTCATTAATATGCAATGTGATATACTGTTGAGCATCAGCTATGTTATTCAAGATGTATGATTCTAACATCTTCATCTCTTCAGCTGGAAATGATTTGAATTTCAAGCCGTGAATCCCCTTTCCCTCATTTTTTACTCGTTCATGGTGAGATGGAGGAAAACCTATGTGTTGCGCCGCAGCCAAGTAGCTCGTACAAAACTCTGCTACCTCCTCAGAAATATACTTTTCAATAATGGAGGCTTTAGGTCGATATATATTTTTAACATACCCCTTTAATATTTTCCTATACCTTTCAAAAGGATATATCCAACGAAGATATACAGGTCCACAAAGATTTATTTCTCGAACCAGATGAATAATTAAATGCACCATTATATAAAAAAAATTGGAGGAAAATACATTTCCAATTGACAAAGTATAAAAATTGCATCCTTTTCCAAAATTTTCAAAGCATTCACATCAATTTCCTTGTTACAAATTGAATTGAAAAAATAACACAACTTCATTATAGTCTTTCTGACACGAATGGGAAATATTCCACGCAATGCAACTGGTATAATTTGTTGCATCATGATGTGAAAATCATGTGATTTTATACCTATCAACTTCAAGTCCTTCAATGAGACAAAACTTTTTACATTATAAGAATAACCTTGAGGCACTTTGGTATCATGAAGACACTGACAGAAGCTAATTTTCTCCCTCTTCGATAATGTATGACAATTCGGGGGAAGAAATGTTCGTCTTCCTTTAGGAGTGGGAGCTAACTCCAAATGTATTCCCATTGATAGTAAGTCTAATCTTGCCTTCAACCCATATTTAGTCTTTCCTTTAATATCTAACAATGTTCCAATCAAAGAATCATAGATATTCTTCTCCACGTGCATGACGTCAATATTATGTTTAACTTCATGATACCTCCAATATGGTAGCTCAAAAAAATTGACCTTTTCTTCCAAATATGTCTATCATTACCAGATTTTTGTGTCTTTCCCAATGTCACGTCAAGGTTTTTCACCCTCTCAAAATAAAGATCAGGGGATAAAGGTTTTGGAGCAGTGTAAAATTATTGTGAGCCATTGAATGCCATTTTTAGTCTTCTATAAGGGTGTTCCATAGGCAAAAACTTTCGATGACCCATGTACACTGTTTTCCTCCCATGATGCAATTGACAATATGACGTCTGTTGTTTGCAAATTGGACATGCTTTATGCCCTTTAACACTGTATCCAGAAAAATTTCCATATGCTGGGAAGTCATTTATAGTGAACAGAAGCACTACATGCAGTTGAAAATATTACATTTTATAAGAATCATACACCCTAATACCATCAGCCCATAACAGTTTCAAATCATCAATCAACGGTGACAAGTAAACATCAATATCATTACCGGGTTGCTTTGGACCAGAGATCATTGTACCCAACATGAAATATTTGCACTTTATACAAGCTTCAGGAGAGAGGTTATAAATTATGAATAAAACAGGCCATGAACTATGTGTGCTACTGAGTGTTCGGTATGGATTCATTCCACATGTGCACAACTCTAGTCTGAGATTTCTAATTTCATTTCCAAATATAGAATACTGCGCATCAATTTTCTTCCATTGTGGACAATCAACTGGATGGCATATTTTTCCATCACATTCCCGCTCTTCAGCATGCCATCTTAACCTTTTTGCATCATGTGAATTAGAAAATAATCATTTGAAATGATTAATTATAAGAAGATACCAAAATACCTTTTAAGGGACCTTTGTAATCTCTACATCAGTCTGTGATTTTTCTTTCACCTTATACCGTGATGTCCCACATTTAGGACACTCTAACAGAAATTCATATTCCTTCCTATATATAATGCATTCATTCGAACATGCATGTATTTTCTTGTATCACAAACCCATCGGGCATAATATTTTCTTGGCTTTGTAATGTGAATCTGGAAGATCGTTATCTTTTGGAAGAATGCCTTTCATCAATTGTAGCAGCTCTGTAAAACTTTTATCCCTCCATCCATGCTTCGCCTTCAGGTTAATCAATCTTAACACCGCCGACAAAATCGTAAAATCTGTATAACTAGGATATAATGGGTTTTCAGCATCACCATATAGACGCGCAACTGTCGGTTCTATCTCAATTTGTTCTGCTTCAATATCGCGAATCATTTCTTCAATTCCATCGGAGTTACCATCTTGCAAATCATCATCATCAGTGACATTACGTCCAGTTTTACCATGCCAAATCCAAGGGCCGTACCTCGGATTAAAACCATGACAAATCAGATGATCTTTTTTCTCTCTACTTTTCAACTTCTTCGTATTCAAACATTTCAGGCATGGACAAAAAAATGTCACTACTTGGAACATTTCGTTTTGCAAATTCCAAAAAGGCATCAACACCTTCCTCAAATTCATTTCTCATTCGATGTGCCGTAATCCAACTTCGACTCATTATTACCTATAACAAATATCAACAAAAAATATATATTTTTAAAATAAGAAAAATATATGTTTATATGAAAAAAATCATAATTTGAGTGTAAAACAATTTAAAATATAAAACAAATCTATAGGTATTTAAAAAAATATTCTTGAATATTATTTTTAAAACAAAATATAGTTAGATATAACAGTTTTAAATTTCATTGAATCAAAGAAAACCATGATGCGTACATATTTTAATATTGATTTCGGTTTTGATGTTTTAATATATTAGATAAACTACCTATTTAACATGTTATTAATGGTTTTTGTAGACCCTAAATCCATTTGGTAAATATTTTCACACAATTATAAAAATCAATGGAAGTGTTTTTGGGAGGAATAAGTTCAATCATTTGATTTTGATGTCCCATATTCTATAACAAAAGGAAATATGGATACCAAATCCCTTAGTTTGGTTTTTTTATTCTCAAAGGGTTTGTGATGAAAAAGAAGAGTATACGTTGATGTATATGATAAATAAAATACAACTATATTTTATTTATGGTTATGATAGAATGAATTCATACCATATCATTTAGGATATGGTCCCACCAAAAGTAACCCTCCTCAGTTCGAAATGAATAAATTTAGATAATTATGCATGAATTCATACATGTATGGTTGTACATAAACCAAAAAGAAGATTATTAGTACTAAAAGTAAAACTAGGAAGGAACAATAAACTCTATATAATCATGAAAGCTACTCTACAACACATACATGCTACTAACATCTATAAAAAATACAAATTGCTTTTAAAAACCAAAAAAATTGTTTATATTTATGTATGGTGGGCATAACATGTATACATAGTAAGATCCTCCCTAAAACATATCATGAAAATGTTGAGGAAGCACACTAAAGCCCTATGAAAAATAGAATCTAAATCATCACCTAAACAAGGAAAAATAGTTTCATATACTCACTATGGATCACTCACAAAATAATTCATATAAATAATCCTTTTCGTATAAAAAATTATATATATATATATATTAAAATTAAGGTTCCCGAATACCACTTCTCCACTAGTTTTCCTCTAACACCCCAATGCACTACTCCACAACACTTTCATGCTACTAGAATCAATAAAAAACTACAAATTGCTTCTAAAAACCAAAAAAATTGTTTATATTTATTTATGGTGGGCATAACAGCTAAAACATCTCATGAAACTGTTGAGGAAGCACACAAAAGCCCTATGAAAAAAGGAATCTAAATCATCACCTAAACAAGGAAAAATAGTTTCATATACTCACTAGGGATCACTCACAAAATAATTCATATAAATAAACCATTTCGTATAAAAAATTATATATATATATATTATAATTAAGGTTCTTGGATACCACTTCTCCACAAGTTTTCCTCTCACACCCCAATGCTAATGTCATGGTCTCACCCCGCCCATAAATCATCCTACACCATGTGAAATTTTATCACTTCGATCAATTAATCATATGTATCTTAGATTATGTCATCCCCATCTATTCAAAATATTAATGAGGTGCATACTTTGAAACCATTACATCTTGTTTACAGTAAATGTACAAAAATCGCAAAACATAATTATAGAATATCTGTGAAAAAAACAAACGAAATAAATTCGTGGAAGGCTTACTTGAATGTTGCGAGTTCAGATGATAAATCTGAGAGGAGTGAAGAAGATAAACAATGAAGCCAAAATGAGTTTAACGCAGGTCGATCAACGAGCCGATTAGGGTTTACCGTGTGAGAGAGACGAGCCGGCGGACTGTCAATCGAAAAATCATAAATGACATTCCATGGGGCATTAATTTCTTTAAAATTTTTATAACATCGGTTATTATCTAACCGATGTTATAAACTATTTTTTAAATTTATAACGTCGGTTATTTTAAAACCGACGTAAAAAAGCTCCCCCGTTTTGGTTTTTTACGTTGGTTATTTTATAACCGATGTAAAAAACGAGATATCTACGGGTTTTTTACATCGGTTATTTTATAACCGACGTAAACCCCCCCCCCCCATGCTTTGGTTTTTTATGTCGGTTATTTTATAACTGACGTAAAAAATGCGTAGATATCTCATTTTTTACGTCAGTTATCTTATAACTTACGTAAATAACCGAACAGACGCGATTCATAACATCGGTTATTAAAAAAACCAACGTTAAAAATCTACTCGCCACATTTTTAAGTCAGTTATATATAACCGACATAATAAATGGTGATGTAAAAAACGTTTTCTGCACTAGTGGTGGGACGTGTGAAGAATGGAGTTAATGGTAATACATTTGATATCATACTGGAATTATAATATACCTTTATAACATTATGATTTAATTCCATTAAATAAAAAAATGAAAGTAGCGTTCAAGCGTACGTACGACTTACCATCTCCAAGAACGGTGCATTTCATCTCTTACCTCTAAATTTTATGTAATATTATAAATGAATGTATATACTAGATATATATATGATATATATGATATCTAAATCATGAATATAATTCTGGATATAATGGATAGTTACCACATGAACAACTAGTAATTATAAAAAGTTTATTTTTATCTCAAGTACCAAATATCGACAAACCGACCATTATTAACATAATTAATTACATAATGTTAATTATATGGTAATAAGTGATATAAATGGAATAATGAAATTGAAAAAGGTTCTCAATCCTGTAGAAATTAACTCTAGTTTATTATTTATGATATTAATGAATGACAAAGTCAAGTCGGACACGAGGTATGGGACTTCATCTCAATCTCCTTTCATTGAGGCATATTTTTCTATACACAACATTCATTTATATGGTTTATAAACCCCTTTGACTTTTAATTTTATTCAAAAGGAATCTTTTTATATGAAGTGTTTTACTAAACAACAAAAGGGAATGTTTTTGTCTTAGGTATGTGGTGACAACGACTTCTCCGCTGCTGGGAACATTATTTAAGTTTCATATATCATCTAAAAGCCATAAGATTTTTTAAACTGAAAAATAAATACCATGTTTTACTTTTCATTTATTTTGTAATTGAAAATGGTTTTTATAATGTTTTGATTTGATCAATGTGTTTTTGATATCTTGTGATTGAAATATTGAAATGTTATGTTTCCTTTATTCAAGTTTTATGTGATATGATTATGTTATGGTTCATGGGCATTTTTTATAAAGACGATTGGTTCCATGATAAACTAAATGCGGGTGAGCCCGTGATATCTCTCAAATGCATTGGGTAATGCGAAGGAGTTAAACTCTAAGATTTCTCCAAAGTGATTTAGGAAATATACTATGATGGGTATTCCAAATGTAACCATGAGGGTTACTCCCTACATAAGAATGTTATGAATACCTCACGTTACCTTTATGTCTTATGTTTCTATGATTTATTCATAAACCATATGATTTCATGAGGTAATTTAAAGTGATTATGTTTATGAATAATGTATGTTTTCAATGATTCTTATGTATACATGGACTATGGTTTTCTTTCTATATTTTTGTGTCCCTTTCTGAGCTTTTTATGCTCATCCCAAGTATTGGAAATGTTTTTCACAGGTCAAGGGAAAGGTTCATGATGTGATGATAATGTCGAGGAAGTGTCAAGAAAGAATCCATGTTTTATTTTAAATATGATTCCTTTGTTGAGAAAAGTGAATTTTTTCTTTTATGTAACCACATTGTTTAAGTGTGGAATATAATTCATGATTTATGATCTAATTCTCTAAATGTTTAAACATTAATAGATCCTCAATGTGTATACTTTTAATAACTCAGGATTAATTAATGATTAATGTCGGGCCTTATAGTAGGTATCAAAGGTCGGTTTAGATAACAGCAAGAGTTAGAATTCTCTTAAATGATTATCCAAAAATATTTTTTTGGTCAAATTGAAATGATATATCATTTTAAGAAGACCATGTTGCATCATCTATGACATAATTTTTCATAATTTGTTTCCACAGAGGAAACAGGGAAGAAGTGCTAGGAAGGCATTGAGAAGGAAATGACCTTCCAAATCAGTATCCTGAGATGGTCAGAATTGGAACTGAACAGTTTGTTGCAGTAATAGCGCAGTTGACTCAAGCGATAAATGTTGTAGGTATCCATGCATGAGATCAGCCAGATCAACCATAGAGGAACATGTCAGTTATGAAACATTTCATGAGGAAAAATCCCCCATCATTCAAAAGATCATTTGACAATGTGCTAGCTGATGGGTGGATTAAAGCACTAGATAATATTTTCGATGTCATTGGGTGTTCAGACAATAAAATGTTAGTCTTGATGTTTACCGTTTGGAGGGTGAAACAGATCAGTGGTAGTCGATGGTTAAAAATATCTAGGATGCTGATGAGATTGATGATCTTGACTAGGATGAATTCAAAGGTATGTTTATTGCGAAATATTTTCCTAAGGCTTTTTGAATTAGGATGGAAAAACAATTCATGGATGTGAGGCAAGGGGACGAATCAGTGGTTACTTATGAAGAAAGGTTCACTCGATTGGAAAGGTATACACCAAATTATATCTGAGACCTTGATAGTAAAATCAATTGTTTTTACTCATGATTATATCCAAAATATCGAAGGGCTTTAGCTTCTTTCGAGTTCAAGAGTTATGAATAGATTGTTTGATGTGCTGAGAAGGTGGAAATTGTGTTTTCCGATGATCAGGTGTTCTATAACAACCAACAGAAGAAGAGACCGAGGTGGAAGGAGAAAGGGAAGAATCCTTCAAAAAGTCTGATTGTAAGAAAACCATGTTTTTAGTTTGTGATAAACGTGGTAAAGAGCATTCTAGGGAAGTTCTTTTGATTTTTGGAAAGTGCCACTGATGTGGTAAGATGGGACATAAGTCTCATGATTGCACTGAAAAATATCATGGTGATGGTAACACCAAAATTTATTTACAGTTAGTGAAATGATTCAAGTGCAATGAGATGGGACATTATGCAACCAAGTGTTCGAGGAAGAGATCAAATGATGGTAAGCAGTCAGACTACAAGTAGAAAGGTGTGGTGAAATCCTTAGAAACTACTTCAGCAGATGTTGTGCCATTAAATGAAGTGGTATTAGGTACATTGTTTGTTTTTTTTCTGATTATGCCAATGTGTTGTTTGATTCAACATCTACAAATTCTTTCATCTCTGAAAAAAGTTTCTAGTAAATTATGAATTCAATCTCAAGAAATGACTCATGAAATTGTGGTAAAAACACCTGGGAGAAATGTTGAGGAAAAAAGATTTTATAAGAATTTTCCAATCCTTATCCGTGGAATGAAAATACTTGCAAAACATATTGTTTTACCTTTGGTAGAGTTTGATGTTATCTTGGGTATGGATTATATAGAATCTTGACTTATTATAACATAAACATTCATTACATTACACAAAACTGAGGATCAATAAGGTTTAGTGTCTTGGAAACCAGGAACATAATACACAAAAACATCCTAAAACATTCTTATTAAACACATGAAAAGATTCTCTATAAGTTGATACTAGGTTAATTACTGCATCTCATAACCTGGGGACATAAATCAAAAGAATGGGTGAGTAGAAGGCCCAGTAAGGCCAACAAGAGAAACATTTAACATGTGAAATTGAGATACATCAATTATGTCATGAAAAAGAACATTAAGGCGTGAGAAAGAAATCATGTGGCATATCATAAAAAAATTAACATTTTTCATAACTTTAAGATGTGTCTACATCATTTAACATAGACAATCATGAAAATATCACCAAGCTCCATCCCCAAGGTGTCATTTGAAAATTATCAAGGTTAATCACCAAGATATCATGAAAATTATAATCTCTAGTGGTTACATCATTACCCAATGCATTGTAGTGCTATCAGGGCGCACCCTTAAATTTTCCATTATTATCATGTGAGACACATATATCATCATCAATCATTTTATAAATAACCCATATAGCATAAAATAAATGGTTTTCATTACAAAATCATAACGTTTTAAAAACTGCTTTAAAGACATTATCTTTACGTCACTTAAAAACCCACGGAAGGGGAGAGCGGGTCTCATGTATGTAAATACCAAAATTTAAAATAGATAATTTTGATATATATGTGAATACCCCTATGGAAATAAGATCTTTTTTTATTCACTTTATAAGATAAAATAATTTTTAGAAAAAAGAGAGACATTTTGAGACGAAAATTCTACTGCATAACAGCTATGTTTCGGGGTTTTAGAGAACATTGAAAAGAGAGGGGACATGGGTCACCCACTCATAAATGATCCATAAAACAGTAGAGGGACAAAATATTAAGGATATATGAACATTGTAATGAAATTTGAAAGATGTACCATATGAAATGAATAACATGAAAGGAAGACAAAAATAAAATTTCTCTTATGAAAATTCGGCAGCCTAACGGCGTCACTTAAACTTCAAAAAATGAATTGATGAGATCAAATAGGGTATCTCATCATGAGAACATAAAATATCAGTATGATAGATATTGATAGCATACCCCAACATAATAAAAAGGAACATGAAAGACTTGACAAGAAAGTAGAACTTCAAAACGAGAAGGGTGAAAGAACCACTTAAAAATTCGGCACCTAACGGCGCCACTTAAAACATCAAAATACTTAATTGAAGAGATAAAATGGGGTCTCTAATCATATGATCATAATATATCAGTATGATAGATATAGATATCATACCCAAACATAATAAAAAGGAACATGAAATACCTGACAAGAAAATAGAACTTGAAAATGAGAAGGGTGAAAGAATCCCTTACAAAAATTTTGGCAGCCTAACGGCGCCACTTAAACTTTCATAAAATGAAATGATGAGAGTAAGAGGGGGTATCTCATCATGTGAACATAAAAAGGACAGTATAATGAATATAAAAGAACATCCTCCAACATAAGAACATGGAGCATAAATGAAATGACCTAATAGAGATCACTTGAAAAGAAATAGAGGGGGTCAGATCCCTTACCATAAACATAACTCTTAAAACTCAATGGTTGGGAGCTTGAGAAGCTTGAAGAAACCTTGGGAGTACTCCTTGGGAGGTAATGAGACCAGAGCTTCATTGGGGGAGAGTTGGTAGTGAAAAATAAAGGGGGAAAGGGTGGGTACTTATAAGGAAAGTGAGGGGACCAGGCATTAATGGCCAATGAACACCTCACAAGTGGTTTTCTCAAAACCATGTGCTCTCCCATGATATTTCCCATGGAGTTAGGCCACATGGGGACACCAATACATTAATTCAACACCTTTGGTCTGAAAACCCTTAAAATATCTCATGAAATCATCATGACACAGTTATGATGTCATTAAACATACTGAAACCATAAAACTGTATTTTTACTAGTCACCGAAAATTCAACTTTCTCAGAAAAAACCCATAATTTCTCCTTAACCAAAAATTGATTCTCTAATTAAAAATATGAACTCCATTTTATAAAAATTATTTTCTAATTAATTTTAATTTAATTCTTAAATAAAAACACTATTCATCGATAATTCATTTTTTTCAAACTAAACCCCAAAAATCACCATAACATAATATCGATGCTCTGAGTTCAAAAATAAAGTCCATTTTATAAAAATAACGTTCTAATTATTCTTAATTTAATTTTAAATTTAGAAAAAATACTATTCGTCCGAAAAAACTAATACTTGACTAATAATTTATGAAACCGTTATTTAACCATTTTATTGATTCTCATTACTTAATCAACGTGTCTAAATTATATTAAAACTTTCTTTAAGTGAGATTACGAATCCATTTGGTCACATTACTAATCCTAAGCATAAAATCACAATTCATAATTTACTATTCATCAAAAAATTATATTGATCTTATTAGACTCCAAATTCCTTTCTGAACACTTTTGCAGAAAACCATTTTTTGAAAATAATTACACATCATTAATTATTTAAGGTTTACATAAATATTTTAAAATATATTTTTTTTTCCAAAATTTATCATTAAAATACATCCTAATATTATCCGAACATTTGAAATTTCACAAACATCACTAATGGAAGAAATCTCAATTTATTCATCCCAATGGATTACACAAAGAAGCTTCGGTCTCGTCACATAGCCCCTTATAACACCATCATATGACCTAAGTGTAAGGTTTGATATGGTGAGAGAATCTGAGGGAGGCTCAGATAACATTTCCCTAGTAGTAATCTCTACTAACTTGAACTTCTCTCTCTGGCATTTCCGTTCAAGCATGAAACGCTGGAGTTCGTCTTGGGGTTGGTCCAAAGTGAAGCCCAAAGATGCCACCTCCTTCCCAAGCTCTGATAAGAGGGATTCATAAGTTTCGAGTCTACTGGATGAATCCATCAACTCCTCTTACTGCATTAACCATTAAAATCTCTATTAAACCATTAAGAGTAATTTGATGTACTATTTAAAATGTTTGGGTCGTTACATTTTTCCCCCCTTAAGAAATTCCATCCCCGAAATTTATACATGAGGCCTAGTTGAAAAGGCGAGGGTACTTTTTCTTCATCGTTTCCTCGGGATCCCAAGTCGCTTCTTCATATTTAGGATTCCTCCACAACACTTTCACAAGTTGGGTAGTCTTGTTTCGTAGAACCTTGTCTCTATGGACTATGATCTCCACTAGCTGCTCTTCATAAGAGAGGTCATGTTCTAGTTGTACCACCTCTGGGTTTAGTACATGCAAAGGGTTGGGTATGTACTTCCTCAAAAGAGATACATGGAAGACATTGTGAACTTGAGCTAGGTTCGGTTGAAGTTCTAGACGATGGGCCACTGCTCCTATGCGATCAACGATTTCATAGTTGCCAATGTACCTAGGGCTGAGCATCCCTTTCTTCCCAAACCATATGACTCTCATCCATGGTGAAATTCGAAGGAAGAAATTGTCACCCACACCAAACTCCATGTCCCTTCGACGATTTTCATCATAGCTCTTCTGCCGACTCTGAGCAGCCTTTATGTGTTGTTCGATGGCATGAACTTGTTCTGTCATCTCTTGCACGAGATGAGGCCCAAGAAGCTTTCTCTCACCAGTTTCATCCAAACAAGTAGGATTTCTAAATCGCTTTCCATACAGAGCATCATAGGGTGCCATCTGAATACTCGAATGGAAGCTGTTGTTATAGGAGACCTCAACTAATGGGAGGTGTTGATCCCATCCACCATTAAATTCCATTGAGAATAATATCAGCATGGATTCGAGTGTTTTAATAGTCCTTTTAGATTGGACATCAGTTTGAGGATGATAGGCCATACAAAAATTCAATTTATTATTCAGAGCATGTTGAAGACTTCTCCAGAATATTGATGTGAATCTTGGTTCACAATCAGACACGATGGATAGTGGTACCCCATAAAGCCTTAACACTTCCTTTATGTATATCTTTTCATGTTGATTAAGAGATAAATCATCCCAAATAGAGATAAAATGGGCATTCTTGGTGAGATGGTCCACAATAACCCATATCGCATTGTTTCTTTTTGATGTTTTCGGGAGACCAGTTACAAAGTCCATGGTGATATTATGCCACTTCTATACTGGTATGGGAAGCGGTTGTAATACCCCCTTAAGAAGTTGTCGTTCTGCCTTTACTTGCTGACACACTAGGCACCTTGTTTGGAAATAATCAATATCCCTCTTCATGTAATCCCACCAATAATGATCACGAAGGTCTCTATACATTTTAGTGCTTCCCGGATGTATAGAGAAAGTAGAGCTATGAGCTTCATCCATAAGTTCTTTCTTTATCTCCGGAATAGATGGAACACATAGTCTTGAATAAAATTTCAATACACCTTCTTAATCAATATTGAAATCAAGGATCTTCCCATTCTTTATAGCCTCAAACTTCTCCTGCCGCAAAGGATCTTCTTTTTGAGCCTTCTTGATCTTCTCTAGTAATTAAGGTTGAGAAATAATTTGGGATAAGGTTGATGATGTCCCTTCCCTTATAATTACCATCTCAAGTTTTACTAGATCTTTATTCAAGGGATCTCCTAGGATCCTCATTATTGCTAGAACAACAGGATCTTTCTTACATAACACATCTGCGACTTTGTTTGCTCTTCCAGGGTGATAATGAATTGAACAATCATAGTCTTTAATAATCTCCAACCATCTCCTTTGTCTCATGTTCAATTCTTTCTGCGGGAAAATATACTTTAAACTTTGGATTTCGGTGTATATATCGCATGTGTCCCCATAAAGATAGTGCCTCCATACCTTTAGAGAAAAAACAACTACCTCTAGATCAATATCATGCGTAGGATAATTCTGATCATGAATTTTCAACTGTCGAGATGCATAAGCAATTACCTTGTCATTTTTCATGAGGACGCACCCAAGCCCTTTCAGAGATGCATTGCTAAAAATAACGAATCCTTCTCCGATAGAGGGTAGTGTTAACACAGGTGCAGTAACCAATCCTTTCTTCAGCTCTTGGAAACTTTCCTCGCATTCCTTTGTCCAGATGAACTTATCCCCTTTTCGAGTCAACTTGGTTAGCTGATTAGAAAACCGTGAAAAGTTTTTCAAAAACCTCCTATAATATCCTGCTAAACCAAGGAAACTATGAATCTCAGTTACTGTTTTGGGTTGAGGTCACTCCACTAAAACCATTGTCTTTTCAGGGTCAACCTATATTCCTTCATTGGTTATGATGTGCCCCAAGAAAGCCACTTGGTGTAAGCAAAACTCACACTTGCTGAACTTTCCAAAGAGCCTCTCCTTCCGCAGAGTTTTCAAAATAACCCTCAGATGATCTCCATGCTTCTCACGACTTTTTGAATATATAAAAATATCATCAAAAAAACTACTACAAAGTTATAAAGGTAGTCCTTAATGACTCTATTCATCAAATCCATGAAAATAGAAGGAGCATTAGTCAAGACGAAGGGCATAATAGTAAATTCATAATGCCCATATCTTGATCGGAAGGCAGTCTTTAGAATATCTTCCTTCTTCACCCTCAGTTTAGGATAACCAGATCGAAGGTCAATCATGGAGAAGAATTGAGCCCCATAAAGTTGGACAAATAAATAAATAATTCTTGGAAGAGGGTATTTGTTCTTGACTGTGATCCCATTCAGTTCTCTATAATCAATGCATAGCCGCATTCATCCCTCCTTTTTCTTCACAAAGAGAACTGGTGCTCCCCAAGGAGACACACTCGGTCGGATAAACACCTTCTCCAACAAGTCTTGGAGTTGTTTCATTAACTCTTTTAGCTCCACCTTTTCCATTCTATATGGGGTCATTGATATCGGTTGAGATCCAGGTACGAGTTCAATGGAGAACTCTACCTCTCTTTATGGGGGAGGTACAGGTAACTCCTCAGGAAGTAAATCCATATATTCCTGAACAATCAGAACATCTTCTATTTGTATACTCCCTTTTCCTTCTTCATCATCACCGATTAAATCCATAAAGAAAGCTATAGGAGGTGCTTATTAGATAGGGATCAGTTCGAGATATCTCTCCTTGGAAGATAATTGTAGGTCGTTCATTCAAGACTACTGAGATTTCTTTACTTCTTCATTTGATCCTAGAATTATACTTTTAGAGCCTGTCCATCCCTAGTGTAATGCCAAATTCAAACATGGGAATGACTACTAGATTTGCAATGAGATTGTGCTCATTGAGGTAAACACTAGTGTCTATAAACACTGTTGATGCATGGATATACCACATGTAGTCTTGACTGACAACACTACCTCTAGTATTTTGGGGATTGATTATATATTCCTTGAAAACTTGGAGGAAATAAAGGAATGCATAGAACCAGAATCAAATAAAGTACTTGATAGTTTTGAGAGGATAACAAGAGTACCTGCTACCACATCGTTCGGAACTTCAACATCAGTTGTTGTGATAGATAAAGCACAACCTTGCTCCCTTGGCCTCTGCTGAGGTTGATGGTGATTCCCCTCCACTGCCATCGGATTTGGACATTGATTAGAAAAGTTCCCAAGCTTTCCACACTTGAATTATGTGACTTCGGGTAGGGTCAGAACCATCATTCCTCTGTCGTTATTGTTGGGAAGTTGAGGTTTCACATCACTAAGACAATACCGAGAAATATGGCCTTCTCTTCCACACATGTAGCACTTACCACTACCGATCAAGCAGTTCCCCGAATTCTTCTTCCCACATTTATTGCATGTGGCATGTTGCATATGGTTTCCACCTCATTCCTGATCAAAACTTCTTCCCAATATTGGTTCTAGAATTCTCTTCTTCTCATTATATTTGTGAGAGCACTGTGTCTCCCCAAACTCACGTTCAACTTTCATAGCACATCGAACTATTTCTTCATAGCTATCATAGTCCCTGTTGGCTAGATTCTTCCACAGATGAGGTCGTAGTCCACCAATTATTCTATCAACCTTCCTATTAGGGTCCATGACAAATATTGAGGTATAACGGGAAATCCTTGTGAAGTTCATATTGTAGGTTCCAACTGATTCATTCTCCTTCTGCTTCAAATCGAGAAATTCTTTCTCCATTCTCGTTCTCATCGAACGAGGGAAATACTTATTAAAGAATATTCCCCAGAACTCTTCCCACTTTATAACATCCATCTCTCCTCATGGATTCGTGTTTTTGATCAGTGACCACCACTGATAAGCTTCTCCCTCTAGGCGGTAAATAGCAAGGGTGACTTTTTCTTGATCCGAACAATGAAGTACAGAAAAGATCTTTTCAATGGAGCTTATCCATTCTTCCACAACCAATGGGTCAGTAGATCCACTGAATGTTGGTGGTCTTTGACGCATGAAGGACTCAGTAGAATGTTGTTCTGCTCATGGTGAGATCGTCCTCTCAGCGTGATTCAAGTTATTACTCATAACTTGAGTCAGTTGGTTCATCATTCGCATGAATGTTTCCATTCCGGCTTCCATCAGAGGGTCGTCAGCACATGGTGCATTGTGGTAACCATCTGCACGATTCCTCCTATTTCCCTCCATTTTCTAAAAGAATAAAACCTTAGTGAGAAACTTATTTCATTTATGAATCTTTTAACTAAGACTTCATGCTTAGAAAATTACACTTCTCTATAATTCCTTCATAACGATTCATAAAAAGCTTTTGATTAACCAAACATATCCCCTGGGAGTGTCGTAACCAAGAGTGCACCAAGACCCGTTATCGTGCACTAGTTCCCGTTCGAGTCTATCTCAAAGCGGTGTTTTTGAGTATTACCCCTATGTACATCTGTGCCAGAGCCGCCTCTACCTGCTCGTATCCAGACAGAGATGTATTTGTTTGATAAACCACTTACTCAATACTTACCAAAATACCATTATGTTTTCCTATATTTAACTTTTCTATAGGGTTCTTCCTAAAGTTTATATATCCTAATTTCCACAAATAACTAAACCATCCTTTGAAACAAACTATAGATTCCCTCCTTATTATATCATAAACTTTCATTACATTACACAAAACCGAGGATCTTTATGGTTTAGTGTCCTAGAAACCAGGAACATAATACAAGAAAACAACATAAAACATTCTTCTTAAACACATGAAAGGCTTATCCTTTAGTTTATCCTAGGTTCATTACTGCATCTCATAACCTGGGGACATACATCAAAAGAAAGGGGGAGTCGAAGGCCTAATAAGGGAAACAAGAGAAACATTTAACATGTGAACTTGAGATACATCAACTATGTCATGAAAAAGAACTTTAAGGCATGTGAAATAAATCATGTGGTATATCATAATAAAAATAACATTTTTCATAACTTTAAGATGTGGCTACATCATTTAACATAGAAAATCATGAACATATCACCAAGGTCCATCCCCAAGGTGTCACTTGAAAATTACCAAGGTTATTCACCAAGATATCGTGAAAATTGTAATCTCTATTGGTTACATCATTACCCAATCCATTGGAGCGCTATCAGGGAAAACCCTAAAATTTGACTTTATAATCATGTGAGCCACATATATCATCATTAAATATTTCATAAATAACCCATATAGGATAAAATAAATGGGTTTCATTTCATAATCATAACGTTTTAAAAACTGCTTTAAAGACATGATCTTTACGTCACATTAAAACCCACGGAAGGGGAGAGCGGGTCTCATGTATGTGAATCCCAGAATTTAAAATAGAACATTTTGATATATATATGAATACCCATATTGAAATAAGAGCTTTGAGTATTCACTTTATAACATAAAATAATTTTGAAAAAACAGAGAGGCATTTTGAGTCGAAAATTCTGCAGCATAATAGCTATGTTTCGGGGTTTTAGAGAACATTGAAAAGAGAGGGTGTAACACCCAGAGATTTTATGAAAAATATTCTATTTAATTTCATTAATGTTATATGTTTTACTCTACACCAAAAGTATCTTTCACGACAATCAACCCTGACTTGTCTTGCATTACACGCGATCGCGACCTTCCTCGATAGCGTGTGTTGTACGCAATACCGGGTGTTACTAACAACGATATATTATTATAATATTATTATGAACTACCCGTTATGAATAGTATTAACTAAATTTTAAATTTAATAACATTATTATTCATCTTACAGATTTTCTAGAACATGGCATAAGAACAAAATAAATTTTTTTGGGTAAAATAAGCATTTTTAAAAAAATGTCGTTTTTCCACCTTTTGATGGCGCACCAACTTTAAATCTAGTTTTTGACATGTTAATAAGTTCAATTTTAAAAAATAAAATTATTATTTGGAATCAGGATATAAAATTTTATCTTGGATAAATTTTTCATATTATTCTGATAACTTTCATATTTTAATGAATAGTAAAAACACGCTATATTTAAATTAAAAACATCTTTATTCATCATAATAACTTATGTGGTTAAATTATAATATTTAATGGTTTTAAAGTATAAATAGAATATATTTTTACCATTTAATATAATATATGTCATTACCATTGATTTTACCTTGAATTCATAGGTTAAATCAATTCAATCTTTTGAAATTTTTTAAACAAAAACCGTTTTCTTTCGACAACGGGATTAATTTTAATTTAATTTCTACAACTTTTGTGTATTGAATTTGGAAAAATGGATTCCGTATTTGGAATAAGTAGGTCCAAATTATGTTAATAAGATACTTTTTATTTTTGGGCTTTATGAATAGTAACTACGTTAAATTTTATTTACCATAGTTAAAGGTAAATCGGGTAATTAAGGGTAAATATAAGATTATAAAACTAACCTAACACCGTCCAAAATCCTATTGGATGACTAAATGTAGACCCATATCACCTAAGGGTAGGATTAGAATAATTTAATGGACTTTTTTCCATGAAAATAACTTAATTATTATTAAAACCAAAGAAAGTGACAACATGTCACTCTCTTAAATCTTATAAGTATATTAATTTTAATTTAGTGATAAACATCATGAAAATTCGAACATAAAAAGTCTCCAGAAATCTAATGAAATTATCTACATCATATAAATTTATTTATAATTTTTAGGTATTAAATAATTATCATTAATTTTGACACAATTGGGATGATGAAATTATTTATTTAGTGGAAAATCAATAATATAGTTTTTATTGAAACATTAATACAAACCAAAGGCCCAAAATCTGCAAAAAAATTATTATTAGTGTATATAGAAACCCTAATCATCCATTGGCCGAATTGTTGACCATTTGGATCCTTATTAAGATGATTATGACACTTATATTATTTTATTTTAAATGATGCCAAAATTGTCAACTTCAAAATTTAATAAATATAACTATTTAAATATTGTTATTTTTAGATGATAAATTCGATTAAAAGTATTATTTTGAAAGGTAATAGATTTATATTCATCATAGGATTTTATTTTTAATTTTTATGCCAATGATATGTATATTAAATAATTATACAAAAAATCATGTAGTAATAATTTTATATAGAGATAAACCAAATAAATGTTATTAAAAGAAATAAAATAAATATTATATGTACTATTTAATTTTCTCCAATAATTTTCTAGATACATATGACTTTTTATGAATCTATTAAAGCTTTTAGTTCGAACATATCTTCTTTATATATTTTATTTATATTCAAATAAATGAATAGTGTCAAAATTGACACTATTGATATTTTATAAAAATTATATATTATAAATTTTTTTAAAAATCACAAAAATATTTACAAATTATAAATTAAAATTTATATGGTATAAAATGTTATAATGTATCCAATTATGCACAATTCCCAAAAATGAAGAAATTATAGGTTATAATTTAAAATTTAGAATGTTATTACCACAAATAAAATAAAATTGATTAAATAAGGATAAATCAAGTTGATAATGATAAAAATAAATTCCTAAAATGTCTAAATTTTATTGGTTGATGATATTACAACCCTATATAATCTAATATTCGGATATGTGTCATTTTTGGAGGTTTTTATGTGGGGTTAGATTTATTATGAATTAATATTGTTAAGAATTCCAAAAGTACCCCTCTCATCCCTTATAAAAGGGCACATCCTCCCTCTCTTCCTCACACAACATTGAGCCTTAAAGCTCGGACAAAACCTGCCAAATTCTCTTCTACACTTCCCTAGAATCATCCTATAGGTTTTGTTCTTCTTCAAAAACCAATTTTAGTGCCCTAAGAGGAGGTCTCAAAGAGGCACTTCAAAGAAGAGGTAATGTCCATTACCAATTCTTTCAACTTTATTTCTTCTTCTACTTCTTATTTTTTTAGTTATTTCATTATGAGGTAATAACATCAGTACCAATCATATACTGATATGTTATTATAAGTATGAAACAACCATATTTTACCATCTATCCATCCAATGAAAAAACGAATTCACCACGCGTGCGTACTTACAGAATACTGTCTCCACGCCGTGGTGTAATCAATTTTCTACCACCACCTTACTTGGATGGGTATAAGGGTGAAAGTAATGAATATATACAATTATTGTAAAGTTATATTGAGTCTGTAATATTATACATACACTTTAATACAATTCCACAATCTTGGGAATGATATCATCGCTCGTGCGTACGTACGGACTACCGTCTCCACGACGCGATGAGATTCACTCTCCATGTTAACCATTCATGAATGATTATAAAGTATATATAATGAATAATAATGAAATATATGAAATAATAATGATATTGTATTTATGTATATATATATATATATGTATGTCATTTACTTAATTCCATTCAATTCAAAAGGGAAACGAAAACAGCGTTCATGCGTAAGTACGACCTACCGTCTCCATGAACGGTGTATTTCATTACTTTTATCAATCTATAATATATATGTATATGATGGATATATATTATATATAAATCATTTTTTACATTCTGGAATTATGTAAACCAGGATATAAGTAATAATATCAAGAACGACAAGTCGAAACACATACGATAAACGAAATGATTTTACCCAAAATGCTGCTTTAACCTGGAATTTACAAAAGAATGGGTAATATAATGTCATAAGTGAAACATATATGATATCATAACAATGAATATGATTCTTTAATAAGTCAATGACATTATTTAAATCATTATAAAGTAGTTTTGGATACGTACGAAGCATATCGGACCTATGGTAAGGGATAATTTTGCAAATCTCGTTTTTATCCGAGATTGCTTATTCCTAAGTATTTACTAGCGTTATTGTTATCATCAATGTCCATGTTTTATAAAAGTATATTCATGTATGTTTAAAGTCCTTTTTACCCATTATTGACTTTTACTACATGGTATGTAAGGAATCTTTCTTTTGTTTACATTACGAGGTACTTTTTGACTTTTCTGACAAAAGTACGAGAAGAATGTTTTTTTAACGTATATGGCATGAAAGGATTTTTACGGTTTTATAAAGATTTATTTTCGGGAAGCATCCTCCAAAATACTTCATGGATATTTTAAACAAAATCCTATTCTTTTAAAATTGCATGGCATTTTTTGAAAAGAAAATGATTTTGAAGAAGAAAGGATATTTTCCTCAAGAATTCATTTCAAGTGTTTTATCAAAACCATTTTTCATCTAAGATGACATTATTTCATATGTGTATGTTTGAAGTATCATGTCTCTATGATTTATATGGTTTCACTTTTCTTATTATGAAATGATAACCATTTATTTTATATGGATTATGTGATGATGGAATGATGTTTATGAAACCCATTTTATTCATTGGGTTATGATGAATGTTGAATGTTTATGTTGTGGCACAAGTATGAATGATTTCATTATGAGATGGGTGGAACCTATATCTCCCTTTAATGCATTAGGTAAAGATTTTATATCTCATGAGATAGACATGGCTTGAATGGTAAGTTAATCTGGTTCAGTGTTACAGGACTGAAACGAGGAGTGAACTCGATTCAGAAAGGGACATTGTCCACTAAGATGGTCTTGGCAGTAATGCCTTGGCTACTATGGAAATCAATACAAGTGCTGAATGGTTGCCACAATTTTATGTTTTATTCCCTTGCTATTTTGTCAGGTTTTATGTTTCATTATGATCTATGCCTTATGTACTTCCATGTTTTATGTCGTTGCTCAAGATTTTGATGTTTAAACATTATGTTCATGTTTTTATGTTCAAATGTATATGGTATGTTTTATTTTATCCATGATTACCCTAATTGAGGATTTGATCTCACCCTTTTTATGTTTTATTTTCCTCCAGGATCAAAGGAAATGTTTTAGGTAAGGAATCAAAAAGTGGAAGATCTTTATGGGAGATGTTGAAGATCTTTCACCACTATTAGAAGATTACATTCCATGTTTCCAAAGACACTAAACTATTATGGTCCTTGTGTGTCTTTTTTGTTATGTATTAAGTATTCTGAAAAATTAATGTAATTTCCATGTACGTCAAGCTTCGGGTCTCTACAGTTGGTATCAGAGGAAAGTTTTAGTCAACCTTTGGAAACTAGGATGTGAAAATGTTAGTGAGATCCCTAGAGATATTTATATGGTATGTTTAGGGATGTCCCTTAGGATAAGTATACGTATAGGATATAATCCTATAACTATAGTAAAGAACCTAGAATTTAACATAAGATGTTAGATATTGAGGTTACTCCCCCTTTATTATGTTTTTTTCCCTACCAAGGTATTTCCCTCTTACACTATTCTTTTTGGGATTTAGAAAATGTATGGAAACAGGAAGATTCACGATAATGGAGGATATGATGGACAATGGAATGATATTCTTCATGAGAAACCAAATGAAACGGGATTTGGAAGCCCAAACATCGTTTTTATGCATAATCAGCAATCTCATAATATGATCAATAATATCAACTTTGGTAAGTTTCACGACTCAGATAATAACTGAAATATGGAGTTTCATGACGATCATAGAGGAAAGAAAGTTCAATTTCCCTTATTTAAATCATGTGGGAAGAGTCATCGAGGAGAATGTTTCAAAGGAACCAGAAGATGTTTTGGGTGTGGGAAAGAAGGACACAAAGCCAGTAAGTGCAAAGGAAAAGGATCAGTTAACACCATGGACAAGGATAATGGTATTTCTACAACATCAACAATGATTAGATGTTTTAAATGTGGAATGTACGGGCATTATGTAAACCAATTCCCTAAGGGGAAATCTCGTGAAGAGAATCAGTATGGTCATATGGGTAGTATTTATGTGGATGATGATGAGGAGACTACAAGTGATATAAGAGCTGAAAGAAGTGTTGAATCTCAGTCACTTGTTTTAGATGGTAGTGGAATGATTGTATGTTTATCAAGAGTTTTGTTGTATAGTTAATGGTACTATGGAATAAATAATCATCTAAGGATTGTTACACTATTGTTTTTCCTAAAGTATTTAAAAGTATATGTTGAATGGCACCGGTAACCATGGAAGGTTATTCAGATATTTTTGGAAAGTAGATGATATGCGTATAATTAAGGAATAAGAAGATAATGAGATGTTTGATTTTATTCATGAGCTCATGATTGATATAAGGACTAAGTTATATCATGGTTTGAGTATATAGAATTTTGAGGATTTTGGTATGTGGAAACTGTTATCTTTTAACTGCATTCATGTTTTCACTAAGGTTCAATGGGTATTCATTTTTCAAGAGAATAAAATATTAAGGCCTTCGAATGTTTGGAATGTGACAAACAAGACATATCTTATGATATATGGGGATCAACGATGGTATTAACATGCATGTTATATGAAATCACCGGTAATCATTTTCACTATAATATGAGAATGGACTGAAGTATTATGGATAAGCCTAAAGATTGGAATGGATTATTTTAAACATAAGTCAGTATTGTTTAAGGATATAAGTTTTTTCGATATTATTGATGGGATGTTATAGTAATGTAGTTTTAGAAAAAGGACAACCTGCCGGATGGGCGACAGCCCATCACGTCGGACAAGGCTGTGAGAATCAAACCCACAACCGAAGTGAGACTGGCCTTTAGCGCGTAGCACTGGACTACAGGATGTCCCTGGTTAGTAGAAACTAGTTTTATTTTATTAAGCGGTATGATATATGAAGTATAAGTTCATTTTTGGAACCATATACGATTAATCTAACCATAAGGTGGACTTATAACTTTTTCTAACCTTTTGTTTGAATCAGATGGAATTGACCCATCATTCTATCACATGATCTGCTAACACATCACAAATAACAAATTCAACTTCATTTCTTTTAGATATGAATTGGAAATTGTCCAAAGAATGACCAACGGTGATATTGTACCAAAATCATGAAAGTATTTCTCCTAATTCCAATTTCATCAACTTTAGGGAAATGATCTTGAAAACCAAAAAAAATTTCCTAGTTCTCTTATATCCGATGAATCAGATGGTACCTTAGAACATCACAAATCTATGGCTTTGTGATTGATGGATTTTTCATAGCCATGTTCTCTAACACTCTCCATCAGAACTTGATGGTTATATTTTTCTTCCATATCCATATTTTCACCTATGTTCTCTTATGTGGAAACCCAGTGATGAGTTATTTGGGTATATGTTATGATAATAACATTATTTTTTTAAATAAATTTTTAGTATTCCTTTTTACGATATGGGTTTCTATTAAAGAAACTTTCAAGTAGTAAACCATTTATAACCCCAATGAATTTCGAGGATGAAATTCATTTTAAGGGGGGTAGAATGTAACACCCTGAGATTTAATGAAAAATATTATTTTTAATTTCATTAATGTCTTGTGTTGTATGATACACCAAAAGGATCTTGCATGACAAGAAACCCTGACTTGGCTTGCATTACACGCAATCACGACCTTCCTTGATAGCGTGTGTTGAACGCAATACCGGGTGTTACTAACAACGATATATTATTATAATATTATTATGAACTAGATGTCATGAATAGTATTAACTAAAATTTTAATTTTATAACATTATTATTCATCTTACACATTTTCTATAACATGGTATAAGAACAAAATAAATTTTTTGGGTAAAGTAATTATTTTAAAAAAAATGCAGTTCTGCCGCCTTTTGATGGTGCACCAACATTAAATCTTGTTTTTGACATGTATATAAGTTCAATTTTACAAAATAAAATTATTATTTGGAATCAGGAAAAAAAATTTACCTTGGATAAATTTTTCATATTATTCTGATAACATTCATATTTTAATGAATAGTAAAAACACGATATATTTTAATTAAAAACAACTTTTTTCATCATAATAACTTATGTGGTTAAATTATAATATTGAATGGTTTTAAAGTATAAATAGAATATATTTTAACCATTTAATATAATATATGTCATTAGCAATGATTTTACCTTGAATTCGTAAGTTAAATCAATTCAATCTTTTGCAATGTTTTAAACAAAAACCCATTTTCTTTCGACAACAAGAATAATTTTAATTTAATTTCTGCAACTTTTTTGTATTGATTTTTGAAAAATGGATTCCATATTTGGAATCAGTAGGTCCAAATTATGTTAAAAAGCTACTTTTTATTTTTTGGCTTTATGAATAGTAACTACGGTAAATTTTATTTACCATAGTTAAAGATAAATCAGGTAATTAAGGGTAAATATAAGATTATAAAATTAACCTAACACCTGATAAAATCCTATTGGATGACTAGAGGTCGTCCCATATCACCTAAGGGTAGGATTAGAATCATTTAATGGACTTTGTTCCATGAAAATAACTCAATTATTATTAAAACCAATGAAAGTGACAACATGGCACTCTCTTAAATCTTATAAGTATATTAATTTTCATTTAGTGATAAACTTCACGAAACATTGATCATGAATATTATCCAGAAATATAATGAAATTATCTACATCATATAAATTTATTTATAATTTTTAGGTATTAAATAATTATCATTAATTTTGACACAATAGGGATGCAGAAATTATTTTTTTAGTGAAAAATCATTAATATAGTTTTTATTGAAATATTAATAAAAATAAAAAGGCCAAAAAATCTGAACAAAAATTATTATTAGTGTATATATAAACCCTAATCATACATGGGCCGAACTGTTGACCATTTTGATCCTTATTAAGATAATTATGACACTTATATTATTTTATTTTAAATGATGCCAAAGTTGTCACCTTCATAATTTAATAAATATAACAATTTAAATATTGTTATTTTTAGATGATAAATTCTATTAAAAGTATTATTGTGAAAGTTAATAGATTTATCTTCATCATATAATTTTATTTTTAATTTTTTTGAAACAAATATGTATATAAAATAATTATACAAAAAATTATGTATTAATTATTTTATTAAGACATAAACCAAATAAAAGGTTTTAAAAAAAATAAAAATTATATGAACTATTTAATTTTATCAACTAATTTTCTAGATACATATGACATTTTGTGATTCTATTAAACTTTTAGTTTGAACATATCTTCGGTATATATTTTATTTAAATTCAAATAAATGAATAGTGTCAAAATTGACACTATTGTTATTTTATAAAAATAATATATTATAAAATTGTTTAAAAATCACAAAAAAATTTAAAAAATTTAAATTTAAATTTATATGGTATAAAATGTTATAAATTATCCAATTATGGAAAATTTACAACAAATAAGAAATTTTTTGTTATAATTTAAAATTTAGAATGTTATTACCACAAATAAAAATAAATTGATTATATAATGATAAATCTAGTTGATAATGTTTAAAATAAATTCCTAACATTTCTAAATTTTATTGGTTGATTATATTACAACCCTATCTAATCTAATATTCGGATATGAGTCATTATTGGAGGTTTTTAAGTGGGTTTAGATTTATTATAAATTAATGTTGTTATGAATTCTAAATGTGCCCCTCTCCTCCCTTATAAAAGGGCACCTCCTCACTCTCTTCCTCTCACTTCATTGAGCCTTCATGCTCGGCCAACCCCTGCCAAATTCTCTTCTCCACTTCCCTAGAAACATACTATAGGTCCTGGTCTTCTTAAAAAACCAATTTTAGTGCCCTAAGAGGAGGTCTCAAAGAGGCGCTTCAAAGAAGAGGTAATGTCCATTACCGATTATTTCACCTTTATTTCTTCTTCCACTTCTTCTTTTTTTAGTTGTTTAATTATGAGGTAATAACATAAGTATCAATAATATACTTATATGTTATTATAATTATGAAACAACTATATTTCACCATCTATCCATCCAACGAAAAAATGAAATCACCGCGCGTGCGTACATACTGAATACAGTCTCCACGCCGTGGTGTAATATATTTTCAACCACCCCTTACTTGGATGGGTATAAGGGTGAAAGTAATGAATATATATGATTATTGTAAAGTGATATTGATTATGTAATATTATACATACACTTTAATACAATTCGAAGATCTTGGGAATGATATCATCGCTCGTGCGTACGTACGGACTACCGTCTCCATGACGCGATGAGATTCACTCTCCATGTTAACCATTCATGAATGATTATAAAGTATATATAATGAATAATAATGAAATATATGAAATAATAATGATGCTGTATTTATTTATATATATATATTTATGTAATTTACTTAATTCCATTCAATTGAAAAGGGAAAAGAAAACAGCGTTCATGCGTAGGTACGACCTAGCGTCTCCATGAACGGTGTATTTCATTCCTTTTATCGATCTATAATATATATATATATGATGAATATATATTATATATAAATCATGTTTTATATTCTGTAATTATGTAAATCAGTATATACGTAATATTATCAAGAACAACAAATCGAAACACATACGATAAATGAAATGATTTTACCCAAAACGCTGCTTTAACATGGAATTTACAAAAGAACGGGTAATATAAAGTCATAAGTGAAACATATATGACATCATAACAATGAATATGATTCTGTAATAAGTAAATGAAATTATTTAAATAATTATACTGGAGTTTTGGATATGTAAGAAGCATATCGGACCTAAGGTAAGGGATAATTGTGCAAATCTCATTTTTATCCGAGATTGCTTATTCGTAAGTATTTACTGGGGTTATTGCTATCATCCATGTCCGTGTATTATAAAAGTGTATTCATGTATGTTTAAAGTCCTTTTTACCCATTTTTGACTTGTACTACATGGTATGTAAGGTATCTTTCTTCTGTTTACGTTACGAGCTACTTTTTGACTTTTTCGACAAACGTACGAGAAGAATGTTTTTTAACATATATGACATGAAAGGATTTTTACGGTTTTAGAAAGCCTTATTTTCGTGAAGATTCCTCCAAAATATTTCATAACTATTTAAAACAAAATCCCATTCTTTTAAAATTGAATGGCATTTTGTGGAAAGAAAATGATTTTGAAGAAGAAATGATATTTTCCTTAAGAATTCATTTCAAGTTTTTTATCAAAAACATTTTTCATCTAAGATGACATTATTTAATATGTGTACGTTTCAAGTATCATGTCTCTATGATTTAAATGGTTTCACTTTTCTTATTATGAAATAATATCCATTTCTTTTATATGGATTATGTGATTATGGAATGATGTTTATGAAACCCATTTTATTCTTTGGGTTATGATGAATGATGAATGTTTATGTTGTGGAACAAGTAAATATGATTTCATTATGAGATGGGTGGGAACTATATGTCCCTCCAATGCATTGGGAAAAGATTTTATATCTCATGAGATAGACATGGCTGGAATGGTTAGTTAATCTGGTTCAGTGTTACAGGACTAAAATGAGGAGTGAACTAAATTCAGAAAGGGACTTTGTCCTCTAATATGGTCTTGGCAGCAATGCCTTGGCTACTATGGAAATCATTACAAGTGCTGAATAGTTTCCACAATTACATGTTTTATTCCCATGCTATTTTATCATGGTTTATGTTCCATTAGGATCTATGCCTTATGTACTTCCATGTTTTATGTCGTTGCTCAAGATTTTGATGTTTAAACATTATGTTCATGTTTTAAAGTTCAAATGTATATGGTATGTTTTATTTTATCCATGCTTACCCTAACTGAGCATTTGAGCTTAGCCTTTTTATGTTTTATTTTCCCCCAGGATCAAAATAAATGTTTTAGGTAAGGAAACAAAAAGTGGAAGATCATTATGGAAGATGTTGATGATCTTTCACCACGATTAGAAGATTACGTTCCAAGATTCCAAAGACACTAAACTATTACGGTCCATGTGTGTCTATTTTTGTTATGTATTAAGTATTCCACAAAATTAATGTAATGTCCATGTACGTCAATCTTCGGTTCTCTACAAAGGGGACGTGGGTCACCCACACATAAATGATCCATAAAACAGTAGAGGGACAGAATATGAAGGATATATGAACTTGGTAATGGAATTTTAAAGATTTACCTTATGAAATGAAGTACATGAAAGGAAGACAAAAATAAGATTCCTCTTATTAAATTTCGGCAGCCTAACGGCGTCACTTAAACTTCAAAAAATGAATTGACGAGATCAAATAGGGTCTCTCATAATGTGAACATAAAATATCAGTAAGATAGATATAGAGATCATACCCCAACATAATAAAAAGGTACTTGAAAGAATTGACATGAATGTAGATCTTCAAAACGAGAAGGTTGAAAGAACCACTTAAAAATTCTGCAGCCTAACGGCACCACTTAAAACATCAAAATACTGAATTGAAGAGATCAAATGGGGTCTCACATTATATGATCTTAAAAGATCAGTATTATAGATATAGATATCATACCCCAACATAATAAAAAGGAACTTGAAATACTTGACAAGAAAATAGAACTTGAAAATGAGAAGGGTGAAAGAATCCATTACAAAAATTTCGGCAGCCTAACGGCGCCACTTAATATTTCATAAAATGAAATGATGAGAGTAAGAGGGGGTCTCTCATCATGTGAAAATAAAAATGAAAGTATAATAAATATAAAAGAACATACTCCAACTTAAAAACATGGAGCATAATTGAAATGACATAAAAGAGATCACTTGAAAAGAAAGAGAGGGGGTCAGATCCCCTACCTTAAACGTAACTCTTAAAACTCAAAGGATGGGATCTTGAGAGGCTTGAGGGAACCTTGGGAGGACTCCTTGGGAGGTAATGAGACCAGATCTTTGTTGGGGGAGATTTCGGATTGAAAACAATAGGAGGAAAGGGTGGGTATTTATAGGGAAAGTGAGGGGACAAGGCATTAATGGCCAAGGGACACCTCACAAGTGGTTTTCTCAAAACCATGTGCTCTCCCATGATATTTTCCATGGATTTAGGCCACATGGGGCCCCCAATACAACAATTCATAACCTTTGGTTGGCCATCCCTTAAAATATCTAATGACATCATCATGACACAGTTATGATGTCATTAAACATATCGAAACCCTAGAACTGCATTTTTACTATTCACTGAAAATTCATCTATCTCAGAAAAAACCCAAAATTTCACCTTAACCAAATATCAATGATCTAATTAGAAATATGAACTCCATTTTATAAAAATAATTTTCTAATTATTTTTAATTTTATTTTTAAATAAAAACATTATTCATCGAGAATTCATATTTTTCAGAAAAAAACCCAAAAATTCCCATAACATAATATAGATGCTCTGAGTTCAAAAATAAAGTCCATTTTATAAAAAATAATATTCTATTTATTTTTAATTTAATTTTTAATTAAAAATAACTATTCATCCGAAAAAACTAATACTTGAATAATAATTTATGAAACTGTTATTTACCCATTTTATTGAATCTCATTACTTAATCAAGGTGTCTAAATTATATTAAAACATTCATTAAGTGAGATTACTAATCAATTTGGTCACATTAATAATCCTAAGTGTAAAATCACTATTCATAATATACTATTCATCAAAAATAATGTTGATCTTATTAGACTCCGAATTCCTTACTGAACAATTTTGCAGAAGACCATTTTTTGAAAATCATTACACATCATTAATTATTTAAGGTTTACATATTTATTTTAAAATATCTTTTTTTCCAAAATTAATCAATAAAATACATCCTAAAATTATCAGAACATTTTAAATTTCCCAAACATCACTAAAGGAGGAAATATAAATTTATTCATCCCAAAGGATTACACAGAGAAACTATGGTATCATCCCATATCCCCTTATAACACCAGCATATTACTTAAGTGTAAGGTGTTCTATGGTGAGAGAATCTGATAGAGGCTCAGATAATATTGCCCTAGTAGTAATCTCTACTAACTTGAACTTCTCCCGCAGGTGTTTCCGTTCAAGCTTGACACGCTGGAGTTCATCTTGGGTTTTGTCCAAAGCGAAGCCCAAAGATGCCACCTCCTTCCCAAGATCTGATAAGAGGGCTTCATAAGGTTCGAGTCTACTAGATGAAGCCATCGACTCCTCTTTCTTCATTAACCATTAATATCTCTATTAAATCATTAAGAGTAAGTTAATATGCTATTTAAAAAGTTTGGGTCATTACAAATTAGATCTCTATTTATCATTATAAGATTGATTGTAGAGCTAAAGATGATTCTTTTCATAACAACTTTCATTTTGTGTTCAAGAATGAACCCCTACAGTTGATAACATATCAAGAGGCTGAGAAACTTGTAAAAGAAGGAAATGAGTGTTACCTTGAAAATATTGTAGAAAACTAAGGAACCATTCAAATTAATGATGTGCCTATTGTAAATGAGTATCGAGATGTTTTTTCTGATTAGTTACCTAGAATAATACTAGATCGAGAATTTGAATTTATTGTTGACATAGTTCTAGATGCTAAGTCAATTTCAAAACCCCCTTATCGAATGGCTCAAATTGAACTTTTAGAGATGAAGGATCAATTGCAATATTTATTAGAGAAAGGTTTCATTCAACCTAGAACATCACCATGGGGTGCTCCTTTCTTATTTGTTAAATAAAAAGATGGGTCAATGAGACTTTTCATTGATTATAGAGCCTTGAATAACATCACTGTTAAGAACAAATATCCTTTTCTACATATCGATGATTTCTTTGATCAGATAGAGGGAGCTCTGTATTTTTCAAGGATTGACCTGAGATCGGGGTACCATCAGTTGAAGGTAAAGGATGCAGATATTCCGAAGACTGCATTTTATACAGTATATGGCCATTATGAATTTTTAATAATTTCTTTTGGGTTAACCAATGCACCTGATGTATTCATGGACCGTATGAATAGAATTTTCCATGAGTTCTTGTATAAGTTTGTGGTTGTTTTCATTGATGAATATTTGGTGTTTTATAAAAGTAAATAAGAACATGAAATTCATTTAAGGGTTATTTTGAAAACCATAAAAGAAAATAAATTGTATGGGAAATTCAGAACGTGTGAGTTTTGGTTGCAACAAATTTCTCTCCTTGGTCACATTGTTTATAAAGATGGAATAACTGTTGATCCTTCAAAAAAACAAAGGCTGTTGAATAATGGCCAAGACCCACAAATGTAAGTGATATTCGATTTTTTCTTAGTTTTGAAGGCTATTACCGAAATATTGTTAAAAAAATTCATGGTTATCCTGTCCAATGACTAAGCTAACTCGGATGGGTGTTAAGTTTATCAAGAAAAAAAGAATGTGATGAATGTTTTCGGAAATTGAAAAGAAGATTGGTGAATGCTCCTGTTTTGGTACTACCATCCAGGAATGGTGAGTTTGTTATCTATAGTGATGCTTCATTTAAAAGACTTGGTTGCGTCCTAATGTAGAATGATGAGGTAATTTATTATTCTCCACGTCAGTTGAAAACTAATGAGGTAAATTACCCTACACATTATATAGAATTAGCTGCTGTTGTTTTCACTTTAAAAATTTGGAGACATTATTTGTATGGTGTAAAGTATGAAATTTATACTGATCACAATATATTAAAGTATATGTTCATCCATAAATAATTGAACATGATACATAGTAGATGGATAGAATTAATCATGTATTATGATTGTACAATTCATTACCATCCAGGAAAATCAAATAAAGTGGCTGATGCTTTGAGTCGAAAATGTAATGCTTCATTAACCATGTTATGTTTGGAACGTGATCCTTTGGTTAAGGATTTGATGAACACTCACATAGAAGTTGTTGGTGTAGGATTTTCTTCAGTTTTGTGTTAGGTATCAGTGAAATATTCTCTATCAGATAGAATTTAGAAAGTTTAGAAGCAAGTCAGTGAGTTATAGAAAAATTTATAGCTGGTTCAGAAGGGTATGTTAACTGAATTCAACATTGATAATGATTGTGGTTTGAGATTTGGGAAGAGATTGTTTGTGACTTGTGATTTAAAGTTGAAGAGAATGTTTTTATGTGAAGCTCATAGTTCTACGTTTTTAGTTCATCCTAGAAGTAATAAGATGTATAGAGATCTTTAGGAGTATTACTGGTGGGTAGGAACGAAAAGCGATATTACAGATTTTAAAATGAAGTCTTTTACTTGTCAACATGTCAAAGAAGATCAACAGTTACTGAAAGGGATGCTTTAGCCTTTACTAGTGCCAGAGTGGAAATGGGAGATTATATAAATGGACTTTGTTGTGGGGTTGCCGAAGACACCTCGAGGGAATAATGCAATCGGGGATATTGTTGATCGCTTGACTAAATCTGCTCATTTCTTTGATATACGAGATACTTTTTCCCCAGATCAAATTTCTCATTTGTATATTAAAGAGATATTCAGGTTACATGGAGTTCCCCTCTCCATTGTATCTGATCATGATCTCATGTTTACTTCTATCTTTTAGAAAATCATTCATAAGTCGTTGGGTACTGAATTAAATTTTAGAACAGCTTTTCATCCTCAATGAGATGGCAAGTCAGAAAGAAAAATTCACACCTCAGAGGATATGCTATGTTCCTGTTCAATGTATTATCAGGAATGTTGGGACCAACATCTTTCTTTGGTTGAGTTTTCTTATAATAAAATCTTTCATTCCAGTATACAGATGGCACCATTTGAGGAATTATATGGGAAGTGATGTCGAACTCTAGATTTTTGGGATGAAGTAGGTGAAAGGAAGTTGATGGGACTAGAATTGGAAGAAGAGTTGGCAGAAAAAGTTCAGCTGATATAGAAACACCTGATAACAGCTCAGAGCAGGCATAAAATTTTTGCGGACAACAGGAGGAAGGATCTCTCTTTTAAGGTAGGTGATCATGTCTTCCTCAATGTTTCACCATGGAAAATTGTGCTGCGATTTGGTAAGAAAGGAAAGCTGAGTCCAAGGATCATTGGACAATATGAAATTCTAGAGAGAGTTGGATCATTTTCTTACTGATTGGATTTACTACTGATTTTATCTTAAGTACATAAAGTTTTTCATGGTTCAATGTTAAGGAAGTACAAGCCAGATCCATCTCATGTTTTGAGTCCAGAGGTAGTTCAGTTGGAAGAGAATCTATCTTATGAGGAACAACCGGTCCAGATTCTTAACCACATGGAGCATGTATTGCAGAATAAGGTGATTTCTCATGTAAAGGATTTTTTGGAAAAACAACATGATTGAAGAGGCAACATGGGAATCTGAAAATGCAATGAATGGTATATACCCCCACTTAATCGATATGTAAATAATTTTCGAGGACACAATTTTCTAAAGGGGGTAAGATGTAACATCCCATGTAAGTAAATAATTATGGATTTTCATATCTATGTCTTTTTAATAATTATATAGTGTTTTAAAGGCTTAAAATAAGAATAAATTTAATCTTATGCATTGAATTCTCTAATATTTTTAAAAGATTATTTTATCGCCTTTTGATGGCGAACCATGTTTAAATCTATATTTTGAATATTTTATAAGCAATATTCTTCAAAACAAAAATATTATTTAGTATTGATACATTGAAATTTACTTTGGATAAATTTTGGTATTTTTCTGACCATGTTCATTTTTTTATAAATAGTGAAAAATTCTGCATTTTACTTCAAAACTGCCTTTTCATCTAAATTTTATTATATGGATAGATTGTACTTTTAATTTGTTTTAAAGTTTAATTATAATATAATTTTACAATTTTATCCAATTTTGGTCATTTTAATTAATTTCATTTTGGAATTGGGCATAAAAAAGTGTCAAACTTTTGATAGATATTGTTTCTAAAAAACCCGCTATTTGTTTTGACAAGGGTGTTTATTTTTAAATTAATTACTACAATTTATACATTTCTAATTTTGTAAAATGGATTCCATATTTGTAATAATAAGGTCTAAATAATTTAATTATTACTCTTTTGTTTTTGGACATTGTGAATAGTAACAACGGTAATAATCTTTAATTATCGTGATTAATTAGTAATCGGGTAGTTCTGGGTAATAAAATAATACCATATAAATATAAAATGAACCTAAAATTTGTCCTAATTCTACAGGTTGTGTCATGACCGACCATGGTATGCCTTGTCCCAACTTTGGGACCCCATGGAATCACTTTTTTGTGATAGTGACATTTTATCTTTTTATTTTTTAAAGAAAGTTATATATAACAAAAGTATGTAAGAACTATGTAATACATGTTTTATTTTGACCACATAAATGATCTCTTACACTATAAATAGTAATTGTTAAGGTAAAAATATTTCATACATCATCGTATTTTTTTTATAATTTTTAGACATTAAATAAATAAATTTATTTATGACACCATGATGATGTAGTGATTACCTCATTAATGAACGATTTAAATAAAATGGATAGATAATATATAATATAAGACATAAACTTTTCAAAAACATATTTGATGGGTGGATTTAGAACACTTATCACCTTATTCTCGAATTATATAATTTTGGGACCTTTAAAATCTGAAATTCATTTTATAATAAAGGAACATTTCAAGACATTCCAAGAGTGCCCCTCCTCCCTCTTAGAAAAGGCCCCCACCTCTACCACCTTAACCACACCACTAAAGCCATTGGATTGGACAAAATCTTCTCATTTTATCTCTCCAAACCCCTCTCTTCATCATAGAAGCATTACCTTAGGCAGAAATCTCTTCATGAAACCCTTTTGGTTCAAACCAAGGGGAGTTATCCGATTTAAATGTAATGTCTTCTCTGATATCCTTTTGTTTTATTTTTCTTCTCCAAACCCCTAAAAGATTTGTATTCCTTTATTTTGTAATAAAACAAGTATCTTAAATATACTAGGAATTTTTTATGAGAAGGATTTAATTTACACTTACACTCACTACCGTCTAATGGTTAAAGAACATAATTTTTTTGTGGGTGGTGAATTACTGCCTCACGAAACGATGATTATTCAATATTCTATTAACCCCATTCATGGTGGCCATTAAGATGTCACAACATTTATATATTTTATATATATTATGTTTATGTTTTACTTATGATTCTGTAATTTTTATTTATGGCATACATTTATGGTATCCATTATGGGAAAACGTGATATTTTCATTTTAGGAAGTGCGGACTACCGCCCACTCAATGTGATTTGAATCGTTAATGCCATATGTGGGACATATAAAGGATTGAGTTAATGGTATTACATATTATATCATAATATAATTATAATATACCTTTATATCACTACTATCTCATTCTATTAAATACAAAAAAAATAAAAGTGGCATTCATGCATACGTACTGTTTACCATCTCCATGAACGGTGCATTTCATCACTTACCTCTAAATGTTATGTAATATTATAAATGAATGTATATACTAGATATATATGATATATATGATATCTAAATCATTTATATAATTCTGGATATAATGTATATTTTACCACATGACCAACTTGTAATTATAAGCAGTTTATTTTTGAATCAAGTACCAAAGATTGACAAAACGACTGTTATTAACTTAAATAATTAAATAATATTAATTACATGGTAATAAGTGATATAAAAGGGATAATTAACTTGAAAAAGGTTCTCAAACAATTATAAATTAACTCTAGTTTATTATTCATGACATTAACGAATGATCGAGTCAAGTCGGACACGAGGTATGGGACTTCGTCTCAATCTCTTTTTATTAAGGCATATTTTGTTTTATACACAACTTTCATTTATACGGTGTATAAAACCATTTGACTTTTACTTTTATTCAATGGAATATTTTTATATGAAGTGTTTTACTAAATGACAAAAGGGAATGTTTTTTTCTTACGTATGTGGTGACAATGACTTTTCCACCGCCGCAACCATTATTTGAGTTTCGGCTTACTCTACAAGCCACCACATTTTTAAAAATGGAAAATAAATACCATGTATTAATTTTCTTTTATTTTGGTATTGAAAATGGTTTTGATAATTTTTTCATTATATCAATGTGTTTTTGATATCTTGTGATTGAAATGTGGAAAAGTTGTGTTTCATTTATTCATGTTTTATGGGCTCCGATTATGTTATGGTTCTTGGTCATTATTTATTAATATGGGTGAGCTCGTGATAGCTCTCCAATGCATTGGGTAACGCAATGGAGTTAAACACTAAGGTTTTTCCGAAGAGATTTAGGGAATATACTGTGACGGGTATTCCAAACGTAACCATGAGGGTTACTCCCTACTTAAGAAATTTATGAATGCCTCAAGTTACCTTTATGTCTTATGATTTCTATGAGTTATTCATAAACCTTTTGACTTCATGAGGTATGTTAATGTACTTATGTTTATGAGTAAGCAATGTTTTCAATGATTCTTATGTGTACATGTACTAAGGTTTTTTTCTGTATTTTTATACCCCTTACTGAGCTTTTTATGATCATCCCATGTTTTTGAAATGTTTTTCATAGGTCAAAGAAAAGGTACATGATGTGTTGATAATTTCGAGGATGTGTCATGAAAGAATCCATGTTTTATTTTTAATATTTTTCCTTTGATGGGAAAACTGAATATTGTCTTTTATGTAACCACCTAGTTTAAATGTGGAATGTAATGTATGATTTATGATCTAATTCTCTAAAACTCTAAACCTGAAACGATCCTCAATGGGTATTCTTGTAATAACTCAAGATTTACTAATGTTTAAGGCTGGGGCCTTATAATATAACCCTAATGAAGGCTCAGTAACTCAAAATATATCACACCCCTCAATGTCTCAAGAAGAAGAGCTTGATGAACTATTTCTCAAAGTACTTCCAGGCTATTCCCTCATATCATACTATATAAACATTCACATCCCACTAACACATAGCCATTCCTATGTGCAATTTGGTCACCAGCTTATCTAAGTCTCCTAGGGGAATCTTTATGTGCTCGATTGTCAACATCAATGGTTCAATCCAATTCTAATATGCATGTGGGCCACACTCACGCTGAATTATTAATGGGTCATGTGACTGGAACTCCTATTTTAGAAACACCATCGAATGCAATTCTCCTTGATCTGTCATGTCTATACCCTATATGAAAACTACATGAATCCCTCTCAGTTTCTCCTCAATAAACATTCAAAATGCGGCCAATATGGTAGTCCACCTCTCATTCACTAGAGCATGATCCTATGGTCATACCCACGGCTTATGATCTACCAATCCCTTGGGGGACTCAACCTAGATATGCTTTTAGGGAACCCTATCAACTCCGTCCTATCTATCCATTGTAGTCTATCCATGGTCCAACAAGAATAATACCATTACTTGTTATGACTTCCCAGATTATATATATATATATATATTGTGGTTATGGAAAGAAGCAATTTGTAGTTTCAACTAACTAACCACACCCTTTCCCAACGTAGCCATGTCACATGAAATCCGATCCTCATGGCCTCTTTACCAAGCTATAACAATGTCATGTATCCCATAGTAATCATCCCACACCCAACATGATGATTAATTTCACCTCAAAAATATGTACACATCACCAAAAATGGTGATCCACATCACTTTGTGTCATAATAAATTCTTAAACATATAAAAAATATTACTTTATATACATTTAGGTAACACATGACATATCCCATTTACCATACAATTTATATTATAATACTAGAATATATATATATATCATAATCCTACTATGTGCATATGAAAAGAATAATAATTTATAAAAAATCTCTTCCTTAGGTGTTGCTTATATCTTTCTAGTGAAATGATAAAATGGTTCCATTCGTATTCTTTCTCCAAATAGATTATGTTTCGATGTTATTATTTTTATGAAAATCGTATCTATTTCATGGGATATATTATAATGAAAATAAATTCTTGTAATTTGTTATTATATAATGAAATAATTATAAAAAACAACTTTTTTCACATGTTATGATATTATTACATTCTTATGAAGCCCATTTCATTTAATTATTTGAGATATGGTTATTTATGATTCTGTGTCTCATGAATGTTGGGTTTATTTATGAGATGGGTGGGACCTATATATACTTCCAATTCATTGGATAAATATTTATATCTCTTCTGATAATGATGTTATTAATGTAAATGATCATGATATATTATTGAATATAGTGAAACATGATCCACTATCAAAATATGGGGAAACCCGATCCACTATGGGAATATAGGGAAACCCAATACACAGTAGGGTGATGGAGAAACCCAAATACTAACCCATAATGGATTATGAATGGGGATGGTGGTGTGTAATTTTTAGTAGGCTTAGTACACATGAAGTTCCTCATTGTATTTTGGTAATCCTTATTGACTAATAGGTTATTATGTTAAATGTTTATGTGTATTAAAAAATTCAATGTCTTATTAAAATGTAATATTTTAATGTATTATGATATTTAATCCCTAATTATTCACAACATATGATCTTCAAATTTTTAGTCAATGCCCCATTTTTATGATCATAAATATGAGGAGTTTGATCTATTATTATCATGATCACATTCTCATACCCATTAATCATGTTTATGATTACATATATCCCTTATTTACCCTTAAATAGCCTTTTATATCACCCCTATATATGATTATATTCCCTGATATAGTAGATATTTATTATGTAGGATATTGTTTTTAAAGGTATTATTCATGAATAATCTAGTAGGAGATAATATATCAATATAATTTAAAATTGTTTTTGTTTGCATGATGCTAAATGTGATAATCTAATACATTATTTTGGAATCCATTTATTACATTTATTGAATGTTAACATAAAATGATTTAATGATTATTTATGGTAAGGGGGCCTCTATAGTTGGTATAAATGAAGAATCTTAGATAACATTAGGTAACTAAGATGATAAAACCATTGTGAGAACCATAAGAACATAACTTTGGATAAGTCTAAGGATACGGAATGTATAGAAAAGTGGCCTATAACTTTTCTACATGACAGTGGAGTGGATTCCTAGAAATTCATTTTTTTTCTAGGTACTACAAGTGGATGTGACTCTGGCATAAATTTACATAGGGGAATCAATTCCGAAAACACCATATTGAGCTAGACTCAATTGGAAAATGAAGCATGACATCTTTCCTTGCATGAAAGTTGGTTTAACACTCCCAAGAGATATTATTTGGGAAGGTATAGACTCGTCATGAACCCATAGGTGGGGTGTAAATATTATTTTGACCTAAAAAACCATGGATAAACCATAGGTGTCATTGATTAATGAATGTGTCATAATTTCGACATTCTATATGTGTTTTTTCACGATTACGGGGTTTTCACTATGATAATTGATTTTTACAATTATCATTGTGTTTTTAGTCAATTTATAAATCCTAAATGAGATATGATAATGGTAATTACAACATAACATGCTTCAATATTATTCATAATCATATGAATGATATAGTATTTGGAATAAAGAATCACATCACAATGCTCAACCTATATTCTCATGTTATGAATCATGTTTAACTTACTAGTGATATAACGAGGAACAATATTTTGTTTCATGTTTATGATTAATTTTATTACTCATTTAAGAGGGTATTATTATCCACTTGTCACAAAATAATGGATTGATATCTATGAAAATATAATCACATTTCTTTTGTGTTTAGAAAATGAAAATTCCTTTCTATCTATTTTTCATATATTTTTTTACTAAAACTAGTGGTGGAAAATAATCAATAATATGAGGATGAAATATTAAATTGAATCCATTTATTAGGATGTGATCAAGTACTTATTATTCAATAAGTGCTTTCATTGGTTTACATCATAAAATTATGGAAAAAGAGTTCCATGAGTTGATGAAAAAGGATAATGAATATATCTGTACCAATGAGGCCTATTTAAAAATAATTGTTATGTACAATTATATAATTGGCATCCAACTAGAATGTAATCATTATAGGTTCATAAATGTTTGAATGTGACGTATCATATGATAATTTTCTATAAGAGGCTTTAGTTTCTGTGATGATATTGTGTATTTTTATATCAGTATTGAAATACATTATGGAGTAACATATCAATATTATGGTTTTATTAATAAAATGTAAATGGAATTAATATAAGACTCAAAAAACCATGAATATATGAATAAGACACTTCTTTTTTTCATCAAGAGTGGAAAAAAGGATGTTTGAAATTTTTTTATGGGGTATAATTAACATCTTTAGTGTATCATGGAATATGACAACCCTGCTTTTATTACGAATTTAATCATGATTTATTACATAAAACATCACTTGATAAAACAAATAAGATAGAGAGATTTAGATTCTTTGGGGCATAGGATAATTACATAAAAACATAAAACATGAAATACAACATCTTTATTGAAAACATCCTTTACATGACCACTACATTCCCTCGTACTTAGCATTGCATGGGATATCCTGAGGACATTCATAAGAAAATGGTGTGCTATAAAGCCCAATAAGGGAGTACACATGGAATAACATGAAGATTACAATAAATTTTAGGCAATAATCATATCAATAGATCATAATAGATACATGAACATAAATTCATGATAATTCATGATAATCATAACATTGGAATCTGGCAACAACACTTAACATTTAATTCGCATAAGCCAAGGCACATTTCACATGGAGCATGAGTAAATCCTCAATTAACATAAAGAATGAGTAAAACCTCTATGCACTTGAATTATCATGAGTCAACACTCATTTCACAAGATGTATCATGATACATTACTTTACCCAAGGCATTGGAGCGTTATAAGGGCGCACCCTTCTTAAACATTTCATTTCATGTATAAGTGTGCCACATGGATCATAAAACATGGATTCATAAAATATAATCATTTATTACATGATGAAGTAATGATGAATTCATACATTAATCTTTATAATCAATAAGTAAATGTGTGTAATGGTGAATACCATTGATGGAGAAATGGGCATGGTATTCACTACACAGTGGCATTGGCTTAGAAAATCGATGTGATTTCGGCAGCGTAACGACCTGACATAAGAATTCATAAAAAATGGTTGATAAGAGATAAAAGGGTTCCTCATCATATCTACATGTAATGGATAGTATGTAGGTAATATTGATAATTGTACCAACAATTTTAATGGAATTTAGATTCATGATACAAATGTATTGCTTGATTGTAAAAGAGGAGAGAGGAGTTCCTTTCAGAATTTTGGCATAGTAACGGGTGTACATGGGAGGCATTTAATGAGAGAAAAATGGGTCTACCATAATTAAAAAAAATAGAGCATTATGAGGGAGGTGTGAAACCATACCCCAATATTCATAATATAAATTAAAAGGGCAAGACAACTTAATGAAAATTGGACAAAATTGAGAAAGGAAGAAAAAACCCTTACTTGGAAGTGTGCTTCCAAAGGCTAGATAGAGGCTTCTAAGAGGCTTCTTGGGGGCATGGGGCACCTTGGGAGGATTCTAGAGAGAGTATGGAAGAGGTTGGACGAACTAAAAAGGATTCAAGTGAGGAAAAAGTGGGAGCTTGGGTGGGTTTATATAGGAAAGGTGAGGGAATTATTTATTATTTTGGTTTGGGACCCCTTACATTAAATTAATCCAAACCACAAACCATCCAATGGATTTTGACCATGGTTTTTGGAAAAGGGAAGAGGAAAAAAATATTTTATATGTCTATAGTCCGAACTTCTTAAAATTATGGGTTTTCTTATGTGGAGGTGAGTCACACTCCCATGGAAAATAATTTAAAAAGATAACATGTTTATTAAGTCTTGAGGGGTCCATTAATGAATTGAAAAGTAAGTCAAAAACCCCAAAATCACATTATTTTAATGGTAAAACATATATTTTCCGATAATAAAGCTTATATCATTTTATTACATCACTATTTGGTCATTATGATGTAATAAAACACATTATATATTTAAAAGGTATTTAATTTTTACCCAAAAATTTAACTATCTCAAGAAATTTATGAAAAATTCACCATTGGATAATTTCGACATCATGATTCCAGAAATAACATTTATTTTATCTTAATAATTATCTTAATATGTTAATTTTCACTATTAAAATAAAAATTGACATTTATCGAAAATTCATGGGTTTGATAGAAATGGCTTTTAAACCTTAATAAAAATTACAATTGAATTCATAAAATTATAAGATCATTTATATATAATAAAAAATAATTTACTAATAATAATAATAATATTTTATTAAAATATTATTTAATTCAAAAATCCCATAATTTAATAAAATATAATTCTTATTTAAATAATAACTAAAAACATTATTTGTACTTTAAAAACTATTTACAATGTATCAATATTGACAAGAAAGTATATTCATTATTATATACAAAAAATAATGTACATGAGCATAGTACTATTTATTTGTTACATAGCCCCTTAAAACAGCCGCATAATACCTATGGGTATGGTGTGCGATGGTGACAAACTCTAGGGGTAGCTCAGATAACATCGTTCGAGTGGTAATTTCTATCAACATCGACTTTTCCTGTAGACGGTCAAGTTTTAGCTTGACATGATGAAGCTCATCTTGGGATTGTTCTAGAGTGAAGCCCAAAGATGCCACCTATTTTTTGAGCACCGAAAAATGGGCTTCGTATGGGGAAATTCTACTGGATGAGGCCATCGCTTCCTTTGTCTGAGTAAATTTGGATTTGTTAAAGCCCTATATTTATACTAATCATGTGATCACTGTTTATAGACTATATTAGCAATGGTATATTTTTTTAACATAAACCAAATATGTTAACATTTTATATAAACATAAATATAAATTTAAATAGATCAAGATGGATTTCCATTAATGAAACTTTAGGTCGTTAAAATATTCCCCCCTTTTGAAATTTCTCCCCAAAATTTTTTTTCCCACACGAAAACATATGTGGGTAACACAGCTTTATCATTTCATCGGATTCCCAAGTCTCTTCTTCAAACTTGTGGTTTCTCCACAACACGTTCACAAGGGGTGTTGTCTTATTTTTTAAAACATTTTCTCTACGATCTATGATCATCACTGGTTTCTCCTCATAAGAATGATCATATTCAAATTGTACCACCTTAGAAGAGAGTACATGTGAAGGGTCTGGTATGGATTTCCTTAAGAGGGATACATGAAAGACATCATGTACTTTGGCCATAGTAGGTGGAAGTGCTAGTCGATAGGCCACAACCCCGACACGATCAAGAATATCGAAGGGGCCGATGTACCTTGGACATAACTTCCCATTCTTTACAAACCTCATGACCTTTTTCCATGGAGATATGCGTTGAAAAACCATGTATCCAACTTTAAACTGATGGTCTCATAGGCGATTATCTGCTTAACTCTTCTGTCAACTCTGGGCTTCCTTGATATGCTGCTCAATGGTTTTTACCTTCTCCACCATTTCCTCGACTATTTCGGGTCCAAACAGCTTACGTTCACCGACCTCATCCCAACATGTCGGTGTTTTGCACCTTTTCCCATAAAGGGCTTCATATGGTTCCATTTGGATTGTCGAATAGAAACTGTTATTCTAAGAGAGCTCATTCAGAGGAAGATGTTTATCCCATCCACTTTTAAAGTCCATTGAGAACGCTATCAAATTTTCCTCAAGTGTTTGGATAGTCCGCTCAGATTGACCATCAGTTTGAGGATGGTAGGCCATGCTGAAGTTTAGTTCAGTTTTCAAAGCATGTTGAAGACTCTTCCAAAACGTAGAGGTGAGTATTGGATCTCTATCAAACACAATAGATAGTGGTACTCCATGCTACCTTACCACTTCCCTAATATATATCCATTCTAGTTGATCCAATGATAATTCCTCCTGAATAGCAATGAAGTGTGCAGTCTTTGTAAGACAATCCACAACAACCCAGATTGCATTGTTGCCTTTGGATGTCCTCAGAAGTCCGGTGACAAATTCAATGGTGATGTTCTCGCATTTCCCTTCTAGTGTGGGAAATGGTTGCATAATCCCCTTAGACTTCTGCCTCTCTTCCTTCACGTTCTAGAACACGAGGCACTTTGATGTATATTCGTCGATCTCCTGCTTCATTTTATCCCTCCGAATGTTTTCTCAGAGATCTCGATACATCTTTGTGCTCCCATGGTGAATGGAAAAATTTGAACTATGTCCATCATCCAAAAGTTCCTTATTCAGATCCAGACATGATGGAACACATAGTATTTTCCCAAACCGCATAATTCCTTCCTCATTAACATTAAACTACTATGACTTCAATTTTTTGATAGCTTCTACTTTTTCTTGAATTCCCACATCATCCTTTTGAGGATCGTTTATACTTTCCAAAAGAGACTTTTAAGAAATCATTTGTGAATGGATTGATGATGTTCTCTTCTCTATGATTCACATGTCCATCTCCATCAAGTCTAAGAATATTGGATCCTCCTCAATTCCCATCATTGATAGAATCACTGGATCCTTTCTACTTAGGGCATCTGCCACCTAGTTCGCTTTCCCAAGGTGGTAATGTATTGGACAGTCATAATCCTTGATGAGCTCTATCCACCTTCTATAGCTCATATTATGCTCTTTATGTGTGAATATATATTTAAGACTCTTGGGGTCAGTATATATCTCACATTTCTCTCCATAGAGATAATGCCGCCAGATTTTCAAGGCAATGATCACTGCCGCCAACTCCAGATCAAGTGTTTGATAGTTTCTCTCATAGAATTTCAACTCCCTTGAGGCATAGGATACCACTTTATCGTTATGCATCAACACACAGCCTAAGCCCTTCTTTGAAGCGTCAATGAATACCCCATAAAGTTCCCCACTTATGGGTAAAGTGAGCACGAGCGCAGTGATAAGCCTCCTTTTCAACTCCATGAAGAATTCTTCACATTCATCACTCCAAGAAAACATTACTCCCTTTCTTGTTAGCTTGGTAAGATGGTTGGAAAATCGTGAGAAATTTCTCACAAATCATCGCTAATATCCAGTTAAACCCAGGATGCTACGGATATCTATTACCGATTTCAGCCTCAACCATCCCTCAATAGCATCAGTTTTGGAGGTATCCACAGATATCCCATTGCATGTGATGATATGGCCCAAGAATTAGGCCTCCTTCAACCAGAACTCACACTTGTAGTACTTTGCATAGAGATTCTCCATGCGCAATGTCTCTAGTACAGTTCTTAAATGGTCCTCATTATCCTCCTTGTTTTTGGAGTATATAGTAATTTTATCTATAAATACTACCGTAAATTTGTCTAGGTAATCTCTAAACACTCTATTCATCAAGTCCATGATGATTTCTGGAGCATTGGTGAGTCCGGAAGGCATTACTATGAATTCATAGTGCCCGTATCTTGTACGAAAAGCAGTATTGTGGATATCTTCCTTCTTCACCCTTACTTGATAATATCCTGACCGCATGTCCTCCTTGGAGAAGTATTGTTCTCCACACAGCTGATCGAACAAGTAATCAATTCATGGGAGAGGATACTTGTTATTTATTGTGATTTTGTTAAGTTCACGATAATCTATGCAAAGCATCATTGATCCATACTTCTTCTTGATGAAGAGGACTGGCGCACCCCATGGTGAAGCACTTGGGAATATAAACCCCTTATCCAGATTCTCCTGTAGTTGTTTCTTCAGCTCTTCAAGATCTACAATAGCCATTCTGTATGGAGTCTTGGATATTGGTAAAGCCCCGGGTATAAGTTCAATTGGGAATTCAACATCTCTTCTAGGATGAATATGATAGAGCAAATATTTTAAATTAATTTTTATTGAATATCATTGTTTTAAACCCACAAAAGTGTTCCTCTAAGATTAATTGTTTCATTTTTATGATAATGGTGTTATTTTGAGCTGAATAGTAAAAATTGGACATTTTGTAATTTTAATAGTTTTAAATTAATTTTTGGCTTGGACGTACCATTACTTACACTGATACAAATTGAAAATTTCATTCCTTTCCATATTATACACATCCATGGCTTCATTTACAATTTTTGGACTAAAAGATGAATCGGCTATATAGAAGCTCAAAAAAATCTCAGAAGTGGGAGAAAGAAAACTATTTTCAGTTCTGCCTAGTTTGGGTGTGGGCTCCATAACTCATCCATGTTGGGCCCAAATGTTGTGACATTTGGTGGATTGATGCCAAAAAAATTTGAAGCATCTTTTATGAAGGAATCACCGAGTTTATTGGTAGTTTATGGGGTCATTAAATCACCCTAATCCAGAGGATTTCGTTTTGGAGAGTCTGACTAGACAGAATAAATGCTCATAGTAAAACGGCCATAACTCTTGGAATACAGGTCCAAATCCACTGAGATTTTAGGGGACATGGCCAAGGTAATTATAAATAACATTTAAGAAGGGCTCAACACGTGAAGATTTCATTTAATGGGGAAACAATGCATCAACATACGGGGGAAAAATTTTGTCTATAAAAGGAGGAGAGCTCCACCCTCCCAAATCATCCCATTCTCCATCCCATTCCTTCCGGGACACCAGAAAGATGATCTTTTCATATTTCTCTTTTATTTCTTTTCTTTTTCATGGGTTTTTTAATGCCTTCTTCTTCCCCAATCATCTCGCTTACCCCATCCATGGAGGGTTAGCTTCATTTGAGTGATCAGAAAGAGGGGAGGCTGGACCTATGCATTGTGTTTGAGTTTTTGTGCTTGAAATGAATAAAGTTTCTTCTTATTTCTTATAATTGTTTCAATTCATAATTCATTATTAAAATAAAAATGTGGTAGTGTTATTTTTTTGATTCTGAAATTATAAATTTCTTTCATCGATGATCACATCTCCCTCTACCCAATTCTAATCAGTATACGGTGGAACAATATTAGGGTTGGGTAGTGATTTCTCGGTGGTTGTCAAGCACATGTGTAGGATTGTATGTATAAATATTGGTTTATTAGGGAACAAAAATACCAGGTCTGGTATTTCTCTAATTAATCAAGAGACCTTCTACAACCCTAAGAACATTGAAAGGAGGATAGACCAATCTAAGGTTTTAGATAGGAAACTTTTCATCACATTTATCTGAATAAGGGAGAGAGAGGACTCGGTAGATGAATCTCTCTCTTACCAGTTTAAGGAAGAAGAAGAGATAAAATTTAGAAACCATGATGGCACAACACTAGGTCTAGCCGAAACCAATCCGATCATCGTCTTTATCATTTGTTAAAACCAATCTTTTTACGAAACCCAACAAAAAGTGACAACCTTGTTTTGTGTGCACTCCTCTTCGAGAGACTACCTAGGATCAACTACTATACAATACTTAGGTAAATAAAATATTGTTTTTCCATGCCCCACGATAGGAATGCATCAAACATGGCGTCGTTTCTAGGGAAAAAGTGTCAAAACCTATTTGTAAATATTTGACTTTATCAAATTTAAAAATAAATTATAAAAATAATTTTTTTCCATGATGTATTCAAATTCAAATTTTTATGCATGGGAGGATTACTCGAAGGTGCAATATCAAGAACCAGAAATTGATTATCGTGATCTCAATGATCGGATTGAAAGGATTAGTAATAATTTGATGATTTGGGTAGCAAAATGGAATTGACATTGGACTATGTTCGTGCAATGATGGAGCAACCCAACCCTGAGCCGGAGAAAGAACCTGAGATAGTGGTGGAAGAAATTTCACCACTCATCATTGAAGAACTAGAGGAGGTAAATGTTGAGGTACCTAAAGACTCATTCATCATCACTCAACCAATTCTACCCGAGATTGATGAAAAAAAAGATGACTTCCCTACTGAGATACATGTGGGAGATCAACAAGAACATGAGGAATTTTGGAATGAATGTGAGGAACTTATTGATCTCCCCAAGCCTTGAAAACAAGAAGAGCCAGCACCACGGAAGGAAGACACCATCCAATTGGTGGAATTTGATGTCAAGATGGAGGAGCCAGACTTCCTCCCTCCATCCAGTGATAATCAAATCAAAGAGGCACATTCAACTGAAGAAGTGATTGAACCAGACCCAACTCAGGGAGATGATCCTTCCATGAACTCTAACTTTTCTGATTTCATTCAATCTAATTTGAGCATCACTCATTATTTTGAATTTTCAGATTTGGTCAATCCTTACATTTTCTTAGAAGAAGATGAAAAAGAATATTAACCTGTTGAGGAACACCTGGAGCTCCCTGAAGATATTGATCATCTACTTGAGGAAGTCCATGAAGAGATACAAGTGGATATGCATGAAGAACCAAATCTAAAAGTTTCCTACCTTAAAAGGGAATATTTTGAAATTAATATTTCAAATTTAAATGTTAAATCTCCCATTGATTATTATTTTCATGCAGCACATCTGGAGAAACGACTATATTTTGAAGAAGATGTTCTAAAAGTAGCAACTGAAGAGGAGGTGGTTCCATAATTCTTCCTACCCCCACCATGAAATAGGTTTGTAATTGTGAAGGGGTAAGATATGGTGTACTCTATACATGGAATTATCCTCATAAATGAAAAAGTACATGCTGGAATGAAGAATTTTTTTTGGTACAAGAGCAAGAAACCTCACCCACCATCTGATTGGGGATAACTGATTAGAACTGACCCTCTGGAGGCAGTCAAAACCCAGGGCCCACTTGGGGGATTAAACCAATATTTATCCTTATTTTCTTATTCAATTTCAATTTTCATTTCTTTTAATAAATTTATTATTTTAACTTTTTTACTTTTTTAGGTTTTCAAAGAGAAACACTTAGGATCTTAACTCAACGTTTCATTGCCAATAAGTCAGGTCGTACATCTACTTTATCCTTCCTTGTTGTTGTGAATCATTTTAATATTAGTATAAATGTTAAATAAACATGAATGCATTGAGGACAATGCATCATTTAACTGTGGGGGAGGTAACCATTGTAGTTTAGTATTTTCATTTTGTGTTTTTTTTCATAAAATATAAATAAATTGCGTGATTTCAAATTTTTTTGTTTATTTTTCAATTTTTGGTGTGTTTCTGAATATTTTGAGCTGAAATGATTATCAATACCATTTTTGAAACTCATTTCGATGAGTGAACCAATCTATTTCATGTAACTGAGCATAAATGAATGCTGAAATTACTTTTCATTCAAGTTCAAATCTTTTGGATTTTCATGAAAAATACACTGATTTTTGAAACTCATGACATATTTCACTGTCTATATATTTGAAATCACTTTCGTGTGAGGCTTCTGAACAATTTTTGTCATATTCATTTCATTCACCTCATTTCTTGAGAGAACCAGACCATGCTTACTTTAAACAAAATTTGATTTATTCCTTTCAAAACTTGAGGGTTTGTGGTACGTGTGTTTTAAATGATAGAGGCATTTATTTGGTTTGAAGCCCCCTTTTCAAAATAATCCATTTCATTATGTCCCACCTTTGCATTTATCCTTCATTGTATCCCATAGTATCCATGAATTTCCTGTTATGTTAGCCACATTACAAGTCATTTTTCTCTATCCTACCTACACTTGATGTGAAATTGAATGATATAGTTGAACTTAAGTGTGGGGAAGATGTCCTGTGGTGTATGACCTCAATTGGTGATACTTTGGGTGGAAAATAAATTGTGGTAGAGATGTGTGTGATGCTGAAAAATTATTCTGTTGAATGTTGTGCCTTTTCTGGAGCTTTCATGATAAGAGAAATTGTGCCTTTCTGGAGCTTCCAGTGTACAAAAAAGTTGTGCCTTTCTGGAGCTTTAAAAAAATGTTTTAAAAGATTGAAATTTTTTCTACTGAGATGATTGAATGATTATGGAGCCTATATTCAACAAAGGGGAAGTTATGGAGACCATTTTTGAGTGAAAATTAGAATCATGCAATTTTACATCAATAAGAGCCAAGCCTTCATTTTTTGGCCTCAGAAAGTTTAAACATCAAATCCTACCAACCAAATGCCACAGAACAACCCTGAAAAGTCCTCATGAAAAACACATGTCCTTGACTCAAATCGGGTGGAGAAGTAGGAATTTATCAAGCCTATGGTGACTCCTGTGAGAGTTTGGATGAGAAAAGCCTTGTTCAGCATTTACATTTGTGAGATGAGAGAAAATTCATTTGAGGTAAGTGTTTTGTGTCCATGGGATAAGAGATGAAGTGGAAATATAATAAAATATAAAATGGAGAACTTGAAATAATTGTTTTAGATGAGGCATGATATCTTTTTGTTTATTGGAATTGATTTGATAGATCTCATTGATATGTGTTTTGGATTTGATTTGATTTGATTTTTACTTGTCCAGGAGCCCGAATGCTAAGTGTGGAGGAATTTATAGAGAAAATATTTTCAATTAATTTATATTGAATATCATTTTTTTAAACCCACAAAAGTGTTCCTCTAAGATGAATTGTTTCATTTTTATGATAATGGTGTTATTTTGAGCTGAATAGTAAACATTGGCCATTTTGGATTTGTAATAGTTTTACATTATTTATTTAGTTTGGACATAACATTATCTCCACTGATCCAAATTGCAAAATTCTTTCTTTTCCAATTTCTAAACATCCATGGGTTAATTTACTATTTTTGGACTAAAAGCTGAATCTGCCATATGGAAGCTCAAAATAAGCTCAGAAGTGGGAGAAGGAAAACTGTTTGCAGTTCTGCCGAGTTTTGGTGTGGGCTCCATAACTCATCCATGGTGGGTCCAAATGTAGTGACATTCAGTGGGTGAACGCGCAATGTGTTTTGGAGTATCTTTTATGAGTGATTCACTGAGTATATTCGCCGTTTATGAGGACATTAAATCACCCTAATCTGAAGGATTTCGTTTTGGAGTGTCTGACAGGACAGAATAAATGCTCATAGTAAAACGGCCATACCTCTTGGGATACATGTCCAAATCCACTGAGAGTTTGAGGGGACACGACCAAGGGTATTATGAACAACATTCAAGAAGGGAACAACGCGTGAAGATGTCATTTAATGTGGCTACAATGCGTGAACATCTGGGGGACAAATTCTGATTATAAAAGGAGGAGAGCTCTACCCTCTCAAATCATCCCTTTCTCAATCCCATTCCTTCCGGGACACCAAGAAGATGATCTTTTCATCTTTACATTTTATTTCATTTATTTTTCATGGTTTTCAAATTCCTTCTTATTCCCCAATCATCTAGCTTACCCCATCCATGGAGGGTTAGTTTCATTTGAGTGATCAGAAAGAGGGGAGGCTGGACCTATGTGTTGTGTTTGAGTTTTTGTGCTTGAAATGAATAAATTTTATTCTTAGTTCTTATAATGGTTTCAAATATTAATTCAGTATTAAATTACGAATGTGTTAGTGTTATTTTTTTGATTCTGAAATTATAAATTTCTTTGGTCGATGATCAAATCTCCCTCCACCCAATTCTAATCTGTATATGGTGGAACAAGATTAGGGTTGAGTGGTGATTGCTCGGCGGTTGTCACGCACGTGTGTATGATTGTTTGTAGACATCTTGGTTTCTTAGGGAACAACAATACCAGGTCTGGGATTTCTCTAATTAATCAAGAGAAATTCTACAGCCCTATTCACATTGGAAGGAGGATAGACCAATCTACGGTTTTAGAAAGGAAAATTCTCATCACATTTATCTGACTGAGGGATAGAGAGGACTCGGTAGATGAATCTCTCTCTTACCAGTTTAAGGAAGAAGAAGAGATAAAATTTGAAAACCATGATGGATAAATACTAGGTCAATCCAAACCCAATCCAATCATCATCATTATCATTTGATAAAACCAATCTTTTTATGAAAACCAACAAAAACTGACAACCTTGTTTTGTGTGCACTCCTCTTCAGGAGACTACCTAGGATCAACTTCTATACTATACATAGTTAAATAAAATATTTTTTTTCCATTCCCAATGACAGGCGTGCATCAGAAGACCAGTCAGTTCCTCGGGAAACACTTCCGCATATTCCCTCAAAATAGGCATTTCTTCGAAGATGGTCTTTTCCTTGGACTCAATCATCTGAGCCAAATACTCGTGCTCATAAGTCAGTAATATCCATTCTTGAGATGATGGAGCTAAAGGAGATTCATTTTCCACTTTACACTTGTAATGAATCGAGGGTCCATTCTCCATGTGGAGTGTGATTCCCCTCTCCCGACAATTTATGTTTTCTCTATATAAGGAAATCCAATCCATGACAAGAATTGCATCAAATTCCACTATAAGGAGTATGATGTGGTTCTCGGGAAAGTTCAATCCACACATTATAACATGGGAGGACATATATTCATAGGATGCAATGACTGCCCCATTTTCCGTACTCACCGAAATCCACACATCAATGATTTGTGGTGGTGTTCGGATTGTTCTTCTAAACATTTAAGATATAAAAGAATGTGTAGAACCTGAATCAAAAAGTACGTTCGCTATTCATGAATGAATTACTAGTTTACATGTCACCACTTTGTTGTCAAGGTTCACTTCGGTAGAGGTGTTGGAAAAATCTCTTCCTTGCTGCCTTGGAGGTGGTTCGTTGCCTCCGAAAACCCTTGGATTAGGGCACTAATTTGAAAAATTCTCCATTTCATTGCATTTGTAGCATTGAACAATGCTTTGAGGTTCGAACAGAGCGTTCCTCTCCTCTGTCACTGTCGTGGGTCATTCTTTCCGATAGTTAACAGCTAGGTGACTTTCTCTTCCACACCTGAAGCATTTCCTCGTCCCCTTAAGGCAATTTCTAGGGTTCTTCTTTCCGCACGGTTGTCAAGTGTTGTAATGGATCTTCTTTGCACCATTGGATTTATCCATCGGGCAACTAGCATTGAAGTCCACCTTATGCTTCTTATCACCATGATACCCCTGTGATTCTCCGGTCTCCATTTTGACCTTGATTGAGCATCGGAAAATTTCCTCATATCTGTTGAAGTCATGGATCGCCAATTCATTCTGCAGGCTAGGCTTTAGCCCACCAAAGTAGCGGTCAACTTTGTATTCAATGGTAACAACAAAGCCGGAAGCATATCATGCAAGCCTTGTGAATTTTTTCTCATACGCTCTAATAGATTCTTCATCTTTTTGCTTGAGGGAAAGGAATTCCCTTTCCATCTTAAACTGGAGGGTGCACAGAAAAATATGTATCCAAAAACATCTTCCGGAAATCCTTCCATTCCAATGACTCGATCTCCTCCTCAGGCTTAGTATTTTTTATCAATATCCACCATTGATCAGCTTCACCCTCCATACGATAAGCTTCTAGGAGAACCTTCTCTTGTTCATAACATTGAAGGATGGAGAATATCTTTTCAATGGGTAAGATATTTTCAATGTAGTTGATCCATTGTTCAGCGATCGTGGGATCGGATGATCCACTAAAAGTAGGAGGCCTTTGTCTAATGGAGCTCTCGATAGAGACTAGTTCTTTCTTAGGGGGGGTTGAACATTCCACTTGACCCGTGTTTCTATTCAAAACTTGAGTTAGCTGAGAGAGAAGCATGACAAAGTTCACGATTCTCGCTCCCATTGGATTGGACATCTCATTAGTAGAGTCTTCACACTAATCTTCACATAAGTTGTTAGCCTAAGTCCTCCTATTACCGGCCATTGGCTAGAATAAAAGGAAGTTTAGGGGTAACACATAACTGTTTATCCATAGAAAAAAGTTGATGACTTATAAATAAACTATTATTTCCTTAACTTATGAATCTATAGGCTTCAATCTAGGATTTTCATGATCTACTTTCTAACATATATTCTTAGGGAAATTTATTTTTAATTCCCTTAAAAAAGGTCCATACTAAGATTGTGAATTTATCAAAATATATCCCCCATGAGTGTCGTAACCACGATTTCAGCAAGGCCCGTTGTCGTGCACCAGTTCCCGTTCGAGTCTAGCTCAAAGCGGTGTTTTCAGGTTTTACCCCTAGGATACATCTATGCCAGAGCCACCTCTACCTGCTCGTATCCAGACATGGATGTATTTGCATGTTAAACCACATACATAGTACATACCAAAACATAGGGAAGCTTTTATTATACTTAGTCTTGTCACAATGGCTTTAATAGGGTTTTCTAACCATAATCCCAAAAATAACTAAACCTATCCTCTAATACCAACTATGGCAACCCTTCTTTTATTAAAAAAATAATCTTGATTTATTACATAAAAATTCACTTGATAAAATAAAGAAGATCAATAGTTTTAGTGTCTTAGGGGATTAGGATCATTACATAAAAACATAAAACATGATATACAACATCTTTATTCAAAACTTCCTTTACATGACCACTACATTCCATCGTACTTAGCATTTCATGGGATAACCTGAGGAAATGCATAAGAAAAGGGGAGATATTAAGCCTAGTAATGGAGTACACATGGAATAAAATGAGTAGTAAAATAAATGTTAGGCAATAACAATATCAGTAGAGCATAATATAAACTATAACATAAAGGCGTGATAAAGCATTATAATCAAAACATGGAAATGCAACAACAACACTTAACATGGAATTAGCATGAGCAAAGGCTCATTGCACATGGAGCATGATTAAATCCTAATTTCACATAAAGAATGAGTAAATAATCATTTCACTTGAATTAGCATGAGTGAACACTAATTTCACATGACGTATCATGATACTATACTTTACCCAATGCATTGAAGTGCTATAATGGCACATCCTTCTTAAACATATCATTTCATGCATAAGTGTGCCACATGGATTCATAAAACACAATCATTTATTCCACGATTAAGGAATGTGGAATTCATACATGAAACATTATAATAAATAAGTAAATTTACATAATGGTTAATACCCTTGATGGAGAAATGGGAATGGTATTCACTACACAGTGGCATTGGGTTAGAAAATTGGTGCGATTTCGGTAGCGTAATGAGGTGACATAAGAATTCATAAAAAATGGTTGATGTGAGAGAAAGGTGTTCCTCATCATATCTACATGTAATTTATAGTAAGGAGGACATATAGATACATGTACCAACAATTGTAATGGAATTTAGATCCATGATACAAAAGTATTGCTTGAATGTAAAAGAGGAGAGATGAGTTCCTTTCAGAATTTCAGCATAGTTACAGGGGTACATGGGAGGTATTTAATGAGAGAGAAAGGGGTCTCCCATCATTCTAACATAAATAGGCCAGTATGAGGGAGGTGAAAAACCATACACCAATATACATAATTGAAATTAAAAGGGATAAACAACTTAATGAAAATTGGACAAAAATGAGAACGGAAGAAAAATCCCTTACATGGAAGTGTGCATCCAAAGACTAGAGAGAGGATTGTGAGAGGCTTCTTAGGAGCGTGGGGAACCTTGGGATGATTCTAGAGAGATTATGGTAGAGTTTGGCCGAATTCCAAAGGTTTTAGTGAAGAGGAAGTGGGATCTTGGGTGGGTTTATATATGAAAGGTGAGGGAATTCATTATTATTTAGGTTTGGGACCCCTTACAATAAATTAATCCAAACCAAAAACCATCCCATAGTTTTTTCCCATGGTTTTTGGAAAAGGGAAGATGGAAAAAATATTTTATATGTCCAAAGTCTGAAATTCTTAAAATAATGGGGTTGCTTATGTGGAGGTGAGTCACACTCCCATGGAAAATAATTTAAAATGTCAAGATGTTTAATAAGTTTTGAGGGGTCCATTAATGCTTGTAAAATTAAGTCAAACAAACACAAAATCACATTATTTTAATGGTAAAACATATATTGTCCGAACATAAAGCTTATAGTATTTTATTACATCACTATTGGTTCATTATGATGTCATAAAACACACTATATATTTAAACGGTATTTAATTTTATCCCAAAAATTTAACTGTCAAAGAAAATAAAGAAAAATTCACTATTGGATAATATCGACATCCTGATTCCAGAAATAACATTTATTTTATCTAAATTATTTTTTCAATATTTTAATTTACACTTTTAATATAAAAACCAACATTTATAAAATATTCACGGGTTTTGAACGAAATGGCTTTTAAACCATAATAAAAATTACAATTGCATTCATAAAATTATAAGATCATTTATATTTAATAAAAATTAATTTAATAATAATAATAATATTTTATTAAAATATTATTCAATTCAAAAATCCCTTAATTTAATAAAATATAATACTTAATTAAATAATTACTATAAACATCATTTGTACTTTAAAAACTATTTACAATGTATCAATAATGATAAGAAAGTATATTAATTATTATATAAAAAAAATAATGTACATGAGAATAATACTATTTATTTGTTACATAACCCCTTAAAATAGCCGCATAAGACCTAAGGGTATGGTGTGTGATGGTGCCAGACTCTAGGGGTGGCTCGGATAACATCGCTTGAGTGGGAATTTCTATCAACTTCCAATTTTCCCGTAGACGTTCACATTCGAGCTTGACATGATGAAGCCCATCTTGGGCTTGGTCAAGAGCGAAGCCCAAAGACACCACCTCTTTTCCAAGCTCCAACAAATGGGCTTTGTATGGGGAAATTCTACTGGTTGAGGCCATTGCTTCATTTATCTGAGTAAATTTGGATTTGTTAAAGACCAATATTTATACTAATCATGTGATCACTACTCAACGACTATATTAGCAACGGTCAAAATTCGTAACATAAACCAAATAAGTTGACATTTTATATAAACATAAAGAGAAATTTAATTAGATCAATTGGGATTTCCATTAACTAAACATTGGGTAGTTACATTGAAGGCCAAGGGGATATTGGATTCCAAACTAGTGGGAAAATTTATCCAATTATGGAATTATAGGGGAATGATTATTGAATAAACCTCCCACACATCAGTGCTTCAATAGTAATGTTTAAAGGGTGTTATGCTACCAAAACATAAAACTGAGGGTTGGTGATGATGATCGGTGTCACCATCTTCTCAAACTAGTTATAAGTATAAATATCATGAAATTACTATTTCTGAAGAGGGATATGATAATGAAGTGGTGAAAGGTTCAATTACCATCCAATATAGTGATTCAAATGTCTTATTTGATTTTAGATATACAAACTCTCTCATATCTAAATAAATTTCTATGTGTATTAAGACACCAAAATTCTGTTTAGATGTAGAATTAGTAGGGAAAACCCCTAATGGTATAATGTTTTCATGACATGTCTATGATTCCTCTCTGGTTTCCATTTTTGGGACATGTTTTCCTCCAAATAACTTTATTCTTCATTTGGTTGAATTTGATGACATCATAGGCATGGGTAGTTTTTCTCTTCCAAAAGGATACATCAATTGTTAAGGAAGGGATGTTATATTATATATTTAAAACTGTATTATGGTATTTTATCATTGTGATATTACGTATGAACTTCTTATGGAGATTACATCCATTGTATAGATCTTAATAACCAATCTGAATGAATGGTTGTCACAAATATTTTGGGGATGCTTGACATTGATTATATTCCAATTTTTTGATAAATTTTTAATGTGTTAATCGTATAATTTACCAGTTTCCACAAAAATGTGAATTTTAGTACACAAAAGAACTAAATTTTGGTTGTATTCCAATTTCAATGACTCCATATAGAATAAAACCAAATGGGTTGTATAAATTGAATGAGAAACTCCAAGACCACATAAATTAGGGATTCAGTCATCCAAATGTGTCTCCTTGAGGTATACATTTTTTCTTGGTAATAAATAAGGATTGATCAATGAAACAAATCATTGATTATTTAGGGTTGAACCTGTTATCAATAAAGAGCAGGTATCACCCCCCATATTGTTGATTTGTTGAATCAATTTTGTAGAGATTAATAATTTTCCTACATTTACCTTAATTTTTTATATCATAAATTTTTGGTTGAAAAAGTCTATATACCCAAGATATGAATCCATATAAGGTAGGGAAACATGGAATTAATAGTGATGAATAATGGTCTTAATAATCATGCTACAAAATTCATGGATTTTATGGATAGGGTAATTAGAAAATACCCTAATCTGATTGTAGTAGTCCTTATAAAAGATTTTCTTATCTAATCAGTGAGTAATGAATATAATGAAGACCAATTGAGACCTATACTAAATACCCTGAGGAAGTATAATATATATGAAAAATTTACAAAGTGTGAATTTTGGAAATAAAAGGATTCAATTTTAGTAATTATAATCTCAAGAGATGGTATATTAGAAGATCCATAAAATTGAGAGCCTATTTATTGTTGTCCTACACAGACTACGGTGACGGATATCAGGTGTTTTCTTGGATTAGTTGGGTATAATAAAACTATATTTGGTGACTTTATCATGGCCATTTTTTCCTCTAATAATGTCAACAAATAAAGGTGAAATGTTAATTTGGATAGATGAATGTGAGGAAAATTTCAACAAAATAAAGACAATGGTGGTCATCAAAAAAGATCTTACATTACCCTATAGTGGTATGGGGTGTTTAATTGACATTTATGCATCTATGAATTTATTGAGATATCTTCTTATACATAATAACATGGTTGTCACGTATTCCTTGCTATAGTTTAGGAACTATGAGAAAAATTACCCAACTCAGGATTTGGAGATAGAAGCGGAAATGCTTTCATTAACGATATGAGGAAATTATCATTATAAGGTTAATTTTGTTATATATAACAATCATAGTAGTCTAAAATATATATTCATGTATTAGTAGTTGAATATACATATGAGGATATGGTCATATATGATAAAGGATTTCATCTCCATAATACATTACAACCTATTAATGTGAAGATGGTGGCATATTCATTGACTAGAATGGATCATGGTAGGTTATCAATGATGAGGATTTAAAAATATCCAATATGTTATTTATATTTGAATGATGAATTAAGAAATCATGAATACATTGCAAAATTCTTATCTTTCTCAATTTAATTGACAACCATTTATCCTTGTGAATATTAATGATGTATATAAGGAAGATGTGGAGCACTAAAATATGGATACATATGTTCTATAATTTAACATTGATCTTGGTGAAATGGTATAGTTTAGGAACAATGTCCTAATTCTAGATTTGATGCAGGAGTTGTATGAATATGATAATTGTTTTTCATTCTATATTCATCCTGGAAGTACGAAGATGTATACATGTTTTAGGGAATAAATATGTTTGGATGGTTTCAAAACCCAACTTCTTCAAGATGAGGGTTGAGGCAGCAAAGTGCCATGCTTTTCAATCTTCTATATGAATGATAGATAATGACCCCCCAAGTCCTGCATTCATAGGCCCTAGACTAGATACTATCACAAATGTTATAGAATCTCACACAAATGGAAGGATTTTACCCTTTAATGTAATTTGGATTGAGAGATAAGATTTTAAGAATACCAAATACTTCAATCATGTAAATAAATGAAACCAACATCCAACCGAAGAATGTTTTAAATATAAAGTTCAACAAAATTTCCAATAATGATTTTACCAAAATAAAGAAACTAAATATCATAATAATGAAAATCATGATTCCTAAGCTAGTAATGTCATGAACGGTGATCAAAGTCCACCTGGAAACCTGAAATCAACTATTCAAACATAGGTGGAGTATACCAGTATACCCAGTTGGATGACTAAAGCCACCCATTTATACGTGGGGGGACATACTAATTCCCCTATGAGAAAACCATAGAAACTCAATGAACGTACCAATGAATACTATCCATCCCAGCCTCACCAAGGCATAGTAAAAAAATATCACAAGTCATGTAAAGAAGTAGTATAATCACATCAACAATTAGGTACCCCCCACCACAATCCTAGAAGTAAAATGCTCATTCGTTTAGGATAATCTGTTGACACAACCACTCTTCTGAAACACAGTCCCATTGCCACAACATGCCCACAGACAATTGGGACCCAACCACACCACACATCACTATCCATAGAAACTACAACTCTTACTGGAAGACACCTATTCCTCACCAGGAAGACACTTGTGATAACAGTCATTGAAAAAAAAACATTGAATCCCTTCTTCCAAAACAATCCTTCATGAAGGATCTTAGACTAGGGTGAACATCAACCAATTAAAACCTTCCCACATAAGCTTGAGTAGTAAGAACCTGGTAGAGGGTGTGAGGAAGAATGTCAGTAACCATCCATCCATCCTCCCACCAGGTTGTTGGGAATGACACCCTCCTCCATTAAATTGGGGTCTTAGGCACATGGTGGTCAACAGGGGAGAAATTTTTATAGAATTCATATAAAACTACAATATATATAGTTAAGAAAACTCGGAACTCAACCGATGGATCCGAAAAAAACAACTAGCACACTAGAACCACCACCACTACTACCGCTATATACATAACCACAGAAACACCCATTGATAATGATTAATCCCTACCTCCATTCCATCTACCCATTTTCCATTTAATAATTAACTGTTAAATTTTAATCTACGCTAGTACTACCCAAGGAATCAATCATGAACAAACATTTCCATTTTAACACCCTTTCCTAAAGACTAAATATATAAAAATAATCATACTGTTCCATTGAACAACAAGTTTCTCCCCATACACCCTTTCAACCACTACAAATGGTCGTTCATCATTGTTATAGTGCAATATTTTTCCCTTCCAACTAAACCTATAGTCTCACTTTCCAAAAACCACAATATATAGTCCCACTGCATAACAATCTGACAACCACATCATAGACACACATCCCTACATCGAATTATGTTCACAACACAACAATGGAATTCTCAGTAATACAAGTACATACATTCCACAATAAATCAATCTCCCAAACTTGGATACCAACTAAACACCCGTAATTCCCAACATACAAATCCCATAACACTATCATCGAACCACTACCCCAATATACACACATTAATCACACTTTTCAAGGAACCAACTCCCCCGTCACCTCAGTATGAACACCCTATAAAATTCTAAAACCCCATAACCCACAGTTCAATACCACGCCATCAAGCCAAGGGTGTTCAGATTTAGAGAATATGTGTTCTTTAATTCCATTTTAAAAAATTGGGGGGATCACATAACATGTATGATCCTTGTGAATCCTTTTAATTAAACAAGTATATGTGATTAAATAGATTTCATTTTATGGTAAATATCATATATCATAAAAAATATATAGAAACCCTCATATGAACTAGGAAAGGAAAAAAATATCCATGATTTTCAGAAGGCATATAGCCAAAAAATCCATACAAAAACAAGAATAATTGAATAAAATAATTGATAAAATATCAATCCACTCTCATCCCATTATTTCATAGATCCCGTTATTTTTTTGATCATATTAAAATATTATTTATTTCTCGTTATAAAAAAATTATTCATCAGTTCTTCACAATGAATCATTAGTACTCCCATCTCAAATTATGTAAAAACAAAATAGAGGTAGAATAAATACTGACCTGGATGGAAAAGAAACCAATGCATGTCATTGCACCCAGAATATGGGATCATGAAAGTAGAAGGTAACACCAAGAAAACTGAACAAGAGATGGATCAAGAACAATATAATGAATTATGTAGAGAGGAAGGATATAAGCTCACCAATAATGAATGAAAAACACACAACTAATGGAAGACCCATGTTTTGAAGATCCAAATTCTATATTAAAGAAAGAACGATTTCAAAATCCAGTAACATGAGATTGTGGTCAAGATCACATAGTTTAAGAGTCTAAAATACTCTAGAACGTTAAAATATTAAATATATTCATAATAAACTTTGTAATTCTATTATAAATGCCTAAAACATACATTAAACACACTTTATTTAAAAAAAGTCATAAAAGGGATGAAACAATAAAACTGGGAAAAATTGGTAAAATGTCAATTGTGTCAATGATTTGTGAGTCACAGCCACAATGCCACTAACACTAAGCCACCAATGGGTGAGCTACAAACGTGATCTACCAATGCCAAGACACTAACATTGAGCTATCGATGGTTGATCTAGTCATGTGACATACTAATGAAGAGCCACCTGTTCTGAGATACCGAATTGTGAGCTACTAGCATGACATACCTCTTATAGTGGCCATTAGGAATGAAAATATATTTATATGTGACATATATTATGTTTCTATTGTTTCTATACTTATGTATTTTTCATTTATAAAATAGCATTATGGTTTACATATTGGGAAAATACGGTAATTTTATTTGATGAAGTGCATTCTAACGTCCCCTCAAAGTGATATGACTCGTTCATGCCATACGTGGAACGTATAAATATTGAAGTTAATGAAATTATATATAATAATATACTGGAATAAAAATATATCTATTTATCATTAAATTAACATTCCATTAAATATGAATAATAAATGAATGTAGAGATCATGTGTATGTAAGTTTTACCGTCTCCATGAATGGTGAATTTAATTTATTATCTCTAAATGTTATGTACTACTATAAATTCCTACATATACATTATATATATGATATATATGGTATTTAAATCAGGAATATGATTCTTTATATAATATAATTTTGAACACATAGAAAATTTGTAATTATAACAAGTTCATTTTTGACTCAAGTAACGAACATCGACAAAATGTATGATAGAACTCAAATAATTAACTAATTGTTATAGAAAAATAATAAGGTATATAAATGGAATAATAAAACATTAAATGATTTATTATGAAAGAAGAAATTAACATAGTTTTATTATTCTGGAATAACAAGGGATATACCAGGAAATTCATACATGAGGTATGGAGTTTCTTATCTAAATTTTAATTCCATGATATTTCCACTGTTCTCTATTTATTTATTGCATGGGGTATAATGTGTACTGCAATTTGATATATACAATCATGATCTTATTTATATTCAGGTTATTTTGTTATTGATTACGTGGTTATTAACTTTTGTTAATACGACTCGATTTATTAAAATGTGCTAAGGGGTTTCTTATATCATTTTTGATACTGTGAGACTTACATTGTTTGCAACTTATTTATTTCATGTGGAGTATTGTGTACTTACATTTTATATAAATTATCATTATTCTGTTTATATTCTTGGTATTCTATGATTCATTTGGTTTTTATTAACTTTTTTTCATACAAATCTCTTAATTACAATGTGTTAAAGAGTTTCATCTCATTTTTTCCCATGATATTCATGAAATATATACACCTATATCATATTGTGTGGTGTATTTACATCCCATTATTATATTCTTTGTTTAATGTAAATTAATTTATGATAATTTACAGCTCCATTTTATGATATTTCTTTCATGTGGTGTATTTTTTGGAAGTTACCAAATCGATAAGGGTACTTTTTAACCCAAAACAGCATTTAACCCTTTTAGATGTTTTGGGTAGTCTAAAGACCGTATATAAAAATATATTTTCAAATTTTATTTCTAGTATGGTTAATGGATGCCACATCCCCTTTGATTTTGGTCTTTAATCCATAAATTTTTGGCATACCAAGAATTGAGATACAAACTCAATGTTATCTTTATTTATTTTATTAACCCAAAAGAAATATTTCAAATCCATATACATCTTAATATTTATAGGATGAATTGAGAATGATGAACTATAAGCTTCCACTAATACTTCTATCATCAAATCTTCTATGGAAGTAACACATAGATGATTCATGATCCTTATCATTCCATCCCGATCAATTATAAATTCATAAAAATGTTTACCTTATTTTTCATCTCTATATATTCTTTTTTCGCCTCCTTAATCATTAATTTGATATAAATGGAGTAGTCATTTAAGAATGATAAGATTTATCCCCTTCCTTCAAGAATTCAAGATTAATATTTTTCAAATCGAGAAATCTTGGATTAGTTGTGATCTTTATCATTGTTAATCTAGCAGGATCCTTTCAACCTAAAGGCTCTTTTACCATATTCTCTTTCCCTGGATGGTAATCTTTTACGTAGTAATTAAAATTTATCATTTCCAATAATATTCTATATCGCATGTTTAACTCCTTCTTTGTGAATATGTATTTCAATATTTTATGATCTGTATATATTTCACATTATTCCCCAAAAAGATAGTTTCTCCATACCATTGAAGAAAAAAAATTGCTAACTCCAATTCATGAGTTGGGTAATGTTTCTCATGAACATTCAACTATTGTAAGGAATAAGCATTAACTATGCTATTAAGAATCAAAAAAAATCCCAATACCTTCTAGAATGCATCCAAATATATTACAACCACGTTTTTACTATAGGGTAATGTAATCATATGTGTAGTAACTATCCTTATATTTGGTTCCATGAATTTTTCCTCACATACATCTATCTAGTTGAATTTGACACCATTCCGAGCTTACATGGTCAAAGTATTAGATAGTGGTGAGAAAGTTTCAAAGAATAGTCGATAATATCTAGCTAATACATGAATTATAAAGATCATATTCACTGTGGATGGTCTAGGCCATCATTCAATACCACACATCGTTAATGGACCTACTATTGTAAAATATCTTGTGATTATTGGTCCAAAAAATGAAACCTTTTTCAATCAAAATTCTCACATTGTAAAATTTTCATATTGCTTCTCCTTCCATAGGGTATTTAGTACAATTCCAATGTGAACATCATGGTCATTCTTTCACTAAGAATAAAAATAATATAATCTATAAATATTACCAATAAAAGGTCGAGGTATTCATTAATGACACTATTCATTAAATCTAGGATGATATTAGGGTCATTAGTAAGGCCAAAATGTAGGAACCGGGCATGCAGCAGATGCCCAAAACAGGTGGGTTTTTAGAAATACTCCAACGATGAAAACAATTAGTGAACAACAGCCCGGTTTTAGCCGAAGACCAAGCATGAATGATTTTAATCACAAAATATACCATAAAAATACATGGATTCAATATGAATCTATGCACGACGTCTGCTCGTCTTTGGAAATCATAGCACAAAAAATCAAAATTCAAATTAATCTAGATCATCCACAAATGCTTTATGGAATCTACATGAGAGTCGTTCATCATAATCTGGGTACTAGAGACAAATTGTGATGATGGATTTGATGGTCAAACGACCACCACATCGCATCCCTTGTGATGCTTGAGAGAGAGTGAGATTCATAAACCTTGGATCCAGATCCTCTCTCTCTAGAACATGGGGTAGAGGATATGAGAAACATGACCCATGAATAGTAAATGGAAAAATATCATCATTTTCTATTTATAGTGCGTAATTAAAATACCTGGTATCACCTAACTGGCCCCAAATACTGAACGTACTATCAATTACATTTTATGACTACTAATTTCAGTCGTAAATATTCATATCACACACTTGTAATGTATTAAAATATATTACGTGATAATAATTAAGTCACTAACATGACTCATCCCCCCTATAAATATTAATCGAACCTTGAATAATTTAATATTTGTTAATTAATATTTTTCTTGTATTTATCAATAATCTCATAAATAAAATTAATAAATAAATTCAATTCTCCTTATTCTATAATCAAATAATATGGATTATTTATTACATTGGTGATAGTATTTATTTGAAACAAATCCCGGAACCCAATGGTGGAGCCTAAATGTCTAAAACACCTATTGAACTGAATAGGGTAGATTCATGAATACGCTATTATGTGGGGCCCTCAAGGCCCTTATCTTGACAGTAGTGAATAGTATTCATAGACCATGAGCGGGATATATCAACCAATCATGTCCCCAAATGAGATAAAGAATCTCACAACTGTGACAACTAACCTATGAACACCCATTGTGTAATATAATCCTTTTGTCTGTAACATCTCAAAAATCATGAGGCACTCATATGTCATCACCCTTTTATTATATTATTATATGTTAATGTAACGTGATGGATTAACCCTATACATCCATGGAAATTGTCTTATAGAGGTACTATCATCTGTATCAACATGGCCTGTGATATATAACTTCCATAACTCGAAATCGACAAATCCATTCTTGACCATTCTACAATTTCCATGCCACCAATGACGCAACCAACACAAACTACCTCTCCACGAATTCATGGCCATGTTTCTCATCTTGCATCAATGTACATAATCAAATGATGTACATTGGTAATGATCTCATTTAATAAGACAATTACCAATGATTATAGATTGAAACATCCAATGACACCCAAAACATGTGTTTTTCCTATTGGAGAGTAAGTTCTCATTTTCTCCCTAATAGAGATAACCATGCATGAACATCATGAGAAGAAGTCTCAATGCTTATTATCCTCCAACCCCTGGTAGTTAAACATGTGCTTTGTCCAACCAGTAAGATGTATCTAGACCATATACAATATATTTAATATTAATGTCATAGTATCTAGAGGTTCTCGTTATAGCGGGGGACCTTATTTAACATTAGGGATACAAAAATTATCATTTAGACATTACCATTATAATAGTTGACGCCGAAAAGTATACACTATAATCGTAAGATAACATCATCTATATCTAACTATATACACGATATGGTAATCAAAATCACTAAATAGTTAGGTCTAGGGCACCCAATATTTCAACACTCCAACTTTCACTAGAGCCACCATGCTAACCAATCTTGTTAGCTACTCACATGAGTGACATCATGTTTCTACTGAGTAATGGATTTATCTAATGGGCTTACAATGGTTCCGCTGCATGGAAATTCTACTATATAGACCTCATATCCTTGAGTAAAACTTCTCAGGATATTTTATCTCAAGTATATCCCTTTTTTCCACTGTCAAAACGAGACATCCATGATAGTAAAAATATCATAATTAACATTATGATAATACTCGCCAGGTCTGATTCAATAAAATGGGAAAAATCATTGAATTTAATTACTTCTTAGCTTCCTTAAGAGCTGAAACGTACTGAGTATTTGTAGGTATACCGACAACTAGATTATATGATCTTGACTACCTCATCACCTTTTTCTTTACTTCAATAGTAGATCTCTTGATCTGTAGAAGAGTAGATTTTATCCCCAAAACTAGTATCCATCTTATCCAATTAACAGGTTCTTATCATTTGTACAAACTGAACTACAATTAGATGGTTCTGACTACATGCCTTGCAGTTCTCCTGGATATAACTGATATTTTCATTTTCTATAGAATATCATAGAAATATCTATTATTTTATATATCTTGTTATGAGTGATTGATCAATCACTTCAACATATGGATTTAATCTCACCATGTTTATCTCTTCCCATATACAATACATTTTAACCTGAAGATATTATGCCTTGTGACATTGGCAACAATATATCTCTTGAATTGTTCCAAATTTTATTTTGGAATACAATGTAACTATATGTAGGATTGAAAATGACCAAGAAAACTATAGATCTATGTTAGTAGATCATGTTCCCTAGAATTAAGGTTGTTACATCAAGTCAATAATTGGAGAATAAATTTTATTTTTGTCTTAACTAACATGAATACCAATGTGTTGCTGAAAATACTTCTTCTTGAAAAACATTGGAACTCCCACTAAACTATCATAGACACATGAAAATAAATTGTTACAAATGTATATCCTATGATCATGTTGCAAACATTAATCCTAAACTGGATTTCAGTAACATGAAATCTTTTCTAACATTCAGTGACATGACCATCCCTTTCTAGTAGTGTCGTATATACACCATCCTTGATAGTTTGTCATGAAATCAATTGCTAAATAATTTGATCAAAAGTATTAGCACTGATAAGTAAAATTCTAACGGATTTAGTGATAATGACATAATGTAACCAATCAAGCCGTATTGATACTATGCTTGTACCACCCTTGTATAAACGTATTTGAATAACCACCATAGTATTCAAAATAATAACTCCCCATGGAAATATGATAGATGGAATCAATTATATGAATTTTATTTGGCCTTATTAATTTAGGTAATTTCCATATATTTATCACTTTTAGGAAATATTATTCACATTGAATAATATATCTCTAACCGTGGTGAATATAAAAAACCATCACCAGGGATTTATCCTTCCTAAGAATTATGGGTCTCTGGATCATTCTCTCTTCTACATGCTCTTGTGGAACTTGTTCTTATGACAACTATTTGTGCATCTTGTGCATTGAGTAAAAAAAATTCAATATGGCTCCCACTATCTCTAATAGAGATATTTACCTTTATATTTAATTTTAGTATATCATATGAATTTATGTAATATCCAGGTAATCCATAGGATAAGTACCTTAGATTCACTATGTGTTTACCATGAGGTAAGTTTGTTTGTATCCGAACAAACTATTTGCATCCAAACACATGTTATTATGACACAATGGATTTACATCATAAAATGACTCGTATGTTATCAATTTTTAATTTTAGTTGGCATATGGTTGTGGGATATCACCATTATTTTCAAATCATTTCATGAAATAAAAATAACATTTCTGAAATTTGCAACACTGATATGACACACATCAAGATTTTGATGTATAATATATGTGTTTAGGAATTGCTCAATGCTATGTGTTTGTTGATCAATGTTGATATGTTTGATTTCATCATCAATCCTCCTCATTAACATCATTATCATGATGTCGATATGGTAATGTGAATTTATGAATTGCTCCAAACTACATGTTATTTGATCAATGTTGATATGTAAAACATCATCATCGATACCCTTTATTAACATAAATGCTGTGATGTTGACCAGGTAATTTTCGTTTAGGAATTTCTCCATGCTACATTATCCCGATTGATGAATTCTGGGTCAAGATGTTCTTCGATATCCCAACCCGAAACAAATCATATCTCTTGATCATGCATATACATCTCATTATAATTCCTTAATTACATAAAAAATCTTTTAAGGTATATATACCTCTAGATTATACTTGGAGTAGTTCACACATAATTGTAGTACTATTTCAAAATCTTGGTGACATAACTATATTTTAAAAGGATCCTTTGTCCAAATTAAAGATGTCGATAATACCAAAATAATTTATCATAGCCGATTCTAAATATCATACTTTGTATATTCTGAAAGTCTACTTTTAGAATTAATTCAAAATGATTTATCTTATCACAAATGGGTATAAGTCTTAACATTATATTCATCATTATTTTCCCATAAATCATGTATCTTTGAACAAGTTATTTAGTATTCCAAAAACAAAATTCATTCCAGAACATAAAAAATGTCTCTAGGCGTCCAAGGACACATGAGACTAATGTTTGTGGTTATAGTCAACAATAGTTCAACACGAATCTTTCACATGGTAATTATGATGTTTTTTACTTCTCATCACTAGCCTAGGTATCACCCTTTCCTAACCACATATAGAATACACCTGACTTCTAATACTATTTATATACATTCATGGTAACTGTATTAAAATACACATATGTAAAAAACATATAGATTGAGATACCAAATAAGTTAAACAAAACATTATATGGATGATTATTCTTGAGGTAGATGTTTAAAATTTCTTCTTTAATTCAGTTTATTGATTTTGTTCTTTAATAGTTTTATTTTATAAAATGAAATGAAAATAATAAATTTTTGATACCTCATTAATTGATGGACGTATCGAATGTGTCATTGGAATTAAAAGACTTTGACTATTGACATTTTATTCCAATTAATCCTCCATAAGAATTAATGCTTAATTGTCTATTATTCTTATTCACCTGGAGAACCATACCAATATATGTAATGAAATGTTTACCTAGTACTTGTTCATTTTGTAAAAAAAACATGAGTAAAGGGGATAAAATGATATGAGAAAGGAATCCATACAAATAACATGATTGATATTTATACATACACATGTCTGTGTAACCATTTCCTTTTACATATCATTGCATCACATTCCCCTTGAAAACTCCTCCGAGACGAGACTTTATATTTATATCATCTATGTCCTGGATTATCGACCGCAAATGAAACTGAACATTGATGAAAACATAATGATAAAACTATCATATGATTTGTACATCAGCCTCCTATAATCATTTTCACCCTCGCTTATTGAGGTAGTTTATCAATGTTAGGGACACCGACACCATGAGTTTCCTATATCATAGTATTATGTGCACGTGCTTGTACTATTCATGGATACTCGTGTCAGTGAGGAAATTTAAATTGTACAATATAATATTGCAGTATTTAAACTTGTGGTATATCGTTCCATTTTCTAAAAAAATGAATTTTAGCAGATGATCATTTTTTATCTAGATTACCAATTTAGACAGTTTGATTATTTACTTAAATCATTTAATGTCTCCATCTAATTTATCATATTATATGAACCCTAAGTGCTGTAATCGGAATACTCAATTTCTTCAGTATTCTAGAGGCAAATATCCCTGAACCATCCCTCTTTGTTAACAAGATAGGGATACACCACAACATGGAGGGTTCCAGGTGGGATTTTGGCGGGATGACCACTTTAACATGAGGTTCCTCGATTTTTTGAGTGAAGTACCAACTTCATAAAACAATAACTTGATTTACTCAATTCCTACCTCTAAAATTAATACTAGCCAGTTATAACTATTTATTAGTTGAAATTTTAGTTAATTCGACCCATCATTATTATAAGGACTCCCATGTAGTAAGAGACATCCTCACCTATGGCTTGACTAGCACCGCACACAACAAGTTTTTTTCAAACAAAAATGACAAAAGGCTGTAATGACATAATATATCAGTGATGGCTTTATTATTTTTAATGTGACAGAAGAAATCATATTCTATTTTATAAGAAAGGATTATGTGATCACAATCAATACTGACCATGAGTGAGATATAAATTTCACCACATCCTGTGTCAGTTTTATCTGGAATTCTAGTTTATTATTATAATATGTGATCTCATTCCAAGTACACATTAAAATAATAATAAACCCTAGAGAAATAAAATTAAAAACATGATCATGATCTGATTCTAATAGTGTAATTGAGGAGTAAATAAAGAACCTAACACAACCAAAGGGGTATGTACCATTAGTCATGTGTCTAGCAACTTGAACTGTAATGGGTGCTCATCCCATTCAACTCTTATCTGGTGTATAACCATCATTTGGCGTGAAATGTGTCTTGCCTCATATCGTCATAAGACAATTTTAATCACATGTTTGCGAGGGGGTCTCAGGGAGTAAAATTTAAAACTCCATGATTTGGCATGCAAGTCCTTATAAATATACTGACATTGAGACAACGCACAGATCACCTTTAAATTAATTAAAATATTTTTTAAAATAATTTGAAATAATTAAATAAATTAATTTAATACACAATCAACATTCAGACGTGCATTTATAGGTTGAGAACTCAGTACCAACATATACGCATTAAACATACATATATTAAATAAATGCAAAATTAAAATTAAAATTTCATTAAAATAAATTTGAGTACATTTAATTGAATTAAAAATGGTCACTGTTGTTTTAAATTCAATTCTGACGTCACCTAGTCCTGATTAATTAAATAATTATTAATCTAAAAAATAAATAATTTAATTAATGTCTTTAATTACCAAATAAAATTAATTCACACCAAATTAAAATTTAAATAACGAAAATTAATGTTTAGTTAATTTAATTCTCAACAGAAATTAAATTAATTATTTTAATTAATTTGGATTAAATTAATACAAAAGAGCACATAAAACATTTGGAAGGGAATGTGCAGTTTGGAGTGAACCTGCGTAGGCCCGGTCTAGGCTCTACCGACCCCGTGAAAGGGAGTTCTACGTCGGGAGGGTCTGCCATGTCTGTTCCAGGCTGAGCAGACCCACCTAGACAGATCGGGACAAAGAAGAACATGCAGTGGTTACCTTTCCGCCAAGAAGACCAGATGACAACCATACCGGTCACCCCATGACTGGATGGAAGTTGGGTTTGTTTCCCGCTGGTGCACCAGACTAAACAAAGAGGTCACCGCTACGCTGGTTCTGCCACCGCCAATGCACGATCGGTCCAAGGCGGCAGCAACTGGTGCAGATGAGGAGTAGAGCAGTTTTATGGTTACTGGTCTTGTTCGGCCAGGCGTTGCAGCGCGTGAAGATAGGAGTCCAACCGTGGTCGGTTTGGGGTAGGGTGGGTGAGAGCACCTGGTGTGGGGGTCTGCTACATGTCAGGTACTGCAGGAACGACAATGCGCCGGTGCGGGTAGAGGGATCCCGTTCGACTGGCCGGGGGCATGTGCATTGTGCGCGGCAGAGCAGCACACTACATTAGGTTCTAGAATAGTAGTTCTCTAGGTAATGATGTGTTAGAGGGTTCCTACATCGGGAGATGGAGAGGCCTTGGTGTGTGGAGTTTATGCAAGGGGCAGCAGGGTGCAGCTGCTACGAATCGGTGGGAGGCAGCAATGCCTCTAGTTCCAGTGCTGTGAAAGAGAACAGAGGAGGACTCCAGTAGAGGGAATCATGGTGTGGCCTTTGTCCGTAGAGTGATTTGTTCCTCCTTTCACTAGGATTCTGTTACCGGGAAGAGCCCGGGGAAAAGGTAGGAGGTGGCAGTCTGTGCACCTCAGCTCCACAGGGAAGAGTAGGAGGCAGCCTTTCAGGCCGCCACACATTGAATTGTGGGCCGATAGACCCCCAACAATTTTTTTTGTACGACCTACTATGGGTGTTTCCCCCTTTAATCCTATTTTTCTAAAATATCTTGACCTTCTTTATAGGTCATCCCCCTTTTTTAATTTTTTACTTTCTTTTTCTAGTCATTCTTCTCCCCCTTTTTTTAAAATGGATTACCCCCCTTTCCCCTTATAATTTTTATAGCATATTTAAGTTTTAGAAATAACTATTAATATTAATATATTATTATAATAAAAATTATAATAATCAAATTATGGTTTAAAGTGAATTAGTATAGCCAATAGGAATCACTATATATTCATAGTGTTTCTACCTTGTACACAATTTTGTCACAGGTATATCCTCTTTTATGACCCTTAGTTAATGATATACAAAACAAGTTCAATCATAGAAAATTATTAAGCTTCTTGATGTTGATCACAAAATTCGTCACTATGGGAAATTTGATAATTGTTCTTGATTGGGATCTTGTTCCACAACAAATAATAAATGTTGAGTCATATTGATCCATTTTATTTTTCATAAAAATAACTGTTCCATCCCATGTTGGCAAAAATAGATGAATGAATCCATTTTAACTATATTGTTTTAGTTTCTTATTCAACTACCACAACTATATTAGATAAATTTTATACAGAATCATTGAAAATGGAGTGGAAATAAGTATGAGTTCTATTAAAAACTGAACATTGAATATTTTTGGAAAGAAAAGAAAATATTATGGAAGGAAAAGCACAAAATATCATATAATAGGCATATCAATGATGTCAATTTTCTATTTAACCATTGGAGATAAATAACCGTTTTTAATTTTAATTAAGACACACACACTAAATGTAATCTCCATAGGATGTTAACAATTATCCTCACAATGATGTATGATCATGTAAGGGTTTGAAATATCAAGTATAATATCCCTTCCATGACATATTATGTTGGGGATTATGCATAGAATACAAATACTTGCCTAATTTGATATCAATTATTACCAGAGGATGAATGATAAAATTTTCAGGAATCACATTCCAAAAAAAAACCTCCAAATAGGGAACATATAATTTAGATGAAATCATCATACCATTAGTGGGTTTCACTAATAATTATAGATATTGTGGATTTGGTGGAAGATTAAAAATCATTAAAAACACTTTATACATGAAAGAGTTGATATATAAAAAATTATTCTGGCATTATGAGTTATAGAGTGGATGGTACATTTACCATTCATAACATCATTATCTCACACCTAATTAGAACTATAAATTGAAATATATTTTCCATTTTTTTTGGAATAGGTGCATTTTAATGTGGATTATCACCACCATCCCTTTGGGTTGGGAATTGGTAGGTATAATGCTCATTCTTTCTAAACTTTTAGAGACGAATCAATGTATGTGAATTCTTTGATTCTTTTTCCCCATTGGTAACGTTCGATAATATCATTCCTTCACTTCAATAATCAAATTCCCAATGGACTTCCCTTTAAAAAAATCATTTATTATACCCCTTAAGACAATTTACTCCATCCTTCATCCCACACATAGAGCATATTAAAAGAATCATCTTATTCTCTTCATGGTTTCCAAATTTTCTATTATACTCTATAATCCTTTTCATGTCAAAACCATGAGGATGATATGTGAATCCAAACTCTATTTAAACATTGATTTAACAATGAATAATCTCTTTATATAAACTAATTTCTCTTATGAGGAACACCATTTGGGACATAAAATTAATCCCTTGAATAACATATCAATTTTACTTTTAGGATGGATGCTAGTTCATGAAGCATATCTCACAAGTCATGGGAAATTAACCTCATTGGTACCAAATGACTCTTCATTCCTTTACATAAACTCAAGAATCACATTCTCCACCTTGGTATGATGAATAAAAGAAATTTATTTTTGTAAAAAATGTATATGAACTCATCCCAATCCGTGGATTCAATATCATCATGTTGCATTATATTCTTGATTAGAAAAAAGCACTAGTATGATTCAACTTCTAACTATTAGACAGATGGAATGAATTTATTATGCATTATATGCTAGAGAAAGTATAAAATAATTTTTGTAGTATTGGTACATTTTTCACCAACAAGTGGATCGATAGACCATCTAATATAAGGTTAATGTTTCCCATGAATGACACATTAGAATGGACATCCCTCTATTTCCCATCTGAAATTCCACTGTGAATCACATATTCATAAAAATATGTGAGCATAGAAACGTGTTTTTTATTTTTAGATCCCATAGAATTTTATTTTTTATGATGATGATCATTTCATTTTCAGTCACAATCACCATTTACATGGTTCCATTGGGTCGCATCCATTGACTAAAACCATTAAAATAGAGTGAGAAACAATTATGAAATTGAGGAACTACATATTAATTAAAATTCACCTATATGATGTCTAAATTATGAAAACCTCCTTAATAAATAACCCCATAGGTCTATCTTATGATATTCATAAACAAATATTATTTAACTCCTTCATGATGATTCATGACGAGTTAGTAAATTTCCAAATCATACCTCTTGGGAGTGTCAAACCTGGTGTGTATCAAAGCACGTTGTCATATACCAGAGTTCGCAGAGTATGGATAGATACATGTCTATATATTTTTTACCCCTAGGTACATATATTCTATAACCAAAACCACTTTATGTATCCAAATAATGATGTATTGTTATAATGCCACTAACACAATTCTTTTACAGAGTTATAGTACATTTTATTATACTATTTTTTATCATTAAACTTATACCTAGAAATATTTATAGAATTATCAATAAGTATTTATCATCCTATATTACTATTTTTTAATAAAAAATTTCCCTGATTCGAACTATAGTTCCCCACACATTACCTACATTAAAATTACAAAACCTTTACAGAATACTAGAAACATTATAAAAAATTTAACAAAGACTGTATTCGTCTATTTTTTTCGAACCATAGAAACATGAAAAATAGTTTATAAATGAGATATATTATCTTGAACTTCATTCATGATGACTAGAACATTTTTTGGACACATAAAACCTAAAATATATCTCTATAAATTAGGGAAGGAGGAATAAAAATGGGTGAGATCATATTATTATTAAGTTTACGAAAGGGAGATATGTACTCATAATCATGGGTAGAAGGGTATGAGAACATGATCGTGAAAATATAATATCATACCCTACCTATAAAATACCATAACATTAATCATGTAATAATTTTTGGGAGATCATTATAGAAGAATCAAAAGGTAATAAGTATCATAATCCCTGAAATCATAACATATGAATAAAACATAGAAGTGTTTTAGAAACATATGTATATACTACGATTTATATAGTATAAAAGGAACACATCCAAGAACATCATATTACTATGGGATCAAACCCCATACCATATTGGTATTCATGGTCATGTCACATGACCATCATTGTATCATTAGTGTACTCTTCATACCATCTCGATAATCATTGTTCACTTCCATGGCCATTTAGTTATCATGTTATACTCCCACGACCATCTTAATCTATGTCATTAGATATAAATCATTTTCCAATGTAATGGAGTGAGATATAGGTCCCACACATCTCATTACAAAGTCATACATACATGTTACACAAAATAATAAACAATCATATCAAAACCCATTAAATCTATTGCGTATCATAAACATGTAATCATATCATTACCTGTAGAAAAATAAATATTTTATAATTCTTTTTCCACAAAAATATCTCATTAAAAAAAGTAGGTTTCAAAATTATATAACCTACAAAAAAGAATCAGGTTTTGTAAACATCATTCAATTAGAGGATATCCCAATCAGATGATGAATAGAAATTGAAACATTGAATAATGTATCCAGAAATGAAAAAGTTACACCAATAAATGTTATATTAGATAGGGAATAATTTTGAATAATCATTTAAAAAATTTAAAGAGGAAAATATACTTTATAATTTTAAAAATAATTTTTAATATATAAACCCATTTAAAAATCAATTAAATATAATATACCATGATACCATATAAAGGATACATCCAATAATTTTGTAAATCTATTCCCTTGAAAATATATAATAGGATCATGATAAAATTATGGAAATTTTTTTCCTTTAAAACATATTAAGTAAGAGTCATTGAATTTTCGATGAAATTATATTGGGAAAAACATTTAAATATAATGAAATAACCCTAGAAATTGTTCTGAAAATCCTTTCATTGAATATAAATAAAAACATGTAATAAATTAAAATTATTTGAATACTATTTTGTTGAAAATAGATTTGAAAACATAATATGGAAGCATTGGTAACCATAAAAATATATTCTAATACATTATCCATGATAATGGACATATAATATATTTTAAAAAAATTATGTCATTTTTGAAATCAAGGTTTTGGAATACATTAGATTTTTGACTAGAGAGATAGACGATCAGATTATACATAAAAACATTATCTTCAGTACTAAAGAGAAAATAGTAGTAATAATACATGGATATGTATTAAATAAATATAGGATAATGAATCTCTTGAGTTTTTTGGAGATATGGATCATAATATGTCATCAAATAAATATAATAATTATCTATCTAAAAATACGATGATATTGTTTTAATAAAATATTACCACTATATAACTTTTGATCATATTTTCCAAATAAAAAATTTACATGAAGCATAATATATCATTAAAAAAATTATATTCCATATTTAAAATGAAAAATTTATGTATATACTGCTTATAAAGGAGTTTAGGCTCATAACAAAATATCATTTTAAAAGAAGTAAAGTTGATAATAAATATAATACCAATTTGTAATCTTTGAAAATATAATCCCCATGAAAGAACTATCATAAAATTGTTATATAAATAACATTTAATTTAATTATAATAATAATTTAATTTTGTACATGGGGTGTATAAACACCACATAAAAATGAATGGGTGGTGAATAATGCAGCTATCTGATGGAAATAAAAAAGGTGAGATAAAATCCCCTTGCCTTGTGTGTTGACGCTTTTCGTTATCAATAAAACACATGTATAATAAATATAAATTTCTTATAAATATTTTACACAACATATTATTATATCTAACTCCTCAATTTTTTATTAAGACCTTATATTTCTCATTTTTTAACCATCTTATGATGCAGTTTCACATCAGATAATATTCCCTTTATTCTTTCCTTGTGTCTTTATTTATTGTATATGTAGTCTTTATAATTCTATTATGTTTCAAGAATTAAAAAAAGAATATATATATCATTTACATACTATATATTTGTATTATATTAATCTATATATTATAGTTAGTACAATGTGGAAAACACCATTCATAGATACAGTAAGTTGTATGTATGAAAAACCATTGATTACAATTTTATTATATTATTAAAATAAACAAAGAAAATGAAATATATATATATATACATATAATATCATTATAGTTTCATTATAATTGTATATATATCCTTTAATTTCATTATAACCATCATTAATACATTTCACATATAGTGTGAACGAATCACATCACCTTGAGGGTGCGGTAGTTTACAGTTCCTCAAGTGAAATTATCATATTTACACAAAATATAATGTAAAATAAAAAAAATTATTTTTAAATGAATTAAAATCATAAATGAAAAATAAATGAAAAATTTGAATTATATAAACACAGAGTTTATCATAATTTCCCACATGAGTTGTGATAATGGAAAAATGAACTATTATCATTTAGTGATGTAGTAGTTTGTTGTACACATGAATAATATATTACCTACACATTAGATGGAAGTGTGTATACGTTTCCTTCAAACCCCTATAATAAAAATACCATATTTAATTTAATATATTTAATTTTTTATACAATAATGTAATATAGTGGGTGGAGGGTTGAAGAATGAATAAAAATAAATGAGTTTGGGATAAGATATTACCGATTAATAAGGGAAATATTTTTCGTTTTTAATGATGTTTTCCTTGGATTTTATTCATCCCAAAAGGGATTATTCAAGGTAGAGGGTATGTATTATATGAATCTTATAAGGAAGATATTAGATAATAATAAGTGTTTTTATAGGTGTGAATAATAGGGATTGGTGGATGCCTATTATAGGAAATAGAAACGAATCACGTTGTATTTTTTAAATCATGTTTATTGTACAAACGATTTTACATAAAAATGTCATTAGAAACCAATAAAACTATAAACTAAAGATATTATCTGATTAATTTACATTAAATGTGGGTTATAGATGTGTATAGGTCATTATGGGTCATAAGTTATGATTCAGTTTCTTTTTTAGCTTAATTTTTTTTAATTCCTGTAATTATTTGTAATCACTTGGACTAGTATATATAGTATAAAACAGTGTAGAATTTATTAGAAAATATATATAGATATTTTTCAAAAAAACTAATCATTTTCTCTAAATTATAATAATTTTTTTATAAATTAATTTAAACATAATCCTACGGAAAAAACGACATTATTGGGAATAATGTAAAAATGATCAAAAGTTTGATATATTTTAATATTCAATATAAAAGTAAAATTGATTCCACTGAACAAAATTTAATTTATTATTATATATATTTCAAAATTAATATTGAAAAAATATATAATTAATCCATATAAATAAAATAGATTAAAAATATTTTTTTATTAAAATTCAATTATCACTATTTATTAATAAATTTGGTTTCTAAGAAAAATCCCATAAAGTCAATCTAATATAATTTAGAAATTAAAAATTAAAAAATTTCAGATAGTATAATCAAATTATATTTCTAAATGATACTCTATTTAATTTTATTATTATTCATATAACAATTATAAAAGAAGTAGTTTTGATAAAATGATATTTTTAAACATTTAAAGTCTTAATGAAAAAAATTTCTATAATTATAAATATGTTATAATTATAAAAGAATAATACACAATATTTTAAGAGTAGTTAATAATATTAATATATCTATGTTTATTGGATCAGTTTTTATTATCTCATTTAATGAATTATAATATTAAAATGATATTTCATAGAAACCTCAGTTTTTCATGCAGTATATGCCAAGTATATGTTCTGTGTAACGTACAATAACTTGATGTTCCATGTAATGTATAATGACTTGGTTTCATTTAAAAGTAATTTTCTTTATTTAGTGCATTGAAATAAATAAATTAAAATGTAAAATATTTTAGTAAAAAATATTCATAACAAATCAGGCTGTAACAACGATGATAGGAAATCCAATATATTTTTTATTTGAGCTAAATGATCAGGACCACAATAAGGATCCTAAACCATGTTATGTGTAAAAACCATAAAAATATGGATAAAAATTTGTTCCATATCATGATACCCCTCTATTGGATGATTTCAAATAAAAATACCTCAATATATTAGTCTCTTGAATAATCCAATCGTAGCTGATCTAAAAATCGAGTATCTTGAAATGAAATTTCATGCATTGGGATGCGATGAAAGGGAAAATGTTATGTTGGAATTATATTTTATTATAGACTTTACTAATTAATCATTGTAATTTATCTTGAATATTAAAGAGGATAAAGAAAAAGTATATATATAATGGATATATTTTATAGTATTATTCTTCGAAAAATACTTCCCTCATGTTAAAGCATTTTAAATGGAGGTATAGGTCATCAACATAATAATATGTGATAGTGAATATTTTTTGGAGTATGAGGAAACATAAAAAATCGAATCTATGTATTATATAGATTATATACACCATTTAGAGAGAAATATTGACAGATTCTTTAAATTCCTTAAGAAAACACTCTAAAGGGAACTAGTCAATCAATCCTTTCAATTATATGACAAAATATTATTATTTTGAACTAGATATACTTCATTGAACACTAACTTCCGCCATATCATCTTCCCACTGATGTTGATAGGTATCTGATCGACGTGATTCTAATTATCTCATTATTTTTTTATTATATTCCTCATTTTTCATTGAAATATCCTTTGAATATTCTAGGTTTTAGTGTAGATTTAAGGACCTCATATGATGTTACTATAACACATATTTTTGTTCCATAGTGAATAAAACCCTATCTTAGTTTTACATGATTAAACTCTAGTGATTTAGGTCTTTTCTTGTGGTGGAATTCTGTGAGGTTTTTAATGAATTTTTTTCTAGAAATTTTATTCTTTTTTCATTTATACATTATAAGGTGGTCATATATTTTCTAGTGAACTCTTCCTATAATTAACTATATTTTGGTTTTTAGGTTTCTTTCAGATGTTTCTTTAGTCTCCTTGCTCTTTTCACACTCTTCATTGATTTTCTTCTTCTAAAATTTCATTTCTCACAATGAATAAATCCAATTTTTGTCATTAATGATGAATGTTTAGGGTTTTTTGGATGGTAATGGTTTTATGGTTGTTGGTGTTTCCTCTCTATTTTTCTCTATTTTACCATAATTCTATCTATTATTTTTTCTTTACATTTCATTGTTATAGTCTCAGGGTTGTTATTTGTTTCTATATTATCATTTCCTATAATGGATAAATAATAGTTATGGGTTTTTAGTTGTGTGACCATAATTATATGGTATGGATTTTATTGTTTTGGAAGGTGATTGTGGGCCCTAAAAAGTTTTACATCCACTGTTTATAAGAGAATAATGGTTATTTTTTAATTGTTTTGATGTCCTATACGTTTATTCTTAAAATATTTTGGGGGTGATTTGGGGTATACTTTCATAGGGATGTATCTCAAGGACTGGTTTGATGGCCATGGGGATAGTCACTTATTTTTTTGAGTTATTTTCCCACCCTATTCTCAAATATTACTCCAAGCTCCCACCATTGTTATCCGACTCATACATTCTCATTGGTTTCAATGGTGTCTTGGTATGTGATGCTCTAGTGTTTATGGATATTATCGGAGAAATATTTCATGTTGGATTCATCTATATCTTTTTGTTATTTATGGGATTTGGTTCATGATGGCATTCAAGATACATCAACTACAGTTTTCTTGTTTTGATGTTCCCTGGAGTTTAATATTGATTTTTTATGGAATTGGCAATTGATTCTGGTTGGTGTATCCCATTGGTGAATTTTTGTCAATGATGGATGTCATTATATATATATATATATAGAATTGGTATGTTCATTTCTTATGGTGGTGGTATTTGGTGGAGTTAATGATGCTGATGAGATGAATATGATTTTGGCTTGATGGTGGGGACACTAATGGTGTTAGTGTTTCACAATCAACATTTCATAAAATTATGTAAGAGATGGTTTACGATCTCCGCACCCGAGGTGTCTTGGTTTTGATTAGTTTAGGTTTTCATTTTTTTGATCCGTTTATTGAATTATGACTGTTTTGAATTTTGAATTTTAATTCTCAATGTGTTCAATATTTTATTTTTGAAATATTTTGTTCCAATGTAACAATAAATTTGATTTTAGAAAATATAAAAAAATTATTAGAAAAGTGAAATAGAATTATATTTCATAATACAATAGAATGAATTCTCTATACCCTATATGTTTATGGGAAATAGGGAAAATAAGAGTTTATCTAAAAAACAATTAAATGTGAACATATTATATAAGAATAATATAATAAATAAATTCCCATAATTTGAAAATTTTGGAGTTATTCATCCTAGTAAATTCATTGATGGTGTATGAGTTTTTTGTAAGTTTAGAGACAAGGTTCATCAAGATAATAAATGTAAGGGAATTGAAAAAATCAATTATGTCTAGTGAATTAACTATATAAAAATTCAAAATTATTTAAACAAATGACCCATGAGTTATGTGATCATACCATAGAATATTCAAACGGATGAATTCCAAGATAATATGATCACTACATTTTTGGATGAAGGTTTTAAAAATTTGGTGTCAGGTTCTTTCATTATTTCTTCAAATTTAACTAATTGTTTATTCGATTATGCATCTTCACTATCGTTTATATATTAAATGTTTTTTATGAAAAATATTTATTTCCCTAGAATTTTAATAAGTATGTTATCTATCTAAACTAATAATATAAATCCTAAAAATACTATTAGGTGTTAGGTAGTACCCATTAGGAAACATAAAAATGTTCTACATTTTTAAATTATAATTATACATTTTTCGAATTTTATATAATTAATAGTAAGAATTGGATTTAAACAAATAATAACAAAATTATTTCATTGTGTTGATGTTAATAATCATGATAATGATATTGATTTTCATTCCTTTTAAAGGGGTTACTTCATCAGCTGAGTCGTGCCTAGATCCATACCCAATAGCTCTTCTGAATGAGATTTTTGATGAAGAGGAAAAAACATTCTATGGGTGAAAATTGTAATATATAAATATAGGATGTAAATATTATACAAGAATACATTGATTTTTTATAAATTAACTATAAATCCAAAAGAATGTTAATTTTTGTTTTCCATTTATTTTATCCCTAATACGATAACTATATTAAAAACATTCTATATATTACATATTGTTTAATTTGAGGATTTCAAGAAAAAACTATATGAGTTGTGTGATAAGAGATTTTTATGACCTATTTATTCCCCATGGTGATCCCATATTATTTTTATTAATAATAATGATGGATATGTGAGAATTTGGGTCGATTATAGGGATATAAATGATATTATAAAAAAAAACAATCACCTCTATGATATTGATGCATTATATGATAAAATTATTTTAGCTAAAAAATTATAAAATATTGACCTTCATATTGGGTACCATAAACAGATTAAAATAATATAATATAATTAAAAAATCCTTCTGAACAAGATATTGTAATTATGAGTTTACAGACATTCCATTCGGATTGAATAATGTACCCACAATTTTAATGAATTTAATGAATATCTTATTTATGTAATATCTTTTTTTTGTTATAATTAATGATATTTTTTTCTAAATTTTATTATTGTCATGAGAATCACTTTTGGATCATTATGGAGACTCTATGAAGAAAATAGTTTTAAGGGAAATTTACCAACTTTGATTTTTGGGTTCAGAATGATTCTTTTCCTAGTCATATTTTCTCCAATAGTGGAATCATAGTTAATCTTAAAAAAATTAGTAAAAGAATATCCCACAGATTTGATCAAATAATTGTAGGTAGATTCATTGGATTTCCTTGATATTATAGAAAATTTATTCTAGATTTTTACAGATTAGGAAACTATTTAACAAAATATTCATTTTATGGGGTTATGTTTGTATGGAAAAACGAATTAGAATAATTTTTTTGAATTCTTGAGTACAATTTTTAATGCTCCGATTTAGACTCTACCCTCAAAAAATGTTGGGTTTCTGATATACAATGATGCATCAAAGAAGGTACATTGTTTTTTTCGAATGATAAATGATAATGTCAGTACATATTCATTAAGGTAGTTAAAGATTCATGAATATAATAATCCAACCAATGATCCTTAGTTGTATGAAACAATAAGTTTCTGGATATATGGATAATTTTATCCATGAACAAAAATGTGTGATATAAACAAATAATAAGTGTCCTAAATACATATTTTCATAGAAATTGATCAAAATGAGGAAAATTACCTGGCTCAATCTACTCAAGGATTATGATTTCTCAATAAAATATCACCTAGGGAAGGAAAATAATCTATAAGATTCATAGAGAAGGAATTATCATTAATTTATAGAAAAAAATGATGATTGATAAATAACCTATGATCATGTATTTATTAAATTTTTATTTAAGGATTATTAAGAAAGGGAAAAATTAACCCATTATTGAAATGGTTCCCATGTTTTATTTATTCTACAAACAATACATTCTATACGTGTTAATGATAATATTCATAAGAAACAGATGTTTTTAGTGATATAAATATATATGGATTCATACATGTGGATGCTGTTCTAAAATTTTGGAATTGATTATATATTCTATCTATACATGAGATGAAAATTGTATTATTGTATAATTTTCATAGTTAATATTTATTAATACATCATATAATTACAATGAACTATATGGATTTAATGGAACATTTTTATGGGATGATACGATGCAAGGAATTTATGATTATATACTAATATTTTGGAGTATTAATCAAGTGAAAGATGAAAGAAAAAATTCATGGGGGGTCATGAAACCATTAAATATTCCTATATAGAAGTGGTATAACCTAACAGTGGACTACATCAGTAGATTAACAATGAATCCATGAGAAAATGATGAAATATATTTTATTGTATATTAACATAAAAAATATATCCATTTAATTATTATATGAGAATATTTACCACTTGATAACTTTAGAATAATATATATTAATTATTTTTTAGGACATAATAATATTCCTATTAAAATTGTATTTGATCCAGATCCATGATTTACAAGAATGTTTAGGAAATGGAATCAGTAGGATATGGATACTGAGATTTATTTTTATACAACTTATCACCAAAAAATATATTGACAAAATTAATGTAATATTCATACATTAAAATAAACTTTTATATCGGTATTACATTACATTCAATGTATGTGGGATAATTATTTACTATTGCTAGTGTTTTTTTATAACAATTGATTTCATTATAGTGCTCAAATAGATCCCTATTTAGAATTGTATGGAATTATATGTCATTATAAATGATTTTCATAATAATTTTATAATTGATTCTAGTGGGTATTTATATTTTTTAAGGATAAGGGTAAAATCTAGTTATTGAATATAAAAAAAATAAACCCCATTTTGAAAATTGGGAAATGGGGGAACATAGAATAGTAACAAGAGGAATAACATCACACACAAAAACATAACCTGATGGACAATACATGGTACCAATTTCTCAAATAGGAAACATAAATTATGGAAAGTACTATAAAAAATTACCATATCCTTGCCCCTATAAAACATTAAAATAGTAGTTCCTATCAATATGATTCACATCCCCTACAATGAATTGTTTTTTAATGTCATAAAATAATGGAATATAATTCTTCCAGTCCATATAGACATATAGGAGGATGATTGGAGGGTATGTTATAGAAAACCAATATATCACTTGGGATACCACAAACCAGTGATTCTAAGGTGCTCATAACATTATCAAACTAATGAACCATAAAATCATAGAGAAAAATCATTGGAAAATATGATAGTTTACCCATCCACACATGAAAAAATAGGATAAATACATAAATTATTGGTGTCATCACACCATTACTTATTCAAGGATACACACCCTAAAACACATAACAGGATAAGAGCCACCTTGAAATTGAAAAACGTTCATAATCAAGCACTCACAATGAAATCCATGACCTATTGAATATTTAGTTCCAAGATGAAATTATCACAAACATCAAACAGAAAACCAGAAATGATACTATATTCACGGAAGAGAACACTGACTTCTAGATAATGTTGTCGAGAACATGTTAATGGAAAAGGGTATCTTTAATAAATTAAATCATCTCACTATATAAAAAATTTTTATACTAATAAAAGATGGAAATATTTATAGTCTCAAGTGGCAGATTATTTTTTCATGAATGTGTATGAATGGAATGGTGTTGTAAGGTTATGTATGAATAGTAAAATTTTTCAATATATACATAAGAAAAAATGAAACTATGGAATTAATGGTATCTATGGAGTACCATTTTAATTGCCTCCAATCCTTAATAATGTATATTATGTATTTTATAAATCATTGTTAATGAGGATCATGCACTACCCAAAACATTTTATCACCGATGAAACAAGGATTTGGATCCATGTCTATCCTATGGTGAAGAGCCTATCTAGATTCATAACACTAGAGAAAAAGTATTAAGTAAATAGATCACTCTACTGGTAAAGGTACTTGATATAAATAATATTATATATGTTGAAAAAGAGGAACCAAAGGATTTTATGAAGAAGAACGACACACTTTTTTTAAAATGTTGTATTCTTGATATTTAGAGGATGATTTTTTGTTATGTATAGTAGAATATATCACCCCAATATTTTAAGGTATGTTTTTATTTAATAAAATTATTTAATTTATTAATTTTTATGTGAAAAAAACTAATCTGTTAAAATAATTATATGTTTGATAACATTTACAAATTGAAATATATAACCAAAACAAAATAAATTGTTTTATTATATAAATATGACTGCTAAAAACTATACATTAAGTTGGTGGGTCTAGATATTAATAACTAAATTATGGAATATATATTAAATTAATACTAAATATTAATTTATTTATGATAAATAAAAAAAAGTCATTTATTAGTTATGTAGTTTTACATTTTTTAAAAAATTATTCTTTTTTTATTTTGTGATAAAATATTATAATCCATATCTAGAACTGTTGTAAAATTTATTTGATAAATGAAAATATGTTTTAAAATGGTCATATAGAAATTATGTTATGCTGAATTTTTTATAAGTTTCTCAAAGGATAGATTTTTAAATGAAAAATAAAAATTATAGACTTATTATTAGAAAATGTAATTTTATTTCTTGCATTGAAAAATTTAAATTTTATTTTTATATTATTTAAGAGAAAAAATATATTTATTTTATTAGCCAAAATATATTTAATTTAAACAGATTCTGTGATATGGTTTAATTTGATGCAAAAATATTTTTATAATTAAAAAATCATTTACATAATAAAAATTAATTTCATTGAGTTTTTTTAATTTAACACAATTTCATCATATTGTTGAAATTGAGTAATGAAATTGGATATTATATTGGTAATTAAGTGTTATAAATTTAACCAATAGTTACTTTTTAATTTGGTTCATTAATGTAATGTCCTGGAAATTCCATATATGTTTTTTTAATTTTATAATAATTTTACGAGTCTGCGAAAATTGATGGAGCCTGATTCCGAGGCCTGGTGTTCCCAGAATGAATCTCAGAACATTTTTTAGTACGTTTAGTAAATGTAAAAGTGGGGTTTTGGAACATTTGAACAGGTGCATAGAATTGAAATACGAGGACACTGTTGAACTCACAACACCGATATTCTCTTAAGGATACCCTCACCTTGACCACTGTAGGTCGAGGGTGGAAGATAGATTTCCACATATTCGTGGAAGAAGAAAAAAATAAAATAAATCACATTTTATTTTTCTTTTGAAACCATTCATTTAAAACTTTGGATATGGGGACCACCCGAGCTCAAAAACCCCCAAATTAATTTCTTGGTGGTTGGGACCACCTGATCCCCACTTAATGGGGGAAAACCTCTCAACTCCTTAATTATTAAATTGAGCGAACTACAATTAATTAAATGAGTCATATTTAATTAATTATTAGACTTATATTTAATAAGTTTTCTCTTCATTTGTTTGGTTGGGTTGGAGGATTTTTTTTTCAAAGGGTCATGGGGAGAACATTAGAGAAACTCATTCTAAACAATGAAGAACTTGATACAATGAAGAACGCAGAACTGACCCCGAGCCCAGATTGGAAGCGTCGTGAGGAAGCAAGGAACACCAACATTCTTCAATGGATTTGTCTTCTTCTTCATGACACCTCCAATGAACAACAATGCTGGGTATGTTGTTTTTGAATACCCCTTATCCATTCTTGATGTTTTTCAAGACTCAAGAAATAATAAGATGTTTGCTACCATTCTAAGGCATAAGGTACATGCCAAACGAACAGGGCTCGACCTCTCTACAACCGTTGTATTACATGGTGGTTTTAAATAAATGGATACGTCCCAAGGTGAGTGTGGAAGTCTATGGAATGAAGAATGGAGCACCGGGGAATGCCTGGTGACCCGTGTCGGAGATCGGTACTGGTGGGACTCGGGAGAGGCGGCCAACACTCCGGCCCACCGCAAATATGGTGGCGGCCCAACCATGCCACCAGATAGGGGTCACGGCTCGTCGGCCACAGAGGAGTAAGGGTGGTGTCCATTGCACGACAAGATATGTGATGGTGATAGTTTCATGAATCTACACCGCACGACATTTATGTACCACGACACAGGGACGCGGGGGCAGTGGAAGGGCACCTGACTCACTGTCGGTCGCAGGTGATGAGGCGGTGTGCGAATTCGCCTCATGGAGTAGAGCTGGTCATTCGGCCAGCTATGAGCTGAGAAGACAACCCAAAGGGCCGCCATCTTAGGCTGCCCATTGCGGGCCATACCAGCAGGCCGGTTGGGACCCAACGGGTTGGGTCGGCCAATGCCAGGTCTGGCCAGGTCGGACCGGACCCAGACCAGCTTCGACCCTCTTCACTCTTTCGGCCATATCATGAGCTTCAGGAGTCCATTTAATGAAATGTCTGTGGTGCCAGAATCCATGGTTCGAGAAGACCCTTTTTATAAACCCCACAAGAGTTTTGGTTAAATTTTGTGTATGACCAGGTAGGATTGGACAAGAATCAAATCGGGCCCTCATGACTAAATTGCCAATAACATACAAATCAGGGATCCGATTGATGCACAATATGTTGCGTTGAGAACCCTATCATGTAGAGATCCTTTGGGATACTTATTCATGGAACTTCATGGTATTTTGAGTTTCAAACTATGCCTTAAAGAGTATACCCTGTCGGAATCAGGTGATCTTATTGTGGGAACCCTATAGCTGGCTGAACGATTTGAAAGGGGTCTTATGAGTCTTTAACAATGTGGTAATAATTTTTGTGGTGTACCTCTGTGATTCATACCATCACAGTGAAACATTTTTGTGGTGTACCTCTGTTATTCATACCATCACGGTGAAGCATTTTTGCTTTTCTTCTGTGTGGTGTTACCTTTTATGTACTTACCTTCGTGGTGATGCCATTGTGGTATTCTTCTGTGTGACATTACATATGTTGAACTTACCTTCGTGGTGTTACCTTTGTGGTATTCATTCCTTCGTGGGATAGTGGATCTTGGGATTTTTAGTTGGGACTTGTGTTTCTTCATGATTGAGATGGGTTTACATGACTACATAGGTATATGTATTGGCATATACCTAGGTAGGGTTATCAGTCGTTTTCATGCTTTTTTGTTTATCCTTGGTGAATTTCGTGAGACCTTCGAGGTTCTCAGGGTCCCTACTGAGTATCGTTATACTCACCACTACACAGGATACACCCATACCTTATTATGTTTGGTGAAGACGAAGGACACCATAGACTGAGGACAAGGGTAGCAGGACTAGAGGTAGCATAGATTTGGATGCTAGATGAGGCGTACCATAGAGAAGACTGTTCGAGAGATCTACCTACCTTTCAAGTATGCTCCTTGGCGGTTGTTCACAAGAGAAATTTCAGTATACTTTTACTTATTTGTTTTCATGTACTTTCTAGTAGAGATTTTATTATGGTACCTTTACATACTTTACACACACATTTTACTATACATTTTACTCATGCTTGTATCCTGCTTGATGCTTAGTTGTGTGAGTTTATAGGTTATAAAGGAAATGCCTTCCCTGTTTTAGGGAATATTCTTTTTGGTTCTAGTCGCCAGTCTCTGGCCTATGGATGAAGGGTTTGTGGTAGTCACAGCACATGCCTTTGGGGACGGGTCGTGACAATTATAAATTATGGGGATTAAATATTTATTTCCATGGTAAGGTAAAATGGGATAGTTAGTGTTAAAAATAATATTATAAGTCATTCAAATTTTCTATAAAAATTTACATTATTATATTAAATGTTTTAATTTCTCCATTGACCATCCAAGGATATAATATAAGGTAAATATCTATCAATTTTTTTTCTATGACCATTATAATATTTATATGGTAGATAAAGAAAAAAATATCACTTTTCATTTTTTAACCTATATGATATATTATTTTAAGGATAATCTCTTTTTATTTTCATTAATAAAAAGTATTTTTAAATAATATATATTTATCATGATCATGGTTATTTATTTTTAATTTTTTTAAGAAATATATACCTTAAAATTTAAAACAAATATGATGTGGTAATTAATCATTTATTGTAATATTAAAGTAAATGTTATAAGAAATTTTAAAATTCCTCTAATTTGAAATAATTATTACAACCATTCAATTTTAATACAATTAATCAATATGTTATTGATTTTGGTATTCATTTGATTAAAAATATCTATTTATATTGTGGTTATTAATGTCAATGGTAATGAATTGTTCCAAAATTGACAGTATTAATATTTTATAAAAATAATATTTTATTAAATGATAATAATTTACTACAAATATTAGATTTGAATAAATTAATGTTATGTGGTATTAAAAATCAATGATGTTTCATTTATGGTTCCATTGGATTCTTATATTGACATACATGACCCTTAATGGGTGAAAAAAATTAATATTATGGCAATCGTCAAAGGGGTTAACACATGGGTAGAACAAAAGGTTATGGGTATGGACATCACAAAAACAATTAAAAATATTATATTATCAGTATATATATAATTATAATCATATTATATTAATTTTTTTATCAATTTTGAGCCAAATTTAAATCAAAAGTTAGGTATACTAATTATTTTTTTTGAGAAATTTCAAATGGGACCATCACAACCATTATTAGAGGGAACCTCCTCCTTTACTATTTTCCTCAATATTAATCCACATATATAAAATATAAAATATATAAATTCCTATTTAAAATCCTCTTAAAAGTTTCATAGGTTCTTTCCTTCTCAAAACATCAATCATTCTTCCATTAAGAAATTATATGAAGACACTTTACTGGAGAATATGTAATTATCTTTAATGACTCTTTCATGTTTATTATTTATTTTATTTCATATTAAGGTTTTCTAGAAATTATAAAAAAATTCAAATCCATTATTATATGCATATTTAAATTTTATTGTGGTTACTTTACTACCAAATTCAACCAATAATTCATCCTGGGGAAATTTAAAGTAGTGCTGAAGCAAACATATAAGATATGGTCTCTCCAAAGAGTTGTATTTTTTTCTCATCACCGTATCACTTGGATAGATATAATAGTGGAAATTATGGACATATATGTTAATAATAAATTTATATTAACTATTAATAATTAATACATAATTAAATTCCTAATCATTTCAACCATTCAGAAATGATATTTTTGTTCATGTTTATGCACTATTTACCATCTCTATAAAGAAAGGAGGATCATTTTAATTTTACATATAAAAATAATGATTCCAAAAATTTATTTAGTGAAAAAATATAATAAATATTACCATACAATATTTCTATAAATTTAGATACTATATCTTATGAACTAGAAAAATAACATCAATTATAAATCATATATGGGAAATGAAGTGGTTAACACCAAAAAATGTAATAATGAAATATTATTATTAAATGGGTGATAGTATTATTTACAAGGATAATATATGATATAATAAATATTAATATTATTTATTGAAAATTAATATGTTTTTAAATGAATTTTACAGGTCTTTTAACCCATTAAACAAAATATAATCATGTTTTAAGGGATTTCATCTGAATTTATATCACATTGATGATTATTTTGCATTCTAAACATATTTTTTAGGTGGTATGTATAAATCTAGGTTGAGCTAGTTAACCTGAAAAATATATTTATCTATTGTGATTAACTATCAGATATGATTTACTCTATTGAATTTTTTCCATATTTTTTACAAATTTTTCCTCTATTTGGAACTTGAATGATGAAAATGAACGTTCTAAATAAGAAGCAATATTATTTCAATTTCCATTAAATATATTTTCCTACCATATAGATATAATATCAAAAATGTATTGAATTTTTTTACACTTATGAAATTATATATAAATAGAAAATTTTCACCCGTTTTATTTTTTATATAACTGATTGAAATGTATATTTTATTTTCATCCTCTAAATAGTGTACTTTTGGAATTTTAAATATATTAAATGGAAGTATATTTTTTTAACTTATACTGGATTATTGTAATTCCCTATAGTCATAGGTAATATTTTAATTGAATATTCCTCTATATGTATACTAGGTTCTTTTTGAGGAAAACTTTTTTACATTGAACATTCAAAATTTTATCAATTAAGTAATTTGAAAAATAAAAATGTTATATTACTGAATATTTTTCTAATAAAATTTTAATAAAATTATAATTCATAAATACAAACAAGTAATTGATTTAAAATCACCACTATATTTTATTTTTTGTATACCATCCTTGGAAACATTTATATACATGTGATTATTGGATAATAACGTTCTCATAAATTTCCATATTTTTTATATCATGGATATTAATATTTCTGAAAACATATAAAATTTATACATATGTGTTTTAGATTTAATTTTTTTGGATTTGGAATTTTTTATTCATAAATAGTATTTTCTTAATACAATTAATTAGTGATAAAGAATATTTTTCAGTATTTAAATTTATAATTGATATATGAGGAATTCATTAATCATACAATGATGGGTGGGGGAAATATTATGTAGTCTATTGATTAATCAAAATTCCTCAAAAGAGAAACTACTAAGATAATTTTAATGGTTTTTTCCTATTGTTTTCAACAATCTTATGAATGTATTTAACAATAGTGGTATAATTATACCTAATTTTATCCCAACCAATATCAATAATTTTATTTAATGATAATTCAATTAGTATAATTATCCTTGAGATTTTTAAATTGATTGTATACTTCGATGCATTTAATTATCATGTTATTGATTAAATTGATTTTAATTTCTGTAGGTTTCCACTCCATATTGAATTTTATTTATATAAAACTGACAATTTATATTTAATGTAACCCCTTCTAAGCATTTGAGCTACCCTTATTTGTTTTACATTCCCCATGATAAGAATAAAAGATATTTTATTGAGTATATGATTTTGATTAAGTGCCTTTATTTGGATACATTTTTATTACCAATATAATAAGTGAATAATGAATATATATAGGTCATCATTACTACTAAACTATTCTATCATTGATGATGATATACTTTTTATCTTATGCCAATGTAAAAGAACAACTACTGATTACCAAACTGATAATGTTGGGGTTTTTAAAGTAAATATATCTAATAGATATTTATATATGATTATTATGGTTTCATGGGGTTGTATCCTATAATAAATTAAGATGTTAATTCACGATGGATAGGTCATAGATGTTTGATAATGGAAAATATTTGTACAAAGTGATCAATTTATCTTTTTAAGGAAATATGAATTTGTTTTTATGGAATAGATCATCGCTGAAATATTTTTTTATATTACAGTCTTCTGTGTCTTCTATATATGTGAGCCTTGTGAGGCCATGTGATGTGCTGCAAACTGGGAAGGGATGATTGTTCACTGTTACATGGGTTGGGAGGCCTTATATTAATTTTGCATTCATCACACATGCTATCTGTATGCATGGTGATATGCATGGTGATGTGAGTGATGGTGTCAGGGATAGATCCAGTACAAATAAAACATGTTAATGATGTGATTTCACATCATTTAAAAAAAATATGAGATTGTTGTTTGATAATAATTCCACAATAAAATATAAATTGGTAGGGTTCTTATTTTTTAATAATATTCCACTCTTTATAAATATTTTTTCATGATTTTTATATGAACATACTTTATAATTTTATGGTGTAAATTTTAAATTTCAATTAATTATGGAATGACAGTGGCTAATAATTTTTCATATAGAGTGGATGATTATAACTAGAAAAATAAAAATGAAAATCTAGAGATATTTTGGGATCATTATGTTTCGGAATGGAACACATGGGAATTAATTGAATATCATGTTAAATATATGTTTACTAGTAAAATGAAAAAAATAAAATAAGAAAGAATTTATAAAGGATATAAATATTTCAATTAATTTTATCTTGAAATTTTTTTTCTTATAGGTTATCTTTTCCATGTTTCTAACATCTAGGTTTTAGAAAGACAATAATTCTAATTGAGGATTATTCAAGTTTTTTTCTAGACTATGGTTGTGTACTATATAATTATTTTACAATATCGTATTTCTTACACTACCCCACCCTTTCTATTAGGGAAACTATGTACCCTTTGAAAAACAGAGGGTGTATTACCCAATATCATGGTTGGTGTGGATGGATGGTTGAATATCATGTATTTACCCACTATCATCACCTATATTTATTATGTGATATTATACATTGATTTTACCTTTAACATATATATATATATTTTATACGGATATAAGGGATTTTAGTGATTTCATGCACATGTATATTTAGATATATTAGCTTCTGGATTATTATCAGAATGTCGTGTATGGGATGTTAGGGATTGCGGTATAATACACTATTAAGAGGTTGAGGTGGGTCTTATAAAAATACTCAGTTACTATATTGGGTTGACTAATTGTACTATCAGAGTTTTTTACGAATGGGTTGTATGGTATGTGAAAATGAGATATTAAGATGCATGACATGATAATGTATTCCATGTTTCATTATACTGACCTGCTTTTAGATAGGGATGAAAGAAGATATGTGACATGGGGTATGAGTGAAAAAACTGGGTGGAATTGGTAGTAAGGTTATGTAACAACCCAAGATTCCACGGTATGTTTCCCTTTGAATAATGCAATGACTTGCATTGTATGAATCTTCGCGATTCTAACACACCACAACCAATCCAACGAGCCGATATGAATAGTAATACATACTTTTTCAAATATTATACATTTTATCCTTCAAAATGGACTTCATTTTTGGATTCGGAATATCGAATTTATCCTAGGTTGAAATTTTGGTACTTTTCGGATAACTTTTATATTTTGATGAACAGTGAAAATTACTAAATTATAATTAAACACATCTTTTTTAATCAAAATAATTATAGTTATAAATTATTAAATTGAAAGGTTTTAAAGTATATTTAGAATACATTTTTACCATTTAATATAATTTTCGTCATTGGGCATAAAAACACAATTAAACCTGACATAAACAACTGTCAATCTTTTGATACTTATTATTTCTTAAAAAGAAGCTTTTTGTTTTGACAGCGGGAATTGATTTTAAATTAATTTCACCCACTTCTGAGTTATGAATTTGCAAAAATGCATTCCATATTTTGAATCAGGATTTCAAAAAAGTGTAAATAGATTTCTTTTATTTTTATACATTCTCGAATAATTACATCGGTAAATATTTTATCTACCATGGTTAAAGGGTAAATCCGGTAAATATGGGTAAAAAATAATATTATAATAATACTAAATTACCCTAAAACGTCTCATAACATTATTGGTGGATACATTTCCGACCATGGGCATATTTGGGTAGATTTTGTAACCCCATGGAGCCACTTGTAGGTGATAGGGACACTTTATATTAATTAAGTTAAAGTAAATACAAAAATGCCACATTCTTATATCCTTTAACAAAACAATTTTTACAAAATGTTATATATGTTATATTATTTATTATAATTATTAATTAGAAAGATAAAAATATTTCCTAAATAATTTTATTTTATTTATAATTTTTAGACATTTAAAAAGTAAAAATATATATGACACAATAATGATGCATTATTTTCCTTATTAATGAAAGAATCAAATAATTGGTATTATAAATGATAAAATAATTATTATTTGAATGTTTTGATAATATAAACGAATTTTATTGGTTAATATTCCATGTTAGGATTTCTTAAATGAATTTGGTTCTAATTAATAATGTTTTTATGACATTAAAAAAATCAATTATTGAGTAATGTCAAAATTGACATAAATGAGTTTTTAAAAGAAAATATTATATTATTAATTTATATTCTATTCCTAAAAATATAAGGATTGGCCAAATGACTCATATCATTATTAATATATCATTAATGGAACAATTTGGGTTCTCTTGGATGTATATTGTATGTTTATTAACTATATTATATAAAAATACAAAGTGACATAGTAAGTGTGAAACTAATTAACTAAGAGTTAAAACTAAAATATTAGGTTAATATAACGACCCAAACCTATCTAAAATCTATAGGTTGAAAGGATTTAGACCCATACCTACGTTATACATTGAATAATCCACTTTTCAGCATTTAGAAACCGAATATTATATTATTATAAAATAATACTTTTGGTTTTTTCTAAAGAGCCCCTCACCCCTCTTATAAAAGGGTACCCCCCCTTCACATTATTTAACACCATCAAAGCCATTTTGATTGACCAAAATCTTCCCAAATATCCTCCTAACTTCCATCACTTCATCCTAGATGCATTAGATTGATCAGAAAGCCAACCTAAGGATCCCTTTTGATCAAATCAAAAGGAAGAGCCCGAAGAAGAGGTAACGTCTTCACCACCCTCTTTAATGTTCCTTTCTTCTTCAACTTATTCTTTCCTTTTTATTTCCATTCTAAAATAATAAATCAAGTAAATTATATATACTGTTATTTTATTATAATTATGGAACAGACAAATTCATTATTCTAACGATCTATTGAATGACATGTCACCATACGTGCGTATGTACGGCCTACCGTCTCCACGTTGTGGTGTAATTGTTGTTCAATATATTATTATTAAGATGGTTATAATAATGATATATAATTCATGTAACTAATAAATATAACATTATAATGAGTCTATCTATATGATATAACATCCAATTATAAATTATTTTAATATCAAAAGAATGATATTTTTGCTCGTGCGTACGTACGAACTACCGTCTCCACGAACGCGATGAGATTCATTCCCCATCTTATCCATTCAAGACTAAATTTCATTTGATGAATAAAAATAATTTTTAGAGAAATGATAAAATTTTGGATATGAATATGATACATCCCATACATAACAAATATAGCTCGCATAAAAAATAATATAAAGGAAAACGAATCTGTTAACACCGGAAACGACGATAATACTAAGATATTATTAACAAATCAATGTTAAAAGACCATATATGATATCATATTAATTTTAATGATTCTTGTGTAATTAAATAACAATTATTTCACCATTATACAGGAGTTTAACCTACCTTCAACCTAGGAAAAAGTACAAAGTATGGGGCTTCTTATTTCACTTTTAATTCTATGAGATTTCCATTGTTCACCACTGATTTGTTGCATGTGGTGTGTGTACTTCCCATGATTGTATTAATCGTGTAATATACATAAATTTATGGATATATACATCAATATTTTATGATCCTCCTTTCATGGGTTTATTTTTCATAAGTTATGAAATCGATATGGGAATTTGAAATTTCCACTCATTTGGCTTTACGCATACTTCAATGATTATTATACTCCAAGATTATGTGTGGAATCACTATTCATTTTATTATGTCATAATATCCACTCCCCTTTTTGTGGATATACATTATATATACATAATCACTCCATTAATATATTATGTAGTCATCAATATGTACTAGATAAGAGTAATTTAAACTCAATCTCCATTTGTTATGTTAAATATACAATTCATTGGTTTTGTTTTCACAAGAATATGTGTGAATGTACTCTGATTGATTTACACTAAATATCCAATACTATTGACTGTATTTATATTTTCCACCCATAATTATGTCATTGATTTATCCTTAACCTAAGGATACAATCTTTATAAAATATTTCATCTCAATTTACATTTCATTGAGACTACTTTGTTGTTATACACCAATTCACTTTTATAGGGGGTATATAATGTAATTTGACATAGTATATCCTGAATCCCTTTATTCTCATGATATTATAAAGTTTTGATTACTTTAATTATTTGTATTAATGTGTCTCTATTTTGGTTAAAAACTCTAACTAAAATATATTTTTAAAATTTTTAAAGATTTATTATTATAAATATTTTCCAAATAATGTCAGTGTTTTAAAAATGGGTTTAAGGATTTTTTATATGGACATTAAAGTTTTAAAATTACAACTCCTTTTAAAATATTAAAAGTGGTATGGGACACTTTTACTCAAAAAATTATTTTTAAATGGCTTCTTATCAAATAGTGTGACTTTTAAATGTTTTCTAGAAAAACGGGGATATTTCTCTCAAATAGTTTTGATGATTATTTTCATCTATGTCGATATCACTCAATATTCTTGATTGAGGTTAATCTGTTACAATATAATCTTCCTTATTGTGTTGAATGATTTATGATTGTTTATGGATGTTTTATTTTTATACCTTTCATAGTTTGTGGATAGAGTATTTACATTTCGTATCCTAGTTTTAATACAAATGTTTATGTTATATTTTAAAATTTTCTTATGAGGAATGTATTGGACATAGTAAGTGACAGGTGGAGCCTGCTATTGCTCCTCGATGCATCAGTAGGTCTCATGAGACAAACTAGTGTCTTAGTACGAGGCCTTGAAAAAATCTTATTTGTATTCTTGGCATGGGTCCTTGGCTACGTGGTTATGATAGTCTGACATTATTCATTCCATCATTATGTAAGTGGTTATTGATATTGCATTTGATTATTCGACTAGTAAAATATCCATGTGAACAAATAAGTGGCATTATTTTATTTTATCTTTTCCATATTATGATTAAGTTCAAGTTTTAAAGGATTTTGTTTTAGTTATACATTGCCTTATTTGTTTATGTTTATCTATGAATGCTTCTGCTATATTGTTATCCTTACTGAGCATCTGAGCTCACCCCTTTCAATGTTTTATTTTTCCCAGGATGTGAAGAAGTAATTTATGAATGAACTGCAGGGATAGTTTGAGGGGATATGAAGAAAAGATGTTGTTGTAGTTTTTTTATCCTTATGATGTAATGTAAGACTTATGAATATATCTAGTGTTTTCATGGCTACTAAACCAATCGGTCTTTCGAGATTTGATCTTTCTTGTGATCATGCCAATGTTATGTAATAATGCACCGACTCTAGGTAACTGGGGTCGGGGCATTACAGTTGGTATCAGAGGAAGTTTATTACAAGCCTTGGAAGCTAGATTTAGAAAAACTCTAATTAAAGCATGTAGACCTAAGATGAACATTGAAGATTAGTGTAAAATAACTTCCTAGAAATTTGGTATTGTAGAGATTTTGTGAGTTCTCCTAGAAATACATTCCTTTCTGGATACGAGCAGGTGGAGGCTGCTCTAGCACATATGTACCTCGGGGTAAGACCCAAAAACACCGCTTTGAGCTAGACTCTAATGGGAACTGGTGCACGATAATGGGCCTTGCTGCACTCTTAGATACGACACTCCCGAGGGATATGCTTAGGATAATTTAAATTTTATTTAAAAAACGATTGGATGTTTTATATATAAGATTAGAGTTAATGACCTCGGTTAGTCCTAATGTGTTTCAAATTGAGAATATGGGGACAAGATATTCTTTAAATGATTTTATGACTACTATTACTGACACAATGATTTCTGTTTTTTATCAATGGCTGGATTCCAAGGAAGTCCTAGTATCTTTGAGAATGATATACATGGTGGGAACAGTGGTGGAAATGAGCAAAAAAATGGAGTGTTCATAGGCGTGAAAGATATCATGTTCATGCCAAATCAGTTTTCCAAAAATTGATCAACATCATATATATTAACCAACACCTAGACTCAACATGGAAGAGAATGATGATGAATGGTAAGAGCTCAAGAAATGGATACCATAAAGAAATGAATCCTCAATTTCCATCATGCAGGAAATGTGGAAGGAGACACCCAGAAAAGTGTCTCAATGGGACAAAGAAATGCTCTTCGTGCGGGAACGAAGGACATAAAATGAATAATTGCCAAAGAAAAAGGAAGAGTACTATGGAAGAAGATAAAAATGGTCCCAAGAATCCATTTACAGTCATTTTTCGTAAATGTAGGGTACCTGGCCATTACCCGAGTGAATTCCCTATTCTATAGGATATTTTCTTGGTCAAAGAAAAAGCAATGTGGAAATAAATGGTTGGAGAAATGTTTAAAAAGAATTAGTGCTCCTTGTTGATGGGTTTACTTTGGAATAATTTTCTCTTGTATTTTTAACCCTGTAGTTTTCCATGTGAAAATGATATTTGAGGAAGAATTATCTATTCTCTTATGGATATAGTTATAAATAGACATTTGGTTTTAAATGATCATTGGGATTGAGGCAATTACAAGTTATTATAATTTGGGGTAAAAATGAAAGGTATGAGATATCATTTGGGGTTAAATTATGTTATGGTTATTTTGAAGAATTTATCTCATTTTTGTAATGTTATAAAGTATAGTTTTTGAAAAAGTACAACATGCGGACCTTGTGACAACCCGTCGCGTTAGACAAAGCTGTTGGAATCGAACCCACAACCAAAGTGCGATTGGGATTTACGGGCTTCCACTAGACTACGTTAAGTCCCTGGTTAGAGTGACTATTATTTTTAGTTTAATGATTTTATTGATCAATAATACGTTTATTTGAGATCTTATGTCTTATCAAATAAATATCCTTATTATAAGAATAAGATTTGGTGACTAAGTTATGAATGTTATTTTGGATGATGTTCGCTTTATTGGGAACACTATATACCCCAGGAAAATAGAATTATATGGTGTTTCATTTGAGGAGTAATGTTGGATTTTTATCTATGTTTTTATTGTGGATTTATATTAATTTGGGTTATTTATGGAAATGATAAACCTATAATAGAGAATATGTGATTAGGTTAATCACTTTTAAGTATGAGACATTAAGAGTAGTTGATGTCATTTGGAGATACAATTTAACATGGAAGACTACATAACCAAATTCTTTTATGTTTTGTGTTTCAATATTAGTTTGGATTTTATTGATGTATTTTAAGGACAATTGATTATTTAATTGTATTTATTTAACTTTGGGGTATTGTTGGTATAATTTTAGAAATTAAGATTAGTGTTTTTTTCTCTAATGGAATATCCATTTGGGGGATCATCAGATCTTATACTTACCGTATTGGTTTTGATTAATCTCTAAAGACAATGTAAATATATAGTTTATCCTACGTGGATCATGTTAATCAATAGAAGCTCTTCTAGTGTGACCAAGTGTTCTTGAAAAATAATTGTTCAAAAAAAAATTGTTTTAGTGGTTGAAATTTATTAATGAATGAAACTCTACTTAAAATGTAAGTATATATCTTTATGTTCTTAGTCAATATCATAAATAAATTCCTCATCCTTATGTAATGTATCTTAAAACAAAAAATGTTGTCCTTTTACTTTTCCTGCTGAGAGACTAATGACTGTTTGTCCCAAAACAACTTTGTGGTTTTCTTATTGTTAACATTCGACTGATCATGTTTTCTATCCCTCCCTATCAAAACATGACTCTTAGTTTATCATCCATATCCACACATTCCTACATGTAATCCTAGTCTGGGTTATTTGGGTGTCCTTTATACTTCTCTTTCTTTCTTTTAATGTGATATTTTTATTGTATCTTTTTCCAATGTGAGACATTCCATTATACTCTCAAGCACAATTCTAAAAATTGTGAGGAGGAAATTTATTGATGGAGTGGAGAATGTAACACCCCAAGCATCCATGGTACTTTTCACTTTGAATAATGCAATGGCTTGCATTGTACGCAACTTCGAGATTCTAACACACCACAACCAATCAAACTAGCAGTCATAAATAGTAATACTTACATTTTGAAATTTTATATATTTTATCATTCAAAATGGACTTCATTTTTTCGATTCGGAATAACGAATTAAGCCTAGGGTGGAATTTTAGTAATTTTCGGATAACTTTTATATTTTGATGAATAGTGAAAATTAATAAATTATAATTACAAACAAATTTTTTAATAAAAATAATTAGTAGTGACAAATTATGAATTAGAGTTGTTTTAAATATTTTTAAAATATATATTTACCATTCAATACAATTTTGGTCGTTGGACATAAAATCACAATTAAACCGGACATAAACAAGTGTCAATCTTGTGATTGTTATTATATCTTAAAAACACGCTTTTTGTTTTGACAGCGGGAAATAATATTAAACTAATTTATGCCACTTATGTGTCTTGAATTTGGAAAATTGGATTCCATATTTGGAATTAAGATGTCCAAATTGTGTTTATAGGTAACTTTTATTTTTATACATTTTTTAATAATTACTTCGGTAAATATTTTATTTACCATGGTTAATTGGAAAATTCGGTAAATAAGGGTTAAAAAATAATATTATAATAAAAACAAATTACCCTAAAACATGTCCTAACCTTATTGGTGGATACATATCCGACCATGGACATATTTGGGTCGATTTTGGGACCACATGGAGCCACTTGTAGGTGATAGGGAAACTTTATATTAATTAAGTTAAAGTAAATACAAAAATTCCATAATCATATATCTTTTAACAGAACAGTTTTTACATAGGGTAATATATTTTATATTTTAGACTATAAATATTCATTAGAAATATAAAAATATTTCCTACATAATGGTATTTTATTAAAAAATTATATATTTAAATAGTAAAAATATATATGACACAATAATGATGCAGTATATTCGTTAATAATGAAAGAATCAAATAATTGGTAATATTAAATGTTAAAATAAATATAATTTGAAAGTTTTGATGATATAAACGAATTTTATTGGTAATTATTACATGTGAGGACTACTTAATTGAATTTGGTTCAAATTAATAAATTTGTTAAGACTTTAACGAAATTCAATTATTGAGTAGTGTCAAAATTGACATAAATGAGTTTTAAAACAAATATTATATTATTAATTTATATTATATTCCTAAAAATCTATGGTTCAGACAAATGTCTCATATAATTATTGGTATATCATTAATGGACAACTTTGGAGTCTCTTGGATGTATATTGTATGTTTATTAACTATATAATATAAAAATACAATGTGACATAGTAAGTGTCAAACTAAATAACTAAGAGTTAAAACTAAAAGATAAGTTTAATATAATAAGTCAAACCTATCTAAAATATATTGGTTGAATGGATTTCGACCCATCCCACCTTATAATTTTAAAAATTCACTTTGGAGCCTTAAGAAACCGAATATTATTTTATTATAAAATAATACATTATGTTTTTTCTAAAGAGCCCCTAACTCCTCTTATAAAAGGCCACCCCCTATTCTCATTATTTCACACTTTCAAATCCATTTGGCTCAGCCAACCTCTACCCAAATATCCTCCCAACTTCTCTCAATTCATCCTAGATGCCGTATTTTGATAATAAATCCAACCTATGGAGCAATTTTGATCAAATCAAATGGAAGAACGTGAAGAAGAGGTAACGTCTTCACCAACCTCTTTAAAGATTCTTTCTTCTTAAACTTCTTCTTTACTTGTTATTTCATTTATAAAATAATAACTCTAGTTTCATCTATATACTGTGATGTTATTATAATTATGGAACAAAAAAATTCATTATTCTATCCATCCCTTGAATGACCTGTCACCATACGTGCGTACATATGACCTACCGTCTCCACGTTGTGGTGTAATTGTTGTTCAATATATTATTATTTAGATAGTTATAATAATGATGTATAATTCATGTAAATAATAAATATAACATGATAATGAGTCTTTCTATATTATATACTATCCAATTATATATTATTTTCATATCAAAAGAATGATATTTTCGCTCGTGCGTACGTACAGACTACTGTCTCCACGAACGCGATGAGATTGGTTCCCCATTGTATCCATTCAAGACTAAATTTCATTTTATGAATAAAAATAATTTTTAGAGACATGATAAAATTCTGGATATGAAGAAGATACATCCCATCCATAATAAATACGGCTCGCATAACAAATAATATAAAGGAAAACGAATCTGTTAACACCCAAAACAACGATAATACTAAGATATTATTAACAAATCAATGTTAAAAGATCATATATGATATCATGTTAATGTAAATGATTCTTCTGTAATTCAATAAGAATTATTTCACAATTATACAGGAGGTTAACCTATCATCAACCAAGGATAAAGAACAAAGTAAGGAGCTTCTTATCTCACTTTAAATTCAATGAGATTTCCATTGTTCACCACTTATTTATTACATGTGATGTGTGTACAGCCCATGATTGTATTCATTGTGTAATATAATTTAATTTATGGAAATCTACATCACCATTTTATGATCCTCCTTTCATGGGTTTATTTTTTGTATGTTATGAAATCGATAAGAGAATTTAAAATTTCCACTCATTTGGCTTTACGCATACTTTGATGATTATTATACTCCAAGGTAATGTGTGGAATCACTATTCTTATTCTTATGTCATAATTTCCACTCCCCTTTTATAGGATATAAATTTTATACACATAATCACTCTATTGATAAATTCTTTAGTCATCAATAAGTAATTGATACGTGTAATTTTAACTCAATTTCCATTTGTTGAGTTAAATATCCAATTCATTAGTGTTGTTTTGAAAAGAATATGTGCGAATGTCCTCTGATTTATTTACACTGAATATCCAATCATATTGACTGTATTTATATTTTTCACACATAATTATGTCATTGATTTATCCTTAACCTAAGGATACCGTATTTATAATTGATTTCATCTCAATTTACATTCCATTGAGACTACTTTGTTGTTATACACCAATTCACTTTTATAAGGTGTATATAATGTACGTTGACATAGTATATCATGAATCCCTTTATTCTCATGATATTATAATATTTTTATTACATCAATTATTTTTATTCAAGAATCTCTCTTTTGGTTAGAAACTCTAACTAAAATATCATTTTAAAAGTTATAATGATTTATTATTCTAAATCTTTCTCATTAATGTCTGTGTTTTAAAAATGGTTTTAAAGATTTATTTATTTGGACATTAAAGTTTTATAATTAAAACTCCTTTTAAAAGATTCAAATTGGTATGGGACACTTTAATTAAAAAATTTATTTTTAAATGGCTTCTTGATAAATAGTGTGACTTTTAAATGTTTTCAAGAAAATGGGGGATATTTCTCTCAAATAGTTTTGATGATTATTTTCATCTATGTCGATATCATTCATTATTCTTGATTGAGGTTAATCTGTTACAATAAAATATTCATTATTGTATTGAATGGGTTATGTTTGAAAATGGATGTGATATTTTTATACCATTCATAGTTTGTGGATAAAGTATTGACATTTCGTATCCCAGTTTTAATACGAATGTTTATATTATATTTCAAAATTTTCATATGAGGAATGAATTGGACTTAGTAAGTGACAGGTGGAGCCTGCTATTTCTCCTCGATGAATCAGTTGGTCTCATGAGTCAAACTAGTATCTTGGCACGAGGCCTTGACAAAATCTTATTTGTATTCATGGCATGGGTCCTTGGCTACGTGGTTATGATAGTCTGGCATTATGCATTCCATCATTATGAAAGTGGTTATTGATATTTCATGTGATTATACGACTAGTAGAATATCCATGTGAATTAGTAAATGGCATTATTTCATTTAATAATTTCCATATTATGATTAAGTTCATGTTTAAAAGGATTTTGTTTTAGTTATACATTTCCTTAAGTGTTTATTCTTATCTATAAAAGCTTCTGCTATATTGTTATCCTTACTAAGCATCTGAGCTCATTCCTTTCAATGTTTTATTTTTCCCAGGATGTGAAGAAGTAATTTATGAATGACATGAAGGGATAGTATGAGGGGATATGAAGACAAGATGTTGTTGTAGTTTTTTTACATTATGATGTAATGTAAGACTTATTAATATATTTAGTGTTTCCTATGGTACTAAACTAATCGGTCTTTCGAGACTGGATCTTTCTTGTGATCGTGCCAATGTTATGGAATAATGCACCGACTCTAGGTAACTGGGGTCGGGGAATTACATGTGAAATATTGAAATATTTTGGTTATTATATTATATGTGTTCCCTTGTGTGACACTTTTTCAGAGAACCAAGATGATTTGGGGATCTTATCAAACATTTTTATGAGATGAGTTAACATCACTAATTGTTCACTAGGCTATATAATAATTACATTATCATTTACATGATATGCTATCGGGATGATCATATTTATTATTATTTTTTTGATCACATGTAACACCCCACGCTTCCACAGTACATTTCCCTTTGAATAATGCAATGGCTTGCATTGTACGCAACTTCGAGATTTTAACACACCATAACCAATCAAACTAGCCGTTATGAATAGTAATTCCTACTTTTGAAATTTTATACAATTTGTCGTTCATAATGGACTTCATTTTTGTATTCGGAATATCGAATTTAGGCTAGGGTGAAATTTTGGTACTTTTTGGATAACTTTTATAATTTGATGAATAGTGAAAATTACTAAATTATAATTAAAAACAACTTTTTTAATCGAACTAATTAATAGGGATAAATTATGAATTTTAGTGGTTTTAAAGTATATTTAGAATATACTTTTGACATTAAATACAATTTTGGTCATTGGACATAAAATCACAATTAAACCAGACATAAACAAGTGTCAATTTTTGATAGTTATTATATCTTAAAAACACGCTTTTTGTTTTGACAGCGGGAATTAATTTTAAGTTAATTTTTTCCATTTCTATGTTTTGAATTTGGAAAATGGATTCCATATTTGGAATCAGGATATCCAAATTTTGTAAATAGGTAAATTTTATTTTACGAAATTTTTTAATAATTACATTGGTAAATATTTTATTTACCATGATTAAAGGGTAAATCTGGTAAATAAGGGTAAAAAAATAATTTTATAATAATAATAAGTTACACTAAAACGTGTCCTAACCTATTGGTGGATACATTTCCGACCATGGGAATCTTTGGGTCGACTTTGGGACCCCATGGAGCCATTGTAGGTGATAGGGACACTTTATATTAATTAAGTTAAAGTAAGTACAAAAATGAAATAAGCTTATATCTTTTAACAAAACAATTTTTACATAGGGTTATATATGTTATATTTTCGATTATAAATATTAATTATTAATATAAAAATATTTCCTACATAATGGTATTTTATTTATAATTTTTAGACATTTAAAAAATAATAATATATATGACACAATAATGATGCAGTATTTTCCTTATTAATGAAAGAATTAAATAATTGGTATTATAACTATTAAAATAAATATAATTTGAATGTTTTGATGACATAAGATAATTTTATTGGTTAATATGACATTTTATGATTTTTAAATGAATCATTTTCGAATTAATAAAGTTTTTAAGACATAAAAAAAATCAATTATTGAGTAGTGTCAAAATTGACATAAATGTGTTTTTTTAAAAAAATTTATATTATTAATTTAAATTCTATTCCTAAATATCTATCTTTCGGCCAAATGACTCATATAATTATTTTTATGTCATTAATGGACCACTTTGGGGTCTCTTGGATATATATTGTATGTTTATTAACTATATAATATAAAAATACAAAGTGACAGAGTAAGTGTCAAACTAATTAACTATGAGTTAAAACTAATAGATAAGGTTATATAATGACCCAAACCTATATAAAATCTATTGGTTGAAAGGATTTTGACCCATCCCCACCTTATAATTTGAATAATCAACTTTGGTGCCTTTATTAATAGAATATGATTTTATTATAAAATAATATTTTATGTTTTTCTTAAAGAGCCCCTCACCACTGTAATGAAAGGGAACTCCCCTTCTCATTATTTCACACCATCAAAGCTATTTGGCTCGGCCAAAATCTTCCCAAATATCCTCCCCACTTCTCTCAATTCATCTTAGAGGCCTTAGTTTGATCATAAATCCAACCTAACGAGCCCTTTTGATCAAATCAAAAAGAAGAACCCGATGAAGAGGTAACGTCTTCACCACCCTCTTTAAAGTTCCTTTCTTCTTAAACTTCTTCCTTCCTTGTTATTTACATTCTAAAATAATAACCCCAGTATATTGTATATACTTTTATGTTATTATAATTATGGAACAAAAAAATTCATTATTCTATCCATCATTTGATTGACATGTCACCATACGTGCATACATACGGCCTACCGACTCCACGTTGTGGTGTAATTGTTGTTCAATATATTATTATTTATATAGATATAATAATGATGTATAATTCAATTAAATAATAAATATAACTTGATAATGATCCTGTATATATGATATACCATCCTATTATATATTATTTTAATATCAAAAGAATGATATTGTAGCTCGTGCATACGTACGTACTACCGTCTCCACGAACATGATGCGACTAGTTCCCCATCATATCCATTCAAGACTAAATTTCATTTGATGAATAAAAATAATATTTATAGACATGATAAAATTCTGGATATAAATAAGATACATCCCATCCATAACAAATACGGCTCACATAAAAAATAATATAAAGGAAAACAAATCTGTTAACACCCGAAACGACGATAATACTAAGATATTATTAACAAATCAATGTTAAAAGATCATATATGATATCATATTAATGTAAATGATTCTTGTGTAACTCAATAAAAATTATTTCACCATTATACAAGAGGTTAACCTACCATCTACCAATGAAAAAGTACAAAGTAAGGGGCTTCTTATCTCACTTTTAATTCCATGAGATTTCCATTGTTCACCACTTATTTATTGCATGTAGTGTGTGAACTGCCCATGATTTTAATCATTGTGTAATGTAAATTAATTTATGGATATCTACATCACCATTTTACGATCCTCCTTTCATGGGTGTATTTTTCATATGTTATAAAATCGATAAGTTAATTTGATATTTCCACTCATTTGGCATTACACATACATCAACGATTATTATACTCCAAGATTACGTGTGGAATCACTATTCATTTTCTTATGTCATAATTTCCACTCACCTTTTTGTGGATATACTTTTGATACACATAATCACTCCATTGATAAATTCTCTAGTCATCAATATGCAATTGATAAGAGTAATTTTAACTCAATATCCATTTGTTAGGTTAAATATCCAATTCATTGGTGTTGTATTTACAAGAATATGTGTTAATGTCCTATGATGGATTTATACTGAATATGAAATCATATCGAGTGTATTTATATTTTTCACAAATAATTATGTCGTTGATTTATCCTTAACATAAACATACAGTCTCTATAATATATTTCATCTCAATTTACATTCCATTGAGACTACTTTGTTGTTATACACCAATTCACTTTTATAAGGTGTATATAGTGTACATTGACATAGTATATCATGAATCCCTTTTATTCTAATGATATTATAATGTTTTGATTACCTATATTATTTGTATTCAAGCATTTCACTATTGGTTAGAAACTCTAACTAAAATATCATTTTAAAAGTTTTAACGATTTATTATTCTAAATCTGGCTAATAAATGTCCATGTTTTAAAAATGGTTTTAAATATTTATTTATATAGACATTAAAGTTATAAAATAAAAACTCATTTTAAAAGAATCAAAGTGGTATGGGTCACTTTGATTCAAAAATTTATTTTTAAATGGCTTCTTGACAAATAGTGTGACTTTTTAATGTTTTCAAGAAAAAGGGGGATATTTCCCTCAAATAGTTTTGATGATTATTTTTATAAATGTCGATATCATTCATTATTCTTGATTGAGGTTAATCTGTTACAATAAAATCTTCCTTATTGTATATAATGAGTTATGTTTGACTATGGATGTGCTATTTTTATACCATTCATTTTTTGTGAATAATGTATTGACATTTCGTAAGCCAGTTTTAATACGAATGTTTATGTTATATTTCAAAATTTTCATATGAGGAATTCATTGGACTTTGTACGTGACTGGTGGATCCCACTATAGCTTCTCACTACATCGGTAGGTCTAATGAGATAAACTAGTGTCTTGGCACTACGCCATGACAATTTCTTATTTGTAGTCTTTCCATGAGGCCTTGGTTACGTGGTTATGATAGTCTGACATTATGCATTCTATCATTTTGAAAGTGTTTATTGATATTGCATGTGATTATTCGACAAGTAGAATATCCATATGAATAAGTAAATGGAATAATTTCATTTTATCTTTTCTATATTATGTTTATGTTTAAGTTTAAAATGATTTTGTTTTAGTTATACATTTCCTTAAGTGTTTATTCTTATCTATGAATGATTCTTCTATATTTGTATCCATACTGAGCATCTGAGCTCACCCCTTTCAATGTTTTATTTTTTCCAGGATGTGAAAAAGTAATTTATGAATGACATGTAGGGATAGTATGAGGGGATATGAAGACAATATGTTTTTGTAGTTTTTTTACATTATGATGTAATGTAAGACTAATGAATATATCTAGTGTTTCCAAGGCTACTAAAAAAATCAGTCTTTCGAGACCTAATCATTCTTGTGATTATGAAAATGTTATGTAATAATGCACCAACTCTGGGTAACTGAGGTTGGGGCATTATAGTTGGTATCAGAGGAAGTTTAGTAAAAACCTTGGAAGCTAGATTTAGATAAACTCTGATTAGAGAACGTAGACCTAAGATGAACTTTGAGGATTAGTGTAGATGAACTTCCTAGAAATTTGGTATTTTAGAGATTTTGTGAGTTTTCCGTGAAATACATCCTTATCTGGATACGGGCAGGTAGAGGCGGATCCAGCACAGATGTACCAAGGGGTAAAACATGAAAACACCGCATTGAGCTAGACTTGAATGGGAAATGGTGCACGACAATGGGCCTTGTTGCATTCTTGGTTACGAAACTCCTGGGGTATATGATTAAGATAATTTACATTTTCCTTATAAACCTATTTGAAGTATTATATATAATATGAGAGTAAATAACTTTGGTTAATCCTAATGTGTTTCAAATTGATAATATGGTGACATGATATTCATTAAATTATTTTATGACTATTGTTACTCACACAATTCTTTCTGGTTTTAATCAATGGATGGATTCCAAGAAAGTCCTAGTAATTTTGAGAATGATGTACAAGGTGGGAACAGTGGTGTAAATGAGCAAAAAAATGGAGTGTTCATAAGTGTGAAATATATCGTGTTCATGCCAAATCAGTTTTACAAAAATATGATCAACAACACATATATTAACCAACTCCCGGACTCAACAAGGAAAGAGAAAGGTGATGAATGATAAGAGCTCCAAAAATGGAGAAAATTGAGAAAATAATCCTCAATTTCCATCATGTAGGAAATGTGGAAGGAGACACCCTGGAAAGAGAATCAATGGGACAAATAAATGCTTTACTTGTGGGAAGGAAGGACATAAAGTGAGGAATTTCCATAGAAAATTGAAGTACTATGGAAGAAGATAAAAATAGTCCCACGAATACATTTACAGTCATTTGTTGTAAATGTAGGGGACCTGTCCATTACACGAGTGAATACCGTAATATATAGGATATTTTCTTGGACAAATATGAAGTTATGTGGAAATAAATTGTTTGAGAAATGTTTAAAAAGTATTAGCACTCCTTGTTGATGGGTTTACATTGGAATAATTTTCTCTTGTATTTGTAACCGTACAGTTTTTCATGTGAGAATTATATTTGAGGAATGAATTATATTTTCTCTTGTGGATATAATTATATAAAACCATTTGGTTATATATGATCATTGGGATTGAGTCAATTACAAGTTATTATAATTTGGGATGCAAATGCATGGTATGAGAAAAAATTATTGTTTAAATTATGTTATGGTAATTTTGAGGAATTTATCTCATTTTGGTAATGTTATAAAATATAGTTTTTGAAAATGGACAACACGCAGACCGTGTGACATCCGGTCGCGTCAGACAAAGCTGCGGGAATCAAACCCAAAACCAAAGTGCGATTGGGATTTATCGCCTACCACTGGACTACGTGAAGTCCCTGGTTTGCGTGACTATTATTGTTTGTTTAATGAATTTATTGATCTATAATAAGTTTATTTGGGATCTTAGGTCTTATCAAATGAATACACATAGTATAATAAAATGAATTGGTGATTAAGTAATGAATGTTATTTTGGAAGATGTTCGCTTTTTTAGGAACACTATATGGGCAAGGAAAATAGAAATCTACGGGATTTTATTTGAGGAGTAATGGTAGATTATTATCTTTGTTTTTATTGTGGATTTATAGTAATTTGGGTTATTTATAGAAGTGATCAATATATAATAGTGAATATGTGATTAGGTTAATAACTTTTAAGTTTGTGACTTTAAGAGTAGTTGATGTCATTTGGATATACAATTTAACATGGAAGACTACATAACCAAATTCATTTATGTTTGGGTTTCAATATTAGTTTGGATTATATTGATGTATTTTAAAAACAATTGAATATTGAATGGTATTTATTTAACTTTGGGGTACTGTTGGTTTAATTTTAGAAATTAAAATTAGTGTGTTTTTCTCTAATGGAATATCTATTTGGGGGATCATCAGATATTCTACTAACCTTTTTGGTTTTGATTAATCTCTAAAGACAAGGTAAATATATTGTTTTATCCTATGTGGATCATGTTATTATATATAATCTCTTCCAGTGTGACCAAGTCTTCTTGAATACTCATTGTTCAAAAAAAATTGAGTTAGTGGAAAAAATTTATTAAAGAATGAAACAATACTTAAAAAGTAAGTATATATCTTTATGTTCTTATTCAATATCATAAATTAATTCCCCATACTTATGTAATGTAACTTAAAACAAAAAATGTTTTCCTTTTACTTTTCCTACTGAGAGACTAATGACTTTTTGTCCCAATACAATTTTGTGGTTTTCTTATTGTTAACATTCTCCTAATAATTTTTTTATCTATCCCCATGAGAACTTCACACTTATTTTATCGTCAATATCCATGTGTTCCTACATGGAATCCTAATATGGGTTATCTTGGGTGACCTTTATATTTCTCTTTCTTTCTTTTAAAGTGATAGTTTTATTGACTCTTTTTCCGATGTGGGAATTTCCATTATATTCTCAAGCCCAATTGTAAAAATTATGAAGATGCAATTTATTGAAGGAGGGGAGAATGTAACACCCCAGGCTTCCACAATACGTTTCCCTTTGAATTATGCAATGGCTTGCATTGTACACAACTTCGAGATTCGAACACTGCACAACCAATCAAACTAGCCGTTATGAATAGTAATACAGACTTTTTGAAATTATATAAATTTTATCTTTATAAATACACTTCAATTTTGGATTTGGAATATCGAATTTAGCCTCGGGTTAAATTTTGGTACGTTTCAGATAACTTTTATATTTTGATGAATAGTGAAAATTACTAAATTATAATTAAAAACAAATTTTTTAATCAAAATAATTAATAGCGATAAATTATGAATTTGAGTAGTTTTAAAGTATATATAGAATATATTTTTACCATTTAATACAATGTTGGTCATTGGACATAAAATCACAATTAAACCGTACATAAACAAGTGTCAATCTTTTGGTAGTTATTATATCTTAAAAACACCCTTTTTGTTTTGACAACGGGAAATTATTTTAAATTAATTTTTTCACTTATGTGTTTTGAATTTGGAAAAATGGATTCCATATTTGGAATCAGGATGTACAAATTGTGTATATAGGTAACTTTTATTTTTAGATATTTTTTAATAATTACTTCGGTAAATATTTTATTTACCATGGTTAAAGGGTAAATCCTGTAAATAAGGGTAAAAAAATAATATTATAATAATAATAAATTACCCTAAAACGTGTCCTAACATTATTTTTGGATACATTTCCGACAATGGTCATCTTTGGGTCGATTTCGGGACCCCATGGAGCCACCTGTAGGTGATTGGGACACTTTATATTAATTAAGATAAAGCAAATACAAAAATTCCATAAGCTTATATCTTTTAGAAAAACTATATTTACATATGGTTATATCTGATATATTTTCGATTATAAATATTCATTAGAAATCTAAAAAGATTTCTTACATTATGGCTATTTATTTTTAATTTTTAGACATTTATAAAGTAAAAATATATATGACACAATAGTGAAGGAGTATTTTCCTTATTAATGAATGAATCAAATAATTGGAATTATAAATGTTAAAATAAATATAATTTTAAAGTTTTAATGACATAAAAGAATTTTGTTGGTTAACATGAAATTTTAGGATTTCTTAAATGAATATTTTTCTAATTTATAAAGTTTTTATGACTTTAACAAAAATCAATTATTGAGTAGTGTCAAAATTGAAATAAATGAGTTTTTAAAACAAGTATTATATTATTAATTTATATTATAATCCTAAAAATCTATGTTTAGGCCAAATGACATATATAATTATTGGTATGTCATTAATGGACATCTTTGGGGTCTCTTAGATGTATATTTTATGTTTATTAACAATATAATATAAAAATACAAAGTGACATATTAAGTGTCAAACAAATTAACAAAGAGTTAAAACTAAATGCTAAGGTTAATATAATTAACCAAACCTGTCTAAAATCTATTGGTTGAAATTATTTCGATCCGTCCCCACCATATACTTTTAATAATCCACTTTGTAAAATTTAGAAACCGAATATGATTTTATTATAAAATAATACTTCATGTTTTTCCTAAAGAGCCCCTCACCCCTCTTATAAAAGGGCACTCCCCCTTCCCATTATTTCACACCTTAAAATACATTTGGCTCTGCTGAACACTGCCCAATTATCCTCCAATATTCCCTCAATTCATCCTAGAGGCCTTATTTTGATCATAAAGCCACCCTAAGGATCCCTTTTGATCAAATCAAAATGAAGAACCCAAATAAGACATAATGTCTTCACCACCCACTTTAAAGTTCCTTTCTTCTTCAACTTATTCTTTGCTTGTTATTTCCATTATAAAATAATAACACAAGTATCTTCAATATACTGTGATGTTATTATAATTATAGAATAAACAAAATCATTATTCTATCCACCCCTCGAATGATATGTCACCATACATGAGTACGTACATCCTACTGTCTCCAGGTTGTGGGTAATTGTTGATCAATATATTATTATTTATATGGTTATAATAATGATGTATAATTCTTGTAAATAAAAAATATAACATGATAATGGGTATGTATATATGATATAATATCCAATTATATATTATTTTAAAATCAAAACAATGATATTGTCACTCATGCGTACGTACAGACTACTGTCTCCACGAACGCGATGAGACTCATTCCTCATCGCATCCATTCAAGAATAAATTTCATTTGATGGAAAAAAATATTTTTAGAGACATGATAAAATTATGGATATGAATATGATACATCCCATTCAAAACAAATACGGCTTGCATAAAAAATAACATAAAGGAAAACAAATCTGCTAACACCCGAAACAATGATAATAATAAGATATTATTAAAAAATCAATGTTAAAAGATCATATATGATATCATATTAATGTTACTGATTATTCTTTAATTCAATAACAATTATTTTACCGTTATATTGTAGATTAACCGACTGTCGACCAAACAAAAAGTACAAAGTAAGGGGCTTCTTATCTCACTTTTAATTCTGTGAGATTTAAATTGTTCACCACTTATTTATTGCATGTGGTGTGTGTAATGACCATGATTGTATTCATTGTGTAATATACTTTAATTTATGGATCTCTACATCACCATTTTATGATCCTCCTTTCATGGGTTTATTTTTCATATGTTACGAAATCGATAAGGGAATTTGAAATTTCCACTCATTTGGATTTACGTATACTTGAATGATTATTATACTCCAAGATTATGTGTGGAATCACAATTCATTTGCTTATGTCATTATTTACACTCCCCATTTCGTGGATATACTTTTGATACACATAATCACTCCATCGATAAATTTTCTAGTCATCACTATTCACTTAATAAGAGTAATTTTAACTCAATGTCCATTTGTTGAGTTAAATATCTAATTCATTGGTGTTGTTTTTACAAGAATATGTGTGAATATCCTCTGATTGATTTACACTGAATATCCAATTATATTGAGTGTATTTATATTTTTCACACATAATTTTGTCGTTGATTTATCCTTAACCTATGGATACAGTCTTCATAAGAGATTTCATCTCAATTTACATTCCATTAAGACAACATTGTTATTATACACCAATTCACTTTTATAAGGTCTATATTGTGTACTTTGATATAGAATATCATGAATCTGTTTATTCCCATGACATTATAATTTTTTTCATTACCTCAATTATTTGTATTCAAGTGTCTCTCTTTTGGTTAGAAACTCTAACTAAAATATCATTTTAAAAGTTTTAAAAATTTATTATTCTAAATCTTTCTGATTAAAGTCCGTGTTTTAAAAAAAATTCATGATTTATTTATATGGACCTTAATGTTTTAAAATTAAAACTTATTTTAAAAGACTCAAAGTGGTATGGGACAATTTGATTCAAAAATTTCTTTTTAAATGGCTTCCTGACAAATAGTGTGACTTTTGTGTTTTTTTATGAAAAAGGGGAATATTTCTCTCAAATAGTTTTGATGATTATTTTCATCTCTGTCGATATCATTCATTATTCTTGATTGAGGTTAATCTGTTACAATACAATCTTCCTTATTGTATTGAATGAGTTATGTTTGACTATGGATGTGCTATTTTTATACCATTCATAGTTTGTGGATAATGTATTGACATTTTGTATGCTAGTTTTAATATGAATCTTTATGTTATATTTCAAAATTTTCATATGAGGAATGAATTGGACTTAGTAAGTGATGGGCGGAGCCTTCTATATCTCCTCGATGCATCGATAGGTCTCATGAGACAAACTAGTGTCTTGGCACGGGACCTTGACAAAATCTTATTTGTAGTCTTGGCACAAGGCCCTGGCTACTAGGTTATGATAGTATTGAATTAAGCATTCTATCATTATGAAAGTGGTTGTTGATATTGCATGTGATTATTCGACTAGTAGAATATCCATGTGAATAAGTAAATGACATTATTTAATTTTATCTTTTCCAAATTATGCTGAAGTTCCTGTTTAAAAGACTTTTGTTTTATTTATGCATTGACTTAAGTGTTTATGATTATCTATGAAAGCTTATGCTATATTTTTATCTTTTCTAAGCATCTGAGATCACCCCTTTAAATGTTTTATTTTTCCTAGGATGTGAAGAAGTAATTTATGAATGACCTGCAGGGATAGTATGAGGGGAAATGAAGACAAGATGTTGTTGTAGCTTTTTTACCTTATGATGTAATGTAAGACTTATGAATATATCTAGTGTATCCAAGGATACTAAACTAATCGGTCCATCAATACTTGATCTTTCTTGTGATCATGCCAATGTTATGTAATAATGCACCGACTATGGGTAATCAGGGTCAGGGCATTACATCACACTACATATATTTTTTAGTCAGTAGGTGTTCATTGATTAAAAGGATTGATATTAGTATCTCTATAGTTTTTCAAGGGGTTTTTAGGATTCATGGTCCCTATTGAGTAATTATATTGCACACTTTTAGTTATTTTTTAAATTGTTTCTATATATCGACCAATTGATTTATTAATGAAAATTACTCTTGAGGTAAATAAATGTATTATAATGTGAATTGTTTTTATAATACATAATCACAACCTTGGTTTTATATTTTTGGATTTTAGAATATGATTAAGAATCATTACTATTTATAATATAGTCGTTCAATAGTGATTACTTATTTTATATAAATATAGGGCTTTAAAAAATCCAATTTACATAGAAAAAAATAATTGATGGCCCCATAATGAAGAATTTATCTATAAGAATCCCATTTTCCAATGCTCGGAAAGGGGATAACATCAATGGGATTTAATCTTCACCATTCCCGTGCTAAGCTTCTACACAGTAAGCTTGAATGGAACTTCCTACAGTTGAAGTGAATTTTAATAGAGAATACCACCCAAGTGATGTTATCTAGGACACCCCGAGTGTTTTTCCCCATCAAACACCTTATCCTTAAGTCTTATGTGTGCTTTATATGAGGTTATATAACAAGAACATATAAAAATAAGTATGTGCATTATTTTTTATAAATAATATACATTCATATTATTATTGTTACCGTGTAAACGTTTTCTCAAAAACAAATAGTGTTTTGTATTTATATTTAATAAAGAAATTGATTTTGATGAATTAATGTATTATATAATAGATACTACATTAACTAAATTTTTAATTTAATTAATTATTATTAAATATAAATGATCATATTTTTTTTATTAGAATTTCAATTTTTATTAAAGTTAGAAAACTTTTTATGTCAAAAACCAATAAATTTTCCACAAATATTGGTTATTATTTTAAAAATGGATATTTAATATTTTATAAAAATATTTAGATAAAATAAATATCATTTTGGGATTCATGACATAGCAGTTATGTTATGTTAAATTTTTCATAATTTTCTAAGACTGTCAAATTTTTGGGTAAAAATTAAATATCATTTAAATATGTAATGTGTTTTATGACATCATAAATACCCAATAGTGATTTAATAAAATAAAATAAAAGGGTTATTCGTCCAATATATTTTTAACCTTTAGAATAATATGATTTTATATTAGTGTTATTTATTTTATAGTGCCTTAGATTACAATCCAAGACATATAAAATATAATAACTATTTAAAATAATTTACTTGAGATTTTGATTCACCTACACCTAGGAAAGACTAATATTTTAATTATTTCAGCCACTGGACTTATAAAAATTCGTTTTCCACTCCCCTTTGGCAACAAACCATGGGATGGTTTGTGGTTTTGATTTGTTTATTGTTTAGTGTCCAAAACCTAAATAATAAATAATTCCCTATCTTTTTCTATATAAACATAACCTAGCTCCAACTTACTATTCCATGAAAACATTTTTAATATGACTGACCCATCCATTATCTTTTTATAATCCTCTTATGTCTCCCAATGATCCATAGGAGATTCTCTCAAGCCTCCCCAAAGCCTTTGGGATCACACATCCAAGTAAGGGTTTTCATTATTTCTCTTTTTGTCCCAATTTCATTATATTGTTATACAATTTTATATTAAAATAAAAATTCTATTTTTCGATTTAACACATCCCCCATTCATCCCTAATTATGTTTTAATTAATAGATTCCACTTTCAATCTCATTATTGCTTCCCATTCATAGCTATTACCATTCTGAAATTCTATATGAAATTTACCTCTCCTCATTTACAATCATAAAATTCATTCATATCATCGTGTAATTGAATACCATACTCATATCTCTATCAAGGCCATTCACCATTATTCACATGTACATGGTTATTGATGATATAAATTTATGTATTCCCTATATCTTATTCATGGAATAAATAATCATGTTTAATGAATCCATGTTGTATGATCTATGTGGCACTATTATGCATTAAATGAAATGAATAAGAAGGGTGTGCCCTGATAGTGCTCCAATGCATTGGGTAAATATTAGTATCATGATAATTCACGTTAAATGAGGGCTTACTAATTATAATTCATGTTCAATTAGATTTGTCTCATTCTCCATGTGTAATGATCCTTGATAATTCCAACATCATGTTAAATGTTTTTTTCCACATTTCCATGTTATGATAATCAGGATATTTTATGCATTTCTATTGATGTTTCTCTTGTGCTCTATTGAGATTCATATTTTCTAACAATATACTACATTATTCATGTTATTTATTTTTACTCCCTTACAAGGCATTATGGATTATCCTTTTCTTATTCATGTCCTCAGGTTATCCCATGTAATGATAATTACAAAATATTGTTGTCGTCATGTAAAAGAAGTTTTCAATAACGAATTTTTGTATGTTATATGTTGTTATGTATTTTATTAAATTTCCCAAGACACAATACGTCTTGATCATTATATTTGTATTATCTTCATGTTTATGTAATAAATCAGGTGTATGTGTGTAATAATGAGAAGGGTTGTTATAGTTGCTATCAGATGATAGGTCGAGTTATTTTTTGTATTAGGATTTGAAAAAACAAGTGAAATCCGTAGGGATAAGATTTTGTATTATAAAGACATCCATAAATGTTTTTCAGTATTGAGTAAGTGGTTTATCAAGAAAATACATCATTGTCTAGATATGAACAAGTATAGGAGGCTCTAGTATAGATGTATCTAGAGATAATACACAAAAACATTTCATTGATCTAGACTCGAACAGAAAATGGTGCATGACAATAAACCTTGCTACAATCATAGTTGAAATACTATTGGGGGATATGATTTGAAAAATTAATAATCTTTTATTGAACCATTATTTTGGGAATACAAAAAATACCTTACGAATAGATGTTAGGAAGTAGATTATGTATTACATAGATTGAAGCCTACACATTCATTAGATAATGAAATAAATATAATTTATAAGTTATCATTTTTTCCATGGATTCCCCTTTATGTGTTACCACTGACATTTTATTATTCAAGCCAATGGATGGTAATAGTAGGACTCGGGTTTACAACCAATGAGAAGATAAATGTGATGACTTTTCTAATGAGATTCCAAATCCTATGGGAGAGCGAATCAAAAACATTATCATGTTACTCTATTAGTTAACTCACATTTTTGAAAGAAACATTGGTATATATTAACATTCAACCCCCACCCCCCAAGAAAATGATATTCTCAATCAATATCTTCATGAGACAATGGACTCCTACCTTAAATGGATCATTTGATCCCTCAATTGTGGAACAATAAATCAACTACATTGATAAGATCTTCTCCATCCTTCATTATTAAAAAAATGAGACGGTTCTTTTAGCTACTTATCAAATGGAGGGTGAAGCTGATCAGTATTCTAAATTGATAAAAAAATATGAATCCAGAGGAAGAGATTGAGGTATTGGAATGGAAGGATTTATGGGAAACAATTGATAAATATTTTCCTCACACCCTCTGATGTAATATGGAAATGTACTTCTTTTCCCTCAAGAAAAAAGGCAACGAATCCATCAGAAAGTATGGTAAAAACATCCAAAGGCGTTCCTGATATTCCCCCAACATTTTCGTTACCCCTGAATGTAAGGTTTACCGCCTCTTTTGTGGGATAAAACCTAACATATAGAATTCCTAGGAGATTTGGGACTTCTATAGCCATGAATAAATTATCTTATATGCCCTCAAAGTTGAAATAGAGATCGGTGAATCTGAGAGGTATCATAGTTATATGAAGTAGAAAATATAATTTAATTCTGGTGATCTAATTCATAATTAAAATGGTTCTAAGAAATTCTAGCACCCCAATTTCCATTGGTGCATAAAGAAGTGTGCCACGAATTTACTGGACGGGATGAAGAAATGATTTAGTTTTGGAATCGAATGTCACCTAGCCATTAAAAATTATAAGAAAAACCCCACTTCTACGATAGAGGAGAGGAATTCTCAGTTCATCCCACAACGCATTGTTCATTAATTCATCTGCAAAGAACAATGGAACATGGAAAACTAGTTTCCTAAGAAAAGTGATTTTGGAGGAAACCAACAACCTCCATGTCTGAAGGGTGAGGTTCTTGCATCACTACTGCTAAAACAAACTCCAAAAATGAAGTGGTGACATGTATTCTATTTTTTCATTAATTATCAATGAATGATCTTTTTTATCATGGTTCTACACATTATTTATTATCCCAAATGATTATTATAACAATCCAAACACCCCCACAAATATTTATAGAAGATATATATGTGAGAAAAAAAAGGAGAAATCAATGAAACCCAGGAATATAACTCCTTCCCTATCTCAATTTTTTGAATGAACATCCCGGTGAACCTCATAATAATCCCTTTGGTGGAATTTGTTACAATTATTGGTATGGATTTAATTTACCTATATAGAGACAACATAAATTACCATGAGAGGGAAATCACTCTCCATATGGAAAATTGACCCCTGATTTTGTTCAAGTGCAAGGAGGAGGTTGAAAATTCCTTAGCACCATCATCAAAATTGTTGACATTACTTCCATATGAGAATAGATATCATGATATGCTGATTGAGTATAAGGAATAATATATCCTTGATGACATACTGATTATGAGGGAATTCACTAAAGTGATTTCCATGGAATTTCCTAGTCATCCTCCTAGAAGAGATGTTCAATTATAAATTTTTCTCTTACTAGGGGATTTTTTTAATATAAAATACTCCATATAGAATGGCTATTGAGGAGTTGATGAGCTGAAAACAAATATAATTGAATTGGGTTAAAGGGTTTATACAACCATGTGCTTCACCATGTGGTGCATTAGTACAAACTATCATGAAGAAGGATGAGTCAATGTGCCTTTGTATTAATTATGATGAGCTCAACAAAGTCAGGATAAATAAAATGTATCACCATCCCCAAATTAATGACTAATTCTATCAACAACATCGATCAAAATATTTCTTTATGGTGGATCTACGATCTGTATATTACCATGTAATGGTGAAAAAGGAAGATACCCCCAATACTACTTTTCATATATGATTTGGGCACTGTGAATTCAAATTAATTCCTTTTTCACACACTAATTCTCCAAAAAAATTTATGGACTTGATGAATAGAGTCTTTAGAGATTACCTTGAAAATTTTGTGGTAGTCTATACAGACAATATTCTAATATACTCCAAAATCAAGTATTTGCGTGGGGAGAATCTAAGAAAACCTCTATATACATTGTGAAATTTGAAGATATATGAAAATTACACCATTTTTGAATTCTAGTTGAAGAAAGTCTCATTCCTGGGTCATATCTGTAGAGACCCGTATCTTGACGTACATGAACATTACATTACTTTTGCGGAATACTTTGTACATAACAAAAAATACACACACAAGGATCGTAATAGTTTAGTGTCTTTGGAAACTCGGAACGTAATCTTATAATCGTTGTGAAAGATCTCCAATATCTCCCATAAAGATCTTTCTTTTCATACCTAAAACCTTTCTTTATATCCTGGGGAAAAGAAAACATAAAAGGGTGAGCTCAAATGCTCAGTAAGGGTAAACAAAGGAAATATCAATCACATAATTTTCATAAGAACATAACATTTTTTGGAAATCTTAACCTGCAAAAGAGAGCATAATTTCATAACATGGGATAAATCATAGTAGTGAAATGAAATCATAACTTAAAACATTACTCATTGTGGCATACACACATAATCATAGAGAATCATTTCTTGTTAGTCAAGACTCATTGCCAAGACTATCTTAGTGGACAAAGTCCCTTTCTGAATCGAGTAAACCTCGTTTCAGTCCTGTTTCACTGAACCGGTATAACCTACCATTCCAGCCATGTCTATCTCATGAGATATAAAATCTTTACCCAATGCATTGGAGGGAGATATAGGTCCCACCCATCTCTTAATGAATCCTTTCTTATGTGTGCCACAAAATCATAAATCATACATCATTGCGTAACCCATGTAATAAAAATGGGATTCTTAAACAACATGACATCATAAAACCATTCATATAAGATAAAGGAAATTCATAATCATAATTCCATCACAACATAGTCAAATCAATGTAAAAATATGGATAGAAACAGAACCCTTTATTATCTTAGATGGAAAATAATTTTGATAAAACACTTGAAATGAATTCTTGAGGAAAATATCCTTTCTTCTTCAAAATCAATTTCTTTTCACAAAACATCATACAATTTTAAAAGAAAGAGATTTTATTAAAAATAGTCATGAAATATTTTGGAGGAAGGTTCATGAAAATAAGGCTTTATAAAACCGTAAAAATCCGTTCGTGCCGTATAAGTTAAAAAAACATTCTTCTTGTACTTTTGTCGGAAAAGTCAAAAAGTACCTCGTACGAAAAACGGCAAAAGATTCCTTTCATATTCTTTACTAAAAACTCACCTAAGGGTAAAATTGGATTTAAACATTTGCAAGTGGATGGAAACAATATTACATATTGAGGGAACATGGATGTGGATGATAAAATACACCCCAGTAAATACTTACGAATAAACAATCTCGGATAAAAATGAGATTGTGATATTTCCCTTACCTTAGGTCCGATTTGCTTTGTTCGTGTCCGAAGCTCCTGTATAATGGTTTAAATAATGTTATTGACTTATTACAGAATCATATTCATTGTTATTATGTCATATATGGTTCACTTATGACATTATATTACCCGTTCTTTTGTAAATTCCATGTTAAAGAAGCGTCTTGGGTAAAATCGTTTCATTTATCGTAGGTGTTTTGACTTGTTGTTCTTGACATCATTATTACTTATATCATGATTTACTTACTTCCAGAATATAAAATATGATTTATATATCATATATATTCAGTATATATATATATATATAATAGGTAGATAAATAAAATAAAAAACACCGTTCATGGAGACGGTAGTCCGTACGTACGCATGAACGCTGTTTTCTTTTCCTTATTGTCTTGAAATGGAAGTAAGTAGATGACATACATATGTATATATATACATAAATCCAGTAGCTTTATAATGTCATATATTTCATTATTATTTCTTATATATACATTATAATCATTCTTAAATGGTTAACATGGAGAATGAATCTCATCACGTCGTGGAGACGGTAGTCCGTACGTACGCACGAGCGATGATATCATTTCTATAAATATTGAATTGAATTGGAGTGGATTATACAATATATCAGAATAAATATGATGTTGTAATAACTATGTATAGTTATTCTTTACACCATTATACCCATCCATGTAAGGTGGTGGTGGAAAATAGATTACACCACGGCGTGGAGACGGTATTCCGTACGTACGCACGCGCGGTGATTTCTTTTTCCGTAGGATGGATAGACGGTGAAATATGGTTGTTTCATACTTATAATAACATATCAGTATATGAGTGATACTGATGTTATTACTTCATAATGAAACAACCTAAGAAGAAGAAGTGGAAGAAGAAATAAAGATGAAAGAATTGGTAACGGTAATTACCTCTTCTTTGAAGTGCCTCTTTGAGACCTCTTCTTAGGGCACTAGAATTGGTCTTTGAGGAAGACCAGAACCTCTAAGATGTTGCTAGGGAAGTGGAGAAGAGATTTTGGCAGGGGTTTGCCGAGCTTGAGTGCTCAAATTGGTGTGAGGAGGAGGGGGAGGAGGTGTCCTTTTATAGGGGAGGAGAGGGGCACCTTAGGAAAATCTCAAAATATTATTTTATATTAAAGTCAAAATCGGTTTATAATGGTTCCAAAGGGTCTTATTTCGAAGCTAAAGTGGGGATGGGTCGAAATCCTATCAACCAATAGGATTTAGACAAGTTTAGGGTATTATTTTAACCTTATCAATTAGATTTAACTCTAAGTTAAATAATTTAACATTTACCGTGTCTTTTTGTTTTCTTTCACAATATGGTTAATACACTTACTATAACATGCCAAACGAACCCCAAATTGTTTATTATTAATATATATATCCTTATCTAAGTCATTTGGCCGAACCTTAGATTTTTAGGAATACAATAACAATTAATAATATAATATTTGATTTAAAAACTATTTTGTGTCAATTTTGACACTATTTGATATATGATTTTTGTGAAAATCATAACAGAATTAAATGTTAGAACCAAGTTGATTAAATCAACATTAATATATCATAGTAACCTAGAAAATTATTGGAATTCATAAAAAGTCTCAAATTACATTTATTTTGGTGTTTATAACATCAATTATGTCAATATTTCATTAATAAGATAATTACTCCATCATCGTTCTGTCATAAATAAATTAAATTATTTGATGTCTAAAAATTACAAATAAAATACCATAATGTAGGAAATCTTTTTAGCTTTCTAATGAATATTTATAGTCGAATTTATCTTATGTATAACCCCATATTAAAAATGATTTACTTATTAAACTTTGATTTTAACTATTTTAACCCTTCTTTAAATAAATTAATAATAAAAGTCCTAATCTAATCCAAGTGGGCCTAAATGGTCATATTTTATTTCTAAGTTTGTTTTTGGTCGAATTACACTTGTCCAATAGAATTAGGACATGTGTTAGGGTAATATTAATATCATATTTACCCTTAGTTACCCTATTTACTATTAACCGCGGTAAAAAAAAGTAAAAAGTTACTATTCACCAAAAATTATTTTCATCTCATTGAACCACATTTTAGTCCTTGATATTAACCGTGTCTCTCGGATTTTCGAAATTCCATTCACAGAAGCGGTAAAATTAAGTTTTATGCAAAATTCAGTTTTTAACCTACCACTTAGTGGTTTCACTATTCATCAAAAATTGAAGTTTTTCAGAAAAATGCCAAAATTTCACCCTTAGCTATAATTGATATTCCGAATTCAAAAATGATTTCTATTTTACAAAATTCCCAACATATAAGTTGCATTAATTAATTTTATAATTAAATCCCGCTGTTAAAACAAATAGCGTGTTTTTAAGAAACAAAATCTATCAAAAGATTGAGACTTGTTTATGTCTAGTTTAAATGTGAAATTACATCCAATGACCAACATTGTATTAAATTGTAAAAATATATTCTAAATATACTTTAAAACCACTCAAATTAATGATTTATCACTATTAATTATTTCGATTAAAAAAGTTGTTTTTAATTATAATTTGGTAATTTTCACTATTCATCAGAATATGAAAGTTATCCGAAAAGTACCAAAATTTCACCTTAGGCTAAATTCGATACTCCGAATCCAAAAATGAAGTCCATTTTGAGAGTTAAAATTTCTAAAAGTTAAAAAGTGGTTATTACTATTCATAACGGCTAGTTTTAATAATATTTTAATAGCATATCATTGTTTCGTGAAACTCAGGATTACGTACCACACACGCTATCGAGGAAGGTTGCGATTGCGTGTAATGCAAGGCAAGTCAAGGATGCGTGTTGTGCAAGATCCTTTTGGTGTAGCGTACAACACAAGACATTAATAAAATTAAAAAGAATATTTTTCATAAAATCTTGGGCTGTTACATTCTACCCCCCTTAAAATGAATTTCGCCCTCGAAATTCATCGGGGTTATAAATGGTTTACTATTTGAAAGTTTCTTTAATAGAAACCCACATCGTAAAAATGATATCAAAACCAGTCTTTAAAAACAAAAGTATGAAACGTAACGGTTACCCAAATAAACTAATCACTGGGTTTCCACATAGGTGGAAATATGGATATGGAAGAGAAATCTAACCATCATGTTCTGATGGAGAGTGGTAGAGAACATGGCTATGGAAAAGCCAGTAATCACAAATCCATAAATTTGTGACGATCTAAGGTACCATCTGATTCATCAGGTATAAGAGAACTAGGACAACATTTTTGGTTTTCAAGATCATTTCCCTAAAGTTAAAGAATTTGAATTAGAATAAATACTTTCTTTATTTTGGTACAATCTCACTGTTGTTCTTTCCTTGAACAATTTCCACTTCATCTCTTAAATAAATGAAGTTGAATTTGTTATTCGTGAAGTGTTAGTATGACAGGTCATTCCATCTGTCTCAAACAAAAGGTTAGAAAAATTATATACATAAGTCGATCTATAGTGAGATTAATCACATATGGTTCCTAAAATGGACTTATACTTCATATATCATACTTCTTAATATAATAAAACTAGTTTCTACTAAACAGGGACTTCCTATAGGTCAGTGGTAGGCGATAAAGGCCAGTCGCACTTCGGTTGTGGGTTCGATTCCTACAGCCTTGTCCGAAGCGATGGGCTGTCGCCCGTCCTGCATGTTGTCCTTTTTCTAAAACTACGTTACTATAACATCCCATCAATAATATCGAAAATCTTCTATCCTTAAACAATACTAACTTATGTCCAACATAATCCAGTCTAATCATTAGGCTTATACATAATACTGCAGTCCACTCTCATAATATAGTGACATCGATTACCAGAGATTTAATACTGTCGTTGATCCCCACATATCATAAGATATGTCTTGTTGGTCACATTCCAAACATTCAAAGTCCTTAATCGTGTATTCTCTTGAATACCTTAGTGAAAACATGAGTGCAGTTAAAAGTTAACACTTTCCACATACCAAAATCCTCAAAATTCTATATACTCAAACCATGATATCACTTAGTCCTTATATCAATCATGAGCTCATGAATACTATCAAACATTTAATTTTCTCCTTATCCCTTCATTATGCGCATATCATCTACATTCCAAAAATATCTGAATAACCTTTCATGGATACTGGTAACATTAATCATATACTTTCAAAACACAAGGAAAGACAACAGTGTAACAATCCATAGATGTCTCTTTATTCCAAAATTACACATGATAAACATGTAATCATGCCACTACATTCTCAAACCATTGACCGAGCTTCAAAAATTCTTTCATATATCATTTGTAGTCTCTTCATCATCATCCACATAAATACTACCCATATGACCATACTGATTCTCTTCATGAGTCTTTCCCTTAGAGCATTTGTTTGCATAATGCCCATACATTCCACATTTAAAACACTTAACCATTTTTGATGTCTTAGCAATACCATTATCCTCATCCATGGTGTTAACCGACCCTTTTCCTTTGCACTTACTTGCTTTGTGTCCTTCTTTTCCACACCCAAAGCATCTTCCAGTTCCCTTGAAACATTCTCCTTGATGCCTCTTCCCACATGATTTACATAGGGGAAATTGAACTTTCTTTCCTCTATGATCATCATGAAACTCCATCTTTCTCTTATTAGCCGAGTCAGGAAACTTACCAAAGTTTACTTTATTGATCATATTATGAGATTTCTGATTTGGCATAATAATGATGTTTGGACTTCCAAATCCCATTTCATTTGGTTGCTCATAAAGAATATCATTCCATTGTCCATCATATCCTCCATTATTGTGAATCATCTTGTTTCCAGCCATTTTCTAAAACCCAAACAGAATAGTGTTAGATGCAAAAATCGTAATAAAGGGGGAGTAACTTAAATATCTATCATCTTTGGTTTAATCTAATATCGTTACCATAGTTCTAGGACTATATCCTATATGTATACTTATCCTTAGGGGCATCCCTAGACATACCTTAGAAATATCTCTAGGGATCTCACTAATGTTTTCGCGTCCTAGTTTCCAAAGGTTGACTAAACCTTTCCTCTGATACCAACTGTAGAGACCCGTATCTTGACGTACATGAACATTACATTACTTTTGCGGAATACTTAGTACATAACAAAAAATACACACACAAGGATCGTAATAGTTTAGTGTCTTTGGAAACTCGGAACGTAATCTTATAATCGTTGTGAAAGATCTCCAATATCTCCCATAAAGATCTTTCTTTTCATACCTAAAACCTTTCTTTATATCCTGGGGAAAAGAAAACATAAAAGGGTGAGCTCAAATGCTCAGTAAGGGTAAACAAAGGAAATATCAATCACATAATTTTCATAAGAACATAACATTTTTTGGAAATCTTAACCTGCAAAAGAGAGCATAATTTCATAACATGGGATAAATCATAGTAGTGAAATGAAATCATAACTTAAAACATTACTCATTGTGGCATACACACATAATCATAGAGAATCATTTCTTGTTAGTCAAGACTCATTGCCAAGACTATCTTAGTGGACAAAGTCCCTTTCTGAATCGAGTAAACCTCGTTTCAGTCCTGTTTCACTGAACCGGTATAACCTACCATTCCAGCCATGTCTATCTCATGAGATATAAAATCTTTACCCAATGCATTGGAGGGAGATATAGGTCCCACCCATCTCTTAATGAATCCTTTCTTATGTGTGCCACAAAATCATTAATCATACATCATTGCGTAACCCATGTAATAAAAATGGGATTCTTAAACAACATGACATCATAAAACCATTCATATAAGATAAAGGAATTCATAATCATAATTCCATCACAACATAGTCAAATCAATGTAAAAATATGGATAGAAACAGAACCCTTTATTATCTTAGATGGAAAATAATTTTGATAAAACACTTGAAATGAATTCTTGAGGAAAATATCCTTTCTTCTTCAAAATCAATTTCTTTTCACAAAACATCATACAATTTTAAAAGAAAGAGATTTTATTAAAAATAGTCATGAAATATTTTGGAGGAAGGTTCATGAAAATAAGGCTTTATAAAACCGTAAAAATCCGTTCGTGCCGTATAAGTTAAAAAAACATTCTTCTTGTACTTTTGTCGGAAAAGTCAAAAAGTACCTCGTACGAAAAACGGCAAAAGATTCCTTTCATATTCTTTACTAAAAACTCACCTAAGGGTAAAATTGGATTTAAAAATTTGCAAGTGGATGGAAAAAATATTACATATTGAGGGAACATGGATGTGGATGATAAAATACACCCCAGTAAATACTTACGAATAAACAATCTCGAATAAAAATGAGATTGTGATATTTCCCTTACCTTAGGTCCGATTTGCTTTGTTCGTGTCCGAAGCTCCTGTATAATGGTTTAAATAATGTTATTGACTTATTACAGAATCATATTCATTGTTATGATGTCATATATGGTTCACTTATGACATTATATTACCCGTTCTTTTGTAAATTCCATGTTAAAGAAGCGTCTTGGGTAAAATCGTTTCATTTATCGTAGGTGTTTTGACTTGTTGTTCTTGACATCATTATTACTTATATCATGATTTACTTACTTCCAGAATATAAAATATGATTTATATATCATATATATTCAGTATATATATATATATATAATAGGTAGATAAATAAAATAAAAAACACCGTTCATGGAGACGGTAGTCCGTACGTACGCATGAACGCTGTTTTCTTTTCCTTATTGTCTTGAAATGGAAGTAAGTAGATGACATACATATGTATATATATACATAAATCCAGTAGCTTTATAATGTCATATATTTCATTATTATTTCTTATATATACATTATAATCATTCTTAAATGGTTAACATGGAGAATGAATCTCATCGCGTCGTGGAGACGGTAGTCCGTACGTACGCACGAGCGATGATATCATTTCTATAAATATTGAATTGAATTGGAGTGGATTATACAATATATCAGAATAAATATGATGTTGTAATAACTATGTATAGTTATTCTTTACACCATTATACCCATCCATGTAAGGTGGTGGTGGAAAATAGATTACACCACGGCGTGGAGACGGTATTCCGTACGTACGCACGCGCGGTGATTTCTTTTTCCGTAGGATGGATAGATGGTGAAATAGGGTTGTTTCATACTTATAATAACATATCAGTATATGAGTGATACTGATGTTATTACTTCATAATGAAACAACCTAAGAAGAAGAAGTGGAAGAAGAAATAAAGATGAAAGAATTGGTAACGGTAATTACCTCTTCTTTGAAGTGCCTCTTTGAGACCTCTTCTTAGGGCACTAGAATTGGTCTTTGAGGAAGACCAGAACCTCTAGGATGTTGCTAGGGAAGTGGAGAAGAGATTTTGGCAGGGGTTGGCCGAGCTTGAGTGCTCAAATTGGTGTGAGGAGGAGGGGGAGGAGGTGTCCTTTTATAGGGGAGGAGAGGGGCACCTTAGGAAAATCTCAAAATATTATTTTATATTAAAGTCAAAATCGGTTTATAATGGTTCCAAAGGGTCTTATTTCGAAGCTAAAGTGGGGATGGGTCGAAATCCTATCAACCAATAGGATTTAGACAAGTTTAGGGTATTATTTTAACCTTATCAATTAGATTTAACTCTAAGTTAAATAATTTAACATTTACCGTGTCTTTTTGTTTTCTTTCACAATATGGTTAATACACTTACTATAACATGCAAAACGAACCCCAAATTGTTTATTATTAATATATATATCCTTATCTAAGTCATTTGGCCGAACCTTAGATTTTTAGGAATACAATAACAATTAATAATATAATATTTGATTTAAAAACTATTTTGTGTCAATTTTGACACTATTTGATATATGATTTTTGTGAAAATCATAACAGAATTAAATGTTAGAACCAAGTTGATTAAATCAACATTAATATATCATAGTAACCTAGAAAATTATTGGAATTCATAAAAAGTCTCAAATTACATTTATTTTGGTGTTTATAACATCAATTATGTCAATATTTCATTAATAAGATAATTACTCCATCATCGTAGTGTCATAAATAAATTAAATTATTTGATGTCTAAAAATTACAAATAAAATACCATAATGTAGGAAATCTTTTTAGATTTATAATGAATATTTATAGTCGAATTTATCTTATGTATAACCCCATATTAAAAATGATTTACTTATTAAACTTTGATTTTAACTATTTTAACCCTTCTTTAAATAAATTAATAATAAAAGTCCTAATCTAATCCAAGTGGGCCTAAATGGTCATATTTTATTTCTAAGTTTGTTTTTGGTCGAATTACACTTGTCCAATAGAATTAGGACATGTGTTAGGGTAATATTAATATCATATTTACCCTTAGTTACCCTATTTACTATTAACCGCGGTAAAAAAAAGTAAAAAGTTACTATTCACCAAAAATTATTTTCATCTCATTGAACCACATTTTAGTCCTTGATATTAACCGTGTCTCTCGGATTTTCGAAATTCCATTCACAGAAGCGGTAAAATTAAGTTTTATGCAAAATTCAGTTTTTAACCTACCACTTAGTGGTTTCACTATTCATCAAAAATTGAAGTTTTTCAGAAAAATGCCAAAATTTCACCCTAAGCTATAATTGATATTCCGAATTCAAAAATGATTTCTATTTTACAAAATTCCCAACATATAAGTTGCATTAATTAATTTTATAATTAAATCCCGCTGTTAAAACAAATAGCGTGTTTTTAAGAAACAAAATCTATCAAAAGATTGAGACTTGTTTATGTCTAGTTTAAATGTGAAATTACATCCAATGACCAACATTGTATTAAATTGTAAAAATATATTCTAAATATACTTTAAAACCACTCAAATTAATGATTTATCACTATTAATTATTTCGATTAAAAAAGTTGTTTTTAATTATAATTTGGTAATTTTCACTATTCATCAGAATATGAAAGTTATCCAAAAAGTACCAAAATTTCACCTTAGGCTAAATTCGATACTCCGAAACCAAAAATGAAGTCCATTTTGAGAGTTAAAATTTCTAAAAGTTAAAAAGTGGTTATTACTATTCATAACGGCTAGTTTTAATAATATTTTAATAGCATATCATTGTTTCGTGAAACTCAGGATTACGTACCACACACGCTATCGAGGAAGGTTGCGATTGCGTGTAATGCAAGGCAAGTCAAGGATGCGTGTTGTGCAAGCTCCTTTTGGTGTAGCGTACAAAACAAGACATTAATAAAATTAAAAAGAATATTTTTCATAAAATCTTGGGCTGTTACAATATCATCCCAGGAAATGGGATCACTATGGGTCCCTCCCAGACAACTGCAACTAATGGAGTACTGATGCCAACATATGTAATTCTTTTCTATATCATCTTTAGGTTATCTGGATCATATCGTGGATTTTTTAGAAATATCTCACGATTTTCAAACCCTATATCTAATATAACATGGAAGGGAGTCATGTTTTCTTGGAGTGATGAATGTGAAGATAGCTTCTCAGAGTTTAAAAAGAGGCATGTCAATATGCTAATTCCCAAACTACCCAAAAATGGAGAACATTTTGTTATATTTAGTGACGTATTGAAGAAGTTCATGGTTTTTGTGTTGATGAAAAATGGAAACATCATTTACTACGATTCATGGTAATTCAAATTTCATGAGCAAAACTATCCAACACAAGATCTAGAGATGAATACAGTCATTTTCACCTTATAAATTTGCCGACATTTCTTCTTTTGAGAGAAGTGTGAAATATATATGGATTAAAAAATCCTAGAGTATATAATCACACATAAATAGTTGAATACAAGCCAATGAATATGGTTAGAGTGGATAAAATACTATAAAAAATCAATCAATTACCACCCTGGGAAAAAGAACAAGGAGACAGATAATCTACATAGAAAGGACCCAATGATTCTATGATTGATGAGAATTAAAAAGGATCCAATATTATTAGATTTTATGAATATGTAAATGGTATTCAATAATAATAGAACACCATTAATCATTTCCCAAATTATTTCTCAACTGTCTCTTTTGTAATTGTAAAAGGGTTCTCAAAAGGATAACGTGGGAATTCATAAGAAAATGGAAACTATAAAAAGTTAAATCCTCAATGTTCAATGTTAATAAATAAGGAATGATGATATTTGGGTCAACATAATGTGTTCCAACAATTCTGGAGTTTAAGAAAGACCTTTTGGATGGTCCACTATGTTCGGATTACACTATTCACTGAGGAAACAAAAAGATGATTCGACATCTCCGAGAGAATTTTTAATTGGATAACATGACAAAGGAGATCACCATGTATATATAAATTTTCCTAGTCTGTCAGCATCTGATGTCTAGGAGGAATATGATTATGGGGATTATGCAACCATTACCAATACCAACATGGAAATTGGAGAACATTATCATAGAGATCCAGGATTCTACTCTATGTTCAGAATGAGTCTCAAACATGCAATGAATAATGAATTGAACATCACTATGAGTTATCAACCTCAAACTGATTCCCAATTAGAGAGAACATTCCAAAATATTTTGGAAAGGTGTGTAACATTATCAATGGACTTTAAAGAATGTTGGTTTAAACATCTTCCTATGGTTGAGTTATCTTACAACAACTCTTACCACTCATGAATTTGAACGGCTCCTTATAAAGACTTTTATAGGAAGAGGTGAACAACACCAACAAGTTGGGATGAAGTTGGGGTGTGAAAACTCTTAAGTCCATAAATGGTCAAAGAAATGGTGGAGATGGTTAAGACCACCCAACATCATATTGAAGCTGCTCAGAGTCGAAAAAAGAGCATTGCTGATAATCATCGATGATACCTAGAGTTTGATGCTACAGATATGGTTTTATTCAGCATATCACTATGGATGAGAGTTATGAGATTTATGAAGAAGGTAAATCTTAGTTCATTGTACATTTTCTCTTTTTATATACTTTATCACATTTGAGTAGTGGCCTACCAACTAGAATTCAAACCAAATCTATCTCAAGTAAATCATGTATTCCTTATATCACTCTTGACGAAGTATATACCTGACCCAGTGCATGTACTCAATCTAGATTTGTGGTACCAATGGAGAATTAACTATCCTAGAAGGAGAAGCCATTAAATATCTTGGACCTTACATAAAAAGTTATATGAAATAATACAATTCCTCTCAACAAGTTGTTGTGAAAAAACAACATGTTTGAAGAAGGAATGTGGGAATTAAAGGACGGTAAGAGGCGGAGTTTCTGACATATTTTTTTCAGTGGGAAACATTATGAGGTTGAAATTTCTTAATGGGGGATATTTTAACGACACACAATTTTATTAATGAATATTCATATTGATCAAATTAAATGTATTTTTATGTAAAATTGTTATATAAAACATTTTCACTTATGTGGTTTTTTTTTGATAAAAAACAAATTTAATAATTGTTACCATTACTAATATATTCGTTGAACATTGACCACATGATTTTGTATAAATACAAGTCTTTAAAAAATCCAATTTACTCACACAAATAATGATATGACATCATCCAGTAGAATTGCTCCATTTAAATCCCATTTGTTCGATCCTGAAAATGAGGTTGCATCATTGTGCTTCTCTCTTGACCAAGCTCAATCCGAGATTCAACATGATAAGCTTTAATGGAATCGCATATGGGTAAAGTGACTGTTAATAGAGATTACCACCCGAGCAATGTTATATGAGCCACCCCAAGAGCCTATCACCATCGCACACCATACCTTTAGGTTACATGATGGTGTTATAAGGGGTTATGTAAAAATGCCCTATCACTATGATTATGCCCATAATTCTTTTATAAATTGTACACATTCATTTTTTTATTCTTACTTTGACACTGTTTTTTAACCCCCAAATTGTATTTTTAGATTATATTTAAATTCATTTATGAAATCTATTTTTATTTAATAATTTATTTATTAATTAGATATTATTTGAATAAAATATTATTACTAAATTAATTTTTATTAAATAAAAATGAACGTATAAGTTTTTTTAATACATTTGTAATTTTCATTAAGGATTGAAACCTATTTTTTTCAAAACCTATGAATTTTCTAAAAATGTCGGTTATTACATTATAAATTATAATTCACAGTTTTATAAAATTATTTACATAAAATAAATATAATTATTGGATTCAGTATGTCAAAAATTATCTTACAGTGAATTTTTCATTATTTTCTGAGACAATTGAATTTTTGTATAAAAATTAAATACTGTTTAAATATATATTGTGTTTTATGATATCATAATGACCCAATAGTGATGTAATAAAATACTATAAATGTTTTATTCTGAAAATATATGTTTTAAATATAAAATAATGTTATTTTAGGTTTTTTTATTTATTTTACAAAGGCTAAGTAGACCATCCAAGACTTATAATATATTTAAACTTTTTAAATAATTATCTTGAAAGTGTTACTCCCCTCAACATATGAAAGCCTAATATTTTAATAAGATCTGTTATTAGCCTTAAAAAATAATTATTTCAAATCCCCATTTGGAAAAACAATGAGAAAAAACCATGGGATGTGTTGTGGTTTTTATTAGTTTAAATATTAGAGTCCAAAATGTAAATAATTAATATTTTCATCCCTTTTCCTATATAAACCCACTCATTCCCCCACTTCATCTACAATAAAAACCTACAGATCTCGACCAAACCCTACCATAATGTCTGTATAATATTTTAATGGTTCCCCAATCTCTCTAAAATACCCTCTTAAACCTCTCCCAAGCCTTTAGGTCACACTTCCAAGTAAGGGATTTCATCCATTCTCATTTTTGACAAAATTCATTTATTTTTAATACCCATTTATTTTCATTTTCAATTGTTGGGATATTATTTTTAATCTCCCCCATAATTTCATCCTTATATTTAAATGATGAGATACCTCTTTCCCTCTAATTAATGCCTCCCATTTACACCCGTTACAATGCCAAAATTCAGTAAGGAATTTCTCTCTCATCATTTACAATCATGAAATTATTTTATATTAAGAATATAAATTCATTAAATAGGATAGTATATATAATTACATAAAACTGTTACTATATATTTCAGGAAGAAATGATGAGAGACCATTATCTCACTCATAAACCAATTTTATGATTTCTATTTGATTTAGTTATACAGGAGAAGTTAAACCAAAATTTCAATGCTGAAATTATTGTGTAAGTGAATACCATAACAATATCGCTATCTAGTGTATTCACATTTATGAATATGTACATGTATATTTTGGAATTATATTTTTGTATTTCACATCTCTTATTCTTGGAGTAAATTATTATGTTTAATGAATCCATGTTGGATGATCTATGTAGAACACTTATGTATGAAATTCAATGATTATGAAGGGTTCACCCTAATAGAGCTACAAAGCCTTGGTTAATGATTAGTATCATGATACATCAAGTGAAATGAGGTATAACTAATGATAATTCATGTGAAATGAAGTTGTACTCATGATCCATGTTTAATGAGCCTTGGATCAAGCTAATATCATGTAAAATGTTGTTTCCTCATTTCCATGTTATGATAACAAAGTTATATCATGACTTTATGTTCTTGTTTCTCTTGGTATGTATTGATATGGATTTTTCTTAGCATGTACTAAAACCATCATGTTATACTTTTTTACTCCCTTTCTGGGATTTATATCCCACCCTTTTCATTTTAATGTCCTCACGTTATCTCATGGAATGATAAGTATGATGAAATGCTATTGTCATGTAAATGATGTTTTCAATAAAGATGGTTTGTTTTATATTTTAAGTTGTTATGTAATGTTCTTAATTTCTCAATACACTAGACCTATCGATCCTCAATGTTTTCTTCAGTTCATTTTATATAATAAATCAAGTGTATATGTGTAATAATATTCCTGGTTGTTATAATCTATCTCAATGAAATTATTTTCTTTTAATAAGACATCAATTTATTTTTATCTAATATATTTTTCTGGCGTTTTATCGTATCAATCATTCCTTATGTTCAATTAAGATATATTTTCCTCACATCGGTGGGTATGATATAACCTTAATTCCATTCTCTAACACTTGACATTTTTTATTTGGGATTAGAGATTTATTATATACCATTACTCATTGCTAACATATGGTGTGTTCATCTGTGGTAAGTGGTAACGAAATAGGTTTAAGAATGGATTAGGAGATGTGATATAACGATATTTGGGGATCAAAACATGTGTGGAATATATGGATTTTTATGAAAATAGTTTTACCTATTTTTATTTACAGATGAAAATAAGGGATACCTGCTAGGATATGTGTATTAGGGGCTCTATGTGATTTATTTATTATACCATTACATCTACTAATCATTATATGTGATGTGATACTGGATGTGAGGTATATACCTATGAATATATTATGCATCATTATTATTTGCAATTATATTTCAAATGGGTATATCTTTTTGTATGTTTTACACTAAAATAATAAATCATCATTAAATAATTATTAATATTCCATATTCTTTGTTTAGGAGCCGTGAATCATTTTTTCTTTCAGTAGGAATGGTTTGAGGTCAATTTATTCATAAGGATCAAATCAATTATGATCACCATGATGATCCAGTAGATCACTATATTTTTGGGTCAATTATTATGACACATGGAGGAGGATACTCAATGAGAAATAGTGCTAGATTTTATAAAAAAATAAGGGATCTATTTTTGGCTTGCCATCAAGCCCGTACCTGAGTGGTAATGGCTCCTACTTGGAATCCAAGAGATCCAAGTTCAAAACTGGGTAGAGGTGAATTTTCAGGGAACTGTAGTAGCACTGTAGTAGTTAATATTCAGTAATATATCATCCAGAACTATTCACCCAATTTTGTCCTTCGGGTGACCAGTTTTGGCCAACATGTCTCACGGGCCTTCAGGTCATCAAAGGCCTTCAGGCCTTAGGGCCTTTAGTCCACATAGACCATGGAGTAGCCTAGTACACATTGAACATGCACCAGAAGAGGATTAGATCAACAATTGTAGTGGCCACCAGAAGCACAACTAACTATATTTGAAGAATGAGAGGGTATGACAGCCTTCATCGGGACCAGGCACCGTTCAGCTTTGTACGGGGCAATGCTAGCCGATGATCAGTATAAGGTGTGGAACTAGGTGATCAATGATGAAAAATATAGGGAGCGACAGTTCTGTTGGATTGGGCCTATGGGTCATGTAAAGGGCATGGTATTCCTCTGGTCCTTCTGGTCATTTATTGTAGATCAGTTTCACCTTATTCCTTGGGCATACTGGTCTTGTACGGGTTCCCCTTTAAACCCTCAAAATGGGAATTATCCATAATAAAATAAAAATAAGCCCTTCGGGCAATTTTGGAATATATTTTTGGCTTAGTGACAGTTGAAAGGATAATGATGGAGAAGATAACCTTCAATACTACACATTCTCTTACGGTGCACTAAATTTAAATGATGGGGAGGATTCTACATGGGGATGTAATTTAGTGGTCGTTATTTTTCTTTTGGGGTTATAATGATTCATCTACATTTTGAGAGAAGATCCTAGATACCTTTAGAGATTAGTTTCCATCTTTGGTTATTGAATCGTCTAGTTTTTGGTAGCTATATACCATTCAACTACGTATCTATTTTGAGGTGGTGTTTGGAATCAATTTTATAACTCTTCATTTATAATATTCATAGAAGTTTATATATGAGGCACAAGGTCATAATTTAGGGTAGGATGGGCATCCATATATCTTTTCTCAAGTCAAACCAATTATGATATCGACATATATTGAGGTGACTGAATGATAAGAGGATAGTGATAGAACGTTGTCTAGGACTTGATAATCCAGATATGGGAGTCATTGAAACTATAATAAAAGAATATTTGTGTTTTTAGTTTCATATTTTCTAGTATATATGTGATTTTAGATTGATGATTTTTGATCCTAATCAATTTTATATCATTCCAAATGGGGTGGAATCACTTAGACCCAATACAAGGTATCAATTTCAAGGTTTTATTATAGAGGACATATACATCCGGGTTTATAAACTAAAATAATTCATATAATATAGAAAGTGGTTGTATTTTTCCTTTTAGTTCCACTTTTTTATAAGTTTCACTTTAGGTAGAATAAACAGGATTCCCTAGATTTTGATTAGTACAGGATAAATAATATGGTGATAGGACATATATATCATCCTATTTATCCACATATGACAAATAATTTACATTTAGGTGGACATTTAAAGGTTCATAAGGCTATGGAGGTGTTTGTGTCCATTTTATTACTTTAGAGTAGTCATGATCAAGCGATCCGTGTGTCATTTGAGGTAACCAAGGGTAGTATTAATCATGGGTGTATGATTTAATTGATCAAATAATTAAACACTCTTTCAAATCACATGACCTGTTCCATTTTATATCATATGATTTGGAGATACTTTGAGTTCCCATGGAATTATCTAAGCCAATTGGAGGTTGATCCTATCAATGTGATGTATATTGGAATAGTGGGTGGGTAATAGGGTATCGTTTCTATTATAGATAAATCCAATGTTTATGGATACATATATATTTTAAAATAATAAGAACATACTAGTGTTATTTGATAAAGGATATCATTGATTCATTAATGTGGAATATTTTATACAATGATTTTTATAGAGAGTCTCTCTGGTATCACCCTGAGGGTTTATGGACCTTTTTTGAAAAAAATTAAAATTTTAATTTATATCTTGCAATGCACTAAGTTAAATATTCCTACCAAACTAAAAAAACATGTTGTATGTTTTACGAAACACAGAGTTGGCATTGGATACACCCAATAATGAGTATAGTTTTTGATCAGTGGATAAAATAACTATGTTTGGATTATTTGATATGTAACACCAAATTAAGCATTTACTACATGAACAAATAACTTGTCTTGTGTTAAACGCATAAAAGACCTTCCTCGATAGCTTCTGTTGTACGCAATATCAATTTAGACTAAACAACTATATATTATTAATATATTATTATTTAATGAATTATTATTTAATGAATTATAAAATTCCCATTATTAATATTATTGACCACATTTTTAATTTTATATAAATTAAATATTAATAATATGTATTTTTAGACATTATATTACAAAAAATTAATTTTTTCATAATAAAGAAGTATTTTTCAATAAATAAAATTTTGTCGGCTGTTGATTGAACACCCATTTTAAATCCATTTATTAACATATTTAAGTATTATATTTGAAAAAAACAATAATCTTCTTAAGAAGTGGAAATCATATTTACATTGGATGAAATTTTGGTATTTTTCTGATGGAATTCATATTTTAATGAATATGGAAAACACAATATTTTTATTAAAAAACTACATTTTGAACTAATTTATTTCAAAATATATTTGATCATTTAATTGATTTTAAATTTTCATTGTATTTTGCTTTTATAATTTAATCCAATTTTTTTAATTGTATGTAATTTCACATTTAAATTGGACATAAACACAAATCAATCATTTATAAGTATTTATTTACTAAAAAATTGCTTTTTGGTTTTGAAAATGAGAAATAATTTTTAATTAATGTCATCCAATTATGTTTTTTGAATTTATAAATATGTATTTTATATTTGGAATCATAAGGTACAATATTTTTAAATAGGTACTATTTATTTTTGGATGTTATGAATAGTCACTTCAGTAATTATTTTTATTTACCACGGTTAAAGTGTAAATTAGGTAAATTAGGGTAATGAATAATATTAGAAAAAGATAAAACAACCATAACTCTTGTTATAATCATATTGCTTAAGATATTTATTACCATTAGCATCATTGGGTATATTTTAGGACCCAATGAATCCACATGAGTTCAATATTGACCTATTATACTAATTAATTTAATGCAATTAGAAATATAACATATACATGAATATTTTTACAAAAACTATTTTATTTTCATTTAAGTAAATGAAATATTATAATATAAATATTAATTAGAACGAAAAAAATATTTCCTACCTCATGTTATCTTATTTATAATTATAAGATAGAAGATAAATAAATTTATTTATGACCAAACTATGATGCAGTTATTACCTTATTAATGAAATATTCATATAAATGATATTACAAATATTAAAATAATCTGGATTTGATGTTTTGATGAAATACACTATCTTTTATGACATTTAAATGTAATGGAATTTTATCTCCTTTTCTTATAAGGAATCAGGTTTTTATGACTTTAACAAAAATCCAATACTAAATATTGTCAAAGTTGATATAAAAGGGTTTTTGAAAAAAACAATATTATATTAAATTATGTAATAGTACTAAAAATATAAGATTCATCCAAACAACTTGTATAATGTTAAAAGATTCATTAATTATCCTCTTTTTGTTCACATGCCATTTTATAGTATCTATTGTAACAGTATATTATGACAATAAAAGAAGACAATGTTAGAGATAATGTTTTTAAATAAGGCTTAATGCAAAATCATAAGGAATATTTTGTAACCTAAAAATTTAAAAAAACCATTAGTTTATATAATTTAGACCCATAAACATATTATATTATAAATAAATGAGTTTGGGTACATTATAATAAAAAAATAAATTTATAATAAATTAATATTTAAAGATTTCCTAAAGTTTCCCTCTCCTCTCCTATAAAAGGGAACATTCTCATCTCTTTTATTCACACCTCCAAAGCCATTTGGATTGACCTACCACTGATAAAATCTCCTCAAAACATCATATAATTTACCCTAAAGGCAATACACTAGTTATAAATACATCTGTTTGATATATTTCTTCCAGATCAAAAAATGATACTCAAAAAAGAGGTAATTGTTTTATCACCTCTTTCTAAAATAATTTCTACTTTTACTTCCTCTTCTTATGTTGTTTGAAAAATAATGTAATAAATACATTATATTTTAAATTATGAGATATTATCATTATGGGACAACATTATTTCTACCTTTTATATCCTACAAATAAAAATATCAACATGCGTGCATAAGTACGACTTTCTGTATCCACGCCGTGGTGAATGTTTATTCAACAATACTTAATTTGGATGTGTATAATGATGAGTAAAATGTATTGAAATAACTATTATGACCTTATAATTTTTCATTATAGTTAATATATTATACAATTCCATACCATTTATACATTATGTGAACGATATTGTCGTTTGTGCGTATGCATGACCTAGAGTTTTCACAACGCGATGAGATTCTTTCTCCATATTAACCATTTGAGAATGATTATAATGTGCATATAATAAATAAGAATGAAATATATGAAATAATAATTCTTCTTTATATAGGTATATATTTGTAATTTACCTATTTCAATTAAATTTAATAAGGAAACAGAAACAAGGTTCATGCATACGTATGACCCACCCTCTCCATGAAGGGTATATTCCATTTCATTTATCTATATATTATATATATTCATATACTAAAAATTATTGATATATAAATCATTTTTTATATTTTTGATGTATGTAAATCACAATTTATGTATTATGATTAAGAATATAAAGTCCAAACACATATGATAAATAAATCGATTATTACAAAAAATGTTCCTTTAATAATGAATTAATAAATAAATGGGTAATATCATGTAATAAGTGAATAATAAATTATATCATAAATATTATTATTGTCTGTTTACATTTTAATAATATGTTTAAACCCACTATACATGAGTTTTAGACACATACGGAAGAAATCGTACCTATGGTAAGGGATAATTCTGCAATCTCAATATTATCTGAGATTATTTATTAGTAAGTATTTAATAGGGTATATATATCTTCCACGTCCATGTTTCTGAAATATATTGTATTATATCTATTATTATACTATTTTTAATGTCAATTTTACCCATTGGTGTATTTTTATTAGATATTATTCAAGGAATCTTCTTCCATTTTCCATATGAGGCCCATTTTTATCTTTCTAGCAGGAGTTTGAGAAGAATGTTTTTTAACATAAATGACCTGGACATATTTTTATGAATTCTTAACACATTATTTTAATGATTCTTCTTTCATAATATTTTATGTTTATTTTCAATTAAATTTTTATCTTTTAAAAATGTGTGTAATTTTGAGAAAAGAATAAGTTTTTGATGAAGAAAGGATGTTATCCTTCCCAATTAATTTAAAGGATTTTATAAAAATAATATTCCATCGTTGATGATTCTGTTTAAATCGGGATATGTTTACATACCAATTATTACTATGATTTAATTTTTATAATAATGGAATGATATTGTATATGGATGATTTTAGGATATAATGATGTTTAAGAAACACATTTTATATCTTGGGTTATGATGTGATGAATGATTAATGTGTTAGTGGAACATATAAGAATGATTTAATTATGATATGGGTGGGAACTATATCACTCTCAAATAAAATGGGTAATGATTTATACCTCATGGGGTAGACATGACTGGAATGTTAATTAAATATTTTTTAGTAATACGTGGTTGGAAATGCTAGTAAATTTAGTTCAGTAATATAGGGATTAAATGAAAAGTAAATCTGATTCAGTAATGGACATTTTCCAATATGATGGTATTGGTAGCAATATCATTGCTATTATGAAAATAATAATATTTTATTATTAGTTTCCACAATTCCATGTTTTATTAAAATTATATTTTATTGTAGTTAATGTTTCTTTTGGATCTATGCCTTACATAATGGAACGATTTATTTCATGACTCATGATATCGATATTTACACATTATGTTAATATTTTTAAATTCTTATATTCATGGATTTTTTATTTCCTCCATGTTTAGTATTACTGAGCATTTAAGCTCACCGTGTTTTTGTTTTATTTTCCATACTATTTAAGGAATGGTTTTAGGGAGTAAAAAGAATTGTAAGATCATTATGGGAGATGTTGGAGATCATTTACCATGTTAGAATATTATGTTCCATGTTTTAAAAGACACTAGACTAATAAGGTATTTGGGATTATTTGCTTTTGGAATGTATTAGTTATTACCTTAATGAAATTTACTTTTTATGTACATTAGTCTTCTGTTTTTATTGTTTGAATCATAGAAATGTTTTAGGTATCATCTTGAAACAAGGGTGCAAAAACATTAGTGATATTCCTATATAAATTTTTAAGGTATTTCTATGGATGTCACTCTATGTAAGTAAAACTATTGATTAACACCTAGAATTATTATTATGATCATGAATAACCTTTGACTAAACCAAATATGTTATTGATTGAAAGTAAACCCTATTGATTATGTTGTTTTCATAGGATGATGTTTTCCTCTCAGGTTATCCGTTTTGGGTTTTAGACAATGGATGTACCCTTAAGAAACCATGATAATGATCAATGCACTATGATATACAATGATTTTCCTCATGAAAAACCAAACATTATAGATTATGTATTAGATAATATTATTGTAATACTTTAAAAATATTTGAATTATTGAAGACATTCATATGAGAAGATAAGTGAACAACAATATGTTGGGTCTTTGATGAGGTAATTTCCAACTTCATTTAGTGTCTATCTTGATCCAATTATTGTTTGAAAAATGTTTCAGTACCCTTGAAATGATATTTTCTCTCCTTCTATTTTCAGAAAATAAAAAATTCATTTTTCATGATTATCATTTAGAAGGTGAACCAGAATAGTAGTGGTCTCTAATAAAGAAAAAAAGGTACTATGATGAAATTGAATCCATGGAATTGGATGAGTGCAAACAATATTTTTCAATAATTATATCCTTCATAATCATCGAACATAGATGGAAAATAAGTTCCTTTATCTTAATAAAAAGGATGATGAATTTTTTGGCACATACGATAAAATTTTTACAAGACTTGTGATGTATGATTCTGGTTTTATCCTTAAACCAAAAAGTAATGTTGCTCAATTCATCATTATGATAAAGAAATTATTTTAAGGGAATTATCATTAAGATACATTAATATCTTTTAAGAGATAGTTCATTATTCTATAAAGATAGAAATAGATGCTGGTGTTACAAACCAATATCAGGATATTAATTAGAAACAAAATATTGTGTTCAAGGAAAAATCTAAAAACAATAGTTAAAAGAATATGAATGTTTCCTTATTCTCAATGTCTGGAATGAAGCATGGTGTATATTATCTTAAAGGGACTAGAAAATCATTTATGTGTGGAAATGAAGGTAATCAAGATGATTAGTGCCAAATTAATGTAAAAATGTATGATAATGATGTGAATAGGGAAATGACTATAGAGAACGCATCACCAACACATCAATTATACAAGTGCATGGGAATGGGGCATTATGTTAACTAATTACCTAATATCTCATTTACCGATGATCGACGCCCACAACCTCTTAGGGTAAAAGACAGAGGGATTTCACATGAGGTCCCTATTGGTGATGTTGAGTATTATAACAAAGTGGTTGATTGATAAAGGGTATATATAATAGGAACCTAAAATAGTATTCGGAAAACTCATTTATAGAATAATAGAATATTGTATTATCTATGTATTGGTCCATTATGGTTTTCAATAAGTATATGGTACCAGTATCCATGAAAAGTGATCAAAATATTTTTTTGAAAGAATTCCATATGCACCTAATGAAGGGATATGTAGAAAATGAGATGTCTGATATTATTAACCACCTCATGAATGATATAAGGACTAAGTGATACCACAGTTTGAGTATATAGATTATTTATTTATTTTTTGGTGTGTGGAAAGAGTTAATGTTTATAAAATGAAAGTTTTCACTAAGGATATATGATAATTCAAGTTATTATAATGTTTCAAGAGAATACATGATTAATGTATTAACATGTTAGAAACGTGACCACTAGGGACTACCTTATCATATATGGGAGATATATGATAAGTTAATATAGTTCACCTATTTTTAAAGTTTTATATTTTCAGGATTGTAATGTTATCCATTTATGGATGGTATATGTTATATTCTAGTTGATGTTTTTTAGAGTAATGTATTATCTCACTAGAGGTGGACTTTTGAATATTTGATTACCTATGATATAATTTTTGTTGAGACAGATATAATAACATATCATTCTATCTCATTATCAGATAACACATTAGGAATGAAAAATTCAACTTCATTTCATTAAATAAGAGAAAAAGTGGAAATTTTTCGAGGCATGAACAATAATGAGGTAGTACCAAAATCATGTAAGTATTTATTCTTGTGAAAAATTATACAAAATTAGGGAAATGACCATTAAAACCAGTAATATTATTTTAGTCCCTTCTTATCTGATGAATCATATTTTCCATTAAATCAATCCAAATTATGGTCTTCTTGGTCGATATATTTCTCCAAACTGTTTTATCTATCCCTATCAGTCAGAACATGAAGGTTATATTTTTAATCCATATCATGCTTTTCACCGTCCACATATGTTCTTCTATGTGGAATCCCAGTGATGAGTGACTTTGGGTAACCATTATGTTTTGAACTTTCTTTTTTAAAATGAAGTTTAAAAATTATTTATTTTATGCAGGTTTCCATAAATTAAAAAATCAAGTACCAATCATTTTATAACCTACATGAATTTTGATGTTGAAATTAACTTTATCTAGGGTATAATGTAACACCCAGAGTATTATAAATTTTTTTCTTCAATAAATTATTATTTCATTTCTATTTTGAATTTCACTAATTCAATTATTACTTTTACACTAAACCAACTTGTCGTATGTTACATGAAACACCGAGGTAGAGTACACTACACACAACACTGATTACAAGTTTATTTAAGTTTATAAAATAAATATGTTTGTATTATGTTTTACGTAACACCAATGTAATCTTGTACTACATGAAACATAGACTTTTCTTGCGTTACACTCAAGAGATACCTTCCTCAATAACATGAGTTATATAAAATACCGAGTTTCACTAAAAATGATATATTTTTAAAATATTATTTTTTAATGATATATCAAATAGTTTTTTTTAATTGGGTAAACCTCATTTCCAATATGATATAACATAAATATTAATCATATGTATTTATAGATATGGTATAATAACAAATGGATTTTTTTTGGAGAAAAGATGTATTTAAAAAAATACATTTTTCCTCCATTTGATGGCGCCCCTTACAAAATATAGTATTCTAAAATTTTATATATTTAATTTGACAAAATAATCTTATAATATGGAATAGGGACATCAAAATTTATATTTTTTAGAAATTATGATATTTTTATGATGAAATTCGTTTTTTAATGAACTGTGAAAAATACAGCATTTTAATTCAAAATTGCCTATTCATCTAATTTAATTATATAGATAAATTATCTTTTAAATTTCATTTATAATGATATTATATTATTATTTATCATTTAACCCAATTATGGAAATATTAAATCATTTCTCATTTAAATTGGATATAAAATCAACTTAATATTTTGATAAGTATTTACATCTTAATATATCGCTATGTTTTTTACATCAGAAATAAATATTAAATTAATTTCAACAAATTAGATGTTTTGAATTTAGAAAAATGTATACATTATTTGGATTCATAAGGAAAAATTTTTGTAAATAGATACCTTTTATTTTATTAATATGAATTTAACACCCCAACCCCTGATTCCTAGAGTCGGTGCATTATTTTTATACATTAGAATGATAACAAGGAATCATGTCCCGAAAAAATGGTCATTTTAGATGTCTTGGAAAATAAACTATGTACATATACATTACAAAACAATTCCAACATAAAATACAACATAGATAGTTATTTTAGAATTCCATTATTCCATTTAGCGTAACTATGCATATAAATCATAATACACTTCTTGGAATCCTAGTCAAAAAACATATGAAAGGGGTGAGTTCAGATGATCTGTTTGGGTAAATAATTTAGAAGAAGAAATAAAAATTTAAGGAAAGATGTGTAATCAAATCAAAATTCATTTTAAACATAATCATGAACATAATATGTAAAAAATAAATCAAACATCACCAAATAAACATGAAGATGGATATTCTATTAGTCGAATAATCACATGTAATAACTAATTTCATAATGAGGGAATGCCTAATGTCGGGCATCATTACTACATAGTCAGGTCCTTGTGTCAATACTACAAATACAATTTTTGTAAAATAATTATACTAAGACACTAGATTGTCTCATGAGACCTAATGATGCATCAAAGAAATATAGCAAGCTTCACTCGTCAATTACTATGTCCACTGCATTCCTAATATGAAATGTTGAATGAGAACATAATCATTCATATAAACCATCATACAAAATGTCCATACATTAACCATAAAAAATGAATGGTATAAAAATAGAATATCCACAATCAAAAATATCCTAAATCATTCAATAACACATAGAATATTGTATTATAATAAATCATCCTCATTCTAGAATAATATCTAGTAAAAGATGCAGACATAGTTGAAAATGGCCAATAAACCATTTTGAGATGAATATACCATTTTTTGAAATGCTTTAAAATTCACACATTTATAATGGAATTAATTTAAATGATATTTTTGATTAAAATTGTCCCATACCACATTGAAACTTTTGAAAATAATTATCATTTCAAAACAATCATATCCATATGAATAAATCGTTAAAACCATTTTTATAACATATACATTAATGAGAAATGTTTAGAAGAATAAACCATTAAATCATTTAAAATGATGTTTTAGTAAAAGAAATTTCATTAATGAGAATCAATTTTAAAATTATTTTATGAAAAAAAGGACATGGATAATAAATATTTCACTGTAGATACTTACTTAAAAAAACATCACATAATAAAGAGAATGTAGAATTAACCCTTACCATGCACTTTCCTTTGGTCGAGGGTATGTTTAACCTTATTTTATAATGATAATAGTAATATATTAATTTATAATAGAACCATATTAATATTAATTATATCATACATGATTCATGTATGACTTTATAAATCTCATTTAATAATTATTTCCATGTAAAATTTACATTTTGGGTAATAATATCTTTCTTTAATATACGTGTTTTAACTTTTATCATTAAGATCATGATTTCAGTACATACAGAATACAAACAACTATTTATATATCATACATATTTATGATATATGTATTTATAATAGATATATACATTAAATGGAAGGAACCGCTTATGGATACGGTATGCCATACGTACGCATAAACGCTGTTTCCGTTTTCAGAGCTCATTGAACGGATGTAAACAAATAAGATATATGTAAGAACATACATACGTGTGTATATATATATCTCAAGTATCATTATTTTGTCATATATTACATACTTATTAATAATATATATTTTTATAATCATCAGTGAATGATTAATGTGGTAATGAATCTCATCACGTCGTGGAGACAGAAATCCGTACAAACGTATGAGAAACAATATCATTATATTGATGGTGAAATAATATGTAATTGTATTTTATATAATATAAAAAAGTAATTAACATGTTATGTTCATTATTTACATCAGTTGTACCCATTATTATACCCATCCAAATAATGAGGTGTTTGAATAACAAACTACACTACGATGCGGAGACGGTATGATGTACGTGCACACGTATGGTGACTTTTTCATTTATAGGATTGATTGAATAAAGAACATGGTCGTAAAATATTTATAATATTATCACAGAATGTATGAGGTATTGGAGTTATTATTTTTGTATGGAGACAAAAAATAAAAAGAAAGTGGAAGAAGAAAAGAGCGTGGAAGATGATGGTGAAATTATTATGTCTTCTTTGTGTGTTTCCTTTTGTGTTGATCAAAAGGTATCCATAAATTGCCTTTTTGATTAAAATAAGGAAACTAGGGTGATGTGAGGGATTTTTTGAGGATATTTGGTTGGGGGTTGGCTATGCCGAATGGATTTGGAGGTGTGATTTTGAAAGAATGGGAAGTTCCCTTTTATAAGAGGGGTGAGGGTCAGTTTAGGAAACGATTAAAAAATTAATTTATTATACAATCACATTAGGTTTATAATGGATCCAAATGAATTTATTTAGAGTCTTAGGTGGTTATGGGTCTAAATAATATCTACTAATAGGTTTTAGGAATAATTAGGTTTCTATTTAAACCTTATCATTTAGATTTAACTCTTAGTTAAATTGCTTAATTTTTACCGCGTCTTCTTGTATTCATACACTATATGGTTAATAAACATACTCCAAACATACCTGAAAACATCAAGTGTTTCATTAATGACATAGATATTATTATTTAAGACCACGGACGACCCTTATATTTTAATGAATATTATATCATCCAATAATATAGTATTGGATTAAAAAATTAATTTATGTCATTATTGACACTATTTGGTATTTGTTTTTTGGGAAAGTCATAACATCCATATCACCTCGAAAAATTTTATCTAATAAACCCTTAAATTTAATATTAACTTAGAAAATTCATGGTGACATAAAAACATTGAAATTATATTTATTTTAATATTTATAATACCAATTATTTGAATCATTCATTAATATGGTAATTACTGCATCATTATTCTTTCATAAATAAATTTAATTATTTAATGCCTAAAAATTATAAATAAAATAAAATGATGTAGGAAATCATTTTATCTATGTAATTAATATTTATTGGTGAATTAATCTTATGTATAACACTATTAAAAATATACTAGTTATTAAACATGGAATGTAACACTTTTAACTCTTCTTAAAATAAAAAAATAATAGATGTGCTAATATAATCCGTGAGAAAAAAAGAATCATATTTTATTAATAAGGTTTTTTTGGTCTAATTACACTTATAAGATAGAATTAGAACATGTTTTAGAGTAATTTTAATATCGATTTTACCCGTAATTAACATATTAACTTTTACCCGTGTTAAATAAAAGTCAAAAGTCACTATTCACAAAAAAATTATTTTCAATTTATTGAACCAAATATTACATAATTATGTCAATTTTGTATTTCAGATTTTTTAAATTCAAATAACAGATTCAGTAGAATTACGTTTTATGCAAATTTGCAAATGCTCCTAGAATGTGGGTAAAAGACTTTAAAACGTTCAATAAAAATTAATACATCTATTTTTATTATAAAATGACACCAATGAATTACATTGAACATATAAACGTATTATATATCTATTTTTATTTATAATAAATATAATTTAAATAAATAATTATTTAAATAAAAATCAAGTACTAAACAAAAACATGGTGGCTTTAACTATTCATCAAAAATTGACTATTTTCAGAAAAATAACGAAAATTCAACCTAAGAAAATTCTGATTATCCGAATTCAAAAATTAATTCTATTTTAATAATTTATAAACATAGAAGTTCAATTAATTAATTTAAAATTAATTCTCTTTGTGAAAACAAAAAAGGAGGTTTTAAAAAAGTAAAAACTATCAAATGACTGACATGTGTTTATGTCAAATTTATATGTGAAATTACATAGAATTACATAAATTGTGTTGAATGATAATATTATAATATAATTATACTTCAAAACCATTCAAATCATAATTTAACTCTATAAATTATTTCTATTGGAAATGTTTTTTTTCAATTAAAACATATTATTTATCACTATTCATTAGTATATGAATGTTATCAGAAAAGTACCAAAAATTTATCCAAACTAATTTTTTATGTCCCGATTCTAAAGAAGAATTTAATTTTATAAAATTTAATATTTAAAAGGCTCAAATATTGGTTTTAAAAAGGGTTCACTATTAAGAGAAGGTAAATTTTCATTTTTTGAAAAAATAATTATTTTTTCAGAAAAAATGAATTTGTTATTATATTATTTCAAAGAAACACATAATATTGATGTTAAAATTATATAGAGTATATAAGAATAAATATTTAGTTAATACTATTCACACCCGCTTTTTGAAAGGCTAGTTTTAATGTTGTGGTGCACTCATACTCATTATTGCATGTAGCGTATGTTATTGAATTACTTTGAAGGGATAACAAACAATGAAATCTTGGGGGGTTAAATTCTCCCAACTTTCAATAAATTGAGTCCAAGAAATTTGAAATTATTCATTGAAAATAAAACATTAAAAATAGAAAAATACCTTTGTGGAAAACCCTCATCAAAAATTGGTTTAATAAAATAGAGTCTTTATATGAGCGAAATGGAAATGAAAATGTCACCACCAAAATATGATCTTGATTAGAAAAAAATTGGTGGAAATTAGAGACAAATAATTGGAGGAAAACAAAAATATTTTTTGGGAGTTATTGAGGTCATCATTTACAAATATGTGTAAAATTAAGGGCCTCAAAGCCCTCAATCTATTATAATTTAAAATTTTATAGGTTCAACAAAACAAAAGGTATGAGGATAACACATTTTATGTTTTAATTTACCTTCCCTAAAGTTTATGAATTAAATTTTACATAGAATAATAGATAAAATACTTGACAAGAAGAGTTTCATGTTTAAAATAATTTGGACCAAAAACTCATATTTCACTTCCAAAGATAATAGAAATCAAAAATATTCAATTTATCTTAATCATATAGGTTTCCAAAAATATTTTCCTTATAATTAATTTGTCAGAATATTTACAAAAACAAAATTATAATAACTATTAAATCACATGGGATAGTGGTAGGTGATCCAACCTTTTCACCCTTCTATTGCAGGTTCATGTCTCGCGGCCATGCCGAATGCAACGAGTTGTCGCCTGACCTTTGGGTTGTCCTTTTTATAATAGTCCAAAAATAATAATAAGTAATGATTTAACATTAATAATAGTATCCAAGGTCAAACCTAATTGATTCCATCCTTTAGACATATCCATAATACTTCATTCCAAATTCAGAGTGAAATTTTATATGGAATGAAACCAGAATGTAGATTATTTTTGCCACATAATAACATGTGAATTAATTCATAATGTGTTATTTTAAAACATTATAACAAACTAAATTACAATTAAATCATATTTATTAAATTCATTCTCCCATATTCGTTACAGAATAATGGATATACTCCTTACATCCAAAAAAAGATGTAAACTCCAACAATAATGGAATAAAAAAACCATTAATCAGTTCTACAGATTTCAATAATATCAAATATAATTTATCCAAATCAATAATCTTTTCTTCCAATAAAAATACCTTAGTATCAAGACCAAATTAAATTTTTATCTTTCTTTCAAACTTGTTTTTTCCAAAAAGATTAACATGATTTTGAGTCACATGTCATTGTACCACACAATCTAAAATCCATAATTAAATAGCACGACAGTACAATCAGTATATAATTTATAATTCTTATACATGTACATAATTTATTCAATAATCCAATGAATCAATAATTTAAAAACATAAGAACTCTAATCATTCCACTTCATTTTCAGTGGTATCATAACATGATAATTATCCAATAGTTTCATTTGGCGTATACTCTGATGATTTTGATATTGCTTCACATATTGTCCCAACTCCTTGTAGTAGAATAATTTTCCATTTGATTCATTTTGCATAAAATTTCAATCACATACTAGGTGTCCTTTTTGTCAACACTTATAACAAACTCCAATTCACTTCAAGAATTTACCAGGGTGATTTTTTCAGAATTATCACATATGGGAAAAATTTTCATTACCTTTTCCCATTATCCATATTTCTCTCTTCCATACTTTTCTTATATTACTTCCCTTCAAAGCCATAGTACTCAAAGAACACATTACTTATCTTATAACACATGATACTATCTATTCATATGCTGAGAATACATGAGAGAATATTCACCTTTTATGTTTTGGTGTAATATCATGAAAGATATGATCCTTCTTAATCATTTAATCTTGATTATTACTGGAATTATCATTCCTTCTACTAGGTTAAATTTCTAAATAATGGAATACACTAGGTTATTTAATGAATCACAATTCATAATACCAAACTTGTAAAATATCTAACATAAATTTAAATAATTATGCATATAATCTATAATCATAAAATGTTTTCTTTGAAAAGTATTTACTATTACATCCTTAATAATTGCTTGTAATGAAAATGTGAATTATCCTAATCATATCCCCTGAGAGTGTCATAACAATAAGTGCAACAAGGCACGTTGTCATGTACCAGGATACCCAGGGTCAAGCCCGAAAATCTATGTCAGAGTTATCACTATAAGGTATATCTATTCCAGACCCGCCTCTAGCTACTCATATCTAGACAAAGATGCATTTCTTCTAAAATACTCAAAAATCTCTACAATAACAAAATTATAGGATGTTTTTCTAAACTAATAATAAAATTCCATCGTATAGTAATGTTCTCTAATCAGAGTTTATCTAAATATATTTCAAGGATATTGTTAAACTTACTCTGTTACCAACTATAACACCCCTACCCTAGATGTCCGAAGGTAGTGCATTATTTTAATACATTGGCATGATTATAAGGAATCAAGTCCTAAAAGGCCGACCAGTTTAGTAGTCTTGGAAAACATATTACATACATCAACATTACATTATATTTTCAAACATAAATTAAAGAATAGATAGTTCTTTGAGAATACAATTATTAATTTTAGCTTAACACTACATATCAATCATAATAAACATCTTCAAAATTCTTGTAAAATAAAACATATGGAATGGGTGAGCTCAGATTCTCTGTAAGGGAAAATATTTTAGCAGATAATATATGCTTTTAAGGCAAGATAAGTAATAAAATAAACTTACTTTTTGAACCTAATTTGGAACATAATATGGAAATAATAAATGAAAAAACACAATATAATCATGAACTTGGATATTTTAATAGTTGAATAATCACATGAATTAACTAATTTTGTAATGAAGGAATTCTTAACGCTAGTCATCATTGACACATAGTCAAGGACTTGTTCCAAGACTACAAATAAATTTTTTATGAAGGCCTTGTGCCAAGACACTAGATTGTCTCATGAGACCTACTGATGCATTTTAGAGCTATAGCATGCTCAACCCATCAGATACAAAGTCCACAATATTCCTCATATGAAAAGGATAAAACCTAAAGTATAAATTTGTATAAAACTATCATACAAATTGTCAATACATTAACTGTAAACCATGAATGGTAAAAAATAGAACATGCATAGTCAAATATATGATAACTCATTCAATATAATATGGAATATTTTATTATAATAAATCAACTAAAATCAAGAATAATATTTAGTAGTACATGGATAGAATGTCATGTAAATCTACTTGATTAATCAAGGGCTAGAAAGGAATATAAATCTGGTTCAAGAATGAACTTTTTCCACCTTCATGGTCATGAGAGCAATAACAAGGCTACATTGTGTTTTTAGAGTATAGTAATCAAGTGGGGGATAATTTTGAAAAAAAAATCATTTAAATATATATAATTTGATGTTCCCCAATATTTAAAATCCAATATACAAGTTAGTACGTAGTGAATTTATAAGACCATCACTATACGATTAATTTACCAAAATATAGATTAGATCGTAGTTGTATCAATTTCATAATTAAAACAACTTTTTAAATAAATCTAATATGTCAATACTATTGTAAAAACAATACATCAATAAATATTAGTGTTCAACTATTTTTATGAAATATGATATAAAAGAGAGTAAAAGAAAATGGTAAAATACACAGCCGGTATAAAAAAATACTTTCAGTATCAAAGAGTGACTTAGTCCTCTCCACTTGGTGATCACCTACAACCATGGTGTTTAAATTAAAATAAATTTTGATCCACACATTGGATCTGGGTTCACAATCGCATATAGGCTGTCAAGATCACAAGTCCACTACTACAGTTCTTTGTGGGTACAAACAAGCAGGTCACATATAGACGTCTTCCACACTTTTCTATGAGAGTAATTAAATGTAAGATTGTATGATTATTTGGATATCTTGTATAATTAATTTGGAATAGGATACAATGTGTCCTTAATAGACTAATACACACACTAATCAAGCGATATGTATAAATGCACATGACATAGAAAATAATTGTGATAAAGGAATTGAAGGGATATGTTTGTGTTGTGATGCAGCTATTAACTCTTCAGATATAGCTGAGGTGATGTGTGAGTCCTCTCCTGGATGTTGAAACATAAAAAAAGTGTCATATTATTTCTTCCTGGTACAACTATGGTACTTCATGTATATTATTCACCTTCAATTATATGTTGTTATAGATTTTTCAATTTAATGGTCATCTCAGTTGAGATTTCCAGGATTTTTCTTCTTTTTGTTCTTGAGTTCACAGTTGATGCATGAGTGTTTCGTAAGTTATTTAGTATGTTTTTGGTCATAGTTCACACCATGCCCTATTTTATTCTATATTCACAAATGCATTTATTCTAGAGAGTCAAAAAAGATCTTGTACGTTCCACATCGATTGGTTCATCATACCTCGTACTGTCTTATAAAAGTCCCACAATGGATTATAATCTATGTCAGTATCATTAAATGGAATAAATATGACTGATAAAAATAATATTAATAAATGAATATTTAAATATTCTATTTCTAACACGTCTGTTGGTGTCTCCTTCATTCGGTGTATCCTTCTATCGGTGTCTCAACTCATCAATATGTAATTATGTATGTATTACCATACTTCTATGACAGATTACATCAGTGGATTGTTCCTTCTATCAGTGATACAATTGAACTAACAATGTCTTATTTAAATGGTGAGTTAGTTTTTCTATCAGTGAGAAATTTGAACTAATTGCGAGTCCTTGAGTTTGTAGCACAGTGAAATGGCATTTCCATAGGACTGATGGTAGGTCGTCTGCGTTGGTGAGTCATATGAAATTGTGAGTCAACTACTGCCTTAACTAATTTGGTACAAAAATTCTTCTTTATTGGTTAGATAAATGATGTATCAGTTACTTATTCCAATAGTGAATTCTTTCAATGGTGTTAGAATCACATACATGGAACATATGCATGTTTGAACTGTCTATCAGTGAGTCCTATGTCTGTCTGTGAGTCTTCTGTCTGTCGGTGTCAATGACTCGTACTTAGATAAAAATAGATGTTATGTCTGTCTCATAATTCCGCAATGTTATAGGGTATTAATACTTATAATTAAACATATATAATTAGTTATAGGCTAATTTAGACATAAACACACATAAATATTTATATGATTGAAATAATATGATATTCTATATAATGATTTGACATAATTTAGGATCTCACATATGGTAGATATAATATAATATATTCCATAATTTTTTATAATTAAAACCATTTTATTTAGATATAGTGGCCCAAAATATCAACTGACCTATAATATTCACCTTTTGATGATCGTAAATCCAGACATTATTAATTACCATAAGAGAAAGATTAAAGGAAACATTTTGATTATGATTTCTCATTATGGAAAGAGAAACGAATCAGAGATAATAATGCATAAACACTAATAAATGTAAACACATAATAATTCTTATGAATTCCCCCCCTTTTAATAATGCTTAAAATTCTCCCCCTTTGGGGATTCGAAAAATAGGAATAGAGAGCACAAAAAGAATTGCATAATTTAATAGATTAAAAAACACAAGAAATAAATGTGAGAAGAAAGAAATTTCATTAGTTAAGAAGGTCAAATTTATTACATAGAGCCAGTAAAAACATAAGGAAGTAAGAAAACCCATCAGAGAATGATCCAAAATGCTTTTCAGAGTCAAGGGGTTCCTTCACATTATCTGATGTATCATTTGATGGTTATGTAAATGTGTTAGGATGAGAAGTAGGAGGGTTTGAATGAATATTATGAGTATTTATATGCACTCTTTTAGGTACGGTTGATTCTAGGGTGGGTCTGTGCTGAGAAATTTTCCATGGCTAGAGAGGGTTTGTAAAGATGGGTATGATCAAAGATAATTCCCACAAAACTGACATATGAGCGTGATGTAGCACTAAACTAGTAGTGCCTAGTGGTGCATCAGAAGGTACCACAATGGTTTCTCATTGGACATGGAGATATGGATAAAATAGCTTGGTGATATCTTCACTGATCTCTCTACCATATTTCATTGCCTTTTTAAAATTGACTTTGTTTTCTATGATCTTGTCATCAAGAATGTGAATTCTCATAAAATCTTATTTATATCCTTAAAAGACTTTGTCACTAGGGGAAGAGTAATATTAGTGGACAAATACTTAAACAAACAATTCATTATATTTTTTGTGATGATTTTGGTAAAAAATAATTAATATTTTGGGTCATATCTCCTTGGGTGTGTGAATAACTCCTTGGAAAATAATTTACATGGTAATTAACCATATCTGAAGTATACTCAACCTTGGATATACTAGAAATTAAATATTTCAGTTCTTTTTCCAAAACATAATTAACAATATCATGATACATATATTGTGAAGGATGAACATTTGGGCAAGAGGATGATGAAAGAGAAGAGGAGGAAATTTCTTTATCTTCCTTTTTGTGCATAGAAAAACCTATACCTTTAAAATGATAAAAAATGTTCTCATGAATTTTTATGAAACATTTCCATTGTATTCATGTACTCAGTGGTCAAGGAATTGATACCAGAGGTTAACTTATTCATCTAATTCATGATCAAGGTTCATCTAGGCAAAAATTTAATATTATTGTAATCAAAATTTGATTAATGTTGTTTATCACTATCTTGGAAATAGATGATGGATGTGTATGAGATTCACATGATGATGTAGGAGTATAACTAGAATCATCATTTTCTTACACCATCAACCATAGATCATATTTTTTTTCAAATTTTCTTGTCTGCTCAATATTATCTTTCTTGGATTCAACAATCACATATCTCATTTGAGATGGTTGTGAGTATCTTATGGGGGAACATATTTATTTCTTGATGTTTTCAAACTTGTCCATAGTGATATATTCGTAATAATAGATCTCAGCCACCAGATTCCTTGTAACGTGTTCAAATAATTCATCATTATAATCATCATAATCTAATATCAATGCCATAGAACAAGTATTCCACACCCATTCTTCCAAATTATCAGAATCCAAATGAGTAAGAGTATAAATCCATACTCTACTAATTTGATGCTCTTCATCATCTTTAAATAAATTTTCATGAGGCTCCCCCTCCATGTAACTTTCCCTAAAGACTTCTCCCACTCACTTAATGATTTCATTCCAGGTTTTTTCTCCGCATATATATTTATTTTTATATTATATACATCATGAGAAATAGTTTTGTCTTGATAAACATTTTCATCTTTAACAACACCCTCAACAGATACCCCATCATTAACAGAAAAAGTTTTCTTTTCTAATGGCATCTGGATTCCCATTATGATGAAAAGATTCACCATCACGTATACTGTAATTCCATTCTTCATTATTACCCTCTTCATCTTTTTTATCACCATCATCATCATAAAATTACTCATCTTCTTCTATCTAACATTATTTTGAACCTCTTTCACCAAAACCAACTTCCTCTTCTTCATATTCTTATTTATTGGATACACTGACTATAAGGCCCCAGCCTTAAACCTTACCTAATCTTGAGTTATTACAAGATTACAAATTGAGGATCTTTTCGGGTTTAGAGTTTTAGAGAATTAGATCATAAAACATGCATTACATTCCACATATAAACAAAGTCGTTACATAAAGATAGTATTATTCATTCCCATCAAAGGAAACATATTTAAAATAAAACATGGATTATTTATTGACACTTCCTTGACACTATCATCATATCATGTACCTTTCCCTTGACCTGTGAAAAACATTTCAAAAAAAAAACTTGGGATGAGCATAAAAAGCTCAGTATGGGTTATAAAAAAACATGGAAAGGAAACATGAGTTCATATATACATAAGAATGAAATCATAATTTACCCATAAAACATAGGCACTTTAACATACCTCATAAAATCATGAATAAATCATAGGAATCATAAGACATAAAGGTAACTTGAGGCATTCATAACATTCTTACGTAGGGAGTAACCCTCTTGGTTACGTTTGGAATACCCATCACAGTATATTCCCTAAAATCTCTTCGGAGAAACCTTAACGTTTCACTCCTTCGCGTTACCCAATGCATTGGAGAGCTATAACGGGCTCACCCGCCCTTAGTTTATCACGGAACCACCTGTCTTCATAATAATGCCCAAGAACCATAACATAATCATATCACATAAAACATGCATAAAGGAAACATAAAATTTCCACCTTTCAATCACTAGATATCAATACAACACATTGATATAAAAACATTATGAAAACCATTTTCAATACCAAAATAAAAGAAAAGTAAAACATGGTATTTATTTTTCTTTTAAAAAGAAGGTATGGCTTGTAGAGGAAGCCGAAACTCAAATAACGGTCACGACGACGGAGAAGTCGTTGTCGCCGCATATGTACGACAAAAACATTCCCTTTTGTCGTTTAGTAAACGCTTCGTATAAAAAAGATTCCTTTTGAATAAACTTAAAAGTCAAAGGGGTTTATACACCGTATAAAATAAAGTTGTGTATAAAATAAAATATGCCTCAACGAAAGGAGATTGAGATGAAGTCCCATACCTCGTATCCGACATGACCCGACCGTTCTTTAATCTCCTGAATAATAAACTTGAGTTAATCTCTACTTTCTTATGAATCTTTTTCAAGTTCATTATTCCTTATATACCATGTTATGAACATCATGTAACCAGTTAAGTTAATAATGTTCATTTTGTCGGTATTTGGTTCTTAAGTCAAAAATAGACTTCTTACACTTACATGTTGTTAATTTGGTCAAAGGTTCATTATATCCAGAATGGTATTCATGATGTATATATCATATATGTCATATATATCCAGTACATACATGCATTTATAATATTACATAATCACTTAGAGGTAAGAAATGAAATGCACCGTTCATGGAGACGGTAAGCCGTACGTACGCACGAACGCTACTTTCATTTCTATTTCGTATTTTATAGAATGGAATCATAATGATATACAGGTATATTATAATTCCAGTATAATATCATATATAATATCATAGTTCCATCCTTTATATGTCCCACATATGGTATTTAACGAATCAAATCACTTTGAGGGGGCGGTAGTCCGCACTTCCTAAAATGAAGATATCGTGTTTACCCATAATGGAAACCATAAATGTATGCCCAAAATGAAAAAAACAGAAGCTTAAGGAAAACATAAACATATTATATATCATATATAAAAATAGTGACATCATAATGGCCACCTTTGAAGGTGTTAAATGAGTGTTGAACAATCATCGTTTCGGGAGGCAGAATTTCGCCATCCACGGAAACCGTATGTTCTTTAACCATTTGATGTAGTTGTGTGAGAGTGTAATTCAAATAAATATTATAAAAACATCCTTGTATATTTAAGATACTGGTGTTGTTACAAAATAAGTAAATAAAAAGAGTTTAGGGGGTTGGAGAAGCAAAATAAAACAAATGAACATGAGAGAATGAATTACCTTTAAAAGTGTATCTCCTTTTGATTTGAGTCTAAAGGCTTCCTTTGAAAGGATTCTGCCCAAAGGGAATCCTATAGGATGAGGAGAGGGATGTGGAGAGAGTAGAGGGGCAGGGGTTGGCCGAGCCAAAGGCTTGAGTAGTGTGTGAAATGAGGTAGTGGTGGGGGCCTTTTATAAGAGGAGAGGAGGGGCACTTTTGGAAGGTAAAGAAATATTACATTATTTGAAAATGTTTTTCGGTTTTAAAAGGTCCCACATTGATATAATTCGTGTATAAGGTGATAAGGCTTCAAAATCCACTCATCCAATAAGTTTTGGACATGTGTAGTTCAGAGATTTTACATTATCTTTCCATTTTATTTAAATCGTCAAATAATGATGTCATCGCTGCATCATTATTATGTCATAAATAATTTAATTTATTTAATGTCTAAAAATCATAAAACAAATAATATGATGTAGGAAATCTTTTTATATTTCCAATGACTATTTATAATCAAAAATCTGATCTTTATAACCCCATGTAAAAATTGTTTTCGTAAAAAATCTCTTGTTTGTGTCATTTTTACTTTAACATTTAATAAAAAGTTATTTATGTTATTTCCAAACCAAAGTGTCTCCATGGGGTCCCAAAGTTGACCCATGGCTTGTCTTGGTCGGCCATGACACAACCAATAAGGTTGGGACATGTGTCTAGGTCATTTCCTATTATTAAAGCATTATTTATACCTTAAACTACCCTAATTACCACTAATTGCGATTAAGAACTTAATAAGTTACTATTCACCAAAAAATTATTATAATCTCATTGAACCACATTTTACTTCTTAATGACAACCATGTATTTCAGATTTTCAAAATTCAATACACATTAGTGGCAAACTTTCATTTAACTGAAAAATCAGTTTGCTTGATTACCACTTAGTGGTTTCACTATTCATCAAAAATTGAAGTTTTTCAGAAAATTACAAAAAATTCACCCTAAGCTATATTTGATATTCCGAATTCAAAAATGAAGTCTATTTTAAAAAATTCAAATCATATAAGTCACATTAATTAATTTAATAATTAATTCCCGCTGCCAGAGAAAATAGCGTGTTTTTACAAAACAATAAGTATCAAAAGATTGACACCAGTTTAAGTCTAATTTAAAAGTGAAATTGATTCCAATGACCACCATTGGATAAAATGGTAAAAATATATTCTAATTTCACTTCAAAACCAATTCAAAACATAATATAATCATATAAATAAATTAGATTAAAAAGCAGTTTTGATGTAAAATGCAGTATTTTTCACTATTCATTAAAAAATGAACATTGTCAGAAAAATACCAAAAATTCACACAAGGTAAATTTTGATGTCCCAATCATAAAGGATAAGTTTATTTTGACAAAAATAGTTTATAAAATTGTCAAAATATAGATTCAAAAATGGTTTTCCATCAAAAGACAGTAAAACAATCTTTTAAGAATATTAGTGTATTCCATGCATAAGATTGTATTTATTTTCATTTTAAGCCTCTATAACACTATCTTAATCATTAATAGACATAGATAAAAATATCTATTATTCATTACTTACTTGGGATGTTACATCCTTCCCCCCTTTAGAAAATTGCGTCCCCGCAATTTATTTACTTATCGAATAAATGGAGGTACTTATCCCTCATTGCATTTTCAGATTCCCATGTTGCCTCTTCAATCATGTGGTTTTTCCACAAAACCTTTACCTGATGAATCACCTTATTCCGTAACACTTGCTCCCTGTAGTCAATAATCTGGACCGGTTGTTCCTCATAAGATAGGTTCTCTTCCAGCTGAACTACCTCTGGACACAAAACATGAGATGGATCTGGCATATACTTTCTCAACATCGAAATGTGAAAAACATTGTGTACCTGAGATAAACTCGGAGGTAAATCCACTTGGTATGCAACTGATCCAACTCTCTCTAGAATTTCGTATGGTCCAATGATCCTTGGACTCAACTATCCTTTCTTACCAAATCTCATCACACTTTTCCAAGGAGAAACCTTGAGAAAAACATGATCACCTACTTCGAAAGATGGATCCTTCCTCCGGTTATCCGCATAACTCTTCTGCCTGCTCTGAGTTGTTCTCATGTGTTTCTGAATCAGCTGAAATTTTTCTGCCATCTATTCTACCAATTCTGGTCCCATCAACTCCCTTTCACCCACTTCATCCCAGAAAGCTAGAGTTCGACACCGCTTCCCATATAGTGCCTGAAATGGTGCCATCTGTATACTGGAATGAAAACTGTTATTATATGAAAACTCAACCAAAGAAAGATGTTGGTCCCAACTTCCCTGATAATCCATAGAACAAGCTCGTAGCATATCCTCCAATGTCTGAATTGTTCGTTCAGACTGCCCATCTGATTGAGGATGAAAAGATGTACTAAAATTTAATTCAGTACCCAACGACTTCTGAAGGCCTTTCCAAAAGATAGAAGTAAACCTGGGATCACGATCCGATACAATGGAGAGAGGAACTCCATGTAGCCTGACTATCTCTTTAAGATACAAACAGGAAAGTTGATCAAGAGAGAAAGTATCTCGTATAGCAAGGAAATGAGCAGATTTGGTCAAGCGATCAACAATAACCCAGATTGCATTATTACCTCGAGATGTCTTCGGTAATCCAACAACAAAGTCCATGGATATATTCTCCCATTTCCACTCTGGCACTGGTAAAGGCTGAAGCATCCCTTCCGGTAACTGCCGCTCTGCTTTAACCTGCTGACAAGTCAAACACTTCACAGTAAAATCGGCAATATCTCTTTTCATTCCATCCCACCAGTAATACTCCCGCAGATCTCTATACATCTTAGTACTGCCCGGATGAACTGAAAACGGAGAACTATGAGCTTCACATAACAACTCTCTCTTCAACTGTGAATCACAAGGCACACACAATCTCTTCCAAAATCTCAAAACGCAATCATTATCAATGTTGAATTCAGGCAACTTACCTTTCTGAACCAGCTCTACCTTTTTCTGCAACTCACTATCTTGCTTCTGTGCCTGCTTGATTCTATCTGATAGAGAAGATATAACTGATACCTGAAACAAAACAGAAGGACTTCCTGCACCAACAACTTCTATGACAAAGTTCATCAAATCGTTAACCAAAGGATCACGTTCCAAACACAACATTGCTAATGAAGCATTACTTTTTCGACTCAAAGCATCAGCCACTTTATTTGCTTTTCCCGGATGGTAATGAATTGTACAATCATAATCCTTGATTAATTCCAGCCATCTCCTTTGTCTCATGTTTAACTCTTTCTGAGTGAATATATACTTTAAACTTTTGTGATCGGTATATATTTCACACTTTACTCCATACAAATGATGCCTCCAAATTTTTAAAGCAAAAACAACAGCAGCTAATTCCAAATCATGTGTAGGGTAATTTACCTCATGAGTCTTCAACTGTCGTGAAGCATAAGCAATTACCTGATCATTCTGCATTAGGACGCAACCAAGTCCTCTCAATGAAGCATCACTATATATAACAAACTCACCATTCCTGGAAGGTAGTGCCAAAACTGGAGCATTCACCAATCTTCTTTTCAATTCCTGAAAACAATCATCACATTCTTTTGTCCAGATAAACTTAACACCCTTCCAAGTTAGCTTAGTCATTGGACTAGATAACCGTGAAAAATTTATAACAAACCTTCGGTAATAGCCCGCCAAACCAAGGAAGCTACGAATCTCGGTTACATTTGTGGGTCTTGGCCATTATTCCATAACTTTTGTTTTTGCAGGATCAACAGTTATTCCATCTTTAGAAACAATGTGACCAAGGAAAGAAATTTGTTGCAACCAAAACTCACACTTGCTGAATTTCCCATACAATTTATTTTCTTTTAAGGTTTGCAAGATAACCCTTAAATGTTTTTCATGCTCCTCTTTACTTTTTGAAAACACCAAAATATCATCAATGAAAACCACCACAAACTTATCCAAGAACTCCTGGAAAATTCTATTCATTAAGTCCATGAATACAGCAGGTGCATTGGTTAGCCCAAAAGGCATTACTACAAATTCATAATGGCCATATATCGTACGGAATGCGGTCTTCGGAATATCTTCCTCCTTTACCTTTAGCTGATGGTACCCCGATCTCAAGTCAATCTTTGAAAAACACTGAGCTCCCTGGATCTGATCAAACAAATCATCGATATGAGGCAAAGGATATTTGTTCTTAACAGTGATATTATCCAAGGCTCTATAATCAATGCAAAGTCTCATAGAACCATCATTCTTTTTAACAAATAAAACAGGAGCACCCCATGGTGATGTGCTAGGTCTAATGAAACCTTTCTCTAATAAATCTTGCAATTGCTCCTTCAACTCTAAAATTTCAATTTGTGCCATTCGATAAGGGGGTTTTGAAATTGGCTTAGCATCAGGAACTAAGTCAACAGTAAACTCAACTTCCCGATCTGGTATTATTCCAGGGAACTCATCAGGAAAAACATCAGGATACTCATTTACCACTGGCACATCATTAATCTGAATAGTTCCTTTATTTTCAACGACGTGTGCAAGGTAACATTCATTTCCATCTTTTACAAGTTTCTCGGCCTCTTGATATGTTATCAAAAGTAAGGGTTCATTCTTGTAAACAAACTGAAAGTCTTTCTAAAAAGAAACTTCTTTAGCTCTACAGTCAATCTTAGCATGGTAAATAGAGAGCCAATCCATACCCAGGATAACATCAAACTCTACTAGAGGTAGAACAATAAAGTTTGCAAGTAGGTTCTTTCCACAGATAAGGATAGGAAGATTCTTATAAATTCTTTTTGCCTCAACATTCCCCCCAGGTGTTTTTACCAAAAGTTCAGGAGTCATTTCTTGAGATGGTATTCCCATTTTACTAGAAAAGGTTTCAGAGATGAAAAAATGTGTAGACCCCGAATCAAACAACACACTGGCATAATCTGAAAAAACAAACAATGTACCTGATACAACTTCATTTGATGGCCCAAAATCTGCTGAAGTAGTTGCAAAGGATTTCACCACCCCTTTCTGCTTGTAGTCTAACTGCTTCCCATCACTCAAGCTCCTTGTCGGACACTCGTTTGCATAGTGACCCATCTCATTGCACTTATAACATTTCACTAACTGTAAGTCAAATTTGTTCTTACCTTCACATTGATCCTTTTCAGTGCAATCACGAGCCTTATGTCCCATCTTACCACATCGGTAGCACTTCCCAGAATTCAGAAGACATTCCCCAGCATGCCTTTTGCCACATTTATCACAAACTGGAAACATAGTTCTCTTACCATTAGACTTTTTTGAAGAATTCTTACCTTTCTCCTGCCACCTCGGTCTCTTCTTCTGCTGGTTGTTATAGAAAACATGGTCATCGGCAAACTCCATTTCCACCTTCTCAGCACATCGAACAAGCTTTTCATAACTTTTAAACTCACGAGAAGCTAATGCCCTTAGATATTTTGGCTTTAATCCTAAGTAAAAACGGTTTATTTTACTATCAAGGTCTCTGATAAAATTTGGAGCATACCTTGCCAATCGAGTGAACCTTTCATCATAGGCAGCCACTGAGTCTTCCTCTTGCCTCAATTCCAAGAATTGATTTTACATCCTATGTCAAACAGCCTTAGGAAAATACTTCTCAAGAAACATACCTTTGAATTCATCCTAGTCAAGAGCATCAATTTCATCGGCATCCCTGATATTTTTAACCATAGACCACCACTGATCTGCTTCACCCTCCAAACGGTAAATAGCAAGACTATCCTTTTGATTGTCTGAACACCCCATGACATCAAAAATCTTCTCCAGTGCTTTAATCCACCCTTCAGCTAGCACAGGGTCAGATGATCCTCTGAATGATGGTGGATGTTGCCTCATGAAATATTCCACCACTGACATGTTCCTCTGCGGTTGATCTGGCTGATCTCGTGCATGGATACCACCTCCATTTATCGCTTGAGTCAACTGCGCCATTACTGCAACAAACTGTTCAGTTCCAATTCCGACCATTTCTGGATGCTGATTCGGAAGGTTATTTCCTTCTGTATGCCTTCCGAGCACTGCTTCCCTGTTTCCTCTGCGGAAAACCATTCTGAACAAACATGTCATAGATAAAGCAACATGGTAATCTTTAAATGCTATATCATTTCGAAAAAAATAAAATATATTTTTGGATAATAATTTAATAGAATTCTAACTCCTAAAGTTATCTAAACCGAACTTTGATACCAACTATAAGGCCCCAGCCTTAAACCTTACTTAATCTTGAGTTATTACAAGATTACACATTGAGGATCTTTTCGGGTTTAGAGTTTTAGAGAATTAGATCATAAAACTTGCATTACAGTCCACATATAAACAAAGTGGTTACATAAAGATAGTATTATTCATTCCCATCAAAGGAAACATATTTAAAATAAAACATGGATTATTTCTTGACACTTCCTTGACACTATCATCATATCATGTACCTTTCCCTTGACCTGTGAAAAACATTTCAAATAAAAACTTGGGATGAGCATAAAAAGCTCAGTATGGGTTATAAAAAAAACATGGAAAGGAAACATGAGTTCATATATACATAAGAATGAAATCATACTTTACCCATAAAACATAGGCACTTTAACATACCTCATAAAATCATGAATAAATCATAGGAATCATAAGACATAAAGGTAACTTGAGGCATTCATAACATTCTTACGTAGGGAGTAACCCTCTTGGTTACATTTGGAATACCCATCACAGTATATTCCCTAAAATCTCTTCGGAGAAACCTTAACGTTTCACTCCTTCGCGTTACCCAATGCATTAGAGAGCTATAACGGGCTCACCCGCCCTTAGTTTATCACAGAACCACCCGTCATCCTAATAATGCCCAAGAACCATAACATAATCATATCACATAAAACATGCATAAAGGAAACATAAAATTTCCACCTTTCAATCAATAGATATCAATACAACACATTGATATAAAAACATTATGAAAACCATTTTCAATACCAAAATAAAAGAAAAGTAAAACATGGTATTTATTTTACTTTTAAAAAGAAGGTATGGCTTGTAGAGGAAGCCGAAACTCAAATAACGGTCACGACGGCGGAGAAGTCGTTGTCGCCGCATACGTACGACAAAAACATTCCCTTTTGTCGTTTAGTAAACGCTTCGTATAAAAAATATTCCTTTTGAATAAACTTAAAAGTCAAAGGGGTTTATACACCGTATAAAAGAATGTTGTGTATAAAATAAAATATGCCTCAACGAAAGGAGATTGAGATGAAGTCCCATACCTCGTATCCGAAATGACCCGACCGTTCTTTAATCTCCTGAATAATAAACTTGAGTTAATCTCTACATTCTTGTGAATCTTTTTCAAGTTCATTATTCCTTTTATACCATGTTATGAACATCATGTAATCAGTTAAGTTAATAATGTTCATTTTGTCGGTATTTGGTTCTTAAGTCAAAAATAGACTTCTTACACTTACATGTTGTTAATTTGGTCAAAGGTTCATTATATACAGTATGGTATTCATGATGTAGATATCATATATGTCATATATATCCAGTATATACATGCATTTATAATATTACATAATCATTTAGAGGTAAGAAATGAAATGCATCGTTCATGGAGACGGTAAGCCGTACGTACGCACGAACGCTACTTTCATTTCTATTTCGTATTTTATAGAATGGAATCATAATGATATAAAGGTATATTATAATTCCAGTATAATATCATATATAATATCATAGTTCCATCCTTTATATGTCCCACATATGGTATTTAACGAATCAAATCACTTTGAGGGGGCGGTAGTCCGCACTTCCTAAAATGAAGATATCGTGTTTACCCATAATGGAAACCATAAAGGTATGCCCAAAATGAAAAAAACAGAAGCTTAAGGAAAACATAAACATATTATATATCATATATAAAAATAGTGACATCATAATGGCCACCTTTGAAGGTGTTAAATGAGTGTTGAACATTCATTGTTTCGGGAGGCAGAATTTCGCCATCCACGGAAACCGTATGTTCTTTAACCATTTGATGTAGTTGTGTGAGAGTGTATCTCAAATAAATATTATAACAACATCCTTTTATATTTAAGATACTGGTGTTGTTACAAAAAAAGTAAATAAAAAGAGTTTAGGGGGGTTGGAGAAGCAAAATAAAACAAATGAACATGAGAGAATGAATTACCTTTAAAAGTGTATCTCCTTTTGATTTGAGTCTAAAGGCTTCCTTTGAAAGGCTTCTGCCCAAAGGGAATCCTCTAGGATGAGGAGAGGGATTTTGAAAGAGTAAATGGGCAGGGGTTGGCCGAGCCAAAGGCTTGAGTAGTGTGTGAAATGAGGTAGTGGTGGGGGCCTTTTATAAGAGGAGAGGAGGGGCACTTTTGGAAGGTAAAGAAATATTACATTATTTGAAAATGTTTTTCGGTTTTAAAAGGTCACACATTGATATAATTCGTGGATAAGGTGATAAGGCTTCGAAATCCACTCATACAATAAGTTTTGGACATGTGTAGTTCATATATATTACATTATCTTTCCATTTTATTTAAATCGTCAAATAATGATGTCATCGCTGCATCATTATTATGTCATAAATAATTTAATTTATTTAATGTCTAAAAATCATAAAAAAAATACTATGATGTAGGAAATATTTTTAGATTTCCAATGACTATTTATAATCAAAAATATGATCTTTATAACCCCATGTAAAATTTGTTTTCGTAACAAATCTCTTGTTTGTGTCATTTTTACTTTAACATTTAATAAAATGTTATTTATGTCATTTCCAAACCAAAGTGTCTCCATGGGGTCCCCAAGTTGACCCATGGCTTGTCTTGGTTGGAAATGACACAACCAATAAGGTTGGGACATGTGTCTAGGTCATTTCCTATTATTAAAGCATTATTTATACCTTAAACTACCCTAATTACCACTAATCGCGATTAAGAACTTAATAAGTTACTATTCACCAAAAAATTATTATAATCTGATTGAACCACATTTTACTTCTTAATGACAACCATGTATGTATGATTTTCAAAATTCAATACACATTAGTGGCAAACTTTCATTTAACTGAAAAATCAGTTTGCTTGATTACCACTTAGTGGTTTCACTATTCATCAAAAATGGAAGTTTTTCAGAAAATTACCAAAAATTCACCCTAAGCTATATTTGATATTCCGAATTAAAAAATGAAGTCTATTTTACAAAATTAAAATCATATAAGTCACATTAATTAATGTAATAATTAATTCCCGCTGCCAGAGCAAATAGCCTGTTTTTACAAAACAATAAGTATCAAAAGATTGACACCAGTTTAAGTCTAATTTCAAAGTGAAATTGATTCCAATGACCACCATTGGATAAAATGGTAAAAATATATTCTAATTTCACTTCAAAACCAATTAAAAACATAATATAATCATATAAATAAATTAGATTAAAAAGCAGTTTTGATGTAAAATGCAGTATTTTTCACTATTCATTAAAAAATGAACATTGTCAGAAAAATACCAAAAATTCACACAAGGTAAATTTTGATGTCCCAATCATAAAGGATAAGTTTATTTTGACAAAAATAGTTTATAAAATTGTCAAAATATAGATTCAAAAATGGGTTTCCATCAAAAGGCAGTAAAACAATCTTTTAAGAATATTAGTGTATTCCATGCATAAGATTGTATTTATTTTCATTTTAAGCCTCTATAACACTATCTTAATCATTAATAGACATAGATAAAAATATCTATTATTCATTACTTACTGGGGATGTAACACTGACAGTCTACCCACATCCTTCAACTTATGATCCTTCACTTCCAATATATTTGAGAATAGTTTCATGAGAAGGTATGACATAAAGTGTACATCAAGGTGCAATAGAAACTTTCTTTGTTGGTTTTATTGTTTCTGGGTCACTTCTATCATAAATTGGTGATCCCACATCTCTGACAATAGTGTCAGGCTTCTCCACCCAATCTGATGAAAATGATACTTGTTCATTTGGACCAAGACTAGGATCTACTAGATCCCTTTTTCTAAATAAGATTAAACTTGTCTTACCATATATCTTTACCACCATCCCATTCCATTCTCCATGGGGTCTAGTGAATCCTTATTCTCTTATAAATATCAGAACATAATCAGAAACCACAACATTAAATATCTTTATCATCATTATCTTCACTTACTCATCCTTTCTCCTTTCGAATTTTTTAAATCACTCTTGAATAGAAAAGTGAATTTGAATTAAAAATATGTTTTATCATCCCATTTATGTACACCATAAGATATTTACTCTAGTTTCATTTATCTATTTTTTATAGTAAATACACTCTGTATATATATTGATACTTAAGAGAAGTGAATATCCTATTCTTGGGAGAAATCTAGTGCCTAATACACTGCAATAAAATTCTGCACTCACCTTTTAATTATGAGGAAATGAGTCTCCAATGTTCGTCATTTCAAGTTAGCTATATTAGAGTTGTTTCATAACAAAATAATTCAATTTCTGGTAGAGATGTACCATTGTAATCATCAACCATTCCTTTTTGAGGAACCTTATGTAATTCAGCCCAATTTCATGAAGAGAATGAGATTCTCTTCCCTTTTACTATATACATGACCAAGCTACATCAATTCCATAAAATAAGATAAGTTTTCATGTTAAATTTATATACCAGATTTTGGTAAAAGATTACGTCATTGTTTGCAAACCAATCAAGAAATTATTGATCCGATAGTACCATTAACAACATTGAAATTCTTTCTAAGAGCCAGTCCATGAGTACTTCATTCTCTAAGATTATAACACGGTTCTCCAAACTAAGATTTAAAGGATCTGAATATTTTCTAGATACACCTTTTTGTTTCATAAAATCCATATTCTCACCATCTTCAAGAGCTCGCTTCACATACCATATTCTAATTAGATATGTATGGAGTTCAAATTGTGATAGGTCAAGAGTAAAGAAAGAGAGAGGTAGATATGAGAGAGTATTTAAAAATTAGCTGAGTTTATCGATTCTACTTTATGTAATTTTGGGATTTTGATATTACACAACCACAAAAATATGAACCATCTTTAACAAAAAATAATAAAATAGGGCCATTTTTTAAAAAACATAAAACCAATAAAAATAATGAGTAATAAATGTCAACATGACATACTTTTTATAACCCCAATGGCGTCTATATGAAAAATGTGTCGGTATGAAATTGGTGTAGACATAAACAATTCAACGAAAAGTATAAAAGAAAAGGAATCATATGGTCTTACTGATGGATCATTCCTAACTCTTATATGTTTTAATTCATTCTTTCAGAATTCAATTTGTTTGAGGACATTTCAGGAAGATGATATTCAGTTCCCATATATTATTCCGTGATATCAAATTTTTAATAATGATTTCACAAAAAGTTATGTCTTAAATTAATATGGTTTGTTCTATAGTTAGAAATTGGATTCATAAAAATCTAAATAGCACTTGTATTGTTACATTTTATAGGTACATTTTTAAATTGATATCCATTGTCTGGAAGAATGTGTTTTTCCAAAAGATATTTGTGCAAAATAGCTACCAGTAACTACATATTCAACTTTGGTATTAGATAATGCTACAGATATTTTTTTTTACACAAAACCATGAAACCATAGACACTCCCAAAAAGTGACATGTCTCATTGGTTATCATTCTATCTAACTTCCATCCACCAAAATCAGCATCAGAATAACTCACTATATCAATCTATTTTCCATTGGGGAAAACAACCCTAAATTAATAGAATGTTTGAGGCATTTTCTGTTTTTTTAACAACATTTAAGTGAGATTCATTGGGATTAGAGTAAAAATGGGAACACATACACAAAATAGACATTATATCTTTCCTACTAGAAGTCAAGTTGAGAAAACTCCCAATCATTCCTCTGTAAGTGGTTTAATCAATATATTTACCATCTTCATAAATCTTCAGTTTTCAAATAGTACTCATTGGAGTGTTAATATATTTAATGCTATAAAATACAAATATTTTCAAAATATATTTTATTATATACATTGATATGAAATGAAAAAATCATTATTTTGATAAATCTAAAAACCACGAAATAATTTTTGTTCACCCCTGAAACAGTTTTTAAATTCATTTCCAATGATTTTAGAAAAACCAAAAGACAAAAAATATCTTGAAGATCAGAAAATAATATCATCAAAATAGATATTAACATCCAAAATATCTGAAGAAATCTGTTTTATAAAAAGGGTAGGATCATCAATTCCTTTTGTAAAAACATGGGAAATAAGAAACTTCTTAATATATCATTCCATGATATTGGAGCTTATTTTCAATCAAGTAGAACTTTTTTTAATTTGAAAACATTATTTTGAAAGAGAGGGTTTGTAAAACCTTGGTTTTTTCAAAACAATCATCCTCAAGTATATATCAGTTTAGGAATTCACTTTTGACATCTATTTGATAATGTTTATCATTAAAATGAATATCATATGGGTGAAAGATTATGATGTCCTCATGTATAGAAACATGTGAAAAATTTCTTCATAGTCAATTCCTTCTTCATGACTATAAAATTGTGTAACAAATATTTCTTTATTTTTATGTTTGTTAATAGATTCATCTATTTTATTACAAGATGGAACTTAAGTCCAATTGTCATGGTGTATTTGGTTCCATAGACAAGTTTCCATTCTGTATTTCTTTCAAATTGATTATTTAATTCATGAATATTCATAAACCAAAATTCATATTTAATTAGATCATTGATATTTTTAGTTTAATGTTGTGAAAATAATGCTTGATTCTCAACCTAATTTCTAATATAAGATGTAGTTTGTATACCTTTATGTAAGTCTATGACAATATCATCTAAATGATGGTTGTTAATAGTTCTAGTTGGTCTAGAAATTTGGGGGATAGTATCTTCAGGTTCATCTACAGGTTCAGGTTCATCATGATCAGATTCTAAATAATTTCTAGAACTGTTTGATTTATCAGATTTCATGACAAAAGGATTAGATGATTTTTTATTTATGTACAGGTTTCATATATCATCATCAATGTTGTCTAGGTAGATCATAGGTACATGTTGATCTGTTTTATAAAATTTGATATGATCATATGTTTTCTTCTTGAGAATAGGTCTAATTTACTTGGGGTTGAGTAACCTAGGAGGATTAATTCATTACTCTTGGAAGAATATATTTATATATTTGTCATAGTGTTAAGAATATATACTTTTCTACCAAAAACCATGAAATAACAATCTTTGGGATCTCTATTGATCTACAGATCATATGTTTTTTTCTAGTGAATATATCTAATTAGAACTCTATTAATTATGTAGCAGGTTGTATTCACAGCCTCAACCCAAAATTAAGTATGTAGGTCATATTCATAAATAATTTTTTGGGAAACCTCTTGTATGGTTATATTTATTATTTCAAAAACTACATTTTATTGAGGTGTCCTAGGGAAAGAGACGTTATGACGATAGACATTGTGTGAGTAATGGGATTCAAGGTCTTGATTTTCAATCTCACGACCTTGAGCATTTATTATGGAATTTATTCTATGTCCACTCATATTTTCCATTGTTTTAGCATACTTGGTGAAGTAAGTATACAATTCAAATTTTCATGCAAAGAAATATGTACATGTATTCCCAGAATAGAAATCTAAAAGAACATATACATTGTTTGTCCCATTTAAAATAGAAACTCATGATTGTCCAATCAAATATATATGAACCAAATATAAAGGTTGAGATATGGAAACATTATTCATTGATCTGAATGATATCTTTTGTTGTTTACTATATTGACAAGGATTACATACATTATCATTTGGAACTCATGTTTGGAAAGATCCTTGACTGAAACCTATATACAAATCATTCATGAGTGTGTACATTACAATGTCCTGATCTCTTATGCCAACACCAAGACTCATTATGAAATATAATTAACCAAGAATTTTTTTAGAATCTAATGAATCTAATTTAATATAATATTAATTTTTAATTTCTAAGAACATGAAATACTACTTCATTATTATAGTTGAAACCATTACAAGCATCATTTTTAAATTTATCATGAAATTCATCATCACACAATTGTGATATACTAAGATGATTATATTTCTATACATAAATAAAATGAACTTTAGAAATTAAAATATAGTTAGAGTTTCTAATCTGGCATATGCCAATTATTTTTCTGTTTATGTTGTCACTAAAGAAGAAATATCCACCATTAATATTTAATAGGTTATTAAAGCATGAATAATCTTACTTCATGTGTCTTGAATATCCACATTCCAAGTACCAAAATCTATTATAGGATCTCTTCCAATATCTTTCATACATAATAATAATGAAAAACATATTTTTCCATATATAGTGCCTCATAAGATATGTCAACTGAATTTGAATCATCACATGATGAGATATATAACATCGAAAATATGTGATTTATGAAAAACACTTCTTAGGTAACCTTATATTCTCTTGAAAACAATTCATATTATTCTGAAAATGAAATTCAATATAAAATCATGACAATAATGAACTATAACCTATCTGTTTACCAAGAATTTGAGTAAGAGTATTTTTTCTATTAGAACAATTTTATAGATCATAAATCAATTAATCATTATAAATTTGTAATTAATTTTTACTTTTAGTAGTTGAGAATTATATTTCTTCTTTAGCTTATTAAATGTTTCTTCCATCATGTTACATTATTCAAATAGTTTTTAACTAGCCTTATTTTTGTATTCAAATTCATTTTTAGAATAATAATAATTTTTTTGTAGGAGAATCTAAATTTACCTCATAAGTGTTTTTCATCAGACCCATATTTTCAATGTTATCTTTCTTATCATGAGATGATTATGATTCAATTGATCTGTCATATGAGACACTACAGGTTGATTTCATTCATTTCATATACTTCTTTTCATTTTTTTCAAAATAGTTTTTTATTTTAATTTTGTACAGTCTTCTTTGACATGTCTTCTCTTGATTCATTCATTGATGAAAATCACCTCAGATTTTACATTTATTTTTCTAGTAATTTTTCTTTTTACCCTTGTTATAATACCCTCTTCTGGAATTAGGCTTCCTGATGAATTTTTTCCTTTAATAAAGTTTATTTATTCCTCTCTCTAGATGAGGTTATTCTTCTTCATTATCTGATGTTGATTCTCTATTATTGGACCTTTCAACTAAATCTAGAACCATCACTTTTTTCCTTAATCATATAGGTAGTAGTAATGAAGGATATAGATTTTCTCTTAGGTCCATCCCGTTATACATTGTTGAATTTAAAATCATCCACATACATCATAATGTTTCCAATGAGTACTTTAACATGTAATTTGATGATGTCACATGATTCACTTATTGAGAAATAAGTTCTTCTCCATCAATCTATTGTGTATCTAAGAATCCTCATAATTATTTTATGGAAGAAATACATCTTCCATTGAAGATCATAGTGTTCACAATTTCATTAAACCTAAGATATATGCCATATAAAGGCTCATCGAGCATCATCATAAAATTATCATATTTAATGCTATATGTGTTGCATCTCATTTATTTATCATTAAAAATTGTTTCATGTGAAAGATGCAAAGTATCTAAAATATCATGGGATGTTTTACATGCTGAATTTCTGTTAAATTTCTTATCTCTTAAGAAAAACTATATAGAATTCATGTATTTTTAATTATTGTTATAATCAGACATTGTTGGGTTATCCCATGTGGTTTTAGTAGTTTTAGTGTTCTTATATTCATCTTTACTTGAAGAAAACATTTTGAAACCCATACATTATGTGTGCATATTCATTTTAATTTTCCAATGTACATTATTTCTTTCATCAAATAATGCGGTCAGTTTGTAGTAGCCCCTTATAGCCTTTTTTCAATAACAAAAAAAATTTGAACATGGTTTTGAATAGATAATAATTTAATACTGACTGAATTTTTATGATCATTACAATTAAATTAAATCACAGTTGAAAAGATTTGAAAAAGGTTTGAAGACATAAAATTCATGAATCCATTGATACTAAATGTTTTTCAATGTATAGTACTCAACATTGCGGTGAATCAAGTATCTATAAAAAATACTTTCAAATATGTATAATTTGATGTTCTTCAATATGTAAAATTCAATTTCCAAGTTACCCAGTTGTGGTTTTTTATGATCTTGACTGATTGATAAATTTCTAAAACGATTGATTAAGTCTGAGTTGTATCAATTTAATTATTAATACATATTTTAAATAATATCCTAAAAAGTCAATACAATTATAAACAATTTCAAAGACTAACATCATATAGAAATTTTGTTTTATAAAATATGTGATTAAGTAGTGTAAAACTAAAAGGAAAAAACATATCAGATATAAAAAAGGGGTTCAGTCTAATATAGACATAGTCCTATCCATTTAGGGATAACCATCCAATAAGCTGTTTAATATAATAAACAGTTTGATCCACACCCTGGATCGAGGGTCACAACAACATACAAGTTGTTAAGGTCACAAGACATCGAACATAGTTCTTCGTGGGTGAAAACTACCCGGTCACACATGGACCAATTTCAGAATTATCCATGGGAGTAAGGAAAAAGTAAGAAATTATGATTTTAAGGATAACTTTTATCCATCGGTCTGATACAATAGACATTTTTTTCTTAACAGACAGATAAAAACACTTCTCAATAGATATGTAAAAATGAACATGACAATGAATATCTGAATGTGAATGTATTTAGAAAGCTCTATGTGTCATGAGATGTATCTCTTTACTCTTCATATTTAGTTGAGATAATGTTTATGTCCTCTTATAGAAGTTAACAAAAAAACATAGTGTCATATTTTACATTCCAGGTACAATTATGGTTTTGAAGGTATATTCTACTCCTTCTGTGATATGCTAAAGTTTTTTTCTCAATTCTATGTTCTTCTCGGTTGAGATTTCCTTGAGTGTTTGCCTTTTTTTGAGTTTACAATGGTTTCATGAGATTTAAAGATGTTCTTAAGAATGTATTCTCTCGCATGCATACACCACATCATCATTTCATCTGTATTCACAAATTCTTTTATTCTTAAGGGCCCAAAAATAGAATGTATGATCCATTCGAATAGGTTCAATGTACCACGTATTGTCTGATAAAATTCCAAAAAATGATTATATTGTATGTCAATATCATTAAATCACACAAATATGACTGTTAAAAATAATATTAATACAAGTAGATTTAAACAGACTATAGGTGACTCGTCTTTCAGTGTCTCATTTTGTCGCTATCTACATATGTCAGTGTATCAACTCATTAGTATTTCTTTCTTTTGGTGTTTTAATATGTCATTGACTCATGACATTGTTGTCTTGTTCGTTTTATCAGTGAAACAGTAGAACTAATAGTGACTCATTTAAATATTGAGTTCGTTCTTCTGTCAATGAGACAATTGAACTAACAATGACTCATTTTAACTAATGGTGAGTGTTTGGGTTGTTTGCACCATGAAAAAGATGTTCACTTGGACTGACGGTAGGTCATATGCATTGTTGAGTCATATTAAATGTTAGCGGTCTATGATGGTAAGTCATATGCAATGATGAGTTGTCTGTGTCGGTGAGATAGTTGATTTATCAAAGACTCATTCCAGCTGTGGGATCTTTCAACAGTGTTAGATTCACATACATAGAACATATGCCTTTTTGAACTATCTCTTAGTTATTCCTACATCTGTCAGTGATTCATTTGACTATCATTGTTAGTGAATCATGCTCAGATAATTTTAGATGTTTGGTTTGTCTTACGGTTCAGCAAAGTCTTATAGTGCTAATACTCATAATTATACATAGATAATAAGTTATAATCTAGTTTAGACTGAAACAAACATAAATAGTTATATGATTGAACTGTTTTGATAATCAATATAATGATTTGACATAATTTTGGATCTGGAATATATTAATATATAAGTTAATATATGATAGTATTTTTGATAATGAAAACAATTATAACCAGAGATAGTGACCGATATTATATATGTTTAATCTTAGTGGATAAAATTTTATGTGCTTATTAGTTTTTCCATAATTCCATGTTTTATGACAATGTTATTTTATCGCGGTTAAGGTTCATATATGATATCTGTGTTACATACTGCCAAGATTTATTTTTGGACTTATGATATTTATATTTAAACATTATGTTCATGTTTTTACATTTTTCTTTTTATGGTTTGTTTTATGTTCTCAATTTTAACCCTTAATGATAATTTTTTCTCAACCTTCTTATGTTTTCATTTCCCCAGTATATAATGAATGAATTTTGGATGGAAAAAATAGGTGTTGATATTTTTTAGAAATGTTCAAGACCATACACCATGTTAGAAGATTATGTTCCCTGTTTCTAAACACACTATACTAATACGATATTTCGATGTCTTTTAGTGTCAGGAATTATGTATTCTATAAATTAAATGTAAATTCTATTTAAGCCATGCTTGGTTATTTACACTTATATGTTTGTTATTAAGTTAGACCCTTTGAAGTACCAAAGGAATATTACATCCTTTTACTCTTTTATGGTGGATTAGATAATGAATTCATAATAGAATAAACAAATTATTTTTTAATTGGATTATAAAATAATACACCATTATTTTTTTGGGAAAGGTTTCTGTGTTACCCCTCTCAATGGGAGATCATGTTTTCGATAGATCTATAATTAGACACTTCTACAACAATGATGTCATTATATATTATGGATCCTTCTTATTTGTGGGAATCATTGATATAGATCAATTCTATATTTACTATGATTTTGTTCAAATGAGTGTTTCACCTTACTATTCAATGGTTTTTTTCATAAAGAAGATCAATGGTTTACTTTATATTTGTATCAATGTTCATCACATAAATATGGAGATATTCGAGGGGTTTTGATATCTTCATTGTATTTATGAGTTATTTGATTATATGAAAAAAGATATATTACCACCCAACATTTCCAAACGTGTATATTACAAAATTTTTTATAATAAAAAAACATCAACACAAAGATAGTATTATTATACTTCTTTTGTAAACATATAACACAAACATATAATCATGTAAATGACCATCAATGTTTCCCAAAATATTCTTCTCCATTAGAACTCTTACAAAAAAAATTCACTATCAACTAATCATGAATTCATATGAAAGGGTGAGAAATATGGCTAGAAAGGATAAATATACAAGATATCTAATCATAACATGATCATATGGGTATGAATACATATGAAATACTTTTTAATGTCAACCCTTCATAACAATTATGATATTAATTAGTCATAAAAAAATTATTGTTAGTTCATAAGTCCTAAATTGTAAGGGAATAAAATAACATAATCCATTATATCAGAACATCGATATAAAACATGAAACTATATAACACACAAAAACATGTGACTCTGGGAATGTTTAAAATTGGTAACATCTTCACACATTAAATTAAATACATGTATTATGGCCATTTATTAAGTATATGGATATGAAAACTTGTTTTGTGAAGAAACAAGTACACCACATAGGTTATCTATCTTTACCCAATTATATGGAGAGGGATATAGAGCCCCCATCACATAATTTAAATCATAAATATGTGTTCCAAAAAAATATAAACGATATTAGAATCTATAAAATTAAATGAGATTCAAAATATTTTCCTCACATCATAACTCAAGGAAAAGAAAAATAACTCATTAATATTAAACCATAATAAAATATAAAATAAAGATAAAAAATAATAATATTATCATTAGATCATATAACCAATAAATCATAAGAAACAAAAATAATTTTATCTTATATTTAATAAATAAATCATTAAAAAAATATATATTTTTTTTAAAGTGTTTTCATTTATTAAAATGCATCACATTTATTAAAAGAAATAAAATTAATTGAAAATAACATTGTAACCATAGAAGGTAATAATAATGTAAATATGGAATCATGAAATCATATTAATAAAATCATTCTACATAATTTAATAAAAAATTATTTTTTACTTTTTCTAGAAAATTCACAAATACCTACATTGGATAAAGACTACTATATTCCAATCAACCAATTTAGTAAAAATTAAAACATGTATAATATTAACATTAATCGTACCTAGTATAATATTAATAATAATTTTGAATATATTTTTAGAAACCATGGATTTGGATGATTAATATTACCCCATAGAGATTTAAAGGAATATAATCTCAAATTTTGATCAGATTGTGGAATAAATATATATCGCATTATAGTCAGTATTATCAGATTCCCATGAAATAAAAAATTTTATATAAATTATAATATCATAATATTCTATATAATCTCATAAAATACATTTTTGGGATGTATAAACAGCACATAGATGAAAAAATTTATGTATAAGGCATGTGTCCCATAGAAGTAAAACTGATACATAATATGTTATCTTATATATTCACTCTCATCAGGCTCATGAAAACCACTTATATAATAAATATATTTTTGTTATAAATATATTATATAAACATATTAATATATATAATTCAATATTTAATTTACTTATGTCTTTATATTAACCATTTATTAGCAACTCAATGTTTAATTTATGTATCACATAATGACCGCTATGGTTCTTGTACATGTTTTGAATTGTTATTATTACTCCTCCTTCATAGATCATGATTTCATTATCTCTAGAAGGATAAAAATTATATTAATATCATATATACTAATTAATGTTTTTTATGTTTACATATAATAAATATTAATATAATCTAAAATATACTATTCATGTAGATGATAGTTCATACGTACGCATGTACACTATTTTCATTATATGTATTTTGGAAACAATGAATTTAAATTAAATATATATATATATATATATAAATTAGAATTATTATGTCATATATATTATTCAATATCATCTAAATCATCCTTGATACATTCCATGTAATGTGTGAACAAATCATATTATTTTGTGAAGTCAATAGTCCATGTGTGTAGAAATGAATTTATCTTGTTTACTAATAATTGAATGCATAATGTTATTTTATATATATTTTTTATAAAAACATAGAGATATAATATAAATAATATATATCATATAAAAACTATTTTCCATCATAATTATTAATCCTTAGAAGTGGTAATGGAAAATAATTCACAATTTTATTTTGTGAGGAGTATTTCGTCGTACACAGGAACGATATGTTCATTACATAATAGATGTAAATGAGTTTGAGTGAAGCATGAACCATTAAAATTATAATTTCTCTGAATATTGAGAATAAGTATTTTATTATATAATCATGTAATATAATTGATGGGGTTCAAGGAATAAATTAAATGAAAAAATTTGTTGAGGAATGTTACCTCTTCTTTGGTATATCATTTGGATTTTCAATAATTGATAACTTTTGTTGGATTTCTGCCTAAATAAAGGCTGCTAGGATGTAAGTAAGTAATTTTATATGATATTTGGATATAGATTAGTTGAATCAAATAGGTTATGATATCTTATGATAAGATAATGGGATGTTTCCTTTTTTAAGAGACGGTAGGGGAACTTTTAGAATTTATTAAAATATTAATTTATAATAAATCATATATCAATCCAAATACCTCAAAATATATTTATTATAAGATATTTTATAATAACTATTTAATAATTTAAAAAAAAGATTATATATAACTTTTGTGTCATTTTAAACCTTATCATTTTGATTAACCCTTAGTTAATACATTTTAATTTAACTTCGGTAATAATGGTTTTAATATTAATAGGATTTAATTTTTACATATAACATATAAATATGACATAAAATGTAAAATATAATATATATTCAACCATATTCATTTTAATTGACCTTGTGTATTATTTTTATGATTTTCAAATAGTTTAATGTAATATAATTTTCATAAAATATCTTAACTGTCAATTTTGAAACAACTCATAACATTGACATTATGATAATTAATAACACAAGATAAACCCAAAAAATCCATTTAAATCACCCTTTATGATCTAATATTAACCTATAATTTAGTTTATCAACTTAATTAAGTAAAATTATGTTTAATTTAATATTTCTAATATGAATAAAAAAATTGTTTCATTAATTGAATATTTATTGCATCACATTGTGTAATTATTCATGAATATTAATTATCCACTAAAAATTAAAAATTTTAAAAAAAATTGAAAAAATATAGACTTAATAAAAAGACATATAGTCTATCATATATTTTATTTATTCCCAATTCAAAAATAATTTACTCATTAAAAGTAAGAGTGTGATATTTTTTTCACTCTCCTTGGTTTTAATATTATCTTAGTAGATTATATGGAAATCTGTCCATTAAAAAAATAAATTCCAATCCATTGGTTTTTAGTGTAACATAAAATCCATCAAATGTATTTTTTAATAATTTAAGGCAGTTTTTATATATTTAAAAACTTGTCTTTACCCTTAATTACATGATTTATCCTTAACAGTGGTAACAAAATTACAACAGTTACTATTTATATTATACAAAAATAATTGGTACAAAATTAAAAAAAATTACATTATGATTAAAAATATGGAATCTATTTTACAAATTTCTGTACATAATTATTATGAATTAGTTAAAAAATAATATCATTGACAGAATGATAAAATATTTTTTAATGAGAAAATGTTCAAAAGATTTATTTGTTTATAATTCCATATTTAATTTGAAAATGAATAAATTGATCTAAATTGGATAAAATGATAATTTTTTTTATTTTATGCATTAAAATAATATATAAATTTTTTTATATATAATTTACTTATAATAAATATAAATCTTGAATTAAAATTCAGTATTTGTCTTTATTCATTGAAATGTGTAATATTTTAAATAAATACTAGAAGTTATCCCAATGTAAATGTTTATAAACCACATTCCAATGAAAAGATTATTTTGTCAAATTTAATATATAAAATTATAAAAATCTAAATTGTAAATATGTTTCCCATCAGAATATGAAAAATTTGACATTTTTATAAAAGAGTTCTTTATTAGAAAAATTGGATTTGTTCTTATATCATGTCATGAAAAAACATATGCTTACTATTGAAATAATGAATTTATAATATATATATATATATATATATATAATACAATCAAATTTAATCGTTAAACCTTTTTTTATAAAACACACTTGTTCATATTATTATAGTTTTTCAAAAATAAATTCTTTGTTTTTTTAAAACGTATTTACAATCATTTAAAATTCATTAAAAAAAATTTAAATATAAACATGTAAACCATAATTTTATAATTTAGATAATAATATTCATGCCTTTCTTTTTAATGGTTAGGTTATAATTTTCTAGTTTATTGAAATATAATAAAAAAGATGTTTCATAGAATCTCAGTGTTTGTGTAATGAAAGATAATCTTGGTATTCATGTATCACAACATCTAAAGAAATTAAATTATTTTAAAGAAATATATATATTTCATTAAAATATAGGGGGGTTATAATCTTCCCCTTAAAAATTAATTTCACCCTCAATTTTTTTCTTTGTTATCATTTGTTTAATACCGTAATTTTTCTTTCATAGATTCTTATATTTGTAAAAAAGAATAGTAAAACATACATTTAAAATGGGAATGATTGAATCATAATATTTTCTCAAAGTAACTCATAAATATTTTACCACAAAGGACAACAATGGTGGATGTTGAAAATGTGGACATGAGAGATAAATCAATCTAGTATGTTGTGATAGATTATGATATAGAATATATTCAATATAAGATTAATAATAAAAAACAACAAACAAAATAGGTCTGAAAAATGTAATTGGTATTTTTAAATAATTATTATATGATAAAATTTTATTTAAAAATCCATTGATAATGCTTACATACTTGATTTTTCTCTCCAATGTACAGTCTCACCATTTCATTTTTCATTGATAAATTTCCACATTATCACTTATTCGATGAATATATAGTGAAATTTTCTTTCTTAAAGCATTATTAAATCATGATATTTGTAAATATAAAGACAGTTCATTCCATTTAACTTTATCCCTAAAAAAGATTAGTAGATGTACCATATATTCATAAATCATTATATAGATAGATAATACATTAATCACGAAAACATCCCCAAATGATTAGCATAAATTTTTCAATAAATAGTTAACTTGTAAATCATTAAAAATATAAAAGTTAATAACTTTATAAATTAGTTCACTAAATTTCTCAGAAAAATCATAGAAATAATCCATTTTAAATATTAAAGAATATATTGTTTTTAAAATACCAAAAATATGAATACCATCACCAAATATTCTCTTTAAACATCGTAGATATCATAAATATGTATTAAAACCATAAATTATTTCTTAACACAAATATTATTTAATATAATACATCAGTTTGAAAATATCACAAACCCCAAACATGATAGCATTAAACACTTTTCATTAAATCCTTAATCAGTTCCAATGTGATTATTTCCATCCAATTTTCTTTTTCATATCTAACATAACGTTATCCAAACATCATTGTCTCATCATCAGACACATTTCAAGGGTTTTATTTCACATAATCTCATGCTTTATCACTTTTCACTATTTTGAAGACCATTAGAAATATAATTTCATATCCTTAATTGAAAAATAATGTGGAATAATCATTAAATTTTCCCTTATTACTTAATACAATAAAACTAATTCGACAATATTATTACTGAATTCCATGAAATAAATACTTCAATTATCCACATTTATTCATAAACCATTACTTAGGGTGCATATTCTTATATATTAATTCCCCGTTAATAGAGTCTGAAATATGAAACATGTATAATTTTTCTTCAAACTAAACCTAACCATAATTTTTATGTTTAATGTTAAAAATACTAATATAAAATCACATACCTTTAACATTTTGTTTTGAAATATCTTTATCAATTGTAATATAACTAATACTTGTATAACCTAATTGATTCTCTTCATGAGGTTTCAAACTAGGAAATTGATATTCTCATGTACCATTCCATACAAATTTAAAACATTCAATGCAAATCACATTCCTTCAAGTTACCAGTACATACTAATATCATAAATCATATTTTAAAGAACATGTTTCATAGTATAAAAACACTTAATCATGAAAACATATAATCATGCCTAGTTTCAAATGCTTGAATAATCCTTTTCTCTGATACTAACTATAGTAACCTAGGCATTACATATATGGATATTACATTATTTTTATAGAATAAACAAACACATTCTTAAATAACATATTTATTTAGCACATTTGGAAACATGGACCAAAAACATATAATCTAGTAAAATATTTCTAATGATTTTGAAAAAAATATCCCCCATTAGTACTCCAATATAAAACCGTTCTTTTAAAGTGTTGAATAGAAATTTAAGAGAGGATTAGCTCTATTGATTAGTAAAGGTAAAAATGGAAGCTACATTAGAATATCACAAGAATAAGTGTATGAAAACATTAGAATAACGTTTCAAGATCAACCCGTAATAAAAATGATCATATACATGACTAATAACATAATAATTTTCAATTCATAAGACATCAATCATTTGGTAATCAAAGAACACAATCTATGCGATCTTCACATTTACATAATATATTAAAGTGTGGAATAAACACAAACATGTATATTTTTTAACATGTATAAATAGTAACATGTTTACTCATTAAATAAAGTACATCTAATCATGGTGTTAAATAAATTTATGGACATGAAAAATGGTCCATGCATTAAATTGTGGGCATGAAAACCAGGGCCACACATCAAATTTTTTATACGTAATTAGGATCATTAATAAGAAATATACCTCATGAGTTATTAATCACTAATAAATTCATTTGAGAGGGATATTTGTCTCTCTCATCACATTTTGAAAACAATTTATCTGTTTTCCACATGAAAAAAATATTATAGGAACCCATAAAAATTAATGTGTTTTATAAACATGTAATGATCAAATATTTTATTAATGAAAATTGATCATGATATAATTAAATGTTTTGTTATATAAGATAGTTATATAAAACATATTGACATCCAGGTTTTTATGTTTTTGGATTTTAAAATACCATTAAGAATTTTTTCCTCTTCTAATATAGTTGTTGAAAAATGAACACATGATTTGTATAAATTTAGGGCTTTTACAAATCCAATTTACTTAGACAACAGAAGAGATGGTCTCACCTAGTAGAATTCCTCTATACGCATCCCATTTGTTAGATCTCTTAAATGTGTTAGTTTTCTTGGGATTTTCTCTTGATCAAGCACATGCAGATCATCAATATGTTATGTTTGAACAGAACAGCCTACAGGAGATGTAGAAGTTAATAAATATTACCACTTGAGATATGTTATCTGATTCTCCCTAGGAGTCTATCACCATCCAAAACCATACTGTAAGGTCTTATGTTGGTGTTATATAAGTTATTGTAACAATAACTTATCCTTATGATTATGTGCATTATTCTGGTATAAATAATCTACATTCATTTTATTATTGTTACTTTGTAAATTGTTTTTAATGAAAAAATAGAATATTTAGATAATATTTAAATTCAATTAAGAAATATATTTTAGTGAAATAATGGATTTTTTATTTAAATAATATATTAATAATATATTATTACTAAATTAATTTTATTGAATATATAAGATCGTATAATTTTTAAGAATACAATTGTAATTTTTTTATGGTTTGAAAACTTTATTGTCAAAACACATGAATTTACAATAAATGATGGTTTTATTTTGAAAGTGAATGTTTAAATATTTATAAATTTTTTTAGTTAAAATGAATATTATTTTTGGATTAATGAATTCAATATTATTTAATGGTTAATTTTTCATTATTTTATGAATGTTTAAATGTTTTGGGTAAAAATAAAATATATTTTAAATATATAATGTGTTTTATGACATCATGATGACCCTATAGTTTTGTAATAAAATACTATAAAATGGATATTCTACCAACATATGTTTTAACTTTACAATAATGTTATTTTAGATTTTTTATTATATTATGGTTCCTTAGTGGACCCTACAAATCTTATAAAATATTTCTACTTTTTTCAATGGTTTTCTTCAGAGTGTAACTCACATCCACATAAGAATGACTAATATTTTCCTATGTTCCATCATTAGAGTTATGAAATAATATTTATACTCCCCTTTGGTAAAATCTATGGCCAAAAAACATATCCAAAAACCATGGGTCGGTTTGTGGTTTTGAATATTTAATTATATAGATTCCAAAACCAATGTTTGTGGAATATTAATGAATCTGCCTATTTTTTTCTATATAAACCCACCATAGAAACCAGTTATCATCAGTAAAAATAATTATTTCAGGCCCCTCCTCTACCCTTATCTCAATATAAACCTTCAAATGTTCCCCAAGATCTCATGAATCCCCTTTTATATCTCATGAAGTGACACACATCCAATTAATGTATCATCACTTCCCTTCATTCCTTATTTATGTCCATGTTTCCTTATATTGTTATGACCTTCTATTTTCAATTAAAAATGTAGGGGTATGATTTTGAACTTCCCGTATAATAACGTAATTATTTTTTAATGATTATAGTCCCCTTTACCTCTCATTAATGCCTCCCGTGTATAGTAGGTAACATGCCAATATTCCGTAAGGGATTTCTCTCTCCTCATTTAAATTCAAGAAAATATTTTATATTATGCCTCAAAATTCCATTAAATTTGTTGGGATATCATTTTAAATGATCCCATTAATGTAAATTTCATTTATAAATAATTATATACCCCTTTCTCTATCATCAACCCATTTTACAATTTCTATTTGATGTTGTTATGTTCCAGAAATGACACAAAATTTTCCATGCCAAAATTGTCATGTAAGTGAATAACATCTTGATTTATATATCAAGGATATGCACCATTATAGACATGTACTTGTTGATTGAAGACATAAATTTAGGCTTTTCAAATCTATTTTTTTTAGTAAATTATGATTTTCGATTAATCCATGATGTATGATCTATGTGGAACACTTATTCATGAAATGAAATGATTAAGAAGGGTGTACCATGATAGCACTTCAATGCATTGTGTAATGAATAGTATATTAATTCTCCATGTAGAATGAGGGTGTAATCATGATAATTCATGTGAAATGATTTTTTACACATTCTAATTCAAGTGAAATGAGGGTTTACTCACGCTCCATATGTAATGATTGTTGACTCATCCTAGTATCATATTAATTATTGTTTCCACATCTCCATGTTATGATAATACTGCTATATCATGCATTTATCTTTATGTTTCTATTATGATCCATTGACATTACTATTGCTTAAAATGTTTTTATTCTGTATGGAATGACTTCTTTACTCCATTAATGGGATTTGTATCTCACCCCTTTTATGTATTTCCTCGGGTTATCGCATGCAATGCTAAATCAGAAAGAATGATGGGGTCATGTAAAATAATTTTCCAATAATTTTGTTGTATTATTATGCATTATGTTTTCATATAATGTTCATAATTTCCCAAGGATATATACGATTCGATCCTCTATGTATTCTTAAGTGCATGTTTATGTTATAAATCTTGTTTAATTGGGTCATAAAGAGAAGGGTTATTATAGTATATATCATTGGATAGGTTTATTTATTTTTGGGATAAGGAATAGAAAATACTAGTGAAATCATTTTTTATAAGACTAATTATAATAAAAATAACCCTAAATATTGGAGAGTATAGAGTACCTAGTGAATCAAAAAAATATATCCCTGTATAGATATGAACAGGTACATGTGTCTCTAGTATTGATCTATCCAGAGGTAAACCCGAAAACACTACATTGAGGTAGGCTCAAACGAAAACCTGTGAATGAAAATGGACCCTGCTGCACTAGTGGTTTGAAACTCCTATGGTATATGTGTTAGTAAATTTACATGCTTAGTATGAACCATTATTAATGAAATTAAAAAATCCCATTGGAATTTAGTCTAGGAAGTAGATCATGGATAACATAGAATGGAGCCTATAAATTGTTAAGTTAAAGAAAAAAATTGTAATTTATAATTTATCTGTTTTTATTGCATTCCACTTTTTTTGTTATGCATAAAATTACTATTATTCCATCCATTGGCCGGTAGTAGGAGTAATCAAGCTAACAAAAGATTCCATGATCAATGTGATGACTGCTCTAATGAGATGAAAAATTTTATTGGTGAGAGAATATCAAACATTGTCGCAATGCTCTCTCAGAAAACTAATATTTTGAATCAAATCATGGGACAAAATTATCTTCCACCCCCACCAAGGAAGACCAAGATCCAATTAAGAGCTTCATGAGAAAAAATCCTTAGACTTTAAATGGATTATATGATCCATCAATTGACTAACAATGGATCTACTCCATTGAGATGATCTTCTCCATCCGTCAATTCTCTAAACAAGAGAGGGATCCTCTATATGATTATCGTATAGAGGGGGAATCTGATCAATGGTGGACATTAATTAAAAATAAAAATCCTAAGGAAGACATTAAGGTGATTGAATTGAAGGATTTCCGGAAAATGCTTTTTGATAAATATTTTCCTCAAAGCCTCTGAATTAGGTTGTAAAGTGACTTCATTTCCCTCAAGAATATGGGTGACAAATCCATTAGAGTGTATGATGATAAATTCACAATGCTTTCAAGATATGCCTCTGGCATTTTCATTACCCCGGAATGAATGGTGGACCGATTCTTTGGTAGGCTAAAACCTAGCCTATGGAATTCCCTTAAAATCTGTTTCTTAGAAAGATATGGGAAAATTATCTGAGGTGCCCTCAATTTCCAAATAGAGATAGGTGAATCTCTGGGGTATCATGGGGATAAGAATTGGAATTAAAAATTAATTCGGTGGTCTGATTGATAAACCTAGTGGTTCAATGAAATTCCAACACCACACATTCCAATGGTGTGGAATGAAGCAGCTTAGAAATATCTTAAAGGGGATGATGAAATGAATTTGGCATGGAAGTGAAGCGAACCTAGCCATTAATTTCTGACAAGAGAAACCTGGTACTCTATCATGGGAAAGGAATGCTCCCTTCAACCCTCAACTCATTGTTAAATTATTCAACTACAATGAGCTATGGAACTTTGAAAACATGTTCCCAATGAAAAGGGTTTTTGAAGGCAACCAAAAACCTCCAAGTAAGTAAGGATGTGCTTTTTTTCATCACTACTACCAAAAATAATAGCAAAAATGAAGTGGTGAATTGTATGTTGGCTATTCATTCATGAATAGAGTACATACTTTTTGATTCTAGTTCTATGAATTCTTTTATATCCCAAATATTTTTTATAACAATACCAACACCACAAAAAATCATTGAAGTAGAGATATCGGTGAGAACAGAAAATGTGGAAATCATTTTATCCAATGAATATAACACGTCCCCTATCACAATTTCTGGATTTAACATCTCGTAGAACCTCACCATAGTCCCTCTTGTGGAATTTTATGTATTTATTTGCATGTATTGTGATTCCCTATATAGAAATAACCTAAATTTTTATGATAGGGAAATAACTCTCCATATGGACAATCAGCCCCCAATTTTGTACAAGTGAAAGGAGGAGAATAAAGCTTCATTAGCACCATTATATTTATTTTGGATATTACTTACCAATGATCATGTGTATATTCCTTAGGTAAATGATTATAAGGATGAATCCATCCTTGAATACAATCCTATTGTGTGGGAATTCACCAATGTAATTCTTGAGTAATATTATAGTCTTTCTCCTCAATGTTTGTTGAATTTTATTTGATATTATACCTGTGGAGTTTCAAATATCCCTAAATTCATATAGAATGGCTATTGTGGATCTTGAGGAGCTAAAGAAAGAACTATAGTAGAATCTAGATAAAGGGTTTATATTCCCAAGTGCTTCACCATGGGGTGTACCAATCCTCTTCATCAAAAAGAAGGATGGGTAAATTACCATTTGTATTGATTATCATTAGATCTACCAAATCATGAAAAAGAACCAATACCATCTACCATTGAATGAGTACTTTTTCGATCAGCTACATGGATAGATTACTTCCCCAATATTGTTATTCAGATAGGATATTACCATGTAAGAGTTAAGAAAATGGATATCCCCAAGATTAAATTTTTTACAAGGTAAGGGTACTATTAATTCATAAAAATTAATTTTAGACTCACTAATTCTCAAACAATATTCATGGACATGATGAATAGAGTCATTGATTATCACTTTGACAAATATGTGGTAGTATTTAAAAATAATATTCTAATATACTAAAAAACCAAGGAGGATCATGAGAGGCATCTAAGAACTATACTGGAGACCATGCATTAGGAGAATCTCTAAGAAAAGTACAACATGTGCGTTATATAGATGAATGAATTCTAATTCATGGGTCATATAATCACAAGAAATATGTTATCTTTGGATCCCTCCAATACAAATGCAAATGAAGGATGGATGAGGAAAAAACGGTGAGATCTATCCATATCTTTCGGGACTAAGTTGGATATTATCGCCGATTTGTGATAAAATTATCACAATTGTCGAACCCTCTAACAATGAAAACTAATAAGGGATACATGTTTTCATGGATTGGTTCATGAAAAGAGGGCTTCATGGAGTTGGAATAGAGGCTTATCCCTACACGCATGCTCACACTACCCATAAGTTGAGAACATTTTGGAGTATTCAATGATGCATCGAAGAAAGGCATGGGCTATGTGTTTATGAAAAATGAAAAGGTTATTACCTATGCTTCATGGAAATTGAATGCTAATGAGGAATAATACCCATCACATGAATGTGAGTTAGATGGAGTAATATTTTATTTAAAAATTATGATACATTACATCATTGGGTTGATGTTTGAAATATATAAGGAAGACAAATGCCTCAAGTATATATTCACATAGAAATAGTTGAATATGCACAAATAAAGATGGTTTGAGTAGATATAAGACTATTACTTCTCAATTGAATACCATCGTGGGAAATAGAAAAAGGAGGATCATTTTCTATGTAGAATGGATATAATAACTATTTCATTGGAGAGAATTTAAATTGATCATATCCTCTGACATTTGAAGAAGACGGTCATAGGAACCATAGATAAGGAACATCATCAATTCATTCACAAATTATTGATCAACCATCACTTTTGGAATGTTAAAAGGATGCAAAAAAGTATGGTGTGGGAAATTGTAACAAAGTAGAAACTATCAGAAAAGGAATTCCCCAGAGTTTAATCTTAATGAAGAAGAGAATGTGAGATTTGGTTCAAGACTATGTGTTCAATCAAATCTGGAATTAACGAATTAACTTTTTTATGATGTACATGGTTTAAATTTCATCATTCACCTATGAAAAATAATATTTCCCAAGATCTCTGTGAGCATTATTGGTGGGATAACATAAAAAATGAGATCATTTACTATACATTGGAGTGCCTGGTATTTCTTCAAGTGAAGGGTGAGAGGCAGAATTCTAAGAGGGTGATGCAACCATTACACATACCAACATAGTATTAGGAAAACATTACCATGTACTTTGTTATGGGGCTTTCGAAGAAATACAATGGGATGAATTCAATATAGGTTTTTATGGATCATCTTACAAATATGGAACACTTCATTTAAATTTTTAAGGATTTCTTATTTGATCAAATAGCACATATATACATCAATGTAGTGGTAAGGCTGCATGGAGTACCACTATCAATTATATCTAATCGAGATCCATGATTTACCTCTATGTTCTGGAAGAGTCTCTAACATGCTTTGAATAATGAGAGGAATTTTATTATGGCTTATCATCCTCAAACTGAGTTTCAATCTTAAAGGACTATCCAAACACTTGAGGATATGTTGAGGGAATACTCAATGTACCTCCATGAAAATGGGATCAACATCTTTATCTGGTTAAGTTCTAAAAAAAATAGTTTCGACTGAAGCATCCAATTGGATCATTATGAATTCATATATGGTAAGAATTGTAGAACAATATAATGCTGGGATGTTATTGGGTAGAGAAAACTCCTAGTTCCAGAAATGGTTGAAGAAATCATGTATAATGTTTAGACCATCCAACAAAAACATTAATTCCTCTTAGAGTGACAAAAGATCTATGCTGATAATCATTGATGAGACCATGATTTTGAAGTTTGAGACATGGTATTCCTCCAAACATCACTAGGACAAAGAGTTATGAGATTTTAAATGAAGGGAAAGCTTAATCCAAGTTAGATAGACCATTTGGAGATCCTTGATCGCATTGGAGTAGTGGCCTATCGACTAGCACTCCCACCGACCCTACCTCAAATACAAAATGTATTCCATGTATAACTTTGTTGGAAGTACATACCTTAACCATCACATGTACTCAATCCAGAGGTGGTTCCATTGTATAATAACCTCATCTATGAATAGAAGCGGGTGAATGTCATATATTGTAGGAATAAAACTTCTATGAAATAAAGCAATTCCCCTTGTCAATGAGTTTTGGTGAAACCCCATGTTTGAATAGGAAATAAGGGAATCATTAGAGGTGATGAATTAGAGATACCCACTTTTTTTTAGTGTTGGGAAATGAAATTTTGAAGAAGAAATTTCTGAAGGGTTCAAGATTGTAACGACCCAAAATTTAATTAATGAAAATTTATCTTGATCTAGTTAAATGAATTATTATGTAAAATGGTATTTTAAAACATAAAAAATTCATTGGTTTTATTTTTTCAGATTTTAAATTTCTATTATGAATTATTACTATTTATAATTTAGACGTTGTACAATGATCTGATGATTAGTATAAATATAGGTCTTTAGCAAATCCAATTTACTCTGAAAAAGTAAGTAATAGTCTAATCCAACATAATATCTCTATATGAAGACCATTTGTTACTTCTCAAAAAGATGGTAGTGTCACTGGGTTTTGCTCTTGATCAATCCTAAGGTGATATTCATCTGTTATGGATGAACATAACTGCCTATAGGAGAAGTGGAAGTTAATATAGATAACCACCCGAGCGAAGTTATCTGTTCTACCCCAAGAGTTTGTCACCCCCACACACCATAACCATAGATCTTATGTGGGTGGTATATGGGGTTATGTAATAAGACCGTAGTACTATGATTATTTATATTATTTTCGTATTTGTAATATACATTCATATTATTATTTTAACATTGTAAATGGTTTTTAACGAAAAATATTATTTTTAGTTAATATTTAAATTCAATTAGAGAATCGGTTTTACTGAATTAAATAATTTTCCAATTAAATAATATTTTATTATAATATTTTTAATAATTCAATTATTATAAAATATAAAATATCTTATAAATTTTAGGAATTCAATTGTAATTTTTATTATGGTTTGAAATCTATTTTTTTTTAAAACCCCTGAATTTTTAATTAATTTCAATTTTTATTTTTAAAGTAAAAATTAAAATATATTGAAAATAATTTAGATAAAATAAAATTTATTTTTTATTCATGAAATAAAAATATTTTATTTGTGTATTTTTTATAATTTTCTGAGACAATCGAATTTTTGGGTAACAATTAGAAACCCTTTAAATATATAATGTTTTTATGACATCATAATAACCCAATAGCAATGTAATAAAATACTATAAAATGGTAATCCATCCATTATATAACTTACTTTTAAAATAGTGTGATTTTATATTTGTTTATTTATTTTATGGTTCCTTAGTAGACCCTCTGAGACATATAAAATATTTTATCTTTTTAAAATTATTTCTTTGAGAGTGTGATTCTTCTTCTCATAAGCAAGCTTAAGATTTTAATAATTTTGTACATTGTAATTATTAAATAATTTTTACCACTCCCCTTTGTAATAAATAATCTTATAAAACCAAGGGATGCTTTGTGAATTTGAATATTTAAGTATATAGATTCCAAAACCAATGTTTGTTAAATATTAAATAATTCCTCTGTTATTTCCTATATAAACCCACTGAATCTCCCACTTCTTGTCAATAAAAATTATTGGAGGATATCCTTACTATTACCTCGTCTCCCTCTAAAATCCTCCCAAGGTACCCCATGATCTCATGAAGCCCCTCATTAAGTTCTTGAAGGCGCACATTTCTTAATAAGGGATCCTCACATTTTATCTTTCCTTATTTATGTCCAGTTTTCCATATATTGTTATTCTATTTTATATTCTATTACAAATGTTGGGATATGATTTATCACCACCCCCATACTTCCCTACTTATGTTTTAATGATGAGATACCCCTTTACCTCTAATTAATGCATCCTATGTACATCAATTACCGTGTTGAAATTCTGTAAGGGATATCTCTCTCCTCATTTACATTTACACAATTATTTTATATTATGTATCTAAATTACATTACATATATTTGTATATAATGTTCCATTTCTCCCTTGCTGACCATTTCATATATAAATTATGATATTCCCCTTTCCTTCTAGTTATACCATTTTATGAGTTCTATTTAACATCATTTTGTAACTGAAGTTATTATATAATCCCCATGCCAAAATAATCGTGTAATTGAATACCATATACATTTTCCTATAAAGGGTTTTCACCTTTATGAACATGTAATTATTTATTTAGCAATTATGTTTATTTATTCTACAAACTTTTATTCTTGGAATAAATGATGTGGTTTAATGAATCCATGTTGTAGGATCTATGTGGAATACTTAAGGAAGTATTGAAATGATTATGAAGGGTGCACCTAGATAGCACTATAACACATTGTGTAAACAATAGTATTGTGATAATCCATGTCAAATGAGGGTTTAATCATTATAATTCAAGTTCCATGAGGGTTTTCACATTCTAATTCAAGTGAAATGAATTTTTACTCATTCTTCATGTTGAATGAGCCTTATCTCATTCCAATATCATGTTTTTTGTGGTTGCCACATCTCCATGTTATGATAGTCACGCTATATCATACCATTAAGTTCATATTTATATTTTCTACATTTATATTCATATTCTCTAAAATGAATTTTATTATTTATATTATCCCTTTTTTACTCCCATACTAGGCATCATAGTTGACCCTTTTGTTCTTTGTCCTAAGTTTATCCCCAGAAATATTAAAAATGAAGGAATTTTGTGGTCATGTAAATAAATTATTAAATAAATATGTGGTATTAATAGGTCTTAATATGTCATGTATTGTTCCAAATTTCCAAAGACACTTGACCTCTCGATGCTCCGAGTTGTCTGAAGTGCAGGTTTATGTAATAAATCTTGTTTAAGTGTGTAATAAAGAGTAGGGTTGTTGTAAACATTTTCACATAACATAACTAATGGAAGATAAAACTATTTAAAAAAAATAATTCCATCACAGTAATAAACTAATAACAGAAAAAATCAGAAAAATATCATTTGATCATGTACCCAATAAATCATAAGTAACATATAATAATGTAATATTACATTAAAAACATTTCTTTAGAAAATACCATTTCTTTTTTGAAATTATTAAAGTGTTTCAAACAATTGTTGAGAAATAATTTCAATCAAAAATAACATTGTAATATTCTAATTAATTATTCATGTATTTAAAGATTCATGAACATTTAAATAAATGTTCATGTTGGATGATTAAATAATTCATTTCATACATTATTTACAGAAGTCAACGTACATCAATTGATAAAAAATATTCCATTTTGAGAATTATTAGAAATTAAAACATAGTTAATAATAAATTTCAATAATTATAATATAGTTGTAATAAAATAAAAAATATCTTTATATAAAATTTTCGTAGAAGATAAATACTTCCCATAAATTACTTTAAATGAAATAATTGGGAAAATTGATGAGATTGTTGAATTAATAAATATCATATTATAATAAGTAGAATCATATTACCATTATATAAGTATATTTATAAGGATATAAAAATACCAATATTCTAAATAATATAAATAAAATAAATTCATGTGAATTATATACACCAAAATGTTGAAACAAGTAGTTTATAATCAATTTGTCCTATATAAATAAAAGTGATAAAAATCTCACACCTTATATGTTGACTCTTCTCATTCATGTAAATAGCTCCTATAAAATAAGTAAATGTTTTTTATACATATATTATATATAAATATTCATATATATATATAATACCTAAATTTATTTACATATAAAAATATATTACCCTCTTATTAACAATTCTAGGATTAAGTTATCATTCGTGTAACAACCTCTTAAATTCTCACATATATTTTGACTTGATATTATTAATCCACATACATATATCATGATTTAATTATCAAAAAATATAACCATTATATAGGTATCATATATATACATCATATATTTATTTATTGTTATCTATAATAATATAAATAAAAAATGAAATACACCAATCATGGGGCCGTAGGTCATACATAAACATGAATATTGCTTCTATTTTATGTTATTTTGTAAGAAATAATGTAAATGACATATAAATATATATTATCATTGTAATCAAATTATTGTTTCACATATTTCATATAATTTCACTTAAATAATATTTAATGGATCCATGTAATGTGTGGATTAATCACATCACTTCGTGGATGTGGTATTCCACAAATCCAAAAATGAAGTTATCATATTTTCCAAAAAATGGATCTAATGAAAGTATGTTATATATATGAATTAAATAATCATAAATAAATCATAAATATAATATATATCATATGAAAATTGTTTTTAATTCATAATTAAAAATCATTAATGGTTGAATTGTAAAAAACAAACTACATCATTCCGTAAGACGATGGGTTGCTGTATATATGATCAGTAAGTTCATTACCCATGAGATGGTAATGTGTGTCATTATATGATGGAAACATATAATAAAAAAATATCACTATACTGAGTATTATTATATTAATATATAATCTTGTAATATAAATAATTGATAGGGTTCAAGGATAAAATGGAATGAAAATGTTGGTTTATGAACATTCCCTCTTACATGGGTTTCTCAATTTGATTTGTAAAAAATCATCATTTGTAGTATTTATTCCTAATATAAAGATTCTTGCATTAATGTATGGACATTGTGATGAGTTTTTAACAATTTATTCAGATACAAATAGGTTTTAATGTGTGATGTGAAGAAAATAAGAGGTTTCCTTTTATAAGAGAGGGAATATACACTTTTTGAGTTTCTCAAAACAATTATTTAATATAAATTCAATGTCTATATGAATACCATACAAGGTAATTTATTAAAATTTTATATATGATAGTTTTATAATATAATCAAAAAATAGATTTTAGACACGTTTTTTTTGTGATTTTAAACAATATCATTTTTATTAACCCTTCGTTAAGCCATTTTAATTTTATCAATGGTTAAAAAGTTTCTAACAATTAGATGATATGATTTTTTCATTAAATGTTTAAATTAGGCCATAAATAGATAATTTAAGATATTGTATTGCCATTTATCTTACCGGTGACCGTATTATATATTTTAATGATTAAACAATATGATTTTTTAAAATATCATATGTGTCAATTGTGACACTGTTCATATCATTGACTTTGTGAATGTCTATAAAACAATATAAAATAACAAAAATTAAATTAATACAACCAAGACATTTAAGATAAACATATAAAAAATTTTTATTAACCTAATCGAGTCAAATTATTTTTATTTTTATAATTGTGATATCAATTAAATGATTATATCATTTATTGAATCATTATTGCATCATTATTATTTAATTACTCATGATAACTATTTGAATACTAAAAATTATACATAAAATACCTAAAGCATAAATACCATTTAGTTTTTATAAAAATATATATAATAGATAATATATTTTTTTAATCCAATATATATAATATTATAATTATTAAAATTATGAGTGAGACATTTCGCCACTCTAATTGATTTTAATAATATCTAAGTCAATTTAACAATCATGATTCCATTAAAAAAATACATTCAGATCCTTAGGTGTTAAAGGTATAATTAACATCATCCAATTAAAATTTTCAATTTTTTAAGAATGGTTTTTAATATAAATTATATTTGTTTTTATCTTAATTGTATGATCTACAATAAAAATTGTTCATAAAAATTACTAATGTTACTATTCTTATTGTCCCAAAATAAAAGAGACATAATTAATAAATTTATTCCTAATCAATAAAAATGTGGAATCCATTTTTCACAATTCTAAAAACATAATTTTCAGAAATTATATTATAATTATCCTTATTGATATAACGAGATAATATGTTTCAAAAGAGAAAATGTTGAAAAGATTGAAATGTTTTTATTCACAAATTTAGTGTGAAATTTATTCCAATGACCAAATTTTGATAAAATGAAATGAAATTGATTAAATTATGTACTAGGTAAATTTAAAAAATAATTTAACTGTCTGAATATATTAGATGAAAGAGATGTTTTAAATTATAATTAAGTATTTTCACTATTCAATGAAACAATAAATTTCTTGTAAAAAATAGAAAAATCTCACTCAAAGTTTATTTTCGTATCCTAAATTAAATGAATATTTTATTTTTTTCAAATATAATTGTTTTAAGTGGCAAATATTATATTTTAAACAACTATTTTATAAAAAGGTGGAAAATATAAATATTTAGAAAATACATCTTTTTTGTGTGAAATTGGATTTGTTATTAAATCATGTTTAGAAATAACATAAGATAAACGATGAATGTTATATAGAATATTATATACATATATATCATTAATATTATAAAAAATTGTTACTTTTTATTTATTGGTATAAAACACAATTTCACACATTTAAATTGTTTTTTTAAAACATATCCTTTTATTTTGAAATTGGCTTTTCATTAATTTATAATTAAATGGTCAAAGGATTATAAATACATTTTAAACCATAATTTAAATATTCATTTATTCATTTTCATTCCATCCATTCTAATCACTATGTTATAATTTTGGGGATTCAATAATTACAATAATAAAAATATGTTTCAGATAAACTCGATGTTGTGTGTAACGCTAGCTTAACAGATGTCGTGTTTAATGAAAGACATCAAAGAATAAAATTATTTAAAAAATCATCTAATCATAATATCAGGCTGTTACATAATATTTATGTCTTTAATGTTTAAAAGTATTAAAAATATCATTTTACATTGGTTATGGATGAGAATATACCAAATACATTTTTTCCAATGGTCTTATGGGTATTACGAGTTCATCGGGTTGTCTTTAGGTTCAATGAATGATTGAGAAGTGTTAATGGTATTAATGAATATATTTTTCTTATGGTACAAGTATTGATTACTTGTTGTCTGAATCAATTAATTCTATATTCACTATTCATATGATTAAGAGGAAATATAGATTATTCAGAATGTTTTGGGAGTTCTTCATCATCAATAGGTATTTGGAATGTTATTTATGTGTTAGTCTCTATCTTTTTATGTTTATTTATTTTGGAATTGAATGTCATGACATGGTGTAGTTATGGATCCTTATATAATCATGGTAGTGGTTACTGAGGTATCTCTCAAGAATTATATTTATATGTGGACATTCATCTAACGTATAGGGAATCATTGGAGGTTCATAGTCATCTTCTCTCGGGATGATATTCCTCTAATAACCCTAAACGAAAATGATAACACATTCTTATAAAATAATTAGTTCAAGTTAAATTTTGTTTATTTAAATATAAATTTGGATAGATATAATTTATTTTTTTTGAATTGGGAGTTAAAATTGAGGATTTATATAACACTTCACATCATTAATTTGTAAGTGTCATTATGAAATATAGATTGATTATTTCTTATCAGTCTCATCAATTATGTCCCCATGTGATTAGCTATTCTACCGAAGATATCAGGATGGAATACATTTCTTCCTTTACATTGTGGTTATAATACCCATTGGATTGAGCAATAAATCAATGTGGAAGAAATCACAAAATATAGTATAAGTTTTACCCGAAGGCATTTATTCACTTGAAGGAATTTTGCAATGCTAATGGATTTTTAACAACTCACCAGTAGGAATATTAAGATAACAACTAGCACTATTTTTAAACCATAATATTTTTGACATACATTCATGGACCCTCGATATTTTTACGACAAATATATGAAACTGGAATATGTTTCCAAATCACTTAAACCATGAAGACATTCAAAATGATACTCAATGTCATGGATCTCAATGTTCTCCATCACTAGTTCCTTCATTAACTATCATCAAGACATAAATTTTTACATTTTTGTAATCTCAAACACTTCATCCTCATATATTCATTATTAGTATTAGAAGAATAACATAATATACTGAAAATGATGTAGCATCATCCCAGTTATCTCTTGGTGGATACAAAATTTTGGGACTAATTCAAGAAAACATTCTCTCAAATCCTCTTATATAGACATATGGTCAATATATCTAGTTAATGTGGTCAATATCCCTTTTACATCAATTGATATTTATAATTAACTCTTCATTAATGTTGGGATAAATTCAAATATTAATATTAATAATCATATATCCGTCGATTAATTTCCCTATCTTAAATATTCAAATTTTAAATTAAAAAAATATACAATCTCCAAATTGATTCAAAATTTGAAGACTAAACCATAATATCCACCATAAATATCAATGTGATCATCAGATCCACCATCATCATCACCACCATGATCAAATATTCTACATCTACTCTAGTGTAGTGAGATATATATGTATATATATTCATTGGATCATCCATGTCGACACTAACATGATTCATCTCACCCAATACATATTTTATCATCGTTGATCTATGACGAAATCCACATTGTGATTCCTTCAAAACATCAAGATCATCGCTCGCCAAACCCATAAACATCCTATGATATCAATATTACATATGAGACTACTGATCTAGTGAACTAAATCACATATAACACTTGGGGGTTAGCCTAAACTCAATTTATCACCTGGATGAATTTAACAATACCCATTGAATTTATCACAACTTACCGATATGAATTTTTACATACTCAGTTGAACAATTTTCACCCCTGAAAAACATTCACATACCAATATAAACCCACCACTGTTTTTACTAACAATATTGAGAACTAGGAAACAATGCATGGTCTCCACAACAAAGAATACCTTGAATACATGGATCTCTGTCATGGATCACTTTATTCCCCCTCATAATCACAATAATTCTCTATCATCAACACACCATCACCAAAATCAATATCTTAAAAAAATACCATATCTACTATATATTCTAAATTTTCAATTGTCCCAATGTTTTACAAAAAAAGATGTTGCACCATAATGCTTACCACTGGGAGGATTTATCTTTATGGCACTACATACAAATAATACGTTATGTGATCCTATTATATACTCTTATTTTTATATCTAAAATTACAATGGTAATTATCCCTTTCTATTGAATAATATAGAGAATTAATTATCAGCTAATGTTAAGAGAAACTCCCATATTAATTTTGGGGAAAAATATATCCATTAAATAATTTCTTAGTCAACAATATTTGAATTTTAAAATAAAAATATCAAAAAAACTATATAATTTGTTAATTGATTTTGGGAATCAATAATCATTAGATACTTGATTATTTTTTTCTCCAAGTGTGGCATGAACTTATGATAGTGAAGAAATATGATGTTATTATAGTATTATGACTTTCATATTTTAAATACCTCAGTTTTATATATGTTCTTAGGATTTTCATACATAAATATTACATATTTTTTGATGAATTTTCAATAAATATCACAAATACATATATTATGATAAAACCTTATTAGGTCATTAGTGGCTAGGTACACATTCTTATTATTTATTGAAATAAATTCAAAATCTACAAGCACGATCTTACCAAATGATAAAATTATTAGAAATATCCTATGTAAATATTTTTCATAACCGGGTAAAAGGAAAAAAAGAATGGGTGATCTCATATTATCATTAAATGGGAAAGGGGAAATAGAAATGGTCATATATGCATAATGTAAAATAAATGGTATGATAACAATATCGTAACAATTGAATCTATAATAAGAAATTCATATTTCACAATCTAGTTTCATGGAATAGATAATGGTTGTTAATAAGTAATGATGCATAAAATAATATTAGTCAATACAACCCATTACACCATAACATTAAAATATTAAAGTCAAATCATCAAATGATTATTATCTCGTGACCATCTATAAATAGAAATTGGTATACTCATTATGTTATGGGCACGAAATCTGGAGCTCACATAAAATTGTGGAAATAACAACTATGTTCATACCAAAATCATTTTACATGAAATTAAAACCCATGATAAATATTATAGACAACAAATAAATTTCTATTCCCAATTTCATAGAAATGAAAACTAGTTTCATAACAAAAAATCTGAAAATAAAATAAGGTTTACGTAACATATTTAATTAATGAGTCACCCATAATTATGTAATTATTTTAGGGTTATATACTTATATTATCACATATAACATTATTATAACTATATATTTGTATTCCAAAAATCCTAAATAATTCACCATACCATTACCGACGAAAATAAATGAGGTTCACTTAAATTTTCTCATATCATAATGTGTGGAAATTGTATGGGTTTCAAAGATATTTGTCATCATAATAATAAACCATATAAATACATATTAAGGATTTTATCATTTTATCATATATATAATAGATATTAAATATCACAAATGGATGTTATCATAGTTGAGAATTTATTTTAAAAGATAACTAAGAAAATTTAATGAGGAAAATGCACTTTTCACATTAAAATCTGTTATTCAAAAAATTAAAAATATGAAAAATAAAATATCAATTTTTTTCATTGAAAATGAAATTTATATCATTTAATATAATAATAAGTGTTCTGATAGGTCTTTAAGGTGGTAATTTGTTTTCATCACATTAATGTTTACAAAAATCTATCCATTTATACATCGGTAAAAATGTGAAAAATTTACAGCATTTTGGAAAAAGTTCAGAATACATTTTTATACATTTTTTAAAATGTAAATATCATGATAAAAATAATTTAAACTATAAAAAAAAATAAAACATTCATGAATAGTTTTAGTGAATACAATGATATATAAGAAAACATATTTTAGATTAATACAATAATAAAGTAAATTTTCCATAAAAACATTCCTTTTGAGTCCATGGTTTATAAATAGATGAAAATGAAAGTAAAAAAATATAATTTCTAGAAATAAAGATATTAGAATAAAATTAATGATATTATAATATGGTATATTAATAAATTTGATCTACATAATAAGAATAAAAAGGAATATCTATAAAAAATGATATCATAACATAAATATCATAAAAATTTGGTAAATTTTAAATTATAAACGGAATTATAAAATAAATTAAAAATAAATATAAAATATAATTTAATTAGTGATATTAATGAAATAATATTTCAAAAGGGGGTGTATAAAAACAACATCGAATAAGTTAATTTTATAATATAATATATCTCTGAAAATGCAATTTTAACTGCTTTGATTTTATAAATGTTTTTGGTTTATTAGTTTTGGTCCTAGAACATTAATATTGGATCAATAATATACAGTGGGTCAATAATGATAAAAATATATTATATTTTTATTATATAAATTTTTATATTCACATATAAATGTTCTAGATAGAAACATGAAGATAAATCTTCATAGAGACAGTATGTTTTACGCACGCATGAATGAAGATTTAATTTTTTTTATTTATGTAATGATACTTTTAAATTATAATTATTATATAATATATATCAAATATATAAATAATATTAATCTTTTTTATAATCCATGTAAAAAAAATGTGAATAGCATATCACATTGCTTCATTGAGGTGATAGTCTACGTGTATCATGAGCTTCATAATCATCTTCCATTTGATTATAATTTTATAAGAAAAATGTTTTATTATAATTATAGAAGTATAACTATTTAATAGTCATCATATTTATATATTTAAAATACATCATTATATCAGGTTATGATACACATTGATGGATACAACTACCTCACTTCACAAGGCTGTAATCCTCTATACATATGATCGATGGTTTTGTATTACAATTTATTAAATAGGATATGTAAATATTTTATGCAATAAACATAATAAAATCCAATTGTATATATATTATATTAGGGTTATTATTTCATCATTTTTATATAGACCCAAACCATTTCTTAATATTATTACATGATTTATTACGTTATTATCCATTAAATAAAAACCAATGATTGAAATCCCTTCTAACCATGGAAGCCTAGGTACATAAACAAACAAAAAGTGGTACTAAAATAGTACCTATCTATTTTTCCCTTATAAATATCATATATACAATTTATTTCTTAAATCATTCTTGGATACCAAGTGAAATACATAAACAATTTGGTGGGCTATAAATCAATGTATATAAATATATATGGAAATGAATCATGTCATATGTGACATAAATAGTAAAATGATAACATAAAAGGAATGAAACATAAATCAAAATATGTATAAATAATTAAATGAACATTATATCATATGATAAAGTCAATATATGAATGTGACAATAATATAAAACATGATATAAACCCGAGTCAATACTAACCACCAAGACAATATCACACGGTGGACAACATCCCATTGTGGAATATAATTAGTATTTAATAACATAAATATAGTTTAATTTGATTAAAACATTACACAATTAATTTAATAACCACCTAGATTCACCAATAATATGCATTTACATTCATATGTTCGGTATATATGGATATGAAACATAATGCATAAAAATAAAAATTTAATTTGGTAGGAAATGGTTTCTATAATAATATCATAAGTAATATCAAAATTTAATATCATAATAATAACCATGATAATGGTATTAAATGATTATTTTAAATTAATAAGAATATTTAATTATTAATTTTTTCCATGTGAAGTAATTACTTGAAAATGTGTAGAGAATCACCTTTCGAAATGTACATCTTAATTATGGTTTTTGTAAAAGTGTAAGGAGTCATTAAATGGTGTATGAGAATAATAATTTAAATAAAAATACAAGTGAAATAAAATTTAAATCTATAAAATAATTAGATTTATTGTAATCCATTGTATATTTATAATATTTTGTTGAGATGATCTTTAAAAGTGGAAGAGAAAAACCTATAAGTTCAGTTAAATCAAATTTTTTAATGAAATTTAAAAGTGTAAAATTGAAACATTTACAAACCATATAAATAAATGTTAAAACACTATTTGAATTTTTGTGGATATTTATAAGGAATATATATTCATAATAAAAGATGAATAAATAGATAAATTGTGTCATGCATATAAAAATTTTAACACAATGGAAACATGGTGCTTTAGAGAGATCTCACACTATATGTTCCAGAATCAATCTACACATGACGTTAATATAATTAATCAACCAATTAAATTAATTAATTATGCAATTTTAAATGTTTTATATTTATATTATATATTTTAATATTATAATTTTCATATTATTTCCTTTCCATTAGGTATAATAATTATTTTTTTCTAAGAGCATTCGTTTCAGGGTTCTAATGTCGAATCACCTAGGTTATTTATTTATATTCTAGTGAAATGAGACCTAAACGCAATAAGTATAATTAAATGGTATTGATAACCATATATGAAATGAAATTGTAAAAAATACCCATATATACTCTTGTATAAGGATGGTTTATTAATTAATAAACATTACTTTAAAGTGGATTGTTCATTTCTGTGACTTTATCAACCATCACATAAATAATTAAATTTATAGAAGACTAATGTATATATATATATATCTTTAAAGACGTGATATATGTTTTAATATACATATGAACATTTTAGTAGACCATAATAATATATTTCAACCATAAATGAAGGTGGTAGTGGAAAAAAAACTCATTTTCCATAGACGCGGTGCACAGACATAATATGGTCAGTGGTTTCATTTCATTGAATAATAGGTTATAAGAAATCATTTAATGGTAGTTAATAAAATATAATCCTAATTTTATAGTATTTTATATGATAGTTGATTTATTATACCATTTTGGATGAGGGATGTGAGGTGAAGTTAAGAGAAAAAAATAATTTAAAATGGGTCATTTGAGAATGCTAAATCCTAGATATCACCTGCATGATGGAGTCATTATGGAACCTGGAATTGGAAATTTTATTATATAATTACTGATAATATGTTTCAGAGGGTTGGGAGTAGAGGTATTTGAAAATATTTGGATAAATAAAATTCATAAATGTTTTGGCAGAAGGGGTTTTTTGGGTTTTTATTTACAAGGGGGAAAGAGGAGTGTTCTTGAATATCATATTAATCTCTTTATTTTTTTCATGACTATGAATAGTTATGATTATTCTAAATGAATATAGAAAATTGTGAATTTTATTATTAGATAACGTGTACATACATCATCTACTACTAAAAAATTCTTGTTGTTGGCTTATAATGTAAAATATATTAAGTTACCATATTTTTCAATTAACATAAAAAATTCAATATTTTTTAATCAAAATTTACATAAAAATATTTTAAAATGTAGATATAAAAAATTGAATTAATTTTATTGATATATTTTTAAATTTAAGCGAAATTTAATAATCAAATATGGTTCATAATTATTTGAAAAATATCAAATTAGATAATTAAATTGTTTTAATTAGCCAATGAAAAAAATACTTATGCTCTCAGTAAATAATATAATAAATATAAAAAGCACAATATTAATATATAATTCAATTTTATGAAAATATATTTATTTAAAATCATTACAATTATTATAAATGTTCGGTTACAACCATTAGGTTTTATAAAAATACAAACACGTACATTATCAATTTTGTAATATATATTTGCATGCACATTTTTATAACTATTATGTAATTTCATTTGATAAAAAATATAATTATTATTTTACACTTCTGTAGGCGTTGATAATATTCTAACTGATAGTTCAATATTTCTATCATTTTTATTACTGTCTGAATGACTATGTTTCTATTCCAATAGTTAGATTACTATTCCAACCAACAAATTTGTAATTGGAATAAGGGTTCGATGATCCCTATAAATTTCCATTATTTCATTCAATCTTTATTGACTTCTATTTTTAGCAAGGTTATATATTTTCATTTTTTGAGATGTCAGCTAGTTTTTTATTATTTTTATTCATTTCTAAAGTGATTTTCGTTGGGGAAATTATTCTAGCGTATTAGAAACATATAAATTTTCCCATTTCATTTTTACTATTATATATTTTGTTTCCAATTTTAATGTATTGAATTATTATTAGATTATTTTACGATTAATTACAAAATAATTGGTTGTGAAAATAATGTTCTTGTGTATATCCATGTTTTTTATGTGTATACTACTATAAAAAATATAATATATAAAACATATGTTCACGTAACAAATATCACTTATAAACTATGGGTTGATACATTTTTCCCTCTAATTAAATTTCACCATAAAAAATTTTAATATAATATGGTGAAAAAGGATGAGTGTACTTCTTCCTCATATATTCCTCTAGCTCCATACTCACCAATTCATACTTATGGTTTCTATAATATACATTGAAAAGGGGAATGTCCATGTTATATATAACCTTGTATCTGTATTCGAAGATCATAACTAGTTTCTCCTCATAAGAGTTATCATTTTACATCTATACCACTTATGCATTCAATGTGTGTGAGATATATGTTATTTAATTCCCTAAAAGGATATATTTAATCCATTGTTTACATTATAAAGGGAGGGTGGATATGCTAGTCAATAGAATATAGCCTTGATGAAATCAAGAATATTAAAGGGTTCTATGTAGCCTGGACACAAATTTCTTATATTTCCAAAAATCAAGAATATCATCCATGTATTCATGTAGATTGATAATTTATATCCACCTTTAATCTCTAGGTCTCATCAACTGTCATGAGCATAGAAAATCTATTGGTTATTTGAGACCTTCACGTTTTATAGAATGTTCATTATATTATAAATTAATTTCCTCCACTGATTAAGGTACCAACTATTTATGTTCAACATTTTCATCCCAATATATAGGTGTTATTTATGTTTTCCCATAATGTGAGTAATATGGGGACATTTTGATTCTTGAATTAATTATATTATTGTATGAAGTCTCAATAAGAGTAATATTCTGATCATATATTTCTTTTAAGTCAATCGATAATTTCATTAAAATGTCTTCCATTGTTCGGGTACTCGGATCAGAATGACCTCTAGTTTAGGGGTAATGATATACTTTTAATTTCAAATAACTTTTTAATGAATGTTGTATAATAATTTACAACATAGATGTAAATATTGGGTCAAGATTGGATACAATTGATAGTGTTGTTCCATGTAGCCTCCTTACATCCCTACTGTATGTCATTACATGTTGATCAAATGATAACACAACATGATTTTTAATGAGGTGTGTAATATTTATAATATGGTCCACCATAACCCATATCACATTATATCCTCAATATTTTTTAAGATCACCAGTGAAAAATATAATGTCGTTGTTTTCCCATTTCCATTTATGTATGGGTATTGGTTTCATCATCCCCCTATAAATTTTCCTTTCATCCTTATCATTATAATATACCTAAAAAATGAATAATTTTTTGTGATATATTTATTCAAATTTTATAACCAATAGTTATCTCTGAGATCTCGATAATTTTTCATTATATATGGGTGGATGTAGGTGTTCAACTTTTTGCATCATCTGAAAGCTCATTATTTATCTTAGGATCAAATAATACACATCAGTATAACCTAAATCATACAACATCATCCTCATAAATTTCTAAATATTATTATTTACCATTCTGTATAACTTCTACCTTCTTCTTAATTTACAAGATTTCTATTTCAGAATCATTTATCTTTTCAAAAAGGGATTGTTATGAAATAATTAAAGAAATTATTTCTTTTTTTCCTCCATTTATGATTCCAAGGTCTATCCCCTACTAGTCATCAAATAGTGGATCCTTCTAAATTATCAAAATTGATAATTAATCTATATACTTTATACACAGATCATATTCCAACCTATTTATAATCATATGATTATTGGGGGTATGAAAAAATATTATTGAGATGATTTAATAACATTCACTAATGAATATTATTAGACATCTATGGGAATATATATTTGAGGATTTTATGATTATAAAATATATCACACTAGTTCTTATAGAGATAATTCCACTAGATTATCAACACGATGAAAAAATTTACCAACTATATATCATGCATTGTACAATCCTTTTAATGATAATTCATCTTCCTTGAGGCAAAGTAGATCACTTTTTCATTAGGAATTGGAACATATCTTAATCTCTTGGTTGAAGAATTGTTATATACCATTAATATTTCCCCACTTTTGAGTAATTTATGTACTCAGATTACAAATCCGATATCAAATTATAATATATAAGTGGAATGGGTGAATCAGTTTTATGTTTTTCTTTTAATAGTCCAAACTTTGGAAACACAATTTTCCTCATATTAAAGAGTATTAAATTTTCTGAAAAAAACCATGAACAAATGAATTTGAACATAAAAATTTATAGGTTTACCTACTCAAAAAGAGTAGATACATACATGCTATGTTTTAGAAACAATAAAATACCTCACAATCCCCTCATAACCAATCCTTTTGTCTGGATACAAAAGTATGATATTCCATTACAGTTGTGTATTATTATGATCAACAAAACAATGTGGGTGCCCCATGTAGTATTAAATGGTGCAATACATAGTTTTTAAAAATATATGAAACATCAACCTATTTTATCAAAGCTTTTTACTATAGTGCCTTATCATAATTCACAAATAAGATCTTACAAAAAATTATTCACATTTTTATCCCATAATAGGTAAAAAAATTATGGACATTGTAACAATACCTAGTCTGATTTCCTATTTTAATTACTATTTTTGATTACTCTATATAATAAAATAAATCATCATGAAAACCATCAAAATAATTATTAACCACTTCGATCTCAATCTAGAAATGACATACTTATTTCCCAGTCTTATCATATAAATGATTATAATATTCTCTCATATCAAAATCTTCTTTATATCCGACAAACATCTTTATGAAAGAAAGATCTAGAATCTCTTACTCTCTTGAAAATTTTACCTTACCACCTTCTCTATTATGCACAAATAAATAGTACAACTGATAAGAATGTACTAAGTACATCCTCTATATATATGAGTTCCAAAAGTTGTTTAGTTGGGATTCAAGAAATCATTTTATCTCAACTAAATTTTCCCCCATCTTAAAAATTTCATAAATATAATCTTCATCATTGACTTCTTCAATACTTCTTATTTTATATAAAACCATATAGAATCATCTCATAACATTATCTCACATAATAATATATTAACCAACATCACTCAAATTTTGATTGTTATTCTGATTTCCTCATATTTATGTTCAATAGAAGATTATTCAATACTTTTCGCTACACTTATTGAAACATATGAAAATAATATTAATTATCATTATTACGATTGATTCAAACTGAAATTCAACATATCCCCTATTCCTCTATATCTAATTTATAAAAATATAACATTGAAAAAATTATGACATAAATATTTGACTTACTTCTAAAAAATCATGAATATTCCTCAACATCGACTACACAATTCATTGAAAATAATTTTTTATAAACTTTTAAAACATCATCTCCCCCTAAAAACACTTTATAACTATTTTATTTATTTATTCTTTTCTTCATTACCATATAATGATGATCCTGAGTCTAATTTAACTATCAGTTTTAGTGCCAGTCCAATAGAAAATATCTCAATTGATTAAATCATATGATATTTAGTTTCTATTTTCTTGACCCACATGATCACCAAAATGAAAATTTTCTTGATGAAATTGGAAAACTAAATTGTTGATTAGTATCTAAAATTATTCCCTAGAATGGTCCTGACAAACATCAACTATATTCTTCTCATTTATTAGTCCTAATATCTCATGAATGTGACTTTTCTCCCTATGAATGATCTGTGCAACACCATGTCTGATGGACCAGTATCAGTAGATTCAACTATATAATCGTTATATATTTTCAGATTTTGGTAAATTCCTACTACTTCTTCAATTATTTCTATCTTGTGGGTTATTTTTCATATTTAAAACAAGGATATTCATTTTATGAGGTTCTGATCAACCTTTATTGGCTCTAAAAGACCAGAGTTTAGTGATTAATGCTGATGACCATGAGACTAGAAAGCATCAACTTTGAAAACATACTTATTTTACAAAAATCATCTTTTATCATAACATTGTAAATATTTTTTGTAAAAAATTATGATCATATTTTGAATATTATTACATCTCTTAGTAGGTATTGTAACTTCCCATCCAAACATCAATAAATTTAATCCTAAAATACAATTGGAAACAATTATTCTCCCCCTTTTATTCATAATCTGTGCATCACATATTTTAAAGTCAACTAATATTTTTATTTAATTAAAAACGGATAACCATTATCATATTTTAATTAGATTAAATCAGTCATTGATAAAAATTTATATATGATACGAACATCCTTTCTAAATCAATATGAGTATGAGGGGTAATTTCATCCAAAAAATATATCCTAAATCAAGTTGATTTTCATAAGAATTTTGATTCTAATAATCTAATTATTATAGTGAGTGCAATCATTGAACTATTTCAAATTGAGATAAATTCATTTAATTTTTACCAAAAAAATAAAATAATATCATCAAAAACAAATTCCAATTTCCAAAAATATCTTCTAGCCATATTTTTTTCCAACAATAACCCCCTTTGTATTTTTTTAAACAAAGGATCATAAATCACTGATCATTGAATACTCAAACTATGGATTACTTATCAATAAAACTATGTATAAATAATCTAACTCATTATATGAAATAAGAATTGTTGATAAAAATAACATGTTTTCTACAATGTGAGACTCATGAAACATCTTCATCATTTTTCCACATCATTCTACATATCTTCCACTTTCCTATAAATACAATTTCCTATAACCACTCTAAAAAATATTAGAATATTTCACACATTTACTTGATGAATACCCAATGTACCCAAAACTATCCCCTACACTAAGTCATACATAAATTATATTCACATTTCAGTGGATAAAATATTGAATCAATTATCCTCGTTAACAAAATTATACAAAGACAAGCTGAGAGAGGGAAAAAACCTAAACCAAAACCTTGTTGAGAAATTGATTGTAAAACCTTGATAAACATCTGTATGGTAAAAATCATCATTTGTTAATGGTTTTTGAAAAATATATATAACATATTCTAATATAAGATCATAATCTAGTTTTAATTAATTTAACATTTAATTCTACTTTATAGAATTATATTTGATACTAATTTGTATTGAATCCAAATGTTGTACCAGATATATGGAATTGTTGATGGAATGTGTATTATACAATACCAATAGTAGGGGTAACTTCACTTCAATAATATTTTCTTCCAACAGAGTCTTCATCCACATAATCTGGTTATTATATTTGGTGGAATCAATGTAATCATTATCATCAATGAAAAGTGTTATTGAGTTTTGTTTCATCAAATGTGAACTAACACAACTCTTACATTAAAAATAGTATATCTGATTTGGATCATCAATCATCATCATTTAATACTGAATCATCTTATAAATACCCAACAAATTCAATAGTTTTTAAGATATATTATCTGATTCTAAATTTTTAACCGATTGACACATCTAATTATTCTTTTCAAGACAATAGATGCGAATCATTTTTAAATGTTTAAAAACATTCACATGAAGTAACAATATAAAGAATGTTGGATCTTGAGGTAGTTTGATATAACAAACATCAAATCATCATTCAAAACTCTTTGTGATCAACATAATTTCCTTATCCATCATTTGGAAACATGGTTTCCACTGAAATATATATGAAAAACAGTTTCAAAATTTCATTTTCAGTATTTTTAAGAAGTTCCATAACATAGTTTAATAGATAAATAAATATGTGATTATTCATTTGGAAAATATGTAACCCATGAATGTGTGTTATTTTACCCAACATGGAAATCTCAATAAACTTTTTAATCCCTCTATAAAATAATTCACATGTTAATTCCTCATTATTTGGAATGATAATGTAATCAACCTAAACAATAAAAATGGTAGAAAACATTAGATATTAATTGATTTATAGATTACAATAAACTAATACTATCATAAAAACATGTTCTTCAGGACTATATAAAATTTTAATTACCAGCCCCTTGGTCTTTTTTATCCCAAAATATTACTTATTTTTTATTCACATATATCATCCATCTTTCCCAAAAACAACCCCACATTGTTGTTCAATATACACTTCTTTTTCTAAATCCTCATACATAAATGTGGACATCATATCAATATTATTGTTTTGTAATTTTATGGTGTTTCATTAAGAATAAAGATTCTAATAGTTCTAACCTTTCCACTTAACTAACATTATAATAAAAATCAATGTCCTAAATCTGTGAGTAAATACGTTACAATAATATATTTTTTTATCACTTCACAGTATTTATTTAACTTGTTCTAGAAAATCACTGTTTTATAATAACATTTTGTTCATTTGATTTATGTTTGAGTTTGGAAGTGTCATCTTTTAGTCTGATCTTGAACATCATTCACAGCCCAAAACTATTATGGATGTTCAAAAGCATCATTCACATGTTTCGGATCAATTTTTGATTAACATGATGTATTTGTGATAGCCTTTAATGTTTATATTGTTTTTTCCTTTTGATGCAATCCTCCAATTATGTTTTGTGTTTCCACATCGTTCCTCATCATGAGATGATGTATTAATGATTATTCACCAAAACATCAAATATGTGATTCTGATTCTTCTTCTTTAATATTATTACCATTTTCACATCCTACTAATAAATTTTACCAGTTATTCATTTACCCTATCTATCGTTCTTTTAAGCATGGGTCAATTTATCTTCTAATTCTTATTCATTGAATTTCACTTTAATATTATCAACCAATCTTACTGCTTATTTTTTGAATAACTTATACCCTCTTCCTTCAAGGGAATATCAAAGAAAAATTATAAAGTCACCTCTCAACTCAAAAAATTCCATGGTTTTTACCATTCTTTTTTTAATAAATAGAATCCTATAAAATCATAAATTCTTTAAACCTGTTGCTTTCTCAAAAAATATCATTTGGATTCATATCTAAATATGGCCTCTAGAAACATCGGTTTTGAATTTTAATAACAGTACTTTGATATTTCCTCCAAAAGTAATGAGACATATGATATTCATGCATCATAGTTCTACCCATTGCAACCAAACATTTATTTTTCCATCTACAAAGACCATTTTGTAGTGGAGTGTAAGGATTATTGAGCTCATGACAAATTTTATTCCTCTAAATATAACATTCAAATTATTTATTGTTTTACTAAAAACCATTGTTTGTTCTCATTTTCTTTACAAAATACTCACATTCCTTCTCATCTTTCCTACTTAAACTTTTCAAAAAATTATAGAATCTATCATAGGTTTCATATACATAACACATGTAATGTGATTAAATTAATTAATGAATTTAATTAAGTATATTTATATATGATTATTATTCATTCTAATTCACAACATATATTAGAAAGAATAAGTTCCAAGGGTCATTTTGAAAAAAATTCTACATTCCTATGAACATAGTTTATAATCATTCATTTCTTAAAATAATTGGAAAACCAATATCTTATTCATTACATGACTGATATTCCATTGACACTATCTTAGTTGAATAACATTTAATGTTTCTCAGAGATGAGTTCCCCAATATTTTATTCTAAAATTGATTATCTTCCACCATGCCTAGGTGGTAATATTTATAACCTAATCAATATTTAATTGAATCTTTTATTACATTGGCATCTTGCAACAATCTTTCTATATTCAAATTTTTTGTTTAAAAAATAAATTCTCTAATATAAATGTTTTTTAGTTCATTGAAAATATGTGAGACACTTATCTGGTTTGGTTTCATCCAATAATCAAATTTATCCCTTTTAGATTTCATCTTTCTCCCCTGATGATGGCTGATCTAACACCTTTTATTCTGATAGATGCAGTATTCTAAAATGGTAATGTTCCTTCATTAAATTATTATTTATTCCTAAAAAATTAATTCCTCCAGTCAAATGAGAATAAAACTCACTAAGCATGATCTATGGTTGTTCTCCATTTTGTATCATTGGATGTAGTTTTTACAAGAAAATATTTTTGTAACACATTACTTTTATTAAAATCTATCTTCTGATAAATTTTAACAAAAATTTATGAAGACATAAAAAACAATACATCCTTGTTATGATATCAAGGTTATTAAAACAAATCAAAAATATTTTCTAAATGTTGTATCATAATATCATAATTTAAACCAACCTTATCATATTCTTCTGAACTCCCTTCTAAAACATCTTTATTTGGGGGGTGGAATCCTCAAAAAACTTTTCCTTATTTTAATTATGGAATATTATTAATATTTTGGATTAAGACAAAACATATTTTTCTTGGTCCCTAAAAAATCTCTAAACCAACATTATCAAAAGATATAATACTTTCCTCTAAATCTTATATACTATCTGATGTCATGATCATTCTTATCAGCAGCATTCACATCTATCTTATCAAATCATTAGTGACTACCAACATTTCTATCTTCAATTTGATTCTTCTTCTCTGTATTGGTTTTAATTTTAACATTATTTTAATAATAAATAAAATAAATTTCTCTAAATTCAAATATTTTAGAATCATAGGAGTTCTCCACATTTTTTGTTTTGGGCACTTAACATTCCAATATTCTTTTTCTAAAAAACAATTTCATCCTTATTTTCTTCATTTAAATGTATGGTTTTATCCTTAATATGTTTAACCTTTACAAATAATTCACTAGAATTAGATATATATTTATTAAAACTTATAACCCTCTATACATATATAGAATAAAATATGGCAATTTCCAACACTTCTTCTTTTTCCATCAATATCTTCATTACTGTTCTTTTTTTCTCAAATAATTTCTTGGAATGATAATTTTATTTTATTATATCATATTTATCATCATAAAAACAGACATTATTGTTTTCTATGTAATTATTATTTTGGATCTTTTAGATTTATATTTTTAGCTTTCCAATATTTCTAAGAAATTCATTCAAATATTCTTTCATATGAAATGAAAATCTATTTTCATCATCTTCTTCAAAACTAATAAATTATAACTATTTAAATTTAATTGATTCAATGAAAGTAGTCTCAAAATCCTCATTCATCGATTTTCCAGAATCAACTATACAATTTAATTTTTCATCATCTTTATATGAAGTGGTTATCCTTTTGTATTTATATAATGTTTAATATATCCAATTGGAATAAGATTTAGCCACATCACACTATTAATTCCATGGCCTCTTATAACTTTTGTTTTCTTCTTTAATATTAATTTCTTTATTACCTTAATGAAACAGTTTCCACAATGTACCCAAAGAAACCATATTCAAAAAAATTCAAGTGAATTTTTCTAATATATTTTCTTGTACCAATTTTTTTTAAATAACGATAAAAGTCACCAATATTATAACTTGCCTAATTTTCATAATAACTATCTGCAAAATTTTCTTAATTAAGATCCTTCATATACTTTCCAAGATTAGAATACAGAATGGAATTCTATCTATCAAGTTGGTTTCCCATTAATATATTTCACCCTTCAAATTTCATATGTAATGAGAGTACTATGAAGATTATCTAAAGAAAGAGTTTCAAGATATCTATATTCTAATAAGGAAACATTGCCATCCCATTTTTTAGGAATAATTATCATAATCATTTAAATAATAATTTGATAATATAACTTTTATAAAAGAAAAATTATGTTACTAAAAATATCATTCATTATGGTATATAAGTCACCAAGAATTAAATACTCACTCACATTCAAATTATCATACTTTACCCACTATATTTGTATCACTTCTTTTATAAATTTCATATTTTCTTCGAAAACAATCTTCAACATATCACATATACTGTTTGGAGTGGAAATACCCTTCACTCTTAAAAATTCAGTTTTAGAATATGTTGACTGTGAATCATTCTCACCACTTCCATCATTTTCTAAGTTCTCTTTTCAATAATTGTGAGAGGAAATTATTCATCATTTAGATGAAATCCAACTATTATATATTTAACAACACCATGCACATGAGACCAAAGATAATGAGAAAATATAACTTTTTGGATAAGGTAGTTCTTACAATCAATTAATAAAATTATTTTAAGATTCATACAATACAGATTCTCCACAACAACATATTCTTCCACACCACTTTAAAGAGTATATTGAAGTAACATTCCCACTATTACCAATTGAGATTACCCATATCAGATTCATGAATCACTGATAGGGGGAGGGTTAATTACCGATACTATATAAATTTAACTTCCCTTTATTTTGGAACAACATTAACCTATTTATATAGGGTTTTGAATTTTATGAAGACAAAACAATCCCACATGAACAAGAACATAAATATTTACAAGTATTAGGGCTCATAAAGAGTATCTAGGTCCTTATTATTGTTTTGGAACAATACAATACCAAATAATTCCACTATAAAACAACCATTTGTATATATACACAGAGCTGTATATTTCCATACACTTATGATGCTTGATGATTAATATAATCGGGTGTCTGATTCATGTAGAATGAAATGATGTAATAATTTTTTTAACATGTTAAAAAACTACATCTTTTCGTAAAATAGTGATATTGTGCTTCCATGTCATCTTTCTCAAATATGATCTTCAAAAAAATCTTCAGTTTCTTACATCGAAGTAGGTATGATCTTAATGTATTCCATAATGATAATCAGTCTAATTTACCATTCTTATTCACAAATAAGATTTTTTAGTCTGATAAAATAACTCTTCTAGAATACCAGCGAAACAATTTAAATTACTTTTATCTCAGTTATAAAAACACAGTCCACTTGCTCGGCCTGATCGATAATCTCTTATTATGATCATGTATTTTATATTTTTCTCCTTTTGTCAAGAAAAGTTTCCTATAAAGTCATGATGTATAATATTCAACTTTTCCTATACAATCAATTCCCCTCTATCTCACTTAATTTCTCTTGAATTTTACTCGTTTAAGGAAATTAAAAGTTACTTCCACAATATATTTTCACTCAAAAAGTGGTTTATTTGGAATTATTAAATAATTTTCCCCTCAACAGAATTTTCCTAAATCATATATATCTCAGAAATACCAGTTTCATATTTGAATTTTTTAATGCATCTCATCTTTTCTCATTTCTTCCCAAACCTCCGTGGATCTTCTCACAACATTGGGTCGATATAGAATTTTTCAAAAAAAACATCATTTTAATTCATATTTTCATAATGATTTTCTCATTACGATGGCCGATATAAAATTATTCATTACATTTGTTCAGACACTGTGAAACATACAAAAAATAACTTCATTCACATTATGATGATTTTTTACCAACTAAAATTAATAGCACAATACAATTCCCAATATCCAAATGATAAACATAATATATTGAAATAATTTTTCCATAAAATTTATTTCTAATTATAAACACTTCTCGACACTTCTTCCGCATAAGATTCACACGTCCTTGAATAATATTTTTTATAAATTCTTCATACTTTATCCTCCCAGGAAAATACTTTTGTAACATCATTAAGAAAGTTTCCTTTTCTTCTATTCATTATTTCTACTATTCCTCAAACTAATGATCTTTAGTTTGATGTATTTTCTATTAGCACGAGTCTAATTGGAATTGTACCAATTGATGAAAACATATAAGAGTTATTTTTATTTCTATTAAACAACATGAAAAAAATAAAACAATATAATCTGATGAATATGGACGAATATATTGTTTATCAGTCTCTAAATACCATCCCCTCATCAGTCCCAAAAATCGTCATGACTATTTTTCTTATTTAATGGTCCACAAAATTCGAGAAACCTATGTTTTTTCTTCTAATTTATTGGTGGACAACTGTATCTGATGGGCTGGTATCAAAAGATTCAGTTTTAGAAACTTTTTCTCTTTTATAATATTGGAACGTGCCATCTTCTTATTCAAATATTGGTATCTTAGGGAATATTAGTCTAACTAAAAACAAAAATCATAATTTTCTGACCTTGTGATCTACCATCTCATCCAATCATAGTGTTTGTATCTAGTGTTCTAATATTTATGAGCTTGATAATGTAATGCTTCCTTATTGACTTCATTCTTATTCTAAAATTTCATCTTGTATCATGAATCTATCATTAATTTTGAAAACTTTTAACATCATCTTCAGCAATGTCTCACTTACATTGTGAATTATAGTAATAATATATCCTTCAAGCACTTCATTATTTCCTATAATATGATTGAAATACCTTTTCTCCCTCTTTTCTTTATAAGTAATACGTCCCATGTTACATAGAAAACTTGTGGTTTTTTTGAATTAAAAAATGGGAATGTATCTTCATATTTTCATTAGTGTCATTAAAACACAAATACACATCCTCAAATGGATCATAACATCCTTTTAGGGCAGATGGTGAGTCTGATGAAGCTTTTATTCCAAAAAACACCAATGAAATCATATTGAATTTCATATGAATTTTTATTCGGGTCATCATATTATGTTGGTGATTCAGATAATTCTACTGTAACGAAGTGAATTGATTTATTTATTATTGACAAAAAATGATATCACTTTCTGAAAAAAACAACTTCCATCTTCAAAAAAAAACTTCTATCTAACAATATCTAAATAAATACATGTATAGTGGTAAATTTTGTTTTGATCTCTTTGATGTAATCATCACATTCAATGGAAGTGAGAATCATTACTCTCGTCCAATAAGTCTTGATTAAATTGACAATTCATGTCAATACGATACCTTTGGAAGTATACATATAAAGGTATTCCCACCATAATTTTTATAAAATATCACCAAATTCTCCTGAATCCCAGGTGTCCCTAGATTTTAACTCAAGGTTAATGATTCATATTCAAAATATAATTATATATATCTTCATGTCTGTTATAAATGGTGGAATATGGTGTGTTTTATATCATTTTGATACATATATTTACTACTTAGTATTATTTTTCTATTTTGATATATTTCTATGCTATTATTTTTTATATCTTTTCTTCATATGAAGTGTTTGTGATTATTATACTGGTTGTGGTGAGACATACATAGTGGGTTTTATATACCTTATGGGGAGAATATAATAAATTCACATTGTAGATCTATTATTATTAGTGGTGTCACGAACCATCCTCGGGGCCCTTGTTGTGAATAACTCATGCCCACCATCGATAGGCCAGGGGTTGGCGACTAGAGCCAAATGTGTACATTCTAATAAAATGGAAGGAATTTCCTTTATATAAGTAAACAAACACAACGGTTTTCGCATTCTAGAGTAAACACAAAGTAAACTGAGTACAAAATTAAGTGCTGGAATGTAAATGGGTCAGTATACAAACCCAACTGAAAGTATAGTACAACTGAGAAAAGTAAGGTACATTATCTTAAAAGTAAAGAAACAACCACATAGTCGTCCTATGTGAACCCAAACTTATGGGTGGGTACAGATTGTCTCCTTAGCTCATTAAGTCAGTCTGTTCTCTTCGTGTACATATCGCTTAATAATCTACATATGAATACCATCCCACTCCACAAGCCTCAACCACAATCAGCATTATCTGTCGTCTGCAACCAACACAATGTAGTGCGGGCATAGCCCATGCAGGGGTAAGTATACAATACTCAGTAGGGACCCAGAGATCCCCGCAGGTCTGCAAGAATCCACTAATGATAAACCACAATGGAAGGACACAGTCACAAAATATCAATCAACTATAATTTTGTATATTCCCATAAAATACCTAAGTCATCAATTACTATTAAGATTCAAGTATCGAGCCCAAGAACAACACAGTCCACACAGTAAAGAACCCCCCAGTCCACACAGGAAAGAAGTAAATCACATCGATGATAATGATTTCAGATCAAGACTCAGCTCACACAGGTGTACTTCTCACGAAGAGGGGTGGAGATGATTAGATATGGCATCTGAATCATCTCCTTTGTCGAACCCATGTAGGATCCAAGTACAGATGTCATCGCTGCCGAACCCACATAGGATCCAAGTACAATAACCTTCACTCCCGAACCCACATAGGATCCAAGTACAGTCTTCATCACTGCCGAACACATGGAGGATGAAAGTACAGTCGTCCTTACTGCCGAACCCACATAGTATCCACGTACAACCATCATCATCTTTGCAGTCGCATCCAACTCTAGGGTTCCTGCACACATCACGCTCGATTCCGAGAGGGTCCGCTCCACGAGCCAAGAGGGTCTATACATCAACAGTCACAATATCCAGAGTTGAGGTATCCCAAAGTTGCATCTCTTCAATAGGATCTCAACACGATAGACAGCGCGTCAATCGGATGCCCGGTTTGAGAGACAATTCATTTTCCATTCCAGGGGCCCGGTTAGAAATACGCTCATTTCTAACCCGACCGAAATCCATAATCATCTAAAACTCTCTTAGAGTATCGCAAAAGAAAGTTCAAATCGAAAGGGTCCTAGTGCTGTAAACGACCCTTCGATCGGACGCGGGGTCTTTATGTTATTCCCATTTAAGTGATTAACAGGCCTGTCCCATTTATCCCAATAGGCCGATGGGTCGGGTTATCCTAGTTTGATGGGTCCGACCCAGCAAGGGAATCAGACCGGTCTGAAGGAATACACAACTTGGCCCGAAGGGGCATTTCCCATCCTGAAGTGGCGTGGCCTGGCCCGATGTGGCGCGGCCCGGCCCGGCGGGGCGCTGCTCAGCCCGGCCTGGCGCGGTGCAGCTCGGCCCAACCCGGTGATGCCCGGCTCAGCCTGGCCCAGTGCGGCCCGACTGGTTGAGCGGACAATGGCCGAGCGGGTTCCAAGGGGGGTGGGGGGAGGGGTGTTGTCTGCACCGGCGGCAGTGCCCTTCTCCTAACCGGCCGACCTTCTGTGCACATGGGCCGCAAGGGCGGGCCTACGGTCTTCCAGCGCGACACCCTCCTTGTGTCTCGGTCCAGCTCCCCCTGGCCGGCCGACGGGCCGACTGATTATTCTGCCGAAGCGGCCCATGATGCAGACTGTGGTTCCTCCCTCACAGCCGGCACGTCGGTGTAGAATTCCTTCTCCATGTTCCCGGCCCGGCGTGATGGCGTCGTGCTTCCTCCACCTCTGGTATCCAATTCCAGAAGAATAATGTTCCAGCGGAGGGTCGTCGAGCCATGTTTGTTCATCCCACGCCCTCCATGTTAGGAGGCAACAAATAGCCAAGAAAGCACGAGGTTCACAAAACACAATGAAAATTTTAATAAAATTGAATCAAATCACCCTACCTCGAAAAGAAGTTCGCGGTTTTCAAGCACCATGGATGGCGGCGTCGTTTCTGTCATCGTCGGTGTGAACCCGAGGAAGTGATGTCTCTTCTTTTATCATAGAGAGGGGAATAGATGGCACCCCGTTGTTAGAGAGTTCCCACGTCGGTGTCTCCTCCCTTGCCGCGGAGGAAGAAGAGGATGAAGAACCACAGTCACCGAGTCAATTTTCTTCATCGGTGAGTTGGCGTTCTTCCAAAAAGAAGGAATCCCATTCCTTCCTCACAAGAGTTATCTCTTCAAATCCCCACAAAACAAGCCAATCCATAATAAAATAAGGCCACCCCTTATTTTAATTGAACATTCCAAGAATTTCCTAATATAAATTTCAAACACATAATTAATTAATGAAAGAGTTTCTATTAATTAATTAAGGTGTGTGTTGGCAAGAGTTTAAATGGGGAAGTGGAAAGGTTACAAAATTTTAAAGGGAGTTTCCAGGTAATTAAAATGGGAGTTCAAAGGGGTTAAGGATTTATGGAATGTGAAGGGTTGGGGATCCTGTAGGCCCCACCTCACAATTATCCTCTCATGGGTAGTTAAGAGTTTGTGGGTCCCACCCCAACTCTCCCATGTACGATATAACCACCTTAGATATAAAATAAAAATTGTTCCAAAATTTTGATCCACTACTTATTTAATCCACAAAATTTAACTTCTCATCCCGTGCAAATGCAATTTCGGTAAAGCTCCCCTTAAGAAATTACCAGTGTTGCGAGTTCATCAGCGCCCTTATATTTTAAATTCCGATCACTGGTTCAAATGATAGAAAATCCCACTCGTTCCATTACTGAACGTACCTGAGCTAAACTTTGGAAATTGATTTTGGGGTCACTGGGCCTCAGAATCAAGGGCTTTCAGAAACCATAGACTCCTAAAATTACAATGTATTTAAGAAAAAAATATCCTTGAAATTTACGGGTCTTTACATTACTCCTACCTCAGGACTTTACATCCCCATAAAGCTATATCATAAACTAGGGAAACAAATGAGTGTATTATGCACACATCTATGCCTCTCGATCCCATGTACTCTCCTAGAGGTTCCCATGATGCCAACAAACGTGCACTAGAGGAATCGACCGTCCACGTTCCACCCGCTCCTGTCGATCCTCAATCTCCACCAGGACCTCCGTGAATGTAGCTCCATCATCGATGTCTATCTCCCCACGATCAATGATGTGGGTCAGGTCATGCATGCATCTCCTCAACAGAGATACGTGGAAGACGTCATGCACCTCATGCAACTGAGGTGGAAGGGCCAGGCGGTAAGCCACCACACCTACCCTGCTGAGAACGTGGAATGGTCCGATGAAGCATGGAGATAACATGCCGCCCCGACCAAATCACTGTAAACTACATCGAGGTGAGACCCATAAGAAAATGTGGTCACCATCCTCGAACTGTAGTGGTCTCCATCATCTATCATCATATGATTTTTCTCTGCTCGGTGCAGTCCTCATCCGCTCTTGGATGATCTTCACCTTCTCCACCATAGCTTGGACCATCTACAGTCCTACTAGTGTGGACTCCCCATGGTATATCCAAAAAATAGGTGACCTGCAAGGTAGTACATACAGTGCCTCATATGGTGCCATCCCAATGGTGGAGTGGTAGCTGTTGTTGATAGAAAACTCCACCAAGGGTAGGTGATCCACCCAGCTGCGACCTAAGTCAAGGATAAATGCACGGAGCGTGTCCTCGAGAGTCTGAATGGTCCTCTAAGTATAGCCATCCATCTGAGGATGAAAGGCGGTGCTCAGGCATAGCTGCATCCCAAATTCCTCATGTAACCCCTTCCAAATCCTGGTAGTAAAGAGAGTGTCTCGATCAAATATGATAGATGATGGCATACCTTGAAGCTGACCGATCTCCTGAACGTAGAGGCATCCCAATCTCTCATCTGAACCCTACTCTCTAATCGGTAGGAAGTGGGCCGACATAGAGAGTCGGTCTACGTTCACCCAAATGATGTCATGTACTCTGGAAATATATGGGATCCTCATCACGAAATCCATGGATATCCCATCCCACTTCCACTCTAGAAGCTCTAGGGGTTATACTAACCATGTTGGTACCTAGTGCTCTGCCTTCACTTGCTGAAAAGTGAGGAATTGTAAAACAAACTCTAATACAACCTTCTTCATACCCAGCCTCCAATTCTATCATCTGAGGTCCTGGTACATCTTTGCCACTCCTGTATATACCACTGTATGGGAAGTTTGAAACTCCCTCAACACTTCCTCTTGCAGTGCAACTTGTACCATGGTATGTCCCCTAAAGAGGATGACGTGCTCTACTCCTTCATAAAATTTATCAGGCGTCTGTCCTGTGGAAATATGAGCACATCATGTCTCATAGTCAACGTCCCCAGGATGTGCCTCTCTGATCCGTTGATGTAGTGGAGGAGTGACTTTAGGAAGGATTCCCCATCTCTATCCACGAAGGCTATCTACTAAGTGTCTAACTGGTCTGTCGCCTCTCCAAGTAGTTGAATGTCTGACCTCCTACTAAGACCATCTGCCACAACATTCCCCTTCTTATGAGTATAGACTATCTCAATGTCATAGTACTAGAGGGACTCAATCCATCTCCATTGTCTCATTTTCTGGTCCTTCTGTGAGAAGATGTACCTGAGAATCTGGTTGACATAGTATACTATAATGCACTTGCCCATCAGATAGTTTCATCACATCATCAAGGTGAAGACCACTACTACCAACTCTAGGTCATGGGTAGATTATTTCTACTCATGCTTCCTCAAATATTGTGAACCATAGGTGATCACTACCCTCTCCTACATCAGGACACACCCTAGTCTAGTCCCTGATGCATCGCTGTAAACTACATACCCTACGCCATCCTCCAACAGCCTCAAGATCGTTCCACTATTCAATCTCTGTCTCAGCTCCTGGAAGCTCTGCTGACATCTATCTGAGCACATGAAGGGTTTTCCCTTCTTCGTCAAAGATGAAAGCAGTGATACAACTCTGGAGAATTATGGAACAAGTCTCCAATAGTACCCAGCCAGACCAATGAAACTCTGCACCCCCATCACGCTCTTGGGTGGCTCCCAAGAAAGTACTACCTCAATCTTCACAGGATATACAACAACTCCCACCTCTGAGATGACGTGCCCCAAGAATTGAACCTCTTGAATCCAGAACTGGCACTTCAAGAGCTTACCATAAAGTTGGTTTTCTCGGAGTGTGTGCAGTACAACCTGCAAGTGGTTGGCATGCTCCTCCTCAACAGTCAAGTAAATCAGTATTTCATCGATGAAGACAATGACAAAACAATCAAGGTAAGGCTAGAAGATCTTGTTCATGAGACTCATGAATAATACTGGTGAGTTGGTTATGCCAAAATGCATAACCAAGAACTCATAGTGGCTATACCGACACCTGAAGTTCATCTTCTTCACATCCTTGTCTCGAAAAGTGAGCTGATGATAGCCTGACCTGATGTCTAGCTTCGAGAACCATCGTTCTCCCTTGAGCTGATCATGAATGTTTTCAATCCTCATGAGTGGATACTTGTTCATTATGGTCACCTAATTTAGGCGACAGTAGTCGACACATAGTCGTAAGCTCCCATTCGCCTTCTTGGCGAATAAAATCAGTGAAGCATAGGGTGAAACAATGGGTCATATGAATCCATTGCCCTGAAAGACTTCCAGTTGTACCCTCAACACACAAAGCTCAGTGGGATCTATCTGATATGCTGGAGTAGATATCTGTGTGGTCCTGGGATAAAGGTCAATATAGACTTCTATCTCTCTATGAGGAGGTAGTCCTAGAAATTCATCAGGGGAAATGTCTGCATAATGATCCACCACAATAGGAAAACTCCGAATCTGCACATCAACTGCTCTGAGGATGAGACTAGCCAACTGATTTGTTATCAGCTGCCCTCTCCTCCGCGTAAGTCCATCCTGCTCTAAAAAGGATATTTTCTCACCGGTGAAGTTGCACATGCTTCCATATGTGCAGAAATACCGCACTTTGCACCTAATATAGTCAATTTTGGTATGGACTATAGATATCCAGTCCATACCCAAGATGACGTCGTAAGTCCTTGACCCCGCTACAAGAAGATCACAGCCAAATCTCTCACCTCCTAGACAAAGATCACACTACCATCACCATTGTGTAATCGTCGATTCTGATCCCATAAGAGTGTGTAGCATTAAGGATCGAGCCAACGGCTCTGTCGGAATCTTCAACATCCGAACAAGGGAAGCGGGAATGAAAGATTGACTCGCTCATGTGTCTATATAAATTGCAGAAGGGGTGGAGTAGACATAGATAGTACCTCAAATCATCTCAGGTGCGCCGTGTTCATAGGCCTAGACTGCCTAGAGCTGAGCCTGCCCCTGTCTGCCATCTCCCTGAGGTCGGGGTGGTCCTCATGGCGGTGGTGGTGGTAGAGGCTTGAAGCGTCATCCACCAACTACTGCTCGGCCAGCTCCTCTACCTTGTCTTCCTACTCTCTTCGGACTGACACAGTCGAACCTCTGCCTCTGCCTGGGTGGTCCCTCAACCGTCTGTTGCTCCTCAGCATGGCGGGCCGGGCAGTCACGAGCCATGTGGCCCTACCAGCAGCATTCATAGCACTGCTGGGCTCTCGTATGGATGGCTCTGATGCGTGTGACCTGCACATCCAAAACAATATCCTACGGTTTCCCAACTGAGGGCCTGGTCCTCTTATACCTCTACAACATATGTCTTCTACCGGCTGTTGAATACTCTGCTACGTGTCGCCCTGGGTAGGCCTCGCTGCTGGAGTCAACTCAGCAAGGATGTTATCCACAAGAAGGGCTCACTCCAGTACTCCTGCCTACGTCAGAATGCTGAGGGAGACAATGGAAGACCTGATCTCATGACTCAGTCCTTTATCGAAGGTTCGGGCCTGGACGAATGGGTCACATACCATGAGCGTGGAGTAGCACGAGAGGTTGGTAAATTTCACCGAATACTTGGCTACTTCATGCTGCCCTACCACAGCTGTAGTAACTCCTAAATGCGCACTGTACAGAGGGTGGACGGAACAACCTCCGAGCAGAAGACGCTCTCGAAGTCCTTCCAATGTAGTGATGCCTTGTCAGGCACCTCGAGCATTTGACTCCACCATCTACCTGCAGTTGCGTGTTGGAGATGCACCACAAGGTTCAACATAAGGTCAGCTAGTGTCCCTAATAGTCTGAAGACTCTGACGATAGCCTCCAGCCAATCCTCAGCTACCTGAGGGTCCGTCACTCTGCGGAACCTGGGCGTCCTATGTCGTTGAAACTCGTACAACGCACTAAGGCGGCGTGCACTCTCTACTGCTGGGGATGGTGGTATTGGTGGCCCATCGGGTAGAGGTACTGCTGGTGCCTCCGCTGTAATGGGGCCCTACACCGAGTTCTCATCGCTCAGTGGGATGTCATCTCACACAAAGCTCAGAACCCTAGCTGGCTACCTTCGTCGGGCCATCCTTAAAATTAAAAGGTGCACCACAGTTATTACAGTAAACCTGGTAAGATGACTTAAAATAATCACAATGAAAATTTTTGAAACACACATGCAATCAGTGTTTTCGAACACTGAGTCAGAAATCAGATTTTAGGGTCCTGGTGTATGGATATGTCGGCAACCACACCAACACTGGACTCGCTGGACCGAAAACCATACTCAGTACACTTAACACTATTGCTTCACAGAAGAAATTATCAGATTCTTGAGTTCTGTGATAGAACCGACTCCTCTGATACCAATTTGTCAAGACCTGTCCTCAGGGCCCGTGCCGTGACTACCCCAAGCTCGCCTTCCATAGGCCAGGGGTGGGCGACTAGAACCAAAGGCAATAATCCCGATAAAAGGAAAGTTATTGACTTTATATATGTAAATAAAAACAGCAGGGTATGCAAGCTAGAGTAATGCCAAAGTAAACTAAGTACAAAATTAATTGCTGGAAAGTAAATTGGACATTATACAAACCCAATTGAAAGTACAGTGCAGCTGAGAAATGTAAGGTACAATAGCTGAAAAGTAAAGAAACAACCACCAATTCGTCCTTCGGAAACCCCACCTGAATGGTGGGTAATATATGGTCTCCTCAGCTCCTCGAGTCGGTCCGTCCACTATGGGAATGTCCCTCCTAATAGTCCACCTTCGGATATCATCCTTCTCTACAAGCCTTAACAAAGATCAGCGATTTCTGTCATCTGCAACCAACACAATGTAGTGCGGGCATAACTCGTGCATGGGTAAGTATACAATACTTCGTAGGGACCCCGATTCCCCCATAGGACTTCAAGAATACAAGAAGTATAAATCACAAAGGAAACACACAATCACGAAGTATCAACCGACTCTACATAAGTATATGCCCATACATATACCTAATTCATCAATTACTATTCAGCTCCAACTCTCAATCCCAAACACAACATAGTCCACACAAGAAAGCACAACCCAATCTACACAAGATGGAAGTCAATCACATCTATGATAATGATTGTAGATCAAGACTCAGATCACACTGGTGTACCTATCACAATGAGGGGTGGATATGATTAGATGTAGCCTCTGAATCACATCCTCTACCGAACCCTTGTAGGATCCAAGTACAGAAGTCGTCGCTACGGAACCCACGTAGGATCCATGTATAGTAACCATCGCTACCGAACCCACGTAGGATCCAAGTACAGTTGTCATCATGGCCGAACCCATGGAGGATCCAAGTAAAGTCATCCTCGCTGCCGAACCCATGTAAGATCCAAGTACAATCGTCATCGTCGTCACAGTCACATCAGGCTCTTGGGTTCCCACACACAGCACGATCGATTCCTAGAGGGTCCACTCCACGATCCAAGAGTGTGGATACATCATCTATCAAAAATTCCAGAGTTTATGTATCCTAATGTTCTGTGTCGTCAATAGGAACTCAACGCGACAGACGGAGCGTCAATCGGACCCCCGGTCTGAGAGATAATGGCTTCTCCGTTCCAGGGGCCCGGCTAGAAATACGCTCATTTCTAACCTGGACAATATCTATAGTCATCAAAAACTCACAAAGAGTATCGAAAAAGAACCATCACATCGAAAGGGTCTTAGTGCTGTAGACCACACGTCGATTGGAAACATGATTATTATGTAATTCTCGTTTAAGTGATTAACAGGCTCGACCCGCTTAGCCTAGTGGGCCGACGGGTCGGGCTAACCCAGTTTGACGGGTCCGACCCAGCAGGGGTGTCAGACCAGTCTGAAGGAACACACAACTAGGCTCGAAGGGCGCGTGGCCTGGCCCAGCTGGCTCGGCCGAAGGCCTTGTGGGTTCCAAAGGGGGGTGCCCCCCTCCCCCCCCAAGTATTCTGCACCAGCGGCACTGCCCTTCCCCAAACTGTCTGGCTAGACTGGCTGGCCTTCTGCGCACACGGCCCCCATAGGTGGGCCGCCGGTCGTCTAGCGTGGCACCCTCCTGGTACCGCGGTCCAGCTCCGCCCGGCCGGCCGATGGGCCAGACGGTTCTTCCGCCGAAGCGCCCCGTGATGCGGGCCACGGTTCCTCCTGCACAGCCTCTACGACGGCATCGACTTCCTTCCCCATGTTCTCGGCAGGTCGTGACGGTGACATGCTTTCTCCGCCTCTAGTTGCGATTTATAAAAGAATAAAGTTCCAGTGGAGGGTCGTCTGGCCGTGTTCGTTCGGCCTGCACCCTCCACGTTAGGCGTTAACACATATCCAATAAAGCATGAGGTTCATGAAACACAGTGACAATTTTAATATAATTGAATCAAATAACCCTACATTGAAAAGAAGTTCGCGATTGTCAAGCATCCTGGATGACATCGCTGTTTCCGTCGTCATCAGTGTGCACCCGAGGAAGTGACATCTCCTCTTTTATCACGGAGAGAAGAATGGAAGGCGCCCCATTGATAGCGAGTTCCCACATAAGAGTCTCCTCCATTTCAAAGAAGGAAACATAGGATGAATAACTTAGGTCACCGATTCAATGTTCTTCATTAGTGATTTGGCGTTCTACAACAAAGTAGGAATCCCCTTTCTTCTTCACAAGAGTTCTCTCCCCAAATCCCCACACAACTAGCCAACCCAAAATAAAATTTGTCCACCCCTTATTTTAATTGAACATGTTATGCATTTCAAAATAAATATTTCCAACACTTAATTAATTAATGAAATTGTTTCAATTAATTAATTAAGGTGTGTGTTGACAAGAGTTTAAGTGGGGAAGTGGAAAGGTTACAAAATTTAAATGGGAGTTTCCATGTAATTAACATGGGAGTTCAAAGGGGTTAAGGAGTTATGAAATGTGAATGGTTGGGGATCATGTGGGCCCCACCTCAAATTATCCTCACATGGGTAGTTAGGAGCTTGTGGGTCCCACCCCAACTCCCCCATGTAGGATATAAACACATTATATATAAAATAATAAAATTTCCACAATTTTTATCTACTTCTTATTTAATCCAAAAAATTTAACTTCATATCCTATGCAAACGCAATTGCGGTAAAGGTCCCCTTAAGAAACTACAAGCGTTGTGAGTTCCTCGGTGCCCTCAGATTTCAATTCCGAGCATTGGTTCAAAAGATAGAAAAATCCCGCGCGTTCGTTTACTGAACGTACCGGAGCTAAACATCGGAAATTGATTCTGGGCACACTGGGCCTCGGAATCAATTGATGTCAGAAGCCATAGACTCTTAAAATTACAAAGTATTTATGAAAATAAATTTCCTTGAAATTTATGGGTCTTTGCAGGTGGTATGTGGTAGTCTTCAAGGAAGATAATTCATCAATTATCCATTTAAGTAGGTGAAATTTTAAATTTAACATGATATATCTCATATGTGTTATTCAAATTATCAAGAATAAATATTAAACAAAAAAAGGATAGAATTTTTTATTTAGTAATAATTGTTTGAAGCATTTTAACTATGATAATGGTGTTTCACTTGATTTTCTAGAAGATATTTTATCCATTTTTATGCTATGGATTAACATTCTTGTTATCTTTTGGATAAAATGTTTTATTTGATAATTTTTTTCAAATAATGTAAATATGGTATATATTTTTGACTAAATAACTAGAAATATAGCAATTTTCATTGATTAAAAATAAAAATGAGGCATTTTTAATGAAATCATGTATTATAGTACAGTGGGAATCAATGTGATCGTATTGGAATTGTTATATGATAATTTCTTCATTATATTTGGATGAAACCATATATTATTCTTGAAATAATGTCCAAATATCTTCTAGATATTGAAAACTATTAATTTATATTTTATGAGGTTGTATACTCTAATAAAAGAATAAATTAATTCAATATGATAATGCCTTTTTTTATGATAAAGATAAATGTTTGGGGTTGTGAAAAACCATATTCTTATAAAGAATATATGCTTTTGTTTTTATTTCTTAGATTCCATGGTGACTAATTAATATTTTTATTGATGCCTTGTATGTTTTCAGTGGATGTGATCCCTACATTTCCATTTGACTCGATCCTATGATTTTTGATTGTGTGATGAGACATGTATGATGATGTAAAAGGTTTAGGTATTAGTTGATTCTTTATATGGCATGATTCATGGTGATATACATGATTTTATGCATGGTTATAAGCATGATGGGGTCGAGGGTTGTTGTGGGACTGATGGAATAGGTTAATAGCTTTTTATACAATATCTATATTGAAATAAGAGATTCTTGTCTGATAATGAATATATATTAATGTTCATATGGTTGGGTTTCTGGATTTTCCAATCCATTCTCAACTATGTTAATAAGATTTTCATCGTTGGATTATTTAACTCTTTTATGGAATCTTAGAACAATTACTATTGTTCAAACAATTTTTTAATGATAATGATTCATAAATGATTTAATTTTGTGTTTATTGTTAATTTTAATTATAAAAATGAAAATCTTTAGAAATTGTGGGATGATGTAGATTATAATTATAGGGTATGTGAATTAACTAAAGATCAAGTTGAATATATGTTAAATGTTTATTGTAAGAGTTAACATATTTATAAATTTATAATTCATTTAAATACATAAATATTATTTTTCATTAATTATAATGTTCATATAGGATAACTAGTCCTTATGATTTAATGATATGTGTATGACCGTCACTTTCTATAATATTTTATAACTCAACATTGTTTTCTATTGTGTAATTTTAATATAAGCACCCCCTAAATTTTAGGTGATTCAATACTCAAACCACCCTTTTCAGTTGAGTGAATGAAACCTTGTATAATTTTTCAGTACTTATTCTTAACATCTTGGTTGGTGAGGATCATATTGATAATAAACCCCTCTTTTATAACTCTTTTCTCCTAAAATTATTTATTATTTGTATTAACATTTTTTAACTTTCAAATATATGTTTGTAGAGGGTTGTAATGGATTTTTTCATTTCACAAACATGTATCGATAGATATATATTTCTATAGATTATTATATGTTTTTTGATATGGTTCTATTATTAATTGATGTATCATGATAAATATTTCGGATTTGGTGTCCCAAAAAAATAGCTATGTTGATATCTATAGTTGTGGGATGGGAAAATGATATTTTTTGATGCATGAGTTTCAAAGTTTGTGATAAAGATATTTTGTTGTGTACATGATTCATGATATGATATTGCATCCTAGGTATCATTGGGTTAGATTACTTTTGGAGATAGATGGATCGAGATGTGAGACAATGGGGATGTGAAAAAACATGTAGCGATGTACCATATACATTTATGTTAGTTTTTTTATTACATGATTTATCCATTGAAATAGTTGTTTAGACTAAAATTTTGATGATGGGAAAATAAGTTAACAGTTATGTAGATTAGTTAGATTTACATTTTGTTCTGTAGGATTTAATATCTTTTTATTATATTTATCATTAAAGGTTTTTGGGGTTTCATACACTGTGAAGATTTTAGTCTCACACTATTTATTTATAAACTTTTTTAGATTTGTATGATATGGTTTGTGAATTGGATATACATTAATAACTCGTTTTGTTGTTCAATATTTTTTACCCTTTTATGTCACTACTATGGATTTAGTTTTGGTACTTAATGTTTCTTTATTAGTTGTTTCACTAGGTTTGAAATTACATGCCAGTATTGATATTTATTTTTATAATTATTAAATAAGTTATATTTGGGAGGCTTTATCTTATCTACCTTTTTGGATGTCACCTTTATAGTGTAATTCATCCCATTTTTGAATATTATATACCCTAAGTTGGTTTCACCGACCAATAGACTATTAATGGTGGGCCTTAGGAATCATTATACCACGTATCTCAGTACCGGTCCATAATAGCTTCCTTCAAGGGGGAGTTAAGATAGTATAAATTTTTTGTTCATTATAACAATATTTAGCTTCATAGTTGACGTTTGGTGTGACAATGATATATCCCTCTAATGCATTGGGTAATGAATTAGTCTTTAAAGTGAAAATGATAGAGATAATCGATAAGTTTTTTCATATTGAACAAATTCTAAACAATAGTTGATCATGGGTTTGAATAATATGACTTCATATTCCATCAAGGTTTTTTAGTTCATTTAATGTATATATTGATTTTTTCATCAATGGTTCATTTTATTTAGTGATTATGATTTAATTTATTTACTCAATTTTAATTATAAAAAAGGTAAAAAAATTTATAGGCTTACCCTTTTTAACAATACTAATGCGTGTGGTTTATTTTTATTTCCATTATGATTATTTTTCTATTCATCCCACATTTCAAATGGTTTTCCACGTAATATATGGAACAATATAGACTATATTATGGTAATCATATCTTCTATGATGCCTGAATTAAATGATTACAATGTGTCTTGAATAAAATTAGGTTGTTAATTTTAAAACCTAATTTTATAGGAAAAAACATAAATTATTGATATTTATTCATACATATGTAAAAATTTTCAATATTCTATAAAACTATTAGAAAAAAACATAATAGAATTGTAAAAATGTCAAATAATTGTTATAAATCGTTAATTATGGGGTACAAAATTTCCTAATAATCATAATAGTTCCCTATATAATGATATATTGTGGTTGGATGTGATTTGATTTTGAATTAATATAGCATAAGAATCATAGAATATATATTCCATATTTTATAGGGATTCTACTCGTGATGATGATTTGATATTTCATTATATTAGAGGGAGTTTTTTTCAACTAATTTTTTTATAAAATATCTTTTTTCTTACTAGTTTTTGGTTTACATTTTCTATGTTGGCTGAAATACATTTATTTTGTTTATTCTTAGTTTGGAAGTTATTATTATAGACTTCATTATTTCCCAAATCATTGTTTATTTTAATAATATATATATATATATAGATAATGGTTATTTTTATTGATTTTTTTTAATTTTTCTTAAAAAATCATAATTATCAGTAAATAATTTGTTTAATCATTTTCTATTGTATTTAATACTTATTTATCATAAAATTATGAGTTTTCTATTTTATATTAAAGTAATTTTTACCCTATAGATTTGATAATATATATTCAAATTTTATACATGATAATTTTTTATAATGTAATAAAAACTTTTATCTTTCAATTTTTTTAATCAATAATGAATTTATTTTTCTTTTATATGTTTTTTGTGGTGAATGGGGATCAAAACTGCTAGGAATTTCTTTCATTTTTATCATAATACAATTTTAGTGATGGAATATTTGGAATATAATAGATTGTGTGAATATATTATTTTATTATGATGGAATTTATTAGAAAATATAATTTACATGGTGTAATGAAATGAGATTATGTGTGCATCTATTTTCTTTTAGAGAGTAGTAATTTCAGTACATCAATCCTTCTGATCATTTTTACATTATTTATAGTCATTTTATTAAATATAATTTTTTTATTTTTAAAAATTTTCATGCGTATAAAGAATTTTATTTTCATTATATATTATGTACATAAACAATTCGGTTTTTTTGTTTCACCATTTTTTAAAATTAATTTATGTCTAGGAATCCCCAAAATAAAAAGTTATATTATCATACAGTATGGTGTAAGTCCCTATCTTGATAATTATTATATCAGGGAATACCATTTCCAAATTCATATCCATGATTTCTATAAAATATTTTCAAATACACGGTGATTATGAATGTATACATCTCATGATAACAAAGCATACATCACACATTGCGAAATTGAACTAATGTGGAATGATTTTCTTACTTCAATGTGCACTAATGATGAAAATTTTATCTCATTTATTTTTTTTTGTTCCCTTCCCCCAGAGTATGAAAATTTAGTTAGAGTTGATGCTTTCAGGCTCAATTACATTCTCCCCGCTTGACTTCTTATGCCAATCTCCATCATTAATGGTCTTATTGGGGTGTTTCTATTATGAATTTTTTCTATATTGAATAAATAAAAAAATGAATATTGGGTCAAATAATTTTTATAAAAAATAATTATTTTTCATTAAAAATCATATTTTTCATTCCCTACATGTAGTTTTGACTTATCATTTTTTCTGATTTAGGATAATGGATGTTGCGAGAAGAAGAAATATATAATTACATGAGATCCATAACATGGACATACAAAACTAATTTTGTGGGATGCAATTTTTTTTACCTTCTCAATTTTTTTGTAATATTTTTTATAAGGTGTTTGGATGGATTATGAATTTTATTAATATTTCATTTATTATGTCAATTATCATTATCTTTTCTTATATTATATTTGAGATATATTGTTATAATTTCCACTAAGGTGGTACTTTCATTTATTTATTTGTAGTTACATTTTTAATTTTTTTATTAATAATGTTCTCTATTTATAAATGAAATTTATAAATTAAATGATTAATTTAGAATCCATTAAGTTCAACTAAATATTTTTATTTTCATGATTAAGTCATGATGTTTTTATTCATGGTTTTGAAATAGTGTGTAGTTTAGTTATGTTTTTTTAATTAATAAAGGTGTTAAATAATTACACATGTTAGTTATTTTCTGTGTAATGTAATGAATACTATTTATGTTTTTTCAAATTGATGGTGTACATGAGTTCAATGTGAATTTATTTTCGATAAATATATAATATATTTAAAATATGATATTTGAGAAAATAATAATAAGGAATAAAATTTTATATTATTTATTAATTTAATTTAATAAAATATAAATGAAATGATTTATTGTAATTATATGTTGAAAGGTAGTAATACATGGGATTTTATTGTTTCAATGGTGCTGTTTCAGAATTTCTTTATAGGTATGAAAATTACCTAAAAAATAAAAAATTTCCGTTTGTGTTTGGTGTTGGGTTGTTAAGTTATTTTTTCTATTACTATTATTATTTATGACAGGCTATCATCTATGTTTGGTTTGTTCATATTTTATTTAATTTTTTGGTATCTTAAGATTATATTATTTTTTATTTGATTGAGAGTAGAAAAATAGAAAAAAATATGTCAATAAAACAAATATTAAATATGATGGATATCATAATTTGAATGAGTTATTTAAGTGTATTAAAAATTAAAGAAGGGTTATGGGTTAAGTTTATTAAATAATAATTTTATGTTATAATTATCTAGTTTATTTAACTTGGTCTTGTTTTGAAAAATTTTATTCGTGTATGAGGAGTATATTATTAATAAAGGTGTTTAAAAAGTCAATCATTTGTATAAGTTGTTTTTAAATAATATTTAAATTTAGGATAGGTAAAAAATGTCTAATTATTGAATTCATAAATATTTTGATTACCATATATGGGTAATAGGTGAATAAAATAATGGATTAGTGGAGAATGAAATTATATTTTTTCAATATTATATATGAATTAACTTTAATGTCTATTGTGACTATTATGGAAATGTTCTTACATCCAAGACTTGTGTTAATGTTGTGTTCTGTTTTCAGATTATTATATAAAAATAAAGAAGTATTTTATTTTTAGAATTAGTAATGATGATTATTGAATTTTCATCAATTTCATAAATTTTGTTTTGATGAATTATTTTATAATTATTATAACTAATTTCATGGATTAGAAAATATGAGGAGAATAATCAATAGTAAAAAATGAGAGACAATCAATTTTGGAGGATTTGTTTAAAAAATTTATTTGGGTTTTGTCTTTTTGTGATTTATTACTACAATACTATCAAAAAAATATTTTCCATAGACTAAAGTTAGCTTGATGGAAAAGAGATGCATAAAGAAGGCCAAACACTCATAGGAATGAGAGTGAAAAAAAGATAAAAAATTATGAGAGGTCACAAGGTCTAGTAAAACCTATTATATCCAGGTGCAATGTTCTGGAGCAGACTAAGGTAATCAGATTTTCTAATATATGCAGAGTAGAATCTTATTAAATAATGGTATCTCAAAATAAGAAACAAGGTGATATTTACATAGTGAGGATATAATTTTCCCACATAAGAAGTTATAGAAAAAACATGATCCTACCACATGTCCTTTTAAATTCAAAATTTTGATCATCTATAAACTTTTTCAATGATGGTTTCTGTATTCAGAAAGAATTTAATGATTTAATGTCCTAATGTTGAACCAAGATACTGTGATCTGTCCATTCTTGTGTGAATGATGATTTATTTTTTCAAGGGGTTAAAATATAATCGATCAAAATATTTTATTTTTTCATGAAATATTAAAAGTTGAACCACATATTTTGAAAATTAAATTCATTTGATTGAATGGGAATGAGAATAATTTTTTATAGTATACAAAAAAATAATATAAATTGATATTTATTATGTCTTACAAAACTGTGAATGTGATTTTATATCACTCCAAAAATCCAATAATGACTAATGAGTATCCTTTTATTCCATAGAAGCACATCAGTGGGATAATGTTGTATCATAAGTATATAAATACCCCACCACCAAAATACCATTTTTGAATATAATATATATTTATAAAGATAGAAAAGTATATGGGTAATTCGATCAAGAGACTAAAACAGAACTCATAGAAACAATCTATTTTATTTTCATCTGTATATTAAACAAATTAGTAATATTCCAATACACATTATATCCAATAAAATATATAATAAAAGCCATGTTTTTATTAGTTTTAATCCTTGATCTATTCTTTAACAAATATTTTACACAAATACAAAGTGATCCATTACTATTTTAGATATTCAAAAAAAAAGATTTAAGATCATGAATGATAGTTCATGAGCTTCATATGTAGTGTATGGAGTCTATGTGTGTTTGTTTTCAGTGTTGAGGGAGATATAACAATGATAAAAACTATTGTGCTACAGGAATAATTTGATTATATAAAAATTGATGAATCAAATACACTGTTTTATTTTAGTTATTCAATAATCATTTATTTTTATATTCACATGATCATATACATGTTTAATGGATTTTAGATAGTCTCATGAGGACAAGATTCCAAAAAAGATAAGTGAAATAATATTTTTTTGATGATGATTTTTGAAAATTTCATCAGTAATCAATGAGTTTTTAATAATTATATATGGTATCACAGTCCTTGTAGTTATAATTTCATATAAATGGAAATTCATTGAAAAGAATAGTGAGACAGATTTTTTTGAGTTATGAAAAAATTTATGTATAACATGGAATGAATGTATCATATAAATTTGATGAATGAGATTTTGTATTAGTGGATGATGTGATGGTTTGTTATTCTTCCAAATACATCAGCATAAAATCACTTGACAGAGAAGTTGAGAAAAAGATGAGGAAAAGGCTTGTTGACATGAATTACGGAAAATTGTTTATTATAATAATATTTTCCAATGTGAAATAGAAGTGGAATAAGGCATATAAGTATCATACATCAGTAGAATAAATTAGATGAAAACCATTTTGAGAGATGTTTAAGAATGAATTTGTTAAAATGGAGGGATTTAATTAATATTATACAAATCATTTTTGGAGATCACACAACTATTGGAATTATAGTATAATTATCAATTAAAGAGATAACTATTCATTTTAATTGAAATAAACCTCTATAATAATAATTAATAATTATACATTAGGTTATTTAATATGAAAATATATTTTGGATACTCTCTATATTTTAAAAAATATTTCATTACTAGTGTATATTACTGGATCAGACATGACCTGACCATAGTATGGACATATTCTCCAGCCTTGGGAGTGGACCTAGAAAAAATCATGTTCGTTATTATATGATTTCATATTTTTCATACATAATAAAAGATATATTAATTTATGAAAGATAAAATCATAATAAATCACTAAAGGATATTTTAATAGAAGATATCAATAATGTAACATCATTGTTTCACCACATCCCTCCTCTCGATGATATATTTAAACATGGGTACCTTCAGTGGTATCAATTTATGATTCTCCCTATGAAAATAACAATCCTATACAAATAATAATTATATATAGATTAAATTTATCAATATTAGAGTATTTCCATTCAATGATTGATGTATCTTATATGTATTGATGAAACGAATGGTTCCATATCTAATTTCTGAAGTCCTCCATTTTAGTAAAGTTTTAAAAGAGAGGTTTATCATTCAAATAAAAACATGTTCCATATATATTTTTATATACGTTTAATATTTAAATATGTAAGATATCTTAAAAATAGATTTTTTCATCATTTTCAAATAATTTATTCCCTAATTTAATGACTCTAAAAACAAACCATGATTTGTGAGATAAAAATTAATTTTTTTTAAAGGGAAGGTGATGACCCAAGAAGCTAAACTATATATCTATAGAGATAAGTTTGAAAATATATCCATGAATTATGATGAATATATAGATGAATAATTTACAATAATATATGATAAATTATTTAATATAAGTGGGTTTTTGTGATACATATGATGATTCATCAATTTTTTTGAAACTGATGGGGAATTTCATTTACATATTTGATCTAATTATTTCTACATTGAATGAAAATAAATACATATCTATTGAGAATTTTTATGATTGATAAAAAATATAAAAAGTTGAATTTATATTAAATAATAAGATGAAAAATTATTATTATAATCTATTGAGTATGATTGATGATAAAGACCCTTTAGCCTCGAGTGATTAATTCGATGAAGGTACACCTAAAAATCATAAAACAGTCATAGAACAAGTTAACATCCTTGAGGATTCTACATCCTGTGATGATAAATAATATTTTAGATCCAATTAGTACATAATTATATCTAATATTGTAGAATGCCTTGATCAAAGAAATATTCTCATGAACACAATCAATTTATTTGTTAAATGAAAATTAAATGAAAATAAAATAAGATATTCATCTTATTAATCATTTTAAACCCACCAAGGTAAAAATTAATTAATTGGAAAAAATATTGCTATTCCTTAATGAGAATTTGTCAAAAAATATTATGATTTTCTAATTAGGTAAAAATTTTAGTGTGTTAAATCCAGAAACCTCATTAAAATGATTGGAAAAAAATTATTTAAACTACTAAATGTCATGGTTAATCATCCAAAGTTCGTGTGAATACCAATACATATAGGAATATATATGTGGACTTATTTTATACTATTGATTCTAAATTGGTTTGAACTTGTGGTGCAGGTATTGACAAAATAAATTAAGGTATGTAGAGTACTTAATATATTGATTACATAATTTTATGAAAACCAAGTTCCCCAATACTGAATAAAAATAATTATAGGAGTGAATAAATAATGTAATTAATTTATCAAAAATAAAATAAATAGAATTTTTGAACACAATGTTTTTGATTTTAGTGCTGGTGTTTTTTAAAATTTTACGAAAAAATCATACAACGCATATAATATATCACTTCCCTAGAAATTTGAGAAATAAAGGTGTGAGATTATTAAAATAAAATAAGAAAAATTATAAGGAAGATGAATATTACTAGAATGAAGATGTTTTTTGTGGGAATTAGAAAGAATACTACAGAGAGAAAATTTTGATGACATCATTAAATAAGATAGGAATGAGACCTAAAATGTTATAATTGTATATTATTTTTGAGAACACATCTAGGAAATTTACTTAAGACAGATATAGAAAATAATATCCATTATAGAGAGAGTAGTTCTTAGTATTTGGATAAAATAAATTGTTGGTATAATGTAAAAATAAAGGAAACCCAATAAATTGTGTGTTTGATGTATATAATAAAAATTTTACAAGAATATATTGAGGTAAATTTTAATATTAAAAAAACATATCCAAAATTTTAATTATATTCTATGCTTCATATGCACAATAAAATCTCATATTGGAATGATTACTATGATTAGTATACAAAAACAAGAAGAAAAATAAATTAAATTGAACAAAATAAACAGAATGATGCATGTTATTTAATATCTTATAACATGAGAAAGATTAAATCCTTTCTAGTGATAAATTATAATAAAACTATAAATTCAACATATGAGTTATAATTATGAGTTTTGGTGTTGAACTAATGATACTTATCAGATTGAGAAATATTCACCCAAATTTTACAAAATAAAAATCATCGACGAAAAACTTTTTTACCACGTATATATATATATATAATTTTCCTTATATATAATTAATTAATGTTAATTCACAAGTTGATGTGGTGAAATTAACTTGATATAAGCATCAGACATATTATAAAAAGAAACATATCCTTCATTCAGTTTTATACTTCAAGTTGTATCTTGTTTCTTCTTTAAAACACTTAAATTTATATCATGATATTCTGGGAGTTCATTATTTATGAAATAAAATTTTTATTTTGAGGTATTGAGATCATAACTTTAGGGGGAACTCAATAGAACTTCCACTAGTTTTCTATATATCAATTTTTATCTCATAAAAATTAGAAATCTTATTAATGGATATATCTTGAGATTTTAGATGTAATTTTTATTTGAGATTTATTCTTTTCATCATTAGTGTATATTGACTATAATATATATTCCAAAGTGAAAATTGTTCTCTAAAAAATAGTGACATATATTGTTTTACCATAAAATAAAATTTAATCGATATTGGGAAATATAACATTGAATTTGAATCTTTTTTAATTTTTTTTGGGAGGATAAATTATATTATAATGGAATGATCATAATTTGTTCTATGAAAATATAGATATTTGTATAAAATTATATTTATTTAAAAAATAATATTTGTTTTTTTATTAATCTTTTTTTCTTCAAGAGGTTCACCAAAGTGGACTAAAATTTGGTTAATTTTGACTCATTTAATTTTAAAGGAGTGTTTATATCTGTCACCTAATAAAATAAGACTTAATTATTCATAATTAAGAGAATATAAAATTTAAAATTATAAAAATTCAGTTGATAGAGATGGGTAATACCGTAAATTACATATACCTTTTCTTTTATTATTAATATGAGGGAGAATATTGAATTGAAATTTGTATTGATTATGTATATAATCATATCAAAAGGGGAATTTTGTTAAACCCAAGTGGATATTTAGAGACTAAAATTTTCAATGGGTTTGAAAAAGTTATCTTATGAAATTTTGTAGTAAATTGTTATGATAATTGACAACTTCATAATTTCAATGAAATGTTCTAATTTTTTCAGTTTTTTTTCATTATACTATGCCAATAGTGAGGAAATATTTTTAAAAAAATTATTCTATTGATTATTGAGTGATATTCTATTTAATGAATATTAGTGGATATTTTTTTTGAAATTTTTATAATTAAATTCCAATATTATAAAATAGGTGAATACTTTTCAATATAATTACAATAGAAATGAATAATTTTTTATGCCTTGGATAAGGTTCTTATTTTGGATATGATATTTTTTAGTTTTTTATAAAAATTCATCCAACTATGGAATCAATTCAATTATATCCTTCGATGTAGTAAATATAATCACATGGGGTTCCAAGAAACCACAGATATAGTTTTTCACATGGAGAAAATTTAATGAAAGGTCACATTATCCAACACAACCAGTTGCATCAACTTTTAGTTTTTCAGAGTGTACCCTGGTACTCATATCGAGTGATCGATCGAATAATGAATCTTATTAATGGTTTACATAATGAATGAAAACCTTATGCGGGGTTGGTTTTCTGTAGATGTTGTTGTAACTATAAAATGACTCATAAAAAATGTCTTCCTTCAAATGGTCCTTTAATTTAGACTATTTCGATTATATATCTCTTTCAGTCATGATGGTTTTCTATACACCAGAAGATTGTCATTTCATGATGTCTAAATAAAAAACCATTCTATTCTCATCTTTCAAATATCATGATAATGGTCACATATGATAAAAAGTTGTTTAAAAAGATTAAATGAAATATGTTTAGTGTTATGACATGAAATGTTTTTTTAAATCACTATAACTGATGCAAACATGAATTTATTTCAAAACTGTTCTGATAAAAAATTTATCAGTATATATTTACATTAGAGCCTATGAAGGTAGATACATTTTCCATAATAATTAATGTGATTCTTATCATTAATAATATAATATTCTATGTGATGTGTGTCAGTTCACATATAAGAAATTATTAATAGGAATTGGGTGGTGATATATATATTTCCATACCACATAAAACATCAACATGAGTTTCAAATATCTATTGGTAAAGTGATATATGTAGTGAGTGAGTTTGTTCCCAAAACAAATATATAAATAGAATAGGCAACATCGAATATTTACATGGGTAAAACGATATATTGATTGATATTATCACACTCAACCCTTCAGCTAAAATAGATAATAAGATCCCTATAGTGTCTTATTATGCTTCAAAAATATTGTATTCACTTATTTTTAGTGAATTTTATAATGTTTCATTGATTGGATGACTTGGTAATATAAGAATATAAAATACAATGTGTTATTCTACATTATCTTTACAAGTAGTGTGTAGAGTTGTTATATGAACAATGTATCTATTGTAATATTCTAGATAGTATCATTATCTATTTTTTTGATGCATATGAGGAGTATTTAAAATAATAAGAATAAAACACCATATAATTCTATTTAAATTGATATATTTACATATTCCATGAATGTGATGAATAAAAAATTCATGGAGGAAGTGAGATTGTAAAAAAAGATGATACTTCATGATGGATTACTGAAACTGTTTTATGGGATTGAAGAATTAAGAAATACACATAATTTTTATTAATGTATTGTTAAAGAATATGTGAGATAACATTCCATGAAATAATAATTCGATGAATGTTGTAAATAAATTAATACAATAGTGACATACTGTAGTTTGAGATATGAAAAAAACAAATCAATGAATTCCAAACACATGAAAAATAAAATTCCTAAATGGGATTATTTATTTGAGTAAGATGTGATGAGTAATTTATCAACCAAATATATACATATAGATAAAATGTAGATATATTTTCAATAAATTTTTAGTAATGATGCAGTTGATGGTGGGAAGTGATAGTAATAAATCGGATAATGATTTAACTGAGTAGAAGTGAAGTGGAACATGCCCAATGTGCACAACAAATTTATAGGCATATGAAATTGAGGACATATTGAAACGTTTTATTAGTATAAAACTATGTAATTTGTTGGATACGAGTATTAAAAAATAATTTTTTCCAAATATATCTCAACTAGTGGGATTCCAAAATATTGAGCATATATGTATATACTCAGTAAGATACACTCTGAAACTAAAAGTACCAAGAGAAATCCTCTAATGTTATATTGATACACAAAAACACCTAAAAATTTATTGAGACATTAATGTCAATAAAAATCACTAACAAATTCATATGGATCTTAAAAATAGATTATATAAATTGGGGTGATAATATATGTCTACTCAGTAAGATCTCCCACAAATCCTCTCAATCAAATTTAATTAAATCATACTAATGATCTGTAAATAAATGATGATACATTCTAAATTATGTAATATATGATCAATGACCCAATATTTCTCTTTCAAAAATAATCCCATTCAATTAATAGTATCAAAACAATTATAAAAATAAGGTATCCCACAGCTACTTCCCCCACATTTTTCACTTTAACACCAGCATCACATGTCCTAACCCATATCTCTCCAAAAATTATCATGCGTTAATGGAAACTGTAAAAAATTGCATAACTCATGATTCATATAATAATTTCACACACATATTAATATCAAAATTTTAACCAAGTAGAATATAGAAGACACCACATCTCGTAAGTTATGTATTGTACTATAATATATGACATCTCATACACAAAATACTTATATTAATCCTTAGGATAATATATTTAGTGATTTATTTGAGTTATATAACAAAGAATTATAACTCCAACCTTTACATAGATATTGGAAATAAATACACGATGAATTACAAAACAAAATACTATTAGAAACTGGGTACATTGATAGTCAGCCATTCATCATCACTATTGATGATGTAAGGGAAAACTACCACCTTAGTACATTGGTATTAGTTTCTCAACTTATGTGGGTAATTTAGTAGAATAAATAACATAACATAAGGAATATATATACCTTAAAAATACAATGAAATTTACTAGCGATTTTTGAACTCAAATTCAGATATTATCTCTTAGACACATGGATTCCCTTGATAAATTAAATATATCTTATTGTAATAAAAACATTTCAATATATTTTTGATTAATTTATTTGAAGAACATTGAATTATACAAGATTATCAACCAAATTTCATTCCGTCTAAAAATAATATAAAATCATTAAAAGATCTTTAAATATTTTCAACATTCCTTCATTTTATATTCCTCTATACCCAGAGGGAAAATTATTTGAAATCACATTTCCATATTTATTTGAACTCTACGAATCATCCTAAATTAAGATATAAGATACATAAACCAATAAAATGAAACAACATTAATATAGGGGTAATAGAATGTATAAATAAGTGAAATGACCATATGGCCTCCAAACAACAATCATCGACGAGAAAAAATTATACCTACTAGATAAAATCAATGGGAATGGCCAAAATCAATCAAATATATTAATTTTTGTGTCATCTCATTCACCACAATATGTATCACCATCCATCCCACTATTACTGATTTCTACTCCTTCACAATCCTAGGAATATATGGCCATGTTTCACAAAAATTTCATCTATTTTATCCTCACTTCACATCGCATAACATTGTTGTTTATCCAATGAAATCACACAGGGTAGTAAGAAATCATGAAAATGTTACCAAGGAATCTTTTCATAGAATATGGGTATTAAACCATTATAAGGGAAACTTTTAAGCTATCCCCAAATAATTATCCATATAATCCAAAACAATTTTAACCACCTTGAATTATTTGTTTCATTAATAAAAGGATTCAACCATATGTTTGTCATGTAATCATCTATCAGTAGAAATAAATTACTTTAAAATATTCATGAATAAATTCCATTTCTAGCAATTATCCGGGAGAATGCTTACATTTAAAAATGACTCTTAAATTTTCTATGTACCATGAATTGAATGTTTTTTCAATATCCAATTTATATTTATTTTAATCATATATAAGGTAAATTACATTATTACCCAATGTGATGATTACAGATAAAACCAATGATCCATTATAAAATATGAAATTAAAATAATTCCCTATATAAATGATTTAAATTTTCATCGAAAAAGAATATAACATTAATGAAACATATATAGACACATCTGATACATAGAATTAATGTTCCTTATGGGCCCCATAACCATAAATACCTTGAGAAATAAAGAAAAACAATAATAATAAAAGATATAAAACACCATAGGAATGAAAAGTATCACACAATTGAAAAATTTGGAAGAGGATAAAACCATAAACAAATTAGGATAAACTAATCTCATATCACTATGGATAAGAAATAGGAGGTCTAGAATCAATTTAAAGGAAAATAGAATTTAAAAACCATGAATGTGTTCTAGATTCCTAGGTTTTGAGACAAATTAGTTAGTTTTGAGAGAACTTGAGGGTGGAATAGGATTCAAATGCACTTTTTCAGACATCCATTTATGAAATGAATGGGTTATTCACATTCTAAATATATTCAATAAAAAACCTACTAATAAATGAAATTTTGATAACTAGTATACTTGAAATAAAATAACGAAATAACTATATTTTGACATCACGATTATTGGGATTCAAAAACACCAATCCCAACCCTTTATCCATTGATTCCATTAAACTAGTTTTCACATCATGATTTTAATGGTGAAATATACCATCTTTGATGATATAAATATATATTTTGTTCATGGAAAACTATCTCAAATTATTAATAACACATCACCTCAAGAATTCTTATTCTAACAAGATTTACTATAATAAACTACACCAATTTATAATCAATGATTCCAACAATAACATAATATATTTAATTGAGAATAATAATTTAATAAAAGGATATATGTTACGTATTTTTCTCTATTAATAAATTAAAACCAAACCAAAATAAAGGTAAGATAAAAATAGGTCCCCCAAATAACCACCCTTCATGTTACCTCTCAAGATTATTTACATTACCAAAAAATATATACTTTAGCTAGGTAATCAAGGAAAAAAAGTTTGTGTAATGAACTAGAACCAATAATCATGGGGATCATGCCATACTTTATTACAATAGCATAGACAGATGGAATAACATCATGAAGGACCGATCAGTTTAGTTTTTTTTGAAGAATTAGATTAATATATGTAACCCTTATTCCATTAGTATTTAAACACATAACATAATAATGGAAGGTAATTCCAATTATATAGCTTATTCAGAATTTAAAATTTCTTATCCTATGAAAAAGAGAAAAAAATAATTAGCGAACACAGATTCTCAGAAAGAGTTATATACAATAGTAACTATCTTGAAATATATAATTCATAATCATAATGTAAATGTAAAAAAAACGAAATGCAAATTTATTTTAATTAAAATATAAATCAATAGATAATATAATATTGAAAATCGCATGGATAAGAATAACTGAAATATTAATGATGTAAGCACTTAATATTCGACAATCATGATTCCAAAAAAAATATTACCTATATCATTAATACATTCCACAAGATGTATTAATCATTATGTGTAAATACCCATTTAATATTGGAAGAATTTTTTATCTCAATGTATTATTGAAGCATTTAGGTTCATTTCAATATATGGTAACCACTCGTTCATACATGTCCAAAGCAATCCTCATATATCGTAATGGTTGATTTAACTCATTAAACAATTGTCATTATCAAGAAGTATCTAGATTTAGTAGAAGATACATATATGAATTTATTAACATATAATGTGAAATAAAATACATTTCAGACACCATATGTAAAAAATGGAATATAGTTTATGAAATAAACATATAAATCTATTTAAAATGTTTTTAATAAATTTGTCACATAAAAATTTATAATAACTTAATCATAAAACTCCTTAATGTAAAGAGTAATGTAATGAAAAAATGAACCCCACTAAAATAAAGATATTATTTATATTATATATCAATTTTTTAGTACACTACTCAAAATAAATAATTAGAAAATAAGGTATATCTCATAGAAATAAAATTTAGATTAGAAAACCCTTACCAAACACATTATTTATTTTTTACATTACTTAAACTCTTATATAATGGTTTAAATCATTTTATTTACTTATACTAATATAATTTTAAAATATAAAATATTTTATATGATCAATTATATCATTTTATAACCATATTATTAATACTATTTCATAATTACCCTTGTTTTGGGTGTTAATTATATCATTTTCCTATGCATTTTCTATTTAGTTAAAGGTTATCATTCATATGAAATAGTTTTTTTATATTCAGAATGATATTTATTTTATTAATATCATATTTAAACATTATTAGCAGTTTTAAAATCATTCTTTAATGTTTAACATGGATAATTAATTGCATTTCATCATTTATATGGTAGGTCATACGTACTCATGAGCAACAATATCATTTTCGTAGTGGTAAAAAGGTATTGAATTGGATGATATTTTAATTATCCATTTTCATTATAATTTAATATGTACAACATATACTCATTATTTCAATCATTATAACCATAAATGTATCGTGGATTTGATAAACAATTACACAATATTGTGGATAATGTAAGTCGCACATAAGGTCCCACAAAGATTTTCTTCTACATAGTGTTGATAAATATTAATATTGGGTTGTCCCATAATTATAATAACATCATAGAATATATATAATACTATATTTATTACATCTCCTAGGAATTAACACATTAATTGTAAGTAGAAAAATAAATTATCTTTAATGATTTGTTAAAATTGATTACCTCTTCTTTGATGGGATTCCATTAGAACTATTCATAAGGGACCTAGGGATGTTATTTTGGAAGTAAAAAAAAAATCAAAACCTAAATGGGGATGCTTATAAGAAAATAATCCTAGATTGTAAAAGAAATATGGCTTATACAAGTGTCAAAATGTGTGGAAGGAGATGACCCTTTAAATTATATGTGAGGGAATCATTCATATATCTTCAAAATATTAAACTATAATATGACTATTATGCAGCCAAAGACTTACAAATAGACTATAAATTAATAAATAAAGACATTAAACACCATATAATATATCTTTTATGATTACTATTAGTGTTTCTTGAATTTTAAAATAATTTAACAAAATATTAATTAAATATGATAAAATTAACGTGGAATTTTATACTATTAATTTCATTTGACTTGAAATACATAAAAAAAGTGAGAGTACGAACCTAATTCTTTAAAAAATTTCTCATATATCCTATAGATCAATAATCTTAATTATACACATTAAAACATCCAACTATATCAAACCTATTACTTTTAAAATTAATTATTTTATTTTTATATTATTTATAAAATTATGGTATTATCAGGGGTGAAGAAGTTGAGTTAATTATATAATTTAAAATTAATAAAAATTTATTTATATAATATATATAATTTCAATTGAATCATAATATACATTTATTTCCACTCATATCTTTATTTACTCACTATATGGACATATAAATGATATTAAATACAAAGAGAGTAACATTCATTAACTATCGTTGATTTAAAAAATATATAATTTATATTCATGTGAAAGAGTTAATTAATCTACTACAATAATATCTTAGGATATAAGAGACAAATTCCCTTTATCCAATAATATATATCCATGACAAGTTCACATTTATACCTTTTTCTTTTGGTTTTACAGCTTATTTAATCCTGTAAACTCTTACTTTGAAAACATGTGTTTTTACACATTGATGTTTAACATAGTTTCTATAAATTTTAATAATAACCATAAATGAGCCATGAATGACCTTTTAGACCTTATTAATATAATTTGGAAGATTATTATACTATATTTACTTTTATATCATTTAATAATACATTATTTACTTTAAAATATCATTAATTTAAAAGGTGATAATATTCATTACATAAATTTTTAAGAAATAAAACATTATAGGGTAACCTATAAAAACCCAATAATATATCCATAATATGTCTATAGCATATATAAAATTCATGTATATCATTAATTATCTCACATATTATTTATTTTCTTATTTTTAATATCAGTTATTTGATATGTCTATTAATTAGGAATTTATTACATTATCATTTTGAAAACCATTAATTTAAATATTGTTAATATTAAAATTAATAAAAATATTCTAAATATAAACATATTTTTTATTTTAAATTACTATTTATAGTCTAATATATCTTCTTGAATAACTACATATAACAAATGTAATACCCATCAAAAAATGAGAATGAGATATTTTACTTCCCTTAAAATAAAATATTTTTAAAGGCATAACATCCCCCAAGTGGCATAAAAAATCCATAAAATATGCCGAGGATGATATTGGTAAAGACTCACTTTTTTAGTAAAATAATTATAAGTGTTATTTTTATTTTATAAAAATTATAATATTATATTTATCATTAATTACCCATTTATTCCTTAAAAGTTGTAATTAATTTATACTAATGTTACGATTCATATTTTCCAAAAATAAAAGGGACCGATTTTGATTTTTGGGACAATATGATTCCAAATAATGAATCTATTTATTTAAAATTAAATCATAATATTTTATTATATTATTTTAAAATTAATCCCATTGATGAACTGATAAAACTAGTGTTTATTGTCTTTTAATTATAATATGCGACATTTTTAAAAATAAAAAGTATTTTTTTTATAAAATAATGGAATTATTTTTAAATTTTTAAATGAGACATATACATTGTTCTCTATAAAGTAGAGGAATGAGATCATCCAGAACCTGATCAGACCATAAAAAATGAACACCATTGACACCATTATTACCAAGGCATCCGCCACCAAATTGACCTCCCTATATCCATGAAGTATATTATGATTCATGGATGAGAGATAATCCATGAATTTGACCCACTAATTTTCATGATTTCATGATAATTGAGTAGATTTTTTTTGGATGGAAATAAAATTAATGATAGGATCAAATTGATTCCAAATATTGTTCAATCCATAATTTTTTTCTTGATCCACTATATTGATGAAACAAAACATTTCATCATAATGTGAAGAAAAAATACCAAAATGACCATGAATACATATGACAAAATCTCCATGATGATCTCTAAAAACTGATATGTATCCATACGGTCCTGGTTTTCTTCTTGAATCTTCAAAAAAATAAATTTTGAAAAACCAAATAAAATGGACCATTTAGAATACCTCAATTGTACAATAAAGAGGATGAAAATTACCTTTAAAACTAATCTAATTGAGTACAATAATGTAATGAATATAATAATGTCAGTAATTATTTTTGGATGTATCATATCCCTATATGTAGTGAGTTACTCAGAAAAAGTATAATATTATTTGAAAAAAAAAACGATCATGAATATGTTTTTTAGAGATGCCAAATGATATGAATTACTTCCTATAAAGAAACCAGAACAGGTATATAATGTGAGGAGAATGAAACAAATCACAACAGTAATTGATAAATCCATGAACAAAGTAATCCAAAGGTAGATTCACATCCTGAAATTTGAACCTTACATTCACATTGATGAGGAAATAACATAACTATGGAAAATATGATTAATATCTTATCTAGGTTAATGAAAATTAACATATTATGATCATAGATAAATTCCACAGGATTGAAAGTATTCATTAGTTGTAATATTTATAATCTCTATTCTAAAAAAAAGATATATTACGAAATCCTTATAATGTATCTTCTCAATCTTCTGAACCAAAAAGTCTCTATATTAATATAGTTGGAATGTCAATAATAAATTTTGTATGTGAGGATGTCATTTTTAGTTTAATTGCAATCCCAAAACGATTCTATAGGGGAGAATAAAAAATTATTTACAATGGTTAAAATGTGATTTAGTATGTTCTCTTTGAAAAAAGTTTGTATTTGATTATGGTGTCTTTATCCAGATTTAAATCCTCATTCATGATACAATCAATTAAATGAGAATCAGTCTAGTTGACATTCTATAAATGAATATATTATTAAATGGAGATGAACCACCTATATTGAGATTCAATTTTCCAAAAATAAAATTCACGATAGGCCACACAGAGGATTCAATGTGATTAAGATTTATACTCTTGAGTCTATTAAAGAATCTAGGATAATGAAATATATGTTCCCCAAAATATAAATTGATATATTTTATTGTAAACTATGAATATATTGAATCAGTGAATTATCAAATATTATACTACCCACACCACCTTCATCCTAGTTTTTACAACACATGTTCCAAGAAATTAGTAGCTAACTTATAATCCATAATGATAACACTACAAATTCTGTTATTAATTTAAATGATGATACTCCTTATAAGTAAAAAATTCCATTTAAACACAATGTAATTGTACACAAACTTAGAAATGATATCAAACATCAACAAGAAAACATGAAAATCCATTGATGATGATCTACCCTTTTAAGAAAAAACATTCTATTTGATCTGACTCCTTATACTTGAAAATCAGCAGTACATCATTCTTTCTCATAATGTATGACCCATGTGGTAAATTAAAGAGGGAACTCCCTCATAAATTCAAAAATTCTTAATAATATCAATTTTCATGACATTAGTGATATTTCCTCCACTGTATAGATAATATTTCCCCCAAAAAGTTTCTTGATTAGAGACATTCTCTTAGTGAAAATTATCCTTCTTAATATGTTTGTGTTTTCTTTATACCCTTTAGTGAATAAGAATATATCAACAACGTATAGAAGATTAGTAGGAGGAATAACTCCCATTTCATCACAAATAGATTGAATTTTCAAATTTTAATACATGATTTAAAGGACCCTGCTATTTTATTCCTCATCAGATGAAAAAGTATCAAAATATAGAGCTTCACCTTGCCAGACCCCTATAGATAAATTTAAATAACCATCATGAGATCCCTTGATAAAAATAGAACTGTGTGTATATCCTAAAATTATTTTAACACAATTAATGAAAACACAATAAAAAACAACCATAATAAGACCTGTTAAAAAGAATCTCCAGTCCATCATTTCCAAATATTTCAAACCAACAAGCTTAAGATAAACATCACCATCTCAAATGGGTTTCTTAAAGATATTAACACTTACTAGGACGGGTTTTAAAGTGAAAATGATCAAAAGGGTGAATTTTTTTACATCCAAAGTCATTTTGAAATTGTTTCCAATGAGATAAATTGGATATAATGATATAATATTTAACTAATAAAAATATAAAACCAAGAAAAATATATTTTAATAAGAGTAATAATTTTTTTGAGATATCTGTTTACAATTAAAAGAATTATTTTTTCAATTTCATCAAAACATGAAACATTGAGAAAAATACCAAAAAAACCAAAGTAAATTTTTATATTCCTCTTTCAATGATGAAGAATATTTTTTAAAATATAATTTATAAATGTGTCAAAAAAATATTTAAAATATGTGATCTATCAAGAGGAGGAAGAAAACTTTTAAGGAAATATAACTTTTTATGAGTAAAAGTGGATTTATTTTTATATCATGTCTATAAAACACAAAATATAACTATTAACCTCTATATATAACATATTATATATAAATTTCATAATTTCCTTAATATAATTCAATCATTAATATTTAATGGCTATAGTTTATGAATATTTCATTATTCATTTAATTGGGGTGTTGTGAGAAACGTAATCTCTCAATGATATTAACATTCAAATGATCCATAACATAAAATATAGATTTTTTGTCAATCTTCATTCCTTCTATAAATTTATTCCACACAATTTCAGAATTTATTCTAAATATTTATAGTCTGTTTTTTCAAAATACCTTTATTGAAATTCCACATTTGAAATAATTATTAATGAAACATCCAAATAAAAAATAAATTGAAGTTTGAAGCTCAGATAATATAACACATATTATAATTTCCTGTAGGAAAATATGGATATTGAAGATAAAACAAATTCTTAACAAATAATAGAGAGTGATAGAGATCATAACAATAGATAATTTAACAATCAGAAATATTAAATATTGTATGTGTTAAAATTCCCTTAATAAATGTAAAAAAATAAATTGTTGTTTAAAAATAATTGTATAAAATTAAAGTAATTAATTTATGTCTTATACTAATAATTAAAGGAAACACACTAACATGAAAATTATAGTTCCATGATTTCATCAAAATCCATCATAAAGTTATCTTTTTCTATTAAAAATGTATATCACTAATAAATTTTAATACTTGGATAATTCGAATAAGCTTATATATATTAAAAAATATCGTACATTTTAACTATATATTCCTCGTATATTTATACATTAAGTAAAAAAAATTTAGGATAATAAAATAAAATTTTAAAAAATGGTAATCCTCTATATAATGAGAAACAACCATAATCTAAAAAGTTCACAATTAATACGCAATGTTCGACATAGTTCATGCAATAAAAAATTATCCTTCCTCAAAATTATTCTATAAAGTGTTTTAAATTCTAAAAAGTGATGTTTTTTATCACATACCCTTATAAATAACTTAAAAACACCTATTTTATCATGCAACAAAAATTATATTCCAATCTAAAATAATCATTAAAAAATGATACCATTTTTTGAAATAAAAAGATCCTCCAAAAGCCTATAATATAATCATATTTTAATTCAAAAATAAATTAATCATTTATTAGTTATAATATTCTTGTTTACCTTAATATGATAATATTACCAAAATAGTCAATATATTTTGAAATAATGTTAATCCATTAATCTGAAAATAATTTTCCAAATCCTAGATTTATATATTTGATAAAAAACCAGATTTCCCAAAAATAAAATTTACCATTTATCATTAAATATTTTTACTAGAAATTTAATTTTACCCATGAATTAATGGAGGATATTAGAATTCATTCTACCCTTTTCATTGATCGGTTGTGGGTACAATCCTTGTGTCCTTATTTGACACGAAGGCTTTCCACCCATCATGTAGATTGAACTTTTTCTAAAACTAAATTAATATTATAAAAAAATGAGATAAGAAAACATTAAAAATATATTAATTCTTTTTTTATCCAAACCCATTATCTTATATATTTCATTTATTATTCCTAATAAAATAACTCATATTTACCTTTAATTAATGATCATAAAAAATATAATGATTATCCTTACCATTACACATATGTCCACATAATTCAAATTCATTATTCAATAAACAACTTTTCCACACTAAATTTTCCTATTAGTTGTATTTCCTAATATATATTTTCCTATATATAGTTCCCAAGGTTTCTATTAATCTTCTTTTTCTGCCAATAATAAGGTCTCAGAGCCCATTATATTGGTGTTGTTTCCTTATTATATTAAATTGGAATAGATTCCAAAAAGCAAATCCCAAAGGACAAATCAGTTTTTTAGTCACAAAGTACAATATACATACATATATCCTTTATAAAATTAATATTTAAACATAAAACCTAACCAAGGAACATAATTTTCATCGGTGATCTTATTAAATCAGTTCATATACATAACATAGGTAAAACGTAACAAATAAAATAGTGAGTTCATATGCTCATAAAGAGTTAAATTAGAAAAAAGATATATTGAAATCTACAATTAATAATAAACTTATGAATGTAAAATAATTTAACACTCATTCTATTTAATAGGAATATAATTCATGGATAATATAATAGTGAAATACAGTGGATAAAAAAACTGTAATCATAATAATGTAAGTGCATAATTATTGGAAGTCATAGTTACTAGGATGTTTGTACTATTATCATCTAGACCATTCCAAAGATGGATCAATCATTATGGTAAAAAAAACTCATTTAATTTGGCATATTTTTCATCTCATGATAATACCGATACATGTATGGGTTTTTTTAATATGGTCCCCACCTATTCATCCATGTACAAAGGATTCATTATATATTAAAATTATTGATTTAATTCATTAAACAATAATACATATCATTGAGAATCTGTATTAAGTAGAATATAAAAATATACCATTATTTCAATAGAATTTCAAAAAACATTCAATGTAAACACAACTAATAAAAACGTTATACGGTTAATGAAATAATCAAATGAATCGATTTAAGAACATATATTTTACATAAATGTGTTCCATATCACATAAAAATATATGTATCAAATGTCCAATAAATATAAATAGTTTTCTAATAAAACATTTAATTACATGGATATATATTAAGTTATGACATGATATATCAATGGTGTAGTACCCCACACAAAAAATGAGTGTTGAATAAGGCATATCATACGGAAATAAAAGTGATATTTGAAAAACCCTTATACGTGAATTCCTTTGGGTTATACAAACATTAAAATATTTTATAATGTCTTTAATAAGGTTAATAATTTATAAAATTTATATTTTCATATTTATGATATCATATGTGATCTATTTATATCATCTTATTACATGAATGTAAATAAAATTTCATAATTACCCCTATTTTGGGTGTTAACTACTTCATTTTTCTAAGAATATTTTTTTTGTAAGTCATAATTATTGTGAATTGAATAGGGTTATATAATATTAACAATGAAATCATGATGTTAACATCATATTTAATCATTATTTAAATTTCTTTAATCAATCATGAATATTGAACTGTTAAAATGAATCACATCGCATTGTGGATACATTATTTCCTACATATGCATGAGCGACAACATCATTCCATTAATTGTAAATGGGTAAGGAATTATATGGTATATAAATTATATAGAATCACTATAATGTCATGAGTACAATATATATTCATTATTTCCATCATTATTTACATCCATTTAAATTGTTGATGAACAAAATTACACCTTGACATGGATATAGTAAGTCGTACATACACACACACACGATGCTTTCATTTTTTATAGGATGGATAAAAGGTCGAATATGGTTATACAATAATCATAATAATATCTCATAAAATTATTATATATTAAAATTTACATTATCGTTGAAACAACACATGAAGAGGAAGTAGAATAAAAATTCATCTTAAATTAGTTAGTACAAATGATTACCCCTTCTTCAGTGGACATCTGTTAGATCTCATCTTATGGGGTCTACTGTAGGTATTTTTGATGTTCCAGAAGCTCTATAACATGAATTAGGATTTTATTAAGATAAATTTAAGGGTTTGTTTTAGCTATATGGCCCAAATTCATGTGATGAAGTAAGTTAGATTGTTTCCTTTTATAAATGAGCTGAGGGCTATTATAATAATTCCTCAACATATTAAATTATATTATGGTTATTATAGAGACAAAAAGATAAAAGCGGAATATAAATTATTGTTGGAACAAATTTCAGACAATATATTATCCTCTTTTTTATTATTTAACATTTTTAAAATATGTTAATAAAATATTAATTCTATATAATGGAATTATTGTAAAATTTGATATTATTCACTTAATTTCACATAATATACAGAACAACAATGTGTAAATCTGAATATAATGGTTTCACACATAATACATATGTCCCATAGATCATAAAAAAAATATAATAATTGTATAATCCTAAATATAACAAAAGTAAAACTATCAAATTCAATTATTTGATTGGAATATGAATTAAATAAATAATGTTTTAGAATTATATGAGAATTTATGGAAATTAAATTATTTATAAAAATTAAACAAAACTTTATATAATGAAAATAATTTCATTATGGTAAAATTAGTTATTAATTTTCATTTATATAATTATTTTTTGATTATTTGGATTGATAAATGATATTATATACAATAATAGTGGAATTTTATAACTATATTTTATTCAAATAATATATAAGTTAATTAAATTTAAAATATCCCATTAAATGACTCCAATTCTATGTAATGTAGATACGAATAAAATTACCTTCATACTATATTTTTAGACATGTTTAGGTGTCATTATTTCCCTTATCTTTTACTTTAAACCCATATTTAGTCCCTTTAACTCATACCCCCACAACATGTGTTTTTACTATTTGAAAGTAAATATTATTACAATAAAATTACAAAAAAAAACCATAAATAAGTAATGTATTAAATTTTAAACCATATCTCAATATTTTTTCTTGATGTTTACAATTTAATTTTTTTATACGATCTAATAAAACTTTATTTATTTTAAAATATCAATTACGTTAATTTTTCAGTATTTATTAGATGAATTTATAAGAAATATCCATACATAAGTTCAATTTGAATAAAAAACATTAATACATACCTAATATTTCAATGAAATATATAATATTGGTTTATGAGAATAATAATATCAAATTATATATATTTTAATTTATGTAATGACATTAAATTTAGAAGTACATTAATAATAAACTATTGTATCATCATTGTGAAATCTATTAATTTAATAAATTATTCACAAAATAATAAAAAACAGTATCATGATGATTATAATTAATTTTAATATCAAATTTCATTTTATATTTTATATATATTTTCAATATAAACACAATAAAATTGTAATAATTATTAAAAACATGAGTATGAGATATTTAAAATTTCAAAAAAATATAATACATTAAAAAGAATAATGTTATCTAATCGGATCTAATAGGCCACAAAATATGATCAAGGATGATTTCATTCAACACTCAATCATCCAATATAATTATATAAATTGTTATAGAAATATTATAATAATTTTAATATTGTTTTTACAATTAATTACCTACCTTATCCATAACAATGGTAATTAAAAAAACAAAATATACAATTCATAGTATCCAAAAAATAAATGTACCTATTTAAAAAATGTTTACCTATTGATTCAAAATATAGAATCTATTTTTAGAAATTGATAGCATATAATGTGATAAATTAATTTCAAATTAATAACGTTTATGCACTGAAAAAATGGTGTTTTATGTGAAAATATTCAAAATATTTAAATTTTTTTGTATCAAAAGTCCATGTGAAATAGATTCTAGTGAACTAAATTAGATTAAATGATATCAATTTTTTTTAATAATACATTAAAACCATTGAAAATTATATTTTATCAATACAAATTATTTATATCAAGATCAGTTTTCAAATAAAATCTAGTATTTTTCACTAATAATCAAAACATGAAAATTATTAATGAAAAAACAATGAAATGTCCCAAAAAAAATTTGTTGTTATAAATTCAATGAATAAGTTTTTTAAAATATATTTTTGATATTTTTATGAAACGTTATATAAAACATGTTCCCTTTAAAAATGTAGAACATCTTTTTAAAAAAAATCATTTAATGCATAAATGTGGAATTATTTATATAGAATGCCTAAAAATTAAAGAAGATTGTAAAAAAAGTATTTAACATATTATATATATATAAAAATTTTATTATTTTTCATAAATACCTCCAGTATAATCACTTAATTATAATAATATTTCTTTTTTCAATTATGGTGAGTGTTGCAAGAAATGTAAGCTATCAAATATATTAACATTAAAAACAGACATATCCTAAAATCATGAGGTGTTTCAAAATGATACTCCCTCATGGGGAAGATACCTCTAAATTAATTTTGAGTCCACTAATTAGGATTGAAGTTCAATATAACTTTATTATAATCCATAAAAATATCTACATCATTAAATATTATTATAATTGCTGAACAAAGAATCAATCACCAAAGAATTTGGCAGACATAACATGTATCTGTGACTCATGTTACAAAGTACCCTCATCCATGCCACCATGTATCTAGAGGACTTGAAATAATATAATAGAATTCATATGAAATCAAAGATCCAATCTGTCCTATATCTCCATGGGTTGCACCCAAATGATTTCATCATCATTAGTGTCAATATCAACTGAATCGTTGATATGCAAGTTTTCGTGATGATGGTAGTGAATCTATAACAAATAAAAGACAAATAACATATAAATCATGTTTTTGGGGAATTTATATCTAATACTCTATATCTTAAACCTGTTTTATCACCTTAAATTTTTATAAAGAACATTGAGAAAGCATATCCTCAAGAGAGAACTTTTTATGGCTGTGATAGGTAGTCGCCTAAAAGAAAACATGATATCAATCATAGAACATTAGAGTTATCCTCCTATAGTTAGTATATGGATCCAGATATTCCATGGTTGGTATATTATTTCACAAATCAATTAAACCATCAATGTCATCCTTTTCACCACTTCTGACATAATAATTATTAACACATTAATCCTAATCCAGCAGAATGGTGACTGTCAAGGTCTCCCATGAACGGATTTGAAATCGTCCATACCAATGGTGGAGTGAAATAATTTCTTATAATAAATTATATCCAAAATATGGTATTTAACCCATGAAACTCTAAAATCATGGACACAAGCAAGAAACATATCCTTAAGAGTCTCTATGGACCGCATTGTCTAACTAAAAATCTATAAATAAAATCAAGTTATAATTCATAAGAATGAGACAAAATAATTCTAACATCCTCTCCAATCTGTATTGGTGAATCAAGGACCTCAATAAAATAAATTCTTCCCCAAGACTTCATGAATATTCACATCATCCAGTATATCCTTGAAAAAACATCTATTTATTATGACTCCTTGATCACTAAAATTGAGATTATTTTTTTCTAAATTACATCTATGACCCATAAAGTACTAAAAAACTCTCTAATCATGATTTAAATAGGTGAATATTACCATTAATCATTCTTCCAACATCCACCATGGAATATTAACCTTCTAGAGAATATAATTATGAAAAAGTTCTTTTACATTAATTGTCTATAAGGCTAAACATCATGACACAGACACTAAAACTAAAGCTTAAATCATAGTATCCTAAACATTATCTCATAGATAATGGTAAACATATTTATCCTAGGTTGTACATCTAATATTATTCTATGAAACTCTTAGATAAAAACAACATTAATCCCCAATGGAATGCAAATTCTCCCATGAAACAACATCTATCATAGATCATCCTCAGAAAAACCCTTAGGGGGATCAAAAAAGAAAAAGACATCATTCCTGACCTCCACCTTGGAATCCCCCGGTTTCGATTCCTCTATCAACTATATTAAAAATGATTGTACTCTCAACTGAAAAATTACTCACCTACAACTAACCTCACCCAAATAATGATGTATCAAATTGAGTTCCACTATCAATTTCTTGGAACCCCATTACCCAAGAACGTGGCTTCCAGATTAGATCATCATATATTATTTTAACATAAAAATGTTTTTATTAAATATTAATTTCATATTACTGTAATAATTCAATATACTATCACAATTTTATGTTCACATCACAATTGGAGAGTACAAATCTTAGGTTTTTGTGATTATTGAAAACAAAATATTTATAATTATTATGATAGTGCAGCTATAAATTCAATTCACACATAATGGCAACAAAATCATGATCATGGATGAAATAGTTTATTCATTGGTTCATAACTTCTGTGACCCATATGAAGGAACCGATTTTTACTAAATTAGAACACTTATAAATCTATGACATGAAGCATTTTATAGGACCTCAAATTGTACCCCCTCTTCAAGAAAACAAGGAAATGAATTACTGAACCATTTATATTTTGGGAACTTTAATTAATCATTGAATGTTTTAGTCTTATGTGTTGCCTTATCATTTTTTATTAAAGGATATCAAAAGTGATATGATCTAAGAGAATATAGGTATAAACCTCTTATAATTTCATTTATTACTGATGAAACCTCACAAATATAAAACATTCATAGAGTCCACCCAAAAAATTTCCTCCTCAAAAATTGACTAATTTATTACTACCAAATTATATGAAAAATATTACCTATAATAAAAAACATAATGTTGGTAAAAATTAGACTTTCAATACTTTTGGAAAAGCTACTGGAAATAAATTAATCTAATAATTGTTTGTAAAAGGTTCATATGTTTCTCCTTATTCATATAGTACATATAAATTCCCACATTAAAAAATACCATGAATTCATCTAGAAACTCTAAGAACACCACGTTTATCAATCCCATTAATATAGGTGGAGCAATCTTCACACCGAATAACATTTTTAAAAATGAATCATTTCCTTTATAAAATTGTAGATAATTATTTGAAATATCCCAATACTTCACCCACGTATAATGTTATACCAATAAAATATTTATCTCTATGAAATAACTAAATCTCTTAAGATGATAACATATATCATGAATCCACATAAGAGTGTATAAATTCTACCCATTGGACTAGTTCATGTTATGATATCATATGCATAGATACATACAACAATCATTCGTCCATTTCAACAAAACTGTAGTACCCCATGGATATACTCATAGAGAAAAAAAAACAATGACCCAAGAGTTCATCGACTTATTTTGGGGGCTTCGAAAACTCATAAGGTACCATCCTATATAGATATATTATAATTACGGATGAATCAAAATTTAATCCTATCCCAAACATGATCTACCAATGACGGGGTAGTTCCGCAACCATTACAAAGTCTTTATTATAATCTTCCACAACCAAAGTTAAGACTACCTATTATGCCTCATATGAGCGCAAAATCAATTCATCCGTCTAAGAATATACATTAGGATCATTCCTATGGTCCATTTGAGGATCTCTTATTCCAATGAGCATGGTATACTCTCCCTCAACATCGTGGTATACAATCAACCTCTAGATGCTTTCAATGATACCCTATACTGAATACATCAAAAACATTAGGTGGAATACGTTATTAGCTGCATCATTAAACAAATGAGTCTCCTTAATTGAAATGCTTTCTAGAATAATCCTCAAATTCTCTATATACTTCACTATATTTTTAACAACCACTATCTAATGTATAAAATTTAATGGGAATTAGTAGTCTCTATACTGAAATTCCTATAGCATATGGAAGGGAATTTGAAATAATAATGTTCAAATATTCTAGATCAAACAAGGAATGAAATCATGTATAGAAAAAGGGTACCATTAATGATGTTTTGGATCACTAAAAAATTGAATCTCTAGATGGTGTTTTTTAATGACTTAGTAAATGGCCTCTCAAACCCTAATGAAGACCATATCTATGTATGCACTCTTGTATTTTGAGGATGAGGAGCCTTATAAGGACATCATCATCCCAACATATCTCCCACTAAATGATTATAGCACGATGAACACTATTGTTTCTACCTCAACTGGTATTTCAACATTGGATGAACAAAATGTGAAACACTGGATATAATCGATTCACATAGAATGGTTCATTCAAACTCACCAAAAAATACCATATACTCTTCATGGAATAAATTATGATCAATTTGGGGGCCTAGGATCTTCATTCACTAGTTAAAATAGATGGTGATGGATGGTAAAAAACTCTAATTTTCTGAAAACACTTCATTAATTTAATCTACTTACAAAAAACAACAACTATACTATGTAAAGATTATTAACAACCCCCATATTGTGATGATATGATCTTAGAAAACATCCCCTAAATGAAAACATTTATCTCCAAAACATTGATTTATATTGGAATCATAAAGAAGGTGACATTGATGTAGATCAATATATATAAAATATAGTCTAAATGTATCAACTTGGTCTCCTGAATGAGTAGTTAGTCCAAATCATATAAAAAATTTCATTAAATGGATCTCTAACCCATGCACATTGGAACATACATGTCAATGGGTAAAAAACTTCTAGTGGGTGACCTCCATTTTAATTAAATATAGTAACCTATATATTATATTATATGAGATAATATATCAAGAAATATCCAACTCCTCAATATCCTTGAAGAACAACAGCCACCATTTCTCATATTCCTACTTTAGAATCATCGCCACAAACTCAACACAATTCTTATTCTAATAATATATCAAACAATTGTACATGTAAAACTCCTTCTATTATTACTCTATAACTAAATCAAAAATTATTTCCTCATACATTTAAAAAATCATGACCTATAACTATTGGATAGTCCTTCTGTAAGTGTCGCCTTCTTCAAACAGAACTCTACCTGGATCTATTGAAACATCCAATTGAGAAAATTATACATGAACCAAATGAGGATATTTACATATAGATTATCTTTTTAAACTATAATGGTTATGGAATCCTTAACCTTGATTATTGAATATTTATGATTAATAAATTAATATATATCTTAATCATATGGGACACCCATTTTAAATATAAAAAGACCAGATTGATGAAATAGCATTTTCTATGTTACTTCCCCCACAATAAGTATAACAACCCTTAAAATGTTTAATAAACAAGAGGTTCCATGAATCAGATCATAGGAGGCCTGAAATATGTCTCTCCATGTTTGTCTCTATTATTTAAATCATTTATTAGGCTTAGCTGACACAATTTATATACTAACACATTCTTTATTAACTAAAGACTACCTCTAAATTTCATCACATCCCTCAAACTAGAATTTAATATAACTATATCACTGTTAACTCCCCATAGGTAACCCTCCTAGGCCATTACTTAAGGTATATATATATTGATTCACAAATACTGGATCCAAAATAATTATTTTCAAACCATGATCTTGGGTATATTATACACAAAATTTGGTGAAATTAACCAATAAGAAGAATAAGCATAAAGTGAAATACGAGTTCCCTAAATACATATCTCTTATAACTTAATAATGTAATGATCTAAAAGATAATTTTAATGACTCAATACTTTGAAAAATATAATGTAAAATAAATATACTGAACTAAATCCTCAATATCATCCTAGAATACCAATGAGATCCTAAAAATTCCATTGTCTATTAATTTTCAATCCCAAATAGTAACTAGTTCATGAAAACATTAAAAATAGTTTATAAAAATTAGTTTGAGCATATAGGTAAACACATTATGATCCATCCCAGATCCTCTTAGACATAACTATATAAATCACTGTAAATCCCTATGATTGATCAATGAAACATTGTCATCATATAATCTAGTGTTCTATGATTATAATTTCATGATGTTTCTATCACCATGTATCAAATACATATAATAAAATAAAACAATACATAAAATGAAGGCACCCTAATACAACATACCCACTAATTTTCCGATCTCAGCCCAATATCACACATCTTGATCCATATCTCTCCAAAATGATACCCATATGAAAAAATGTGTAATAACCTACACCTTGTGTATAAATTTATTTTATCATAAGTATCCATATATCAATAGAGTAACAAGTATTTTTGATGATCCATATCAAAATGTATGTCATGTATTGTACCTAAATTATAAAACCCTCTACTATATAATGGTTTCATTTTACCTACCAACATCGTTGGGGTATCTTATTGAGTAACAATACATATTGAATATATACTACTCATAACCACACTAATGGAAACATAATATCTGAAAAATAAACTACAACTATCATATCTTAGACTCCACAATACAAATTCTATTATCAAGATAACCAATAAGTATAAAAATCAAGTTACATTTAACTAATTCATAAAACTAGTATTTAATTTTACACAATTATCAACTAGATTTCATTACCTATAAATTAAATCCAACGCCATCCAAGGTTATCCAAGAAATATAATCATTTAAAAATTAATTCAATCTCTAAAAAAAATGGGTTTATTTATTTATCCTTATCATTCCCAAATTCCATCTACTCCAAGCCTCTTATAGGATTATATAAAAGATTCATAGACATCTCACATCTAAATGAACTAAGATGCAGAGGAATGTAGTGGAGAAATAACAAAATTGGTCATATAGATTTTAAATTATGTTTATTAATATTCAAGCATCCAATATATTAATGATGAAATGAAAACCACCTAACAGTTGTGTCATACTATATTAATTCTGATTCCCTAAACAAAACAACTTGTCAAATCACCATCCATCTCTCTATCACGTGGCAATCATTCTACCAAAAACTTGGGTATCATTTAAAATGTATTGAATAATAATCACTTATCTAATCACATTCTAAATATCCTCATCTAATGAAATCACATACTCAAGTAAGAAAAATAAAAAAATTCATAGGAAATTTAGGCTAGGGACCCATGTTATCTAGCCTCCATATGCAAATGTGTAACCTTGGCCACAACAAATTATATTTATTAATCAACTAACTAATTAACTTATTTATTTAAACAATTCAATTATAAATTTTTAAAACCAAATTAAACATATTGAATAAAATATCATTGTATTTATTATCTTTAAGCATGAATCAAGCATTGTGTTTCAATCTAGAAATTATAAGGGATACTGATTATAAAAAACTATGACACATAATTAAATAACCATTAAAAATTATAATATTTACATTCCATAAATTATTTCTATGAATTATAAATATACTAGACCCTATATTAAATTATGAATTGAATTATATCTATAAAATAAAGAGGGAACCCGTAATAATTTCATTATCAAATGAATTTTCTAAAAAAATCAACATCTTCCATATTTTTAGTATTATCAAAATTAATGATAATTACTTCATTACCAAATGAGATAAATTATAATAACACAAAAACATCATTTTAAAAAAATTATAAAAATATCAGTTACCACAAGGATTTCTAAATTTATTAAACCAGAACCGAACAATAATCATATATCTCTGATCACCACTCCTGTAAGTAAAATATGACCCAATGTCTTCCACCCCCCAAAACAAGTGAAAATAACATAAAAATTCCTCCATGATAATGAATTATATAAACATCTATATCATGGTATTGTCACATTAGATCTGAAATAACCAAATGGAATATATCCCACAATAAATGGATTGAAAAAAACCCTTGGATACCCATTGATAAAACATGGGAATTTAGGGATCAATCAAATTCATAAGTAGAACATGGTTTATAGGCACTCCATAGACAAAAATTCACAGTGTAAATGAGTTATTCATGTCATGAATTTCTGAGTTTAGGGCACACCCAAAAACACATCACCCATGTAAAATAAACATGTGACATATTTATATTATGAAATAAATTATAACGTCATGAATTTTCGAGGAAAATCCATCATACCTTACCATATGGACATTTACATCATGAACCCATGGTTATCATTCTAAATCACACCCATTAAAAATCCACTCTCCATTCAAAAATATGCTTTTCGGGCATGAAATACTCTCTTATGTTGAGAATAAAACATCACATTGTGGATTCGACATAAATCTAGTTTCATTCTCCATAACACCATAAAAAAAATTCCTCCATATATTTTAATAATCATATATTTGAAAGGGAATGGAATAGATGGATCAATACCCATACATTCACAATATTTCACTGATGTTCTTCCCTAAAATAAAATATATTTTATTTTCATTTTGAACTATATTTTAAATTTTAGAATGGTTAAAAATGAGAATAATTTTTGCAATTTCCATGTAGCACACTTTTGACCTTTCTTACCAAACTGAAAAATGTTGTTCTTAATTATTTAACACAAAACCTCAATTCTGAATTACATAAACATTATTCATTATCAACATTTAATTAAATTTTTATGTCTTTTAATTAATATAATATTCCAATTATTTAGGAAACTTTTCATTCAAGTGTTTTTAAAAGAAATAAATATTTCTTCTAATTTTTTTTTCAAAGTGAAGTTTGATTTTTTTAATGTGTCTAAAATATTTATTCAAGGATTTTAAGAAGAAATTATGGTTATTTAAATTTTTTGGTATATGATATAATAAAAGGAATTATAAATTTTGACTTATTAGTTTGTTATATAATATTCCAATGTTTTAGCTAATGATTAAGTATTCAAGGAAAAAAAATTTTATATAATCAATTATGCTACTCCAATTTAATGGTTTCTATAAAAGATAGTAAAAACAAATGTAACAGATATTCTATGTATTATTTTTTGGATATTATATTCATTATTTGTAAGACATTTATCTGAGATGGTGTGAAATTTTGAAGCCTATTTTTCCTAGAATAAGTTTTTGAAATATATTAAATATATTAAATAGAATGCATAATAGTTTTCTTGAAAAAATAGAAGACTATATAAGTGTATTCCTATATCAAAAATCAAAGGGAAATATTGAGTTTATAACACATGTTCTATCATAATCATGACTTCATTGTAGTAAAAATGGGTTATATTTAGAAATTCATCACCAGTGCGGAAATGAATAAAATTCATAAATAAATAATTCTATTTTAGTTTAGGATGATGCAAAAATTCACGCATCATTAAGTTAAAGGTTATATTATAATTTTACGATTTACACCATATCCCTAGATTCCATGGATAGATAGTTGGATAATTTACTCATGATAATTATGATGAGATCATTTATTGGTGATCTACACAATATATATTGGAATGATCTCACAAGTGAAAGTAGCATAATATCATTCTTCATCTGCAATCGATACAAATTTTGGTAGGGAGTGTATATTGATTGCATTTTTTTTGTTATTTATTCAACAATGAACACAAATAAATCCCGGAGCAGTTTGATCTACAATTCAATTGGTATGATAGATAGGTTCAGTTTAATAAAATTTATTCTGGTTATTTATTATGTTACTTAAAATCATCTTCTTTTATCATTATGACACATATGAATCACGGTTTTCATGACGATCAGTTGAGATCCATTCCTCATAGATGTTCATTGTGATTTTTTTCATGCATTATTTTCCTACACGGGTGACCCTTCGGTAAATTGTTCAATAGACTACGAGGAATATAACATTTTGAAAATGTTTCATGGAACAAGAATTTGAGATTTGAGATATGGTCTCAACATTATTTGATGTATGTGTGGTGATGGAGACAGTGGTCATTCATGGGTCCTCTTGTGCCTAATTATAGGGTTTTTCGGTGCACTATCACAGTTGGACGATTAGGTTTATTTATTGGGTAATAATATGGAAAAAATAAAATAGAAGATGATAAAAATTCTCATCGCACATAGATCCTCGAATACATTCATGATTGATGTTAGATTTGGAGGTGGCAGATATGTGGGTGTGAATGGGAAAAAGACCATCAGTTTCTATAAAACACTAATCAACATGGTGTGTAATATAGGATTACAGGTCATGTAGAGCCCCTGATTGATAGGTAGGGTTTAAGAAGAAGGTATGGTATCTCATAATGTGGGGATAGGACAACACAACTTATGGTCCCTCCTGGTTTAATCAATATGTTCTTTGTAATGTACACAGACAAGATTTGGGGTACACTGGTTGCCTAAAAGACATGTAATCCAATACATGGACTTGGAATGATGACACGATATGTTTAGAAGGTTAAAAAACATGGTAAAATGATATGGAATGTGACCCCTATTACAAAACATGTACTTTATTATACATGAAATAGATCTATTTTCCTCCTTAACCTGGATATTTTTTTTCTATTCGATCACCTTATTCTTTCAATGGATATTAGAATGGATTTTTTTTGAATTCCTAGGACAATGATCCATTAAACTAGACTTCTTAGATATATTTATGGAATAAATCCAAGAGGATCAGAGTGGGATCCACTATTCGTCTTGGTTCCATAGGTGGTGTTCTTGGTATTAATGTGACCAACAATACCCCAAAATTGATCCCCTAATCCATCGATTATTCACTAATGACTAGTTGGTATCATCAAATATTCATGTAAGTAATACTTCTTTATTTATCATATTCTATTTGAAAATTCAGTGTTTTCTTTCTCATGGTGAGACATGACAATAATATCATCACATACACACATCATCAGAGATTTTATTCTCAACATTGTGTTCTCCCAGGTCATGTCTTCATGGAATCTTCATGGTAGATTTCTATGATGATATACAATTTTTGCGAATTACCTTTAGAATATGTCTCTCTATTGACTGTATCTAAATATTTTTGTTTTATATGATATAGACCAATACTTTTTCAAATCTGAAAATAATTTTTTCATTTTATGGTTTCTCTTTTTGGGAATCCTATTAGATATTGTTATAATCACCCATGCATGGGATTTTTACACATTTTTCATGTCTTATAATGGAGATTGATGTTTTCAATGTGTCCTAGGAGGACCCGGACCAGTTGTTTCTTAGTGATTCTAGGTAAACAGAGGTGTGTTCTAATGGCTTTATGACTGCATTCTTAGTAATTACTTTTATGATGGACTAGTGTATTCAAAATATTTATGGTGGGATTTTATTTCTACCTTTTAACATACCTGTTATTCTTAATTCACTATAGTTATATGAATTATATTCATGAATGAATTGTTTTTTAGTTGTTTTAACATTTTATCATGATATTGGATTCGAGATGTGTGTGTTTGTGTATATCTATATAGGCCAATCCCTCACAAATCATTGATATTCCTAATCATCACTAGTATAATTCCGCTATCCAATTGTAAGTGGGTTTGGGGGTCATTTCATGGGCCCTTCTAGGATAGGATTTTATTGGGTGATATCTGAAGGGGTTAGTTCTAAATTGGGAATGTTATTCTATGATATTTGTTTTGGGAAATATTTTTATGTGTTTTGAGATCTTAATTTATTTCAGGGACTCCTATATTGTAGAGGAAATTGACATGTCCATACATTGTGACACATATCAACTAATTTTAAACTATGTATATGAGAACATTGATTTCAATAAAAAAGCAACAATAAATTCATAATATTGGAAAGGGCAATGGTTTTCATGTACGTATTGAATAAAATTTCTCAATATATTCATTGAAAATTAAATATTTTGATCATGATTCCTCTAAAATTTATCTCATGTAGGATTAAACATCAAGATCATGGTGATGATTACCTCATTTATCAAGCATCGATATTGGGACTATTTCTTCATATGTCACCACCCAGTGGGGTGCTAGCTCAACCACCTGTAGAGAAGCACGTTGTACCCATAGTACTACTAGAGGATGTGTACAGGCTGTGTTCACATAATGAGTTTCAGAGATAGTGACACCATTTGGTTATGATCGATCCCAAACCATAAGATTATGAGGACTGTATTGAGGTAGGAACAATAGTTTTCTTTCTTTTCATGAATCCAACAGATTATATGGTTGTCTTGGCCTTAATCCCTCTTCGTAGTTTAGCAGGGCGATTGGGGTGGGGGGGGGGGGGGGGGTTAGTGATCATGTCTTATAATAAGGCGCCTCATCCATGGATAATGTTCAAGTGTCCTTTCATAGTGGTGTTCACACCGGATATGATGATTTGTATACATATCCAGAAGCTTCTATGACTCAAGAAAGGTATCAGGACAGTAACTAAGTATTCGTCTATGTTTACCAAACTATCGATGCACTTGATGGATATGGTTCAAGATCCGTTATTCATGGATCATACCATCAAAAGAGGCATGTGTAGTGATATCTAAACCATTTTTATCCTAATATGTGTTCATAATAATGATGGGGTACTAGGGAGAGCATTGGTTGTTGGGGTTTTCTTTGCTAACAATATATATTCAGTGGTTGTCAGGAGTGGCTAAAAAAGAAAGGAGACCACGGTAGTAGGGAGTTGATCATAGTCTTATGGAACATGACATGATAGACATTTTAGGAGTAAATCCTAGGATAGAGAATGAATTATGAAGGGATATCATTGTGGGTCCAATCAACCCTTCGAGAGATCATGATACTCATGTGATGTTAGGTGAAATATATCAAGAGATTGAACGACCCCCCATATATCTGACCAAGAGACCATGGATGGGACATAGAGGGAGAGGTAACAACATGACCAAGTAGTTTTTTAGGGTGGATGATGTGGATGAGGAACTAGGATAGAGGATATAGGTGGTTGACATTTTGACTTGTAAACACTACCACCCCAAGGTTGTTCATTCCATGATCAGGGGGATGGATGACATGGGTGGGGAAAACTAGATGCAGTTGAATCATATAACCCATATTCTTTGGTATTGATATGAGGTACTATATATATATATTTTCAACCATATCTACTATAATTATGGTCACATTTTTTAGTCCATTATTTTTTTCTCATTCCTTCTAAGAGACTATGAAATCAAGGATTAACCTTTAGCTCAATACTTGTTATTGGAGACTACAACTAGAGACGACTATGTGATCACGCACTCGTGATGACTGTGTTATCTAACAATTAGATGAGAGATTTGTTATATGAATATCACGATTGTAGTGTAATGGTCATATGATGTCCTTCATGGTATGGATTGGTTATCTACAGTTCGTTACCAGATTGACAATTTTTTGAGAAGGGTGTGGTGTGTCCTTAGTGATGGAACTAGGTTCACCTATTTAAGTGAAATTGAAACCCAGGAAACATAGTATACAATCATTAATAAGATGGTAAAACTGATTACATATCAGTTAGATAGACTAAAACATTATGCAGTGGATGATATGGGTTCCTATTTTCTTATTGTGATGTTGGAGTACGTTTAATTCTTCCTCAGAGATGTTTCATGTTTACCTACCTAATGGTAGATAGAATTCTATATTGATCTACACCACAAGATGTAACTGATACATATTCGTGAATATCAGATGTCTCCTATAGATCATTAGAGGATGAGGGTATGGTTGGAGTACTTATATGGGAATTCTTTTTTAGACCTACTTTTTTACCCTGGGAAACCCATGTTTTTTTAAAAGAAGGAAGAAAAATACATGAGGTTGGGTGTGGACTACCGACATGTGAACCCGGTGACCATGAAGAAAAATTATTCACATCTGAGGATTAATGAACAATTTTATTATTTGAGAGATGCATGATAATTCTAAAAGGTGGAGCTCAGACCAGGCTATCAATAGTTATTATTTTTGGATAAGGATATATCAAAGAGGACATTCATATGTCTCTATGGACAATATGAGTACCTGGTGATTCCTTTTCGTATCATGAACTCCCCAAAAGTGTTCATGGGACTCATGAACTTTATATTGATACTGTACATATACCAATTTTTTTCTTCATTAATGATTTCATTGTGTACTCAGTGTAAGAGTAGGAGCATACAAGACACATAAGGATAATTATGGATGTACTATAAGAGAAATATCTTTATGGAATGATCTCAAAGTGTCTATTCCATATTATGTATTTCCACATTATAGGACACAATATATCATCATATAAATTTGTATTGGACTCATCCGTGGTTGGTAGTGTGTTATTATTGGAGCCACATAAGACTGTGTTATATCTTAGAAGGTTCCATGGGTTGGAAAACAATTACCAGAGATTCCTACATGATTTATCTAGAATATAAGCACACATGACACATTTGAATCAAATGGAGAATCATATAATTTGAATTGATTTTTAGTCTAATTTTTAGTAGTTGAAGTACATTTTTAGGTGTGATCTTGTATTGATTTTTTTTTAAGAGGGGGCCATGTATGTTGTGTGTGGTGATTCATCTGGGAAAGATAGTAGTTTTGTTTATAGGTAGAGGTATGTAGAGATTGTTTATGTATTATTCTAGTTTATACCACATTAATAGAACTATGTGACCCATAATAATATGATAGTAGTGGTAGTCTTCTCTTTGAAGATGTGGAGGGAATACTATATGGTTGAGCAGTTTATCATCAACTATGATCATACGGGTCTAAATTATATCATTTCATTGATGGATCATTACATGAGACAATGGAGATGGCCATATTTCCTCCCAGATTGTAACTAAAAAAAATTCAAAACTACATGGAAGGATAACAATATATAAGTTTCTCTTAGAGGGTGATCAAATACGAATTTGATCAATGAGGCGTCAGGTCAGTTGGACTAATTTTAATTAACCATTACTGAAAGAGATAGGTAATATTACCTTCTGGTTATGGTTATTACCCTCTACACTTACAGTGAGTTCGGGTGTAAGATATTGGTGATTCCAACTATGAGATCCTATGTGCTCAGATATCCAATGTTCCTTCTCTTGAAGGATATTATAAATGCTGGGAACATATTCTTCTTTTCAAGGGAGTCAAGATGGTATGAGTGTCATTGATAGTGGAGGTTTTAGGAGAGTTTTCTACATCCTCATTGGTGTTATATACAATAGTGGAAATGATATAACAGGACCACTAGAGTCTGTTTTCATGGCCATTGATAAAGATTGGAGTTATTGATTTCTGCTCTCGATGCTTCAATTTTCATAAAGTGAAGGCTCACCACCAAGATCCAGTGGGCTTTTCTCAACCCATTGAGGTTATATTGTGCATGTTGGTGGTATATCCATGGTCTTCAAGACAAGATTACCACATATGTTTAGGGGGGCATGATTCCATATATGTGATCAATGAATGACTCACAAAGTCAGTCCAATTCCTAGATTTATGAGAGAAATGATCAATAGAGATATTGGGATGCCTATATGATCAGATTATAGTCTTAATCCATGGATTTATAATGATTATTATTTCAAAAATTGATACTCAATTTAACCCTTAGTTGATGATGTAATTAAAGGTTTACTTGGGGACATAGTTATGTTTCATTATATCATTTCACCACCAAACTGGTAGTAAAATCGAATGATCCATGAAGGTTATCTATGACATGTTGTAGGATTGCATGTTATACATCGGTTGTATTTTGGAGGATCACCTACCACTGTTGTAATTTTCATACAACAACATATACCATTACACAATCGGTATGTAACCATTCGATTCATGGTACGGGTGATCCTATAGGTCAACAAAATGGTAGATTGACTAATGAGAGTCATCACACTTATGATCAACACTGTTGTGAGCTATAATAGAGAAGATTAAGATCATCCAAGGGAATAATAAGACGTCAACATGTGTTCATATGTATTTTGTTGACATGAGATGATGTCTTTGGGAGTTTCTTGAGGGATACTACGTGTTCGAATGGGTTTCACCTCTATATGGATTAAATAATATTTTGTACTAGGCTTCAAGCTATCTATGTGGTTCATCCAACATTTCCTGTTAATCTATAGAGATGGAGAGGTGGAATACCTCTTAGCTATAGATTTGTAGTTTGAACGTGTATACGAAATCCACCACATATCACAGTTGAGGATTTACGTGCATGAACCATCACATGTTATCCAATGGGATAACTTGGACATTGAGGATGGAGAATCCTTTGCTGGGTAACCAATTCAGGCTTAGGATCTATAAGATAGGATCCTACATTGGTGATTGATCCTTTTTTTCATATCGAGTGTTAGCATGGGAATCTATATTAGAGAACAGGGGAGTTGGAGCATCATATTCATGCTCAGTACCCGCTTCCTTTTTGGTATTCATTGTTTTGTCTCCTAAAAGACATAATTCCCCAAGGTGAAGAGAATGTAATGTATCATATAATCTGTGTATTATTTTTAGATATTATGTTGATTATATTTTAGACAATGAATAGAGAGGGTTTCCTATTCTGGGGCTTGGTGCACACAAAAACATTTTCAAAATATCATTAATATATTAAATAGTTCATGTGTGCAGTTTTCTTGAATAAGTTTCATAAATTCTAAAAAGATTCATGAACCAAAAATTTAAGATAACTATTGAGTTCATAATATGGGTATTAATGTATTATCTACATGAAATTATTCAATGAGGGTTTTTTGTATAAAGGGCAACATGGTCATTGAAACGAGTAAAATACTTAAATAAATTATTTTATTTCAATTTGTGTTGATGTAGTGATTGACACATAATTATATAAATGGTTTTTTTGAAATTTTAGCTATATCCACATAACATTGTAGACCTTTTAATTTCCATTGGATAATTCTTTACGGTGAAATAAAATTAAATCATTTATCGGTGATCGATGCACCTCAATTTTGATGTATCTCACCAACAAATGGAATGAATCTTTGTTCATCATTAGTGATCGATCAAAATCAAGGTAGGGTGTGTATTTTGGTTTTATTATTACTTGTTAATTATTTATAAGAAGAATATTAATAAATAAAATATATTTATTCAGGGATTGATCCAAATTCTGGATGAGATTATTTAATGTGTATTTACTCATTATATTCTTGTTTTTGATTCCACTATGTTTATCATTTTAACGAAATAAAGTTGATATAAAAACGAAAATTATCTTAGCACCATAAATCATATATTTTATTTATTCTCTAATCCCTCCCTTGTCATTCATCCTTTCTAACCCTTTGGTATGGGGTCCAAAAAAATCTATAGAGGTTGAACAACTATTTCTTGGAGCAATGATTCATGATTATTGAACTGGATTCAGCTTGTTGTGAAAATTTAGTGGTGAAGGAGACAATGTTTCATTAGAGGGTTTAAGGTGTTCGATTAAACAATTCTTCATTTCTTGATCATGGTTATAGAATTAGGGTGATATTTTGGTGTATATAAGGGATGAAATTTTATGGTAGATGGCAGATATGCTTTGACGAGGTATATCCCTAAATCATGGATAAATTGAAGGTGTGTTCCAACGTGGCGGCGGTGTAGGAATGTAGGGGGGGAACCATGGCTTTTGAAAACAAAATCCAGTCAACACAGAGTGCAACCTAGGATTTCATGAAGTACGGGCCTCCCCTAAATAGACAATAATGTTTCAATAGATAGTAAGGTATCAAACAGCATGTGTCATGGACTATACAATGTGTGGTCTGTCTTGGGTGACTTAGAGTGTACATTGGAACATTTACAAATATGGGGTAAGGTACAAGGGTTTTCTATATGGTGTGTACTTCTCTAAATATACCCAGCTTAATGACATGATCTGTTTACATGGAAACATATTGGAGTCGAGGGACATAACATGAGACCCGTAATATATGCCCAATATTTTAGTACAAATTCTATGGATCTCTTTCCTCTATATCATGGATATATTTCAATAGTATTTTATCTTCTTATTTATTCCCTAATGGTTGGTAAGATATGTTTTCCCTCTCTACGGATTGTGATCCCTTCTGTAAGAAATTGTGGATATAGTAATTGATATCCCTCTCAGAGGTCGAGAGTGAGATATACTATTCTTCTTTTCTGCTCTAGGTGGAAGTCTTCGTATCACTGCGACAGACACTATACATGCATCCATAATTTACATAGTGGTAAAATACAAAATGGGTTGTTGGATTCACCCCATGGTCTTGGAAGTGATCCTCATCTTTGTATCATATTCTATTTCAAATATCAGTGTATTCATTGTCATGATGACACCCAATGAACATCACATATCAGACAGACATCATCATTGTAATCAAAATTAAGAGATAGTTCTCCCTTATGAGGTATTTGTGGAATGTTTGATTTATAATCCTAGGTTGTCATACTATTATTGTGGCTTAACTCTAGACAATGTGTCTTTATTGAAAATATTTAGATATTATTGTTATATGTTTTTAGTCATATTCATATGAAGTGTTAACTATATTTCATTTTTGTATGTTGTTTGAGACAAGGAATCCAACTGAGTATTGTTATACTCACCCATATATAGGAATTTCAAACAAATGCATTCTCTTATACATATGATCAACCATTTATAGATTCCCAGCTAGAACATTACCAGGTAGTTCTTAGTGAGACCTTAAAAATAGAGTTGTGTTCCTATGGATTTATTACAAATATTTAATTTCATACAATCAGTTTGGAATTGTATTTTTCGAGGCATTGTGTTGGGATTTGTATTTTCCCATGAATACATTACATTAATTAATTTCGTACTTCAGTTTTGGTATTTATATGTATTCATACTTGTTTTTTAGTGGTTTATACCATTCATCATTTTATGGGCTTCGATATGTCTATGTGTGTATTGTTAATTAGGTCTGGGCCTCCCGTGTCAGTTATATAGCTTCATGGTACTAGTCACCAGTGCCTGGTCTATATGAGGTGGCTATGGGGAGTCATGGAATGATCCCCAGTGGTACTGTTCATGAAATAATATGGATTTTAATTTGATGATACTATATGTCTTCATAGTTTTTTAATTATTTGTAGGGATTTAAATGGATTCATTTGATCAATGATAATTTTCACTGGTGAATCGGATTTATATTTTAAATCAATGATTATATTTAAAAGGATAAAAAAATTTCGGATTCTGTGTTCGTCCCTTCAAATATAATTTTATTTATTTAATATATCACTAATGAACATATGATTTATAAAATATATTTCAAACTGTTGGTATAGGCATCAGAACCATTGGGATACTAAATACCAATGGGTTTGATAACCGTTTGTTAATAAGCAATTGCCAAAGAAATATACCAATGGTTCATGTCCAACCGTTGGTATATGGAATTTTAATCACCAACATGCCAAATGTTTTTTTGAAACATTTGGTATATTTTTAAATGAACGGTTTATTAACTGTAGGAATATATAGTTTACATGTAGTTTACCAATGGTTTATAAATTGATTTTATAAATTATTACCAACTTTTCATTAAAACTGTTGGTAAAAACATACTGGAAATACAATTACCAATGGTTCAAACCCATTGGTATTGTTTTTTTACCAACGGTTTATTCAATTTTTTTGTAAAAATATTCTTAAAAAACACTTTTCCAATGGATTAAAACTGTTGTTACAGTATATTTCCAAAAAACATAATAGCAGCCAGCACAGTAGTCACACATCCCCTCCATTGCAAACATATATAAAAACACTTCCATAAATACTTTTTATAAAACAAAAAACCACCTACAATATCACATAAAAACATGACACTCTTCCTACCATGATATGTAATACAAATTTTTTTCCCCATTTCAATATTCACATGACAATAGTCTGAGTTACAAACCCCATTAACAGAATTAACACATAATTCATTAGGAAATTACATCAAGTATACACATTAAACAAATATACCCATACAATAAGTATACACATACACCATTAACACATAATTCATAAGTTATTTAAATACACAAATAATTTAATGAAGAGTTCTGGGGTTGGGGGCTGTTCAGGTGCTTGGGGAGGCTATCCAAGGGGGGTAGGGGCTCCTCGGGGGGGTGGGGTGTCCGGGGGGATGGGGGTGGGGGATATTAACGAGGGAGTCCATGTGGTGGGGTGATGTCAAGGGGGGTTGGGGCTGTCTAAGGGGGGTGGTGGTTGTCAATAAGGGTGGGGGTGTCCAAGGTGGGTGGGGGTGTCCAGGTGGTGGGGTGGTGTCTAGCATGGGTGGGGACCATCCAGGGGGTTGGGGGATTCCAAGGGGTGGGTTGGCTGTCTAGGGTAGTGGGGGTGTCCATGCGGTGTCTAAGGGGTGGGGTGGTTTCGATGGTGTTGGGGGGGGGGGGTGGATTTCTACATGGGTGGTGGTGTCTAGGGGTGGGGTGGTGTCTTAGGGGGTGGGGGAAGTCCATGGGGTTGGGGCTGTCATAGGGTGGTGGGGTTATCCAGGGGGTGTCCATTTCATGAGTGGTGTCAAAGAGGGGTGGGGGCCTTCCAAGGGGATGGGGCTGTCTAGTGGGTGGGGTGATGTCCATGGGGATGGGGGTGTCCAGGGGGGTGGGGGTCCAGGTGGTTGGAGGGGATGTCCATGGGGGGTGGGGTGGTGTCCAGGGGTGGCGGGGATGTCCATGGTGATGGGGGTGTCTAGGGGGTGGGGGTGTCCGGGTGGTGGGGTGAGGTGTAATGGTATTAATGGAATGAATTTATTAATTGTATGATCATCGGTATTTTTAAAATTTATTTGGAATTCTTTTTATTTCAATAGTATCTGTTTTTTAAGAGAAAATAATGCTTTTGGTGTGTATGGTAGGAAGGGGGATTTGGTTATTAGGAAAAGGATTTTATTTTTATTTTGGGAGAAAAATACTATATTATTTTTGAAATGGAACCATAAAAGGGATTTTTATAAACCATTGTGGAGTTTTAAATATAATTAAGTCTCTATTATGTGATTTTGAAATAGTATTATGAATAACTATGAATGTTGTATCTTTTTGGGATTTGTGATTTTGTGTCCCTTATTTTAGAACATCAGATTATTTAACATAACAATTTGTTTTTTATAATTCATCAGAATATTACAACTGTAAATGAGTCAAGAAGTACATAAAGGGATATCTCATTTATTCATTCTTGTGTCTTGGTCTCTATTGAAAATATTATGGAAGTGGAATAACCATGTTCTTCTCAGATCATTTTTTATGAATGGGATTCTCTAAAATACCATCCACTATTTTTTATTGGTGATAATGGATCCCAAGTGGCATCCAACTGGGTATCTATAATTAATGGGATATTCAAGTTGATTAAAACCATATTATCTAAGGGGGAGGGGCTATCTAGAGAGGTGGGGGGTTATCCACGGTGGTGATGAGTGTCCATGGGGGGTAAGGGTGTCCAGGGGGTGGGTGATTCTTTCCACGTATGTGGGGGATTTCAAGGGGGGTTGGGGTGTCCGGGCGGTGGGTGGGGCTGTCCAAGCGGTACGAGGTTTGCAATTGGGTGGGTGGGTTTTCCACAGGGATGTCTGGATTTTCCAGGGTCATAGGGGTGTCCAGGGGATGGTAGGGGTGTCCACAAGGGGTACGATTGTCTGGGGGGGGGGGGGTTCTTCCCATGATGGTGGGTGGGCTGTCCTCGAGAGGCAGTCCATGGGGTGGGGGTGTCAAGGGGGTGGGGAGGTAGTCCACGAGGTAGGGGCTGTCCATGAGGGGTGGGGGTAGTCCACGGGGGGGGGGGGGGGGGGGGGGGGTGGGGGGGTGTCCAGGGAGTGTGTTGGGCAATCCACAGGTTTGGGGGCTATCTAAGGGGAAAGGGGTGTCCAAGGGTTGGGTGAGGCTATCCAGGGAAGTACGATGTGTTTAGTGGGTTGGGAGGTATGTCAATGGTGGTGGCAGGGATGTCCAGGGGGTAGGGGTGCCCAGGGGGTCGGTGGGAAGTCCACGGGTGGGGGGGGATCCACAGGGGGAGGGGTGCCCAGGGGGGGGGGGGTGGCGGGCTATCCATGGGGTGGTCGGGGTGTCCACGGGGGTGGGGGCTGTCTAGGTGGGTCAGAAGTGTCTAGGGGGTTAGGCATGGATGCCCTAGGGGTTATGGGGTGTCCAGTGGTGTGAGTTTGTTGTCCATGAGGTGGGAGGGTTTTTAAGAGGGTTTTTGGGATTTCCATGGGGGTGGGGAGTCTAGGGGCGTCTAGTGGGTGGGGGCGGTCCAGGGGGTTGGAGTGGTTGTCCAAGGGGTGTGGGGTGGTGTCCTGGGGGTGGGGGCAGTCCATGGTGGTGGGGTGTCAAGAGGTGGGGGAGTCCAGGTTGTGGGGTGGTGTCTAGGAGGGGTGGGGGTGTTGTAATGGTTTAAGGGAATTAATTTCATGAATTTAATGATCATTGGAATTTTAAAAATGGTTTTGGATATAATTTTTTTATGGAACAAAAATACCATATGATTTTTGAAACAGAACATTAAAAGGGATATTTATAAACCAGGGGGTGGGTGGGGTTTTCCATAGTTATGGGGGATGTCTATGTGTTCGAAGGGAACCAAGGGTGTGGGCGGGGCTGTCCAGGGGGTACGAGGTGTACAGGGTGTGGTATTGATGTCCACAGGGGTGGAAGGGATTTCTAGAAGGGTAGGGGGTGTCCAGGGGTTGGGCGGGCTATCTAGGGGGTGGGTGGGGGGGGGGGGGGGTGTCCACGAGGGTGGGTGGGGTGGTGCTGTCCACGGGGGTTGGGGTTTCCATGGGGTGGGTGGGGATTTCAATGGGGATGGGGGCTTTCTGGTGGGGTAGAGGTGTCCATTGGGTAGGTGGGGTCGTCCAAGAGGGGTACAGGGAGTCCAGTTGGGTGGACGGGCTGTCCAGAGGGGTGGGAGGGCTGTCTAGGGGGGTAGGGGTTGTCCTTCGGGGTGGGTGGTCTGTTCACGGGGTGGCAGGGGGGGGGGGGCTGTCCATAGGGGCAATGCTTTTCAGGGGGTGGGATGGCTATCCATTAGGGTGTCGGGGCTATCCAGGGGGTTGGGCGGTCTATCGATGGGGGTGGGGGCTATCCAGGGGAGGGGTGAATCAGTCAGAGAAAATCATCAAGTCCTGTATTATTATTGATAAACAAAAAAATAAATATAATGTGACTTACCTAATCAAACATATATTGAGTCAAAACAAATCAATAATAATTAATGGTCAGTAATGTTAGTAAAAAATGTAACAGATCAGTCTCTCCCTCATCACCATCCCTATCATCACTGTCGTCATCAGCCTCACCTTCATCCTCATTATCATTACCTTCATCATACCCACCCTCCACAATACCCTCCTCCTCAACCTCTTACTCAGCCTTGGAATCTTCATCTCCCTCCTCCTCTACCTCACCCTCCTCCTCGCCCTCATACTTAGCCTCAGCCTCCTCTTCCCCCTCCCACTCCTCTACATCGGCCTCCTCCTTGCCATCATCTAGACCACCACTAAAACTGGTATCTGGTGCATCATATATAAAATGAATCGATGAAATATATTAATCAGAAGATGTGATGGCCTCTGGTAGAAGTTTTTGATGTAAATCATTCATCAGTTTCATAAATGCCTTGGTGTCCCTAGCAGACTATTCTGCAGTCTCAGTGGAAATTTTTTCAGTATGATCTGTACATGCCATAACTTGATAGAACTCAGTGGAATAACAAATCATACTTGAGGAGTTCCAATACCTTGTCGGAAATATACTCTTCCCTGGTCGGCATCATACTCTATGAGGGTGCCCATCTCCCAACACCTAATTTATGTGATTGTTTGGCCCAAAATTTCCAGGATTTTGTGCATCAAGGGCCTATAAAGCTGCCTGTTACAAATATCAATAGATTATTAAGTTACAAATTAGAGACTAGAATTTCAAATCTTCAAAGTAAAATGTACAATCTGTTTCTGAGTCGGTTCATTAATCGCACTTCCAGGTTTCTTCCTTCTAATCAAGAAAAACATTTTTTCTTGAAGCACACGTCTTTATATATTAAATTTATTCCTCTAAAATGACATTTAATGTAGGAAACCCTAATAAAAAATAGGATACAAATAATTAATTTCATAACCAAATTATTTTAACAATTTTATCAATAGAATAAATTATGGAGGTAGCAATAGAATGTGCAATTCGTAAAGAAAAATTATAAATTGTCATGCCTACTGCATCTCTTGATCTAGCATCGTATTATGTACCAAGGCTGAGAGAATGTTTTTGGCATCAATGTTTTTTTATTTCTTCTAGATGAATCCTAAATAAAATAAAACAATTAGTATTTACGGAAAACATGAAAATTTTCATTTAAATGCCTCTAATGTGATTAATACCATAAATTGGCTAGTCGTCCAATGAGTAATCATCTGTCGTTATTGTTCTAATGGACAGTAATCCAGGACAGGGACCTCCTTTAACTCTGTTCCCACTATATCACTCCATCCCATGTACATATTGTGCTTATAATCTCTCCAATTCTCTCTTAAATCCATTAAATATATTCATTTGTAATAAAATACTCACTGTAGGCACTAGTGGTGGATTTCCCAGCTAAGTCATGTAATGATTGTTTTCCATAATCTGTTTTTTTTCACCTCTCTTTAATTAGTTTCATTTCATGCATTTGAAAAAAAATAATGAAGTAAATATAAAAAGGATAAATAAGTGTCATCATTCTATTAAAATCATGGCTCATTGATTATACCGAATTCAGAAGGGGTAAATACATTTTCAAAATCTATGGAAAAAAATTCATATTTTTATCCCAGGTAGATAATGTATATTTCAATAAATGTTTTATAGAAGATTACAAACCCTCATGTTCATTTCCTCGTAAAATATTAAAGAGTGGTCTTAGATTATTACAAATTTTATACAAATCAATGTTGAAGCATTGTAATTTTCACCAATTAAGATGTTTTGGTTTCATAGGTTTGAATACATTTCAATTCCAAATTTGAAAATGCAATTCCAAAAATATTACAACCATTAAACATTGAAAATTCACAAAATGGTCGAGTCAGAAACAACAAATTTGTAATCAATATTAAATAAATTTGAATTGTACCATCCATAACAGCCCAAGTCAAGGTAATCCAAATGAGTTGAGAACATGAATATATGATTTTATATATTTCCCACCACAAATTTAGGTTCATAGTAAACTCTGACAATTGAGCTATCGGAGTCATGAAAAGTAATAAATGGATCATTTCTAATGGAAGTAGGGATGGTGTCATTTGTATCATCACCATCATTAAAAATATATCTTAAAATTTCTTCAATAATTACATGAAGTTTAGGTCAAAGATGGTCTTTGACATAAAAAATATGTTTCTCCATTAATTCCAACAGATATGGTTCACTGGTAGCAAGAGTGAGAGTCTTATCAATTACTCAAAATCCAAAATCATCAAAAAATCTGCCCTGCCTCTTCATCGAATCAAACCACTAGCATTTCATCATTTTTACTCATCCATGAAAATAATAATCCAATATTTTTATTTTTTCAACGACACCATAATAACTTACAATTTCAAATAAAAATCTACTATCTGATGCACTATCATGACAGTATATTGTGGCAGTAACCATAAAAACATCATGTTTTGTTCTCGTGTTCTTTTGTCATTCAGTGATAATAAATCTATACCCATTGAAAACAACTGATTTACATTCATGAACCACGATATTAAGTCCAAAATCCAAATCTCTTATTTCCTCACAGACAGAGTCAGCTGGAAAACTCAATACCATAAATATAAATCAATATTGAACTTAATTAATAATTTTTTTAACTATTCTCTGCAGTAATATTATTATCTTCACTTTTAACCAAGCTGAAATATCTTCTCAATGCAATGCCTCACTTCTTCTCAAACATAATTAATAATTCTTTCTATTTATCATCACTTTATGTTCTATGTAAATAAAAATAAGAATAATATAACTAATATATATATAAGATACACATATTCAATTATCTTACAAGTTGCAGTCATATAATAGTTCGTAGTTGAAAAAAATTATGGGATGTGCCATCTCCCGCCCTTTAAGGATTAATGTTGTCAATGTATATGATATAGGAATTCCACCTGTTTGAGCAAGTGATGGAAAACTGGGACCAATTTTCTCATATTATTCTTCTTAATTTCTCATTGGTTTGTTCATTATTGTAATATGATTAGACAAATACATAGAGAAAGAATCCATACATTCTTGAGGCAAGTGACCATTCACTATAGAACCTTCAGGATGATTCCTGTTACAGACATAAGACATTAATGTGTACATATTTCATTTAGTTGGATACATCCAATGAATAGAAATATTTCCTCCAAGATTTATTTCAGTTGGAATATGGGCAGTCAGATGTAGCATGCAAGTGAAAATGTTGGAGTAAATATTTTCTCTAACTCACAAAAATTAATGGGTAATCTACCAACATTTATTCTAATAATGACTTGGTCAACTTTTTAGAACCAAGATCTCTAAACAAATGGAACAAGCAAAAAACAACTACCCTTACATTATTGGACAAAAGATGATGAATTTCTATTGGAATAAACTAATTCCGATGAATGTGATAGTCATGAGTATTCAACGATTTTAGCTAAAACTCCATTTTCCTGACCCGTTTAGATATGTTGATTGAATAGCCATCTGTAACATTAATTATCTCCAGTACTTATAGAAATTACTTTTTTTGTAAGTGTCATCACAAAAGAAACATATGTAACTTTACATTTATTTTCATAGATACGCACTGTCATGAACCGACCCTGGTCGACCCTGAACCGGTCACCCAAGATGGCTTGTGACATGGCCTGAGATGTATTCTGGATCCTCCCGGGCTGGCGACAAGCACCAGGGAAACAAAGAGAACAAGAGGGAATGATTTTGCTCAATGAAAATAAATAAAACAACCAAAAGATAATATAATAACACAAGGAAAATAAAAAACATGAAAATAATGAACGACCAAAGAAAAAAACTAACCTGACCACAAACAAAACTCCTCATGACTCCGAGAGTCGCTCACTGGTCCACAACCAAATCTCACCCACAACAAGAGATCTCAAGTCAACCTACAACAAAAACTAAAAATAGGAAAACACTATAGGCATGAGTATTAAAACTCAGTAGGTAAGCCCAACTAATTCTATTCCCAATTCATAAACAATTAAATTAAGAATTTATCAATTCCAGGTTTACACTAAATTATATATAATATGGTTTGCACACACACTTTCATTTTTAAAACAAGTAACATTCCATTTCCCTTTTTAATTTAGAACAGGTTTAATGTTGAACGAAATAGGTGCATTGAATTTTAAAACATTTTGCAAAAAATTTAGAAATCCAAACTTTAGTTGTTAGTCACATGGAAAATCACACACAACACACAACACATACTAAGGGAAATATAAAAAGTTACATAGAGGAGTCAGAAACCAAACACGACCTCTTAATGGTCTGCCACATACAAATAAACACTAAAAGAAGCATGGGATGAACCTATGAGATCGCGAACAATCCAGAACATACCATATATGTGACACATCCCGAATGCATGATCTAACTCAACGACGTTATAATCCCCTAACGCCCGGCATAGCCATACATGGCCTAACCAAAGGGCCCAATCCCTATAGCAACAATAACTCAATATTCCCCTACTATGGGGCCACTAGCCAGTGCGTAGTCTAAACTAGTGTTGCAATCATTCTCAAGAGATTCACTCACAATGCCAGATTCCCTTGTCAACACAATCAAAAAAATGGTGTGCGTCCACAATGTAAATCAATCAGTCACGATGCACAAACATCACATACAGCTCACACAATCATCGCATGCCAAAGATCACCCCTAAATCGTTTTTCGAAAATAATTTATTTAAATAAAGTCTCAAACGGGCATTCAATTATTTTAAAGAAAAACATCATTTCATGAGAAAACACAAAACACATGTTCAGAAGAAATCATTTATCATTAAAACTACAAGTACATTTGAAATTCAGTGAATTATTTTTAAGGGAAAAATGGGCATTCCTTCAATATTGGGTGTCCCCTCATTAGGAAAATGTTTCATGTGTCGTGTATAAAATAAATGGTTCTTTTACACGAAATATTCATTTAAAAATTAATTATCTAATATTATTTCTCATTCATTAAAATTTAATAAAACAAAAATCAATTAATAAATTCTAAATTTAATGGTAAGTCTAGTGGGGGACCTACCTCGACTCGCTGTCGAAACATGATGATGCAACATGCCTCGAGCGGGCGCACAAGCACGAGCAGGGTGAAAACTGAAATTTCGCGGAATTACCTCACCAATGCGTTGTAACAAACGCACAACAACCAATATACTTAAACACTAACTTAAAAAAACCCAACCGAATAAACAGCACAAAATAACTACCCCAAAATATTTTCAAAACACAACTCACATCATTCACATAATTTACTAATCAACTTTAACAAAAATTTTAAATAAATTATAAAGAGACACCAACAAATTTACATAAACAAAACTGATTCAACGACCACTTTTTGGATCAAATTCACACCCACGCCCTACTGAACAGAATACACACCACTTTCATAGTTAAACAAACAAATTTCACATTTTATAAAAATTGATTAAACAACTCAGGATTGGCTTTCATAAAAATGCATCTTAATCCACATGAGTGTCGTATAAGATATAAAACGCAAACTAAAATCATTTAAAAACTAAACATCATAGTGAACTAATTAATCAAAATCATTTATTTTAAAAACTATGTTCACACCAATTTTAATTAAACACAATACACACTAAAATAAACATACGATACTCAATAAATGATAGCGTGAAACTCACCTTGACCCAGATATGTGCTTGAACAGCGGGGTCGCGGTGAACCGCACAACGACCGGTGAATGGAGAAGGGGATGTGTAGGGATTTCATGGATGGAAAGCAGGTCTGCGGGGCGACACACTGCCGAGACGGAGGCACACTGGGATGGATATGTGTTCGGAGGCCAGAAAGGAGTCTGAACGGAGGAGCGCGCAGCCGATACGCCATGCGTACATCGGGCTGGTGAGGCTGAGACAAGAGGGAGATGCTGGTTCAAGTAGGAGGAGGTCTATGTGCACTGCAAGAAGGAGTCATAAGTGTGGAGGGAAGCTGCGGGTGACCTGATCGCGATGAAATTTGATAAAAGTCATGGTGTCTTGCTCAAATGGTGCATGGTGGGGTGTGGGAGGCTGAGGCAAGGAAGAGGGGATTGTTGCGCCTGAAGTGTAATGCTGACGATAGGGCTCTTGGTGAACCAGATAGGATCCATGGTGCTGTAGAGGGTAAATGAAGATAAGTAGCATGGAAAAAAATAGAGAAACCCTAGCAAAGGGGAAAAAGAAATAACCGAAAAAAAACATAAAAACAAAACTTATTAATTTTTATAATAGTAGTAGTAGTAATAATAATAATAATAATAATAATGATACAAATAAAAATTATAAATTTAATCTAAATAATAATAATAATAACTACAACATAAAGATAATGATATTTAAAATAATAATATTTATAATGATTTTAATAATAATAATAATAATGATAATGATAATTTTAATAAAATTAATAAAAATAATAAAATTATGATAAAAATATTCAATTTAACTTTCCAAAGATAGGTGGACTATGCGGTGGCATGGGCGAAGCCGCGCAGGGTATCCAAAATGCGCTCCGCCCTAGCTCTCATCGACCTCAACTAAAAAATGTGCGGTTCTTAACAAAACTCGAAAAAAACTCTTTTGGGATTTAACATGATCCTTAGAAAAAAAATATTTAAATTCAATAAAAATAATATAGTAAAATTATAGACAGTTCGGGTTGTGAAAATTCTCCCCACCATAATGCTTTCCTCCATCAAAAGTCCATAATAAGATCAAGACCCAAAGATAAAACTTCTTATGTGTCACTCTCCCCCATGAGATTAAGTACCTCCAGTTGGTTCGTGACACCTAGAGGATGGAATTCTGGACTGATGCCCAAATCCACCAAGTCATTTCGAGACTATAAATCATCTTTTTTATTTCCAATAACATTTAAAAGAATAGAAAGAAACATTTCATATAATTTTTTTTCAATGTGCATTATGTCTAAGCAATGACATAACAAATTGTTTGACCAATAAGGAAAATAAAATATGATACTTCTCTTCTTCAAATTGTAACATGTTCAAGTGGAAACATTCTTCCTCTATCCAGATGTAATTTAACCCTTCCCAAATAAAAAATTTAAATCATTCAATTCATTTAGAACATCTATTCTAGATATACACTGAGGAGGATCATCAGTCTCCATGGTATTGTCAACCGTCAATGATTATTTCTATATGGATGATCCATTGGAAAGAATCGTTGATATCCCATAAAACTGAAACTACAATGATATTTTAGTCTTCTGGATTGTTTAATATTTATACAAATAGGGCATGATATTTTTCCATTTGTGCTATATCCAAACATCATTGCATAAGTTTGAAAATCAATGATCATCCACAAAAGCACAACACAGTTTTGAAATATATTTTTGGAACATGGATCATACGTACACACAACACTTCCCAAATAATTTTCAAGTCCTTTATTAAAGTTTTCATGTATACATCTATATAATTTCCAGGATCAGAAGTTCCATATATCATTATACTCATGAAAGTGAAACATTTTTTTATACACAACCAAGGGAGAAGATTATAAATGTGTATAAAAACGGTCTTGTGTTGTGTAATGTAAGCATATTCCCAAAAGTATTAAAATAATCACATGAAAGTCCCAACCTAAAATTACACACATCATCTACAAAATCAGGATATCGAGCACGAAATCTATGCCATAGAAATCCATCGGTAGTGTGATCCAACTCATTATTAGTCTTCTTTCTCTCGGTATCATTCCATCGCATTTTTATTGATATTTCATCAGGTGGAAAAATATTCTGGAGTCCAGAGATCAATGGAATGTGCCACATTACTTTCTATGGCACACAGGATGGTTTTTAATCTACTTTTTTCTTCCATCAGGATGTCCCATATTTTATAAAATCATTTCGTTTAGCAATTTTCTCCCAGAATAACCTGCAATCTTTCAGGAAAACATGAATTTTGTTTCTTAAAAATCAATGTTCCTCAACTAACATCCATGCCATATAGTGGTTTGTGGGAATATATAAATCATCTAGAAGTAATTCTATCAATAAGGTAAGAATTTGGTGAATGGGAGTATTGGAAATCCCATACATAGATTTCCCATGAAACAATCGGATTAAAAATTCCATATTTTTCATGTTACCGCATTGTTGATATACTAGAGTCGTGGAAGCATCATTCAATTATTTCACCCTAACAACATCATCAATTTTATTAGACGAATCGTGTATGATCATATAGAAATATTATTCTATCAAAACTCATTTCTTTTTCACAATGACGAATTTATAGGAACAAGTCATATAACAAATTCTTTAATCCATACCTCTCATTTGAATCATATGAAATTTATGATTTCATTTTCTACCCATTGTGATTTCATATAGTGTAGTTTTCTTGATTTCCATATTTGGTTATGTAGTAAATTACTTCTTCATAGCTAGACCAAGTTCTTTCAACATAATTGTAACACGACAGTGTATATGACCACTATATGAAGCATTGTGAGATGAAAAATCTAAAAATCTCTCCAAATTATTTTGATAATATCTTGATATTTGATCGGTTTCATATATCCAACATCTATACATTCTGAAAAAAAATTTATATGTCAATTCGTCAAAAGCAGTTCAATAATATTGATGTTCCATCGAAAATATATATAATAAAACAAGAATTGTTCCCTGTATATGAAAATATAACTGAAAAACTATTCGATATGATAATGAAAATATAAAAAAAACAAAATATTTTATTTATAAAAAAATATCTTTGAATAACTATACTAGTGTGTTCAAGATCATGTGTACTTGTGGTAGAGAATTATTTTAGGGTGTTGAGTAAATTTTAGATCAAAAAAAATTAATATTTTATTATATTATTTGAGTGATCACAGACACATCCCAAGGTGGTGGTGGTGTCCAGGGGTGGGGTTGTCCAGGGGTGGGAGGATATCTAGGGGGGGGGCAATCCACGGGGGTTGGGGTGTCCATGGGGGTGGAAAGGTGGTCCAAAAGGGTGGTGCGGATGACCACATGGGTGGTGGGGTGGTTCAGGGGGTAGGGGGTGTCCAGGGGGTGGGTGGGCTGTCCACAGGTGTTGGGGGTCTGTCTAGGGGGTACGTGGTGTCTAGAGGGTGGGGTGTTTGGGGGTATTGGGGGTGTCCGGGGGGTGGGGTTGTCTGAGGGGTGGTCAAGCGGACTATGGGTTTGGGGGTTTTCCAGGGGGTATTGAGTGTCCAGGGGAGGGGGGGATTGTCCACTGGGGTGGCAGGGTTGTTCATGGGGTACATGGTGTACACAGGGGGGGGGGGGTCGGGGGATATTCACGGGGATGGAGGGGTTGTCAAAAGGGGTAGGGGTGTCCAGGGGGGTGGGTGAGCTGTCCACGGTGGTGGGGGATTTCCACAGGGGTGGTGGGGTTGTCCTGGGGGTAGGGGTGTCTAGGTGTAGTAGTTTGGTTGTACACAGTGGTGTGGGTTGTTCAGTGGGGTACGAGGTGTCCACAAGGTGGGGTGTCCGGGGAGATGGGGGGCTCCGAGGGGGGGGGGGGGGGGTATTGGGGGGGGTGGGGGTCTCTAGGGGTGGGTGGGGTTACCACCATATTGGTGGTGACCAGGGGGTATGGGGTTTACAGTGGGGTGGGTGCTTTCTCCACAAGGGTGGTGCGGCTGTCCAAGGGGGTATGGTTTATCCAGGTTGTGGGCGACCTATCCATGGGGGTGGTGGGGCTGTCTAGGGGTTTGGGGTGTTCTGTGAGAGGTCTTTCTCGAGGGTTGGGGCATTCCATTGGGCAGGGGGTGTCTAGGGAGGTGGGAGGGTTATCCACAGGGGTGGCGGTGTAGTCCAGGGGTATAGGTGTGTAGGGGTGGGCGGACATTCCACGGGGGATGACGGGCTTCCATGGGGGGTCAAGGTGTCTAGGGTGTGGGGGCTGTCCACCGGTGTGGGGGTGTGTCCTCGGGGTGGGGGACAAGAGGTGGGGTATATCCGGGATGTTGGGGGCTGTCCAGAGTGTGGGGGTGTCATAGGGCGGTGGCGGTGTCCGGGGAGTGGGCTGTCCCGGGGGCTGGGCAGGTTGTCCATGGTGGTGGGGGTTGTCCAGGTGGTACGAGCTGTCGATAGGGTTGGGGGTCTATCCCACGGGGTTGTGACTAAGATATTTGATATTTAATTGGGTTTTAATTCATGTTATAAAAAATATACGCTTGGTTTTATGGATTAGAGGAGTAATTTTTAGTGAAAATTAAGTTTGGTAGGATTGGTGACTTGATAACATGATGGTATCAAGTTTGCAATTGGAAACTGTAGGGGCATTGGATTTTGGTGGAAGGAATATGTGTTGGTGAATAACAAAATATAGTTATTAAGAATGATATGATGTATGGTAATGAGTTTGTAAGGATTTGCATCTTCATGGTGTTACGATTAAGGGTGTTTTCCTATATGAATTTCAATGGATTCCTATATATTCTTGACATCATAACAAGAATTAAATTTAGGATTCTGTTTGAAGGTGAAGTCTAGATTGAATCGCTATTCATTCTATACATAGAGAGGTAGATTTATGAATATGGGACCCGTATATGGCAGTAGTTCCCTACTCTAAGTGAGTATATATGGAGATTTTCCTCCCCTTGTCCCTGTATGAAAGGATTCTAAAAGGCTCCCACCAACTTCCAAGGATATATTATTTCATGAAAAATGAGTTTTTGGAGAATGAATTAATCCTATATATTTGATGTCACTTTTTTATCATGTGATTACATTCTCATCAAGATGCCTATACAAGATCCCAAACCATAGAGGCCTAAGACCATTAAAAATACCTAGAAGTGATGACTTACCTGTGCTTATTGGAGAACTAAGGAAGTGATGAATTCCCCCCTGCAAAGTCCCCTCCCCACCACACACCCAACATAATCCCCCTACACATCCCCACTCCCCACTACACACCCCCTCCCCACCTGCACACTAAACATACCCCCACCTCCACATACCTTCACCTGCACACCTTCGTCCCATCCACTCACTACACAACCCCCCCCCCCCCACCTTCACCCCCCACATTCCCATCCCCCCTCCCCCATCACACCTACACAGCCCCCCACCTGTACACCCCCAACCTACACACTCCCCTCCTCCCTCCCAATTGCACAACCCCCCCCCCCCCCCAACTCACCTACACCCCCACATGCATATACCCCCTCCTCCCACCCCCACCTGCACAACCCACCCACCCCCACCTATACACCCCCACCCACACCTCTCAATAGACAAGCTCCCCCCACTACACACCCCCACCTGCACATCCCCATTCACCCACTGCACATCCCTCCACCTACACCCCCACCAAAACAACCCCTCCACCCCCCCACTACACCCCCACCCCCTAACCCCCCCAACTTGCATAGCACCTACCCCACCGCTATCATCACAGCCCACCCCCACCCCCACCTGTACAGCCCCCCACCCCCACCAACCCACCTCAACCCAGCAGACTCCCCCTGCATAGCCCCCCCTCCCCCCGACACCCCCACCCTGCACAGGCCCACCCCCACGCTAAACATCCACCCACCTCTCCTCTACTTTCACCATAACACTAACTGGCCCCAATCCATTCGTATGGTTCAATAACTCTAAAAAGTAGTGGATATAAATAAGTCAAAGAAAAATGACTCACAAAATAATGATAGTTGAAGTGTAGGAAAAAAACAGAAAACCAATCAAATTGCAATTATTGGTATTATAATACCGCACAAACCTCGGGTTTAGGCCAAATAATAACATAAAACAAAAAAATAGATGGAAATCACTGAACCTAAGTTACCACTTACAAATTTGATGTACAGAAAAAAAAATCTGATTGAAGGGTGTAATAATTTTTTGAGCGAAGGAGAACTGTGTCCCATATTTAGGTCTGTAATCAGGTGGATGGGGGATTTGGGTTGTTGATAATTTTAGGTGAAATCATTTCCAACTGTATTTTAAAACCGTTGGGAATGGTAAGCTTTACGAGCGGTTTTAAAACCTGTTGGAAAAGGATTCAAAAAAATCACATATATTTCAAAAATTTTATCAAATCATTGGTTAAAACTCATCTAAAACTATCTATTACAATGGTTTATTGAAACTGTTGGGTAATGTCCTTTCGACATCAATACTACTACTGTTTATGAATACCTTTGGGAAAAATCTGTTGGTATATCCTCCATTTCCAATAGTGTACATTACATATATTTATTCCCTTGATCAATATAGGTGAAAAATATATATTTTTGGGATATATATATATTTTCCAATATCTTTTTAAAATAAATAATCAATATGAGTTTTTCTTTTGGGTAATAAAAATATCATTTTAGTGTTCAATATTTAGTTAAATTAAAATTAACATATAAATAAATTATTCTCATAGTGGTTAGGATAAAAAAGATCATATCCCACATTTCACCCATCATTACTCTAAATAAAATATATACCCATTAAGAGGAAAGTAGTTTTAATCTTTGTATTACTAGTATACAAAACCTCTTGTTTTACATTACATTGAGGGAAAACCCAAAATTTTTATAGTATTTAATTCCATGATATACCCATACATTTCAATAGGAGTAACAACCTAGGAACTTTTATTACGATTTTATAATAACCAAACCGTTATCATATTTTGATTTGAAAAACAATTAACCAAAATTAAAGATAAAGTATGATAAAAGAAAAAAATTTAAGGAATATCATAATAAATTAATGAATAATGATATTAAAGAATACATAATATATTGATTCAACTCAATGATATTTGATCACATCATTAGCTGGGATATGAATTTATAATTTCCTTCATTATCAAAAAAGGATAATAGTTATTGATGATGAATAAAATCATGCATTTGGAAATTTACATTAGTTTTTTGTGATGTTGTTTAATAAATTTTGTGGAGTTTATTTTATCTCATTCTCTTGAATTGATTTTGATATATTAATTCAAAATCATTAATTCTATGATATTTATGATTTAAAAGTAGCATCTTATTAACAAATCACATTATTAAAAACATTAGAGATTGTGAATTCATAAAATAATTTCCTTACTTATAATTTTAATTATCATTCTCTAAATAACAATTTTCTCTTTCTATTTACTCTGAACAAGAAAATTATTAAAAAAAAATCTAATATTATCAATAGTAATTAAGAAAATTATTTAAATAATTAAAACAGTTAATAACCCTCCTATTAACTTAAATTAATTTTATATATCAAAATATATAAAAATAGAGAAAATATTGATATGAAATTTATTATTTTTATAAATATTATCAAGACATTATTCCACTAAATATTTCTAATGTTAATTTTAAATAATATGAATTTTTCAATGAAAAAAAGTGTTATAAATTATTTTATATACATACAGTAAAAGATATAAAAATGTGGACTAAATGAATCTAAAAATATATTTACCTAATATTTTAAGTATGAACGATATATAAAAGTTTATTTAATATGTATGTATATTTTTAATAAATATAATTTTGAAAATAAATTGTACAAAATTACATTTAAATATTTCACAAAAATATCTCCCAATAAAACATGATGAAAAATATATATATTCAGAAAAATTATTATGTAAATAATTGAATGTGTGAGGAATTTGAAATTTAGTTGGTATACTGACCTTCTCAAAAAAATTTCATGAAATCATATAAAAAATTTACTCATTTGGATTCATTAATATAGACATCATTCAAATTAAAATATACATGTTGTCATTTAAAAATAGGCATGTGGTAACATAAAAATTATTATGTAGTATCAAAAACAAATTGACTCCTGGTAACATAAATGAAAATATGTTCATGGTCACCTATCAATCACTTTCATAGTAGGTTATAAAAAGCCACATAGACTAACATGCATTTAATTACAATAGGTTCACAAAACCACACAAGCTAGTTAAAATAAAAACTCATAATCACATAAAATTAATCTTTATAGTAACAGAAAGATTCAATGTATATTGTAAAATTGTTCTTCAAGTTATATTCATGGAAGGTTGGCATTGATGTCCCTGAATTTTGGTTCTTATTATACTATATTTAAATATATATATATATATATGTGTGTGTGTGTGATTAAAACAATTAAACAAGTTTTATTAAAACAATATACATAAAAAAATATATAATATATATATTTAAAAAGTGAAGATAAAACTAATTTCATGAATAAGATAAAAAATAATTAAATAATTAAAATATAATATGATAATATTATTAAAAAAATCAACTCCCACATTTATATGAAGTATTAAAAAAACAAACATTAACACATATAAAAATAATCAAATTAGAATAATAATATGTTGAAAAAATGTTATTGAAAATTTCAAAAATACCATTTATATTTTTAATGATTATGTAGCTTAATTTTTAATACAATTAAAAATTGGAACTATATTTATATTTTTAAAAACCATTAACACATAAAATATTTTCATTATATTTTGTTTATATAAATGTATTTAATATGAATATGAAAATTAAAGGTTCTAAAAAAAGGTATTATTCAATTTTTCAAAATAGATATAATATATAAAAATTTCCAACAATAACAATATCTACCATTTTATAAAATTAAAAATTGATCTCTTATTTAAATATACTAAATTTATTACAGCTATATGAAATTATAAAAAAACAATAATGTGTTATAAATAATATTTAAAAAGACATTTAATATGACTTATATCATGAAATTAAAATGGATTCATCATAATTTATTAAATAAAATTATTATTCTTTTTAGATACTATTAAAAATAGTATATGGAACATTTATTGAAGGGGTTAGAAACAAAAACCTCCCCATTAGTTTGAGAATATAAAATATATAAACAAAGAAAACCAATTATTAAAATTATATTAATATAAATATTTAAAAAAACTAAATTGTACTGAATAAATTAAATTTTTATGATAAAAAATACATCCTTATATTGGAAGTGTTCAAAATTGATTTCAACCACTATAAGACAAAAACTGTTAAAGAAGTATGTGGTTAACTAGTATAACCCCAACTAAATTCCCAACACTAAAGTGTAAAATAATTTTGATACAACATAATAAAAAACATGATTCCACTCATCAAACCAAAACATGTTATCGAAAAATGTTTCAAAAAGATTACTCAAAATTGAAATATTAAAAAACCCATAATACTAACAAATATGCGACTTACATACCATATTATTAATTATGATATCAAACAAGCTAAAACTCCCACAAAATTAATTATTCAAAAAAATAAACTTATATGGATGAAAAATTTCAAACTATTTATCTGACTACATTTTTAATTTTTAAAATAATAGATAGAATGAAGTTATGAATATCTTATGAAATAAACAAATTATAGAAGTAGAATAAAATATATTATATATTTTTCTTTATAGATTTCAATTTTATAATAGAGTAGATAATATGGATGATTACCAATTGAAAATGCATAATAGTTCATTGGTTACTAGCTTTGGTATAATTTGATTAGTGTAAAATTATTTGAGAAATAATGTTTTCTTTTACTCATATGAATTAATATTAAATATTTTGTAAAACCAAAGGAATATCAATCATATATTTTGGGTATTTCTATGAAATAACTTCATAGGTAAAATTATTTAAATATGAAAAGAAGATTTAGTAAATATCAAAGATCATTCATCGATATAATTTTTTTTATTCCACATTTGATTTAAGTAACAATAAAAATATAACCTTTTGAACTTTTTTAAAAAGGTCTTCTTCTTCATTCTTAGTTAAAATATTTTATATAAAAATAATTATTCTTATAATTTGGATTTATCATATATAACATATTATCATATATATCTTTGGTTATGTAAAAAGATTATAAATATTCATTACGATTAGAAATATCCTTTTTAAATTCATATTTTTATTTTGAATCAATTTTAAAAATGTTTAATGTTTTTCATTATATGTAGAAGATTGATTTTTCAAATTTTTTGTGTTTTTACATCATTCTCTTAAAGTCATTATTACCTATGGTTAAATCCTACACTACATAATTATACATTATATCCAAATACTTTTTATTTAATATAATAGAATCATAATTTATCTAATTTTATTATTTCATTTTAAAATTAATAGAGTAACAATTCCTTTTATATTCGTCATTCTAAAAAATAATTATATTTAATTTTTTACAATACATTTTAATTTATTTCATTTGTTTAATAAATTATAAATTTTTACCTTATAATAGTATATTTGTATCAATAATTTTGATAGTGACATTTTTTAATTACTAATTATTTTTATTTTATTGAATAATATTAGAATCTAGTAAATAAAAATAACAACATGAATCCAATTTAGAATTATCACCATAAACAAAACATGAAAGAGTTATTGAATAATAATTGAATGATTTAGGTAACTCACATTCTATGCCCATTAGATTAAACTCAATTTTTTCCTATTCATTATCTAAGTCACTACTTTTATTTGAACAATCATAACAATCCCATCGACCAAAAAAAGGTAGTTTTTCATTTCATATGTTATCTTTTTAATTAAATAAATTCTAATTATTGAGATAATCTTGATTTATGGGCCCTGTATTCATGCACTCAAAACATATGAAATATGAAATTTTGATATTCCTAATAAGATTACCCTTCTTGTAAACATTTTCATTATTCCTTTTTAATAGATCCTTGAATCCTTTATTTTTCAAAAATTTGAAAACATTTATACAAATTTTAAGAATTCCTCTATCAGTTACCTGGGACTCATATTACAAGGATTAAGATAACACATTTAAATTCAACATAAAAGTAACAACTTTCATCCTTTGAAAATCATCATCAGTGTTTTTTCAATCAAGTCTCATACTACGATAATGAAAAGAATAAATATTCTAATGTAAAAACCTTAAAATTATAAAATATTATGATTGAAAAATTATTTCAATTCTATCTTTTTGGTAATTATTTCACTATGATTTCAGAAATTGATGTTTTATCAAATACTTCTCCAAATTTACTCATTCAATTTTTAGTTCTATAAATTGTTTAATTTATAGTCCATATATTCATCATATATAATTTAGAAATCCTGTTATTCTATATGAAGCAATCCTTGTGTGGTTCTATTAATTTTTTACAACACATGTTGTGTAATATGTAGAATTTTGAAAATATAAGGGGTTATCTTACAAATACAATCATGGTTATAAAAATTTCATATGATTAAATATGAAAAAATAATTTTTAATTATAATTTAAAAATTAATTTACACTATTGTTTACTATAATTATATATCGATCAACATCGAGTAGCTTATATGTTTTCTATATGATCATCTAATAAACCAAAGTTAACTATTTTAGGTAATCATTCGTTCGGTCATTCCAATACCTGTAATCACTTCCATAAACAAAATTGAGGATTTGGATATATCATTATTGTATTATAATTAATAAATACAATCTTCAAGATCATATATATTCACTAAAATATTAAGTTTTTTTTATTATCGTAATAGTTAAAAATAAACAATAAATCTATAATACAGAATGATTTCACTAGGATACTAACTATTGGTATAAAATTACAACCATCAGATATGTTAACTATATTTTAATGAACCTCCCCATGATTCCAATTTATGTATTTATAGAGATGGAAAAATAGTCTATATTCTCGGGTTTGAATAATATTTCTAAAATAATATAAAATCTAATAAATCATATATTGTTATTGGATAATAAATGATGTGTTGTAGTGTTCATGTTTTAGTGTATTAGAAATTAAAATAAGAACACTATATTTTTTTGTGGTTAAAATCATGAAAATATCAATACACTATTCAACATTCAACACTATCTATGAAGATCAAAACACAATGAGAAGAAGTTCCGTTAAATTTTTTGATAACATTTTTATTGACTATTAATTTTACAAAACATTGAGCCACAACCCAAATTTTTACCACATTCACATCCTAGGGTTAACATAACTTTTCGATGGAAGTTACAGCTCCATAACGTCCTTTTTTGTGGTATAATTACTAAGTAAAAAAATAGATTGATTCAGAAATGATAATATTGGAATAAATAATTATATATTGTTGAAATGGAAATAAAATATTTATTACTTGAATCAAATTAATGAAATAAATCAATGAAAATGATGTGGAATTTGGTTGATTCTAGATGGTTATTGATCACATAATTAGGATACATTAAAATGTTGAAGTTCCTTCCTGATCATTTCAATGGAGAAATAATTGGGGATGATTTCAATAAGGCATTAATAAAATGTCATCAATCAAGTATATCGCTTTTTTGAATAAATTATGTTGTATTTATTTTACTGTGTTCCCATTGATCTTATTCTAAATGATTAATTTCATATCATTAATTCCAGGTTCTTCATGATTTTGAGGAAGTATCTAATTCACCAAATAAATAATGCCACACATTATATAAAAATAATACATTGAATAATACCATTACATATAATTTTATTTAGCATTAACTTTATCAAATTTTTTAAACAACTATCTATTTTAGTATGAAAATACAAAAAAATTAAAATTTTCTTGTTTATACATAAGAGACATATTCCTATAAATAAAATATTTAAGAACTTATCCAATAATATAAAGTAATATTATAAATCAAAAAAATATATCCTATAATGATATGAAATTTATTATTTCCATAAATATATTGAAGATATTATTTAGGAAAAAAATTCAAATTTAATTGTAAAATAATACATTTATTTTTTGATGAAATAAAATAATAGGAATTATTCTTTAGATATATTTTAAAAATATACAATGTATTATTCAATGAAACTATAAAAATATTAACACAATATTTTTTCTACTGAAAATTTGATAATATTTGATATAATATACGTTTATTTTTTCAAAGTAATATAATAATAAAAAAATTGATAAATATGAAGTAAAATATATTATCAAAATATCGGAAAAATAGATCATGAAGGAAGAAATAAAAAACTAAAATTTCTTCCTTTATTAATAAACAGTGAGAAAGCACATAAAGGAAATGTATATGAAGGATCCAAAAACCTCGGAGGTCAAAAATTGTGTAACCCAAGACCATCAAAAAGAACCATGCCAACACATTCTAGTGGAAGAATACCGACTTTAGAAAATAGGATACATGAATCACTCAATACACCCCAAAATGTATAAAAGACAGTCACTTTATCACATTCATGCCTTGTGTGTTGGTCAACCACATCATGACGTATTAGTCACAATAATATTCAGATTTTGTAAGAAACTTCCCATGAAGTATTGATCATTCAATGAATGGAATTATAGATCACCACTGAATCCATTCTAATTTTAGAAGGATGATAATTGAATACACATCAAATTTCTAAACAATTGAGGATATCTTTTGCTTTAGCTCCAATTGAATCACCCCAACCATAGAAGATAATAAACACTTTGAGAACAAATCCATTATTGTCTCTAATAATGTAACATACACACATCATTATATAGTGATGAGGAAGAAATGGTTAATGATAAAATATGAAAAAAATAAGATGGAAATAAATGAAAAAACAAGATTTAAGTGGTTTGGTAATATGTACTATGTCAATAGGATAAGGAACCAATTCACAATTCCCTTTCTATGGGGCCACTAGCCAGTGCGTAGTCTAAACTAGTGTGACAATCATTCTCATAAGATTCACTCACTATGCCAGATTCCCATGTCAACACAATCAATAAAAATTGTTTGTGTCCACAATGTAAATCAATCAGTCACGATGTACAAACAACTCATATATATCACACAATCAGCACACACCAAATATCAACCCTGAATGATTTTTCAAAATAATTTATTTTATTAAAGTGCCAAACGGGCCTTCAACAATTTTAAAACAAAACATCATATCTTGAGAAAACCCAAAACACTTGTTCAGAAGAAATCATTTATCATTAAAACAACAAGTATATTTGAAATTCAGTGATTTATTTTTAAGGGCCAAATGGGAATTCCTTCAATACTGGGAGTCCTCTCATTTGGAAAATGTTTCATGGGTCGTGTATAAAATAAACGGCTCTTTTACACAAAATATTCATTAAGAAATTAATTATCGTATATTATTTCTCATTCATTAAAAATTAATAAAACAACAAGAAATTAATAAATTATAAATTTAAAGGTATGTCCAGTGGGGGGACCTACCTCGACTCACTGTCGAAACACGATGACGCGACATGCCTCGAGCGGGCGCACAAGCACGAGCAGGGTGATGAACACAATTTTGCAGAATTACCTCGCCAATGAACTGTAACAAACACACAACAACCAAAATACATAAACACTATCTTAAAACAAGCCAACCGAATAAAAAAACAAAATAACTACCCTGACATATTTTCAAAACACAACTCGAACCATCAACATAATTTACTAAACAAATTTGACAAAAATTTTAAAAAAATTCCAAAGAGACACCCACAAATTCATATAATCAAAACTGATTCAACGACCACTTTTTTGATCATATTCACTCCCATGAACTACTAAAGAGAATACCTACCACTTTCGTAGTAAAATAAACCAATTTCACATTTTATAATAAGTGATTAAACAACTCAGGGTTGGCTTTCGTAAAAATGGATCTTATCCCACATGAGTATTCTATAAGATATAAGATGCACACTATAATCATTTAAAAATTAAACATCATAGTGAACTAATTAAACAAAATCAATTCTTTTAAAAACTACGTTCGCATCCAATTTTAATTAAACACAATACACACTAAAATAAAAATACGATACTCAAGAAAGGACAGCGCGAAACTCCCCCTGACACGAAGATGCGCTTGAACAGCGGGGTTGCGGGGAACCGCAAAACTACTGGGGAACGACGAAGGGGCCACGCAGGGATTGCATGGCTGGAAAGAAGGTCTGTGGGGTGACTCACCGCCAAGACGGAGGAACACTGGGATGGAGATGTGTTCGGAGGTCAAAAAGGAGTCTGAACAGAGGATCGTGTGGCCGATAGGCCGTGCGGACATCGGGCTGGTGAGGCTGAGACAAGAGGGTGATGCAGGTTCAAGTAGGAGGAGGTTGGTTTGAGCTGAAAGAAGGAGTCGGATGTTTGGAGGGAAGATGCTGGTGACCTGATCGCGACGACAATTGAGAAAAGTCATGGTGGCTTTCTCAAACGGTGTATGGTGGGGTGTGGGAGGCTGAGGCAAGGAGGAGGGGATGGACTTGCCTGATGTGCATGGCCGGTGAGAGGGCTCTTGGTCAACTGGATAGGAGCCATGGTGCTGTAGAGGGGAAATGAAGAGAAGCAGCATGGATGAAAAAGAGAGAAACCCTAGAAGAGGGGGAAAATAAATAACGGGGAAAAAATCTTAAAAACCAAACTTAATAATATTAATAATAGTAGTAATAATAATATAAAATAATAACAATAATGATAAAAATAAAAATAATAAATTCAATCTAAATAATAATAATAATAATAACTACAATATAAAGATAATGATATTTACAATAATGATATTTATAATGATTTTAATAATAATAATAATAATTAGGAAAATGATAATTTTAATAATAATAATAAAAATATTAAACTTATGATAAAAATATTCAATTTAACATTCCAAAGACAGGAGAACTATGTCGTGGCATGGGTGAAGACGCGAGGGTTATCAAAAACGCGCTCCACTCGGGCCCTCATCAACCTCAACTAAAAAATGTGCGGTTCTTAAAAAAACTCAAAAAAAAAAAAAAATCATTCGGGATTTAACATGAACCTCAGGAAAAATATATTTAAATTCAAAGAAAATAATAAAATAAAACAATAGATAGTTCGGGCTATGACAATTCTCCCCACCATAACTCTTTACTCCCTCAGAAATCCACAATAAGATCAATACCCCATGATAAAACTTCTTATGTGTCACTCTCCCCCAAAAGTTTAAGCACCTCCAGTTGGTTCATGACATGGAGAGGAGGCTATTCTGGTCTGATGCCCAAATCCACCAAGTCTTTTCGAGACTATAAATCATCTTTTTTATTTCCAATAACATTTAGAATAATTGAATGCATCATTTCACATATATTTTTTTCAATGTGCATTATGTCTAAGAAATGAAATAACAAATTGGTTGACCAATAAGGAAAATCAAAGATGATACTTCTCTTCTTCAAATTGTATCAAGTTTAAGAGGAATCATTCTTCCTCTATCCAGATGTAATTTTACCCTTCCCAAATGAAAATTGAAAGATTTCAATTCATTTAGCACATCTGTTCTAGACATACACTGAGGAGGATCATCATTCTCTATGGTATTGTCAGCCGTCAATTATTATTTCTATATGGATGATCCATTGGAATGAATCGTCGATGTCCCATAAAACTGAAACTAAAATGATATTTCAGTCTTCTGGATTGTGTAATCATTAGAAAAATAGGACATGATAGTTTTCCCTTTGTGCTCCATCCAAACATCATTGCAGAAGCTGGAAAATAAATGATCATACACAAAATCACAACAACATTTTGAAATATGTCATTGGAACATGAATCATACGTACCAACACCCACATCCTAAATAATTTTCATGTCCTTTATTAAAGGTTTCATGTATACATCTATATCATTTCTAATATCAGAAGTTCCATATATCATTATACTCATGAAAGTGAATCATTTTTTTATACAGAACCAAGGGGGAAGATTATAAATGTGTATAAAACCGGTCATGTGTTGTGAGATGTAAGAATATGACCAAAAATATTAAAAAAATAACATGAAAGTCCCATACTCAAATTACACACGTCATCTACAAAATCCGGATATCGAGCACAAAATCTCTACCATGAAAATCCATCGGTAGTGTGAACCAACTCATTATTAGTCTTCTTTCTCTCGGTATCATGCCATCACATTTTTTTTGATATTTCATTAGGTGGAAAAATATTCCGGAGTCCAGAGATCAATGGAAAGTTCCACATTACTTTCTATGGAACACATGATTGTGTTTAATCTTCTTTTTTTGCTTCCATCGAGATGGGCCACATTTTATAAAATCATTTCGTTCAGAAGATTCCTCCCAGAATAACCTGAAATCTTTTAGGAAAGCATGAATTATGTTTCTTAAAAATCAAATTTCTTTAACTAACTTCCATTCCATATAGTGGTTTGAGGGAATATATGCATCAACTAGGAGTAAGTCCATCAATAAGGTAAGAATGTATTGAATGGGAGTATTAGAAATCCCATACATAGTTTTCCCATGAAACAATCGGATTAAAAATTATAGCTTTTTCATGTTACCGCATTGTCGATATACCAGATTCGTGGAATCATAATTCAATTATTTCACCCTATCAACATCATCAATTTCATTATACGAATCGTGTTTGATCATATAGAAATCTTATTGGATCAAATTCTTTTCTTTTTCACAATGACGAATTTATAAAAACCAGTCATATAACAAATTATCCAATCCATTCCTCTCATTTTAATCATCTGCAATTTATGATTTCATTTTCACCCCATTCTGATTCCACACAGTGTAATTTTCTTGAATTCCATATTTGGTTATGTAGTAACTTACTTCTTCACAGCTCGACTTAGGTTTTCCAACATAATTGTAATACGGCAGTGTATATGACCACTATATGAAGCATTGTGAAATGAAAAATCTAAAAATCTCTCCAAATTATTTTGATAATATCTTATGATATGATCAGTTTCATACATCCAACATCTATCCATTCTGAAAAAAAATAATATGTCAATTCTTCAAAATCAATTCAATAATATTGATGTTCCATCTAAAATATATTTAATAAATTTAGTATTGTTCACTTTATATGAAAATATAACCGACAAACTACTCTATATGATAATCAACATATAAAAAAACAAACTCTTTAATTTATTAAAAAATATCTTTGATGAACTATACATGTGTGTACAAGATCATGTACACTTTTGGTGGATAATTAATCATGTGTTGAGTAAATTTTAGATCAAAACAAATTAATATTTTAGTATATTATTTTATTGATCACAGACACTGCCCAAGGTGGTGGTGGTGTCCAGGGGGTGGGGGCGTCCAGGGGTGGGGGGATATCTAGGGGTGGGGCAATCCACGAGGGTTTCGGTGTCCATGGGGGTGGAGGGGCGGTTCAAAAGGGTGGTGTGGCTGACCACAGGGGTGGTTGGGCGGTTCAGGGGGTTAGGGGGGTCTAGGGGGTGGGTGGGTTATCCACAGGGGTTGGGGGTCTGTCCAGGGGGTACGTGATGTCTAGAGGGTGGGGTGTTCGGGGGGGATTGGGGGGTGTTTGGGGGGGTGGGGTTTTCTAAGGGGTGGATAGGCAGACTATGGGGTCGGGGGTTGTCCAGGGGGTAGCGAGTGTCCAATGTAGGGGGGATTGTCCACAGGGGTGGCATGGGTTTTCATGGGTACATGGTGTCCAAAGCGGGTCGGGGGATATCCATGGGGATGGAGGGGCTGTCCAAAGGGGTAGGGGGAGTCCACGGTTTTGGGCGAGCTATCCATGGTGGTGGGGGGTTTCTACAGGGGTAGTGGGGTTGTCCTGGGGGGTAGGGGTGTCTAGGGGCAGGGGGTTGGTTTTACATGGTGGTGGGGCTGTACAGAGGGGTACGACGTGTCCACGAGTTGGGGTGTCCGAGGAGATGGGGGGGCTCCTGGGGGGTATTGGGGGGTGGGGGTCTACAGGGGGGGGGGTGGTGCCCACCGGTTTGGTGGTGACTAGGGGGTATGGGGTGTCTTGTGGGATGGGTGCATTTTCCACAAGGGTGGTGGGGCTGTACAAGGGGGTACATGTTATCCATGTTGTGGGTGACCTATCCACAGGGGTGGTGGGGCCTGTCTAGGGGTTTGGGGTGTCTTAGGAGAAGTCTTTCTCGGGGATTGGGGGAATTCCATTGGGAAGGGGGTGTCCAGGGAATTGGGAGGGTTATCTACGGTGGTGGCGGTGTAGTATAGGGGGTATGGGTGTGTCAGGGGGGCGGGACATTCCGAGGGGGATGTAGGGATGTCCAAGGGGGGGTCAAGGTGTCCAGGGTATGGGGGAATCCACGGGTGTGGGGGTGTGTCCTCGGGGGTGGGGGGCAAGAGGTGGGGAATGTTCGGGGTGTTGGGGGCCGTCCGGGGTGTGGGGTGTCTAAGGGCGGTCGAGGTGTCAGAGGGGTGGGGAGTCTAGGGGGTGGGCGGGCTGTCCATGGGGGTTGGGGTTGTCCAGGAGGTACGAGCTGTCGACAGGGTTGGTGGTCTATCCACGGGGGTGTGACTAAGATTTTTGATAATTAATTGGGTTTTAATTCATGTTACAAAAACCATACGCTGGGTTTTATGGATTAGAGGAGTATTTTTCTAGTGAAAATCAAATTTGGAATGATTGGTGACTTGATAACATGATGGTATCAGGTTTTCAGTTGGAAACTATTGGGGCATTGGATTCTGGTGGAAGGATACATGTTGGTGAAAAACAATATGTAGTTATTAAGAATTATATGATGTATCGTAATGAGTTTGTAAGGATTTGCATCATCATGGCATGGTGATTAAGGGTGTTTTCCTATATGAATTTCTATGGATTCCTATATATTCTTGACATCATAACAAGAATTAAATTTTGAATTCTGTTAGAAGGTGATGTCTGGATTGAATCATTATTCATTCAATACATAGAGTGGTATATTTATGAATATGGGAACTGTATATTGAAGTAGGTCCCTCCTCTAGGTGGATATATATGGATATTTTTCTCCCCTTGTTCTCTGTATAAAAGGATTGTAAAAGGATCCCACCACCTTACAAGGACATATTATTTCTAGAAAAATGTGTAGTTGGAGAAAGAAATAATCATATATATATGATGTCACTTTTTGATCATGTGATTACGTTCTCATCAACATGTCTATACAGTAACCCAATCCAAAGAGGCCTAAGACCATTCCAAATACCTAGAAGTGATGACTTACCAATGCTTATTGGAGAACTATGGAAGTGATGAATTCCCACCTGCAAAGTCCCCTCCCCACCTCACCCCCAACATACTCCCCCAACACATCACCACTCCCCACTGCACACCCCCCTCCCCACCTGCACACTACACATACCCCCCACCTCCACATACCTTCACCTGCACACCTCCGTCCTATCCACCCACTACACAACCCCCACCTTCACCGCCCCACACATTCCCATCCCCCCTCCCCCACCCACATACATAGCCCCCCCACCTATACACCCCCCAACCTTCACACTCCCCTCCTCCCACCCAATTGCACACACCCCCAACCCCCCCCCCCCCACACCCCCACATGCATATACCCCCTCCTCCCACCCCACCTGTACAACCCACCCCCACCCCCCCCCCCTATACACCCCCACCCACACCTCTCAACAAACAAGCCCCCCCACTACACACCCCCTCTTACACATCCCCATTCACCCACTGCACATCCCTCCACCTACACACCCCCACCAACACCCCCCTCCACCCCCACCCATTGCACCCCCACCTCATAACCCCCCCCCCCCCAACTTGAATATCCCCCTCCCCACCCCTATAATCACAACCCACCCCCACCCCACCCCCACCTGTACAGCCCCCAACCCCACACCATCCCACCTCAACCCAGTAGACTCCCCCTGCATAGCCCCTGCATACCACCCCCTCCCCCCCTCCCCCCGACACCCCCACCCTGCACATGCCCACCCCCACCTAAACATCCCCCCACCTCTCCTCCACATTCACCATAACACTAACCAGCCCCAATCCATTCATTTGGTTCAATAAATCTACAATGTAGTGGATATAAATAAGTCAAAGAAAAATGACTCGCTAAATCTGACTCACAAAATTATGATAGTTGAAGTGTATAATAAAAAGAGAAAACAAATCAAATTGTAATTATTGGGTTTATAATACTGAAAAAACCTCGGGTTTATGGAAAATAAAAAGATAAAACAAAAAAATAGATGAAAATCACTGATCCTAAGGTACCACATACAAATTTGAGGTACAGAAAAAAAAAATTCTGATTGAAAGGTGTAATAATTTTCCGAGTGAAAGAGAACAGTGTCCCATATTTAGGTCTGTAATCAAGAGGATGGGGGATTGGGGATGTCGACAATTTTAGGTGAAATCATTTCCAACAGTATTTTAAAACTGTTTGGAATGGTAAGCTTTACCAGTGGTTTAAAAACCTATTGGAAAAGGATTCCTAAAACTCACACATATCCCAAAAAGATTATCAAACCGTTAGTTAAAACTCATTTAAAACTCTCTATTACAATGATTTATTGATACCTTTGGGTAAAGACCTCTCAAAATCTATACTGAAATGGTTTATGAATACCGTTGGGAAAAATCTATTGGTATATCCTCCATTTCCAGTATTGTACGTTACATATATTTATTCCCTTGATCAATATAGGTGAAAAAATTATATTTTTGGGATGTATATATATATTTCTATATCCATTTAAAATAAACAATCAATATGAGTTTTTTTATTGGGTAATAAAAAATCATTTTAGTGTTCAATATTTAGTGAAATTAAAAATAACATATGAATAAAGTATTCTCATAGTGGTTAGGATAAAAAAGATTATATCCCACATTTCACCCATCATTACTCAAAATAAAATATATACCCATTAATAAGAAAGGAGCTTTAATCTTGGTATTACTAGTATACATAAACTCCTATTTTAAATTACATTGAGGGGAACCCCAAAATTTTTATAGTATTGAAATCCATTATATAACCATAAATTTCAACAGGAGTAACAACCTATGAACTTTTATTATGATTTTATAATAACCAAACCATTATCATATTTTTGATTTGAAATCCCATTAACCAAAATTAAAGATGAAATCTGATAAAATAAAAAAACATATAAGGAAAATCATAATAAATTATTGAATAATGATATTAAAGAAAACATAAAATTTTGATTCAACTCAATGATATTTGATCACTTCAGTCACTGGGATATGAATGTATAATTTCCTTCATGATCAAAAAAGGATAACAGTAATCGATGGGGAATACAATCATGCATTAGGAAATTTACATTAGTTTTCTTGTGATGTTGTTTAATAAATTGTGTGGAGTTTATTTTATCTCAATCTCTTGAATTAACTTTGATATATTAATTCAACATCATTAATTCTATGATATTTATGATTTAAAAGTAGCATCTTATTTACAAATCACATTATTCAAAACATTAGAGATTACGAATTCATAAAATCATTTCATTACCTATAATATTAATTATCATTATCTAAATAAAAATTTTCTCTTTCTATTTACTCTAAACAAGAAAATTCTTCGAAACAAATCTAATATGCTAAATAGTAATTAAGAAAATTATTTAAACAATTAATATAGTTAATAACCCTCCTATTAACTCACATTAATTTTATAAATTAAAATATATAAAAAGAGAGAAAATATTGATATGAAATTTATTATTTATATAAATATTATCAAGAAATTATTCCACTAATTATTTCTAATGTTAATTTTAAATAATTTGAATTTTTCAATGAAAGAATGTAGTATAAATTATTCTATATACATACAGTAAAAGATATACAAATGGGGACAAAATGAATCCCAAAATATATTTACATAATATTTTAACTATGAAAAATATATAAAAGTTTATTTAATATGTATGTATATTTTTAATAAATATAATTTTTAAAATAAATAGAACAAACTTAATTTTAAATATTTCACAAAAATATCTCCCAATAGAACATGATGGAAAAAATATATTTTCAGATAACTTATTATGTAAATAATTTAATGTGTGTGGAATATGAAATTTAGTTAGTACACTGACCTTCTCAAAACATTTTTCATGAAATCATATAAAAAAATTACTCATTTGGATACATTAATATAGTCATCATTCACATTAAAATAAACATGTTGTCATCTAAAAATAGGCATGTGGTAACATAAAAATTATTATGAAGTATAAAAAACAAATTGACTCTTGGTAACATAAATAAAATTACATTCATGGTCACATATCAATCACTTTCACAGTAGGTTGTAAAAATCCACATCGACTAACATGCATTTAATTACAATATGTTGTTTTTTGGATCCACGACAGGTTCACAAAACCACACAAGTTATTTAAAATAAAAATCATAATCACATAAAAATAATCTCTATAGTAACATAAATATTCAATGTATATTGTAAAACTGTTCTTCAAGTTATATTCATGGAAGGTTGTCATTAATGTCCCTGAATTTTGGTTCTTATTATACTATATTTAAATATATATATGTGTGTGTGTGTTTAAAACAATTAAACAAGTTATATTAAAAAAATATACATAAAAATTAAATATAATATATATATTTAAAAATTGAAGATAAAGATAATTTCATGAATAAGATAAAAATAATTAAATCATTAAAATATAATATGATAATATGATAAAAAATAATCAACTCCCTCAATTATATGAAATAGTAAAAAAAATCAAACATTAACACATATAAAAATCATCAAATTAGAATAATAATATGTTGGAAAAATGTTCCTAAAAATCTGAAATATACCATTTATATTATTAATGATTATGTAGCTTAATTTTTAATAAAATTAAAAATTGGAACTATATTTAAATTTTTAAAAACCATTAACACATAAAATAATTTCATTATATTTTTTTATATAAATATATTTAATATGAATATGAAAATTAAAGGTTCTGAAAAAAGGTAATCATCAATTTTTCAAAATAGATATAATATACAAAATTTTCCAACAATAACAATCTATATATTTTTATAAATTTAGAAAACTGATCTCTTATTTTGAAATTCAAAATTAATTATAACTATATGAAAATTTAAAAAAACAATAAAGTGTTATAAAAAATATTAAAAAGTTATTTAATATGACTTATATCATGAAATTAAAATGGATTCATCATAATTTAATACATAAAATTATTAATCTTGTTAGATACTATAAAAAATAGTATAAGGAACATTTATTGAAGGGGTTATAAATAAAAACCAACCCATGAGTTCGATAATATAAAATATATAAAGGAAGAAGAACAATTATTAAAATTAGATTAATATAAATTTTTAAATAATCTAAATTGTACTGAATAAATTAAAATTTTATGTTCAAAAATACTTCCCTATATTGGAAGTGTTCAAAATTGATTTCAACCACAATAAGACAAAAACTGATAAAGAAGTATGTAGTTATCTAGTATAACCCCAACTAAATTCCCAACACTAAAGTGTAAAATAATTTTGATACAACAAAATAAAAAACATGATTCCACTATTTAAACAAAAACTTATTATCAAAAAATGTTTCAAAAAGATTACTCAAAATTGAAATATTAGGAAACTCATAATACTAACAAATATGAAACTTACATACCATATTATTAATTATGTTATCAAACGAGCTAAAACTCCCCCTAAATTCATTATTCTATAAAATAAACTTATATGGATCAACAATTTCAAACTATTTATATGACTACATGTTTAATTTTTAAAATAATTGATAGACAAAAGTTATGGATATTTCATGAAATAAAAAAATTATAGAAGTAGAATAAAATATATTATATATTTTTCTTTCAAGATTTCAATTTTATAAAGAGTAGATAATATAAATGATTACCAATTGAAAATACATAACAGTGCATTGGTTACTAGATTTGGTATAATTTTATTAGTCTAAAATTCTTTGAGAAATAATGTTTTATTTTAATAATATGAATTAAAATTAAATATTTTGGACAAACAAATGAATATCCATCATATATTTTGGGTATTTCTATGAAATAACTTCATAGATAAATTATTTTAATATGAAAAAATGATTTAGTAAATATAAAAAATCAGTCATCGACATAATATTCTTTTATTCCACATTTGATTCAAGTAATAAGAAAAATATTACCTTTTGAACTTTTTAAAAAGGTCTCCTTCTTCATTCATAGTTAAAATATTTTATAGAAAAATAATTATTCTTATAATTTGGATATATCAAATATAACATGTTATCATATATCACTTTGGTTATGTAAAAAAATTATAAATATTCACCATGATTATAAATATCCTTTTTAAATTCATATTTTCATTTTGAATCAATTTTAAATATGTTTAATGTTTTTCATTATATGTAGAAGATTTATTTCTCTTTTTTTTTGTGTTTTTACATCATTCTTTTACAGTCATTATTTCTTATGGTTAAACGCTACACTAAATAATTATACATTATATCCAAATCCTTTTTATTTACTATAATATAATCATTATTTATGTAATTTTATTAATTCATTTTAAAATTAATAGAGTAACAATTCCTTTTATATTCCTCATTCTGAGAAATAATTATATTTATTTTTCTTACATTTCATTTTATTTTTTCTCATTTTTTTACTAAATTAATAATTTTTAACTTATAATAATATAATTGTATCAATAATTTTGATAGTAAAATTTTTTAATTACCAATTATTTTATTTAATTGAATAAATTTAGAATCTAGTAAATAAAAAAATCAACACGAATCCAATTTAGAATTATCACCATAAACAAAACATGAAAGAGTTATTGAATAATAAATGAATGATTTTGGTAACTCAGATTCTATGCCCATTAGATTAAGCCCAATTTTTTCCTATTCACTATCTAAGTCACTAATTTGATTGGAACAATCATTACAACCCCATCAACAAAAAAAAAATCGTTTTTCATTTCATATGTTATCTTTTTAATTAAATTAATTTTAATTATTAAGATAATCATGATTTTTGTGCCCTGTTTTCATGCACTCATAACATATGAAATATGAAATTTTATTTTTCCAAATAAGATCACCGTTCTTCTTAACATTTTCATTATTCCTTTTTAATAGATCCTTGAATCCATTATTTTTCATAAATTTGAAAACATTTATACAAATTTTTAGAAGACCCCTATCAGTTTCCTAGGACTCATATTTCAAAGATTAAGATAACACGTTTAAATTCCACATAAAAGTAAAAAATTTCATCATTTGAAAATTATCATCAGTGTTTTTTCAATCAAGTCTCATACTACGATAACAAAAAGAATAAATATTCTAATGTAAACTCCTTAAAATTATAACATATAATGATTGAAAAATTATTCCAATTCCAGCATTTGGTAATTCTTTCACTATGATTTTAGAAATTGATGTTTTATCCAATACTTCTCCAAATTTAATAATTCAATGTTTAGTTATATAAATGGTTAAATTTATTGTCCATATATTCATCATATACCATTTAGAAATCCTACTATTCTATATGAAGCAATCCTTGTGTGGTTCTATTAATTTTATACAACTGATGTTGTGTAATATGTTGAATTTTGAAAATATAAGGGGTTATCTTAAAAACACAATCATGGTTATAAAAATTTTGTATTATTAAATGGTACAAAATAATTTTTAAATTATAGTTTAAACAATAATTTACAAAATTGTTAACTATAATTATATATGGATCAACATCGAGTAGCTTATATGTTTTCTATATAATCATCTAATAAACTAATGTTAACTATTTTTGGTAATCATTAATTCTGTCATTCCAATACCCTTAATCACTTCCATCAAAAAATGGAGGATTTGGATATATCATTCTAGTATTACAATTAAGAAATAAAATCTTCAGGAACATATATATTTAGTAAAATATTAGGTTTTTTAATTTTTTGTTTATCATAACAGTTAAAAATAAACAATAAATCTATAATACAGAATGATTTCACTAGGATACTAACTATTGGTATAAAATTCCAACAATCAGATATGTTAACTATATTTTAAATAACATCCCCTTGATACCAATTTTTGTATTGATAGATATGGAAAAATAATCTATATGCTCAAGTTTGAATAATATTTCTAAAAAAATATAAAAGCTAATAAATCATATATTGTTTTTGGATAATCAATGATTTGTTGAAGTGTTCCTATTTCAGTAGAGTAGAAATTATAATAAAAAAACTATATTATTATTGTGGTTAAAATCATGATGATCTCAATACACTATTTAACATTAAACACTATCTTTGAAGATCGAAACACAATGAGAAGAAGTTCCTTTAAATTTTTTGATAACATATTTATTGACTAGTTATTTTACAAAACATTGAGGGAAAACCCAAATTTTTACCGCAATTACATATTAGGGTTAACCTAACTTTTCAATGGAAGTCACAGCTCCAAAACTTCCATTTTGATGGTATAATTACTAAATAATGAAAATAGTTTTATTCGGAAATGAAAATATTGGAATAAATGATTATATATTGATGAAATGGAAATAAAATATTTATTACTTGAATCAAATTACTGAAATAAATCAATGAAAATGATGTGGAATTTTGTTGATTCTAGATGGTTATTGATCACATAATTAGGATAGATTAAAATTTTGAAGTTTTTTATTGATCATTTCAATGGAGAAATAATTCAGGATGAATTCAATCATGCATTAAGAAAATGTCATCAATTAGGTATATCACTTTTTTGAATAAATTATGTTGTATTTATTTTATTGTGTTCCCATTGATCTTATTCTAACAGATTAATTTTAAATAATTAATTCCATGTTCTTCATGATTTTGAGGATGTATATAATTCACCAAGTAAATAATGCCACAAATTATATAAAAATAATACATTAAATAATACCATTACATATAATTTGAATTAGCATTCCAATTAACAAATATTTTAATCAACTATCTATTTTAGTAAGAAACTATAAAAAAATTAAAATATTCTAGTTTATACATAAGAGACATATTCCTATAAATAAAATATTTAACAACTTATCCAATAATATATTGTAATATTATAAATCAAAAAAATATATCCTATAATAATATGAAATTTATTATTTCCATAAATATATTCAGGATATTATTAAGGAAAAGAATTCGAATTTAATTGTAAAATAATACATTTATTTTTTGATGAAATAAAATAATAGGAATTATGCTTTACATATATTTTAAAAATATTCCATGTATTATTTAATAAAACTAGAAAAATATTAACACACTATTTTCTCTACTAGAAATTTGAAAATATTTGATAAAATATATGTTTATTTTTTAAAATTAATATAATGATAAAAAAATGAAAAAAAATGAAGTAAAATATATTTTCAAAATATCAGAAAAATAGATTATATAGGAAGCAAAAAACAACTAAAATTTCTTATTTTATTACTAAACAAGGAGAATGAACATAAAGGAAATGTATATGAAGGATCAAAAAAACATAGAGGTCAAAAATTGTGTAAACCAAGATCATCCTAAAGAATCGTGCCAACACATTCTAGTGGAAGAATACCCACATTAGAAAAAAGGATACATGAATCACTCAATACACCCCAATATGAAAAAAAGACAGTCACTTTATCACATTCACGCCATGTGTATTGGTCAACCACACCATGACAAATTCGTCACAATAACATTCAGATTTCGTAAGAAACATCCCATGAGGTATTGATCATTCCATGAATGGAATTATAGATCACCACTGAATCCATTCAAATTTTAGAAGGATGATAATTGAAGACACGTAAAATTTCCAAACCATTGAGGATATCTTTTGCATCAGCTCCCATGGAATCACCCCCATCATAGAAGATAATAAACACATTGATAACAGTTCATTATTGTCTCTAATAATGTCACATACACACATCATTATAAAGTGATGAGGAAGAAATGGTTAATGAAAAAAATATGAAACATAAACAAGAAGGAAAAAAATGAACAAACTAGATTTAAGTGGTTTGGAAATATGTCTTATGTTAATAGGATAAGGGAATAGATTCACAATTCCCTCTCCAAATCAATCTTATCATGCGATAACATGATTAAAATATTTTCTCTTTATAAATTGATGGGATTGAATTCTGTTATATAGTGGAAGGAAATCATTTTTCTCTAGATTTTTGGGGTAACTAATATACCCCTGATGAATTCCTCTATGTTGGCTGCTCACCCACCATGTTTTCTGCACACCCTAGAAATCATGAAGCCGAGATGGTTCCTAAAAATTACTTCCTCCACTAATTCCTCCACATATAGGGAGTTCCCCCTCAAATATCCCCATCAAGAACAATTTGTGGTTGAATCTAGACAAGAAGTATAATTTTAGGCATTAAAACCATATTATCAAATCGAAAATGCTTCTTCTAGGTAGATAACAGTTCACTTTCACTATCTTCAATCTATATCATGTTAACTATAGTCCACAACAAATGATACTAAAATTTGGACTCATTTCAAGTAATTCATGATACATCAATTTTCATGTCTTCCAACATTCCACCCACTATGGAAATCATATTCTATTTCACATTGATTCTACTTTATGATACCAAATTTTATCTCATCCTTAAATCTAATTTCATTTATTCTAGTTTTTAAACTTCTACATCAAGTGTATTCAAAATCATCTTCCCAACTCTATGAAATTCGCATGTTGAACTATCACCATGTCTCTCTGAATATCTCACCTAATAAAAATTTTGATACACCTTTTTTTTCATACATATGTGTACTGAGATTCCTCATTCCACAATCTATCCATCTTGATTAGTATTTTGAGAACACTCATTATTCAATTTTAGAAATCATCATTCAAGCCTCATTTACCCATATCTCTTATTGTAATGACACTACACTATTATCAATTCAATTTCCACATCAAAGTTTGATCTTCCCATTTTTATCCAAACTTCATCATCTCCCAATGAATCTATGATGTTCAAAACATTCTCTTCATCTTTTTTCCCAATAATGTGTCTTTTTCTCTCTTCATAGTCACTATTATAGTTAAAATGTTTCTCACCCTAGAAAAAATTGAATTATTTAGGTTAATGCATCCTTTATTGTTGATTCCATTCATTTGCTCCTAAATTTTGATACTATCTAATACCACATTAATCATCTGTCATCACCCTGATTTTTTCACCCGATTGTGTTGCAGGTCTTCGGAATGTATTTGAACCCTGAGGTGGTGCCCTCACCTCATACTGGTTCAATTCTTCATTATCCATAGGCAATGAATTCAAAATCCTATAAAATGGCCTTCTTTGAGATAAAAAATGAAAAATATTGTCGTCTTCCTATCAAATGATCACACTAAGCCCTAATAAATGTGTTATGATATTGTAGAATTCATTATTGTAATAAAACAAATTAGTTATCTCATCAAATTTTTACCAAGTAAAATATATTATTTATGATTTATTTTTTTCGGAGATACTTTCCATATACCGCTTCTCCAACATCATCCATATATTCTTCTATGTGGTATTGTATGACAACATGTACTTTACATCCTCTTCCAGATAGATTCGTATTGTGTGGGGAACTAGCGTCTCAATCTATTCCAAATCATCATGATTGGTTCTTTTGTTTTTTTCACCAATCAATGATATAATCATACCCTCATGTATTAGAATATCTTTAATTTTAGTTTTCCATAGGCCATAATTGTTCTTACCATTGAACTTATCAATATCAATTTTTAATAGTGCTCAAACATAATCTATCAGTGTTGAAATGAAACACAACTGTGATCAATGATTTCAATATCCTTTAAAACATCATATTTTAGTAGAGAATTTTAAAAATATAACAATTAATTTTCTCTTGAAATTGTTTAAATATATTTAATTGACTAATGGATTTCTGAAAATTGAGACTAATTGTCCATAAAGTATCAAAAATATTGTTGACTATCAAGATCCAATGATAATCTGTTGCTGACATGGGTCACTTGATTAGTGGAAATAAAAGTCTCTAAAATGTATCGCTAACATAATAAATGTCATCATCTTATAGAAATCGGTTAATATAGCACCCATGGTTAGAACGAATCACTGTTCAAAACTACCGACATAGTTTCAGCTCAATATTTATGCCACTTGTGCCATTGGAATCATATCACTAATCTCATAAAAGATCTAGCATCAAAAAAATTCCTAATAAATTTAAATTTTCTAGTCCCCAAAAATATTTTGTACCACTTCGTTGTTAATAAAAAAATGCCTCTGATAAAAAAATTTGTTGTAGTATTGGTTCATGAAAAAATAATAAAAAGAAATTAATGAAAAAATATACAAAACAAGATATTTTAATGGTTCATAAAGCTTTCAAACATCAATGGAAGAAGGGGGAAAATTCTATATTCTCTCTCTGTATCAATCTAATTGGGGGATCTCATGATTTAATATTTCCCTCGATAAAAATTAATTGGATTTAATCCCATTATAATGAGTAAACAAATATCATGTTTTTTGGTATCCCATCTTCCTATGAAGACTTCCTCGATGCCAGATTCTCCCCCACAATTTTAGTTACCCACCAATGAAAACCTAAAGTTTGTTATGCTTCCACCCATGAATTATTCCAATAATTACTACCCATATTGGGAGTTCCCCCACACCAGGATAGAAAACTCATCATTATTATATTTAAAACCACTATCGGTTGGCTTCCATTGAACTGATATGCCTTTCCTTAGAATCACATAAAATTGGGGATCCTACTTACAGCTGTGAAAACCATCCTAAATAATTGTGATTGTCGCATTGTTCTATCATAGATCCTAATTCCAATGAAATATTTTGAATTAATATTATATGGAATGTAAAAAATTTATGTTTCCTTCACAATGGAATTTGTTTCTTATGTCCCATTGAGTACAGAAACCTATACCAAGAAGCATGGAGTGTGATTTTCTATCATGATTGATCTCTCCCCATCCATAAGTTTCATGACAAAAAGACGTTACATATAACTCCAAACCACTGAATCCAAGTCACATGAAATTCACATATGTTTCATCGTTTCCACATAAGAGGACTTATAGCACCAACATTTTGATATAGTGTACACCCCTTTACTACATATCATTTTGTCATTTGTTATATAGTTGTTATAAATCCTTCATAGAAGGATGCATTATTTGTTGTGTATATTATTACTATAATATCAGCCAACAAAAAAATTTCCTTCAATAAATTCATTTAAAACAAGTCTATAATTCTTGGATGAGAATACCCCTGTAGGAGCCTTAGTGAAAACTATTCGGTAAGCATTATTTTTTAGCTCTTTTCTATCTAAGACATCACACTACTATTCATTGAAAATGTTTTGGGTAAAAGATGGGTACTGGGTTTCTGTGGAATAAACTAAATCAAATGTGTGAAAATCTAGAAAGATGTCTAGAGAACCATCCTAATTGTTGTACCGGATGTTGAGGTCACCATGGTCAACTATCCACAATGAATGGTAATTGAGAGTTATAATTTTTCCAAGGACAGATTTATAGAGCCAAAAAATAATACCACAAGGATAAACAAGATTCATCCCATATTACTTTTTAATAAATGATCTCCACATGGATTTACCATCAAGTACCTCTGAAACATGTTTTCTATGAATGATGTTCATAGACCCCTCCACACTATGATGATTGATACACCCATTACAAATCGGTCTATTTATTTGTAATCCAATATTCTTAGTCATGTAATATTTATCGATGAGAGTCCCAAATGAAAATTATCAATTTACTTCTCTTATTCCCCAATACACATTTAGGAAAATTGAACCGAGATAATATATAAACTGAGATTGAAGTAAGAACCCAATTGATAAGGGTAATTGTATAAATAAATGATTTGGAATGAATCTCCTAGTTGGTTATTCAATTTTTTATTTTCAAAACAATAACATATAATTGTTTGATTGTCAATTTTCCATGAGAAAGGGGTTACTGAGATACTCCACGGGACACATATTTAGAATAATACCAAGCATTTAATTCATTTTAATTATGCATCGTTCTGAAATTTATTAAAGAACATAAACACTACTCTTATGCTGATTAGATTTCTGCCTAGTCCATTTACAATAAACATCCAACACATTTTTATTTCCCTTAATAGATCATCATCCTATACTGAATAAAAATATCCCATGATCCACATATATGTGGTGATAGATAATATTTATCGAATTCCTGAATCTAAAAGATTGAATAGATAAATTTTGTATTTTGTTTCCTATTAATATACTAAGAGGATATTAGGATATTATGAATATACATGGAGATAAGGGATTTTCTTCTCTATGGCCTCCAATTGATTTAAAGAACCTTGTTCTCTTACCCATAATTGATAACGTCAACCAAGGTGAGCTAATACTCCTGAATAAAAAAGATGTTGCAACCAACAAGAAAATCAAATACAATCCATAACTCTGAGAATGTAACCCCATTACATCCTATCATATGCCTTATCCGTGCCAATATTAATAGCCAATTTAAAACCATTGAACATTTTTTAATGTTCACTATCATTTATTGTATAATTCAAACGGTAGATTAGGAGTTTCAAACGTTAATTAAACCATGTTTTTCATTAGCCACCCAATTTTGGAGGAATCTTGAAAGTCTCTAATATTGAATAATTGAAATAAATTTTATATGATTAATTTCATATACTAATTGGAAGAAATTTATTGATGTAATAAAGACTCATTACATTGGGAATTAGCATAATAACAGTCACACAAACCACTCACGGTAATGCTTAACAATGAATGAAAACCTGGATTGAATTAATCAGGCCTCCTTTGAAAATATTCAAGTATATATAATAGAATTATGTTTGAAAACCATTTAGACCTTGTGAACTGTTTTGATTAAGATATTTAATTGCATCCAGAAATTATATCTCTGTTTTTATCCATATTAAAACATCATTATTTCTATTTCATACCACTAAGGAGATTTTATCAAATAGAATAGATGGACCATGGAGATAACCACCATGCATACTAGGATTCCTACTAGTAATAAAATATGAAATTTAATTTTTATCCATACCTCGAATTTCCACCAGATCATTTGAAATGGAACCATCATCCCATTGAATATTGGGTAAAATAGCCACCTCTTTCTTTTATACAATCCTTAAAGAATGATGTAATTTTTCTTCCTTCCCAAATATATACAGCCCTTGCTTTATCCTAGACAACCCATTCTTCTTCAGGTATTTTTTAATTAAAATTATTCCTTATGATAATAAGATTCTAAAACATCTATTCATCCAAGGAGCCTTTAATAACAGATTCAATAATGTCTGTTTAATTTTTTGGTGAACCATATCCACAAAAAAGAGATTTTTTTATTACACTTCTACAGACCCACCTTTAACTGAATGAGTTTTTTATGGAAATTAGTATAATAACATCCATGTATGGGTTTATTATAATAATTCCAAAGCACTAGTTGATACATGGGATTTTCAGCCCATTTTTTGGACAAGGATAGGATTTCCATTTCCTCTCTTTTAGTCCAATAGATTGTATGAAGTGGAAAATAATTTGATACAACATGAAACAAATGGTTATCACCTGCATCTGTGAAACTAGAAATAGTTTGATCACATTATGGTGATGTGATGTAGCTTTCCCCTATATAATGGGTATCCTACAAGTGGAAGATCAATACTTTTGGAACAATATTGAGAGGCAATGTATGTTGATGGGGGTTCTAGGTAGTGTCTCATTATGATGTTGTCGATCTTATACGGATGAAGCTTCCGGTAAAATTCTAGTGATTCAAAGTATTCATGAAAAAGATTCCCACAAGGATTGTCTTCTAATCAACAATATAGCTACAAGTAATCTGAGAATCATTGTGCTTCCATTGGAAGGATGTGAAGATGTTCTTGAGAAGATAATGATAATATATATATGTGTGTGTGTGTGTTTATATTATACATACATTCAATCCCATGTATTTTCAAAAAGTTAAAAAATTATACAATGTGTTTATAATGATATATATATTCAAATAATATATGCTGGTTATATAGAATAAGATTAAAAACATTAAAATTCAATATATGTAACAAAAAAAATGAATATTTAAAAAACTAATTTAAAAGTATTAAAATAATCACAATATTAAAATATTTTGTGATATTATATTAATAATAATGATAAAAACCCAAAATTATATGAAATAGTAAAACGTTTCAAAAAATTTCAATTTCAAATGAAATGATTTAATTATAAAAATAAATTATAATTTTTTTCAACAATTTAAATATACTGATGAAAATATAAACTATTTGATTATTTAGTAATAAAATAAATTAACTATCGAAATATAATTACATGAAAAACTAATCAAATAAAATAATTTCAATCAATTTTTCTATGAATGGATTTAAAATTAGTATTCAATTTATGGGTTTTGAAATGAATGAATTTTCAGCTTATCAAAACAATTAAAATTAAAAAAAATCTAAATATTCACATTTTTTTTCACATCAGTCAATCATAAATACTTTTCATGGTACAAATAGATGTGTATGAAATATACTCGTGAAAATATTACATTCGTGACTCATCACGTATGATTAATATGTTCCTTCAATTAATCATTTATGTAAATTTAAGAAATTATTTTTATTGAAAATGTATATTTTTGGGAAATTTCATCATTTTTAGTTAGTGGTTTTTGTAATCCTAAAACACATGTAACTTAAAAGAGAATGGGAATGTAAGAATGTAAAATACTATCAGTGATACTAGAATTTAATGGGTTTTAAGTTACATTGATTTATATTTGGTATTAGATAATTGTTTGAGAAAATTTTATATATTGTGATTTTTTAAGAGAAAAACTCTCGGTATAAATTAATATTTTGGTATCCTAATTGAAAATTAATTTATATCATTAATTATTATTATTATAATGAAAAATATTTTTATTATTCATTTAATTTGATGATCTTGATTAATGGTGGTATTGTTAATCACATCTTAGAATTATACTATGGTTTCATTTATTTTTTTGATATACTCACATGAAAAATGTATTGATATGTTTATGGTTGTTCAAGTAGATCATGATTGCCTTTTTTCCACTGTGAATGATAATTCACCTCACACAACAATAGATTATCAATTTCATTCGGCATTTTCAAACTTTTCTTCCATCAACCATGTAGGGTTTTTGGTGCTAGTGACTTTCAATCCTAGTCCTTATTCATATATCATTTTCCCTATGTCGTCCCTGGATTTTATAGGATATTTCCTCTATTCGTATCGTGTTTCCCATTCCTTCATAGATTATATATGCATAACTTCTCTTGATCCCCCACAGCCCAGTTTCTGGAATGTTAATCCAACAACTTTGACAGTGATGAGGGATGGTTTCTAAAAATCATGGAATATCCCATATGATGATTATGATGAAGTTTTTGAAAACCTAAAATTGACCCTCATCACATATTTTTGTTTATAAAAGCCACGTATTATGGTCTCCAAGCAATTTGTGGACTCCTGGTGGATTAATTGACCAGTTGAGATATATATTTTAATTTGGAATTCATTGGGAATAATCCTCATGTCAGAGTCAGAACCCATCTTACTTTGGTGAAAGGCCCCTCGACATATGGGACATCAGCATTTTTACATAGATCATTAGTCCTTAGTGATACATAAGGAGAAGGAAAACCTCTCGATCCATCGTTTGGATCATCCTTAGTAATCATCCACTCCATTTTCATAATGGAAACCTCCTTAATGTAATTGGGGAATCCCTTGGTGTCTATCTATGTCTGGATGACTATAATCTGTGGTTTGTTGAAGCTTCTATGGACTATATCTTTGTGGATATATATCTGTCATTACATATGCAAGAATTGATATTGTTGAAGGTGTATGAGTCATTAGTCAAGAATAAGGATATCATCTACCTCGTGATCTCTAGGGATTTATTATTATTCTCTTTTTAGGGGAATTATGTGTTGGTATGTGTGAAACATTGTAGACATAGACGTCATCATCCCCTTCATCCTACTACAGATCATGTGAGAAGCGATTTACATTATATCTATCTTGATGGAATTATTATGAAACTTAAATAGAGACTACCATGGGTATAATCCTTAGCAACAATTGTATCCCATCCTCTCATTTCATCGAGTGATCCTACCTCACCCTGTGATGAACCCCCTGCTTGGATTTTGTGGCTTATGACCAGCTAATGTATGATACCCAGTATCCTACCATCTTAGGCTACTTCTACAGTCCCTACGATTATTTCAAAGTGGTCTACTTGGTGAGGAACCTCAGGGATTTCTTCTCAGGAACACTACCCCTTTAGTAATGATCACTCCTTCTATATAATCTTTCTACACAATCCTTCCCCAACTTAGCTGTTTAGTCTGAATGCTATGGTGAATAGGGTCTTCCAAAATATCTCTTGTCTATGCATCCCTGACTCCTAGGTTTTTTCTCTAGCACCTCTATAGTTAATGATAATTACAATGCATAAAGCCTCGTAATTTTTCCTACCCATCAGTCATATTAGCATCATCATTATTGATCATGAGGGCCTTCAGTATGGAGGACTATTTACTCTAGAAAATCAGAATGGTGAAAAACAAGTTTAACTAATCTAGTACCCTCTTTGAAATTTTAGAGGGATGACCCTCAGAATATGTTCAATTTTTTCCTCTCAAGAAAATCTCTCCTCACCACTGAAAACTGATGTATGCATTATGGAAAAAAAAAAAAAAATACAACAATGTTTTTCCTCCCATCTAATTTCTTAAAACCATATTAAATCTTCTCGTCCACATTATTTACGATCAATCCCTTTTTTAGTTATTCTTTCACCATACAGGAAGAATATTAATGCTTAAAATTATATACTCAATGAATTTTCACTCCAATTTATCAACAACTTTTCAGTGATGTTTTGGGGTGAAATTAATCAGGGACACTCTTATGTAGTTATACAAAACAAGCTGAGTTGGATTAAACATAGGTGACAAGTATGGGAAAAAGGTCTCCCTATTTTGATCAAGAAATAGATTCCATAAATAAATATCGATTATTTGTAACTCAAAATAAAGGATGATTGTAATAATTTAATCTTTTAATAAATATCTACTAACAATAATATAATTTAGCAATTAATCCTTAATCATTAATGCATGGCCTAGGAAATGTGAAGGGTTAAATAGATCCATGATGTTCAGAAAATCATTCTTATATCTATGCATGAATCAATGAAAAAAATACCCCCAGAGAAACCAAATAATGTTTTTGACAATGGATCCTATACTAATGAAAAATACAACATTGGGATATGGTATTTTATTTCACCAAAGAGCTCCTCGTCATTCCTAATATGGACATGGAAAATGAATATCAAAGAAGGAATATAGAGCTTCTTGAGGTGATTCCCATCCTTGTTTTCAACCAGGATAGTGTATTACTAGATAAAATATCTGATCATAAGGAAGATCACGAGGTCATGACAAACCTCAACCTAGAGAGTGATATTGGTCCCGACTTCATCAAAGGAATATTTTACAAGGGATTTTGCAATGTTGTTACATATGATATTATTGCATCCATTCATGATTTCTATCATTGTGGTCACCTCTCATTGGATTTAGATGCTTCATCTATTATCATTTTACTAAAGATTGATGACCCCTCATTAATTCTTCCTAATTGGTTTGTAAGTATGTTTTATTTTCCATATAAGACTGTGGAAAAGCATCATGAACTCATGGATGTCCATCCACATTCCTAGTTGGCATTCCGTAGAACAACATGACACTGTAAAGGCGATTTCATTACATGGATCTATGTCATTATATCAATAACTTCATATAGAAATCAACACAAAGACAAACAACTCAAGCCCAAGGCTCCAATATGGAATTATTTCTCTACATGAATAATGCCTATGATTAAATGGATTGTAGCTTCATCAATATGATGATCATTTGTATGTGTCTTTATTCAGAGGCAATATTAATATTATTTAGATGATTTATCTCTTTGTGGATGAATTTCACTTTCATGGGAAATACTTAAGAGTTATTTAAGGTGACATGTGGGATCAAAAAATGTGACCCTTTTCACCATGTATTATTGTTCTCATGCAGTATACCCTTAGCCTCATTATTAACACATGGTTTTAAACTAGGGAAATAATGTTTTATCACCAAAAAATAAACCTCCCTAATATCTTCCAACTAATGATTATAGATGATACTATAATCATCATTAACTCTAGAATAGGATAAGTTGATGGTATCAACAAAATCCTAGAAGAATATTATTATTGTAGCATACAGATCATAAATAAAATTTATGAGAAAATTTTTTTTTCATGAAGATACACTACCAGATCAGTCACTTTCCAATGTAGTGAGTTGGACATGCAGAAGGGAACCATTTATTTTGATTACCATATAAATACTATCTCATCAACCAGACTAATAATTTGTTAATTTGACCACATCGTGAGAATGATAAAAAGTCATGTTCTCATGGTGTCAAACTTTTACTTATCCTTTGGGGATCAGATATCCTTACTCAACAGTGTCCTTTATTTTATTCATATCAATCCTCTATCTTCCATCATATTTCAAAATGGGGTCATTAATACCATTGTTAAAATCTAGTGCAGTTTTATTTGGGATTCACTATATGATGGTAAACTCCACTAAATCTCATGGGGTTGGATGGTGGAAAAAATACATGAAGGCGAGATTAACATGTGTAACTAATATGATACTATTCATTACATTAATGAAAATATCACTTGGGAGATTTCTGAGGAATTCATTCTATAGGCTAATATCATGTGTTATTAATGTGTTGGGAATGAGAAAAATCATAGAACCGATGACCACCTTTTTTGTTCATGATATACCCAATCATTTTGATCCTTTGAAAACTCTCTCATTGGTTTTTAGGGAATGGTGACATCTTCTTATATGAACATATATGGAAAATATTTAAAAGTAGATTTACTGGTTTTATAATTGCATTAATTTTTTTTATAGAGACCAGCCTTCATCAATGAATTATTAAATTCGTTTTAAATAAGAATCAATAAGATGTTATTTATCTCATAATTATAAAATATGAACCAAAAAAGTGTTTGTTCACTATGTACAACATAGATAGTTTCACTATAAAGGACATAAACATGATATCGATACCTCAGTAGTTGTGGGTTACTTAGAATGTGATGTTCTATTGAAATAGAATACTTAAAAGGCTTAACATTCATACTTGGTGGATAAAAAAACAAGAAGAACCTATAGAAGACAACGTCAAAATATGGTTATCAACATTGTCTTTTGATGCCACTAATCCAAATCATAGACAGTATAAAACAATATTTATCACTCCTTTTATGTTCAATGTACCCTAGTTGTTTTGAATTTCTTTTACGAGTTTGCATATTTATCCAACCATGATCACCTTGGATTCCCATTTTTGGAGTGATGGTTTCCCGGTTTGAAAGGTAAAAGACTAGAAAAAATGGAATGATATATTATTCTGAGTACTGGATGCTAGTGAATATGAAAGAACGAAATTAATTCCATATATGAGGGAATTCTACGCACTACATGATCGATCATCACATGAATATTGAATCGTCTCTTCAACATGGTCAGTCGGATCTTCAAAGGGAATTCTTCCCTTTCTCTGATTTCCTTTTTCGTTAGTGTGTTCCTAGTTCCCCCTTCCAATTCTAGGCCTCAAGTCCAGTGGGTGCTCTAGAAACAATAAGATACAGTTTTCAAACTAAATACATATGGTTCGTGTAACTCGGGAGTAATATGAGGTGGAGGGTTCATATGCGTCTACTGGGTTAGGGTCATACATTCTTTTACAGCCTACTATGGGAATGATACCTCTATTTAGATAGAGGTCAAAGTAATATACACTATTCTAAATATATGTTACTATGATTATATCTCCAATACATAGGTGGAGAATGATTCCATCATAATTCATGACTCTATTCATAGCAAAGGATCCATTCCAATGTTGAAAAGATACGTCATCAGAAAATGAGAATCCATCATCAACCACAAAATTAATTTTGTCCATACACGTTGTGATGTAAATAAGGTATCATATCATCTTACTTCTTTAGAAGAGGAAGATTATAAATCCAACATCACATACTTCCCTAAAATTAATCTCTTGAAATCAGAGTTTGTTAATTTATCAGGGGGATGAACTTTGTATTCATTACATTATGACTTAATAGGCCTCATTGGCTTATATGGTCATATATTGGTTGCGTAACAATATCTCCTAATAAATATATAATAATATGATGATGATGATATAATCACACAAACTAGTTAATTTTTTTAGTAAATAGATAAAATTAGCACAAACCATGCAAATGATGGTTGTTAAGGATACTATAGTGGTTGTTCGATTGCGAAACCAAATGGAATAGGAGTTTTAGTGAAATAAAAAATATTAATTCTAGACCTAAAATATCTGATTTTATTAACTACTTAAAGCTTTGTGAGATTCATAAACAAGAAAACAAAAGAGAAATTTAGTTTCATGGACGTTCGGGTGATAAAAATGATAAGGGTAAAGTAATTCAAATTCTATTGTGTTAAGAATGTAGTACATAGTACTAAGGGAAATATTTAAAAATAATAAGAAGGTGATTAATTTGTGTAAAAATTGGTCATGAATCAATAAAAAAAGTATGGAAAAAATGAAGTGTTAAACTAACACAATGTTGATAAATAGAGACTCTCCTAATGTATCAATACTAATTGAATGTTTGAAATATAGGATTTATAGAAATTATGAAAATCAATGCTGTAGGTTGAATTCTCATGAACGATATCCTCTTTATCATATAATTAATGGTATCACAATGTTATACTTTATTTAATATGTTGATTAGGAAACTGTGAATGTAAAATAATATGTTTGAATTTTTTAATAATTTTTCTTATGTTTATAATATGAAATTTAATTAGATTGTGGTAGATGAATAATTAAATACAATTAATATTTTTGTTTATATGAAATAAGTATTCTTTAATAAGAAGTAAAATAATTTTTATATGTTTATAATGTCTAATGATTAGAGTGTATATATATTGTGTTTCAAAATTTATGATATGGTTTTATTTTATATAAAGTATGATAAATTTAAATATGATGGTATGATTAAATTTATAAATATATTTTTGAGGTATTATGTGATTTTGAGAAGATTAATTATTTGTTTAGTTTTTTTAATAGGAGTTAATAGATTAACATGATATCTATAACACCTACATTTATCATATGATTTAATAAGATGATATTTAAATAGAATATTATTATATTATTGATTTAGTGTTTATGATAAATTAAACATTAATATTGATATGACCTCATATGTTTAGATAATTATGATTAATTTGGAAAAATAATTAATATATTTTTTTTGGGGGAAATATTTTACCATGTTGATAAAAATGGGATTGAAAATTTATTTATTTACATAATGATTAATTATTCCTTTGAAAACAGTCAGGATCTTTTGAATATTTAAAAATTAAGAAAAATGAAATAATATATTCTTGTATGTGGTTTTTTGGGAATAAATATTGAGGTAAATTTTTAAATAAAAAATATTTATTTGGTTTTATCGTGATTTATGATATTTTCAAGAAATTATATTTCTAGTAAATTCATGGAGGAACATAGCATCATTGGTTGGGAAAATTGTGTCCCAATATTTCTAACGACTTTCAAGATAATCAGGAATCCCATTATTTTTTTTCTCTATTGTGGTTGATCTTTTTTGGTATATAATATTATATTGATTTTTTCGGATACCTTCTGAGAGGGAAGTCTAATTGACTATTGATATTATTAATTGATCATCCCCAAATTTATTCATCTATTTATAATAGGTTCTAATGAACATGAAGATCACATGTGATCATTACAGTAATAAGAATAAAAGGGTTTTATATAGACCAAACGTTCCTATTTCCATTCAATATTTCTTTTTCTCTAATAAGATAGATGGTTCCTTAAGGATGTGAATCGATTATCAAGGGTGAATCAATTTATCTTAAATAAATAGAATATATTAATTCATATTGATTATCACTATAACTTTCTATATGGTGAAAATACTTTCGATAAAATTTATTTCAGATTGTTCTACCAATTTGTGTGAGTTCGTCCCTAGAAATAGCATGTAGAACAATTCAATATATGCATGGTTAAGATGAATAAATTTTTAATCACTTTTGAAGATACAAACATTCTATCTATTTTTATTTCCTTGATGAATCATGTTTTCCACCCATAAACATATTATTTAGTGTTCATTTTCAACGATGATATCTTAGTGTACTCTCAGAATCCATATGATCATTCAAGAAACACATGAAAACTTAATGAGTACACGATGAGAGCATTGATTATATTCGAAGAACACAAATGGATAATCTATATCATTGGGTTCACATACTATGTCGAATTAAATCTAAAACATGGGTATTCATGGATCTTAATAATGTCAACACTATTGTTTCATGGGCTTATCCAATGATCATTTTTTATACTTGTAGTTTCATGGAACATGTTTGATATTTTCAGAGTTTCATCATAGATTTATCACACTATGCCATACCTATCAATATATTGACTAAGGTAATAAAATTCACTTAGTCTAAATCATATGATAAGTCATTTCAAAAGATTAATTGGGATTTAGCATTAGTATATATCATTATTCATCCTATGTATGGAATATTCTATAATGTTTATTAGGATAAATCTTGTGTTTGGATGGGATCCATTATTATTCAAGGGGAATGACTCATAGTATATGTGTCTTTTTAGAATGAATTAGTGTAATTAACTAACACATGATTTAGAGTTAGGCGATGATGTTCGTGTATTAGTATGTTGGAGGCATTATAGTCTTATAGATGTGTTTATTGGTGTAGAATGACAATATAATTCAAAAATATATACTCACTCAGCATGACATGAACATAAAATATTAAATATGGTTTAAATAAAATAAATATTTTTAATTTTAAAATGATTGTATATGAATTTTAAGGGAAATGAAGTGGGTGATTCCATGAATAATATGTCTCAGAATTAGGTGGTTCATTAACCCTGTAGTGAGGGGATTTTGATGGATCTTAATTCTAAAATTCATCTATAAGGTCTAGTGTGTCACATGAATCCAATACATAATGGATAATTAGTGACATAATCACATCTTGATTGATTGAGGAGGAAAAAACATTCAACTCTAAAAGGAATTGTCTTAAAAAATGATGTTTTTTGGGGACAGTCCACCGAGTTTGTTCATGGATGGGGATGTGATCATGTATATTCATTGGTGGGTTTGTGTATGATAATAAATGAGTGTATAATTGATATTATATTCTAACTCTACTAAATGGGACATTCATCCTAGTATTCACAGTATCTAAAATGAATCACGTATCTAGTACTTGTTCCCTGGTATGATGAAGAGGATGAGAGGATTTATTGCATTGTCTTCTACTAATAAATTGTTGAAGGTCAAAAACAAGTGGCATGTTAGTATTTTATATCCATCATCTGTTCTGGAATGGATATGAAATTAATTATCGTTGGAATTTTTATAGTTTTTTTGAAGTCCCCAATTGGATTTTAGGACTTATCGTTGATCTTGAATAGGTTGAATAAGCTCCCCCCTTCTTGATTATATTGGACACCATCTCACTGAATAAAATGGAAGACCCAATGTCCTTGAGATTATATATCTTCATCAAATACCATATTCCATTGTATTATATAGGTATTATAACATTACGTCATGATTTTTGTTGGGGTTTCATGAGGTTTTGGTTTCACATGTTCATTTTAGTATAGTATATAAAAATCATAATTATGGTAAATTAGAGAGTACTATATAGGTATTTTAGGACATAATCTGATCATGTTTCTTAAATTTTGGGGGTTCTTGGGAAAATTATTAAACAATATTTTCATTTTCAAATAATAATAGTTTCCTTGTAATTATTCAGATTCTTACTTTAAAGGCCCTATATAATTGTCCATACTGATCACAAAAGCTGTAGCCATTTATAAGTGTGGCCTTACTACTAGAACCACATCTCAATCAAGTAACATCATAGCATGTGCAACTGTTTATAAAATTCATGGATATGAATCAATATAAGTAGAATTTATTTTTTAATCGCTATCACAAACCAATAGAGTTTGAGTTTTGAGATCGGGTTTTCATTAATGTTTTTCATAGTATGATTCATCAGTATATTAGGACAAAAGGTAAGCTATCAACCTGATTTGTTATTCCATTAAATATTTTGGAGAGATTACAATCAATAAAATTTCATATATACCATCTATATTATTATAGGTCTATCCTTGATATTGTTCAATTTTCATGAATTTAATATTATCATTCCAACCTGGGTCTTGCTTTTGATCATGAAGATGTTGAGTTAGAGGACAATACTTCATTTCAGGAGTATCAAATACTTATCATTTATTGTAGAATAATTTATCATTTTTGAAGGTGGTTTAATTTAGTTCGGGATATATGAAAGAATGACCATGTTCATGAATATACCTTGGTGTGGGTTCCTGATATATATGTTGAGTGGATAATGTTATACTCATCTAAATCTCAACCACCCTTATAGAGGAAACATAAGGATGACTTATTACCAATACGGGATGTTTATTTGATATCAGTTTTTAATGAGGTGTTTTTTCCTTCATTATTCATATCTATGTCTATTTATAAATTAGATAGTGTTTTAGAGGCTTAAAATGAGAATAAATCCAATCTTAAGCATGGAATACACTAATATTCCTAAAATATTGTTTTACTGCCTTTTGATGGAAAACCATTTTTAAATCAGACATCTAATAATATTATACGCTCTATTTTTCAAAATAAACATATTATTTATGATTGGGATATTGATATTTACAATGGATGATTTTTTGGTATTTTTTTGACAATGTTCATTTTTTAATGAATAGTGAAAAATACTGCATTTTACATCAAACTGCTTTTTCATCTAATTTAATTATATGGTTAGATTATATTTTTAAATGGTTTTAAATTTTAAATAGAATATATTTTTACCATGTAACCCAATGGTGCTCATTGGGATTAATTTCACTTTGGAATTGGGCATAAACAAGTGCGAAACATTTCATTGATATTGTTTCAAAAAAAACCTCTATTTGTTTTGGCAACGGTAAATATTTTTTAAATTAATAATTGGAATTTATATGTTTGGAATTTTCTAAAATGGATTCCATATTTGGAATCATAAGGTCCATATTATGTAATTAATAATCTTTTGTTTTTGGACATTATGAATAGTAACGACAGTAATTATCTTTAATTATCTTGATTAATGAGTAATCGGGTGGTTAAGGATAATAAAATAATATCATAATAATAAAACATGACCCCAAAATGTGTCTTAGTTCTACTGGTTGTCTCATGGCCGGCCATGGGATTCCATGTGCCAAACTTGGGGACCCCATGGAATCACTTTTGTGTGGAAGTGACGTTTTATCTTTTTATTTTTAATGAAAGTTAAATATAACAATGTATGTATCACCTGAGTAAAACATTTTTAGTTTTGACTACCTAAATGATCTTTTGGACTAAAAATAGTAATTGGAATGATAAAAAGATTTCATATATCATAGTATTTTCCTTATAATTTTTATACATTAAATAAATTAAATTATTTATGACATCATGATGATGCAGTGATTATCTCATTAATAAAGGATTTAAATAAAATGAAAAGATAATGTTAAAAATATAACTTACACTTGTCAAATACCTATTGGATGAGTATATATCGAACCCTTATCACCTTATCCAAGAATTACATCAATGTGGGACCTTTATAATCTGAAACGCATTGGAAAATAAAGTAACCTTTTATACATTTCCAAGAGTGCCCATCCTCTCCTCTTATAGAAGGCCCCCACATCTACCTCCTTACCCACACCTCTAAAGCCTTTGGTTCGGCCAAGATATGCTCTTTTTTTCTCTCCACATCCCTATCTTACTCCTTGAAGCCTCACTTTGGGCATAAGTCTTCCAAAGGAATCCTTTGAGATCAAATCAAAAAGAGTTACCTGATTTAAAGGGAGTGTCTTCTATTGTGTTCTTATGTTTTATATTGCTTCTCCAACCCCCTAGACTCTTTTTATTAATTTACTTTGTAACAAAACCAGTATCTTAAATATAATAGGATGTTGTTATAAGAAGTATTTGAGCTACACTTACACACATGTACATCTAATGTTTAACGAACATACTGTTTTTGTGGATGGAAAATTTCTGCCTCACGAAATGATGATTATTCAACACTCATATAACACCTTCAAAGGTGGCCATTAAGATGTCAATATATTTATTTATGATATATAATATGTTTATCTTTTACTTATGCTTCTTTATTTTTCATTTATGTCATACCTTTATGGTTTCCATTATGGGTAAACGCGATATCTTCATTTTAGGAAGTGCGGACTACCGCCCCCTCAAAGTGATTTGATTCATTAATACCTTAAGTGGTATGTATAATGGACAGATTGAATGATATTATATAGGATACAATACTAGAATTATAATTTTATTATGTATCATTATGTTTTATTTCCATTAAATATGAAATAGAAATGGAAGTAGCATTCATGCGTACGTATGGCTTACCATCTCCATGAACGGTGCATTTCATTTCGTACCACTAAATGATTATGTAATATTATAAATTCATGTATATAATGGATATATATGATATATACGATATATATATCATGATTATAACTCTGGATATAATGGATACATGAACCACATGTAATTATAAAGAGAATATTTTGTACTCAAGTACCAATGATCGTTAAAATGACCGTTAATAAATTAAATAATTACATAGTGGTCATGACATGGTAATAAGAGATGTAAAAGGAAAAATGAACATAAAACAAGGTTCTTAAGAAAGTATAAATTAACCCATGTTTATTATTCAGGATGTTAAATAATGATCGAGTCAAGTCGGACCCAAGGTATGGGAGTTCATCTCAATCTCCTTTCATTGAGGCATATTTTGTTTTATACACAACCTTATTTTATATAGTGTATAAACCCCTTTGAATTTTATGTTTATCCAAAAGGAATATTTTTTATACAATTCCTTTTACAAAACAACAAAGGGGAATGTTTTTGTCATATGTATGCGGCGACAACGACTTCTCCACCGCCGAGACCATTATTTGAGTTTCGGCTTCCTCCACAAGATATACTATTTTTTAAATGAAAAATAAATACCATGTTTTACTTTCTTTTATTTTGGTATTGAAAATAGTTTTCATGATGTTTTTATTATATCAATGTGTTGTATTGATATCTTGTGATTGAAATGTGGAAATGTTATGTTTTCTTTATGCATGTTTTATGCGATACAATTATGTTATGGTTCTTGGGCATTATTATGAAGAAGGGTGGTTCCGTGATAAAATAAGTGTGGGTGAGCCTGATATATCTCTCCAATGCATTGGGTAACGCGAAGGGGTTAAACATTGAGGTTTTCCGTAGAGATTTAGGGAATATACTGTGATGGGTATTCCAAACGTAACCAAGAGGGTTACTCCCTAGGTAAGAATGTTATGAATGCGTCAAGTTACCTTTATGTCTTATGATTTCTATTATTTATTCATGCTTTGATGAAGTATGCTAAAGTGCTTATGCTTTATGAGTAATTAATGATTTTCATTGATTCTTATGTATACATGTACTCATGTTTTGCATTCCATATTTTTATATCCCTTAATGAGCTTTTTATTCTCATCCCACGTTTTTTAAATGTTTTTCATAGGTCAAGGGAAAGGTAAATGATATGGTGATAGTGTCAAGGAAGTGTCAAGAAAGAATCCATGTTTTATTTTAAATATGTTTCCGTTGATGGGAAAAATAAATACTATCTTTTATGTAACCACTTTGTTTAAATGTGGAATGTAATGCATGTTTTATAATCTAATTCTCTAAAACTCTAAACCTGAAAATATCCTTATGCTGTATTCTAGAAGTAACTCAAGATTAAGTAAGGTTTAAGTCTGGGGCCATATACCTCATAAAAGAATATTGGTGTATAATGTAACTTATGTCTCAAAGAAGGAACATTACCTCTTTGGTAAATTTAAAACCATAAATCCCATGAAAAAAATAATTTAAAGGTTATATACATTCCAATAAGTTTTATTATAAAAATAATAAAATAACTTCCGGTGTATTATATATAACACACAAAAATATAAATAGTGAATATGGAATATAAATAACCGAAATAAAATTGGGACGTTATAAACCCTTATCTCTAGATTCATTTTGGTTAAATGTACTTTAAAATAATGTATAGTCATAAGAATCATGTTATTAGATTACTATGAAACATATTAATATTAATATTATAATATATTATCATTTTATGACATCTTATCATCGGTTTATTTGTAATATTTCATTACTACCATTGCTTCTTGTGTTAATTTCCATGTGTTCTCATTTTTGAATTTTTATGAATGTTACAATTTTTCTGGATATAATATAGACCCATAGAATCCATAAAAATAGTAATGAAATAATTTTCATATTAAAAAAATCATTATATAAATACCACTGATTAAATATTGTATTTTATATTTGAAATACGTTACAATCACAGAGAAAATAGTTTGTACAAACAATTGAGTAATGTTTCTATTTCTCAAAGATCATTATAAAATGGTGTTATGTAATATTATATATTTCAAGAATTATAATAAAATAATATATAAAAAATTTCTCCATTAATTACATGTATATATATCATCCATGTATTTTGTTTCTGACAATAGGGTCACAATGCTTCATAAAGATGGTGGTCCACATATACACGAACGATTTATCCTCTTTTTATAATAAAAATATTAAATAATACGTTATCTATTAATAATTTTAAATATTCCTTCAATAAAACAATTAAATCATTTATATAAAATTTATTCATTAATTTTAAACTTGTTATATTATATGTAAAACGTTATTGAAAGAGAAATCACATATCTTCTTAAAGTGTTAGTCTATCATCTACATGAGAAATGTTATCACATCCTATTATGAATGGAATGTAAGAAATAATATATCATATAATGACTCCATAGGTAGAAATATATTATAAATATAATATATATACTTCATATCCATTGTCATACCAGACTATGGAATATTGAAATGAATAAAATGAATGACCCAACTAGTGAGGTGATTGTACGCCATTCACAGAAATAATTATTTCATATAACATTTGATGGATGTAGACATGGTTTTTGTTAATTAACATAACATTTTTAAAAATAAAACTATATATAATATACTTATAATATTATATCATCATGTTTAAATAAGAATTTATGTTGGTGGGTAATGAAATGAAAAATAAAACACTCATCGAAAAATGTTGAATCTTCTTTAGGTATCCCTTTTAGGTTTGAAAAAAAATACATTCTAGAGTAGATTAATTCTTAATATAAGGATTATAGGAAGAGAGGAGTGAAATTTTAATGTGATTTTTTTCTGGGAGGGGTTTTTTCAAATGGCATCAGATTTTTGTAGAAGTGAGTGGATTGAGTTCAATTTTATAGTTGATGAGGAGTAGAATTTTTATAAATACACATAGGTATTCATTATTGGGTGGTCTCATTCACCAAAAGTGGCACCCTTATTAAAAATTAAAAGTATTTATGAATTATATAGTGAGGAAAACATAAAAAAAATGGAACATGTTTTTTATTCTTTTTCCCCTAACAATGAAGCATCCATACTTTTACCATTTTTGTTTTGACCACGTTAACTAGTATTCTGTCATAGGTAATTTATGCATTAAGAATAATATAATATCATAATTATAAGATAATTTTGACCAAATTATTTCAAAAATTAAATCATATTTTTCAAATAATCATCAAAACATTGTTGAAAATTACTTCTAACAAAAACACATATGACGCACAAAAAACATCACTTTAACCATAACTATGCTAAAATGTTTTTATACTATTTAGGGTCAATATATTCATAGTAAAAGAAGTTTTTTCCTAAATGGATAATATTTTATATTTTTAAAAATTAATAAACCACACAGAATAATATGTGTTTCTTCATAATTTTAATTCACTTAACAAAATATCATTTAATATTAAATAACATGAATTTCATTTTATAAATTATTCACATAACACAATTGTAAAAATAACAATAAAATGATTGAATTAGAATATATTATGATAAATAATATTTAAAATTATATATTAAAATAAAAAATTAATGTAACACAATAACTCATTAAATTTTAATATTTTTTTAATTATTATTATTTTCATTATTTTATTATTAACTAAATAATTATAATGTTTTAATTTCCTAACAATTTTAATTAATTATTTAATCTATAACAATTATGTATAAATTATTATGATAACAATAACTCATTTATGTTTCAAAAATGTATCCATAGATGACCCTATGTTGTTTTTTCTCATTCTAAGTCATTATTGGTGTTAAAAGTTGGTAAAGATCCTTTTTTATATTTCCCCTTATATAAATAATTATATGGGGAATATTCGAAGTACTGTGATAATTTTTTTTACATTTTATAAAAATTCATTTAAAATTTCTAAATATATTTATAATAATAAATTAAGATAATATTTTATGACATTTTCAGTCTATACATTTAGTTCCACCTTCTGATAAATCAGTATTTACCCAAAACAATGTAAATGTTAGTTAATGTTTTTACTATTCATTTTGGTAAAACATTAAGTTTATCTATTTTTAAATTAAACATAATGTTTATTAAAAGTATAGATTCTATTTTCTAAAATTCTATTCTTATAGGCCTAAAATGATAATATAAAAATTAATAATGTATATGTTACATGAAAATGAGTTTTTAAACGAAAACATTTCAAATGATTACAATGTTTTTATATATATATAATAAATATTTAAATCATTATAATGACCTAAATATTATTAATTGAAATATAATTGGACTAATATTACGCTACACACAATTTATTTGAAAAGAAATTTTTATCATTTTTCAAGTATAAAAAAAAAAATCATTTTGAGAAAAATCATAAAAATTCACCAAAAGAAAATTTTGATATTCCATATAATTTTTTTATTTCATAAAATATGTTATGTAAAATTAGAAGAAAAAAATTCAAACCCTGTTATCAAAGAACAATTATTCTGTCTTTTATAAAAAAGCAAATTCTAATACCACATTTATTATTATATTATATTATTATAATTTTATTAATTTTAAATAGATAATAGATAAACATTTATACACTATATATCTTAATAATTTATTTAATTATATTTATACCCTCTATTCTAGCATCTAGGTGATAAAATTCATATTAAATAATAATAATATGTAGTTATATAGTAAAATTGAACTTCCTTGTAACACAATCTTTAGAACATGCTGATTATTGTAGAATATCATAATCTATCAGAGAAAGAAAAAATTTTACAAAAGAAATTAATTATATTTATAGGGGTGTCATATTCTCTACGAAACATGGATTTCAGTATCATATACTCTATTGAAATTTTTTTTCATCTTTTAAAATATTAGGGTATTATAATCTATTCAAAGTATTCTATATGGTTCATAGAGAAACACTTAATTACCACTGAATATCCCCTGCGATTTTCAAATTTGGAGAAGAATAATAGAATATTGACTCTTCCCATTAATATTGGTCAATATATACTCAACCAAATCTTTTTTAGAGTTATTACAACAATATAAATTTATTCCATGACTACAAACAATTATTATATATATAAATGGTTGTTTTCTAGGAAAATCATTATCTTTTATTTACAATGACATAATAAGTTCACATTTATATATGATTATCTTATGGGATCCAAATAACATATTATAATACTAGTTTCCAATGATAACCTAAAGATTTCTATGATTCTAACTATAGTGTCCCATATATTTCATACATTGGTATTATATCATAAAACATGGATATTCATAAAATAATATTACGATCCATGTCATAACCATATAGGTCTAGTATCATTATAAAATTTGATGAAAAAAAGCTGTTCCTAAGAGTCATATATCATCTACCACTAATTTCATTATAACGGGTAACCTTATTATACATATTGTACTTAATATCATTCATCATACCCAAGGGAATGGAAACATAATAATGGGCGAGATAAGATTCTCGATAAGGGTAAATAAGAGAGATATCATCGATAATTAATAATAAATCTAATGAAAGGGTATTAGAACATGATATTAACATATAAAAACAATACATATCCCATAATACATCATAACCTTGAATCCTTCAATATAACTTAGTAGTTCATAAAATATGAATAAAAAAAGAATAAAATAACATTATCCATTCGAGCATAACTATCACATCCCCTCTTAATTGGGACAAATACTTATCATCCCTAAGTATGGATCCTTCATGCTAAGGGATGATAACTTGTTCTGAGTAGGAATGTCAGTCACATGGGTGGTCATTGCCTTATGTTCTTATACAAACATGAAGAGAATAATATAAAATATGTTAGAAATCCAAAAAATAAAAAAAACTAATTCACTATAAACATAGAAATTTAAATCAAAAAATTAAAGAATAAAACATGTACTAGAGAGAAAAAGGTAAAAATATAATTCCACCACAAAGAACCTAAAAAATTTCCAACATGGATGTTTAAAGGGAGAGAGATATCAATGTAACCTCCATAACACACATATATCAATCTGGATCACTAAGATATTCTTGGTCCTAGTCCCTATAGTACTCTGTCAAAGGATCCATCATTTGTATAAGATATGACCCATGTGGGAAAACACCATGCTGGTGTGATTATAATAATACCAAATATGAAACCCTGAAAACACTAATTATATAATAGTATTAATAAAAACTCGTCCCATCATATGGTTATGTATAAGACCCATATAAAAAGAATATCTGTTTGTACTCATTAAATAAGAACAGTCTCAATGTAATGTCACAACCATAATTCCATCCTAGGAATCATTTTATATGATTCTACAGAGCACTAATTGAGTAGAAAATGATTCATGAGTCAGATAACACTATATATGTTATTTAGATATGTACTTGTCATCAGGTATCTCCATGATAGGTATTTTCATGAACTGTAAAGATAATGATACATAGATTAAGACCACACCCAATGTGATAGGGTGTAATAAAAACATAATCTGGAATAACCTGCTAGGTAGTGGATCAACACCCGTTTAGTGTTGGTCATGATGATACCATGAAATCCTTCTATATAACGATTATGATATAGGATCTCACTATAGGGATCGTGAAAGGAATATAACAACTATATCCATGAATTCCCTCTAACGGGATCTCCATAATATATATTGGACTAAATTCCATATGTACCCATAGGGAATAGATCAAAGGAATTCTTTAATGTTAAAAATTTCCAAAATAAAGTAGAAATGGGAAATATTCCTTTTTAAAGGGGTGCACATTGTGTACTAGTAGTCCATGACATGTACCTTTTCCATCGTTCCAACCCATGTGTTGTGAGATATTCGTGTATATTTTTACTTTCATGAGTACATGTCGTGTCTGAGACGATGTAATCCTAGTTTTATGTGTGTCTGGTTGGTTGTGTATGTGTCTTGATATACATGTTCATGTACATATATCCATTATCATGTACACTATAATGTACATTATGAGCTACTGACATGGGTCACACACTTTGTGACATGGTTCACATGTCGAGGGATATTACTAATCACTATGGAAACCATAGCACCACATCAAGAGTCCCATACGATGTGTAAAATTGATTGACATTCCGTATGAAACAAGATTTCAATGCACACATAGTGGAATCTCACATTATCCAGGTCTATTTTATCCACCATCAATCACACAATTGGACCTTGTATTTGTGGTTTTACTGATATTTCCACCGTGAGTGGCCAAATTCGAGTTTCTATTTTTCAAAAGTAGCTTTTCGATGATACACTATTGTCATTTTTCAAAAATCTATATATTAATACTTTTGATCAAGCACCAATATGAAAAAATTTCCACTGTGTAACATTGTTTCATTAATTTGAAATCCAGATCTATAGTGAAAATCTTTTCTACTGAGATATGGTGTTATACAATTGACAATCTAATATGTGTCTAATTTTGGGAAAAAATCAAATTCTCCTGATGAATGAAGAACCTTAAGATAAATAGAGAAACTCATAAAAATAATAGGAAGCCATAAAATGGTATATTGTGGTCTAGATTCACATCCGTTAAAAGGAAAAATGAATAAATTATGAAATAATCCAAAGTAATAACTAGTTTCCAAATAAAACTATATTGTGCCCCTAATACACACGAATCCACAAATCATATCATTATTTTCAAGATTCATGTTTTTCGTAGGAATAAAAAAATGAGGATGATTACAAAAATAATACAAACCATAAGGTGGATTGATCAGAATGTTGAGTCAATATATATCATTATTGTTGTTAGGATTCACATGTTTTGTTTTCATGTTGATTCTTCATCCTGGAATAATCTGTTGTCTCTAAATAAGGAATATTTCATCCATAAATCCTCTATGTATATACGGTCAAGATAAAAACCCTAATTACAATATATTTGTAGAAAATTAACCAGGTAATTGCAATAATTTAATGAAATATATAGATTAGTTATTTAATTTTAATATTTATTCTTGCAATATTATTTATTCAAATGCTTGATGTCAATGAAGTTAATGTTGAACCTTGGGTAAAACCCATTCTCTAAACTCATTTTGGGCATCGGATTTTCTATCAAAACCATAGTTTTAAATTATTTAAATAAATTGAAGAAAACACTTCATCTGTGTTATTTAATAAATTTTATATTTTTTAAAAACTATTAATAGGCCCATCGGGATGTGAAATATTACTCATTCTCCACACCTAGCTACAAAAAAACCATTAAATATTCTAAAAAAATACATGATAAAATAAGGGGTTTTACATTATCCCCCACCATGGGGATTTACATGGTGAAAATATAAAACAAAAGAAAACAAAAAGAGTTGTACGTAGAGAACATGAATATGACTCTCCAACTCTCCAGTGATCTCCAAATGATTTTTTTACTAACACTGTACACACAATAGGGGAATTGATCACCCAAAAAGAATATTATCCGTCTGATCCTCAATCTCAACTAGGTACTCCATGAAGGTAGTCACATCCTTCATGTCTATTTTGTCATATTCGATAACATGTAAATGATCAAGAACATTCCTCATCGGATCTGACACATGGAAGATGTTGTGTACCAATCCTATTTACAGTGTTAATGATAAAAAGTACACCACCTCAACAACAAAATATAGTATGTAGGAAGTTCCAATGAGTCTCTGATATAGATTTACACCCCAAAAAAATCTATGTAATCCCCTTCTTGCGAAAACCCATAGGAACGCATGGCCTCCATCTATAAAATCTAAAACTACTTTTATTATTAAGAATAGGACTTCTGGTGTCTTTTTTCAATCCTTTTCTACTACTAAATGATCTAAATATTTTTTTATTGGCTCACACCAACTTTGGTCCCCTATTTAATCACACTCCTATGTCATTTAGTCACAGTGGTGACCTTTAGGTTCCCTCGTACAAGTCTTAGTATGGTTCCATAATGTGGTTCGAATGGTAGTTTTGCTGGTATAAAAATCCAAAAATTGTAGGTGATCCGACCAGAAATGGATATAGTAGAACATGAAATACCACAACATTTCCTCTATTACCTAAATGGTCTGCTTGGTATTTTCATCACATTGGGTGTAAAAAATCATTCTCAAATGTAGCTGAGTCCAAAAATCAACATACAATCTTTTCCACAACTGAGATATGACATGGGAATCATGTTAAGAAACAACCATTGAGAAAACTCCATGGATTCAAAATATATTAGGCTTATAGAGACGTCAAATTATCTAAACCAAACAAAACTCTTCATTAGATGAGAAATATGATGACATTGTGAGTCATATTACGACCACCAAGAGGAAATCATCTCTCTATGAAATACTTTTTATCCCTATCATGACATCCAGGGATATACCATCCCACGCCAATAGTGGATCTTTAAGGTTCAAGATAATCCTGCTACAACTTGGATCACAATCCTCTGTTGTTGATTCATCAAGAGAAAAACTCTACAACTTATATCAACATTCCTAGACACGAAAACTGACATTAAAAGTACTGGTATATCTTTTCCACAACTAGATATACATCCAACTACGATATATGAAAAATTCATAGATACTCCTCCGATAATGTCACTAGTAAAGTCTTGTTTCCTCTAAAAATAACAACATGTTCTCCAACATTAAAAAATATATGAGGAGAATTTCCCATGGATTTATAAATAAATAGAGTATCACAATCAATATCTTTAAGAATTAACTCCAAAAAATGCAATAAAATTAGAAGAGTAATGACCATCAACATATGTTATGAAGATCCATTCCCATCAAAAAATGATAACTATAACGAGTGAAATTTCTCTAATGCCACTCTCAAAATCTATGAAGAATATGTCATCCTGAGTGTATTTGTTGCTAATTTCCACATCCCAGTATTATAGAAAATATTTATGTCATAATCCTAGAGAAACTAAAGCTTTATCTACAATCTAATGTTAAAATTTTTCTAAGAGAAGATGTATTATAGTATATTATGGAAAGAATATATGATAAACTGCTCCTCTATATGGCATATTTTCTACATATTCATTGAAAATACTATCACTATTAAATAATGATTGTGGTTCATGTAATTCAGATAATGTGGTATAGACTGAAAATAATATAATCCAATAACTAGTTATCATTTCTTTATAACAAAAACAATACGTGATTCTAATGAATCACATATCACTATGTACATGACACCATTCTCTAGAAATATAAGGATGGGACAACTAATAAATATATATCTCAAATCCATTAAATTCTAATGAAACCACTATTCCAACATGGATGAAAAAATTTTTAAGGTATATATTATCTCGAGATGTTATATCCTAGATAAATTTTGTATGAATCTCAGATAGTGTCATTCCAACCCAAGGAAGATTCGCACCTCTATTGTACTCTTATGTGGATCTAAAGATGAAATTAACTTTACCAAAACTCGTTCTATAGCTAAACAATTTTTTGAGAAAAAATTTCATAAAAGTTGGACATATTGATTAATGGAGTAAAACATTAACAGATTCCTATGAATATAGAGATATCGTATTATCTCTAAACCATCCAATATTGTCTCACATCCTCCTCATATGCAGACTACACTAGGAGATCAACAATGAATCCATCCATGAACCAAGGTAATAATGACTCAATGATAGGATTCATGATTTCTATTGAAACTAATGATAAATAAACCGTGAAAAAGTTAATAAAACAATACTCATAGTGACTATAGGAACATATATATTTCGTCGTCAGTAAATCTTAATCCCATACTCGCAACTAGTGATATCATTATCTATGGTCAATAATTTACAACCACCATGACCCTCTATAATTATCAAATATTTCATCATTACTATGAATTAGATATATGTTTATTACGACCACCTATTTTATGTGATGGTAGTCCACACACTACCTCATCCTCATGTCCTCCTAATTGTAGAAAAAATACTAGGGTTTCCCGTAGTGAAACACTAGGACTATCAAATCCCTTCCACATCAAGGCTTCCAACATAACACTATTCTAATAGTTCTCTGTATGATCTATTTTAAATTATATTGAAAATATCATGGTTTTCCCATGGTGTAGGTAAATTCATAGAAATAATATCAGTGAGGATGAATTCCTAGGACATCCTCAAGAAAAATAATTATCACAACACCCCACTACTATATGGAATTTAAATCTTATAGAATTTACTAACCTAAAGATCATTCACACCAACTAATGAGTAATTAGTTGAACCCTCATATGAATCAGTTTTCCTGTGCTTCTGAAGATTAGTTTTTATAGAAACTGGAAAACCTAGAAACATCACTATAGAAAACCCACATCCTCAACATGAAAAAATATTTCAGGGAATGAAATGTAGATAAATAGTCTATATCTGAAGTTATATTACATGGAATCATCCCTCCTACAAATATATCCCAAATAAAACTCTTACATTCAAGAGTTTGGTCACACCATCAGTACAAGTAGGTGATCATCGAGTTATATCTCATAACAATATATAAGTGTTAAATTAAGGAAAAGGGTCAACAATAAACCATATATATCAAAATTGATAAGTGTATATAAATGAATGAATCACAAGTATATCTAGAATCATTATATATAAGGTAGATAATATATACATTATACCTTGTATCATCCCCTAAACCTCTAGTTTCGAGGCCTTGACCACATGCAGTTACCCTCTCCACTAACCCAAACTCCATAAACCTTGTGTAGACAATATATGAGTGGTTGTGGTAACAATTCTTAACATATACCACATCCAGAAGCTCTCCTGTCTTATTTTCTCCATACACAACCATAAAGAAGATTCTTCCCTTGACACTACATCTGTTGTGGTGGGCCATCCATTTTATCTCTGTTAGTCATGTGATAGGTCTAAAAATATCTTACAGGATTTCCCTTATTGTTACAGGAGGAAAACTATCTTATCTATTGGATGACTATATCATCATGTGATCTTTGTACCATATGTTCTATGTACTATGATGTCCTTCAGAAGTTCCTCACATTTCAATTCCCAAGTGAATAAATTTGTCTCCATTGTATCGAAGAATCTGCTCATATGTTCCAACTACCGAAAAAATAATATTCTTATACACTTCCCTGACATAATTAATATTTGAATCATGATATCGAACCCAATCATATGTATAAATTTATTAAGGTATGACACAATATTTTATTTCCACTAGTATTCCTCACTTGATGGCCTGATCCCATATGATCTTCTCATGAGTCATATCAACAGAGTATCAAGAGAAGTTGGAAAGCCTCAAAGAATACTCAGCCAATATCATAATGACCTAATGAAGATGTACCTGATCATGAATGAATAATGACTTAAATGTAGCTAGAGAAATGTCTTCTCTGAATTAGTTCTTAAACTATGGTTATGATAGAGTCACATAGTCATATGATGAGGTCACTAAACCCCACCATCAACCTACGTATCCAATTATATGGAAATGTAACGGACACCATCTACTCGATCGGAAACCAGACATTGAAAAAATCTCATGTCACCAACTCAAGGTAGTACTCATCATCATGTTGTTCAGGATCACCTTAGAAACATAGGGGTCATTGTCACTAAAATTTTTGAAGTGTTCTCAGCCTGCATACCTTATCTTCTGATAATGTGACTTCAATCTACTGATCAATAGTTTTTGGTATAACAGGATCACCAACTCAAGGTAACATGTTATAAACAAGACCATGTATCAGGGGCCAATCAATGACGAGATCATCCAAGTGATCGTGAGCCATAATCCTAGCTAGTTTATGTCATAGAGGAATACTGAAATAGACAAGATATACCTTATTAAAAGAGTATAACTAGAGAGACTATTCAATAGTGACATGGAAACCACAACACATTTCTCTATAATTCATTTACCAAATAATTTCCAAACAACTAGTGTCTATATGTAATGAGTCATAATCCATGTGATTAGTGTCATGGTTTATGGTTATAGTGGACTCCACACCAACACATGAGACCTTATCCAGAAATATGATTTCAAAACAATTAAAACTATTTCCCAAAAACAATTTCAAATACAATTGTATTATGGTATAACTGATCGGTTTTAAACAACTATTTCATGACCCTTCCCAATGGGGTTTGTGTCGTGACTCCAGTATCCTCACCTCCAATAGGATATGGGTGTAGACTAGTGAAGAGTATTCATATCACTCAAATAAGAGGCCATAATCTAGTTTACAAGTACACACACACACATCTCCAAGACGATACAATGATGATAAATTAAATTTAATGATAATCCATTTTTAAATAAATAAAAATCCCACTATAAAATTATATAAAAAAATTATTATAATGAAAAAATTATTCTGTACAATTCCACCACAATGTGTCTGAAAACAAGTAAAACTTTAAATTATTTAGGTCGACTATTGGCTAGGTAACTACTGTAAGACACATCATCTATTCTTTTTTACTAATCTCTACCAATTCTAGATCCCTGTAGTACTCGATCAAAAGTTCGGTCTACTGTATAAGGAATTAAATGTGTAGTTGTAGACCATGCATGACTGAGTATAACAAAAACTAATAGGAAACCAAGATAAAACTAATCATATTAGAAAAGTAATAATAGTCAACTAAAAATATGTATATGCCTACAACACATATATCATGAATATAAATATATACTCGATAAATATACACCATATCTAGTTAATAATATAATTGTAATTCCAACCTAAGAATCTTCATTAAATGTTCCACATACTACTCATCAAGGAGAACGTGATCCATGAGTCAGATTGCACGTATGTCTTCTGTCCTAAATGTTCCATTCACCAGGCCCTTCTATATGATGTATATTATAGAAGTCTAGATAAAATGATACATAGATGCAGAACACACCTAAGGAAATCTGTAATATAATTAACTCAATCTAGAATAACTCACTACACAGGGGAGTGATACCAAAGTAGTGTTGGTTATGACTATAATAAAAACTCCACCCATGGAAGGATGGTCCTAAAAGATATCACTGTGGGACATAAAAAAGAATTAAAAAAACTCTATCAATGATTCCCCACTGAAGTTATAATCATCCATTATGAACGACATGATTCTATACCAATCCCTATGGGATGGATCAAGGGATATCTCCCTAAAGAACATCAACAATATTAAGAGTAAAATCATTTAGATCATTTTTTAAATTTCGTCTACAAGCTGTGTACCAGTAGGAAATGGCATTAATATTTGTAAAAAATTCTTACCCATGTATCATGGCCCATGATTGTGTCCATGTATGTGCTTTAGTGCACAACATGTCCAATTATTTAAACACCAGGACATCACTTCATCCACTATTTCATGTACTTTTAATACTAGCCAAGATGGTTCCCATAATCAATCATATGTTCAACCAATGTTACATGTCAATCTTCTAGCCTAGGTCACACGACATGCGACATGCTTCAGATTGAATCTGATATTTATCTTCTCTTTGAAAACCCTAGGGACGCACTGGGGGTCCCACATAGCATGTAAAAGTCATTTCATTTCATGTAATGTGATATTTCACAGAACCATGGTAATATTCACAATTCATCAATATTTATTTCTCCAATTATCAAACACACCATTGAATCATGGATGTAGGGTTTTATTGATCTTTACGCTATTGATGGACATATTACATATTGGGATTTCCAGAAATCTTTTCTAGATTCAACACAACATTCCTTCATCAAAAGAAATGCAGGAATGCCTCAGATCTGATACTGACCAAACCACATCACCGTCACATCTCAAACAATCATCAACACTGAATCTATATCTACCATGTTAATTAATCAGTCCAATAAATAGGGAGAAACGATTTACTATATGATATTTTTTGAACTGTGGGCTAATAGATATCCCAATAATAAATGATGAATGGTGGGAGAAATTCACAAACCATAAAAATGAGGAAAAAACGTCATAAGATTTTCATATTGTCCTCAATTCACTAATTTATAATGAATAGAAAAGAGATAATAAATTTACAACATGAATTCCCAAATTCCCCGATAAATGTAGCCTATACCCGCAATATATATATATTTGTGAATCAAATAATTAGTTGATGATTAAAATTCATCATATGAATAATACAATAGCAATAAAAAAATGGTCTACCACCAGGTAGATCGATAAATGATAAAAAATATGTCCTCATAATTGTAAATGGAGGGATTCAAAAAATGTGTTGGAACACTAATCATTGATTTTGATATATTAGGAAGTCTCTTTCTAAGAACTCTCTTATGAAACTAACGTTTATGTTCCCTTGGAAAATCAGTCAACTCAAAGACTCATTCATTACCATAAATTTATAGAGAAAATAAATATGCCACTATGTAAATCTAATAAAATAGAAAAATTAGTTAATTTATTGTATTAATTACATGTGTGGAGAATGTTAACAGAACATATGATGAAAACCAGATTTGTGTCACACCTCAGTTTATCCCAGATTCTTGAACAAAATAAAGGCCTCATACTTTTTATTTGATCCTTTATAATATATTATACATATTTTCCTAGAAAACATCACAATAATGATATTTAATATATTTTATAAATTTTAAATAAATAATTTTGGCCACAGAGAACCTTTGAATATAATTTTTCCTACACACATTTCTACATATATAATTCGTACACCATTTAAAAAATATTTGAAATAATAAATGTCTTCAAAAAAATGGATTATGTTTTTGACATAAAGATATGTAAAAAATACCATTACCTTTTTAGTCAGGTATCACTAAAAATACAATAATACTGTATTTTTTTCACTCCAAAATCCATCAGATCATATTCCAGGTTCTCTACCGAGTATATCATCGTGGAAACAATCCGTTACAGATATGGTTTCACTCCTCATTCAAATCGTTTTTTTATAATTGGATGTCCAAATATACACAATGAATTGGATGGATATATAATTCATAGACCATTTATATCAAAATAAAAATCATACCTATGGGTGCTATAATATTATAAAAATATCACCATTTTAAAACCATTGAAAATTAAATGGGTTTTTTAATAATTTCATCATTAAATTATACCATAATTCACTAAAAAAAATAGATTTTAAAATTTAATTATCCCTTGGGAAATTAATGGAATACATATAATATTAAAAATATTATAATTAAAATAATTCAAAAAATTGGTTTATTTCAATTGGATCATTGTAATATATCCCTACTAAATTATAAAGAACATAAACTGATTTCTTCATAGTTAATAATTCTCTAAAAATATATCTTGAATAATTCATTGGTAAAATAGAATTTTCATTTCAAAATAACATCATTAAAATTTAATAATTTCTAAAATATTACGTAATACCATTTATTTTAAATAAACCATGGATGAATTTAAAACATTATTCAGTTATATGAATAGTCATGATGGTGGGAAATTCGGTTCTATCCTTGTACATTAAAACAATTATTCATTTAAAATTTTCGTGAAAAATAATAAGAATTGCCTTATTTAAACATTCACATGATGATTCCCTTTGATGAAATGTTATAATTGGAAAATAATTAGTGTATAATTATTTAATAATTCATATAATAACAATAAAATGTTATTGATTATTTTAGAGTACCATGATATAGGAGAATATGGATTTATGATTGAAGAGATAAATAAAGTCAAATTTGTTTAAAAATGTTTTCTCAATCTATTGAGTACATAAAATAAAATTAAAGGAAAACTTGTAATATATTTAAATATGAATATGAAGATAAGTTAAATGTGATTTATGATAGGTTTATCATATAATTTTATCATTCAAAACTAATTCATAAACACTCTTTGTAAATAATTAGAATTTAATATAAATCCCATACCTCATGTATGATGTGAAACGATAGATTTATAGTCTTTTATATAATTATTTTAAAGTTATTTTAATACTATAAAAGAGTCATTTAAAAACATATAACATCATATTATATCAAATTATAATCATTCATTGATCATTTCATAAAAAATGGTCATTTTCACGTATTAACTGCTGTATTTTACATATGAATTTTTATACGTAGTTTAGGTAAATATAGAATTATCTTTGTAATTTAATATCAATAATTTTAATAATTATATAGCTTTAATATATATTCAATATTTTAATATATTTAGTCATACCCAAAAGAGATAGATAGAAAAATGAATGACAACGTTCATTGAGATGGTTGTCCGTACGTATAGTTGAATGTAGTTTCCATTTTTCAACGAATGAAATAAAAAAAATGTAAATAACAAATCAAATTTATAAAACCATTAAAATGTAATAAATATAATAGTTATTAAATAAATAACTATAAAATAATATGTAGTGATGAAAAAATCATTTATGCCATTTTGTGGGGATGATTAATCATACATACACAGGGGAGATGTTTTTAGTTTCCATTCGATGTAAGGAAGATGGATAATTATTTTTACATAATCATAATACAAATTTGTTATATTAATTATAATTAATATATTATTTATGAATTTATTTATGGATTAATAAGATGTAGATGAAGATATTAATTGAAAATCCTCATTCAGGAGTTATACATATTCATTGAGAAACCTCTATTGGATTAAAACATAATCCTAGAAGGTATGGTATTTTTGAAAAATAAAAATCACTAGTATTTGCATAAGGTATATATGAAGGTATTCTAGTAGGTATTTTATAAGCTAAAAATAAAAAAAAATGTTAGGAAAATCGGGTAATAAGATCCCTCTTATATGTGAGTGGGGGACACTTTTGGAATTACATAAAGGATAAAAAAATATAAATTATTTTTAATAATGAAGGGAATTAAAATTGATGTATTTATATTATAGGAAGATTATATTTCTAAAAACTATCATACAATAATATTTATCCAGTTTTTATGTTTTTTTAACCATATCATTTAGTTTAAACCCACTGTTAACTCTTTTAACCATTTAAACAATGTCAAAAAAATTTACTCTTTAAAGGCCATGAATGTAATCAAAAATATATGACACACCTATATATAGACTATTGAAGATATTTTAAAACATATTTGATCCACTTGTAAGAGATAAATTTTTTTATTAATTATAAATCCCTTAATAAAGTAGTATTTATTATAAAATATAATGACTTTCAATTTTTGATGTATTCATTTAATTTGAATTCGAAAAAATATGATATTTAATATTAAATATAAACCGTTCAAAAATAAATAATATTTCATGTTTATTTATACAATTCATGGATGCTAATAAAAAATCCATGTTTCATTTCTTTTAATATGTTTAAAATCAATGTTTTCACTTTTCTATTAATTAAATAAATATTATATCATTGTTACATAAACTATTAAGGTATTAGTTCAATAAATAAATATTAAATATAAATTAATATGGTAAAAAAATAAATTTTCCTTTCAAATAAACATTTATAACCAAAATTACCCCCTTTTATCATTACAATAATATTTATGAGATGTTAAAGTTAAGTGAGTGATATTTTATTATTAAAATAATATAAAGGTAATAATAAAAGAAAAATAAATCCCAGTGGAGATATATTTAATAAAAGTATTTAAATGGCCGATAACTCATGTAGTATGATTATAGAATGTTTCATATAATTTTTTAATTCTCAACTCAAATTTATAACACCATTTAATCATTTTACCCTTACTGATATTACACACATTTATTATAATTATTAATAATATTATACAAATAAAAAACTATTTAAAAAATATGAGCCTCATGATTAAAAATATGGAAATAATCTACCACAATTAAATATATATATGTTACATAAATTAATATCTAAATAAAAATCCAAAACACAATGAAACCCATTTTTTAGAGAAATGCATTTTATAAATATAACTAGTCAAATATCCTTATCTCATGACAAGAAAAAAAATTTAAATTTTATTGTTTTTACTGAATATATGATATATAAAATTCAGAAAAATAATTCACCGCTAATGATCAATTTAAAAAAAATATAATATCACATTTCATGGAAAAAAATAGTTTTTCAGAAAAATATAACTCTTACATTGATATTATTTCTATTATCATTTTAATAAATTGATAACTAATTAAATAAAATTATAAGTTTATAAAGCATAAATTTATAATAATTTAGTTAGTAAAATTACTACCCTTTAATCCAACCACTGGGTGATAAATATCAAATTAAATAATTATATTTTAATAGAATACCAAGGTTTCTTTAAACACAGTGTTAAATGTAACACCGAATATAAAATAAAATAAAATTATGTTATAGAGAACTATATGATTAAATCTATGGGTATAACATATTTATTTTCAATTTGGAATCCCATCATCGAAACAAGGTAATGGTTGTAACATATATATTATTTTTCTATATTAAATGAATTTACCCCTATAAATAACACTTGGATGTTGAGTTTATTCATGATTTCCAACTTCATGAATATGAGGTAATTGTTTTTTCATTAAAAGACAAGTGTTTTGGAAATTTCATATAAGATATTCCTTATTATTCATTATTACAATTTATGTTTTGAAACTCCATTTATATTTAATGGAATTAAATATTTGTTACTAATAAAATGGGGTTATAAAGGATGTTTGGGATTAGTATTCCTGAAGATATCTTGTTATTATTTTATTTATGAGATTTTTTATTGATATATTTATGTTATTTTGAGTAGATATTATTAATTTCTTGTTTATAAAATAAATAAGTGATTTAAAAAATGTTTTGTTTCAACGGTTTGTTCAAGGGGTTGAATATATATCTTATTTTTCATAATGATATCCCAGATGGCCTTCTTGGTATATTAGGGATGAGTTATCCTAATTAAAATTGTGGGTTAAAATTGAGTTGATGATTGCTCTAAAATTTTGAAATTTTTTATTGACATATTTATTTCTGTTTCACACATTGGTTTGTTTGATTAAAGGATATTTTAGTACTTTAGAATTATTTCGTGACTTATAACTTCTCGGAAATGATATACTCTCATGAGTATTTGTTTATGGGGTTATTATTACAATAAATAGAAATAATCTATGTTTATTAGAATGCTTATTAATATATATTTTGTTATTGTAATCTCTATATTAGCGGATGTGGTTTATATAGTAAAAAATTACTTAGATCTCAATATTCTTCCCATATACTATTGTATATGTTTTTATTTGAAATAGGATAGTACAAGGATCCTTGATTCTTGGAAATAATAACTCTTTGAATCCTCCTTTAATTAGGGGTAGTTTTTTGTAACATTAATGAGTGATTATTATTCTTATAACTGATTTAGATAATTAGTTTGATTTTTTACCCATTTGGATTATGATTTTATATGTTGATTTTCTTTTCATTTGTTTCATGTTGAATTCACATTTTTAAGAAATGTTATTATTATTTGAATATTTCATTGAAAAATGAAAACAAATTTTTATCAATTTCTCATTATAAAATATAAGATAACAAGTTTGTGATTTTACCATTTTTTAATAATCGTGGTTATTTTTTTAAAATAATGAAATTTAACATTTTCCCCCACAATTAATTCGTAATGTTTTTATAATCATTATTTTAATTTTTGAGTTATGTTGTTAGTAGATAGGGTTGGATAGATGGGAGAGTCGGGCAATTTTCAGAGATCTCTTCGAACCCTCTGTATCACAAAACCTAATGCCTCAAACTCATATTCTCTGTACTAATCACTCTTGGTAGGATTTGATCCGGCATGGGAGATCCTTCCCGAGGAAAATAATGAAACAACTCAAGATTCTCAGCCACTGGTTGGAAGTTTACATAGTCAACCATATGTGGGGGGATCCAAATCTATTTCTTTCCTCGATGCGCTAAAAGGACCAGATCATTGCAACCTGAAGGAAATGAAGCCTCCCATATCTAAAAAGTTTGATGATATACAATTTCATGTAGAAGCAGATGCTGATTCATTCCAACAAAGGGATCATTTATGCACGTATATTGTCCTAGGTCATCTTTCAAATCTAAAAAAGAGATCATCGTTGTCCTTTAATTTAATTGAAACCTAGGATTTCACATTTCTAGATCATACAAAACTGTAAATTAGTTACAATAGGTATAGGCTAATTCCATATCCAGTTTAACTCATAGGATGATCGTGAACGTATATGGAAAATTGGAAATTTAAATTTGAATCCTGGTTTTCATATGATATCTGAGTTGGACATTACCTTAAATCTACACACACTTAGAAACAATACAGCTCAGGTTTGGATTAGGCTACATGGCCTGAGCTGGTATTTTTGGAATCCTATGATCTTAAACAATATTGTATCTTGCATTGGTTTTCCTGTAAACAATGATCAAAGAAAACATAATGATGAAATTGGAATCTTTGCAAGAATTCTGGTGGAATTGAACCTTGAATCAAAGCTTCCGAATTCTATAACTTGTAGTGCTCATTATTATATAAATTAAATTTAGATTGAATATGAGAAACTACCTTCTTTTTGTGTGGTATGAAAAATCATAGGTCATAACTATGCTAATTGTCATGTAGTATGAAAACAATTTGTCAAGCCTTTAGATCATGAGTGGAATGAGATTAAGGATAATAAAAAGGAAAAGCCCCTTTAATTGAGACACAAGAACCCACTATGAAAAAAATGAAATCTGGGTAAAAAAATAAAATGCTATTAACCCCTTATGAATGGGTAAATCGTTGGATGATGTGGTTGAGGAAGAGGAAAATCTTGTAAAAGTCCATGAATTACATGAGGAATCAAAACCTCTCACAACTTCTAAAACTCTTATTTTATATCCTTCCCCCTCTAATGCATATGTAATAGGAAAGGATGTTGACACTTGTAGGATCAAATCTTATACCAACCTTGTAAGGGAGACTTCTGGGAAAACAGGTGATTCTAAAACTGATATCAAGGAGAATAATACTTATCATACTGTACAAAAGAACTCCAACCTTGTTTTCACTCAGGAAAATCAGGTTAGATCTCATAACTCTATTTATTTACCTATTATAGATACCTCATCCTATGATAGTGCCTCAAAAAAAGGTAACAATGTCATTTCTATTTTTATAAATTCTATTACTATTATGCCTCAAAACACTATATCTGGATCTACAGAAAAAACTGTTGATAGACATGATAACATTTATTCTAAAATGGAACAATATATTTCATTAAATTTGAGTGCATTATCTGTTCCTATGCTGATTAGTGAAACAAAATTGAAGAACATAGGATATGCTTCTGCAGTAACAAAGGTAGAAAAGAAGTAGGAACTGTAGAGGAACCCCATCATGGATTTCACTCTAGAAAAACAGGTTGGAACTGAGTATAATGCTCCTTTAGTTGGATCATCCTCTAACCGTGATTTAAATCAATGCAGCAGGTATATTTCTAATCCCCTAAATGTCATTACTGCATTGACTAAAAATAATACATCTATATCTGTTCAAGAAACTGTAATTATAAAAAATGACTCTGTGGTTATGTCTGCTCAAACCATTTCTCTATTTTCCAGTGCACAATCTATTTCTATGCAGGTTAGTGAAGAAGACTTGAAGACTACAGGTACTGACACTACCAAAACTGCCTTTAAGTCTACTAATTTACCTATTGATTCATCAAAATTGGATATCTGTAAAAATTAACCAACTAATATGGCTGTCCTGGATGGAAAACCGTACTTTCCTAGTTCATCACCTTCTATTTATGTCAATGTTCCTACCTCTAATTAAAAATTAGTGGAATTAGATGCTATCTTGACCCCACTGCAGCACAATACGTTGACATCTAACTCTTACAAAATAGAAATTAAATAGGAGCCTTCTCCTAATGCATCCTTGTAAGCTAAGGGATGTCTTATATCTTCCCTGAAATACACTAAAACACCATCTCTTGAACAGGATGTAGTTAACACTCTTGTGCTTAAAAAATCTTCTTTCACTCCCGCTAATAACCTGGAAAGAAAACCTAGAACAACCTTTAATCAATCCATCAGAAGATCAAAAATGTTTAAAGGCTCAGGTAACTCGAAAAAAGGGGTTCTAACCCTAAGCATACGTCCAAATGAATATTTTTTTCTGGAATTTTCAAGGGATCTCTATCTCTGACACAATTGTTGTGCTAATGCGATTCTTGATGACTCATAAACCAAAATTATTTTCTATTAATGAACATAAAATAATCTTCTCCACTACTTTTAAACACCTCATATTTAATGGTTATGTTTTACTTGGATCCTGTAAAGATGGACCTACGATTGACTTGTTATGGGACTTCTACCACTCATATCTTCAAAAAATTTAGACTTATGGTTTTTCTAATCAATATTTCACCTTTGACATTCTCTGTGATAACATAAACCATTAATCCACTATAATATATGCTATGAATAGATTCCAGGAAATACATCCTCTTTGGAATGATCTCAATGTCTTATCTTCTTGTATCCAAGACCCCTGGACTGTGCTTGATGACTTTAATTCTATTCTCAACTCTAGTGAAAAAGTTGGTGCATCACATTCACCCATATCCCCTCGTGATTTTAGGGGTTATATTGAGGACTATAATCTTTTTTAAATTAACCTCAACGGTGCTTAATACACCTGGTATAGAAGGGAATTCAACAGGGTAGTTTATAGAATATTGGATAGGGCTTTTACTAATGTCTCTACTCTTGATAAATGGGATACCATCACAAGCATTACCCTGCCTATGTTGAACTCTAATAATCACCCAATTCTTGTTAGTTTCCTCAAAAAAATTATAAAAATATCATTCCCTTCAGATTTAAAAATACATGGTCTACAAACAATGATTGTGTCTCATTCATTAATAACTTTTGGGATTCTATGAATCAATATAGAGATGCCATTTCTTGTAATATTAAATTAAAAAATCTTAAACATGCCCTTAAAGATTAGTGTACGTCTAAAATTAAACAAATCAACACCGATCTTTCCCTCCTATAAAATGATCTAGCTCATATTCAAAACAACGCTACTATATCTGATTTCATAGTTGACCCCCATCCTGAAATCAATACTTCTCTAAAATTAAACTCACTTCTCACCCACAAAGATGACATGAGAAAAAAAAGTAAAACAAAATGGCTCTCTGATGGTGATAGAAACACTAAATTTTATAATTCCCTCCCGATAATTCAAAAAATTAGTAGGCCTCTTACCCTGTTCATAATGACATTACCATTGACACAGTGGAGTCCATTGCCAATCACATTGTCTCGTATTTTCATAATACATTCAATGTCCCAGAGGTCATCAAAGATCATAGGATCAATATCATCCCCTCTATGGTTGATGTTGTGGATAATACTTTTCTTTTAATCACTCCCCTTGACATTGAAATAAAAGACAATGTTTTTATTCTAATGAATGATAGTGCTTATGGTCCTGATTGCTTTAATAAAGTTTTTTTTCAACAACACTACGATTGAATACACCCAGATATTTGTAAACATGTTAGATATTTATTCTTTTATGGTTTCCTCCCCCATAGTCTGATTTCTCAATTCCTTACTTTAATTCCTAATGTGGATAATGCTTCAGAGATCCATATTTTTTGACTTATTTCCCTTATCAATACACTCTACAAAATCATTACCAAGATTCTTTCTAATTAGATTGCCCCTATATGCAACGAAATTGTATCATGGAACCAATTAGAATATATAGAGGGTTGATCCATTCATGACTACAATTTCCATGCTTCAGAATGCACCAATATCCTTAATAGAAATGCAAGATGTGGATATATTCCCATTAAACATTAAATTAGAAAATCCATGACACCATTGACTAGAGTTTCATTTTCATTGTTTTACAATGCTTTGGATTCAAATATACTTTTATTTTGAGAATAAAAAATTTATTTGACTCTTTCTTTATTTCCATATTGATAAGTGGATCCCCCAAGGGGTATTTTATATGCAATAAGGGTGTCAGACAAGGATATCCCCTTTATCCAAGCATCAAGGAACATGAATGTCCCTACCCATCCTTTATATGCCGATGAAATAATTTTTTCTCTAAATGTTGAAAAATAGAATATTTACGTTTTAAAAACAGCTCTGACTCACTATGAGGTGGTCTCTGGTCAAGCTATCTGCTGGAATAAATCCTTGGACTTTTTTGGTAAAAATTTCTCCCCACATAAAAAGGTCTCTATCACCAAAAAATTACGAATTAAAGTGTGATCCATCCCATTTAACTACCTAGTTGTTCATATGTTCTAGGGATGGCCAAAATCCCTTTATTTTTCGAAGCTTGTTTATCAAATCACTAAACAACTCTCCACCTATAAAGGAAAATCCCTCTCCATGGATAGCATAATTTCTTTTGTTAAATCCACCATTGCCTCTAAAATGGTTGACTCTTTGATGGTTTATAAATGTCTTGGTAACACCCTTAAAAAACTCAATGTCTATATAAAAATATTTATTTGGACCAAGAGTACCCTTGAAAGAATACATGTCACCATCCCTTGGGACACCTGCTGTAAGCCTTTAGAAAAAGGTGGTCATGGAATAAAAAATCGTAGACACTTTAATGATGCACTCCATGAAAAACTCACCTGGATGTTAATTCACACCAATTCAGATCCTTTGGATTTCCTTAAAAAGATATTTCTTTATAAACATAAAAAAGGAAACTTAAATTACATTACTTATTCGATATGGCCCTCTATAAAATACAAATAATTCAACATTATGAATAAATCATGATGGCTGGTCAATACTGAATCTTCCATGAATTTTTGGGTTGATAATTTGACCGGCACCCCCTTAATCTTTATGCTTTATCGTAATGAAACTATAAAAAAACACCAACCGCACCATTAAAGATGTTATTTACTCCCACAATAGTGATATCCCAGATACCATTACACAATTTATTAACAATTATACTTTCTCCAATACAGATGATTTTCTTATATGGGAACCTGCTAATAATGGCATCCTTGACTCAAAAAATTACTATGATCATAATTTCATAAACACTGAATCCATCATTGAGTGGTTGGGCCAATTTTACATACCATGGATCAAGCCCTCAAGATTTACTCCTTTTTGGAGAATTTCTCATTATACAATTCCTATTGAAGTTTGCATACAATCTCTTGGTATTTAGCTATGCTCAAAATGTCACTTTTGTAACCAACACAGGGACGATGCGAATCAATTCTTTTTGCCTTGTGCTACAATATCTGCTATTTGGAATTATATTTGTGACATATTTGGATGCAGGTGGATCCTCTATGATACTATTGGATCAAATTTAATGAGATGTTTCCAGCAAGTGGAATCTCAAAAAATCAAGAATATATTTCTCTCTGCCATTACAGAGCTTCTTCATGTGATCTGGTATGATAGAAAAAATATGATTCATAATAATTCTTCACCAAATCATAATGCAGTTAATGCCCAGATCCTCTTTGTGACAAGTAAATATGCCTCAATTCAAAAGTCTCATTGCAATAATACTATTAGGGACATTGAGATTCTTCAGAGACTTCACATTGAAGGCATCTTCAGACAACCCATACTCACCATTGATTTATTCTGGCAGGTCCCGCTTCTAGGATGGATCAAGGTGAACGTTGATGGTGCCTCCAAAGGAATCCCAGGCCCTGCTAGTTGCGGATCTATCTTCAGAGACCATCATGGTATATTCCATGGATGATTTTTCAATGGTTGTGGCACTGTCTCATCACTAGAAGCTAAAATGATCGGTGTGATGCACGCTGTCAACTATGAACTTCAAAAATAATGGGGGAAGAATTGGATTAAAAGTGATTCAACAACCATCATTTAAGAAATCTGGATGTGGATGACTCATCTATCCTGGCCACTCACTACTCGCTGGATGAAGTGCCACGACACTCTTCTGCAGATCAACTTTATCACCACTGGTGCTTTCAGATAATCAAACAAGGTTTCTGATGCACTTGCAAACATGGGAGTTAACTTGTAGATGACCTGGCTTGATGCACTCCATCTTGATCTTTTTCTCATTTATGACATTAACTATAGGAAACTCCCATCCAATAGACTATTGTAACCTCTTCTTTTATCTTCAATTTATTGTTCCTCGACCTTTGACCAAAGCACTACCTTTTAAAAAAAATTAATTGAGTTTTATATATTTAAATTGTTTAAATTTCATTTCTTGGATAATGTAGTTTCAATAGTTGGATATGAGATACAAGTTTAGAGAATTATTTAAATATATTCATAGTTTTATATTGAAACTACCATAGTGTAAATTTAGGTTTAGATGTTAGGAATGATGAATGAAGAGCATTAGGTTTGTTAATTTTTTTAATCTATATCATATTATTGGATTATTAAATGTTCTTATGGGATTTAGTAAAAGTATTTAGATTTTATTTTTTGTATATTTCATGTAGTAAATTAATTTTATTAACATGGAACACAGAGATGTGTTGTTATTTCCTTCTATTTTATATTGTAAACTATTTATTGTAGTTTATTAGTACTTCACCATCTTATCAATTTTTTGTAATTAGTATTTTATATTATAATTGTAATATTTATATTTATATTTATTATTTTTCATCATGGATAATAATTATTTATAATCTATTTTATTCAGGGTTTTCATATGGTTTTACTACTTAATTTATGAGTGTGAATCCTCAAATAATTGATTGGTAATTTTATACTTCTTTGTGTAATTACTCATTATGATAATTTTTATATTATAAAAAAACATTTCCAAATGAATATCAATGAATTTCATGAAATATTTACAAATAAGGGTATGAGGTTCACAATTCACACTTTTTAGAAGTCGAACCCATTTAGGATTTTAGGGGTTTCTTTGGTTAGTTGATGATCATTTTTGTCCCACAAAAAATCAATTTTATAAAAATTTATTGTTAAATAACATGTTCATGATCATAAAAAACATCAATAGCCACAAAGGTTTAGAGATAGTATCGTTATAAGGTTCTAGATAAGGATGTCTAAACACATCCATTTTTAAATCATAATATTTTTCTTTCCTCATCCATAGTAGCCAATAATGCTTCTAGAAAAAGAAGGTTTAATCAAGGGATATCATAATGTTGTTATTGTTGTGATAGTTTCATAAATAATGAATCTAAATTGAGTTTAACATACTTTAGATCATAATATAGAATTATAAGCACACATATTTTCATTGGAATTAAGTTATAAATCCAATAATATAGATAGGCATTAATTTGTTACACAAAATCCAATGATTCTCTTACGTCATTGGAGTGATTATTTTCTTGTATTTTTTTTTTCGTAAAATCATTTATTTTAAGCACCATAGCTTTAAATTTTTTAAAAATATAATTAATTCCTGGATCTATATTGAAAATGTATCAGTGATCTTAGTTTTCAATGGTTCATTATGTTCAATCATGAACACAAAAAAATAATTCTTTTCATAACATGAATTAGAACTACTTATAATGTTTTCAGAAAATAATTATACAAAACATTGATAATAAATCATCAAATATATGTCATAAAAATTAAAAATGTGGCATTTTATATTATTTCACCCCATTAAAGAAGTAAATAGTGATCAAATAAGTCTAAAATTTAAACAAATAGAAATATCACAACATGTACAATAAAATACATATCAATTAATTTCAATATTTTTTTATATTTATAAATAAATGAATATATTTTACTTTTTTATGATAATACATTGATGGAATGATTTATTTCAACTGTTAAAATTGGTTCATTTGTTGAAATGATGATGAAACACAATTCATTCTAAAATATTTATATAATTCACTATAATGAATAATGACCCAGTGTTGATATCTGATGGAGGGAAATAATAATAGTAGTTGTACATTATATATATTACTATATATCAATAATATACTAAATTATAATTCATATGTATGACCTAAATATTATATTCATTTGTATATTAATATCTATGAATAACATAAAATATGAATACAATGTAGTTATATAAGTAATACACGGTTAAATGTTATTGTCCTTAAATATTTATAGTGATTCATGTTATTATTATACTAAATTGAATATTTTATTATCTTCTTACTCAATTTAAAGATAAAAAGTATAAACAAGAAACATAATTTTTTCCTCGTTAGTTATCCGATATGAATACTAGATCAATGAAGATATCCAATATTGAACTATAGTTTTACAACTCTTATAACACACAATAGCATAATAAATTTTTCAATTTCATATATAGATCTATGATGATGAAAAATAATAATATGAAGTAATATAATGTAATGAAAACTAGTAAAATTATACAAGTAAACCATAAATCACAATCACTTTTAATTTTTAAACACTCATACAATAAAACATTGACAAACAATAATAAAAAGACTCAAACTCAAATAATTTAACTATTACCTCACTTGGAACAACTGAGAAATAATTATTTCATAAAATTATGTAAAATTAAATAACATCATTTATAGAATGATTGAAATTAATGTGGTGAAAAATAAAGAGAAATCCAATAAATAATACAATCCCAAAGTGAAATATGGATAACGTTTTATAATGGTATCGACCCTTTATTGTAATGAAATAAAAGATAAAGAGTACCAAATATTAACTTTATCTTTTTTCTTGTAAATAAATATAAATCATTTTATGGATGTATCATATAAATATCATGTGACTTAATAAAAACATATTACTCAAAATTTTACCCCTATAGGCATAATCATCATTGAGAATACAAAATTACCTGGAAGATTTTATTCCACGAGATTATAAATTAATTTCCTCATAAAATTCCATTTTAACATTTTCTCACCTATTACTCTCGAAAAAATTATTATCAGGGCCTCAATTATAATCACTACATTTTTTCATTAAATTACTTATGAAAATATATTTGTCCAAAGGTAGTCTATAAAATCCCATAAATTATTCTTTTATTGATATGACAAAACATTATTTCTGGATTTCATATTTATATATTTCGAATCCTTTTCAAATGTTACTTTGGATTTATAATTATAAATTTAGTATATCGTATATAAACATAATTTAACAATATTAAATATCCTTTGATGAAAATTTTAATTCAACTAGCCAACAATCACCTGAAGTTATTAGATGAACCAATATCTCTTTATCAATTTTCAATATAAATTATGTAATATATGGTGTAATGTCTAAATACTCATTCACTAAACCTCAATCACTATTCTATATTCCTTAAAACAACACTAATAAAATGGGATCATAAAAAACAACTATTCATTACATTGGGTGTCCTGATCAACCATCAATATCAAGTATATACTTTAATGTGGGGTAGTTTTAATTTGATATTCTAAGAAAAATAATAATTCACCTCATGTGTGATCATAATAAAAATTATAGATATTAGATTATAGATTATAAATATAACTATTCTTCACTAGTTATGAAAAGTTTCATAAAAATTATTATGAATTTATACGGTAGAAGAAAGAAATCATGTAACCCTATTGACCTTGATACCCTATTAATCATCCATTTTTTATTAAACAATTCATCATTATCCTAAAACCTTCATATTGGCATCCTCTATATTAGAAAATTAAATAAATGGTCATTTATTAACTTGTTCCTAACATAATTCATTGTAAATTAACCATTACTGTTGTATTAAATCCTTGCGATAATAAAGATAAGAAAACCCTTGTGTGAGTGTCCATATATTCACTTCCTAGGCCCAAATCAATTTCTCACTTAAATTATAAATTTTTGGTAATATTTGTATTCCCACAAACACACATAGATATTTATCCCTTAACTATTTACTCATATTAACTCTTATATCCCCTTATTCAATTTTATTTTTTCATTTTTTATTTCTTCAGTCAATGTTGCATTAATATTTCATAGGTATAAAAATTATGTGGTCATTCAAAAATAAACTTTTGATTTTAATAATATTAAACAAAATAGATGTAGATAAAAAATATTTACAAAAAACCTATTTTTACTTTTTTAATTTACCTAATATTATCTTATATTATATATTCTATTCTTACATATCAACTATAGTAGTTCTAATTTTTTATTTGATAACCCAAAAAATTATCAATTCATCAAACTCAGTTTCCTCGAATCCTTATTTTTTATCATGTAAGGATTTTTTTAATAAGAATCATCATTTACATATTTTAAAATTGTGGAAAAATTATAGTAACCATGAAAAAACAAATTAATAATCAATTTCTATAGTTACAATATAATTTTAGAAAAAAATATTTATAAAAATTCATTTCCTTGACCAAGTTTATTTTAAAAAATTCACTAAACATCAATTATTTTTTCTATAAATGTCAGATCATCTTTGAATGTCCACAAAAATGAAATCATATTCCAGTTATTATTTCACTAAATATAATTAATATAAATTTTTTACAAAATATTTTGAGTTTAAAATGCAATATTTTTATAATCACTCCCATGGAATTCATATCCTAGATATATTTCACAATCAATATACATTTTTATATAGATTAAATATTTATCATGTAAAAATAATAATTCTATAATTTAATCCTGAAATCCTCGAATGTTAATAAGGAAATGAATGTGGATTTTATAATAAAAATATAAATCGTCATATTAAATATTCATTATCTCCATAATTAACATCATAATTTATTTATCATTGTTAATATTTTTTATAAAAATGTTTTATAAATATTTTTAATGTTTAGAGTTGAAAATTGATTTTTTTGAATTTACTAGACTATAATTGTATATTTAATGGGTATATTGTCTACACTATCTAACCATTATGTTTTACATATTATAGTTAGTATCCAATGTATGGTCAATTAATGGAATGTTTGATGTATCATATCAACCATACAACTGAATAAATTTGTTAAATATTATGATTTTTTAATTAAATTTAAAATATTAAGACATATTATTCAAATAGATTACTACAAAATCCCATATGACTCTTTCCATCAATACAATGTCTCTTTCCCTCTAACCATGTCATGAATCATTAGATTTCTTAACCAAACTCTATATATTTCATCATATATGTGATTCTTATCAATTCTACCCCTCAAGTTATTACATCATTCTACACATTTATATTCTATACTATGCTTATGGTTTACAAGGGTTTAGGATACCATGTGATAGTGTTACATATTGTTGATTTTATGGTTTCCATATTGAATTTATTACATTAATATCGTTATTGGTGAAGGAAATCAATTTTATGTGGATGTTTTAATTTTCAGGTAGATGGTCATGTGGGAATTTTTTTACCTTTTGAAAAATTACTGATGAGAATATTTAAATGATATGATGATAAATTAAAAAATCTACAATCAACATTTTTTATGTTGTTTTCCAATAATGTAAATATTTTTTTAAAAATAAAATTTGATAAAATTTGATTCCATTTTTTAATTGATTTATTTATTATTATTCCAATATAATATTTCTAAAATTTTCTAAAATATTTCCTCAATAAATAAATTTAGTTTTCAAGGAATTTGTAGATATGAATTTAATAAATTTATTAACTATTTTTTCTAATAAATTCTAATGAATCATGGAAATTATTTTTAATTTATTATTATTTTTATATAATGCACCAATTATTATTTTTCCCCTTTTTTATTGTTGAATTCACTTATATTGGTTTATTTAAATGATAAATTATTTATTTAAGTAAAATTATTGACATTATGTCTTATATTTAATTAACATAGAACATGAAACTACCTTGAATATAACATGGGGGAATGCCTTCATTACAATGATGCACCTAATGAAAACATCAAAGCTAGAGTGGATTGTGATTATACAACCCTAACTATTCCATTATAGGATTCTCTTCAGTTTAAGACTCTTTTTTTTTTCAATGACAAATTTATTATAAATATTGATTTCATTATACAATGATAATCCAAAATAATTGATACATAATTTTTTTATCACATTGATTATTTCTCTCCATACCATGTCCCTTTGTTACTTACCCATGACGATTTAAATTATGAATTATTTAAATAAAATTTCATTACTTCTCAAATTAAATTTCATTTTACAAGATAAATTATAGTATTAATTCATTTTAATAAAAGTACATAATTAATTTTTCAACAATTTTAATTCTGTTAACATCATATATACCCTTAAAAATGCATTATTTGATTTATATTGTTACATAAATACTTGTTATTTTTGTGGAACCCTACATGTCATGTGTAGTTCACAACTTATAGACTTCAAATTGGTGTACCTGAAAATGTTTTTTCTGATAAAGGTATTATTTAGGCGCTATTATACACTAAATCATGCATGATTCCTTTTTGGTGGAATACCAATGAGTTGGTTTAATTATATACGTTTTTTTACAATTTTCACTTTGTTAATATTAATTGTTTCTGTGCCTTTTTATATTCCTAGCTGTATTATAAAGATTAATAAATTACCTTTCGGAATAATATTGTAAATTTTAACATTGTAGAATGTATTTTTATTAATTTAATTAGTTATAGAAATATGATGAATTTGGTCGTCATCTATTGACTTTTGAATTTGTTTGGAAGATGAGATAAAAATATGAAGTAATGAATCGATACTGAGTAATGTTGCTCACAATTTACATTTATGCGATTGGAATACAATAAGGTATACCATATTAAACAATTTAAACCACAATATAATACCCTGATAAAACATAGTCTCTAAATAGTAAATGTGAAGGTTGTAAATCACCAATGTAATATCCTACCTCACCCTCTCCATCTATTTAAAAAAATATAACACAATTAGATAATACATAATTTTATTTTAGGTTTAATGAGTCATAAGATTAGATTGTAAGAGTATGGTGGTTCCTTAATGAAATTATTAGACCATCATCAAGATACTAAATATAATCTTTAGTGATTGATACAAAAAAATACATGGACTTTTTAAACAACAATATAATTTTTTTGAATAATTGTGATTCTATTGTTGCCAATACTACCTCATAGAAGCTAACACATGATACATCTTAGAATCAATGTTGTGTGATTTTAAAATGAGGACTATGAATATGATTATACCCCATTTTCATTATGCAACTCTCTACATATCTATATTTGAAAAATAATGTGATTCTAGAAACATTATGTAGCCAACATGACCCATGACACATGAAAAGGATATATTCACGAAAATATGATGTGAAGAAAATCCTAAGAGTATATCTATGATCGAATGGAACACCAAAATTTGATGTAAAATATTTTATCACTTTAATATACTATAATTCCCACCAATATAATTTCTATCTTAAAATAAGATTATGTTGTAACAAATTTGATCATCATTTATCTAATTTTAATGTTTTAGTAGTTTTAATTTTTTTGATTGTAATGAGTTATGAGTCTAATTATGCCATCCAAAAAAAAATAACTATAAATTATAAATGTATATGAAATAGAATATTCAAAAAAAAAAATTGGAATTGATCAATCAACATTAAATATAGATAACTTAAATTGATTTTTAGGTTTCAATGAATTACATGTACAAAAAAATATAAAAATATAATTTCATGACAGATAGATGGATACATATTTAGTGGAGAGTGATAATATCTACATTGAAAATATAGTAGTGTTTAGCAAAAATGAATGAAATTTTTTATCAAACGTTATTGACCCTAGAACTTGCATATCAAGAAGAAATAAACGTGGAGAATGATATGGTCTAAAATGGGAGGATCCCGTGAATAGTGATGGGGTTTAAAATTAAATGTTTATTGTTATATTTTTTTGGGATTTCATCATTATATGGGTGTGATTAAAAATTGATGAGATGAAAATATTATTATATGTTACCTCAATAATCACTATTAGTATACTTCTTCTGAATCATTTTATTTTATTTTCATAATGGAATGATTGGATAAATATAATTGGGGTAATTGTGAGGTGTATTTTTAAATTCATGGGTATTTATATGAGGTCAAATATATATTTAATTTTAGTATAAATACTTTTAAATATCCTAGTGTTAGTTATAAATGTGATAACGATTGTTTTATAGCTGGAATTGGCATGTTTATAGCTCAGAACCCAACACTGGGAGAAAACAACTAGGCTGCTTGGTTAGGAGAAACTATGATAACCAAGTCGTTTGGTTTGATGAAACCATTTGTGGATAAATATAGGGTTCCAATAGATTCATTGTAAGATTATACTATTTTGAGGGTGGTTCACGACAATGAAAAAACAATAATGTTTTAAAATGGTCTCTTTCACTATTTGCACAGGTTTAGGAAAAAAATGTGCACTAACTATGCATCCCTATTTCATTTGGAGAAATTACCAATGTCCTATTAAAATAAAATAAATAGATAATATAAATTCATTATCCTCCATTGGATTATAGAATAGGTTTGGTATCTCCCCCATGATAAAATTTTATTATGTTTAGAGTAATTATTCTTTCCAAACTCTGATTCAAGATATGATAGTCTCATCGGATTTGTGTTGGTGGGAACTCAATTCTGTTTATGTGTTATTCAATTTTGGTGGTATAATCAATGTAATCTAGGTAAAACATAATATTACTTATATATATATATATTGTTCATTTTTTCATCATTTTTCTTCTTTTCCATACATAATCATATGTTGATACTGGATGAGCACCCTACCACAGACCTACAATATGTGGTCTATAATTTACCCACTTCGTATGCGGATTTAAAGATCTAGTTGGAGTTCTTTTACAAGTTGAACTATTAAATAGTGTCCCTAAAATTATTTCAATATGTATATTGAACATATTAGAGAATTTTAGTGATTCCCTTTAGTTCCATTGAGTATATTTGGTTATTTTTTCCTGGTCCTTTGCCACCAATTGGATGTTCCTGTGTGATGGAATATTATTGATCCACTTGTGGGATGTGTGTCTAAGATTTCCTATTTAGAGGAAACTGAGATATAAATTATTTTATTTAAATTGATTTATTATGAGATGGTTATTCTTCTATCCAATGTGATATCAAGATTTAACTATTAATATTGTTTAAATGTGTATTGGTATATGATTGGGTAAACTCATGGATTGAAAATGCTTTTGAATTTATTAATGAAAGTTGATGAATTTAATGGTGGTGGAGGTCTTTTTTGGTACCCATGGAATATTTATTCCATTAGATTCCATGAATGGTTCTCCAATGGATCATTATATCATCAATGAATGACTTGGATGATATTTTTCCATGGTTAATGATTCAATGGGATGCAATATCCCTTTCTACCCCTTAAATCTGGTGTGTTTCGTCTCATAATGGTAATAGTCTATTGATATGATTATTTGACCCTAGTTCAATCTTGACTGAGTTTCCATCAAGATTCGACTCGGACATGATGAGGATTCCTTGGATTGTTATACCTTGGATCAAACCTCTTGGGATACGTCACATCCGATTATATGGCTAGGCCACGGTAAATATGATACTTATGAATAAACTACACAATAAAATTTTATAAGAGAATCATTCTATATAGTGTGTATTTGGATGAAATGATATATTTTGTTTAATATATAGTCTCCGAGATTTCTTATGATTAATTTATTATTGCCATGTTATATTTTCCTGACCCCTTATTTTTATCGAAGAATTGATTGGATAGATTTTTAAACATTACACAATTTAGATATTCTATGGGAACTTGTTTCATTTTTTGATATACAATTGATATTAATTTCACAATTATTAGCTTGAATTGTAAAACCATGTTATATTATATACATTGTTGGTGGTAACCCATACTGATTTTATCTCACAACCTCTCTCAGGCCACTGTTGGGTACTAAAAGATTATATAGATATAGGTAGGGACAGGGGAAAGCACCCAATAATGATTCATTACATTATTCTTTTCAAGGGAAAAGGTATGTACAAAACCAATAAGAGTCTTATGATTTTAGTTGGGGATATATGTTTTTTGTCTTTTTAATAATTTGATTCGTTTAATGTACTACATGTTGTATATATATTATGTATTCTTTTCAGAAAAATAAAATGTATCACCCTCATTATTTATATGACTTAGTTTCCATATTCTGTGTATTATTATTAGTTTCTTGAGTCTTCATCCATTATTATACTTCTTCCATTATAGTGGGGTTACCAGTTAGGTGTTTTAGTCACTTCATATTCTAATTATCTATCAGTTAAAATATGATTCCACTATATATAAATTACTATATATCCACTCTTCTACACTCTGTTAATGTTCGGATAATCACCCCATGGACACAATATATTCCCCTGTTAGTAGTCGTTGGTCTCTAGAATTTGGGGAGATGTGCTTGAGGCTATGCGACCCACATTATCAGAGCATCAGATAGTGGAATCCAATTTGGGACGTTAAATAAGTGGAATCAAAGGGGGTTCTATTTTATTAATATACTATTTTAAGATAATAGAGTAGGATAGGAAGGTGTTAGGATATATAAATGTGTTTATCGTTTTTTTGCTAACCCACATATAGTAAAAATATGAGTTTCATGGAATGGAAATTAATTTTTATAGATTTTTCCAATTAATGATGATTGGATTACAATGTTTTGTGATATACATGAATATTAGTGTTAACATAGATATGATTTTTTGTTTTATTTCACATAAATATGTTAAAATGCAGTTATGAAACTCCTATGTCATTTTAAGAAACAACTATAAATAAAATTTCATATATTATACCAGGTAATATATGGGAAATTTCATGAAAAAATTATGTCAGCCTGTGTAAATTGACTGATATATATTCAACTAGGATTGATATTGTCTTCCAGTAATTAATAAAATGGTATTTAATTATATTTATTATCATTACCAAAATAATGTTTTCATGATTAGGCTATAGTAGGAACCCTAGGCATCAAAATATTGATCATTCAGTCCTAGATGAAGTGTATCATGGACGGGAACATTTTACATTGTATATTAGGAGAACAAAATATTTCAGATCCTTGGGAGTTTGGGACCTAATGAATTTGGAGTGACATGTAATTTTTTGACCATTTAAATAAAAAAATTAATTAATATTAATTCAAATAAGAAACTGAGTTATGAAATAGAGATAATTACCAATACACATGAGTGGGAAATAGACCGTGAGTCTAGTGAATTTTATGACTGTTTATTTTACTAGTCCTGGATATAAGGGAAGGCCATCTGGTAGGACCTATTTATAGGCTTCTTTTTACGTCTCTTATTATTTTATATTTGACCCTTTGTATTGATATTTTATGAGATTTATTCATGTAATTATACATACATGTCACTATAAAGACCTCTAGTCATGTTCTAGGATGGTGGTGATGACCATGATCAAGAGGTGGTTGACCATGGGATTCCAATATATCCTTTTATTGGGCCAGATAATGAAAATGTAATTTCACTAGACTCATGGAATGAGGCCCAATTACTCTAGGGGTTTAAAGATAATATGTACACATTTAGTGAGAATTGTAGAATTTATTTTCTATGTTCGACCTAACATGTGTCTTCCAGTTGTAGTATCCTCCCACTTCTTCAGGGACGACATTCCAAAGCCTACTGAACTCTAGCTTGAGACTACATTTTTTATCTCAAAGAATCCATTTTATCTTTTTTAGAGGGGAGGAATGATCATGACATATAAGATATGTCAATTATCAAAACAGTAGTGGGATTTTTTTAAACTAGGATGAAAAGCTATGAGATATGGTTTGGACTGTTATTCAAACCATGTTCTATGAATAGTTACACCCTATGAGTGTGATAGAATAGTGGACCAATTATTTCACACATAGAGTATGGAAATATGATTGTTATGGATCACTTATAGTTTTTTAAATAGTTGTAGTGTTTCGAACTAATATACCATATTAATGAGGTACCAGGGGTGAGATGCTTCATAGAATATATTTGATATCTAGTTTGATCTCAAGTAAATATAATGAAGTTTATAATGATATCTAAGTTAGTGATTTGTTCACTAATTATAGAGAAAATTATGAGGGATGTAGGGGGCGGATAGGGGAATAGTATTTCCTATTAACCCCTTAGTTTGACATCAAGTGACATGTAATTTTTCTTTGAGGAATCACAGGAGATGACTACAATCCATAATATGAGTACTGGTACCTCTTTTTTCTTTCATCGGTGTGGATGATGGGAAGCCATGGGGAATCAGTGATATTGATACCTAGAAGAGTTCTGAGGATAGATCTATATTCTCCACAAGCAATGTTTTTGAAGGACGTATCCTCCAGTGATTTTTGGAAGTGGTAAAATTTAACATCAGGTTCAGGAGAAGGATTAAAAACTCGATATATGTCTTGTAGATAGAGGAATACAGGTCAATATAGATGATGTGGAGGACATGATCATGAAATTATGCCACCCGTTTTACATAGATATTGGAGTTGGATTTCTATAGGAAATGAGGTTGTGTCAAATGTTTTTGGTTGAGAGTAGATCAATTCTATATATCCAATACATGAAGAGTAGAGTTCTAGATCATCTACTGTGTTTCGTAAAATCATTGTATACTTAAACCATGTTTCTTCACTTATTGATACAGGTGCATGACATAGTTTCCAACCAGTACATATAGTAGAATTCCAGTCACTTGATATACAATTTTCTAAGGGATTCATGACACTTGATACTCTTTGGGTGAAATGAATAGATAGTTTTTGAAGGTTCAGGGAGATCCCAATAGAGGTCAGTTGGTTTCACAACATTAGGGATATTTTTCCCTCGAGAAAACAAGGTGTTATGTCATACTCCAAATGGAATCGCTAGATACTTATTGATTTTATGTTTATTTATTTTGTAGAAGTGTGACAATCACATCAATAGAGGGTAGATTTTATATTAACAAGGGTTAATGGGATTTATAGGGGAGTTAAACTAGATCAGATCAACAAGGAATGGGATAGATTAGAGCCCAGATTCATAGTATGTACCTAATGATCATGGACTGCTCATGAGTAATATTTTCTAGTGGTTGACCATTATAGGGATCTTTTACAAGATAATTTTTTTCCTCTTAAGAGATCTTTGGTTTTATACATTGATATATTGAAAAAAGTGTCACTAATATCTGTTAACCACTAATGAATAGCTATAAAAAATTTATAGGAGAACCAAAGGATTATAGCAGACATTGGGGAAAGGGGGTTTATTTGACAAAATATATCTCTCTACGGGGTTTAGTGGTCCATTTTGTGAAAACATGTTGATGGTATCCTTAGTCTATGTACGGATTATCAGAAAATGAACTGCTTGATTGTTAATAACCAGTTTCACATTCCATTGATAGATTACCTTTTTATCATCTATTAGGAGCTCATGTGTTATCGAAAATTGATTTTAAATCTGGATATCATCAATTTTATGTCGATCCTACAAGAATATGCCATGCACCTTTTTGTAGTGGGAATGGTCTATAAGAAAATCCTGTTATACTATTTGGTCCCATGAATGTGTCATAATTTTTAATTTTACTTATGGTCCATATTTAGCATCCTTATCTTCATTATTTTTTTTTGTTTCATGGATGATATCATGGTGTATTCTCACAGTCGTTGTAACATGGTCAAACATCTTGAGATTTTATTGCATACACTATGAGAGAGTCATTTATTTGATAATAAAACAAAATTATACTTTAATATAGATATGATTCACTTCTCGGGACATATAATCTCATATATATATAAGAATAATTAGACCCATATAATCTGAAAGCTATTTTTTATTTTAATAATTCACTGATCATATTTGATATATAGTGCTTCGTGGGGCTATCTGGATATTACAATAAATTAATATTTTACTTCTAATGAACGGAATCAAAATTAATGGGATTAAAAAATATGAGCATGATATTTTTATGGACAGATACCTATGAGGATTCCTTTTAGGACCTAGAAGGGTGTATCACTTCATTGTCAGTCCTGATTCTACCAGATCCCACATGAGCTATACTATGTATTATGAAAAATTTATTATTTATCTAGTATTAATTACGATGAAGGTGTCAAAAGTAATTTTTTGTGGGTCTTGGTAGATGAGGTGAAATGAGAGTAACTACCTAACATGTGATCTCATGTTATCTAAAATTTCACATTCTTTATGTTGTTGAGAAGCATTTTACATGGATGTCGTTTTTTCAAGAAGACCAAACAGATTATATTTAGGTAAATATTTTCACAATGTGATCTAAATTTGAGGCATTATAGGTGGTTTGATTACATTGATTCATTTTAATTCTATAATTCATATAATCCTTGAATGGGAAATGTAGAGGTCAATGCAATGATTATGATGACATAGATATAGGCAATTCACCATGCCTGCAGTGAGTGCAATATTATAGAATTATTCTATCAGATTCACCTGGAGGTGTTAGAGAGTTGAGGGTAGACATTTATTTCACCATTTCTCATGTCATATACCATTCTAAATAGATTGAGTATGATGTATATATTTGATCCATATGGCCTAGTTCTATGGGGGATTATTTTAGTTGAGAACCCACCTCCGGGTTGGATTATAGGAGAGGATGAGATTATGTGTATCCATAGTCATGTTTGGGGTTCGTTGGACATACATGGGGAGTAAATGCGGGAGATGAGTGAATTAGTTTTGGTAGTTCATCCCTGTTTCAACAAGATGGACCATGATGTGTGTCACTAATACTAGTAGCCAGGTATAAAATGTAAGCTACCTAGATATTTACAACATCATTAACCTGTTATTTGGTGATTCTAGAACATCAGAGACCAACAACACTTTTAATGTAGTAACCTATTCTTATTAGGAAATGGAAAGATGTCTCAATGACTTTCATGATGGGTTTTTGGAGGTCTTATCAATGAATTCATTTCATATTTTGTGTTTTTGAAAGTTGAAAAATGGTTTCTCATTTCACAATTGTCAGGGAAATATTCTGATTTTCTGATATTAGGAGGTTATATATCAAAAAGATAGGATGACATTATGGGGTCCCATTTACTCTAATATTATATAGTAAATCCTATTATACTTCAATTTACTAGATATAATTGTAGTATTAGTTATGTATACATGTTCATTCCATCATGGAATACAACCCCTACATTGAATTCCATTTATAGCATACAACTCAGGTCCATGTGTAACGTTTGCAGGCATGAATCATGAATTTGGGGGGCTCTTGAGAGTGGAATCATTCCCTAACTAGGTTCCACTAAAATAATTTTGTCATGAAATTATATATATGGAACCTTTTGAGGCTTTTTATTGTAGTCCAAGATGATTTCTCATGTCATGGTTATAGGTATCTGAGGAAGAATTATTTGGACCTCATCCCATGTAAGGCACTTCTACGTATGTTTAAAATGTAATAAAATGGAAGGATATTGAACAATATAAACATAAATCTTATGCCATGTTTCATAGTCAAATATATACATTTAGGTGAGTGATTTCATCTTGTAATGGGTATTTCTGAGGCAGGGACTCAGACCCATCAAGAGAAAGGGTATTCATTGATTGTGATAGGTCAGGTCATTTGAGATTATGGAGGGGTTATGGCTCGTAAAATACCGGTTTTTATTACCTCATAGGTAACAGTCCATGAATGAAATCATCCACAAATCCCAAATACAATGTTATCAGTCAATCCCATCTCAGGATATTCAACCCAAGGACGTTGATTTACAAATAGATGTGTTCTTTGAGGATCATCTGATATGTATCATTGACAAGAGAAAGAATATTCTGTAAGACCAAATTGTTCCTTTAGTATAGGTTTTTTATGTTTCATGGTCATTTACTAGAAGACACCTAAGAGATGGAGGAATATGTATGTGATCAGTGGATAGAGTTACTCTCAACAGATTTTTAACCATCCATGAGAGGGATAATATAGAATGAATTACTCTATAGGAGGGGGTTGTAAGAGCCTAGGATTGTATATGAGTTATAGATATATTAAATTTCCATTTAAACGATTCTTTATAGAATAGTGTGGTAGTCCATTTTGATAATGGTTGTTCAGGGGGTGTTTGAGGATTTTTTAGAATCTGATACACAACTTTGAGAGAAAAATAGTTGGGCCACATTATTATGAGAATAGGAGAAAACCAATCCCTATGATTTGGTGAAATGGTAAAGGGATAGAAAAAATGTTTTAAGAGACACATGGTTTGGAAAAAACTTATAAAGGGAGGCACATGACCCTGAAAAATTCTAGAGTTTGACTGTAGGATATTTCATGGTTTTCTCAGAGCTATGAAAACTATGCCAACTAATCGTGGGACCCAGTATCATTAGAAAAACTGCCCATTCTATCATTAAAATCAATTATAACATAAATATATATGTATAATCATCTTGTGGATGGATGTATATAAATAAAATCTCTCCTTTGATCCAATTTTATAGTTTTCATTATCATTATTATATCTCAACTCATAATAATGTGCAGACCTCCTCATTGTATTCATGTTGGTGAGTGCCCATATAATTTTATTCCATTACCCTTTTATTATGGATGCAATTTAGTTATTTATGTGTAATAAAAAATTCCCAATTTCTAGGATCATTATTTCTTCTACTTTTCTCCTCTGATTTAGAATGAATTAAACGATGATATGGGATGAACACTCTACTACAGACATTTGGTATGTGGTCTATATTATTCCTAAATGGAATATTGATTCATGGAGCTTTTTTTCATTATGATGAATGAATAAATTTTCTTTGGTTATGCTAAAATTATTTGAATAATTAAATTGAATATATTGGAATATGTAAGGGATGAAATTTAGTTCATTTGATTCTTGTTGGATGTTGATTCCCCATCCTAGGCCACCCATGTATTGTGCCCTTACATTGGACTAATTTTAACCACCCATGGGGTGTGTTTTTTATCATTAAATGATATAGGAACACCACATATAAATTATTTTTATTGATATTATTATTTAGGATATGGTATCCTCATTTCCTATGTTATATAATGTTTTCAACTTGATTAATTATTTAAATAAGAATTTTCATATGATTGGTTATACTCATGTATTTTAAATACTAATGAATTAATTAATGAAATGTGTTCAATAGAATGGTATTGGATTATTATTTTTTTGTAAAATATGGATCAAGATTTCACATGATTCCGTGGTTGGTTCTCCCATGGATCCTTATAGAGGTAATATATTCCATGGATGAGATTTCACTTTGGGTCTTGATTTTGTGGGATGCATTGGGAATTTCTACCACTTGAATATAATTTGTTTGGGATTGTAGGGAACACAGTATAATGAATTGCCTATTATACCCTATATTAATCATAATTTTGATTCTATCATGATTCTCTTGGGACATGATGTGAATGCCTTGGTTCTCTATACCCTTTATTGGACCCCATTGGTTATGATAATTCTGATTATAAGACTCAGTCATGGTAACTGTAACACTTATGATTATACAACATAGCCTTGGTTGATATGAGATACAAATAATATTCAATGGACTTGGTTGACACGATATATTATGAATATTGCATGGTCTTCATGATTAATTTTTATTACATTAATTTTGAATTATTATAATATATTGACCCTTTATTTTGAAGGGATCCTTAATTGGATAGACAGATCAACATTACTTTTTTTACATATTCCATGGGAGAGTGAATCATTTATTGTATACATATGATATACATTCCATACAACATATCTTTTTTTATCACATCTAATACTTTTTATTGACATCATTTGTGGTATACTATTAGGATTTGGTCTCACACTATGTCCCAAGCTACAATTGGATACACCAAATGATTATATGGATGGAGGTAGATACCAGGGAAGCATCCATAGTTTTAATAATGGAATTGTTATATGCTCATAAGTGGAGTGAACATGACCCAAAAGATTCTCAGGATGCTAGATATGGATATATCTCTCTTGTGTTTTTGGTATTTTGATACATGTAATGTACTACCTCTTTTGTAGATATTTTTGAGGCAGAGTAGAGACAAAAAAGTACCACCATAATTCATTATGTGATTCATTTTCATCGTTTTTAGTATTATTTTCAGTTTCATTAGTTTTTATCCATTTTTACACTTCTTCATCTATAGCGGGTTACTGGTCTAGTGTTATTGTTTCTGTTTATGATTCTTATCAATTTTATTCCATATGAATCCTATAATTATCAGCTACTATTAATAAAATGTACCACACTGTGGTAGTGTGGGCATAATATCCCCACAGACATACCCTATACACATTATTCTATTTATCATCCTCTATTGATTAGAGAGATTCACTTCAGTCCATGTTACCCACTGGCTTGGAGAATCAGATGTTGGTATATGTGATTGGACATTACAATACTTTTGATGAATTTATGAATATTAAATGAATTATATTCTTACTATATTATTACATAATTCTTAATTATTTATTATCATGATATCCGAGTATAAGACCATGTGGGATTTAGTGATAAAATGAGAGTATAAATTTAACCTATTCACATTTCTTATAGAGTTAGTTCATTAAATAATGAGAGTTTCTTAATATTCCACTTATCAAAATCAAACTTAATATAGAATCAAATGCTCATAGTTTAGTCAGGAAAAGAAATATTAAGGGAAAATTAAAATTTTAAAATTAATATAAAGAGTGACATTAATGAAAATATTAATAAATAGATTGATTGTACTCGAAATGAAAAAATGAATTATATTATAAATACTATGAAGTAGTGAAACAGATACCAACATTTTTACTGATTCAAAATATACTCACCAAAAAGAAATCACATTTACCTTGTATTTTTTAATTATAACTATTAATTTTGAGAACCATAAATAAATTGAAATGTGTTACATAATTCAAAAAACACCCTTCATATATTTTATTACTGATATATAAATTTTATATACATATTTATATGCTTTTAATATATGATTTTAATTGAATAATGACATGTTTAATTTGAGATGTACTCTTGATTTCATTGTTTTTTATGTTCATATGGAATGCCATAAATAAGAAACACTATTAAAGAAATCATGAAATTTCATGATGAAAAATTATCTTTCTGTAACGAAGCAATGTGGAGAAGTGTGACATAAAAAATGAATATATAGTGAAAACCCAAAATGAGTAAAAATTCATGTGTTCTAGTTGAAGAACACATTCCATTATATTAGATGATCACATGACATTTCAATGGATTTTAATGGATGAACCAGAAAAAAGAAACTTCTAAAAATGGAGATTGGTATTACATATATCGAAAAATTTCATGATGTCAAAAAGTTAAATTATGTGTCAAAAAAATCATGACATTATGTGTACAAAACATCCAATAGTTCAGACCTACACATTACATAATTTTTAAACATTTTTTTATTATAAAATGTTAAAAAATGTATAATAAATAAATTATGTGATTTGAGAGAGAATCTCCAGATTTTGCCTCACATGTAACTTGTTATGTAAACATTACAAGATGTGAAAAAATCTTACAACCCCAAATGTATGCGATTTTGAAATACCTTTTTATCCAATATAAATCATAAATCCAATATTGTTATAAAATAATAATAATGAACTAATTAAATTTAAAGGTGACTTTTCGATATAAAATAATGGGATCCGGAAAAAGAAAAAAAATTGAGGTGTATGCATTCGACCATCGAGAGTATGCTATTTGGGTTCCAACCTATAATTATTCATTGATTTTGTATAAATTTATATTTTTTTATTTCCCTAAAATATTGAATTATTTTAGTCTAACTAAAATATATATTTTTTAATTCTCTTTCTAAATTATATTTTTCAAATATTTCTATTATAATTATTTTTTTATTCATCATCACTAACATCGAGATGATGATAAGCTAAACACTATAAGGGATAGCATAATCGGTCAAAAGGATTATATCTAAAAAATCATGAATTATTATTATCATATAATTGTTTTATTATATAGTTTCTTATGGTGAATGATAATATATTTGATTCATAATTTATTCATGGAACAAATTCTCAAAAAAATTGATTAACATGAACAAGATTGAGATAATCAATTAATGACCACTGAATTGAATTATACCTTTTATTTAGAAATCTAAACATAATGTGGTTTAGTTATATTAATTTAATATACCAAGATTAATTTTTACGCTATTATAGATTTATTAGTACTGACCATTTATCACTTCAATAAAAAATTTGGTTTATAAAATATTTAATATGATTTTTTAATGCACAATTAAATTAATTTATTTTGTAGAATCACCCCTAGAAATAGGTTCCCCTCACTTATTTTATTAATTATATATTACAATTATTAATTTCTATTAATTCAATTAGTTTAATTAAATAAAATCAAATTAAAATAAGGTTGATTGAACCATTGATCAATATTTTCCATCACTTTGTTCCACTTTCTCTATATGTTCAACCATGTACTACCTCATTAATACATTGTTTTATACAGTGTGGTTTGGGATTATATAAATTTTTTATTTCATTCCACTGGAAGATTTAATGAAGCCTTTCGGATTCATCAATTACATCAGGTAGATTGAATTTCAGACCCATAAATGTTATTCATTTGGATATGATGTGGGTAAAATCCAAAAAATCATGCTACAATAACCTACACACAGTCAAGAATCTTTATATCCACCACTACATAATTATTGAAGAAGAAATTTTAGTAACTATTTTTATGGATGTTTATTTCACTTTTTTATTTCTATATTTACCATACACAAAAAAAATAAATAAAATGTCTAATATATTGTGGTAAATAATAATAATATATTCTATGTGTTCATTTTATATTCCTTAACATTACACATATAGTGATATTATTTCTTATGAAGACAGGACTATACACATTAATAAATCATGATCTTTTATTCATTCCATAATTATCAGACATTTTAGGATATTTTAAATTCTAAAGGTTTATATAATTAGGAAACAGTATAGTATAAAATGATATAATACAAACTATACATTTATTGTGTATTATCAATTTTTTAAACAATATAATTTTTTCAAAAAAAAAATTGATTTAGTTTTATATGATATCATCAAGAAATTCTACATGACTTATCTATTTCTGTAACCCAACATTAAATCTAGTGAATAATATTTTAAATTTTTGGAGGAGTACAACATCTTATTAAGGTAAATAAAAACAAATAGAATAGTTAGTCCAATGAATAACATAAATAACCCTGTAATGTTTACATTAATATTTAAATATCCATTATGGTAATAAGTAAAACATTTTCTTATGACATATATACTAACATTTTCCTCAAATAAAACCATTGAAACAAAAAGATACAAAATTGAAACGAATTGTTTGGTTATATAGATCGCCACAAACATGAATCCTTTTAAAACACTTTTAATTTCAATAACCATATAACGAAGTTAAAATATAATAATTACCTAATTAATTAGAGTTCTATAATAGATTTCACCGTTCATATAAGCTATATTGAGCTTAGAATTGATCTATAATGGGTCTCAACCCATCATATAAGTGATATCGAGATCACCATTTTTAAATCAATAATGGGTATCAACCAATTATATAGGTTATATTGAGATCACCTATAAGATATAATGGGTCTAAAACCATCATATATGTTGAATTGGGCTCACCAGTTTTTCATATTATTCTCAAGTACAATCTCATAAATAAATCATTTTTTTCATTCACCCTTTCTTTGTAAAACATTTTAAAATCACTTTAGAACCCATATAAAATTTCGCTTCTGTAATTAAATTACAATTAAATTTTAAAAAAACATTTTCACTGCCAAAATACCATTAAAAATGATCATATATTATTTCATAAAAAAAATTATTTATTTCATTGTAATCTAGAAATAAACAGTGGTTATGAAATATGAAAATTTTTTTGTCACTATGTAAGGTAAAAATAAATGATTCCTTTTATCATTTTTCAAAAAGTTCGATATAAAACACATAAAACATTTCCTTTTGAAAAAATTATAAATAAAAAAATATATATAAAATGGACATATAAATTCTTTCTTGTCTATATAAAAAAAAATCATTATATCAATTTAATAACAAATACATGATTGAGATAGTGGGGTTAGAGAAAAAATTAGTTGGATTTTTTTCAATGAAAATAATCTTATCACTAGTGAAATAAATGTATCATAATCGACATGAAAGAATAAAATATAATGAAACTATAAATATCATTTAAATTGATAAATTAATTATATAAAATGAAAATGCGACTTTATATACCCCTCTTAAAAGAATATAGGGGAATGACATAAAGATATTCCCAATTGAATGGATATTGAGATGATTTCTCTTACCTCAAGTATAACTCGTCATTTTAATTTATTATCTTCCAAAATAATAAAATTATTATAATTAGTTAATTTATTATGAACAACATAAAATTTTATTATTCCATTTATTTCCATTAATACCATGATATTCATGATTACTAAATCATTTAAGTTTACTTTGGATGTTTGGACTATATTTAGCTTAATGGTCAACAATGAATTTGGTAGTTTGATTATGGTTAAAGTGGTCATTATTTAATCACCTATAGAATAATAATATTTACTTAATTACAATATATATACAAAAATATTAATTTTAAAATAAATCATGAAATATATTTACAAAAAATTAACAAAGTGATGATCTTGGAGATGGTATTTCATATATATACCTGAGTAATATATATATTTTTAATAATCATTATGTGATGAAGGTATGAAATATATTATATTTAAATAATATAATAATATCCTAAATACCATATATTTTAATTATATTAATAAATATATTTCATTATTATGAAGAGGTGACGAAAAATGGAATCACATCCCGTCATGGAGGCGGTAGTCCACAAATCCAAGAACGACATTATTATTTTTCAGTGAAACAATAAAAATGTTATATTATCTTTTTAAATTGAAAAATATAGTTTTAATATCATTATTATATCATATTTATCAAATTTATTGACTAGATTTAATCTTAATTACCTTACTTGTATTTTTTTTGTGAAAATAAAATCCCATCGATTTGTAAGGTGGTAGTACATTGTACTCATGAGAAATGATATCTATACCCAATAGAATGGAATGTAAAATTATTTATATAAGTTATAAATAAAGAATTTTTATAATTATTTCATGAATTTTAGATATATATTTTTAGTCCATAATCATTTCAAACCCTGAGAGGTGTCTATGGAAAAAGTTTTACATTTGTTCGTGAGGCGATAATCTAACAACCACACGAGCAATGTCATTGTTTACCATTTGAGGGAGGAAGATATTGATATAGGTAATTTACATAATATAATAAATTATATATATATTTTTTATATATCTGTTATTATATAATAAAAAAATGAAGAATATTTTATGGAGGTGGAAGAAAATTAAAAGGCAAAAATGCATAGTAATGAATGATAACTCTTCTTAGACAAACTCTTTAGGATTCTACCTATAGTATACCTAAAATGGATTTATGTCTAGTAAATGGATTATAAGATTATATCAGGTAATTAATGAAGTACTTTTTTCTTGGGTTTTCTAAAATAAAGGTATTTTATATTCTAAATACGATTGGTGAGGGGTTGGACTTTTATATTTTAGGTGAGTGACAAACATGTGATTTTTAAAAACAATAAGGTGTAACAATGCTTTTCACATTCCTCATGGGTTTCAAATGGATTATTATTGATACTTATACATGATATGGTATCCATATTTCAAAAAAAAACTCTTTTATTCATGCTTTTTGGTCACTGTAATTTATATAAGTTTTCATTACCCATCGAAACTCATATTAACCTCAACCATGCTAATTATTTATTATAATTTAAAATATTAATTTTGGTTAATGACTAAGAATAAATTATTGGAAAATATAAATTTTTTGGATTTTAAATATCTAATACATTATTTATAATTCATCCCTACACTTATAAAATTTATTTTCTAAACAAAACCCACAGACGCAATGAAAAAACTTTTATTTCAAGGAGTGTATTTTTCGAGAAATAATATGATTTTATATTCACTTTATGACTATTAATAATAATTATATTAATATAATTTAATTTTCAATGATATATAATTTTAAAATTTCATTTATAAAATTCATACATAGGTGTTATTTTAATTATTTAAAATTGAGGAACATTATTAACAATAAAACGGTTTAGAAAAATACAATTTTAAACACAAAAAACCCTTATACAAGAATAAAAATAAAAATATTTTTATAAATTAATTAATTGTGTTAAATGAAACTTATTTTAAAAGAAATATTATTCAAAATATAATGGTACTTTAAAATTCATTTATTTATTTTAATGGTGTGACTTTTTTACAAAAATCTATGTGTATCACTATTCAAAAAAATCAATATCTCCATAAATTTCAACCCAAGTAAATTTTGATATTATAAATTTAAAATTGATTTTTATTTTATCAAATAAATTTTTGTATAATTTCTAAAAATATATTCTAGTATATTCTTACTAAAGTTTATAAAAACATTTTTTCAAGAATGACTTTTTCTGAATAATAATATTACTTCTACAAAATTGGTTTTTTTAAAAATAAATTTTCAATGATTTATATTGAGTGTGAAATAATATATATATATATATATATATTAATTTTGTAAATATTATTCATAACCACAAATTTAAGGGCTATTATAAAAGAGTTTTATATTTTTTGTGTCGTTTAAGAATGGTGCTTCATGTCAGACAAGTTAACGAGAATTTTATTATTCTCTAAAATAGTAGGATATTACATCATCCTCCCCTATAGTAAATTTGATACTCTCAAAATGGACATTATCGTGATAGTAAATGGTTGTAATTTTGAAAATTCATTTTATAGAAACCCATATTTTAAAAAGGCTCCATAAATATTCATATTTATAATAGGGAAAAGGAAGTATAAAGCTCATATATAATAATGAATAAATTAGTTTACATGTAAGAGAGCATAGTTCTGATGTGAATATTTGTACATGAATGAGATTATTAATGTCAAAAAAAATTTGTACAGTGATATGGACCATTGGTAACAAGATTTTTAATGATAAATAGAATGTTAAAGACCTATTAGATATATGTGATGTTTTAATTCAAAATTTTATTCATTAGAAAATGATGTAATATGATAAATTTTACATTTAAATATCATTTTATATGAATTGAGGAATTACTTAACTATAATGACTTACGTAATACAAAAAATAATTAATTTACATGCATTATTTTTCCAATTTATTAATTTCCAATAGAATCTCATCTTTTGTGAAACAATGAGTATCAAAGAAAAAACTTTCATCTCTAAAGGAATAAAGTCATCTTACAATGGATTATTACATCCAGAAAACATTAAAATGACATTTCCCATAACTAAGTCATTATCCACAAAAAAAATATTTTCCAAAAGGTAAGATGCTTCAAATTATTATATTGATCCACTTCCCAAAAAATTAATCACCAAATAATGAAATAACTATTTAGTTCAATGGGTTTCAATATGAAAAAAAAATGTTTCATAAATAAACATTATAACTATCTTCCAAAATATTTAATTTAAAATGAATATTTTATACTATTATGGACACACTTTGTATATTAGTGGGTTTTGCACTGTTATTTCCTTTAGATCGTGGGTTCAAACCCTCTGACCTTGATATATTTAAGGGGTTGTAACCTGGACTTTGATCTGTAAATTTTCTATTAATTTATCTTTAAATATTCCCAAAATATTTGATGAATATATTTCTAAACAAACATAATCATCAAATATTATATTAAACATAAAGGTTATCAATTCTATAAAAATAATATCCTTAAAAAATATAATTTATACTTTATGTTAAACCATGTATTTAAATATACATAAACCAAAGAAACATATCCCATAATGTTATTAGAAACATTATGATTATTCCACTTAAAACATAAAAAATGTGGGCCTAAAAATTGAACTTAAGAGTATCCTTAAAAAAATATATCCTTATAGAAATCACCACATCGCCAGATGGCCAAATATAAACTGTAGTGGAAGAATTCTCCATTAAAAAACATTCTATTTTTGAACATTGTATGTTCCACCGAAATAATGAATTTGATTTCACACATTAGCATAATACTGAAACATGTTGGATCTAAAACATATCACTATTGAATATTTATCTGTTATCTCATTAATTGATAGTTCTAATATATTTTATTTTTATTCATAAAAATTATGAATAAACTTTCCATATAAGTATGATGTTCTATATTCTAAAAAAATATTCACCACAATGATCATTTTGACACTTTGAACATGTTTTGGGATTACCTCTTCACTTTTTAATCAGTTTCTTCTCCATGTTACTCCAGGTTTACCATTTCATAATATTGTCATCTCGTTTAACATAAGTTTTGGAAAACTCAAACTCAAAATTCTCCGTATAATCAAGAACATTTTAAAAAAATCAAAATTCTCATAGATCAAAAGCTATTAATAATCACGGATTAAATCTTGAGAAATACTGATTAATTTTACAATGACTACCCAGAGAAAAAAAATAACATACCTAGAATATATTTGGATTTTTTCATCAAACATGGTGAATAAATCCTCATAATTTTAGTTAAATTACAAAAATTATATCTCCATTATAAGCCCGAAAAACATTGTAAAATATTTCACAAGTAATGTATTCTTAAATGTTACACAGTCAATGACGTAATGATCATCTTTATCTCTAGAATTCTTAACCATGCTCCACCATCCATCAACTTCACAACAAAAATTATAAATAGAATGGGTTACCTTTTGATGTTTTGAACATCTCTTTGGATGTCTAGACCTAGGTTGTTCATATTGATTCCCCAAGATGTTTGGTTTCATGACCATAGAAATGCATCCCCATATTCTAGAGGGTTCTGATTAGTTCAAAGGGTCTAATATAGATACCCATTGGAGACTATAACTTCTTTATCAAATCATCACAACAATATATGTAATAACAAATGAATAGATAACAATAATCAACACTCAAACCAATACTAGAACTACAATAACACCAGTATAATGTTACAAACCAAAAATTAAGACAATATATAAACTACATTAGAAGATATGACATGCCATACGAGGTTCGGTTGTCTAAAAAACACAAAAAATAAATACACACTAAAAACTCCCTATGTGGTTCCTCATTTTTTTGTTTTGTCCCTACATTTATGCTCAATACCAACTCAACCATCTATTATAACAGTATTTCTATTCTCCATTCATGGAAACATGAATTCTATTCATGTATTGATCAGTACGATAGTGTAGGGTTTCAGTACAACTCAGTAGCCTCCAACAATGGTGTCCAAAAAAATACCCATCAAATATCAATTTAGGAAGTTAATAATTAATAAATAACAACCACTAAAGTAAATAGTTTACATATAAAATAATTTATTTTTTAACCACTTAATATTCTATGAGTTCACAATGACACTCGAACCATCAATACCTTCTTCATACCATGTTGCATTTTGAACCACATCACTTATTTAATAGTCACAATTCATTATCACATGGGATTGTATTTTCCATTTAATTATATTTCATAACACGCCTACATGAAAGCATTTCTCATTTCCAATATCATGGGTATAGAACATCATGTATATCACCACATTGATATTAATGGTATAAATCCATGTCCCGCACCTCATGGATATTGGTTGTGTTAGTCCCAATCCCATTTAACAATATTCACATGCATGAATTTTGGCCTTGAACGATATGTCTAGCAACCCAATATTATTTTAAGCATCACTATTTATACCAAAAACAATCTATCTATGAATCAAACATCTCACACATATGATATTAAAAAATTTTAATCACCAATAAATATATTACCAACATTAAACATTTGGGTATACCATGACAATTATTAATTCAGTAATAGGTTATTACATTAAACAAATGAAATAGAATTAACAATTCACAATTATTCTATCTATCAAATTTTACATAAAAAACACATTATATATTTATTGATAATATAATTATACCTTAATTCATACTATGCAATCAATTAAACATCCATTAACTAACAAATGATATAATTCATTCAGATGACCAATTACATATCCACATTAACCAATCAATTTCATAACCACTTCATTCCATTAATTAATTAACCAAATAGTTAATCCATTTTAATATGTGATTTCTATGTATAGAAAATTATTATTCACAATTCCATATAGATAATATAATGGTGTAAATTTTATTTACATTTTATACCACCTTGCTCAAGATTTTTGATTAATGCTCACCAAACCGTAAATCGCCAAATGGAATCAAAATGATCAATTACAGAATGAATAACAAGATAAATAACCAAAACATATATCAAGATCATATGTATTAAGATAAATAAAATCCATGATCTAAAAAACCCTCATAAAAGTAAATAATCATTCCTCTTCACCTGCAAAGAGGGATGGGAGAGAGAGGGAAATCCAAACAAAAAGGGATTTCACACAAAGAGAGGTGAAAATATTTCATTCTGATCATAAATATTCCATGAAAATAGTTCACCCAGCCTAGGAATCCGACTAAGGGATTCAAAAATCATAGACTGTGTTTAGGTAAAATTGGGGATGAATAGGGATTAATACTAGGTTGTTTATTATTTTTTGATTATTTTTTGGTGGTTTAATTTTCAATGTTCATGGTTTCCTATAGGGTCACATGGTTTTCCAAAACAATTTTCGTTAAATATGAACCTTCACTAATGGAAATTTGGTCTTTCATAAGAGGGAACATAGTTTAAAAAATGGTGAACTAGTTGCACATTTCCCCTTTGTTTAGGGATTCCTGGTTTGCTGGTGGTAGGCGCACTATTTGGAAAAATATTGCGCCAATCAAGCACAAATCCTCTTCATCCAAAATTGTAAAATTTTTAATTTAATCATCCAAAAACAAACCCCAGATTAGAAAATAAGTGAAAAAGAGTACTTATAAATGGGAATGTGACATCACTAGAAAAGGTTTTGATTTTAAAACATCCATTCCATATAGCAGTTTATACTCATGTTATACTCCAAAACATCTCAATGATCATAAGATAAAATTATCTGGCCACAAAACCTGCATAACCTTTTCTATCTCCCATGTATCCTTGTAAACACACCCATGATTCCACAATACATGAACTATAGAAAAAATATATCCCCACAACACTTTCTAACAATGATCTAATCCCCTTATCATATTTTCCTTATAGGATTCACCGGTCTAAAGATCAACATCATCACCATCAATCACTTGAGAATGTTCGAGTGATATATAAAAATTGGTGACAAATAAAAAGAAATTGTAGCACTATAGCTTTGTATAAGATCCAATCAGTACGCCACAATCCCAATTCCCTCAACCACCTCAAATTATCCAACAAACCTAGGTACTAACTGGACATGTTTCCAAATCCATTGGTTACCCAATCGGGGAAACACCTGAATGAAAACATGATCACCCACAATAAACTAAATGGATCATCTACTATAATTGGTATATGAATTCTTCTTAATCTGATTCATAACGATATGTTTCCAAATTAGTTGAACATGCTTCGAAGTCTCCTATAATGGATTTGACCAAATAATCATTGACATTCCTACCTCTTTATAGCATAGAGGTGACATACATGGACTACCAAAAAGATCACCACATGTATCCATCTAAATAGTTTCTTCATAATAGTTGTTATAGGAAAACTCAGTGTGATATATATTACTCTCCATAGACCCACCAATTTCAAGAAATCACACTCATATCATATCATACAAATCAAGTCTAGTACTTTTTTATTTCCCATCTACCAATGGGAGGAAAGTTATACTCAATAATACCATTATTCCATGAACCTTATACAATCATTTCATGAATTGTGAGGTGAAATGTGAACCATGGTTTGAAGCTATACTATATGGAACCCCATGAAGAATGACTATTTCATGAATGTACAATTCTCCAAACTAATCAACATGGAATTTATCCTATATATGATATAACTGAGCTACCTACACCAGTTAGTAAATTTCTACCGAAATAAAGTCATTCATCTAAGGAATCTATGGGACCCCCCCCAATAAATTCCTAGTATCCTAACCACAAATCCATACCAGAATGGGAAGCAGCTGTATTAGACCACCATGTCATCGATTACCATGATTCAACTATTCAAATGTGTAGCATTATTTCATGAAACATGTTATCTTATTTATTGGGCATGAACACCAATACTGTCAATGTATGTCATGATACATTTTTTTCATAGATGGATGTACTAGATTGTTTAATGCATGAAAATCATGCATCAAAACCTAGAATATACATGCAGTAAAAATTAAAGAACCCCTGCCATAGATGATGTCATCATTATCTATGGTCTATTATGAATGTTACTCCTCACCTTTATAGATTTCCCTCAAGGGTAGGCATTCTGGATCCTAGTACTTATTCTCCCTAATATAAATTAAAATTATATACTCCACTAATATTGATATGAGATTCATATGCTCCTAGATATCATAAATTACAAAATACAACTCATCTAGAAAATTCATCATCTTACACTATGTACTACACTCTTGAACATCTAGGGATTGTGTTTTCCTTCCCAATGTATCAGAAACAATGATTCCATTATTAGTTGTATATGCCATCTCATAATCAAATGACTTCACATACTCAACCCATCTCCACTATCTAAAATTAAAATCTTTTTTTATAAATATATATAATAAATTAATGAGATCTTTGGAACCAGTAATCAATGTTTCCCAATAGATAATTATACAAACACGTCAATTCATAATCTGTTACAAGTAATTTGAGGTCATATGTTGGGTTGCTTTGTTCATATGGCCTTAACTTTATTGACCCATCCATCAAAAATCAATCCACCAACAAAAATACTTTTCCATTCCAAATCCCATATCAAATACATAACACTATACACTCCTTCTCAAGGCATGGGTAGGATCAATATCAATGCGGTTGTTAGTAGCTTCTTCATTTCCTGAATGCATTATCACATTTACAAGACTATTTTAACATCACCACCTTCTTGAAAAATAATAAAATAAGAGTTTATTAGTGAGATGATTTTGGGATGAACCTCAAATAATAAAATATCAATCCCATATAACTACATATATCAAGAATATTCATAATATTCACCAGAAAACCCTTGAATATACCTTCCCTGGTCCCTTGTACACCTTCCTATAAGATGATGTGACCCAACGTTATTTTTTTCCTATGCATAATTAACACATATATATATTTTCAGATGGATTATACTCTATTAGTGTACTCGTAATGATTTCATCAAGTGCATAAATACAACAGGACAATGTATCAGCAAAAAGGACATCGTGAAGAAATCAAAAACAGTATACATACTTCCAGAATAATTATAGGGAATATTATATATTTTAATACCCAAATAATGATACCTTGTTCTATATTAAATCATTGAAGAGACACAAAATCCCTTCTAATGGTCCAAGATATAGTCAATATATGGGAGAGGATATTATTTCTTAACGATAAAATATTTTAACATCCATTAGTCAATGCATAAGAAAAATGTCCCATTATCCTTCATTGAAGAGAATACTGGAGAACCATATGGTGTCATACTCGGGTGGATATGACTCTTATCCATAAACTATTTAAATTGAGTCATGAGCTCTTAAAATCTATTGTTTCTATTGTGTATTATATAATTGAAATAGGATCATCCATAAAAATTAATTAAATTTGAAATTCTACACCTCTCTTAGGTGGAATCCCTAAGATGTCCATATAAAACAAATCTTGGAACCGATCCATTGTGGGTGAAAAGGCATCATTTTTAACCTCCATCTTCTAGAAGTAGGTTTAAAACCTATAAATAGGGCACCCCCTATCTTCTAATAAATTAGACATGCATGAACCACCTGTATATCAAACTCTCCATGATCAACATAATTGTAACCATTAAGATTTAAATTTCACTCTTCCATGGTAATAATTAATGCAGACATGGTGTGTAACTAATCATCCCACACCCAAAATAAATAAAAAACCTGACATATCCAAAATTTAAAGATACCAATGAAAAGGATAATCCCAAAATTTTAGAGAACACCCCTTTCGAAAACAAATTTCTATTGATCATACATTAATGGTGTATCGATCATAAAAAAACACGCACAACCCCCACTATAAGACTCAACCCATTTAGATGTTGTGAAAATATAAAATAATGAGATGCACTATTATCAAATAATGCACTATAATGAATAAAGTATTCATAAATTGTACCTCTAGCTATCGAAGGTACAACTTCACTATCCATAATTGTAGGATGAAATGCATGAATCTATTTTTACCTCGTCATTTTGACGCAGTGTGTGTCCCTTGAGGTGTAACACTCTAATGGTATGGATTCTCCTTCCCCGAAAAACCTCATCCACTACGTTGATTACCTCTACCAGTATAATTCTATCATACAAACTGATATGGGTTTGAATATCCCCTTTTAAAATTATGATTATACCTAGATCATATGTTAGTAAACATATTTTCTGTGTTCCTAAAGTACTTTTGTAGATGCCTCATTCTACCTCAATCTCCATACTCTAATAGTAATTAGGTAAAATTCCAATAAAAATGACCCAACATAGCGCACTAGTTAGAGAGAACATAGGTAGTATCCTTTGTAACTGAGACAAACCCCTAACCACTCTGCATTCAACTACTCTTGTCAACATACTCATATTGATGCATCCATCTCTCAAAATTCATACCTATTAGTAATACAATAAAAAGAACATGGTCTCCAGTGGAAGCCTCATTTAGGTTCCCTGCATATATTAGAGATCAATCCAATAACTTAACAATATTTATTAACTTGAATATGTTAACATGTGACATAATATCATATTTAATCCCATTATAAAAACTTATTTTAGTAGTTCTTTCAATACCTACCAGTTTTGGTTAAAATTGATGAATGTCAGTAAAGTGACCCACATAGTCAATGATAAAGGTAACTTCTCTAGGTGAGTATTAAAAACTATACTTATCTTTCATGTATTATTGTTTGTTAATTAAAATAATTTAGAATAATCTCTTGAAATTCAATCTATACTTTGTTTTACAACTAATCACTCTGATCTTGAATATCCCACCACTACTTTTTTGATCCTCAAAATATATAACATGACAGTTTGAAACTTTCTTAGAATGATTTTCTATGTTTTCATGAATTTTCTAGATAGAATCAACCCAGAACATAGGTACCACAATTCCACCATCACCAGTTAAAATTTTAGGTAGTTGCAAATTAAACTCCTATTTCATGTTAGGAATATGTTTCAAAATCATCCCTTGTTATCATTCAATTAATTTCATAAAGAAAACAATTTTTTCAGAAAACTCTTCACCATCTTCCTTACCTAGCACTGTCGGTGCTTTAGGTTCCACTATTGTATGATTTATTATAGCCCCATCCCCTTGTCATCATATCAAAATGAATTATAGTGTTGTAAAATTTCTAAACTTCCAGACATATTTCTCAGAACATATTACGCAAAAATATTTTCTCATTTACATGAATTCACGAAAATCGATAACATGTTTTCCCCCAAAACCCTTCACATGGTCAAAATCAAAGTGTTATCACTACCCTTAAACATCACTAATCGAGTTCATGGTTAAAAAATAAGAAAACATTATAATTATTAAAAGTCATCATATGACACACATTTTCTGATGTTTTTATCATTTTTTAATTTTCAATTTACATTATGAATATTTTTATTTAAATTTCATAGGAAAATAAAAACATTTGAATTTTAATAACATTACCAGAACCTGCATTCTAATGTCTTCCTAAAAATGATGCATGCTATAATAATTCCTAACTGACCAGAATGATTCATTCATACTCAAATGTCTTTCGAAATTAGGTCCATTGTAAAATACATGAAAATCAAAAATATCATCACACAAAAAGTTCTTCACTGGATATGAAAAAAATTGCTTGTAACAACAAATATAAATATAAACAATCCTACCATGGGTACATAAATTCCCCCCCCCACACATTGGATATCCACACCAATACATGATCTCTTCACCAATGTCCAACTCATCCAAATATCATGTTTACCATTCCCATTTAATAGGATAAATGATATGAAAAGGCAACCCATTTGATACCAATTTCTAACATCTCAACCAAGGTTCCTCATACTAGTTCCCCGAGCCAGAGGTCACATGACTTCAGGCATACCTCCCATTATTTTAATGTCTTTTGAATATTGGTGGGGTCTAATTTAAATACTATGGGGAGACTATACCCACTTATTAATGATTTAAAACAGTTTAATTAATAAAAAATTATAAGAAAATAATATTCAACAACTAGATAAATACAATAACAAGAATAACACTAGTATAACATGTTGAAAAAAATAGAAATAGATTATACAAACCATAAAAATAGATATTTTATTCCATATATATTTCAAATATTAAAATACCAAAAAATAAAGATCCACTAACAAGTCCCCTAGTGAGTCTCAACACCATGTAAGGTTCCATCATCCATTCCTCATCTCAACTCGTCCTTCAAATTTAGGGCTCTATCAATTATCCTTCCATGCAATCTTGAAGTATAATTGGGTATCAATCCAGCATCCCAAGAAGGATGTGAATAAAATTTCGTAGGATACCATGAATGATTTCAAGATCAATATCCATAAAATAATAATTTTTTTAGTGTATAATGAATAAAGAATAATCAATAAATTAAAAGAAAATATTCAATTATTCTTTATTTGAAAAAATCAATTTCCCCTAGTTCACAATGACACCCAATCCATCAATTCCTTCTTCAGGCCATTATAGATTTTGAACTACATCACATACATAAAAGTAACAGTTTATTAACACATGCGATTTCATTATCCATTTAATTGCATTTAATATCACAGATAACTGGATTCATAGTTCAATTCCAATATCTATGTCATAAAAAATCCTTTCTAGAACCTTGTGTGTATTTGGAGCCTTAGTTATTATACCACACATCATTTTTATTTGGTTAATTAGTCCATATCACATTCAATAATATTCTAATTCATGTATTTATGCAAAGGATGTCATTTCTAGCACAAAATGTGTATTTGAAGCATCATTCCATGTCCCGAAACCATTTATCATTCAATCACACATCTAACATATACCAAATTTTTCAATTATAATCAATATTACCTATATTATCAAAATATAAAAATATGTTATAAAATATCATTTGTAAATTCAAACAAAATTATTTAAAATAATGATGTGGAATAGTATGTACAAATTAACCATTAAACCATATATCAATATTTACAGAAAAAAATAATTAAACCTTTAATGACTAATCCAACCATACCATTGATACCATTATTCAATAAATTCAATATCAATTAATTAACTCATTCAATAATTTCATGAATTGATCAATTTCATAACCCCATTAACCATTGATTTTCATAATCACATTATTGCATTAATTAATAAACCAGTTTTTTAATCTAATTCAAGATTCAATTTTCAATCATGGAAATTTCAAATTCACAATTGCATACAGAAAATATAATCTAGACTATGAGATTACCATTTAATAACATCTACATAATTATCATGGACAAGTGTTCCAAAAATTGAAAATTCCCAAACTAAAGTGGAACATTCATTTGCACAATGAAGAATGAGATCTAGTACCAAACCTTATATCATGATCCAAAGGATTAAGATATTTCAAACCTAGATCAAAAAGAAATTCATCTTGAAAAAAAATATATTTTCATCAAAAAATATGTATGGGAGATATAGGAAACTAAATAGGTATAGATTTCATATTAAGAGAGGTCTAAATCCTACAATCCAATATTTATTCCAGTAAGAACAATGTTTGAGAGATCTAGGAATATTCCGTTGACAGTCCAGAAAATTTAGTATTGGGTTTAGCTATTAGTTGTGGTGATTATTGATAAATACTAGGGGTTATGGATTATTTTATAATTTTTTGGTGCATTAATTTTCCTTGTGCACATTTTTATACGAGGTTCATGACATGCCCAACCCATACCCCATACCTTTGTGCCTTCCATTACAGGGGCACAGTTACACCTAATAGTGTTACTAATTAGAAAACACATGTTCAAACTATGAAATTATAAACTATATTGGGTTGCCTTGTGTTCAGGGGTTGGGTGCACAGATTGTAAAAATTTTATATTAATCGTACAATTCCACTCATATTCATAAATTCACCATATTTTTCCCAAAACACCTTGAAAAAAATAACATAACATAGGTATACCAAAATAATGGTAAAATAATACATTTTAAAGAGTCCAAGAAATATCAAGAACCTTTTAGGATCTTGCATCCCATGACATAAAAGATCATATCATTGAAATTGATCCATCCTACTAGTACCAATGGGTTATATGATCCACTGAATTATCGATGAATTTTCCACATTAAATTCTATAATATAGACTTAATCTATTTAGGTAGATCAATTTCAACTCTATAATGGATAAAAAACATTAATATATCTTGTTACTGAAATCACCACTTTAATAAACTATTTTTTTATAATTCCCACGGTATCCTGATGTTTTTTTAGAAATATTTATCCCCTCGATGCCTTCGGAACATATTTTCCCTGTTTCCTTTATGGATAACACTTTTAAATATAAAAATTATAATAAGAAACATGTTAATATTAAAATTATATATCATTTAAACATAACCAAAAATTTAAAATATTATAGTTTTATGGTATTAATATTACCCTAACCTCTAATATTTTCTAAACTCTCCCTGCATAACAACTATAAAAAAATACTACTTATACATTACATGATCTAGAGATTTACGTATAGAATACATTTTCTTATATATAATGTTATTTTTATGTTTAGTGTTTTTTATAGTTATATTGTAACAAATAAAGTAATAAAAATATAATACAAAGTGTAAATATATGATTTGTACCTAAATTTTACATAATAGAAAATCATTAAAATAAAAAGTAGATTTCTTTTTATGGAAAATATTATTTACAATAATCATGAAGTATACCATTCCTATAACCATCCTTAAACACTATGATAAGCATTTAAAAAATTGGGATGAACATAAAAACTATCAATAAGGGACATAAAAAAAAAGAAACCCATTAGTCTTGTTTTTTACAAAAAAACAATTTATTGTATACCATTATTTTTATATTTTATTTGGCGTATGAAATAATTCATTTTCAAATTTAAAAAAATCACCCTTATTTTCAGTGAGTCCCTTTAAAACCCATATCAAGAAAATATAAAAAAATTTGTAACATAGGGAATAATATTTATAAATCCCTATATAAAACATTTTAATATGAATAACCATTTGAAAAAATTCCAAAATAATCATTATACTATGAATTGTGGAGGTAAAATGTGTCTCTCTATTTAAATTTGTTATATATGTATCACGCATGAGCTATAATGGTGCGTAACATGTCCTACAAGATATTTCAAGAATACCCATTTTACATGAGATATAATTGGGTACTCAACTTCATATATGATATACAGGGCTCACCATTGAGCATTAGTAGGGCTAAAACATTCATATATTTTTTATTTAGCTCTCCAATATTTCATATAATTCTCATGTACCATATCATGAGTGAATTTATTTATTACCACACATTTTAATTATAATCTTCCATTAAAAACACTTTGGAACCCTTATATAATTTTTTTAATATCTATAAACATTTTTTAATAAATCAATTTTCAATTACAATATTACTAGAAAAAGCGAAGTGGTGTTTTTTATGAAAACATGAAATCATTTAATGGAATCATAATGTCAAATTATTTTCATAGTGGCGGAATAATTTATTTTTATTTTATACTTCAAAAATATAATATATCATTCTCCATATTTCATGATGTCCTCTACAAAACTCATTAAAATATTCATATTTAAAAAAATTGAAATAAAGTAAAAAATATAATAAAAATTTACCTAATAAATATTTTTCATCCATATAAAGACATACAATTTTTTTAAAAGATAGACAGAGGAGATAAATATATTTTCATGAATAACATTAAAAGGTTATTTTTTAGATAAAAATTCAATTTTAATTAGGAAACAATTGAATTGTAATCCACAGGAGATAAGGTAGTTGAAAAATGTTGAAAATAATAAAAAATATATATTTATAATATAGAATTTAAAATGGACTCTATATACACCTCATTAAATAATATTTAGACATGACATTAAAATATGCCTTAATGAAATGAGATTGAGAAGAAGTCTCATAAATTGAGTCTGAATCATCGCATTAGATCATTTCCATCTCAAATATTTAACTTTTATTTATTATTGAATTTATTGAAAATATTATTAGTGTTTATTATTTTTATTTTTATTTTTAACTATGTTTTATAATATTACATAATCAATTAGTTTTACATCTTTTGTTGTTATAATATTCAAATTAAGGGTCAAAAAAGACATTGGTAGGATTACTATGGTCAATGATTTCATTATTTAAACAACTCAAAAATAATAAAAATGAAGTAATTATTTTAAGTATATTTAAATTATATTATTAAATCCAATATTGAGTTATTTTCATTCAATGGACTATGTTAGGTTCATGGAAGCGGTAGGCCATATATACACATGAGTGCCATTTCTATTTTTCATTGACCATTATAGATTGAAGGGAAGTAATATTTTATCTTTATATATTGGTAATAATATAATTATATCATTTTTATTATATATACATATGATTATATTTATCGTGTTCTTGTGATGAAAAAGGAATCATATCGCTTCGTGGAGGTGGTAGGACACACATCCACGAATGACATTATCATTATTCAGTAAAAGAATGAAAATGATATATTATCAATTAATAATTTTAAATATGCCATTAATATAATTTTTATGTCATGTATATAACATATATTTATGAAATTTATCCTAATTACCTTCCAAGATAAGTTATAGTGAAAAAATAATCGCATCACTTTGTGACGCGGTAGTCTGCTATACACATGGATGACATTATAACATCACATATAGAATGGAATATAAAATATTATATGTGATATAATGACTCATGAGGTAATACTATTTCAAAAATATCATATATATTTATATATATTGGATCCATCAATAATACCAACAATGATATATTTTACGGTAAAACATGTCACCTCGGTTCGTTGGGTGGTTGTTTATTGTACACACGAGCAACATTATCGGTTCACATTAGAGGGATAAATAGAAGAATATAGGTCATCAACATTACATATTAAAATCTGATTTTATGGAAGATAATAGTTTTATTATAAAGTCAATATTAGGAATATTTAATGGATATGTGTGAATAAATGAAATATAAACTCATAGTTATGAATTTTACATCTTCTCAGACCACCTCATTATGATTATACATAATTTATTCCCAGAATAAAATTATCACCAAACCATGTTTCATTGTATAAAATAATGTATAAAAGTGTATTATTTAGAATGGTCTTATGTAAGGAAAATGAATTTTATGGTTTGAATATGACATGAGGGTTTTTGGCCTTTTATTAGTTAGGTGAGTGGCAAAAAATAATTTTTTAAAATAAAAGTTGTAGAAACATTTTTTGAATTAAAAAAAGGATCCAAAATAGTTTAATATTAAGAATAATAATTTTTCGGGACAAAATATTTCCATTAAATATATTTATAATATATTTATTTTCTTTTTAGAACACAACCATTATTTTTTACTCCTAGTAAACCCATTTTTACAATAATCATCGTGATTAATTTTTACTATTTTCACAAGTCATTATGGTGAAAAATTATGTTTAAATGATTAGATAATAGAAATTATTCAAATAAAAAATATGGAATAAATTTTTCTAAATTAAAATCACAAATTTTTATAATTCAATATAATCAAAAACAAGAAGACATGATTAACAAGTAGGGTTTTAAGATGTGTGTTTTTTTGGGGAAAATTTGTTTTTATTTAGAGTAAAGGACAAATAAAAATAATTTTATAATTATCATTTATTATATAAAGATATTTAATCAATAAATATATTTTATAAAATCCCTCATTGGTTATTACATTAATTACATAAAATTGATAGACACTATACACTTAAAAAAGATTTCAAAAATTTCTTTTCTTTAAACACAAATAATAACTTATAAAAAAATCCAATGATAAGATCATTAAAAAAATTAAGTGGATTTAATATAAATGAATAATTATTATGTTACTTTAAATAATAAATAAAAAATATAACGAAATTTTAAATTACATAATTTACTAATATGAAAATATATGATTTTTAGAAATTATTATTTATAAATATTATTTGAAAAATAAATATTATTCCATAAATAAAAACATTCACCCTAAAAAAAATTTGATACTATTATTTAAAAAAATATGTTCATTTTATTAAATATTTTTTCATTATTTTAGAGAACAAAATTTTAATTTCCTTACACGATCTAATAAAAATAATTTTAAAATAAAACTTATGTTTGATTAATAAAATTAATTAACACAACTAGATTAGTTATTTTATTTCAATTTATCAATAATTCTTATTGAGAGAGAAATTTATATATATATATATATATAATAAAGTGGTTAATATAGTTAATACCACTCAATTTAAGGGCTCGGTTATAATGACTAAATATTTTATTAATCATTGGGTTGCATATCAAACACGCTATCAACCATAGTTTTCTTTTTTAAAATATTATGGTGTTAAATATATTCTTCATTTATATGAATATAATTCATTTTATTTTATTCATAGCACATCTTATTCATTTTATGATGGATAATCCCACTATATCATCAGTTGTAAAATAGAGGATACTGATGAGGTAAATGTTTCTAAGAGGTATCAAGATATTGGATTTATATTAATTTATAGATGGAATCATAAAAAATTAAAATTTTCTATTCACGTTTCAGGGACTTGTTAGTGCATAAGTTTTTTATTAACATTTTTTAACTCCTTAAAAAATTATTATAATTATGATTTCATGAGATATCAATTTTAAAATGTACATGTTTTTTATATATTGCCTTTAGTGGGTAATATATGTTATATCATGGTATTTCACTGAAAGTTTTAGTACCTTTCACTTACCAATGAGATAAATTATGTGATTAGAATTATTTTTTATCTTATTATCATAAGGTAAATGAAATTATTAACATTTTTCAAGATGTATAAAAATAATTTAAATCTTGGGAATTGACAAAAAATTATTTTATTCTTGAATATATCATACTCAATGGAATATAGTTATAATGAATAAAATCTAAATATATTTTCCAGTAGTATTATAAGTATTTACACGTAGACTGGAAATATTTATTGAATTTTTCCAATTATGAATACATTTTTAGATCCCACACTATATTTTTTATGAAATTATTTTTTGAAGTGTCTAATTATATGAAAACAATCATATGGACACTATAGAATGATATAACTACCAATAACCTGCACTGTAATCTCCGATGTTGACATCATATATGTTATATTTTCGTCTTTCATACTAATAATTGTCACCATATTATAATTTTTCAAAACTATACACCATGAAATGGACATATTGGATCACATGCATACTCAAGGACCTTTTAGGTTTTGAGATTTATAGAATTAGGAAAAAATCATACATAAACAATTCTGATGATTTTGAATAATAATTTTTCCAACATTAAATAAATTTTTTTTTCTCTTTAATATATCAACATCATTTATATAAAATCTATTCCCTACAAAATTTTTTGGACATCATTCATTACATATTTGGGAATATTAAACATGATATGGATGAGATCAAATTTTTTGGTATGTGAAAATGATATCACAACAAGACTAAATACCATGATTTGGGAGGGGTGAATAAGGGTATCAAAAATTTAAATAAATTCCCATTCAGATCTAGTTTAATCGTAAAAAAACATAGTTTTGTCTCATTCTCCTTGAAATGTATAAATATATATGAAATCATACATGGTACACAATGATTTTACATGGTTCATCCTCATTAGGTTACATCCAATGAAAATAAAAAAAATTCCTGGTGTTCCAAATCTACTTTATCTCACTTCAATAATATAAGGTTTGGGAAAGTTCACTTTTAAACCCTGGCTCATAGACTATATAATGTTTAGGGCCAGTTCACAATATTCCAAAGGGTTACACCCATTTTATCTTCTCTAAATCACATGAGGTGGAAAGGTTCACCTTCTTTCTCCTCCATTTCACACTCCTCTGTATATGATATACACATAGTTTATGGACATGTACATCCCTTCATTATCCCTAATAAATGATGTCAATTTTTTTGTTGAGTTTCTGTTAATTTTATTTATTGGATGATCATTCCCTTACTTTAAAACATCCAGAAGCAAAACATCTACATTCCAGAAAACTAGAATAGGGTTATTTGTGCTATATAAATATAAATTACTACCCCTTTGGTAAGATCCTCATGTGATTTCATGTCTTACATTAAATGATTTGAATGTAGCAGTGAATGAATCACCACTACAAGTATCTCCAAATTATGTAGATCATTTTTCTTCTTCTCCTATTTTATAATTCCGATGTGATAATGATATTATTCATATTGAAATTTATGTTCATATCTCCATGAACAAACCACTAGTGCGATAACCCTATTCAATACACTAGAATGTATCCTCTTGCATAAGATCATGGTATAAGACAATGTCTTTACTCCCTTCCTACAGCTAGTTCCTTCCTAGTGAGAGTCCCTTCCTAGCATGATTCCTTTTCATGAGATACTTTTTCTAGTCTACTTTCATGTTAATCATGAATTCCTAGAGTGATACCTCTTTCATGCTTTGTGTTAATCCTTTATGTGAGAATGATTTCGTGTATTATGTGATATCCCGGTGTTTGTCCTCATTCATGAGTCATCTTTCACGAATCATCCTTTACTATTTGTGAAAGAACCTATTCGGATCATGAAAAACAATCTAGTATGATTTATATTTTCTCGATACCTTTTTCAGATCAAGTGAAACACATCAATGGTATCAATCACATATATTCCTTCATGATACCTCTTCATGAGTTATCTTTGTGAGTCTCCTTCCATCATAATGCATCATATCAATCATTTATGCATAACTCTGTAAATTTATACAGATAGTTCAGTTGGTATTTATATCAAAAAACCCAATGAAATGAAAATAAAAATCACTCCACAAATAATAGGCAACTATACACCTCATCAAAATCACGTTCTTTATGATATATGTGTGTGAGATCTGGGCATGAGTCCATAACATGAGTCTGTGGACCAAATTCATTCTATCACGGTGTCCTTAGTATGCATTATCATCGATTATTTATGTGATTCTTGGGTCCTTATTAAGTAATTTGTTTAGTTTTTTTTTCTGAATTTACACATTACATTAGTCCTTGGTCTGTATTAACACTTTGTACGAGTTCTATTTTCCTTTTATGCAAGATCTGTGTGTGAATACCAAACACAATCATGATCAATTAAAGGGGCCCCGTCACAAGATCCAACTATTGTAATTAACATTGCATGAGATAGAACTGTAGGACATAAATATATTCATTATTTTTTTTACAACATCACAGGTCAAAATCACATTGTTATATTGGAATTGTCAATGTGGTTTTATTCCAATGATTTTCCTGAACCATCATGATTCCCAAATAAAACTATCAGTGTTGTGAATGATCACATAAAAAGTTTAGTTTATAAGTCATTCTCAATGAGTTTTGCTCTTCCTTCATTCTTTTTATTCCCTGTGGGGAAACCAACCATTGTCAAAAACCTCATACCTTGTCAAAAAACACAATTATCCCAAATTCACCCACATGATGTATTTCATACTACCTATCTCCCAATTTGGGTTTGTTGAAAACTGTTCACCTTTTGACTGCACGTTAAATATTCTTCTATCTCCAACAAAATATTCAATTATTGTGATTCTAATAGCGATCATAAATTTACTCAGCACATACTTTATGCCAACATGATATATACTGATCCATAGAACCAGTATTAGAATGAAAATTTCATGAATGAATCAATTCATTCAGAAAACACTCAACAACATTCATCACTACCCTCATATATCATGATATATAATATTTGATCTATCATATTTACAATCATCTGATTAAATTCTCTCCTTACATTACCACTCCCTCTTTCATCTTTATCCCTATGTCCTAATTAAGTCTTTTACCCTTTTATATACACATTTTCACCACCTTTGTCAATGAACCCAACTGTTACTTCATTTTGGTATACAATACGGAAAATGAAACATATATTTATATCATGGAAAAGAAAATTATACCTAAAAATGAGGGGGTCCCACATCCTTAAATTTTCATGTGTAGGGACGCAAATAGACTCCATGAGAAATTTACAATGTTAAAATTAATCTTCATTTTGCGATTTTTAGAATTTCTATACCCTATGGGTATGTAGAAACATACTCTAATTTGGCAGTCCCTTGCTCCACCTTCTCCATGATAAAATGAAATTAGATTTCAATGTTCGTTGTCCATGAATAATGGAAATAAATTTTGATATGATTTCTAGAAAATTTTACACAATGGAATCTGATTGGATACTTCACATCAACACCCATATCATCAAGATATTGCTTCATCAAAAAACCCCATGGAAGCTTTTGTGGATGAAATAAATTCAACTTCTATAATATGTAATGAAATGAAATCCTTTTTTATTCTTAACCAAAATAGACGAAATCTTACAAAATATAATGCACCACATGGTATTAATTTTATATCATCAGATGATCCAGCCCAATCTGCATCATTACATCCCAATAACTCTTGCGAATGTTTTTCATTATTCAAAACACTAAAATCCATCACGCCCTTGATATAAAAAAGTATCATATTCACTAAAATAAAGTGCATTTCCATGAGGATGAATTGATACTATGCTACCTAGAATGTGGTGAAAAAAACATTAGGTCTTTTCACTGTCATGAATAATATACTTCCACTGATTTTCTTGTATTCAGATACATTTTTTATATTGGCTTCATCATCCCATTATAATTTCATCCAGTAATCCAGTAGGGTCATAATCTCAATTTAATTATCCATTATAAATATTCTCAAAACCTAAATATAATATTAATATTTAAATATTAATGTCCCATTATTTCTATGTGTCATTAGTAAAGGAACATAATAATTTAGTTGACCAATCATTGACATTTGATATTCACTTTTCACTAATTATAAAAACGGAGTGCATTGTGCTTCATCTAATCTACCAAATATTATATCATGAATATACACAAACATTATAATCCTTTTATTACTATCACTATTGACTTAGAGACTACAATAAAACAGATATTCTTAGAAAAACTGATCTTGCCTCGAATATCATGATTTGGGTGTTTGATTCAACCCATATAGTTCATTCTTTATTAGAAAAACAATGTTCACATCTTAATTAATCATAAAACCATATAGGATCTCAATATTGAAATTTTATTCTTGAAAATCATTTAGAAATGTCAACTTGATATCAATATGGAAAATTGTAAACCTTTTTACACAACTATAGCCAAGTATAATATGAATTTTTCTAGCCTTTATACATGTGAAATTGTTTCATAAACATTGATACCCCCTATATCAGAGTACACTTTTAATAGTATTCATGATTGATATCAAATAATTGTACTGTCTTAATTAAACTTATTACGAAATACCAATTTTTTCATGTTGATATTATAATCTTTTGTCCTTAAAACAATATCCCATGTATGATTCATATCAATTTGGTCAATCTATTTATTCATATCCTAGACCTAGTTTTTATCTGTAGTTACATCTGCAAAATGATTAGTCTCTAATTTTGATAAGAAATAAGATTGTTGTATAATTTCCATCCTTCTTCCCTACACTGGAATTCTCTAATAATTGATTATTTTTTTCTATCAATTTTGTCTCTTATCTTCGATATTTTTATAGAAACTATTTGAGTTATTTATTCTCATTATATGAATCTTCATTTGCATCAGACATAGGAACTCGAACATCCCTTGATCATATTATCACATTATCACTATCCTCCCCAGTATAATCATGTATTTTCTGAGGATTATCCTCATTTTATATTATATTTTCATCTTGTAATTTATTTACCATTTCCTTATGCTAATTGATGAATTTTTATTTTTTATTTTCATTTCATATCCAATAAGTTTCCCTTCATCTCAATGGGATACAAACATCCAGTGTTTCTTGATATATATAGTGAAACACTTACTTATAAAGGCTCAAAAGTAATTCAATGTGGGATTCTTTACATACTATATATCATATATATTTTTCTCTTCTATTGATCCTAAAAATTCTCTATTTGATTTTTAGAATTACTCCATCCCTACTTCTTACCAAAACTATTCAATAAGGTCATTCTCAATGATAAATATTCTAGACCTACGGATAATTCTATTTCATATCTCAACAACTCCATTTTGTAATAGAGTAATAACTTCTAAACCACGGTTCCTTATCCCATGTTTTGAAGATATGCCTCCATTTTCCTATTGATGAATTCTATTATATTATCTCTTTGTAACATCCACAATTCTGTAACCCAACATCTTTTCGACGTCGATTTGATAATTTCTTATGTGACTAAGAAACACATATTTTTGAGTGATGAATTAAAACCATGAACTTATTATAAAATAATCATTAATGATGAAAAAATATCTCATTCCGTCAATTTCAATTGATGAGACAAGAATGCATAAATCAATATGAAAGAACTCAATCAATTTTTTTCCCTTTTAAATTTTTTCTATATATCATTCTAATGATATTACCTTGTTTAAAATAACCACACATAAGTTTAAGATCATATGATAACCTAGGATCTTCATGAAAAGAAACATATTTCATAAGATTTTCCATGTATATTTGGGTCATGTGACAAATAGGTTTTTCCATTAATTCTTTTATTCTTATGGGTATAGTAAGAAACATTATTCTTCTCCACATAAAATGTAAATATATATTTTTGTATGATTTACCATAAAAATCACTTCACCATAATTTTCATTGATGACACATAATTTATTGGAAAATCTGATGGCACGTCCAGAGTTACATACATTACTAACCTTAAGAAGTTTGGACACATAGATTTACAATTAATAAATTAGAACGCCACATGCCTCTTCCCACAAACATGGATTATCTTGATTCAATAGTATTTAGGTCTATATCAAAACCATATATTACATTGCCATCATCATCATACCAAATTCTAGTCACCTGGTTCTTAATTACTATTATATTAGTGATTGACCCACTATCAATGATCCATATTCAAGTGTGATATGATTTTATAAACGAAATATCTACAACCAATGCCTATTCCTGTCTCTTATGTTCTATCAATGTTTTAGACATCATACCAAATACAGATTAATAAACTTCATCTTTCTATATTTGTAATAGACCATATTAATTTTTCATATATGAAAATGGATTTTTTATTTTTATCATCATTTGATGATACATTTAGATGCTGCTTATGATTGCATTAAGTCTCCTTTAGCACATTCCTTGGCATTTTCAATAAGAAATTTATTTCCATGTTCTAAAATCCATTACACGTGGAACAGTGATCGTCAAATTATCACCTATAATATTGATATCTATATAGATTCCCCTATTTGATTCATTCCCTTTAGTACATCTTGTATATAAAATAGTCATTTTTAGTGTCATGTTTTCTAAAAAAAATCTAATGTGGGGTTCATTCCTATGTGTCACTGTAATACAACTAGTTTTCCCTTAGGATCTCAGAATCATCTGGTTTGGATTCATTCCCAATGAAATATTCTATCCTAATGTGGGTTTCTATGGTCTAATATCAACCAATAATGATTTCTTTTTCTAATCAAGAGCCATTCCATCTTTAATCCTTTGCAGAAGCTGAACCTGACCCCTCATCCTCCCCGACCCATCCTCATCCTCCTCCTCTACCCCCTCTCCCACCGCTTCCTTTTCCTCCTCCTCTTTCACAAATGTCATCCTCCTCTACCTTTTCTGACATTTCCACTGCCTCCTCTACCACTAACGTCACCAAAATGTTATATTATTTGATTGTTTTAGGTTTTATGGATGAGATTAAATGAGTTTTATAAAGGTGAAATATTTTATAGGTTAGCATTGGCTTGTAAATTGTTTGGAAACATGAATCAATTGTATATTCTTGGAGTTGTGATTAACATAACTGGTGTAATACCATGTATAGGATATATTCATGGTGATGCCTAAGACATTGGTAATGTAGAAGGCATGGGTAATTTCATTAACATGAGATTTTTTAGGCATTGAAATTACTTGGAATATTTTTGAGAAGGGTGCCTTGAGTGTCGATGTTTTTGTAATAAAGGCTTCTTTTAAGAGTAAGAATATTGTAACTCCTAGCCCTGTGTTTTATGTGTTTCTTAGTGAAGTAGATATCAGATTATGGATAAACACATGTGATTTTAAGGTGATACCAATTAAATTTCATTCGTGCGGTTTTCATGGAAATTATAAGAATGTTAATCTTGATGGAAAGTATCATGGAGGTTATTTGTATTCATGATTGACATATCGTGGATCACGGTCATGTGTTTTGGAATGTGAGACTAGAATAGATGAGATAGCACTCCAGTTTGTCCAATTTGGGTGATAATTCAGGGTATCACATATATTTACATCGGTCTAGACATGCATTATTTTGATAATGAGGGTTATTGATCACTGTTCTAGAGACTGGCTCGTGCGGTTTCCTACGGTGTACATCTGTAAGTTTATAGATAAGGTTAATTAGAGTATCTCTTAGAGATGGTATTTTAGTGTATCAAAATGGTGTTCGACTTGTGGGATCACGAGTAATGTAATTTGATAAGGTGGTACAACATTGTACACCATTTATATTGGATGAGGTGTGAATGGTACACAACAGTTATACGTGGTACCCATTTAAATATTAATTTAGTGAGACGTAAAGTTTGAGTTGAGGACTAATTGGGTTGAATAAATTATTTTAGACTCAATTTCATGGGGTTTTGGATGAAATATAAAATTTCAATCTATGATGGAGGATATGTCACAAATGGATAAAATATAGTGTCATGTTTGATCTGAGAGTTAATCTCAGTATGGTGTTTATTTGGATAAATTATCTTGGGTCAGGAGAAGTAACAAACCTTTGGTGATAGAACATGTTGAGGTGATGATTGATAATTTTTAAAAGGTAAAAATGTAGTGGGGTGTGAACTAATGGTTGTTGAGGGTGCGACATTCTTTTCAAATGAATTTCAATGGGTGATGGGTATAATATTTCAGTGTTCGGGGAATATGTGTGACATGATATTTCATGTTAGTTATTATGTATGATAAATATGATCACATATATTAAATAACTATGATAATAGATGCATCAATAACTATGGAGGTATGACCCTCATGTTACCAGGGTCTTCATTATAATGGGATAGGTAATTGGATGGTTTCTATAGCATTTGTTAGTCGTTGAGTGGGTGAATCTGATTTATTAGGTCCCACATAAACACCAAATATAGGTTTTAAATGATGTAATGAATAAATTTTATTTGTTTATAGACTGATTAGGATAATCATGATATCATCCAATGTAGATTCATGAGGAAAATCAGAATCCATCACGTTATTTTGGTGGTGAAACCCATTAATTACATTATTTATGGGGTGGAATTATTTCTTCACATTATGAAGGGATTGAATAATGTCAAAAAAATTTAGTGGTAGTGTTTTCATTGTGATTAGATGTTGTAGACAATAGACATAAATGGTTACTTCATATTGGTTATGACAAGTACATTTTGAGGTATGGCTGGGACTTTTTGAGGGAAAGTCAGCATGTTAATGGCTTTGTTCATATGAAGTAGAGACTTTTCTTATTCTCTTTTGAATAAAATATGACAACTAGTACAAGATTTAGGAGTGATTATCATATGTGTATTGGATGGGTTAGTATAAACCCACACCTAGTAGGTTCATGGACTACTGGATGATGTGTTACCACAAGCATTTATGATGGTGTGGAGCACATTGGATCAGTATTGTAGTAGATATCACTATGAACATGATGACATGTATAGTGAAAAACTTGTTCCCTTGAATGGAAGGGTTTCATGGATAATTATATATAGGTTTTGATGATTTTTAACAAGACATGTCCCATTAAAAAATCTCATTGGACCTATTTTTGATAATTATAACATAAGAGTTCTTATATTATGTTTTCTTTTATTTTGGAAATCCCTTTGGCTGCGTGCCTATCCTCTACCGCGAACACAACACTACTGTGAACTGAACGACACCTTTACGGTGATTTTTCTCTTTTTATTAATTGTTTTCCACTTGTTATCATGTTATATATGTTTTATATTTTTTTTAATGATAAATGTTTGGGCTAAACGCCCTGCTGAAAATCGTGGCTGTTGGTGGTCCTTGTTTGGGAAGTAAATTAATTGCTGGTTGGTAGGTTCCTATTGAACATTTGAATATAAAAATTTGTAATTTAATTATATTTGACATATTAATTAATGCCCTAGGATGATAAAACTTCTATGATAACCCATGAATTAACAAACAAAATTGAATATGGGATGCTTTGTAAAATCTGAAATTGCGATTTTTTGGTATTTATGGTGTTTCGATTGTGGGAATGAATATGTATTTGTATCGTGTTATTATTGTTGGTATTATTATTATGCCCTTTGTTTTCAATGTTTTACTTATTCTACTATTTAATATCAATCCAAACATTACCCAATTCAATGGCACCACTAATTTGTTATTAGTGCAATTCCATTGAATCCTAGAAAACCACTTCACTAGAGGACTATATGATATAATTTATGGGCACCCTAGTCAAATAACTATCGAAAAATATGAAAATAATCCTTCCTCCCACAATAAATCTATTCAAAATCATACCATATATTAGTTTATTACAGTAGTTCTTTACTAGAGACATTATGTTTCAAGAGAAACACTAAAAAACCAGTTAACAATAATTCTTATAGATCACCTGGGGGAAACTAAAACATTTTTTGTGCAATGTCTTATCATAGATTGTTGATCATCTTCTGTGTAATTATTTTTATATATATTAATATTATTGTATCAAATAGGATGAATATTAATAATTAATGGATGAATGCCAATTGGATGAAAAAAGAGTATGAAGATGGCGTGAAAGAGTTTATGATGTTTTCAAAAGATCATGCATGTGACCCTTCTCAAGTCCTTTTTTTGTGTTTGCGTTGTTATTATTGAAGGAAAATTATTCTAGAGGAGTTTTAAGAACACCTGATCTATCAAGGAATAGATCTAAGTTATACATGTATGAATAAACTTGAGGAAAAAATTAATGTAGGTAGTGGCTCAGATAACACGACTTTTTATAGATCATCTGATTTGATTACAATCAAGAACAATGAATAAAATCGTATAGAGGATGTGATTACAGATTTCATTGATGATGAATATCGTATTAAGGAAATGATAAGGGCCGTTTAAGATAAACTTCATGATGGCCCAAAATTGTTTGAGAAGTTAAATTGTTGTGCCAAAATTCCATTGTATGATGGTTGCACCAAATATATAACATTTTCTTCCATACTGATGAAGTATAATTTAAATTTAGGAAACAGGTGGAGTGAAACCAGTTTTACAGAACTAATTTCTCTCCTAAATGGAATGCTTCCAAAAGAAAATGATCTCCCAAGCCGAAACAATGATGCCAAATTAATGATATGATCGATGGAATGATATCTGAAAGAATACACACCATCCCGAATGACTGTATATTGTTTTTCAAGAACCAAAAGTCACATAATGATTTCCCATAGTGTGGTGATTCTCGATATAATAAGGATTATTCTAGTCCTATGAATGTAGTGTGGTACATTCCAATCATTCCATGGTTTGGGAGCCTATATATAAGTCCGAAGGCTTCACTACAATTGAAATGGCTTTCATATAAAAGAATTAATGCTGGGAAACTACATAGCCTAGAAGACTCTTTTCTTTAGAAGATAATTGATCATGAGAATCATGAATTTGGAAATGAGGCGAGAATCCTTCATCTTTCAATATCTACAAACAGGGTGAATCCTTTTAGTTTACAAAGCAACAGTCACAGTACATATAACATCTCAGGTAAATAAAGAATTAAACATTCTCATATTTATTAATATTTACGAATTAGATATTACTTTTACTTTAATGGGGTTGCTACGCTCAATAGCGTACCCGATCCGCAACAAATAGTTTCTTTGAAATCCTACTTTTCACACTAGTGATAAAACAATATTATTTTAAATGGTAGTTAACAAGTAGCCATTGTATTGGCGGGAATGAATAGAAATAACTAAAATATGATTATATATGTTTTTTTAGTTTTTTCTAAATTTATCCAATAAAAGATAAAGGCTTAAAATATGAAAAGAATTCAATTTTAGGCATATATACTCTAACATTCACAAAAGGTCGACTTATCGGCTTTTGATGGAGAACCATCTATAAATATAGATTTGGTAACTCTTATACATTCTATCGGACCAAATAAAATTCTTCTTTAGTATCGGGACATCAAAATTTACTTTGTGTAAATTTTTTGTATTTTTCCGATAAAGTTCAATTTTTAATGAATAGTGAAAATGTTGTATTTTAATTCAAAACCACTTTTTAATCTAATGAATTTATATGATTATATTATCTATTGAATTGGTTTTAAACTGCAATTAGATTATATTTTTACCATTTAATCCAATAGTGGTCATTGGAATTAATTTCACTTTGAAATTGAACTTAAACTAGTGTCAATCTTTTGATACTTATTGTTTCATAAAAACATGCTATTTGCTCTGACAACAGAAATTAATTATTAAATTAATTAATTCAAATTAAATTTTTTGAATTTTGTAAAATAGACATCATTTTTGAATTTGGAATATCAAATATATCTTAGGGATAATTTTTTGTATTTTTCTGAAAAACTTCAATTTTGGATGAATACTGAAACCACTAAGTGGTAATTAAAAAACTGATTTTTCGTTTAAATGAAATTTTACAACCTTTGGTTTTTGAATTTCAAAATTCCGAAAAACATGGTTTTCATTAATAAGTAAAATGTTGTTCAATTGGATTAAAATAATTTTTTGGTGAATAGTAACTTTTTTGTTTTTAATCGCGATTAGAGGTAATTAGTGTAGTTTAAGGTAAAAATAATGTTTTAATAAAATGAAATGACCTAGAAACATGTCCAACACTTATTGTTTTGTGTCATTGCCGACCAAGACAATCTATGGGTCATCTTGGGGACCCTATGGAGCAACTTTGGTAGGAAAATGACATTAATAACTTTTTATTTAAAGTTAAAATAAAAATGTCACCAACACGGGTTATTTTAATAAAACAATTCATAAATGGGGTTATTCGAATCAAATTTTTTGACTATAAATATTCATTAGAAATATAAAAATATTTCCTACATCATTATATTTTTATATACTTTTTATACATTAAATAAATTAAATTATTTATGACACCATGATGATGCAGCGATTACCTCATTATTTAATGATTTAAATAAAATGAAAAGATAATGTAAAATATAAGATCTACTCATGTAAAAAACCTTTATGATGGGTGGATTTCGAACTCTAATCACCTAATCCTCTATATATATAATTGTGGGACCCTTTGTATCTGAAAAAAATTTATAATAAAGCATCTTTTCTTAACTTTCAAAGGGTGCCCCTCCTCTCCACTTATAAAATGCCCACACATCTACCTCCTTACCCACACCTTTCAAGCCTTTGGTTCAGCCAAGATTTACTCGTTTTGTCTCTCCACATCCCTCTCTTACTCCTAGAAGCCTCACATTGGTAAGATGTCTTCCCAAGTAAGCCTTTGAGCTCAAATCAAAAAGTGTTACCCGTTTTTAAGGTCATGTCTTCACTTCTGTTATTTTGATTTATTTTTCTTCTCCAACCCCCTAAAATAATTTTATTCATTTCTTTTGTAACAACTCCAGTATATTCAATATACGAGGATGTTTTTATAAGATTTATTAGAGCTACACTTACACACACTTACATCTAATGGTTAAAGAACATACTGTTTCTGTGGATGACGAATTTCTGCCTCACGAAACGATGATTGTTCAACACTCTTATAACACCTTCAAAGGTGGCCATTAAAATGTCACCATGTTTATATATGATATATAATATTTTTATGTTTTTCTTAAGCTTCATTTTTTTTCATTTATGGCATACCTTTATTGTTTCCATTATGGGTAAATGCGATATCTTCATTTTAGGAAGTGCGGACTACCGCCCTCTCAAAGTGATTTGATTCGTTAATACCATATGTGGTACATATAAAGGATAGATTTAATGATATTATATATGATATTATACTGGAATTATAATATATCTTTATATAATTATTATTTCTTTCAATAAATGTATGATATAGAAATTAAAGTAGCGTTCATGCGTACGTACAGCTTACCGTCTCCATGAACGGCGCATTTCATTTCTTATCCCCAAATGTAATGTACTATTATAAGTACATATATATAATGGATATATATGATGTATGTTTCATCTAAATGATTAATATAATTAGGGAATTAAAATATACGTATCTCTCATTTAGTTTTAATTCCATTAATATGACATAGAAATGAAAGTAGCGTTCATGCGTACGTACGGCTTATCGTCTCCATGAACGGTGCATTTTATTTTGTACCTCTAAATGATTATGTAATATTATAAATACATGAATATGATGGATATATATGATATATGTGATATCCGAATAATGAATATCATTCTGGATATAATGAACTTTCGACCACACGAACGACATGTAATTGTAAGAAGTCCACTTTCGACTTAAGAACCAAATATCGACAAAACAAACATTATTAACATATATGATTACATAATTATTATAACATGGAAATAAGTGATATAAAAGGAATAATGAACTTGAAAAACGTTCTTAAGTATGTTGAAATTAACTCAAGTTTATTATTTAGGACGTTAAATAACGATCGAGTCAAGTCGGAACCGAGGTAAGGGACTTCGTCTCAATCTCCTTTCATTGAGGCATATTTCGTTTTATACACAACATTATTTTATACGGTGTATAAAACCCTTTTAATTTTACTTTTATACAAAAGGAATCTTTTTCTATAAAGCGTTTTACAAAATGACAAAAAGGAATGTTTCTTTTACCGTACGCGGAGACAATGACCTTTTTTGCCGCTGCGAGTATTATTTGTTCTTTGGCTTCCTCAAAAAGCCGTAATGTTTTTTTAAAATGAAATAAATACCATATATTGTTTTATGTATTTTGGTATTGAAAAGAGTTTTTTATAATGGATTTGATATGTCAATATATTTTAGTGATATATTGTGATCAATGTGTGGAAATATTTTCTGTCCATTATATTTGTTTTATGTCTTATTATTTTATAATGGTACTTGGAAAATTGACTGGTGGATACATGATAAACCATATGACGGGTGGTGCCATGAATACCAAGATGGGTGGTTACGTTATAACCTCCAATGCATTGGGTATGGAAGTCATCCGTATGGCTATTCCATCAAGTGATATGTGTGGAAGTCGACCATATGGCTATTCAATTTAAGAATGTTTATGTCCCATGTTACCTATATATGTTATGTGATCTTTATATGGGTTTTATGGTAATATTTTGGATACAAAAGGGTAAGTAATGATATTTTATATTCAGTGACGAGTTTTTACTACATCATAAAGGTGAAAAGTATTACTTAGATAAAGTATACATTGTTTACTTGTTGTTTTAAAAAACTAACAGTTTTCATGAATTGTGTATCCCTTACTGTGCTTTTTATGCTCACACCATGTTTTTTTTGAAATTTTTCTCATTGGACATAATGTGGAATAGATTCAAGGATGGGATCAATGTAAAGTCATGCTATCTAAAACATGGAACTAGAAATGTTTCTTTTTATGACTTTTTATTTTATGGAAACTTAGTATAAGTTTCTACTTTGTAATCTTGTGAGATGTAATAGTTATGTCCTATTTCTCTAAAACTCTAATCCTCAAATGATCCTCAATGTGAATTATTCATTTAATTCAATATTATGTAAGGTTTAAGGCTGGGGCCTTATAGTTGGTATCAGAGGTCGGTTTAGATTACTTTAGGAGTTAGAAAATTGTTAAACTATAAGTTAATTTATGGTATGATTGAAATTATATAACATTTAAATATTACCATGTTGCTTCACCTAACATATTTCTATGTTCAGAATGGTTTTCTGCAGAGGAAACAAAGCAGCTATGTTGGGACGACATCAGGAGGAAGACAACCTTCCAAATCAGCAACCTAAGATTGTCAGAATCGGAACTGAATAGTTTGTTGCAGTGATGGAAAAGTTGAATCAGGTTATATATTGTGGTGGTATACATGCACGAGATCAGCCAGATCAACCACAGAGGAACATGTCAGTGGTGGAATATTTCATGAGGCAACATCCCCCATCATTCAGAGGATCATATGACCCCGTGCTAGCTGAAGGGTTTATTGAAGAAATGGAGAATATTTTTGATGTCATGGGGTGTTCGGAACATTAAAAGTTTAGTCTTGTTGTTTCCCGTTTTTATGGTGAAGTAGATCAGTGGTGGTCGATGATGAAAAATATCAGGGATAGTGATGAGATTGATGATCTTCACTGGGGAGAATTCAAAGGTATGTTTCCTATGAAATATTTTCTTAAGGTGGTTCTTCTTAGGATAAAACAACAATTTCTAGAATTGAGGGAGTATGATGACTCAGTGGCTGCTTATGAAGCAAAGTTCACTCAACTGGCAAGGTATGCTCCAAACTTCATACGAGATCTTAATAGTAAAATCAATAGTTTTTACTCAGGGTTAAAGCCAATGTGTCGAAGGGATATATCTTCTAGTGAGATCAAAATTTATGAAAAACTTGTTCAATGTGCATAGAAGGTGGAAATGGAGATTGCCGATGATCATGTGTTCTTTGAAAAACAACAGAATAAGAGGTCCAGTTGGCAGGAAAAGGGGAAGAATTCATCAAAGAAGTAAGGGGGTAAGAAAACCAAATATCCATCCTGTGATAAGTGTGGTAAAATGCATCCTGGATAATGTTTATCCATGTCTGGAAAGTGCTTTTGGTGTGGTAAGTCTAGTCATATTGCTCGTAACTGTAAGGAAGATGATCAAGTAGGAACTGAAAATTCAGCGGTAAGATGTTTTAAGTGTAATGAAATGGGTCATTATGCAAATGTGTGTCTAACGAAGAACTCAACTGGGGGAAAGAAGCCAGACTAAAAGAAGAAAGGGGTGGTGAAATCCTTTGCAACAACTTCAGCAGATGTTGGGCCATCAAATGAAGTTGTATCAGGTACACTGTTTTTTTGTTCGGATTATGCCAATGTGTTGTTTGATTCAGGGTCTACACATTTGTTCATTTCTGATATGTTTTCTAGTAAATTTGGAAATTCCATGTCATGATATGAATCATGAACTTATGGTAAAAAAAACCCGGAGGAAACATTGAGGCAAAAATAAATTATAAGAACCTTCCTATCCTTGTGTATGGAAAGAATCTACCTGCAAACCTTATTGTTTTTCCTCTTGTAGAGTTTGATGTTATTTTGGGCATGGATTGGTTTTCTGTTTAACATTCTAAGATTGAATGTAGAGCTAAAATGGTTTCTTTTCAGAAATATTTGCAGTTTGTATTCAAGAATGAACCCTTGATTTTGATAACATATCAGGAAGTGGAGAAACATGTAAAAGATGTAAATGAATGTTACCTTGAACATGTCTTTGAAAATAAAGTAACTGTACAGATTAATGATGTGCCCGTGGTAAATGAGTCTCATGATGTTTTTCCTTATGAGTTGCCTGGTATTATTCGTGATCGGGAAGTTGAATTTACTGTTGACTTAGTTCCTAATTCTAAGCCAATTTCAAAACCCCCATATCAAATGGCTCATGATGAACTTTTAGAGTTAAAGAAACAATTACAGGAGTTATTAGATAAAGGTTTCATTCCACCTAGCACATCACCATGGGGTTCTCCTATCTTGATTGTTAAAAAGAATGATGGTTCAATGAGACATTGCATTGATTATAGAGCCTTGAATAACATTACTCTTAAGAACAAGTATCCTTTTCCTCATATCGATGATTTGTTTGATCATCTCCAGGGAGCTCAGAATTTTTCGAAGATTGACTTGAGGTCGGGGTACCATTAGTTGAATGTAAAATAAGAAGACATTCTGAAGAATACATTCTATACTAGATATGGCCATTATGAATATGTAGTTATGCCTTTTGGGTTAACCAATGCTCCTACTGTATTCATGGACCTTATGAATAGAATTTTCCATGAGTTCTTGGATAAGTTTGTGGTTGTTTTCATTGATGATATTTTGGTGTTTTCTAAATGTAAAGAGGAGCATGAAATTCATTTAAGGGTTATCTTGTAAACATTAAATGAAAAGAAACTGTATGGAAAATTTAGCAAGTATGAGTTTTGGTTACAACAAATTTCTTTCCTGGGTGACATAGATTCAAAAGATGGCATAACTGTTGATCATGCTAAAACAAAAGTTATTGAAGAATGGCCTAGACCCACAAATGTAACCAAGATCCATTGTTTTCTTGGTTTGGCAGGTTACTACCGAAGGTTTGTTGAAAATTTTAACGGTTATATAGTCTAATGACTAAGCTAACTCGGAAGGGTGTTATGTTTATCTGGAAAAAAGAATGTGATGACTGTTTTCAGTATTTCAAAAGAAGATTGGTGAATGATCCAGTTTTGGAACTTCCTTCCAGGAATGGTGAGTTTGTTATCTACAATGATGATTCATTGAAAGGACTTGGTTGTGTCCTTATGCAGAATGATCTGGTAATTGCATATGCTTCACGCCAGTTGAAAACTCATGAGTTAAATTACCCTAGACATGATTTGGAATTAGCTGCTATTGTTTTTGCTCTAAAATTTTGGAGGCATCATTTGTATGGATTAAATTATGAAATATATACTAATCACAAAAGATTAAAGTATATATTCACTCATAAATAATTGAACATGAGATAGAGGAGTTGTCTGGAATTAATCAAGGATTATGATTGTACAATTCATTACAGTCCGGGAAAAGAAAATAAATTGGTTGATACATTTAGTCGAAAAAGTAATTCTTCATTAACCATGATACAATTGGAACAAGATCCTTTGGTTTTTGATTTGATAAACTTTGGCATGGAAGTTGTTTGTGCAGGAAGTCCTTCTGTTTTGTTTCAGGTATTATTGAAATATTCTCTATCAGTCCGAATCAAGCAAGCACAGAAGCAAGATACTGAGTTGCAGAAAAATGTAGAGATTGTTCATAAGGGTAATTTGCCTGAATTTATCATTGATAATGATTTTGTTTTGAGATTTGGGAAGATATTGTGTGTGCCTTGTGATTCAAAGTTGAAGATATAGTTGTTATGTGATGCTCATAGTTCTCCGTTTTCAGTTCATCCTGGCAGTACTAAGATGTACAGAGATCTGCAGGAGTATTACTGGTGGGATGGAATGAAAAGAGATATTGCTGATTTTACTGTGAAGTGTTTGACTTGTCAGAAGGTTAAAGCATAGTGACAGTTACCGAAAGGGATGCTGCAGCCTTTACCTGTAACAGAGTGGAAATGGGAGAAAATATCCATGGACTTCGTTGTGGGATTGCCAGAGACATCTCAAGGTAATAATGCAATCTGGGTTATTGTTGATCGCTTGACTAAATCTGCTCATTTCCATGCTATACGAGATTATTTTTCCCTATATTAATTTTCCCATTTGTATCTTAAAGAGATAGTCAGGTTACATGGAGTTCCCCTCTCTATTGTGTCCGATCGTGATCCCAGGATTACTTCTAACTTTTGGAAGGACCTTCAGAAGTCGTTGGGTACTGAATTAAATTTTAGTAAAAAATTTTATCCGCAATCAGATGAGCAGTCAGAATGAACAATTCAGACATTGTAGGATATGCTATGTGCTTGTTCTATGGATTATCAGGGAAGTTGGTACCAACATCTTTCTTTGGATGAGTTTTCTTATAATAAAAGTTTTCATTACAGTATACAGATGGCACCATTTGAGGAAATATATGGAAAGCGGTGTCGCACTCCAGCTTTTTGGGATGAAGTGGGTGAAAAGAAGTTGATGGGACCAGAATTGGCAGAAGGGATGGCAGAAAAAGGGTAGTTGATTCAGAAACAAATGAGAACGGCTTAGAGTAGGCAGAAGAGTTATGCTGATAACTGGAGTAAGGATCTATCTTTCGAGTAAGGTGACCATGTTTTTCTCAAAGTTTCATCGTGGAAAAGTGTGATGTGATTTGGTAAGAAAGGAAAGCAGAGTCCAAGGTTAATTGGACCATATGAAATTCTGGAGAAAGTTGGATCAGTTTCTTACTGAGTGGATTTACCTCCTAGTTTATCTCAATTACACAATGTTTATAATGTTTCGATGTTGAGAAAGTATATGCCACATCCATCTCATGTTTTGAGCCCCGAGGTAGTTCAGTTGGAAGAGAATCTCTCTTATAAAGAACAACCAGTCCAGATTCTTGACCGAATAGAGCCAGTGTTGTGAAATAAGGTAACTCACCAGGTAAAGGTTTTGTGGAAAAACCATATGGTTGAAGAGGCAACATGGGAATCTAAATATTCTATGATGGATAAATACCCCCCACTTATTTTGATATGTGAATAAAATTGCGAGGACGCAATTCCCAAATGGGGGGAAGGATGTAACATCCCAGGTAAATATAGAATAAAACATTCTCTTATTTATTAATATTTATGAATTAAATATTAATTTTACTTCAAAGGGTTTTCTATGTCGATAGCGTACCCGATACGCAACAAAGAGTTTCATTGAAATCTTACGTTGTATACTAGTAATAAAACAATATTATTTTAAATGGTAGTTACCAAGTAGTCATTGTATTGGCAAGATGAATAGAAATAACTAAAATATGATTATATATGTGTTTTTTAAATTTTTCTACATTTATCCAATAAATGATAAAGGCTTAAAATATGAGAAGAATTAAGTTTTAGGCATATATACTCTAACATTTAAAAAATGTTGACTTATCACCTTTTGATGGTGAACTATCTATAAATATAGTTTTGGTCACTCTTATACATTCTATCAGACCAAATAAAATTCTTCTTTAGAATTGGGACATCAAAATTTACTTTGTGTAAATTTTTGGTATTTTTCCGATAAAGTTCATTTTTTAATGAATAGTAAAAAATGTTGTATTTTAATTCAAAAACTTTTTTTAATATAATCTATTTATATGATTAGATTATCTTTTGAATTTGATTTAAAGTGAAATTAGAATATACTTTTACCATTTAATCCAACAGTGGTCGTTGGAATTAATTTTACTTTGAAATTGGACTTAAACTAGTGTTAATCTTTTGATAATTATTGTTTCATAAAAACACGCTATTTGCTCTGAAAGCGGAAATTAATTATTAAATTAATTGATGCAAAATATATGATTTTAATTTTTTAATATAGAAATCATTTTTGAATTCAGAATTTCAAATATAGATTCGGATGAATTTTTGGTATTTTTCTGAAAAACATCAATTTTTGATGAATAGTGAAACCACTAAATGGTACTTAAAAAACTGATTTTTCTTTTAAATAAAATTTTACCACCATTCTGTTTTGAATTTTAAAAATCTGACATACATGGTTGTCATTAAGAAGTAAAATGTGGTTCAATGGGATTAAAATAATTTTTTGGTGAATAGTAACTTTTATGTTTTTAATCGCGATTAGAAGTAATTATTGTAGTTTAAGGTAAAAATAATGTTTTAATAAAATGAAATGACCTAGACACATGTCTTACCCTTATTGGATGTGTTATGGCCGACCAATAAAATCCATGGGTCAACTTGGGGACCCCATGGAGCCACTTTGGTAGAAAATTTCATTAGTAAATTTTTATTTAAAGATAAAATAAAAATGTCACAAACATGAGGTGATTTAATAAAACAATTCTTAAATGGGGTTATACAAGTCATATTTTTTACTATAAATATTCATTAGAAATCTAAAAAGATTTACTACATCATGATATTTTTTTTATAATTTGTATACATTAAATAAATTAAATTATTTATGAATCGATGATGATGCAATGATTACCTCATTATTTAACGATTTAAATAAAATGAAAAGATAATGAAAATATAAGATCTACACATGTCAAAAACCTATTGGATTGGTGGATTTCTAACTCTTATCACCTTATCCTCTAAATATATAATTGTGGGACACTTTTTATCCGAAAATCATTTTATAATAAAGTATCTTTTCTTAACATTCCAAAAGTGCCTCTCCTCTCCTCTTATAAAAGGCCCCCACCTCTACCTCCTTACACACACCTCTCAAGCCTTTGGTTCGGCCAATATCTTCTCTTGTTGCCTCCCCACATCCCTCTCTTACTCCTAGAATCATCCCATTGGGCAGAAGTCTTCCCAATAAAGCCTTTTATCTCAAATCAAAAAGATTTACCCGTTCATAAGGTAATGTCTTCACTTGTGTTCTTTTGTTTTATTTTGCTTCTCCAACCCCCTAAACACATTTTATTCATTTCATTTGTAACAAATCTAGTATCTTCAATATTCTAGGATGTTGATATAAGATGTATTCGATCTACACTTACACAAACCTATATCTAATGGTAAAAGAACATATTGTTCCTGTGGATGGCGAATTTCTGCCTCATGAAACGATGATCGTTCAACACTCATATAACACCTTCAAAGGTGGCCATTAAAATTTCACAATGTTTGTATATGATATATAATATTTTTTATGTTTTTCTTATGCTTCTGTATTTTTTCATATATGGAATACCTTTATGGTTTCCATTATGTATAAACGTGATATCTTAATTTTAGGAAGTGCGGACTGCCGCCCCCTCAAATTGATTTGATTCGTTAATACCATATGTGCTACGTATAAAGGATAGATTTAATGATATTAAATATGATATTATACTGGAATTATAATATACCTTTATATAATTATTATTTTTATCCCTTAAATAATGAGATAGAAATGAAAGTAGCGTTCATGCGTACGTACGGCTTAACGTCTCCATGAACGGTGCATTTCATTTCTTATCCCCAAATGTAATGTTCTATTATATGTACATATATATAATAGATATATATGATGTATGTTACATTTAAATGATTAATATAATTCTGGAATTAAAATATACATATCTCTCATTTAGTTTTAATTCCATTAATATGACATAGAAATGAAAGTAGCGTTCATGCATACGTACGGGTTACCGTCTCCATGAACGGTGCATTTCATTTCTTACATCTAAATGATTATGTAATATTATAAATACATGTATATGATGGATATATATGATATATATGATATCCAAATCATGAATATCATTCTGGATATAATGAAACATTGACCACACGAACAATATGTAATTATAAGAAGTCCACATTCGACTTAAGAACCAAATATCGACAAAACAAACATTATTAACATAAATGATTACATAATGTTTATAACATGGAAATAAGTGATATAAAAGGAATAATGAAATTTTAAAAGGTTCTTAAATAAGTATAAAGTAACACAAGTTTATTATTTAGGAGGGTAAATAACGATCGAGTCAAGTCGGACCCGAGGTAAGGGACTTCGTCTCAATCTCCATTCATTGAGGCATATTTCGTTTTATACTGAAATTTGTTTTATACGGTGTATAAACCCCTTTGACTTTTACTTTTATACAAAAGGAATCTTTTTCTACGAAGCGTTTTACAAAACGACAAAAAGGAATGTTTCTTTTAACGTACGTGGTGACAATGACCGTTTCCGCTGCCGCGAGTATTATTTGGTCTTTGGCTTCCTCAACAAGCTATAATGTTTTTTTAATGAAATAAATACCATATATTGTTTTATATATTTTGGTTTTGAAAAGGTTTTTTTATAATTGATTTTTTATCTCAATATATTTATGAGATATATTGTGATCAAAGTGTGGAAATGTTTTCTTTCCATTATATTTGTTTTATGTCTTATGATTTTATTATGGTAGTTGGACATTTAATGGGTTGTTACATGATAAACCATATGATGGGTGGTTCCGTGAATACCATGATAGGTGGTTACCTTATAACCTCCATTGCATTGGGTATGGAAGTTGGTCGTATGGCTATTCCATTAAGTGATATGTGTAGAAGTCGACCGTATGGTTATTCAATTTAAGTATGTTTATGTCCCAAGTTACCTATATATGTTATGTGATCTTTATATGTGTTTTATGGTAATATTTTGGTTACAAAAGGGTATGTAATGATTTTTTATTTTCAGTGAATATTTTTCAATACATCATAAATTTTAAAAGTATTACTTTGATAAAGTATACATGGTTTACTTGGAGTTTTGAAAAACTAATAGTTTTCATTCATTGTGAATCCCTTACTAAGATTTTTATGCTCACCCCACGTTTTTTAAATGTTTTTCACAAGACATAATGTGGAATAGGGTCAAGGATGGGATCAAGGGAAAGTCATGCTATCTAAAACATGGAATTAGACATGTTTCTTTTTAAGATTATTTATTTTATGGAAAGTTAGTAGAAGTTTCAACTTTGTAATCTTGTGAGATGTAATAGTTATGTCCTAATTCTCTAAAACTATAAACCTGAAAAGATCCTCAACGTGAATTGTTCATTTAATTTAATATTAGGTAAGGTTTAAAGTTGGGGCCTTATAGTACATGGCCGATTATGTTGGTAAATTATAACTTACCACTATGGTTATGCATGAAATGAAAATAAATCATGTTATCTATTTTTATATTAGAACAAAAAAACCTAGTAATTATATTGATGTTTGTAACAACCCAAGATTTTATGATAGGTATTCCTTTTAATTTATTTTATGTCATGTGTTTTATGTTACACCAAGATTATCTAATGATTAAACTATCATTGATTCATCCTCTATGTGTTTTCATCATCATCCTAAACTATGAGGTGGTATAATGGAACATCATGTTAAAAATAATCTGTATTATCCTAAAAAGAACACCAGCTTGGATCCAATACTGTGAAAGAGGAAATGGTAAGACACTCTTGAATGGAAACATTTAATTTTTAAGATTAATTATTTATTTTTCTTAATAACTCAAAATTCAATCGAATTAAAAACATGTGAAAATATGAATGATGTGTGATTGTTTCCTAAATCTCACACCGAAATCCAATATCACTTCACATAGTGGGACCAATAAACCGGAATATCGTTGAATTAGATCATATGGGGTGCTCAATACCCCTTTCAAAGCAGATCTCCCCTATTTACAAAACATTTTAAGATCAATTGAAACTGTTTCTTTAGAAACACATGCCTTACTCAATTGTTCAATATCAAAAATCCATAATATCCTTCAATTTTTTATAACAAAACTATATTACAACACTCTTTCCACAATGGTACCCCTCTAAGACTGATTGAAAATGAATATGGATGATGAATAACAAAGGTCATCTCTTATTTTATATATATTGGTTTCCAAAACTGATGGAATATCATAAACACACGGTGAAGTAACATTACTCCATAATAAGAATATAAGGAAGGTGAGATAAATGAAACCACCACAAAATAATACACATAAATAAATAAATTATTTAAATACAAGTATGGAATTTTATTCAGTTAGAACATTTGTGAAAAATGAATCCAAGGGTATCAAAATAATACATTGAAAATGTCCTCGAAAATTATATTGCTAATGAACAACTCTATGAAATAGTATTTTCCATAATGATCAAAAACCAGGAAATATAGACTTGATGAATTATTTATTTATGTAATGTATTCAATAAATTATATACTTAGTATAATCCTCCCAAAATCACTCTTTAGTGGTGATGAAATCATACTAATTTTCCATGAAAAACCAATTAAACTTCCATGATACATAAATGTGCATTCTAAGTACCTAAACTCATCATTCATTATCACTATTCATTGTTTACATGTAATAAAATAATATCATATATATTATAAAATTTATTTTACACTAATACCACATTCCCATTGATTTTTCACTCTATCCAATGTTTTTTTGTCTAGATCCTTATCATTCTAATAAGAAAAATGAGTCAAAAATAATATATAATAAAATATAAACCCCCTGAACTACTGAATACAATCATCATCACCACCTCTAAATAATTTCTGATTTGTATTACTAGGATCCAAAATATCTCATTTACCATGTTATATCCCTTAAGTCATCACAACCCATTCACATCGTATCAATAATTGTCCTTAGTTTATTATATCATGAGATCTGTGTGTGTGAAATTACAATAATCCCTTAAACATAATGATATATTTATTCTAGAAGGTAAACTTAGTGCAAAACAAAATGAAATTATAATCTTATATAAGATGTTGGAGAATATGAGGTAGGCATCTATCTATCTTATCAAACATTGATATTAAGAAATACCCCCACCCCCTGGAGCTCTCACGGAGTTAGTGTCCTTGCCAACATGGGCTAGGAAGGGTATGAGATCGCATAACATAATAAATATATTGAGCTCAGAAAAAACTATAGGAATCTCTTTAGACTTATTTTCAAATACAACTAACTAATATTGGTAAATTGAATGATATTAATCGAGTTTATATATCCCACAGTCACACAAATTGTTTGATATAGACCATTCTAAATATTCATCGTGCTCATTTTTAAGTACTCTTTTAAGCTTATTTTGGTAAAAATATTGGTAGGGTCATGTTTTGGAGATATTAAAGGTGAAAATGGGTAAATTTGGAATCCCATTTTTCAGTACACACATTGGTAAAATCACTTTATTTTTCAATAGGAAGTTGTGTTCCCCATTTGGAGGCATATGAGGTGGCATGCGTTTGGGGCATAGTTTGGCCCAATCATGTCACTTCCCTCCCAAAATAGTGCACCCTCCAAAATATGGTATTCTCACGGTGTGTGATTTTTCTTCTACAAAAATAATACATAGTAAAAATATTTCAACCCATGTTTAGGGGAACATAGATGAAGTGCATGGTTTTGAAAACTGTGCACCTCTTTTAAGGAGGGTTTGCGAGCTGGTTTTAACCCCCCATAAATTTTTTATTCGATTTAATGAACCCTCAGTTATTATCTTAATTCTACCCCACTAAACATATGGTGATTTCTGTCATTTAGGAGGTTTCTGAGATTGTTATAAGGCTCTATTAATTCCATTATTAGTTAATCAATGATCGAGTTAATGAATCAAATACTTTTGGGTATGTGATTTCTTCCCCGTTTTATTTTATCTATCTCCCATCTCTAATTCATGATGTTGGTGGATGATTTTTCCGCCATTGGTGATGGTTTATTGTAAGGTTTTGATAGTTGGGGTGTTTTATCTTTGACCTTGGTTTTGATCCTATATCTCTTCCATCATAGTTAAATTGACCATGCATCATAAAATTAGGGATTTTGGATTAGTGAAAGTCTGTCAATGATATTAAGGTAGGTGTTATAACTATCAAAATAAATAGTCTTGATTATTATCGGCTATATATAAGTTTGAAATTGAAATTTCCACTTTGGATAATTGATTATTTATGTGATTTATGTAATTGACTTTCTTTTAAATTCCGAAACCCTTCAGGGATCCCATTCGACCAAATTATTATTTTGAAACAAGACATAATCGTATCCCATGGGATGTGATGATAAAATTGATCTGATAAATCATGAATTCATCACGATTGATAAATGGAATTTTTATATGGTAGATATAAAAATTATGAATTTGATGAATAATGGATTTTAGAATTGGATGATAAATTGGTTATGAATGTGGAACCATGAGATTAGATATCTGTGAATAGGTTGTGGGACATGAAATTCTTCTCTAAATATCCATAAGGGTCCCTATATATTCTCTAGTCCCACATGATATAAATTTATTACATGTTATCATTGAGTTGTGGGATACCGGTTTATCCTCCAAAAAAATCATTGGGTGCCATATTCCAGTTATATAAACCCATTAAATGATTGTGAAATTGGATGTTAAATTATTAATGATATATCATGATAAAATGAAATTTCATATCACTTTATTGGATCGTTCATACTCCACTGTGGGATAATGTATATATGATTAAACATGGTTTCATCGTGATCCAAGGGGCTTATGTGGTTATATAAATAATAATTTAATGTTAGAATTATTTACATTAGTATTAGTCATTTTTAATTTATACAAATGAATACATTATTATTTTCTAGATATTATTCTATTGACCGTTGGAGGTGGCCTACATAGTTGTACTCAAACCTCACTTCCTTGATCAGCATACAAATATGCATTATTTCTATAGGGTAGGATAAGGTAAAGATCACATATTAGATAGTTGAGTTGGGATTTGGATGGATCATTGATGAGTGGAAAACATTATTATGGGACATATTAGTATTTTTAGAGTTTATTTCTTTTTGTATATTATTTAAAAAACTTACACATATATGGAATGACATATTTACTTCTTTGGTTTAAATATTGCTTTACCATTTTGAATTAATCATGTGATATTGGATGACTAGTGATTAAGAAATAATCTTAGTTGTTCTTTATTATTAATTTTTTTATTTTTTTTATTTAACGTGTTGTTTTGGTTTTATAAATAGTTTATTGTTTCCCCACATTACATATTAGTCCCTCAATTTAATTCTATATCCCCAGTATTTTTTTGAGACAATCCATTGGTTATGTGTTGTTCTAGCTAAAGGCACTGTTGTGTGTCACCCAGGTAGGGATGTTACAATGTGGTGTCAATGAAATTTTCTTTTCTTTTTTTATTTCTATTTAAGAATGTTATACATGAAACTAGGATGATTGAGACCAAGTTTATGAGTTTTTTTCATAGTAGTAGTTAACCCCTGTGATTGGTAAAACCTAAGTACCCCGGATAGGATGTTGTCCTCTATTTTTTTAATGTCATATTTTATTTTACCTGGGGTGATGAAATTTTAGTTTAATGTAATTATTTTTCATATATTTACCTAGTTTCCAAGAATATCTGCTGATTTATTTATTCATTCATCATTCTAGGATCTCAATATTCTATGCTACATGAAACCATCAAGGTATGCAAAAAAAAGTTATTTATTGGTGCGTTGTTAAAATGAAATTATTTTCATTAATTCATATTATTTAAAATGGAATGTTTTATAATAAGAAATTTTTAATATAAAATGTCATTTTTTTGGAAATTTTACATTAATTAAATTGATTTATAATATAAAACCATGACAATTTGGAAGTGTTTTACAATATGTGATCCATGACCTAGGTGGGGTGGTTGAGGTCAGTGATAATGATTATGTGTTCACTATGTAGTGGAGTATAGGGGATTTATTTTTAAACCTTATTTGAATACCTCTTAAGTAATTGTGATAATTATGTTTAATATTTTTTATTTCATGTGTTTGGAATTGTAGAGACATGCCTCAGTGAAAAATTATATTAATAGAATAAGAAAGGATTATTGATATAAATGATCCTTTAACACTAGATCCATAGGACCTGAATATTCCAAGTTAATGAAAGCAAAATTAGTTGAATGAGACAATTTATTATAGTATATTTTTTATGAAGACAGTATCAGATTGGGTTGTGATGAACATGTTTGATCTAAAATGTTAGATTCAGTAGCTTTACCCTTCGGCCATTATAAGAGACGGCGGACATGGGGAAGCTGAGTTTTGGATTGACTCCATCCATATGATTCTTTACCATTTAGATAATATTTCTAATAAAATAGTCATATAGTATTCTTATATGTAATGTTTTCTGGTGAAACATTATTGGGATATTTAGGCTTATGATGAGATGCATGGGTGAATGGTTTTTAAGGTCTTCTTGGAAAATTTTGTCTATCACTCTTTCCCTAAGACTCTTTACAATGAGAGGGATGATGAGTTTATGTGGTAGAACTTGGAAAATATGTATATGAAGTACTATGATACTATCCTTAACAAAATTATTCTTTTGTTCTAGTGTCATTAGGATATAATGAAATTAGTGTGCTGTGATTTCAAGAATGACTATAGTGTTAGATTAATTCATGTGTAAACTTATCTCAGCAGAAAAAGATTTCTGAAGATGAGAATAAGGCTCTCATTTATAAGGGGAACATGAAAGAGGCATAAAATTTAAGGTATGTGGTTTCATTTGGATGGATAGGAGTTAAATATTCTTTTATTAGGAAGTTTAACTATGGGAACGTCAACAAAGGAAGTTGAAAATAGAGTATCCAAGAGGATTGTTCAATTACTCAGAGAACTAACAGAGTATACATCCACCATTGTTCGTGGTTATGTCACTATCATATCCAATTCCCCCAAGTAGTATTATAGTTCTATGATTAGGGTATGATGGAAAACCAATAATAGTTATGCAAGAAACCATGACATATGGGTGGTGATAGTGGATATAGACCAAATCAATATAATTTACGGGGGGTATTCCACTCTATATAAGTATGGAATTTTGAGTTGGTCAACCTATAGAGTTCAAGGTGCGGGATATGGTACATTTGAGAAAGATAACCTCTTTCAACATAATAATGTATCTCATGGGACTCAAACTACAGTACATAGAATATGGGAAATTATAGTTTCATGCAGTTCAGTTTTTAATTGTGGATAGAATGGTTCGAACATAAACAATTGGATTTACAACTCCTATAGATTCTATAATTTCATGTTCTTTATATAATACATGATAAAATAATTCTTTTACATCTTCTTCACAAGTCAATGTATTTATCTTGATGGTGGTGTTTATGTGTGGTGTTATAATGATCGACACATTGATGGGTGTACAGTGGAGGGACAACTATTTATACATGGGGCATTCTCTAGAGGATGGGGAGTATCATTATCTTGGGGATCTATACATAATTAATATTTCATGATTTGAGTTGATCTCTTATACAGCCTGGTTAAAATCATACCAATCCCACTTAAATAGTGTCCATAGGACATCAACTGTTACATATTCTAAGGGTCATTGTTATATTCATCATGTGTAATGGGATATTCATTTAGGCCTTTTGGAGATAGTTCATCAGTTACTTGGGGAGATCACCACCCAATATGTAAGGCTTTTCCTAGATGATTGGGTTGTGAAGCCCGATATCATTCCACCCATATAAAATCATTTCTCTTGTATTGTTCTTAATGACTTCTCTGAGATTCCACCATAATGGGATATTTAATTTACTATTAATATCTTTCCTTAATAAGAATAGGTTTTTATTCCACCATAAAAATTGTAACTAACTGATATTAAATTTCTATATACACAGTTAGAAGAGTTGATAGAGAAGTTATTTAAACATATGAATGAATCTCCTTATAATATATTTCTTTTGTTTTTCTAATAAGGGTGATGGAACGTTGCGTTTGTGTTATGAATTTGGATTCTGAATTGGAAAATATTAAATAACTAGTATCCTCTTATACATATCAATATCCTCTTTGACTAGTTTAGAGGATATTCTGTTTTCTCCGGGATTGACTATATTTTAAGGTATCATTATTTGAGTGTTACACCTTATGATATTCCAAAGATAGATTTCATACGTAGGTATTTTCTATATGAGTATTTTATGATTCCGTTTGGGATGAGGAAAGCCAATTCTGTGTTTTTGGCATTAATGATCCAAATATTTTACCCATACTAGGATTAGTGTTTGGTTTTTGTAGAATAAATATCAGTATACTATAAGACTCGTGATGGTAATTCCCAACATCATGAACATTTCCTATGTAAACTGAGATAGAATAGGATATAATCCAAGATATCAAAGTGTAAATTATAGATTAGTTGGTTATATTTCATGGGAATCATCATCTCTAAGGAGGGTGTATCGGTAGAGCTTGATAAGGTGTGTGTAGTGATTTCTAGAGATCATCTCATGAATGTTTTTTATATCCAAATATTTATAGGGTTGATAATATATTAAATGAAGTTTATCATGGTCATTTACCATTTAGATGCACTATTTTATTGACTGACCATAAAGGGGATAATGTTTTAATAATTTGGAGCATGTGATAATTAATTCTAGGAGTTAAAGTAGTGTTTTACTACCACACCAAATTTGACCCTACCCAAGATATGTGAGGAATATACAATATTTTTTGATGCATCCATGGTCAGACATAGAGAAGTGTTAATGTTTGGGGACAGAGCTATGGATTATAGTTCATGGATTTTTAGGCGGCATGGAACTAATTTCCAACTGCATGATCGAAAGTATGTTATGTTGGTTTATTCATTAATGTGATAGAGACATTACCTATAAAGTGAAAAATATTTTTATGTATACCAATTATAAGAGTTAAAAATTAATATTATCCCAAAGTTATTTATCCTCCTGTAGTGGATATGGTTTTGGTATATATAATAATTTGATTGTGAGATAACATATAACTCAGGTAAGGGAACTGTAATGTTAAAATATTATTTTTATATAAAAATACCTTGGTAGATTAGAAGTATATTTTGAGATGAAGATAATGACCTCACTAGATGATATGCATATTCAATTTCAAGAGAGTCTAAAATGATGAACCTTGTGTCCATATCTTTTGAGTCTAGACTTCTAAGATGATCCTAGGAGAAGAAGTATGAGGATTATATGTTTTTTTCTTTAAGGTAAATACATAGTGGATGGGAGTCAGGTTCAGATTATAATATTGATTAATATGAGATCATCCAAGTCCTCATTTGTGTTGTTATTTTTATGAGTTTACGTGTGGATATTATTCTTGAGTTTCATGAATCAAACTGGGTAGTGCATCCATGTTTTTCTATACTATAATGGAACCTATGATGAATGTATTGGTTTCTAATTATTAGAAAAGAGATTGTAGGGTTTTTGACCCTATGCTAAACCTTTTGACAAGAGAATGATGAGAATCAAAAACATAATGGCTTACTATAGTCATAGTCTATTTTATAATGAATGTGTCATGGCGTTATCATGGATTTCATGGTCGGTATTCATTAGATACCTAGTAAAAATGATTCTATATGGATTGTTGTCAAAAGTTTGATGAAATTATCGCATTTCATTCGTATCTGGATGAATTTTAACAAGGACAAATTGGGTTAGATGTATATATTAAAAATAGTCTATTTTCACAGAGTACTGAAAAATATTGTTTAATATCATCATTCCTGATTTACATAATACTTTATGAAATTATTATAGAAGGATATGGATATTCATGTCTTCACCCATAAAATGATGGGTACTACATTCATAATATTTTGGATCTAGAGGAAATACTATGAGCATGCATCATAGACATTGGTGGTTGTTGGAAGAATCACCTATCACTCATGGATTTCACTTGTAATATAAGATATTAGTATACTATTCAGAGAGAACCATATGTTTAAATATATTAGATTCCACACAAATCATCTCTTTGATAGTTAGAGGTAGGTGAGTTTGAGTTTTTGTGATTTAATATCATGTAGGAGACATCATAACATGTCTAGTTAACTCAGAAACATGTGTTTATAGATCAAAGTAGGAAAATTTTGAATGTCAATCGACTTAGAAATCCAATTGAGTTTGAAGTGGGTGATCATGTGTTACATTTGGGTGTCTCCAATATTGGAAAAACATAGGAATCAGAGGCCAAAATATTTTCCACAATAGTTTTTGTTACTTTTAAAATTTCATAGTGGATCATAACAATTTATTTCTGATTAGATATTACAAAGTGGAATAGTTATATGCATGATTTTTTTCACATTTCACAGATTCAATAGTATGACCCCTATGAAGACCCAATCTTTACATACATTGAAATTTCATCATTGTTTTCGGAAATAAATAAAAAATTAAAAAAATACATTCCCAAATACCACATTTGTTTAGTTTATTTGGATATTTGGAACAAATTATCCTAATTAGTGAAAGATCTTAAAAATCACGCATTAAAATCTTACCATATTTTTCCTACCAAAAACCATTATTTATACTTGGGGAAAATAGATCCTATGAAAAGGGTGTGTTCAAATTATTAGTAAGGGTAAAAATAGAAGATATCAAAGATAAAATAAATATAAGAACGTAAAAACATGTAAATAAAATTTTAAAATCATGCCATTTTTATCATATAACAGAATTCTAAGTCATGAAATAAATCTTGGTAATTCATAAGACAGAAACCATAAGTGAACATAATCCAGGTGAAAATATCATTGACATAGAACATGTTATTGTAGAAAAAATGGCATAAAAGTAATTTTTATATTTTCCAAGGCTGATTTCTAGGAACATAATTGTTGAAAAATTCGTATACTAAACCAAATTTATTCTTCATTCCAACCCTGTATTACTAAACTTGATTTAAATTTTGTCCTATAAATGTATTTCTGAACAGAATTTATGTTCCATTACATTAATTTCTATCTCAGGAGATATAAATCTTTACCAAATTTATGGGTGTGATATATAGGTATCACCATCTTATAATGAAATCATTTATACATGTTCCCAAAAAAATCATTCATCATAGCATAACCCACAGAATGAAAAATATTTCTCAACTATCATTCCATCCAAACATAATCCATGTAAAACAAATGGATTTCATAAATACAATTCCATCAAAAAATATAATCATATTAGTGACGTATACTAAAACCATAACCCTATTATAGAATTGAATGTTAAATGAAAAATAATTTGGATAGAACACTTAGAATTAATTCTTGAGGGAAATATACTCTCTTCTATATAATGGTTTTATTTTCTCAAAATGTTGTGATATTTTAAAACAAAATAATTTATTTTAAAATAAACAATAAATATTATAAAGTAAGGTTCATGGAAATATGGTTTTTTGAATACAAAAAAACTCCATTCATTCCGTATAAGTTAATAGAAATCATTTTTCTCTAAATTTTTTTCGAATGTCAAAAATCATCTCATATTGAAAAAGAAAAAAAAATTAAAACCGTCTAATAAAATTCACCAATTAGAAAAATTTAACATTAAAAGATTGTATAAGGATATAAAGAACATTTTGTAATACATTTTAAGGAATCATTGGCATGGATGATAAATATACTCTTGTGTATACATACGTATAAAAAATCTCGAATAATAATGACATTATGAAATTATTCATAACAAGATTATAGTCAATTGATTTATATGATTCGTAAAATAAATAAAATTAGATTCCTAACATAATAATTATAAAAATAATCAAAATAAAATTCTCAATCATCATAAACATTGTTAAAATGAAATAGGTGGTGTATAAGGCATTTGTCCTAGAGAAATAATGTGATACAAAATAATCCATTAACGTAGGTCTCATACTTTTTTTATGTATCCAAACTTCATGTATAGATATTAAAATAATATTCTTCATTTATTCTAGATTCAGAGTTTTCTTTAGGATATCATATGTGATCATATTAACATATTTTTGTTAATAACATTATTAGTCATCCTTTTTGTAATTACTTTTTTATTTTCATATGCATGTTTATAAGATAGGTTCTTATTCCGCATTATATATTATAGTTATATACATTAAATATTTATATTAATATAATTTATAAACTGTTTTTCTTCCAATACATTTATATAATCATTCTTTGATAGATATCGTGTAGAATGAGTCACATTTCATTGTGGAGATGGTATTTTATACATATGCATGAGCGAAAGTACCATTCTGATAAAAAAAATTGTATGGAAGTAGATGATATAATTTTTTTTTCCAAAATACATGTCATGTAATAATAAAAACATGATGTTATTATTTTCATCATTATACTCATCCATGTAAATTTATGTTGAAAACAGATTACACCATGACGTGTAGATTGCATTTCGTATGTATCCACGCAAGGTGAATTCGTTTTTCATCTAATGGATAGAAGGTAGAATGTTGTTGTTACATAACCACAGTAACATATCATTGTATATGTAATGCTGGAGTTATAAATTTATAATAGAAATGACTCATCAAGAATAATTATATTAAAAAATAAATTTAATGAATCGATAGAGCGGATTACCTCTTCTTCGATGCGCTCCCTCTAGATCAGCTCTTAAAGATCAAGATTTAGTCTTTTGAGAATAAATAAACCTCTAGAATGTGACAGAAGAAGTTTATAAGAAAAATTGGAAGGTTATGGCCGATATTTATGGATCAATGTAATAACAAAATGAAAGTGTAAAGTGCCCCTTTATAATTGAGGTGATGGGAACATTTTGAAACCCCAACAATATAAACTTATAATAATCTCAAACAACATCGAAAAATAATAAAACTGATCTTATATTTTATATGAGATGAGATTACTATGTAATCTCATCAACCAGAAATTTTTAGACAAGATTTGATTTAACCTTAAGCAATATCATTTTCATTTTACCCTTGGTTATTCTTTTTTAATTTTAATTATGGAAATAAGTTGTTTAATATTAAAATTTTCTAATTTTAACTTATTTTCTGTATCATAGAAAATAAATGAATATATTAAAACAAATTAGAGAATTCTATAATTATTTGATATTATTAAAAATACTTATCTATTTTTAAATATTTTTATAATACATTTTTTTTCCAATATCAATAATATCATTTTGACACTATTCAATTAATAGATTTTTAAAAATATCCAGAAAACATTTTAACGATTAAAAAATATTTTATTATATATTTATGGGGTGAGGTTCATCTGTAAAATTTGTTGGATACATTAATTAATCTAAAATTATATTTTTTTAGTATTTTTAATAAAACTAATTTGATATTTCCATTAAAAAATTAATTACTACATCAGTTTTGTTCAATTATTTCATATAGTTATTAGATTAGTAAAAATTAAAAATAAAATACTAGGTCAAATATAATTATTATATATTTTATAATAACTCTTATTACTGAATATATGACCTAGGAAATACTACATTAAAAATGTTACATGTATTAAAACCTAAATGTGACAACTTTAACATCACATTAAATAAAATAATATAAGTGTGATAATCACTTCCATAAGGATCCACATAATAAATAACTCAACACATGGATGGTTATTGTAGAGATATAATCAAGTAATAATATTTAGACATGTGTACTGGTCTTTAAAATGTTAATAATGTTTTAATAAAAATTATTTTGTTGATTATCCATCCATTAAAAAATATCTGCATCATCAATGTATAAGCATTTATGTTAAATATTTATTTAAAACAAAAATAAAATAATATATAATTATAATTAAAAATATTTTATCTTATAAATTCTTATTTATATTTGAATTTATCCTCAATTTATATTTATTTTAAAAATGATAATGTTATTAAAATTTCAGTAAGACATAGATAACTTTTCTTTAATGAAAATAAATTAAATGTATTAATATAATCCAAGTGGCTTCCAAATGTTATCGGTATGGACCATGGATGGTCTAGGTAGATATTCACTCCGTCAATCATATTATAGAAAATGTTAAAGTACTTTTAATGTATTATATTTATATTTAACTACCATATTTACCTTTTTACTTTAATTAAAAAAAATTTACGTTACTATTCTTAATTTCCCAAAATAATAGAATGAAATTAAAATAATTTAGACATAATGAATAAAAATATGAAATCTATTTTTTCAAATTAAAAACATTGATGTTAATGTAAATAATTTTAAATTTATCGGGTTATCGTAATGAATGACATGTTTTTTAATAATAAAACATTTGAAAATATTGAAATGTTTTTACATGAATGTTCATGGTAAAATTAATTGTAATGACCAATATTATATTAAATGGTAATAATATATTATATTTTTAAATTAAAACAATTAAATAATATAATTTATCAAAATAAACTATTTCAATGAAAAAAAAACAATTAAATTTTATTATATTTATACCATTGATGAAAATATTAAACCTCACAAAAGAATATAAATAAAATCATCCAATGTAAATTCTTATATCATTAAACCAAATAAGAAGATTATTTTCTAATATATAACATATAAAAGTGTAAAAACTAGATTCAAAATTTTTTTCCATCAACATGTGGAAAAACTATATTTTTTTACCTGTTGTTATTTTACTGGAAAATTTAAATTTTTATATATAACTAATGTTTAGAAGAAATATAAGATGAATTGTAAAGATTATATTTAATATATTATATTTATAGTAAGTTAATATAATCCATCAAAATTGATTTAATTATTTTGTAAACTCGCCTATTTCCATTTAAATATTTTTTAGAAGAAATTGAATATTATTCATACATGGCGATATAAATACTAGCTTATAAGGTAAAAAATAATTTTTAGTTTTTCACATGAACATGATTTTGTGTGAACTAAATTATATCCAACGAACATGAAATTTTGTGAAACATAATCCAAGTATAGTGTTGTGTGTACAATAAACAAACTCGGTGTGGTGTATAGCACAAGTTGACTAGTAATCCAAATTTTTTATTTCAAAATATCCACTTTAAGGAAAATAGGTAACTAAATTTATAGTTCCAAAAGATACTAAATCATTTTTCTGGAATCCAATGTTGCAAAATAAAGCACATAACTAGTTTTCAAAATTTGAATTTCAAAAACAATTCTGAACCTGATGCCTTAATTCTGTAATTAGTTGTGTCAGTTGGAGTCACATCATTGGCCATTAGCCATAAACAGAATTGGTAATCAACCATCGTCACCACCCATCCGAATTCATTGGCGAGGAAGCCATCAGGATCCGTCATCGTCAATGATAAGCACTAGCATCGTTGTTGGATACACACAACATGGAGTATCATCATTGTGAAAAAAATACCACCATCAGAGCGTCCAATTTCTTCCACATCACACCTCCTAATATTACAACCGAAACTCAAAGCACACCATCTGAAAACCTCACCATGATCCAGTGAACCAAACTGACATATTATGGAAATAAGTAAACAAAGGCCAGAGTAGATTTTGTGTAGTATCGAACACAATACATTAAATAAATGATAAAATATATATCTCATAAAAATATATGGTTATTGAATTATACCCCTTAAAATGATTCTATCACTCAAAATTTATCTGGGTTGTTAAATGATTTAATACATAAACATTTTTTTAACAAAAATCCACCTCATAAAAACTTGGACTAAATATTTCCCTTAAAAAACAATAATTTGAAATTAAAATTTCCCCAAATTAAATCTTAACTAGGTCTCTACATATGATAACATATTTGATGATATTTTCTGAAGAAAAGCATAATTAATCATTGAGATTTATAAAGATCACTGATCATAAGAATTTTTGTGATATAGTGACTGTTATGGAAAAATACAAACTAAAGAAATGTCGAGGACATTGATTTTATCAACATTGATGACAATAGGACAACCGTTTACATCATGATCACTCTTTCTTAATGATGAAAATATTAATTAGAAGATATACCTGCTTTTTTCGGTACAACCTTTCTATTTCTTGTGACATGATCGATTTTTTCTTAAATTATTATTCAATTAAAATGAAGTTGAATTTTTCATTCTAAAGGCATTATCCGATCATGAAATTCAGATATTGAATGATATGTCATTCTATATATCTTGATCACAACTAAAAAGAGTATCACATGTTATCAAATATGAATAAGTCTACCTATAGTGATATAATAAAAACATCATCTAGAGTATAATTTATACTATTGGTAAATTGATAACCATATAATACTTCTGAAAAATAATAATCCAAAACTATATAAAGTGGTATACTTAACCATCTTAAGATTTATCCCCCCATATATCAAATTTTATCTCTTTTTGTCGCATTCTCATAATTTTATCACCATCCTCATATATTCTCTTGAGTCATAGTATTAACATGAATTAACATATATTATTATTGAAAACATGCATGCTTAATTATTCAAAAAATATATTATATATATTCCTTTGTACCAATAAGTTGTATACTTCATCCTTGATAGTATAACCATCTTCAAAAAAATCCATACTTATCTGCCAATTTAATTATTCCAAAATAACATATCATTATCCAAACATCATTATCTTCATATAAGGCTCATATTTATTTTTATATTTACCTTAATCATTTTGACTCTAAGTATATTATAATACCCTTCAATAAATTTTCATGGTTCTTATTACTATTCATCATATCCCTTCCAATCCTTATTGTAATATTTATACTGAAAATATTACATATTTCATGATTCATGGAACATTATCTTTTAATTCTTTAATCATCCAACATTATTCATAATCTTTTAATCATGATCAATCCACTTAGTCTTTCTTAAACTATTAATCTATCTTATGGTTCCTCAAACATAATTTAACCAAACATTTTGATATAAAATAAAAAATAATACTAGAACATCACATACCATTAACATGATAATAAAAATATTTTTATCTTGAGTCGTATAACCAATAATAATACAAAATTCAAGATCATATTTATGATATTTCCTCTTATGAAATTATTTTTAATGGTTTTCATACTTTCCACATATGAAGCATTCATGGTTATCTGTGTTATATCTAGTTAAGAGTATTAGCTAAGACCTGAAAGCTAAATGTGAGAAATAAATATCAAAGATTAACAAATCATTAGTTAGGTAAATTACTTAAATTATTTCAATAAATGATATATTAGGTTTAATCCAATGATATTAATTATTATAATAAATAATATAGGATTATACCATACACATATACTGATCCATAATAAATCCTAAGACATATCCTTAGATATTTCTCTAGGGATCTCACTAGTGTTTTCTCATCCTAGTTAGCAAATATAAACTAAATCTTCACTATAATACCAATATTAATGGTACATTATTGATGTATATTTTCATTCCACCTTTTTCATAATACATAGTACATTAGAAAAATAGATCCCAATGACCGTATTAGTTTATTTCTATTATAAACTAGAAACACAATCATTTGTTGGGGAAAGATCTTCAATATCAACCACAATGATCTACCCCTTTATTTTTACTACCTATAACCTTTCATTATTACAGGGGGAAAATAAAATATACGAAATGGGTGAAACAAAATGATTATTAAGGGTAATCATCGAAAATATCAAAAAAAAATACATGAAAAAAAAGTAAAAACATGAATATAAACTTTGAGTGTCATAAAATGTATAATATATATCAAAATATTGATCTATGAAATAAATTTTGGCATTTCATATGACATAAATCATAATTAAACCTAATGCATGAGAAAATAAAAGTTTCCTAAAACATGGAATTGTGGAAAAACAACAGAATAAAAAATCATTTACATTTTACCCAAGAATGATTGCCAATACCATCATTCTAGAAGAATTACTATACTAAACTGATATTACTCTTTATTCCAAACCTATATTACAGAACTAGACTTACATGTCTTTCTATCCATGTATTACTTACCCAGATTTACATGTTCTTCCAGTCATGTCTATATCATTAGATATAAATCATTACCCAATGAATTGGATGATGATAATGGTCAAAATCATCTTATAATGAAATCATTGGTGGAATGTTTCACAATAACATAAATCATTCATCATATCATAATCTAAGGACTAAAACAGAATTATTAATCATCATTCCATCATAACATAATCCACTTAAAAATTGATTTCATAAATAAAATTCCCTAAAAATATAATATAACCAAAAGTATAATAGGTATAGTATATATAAAACATAACCCAATTAATTATTTATTGCTTAGAAGGAAAATAATTTTGATCGAACACATAAAATTAATTCTTGATGAAAATATCATTTCTTCTACTAGAATATTTTATTTTCGCATAATGCTGTGTAAATTTAAAAGAAATGAATTTATTTCAAAATAAAATTTAAATCCTCTAATGTAATCTTCAAGTAAGTAAGGAATATTGAATAATATTAATCTTTCATACCATATTTATTAATAACAAAAATTCTTCTCATACATTTTTCTAAAAGCCGAAATGTTCATCATATTAGAAACAACTAAATATTCATTTCATACATTTTAATAAAAGTTAACCAATTGGGAATAATTGATATTTCTTAATTGTAGAAGGATATAAAGAATATTTTTGAATTCATATGTAGGAAACTTGGAAATGAATGTTAAATATACAATAACATATACTTTCTAAAAAATTCCACATATAAGAAATGATTCAGAAAATTTATTTAAAATATTGGTAATAGTACAAAAGAGATGTAGTCAGGGTCAAACAATGGGATTTTCCCTCACCGTTGAAAAAATAATTAAATGTCATAATATGACATGAAAATTCTATATTGGAATTGTTCATCAATTTCCCACTCATATTGAGATTTTTTGATTGAAGATCTTGAGAATATCTACATTTTCCAACATTGACATCTTTGAAGAAGATCTAGGATACATAGTCCATGGTAGGTAAGAATAGTCCCTATATGACCTTCTATTCGAAGGTGTATGGGAGAAACTCCCACTCTCATACACTAGTTTTGTTCCATATATAATTTCATTCTTATAAGAGGAATGATCACCACTACCCAATTCTTTCAAGGGGTATTTCCATTCACCCCTTCATCATCAGAGATGTTTCCCCATTTCAAATTGATCCTATAGAAATTATGAATTTTCTTACTCACTTAATGACATTCTACATGTTGTTTAGTATCAATTTGATTGATTCTATTATCCCATAATGTTAGAGATTTATAACCCACTAGCTTCATAAACCCTTTCCATAAATGAGAATTTCCATATATATCTTCTAAAAAATCTTGATGAACCTTAACAAAAGATTTTAGGACCTATTTAATATCATCACCACCCATTTTAGGCTTTGATGAATCCACCTTCACATGCTCAACCAAGAAAATAGATTCATTATCATGCCTCATCCCGGAGGAAAAGGAATGTCCCATTGAATAATTATCTACAACCTCAATTGGTTTCTTCTCACAAGCACATCTATCACAATCATTATTCCCTTTTTATACAAATTCAATTCCTTCCTTCTAGATGTATCATGATGACCTTTTAAAAAGAAAACGAGTCAAACCAAATTTTAATGGAATGTACCATTCTCATGACCAATTATTTGGAGGTCCGCAAAAAAACAATGAAGTCGTTCATATTACACCATAAGAGATATGCCATCATCCAATGGTGATAGAATAAATATTGTTAATTAAAAATGATATTAAATCAACCTCCACATGGAATGTAGAAAAGTTCCTAAACATGGGAACCTTAGGGGGTCTATCCTTTTTGATTTTAATTCTAATAGTAGATGTAATATTAAATAGAATATTGGGAAGTCATAAAATCTGATTAAAACTAATAATTTTATTACCAACTTTGTCCTAAGAGTTTAATGTAAAAAATGTATTAAATTTAAAATCCCATTATTTAAAAGAGATCATATTTTTTTAAGGAAATTATATTATCCCCCAATAATTTCACTTTTATTCCTCCTATGGGAAAATAATTTTGACAAATCCCTTAGACATAGGTTTAAATTTCAAGTCATAAAAATTCCATACAGATCCTAACTTTTGATATATTTCATCCATTTTGCAGATGTATCAATCTAAATGATGAATTATCCTGAAAATTATGGAGAAGATGAAAATATTAAATATATTAAATATAGCCTCCATGTTGGAAATCATATGTGCAATATTACCCTTTTAATAATCTGATCTACAATAACATCTTTCATATGTGTAAAATTTATTATGCAAGAATCCCAACTAGATTACACTAGACCAAAGTTTTAGTAAGCAATATTTAGATTAACAAAACAATCCCCTACCTCTAATGGCGTAAGACACAATCAGGGAAAACAGTCTACCTCAACCCCTACATCACATTAAGTATCAAATAAAATGTCACCAAATTTATCCTCCCAATGGGATAGGTACAATAAAGAATTTAACCCTAACCTCACCAATAAGGGTCTATGCACACCAGCCCTCATTGTAATGTCCATCGCTATTTGTTGACCAACATTCACTTTGTTCGTCGCCACCACTGACAAGAGTCCACAGATGCTATCCTCTCTTTCCAATTCAGACATCCTTGATGAATCATGTCAATCACAATTCATGCCACAACCAACTATAGAAGTTTCCTACACTAGATAATCATGCACATCGGGACCATCATCCATTGTGAGATGGCCAGATCTGGTCGTCTTGATTGATCCAACCGCCTTAAATCAAGGCACGTTGACACCCTCATCGATTGAATGAAGACCATTGAAATTCTCACCTCTGTTCAATAGATAATAATTGATATGAAGGTGAAATCCATAATCAGTTTTTTACCCTATGTGAGTGTTGTATACTCCCTCAAGATGAAACCTGAAAACCGTCTCCCTCGCAATCTAGGAGTCAATCCCCCTAACATATACATACGTATAAAATATATCATATAGAAATGATATTTCATAATTATCCCATACAAATTTATAATATGTAAAATTTTATACATAATAAAATAATGAAAATTATATAGCTACCATAACCATCATAATATGAATCATAAAAATATTCATGGGTAGAATAAACACAACTCAAAAATAATAGGTGTTGTATATGGAATATATCCCATAGAAATAAAAGTGAGACAAAAAAATATCTCACATTGAATATAATATCTTTTTTATGAATCCAAACATCATTTATAATGATATAAATAATTAAATTGAATTGTTAGATAATCATGTTCGTTTTCATGATATCATATATGATCATTTTTTCATCTATTTCTTAATAAAATTATAACCAATCCCTCATGTTTTACATGCATTATTTTCCTACGCTTGTTTCATCATATAAGTTCTTGTTCTTATTATTTTATTATATATATATATATATTTAATTTTTAGAATTACTTAAATATAATATATATTTTTATGTACATTTATATAATCATTATTTAGTGGATATTAGGAAGAATGAATCCCATCACATTGTGGAGATGGTAGGTCGTACGTATGAACGAGCGACGATATCATTCATATGAGTGCAAAATTATATTAGAGAGAATGGTATATGTTTTATTCTATAATATATATCATGTAACAAGTATCATATATAGTTATTATTTTTATCATTAACACCAATAATTAAAGAGTCAGTGAAAAACAGATTACACCATAGTGTGGAGACGATAAGCTATACATACACATGTATATTGATTTATATTTATGTTGGATGGATAGAAAGAGGAATATGGTGGTTAAATAACCATAATATAATCTGTTCAAATATATTATCCATTATTTAATGTTTTTTATTATATAAATTCATTAATATGAAGTTTATGAGGGAATATTTTGAATGAATCGATAGAGGATATTACCTTGCATTTAATATTCTCTCCATAGTTATCCTCTTAATGAAATAGAGCTGTTGTTTTGAGAAGAGAAGAAACTATGGAATGGGACTATGTTAGTTCATAATAGAAATGATCAATTGATGGCCAGGAATTATCTCTCAATTTAAAATGAAGAGGTGAGGGAGGAGGTTCCCTTTATAATTGTGGTGAGGTAAACTTTTGAAGACACCAGAAATATTAATTTATACTAAACTCTAACCACATCCAGAAACCTAAAAAAATGTGTTTGTTTCAATGATAATATGAGATAAAGTTATAATATCTTTGACCAAGAATTTTTTGTCTTTTTTAGTTAATTTTAATTCGGGTCATTTTTTTTACTCATAACTATTCTCTTTTATTTTTAACTATGTTATCAAATTGTTCAAAATTAAAATAAATTATTTTTTACATACTTGATTTCAATTTGTCCATAATGAAAAATATAAAACTTATTAGAGTAAACCATAATTATATTATATTTTTTTAAATATTTCATGTTGTTTTTATTATTTAATAAAACTTTTTTTTTGAAAAAGTATCAAGACTGTCATTTTGACAAGATTCGTTTAATAGTTTTTTTAAAATATCAACATAGTATTTTAATCACATATAAAATATTTTATTAAATATATATGGGGAAAAGATAATCCTATATGTTTTTTGGATATATTAATTATGCCAAATTATATTTATATAAGTACTTTTAGTATCATTATTTTGATATTTCCATAAATAAAATAATTTCTGCATCTCTTTGGTGTAATTATTTTATATTCATTTTTGTTCAGCAAAAATTCATAATGAAATAAAATTATTAATATAAATCCACTAGATAACTTATAAATCATTATATTTGATAATATCTCTTGGAAAATCCTACATAAAAATGTTTTATGAATTAAAACATGAATGTGGAAACATTAACATCACATTAAATAAAATCTTATAAGTTTCATATTATTTTCTATATGGAAAAGAATAGTTGGTAATTCGACACTTGAATGATTATTTTTGATATATACTATAAATATAATATTTTATTCAATTGTTTTGGTCTTTCAATTGTTGTAATAATTTTAATACAATCAATTTTATTGATTTTCCATCAATTAAATAATTTATGTATCATCATTATTTAACACAATAAGGTAATAATTTATTTCATAAAAATTAAAAATAAATCCTAATGAAAAATAAAAACATTTAATCTTTCATTATAATATTTATAGTTTAATTTAACATCTATATAACCTTATTTTAAAAATGATTAATTTATTAATATTTGAGTATTTCATTTTTAATATTTCATTAAATAAAATATATTAAATTACTCAATCTCATTGAAGTGGCTTCCAAAGGGTATAATTTGGACCCAATGATTTTTTTGGACAAAAATAACTAATAAAATCATATTTGGACATGTTTTAATGTAATTTTACAATATTATATTTCCATTACATAAGATATATATCTTTTTACCAAATCAATAAATATTAATGATGTTACTATTCATAATGCGAAAAATTAATATAATGCTATTAAATAATTTATACATAATTATTCAAAATATTGAATGCATTTTCAAAAATCCAAAACACATAAGTTTTAGTAATTAATTTAAAATTCATCCCATTGTCAGATTGAAATATGGGTTTATAAAAGTAAAAACATTCCCAATGAATGAAGTAATTTTACATCATAATCCCTGGTAAAATTAATGACAATTAAAAACATTATATTAACATATAAAATATATAAAATATTTTTAATTTATAACCATTCATAATATAATTTATCCACATAAATATTTTCAACAAAAAATAAATAACTAATGTTAATATATTTTTATTATTCAACAAAACAAAAATCGTAGAATAAATATATCAAAAAAATAATCCAATCTAAATATTTATATTATTCTTAAAAATAAAAATATTATTTTGTTAAAAAAATATAAATGTGTTAAAAAGTATATTTAAAATGGATGTGCCATCAAAAGAAGGAAAACATCATTTTCATACTAATACCTCTTTTATCTGAAAATTTTAATTAATTATTACATCATGTCTAGAAAACATATAATATCAATTTTAAAAATTATATAAAATATATTACATATATATTACATTAATAAAATCAATCATGTGTGATTTTGTAGTTTTATACACTCACTTATTTTAAGTTAAATATTTTTTCATAATGAAGTTAATATTGTTCATGTAGCCATTATAATGACTAGTTTATAAGGTTACATAACCATATATAGATGTTAACATAAAAAAGGACAAGTATGAAATGAATTCTATCAAAAAAGCTTGAAATTGTTTGAAAAATACAAGACAAGAATTTTATTGTGTATACCACATGCAATGTCAGTGTTGCGTATAATGCCACCTTATCATGGTGTAGCGTACAACACGTGGAATCAAATAAATTAAAAAATATATATCTCATAAAAATATCAGTGTGTTAAAACCCTGACCCTTCTCATGTTATCTATGTTTATGTTGTTGAGCTTGAGGATGATGTGTCCTTTTAAGAGAAATAGATTCATATTACAGATCACAATGAGAATGTGTTGTAGGGAAAAATTGTTCTAATAGTCCAAGTGTTGTAGAAACATGGCCATGTACAGGATGAAACATGAGATATGGAAGAAGATTTGTTGGCCCAATGGACTAAAATTTTTTTGTATGAACCATAGAGATGATTGGATGTACAAATCAAGGAAGAGTTGTATATGTTGTGGATATTAAATGATCTTGAACATTCGATAGATTACTCATGCTTGTATTAGGTACTATTTTCCATGGGGTTTTATAACTTTTCTGTGTATTTTTATGTGGTTACTATCGGTGAAAATGGATAAATATGGATGCACGTGAATTTTTTCATTGTTGGTTCATGGTTCTGGAAGGACGTGTGGATTTCCTAAGGAAATCTGCCACACCTTTTTGGAATCATAGGAGGATAGACACTATGGGTTCATGGATTTGAAAAATCATGTGGCCTCCCCTATAAATCATTCAACCTCAAATAGAGGTTATTTTCATGGTGGTTTCATGGTTTGTATAACTATTCCCCACTTAGGATAAGCAATCAAACTCACATGTTTGTGTTCACTACTAAGGAACACGGTCTGGAAAACTATACACATGTCTTTTAAACCCCTTATAAATTTTATTAATATTCATAAACCATGTGTTTTTTATACTCATTTTCTCTGAATCAATCTTAGTTGATTTTATTTATTTTTTTGAGTTCTGAAATGAATTCAATGGAAATAAAAACTCCTTTCACGGAGAATCAATTATCTAGTTGAATAATTTACCACTTATTTGTATGTGATTTCTTCTACAATTTTATTTTCTATCTCTCTCTTGTATCTCTTTTCACTAGGAAGGTAGGTTATTTTTTCCACTTTGGGAATTTTATATATATATATATATTATAGTTTTGATTCATTAGATCTTTCTCCAATGATTTTATCCTAGATATCATCCATCATTGTGTAATTGACCATTCATGATCAAACAATAGATTTTAGTTTGGAAAAAAATTGTAAAAAAATATAAGGTGGAAGGTTTAATTATCAATTCCCATAGCCTTGATTATAATATGGTGTTTGAATTTGTGAAATTTAGGTTTAAAATTTTGAAAATTGTATTTTTTAAATGATTTAATTAATGTGTTCTCTTGAGATTGTAAAACCCTTCAACAATCATATTTAACCATTTTATGATTTTGATACCATACCTAATGGTAACACCTGAGGTTTTATAATATAATTGAAATAATGAATAAGTAATTGTGAATTACGAATGATTGATAAATTAGATTGAGAATATGGATGATAAATGAAATTATGAAACTAAATGAGTAATGGATTATTGAAATTTTTTGGAAATAATATTAGAACATGGAACCTCAAGCTATCATTTTTTTAAAGAGTTTTGGGACAAGGAATTCTAATCCAAGTACACACGTGGTGCATGACTAATTCTATTGGAACTCAAAAGTCATATTCATTACATGTGATCACTGAGTTGTGGGACAAGGAAAGGTGCTACAAATAAACATGGAATGCCAAACTACTACTATGGGTCCTAATTGTATGAATGTAAAAATGTGAATTAAATTTATAATAAAAGAACATTATATAAGAAAATTTATATCCCCATTTTGGATTTTATAGACCCCGTCATATGAAAAAGAAGGTAGGATTCATTCCCATATCACTGTGAACCTAGGAAACTATTTTATAAATTAATGAATAATATAATGTGAAAAATAATAACTTTTGCATTTTTAATTTATTATAGATGACAAATAAATCATTTTTAATGATTTGATATTGTTTTAGATAATGATGATGGTTTTCTATTGAGTTATAATTGCACCATATATGGTCATATAAATTGGTACCAGAGTCGAATTCATAATTGAAGTATAGGATAAGGGATAGAGACCCAGGTCAGATAGCTGATATGGGATTCGGGATAGGGCACGAATGAGGGAACCAAAAAACATTTCAAGACATGTTGGGATTTTTGAGAGTTTATTTGTTTTTTGGTTTTCATTGAGCATGTGATACTTATGTGGAAAGACATATTTACTAATGTAGTTTTTGATGTTTGTTTTATATTTTGTATTAACCTTGTGATATCAGATGATTAGTGATTTGGAAATTGTCTTCGTTGTGGTTTATCATCTTTTGAAAAATGTTTATTTATTTCCTATTTTGGCATTCATTGATAAAACGCGTATAGTCTTCCTAAATTACATATTACACCCTCTCTACTAATTAGCACCCTCTTGAATACTGGGGGCATGATTAATGTCCTGGGGGAAATGGATTGGGGCACAGATGTGTTCCTATAACACCCCATTCTTTCATAGTACATTTTCTTATTTATGTAATTCAATAGCTTGTGCTACACGCAACACTAAGTTCGAGCGCAGCACAACCTTCCAAAATAGTCGTTCAAAAAGTTTTTATGAATATTATTAACTACATTTTGAATCTTATATACTATATATAATTGTAGCATCCATATTATGTGTTTCTTAGAAATTTTATGAGAACAAATTCTTTTTTTTCAAAAAAAAAATTTAATTTTCAAAAAATGAAATCTTACCACCTTTTAATGGAGATCCTTTTATAAAAAAATATTAGACAATATTATATATCCAATTTAATGAAACTAAATTTGTTGTTATAAGTGGGAAATAAAAATTTACTTTGAATAATTTTTTGGTACTTTTGTGAGAAATTTCATATTTTGAAAAATAGTTAAAAATACTAAATTTTAATTGAAAAAAATCTTTTTTAATAGAAATAATTTATAGTGTCATATTATGAATTTGAATGACTTGGAAGTATAATTAGATTATAATTTTACCAGTAAATACAATTTAGTTCATTATTAGTAATTTCACGTTTACATTTCACATACAAACATGTCAATCTTTTGATAGTTTTATCTTTTTAAAAACCCACCTTTTGGTTTTGACAACGGAAATTAATTTTAAATTAATAAATTCAACTTCAGTGTTTTGGATTTGGTAAAAAAATCTTCATTTCGGAGTCCGAATACCAAAATTACCTTACGGTGAATTTTGGTATTTTTCTAAAAACATTCAATTTTTGATGAAAAGTGAAAAAATCTACATTATTATTTAAATCCAACTTTTTATTTAATTAATAATATATATTATTTAATTTTTTAAGTAAAAATAGATATATAATACATATATAAGTTAAATTTAATTCATTGGATTCATTTTATAATGAAATTAGATTCATAAAAGTTTATTGAACATTTTTCCATCTTTTACCCACCTTTTAAGAACATTCTTAAATTTGCATAAAACATAATTTTACCACTTCAATAAGTTTTATTTCAAAAATTTGAGAGACATGGTTGAAATCAGTAAGTAAAATTTGATTCAATGAGATGAATATAATTTTTGAAAATAGTAACTTTTGACTTTAACTTAGGACAGTTATAAGTAAATATTGTAATTAAAGGTAAAAATGATATTATAATTAGCATAACACATGTCCTAATTCTATTGGATAAGTTTATTTATACTAAAGAAACACTTATGAATAAAATATGATATTTTAGGTCCACTTGAATTTGATTAGTACATTTATTATTATTTTATTTAAAGATGAGTTAAAAGTGTTAAATTCAATGTTTAATAACTAAACCATTTTCAATATACTATTTCACATAATTTAAACTAGACTATAAATATTCATTATTAATCTAAATATATTTCATACATAATTTTATTTTATTTATAATTTTTAGGCATTAAATAATTTAATTTATTTATGACACAATGATGATGTAGTGATTACCTTATTAATGAAAGAATAAATAAGTGGTATGATTCGTAAAATAAATAAAATTATATTCCTAACATTATATTTATAAAAAGAATCAAAATAAAATTATCAGTCATCATAAACATTGTTCAAATGAAATAGGTGGTGAATAAGGCATATGTCCCAGAGAAATAATGTGATACAAAATAATCCATTAACGTAGGTCTCATACTTTTTGTATGTATCCAAACTTCATGTATAGATAATAAAATAATATTCTTCATTTATTCAAGATTCAGAGTTATCTTTAGGATATAATATGTGATCATATTAACATATTTTTGTTAATAACATTATTAGTCATCCTTTTTGTAATTACTTTCTTAATTTCATATGCATTTTTATAAGATAGGTTCTTATTCCACATTATATATTATAGTTATATACATTAAATATTTATATTAATATAATTTATAAACTGTTTTTCTTCCAATACATTTATATAATCATTCTTTGATAGATATCGTGTAGAATGATTCACATTTCATTGTGCAGAAGGTATTTCATACATATGCATGAGCGACAATACCATTCTCATAATACAAAAATTGTATGGAAGTAGATGATATAATTTTTTTTTCAAAATACATGTCATGTAATAATAAAAACATGATGTTATTATTTTCATCATTATACTCATCCATGTAAATTTATGTTGAAAACAGATTACACCATGATGTGTAGATTGCATTTCATATGTATCCATACAAAGTGAATTCGTTTTTCATCTAATGGATAGAAGGTAGAATGTTGTTGTTACATAACCACAATAACATATCATTGTATATGTAATGTTGTAGTTATAAATTTATAATATAAATGACTCACCGAGAATAATGATATTTAAAAATAAATTTAATGAATCAGTAGAGGGGATTACCTCTTCATCGATGTGCTCCCTCTAGATCACCTCTTATAGATCAAGATTTAGTCTTATGAGAATAAATAAACCTCTAGAATGTGACAGGAAAAGATTATACGAAAAATTGGAAGGTTATGGTCGATATTTAAGGCTCAATGTAATAGCAAAATGAGAGTGTAATGTGCCCCTTTATAATTGAGGTGATGGGAACATTTTGAAACCCCAACAATATAAACTTATAATAATCTCAAACAACATTGAAAAATTATAAAAATGATCTTATATTTAATATGAGATGAGATTAATATTTAATCTCATCATCCAGAAATTTTTAGACAAGATTTTATTTAACTTTAAACAATATCATTTTCATTTTACCCTTGGTTAATATTTTTTAATTTTAACTATGGAAATAAGTTGTTCAGTATGAAAATTTTCTAATTTTATGTTATTTTATGTATCATAGAAAATAAATGAAAATTTTAAAACAAATTAGAGCATTCTATAATTATTTGATATTATTAAAAATACTTATCTATTTATAAATATATTTATAATACATTATTTTTACCAATATCAATACTATCATTTTGACACTATTAAATTAATAGATTTTTAAAAATATCCAGAAAACATTTTAATGATTAAAAAATATTTTATTATATATTTATGGGTTGAGGTTCATCTATAAAATTTGTTGGATACATTAATTAATCTAAAATTATATTTTTTTAGTATTTTTAATAAAACTAATTTGATATTTCCATTTAAAAATTAATTACTACAACAGTTTTGTTCAATTATTTCATATAGTTATTAGATTAGTAAAAATTAATAATAAAATACTATGTCAAATATAATTATTATATATTTTATAATAACTCTTATAATTTAATATATGACCTAGGAAATACTACATTAAAAATGATACATGTATTAAAACCTGAATGTGACAACTTTAACATCACATTAAATAAAATAATAAAAGTGTGATAATCTCTTCCATAAAGATCCACATAATAAATAACTCAACACATGGATGTTTATTGTAGAGATATAATAAACTAATAAGATTTAGACATGTGTACTGGTCTTTAAAATGTTAATAATGTTTTAATAAAAATTATTTTATTGATTATCCATCCATTAAATAATTTCTGCATCATCAATGTATAAGCATTTATGTTAAATATTTATTTACAAAAAAATTAAAATAATATATAATTATAATTAAAAATATTTTATCTTATAAATTCTTATTTATATTTGAATTTATCCTCAATTTAACTTTATTTTAAAAATGAAAATGTTTTTAAAATTTGAGTAAGACATAGATAACTTTTCTTTAATGAAAATAGATTAAATGTCTTAATCTCATCCAAGTGGCTTCCAAAGGTTATCATTATGGACCATGGATAGTCTAGGTAGATATTCACTCTGTCAATCATATTATAAAAAATGTTAAAGTACTTTTAATGTATTATATTTATATTTAACTACCATATTTACCTTTTTTACATTAATAAAAAAAATTTGACGTTACTATTCTTAATTCCCCAAAATAATAGAATGAAATTTAAATAATTTAGACATAATTAATAAAAATATGAAATATTTTTTTTTTCAAATTAAAAACATTGATGTTAATGTAAATAATTTAAAATTTATCAGGTTATCGTAATGAATGACATGTTTTTTAATAATAAAACATTTGAAAATATTAAAATGTTTTTACATGAATGTTCATGGTAAAATTAATTGTAATGAGCAATATTATATTAAATGGTAATAATATATTCTATTTCTAAATTAATACAATTCAATAATATAATTTATCAAAATAAACTATTTCAATGAAAAAAACAATAAATTTTTATTATATTTTTACCATTGATGAAAATATTAAACCTCACAAAAAAATATCAATAAAATCATCCAATGTAAATTCATATATCATTAATCCAAATAAGACGATTATTTTTTAATATATAACATATAAAAGTGTAAAAACTAGATTCAAACTTTTTTTCCATCAAAATGTGGAAAGACAATATTTTTTTACCTATATTTATTTTACTGGAAAATTTAAATTTTTATATATATCTAATGTTTAGAAGAAATATAATATGAATTGTAAATATTATATTTAATATATTTATTTATAATAAGTTAATATAATCCATCAAAATTGATTTAATTATTTTGTAAACTCACCTATTTCCATTTCAATATTTTTTAGAAGAAATTGAATATTATTCATACATGCCGTTATAAATACTACCTTATAAGGTAAAAAAATAATTTTTAGTTTTTCACATGAACATGATTTTGTGTGAACTGAATTACATCCAACGAACATGAAATTTTGTGCAACATAATCCATGTATAGTGTTTGTGTACAATAAACAAACTCTGTGTGGTGTATAGCACAAGTTGACTAATAATACAAATTTTTTATTTCAAAATATCCTCTTTAAGGAAAATAGGTAACTAAATTTATAGTTCCAAAAGATACTAAATCATTTTGTTGGAATCCAATGTTTCAAAATACAGCACATAACCAATTTTTAAAATTTGAATTTCAAAAACAATTCTGAACCTGATGACTTAATTCCGTAATTACTCATGTTAGTTGGAGTCACATCATTGGCCATTAGCCATTAACAGAATTGGTAATCAACCATCGTCACCACCCATCAAATGTTGCTGGCGAGGAAGCCATCAGGATCCATCATCGACAATGATAAGCACCAGCATCGTTGTTGGATACACACAGCATGGAGTATCATCATTGTGAAAAAAATACCACCATCAGAGCGTCCAATTTCGTCCACGTCACAGCTTCTAATATTACAACCGAAACTCAAAGCACACCATCTGAAAACCTCACCAGGATCCAGTGAACCAAACTGACATATTATGGAAAGAAGTAAACAAAGGCCAGAGTAGATTCTGTGTAGTATCGAACACAATACATTAAATAAATGATAAAATATATATCTCATAAAATTATAGTGTTATTGCATTATACCCCCTTAAATTGATTCTATCACTCAAAATTCATCTGGGGTTTTATAGGATTTAATACATAAACATTTTTTTAACAAAAATACACATCATAAAAACTAGGACTAAATATTTCCCTTAAAAAACAATAATTGGAAATTAAAATTTCCCCAAATTAAATCATAACTAGGTCTCTACATATGATAACACATATGATGATTTTTTCTGGAGGAAAAGAATAATTAATCATAGATATTTATAAAGAACACTGATCATATGAATTTTTGTGATATAGTGACTGTTATGGAAAAATATAAACTAATGAAATGTCGAGTTCATTGATTTTATCAACATTGATGACAATAGGACAACCGTTTACATCATGATCACTCTTTTTTAATGATGAAAATATAAATTAGAAGATATACAAACTTTTTTCGGTACAACCTTACTATTTCATGTGACTTGATCGATTTTTGCTTAAATTTTTATTCAATGAAATGAAGTTGCATTTTTCATTCTAGAAGCATTAGCCGATCATGAAATCCAGATATTGAATGATATGTCATTCTATATATCTTGATCACAACCAAAAATAGTATCACATGTTATCAAATATGAATAAGTCTACCTATAGTGATATAATAAAAACATCATCGAGAGTATAATTTATAATATTGGTAAATTGATAACCATATAATAATTCTGAAAAATAATAATCCAAAAATATATAAAGTGGTATACTTAATCATCTTATGATTTATCCCCCTATATAACAAATGTTATCTCTTTTTTGTCGCATTCTCATAATTTTATCACCATCCTCATATATTATCTTGAGTCACAGTATTAACATGAATTAACATATATTCTTATTGAAAACATGCATGTTTAATTATTCAAAAAATATATTATATATATTAATTATGTACCAATAAGTTGTATACTTCATCCTTGATAGTATAACCATCATCAAAAAAATCCTTATTTATCAGCCAATTTAATTATTCCAAAATAACATATCGTCATCCAAACATCATTATCTTCATATAAGGCTCATATTTATTTTTATATTTACCTCAATAATTTTGACTCTAAGTATATTATAATACCCTTCAATAAATATTCATGGTTCTTATTACTATTCATCATATCCCTTCCAATCCTTATTGTAATATTTATACTGAAAATATTATATATTTCATGATTCATGGAACATTATCTTTTAATTCTTTAATCATCCAACATTATTCATAATCTTTTAATCATGATCAATCCACTTATTCTTTATTAAACTATTAATTCTATCTTATGGTTCCTCAAACATAATTTAACCAAACATTTAGATTTAAAATAAAAAATACTTCTAGAACATCACATACCATTTACATGTTACTAAAAATATTTTTATCTTGAGTCGTATAACCAATAATAATACAAAATTCAAGATCATATTTATGATATTTCCTCTTATGAAATTATTTTTAATGGTTTCCATACTTTCCACATATGAAGCATTCATTTTTATTTGTGTTATATCTAGTTTGGAGTATTAGCTAAGACCTGAAAGCTAAATGTGAGAAATAAATATCAAAGATTAACAAATCATTAGTTAGGTAAATTACATAAATTATTTCAATAAATGATATATTATGTTTAATCCACGGATATTAATTATTATAATAAATACAATAGTATTATACCATACACATGTACTGATCCATAATAAATCCTAAGACATATCCTTAGATATTTCTCTAGGGATCTCACTAGTGTTTTCGCATCCTAGTTAGCAAATATAAACTAAATCATCACTATAATACCAATATTAATGGTACATTATTGATGTATATTTTCATTTCACCTTTTTCATAATACATAGTACATTAGAAAAAATAGATCCCAATGACCGTATTAGTTTATTTCTATTATAAACTAGAAACACAATCATTTGTTGGTTAAAGATCTTAAATATCAACCACAATGATCTACCCCTTTAGTTTTCCTACCTATAACCTTTCATTATTACAGGGGAAAATAAAATATAAGAAATGGGTGAAATAAAATGATTATTAAGGGTAATCATCGAAAATATCAAAAAAATACATGAAAAAAGTAAAAACATGAATATAACTTTTGAGTGTCATAAAATGTATAATATATATCAAAATATTGATCTATGAAATAAATTTTGGCATTTCATATGACATAAATCATAATTAAACATAATGCATGAGAAAATAAACGTTTCCTAAAACATGGAATTGTGGAAAAACAAAAGAATAAAAAATAATTTACATTTTACCCAAGAATGATTACCAATACCATCATTGTAGAAGAATTACTATACTAAACCGATATTACTCTTTATTCCAAACCTATATTACAGAACTATACTTACATGTCTTTCAATCCATTTTTTACTTACTAAGATTTACTTGTTCTTCCAGTCATGTCTATATCATTAGATATAAATCATTACCCAATGAACTGGATGATGATAATGGTCAAAATCATCTTATAATGAAATCATTGGTGTAATGTTTCACAATAACATAAATCATTCATCATATCATAATATAAGGAATAAAAAAGAATTATGAATCATCATTCCATCATAACATAATCCACATAAAAAATAAATTTCATAAATAAAATTCCCTAAAAATATAATATAACCAATAGTATAATAGGTATTGTATATATGAAACATAACCTAATTAATTATTTATTTCTTAGAAGTAAAATAATTTTGATCGAACACATAAAATTAATTCTTGATGAAAATATCATTTCTTCTGCTAGAATATTTTATTTTCTCATAATGCTGCGTAAATTTAAAAGAACTAAATTTATTTCAAAATAAAATTTAAATCCTATAATGTAATCTTCATGTAAATAAGGAATATTGAAAAATATTAATCTTTCATGCCATATTTATTAATAACAAAAATTCTTCTCATACTTTTTTTGAAAAGCCGAAATGTTCATCATATTAGAAACAACTAAATATTCATTTCATACAATTTAATAAAAGTTAACCAATTGGGAATAACGGATATTTCTCAATTGTAGAAGGATATAAAGAATATTTTTGAATTCATATGTAGGAAACTTGGAAATGTATGTTAAATATACAATAACATATACTTTCTAAAAAATTCCACCTATAAGAAATGACTCAGAAAATTTATTTAAAATATTGGTAATAATACAAAAAAGATGTTGTTAGGGTCAAACAATGGGCTTTTCCCTCACCCTTGAAAAAATAATTAAATGTCATAATAAGACATGAAATTTCCGTATTTGAATTCTTCATCAATTTCCCACTCATATTGAGATTTTTTGATTGAAGATCTTGAGAATATTACTTTTTCCAACATTGACATCTTTGAAGAAGATCTAGGAGTCATAGTCCATGGTAGGAAAGAATAGTCCCTATATGACCTTCTATTCAATGGTGTATGGGAGAAACTCCCACTCTCAAACACTAGTTTTGTTCCATATATAATTTCATTCTTATAAGAGGAATGATCACCACTACCCAATTCTTTTAAGGGGTATTTCCATTCACCCCTTCATCATCAGAGATGTTTCCCCATTTCAAATTGATCCTATAGAAATTAAGAATTTTCTTACTCACTTAATGACATTCTACATGTTGTTTAGCATCAATTTTATTGATTCTATTATCCCAGAATGTTAGAGATTTATAACCCACTAGCATCATAAACCCTTTCCCTAAATGAGAATTTCCATATATATCTTCTAAAAAATTTTTATGAACCTTAACAAAAGTTTTTAGGACCTATTTCATATAGTCACCACCCATTTTAGGCATTGATGAATCCACCTTCACAAGATGAACCAAGACAATAGATTCATTATCATGCCTCATCCCGAAGGAAGAGGCATGTCCCATTGAATAATTATCTACAACCTCAACTGGTTTCTTCTGACAAGCACATCTATCACAATCATTATTCCATTTTTATACACATTCAATTCCTTCCTTCTAGATGTATCATGATGACCTTTTAAAAAGAAAACGAGTCAAACCAAATTTTTATGGAATGTACCATTCTCATGACCAATTATTTGGAGTTCCGCAAAAAAAATGAAGTCGTTCATATTCCACCATAAGAGATATGTCATCATCCAATGCTGATAGAATAAATATTGTTAATTAAAAATGATATTAAATCAACCTCCACATAGAATGTAGAAAAGTTCCTAAACATGGGAACCATAGTGGGTCTATCCATTTTGATTTTAATTCCAATTGTAGATGTAATATTATATAGAATATTGGGAAGTCATAAAATCTGATTAAGACCAATAATTTTATTACCAACTTTGGCCTAGGAGTTTAATGTAAAAATTGTATTAAATTTAAAATCCCATTATTTAAAAGAGATCATATTTTTTTAAGGAAATTGATCTTATCCCCCAAGAATTTCACTTCTATTCCTCCGATGGGAAAATAATTTTGACAAATCCCTTAGACATAGGTATAAATTTCCAGTTATAAAAATTCCATACAGATCCTAACTTTTGATATATGTCATCCATTTTGCAGATATATCAATCTAAATAAGGAATTATCCTGAAAATTATGGAGAAGATGAAAATATTAAATATAATAAATATATCCTCCATGTTGGAAATCATATGTGCAATATTACCCTTTTAATAATCTGATCTACAATAACATCTTTCATATGTGTAAAATTTATTATGCTAGAATCCCAACTAGATTACACTATACCAAGGTTTTAGGAAGAAATATTTAGATTAACAAAACAATCCTCTACCTCTAATGGCGTAACACACAATCAAGGAAAACGGTCTACCTCAACCCCTACATCACATTAAGTATGAAATAAAATGTCTCCAAATTTCTCCTCCCAATGGGATAGGAACAATAAATAATTTAACCCTAACCTCACCAATAAGGGTCTATGCACACCAGCCCTCATTGTAATGTCCATCGCTACACGTCGACCAACAGTCACTTTGTTCGTCGCCACCACTGACAAGAGTCCACAGATGTTATCCTCTCTTTCCAATTCATACATCCTTGATGAATCATGTAAATCACAATTCATACCACAACCAACTATATAAGTTTACAACACTGGATAATCATGCACATCGTGACCATCATCCATTGTGAGATGGCCAGATCTGGTCGTCTTGATTGATCCAACCGCCTTAAATCAAGGCACGTTGACACCCGCATCGATTGAACGAAGACCATTGAAATTCTCACCTCTGTTCAATAGATAATAATTGATATGAAGGTGAAAGCCATAATCAGTTTTTTTACCCTATGTGAGTGTTGGATACTCCCTCAAGATGAAACCTGAAAACCGTCTCCCTCGCAATCTAGGAGTCAATCCCCCCAACATATACATACGTATAAAATATATCGTATAGTAATGAGATTTCATAATTATCCCATACCAATTTATAATATGTCAAATTTTATACCTAATAAAATAATGAAAATTATATAGCTACCATAACCATCATAATATGAATCATAAAATTATTCATGGGTAGAATAAACACAACTCAAAAATAATAGGTGTTGTATATGGAATATATCCCATAGAAATAAAAGTGAGACAAAAAATATCTCACATTGAATATAATATCATTTTTATGATTCCAAACATCATTTATAATGATATAAATAATTAAATTGATTTGTTAGATAATCATGTTCGTTTTCATGATATCATATATGATCATTTTTTCATCTATTTCTTAATAAAATTATAACCAGTCCCTCATGTTTTACATGCATTATTTTCCTACACTTGTTTCATCAGATAAGTTCTTATTCTTATTATTTTATTATATATATATGTATATTTATTTTTTAGAATTACTTAAATATAATATATTTTTTTATGTACATTTATATAATCATTCTTTAATGGATATTAGGAAGAATGAATCATATCACATTGTGGATATCGTAGGTCGTACGTATGAACGAGCGAAGATATCATTCATATGAGTGGGAAATTATATTAGAGAGAATGGTATATGTTTTATTCAATAATATATATCATGTTACAAGTATCATATATAGTTATTATTTTTATCATTAACACCAATAATTAAAGAGTCAGTGAAAAACAGATTACACCATAGTGTGGAGACGATAAGCTATACATACACATGTATATTGATTTATATTTATGTTGGATGGATAGAAAGATGAATATGGTGGTTAAATAATCATAATATAATCTGTTCAAATATGTTATCCATTATTTAATGTTTTTAATTAAATATATTCATTAATATGATGTTTATGAGGGAATATTTTGAATGAATCGATAGAGGATATTACCTTACATTTAATATTCTCTCCATCGTTATCCTCTTAATGAAATAGAGCTTCTGTTTTGAGAAGAGAAGAACCTATGGAATGGGACTATGTTAGTTCATAATAAAAATGATTAATTGATGGAGAGGAATTATGGCTCAATTTAAAATGAAGAGGTGAGGGAGGAGGTTCCCTTTATAATTGTGTTGAGGTAAACTTTTGAAGACACCAGAAATATTAATTTATAATAAACTCTAACCACATCAAGAAACCTAAAAAAATTTGTTTGTTTCAATGATCATATGAGATAAAGTTATAATATCTTTTACAAACTTTTTTTTAGTTAATTTTAATCCGGGTCATTTTGTTTACTCATAACTATTCTCTTTTATTTTAAACTATGTTATCAAATTGTTCAAAATTGAAATAAATTATTTTTTACATACTTGATTTCAATTTGACCATAATGAAAAATATAAAACTTATTAGAGTAAACCTTAATAATATTATATTTTTTAAAATATTTCATGTTGTTTTTATTATTTAATAAAACTTTTTTTTGAACAAGTATCAAGACTGTCATTTTGACAGGATTCGTTTAATAGTTTTTTTAAAATATCAATATAATATTTTAATCACATAGAAAATATTTTATTAAATATCTATGGGGTAAAGATAACCCTATATGTTTTGGGATATATTAATTATGCCAAATTTTATTTATATAAGTATTTTTAGTATCATTATTTTGATATTTCCATAAATAAAATAATTTCTGCATCTCTTTGGTGTAATTATTTGATATTCATTTTTTGTTGAGTAAAAATTCAAAATGAAATAAAATTAATAATATAAATCCACTAGATAACTTATAAATCATTATATTCGATAATATCTCTTGGAAAATCCTACATAAAATTGTTATATAAATTAAAAAATGAATGTGGAAACATTAACATCACATTAAATAAAATATTATAAGTGTCATATTATTTTCTATATGGGAACGAATAGTTGGTAATTCAACACTTGGATGATTATTGTTGATATATACTATAAATATAATATTTTATTCAAGTGTTTTGGTCTTTCAATTGTTGTAATAATTTTAATACAATCAATTTTATTGATTTTCCATCAATTAAATAATTTATGCATCATCATTATTTAACACATTAAGGTAATAATTTATTTCGTAAAAATTAAAAATAAATCATAAGGAAAAATAAAAACATTTAATCATTCATTATAATATTTAAAGTTTAATTTAACATCTATATAACCTTATTTTAAAAATGATTAATTTATTAATATTTGAGTATTTCATTTTTAATATTTCATTAAATAAAATATATTAAATTACTCAATCTCATTGAAGTGGCTTCCAAAGGGTATAATTTGGACCCAATGACTTTTTTAGGAAAAAAATAACTAATAAAATCATATTTGGACTTGTTTTAAGGTAATTTTACAGTATTATATTTCCATTACATAAGATATTTATCTTTTTACCATATCAATAAATATTAATGATGTTACTATTCATAATGCAAAAAATTAATAGAATTCTATTAAATAATTTATACATAATTATTCAAAATATTGAATGCATTTTCTAAAATTCTAAACACAGAAGTATCAGTAATTAATTTAAAATTCATCCCATTGTCAGATTGAAATATGGGTTTATAAAAGTAAAAACATTCCTAATGAATGAAATGATTTTAAATCATAATGCCTCGTAAAATTAAGGACAATTAAAAACATTATATTAACATATATAAAATATATAGTATTTTTAATTTATAACCATTCATAATATAATTTATCCACATAAATATTTTCAACAAAAAATTATTAATTAATGTTAATATATTTTTATTTTTCATCAAAACATAAAACGTAAAATAAATATATCAAAAAAATAATCCAATGTAAATATTTATATTATTCTTCAAAATAAAAATATTATTTTTCTAAATAAAATATAAATGTGGTAAAAAGTATATTTAAAATGGTTGTCCCATCAAAAGAAGGAAAACATCATTTTCAGACTCTTACCACTTTTATCTGAAAATTTTCATTAATTATTACATCATGTCTAGAAAACATATAATATCAATTTTAAAAATTATATAAAATATATTACATATATATTACATTAATAAAATCAATCATGTTTGATTTTGTTATTTTATACACTCACTTATTTTAAGTTAAATATTTTTTCAAAATGATGTTAATATTGTTCATGTAGCGATTATAATGACTAGTTTATAAGGTTACATAACCATATATAGATGTTCACATAAACAAGGACAAGTATAAAAAGAATTCTATCAAAAAAGATTGAAATTGTTTGAAAAACACAAGACAAGAATTGTATTGTGTATACCACAAGAAATATCAGTGTTACGTATAATTCCACCTTATCATGGTGTAGCGTACAACACGTGGCATCAAATAAATAAAAAAATATATATCTCTTAAAAATATTCGTGTGTTAAAACCCTGACCCTTCTCATGTTATCTATGTTTATGTTGTTGAGCTTGAGGATGATGTGTCCTTTTAAGAGAAATAGATTCATTTTATAGATCACAATTATAATGTGTTGTGGGGAAAAATTGTTCTAATAGTCCAAGTGTTGTAGAAACATGGCCATGTACAGGATGAAACAAGAGATATGGAAGAAGATTTGTTGGCCCAATGGACCAAACATTTTTTTCTGAACCATAGAGATGATTGGATGTACAAATCAAGGAAGAGTTGTACATGTTGGGGATATTAAATGATCTTAAACATTCGATAGATTACTCATGCTTGTATTAGGTACCATTTTCCATGGGTTTTTATAACTTTTCTGTGTATTTTTATGTGGTTACTATCTGTGAAAATGGATAAATATGGATGCACGTGAATTTTTTCATAGTTGTTTCATGGTTCTAGAAGGACGTGTGGATTTTCCAAGGAAATCTGCCACACCTTTTTGGAAGCATAGGGGATAGACACTACGGGCTCATGGATTTGAAAAATCATGTGGCCTCCCCTATAAATCTTTCAACCTCAAATAGAGGTTATTATCATAGTGGCTTCATGGATTGTATAACTATTCCCCACTTAGGATAAGCAATCAAACTCACATGTTTGTGTTCACTATTAAGGAACACGGTCTGGAAAACTATACACATGTATTTTAAACACCTTATAAATTTTATTAATATTCATAAACCATGTGTTTTTCTACTCATTTTCACTAAATCAATCTTAGTTTATTTTATTTAATTTTTTGAGGTCTAAAATGAATTCAATGGCAATAAAAACCCCTTTCATGGAGAATCAAATATCTAGTTGAATAATTTACCACTTATTTGTATGTGATTTCTTCTACAATTTTATTTTCTATCTCTCTTTTGTATCTCTTTTCACTAGGAAGGTAGGTTATTTTTTCCACTTTCGAAATTATATATATATATATATATATATTCTAGTTTTGATTCATTAGATCATGCTCCAATGATTTTATCCATATATCATCCATCATTGTGTAAATGACCATTCATCATCAAAGAGTAGATTTTAGTTTGGAAAAAATTTGTAAAAAAATATAAGGTGGAAGGTTTAATTATCAATTCCAATAGCCTTGATTATAATATGGTGTTTGAAGTTGTGAAATTTAGATTTAAAATTTTGAAAATTTTATTTTTTAAATTATTTAATTAATGTGTTCTCTAGAGATTGTAAAACCCTTCAACAATCATATTTGACCATTTTATGATTTTGATACCATACCTAGTGGTAACACCTGAGGTTTTATAATATAATTGAAATAAGGAATAAGTAATTGTGAATTACGAATGATTGATAAATTGGATTGAGAATATGGATGATAAATGAAATTATGAAACTAAATGATTAATGGATTATTGAATTTTTTTGGAAATAATATTAGAACATGGAACCTTGAGCTATCATATTTTTAAGGAGTTTTGGGACAAGGAATGCTACTCCAAGTACCCACGCAGTGTATTTCTAATTCTCATGGAACTCAAAATTCATATTCATTACATGTGATCACTGAGTTGTGGGACAAGGAAAGGTGCTCCAAATAACCATGGCATGCCAAACTACAACTATGGGTCCTAATTGAATGAATGTAAAAATGTGAATTAAATTTTTAATAAAATCACATTATATAAAGAAAATTTATATCACCATTTTGGATTTTATAGACCCCATCATAAGATAAAGAAGGTAGGATTCATTCACATATCACTGTGAACCTAGGAAACTATTTTATAAATTAATGAATAATATAATGTGAAAAATAATAACTTTGGCATTTTTAATTTATTATAGATGACAAATAAATCATTTTTAATGATTTCATTTTGTTTTAGATAATGATGATGGTTTTATATTGAGTTATAATTGCACCCTATATGGTCATCTAAATTGGTACCAGAGTCGAATTCATAATTAAAGTATAGGATAAGGGATAGAGACCCATGTCAGATAGCTGATATGGGATTCGGGATAGGGAACGACTGAGGGAACCAAAAAACATTTCAAGACATGTTGGGATTTTTGAGAGTTTATTTGTTTTTTGGTTTTCATTGGACATGTGATACTTATGTGGAACGACATATTTACTGCTGTAGTTTTTGATTTTTTTTTCTATTTTGTATTAACCTTGTGATATCAGATGATTAGTGATTTGTAAATTGTCTTCATTGTGGTTTATCATCTTTTGAAAAATGTTTATTTATTTCCTATTTTTTTCATTCATTGATAAAACGTGTATAGTCTTCCTAAATTATATATTACACCCTCTCTACTAGTTAGCACCCTCTCGAATACAGGGGGCATGATTGATGTCCTGGGGGAAAATGGATCGGGGCACAGATGTGTTCCTATAACACCCCAATCTTTCATAGTACATTTTCTCATTTAAGTAATTCAATAGCTTGTGCTACACGCAACACTAATTTCGAGCGCAGCACAACCTACCAAAATAGCCATTCAAAAAGTGGTTATGAATATTATTAACTAAATTTTGAATCTTATATACTATATATAATTGTAACATCCATATTATGTGTTTCTTAGACATTTTATGAGAACAAATTCTTTTTTTTCAAATAAAAAATTTATTTTTCAAAAAATGAAATCTTACCACCTTTTAAAGGAGATCCTTTTATAAAAAAATATTAGACACTCTTATATATCCAATTTTATGAAATTAAATTTGTTGTTATATGTGGTAAATAAAAATTTACTTTGAATAATTTTTTGGTACTTTTGTGAGAAATTTCATATTTTGATAAATAGTTAAAAATACTAAATTTTAATTGAAAAAAAACATTTTTAATAGAAATAATTTATAGTGTCATATTATGAATTTGAATGACTTGGAAGTATAATTAGATTATAATTTTACGTGTAAATACAATTTAGTTCATTATTAGTAATTTCACATTTACATTTCACATACAAACATGTCAATCTTTTGATAGTTTTTTCTTTTTAAAAACCCACCTTTTGGTTTTGACAGCAGAAATTAATTTTAAATTAATAAATTCAACTTCACTGTATTGGATTTGGTAAAAAAATATTCATTTCGGATTCCGAATACCAGAATTACCTTAGGGTGAATTTTTGGTATTTTTCTAAAAGCATTCAATTTTTGATGAAAAGTGAAAAAATCTACATTATTATTTAAATACATCTTTTTATTTAAATAATAATATATATTATTTAATTTTTTTAAGTAAAAATAGATATATAATACATATATAAGTTAAATTTAATTCATTGGAGTCATTTTATAATGAAATTAGATTCATAAAATTTTATTGATCATTTTTCTGTCTTTTACCAACATTTTAAGAACATTATGAAATTTGCATAAATCATAAATTTACCACTTCAATAAGTTTTGTTTCAAGACTTTGAGAGACATGGTTGACATCAGTAAGTAAAATTTGATTCAATGAGATGAATATAATTTTTGAAAATAGTAACTTTTGACTTTAACTTAAGACAGATATAAGTAAATATAGTAATTAAAGGGAAAAATGATATTATAATTAGCATAACGCATGCCCTAATTCTATTGGATAAGTTTATTTAGACTAAAGAAAGACTTATGAATAAAATATGATCTTTTAGGTCCACTTGGATTTGATTAGTACATGTATTATTATTTTATTTAAAGATGAGTTAAAAGTGTTAAATTCAATGTTTAATAACTAAACCATTTTCAATATACTATTTCACATAATATAAAATAGACTATAAATATTAATTATTAATCTAAATAGATTTCTTACATAATTTTATTTTATTTATAATTTTTAGGAATTAAATAATTTAATTTATTTATGACACAATGATGATGTAGTAATTATCTTATTAATGAAAGAATCAATAAATGGTATTATAAATATTTAAATAAATACCATTTCAATTTTTTTATGACATAAACGAATTTTCTAGGAGAATATTACATTTTAGGGTTGATTAAATGTATCTTGTTTGAATTAATCAAGTTGTGATGACTTTAAAGAAACCAAATACCAAATAATGTCAAAATTGAAATAAATTAATATTTAAAACAATTACTATATTATTGGTTGTTATAATATTCATGAAAATCTACGGTTAAGCCAAAGGTCATAAATAATATTATATATTTCATTAATTAAGGACTTGATCTTCTCTTGGATGTTTATTTTATGTTTTTTAACCATATAGTGTAAGAATAAAAAAAGACACATTAAAAGTTAAAATATTTAACTAAGAGTTAAATCTAAAAGATATGGTTAATATGGTGACCTAAACATGTATAAAAACTATTTTTTTAGTGTTTTTCGACCCATAACCTCATTATATTATAAATAAATATTTTTTTAAGAATTATATAAAAATAATTATTTTATAATAAAATAATATTTCAAGCATTTTCTAAATTGACTCTCACCTCTCTTGTAAAAGGGGACTTTTCCATCTCTCGAAATCACACCACCAAAGCCATTTCGCTATTCCAAAACCTATCCAAATATCATCCAAACTCCTCTAACTTCAACCTAGATTCATTAAATTGATCAAAAATCCATCCTAATGATCCCTTTTGAACAACTCAAAAAGAAATACTCGAAGAAGAGGTAATAATTTCACCACCCTCTTCCAAGTTCTTTTCTTCTTCCAGTTTCTATTTCATTGTTCTTTACATACCAAAATAATAACTCAAATACCTCCTAAATAATTCAGTGTAATTATATATAATGTAAAACTATATTTGTTATTCTATCCATCCTATAAATGACAATGTCATCATACATGCGTACGTACGGCTTACCATCTCCATGTCGCGGTGTAGTTTGTTATTCAAACACTTCATTATTTGGATGGGTATAATAATGAGTATAACTACATTAAATAATAGTTATAAATTTTTATTTATTCTCTATATATGAAATAACATCCAATTACATGTGATTTCACAATCAATATAATGATATTTTTGCTCGTGCATATGTACGGATTACCGTCTCCACGATGTGATGAGATTCATTCCCATGTTCACCATTCAACGATGATTATAAAAATATATATTAATAATAAGTATTTAATATATGACATAATAATGCTACTGTATATATATATATATATATGTAATAACCTATATCTTATTCACTTACATTTTATCAATACGATATGTAAATTTTAACAGCGTTTATGCGTACGTAAGATATACCATCTTTATAAATGGTGCCTTCCATTTCATATATGTATCTATAATATATATTTTTATTAAAAATTTATAAGATATATAAATCAATGTATATATTCTGGATGTATTTAAATAATGGTCTAAATGATAAGGACATGAATAACATGTTAAAACACGTACGATAAAGAAAGTGATTATTACCCAAAATTTTAATTTAACAAGAAAATCATTATTACATGGGAAGTATAATGTCATAAATAAACCATGTATGATATATAAAATATGAATATGGTTCTGGTATAATTTAATAACATACTATGGTTATTATACAAAATGTTAAATGTACCCTCGACCAAACTAATGTGCAAGGTTATTGTTACTTTCACAATCTCTTTATTATCTAAGGTTTTGTTTACGTAAGTATCTACTAGGAAATATTTATTTTCCATGTCCATGTTTTATAAACGAGTTTTAAATGTGATTCTTTTATGTGATTTTTTTTACTAAATCATCATTTTAACTTTTTAAAATATTTATTCTTCTAAACCTCCTTCATTAATGTCCATATTTTAAAAATAGTTTTAATGGTTTATTTATATAGACAAGAATGTTTTAAAATGTTATATCCTTTCAAAAGTTTTAAAGTGGAATGGGACACTTTGATTCAAAACTATCATTTAAATTACATCCTTTATAAGGTATGCGACTTTTAAATGATTTCATAAAAAGGGATATTTCTCTCAAAGATTATTACTGATCATTTTGAACTATGTCAACATCCTTTATGGTATAGTATTCTTGATCGACATTGATTTATTATGATACAAATCTTCAACATTTTATTGAATGGTTTGTGATATGTTTGACTTTGGATGTGTTATTTTTGTAGCATTCATGGTTTATGGTTAATTTATTGAAATTTTTTAAGCTACATTTAACACAACTGTTTATGATATGTTTCAACTAATTCATATGAAGAATGTATTGGACTTAGTAAGTGACGGGTGGAGCCCGCTATAGCTCCTTGGTGCATTGGTAGGTCTCATGATACAATTAGACATGGAATTGGATGAGGCCATTCCATAATTGGATATATGGTTATGGATAAGGACATAATCATTTTTAGACGTCTTGGTTGAGGCCTTCACCAAATGTTTCAGAATGTCCAAAATTATACATTCTCTCATTATGAAAATATTATTGATGGATTATGTGGTTATTCGACTAGTTTAATACCCATGGCTATGTTTTATTATGTCATTATTTACTCATCTCATATTACTACAATAAAGTGTTCATTTTTATTATTTGTAAATGCATGTGTTTTAAATAATTCACCCTCACTAATGTTTTTGTTGTCTTTCACTGTATTGAATACCCTTACTGAGTATTTGAGCTCACCCCTTTCTTATTATTAATTTTCCCAAGATTTCAAGAAGTGTTTTACGATTGATAATCAGTGTTAATCTAGGGGATTAATGGCATTCTCAAAGAATCATTTATTTTGTGTTTTATGTTTCTATTGTGTAATTTAACGTTCATGTATGCAGTATATTTTCCAGGAATACTAAACTGATTGGTCCTTCATGGCTTGTTTCATTATAATCATGACTATATATTAAAATAATAAACCATCTCCAGGCTTCTAGGGTCGGGGTATTACAGTTGGTATTAGAGGATGTTTTGAAAAAACCATGGAAATAGATTCAGATAAACTCTGATTAGATAACATTTCCCTATGATAGAATTTGAGGATTATTATATAAAAAATCCAACAAATTTGGTAATGTAGAGGTTTTTATTATTTTCTAAGAAATATATTCTTTTCTGGATATGATCAGGTAGAGGAAACTCTTGCTAATATTTACCTAGAAGTGAAAAATCTGACAAGTAGTTTTGTGCTTGATCCGGGGTATCCGGGTACACGACAACAGGCCTAGTTGCACTCTTCATTACGACACACCCAACATATATGCTTAGGATAATTCAAATATTCATTACAATCCATTATGAAGGATTTAATAGTAAATAATTCCTCAAAGATAACATTTTATGATCATAGATTATATGCATAATCATTTCAATTTCTGTTAGGTATTTTACAAGTTTGTAATTATGCATTGTGATTCATAAACTAACCTAGTGTATTCCATTGTTTAGAAATGTTGCCTAGCATAAGGAATGAGAATTCAACCAATACTCAGGATCTATAGATTAAGAAGGATCTTATCTTTCATGGTATTCATCAAACATTTAAATGTGAAATAGTATAGGACCTATTCTCATCATATGAAGAAATAGTATCACGTGTTAATTAGATAAGTAAATAATTATTTGAGTCTTATGGCTTTCAAGGGAAGAAAGATAAGAAAAAAATGGAACATACAAATTTGTTTAAAGGGAAGAGGGGAAAGACGGATTTTCCTATATGTGATAAATGCAGAAAGAATCACCTTGGTAAATTCTTGAAGGGAATGGTAGTTTGTTATAAGTGTGGAGAAAAAATAAAACCATGTATGTGATTGAAAGGGTATGAAAAATGTTTCAAATATACAATGCTTCATCTGCAAGGAATTGGTACACTATGAGAATAAATGTCTAAATCATTAGAGTATACGCCAAATGAATCTATGGGATATTAATCAAGTTATGATACTACCGAAGATGAAGAAGAATAATTAGAGTTATTATGTTGTTATTTAAGTATTGTGTCATTTGAGTGTTTTATTAAAGATGTGCATGAAAAAATAATTATAGAGTATATATGGATTTTACTGCAATACTATTTCATTATGGACATGAGATTGTGTGGAACCAAGAACAGTGACTCAATAGCAAGTTAATTTTTTTGGAAAATATATGGTTTGGAGAAATATTAACCATAATATTGTTCTGATATATAGGTAGTTATTTTTGAATAATATATGATTGATTTGGATAAATTATATTAGATATTCTTGACTACCATGAAACTGATTAATGATTTTTATATTCCTTTATTTTTCAATTTTACAAAATTTTTGGATATAAAGAGTGTATCCAATATTCTATAAGTAATATGGGATCATGAATGTAATCGATAAAGTTTTATGGTAATTCAGTGTGTTACCATGTTTTAAGATAATATTTTATGAAATTATTCAAATGTTGTTACGTGGAAAAAATATCTTCAATAGGTTTACATTCCTTATAAATTTTTGAATGTGAGTTTGGAAAGAAGTTTTTTGGATAAGTTTAAATGTTTGAATTGATTAATTTTAACATTGGATTCTATTTGAAGGTTAAATAATTTCTTGATATTATTTTTGGATTGTCATAAAGAAATACGACCCTGAGGCTGGGAGAAAACTCGTTATTTCCGGCAATGCCATGAGACGTAAACCCGCAACAGAAGTGTGACGAGGATGAATGACCTACAACTGGCCTATGTGTTGTCCTGGTTTGTATAATTTAGTTTTTTTAAATATTCTGACAAATGAATTATAAATTCATTATTTTTTGAAACCTATATGATTAGGATAAATAGAACTTTTTAATTCTTTTATCTGTTAGAGTAAAAGTTGAGTTTGTTGTATGAATTAGTTGAAGGATGAAACTCTACATGTCAAGTATATTTTATTATTCTTATTCTATGAATAACATAATTCTTAAACATAAGGTAAGGGATCTAAAAACCAAAAATCTGTTATCCTAATACCTTATGTTTTTTTGAACTACTGATATTTTTAATCATCATAGATTGATTTATTTGAGGCCCTCAAATTCAGACATGATTTCAATTTATGACCTCAATCACTCCTTGTAAGTATTTACATTTTCCCTCCAACTATGTGTATCTAATCTCCACCAATGTTCCCATAATGAAGTTCATAATTTGGTGGTTACTTTTTCATTTCCTTTCCCTCTTATTAACAGTAAATTTTATTTACCCAATTTCTGATGTCGGTTTTCCACAAAGGTATTTTTCTATTTTTAACCTTTTTTTCTACAAATAATTTCAAATTGCGAGGATGCAATTTATTGAACGATTGGATAATGTAACAACCCAATATTTCATACTACGTTATCTCATTAATGTAATTAAATAGCTTGCGCTTCACTAAACCCCGAGATCGAGCGCACCAGAACTTACCAAACTACTCGTTGAAAAAGTGGTTATGAATAGTATTGAATTAATTTTGAATATTATATACTCTATATAACTTTAACATCAATATTATATGTTTTTTAGACATAATATAAGAAAAAATTCATTTTTTTCAAATAAATGAAGAATTTTTTAAAAAATGTAATTCTACCGCCATTTAATAAAGAAACCTTTTTAAAAACTATATTTGACACTATTATATATTAAATTTAATGAAATTAAATTTTTCATTGGAAGTGATACAAAAAACATTAGTTTTAGTAAATATTTGGTACATTTCTAATAACTTTTATATTTTGATGAATAGGTAAAAATAGAAATGTTTTATTGAAAACAACTTTTTTCATCGCAATAATTTATAGTCTTAAATAATGAATTTGAATGATTATGAAGTATAATTACATTATATTTTTACCATTTAATACAATTTAGGCCTTTATAGGTAATTTCACATTTAAATTTAACATAAACACATGTCAATCTTTTGATAATTATTAATTTTTAAGTACCCCTTTCTTGTTTTGACAACGAGAATTAATTTTAAATTAATAAATGAAACTATATGTCTTTAATTTTGTAAAATATACTACATTTTTTTATTTATAAAATCAAAATTATCTTATGGTGAGTTTTTAGTATTTTTTTGAAAACATTCATTTTTTATAAATATTGAAAAACATTGTGTTAATGTTTCAAAATGACATTTTTTAAATATTAATTTATATTATATAAATTTATTTTAATCAAAACTAGATATATAAAACCTATATAAGTTTTATGTAACTCATTGGAGTCATTTTATAAAAACAATATCTATATAAAATTTTATTGAACTTTTGACCATCTTTTACCCACCTTCTAGGAGTATTTGTATAAGGCCCCGACCTTAAACATTACTTAATATTGAATTAAATGAATAATTCACATTGAGGATCTTTTCAAGTTTATAGTTTTAGAGAATTAGATAATAAATCATGAATTACATTCCACATTTAAACAAAGTGGTTACATAAAAGATAGTATTTGTTTTCCCATTAATGGAAACCTATTTAAAATAAAACATGGATTTTTTCTTGACACTTCCTTAACAATATCATCATAACATGCACCATTCCCTTGACCTGTGAAAAAAATTTCAAAAACTTGGGATGAGCATAAAAAACTCAGTAAGGTATTTAAAAGTACAAAAAGAAAACATTAGTCCATGTATGAAATCATATATTACTCATAAAACATAAGCATTTTAACATACCTCATAAAATCCAGAATAAATCATATAAATCATAAGAGATAAAGGTAACTTGAGGCATTCATAACATTCTTACGTAGGGAGTAACCCTCTTGGTTACATTTGGAATACTCATCACAGTATATTCCCTAAATCTCATCGGAGAAACCTTAACGTTTAACCACTTCGCGTTACCCAATGCATTGGAGAGCTATATCGGTCTCACCTGCCCTTAGTTTATCACGGAACCACCCGTCTTTATAATAATTCCCAAGAACCATAACATAATCGTATCACATAAAACATGTATAAAGGAAACATAACACTTCTACTTTTCAATCACAGGATATCAATAAAACACATTTATATAAAAACATTATGAAAACCATTTCCAATGAAAAAATAAAATAAGAGTAAAACATGGTATTTATTTTTCATTCTAAAAAAAGTTATGGCTTGTAGAGGAAGCCGATACTCAAATAATGGTCACTGTGACAGAGAATTCATTGTCGCTACATACGTACGACAAGAAAAATATTCCTTTTTGTAGTTTAGTAAAACGCTTTGTATAAAAATATTCCTTTTGAATAAATGAAAATTCAATGGGGTTTATACACCATATAAAAGAAATTTGTGTATATAACAAAATATGCATCTATGAAAGGAGATTGAGATGATGTCCCTTAAAAAGAAGGTATCGTTTGATTAATGATAAATAAATTACATAATTAGTTGTGACAAACTAATACACCAAATATAAGTGGATATTATGTTTAAAACAATCATAGGTCATTCACACATATTCATAGAATGACAAATTCACGGAGTCCAAGTTTATCCCAAAGAATCAAAATTGTGTTAAGAAGTTTCCTTGCAAAAATTCGACAGCCTAACGGCATCACTTCAAAATTCAGAAAAAGAGTTGATAAGAGATAAAAAGTTTATCCCATCACTTGGACATAAAATATAAATCAATAACTATATAGAATAACATGTCCCATCATAATATAATGTGAATTAAAATACATAACAAAAGAAGTCCTTTAAAAAGAGGAGGGTGAAAGGTTCCCTTACCGACTTGGGTAACTTTCGAAATGCACACCCCATGGAAGAAGGGTCATACAATGAAGATGTGAATACCCATAAATGAAAATATACTAAAAAATTGTATAATAATGGTCAGTACATACACCACTCAAATTAAATAGAGGAAAATGTAGCATAAATGTCATAGGAATAAAAGTGAGATGAAAAATCCCATATGAAAACTCGTCAGGCCATCGACGCCACTTAATGTTTCCAAAAATGGATTTATGAGATAAAATAGCGTCTCTCATAATATGAACATAAAAATTAAAGTATGAGGAATATAAATGAACATCCCCAAACATAATAAATACGATCTTAAAAGAAATGACATAAAAGAGAGTACTTAAAAAGAAAGAGATAGGTTGGATCTCTTACAAAAATTCGGCAGCCTAACGGCGCCACTCAAAACATCCAAAATGGGTTGATGAGAGAAAATAGGGTCTCTCACCATATGAACATAAAAATTACAGTTGGATTAATATAAAAGAACATCCCAATCATAAGAAATATGATCTTGAAAAGAATGACATAAAAGAGTGTACTTAAAATGAAAGAGAGGGGTTGGATCCCTTTCATCAAGTCCGACTTGTCTTGTTCATTTTTTTATATTTTTGAATAATAAACTTTGGTCAATTTATAATTTCTTATGGACCTCCTTTAAGTATCATTATTCAGTTCATATAACATATTATAATGTTATATTAATTGTTTAACAATGTTAGTTCATATCAGACATTTTTCCCGATGTTTGGTACATGAGTAAAAAAATGAACTTGTTTGAAAATGATTGCCCATGTAGTTATAAGTAAATATTTTACAGAATAGTATTAATGAAAAAAATATATTATATATCTAGTAAATATTAATTTTATACTATTACATAACATTTTAGATAAAAAAATGAAAATCACCGTTCATGGAGACGGTAGGCCGTACGTACGCATGAACGCTACTTTCATTTTTTTGTCATATTAATGGAATTAAAAATAAATGAGATATATATATATTATAAATCCAGTATAATATATATTTTATATAGGTCACATATGATCATTAATTTAATTCTTTATACATTCCATGTATTGCATGAACAAGTCACATCACTTGAGGGAGCGGTAGTCCACACTTTCTCATATAAAATTATTGCATTTTCACAACAGGAAAAGAATAAAGATATGTTTTAAATATAAAATACAGAAGCATATAGTAAACATAAATACCATATATATCATATATAAAATACAGTGACATCATAATGTCCACCTTTAATGGTGTTAAAATAATATTGAACAATCATCGTTTTGTGAGGTAGAAAATCGCCAACCACATAAACAGTATGTTCTTTAACCATTAGACGAAGGTGTGTGTAAGTGTAGCTCGAATCCTTCACATAAAAACATACTAGTATATTTAGTATAGTGTTTTTGTTACAAAATAAAAGAATAAAAAGAGTTTACGGGGTTGGAGAAGCAAAATAAAACATAAGAACACAAGAGAAAACACTATCTTTAAAACGAGTAAAACTCATTGATTTAATCTCAAAGGCTTCCATGGAAATGATTCTGACCAAAGTGAGGCTTCAATGAAGAAGAGAGGGATTTGGAGAGATGAAATGGGTAGGTTTTGGCCGAGCCAATGGCTTTGGAAGTTTGGGTAAGGTGGTAGGGTTGGGGGCCTTTTATAAGAGGAGAGGAGGGGCACTCTTGCAAATATAAGAAAAGATACTTTGTTATAAAATGATTTTCGGATAGAAAAGGTCCCACAATTATACATTTCGCGTATATGGTGATAAAAGTTCTAAATACACCAATTAAATAGATTATTGACAAGTTTAGGTCTTATATTTTACATTATATTGTCATTTTATTTAAATCGTTAAATAATGAGGTAATTGCTACATCATCATGGTATCGTATGTAATTTAATTTATTTAATGTCTAAAAATTATAAAATAAATATCACGATGTAGGAAATCTTTTTATATTTCTAATTAATATTTATAAGTCAAAAATTTGACATGTGTAACCCCATTTAAAAATTGTTGTAGTAAAACTACACATGTTTGTGACGTTTTATTTTTAACTAAAAATAAAAAGTTATTTATTTCATATTCCGACCAAAGTGGCTCCATGGGGTCCCCAAGTTGACCCATGGATTTTTTTGGTCGTCCATGACACATCCAATGAGGTTAGTAAATGTGTCTAGGTCATTTCATATTATTAAAACATTATTTTTACCTTAAATTACACTAATTACCTCTAATCGCGATTAAAACTTAAAAGTTACTATTCACCAAAAAAATTATTTTTATCCCATTGAACCATATTTAAATTCATAATGAAAACCATGTATGTAGGATTTTTCAAATTCAAAATACATAGGTGGTAAAATTTCATTTAAACGAAAAATCAGTTTTTTAAGTACCACTTAGTGGTTTCACTATTCATCAAAAATTGATGTTTTTTAGAAAAATACCAAAAATTCACCCTAAGCTATATTTGATATTCCGAATTCAAAAAAGATTTCTATTTTACAAAATTCAAAACATATATGTTTCTTTAATTAATTTAATAATTAATTCCCGCTGTCAAAACAAATAGCTTATTTTTAAGAAAAATATATATTAAATGATTGACACTAGTTTAAGTCCAATTTCAAAGTGAAATTCATTCCAATGACCACTATTGGATTAAATTGTAAAAATATATTCTAATTTCAATTTAAAAACAACTCAAAATATAATCTAATCATATAAATAAATGAGATTAAAAAGAGGTTTTGAATTAAAATACAATCCAATCGACCTTTTAAAGAATATTTGAATGTCTACGCTTAAAATTGGGTTCATTCTCATTTTTAATCCTCTAACATTTATTTTAAAATGTAAAAATATTTTACAAACATATATAATCATTTTTTAGTTAGTTCTATTCATTCCCGCCATTACAACGGGTAGGCGTTATCTACAATTTAGAATAATATTATATTATTATTAGAGTGCGACGTAAGATTCCCAAGAAACGCGTTGTTGTGTATTGGGTACACCATTGAGCATAGCGTCCCCTTTAAAGTAATATTAATATTTTATTAACAAATATGGATAAATGTGAAAATGTCATATTCTTTATTTACTGGGGGTGTTACATCCTCCCCCCCTTTTGGGAATTGCGTCCTTGCAATTTTAAAAATGGCCTTGGAAACACCATTGAAAATCCCACATCAGAACAAGAGTCAGTAACAAAATCTCACTAAAATAAAGAAACATAAGTACAATGGTCACCCAAGTTAACCCATACTAGGATTCCATGTATGAAGACATGGATTTGGAAGGAAAAAATAAAGGGTCATGTTCTGAGAGAGAGTGATAGAAAACATGTTTAGGAGAATGTTAACCACAAGAAAAGCACATACTTGTGGCGGGTTAAATGGTATTTGATTACACCATAGGAAAAGTTAATAGAAAACATTTTTGTTTTAAGTTAATTTTCATTGACGAATATATTTTTGATCTTAAGGAAATATACTTATTTGTCATGTTGACTTTCAAATTTTACTAGATTTCTTACTCAAACTCGTACTTTCCCCAAATGATGAGTATTTAGGAAGACTTGTTTACATTAATAGAGCTATATTCAACTACTATAGAATCACCTAATCCAAAAAATAGAACTATATACTTCCCATATATTTAGACCTTAACCATAAATAAATCCTAAATGGTTAGTATGAGATAAGATAATACCCGAAAAGGATAGTCCTTTATATAAAAAAAATCTATTCTTAGTCTCCAAAATTTGTCAAACAATACCCACAGTTCAACAAAGACCATTCAATAAACAATTTGTACATAAAATTATTGAAACCCTAATATTTGAAGGATTTAATCACATAGTATTCCAAGGTAAAAATTAACACTTATCTCCAAATAACATCAGTTGCTCTTAAAGTCTGACATTGAAAAGTAATTGACCTAATTGCATATCCTCTATGATAGGTTAATAATTTCCATAGATAACCCAAAATCAACTTACTCTTAATTCATAAAATCATCTAACTAAAAATTATAATTCATAATAACCAGGGACTTCACTTAGTCTAGTGGTAGGTGATAAATACCAGTCGTACTTTGGTTGTGGGTTCGATTCCCGCAGCTTTGTCCGACGCGACAGGTTGTCACACGGTCTGCCTTTTTTCCTTTTTATAAAACTCCAAAAATAACCCTAACATGTTTTAACCTCAATAGTATCCTTATACCTCTCATTTTCATCCAAATTCATTACGATCTCAACATCTTAATTATTGAAGTCTTATTTCACCACTATAAGATAAAATAAAGCGATTCCCAAAATGAATAACATCATACCTTGATCATGCCGTCCACTCGGTTTCCCTGTCATCTTGCTCGTGTAGGTAGAAGTCTCATGCATTAAAACAATGATTTAGAGATCCATCCAAATCATTTTCATCCTCCATTCAAATACACCTTGTACAACATGGTTCATATGGGTATTCACAGAAAAACAGTTTTGGAAAATAATCATGTATAACATATAATTCCAAAACATCTGATAAAACATGTTTTCTATAAAATAGTCGGACAGAATTTGAGTTGAAACTTTCTATTATTGTTCCATTTAAAATTCCATATGTATATGCTGAGAGACTATATTTTAAAATCAAATATAAATAGGTAGTGCAAGGTTCTCCTTCGTCAGCATCATTTTTAAAATCATAATATGCTTCAAATTCATGTGATAATGTAAAATATTTGAAAATACCTTGATAATATTTACCTTTCTTGCGAATATGAGAATATTGTGAAAATAGTATTTTTCTAAAAACAACCCATAATCCACGATGATCACAAGCTATATGGGAGGTGTTTGATATCTTAAAAAACTGCTTGTATGTGAGTTGTATGCTAGAAAACATTTCACAGTCATTCGAACATGACTTTGCAATAATTATTGCAAGAATGTCATCAGGAAGAGATAGGAATGTCGTATGAGATCCTTCTCCTTATATTTGTAACCGACTTTACTTGACCTAAAAAAGTTATAAAACGAGGATTTAACTAAAATAATATATAGAGGGACTAATCATGTGTCTAACAAAAACTCTTAATCCCTAAAATTGTCTAAAATGACCTTTGATACCAACTATTAGGCCCCATCCTTAAACCTTACTTAGTATTGAATTAAATGAATAATTCTAATTGAGGATCTTTCCAGGTTTAGAGTTTTAGATAATTAGATCATAAATCATGAATTACATTCCACATTTAAACAAAGTGGTTACATAAAAGATAGTTTTTTTCCATCAACAGAAACATATTTAAAATAAAACATGGATTTTTTCTTGACACTTACTTGACACTATCATCATAACATACACTTTTCTCTTTACCTGTGAAAAACATTTCAAAAACATGGGATGAGCATTAAAAGCTCAGTAAGGGATATAAAAGTACGAAAAAAAACATTAGTCCATGTATGAAATCATACTTTACGCATAAAACGTAAGAATTTTAACATACCTCATCAAATCATGAATAAATCATATAAATCATAAGACATAAAGTTAACTTGAGGCATTCATAACATTCTTACGTAGTGAGTATCCCTCTTGGTTAGGTTTGGAATACCCATCACAGTATATTCCCTAAATCTCTTCGGAGAAACCTTAACGTTTAACACCTTCGCGTTACCCAATGCATTGGAGAGCTATATCAGGCTCACCCGCCCTTAGTTTATCATAGAACCACCCATCTTCATAATAATTCCCAATTACCATAACATAATCGTATCACATAAAACATGTATAAAGGAAAAATAACATTTCCACTTTTCAATCACAAGATATCAATAAAACACATTGATATAAAAACATTATTACAACCATTTCCAATGCCCAAATAAAATAATAGTAAAAAATCATATTTATTTTTCATTCAAAAAAAAGTTATGGCTTGTAGAGGAAGCCTAAACTCAAATAATGGTCACGGCGGCGGAGAATTTGTTGTCGGCGCATACGTACGACAAGAAAAACAGTCCTTTTTGTAGTTTAGTAAAACTCTTCATATAAAAAGATTCCTTTTGAATAAACTAAAAGTCAAAGGGAATTATACACCATATAAAATAAATTTGTGTATAAAAAAAATATGCCTCAATTAAAGGAGATTTATATGATGTCCATTACAAAGACGGTATCCTTTGATTAAGGATAAATCAGTTACATAATTATGTGCGACAAACTAATACACCAAATATAAGTGGATATTATGTTTAAAACAATCAGAGGACATTAAAATATATTCATAGAACAACATATTCAATGATTACAATTTTATCCCAAAGAATCAAAAATGGGTTAAGAAGTTTCCTTGCAAAAATTCGACAGCCTAAAGGCGTCACTTCAAAATTCATAAAAAGAGTTGATGAGAGATAAAAAAGGGTATCTCATCACTTGGACATAAAATTTACATCAATAAGGATATAGAAGAACATATCCCAACATAATTGTATGTGAATTAAAAGACATAAAAAAAAGAAGTCTTTTAAAAAGTGGAGGGTGAAAGGATTCCTTACCGACTTCGGTAACTTTCGAAATGCACAAACTAGGGAAGAAGGGTCATATAATGAAGATGTAAATTCCCATAAATAAAATTATACTAAAAAAGTGTATAATAATTGGAAGTAAATACACCAATCAAAGTAAATATTGGATAATGTAGCATAAATGTCACAGGAATAAATGCGAGATGAAAAATCCCTTACCAAAACTTGGCAGCCCAACGATGCCACTTAAAACATCCAAAAATGGATTTATGAGATAAAATAGGGTCTCTAATAATTTGAACATAAAAATAACATAATGATTAATATAAACGAACATCCCCAAACATAATAAATATGATCTTAAAATAAATGACATAAAAGAGAGTACTTAAAAAGAAAGAGAGAGGTTGGATCTCTTACGAAAATTCAGCAGCCTAACGGTGCCACTCAGAAATTCCAAAATGGATTGACGAGAGAAAATAGGGTCTCTCACCATATGAACATAAAAGTTACAGTAGGTTTAATATAACATAACATCCAAATCATAATAAATATGAGCTTAAAATGAATGACATAAATGAGTGTACTTAAAAAGAAAGAGAGGGGTATGATCCCTTACCTCTAGTCCGACTTTTCTTGTTCGTTTGTTTATATTCCTGAATAATAAATTTTTGTCAAATTATAATTTCTTAAGGACCTACTTTAAATATTATTATTCAGTTCATATCACATATTATAATGTTATAATTTTTTTTTAATAATGTTAGTTCATATCAGACGTTTTTTCCGATGTTTGGTACATGAGTAAAAAATGAACTTGTTTGAAAATGATTTCCCATGTAGTTATAAGTAAGTAATTTACAGAATAGTATTAATGATTAAAATATCATATGTATCCAGTACATATTCATTTTATACTATTCCATAAACTTTTGAGACAAAAAAATGAAAAGCACCGTTCCTGGAGACGGTAGGCCGTACGTACGCATGAAAGCTACATTCATTTTTTTGTCATATTAATGGAATTAAAAATAAATGATATATATATATTTATTTATTATAATTCCAGTATAATATATATGTTATATAGGTCACATATGTTCTTTAATTTCATTCTTTATACATTCCATGTATTTCATGAACGAGTCACATCACTTGAGGAGGCGGTAGTCCACACTTCCTCGTATTAAATTATCACATTTCCACAACATGAAAAGATTAAAGATATGTTTTAAATATAAAATAAAGAAGCATATAGTAATCATAAATATCATAAATAAAAAATATATAATACAGTGACATTATAATTTCCACCTTTAATTGTGTTAAATGAATATTGAACAATCATCGTTTCATGAGGCAGAAAATCACCAACCACAGAAACAGTGTGTTCTTTAACCATTATATGAAGGTGTGTGTAAGTGTATCTCGGATAATTCAAATAACAAAATCCTATTATATTAAGTATACTGAAGTGGTTACAGAAGTAATTAATAAAAAGAGATCAGGGGGTTGGAGAAGCCAAATAAAACATAATAACACAATAGAAAACACTGCCTTTAAAATGGGTAACTCTATTTGATTTAAGATCAAAGGCTTACTTGGAAAGGATTATGCCCAAAGTGAGGCTTCAATGAAGAAGAGAGGGATTTTTATAGATGAAATGGGCAGGGTTTGTCCGATCCAAAGGCTTTGGAAGTGTGGGTAAGGTGGAAGAGGTTGGGGCCTTTTATAAGAGGAGAGGAGGGGCACTCTGGGAAAGATAAGAAAATATACTTTGTTATAAAATTATTTTTGGATAGAAAAGGTCCCATAATTATAGATTTCGTGGATAAGGTGATACGGGTTCTAAATACACCCATAAAATATGTTCATGACAAGTTTAGGCATTATATATTACATTATATTGTCATTTTATTTAAATCGTTAAATAATGAGATAATCGCTGCATCATCATGGTATCATATATAATTTAATTTATTTAATGTCTAAAAATTATAAAAAAATTATCAAGATGTAGGAAATATTTTTATCCTCATAATGAATATTTATAGAAAAAACTATGACTTTTATAACCCCATTTAAAAATTTTTTTGGTAAAACAACACATGTTTGTGACATTTTAATTTTAACTTAAAATAAAAAGTTATTTATGTCATATTCCAACCAAAGTGGCTCCATGGGGTCCCCAAGTTGACCCATTGATTTTATTGGTCGGCCATGACACATCCAATGAGGGTAGGACTTGTTTCTAGGTCATTTCATATTATTAAAACATTATTTTTTCCTTAAATTAAACTAATAACCTCTAATCGCGATTAAAACATAAAAGTTGCTATTCATCAAAAAATTATTTTAATCTCATTGAACCACATTTTACTTCTTAATGAAAACAATGTATGTCAGACTTTTGAAATTAAAAACCCAGAGATTGTAAAATTTCATTTAAATGAAAAATCATTTTTTAAGTACCACTTAGTGGTTTCACTATTCATCAAAAATTGATGTTTTCCAGAAAAATACCAAAAATTCACCATAAGCTATATTTGATATTCTGAATTCAAAAATGATGTCGATTTTAAAAAATTCAAAACATATATGTTGCATTAATTAATTTAATAATTAATTCTCGCTGTCAAAACTAATAGGGTGTTTTTAAGAAACAATATCTATTAAAAGATTGACACTAGTTTAAGTCCAATTTCAAAGTGAAATTAATTACAATGACCACTATTGGATTAAATTGTAAAAATATATTCTAATTTTACTTTAAAAAAAATTAAAAAGATAATCTAATCATATAAATAAATTAGATTAAAAAGTGGTTTTGAATTAAAATACATCATTTTTCACTATTCATTAAAAATGAACTCTATTGGAAAAATACCATAAATTTACACAAAGTAAATTTTGATGTCCCGATTCTAAAGAAGAATTTTATTTTGTCAAATATAAAGAATAAAATTTTCAATAATTAGATTTAAAAGAGGTTCTCCATCAAAATGCGGTTACTCGACCTTTTAATGAATATTAGAATGTTTACGCTTAAAATTGGATTCATTCGCATTTTTAATCCTCTAACATTTATTGTAAAATGTAAAAATATATGACAGAAATATATAATCATTCTGTAGTTAGTTATGTTCATTCCCTCTATTACAACGGCTAGGCATTAGCTACCATTTAAAATAATATTATTTTATTATTAGAGTGCAACGCAAGATTCCCAAGAAACTCGTTGTAGCGTATTGGGTACGCCATCAAGCATATCGTCCCCTTCAAGTAATATTAATATTTTATTCACAAATATGGATAAATGTGAAAATGTCATATTCTTTATTTACCTAGGGTGTTACATACTTCCCCCCTTTTGGGAATTGCGTCCTCGGAATTTTAAAATTGGGCTTGGAAACTTAATTGAAAATCCCACATCCGAACAAGAGTCAGTAAAACAATCACTTTAAAATAAATAAAGAGAAGTACAAAGGTCACCCGAGATAACCCATACTAGGATTACATGTAGGAAAACATGGATATTGAGGAAAAAAACAAAGGGTCATATTTTTAGGGAGAGTGGTAGAAAACATCTTTAGGATAAAGTTAACCACAAGAAAATCACATACTTGTGGTGGGTTAAACGGTATTCGATTCTCCCGTAGGAAAAGTTAATAGACTATATTTTTCTTTTAAGTTACTTTTCATTGAGGAATTTATTTTTGATCTTAAGGAATCATACTTACTTTTCATGTTGACTTTAAAATTTTACTATATTTTTTACACAAACTCGTACTTTTCCGAAATGATGAGTATTTAGGAAGACTTTTTTACATTAAGAGATCTATAGTCAACTACTAGAGAATCACCTAATCCACAAAAGCGAACTATATACTTCCCATTTATTTAGACCTTAACCAAAACTAAATTTGAAAAGGTTAGTATGAGATCAGATAATACCCAAAAAGGATAATCCATTACATATAAAAAATCTATTCTTAATCTCCACAATTTGTCAAACAGTACCCAAAGTTCAAAAAATACCATTAAATAAACAATTTGTCCATAAAATTATTGAAACCCAAATATTTGAAGGATTTAATCACATATTCATCCAAGGTACAAATTAACACTTATCTCCAAATAACATCAGTGGTTGTTAAAGTCTCATATTGAAAAATAATTGACCTAATCGCATATCCTCCATGATAGGTTAATAATTTCCATTGATAACCCAAAATCAACTTACTCTTAATTCATAAAATCATCTAACTAAAAATAATAAGTCATACTAACCAGGGACCTCACGTAGTCCAGTGGTAGGCGATAAATACCAGTCGCACTTTGGTTGTGGATTCGATTCCCACAGCTTTGTCCGATGCAACGGGTTGTCACATGGTCTGCATGTTGTCCTTTTTATAAAACTCAAAAAATAACCCTAACATGTTTTAACCACAATAGTTTCCTTATACCTCTAATTTTCATCCAAATTCATTATAATCTCAACATCTTAATTCTTGAAGTCTTATTTCACCACCATAAGATAAAATAAAACTATTCCCAAAATGAATAACATCATATATTGATCATGGAGTCCTCTCTGTTTCACCATCATCTTGCTCACGTAGGTAGAAGTACCATGCATTACAACAATGATTTAGAGATCCTTCAAAATAATTTTCTTCCACCATCAAAATACACCTTCTACAACATGGGTCATATGGGTGTTCACAGAAAAATAGTTTTGGAAAATAATCAGGTATAACATATAATTCCAAAACATCAGATAAAACATGATTTCTATAAAATAGTCGTACAGAATTTGAGTTAAAACTTTCTATTATTGGTCCTTTTAAAATACCATAAGTATGTGATGAGAGACTATTTTTTAAAAGCAAATTTAAATAGGTAGCGCATGGGTCTCCTTCCTCAGCACCATTTTTAAAATCATAATATTCTTCAAATTCTTGTGATAAGGTAAAAAATTTGAAAATACCTTGATAATATTTACCTTTCTTGAAAAGATGATAATATTGTGGAAATAGTATTTGTCTAAAAACAACCCATGATCCACGATGATAACGAGGTATAGTGGAGGTGTTTGATATCCCAAACAACTTCTTGCATGTGAGTTGTTTGCTAAAAAATGTTTCACAGTCATTCGAACATGACTTTGAAATATTTATTGCAAGCATGTCATCAGGAAGAGATAGGAATGTCATTTAAGATCCTTCTCCTTCCATTTTTATCCAACATTACTTGACCAAAAGAAGTTATAAAACAAGGATTTAACTGAAATAATAGATATAGGGACTAATAATGTGTCTAACAAAAACTCTTAATCACTAAAGTTGTCTAAACTGACCATTGATAACATCTATAAGGCCCCGGACTAAAACCTTTCTTAATATTGAATTAAATGAATAATTCACATTGAGGATATTTTCAGGTTTAGAGTTTTAGAGAATTAGATCATAAATAATGAATTACATTCTACATTTAAACAAAGTGGTTACATAAAAGATAGTATTTCTTTCCCATAAAAGGAAACATATTTAAAATAAAACATGGATTTTTTCTTGACACATCCATGACATTATCATCATAACATGCACCTTTCCCTTGACCTGTGAAAAACATTTCAAAAACTTGGGATGAGCATAAAAAGCTCACTATGGGATATAAAAATACGAAAAGAAAACATTAGTCCATGTATGAAATCATACATTACTCATAAAACATAATCATTTTAACATACCTCATCAAATCATGAATAAATCATATAAATCATAAGACATAAAGGTACCTTGAGGCATTCATAACAATCTTATGTAGGGAGTAACCCTCTTGGTTACGTTTGGAATACCCATCACAGTATATTCCCTAGATCTCTTCGGAGAAACCTTAACGTTTAACCCCTTCACGTTACCCAATGCATTAGAGAGATATATCGGGCTCACCCGCCATTAGATTATCACGGAACCACCCATCTTCATAATAATTCCCAAGAACCATAACAGAATTGTATCACATAAAACATGTATAAATGAAACATAACATTTCCACGTTTCAATCACAAGATATCAAAAAAAACACATTGATATAAAAACATTATGAAAACCATTTCTAATGACAAAATAAAAGAATAGTAAAACATGGTATTTATTTTTCATTCAAAAAAAGTTATAGCTTGTATAGGAAGCCTAAACTCAAATAATGGTCACGGCAGCGAAGAAGTCGTTGTCGCCGCTTACGTACGATAAGAAAAACATTCCTTTTTGTAGTTTTGTAAACCGCTTCATATAGAAAGATTCCTTTTTAATAAAAGAAAACTCAAAGGGGTTTATACACCATATAAATGAAATTTGTGTTTAAAACAAAATATTCCTCTATGAAAGGAGATTGAGACGATGTCCCTTACAAAGACGATATCCTTGGATTTAAGATAAATCAATTACATAGTTATGTAGGAAAAACGAATACACCAAATATAAGTGGATATTAAGTGTAAAACAATCATACGACATTTACACATATTCATATAACGACATATTCAAGGAGTACATGTTTATCCCAAAGAATCAAAATTGGGTTAAGAAGTTTCCTTGCAAAAATTCGATAGCCTAATGGTGTCACTTCAAAATTCCGAAAAAGAGTTATGAGAGATAAAAAGGGTATCTCATCACATGGACATAAAATTTACATAAATAAGGATATATAATAACATATCCCAACATAATAGTATGGGAATTAAAATACATAACAAAAGAAGACTTTTAAAAGGAGGAGGGTGAAAGGTTCCCTTACCGACTTGGGTAACATTCGAAATGCACACCCCATGGAAGAAGGGTCATACAATGAAGATGTAAATACCCATTTATAATATTATAGTACAAAAAGTGTATAATAATGGGATGTACATACACCACTCAATGTAAATAGTGGCAAACTTAGAAAAAATGACACAGGAATTAAAGTGAGATGAAAAATCCATTACGAAAACTTAGCACCCCATCGACGCCACTTAAAACATCCAAAAATGGAATTATGAGATCAAATGGGGTCTCTCATAATATAAACATAAAAATTAAACTATGAGGAATATAAACTAACATCCCCAAACATAATAAATATGAGTTTAAAAGAGATGACATAAAAGAGAGTACTTAAAAAGAAATAGAGAGGTTGGATCTCTTACGAAAATTCGGCAGCCAAACGACGCCCCTCAAAACATCCAAAATGGATTGATAAGAGAAAATAGGGTCTCTCACCATATGAACATAAAAATTAAAGTAGGAGTAATATAAAAGAACATCCCAATCATAAGAATGATGAGCTTAAAAGGAATGACATAAAAGATTGTACTTAAAAAAGAAAGAGGGTTAGGATCCCTTAACACATGTACGACTTGTCTTGTTTGTTTGTTTATATTGCTGAATAATAATCTTTGGACAATTTATAATTTCTTAAGGACCTCCTTTAAAGATTATTATTCACTTCATATAACATATTATAATTTTATAATAATTTTTTAATAATGTTAGCTCATATCAGACGTTTTTTCCGATGTTTGGTACATGAGTAAAAAAAATGAACTTGTTTGAAAATGATTTCCCATGTAGTTATAAGTAAATACTTTACAGAATAGTATTAATTATTAAAATATCATATATATCCAGTACATATTCATTTTATAATATTCCATTACATTTGAAGATAAATAAATGAAAAGCACCGTTCATGGAAACGGTAGGCCGTACGTACGCATGAACGCTACTTTCATTTTTTTTGTCATATTAATGGAATTAAAAACAAATGAGATATATATATATATAATTACAGTATAATATATATGTTATATAGGTCACATATTTACATTAATTTCATTCTTTATACATTCCATGTATTGCATGAACGAGTCACATCACATGAGGGAGTGGTAGTCCGCACTTCCTCATATGAAATTATCGCATTTGCACAACATGAAATGAATAAAGATATGTTTTAAATGTAAAATACAGAAGAATATAGTAAAAGTAAATACAATATATATCATATATAAAATACAGTGACATCATAATGGCCACCTTTAATGGTGTTAAAAGAATATTGAACAATCATCATTTCGTGAGGCAAAAAATCGCCAACCATAGAAACAGTATGTTCTTTAACCATTAGACGATGGTGTTTGTAAGTGTAGCTCTAATAAATTACATAAAAACATAATAGAATATTGAATATACAGGTTTTGATACAAAATAAATGAATAAAATGAGTTTAGGGGGTTGTAAAAGCAAAACATAACATAAGAACACAAGAGAAAACCCTACCATTAAAACGGGTAACTCTTTTTGATTAAAGATCAAAGAATTCCTTGGAAAGGATTCTGCCCAAATTGAGGCTTCTATGATGAAGAGAGGGATGTGTAGAGATGAAATGGTCAGTGGTTGTCCGATCAAAAGGCTTTGGAAGTGTGGGTAAGGTGGTAGAGGTGGGGACCTTTTATAAGAGGAGAGGAGGGGCACTCTCGGAATGTTAAGAAAAGATACTTTTTATAAAATGATTCTCAGATAGAAAAGGTCCCACAATTATAAATTTAGAGGCTATGGTGATAAGGGTTTTAAATCCACCCATCCAATAAGATCTTGACAAGTTTAGGTCTTATATTTTACATTATATTGTCATTTTATTTAAATAGTTATATAATGAGGTAATCGATGCATCATCATGGTATCATATATAATTTAATTTATTTAATGTCTAAAAATTATAAAAAAATATCATGATGTATAAAATATTCTTATCTTTCTAATGAATATTTATAGTCAAAAATATTACTTGTATAACCCCATTTAAAAATTGTTTTAGTAAAACAACCCATGTTTGTGACATTTTAATTTTAACTTAAAATAAAAAGTTATTTATGTCATATTCCAAACAAAGTGGCACCATGGGGTCCCCAAGTTGACCCATGGATTTTCTTGGTCGGCCATGACAAATAAAATGAGGGTAGGAAATGTTTCTAGGTCATTTTATATTATTAATACATTATTTTTACCTTAAATTACACTAATTACCTCTAATCGCGATTAAAACATAAAAGTAACTATTCACCAAAAAAATTATTTTAATCCCATTGAACATCATTTTACTTCCTAATAACAACCATGTATGTCAGATTTTTGAAATTCAACACATAGAGGTGGTAAAATTTCATTTAAAAAAAATTAGTTTTTTATATACCAATTAGTGGTGCGACTATTCATAAAAAATTGAAGTTTTTCGGAAAAATACCAAAAATACACCCTAAGATATATTTGATATTCCGAATTCAAAAATGATGTCTTTTTTAAAAAATTCAAAACATATATGTTGCATTAGTTAATTTAATAATTATTTCCCGCTGTCAAAACAAATAGCGTGTTTTTAAGAAATAATACCTATTAATAGATTAACACTAGTTTAAGTCTAATTTCAAACTGAAATTAATTCCAATGACCACTATTGGATTAAATTGTAAAAATATATTCTAATTTCACTTTAAAAATAGTTAAAAAGATAATCCAATCATATATATAAATTATATTAAAAAGTGGTTTTGAATTAAAGTACAACAGTTTTCACTATTCATTAAAAATGAACTTTATCAGAAAAATACCAAAAATTTACACAAAGTAAATTTTGATGTCCCGATTCTAAATAAGAATATTATTTTGTCAAATATACCAGATAAAATTTTCAAAAAGTGGATTTAAAAGAGGTTCCCCATAAAAAGGCGGTTAATCGACCTTTTAAATAATATTAGAATTTTTACGCTTAAAATTGGATTCATTCGCATTTTTAATCCTCTAACATTTATTGTAAAAAGTAAAAATATTTGACAAAAATATATAATCATTTTTTAGTTTGTTCTGTTCATTCCCGCCTTTACAATGGCTAGTCGTTAACTACCATTTAAAATAATATTATTTTATTATTAGAGAGAAAAGTATGATTCCCAAGAAACTCATTGTTGAGTATTGGGTACGCCATCGAGCATAGCGTCCCCTTTAAAGTAATATTAATATTTTATTCACAAATATGGATAAATGTGAAAATGTCATATTCTTTATTTACCTAGAGTGTTACAATTTTAAAATTTGCATAAAACATAATTTTAAATCTTTTGTGAGTTGACTATAAAAAATAAGTGAGTCACGGTTGACATCAGTAAGTAATATTGGATTCATTGAGATGAAAATAATTTTTCTGAATAGTATCTTTTGACATTATCTTACAATGTTTAAAATAAAATAGGGTAAATAAAGATAAAAATGATATTATAATTACCCTAAGACATGTATTAATTCTATTGTATAAATGTATTTACACCAAAACAACCTTTAGAATAAAATATGATTTTTTATGTCCACATTGATTAGATTATTACATTTATTATAATTCTATTTAATAAAGAGTTAAAAGTGCTAAATTTAAAGTTTAATAACTGAACTGTTTTTAATATTTGGTTTCACACAATATAGATTCAAAAATAAATATTAATTAGAAATATTAAAATATTTCTACAAAATGGTATTATATATATATATTTTTTGACATTAAATAATTTAATTTATAAATGACACAATGATGATGCAGTAATTAGCTTATTAATGAAAGAATCAAACAAATGATATTATAAATATTAAAATAAATATAATTTCGAAGTTATTATTACATCCAAGAAATTTTTAGGTGAATATGACATTTTAGGGTTGATTAAATGTATCCTTTTTGAATTAATCATGTTGAGATGTCTTTTAGAAAACCCAAATACCAAATAATGTCCAAATGACATAAATTAATTTTTAAAACAAATACTATATTATTGGTTGATATAATATACCTAAATTTATAAGGATTGTCCAAATGGATTAAATAATATAATATATGTAATTAATTAATCACTTGATGTTCTCTTGTATGTTTAATGTATGTTTAATAACCATATAGTGTAAGAATACAAGAAGACACGTTGATGGTCAAAATATTTAACTAAGAGTTAAATCTAAAAGATATTGTTAATATAGTGACGTAAACCAATCTAAAACCTATTGGTTGTGTGGTTTCTGACCCAAACCCACCTTATATTATAAATAAATAATTTTCAAGCCATTAAAACCACAAAATTATTTTATAATAAAATAATATTTCTATCTTTTCATAAAGTAACCCTCAACTCTCTTATAAAAGAGTACATCACCTTCTCTCCAAATCACACCTCCAAAGCCTTTTGGCATGGCCATCCACATCCAAAATAACCTCCAAACTTCCATCAAATAATCCTAGAGTAGTTAATTTGATCATAAATCCAACCTAAGGATCCCTTTTGATCAACTCAAAATGAAACACTGGAAGAAGAGGTAATAATTTCACCACCCTCTTCCTTGTTTTTTTTCATTTTCTTCCCCTTTATTTGGTGTTTCCATAACAAAATATTAACTTTAGTATCTCATACATAGTGTGATATTATTATAAATATTCTAAAACCATATTCCTTATTCTATTCATCCTATAAATGAAAAATTCACCATACATGCATACGTACGGCTTACCGTCTTCACGTCGTGGTGTTTGTTATTCAAACACTTCATTATTTGGATGGGTATAATAATGAGTATAAATGATGTAAATAATAAATATAACATGTTAATTATTCTGTATATTATACATACCATTCAATTAAATATGATTTCACCATCAATATAAGGATATTGTCGCTTGTGCATACGTACGGATTAGAGTCTCCACAATGTGATGAGTTTAATTACCACATTCACCATTCAACAATGATTATAAAAATGTATATTATTAATAAGTATGTAATAAATGAAATTATAATTATAAAGGATATATATATATGTACTTAAGTATGTCTTATTCACTTACATCTGTTCGATAAGACATGAAAAGAAAAACAATGTTTATGTGTACGTACGGCATACGGTATCCATAAACACTGCCTTTCATTTCATATATTTGTCTATTATAAATATTTATATTCTAAATATATATATTATTTAAATAATGTATTATATTCTGTATGTATTTAAATCAGTATCTAAATGAAATGATCAAGAATAACAAGTTAAAACACATACGATCAAGAAAGCGATTATTACCCAAAATGTTTATTTAACATGGAAATAATTATACAATGGGTAGTATAAATGAATAAATAAATCATGTATGACATAATAAATATTAATATGGTTCAGATATAATTAAATAACATATTATGTTGATTATACATGAGGCTAAACTTACCCTTGACCACCAAAAATTGCACGGAAAGTGTTAATTTTACAATATCATAATTATTCGAGGTTGTTTTATCATCAGTATCTACTAGGAAATATTAATGTTCCATGTCCACATTTCATAAAATATTTTTAAAATGGATTTTTTTTGGAATGTTTTACTAAATCACAATTTTGATTGATTTAGAGATTTAAACTTCTAAACAATTCTCATTAATGTCCATTTTTTTAAAATGTTTCTAAAGATATATTTATATGGACATGAATGTTTTAAAATGTTAATTCCTTTTAAAAGTTTCAATGTGGTATGAGAAAATTTACTTGAAAACTATATTTTAAATTAATCCATTTATAAATTATGTGACTTTTATATGATTTCATAAAAAGTGTATTTCTCTAAATGATTTTTACTAATCATTTTCAACTAATTCAACATCCTATAAGAGATATTATTCTTGATCAAGGTTGATTTATTATGATAAAAATATTTTATATTGTATTTAAGGTTTTGTGATATGTTTGATTTTGGATGTGTTATTTTTATACAATTCATTGTTTATGGTTAACGTATTGATATTTTGTATGCTAGTTTAATTTGAATGTTTATGTTATGTTTCAACCATTTCATACGATGAAGGTATTGGACATAGTATGTGATGGGTGAAGTATGTTATAGCTCCCTGGTGCATTAGTAGGACTCTTGAGACAATTAGACGTGGAGTTGGATGAGGCCTTTCCCAAATATGGTATATGGTTTTTGATATGGCCTTAATCATTTTTATATGTCTTCATTGAGGCCTTGACAAAATGTTTGATAATGTCCAGCATTATACATTCCTTCATTATGAATATATTATCGACGGTTAATGTGTTTATTTGACTAGTAGAATACCCATGGATATGTTTTAATATGGAATTATTTAATCATCTCATATACCTTCCATAAAGTGTTCACATTTATTATTTGTATGGATATGTGTTTTAAATTAATCACCATGCATAATGTTTATATTATCTTCCACTATATTTCTTACCCTATCTGAGTGTTTGATCTCACCCATTTCTTCTGTTTTATTTTCCTAGGATTCCAAGAAGTGTATTTTGATTGATAAGGAATGCTAAGATAGGGGATTAATGTCACTCTCAAAGAATCATTTATGTTGTGTTTTATTTATTTAATGTGTAATGTGATGTTCATATATTTAATCTATTTTCCATGACTGAAAAACTTATCAGTCCTTCGTGACTTGTTTCCTTGTAATCATGCCAATTTATTAAAATATTAAACATGTTTCAGGCTTCTGGGGTCAGGGCATTATAGTTGGTATCAGAGTAAGTTTAAAAACATCCTTGGAAGTGGATTTAGTTAAAAACTAATTATATATCATTACCTTATGACAGAAATTGAGGATTAGTATTGAAGAACTTACTAGAATTATGGTAATGTAGTGATTTTGTATATTTTCCAAGCAATACTTCCATGTTTGGATACGAGCACGTAGCGACAACTCTAGATAAGTCTAATGGTTGTAATCGATTAAGATTTACATTTAAAACTATTATTATGGTTAAATAATTTATTTATATAAATTTCATATTCTCATTAAAAGGACAACCCGAATGTCGGGTGACAACTCATCGTGTTCGCCAAGGTCGCGAGACTTGAACCCAGAACCGAAGGGATATAATGGTGGATCACCTACCACTGGTATATGTGATGCCCTGGTTTATATAATGTTGTTTTTATTAAATATTCTGACAAATGTGTTTAAAAATAATTATTTCTTCAACCCTATATGATTATGATAAATAGAATATTTTTGATTTCTATTCCCTTTTACAGTGAATGATGAGTTTGTAGTAGGAATTAATCGAAGGATGAAACACTACTTGTCAAGTATAATTTTTTATCTTTTTTTATGAATACAAAAATTCTTAAACTTTATGGAAATTATCTTAAAACAAAAAATGTGTTATTATACTATCTTATGTTATTTTGAACTAATGATATTTTAAATCATCATAGATTGATGGGTTTGAGGCCCACAATTTCACACTTCTTTTGTGATTGATGATCTCAATCACTCCCTAAAAATATATATGTTTTCCCTCTAATTATTTGTCTCTAATTTCCACCAATGCTCTTTAAATCGAGATCATAATTAGATGGTGACATTTTCACTCCCTTTTTCTGTTATTAAAACTATTTATTTACCCAATTTCGGATGTGGGTTTTCCAAAAATGTTTTTTTTGATTTTATCCTTTTATTTTAAAAGAACAATTTCAAATTTCAAGGATGAAATTTTTTGATGGAGGGGATAATATAACACCCCATGATTTTATAATACGGTATATTATTAATGCAACTCAATAGCCTGCGCTACACATAACACCTAGTTCGAGCGCACCACAACTTACCAATATAACCGTTCTAAAAGAAGTTATGAATAGTATTAACTGAATTATGAATATTATATAATTGATATAAATTTATCATCTATATGATGTGTTTCATAGACATCATATAAGAAAAAATTCATGTTTTTCAGATTAAATAAATTTTTTAAAAAAAATTCAATTTCACCATCTTTTAATAGTGAACACTTTTTAAAACCATTATTTGACACTATTATATATTCAATTTAAGGAACATAAATTCTTCTTTTGAGGAAGGATATAAAAATTTAGTTTTGATAATTTTTTTTACTTTTCTGATAACTTCCATATTTTGATGTATATTTAAAAATACTAAATTTTAACTGAAAACAACATTTGTAATAAAAATAATTTATATTGTTAAATTATGAAATTGAATGATTTAGAAATATAATTAAATTTTATTTTTACCATTTAATACAATTTTGGACATTATGTGTAATTTCACATTTAAATTTGACATAAACACATGTCAATCTTTTGATAATTTGTACTTTTGAAAAACACGCTTTTTGGTTTGACAATGGGAATTAATTTTAAATTAATAAATGAAACTTCTATGTTTTGAATTTGGTAAAATAGAGTTCATTTTTTAATTTATAATATCAAAATTATCTATGAGTAAATTTTTGGAAATTTTCTAAAAACATGCAATTTTTGTTGAATACTGAAAAACAATGTGTTATTGTTTGAAACCAATTTTTTTAAATAATAATTTATTTTATTTAAATTTATTTTATGTAAAAATAGTTATATAATACCTCTATATGTTTAATGTAATTCGTTAGAGTAATTTGATAATAAAACTAGATTTATAAAATTTTATTTAACTATTTACCGTCTTTTACCCACCTTTTAGGCGCACTTGCAAATTTGCATAAAACATAATTTTACCACATCTGTGTGTTGAATTTAAAAAATCCAAGAGACACAGTTTACATCAGTATGAAAAATGTGATTCAATGAGATGAAAATAATTGTTTATGAATAGTAATTTTTGACTTTTATTTACCACGGTGAAAAATAAATAGGGCAATTAAAGGTAAAAATGATATTATAATTACCCTAACGCGTTTCTTAATTCTATTGGATAAGTGTATTTTGACCAAAAACAACCTTAGGAATTAAATATTATCCATTAGGTCTACTGGGATTAGACTATGGCATTTATTATTATTTTGCTTAAATAAGAGTTAAAAGTTTTAAATTCAATGTTTATTAACTAAACAATTTTTAATAGAGGATAACACAAAATATATATTCAAATATAAATATTAATTATAAATATAAAAATATGTCCTAAATAATTGTATTTTATTTATAATTTTTATAAATTAAATAATTTAATTTATTTATGACACAATGATGATGTAGTAATTACATTATAAATGAAATAATCAAATAAATGGTATTATTAATATTTAATTAAATATAATTTCAATGTTTTCATGACATAAAAAAATATTCAAGGTGAATATGACATGTTTGGGTTGATTAAATGTTTCTTGTTCGAATTAATCAAGTTGTGATGACTTTCACAAAAACCAAATACCAAATAATGTCCAAATTGACATAAATTAAATTTTAAATCAGAAACTATATTATTAGTTGATATAATATTTCTAAAAACCCTTGTTTTGTCCAAAGGGATTAAATAATATTATATATGTCATTAATAAACAAATTTAGGTTATATTGGATTTCTACAGTATATATATTAACTATATCGTGTAACAATACAAGTAGACACAGTAAAAGATAAAAAATTTATCTAAGAGTTAAATCTAAAAGATAAGGTTAATATGGTTTCTTAAACCTATATAAAACCAATTTGTTGAGATGTTTTCGTCCCTTACCCACATTATTTTATAAATATATCAATTTGGATCCACCGAAAATGATTATTTAATAAAATAATACTTCAATCTTTTCCTAAAGTGACCCTCACTTCTCTTATAAAATGGTACTTCCTCTTCTCTCAAACTCACGCTGCCAAACCCATTTTTCATAGCCAAACCATGCCCAAATAACCTCCCAAAATTCTTCACATCAACCTATAGTAATTAATTTGTTAATTATGCCATCATATGGAGGCTTTTTGATCAACTCAAAAAAAATCACCGGAAGAAGAAGTAATAATTTCACCACCCTCTTTCAAGTTCTTTTTTTTCTTCCACTTCCACTTTCATTGTTTATTACATAACAAAAATAATAACTCCATTACCTCATAAATACTGTGATGTTATTATAAATATGGTATAACCATATTATTTATTGTATTTATCCTATAAATGTTCAAGTCACCATACATGCGTACACTCGATTTACCATCTCCACATCGTGGTGTAGTTTGTTATTCAAACACTTAATTATTTGGATGTGTATAATATTGAGTATAATTGATGAAAATAATAAATATAACATATTAATGAATCTTTATATATTTCATACCATCCAATTACATATTCTTTCATCATCAATATAATTATATTCTCACTCCTGTGTATGTACTTATTACCATCTCCACGACGCGATAAGATTAATTCCCACGTTCACCATTCAACAATGATTATAAAAATATATATTAATAATAAGTATGTAATATATGACATAATAATTCTACTGTATATATATGTATGTATGTACTAACATATATCTTATTCACTTACTTCCATTCAATACGATATGAAAACGGAAACGAAGTTTATGCGTACGTATGACCTACCATCTCCAAAAACGGTGCCTTCTATTTAATATATCTATCTATTATAAATATTTACATTCTAAATATATATGATATATAAATCGTGTTTTATAATCTGGATTTATTTAAATCATGATCTAAATGATACGATCAAGAATAACAAGTTAAAGCACAAATGATAAAGAAATCGATTATTACCAAAAATGTTAATTTGACATGGAAATCATTATTAAATGGGTAGTATAAAGCATTAAATAAATCATGTATTATATAATAATTCTTAATATGGTTCTTATATAATTCAATAACATAGTATGATCTTTATACAAGAGGTTAAACATATCCTTGACCAAAGGAAAGTGCAAGGTAAGGGTTAATTTCATAATATCTTTATTAAATGAGGTTGTTTTTACGTATCTACTGGGAAATATTTATTATCCATGTCCATGTTTCATAAAATAATTTTCAAAGGGATTTTAAGGGATTTTTTTACTAAAAAATAATTTTAATTGATTTAATGTTTGATTCTTCTAAACATTTTTCATTAATGATCATGTTTTTAAAATGGTTTTAAGGATTTATTTATATGGACATGAATGTTTTCAAATGTTAATTACATTCAAAAGATTCAAAGTGGTATGTGAAACAATGATTCAAAACAATATTTTAGTTGAATTCATTTATATATTATGTGACTTTTAAATCATTTCATAAACAAGGAATATTTCTCTCAAATATTTTTACAGATCAATTTCTACAATGTCAACATCTTTTACTGGATATTATTATTGATCAAGGTAGATTAATTGTGATTCAAATATTCCATATTGTATTGAATGTTTTGGGATTTGTTTTACTGTGGATGTGTTATTCTTATAGTATTTCTGTTTTATGGTTAAAGTATTGACATTTTATTTCGTAGTTTTAATATGAATGTTTATGTTATGTTTCAACCATTTCATATGAAAAATATATTAGACTTAGTAAGTGAAGAGTGGAGCCCGCAACAGATCCTTGGTGAATCGGTAGGTCTCATGAGACAATTAGATGCCTAATTGTCCATGGCCTTTCCCAAATTTGATATATGGTTTTTGTTGAGGCCCTAAACAATGTTTTATAATGTCGACCATTATACATTCCATCATTATGAAAATATTATTGAGTGTTCATGTGGTTATTCGACTTGTAGAATTCCCATGGTTATGTTTTATTATGGAATTATTTATTTATCTTTATATTCCTTCCATGAAGTGTTCATATTTATTATTTGTAAAAGCATGTGTTTTAAATTATTCACCATGCATAATGTTTATGTTATCTTCCATTGTATTTCATACCATTACTAAGCATTTGGGCTCACCCGTTTCTTATTTTTTATTCTACAAGGATTCCAAGAAGTGTATTATGATTCATAAGTAGGTTTAAGCTAGGGGATTAATAGAGTTCTAAAAGGTTCATTTCTGTTGTGTTTGATTTTTCAAATGTGTAATGTAAGGTTCATGTATGTAATCTATTTTCCACGACTGCTAAAATTATTGGACCTTTGGGACATGTTTCCTTGTAATCATCCCAATATATCTTTACAAGAAACAAAGAAAAATAATGCCTTTAATCCTCCCCATGAATCGCAGTGCAATCCCATACACCATTGTATATATCACTATATATACCATGATCATGAGAACTAACTATAACTAAAAACCCCAGAACCCACACCTTATTATCACCAATCTACATCTCATCTGTGGATCACAACATATTTTATAGGAGATATCTATATCTATAGAATTCATACATGCATGTATACCAACAAAATTTTTTTACCAAGGAATCTAGTACATATTAAAACGGAAACCATGTTTAATAAGTTGATTCAATTCCCATTGATTACATGGAAGAACAGTAAAATTTAATCATACCTTCTTGTTATTTATCCAACAATAATTATCAAATTTGGGTTATATAAATAATTATATATATAAAGAAATAGTCTAAATCACAAGACCAATAAGAGAGGGAACACTATATATAAATTCAAGAGTCCAATCATCAATATCACAATATCATATCTTATATCTACACACCAAAACTACAATGTATTATTTAATTCAAGATTATCACTCATTAAGTTTAATTAAATAGTTACCCAATGAGTTAATGATTGATAACATCAATGTTTCAGTAATAATAACAGAAGTAATGATTCCCCTAACTTTAAATTACATCAAAAGAATAATACACTTTATAGAGTATTAAAGGGAACAAATTTAACCTATATTGAATGGAAACCCACTAGAACATGTCAAATAAAATCTATTTCTAAAAGAGTCTTAAATTTGTAAAATAATATTTTTTTTTCTATAATGATATTCTATAATAAAATTTATGAACACAAAGGAAAATGGGAGAAGAATAGACGAACAATCAATGAAATTTGACTCTCAACCATTTATGTGGATGGAACCCTAAAAAGGGATTAAAAAGGAATCTGAGAGGGTATTAATTCAACCTAAAATCAAGGGAAAAATAGGTTTACACACAGGAGTTCAACCAATGTATTTATAGAAGGATAGTTGATGTACTTGATATTGTGTAGAGATAGGTCAATAAGATGTGATTTTCATCTATCAAATAATTTTCAAATCACCCACAGAGTATTCCCCCATTTTCAATGGGATTTAAAAACTTAATTTGACAATCACCAAGAACTCATTCATGGTGTAGTCCAATATTTATTGGATCTATTATATTATTAAACAACCAACCCATATAGTGTAACATAGTGTGATGGGTAATTTTATACTCACTACACCCATCACCTTGGTTTGGTGGGATTAAGATCTTCATTTTACACTTGTGGTAAACCAAAAATCCCCCCCAAAAATCATACCTTCTCTAGGTGTTTTTGAAATTTCTATATAACATAGTGGGATCACCAATGTTCCACACCTAGTAACATAGAAACATTTCCATTTCATTGATTTTTGTACATCCTATCACCATATGGCTAAACCCACAGTCAGCCTCCAAGAACCTAACAGAAAAGAAGATATCACCACACTTATTAAACAAATATGTATCCTTATAAATGTCTAAAACACTTCCATGTAATATAAAAAACCTCTAAAATCTTTTTCAAAACCCCCTTATACTTGAAAAATATAAAGGGAAGGACAATACAAAATTTTCAATCTAACAAACCACATTTCAAACTGTATTTGATTCCATATGACTAAATAATTCAAGAATAACATTAACCATATTTGAATTATTTAATTCTTTATAAACATTATTATGTATAAAATTAGTAACAAGGAAATAATTTTCACAAAAATTTCAAATAGATTATCTTATTTAATATAATGAATTATCATTTCCAATTTTTTTCCATGAGGGTAATCATTTAATGTTATGAAACCTTAATGTTAATATTTAAAATTTGAATACTCCCTCACAAATGATAAATTTTATTTTCTATATTCATATTCACCAATTTTATATCCAATTTATTCTTCATCATCATTCTATAAATAAAAAATATAATTCAAATTATAATTTTCATTAAATTCTTTACGCGCTAAATGAATAAAAAAATTATCTTATCAAAAACACTATAATACATACTCATGGTACAGTATACTACACAAAATCAAACATTAAATTTTGAATCAAAATTATGTAAATTATTTTTAGTTCATATACTAATTACACAATAGAAACAACTTACAAAAACGTAAAACTAATTTTATCTTATTGAATCAACTCATACTATAAATTGTATAGAATTGATCAAATTAAAAATGATCTTATAACATGAAAATCTATATTAAATACTTTATCCAAAAATAAAAAAAATCATTAAGAAATGATCTAATAATATCATATATTCATATATTTTTCCTGTCACCAATAACATTTTAATCTTCATTTGTATGAGTATGAAAATGTCATATACCTTTATAAAATAAAAAAACATCTATAATAAAATACATGATTCTTCAATCGCTTTTGGTAAAATTATTTAATGTCATTTTTAACTTTAAACTAATTAAAAATAGAAAAATAAATAGTTAATGACTCACAATTATAAATCCCAAAAGAAGACTAATTAAATCTAATATGATAAAAAATAATTAATTGAAAATATTTCATTCCACTCTAACTTTATGAATAAAATGATCCAATAAATTTATTTTTTTATATTCAATATGACTCCCAATTTTAAGGTAATTAATATATTTAAAAAATTAAATATATTTTTCACCATTGAAAAACGAATTAAAAATCAAACATTTACTTACATTTTGTTTGGAAAAATATAAAAGTTTTCCATTATTTAAATGTTTATGAAACAAAACAATATTACATGACGAATCCTATTATTACATAAAATAAAATATATTTGTAAATTGTTATAAATAATAATATTTATTTTAATTATTGTATAAATATTATCTATTGTATAGCACATGCAAAATATTTCATTGGTAAATGCCAATAAATTATTATTTCGAAATATAATATTATGTCTATTTTCACACAGCTATGATATAATAATTAATCATTATTTTAGAACATAAAGTAAATAAATTGTTAAAATTAAAGAAATTTTAGGAAAATATTTTTTACAATATCCATTATTATTTCATCTATTGTTATCAATACAAATAATAGATCCCTTATCAAATTAATTAAATGATATGAAATTAATATTATCAGAAGTCATCTGTCTTGAAAAGAGAATTTCAATATACAATGATTTAACCATAGACATAAAGAATAAATCCTCAAATATATTGATAATAAGAATATTTTGGTACATATTATTTATTGGGTTTAGAAAGATTAGTAATGGTAGTAATTGTCTCCCAAAAATTCATCAAAAATTTCTATATTTGTAGTATAGAATATGAATTTTTAAAAATAAAACTCTTTATGTGATCATAATATTAAAAAAATCACAATGATTTTTATTTTATATAATTCCAATGATTAGTATGCTTAAAATATGTAAATGTTAAAAAAACATAATTTTAAACTTTTAACGAACATTGTTTCATTCATCCTGTGTAATTTAACGTTATATCAAAACCCAGTTTTTTATATATTATTGTTCATCATTAGAATCACCTAATCCTACTATTAATTACATTGAAAAGGTTATAGAAAAATTAATTTAAAAAAATATATTATTTTTCATCCTCTCATTCTATTTTTGAATGGATTATAAGTTGTAACCTTCATTCCTATTTAAACATGTACTATTTTTCTTTATAATTTAGGTTCTCAAATTTTGTTTTCAATTTGAATGATATCATCAAATATATTTTTGAATATTATTTCATCCCATCCATTATTCATATAAATAAACATAGTTATATCATTCTAATAACTGAGGGACTCATTATATAATATAATCATGGAATCATAAAATAAATTTTATTTCTCTTTTATAAATTATATTAAAAAATACATTTAGAATGTAAATTTAATTATTAGACTTGTTATTTTCTATAGAAAAATTCTTATATCATCATACAATTATATATATAACATAGAAATACAAAAAAATAACTTATTTCTTATTTTTAAAATAATTATTTAACATTATTATTTTCCTAATCAAAAACATATCAACAGATAGAATCAAAATATGTGTTTGTTTAATATTCATTAAAAAAATAGTTAACCATATATAAGAATGTTCTAAAAGTTTTTACAAAAGTTAATCAAATTTGTTATAATATATTTCCATCAATTAAAAGTTACCATCAATATTTTCACATCCATAAAATGGTCTTGATAAAAAAATTATTAGTGTATATCAACCTAATATAATTAAAATAATTTTTTTATTTATAAATTTTTTATCATTTTTTAACAATTTTAGACTAAAACATTATGGCCAAATGTGTACCCATTTCATACACTTATAACATGTTATCTATGAAAAATTATTATTTTTAATTGTGAAATGTGTATTTCATTATTTTTAATTTTTATTTATATACTTCTTCTTATATCACAATCCATTATTACATTATTGTAAAATATTTTGGAAAATTGCGCTATTTATTCCTAACCATTTCTATGTGATTAAAATTAATAATATTTAGAATGGTTATTTATTTAATTGAAATTTAATAACTCTATTATTTTAGGATTCATCATTATAATATTATTTAACTTTAACTTATATATTAGAAATATATTGATCAGTTAATCCAAAATATACTCTTTAGCATCCTAAAATTCATCGATTTCCACTTTCTTATCAGGTCATTTCCTACGTAGAGTCTAAAAAACCCATACAACCAGTACATTATTATTAATAATAACTCTTCATTAACATATCAAAGTGACGATTATATGAATATATGGAACATGTAGTTAAAAAAATTATATTGTCCCTTTTTAACGTCGTGGTAATCCATATATATCATTCCCAGCGTTGTTATTTTAGGATTCTTTAGCATCAATGAGTTACATAAAGTATCATCCATATGTTTTTATATTCCATACATTAAAATATGTTTCCATACAATTTATACTATTTTCACAATATAATTATACATTACATTGTAATTAATAAAATACCACATCCATACGTACAGGTTTTCCTAGACTAACATCTAAATGATCACATAGCTTCAACGTTACTGTTAAATGATCAATACTCAAATGAATTAATAATGATTAAAAAATAAATATTTCAATAGTTTCAATCAGCTTCATCAATGTATAGTCGGTTTTTATTATATAAACATCATTTTGTTTCATAATATTTATCATACGATAATCATTGTCATTGTATTGTGAGCTCTAAGAGAATGATAACATAATTGAAAATAATATGAGCTACAGGACCCATATCCATGGATAATTCATTTTATACCAATATTTATCCCAATATAAGAAATAATATCATTATAGAGGTCAGGGAAGGAATATTAATTCAAAAAATCTACCACTTTTAAAAGAATTTATATAACGGTGTTCAGTATTTATGATTATGGTCAAATAATAAATTAATTTCTAATTTAATATTAGTTATATAATAATTATGTTTAGATATATAATAATTATATACAACAATGATACAAGAATATTTAATTATTTTAGATATAATTTTTTGACACCAAATGATTCTTCTCCTCGTGATAGATAGAGTAATTGAACACATGATAAAATTCACTTTGGAATATATGATATATCATTCAACAAACACTATATTTTGTTCACATAGAAACCCAATACTTATTTTATATTATAGAATTATATAGACCAATGAAAAAAAATAAAAAATATTTGGGAGTCAAAACCAAAGGATATACCTTTTTTTAGGATGTATAGCCAACCACACATAATACGTTGATTTGGAAAATAAATCCAATGTTTAAAAATAATAAAATTATAAAATTATGGGCACAATGTTGAAAACTAAAATTTATAAATATCATAATGTAAATGATGATGTATAATTATCGTATCATTTATAAAATTATTTATAATATATGAAAGTTTAATGATGTCTTTTGATTAGAGTATATATTATACACATAGTAGAATTATATTAGTAGTAGTTGATATGTTTTAAGAATTTTATCATGTTACCTAAATGTGTATCAGAGTAAAGTGTCATGTTTTTATAAATTCCATTGAAAATATAGCAATGGAAAATTTTTCATTATTAATGACATGATCTTATAGATCATGTGGGAATTTTGTGATATTTAATATTACACATCCATAGTTCAAATAATAAAAACATATAATAATATTGATACCTTTTAGGGAAATTTCATACATATTTTTAAAAACCATTATCATCTTGTTCCTTCTTTATAAAAGTCAAAAAAACATCACATGGCATCATTGGTAACTATAAAATAATAAAAAATAGTAAAATTGATGAAAAATATAATATAAATAATTTTTATTTCAGAATAAAAAAAACTTTTGAAATATATATTATCATATATATATGTAAATACTACTAAATTAACGTTTTTATCTATATGAAAATAATTTTACATTGATATGTAACAATTATTTATAAACAATAGTGAATTGTACGAAATCACATACCTATAAGAATTAATTCATGTTCTACTTATGAATGAAAAATATATCCATTAATTTTATTATATATGTTTATTAACATGAATCTAATTTGAGTAATCACTTCTCTATGTGTGAATAATCATAAATCTATCATATGGAAAAACATGTAAAACATCATATAATGTTGTAAACTAGAAAATAATTTAAATTTCTTTAAATGATCAAATTTTAGGTCTATAAAAATCATTTCATTCAACATTAAAAAATTATTCAAATGTTTTTGGAAATTATTTTTAATATACATAAAAATTTTCTTTCAAAATTGAAAATGATTTTTAAGACATTAATATTTTGATATAAGTTTAAAAATTTCTGTCACATTAATGAAAAAATATAAAAAAAAATCGCATAAACATTATAAAAAGAGAGTGGTGGTTGAATCCTTTATCAAAAAATTATAAAAAAACACATAATTAATAAATATAATATTTTTCAATAAATCCTTGAGAAATTATAATTATTCCATATGAATAAGATATATATTTGTAAAAAATTATATATTTTTAATATTCATAATAAAAACCTTCAAAATTTTATATTTTAAATATTCATAATAATGAAAAAAATTATTATCATCCACCCCTACCTCAATGCGCTATATGGACTTCTATAAAGCCTCTAGTTTTCCAAATATATATCAATGTGTTATGTCTTTTATATCTCATTCACTAGGTGTTTGTTTTGGTAAAATAAATATCCTATCATGAATATTATTTAATGTAGAACATAATTTGTAAGTCTATTTTGTTTTCTAAAAATTTTGATGGTGCGATATTCAGTTTTGAAAAAAAGTTCCATATGTCATAAAACATGGATCTATCTTTATAATTAATGAATTTTATAAATAAATACCTCTATATCATAAGTTGTATGATACTATCATGGGTTATGTTCTATTATTATCTACTTTTTGCATCATGTGACTATTTTTTGTGTTCCTTTTCCACTTTGTGATATTAAATGAAGATCATGCCCTCTATTGTGACTCCAACTAAGTGACGAGGCTTATAAAAGTTTACTTTGTAATCTAGATTTGTCTGTCTATTATTCTTTAGATGAGTTATAAAGGGTCAAAGAATAGTGCATCTTAAACTCTTCCCTGAAGTACATATGGGTGGTCTTTTAATTATGGGTCAAAAATCAGCTAAATGATAGATATTAATGGTTTCATTATAGGTTTCTCTATGTGTTTTTGGAATGTTGCTGTGATAAAATGATTATTAATGTGTGGTTTACCTTCCCAGTTCATGTATCATAAAGAGTATTAGGTTCCCCTTAGTGGATAATATTTATTGTTTGTAAGATTTAATATATAGATTGATTTCATTGAGACATGTGACTCTTCAAGAAATATGAGATGATTTTGAGATGTAATGGAACGTTAGGCTATCAAAATCTGATTTCTTATATTATTTTTTAAAACAATCATCTATAATTTCATTAGAGATTCTCACCATCCTGGATTATAATGTAGATTATTAATACTTCTATATAATCATGATCATTTCTTTTGTTTAGAATATTTGTAATACCTTATCTTTGAGTACCATTATGAAGCCCTCTCACACTTGAATGATTTAGATGACTAGTTAGATTGTAATTTATTGGGGTTTTCAGGGAGTCATATATAGGATTTCTATTTGAAACCTTTATTTGGATTTGTGTTCTCGTGTATTGTTTATATAAATAAGTTAATGAAGTTCAAGATGGGCTTGGTGGACGTGGTGCTTGGTTGGTTTTCTTGGAACATACATTAGAGATGCATGGTGACTATTGAGGATGTATTGTTTGTGGGTCTTGGTAATATGGATTTTTATTAGTAACAAGAGGTTTCTAAACTTCATATATCAATGAGAGTCGCTTCATCCCATATTCTTATTTTTTTTTCTTCTTTATCGATTTGGTAGTTATTTTTCCTATTTTTAACTATATGTTACATATAACATTATTTTTATGTATAATTGATATTTTTCATACATTATAAACATTTTGGTTTGATTTTTCCTTATCTGAACTATAATATCCCATATAGTATTTTTAGTTCAATAATGGTTTTTTCTAATAAAGAATGTCATTATTTTCGATACTCCTAATCAGTGCAAGTGAACATATCCTTCCCTATTATAGATGTTCTTCTATTGTGAGACTCATCTTATTGCTATGTGAGATGGGAAATGGTGTGTTCATACATATTGGAATTTTACATATGGTAGAAATGAAATTTGGAGTGGTAATTCAGAAAAATGAATATAATGAATGTTTTTATAAAATAATTATAACTAGATAAAGGCATGAAATAAATTCCAATTTATATCATTTGGGATGTTTATTTTGATTATATTTGGCATCTAATCAGTATTTTTGATCAATAAATGATAACATTCACTAATATTTATGGAATGATCACACATAATATAAATCCATTTAGACTTTGTGAACTACCTTCCAAATGTAATATATTCTTTATTCTTATAATATCAGATATAATGGATATTTTTCTTGAAGAATTATCAGATAAATATTCTATACTTGAATTGATATTCAAATATTTCATGGATCCCTTATTGATATAATTCCATCACTTCCCACTCCAATATCAATTTAAAAGACAAATGTAAAACTAAATTGTAAAAAACCTAATGCATGTTTAAACAAGGTATTTAATTTGGCCATATAATATTGTATGATGAAATTGATATAGATAAATCCAATTGAGTAGCAATTTTATCACATATAATAGAAAAATAATTTTCTATTATGAGATTCATCCCTAAAAATGATAGGTTTTATTGAATTATCATAAATTATTTTCTCTGGGATACTTGAACATTTTTATATCATATTAAAGAGGATTGAAAATTCAATTTTTATATAATCTATTGAGATTCATTCAAAAAAATTAAAAATGATTTTATGTTTCAAATCCTATCATCTTATGACCTAAATAGGCTCCTCCTTTGGAAATCATGTGTTTTAAAAGTGGCTTATTCCATAAAATTTTATCATTGATAGGAAGGATAAATGAATAAATACACCATATACTATGAATTAAGGTTTTTAAACATTAAATACATCAATAACCCCCATGGAATATAATTAGATGCAAGTAATATTATATTTTATGAAACTATTATGTCTACATATTATTATAATAATTTTAAATGTATATATATACAACTCATATTTGAAATTTATATTGTTCATAAATGAATATAAATAATTCCTAATATGATTGGTATTTATTTTAAAAATTATTGATTTTTAAATTAAAAAATATATATTTATAAAAAATGTTTTTGATCAATGATACATACTATAGGACATAAAAAAAGAAATTATTCACCATTTTAATGTTTTGTTTATAGATGAATTACTTTTAGGATCATAATAAAAGGGATTTCTATAGAATCTTATTTTTAACAATATTTTTATATGGAATTAAGTACGGAATTACATTGAATGAGAGAATGTTGTTCAATTCCAATGTAATGTAATATATCATGTTGGATTTATTTATTTATAAGAAAATAATTAAGCATATTCCTAGAATGTGTATGGTAGGACTGGGATGAAATACTTTTATAACAATAACCATAGTCTTCTATATAGCTGAAACTATGAAAATATCAAAATTCAAACTAGTATTGTTTACACTAATATCTATGTGTCGCTATTTTAAATTATGTTTTAGATAATTATATTACTAGTGATAACTATTAAAAATAATGAAATATTTTTTAAATATATGAAATTACATAGATTATATTCTTCAAAATTTATTTAATTTTATTTATATAGTCTATAATTCATCATACTATTCCCCAAAAATATAACAGGTATGATTCTAAATTGTAGAAAACAAATTATATATATATAATTTCTGATTTCAATTACTTGACTATCAAATTTCGATCATTATATTTCCAAATTATTATATTAATACATATTACACCAATATACTATTCCAAAAGATAATATATGTTACAATGGTGTGATGTTTCAAAGTTATCAATTAAGAGATTTGATATTGAACAATGTATGAATTCATAAGATAAAAATATTCTATTATCCAAAAAACAATACAATAGATAATTTTTATAAAAATATTTTCATTGGAATTAAAAGGATATTTTGAATAAAAAAAGAAACAATGGACATACCTTATAGAGGATCCACATTGGGTGTACAGATGAGTGAACAAATTACCCCTTTTAATGTATCCTTATAGAATCAATTCTATTTATACATATCATTTACCCATCTAGATTTTTCTAAAACAATTCTTGGATATGAATGTATAATGGACCAACCAAGGTTGACCTGACTTCTCACTGGATTCTTCCCACCACACCACATTTAATGCTTTTCATATTACCATGGGATAGTAAAAGTCACTAGGAAATACCAAACTATATTTGGGGAATTATATCTACAATGGTCAACATGCATGATCCATCAACAGAGTGTGATGTCTATGATAATTTTATAAAATTTAGTGAATATAAATAAAATTCAAGAGAAACACAATATAAGAAAAGTAGATACAATAAACAATTCCAACAAGAAATAAGAGACATACCGATAGAGGTCCATATACATGGAATACCATGTCTAGGGTAAAAAGTAAAAAAAGTAAAAATACCAAAAATACAAATATACAATCCCAATAGGATCCAAATACAAAAATGGATCCATATGGGTCAATCCTAAGATTCCATGTCTCCTTCACTAAAAAATTAATTACTATAATAAAAAAGAGACACAATGGTATGTGGAAGCCATTAATTTAATTATTTCCTATAAAAAATTCTACATATTCTTGAAGTCGTATATATGGTGGGAGGTACATATCATATTATAATGCCACTGTAAATCTATTTATATCTTTTTTTAAATGAAAACTAATAAACTACATGATTTTATAAAAAACTAAATCAAAATTAGATGAATGTTTTTATGGTCTGTTCCATGGCTGAGTGGTACTCTTCCACATACCTCTACATCTAGGAGTTAGAGGGTTCAATCATTGATGGGATAAGTTAATATTATAGTACTATGATGGTGGTGATGTAGGAGATGATGTAGGCATGCATTGATGTAGGAATGAAACTAACTTGGGTCATTGGTTAATGTAATGGCCCACTTGTCCGTGGTTATATGGCCTATTTAATGGGATTCCATATCCCAAGATATTAATTTGTATTTCCTTCAAAATAAAAATGTGTCTTCAAAACCAAATTTAAAAAATCATTTTCTTTAATAATCTTTTTAGTAAATTTAGTTTCCATTTTAAATAAATTTGTTTTTCCAAAAAAAACATTTCAAAATATGGAAAAAATATACTATAAATGATACATATAAAATATTCCATACAATATCCAAACAAAGAATGGAAAATGGTACTATAGTCACTAACATCAAATAACCAAAAAATGTAAAATGGAAATAACATTAATCATCACATAAAATAGTTAACTAATAGAATAAAATATTATATAAATGGATTCTATCATGAATAAGTGAACCTAGGGGTATTTCCTCAAGGGTATAATATGAGATAGTATACAAATGTATGGTATCTTTCTATTAAAAGTGTAACCTCCCATAGTCTTCCCGAGAGACTAAATTATAAGATATATAATGGTATCTTAGAAAAAACATATGTTATCAAGATATTCATACCCCAAGTATATCATAGTCTCTTGCAAACCAAATGGAGGCTATCATGGAACCCTCCCTAGACGTTCCCAAGGTCCCTTAGGAAACCTCTCAACCACACCTTGGTAAAAACATGTGATAATTCAATCCATACAATCATAAAATAATGTTCCATATAATTCAAATCCATTTAGAAAAATATTTTGAAAAGATAGGAAAAATTTATCAAAATACCATAAAAAATGTTAATCCATTTCTAAAACCATTTTAAAAATCCATTTCCAATCATAAAGTACAATTTATCCATTTAGTTAATCCATTGGTGTACACATATGGAACACCCATTTAAGACCATATTTTAACAACCAAATTTCCAAAAAAATAAATTAATCACATTAATCATATAATAAATAAATTAAAAAATATAAATTTAATTTTAATTATTGAAAAACACAATAAATTAGAGAAGCCTTCTTTGGATTTAGTTAAAAACTCTTCACATCGGATGAAAACTCCCCAAAAGAAGACAAATAAGATAATTCAAAAATATTCAATAAAATAGTCATCCCAAAACCACCATAACTCACCCTATATTCAAGGAAAATAACCTGTACAATTCCGCATCTCAATGTAAATACAATAATACTCATGAAGAAGGGGGAAAATAAGAAGAAACCATGAATAAAACGACTTAACTCAAGTTAATCCTCTATGTATCAATGTGGAAATCCACCACCTATAAGTGAGAGGAGATATGCAGCTAACGATATGGGTTTTCAGTCATTTGGAATGGAAAATGAGATCCCAAAAATTAAAATTAGCTAAGGGAAAAGCGTGAAAGAACAATTAATAATGATTTTCACAAGGCTTCCTGATATGGATACAAAATTAGGAAAATTGTGTGCTAACTGTGAGGGTGAAAATATCTACGAATAAATATATAAAAATATTCCACTAGTTGTTAAATAGTATGATAACCCATAATCAAGTTATAAAAAACACAAAATTCTCCATCTACATAAATCTCTCATGGTTATCAATTTATTTAATATATCAAGCATTACCTCTTTATCTTGTACTTTTTCCATTAAAATATCCATTTCTAACCCCTAACACCTACGAACTCTATGAACAAACCAATAAATAAACAAAAAAAATAAACATATTAGAGACTTGATATGTGTCAAAAATAACCCACCATTATTTTTTATGACCCAAAATATATTTTTAGTGTCCGAAGATGAAAACATGTATGGACATCTCTCCCTCACTATGGCATACTACTAACATGTATCATTGTTTTCTCTACCTATTTTCTAGAAAATAGTGACCAATGTGTTCAACATACCATGTATAATCTGTTTTTGAATATCTATGATATGAACATGGTTCTTAATAGTGGTGGTATCATTATCATGCTCTATATCCTCAAACTCTTGAAAATGAGAAGGGAATCTTGACTAAACCAATAAAATATAACATGTTCTGTGACCACCCAAATAAAGCCTCAATGTGGGTCATCCGGATCAAGAAACAATAATTTATATTATCTGTAAAATAATTAAATTTATTTTTCAGATCCTCTAACCCACCAAAATAATGAACAGATAGTCAAAACATATCCTTGAGTTTCATGATGGTCCTCTTAGACTGAATGTATTTATGTGGTTGATATATGCTGCTCAAATTTTGTTGGGTTCCAAATTCCTCTTTATTTCAATTCCATAATTTTGATATAATATAAGAATTCCAACCCAAAAATATAAGTCATGGAATTATATTATGCTGAAAAACAACTCAAATAATTAAGAGTCTAAGGTATTATAACATAATCAACTTTTTGAGGGGTAGAAAATGTACAGATTTCGTCAAACTATCCCCAATCACTGATATAAAATCTTTCCCATTCAAGGTACAATAAAAATTGTTTTTAATTCCATAGATATATCTTCTGATATTTATAAATTATTTGGAAGTGCCTATAATATGAATGTTATCCTTTTATGAATATCATTAATTTTATAGATGTTCAATCATTTAGAAAAAAATCCACCACCACCCATTACAATGTAGGACACAAAAATCATTCTATCAAAGTTTAAAACATCTTTTTCATCCTAGGGTAAATAAACCAAATACACTAATGCACTAAATGAGCCACCTCTGAACTAAAACTAGAAGAAAATATTATCCATTCAACGTCTTGTGCTTTGGGCTAGGTTAAAATTTTAATTATTATTTGAAAATTTCATATACAGGATATGGAGAATGTTAACCGAGACTCAAAATGTAAATCCATATGTCGTAAAACTTTTAATTGATGTTTTGGACAAGTTTTATGGCTATGGATGTTTCTTAAGAGTCTGGATGAGTATTATAGAGTTTTGGGCACCATAAACACAATTTAATGAATGGAAGGAAAGAATGAACAATTTTTTATAAACCGCGTGAACCAATTGAAGAAAATATGTTGAACTACGTTGTGTTTAAAATTGTTTTCCAAATCTTTTAACCAATTCAACATGTACATTCTTCGATTATTTAATAAAATGTAGAGGATTCAACATGGGAAGTGAACATTTTATTCATACCATGCACCTAATACTATGAGGGGGTGACCCTTTAGATATCATCTCATCACATGATATACCGTATAAGTAAAACTATATTTCTATCTATGTGATGGGAATTCAAAAATGAATATTGATACTATATATTTGGAACATGGATTTTTGAACTGTGCAGCCAAAGTGTGTGGCTCCTTAAAAATCTATAATTAAATTTTTAACACTTCTTAATTTATTTTTTCCTCCCAAAATTATCCTTCTATTACACACAAAACATCCTTTCAATTTAACACCACTTTGTGTTCTACACTAGGCATGGTGATATCTATTATGTTCATTTTTGGAATAACCCTCCATTATTTTTGTTTTACATCACTCAGTATGTCAAATATTCCACATTATTATTATTTTCCTATATCTACCTCATAAATGGTATCTTTATACAATATAATTATCTATATTTTCTGAGAATTTTTATATTATTCAATTTTCACGTATTACATCCCAAATTAAAGGCTTATAATGGAGGAGTGAAGCATCATGAGTATAAGGTTGGTGGTATCATTATATTCAATTACGGTACAACATGTTTATAAAAAAAAATTGGTCGCATGTTGAACATTTCATGTGTTGCCACTTCCATTTGAAATTTAACGTGGAAATGTATATAATTTAAATAATATTTCTATTTTGTACCGAAATTTCCTAACTAGTTGTATTTCACTTCAACTCTAACAATACTTTTGTTTGTTTATCTTCCATTCTATGACCGATATTCCTTGTCTACCTAATTATACAACCATTATAGGTGTTTTGAATTTGAATATAATATAAATATATGATAAAATTAAATTAATGAAACTATAAGTGGTTTGGATGACCCACTTAATCATTATATACCAATTAGCTTATATAAATATCTATAAAATTTCCAATATAGTATAATAAAATTATTTTTTTAGGATATCTACATGACTATATTTCAGAGGAAGTACATGGATTTGTTATATAGATGACCACCTAGGTTTCCATTTATCTAGACTATTAGATAATTAGAGGCATTAATATAAAAACTATTGGGTCCAATTTTTTTAATTCAAATTGACATGGCAATGTTTTTTGATAGGCTTTAATGGTCCTTCATCCTAAAGGTGATGTCTTATATGGGGTTATATGGTTGGGGATTTGAATTATTTTTTAGGTGTTTAATCTCTACATGGTTTTCCGTCAATTTCATGTGAATTATATGAGGGTTTTTCAAAAATATGTGTAGTTAGTATATGATCATCCCCTTTATGATAGTACCATAATTTTGGTCCCATATTCCATTCATAATGTTATGTACAATTTTTTCCTCAATAAAATTATCCTTCCTTTTTGATGTAGTAATAATATTCTAGTTATATCCCACCTTCTTTTTATGACATTATAGAGACCTATTTATTTTTTGGTAATAATTTGAAATATTTATATGTATATTTCTTCAGTTATGCCCTAGGACGATGTGTGATTATGAGACCTGGTGTTCTTGGAAATTAAATTTTAAAGATATTAGGTATATTTTATAATGTTCACATGATAGAAGATAGATATCTCTAAGACAGTAGCCCATTTTATATATTCGAGGGCATGGTTGACTCTAGATCGTGGTGTTTACCCTAGGGGGGACATTACATTTGTCATCATGATACTTCAATTTAAGAAACACTGAGGGAGTAATCACCAAAAAAATAATATTCAAAATTAATTATTTTTTCATACATGTCATATTGAATAACATTTTAATGGGGACTCAGATTGAAAACCTTAGATCGACGTTGAGTTTATAATGGAATGTTTTACCTAAGCACACCATAAAAACAAATGTAATGTGGTGTTTGGATTGCATCACTCTTGGTGGGAATGGTTGGGTGTTTACCATAAAAATAACTTATTATAAATAGGTGATTATATCTTTTCAAAAGGGATAGCCCCCAATCTCACCAAGGATGATGTCTCAATAGTCCTCCCTTCAACGGGTCAATGATGAAGTGTTTGAGAGTGTGTTATTTAGTGTCGAAAAAATTGAGCTAGTATTCCTTTGGTTTTCTACACCCCAAATTACAATTCATTGTCTATTATTGAATTGGATGTCATTTTCACCATATGAAAATCAGTGACGATTTCAAAAGAAATATTACCATCAAACAAACATTTCTTCATTCCATAATTTTTCATTACTCAACCATTCTTCATGGATTTAGTCATTTAATTTTTTGGAATTTTTAATAATCAACATTACATCGAGTAGATCTTAGTTATATGATTATATCGACCAAATTATTCTGAATATTCATCCATCATAATTTTTGGATGATCAGAGGAGGGTTTGTGGTCGGTTTAAGGGACCAATGAAGAGGGGGGTTCCGACCACGTTGATGCAGCACATTGTCTATGGTGGGCACCTCTCCCGAGGAGGCAGATGTGTGGAAAGGCAGTGGCTAGGTTGTATGATGGGTTATTGAGAATGGAGTCATAGTAATGGTGTGTGAGGTGAATCCACATGACAAAGGCAGGTGCAGCTGAGAGTGGTGTGGATTAACAAATGAGGCGACAACGCCGTGGAAGGAGGCAGGTGGTCAACTTTGATGACATGGTATAGTGGATGAGCTAGGGAGAGAGGGGTAATTAGGCATGCCAGACCAAATAGGAGTGGATATGTTTGGGAGTGACATGCCAATACATGAGTAGGCGGGCCATATAGATATAGAGCAGAGCAGTTAGAAGTCGACTAATTGAGCCGAGCAGGCCATGCCGAGCAAAGTTAGCCTTGCAGGCCTTCAAGATACAAATTAAAACTAAAATATATTTTAAAAGGAACATCTATTTTACATGTTGTATGTGGAAACATGATCCTCAATTCGACATGTAGTATTTTAAGCCATTTTAGGGAATTTAAAAATTCAAGATGAAGGCTTGGTTTCACAGAACACATAAGTATACTAATAAAAATAGAATTATTATTATTATTATTATTACTGAGATATCTTCTATTATACATAATTCCTCCTCAAGACTTCTAATTGTTGTGTCGTCATTATCCAATTGAACATTTATATTATGCTGATGTTTTGACACCAATTTTGATTTTTTAAATCAATATCGTGGTGTGGGTCCTATGAAGCCTGTTAGGGAATGTAGTGGTGAATGTAGATTTTCCACTAGGTGTCCATTTTAGACCAATGAATAGTTGATCCCATGTGTTCATTACTGAGTGACGCAATGGTGATATTTATATAATTTATTTTACAATTGATGTGTGGTCCCCATGAGATTTCATTTGAGCATAATTGTTCTACGTATAACTATTTCATCATATAATCGATTAAGTAGAATAAATATTCGGTCATTATTGTTTTTCATCAGATATCCTCCCGGTGTATGACATGTTTTTTCTATGTCTAACATCTTGTGTTTGGATGAGTATACACTCCAACTATAGGTAATATAGACTTGAATTTAAGTTCATATTCTTACAATTTCATTCGCATGTGTCTGTAAGAGTTTTGTTTCAACCTTTTATTGTACCTTTTTCTATCTACTACATTCCTCTTCATGGTATATATTAATGCTCCCCCTTCATATTTTTGTTTCATCCAACTGGGTATGTTTATACTCACCCATGCATGGGATTTTCTATCACATATCATGACTTTTGTAGATGAAATCTAGGTTTTATCATGACTTCAGAGGAGCATACAGATACATGTGCTTAGACAACATATGATGTTCATATCTTGGCATACATGAGAAGGGCTCTCATGGCTATCTTACTTTTCATGTTTTTACCATGTTCGGACACTTTTCTAGTTGTGAATGATTTTCCCCTTTTCCCCTTATAGTTTAATTTTCATTACTCGTACATTTTGGGGTTCCATGCATGTTTTGTTTATTTATAGCTTTGTATAATTTTTGATTCCTTTCCCTATACAGTTTTCATTGAGGTTTTGTGTGTGTTTATAGTTACATAAGAAAAGTCATCACTGTTTTTTTCCTTCCTCTCCTATCTCCACCCCTAGGCCTATGGAGATGATCTAGGGGTAGTTTTGGATCCAACCGTAGCATGGGTCGGTTCTAGACATATTTGTATTATAGGTGGGTTGAAGTTTTTAATATAGTTAGGTCATTTCCCAAAAAAGGACTTGGTTGGTTCTAGGGATATAGTTTCAATGATTGTTGAGTTTATATCTCATAAAAGGGAGTCTAGTGATGGTATGGGTGGTCTATGTATCCATTCACCTAGACCCTTATTACCTGATTGTCGATTGGTATCCCTGAGGAAATTGTTGTAGGGAACAATGGTATATACATCATATAGGTTTATGTCTTTGACAGTAATTCTAGATAAAGACCCCCATTAGTGTTGATATATATATATATTCTCATTTGACCACATTACTCCTTGATAACTTCTAGTATTGCTCTATGACGACATTCATCCAGGATAGCATATCTGTAATGTGACGAAGACCCTATGAGTGATAAGGCCTCATTTCAGGGTCCATAATATGATCACCATCCTCTACGAGGATAGGCAGTAGAACCTCCACCATTGAGTAGAAGAAAATCATAATAGAGTATACTGAGGATGTGCACATTCAGAGCATACTCTACAAATCCCAACACATAAGACTGTTGAGGTTTCATAGTGAGCTAGATCGTAAAATAGTAACAGATTCAATGGAGTTATTGATTCATATTTTTAGGCCAATCCAAAAACCAACAGATTATATTGTTGTGCTACCATCCAATCTCTTCCATGGAGTGGCAGGCCATTGGTGGAGCTGGTTACACAGATGTGTGATGAGTAAGCACTCTCATGGGATGGCATCCATTAGTTTAACTGTGAGGAGTGTATCTTCGCCTTATTACGCTCCGTTCAAATTTATGACCTTCAGTTGCTTAAGGAGGTAGGGATGATAGTGGTAGAGTACTTTTATAAGTTCACATAATTGACTGGATACTCAAAAGACATGACCCATGATTTATACATCCAGACATATATTTCTATACAAGGAATCCACAAAGATATTAATTCTAGTATAGTACCATTGTGGATCCCCACCTATGTTGTGGTGCTTTAGTGAGTGATAGTGATAAAGATATTTATGATTTTTGGGTCATCAGTTAGATGTGAATTGTTGTGGAAGCTTTAAATATGATACTTGTTCGGATGCTAGAAGATATCATTTTGAAGGGACTCAATAGATGAGGTCTCCCCAAGATCAGTCTCATACATGTTGTCAGGTAACACCAGGGTATCGTAGAGCACTGGGTCATCCCATAAAGGGATGATTCTATTCTTGTGACGTGTGAGGTTACATGGCATGAATCATCTAAACGAGGCGTGTTGATCATCCTATGAAGATATTGGGAGGAAAACCAAGTTACATACAACCCCATGATTAGGGTTCCCCTTGGAGGGAATAGGGTGGTCCACAATGAAGTGGTTCCAGAAGATGGGATGGAAGAGATACTAGTGGGAGATATAGCCATATGGTTATTCCAACACCACCACTAGGATTCCCATATCAGGCTCATGTAGTTGGTGAATGGGGCCACAGACAAATGCATGATTTGGATGTCCATGATCTAGTAGCACAATAGATTATCCAACATACAATCTGTGTTTATTGTACTCTTTCATTATATTTATTAGATACATTCACTAGAAAATATTTTATATTAGTACTCATGGTAAAAGAGATGACGTTATTATTAGAGGATCTATCACATTAACAGTTTCTTGAGGACCCTTAGGGGAGTGCTTCTTCTATGGTTTCCAACTTCCGGAAGTGAGAGATACTTCTTATAGGAGAGTGGTTTTTGTGGGATGTAAAGGTCATTACTAGGGAACCCTATGAGTTCATGTTGGGAATGGATGGTATTTCTATTATTATATATCAACTATCATCTCAGACTTGTGAGATGCCGACACACTTATGGGATGAGTTTCTACATTCTCGGTGAAAGGGTTCTCATAGCATAGCAGTCAGATGTAGTGAGAATGGGACTATATCCTTATACGCACTAACAGCCAAAAATACCACATGGTTCAACAGGCTCTTCAAGAATCTATGTTATCCAGTTTGTAGAATATTATATTCTTGTCTTCCCGAAAAATGGTTCAGGACAACCTCCATGGTGGGAGATTGTGTTTTGAATTGATGTGAAACCAGGGACTGCCTCAATATCCTTAGCAAAATATCAAATGGAACCCACCAAGCTCTGGGGGAAACATAAACAGTTGTAAAACCCTCATAATAAAGGTTAGATTAGGACCTATGTTTCCACCTATGTAGCACTAGTTTTATTTGGGAGGACCAAAGTGGGTAGTTTACAGCTTCCATAGAATATCATCGCATGATCAAATCCATTATAATGAACAAGTACACATTTCTAAAGATTGACGACCTATATGACCAGTGGTGAGGTGTAATATGGATCTCTACGATTGATCAATGGTTAGGATAACACCAATTATAGTTCCTTATAGATGGAATCCTATAATAGGATTTTCGAAATCACTATTGTCACTATGAGTATATAGTTATTCCCTTTGGTGTAAAAAAATCACAGCACTATCATTATGGATTTGATGATGAAGATCGTTGAACCTTACATGGACCAAATTTTTGTTTTATTCATTGATTACATACTCATTTATTCTGCATCAGAGGTGGAGCAAGAAGAGTACACGAAGATGGTTCTATATTTACCTTGAGAGGGACAACTTTTCAGACAGCTCTTGAAGTTCCAGTTTTGGATAAAATTGGTTCACATTCAAGGGAATGTCATTTATAAAAAATTATTATCATTACATTCAAAAAACATTTAAGTATTTATTTTATAGAATCCACCCAAGAGTAAGATAGATATTCAAAGCATTATTGGATTTATGGGTTACTATAACATATTTTTTTAGACTTATCCAGTATTAAATCTACCTTGACCACTCTGGTATGGAAGGGACAAAAATTTACCTGGTCTGAGAAGTTTTAAAAGGACTTCGACGAGTTGAGGAAGAAGAAAAAGAGAACATGGTTTTTGAGGCTACCAGAGGAAGGTGTTGAGATTATAGTCTATTTTGATGCATTTGAAGCTGGTATTGGCTTCATGTTGATGATACAATAGGATGTCATCATATACAGGTTGAGGATGTTGATACACCATGTTCATAACATTGTGACTCAATACCAAGATACAGATTCGATAATATTATCCTTGAAGATGTGGTGGCACTATCTCCAGAGGGAGATCATTGTGGTTAAGGAAAATCCAACAGAGCCTTAGGTACATTTTCTCTTACAGGGACCAAAATCTAAGACAACAACACTGGTTGGAATTATTGTAGTACTACGAATTCGATATATTCTATAATCTAGGAAAGGCCAACATTTTAGTTGTTTCCCTTACCAAGATGTAATAGGATTGCCTAGTTATTGATGATTGAGATAAATTAGAATCATTATAGCTTGCCCTGTAGGGGAAGGGAGGTATAGTTTTTCTAAAGTAGATGGTGTTAACTCCTTAACTCCTTGAGTGTGTTCATGAATCCCAATTATGTTACATCGACAGCACATTTCAGCAATTTCATTTATCCACAGGTAATGACCAAGATAGATATATTGAAGGAGTTAATCTCGATATGTTATTCCAGAGGAAAATTGTAGTTCCAATCATGATGTGTGAGGAGGAGATACGGGAGTTCCACACTTCTCTTTTAGTAGTAAAACATGGTGTGGGGAAGATGTACAGGGATCCCTAGTGGTAGTTTTTGTAGTCTGACATGAAATGAAGTATTGCTAAGTTCATCTTATGTTGTCTCACATCTCTATAGATGAAGGATGATCATCAAGTTCTGATGGATTTTGTGCAACCTATTGATAATTTAGAGTGGAAATGAGATGTCATATCTATGAAATTCTTCAATGGGCTTCAACGCGCAGTGAAGGGCCATGACACCGTTTATGTAATAGTGGGCCAACTCACTATGTCAGTGCACTTCCTCACTACTGGGGAGGAGATTTTAGTATATAGTTTGGGGTATGTGTATATATGGTAGATTTTATACCTTTACAGGGTATCCTATATGATTTTATTGAATCATGAAATGTGGTATACGTCTTGATTTTTTGAAGGCATGCTTGAGGAATTCTGGATGCTGCTGCAGATGAATACATCTTTTCAACCTAAGACCGATGGGCTGGATGAGAACTATATCTAGGTGTTGGGGAATATTATGAGACCATGTGTATTAAATGTCATCAAAAAATGGGAGGATCGCCTTCCAATGTTAGTGTTTTAATATAATAACATCTATCACTCTACCATCGGCATGAAATATTTTTAGGCCATATACAGGATACAATGCAGGTCTCCTTTTCTATAGATGATGGTTAGTGATTTTTCCCTTGTGGTCCTATAGTTGGTATAGGCGGTGATAAAGAATTTGAGATCCTTCCATGAACTAATGAATATTTCCCATATTAGAAAAAAAATCATACATAAATTGCTTTCATTTACCCTTGACGTTTGAGCAGGGAGACCAATTCTTTTTTTGAATATCCCCATGATGTAGATTATAATGGTTTAGAAGGAGTGGAATGCTATCCCCTTGTTTCATCGGTCCACTACAGATTATGCAGAAATTTGGGGGGTTTTAATACTCCCTTCCTCTACCCCCATAGTTGGAGAGGGTATACAACATATTCCATATGTCATAGATGAGTAGATACATGCATTATTCTACACACATCATCTACTGGATCGAGCTGGAAATTCGAGATGGTTCCACCTTCATGGAGTACACAATGTTGATTAATTATCCATTGAATTAGACCATAAGTGGATGGAAAATTACTTTGGTTCATGTGTTCTGGCATCCCAGATGGACGAATAAGAGTACATGGGGATCAGAGAGAAATATGTTGTCTTAGGATCCCCTTTTGTTTTGCTATTTTTTTCTTTTCATGGATGAAATAAGTGATGTAGGGAATGATGTAGAGACATGTTTTTCGTTATGTAATTAATTTAAATATTCCTATATATATTTCCATAGGTAGGATATGAGGTGTCAAGAAATTCTACGGTCATATCCTCCAATAATTAATTTTATAAAATCAATAATTATAATTTATAATGAGAAAACAAAGTAAGTGTGATAAATCTTAAACGGTTTCCCAAATCAGAAATTGTAGGGAATGATTGAGTCCTGAACATTGTGTTTTCCTATGTTGGACTCAAATATTTATGGCATGGGACTTATATGGAACAATTCATCGGGTGCGTAGTCATTAATAAAATAATTAAAATATATTATTTTTTCATTGATTTGGTAATGAATGACATAAAAATGGGGTCTCTCATGTGAAATTTAAGACCATTGGTGAGTTTGTAATGGGTTTTTTACCTAATAATGACCAAAAATTAAAGGGAACATGATGTTCTGATCCCCTGAAATTTTCTATGAATGGTTAGGTGTTTACCCAAAACCTAATCACCAATTATACATAGGTGATTGTAGGATTTCATTTTTTTATCCCCAAATCCCACAACTGAAGACCTCCCTCTTCTCTTCCCTTCAGCAGATCAACAATGAAGCGTTGTCAGGTGTGTTTTCAATGAAGAATAATTCATTGTAGGATTCTATTAGTTTTTTGAGCCCCAAATTCCAATTCATGAACTATTCTTGATGCATATTTCAATTTCACCACTAAAACATAAATAAAGTTGGAAATTGAGCACACATATTGTGTATCTACTATTTTTAATCATGTTTTGGCACAATCGTTGTTGCATCTTCATGAATTTCATCATTCAATTTTGGGCATGTCCAACATTCAATAGATCCTCAAACGGGGATTAGTTCTGTGAATATCATATCCCATGAATTATTAATATGTGGTCATCAGATTTTTTGGATGTCCGAAGGAGGTTCATTGGTCTGTGAAATGGACCGTCGATGAGTTTGGCCCTGACGGTGGCCAGCTGAGGTGCATGATGACGACGACGAGGCAGATCAACACTGAAGGTGTTTGCATGGAAATGTGGTAGATAGGGTGTGCAAGAGGTCAGTGAGTAGGCCAATGGAGCCTGGTTATGTGATTTGGAGTCATGAGATGATGGTAGAAAGATCTGGGAGTGTAGAAGACATACTGAGGCAATGGAACCATCATGGAACGCGGAAGGTGTTAAATTTCATTGGTGTGAGATAGGGTACGTGCTGAGATGAGAGATCCCAAGATGTCAGGATAAGGCATGATAGACTGAGATAGAGAGTAGTTGGTAGGGAGTGATTGGGCTAGGTCCGGAGTAGGTGGGTAGGACTAGGCAAGAGAAAAGCGGGTTGAGTGAACATAGCAGGTTGGGTCGGGCAGAGCGTTCAAGGCAAGTCTTTGGGAAGAAGATAAAAACTACCATATCTCCTAAAAAATAGGTCCCTCTTACATGTTGTTTGTGAAACCATTATCCAATATTAGATAGGGAAATTTTGAGGATGATTTTTCAATTTATGAGTTTGGGTTTATTGCTCCGTTTCACAAAATGCCTGAGTATAATAATAATAATATAATTATAATTATATAGAAAATTGGTATCAAACATAACTCATACTCACGATGTCCTATTGGCGTACCATCATTGGAATCATGACCCTATAATTTATTCGGATGTTTTAAGACCAATTCTCTGATGTTTAAATAGAAATTGAGGTTTGTGTCCCATGAATCATTATTCGAGCATGTAACATTGGAATGAAACTTTGTCACCAGGTGTATGGATTGGAAGATTGAATAGTTGATCTCTTGTTTTTTTTCATGAGAATAAAAATGGTTCGATGTGAATAATTTACATCAGAATTGAGTCCTGGGCCTCACAAGATTTCATTCAAGTGTAATGCGGTGACAAATGTTTTTTATCAGATGTATGATCAGTGTGAATGAATAGTAAATTGTGCGTGTTTTCCCATAAGTATCACAAAGGTAGGATCTATTTCGATTTGTGAACCTCATTCATTATCTCATTAAATGTGGAAACATGAATGGAATATCGGAGGTAGAACCTTTTGATGGTTTTGAAGAGAACCCCAAAGATTTGGTCTATATGACTCTTTTTTCATGATTATAATCCCTTTAATATATTAGGGCTCAGATTCTCTAATGAAAATAGTTGAATCCCCCTAATGACCTAGGGAACAAGTCCTCTACAACTAATTTCGAAGACGTACACTTCAATGTATTACCCTTCAGCAGGGCTAGGAAGGGATGTGTGTCTCGTTGTCTCGCAAGTGTTTATCCCCCCGACAGACTAGGGTGTAGATCGCCGATGATGAGTGGAACCCCACAGACACACTAGGGCACGAGTCCTATACGAATACAATTACAATGGAATCCCCTAACGTACTAGGGTGTGGGTCCTCTATTTCAGGTTTTTACCTTCTTGATTTTGTGGATTAGTCCCAAGACATGCTTTGAAATAACATTGGACCCAGAAATAATTTATTTTTCCCCCACCCAGTTGTGTCCTTGTTTTCCAACCTAAAATTGAGAGGGAGAGTCAGTTCCACCCAAATAAAATACTATATAGGTGTGGTTATTGAGCCCATTTTAATTTCTTCTCTTTGGAATACATGTTGGATGTTGTTCATCGTCGATTGATACTTATGGAACTATTAGAGAATCTTCATCTTGGGATGAGATGTGATATGGAGATCCCTATTGTAACACCCCAAGATTTCATGGTACTCTTCTCCTTGAATAATACAATACCATGTGTTGTATGAAAATTCGAGTTCTAACACACCAAAACAATCAAACTAGTCCTTATGAATAGCCATGCACAGTTTTTGAAATTTTATAAAATTTAACTTTCTAAATGGACTTCATTTTTGGGTTCACAATATCAAAATTAAATTAGCATGAATAATTCTTTTTTTAAAAAAATATTCAGTTATTTATGAAAAGTGATTAATAATAAATTTTAATTAAAAACAACTTTTTAATCAAAATAATTTATAGTGATAAATTATAATATTGAGTGGTTTTTATGTATAATTAGATTATATTTTTAGTATTTAATCCAATTTTTTTCATTGGATTTAATTTCACATTTAATCTATACATAAGAAAGTATCAATCTTTTGATAGTTATTATTTCTTAAAAACACGCTTTTTGTTTTGACAATAGAAATTTATTTTAAATTAATTTCTACCACTTTAGTGTTTAAAATTTAGAAAAATGGATACCATATTTTGAATCAGGAATTATAAATTGTGTAAATGGTTAACTTTTATTTTTATACATTTTGAATAATTACTTCGGTAAATATTTTATTTACCATGGTTAAATAGAAATTCCGGTAAATATGGTTGAAAAATAATAATATTATAATATTAAATTACCCTAACACATTTTCTAACCCTATTGGATGATACAAGTGTGACCATGGGATTCTTTACGTCTATATTTGGACCCCATGGAGCCACATGTAAATGATAATGACACTTTATATTAATTAAGTAAATGTAAATACAGAAATAACCTAAGAATATATCTTTTAGTAAAATAATTTTGACATACAGTTATATATGTTATCTATTTGACTATAAATATACATTTTAAATCTAAAATAATTTTCTACATAATGGTATTTTATTTATTATTTTTATACATTAAATAATTTTATTTATTAATGTTAAAATGAAGATGGAGTAATTACATAATTAATGAAATATTAAAATAATTGATATTAAAAATATCCAATTAAATATAATTTGACACTTTTTATGAAGTAAACTAATTTTATAGGTTAATAAGACATGTTAGGGTTTTTTATATCTATTTTTTCGAAGTAATAATGCAATTATGAATATATAAAAAAAACAAAATACCAAATAGTGTCAAAATTGACATAAAAGTGTTTTTAAAACAAATATTATATTATTAATTGATATTATATTCATAAAAATCTATGGATCAGAGAAAGGAGTTAAATAATATTATATATGTCATTAATGAACAACTTGATGTTCACTTTGAATTTTATAGTATGTTTATTAACCATATAATATAAAAATACAAAGAGACATGGTAAATGTAAAACTATTCAACTAAGAGTTAAAATTAAAAGATAATGTTAATATAGTGACCCAAACTTGTCTAAAACGTATAGGTTGAGTGAATTTTTACCCATACCCACCATTTCGTTTAAATAATTCATTTTGGATCCATTAAAAACCGAAAATAATGTTATTATAAAATAATATTTCTTGCTCTTCCTAAGGTTCCCCACACCCATCTTATAAAAGGGAAATTCCCCTTCCAACAAATTCACACCGTTAAAGACTTTTGGATTGGCCAAACCCTGCCCAAATAACATCTAAACTATACTCCCTTCATCTTATAGGCATTATGTTAGTCATAAAGCCAACCTAAGAATTCATTTTGATCAAATCAGAAGGAAGAACCTAAAAAAAGGTAAATATTTCATCACCTCTTTCATGTTCCATTCATCTTCCACTTACTCTTTCATTGTTGTTTCTATTATAAAATAATAACACCAGTATATTCTATATAGTGTGATGTTATTATAAATATTTTACAACCATATTCATTATTCCATCCATCCTTTGAATGATATGTCACAATACATGCGTATATATGACTTACCATCTCCAAGACATGGTGTAATTGTTATTCAATACATTATTATTTGGAAGGGTATAATAATGAAGTCTAAATAATGTAAATAATAAATATAACATTATAATGATTATATATATATATATGATATAACATCCAATTTTATATTATTTTAATATCAAAATAATGATATTTTCGCTCCTGCATACATACGGATTACCGTCTCCACGAACACAATGAGATTTATTCCCCGTCATATCTATTCAATACTGATTTTAATTAGATGATTGAAAATAATGTTTGAATACTTAATATAATCATTAATTTGAATAAGATACAACCTATCGATAACAAACATTACTTACGTAATGAATCATATAAAGGAAAACGAATCAGTTAACACCCGAAACGACGATAATAGAAAGATATTATTAACAAAGAAATGATTAAAGATCATATATGACTTCATATTAATGTATATGATTCTTTTATAATTTAAAAACAATTATTTCACCATTATGAAGGAGATTTAATCTACCCTCAACAAAGGAAAAGTGAAAGGTAAGGTTTAATTTCACAATATCTTTATTATCTGAGGTTGTTTTTACGTACGTATCTACAAGGACCTATTTATCATCCACATCCACATTTCTTAAAAATGTTTAACAAAACATTTTTACAATTTACCATACTATGGGTTAAAGTCATTTATACCCTTTTTTAAATTTTTATAAAATGGTTTGAATGGAATCCTTCCATCGTTTTCCAAACAAGTTATCTTATGACCTTCACGAAAAAATTAAGGTAAGAATGTTTTTGTAACTTATATGGCGGGTGTGGCTTTTTTTCCGCCATTATAACATCGTCAAATATTTCATTAAAATATTATAATAATATTTCAAAATATAAATGTTTTCATTTATAATTACCTGACTTTTAAATGATTTGAAAATAGAAAGTGATATTTCCCTAAAAGGATTTGATTTCATCTATGTCAACATCCTTTGATGGATTTTAAGTTTTTTTTAAGTTGATTTATTATGATACAAAACATACATATTGTATTTATGGTTTTGTGATATGTTTGACTTTGGATGTGTTATTTTATACCATTCATGGTTTACAGATAATGTATTGACATTCCGTATGGCTGTTTTAATATGAATGTTTATGTTACTTTTAAACCACTTCATATAAATAATTCATTGGACTTATCAAGTGATGGGTGGAGCCAAATATAGATCCTTGATGCATCAGCAGGTCTAATGAGACAAACTAGTGTCTTGGCACAAGGCCATGACAAAGTGATCATGCAGTCTGGAATTATGTATTCCATTATTATGAAAGAGGCTATTGATATTGAATGTGATTATTCGAGAAGTAGAATATCCATGCGAGTCAGTAAATGATATTATTTGGATTTATATTTTCCATATTATGATGAAGGTTGTGTATATAAGGCTTTGAGTTTGATTTTTATACATTTCCTTAAATGTTTTTTCTTATTTATGAAAGTTTCCGCTATATTGTTATCCTTAAAGAGCATCTGATCTCACCCCTTTCAAAGTTTTATTTTTCTTGGGATGTGAAGAAGTGTATTTTGACTGACCTGCAAAGATATTCTATGAGATTTCAGTGTTTTATATCAAAATAATGTTAATTTAGTTTTCCATTTTGTGATGTAATGTAATCCTTATGATTGTATCTACAACTTCCAAGACTATTAAACTAATTTTTATTTAGAGACATGGTCTTTTGTGATCATGATAATGTTATGTAGTGAAGCACTGACTCTAGGTAACTGGGGACGAGCCGTTACAGTTGGTATTACAGTATGTGTAATACAAACCATGGAAAGTAGATTTCGATAAACTCTTTTTAGAGCACATAGCCCTAATATAGACTTTAAATATTAGTATAGAAGAACATCCTAGAATTTTTGTATTGTAGAGATTTTGTGAGTTTTCCAAGAAATAAATCCCTATTTGGATATGATCTGGTAGAGGAAGCTTTGGCACAAATGTACCTAGGTGTAAAACCAGAAAACACTGCTTTGATCGTTACTCGAACAAGAACTGGTGCTCAACAATGATCCTTGTTGCACTCTTGGTTACGACACTCCCATGGGATATGCTTAGAATAATTCTCATTTTTTACAAACCATTATGAAGGGTTTATGAGTAGATAATTCCTCAAATATAACATTTTTATGACTATATATTATATCCATAAACTATTCAATTTTTGTTAAGTGTTATACACGTTTGGATTTTATGTATTTCAATTCATAAACTAATATTGTTTATGAAATTGTTTAAAACAGCACATAGTGGAAGGAATGAAAATTGTATCAATGAACGCACTCCATGTAGGGATTTCCCTTCTACTCATGATAATTATAGTGGAGCTGGTGATGCAACTGGTGCTGATCAGCTAACCACCATACTAGGAAAACTCACTCAGGGTATGATTAATAAACATAACAGTATGGAGCTCCCCGATCCAAAGCATGGAGGATCATTGTAAGTTCTCTTCATGAGACAAAAACCACAAAAATTCAATGGTATTACAAATCAATTAGTAGCTGTTCAATAGATAAATTCCATAGAGAAAATATTCCATGCCTTGGGGAGTAGCGAAAGGGAAAAAGTTTTCATGGAAGTTTACCACCTCACTAGAGATGTTGATCAATGGTGGTCATTGATTCAAAACACAAAAGATGATGATGAAGTACAAAATATTTAATGTAGGGAGTTTACAGAAAATTTATAAGAAAAATTCTTTCCTCATGACCATCGAACGGATATTGAAAGAAAATTTTTGAGTCAGAGGCATAAGGAGGATGAGAATGTCGCAAAGTATTATGAAAACATTACAAGGTCAGTGAGGCATGCTTCATATTATATATGTAACCCAAGAAGTAAGATTGATCATTTCTTTTATGGGTTAAAAACATTTATCCATCGAGCATTAGTCATACAATCCTTCTCATTGTAAGAAGATATTGTCTCATGTGCTATGGTGACAGAAAAATAATTCTCAATGTCATACAACTTTAAATAAAAACAAGAGAAGAATAGATTAGCTAATCACTCTAGAAATGGAAACAAGGGGAAGAAGGGAAAAGTTGAAAATTCATCCTGTAGTAAATGTGGGAAGAAACACCCTGGTACATTCCTGAAGGGAATGGAATTCTGTTACAAGTGTGGTGAAAAAGTCCACCAAGCTCGTGATTGTAAGGGGAAGAAAGAGGTTGTCGATGTTGAATGCTACAATTATATAGAAAGGGGCATTATGAAAATGAATTTCCTAATAATTAGGGAAAATTACCTTAGAAAAGGTTCATGTATCAAGGACAAGCTTAAACTATCACTACTTCTAAGGTTGATGCTCCGAAAGACGTGGTGGTAGGTAATTTAATGGTTTCCTCGAGTTTATAAAATGCATTATTTGATTCTGGATCATTTCATTGTTTCATATATTCCCAGTTTTCTATTAAAATTAGATATTTTCAATTTTATTTTACAAGGGAGTTGTCAGTCAAAGCTTTTAAGGGATGTATCATTGCAATAATGTTTTGGGAATCAGTCCCCATTAGGGAATATAAATGTTCTTTATCTACCGATCTCATCATTAAACCAATGAATTAATTTGATATAATTCTTGGTATGGATTGGGTTTTGGACAATGATGAAAAAATTTATTGTAATAAGAATGAGTTTACAAATTTTGATGATGATAAAGAGTAACTTATCTTTAGAGAAGAAATGTCACCATATAATTCTTATCTAGATCCACCCCCAGTAGCTCAACTTAATTCAATTATTTGGGAGGAAGTGAATGAAATAATTGTGGGTGAGGAATGGAATTTTCAAATTGTGTATTTACCTATTGTGCAAGAATATTTTGATGTGTTTCTAGAGGATTTACCTGGACATCCTCCAGAATGAGAAATTGAGTTCTCCGGTGATTTAATTCTTGGTTCAATGCCTACATCGAGGACCCCTTATAGAATGGACATTGTTGAATTATTGGATCTAATGAAACATCTAGAGGAATTGAGTAATAAGGGATTTATTCACCATAGTGTTTCTCCATGGGGAGCCCCTGTACTTTTTGTTAAGAATAATGATAGATCTATGAGGTTGTTCATTGACTACAGGGAGGTCAATGCTATAACAATAATGAACAAGTAACCCCTACCTCACATTGATGATTTATTTGACCAACTGCATAGAGCTCAATACTTCTGAAATATTCACCTTTGATCTAGATATCATTAGTTGTGTATACAGAAGGAAGACATTCTGAAAACATCATTTTGAACCAGGTACATGCATTACATGTTTACAATAATGCCTTTTGGATTGACTAATGCACCCTTTTTCTTCATGGATCCAAAGAATAGAGTTTTCAAGGAATATCCTGATAACATTGTAGTGGTAATTATTGACGATATCTTGGTATACTCCAAAATCTACAAAGATCATGAAAATCACTTGTGAATTATCTTGAAGACTCTTATAATACATGAATTATATGGAATGTTTAGCATGTGTGAGTTCTGGCTTTAGGATATTTTTCTTCTTGGCCATATTGCCTCTAAGGAAGGAATATATGTTGATCCTTCTAAGACCAAGGTAATCCAAGGATTTCAAGAACCAACGACTATAACTAAGGTATACATTTTTATTGGTTTATTAGGTTATTATCGATGTTTCATCCATTATTTTGCTTGATTGGAAAACCCATTAACAAAACTCACACTAAAAGGGGTAAATTTGTTTGGACAAAAATTGTGAAAAATGTTTTGATGAACTGATGAGAAGATTAGTCAATTCCCCTATTTTGACTCTACCATCGGGTAATGATGGGTTTGTTATTTATCATGATGCATCATATAATGGACATGGTGGTGTATTTATGCAAAATGATAGAGTTATTTCCTATGTATCATGACAGCTAAAAATTCATGATCAAAAAAATCCTACACACAATATTCAGTTAGAAGCTGTAATATTTTCTATAACGATTTTTAGACACAATCACAATGGTAAAAAATGTTATATATATACCGATCAAAAGAGTTTGAATTATATTATGTCACAAAAAGAACTCAACATGATGCAATGGATATGGCTTGAACTACTTTGGGATTATGATTGTACTATACACTACCTCCAAAGAATGTCATATAAGGTGGTAGATGATTTGAGAATAAAGGATCATGGAGTTTTGAACAAGATTATAGTTGAAAAGGATCCTATATACATGGATATAGTAATGATGTATATGGGAATCACCATGGAAGGTGAAACCTCAATAATTTTTCAAATAGTTTCCAAACTATCTTTATTAGAAAGGATAAAGCGTTCTACAATGCGGTTGAAGAGTTTCAAAAGAAAATTAAAGCTACGATTGTTTGTAGATTGAGTGAATTTGTGTATGAAGATGGAATTTTGAAATTTGGGAAGAGTCATTGTGTTCCCGATATACCTGACCTAAAAATGGAATTGTAGGATGATACTCATATTTCAAATTTCTCTATACCCCATAGTAGAAATAAGATGTATAGAGATTTGATGGAACATATTTGGTTCGACAACATGAAGAGGGATATTTTTCAATTTGTGTCACGATGTATAGTTTATCAACAAGTAAAAAATAGAAGGCAACTTCCTGGAGGAGTCATCCAAACTCTTCCCATACCAGAGTGGAAATGGGATAATATTACGATGGACATTGTAATTGGAGTACCAAAGACTCCTATAAGGAATGATTCAATATTGGTCATTTTTTATCATCTTACGAAGTCAGAACATTTTTTTTCTATAAGAAAAAATTTTCCACTTGAACGTATAGTAGGTCTATATATTAATGAAGTTTTGAGACTTCCTGGAGAACACCTATCAATTATTTCTAATATTGATCCACATTTTACATGATGATTCTGGAAAAGTCATCATAAATCCTTGGATACTGATCATTGTTATAGTAGTGGACACCACCCACAAACTGATGGAAATTCAGAACAGAACATTCAAACCTTAGAAGTCATGTTGAGATCATGCTCAGATTACTTTCAAGGTATGTGGGATCAATATTTACCTATGGTAGAATTTTCTTATAACAACATATTCCATTCAAGTATTCAGACGGAACCATATGAAGCGTTATACGGGAAGAGATGACACACACCAACCTGTTGGGATGATGTTGGTGAAATAAAACTCGTAGGCCTAGAACGTGTGGAGGAAACGATGAAAAATGTAAAGGTAAACCGAAACCATATCAAGTAATCTCAATGTAGATAGAAGACCTATGCTAATAACTTAAGCAAGGATTTGTAATTTCACGTAGCAGAACATGTTTTCATTAATGTATCTCCATGGAAGGGTGTTATACATTTTGGTAATAAGGGTAAATTGAGTCCTAGGTATATTGCACCTTTTGAAATTCTGGAACGAATTGGGGTTTTAGCTTACAGTTTGGAAATGCCACCATGTAACTCCAAATTTCATGATGTGTTCAACATATCATTGTTGAGAAAATACTTGCTTGACCCAACACATGTATTTACCTATGATTAATTATTACTGGAAACTGATATGTCTATATGCAAAGAGCGTATCAAGTATATTGATACCAGAGAACATATGTTGGGAAACCAGACAACTCCTCTGGTAAAAGTTCTATGGAGAATCCAAAATATGGAAGAGGCAACGTGGTAACCCGAGAAACTTATGATGAAGAACCACCCCAGTCTTTTTACGCTGTAATACTTTAGAAATTTTGAGGATTAATTTTTTTTAATGAGGGTAGAATGTAACACCCCATGCTTCCACAGTACGGTTCTCCTTGAATAATACTGTACCGTGTGTTGTACACAACATCGAGTTCTAACACACCATAACCGATCAAACTAGTCGTTATGAATAGTATAACCAAATTTTTAAATTTTTTAAAATTTTAACCTTCAAAATAGAGTTCATTTTTGGGTTCAGAATATCAAAATTATCTTAGTGTGAATTTTTGGTATCTTTTTGAAAACATTCAGTTTTTGATGAAAAGTTAGAAATAATAAATTTTAATTAAAATCAAAATTTTTAATCATTATAATTTATAAAGATAAATTATACTATTGATTAGTTTTAAATTATAATTATATTATAATTTTACCATTTAATCCAATGTTGTTCATTGGACACAATTTCACATTTAAACTAGAAATAAGCATGTATCAATCTTTTGAATGTTATTATTTCTTAAAAACACGCTTTTTGTTATGACAACATGAATTAATTATAAATTAATTTTTGTCACCTCTGTGTATTGAATATAGAAAAATGTATTCCTTATTTAGAATCATGAGGTCCAAATTTTTTAAATAGGTATCTTTTTTAAGACACTTTGAATAATTACTTCGGTAAATATTTTAATTACCCTGGTTAAAGGGTAAATCTGGTCAATAAGGGTAAACAAATAATATTATAATAAAATTCAATTGTCGTAACACATGTTCTAGCCCTATTTGGCTGATATTTTTCCCACAATGGCATCCTTGGGTTGTTTTTGGGACCCCATGGAGAATCTTGTACGTGATAATGACACTTTATATTAATTAAGTTAAAGTAATAAAAAACGAAATAAGCATATATCTTTTTGTAAAACAATTTTAAAATAAATAAATATATATATATTATCTCTTCGACTATAAATATTCATTATAAATATAAAGATATTTCCTAAATAATGGTATTTTATTTATAATATTTATACATTTAATATATTAATTTATTTATGACATAATGATGATGTAGTAATTAGCTAATTAAAGAAATATTAAACTAATTGAAATTATAAATATCCAAAAAAAATGTAATTTTGGACTTTTTATGGATTACACTCATTTAAAAAGATAATTTGACTTGTTATGATTTGTTAGATGATTTTTTTTCGAAGTAATAATTCTATTATTAATTTAGAAAAAACAAAATACCAAATAGTGTCAAAATTGACATAAATGAGTATTTAATGCAAATATTATATTATTAACTGATATTCTATTCCTAAAAATCAATGGTATAGGAAAATAACTTAAATAATATTATATATGTCATTAATGAACCACTTTAGTTTCATTTGATTTTTTATAGTATGTTTATTAACCATATAATATAAAAATACAAAGAGACATTTTAAATGCCAAACAATTTCACTAAGAGTTAAATCCAAAAAATAAAGATAATATAGTGACCCAAACCTATCTAAAACTTATTGGTTGGGTGCTTTTTACCCATAACCACTACATCCATTACATAATTCATTATGCAGATATTATGAACCGAAAATTATTTTATTATAAAATATTATTTCTAGCTTTTCCTAAGGTGCCCCTCACCCCACTTATAAAAGGGAAACCCACCTACTCCCAAATTCACAACATCAAAGCCTTTTCACTCAGCCAAAACCTACCTCAAAACCCTCTCACCTATTTTCCATTCATCCTAGAGTACTTAATTTAGTCATAAATCCCACCCAAGGATCCCTTTTGATCAAATATAAATGAAAAACCCGAAAAGGGGTAAATATTTCATTGCCTCTTTCAAGTTCTTTTCTTCTTCCACATCCTCTATATTTTTTGTTTCTATTATAAAATAATAAAATAAATATATTCTATACACTTTTATGTTATTATAAATACAGTACAAATAAATTTTTTATTCTATCCTTCATTTTAATGACATGTCCCTATACATGTGTATGTACAACTTACCGCCTCCATGTCGGGGTGTAATTGTTATTCATTACATTATTATTTGGATGGGTATAATAATGATGTGTAATTGATGTAAATAATAAATATTAAATGATAATTATTATGTATATATTATATACCATCAAATTATATATTATTTTAATATCAAAAAATGATATTGTCGCTCGTGCGTACGTACTGATTACCCTCTCCACGAATGTGATGAGATTCATTAACCATCGTATCCATTAAAGAATAATTTTCATCAGATGATTGGAAATAATGTTTAAATACTTAATATAAATATTAATATGAATTAGATACATCTTATATCTAACAAAAATTTCTTATGTAATAAAGCATATAAAAGAAAACGAATCAGTTAACACCTGAAACGCTGATAATAGTAAGATATTATTAACAAGGAAATGTTAAAATATCATATATGACATGATATTAATGTATATGATTATTTTTTAATTTAATAAAAATTATTAAACCATTATACTAGAGGTTAACCTACTCTCGACCAAGGAAAATTATAAGGCAAGAGTTAATTTCACAATCTATTTATTATCTGAGGTCATCTTTACATAAGTATCTACTGGGACCTCTTTATCATTCACATCCTTGATTCTTAAAAATGTTTTCCAAAAAATTTTATATTTACTAGACGATGTTTTAATGTAATTTATACCCTTGATTGACTTTTTATAAAATGGTTTGAAAGGAATCTTTTTTTTCATTTTCCAAACAAGGTACCTTATGAACTTTTCAACAAAAATATGGTACGAATGTTTTTTTAACATATACGGAGGGTGGGGCTATTTTCCTTTGTTATAACATAATAGATGTTTCCATTATAGTCCAATTATAATATTTACAAATATAAATGTTTTCTTTTATAATTACTTTAGTTTTAAATGATTTCAAAATATAAAAATACATTTCTCTAAAAAGGTTTTTATTTTATCAAAGTCAACATCTTTTGATGGATTTTATGTTTTTTTAAGTTGATTTGTTATGATACAAAACATCCACATTGTATTAATGTTTTAGTGATATGTTTGACTGTGGATATTTTATTTCATGCTATAGATAGTTTATGGATAATGTATTTAAATTGTGTATGACAGTTTTAATACAAATGTTTATGTTATGTTTAAAACTTTTCATATGAGGAATCCATTAGGCTTAGTAAGTGACGGTTGGAGCCTTCTATAGCTCATAAATGCATCAGTAGGTCTCATGAGACAAACTAGTGTCTTGGAACAAGGCCTCAACAAAATATTTTTTTAGTCTTGGCTCAAGGCCTTGACAATATGATTATGTAGTCTGGAATTATGAATTCCATAATTTTAAAGTGGCTATTGATATTGCAGGTGATTATTCGACTAGTATAATATCTATGTGAGTAAGTAAATGGAATTATTTTGATTTATATTTTCCATTTTATGAGGAATTTTTTGTTGAAAAGGATTTTTTTTAGTTTCTTATATTTCTGTAAATGTTTATGCTTATTTATGAATCCATCTGCTATATTGTTATCCTTATTGAGCATCTAAGATCACCCATTTCTATGTTTTAACTTTCCCAGGATGCGAAAAGTATATTATTGTTGACCTTCAGGGATAGTCTATGGGATCTTAGTGTTGTTTATGGAATCAATTTTGTGGTAGTTTTCTATTTTAGGATGTTATGTTAAACTTATGAATGTATCTAGTACTTATAATGCTACTAAAGTAATATGTCTTTCATGAATTGATCTTTTGTGATCATTCTAATGTTATGTAATAATGCACTGACTCTGGGTAGTTGGGGTCAGGGAGTTACACCCTTACACCCTCATTCATGTTTTGTTTCACTAAATATATTTTTATATATCCTTATTCAGTACAACTCGTTGTGTTTTGTTTTCTCTCCTTCCAGGAGTGGAGAAAAAACACAGTGTATGCCATGTGGTTTCAGTGTCTATTTTATCATGGTTGGATGAGTCTACTCTTCTACTATAGGTTGAGAAGAATCAATCAGAATATCATCTTCTCATTATTTTTTTCTCCTTCTATCTGTAAGAGTTTTCATTAAATCATTTTTTGGGTTGAGTTGTACTATTTTATTGTACCTTGTTCTATATGTTGTATTCCTCTTCAATGAATCTCTTACTTCTCCCAATTCACCTTTTTGGGCCATACTACTGTTAATGTTTATACTCGACTTTTAATTCTTTTTCCTACATCTATCATGCCTTAGGAAGATGACATAAAAATTTGATCGTGACATCAAATCAGCTTTGGGATACATGTTCTGAGACCGTGTACGGTGGTCACATCATGAGATCCTAGATTGGGTCTCTCTCAGATATTTTATATTTATAGTTTATATATATTTGGGAAACATTTCTAGTTCTCTATTTATTTTTACCATTTTCCACCTTAATTTTACTTTACTTTACTCATATGTTTTTGTGTTCCATGCTTGTTTGGTTTATTTACAAAAGTGTATCTTCATTACTGATTTCCCTCTACCATTTTTCAGTTAGTGGTTGTATGAGTGTGTACATGTACATTGGAAAAGGCCACCCCATGTCCTCTACAGGTTGTCTTGTGATAGTTTCGGATCAATCCCTAGCATGGTTTGGGTCTTGAAATATATTCTTATCATCAGAAATTGTAGTTGTATATCACATCAATAAATCATCAATGTATTTAAAGATTAGTATAGGTGAGGTGGAATATTCATAAACTATGAGAAGATTTATATATATATTACGTGATCATATTTTTTTACCAATCCAATAATGATTGAATACATAGTAAGAATTAATAGGATAATTTTCATATGGACTATCTAGGAGCTCCAATTTCTCCTACAGATCTATGAATTCGTCACATTGATAGCCTGATTCCAATAATCATAAGACACATAAACAACATGAAGATTCATTTCACATCCTTTTGGTGAAAATTATGTTGTTTAATTATGTTCTTACATCAATTTGTATGAATGTAATCTTCATTCATGTAGTCCCATAAAAATTTTCATTAATATCAATATAACCATGATATCATATTTATGAGATCTCACATGGATGGTCACCACCAATAGGCATTGTGGACCGGATGGGATAATCCTGTTCATATTGGAGGAATATTAGATAGATGTTTGTTTAATACCATGATATTCCTTGAAGAAAGTCTGGTATGGAAAGTAATAGTCAATGATTTTTTGAATTATATTTTTCGAATTAATGTAACTTTTTTTATATTTTTCCTTTCACGCATCACTAAAATTATTTATATATATAATAAATAAATATGATTGTCTTGTCATATATGTAATATCATCTTTATAATACACAAAATGAAACATAAATTTATTTTTCCTTGCATGGAACACTTAGGTTATATTAAAATACATGAAATACATACATTCCTCAAGGGCCTGCGTAACACGCAATACCAAGTTTTTCCAAACAATAATACATTATTAAAAATATTATTATTTAATATAATTAGATTTAACATAGCAATAAAATTATTTATTAAAAAGGTGTTTAACTAACTTTTTAAAAATTTTGGTAAATATAAATATAAATTATATTCAACGGTATCAAATTATTTCAAAATAAATATGAAAACTGATTGAATATAAATGAAAATAGTATTATTTTTCTTCTCACAAGGTCATTTTATACTAATAAATTAAATTGATTTCCTTTATTAAGTGATATTATTATAAAATATATATTTATAATTGAACCAAATATTTTTGATGTTCATATACTAGACTTGATAGGTGTAGGATAAGAACAAAACCAATTTTACGCAAATTATAATACTTTTTTTAAAAAAGCACTTTAATCTCATTTTAAGTGACAAATTATTTTTGAATCCAATTTTTTGAACTTTTATAAATATTCTATGTTTAAAATAACTTAAATAATGAAAGTGAAACAAAAATATTAGTTTAGGGTTATTTTATTGTATTTTTCTATAAATTATAATTTTATAATGAACAAGTTAAAAATACTAAATTTTAAATAAAAATGTTTTTCCATTTAATTTATTTATAAGGAATATGAATTTTTATATTTGTTTACAAGTATAATTACATAAAAAACATATCAGTAAATATAATGTAGGTTAATATAATCATTTTCAATTTGACATTTGGTTAGAATTATTGGTAAACTTTTTGATGTTTTTACTTTTAAAACATGCATTCATGACCCGTCTATATGATTAATTTTAAATTATTTCATTCAAATTATGTGTTTGGAATTTTAGAAATTAGATTCAGTATTTAGAATCACAATATTTTATAAATATTAACATGTTCATCTATATTTTTTACCAAAAATATTAGCGAGTTTAATTAAAATTAATTATACTTATTATGGTAAAATTAACCCTAATAATGGAATTAGCCATAAATTTAAGTTCCCAAATTACCTAACCACTTGTTTGAAACCCATCCCATGTAACTATTTATTTAGTAATACATCCAATATTTATTATGGTTATTTTTTATGAATTTTATTTGTACAATCTTGTGTACACTTAACTTGTTCACAATATTACAATTGTTTCCTTTCATTCCCTATAAACGGCCACCACCTCTCCCAATTCTTCACATGTCTAAAAACACATAGGATCATACAAGATCATATCAATAAACATAAAAATCCTTAAATTCCATATATAAACCTACCATTTTTCATAAATCCATCATTGGAATTCCTTTTGTGAAAACCAAAAATAGTTACATGATTTATAGGTAACACCCTCCCACAAACTCATCAATTTTATTTCTATTGTACACTCCATAAACTCTTCCTAATAAATGATATTTTTTAAAATATTATCCTAAATATAATATTATTATTTTCATAAGTGTTATATCTCTAATTACACAGAATTTCATTTAATGGGTAATGAATATACTATTTATGTTTGTGGGGAACTACCACCTCAGGAAATGATGGTGGTTCATTTTTCCATTACCACATATAAATATGGAAATTGAGATGGAAAATATATTTACATATGATATATATTATATATATAATTAATTTTTTCATCTGTAATTTTTATTTATAACATACCCTTATGGTTTCCATCTTTTGTAAATAGTTTAATTCCATGTGAGGAAGTGTGGACTACAGCCCCTTGAAGCAATTTGATTCTTTCCCCTAGAAAATGGAATGTGATAAAAATATATAGTGAATCAATATGATATATATGAATAATAGTTATAAATAAATGATATTATATACATATAATAATATAAATATATGTAATTTACATTATTTCTTTCTATACATCATTAAAACAGAAGTTGTGTTCTTATGTATGTATGACCCACCATCGCCATAAACGATGTATTATATTTCACTCTTATATATTATAAAGATCATTATTAAAAAATATACTAAATATATAATATATTAATATCATTTTTCATTATAAAAATCATTATATATTAATAAGTATCACATATATAATAAATTAAGGAACATGCTAAAAATATAGAATATTACCCGAAGCGCGACCATAACATGAGATTATAAACAAGCGGGGTAACATAAAGTGATAATATATATATATATGGAATTAGATATAAGAATATGGGTCTTTAAAATATTTATAATAAACATAAATTTATTATAAAATATTATTGAACAAGTACTATGGGATTAATGAAACAAGGTAATGGAATTTCAACTCACTTTCTATTTCTGTGAGATACATGATTTATTATCCAACCATTACTTTTGTTGGTGTGTATAATTCCAATGGATGTATTTTATTATTCATACACTTAAATTTATCAGTATTTACATATCCATTGTATGGTATTTGTTTTATTGTGTTTATGTTTCTAATGATACAAAATATGTAAATTAATTTTGTCTCAATTTTCCATCTTTAAGACACATTACATGGTATGCACCTATATTTTTCCATGAGGTATATATAAGACTTCAACATATTATACCATGAATTTAATTTCATTAATCTTATTTTATGATACAAGTAATTTCATTTTCTTATAGTAGAAATTTTATTCAAAGTTACTATGTGATAAGATGTTTTTTTTAGACAATGTCATCTTTTACTGAGATTGTTCATGATTATACATCAATTAATGAAATATTATGATCCATATTTGACGAAAACTCATAAAATTTATTATTATTTGGTTATTATAATATACTCATTTATTAGTATCTATATTCCATTATTGGTTCCTATGTTAGTAAAGAATGTGTTCTTAGGAAACCCGAAATATCCCTCTCTTCAGTTGGAAATATGTGTTCCTTAAAAACCATGTTTTAAAAACGGGGTTTCCAGGAATATTCTACTAATATACTATATTATTTAGAAGAAGTTTTTACCCAATTTTTATTTTAAAAATTATTTCAAATGAATCTTCTTTCCACATTCCAAAAAAGGCATTTTATTTATCGTGTACGTCATGTATTGATTTACCAACCATAATTTTCTTAAAGATTCTTTTTCATTTTTAAAATGTTTATTTTTAATAAAACTTATCTAAAATGTAATTTTCATTGATAATATTTTAAAAAAAAATTATTATTATTTTATAAGTTGTCATAGAAAATGGTTTAAATTTTTTTAGTTATTTTTTATAAATCATCAAGGAAAATTGTCTTTGAAAATGATCCCAAGCGACTTTTACATGTTTTCTAGAAAAATGGATTTCAAAACATTCCCAATATCTATTTATAAGTATTTATGTAAAATAATTTATGGATTGATTTCAAGGTCTATTTATTAGTTTTCAAGGAAAATGGTTTTCAAAATGTTTTCAATCTCTCTTTACATGTTTACAAAGAAATATCATAACAGTAGTTTTTGAAGGATTTATCTATAAGAAGTCCTGTTTATTTTCAATAAAATGGTTTTAAAAACGTTTTAAATGTTAAAGGTACTTTTTTAAAGTAAGAACGTTATATTCCTAAAAATTATGTGAATATATATTTCGAATTTTTTTCCATATATGATGACACACATTGAATTGTTGGGGGGGAAGCCTCATTTATTATTAAAGCAATGAAATTTCCGCTTTAACTTGGTAGAGGGTGAATCATTACATAACTAGATGGCCTAGTGGCCATTTATCCCATTACATTGCTCGGATGCCCAAATTTTTGGCCCATTAAACACATTTATGTTAATCAATCCATTCTAGGAAATGATCTAATGGTTCCATTAATATTCATTCATAAATGGTTTATGTTTTAATTGAATAATTCTTATGACAACCATTTATTTCCACTAGTTATATGATTTTGAAACATGCCTTTTTCACAGGCTATTCTTTGAAGAAATGATAATGAAACCAATCTATTTTCTATAGTTTATTATGTGATGAAATTTTAATGATACCCATTTCGTTTTATGGGTTATGATTTGATGTTTAAATAACCCAACTCATTTTGTGGTTCATGAAATGATGAATTTTTTTTATCTTAATGAAAATTTATGAATGATATTGTTAAGAGATGGTTTGTACATTTATCACTCTAAAATACATTAGGTAATGATTTATATCTCTTGAGGTAGGGATGGGAATCAAGTTGATGGGATTGATTCGCTATGGGAAAATAGAGAAACCAGATCCCTCACAAGGAAATGATTTTTGCTTGGTATGGTGGTGTGTCTTACCTAGTAGGTGTAGTCACCATTAAGATTAAAGAGAGGGAAACCTAATCCCCAATGATATTATTTGGAAACATATTTTAATGTATGGATATGGGGAAACTCAATCCCTTATAAGGAAAAAACAATGATTAGGGGTGGTGGTTTGTCCCTCCAGGTAGGTGATATTCCCAGGAGGTGACTTGATAAGTTATAGAAACGTGTCTTCAATTATTGGTAATGATATCACATGTTTATACCTCCCAAAATATAATGACTTATTCCTACATTCAAATTCCATGGCTTATACTCGTTATTTCCATGTGATTCTTATCTTATAAACTGCCAAGCTCTTTTCCATTAACCAGGATAATGATCTTTTATATGAAGGTTAGGATCCAATAATGTTATGATGATGTTCTAATACCCTTATTCTCAAGTTCATTCATAAATATATATATGGATTGCCCTTATTAAGCATATGCGATGACCAATTTTTATGTATCCATGTTTCTAAATGGAATAGACAAATTATGCTTCTTGGGAGTCTGTTTTAATATTTTTTAATGTATTACATAAGAGTTGTTTAATGTTAATGTATGGAAATACATGGTCTCAATAGTTGGTATTAGAGAAATGGTTTATTTATCCTTTGTAAAATAGGATGATAAAACCTTCATCAGAACTCTAAGGACATGTCTAAGTATATTTATAATGATAATGACATGTATAAGAAAATATCATAGAATTTTTCTAAAGGATAGTGTTAGTGGTTTCATAGATATGCATCCCAATCATGATATTACAAGTGGATGTGGCTCTAATAGAGATATAGCTTCGGTAAACAACTATGATAATATGTCCTTGTCCTTACTCGATGTAATATGGTCTTGGAAATAGGACTTGCCGACAAACTGGTGTGAATCTCATGGGGGATATGATTTGGAATTCATAAACTTGTCCCAAAAAATCATGTAGAATCTAAAAATTAATTGGATATAAATATACAAGGATATAACTAATGTATCAATGATTAAATAGTAGGTATTGTGATTTAGACATCATATAATTAATTTTTCAGGATTATATTGTTTTCATCAATGATATGTGTTTCTAAAATTGTTCTTTTTGGTTTTATTCAATGGTGATAAATAGAAGAATCATGGATAACATTTAATTTTTTATATATGGAATGAATGAGAATTATGAAAATCCATTTCCCATGTGGAAAAATTCTAATGAGAATCAAGAAGGTGGTATGAGAATTGGTTATACTTATAAATATAAATCAGACCACAATTGTTCTGTTAATGGTATGTGTTGTTCATCCATTATTATTTACATTAAACAGAACAAGGAATATTAGATTAAGGATTAGGAACCTTAAGAAAGTATTCATATTTCTTATTCCAGGAATGAGGTATTAATGAATAAATTGATGAATCCTGATTAATGGTTCAAGAATAACGATGGATGAATTAATTATTTATGTTTTGGAATTCAAAGATAACTGTTGAGTCAAAATATTCGTTTTTAATTTTCAAATTATTTTATTTTGGAAACTAAAAAATCATTTTTAAAATTACCGTATCAAAATACTTTTGTTTCTAGAGAATTTTTTCAATTTATTTTTAGAAACATATTCATTTACCATACTTATAAAATATTTGATGTTTTCTTGAATTGACATTATATTTATAATATTGAGAATGAGACCAATTATTATTGAATTCATCTTAACAAATATTTTTATATGTATTTATGTTTTTTATATAAATGTAAAAAAATATTATTCCAATTTTACATTGAAATTATAAACATCAGATTCACACTCATTATTAAAATTGTAATGAAATGTAAATCCATTGATTTGGCCACAATTTTTCTTATGAATATGGAAATTGGTTTTATTGTAATGGAATAAATTTCAATATGTATTAAATAAAAAGTTTTCATGATTTTAGTTATAAGGTGTCCAGTGAAGTTCCAGGTATCCATGTCCCCCCAAGATTTATAGATAATATATAACTGTTTGGTATAACGTTGACTGTTGGGATGAATGACTATAAATACAAGGTCATTTGATGGACACCATGAGTTGATCCAAATAATGTAAGAGATATTATAAATTTTCCTACATGTGAAGTATATAAAGAATAAAAGATGTGAATTTATTGTTTCATACACTTGTAATATTCTTGAGTTTGTTTTTCTTTTTATGATACAGATCATTGTGATTATGATTCAGGGAATCCAGGAATAGGAAGATATAGTATGAAATCATTATCCTAATCATGGGCTTCCGAGGATAGAATGATAGAAGATCCAATCACTATTTGGATAGAGGGCATCTGATAATATGAAGATAGAGGATCTTATTACTGAATAGATCGAGGGATGCTGGGAATAGGAAGACTGACCAAAACAGATCATCTTATCAAGGGTTTACCTGGGTGTGAGTAAAAAAACCTTTCATGAAAGTATAAATCAATAATCCTTTATCCATGGTTGCTCGATACAGAACTCATTGGGTTAAAATATCTAAATTCAATTGTATTACTTATTACTAATATTTCTTTTATATGATGATAAATTTTTGACATTAGGTGAAATCTTTTGTATATTCATTTTATTTCATATTATCTTAATTACACTTGTTATGATACTTCCTGTATTACACTATGAATATAATTTCAATTATTAATATTGTAAATTTATATGATTTTGATTCTATACTCTATAAGTTATAATCATATATTTTTTTACCGATAATGTTAGAATAAAATCAAAATCAACCTGATTATTATATCCTTTAAATATAAACTGTGGTATAGTACATTTACAATTTAAAATCATAAGATTTTTTTTAATTAAATCAGATTAAATTCTTTTAAAATAAATTATTGTATTTTTAAAAAATTAATGTTTCTAATCATAAAACTTTCTCCCCTCTGGTATCTTTCATTATAAATATACATTTTGATTTAAAATTTAATATCAGAGTATGATTCAAATTCTAAAAACCTTTTTAATTATTTTACCTTTACAAGAATATTTACTTATTTTTTAATGTATTTTATAAATATCTTTTGTACTAACAAGTATTGTGGAAAATATTTTGTTTCTATCTTTTTTTAAAAGGATGGTATGACTAAATTTTTATTCAATAGAAATTCTCACTCCTATAAGACCCTAAATTACCGATGATAGTAATTATGAATATTGGAAGGAAAAATGAATACTTTTTTATCAATGCACGATTTGTAAAATATGTTATACTAACTAGTGATTAAGAAATTCATGGAAAAGTGATAATAACATTAAAAAATCATGAAAGGATTTAATATCAAATAAAATATAACAAAAGGAATATTTTATTATATTATATGAAAAGAAAAAATTATATCTATATTTTCTTATAATGTATCTAATAATATTTTAAGGTAGTTAGAAATCACACATTTTGGAAATACTATACATTTTTTGACTAGAAGAGAAATGTTAACAGCCGATTACCAAGAATTTGAATTTCCTTAAGGATATCATATTACAACGGTAAAATAGAGGTTAATGAAAATTATTAATAGTTTACATGATATGGGTGAAAAATGATTGTATGATTCAATCATTATTAAAAATATCATTTTTATTATTCCAAATTAATTGGAATAAAATGGAATAGATGTATCTTGATCGACGAAGATTGAAAATCCTTCACATGGTGTTTTATTTGGATAACTCTTATTATAAGATAGTAGGATAATAATATATAATGATAATGTAAAAAATAAGAGTGTTAGTTTTGATTTATCTTTTACTTAAAATTTCATGAAAGGTCATAATTTTGATAAGATTATTAATTAGTCAGAGAAAAGGAAAATGGGTTTTCAATAAGACTTGATTGAATTAGAACATTTAGAAAATGAGTTAGCTAATATTGCACGAAGTATGAAAATAATAGTAAGATAGATGTATTTTAGGTATAGGAACATCTAAACTATTATGTAATATAATTATAATAAGTATTATTATGTTACCTATTATGAATGTAAAAGAGATAGACATAGAAGACCTGATTGTCCAAATCTTTAAAAAATATAGAAAACAAAAATATTCTGATAAAAATCAAAAAAATTATAAAAATAGAAAATGAATGAATGTCATTAATGTTGATTACTCATTGTGTTCTTTTTGTAGAGATTCTTCTAATGATTCTTCAAATAATAAATATTCTGGATTGAGGAATATTGGTTTCTATGTGGGAATACCTTTTGAAAATCATTGTTTATGGATAAGGTACACACTTATGATTCATTAAAAATAAGAATTTAAATGAAAAATATCCTAATGAAAAATCATATATATCTCCTTAATGATGAAAATTCATTAGCAGAAGATAATTTTATACATTTGAATGAATAAGTCTATATATTTTCCAAATTAATTGAAAATGAATATTGTATGCTCTGTAAAGAACATGAGAAGTCAAATTCTAGAATAAATGTATTGACTAATGATGTATCATATGTTTAAAAGTTCCTTGATAATAAAACATTTTATAATTATCTATTTTATAAAAACCGTGGAATGGGTAATTTTCAGAAGGATTAGAAATCTAAATATTTTTAAAAAATTAATTTTGGATGAAAATGTTTTTGAAAAAACACTCACTTATGAAACTAAAACCAATGTGGACAATAATTTAGTAACAAAACCAAATTAGGATACTTTTTCGCTAAAGAAAAATTTTACAAACATTACATGTGGTGTGAAAGGTTATGAAAAAATTTAAAAAAACACATCCTCATGGGAATAGTTTAGGATTTTTGTATTCTCCTTGAATACTTTTTTTAAGAATTAACTATTTTATTCATAAAATTGTACCTTTTCACTGAATTCCAAAAATTTTGTCATTGGAGTAATAAATTTTCCTTATGTAAAATTAAATATTTGGGGTTCCACAAATAACCTTTTTAAAATCAAATATGGAATCCAAAAATAATGATTATTAAAAATTCTAGACCCTTTAATTTTTGGGATCAAAAAAACTAATTGTTTTGTTTTAAATAAAACAAAGGAAGTTCCAAAAAATATAATATATTGTATATGGATATTGGTTCTTCACGGTTTATTATTGGTAAATATTACTTATTTGAGAAAGAGTATCAAAATGAATGGTGTATGTGTTAAAATATAAGACAATTCTCTAAGAATTATTGTTGGTATAAGTGAAATTGTTCATATTGGAAAATAATTAATTTAAAATGTTTTAGTTGTAAAAGGTCTTAACTATGTCCTTATTAGAATAATTCAATTTTTTGATGAAGGATACCATGTGAATTTTTGGACTGATATATAGTTATTATATAATTCCAATTATTTATTCATTATTTTTACCCATCAGTATGAGAATGTTTATACACTAAACATACAAGACCATAGGAGTCAAGACACACTTTGCCTTAGTGACATGGATGATCAATATTGGAAATGGGAAAGTAGGTTATGACCTTGTAACTATATGAAATTATGTAAATTAACTAAGAAAATACTTGTAAAGGATCTACCAAAACATAGAATTGATTATTCAGAATATTATAACCCTTGACAACATGGAAAGAAACATGATACATGTATAAAATCAATTAATTGCATCTCAAGTACTGATGATTTATAGTTTGTTTACATGGATTTAGTTGGTCCCACAAAAACATGATGTATCGAAGTCAATTACAATATATTTTTTATTTGAAGATTATACTAGATATTCATGGATAAATTTTTTATGAAATTAAATATGAAGAAATTTATTATTTAAAAACATTTATATCTATTTAAAATAATTATAAAAAATAATATTTGATAACTATTCATAGTTATCATGGTATTGGTTTTAAAATTATGATTTTGAAACTTGTTGTAGTAGGAAAGGAATTACTCATGACTTTTTAGCTCTGAGAACTCATCAGTAAAAACATTTTATTGAATGAAGAAATATAATTAATTAGGAAATAAAAAGTTCAAAGTTGATAGAATAATCAATTGAGAAACACTTTTGGGATAAATTTGGTAGTACTTCATTGTATACCAAAAACCGAGTTTTAATTAGACCATTTCTTAAAAAATATATTATAAGTTATGGATAGGTAAAAAAACTAAATTGTCTTACCTCATTGTACTTTGATGCAATTTATTCATCTTATATAAAATGGATAAATTACACAAATTCACACTAAAATATAATGGATGTATATTCTTAGGCTATTCCATTAATTATAAGTCATTTAGTTTTTATATAATAATTATTACATTTTTTAGGAAACAATACATGCCAAATTTAATGAATCTTATCCTTTTGTTACTAAACAATACCAACCAACATATATGGATCTTTAATCCAAAAATAATTACCAAGATATGATGTAATAAACATCAAATTAGTATAATACTAAATAAATTTATTTTTAAGTATTGACTCTTGAAGACATTCTACGATATATTGATGGATAGTTTTACAAAATCCTTTTTAGTTGTTTCCATAGAATCACCCCAGTGATAGTATCATTGGTCATGTAAATCCATGATGAGCCTTTAGGTAAGGAATATTTGTATAAGGAAATGTAATTTAAGCTAAATGAATTTGAAAGGAACAATGGTTAGACAATGGTTGAAGGACCTAACAAAACTACTATAATCAGTGTAAAATAGGTTTTTAGAAAAAAATGTTATGGTAATAGAATAATCATCATAAATAACATAATACTCACTACTAATGGTAATAATCAGTAGTAGTGAATATATTATGAAGTAATCAATGATATGTGAGCTAGATTTGATTCTATTTGAATTTTGTTAGCCTTTTTATCATCCTTTAATTTAAAATATTTTCAGATGTATTGCACGTGTTCTTCCCTTGATGGATATTTTCAATAGGGATTTTTTGTTGAATACCCACCTGGTTTAGAGGATAAAAAATATTCTTAATATATTTTTGAATGAACCAATGCTTTATATAGAATTAAAAAATCGTCTATATTTGGGTATTATAGGTTAACATGATTTTTTAACAAAAAATTTATGTTATTGGGAAAAATGATATAACACTCTTCATAATGAAAGAAAACAAGAATGTTTTAATTGTACTAATTTATGTGGATTAAATTTTATTTGGATCAACTCAACAATCATTAATAGATTATTTTTTGAATCTTATGAATTTTGAGTTTGAAATGAATATGATTGGCGAGTTAACATTATTTCATGGTTTTCAAATTAATTAAAAACTAGAAGGGAATTATATATCCCAATATAAGTATATTACAAATCATCATAAAAAGTATGTATGTAACAACAATAAATGTATTCGATATCAAATCAGTACCTCAATTATAATCGATCTTGGTGAAGCTAGGTAACCATTTAATCTAAAAACATTTATAGGTACAGTAATATGTTTAATATAAATAACATATATTTTTTCAGATATAATGTATTCAATATGCTAATGTTCAATATATCATAAAAATACAAAATAATCATATTTAAAATCTATAAAAATAATAATTCATTATTTAAAAGAAATTATGGATTTAGGACTATTGTATTATTATTGATATGTTTTATTTGAACATATTTTTTGATGATGAAATTGGTGGTTGCAAAATGCATAGAAAAAGTATATTCTTATGATGTCATTAATTAGGAGATTCATTAGTCCCACAGTCTTCTGTGAAAAAACACTCGATAGAAAATTCCCCTATTGATGTTGAATATTTGGCAGTTGTATGTTATTTTTTTCATGTTTTATCGATGAAACACACACTCTGTTATTTTGTCATGTGTAATTCTAAAACACCAAAAATATGTCATAACAATAGTTTCATATATTTAATGGAAATACCTACACATCAATTGCATGAATTGAACATAAATATTAAGCATTACTTTCATAGGGATCACACAATGAAAGAAGCTATACTTTTACAATATATCGGAACACAAGAACAACATTATAATATTTCTTCAAATCCATTACCTTCAGAAAGATTTGAATACATTTAATATATTCTACAAATGATCACTATAAATTAATCATTCATATCAAATACTTATTCAAACCATATCATTACATTAAGATACTACTTTTTCTTTGGGGAAGTACAGATGATTTATTTTTTAAAAATATTTCTTTTTTTTTCTTCTTCAATTTATTTTCGAATTAAATTTGAAATAAATATAAATTCAAAACATTCACTAGAATTCATAAACATAATCTGATTCGTATTTTTTATATGATTCAAAAACACAATCAGATACAGAATTCCAATCGTATACATATTCTTAATAAGATTTAGAAAAATAGTTGAATTTGAAATGTCAATCTTATATTTTTTCCATCAAAATATAAAAAGTTCATGTATTAAAATTTCAAAACATTTCATTGTTTTTCAAAAATAGATTTTTAAAATAATGAAGTGATATTTATAATATCAATGTCTCTACTGAAACAGGTATTATTAATTATTTTAACCATTATTACTATTCCATTACTTTTATTCGAATTATTTTTTACTGAATGTTTGTATTTATAAATTATCAGAAAATTTAAATCATATTATATCATATACAATAATTTTTTTTAAAAAATATTATTGGTTTTATTTTTAGAAAATAATTATTTAGTTTTATTCTCTACCTTTTTTAAATTGATTTTTTCAGTTCTATGATTATTCTTGGAAGTTAAAAAATCACTCAAATTTATCTATATTGTTTATGATTTATATAAAACTATTAGGTTATAAAATAAAGATGGAAATGAATTTATTTCATTTCAAATTAATTTTAAGTCATGTGAGATGACTCTGAATACTGCTTCTAATTATCTTTTTGAATTGGATGAGGGAGATACACTCTGCCCTCTTCATAATATACTGCATTCAAAGGGTTCATTTTTGAAATAACGATTAGAAAATATGTTGTTCAAAATATATGAGGAACTAAAGAGACTCATAAATCATAGCCCATATAATATACTTTTATGAACATGGATTTATGGGTTTCTTATCCCATTGATTGTGGATATAGATACTCTTATAATAATTGATGTTTTTATTTTGGTTTAACTTGTTAATATGAGAAAAATTAATTTTTTTGGCTCTGTTCTACTGACAATCAAAAAAATAAAGAAAAAGTAAATCAAATCTAAAATCAAAATGTTTTCTTGTATGATTATAAAAAGGATTGAAAATAGACTTAGATATTTCAATATTTCTATAAATTTCATCTATTCAATGAAAGTATTAGTTTTATCACTTATGTTCTAATCATAAATAAGAAACATGTTTATGATTCAAATTAAAAAAATTATAAGTAATATGCATGTATCTACATCATAGGAAGGACTGTCACGAACCGAATCTGGTCGCCACCAAAACTGGCACCAAACCCAGCCCGTGACATGACCCGAAGGGCATTCCCTATCCCCACGGGCTGGCACAAGTTCCCGGGTATCATTTATTTTTTTTGGGAATGATTTACCCGAATATGAAGGCATAAAACATTAAAAACAATCAATAAACTGAATCTGAAAAATGTAAACCAAATGATGTTTACACAAAAACCAGAATTGAATACATATGTTTAAAGACACTAAAAGTGGTCTAAAAACAAATAATGACAACATAATAAAATCCCCATGGACTCCACACAACAAGGGGGTCATCACCCACAAACCTTCTCTGCAACTCCGCCCCAACGATGAGGACTAACACCCTGAACTGCCATCACCCATATCCTTCCCTTTACCTGAGTCAAGCATAAAAAAGTCTACTTACACCAAAGGGGTGTAAGTATGGTGTGATCCTATGACCAATATGATACCACCCAATGATTCCAAAGTGCATTCAATATAAGGTGAAGAAGAAAATATTTTTAATTCGTAAAGAAAAACGACGATGAAATTCCAAGAAATACAACTTTCATGTAAAAGAAAATTTTTCAAACTAGAATTTCCAGAATGTTAACATATCTAAATGGAAATGATAGATACTGTAAAGTACTGAAAAAAAACACCCATATACATGGGTAAATACTAAAAATCCAGTGAGCATCAAACTAGGAACACCCCTAGGCACTAGGTTGTCTCAGGCCCTATGTACCTCGTACCTCGGTGTAAAGCAACCATAGTAAAATCCACTCTCGTGCAAGAGCCACTAGTAGGGATCATACCCACAACATAGTGGTTTACAATCATCATCCATATAGTTTAGTTAGAGTTGTCGTTATCCAAATGATAAGTGAAACAGGGACGACACCCATCCGGTCCACTAGCCGTACTAGTACAAATCCGCCCACCTAAGTACCCGGGCTTCCCCTTTTGTGCTCAAACAATTTCAGCATGCAACATAATTCCATTTTCAAATAAAATACCACTACTGGTCATACAAAATCAATACAGTATCTATCACATTTTTATACCACCTAAAACACACAATAAAACATTTTGATTTGTAGTAAAACAATTCTTCAAAATCACGTAGTGTCTTGCACAAAAAAAACACCTTGAGAACACAAATTGCACACTATGTGCACATTTTTGAATTACCAAAACATAAATGGAATCCCAATACATTTAAATTAAAACAACAAATCATTTTTTTGGGAGGCCTTCTATGGTTCAAGAAGTGACATCATTGTAAAACCTCCATTTTTACACAACACAGCTCTAAGAAATTCATGTGTTTCACAAACACCATTAAAACCAACTTTCACAGCATCAAACACATGGAAAAATCATCAAAACAGTATTTTCAATCCAATTACAGTTCATTAAAATCAACTAATTACTTATAGGTCAGTCCAAAATGAACCACTAAAATATTTGAATGAAAAGCCCCCAATCTCACCAAAAATGGAACTTAAAATTCATTTGCATTATAAAAGCAACTAAAACCAATTTTTACAGAAACATTCAAGTTAAATAAACATTAAGGTACCATGAACACATCAAGATAATTCACAAAAATTGAACACACAATGGAATCACCTACCAAAACCAAGGAAACCCTTGAATCTCCGTGCGAAAATCAAATCGCACCCCCGCCGCACCAAGAGACAACTAGATCAAACCTAAAACCACATAAATTGGCCAAGAAATCCCAAAGTTAAACCCTAGGTTCGAAAACCTAGTTTCTGGACATTATTAAACTCAATTATAACCCAAGATACCCAAAGAACAATGAGTTAGACCCAAAGTAATTTGAAAGAGGAAAGGAAAGGGCTCATTTACTTGAAGTATCTTGAAGTAATCACTCCAAAACACCAGTAGATGAAATTTAAAAGATCCAAAATTTAGGTTTCGTACGCACAAGATGTATTAGGTCATTTAGAATCTGGAATTAAGGAAAAATATTGAGAATTGAGAGAGTTATGAAAGAAAGCCTTTACCTCTTCAAATCTGGGCGATTTGAGGAACCCTCTGAAGTTCGGCATCAAATCACGATTTAGCAGAGCTTCAAAGAGGTGGGAGAGGGAATGGTCGCGCGTCTGGGTTCATTGGGGTTGGGTTCCACTTAGAATAACCGAAAAATCCCAACAATTGAATAAGTTATAACATAATCAAAATTTATTTTTAAAACAGGAATTGAGCTTTCGGGCTGGCCCAACCCCTGAGATAAATACCAAAACAAACCCTGGTTATGGATTTATAAAAGATCCCAATTGTAATGGTGGTGTTAATAGGTCAGGGTAGGTCATTTGGGAAGTTGAATGGGTGAAAAATATTAAAAAATGAAAAGGTTATAAATGAAACAAAATTGGTTTTTAAATCTGGAATTGGGCTCATGGTTTGGCCCAATTAATGAACACTCTCTCATTCCTCCATAAAAGATTTAGAACCCCACCAAAACAAAGTATGAATGGAAATTAAATGAAATTTACCTTTAAAGTAATTCATGGGTGTGACAATTCTCCCCACCATAAAGCATTCCACCCCCGGAATGCCACAACAACACCAGATGCAAAAGCAAAGCCCAAACGATAGACCAAGATAGACTTCCTTACCACGTTTTCACCCGCTTCAAAAAGGACAAACATCTCCAGTTGATCAAACGAAGGAAGATAATACTCTCACCAACCAAAAAGTACCCCACTTACATAAAATTAAGAAAAACATTAAAAACACATCCCAAAACAAAACACCTCAAATACTACAAGACCATGCTCAAACAATCCACTTGAAACGAACAACGAACTCGAATAACGCTACCACAACATTACATAAATAAAACCATTGGGTGTTCTCCAACCCCAAAATTACCCAACTAACAAATTTTTGGATAGATAGACTTGAACGATACTACTTCCTACCTAGAATACACCAAGGAGAAAACTGAGTCACTAGTACGGGGTGACCCAATCTGGACATCCCACCACCAGGGACAACTCAATTTTCTTAGATAGAATAAGGATAACAATTGGGGAAGGAACGAACGGTCTCCCCATTATAAGGGTTAACCTAAAATTATTACTTTTCCAAGAGAACATAAACGATACCCATGATGGGTCTCCCCACCATAATAATGAACACAACTTTCCTTACGACAAAATCAAGACACTAACAGGGGGCCTCGGACAGAATTCCCAGCATTAGGGGTAGATTAATATCAGAATTATTCCAATAAAACATAAATGAGTCCCATTGTTGGTATACCCCAAACAAAGCCCAACCATATTAACTAAATATTATGGGATAACAACAACAAAAACAATAGAATTTTAAGGAGATGGAATGGCTGCATAGTTGGTTCACACGGTTTGGGAAACCACGAGTTAACTGTGAGGATCATTCTATCCAAAGAGGAAACTTCACACAGTTTCCTTGGCCAAGGATCATGGACGTGCAGAGACCATGAATTATCTACTGTCTCTTATCACACGGTCCCCTGGGTTGGCACATGGTTACTTCTAACCATGTAGAAACTATGCACTTCAACCTGCCTAACCCAAATTTTAAACTTTTCTCCACAAACACAAGGGACCCCAATGGGGAAAAACAACTCAGGGTACGACATGGGAATAAGGTACTCACACCTCTTTCCACCAAATGTGAGAAATTGGAACAAGACGAAGACACCAGAGGTTTAAACTATTCATATCTTTCATATTGAGGATATGACCTTGACCAAAAGTTTGAACGAATCTAGGATTTCCCCTAACTACGCACCAGCTTCTCTCTGGGGCCTATGGCTGGAGCTCAATGGATTGAAGCATCTTCGGCCTCGTAGTTAGGATTTGGAAACCCCTAAACTAAAAATATTCTTCCAGTTCCAAAAACAATTATACTGTAATCTCAGATGGTCTCATTGAGACATGACGCACTTCAAACCCGCTTTTCCCCAACCCATCATTTTACCAAAACAAGAACTTAGAGGATGCACACACATCACCCCTTTTTTTCTTCGGATGCTAAACAGCAGAATGAAAGGACATATAGAAACACATTCCTCTAGAACATAGGATTTAGAATTTCCTATAGGGGGACACACATCAAAAAAAAATAGTGACTCTCATAAGATTTCACAATCTTCACCCTTATAGTCAAATGAACACATGACATCGCAAGGCATCAACGAACTTAACCGTTGTGGATAAAAGAAAACACAAAGAGTGGGACCTTTTACTAAGTCCAAAATAAAACATGATTCCATCAAGTGTCCATAATAGCCACTCTTGGCCAGATCTTTCACACTGATGGCCTAACATGAACTCTTGATTCAACGAGACTGACGAAAGAGCTAGAGTCCCTTTAAGACATCATTCTACACTGACAACTCTGAAATTCATTGACCTTAGACAACATAGGAAACATAAGAAACTAAGGTCTATTTCAACCTCCCACAAACACTCTCCCACTATAGGGGGATCTGCATAATTGCAAAAGAAGAGGGGTAAACACAATCTCCAAACCTCAAGAATAAAGTCTTTATGTTGATCAACTGGAGGATCATCCAACGGTGAATCACCATAGGCCAAACATGAATCATACATTAACACTTTATGGGGGCATACCCTAGCCTACAGGAAAACCCAATGACAAAACCAAACTGGTCATTTGGTCACAAAAGACCACAAACCTGAACCGAACACATGATGGGAGCCACCACATTGGCCTCCCAAACTTTTCCTCAAAAGAGACCACTGATCGACACTTCATTCCAACTTATCAATGAAACACCAAACCAAAACATTGTTCAAACAAGAGGGGTTATTGAACTCGAAACATCCCACAATAATAATCCTGAAAACACATAATCCATACCTCTGAACCATACATTATCAAAACACAAAACTTTCCTTCAAAAAAAATTATTTAAAAAAAATAGTGTTGGTGGGTTGCGCATTTACCAATGGTATCTCATGAGCCTTACACATGCATGTTTACATTCCACACTAAGAACCCACCTCATATCCATCCATATTACCAAATAAACCTATGCATGTGGTCACCCTTGAGAGCACCAATTACCAAAAATCAAACCTTTCCTCTTTTTAAAATAAAAACTTTAACCACAACTTTCCTTTCTCAAAAACACTAACCATAATATCAATACAAAATTTTTAATCTCAAAAACAAATTTAGAAAAGAATGAATAATTCAATAAAAGCACATATTCATGCCTTTCACAATTGTTTCAAAACATTTCAACCCATTTCAAAACACTTCTAATCTCATGAAAAACACCATTTCATAAATCTCCATTTTATTAAGAACTCAACTCTTCTCATTTCAAGAAAAGGTTCTAAAAGTTCTTAATTTTTTTTGTTCAGTAGTAACCAAACCCAAAATCCATATTCAACCCCCACACAAAAATTCTAGAACACTTAATTCAATCCAAAACACTTGTCCACGGTTTAACAAAAATTCCACTAGAAACATATTTTCAAAACCCCAATTAACATTGTTCATACTTTCAAAAGAGGTATAAACACATAATTTAACCTTTTGAAATAATTCTAAAATTTCATTTATAGACTTTTAAAAAACCATTTTCACTTTACTAGAAAATAACTTCACAAAAATTCACACTCCTTAATGTGAAGTCATTTTTTTTGCTTAAAAAAATGTTTCCAAGATTCCAAAACAAAGAGACACAAGACAATGTGAGAGGAAACTAGTTTCGGTGGGTGACTTGGACATATGGTTGGAAGCCATATTCCAATCACTTCTCCGTCACAGATAGTATTCTAGGGATATATCCACGGCTCCACATGGCTTTCCAGGCCCTGCGAGCTCACTGAGATTATTCTCCCAACTCTCTTTTCATTTCCCATAGTCATCATTAAACCAAGAAAACCAAATGAATCAGATAAATCCATAAATCCCCTAGGGACTTGAATCTCGTCCTAAGGTGTGTTGTCCAGGCACACTACCCATGACTGAAATGTCAAGTCCCGACAATCCTAGCTCCAGACTATCCTGACTCTTCCCCAAATAACATGACCCAAGGAGTGAACCTCCTTTGATACCATTTTGTCACGAACCGAATCTGGTCGCCACCAAAACTGGCACCAAACCCAGCCCGTGACATGACCCGAAGGGCGTTCCATATCCTCACGGGCTGGCACAAGTGCCCGGGTATCATTTATTTTTGTTTGGGAACGATTTACTCGAATATGAAGGCATAAAACATTAAAACAATCAATAAACTGAATCTGAAAAATGTAAACCAAACGATGTTTACACAAAAACCAAAACTGAATACATATGTTTAAAGACACTAAAAGTGGTCTAAAAACAAATAATGACAACATAAAGAAATCCCCATGGACTCCACACAACAAGGGGGTCATCACCCACAAACCTTCTCTGCAACTCCGCCCCAACGATGAGGACTAACACCCTGAACTGCCATCGCCCATATCCTTCCCTTTACCTAAGTCAAGCATAACAAAGTCTACTTCCACCCAAGGGGTGTAAGTAGGGTGTGAGCCTAAGACCAATAGGATACCACCCAATGATTCCAAATTGCATTCAATATAAGTTGAAGAAGCAAATATTTTTAATTCGTAAAGAAAAACGACGATGAAATTCCAAGAAATACAACATTCATTTAAAAGAAAAATTTTCAAACTAGAATTTCCAGAATGTTAACATATCTAAATGGAAATGATAGATACAGTAAAGTACTGAAAAAAAACACCCAAATAAATGGGTAAATACTAAAAATCCAGTGAGCAACAAACCAGGAACACCCCTAGGTACTAGGTTGTCTCGGGCCCTATGTACCTCGTACCTCGGTGTAAAGCAACCATAGTAAAATCCACTCTCGTGCACGAGCCACTAGTAGGGATCTTACCCAAAACATAGTGGTTTACAATCATCATCCATATAGTTTAGTTAGATTTGTCATTATATAAATGCTAAGTGAAACGGGGACAACACTCATCCGGTCCACTAGCCGTACTAGTACAAATCTGCCCACCTAAGTACCCGGGCTTCCCCTTTTGTGCTCAAACAATTTCAGCATGCAACATAAATCCATTTTCAAATAAAATACAACTACTGGTCACACAAAATCAATACAGTATCTATCACATTTTTATACCACCTAAAACACACAATAAAACACTTTGATTTTTAATAAAACAATTCTTCAAAATCACGTAGTGTCTTGCACAAAAACAAACACCTTGAGAACACAAATTGCACACTATGTGCACATTTTTGAATTACCAAAACATAAATGGAATCCCAATTAATTTAAATTAAAACAACAAATCATTTGTTTGGGAGGCCTCATATGGTTCAAGAAGTGACATCATTGTAAAACCTCCATTTTTACACAACACGGCTCTAAGAAATTCATGTGTTTCACAAACACCATTAAAACCAACTTTCACAGCATCAAACACATGAAAAAATCATCAAAACTGTATTTTCATTCCAATTACAGTTCATTAAAATCAACTAATTACTTATAGGTCAGTCCAAAATGAACCAATAAAATATTTGAATGAAAAGCCCCCAATCTCACCAAAAATGGAACTTAAAATTCATTTGAATTTTAAAAGCAACTAAAACCAATTTTTACAGAAACATTAAAGTTAAATAAACATTAAGGTACCATGAACACAGAAAGCTAATTCACAAAAATTGCACACACAATGGAATCACATACCAAAACCAAGGAAACCCTTGAATCTCCGTGCGAAAATCAAATCGCACCCCCGCCGCACCAAGAGACAAATAGATCAAACCTAAAACCACATGAATTTGCCAAGAAATCCCAAAGTTAAACCCTAGGTTCGAAAACTTAGTTTCTGGTCATTATTAAACTCAATTATAACCAAAGATACCCAAAGAACAATGAGTTAGACCCAAAGTAATTTGAAAGAGGAAAGGAAAGGGCTCATTTACTTGAAATATCTTGAAGTAATCACTCCAAAACACCAGTAGATGAAATTTAAAAGATCCAAAATTTAGGTTTCATACGAACAAGATGTATTAGGTCATTTAGAAACTGGAATGGAGGAAAAATATTGAGAATTGAGAGAGTTATGAAAGAAAGCTTTTACCTCTTCAAATGTGGGAGATTTGAGGAACCCTCTGAAGTTCGGCATCAAATCTCGATTTACCAGAGCTTCAAAGAGGTGGGAGAGGGAATGGTCGCGCGGCTGGGTTCATTGGGGTTGGGATCTACTTGTAATAACCGAAAAACCCAACAATTGAATATGTTATAACATAATCAAAATTTATTTTTAAAACAGGAATTGAGCGTTTGGGCTGGCCGAACCCCTTAGATAAAAACCAAAATAAACCCTAGTTATGGATTTATAAAAGCTCCAAATTGAAATGGTGGTGTTAATAGGTCAGGGTAGGTCATTTGGGAAGTTGAATGGCTGAAAAATATTAAAAAATGAAAAAGTTATAAACGAAACAAAATTGGTTTTTAAATATGGAATTGGGCTCACGGTTTGGCCCAATTAATGAACACTCTCTCATTCCTCCATAAAAGATTGAGAACCCCACCAAAACAAAGTATGAATGGAAATTAAATGAAATTTAACTTTAAAATAATTCATGGGTGTGACAAGGACATTCCTCAACCAAGAAATATGAAAATGATGAGAAGAGGAAAATAAAATATTAATTCCTTTCTAAAATGAAGGAAAATAAATAAGGTGTTCATTGGATGTTATGGATGAATAAATGAAAAAAATAGAAAAAATAAAATAGGGAGACCCTTAGATCGGTCTCAACACTGTAGAATCAATTGTTGTCAGACCACATGGGGAATATTTATTGGAGAAAAATTTAAAACAATGGAAAAAAATAAAGAATATATCAGAAGAACTGGTTTGTTTATTTTTTTTAAATATCTTGAATATACTCCATCAAATGTTACATTCCCTGAATCAGATGAAGGTAAAATATTGAAATAAACTGATTTTGATAATGATCATGTTCTCTCTGAACAAGATAATGGAAATTTGTTTTTCATCTCTCTAATATATTCTTGTGGGAAGGTATGAATTGAGGTTAGAACATCAAATTTCTTAAATTCTAAAAAATCCTTCTGAATGTATTTAACAATAAGGCAATAAATTCAAATAGATAAAAGAATATGTAATATAATATTTTGAAGAATAATATAGAGAAAATAATATGAATAAAAATAACGTGAGAAAGAATAATTAGATGATGAATAAGGATAAGAAGAATAAAATGAAAATGCTGGTAGTAAAGAAAAACTAAACACTAAATAAAAGACAGGGGAGAATGGTTTTGAAAATCCATCTATAATAACTCTTCTTTCTTCCTCAAAAATATTTTCTAATTCATAAAATTGTATTGAGAAGACATAAATTCATTAGAAACCAAAATTTTTATCTGGTTTAAGAAATCATTTCTTCATCTGTGAAGGATGATGAGAATCAAAAATCTCAATGAAATAAGAATAATGATATTGATGAAATCCTAATTTCTAATGAAAATAATGGTGGTAAGAATGTAATGATTTCAATTCAAAATAAAAATATAATAATCTTCATGGAGTAAGAAATCAGAATATGATAAAAAATATTAATTTCAATTTACAATTCCCAGAATACAATCACTGCACAATGAGTTGATTATATTTTTCAAACATTACCCAGAATAGAGAATATGATTCTTTTCATTCCTAAAATTGATACAAAAGTTTACATTGTGGTGTAAAACCAATCTAAATACTTGAATTTGGTAAATGACCTCAATGATATGTTGATATGAGTTGAAGAATATTTCATATCATTCAATTAAAATGCAGAATCCCAAAAAAAGTTTTGAAAATAGATTTCTTGAATAGTCTCAATTATTTTTGAATATTTTAAGATAAATAATCTGATTTTTAGAAAAATAAAAAATCCTTGTAAGAGACCAAGTATTCATTCAATATTATTAAAATAGATATTTCTATAAAGGTAATGATTCTTGATACCTTCAAATGTGAATTAGAGTAGAAGGAAAAAGATATTAAAAACTAATAAAACAAACATAAACTTCTTAATCAATAATATTACAATACTCTATGTCTACAATGTGGATATCTATACATTTTTTAATTTTTTAAAAAAATACTCAAAAATAATCAATTAAAAAAATTCTCTGACTAATTATTTGGAATAAAATATTTTTTTATTAATAACAAAATTATTAACAAAATGAATATTTTTTATTCAGGAGGAAAGGATCTTTGAGCTGGAAACCAAAAACATGTCTAGAGAGGGGATTTTGACAAATGTAGAAGATGATAGAAATGATTTTATGAAACTAAATGCAATTTTAAAATCCTTGATGATAATAAATAAAGACATACCATCATAAATACAATTTTTGTATTATCAGTATTTTTGAAAATTACCATGAAACGCTTTTTTATCCATATGTATTTTTTATTGAATATCTTTTAATCTTTCTTGGTTTAATGATCTTTCAATTAATTTTGGTTGATTAATTACTTTAAATTGTTTAATATAGATTTTTTATATATACCTTTATATTTACCTCAATAACTATTCCAATTCCTTTTTGAAAATCACAATGGTGGAGATTGTTTTAGATATAACAGGATAATGACATATGGGGAAATTATATTGACATGTAAAATTTCAATTAAATCTCATATTAAGGGAGATTACAAAATAATAGAATTTTATAGTTAGGAAATCTTTTATCCTAATGGGAGTAAGTTGTATTCAATATTTCATTTAGAAGAGTTATAAAATACGGGGGATCTATGTAAATGTTTACTTCTGAATATTATAGTTCAAACAAGGATTTTTGGGATTATATTTTTTCAAATAAAATTTAATTTAATAATTGTAGTTTATTATTTCCCAACGGGGGGAAATTTTTTATTCAAAATTTTATTTTTAACTTTTCCATTAATTTTTTTTGGAAATCAAAATGTCCTTCATAAAAGTAAAATATTCAAATATATTGGTTTTCAATTTATTTGTACAATTTTTTTATATAAAACATTATATTTAACATAATTAAAATAATTTTTAGGATTTTCTGAATTCACATTACTAATAAAAGTTTTACTCATATTTGACATTGTAACCAACAACGACATATTCAAACTCATTAATAAATTTTTACCACATCTAAGTCCATAGGATAGACCTCAATTTTTCATATAAAAATGTAATTATGTTTTATTGTAAGGTAATACATTGAATATATATATATATATATGAAACAAAAAGTAATCATGGTTTTAGTTATAGGGTGACTTATGAAGTTTCTTTTGTCAAACTCCCTCGACAATTCTCAAGAAAATCTAAATATTGGAGATCAGGATGATTGTCAAGATGAACCCCTAAAAATACCAGGTTATTTGGTGGACATATTGAGTTGATTGACACTGCATGAGAGCTCTGTGAAATTTTATTGATTAAAAACATTTGAATAGAACATGTTGTGATCTTATTATTCTATAAACTAGTATCATTTTATAGTTAGTTAGGATTTGTGAAATTCTGTCCATTATGATTATGATTGAGGGATTACAGGGATAGGAAGAAAGAAGATCTGATCACTACCATGATCATAAGATGATAGAGATAAGAAGACAGAGGATCTGATTACTATCTTTATTGATGGATTTCGAGAATAGCGAGAAAAATGATATAATACCAATATAAATTGATGGATATTATGAATTAGTAGACATTCAAAAATAGATAATCATATTGAGGGATTCCCCTAGTATGAGAAATAATGACTTTATTGAAAATATAAATCAAATGATATTTATCAAAGGTTCTTGGATGACCATATAATTGTGTTAAAAGAATTAAATTCAATTTTATTACATATTCCTTGCATGGATTTTATATTCGGTAACAATTTGTAATATATGGTGAATTATTTTGTATAATCATTTTTCTAAAATGGTTTTTATCATTAGTCTGATTATGATACATTCTGTATGAAACAATAAATAGGATATTAGTGATTAGGATTATCACTTACATTGATTAGGATTCTATAATCTACAAGGGATAATCAAATATTTTTTGGCCTTTAAATTTACTATATTATAAGAATCTACCTAATTACGATACATTTTTTATTCGAATGTAAGGTCCATTATTATTACTATGTAAAAACATAAGTGGTATTGTGAAACAAATTAGTCTAAAATCATTTAAACTAGACTACATTAATGATAAAAACAAAAGTATCTAAAATTACATTTCACCCCTCATGTATTTATCCTTCTACATATGCATTTATATCTAACAATTATGTTATATGAATCATGTAATATATAAGAATTTTTTTGTACATTTTTTTCATTGAGTATTAAAAATGATATGTTGAATGGTTATGAATACTCATAAAAATGATATTTTTATTAAGGAAAAGTTACCCATAATGTGTTAATGATGTTGAGAAAATTATATTTCCATTTGACAAAGAGGATATTGATTTGAGTTATGTAAATTGAATAGTATGAATGAATATATGAAAAAATTAGTATTTTTCAACAATGTGGTCTATGTCATTATGGATGAATTATAAATCATCATGGATTCATGGATTATTTTTAGTACCATTTAGAGTAAATTATCATGTATGGATTCAAAAATATTTATTGTAATTCAGTTTATTAAAATGTTTCAAGTTGATTGATTAAGAGGGTATTAACGTGGTTGGAATTTGATGACCTAGAGATATATTTTGATATGTGGGGGATCAATGTTAAAATGATTTCATGAAATTATTCCTAATGTTTTGTATTTTTATCTTTTATAATTGTTATTGGTTGAACCATTTATGAAAATATTAACTTTCACATCAGATGATGTTTTCACAACATAAAGATTTAAGGATACTGGATAACCCCTTTTAATAACATTTTTTTGATGATAACTGATGAAAAATGGGATGGAATATCATGGATCTCATAATATTTTTATACTTTAGGAATCAATAATTCAGGTGCCTTTTATTGGATGATGAAAACTGGATTATGGAAAAAATTATTTTGAGGTTGTCCTGAATTCATCCTAGTATATTCTTTCTGGAAAATTCATCACCTTTAGGAAAAATGATACTAAAACAAAAAACATTATCTAAATACCATTATATTCTATTATTCTGTTGACCCATTGTGTCATCATTGATTTATGGATTTCTGATTCTCAAAATTCTCTTAAAAATGTTTTATATCACTGTCCTTTAGAACTAAATAGTGATATTTTTCTTCCATATCCTTGTTTTTAATTCCCACCTATATTCTCCTCTATCGATACCTAGTTATGTGTTACATTGGGTAACCTCTATGTTACAAAATTTATATTCTTAAAGGAAGAATTATTATTTATTTTTACCATGTGGGATTCTATGAATGTATCCTTAATTTATTAAACCATTGATAATAGATTTAACACCCCATGCTTCAATGGTACCCATCCATTTTAAATAATTCAATAGCGTGCGATGTATGGAACACCATATTCAAGCACACTACGACCTGTCAATGTAGCCATTAAAAATGTTTTTATGAATATAATTAACCATATTTTGAATTTTATATATCCTATATAATTTTAACATTCATCTATTGTGTTTCTTATACATAATATAAAGACATATTCAATATTTCAGATAAATGAAGTATTTTTTCAAAAAAATATTGTTCTTCCACCATTTAATGGTGAACACTCTCTAAATCCAATATTAGACACTTTTATATATTCACATTAATATAATTAAATTCTTATTTATAATCTGGGCATAATAATTTAGTTTGGATAAATTTTTGGTACTTTTCTGATAACATTCATATTTTGATGAATAGAGAAAAATTCTTAATTTTAATTGAAAGAAATGTTTTAATCAAAATATGTTATAGTGATAAATTATATATTTGAGTGGTTTTAGTGTATAATTATATTATATTATTATCATTTTATCTAATGTAGGTCATTGTATGTAATTTCACATTAAAATTGTACGTAAACACATGTCTCTCTTTTGATAGTTTTTACTTCTTAAAAACCTGATTTTTTGTTTTGTCAAAGAGAAATAATTTTAAATTAATTTGTGCATCTTCTGCATTTTTAATTTGGAAATTTGGATTCCATATTTGGAATAATTTGTTCCAAATTGTGAAAATAGTTAACTTTTATTTTTAGACATTATGAATAGTAACTTCAGTAAATATTTTATTTACCATGATTAAAGGGTAAATCAACTAAATAAGGGTAAAAAATACCATTATAATAATATTAAATTACCCTAAAAATGTCTTTACCATATTGTTTGGTTAATTTCCCACCGTGGGCATCCTTGTGTCTATTTTTTGGACCCCATGGATCAACTTGTAAGTGAAAATTACAAATTAAAAAAATTAATTGAATGTTAACGAAAATGTAACATTAACATATATCCATTAGTAAAAAAATGTTATATGGGCTTATATAAGTGATACTTTATACTATATATAGGAATTAGAAATATAAAAATATTCCCCAAATAATTATATTTTATTTATAACTTTAAAAATAAATAAATAAAATTAATTACGACACAATAATGATGCATTATTCTCTTTATTAATGAAAGAATCAAATATATAATATTATAAATATTAAAATAAAAATTATTAGAAAGTTTTTGTTCCATAAAATAATTTTATAAGAGAATATTACTTGTTAGGGTTGATTAAATTCATTTTTTTTCAAAGCAATAATGTAGTTATGACTTTAAAAAAACAAATACAAAATAGTGCCAACATTGACATAAATGAGTTTTAAAAATAAATACCATATTATTAAATGATATAATATTCATTAAAATATAATATTAGATCAAAGGACAAAGATAATGTTATATATGGAATTAATTAACCACATGAGGTTCTCTTGGCATTCTATAGTATGTTTATTAACTATGTAATATAATAATACATGGAGACATGATAAATTGTAAACTATTTAACCAAGAATTAAATCTAAAAGATAAGGTCAATGTAGCGACCTAAATAGTCTAAAACCCATTAGTTGAGTGTATTTCGACCCATACCCCCCTTATCCATGAAATAAATCCATTTGGAGCTACAATAAACTGAATATTATTTTATAATAAATTAATATTTCATGCTTTTCCTAAAGTGACCATCACATCTTTTATAAAAGGGTACATCTACTTCTATCAAATTCACACCTCCAAATCCATTTGGCACATCCACCCCTGCTAAATGATGATCCAAATTACCCTCGATTCATCCTATATTCCTTAATTTGATCATAAATCCAACCTAAGGATCACTTTTGTTCTAATCGAGAGGAAGAACTCAAAGAAGAGTTAATTACTTCATCACCTTTTCCAAAGATCTTTCTTCTTCCACATCCTTTTTATTTATCGATCCCATAAAAAAATAATAAATCCATTAACTTATATATATTAACATGTTTTTATAAATATGGTAAACCATATTCATTATTATATCCATCTTATGAATTACAAAGTCACCTTACATGTGTACGAATGTCTTACCGTCTCCACATTGTAGTTTAGTTTGTTATTACATGTTTTATTATTTGGATGGGTATAATAATGAGTTTAATTGATTTAAATAATAAATATATCATGTTAATTATTTGGTATATATAATATAACATCCAATTAAATGTGATTTCACCATCAATATAATGTTATCGTCACTCGTGTGTACGTACATCTTACCGTCTCCACAACGTGCTAAGATTCATTTCAACGTTCACCATTCAAGGATGATTAAAAAAATATATTATTAATAAGAAAATAATATATGAAATTATAATTATACTCTATATATATATATATTTGAGTGTGTGTGTGTGTGTGTATTTACATATATCTCATTCACTTACTTCATTTCAATAAGATATGAAAATTGAAATAGTGTTTATACATACGTACATCATGCCGTCTCAATAAACATCATTTCCCATTTCATATATCTATATATTATAAATATTTATATTCTGAATAAATATGATACATAAATAATTTTTATATTCTAGAAGAAATTATATCATGATATAGGTGATACAATCTAGAATAACAAGTTAAAACACATTCGATAAAGAAAGTGATTATTACTCGAAATTCTTTTTTAACATGGAAGTTATTATTTAATGGGTTCTATAATGTAAAAAATGAATCAATTATGAAATAATAAATATTAATATGGTTTTTTGAACTTAATAACATACTATGGTCATTATAAAAGAGGTTAAATGTACCCTCGACTAAAGGAAACTACACGGTAAGTGTAAATTCTTTAATCCCATTATTATCTGAGATTATTAATTTGTAAGTATTTACTGGAACATGTTTATTATCTATGTCCATTTTTCATAAAATATTTTTAGGAAGTATTATTTTAAGGGACTCTTTAACTAAAACATCATTTCAATTGTTTTAAATATTTATTCTACTAAATCTTTCTCATTAATGTCCATGTTTACAAAATGGTTTTAAGGAATTATTAATATGGACATGAATGTTTTAAAATTATAATTACATTGAAAAGTATCAAAATGTAATGGGAAAAATTTATTCAAAAATATATTATAAATTTATTCCTTTATAAATTGTCCAGCATTTAAATGATTTCCTGAAAAAGGGTATTTCTCCTAAATATTTTTACTAATCATTTTCAAATATCTCAACATCATTTACTAGATGTTATTTCTGATTGAGGTTGATTTATTATAAAACAATATTGCATATTTTATTGAATGAGTTATGAAATGTATTACTGCGGATGCACTATTTTTATACCATTCATGGTTTATGGTTAAAATATTGACATTTCGTATGGTAGTTTTAATACGAATGTTTATGTTATGTTTAAACATTATCATATGAGGAATGCATTAGATTTAGTAAGTGACGAGAAAGGCCCACTATAGACCCATTTAAGAATCGATAGGTTTTAGGAGAAAAATTAATATCTTGGCACAAGGCCATTATAAATGTTTTATTTGAATTCATTGAACGAGGCATTGACTATGTGGTTATGTTGTCCACTATTATGCATTGACTCATTATAAAATTAGTTATTTCTAGTGATTATTCAACTAGTAGAATATCCATGCTCATGTTTATATAATAATGTTCTATTTATTTTTTCCATATTATGTTCACGTTTATGTTAAAAAGGTTGCAGTATTTATTACACATCTTTCCTTAACTATGTATAACTTCTTCTAAATTATTTACCCATACCTGGCATCTGAGCTCACCTCTTAATTAAGTTTTGTTTTCCCTGGATTCTAATAAGTGTATTATGATTTAAATGTGTGGTTATTCGAGGGGATTAATGGAATTATTAATAGATTATTTAATTTGGGTTTTGTTTTAGAATTTTTAATGTAATGTTTTTGTATGTAATCTATTTTCAGGGACTTCTAAACTAATCAGTCCTTCATGACGTGATTCCTTGTAATCATGCCAATTTAATAAAATAATGGACCACCTCTGGGTAATTGGGGTTGGGGAATTACAATAAAGGTTATTATTTAGGGAAATTCATATTAAGGGTGGTATAATGTGACACCCAATGATTATTTGAAATATATTTTGTGAATAAATTAAATATTTTTTAAAATTTTCATTTCACTGGACACTACAATTAGTTATATATATTAATTTACTATGTTTGGAAATAATTATATGAATTACCATGTTAATAATACATTACAAGAAACATATGTTTTACATTTCCCTACATATAACACTAATGATAGCTTACATTACATGCAATACTAACATTCCTTGATGTCTTGCATAACAAACAGGGCCACGTTTTACCAAATAATAATATATTACTAAAAATATTAATATTTAATGTAATAAGATATAAACAATACATTAAATAATAGTTATAAAAATGGTTAACTAAAATAAGAAAATATATGGTTCACTCAAATATAAAATTAATCCATTGGATTCAAATTAATTTAATTTGAATAGGAAACAGATTGAATATAAAAGAAAAGGTTATTATTTTTATGGTCACAAAGATGTTTTTCCAAATAAATTAAATTAATTATATTTAGAAAGTGAAATTAATGTAACATATATATTTAATATTCAACAAAATATATTTAATTTTCATAAAATTTACTCGATATGCATAGGATAATAGCAAACCCAATTTTACGCATAAAATAGGATATTTTTATAAAAGTCACTTTTATTTCCTTTTAATGGTTATCAGATTTTAAATCCAATTTTTTTAACATGTATCAATCCAATATGTATAAATATTCTTAATATTTTAAAATTAGATATAAAAATTAGGTTACGGTGATTTATTGGTATTTTTCTATTAAGTTTCCATTTTTATAAAGAATTGAAAAATACAGTATTTTAATTCAAAACTATTTCTTTATCTAATTTATTTATATGGTTAACTTATGTTTTTCATTTTTTAAAAATATTAATTAGATATTAATTTTTTTAATTCAAAAAATTTTGAATATTATTATAAATTTTACTTTGAAATTCAGTATGAAAACATAGTAAACGTGTTGTCATTTTTACTTTTGAAACTCAAATTGACATATCTTCCATAGAGTTATTTTTAATTTAATTTATGCACCTTCTATGTTTTAAATTAGAAAAAAAATGTTTAAATTTTTTTGAAACAACATAATTTATCATCTCTAATATGTTCACCATGGTTTTTGAAAGAAAATATTATTCAATTCAGTTAAAATTAAATACAGTTATGTATGTAAATTTAAGCTGAACAATGGAATAAACCATGTATTTAATAATAAATCCATCCAAAGAAGACCTTTGGTGAAATCGGTATGGAATTACTCAATATATAGGTATCACACTCCCTAAATCTTGTTTCTCTTATTTCCATTATCTATTATATAAAATATTCATATTACATGATTATATAAAAAATTAAGTATTATTAATATAATAGTATTTTTTTAGAATTTATCTACCTAAAAATACATATCCTTCAACCTAATGGGGAAAAAATATGGTTTACGTGTACAAAGAACTATCGCCTCAAGAATTGATGATTGTTTAATTACCACCAATCATAGTGGATATTATGAAAGAAAAATATATTTATATGTGATATAAATTATAATTATAATTTATTTACTCATAAGTAGTTTTTATTTATAACACTCCCATATAATTTTCATCTTATATAAATATGATAACATCGTTTGAGGAATTGTTGACTACTGCCCCTCAAAAATATTCTATTCGTTCACACACTACATGGTGTGTATTAAATATATGTTTACTTAACATATTTTTTATATTTGGCTTTATAATTATAATTTCATGGTATTATATATATATAAATATACTTATACATATATTTAATTTACTTAATTTTTTTCATTTACTTAATTTATTTCAATATGTTAATAAAATGGAAGTAGTATTTATGTGTATGTACGAACTACCATCTCCATGAACTGTGTATTACATTTCATAATTCAATATTCTATTGATTATTATAATACAAATAAAATTAATATAAATAATATTTATATCAGGGTTTCCATTCATTAAATCATGATATATGTATGAGGACCAATGATATATCAAAATTAAGACACATGAAAAAAATCAAATTTTACCAAAATTGTAACCTTAACATCAAATTATTAACAAGAGAATAGTAAAAATTCATAATAAAATGTTATATGGTATAAGACAGAATAATATAGTTATTTTAAATATTTATAATAAAGATAAAATTAATATACAAGAGGAGTGAATGAGTACAATTATATACAAGATACAATGTAATGGAATTTCATCTCACTATTTTTCGGTGAGAGACATGATTTATTCACCACCCATTCCTTTTTCGTGATTCATATGCTTCCCATTGATATATTATATTATTATTATAAAAAATATATATGTTTGTTTAAGTATCCATGTAATGTTATTTATTTCTTGGGGTTTATGTTTGTAATGTTACCAAATCTGTAATGTAATTTTCTCTCAATTTTCCTTCCTTAAGAGACATGTAATGGTATGCCACTATATTTTTTCATGAGGTGTATATATATACGTTGAAATGTGTTATCATGAATATCATTCATTTAATGATATTTTATGAATTATTTTAATTTATTTTATTAAATTATGAGTGCGATTAAAAAGAACTATATGATAAGATGTTAATTGAAATAATCTCAATGTTTATCATGATTATTTATGATTATTCTTTCATTAATGATATCTTGACATCCATATTTTATGAAAAATAAATAATTTAGTTAAACTGTCATTATTAATTATATATTAATTTATTTGTAAAATTTTTCAAATATTTGTTACATAATATAGTTAAGAAGTTGTTTTTAAAAATTTCTAATGTTTACCCTCTCTTTGGTTGGAAATCTGTTTTCATTCAAATCCATGTATTTAAAAAATATATCCATGAATATTAAAATATTTTCATTTATTTTTTAAAATAAACATTTACACATTTTTCATTTAAAAATTATTTTAATGGAATATTCACATATGCTTCTGAATAAGTCATTCATTTTATCTCATATGAGATGTACGAATTTACACATTAATTTTATGCATTTTTCTAAAGTTAATTTTTATAAAAATGGGTTTTGAAAATTAGTTTTCATGGTAAATTTTTTTAATTGTTTTCAATGTTATTTTATATGCTTTCCATGATTTTTTTTTCAAATGTTTTTCAATCATGTTTTCCTAGTTTTTAAGGAAAACTATTTTGAAACTGTTTCCATGCATCATTTAGAATTTTTAATGTAAAATGGTTTTAATAACATTTTAAAGATCCTTTGAAATGTTTTAAAGGAAAATTGTTTAAATTTTTTTTCAAGATCCATTTATAAGTTTTCATTCAACATAGTATTCAAAACTTTTTAAATATCCAGATCTATGTTTTTAAGGGAAATATTTTTCAATTAATTTTCGATCACTATTTATATGTTGAATATAAAAAAAATTCTGAAGTTTTTTAAATATTTCGTTGTATTATAACATGTTACTTTTCATGAAATTTTCTTTCAAAATGTTTTACTTTTTAAATATTTTTTATCAAATAATTATAATTTCCCCTCAGAATTCTATTGGTATATATTTAACAATTATTTTACATCTAATATGACATACGTTCATGGTTATTAGGCCCTTATATAAAATTATCTAGTGGTTCTTTTAAAAATATTTCTTGACTGGTCTACATTTTTATGGAATGATGCTAATGAAAACCATTTATTTTCCATGGGTTATATGCTTTTGAAACCCTCTTATTTTCATGGGTTATTCTTAAATTAAATTATTATAAAACCTATATATTTTACATAAGATATGATGTTTTGATATTTTAATGATAAAAATTTTATTTCATGGGTTATGATTTGATATTTATGGAACTGATATCTCTTTATCTTTCATGATATGATGAATGTTTAATAATATTTTGGGACATGTATGAATGATTTTATAATGATATGTGTGTCACATATATCTCCTTTCTATGCATTGGGAAATGATTTCTATATTAGGATAAAAATATTGGGAACAAGTAGATGGGCATGATCCGCTATTAGAAGATGGGTAAACCATATATGTAATAAGTAATGTATTGGAACTGGGGATATAGGTGTGTCCCACCCAATAGGTGTAGTCACAGTTAAGATGGAATATGTAGAAAACCAATCCTTTATAGGAATATGAGGAAACTCAATCTATAATGGGAATATGGGGGAAGCCAGATCCTTTATAAGGAAAAGACTATGATTGGGGATGGTGGTATGTCATGCCTAATAGAAAAAATTCAGAATATGTTTGTTGATAAGTTGTAGAAATGTTTCTTGTCTTATATGGAATGATATTATATGTGTATGCATTCCACAATTCCATGTCTTATTCCAAATTTAATATTTCATGGATTATGTTCATCATTTCATTTTGATTCATGTCTTCTGAACTGCTGATATCTATTCCATCATTGTTGTTTATGATCTTTTATATGAAGGGTATGTTTTTATAATGTTATCATAAAGAGATCATACCCCTATAAAGAATTTTATTCTTACATGTCTACCTTGTTTACCCTTACAAATCATCCTACCTGACCACATTTTATGTTTCCTTCCTTGGGTTATGAATATATGTATTAAGTATAATGTGTCTAAGAAGGATGTTATTCATGAAGAACCTGGTTAAGGATAATGTAGATAATTAATGCACTGATATTAATGATTCCATGTTTCAAAACTAACTAGACCAATTACATTCATTGGATGTCTATTTATATAATATTTAAAATATTGTAAAAATATTTATGTAATATTAATGTATTCCAAGACTATATCATTATATGGGATGTCCTATAAGGATGATCAATTTGGTTAATATTTATTATGGTGAAATATTGAGATTATTTGAGACAGATAACATTGATGACTCCAACATTTGTTATATGTCATCAGAATTTTCTAGAGCTTCAGATCTAGTCCCGATAGATTATATGGTGTGGAGAGATTATCTGCTGGAAGTGAAAATGGTTGGGGGTTCCACATGTAATGTCCTGGATTCCCTATAGCTAGAATCACTTTTTCTCAATTTTTTTCCATTATGACTTTCATAAAAACCACTCTCACCCTACATCAAAATGGGGTTTATAATGACATTCAACATTCCCCTAAAACTAACTAACATGTGTTCAGTTCTACCTAATTTTTGTCTTTATTATCAGTTTAGTAGCAATTTTTCATCTATATAGTACACGAAGAGGGTGATGGAAGGATTCTGTAGTGAAATTAAATGTTGGTCATGTGCAATTTCATTTTTTATATATATAATTATTCCATTTCAATTAATGTGGATATAAGATATAGGGGAATCAATCCAAATTATTTTATTATCACAACTCTAAAGAATAAATTTTACATCACTTGTTTTGTTAAGGAGACTGGGAAATTTCATTGTGGAGAAGCATCTTATGTCTTATTATGAATGAAATTACGATGGGAAATGATTATATGTTTATTAAATAATAGATTCAGGTGACGAAGATTGGCTATCTAGATCATAAGGGAATGGTAACACTGGTAACAGAAAACTTTTCGTGCATCCAGAATACTAGAAATGATGCATGTGTGGATAGAAATACATGTTCTTTTATTATCCATGAAAATCTTATCAAGGTGCCTGAAAGATGATTTGGGTACTCTCTTGAAACATTACGATAAATCCAAATACATTGGGATGGTTGTGAATGGTAAAAGACTTGTGGATATTTCCTATAGGGTGAATCATTTTGGTAGTTAGGTCAAGTACAACCCTCCTAATAATTGATTGAAACTCAATCTTGATAGTTCCTAAAACAATGGTGTCAAGAGTGGGGGAGGTGTTATCTGGGGCTCTATGGGATATGTGGTTATTTATTTGAACGTAATTTATGGTAATAGTGATTCTCATACAGAATGAATTTCTCAATGATATTTAGTTTTTTGTATCCATGAATATTATCCTTGTTGAGATTGAAAATGATACCTCAATTATCTGCAACTCCACCCAATGAAGAAATATCTCCACCTGGTCCATTGTTTACCTCATGTCAAAATTAATAAACCACATTGGTAGTATAATCCTAAATCATACCTATAAATGAGGTAATTAGGTTTTATAATCACTTTATTCAATGGTAAATTATTGTATTCGTATTATAATTTATTCTTTCAAAGGTTCCCTTCCCCACTGGTGTTCTGATTTTGTATTGGAGGATTCCCTTTGGCTAAATTACTGTATAACTACTTTACATAATTCTTTACTTATTGTTTATTCATAATTATTATTCCTAAATTGTAAATGAAATATATTATAATTAATAAATATAAGGATTTACCCTGATAATATATCACATTTATCAAATGTTATCCTTAAACAAATAGATTCTGATTTATGCATGATAAATGGATAGTGAAATGTTTTCTTTTATGGTCATATTATTCCTAATAATTTAATTATATAATGAAGTGACAATGGAAAATCAATTCCATTTTGGGTTGAGTACTTCTCAAGGCCTATGTTATTCCTTTTTAACATTTTTGGTGCTAACTATTATGGATGGTTCACATATCCTAGTATTACATCTTACATTATGATTAACATATGTATTTCAAATGATATTGTAAAATAATATTTTAAATTACATATAATAATAGAAATTCCTATGGATGAATCCCATGGAATATATTTATATTATTAAATGAAAAAAAACATTCTTATGATATTATTGTGGTAGTGATACATGGGATCCTGAAAAAGAATTACTAATATGAGATTAGTTGTTAAATGAATTATGACATGAAAGGAGGGAAGCTTCGGTTTCTTATGTGGAATTCCCTAGAATGATTTATAGGTAAATGAATTACTATTATTCAATGAGTGATACATGGGTTTCTTATGTGGAATTTAAATGATGGAATCAACTCTAAATGAATTATTCTTATGTCGTGAGTGGTTCTTGGGATTCTTACATGGAACACAAGGGATAGAATAAATTTTATATGACTTTATAACGCACCAAGAGAGATACCTAGGTTACTATAAGGAACTCCATGAATGGGAATGTAAGGTTATGGGTTCTTGGTTCAACTGGAGTGATACATTGGTTCCCTAAATGGAATTTCATGTATGGGTTCAGTTTTATTTTAAATAATGTAAATAAATAATGAGCTTCCCAAGTCAAAGAACACTGATGGATTTCGTAAATCCTTATATACATGAATTATTTGATTTTTAATCATTATTATTCTGTTACATAGATTTTCATATAGACCCTAATTATAATATAACATCAATATTATAGTAATAATGTTATAAAATTATTCTTATTATTGAGCGTCTTGTCCTCACATGCACACACACACTCCCAAACACATATGAGTGTGTGTGTGTGTGGTGTATGTTCAGAGAAATTATATCATATTAAGAAGTATGTATTATTAAAAAGACATCTTATGGAAGATCCAGGATGGAATGAATTTTATTTAACTTGTCATTACCTCACATGTTACATTTGATATACATGTACAATGATTCATTTTATATTCATAAACAAGATTATACATTAGAAACCATTGTTGGACGCATATTGAGTATATCTCACACCCATCACTAGCCACCATTTTCTACCTAAACATTACACGTGATTGTAGGTTTAGCTTCATATATTATTACATACAATGTATCCCATGTACGTGGGTGTTTAAGAGAATAGGATTGAGCAGGTGCACATGATTCGATTAGAGATAGTCATGATGATGTATTAATTCTTGATTCTTCATGTTTTTATAAAAATTTGTATGTCTATTTCTGATATTTTTATAATTTTCATGCATGGTTATTTATTACATTGTTATTTACTATTAGTTATTTATAAATTATCCTATGATAAATTATTATTATATCTAATATATTTATATATACTATATAGGTTATAGTCTCCCCATAGTACCACTATTATGCCCTCACAACTAGTTGGTATTCATTACCATATGGGCAGGTGAACTTGAGTACATGATTCCCATAGGCTCGAAGAACCATTTTAGTGTATATTGGATGGTGATTATAAAAAAGTTATTAAAGAGTTTTTTCATTACTATAGTATATGGGATACTAGGAATGCATCAACACTTGGTAAATAACATGTTTCTGGGTCCAAACAACCCATGCATGATGGATAGATAGTGTTTATATGGATGGGACTACTATTCATGTTTTTTAATATTAAAATTTGTTATTATTTAACCTTAACAAATTTATGTACTCATGTTAGTTACAAAATGATGGTTACACATCCTATATCATTATGTAAATATGTGAAGTGTGTCCTGGCGTCATTCTATTAATATATAGATTTACATGGAATGCATTTTCCATGCCATGTGTATTTTATTTCGTCATTGGATAATATTAAATTGATGTGAATTTCTTGATTACCATCATGAGTACATGTATACCTTCCTCTATGATAATTTAGAATTTATAGTTATATTCCATAATTGTGTGGTTTATGATAATTATTTATAAATCATTGATTATGTAATATAATGCCTTGTTAGATTGTGATAAAATAATTTTTCAATAATAATCCTTTATAAAAGTAAAAGGTTTTTTCAAATATTTATTTATTGTTGTGACCCTAATAAACTAATTAATATATGTCTTATCCTTTGATCATTTGTGGCATGGGCTGAAATAATACTTGTTGCAATTAAATGGGAGCTAATTGTTTAGTTTATAATGTTTATGGGCCACTATAAATTATATAATGGTGGCCTCTAAAATTGATCTTTTGTATATTAAATTACTATATTCTAGTACCTATGATTAATACATGGTTTCATTTACATGAATCACATTGATAAGTTATAAAGTCATGAATCTTTATAATTTTATAATTTTGATTAATCTAACATAACCATGATTATATATATATATATATATTGATTTAAATTTTCTATAAAAAAAGAATCATTTCTGAATGCTTGTGTATCAAAAAATTATATATGATTACCATGTCACACAATCATTAAATTCACAACTTGACCCAAGTTTGTTAGTTGGGGAATTTTTGATATGAAATAAGCACATTAAACACATGTAGTTCCATATTGATATGATATTAATGAGTTCTAAACCCCTTATGGTTGTTCTAAAAATCATGAATTAAATTGTAGGAGCTGGGTATGTCTCCTTATTCCCTTTTTTATCTATATTACATAAACTCATGTGGGTGTTAACATGTTCAATGTGATGTTTAATAAAAATATTCAATTCTAATTATATTCTTTACATATAAATGTATTGTGGGATAACATTTAACAAATTCTCATTCAAATAATCAAATGAAATTGTAGTGTATATTATGATTTCATTTTACAAAGAATAGGTTATTTAAAATTCCTGTTACAACCTAAAGTGTGTTTTCCTCAATATATTGGAAACTGTAATTTTATTTAATATAGGTAATTTTTCATACACATGGTTAATTTCCAACTTCATTAAAACGATTTATGATAGATTTTTCATGTTGTTGTATGGTGTCTACTAGGAAATATAATAAGTATAGAATACCTTATAATTGGTACATATTATTCATTTATATAAAATGCTTTAAATGTTGTGTGAAATTATTGTCAATTAAATTGTTTAAAATGAAATATTTTCATGTATTTTATAGTTTAAATCCCCATTTATTGGTGAGATTTATAGATGACATGATGAATTATTAGTATGGGAATGTGGAAACTTCCTAAGAATACTCATTGACATTTCCATTGGTTTCATTATATGAAGAGTATTTGTAGAAAGGACTTCTAAATTTGATTTGGGGCTAGCCTAGTTGTGGTAGATCCCACATTTAATTAGTCATTTTTTAAAACTGATCATGATTTTTCCAACAATTGGTTCATTGCGTGTCTTTATTGTCCTAGGTATGAATTCTAGTTATAATGAAACACCCCCAAGTAGATTGGCGATCATTCATAAATTTTAGGCATGATAAGGAAATGACAATTGTGAGATTTTCTTGATCAATGTGTTTGAAATTCCATTGGAATTTTTGGGAACTTTATAGGTAATGAAACCTTCATTCCATCATATGGTTTGTCACATTCTTTCTATGTGTAGCTCTTGAGGTATTATTTTTATAATCATGTGGAATGCATTGTATTATATGGAACCTATTGTTTTAGGAGAAAGATATATTAAATAATGTTCATTTTGAGTGAAAAAATCTCATGGTGTATAAACATATGGTTTATCATGATTTATTTTATAGTTTTAGGATCACATGAAGGCTATGTGTGTAGATCATCTCTAGTGTTGATTGACCTAGGTGTCATGAGGTCATTTTTATTGGAATGAAATTTAGATGTTAACTAGTGATTGAATTTTCCCAATGATTTATATGAGGTTATACCATATGAGATCATGAAATGACACATACATACTAGTATTTTTTTGGATTTTTAATTATATAATAATGATGTCTGTGAATGTGACTCGAGTGGAACATGAAGTGTACTTCTATAATTGAATATGATATAGCATGCTTATAAGAAACGGGTTTATCCTTGTCTCTATACAAATTAATATTAAAATAATTTTATATTTTTTAAAGAATCATGTTTTGTGATTATAGAGGCAATATTGTTTTAGGATGTTCCATTCATAGTAATGTGATGATGAGGAAACTCTTAAGGTGGTGAGAATAAATTCAATACCATGAAGTGTGTTGTCAGACCTCCTCGGTTTTAATAATCCCTAATCATGTCCAATAATGTTCATTAATATAAAATCATTGTTCTTTAAGATCAAATATTTTTAATTTAGTTTATACATGTTCAATTATAAGTTTAACATATTCTTTTGATGTTTATATTATAGTTCATGTACATAGAAAAGATTCCTCCGAATGATTCACTGATAGTTAAGTCATAGAATTACTCATCGAAAGATATAAGACAGAGTAACCGATAGAACAAATGTGCCACTGATAGATCAAATGTTTCATGGATAGATATAATATTTAGTCACTGATAGAACAAATGAATCACCAAAATAACAAATGAGTCACCGACATAACAAATAATTCACTGATAGAACAATAGACTCACTAATGAACTGACTCACTGGTGGATGAAATGACTCACCGATATAAGAATGAGCTACCATAAAAAATGATTCATTGAAATAATCAAATCACTGATAGATGAGGTCAATGATGGAAGGAGTCACTGATAGAAGGAGTCACCGAACGAATATCCTACTGTTCAATTATTTTAAATTTTTTATTACTCTTAAATTGAAAATTAATTCTAATGATCATATTAATGAAAATCAGTACTGCTAATTATTTTAATGACCAATTTTTTATTTCACAGACACTGACAGAGAATAGTATGAGGTACGAGGAATCCCTCATGCCAATTTTCGACCATTATAGTAGAGAAAATAAATAATGAATAATTGGCGTCTTGCAATATAGACATTACATGTGAATTATATATATAGAAAAACTTAAATAATGATCAATCTTGGTAACTAGGAATAAGAAGGATTTTCTAGAAACAAATGTATAAACATTCTTATAGAAACAAACCCCAGTTAAGAGAACATTCGAAGAGAATATGTCCTCCCTAAAAATTGGGACACAGAGCTTCCATGACACTATGTTTTGCTATTTGTTTCTAAAATAGGACTCCAATTCCACATATAATTTACTTAAGTATCCAAAATTTATCATGAACATCACTTAGTTAATTCTAAACCCTCTCACATTATTTATTAATTTTCTATATAATTGTTATACTTTTTTGCTATGTGTGTGTCTGTAGTATTACCACACTCTATCTCCTATGTTATGCTAGAGGATAAATGATATATGCCCTCACTCTTCTTGTTGACACCATATTACACTAACATTCAACTGTGGAAGTGGTCCATGTGTGAAATTGTTAGGTTCCAAAAATAAATCATGGTAGAGGTATAGTTTCACATAGACAACATTGAATGCTATTCTGAACCCCGATCTAAGGTGTGGATCATATTTATAAATATAAACTTCATGGTGGTAGGTGATCACCATGTGAAGAGGATTATGTATCTTCTTGAGATTGAACCTCCTATTTTTCTCTAATGTGTTTTTCTAATTTTAGTTTTCTATGTTTAACACATATTTAAGAAAACTATGTATTACTGTGATAGTTATTCTTAGATAGTCTTTAGAACTGTTTTTGATTTAGTAAATTACTTTCAAAAGATTTATCAATATTTAAAATTGTTCTATCTTAGAATTAATCAATATTTTGATAAATTAATTGAACTTCAAAAACTCTTATGAATATACTACATGGGTTTACTAAGATGTTCAAGTTTTGAATTGGGGGAATTTTAGATAATTTTTTTATAAAAAAATATGGGACCTAAATTCACCAGCCCCATATTAAGTGACCTATTCCGAACTACCTTTTGTATCAAAGGATGTTTTTAATCATTAATTTTCATTTTTTTCATGGTTTTTTAAATAGTTTCAATTATGATTATTGTTTTTCATTAAAGATTTTTAAATTTTTGTCAGTTCAAAATTTATATCTCTTTAAAAATATTTTCATTACATTATATTATAGAAAAATAATCTTATGGTTCTTCTACCGACATACCATCATTTTTCAATGGAACTAATTATGCCCCGTGATAAACGATGATGAAAATGTTTTTATATAGTATGAGTTTTGAATTTTTTTCCTCCATTATAGTGAATATATAATTCCTACTAATTCCCAAAATACATGGGATGACCCATCCAAGAAAACTTATAATAAAAATTGTAAATATATGAAAGCAATATATTGTTCTTTAAGAGATGAATAATTCAATAGGATTTCTGAAAGTAAAACATCGAATGAAATTTGGGATACATTATCTCTTTCACATGAATGAACCACTAATGTTTTCGAAATGATAATTGAAAAATATATTAGCAAATATGATAACATCAAAATGAATACTGATGAGGCTATCTTTGACATGTTCCTCAGATTTAATGAAATTGTAAATACTATGATTTCTATCGTAATGGTGTTACTACTAAAGAACAAATCATGTGAATTATCACATGCCTTCTAGACAGATGAATGAGAACCTCAATGTCAATAAATGAATCTTGTTATATCCGTACGTATCTAATAAAGGAACAGATAGGTAAGCTGGTGATGTTTGAGGAAGAATTGAAGGCCTATAATAAAAATGATAATGATCCAATGAGAAAGTATGTGGCTTTCAAGAACACTACTTAAAACCCCAAAAAGGATAAGGCACAATCTCATTTTGACAATTTATGAAATGAAAAATCCCCATGTGAAAATGATTAGGAGATGGATCTATTTTCAATGATATTTTTGAATCTCTAAAAAAGTAATAAGTTATTTAGGTATCCCAGCTGGAAAGGAAAATATTGAAAAAAGGGAAACTGAAAAAAGGACTTGAAGAGAGGTGATAACTTAAATGAGATTGTATATTATGAATGTACTATAAGAGTACATGTAATGGCTTACTATCTTAAGTTCCTGTATAAGAAGAAATACGAGGAAATAAGGATAATGGTTAAAAAAATTGAAGTCCACATAGATTTCTTCTAAAGATAGATATTGTGAGTCAAAATATCCACATGAGTTGAATAGTTAAAAATCTAACATGTTCTTTTTGAAAAACACTAATGAGGTATTCCATGAATCTCATGTAAAAAATTCTTACAATTCATATGATGAATTAGATTCTGAAATCTGGACAAGTCAATAAATGTTTGAGTACTGCAAAATGATTCAATTCAAATTCAATAAAATAAAAGATAAGTATAAAGTTAAAAAAAAATACATTCTCTCGACTCTACTGTTAACAATGAGCTTATGATATAGAAGGATAAAAAATCCCAATTACATAATGAAAAAAATGATCTTAAACTATCAATTATGTATTTAAAAGTGGACCTATAAAATATTTCTAATGGAAAGAACACTATTAATAAAATTCATAGTAAATGGGTTGCACCAAAACATTTTACTGGTGTAGTTTATCAACCCAGAAAAATAAACTTTAGTAAAAATAGTTTTTTGTCAAAATCTAGAAAACTAGGCTTCATTCCAGGATTTTAGAAATCTACTGTAACTTCCAATATTGGAAAATTATTTACATCTTTTAGTTTTTCATAACCAAATTGAGTTTTATTTTTCTCCATTACTCTAGAAACTATTTACAATAAACCCTTGTAGAAATTATTTGTTCTTAATGTATTAATTACTAATATTACTAAAACCAAGGAATTTTGGGATCCAAAATATTTTCTTATTTTATTTTTCATTCTAGGAAGAATGATTAAATAGCTCATGTAAATGCCTATGGTACGTAGATAGTGGATGTTGAATACCTATTTCATGGGACTACTTGAGCTTTAAGAATCTTATAAATATTGATGGATTGAATGTAGCTTTTGGTGAAAATTCTAAACAAATAATAATTGGATTTGTCCAAATAGGTTACTCAAATTCAATTTTAATTTCCAAATTACTTTCAGGTGACAGATTAGAGTAAAATATTCTCATCATATCTTAGTTATGTGATGGTGGATTCAATGATAAATGTGAAAAAGATCCATGTAATTTGTTTAATTCATAAAATGATTTAGTATTTACTACTTTTCAAAATGAGAATGTTTATGTTGTATGATGAGATTCTTTAACTACCAAAAAATATTTCTTGTTTAAGTTTATTTCATGTAGAATCCTAGCTTTAGAATAGGTTATTAGGCCACTATAATACCAACTCAGATGGAAATCATACAAGGAAAGGGTTAGTAAATTAATTACCCAAACTAAAATTTCAAAATATTAAAATCTAAAATACTTGTGAAAATTGAAAACAATGAAAAATATCATTCAAACCAAAGAATGATGAATCAAATTTGAATCCACATTAGTTGGTTCACATAGAATTTTTAGGAACATTTGTAATTTCAAGACTTAATGGGAATCCCTATGTATATGTTCTTTTATATGCATTCTATAGGTATAAATGGAAACTATGTTTAGCTCATAAGTTTGACATTTGTTTTTACTTCACCATGTGTGATAGATCTATATAGAACCTTAGTAGTATTAGGATTAAATCCATAAGTATTGTCTATGGAAAATAGTTTTAAAATCATGTGTTTGAAATTTTATTCAAAAAATAGCTATAGTCACAACTTCTCTACTCCTAGGACACACGAATCGAAGGGAGTTTTATAATGAGGAAATAGAAAATTATATGAAATAGCTCAGAATATTCATATTATGTATGAATGGACAATTTATTTTTATACTAAGCTATAAATATATATTGTTACAAAATTAATATAGTTTTAATGAGACCGATTCATAAGGAAACTCCTTATTAATAATGGAATAATAGGAATCCAAATGTTAGCTGCCTTAAAGTGTTTGGTTGAAAATTCTATATTCTTAATAAAAAGGAATATATTGAAAAAATTTCATCCAAAAGTTTTAAATGTATTTTATTAGGTTACTCAACCTCTAGTAAAGCCTATAGTATTTTTAATTAAATAAATAAATGTGTGGATGAATATATACATGTTAAATTTGATGAAAAAAATCCACATGAACCTAAAACCCCTCTTTAAAATATTAACTATTATCTATCAAATGTGTAAATAAATACAAAACCTATAGACCCGACTGTTATGGAATCTGTTGTACCCCCCACTTCATTAAAATTTCTTGTCTCAGACCATTGTGAACTTAAAATAAATATTCTTTTCATATAGAGATCTATTAGAAACATTAATAATTTTCTCATACCTGTTGTAGTTAGAGATTTTGATAATGGTACAATTTTTTGAGCTTCTCTTAGAAATTAGGTTGGACATTAAACATTCTTATCACAACATGATCCTTAAAACATAAATGATGTAACCAATATTCCTTTTTCAGGATGGATATGCAAGAAGAGTTGAATCAGTTTGAATGTAATATAGCTTGGAAACTAGTAGATACACTTAGAGACACATTAACTATGTGAACTAAATGGGTCATTATAAACAAATTAAATGATGTAGTAAATATAGTAATGAATATGTAAAGAATGGTTGTACAAGGATATAGTCGAGAAAAGGTATTGACTATGAAGAAACTTTTTCAAAAGTTTCTAGACGTGAACCCATTAGAATCCTGCTAATATATTCATACAATATAAATTTTCAAATATATAAAATGGATGTTAATAGTGAATTCTTAAATGGATATATAGTTATGTATGATTTTGTTAAACAAACCCCTCGTCTTACAAACCCATGTTTTAAAATCATGTTTTTGGTTAAAAATGATTCATATTGTTTAAAATAGGCTCGAAGAGCATGGATTTATAGGTTATGTACTTTTATTATTTCCAACGGTTTTAAAAAAGATATATCTGGACCTAAACTGTTTATAAATATAATTTCTAAATATCTTTTAGTAGTTAAAATATTGGTTGAGGACATTTTTATATGTTCTTAAAAAAATCATTGTGTATTTTTTCATAAATGATTAAAAGTGAATTTGAAATGAGTTTTAGGGAGAACTCAAATTCATTCTTGGATTTAGAAACCTTCAAAATAATGAATTTATTATTTTAAGTCAAATTAAATATAATAAGGATCTTAAAAAATGGATTGGATTAGATGATACAAAAAGTAGTGATAATTCTATTAGTACCACATGTATGTTGGATCTTGATGGAAATGGAAAATCTATTGGGCAAACTTCTTAAATAGGAATGATTGAAATTCTACACTACTTGACTTTTTGTGGGCCTAACATCGTGTTCAATGTATGTATGTGTTCTTGTTTTGAAGTCATTCCCAAATAAACTCATTCAAATTCTGTTAAAATAATTTTCATATACCTCAAGTATACTACCAACATCGAATTGTTCTACCCTAGAGAAAAATAAATTGGTTTAGTTAGTTATTATAATGTGGATTTTGGTGGTTGTAAGTTAGAGTGAAAAAGAACTTCTAGAACATGTCACATATTGGTCAAGTATCTAATATCATGGTGTAGTAAAAAGGAAACGTTTGTAGCATTATCTACTATTGAGGCTGAATACATAGAAAATGTTAGTTTTTGTTCTCAAATTATTTGGATGAAACGCAAATTACTCGACTATGGATACCAATTTTGACATGTCCCTATAAATTGTGACAATACAAGTGATATTATCATATCAATGTATCATGTATCCCATTCTAGAACAAAACATATTGATGTATGACATCAATATTTGAGAGATCAATATAAAAAATGTGATATAATTCTGAATTTTTTGGCACAGAACATAATTTTTCTTATATATTCACTAAACCATTGATCTCTAAGAGGATGATTTTCATCAGAGATGAATTTGGGATGATTAATATTCAATGATATTTTATGAATAAATTTGTGTTAAGATTTAGTGTGTATGTATGGTAATAGGATACAAACAACGTCATGCTGGCACTGACAGTGTCATGTTGACAATGTCATGCCAACCATAGCTCTTTTATGTGGGATATTTCAGGTTAACTGTGATAGTATCATGTAGACACTTTCCTTCCAACACTAACAGTGTCATTCTATGTCATTCCAACAATGATGTCTCTCCGATAATATTTTCTTGCTAACGCTGACATTAATGTATCAATGTTGTCTTGTCGACACAGATACTAATATCTCATCGTTGGCCACTCATCGATGGAACCCTTTGTATGTATCTGTTTAATTTTTCTAAAATGATGACCTCTTGATTATTTCATATTATATTAACCCATTTTACTGGATTTCTGACCTATATATCCCTAGATGATAAAACTATGTCAACCGATCATATTTATTATTTTGTTACTTTTAATATTACACTCATTCCCTTTCTCTCTTTATCATTGACCTTTCAACTTCATACCTTCAAGAAAACATTCATAATTGCTATAGTAAGGAATATCTTTGAAGGATCTGAAGATGAATCACAACCCTTGAAGAAGAAGAACGAAGAATCGAGAATTTCTTAAACTACTCATATATCTCTTGAAAACCATGGGGTAATGCCTGAGAAAGAAGTTTCTACTGAATAGTTATTATCTAGTAAGTCTATTCTATTAAGAGTGTTGGAAACTTAAGGGTTTCTATACTAGTTTTTGAAAAATGAATGATCGTATTACCATATTATTGAGAAAGAGTTTTATCTTAATGGGATTTTTGTTGTGGAGTGTATTGAGATGTATTGGATCAAATTAGCGGTGAATAGAAGAATATTATCTTTTTATTCAAGCCTTTTGGAATAATGCCGCAATGTACCACATAAAGAAGTATTTTGTGACTACCAGAGAAGTAGTTCACCTAACAATGAGCTATATTTCTATGAGATATCTTTGAGGGAGATGATTGTTAATGGAGAGAACATATGGTATATTGCTTCAGAGTTGGAAGAAGAAAGAAGAAATTATTTTTAGTTTATCAGACACTAGTTTGGTACCAAGAAAGGGAACTTTTCATCTCCAAAATTTAAAACATATATCTATTTTATTTTTGAATAATAAGGAATAAAGTGAATCTATGTATCTATTCGATTGTCCAGATCAGTGAGATCATAAGGCCGTATTAGAATAATAATTATTTGTTCTATCCAAGAATGATATCTTTAATGCAAAAATCCAAACGATGTGTACATTAGGATGAAGAAAACATTCCTAATTAAAGAGGAATATTCCTATTTAAGTATATTTTCAAGATAATTAAGATAAATATTAATCCAGGGAATGTGGATTATTTTAAAGATAATGATATTCTCTATGAAAACATAAATCCTATTGAGTGTCCTACTAGGCCATGGGATGGGGTTGATCCTCGTCTAAGACAAGATAATGAGGTTGTCTATTCTGATGAAGTGGATATTGAATCATCTAGAGAAGAAGGGTATCCTATAGATGATAGTAGTGACCCAGATACTGTTGAATTTCCAAGGGAAATTTCATATTGTACATATAGTTCACCTCTTGCTCTACCATCCAAGGAACCTTTTTTTGTTGATTAATCTTATTATGAGAATGATGAGTCGGGTAGTGTGAAAAAAATTTAGATCAAATGATTTAGAAGTGGAATCTGGAGAAGAATATGTTCATAGAGTATAATAAGAAAGTGGGCATGGATCTAATAGTGAGGAATAATAGGATAAAGAATTTTGTGAGAAAAGTGATGAATTTGATGGTGTAGGTGAAGGATATCAACCTGAGTAAGAAAATGATGAATGTGGTGAAATTGATATGGATTCAGATCATCATGTTGATGATCAATGTGCCAAATATATAATTGGATTGTCCTGAGAATCTGAAATAGATTGCATAATCTCCTAGTCATGTTGAAGCTGGTATTGAGGCTGAAGATGTAGTTGAGGTTGGTAATGCGGATAGATTACTCGTAGGACTAGTACCTCAGTAGTTGTATGTTAGAACGAGACCTAACGTTGAGGGGGAGAAACAATTTAGGAGAGATCAAATTTTGTGGAGCCTCATGCTAGGCAAGTGATAGTTGATACACTCACTCTATTTGATGGTTCTGTATTATCTAAGTGGGAAAATAATCCTAGTTATATTTATATTGTTATAGATTATCTAGATTCAGATGATGAGGAGAAGATAGATGTCTCAATAGGTTTAGTAGTTGAGGAACCTCGAGTAGTTGCATCTGCTCTAGTGGTAGTGCCTATTTATTATCATTCTAAGGCTAACATCAGTTCATTAATGGAATAAATGTTGTCTGTTGTAAGGTGAGTACCTCAATCTTAACCTAAACTTGTAGCACCACATAGTGAGAATAATTTATTTTTTATTTTAGAAAGGGTTTTATCCATGATAGAACCATGGTTAGTATCTATATTAGAAGTAGTTGAGACAGCTAGTTCAGAAATTTCTGAGGATAGGGCCATGCTTGCAGATGCTATTCGCCAAATTCTTAGTGAATACAAAGCCATTGTAGTCCATGATCATCAATAACATGAAATATCTACTGAATCCCATGTTGAGGATGTAATTACAACCCTTTATTTTTCACTTATGAAGTTAGTAGAAAAGGATGACGTGAATAGTGGATCAACATATAAGGCTCCACCTCAATATGTTCCTCTTATTCAGTATTCAAACAGCCATTTGATTCGAACAGTGGTAGGGGAAGAACATCTATTAGTAATTGGTGGTTTAGATAGTGAATGCCTGATTCCGTTAAGGAATGATGGGATAATCATTGTGCAAGTGGTTTCTAGAACAACTACTGTATCTCACCCTCAAACATAGAGATATCAAGTACTATCATTCAAGAAGAGATGGGAACTAGGATGGGAGGAACTGATCACCAAAATCATTCCAAAATCAAACAGAACGTAGATCATATAAATGAAATTTTTTATTTTATTCTAACAAGGCTACAACGACTGAAGAATAAATCACCGTGAATTTTTATTCTTTCGTCTAGAGGATATACATGAATCGTCATTTATAAAACCACATCACGTTTTTAGTTATGAACCTGAAAATTTTTCTAGTTACCCAAGAAATCAGAGATAAAAAATTATTCTTAAGGAGAATACTCCAAAAATTTCATATTCCATTGAGAATAATGATTATTTAAAAAGGTATATACTTTATATTGGAGATTTAATCATGTATTTCACCAATATCCTTAAGCCATTTCTACAGGTCCAGTGTACTGTGATTTTTCCCCTCATGACACTGAAATCCAGACCGCCTCAAGAACCTGCTGGCACTACATATTCCAGTATTCCTTCATTGGAACTCTCTCCTGGTCAATCTATCAGGAAGACATGTCCTGTAATATTAAGGGATCTTAGTGGCCCTCTAACCCCCTCTATCCCAATCTTTTTTCCCATAGTATTTTCTAGAGTTCCTCTTCCTCCTCTAAGAATTCGTTCATAACCACCGGCCACTACATCTACATCTACTACTCCTATGACTCCAACTTCTGATATGGGAATGGTTGTGATGGAACCCTCCTTGACGAAAAGGTAGTTTCGATCACTTTTTTATTAAAGAATAATTTTTTTACTTTTTGATGTGTTCTTTTCCAAAGAAATTTCACTTGATTATGAAATTTGATATCTATTATATTTTTTCATTGTGCTATATATACTTATATTCATAATTATTCATAATTATTTTCATGGAATTGACTCTTTTTTATAATACCAAATAGTGGGGAAAAGAAGAATCATTATAGCATTATGAATTAGTTTTCCTATAGAGATTGTATGTAGAATAACTACATTGATCATTTTGAAACAACAAAATTAACTTTATAATTCAATGATTTTTTATCATAAAAAGGGGGAGATTTATTGCCTTCTCCTGTTTTAATAATCACAAATCATGTCCAATCATTTTCATTTATGTCAAATATTGTTTAGTTATTTTCAATTATGTTTATTATGTTTATCTATGTTCAATTATAAGTTTAGAATATTTTGTTGTTGTTTATAAAAAAAGACAGGTAAATAGAAGAAATGGCCTAGAACGGGTCACTAACAGTAATATCATATAATTACTCATGGAAAGATTGAAAAATACAAAAAAATGATTCAATGATAAAATAAATGACTCGAAATAAGGTATAAGACAGAGTCACTGACTGAAAAAAAGGAGTAATTAACCTAAAAAATTGATTCCTCTATAGAACAAATGAGTCACTAACAAAACAAGAGACTCATAGATAAAATTACTCACTGATAGATGAAATGACTCACTAACATAAGAATGATCTGCCGATTTTAATGACTCATTTAAATAATCACTCAATGATAGAAGGATTTATCTATATAATGAGACGCTGATAGAAGGAGTCACTGATAGAATGATTCATCGATAGAAGAAATCACATATAAATGGATTTTTTAATATTATGAGTCAAAGATACAAGGAGTCGCTAACAAAATGACCTACTGTTCAACATATAATTATTTTTACTCATATATTAAAAATTAATTATAACAAACATATTTATAATCTCAGTATTGATTGTTATATTAATTATCAATTCTATATTTTCCACATATTGTCAGAGAACTTTACAAGGTATTAGAAATCCATCATGCCTATATTCGACCTCTACAGTATAAACAAATTGTGGGGGAAAAATTTGCAGCACATGGTAAAGAGATAACTTGTGAATTGAATCAATATACATACGCGAATAAAACTAATTATTGCTAAATATGATCAAGAAGGATTTTTTGAGAAACATAGTTGTTTCCGATACTTTATCTGGGTCGCACGCATCTGTATATGGAGGACGCCCAACTGTTGCCCCGTATTACTTCTTTCGAAAGGTAGGTGACATCTGTTCTTTATTCACAGATGTTTTCTCCTTGATCGAAACTAGATTATGGGATGTCGATTAATCCTTCTGTGTATTCCTCCTCGTAATTTGTCACCTAGTCCGGGTCTCCCTTAATGATTACGTTGTGGTTCGTGAATCTTGTTCCCGGTGCCATATCTTTGTGGATGATGGTTAATTAAACTGTTTTTGTCTAGACATTCCAAGGGGTCTTGACATGGTAGTGACCTTTGGTCAGAGTAGATGCTAACACCAGGAATATCAGGGCATATCTATATGTGTGGACATTGTGGAACCTGTATTCTTACTCATGAGATAAAATCTAATGGGCTCATAACCCGAGGAATCCCATGTCAATCATGGGGTATCATATGCCAAAGGAATGTCTCTAAGGATTTCCTGAGCATCCCATTTTTATCATAGGGTAAGTAACAAGTTTAATGGCTTGCAGAGATGGTTACGCCAAATATGTGTCTTCAGAGGGTTTCCTCAAGAATCTCAAGTTTTACACGAGGTAGGCCATGGGTATAACGTCTATTAGAGATTTTTTTTCCAAAGGAGTGTCTTTTGAGGTTTTCCCCAGGAATCTCAATTTTATCACGAGGTATGCTGTGAGTTTAACGTATTGAGGAAAAAGAGTGTTGGTGATCAAAACGTTCCATATAGAGGTATTAGATTGAAATTTCCCTAGGGGGAACCCCGGGAAGGTTTTTTGGGTGGATAGATCAGAACACTCAATAATAGCATACACATGATGGTCTGTCGCATAAAAGGAAGATGTCATGTCGTGAAGGCTGATCTTGACACCACAGAGGGTGGATAAGGGAGTTTTCACCACAGAGTGGGGGGGCACCATGGTTTACCATTAGCTGGTTTTGAACCTCATGGAGTATTCCTATGTACCCTCTATTGATGATAGGGATAAAACCCCACATAGTTCGAAGGTGTGACGAATCAGGGTGTACACAAAGGACAACGACCAAGAAACACATTGGGGAATAAGCATGAAATGTGGCACGTCGCAAGAGGGATAATCTTGGGTGGATGTTTAAGGAATTTTTGGGGCTTTTGAATTATTAGTTTCTTGGGTTCTACAAGGAGCAGCACTGGGATGAATAGAATGATCCCACTACGATGTGGCGGCCCAAGTAAGAATTAGGACATATGATGTTGAGTTTAATGATGTGGAGGGGTAAGGAGATGGATCCATCATGAAGGTGATGGTTGGGTTAGGCATGAGCCTCAAAGAGGCTTCCTATGTATCCTTGTGGTATGGAATCAATGTCCTCAAAGATCGGTGGGATGATGGGACACCTGAGCAGGTGGCCATTGAATAATGGATGCATGGACAGGACATAGAGGAAATGGAACATCCGGGTTGGGGAATGGCCTTCCCGAAACACATAGGCTCTAGGGAGAGGTCATGATGAGACACGAATGATGGGATTGAACCTTAGGAAGGCTTCTGACGTATCCTCGTGGAATAGAATCAATGTCTACGTAGTTCATTTGAAGATGGCTTACCATCGATTGGGGACTTCATCAGAAAATCGATGGTTGGGGTCACAACAGCTTACAGCTGGTTGTGAGGATATTTTAGTGTCATCTAGGACAAAAGGGGCGTACATTTTAATGTAATGGTGGATGGGGGTGCACCGACATGAAGTACGTCAGAACCAATGGATGGTGGGCTTGAACCTCAGGGGGATTCCCACATACCATGCCTTGGAATGGATCAATGACCACATTGTTCAAGTTGGGTTTGGTGAACCGATGTGAAGGTTTCCAGGACCAATGGATATTGGCATTTATCCTTATGGTGATGTCCTATGTACCATGACTTGGAAAGAATTAATGACCAATTAGTTCAGATGGGTTTTGGTGAACTAACTTGAAAGTTGTCAGGACCAATGATTGGAGGGATTGAACCTCCAAGAGGCTTCTTATGTACCTTGCCATGGTAGGGATCAAATACCACGTAGTTCAAGAGGAGTGGGTGCTGACGTGAAGGAGGTTGGTACAAATGGGTGTTGGGCTTGATCCTTAGTGATGCTTCCTATGTAACTTTCCATGTAAATCATCAAAGACCACGTAGTTCAAGAGGAGTGGGTGCTGATGTGAATGGGGTTGGAACCAATGGGTGTTGGGATTGATCCTCTGAGAGGCTTCCTACATTACTTTCCATGGAAATGATCATAGACAACATATTTTAAGAGGGTGATTGGGTATTACACTACAGTCTTCCCATAGTGGTATTCATGGTCGATGCATACTCTAATCCCACATGTGTCATGCTCGGTGTGAGAAACAAGAGGCTACAAGGACTTAAAGATCATAGTGAAAAGCTACATCCAAGAAGGTGGTGAATGGAGATTATGCAAGGATGCTTCCCGGGTGCTGCTATGGAGAGGAAATAGTGAATGGGGGTTACACAAGAAATATTCTCAGGTGCCTCTATGGAGTGGAAATGGGGAATGGGGATTATGCAAGGAAGTTTCTCTAGAGCCACTATGGAGGAGTAACGGTTATTGAGGTTTATGAAAGGGAGCTACCTGGGTGCTGCTATTGAGTGCCAATGGTGGATGGGGATTATGCATGGAAACTAACTAGGTGCAGCTATGGAGCAGTAATAGTGGATGGTGCTTATTCAAGGAAGCTGCTCAGGTGCCGCTATAGAGCGCCAATGGTGGATGGGGATTACGCAACAAAGAAGCCCAGGTGTCGCTATGGAGGGGCAATAGTGGATGAGGATTACGCAGGGAATTTGTCCGGGTGCCACTATAGAGTGGAAATGGTGAATGTGGATTACACAAGGAAGTTGGCCAGGTGCCGCTACGGAGTGGAAATGGTGGATGTGGCATACATAATGAAGTAGTTCGAGTGCCGCTATGGAGCAGAAATTGTGGATAGGGCTTATGTGTGGAAGATTCCTGGGTTGCGCTATGGAGTGGAATTGGTGAATGGAGATTATGAATGGAAGATGTCCGGGTGCTGTTATGGAGCGGAAATGGTGGATGGGGGTCACACAATGAAGCTGGTTGGGGCCGCTATGGTGCTGAAATGGTGGATGGGACTTACGCATGGATGCTCCTGGGTGCCGCTATAGAGAGTCAATGATGGACGGGGATTACGTAAGGAAGCTTCCCGGGTGCTCCTATAGAGAGACAATTGTGGATGGGGCTTATGAAATGAAACAACTCAGGTGTTGCTATAGAGTGGAAATAGTATATGGGGATTATTCAGGGATGTTCCCCGGGTGCTGCTATGGATCGAAAATGGTGAATATGGATTACGCAAAGAATATGTCTGAGTTCCCCTGTGGAGAGATAATGGTGGATGGGGCTTATGCACGGAATGTTCTTGGGAGCTGCTATGGAGCGGAAATGGTGGATGGGGCTTACGCAAGGAAGCTACATGGGTGCCACTATAAAGCGACAATGGTGGATGGGGCTTACGCAAAGAAGCTGCTCAGGTGCCGCTATGCAGTAGAAATGGTGGATGTGTCTTACGTAATGATGATGCCTAGGTGCCGCTATGGAGTGGCAATGGTGAATGGGGATTACGAAAGGAAGCTACTCGGGTGCCATGATTGAGTGGAAATGGAAAATGGGTCTTACTCAAGGAAGAAGTCTGGGTGCCACTATGGAGGGGCAATGGTGGATGGGGCTTATGCATTGATTTTTCTGATAATATCTTCCTCAAGTATGGACATGAGGGTTTCCCAACTCACTAGTTCATTGAGGAATATGATTGAGGTCCACACCTATGCACTAGTTCACAAAGAGGGATAACGCTAGGGGGCGTTGGAATCAGTCTGAACAAAGGGGGATGAAAAGTGTGAATCACATTCCCAACATTTGGAACGCGGTGAGGGTGTCATAAAGATAGAGGATAACTATAGACCGTGTTCGAAACACACCATCCATATCACATTACACAGAAATGGGGACAAAGAAATGAGGGTCTATTGCTGACCATGTTCGAAACCTACACTACTATAATTCTAAATAATTGTGACGGCCTATTTGTGACAGGATACCGTCTCAAATATTCTTTAGCGACGATGCACAGTCGCAAATAGCCCATTGCAGAAAATGGTGTCCAAAATACAAGTATTTGCGATGGGCCCGTCGCAAAAATTTTATTTGCGGCAGGAAAAGTCATCATCGCAAATAAGCTACTGATTATGTGTATTATATATAATGAAAATTTTCTCAACAGGCCCATTGTAAAAACAATTTGTGATGGGATCTCGTCACATTGAAAAATATATAAATATATATAACACTTTCTGTGACGGGCCCGTCACAACAAATTATTTGCAACAGTCAAGTTTTACCATCACAAATATGTTTTAAAAAATATTTAGTTAGACAATTTGCAACGGGACCCCATCGCAAATGGTCCTGTCACAAATAATAAAGTAATTTTTTTAATATAAAATATAATAAGATAACGATTAATGGAAAAATAATATTAATACTACTAAAAAAATAAAAAAATAAAAAAAAATTACAATTCTCTATATTCACAAAAAAATTATAAAAAAAATAATGAAATACCAAAAATTAAATTATATAATATTTTCCCTAATATAAAAGACTACAAATCTGAATAATTTATATTAAAATATTAAATTCAAATTTTTGTAACATAAAAAATTCACTGGGGGTCATCTTCATATTATTGTAACAAAAATATCCAATGACACGTTTTGACCAGAATATAAGATGATATCATATGGAAATGCATGAATCGTCTGATAACTAAGGCCCAAATTATGAATCAGCCTCTTGTTCTCATAGTAATTTGTAGGCAACACATTTCCTTCAGGTAACAGTGTTTTAAACAAATAAAATATCTGATCAAAATAGTTTTTTGACATTGAATTATCTGATTCAATTCCCATAAATTTTGCAACCGCTTCAAATTTTCTTATCATGAAACCATGATATAATGCATCCTCCGCAGACCTCAACAACTCATAAAATTCTGATGGTTCCAACTCAGGAGTTAAATCAATATCATCGTGAGTTTCAGTTTGTTGCACAGATGGACTTGCAACATCATGTACGGAATTTTGATATCATGATAGATCCGGAATCAAGTTATTAGGATCTTCCCTGAAACTGCGTTCACCGTGTTGATACCAAAAATCATTATCTGGTTGAAAACCAAAGAGCAAGGGATGTCCCCTAACATTGTCAAATGTGTCAAATGTTCTCCGAGCACATTTTTACAAGGACACTTAATTGTGCCTTCTGAAACATATTATGGGTTTGATGATGCAAATGATAAGAAAGTTTCAACACCCTCGATATATATAGGATTTAAAATAGAACCATTTGGATTTTTGCGATGATTAATCAAATCTCGATCATCTAATAATGAATGATGTCGATTTCCTTGTTCCATATTTTTCTACATAAAATATAATATCATCATTGTTTTTGAATATTTAGAAATTATAAAAAAACTAATTGAAAAAGAAGATAAATAATGACAACTACATAATATTTATCACAAATTAAGGGTGGCACAATTTCCATAGGATTGACGGTAACTCTTTTGTCTGATATCTCATTAAATTGCATCTTTCACACAATTATTACTACTAATTAATGCTAATTATTGATAATTATTACTATTTATTCCTAATTATTGAAAATTATAACTAATTGTTAATAATTTTTATTACTTATTACAATTTATTACTAATTATTACTATTTTTTTACTAATTTTTACTAATTTTATCTAATTCTTACTAATTTATCTATACTTAACAATACCTACTAAATGGAAAAATGCTTTAATAATGAAAGGAAATTTTGTAATCATCATTGTGGAGATGATTACCAATTTTCCCTTTATTATCCAAGCTGATTTATTTTACTAATTACAAGTAATAAAAAAATTATATTATCAATATTTACGAAATAATAATATTAATATTATTAAAACAATAAAAAATTTATAAAATATTAAAATTATAAATATTCACAACACAATTTGTTGTATTCTTAACATGTTCAAATCTCAAAGGGTCGTCAATTGTCAACTCATGTGCAATAAAACGTTTGTGTCAGTCATGTCTAATGTACACTCCATAATTGTACTTGCATAGTTGATCACCTCGCAAGTATTTTGCAATAGGACGACAAAAGTAAGGACTTTCTCGTCTCTACGAATCATCTCACATGACAAATTACATAGATCATTCTTCCTTAAAAATTTGAGGGGATATAATTATTTTTCCCTTACATTTTCATGGAAGAATGGTCTATTTAGATGTTAAAGTGAGATAATTCTTATTATTAGAAGGGAATGACTCGGTTTCTCCGATTGCAACACTACTTGTGAGGTGATCAACCATGCAAGGACAATTATAGAGTTTACATTAGACATAGCTGATAGAAACTTTTTATTGTGCATGACCTGATAATTGGAGACCCTTTGAGATTTGAACATATTATTAATAGAGAAAAGCCTATTGCAAATATTTATAATTCTAATATTTTATAAATTTTTTATTATTTTAATAATATTAATCTTGTTTTTTCATAAATATTCATAATATATTTTTTTTTAATTACTAATTATTGATAATTATTTATTATTATATCTAATTATTACTAATTATTACTAATTATTACTAATTATTTCTATTGATTACTAATTATTACTAATTATTTCTAATTATTCTTATTTATATCTAATTGTTCCTATTTATTACTAATTATAGCTAATTGTAGCTAATTATAGCTAATTATTACTAATTATAGCTAATTATTTCTAATTATATCTAATTATACCTATTTATAGCTAATATTCCTAATTATAGCTAATTATTCCTAATTATTTCTAAATTATTTATAATTCTTGATAATTCTTGATAATTGTAGCTAATTGTAGCTAATTCTTGCTAATTGTAGCTAATTTTAACTAATTGAATCTAATTGTAACTAATTGTATCTAATTGTAGATAATTATAGTAAATTGTAGATAATTGTAGAAAATTGTAGCAAATTGTAGCAAATTGTGGCTAAATGTAGCAAATTATAGAAAATTGTAGCAAATAATATCTAATTGTAGAAAATTATATTTAATTCTTGGAAATTATAGCTAATTATAGAAAATTATATGTAATTGTAGCTAATTCTTACTAATTGTAGCTAATTATTACTAATTGTAGCTACTTCTTCCAAATTTTTCTTAATTCTTCCTAATTTTTACTGATTATTCCTAATTATTGCAAATTATTCCTAATTATAGCTAATTATTCCTAATTATTCATAATTATATCTAATTATTCCTAATTATAGCAAATTATAGAAAATTATTCCTAATTTTATCTAAATCTTGCTAAATATTCCTAATTATTTTTAATTATTCCTAATTATTCTTAATTATTTCTAATTATTCCTAACAATTTCTAATAATTTCTAATTATACCTAATTATTCTAATTATTACTAATTATAACTAATTATTCCTAATTATTCTTAATAATTACTAATTATTACTAATTATTAATAATTATTCCTAATTATTCCGAATTATTCATAATTATTCTTAATTATGCCTAATTATTCCTAATTATTGATAATTATTCCTAATTATTCCAAATTATTCTTAATTGTACATAATTATTCCTAATTATAGCTAATTATTCCTTATTATAGCTAATTATAGCTAATTATAGCTAATTGTAGCTAATTATACCTAACTATAACTAATTATATCTAATTATAGCTAATTATAGCTAATTATACCTAATTATTCCTAATTATTCCTAATTATTCGTAATTATTCCTAATTTTTCCTAATTATTCAAATTATTCCAAATTATTCGTAATTATTCCTAATTCTTCCAAATTATTCCTAATTATTCTAAATTATTCTTAATTATTCATAATTATTCCAAATTATTCTTAATTATTCATAATTATTCCTAATTATTTCTAATTATTCCTAATTATTACTAATTATTCCTAATTATTCCTATTTATTCATAATTATTCCTAATTATTTATAATTATTCTTTATTATTCATGATTATTCCTAATTATTCTTAATTATTCTTAATTAATTCAAATTATTCAAATTATTCCAAATTATTCGTAATTATTCCAAATTATTCCAAATTATTCGTAATTATTCCTAATTATTCCTAATTATTCCAAATTATTCATAATTATTCATAATTATTCCTAATTATTCTTAATTATTCCTAATTATTCTTAATTATTCCTAATTATTCCAAATAATTCTTAATTATTACTAATTATTACTAATTATACCTAATTATATATAATTATAGCTAATTATTACTAATTATAGCTAATTATAGCATATTATAGCTAAATATTCTTAATAATACATAATTATTCCTAATTATACATAATTATTCCTATTTATACATAATTATTACTAATTATTCCTAATTATTACTAATTATTCATAATTATTCTTTATTACTCCTAATTATATCTATTTATTCCTAATTATATCTATTTATTCTTAATTATATCTATTTATTCCTAATTATATCTATTTATTCCTAATTATATATATTTATTCCTAATTATATCTATTTATTTATAATTATATCTATTTATTCCTAATTATATCTATTTATTCCTAGTTATATGTATTTATTCCTAATTATGTCTATTTATTCCTAATTATATATATTTATTCTTAATTATATCTATTTATTCCTTACTATAACGATTTATTCTTAATTATGTCTATTTATTCCTAATTATAACTATTTATTCCAAATTATATCTAATTAGTATTAATTAGAACTATTTATTTATAATTATAACTAACAATATAAATTTCTTAGTAAAACTAAATACAAATAAAAATCAATTGAAATCTAATTAAATTAGAACTAATAGACAACTATTAAAATTATAATAAATAAATAAAATAAATATAAAAAATAAAATATAAATACCTTAAACTTTGATATTCTAAAGATATTAATGCCATCTGATTGCTCTCGTATAAAAAACATCAACTAAAAAAATTCCTCTTTGAAACAGAAGAATGAAGAGAGAGAGAGCATGATCTAAATGATTTGGGAAAAAATGAAGGGGGTATATATAGATTAGATTAATTGCAATGGTATTATTAGCGACGAGCTTTCTGTTGCAAATAGAGGTATTTTCGATGGGTCCCATCACAATTACCCGCACCCGCATTAATTACAGTCGGCGGTTAAAAGGTTATTTGCGACGGGACTCGTCGCAAATAGTACCTGTCGATAGTAATTTTGCGACGGGACGACATCCCTTCGAAAAAATGTACTGATCGCCGCCATGTATTTGTGATGGGTCCCGTCGTAAATAACCATTATCGGTTTGGCGCGCAAGTCGCGCCAACAAATTTGCGACGGGAGACTAAATCCCATTGCAAATAATTGGTTATTTGTAACGTGGGACTTTCCCCATCGCAAATAGCTTCATGGAAGGTTTATTTGCGATGGGATTAAATCACGTCGAAAATAATGATTTTTCCCGTATTGATAGGAGTTGATTCAAAGTGTCGTCGAACGTCTTCTAGGGCGTTGGCCTAGAACGGTAGGTGATCAGATGCGGCATGGGACCAGGATGTTAGGGGGTTCCTCCAGACATGGAAGATGATGGAGATCCAATTGAAGGACATGAAATGCGTGGGGTGGAGTGATGGAATGTTTGAACGGATTCCAATGCACATGAAATTAGGCCATTGTAATCAATCCATTAGGCATCTTATGATTGGAGCATAAAGAATCTCTTCTTAGTAGAAAGAGGGATCCTATTATTGAATGATAGGGCATGCTATAGTTTAATTCCATGTGGAGAGGACTCTTGGCATCTAATTCTTGGTGCATAAGGCATGTCTTCTTTAGAGCAACATGCATCATATGATTGGAACATAAGGTGTACTACAGTTTAAAGACATATATATAGGCCTCTTAGAATCTTATGATTAGAGCATAGGGGGTCTCTTGATTGGGGAAGGAGGTATCATATGTTTGTCACATAGGGAGTAATATAGTTTATAGTCATGTAGAGAGGACAATTATGCATATGGCGCCTAGAAATGGATGGTGTTGGGATGTATGCAAGAGAGGCCCTTTCTATTTCAACCTGCTTTAGAAGCAATGTGATGGGGTTCAAATGAGTTGCATGAGGAATGGTTCAAATCAAGGTACTTGTTGGGGTTGATGACGAGAATCTCAACTCATGACATGGGAAACAGACCAAGAGAAATATGCTGACTCAAGGTGTTTCATGGTGTGTGGAGGAGTATCTCAAATCATGGAATTTCATAGGTGGAAGGCGGCTGCGGATTAGGGTGCAATGGAAAATGTCCCCATTCCGACTTAAAAACATTGCGGTGCAACTCTCAATTTTTCATTGGGGTTAGTGCCAGTACGGGGGTGCAGCCCTTGCGGTATAGAACTGCGGCCGCATGCCTGTATATTGTTGAGCCTAATAAGCGCTACATGCATAATTGGATGTGCACAATATTGCATTGTGCGGCACAGGTGCACGAAATATTGGGCATCGTGGAACTATTGCGCATAATTGGGAATCTTGGCACGCAATAGGGAAGGATTTTCATGCAAGAGGTAAGGATTGCACACAATAGGAGAGGTGTGCATGCAATGTAGGAGTTGTGCATGCAATTGGGGGTCGTGCACGCAATAGGGAAGGAATCGCATGTAATAGTTGAGGATGAATCAAAATAGGGGATATGTGCATGTAATTGGGAATGTGTGCGCAATATGGGAGTCGATCACGCAATAGGGAAGGAATTGCGCACAATATGTGGGGTTTTCATGCAATAGGGAATGAGTGGAAACAATTGGATATGAGCAACACTATTGCACGGATTATTGGGCATTGTGGCACTGGTGCTCACAAAAATTTTTCTTTTACGCACAAAATTGGGAATATAGGATCCTTTAAACTCAAATGGGATGTTTTTCATGCACGATGAGGGGTTTTAAGCGGAGGCACGGAAAATGCGGACTTATGCGCATTAGAGCGGCAGCCGACCTCTGGGTGCCCTCCTAGAAGAAGTGGATGCACTTGTATTTATAATCAAAGCCTTAAATGTCGGTGCACATAAAATTCCATTAAAATTTTCCATTCAAATCCATTTTACATGCAAGATTCCTTTTTTACGAGAGAGATTTAATTTTTACATGCCAGATTGTCTTTTTTACTTGCAAATCCATGCTTTCCCCATTACTGTCCTTGTTAGCCATTTCCAGGAGCCCGACTTCAAACATCCATAACTTCTTATCTGTAACTCTGTTAGGGCTCCACGACCTGTCAAATGACAGATTATAGAATAAGATATGATTTGGGATCATTTATGTCTGCATTTAGTGAATTAAATAGATGAGTTATCCATTTCCAAAAAATGGCTTCACACTCTTTAAGCAACAAGCCCTAGTGATGAAAACCAACGAAGAGAATCTCCCCTCACTAGAAACCATAATAAAATGTTTCAAAGACTATCTATTATGGTGTATGATTCTATAAGAGGACTCCAATTAATCATATGCTTTACTCTAGGAGCCCATATTCATCAATGACATCACTCCTAGAATTCTAAACCCTCTCTCGTTATTTCATAGGTATTATGTATATGTGTACTAATTTGGAGCATAATGTGTGACTTTAGTGTAACCACAAACTGTCTTCTATGCTATGATGGAGGATATCATATATCCTCACCCACTCATCTTTTTTACACCATCATACTCCCATGTAAAACATTGGAAGAGGTCCACATGTGACCTAGTTAGTTTCCCATGTATAACTGTGGTAGAGGTCCAGTTTTACGTTGACATCATTTTATGCTATAGTGAACCCAAATCCAGGGTGTGGATAATGTTTATTAATATAAACTATCTGGTGGAAGTTGATCACCAAGTGTATAGGATTACATTTCTATTTTAGATTGATCCTCTTTTTTTACTTTGTAGTTTCCAAAATTTTAGTTTTCTCCGATTTTACACATATTTCAGAAACATGAGTTTTACATTGATTATTAATTTAGATATTGTTTATAAGTGTTTTTGATTCAGTAAATTACATTCAAATGTTATATCAATTTTTCAAATTGTTATAATTGATAATTAATCAATCTTTTCACAAATATATTGAACATTCAAAACACTTATGAATCATCTAATTTGGTTAACTTGTTTATTTGAATTTTGAATTGGGGGACTTTTAAAAAATGTTTTTAACAGAAATTTGTATATGAACTCAATTCACCCCCCCTCTAGAAATTCCTAATCTGAAAAACATATTTCCTTCTGGGTAGAAGTAATTTTATCATATGGGAATTTTTAGAAATTTTAAAAATGCTTCTAGAATCCATTATGCTAAGTTATCACATAAAATACTGCAAAATTCCATGATGTGGGTAGTCTTGTGATAGTTCATGGAATGTTTTGACCCTTGATTTGAAAATGAGTTCCATGGGATCTCATAACATAAATTGAATGACATTCCATGTTTCATAGTTATTTTATACATAATAATGAATGCCTCATTAGATCATTATTTCTGTCTTGAATTGGGTATTATTGGATTGTAAAATCATTATAATAATTAAGATAAATATAATACATTATAGTTGCATGGTGCTCCATTTGGGCAAATAGTCAGTAATTCTACATTTCAGCTCTCAGAAGTGACAGTTTTAGTTTTTAACCATTTGTTATGGATAACATGAACATTGAGATTATGAGAATAGTAGTACCAATGACGAGGGATATGGTAGAATTAAATCAGGAACAGAATGGTGGTTGACCATTGTCTATACCTGGACATTGATTTTTGAGAGATGTGGTGTCAGGAGTTGGTTGAAGGTTGATACAGAATTTTTTTCATTATATAATGACTAATAAGAAGTACTATATGGTTTTTATAAAATATTGGTGTGATTTTTTTAATGATGATAATGACTCCACTCTTGATATAATACTTAGTATACTGAGAGTGAATTAGTAATACACCGATCAAGTTTTAAAAAATGAAATTTACTAGATAATGAAAGAGAATACATGAGAATGTGCCTATGGATAGGTATAAAGAGTGAATTATTATGTGTATTCCCACCATAGTTAGTTAGGTGGTACCCTCGTGAGGGTAGGATCATGATTTTTTTGATTGAATGTTGGATGTCAATATTAATAGTTTTAGGCTATAAAATTAAAAATAACCTAACATATTAAAATATAGATACATTATTGAAGCATGATACATATTTATAAGAAAGTCCTCAAAGTGGAAATGGGGTTCCATGGGATATGGAATCATGGGTTGGTTTTTATTTTGTAGACCACCTAAGCCGATCATCTTAGTGAATAGTATATCTGAGGCATTTCAATTAGTGTTATCATGAAAATAGGTATACATAAATCATGTTTCCATTCCAATAATTTTTTTTGGATATGACATGTGTACTCTATTTGTGGGAAGAATACTTTCAAGGGAATCCAATTTTTCATGTTTGATTTGGGTCAACTAGAGTTGACTTATGGGTTCAATTGTGAATTGTGGTCATTTTACACAAGTATAATTAGGTTTTTATTGTTTAAAAACATCCTAGGAATATCATTAAAAGTATATGGTCATGATTATATGGGTAAATATTTTTTTTACATCACTAGTCAGAAATATCCATTCGAATATTCTAACATAGCTTTCAGAGGACCTTAGGTTGTTTGATGAAGGATATAATGATATAGTCTTTCTATGGGATAAAAGGTCCTTGGTAAGATACATCTTGGTGTTTAAACTTTGGTTGTGAGCATTTTATCTAGTTTAGCTATTTTAACAACCAATTGGTAGTTATCTCTTTATGTTGCATTTGGAAATCAAAAACACAATACTTCTATTTTAATGAAAATTGATGACCTGAGTATGAGAGGTTTTATTATTTCCCAACAATACATATTCTATATGAGATGTTCTATAGTGAGTAGATTGTAATGTATTAGGTATTTGACCAGGTTAAATAGTTCAATAGTGTTTTAACATTTCATTTTGTTGAAGGGATAATTATAAAACTAATCCATATAGTGTAAATATGAGAGTTGTGACATTGTTAAATGATATTTTGTTAAATAGTTTATGTCCTAGGAGGTGTCTTGAAATCATGGATTATTCTAATATGCATCAGGCTTCAAAAAATAATTTACAAAAAGAGAAGACAGGTGCACATGATTGTTAAGTATTTGTGAATTCCATCCAGTGAAATCTTGTGGGTCTATATGGAGTGTCACATTGTTTTTCAAACCGCATACCCAATACTACACAAAAATGCTTGATGATTTCAAAAATTGTAGAGTAGGGTGTATGGTATATGTAATGTTCATCAAACTAGGATTCTATCCATGTGAAGGGGTGACAATATGGGAAGTGTATCAATCCAGTTTTTCAAATTATGCAAGAAGAATTCCACTATAGAATGTGAGTCTACACGATCAATAAAAGATTTTACCAACTCTGCGGAAAAACCATGAGTCTCATTAATGATATTGAATTACCTTTTTAGCCATATGTCTTTTATGATTTCCTCGCCTATTTTTCATTCCTCTCCATGAATATGAGTCCCACCATTCTACTTCTTTCTTGATTTATCTTCTAATCATTATGGTTTCTCTATCATTTGGACTTGTAATCATCCATCTTCAGTTGTAGTGTATATCCCTTAGTAATTCTACGAGTCCAGTAAATTATTTTCATAATTTATCACTCAATATTTTATTATATATTTATGTGATCTAATAACTGCTATTTTTCAAGAATTGTCCTTTTTTTACATTTCCTCTCCTGTAATTATGACTTCAAATATGATAATGGATGAATGAATCTTCGTGATATAAGGTAGGTGGTGTCATTATTTTCCCATAAAGATTACCATGTTTATAAAATATATCATTCTTCAATGTGCTATAATTTCTATGTGTCACCTCATAATTGTGAAATTAAACATGGAAAATTATATTCCATAATATATATTACCATTGTGCATTAAATTTCATATTTTGAGGTTGTTCACCTCAACAAGAACCTCACCATGGGTGTGTATCATATATACCTTGAACGCTGCCCCTTATTTTTGAAATTGAAAAAAGAATTACAGATGTGTTGAATTTCCTCATAATTAATTAAATGAATTTAAACAATCGAACTATAATTTTTTTTGGAGGACTCATTAATCATAATATCATTAGTGTTTTATGCTGGAAATTTTCTCTTAGGTATTTAATAACCATTTCAAATACTATAAAATGAATAATGGTAAGGATTTACCCTTTGATTGTATAAATTATAATTGTCTTTATACAACACCTCGATTGATACCTAGGTTAATATGAGGAAATACATTGATGGTATTGTTAGGTGATGGGTTCATGGTTCACCTAGAGTGATACAAGGGTTCCATATGTGGGAATTAATAGAGGGGCATAGGTTTCCATTAAATTAATTATTTAAATTGTTCATATTTTATGAAAAAGAGTATACTTGGATTCAGTTAATTCTTATTTTCTTTAATGACTTGTTTTCTCTCCTAAGAATTCAACTAGAATGATGGTCATAAAAAACATAATTAAAATATCAGACATGTAGTGTATTATTGGTTTTATATAAATATTAATTTACCATGATCATTTGGTACTCTCAAAAAAACTCACACAAACAGCAACACACACACACAAACATAGACACACACACACCCACACACACCCACATATATATATATATATATGGGTGTGTATATATAGAGGATCATATTTTTATTCATTATGTTCTATGACAAACAATGTATTTTCATTTGGATATACCATGGGGAATATAAGATGAAATGAATTTTATTTTATTATTCTTCACTACAATACTTACTATTTATATACATGAACATTGATTCATTTTAAATTCATTAATTGTATTATTCATAAAACACCATTAATAATGGACTAATGTCTTTATCTCACTCTTTGTTCATTCCACATTTTGGTAACTAAAATGAACTCATCTATTAAATTTTTTTCATATATTTTTTATGTTTATTTTCATGTGAATGGATGTATATGATCGTTGGATAGATCTTGTGCACAGGATGCCCATGAAGATAGTGAGGGGGATTTTTTTTCTTTTTCAGCATTCACGTTTATTGGTACTTTCTATGTATCTATTTATATAATTTGTACCATTTTTAAGAATTATTATTTAATCAATTATTATTGATCGTTAGTTTTTATTGAATTCCACAACCATTATTTATTATTTCTTTCACCATATTGTTATTTTTTCCATAGGTTATAGTCTACCCACAATATTACATTTTGACCCTCAATAGTAGTTAGTTGCTTTTGGTGTGTGGGGAGGAATTCCCGAGACATAGTGGCCCACTGGCTCAAATAACCAATTTATTGGATATCTATATGGGATACTACAATACATCCACAATTAATGGGATAACCAATGGGATACAAGGACAAATCACCAAGGGTTTTCCCACAATTTAAACCACTGCTAATCTATTGGTATTAATGTCAATTTTTATGCTCAATACTAACATAATAAATAGTAGTTGGTGTGGTTTGAAAAATTGAAATAAGGAACCATCCCTCTGTACTTATAAAACATTTGCGTCATTATAGAGAAAAACCTCATCATACCCCAGTCATCCATTGATTCCAGAAAAACATATGTTGGAAATTTTATTCTCAATGATTCAATGACAAAAATTTTCCATCCTGAGAATATAAAAAAATATTGGAATTTATTGTCTAAAGTTATTAATCCTAGACCCAATATATAAGTTTCAGTTACCATTGGTTGAAAATTTATTTTAACCAATTATAATCTAAAAATATTACAATTCATTCTCTAAATAGTTATTATTTCACATCATCATCCCCTACATCATGGATGCTAATTCCTGTTAATAGGTGGTATAATTCCACTCATGTGAGTATAGTTTCGGAGATTCATAGGCCACCAAATGGAAAAAATACATCAACACACACAAAAACCCACATAGAAAACAAGACAATACTTATCATAAGACATAACATGATAATGAATAATCCAATATAGATCAGACATAAAAGTGGAATGAAGCATCTAAAAATCACCATGTCAAGTCAAATTACATTCCAACATCACCCCTTCTTTGGTCTACATCTTCAAGGGAGAAGTAATCCATCAAAGGTACCAAAAAACAATCTATAATAATGAATTTGTAAAAGAAAACTATGAATCTCAAACACATTCATAGGTTTCTCCCTAGACATGAATTCTCGAATAATCAATAGATCAAAAAAACACCTCAATCAAAATCTTTATTCTGAGAAACATTGGATCATGAATAGAAAATGATTTCTAGGAAAACATGGAATATAGACAGTTCCCCGCAATAAACCCAAAACAACAACTAGGTGGCATTTACAATCCATATTTTAATTTCAATACTACAAGATGTTGCCAATATACTTGACCATTAAGGATTTAAATATTTGATCGATGATCTAATTCATAAAATGAAATAAAAACTATATGAACTTTGGTATGCCCAAATGGAAAAACCAAATACTAATAATGTATATACCATATATAAATAGTTATCTTTGGGAAATTCTATTACTCAACCATCAGATAGTGGTACTATGATCTCAGGCAGATTAAATAAATCCATTTAGATCCTCTGAACTAGTGAAAGAGGTTATCAATTATAGAAAAAGTTTAATTATTATACAAAATCACATGATAGAGATTATGACATTTTATGTAGTGGCATACACTCTTATATTCATTCATTGAAAACAAAACTTTTAATTCCCCTAATGAAATGTTGGGTGAATGAATCAATTTTTCTCAATGTCCACTACTTGTAATTTCATTTAATTAATCTCATTCAATGCAATTTATTAATATGGTAATTAAATCAGACTAAACCTCTAGAGTAGATCAATAGTAGATTAAACCATTCACTGTGGATAAAATCATGAAAAAACTTCTGGAAACATGACTAAGAACCTATCCATTACCATTGTAATCTCACCAAATGAACCCAACTCAACAAAATCACGAAAATTATAGATATCTAAAATGAGATAAACCATAGCACCAAAGCAATAGGTCATGTCCTCCCTAGTTATGTGTGCTAGTCATCCTAAATGATGTGACTGATCTCGTATGGAGTAATGAACATGACTATCAGATGATAAAAATCATTAAGTTCATTTATGTGGGTTATCTATTCTATGGTGATAATCTAGCCAAAAACATCAATGTATATACCTAAGGAGACCCAAATGAATTTTGCATCATTACAAAAACACATCACTCAGGGAAACTTACACCCCACACCTTACAAACCAATATGGTTATAAAATCCATATCATATAGAATAATATCATTAAGCATACCCAAATACATAATAAACATAAGTGAAATTAATTAATGATATGTTCTAGTGTTAGATAATTATACTTTCTGGGATGATGCTTTGAAAGATGTAACTCTAAAGGTGATTGGCCTTAAATATGATTACTCTATTAAAACCCATAGTGCATGGAGATTTCTTGGGTCAACCAATCCCAAATTTTATTCCCTTGATTAGAATCCCCCTTACAATGAGGGAGAGATTTTACAGACATCAAATCCTCAAATTTCTCCTAAGAGACCTTCAAAAACGTGTTTCCCACACCAATATGATGCGAATTCTAAATGATAGAATTGATGAATATAAAATGAATGCCCAAACTGGTTGATCATTCAATGATTATCTATTAATTTAGTCTTGGTGTGTCATTTATTCCCACAATAATATAAAAAATATTATTATTTCCTTTTAATGATATAAGAGAAAAACATATTATTATCTATACACACTTTCCACTAGTCTAATGAAACACATCCTACTACTGCTTATATATAGAAGAATAAATATGGATTCCACCCCTACAAGCGCATATATGATCCATGTCCTATTGGTAAAATATACCCCTTCCATCACCAAATAGTGACAAAAAATTTTATTATTCCACTAACCATAGAAGTATAATCATATAACATATCTCTAAAAATAATACCATCTAAAAACAATACACCATGAGTAAAACATTCATGATGATATATGGAGAAACACGAACTCAGTGAACCTGGGAAAATCACCCATAACTAAATGATAAAATTCATTTAAATTCAATACACCCATTCCATTACCTCCACCATGGACTTATAAATAAACATTTATTTGGAAACAACATAAAATAGTGTCCAAGTGATATCCTCTTGGTTTACTGAAAGTTCCATTGACTTCTACCACTACCTACCATGTATTTGAAACGTGTATGTGGAAAACCCAATGATAATGGTCACATGTTTCTTTGTAAACTCAAATATACACTTGATATGGCCTAACCATTCATCATAACAATTAGTCTCTTTTCAACATGAATCACCAATGGATTCCACATCATAATCTTCAAGGGACATCCCACTATTTGGGGTTATTCTAGTCAATCGACATTATCAATGTTTTGGATCATACAAACAATTGATTCCACCAAATATAGATCTAATTGATGGTTTATATACTATTTACTCCCTACAAAACCCTCTGTCTACATAGATGAGGTTATTATAGGAAGAAATTCATGTAAGGAACAAAACAAAAGATAAAATTAAACACAATTTGATCTCACACAACATTAAATAAATCATCAACAATGATATCAATAATTATTATATGTGTACAAATAATATCCAATAGAGGAAAAATGGAAAACATAAAAAATATTATATATTTTATATTGAGCATGGTTCTGCATCATGGTTTGGCTAACTGTTTATCAACAATAAAGTGACAATTGGGATTGGAAAATAGTGCCACACATCTTGAACATAGTTACTAAAAATAGCGTTCCTTAACTATATTCCCTCCACAAACTCCCATATTTTCACCCCAAATCCCAAAAATAACAAATTATAATTCCTTATATCTTAATTTCAACTTTCAAATTCAAAAAAAAATTATCTCTAAAAACCAAACACTAGTCTAAAAACATAAACACAATACTTGACCACCAATGGTGACATGAGGTTCTCCATAAAGAAGAGTTGGCCATGCACTTTATCATTCCTACCTCTCGTGTCCCGATAGTATTATCTCCTATATAACCATAATAATTCAATTAAAACCTACTTTGATAACATTTAAAAAACAATATTGGCTTTATCGAACCAGTCAACTGGGATGGACCATCACAAGGTCCAAAGCGAATAACTCATCACCATCATTTGGAGACAAGCATCGTGCATGACCAAAATATCATTGGTATTGTTATTTACCATTGTAAACCAACAAGAAAAATCTTTGTATCCATGTGTATACACCAATATTATTAAATTCATGGATCATGAATAATCATTCCTAGTATCACAACATATGAAAAAGTACACCATAAACAATATCACCATTGAAGAAGGGACATTCCAAAAGAGGTCAATACACATGCAAACTCATGTCATATCTAAAACTTATAAAAACAATATAAAATACCCACAATAATAATATAAAATTCCCAAAGGGATAAAAATACAAAAAATGAATCAACCTACTCTAATGTCTATAAAACCATGCATCCTCTACTAAACCCATGATGAAAATAATCAAGAAGATCCAACTGGGTATATGGTTCCCTTTCCTTTACAAATTTTCTTGTAAAAAAATTATACATACACCTAATGGAATATATATGGTTTGTGAAACATATGTTATTATGATACCACAATTTATATATTTTTGTATTTTAACTATATAAACTAATAAATTTGACTACAAATCCTTTTCATTACTAAATAACATCAAAAAAATATTTTAAAAAATCCTTAAATCCCTTTTGTGTTTATTTTATAAATAATAATTTTTTCCTAAGAATTTTCAAATCATGGATCAAATAAATAAAATAATTCGCATAGCCCCCTTATTAGAACAAAAAATGGAATACCAAAAGTTAGAATGAGCATTCTAATCATATAATAAACAATGGTAAAATTTTAATAATATATATTATCATGTAAAACATGGCACTAATACAATGGAAAAAAATCAAATAAACCAAATATAAAATTATTAAGTCCACCTAGGGATTTGACCCCAAGGTATTAATGTTAGTGTATCTAATGAAATATTATAAATAGCTAACCAAAATTACTGGTCTCATGGTATTATCCCATACCTAAAATCCAAATTATCTCATTATCTCTCAAAAAAGTAATGTTCTCATGGTCTTCCATCCTAGAGGCTCCCATGATCACATGGAAAAAAATTGAGGCTTTAATACCCCATCCCTAAAGACTCTCATTGTCTCTCCATAATCCCCATTCTGAAATCATGGAAAACGCATTTTCTATTATATTCCACAAAATCAAAAACAAAATGATCAATATAAATCAAATCTATGACAGAAACCATTTTCAAATAAATTCACAATTTATCAAAATAACTCTCAAAAAACTAAAAAACTTTTTTAAACACATCTCTTAATTCCATTTCAAAAAAATATATCCCATTAAGCCATTTTATGAAACACTTGTGGTACAAACACGCCTTCACCACTTGAAAAAACAATTATAAACCAAAAAACTAATAAACCAATCCGTGAATAACATTAAACATGGAAAAAATTAAATCCTTAAATCTTATAAGGTTTAATTTAAGAAAAAAAACCAATGGTGGTTGTAAATTTAATGATAATCCATGGAAAACCTATTCAAATAGTGAAATCTACCTAGGATTTAGTTCAATACTATTTTCCTCCACTAAAAACCACCCAGAATAGTTATAAAATCGACTCACACAACTATGACACAAAGAAAAAAAAAACAAAACCCAAATTACTCAAACTATATTTGGCCAATATATCCCATTTTATTTGACATCCCTATTTTAATTGAATTAGAATTATCAATCATTGTTTAAAAAGAATAATCCAATAAGTAATTGACTTTACTCATGTTAAACTATCCTGAATTTGACATGAAATCCACTTCCATGAATATGTAGGAGATTTAAGGCTAATAGGAGGAGATTTATTAATTAGGGATGGAAAATGATAGATCAAAAACATAAAATTCAATCGGGGTTAAATGGTAACACAAAAATTATAATACTCTATATAGGGCCACAAAGTTTGTCTACACGTTTTGGTAAAACATTTTCCAACCGTTTGATTACCACTTTATACCCAAATTACCTATCACATGATAACCCCCTGATGTTTTTTGGTTTTACAATCTATAATACATCCATAAACAATACCACTGTCACCATATGTGACTATACCACCCCATGATTATTTGAAATTATTTTTTTCATATAATTTAAATATTTTTGATATTTTACATTTCACGTAACACTGAAAATATATTATTTAATATTAAAGAACAATATTTCAATTCCAATATTTGTAACACCAAGTTAGTTTTTCACTAAATGAAAAAGAAATATCTTTCTCTACATGTAACATGGAAGTTATCTCATATTACCTAAAATAATTACATTCCTTGATGGATTTCTTAACATACAAGAATGGGTTTCATATAACATAAATATATTATTATTTAATATAATAAGATATATCATAGTCCTTAAATTATAGGGTATTAATATTACTAACCAGTATTTTAATTTTTATTAAAAAAATTGGGAAGAAATAATAGGTTACAAATTTATTAATAATGATAATATAAGGGCTAATTGAATGTAAACGATATATTTGTTTCTTCATGACCAAAATGTGTTTTGTATTAAAAAGTTAAATTAATTAAAATTATCATGTAATATTAATGTAATACATATATTATATATTCAATCTAATATGTTTGATATTAATCCATTAGTTTTGATATACGTATGATAAGAATAAACCCATCTTTGTGCTTAAAACCTAATATTTTTATAAAGGTAGTTTAACTGAATTTTAAGGGTGAACCAATTTTAAATCCAATTTTTAACTTCTAAATATTTAATATGTCAAAATAAAATTAATATCTTAATTATATTCAAAAACATTTAGGACAAATTTTCAATATTTTCATGTAAGTTTTCATTTTTTAATGAATACTTAAAATATTGATTTTTAATTCAATAAAATTTTACATCTATTTTACTTATAAGTTTATGTAATGTTTAAATTTGGAATAGAAATTTAATAAGATAAAAATTGTGTCAATAAATCCAAATTATGTCATTGGAATCAATTTTTATTTGAAATAGGGAATAAAAATGTAGCGAACATTTTGATGTTTTTACTTTAAAAAATCATAATTTAACCCTGTATGCGGGACTAAATTTAAATTAATTTATGTCACTTGTGTTATTAGAATTTGGAAAAACTGGTTCATTATTTTTAATCATCATAATTTATAATTTATAATTAGTTGAAATTATTTTTTGACAAAACATATTATTGAAGGTGTTAAAAATTAATTACAGTGACTAACGTAAAATTAATCATAATACATGAATAAACCTTAAACTTATGGACCCAAATAAAATTGAAACTTTTAAAACACCCATTTTCTAATAATATTTCGTCCAAAAAGCTAAAATTATTATTTTTTGTTGGTTTATTATTACTTTTCAAGTAAAAACATGTGTATACCTAACTTATTTTCAAACATGCCAAGTGTGTCATTTTCCATATACAGAAAAGTCAACCACATCTCCAACATCCTCACAACACATAAAAAAATTATGATCATCCAAGATCATCCAAATAAACTAACCAAGAGACCTAAATTCCTCTTTGAATCTACTATTTGTTATGAAATAATTCCATCTAATATCATTGGTGTAAACCCAAATGAGTTACCTGATTCAGAGGTAATACCCCCCCTCAAGCTCCATTCATTTATTTCCAATTGTTACTCCATAAAATCATCTTGTTCCATGACTTTATAAAAAAACACAATATCCTCCATATTCATGGATTTCATATGCTATGTTATCGACATTAACACATAGACACATCCATTTAATAGGTAACAATCTTACTTTTTACATGTACGACGAACTACCACCTCACGAAATAATGATTGCTCATTTTTTCCATTACCGAATATTATGGTGGAAATTATGACAGAAACTCTATTTATATATGATTTATATGATAATTATAGTTTCTTTATACTTATGGAATTTTTATTTTGATCATACCCTTATTATTTCAATGATGGGTAAATATGATAATTTTGATTAAGTGTAGACTACCATCCCCAAAAAGCAATGTGATTATTTCACACAATACATGGAATGTATTTTAGATATGATTATTGTACCTATATGATATAAATGAACTATTAATACAAATTTAAAGTTATTTTATACAAATATAGATATAAATATATGTCATTAACTTTATTTATTTTAATACTCCAATAAAACAGAAGCAATATTCATGTGTACAAACAACCTACCATATCCATGAATGGTTATTCAATTACATACTTATATAGTATATAGATTATTATAATACACTTATACATAATTTAAATGATATTTATTTCATGGTTTACATTATCAAAATTATGATATAAGTATAATAACCAACTATATAGTAAATTAACACATTGGAAAAAAAAGTGAATATTACACAAAGCATAACATTAACAGAAAATTGTTAACAAGTAGTTAATGTAAAGTAATAATAAAGACATGTATGGTTTTAGAAATAAGAATATGATTCCTCAAAATATGCATAATAATCATAAATTTATTATGAATTTGTTTTGAAAGAGCATGAATGTTTTGGGAAAAAAGGTTAGGGGATTTCATATCACTTTTTATTTTCATGAGATACCTGACTTAATCATCCATCATTTCATTTGTGTGGACTGTATAACTACCAACTATGTATTCAATAATTCTTATAATAAAATTTATGGGTATTTACAAATCCATTTACTGATATTTATTCAATGGTGTATATATAATAAAATATACCAAATCGGTAAAGTGATTTGGGATCAATTTGTCTTCTTTGAGACACATGCCATGTCCTGAACCTATATCTTTACATGCATTTTATATAATTCCAGTGACTAGATATATCATTATTCTCATAATCTTAATGGTATTTTGGTATTTATGTAATGTTATTATTTCATTTTTCTAATAAAAACATACCAAATTGCTAATGTTTAATGGCTATAATCTCAACATTTATCGATATTATTTATGATTATGCTCCCATTGATGAAATATTTTTATCCATACCTTAAAAACTATTATGAGATTTACTAACCTATGGTTATTCATGTTATATCATTGTAACGCTACAATTGATTCAACTCGTTGTTACAATATATAATCAATAATTGGTTTTTATAGATTTATATCATTACCTCTATATTCGATGAGAAATCATTATTCCTTCAAAACCATATTTTCATTAAAATATTTTCAGTAATATTCTACTATTTTCATATAATATTTAAATTAATTTTTTTCCTTTTTTATGTTAAAAAATATTTTAATTGTAACATCCCAAGTATGTAAGGAATAATAGATATTTTTATCTATGAATTTGATAGTGTTTTAGAGGCTTAAAATGAGAATAAATCCAATCCTCAGCATGGAAAACACTAATATTCTTAAAAGATTGTTTTACTACCTTTTAATGAAATACCCTTTTTAAATAAAACTTTTGACAATTTCTAAGATCTATTTTTCAAAATAAACTTATTATTTATGATTGGGACATTGAAATTTACAATGGATGATTTTTTGGTATTTTTCTAACAATGTACATTTTTCTATGAATAGTGAAATATACTGCATTTTACATCAAAAATGATTTTTCATCTAATTTAATTATATAATTAGATTATATTTTTAATTGGGTTTAAAGTGTAAATAGAATATATTTTTACCATTTAATAAAATGGTGGTCATTAGGATTAATTTCACTTCGGAATTGGGCATAAACTAATGACAAACCTTTCATAGATATTGTTTCAAAAAACCCGCTATTTGTTTTGACAACGGAAATTATTTTTAAATAAATTATTGCAATTTCTGTGTTTGGAATTTGGTAAAATGGATTACATATTTGGAATCAGAAGGTCCAGATTATTTAATCAATTCTCTTTTGTTTTTTCACATTATGAATAGTAACGACGATAATTATCATTAATTATCTTGATTAATGAGTAATCGGGTAGTTAAGGATAATAAAATAATATCATAATAATAAAAAATGACACCAACATGTGTCCTAATGCTACTTTATGTCTCCTAGCCGACAATGTGATGCCTTTTTCAAAACATGGGGACCCCATGGATTCACTTTTGTGTGAAAGTGACTTTTTATCTTTCTATTTTTAAAGGAAGTTAAATATAACAAAGTATGTATCACCTGAGTAAAACATTTTTAATTTTGTCTAAATAAATTATAGTTTGTACTATAAATAGTAATTGGAAATATAAAAATATTTCCTACATCATAGTATTTTTTTATAATTTTTAGACATTAAATTAATAAAATTATTTATGACATAATGATGATGCAATGATTACCTCATTAATAAACGATTTAAAAAAAGGAAAATATAATGTAAAATATAAGAATTACACATTTCAAAGACCTATTGGATGTGTATATTTCGAACCCTTATCACCTTATCCTCGAAATACATCAATGTGGTACCTTTAAAATCCTAAACTCATTTGAAAATAAAGTAACCTTTTAAAACATTCCAAGAGTGCCCCTCCTCTGCCCTTATAAAAGGCCCCCACCTCTACCACCTTACCCACACATCCAAATCCTTTGGCTCAGCCAAACACTGACCATTTTGTCTCTCCACATCCCTCTATTACTCCTAGAATCCTCACATTGGGCATAAGTCTTCCCAAGGAAGCCTTTGAGCTCAATTCAAAAAGAGTTACCCGTTTTAAAGGTAGTGTTTTCTCTTGTGTTCTTATGTTTTATTTTGCTTCTCCAACCCCATAAACTCCTTTTATTCATTTATTTTGTAACAACACATGTATCTCCCAAATACTAGTATGTTGTTATAAGAAGGATTCGAGCTACACTTACACACACCTACATCTAATGGTTAAAGAACATACTGTTTCCGTGGATGGAGAATTTCTGCCTCACGAAACTATGAGTGTTCAATATTCTTTTAACACCATAAAAGTTGACCATTAAGATGACACTATATTTATATATGATATATAATATGTTTATTTTTTACTTAATCTTCTGTATTTTTCATTATGGTATACCTTTTTGGTTTCAATTATGGGTAAACGCGATATCTTCATTTTAGGAAGTGCGGACTATCGGCCCCTCAAAGTGATTTGATTCGTTAATTCCAAATGTGGGACTTATAAAAGATTTAATTAATGATATTATATATTATATTATACTGGAATTATAATATACCTTTAGATCATTATAATTCCATTCCATAAAATATGAAATAGAAATGAAAGTAGCGTTCATGCGTACGTACGGCTTACCGTCTCCATGAACGGTGCATTTCATTTCTTACCTCTAAACATTATGTAATATTATAAATGCATGTATATACTAGATATATATGATATATATGATATCTACATCATGAGTATAACTCTGGATATAATGGATACATGAAAAACAAGTAATTATTAAGAGTGTATTTTTGACTCATGTAGCAATGATCGTAAAAACAACCGTTATTAACTTAAATAATTACATAGTGTTCCTGACATGGAAATAAATGATATAAAAGGAATAATTAACTTGGGAAAGTTTCTTAAATAGGTATAAATTAACTCAAGTTTATTATTAAGGAGATTAAAGAATGATCAAGACAAGTCGGATACGAGGTAAGGGAACTTCTTAACCCAATTTCCGTTCTTTGGGTTAATCTCCAACTTTCAAATTATGTCATGATATTATTATGTCCTATCGTGTATTTGTAATTTTTTTATGTGTAATTATAGTGAATACACATAATAGATCTATTTTATTTTAAAACAATGATCTTTTTATTGGACTTCATCTCAATCTCCTTTCATTGAGGCTTATTTTGTTTTATACACAACCTTCATTTATACGGTGTATAAGCCACTTTGACTTTTACGTTTATCCAAAAGGAATATTTTTTATACGAAGCGTTTTACTAAATGGAAAATGGGAATGTTTTCGTCATACGTATGTGTCGACAACGACTTCTCCACCACCGTTACCATTATTTATGTTTTGGCTTCCTCTACAAGCCATACTTTAAAAAAAAGAAACATAAATTCCATGTTTTACTTTTCTTTTATTTTGGTATTGAAAATGGTTTTCATAATGTTTTTATATCAATGTGTTGTATTGATATCATGAGATTGAAATTTGTAAATGTTATGTTTCCTTTGTGCAAGTTTTATGTGATATGATTATGTTATGGTTCTTGGGAATTATTATGAAGACGAGTGGTTCCATGATAAACTAAGGGCGGTTGAGCCCGATATAGCTCTCTAATGCATTAGGTAATGCGAAGGGGTTAAACGTTGAGGTTTCTCTGAATAGATTTAGGGAATATACTATGATGGGTATTCTAAACATAACCAAGAGGGTTACTCCCTACGTAAGAATGTTATGAATTCTTCAATATACCTTTATGTCTTATGATTTCTATGATTTATTCTTGATTTTAGGTGGTATGTTAATGTGATTATTTTTTAAGAGTAGAGTATGATTTCATTGATTCTTGTGTGTACATGTACTCATGTTTCCTTTCTATATTTTTATATCCCTTACTGAGCTTTTTATGCTCCTCCCAAGTTTTTGAAATGTTTTTCATAGGTCAAGGGAAGGGTATATGATATGATGATAGTGTCAAGGAAGTGTCAAGAAAGAATCCATTTTTATTTTTCAATATGTTTCCATTGATGGGAAAAATGAATATTATCTTTTATGTATCCACTTTGTTTAATTGTGGAATGTAATGCAAGTTTGATGATCAAATTCTCTAATACTCTAAACCTGAAAAGATCCTCAACGTGTATTCATGAAGTAACTCAAGATTAAGTATGGTTTAAGGCTGGGGCCTTATAGTTGGTATCAGAGGTCGGTTTAGATAACTTTAGAAGTTAGAATCCTATTAAATGATTATCCAAAAAAAATTTATGGTAAAATTGAAATGATATAGCATTTGAAGATTACCAGGTTACTTCATCTAAGACATTTTGGTTCAGAATGGTTTTCCGCAGAGGAAACAGGGAAGCAGTGCTAGGAAGGCATACAGAAGGGAATAACCTTCCGAATCAGCATCCTGAGATGGTTCGAATAGGAACTGAATAATTTGTTGCAGTAATGGTGCAGTTGACTCATGTGATAAATGGTCGTGGTATCCATGCACGAGATCTGCCAGATCAACCATAGACAAACATGTCAGTGGTGGAACATTTCATGAGGCGAAATCCCCCATCATTCAGAGGATCATCTGACCCTGTTGTAGCTGAAGGGTGGATTAAAGCACTGGAGAATATTTTCGATGTCATGGGGTGTTCAGACAATCAAAAGGTTAGTATTGCTAATTACTGTTCGGAGGGAGAAGCAGATCAATGGTGGTTGATGGTTAAAAATATCATGGACGCTGATGATATTGATGCTATTGACTGGGATGAATTAAAAGGTATGTTTCTTGTGAAGTATTTTCCTAGGGTTGTTCGACATAGGATGTAAAAACAAGTCTTCGAATTGAGGCAAGAGGAAGACTCAGTGGCTGCCTATGAAGAGAGGTTCACTCGATTGGCAAGGTATGCTATAAATTTTATCTGAGACATTGATAGTAAAATAAATAGTTTTTACTCCGGATTAAATCCAAAATATCAAAGGGCTTTAGCTTATCGTGAGTTCAAAAGTTATGAAAATCTTCTTCTATGTGCTGAGAAGGTGGAAATGGAGTTTCTCAATGATAAAGTGTTCTATAACAACAAGCAGAAGAAGAGACCGAGGTGGTAGGAGAAGGGAAAGAATTCTTCAAAAAATTCTGATGGTAAGAAAACTATGTTTACAGTTTGTGATTAATGTGGGAAAAGGCATGCTGGGGAATGTCTTCTGAATTCTAGAAAGTGCTACCGCTGTGGTAAGATGGGACATAAGGCTCGTGAGTGCACTGAAAAAGATCAAGGTGAAGGTAAGACCAAAATATTATTTATAGTTAATGAAATGTTTTAAGTGAAATTAGATGGGTCACTATAATAATGAGTGTCCGAGAAAGATCTTGAGTGATGGGAATCAGTTAGACTACAAGCAGAAAGGGGTGCTGAAATACATTGAAACTACTTCAGCCGATGTCGGGCCATCAAATGAAGTTTTATTAGGTACTTTGTTTTTTCAGATTATGCCACTGTGTTGTTTGATTCGGGGTCTACACATTCTTTCATCTCTGAAAACATTTCTAGTAAAATGGGAATACCATCTCAAGAAATGACTCTTGAACTTTTGGTAAACACACCTGGGGGAAATGTTGAGGCAAAAAGAATTTATAAGAATCTTCATATCCTTATTTGTGGAAAGAACCTACTTGCAAGCCATATTGTTTTACGTCTAGTAGAGTTTGATGTTATCCTGGGTATGGATTGGCTCTCTATTTACCATGCTAAGATTGACTGTAGAGATAAAGAATTATCTTTTCAGAAAGAGATTCAGTTTGTGTACAAGAATGAACCCTTAGTTTTGATAACATATCAAGAGGCTGTGAAACTTGTAAAAGATGGAAATGAATGTTACCTTGCACATATTGTTGAAAACAATGGAACTGTTCAGATTAATGATGTTCCGGTGGTAAATGAGTATCATGATGTCTTTCCTGATGCATTTCCTGGAATAATACCAGATCGAGAAGTTGAGTTTACTGTAGACTTAGTTCCTGATGCTAAGACAATTTCAAAACCCCCTTATAGAATGGCTCAAATTAAACTTTTAATGTTGAAGGAGCAATTTCATGATTTATTAGAGAAAGGTTTCATTCAACCAATATCATCACCATGGGGTTATCTTGTTTTATTTGTTAAAAAGAAATATGGTTCTATGAGGTTTTTCTTTGATTATAGAGCCTTGAATAACATCACTACTAAGAACAAATATCCTTTGCCTCATATCGATGATTTGTTTGATCAGCTCCAGGGAGCTCAGTATTTTTCAAATATTGACCTGAGATCGGGGTACCATCAGTTATAGGTAAAGGAAGCAGTTGTTTCGAAGACTGCGTTTCATACAAGATATGGCCATTATTAATTTGTAGTAATTCCTTTTGGGCTAACCAATGCACATGTTGTATTCATGGACTTAATGAATAGAATTTTCCATGAGTTCCTGGATAAATTTGTGGTTGTTTTCATTGATGATATTTTGGTGTTTTCTAAAAGTAAAGAGGAGCATGAAAGATATTTAAGGGTTATTTTGAAAACTATGAAAGAAAAAAAATTATGGGAAATTCAGCAAGTATGAGATTTCGTTGCAATTTTTTTTTCCTTGGTCATATTGTTTCTAAAGATTGGATAACTTTTGATCCTGAAAAAAACAAAGTTTGTGGAAGAATGGCCAAGACCCACAAATGTAACTGAGATTCATAGCTTCCTTGGTTTGGCGGGCTATTAACGAATGTTTGTTAGAAATTTTTCACGGTTATCTAGTCCAATGACTAAGCTAACTCGGAAGGGTGTTAAGTTTATCTGGACAAAAGAATGTGATGATTGTTTTCAGGAACTGAAAAGAAGATTGGTGAATGCCTAGGTTTTGGCATTACCTTCCAGGAATGGAGAGTTTGTTAACTACAGTGATGCTTCATTGAAAGGACTTGGTTGCGTCTTAATGAAGAATGATTAGGTAATTGCTTATGATTCACGACAGTTGAGAACTCATGAGGTAAACTACCCTACACATGATTTGGAATTAGCTGCTGTTGTTTTCACTTATAAAATTTGGGGGCATCATTTGTATGGGGTAAAGTGTGAAATATATACCGATCACAAAAGTTTAAACTATATATTCACTCAGAAATAATTGAACATGAGACAGAGGAGATGGATAAAATTAATCAAGGATTATGATTTTACAATTCATTACCATCCGGGAAAAGCAAATAAAGTGGCTGATGCTTTGAGTCGAAAAAGTAATGCTACATTAACAATGTTGCATTTGGAACATGATACTTTGGTTAAGGATTTTATGAACATTGGCATAGATGTTTTTGGTGCAGGATGTTCTTCTGTTTTTTTAGGTATTAGTGAAATATTCTCTATCAGATAGAATCAAGAAAGCACAGAAGCAAGATAGTGAGTTGCAGAAAAAGGTAGAGATGGTTTAGAAGGGTGAGTTGCATGAATTCAATATTGATAATGTTTTTTTAGATTTGGGAAGATATTGTGTGTGTCGTGTGTTTCACAGTTGAAGAGAGATTTGTTATGTCAATCTCATAGTTCTCCGTTTTCAGTCCATCCTGGCAGTATTAAGATTTATAGAGATATTCAAAAGTATTACAGTTGGGACGAAATGAAAAGGGATATTGCTAATTTTACTGTGAATTGTTTGACATGTCAATAGGTTAAAGTATAGTGGTAGTTACCAAAAGGGATGCTTTAGCCTTTACCAGTGCCAGAGTGGAAATGGGAAAATATATCCATGGACATCATTGTGGGATTACCGAAGACACCTCAAGGTAATACTGCAATCTGGTTTATTGTCGATATCTTGACTAAATCTTCTCATTTCCTTGCCATACGAGATACTTTTTCCCTAGATAAAATTTCCCATTTGTATCTTAAAGAGATAGTCTGGTTACACTGAGTTCCTCTCTCCATTGTATCTGACCGTGATCCTAGGTTCAATTATAACTTTTGGAAAGGCCTTCAGAAGTCGTTGGGTACTGAATTGAATTTTAGTACAGATTTTCATCCTCAGTCAGATTGGAAGTCAAAACGAACAATTAAGACATTGGAATATATGCTATGTGCTTGTTCGATGGATTATCAGGTATGTTGGTACCAACTTCATTCATTGGTTGAATTTTCATATAATAACAGTTTTCATTCCAGTATACAGATGGAACCATTTGAGGCGTTATATGGGAAGCGGCGTAGAACTCCAGCTTTCTAGGATGATGTGGGTGAAAGGAAGCTGATGGGACCAGAATTGGTAAAAGAGTTGGCAGAAAAAGTTCAGCTGATATAGAAACACCTGAGAACAGGACAGAGAAGGCAAAAGAGTTATGCGGATAACCAGATGAATGACTTATCTTTTGAGGTAGGTGATCATGTTTTTCTCAAAGTTTTACCAAGGAAAAGTGTGATGTGATTTGCTAAGAAAGGAAAGATGAGTGCAACGTTCATTGGACCATATGAATTTCTGGAGATAGATGGATCAGTTGCATACTGAGTGGCTTTACCTCTGAGTTTATCTCAGGAACACAATGTTTTTCATGTTTCGATGTTGAGAATGTATATGCTAGATCCATCTCATGTTTTGAGTCCAGGGGTAGTTCAGCTAGAAGAGAACCTATCTTATGAGGAACAACCGTTCCAGATTCTTTACCACAGGGAGCAAGTGTTACAGAATTAGTTGATTCATCAGGTAAAGGTTTTGTGGAAAACCCACATGATTGAAGAGGCAACATGGGAATCTGAAAATGCAATGAGGGATAAATACCCTCACGTATTCGATAAGTAAATAAATTTCGGGGAAAAAATTTTCTAAAGGGGGGAAGGATGTAACATCTCAAGTAAGTAATGAATAATAGATATTTTTATCTATTAATTAGATATTTTTTTAAGAGGATTAAAATGAGAATAAATCCAATCTGAAGCATGGAATACACTAATATTCTTAAAATATTGTTTTATTGTCCTTTAATGGAAAACCATTTTTAAATCAAACTTTTGACAATTTTATAAGCTCTATTTTTCAAAATAAACTTATTATTTATGGTTGGGACATTGAAATTCACAATGGATAATTTTTTGGTATTTTTCTGACAATGATTATTTTTTAATGAATAGTTAAAAATACTGCATTTTACATCAAAACAGCATTTTCATCTAATTTAATTATATTTTTAGATTATCCTTTTAATTTTTTATAGTTTAAATAGAATATATTTTTACCATTTAATCCAATGGTGGCCATTAGGATTAATTTCACTTTGGAATTGGGCATAAATTAATTGCAAACGTTTCATAGATATTGTTTCAAAAAAACCCGCTATTTGATTTGACAAAGGGAATTATTTTTAAATAAATTATTGAAATTTATGTGTTTGGAATTTGGTAAAATGGATTACATATTTGGAATCATAAGTTCCAAATTATGTAATCAACACTCTTTTATTTTTGGACATTATGAATAGTAACAATGGTAATTATCTTTAATTATCTTGATTAATGAGTAATCAAGTAGTTAAGGATAATAAAATAATATCATAATAATAAAAAATGAAACCAACATATGTCCTAATGCTATTGGTTTTCTAATGGAAGCCCATGGTTTGCCTTTTTCAAAACTTGGGGACCCCATGGAATCACTTTTGTGTGAAAGTGATTTTTGTCTTTTTTTAAAGGAAGTTAAATATAACAAAGTATGTATTACCTGAGTAAAACATTTTTAATTTTGTGTATATAAAGGATATTTTGGACTATAAATAGTAATTGGGAAGATAAGAAGATTTCCTACATCATATTAATTTATTTATAATTTTTAGACATTAAATTAATCAAATTATATATGACATCATGATTATGAAACAATTACCTCATTAATAAACGATTTATATAAAATGAAAAGATAATGTAAAATATAAGACATACACATGTCAAAGTTCTATTGGATGAGTATATTTCGATCCCTTATCACAATATCCTTTAAATACATCAATGTGCGACCATTAAAATCTGAAACACATTTAACAATAATGTAACCTTTTATAACATTCCAAGAGTGCCCCTCCTCTCCTCTTATAATAACTCCCCACCTCAACCACCTTACCCACACTTCCAAAGCCTTTGTCTCATCCAACCCTTGACCATTTTTTCTCTCAACATCCCTCTATTACTCCAACAAGCCTCACTTTGGGTAGAAGACTTCCCAAGGAAGCTTTTGAGCTCAAATCAAAAAGAGTTACCCGTTTTAAAGGTAGTGTTTTCTCTTGTGTTCTTATGATTTATTTTGCTTCTCCAACCCCATAAACTCTTTTTATTAATTTATTTTGTAACAAAAGAAGTATCTTACATATACTAGGATGTTTTTAAAAGAAGTATTTTAGCTACAATTACACACACATACATCTTATTGTTAAAGAACATACTGTTTCCGTGAATGGCGAATTGCTGCCTCACGAAATGACGATTGTTCAATATTCTTTTATCACCTTCAAAGGTGGCCACTAAGATGAAACTAAATTTATATATGATATATAATAAGTTTATGTTTTACTTAAGATTATTTATTTTTCCTTTATGGAATATCTTTATGGTTCCCATTATGGTTAAACGCGATATCATCATTTTAGGAAGTGCGGACTACTGCCCCCCTCAAAGTGATTTATTCGTTAATTCCATATGTGGGATGTATAAAGGTTGTAATTAATGATATTATATATTATATTATACTGGATTAATAATATAACTTCATATCATTATAATTACATTCCATAAAATACGAAATAGAAATGAAAGTAACGTTCATGCGTAGGTACGGCTTACCGTCTCCATGAACGGTGCATTTCATTTCCTACCTCTAACCGTTATGTAATATTATAAATGCATTTATATACTGTATATATATGATAAATATGATATCTACATCATGAGTATAACTCTGGATATAATGGATACATGAACAACTTGTAATTATAAAGAGTGTATTTTTGACTCGAGTACCAATGATCGTTAAAACGACCATTATTAACATAAATAATTACATAGTTTTCATGACATGGAAATAAGTGATATAAAAGGAATAATTAACATGAAAAAGTTTCTTAAAAAAGTATAAATTAACTCAAGTGTATTATTTAGGAGATTAACGAACGATCAAGTCAAGTCGGATACGAGGTAAGGGAACTTCTTAACCCAATTTCTGTTCTTTTGGTTAATCTCCTGCTTTCAAATTATGTCATGATATTATTATGTCCTATCTTGTATTTGAATTTTTTTATGTGTAATTATTGTGAATACACATAATAGATCTAATTTATTTAAAAACAATTATCGTTGTATGGGACTTCGTCTCAATCTCCTTTCATTGAGGGTTATTTTGTTTTATACACAACCTTCTTTTATATGGTGTATAAGCCCCTTTTACTTTTATGTTTATCCAAAAGGAATCTTTTTTATATGAAGAGTTTTACTAAACGACAAAATGGAATGTTTCTGTCATACGTATGCGGCGACAATGACTTCTCTGATGCCGTGACCATTATTTATGTTTCGGCTTCCTCTACAAGCCATTCTTTTTTCAAAAAAATAAAAATAAATACCATGTTTTACTTTTCGTTTATTTTGGTATTGGAAATGGTTTTAATAATGTTTTTATATCAATATGTTGTATTGATATATTGTGATTGAAATTTGGAAATGTTATGTTTTCTTTGTGCATGTTTTATGTGATACGATTAAGTTATGGATCTTGGTAATTATTATGAAGATGGGTGGTTCCGTGATAAACTAAGGGCGGGTGAGCCCGATATAGCTCTCCAATGCATTGGGTAACATGAGTGGGTTAAACTTTGAGGTTTCACTGAATAGATTTTGGGAATATACTGTCATTGGTATTCCAAATGTAACCAAGAGGGTTACTCCCTACGTAAGAATGTTATTAATGCCTCAAGTTACCTTTATGTCTTATGATTTCTAGGATTTATTCTTTATTTGATGAGGTATATTAAAGTTCTTATGTTTTATGAGTAGAGTATTATTTCATTGATTCTTGTGTATACATGTACTCATGTTTCCTTTCCATATTTTTATATCCCTTACTGAGATTTTTATGCTCATCCCATGTTTTTGAAATGTTTTTCACAGGTCAAGGGAAGGGTACATGATATGATGATAGTGTCAAAGAAGTGTCCAGAAAGAATACATGTTTTATTTTTAAATATGTTTCCATTGATTGGAGAATCAATACTATCTTTTATGTAACCACTTTGTTTAAATGTGGAATGTAATGCAAGTTTTATGATCTAATTCTCTAAATCTCTAAACCTGAAAAGATCCTCAACAAAAATTCTTGAAGTAACTCAAGATTAAGTAAGGTTTAAGGCTGGGGCCTTATATTAATGGAATATTCATGTCACATTGTGAACAATGAATTTTTCTTACATTTTTACCACAAAAAAGAAATTTTCTTATTACCTCATACGATAGGTACAAATTTATCCACCTTTATTTCATTATTCATTCTTTTAATTTATAAAATTCTAATTTTTAAGAATATGTTTTGAAATGGTATTAATTGAGGGAAATTGTCTAATTTTTTTTAAAGATCATCTTATAATTTTTCAGGTAAAATGGATTTCAAAATCATTACAATCACCTGTTATATGTTTTGAAGGAAAATGGTCTCCAACAATATTGCATCTTCTCATTATATGTTTAAAAAAGAAAATGGTTTCCAATAGGTTTTAAAATACTACATTATAATATTTCACATAAATTTTCATGAAAATTAGTGTCAAAATATGTTATGTTTTAAATAGTATTTATCAATGATGGAATGTTATTTTCTTAATGAAATTACTTGGAATGACATGTAAAAATTATTTTCCATATATTATAGCATCATTTGATTTCACAAAATCACTTCTAGGAAATGATCTGAAGGTTCCATTAATATTATTTCTCGAATGGATTATGTTTTGATTGAATGATTTTTATGATATACATTTCTCTTCCTTTGGTTATATGCTTTTGAAACCCACTTCATTTCACAGTTTATGGTTGAATGATATGATTGTGAAACCAATCTATATTACATAGGTTATGATGTGATGAAATACTGTTAATACCCATTAAATTTCATGGTTTCTGATTTGATATTTATAAAACTCATATATTTTTATATTTCATGATTTGATAAATGTTTTATTATATAATTTAGAACATGTATGAATGATTTTATTATGAGATAGGTGTGAATTATATCTCTTTTCACTAAATTGGGTAATGATTTTTATCATAAGAGACAATAATTGGAATCAAGTTAATGGGATTGATCGAATATGGAATGGTGCTTAAATCAGATCCCATATAAGGAAAGGACCATGATTTTCGAAGGTGGTGTGTCTCTCCTAGAACATGAAGTCACTAATAAGATGGAATATAGTGAAACCTGATCCACTATGGGTAGATGGGGAAACTAGACCCACTATGGGAATATGGGGAATACTGCACCCTTACAATGAAAAGACATGGAATGGTTACGTTGGTGTGTCCCACCCTATAAGTTCATTTCCCATGAGAATCATTAATAATTTCCTGCAATTCTTCTAGTCTTTTGTGGAATTATATCACATGTTTATTCATTCCACGATTCCATGTCATATTCATAAGTTATCATTTCACATCTTATGTTCTTTATTTACAAGTGATTCATGTCTTATGAAGATCTATCTCTATTCTATTATTCATTTCTATGATCTCTGATTATAACAGTTTGATCATATATTGTTACGATCATATTCTCATACCACAATTATCATGATTATGTATACATTTCTCCCTTTTTTAACATTAATGAGCACCTAATCTCACCACTTATTATGTTTTATTTCCCAGGTTATCATGATATGCTATATGTATAATGTGTCTAAGAAGGATTAACATCATGATGAACCAAGTGGGAGATAATGTATCTCTTTTATATACTAGTGTTTATGTTTTCATTTTTCTAAATGTACTAAAATAATATGGTCATTGGGCGTCTGTTTTTATAATGATTTATGTATTTTAAAAAATTAATGTTATTTCTATGTACATTATCAATGGATATTAAGAGTTGGTGTCATATAAAAATAAGTCATCTAATCCTTGTGAACTCTCACATGTGAGAATTTGATGAAGAATGGCTCTTTTCCGAAGGGATTCATGATGAAAGGGATGGAACAGGGGATGATGGTGTGTCCCACCTAGGAGGTATTTCCTCCTATAGAGTGCTTTGATAGGAACTAATAATATTAAAATGAAAATAATTTTTGATCGTTATAGTTAGTATTAGAGTAATGGCTGAGTTAAACATTTTATACTAGGATGAGATAACATTTTTGAGACCCCTAGGGATATTTTTGAGGATATATCCTGGGATGCCTCGATGGATATGTTTAATGATAAGATATTGTTAATGTAAATGTCCTAGAAATTTAGTAAGGGTGGGAGTGAATGAATTACTAGAAATAAATCCACATCTGGATAATATAAGTGGATGTAGATCTATAATAGATGAACCTTGGTGTAACAACACTGAAAATATGTCTTTGGTGTGACTTATTTAAATCTGGTACATGCTGAAGGGCCTTTTACAAACTAAGATTGACTCTCTTTGGTGGATATGATTTGGAAATTCAAAAAATCATCATGAACAATCATGAAGGATTTAAATAGAGGATAACTATAAATAACGTATGATAAAACTAAGGATTAATCAATTAAAGAAGTAAGTTTCATGATTTATACACCCCATAAGTAATTATTTTTCATGATTATATGGTATCCCATTATGATTAATTTATCCCATTCTAATCATTTTGGTTTTAGACATGTAATGATCTAATAGAAACATAGTCAATATTAAATGTTTTAGATGAGGGATGTATAGGAATTATGTGAATCGATTTCCTAGTTGAAATCCCAAAACGAGTATAATGATGGTGGTATGAGTAGTGGTTATTCTTTTGATGATAGAGAGACCACACATGACATTTGAAAGGTATGTGATGTGCCCCAAGTATTTTTTACATTAAACATATGAATATTAATAATATTTAGTTTTTGGAACCTTACGAGATGATTCAAATTTCAAATTGTAGGAAAAATTATTAGTTAACATGTTGATGAATACTTTTTATTGGTTTAGGAAAAAATTTGGATGAAGGAGTTATTTGTGTTTTGGAATTCTATAAATAAGTAATATATGAATCATAAAATATAAAAGTATTTAAAAAAATTCATTATGTTTTGAAAATGATATGTTTAATGCTGATGAAGACCTAGAAAATTGATATTTTGATTAATGGGTAGTAACCCTAAATTTGATGAAGATGATGAGAAAATTGGGATTATCTTTATTGAAGAGGTGATTGATTTTGATAAAGTAAATTAGATGGCACTAATTACCCTGGATATAATTATTTATTTGTTGAAAATGTGTTATATGTCATAATGAGTTAATTTTAAAACTTATTTTTTAAGAAATATATCCAATATACTTTAAAATAAGGATACATAAATGATAACTATATGGATTTATGGTAGTTTAGGTTATTATCATGTTTTAAGAAAATAGATGATCAATGTATTGAATTGTTTGAAATGTGAAAAACAAGAGATACTTTTCAATATGTGGTGGTTAAATTATTATATGATTTTGTGACCTAATTTCTAAATATTTCAACTTTTATCTTTTTGAATGTTTATAAGGTTATCCATTTAAACACTGTTTCAGTTAAACATTCGATGAAGTTTGTGAGATTATGGTATTGTCTCGCCAAATGAGGATTTATACATATTAGATAACCTATTTTAAGAAATTTATATAGATGATAACTAATTACAAATGGTGGGTCAGTTATTTGATCTCATAATCTGTTAGTTCATTAGGAATGGAAAATATTCCTTTAATCCCTATAGTTTGTGATGAAGTGGGAATTGATCAAGTAAAAAAACAAAAGTGGGATATTGTACATATACAAATGAATGAAATGAAGTACATGTATATTCTTTTTAATTTTCTTTAACATTGGGGAAAAGGTCTGTGAAACCAAAAGTTATATCCTAATACCTTCATTTTCAATAAATCAAATGGCTCATTAGATCATCGTAGATGTTATAATTTTAATTGTTCACTTTATCCAATCATTGTTCTCTATCAATATCAATCTGAAACTAATTGATATATTTTACATTCATGTCTAGGTTTTCACATCCTACCTATTTTCTCCTATGTGGTAAAATAGTTATTTGTTACATTTAGTAACCATTATTTTTCAAGCATTTTTTTATTAAAAGGAATTTTTATTATTCTTTTTTTCCATGTGGGTTTTTTTAATCAAACAATGAATTATTAAAAGTTTGATAAACCAAATTATATTTTTGGTTAAAATTTCATTTTTAGGGGGTATAATATATTACCTAGTGATTTATTGAATTATTTTTTTCAAAATAATTTAATCATTTTCATATTATTCATTTTACACAAAAGAAAAAAAAGTTTATTTTATAATAAATCACTATTTGTGTCTTATGTTATACGAAACAACTATTTAATCATTCACTACACAAAAAATAAATTTTATATTTCCTTATATTAAATATTGAGGTTATCTTGATTTACATGAAACAACAACATTCCTCTATGGGTTGCATAACACACAAGATCGAGTTTTACCAAACAGTAATATAAAATTATTTAATATAATAGGATATAAACTAGTTTTTAACTTATGTGTTTTTATTATTATTTTATAAATTATTAAAATATATTATTTAAACATATATGAGAAGAATTCATAGGTTACCAATTATTAAAAAATATAAATATAATAACCAATTAAATATTAAGGATGTATTTTTTTTATACACCCAGCGGTATTTTGGGTTAATAAATTAAATTAATTAAATATATTTAGTAAAATTTATGTAATAAATATTATATATATTAAATATAATATTAATGATATTCATTCAATATATTATTTCAACATAAGATAAGAACAAATCTAACTTTATGCTTAAAACCCTATATTTTTATAAATGTAGTTTTACGTCGTTTTAATGGAGAACCAATTTTAAATCCCATTTTTGAAAATTTTATGATTTAAAATTTCAAAATAAATTTCAAAATTGAAATATAATAATATAAATTAAGTTACGATAAATTTTTAGTATTTTTCTGTATGGTATCATTTTTTGGAATAGTAAAAAATTTGACATTTAATTCAAAACTGCTTTTTCACTAAATTAAATTTAAGTATATATTTTATTTTAAATTGGTTTAATAGTTTAATTATATCCAATATTTATGAATTAATAAAATATAGGTCAATTAAATATATATCCAATTAAAATTGGGTATAAAAACATAGCAACTCTTTGGATGTTTTTACATTAATTACTTGCATTGTCATCTTATCTCCAGAATTAAATTTAAATTAATTTATACAAATTCTGTGATTGAAATTTTGAAAAATGGATTAAATAATTTTAATAATAAATATTTTTTACGTAAAATGAAGTCGACCTAATTTTTTACCAAAAATATTACAGAATACAGTTAAAATTAATTCCAGTTATTTAGGTAAAAATAAACATGACAAGGGAATAAACCTTAATCATTTTGGCCCAAATGCCCAATCCAAATGTAGAAACCCCATTTTATGGCCATATATAATATACATAAATTAAATTATTTATTTTTGTTAGCATTTATGTCTTGTTTTATGAAATATCTTGTGTACATCTAACTTGTTTAAAAAAATAGAAATGCATACTTTCCATTCTCTATAAAAGGACACCACTTCTCCCACTTCGTCTAATGTATAAAAAACATTATTTATACCATTATATAACATATAAACATCACTAAAACGCTCACATAATACTCTAATTCTCCCTTTGGGAATATATACTTACATGGAATCCCATGTTTTCAAATTAAAAGGAGTTACCCGATTAATAGGTAACACCCTCCCTCAAGATCGTTTCCATTATTTCCATTCTCCAGTCCCTAAAATCCTCATATTCCGTTAATTTATAAAAAAATTAGTATCATAAATATAATAATATGGGTTTATTCAAAATATTATACCTATGATAACACACACTTCTATCTAATGGGTAATAGATATATTGTAAACATGAATGGTGAACTACCATCCTATGTAAGGATAATGATTCATTTTTTCATTATAGCTTATCATGGGGGAAAATATGATGTTAAATCTATTTTATGTTTTATTTTTATGATATTAATAATTTATTTATTGTTCTTTAATTTTTATTAAGAAAACAACCTTATTGTTATACATTTTGAAAATATGATAATTGCTTTTGTGAAATTCTGGACTTCCACCCAATCAAAATGATGTGATTCGGTAAATAACAACATGAAAGTTATTAAGGATATTTTTAGGGATACAATATGATATAAATGATTCAATAATCGTAATATAATGGTATTATATACCTATATCCAAATACATATATGTCATTTACTTTCATTCTTTTGACATGTCAATAAAATGGAAGCAACCTTCATGAATATGTATGGCCTACCATCTTAATGCATGGTGTATAAAATTTAATAATTATATATTAAATATTTTATTATAATACATATATTCTAAACATAATTTATATTTATATCGTGGTTTACTTCATATAAATTCTAATATATTTATAAGGACTGTGGATTTAAAAAATTAAGACACAAGCAAAAAACAAAGACAATATTCCCAGAGGCATAACATAAACATGAAATTGTTAACAGGAGTGTAATATAAAGTCATAATAAAACTATATATTGTATTATAAATAATAAAATTGATTTATAATATTTTTATAACCATATTTAATTTATTATACAGGTGTCTGGAATGAGTTTGATGAGAGTCAATACTCAAGATAAGGGGATTTCATCACACTTTTTATTTCTGTGAGAGACATATCATAATCATTAATTGTTTCATTTGTGTTATATGTATACTAACTATTGATGTATTATATAAATAATATATATTAATATATTTTTATTTACATATTCATTTTATGTTCATAGTTTCATGATTTCATTATTTTAAAAGTTTTTAAATCAGTTAAGTGATTTTGTCTCAATTTTTCTTACGTGAGAAACATGAAATTTTATACACCTATATATGTACGTGATATATATATTTATCTTTTCATGTCATATTCGGAATCATATTATCTTCATTATATGTTAAGATTAATTTAATTTTATTATTTCCACTTTGGATTTATCGAATGTTACCAAATTGGTAATGTTTTATCTCTATAATATAACCATTTATTGAGATTGTTTATGATTATGATCCCATTGATGAATAAATATGATCAATATCTCTATAATTCTTAGGATTTTTCATAGACTATGTTTATTAATTTTATATACATATAATGGTTTCGTTTTCTCACTCTTTGGTAGATTAGAAGATCAAGAAATTGTTTTTAAGAAAGTATGAATTTACCACTCTCATTGATCTAAAATATGTCCTCCTTCAAAAACATGTATTCAAAAAAGGATTTCCAGGAATATTATACTATTATACAATAATACCTAAAAATAATTTTTTCCCTTTTTATTTTAACAAATTTTTCAAGTAATCTTCATGTCACTTTCAGAATAAGTCATTTTTCATTCCTTTTAACCACCAAATATGAATACCTTTTTTACCTAATATGAAATGTACGGATTTACCTGAAACCATTAATATAAATCATTCTTATTATTTTAAATAAAATATCTTTTATGAAAATGTTTTTTAATGGTAATTTTAAGGGGAATTTATTTTCAAAAAAATTAGGATGCTTTTAAATGTTTTCAATGGGAATTTTTTCAGAATTTTTTCAATAAACTTTTATATGTTTTCAAGAAAATTGGATTTCATTATGATTTTATGAGTTTTTAAGGAAAATTTATTACAAAAATTTTTCAATACCGCATTATATGATTAAAATCAATAAATCTCCAAAAAAAATCAAATACTTTTTTATAAACAATTAATATTATTTTCTAGAAAATTGTTTTCAACATTTTTAAATTATAATGGGAATTTTTATATGTCTAACTAAAATTTTAATCAAGAAATGATTTTTAAAGATATTTAATTATTATTTTCTATCTAGGGTGACATCTTTTTAATTTAATAATTCCCTTTCTATGAAATAATCCAATAGTTCTATTCATATTCATTCCTACATTGATTATTTTTTTATGGAATTATTCTTATGAAACATTTTTATCCCTAATGGGTTATATGATTTTCAAACATGTTAATTTTCATTGGGTATTCTTTGATGAAATGATTATGAAATCTATATATATTCCATAGGGTATGAGGTCATTAAATGTAAATGATGCCGATTTTATTTCATGGTTATTTTTTGATTTTTATAAAAATCATCTCTATTTATGGGTCATGATGTGATGAAAGTGTTATGTATTTTTCCACATGTATGAATTACTTTATTGTGATATGTGTGGGACTTATATATCCCTCTAATGCGGTGAGTACATATTTATATTTCATGAGTTAATGTTGGGAATCAGGTCAATGTGCGTAATCTATTATGTGACGATGGGGAAACTTGATCCCTTATACTAAATGGACTACGAATGGGGATGGTTTTATGTCCAACCTAGTAGGTTTATTCATCATGGAGATGGAATGTGGGGAAACATGATCCTCTATGGGAGGACAGGGAAACCTAATCCACTCTCGGAATATAGGGAAACCCTATCCCTTAAAAGGATTGGACTGTGACTAGGGATGGTGGTGTGTACTGCCATGCATGTGTTGTTCCCAGGAAGTGCCTTGATATGTTATAGAAATGAGTATTTAATTCTATGGAATGATATCACATGTTTTTTCATTCCACAATTACATCTTTTATTACTAAGATAATATTTCATGGCTTATTTTATTTATGTCCATGTGGTCCATTTTTTCATGAACATCAAATATCAATTACATTATTCATGTTTATGATCAGTGATTAGCAGGTTATCACATTCTAATTATATGATTATGTCACCATACTACTATTCTCATGTTTAGTGTCACAACCCACCTCCTCGGTCCATGAACCTTATCATTTGACCCCATGTGTCTCTTTTATTACCTTGGTTGCCTTCCCAGCACACCATAGGCTATTACTCACTAAGGTCGCATATTAGACTAATGAATGTCCCCACATGCCAACACATGTTCTTTAAGTGTGTTTTGTCCTCACTAAAACACACCATGGGAGACTTACTAGAGGGTCACCCATCCTGATTACTAGTCCAGGCCATGCATGCTTAGTTGTGGAGTTCTAATCATGTAGAGGCCTAAAAAAAAGGTGCACCTTATTGACATGGGTAGTAACATTTATCCTTTTAAGTCTCACATTTCCCAGTGTGTTACAATATCCACCCCTTTAAAGCAGAACACCCTCATTGTGGACCCCAAGACTCAAACCTAGGCAGTGCCTAATCACATCTGGTTGGGTATTGGCTCTGATACCATTAGTCACGACCCACCTCCCTAGGTCATGAACGTTTTCATCTGACCCCATGTGTCTCCTATAATACCTTGGTTTCCTTCCTATCACACCATAAGTTCTTACTCACTAAGATCTCTTATCAGACTAATGAATGTCCCCACAGGCCAACACATGTTCTTTCAGTGTGTTTTTTCCTCATTCACACACACCCTGGGAAACTTCCCAGAAGGTCACCCATCCTGATTACTACTCCAGGCCAAGCATACTTAACTATGGAGTTCTAATCATGTGGGCTCTCAAAAATAAAGGTGCACCTTGTTGACATGGGTAGTAACATTTATCCCTTTATGTCTCCCTTTTCCATGGGTATTACATTTAGGGTTACATTGTATCCATTTTTTACCCATAATGAGCATATGAGATCACCCATTTTATGATTCCTTACCTAGGTTATAAAGATATGTATTAAGTATGATGTGTCTAAGAGGGGTTCTAATAATGAAGAACCTAGTTGGAGATAACGTATCTCGCTAATGTACAATTGTTTGTGTTTACATGTATCCAAATTCACTAAAATAATACGGTCTTTTATGTATATTTTTATAATATTTTATGTATTCTACAAAGGTAATGTAATTTATATTTATGTTATGTACATGTCTTTATAGTAACAATATAGAATGGTTAGATTCAAGGTTTAACAGATCATGCACTAACTATGTTTCTATTTTATTTTCCACAAAAAACCCGATTTCCACCACTTTCCACCTATGAAATCCAATTATGGGAGAAATGATTATTAAAAATCAATGTTAACGTACTAGTGACATAAAGGTTGTCACATAATATTTCCAACATAGATTACATTTGAGTGACTAAGAAAATATTTTTTGCATCTTTTTGAGGAATATTTTTAATATATATATATATAATGATAATTTTATAAAGTTTAACGAAAATTAAAATCTATTTTACAATAAAATTAAGAAATAGTTGAATATATGTAATGTTATGTAGTCCAATAGATAACATTTTGAAGGAATATATTTCAATGGATGCTTATGTCAAAGGTTTCGTAACTGTTAAAAATAATTTAATTTAACTAAAATAGAAAATTAAATATTATGAGACAAAAATTAATATAATTTTTGGATGAATTTAATGAGACTAGAGGTATACATTTAAGGAGGAATAGATATAAAAATGAACCACATTTCCAAATGATCATTGAAGAGATATTGAGTAAGGATGGAGGATATACACCAAGATCTTACAGGATTCAGACCACAAATTTGTTTTATTTTACTTATTTTTCTAATTAAGAATCTACTATTTTTCTATCACTAATTGTGATGATAAATTTTTTAAGACGTATTTTGAAATATATATAAAATATTAAGGAGAAACATACACCAAAAAGTATAAGTTATCATTGAAGTGTACTATTTTACTTCCCATGTATATTTTAAATGTGTTTAATTATATCTCATATTTAGAATCATTTACAACTACTCAGATAATTTTTATATAGATAGAAAAAGTAAAGAAGTGTGGATTGTGGATTATATTGGATTAATAATTAATAATTGCATCAAATAATCATATAGAATATATATAACCCTTAAAACATGAGTCATTAGGATGTGAATTTGGATAGTGATCTCTTAAAGGAATAATTTTAATGGGTTTTTGAAATGAATTAAAAACATTATAATTTGAATGTTAATTTTGGATATAGTAACAACACCTCATGTATATAACATAATATGAAATAAGTTTATTACATTGAACATAAGAAAAATGGGAAATTCATTTCCCAGTTAATGTTTACTCAATAATGAGGCACAATTTGTGTGTATAAAAAAGGCCTATAATTGTCAATGTTTAATGATATGGAATTGATAGAGTTGGATTTCCATATAAAACAACCAGATAAATATTATAAAAATCTATGTGGATGGTTTTTATAAGGGTTGTGTTAGTTAATGAATGTTTACACATTAAAAATAAACTCTAATCCTAATACATGACAAATAAATTAAGAAATTATTATGTGTTCCTATTTATCCAAATAGAGGTTTTATGAGGTCAATATTAATCCCCAATGAAATAGAGGAATATAAAATATAATAATTTCTTTAATATTGGATAACGGATGTGAGAAACAATTAATTTATGAGAATAATAAATGAAATGGATTTTTGAAGGATATTTATGATAAATAACTTTTCAACTATATTATTATTATTTAACCTTTAATGAACTTGGAACCAGACATTATATTACATGGGTTATTTATAACTAATTTTTATAGAAATTGTTTTATGAAATTTTAAAATTCATGTGTGAGAAAATATCCATTTCATATTTTTTCACTTTTTTTTATAATTTATTCACATTCATAAATAATTTTAATGAGTTTGTATAATTTTTTAATTTTTGGATTTATATCGAAACATTAAATATTATTTTATTTTTTTCCTTTGTGATATTTCTTATAAATTCTGATATTTTTGACGATTCTAAAACATATTGATGTGTTTAGGTTCAATGGAGAATATCATGAATGATGGAATCCAAATATTCTGTAATATTCTCAATATTCACATTCTTTAGTCTAGTATGAAATGAGAAAAACAAATTACGTTTCAATAACCTCCTAAAAAAACCCCTTATAATATAGTCTTATATGAATACATGATAATGTGTAAAATCATTTATATAGTATTTATCATAATGATTATCTTTCATCAAGGTCAACATATTGTAGTAGAATATAACATAATATTTGATTATCCCCAATAGAGCCTAACATTTGAGCAATAGAGTATGGTGGATCGCTAATGATATCATATTATAATCATCACATATGTATGTCTACTCATCCATTTAAAATGCATCAACATGCTAGAATATTCTTTATATATTGAAATTTTGGTGATATATATGTGATTTTTTGATTTCCAACACTACCTCAAGAAATCTAATGAATGATATGAATGATGCTCAATATAGAATAATGGTCCAAAAAACCATTAACTAAAGTCCATGCACTCGAAATTTCAACATTATACCTCAATTAATTCAAAAAATCAGGTCATTGAAGTGTTGTTTTTAATTCAATATGAATTTCATCACTTGGTTCACCTACATCCAAAATAACATGATCCACTTGATATCCAAATAGTATTACTACCCTCCATTATTATGAATGAATTTGTTTTAGTATTTTCCCCGAAGTTAATGTACAATATATCCCACTAATATAAATATAAAATTTTGGGGACACATAATGATGGGATTAAATGAATGATTCATTTCATAAAATAAATAAATAGGGTTTTCTTTTTTGAAAACTCAATTAATCAATTGATTATGCTTCAAATTTTTATAGATCAAGTCATTCAACACCAAATAATATGATAATTACTCTAAATTGTTTACCGTTAAGGATGTGATGTTATTTGAGCATTAGGTTGGTTGATAAATGAATATTCTATGTGAAGAACTTGTATCCCTTGTGCAAACAAAGGGAATCCGCCTATAAAATTTCATCACAAAATCATGAAATGTAATTACAAAATTGATAGATTAATGTAGATAATGTTAATAGATAATAATATAAATATAATAATTAATGTGTATCTTCACTAAAATTAATTAATGTTCTAGCCATAAGGTGTGGTCCCTACACTAGCATGTCTATATAGAGTTCTTTGATAAAATGAGGGTAAATACAAATGGATTATTATATTCATAGACTTGTAGGGAAGGGATTTAAATATTTAGGGATTAGAGTTTTGGGTGTATAACATTATTGGTTGAGGATTTATGATCATATATACTAGCCCATTAATGTAATATACCTCAATTGTTATTATCATAAAATATATGTATGGACGACTTTGTGTTAATTATTTCAATAAAAATAGTAGGGTTTGAACACCAAATTTGTTTTAGATGACATTTCGATGTGAATTATTTCATAATATTGAATGTTTCATATTCGTTCTATCTTATTATCATATTCATATTTCATGGATAGCTTGATATCCCAGCACGTAACTATAAGAAATTGAGTTAATAAATCTGACTTGAAATCTAAATAATGCACTAGATTTATATACATATTTTCATTAAGCATGATAATGTCTTAAAAGACAATGTATCATTTGAATACTATATATTAATATAACCAAACTCCAATAGTAATGGTAACTCATAAAACCTTTAACAGATCAGTGATTATACAATGATTCTAAAAAGTGACTTTAGAGATCCATTGGAAGAATAAAATGAATGAGATATAAATTAATTTGTGAATTCAATAAAAGGTCATATATAATAATAAACCAATCCAAATATATCCAATATTTCTCATTCAATTAACCAAACCTTATTTACATTTATCTCATTCTTATGTCCTTACCATTTGTAGTTTTTAAACTATTTGATTCATGTGATACAATTTAACTCAATAAAAAAATAAAAAAAATTTCTTTATCTTATGCAAATGGAAATTAAAACATGCGGATTATATCCTTATGGATATGTTATAGAGTAATTACCATTTAATTTTATGAACTACCGTGTAGAATTTCATGGAATTTATGTTACTACCACTACTTAGTTCCCAACCAAACAATGAAAAAGAGAGAAATATCATTTTTCAATCAATTATGGATTGAATAAGACTATGTTTTTTTTATCTTTATTGGTTGCATATTTTTTTATTTTTTATATAGTCTTCCAATAAATCTACACATCATGATGCATTTAAGGTTGAAACCACTACATTAAATTTTTTAATAATCATTATTTTTTTTCCCAATAGTGTTTCTAGGATGCCCATACACTATTTATTATCCCATGATAAATTTTGATTCTTATATAGCCTTGTATTAGTCAAGATAAGCTATAAAATTAGGATATCCAGGGATGGATTATTTAAAAAATTAAATCAGTTCCTAGTTTTTTTTATCCGTGGACGTAAAAGTACATAATAGATATGATGTTTGGAACTCAATAGTTGGGTTTCTATAAGGTGTATAAAAAACATAGCATAACAATACTTGAGATTTCAAGGGGCATTATAGATGTTTTTTTGTTCTATGATTGATTTTTAATTCAATTTTTTTGGAATTTAAACTCAAAAAATAAATATTAAAAGTAGTTTCATAATTTTTCAGTCACGTTACATGTGTTGAAGATGAAAAATATAAGTATTAGAACCAATTCTCAGGTTACCAATAATCTTCATATTGTTGGTTAATGATATAAAAAACGATGAAACCATAATATGAATCTTAAAACATATTTTTTCTTATTTTTTTCCTCTTTAAATGGTTTTATTGATTTCCAATATCATATATGGAATTTTTATAAAAAAATAATTCAATTGATTTTATCAAAATATAAATCGTATTACATAATTATTTTTCATATTGAATTTAATAGTTTACATTTACTCTCAAAATAGTTCCCTAAACCTCTCATGAACGCGGGGTTGATATGTTCTACATGTAAAATCATTGGATTAATTAGTGGCTAATTAATGATAATGATTTTACCTTTCTTTTTTTGGAATATGAATTTATAAATTTTTTTCTAAATTGTGTGATTATGTTTAAAAGTTACTTCATTTCAATCCTCATTCCTTTTTGTAGAAGTAAAAAAATAATAAATTAGCTGAGGATTTTTTAGGGAATATTGTTAGACGTTTAAAAAAAATTGAAACATTAAATTAATATAATGTGATGTGTGACACTTATTATTGAATACCTAAATAAAATGTGGTAGGAATCAGTTATCCAAGAGAATATATTTGAGAACATGGAATGGAAAATAACAGCCACAAACTTAGTAACATAGATATTGTGGTTACTTTACTACATTTTAAAAAATATAAGAGATCATATCCCACATTATTGAAAAATATTGTATTCTTGGGGGACTAAATATATACATGATTATCATGTTTTATTTGTAAAAAAGAATAAACATATATTTATATCATTATTATATTTTCATTAATATACCTATAATAATTCAATTTTTTCGTGTTGGTACCCTAGGGAAAGGAAAAAATAATTAACAGTTATATCATATGAACAATAAATGAATGTGTATAATAGAACTTATACAAGAATAAAGAAACCTTAATTAAATTTACCTAGATAAAAAATTATCAAATATTCCAAATAAATAATATCATGAAAGGAAAAAATATCCATGGATTATGTATCAACACATTAATAAAATAGATAAAAATGAGTTTCATAATGATTGAATAAATAATTCCAAATGCCATAAAATAAGCCTTAGGGTCTCATTCTAGAACATCATACAAAAAAATGAATGAAATATTCCCAATACGAAATCTAGTTTTTCAATTAATACATATCAATTAAAAACACTGTAATATAATGGAAGACCCAATAAACTGAATTAATTTTAAAAATTCATTCATCATATAAATTGAATGAATATAAATATTATATAGCATAATCATAAATATTCATATTTAAAAAATATTAAATGAAAATATTTTTATACGTTATTAAACATAACTATATAACCATAAACCATACATATAAATAATGTAGATAGTATCATTATAGTATATCTCTAATTAAGAATATTAACCCTCAGTTTTTATTTAACTTGGTGAAAAATATCATTTTCAGAGACATTATAAATTCACTTTTAAAACAAGATGAAATATTATTTTCATATGAAAACCTTTTAAAAATAAATACTCCTAGAATAATGGGTTTAGAAATTTATTTTAAATACATTGAAATATTTTATAGGAACATGATTATAAATAATACCCATGATTATTTCAATAGTATGTCATGTGGTAAATTAAAACAGAAAAATTTTCTCCAGTGTTGTAAAATGACAAAAAATACAAGAATAGAAAAAATATATGATGATTAATTTATAATTTATAAAAATAATTTTAGATTTTGTAACACCCCTATATATCATAATACGTTGTTTTTCAATGTAATTCAATAACTTTCACCTCACAGAACACCGAGTTCAAGCGCCTGACGACCTACCAAACTAGCTATTCAAAAAAAATGTTTATGAATAGTATTAACTAGATTTTCAATTTTATATACTCTATAATTCTAACTTATGTATTATGTTTTTCTTAGACATATTATCAGAAAAAATTCAATTTTTAAGGTAAGAATGTTTTTTTCAAAAAAATGTAATTTTACAACCTTTTAATTGTGAACCGTTTAAAAATCATATATATGGTACTTTTATATATTCAATTTTACAAAATAAACTTATTCTTTATAATCGAGACATCAAAATTTAAATTGGATGAAATTTAAGTATTTTTATAATAATATTCATTTTTTATGAATAAAGAAAAATACTATATTTTAATTCCAAATTGCCTTTTAATCTAATTTATTTTTATTGTTAGATTATATTTTAAATTAATTTTGAGGTGTAATTAGATTAAATTTTTACCATTTATTTCAATGTTGTTTATTGGAATTAATTTTACGTTGAAATTATACAAAAACAAGTGACAATATTTTGAATGTTATTGTTTCTTAAAATATGCTATTTGTTTTGACAACATGATTTAATTTTAAATTAATTAATCCAACTTCTATGTTTTGAATTTGGTGAAATATACATTATTTTTTAATTCAGAATAAAAAATATATCATAGGCTGAATTTTTGGTATTTTTTGAAAAACATCATTTTTTATGAATAGTGAAACAATTAGGTAGTAGTTAAAAATCCCAGGATTTCATTTAAATTAAATTTTACCGCTTCTTTAATTTGAATTATGAACATCCGACATACATGGTTGTTATTTGTAAGTAAAATTTGGTTCAATAAGATGAAAATAATTTTTGGTAAACAATAACTTTTGACATTAATTTACCGACGTTAAAGTTAAATGGGATAATTCAAGGTAAGAAGAATATTATAATAAAAATAAATTATATTAACACTTCTCCTAACCTTATTGTATGAGTCATGGATGAGAACGGGAATCCTTGGGTTGATTTTGAGACCCCATTGAATCACTTATGCATGATAATGATACTTTATTTTAATTAACTTAAAGTAAAGTCAAAATGACATAAACAATTATCTATTAGTAAATCAATTTTTACATGGGGTTATATAAGTCATATATTAGACTATAAATATTCAATGTAAATCTAAAAATATTTCATAAATTATGTTATTTTGTTTATAAATTTTAGACATAAAATAAATTAATTTATTTATGACACATTAATGATGTAGTATTTACCTTTTTAATATATCATTTTAATAAATAAGATTATTAATATTAAAATAACATCCAATACCTATAAAATTCTTATCGGATAATTTTAGTTCTACCCTGAGTTATCTTATCTTTGACATTATTTTGTTTTGGACCTTTATAATCAAAATATCAGAGTATAATAAAATAATATTTCACACCTTCCAAAAGAGCCCCTCCTTTCCATTATAAAAGGACATCACTTCTAACCCATTCCACACACATCTCAAGCCCCTTGTCTCATCCAAAACCTACCCAAATAAACTCTAAAGATCTATATATTACATATAGAGGCCTTAAAATATGAATAAGTCACTTGAATAAGTACATTTGGTTCAAACCAAAGGAATTTACCCAAATTAAAGGTAACGGTTTCTCTTAAATTCTTTGGTTTTATTTTGTTTTATTTTACTTCTCTAATCCCCCTAAATTCATTTTATTCGTTTTTTTATAACAACACCAGTATTATCAATATACAAGGATGTTTTTATGAGAAGGATTTGAACTACACATACACACACCTCCATCTAATTGGTGAAGAACATGTTGTTTCTGTGGTTGGAAGATAAGCGCCTCACGAAACGATGATTGTTCGATTATCTCCTAACGCCTCTCATTGTTTCTATTAAGATGGAACTGTATTTATATATTTTATATCTATTATTTTTATGTTTTATTTTTTCTTCTCTGTTTTCCATTTATATCATACCATTATGGTTTCCATTATGGGTAAAACGCGATATTTTCATTTGAGTTAGTGCGGACTACTGCCCCCTCAAAGTGATATAACTCGTTAATGACTTTTGGGGACATAAAAAGTATGGATTTAATGGTATTATATATGATATTATACTGGAATTATAATATACCTATGTATTATTATGTTTTAATCCCATTAAAATACAAAATAGAAATGAAATCAGCGTTCATGCGTACGTACGACTTACCGTCTCCATGAACGGTGCATTTCATTTCTTCTCACCAAATGTTATGTACTCTTATAAATACATATATATACTTGGTATATAATATATATATGATATCTAAATCATTTATATAATTCTATAGATAATATATTTTTTACCACATGGAAAAATTGAAATTATAACAAGTTCATTTTTACTCAAGTTCTGAACATCGATAAAATATCCAATATAACCTCAAATAATTAACTAATTTTTATAGAAAGGTAAAAGTGATATAAAATTAATAATAATCATTAAAAAATTTCTTAATAAATTAGAAATTAACTTATGTTTATTATTCCATAAGAACAAGGAACATACAATACAAGTCAGACTTGAGGTAAGGGGTTTCTTATCTCACTTTAAATTCTGTGAGATTTCCATTGTTCACCACATATTTATTGCATGTGTTGTGTTGTTTACATCCATTTTATATATATTATAATTATTCTCTTTCTATTCGTGAATTTTTTTGATTCATTTTGTTTTTATTAACATTTGGTTATACGACTCGATTGATAACAACGATGTAAGGGGTTTTTATCTCACTTTTTATTCATGTGAGATTCATGCTATATTGGCCACTATTTCCTTTTTTTTTTGGTGTATGTACTGTCCATGATTATATTAATTGTGTAATTTAATTTAATTTATGGGTATTTTCATCATCAATTAATGATCCTTCGTTAATGGGGTGTATGTTTCATAAGTTACCAAATCTGTAAGAGAATTTCAAATTTCAGTTTCCACTCAATCGGATTTACGTATACTTCATTGAATATTTTACTCCATAATTATATGGGGAATAAATTTTTATTATTTATTTAGTAATTTAAAATCCCCTTTGTGTAGATATACTCTCGATACACATAATCACTCCATTCATAATTTCTCAAGTCATTGATATGAACTTGATAAGAGTAATCTTTAATCAATTTCCATTCATTGAGTTAAACATCCAAGTCATTGGTGTTGTTTTTACAAGAATATGTGTGAATGTACTCTGGTTTATTTACACATAATATCCAATAATATAGAGTGTATTAATATTTTTCCCAAATAATTATTTAATTGAGTTATCCTTACACTAAGGATATAGTTTTTATAAGGGACATTACTTCGATATAAATTCCATTTAGAGATATTTGTTGTTATGCACCTATTAACTTTAATATGCTATATATACTGTATGTTTACATAGTATATCATGAAATACATTATTCTCATGATATTATAATGTTTTTATTTCCTCAATAATTTGTATTCAAGCATCTCTCATTTGGTTAGAAACTCTAACTAAAATATCATTTTTAAATGTTTTAAATATTTATTCCTATAAATCATTCTCATAAATGTCAATGTTTTAAAAATTGTTTTATGGATTTATTTATATGGACATTAATGTTTTCAAAAACAAATTTATTCTAAACGTTTCAATGTTGAATAAGAAATGTTGATTTAAAAATCTATTTTAAACGAATTCTTGATAAGTAGTGAGACCGTTAAATGTTTTCAAGAAAAAGTGGTTTATTTCTATCATATTATTTTGATGATTATTTTCATTTATTTCAACATCCTTAATTTTTCTCGATTGAGGATAATATATTATAATACAAGCTTTTATATTGAATTTAATGAGTTATTTTTTACTGTGGATGTGATATTTTTATGCAATTCATGGTTTGAGTTAAGGAATTAAAATTTCCATTATGTATCACCCATTTCATATGAGGAATGCATTTAACTTAGTAAGATATGGATGGAGCCCGCTATCGCTCATCGATTCATCTGTAGGTCTCATGATACAATTAGACGTGTAATTAGCTGAGGCCATTCAATATTTTGATATATGGTTTTTGTCGAGCCCTTAATCATTTTTAGAGGTCTTGGCCGAGGCCTTGAAAAAATGTTTCAGAATGTCTGACATAATGAATTCAATCACTATGAGATTTGATATTGATATTTCAGGTGGTTATTCAACTAGTAGAATACACATGACTATGTTTTATTATGGAATTATTAACTCAGCTCATATTCCTTCCATAAATTGTTCATTTTTACTATTTGTAGAGGAAAGTGTTTTTAATTATTCAATATTCATATTGTTTATGTTATATTCTGATGTATTGCATACTCTTACTAAGCATTTGAGCTCACCCCTTTCTTATGTTTCATTTTCCCAGAATAGGAAGAAGTTAGTTATGACTGACTTGTAAGAATAATCTTGGAAGATTGGATTCTTGTAATAAAATAAATTAGTGTTGTTTTTATTTTCAAGTTGTAATGTTGATATTATATATGTATCTTGTTTCCATGACTACTAAACATATCGGTCATTCGAGACTTGATTCCTTGTAATCACACCAATGTATTAAATAATGCAGTAGCTCATGGGTAACTAGGGTTGGGGAATTATCGTTGTTATCAGAGGAAGTTTAGTAGAAACCATGGAAACTAGATTTAGATATACTTTTATTTGAGCACATTACACTAAGATAGACTTTTAGGATAAGTATAGAAGAACTTCTTTGAATTTAGGTAATGTAGAAATTTTGTGTATTTTCCAAACAATACATCCCTGTCTAGATATGAGCATGTAGAGGCAGCTCTGGCATAGATATACCTAGGAGTGAAAACTCCTACAAGGAGTTTCAAGCTTGAACTGGGGTATCCTAGTACACGGCAATGGGCCTTCATGCACTCTTGGTTACGACACTCCTGGGGGGTAATATTAGGATAATTCAAATTTTATTTACAAACCGAATTGAAGGATTTTAATATAAGATGATAATAAATGACCTTGGTTAATCCTAAGGTGTTTAAGATTAAAAATAAGTTTTCATGATATTTTCTAAATGATTTTATGACTCACACTATGCTTTCTCATTTTAGTCAAACTAGCCATTAGATTATAGGTTATTAATTTTTTGATGAAAATACATGGTATGAGATAAATTTTATGGTTAAAATATGTTAGGGTTATTTTGAGGAATATCTCTCATTATTGGGAATGTTATAAATTTATATATATTTTGAAAAAGGACTACATGCATACAGTGTGACAACACGTCTTGTCGGACAAAGCTGCGGGAATCGAACCTACAACCAAAGTGCGACTAGGATTTATTTCCTACAACTAGACTACGTGAAGTCCCTAGTTAGTCTGACTGATTCTTTTTATTATATGATTTTATGGATCAAGAATATGTTGATTTTGGGAACTTATGATTTATCCTTAGAATAGGAAAATTATTTGGTGATTAAGTGACAAATGATATTTTGGGAGATGTTTACTCTTTTGGTAACACTATATGCCTATGGAAAATGGAATACTATGGGATTTATTTTGAGGAGTAATGGTGGGTTTTTACCTAGGTTTTTATTGTGTATTGATATAGATTTGTGTTATTTATAGAATTGATTAAACTATCATAGAGAACATGTGATTAGGTTAATTAATTTTAAGAATGTGACTTTAAGAGTAGTCGATGTCATTTGGAGATATAATTTAATGTGGAAGACTATGTAAGAAAATTATTCTATGTTGTTGGATTCAGTATTAGTTTAGATTATATTATAAGATTTTATGGAAAATTGTTTATAGAGTGTTATTTATTGAACTTTGGGTATTTTTGGGTTAATATTAGAAATTATGATTAATATTTCTTTCTCTAAAGTATTATCCTATTTTGGGATCATCTGATCTTTTACTAACCATTTTTGGTTTGGTTAATATCTAAATAAAAGGGAAATATATAGTTCAACTTTTTAGGATTACGTGATTCTATATAAGTTGATTCTAGTGCTTCAGGTGTGACCAAGTAATCTTGAGTACTCATTGTTTGGAGTGAAATATGAGTTTGTTGTAAAAATTAGATAATGGATGAAACTCTAGTTGTCAAGTATGTATTCTTTTCTTTCTTATTATATGAATAATTTAATTAATAAACTATATAAAAGGGATCTTAAAACCAAAAATTTGTTATCATTATTCATTATATTTTTTTGAACTGATGATATTTTAAATCGTCATAGACTGATGGCATTGAGGTCCTCAATTATAAACTTGTATCTGATTGATGACCTCAATCACCCCCTATAAATATTTACATTTTTTCTCCACCTATGTGTCTCTAATTTCCACCAAAATACATATAATCGAGATCATAATTAGGTGGTGATTTTTTCATTTCCCTTTCCCTCTTATTAATAAATAATTTTATTATCCCAATTTCTTATGTGGGTTTTCCACAAAGGTACATTTATATTTTTTTAACCATTTATTTTTGAAAAACAATTTCAAATTGTGAGGATGCAGTTTATTGAAGGAGGGGATAATGTAACACCTGAAGATTTCATAATACATTACTTCTTCAATGTATACCATTAAATTTCACCTCACACAATACTAAGTTCGATTCCCCAACGACATACTAAACTAGTTATTAAAAAATTGGTTATGAATATTATTAACTAGATTTTAAATTTTATATACTATATATAATTTTAACTTATGTATTATTTGTTTCTTAGAAATATTATTAGAAAAAAATCTATTATTCAGAAAAATATGTATTTTTCAATGAAATGAAATTTTAACATGTTTTAATAGAGAACAATTTTTAAATAAAATATTTGACACTTTTAAATATTCAATTTGTAAAAATAAAATTCTTCTTTAGAATCAGGACATAAAAATTTACATTTGATGAAATTTTGGTATTTTTTTAATAATATTAATTTTTTATGAATAGTGAGAAATAATGTATTTTAATTAAAAACTACCTTTTAATATAATTTATTTGTATGGTTTGATTATATTTTAAATTGGTTTTGATGAGTAATTATATTATATTTTTACCATTTAATCCAATTTTGGTCATTGGAATTAATTTCACTTCGAAATTATAAATAAACAACTGTCAATCTTTTGATAGTTATTGTTTCTTAAAAACAAGATATATGTTTTGAAAACTGGTTTTAATTTTAAATTAATTAATCCAACTTCTTTGTTTTGAATATGGTAAAATAGACATAATTTTTGAATTTGGAATATCGAATATAGTTTAGGCTGAATTTTTGGTATTTTTCTGAAAAAAATTAATTTTTATTGACTGGTGAAACCAATAATAAGTAGTTAAAAATGTCACTTTTTCATTTAAATGAAATTTTACTACTTCGGTGAATTGAATTTTGAATATCCGAGAAAAATGGTTGTTATTAGTAAGTAAACTGTGATTCAATAAGAAGAAATTAATTTTTGGTGAATAGTAAATTTTTTCTATTATTTACTATGGTTAAATGTAAATAAGGAAATACAAGGTAAAAATAATATTATAATAATACAGAATAACCATAACACTAGTCCTAACCTTATTGAATGAGTTATGTCTAACCATGGGCATCATTGGAACGATTTTGGGACACCATGGAGCAACTTATTAATGATAATGGCACTTTACTTTAAATAACTTAAAGTAAAGGAAAAATGACATAAACCAATATCTTTTAGTAAAAAAATTTTACATGGTGTTATATAAGCCAAATTTTAGAATATAAATATTAATTGGAAAGAAAAAAACATTTCCTACTTTTTTATATAATTTTTGGACATCAAATAAATTAAATTATTTATGACACATTAATGATGTATTATTTACCTCATCAATAAATCATTTAAATAAATACAATTATTAATATTAAAACAATATCCTAAAACTGTCCAATTATTATTGGATGATTTTATTTCTACCATGAGTCATCTTATATTTTATGTTAATTAGTTTGGGACCTTTAAAAACCTAATATCACTATACAATAGAATATTATTTTCACACATTCCAAAAGAGCCCCTCCCCCCCTTATAAAAGGACGCCACTTATAACCCATTCCACACACCTCTCAAGCCCCTTGTCACATCCAAAACCTTCCCAAATAATCTCTCAAGACCCGTATATTACACCTAGATTCCTTTACATAGGAATAAGTTACTTCAAGAAGTCCTTTTGGTTCAATCCAATGGAAATTACCCAAATTAAAGGCAGTGGGTTCTCTTAAAGTCTATTGTTTTATTTTACTTCTCTAACCCCCATAAAATATTTTTATTCCTTTATTTTATAAAAAAACCAGTATCCTAAATATATTAAGATTTTTTATGAGAATAATTTTAACTACACTTACACACACTTCCATCTAATCGGTGAAGAACATATTATTTATGTGGTTGGCAAACTAACACCTCACGAAACGATGATTTTTTTATTATGTCTTACTGCCTATTATGGTGGCCATTAAGATAGAAATGTATTTATATATGATATATATTATGTTTATCTTATCTATTTTCTTCTATACTTTCCATTTATATCATACGTCTATGGTTTTCATTATTGGTAAAACGCGACAATCTCATTTGAGAAAGTGCGGACTACCGCCCCCTCGAGGGGGTATGCCTCATTAATTACTTGTGAGGGGCGTATAAAGTATGGAGTTAATGATATAATATATGATATTATATAGGAATTATAATATTCCTATGTATCATTATGTTTTTATTCCCTTAAAATACAAAATAGAAATGAAAGTAGCGTTCATGCGTACGTACAGCTTACCGTATCCTTGAACGGTGCATTTCATTTCTTATCTCCAAATGTTGTGTACTATTATAAATACATATATATACAGGATATATATAATATATATATATATATATATTATATCTATGTCATTTATATCATTCTGGAGATAATGGTCTTTTGACCACATGAAAAATTTGTAATTTTAACTAGTTCTATTTTGACTCATGTTCCGAACATCGATAAAATATCCAATATAAACTCAAATAATTTACTAATTTCCATATAATTTTTATAAGTGATATAAAAGGAATAATAAACTTTAAAAATTTTCTTAATAAAGTATAAATTAACTTATGTTTATTATTTAATAAGAACAAAGATCATACTAGACAAGTCAGACTTGAGGTAAGGGGTTTCTAATCTCACTTTTAATTCTATGAGATTTCCATTATTAGCCACTTATTTTTGGAATGTGGTGTATTTTTTACTTCCATTTCATATATATTATCATTATTGTATTTATATTTATTTTATTTGTGGTTTATTTTGTGTTTATAAACTTTTGGTCATATGACTAGTTTGATCACAATGAAGTAAGGGTTTTTTATCTCACTTTTTATTCATGCGAGATTCATGATATATTGGACACTATTTCCAATTGTGTGGAATATGTACTATCCATGAATGTATTCATGGATTAATATACATTAATTTATAGGAATTTACATCCTTATTTTATGATCTTACTTTCATGGGGTGTATTGTTCGTAAGATACCAAATCGGTAAGGGAATTTCAAATATTAATTTCCACTCATTCGGATTTACGAATACTTCATTGACTATTTTACTCCAAGATTATATGAGGAATAACTATTTATTATTTAATTAGTAATTTAAACTTCCCTTTGGGTGGATATAATCTTTATACACATAATATCTTCATTGATAATTTCTCAAGTCACTGATATGAACATGATAAGAGTAATCTAAATAAATTTCCATTCATTGTGGTAATCATCCAAGCTGTTAGTGTTATTTTTAAAAGAATTTGTGTAAATGACCTTTGATTGATTTATAATTAATATACATTTATATTGAGAGTATTTATAATTTTCACACATAATTATGTCATGGATTTATCCTTATCCTAAGGATACTGCTTTTATAAGGGACTTTATCTCGATTTACATTCCATTGAGACTTCATTGTTGTTATTCACCTATTCACTTTTATATGGTGTATATACTATCCTTCGACATAGTATGTCATGAAACACATTATTATCACGATATTATATAGTTTTTATTTCATTAATTAGCTGTATTCAAGCGTCTCTCATCTAGTTAGAAACTCTAATTAAATATCATTTTTATGTGTTTTAATGACTTCATCTTCTAAATATTTCTCATCAATATCCATGTTTTAAAAATTGTTTTATCTATTTACTTATATGTAAATTAATGTTTTCAAATTTAAATCCACATTAAAAGTTTCAATGTGTTATAGGATACTTTAAATAAATAATTTATTTTAAATGACTTCTTAATAAATAGTGAGACTTTTAAATGTTTTCATGAAAAAGGGGGATATTTATCTCATATAGTTTTGATGATTATATTCATTTATGGAAATATCCTTAATTATTCATGATTCAGGTTATTATTTTATTATACAATATCTTTATTTTATTGAATGTGTTATGTTTTACTGTGGATGTGCTATTTTTTTCCATTCAGGGTTTGAGTTAATATATTGACATTTCGATTACGTTTCACCCATTTTATATGAGGAATGCATTGGACATAGTAATTGATGGTTCGATGCTTCTATAGCTCCTCGATGCATCGGTAGGTCTCATTAGACAATTAGATGTGGAATTGCCAAAGCCTTTCCCAATTCTGATAGATGGTTTCTGCCAAGGTCCTAAACATTTTTAAGCGTCTTGGCAGAGGCCTTAAAAAATGTTTCAGAATGTTCAGGATTATGCATTCCATCATTATGAGATTATATATTGATATTTCTTATTGATATTCGACTAGTAGAATACCCCTGACTATGTTTTATTATGGGATTATTTACTTAACACATATTCTTTCCATAAAGTTTCCATGATTACTATTTATAAAGGCATGTGTTTTAAATTATTCACCATGCCTAAGGTGTATGTTATATGCTGTTGTATTGCTTACTCTTACTGAGCATTTGTGCTCACCCCTTTCTTATGTTTCATTTTCCCAAGATATGAAGGAGTTATTTATGAGTGACTTGCAAAAATAATCTTGGAATCTTGCAGATTTCTAAAGGAATAAGTTAGTGTTGTTTTTCTTTTCAATTCGTAATGTTGAACTTATGTATGTATCTTGTTTCCAAGACTACTAAACTGATCGGTCCTACGAGGCTTGATTCCTCATCATCATGCCAATGTATTAAAATAATGCACCGGATCCTGGGTAACTGGGTTCGGGGTGTTACAGATTACATATAAAAATAAATTTATAAATCATTTAATATGGGAAAATAACTTACAAAAAATAATTTAATAACATGGCCAGGGATGAGAAAAATTTATTTCCAAAAAGAGGAAATTAGGTTTGTTATTCATAAAAATAGGTTTTAGTTATTTTTAAAAACAATAAATATAAAAATAACTACAATCAATAAAACCCTTGAAATATATAGTGAATAATAAAATATATTTTTATTAAGAGATAAGTATCATATAATTTAAAAAATGGTATCATAAAGATAGACAATCCTGAATAATAATGTTATTCTGAAATAAACCATTACCCCTAAATTCATATTGTCCGAACACATTGTAATATTTTTTATAATATATTATGAATTATTTTAAATAAATAGAAGAACTACATTTACATTTTTTAATATATATTATTCAATAATTAATTATTTATACTAAATGTACATTCTATTTAAGATATGAGCTCATAATAAAATATTGGATAAATTCATTATTTTGGAGACTAATCAATAAATATTATATGAAATATGTGGATATTTATTCCGTATTCCAATTTGTAGTTAAGGTGTTTTCCATATGATGAAAATAATATAAGATATTTTCAAACAAATTGGATGATATAAATCATGGAATCTATCATAATCATCCATGTTAGCAAATTTATGGATTTGGGATCTTATATTCTAAATACTTAAAAAATTTGGATATTTCGAACAATCACATCGAAAGGATCCAAAAAATTATCACGAATATAAGAAAATGGTCTGTCATTAATAAATATTTATAATAAATCATCAACAAAGTGTATAGATTAATTCTTTAGTTCCTAAAGTATATAATGTGATCTCATATTCTTATATATTTTTGGATCTTATAACCCCAAATATAGTGGTTGAGTATGTTCTTCACATATGTAAATACATATGAGAAACAAGATTTTGTTTGGTGTGATGCTTCAAAATCATCATGAATCTGTGAAATTATATATCTATTAAGATGTCCCATGATGAATCCAAATATTTTTCTCTAAAAATCGGTGGTACTTAACTTATTATATATTCTATAATTATTGTGTTATTTTACACTAATTCCTCATATTAATTTATATTATTTCATGTATTGAAATTATTATATCCTTCATCATAACGAATTTCGTATGTGATAGTGATATACATTTTTTTAGAAAAAAAAAAGTGGGAATTATTTTTCATCAACTCCATACCTCTGTATATAATTTTTGGTTTTCATAAGACTTTTATATTTGATAAATGTTTATTTTTGACATCATAATTATAATTGAGAATTGAAATCATAGATCAATTGTATTCACTATAGGAAAATAATAATATGATCCTACGGTAATTCCAATACATTCAAAGGTGGATGATATATAATATTAATCTGAGATATATATCATAACCATTATTTTTTATAATAATCATGTCATATATATTATATTTTAATAAGAAATAATAAATGGAATTTTTCGGACAATATATCTTCTATGGTGATTTATTATCTTGAGGTGTTCAATGATTATTATTATTTTAATTACATCATAATGTTATGTCAAATTTAAAATTAATATATTCATTTGGATGTACTATATATCATTTCCATCTCATAAAATGGTTTTATCTTAGTTGAAGGTGTTTAAGATAAACCTAGTTGATCTGGAAGAATGATTATTTGTACATGCTTTTTTGGTTCCATTGGAGGTTATGTAGATTTCTTCCAAGAAGGATGGTGGAATTTTATAATGATGAATTTACAACATGATGATTAATTAAGTGACCAAAAATGAAAAAACTAATCCATGTATTGATAAAATCTTGGATTAGTTTAATAGTATAACTTTTTTTCTAAGATTACAAAATTGTTACGGTATTAATATCTCTCTATTAAAAAATTTGATAATCATAAAACAACTTTCAAATATAGATACAATTACTTTTAAAACCACGTGATTACATTTGTTTTAATGTGTACTCTTATAGATTTTAAAATTCTTATGGGTTTAATATTCTAGCAGTACCTCAATTACTTAATTGTGTCCTTTATATATAATATCTTGGAGTATTCCTGATTTTAATAGTAGGATGAACACAAACTCAGGATCATTTTATGATTTCTTTATGACCATAAACATTATGCAATATTTTAAAAGATTAAATTAAATTTTTTTGAACTGATTTCATTATGAAAAATGGTTTTTGAATATGGCCTTTCAGTTGATCCAATAAAATTTAAATTTTTTGTATTTATAAATGAAAAAATAATTTCATCGAGATGAAATGATATATGGTTTATTAAGAAAAATTCAATGGTTCAAAAAATATTTCATAATGAATGAAACACAATTGATTTCTCCAACACATAGTGTAGTAATTTTTTAATAGATAAATCAATTTCCAACGTCATTTAATTCATTTATATAAATACATATTTCAATATATTTTTCATTTTTCTTAATGATGAAGAAGGAATTTTTATATATTAAATTACCCTAGGGAAATGGTTATGATGTGTGATTATAAATGATGATCATGTAACTCATTTTTATTTATAAGTCACTAATTTTCCATTATAAATATAAAATAATGTTTCTCTATTAATTCAAAATAATTAATTCATTATTATAGGATGGTCCATTAAATATAATAACTAATCTAATGAAAATTTAATCAGTTATAATTGGACATTAGAGGGATTCTACATCATACCATTTAAAAAATATAATATATTATTACACATAACAAATGATTTCATCCATTAATACCACAAAGATAACATGGCATAATAAATTTTAAAGAAAAATATCTTCGGATCTACCAACTCATCTGGAACACCATAGACAATAAAAAACACTACTAGTATAAACAAACACATAATGAGAAAGAATACAATGAATTGATATAGATTATTGTTTTACCTAAAATATAATTTTGTAAACATGATTTCTGAACAAAGAAGTGATAATAGTTTTAATCATTTTAGTAAGTGTACATATAGAAATAAAATAAACCATTTAAAAAAGAATCATTGAAAATATATTCATTCATGAAATGATATTTTCAATTTCGTGTGTCAAATTCGTATAGTCAATCTATATTTTTCTAATATCTATTTTTAATAATATTATTTAGCAATAATTTAATGAAAAAAATATACTATATAATTTAAATATTTTAGTTTAATGTGATAAAATATTGTTATTAAAGTAATTATTTTGAAAGTTATTTAGCATATCAATTTATATTAATAAATTTTTATAATTAAATTATTAAAATATAAATAATTTTTTATAATTATATGTGGTTGTAGAACATTTTATACATAAAAATGTATAATTCTAAAAATTGGATTTTTCCTTTATAATGTTTTTTGAGGTAAAAAATATATTTTCGAGAAACAATGCTATTTTTTATTATTGATATATATTTATAATAATTTTACAAATAGTTAATTTAAAATAATATTTAGAGAAAATAAATATAAAAACACTTTTCTATTATATAAGTATTGTTTTTATATACTATAAAACAATATTTAAAAATATTTGGTTATGAATTTTAATCAAAAACTAAATCGATTGATTTATCAAGGAAATATGATATTTATATTCTCTTTTTATATTTTTCTAACAGAATGAAAAATATATAAATAGTAAAATATATTGTTTTTACATATAACAACCCTTTTTGTGAATTATTATTTTATTACAGTGATTCTAAAATTTAGTGAACAATATTATATGAAAATATTCATATTTTGAGTAATATTGTAATTTAAAAATTGTGGTTCATGTTTAATGTCCTATATTTAAGCCATTATATCATAAGTAATATAATTCACCATAATTTGTTTTATAATAATTATTTAAAAAATAATTTTTATCCAATAAGGAATTTGAATCAAATTAAATTTATTTAAAAAATATAATTACTTGGTAAAAAATATAATTGGTATTAGTTTTTAATCATATAAATATGTTTTATTGGAAAAAAAGTTTTACCATGACAAAAGATAAAATGGTAAAATTGAATATCTACATATAGATGTCCTAAAATATGTCTAAATCATGTGTGGGAATCTTTGGTTTAGGCCTTGATTAACCTTATAACTTATCCTCAATATTATGTTTCACTTTTAGAGGAAATATATTTCACAATAACTCTACATTATTAAATAGTTGTGGGTTTTTACAAACATGTATTTTCTTTTTACATATAAAAGAGGATCACTAATTCTCACATTCAGTTACACCACAACCCAATTATTTTTTCCCTAACCCTAGACAACCCAAATTACCCACGATGAAATATATCATTGAGAGGGAGAGCGATTAATTAGTGATTTTTTACAATTTCTTCTTTTAGTATAAACCTTTATGGTCAGTAAGAATATCAATCTGTTGTTCAATAATCTCACTTATTCTATATATATAAACAATAACATAAAATAAAAATAACATGATGATTTTAATATGTTGCCCCAATAATATTGTTTACTACATTTTTGTTGTCTGTGGAATGTAATAAGATAAAAATTCTCTACTAGAAATCAATCCTCAATTATAACTAGGTTGGTCATGTATTATCTTAAAACCAAGATGTGTAGGTATCAACCACTTACTAAATACTTCTGTAATCCCTCTAGTGTTATTTATAATAAATTATTCTATTTTTGATATCACTCACAAATATATTTTTGTTTAAACTGTAATCCCATCAGTTCTATGATAATCTTCACATCCTCTTGTGAACATTTCGACATTTTTTACTAAAATTAAATGTAGAGATCTGTTCTCCATGCTATTCATTATTTCTAAACACATTGTTCATCTAGTATTGGCACAGTCTTCTTTTCTCCCATTATTTTCAAAGTAGAAATCTTGTGATAATATCTCATTTTGTTTCATGCATGTATTTCATCACATTCATCTTTTAAAAATTATTATTAAACATCATAAAACTGCCACAATAAAAAGGATTCTACAAATTCAAATCTAAATCAAATATATCAAGTGAGGTGAGGAGGATCTCCTATTAATGTGTTGTTTTATCCTATTGAAATAAATTGTTATCAATAAGAGTTATGATGTTTAAGGATAATAATTTTTAAGTCAAGAAAAATCGATATGATTATAGGTTGGTAGGTATGAAGATAATTTCTATAAATATTTTAGCGATGTTTATATATTATATATTGTGTCTAGATTTTACTTTTTTATATTTTTTAAGATCTTCAATTAAAGGATTATTTCCTTATATTATTATATGGTGTAATAAAATTATACCTCATGTGTACACAATTTACTAATTTTTTTCATTAATAATATTTTGTGGGTGTAGGTTGTAAGACATATAATATCTATAGTGGTCCACTAAAAATAATATTTCCTAAAATATATTCTTTCATGAATGTACAAGATATAAAATATTAATTATTTTTCTTCTTGAAATACACAACCTCATTTGACTTACTAAATCTCAAAAAACATTGTGAAACAAGAGTATGTGTAACCATAGTTCACTTTTTGAATAATGTAAGTGAAAATTCTATATGTTTAACACTTTATCATTCACATATCAATAGAACATCGACCCGAAATTATTCTGGAAGGTTATAAATTACATGTATTTTGAAAACATCATCATAAAACCAAGTGAGATTATTTTAATCAAGTACTTGATAATGGAATATATCAACCATAATCCTCTCACAAGGTTTAAAATAACATGGTGATATATAAAATATTCCCAAGAATACCATATCCATTTTAGTATATGATTTTGAGTCTTGATATAACTCTCAATGTGAATAGAGTTAATTTCTTAAACGATTAGAACAATTGTTATTTAGTAGAAAATCCTATACCACCTAATCTTTTCTAGCACACCACCTCACATCCACATGGGTTCAATATCATTTCATGTTCACTATAGGATTATAAAAAATCACCATCTTCTATTATAATACTTTTTTTATTTTAAATCACCCATATTGATTCTTCTATATCATTGTATTGTAATAATAGCGGGTTTACATTCATTAAAAATAATGTTTTTCCATTTCATTGTTTAAAATTTATGAGGTTGGATTAATAATTTTATGGAGGCTATGATATGGAAATTCTAGAAAAAGATGATCCATTAGACATTCTAAGGTAGAATACGATGTAACTGGCATGATCGAATAGTTCAATGATAGTGGATTATATATTCATCATTATTTATGAATCTTTTTAAAGGTATTAACATTTACTATATAGCTGAGTCCCATATAAAATATTTCCTCCCATACCGTCTCTTAATATTTTAGTCCCTTCCACAAAACCTCAAGCTAGCATAAGGTTCAGCACCTATACACACTATCATACAAGTACATAGTGTATTCCAGACCTTTTTTCTCACTACAGTTCTACCGTGTTCACACAGTGAGCATGATTCATACACACAATGCCTTTCATTCTCACTCGGTCAATCAAACAAGAACAATTCATCCACTAATTCCTAATATGATTTGATATAGGTGTTCTCAACCCTAGTACCTACTTCAAAATTGGTTGAACATGGGTCCCGTGGCTGGCTAGTAAGATAACCATTTCTTGGAATGCATATAAATAATATAATTGAAAAATTCCACTATATCAATTCTTCTTACAGTATCCTATTTATAATTTTTTTATTTAATATTTTTAATTTCATAACATCTTTTAGCATGATATTTACAAATTTATTTTCCAATGAAAATCATATTTACTTTATTACTTCTAATTAACATTTTCTTGTGAAATAAAAATTTTCAAACTCATATGAAAATAAGCACATGTCTTTAAATATAATAATTCCTATGGAATATAAACATTTAAAAACATTGAATTATCTTTTTTCACAACTTATTGTCAAGAAATTCAACATCTAAAGAACCAGAATAAAAGTATTTGAGTTCCTCAATCAGTACCTTTGGTTTATTTTTAATTCATATTTCATTTAAAAATTCATTATTATCACGTCCCACATATTAAAATGAAATCTAAATATATATGTATGGGATGAAATTTTAGTTTCCAACATGAAAATTTCCTGATATACTATTCTTATCTACATAAACTTACAGTATGATTATTTTAATAGAATGTCAAAATAACACAATTCTATGAAATGATGTTAAATTAACTATATATATGCATATTAGTTTCATTATCAGTTTAAGAAACAATATTGATCAAATTTTACATTCATATTTTCAATCAATTTGTTATAATGGGATACCAAAATAAACACTATTAACCGTGGATTTTTCAAAATATTTTCAACTAACCTCCAATAAGAATCTCAATGAATATATTAAAAATACTTGAGCCTAATAATGAATTTACCATTTTCAAATTAATATTCTATTATGAATATAGTATTATGTTTCTCTATTTTATATTTGGACATTAAACATTGAAATTATTGAATTTAATCATCATACCTCAAGGATGAAAAGATTTTGTCACAAGAATTTAATCATCTAGAATATCAGGATAAAACCCTTAAAATTAATTATGTTGTTGATGATATAAAATATCTATATAGATATCTTCTGTATATAAATTCATGTGACCCCAAAAGGGGTGAACGTTTTACATCTTCATCATGATTTTATTTCTTCTATAATGAATCCCAAGTTGCTCTGAATATCAATTGAATTTTTTTAGGAATAAATATGATACCATTTGGATAATTATACTTCATTATTGACATATTTATAGTTATAATATGATGATTGTTTTATAAAGATCATGTATCCCCCAAGAAACCAGCATCACTAACATTTCAATTACTAAAAAATTAAATAAAATATATATGACTAATAATAATGTGGTAATAAAATGATTATTAGCTAGAGTAAAATGAAAGAAATTTTCTCCACCCAATAACACTATTAAACTAATATCCAATCCTTATCATTATATATCCTCAATTGTCATTCCTGTTTTTATAATTTTAAGGTTTAATTTTTTTCATCTACTTCCATGTATGAAATGTAAAAACACATGTGATATCATATATGTTATTTTTCATGCTATTAATTTTACCTTCATGTGTGGGTAGAAAAATCGATCAATTATTTGAAATAATCTAGAAAAATACTTCTTATTCAAAATATAAAATAAACATTACTGTAATACTATTTTAAACTTTTAATATAGGATTAAACCTATATTATGGAATTAATTATTCATCCATTAGCACACAAACTTTGTTTAATTTCAATCCAATTTACCTTTTAACAGGAATTACATTGAATAAAATGATCAGATCTATTTTAACTTATTTGAAATTTCATTAAATTAGTAGCGTATTGGAAATATCTTGGAAGTGTTTTCATTTATGATTTAACAAAATAATTTTTTTGTGACATATTGTTAATATTTCATTTATATAATAAAATTTATTCAATTTATATTGCCTTATTGATTTCATAGTAGCAGGTTTATGCATTCTAATATTGTTCCACATTCTCACAAACTGGATTGTTCTAATTTTATAATTTCTCCCATTTATGTGATCCATATCTAAGTGATATATTGTCATATAATATTCGTTAATTGTTCACAATTTAACTATAAAACAATTAGTAACCTCTAGAACTTTTTTTTCAATAATTTTGAATATTTTATTGGTGAAAAAAAACTTATTATATGAAAAAACAATTTCCACTATTTTTCTTCAGCCATGGCGATCATTTTAAAAAAAAAATATATTCTCAAAATCATTATATATTCAGATAAATTTAGTTTTTATTCTTTTATCAGAAAAACTAGATTAAATTTATTTTAAATAACTCAAATAAAAATAATGAATCTTTACCTTCTTATTTGGACTAGTCATCATAGTATATTTAGATGATTCATCTTGAATATCCAATAATTTATCTAAATAATAATTTAGTATTTTCAATGTCTTTTCTACTTTAAAACTCCTAAACAATGTATTATGTTGATCTTCTTCTTTGGAAGCCTATTTTTTATTACGGTATTTCAACATCATATTCTGTTCTGATATTTTAACCCCTGAAGTTTGTATATGTTCAATAAAAACATTCTTTATCTTATATTCATTTCCTTATTCTCTCTATATATATTTGATTCATTTGATGAGCTAATTGTTTTTTATCAAGTCATTATACATGTTCATATGAAATTATATAATCATGATATCTCTCTCCTTCTTTTTAATTAATTTTGTAAGAGTTTAAATTTCTCATAACATGTGAAATGTCAGTTTATCTTAATTTAACCTTAATCTTCTATTTAAATTAATTATTATGAGTATTCATGAACTTTCATACACATTATATTAATATGGTACTTATTTGAAAAACAAATTTTTTTGTATCACCATGTTTAATTTTTCTGATATTCATTTAGTGTAGTCTTCTTCTTCATCATTCTTTTAACAATCAAAAGATTATTTTATTAGAAAATTAATGAATAAATTTCCAATTAGACAAAAATTAAATCATTTTAATTTAATCAACCCATAAATTTTTCCATGTCCTCTTCTGGCATTTTTGAAAATAAATGACATCACCCTTTTCTAAAACATATTATAATATAAATCTTAATAGTAAATTTAGAATGGTTCTTCATTATTTTTCAGCAGCTTGAATATTTTCATTGCATTGAAATCCCTTTTCACATAACATTATTTTATAATCAAACATATTTTATCATATCATTTTTGACTAGTGTACTGTGAAATTCATCGTGTGATAGGTATCTAATTTTCTCTAAGGTAGAAATTTGTGGATCTTATATGTTATGTAAGTTATGGATTGATTTTATAAAAACATTTGATTCTTCAATAGTATCTTCCAAAACACATGATATGAATTACTATACCATTTACCCTTTTAATGTGGTCATATACTGTCTGATCATCATCTATATTGATATATTCAAACATATCTATCTAGATGAATAGTTTTACATAATTTATATTCACATTCTATTCATTCAAATTTTCATGTTAATCACATAGAACATTGTATAATTTTAGCCCCCTCATTTTTTGAACACATTATCATATAAAGAATTAAAAATATTTTTTTCATATATACAATCTAATTCTATCTATTTTTTATCATTATGTTTCATTGGGTAATCTAATATCAATACGATAAAAACATTTTTTATAGAATAACTAACTTCAATTCCATGTGAATGATGATATATAATCATTTGGTTATTTAATCGATAATTATTCTTTAAATCAAAAAAAGAACTCTCCTATTATTGAAAAAATTGAAACTATATATTATTGGTCTTTCATAAAGTGTAGATATTTTAAGATTGAACCACATCCCTTAGTACCACATGATGTAATCAGGTTTTGATATACCATTGATATTAGATGGGATGATTTAGTGATATTTCTTATAACTTATTATTCTGAAATAAAATTTTTCTATCAGTTAATATTTTATCCCTAATTTATTATGAGTCACCTCTGAAATATGAATAAAAATAAAATAAATAAAAAGGAAGTGAGTTTTTTTTGTGTTTAGGATGATTAAATAAAAATATTCTCCACCAAGAACCAATAATCCATTAAATGTTGTAAAATAAGGTATTATCTGTAATCCACGATGGCTATATATGAATAACTTCAATCATACAAGAATCCCACTAGTTTACTTTTTAATTAAATCCTCAATTTGAGCTATATTCTAAAAATCAATGGTTGTTGATACTATAATCCATCATTTTCTACAATGGTCTTCAAAAAATAACGTGGATCCGTCTTCAACATATAATTTATAATGATAAAATTTTATATTAGACTTGTCTATCTTCATGTCTAAACAAACTAATAATAAAAAGTTAGTATATTCATCCTTTCTTTCCTTCGTTCAAATGTCCCAATATTATGATAATTTTTCAATTTTATCATGCATGAATTTTTTCACATGCATCTTCTTATTATTATTCTTAAACATTTAAAAATTCTTATAGTTCCTTTGTAATATATTTATGAAACCATTTATCACATACTACCATTGTACACATGTACTAGAACTTCCTCACATATATTCTTCAATAGATTCACAATATGTGTCATGATTGTTCTCATACATCATAATATCCACTACCTCATGTAACATACATAGTCTCAAAACACATCATATAATCAGAGTACATGGAACCTATGTTCTCTTATTACTTCACATAAGTGATGATTATATATATGTATCTCTTTCTTCATTCAATACCTCAAAAATAATGTATTTAGAGTTCGTCATGGATCTTATATCTTTTTTATCCAATGAATATTTCTTCATGGAAGGTAGTGAGATTATATTAATCAATAACTCACTTATGGAATAAAACACAAATATTGTGATTGTCAATTTATTGACATGTCATAATGACATAAAAATGAATTTTTAATATGGATTACCATAGATTCTATAATTTGGATGCTCAATAAGTCTCTCAGTGCATATAGAATTTATTTTGTGATTAGTGATCATATTCGTTATTTATATCCATGACTCCACCACTAAAACACATCTACAAAATTTCCTTACTTATTATTATGAACACCACCATAACACATGTGTTTTGTGATGAAGAAAAAGAATATATATTACATTTGAATACTATTTTATTGAAATAAGTGTGTACATGAATCTTTATCTAACTGTATCACCAAAAAAATGTTTTAACATGATGATAATGAGGATTCATATATGTGTTGATCTCATGTTTTGATCATAGATCAATACATCACCAGATATTGTGACATATAAATTCTAGAACATTTAGATCCCTCCGATATGTGAATTTAGAAGAAGAAACAATAATAATTATGAGAAAACCTAGAGGAAATATTTGTAATGATATTATTCCATTAGGTATCTTTTAGTTAAAAGAATAAGTTTAAATACCCTGAGGGGGTTGTGAATCAAGGTATCATTTATTAAAAACCACAAATTTACATCTTATTTCATCATAAAAACAATCCTTTTCCCCTTTACCAGATAAATGTATTAACAAAATTAAAATCATGCACGAGACACAAAACATTTTCTTGGATCACCTACAATGTGCTATGTTCAACGAGCATCAAATGACACTGGGTCGATGTAAAAAATCCACTAAGGCTCTGTGCCAAATTGAAAGGTTCATTCAATATCACTTCTATGTATGGCGCCCCGACCCCGGTAGCCCGGTGTCGGTGCTTCGGTTATGGTGTGCAATTTATTTCGCACAAATTAAACAAATAAGTCACACATCATAACCCATTAGGAGGAAATTTCTGGTTTAGATCCTGGAGAATCAGAGACAACAGCTTTTCTTCTTTACTTTCTGAGCTAGGAACAAACATCCAAGTCTAGGAAAGGCTCTATCAACCTGTAAAAAATTTAACATAAAACATAGGGTGAGCATTGAAATACTCAGTAAGGGGTTTTTGAAAATACTTAAATACAGCTTTTGAAAACAACGTTGAAAAAAAATTCTTTTCCATACATAGAAAGTTTTAAAAGAAAAACTTCAAGACTAAACAAAGGTTGATATATCAGAGTTAAAGTACTTCATACGTATGCACTAAAACACTTAGCGTCAACTCACTTAGTAAACAAGGTAAGCATAATAATAAAAAGGCATGGGTTGCATGAAGTAAAGTGTCCATAAACAAGAAAAGTGTGTATGAACATCAAGAATGCACATTATGACATGATAATTTAAATACAACATTTGAAATGAAGTTCTGGAAAAGAAATTGGTCATGAATCAACATTGACATATCATATGTCTTGTGTTTCTCTTTTTATCTGATACTCATAGGTGAGGTTCTATAACCAAGGTTATTCCTCTAATCAGAATAAACACTAGGTTGGTCATAAACAAAGAAATGTATGCTGAAGGACTCATGGTCTCTGTGTCAAGGCCTTGTGCCATGACCTAAGGGTAAAAACCCAATCTAACTGTCTCGAGAACTATCGATGAATCGAGGAGCTTACTTTTACCGGTCTCCAACCCGGAGGGATTACTTTAACCAGTCCCCAACCTGGAGGGTTTTCTTCTTATCGGACCCCATTCCGGGTAGTCCCATACATTTCTCACATGTTGATAGGGTCAGATATTCAAGGTGTCTAATACCACTTTGAATATTTAATTTTCATTTCATATTACCCAAGGTCTCCCATACCACTTTGGGTAATACCATTTTCATTTCTCATTACCCAAGGTGTCCCATACCACTTTGGGTAATTAGTTCTTAGTTCCTTTTCATGTTGAGTCATATGAATGAATAATATTAATAAGGTAACAATTACATAACTGGTTTAAAAATACATGATATGACAGATAAACATGAAAATATGGAATAAAAGAAGGAATGGTTAAGCAAGCATACTATGTGTGTAGAACAATTATTTAAGCACATAAAATGATTAATGTGAGAGAGTTGCTCCCAAGGGTTATTAAATGATGAGTTTTCTAAAATTCCAATGCATGGAAAAGAACTATTTGGCATTAAATATTGTACTTCACAGGTCATAGTACTTGCAACAAATCTCCATCCGCTAAGAATTACTGCGGCATGCTTGGTATAAAAATATTAAACACTTGAAATCTTTAAAATTCTGACACTTTAAAATAAACAACTTTAAAAATATTATCTTTCATTAATTATTATTCTTCTCTGGTCATAGAATTTGATGTTACAATCTGCCCACTAAAAATCATTGAAACGAGTTTGGTATAAAAATAATAGAGGATTTCTACACATTAACATAACCCTTAAATCCATATCCTTTTAATGCAAGTTTAAAACAGTCAAGGGCATATCCTTTTGAAAAAAAACACAAATCATTTCAAGGGTGACTTTAATCAAGTTCATTAGAGTACCCTTAGTCACAGAAATATAAAACATCATAGACAAGTTCTAAAATTCTACATGCATAGAAATATTAATAACCATTTCTTGAAACTAGGGTTTTCAGATATTATTCTTAAAAAAAAATACGTACATAGGGATATATACACAATATATATATATATATATATGATTTCTCATAAAATAAACATGGTTCACTTAAAATCTGAAAACCTCCAACTGCTTATCACCTATCCAGTTTAAAAATCAGACCCTTATGGGGGTCTAAATGTTTCAAAAAAACTTTGTTTTTAATGATAACATATTTGTACTTAAACCAAAGTTCAAGTTCGCATTCAAAATATTTTTGAAACATAAGTATCCATTTCTTAAAAATCAAAACCGATTTCCATTCCAACACATAACCTTATATAAATATATTGTTATATATATATGCAGCTTACATAAAATCATACATGCTAGGAATTGAGTTTAGAAATACCCTTTCAAAAGTATAATTCTTAGTGAAAAGATACTGAATAATCTTCGATACCCTAAAGATAATCGGGTTGGAGTTATGTATATACATATGTATATATTTATATATATATATATAATTATATTAATACACCTATTGCATCACCCCGGTTACAAAATAAAACTCAAATTATACAAAATCATATTAGGGAAACACCAATCCAAAACCACACACACCCTGTTCTTTTTTGAAACAAGGGGTGATATAATTATATAAAATTTATACGATTATATATATACGTTGCATGGAACCTATTACACCTATGGTTTTATTCTAGGTTTTCTACTATATATACTCATACAAGAAGGAAAAGAAACGGGTGTACCCCATGAGGGTAAACACCCTTGGTGTCCTCTGGATAGAAGAACGGTTAGCGTGGAGTATATATATATATATATATATTCCTTTTACTATAAGGCGTATATATATACTCATGTATATACAAACGAGAAGCATGGGTGAGGGGAAAAACACACCAAAGTGGCACCCTTACAGCTCAAGAGAGGAGCTCGCCGGAGGTTTGCTGGGTGGCCGGTGAACCAGGAGAAGCTCTGGTGTCGTGGTGGCGCGGGTTGGCTTTGGAGGTCCTGTTTTCACCGGGGTTTCTCAGTTCTTAAAGGAAGATGATCCAGGGGTTAGGCCGATCCTATGGCGTCCTAGGTAGGTGGGGGGTGTGCGAGGGTCAACCTAGCAGTGGTGAAGGAGGCTTCTCAGGCAATCCAGGTACCGGTTCGTGGGACCTCGATGCGAGGTTGAAGACAACGTGAAGGCTGAGAAAGGAAAAAAACGACGGTCGGGATCCGACATCGCGAGATCGGACGGCTGCAGTTGGAGGCGCGAGATGGCCTGGGTTGCGTGTTGTATAAAAAAAACCAGTTTAATAAATGCTAAAATTATTCTACTTCGCAATATATATATATATAACCGGTAAATTTGGAATTTGTATAATATTTAATAAGTACTTTTTAACTCATAAAACTAAAATCCCATTTTAGTTTATGTAAACAAATGATACTATTTGATATATCTATTATTTTCTTTTTAAAATATATATATATATATATATTTAATACAACACTTTTATAACTACTATGATCTTATAACCATTAAAAATCCAATTTATAACTTGCTTTACTTGTTTATTGATAAAATTGTGTTTAAAAGACCCGTAGTTTTTCTCTAATTTAAAACACATAGTTTTAGAGATCCGAAAAGATACATTTTTTTCATTTATTACTGATACCGCTGTAGACTTGATGTTCATCATATTTTAAAAGAATACCAAGTTTTCCATCATATAAATATCATCATGATCAAAATAGATTCATTTGCAAGAATAATATTTTATTTTTAATACATGAAGATATAATTCTAATATTTTGTATAAAAGAAAATTGAAATACCATAATATTATAAAAGCGTTATAAAGACAAATTTTTTATAAAATGGTTCACTATATCCATTGGAACCCAACGGTCAAAAGAAAATGGTCATATTCCTTTTAGAGGTCCATTATAAAAGCAAGGGGTAGGATGTTTTATATTTTCAAAACACCGGACCCTTGGTGGATGGCTCTTCTCATACCTCTGGTGCTGAGTGCGTGCGCGGTGATTCTGGCGGTTAAACTTTTCACACTGATGGATCCTGAAGATGACGACTATCCGATTGCCCGTTTTGTGGTTCTTTTTAGTCTTGTAGTGGCCGTGTTAGGTCTTGTGCATGGTACTTTCAATTAGATGGGTCTTGTTGTAATGTGTCTTTTAAATATTTAACAGTTTATCGTATTCTTCATACTCGAATTCTTTATCAGCACACAAACCATAACAAAGAATAAACAAGAGACATCATTAACAAGCACAACATTGTTTACTTGAACCATTTTATAAAACCTGGGGCGTTACATTATCCCCCTCTTAAAAGAATTGCGTCCCCGCAATTCGATCGGCGTACAAACACTGACTTACTCACACAGCTTCTCTGTCACCCTTGGTGGTGTCCCTTTACCTCCAAGGCCCATGGAAGAAGTTACTATTCAGCTCAATCCCCAGGGCTGAACAGAGCTTGTGGGTCTCCTCTTCCCAAATACATTTTTGGCAAAGTGGATCGTGGTTGAAGCCAAGCTCCCGCTTGATACAGGTGGTTTTCCAGAGATGGGAACGAGTGACATCAAGCTTCGAGACATCTTCTTGGATTTGGTTCCTAAAGATCCCTCGAACCATTTCATAATTGAAGGATTCTAGGAAAGATCCAAAATCACAGAGCTCCCCAAGCATGCTGAAGCACAGGATTTGGTACATAAAGACTGCGCGGAAGTCCAACTGCTTTGCAGCTTCTCCAAATGCCAGGAAGGCCAACTATTTATTGTTCATGGTGAAACACAGGATGAGTCCCTCATAGTACTTCCCTTTCTGTTTATAATTCTCAAACAATGCACTAGCCATTAGGTTATACACAACTTCTGAACCTTGGAATATTCAAAGTACATTCGAGCTTTTCGATATTTCATAGAGGGTTTTGCACGTGAGTCGTAAGTTAACAAAAGGTTGATAACTTGTTGAGCAGGATTTTGCTACAATAGTCTCTATGATTTCTGGAGGGAGAGTCAAGAGTCTAGGCGTGGTTCGCTGTCTTTCCATCTGAAAAGTTTAAGAACAAACCCTACTTAGTAAAACATTATTAATGTTTTTGTGTTGTCCTAATTTTCCAAGGTTGCCTAAACCATTCCTCTGATACCAACTATGACGCCCCGACCCCGGTAGCCCGGTGTCGGTGCTTCGGTTATGGTGTGCAATTTATTTCGCACAAATGAAACAAATAAGTCACACATCATAACCCATCAAGAGGAACTTTCTGGTTTAGATCCTGGAGAATCAGAGACAACAGCGTTGCTTCTTTACTTTCTGAGCTAGGAACAAACATCCAAGTCTAGGAAAGTCTCTATCAACCTGAAAAAAATTTAACATAAAACATAGGGTGAGCATTGAAATACTCAGTAAGGGGTTTTTGAAAATACTTAAATATAGCTTTTGAAAACTACGTTGAAAAAAAATTATTTTCCATACTTAGAAAGTTTTAAAAGAAAAACTTCAAGACTAAACAAAGGTTGATATATCAGAGTTAACGTAATTCATACGTATGCACTAAAACACTTAGCGTCAACTCACTTAGTAAACAAGATAAGCATAAAAATAAAAAGGCATGGGTTGCACGAAGTAAAGTGTCCATAAACAAGAGAAGTGTGTATGAACATCAAGATTTCACATTATGACATGATAATTTAAATACAACATTTGAAATGAAGTTCTGGAAAAGAAATTGGTCATGCATCAACATTGCCATATCATATTTCTTGTGTTTCTCTTTTTATCTGATACTCATAGGTAAGGTTCTATAACCAAGGTTATTCCTCTAATCGGAATAAACACTAGGTTGGTCATAAACAAAGAAATGTATGCTGAAGGAATCATGGTCTCTGTGTCAAGGCCTTGTGCCATGACCTAAGGGTAAAAACCCAATCTGACTATCTCGAGAACTATCGATGCATCGAGAAGCTTACTTTTACCGGTCTCCAACCCGGAGGGCTTACTTTAACCAGTCCCCAACCTGGAGGGTTTTCTTCTTACCGGACCCCATTCCGGGTAGTCCCATACATTTCTCACATATTGATAGGGTCAGATATTCAAGGTGTCCCATACCAGTTTGAATATTTAATTTTCATTTCATATTACCCAAGGTTTCCCATACCACTTTGGGTAATACCATTTTCATTTCTCATTACCCAAGGTGTCCCATACCACTTTGGGTAATTAGTTCTTAGTTCCTCTTCATGTTGAGTCATATGCATGAATAATATTAATAAGGTAACAATTACATAACTGGTTTACAAATACATGATATGACAGATAAACATGAAAATATGGAATAAAAGATGGCATGGTTAAGCAAGCATACTATTTGTGTAGAACAATTATTTAAGCACATAAAATGATGAATGTGAGAGACTTGCTCCCAAGGGTTATTAAATGATGAGTTTTCTAAAACTCCAGTGCATGAAAAAGAACTATTTGGCATTAAATATTGTACTTCACAGGTCATAGTACTTGCAACAAATCTCCATCCGCTAAGAATTACTGCGGCATGCTTGGTATAAAAATATTAAACACTTGCAATCTTTAAAATTCTGACACTTGAAAATAAACCACTTTAAAAATATTATCTTTCATTAATTATTATTCTTCTCTGGTCATAGAATTTGATGTTACACTCTGCCCACTACAAATCATTACAACGAATTTGGTATAAAAATAATAGAGTATTTCTACACATTAACATAACCCTTAAATCCATATCCTTTTAATGCAAGTTTAAAACAGTCAAGGGCATATCCTTTTGAAAAAAAACACAAATCATTTCAAGGGCGACTTTAATCAAGTTCATTGGAGTACCCTTAGTCACAGAAATATAAAACAGCATAGACAAGTACTAAAATTCTACATGCATAGAAATATTAATAACCATTTCTTGAAACTAGGGTTTTCAGATATTATTCTTAAAAAAAACATACATACATAGGGATATATACACAATATATATATATATATATGTTTTCTCATAAAATGAACATGGTTCACTTAAAATCTGAAAACCTCCAACTGCTTATCACCTATTCAGTTTAAAAATCAAAACCTTGTGGGGGTCTAAATGTTTCAAAAAAAACTTTGTTTTTAACTATAACATATTTGTACTTAAACCAAAGTTCACGTTCGCATTCAAAATATTTTTGAAACATAAGTATCCATTTCTTAAAAATCAAAACCGATTTCCATTCCAACACATAACCTTATATAAATATATTGTTATATATATATGCAGCTTATATAAAATCATACATGCTAGGAATTGAGTTTAGAAATACCCTTTCAAAAGTATAATTCTTAGTGAAAAGATACTGAATAATCATCGATACCCTAAAGATAATCGGTTTGGAGTTATGTATATACATATGTATATATTTATATATATATATATATAATTATATTAATACACCTATTGCATCACCCCGGTTACAAAATAAAACTCAAATTAAACAAAATCATATTAGGGAAACACCAATCCAAAACCACACACACCCTATTCTTTTTTGAAACAAGGGGTGATACAATTATATAAAATTTATACATTTATATATATACGTTGCATGGAACCGATTACACCTAGGGGTTTATTCTAGGTTTTCTACTATATATACTCATACAAGAAGGAAAAGAAACGGGTGTACCCCATGAGGGTAAACACCCTTGGTGTCCTCTGGATAGAAGAACGTTTAGCGTGGAGTATATATATATATATATATTCCTTTTACTATAAGGCGTATATATATAATCATGTATATACAAACGAGAAGCATGGGTGAGGGAAAAAACACACAAAAGTCGCACCCTTACAGCTCAAGAGAGGAGCTCGCCGGAGGTTTGCTGGGTTGCCGGTGAACCAGGAGAAGCTCTGGTGTCGCGGTGGCGCGGGTTGGCTCCGGAGGTCCTGTTTTCACCGGGGTTTCTCATTTCTTAAAGGAAGATGATCCAGGGGTTAGGCCGATCCTATGGCGTCTTAGGTAGGTGGGGCGTGTGCGAGGGTCAACCTAGCAGTGGTGAAGGAGGCGTCTCGGGCAATCCAGGTACCGGTTCGTGGGACCTCGACGCGAGGTTAAAGACAACGTGAAGGCTGATAAAGGAAAAAAACGACGGTCGGGATCCGACATCGCGAGATCGGACGGCTGCGGTTGGGGGCGCGAGATGGCCTGGGTTGCGTGTTGTATAAAAAAAACCAGTTTAATAAATGCTAAAATTATTCTACTTCGCAATATATATATATAACCGGTAAATTTGGAATTTGTATAATATTTAATAAGTACTTTTTAACTCATAAAACTAAAATCCCATTTTAGTTTATGTAAACAAATGATACTATTTGATATATCTATTATTTTCTTTTAAAATATATATATATATATATATATTTAATACAACACTTTTATAACTACTATGATCTTATAACCATTAAAAATCCAATTTATAACTCTCTTTACTTGTTTATTGATAAAATTGTGTTTAAAAGACCCGTAGTTTTTCTCTAATTTAAAACACATAGTTTTAGAGATCTGAAAAGATACATTTTTTTCATTTATTGCTGATACCGCTGTAGACTTGATGTTCGTCATATTTTAAAAGAATACCAAGTTTTCCATCATATAAATATCATCATGATCAAAATAGATTCATTTGCAAGAAAATTATTTTATTTTTAATACTTGAAGATATAATTCTAATATTTTGTATAAAAGTAAATTGAAATACCATAATATTATAAAAGAGTTATAAAGACAAATTTTTTATAAAATGGTGCACTTTATCCATTGGAACCCAACGGTCAAAAGAAAACGGTCATATTCCTTTTAGAGGTCCATTATAAAAGCAAGGGGTAGGATGTTTTATATTTTCAAAACACCGAACCCTTGGCGGATGGCTCTTCTCATACCTCTGGTGCTGAGTGCGTGCGCGGTGATTCTGGCGGTTAAACTTGTCACACTGATGGATCCTGAAGATGACGACTATCTGATTGCCCGTATTGTGGTTCTTTGTAGTCTTGATGTGGCCGTGTTAGGTCTTGTGCAGGGTACTTTCAATTGGATGGGTCTTGTTGTAATGTGTCTTTTAAATATTTAACAGTTTATCGTATTCTTCATACTCGAATTCTTTATCAGCACACAAACCATAGCAAAGAATAAACAAGAGACATCATTAACAAGAACAACATTGTTTACTTGAACCAGTTTATAAAACCTGGGGCGTTACACTATGAACATGATCACTACATTTACCATGTTTACAGTCATATCACTTCTTTCCCAAGGGTCACACACTTTGTCTTTTTATCAAACACACTACCAGTGTAATGGATCACCATTTCCCTCTTCTTTTGGCCACTACTAGTGAATGGATTCACTCACATTATATAAACATGTAGTTCCCTTTATTATAAATAAATAATTAATCCTAAATTGTGTATAGATGCTCTTGGGAAGCTCTTTTTGGGTTTCTCTTTTACTACATTGAAAAACACCAGGATACAACACTTCATCTTTCTAGAAAATCAGATCATTCATCCCTTTATTGATCGAATAGAAAATAAATCCCCTTTCTAAAGATCAGAAAGTGATTCCAAGTCTTCCTTTCCCAGATTTTAATGAATTAATGTATAACATTATTCTATGATTATTTTCTAACGATGAAGAACCTCTATCAACTTCTTCACCTTTATAATTCAGATGTGATAGTGATACTATTCACAAGGTAATGTTACAATGTATATCTTTGTGAAATATTAAACAATGATACCCCTATTTGAGACCCTGGAACATAACCCCTTGCACAAGATCCTGGAACATATCGTTTCATGTTATCCTAGAACAGAACTCCTTGTGCAATTTCTTGGTGTAATACATGGGTGCATGACCCTGGCGCGAGTCCCCATAGCGTATACGCTTTCGTGAGCCTAATTTGACAATGAGCGTGAGTCCCTTCCGCGAGACTAATTTCTAACTAAGTTTGAGTTTTTTGTTCAATAAATCTTTTACACAATGCACACGATACTGTTTAGATCATTCACCACACTTACACTATGTAAATCATGTATACATCTTCATGAGACCTTTCTCTGAGTATCATTCATGAGTTCTTTCCAAAAAACTATTTTCCATACAATGATTCAAATATATATTTAAAAAATAAATTATTCAATAATTAAGAATGGGTTATGGGATTTTATATGCATAAACCCACTATCTATGTATAAAAAAAGTTTTGATATCCACCCACCTCATGATTATCACATGCTCTGAGAGATTTAGTTGTGAGATCTACTCGTTCTTTGTGACAAGTCTCGGCAGCAGTCCTCTTTCAACATTATCTCTTTGATATGTCCTTGGTTTTCAATCTAACTTTACGTGAGTCCCTAGTGTGATCCTTTATTCATGCATTATGTGAGATCTAAGGGAGAGTACTAATTATAATCATGTGATTCACAAGATATTGAATGACCGTGATATCCTCCATCATTTCCATAATTTTCATTATTATCATGTGCTTTCACAGGATCTCAAAGGTGTTCAAATACAAGTGGGGGATGATTTAACCTTTATGAAATGAACCAATAATTTAAAAACCATAACCAAACATTAATTATTTGATGTATGAACAAAGGAATGACAACTCAACAACTTCATGCACTCGAAACCACATCAAAGTAAGCCATAATGGAAGATAAAAATATATCAGAGAACACAGTGGATAAACTACAAACCACTCTATTAATGACCTCAAGACTCCATGCTCCTCATGCCCTAAGCTCCAAAATCTCTGAACTACCAAAAATCACAAGGTAGTGCTAAACACATATGAAACATTACCATTTCACCTATTCCGGAAGATATCATCTGCAAAAGCACCAAAGTTCAAAAGCAGGGGTGAGTATAAAACATAGTAGGTTTTCCCCAATGACATCCCTACTCATGCCACATGGATAGAAGAGTTAGAAACAATTATATAAAATGGTTTATATAAAAAAATTTATAAAAAGTATTTTATAACTAAATATAAACTAGTTTCCAAACACATTCATTACCAAAACCATACAAGTGAAATTAAAATCGATTATTCCAGCAAGATATTTTTTCAAAAAAATTACCATATAATCTATACAAACATTTCCCAATATCCTTATATCGGAATATCCAACCATTACTCAAACCCATGAAACCATCCATGTGTGCTACATTATGACGTTCCATGCTCATGAGCGGTTTCTCGTCAATCTACAATGTTGTCACATGGTAATTGTTTCCCATGTTCCATTAATCCTTTAGCACAGAGCACAAGGTCATATTTCAACCAAGCCATGTATATGCAATTCCTATATACCATTAAACCTTTGGAACTAAGAACAGGGTCATATTTCAACAAAACCCTATATTTGAAATATGAACACACAACACATTTTCCCACTGATCATGCCAAAATAAACCTTTCAATAAAAACACATTTTTATTGAAAACTATTTCCGTCAAAACCATTTCAGTTCCAAACCATTTCAACTAGAAAACGTTAAAATAAAAATCCATTTTTATTTAAAACCATTTCTATAGAAAACCCCTTTCTCATCTACCATTTAGCAATTCCAGAAAATCCATAATTTAAAATCATCATTTTAAATTAAACCCCCTTCTGCACAACTACTCACCATGATCACACAATTTCACAAAAACCATAAATCATCACAAATGAATATTCTTCCAAAAATTTAACAATAAAAATACTATTTTGAATCCAATACAACAAATTCAACGAAGAGGAGTCAAGAGAAAAGCCACCAACTTCATGGTTTTTTAAAAAACATTAACAACATACAAAGAACGCGCGCAAGGAAACAGGTCGATTCTCCCAGTGCCTCTTTAGATCTCCAATCCTAGATAGATAACGAATCACCATTGAAATATTTTGCATCCAAAAATTAATATCTACCGACCATAGGTTCATATTTGAGAAATAATGGATATTAGAGAAGTCGATCTAAGTAGATCTAAGAAAACATGACAAATCCGTAATAAATGGTGACATGCCTCAAGAATTGGACTCAAAATCACCATGGGAAGGCTCCAGAATGGATTCAACCTATTTGGGAAGGGTTATCCAGATATCATGGGAGAGTAATCTTGAATTAGGGGAGTTTTTAATACCAAACAAAATAAATAGTGAAAAATTGAGTAAGCGCATATAAAATAGGATCTATATTTGACCTCTGCGCAAGATTTGACCACACGGTTTGTGCCAACCGTGTATGGATCATGAAACCTTAATTATTTTTCAAACCATCCCAAAAAAACACAAATTCTTCCATCCTTATCTTTTACCATTTTTTTATAGAAATAACTCAATTTCTAGAAACACCCCACTTTATGAAAACTCTCTATTTTCTGGAAACTATCTATTTTATGGAAACCAAATTAAAAAAATGTGGGGAAAGGGGGTTATGTACCTGAAACGGGGGGTTATATATTCTCCCTACCATTGATATTTCCGTCCATTGAAAGTATAAATCCTTTATTAGCCAAAAAGAGTTTCGGCCACTGCTCTATTTCCTTCTCATGTTCCCATGTCTCTTCCTAAATCTGACCGTGTTTCCATAAAACCCACACTAGTCTGATGCTTTTCCAATGAAATACATTCTGTTGTTTATCCATGGTCCATACTAGAATATGTACCTGTGATGCATCTAGTTCTATCTCAATGTGATCCCATCTAATCACCTAATCAGGATCAGGGTGATACTTTTTGACCTGGGATACATGGAACACATTATACACCGAACTAAACTGTGGTGGTAATTCCATCGATTTGCCACCTCTGTAACCAATTATAGTATATCAAAAGGGCCGATGTTTCTAGGATATAACATTCAATGCCTCATGAAACAACTATGTCCAAGCCTTGGAGGGATCCTCAAGGAGACATGATCAGCCACAATGAATGGAAATGATCTTCGATAGTGATCTGCATAAGATTTCTGATGAATCTGAGTTGTCTCCATCCTTTTTCTAATCAAATGGATCTTCTCTATTGTTTCTTGGATAGGGCTTGGCTTGAGTAGTGATGTTTCACCCATTTACACCCAACATAGTAGTGAACAATAATGATGCCCATACAATGCTTCAAAGAGAGCCATGTATGGATTTTGAAAATATCACGGATAATATGATCCAAATATAATGGATCATTCCTCCGGCTCCATGTGTCTACATTTTGAAAATATTGTAAAATAATCTGAACTAGCTCTTGTTTCACACGTGGTTCAGGTGAAACCACATTCTCCACTACTTCATCAGGTTTGTTTCGAAGACGCCTACCAGGTGAAATTTCCTAAAACTAACAAAAAACTCTATTAATATCATTCTCTAGAAACTGTTGGCTTAGAATTTCAAATTTTATCACATCAACAATCACAACATTGTTTTTAAAATCATCTTTTTCCCATGTTAACCTATGTTTAAAACCACATCACATTCATTTTAAAATTAAACAATTTTCAAAATATGAAAAATCGTTCTCTTTATCAAAATCATTCATTTGAAAACTAATTCTATACTTTTCAAAAATGATTATTTCAGGAAATCATTTATTTTCTCATTGTAGGAAGTCATTCCTCTATAATTCGTGTCTTGTTTTTCTCATTGGCTAAACTCATGACAATGAGATTTCAATATCATAGATGTGTCTCTAAACTATATTTTCCCAATACCCTGGTAACATGATGTTCATTACAAAAGGTTTGGCTATGTCCTTTTATGCTATATATTTCTAGTTCCTAAAATCCTACTCCTTTCTAATATTCCCACCCATGGAATGGAGAAGAATGTATTTCATCTACAAAATTAGAAACATCGATGACTACTTGTTATGAATGGACCAAAAAAGCTAATACCATTTTAATGACCCGTCAATTCTCATTCGTTTGTGATTACAACAAGTGATTACAAGCCATTAAGTGAAAACCGCAAGAGGCCAAAGGCTAGAAATAAATGCCGAAAGGATTCAAATACATGTGGTGGATGATTAACCATTTATTAAATAAAACAATAAACCTCAAAACCATAACCAATAATTCACAATATGATGCATGAACAAAGAAATACAACTCAAAATTTTCATGCACTCAAAACCACATCAAAGTAAGAAAAAAAGGATAACCTAGTATCGTGGTATAAAGAAGAAAAACTACACAAGACTCTCCAAATACCACAAGACTCCATGATCCAAAGGATCCAAGCTCCAAAATCTCTGAACATCTCAACATCACAAGGTAGTGATAAACAAGTGTGAAACATTACCTTTTCCCCTATCACGGAAGATAGCATCTACAAAAGTTGCAATGTTCCAAAGTAGGGGTGACTATAAAACACAGTAACATTTCCGCAATGACTATCTTACTCACTCCAAGAGAATAGAAGAGTTAGAATCAATTATATAAAATCGTTTATATAAAAAATTATGAAAAGAAGTTTATAACTAAATATAAACAAGTCTCTAAAACCATTAAATACCAAAACCATACATGTGAAATTGAATCCAATTTTTCCATCAAGATATTTTTCCACAAAAATTAACCAAACATTCTCTACATCTATTTCCCAATATCCCTATATCAGTAGACCCAAACATTACTAAATCCCATGAAACCAACCATGATTGATATATGTTGAGAGTTCCATACTAATGATTGGTTTCTCGTCGATCTACCATGTTGTCACAAGGTAATAGTTTCCCATCTGCCATTAATTCTTTGTCACCAAGCACAATGTCGTATTTAAACCAATCCATGTATATGCAATTAATATTTTCCTTTAAAACATTGGCTCTGAGAACAAGGTCATATTTCAACCAATCCTTGTATATACAATATGTAAACACATCACATATTCCCAATGATCAATCCAAAATAAACCTTTTAGTAAATATATCTTTTCATTGAAAATTATTTTCGTCGAAACCATTTCAATTCCAAACCATTTCATCTCCATGCAATTTCAATAAAACGTCAATTTTATTGAAAATCATTTCTATTGAAAACCAATTTTTCATAAAAAATTAATCAATTCCAGAAAATTCATAATTTGAAATCAACATTTTAAATTAAACCCCCTTTTTCACAACTATTCACCAAGATCACTCAATTTCACAAAAACGATAAATCATCACAAATGAATATTTTCAATGAATTTAAAAATCAATAAAACAATTTGAATCTAATCCAATAAATTCTAGCAAGATATTTCAAGAGAGAAGACACCTACATTTAAGGTTTTGAAGAAAAATTAACAAAAGCCGAATAATGTGCAAGGAAACTGGTCGATTCTCCATGAGTGGCCTTAGATCTCTTATACTATCAATATCATGCCTCAATATTGAAATATATGGCATCAACTAATGTAGATATATCCACTATAGATTAAGATTTGAGAAATAATGGATATCAGAGAAGTAAATCTAAATATATCTAAGAACACATGACCAATCATTAATGAATGGTGACATACATAATAAATCAGACTCGAAATCAACAAGGGAAGGATCTTGAATGGTTTAAAATCATGTGGGGAGGGTTCTCCAACCTTCTAGGAAGAGTAATATCTAATGTAGGGCCGTTTTGAATCCAAATATAATAAATAGAGCAAAAACGATTATGCTCCTAGAAAATAGGATCTTGATTTGACCTCAGTGAAAGATTTGACCACATGGTTTGTGCCAACTGTGTATGGATCATGCAACCTTCCTTTTAGTCCCAACCATCCTTAAAAAACCCCTCAAATGTTTCCATCCTTCCCCTTTAACCATATTTATTGATACATCCCAATATATGGAACCCCCCCCCCCCCACCCCCACTTTATGAAAACAACCCACTTTATGGAGACTCTCTATATTATAGAAACTCTATATTTTATGGAAACTCTCTATTTTATGAAATCTCACTATTTTATAGAGACACTCTAGTTTATGGAAACCAAAATTAAAAAAACATGAGGATAGGGTCTTATGTACCCAAAACTAGGGGTAATACACACATTATCCATTCTCGGAGTGAGAAACAAGAGTAGCATACAATGTTCATCAATGAAACACTTCATTCCAAAACCTCTCACCTACTTATATCATGAACCTCACTTGTCGTGTTATATAATCTTTGACCGAACATCTTTTTCATTACTTGATTTAAGTCTCCCCTATATCACTTCTCCCCTTATCTACTTCTCCATATGTTTGGATTAACAAATCTCATCCCTTTTATGGAAATAATTTATCTCCCTTTTTTAATGAACCTGAAGGTTACTTTGTTATGGTCTACAATAGGGTAAAGAACAAATATAAACATATTAATGAAAAATATAAGATACCTCTAAGAGATGGGGTCCCACATGAACACTATTTCTTGATCGTGGATTTGAATGAACTCCAAGAGCCATTTTATGGCGTTCAGATGCTTATTTTTGTAATGAATTTGTTAGAATGTTTAAAACTCATAGTTTCGTAGGCACATACTCTAATATTAGAAGCCCTTTATCCAACTTCTCCTTTGAGAAATGTTACATTATTACAATGAATCATGCACTTGAATGAGGGAATAGATATTTTCTCATATTTATATAACTTGAATTATCACAATGGATTTAGATCAGAGAAATCAACTAAAATCCCACACTGTCATGATTTAGCTTCATCGACATCAATTCTATCCACAGTTGACAGTCCACAGTGTATTTAAAGTTATCAGTGATAGATGAAATGAAATATTTTGTCTTTATTAGTCTTGGAATACATAATCCTTTAATATATAATGCACCACCTGGGATTTATTTTTTTATCTATTGATCCAACCAATTCTTTTTTTTATATCCCAATAAATCTTGTTTAATTTTTTCATTTTACATAAACTCTAAATACTACATTCCTTTGATATAAAAATATTTGATTTTCACTAAAATAATGTGGGTTTATGTGTAATTTCTTTCATATCATGCTTCTTGGAATTTGAAAAAAAATCTGGTCTGGTACTATCATACTTAATAGACTACTAATAATTTTTTAATATTTTGGGATATTAACTGAATTTTATTCATCATATTATGATCGTTTCACCTTGGTAGCCATCAAAGTATTATTCTCCATGGAATTATTTATTAAAAATCATCCCAAAACAGATAATGAAAAATTAGATTGAGAATTTTTTTTCCATTTATTCTTTATGTGACCTATAACCAAAAGATAACTTTAGATCACCAATCAATGTCATTTTATATTATCATTTCATCAATTCTACATACTTATTGCATTGTACTTCATCTTATCCACCAAATAAGATTTCATTGACATATATTAGCTCCATATTCCTATAGTTACTCACAAATTTTTGATCTAGTTTATAAATAACTCGACCATGATGAAAACCTTTATTCTTCAAAACAATGATCTGGTATTGAATACCATGCTCGATGTTCTTACATAATCCCATTTAGTTCCTTATACAACTGAAAAACACTCTTCTAATTTTTTTAAATTATAAAAACATCTAGATGATCAATTTAAACTTACTCTTCTCGAACCTAATTTAGAAATTATGATATCACATTTATCAACAAAGATCCCTCACATTGGGATCACCCATTTCACATTAATCATTCTCTCTTCTGAATCAATGTCACATTTTCATTAATATTGTTGTGAATGAACCATTTTTCTCCATTATTATTTTCAATCCTTGAGTCAAAATACTTTGTCAGATTCTTCTCAATTTTTTCATACTCCCCATTCATATCCTGGAACTAGATATCATCTCTAGATTTTTCATCAAAAATGATAGGATCTACCTATAATACGAAAAACTATTGTTGTTGATTTTTATCCTCATTGTCTGCACTAGAACAGTACTATCACCAATTATGATTTGTTTATAAATTCCAGATCTTCTATTCAATTTCTGTATAGATACAAGTTTATGATCATATTTTTAATTATCTAAATGTTCTTCTGAATCAGCCACTATAACTAGAGCATCCCTTGATATGCTTATCTCTACATCACTATCCACATGACATAGAAAATATATTTGCTGAAGATTATTTTCATTCTCTAAAATAGTCACATCATCGATTTAGACTATCTCTCTTAGTATCTTAAGGAATAATTTTATTCATTTATTTTCATTTAGTTTCCATGAAATATCCATTAATCTATATAGGATTAAATTTCCTATGTTTCTCCTTATTAATAATGAAACACTATATTATGAAGACATGAAAGTACTTCAATGTTGGATTCATTACATAACATAGCACATAGGTAATCCCCTCGTAGATTGTAAATAAAAAATCTATATTTGACATGTAGACTCATTTCATCACAACTTCTTTCAAAACATCTCTATATGGTATTTCATAATGTGCATTGTTCTATCCATGTTATTGATAATTTGATTATATCTCTCAACTACTTCACTCTGTTGTGAATTTCTTATTACCAAAACTTCATTCATTTTACCTTATTTACTGAGATAATGATCCTCTTGGAAATTTGTAAACTTTTTTCCATTACGTCTTCAAATATTCTGGATTTTTGATATAAAATATTTATAACTTCCGTTCAAAAATTTGTGAGGAAAATCAATAACCTGAGATGTTTGGGTAATGAATGCATCCCATTATATTATTATGAAATCATTAATGAAGAGAACACAATATCTCTTCCCATAAATAGATCTTTGAGAAAGAGGTCTGCAAACATCAATATGCACTAACTCATGAATTTTTTTTGACAATTACCCATTTTCCTCATATTTATTTAGAATTTTCATCCCTTGTTTAAAAGAATCAAATTTATGATTATTATCGCATGATAACCTTTTAATGTCTTGGAAATTATTATATTTCACATTATATTCAATGGATGTCAGGCTCATGTTACCACGATGTTTTTTCTAAAAATTGTTTTATTTTTAATTGGAATGAAAGTAGATATCTTCTTCTCACCTAATAGGTTTGAGATTCACATTAGAAATCTGTCCCTCTATAACAACTACACCAATTTTTTCATTTATGAATCATAATTTCTTGGAATATATTATTTCATGTCCTAAATCACATATTTCACTTAAACATAGAAAGTTGTGACTGATACCTGCAATTACCAATAAATCTTCATGTCTCATATCTTTTCACGAAAATATGTATTTTCCTAAGCCGATAATTATTAAGCATCTGTCATTACCATATCCTGAAATTTCATAGTTTATTTATCTAATTACAGTAAACTATTACTTATTTCCTACCATATGGGAGGTTCATCCACAATCAATGATCAGTATTCAAGTGGGATCTGATCAATTAAAAGAAATATCAGATACCACTTCATGTTCTACTATATTATTTCTGTTCTATGTTTTTGACTTCATAATCAGAAAATATTGGAAAACATTATCTTTAATAAAGTATAATGGAACAGATTCATCTTGTAATACTACAAATTGATTGTTATTTTTCATATCATTTGATGAAACATTACATTTCTTATTATGAACACATTTATTTTACATTAGAACATTTCTCTATACTGTTGATGAGAATTTTCATGTTGTGAGACTGAATCCTTCACCCCTAAAACAGTGACCATCAAATAATGACCTATAATATTGATAACTCTATGGCTCCCTATATTGGTCTTGTTCGCTTCAGTACCTCTTGGATATCGAATATACAATTTTTGAGTGTCCCTTTTTCTATAACAATAACATATATTACAGGGTGCATTATTTTGTGAAAATACTGCAGTAATGGTTCTCCCTTGGTTTCTCTGAATATTAGATTTCTAATTAATACATAAATCAATCTTCAACCTCATATTGGGATATTATGGTACTACTTTTACCATTACAACTTTCTATTTGCAATCAAGCCATGTACCAGTTTTATTATTATGATCAATCATTTTCATTTCTTGACACTCCTTATTCTGCATCACTATAGCTCTGAATTCACCATTTACATATTATATTACTTGGTTTCCATTGTTTATTTAATCAAGATTTTATCTTAATCTTTCAATTTCATTCACAATCTAACATCATTATCTTTACTTTCTTCGATGCACATAATTTGATCTATACCCATGATAGTGAAAATATCGCTACCTCTTTTTATATTCTATGATTTTGAGGTTGAACTCACTGATACCTTTAGTGATCTATACCATTGAATGATTCATTTTCTTAATTTATTTAATCATATTAGAATTATATTCATCCTGATACTATATATAATGATTCACATTAGGAAAAAATTAATTGCAATACTTCATTTTTACTCTTCAAACATATATTTTCTCAAGAGTATATTTTAATCCTTCCTGAATATCAACTCTTCATTTGACTTATTATTCATCACTATCAATTTCTTCACATTTCATGGAGCTTCTAAAAACTACCACCATAGCATCTAATTCTTTCTCCTTACAGTCCACCAAATCTTATGACTCCAATTCCTCTAAACTATCATCTTCTTTTGAATATATATTCTTATTTTTTTGAAATTTATCATAATATTTTTTTACCTCTAATGTAAGACAAATACTTCTTCATATAAATTTTGACTTCATCCTCATCATCTATTGAAACATCATAGGGAACCTTGTTGTACTATTTAAAATATCATCACCTCAAAAGCATGAAATAGAGAGTTTTCCATTGAAATTTCATTTTCCTCTTAGTAAATTTCATTAGTTGAATGACATCATTTCATCATTATCTTCATCTTCCTTTCTAAATTTAATAGTGATCTTATTCATGCCCTTAAATGAATCTTCCTTAGATATACCGTTTTCAAAAGACTCATTATCTTCATTTCTCAACATTTATGAAACAGTAGTTATATTGAATCTATCCAATGTGACATTCATCAGATCATTATCATTCAGTATAGAAACATTCAAATTTAATGGTGGTGGAATTACTCTCAATATGAACATGAAAATATTTAAATCTTCAATAATTTACAAAATACCACACATTCATTCAACAATAACATTCACCCAATAAAATAATACATCAAAAGACATGTTAGTGTGAATTATGAGATCCTCATTCTTTTTCCATAGAACCTACAGGTTTGCTTCAATTACTTTTGAGTCAACCTCAAAAATATTTTGAAACATTTCCCACATTTAATGTGATGGAATACATGACATCACCTTTTATAGATAAAATTATATAGGGAACCACGAAATCATTAATTTCATTGGGATCATCATCCAATTACATTCTTCATGCTTCTGATAAATCACCACGATTGATACTGGCTTAAATTCCTTGAATCACTTCCATAGAGACATCCATTCCTAATGATTGGATGTAGTGCTGCATCCAATTATTCCATTATTGAAAATTGTTACCATCATTGATCATAATCCCTTTTTGATTGAAAAACTGCATTTTCTTAACTAAGGGATACCTAGTTACTTTATACCCTTCCATCTGATACCAATTGTTATCCTAACTATGTTAAATTCCCAAAGAAGGGATGATTTAGTGTATGATGGATTAAAAAAATGCTCCTTCAGATGTTTTTTCATTAATAAAAAGACTATATTTTCTCCCTTGGTTGTAGAAATGAATGAACACATTTGATATCATACATAAGACACAACAATGTTACATGGTTAATCCCCACCATGTCACATCCAAGGATCATTCAATGATGATGTGCCTATGTACTAAATCCACTAAGGCTCACTTCCAAATTACATGTCTCAGGATAAATCACGTATATGGATAGGCTCACTACCATTACAATGTTTAGAGTTATCTCAATACATTCTAAAGTGTCTCTCTCTTTTCCACATTCTCTTTATCACTACTGATGGAAAGGATTTAATTCTTCCTATTAATTTTCCCATTATAATGGAAAGGATCCACATAATGTTTATAGACATTTGGGTCCCTTCATTATAAACAATTAATGCATCTCAATTACATTTTTATTCTTTAATGATGTTATTTCTGATATTCTCATTAACTTATATGAAAAAAACATAGATGAAAGACTTCAACATTCCATGAAACTATAAAAACATCACTTTACCGTAAGAACAAAAATTACCATTAATCAGTAAAGATATTCATGAGATAGAATTTATTCCTTTCAATGTGATGAATATAATAGTGAATAAAATTCTTCTATGAGTATAGTGGAATTGGGTAGATCCTCTATCTTCTACTTCTACATTAGAACTCAGATATTACAATGATGATTTTTATAGGGAAATATAATCGAATATCTCCATGAAAAATCTTCTAGTATTATACCCATGTGTAAGACCCTGGTCCATAAACACTTTCATGAGACCCTAGAGTATACCATTTCTCGAGATCCTGGCATATAACTCCTTACATGAGATCCAAGAGTGAAACCCTAACACATGTATATTCTACTAGTCTCAATTAATTACCATGATTAAGTGTTAAGCATGAGTCTATTCTATGAGACTGCTTTCACGCATTTCAAGAGATGTTGGTGTGAGACTACATTCTCTCTTTCGAAAGACCTATTTCAGATCATTAGAAACAAATTCTCGATGTCAATAGTGTATACTCAATCGTATGTTATCTATGAAAATATATTTCATGAGTTCTCTCCATGATCCTCCTTCTCGAATAATGATTCATATTCATATTTTAAGGATATCTTCATTAAAATATATGAATGGATTAGAGTGTATCTATATGAATAAAACCATTACCTTGATATCAAAATATCATGTAAAACCATCCACCTCATCAACATCATGTGCTCCGCAAGATCTAGGTGTGAGATCTTCTCACTTTTTTTGTGATATATGGGTGTGATTCCTCTTTCAAAATTAAAACATTACATGATCTAATGGTCTATATTCACAATATGTGTTAGTCCCTACTGCAATTATCAAATCATTTTTTATGTGTGATTCGAATGTGAGTACCATATATAATCAAGCGCTTCCTAAGATTCTGAAATATAGTGTGATCCTCTGTTATTTCAAAATCATTATTATTGGAAAATGGACATATACCAAGAGTTGTACCTGAACCATGGGTATAGGTAACCCCTATACCCACAGTTTTAGTAGAATCATTGGAATTTTTTTCTTGGTAAAAAATCATGGGGAAGACCTATAACCATGGTTCTCAAAAAATAGTGGGTTAAGCCAACTCTATACCCATAGTTTTCAAAGAATCGTGGGTATATGTATCGTGGGAAAACAATTTGTGGGAAAGATATATTTTCATAATTCTAAAAAAATGGTTATAGGTTATGCGATTCCGAAAATATTTTCTAATCAATGGCGATAGGTATCATGGAAAAAATATTTTGATCTATACACACAGTTTGATAAAACAATGTGTATAGTTTGACCAGATATTTTTTCATAAAATAATAAATAAATATAAATATTTTTTAAATAAATACATATATATATATGATTATATATATATATATATGAACATAAAATGTACGATAAAGTAGTGGTATGGTTGTTGGACTGTGATGGGATGGTTCTGGCATTAAATATCAGTGAGATTTTTTTTAATTAATGACTTATACCCATGGTTTGGCCAAACAATGGGTATCAGTATGCAAGTAAAAAATTCATATTCCGAGGGTCTAAATACATTCAGTGTAGGCCATGAATACCCATTTTTTGACCAAACCATGTATTTAGGTCAATACAGATGCATAGAATCATAACGATTCATAGAACCGTGGGAAGAACCTATACCCATGATTTTTTTCTGCTATAACCATGGTTCTAAACCATTAGTATAGGAAGAAATTGAATTATTGATTTCATTATATTCATGCACTTTTGTGTGTTCCAGAAACAAGTAATTTTTTCCTCTTTTAAAAGATCTGGGTGAGATTCCCAAATATAGCCATGAGTTCTACATGATATCTCATAGTGATGTTAAAATACTATAATAACAATTATTTGAGTTCCCATTATGAGAGTTAAAGAAAATCATGATCATTGTGTGATTTAACATCCTGAGACATAATTGAAATCAATTTTTTTCAATATCCCATCATGAGATCACAATTAAATATTGTGATTATCAGTGTTGTTGTCTTCCAATGCTTTCCATGACCCCTCACAAGTTTCAAAGACACCAATAAGTTTCATTTGTCATCACATCCCAAGATCATTTTACACATACACGCTCTGCAAGATCAGTTCATCATTCATACCCTACGAGTTTTATTTAGCATTCATCATCTTCATGAATTCATTCACAACCAACTAATGTCAATAACCACATTCCTTGTCAAAAAACACAATCAATCCAAAAGAAACATCATGAGGGATTATTCCTAAGTCTTTTTAAATAGATGAACATTCACCACATAGTTGATTCCCATATATAATGTTTCTTCATCCTTGTGTCACATTGTAATTCCATCAATTCCACCAAAACATTGATCTCATACTACATTCCAAACTCACACACGTGAGCACATATGTACATTGGGTGTACATAATCAACACTCTAAATTTTCATCCATAGTTCCCACTCCATGATAGCTATACATGTGCACCATTCCAACCTCACCCCCTTTAGCACATATATAGGAAATTTATGTCCAGTCACTCCTATATCTATGTGAGCATTCTGTGGTTGATTCCGATTCCCACTATAAAAGTGGATTCACATGGGTCCCATAGCTAGCTCGTTTTATTTTTTTAATGAACACATAGAAATGAACTAATTGAAAAATTCCATAATCTCATGCCTTATTCCGTTATCATATTTCTTAGTTCATGAATTAAAGCTTTCCATTTCCAAAACATCATTAAAATGAAATTTAAAATTTAAAATAAATAATAAAATCATCTTTAATTCATTACTTCTTAAGCACATTACCCAAATTATGTGAGAATATTGAAAATCATAACATAATTAAAACATGTATTTAAAATTTAAAATAGATATGTAATTATCACATTTAAAACACATGGAGTTTGCATCTTTAAAAATTATTGAAAACAAATTAATCTTCTAGACAACCTCCTAAAAACTAATTGAGACACTTCAAACCCTCTCAAGAACACTTTGATCCCCCTTATATATGTTCTGTAATTCTAAAAGTATATCCCTTGAACGTTTAACCCCTGTTCTCATAAGAAATAATCCAAGTAGTGATATGTAAATTTCTAACAACCATCTTCTCCTTAAAATTTAATTATGTCTACTTTATATTCCTAAATTTATATTAGAATATATTATAAATATTTCATATATATCAATAGTATAATTTTTTTTATTACAATGTATTTACAAGCATTATACATCGATCAATTATACATTTATGAAAATGAAAACATGAACCGTACATGTGTACATACTACCACCTCTTTGAATAAATGTGTTTAATTTTCCTTCAAATCGTGACATAGATTATATAATAAGGTAATTTATAAAAATAAGTATGATATATATGAAATTTATTATATTAATAATCAATAAAAAATATTTATTTTTTATCATGTACCTAGAAAAAGAAATTATCACAAGTGTATTCATGAAAAATACCACCACAATGGAATATTAACTTTTTCTTTTCATAACCACCTTCCTGGATTGTTTTAGTTATAAAATTTTTAATATATATGTTATATATTAGTAATATATATCAATAATATGACTCTTTACGTAAAAACGTAATTAACGATTGTTGTATAGAAATTAGATGATACACATTGGAAACTTGTTCATCACTGAATTTTATCACATGAAATGCAACAAAACTATCATATATGGGAATTATAACATTACAATACATTATATAATATCAACTAATGTACCTTTAAGAGTTAATTAATGATGAAATATTGGGAAAAAAATATTTAAGCACAAATATTTCACAATTAGTGCAAATAATCAATGCCCATTTATAAAAATATATTAATAGAATAGAACTATTCAAAATTAAGTTTAAAAATGTAAAATTTTATGAATAAGGGTCATAAATAGGTAATTTATATGATTTAATGTATGATAAAATTGGTTTCATAACATCTTTATAAATCAATATAAAAGGTATTTATCCATTGTCTAAAATGTAAATTCTTTCAGAATTTTTTATTTTTTAAAACATGTCCCATTATCACATTATATCCTGATTAAATTATATTAAATGGTATATAATATCAAATTCTATGCCCATCCTATAATGGGATTCTGAATAAAAAATATAAAAAATTTAGCAGTTTCATTTTTTTATTTTTAATTCTATGATTCATGTTTTATATTAGGCACCATTATATTTATATATATATAGTATTCATTACCTTATATAATTCAAGTGTAATAATTATCTTACTTTTCATGTGGTTTTTTAGAATCTTTTTGCAACTTCCTCTCAAATTATTTCAAGTCAAACATTCCTTGATCCATAATGGACATTGGTAACTCAAATATATTTCAATGTGATTTTTAATTTCTTTGGAATAGAAATAATTAATTTTTCTCTATATTCACTGATATAATTATTCATTGGATTACCAATTTTATCTCTCTTAGGGATATGTGTTCTTAATTCAAATCTCCTTAAATAAATGGTTTTATTTACTATTAATTTAAATTATGATTTGATTAAATTCCACCCTCTTAAGTATCTATTTATCTTATATGTATTTATTTTAATTATATTATTTCAAATACCAAGATTGTTCATTATTATCTTTAAATCTAATTATGTATCAATTCTTGTGATCTTTATACATTCCATTTAATGTTAAGTATTGTAAATGTATTTTATGATTTGGACTCAATTTTGATCTTTATCACAAAGGGTGTCTACTTTCGATGATAACTTATTTTATAACTCACCATATGAATGGTTTTATGATGTTTCCTATTTGGGAGGATGAATATAATATTAATTAATATAGACTATGTCATTATATAATTGATACTTTTATAAAAATAATTTGAACCCCATTCGTATTCTAGTTTATTCGTGATATATTTTTTAGATGGTTTCTTATGGAACACATGTGTATGGATAATATATAATTGATATGTGGGAATTATATCATCCTATGACTCATTGGGTAATTCTTTACATCACAAGATAAATTGGTGAATTCAGTGATGATTATTGATCCAAATGAAAAACATATTGTAATGCCTGATCTTCTATGAGAAATTTCATCTGTTTCCAAATCCTTTATTGGATACATGTTTTTGTTCTTATCCTACAATGCTAAATTGGAGGGGATTCGTAATCCAATATCATTTTTTTTCATATATATTTTCCAAACTCCATTAATATGTTACTATTATATGCTCCCTAGAACATGATTCAGTTATTATATTTTCCATTTCATTATGCAGTGTTATTTTTTATCATAATGTATGTTTTTCTCCCATCATGAAAATGAATCATTTTTATGAATATTTGACATTTGAATTATCTATTTCTCCCATCTTTATTATTTTCCCCAACACATATTATCTCACCTTGAGATACTGTTTGGATTGTTTATTTCCCCTTACAAGGAATTGGAGGTCAGCCATTTTTTTATGATTGAATTTCCTAGGGAATAAGGATGAGTTTAATATTTAATATTTTTAGAGGATGATATAGAACAATGAAAATATTCCAACAAATTCTCAAGTAGTTTAAAATAAATTGAATGTGTATTTATCCTCGAAGCATACTAAACTGACTGATTCCCAGGATGTCGATAAGATTATGTATTTTAACTATTTAATTAATGTAATTATGTATAATAAAGGCATCTTTATTTTGGTTCCCCTTAGTAGGTTTTAGAGAAATGAGTTGGTTTTATAATTTAGTTTAGTATAGACACCATTTGTGGGTTAATGTACTATAGTGGGAAGTCTATGGATGATCAATGTATTGGATGATATTTTTAAATTTTTTTATTTTCATGAGTAGGTGGTATTCCTATGCATTATAGATGAATCTAATTTATAGTATCCAGATGGGGAAGTATTTTGAAATATTTTTATCTTATTGAGAATGTGTATTCACAAGATATTCATCCCTATTTGGACAATATAAATATAATACATCAATGGTGTAGATGAATCTATCGGTGATGACACAAAAATGTTTTAGTTATGAATTGAATCAATCACTGCCCTGATGCATGATGAGTTGTCCAATGACTACACACATGGAAAAAAACATTCATGGATATTCATTGGATTAACATAATATTTTTAAAATTTACAATGGATTATTTATTATGATGTAATTTTAAGATATTAGGTTATGAAGCATGAGGATTAATTACATAATGTAACCAATGAAGAATCAAAAATTATATCAGTGAATCTAAGAATGAAATAAGTTTGAATAAAATAACATTTGGTTAATAATATCATATTATAAAGGTGTACATCTCATGGATAAATTTTTCCACTGTTATATATGATAATAATACTATAATGTTAATAATTCATCATTTATGTTATCCTATATTAGTTTTAGTAATATTTTAAACCAGAAAAAACATAGTTAATCATGAGTGTGAGGGAAAAAGTAATAATTTATTCAAAGAAAATTCAATAAAATTAAGAACAAGACTGAGAAAAATTTTTATTATTATAAAAAAACTATCAAGATATTTTATTATCAATTTATTTATTTTTCAAAAAACTATAAATATATGCAGATAATAATGGAGTTTTATATAAGTTTGTATGACAATGATGACGACGTAAACAATTTTTTATTTCCTTTGTGTCAAAAATTTTGTAAAAGGAACCAAGTGTAATTTCTAAAATAAAATGGATGATTTTTTATCTATGATATTTTACTGCATCAAACAATAATACTCTTAGGAAAAGGAAGAGTTTAGTTAACGTTTGGAAAAAAATAATGTTCTCGGAATTGATTCACAAGAAATTTGATGTTTTGGATGTCAATAATTTAGGAACTATACAAATAAGTGAACTAATAAATAGGAATATGATATCAATAGACAAGAAAACCCACTTATACCTTGGAAAAAAGTAAATTCCTATGGAATCACTAATATTGAGTTTGATAGTGATAATTAATTTTAAATAGGTACACTTATTCATCAATATATATTTTTATATTTATTATATCAAGTATTATGTTCACCAACTATGAAATATTGGAATAAAAACTCTAGGGGTATAATTATTATATTCATGGTATATAAATTTCATTCATGGTTGATGGGATTATGATTCTTATGAGTCTTAATATGATTCATTTATATTCATTTAATGTGTTTTTAGGAATTGAATGTTTCTCTCTACAAAGAAATAAAATTATTTGATCGAATAATAAAAACACATTTTAAAAAAACATGTTATAGTCTATTGAAGAACGGAAGATTAACGATATAAAATTTATTTATATTATTGGAAAAAATTCAATTTAAGTGAAAATCCAATCCTGTGGTAAATTGTGTGTTCTCTACATTTATAATGTTGAAATTTCATGATAAATTATAAATTATTTCTTCACTAACTTTTACTTACGCTTATATATTTTTATAAGAATCTGAAAATTAAATATAAAAGGAACAATTAATTTAAGAGGGATATAACACCACATGTTTTTAGAGACATTAATATCTCCATAAATTTTATGTAGTTTTTATCATCTATATTATATGAATTAATACCTGAATAAATATCGGACCATAGATGATTTTAATCAATCTAATAACACATTATTTAATTATAATATAACATTAAAATTAAATAAAAAAAATACCATGTATCTTTTACAATATATTATTACACATCGTGGATGGATAGATTTATTAATACTACAAAAAAATACAAGGGGGAAAATTTTAAATAATAATAAAATTAGAACTAATAACTCCCTTGGACCATTATCACATTCAAGAATCACATAAGATCCCAGAAATTATTGAGGTATTTTCTAATTTAGATAGTAATTTAAATCTCTAATTTTATATTAATGAAATATTTTTTTGGAGTATGTCTGGTCTTGGGGGTGTCCCAATATTTCAGGACACGAGAAAGAGGAGAACTGGGCTATTCTTTGCAAGGTGCATGGTTGGCGCAGAGTTAATAAAACCATATGGAATTACCTTGTATCCCTCCAGGAAAGGATAGAGGCTTTATGCAGAGTTGATTCAAAGTAGTTCAAAATGTTTGAACTGGCCAGGTGACCATATGATCATGTTTTCAATGAATAGTGGCTTGCACATGGTTTTGGCATTTTTTTTTTAAAACCATGTGGGTAAACATTGCATCATAATAATCTTGGGAGAAATTTACTAAATTTCCCCCTCATGATTTTTAAATCTAACTCATGATTTTTTTTCCTCTCCTATCCATATAACTCTAGATGTTACCATGGATGTCTCTATATTTTAAAGGGTTATTCTTATTCGATTCTAGGTCACTTTGAGTTCCAACGGTTTTGGATCAAATATTTGGGTAAGTATAATCCCTATCTGACATCTCTTTTTGATTTCGGGTTTTCATATTTCTCTTCTCTGCATAGGATGCTCTAAAATACATCCTTTCTGTAGAGATCAATGTTGTGAATTTAAATGGTAGTTTAATAGGTATTTAAGGATTTTATTAGTTGTTCATTCATAAATGGATTTTATTTAGGTGGTCTACATGTTAAATTCAATGGGTTTTACACAGATTGTCACATGTGAGGTTATGTTCATGTTTTTTCCTTGAAGTGTTATTGATGTCATTCACAATTTTTTACATAATTAATGTCTAAATAAGCATGTGAACATATCTTGGTAGTGTGGGGTATATACATGAGGTTATATGTACATGAGTCGAGTTGTAATGACGCTATAAACACCACCCCACAATAAACATGTTAGGGAAGGAAAATATGTTCTAATACCCTAATAGTTGAATTACACCCAGATTGAGGCTTCAATGTGGGGGCAATGTAGATATTTTTATGTGTTTTCCAAGTGAGATAGAACATGGTTGTGTCACATATTCCTTGTGATATATTAACATGCCTAATCTATTTAACATGTGAAAATATTTAATTAAGCATTAAGATGTTATAACTTATGAATTTGAATTTAATGGTGACATAACACAGAGGAAACATTATTAAAAATGGATACTTGTATTGTCTTTTATTTAAATTCCATTATTTCTCTCTCACATTCACTGTCTATTTAGAATATATATTTTTTAGACATCTTTGGTGGTGGCCTACTGAGTTGTACTCACACCCTTCATGGGCCATAATCATGTACCTGAGAATATTTTATGGTTTTTGGATAGGTAAAGGAAAAATGTCACTTTCTCGGGAGTTGAGTTAGATTTAGGATCCACAAGGATGGGGTTCTAGACTGGGAGTCAGGACCATTTTGGGGATTCCATTGTTCAACATTGTTTTGATTTTTTCCAATTCGTACTATAGCATGGCCTGATATATTTACTATTTTTTGTGGTTTGTACCGAGTTATGGTGATAGTTATTTATGCATGATAACTAGTTTTTTGATGTGTTTTCCACTACTTTATATTTTTCTGTTATGGATTATACTAAAAAAGATGGTATAGTCTTCCAACATTACTATTATCCCCTATCTATATGTGTACAACCTTTGGTGTATGGGTAGTTGTTCTTGAGGTCATGCGACGACCTGGCTCGGGGAACCAATTTAGTGAACCCAGGTTTGTTATGTTAAAAATTGGTATCATAGGAGGTATTTCTATAATTTACTATTTGTAATAGGTAGGTAGGAGGATAGGGTGGTTTCTATATGTGTAATTGAGCTTTTTCATGGGAGTATCTTTTTGATGTACGAGGGTAAACCAAAGTCACCTAGGGTTGGAATTGATGTTCTTGTTATGCATTGTCACAATTGATGATATTTCACTATTAGGTGATGAACATGTTGTTTGATGTGACTATTTGACAATATTTTGTTAATGGACGTAATGGAAAGAGAATTTTCATTTAGTAATCATTATAAGATCTTATTTATATATGAGTCATGCATCGTGGTTGGAACACACAGAACAATTATGTTGAGCATGAAGGGTGTAATGTATTTTATTTTCCTGAATGTTATGTAAATGGGGTCTAATGAGATATTGAAAATGGGTTATAGGGAAAATATAATGTTAAATAATAATTAAATTAGTGTTCTTGATAAAGGTAAGTAAGTAAATCAAACTGTTTCCAATGTAAGGTGTGAAATAGAAAATATTTTGAAATTAGTGGAAGGTATGTCATCTAACTATGTAGCTTAGTTATTTTGTGATAGTCATTACCGTGGTGGGGATGGTTGAAGGTAGGGTTTTTGGTGTGCTTGGGAATTTTTAGATTGTGTATAGAAAATGGTTTGATTATATATAGTGATAAAACAGTCGTTATTATTTGTGCAAGCTTAATGGCATGTGTTCCAAATCACATGTTTTGAATAGTAGTGAAATTCTACCCTGAAGGAATGTACTAGTTGGAAAATAAGACTATGTTTTTTAGAACACTCCTCTTGTAATAGACTAGGAAAACTTATTGATCCATGAAAACAGTTATGTGATGTTCCATTCAAAATTTTCTCATTTTATGCATATAATGGAATGGGACCCACTTTGGGTTTCACCAAGTATGTTTGAGGTCAACGGGGAGTTTCAACTGCATCACCCTATGACCTTTACTAGATACGGTTGGTCAGAAGCAAAAGAGGTCTGTATAGATTATATCCATATTATTCCTAATTATCTAGGGACTCTTATTGAGAATAATGTCATGTTAGCGATGTATATGTTGAGAGGCTGGGAAAAGTTTTGGTGGGACATCATGATTCAAATAGAGAAAGGTGAAAAAATGATGTGGAATTATTTATTAGAGATGTTCTTTGAAATATTTTATCCAAAAACGTTGTTGTTGGAAAATATTTCTGAATGTGTATGATTGACCCTAGGGGTAATGTCGGTGAAGGATTATTCAATAAATTTCATTGATCTATGCCACATCATTCCGATTTTGGAAGAAGATGAGGCAGCTACAGAGAAATGTTTTTAGGATGGGCTGAGAAATGATATTAAGCGCCATCTGAATGTAATCCCTTTTAAAAGGTTTTACAAGTATTTTATTTGCCTCTTCTCTTAGTAGGAAACCTGATGGGAGGTTTAGTTTATGGACTTGAGGTGCCAGTAGGGAAGGAATTGGTAAAGCTTCTAAGAGTAGAAAGCACCGCTCTGGGAATCTCCATCCAAGTAGATGTTAATAGAGATGCTAAAATAGGGGGTATCATATTAGGGTGGAGACCATGTGATTCTATTACTATTGTGGAAGGATGAGGATCATGCATGGTCAGTGTCCCTGACCACCAGTCAAGTTCCAAATGTGTGGGAGACTAGATCTTGTGAAGTGGTTCTAAAGGAACCTTTAGCAGTCGAGATATACTGGTGGTTAGAGGCAGATTCTAAGAATCGAAAAAGGGATAGTGACATCTTATAATGTAGGTAGTTAGAGCTCTATAGGGTATACCAATAGGGGTGGTTGACGTGGGACTCTAGGGTGAGATCATTTACACCAGCAAGGTCGTGCAGTAAAGGGTACTCAAGTTTGAGCACATGGTAGAGGGGTAAGTCATCTTATTGCAGAGTCATCTACACTTAAAGATAGTGAGATGGGAAATTTTATTGTTTCAGGTATGATTCGTATATATTCCACACGATATAGTAATTTATTTTATACATGTTCGACATATTATTATATTTTTTCTCATTTCTTGGTTGTGTTGGCCTTAATTGGGGAAAGTGTGTGTAAACATATGTCACATGATACTCTATTAGGGGTATGGGTTGTAGATACTTGATATTGTAAGGATTGTGGGTGGGAGTTTGGTGGATATCATTTTATATGGAACCTATTTGTCCTAAAGTTGATTGTTTTTTACATGATTTTGGTTATGTATTTCCATCTTTTGAATCAATTCCATATCGAGTGTTACTGATGACAGTTGACATTCTCATCTCTCAATGGATGCACTTTTGTCCTTATAGGTTAGTGGGATGTTTGAGCATGCCATGTTAGGCCAATATTTCATCAATTTGGAGAACTCACACTCGAGTATCTTGCCTAGTGCAACATTAATGAGGAATGGATAAACTATTATTTCCTCCAATTGTGGATCAGTTTTAGGATATTTTTTCTGAAGACTTGTCGGGGCGACCACCTTGGGGAGATGATGAGTTCATGATTGAATCACTTCATAGGGTGGAGATAGATTCCATTATTCCATATGGAATGATGACATCATAATTCCAGGAATATAATGTTCACCCGTAGGAGTTAGAGCATAAATGGGTTATCCATCCTATTACATCACCTTAGGGATCTCATGTACTATTTTCTAAGAAGACGGACGAATCATTGAGGATATTTGTCATTTATATGAAGTACAATGATATTATGGTTAATAAATGATGCCTACTACCCTGAATCAATGACATGTTTGATTAAAAAAAGGGGTTCCTTGGTGTTCTCCATGATCGATTTAAGATTAGGATATCATCAGTTGATGTCGAGACCTCCTGACATAACGTGGACAACTTTCGTGAGTATGTACATGTTGTATGAGTTTATGGTTATATTGTTTGGGTTGACCAATTCAACAACTACATTAACGGACCTTATAAATCATATATTTCACCCATATCTAGATCACTTCATAGCATTGTGGTTAACATATTGGTGTACTCAAGAGCTCTTGACACCCATGCCATGCATCTTGGCATCATTCTGATTACATTAACTGAGAAAATTACTTATTCTATGATATCAATGTATCATATAATGGATTTCATTTCGTGGGGGAAATAATTTCTTTGTCAAGGGTGTTGGTAGATCCAAAGAATGTGTGGGATGTGGTGTCATGAGAGCAGCCCAAAAATGTCTTTGACGTTCATTGTTTTCTTGGTTTTGGATTGCTATTATCTATGGTTCATTAGGGATATCTCCAATTTCAATGTTCCACTCTTAGGATTAACTAAGAAGGAAGTAATGTTTGAGTGGTCAGAGGAATGTGAGAATTCTTTCCAATGATGAGGATGTTTTTTAATATTGTACATATTCTAATCAATCCCAAACTATGTATGAGGAAGACCTTATTTTTTTATGCCTCATGTGTTGTACATGTGGAAGCATTGATGTCGAATGATTAGGTGGTATCTTATAGGTCATGATAGTAGAGTCCCCATTAAATAAATTACCCTACACATGAACTTTAGATTGTTGTCATGATTTATAACATAAATTATTTCAGGAACTACTTGTGGGAAGAGAGTTTTAATATTATTACAACAATAAAAGTGTCAAGTGCATTTTCTCATTGTGGAATTTAAATTTTAAACATTGAAGATGGGTTTAGTACCTTAAATCGTTAAATTTAAATTTGGTTTAAACTAAAGAAAAAGGTAATAGTGTTGCTGATTCAATGAGCTATAAGACTCAAAATCTAGGGGTTCAAGAACCCAACACCAAGTGAAAAATAATGGCCTTATTTACTAAGATGTACCTGAAGTGAATGATAGTAATGGGAAATTACCCATTCATATATAGAAAATTATTCTATTCTTTTTATATGGGTTTGGGAGATTCAGTTGGTGGATCTAGAGTGTTGGCCCATGAAGTATTGTTTTATGGTAAAGAGTCACATTATAGTTGGGATATTAGTGATGATGGGATTTTCAATGTTTTTTCCCTTGTTGTTGTATCAGTGTGTGTGGGATAGTTAATGGTTGAGTTTTAGGTATCAAGGCGGGCACTACATATTGGTCTAATAAATATGTATTGTGTTTTTTAGGAAATATTAATGGATAAGAGTGAATAAATAGGTTGTAGGATTTTTATAACAGTTCATTACTTGTTAATAGGTAATGGTTGGGCATTAGTGACTAGGTTGACTCTTGCAGTGATTGCATGATTTGTAGTGTATGTGGAATTACATAACAATGTGCATTTAAGTGGTTCTTCCAAGGATGCCTTGGAATAATGAGATAGTTTGGTTAGTCATGGTTTCATTGAATTAGGGGGACCATTTCTTACCGATATAAGAGACTTGAAAAAGTTATCAGTAGGGTGAGTTGTATGTTCAAGAGATACTGTGGTGTCATGGTGTGCTAGAAACCATTACATCATATAAGGATCCGCATTTCACATCATGCTCCTAGAAAAGATTTTATAAGATTCAGGGTACCTAAGTGTTTTTTAGTAAGACGTATCACACATAGATGTATGGGAATTCAATGTGTATGATTCGTGTATTAGAATATATATTGAGATCTTGTGTTCTGGATTTTTTTGGTTCATGTGAAAAACACTTTCTGATTGTTGATTTTTCCTATAACAATAGTTTTCAAGCTATGATTTAGGGGGAACCTCTTAATGCACTATATGGAAGACCGAGTATATCTTTTTTGTGCTGGTTATAATCTAGGGAATACGAGCTATTGGGACTGAGTCTCATGTAGGATATGTTAGAGAAGGATCTATTGAATTAAAAGAATATTATAACCATGTAATGTAGGTAGATATAATATGTACATAATTGTCATAGACTCCACAAGTTTCTAGGGGATGATATTGTTCTTCATCGGGTGTCTCCATGGTTGGGTCCCCATAAAATTTAGAAACCTGGAAAATTGGCACCCAGTTATGTGGGATGATACAATATCATGGAGTGGGTCAGAACAATCGCTTAACTATTGGATATTCTGCATTGTTACAGTTTCATGCATGATGGTTTTCATGTTTCAAAATTCTGATAGTATCAAACCGATCAATATAATTTGATAAACATTGATTATGTAGAAGTGGATGCTGATGCATGATTTGAGGAGCTTCCAGTTTGTATTGTTAACCATAGTGAGAGAGTCTTGCAGGGAAAGAAAATTCCCTTAGTTCAAGTTTGATGGAAACATGGAAACTTTCAGGATGATATGTGGTAGATAGATTCAGATATTCAGGCCCAGTGTCCCAATAAATTTTCTTCAGAAACACAATAATTCATGTGAAGAGTGCCTCGAGGATGAGTCCTCATAAATCGGGGAGGTTGTAAGATCCCAAATATTATGGAGATATATACATGATTAAATTTTAGTTTCAGTAACTCGTTTTTGGTAAATTAAATTATTCTAGATAGTATATAGGGTCTTGGTGGTGCCCCAATGGTTTGGGACATGAGAAAGAGAAGAACATTGATGAATCTATTCAAGGTTAATGGTTTGTTCACAATGATGAAAACCATGTAGAATTCCCAGGTAACCGTAAAACTTTGGACTGAGGCTTAATGCAAGGTCAGCTCATGATATGTCAAATAGTGCGACCTACCCAGGTAACTGTGTGATCCATTTTTCCTGGTACTGTTTCTGGCACATTTTTTTCGCATAATTTGTAAAAAAATGCTGGTAAACCATGCATCCTAGTAATGTTTAGAAAATTTTATTAAGTTTAACATTATTAATTTTAATTATAAATTTTTATTTTCCTTTTCTCCTCATTCCAGCTACCCTAGATGCATGATTTTACATCCCAACCATCCCATGGGGGATTATTCTTCGATCATGTGTCATTTGAAGTGCCATCAGTTTTGGATCAATGATCCGCGTATGTCTAATCCTTTTCTTGCTTCTATTTTTTGTTAAGAGTTTTTACCTTCATATTATATCTATTTGAATATATAAAACCCTTTTTTGCAGTGAGATCTAGGTTGAGGCTTTAAATGGTGGCAGAATAGGTATCTATTTTTTTGATTAGATGTTTGTTCATCAATGGACTGGAGGATGGTGGTCGACAACTTATATCCCTTGGTTTTTACATAAATTGTTTCATGTGGGGTTATGTTCTTGTTCTATGATGTTTTGTTGGGATTGTTCTCAAAATTTGATACAGTGAATGTCTAAATAACCAATTAAACCCCCACTTCCATGATTCATGGGTAATGCATTGAGGATGACTTGACTGATTTGAGACCACCCATGGGGTCTTCGAACCCTCCAAAATGAGGATATAATAAATGTAATTTGTGAAATTGAAATGAGATTAAGTTGAGCCTTGGTTAATGGTTTAATGTAGTAATGTTATTATTAAGAAAGGATTTTGGGTTTTTGTTTATTTTTGGGGTAATGTATAAGAGATTTTTGGTTTTGGCATGTGAAAGGGTTAAATGGGACTAATGGGAATGTGACGATGAATAATGTTTTGTGTTGAATATGCATAGTGGGTTAGGCATTGGGAATTAAAATTGGGTTATATGGTTATGTGATATATATGATATATTTTTAAATGAATTTTATATTAATTATGATTTACATTTAAATTTTTAGTATTGTGATATTTCTAATGATATTGACTATACTTGGTCGTAACGTGGTTATTTTTCCTAATTGAATAAATAATAATTTTCACTTTTAATGGTTGAGTGGGGTATATAAATGAGGTTCTACGCCCATGGGATGAGTTGGACCAAGGATATAAACTACACCCCTGAAGGAACATGATAGGGATGGGGGAGAGGTATATTTCCCTAATGGATTAATTCCACATGGACAGAGGCTTATATGTGTGGATAATGTGAATGATGTTATGTGTTTCCCATTTGAGATAATACTTGGATTATTACCATATTTCCTGATATATTTGAACATCTTAATCCATTAAACATTTGAAAGGGTGAAATATGCATTGATATGTTATAAGTTTTTAATCAGAATTTAATGGTTCCTTAACTTAGGTAAATAATTATTACTAATAGTTATATTTTTTTGTATTATATTTACATGCCATTATTTAGCACTTGAACACATTATATATTCAGAATGAATATTTTGTAGACACCATTGTTGTTGTCCTACTGAGTTGTACTCACATACTGCTTGGGCCACCCTCGGGTCCCGGAGAGGATTTCATGGTTGTGGTTCATGTAAATGGAAAAGGATTGGTGTTTAGGATTTGGGTTGGATTTAGGTTGTGTGTGGATGAGCTTCTAAACATGGATTAAGGACCACTTTGGGGATCTCATCGTTTATCTTCATTTTGGGTTTGCATGTATGGTACTGTAGAATGAGATGACATATTTACTATTGGTGTTAGAATGTACTGAGTTTCGGAGGTTGTTATTTATGAATGTTCACTAGTTTTATACGTTTTTTTGGCTATTTTATATGTTTTGTAATGTTTATTACTCTGAAAAGAGGTTATAATCTAAATACATGACACTTAGACCCTCATTTCGAGCCGGTAACCTCTAGGGTACATAGAGGCACACTTGTGGTCATGTGACAACCTAGATCGAGGCACAAATTTATTGTCACTTGGGTAGGGGATGTTACAACTAGGAATTAATATAAAAAAACCCTCCAATGATAATTAATACCATGTAAATAAAATACATAATGGGATATCTAAAATAAAAATTATTGAAATGAGATGTGTTACTTAAGAAGTGATTATACAAAAATTTATTTTAGTAACCCAATATATAGACATAGAATATGACCACTAAAAATATGTTCATAGAAGATATTGTTATTACAGAAATTGTCATTGAATATACATGTGTTTAATAGGTATATTATATTTAAAAACCTTTCGTAATAACATATAAATAGTATATCTTATAAATAATAATTATGACAATAGTATAATATCTAATCAAAAAAATTATTTTTTAGGTCCTGAAATATTACTAATAAAATAGTGATTTATAAAATATAAAGAAATATTTTAATATCAATTTATTTATATAATTAGATGAACATTGTTTAAATTAGTGATTAAATTTATATTTATTGTATGATTATTTTATACAGATAGTTATGTTTTTCTAAAAATTGGATTTTTATGCACTGTTTATTTTGTTAAAGATACAAAATTTATTATGAAGAAATGAATATAATTTTTATTAGTGATATATATTAACATTAATTTAATTATAAATTTATGATAAATAATGTTAGGAACATATAACATTTAAAAATACATTTTTTCTATACAAATAGAATTCTCTATTTTTAATCTCATAATTTAAAAACCCAATTTATAAATTTTAGGATGTGAAATCAATAGAATTAACCAATAGTTTTGGATTTATCATGGATATATTGACATAATCTTAATTCATGATATAATTGTAGAAATTAATTTTTAGGTAAATAGTGATATAAATTATTTTTAGGAATAACATTATTTTTATGGGACTATTATATCATAAAGTTATTTGGAAATTTATAAAACATTATTCTAAAAAAATATTATTGTTATTAATTATTTTATAAATTTTAAATTATTATTTTTAGTTTACATGTTGATATTTAATGTTTTAGAAATTAAGTAACAATTTACTTAAAAAATTATTTTTTATATATTATATACATACTATTTAAAAATAAATTTTATCAATTCTATAAATTTAATATTTACAAATTTTAATCATAAACTTCAAATTATATAATAATGGCCTATTTATTTTTTATTCATAATTGATATCTTAGTTAGTTAAAAACTACTTACCATTATAAAAGATAAAATGGTAAAAGTAAAAATACAAGATTAAATGAACCAAAACATTTGTGGGAATGTTTTATTATGTATCTTATCAAACTAATATCTTATCCTCTCCATTATTTCTCAATTTTGGATCCACATTTCCCTATTGTGACTTTATATTTTTTAAAAATAATAGGCATGTAAAAAAAATTTCATCCATATTCTCTTATAAACAATGATCACATCTCCTTACATCACCTAATATCAAAACCCCCATATTATTAATAAAATATATTCCCAACCCTTTTCTCTACACTCTTATCCAACTTAAAGAAATTTTCCTCTTTTGAAAATACCAGCACTCAATGGATTAACTATCTTTTAAAAGGTTGAAATCAAAGTGGTAAGGTATAAATTTCTAACTTCTCCTTTCTCTATTCAATTTCATTATGTGCATGTATTATTACTCAAATCAAATTTTACAATATTAATATGATAACAAAATTTTCGCAAGTATAATGTTGTTTTATTATAATTATGGTACAAATAAAATCCACCCTTATCATTTTTATTTAAGAATATTTAAAATGTAAATTGTTTCTTAGTGTGGACAACCACTTCAATGAATAAATTGTTATCATTTACCCTAGTATCTAAAAATTCATGATCTAATGTCGTAATAATATATAAATTTATGATATATATGAAAAGTTTAGGACTTTAAAATAATGTACCATATGTATCCTTTATCTTATTCCTCATATAGAAATGAAATCATTATCTATTAGTATGTATGGAATATAACCTCACTGCAACGACACTCTACTATATTATTTAACAACCATCATTAATGGTTTTAATTTATAATTTTACAATGAATATGATATATTGTATTATAATTGTCACGACTCGTCCCCCAGGGCTCGTGCCATTAATTCCCCTAGCCCACCATCCATTTTCCAGGGGCTGGCGACTAGAACTGGAGGCGTATTCCCTAAAACTGGGAAGGCAATGACTTTGTATCCTGTAAATTCATGAAACTAAGCACACAGAGAGATACAAACACTAGTAAACATAATATTAAAAAGTGTGTTTACTGTAAAAAAGTGCCAAAATACTAGCCCAACTAGAAAGAACAGGAAAACTGGAAAGTACAAGTATGCTGAACAGCTCTGGTGAACACCCACAAACGATCCTACCTGAAGGGTAGGTACAACTCTCAAACATTCGTCTCTACAGTATGCAACATCTAAGGTCCTCCACCGAGCTACCGCCAGTCCTGGTACACTTGTCCTTAGTCAGTTTTATCTGTCATTGGCACCAAACACAACAAGGTGCTAGCATATCTCTTGCACGGGTGAGTATAACAATACTCAGTAGGGACCCCATGACCCACAAGGTCTCAAAAAATCCAAAAATGATATCCCACTAGCATATAATCTAGTGAAATTCCTAAATTGTTATATACCCATACATATATCTAGGTTATCATGTATTACCCTTCTCATTCTTGAGGAAAAACAAGGCCTAACTCCTTAGCCAAGGAATAACTGTTCCATGAAGGAATGATTCCCACGACGGTAACACCACAAAGGTAAGTACAACAAAGGTTACGCCTTAATGAAATATACGAAAAGGGCATCACCACGAAGGTGAGTACCAAACAGTTACACCAGATAGAAGAATACCATATAGTTATCACCATGAAGGTATGTACCACACATGTATGCCACACAGAAGAATACCTCAATGGTATCACCACAAAGGTATGTACCACAAAGGTACGCCACACAGAATATTACCACAAAGGTAAAGGCTCAGCTCACACAAGTTACATCATAGGTACGGTAGTAAATATGATTAGATGTAACTACTGAATCATCTTACTCAGTTAAGAGTCATACCCACAGAGGATCCAAAATCATCAAACCCACAAAGGATCCAAGTACAGCAGACCCACGTAGGATCCTAGAGTAGTCCCACGTAGATTCCTGGAGTTGATAGAAGTGAGACTCTTGAACAGATACCCGTGTAGTATTCCAAATAACTGACCCACATAGGATCCCAATGGACAGACCCACAATGGATCCATATACACATACCCACATTGGATCTCTTTCTTATGTTACAGCCAACTACAGGGTTCCCGCACTAATCTCACATGATTCCTAGAGTGTCTGCTTCTCAAGACAAAATTATAATAATCCAACTACTAAAAATTCCCACAAAAAAGTATCCCAAAGGACCTATATATAAAAGTGGTCTCAACGCAATAGACGGTGCGTCAATCAGATCTCGGTTTGTATATTATTGGCCTTTTAGTCTCGAGGTCTTTGTTGGATTCGTGCTCGATCCAACCCAGTCGTACCCCCAACATTATCCAAAACTCAAGTCGGGTATACCAAATGGACCATCTCAATCCATGGTTTCTGACACCATATATGGTTCGTCAAATGGATGCATGTAGCTCAAGATATGGAAGAAATATAAAAAAGGGTCGAAGTTGGTATTAGTCCGGTCCAACCCGTGTCCGGCCATGGGTCGGACCCGAACCGCTGGATCAAACCCGGCCCACTAGATCCAGCCCGGGCCACCGGCATGGCCCTGCCCAGCCCATGCTGGGAATCCCACAATGTGGTGGCCCGCGGTGCGACGGCTCGTGGTACGGTGGCCCGCTGTGCGGCGTCCCATGGTGTAGTGTCTGCTCAGCTCGCGGCTGGCCGGTCAGCTAGCCTTCCTCCTCCATGTGGCGTGGTTAGGTGTCTCACCTTCACTGGCAGAAGGCGTCATTCGGACTATACCTCACCTCCCCGCCGCAGCACAAGGCTGCAACTATTCCCCACCGGGAAGTGGAAACGTGTGCCGCCGACCCTATGCGCGGTCGACCATAGCTCCCAAGTCACACGACTACCAAACGCCAACACTGGTCATTGTCATCCTCCATCGTGAACATCGCATCAAAACCACATAGGTTGAATATGGATTGGCATTTCTCAATCCTGAATCAAGCCTCTTCCAACGACGTCTCTTGTTTGACAATCCTTTGTTCTTTGGTTCGACATATGTGAGAATTTTTCTTCCTCAAAAGGCTCCTCCAAGAACACCCTTTTCCAATGATTCCACCAAAAACCCAAGAGGTGAAATGACAACATAAATTAAAATTCATTTTCACAATTAATTTATATTGGAAGAATAATAAAATGGCTCAATTAAATAATTTGATAGTTGGCACAATTAATTGGAGAATTATAAGGGTCTTCCCCCACATTAATGAAGGGTTCGTGTGGTCCCCACCATTGAATTCAAATTGGGTGTATTAAAGCTATTGTGGTACCACCTCCATAAATCAAAAGGAGGTTACAAGAAAAATAAAAATGTTAAAAACTTTTATTTTTATATTCATCTACAAAATGGTGAAAAACTAACATCCACCCTCGACCTACTATAGTCAAGGTGAAGGTCTTCTTAATGGAATATCGGCGTTTTAATTTCAACAGTGTCCTCAGATTTCAATTCCGAGCACCGGTTCAAAAGTTCAAAAAACCCGCTCGCACGTTTACTGAACATACCTGAAAAAAAGTTCTGAAATTCATTCCGAGCACATAGGTCCTCGGAATCAAGTGCCCTCAATTTTCGCAGACTCAGAATATTCCCATATAATTAAAAAAAATACATGGAATTTTCCAGGTCTTTACATTCTCCCAAATCAGGGCTTTGCATCAGCGAAAGGCAAAACCCAAAATAGGAAAATAATTGGGGGTATTGAGCATGAATCTGAGCCTCCCTCTCTCATGTGCTCTATGGGAGGTTCACATGCTACCATCATACACGCACTAATGGTATTGACCACCCACGAATGACCCGCTCCTGTCGATCCCCAATCTCTACTAAAACCTTCGTAAATGTCTCCCCATCGTCGATGTCCATCTCGCCATGGTCGATGATGTGTGAAGGGATGTGGATGTATCTATTTAGTTGGGGTTTGTGGAAAACTTCGTGCACCTAGTGAAACTGAGGTGGATGAGATAAGTGGGAAGCCACCTCGCCAACTATGCTGAGAACCTAAAAGGGCCCGATGAACCTCAAAGATAACTTGCCACCCCAGCCAAATCTGTGCAAAACATTTTGGGGTGAGACTCGTAGAAAGATTTGGTCATCATCCTTGAACTCCAGATGTCTCCAACTCATATTGGTATATGACTTTTGTTTTCACTTTTCAGTATTCATCCTCTCTAAGATGATCTTCACCTTCTCTGTTGTAGCTTGTACCATATCTAGTCCCATGAGTGATTACTCCCCTGGGTCTGTCCATCACAAAGGTGATCTTCAAGGTCAGTCGTACAAAGCCTCGAAAGGATTCATCCCAATGATGGAGTGATATCTGTTGTTGTATGAAAACTCCACCAAGGGCAAGAGATCCTCCTAGCTACGACCGAAGTCAAGGACACAAGCATGCATCATGTCCTCGAGGGTCTGAATGGTCCGCTCTATTTGTCAATCCATCTAATGATGGAAGGAAACGCTCAATTAAATATGGGCCCTAAAAGGCTCATGAAACCCCTTCCAAGGCTAGGAAGTGAAACATGAATCACGATCGGATACAATCATCGAGGTTACTCCATGTAACCACACAATCTTCTGCACCTAGAGGTGTCCAACGTTTTCTACTGAACCATGCTCTATGAATATTAGGAAGTAGGCCGACTTGGTGAGTCAATCGATGATCACCCAGATAGAATCAAGACACATGGATGTATGTGGAAGTCCTGTCACTAAGTCCATGGATAACCCATCCCACTTCCACTCTGGGACCTCTAAAGGATGAACTAAGCCAGTGGTACATAATTCTCCGCCTTCACTTACTGACAAGTGAGGCACCGAGAGAAAAACGATGCTACTGCATTCTTTATTCCCAGCCACTAGTGCTGTCATCAGAGATCCTTGAACATATTCTCCACTCATGGATGTAAGATAGAGGTGATTTGTGGAACTCCCTCAACACTTCCTATAGTGAATCCACTGGTACCATAGTATGTCCTCTGAAAAGGATGACGTGCTACCCACCATTAGAAAATCCACCAGGTGCATGTCCTGTGGATATCTGAGCATGTCGATCCTCGCAATTAGTGTCCTCGTGCTCACCTACCTGACTCCCTTTTGAATTGGGGGAGTGACCCTATGATACTGATGAAAAACTACTCCATCTAATTCCCCAAATACAATTTGCAAAGTGGTCAGCTGCTTCGTTGCTTCACCTTGCAGCTTTTTCTAGATCTCTTACTCGGTGCATCTTCTACAATGTTCCCTTTCCCAGAAGTATAGACTATCTCTAAGTAATATACCTAGAGAAACTCCATCTAACATCATTGACTTAGGATTCAGGTTCGGCTGAGAGAAAATATAGCCGAAACTCTTGTGATCAAATTATACTGTAAAGAGTTCACCCCTCAAGTAATGTCGCCACGTCTTCAAGGAAAATACCATTGATTCTAACTCCAGGTCATGGGTAGCATAGTTATACTCATTTTTTCTCATTTTTCGAGAACCATACGTGATAAATTCTCGCTCCATCATATGGACACATTCGAGTCGGGTCTATGATGTGTCACAGTTGACTACGAACCCAATGCCCTTTTCTGGAAGCCTCATGATGGGGGCACGTGTTAGCCTCTACCTCAGCACCTAAAAACTCTTTTGAAATCTCTCCAACCATATGAAGGGTTTCCCATTCTTTTTCAATGCTAATAAAGGTGATGCAACTCTTGAGAAATCTGGAAAAACCCTCCAGTAGTATCCAGCCAAACCCAGGAAACTCGGTACCTTTGTCACAATCCTTGGTGGCTCCCAAGAAAGTACCGCCTATATCTTTTCTATATCCACTACAACTCCAGCCTCCAAGATTACATATCCTAGAAATTGAACCTCTCAGATCCAAAACTGTCACTTCGAGAGTTTACCATAAAGTTGGTGCTCTCGAATTGTGTCCAGAACTATCTGCAAATGATAGACATTCTCCTCCTCGGTAGCCGAGTAGATCAGAATGTCGTCGATGAGGACTAATACAAAGCCTCCTCCCTATCCTACTTCTCACTGTTTTATAGGTGTACCACCGGGTTGTGGTGTTGGTAACATCACGAATCATCTACCAGGACTAGCTACATGACCATCCCCTCAACGGTGTCTGCCTGCTCCCTGTGGACCTCCTTGGTTGAACCTCTGTATCTACCTGGGCGGTCATTCGACCATCTCCTGATCATTCCTCCAGCGGTTCGAGTAGTCACGAGCCATGTGACCCTCCCCGCCACATGCGTAACATTGCCTACTCCTCACATGACCGGCTCTATCTCTGGTGCCCCACACAACTGACCCTGAATCATGCAGTCCTCCACCTATAGGTCTTCTCCTCTTGGACCTCTGTGAAATCTGTCTGCTGACAGCTGCAGATGTATCCACTACATGACACCTATTGGTGGGTCTCGCTGCTGGTGACTGCTCATCAAGATACTCTCCACTAATAGGGATCTCTCTTACACCCACCCATGTGTTGGGATGCTAGGGGAAATCATCAAAGACATAATCTTTTGCTTGAGCCCCTGCTCGAAGGTCTGTTCCCTAAATAATGCTTCCCGAACCAAATTAGTGTAGTATCGTGAGAGGTCAGTCAACATCACTGAGTATAGATCCAGAGTCATACATCCCTGCTACAGCTGAAGAAGCTCTTGTATGTGTACTGCGCGAAGGGTCGTTGGGACAAACTCTGCATGAAACAGGCTCTCATAGTCTGCAAAGAGTAGTGTCACGACATCTTCAACTGGGAGCATCAAGCTCCACCAACTTCCTGCTAGAGGTAGTAGAAGACTAGTCGCAAGGATATCCATGAGATCAGCTGGTTTCCCTGTAGAGACCCAAGGTTGATGTATCTAGAAATTACATTATATTCGGGGAATAATTAATACATTACAAAAACCAACACTCATGGATCGTAATAGTTTCGTGTCTTTGGATTCTTGGATTATAATCTTCTAATCATGTTGAAAGAACTTCAATATCTCCCGTAAAGATCTTACCCTTTTGTTTTCATACCTAAAACCTTCTTTATATCCTAGGGAAAAGAAAACGTAAAAATGGTGAGCTCAAATTTTCAGTAAGGGTAATCATATAGAACATAAAACAATCTATAAACATTCGAATGCAAAAACTTTAACGTAAAATCTAAACATCAAATTCTTGAACAAAGACATAAATCATGGAAGTACGTAAGGAATATATCATAAAAGATCATCAATCATGATAAAATAGCATGGAAATAAAACATTTAATTGTGTAAACCATTATGCACATGATATGATTTCCATAGTAGCCAAAGACATTGCTGTCATGACCATCTTAGTGGACAAAGTCCCTTTCTGAATCGTGTTCACTCCTCGGTCCAGTCTTGTATCACTGAACCGGATTAACATATCATTCCATCCACATCTATGTCATGAGATATTAATATTTACCAAATGAATTGTAGGGAGATATAGGTCCCACCCATCTCATAATTAAATCATTCTTCTGTGTGCCAAAAAATAAACATAAATCTTACATCATAACCCAATGAATAAAATGGGTTTCATAAACAACATCCCATCATAACATAATCCATATATATAAAATGGATATCATTCCATTATAAACAAAATAAAACCATGTAAATAATAGGGACATCATAATTGAGACATTATGATATTAATGAATTCCATATTAGATGGAAAATAGTCTTGTAAAAACACTTGTAATGTATTTTTGAGGAAAATATCATTTCTTCTTCAAAATCATCTTCTTTTCTCAAAATGCAATTAAATCATAAATTAAATGGATTTTGATTAAAATAATAATGAAATATTTTATAGGAATATTTATTAAAATAAGTAGTTATGAAACCATAAAAATCCATTCATGTCGTATAAGTTAAAAAAACATTTGTCACGTTCTTTTGTTTAAAACGTCACAATGTACCTCGTTTGGTAATTAAAAGAAAGATTCCATCCATACGGCGTGGTAAAAGTCAAAAAATGGTAAAAATAAATTTAAACATAGAAGGAAAAAAATTAAAAAATTTATGAAAACATTTTGACAACATAAGGACATGGATGATAAACATAACCCCAGTAAATACTTACGAATAAACAATCTCGGATAAGAATGAGATAGGAATAATTATCCCATACCTATGGTACGATATGATTCGTACGTATCCGAACCGCATGTATAATGATTTAAATTATTTCATTTACTTATTACAGAATTATATTCATATTTATGATATCATATATGGTTCACTTATGACATTATATTACCCATTCATTTGTAAATTCCATGTTAAAGCAGTGTTTTGGGTAAAATCGTCTTATTTGTCGTACATGTTTGGACATGTTGTTAATGATATTATTATTACTTATACAATTATTTACTTACTTCCATAATGTAAATCATGATTTTTATATTATATATATTATGTATATATATAAATGAAATAAAATACATCGTTTGTGGAGACGGTAGGCTGTACGAACGCATGAACGTTGTTTCCCTTTCCTTATTGAATTGACTGGAAGTAAGTATATGAAACATTTATATATATGTATATACAAAAATCCAGTAGTTTAATCATGTCATATATTTCATTATTATTCATTATATACAAATTATAATCATTATTCAATGGTTAACATGGAGAATGAATCTCATCGCGTCATGGAGACAGTAATACGTGCGTATGCATGATCGATGATATCATTCCAATAATTATTGAATTGAATTGGAGTGGATGATATAATATTTCATATTCAGTATGATGTTATAATAACTATATATACTTATTCTTTACAACATTATACACATCCAAGTATGTTTGTGGGGGAAAAACAAAATACACCACGGCGTGGAGACGGTATTCCGTACGTACGCATGCGTGGTGCTTTCGTTTTATGTAGGACGGATAGAATGTGAAATGAGGTTGTTTAATATATATAATGACATATCAGTATATTAGTGATACTGATTTTATTACATTATAATGAAATAACTAAAGAATAATATGTTGATGAAAAAAAACTTGAAAGAATCAGTAGAAGAGATTACCTCTTCCTCGACGTGCCACCTTTAAACTTCCACTTAAGGGACTAGAGTTAGACTTTTGATAATACCAGAACCTCTACTATGTTTCTTGGGATTTCATAAGGGAAATGGGTAGGCGTTTTCTGATCTTGAAGACTCAAAGTTGTGTAATGAGGAGAGAGAGGTGGTTCCCTTTTAAAACGGAGGAGAGGGCCACCTTTGGAAAGTGTTAAAATATTATTTTAATATAAGATTATCTTCGGTTTCAAAAGGACCACAAATCCATGAAGATGAAGATAAGATGACTCATGGTCGAAATAAAATCATTTAATAATAATTTGACATGTTTTGGGTAATATTTTAATCAGTATAATCTTATTTATTTTAATCATTTATTAATGAGGTAAATACTGCATCTTTATTGTACCATTAATAACATAATTTATATGATGTCTAAAAATTATTAGAAAAATACCACCATGTAGGAAGCATTTTTATCTTTAAAATGTATATTTTTAGTCGAAAATATAATTTATATAACCCCTTATAAAAATTAATTATAAATGATTTTTCTTAATGTCAATTTGGTCTTTACATTAAATTAATGAATCCAAATTGTCATTATCACTACCAAGTGGCTCAGTGGGGTCCCAAAATCTACCCAAGGATGCCCATGGTCGGTCAATACTCTTCCAATAAGTTTAGGACAAGTGTTAAGGTAATTTTGAATTATTATAATATTCTTTTAACCTTTAATTACCCAATTTACCTTTAACTGCAGTAAATAAAAGTCAAAATTTACTATTCACCAAAATCTATTTTCATCTTATTGAACAAAATTTTACTTATTGATAATAATGATTTCTGTTGGAATTTTGAAATTAAATTCATATAAGTTGAAATATTTCATTTAAATGAAAGAGTCAGTTTTTTAACTTCCACTAAGTGGTTTCACTATTTATCATAAAATATGATTTATCAGAAAAATACCCAAAATTCAGCCTAAGGTATATTTTATATTACAAATTCAAAAATTATATCTATATTTCCAAAATCAAAACATATAAGTGGCATTATTTAATTTTAAAATTAATTCCTGTTATTAAACAAATAGCCTGTTTTTTAGAAACAATAACTATCAAAAGATCGACACTTGTTTATATCCAAATTCAATGTGAAATTAATTCAAATTTCCAACATTGGATAAAATGGTAAAAACATATTCTAATTACACTTTAGAACCAATTAAAAAGATAATATATCCATATAAATTATTGTGATGAAAAAAGTTGTTTTTAATTAAAATATAGCGTGTTTTTACTATTCATTAAAATATGAAAGTTATCAGAATAATATGAAAAATTTATCCAAATTAAATTTTTATATCCTGATTCTAATAAAGAATTTTATTTTTTCAAATTTAACTCATTAACATGTAATAAATGAGATGTAATGTGGTCACACCATCAAATGGTGGAAAAACTGCATTTTTTTAAAAATACATATTTTAACCGAAAAATTAATTTTGGTCTCATAACATGTTATAGAAAATATTTAAGATGAATAATAATGTTATAAAATTCAAAATGTATTACATACTATTTATAACGGCTAGTTCATAATAATATTATAACAATATATTGTTGTTTAGTGAAACCTGGTATTGTGTATTACACAAACTATCAAGGAAGGTCACAATTGCGTGTAATGCAAGCCAAGTCAAGGTTGCGTTTAGATCAAACTCCCTTTGTTTTTTCGTATAAAATAATCAAAATGTATTTTATTTATACATTAGACAAAATATATACTTAATGATGCGTCGACTAATTTCTACAAAACGAACTTGAAATTGTGTGTAACATGAGCAATGAATAGTGTTGCGTATACTGAAAGCTAATACAATGTTGCGTATAGAACAAGCTAGTTTTGGTGTAGCATATAACAAAATACATCAATGAAATTAACAATAATAATTCTCATAAAATCCTAGGTTGTTACATTCTACCCCCCTTAAAATGAATTTCTCCCTCGAAATTCGTCGAGGTTATAAATGGTTTACTACTTGAAAGATTCTTTCATGGAAACCCACATTGTAAAAAGTAATAGTAAAAATTAATTTTAAAAAGTGAAGTATGAAACATAATGGTTACCCAAATTAACTCATCCCTGGGTTTCCACATAAAAGAACATAGGTGAAAATATGGATATGGAAGAGAAATCTAACCATCATGTTCTGATGGAGAGTGGTAGAGACCCTGGCTATGAAAAATCCAACAATCACAAAGACATAAATTTGTGATGATCTATGGTACCATCTAGTTCATTTGATATGAGGGAACTAGGACTACATTTTTGGTTTTCAGGATCATTTCCCTAAAGTTGAAGATTTTGAATCTGAAGAAATACTTACATTATTTCGGTACAATCTCACCGTTCTTCGTGGCTTGAAAAATTTATACTTTATCTCTTATAGAAATGAAGTTGAATTTTCAAGTATTGAGGTGTTAGAAGCTCATGTGATAGAATGATGGGTCATTCCATCTGTCTCAAGAAACGGTTAGAAAAAGTTATCACATATATATAAGTCCATCTATGGTGAGGTTAATCGTATATGGTTGGTAAAATTGTCTTATACTTCATCTATCATAGCTCTTAATTAAATAAAAGTAGTTTCTACTAACCAGGGACTTTGTGTAGGATAGTGGTATGTGATGGAGGCTTGTTTCACGTCAGTTGTGGGTTCGATTCCCACAGCCTTGACCGACGTGACGGGTTTTCGCTTGTCCTATGGGTTGTCCTTTTTATAAAACTATACTATTATAGCATTCCAGAAATAATATTGAAAAACAAGTTCTATCCTTAAATAATACTATCTTCTGTCCAATATAACCATTCGAATCATTAGGCTTATCCAAAATACATCTGTCCAATCTCATGGTATAGTGAAAATGATTACTTGAATGGTCGCATAACAATCACGTGAATACCATCATTTATCCCTCATATATCACAAGATATATCATTTAGGTCACATTCCAAACATGTGAATAACTTAGTCGAGTATCCTATTGAAAAATTAATACCTATTGAACCTTAGTGAAAACATGAATACTGTCAAAAGTTACCCCTTTCCACATACCAAAATCCCAAAATTTCAATATACTCAAACCATGATATCACTTGGTCTTTATATGAGTCATGAGCTCATTAGTACTATCAACCATATTATTTTCTCATTATCCCTTCATTATGCGCATCTCATCTGCATTCCAAAAATATTTTAATCACTTTTCATGGTTATAAATAACATATATTCATTGAAAACCACAAAAACCAATACAGAAAAATTTCAATATTCCACAATACAATGAGATTCCACAATATTATTTCGGAATCCCATTACATAAACACATAGTCATTCCACTACATTGTTGTCATACTAAACATCGCTAATAGTGATCGTATGTGACTTCCCTTTGTCCATTTCCTTATGTGGTTGTTGATGTAGATCATCATTAACCCTTGGATTAGGTCATTGGTAAGCATAATTTCCCGTTTCCTTGCACTTGAAGCATTGAAGTGTTGGTGGTGTGTTTTTTACAGCCTTTTCTCTATTCACACCATTAACTACCTTTTTCCCATTACTTCGGCACTCAGCTACTCGATGACCTTCTTTTCCACACATGAAACGTTTTCTAGTACCTTTTATACAATCTTCACCATCAGTCATTCCACACTTAGAGCATAAAGAAACATTCACCTTTTCTTCACCATTTCTTTGAGATTTTTCCATGAACTCCATCTTTCATTTCTTGTAAAAACCATGAGATGGATATGTAACACCAACATCCAGTTCTACCTTGATGGCACAACACCTAATTTCATTATAGATAATGAAGTCTCTTATCACTAATTCCCTTCGAAGACATGGTTTTATGCCACTGAAAAATCGATCAACTTTACTTTCACGTTGGAAGATAAATCCGGATGCATACCTTGCAAGCCTTGTAAAATTCACTTCGTATATACCAACATATTCATCCTCATTTTTCATAATCTCAAGGAACTCCTTCTTCATCTTTCTACGAAGAATACGAGGGATGTAATTATAGAAAAACAAGTTATTGAACTCGTTCTATTACATGGATTCAATTTCATATTTGAGCCTAGTATTCGTAGTTAGAGTCCACCATTAGTCTGTGTCACCTTCTAAATGGTAAAAAACTAAAATTACATTTTCATTCTCTGTAAAATGAAGTATGGAAAATATCATTTCAATGGTACTAATCCATTTTTCTGTAACAAGTGGATCAAAAGTCCCACTGAAAGAAGTTGGACGTTGCCTCATGAAGGACTCGATAGAATATTGTTCGTTTCTCTGCTCATTTGGATGTCCAGAATGATTCATAGATTGTGTAAGTATAGAATTATGATTTTTCACTCCATCTCCCATTAAATTTGGTTGCTCGGGAGGACAATAACTGCATTTTCCATTACATTGATCAACACGGTTCCTTCGGGTTCTATCCATCATCTAAAACAGAAAAATAACAGTGTGAGAGGAAAAAATCAGCCTAGGAAAACAACATCATAATGGGGGAGTACCTTATATAACTAAGATTGTAGGATTAATTATATGATCGTTACCATTATTATAGGACTAAAACACATACTTATACTTATCCTTAGTGGCATCCCTAGACATGCCTTCGAAAAAACTCTCCGGATGTCACAAAAGGTTTTGTATCCATGTTTCCAAAAGATCACTAAACCTCCCTATAATACCAACTATAGAGACCCAAGGTTAACGTACCTAGACATTACATTTATTTTGAGGAATAATTAATTCATAACTAAAACCAACACTCAAGGACCATAATATTTTAGTGTCTTTTTAAACTCGTAACATAATCTCCTAATCATGGTGAAAGATCTTCAATATCTACCATAAAGATCTCCCCATTTTGTTTTCTTACCTAAAACCTTTCTATATATCTTAGGGAATAGAAAATATTAAAAGGGTGAGCTTAAATTCTCTATAAGGGTAAACATAGAAAACATAAAACAATCCATAAACATTTGAATGCATAAACTTGATCATAAAATCTAAACATCAAAATCATAAGCAAAGACATAAATCATGGAAGTACGTAAGGAATTTTCATAAAGAAACATCAATCATGATAAAATATAATGGGAATAAAACATGTAATTTTGGAAACCATTAGCCACATGTTATGATTTCCATAGTATCCAAGGCATTGCTTCTAAGACCATCTTAGTGGACAAAGTCCCTTTCTGAATCGAGTTGACACCTCGTTCCTGTCCTGTATCACTGAACCGGATTTATATACCACTCCATCCATGAATATATCATGAGATATAAATCATTACCCATTGGATTGGAGGTAGATATAGGTCCCACCCATCTCATAATGAAATCATTCTTATGTGTGACACAAAATAAACATAAATCTTACATCATATCCCAAGGAATAAAATGGGTTTCATAAACATCATCTCATCATAAAAAAATCCATATATATAAAATGGATATCATTCCATCCTAAAAAAAATAAAACCATGTAATTAATAGGGACATTATACTTGATACATGACCATATTAAATAATTCCATATTAGATGGAAAATAGTCTTGATAAAACACTTGAATTGAATATTTGAGGAAAATATCATTTCTTCTTCAAAATCATTTTCTATTCTCAAAATGAAATGATATTTTAATTGAAATGGATTTTGATTAAAATAATCATGAAATATTGTATATGAAGCTTCATGAAAATAAGGAGTTATGAAACCGTAAAAATCCATTCATTCCGTATATGTTAAAAAACATTCGCCTCGTATTTTTGTCGAAATTGTAAAAAAGTACCTCATTTGGTAAAAAAAGAAATATTCCTTCCATATGACGTGGTAAAAGTAAAAAAATGGTAAAAATGACTTTAAACATAGAAGGAATAAAATTAAAAAATTTATGAACACATTTGGAGAACATATGGACATGGATGATAATCATAACCCCAGTAAATACTTACGAATAAACAATCTCATATAAGAATGAGATTTGGAATAATTATACCTTACCTTTGGTCTGATATGCTTTGTACGTATCTGAACCACATGTATAATTATTTAAATAATTTCATTTACTTATTAAATAATTATATTCATTTTTATGATATCATATATGGTTCACTTATGACATTATATTACCCGTTCTTTTGTAAATTCAATGTTAAAGCAACGTTTTGGGTAAAATCGTTTTATTTATCGTACGTGTTTGGACATGTTGTTCTTGATATTAAAATTACTTATATCATGATTTACTTACTTCCAGAATTTAAATCATGATTTATATATCAGATATATTATGTATATATATATATATATATATATATTGATAAATGAAATGAAATACACCGTTCATGGAGACGGTAGGCCGGACGTACGCATGAAAGCTATTTCCCTTTCCATATTGACTTGAAAGGAGGAAAGTAAGTAGATGACATATATATATATATATATACATAAATAAAGTAGCTTTATAATGTCATATATTTCATTATTATTCATTATATATACTTTACAATAATTATTTAATGGTTAACATGGAGAATGAATCTCATCACGTCATGGAGACAGTAATCCGTACGTACGCACGAGCGATGAAATCGTTCCAATAATTATTTAGTTGAATGGGAGTGGATGATATAATATCTCAGAATCAGCATTATGTTATAATACCTATATATATAGGGACATTATACTTGAGACCTGACCATATTATATAATTCCATCTTAGACAGAAAATATTCTTGACAAAACACTTGAAATGAATTATTGAGTAAAATATCATTTCTTCTCCAAAATCATTTTCATTTCTCAAAATGACATGAAATTTTAAATGAAATGGATTTTGATTAAAATAATAATGAAATATTTTATAGGAAGATTCATGAAAATAAGGAGTTTTGAAACCGTAAAAATCCATTCATGCCGTATAAATTTAAAAAAATATGCATCTCGTACTTTTTTCAGAAAAGTCAAAAAAGTACATCGTTTGGTAAACAAAAGAAAGATTTCTTCCATACAATGTGGTAAAATTACAAAAACAGTAAAAATAACCTTAAAAATACATGGTAGAGAAGTTAAAATTGTATGAAAACATTTCGAGAACATATGGTCATGGATGATAAACATAACCCCAATAAATACTTACGAATAAATCAATCTCGGATAAGAATGAGATTGGAATAATTATCCCATACCATAGGTCTGGTATTCTTCGAATGTATCTGAACCTCCTGTATAATGCTTTAGATAATGTTAGTTAATTATTATAGAATTATATTCATTTTTATGATATCATATATGGTTCACTTATGACATTATATTACCCATTCTTTGGTAAATTCTATGTTAAATCAGTGTTTTGGGTAAAATCGTTTTATTAATCATACATGTTTGGAAATGTTGTTCTTGATATTATTATTAATTATATCATGATTTAAATACATCCAAAATTTAAATCAAGATTTATATTTCATATATATTCAGTATATATATATATATAAATAGATAAATGAAATGAAATACACCATTCATGGAGACGGTAGGCCGTACGTACGCATGAACACGGTTTCCCTTTCCTTATTGACTTGATTGGAAGTAAGTAGATGAAATATATATATACATAAATAAAGAAGCATTATCATCTCATATATTTCATTATTATTCATTATATATACTTTATTATCATTATTGAATGGTTAACATGGAGAATGAATCTAATCGCATCATGGAGACGGTAATCTGTACGTACACATGAGGGATGATATCATTACAATATTTATTGGATTGAATTAGAGTGAGTGATAAAATATCTAAGAATCATTATGATGGTATAATAACTATATATAGTTATTCTTTACACCATTATTCCCATCCATGTATGTTAATGGTGGAAAAACAGATTACACCATGCGTGGTGACAGTATTCCGAACGTACGCACGCGTGGTGCTTTTATTTTCCACATGATGGATATAAGGTGAAATGGGATTGTTTCATTTATATCATAACATTTCAGTATATTAGTGATACCGATGGTATTACTTTATAATAAAACAACTAAAGAAGAAGAAGTTGAAGAAGAATGAAACTTGAAAGAATTGGTAGAAGAGATTACCTCTTCCTCGACGTGCCTCATTTAAAATTCCACTTAAGGGACTAGAGTTGGTCTTATAAGAATACAAGAACATCTAATATATTTATAGGTATTTTAATAATGGAAATGGGCTGGGTTTGGCTGACCTTGAAGACTCAAATATGTGTAAATAAGAGAGGGAGGAGGGGCCCTTTTAAAAAGGAGGAGAGGGGCACCTTAGGAAAGTGTGAAAATATTATTTTATTATAAGCTTATCATCAGTTTCAAAAGGTCCAAAAATCATTAAAGATGTTGATATTATGACTATTGGTAGATATAAAATCATCCAATCTGAATTGGACATGTTTTGGATAATATTTTAATCATTATAATCTTATTTATTTAAATAATTTATTAATGAGGTAAATACTGCATTATTATTGTGTCATAAATAATTTAATTTATATGATGTCTAAAAATTATAATAAAAATACCATCATGTAAAAAGTTTTTATCCAATGAATATTTATAGATTAAAAGATAATTTATATAACCCCTTATAAAAATTAATTACTAAAAGAGTTTTGTTAATGTCAATTTTGTCTTTACATTAAATTAATTAATCCAAATTGTCATTATCAATACCATGTGGCTCATTGGGGTCCCAAACCCATCCCATGGATGCCCATGATCGGCCACTAAAAATCCAATAAGGTTAGGACAAGTGTAAAGGAAATTTTGAATTATTATAATATACTTTTAACCATAAATTACCCTATTTACATTTAACCGCAGTAAACAAAAGTCAAAAGATAATACTCAAAAAAAATTATTTTTATCTTATTGAACCACATTTTACTTCATTATAACAACCATTAATGTTTTATTTTTTATATTCAATTCAAATAAGTGGTAAAATTTCATTTAAATGAAAGATTCAGTTTTTTAACTACCAATATGTGGTATCACTATTCATCAAAAATTAATGTTTTTTAGAAAAATACCAAAAATTTACCCTAAGCTATATTTGATATTCTGAATTCAAAAATGAAATCAATTTTTTCATATTCAAACCATATAAGTGGAATTAATTACTTTTAAAATTAACTCCTGTTATCATAACAAATAACGTGTTTTTAAGAAACAATAGTTATCAAAAGTTCGACACCTGTTTATGTACAAATTCAAAGTGATAGTAATTCCAATGACCAACAGTGGAATAAATGGTAAAAATATATTCTATATACACATTGAAACCAATTAATAATATAATTGAACCATATAAATTATTGCAATGAAAAAATTTGTTTTTAATTAAAATATAATGTGATTTTACAATTCATTAAAATATGAAATTTATCAGAATAATATGAAAATTTTATCCAAATTAAATTTTTATATTCTGATTACAAGGAAGAATTTTATTGTTTCAAATTGAACTTATAATAATTTCAAAAACTATATTTAATGTGGGTGCACCACCAAAAGGCAGCAAAACTGCATTTGTTTAAAAATACATATTTTACCAGAGAATTTTATATTGTTCTCATAACATGTTCTATAAAATATGTAAGATGAATAATTATGTTTTAAAATTAAAATTTTAGTTAATGATATTCTTAGCGGCTAGTTCATAATAATATTATATCACAATATCGTTGTTTAGTGAAACCCGGTATTGCGTACTACACACGCTATCAAGGAAGGTCGCGATTGCGTGTAATGCAAGCCAACTCAAGGATGTGTGTAGTGAAATCTCCCTTTGTTGTTGAGTATAACATAATCAAAACTTATTTTATTTATACAATAGAAAAAATCTATACTTAATGTTGCATAGACTAATTTCTACAATACAAACATGAAATTGTGTGTAACATGAGCTAAGAATAGTGTTGGGTATACTGCATGCTAATATGGTGTTCCGTATAGAACAAGTTTATTTTGGTGTAGCGTATAACAGAAGACATCAAATAAATTAAGAAGAATAATTATCATAAAATCTCAGTTTGTTACATTCCCAAACAGACGGAAGACTTTCACCACGACCTCGAGCCAATCCTCAGCCGCTTGTGGATTCGTCTCACCCCTAAACCATAGTGGCCTCTGGCGCTAGAACTCGTGCAACGTGCTCAAGCGGTGTTCACCCTCTATTGATGGGGCTGGGGCATCGATGGCCTAACTGGTAACGGTACCACTGGTTCCTCCTCTTCTTCCTCTATTGAAGGAGGGCCCTACACTGAGGCCTCATCGCTTGGTGGTCTATCATCATGTACTATACCCAGAACCCTAGCTGGTTGACTGTGTGGAGGAATCCTAAAAAGAAACAAGTGTGCCACAATCAATAAGATAAACCCAGTGAGCTGGATTAAATATTTCATAAATAAAAAATTTAAAAACATGCATGTAATCAGTGTTTTCATGCACTAAGTCGGAAATCAGATTTCAGGGTCCTAATGTATGGATACGTCGGTCGCCGCACCAACACTAGATTCCATATAATGGTAACCAAAATCACTATAATTAACACTATTTCTGTTAATAAAAATTAGAGTCCAATATTCTACAGTAGAACAGACTCCTATAATACCAATTTTTCACAAACCGTCCCCTAGGTCTTGTGCCTTGACTACCGCAAGCCCGCATTCAATAGTCCAGGGGATGGCGAATAAAAATGAAGTAATATTCCATAAAACTGGTAAGGCATTGCCTTTATAAATTGTAAACACATGAAACCAAGCACACAACAACATAAGAACACGAGTAAATTGATAGGTAAAATGATTGTGTAATTTAGGAAAATGGGGCCATAATACAAGCCAAACTGGAAGGTACAAGAATGCTGAACAGATCCGGTGAACACCCGCCAAGGATCCTACTCAAAGGGTAGGTACATCTCTCAAACTATCGTGTCTGCAGTTCACCTCGTCTATGGTCCAATTCTGAGCTACCTCTAGTCCAGGTAGCCTCGTCCTCAGTCAGGGATGTCCATTGTCTACACCAAACACAACATGGTGCGGGCATAGCCCATGTAGGGGTGAGTATAACGATACTCAGTAGGGACCACGAGACCCTCAAGGTCTCACAAAATCCACAAAGGATAAACCACAATGTATGTAAACTAGTGAAAACCCTACTTAGGAATATTCCCTAACATTTACCTATGTTATCAAATATTATCTATCTCATTAATGAGGCAATAGAAGGCCAAACTCCTTATCCAAAGTACAATTGTTCCATTACGGAAATATTACTACAAAGGTAACACTAAAAAGGTTAGTACCTCAAAGGTAGTGCCTCAAGGAAGAATACCACAAATTCATCACCATGAAGTTAAGTACCACAGAGGTACGCCACACAAAATAATAACACAATGGTATCACCACGAAGGTATGTAACTCATAGGTAATCTACACAGAAGAATACCTCAATGGTATCACCACGAAGGTAAGTACCACAATGGTACATCACACAGAATACTACCATAAAGGTAAAGACTCAGCTCACACCAGGTAAAACATATGTACAATAGTAAATATGATTACATATAACTACTGAATCATCTTACTCTGTTCAATGGAAGGCCCACTTAAAATCCTAAATCATCAAACCCACAAAGGATCCTAGTACATCAGCCCCACGTAGGATCCTAGAGTAGTCCCACATGGTTTCCTAGAGTGGATCCAAGTTGGACTCTCGAACACAGACCCACATAGGATCCCATATCATACATATAAATATAGGTAATTTCCAAGTAATTTATTTATAAATATATGGGAATTTTACGAGTTCGTGAAAATTGAAGGCGTGTGATTCTGAGGCCCGGAGTGCCTGTAATCAATTTCTGAATTTTTTTCAGGTACGTTCAGTAAACGTATGAGTCGATTTTTATAACAATTGAACCAGTGCTAGGAATTTAAATTTTATCGAACCACTGAACTCGCAGAACCGTTATTCTCTTAAGAAGACTTTCACCTCGATGGAAGTTGGTTGAGGGTGGAAGATAGTTTTTGGGATTTTTGTGGAAATTATAAAATAAAATAAAAGCATGTTTGATTTTATTTTATTTATTACAACAAAAAATGTGGAGGATATAGGTGGGGACCACCACAACTTAACAACCCATGAGAGGTTATATAGGTGGGTCCTACCAGAACCTAACCTCACACAAGGGGTTACGATATGGGGACCACCCAGGATGAAACCCCCATAATAATGATGGGAGAGGAAAACCTCTCAACTCCCCTCATTAATGATGTAAAGTCTATTGACCACCCCTAACTTAATAGTGCCACCCCCCCTTTTAATGGTGTCCACACTTTCTATTTAGTTAATTATTCCAACCTCATGAATTAATTAAGTGGATCCAACTTAATTAATTCACCCAATTGGAATTTTAGACCCATCAAACTAAATAATAGTAAATTTATTATTTGGAGGGGCTATCTATTCATTTATTGGAAAAAGGTGGGAAAAGGATGATTAGAGCTCTTGGAAGAAAACACTCCAACAAAAAATGCTTTCTCCAAACGAAGAACGCCGACAAGAAATGACTTTGACTATGAAGAACGCCCTCTTAAGACATTCTTCCATGGACTCCTTCTGACGTGGTATGTCCTCATCCATGACAAATCGATGTCCGTCTTTTCTCAATGGTTCTTCTTCTTCCCTGCGACTTCGTCGACGAACAACAAGCGAGGTAAGGATTTTATTTTAGTTTGATATTATTCCCAGGTTTCATTTCTTTGAAAACAAAGAACGTGGAACAACTTATTAACAATTTTATCCACAGATAATTTTCCTTTCTGGTTAAGAATATATTTTTAATGAGGTATTATAGGAATTGATGATTTTAATATATCTTCCATGCTCGATCATTGTTTTTGTTATTGATGAATCATTTTCTACGACCCTAAACATGGAGGGCGTGAGCCAAAATAAAATGACATGACCCCCATCCGCCATTATTATTTGTGATGTTCTTAGGCATGGAGAAGAAGGTGATGAAGGCAACCCGCTCCGTGCCCGAGCTCTTAGTCGCCGCGCCTCTAGCGCCCCTCGCGGTGCCCTCCCTTGAACAGGCCGCGCCGGCCATTGCACACCTCGTGCGCCTTGTAGATCCGCTATCCGCACATGCCATCACCACGCACGCCCCACGCCGCCACTGGTGGAACCGGCCCACCAGCCTCTGTGCACCCTGCGGCTTCGCTATCATCCCACCCCGCAGCACCCCAGCTGTGCCGGCCTCCCAGCCATGGCCGATCCACCCAGACCCCGTGCCAAGTCGCCCCAAGCCGGCCTCTCATGGATCCCTCTGGGCTGAGCCACACACTCGCGGTAACCTCGGGTCGAACCTCCCATGCGGCACCCTTTGGGACGAACCGGCCACGTGCCTATTCGTGTCTAGTATACACCCTCACGACCAGTCCGCACTCTCGCGGACCTCCGCGACCCCTTGTGGCATGCGGGGCAGGGCCCATCTTGCCGGGACGAACCTAACGGTTTAGGCCTAACCCAATAAGTCAGAACTAGTCGACCATGAATAGGTCGGCCCAGACTGGGTTGGGCCAGGTGGGTCTGACCGGGATGGACTGGACCCAAGCCCACTACGACCCTTTACATTCCATTGGTCATATCTTTGGTACCAAATGTCTGTTTGATGAACTGTCAGTGGCCCTGGAAATATTGGAGCATGACAGTCCCTTTGAGTAAACCCCACTGATGTTTGGGAGTACAATTGATATATGGTCAGGTTGGATCATGCACGAATCCAATCGGGCCCCCGGGACTAAAAAGCTAATAACTCATAGACCAGGCGTCTGATTTATCTATCATCTTTTGCATTGAGATGCCTATGATGTGCCAAACCATTGAGATACTTCTTCTTGGGACTTCGTGACAGTTGTGGTATCAACAAGTAGCTCATGGAGCGGATCAATCCAATGATGAGCGAGAAGAGTACGAAGACCTAGTAGCTGGTAGAGACAAGACGATTACTAACCAATTGACTCGGAGTGACTCGACTAGCCTAGTGGGGAGCACTTGGTTGTGGTTGCAAACCCATGGTAGAGGAGCTCCTGGTTTTGGTGGCAGACTCACGGTACTCTAAATGATGATTACCTCTATAGGCTATTAGGGGGAGCGTCTCGTTGTGGTGGCATACCCATGGTGGGGAGCACCTCTATGTGACGCAACAGAGCCACGATACTCGACATGAGGATTACATTAGTAGACCATGTTCTGTGGGGAGTGCGCTTTGTGTTGCGGCAGGCCCACTATACTCGACAGAGTATGAGTTCTCTAGAATCCTTGGTTTCGATAATGTGAATAAAATCATGGTTGACATGAGACCCTACTTTTTTCTTTTCCTCAGGATTGAGATGGATCACTTGACAACTTAGTTATATGAATGGTCATATATTTAAGTAAGGTTATCTGTTGATTTTCATAAGTTGTGGTTTATCATTGTTGGATTTTTTGAGTCCTTGAGGGTCTCGTGGTCCCTACTGATTATAGTTATACTCACCCTAGAATGGTAAATTCCTACACCTTGTTGTGATGGATGCAAATGACATACAATGTTGACTGAGGCTGAGAGTACCAGGACTGGACGATACCGGGAGGTGGACCCTACGACAAGTAGGTACAAAGAAGATAATAACAGACGTGGAGTACTAAGGAGGATATCTGTACCTATCCTTCTGGTTGGAATTCCGAAGGACGACCCATCATCTATTTTGGTTTTCTTCTGTTGTACTTGTACTTCCATTTTTCATGTACTTTATAGTTGTCCTTGTATTTCCAACCCCTTTTACTTTTCAACACACTTTTTTATACAGTTTACATAGTGTTTTGTATCCATATGTATGCTATATTGTGTGCATGTATAGGTTATAAACACAATGACTTCCTAGTATTGGTGAATTACACCTTTGGTGCTAGTCGCCAGCCCCTGGCCGATGGAAGACAGGCTTGGGTTTGTAACGGCACGAGCCCTGGGGGCGGTTTGTGAAAAATTGGTATCAGAGGAGTCGATTCTACCACATAACATTAGACTCTGATGTTTATTTTTTTAAGAAATAGTGTTAAGGTTAGTGAGAGTGGTTCTCAGTTCAGGGAGCCAGTGTTGGTGCGGTGGCTGACATATCTATACCCTAAGACCCTAAATTATTATTTCTAAATCAGTGCACGAAAACACTGATTGTGTGTGTGTTTTCAAAATTTTTCATTTATTTAGTTCAACCAGGTCATCTCACCACATATATCCTTTTGAACGTGTTACATCTGTTTCTTTCATGTTTCCTCCCCGTAGACAGCCGGTTAGAGTTCTGAGAGTTGTACGCTCAGATAGCCCACTGATCGACGAGGCCTCAGTGTAGGGCCCTTTTCTAGAGGAGGCACCAGCAGTACCACTCCCTATTGGGCCACTGATGCCACCAGCCCTAGGATCAGATGATGTATGCTGATTGAGCGCATTTCACGAGTTCTAGCACCAGAGACCACCCAGGTTCAGGGGAGAGATGGACCAATAGGTGGTTGAGGATTGGTTGGAGGTTGTGGGGAATGTTTTCTGACTGGTAGGGACACCAGCAAAACTAATGGTGATTCTTGCTGCCAGTCCTCTATAGGAAACAGTGGGAAGATGGGGGAGATTGATGCTCAAGGTCCACGATGAGATGACGCTTCTATGGGAAGACTTCAAGATCCTGTTTTGAGTAGAGTTTTTTCCAGCGACTCTTCCCGCATTACTCATACAGGGGATACTGCATCTGTAGTAGATTAGCATGATAGTTGCTCAGTACTCAGTGAGGTTCAATGAACTCTCACGCTACTCCACCGATATGGTGCGGGACCCAGTCTTTAGGGCCCGGACCTTCGAACAGGGACTCAGGCGGGATATCAGAGCATCGGTGATCTCACTCAGCATCCCGATGCAGGCAGTGGTGTTAGAGAGAGCCCTCTTAGTAGAGATTTTCCTTGTTGAGCAGTCTACAATAATGAGATTCACCACTAGTCGACACATAGAGGAGTTTTCAACAAATTGTAGTTTACAAAATTTGTAGAGGTCCAAGAGGACCAGACCTATAGGTGGACGACCACATGACTTGGGATCGGTTGTGGGGGGCACCTGGAGTGGAGACAGACCTTCCAGGAGTGGGCAATATTACACATGTGGCGGGCAGGGTCACATGGCTCATGACTATCTGGCCCACAATTCAGATGATCAGCATAGGTTCGAAGGACCACCTAGGAATAGACATATATTTGACCGAGAAGGTGCACATGGAGCATGCATATGCAGAATAGGAGTTGGTCTTGTAGCAAGCAGTGGGAGACATTTCAAGGTTTTACCACCACCACCACTAGGTGGACCACCCCGGCCGTAGGGAGTAGTTGGACAGGGGAGATCTCAGATCAAGGTAGCTGAGGCCTATGATCATATCTCTCTAGAGATGATACAAGGTATGATCTGTGTATACTTCACCATAGTTGTAGTACTAATAGAAACATGATCCAGTCACTCTATCATTTCCACTACCCTTATTCGTTTCTAGGAGATTTCGATGAAGTCATTGGATCGATTATTACGGCTGGAGATTCCTATGAGAGTAGACTCGAGGATTAAGAACAATTTCTGAAATTGTGAGCTTACCCTAGGAGGCGAGAGCTTCAGCTGGGATCTCCTAGTAGAGGCATCGAGGCCTTATAACTTCATCTTGGGTATGGACTGGTTTTCTACAATCCATGCTCAGATTGAATGTATTAGGCGCAATGTGAAGTGTGTCCAAACGGAGGAGACTATGTTTACATTCACCATAAAGAAGGGATCCTTTGCAATACATGATGGACTTACTCAGAAAAGAGTGCATCCGATCACTCATCAGTTGGCTAGCCTTACCCTCGGAGTAGTTGATGTAGTGAGTCTGATCTATCCTACAGCGCTGGACCAGTATGAGGATGTCTTCCCTGATAATGTTCCAGGTCTACCCCCTCCCGAAGAGGTAGAAATTTAAATTTACTTTTACCTTGGGATTACACTAATTTCTACTCCATCGCATCAGATGGCTCCCGTGGAGCATTTCATGATGCAGGTGTAGCTAGAGGAATTGCAGGGGAAGGGATAAATATGCCCCAGTTTTTCTCCATGGGCAGCCTCGATTCTATTCGCCAAGAAGGCGGATGGTTGCTTGAGGATTTGTGTTGACTATAGGTTCCAAAACTAGGTTACCGTAATGAAAAATTACCGTCTACCAAGGATTGAAGACCTCTTTGATCAGTTGATGGTAGCACGGTGGTTCTTGAAGATATTTCTCAGATCATGTTACCACCAACTCAGAGTTCGAGACGAGGTTGTGCATAAGATGTCCTTTATATGTTGGCACGACCAATAAGAGATCTTGGTTATGACATTCGGCATAAAAAAACTCTATCAGTGTTCAGGGGACTCATTAACAGGATCTTTCATCCATACTTCGATCGCTTTGTCGTAGTTTTCATCGATGACATTCTGATCTACTCAACTACTGAGAAGGAGAATGCCTATCATTTTCAGGTAGTACTAGACACACTACAACAACACCAGCTTTATGGTAAGCTCTCAATGTTCCAGTTCTGGATTTGAGAGGTTCTCTTTTTGGGACATGTCATCTCAAAGGCAGTAGTTGCAGTGGATCCAATGAATATTGATGTCGTACATTCCTGGGAGCCACCTAGGAGTGTGATGGAGGTATCTAGTTTCCTAGGTTTTGGTGGTTATTACTAGAGGATTGTGCCAGAATTCTCCATAATTGCAGCACCACTCTTAGCATTGACGATGAATGGGAAACCCTTTGTATGGTCGGAGAGATGCCAACAAATATTTCAGGAGATGAGGCAGAGTGTGGCTAGTGTCTCCATATTGAGGCATCTAGAGGAACGCATAGGGGACGTAGATTACTCTGACGCATCAGGGACCAATATCAGATGTGACCTTTTGTAGGAGCAATTAATTATCAATTATGGTTCTTGGAAGCTATGATAGCATGAGAATAACCACGCTACCCATGACCTAGAGTTAGCAGTAGTGGTCTTTTCCTTAAAGATGTGGTGACAATACTTGATGGGAGATCATTTTATCGTGTACTCTAATCACAAGAGTGTTAGGTATATATTCTCTCAGATGGACTTGAACCTGAGACAACAACGTTGGCTTGAGTTCCTATAGGAATATGACTTCGAGAAAGTCTATACTCCTAGGAAGGGGATCATTGTTTCCAATACACTCAGCAAGAGGTATGGTATACAGCAGCTAGGGGAGGTGACAGATCAGCTAGCCACATTGCAGATATCCTTTGTGCATAGAGATGGAGAAACCTTCCTTCAGTCTTTTACAGTCACTCCCCCACTTCATCAATGAGTTAGAGAGGAAAAGAATGGGGATGCTCACTGCGAGACATGACATGCTTAGATATCCACAGGACATGCACCTGATGGATTTTGTGATGGTGGGGAGCACGCCATTCTCTTTAGATGAAGTAACATGGTACCTGTTTCACTTCAGGAGGAAGTGTTGAGGGATTTCCGCACATTCCCTATAGTGGTACATCTAGGAGTGGCGATGATTTACTAGGACCCCCGATGATAGAAATGGTGGCTGGGAATGAGGAAGTCAGTAGTAGAATTTGTCTCTCGATGCCTCACTAGTCAACAAGTGAAGGCTGACCATTAAGTACCACAAGCATGGTTCAACCTTTAGAGATACCAGATTGAAAGAGGGATTGGATATCCATGGACTTCATGACGGGTCACCCATGCACATCCAGTGGAAATGAATCTATCTGGGTGATCGTTGACTGACTCACCTAGTCAGCCGAAATCCTACCGATCAGAGAGAAGGGTTCAATAGAGAGCATGGGAAGCCTCTATGTGCATAAGATTGTGCGATTACATGGAGTACCTTCGACGATTGTCTCCTATCGTGAAGCACATTTTACTTCCTGGATATGGAAGGGGTTGCAGGATTCTTATGGGATTCATCTTCTTTTGAGAACCACCTTCCATCCTCAGACGGATGGACAGACCGAGCATACCATTCAGATCCCTAAGGACATGCTGCGTTCTTCTGTTGTCAACTTCAGTCAGAGTTGGGAGGATCACTTTCATTTGGTAGATTTCCCATACAACAACAGTTATCACTCCACCATAGTGATGGAACCTTTTGTGGTGTTGTACGGGCGACCTTTCATATCACATAAGTGTTGGACTGACCCAGGTGTGTCAGCACTAGTGGGACTAGAGATGGTACGGGCTACCACAATGAAGGTTCATATCATCTAGGAGGTGATGAAGACTACACAGAGTGGGGAGAAGTTGTGTGATGATAGAAGAGAAAGTCCTCTGGAGTACAAGGATGACGACCATGTATTTCTACTGCTCTCACCCTGATGAGGTCAGATGAGATTTTTCCTAGGCAGAAAGTTATCTCTGAGAGTCATCAGACATTTTTAGGTCCTCAGAAGAGTTGGTGAGGTGGAATACTGCTTTTCTCATCATCTTTAGTTGAATCGGGTGCATGACGTCTTCCATGTATCCCATATGGGTAGATACGTTCACAACCCTTCTCGCATCATCGACAATGGTGAGATGTACTTCGACGATGGGGTGACTTTTATTGAGGTTCTAATAGAGACTGAGGATCAACAGGGGTGGGTCCTTCATGGATGGTAGAAACCTCTGGTGCGTGTTCGCTGGAATCACGTATCCTCCAGGAGAGCCATGTGGGAGGGAAGATCAGATTGCATGCTTAGTACCCCCACTTGTTCGCTTAGTTGAGTTGTGGCTTACAGGGATGTAATGCCTAAGGTGGGGGGAATTTAATGACCCGTAATTTCAATGTAATATTTTCTAAATATTTGGGAATTTTAGGAGTCCGTGAAAATTGGCAGCTCGGGATTCCAGGGCACAGAGTTCCTGGAACCAATTTCTGATGTTCTTTTCATGTACATTCAGTAAATGTACGAGTGGGTTTTTATAACTTTTGAACCGGTGCTCAGAATTGAAGTCCAAGGGCACCTTTGAACTCGCAACGCCAGTATTCGCTTATGAAAAATTCAACTCGATGGTAGTTGATCGAGGGTGGAAGATAGTTTTTGTGTTTTTTGTGCAATTAATAAAATAAAGTAAACACATTTATTATTTTATTTTATCTATTATAACCACCCATTTGGAAGTTGGAGGTGGGGACCCCCACACGTTAACCTACCATGATATCTTATAGAGGTGGGGCCTACCCGAAACTAACCTCCCATAAGAGGTTATGATGTGGGCACCACCTGGGAATAAACCCCCTAATAATGATGGTAGAAGAAAACCTCTCTACTCCCCTCATTAATGAGGGAGAGTCTCTTAACCTCCCATAAATTAATGGTGCCACCACCACCCACTTTTAATGGTGTCAACCCTTCCCCATAAATTAGTTGTTCCAACCTCAAAAATCAATTATGTGGAGCCAACTTAATTAATTATCCCAATTTGAATTTTATACCCATTAAACTAAATAATAGTTAATCTATTATTTGGAGGGATTATCAATTCATTTTTTGGAAATTGGTTGGAAAAATAGGATTAGAGCCCTTTGGAGAAAACTCTACAATGAAAAACGCTTTCTTCAAATGAAGAGCGCTGACGAGGAAGGCCTTCAACTATGATGAACTACTTTCTTTTACCTTCTTCCACAGACTCATTCTGACGCGGGACATCCTCATCCACATAAAATCGATGCCCGTATTTTCCCAACAGTGCTTCTTCTTCCCCTTGACTTCATCAACGAACAACGAGCAAGGTAGGGATTTTATTTAAGTTTGATATTACTCCCTTGTTTATTTTCATCCAAAACAAAGAACGCGGACCATCTTATTATCATGTTGATCCGCGAATGTTTTTCCATGCCGGATGTGAATATATTGTTTATGATGGATTCTGGGAATTGATGATTTTATGATATCTTCAATGCTATTGTTTTTGTTTATGTTCTAGATAAACTGTTTTATACCATCCTAAACGCAAAGTTTGCAGGCCAAACTAATATGGCATGACCCCCTCCCTCCCCCCTTTGCCGTTCTTCTTTGAGATGTTCTTCGATAGGGCGATGAAGGCGATGAAGGAAACCCGTGCTACACCCTGGATGCCAGCCGTCGCGCCTCTCGCGACCATTGCGGCGCCCTCTTGAGCCCTAGCTGAGCCGGCCTCCATGTGCCCTTCACGCTGCGTGGGTCCTCCTTCTACGCACACCATGCACCCTGCGCCGCTGCTACCTGAATCATCCCTTCAGCCTTCGCGCGCCCCGTGGCTCCACTGTCCGCGCAAGCCATGGTGCCCCGGCCGAGCCAACCTCCCGGCCCCAGCCACGCCACCCCGGCCCCGGGCCAAGGCGCCACGAATCGGCCCATCGCAGCACCCTTAGGTCCAAATTGTGCCCTCGCGGTGCTCTCTAGGATGAACCGCCCAGGCGGATACCTCCGTACCGAACCACCCTTGCGCTGATCTACAGTCAGTCCGTTCCGTCACGACCGGCCCGCCCTCTCACAAACTACCATGCTGGGCCCAACAAGCCTGACTGAACCTAACGGGATGGGCCAGACCCATCGTGTCAGTTCGGGTCATCCCAGAACAGGTCGGTCCTGACTGGGTTGGGCTGGGTGGGTCCGACCTGGTCGGGATAGACCCTGGCCCACTACGATGGTTTACTTTCCTTTGGCCATGGCTTTGGAACCGAATGTTCATTTGACGAACCATTAGTGGACATGGTAATTTTGGAGCATGACGGTCATGTTGAGTAAACCCCAATAGAGTTTGGGTAACAGTTTAGATAAGGTCCGGTAGGATCGGGCACGATCCAATGGGGCCCCCGTGACTAAAATGCTAATAACTCATAGACTGCGCGTCTGATTGGCGCGTCGTCTATTGCGTTGAGACCCCTATGACGTGAAAGACCTTTGAGATACTTCTTCATGGGACTTCGTGATAGTTAGGGTATCAAACAGTAGATCATGGAGAGGATCCTTCTAGTTATGAGGGAGAAGACTGTGGAGACCTAGTAGCTGGCTGAGACTTGACAACTGCTGACCGATTGACTCAAAGTGACTCGACTAGCCCAGTGGGGAGAGCCTAGCTGTGGCGGGAGACCCACGGGGGAGGAGCGCCTAGTTGAGGAGGCAGACCTGTGCTACTCTATAGGAGGAGTACCTCTACAGGCTATTAGGGGGAGCGCCTGGTTGTGGCAGCAGACCCACGGTGGAGAGCACCTCTGTGGGACGCAGCAAACCCACGGTACTGGATAGGAGTAGTATCTCAGCAATCCAAGGATTGTGGGAAGCATGGTTAGTATCACTGCAGGCCCACTGTACTCGACAGAGGAGGAGTTCCCCTGCTGCCATGGTTTCAATAATGTGAATAAAATCTTGGTTGAGTTGAGTCCGTACTTTTTTATTTTCATCACAATTGATATGGATCACTTGATAACATAGGTATATATATAAGAATATACCTATGTAAGGTTATATTTGATTTTCATATATTGTGGTTTATACTTGTTGGATTTTGTGAGACCTTGATGGTCTCTAGTTCCCTGCTGTGTATCCTTATACTCACCTCTTCACGGTCTATGTCCGCACCTCATTGTGTTGGATGCAGATGACGGATAGCGCTGACTGAGGTTGGGAGTACCAGGACTAGATGGTACCAACAGTTGTACATTATGAAGAGTCAGTAGACAGAGGAGACAAACTGACCTAGAGTGCGGAGGAGGATATCTTTACCTACCCTTCAGGTAGGAATTCCAGAGGATGACCCAACAGTTGTTTTTCCATTCATCAGTTGTACTTGTACTCCCTGTTCACATGTAGTTTATAGTTGGGATTGTATTTCATGACGCCTTTTACTTTTCATCACTCTTTTGTTATACAGTTTACTTATTGTTTTATATACAGCGCTATGCACTGTTGTGTGCTTTAACTAGTTATAAAGGAAATGCCTTCCATGTTTTAGGGAATTATGCCTTTGGTTCTAGTCGTCAGCCCCTGGCTTATGGAAGGCAGGCTTGGGGTAGTCACGGCACGGGCCCCGGGGGACTGGTCGTGACAAAATACTCCCATATAATCCTAAAGGACAGACCCACATAGGATCCCAAAGCACAAACTCACATAGGATCCCAAAGCACAGACCCACATAGGATCCCTCTCTAATGTTACAGTCGTCTACAGGGTTCACACACTAAGATAGCTTGATTCCTGGAGGGTTTGATCCTCAAGCCACAGGTCGAATAATTCAACTTCCATGAAGTCTCACAAAGAAGTACCCTATAGGTACTTCATGTAAAATGGGTCTCAACGCAATAGACGGTGCGTCAATCAGATGCCTGGTCTGTAAGTTATTAGCTTTTTAGTCTCGAGTGCTCGGTAGGATTCGTGCTCGATCTAACCCAGATGTACTCCTAACATTATACAAAACTCATGTGGGGAATACAAAAGGACTATCTCAATCCAACGATTCCGATTCTACAGACTTTTGTCAAACGAACGCTCGTAGCTCATGATATGGACGAAAGAGAAAAAAGGTTCAAAGATGGTCTGGGTCTAGTCCGAACTAGCCCAACCCATCATGGGACGACCCACCCGGTTCAAGTCGACCCAGACCGACAGGGGTCTGTCCTTGGGTCAGACCCGGATTGTGGGATCTGACCCGGCTCACTGGGACTGGACTGGCCCGCGGTGCGGCGTCTGCTTGGCTCACGGTTGGACGGTCGGCCAGTCATCCTCTTCCATGTGGCGTGGTAATCTTCCATGCCTTCACCAACAACCAGTGTAGAGTCGGTCGCACCACGCCTCACCGTCGTTGTACAAGGTTGTAGTTATTCTCCATCAGGCCGCGCAGACACGGGCCGCCGCCCCTTCATGCAGCTGGCCACCACCCTTGCTCTACCGTGGCCGATGGGCCGCCGCTCCCGAGTCCCACCGGTGCCAAACTCCGGCACCGGTCGTCATCCTCCTCCATCGCAATGATCTCATCAAAACCACATAGGTTCTAGAGAGGCCAATCCATGTTCATTTGTCCCACACCCTCCGCGTTATAGCGGTAGAAAGTGGCTTGTTTATTCTTGAATTATGTAGAATATGAAGAACGAGGTAAGGGGTATACAAATTACAAACCCTACCTCGAAGGTTCCATTGGAGATCATCCGTGGTTGAAGATCGATTCGCATTGGTCGATCCCAAAGCAATTCTCCTCAAACGACACCACTTGTTTGACGATCCTCCATTCTTCGGTTCCTCCATAGTGAGAATTGTACTTCATCAAGAGGCTCCTTCAAGAACACCATATTCCAACGATTCCCCCCAAAACCCAAGAGGAGAAATGCCAACATAAATTAAAATAGGTTTTTATAATTAATTTATTTTGGCCTAATATTTAAAAGTTTAAATTAATTCATTGTATTCTTGGCACAGTTAATTGGGAAATTATAAGGGTATTCCCCCACTTTAATGAAAATATTATATCATCTAGATAGAGGATAAAATCCAACGATACCACTTTTTCATCTGCAATGTATTAGAAGGTGTTCAATATTCTTTCATTGACACCATTACAAATGAATAAAGATATCAATACCACACATTTAATTTTATATTTATTCTAAAAAAATTATTATTCCTGAAATATTATCGATTATCTTCTAAAATAATTAATCCATCATATTTGACTATTTATATCTTTTTTCAAAATATTTCATCGAGGAAGGAAGACTTGACATCAATATGATAAATATTTTAATGAATTTGTGATTCAATATTATGAAATTTCATTATGATAACTTAATAATCATTAATTGAAAATATTTCACTTAAATCAATTCATTCAATCATCCAGTTCCATTTTCATACAAGTCTCGACATATTTCATTCCTCCTACCCTATTTAATTGATCATTTCATGAAGAAACTACACTGTTAAAAAAATCATTTCCTCTCTTATGTAATATATAAAAATTATAATCATTCATGATTGGATCTAACTCTTTAATTAGAGCATCGTTCATGTCATCATTATCCAAATCCTCTTTCACTTCTCATGGTTCTATGTGATTAAATAGTGAGTTATGTGTTGTTGTCTTTAATGTTTTCCTAGTATAAATAGATTTTAGGTGATCTCTAATAATATTTTGGATCTCCAACTACATTATAATACATGAATGAGCTGTATAATTTTTAATTCATCAATTGTAATGACATAATAATAATCATAATTTTTCTCTTTTGAATTCTAGTTTTTAAATACGTTATACTACTTCTCAATAAAAAATTCACATTATATTCAATTATAAATAATGAATATTGATTCTTGATTTCAATAATTAATCATTGAAAAAATAAAGTAGTTGAGTATCAAATAATCCGCATATATTTATTTTAATTGGTGTAACCTGTTAATTTTATAGAATTACCTAAAGTGATAACATCAACTCATCTACACAAAATTTCTTATTATTATAAAAAATTAAAAAAAATTATAAAAGACTTATATATTTCTTTAAAATTCTCAACGTTATGTATTTAATTTAATAAATATATTATTTTAACATACCTAAATGTGTTCTATTTAATTTTGTTTTTAATATCATCTGTTTACCAATTACTTGTGTCCAGAAATAAAACTATGTATCATGGTCAATGAATATTGTACGGGCCATTCCCACCAAATTTTTATTCATCCTATATGTAACAAAAAAAAATTATGGGATGTGCAGTGATCTGAGTTTATGATGAATAACATTTTTCTTCAGATATAATTAAAACAACCTAATATTATATTCTTTGTTATTTTCTATATGAATCTTTTTCAAGGGGAAACAAAATATGTTCTCAACACATTAGCTAAAAACATAAATATATTTACATCCTTCATAATATGAATAATAAAGACACAATAAGTGATATAAATAAATACCAAAAAAACAAAATTGAATAATTATATCGATTTATAGATTAAATCCAAAAATTTATCAATTCTAATTAGAATTTTTTATTCAAGGAATAAAAAAATTGAAAAAAGGGGGAATGTCAGGGAGGAGGAAAATAATACAGTGTTATGGAATACAGAGAAACAATACTAATATAGTACACATGGGGATAATAATTTTAATAATAATCTATAAATACCTCCACCTCATCACCCCCTTGAATCCCAAAAATAAGTTATCATATGTCCCTCTCTCTAAGAGTGAACAATATTCGCATCCAGAAGGAGAATTATCTTAAAGTACATGACACAATAATATGTGGTCCAGGGATGGATTGAGTTTCCCATTCTTGGAATTGTTAATAATGAAAGAGTTATTATTAACAATATATATATACTTTTAGATTATTCCTCATATATGGATTGAAACTAGTGACCATTTCACAGGATTCTTTAGGAAATTATTTTCCATCCTTGAAGAAGGACAAAAATGTGATATTTTCCAATGAAAATATAACTATGATGAACTATACCTTCATTCAAATAGTCATTCATATTATGATTGAGAGCTAAACTCAAATTCTTACAACTCTTCCAATAATCTACCCACCCAATTCAAAACCATATATTTAAATACAGGTTTATAAATGACATGTATGGATATACCTTGGACAGGTTATATACCTTTCATAATAAACCATGATAATACATGAGATAACGAAATATAATATTAATTTTAGTTGTATATGTATCAAAACTCGGTGATACATTACCTTTCGAGCATCAGAAATAACCTATAACCTAGAAAAATATAAAGGCTCTACCCTATGCATTAAAAGTCACACCAGGATAAAAATGGAAACATATATGGAAAAAATAATCCACTGATTATAACAATCATAATTTCTAGAGGTAACCCTTTGATATGAACATATGTTCCTTTCCCAGACACATTTTATAAATAAATGTTTTATAGATTCAGTTTTTCTTTTATCACAACAACAATACTTAGAGGAATGTTGGGATCCCATATTTTATATGATGAAATCCATATAAATGGCCAAATTAAAGATGTTGTAAGCATTAATGTTGATTTTTTAAGGGAATTTTTTAAATATATTTATTTCCTATGAATCTGAGAACAGATCGGAATAATGAACAATACTTTATCCTAAGGAGATAAAAATAGATTAGGGTGTTTTAGTGAAGTACCATCTATTTGTTTAAATTGAAATTTTTATTTTGTGATATAAATAATTCTTATCATAATTGGGAATATAAATAATAAATTTTTGGCATATACTAAATTGTCTAAATTTGATATTGGTGACATTAAAAACTAGATAGAAAATGGAGTACCCACCCAATTTTACTTCTACAAGGAAATGTATCAATTTCCAATAATCAAGTAACAATCTTCACGAATTATTTGAGAGTTACCAATAAGACTTCACTATATAAGGGAACCCAATGAACTATCAGACCATTGGTATGGGGAGAAACAATATTTCCTCTAGATGAAAGATGAATAAAGAGAATTTCTTTACATTTCATAATAAAATATATTTTCATTCAAATACTACATGGTATTATCAATTACATTGCGGTTCATACCTCAATAATACTCAATTTTAAAATATATAGACCAACTGACCCCAAGAATTGTCTTTCATAATATTCCTAATTTAAATTGTTTAGAATAATTATAGAGTTTTTAATGATGTTATTATGGTTTATGACCATTATATAATATATATGGGTATAGAAACAAGAATTCCTTTCACCAAGAATATCCATCCACTAAAAATAAAATTGAATATTACCATTGAGAATTCTTATCCCAGTTCTATTAATAATTCCCTCAAAGTGGTGGATATGAAGCCTCACATTCCTTAGGTGAACTACTAGATATTATATAGTATGGTATCTTCTAAAAATAAAAATTCTCTATTTTATAAATCTACCCCTCCCAACAATACACTTGTTATATTCAAAGAAATATCTTTTGGGGACATTTTCCCAATGTCCATTATCATTTCTATTGAAATAAAGGGTGAACATAGTTTTTTGAAATCAATTACAACACCCATTTATAAATTATTTAATATAATCTATAAAAGAAAAATATTTTATAAAAATATATATGAATATATTAAATCATGAATCAGACCCTAAATGATTTGGTAATAACGAAATTTAAAAATGACATGTCATTAAATGATATAAAGGCTTGGTGAAATAGTATCCTTATCATGAAGTCCTTTTACTAACCTGGAGAAATTGAACCTACTACTCATGAGTGAGATGGTGAACCAAGGTGAAAATAAGATATGAAATAAGAAATCACAACCCCACATGGATAAGAAACATATTTATAGAACATTAATAATAAATCTCTATTCTACTAATCAAATTCATTTTCTATATAAAATTTTAACATCATTCACTATCAATCCACTCTCCACATAAAATTAGTGAATATATATTGATATATTATAATTTATTATAGATGTTTCTTAAATTGATAAATACTTTTTTAATATTTTATATTAAACCAAGGATTTGAAAGGAAATTTGTAAATTCAAATAGATTTAATCGGAATGTTTGAAAAATTACACATTATTATGGGATGAAACTGTCAAAATCCATTTACTTGACTCCAATTATGAATGAGGAATAGAACGTCTATGTGGACAATTAATTCATGTAAATCCTTGGAAGTGATATTTATGTAAATCAATAATCTCCCTCATTATAATATCCAAAGTATCGATGTAAACGATCATTTTTTCTCTATCATATTGAAAACCATTATTATGATTGGGACTCGTAATAACATCCATTATCCCATATTCTCTTGCAGTAGATTATGAAGTATTATTTAGTTGTCCATTAGAAGATAGATATCTGTTTTTAAAATTATTATATCATATAACCATACATAATTTATTATAATTAGTGTCTGGTGAGTATATTTATGTTAATCAAAGAAATAAGACCCCACCAGAGGACCTGTAAGATCAATAACCCCTCTGTGGTATCCATATTCACCGTAACATCCCAGGTAAATAATGAATATTATATTTTCATATTTATTAAAAGTATTTAATTAAATATTAATTTTACTTTAAAGGGGATGTTATGTTCGATGGCATACTCTTCACACAATAATTGGTTTCTCTATAATCTCATGTTGCACATAAGGCTGCGTCATACTGAAAAATAATATTGTAATATTATTTTAAACATTAGTTAACGCCTAGGCATTATATTGGAATGAATGAACATAACTAACTGCATTATGATTATACATGTTTTTTAAAAGTCTTTACATTTATCCAATAAATTTTTGAGGCCAAAATTTATAATGAATCAAATTTTAAGCATAAATACTCTAATATTTTTTAAATGTTGCTTTACGGCCTTTTGATGGAGAACCCTTTTTAAATGAAGATTTTGTCACTTCTATATGTTTCATTTGACAAAATAGACTTATTCTGTATAATAGGGACATAAAAATATACTTTGTGTATATTGATTAGTATTTGTTTTAATAAATTTCATTTTTAATGAATTGAGAAATACACTACATTTTATGTCAAAAGAGTCTTTTAATCTAGTTTATTTATATGATTATTTTTTCCTTTTGATTGGTTTTAAAGTGTAATTAGATTATGTTTTTTCTATGTAATCCAATTTTGGTCATTGTATGTTCTTTTACAGTTTAATTATATAGAAACACATGTCAACGTTTCAATAGTTAAATTTTCTTAAAAACATGCTTCTTGGATTTAACAACATGAATTAATTTTAAATCAATTTCTACAGCTTATGTGTTTTGAATTAGAAATATGGATTTAATATTTGGAATCAAGATTTATATATTATTTAAATAGTTAACTTTTATTTTAGACATTATGAATAGTAATTTCAGTAAATATTTTATTTACCATGGTTGAAGGGTAAATCCGGTAAATAGGGTTAAAACATAATATTATAAAAATATTAAATTATAGTAACATGTGTCCTAGCATTATTTTATGATTAATTTATGACCATCATCATCCTTGGGTCAATTTTGGGACCCCATGAAACCAATTTTAATTGAAAATGAAATTTTATAAAAATTAATTTAATGTTAAGGAAAATGTAACATAAACATATATCTTTTAGTAAAAATTTAGATGGGGTTATATAAGTGAAATGTTTGACTATAAATAGTAATTGGAAATATAAGAAGATTTCCCACATCATGACTATTTATTTATAATTTTTATACACTATATATAAAAATTTAATTATGACACACTGATGATGCAATGATTTCTTAGTTAATAATGGATTCAAGTAAATGATATTATAAAAGTTTAAAATAAATTTAATTTGTTTATTATGATGTCATCCACGAATTTTTGGAATGATGGTTACATTTTATATTTATATTAATGATGTTTTTTAAGTAATAATGATTTTTTTGGATTTTTAAAAAAGTTACGATATGAATAGTGTAAAAATAAACATAATTCAAATTTTAAAATATAAAATATTTTATTAAATATTATAAAATTACAAAAAAAAATATGATTCTTCTAAATTGTTATAATATGTCTAATATTTTATTAATTACTATTTAATTGGATTTTTTTCATGTTTTGGTAACTATTGTTATTCTCAAAATAATAAATGCTTGATAAAATCATAAGAGTTAAAAAAGGGTAAAATAAAAAAGATATTGATTGAAAAATATACTACACCTATCCAATTATTATTGGATCATTTTATTTAGAAATATATTCATATTTTCTTATAATTTAATGTGATTTTATACTTTTGAAACCGAAAATAAATTTATAATAAAATAATACTTTTAAACTTTTCTAAATAGCCCATCATCCCTCTTATAAAAGTGAATCACCTCTAACCCATAATCACACCTCGCAATCCCCCTTGGATCATCTATGAACTGCCCAAATAAGACCCAACATTACCTATATTATACCTAGAAGCATTACCCTATGATGGAGGCATTTTAATAATTCCTTTTAGTTCAAACCAAATGGAGTTAACAAATTTTAAGCTAACGACTTCTCTCAGGTTCTATTCCTTTATTTTCCATATTTAATACCTATTATATTATTATTATTTTACTAAATAACAAAACACATATAATAAATATATTATTATGTTTTTATTATAATTATTAGACCTACACTAACACAAACCTTAACTTAATTAATTTTGAACATACTGTTTCTATGGATGGTGAACTACTATCTCACAAAACGATGATTGTTCATTATTCTCTTACCACCTTTTATGGTGGCCATTATGGGTGAAATGTAATTATATATGATATATATATTATTTATTTTATCTCTAATCTTCTGAAATTATTATTTATAACATAAATTTATATTTTTTATGTAGTATAAATATGACAATTTCATTTTAAGAAGTGCGGACTACTACCCAGTCAAAGTGATATGACTCGTTCATTATATTCATTGAATGTATAAAAAATGGAATTAATGAAATTATGAAACCTATATAATATATAAATTATAATTTAGTTATGATATACATGTTTATCATTTATTTTTTATCCCATTAATTGTGAAAAGGAAATGAAAGTAGCGTTCATACATACGTACGACTAATCGTCTCCATGAACAGTGCATTTCATTTTTTATATCAAAATGTTGAGGAATATTATAAAGAAAAATATAATGGATATAAATTAAATATATTATATCTAAATCATGATCATCATTTTGTATATAATATAATTTTGACCACATAGACAATTTGTAATTATTAGAAGTTCATTTTTGACTCAAGTTCCGAACAGTGACAAAATATTCATTTCATTGAGGAATATTTTGATAATATACACCTCCTTCTTTAACACGTTGTGTAATAAAACCTTTTGAATTTTAATTTCATTCAAATTTAATCATTTTTCTTTGATTCATTTTACTAAATGACAAAAGGAATGGTTTTTTAATGTATACGACGACAATAACCTTTTTCTGCCACAAACAATATTTGATATTTGGCTTCTATACCAAGTCATAATGATTTTAAAAGGAAAATATGTACTATATAATCATTTAACGTTTTTTGTTATTGAAAAGGGTTTTTGGAATGGATTGTGTATTTCATTATCTATAAATTATATCTTCTTGATTTCAAATTAAATGTTTTTACAAAAATATTTATATTTGCAATATTTTTTGTGTTATGATTATGTAATGGTACTTGGAAATTTGACGAGTGGTTACATGATAAACTAAATTATGGATCGTTTTGTGATAAAAAATGGATGGGTGGTTATGTTATAACCTACAATTCATTGGTTATGGAATTCAGTTGTATGGATACTCTATTTAGTGATAAATTTGGATGTCGGCCGTATGGTTATTCCATTTTAGTATGTTTATGTCCCAAGTAACCTTTATATGATATATTTTTCATTATATGGGATTGTGGTAATATTTTAGTTACTAAAAGGGTAAGAAATGAACTTAATTTCATTTAAGGTTTTTTCTACTTCATAAAGGTGAAAATTATTATTTTATGATAAAGTATTCACGGTTGCTTTTTGTTTTGAAAAAATACCAGTTTTCCTTCGTTATTTATCCCTTACAAAGCTTTTTATACTCATACTAAGTTTTTAAAATGTTATTAAAAGAACATAATGTCAAATAGGTTCAATTATGGGAGCAAAAGAAAAGTTATTTTATTTAAAACATGTAAATAATCATGTTTTTCTTTTTTTAATAGTTTTTTATTTTATTAAAAAAATGGATACATAGTTGAAGTGTGTAAATGTAATATTTAAGTTGTTATGTATAAGTTATAACAAAATTTCTAAAGTTTTAAACCTAAAAAGATCCCCAATGTGAATTATTAATATAATTATAGATTATTTAATGTTTATGTTTGGGTCATTATAGTTAGTATTAGAGGTCAGATTAGATAAATTTAGAGGTTATGGTTTTATTTAAGCATAAGTGACATAACCATAATGGTTAGCTTATTTGAAATAGTCAAAGCTATATTAGATAAATTGAATGAGTTTAATATAACATGAATAAATATATCTTATTGTTTATCCTCATCATATGATATTATATGATGATTTTACAAATATACTCCTTCTGGCATTTTTTCAGTATATAGTTGGATCTAGCAGGCACTAATGTAACAATGGATGTGAAAAAAACTGTGACTGTTTCTTGAATATAAAACCGAATGAAATAGGAGCTGTAATTATAACTCTTGTGGTTATTCCTAACCAACTTTCTAGATTCATTATTGACCACCAAAATCATGGTAATTTTTATATGTCATCATATATACAAGAAACAAATACCTACAGATATTCAAGTAATAATCATTAAGGTATGTCTATTCAAAAACGTATGTCTCAAGGATGTGGAAATAAACACTTATAAAAATGCTTCAAAGGGATGATAAGATGCTATAGATGTGGTAATTATGGTCATGAAGCAAGAACCTGACACTAAAAAAGGAATCATCAAGATTACTCCAGGAAAGGGAAATAAGTTCTTTCTAATTGATCAATTGAATGTTTTAAATGTGTTGTGCATGGTCCTTATGCAAATAATTGTCTTATAAAGAATGTTCGAGAATTGGATCAGTAAGATTCTTCAAATATGTGTTTACCAATTCCTAGTTTTATTCTAATTGAATACGAGGAAACAAAAAATGACCTAAGAAATGTATGGATTATTTCATTGCTGATGTTTTGACATTATTAAATCTTAGCATATGATTCATGATTATATTTGTAGGAAATAAGTATTACAGAATAAGTTGTATAATAAAGGTTAATGGATCATGAAGAATGTTGAATGAGTAAGAATTATATATATAAGGGATTAAAGAGTTCTTTTAGATTTATGGATTATGAAATGCCTAATAGTATTAATGATCTTTGGATGATGGGATTACTTTGGAAGACTATCTCTATTATGTGTAACCCTGAAGTTTGATATGTGAAAATGTTATTCAAGAAATAAATATATTTTCATGTGTGAACATAATGGATAATATTAGGGGTTCATATGATCTTTTTTTGAGGTGATAAATGGTTATTAAATTTTTGGATGCAAAATGAAAGGTATTAGATAAACTTTTAGGATAAAATAGGTTATGGTTTTTTTTGAGGAGATTATCTAATTTTGAAGAATGTTTTCATAATTATGTGGTTTTAGAAAATGTAAAACCTATAGGATGGGGGACAAACCATCTCATCTGACAAGACCATGGGAATCGAACCCACAACTGAAGTGTGAAAAGCGTGCATCGCTTACCACTAGCCAACATGAAGTCCCTAGTTAGTTTGACTAATTTTGTTTAGTTAAATTATTTTATGGATTAAGAATATATTGATTTGGGATATTATGTTTATCAAATTGATATCCTTAGTATAGTAATTTGATTTTATGATTTAGTGATAAATTATATTTTAGAAGAAGTTTTCTTTTTTAGAAACACTATATGGCTATGGAAAATAGAATAATATGAGATTTTGATTATAGAGCAATGGTTGAAATGTTGTTTGGAAGAATATATGTTTTTTATACATATGTTAATTTGGGTTAATTATTATAATGTTTAAACTATCATAGAGAATATATGATTACGTTAATTACACTTTAGTTTGAGACTTTAATAGTGTTCGATTTTATTGGGAGATAAATGTTAGGATTCTCTGTGGAATAATATGCAATTAAATTTTTCTACGTTTTGGTTTTCAATAATAGTTTGTGTAATATTAAATAATTTTATTGAAAATTTTGTAGTGAGGGGCTTTTGTTGAGATTTGTGTATTGTTTGATCATTTTTGGATATTAAGAGCAATATTTTTTTTATAAAGGATATTCATTTTGGGGATTATTTGATCTTATACTTACCATTTTGGTTCTGGTTAATGTCTAAAGATAAGGGAAATATATGATTCATATTTTTTGGGTCATTGTATTATTAATAATTTGATTATAGAACTTCAGGTGTGACCAAGTCATCTTGAATACTAATCGTTTGGAGAAAAGATGAGTTTTTTGTTGATACTTATTAAAGGATAAAACTCTATTTTAAAAGTAAGTATATTAACTTATTTTCTTACTCATGTATCGTAAAATAATTCTCCATCATTATTAAAGGGAACTTAAAAAAAAATTCTTTTCTTACTGGGATTTCAAAGACCATTTAACATATCAAAAGTTTGTAATTTTCTGGGGTTTAACTTTCTCCTGATCTTGTTCTCTACCACTCTCCATCAGAACTGTATATTTGGTTTTCTCTTCTATATCCTTGTTTTCATGGAATCCTAGTATGTGTTATCTTGATTGAACTTCGTAATTATCTTTCTTTCTTTTAAAGTGATTGTGTTATTGACTCTTTTTCTATTGTAGGATTTTTAATGAAGTTACCATGCCTAATTTAAAAATTATGAGGACGCAATTTCCGAAAGGGGGAAGTATGTAACATCCAATGTAAATAAAGAATATGAAATTTTCATATTTATTAATATTTTTTAATTAATATTTAATTTTACTTTAATGTGTATGATAAGATCTGTGGTGTACCTGACACACAACAATAGGTTTCCCTGAAATCTCATGTTGCACACAAGGCTAAGTCATTCCAAAAAATAATAATATAATATTAATTTAGATGGTACATAACACCATGGAGTTGTATTGGAATTAATGAACATGACTAAATACCAGATGACTATAAATGTTTGTAAAATGTATTTACATTTATCCAATAATTTTATAGGCTTAAAATAATAATTAATTCAAATTTAATTATAAATACTCTAATATTTTTAAAATGTTGTTTTATCGCCTTTTCATGGTGAAGACCTTTTAAATATTGTTTATATCACTTAATATGATAAATTTTACAAAATATACTTCCACATTACAATTGGGAAATCAAAATTTTCTTTAGGGAGAAATTTGGTTTTTTTCAGATAAAGTTATTTTTTTAATGAATAGTGAAAAATAATGCATTTTAAGTCAAAATTATCATTTCATCTAGTTTACTTATATAAATATATTTAACTTTTAATTGGTATTAAAGTGTAATTATGTTATGTTTTTACCATTTAATCCTATTTATTTCAATGACTGTACTTTCACTTTTTAATTAGACATAAACACCTTTCAATCATTTAATAGTTATTATTTCCTAAAAAGAAGCTTTTTAGATCTGACAACGGAAATTAATATTAAATTAATTTATTCAACTTATGTGTTTTGAATTTTGAACAATGGATTCTATAATTGGAATCCGAAGGTCCAAATTGTGTAGATAGGTAGATGTTTTAGACATTATGAATAGTAACTTCAGTAAATATTTAATTTATCATGATTAAAGGAAAAATCTTGAAATAAGGGTAAAACATAATATTATAATAATATTAATTTACCCAAGAACATGTCCTAAACATATTATATGATACATGACCTATCATGGGAATCCTTGGGACGATTTTGTGACCCAATGGATCCACTTTTAAGTAAAAATGACATCTTATAAAAATTAATGTAATGTTAAGGAAAATGTAATATAAACATATATCTTTTAGTAAAACAATATTTATATGGGGTTATATAATAAATATATTTGACTATAAATATTAATTGAAAATATAAAAATATTTCTTTTATTATTTTATTTTATTTATAATTTTTAAATATTCAATAAATAAAGTTAATTATGAAACAATGATGATGTAGTGATTTCTTCATTAATAATGGATTCAAATAAATGATATTATAAATGTTAAAATAAATTTAATTTGGTAAATTTGATGACATACACATATTTTTTGGATGATAGTTACATGATATATTTGTATTAATGAAGTTTTTTTTGAAATATCAAAGTTGTTTTAGAGTTTTTAAAAATTCATGTATGAATAGTTTCAAAATCGACATAATTCATATTTTAAAATATGAAATATTTTATTAAATATTTTAAAATTCCAAAAAAATACAAGTTTCACCAAAATTATTATAATAAGTATATAATTTTATTAGTGACTCTTCAATTGGATATTTTTCATATTTTGGAAACTATTTTGATTCTCGTTTTTTTAAATGCTTCATGAAACGGTAAGTGTAAAAAAGGGTTAAATTAAAAAGGTATGGATTGAAAAATATACAAAACATATCCAATAATTATTGGCTGAATTTATTTAGAATTATCTTCATATTATATTTATTTTAATGAGTTTTCATCTTTTTTAAATCGAGGAAAATTTTGTAATAAAATAATACATTCAAACTTTCCTAAAAAGCCCCTCCTCCCACTTATAAAACAGAATCACCACTAAACCAAACACACACCTCTCAATCCCCCTTGGATCGTCAAAAATATGAAAACAAATCCCCCAAAATATTCTCTTCTTCCTAGAATCCTTACCTTAGGAATAAGTAAAATCAAGAAAGTGATTTGGTTTCAACCAAATGGAGTTACCTGATTTTAAGGTAACCTCTTCTCTCAAGTTTTTTCGCTTATTTTTCTTCTCCACTACATATTAAAATATTATTAAATTATTAAATAACAAAACTAGTAATCTTAATATAATATGAAGTTTTTATGTTAAGGGTTCAACTCTACACTCACACAAACCTCCATCCAATGGATTTAGAACAAATTGATTCTGTGGACGACGAACTACAACCTCACAAAATGATGATTATTCAATATTCACCTACCACCTCTTATGGTGGCCATTATTATGGAATTGTAATTATATATGATATTTATGATATTTATTTTATCTCTATTATTCTTTAATTCTCATTTATAAAATACTTTTATTCTTTTCATGTTGTATAAATACGATAATTTAATTTGAGGAAGTGCAGACTATCGCCCTATCAAAGTATTATTACCCGTTCATGATACACATGGAACATATAAAGAATAGAATTAATCAAATTATGTAACATATATAACATATATGTTATAATATATTTATAATATACCTATTTATCTTTTAGTTTTCATTCTACTAAATATTAAAAAGAAATGAATGTTTCGTTCATTCGAACGTACGACTTAGTGTCTCCATGAATAGTGCATTTCATATATTATATCCAAATGTTATTGAATATTATAAAAACATATATACTGGATATATATGATATATATGAAATTTAAATCATTAATATTATTATGTAGATAATTTAATTTTGACCACATTGGCATATTGTAATTATAACAAGTTTATTTTTGACTCATGTTCTGAACATCAACATAATGTATGATTTGAACTCAAATAATTAAATAATTATTATCTCAATATAATAAGTTAAATAAAAGGAATAATAAACATGAAAAAAGAACTTATTCATGTATACATTTACATATTATTTTAATTCAGGATGAACATGTAACATACGAAACAAGTCAGACTCGAGGTAAGGGAACATTTCACCCACATCTTTTAGTAAAAAACTACATTTATGTTATGTATTTTAATTTCCATTCTATTATGTTGGTATAAGTTCTTATATATCCTATTTTTTTAAATTTTATGTCTAATTTATAATATACATTTTTCACTCTCATAAGAAAAATTAATTTCTCAGTGACGTCGTTAGGCTGTCGAATTTTCGTAAGGGACTTCGTCTCAATCTCTTTTTATTGAGGCATGTTTTTATAATATACAACTCCTTATTTTAAAAAGTTTATAATAAACCCCCATTACATTTACATTCGGTCAATGTTAATATTTTTCTCTAAATAATTTTACAAAACAATAAATGTAAAGATTATTTGACTTATGCAATGACCATGACCTTTCCGTCACCGCAAACATTATTTGAAATTTGGTTTCCCTAACAATCCATAATGTTTTTAAAAGGTAAATAAATACCATATACCCTTTTAATGTTTTATGTAATTGAAAATGGGTTTTTAAATTTATTGAGTATTACAATATCTTGAAAAGATATCTTGTTTTTAAAAATTAAATGTTTTTAATAAAATGTAGATATTTGAAATATTTTATTTTTTATGATTATGTAACTGTATATGGAAATTTGACAGGTTGTTACGTGATAAACAAAATAATGGGTTGTTTTATGTTAAACCATGTATGGGTGGTTACATTATAACCTCCAATTCATTTGGTATAGAATTCAGTTGTATGGCTATTCCATTTAGTGATATGTGTAGAAGTTGAATGTATGGTTATTCCATCTAAGTATGTTTATGTCACAAGATACCTTTATATGCTATATGTTTCATTAAATGGGATTGTGGTAATATTTGTGTTTCAAAAAGGGTAAGAAATGAACTTATATTTAGTGAAGTGTTTTTCTACTACATAAAGGTGAAAGGTATTACATTATGATAAAGTATTCATGGTTTACTTGTTTTCTTAAAACTGATAGTTTTCCTTCTTTATGAATCCCTTAATAAGATTTTTATGATCATCCCATGTTTTTGATTTTTTTTTCACAAGACAAAAAGTTGAATTGGGTCAAGGATGGGATCATGAAATATTCATGTTGTTAAAAACATGTAACTGAACCTGTTTCTTTTCATTTAATACTTTTTTATTTTATGAAAAAATGGATACTGAGTATAACGTTCTACATGTAATATTCATGTTATTATGTATAAGTTATGACAGAATTATGAAAATATCTAAATCTGAAAATATCCTAAACAAGAATTATTAACATAATTCAAGATTATGTAATGTTTAAGGTTGTGTTCTTAAATTTACAATGCATATTTAGTTTCCCAATAAATATATTTTCCTTAATTCATGCATGAAAATAGTACATGTTATAGTCACCTTCTGATAACCATTTCATTTTTGATTTTTTTTTCATGTACCCCATTCATTGAAAGGATATTTCTTATACATTATTAAGTGTGTGAGATATAGGATAATAGTGGTCTCATCATCCCAATGATCCTATTAGTTATTATATAATTCCCCAATTTTCTCTAAAATGTCTTATGTGTGGAAGATATGGATTTTTTGGATTTTAATCCAAGGGACAATACATCCTTTAATGTATTTGAGATATCTATATAGTTCCACTCAAGCATGACCATTGGAAGGAGAAATCCAGGATGTGTATACCTTTTTTTGAAACCCTAATATTCCAAAAAAAATTATAATATTAAAATCCTCAATATAAATCACCAAAACCCAGTATTTAGCGAGGAAAAGGGTAAATATTTGACATGGACCATTCCATGTGCTTCACTGTTGAGTTTAGAAAATTGAATATAACCTCATATTTACCAATACACCTCTCTATCCAACACCACATATATCTGATTCCCAAAATATTATTATAAATGAAAGTTTTTCCCCTATGTAAGCCACAAATAGTATGTTCAAATGGGATATTAATTCTCAATTTTCTAACATGGATCTTTTAGGGTAGTGTAAAACATCATAAAATTATCATGTATGTAATAAATTTCACCTAAAATGAAAAAATCATTGAAAATGTTATTGAAGTAATTAAGAGACACCCACAGTTCCCATCATTGGATAACATCTCATTTAGAATAGAAAGTAGTCTTAATGAAGGAATTATTAAAATTTTTATGGTAACTTCAATATAATATACTTGATGATGATTTTAAAAATTATTTAAAATATTAATGTTGATAAATATGACATATATATATATATATTCATTGAAATATATTTAATATATGTCCCCTAGATTCATGGTTCTAAGATCTCTTACAAGCAATATTTTATTAGTAATCACTTTTAATAGGTGGTCACTTTTTTATAGGGATCAAATTCTTGTGCAATATAAATAATATAAGAGATAATAGATAATGCATAGGGAAGTGAACGAGACTTGAGATATCTTGAATAAAAAATTATAATGAACTAGACATTTTCTTGTATATCAAGTGAGTCACTACACTACTCAATGGAGTTAGGTGTTTATATTCTTAAAACTTCATTGAGATTATGGTTAATGGATTAGATCTTCTTCACAATCATGTTGAATCATAGTGGGGTTTCATAGATATATAGGTAGATTTTTGGGAAATAAATACAAGACCATTGTGTTGAATAATTGAGGAGGGGACTAACGATTCTAGAGATATAAAACTACATAGGTGTTTTTCTATTGGAAGTTGTGTGTTAGCTCGAGAAAACACATATATCACCATTTATGATGTAATGGATTCAGACAGCGCGGAGGTAGGAGGATGAGTCTAATACATAAATAAGGAACTAGTGAGGTGTTGGGTGATGGAAATAATAGTAAGTATCAAATCTAAAAATCCTTATTTTTTTAATGATCAATGTGTTTGATAGTGTATACAACACTCAACATTGTTCTTAAATAAACAATTGAATATTGTAATTAAAAAACGAATGATATAACCTAGTCATTAAATTGGTGATGATTAATAGGAATTATAAAATTATGATATATGTACATATATGGGAACTTATAAATTGATTTTTTTAACACCTAAGGAAATAGTCACACAATTTTTTGTATGGTCATTTTATTCATCAAAAATGCATTTTCTTCCACAAAATATTTTATATTAATTTTAGTGAGCGAATTTAATATTTAATTTACCAATTTTTTAAAAAATTTATTTTTTAAAAATATTTCCATTAATGAAATATTCATATCAAAATTAGTTTACGTTAAAATATTTTGATTTTTCAAAAAAAAAGTTCATTGAATAGTTAAAATAACAAATTTTTGTAAGTATTTAATTTATTTTCATTGAAATGTATTTTTATTCATTTAATTAGATATAGAATTTTTTTTTTCATTTAAATAAATATAATTTAATTAAAAAACTAATAACGAGTTTTAATTATAATTTTAGTATATCTTCAATTTTATGATTACTAAAATTTATCTTAGAAATTATGTGAATAATGTTTTTACTCTTTAATTAACCACAATAATCCTAATATATGATTTATTGAAATGGAATATATAGATTATATAACAATATATTTGAATTTAATCTTATATAATGATAATTAATAGAAATAAAATTAATGTAATATCATCTTATACTAGAAAATTCAATTTTTCTATAAACTGCATCTAATCACATTTTTTGGGTTTATTAATAATTTGATTTATTCAACTTACAAAAATTAAATATTTATAAATGATTTTAAAATTCTGAATCAATATTTATTATAAATTTCGACAATCCTAATTTATTTTTGTTCATTAATATTAATAATAATAGAAAATAGTTATCACCCCAGTAAGGCTAAATCATGTAATTAATGTTAATAATAATATGATAAAGATAAAAAAATAACTATAAAAGTTAAATTAAATAAATAATATGTGTTTTTTAAACATAAACACATATGATTAAAACCTGTTTCTATAATTTTTCTTCTTATTTAAAATATTTAATATATTATTTTTAGAATGACAGAAATAAAATGTAACTATATTTCTTTAAACTTTTATTATATGTTCACATAGGCATAGAAATTATTTTGACCGAATATTAAATTATACGACGAGAATAATAATAAAAAATTAAATTTAATTTATTTTTAATACTTTATAATTAAATAATTACCTTAAATCTTTATGCAACACAGTTATAGTGCTTCTATAAACAGTAGAAACTCAACTAATTTTTTTTTAAAATATTAAAAGTATTTTTGTATTGGAGATATATAATTGAAAAATAATTATTTGATAGATATAAAAAAATAGTGATTTTTTATGATTCTTAATTATATCCTAATTATTATCTTCAGGAATTTAATGAAAAATTAAATGACAGTTCCAAAAAATGAAATTTAGTAATTTATATAATAAAATATAATTTATTAAATGATTTAAATTTCATAAAAATAATATATTCATCCATCTAAATGGAATATGTTTTAAAATATAAAATATTGTCCATCTAGGGGTCTCTTGTTATTTTATATTAATATTTTTGGCCAATAAAGTCTGATAAACTTTAACATCATGGTAAACCTTAAAATGGATTATGAGGGTTAAAATAAAGAGATATTGTTGATACAATCCTAATCATGTCGAAAATTTTATTAGGTGGGAGTAATTATATGCATAATAATAATATCATTAAAATATATCAATATTTAGTAATTAGTAAAAGAAAATTTACTTATATTAATTTAATACATCAAAAAACTTTAAAATTAATTATACCGATACATATAAAATGGATCATCATATCCTCTCATACTCACACATTTACAACACTCTAGTTCATAATATCACTACAAAACCCTACCAACATCCCTACCCAGGTTCTAGAGGTATTAGTTTTGTAAATATATTATCCTTCATTGGATTATTTTTTAATTCAATGGTAGTAGTGTGAAGAAGAAGATGTAAAGAATACATATACCATGATAGACTCCATGAAAGAGAATGAATACCTTAAAACCCTCATTTTAATAAATTAAATGATTAATTTAATAAATATATTTCTTTAATTTCAATGTCATAAAAATTATTTTATTTATGTATTTATATAGACATGAATAAATTACAAAGGAAATGTTTTAACTACATTCAAATGTTTTCTAAAAAGTTTGTTTACTAATTTTTTTTACAAAAGTAAAAAAGGAATGTTCTATTTTATTATATGTGGAGAAAAATTTTTTCACACAATTATATACATTATTTTACATTTTGATTGATTTATCTAATTTCATTTTTATCGCATTAAACCCATCTTTCCATATGTTCTGGGATTTTTCAAAAAAATACAATGGATATTTCAATATGTGAAAATGTTTTCATTTGGGTCGAAAGAATATTTTAATGAGTAAATATGTGTAAATGAATTTTTCCATTTTTATGAATATTTTATGTTTCCAAGAAAATAATTCTGGTTATGGGTGAGCCCAGTTGAGCTCATGATGTTTGTAGATCCAACTATAACTCATTAAAATTAGTGAGCTCGATATAGATCTCCAATAAATTGGGGAATGTGAAAATTTTAACATTGAATAGTTTTATCCTAATTTTTTTTTGAAATAAATGCCTATGTAATTCCACTTTAATGAGTGATATAAAACTGATGTACAAAGTTATATACATGACTATTCTATCCTTTATAATGATTTTTTTTGGTAATATTACGATCTTACATGGTTAGATAATATTATTATTATTTTACTTTAAAGGAATAATTATTCCATTTTGAGTAAGATGGTATCTTTGAATTGAAATTATCCTCAAGGGTTCTAAATTTTTCCAATGGAACCCTTATGATTATCAATATTTCATTATATATTCGTATAGATGGTTTTATAAAGATCATTGGGTAGTAACGAAGATATAATGGGAAATAAAATAAATTTTCAAGATTAATGCATATTATTTTAAAGGAAGATATCTCTTAGATGACGTCATATTTTTTAAATAGACTAATGGGTTTCATATCATTTTCTATAATTCACATAAATATATTTGTATTCCTATAACAATTTTTTTTTTAAATTAGACATCTTGATGGTGATTTGAAAAGATTAAAATTCTAGATTTATAGCTATGGAAGTTTCCATGAACTAAAAACTCATTTATTTAAAGATTAAATGTTTGGTGAGGGAAAGTGGATACTATGAATAAATTTCCACATTGAATGAGAATTTACTAATTCACCAGAACACTAACCCTAAATGGTCCTTCATTATATATTTGACCCAATATTTTATAATGGTTTTATATGTTATGGATAACTAAATGGTTGTCATTATTTTTTATATCAATGCCATAATTGTAAATATTATTTTTTTAGCTTATATATAGGCGTTTAGGCTTAGGGATGATATATTTGGAATCAAATAAGCTATTAGACAACCATTAAGATTACTATTTTATCATATGAAGTTATCTTATGAGTGGTGCATACCAACATGATTTAATAAGTTTATAGATTATTATAATAATAAATTTATAGAAACCAATTTCGTTGTTTAATGTGATAATATTTTAAGGTTATTAATTATATTTTTTGTATATTATTATATGTAACCCCTAGGATTAATGTTAAGGACTATTTTTTATGAATCCAAAAAAAAAATTGGATGTAATATTAATATATTTTTTTAACCTTTCAAGATAATATGTAAATTAATATTTAAGTTATTATGGTTCTTTTGAATGCATGGATAATTGTTTATAGAATGATTTATTTTTAACTATGGTTATAATTACTAAATTTAAGAGAATAATGAATTATTTCTTCATTATACGGTTTATTCATTTAATGTATTATCTTATCCTCTTATGACCATTGTTGTTAGAATTTAATTGAAAAAAAATTTCATCCATTTATATATCTTTTTCAAAAGGGATGTTGATTATAGTGCTTCAGATCATCAATATTCATAATCATCATTGTATGTAAAAGATAAAATAATGGTGGAATCTTATTTAAATAAGAAAATAAAATATTGAATTTAATTTATGGATTTATTGAAATGAAATTAATTATATTTCCTTATGTTCTCAACCTAGATGTTAAATTAATTTGTCATCTCTCTGAAAAAGATCATTAAATTAAATAATTATCATTGTACAATCATTTATGGTATGTTTATGATTTTTCTCACACCTCCTTGGTTAATTCTTTTTTGGTAAATAAGTTTATCATGATAATAAACATTCATTATATCAATATTCCCTATGACTATCCATCCTTATCCACACACTTATTTTTTACTCCATGTCTATATTTTCAATTCTAACTAATTTTCATATATTTAGAAACCAATTTAGGTGTTATTCCAAATGACCTTCATATTTCTCATTACCAATTTTCAATAGGTTGTGTTATAAACCATTTTTACTACTCACTAGATCAAATTTTGAGGACAAAATTTATAATGTGGGGATAATATAACATCATCTGTTTTAAATAATATTATCTAAATATAAATGATAAAACATATTGGTTGAATTGGAGGATATGAATAGTTATAACATACATTTAAAATATATATATAATGTACATACTATATATTTATGTATTGATTAATTCTCTTGAAATAAGTGTCACATTTTTAGTAGACATTTCATTCTTCCAAAATACATTTTCTTAAAAAACGGATTTATGGTTTCTTATAGAATATTATAATTTACATATCGATAATTTAGTAATTTTTTTCTATAAAAATAGTAACATTTTATCAATTTGAATATTAAAATTATATTAGTGTAAAATATCAGTATATTTTGTAAAAAATTGATTTTTAGTGAATAGTGAAAATATAAATTTTTATAAAATTATGTTTTATTTTCATAGAAAAGTACCATTGTACATTGAATTTAATTTTATATAAAAATAATAAACCATTAACTATGTATTATATAATTTAATACGTAGTAATCATAAATATACATGATTTTAGTATATGTTTATTTTTATGTTTAAAACACATTTTTCATAAAACTATTTTTAGTGCATAATGTTTTTAATATTAAGAAATTAAAATAATAAATTATGAGGAATTATTTAAATTATACATATAAATAAGAATTTAAATTCAAATAATTATGATTAATACACATAAAGGTAATATATGATCATTTTATATATGAAAAATGAATTTTTCTAAAAAAAACTTTATATCACATTGTGCGGGTTTAATTATAAATTATATTATTTTCATATATAAATTGTGTCATATAAAATTTATTCGATATTTACAATCATGAGGTTTAATTTTTTTAAAAATGTCTCTTATATTTCAGGTCTATATTAGTAATAACTTTTGAAAAAAAAATTCACCTCAATAATGGAAATCTGGTAAATAAAAATAAAAACAACAAGATAAGGACTATAATAAATATTAAAACAATATTTTATTTGATTTGATCACTGGGTTTTGAGAATCAATAATCATTGTTTTATGTTATTTCAATATTGTGTCATTTATCTTTGAAAATGTGTTATATATACTATTTTAGGTAAGGAAAATTAAAATAATACACTCCCTTTCTTTTAAATTACTATAATATAATCTAATGGGAACAAAATTAATTTCATGAACAAGTGTTAAATTTAATTTCAAATATAAAGGAATTTTTTTATTATATTATATTATATTATATTTTTAATAAAATAAATAACATAGATGCTTACATAGTATAAACATTGAGCTTGTGAATGTTGAATACCAATAATGTAAATGAATTTCAAATACAATAAAAGTGGTTTTATTTGGGTGAGTATACTAGCTAGTGAATATTATATATATAATACTAGGGAGTTTTATAATGTTTATATTCAAATTAAATTATTATCATGATTATTTTAATGTGAAATTAAATAAAATGTTCCAAAAAATTACAATAATGATTTTTTATTAGAAAAAATAATGTATTAAATGATTTAGAATTTGTAATAATCATATCCTAAGTCATGATAACCACATATGGTATAAAATATTAAATATTGTTCATTTATGGTCTTATTTTAATTTTATAGTAACATTATTGACCCCTAAAGTGTAAAAAATATTGATAACCTTGTATTTTTGAAAAGGGTTTTCAGGGGTAAAAATGAATAGATAAGGGTGAAAGATCATATAGACATTTCCATTTATTAGATGAAAGTATTTAGGCTCATAATCATGCTAAATTTTAAATATTTCAATTTGGTTTTACTTTTCAAGGAAAATTAATTTATATAAATCTGACACTTTATGTAATATGATTTGTTCCATTCCCCTCACTTATAAAATGGGACCTCCTCCCCTTTCTTCCGCACACATTTTATTAACTCATGTTCATCACTGAAAAACTAAAATAAATTCCCAACATCCCCATTCACTTCATATAGTTATTATTTTTCAACTAATTCCACCTTTATAGGGATTAATGTTTTGTGAAAAAGAAGTTGCCTAAAAAAAGCATATAAATAACGTACATGAACAGTCAGACACAAGTTAGGAGACACCTTCCATTAAAATCATGTTTTAATTTATTTTTCAATTTAATTTCTAAATATTTTTATTACATATTTATAATCATAAATTTAGTTTAGTTTTTCATATATATTGACAAGAATAATTATAAATGACACCATTGACTTTATTTATAGAGATATCAAAGGAAATTATCCTACAAAATGTTTGGAAAAAATGAAAATGGAATGTTTTATTTTATCATATTAGAGTGACCTGATATAATATTGATGAAATTTGAGCTCGATATACACCACAAATTCATTTTTTAAAGGAGGAAAGTTAACAATTTTTAGGTTTCCCCTAAGAAATTATTTAAATTGTTCAGGTAGGTTGTTCCATTTTTAAGAGTTATTATAATAGTTATATGAAAATAATTTCTCCAATTACCTTTATTACCATTATATTCTTTATAAAATGTTTTCATTGAAATAAATTTATATCAGAAGCTATGTAAATAATTTTTTATTTTGAAAGAATGTTTATTTGATTTTAGGATAAATTTTTGGGTTTATAGTAAAACAAATTCAATGATTTACATGCCTTATAAATAATCCTTCATGATTATAATATCTTATTTTTATTTTTTTCATGTGTTTTTTTAAAATTCAATAGTAAATTTGATTTGATGTGTAACTAAAGGATTATTTTCTCACATATAAAATTATTTTAAATATAAAATGTTTATATATGAAGTACTAGTTTTCAAATATACTAGTGGGTTACATTTTTTCTATTTTCCCTTATTGGGAATTATTTTTCTCTTTCCAAATTTTCAAATAATTTTACATAGGGAATAAGGATGAGTAGGAAATATAAGAAAAAAGGATTTCTAGATATATATGTTACCTTTAATGTCACAAGAATGTATTTATAATAACATTTAAAAAAATTTGATACAATGTTGAAATATCTAATATGAAAGTGTTTTTCATAATTCCAAGAATAATATAAACCAAGAAGTTACTATATAATTTATGTGATCCAATAATTTATGTTGATGTTATAGGTTTTGGATGAATAAAATGGGTTCAGGATTTTTTGTATGAATTATAGAAATATAAAGATTATGTTTATAGCACTAGATTTGGGAATGAGGGTTTAGGGTTGCCATAGAATCCATCCTATTTTTCACCAAGATGGAATCAATATCAACAGTAAAAAAAATTAAACTATGAGGGTGTGGTAATTATAAATGTGAAGATTGTGTAGTAACAGAATTGAAATTCTCCCCTATTATAATATTACTCATCTTATTTTGGAAATATGTCCATTAATTTATTGAATTAAATGATTTCCCACCCATAAGGCACTATTGCATTGGTTTTGGAAGCCCCTATATGGAAAATGTCTACCTTTTTCCATTATCCTCTTGAAAACAGATGTCCATATTTCATACTCTTAACTAGGAGAACATTTTTTCCCAAAACACAAAATCATTTCTTTCATCACCAAATTGAGATCAATTTATCAAATTTAGTCTCACATGTTATTATATAATCTTTTATTATACTTTAACTTGTCTTTTGTAATTAATATTGTTACAATGTATTTTATTTTGATTGAATCATAATTTACAATGGTTACTGATTATTCCATTCACATACTAATAGAAATCATTAGAATTATATATCCTCTCATGGGAGAAGAACAACCCTATATTAAATCAATGGGAAATCATTATATTTTATATTTGAGCGAGTCTTGAAAATCATATTCTTTTATTTTGAATAATTATTTTACTATATTAGTTTTAAATTGTTCTTAATCCACTGAGAAGGTTTTATGATGATGAATTCTTTATGATAGTCCCCTAATTTGTCACATAATCTATATATCTCATATAATGGATAGAATTTTTCTCAGATATTAGAGTATATATTTCATATTTATTATGAACAATTCTATAATTAGTGGTATCACTCACCATAAATAATTTTCTCTAATCACATATATGATTATATATATTTATAAAAAACCAAATATTTCATTCAATGTTTCCAGAACCTCTGCAATTCAAAAACATTGTTTTAAATTCATACATTCTAATTTAAAAAATTCTTGAAGTTATTGATGATTTCTCTAATTCCATATTTTTTACATCAAATTTGGATATATATTTTTTGAACCAAAATTTTAATATATTACAAATATTATTATATTCAATAAATACTTATTGAAAGATTTTTTTTAAATATAAATTACTTATATATTTTATATTCACAATATTTATCAAAGAATATACAAATTTCTAAGATTCAGTTTATTTCAAAATAAAATTGAACATCTTCACTTGTGACAATGAATGCATATTTTTAACAATACATAAAATATATTTTTAAACCCTCGAATGTGTAATTTTAATTCCTAAATGAATTTTTTAACTTTTAAAACATCAACTCCTTTTATAATATTCTTCTTTATCCTTTCCCAATATTATTGAGTAGAATTATGAATGTTGGGTTTGTACATGTCCAATTCCATTTCATTATTGATCAATTTAGTTGAAACTTCTCCATATTAATCTATAAAAATTTAACACCTTATTATATTTAAATTAAAAATTCATATATTAATTATGAATAATATTCAATTTATCATTATATGTAATTTTTATAGAATCTTTATTATCAAGAATCAAATTTATATTACCTAATGGTTGATTTCCTATCATAAAATTCATTATCTACTTATACTATATTGAGATAATATTACTAAATAATATAAATTATCTCTTAATATGATCATTTTTATCCATTTCAATCATAAAAACATTTATTAATAATGAATTATTCAATAATCACTTAAGCAGTCATCAGTTTTCATTCACTTAATTTGATTTCCAAAATATGTCACCATCTATAACTCAATTATAATCCTTAAAAATTGATAATAAATGTCAACTTCTTGGTTTTTAAAAATTCCTACATATCCCCATTGAATAAAATTTTGACTTGTAATATTTTTAATTTTAATTAAGGTGGAACTCATTATACCTTTTTTATATACATCATAATGATATTATTATTTATAATTTTTAAAATTCTCTAAAAAATGTTCAATATCACCCCACATGAAAAACATCGCTTGAAAATTTCACATGAAATTTATTTTTACTCTATTCATATATATTGAAATAAATTACATTATTTTATAAAAATTAACTTCAATTATTATTCTTCATTAAATAATTTTTATTCCAAAACTATTTTATACATTCACTTCACTTTTTATAATTATTTAAATAACAATTCATCTATCGACCACTCGATTATTACTTAAGACTCTTACATACGACATTTTAATTGATATAATAATTTTAATTAGATTATCCAATAAAAATTCACCTATACCATGTTCACCATTTGTTATAAAAATATTAAGAAACCTATAGGGAAGAATATTTTTCGTTTTCATTACAACTATAGTATCCCGCAAACTACCATAGAATCTTCTAGTAGTGCACGAAAGTTTTCTAAAACTATTAAATTAATTTTTCATCAATTTAATCCTAATTCAAATTTAATATTATTTATTTCAACCTTAATACTACATTATTTGGTTTCTTTACTTTTATATTTATTTAAAAAGTATAAATTAAAGAAAATTCTTTATCATGTCTTAATTATATTGACTTTCAAAGACTCCTTATATGAAATATATTACAATATATACCATAGATAATTACCATCAATATATATATATTAATTTTATTAAATTACATAAAAATAATGATTCAATATTATTAAAAAATAAATTATTTGATTCTCATAAAATATAAATAATTATTAATAATAAATATTATAAAATTTTATAATTCTATATATAATAATGTTTTAATGGAATATGGGTTTTTCCTTGTAGTTCATTGGATTTATTTTTTCCATGATTAAAAAAAAATTATTATCTTACTCAAAATAAATAAAGTAACACAAATATCATAAATCAAAATATATAATCATGTATGAAGGGATCCTTAAAACAAGGATAAAATTGAAAAATTACACATTTTATTAGCAAAAAATCACTAGTGTAGATCTATGAGTTCATTTATATTTATATTTGACATTTGAAATTTTTTAGTAACATCTTATTGTGAAAGAATAAATTATTTTAGGAGTTTATATTACTAAAATGTATTAGAATCAATGTGTGAGGATTGGAATTTATTCAAGAAAATTAATTATATTTTTATGGATATTTTATTTGATGATGAGGTTAGAGAATGTAATTTTTGTGGAACTATACTTGAATATCACTTATTATGTAAACATATTTACAATATTGATGTTTAATCACATTTTAGTGAAGGATTAGGTGATATATAAAATTCATATGAGCCATATATTTCTTTAAGGAGGTTTTTTTATAGCTTCTTGTTGAGTAAGGATATAGATGGAGTCTCTCAAATGTATAGAAAATAGAGGTTTTGGATGATGGAGAAAGTGTTTAATCCATATTTATATTTGTTATATGTAAGAACATGGATCTTCTTTTCTGTTATTTTTTTCCTTTTCTAGCATTTTTTTAGAAAAAGTGGAATCTCTGGAAATTTTCAATGTCATGAAGTGTACTTTATGAGTACAAGCCATGTACAATGATGCCACAAGAAGTCATGTGATGGTCGTGTCATGGACACACACACGACCATGTAAGGGTGACTTGGAAGCTACATAAATCCGAGTACTGAAAAGGCAACTACACACCTTTTACTCTATAATGACATGCCATGTACTTTTTTTAAACCGACAGAGGTCGCGCCTGATCCTTATTTTTGTCTTCTTCTTTATCTATTTATGTTCAGAGTATCCAAGGATGTCGAATCTTCTCGGAGCTGTCTATCTCTCACCGGTTATCCAAATCGAACACCGTCGGTTGTAATAAAATCGCAGCGTTGAGTTCTTGGTTCTTCTTTGGCCACATTTCCGAATTATTTCATTCTTTAGAATTATCGTAGGTTGAACGTTTTAGAATTTTTTTTAGATCTACCCTAATCTAAGATGATTCATGGGATGAGTTTCAGTTATATCGACCTCCTATGATTGAGGTAGGTTGTTTGTTTCCTTACGTTGAATGTCTTCGAGTTTTTGTGCCAATGTTCTAGATGCCCATGTTTTGGGTATCCTGAGTTAGTGATTTTCGTCCTATTTTTTAATTTCCATAGATTTATTTTTATCATGAGGATAATTGATAATAATATGTTCTTGTTTTCAATTTTGAGTATCACCCCATGAGTGTTATCATTGTTTGGGTGTTTATCACCGTTTGGTACAGTTTTCCTGTAAGGCAAGACATATTACAATTGCTAGTTTGATTGTTATAACATATTGCATGTGTTTACTACTATTTTAATGCTTTTGATGCATTGTAGATTTTATTCGAGTAGTTTCTAGAATTACTTAAGGCAGCTGACAGTCGATTGCGCACGACTGGACTGCCCAGGGCTGTGAGAACCTGGTTCGGGAGACCAAAAGGGAATATACAATAAGTGGTTCCCTAGGGGGGTCTTTTGGGATTAGTTTCATATGCAGGACCTATAGGAATTGGACATTGTGCTTCCTAAGAGTGTCCTTTGTTTACGAACATATCGAGACCACATGAGGTATTTGACATAAGAGCTTCTTCAGAGAGTCTATAGCTATGGTTGCAAGACCATAGGGGAATCGACGTGAGTGCTTCTCAGAGTTTCTGTGCCTTTGTATGTTTACAAGAAAATAGGGGTGTGTTATTTGGAGAAATCGAGAGAGTCAGTGTGAATGTGGATTGTTTGGTTGGTTTATATGAGTTTACCAAGCCAAATCCCAAGCTTGGATCTACTGTCCTGCTTTTTTTTAGGTAGTTTTTTGATGCCTACTGTCTAACCATTTTACCTTGGAATAGAGAGCTTTTCTATATTCCTTGGTTGTTTAATTAAATGGATGAATTAATTGATAACTGAATGTGAATGGTAATTTGTAGGATTGATTACATGTGTACTCCTAGTTCATTACTACACATACTTTCATTGCATCTGATATATTAATCACATATAGTAGGGGACATAACTTGTGGTGGTTGCCTACTGGGATTTCTCTCACACCCTGTTTGGGTACTGCTTTTCTGCCCAAATAGGTTATATGGTTGCAGTTGTGGATAGGTATTGTGCCCCTTCTACTTTAGGTTTATGATTTCTGGTTGGAGCTGGAGAGCATAGGACCGAGCTTAGGCATGAGATGATGTTGGAGTTACTGTATACTTTTAGTACTTTGTTTCTCATTTGTATTCATCTTGTTGAGTTTTTTGTTACTTTACTTAGATACATGTACCTGCTGCATCATTATCATCATTACTATATATCCCTTGCTTCCGCTGTTTAGTTTCAGTTATTGTATGATGTTTACTACTTCCGCTATTGACTATTATTTCTTTTCCCTTGTATACTTTACTAAGTGTGGGCATAGTTTCCCCAATGACTCACCAAATCCCTCCCATCTAGTCGTTAACCTTTGGTGTTTGGGGAAATGTCTTTGAGGTCATGTCGAAAACTGGGTACGGGCACTAGTTGAGTGGCTCCGGATTCGGGTCGTTTGAAAGTGGTATCAAAGAATGTTATTTTCTTTTCTATTGACTTAATGTTTAGAGACATTAAACATAGATAGGAAAAAAATTAAATGGTAAATATCCATGCCTGGGAGTTCTAGAACCCATGTACAGGGAAAAAACATGGTTACCTCGAATATTGCAATTTTTTAGTTTTGAAAATGTTACAGTTTATTTGACTTCACCGTTGGGTGGTGCACTTGTGTTTTGCTATTACTGATTATATTATTGTGGTTCTATTTTGATGAAACTCGATGAGATGAGGGTATGCCATCTCATGCATCATATAATAACTTGTTAGAAAATCACATGTCATGAATTTCTCTATGACGTCTACATTGCATTAGAAATTTCAAGCTCTTATGATAGAAATTGTGATTGACTATGCCCGTTGTTATGATAGCTACTATGATAGAATACCTGCTATGTTGATAGGATATAATTTTTGAAGAGATTCATTATCATGGACCCCAAACTATGGTCTTACAGGTGTTATGGGCCCTCAAGGATCAGAATTTGGTGGATCATTGCATGGTTAAATCATTATAACTTGTATAATATGACAAGATTTCATTTTTTGGGAGTATGGGCCCTCACAGATCAGAATGTGGAACATTCACTCATGTTTTATGTGTTTTATGGGCTTCACAGCAGTTTCTGAGATACTGCCTAGAAAAACCCAGAATAAATGGCTTGAATTTTATTAATACACGTCGTGTAGTTTTTAAACCGTGTCACTAACTGTGTGAGAAAAAACACAGGGTTCAAATAAATCATGTAGTAACACTACGTGTACTAGTTTAGCACACCGCGTAGTATAATATAGGTACCCCGACCATGTCACAAACAACATGGGTCGTGTTATCTTTTCACATACACGCCATGTTTGAATCATACACTTAGTATAGTTTGATCTAGGTACCCGGCCGTGTTACGAACAACACGGGTTAGTGATACCCATCCTCCTACATTCCATGTACGTTTGGAACATGACATGTTGTGTGGTCCGTGTGTTAATCCGTGTCTCTAACAACACGGGCCATGTAAGGCATGCCTAGTACACTTCTTGTCTCCCTTGAACACGTTGTGTAGGTTTTTGTTAGCGGAGTCGTGTGGCTTAACCATGTAGAAGGAATCGGGCATAAAATTGGATTCAAGTACACATCATCTCATAGGAAAAAACGATATGTATTTGGGGCATTACATGCCCAGAATAGGTAAAAGTACATGCCCATGTGAATGACCTAAGGGGACACGCTGTGTAGGGGAATAACACGGCATGTAGTCTTGTTTTGCATAACTTGAATGCCTTCTTTTCCCTGTTCCTTCTTGTGCCTTATGTTTTTCTTCCTTTGATAATCTTGAATCTGAGGTGTGCTTCTGACCTTTTAGAGCTATGGCACCGAGATGTCCTCTAGTTTTCCGTCAGTTGTAAGGCAGTGACAGAACACCTGATACGGAAGATCAGGGACTACCCGTAGTTCCGCCTATCATTCCATACACGGACCTTGTAGTGATTCTAGACACATATTCCAAAGCTCAGTTCATAGAGGGATTCATGAGATTCATACAGACCATCCAGGGAGCTCAGCATCCAACCCCATCTATGGAAGAGCTGACGAGTGTTTTTCCGCAGCAGCATCCTCCCACGTTCAAAGGGGATGGAGGACCATAGGCTGCGGAGTCTTGGCTGGAAGCCATGCTATCCATATTCAAGCACCTGGAGATGCCTTTAGAGAAGATAGTGAATCTAGATACTTATATACTGCGAGTACCCTCCAAGAGATGTTGGAATGTGGTTTCCCAGGCCGGGCGCCAGTAGGCTTTGGGTTGGGACGAGTTTCAGTGTACGTTCAAGGACAAGTTCTACCCGGTGACATTGAGGGCAAACAGATCCAGAGAGTTCATGAACCTATAGTATTTTAGTCTCACAGTTATGGAGTATTCCTCTCGCTTCATAGAGTTACAGAATTTCACTCCCATTTTGGGTAATGATGACCTATTTTGAGCAAGGAGGTTTGAGGAACAACTCAGACCGGACATCAGGTCACAACTGATCATCTTTCCATTGACTTCTATTACTCTGATATTCAATTACACGCTTATCACGGAGAGAAATATAAGGGATACTAGAGTTGTGGAGCATGGCAGTTCAGCATCTAGGGCTGATTTGTTTTAGATTGACAGCAGGAAGTGCCACCGATAGTCTACATGGGGTAACATGAGGAAGCGAGGTATTCCTTCTAGTAGACAGGATCATCCCTCTGGAAACCAATTGGTGTTCTATTAGTGTGGAAAAAGTGGGAATAAGATGCCTTAGTTCCCAAGAGACCCAGTGGAGTGCCGATCTTGTGGCCAGATGGGTCATCTGCAGCGTTTCTGCAAGGTTTTTCTACTAGCGGCTAGTGAAGGAGGATCAGTTTCGACTCTGCGTACATGAGAAAGATTACAAGTTCCGCAGAAGACTGGGGGATGGAGGTCATCAAGTCATTTAAGATAGAGTATAGACCATGGAATCAGTGGTCATTCTCAAAGAGGGTCATCTCAGGGATCTCGGGCTGCTACACAAGGCCGATGTGCAGGCCAAACTTTTGAAGTAGAGAAGATTCATTAGGAGTAGGATCCGGGACCTTCTACATTTCAAGGTACCATTTTAGTAGCCTCAGTTTTATCTTATAAACATTTTGATACATGATATTCTCATATTTTTATTTTTGTGCATACTGTGGAAATCCTTAGACTTACTGTTTATACTTATGAGGATATGATATCACTAGACACTCCCTTGGGAATTAGAACTGCTAGCTTGTGTCAGTGCTTAGACTACCCCCTTGAGGTTGGTGGGTGTCATTTTTCATGGGGTCTCTATGTTTGGGAGATGATGGGATATTATGTCATTCTCAGGATGGTTTGGTTAGTTCCCTACCAAGCCTTTTTTTATTTCTATCACCGTAGGGTGAGTTTAACATCACTATAGGGTGAATATTTTCTTCAAAAGGGAGAATGGGATGTCCAGGCGAGTAGATCTGGACCAAAGCATCATGGGTTGGGCGGTGTTACAGCCCATATTGCTAGCTTTTATATGGATTACCATGTATCATATCAGATAGATTTTCCTCCAGTGGTTTATCACTTTCTGTATGTATTTTGAGAAAACATTCCAGGCTTCCCTCTAGAGAGATAGGTAGGTTTCTCTATTGAGCATGTTCCAAGAGTAGCACCGGTATCCATATATCCTTTTAGGATTGCTACACCTGAGTTACAGGCGCTCAATAAGCAATTGGAGGAGATACAAGCAAAGGATTTTATCCAACCAAGTACTTCTCCTTGGGGTTCACCCGTTCTATTTGCAAAGAAGGGGGATGGTTCTTTACAGCATTGTGTGGATTATCAGAGGCTAAACCAGTAGATGGTCCAGCACCGATATCCCTTTCCTAGGATTGATGAGCACTTTGATCAGCTTTGAGGAGCTCTGGTGTTATCGATGTTCTATTTGAGGTCTTTTTATCATCAGTTTCACATTAGACAATATGATATACCTCTTAATTCTTTCCAGATCAATTATGGTCGATACGACTATGTGATAATGTTGTTCGGCCTCACGAACGTGCTTGCAGATTTCCTAGAACTGATGAACCGAGTGTTCCATCCATACATAGACTCTTTCGTGGTGGTCTTCGTGGATGATATCTTGATGTACTATCACACTCGACACGATCATGCTACCCATCATGAGATCATTTTGAGTACACTGATGGAGCATCATTTATATGATAAGATGTCAGTGTGCCACTTTTGGATGGATAAGATTCACTTCCCGAGTCATTTCATCTAAGATATAGGAGTGTCAGTGGACCCAGAGAAGGTGAGAGCAGTAGTAACCTGGGAGAAACCGAAGACTGTCTTTGAGATATGAAGATTCATAGGGATGGCTGGTCACTACAAGCAGTTTATACATTACTAATCATGATTAGCAGCGCCGTTAATGGTCTTGATTAAGAAATGGATAAAGTATGATTGGTCAGAATCCTGCGATTTTGCCTTTTAGGAGCATAAATAAATATTGACTTCAGCACTGATTCTAGTTTTGCCGGATCCGGGAAAGAGTAGCACAATTTTTTCGTAATGCATCTAGAATCGGGATTGGAGTAGTGCTTATGGAGGAGGATCGTGTTGTTGAATGTGGATCTTGGAAGTTGAGGCCACATGAGAGAAACTATCCTATGCATGACCCGGATTTGGCTGCGGTTGTTCATGCTTTGCATTGTTGGAGACATTATCTTCTGGGAGCGTATTTTTTGGAATATACCGACTACAAATCCTAAAGTATATCTTCAAGAAACATGACTTGAAAATGAGACAGAGAAGGTGGGTTGAGTACCTACATTCATTCGATTTCGAGCTTCCTTATACGCCTTGGAAAAGCAACGTTGTGGCAGACGCACTGAGTAGCAGGACACATATACAGGAAGTTCATTAGGCTATTAGTGAGTGGATTCTTATGGATATGTTCTCTAAAATGAATTTGGAGGTTCACAAATGGAATGTTCATACTTTTATTTATTCTGTAGCTGTTACCTCTAATCTTCTTGAACGAGTTCGAATGAGGCATCTATCAGATTCCGAAGGCCTAGTCCTGTGGGAAAGCATGTCAGGAGAGGACCCACTTCCCGGATGGACCATAGTAGAGGGTGAGATCTTGTGTTTCCAGGGATGCGTATGGGTGCCATCATATATACACGAGGAGTTGATGTGAGAATTTCCTTCCTCTGTTTGGGCAGTTCATCCCTGCGTCACCAAGATGTATCGTGATCTACACCACCCTTATTGGTGGCCAGGTATAAAGAGAGATGATGACGGTTTTGTCAGGGGTGTTCCACCAGTCATTAGGTGAAAGTGGAGCACCAATGACCAGTATGGATATTACATCAGCTACCCATTCCTAAGATGATCTGGGATAATGTTGCTATGGACATCATGATAGGGTTACCGAGATCGCCTTGAGGGAATGAAACAGTATGGGTTTTCATTGAAATACTCATGAAGGTTGCTCAATTCTTGCCGATTAAGGATACCTTCAGTGTTGATGAGCGTGGATAGTTGTACATCTGTGAGATTGTATGTTTTCATGGGGTTCCTGGAACTATAATTTTAGATAGGGATTCCCTCTTTATGTTTCATTTATGAAAAGGGCTACAGAGGTATTTGGGTACACATGTACTTCTGAGTACATCTTTCCATCCCCCGATAGATGGTCAGTCAGAGTGCACAATTCAGGTGCTAGAGGACATGCTACTAGAATGCATCATTGATTATTGAGGTTCTTGGGATGGAAATATACCTCTAGTAGAGTTTTCCTACAATAATTATTTTTGAGAAACTATTCAGATGGCACCTTATGAGGCATTGTACAGTAGGTCGTGTTGATCACCCTTGTGTTGTTTGGAAGCAGGAAAGGCATCTATGCTAGGACCTCATCTTGTTTAGGGGACCACAGAACTAGTTGACTTGATTCGGAAAAGGAAGGATACTGCATAGCCTCAGCAGAAGTCATATGCTGATCCGCGGAGATGACCTCTGTATTTCAAGGTCGGAGATCAGGTTTTCCTACGTGTTACCCCGAGGTTGGGACACCAGAAGATCAAGAGATATTTTAAGAATTGAAAGAGATATATCAGGCCATTTGAGGTTCTAGAGAGAGTCATGCTGGTTGCTTATAGTTTGCAGCTACCTCAGAGGTTCCAAGCTATGCAGGACGTCTTCCATGTTTCGCAGCTTCGATGCTATTTCTCAGACTCGTCTCATATTTTTCTATGTGAGGTGGTTGAGCTTGAGCAGGATGCATCATTCGAGGAGCATCCTATGAATATTTTTAATCATAGTGAAAAGGTACTCCATGGCTAGTTTGTTCCTCTGGTACGGTTGTTTTGGCAGCACAACCGTGTACAGGACGAGACTTGGGTGAGGGACGACGATATGTGATCACAGTGTCCAAATTAGTTCGAGGTATCCTCTTTTCCACCATTTTAGGGAAATTTTGGAAAAAATTTCATTAAGGGGAGACGTTTGTAAGAACCTGGATCGTGTATTCAACTATGTTTTTCCTTTTCTGGTAGTTTTTGAGAAAAATAGAAAAATATGAAAATTTTCAGAGTACATGCCATGTACTTTATGAGTACATGCCCTGTACTTCAATGACACTCGAATCTGTGTGCTGGATGTGTCATGGACACACACACGACTATGTAAGGGTGACATAGAAGTCGTTTAAAGCAGAGTACCTAAAACGAAAGTACACACCATGTACTCCAGAAGTACATGTTGTGTACTTTTTTTGTTAAACAGACCGAGGTCACGTCTGATCCTTATTTCCATATTCTTATTCTCCTATTTCTATACAGAGTGTCCAAGGATACCGAATCTTCTCTAATCCACTGATCTATCATCGGTTATCTGAATAAAAACTGTCAGTTGCAATAGAATCGCAGTGGCGAGTTCTTGGATCTTCTTTGGCCATGTTTCCTGATTCATTCTCTCTTGAGAGATATCGTAGGATGAATGTTTTAGAATTTTTTGTAGATATGCACCATTATAAGAAGATTCATAGGCTGAGGTTCAAGAATATCAATCTCCTATGGTTATGGAAGTTGGTTTGTTGCCTTACGTTGAATGTCATTGAGTTTTTGTGGAAAAGTGTTAGATTCCCATGTTTTAGGTATCCATGATTATGGGTTTACATCCTATTGGTTAATTTCTTTAGACTGGTTGTTAGCTTAATGATAATTGATAATAATATATGATTTTTTTCATGTTTGAGGATCACCCCATGGTTTTTATCCCTGTTTGGCTGTTTATAGCCATTTGGAATAGTTTTCCTGTAAGGAAAACCCTATTACAATTGCTATTTTACTTGTTATAACTGATTGCATATGTTTCCTGCTCTTTTAATGATTTCATGCATTATATCTTTAATCCATGTAGTTTATAGACTTACTTAGGGATTCTAATAGTCAATTACGCACAACTAGACTACTCAGGGCTATGAGAACATAGTGCAGGAGACCAAAGCAGGAATAGACATTAAGTGCTTCCCTATTGGGGTCTGTTGGGATTAGTTTACTATGTAGGACCTGCATGAATTGGACTTTTTTATTTCTAATAGTTTCTTTGTTTACGCATGTAACGAGATCCCAAAAGGAATTATACATAAGATATTCCTCATATAGCATGTACCTATCATTGCAAGACCACATGATAATCGACGTGAGTGCTTCCAAGAGTGTCTGTGCCTTTGTATGTTTACATGACTATAGGGGTGTGCTAGTTTGAACCACCCAGAGAGTCAATGTGAATGTAGATTTTTTGGTTGGTTTAGATGAGTCTACCAAGCCAAAGCACAATCTTGGATCCATTGTCATGGTTGTTTCTTTAGGTAGTCTTTTGATTCCTGCTGTGTTACCTATTTACCTTGGAATAGAGAGCATTGATAGATTCCTTGGTTTTATAAATAAATGAATTAATTAATTGTTAAATGAAGGTAAATGGTAATTAGTAGGATTTTTTACATGTGTACTCTTTGTTCATTACAAAATTTACTTTCATTACTTCTTATATATTACACACCGACATTAGGGAACAGATCTTGTGGTGGTTGCCTACTAGGATTAGTCTCACAACCTATTTGGGTCCTGCTTTTCGGCCCAAAATGATTATATGGTTGAATGTGTGGATAGGGATTTAGGCCCTTTTACTTTAGGTACATGATTGATGGTTGGAGCTGGAGAGCATAGGACTGAGATCAGGCTTACGATGCTGCTGGAGTTACTGTTTAATTTCCATACGTTGTTTCTCAACTGTATTTTGCATGTTGTTGTGTTTTCTACTATCCTTAGATACTTGTACCAGCTGTATCATTATCATAATTAATGTATATTCATTTCTTCTACTGTTTAGTTTAAGTTATTGTATGATTTTTACTGCTTCCACTATTAACTGTTATTTCCTTTCCCTTGTATACTTTACCAAATGAGGGAATAGTTTCTCCAATGACTCACCAAGGCCCTCACTGCTTGTCGGCCGCCTTTGGCATTTGGAGAGATGATCTTGAGGTCATGTGGTGAACTGGGTACTGGAAATAGTTGAGTGGCTCCAGATTTGATCGTTACATAATATAGATCTTATTTTTATTTAAATTATACATGGGGTTACATCAAAATATTCATTTCTTACACAGGTCATGGAAATTTTTAGCATTGGGGATCAAACATTAATTATTGGAAACATGGGGAATGAAATCAATTTCCATTGTATCTTATACCATATCATTCCATGATGCCTTACCAAGATCATAAAAATTCTAAATGGATTTTACCTATCATAAGAGATATGTATTTCATGCTAGTAGATCCCATGATATAACTTGTCTATATTGTAATAGGGATATATGTGGTCATAGGTTGGTAATCATTAGGGCCATCAAGGTATATGTTCATAGAATGGTAATCATTATGAAAATTATTTTATTAAACTAGGCAAGATTGGGATCATATGATGAATTAGCTAATTATATTTTGGAATGGTTTATGTTATTATTGATTTATGATCTTCCGACACCACTATTTCACCCACCATGGTTTGAGAATTTGTGTACGAGGTAGTGGTTCATTTACTTCACTATTTTTTTTTATATTTGTTTCCGATGCTTTCCGCAGGGGCACGCGCATCCGTCTCTGGAGGAGGAGGAGGCGCCGCTTTGTTGCCCCGCATTCCCGCTTTACAAAGGTGGGCGGCATTCGCTCCTTATTCAGGGATGTATGCTCCTTGATCGAAACGGGATGATGGGATGTCAGTTCTTCTTTCTGTGGATTCCTCCTCGGAACTCATCACCTAGTCCGGGTCTCCCTCATAGATTTAATACGTAGTTCGTGAAACTCTTCCCAGTGCCATGTTTCCATGGACGCCGGTTAATTACACTGCTTCTGTCGGGACATTCCAAAGGGTCCAGTCATGGCAGCAACCTTCAGTCAGGGGAGTAGTCACGTTGAGGCATCAGTAGCGTGTCTGGATGCTGGGGTACCTGGCATGTCTGTCTGTTATCCTTGGAAAAAAGGCTTCTCGAGGGCGTGGAGGCCCAAGGAATCCCACATCGAACGTGGGGAATTATATGTCGTAGACACATATCTGAGGTTTTCCTCAGCTTCCCGTGCTCAACACAGGGTATATCGCGAGTTTAACGTCTAGCGGAGACGGATCAACCCAACCAGAGCATTAGCTAGGATAGATCGGATTGAGGGATCCTCCTTGAAGGGATGTCGATACCGGGGCCAGCCCATGGATGGCTGTGAAGAAGAGCGTACCGACATGGTCTTATCGGGATAATATGGTTCGGGTGAGAATCGGGACGGGGGATAGTTTGATGAATGGAGTGGAGGGAGAGTGAAATGGGACCATCGCAAGGGCGACAGTGAAGTTGGGATTGAGCTTTGACGACGCTTCCTACGTATCCCCGTGGCGGGGAATCAAAGTCCGCGTAGTTCGGGATGGTGCCGGTAAACTGACGTGAAGCTGGACCTTGGCCCGATGAACATCTTCAGCGAACCAACGTGAAGGTGGACCTTGGTCCGATGGGCATCGTCAGCATACCGACCTAAAAGTGGACCTTGGTCCAATGAGTGGGGGGGTACAGTTTAATGTCATGCTGGACGAGGGCGAAACTCGACGTGAAATGAACGACCGAGCAATGTGGCTTGAACCTCATGGAGGCTTCCTACTTACCATGCCTTGACACGGATCAAAGACCTCATAGTTCAGGTGGGAATGGGTCGCAGCGGATTACCACTGGACCAGAACGCGGTTTAACGTCATGCTAGACGGGGGTGAGACCCGACGGGAAATGACGGGTGGGCTTGAATTTCATGGAGGCTTCCTACGTACCATTCCTTGACACGGATCAAAGACTTCGTAGTTTATAAGGGATTCGCCGGTGAACCGATGTAAAAGTAGACCCGGGGGTCCACTATTGGTGAGCTTTAACCTCGTGAAGGCTTCCTACGTACCATGCCTTGACATGGATCAAAGTCCTCGTAGTTCGGATGAGTCACAACGGCTTGCCGTCGGACCGGGATGCAGTTTAACGTCATGTTGGACAGGAATGGGACCCGACGTGAACTGACGGTTGGGCTTGAACCTCATGGAGGCTTCCTACGTACCATGGCTTGACATGGATCAAAGACCTCGTAGTTCATAATGGGAATGCAGTTTAACGTCATTCCGGACGAAGGTGGGACCCGACGTGAAGAAACGACGGGTGGGCTTGAAGCTCAAAGAGGCTTCCTACGTACCATGACTTGACATGGATCAAAGTCCTCGTAGTTCGGAAAATATAGTTTAACGTCATGCGGGACGATAGTGAACCCTGACGTGAATAAACGACGGGTGGGCTTGAACCTCATGGAGGCTTCCTACGTACCATGCCTTGACATGGATCAAAGACCTCGTAGTTAGGAAAGGGATGAGGGGTTAGGGTCGGTGCTCACTCTTAGCCCACGTGAGTCATGCTCGGTGTGAGAAACAAGAGGTTGCAAGGACCTGACGATCACGTCGCGAGGGGTGCGTCCGTGAGAAGCGAAAAGGGGCTTACGTGTTGGGCGGCCCATGGTGTTGGGACTTACTCCAGGATGGAGGCCCAGAGGGGGGTGCCTCGTTCCCTATCACGCCCTCCACTGACCATGGTAGTGGGGAAGTACGGAGATGCACGGGTGCAATAATCCGTACGAAAGGTTAGGGGCTTACGCTCTGTGGCAGCCCTTCCCCTACGAACATACACCACTCCGACAAGGAGGATCTCATTCCATGTGTGGAAGAGTTCCATTCCCGTGGAGATGGGTGGTGTAAAGAATGTTCGAGCTGGGGGGACCCTTCGTGAGGGAGATGAGGTTGGGTCACAGTTTAACGTCATGTGTTGAGGACGTGGTGCTTGGCAGTTTAACGTCCTATTGCTCGGACGAGGTGGGTTCACTCCACACCCCTAGGACTTACATAACTGGTACCCTCTGGTCCTTGGGGAAGGGAAGGTACCAGTAAGGCCACGATTAAGCGGGTTCGTGGAACGAACCATCGAGGGGTCCATGTTAGCGTGGCTATGAGAAGAAGAAATAGCCGTTAGCATGCCTATGTGAAGAAGCATTAGGCGAAGCAACGCTACGGGTGGTATTGTCCATGGGACCTTGAAATCACATCGTGCAAACCTGGAGGGTCGCACGGGAAGAGGAATCGCTAAGCAGAGGAGTGTGCTTTGTGAAGTGGAGTGCCTTGGCCTTAGCATGGGGCATAGGTGTGAGTGGAAGGTGCTTTGCGAAGTAGAACAGTGTTCACGGAGCACTGCCTCGCGAAGAAGGAGTGCCTTGCGAAGCTGGGTCCTGCAAAGCAATGTGATTCGCAAAGTGGAGCGATCCTGCCTTAGCATGGGGATCACTAGCATGGGTTTGGTGTTTCGTGAAGCATAAATGCTCCGCAGCTTCCCGGGTTCCCTTGGGAATCCCCTTCATTCACGAACGCCCTTGAGCTTCGCGAAGGGCATCCCTCTCGGGAGATGGGCTCAAAACGAGACAAAGCAGAGGCGTCTCGCGAATTAGAAATACCTCGCGGAGCTCAGGATTCCCGGGGAAAAGAGTGCTTCGCGATTCGGGAGAGGAGAAGCCAAAAGGTCAGATTGTCTGTCCTCAGGACTCAGCAGGAGTCCAGTATTTATAGGGAAGGGGCGCCGCGAAGTAGAACTCGCGCGCCGCCTCTGGTGCTTTGCGGCGGCTCGTGAACATCAACCGCATTCGCGGAGAATCACCACCTCTGGAGCTTCGCAGTGGCTCGCGAACGTCAAATGGTTTCCCGGAGCATCACCGCCTCTGGAGCTTCGCGGAGGCTCGTGAACGTCAAATGGGATCGCGGAGGATGACCGCCTCTGGAGCATCGCGGCGGCTCGTGAACGTCAAATGGGTTCGCGGAGCATTACCGCCTCTGGAGCTTCGCGGCGGCTCCCGAACATCAAATGGGTTCACGGAGCATTACCGCCTCTGGAGCTTCACGGAGGATCACGAACGTCAAATGTGTTCGCGAAGGATTACCGCCTCTGGAGCTTCGCGGCGCCGCCAGGGTCGGGGTACTTCGCGGCGGGGCTTCACGACGGAGCTTCGCAAGGTAGCGCACCGGCCTTCTTTTTCGTTCCTTTCTTTCGGGCCACATTTTGGCACCAACAAATGCCCCCCCTCAGACTTGGAGCCTCGGAGGGCGAAGGGTCGAAGTCTGAGAGAAAATCGCCAAAATTGTCGGTGGTTCGCGAAGCGGCTTCGCGAAGGGGGTCGCGGTGCTGACCGGGGCCACAGATCCGGACGCGCCGCGATGCTCCGTGCGGGTGAGGCGCGCTGCGGTGCTCCTGGGTTGTCGCCTATAAATAGGGGGTCCGACCTCTTTTTTCTTCACATGCCTTCCTTGTCTTTTTGTGCTCTCGACTTCGCGAAGCTCCGCGTACTCCGCGACAGCCCTCCGCGAATCGAGCTTCGCGGCGAACCGCGGGTCTCCGACTCCGCGTCCGCGCCAAGCGAACCTCTATTTTTTGGACTTGGCCAGACTTCGCATCTTGATCTCGCGACCGATCTTCGCGATCCGTCTTCGCGATCGCGCTTCGCGATCGAGCTTCGTGATCCAGCGGGAAAAAATCTTTTCTGAGTGTCAGAGTTAAGATGCCCCATCAAGAGGCTATATTGGGGGTCCTTGCAGATGCTGCTCGTCGAGATGAGATAGCCAACCATCCAGGCTTGGGGGAGATGATCCGGAGCCACTCAGACCACACTTCATTGACAGATCTACTCTCAGAGGGCAGAAAGATTATCCGCAGTGCAAGAAACTGCCGTTGTACGGCTTCGGGCTGAGGGATGACGTCTTCATCCCTGAGGTGAGTAGGGATGAACCAGCTTGCTGGTTCAGGAGCACACCGTGCCAACACCAATGGTTCAGGGTGGCCGATGGTCACGCGCGGGAGGACTTCACACCCGTCGCCGCTAACTGTCTCTACAACCATGTGAACGACATCGACGGGAAGCCATTGCTGCCAGAGACTTCCACTCCTCTCTACCGTACCATGCTGAAGGCGGCCTTGCAGGATTCGAAGAAGGGATGGTCCGATGAGTGGGACCTGCGCCAGGGCGGCAACTTTACTAATGACTAGGCCTGGGCCTCCTGGGTAGGTGCCTCATGCGAGGAGTTTGGGTCCGAGCTGAGGAGAGTGGGGTTGTATGAAGCGGAATGGGCCTCCCAATTCCACATTTACCAACTGAAGCAGCTAATGCCGGAGTTGCTGAGTAGATGGTCATCTAGGACCAACACTTTTCACCTGCATCACGGGGAGGTGGGCATCAGCCTGTGGGATGTCCACCAGATTTCTGGGGTCCCAATCTTGGGGGCCATGTATGACGAGTTCCTCGCCGTTGTCAGCGCATGGGGGGATGCGGAGCAAATTCCGCGACTAGCATCGGAGCTCATGGCACTTGTCCCTGGAGAGGACAAGGAGGCAGTGAGGGATGTCCATTTTAGGATATGGTTCAAATGCTTCCTGAATTTCCCAGAGAATCGAGAGTTCCCTCTGAGACCTCGAACTTGTCCAAGGGTGGCCCAGCGGGGCAAAGGGCACTCGTATTGGCGGGTCTTGGAGGACAGCCAATGGAAAACATGGGGTTTCAGTGTCAGCACTGAACAACATCTGATAGTCAGGCTGGCGGCGTCAATCGTGGCTCTCATCTGTGGTTGGATCCTACCGGTGAGAGATACAAGCATGGGGGTATGTCCCAGCTCGTTTATCATGGCGTCGATGTTGGCCATGGGGCAGCGGATCAACTTGGGGATCCCGATGCTCACCAAGCTGTACAGAATGCTGTGGAATATTAGCGAGGGAAAGAAGCCACCAAGGATATGCGGGCCCTTCCACCTCTTTTACGGGTGGATCACAGCGCATATCAGGGGGATTTACGAATATCCAAACCCCATTTTGCCACCGGGATCAAACTTTTGCCCCTCCATCCTGAACGCGGTCGGGAGCTTCCCGTTCAAACTAACCGTTCCGATGGTGCTGAATACGGTGTGGAGGGCGGACGAGTTCAACTTCCATCCCTTACCATTGCCGACGGGGATGCATAATGATGACGGACGGGGAATGGAAGAACATCGGGCTTACCTCCTGGCCTTCCGAGGTGGAGTTTTGGTGGCACGAATAGATCGTGAGCCGCTCTGTGAACCATACACTCCGTATAGGTTTGCGAGGCAGTTCTGGTGCCTCCAGCGGCTGACCCCGTAGGTCTACTGGGAGGTGCGTCACGAGGAGCACCCGTGTGGGATGAGGCAGTTGTGGATCATGTTCACACGAGAAGATGGAAAGATGCGGATTGCATTGCCTCCACCCACTGCCGCCTTCGGATTTATGAAGGAGTACGCCATCAGTTGGGAGGCCGCTTATCCGGGGGAGATGCTGAAGCAACCAACGATCCGGGTAGGTGACGGAGGGCCTCCTCTATCCCGAGGTCGGGGTCGGAGGGAAGCTAGGGCTACTCGCAGCAGCGGGGCTGCCATGGCGGCAAGACCCACACCGGCCGAGGGTATGGCAGCAGCGGTGGATCCGGCGATTCCGGGAGAGCAGGGTCATCCGGAGGGGCGGCCACTGAGGGGATTCCGTAGGATATCCACTCAGGCTCCGGGGAAGCGCCTGCGTCACATTGACATGGCAGAGGATGCCGTCTTCCCGGAGGCTTGGGACATTTGGGATGTCAACCGGCAATTCCTCAGCCCATCCGAGATATGGGCCCACCTGAATCGCCTCGGGATGGAATTACCGGGTATAGGCCTAGTTCGGGCTGGATTCATGGCGTCTCCGGCGGAGGCAGAACAGTACCTGGAAGAGCTGGAGGATTACGTCCACTCCAGTGGTGTCCCTCGCCCAATGATAGACTGGGTGAGGGTACTGTTGAATCAGACGGTCCCCCCACAGTTATCGGCTGCCGATCTGAGGGAGCGCTTCCCCATGCCGGAGGAATCAGAGGACTCCTCTCGGGAGGATGATGCTAGAGGAGGGAGCCCGTTGGAGGAAGGCGAGGTCGGAGATCGAGGCTCAGAATCCGACGAGTTTGCGGAGGCCCTCGAGGTAGCATTCCGAACTTCTCTCCTTACGATCTGTTCTTGGGTCCCTATGGACTTCTCACCAATGTTTGAGCCATGCAGGAGGAACTTGTTCATAGGCCTCGTTCTCTCTCCTTGGCGGGTGATGATGCGGGACCTTCAGAACTCGCGCCTATGGCTGCGTCCAGTTCCGCGTCTGGTGGGACCAGGGCATCCGAGGTGGCTCCTCCGGAATCTCCAGACCTTCCAACAGTATACGGGGGGCCTCATCTCGGGGTCCCGTCAGTACCAGCTCAGGAGCAGCGCTCGGAGGTCGATCTCTGTAAGTCTCCTCCACCAGTCTCCTCGTTGCCACATGTATACCATGCCAACTGACGTTCATGTCCCTCTTTGTCGCACAGTTCTTCGACTGGCGTGGGCTGCTGCGGCAAGGCTGTTCAGGATGTCTGGTGGTGTTCCTCCTAGGGGCATGCCGGTGATGGTGGCGATAGTCCCGCCATCTCCTCAAGCCACGACACACATTATTACTGGAGGGACCACCAGCAGGGCCGTACCCAAAATCATTGAGGTGGACTCCGAGGAAGAGGATCAACCGGTCGGTCCCAGTTCTTTCGCGCCTACTTCGGCGCCAGTTGTCGCACCGGATTCAACACCGGATGTTGATCCTCCCAAGGATTTCCTACGGGCGTATCCCACGTACGAGCATGCCAATCGCGCAGACTGGGACGAAACGACCTCCGACGAGGAAGACAGCAGCATATTCCACCGCCGATCGTGAAAGCTGATCGAGCGCTTTATCAAGGACACTCCCCAAGCACAATGGCTGGCCGAAATGGATAGGCTTCTCTCGCGGTTGCGCGAACTGTGCGCTGGGGGAGTGGATTCCAAACGTCCTCATGCACTCATACGGGATCTTATGGCTGAGAAGATCGGGGATCATGATCGTGGGCTCAGCGTGGGCTGGCAGCGGAGGAAGGCGACCAACATTAAGAAGCTCCAGGAGGCTGATGGCGAGGTTCAACGGATGCAGATCCGGGCAGACGAGCTTCCATCCTCTCTTGATGCGCAATCTGAGCTGGTCTCACGGTTGAAGGCCCAGCTGGCAGAGGCAAAAGAGCACATGAGGCAGACCTCTGAAAATATGGATGCCGTTCAAGCTGATGTAGAGAGGGCCAAAGCCAGAACTGACGAATTGCGCCCCGCCGCTGCTGAGGAGGAGCGAGAGATGATTCAGCGACAGCAAGCCTTGGATGCCGCAAGTCAACGGGTGGCGGAGCTGCAACGCTCTTTTGACGGGGTCAACCCATCCATGGGGGAAGTCAACCCCCGAGTATTGTAACAAATGGAAAACCCTTTTATTGGTACTTTCGTGCTTCCAAATTTAACCTTTGTTTTGAATGTCGTAGCACACACGATTTCCACTATTGAATTGCCTTGTTACATCCCTACAATGTTTGCAGGACGTTTGACGACAATTCCCCAAGCCATTGCAGATTCCCGAAATATGGGGAAGGCTTGATCGGAGGAGGAACTTCCAGGATAGCCGAATTACCGTTTCTTCAACGTGCTCTTATGCACGAATGGGGCAACGCCAGGGGCACTGAAATCGGTCCAAACAGATGAAAATGGGAAGTGTGAATCACGATACCCAAGATTCGGAACACTGTGGGGATGGCGTGACAATAATGGACAACCGTTAACCTTGGAGGAGAAATGGTACCCTTACTGCGTTAGCCGGAAATGGGGACAACAAATGAGCATCGACCGCTGACCATATTCGAAACACGGGATTTTATCAATTTTTTGTCGATCAATCCTTCGGGACGTTGGCCCAGGACAGTAGGCAGACCATAGGTCGAACATCCATACTGTTAGGGGGTCCTTCCAAACATGATCAGTCTTCCGGAACGTTGGCCTAGGATGGTAGGTGAGCCGATGTGGCATGAGACCAGGCCGTTAGGGGGTTCCTTTAGACATGAAAGAGGACGAAGGTCTGAATAAGGGGCACGTAAAGCGTGGAATATGGAGTGATGGTATGTCTGAACAGAATCCAACACTTAGGTCGTTACACCACCGTGGTGGGAGTACGGCCGATGGGCGTATTTGTTTGATCATGGATCATTCCTTCTTTGGGACAGGGCTTCTCTGGCAGGGTGATCTGTCACTTACCAATGGTATCATGGGGCATCCTGAATTTGTTCGGGGAAGAACGCAGTTTATTGTCATGTGTTGAGGACACATAGACTCCTGTAGTTTAACGTCATACGATAGGACGCGAAATAAAGGGGAAGCGTGTTGCGCGGTAGATATAAAGCCGACGTGAATGTGGACATGGAGTCCAAATCACACCACATACCCCTGGAGGAAACTCTTCAGGTCGAGGGACCAAGTGTGAGGATTGGGCTGGGCCCAAAGCAAAGTGGCCGGGAATTCCTACGTACCCCATGAGGATGGGAATCAAACCATACGTAGTTCTGAAAGTGCATTTCAACGTCATGCAGGACGATGAGCAGCCCGACCGTGTTGGTACACATCCTTCCAAAACTACTAAGCCCAAGTGAGTCGTGCTCGGTGTGGGAAACAAGCAGTAGTGGTGGGAATTTCCCGACACAGAGAGGGGAAGGTTAGGGCAAAGGGACGCTCGGTGAATCTCGGCCCAGTGACACTAACACGATCTTGTGGCACACCTAAATTCGCGAAGAGAAAGAGCTGAGTATGATGGAATTCCACTTGAACATGGGGAAGTGGAAAAATGTAAATCATGGCGCTCACGATTCAGATAACTTATGATGGCGGCGTGACGATGGAGGATAACTGCTGACCATGTTCGCAACACAGCATCCAGTCGCGTTAGCCTAGAATGGGGACAGACAAATGAGCATCGACCGCTGACCATATTCGCAATGCGGGATTTTATCGATTTTTTGTCCAATATATGTGGGGACGTTGGCCCGAAACGATTGAAGGGCCCTTAGGTCCAACATTCATGGAGAGCCCTTAAGCTTAGTATCCATGTCGTCTGAGATTCCTTTTGGATGTGGAAGAGGATGAGGATCCAAATAGTGGGCTCACGAAGCTTGGTCATGGGACAAGGGGAATGTCCCTGTGAAAATCCCACACTTCGGGCTCTTTGTCAAAACACATCTGAATACGGCAACGAAACATATTAGAGAGAGGGAGCAGATTCCATTCCCATAGGGAGATCTTAGTTTAGGGTCGTAGAATTCAGACCATGGGTGAGAGGAAACATAAGAGGCACATGGTGGACCAACTCAAACACCTGGCGTGAATGGGAATATGAGGTGTGTACGGTGCAGTGAACAACCCGACATGAATGAGGGAACAACCCCATATCACACCGCGCAACCTCCTTGAGAGAGGATTTTGGTCAAGGGACCGAAAGCGAAAATTAGGCTGGGCCCGTGGGGAAGTGCCCGGGCGCTCCTATGTATCTCATGAGGATGAGAATCAAGTCATACGTAGTTCTGGAGGGTGACATGGTAAAATACCAGTGCCAGGGGAAAAGGGGAGTGCGGGCGTGTCCCTTGCACTAAAAGAAGCAAAATTTAATGTATCTTGTTTGTTCATTAAGGTGAATGGTTTTTTTTTGTGAAGCGACATGCCTAGAATAGTAGGTCGTGATGTTGCCACAAGAATCAAGCCGTGATGGGCGTTGACAAATGGCATGGAACGTGACCAATACCCAACGTGATGTCCTCTACAACGAGGTCACCACAATGTGGTGCCGTTTTTCGTCGTGCGGCCAGGACGATAATGTCACAGTTTAGGGTTGTATGATAGGACCATGCATGCATTTTATCATCATGCAGCGCAGACATAACAGAGACGATGCTAGGCGGGAAATGGGCGTAGTGTTGTAAAACACAATTGACAGAGACATTATCCCACATCGAATTGTACGCCATCTAGAGAGGGAAACCTTAGGCCGAGGGGCCTATACAGAGGTGAAACATGGAGAGAGACTGGCTTCCTGAATGGGTTGTACCCGGAGACAGGGCGTCTGGGCGGTCCTACGTATCCCATGAGGATGGGAATCAAGTTGAACATAGTCCCGAATGGATCTTAGTTTATGGTCTTAGAGCTCGGACCATGGGAGCCCCAAATGACGCCAGATTGCAACTTTGTCCCCCTGACATGCAAAAGTGCACTGAGGGATAGCGCCAAAAGTGTCGAGATTCCACCTGGACATGATGGGGTGGAAAATGATGTGAATCATGCAACCAACATTCAAGGACTAAAGGGGATGGCGTGACGACAGAGGATTACTGCTGACCATGTTCGCAACACAGCATCCTGTCGCGTTAGCCTGAGATGAGGACAAACAAATGAGCATCGACCGTTGACCATATTCGCAACGTGGGATTTTATCGATCTGTTGTCCAAACCCCTCGGGGGTGTTGGCCCGTAACGGTAGGAGAGCCCTTGGGCGTAGTATCCAGGCCATTATTGGGGGTCCCCCTGGGTGTGAAACGTGATGGAAGCCCAAATGGAGGGGAACACGAAGCTTGACAAGTGGAAGGAACATGATCAAGTTGAATCCGACACTCTTGGTCCTAGACTAGAGTGCTCTTAATACATGGGTGAACCACTGCAAGGAGTCAAGGGACTCAACATTGAGGGTGATCGAGAGATGGCAGGTTCCCAAGGGAAGGGGGCGCGGTTCCCAAAACCTTGTATCATACCCACACATCCCTCTTCTGGAGAGGGATAGGACAAGTGGCCTAGGTGACCGGGAAATCAGGAGATCACCAAGAGGTGGGGATGAACCCGAATCTTAGACATTCAGGTGGTCCTACGTATCCCATGGGGATGGGAATCAAGCACCACGTAGTTCTGGAGGGTGCCTTTTAATGTCATGCAGGACAAGGAATAGGAGGGCTAACTCTCAGAACGACGTACGCGTGGTGCAGCTGTTGCAAACCTGACGTGAATGAGGACGTAATCCTACACTACGCCACGCGGTCCGGTGGTCGGGGTCCCAATGGCAGGACCCGAGAGATGTGAACTTGCTGAACTCAAGCTGGACCCAAAGACAGGGGGTCTTGAACGTAGTTCCAGATGAGAGTCTTAGTTTATGGTCTTAGAGCTCAGACTGTGGATGGTGACAACTCCCGGGTAAGCACAAATGTCAACCCAATCCCTAAGCCCACGTGAGATAAACTTGGTGTGGGAAACAAGGGGGGGAAGATCCTTATCGCAATACATGGGGCGTCCATCAAATTGGAGTCGGCAGAGAGTTTCGAAGGACCCCTTTGATGCATCTTGTTCTCCCAACGCGCAGACGTGCACGGAGGGAAAGTACCAAGAGTTCTGAGACTCTACTTGGACACGATGAAGTGATGAAGGGTGTGAATCACGTACCCGACATTTGGGATTAATGGGTTGGCGTGGCGATAGAGGAAAACGGTTAACCGTGATGGAAACACAACGTACATATCGCGTTAGCCTGAGGTGGGAACAACAAATGAGCATCGACCGCTGACCATATTCGCAACGCGGGATTTTATCGATTTGTTGTCCGAAACCCTCGGAGAATTGTCCCATAATGGTAGGAGAGCCCTTGGGCGAAGTATCCAGCCCGTTATTGGGGGTCCCTCCAGGTGTGAGAGATGATGAAAGCCCTGATGCAGGGATACGCAAAGCCTGGAAAGCGGGTGCGGACGTGTCCGAGTAAAGCTTGGCATTCCAGGTAATAAACCAGAGTACTCTTAGGCACGTTGGTGAACTGCCGAAAAAGGGATCGACGAAACAACTCAGTAGGGGGGGGAACATGGTGTGGTTATTACGAGACCGTCGTGAATGAGTACATAATCCCACACCACACCATATGATCCTCTCATGGAGGAAGGATAGGCCAAGGGGCCAAGATGGGATGAGGATTCCCGAGAGATGGGGCTGGACCCGAATCTTGGACATTCAGGTGGTCCTACGTATCCCATTAGGATGGGAATCAAGTCGCACGTAGAACTCTATATGTATTTTAACGTCATACTGGACGAGAAGGGGGAGCAATATACCCCTAAACAAGGGAGGTGTGTGGTATGGCGAAGAAGTCGACGTGAATGAGGACGTAGTCCCACACCACACCGTACACTCCTATAAGAGGGGACCTGGGTCGTGGCCCAGAAAGGCCAATGGGACTGATGGTTAGGCATTGGTCAGGAATGCCTGGCCTACTTGTAGTCTAACGTCTTGCAATGAGGATGAGGGTCGGGGACCCAAGAAGGCCAAGGGGCATGAGGCTGGGCCTCGTAAGGGGAGTCTTACGACATGGTACAGGATCCCGACGTGAATGAGGACATAGTCCCACATCACACCGTACACTCCGGGTAAGAAGGGACTTAGGCTGTGGCTCGGAAAGGCCAAGGGGCCTAAGGTCAGGGATCATTCAGGAAGGCTTGACTGGTTTGCTGTTTAACGTCTTACATGAGGACGAGGGTCGGGGACCCGAGAAGGCCAAGGGGCCTGAGGCTGGGCCTCGTAAAGGGGGGGCGTACGACATGGTACATGATCCCGATGTGAATGAGGACATAGTCTCACACCACACCGTACTCCCCAGGTGAAAGATTGGGTGGAGGGGCCCGGGAAGGACAAGGGGCCTATGGTCAGGTGTCAGTCAGGAAGGCCTGACTGGGTTGCAGTTTAACGTCTTGCAATGAGGACGAGGGTCGGGGACCCGAGAAGGCCAAGGGGCCTGAGGCTGGGCCTCGGAAGGGAAGGCGTAAGACATGGTACATGATCCCGATGTGAATGAGGACATAGTCCCACACCACACCGTACTCCCCAGGTGAAAGATTGGGCGGAGGGGCCCGAGAAGGCCAAGGGGCCTATGGTCAGGTGTCAGTCAGGAAGGCCTGACTGGCTTGCAGTTTAACATCTTACATGAGGACGAGGGTCGGGGACCCGAGTAGGCCAAGGGGCCTGAGGCTGGGCCTCGGAAAGGAAGGCGTACGGCATGGTAGATGATCCCGACGTGAATGAGGACATAGTCCCACACCACACCGTACTCCCCTATAAGGAATCCTGGGCCATGGCCCGATCGCTAGCACCACCTGGGGGAAGTTTGTCACCTCAGGATGGGGCAGAATGAATCACTGCACTCGATGTCTGGGACATCTCGGGGTGGACCCGATGATCCAGGACACAATTGACCATGTTCGAAACAAAGAATTCCTATGGTGACCCGTTGTGGGAGCAGCAAATGAATATCGACCGCTGACCAAATTCGCAACGCGGGACTTGTATCTATTTGTTGCTTGAAAACCCTCGGGGGCGTTGGCCCGTATCGGTAAGAGAGCCCTTGGGCATTGTATCCAGGCCGTTCTTGGGGGTCCCTCTGGGTGTGAAAAAATTATGGAATCCCAGTCAAGGAGTGGGTGAAGCATAGCTGTATCCATCGACGAAAGGCGAAAACACCTCCAGGGGGAAATGTGTAGCCGGGTCGAGGCTTGCTCGATGTGAGTTGGGGAAAAAGTGTGCGCCCTGCCATGTCTTGACCCGAGGGGAAGATTTTGGCTTTTGGGTTGGGCCAACAGATGAAATGTCTGGGCGTCCCTACGTATCTCATGAGGATGAGAATCAAGACATACGTAGTTCTTGAAGGCCATGCAGTTTAGCGTCATGCGGTGAGGATGTGGGAGGATAGAAGAATGGGAGTGGGCACATGGTGCGACCCTTACAATCCTTGTACGAGCGGGGTTTCATGAGCGGGGCCAAGAAAGCCTACTCCCTACTACACAAAGATCCTCCAAGGAAACTATTCCCAGGGGGAATAGCGGAAGAGAAAAGCTTTGGGCTAGGCTCAAGACGAGGCGTCCGAGCGTTCCTACATATCCCATGAAGATGGGAATCATGCCACACGTAGTTCTAGAAATGCAGTTTAATGTCATGCGGGATGATAAGAATCACCTCATTTGGGGATATATACGGTACGACAAGTACTCCGACGTGAATCAGGACGTAGTCCTACACCATACCGTACAATCTCGCAAGAGGGTAAGTCGGGGAAAAACCAAGGGTGCCTAGGGCCAGACCGCGGTCAGGGAGACCTGACCAGCTTGTGGTTGAACGTCTCGCGGTGAAGACGGGGGCCCAGGGGACCAAGGAGGCCAAGGGGCCTGAGGCTGATCCTCGGTCAGGAAGGCCTGACCGGCTTGCAGTTTAACGTCTTACAGTGAGGACGGAGATGCGGTTTAGGGTCGTGCGGGACCATGAAGGCCAAGGGGCCTGAGGCTAAGCCTTGGTCAGGAAGGCCTGACTGGCTTGCAGTTTAACGTCTTGCAAAGAGGATGAGGATGCAGTTTAAGGTCATGCGGGACCAAGTCGTAGTTTAGGGTCGTGAAGGACACTCTCACAGTTTAGGGTCGTGCAGGACCACGGAGGAAAAGGGGACTGAGGCTAAGCCTCGGTCAGGAAGGCCTGAATGGCTTGCAGTTTAACGTCTTGCAAAGAGGATGAGGATGTATTTTAAGGTCATGCAGGACCAAGGAGGCCAATGGGCCTGAAGCTAAGCCTCGGTCAGGAAGGCCTGACTGGCTTGCAGTTTAATGTCTTGCAAAGAGGACAAGGATGTAGTTTAAGGTCATGCGAGACCGAGTCGCAGTTTAGGGTCGTGCAGGACCCTCTCGCAATTGAGGGTCGTACAGGACCACTTTTTCCCTAGGAAAAGTATCGCTTAAGGAATTTGGCATTGGTGGGAGGGGTTATATGCTCTCCATCTGTGGTCACCAAGGAGTATGCTCCATTAGGGTAAACCTTATGGATGATATAATGCCCTTCCCATTTGGGTTCTAACTTGGGAGGTTTCCTACAGGGAATCATTGGCGCTCGAAGGGCCAGTACCAGGTCACCCTGTAGAAAAGAGCGGAGACGAACCTTCTTGTCAAAGGCTCTCGCTATCCTGTCCTGATGCCTTTCCAGATTGTGCAGGGCACAAAGCCGGTTCTCGTCCAGTGCCTCTAGTTCAGCTATACGGATCTCGGTTACCTCATCTGATGTTTGGTGATCATAAACTGTAGTGTGTAGCGATGGCAGCTATATCTCAATGGGTAGAACGGCCTCAGCTCCATACACCAGGGAATATGGGGTCACCTGGGTAGAGTTGCGAGTCATCGTCCGGTAAGCACAGAGGGTGTTCGGGAGCTTGTCCGGAAAACTTTTCTTGTTCTGACCAACCATTTTCTGCAGAATGTTAGAGAGGGTCTTCTTGAATGCCTTGATCTGTCCATTTGCCTGCGCGTGGTAGAGGGAGGTATGGTTCGACCGGATGTCGTACTTAGCGTACAATTTCTTCAATTCAGCTGCTCGGAAGTTGGTGCCGTTATCGGTGAGGATGGCATGAGGGACTCCAAACCGGTGGATAATATTGGAGCTCACAAATTCAACGATGGAACGGACCTTGACCACTTTGAGCGAAACTGCTTCTGCCCACTTGGAGAAGAAATCTATAGCAGTCAGGATGAACCTACACTGGCGGGCTGTTGCCGGTGGATACGGTCCCACTACATCAAGTCCCCATACCGCAAACAGCCAAGAGTACTTGGTGGGGTGGAGGGGCTCTGGCGGCCGATGCAAGAAGTTGGCGTGTACTTGGAACGCGTGGATTCTCTTGGCATATCCAATACAATCGTGGATCATAGAGGGCCAAAAGTACCCTAGCCTCCGAATTTGATGGGACAACTTTGGCCCAGCTTGATGGGCGCCACAGGAACCGTCGTGAACCTTTTGCATAACATGAGGTATCTTACCTCCTTGGATGCAACAGGGGAGGAAACCATCGAAACTCTGCTTATAAAGGATCTGTTCAAGACCAGGGCCGCTCCAGAGGGTAAATTGCAGCACGCGGCGTTGGATTCGCTCGCGTTCGGCCCGATCGTCTGGGAGCTGAACACTTTGGAGATACTCGGCAAGAGGTGCTCTCCATTCGGGGGTGGTTTCAACCACTACGTGTGACGAACCCGGGACTCCTGATATGGAGGGTCTGGCGGTGAGATGACTTACCCGCAGGCTATCACGGTCCACTTGGGTGACGGGGGAAATGACTCTCCGGTGGGCCACGTGTATGACCAAATCATCTTGCTCGGGTTCTGCGAGCGACGCGGCTAAGACAGCCAGGGCGTCCTCTTGGCCGTTCTGTGACCGTGGGACATGGGTAACCTCTGGTCGAGAAGAGAACTGGGCCATTAGGAGGAGGGTGTACTCCAGCAACGGTGCAAGCTCTGGCTTCCTGACGACGTAGTCACCATTAACCTATTTGATTACCAGCTCGGAATCTCCCTTCACATGTAGATGGGGAACATGGATCTCAAGGGCCAACTTGAGGCTGGTGATGAGAGCCTGGTACTCTGCCTCGATGTTCGTACAACCTTTTGACAACAGGAACGAGTATGGCAGGACAGCCTGCGCTGGGGTAATGAAGACAATACACAGGCCCACTCTGTTGAGCTTGTGATCATTGAGCCTCCTACCGGTGGGGCTCCGGGAGGCACCGTCGAAATGCATTTGCCAACACGGGACAGCACGATCGACTGAGAGGATCGTCTCATCAGGGAAATCCAGGTTCAGGGCTTGATCCGCGGAGGTTGGATGGGTAGCTAAAAAGTCTGCCAATGCCTGTCCTTTAATTGCCTTCTGAGGTACAAACCTGATATCGAACTGCTGGAGAATCACCGCCCACCGTGCTAGTCGGCCAGTCAGCATGGGGCGGTTCAAGATGTACTTCAGCGGATCTACCCGAGATATCAATTGCACCTCGTGGTGCTGCAGGTAGTGCCGCAACTTCTGCACGACGAAGACGAGCGCAAGGCAGCTCTTTTCGATAGGGGAGTATCTGACCTCCGTATCGAGAAGCATGCAGCTGAGATAGTAGAGACTGTTCTCAGTGCCCTCGTTATTCTTCTGGGCGAGCAGCGTGCCGAGGGATCTCTCCAGGGTTGTCACATAAAGGACCAGCAGCTTTCCGGAGACGGGTGGCATCAAGACCGGAGGTTGGAGCAGATACTGCTTGATTTCCTCGAAGGCGGTACAACACTCCTCATCCCATTCATAGGCGACGCCCTTCTTCATGATCCGGGAAAAGGGCTTACACTTGCCAGCCAGATTCGCAATGAATCGGCGTATATAGGCTAAGTGTCCTTGATCTTCTCCGGGTCGATCTCGATACCTCAGTATCTGACAACAAAGCCCAGAAACTTCCCGGAGGTGACCCTGAAGGCACACTTCAGTGGGTTCATCTTCAGGTGACGAGAACAGAGGAAACCGAACACTTTCTCAAGGTCTTTGAGATGGTCCTGGCGCTGGCATGATTTGACTACGAGGTCATCCACGTAGCATTCCACCAATGTCCCGATAATCAGGTTGAAAATGCGATGCATGGACCTATGATAAGTGGCACCTGCATTTTTCAAACCGAATGGAATTACCTGGTAGCAAAAGGTACCTTGGGGAGCCCTGAAGGCAGTGGACTCCTCGTCTTCGGGGGCCATCCGGATCTGGTTATACCCGGAATACCCATCCATGAAAGAGAGGGCTTGGAACCCGGCTGTGGCGTCAATCAATAGCTCTGTCACCGGGAGTGGGAATTCATCCTTTGGGAAGTGGCGATTAAGATCACAGAAGTCGATGCAGACTCTGATCTGCCCATTCTTCTTCCTGACGGGCACAATATTGGGAAGCCACTTGGGGTACTGGACCTCCTTAACGAAGTTTTCTTTGATTAGCTTATCAACTTTGGCCTCAACCATGGCACCATGAGAAGGCTGCATCTTCCTGGGAGGCTGCTTAAACCCACGATGTTTTGCTGGGAGGCCCAGACGGTGGACGGCCACTTGGGGATCCAGCCCTGGCATCTCATCGTAACTCCAGGAAAACACATCACGGTGCTGTTTTAGGATGTCTGCGTACTGATGCCGCTCCTCGAGTGACATGGCTGCACTAATCAATGTGGGTTTCGGATCTGCCTCGCTACCAAGGTTCACCTGTACCAGTTCATCAACCGTGGTAGAGACGCCTTCTTCAAAGGCGGGGGGAGCATCCTCCAGGTCATCCTCCCCACCCGTGGGGGGACTTCCCGCGACGGAATGTGCTTCTGGGCTATCAAGATCCACGGGGCAGCTGGTGCCGGCTTGGTCAGTAGCGGTCATCACATCGGGAGACTCGCTTGCCATTGAGACCATAGCAATGAAGGCAGTCGATCCTATCTCGTCTGGCCTTTGGCCTAAGGGGCCCCGTTTGATGATATCGAAGCAGTGGTGACGTGTCGGCCTGAGTCGGTTAATTCCAGCCCGGTGGAAGAGACACGTATGGTGCACCGCCGTTGTCATAGGTTTGACGTCCCGGTACCGTATAAGGGTAGGAGATTCCGGGATCACCTGAGCCTAGTTGATGTAGGAGTACGAGGTGATTTTCTGCCGTCGCTTGGACAGGGGAACATGCCTTCCTTGCGTACCCGAAACAAAAAAAAACATTGCCCCATGTCGGGGGTCGTTGCCTCCAATCGGTGGATCGGGAGGATGTAGGCGTCATCCATGCTTGCCCAGGGGTCACTTGTGACCGGGGCAGGTTCATCCTCGCTTACCAGGATTTTCTTATCCTTACTTTTGTAATAACCCGCATCCAGATAGCGAGACTCACAAGAAGCGAATGGGGACGCGTCTCCTTGGAGCACGCCTACTCGACCATTGAGCGAGTACTTGAGGCACTGGTGATACGAAGAAGGGACTGTTGCATGCAGATGGAGCCATGGCCTACCCATCAATGCGTTGTAGGCGGTGTCCTGAGAAACAACCATGAACTCGGTGCTGGAAATTAAGCCACCAAATTGAGTCTTCAGGCGGATCTTGCCGACTGGGGTTTGCTCTGTCCTGTCGTACCCCTGGATACTTAGGTTAGAGGGGTTTAAATCACCTTCGGACAGACCCAGCTTTCGTAACGTCCGGGTCGGAATTAGATTGATTCCAAAACCTGTGTCAACGAGGCAGCGACGGACTTCCACACGGTTGAAGTGGCCAGTGATATACAGTGGGCGAATGTACCCCTGTATGGGAGGGTCCTCATCTTCACCGGTGAACGAGATAACCGCCTGACATTCGGCGTTTTCAATCGTCTCGGTATGGAAGGCTTCTGCAGCTGCTACCTCCGTCTCGAACTGGAGGGGGCTCCTTAGGGCCTCGGCAAGTGCTTCACGCATTTCAGATGACAGGCAAAGGGCCTCAAGGATGGAGAGCCTCGCCCGAATTCCGGCCAGGTGCTTTAGAACATCGTACTTTCATGCCAAACGTGAACCTCTTCTTACAGGAGGTCGTTCGGCATTTGAGGGCACATCGGGTTCGGCTAGCTGAACCGACGATCGACTAGTACTGGGTACATCTTGCTGCCTACCAGTAAAAGCCTGAAGAGTAGTCGCTGGACTAGGATTGGACAGCGTAGGCTGTCCTGTAGCCGGGCAAGACTGATTATGATACGGACGAGGCGGCTCCCCCCGATCCAGTAGCATGAATGGAAGTGGAGGTAGAGCCGAGGGTGTTGGATGGGTCAGCGCGTGCTGAGATCCACGCTGAGCCTGCTGCCTAGTCTCGGTAGCGTTCACTGCTTTTCCACAAATGCCTGCTGACGTGCCTCGATGACCGGCGCGATTGCAATTCCGCTGACGTTGACATCGGATGGAAACGTTAGGGAGGTCCACCTGGCATTCCCCCTCGTCGAGGGTCATATAGGGATTTACCAGCTCCACGGTGTTAACTGAAGCATACCCTTGGCTATCGCTTGAGGAGTCATCCACCGCTGGGCGGATTCTGGGAGGAATCCCCATTTCGGGGGGCATAAAGTCGCTGAGAGTGAGGGATGACGACGGCACCGGCGGTGCACGTTGCTTCTTCTTGCGTCGCCGATGCTTTCCCTTTTGGGAAGGGGCCGACTGTGATGATGATGCAGAGGCACCGGCTACTTCTTCCGAAGGTTACGACTACTTCAGGTGAGCCCGGATGATACCATGGGCACGGAAGACGGTTTTTCGAGCCATCCAATCGTCATATTTCTGGGATCCGCGGCTAGGGACCTGCTGCCACTCACCTTCACTATCACTGCCGATTTCTGATCCTGCAAAGACACCTGCCACTTGCGCTGGTGCTGGGCCCAACTTAACTATGTTGTTGTTGACCTGGTCTTGAAGCCAGTCCTTAAACACATACCATTGCTTGAGGGTGTTCCCCCAGATCCGATGATAAGGGCAATAGTTGGGGTGATCGGTGAGATGCGCCTCCACCGGCATTTTGCACTCAGGAAGGCGCACAATCCCTTGCTCCAGAGCACTTTGGAAGTAACCAGGGACCTGAGTTTCGTTGAACGAATAGGTCTGGTACCTTCTTTCCGGATAGGGGGCCCTGGGGGCCTGGCCCTGACGAGGGGTCGGAGGGGCCTGTCGAGGAAGCGGCACCTGATTGTCTCGCCTAGGTGGTGGTGGCACGTTGTGCGGGGGAACCTGTCGTTTCTGAGGCAGTCGCTGCTGGGCAGGAGCCTGTGCTTGAGGTGGAGGACCTCTGCGGGGTTGCGGGGGTGGTGCCACCGGCAGCAACTCCAGCTGCCTCGGGGCTTCTATTTGAGCCACCGCGGCGGGTTCAGCCCTGGCGGTTCTCCTGGCTGGGATCATAGGGGGCAACAAACGTGCCTAACTAGCATGTTGCAGGGCTTCCTCGAGGCACTGGGCCTTATCCGAGAAATCTCTGAACCCTCCAGGGTAGTTCTGGGTAATTAGGGAGGGTACTAGCTCGGACTTGGCGTTCCCCACACACATAGTCAGTAATTGCTCATGAGTCAGTGGCATATCGAGGGAATACGTAAGTCCCTTCCACCGGGCGATGAAATCTGCAACCCGCTCATCAGGCCTCTGTTTGCAGTTGAAGAGGTCTGCAATGTTGGTCTTTCACGTGGTGGAGCTGAACTGGTATAAGAACTGCCAGCGAAGATCCTCCCAACCGGTCATCGATCTGATAGGGAGCTGGCTGTACCAGACGAATGCCGGACCTTCCAATGTTTGTACAAAACATCGGAGTTTGGAGGCTTCTTGCTGAGCCGGGGTCCCTAGAATGGGGCCACACCTGGAAAAGAAATGAGCCAAGTGCTGGGACGGGTCCCCTGTCGCGTTTAAAGGCGAGAAAGTGGGGTTCCCAAAACCCGAAGGCGCGGGCATATCATCCACCCACGCGGGATAAGGCATGCCATCCGGTCGGACCGCCACCTGCCGCGTTTCCAATGACTCGAGGCGGGCTGTGAGTGCCGCAATAAGGTCCTCCGGGTGGGTTTCCCTGTCTTGACGGGGATCCCTAACCACAAGTGCATTGCCAGGTTCTTTAACACGGTAGACGGCTTCGGCCGCTCGTGGGTCAACTGGCTGGACGACCTGCGGGGCGACTGGGGGAACCCGGGTTGGATTCTTCAGATTGCCCCATCGCTCGGGGGGGTTTGGCGAGACGTATCGCGCCCTCTTGTCGTATGTTCCATCTTCCGCCCTGTCTGTGGCAGTAGCATGATCAGGGTTGCCCGGAGGCATCTCACCGGGGGGAATTTTTCCTGCCCCTGCTGCCCCGGCCTGGGATTACCATAGTCAGGTCGCCGCTCTGCGGCACGCTCAGCCAAGAGTTCGTCAACCATGCTCTTCTGCTCAGCAAGCTACTGGCTTAACGCGGCCTTCTCAGGATCCTCTTCCGTCTTCTACGTAGAGGAAGACGGGTCGGAGTGCTTGACAGCTTCGACGTGCTCCTTACCCTTGCCGATAATTCTACCGAGTACCAGCGATTCGGTGGGTACGGGGAGGCCCAGCAGGTTCCTCTGCTGACGGGTAACTCTCCCTGATGGGTCCAGCAGCGGCGGTGCACCCTCTGGGGGGAAGTCTCCATCAAGGAGTTCTAGTTCGTCTTCCCTGTCCACAATGTCGGCCATGTGGACCGCGATTCCTCTCGAGGGAATGTCCTCGATGTCGCATAGCGAATCGGGTTTCCGTCGAATAGGATCGAAAATAAGGGAAGCATAGTGTCCCCAACCATGGACTTGCACATGGGGGGTGGCTTCCCTGACGATTCTGCGGAGTTCTTTACGACTCTGAAAGCATTTTCATTGAAGGGCGCTCTAGTGGCCAGGCGACTCAGGGTGCTGGGCCACAAGGAGTGCGGCTGCAGCAATCAGGCGGCACTTCTCGCCTATTTCTTCGAAGTGCTCTCGACTTCTGGGGTACACCACCCATTCAAAACGGATGTGGAAGTGTGTCGCCCATAGGGTTCGACAAAAACACCCCACTTATTTAGGGGTAAGAGACTCTGGTACGCGAAAATTCAGTGCTACCGTCGGCCAGAACTTCTCCGGGAAGTAATCCGCTGCAAGAATACTCCAGAATCTCCTGTGCTCGGACTCAGGGTCTGGCCCTGTGTTGCCCCACTCATCCACTGGGGGCGGCTGAGGAACCGGTAGCGGTACCGAGGCGGAACTCTAGGATAATAAGCTCGGCGGTGGAGAGTACGGCAAACGAGCTGACTGGCCGCCGAATTCCGGGCCATCCTCCGAAGAGTGAGGTGACCTGGCCACGATGTCATGATATGACGGGCTGATAACCACAGCTTCCGGAACAGGAGCCGCGGCTACCGGAAACAGGTCGTGTCATCGCTCTACCGTCGTTGGCCCCCAAAATAACTCTTCGTGATCTCTGGTAGAGGTAGAGGGATCTTCTGGTGACAGAGGTGGTGATTGCGCGATCGAGACCTGCGGAATTCCCAAGATTTCTTCCTCCTGGATGTATCTGCGGAGAGACACGGGAATTCGGTGGACCTCAAATTCTGGGAGAATGAGGCTAACGCGTCTGGTTCCTGCCCCAGTCCTTGATATGGAGGAGCGGGGAGAAGGTTCCATCGCTGAATCGCATTCCTCTTCCGAGTTGGAGAAGCGGGCAGGTTTGATCTCCACCTGGGCCTTCCCAGGATTCTTCTTGTGGCGGCGACGACCCGCTCTTCTGCCCCGGGGCGGCTCTTCGGGATAGGGTTGATCCCCATTAGGCAGCCTCGGGGCGGTGCTGGCGCCGTGGCAGAGAGGGCCCCCACTCGAGATAGCCGGGGTGCGTGGGGCACCGGGGAAAATGTCAAAGGGTACATGGGGAGGACCTCCATGAACAGTACCCATGTGGGCGGGGCCTCTGTTGGAATTGGCAGGAGCATGGAGAGGACCTCCATGGTCACTGTGGGTGGAGCGAGGCAGACCTTCACTCCTCGAGTTGCTGGGGCGAGGAGGACCTTCGCCGGTTGCAGAGAGGACATAGGGAGGGCCCCCACGTTGGAGAGGGACCGGATGGACGGTGCCTTCAGGTTGGCAGCCAGGGGTAGGAGGATGGACTCCATACCCTGTAGAGTGGGCGCGGGAAATGTTTCCGCGATGAGCGTCACTACCGCGGGGCAGGTCTTCCTGCAGGATGGGGGTAGCACGAGGCATACCTCCATGACGAACCTCGAAGCGGGGACGACCCACGCTCTGTGGAGTAGTGGTACGGGGAGGACCTCCGTACGGGGTGACATTACCGCGGGTTAGCTCATGGCTATCACCACTTGGGCCTGCAACCCGGAGAGTCAAACCAGCCTTCCCATGGGGCGGTTGGGGTCTCGATCCTGGTTAGATGAAGGAGTGCCCCTGCTCAGTGTATGCAGGGGATTCACGATACACGTCGGCGGTGGCTCGGGCCACTGTAGCTGTCGACGTTGACACGCCATGGCGAGCGTCCTCATCCCGTGCCCGGCGCTGACGTCGGGTCAGGCGAGCTGGTGTAGGTGGTGCAGGGACGTAGTATGCCTGCTTTTCTTGCGGGGTCGGACGGCGGCGCTGACGCGGCCGGACGGGAGCTCTCGCCTGGGGTCCCCGGGTCGGGGCCCTAAGCGGACTGAGCGGGACTGCGCCCGCCTCTTCAGCGTAAGGCGAGGAGTCGTCAAGGCGTTCCGGAGACAAGCTCCCAAAATGGTTGAATGTTGGGGTGGGGAGAAGAGTCTCCATGCGCGCCCTGTTAGGGTGGCGTTGACGGTGGGGCCTGGAGGCCTCTAGATCCAGGCGGGCCATATCCCTGGTTGGGATGACCCCTTCTTCCTCATACCTGCACACGAGGTTGTTGATCAACCTTCGCTGGATGACCTCTGATGGGGAGAGGGGACGTGGGAACCCTGTATTCCGCAATGTGGAGGCCGTCATGGCGGTAGTGGCGCTACATGGGGTGGCCGTTGTGGTGTTTCCCCTGCCCCTATGTGGGCGAGGAGCGGATGGTGACCACATCTCTGTAACAGCAACCTGGTTCCTGGCAAACGAAGGGAACAACTCGTCTGTACTGAGAGGAAAAGGATTGAGAGCCAGTTCCCCAGCGTCCTTCCATTCTCCATGTCTGTAAGAAGGATCCACGCCAACACGCTGCAGAGTGAAGTGCCCCATGTTCTACTGCCCCGACTTCCGGTGAGTTTCACGAAAGGCCCTCTATTTGCTTGGCGGGACCAGGCATCGGATGTCTGAATCCAGTGACACGTCAATCTACTGGTGTCTCGAACGCTACTAATCTCCATATTGAGGAGAAGAATTTCACATCGGGTTCACCATTTCTGCTTCCGACGCTTTCCGTCGGGGCGCGCGCATCCATCTTTGGAGGAGGATGACACGCCGCCTTGTTGCCCCGCATTCCCGCTTTCCAAAGGCGGGTGGCATTCGCTCCTTATTCAGGGACGTCTGCTCCATGATCGAAATGGTATGATGGGATGTCGGTTCTTCCTTCCATGGATTCCTCCTCGGAACTCATCACCTAGTCCGGGTCTCCCTCATAGATTTAATATGTAGTTCGTGAAACTCTTCCCAGTGCCATGTTTCCATGGACGCCGGTTAATTACACTACTTCTGTCGGGACATTCCAAAGGGTCCAGTCAGGGCAGCAACCTTCAGTCAGGGTAGTAGTCACGTTGAGGCATCAGTAGCGTGTCTGGATGCTGGGGTACCTGGCATGTCTATCTGTTATCCTTGGTAACAAGGCTTCTCGAGGGCGTCGAGGCCCGAGGCATCCCACATCGAACGCATGGAATTATATGTTGTAGACACATATATGAGGTTTTCCTCAGCTTCCTGTGCTCAACACAGGGTATGTCGCGAGTTTAACGTCTAGCGGAGACGGATCAACCCAACCATAGAATTACCTAGGATAGATCGGATTGAGGGATCCTCCTTGAAGGGATGTCGATACCGGGGCCAGCCCATGGATGGCTGTGAAGAAGAGCGTACCGACATGGTCTCACCGGGATAAGACGGTCCGGGCGAGAATCAGTTCGTGGGATAGGTTGATGAATGGAGTGGAGGGAGAGTGAAATGGGACCATCGCAAGGGCGATGGTGAAGTTGGGCTTGATCCTTAACGAGGCTTCCTACGTATCCCCATGGTGGGGAATCAATGTCCGCGTAGTTCAGGATGGTGCCGGTAAACCGACGTGGAGCTGGACCTTGGCCCGATGAACGTCGTCAGCGAACCAACGTGAAGGTGGACCTTGGTCCGATGGGCATCGTCAGAGTACCGACATGAAAGTGGACCTTGGTCCAATGAGTGGGGGGGTACAGTTTAATGTCATGCTGGACGAGGGCGAAACTAGACGTGAAATGAACGACCGAGCAATGTGGCTTGAACCTCATAGAGGCTTCCTACGTACCATGCCTTGACACGGATCAAAGACCTCGTAGTTCAGGTGGGAATGGGTCGCAGCGGCTTACCACTGGACCAGAACGCGGTTTAACGTCATGCTGGACGGGTGTGAGACCCGACGTGAAATGACGGGTGGGCTTGAACCTCATGGAGGCTTCCTACGTACCATGCCTTGACATGGATCAAATACTTCGTAGTTCATAAGGGATTCGCCGGTGAATCGACGTAAAATTAGTCCCGGGGGTCCACTATTGGTGAGCTTGAACCTCATGAAGGCTTCCTACGTACCATGCCTTGACATGGATCAATGTCCTCGTAGTTCGGATGAGTCACAACGGATTGCCGTCGGACCGAGATGCAGTTTAACGTCATGCTAGATGGGAATGGGACCCGACGTGAACTGACAGGTGGGCTTGAACCTCATGGAGGCTTCCTACGTACCATGCCTTGACATGGATCAAAGAACTCGTAGTTCATAATGGGAATGCAGTTTAACGTCATGCCGGACGAAGGTGGGAACCGATGTGAAGAAACGACGGGTGGGCTTGAACATCAAAGAGGCTTCCTACATACCATGCCTTGACATGGATCAAAGTCCTCGTAGTTCGGAAAATAATGTTTAACGTCATGCTGGACGATAGTGAACCCTGACGTGAATAAACGACGGGTGGGCTTGAACCTCATGGAGTCTTCCTACGTACCATGCCTTGACATGGATCAAAGACCTCGTTGTTCGAAAAGGGATGAGGGGTCAGGGTCGGTGCTCACCCTAAGCCCACGTGAGTCATGCTCGGTGTGAGAAACAAGAGGTTGCAAGGACCTGACGATCACGTCACGAGGGGTGCGTCCGTGAGAAGCGAAAAGGGGCTTACGCGTTGGGCGGCCCATGGTGTTGGGACTTACTCCAGGATGGAGGCCCAGAGGGGGGTGCCTTGTTCCCTAACACGCCCTCCACTGACCTTGGTAGTGGGGAAGTACGGAGATACACGGGTGCAATCATCCGTACGAAAGGTTAGGGGATTACGCTCTGAGGCATCCCTTCCCCTAAGAACATACGCGAATCCGACAAGGAGGATCTCATTCCATGTGCAGAAGAGTTCCATTCCCGTGGAGACGGGTGGTGTAAAGAATGTTCGAGCTGGGGGGACCCTTCGTGAGGGAGACGAGGTTGGGTCACAGTTTAACGTCATGTGTTGAGGAAGTGGTGCTTGGCAGTATAACGTCCTGCAGCTCGGACGAGGTGGGTTCACTCCACACCCCTAGGACTTACATAACCGTTTCCCTCTGGTCCATGGGGAAGGGAAGGTACCAGTAAGGCCATGGTTAAGGGGGGTCATGGAGCGAACCATCGAGGGGTCCACGTTAGCGAGGCTATGCGAAGAATCAATAGTCGTTGGCGTGCCTATGTGAAGAAGCATTAGGCGAAGCAACGCTACGGGTGGTATTGTCCATGGGACTTTGAAATCACATCGTGCAAACCTGGAGGGTCGCACGGGAAGAGGAATCGCTAAGCAGAGGAGTGTGATTTGCGAAGTGGAGTGCCTTGGCCTTATCATGGGGCATAGGTGTGAGTGGAAGGTGCTTCACGAAGTGGAACAGTGTTCGCGGAGTACTGCCTCGCGAAGAAGGAGTGCCTCGCGAAGCAGGGTCCTGCAAAGCAATGTGCTTCGCGAAGTGGAGCGATCCTGCCTTAGCATGGGGATCACTAGCATGGGTTGGGTGTTTCGTGAAGCATAAATGCTCCGCGGCTTCCTGGGTTCCCTTTGGAATCCCCTTCCTTCACGGATGCCCTTGAGCTTCGCGAAGGGCATCCCTCTCAGGAGAGGGGCTCAAAATGAGACAAAGCAGAGGCGTCTCGCGAAGTAGAAATACCTCGCGGAGCTCATGATTCCCGGGGCAAAGAGTGCTTCGCGATTCGGGAGAGGAGAAGCTGAAAGGTCGTATTGTCCATCCTCGGGACTCAGGGGGAATCCAGTATTTATAGGGAAGGGGCGCTGCGAAGCGGAACTCGCACGCCGCCTCTGGTGCTTCGCGGCGGCTCGCGAACGTCAACCGCGTTCGCGGAGAATCACCGCCTCTGGAGCTTCGCGGCGGCTCGCGAACGTCAAATGGGTTCGCGGAGCATCACCGCCTCTGGAGCTTCGCGGCGGCTCGCGAACGTCAAATGGGTTCGCGGAGGATGACCACCTCTGGAGCTTCGTGGTGGCTCGCGAACGTCAAATGGGTTCGCGGAGCATTACCGCCTCTGGAGCTTCGCGGCGGCTCACGAACATCAAATGGGTTCGCGGAGCATTACCGCCTCTGGAGCTTCGCGGTGGCTCGCGAACGTGAAATGGGTTCGCGGAGGATTACCGCCTCTTGTGCTTCGCGGCGCCGCCATGGTCGGGGCGCTTCGCGGCGGGGCTTCGCGGCGGACCTTCGCGAGGCAGCGCGCCGGCCTTCTTTTTCGTTCCTTTCTTTCGGGCCACATTTTTGGCGCCAACAATATTCTTGTTCTAGAAGTGAATATGTTTTCTATGATGTTTTAGGGATTTTAGTTATTTATTATGAAATAGTAATCATTATGAGATTTCTTGTTACTAAAAAATATAATATGAATTTATCCATAAAAATATTAGTTGTACTATTTTCATATAATTTTAAATATCAATTTGCGGATATATGATTCCTATTATGTTGGAAGTTATAGTGATATGATCATTGGATAGTTGGAGCGTCATATTGGATAATAGTGATTGGTGCACTTTTCATATCAACTAGTGGATTTGGTGGTTTAATTAGAAAATATAAAAGAATTTTAGATTTTTGTGGTTGTTCTTAAGTTCGTGGATGTTATCCATGAAGTGAAATTAATTATACTTAAATGATGTGACATTGAGTTTGGAATATAGGAACAACCCAATGTATATCTAAATTTAATGGAACTTTATTGAATGACACCTTCTGAGTTTAGAATGATTTAGTTGAATATAAATGATCTACTATAAAATGGTTTCATCTTTCCTAAATTCAGTAATTTGGAATCGTTCATGTTACTTTCCAAGAAGGTGAATAGTAGAGTGTGGTTTTTCATAGATTGCCATTGGTAGAAATAGGTGAAGGTGAACTACCATTCTCCCCTCCAAAGTATTGATGATTTATTTGATTATTTCAGTGAGTAATTTTGAATGTACATGATGATATTTAGTATTTATATCATAAAATAACGGTGAAAGAGGAGGTTATCTTAATGAGTTAAATCGATCTCATTGTATAGAGACTGAGTTGATGGATAAGTGATTTATAATTATAATTTCACTTGTTGCTTTCATGACCTTGCTGATTTAAGAGATCTACAAGTTCTAATATATTTACCCAGTAGTGTCTTTTTATGACATTATCATGTATCCATTTTTGGGGATGGTCATGATGATCATCTGAGGGATTTTATAGAGGTTTTTTGATGATATCATATGTGAGGTAAGTTCTCCAAGTATTCGTTTTGGATGCATGAGGTAACATTCTTAGACATTCCATGTCTCTGTAGGGAGTAGAAATGGATAATTTCATGTCAGAAGCAGTTGATTCATAGGAGCCTCCTAAGAATATTCATGTTGTTTTATGCATAAATGGAATTTATAGTCGTTACATGATAATAGTATTTAATTTATCTAAAATTATATCCCCATATATATAGTTGAAAAGAAGGGTCCATTTCTCTATTTAGGTTGTTCGTTATCCAGATATTCTTCTATATCTAAATGATAGTCAAATTAGTTCTTTAATACATTAAAATCTATATATATGATTCATGTTTATTGTTATTTATGACATTTTCTACCTAAAATGTGTTTTATCCCACTGAATAATGATGATTATATATTGTATACGAATTTTAATAAACTAAACCTTACCGACCATTACTTTTAAGAAACTCTGATGCTTGAGGTGTCCTTAGTGTTTTTAGGACATATGAGTTATTCCAATAGTAACTCAGTTCAACAGTATTCCAAATCCAATTTTTCAACATTGACTCATCCTAGTGGTATCTTTCTGTTGGTGGATCTCATGATGTTTCTACATGATAGTGGTAGCTTTTTGGTGTCCCCTAATATTGGCTCTTAGTGATGGCTCCCAAGCAGAGGATCCTTGGTGGTGTCCCCCTGGTGATTCACCCTAGATGTATCTCTCTCGAGGTGAAATGCTACCGGTGACACATTGGTGGTGGCTCATCTGTAAGTGACTCACTAGTGATGAATAACTGATGGTGACTGAAAAATGGTGGCTCGTTTTGTAGTGACTCTCTTATGTTGACTCATCTGGCGATGGTGGTGACTCATCTCAAAAAATTTCGAACATTTAATAATTTTCCATATTTTCCTTCTTTACACTTTGTTACATATATATTGATGATAAATGAGTTATAGGGAATAATTAATTATTTTTAAATCCATTTAAAAGGATATCATTAATATCATAAATTCCCACAATGTTTGAACACATTTAAATTGCAAAACAACATGGTTTTATAGATATCACCCATTAATGGAAATTCTATGTTGTTACAAATCCCATTAGTTCTGAATATAATCCTTCTAACGTTGAGAACTCCAATTTATTCATTACATCTTTTTTATCATGGTATCTTACATACCAAATATTTATTAACATTGGAGTCTTGAAATGAGGTGCATCAGTTGGTTTGAGTCCCCCATTAAGTAGTTTCCTCCATTATGCACACTCCAGTTTAGTGAAAAAATCCATTAAAGAGGGTTTCTTCCTTCCAATTAGGTTTTACCATCATTTCACTTTATGTGTATCATGCATGATTATTTTCTTATCATTTTATTTTGTTATCATGGTTTTAAATTGATTAAGAAAGATAATTAATCATTTTAAAGTGGATTTAAAGAAGAGGGGAAATGCGAATTTTTATTTTACAGCCTTTATTGAGATGATTTGATAAACTTTAATAATATTATTGTATGTGTGTAATTAATTGATAAAAATTGTGTTTATTCATGGATGAATTATGTTTAAGCAGCGTCCTTTTTAAATCTTCTAGTTTTTTTGATTGAATGGTATATATATTCAGTTAATTAAATAGATTCCCAAGGATCTTATGGCTTTTATGATAAAAAATTTAAATAAAAAAGTGAAATAGAATAAGATCCCCCTTTTCTAAAACATAATTTGTTGTGTTGTTGTATATAAGGTGATGTTTGGAATTACTATAGTTTTTTTGTGTGGGTTCAATGTGATGTGATGTAGCTATATTGTTATGTTTCTTGGGGAAGTGGATGAGATGTGGTTTTATAGTGGTGATGTGATGGGTGTGGTATGCTTATACAGAAAGGCTATGAAAATAGAAGTGGTAGTGAAATGATTTGTATGTGGAAGTTGGGTAGTGTTGTTGTGATTATGTTCTGCGCATGGTTATTTTATATCTTCCAATGTATTTATGGAAGTAATTTTTTATGTTAATGATTTATAGTGGTCATGTTTAATGATGAAATTTATGATGGGTTGTGTTGTTTAATAGGTTAATGTATATAAATAAACTAATTTGTTGGAAATATGAAAATTATTTATTTATTAATGGAATGGTTTTTCTAAAGAATATTTATTACAAAAAATAATTATGGTTGATAAATTAAAATTTATTGATAAAACAGTGTCTCTAGATAATGGATTAATGACTAATATATTAATTAGTTCTTCCATTTTTCTTTTGGAACTTTTTGCATTAAGAGGTAGAGGTGATTGTGTGGATTATGTGATATTTTTAGTTTTTTATTAACTCATAAAATGGGATCGTGTGTTGTAACTCAATGTGTATATTCAATTTAGGTTCTTTGGATATTTATATGCTCCCATAAATTTTTATTAAATGTGTTCCAACAACCGCATAGTCATGTGGGATGGTGTCTTTCCCAAACCTCCCAAGGGTAGGATGGATGGATGACCACTATCTCTCATACACCCCCTCTTCAGGGAGAGGTATGTATTGTACCTGATGTGATGATCAGGTTTCTGTTAGTAAATTATATAGTGGTTTTGATGGCCGAGGTGTGCTCATGAATGTTATGACATGTGGCCCATGTGTCTTAGAGATGAGATGTGGTGTGGTGATTAGGTGTTTTCGAGATGAGATGTGTTGTGTTTTCAAAGATGTATTAGGGATGAGATGTGGTGTGATGTATTATAAGTGAGAAAGTGGAATGTGATTTGTAGTGATAGCTCAGGTGTGTGTGGGGGTGATGTGATTTAGTGTGATGGCCCATGTGTGTGCAGGTGGGATGTGATGTGTTGTGATGGACCAAGTCTGGGGGGGATGTGACTTGATATATTCATAAGTGGTTCGAGCTTCAGGACACTTTCCATTAGGGCGTGAGAGTGTCCAATACATGGGAAAGTGGTACGGGGTACCCAATAATCAATATGCTTTATATTATATATTATTTTACTTGCATGCATTATTTGTTGGGTAATCCTTGGTGTAGTTGGGGTTTTGATTCATATAACATTTTAGGTGTTAATTATTTCAATAAAATTCAAAAGGGTTCATTATTATTCTCTTATAACATGTGCATAAGAGAATTTGGTTTTCCTAATGAGTATACTTGTATGTTCAGCCCATGTATATAAAAACAAATTTTAAGATCCAAGGAGGACTTTTTGGATCGTGTTGGACATTTCTAGTTCAGGACTTTGGAATTATTTTCATGTCACTACTTCATCTTTTATTATTTTGGGATTTCATTTTGAGACTTTAATATTTATCAATTTGGATTTATAGATGAACTATGGGATGGTTTGGATTTATATTATATTTCCTCATCGAGTTTTGGGTCTGATTTATCCTATCTCCCAATATTGTTTTCTTATAAAGGCTAATGCATCCAATATTATGATATCATTAACCCATTGTTCTAGTCACCAACCCAAGGCCTGGTGGAGGAGGGAATCAGAGTTCTTTACCTTCCATTTTTCATTTCCATCCCATATGGGATTTCATTGGAGAGATGGGGTCTTGACATAGTGGTATTAGAGCTGATGGTTTTGATAGAGGGTGTAATTTAGACACAGGCACAATAAAGAATGCATGGGATGGAAGAGAAACAATTTCATATGATCTTGGGTGTGACATAGGCCTAGGAAGAGCAGCTATGACATAAGATATTTTGTCACCATTTGATTCAATATAATGACTTTGAGCCTACCAAATGACCAGGTGGGGCAGGACTGCTTTCAGGGTAGAGACCTAGGATAGGTGCATGCATCATCATACTTAGTGTTCCTATTATAATTGGTTAATTTTGTGAAGTTAAAATTAATTAAATGAATCATGTTATTTCACGTCTATTTTCTTGGCATTTCAATTTTTTATTGCTAATAAATAGTTATTTTTTTCATATAGTTCATATAGCCTAAAAAAGAATAAAATTATACTTAACTAGAATATGATAGATTTTATAAACCTTATTTTGGTTTAAATTATTCATTTACATTCCAATTATTTCATGATTCATAGTAAATTTAATTTTTCTTCGTTTATTATTATTTTATAACATTCAATTTAGTTTTCTTAATGTTTCAGACTATTTTAGAATCTTGCATTGTATATTTTGTTGAAAACGACTCCTTGAAATTTAAAAAAATTATAATGAATGATACCTCAAATATACTTCATACTATCTTGAAAAAATAAATTATTTTTTAATCATCTTTATTACAATTATAGAATACATGTGAATTAATGTGTCTTTTACTGCTTTCCATTTTTAATTTTTCATGAGAATGTGTTATGAAAATGTTTAAAACATGGTATTAAATGTTTTGTTTCATTTTCTATTATAGAATATTACTAATTCAAATGAATTCATTTCCTTCCTTAAATCATATAACATTACATATAGTTTTTGAATGATTTAAATTGACTAGGAAGCATGTTTAGTGTAATCTTTTGTGAACAACTATATAATTTTGAAAACCCTTATCAAATATGTTACCTTAAAGTAGATTTATCTCTACCATGATAATATAAGTAATTCTTAAAACATTATTTTATTTATTATGGTTCCCTAATGAGTTAATATACAATTATTTTATTTACAATTGTTATTTATCATAACCATTTGTTGTATACATGATGTAAAATGTTTCATTAGACAGTTAAATTCTGATGTTTTGGAAAATTTAAATCTTAATTATTGACAATTAATTTGAATTTGGAATCTATGAAAAGAATAAATTGGTCTTTATTTAGAATGTTTTTAGATCTATTTTACTGATATAATTATATGTTTTAATCTTTTGATAGGGTATAAACTCTTATGAAATATATTTCTAAATTAAAGAAACTAACAAGCATTCTCTGTGGAAACATATTGAGGCTGAAAACTATAAAAACGTTGAACTTATTTTTTATGAATTATAAAAATTCCTAATAACTAAAATAACCATACCTCACATGTTATGTCATGATTAGTTTGTTATGTGAATAATTTCTAATGTTCAAATAGTTTTTGTGGTAAGTAGGAATGTTATAGTATGAATTATTTGATCGTGTATCATGTTTAATATGTTGCATTTAAATAAATAATTAGTATCAATTTTTTTTATTTTCATTAACATTCATGATTTTATGTGTAATAAAATAATAAAATAATTTTTATCTAGAGCCTGATATAGCATAAAACATACCAATACAACATCTGATGTTTTAATTTTTTTTATAAGGCATGTTTCCTTGAGAAAAAAAATTATTAATGAATTTTTATCTTGAGAAGGATAATGCATGATGTATAATAATACAATATGTGATGTTTTTTATTTCATGGTTAAAAAGTATGTTTTATTTTGATTATTCAAAAATTGTGTTTTTTGTGTAATGTTGTGAATGAATTGAAGAAAAGAACCTAGAATGAATAATTTTTCAAATGAATATTGGAAGTGGATTTCCATGACAATAAGACGAACATAAAATGTCCCCTTTAACCATATTAAACATGATATGTTATATAAAATGAGTGTAATTTTTTCTTTAAATTTGGTGCATGTTATAACCATTTAAATTAAAAACCTGATGTTTCACTAAAAATTACTTGGAAATATAGTGTTTTTTAGTATCAATGTTATTATTTCATTGATGTGTTTATATACCTTCTCGAAAATATATGTTATTGGAATTTTTTTGTTATTTTATTGATGTATATTATGATACCCATGATATGATTTCTTATATAATCTCACCCTACCATAATAGTATAATTACATATATATAGTTAATGAACTGATTCCTTGTGGAAAATTTATGATTATATGAAATTAATCATGATAAATAATGAGATGAAGTAATATAATCCCTTAGGTAATTAGGAAAGATGTTATGTGATATTGATATGTGTGTTTTTTCATGTTGTGATTCGTTGTGTGACATGTGATTTAAAACATCAATCATTTGAATAGGGGAAAACATGAACCATAATTGAGACTCGTTATACTTTGACATGATTAAACCCATGTAGGTAATTAGTACCTCCCAAATAAGATAATATCTCATTATACGAAAATTAAATCCTTGATTTATGTGTTTGGAGATTTTTTTTGTTATGATAATGGTGATAGTTAGTTGGGAATGTGTGGAACATAAGGTGGAAAAAAATTATGTGAAAAAGGTTTCTTTCATATTTATGGTAAGGTGGGGTGGTAATGTGGTTGGGTGAAATCTGTTGTGAAAATTTTCATTAGATAGTGAGTTGGGACAGTGGTTATATTATGTATGGGTTGTAATGTTTGGTGGAATAGGTTTGTGGTTATTTTTGTGAGGTGAATTTTTTTGTAGTGTTGTTATGTTGATTGAATATATTATCAACAGTAAATAGGATTAATCAATTATTTTCATAAATAAAATAGCATTGTTGTTTTGGAAATCAAGAAATTAATGAATATTATATTTCCTTCAATGGGTAAGTATTTTTATAATGGAAGTGATGAGAATATATTAATAGTATCATTTTTTCTGGTTTGTTATGTATGATATTATATTTATGTCCCATGTTATGGACTCTTACATATAACGACATGGAAACACTTTCTCTCATCAAGAAACAATATATTACGATATGTTTAAATCCATGCAGGCATGTTAGTTCTACCCAGTGTGTAAAATATCATCATCTGGTGGATGGATAACAGTAGTTTGAATTATTGTGGTATCTAAATCTAAATTATATATGAGTTATGGTGTTTCTCGGAAAATGTTATGAAAAAATGTTTCATGAATTTTATCTTAGTAAGTAATGTTTTATTATAAAAAATGGGAAATTTTATAATTGGATAAAAAAGATTATTCCAACCATGTTTTTGGTTTTTTTTACATGATGAATTATTTTATAATACATGTTGTGTGTGATGAAAACCACAGATTGGGAAGTAATGAAAAAAATAATAAAAATTGAAAAAATGTTCTTGATATGAAATGATGATTTCAAAAATAATATTGATAAAATGAAAATGGGGTTGAATGGTTTATTATTTTAGTTGGGATGATTTAATATGAGTGGAATGAGTTTTAAAAAATAATAATTAATATCTATTTCTGAAATAATGTTCATGGAGGTGTGAAATAAAACTTTTAAAAACTATACAAATATTGGATTGAAGAAATATTTCGTAAAATGAAATATGATTTTATTAAAAATAAATTATGTTTTTGAAACTCATGTACTTGATTAAAATTATAAAGAATGAATTACATGAAAAAGAATGTTTTCATAAAAAAAATTTAGTATGTATTGCATGATACGTTCTTATGACCATCTAGGTGGCCTTTTTTTATAGGTATCTACCATAAGAGATTGTTTTTAATGTGTAATTTTGATTCACACTTCTTCTCTATTGTGATTTATGTATTCAAAACATATTGATAAACTTGATAGGTATCTCATGGGTTTGTTTTTTGGACCACCATTTTCATTCCTTATCGTTTTTTTGGTTGTCATGTACAAACCATTCCCATGGATTGGGTGTTTGAGAGGCATAGTTTTTTAGAGGATAGTACTCATTAGAGTGATATATATATGTGAGCTCAGTATCCAGAGTGGTTTTGATTTTTACATGCTATGTTTTCTTTGTGATGTTATTCTTTGACCAATAAATTATATAAAATATATTTTTTCCCGTGATTTGATGTGTACTGTGTAATATTGTTCTGACATGAGCAAAAGGGATGTCCTGATTTCAAATCAAGATACATTTTACTAAAATTATATTGAACCCATGATGGTGAGTCAGTGATGACCATAGTGGATAAAATCTTTACATATAAGATAGAATTCCTTGATTCCAATATTCAAGGAAGAAAATTTGTGATCAGTTATTGTTTTTTTGGGATTGAAGGGATTTTTGGTTGTGTATCAAGTGTAACATGATCCTTGAGAGGTATCATGAGGGTTCGTTGTTTAGAACCATCCTCTCTTTTCTTTTGTGGTGATTTTGAATTCTCAATGGGGAGAATAGTTTTATAGGTATCAAGTTTAAAAACCCAACCCTTATGATCTAATTCATAAACAAAATTATGCTTGAGCATTCCAGGTGTATTCTTGAGTGTATTTGGGGGTATATGAGTCATTCCAACAGTAACTCATTTCAAAAGTTTTCAAAATTATCAGTTTTCCAATAGTGACTCATCCTGGTAGTGACTCCCTAGTGGTGGCACCCTAATGATGGATCCATGGTGATGGATCCCTAATAATGGATCCATGGTCTGGGCTCCCTTTTGGTGGCTCTCTAGTGGTGGATCTATGGAAGTGTTTCCCTATGTTTGGCTCCCCAGTGGTGGAACACTGGCAGAGACTCCCTAGATATCCTCTGGTAGTGATTCATTTGGTGGTGGTGATGAATCATTACAATAGTTTTCCAAATTTCTATAATTTTCAATTTTTTCATGGTTTCAGCTTTTACACCCATTTTGATGATAAATGAGTTTAATTACATATGTAATGTTTTTTAATGATTTTTAAAGGATTTTAATCATATCAGAAATTTCTCAAATGTGTAGATTCATTTTAATGGTCAATCTATGTCAATTTATTGTGATCTAACTATAATGTAAATTATTATTTGTTTCGAATCTCGTTTGATATACCCCAACCATTGTTACCCAGATTCGATGCATTATTACATAACATATGCATGAGCACAAGATATCAAGTTTCGAATGACCGGTTATTTTAGTATCCTTGAAAGTAATAGATACATACATACGTTTTACATTACAATATGAAATGAAAAAACTACACTTTGTGTCTCCTTAGAAAACACTCACATCCCTTATCCTATTCATATAGGTCAATCAAAATATTCTTATTCAAATCCTAGAAAAAATAAAACATAATAAATGGGTGATCTCAGATGCCCAGTAAGGATAACAATAAAGGTGAAACTATCATAAAAGACATTAACATTTATGGAAAGGTATAACACTAAAACACAAGTCTTTTAAAAATAATCTTTATCATAATATGGATAAGATAAATCAAATAATGTCATTTACTTATTCACATGGATATTCTACTATTCAACTAATCACATTTAATATCAGTAGAAATTTTCATAATGATGGAATGTATAATATCAGACATCATAACCACATAGTCAAGGACTCTTACAAAGACAAAAAATAATATTTTTTCATGGATTACTTCCTAGACACTATTTTGTCTCATGATACCATCTGATTCATCTAGGGGCTATAAATGGCCTCTCTCATCACTTATTATTTCTGATGCATTCCTTATATGAAAAGGTTGAAACAAAACATAAAAATTCGTTTTAAAACTAGCATACGAAATGTTAACACTTTACCCATAAACCATAATTGTATAAAAATAGAATATCCATAGTAAAACATATTACAAAACCTCCAATACAATATGTAAGATTGTATCTTAATAAATCAACATCATATAAGACTAAAATCCATCAATGAATGTTGACATAGATGAAATCCAACTATTTAAGGGAAATATATCATTATATTTTTAGATAATTTAAAATTCATGTAATTATAAAAGAAAAAAATTATTTTTAAAATATTCTTACAAGCTTGTAAGGAAAGCTTCAAAGTAGTTATAATGGCAGAAAATTGATGCACCTCCTGTATAAGTTAAAAAACATTCTTTTCAAAATTTGCATTAAAGGTCCTAAACCACCTTGTTTAGAAAACGACTGAATGATTCCATTCAAAACATTTATAAAAGTCAAAAAAAATTATAAATGACTTTAACCCATAGTCTAAGAAATAGTAAAAAAATTGAAATACATTTTTAAGAAACACAGATGTGGATGATAATGAAGTCTCGGAAGATACTTATATATAAATAAACTCAGATAATAATGAGATTTTAAAATTAACTGTTACTTTATTATTTTCCTTATTAAAGGGTAAGATAACCATATATATAATTATGATATAATTGTTATTAAATTATACAATAACCACATGCATAGATATGATGTCACATATGTTCTTCTAATATTTCTTTGTTAATGATATTTCTATAGTATCGTTGTTTTGGGTGTAAACTAATTCATTTTTCTTTATATGTTTTGTTATGTAAGTCTTCTTTTTTATGAATAGGATGTTTTTGATTCATATACATAAATTTATTAAGTTATTAATCATTATTTTTAATCATAAAATTAAAATTATTCTTGAATGGTTACAATGGAGAATGAAATCTCATCGCGTCGTGGAGACCGTAAGCAGTACGTACGCACGAGCGACAATATCATTCAATTAGTGGTGAAATAGTATGTAATTGGATGGTATATTACATTCAAAGAATAATTAAAATTTTATATTTATTATTTACAGCAGTTATACTCATTAATATAGACATCCAAATAATGAATTGTTGAATAACAATCTACACCACGACGTGGAGACGGTAAGTCGTTCGTACGCACGTATGGTGACTTTGTCATTAATAGGATGGATTGAATAATGAATATGGATGCACCATTTTCATAGTAACATATCAGAATGCATATTATAATGGATTCATTATTTTAGTTTTTAAACAACAAAGAAAGAGGATGTGGTAGACGTAAAGAACATTAAAAGAGGTTACGAAGTAATTACCTATTCTTTTGGTTATTCCATTTGATTTGAACAAAAGGGCCACATAGGTTGGATTTATGATGAAAGTAAGTCCTCTAGGATGATATAAGGGTATTTGGGGTGATATGTGAGTAGGTTTTGGTCGATCCAAAAGGAATTTTAGGTATTACACTAAGAGAAGGAAAATCACACTTTTATAAGAGAGGTGAGTGTAACATTTGGAAAAGCATGAAATATTATTTTATTATAAAATATTTTTTGGTTTATAATTTCTCAAAATGTATTTATTTCAAGAAAACGTTTTGGAGGGATCTAAAACCTCTAAAAAATATGTTTTAGACAAGTTTATGTAACCATATTACCCTTATCATTTAGATTTAACTCTTAGTTAAATAGTTTAACTTTTACCATATCATCTTGTATTATTAAAATACATGGTTAATAAACATATGATAAAATACCAAGAGAACCTAGAGTATTTAATTAATTAAATAAATATAATTATATAAGTCATTTAGCTGAACAAAATATTTTTAGGACTATTATATAATTTAATAAATAATATTTTTTTTAAAAACTCATTTATGTAAATTTTGACAATATTTTGTATTTGGTTTTTGTGAAATTCGTAACAACTTGATTACTCTGAATAATAAATTGAATCAACCATAACATTTCACATTTTCCTATAAAATTAGTGTATTGCATAAAATTTTTCAAATTAAATTTATTTTAATCTTTATAATATCATTTATTTGATTATTTCAGTAATTAGAAAAATATTGTATAATTATTGGGTCATAATTATATATATATATATTATGTCTAGAAATTATAAATATAATACCATGATATAGGAAATAGTTTTAGATTTATAATTATTATTAATAGTCTAAACAATCAATTATATAAACCATTATAATAAAATTTTCTAAAAGTTATATTTTTATGTTATATTTTCATTATCTTTAAATTAATTTTTATGATGTGTCATTTTCCCTTACAAGTGGCTCCATGGGGTCCAATAATCAACACAAAGATCCCCAATGTTGGAAATGAATCATCTAATAGTGTTAGGAAACATGTTAGGGTAATTTAATATTATTATAAAATTCTTTTTTACCCTTATTTACCGGATTTTCCTTTTAACCATGGTAATTAAAATATTTACTGAAGTAACTATTCATAATGTTTAAAAATAAATGTTTATATTTTAAAAATTTTGACCTTATGATTAAAAATATAGAATCCATTTTTTCAAATTCAAAATATTAAAGTTGCATAAATTATTTTAAAATTAATTCCTCTTTTCAAAACCAAAAACATGGCTTTTAATATTTAAAAAATATCAAAAGATCGAAATGTGTTTATGTAAATTTTAAATGTGAAATTAAATAAAATTACCTAACTTATATTAAATTATAAAAATACAATCTAATCATTCTTTAATACTACGCAAATGTATAATTTATCACTATAATGTATTTTGATCAAAAATGAATTTTTTTATTAAAATTAATTATTTTCACAATTCATAAAAATATTAATGTTATAATAAAATTACCCAAAGCTAATTTTCAAATTAAGAATCCAAAAATGAAGTCCAATTGGAAAAATAAAATTTATAAAATTTCAAACAGTGGATATTATTATTCATAACTGCTTTTAAAATACCTGGTTTAATAGGTCGCGGTGCACTTGAACTCAGTGTTGCGTACATCACACGCTATTGTATTATTCCAAGAGAAATGTACCATGGAATATTGGGGTGTTACATTCTTCCCTCCTTCAAAAAATTTCAGCATCATAATTTATAGAATACTACTGCATAAAAATATTCAGGTTGTTCTTCATCATATGTTATTCAGGTTCTCATGTTACCTCTTCCATTTTATGGTTTCTCGAAAAATCATTTACCAGACTAGTTGTTTGAATTCCCAACACATGTTCTCTGTGATCAAAATTCTGAATGTCTATTTACAATAAGATAGATTGAGTTCCAGATCTATTTCATCATAGGTGAGTACATGTGTTTGGTTAGGCATGTATTTTCTCAAGGGTGATATATGGAAGACATCGTGAACTTTGGAGACACATGAACACATTTTCAATTGATAAGCTACATCTCCAATTCCTTTTTAGAATTTTGAATGGTCTGATGCACATTGAATATAATTTTACCTTCTTACTGAATCATACAACACCCTTCGATGAAGATAACTTCAAGAAAAAATGATCTCCTACTTGAAATTCCAAATCATTCCTTCGGTTATCGACATATCGTTTTTGCCTATATTGAGAAGATTTGATGTGGGTTCAGATAATATTCACCATTTCTATTGATTCTTCAATATTTTTTGAGCCTATGAGTTTTCTTTCACCAACATCATCCCAACTAGTTGGTGTGTGACATCTATTTCTATATAATGCTTCAGATTGTGACATCTGAATACTTGAATGGAAGATATTGTTGTAGGAAAATTCTACCATGGGTAAAAATTGATCCCATATACCTTGAAAGTCAAATGAGAAATATCTGATCATGTATTATAAGGATTGAATAGTCCTTTTTGAATGTCCATCAGTTTTAGGGTGGTAGGCAATGCTTAAATGAAGTTCAGTATCTGGGGCTTTCTAATGACTTTTCTTGAATCTTGATGTAAAATTGGGATCATGATCAGAAACAATCAATAGGGGTACACCATGAAGTCTTAAAAATAGTTTTAATATATATTATTTCTAAACATCCACGTGCTAAATATTTTATTATAGGAATAAAATGTGCTAACTTAGTATGATGATCGACACTGACCCATATTTTATCATTCCTTGAAAACACTTTTCATTAATTCCATGAAGACATATGGTGCATTAGTAAGTATTAAAGGCAATACTGTAAACTCGTAATTCCCATAACTGGTGTGAAATGTTGTCTTTAGATTTTCATCCTTCTTCATGAACAAATAATGATATCCAAATCTATGGTCATCCTTTTACAAATATTGATCTCTGTGATGTTGATTGAATAAATCATCAATGTGAGGTAGGGGATAATTGTTCTTTATTTTTATAGAATTGATCTCTCTGTATTCATTTCACATCCTCATAGATCCATATTTTTTAATAACATAAATAACATGGGCTCCCAATGGAGAAACACTAGGGAAAATAAATCCTTTATTACTCAATTCCTCTAGTTGTTTTTTTAGTTCCAGTAATTCCATAGTGGTTATTATTTAAGGTGTTTTTGATAAGGGCCTCGAACCAAGAATTAAGTCAATGTAAAACTCTATGTATCGATCTGGAGGATGTCCAGGTTAATCATCTAGAAGCAAATCAACATATTATTCAACAATAGGTACATCCTATATTTGAACATTCCATTCCTCAACCATAGTAATTTCACTCTCTTCCACCACAATAATTTAATTTAGTAGAGCTACTGGGGGTGAATCTAGATGAGAATTAGATGGTGTTGTTTCTTCTCTAATGATAATGGATTCTATATGATCATAAAATATTGTAACATACTTATTATTAAAATAATTTATTTTCTTCATGGTATAGAAGCCAATATATACTGAGGAATATATCAAATTAAATCATGGTTATGATGAAGAGATCAGCAGATAAAGCATGTTTTTGTTCATAATGGTAACTGATTCCATAATATTGTTGCAATGATACTTCCCATTGATGTTTATACAGACAAATCACTTGTTAAATCAAATTGTAAATATCTAATTTTCATAGAAATATAGAAAGATATGAAATAATGCGATGACACAGAATCAAATAAAACATTTGAAAAATTTGAGGAAAATATTGATGTACCTTCCACCACATCATTCAGAACAAAAAACTCTATAGTTTTGATCACATAATCTTAAACATTCTCCCTTGGAATTTTATAAGGTATTTTTATTTGATACATAGGAAATTAATTTTCATAATTCCCCATTTCACTACAACTGTATCATTCAACATTGACATCCTCCTTCTTTCCCTTGCAATCACGAGCAAGGTGGCCTTTTTTTACACAATTGTAATAGACTCCCATTCCCATCAAGAAAGTTCCACGGTGTTTCATCCCACATTAAATGTATGAATAAGATTAATCTTTCCCATTTATCATCTTATTTCCATTTCTAGAGTGTTCAATAGAACTATTCTTTTTGTTCTTTTCGTTAAATTCGTAAGACTTAGATAATTCATTTTCTGTCTTAATAGCACATGAGACTATATCTTTGTATGATGAGATGGACTGTGAGACATATTCTAGATGGAGAAATTGTTTTAAACCATCAATGTACTGATCAATCATACTTCTTGGGTTAGGTATATAATGTGCAACATGCCTTTCTAACCTTTTAAGGTTATCCTCATACATTGTGATATTCTGTCCTCCTTTTTCCTCAGACTTAGAAATTGTCATTCAATATCCACTCGATGTTCAAGATGAAGGTATTTTTCCAAAAAAATATTTTTAAACTCCCTACATTCCATATTTTATAATTCTTTATCCTCCTTTTGGTTTTCAATTAATAACCACCACTGATATGCATCTATTGTGAGGTGATAAACTCCCATGATAAGTTATTCTCTTTCATTACACCCCAAAGCATGAAATATTATTTCTAAGGAAATTATCCATTGTTCATCTATATATGAATTTATAGTCCCATTGAATATTGATTATTGTTTCCTCATGAAGTGGTCTAACATTTTTCCTCTTCATTGTGGATCAAGGTTCTCCATACAGGTATGGTTATTTTTCATAACCAGAGTGAGTGGTCTCAGCATGGTTATAAGATGTTCTGCACTTGTTGCATCACTAGCTCAATTGTAATTAACTTTAGTAGGATGGAAATCCTTACATGGATTACACTCATTTATATAGTTTCCATTACTTCAAGTATTTTTCATTTCGAAATTGTGTCATGCACTAGATTCGTTTATGAATCACAATACAAAATTCCAAACTAGTAAAATACCTAACAGAAATTGAAAAGTTTATGTATTTAATATATAGTCATAAAAATGTTTTCATTATGGAAGTATTTACTCATAAATCCATAATAATGTTTTTTAAACAAAATTTTAATTACCTTATGTATATCCACTGTGAGTGTTATAACCAGGAGTGTAGAAAGGCCCATTTTCGTGCACCAATTCCCATTCGAGTCTAGCTAAAAGTGGTGTTTTGGGTTTTACCCCTAGATACATATGTTCTAGAGCCACATCTACCTACTCTTATCCATATAGTTATGTATTTCTTGTAAAATTCAAAAACACTATACATTAACAAAATTCTACAATGTTCTTCTATACTAATCCTCAATGTATATATTAGGGTAATGTTCTCTAATCGATGTTTTCTTAAATCTACTTTCCAAGGTTTTTACTAGATATCCTCTTATACCAACTGTAACACCATGTCTATAGATATCCTGAGTAAGTTCATTATTACATTACATTGGCTTGATCACAAGAGATCATGTCTCAAAATACCAATATTTTTAGTAGCCTTGTAATTACAAAAAACATACATACGTTTTACTTTATATTAGGAAATGGAAAAACTACAACATTGTGTCTCCTTTGAACACACTCATATCCCATATCCTATTATTGACGGTTACTCATAATATAATTCTTCACATCCAGTAAAAAATAAAACCTAAGAAATGGGTGAGCTCAGATGCTCAGTAAGGATAACAATATTGAAGAAACTATCATAAGAAAACATAAACATTTTAGTCTATGTATAAGACTAAAATATAAGTAATTGAATCTTTTACTTAATCATAATATGTAAAAGGAAAATAAATTACTTTCATTTTCTTATTCACATAGATATTCTATTATTCTAATAATCACATGTAGTATTAATATCTAATTTCATTATAAGAGAATGCATAATGATGGATATTATAACCACATAGTCAAGGTTCGTGCCAAGACTACAAATATGATTTTTTTCAAGGCCTTATTTCAAGACACTAGTTTCACTCATGAGTCATAATTATGTATATCGGGGCTATAGCGGGCCATGCCTATCACTTACTACATCAAATGAATTCCTCAAATGAAAAGGTTGAAACATGGCATAAACATTCGTATTAAAACTATCATACAAAATGTGGATACTTTAACCCTAAACCAAGAATTCTATAAGAAATCACATACATAGTCAGACATATTACAAAACCTTTAATACAATATTCATTATTTTTTCATAATAAATCAACTTCAATAAAGCATAAAATCTCACAATGTATTTTGACAAAGATGAAATCAAACTATTTGAGAGAAATATCTATTTCAATTTTGAAAAAATATAAAAGTCATGATATTAGAAAAGAAAAAAATTATTTTGAAAATATTCTTATAATCTTATAAGGGAAGGTTAAAAGGTGTTATAATGTTATAAAATAGCCACACCCATAGTATAAGATAAAAAACATTATTTCCTTAATTAGTCGAAAAGGTCATAAAACCCCTTTTATGGAAAATGATAGAAATATTCCTTTCAAACCATTTAAAAAAAATTCAAAGAAGGCTACAAATGACTTTAACCCATAGTATATGAAATATTAAAAAATGTTTTGAAATTAATTTCTAAGAAACACATATGTTGATGATAGATAAGTCCTAGTAGATACTTATGTATAAACAACCTCAGATAATAAAAAGACTATAAAGTTAACCCATACCTTGTAGTTTTCCTTAGTAGAGAGTACATTAAATTCATGTATAATTGAGGAATAATTGTTATTAAATTATAAAACACCTACATACAAAATTATGATATCTTATATGATCTTTTAATATTACTTTTTTAATGATATTTTTGCAGTATCATTCTTTTGGGTGTTAACTAATTCATTTTCCTTTATATGTTTTGTTACATTAGTCATGTTTTTTATGGATAGTATCCATTTGATTCATATATAGAATGATATTTTTTTCTTGAAAAATATATATAATCATCAAATGAAAATTATTATTGAATGGTTATGATGGGGAACAAAATGTCATCGCGTCGTGGAGTCGGTAAGCCATACATACGCTTGAGCGACAACATCCTTATATATTTTGTGAAATAATATGAAATTGGATGGTATATTATATATAAAGAATCATTAACAAATTATATTAATTATTTAAATAATCTATACTCATTATTATATCCATCCAAATAATGAAGTGATGAATAAAAAACAACACCATGAAGTGGAGATATTAAGCTGTACATATGAACATATGATGACTTTGTCATACATAGGATGGATAGAATAATGAATATGGTTGTACCATATTTTTAATAAAATATCATTATGTAAAATGTACTACAGTTATTATTTTATTATGGAAACAACAAATAAATTGGATGTAGAAGAAGAAAAGAACTTTTAAAGAGGTGATTAAGTAATTACCTCTTCTTCGTGTTCTTACTTTTGATGAGATAAAAAGGGATATTTAGGTTGTATTTCTGATAAAATAATTTCCCTTAAGTTGAATTGAGGATAGTTGGGAGGATATTTGTGCAGGTTATTACCTACCCAAATTGCTTTGGAGGTATGAAATTAAGATAAGGGGATGTAACCTTTTATAAGAGAGGTTATGGTCACTTTAGAAAAGATTGCAATATTATTTTATTATATAATCATGTTCAATTTATAATGGCACCAAATGGATTCATTTCGAGGATAAGGTGGGGATGGGTCGAAAACCACCCAACAAATTCTTTTTTTACAAGTTTAGGTCACCATATTAAACTTATATTTTAGATTTAACTCTTAGTTAAATAGTTTATCTTTTACCATGTCTTCTTGTATTATTATAATACATGGTTAATAAACTTAATATAAAATGAAAAAGAAACTCAAGTGGTTCATTAATGAAATATAAATATCTATATAAATATTTTTTCAAAACCTTATATTTTTAAGACTATTATATAATTTAATAATTTACTATATGTTTTTAAAACCCATTTATGTCAATTTTGACACTATTTTTATTCTTTCATTAATAAGGAAAATATTTAATCATTAATGTTTCATAATTAAATATTTTTATTTTATGTATAAAATTATAAATAAAATACCATGATGTAGGAAAAATTATTATATTTTTAATTAATATTTATAGTGTAAAATTTTCCTTATCTAAAACTATATAAAAATTAATTTACTAAACTATATATGTTTATGTTACATTTTCCTTAACATTATATTTATTTTTATAGTGACATTTTCACTTAATAGTGGCTCCATTGGGTCCACAAATTGACCCAAGTATGACCATGGTCGGACATGTATCATCTAATAGGGTTATCAAACTTGTTAGGGTAATTTAATATTATTATAATATTATTTTTTACACCTATTTAGCAGATTTACCCGTTAACCATGTAAATAAAATATATTCTGAAGTTACTATTCATAATGTCTAAAAATAAAAGATACATATTTACATAATTTTTACCTTCTAATTCGAAATATGGAATCCATTTTTTCAAATAAAAAACAGATAAGTTTCATAAATTAATTCGAAATTAATTCCTATTGTTAGAACCAAAAAGCTGGTTTTTAAGAACTAAAAACTATCAAAATACTGACATGTGTTTATGTACAATTTAAACTTGAAATTACATCCAATTATCTACAATATATAAAATTAATAAAATATAATATAGTTATACTTTAAAACAACTCAAATGTATAATTTAACAGTATAAATTATTTCTATTAAAAAAGATGTTTTTAATTAAAATTCATTATTTTCAATATTCATTGGTATATGAAAGTTATCAAAAAAATACAAAGAATTTAACCTAAGATAATTTTTATATTATAAATCCAAATGTGAAGTCAAATTTTAAAAGTTAAATTTATAAAATTTCAAAAATAGGGTACTACTATTTATAACTTCTTTTAAAATGACAAGTTTGATTGGTTATAGTGTGCTTAAACTCGGTGTTTCATACATCACATGTTATTGTATTATTCAAAAAGAAATTTATTATGGAATCCTTGGGTGTTACATCATTAGTTCCAAATGTAATCCTTAAAATTTGGAGACCTTCCCTTCATTAATTCATTCATTCTTCTCTTAAGACTAAACATACTGAATTCTTCTTCCCATAGGTGTCCTAAAAAAAGGTGCGACATTGGATTAGGTCCATCCAGGGAAGTAGATTAATCCTTTATGCACACCCTTTTTGGTGCAAAAAATATACAAAAATGATTTTCCATTCAAAAAGTCATTTCCTTCATGTATCTTAGTATGTATCATGTCAGATTTGTTTATTATTGTTAAATCTTATGAATATGGTTTCAACATGTTAAATAATGATAATGAATCAGTTTAAATAAAATTTAATTGTGTGGGGGATTGTGAATTTTGATGTTGCAGAATTTTTTTTATTTTATCCATTTTTATATTATTACCGTAGGTGTTTAATGTCTGACCAAAATTTGATTCTATTTATGGAACGATTATGCTACAACAACATCCTTTTGAAATAAACAATTTTTTATTGAATGGTATAATCAAAAATTAGAAAATTAATAAACAAATATATTAAGTTAATTAAATATATTCCCTGAGATCTTATGGCTTCCATGATAACACCCTTAATTAATGATGAAGAATTTAATAAGATCCCTCTTTGGTAATCATGAATGTCTTGGGTTGTAATATATGATGTGATGACTGTTATTTATGTTTTTTTTGATATATTATTGTAATGTGTTGTATATATATTGTATTGTGTGTTTGGGATGTGGATGACATATTGTTGTATAGTCGGAATGTGAATTTTGTGGTATGGTTATGCTATGAGGCTGTGAAACTGGATGTCGTAGTAAAGTGATGTGGATATGGAAGTTGGGTAGTGGTGTTGTTATAATATTGTGTGGTATGTTCTGTTATATCTACCAAAGTATTCATGGAATTGTACATTTATGTTAATAATTTAAATTTATCATGTTTCATTTGGAATTTGATGATGGGCGGTGTTATTTAATTGGTTAATGTCTATATATAAACTAATGTGTTGGAAATATCAAATATGATGTCGTTATAAATGAAATGGGTAACTTAATGAATTTTGATTAATCAAATAAAAGTGTATGACAAATTGTAATTTATTGATAAAATAGATACTCCGAAAAACGAATTAAAGGCAAAGATATTAAATATTTATTCAGATTCACTTGTGTGATTTTATGCGCTTGGAGGTGGCAGTGATTGCGTGGATTATAAGAGATGATTATTTCTTATTATAAACCTGTAGGATGTGATTTTTTATTGTAAATATCTGTGATTATACTCTATATATTATTTTTGTTTTTATCGGAAATTTAACCTTATTGATAATGTTTTTTTTACACATGCATAGCCTTGTGGGAGCATGTCTTTCCCAAACATCATGGTGAGAGGATGGATGGCTAGCCACCCACTCTTCCCTTCTCCATCATCCATGAAAGGTAGTTATTGTACAAAGTGTAATCGTTGGAGGAATCTTAATGCATTAGATGATGGTTTTGATGGCCTAGATGACTTTGGGTGGGTTGTTATGTGTGTTTCTAGGTGACTTTAGGATGGGGTGTGGTTTTCTCTCCCATGTGTCTTCAGGATGAGATGTGTTGTATCGTCTAGGATTTCTTCGGGATGCGATGTGTTTTGATGGTATTGGTGTGTATGGGATGAATGTGTTGTTTTTTGATAGCCTAGATGTGTGGAAGCAGGATCTGGTGTGTTGTGATTGCTCAAGTGTGTGTGGCTAGTATGCGATGTGTTTTGATGGCCTAGTTGTGTGTGGGTGTGAGGTGGCATGATATATTCGGAAGAGTTTGGAGTTTCTATACATTTGGAATTGGGTTGTGGGAGTAGCTAATAAGTGGGAATATGTTGGGTGGTACCATATAATTGATCTTCTCTATAGTATATATTATTGAACATGGATGAATTGTTTAGGGATTTGTGCCTTCATGAGGTTGGGATTTTTGTTAGTACACTTGTTTCGGTGGGTTTTGGTTTTTTCACTTTTACATGGGTTCAATAGTATTCTCTATTCACTTTTTCATGTGAGACATTGGTTTTCCGACATAGTATACTAGAATTATCACCCTATTTAAATTATAACACTTTGTATGATCCCATGAAAACATTTTTGGCTGTAATGAATATATCTAATTTGGGCTTATGTAGATGTTTCTATGTCACTAACTTAGAATTTATTCTTTGGGTTTTCGTTTGGATAATTTTATATGAAATAGGTTTTACTTATATATTAAATGTGGGATGGTTTGGATTGATTTTATATTTCATAATGGAGTTTTTTAGTTGATTTATCCTATATCTTGATATTTTTTTCTTACATAGTGTAATTCTTCATATATTGTTATATCTTTATACCCTCAGTTCTCGTTGCCAACCCAGGGCCTACAGGAGATGAGACTAGGGGGTCATTATCTCCCTTTCTTCAATTACATCCAAGGTGGTATCATTGGATGGAGGGGTCTGTGACATGAATGTTACATCCATATGGGTAATATTATTCCATACATGATCTTATGTTGGACATAGTATTGATAGATATCGAATTATTGTAATTCTACCTCCTTTGTGAGAATTTTTTATGTCTATATAGATCTTATGATCCAAAAATATATATTCTATCAATGATGTTATAGTCTATGTTAGTGTGGATAATAAAGTTCATATAGACCTATGAGATCAATATAATTTATCAATAGTTAAATGGTAGATGTTATATGGAGCACTAAGAAGAAAGACTCTATTTGGTGTTTTTTATCAGTCTTGATATGCATGGAGTGTGATGTAGGAAACTGAAACATTATATATTTATATGAGGGAAGAAGATGGTAGAGATAACCAATATCATATAACATTATGGTTATCCATATTAAAAATTGTGAATGAATAACTAATAAATGGATTTATTTTAATGTATTCCTATGATTTTATTATTTTTTATGATGTTTTAAATGGTTTATCATAGTATTGTAAATATATAGTAATTTTTTATAAGTATTTATTTGTAATATTCATGATTTGAAAGATGGATATCTGGTAGTTATATATCCCATCCCTAGGATTTAATCACAAAATATAAAAAAAATTCTTTCATTTAGGAGATAGCTTTGGTGACTATGAATGCAAACATTGGGGGGGTGTTTCTTTTTTGGATCCATTTTTATTAGTTGGTGAAATGTCATTATTGTGTTCGTAGTTTAATTTTCTAGATATTTTATTATTTTATTAGGATACATTTCTCAATAAACTAATTAAAAATCTTCTCAAAATGTTATTAATGATCTTAACATGTAATATTTCTCTTTTCACACTATTTGATACTTAATTTAATTGTGAACAAATCTAAAAAAATATTAATTTATTTATCTCTTCAGTCAAATATATGTTTTATTCAAAAACCATGTTTACTAAAAATCCATTCAATGTTTTTTTATAACTCATATATTATTTTTAAAACATAATTTTTTAATTGTGATTTAATTTTTATAGGAAAATGAAAGGAAAATTCTTGTTGTTTTATAAACATTTCATGTTTGGATTTTACCAAAAAAAATTAAATGAATATTATTATTTTCTTAAAAACCACACACTTATTGGACCTATTTAGAGTGAAATGTAAATGTTGTATATAACTATTAGGTAATCTATACAATTACCCTATATCATGACCATCATTTCTTTGAATCTTCAATTGATATTTAATAGGGATATTTTTAAAGAATATATTTTTCCTAATATAATAGAAAATCGTTTTTTGTGAAAGTTATTTTCAAAGGAAATGATTTTAAAAATGCTTTATTCTAAAAAATGTTTTTAAAAGAGTAAAGAATATTTATAATAAAAAAAATTCCCAAATTATTTTTTAATGATTACTTTGTATTCTTCCAAATGGGTTTTCAAATAAATGTATTTTCATAATATTTTATTAAATTTTGATGTTTTTAAGTGTGATTTTAAAAATCTAAAGTTGATTATCTTAAAAAATCTAATAATGTTTTAATAGTATTTAAATTTATCAACATCAAAAACCTTGTTGATAATTATTCTCTATTGGGGTTATTTTGATATGATAACACACTAATTCTTTCTCTATATTAATTAATATTATATTAAAGATATTTTCAAGAAACCCATTTATTTTCCTTCGGATAATCATATTATAAAATTAATAGTAATTATTTTTAATGAGTTTTATAATGAAAAGAAAGATATATGTGAATTAGTTTTGGTTCTTACATATTTTTACATGATGGGTTCACTTAGATATTGTTGGATGATCTCATTAACGTTTATATAATGGGTGCACTCATATGGTTCTCTATTGCATTGGGTAATGATTAGGTTCTCTAGAAAATAATATTGCAAGATGGCCATATTGTTATTCCTATTGAATAGGTTCTGTAAGTGTTAAATGAAGATGATGTCCCAAGATAACAACAAAATTTTTACACATTTTATGGGTTAATGATGTTTTATTGATCAATATTGCTTCCACATAGTACACAGTTATTGAATCTTATGACACCATCCTTTTTTAAATACTTATACATTTCATGAAAGTGTAATAAACTAGTTATTTATGGGTATGAATATTCATATGTTATAATTACACATTATGATTATGTAATAAAACTCTTATTGTTTTATTATTACCATATATGACATTAATTTGATAATTCTTATTTTTTTAACGATAAATTGAGCTCACCCATCTAATTTTCTTTCCCCAGGTTATAAATAATGAGGATAAACAAGATATGTCATGAAGTTATTTCATGTGGATTATGACTATGTCATAATTTCAAAAAAATAAGGTTCAAGTGGTTAAATACTCACTTTGTCATGTGAATTGTTTTTGTAGGGGTTTGCAGAAATTCTGTAAATTTATAAATTTAAAAGGAACATGAGATTTTGTAAAGACCCGCAAATTTCAAGGAAATTTTTTTTTTCTTAATTTTCTTTGGAATTTTACAAGAGCGCAGCTTCAGACGGCACCTGATTCCGAGGCCCGGTGTGCCCGGAATCAATTTCCGAAGTTTGGCTCGGGTACGTTCAGTGAACGGACGAGCGGGTTTTTCTATCTTTTGAACTGGTGACCGGAATCGAATTCTGAGGGCACCGATGAAATCGCAGCGCCGGTATTTGCTTAGAAACGCCTCTTCCGGAGTTGCGTTTGCTCAGACGTGGTTTTTAAATTTTACGGCTTTAAGTCAGAAATAAAATAAAGTTTGTGCGACAACTTTATTTTATTTCACTTAAGCTGCTTGGAAGCCACTTGAAGTCACTTAAAGACGGCTTGAACTGAGTTGAACTGGATAGGATGCTATCCAGAAATATCCTACCCCCTTGGTAGGATATTTGTGCGGTGGGGCCCGCACGAGCCCCGCCGTTTCTTTCGCTAAGTAACGCACCCGCGAAAACCCGTCAAAGTAACTGAAAAGTCAACCGACGCGTTTTCTTTAATTCTTAACAGACCATTTAATTGGGCGGTTTATTTCGTGAATTAAATGGACTGTTTCTTCATGAATTAAATGGGTCGTTTCTTTCGTTGAATTAATTCAACGAATTGATGGATCGTTTCTTAACCGGTTTCGTGTTGGCATGTTTATAAAATAAGACCAACCTAAAAATCCTTGGAAAGGATTTGAAAGAATCTTCGTTCCTCCACCCTCTCCGCGAAGAACGCGAAGAACGCGAAGAACGCGAAGAACGCCGGCGACCGGAATTCGACGACGCACACCAAGATCTGCGACGTCGACGAGATCTACCCGCGACATTCTTCGGCGACGCCTCTTCTTCCGCGGCCGACCCTCGTTCGGCAACAAAGGTGAGAATCAGATCTTTTCTTCTCCCTTTTTAATTTCAATATCAACGGATTTAAACTAATTAAATCCGTTTGATCTTGATCCGGAGATTGGCGACGCAACGCCGGATACCGCGACGACGCGACGACCTCCTTCCTCCGCGACGAGCGATTCCGCGACGACCTCTCGTCCGACGACGACGACAAGGTAAGGGATGTTGGATTGTTTTATCTTTTTCCCCGTGTTTATTCTTTTTAAGTAAAGAACATAATCTCCGACAATTTTAATTTAATTAAAATTGTTGTTGATTTTTCCCTCCCGGTGACGTTTATGACTAACGCGGAGGGTGCGGGTCTAACGAACAAGACCCGGCAACCCTCCGCCGATCTTCCTTTTTGTGCGGATTTGGCGGACGTTGACAAACCGTGCGGCAAGGGAAATTTGTTGATTCCGCAGTGAAGATCGTACCCCGGGAGGAGCATCGGCGCAGACGGGAAAGAAATCGGGCCACCGGAGCATCTCCGGCGGCCCGCGGAAGGAGGCGGCGGCGCGGGTCGCCGGCGCGGCGGCGCCGGCGACCGGAGGCGGCGGCGCCAGGCGCGCTGCCGTGGGAATCTTCCGCCGCGGCTGAAGCCGCGGCGGCGGCGGCAGCCGGTTCCGCGGCCGCGCGGAACCGGAATCGGACGCGGCGGCCCGGCCGCGTCCGCGTGACAAGCCCCCCCCCCCCCCCCCCCCCCCCCGCGGGGCCGCGTCTCCTTCAAAGCCGCGGGTCAACCCCGCGGCGGCGGCAGTTCGGCCGCTCGGCCAAGGCCGAGCCGGCCGGTCCGGTCGGCCGGGCCGCGCCCAGGCCGGACCGGACCCGGCCGAGACGGTTCGGGCCGGGTCGAGCCGACCCGGTTCGGGCCGACCCGGTTCGGCCGACCCCAGGGGGGGTTCGGGCCGGGTCGCCCCGGGCCCAGTACCCCCGTTTCGGGCCCTCTACGGTCTTTCGCCCATATCATGGGCCTGGGACCTCCGATTGACGAACCGTCAGTGGCTACGCGATCCTTAGATCGAGACGGTCGTTTCCGTATACTATACTCAAGGTTTCGGAAGACTTTGGGTTCGGCCGGGTTGGTTCGCACACGAAACCAACCGGGCCCTCGGAGCGGAAACGCTCATAACTTGAGCTACGGACGTCCGATCGACGTACCGTCAGCTGTGGTAGTTTCCTCTAAGTGAGACGGAACTTTTGGCATACTCCGCCCGAGGATCGGATACAGGCGGAGTACGGTCGGGTTGGTTTTGCCCTAAAAACCAACCGGGCCCCTGGGACAAAAATGCCAATAACTCTCAGACCGGGCGTCCGATTGACGCGCCGTCTGTCGCGTTGAGATCCTGTTGTCGATACGGAACTTTTGGATACATCAACTTCGGACTACGTGTCAGTTGATGTATCAGCCCCTCGGCTCGTGGAGCGGACCCTCCTAAACGAGCTCGCTTCGTGCGGGAACCCTAGCGCTGGCTGTGACCTCGACGACAGAGCAGAGATCCTCCGTGGACTGCGACGACGACAGAGCAGAGATCCTCCGTGGACTGCGACGACGGCAGAGCAGAGTTCCTCCATGGACTGCGACGACGGCAGAGCAGAGATCCTTCGTGGACTGCGGCGACGACTGTACATAGATCCTCAGTGGACTGCGTCGACTACTGCACTCAGCGATCCTACGCGGATCAGTGCCCGATCCTGTGTGGGTCCTACTACCGGTTCTGTGTGAGCCACTGCCTACCGGTTCTGTGTGAGCCACTGCCTACAGGTTCTGTGTGAGCCCGATCCTGTGTGGGTTTTCTGCGGGGGTTAGTACCTATCGATCCTTCGTGGGTCCGACGACTTAGACGGATCAGTGATCGTCTTTGACGTCATCTGAAAAAGTATACCTGGTTGAGCTGAATCTTATGTTACTCTCCTTTGTGGATTGTGTTAAACTATCCTTTGTGGATTTACTGTTTACTCTCCTTGTGGATTTGAGTCTTGCTTTCCTTTGTGGATTGAGTTGTTCTTGAGCTCGTGAGCAGAGCTAGAATTGGGGACTTAGGTATATGTATGGGCATATACCTAAGACGAGTCAGATGTTACTTCGTGATTGCATCTTTCTTTTGTGCTATATCCTTTGTGGATTTCGGGAGACCTTCGGGGGTCTCGGGGTCCTTACTGAGTAGCTTATACTCACCCCTGCACGGGCTATGCCCGCACTTCGTGGTGTTGGTTGCAGACGACGGACAGCGCTGATCACGGTTGGGGCGTGGAGCAGGACGGTACCTGGAGGTGGACCACTGGTCGGGACGTACTCGGAGCGGACGTGGGACCCGAGGAGCTTGGAGGCTATCTGTACCCACCCTTCAGGTGGGATTGCCAGTGGACGACACGAGGCCGCCGTCTTTTCTTCAGTTGCTGTACTTTACTTTTCAGTTGTACTCTACAGTTGGGCTTGTATTTCCGGCCCCTTTTCTTTTCTGCACTTTACTTTCCGCTTGCTGACTCTGTGTGGTTGTTACTTATAAAGGCAATGCCTTCCCTGTTTACTGGGATTTTACGCCTTGGTGCTAGTCGCCAGCCCCTGGCCTATGGAAGGAGGGCTTGGGGTAGTCACGGCACGGGCCCCGAGGACGGGTCGTGACAAATTGGTATTAGAGGTGGTCGGTTCTACCGCAAACTCTGATCGTCCTTTCTTTCTATGTGAAGCAATAGTGTTTAGTGTATTGAGTGTGGTTATCAGTTCAGGGAGCCCAGTGTTGGTGCGGCGGCCGACGTATCCGTACACCAGGACCCTGACTCCTGATTTCCGACTTAATGCATGAAAACATTGATTGCGTGTGTGTTTCAAGTTTTCTTTGTGATTGCTTGTGTCAGCTCACCGGGTATACTGATCTGCTTTATGAAAGTCTCAAGTTTTCCTTGTGATTACTTGTGCCAGCTCACCAGGTATACTGTTCTGACTGTGGTGCTCTTGTTCTCCTTTTCAGGATGGCCCCGCGACGACTGCCAGCTAGGGTTCCGAGTGTAGGGCGCGATGGCAGCCCACCGAGCGACGAGGCCTCGGTGCAGGGCCCTTTGCCAGCTGTGGCACCGGCGGTAGCCTTACCCGCCGAGCCACCGATGCTACCAGTACCAGACGCTGACGATGCACGTCGCCTCAGGGCACTGCATGAGTTTCAGAGCCAGCGACCGCCCAGGTTTCGCGGTGAGGCAGACCCCCAGGCTGCCGAGGACTGGCTAGAGGCGGTGGTACGGATCTTCAGGCTAGTGAGGACACCAGCGGATCTCATGGTGATCCTCGCAGCGAGCCTCCTGCAGGCGGCGGCAGGACGATGGTGGAGCCTGATGCTCCAGGTTCACGATGAGGCATCCTTGCTCTGGGCGGACTTCGAGAGCCTCTTCCGCTCTGAGTTCGTCCCGGCCACCCTCCGAGCGGTGCGCATCCAGGAGCTTCTCCAGCTGCGCCAGGGCAGCATGACGGTCGCTCAGTACGCGGCGAGGTTCACGGACCTATCTCGCTACTCGACCGACATGGTACGGGACCCCTTCTTCCGGGCCCGGACCTTCGAGCAGGGCTTGCGACAGGAGATTCGGGCGTCGCTGATCTCTCTCAGCATTCCGACCCAGGCGGGAGTGCTGGAGCGAGCCCTCCTGGTCGAGAGCTTCCTGGCAGAGCCTTCTTCAGCAGCGAGACCTAGCGCAGGGCGGCAGGTAGCTGAGTCATCGGCAGCAGGCAGCCGACGGATGACTCACGGGTCCAGGCAGACCAGACCCCCTCGCAGACGGCCTCAGGACACCGGCTCAGCGGTGCGGGGCACACAGCGGGGTGCCAGCCTTTCGAGAGGCAGGCTGTGCTACTCTTGCGGCGGGCAGGGTCACATGGCTCGTGACTGCCCGACTCGCCGACCAGAGGAGCAGCAGACGGTGGAGGGGCCACCCAGGCAGAGGCAGAGGGTCGACCGTGGCGGTCCGCAGGGAGGAGGCGGACGAGGCAGAGGAGCTGGCCGAGCAGCAGGTGGTGGGCGACGCTTCCAGGCTCTACCCCCACCACCACCAGGAGGGCCACCTCGACCACAGGGAGCTGGAGGGCAGGGAGAGGCCCAGCTCCAGGCAGTGGAGGCCTACGACCCCGACATGCCAGAGATGATTCGAGGTACGATCTGTGTCTATTCCACCCTTGCTGCAGTACTTATAGACACAGGAGCGAGTCACTCTTTCATAGCCTCTGCCCTTGTTCGGAGCTCGGAGATTCCGACTGAGCCGTTGGCTCGATCCTTACGGCTAGAGACTCCTACGGGAGCAGACTCGACGATTACGCACTGGTGCCGGCAGTGTGAGCTTACTCTAGGAGGCGAGAGCTTCGGCTGGGATCTCCTTGTAACGGCGTCGAGGCCTTACGACGTCATCTTGGGCATGGATTGGCTATCCACGGTTCATGCCCAGATCGACTGTTTTAGGCGCAAGGTGCGATGTGTTCGTACCGACGGGAGCAGGTTTACCTTCACCGGCGAGAAGGGAACCTTTGCAGCACAGGATGGACTTCCGCGGAGGAGAGTGCAGCCCATCTCTCATCAGTTGGCTAGCCTCATCCTAGGAGCAGTGGATGTGCGGAGTCCGGCTTTTCCTGCAGTGGTGGACCAGTACGTGGACGTCTTTCCCGACGACGTTCCAGGGCTACCTCCTCGTAGAGAGGTAGACTTTTACATCGACTTGTACCCCGGGACAGCCCCGATATCTACTCCAGCATATCGGATGGCCCCCGCCGAGCTTCGAGAGCTGCGGGTACAGTTGGAGGACTTGCAGAGCAAGGGGTTTATCCGACCCAGTGTTTCACCCTGGGCTTCCCCGATTTTGTTCGCCAAGAAGGCGGACGGGAGCTTGCAACTATGTGTCGACTATCGTCGCCTGAACCAGGTGACAGTGAGGAACAAGTATCCGCTGCCACGGATTGATGACCTCTTCGATCAGCTCAAGGGAGCGCGGTGGTTCTCGAAGATAGACCTCCGGTCAGGCTATCATCAGCTCAAAGTTCGAGACGAGGACGTGCAGAAGACGGCCTTCAGGTGTCGGTATGGCCATTATGAGTTCTTGGTTATGCCATTCGGCGTAACCAATGCTCCAGCAGTGTTCATGAGCCTCATGAACAGGATCTTCCAGCCATACCTCGACCGATTTGTCGTTGTCTTCATTGACGACATTTTGGTATACTCGACGACTGAGGAGGAGCATGCCTACCACCTGCGAGTTGTGCTAGACACACTCCGAGAGCACCAGCTTTATGGCAAGCTCTCAAAATGCCAGTTCTGGTTACGTGAGGTCCATTTCTTGGGGCACGTCATTTCTGAGGCGGGAGTTGCAGTGGATCCCGCGAAGTTAGAGGCAGTGCTAGCTTGGGAGCCACCCAAGAGCGTGACAGAGGTGCGGAGCTTCTTGGGCCTAGCCGGATACTATCGGAGATTCGTGCCAGACTTCTCCAGAGTTGCGGCACCACTCTCAGCGTTGACGAAGAAGGGGAAACCCTTCGTGTGGTCAGACAGATGTCAGCAGAGCTTCCAGGAGCTGAGACAGAGATTGACCAGCGCACCTATCTTGAGGTTGCCTGAGGAGGGAGTTGGGTACGTAGTTTACTGCGATGCATCAGGGACTGGACTCGGGTGCGTCCTGATGCAGGAGCGGGCCGTGGTCGCCTACGGATCACGTCAGTTGAGGCCGCATGAGCAGAACTACGCCACTCATGACCTGGAGTTAGCAGCAGTGGTCTTCGCTCTGAAGACTTGGCGACACTATCTGATGGGCGAGCGCTTCACTGTCTTTTCTGACCACCAGAGTCTCAGGTATATCTTCTCTCAGAAGGACCTGAACCTGAGACAGCGGAGATGGCTTGAGTTCCTCCAGGACTATGACTTTGAGATAGTCTATACTCCTGGGAAGGGGAACGTGGTGGCCGATGCCCTCAGCAGGAGGACGGGCATTCAGCTACTTGAGGAGGCGACGGAGCAGCTAGCCTCCTTGCAGATATCCTTCGTGGATAGAGACGGAACAGCCTTTCTTCAGTCTCTCACAGTCTCTCCTCCACTTCTACAGCGGGTTAGAGAGGCTCAGCGTGGGGACGCTGACTGTGAGACCCGGCGTGCACTGATATCCTCAGGTCAGGCGCCTGATGGTTTCTCCCTTGGAGCAGAGCACGACATCCTTTTCAGAGGGCGTACCTTCGTACCAGTTGCTTTACGAGAGGAGGTGCTGAGAGAGTTTCACACTTCTCCCTTGGCGGTACATCCCGGAGTGGCGAAGATGTACCAGGATCTCAGACGACAGCACTGGTGGCCGGGCATGAAGAAAGCTGTGGCAGAGTTCGTTTCACGATGCCTCACCTGCCAGCAGGTGAAGGCAGAGCACCAGGTACCAGCAGGCTTGGTACAGCCCTTGGAGGTCCCGGAGTGGAAGTGGGACGGCATATCTATGGACTTCGTGACTGGACTTCCACGTACTTCCAGAGGTCACGACTCCATTTGGGTGATTGTCGACCGACTTACCAAGTCGGCACACTTCTTACCCATCAGAGAGCAGGGCTCAGTGGAGAGCTTGGGACGTCTTTACGTCCAGGAGATCGTACGGCTTCACGGTGTGCCATCATCTATCGTCTCCGATCGAGATGCTCGTTTCACTTCCCGGCTCTGGAAGGGGTTGCAGGAGGCGTTCGGGACGCGGCTCCATCTGAGCACAGCCTTCCACCCTCAGACGGATGGTCAGACGGAGAGGACCATACAGACACTCGAGGACATGCTCCGTGCATGTGTTCTCGACTTTGGTCGCAACTGGGAGGACCACCTACCCTTGGTGGAGTTCGCGTACAACAACAGCTACCACTCCACCATCGGGATGGCACCATACGAGGCGTTGTACGGCAGACCCTGCAGATCACCGTTGTGCTGGACAGACCCTGGGGAGTCAGCACTCGTGGGACCAGAGATGGTCCGAGCCACGACAGAGAAGGTCCAGATCATCCAGGAGAGGATGAGGACAGCTCAGAGCCGGCAGAAGTCATATGCTGACAGGAGGCGGAGGCCACTAGAGTTCGAGGATGGCGACCACGTCTTTTTGCGTGTCTCACCTCGACGTGGTTTACGGAGATTTGGCCGAGGCGGCAAGTTGTCTCCACGCTTCATCGAGCCTTTCCAGGTCCTCAGCAGGATAGGAGAGGTGGCTTATCGCCTGGCTCTACCACCTCAGTTGCACCGGGTGCACGACGTCTTCCACGTGTCTCAGCTGAGGAGATACGTGCACGACCCGACGCACATCATCGACTTTGGGGAGCTAGACGTGGACGATGGGGCGACTTTTGCGGAGGTCCCAGTGGAGATCGAGGATCGACAGGAGCGGGTCCTACGTGGGCGGTCGATTCCTCTTGTGCGCATCAGATGGCAGCACGGGAACCTCCAGGAGAGCACTTGGGAGCGGGAGGCTCAGATGCGTGCTCAGTACCCCCCATTTGTTCCCCTAGTTTTTGATGTATCTTTACGGAGACGTAAAGCCCTGAGGTGGGAGTAATGTAAAGACCCGCAAATTTCAAGGAAATTTTTTTTTTCTTAATTTTCTTTGGAATTTTACAAGAGCGCAGCTTCAGACGGCACCTGATTCCGAGGCCCGGTGTGCCCGGAATCAATTTCCGAAGTTTGGCTCGGGTACGTTCAGTGAACGGACGAGCGGGTTATTCTATCTTTTGAACCGGTGCCCGGAATCGAATTCTGAGGGCACCGATGAAATCGCAGCGCCGGTATTTGCTTAGAAACGCCTCTTCCGGAGTTGCGTTTGCTCAGACGTGGTTTTTAAATTTTACGGCTTTAAGTCAGAAATAAAATAAAGTTTGTGCGACAACTTTATTTTATTTCACTTAAGCTGCTTGGAAGCCACTTGAAGTCACTTAAAGACGGCTTGAACTGAGTTGAACTGGATAGGATGCTATCCAGAAATATCCTACCCCCTTGGTAGGATATTTGTGCGGTGGGGCCCGCACGAGCCCCGCCGTTTCTTTCGCTAAGTAACGCACCCGCGAAAACCCGTCAAAGTAACTGAAAAGTCAACCGACGCGTTTTCTTTAATTCTTAACAGACCATTTAATTGGGCGGTTTATTTCGTGAATTAAATGGACTGTTTCTTCGTGAATTAAATGGGTCGTTTCTTTCGTTGAATTAATTCAACGAATTGATGGATCGTTTCTTAACCGGTTTCGTGTTGGCATGTTTATAAAATAAGACCAACCTAAAAATCCTTGGAAAGGATTTGAAAGAATCTTCGTTCCTCCACCCTCTCCGCGAAGAACGCGAAGAACGCGAAGAACGCGAAGAACGCCGGCGACCGGAATTCGACGACGCACACCAAGATCTGCGACGTCGACGAGATCTACCCGCGACATTCTTCGGCGACGCCTCTTCTTCCGCGGCCGACCCTCGTTCGGCAACAAAGGTGAGAATCGGATCTTTTCTTCTCCCTTTTTAATTTCAATATCAACGGATTTAAACTAATTAAATCCGTTTGATCTTGATCCGGAGATTGGCGACGCAACGCCGGATACCGCGACGACGCGACGACCTCCTTCCTCCGCGACGAGCGATTCCGCGACGACCTCTCGTCCGACGACGACGACAAGGTAAGGGATGTTGGATTGTTTTATCTTTTTCCCCGTGTTTATTCTTTTTAAGTAAAGAACATAATCTCCGACAATTTTAATTTAATTAAAATTGTTGTTGATTTTTCCCTCCCGGTGACGTTTATGACTAACGCGGAGGGTGCGGGTCTAACGAACAAGACCCGGCAACCCTCCGCCGATCTTCCTTTTTGTGCGGATTTGGCGGACGTCGAAAAACCGTGCGGCAAGGGCAATTTGTTGATTCCGCAGTGAAGATCGTCCCCCGGGAGGAGCATCGGCGCAGACGGGAAAGAAATCGGGCCACCGGAGCATCTCTGGCGGCCCGCGGAAGGAGGCGGCGGCGCGGGTCGCCGGCGCGGCGGCGCCGGCGACCGGAGGCGGCGGCGCCAGGCGCGCCGCCGTGGGAATCTTCCGCCGCGGCTGAAGCCGCGGCGGCGGCGGCAGCCGGTTCCGCGGCCGCGCGGAACCGGAATCGTACGCGGCGGCCCGGCCGCGTCCGCGTGACAAGCGGCCCCCCCCCCCCCCCCCGCGGGGCCGCGTCTCCTTCAAAGCCGCGGGTCAACCCCGCGGCGGCGGCAGTTCGGCCGCCCGGCCAAGGCCGAGCCGGCCGGTCCGGTCGGCCGGGCCGCGCCCCGGCTGGACCGGACCCGGCCGAGCCGGCTCGGGCCGGGTCGAGCCGACCCGGTTCGGCCGACCCCAGGGGGGGTTCGGGCCGGGTCGCCCCGGGCCCAGTACCCCCGTTTCGGGCCCTCTACGGTCTTTCGCCCATATCTTGGGCCTGGGACCTCCGATTGACGAACCGTCAGCGGCTACGCGATCCTTAGATCGAGACGGTCGTTTCAGTATACTATACTCAAGGTTTCGGAAGACTTTGGGTTCGGCCGGGTTGGTTCGCACACGAAACCAACCGGGCCCTCGGAGCGGAAACGCTCATAACTTGAGCTACGGACGTCCGATCGACGTACCGTCAGCTGTGGTAGTTTCCTCTAAGTGAGACGGAACTTTTGGCATACTCCGCCCGAGGATCGGATACAGGCGGAGTACGGTCGGGTTGGTTTTGCCCTAAAAACCAACCGGGCCCCTAGGACAAAAATGCCAATAACTCTCAGACCGGGCGTCCGATTGACGCGCCGTCTGTCGCGTTGAGATCCTGTTGTCGATACGGAACTTTTGGATACATCAACTTCGGACTACGTGTCAGTTGATGTATCAGCCCCTCGGCTCGTGGAGCGGACCCTCCTAAACGAGCTCGCTTCGTGCGGGAACCCTAGCGCTGGCTGTGACCTCGACGACAGAGCAGAGATCCTCCGTGGACTGCGACGACGGAAGAGCAGAGATCCTCCGTGGACTGCGACGACGGCAGAGCAGAGTTCCTCCGTGGACTGCGACGACGGCAGAGCAGAGATCCTTCGTGGACTGCGGCGACGACTGTACAGAGATCCTCAGTGGACTGCGTCGACTACTGCACTCAGCGATCCTACGCGGATCAGTGCCCGATCCTGTGTGGGTCCTACTACCGGTTCTGTGTGAGCCACTGCCTACCGGTTCTGTGTGAGCCACTGCCTACAGGTTCTGTGTGAGCCCGATCCTGTGTGGGTCTTCTGCGGGGGTTAGTACCTATCGATCCTTCGTGGGTCCGACGACTTAGACGGATCAGTGATCGTCTTTGACGTCATCTGAAAAAGTATACCTGGTTGAGCTGAATCTTATGTTACTCTCCTTTGTGGATTGTGTTGAACTATCCTTTGTGGATTTACTGTTTACTCTCCTTGTGGATTTGAGTCTTGCTTTCCTTTGTGGATTGAGTTGTTCTTGAGCTCGTGAGCAGAGCTAGAATTGGGGACTTAGGTATATGTATGGGCATATACCTAAGACGAGTCAGATGTTACTTCGTGATTGCATCTTTCTTTTGTGCTATATCCTTTGTGGATTTCGGGAGACCTTCGGGGGTCTCGGGGTCCTTACTGAGTAGCTTATACTCACCCCTGCACGGGCTATGCCCGCACTTCGTGGTGTTGGTTGCAGACGACAGACAGCGCTGATCACGGTTGGGGCGTGGAGCAGGACGGTACCTGGAGGTGGACCACTGGTCGGGACGTACTCGGAGCGGACGTGGGACCCGAGGAGCTTGGAGGCTATCTGTACCCACCCTTCAGGTGGGATTGCCAGTGGACGACACGAGGCCGCCGTCTTTTCTTCAGTTGTTGTACTTTACTTTTCAGTTGTACTCTACAGTTGGGCTTGTATTTCCGGCCCCTTTTCTTTTCTGCACTTTACTTTCCGCTTGCTGACTCTGTGTGGTTGTTACTTATAAAGGCAATGCCTTCCCTTTTTACTGGGATTTTACGCCTTGGTGCTAGTCGCCAGCCCCTGGCCTATGGAAGGCGGGCTTGGGGTAGTCACGGCACGGGCCCCGAGGACGGGTCGTGACAGATTTTAATTGATCCAATTTTTCATTTTGATGTCGTAGGGTTTGGATGGTAAAATTTTTTGTCACTATTATCAGCATAAAAGAATAAAATATAGTTTCCATTATTTCATCACAACATTAGGGAGTGCGAGATATTTTTTATTATAGTTTGTACACTAATAAAGGATTATAAGAATTTGTATATTAGGATGTTTTCATATGAGTATATATTTAGAGTTATTTATTCTATCATAGGTATATAATAATAATGTTGATAATATTTTCAGTGCTTTAGATAACACATTTTAGAGTTTTATGTATTAAAATATTATAAATATTTAATGAAATTTTTAGACTCATTTGATTAGGTTTTGGTATTTTTAACCCCTAGGATCAACATGTTTTGTTGTTAAGGGAGAAATTATTTTATTCGTGTTGAAGTAATAAAATTATAACTTGAAGTTCGGTTGACAACCCATCGCTTCCGTCAATGGTTCAGGGCTCAAACACACAACTGATAGGAAATAAGGGTGTATCACCTACCACCATCCTACACAATTTCTTAATAAGAATGACATTTAAAAAGTAAATATTATATTTATTGCAGACACATATGGTATTTTACTTTATAAATAATATCTTATTTAACATTAGAGAATATATAATCAAATCCATCTAATTATTGAGTCTCAAACCTACTCCGGAAATGTTTAAAGAATATTATGTATAGTTATTTAATAAAATATTTAGTTTGAACAATGGCTATTACTATTGAATTTTGATAATTAATGTATCAAATTAATGTTTATAAATTTTTAGATAAATCATTAAATTTTGAAAATATTTTTAATTTTGATAACATATAGTGATATAAGGAATATAATTTTATTATTTTAGGGAATATGTGGTCCTTTAAAATATTAAATTAGTGCTTCAAGAAAAAAAATTCACCGTTAATTTCCATTGTATAGAGAAAAAGATGATATTTTTTTGAAATCGATTATATAATGAAATAAAACTATTCATGTTTTAATATTTTGATATTCATTTAATATAAATAATAACAATATTCCTCAACACTAGGAAAAAGATCCTAAAATAAAATTGATATCATTGTGCCCTTAATTTTGATTAATTAATGGTCTTTTTTATCAATATAGATTTATTGTATGGAATCCCTTGTATTTATATTGATAATAAGCCTTCCATTGATCAATGACCTCAATTGACCTCTATAATTGATTACTATTTTCTTTCATATCAAAATATTCACTTCACACTTATATACTCTCATTGAGAAACCTTTTTATTCATGTTATTTGAAATAAAATTTTTTACATCCATTTCTCCCTTATTAAGAGGATGTTTTATAAACCATTTTAACTATTTGGGTTTAAAAAAAGTATTTTCAATTTTTCATCCTTCAATAACTCAGATAATGTTTAAAATGAGAGTTCATGATTTATTGAAGGGGGAGTCTGTAACACCATGATATTTAACAAAAAATATGTTCAAGAGCATATGTAGCACATATCACTATGTTTCGAAGAGAATATAACACCCCACAATATAAAATTAACTTATTTGAGAGAAAATTAATATTTTTGATATATTAAAATATACTAATCAATGATTTTACTAATTAGCTTATGTTACATGCAACACTGTGTTTCGTTGAATATCAATATATAATTAATATTATTATTTAATATGGAAATTATCTCCTTACAGATTTATTTGAGGGTATGAATTATATTAAATAAATTATGTAAGTATATTGTTTAGATACATTTATTAATTATCTAATTATTATTAATAAATTATGTATCATTTTGTTAAAAAATAATGGTTTTCTAGAAAATTGTATTTTTTTAAAATAAGGTTCAGTTACAACTTTCAAAATAATATAAAATTAGTTTATAAAAATTTTATAAATTTTATTTGAAAAAATTTAAATAATTTTTTCAATTTTAGATGCAAAATTATTATTGGGTAATTTTTTATTATTATAAATAATTCATGTTTTTTGAGGAATAGTAAAAATATTGAATTGAATTTATGTTTTATTTAAAATTATTTATAAAAATAAATTACATTTCACATTTCTTTAATGTAATGTTAATAAATTTATAATTAAATTTATCAATTATAGTTTATTTCAATCATTTTTATATTGAATTATTAAATTACAACATTATAAATATTTCAATATTTTGCCCTTAAAAGACCTGATTTCTCATCACATCTACGAGATTATTTTTTAAATTAAAATTTCCCACATCTGTGAACTGGATTTTAAAAAATAGATTCCATATTCTAAATAATAATTATATATATTTTCTAATAATTTGTTTTTAATTTTTATCCAAAATTAATATTAAAAATAGAAAAAAAATTTACTACGGTTAGGGTAAAAATGATTTATTATGGGTGAAACTTAAAAGATGAGAGTTAAAATGACCGAAAAATATTTATTTCATTTTATGATGAGTAATTTTTTATGATTTTCAATAAATTATTTTAAAATGACTAAATTATGTTCCATGATTCATTTCTTCTGACTCATATAATATGTTAAGCAAAGAAAAACAGAAAAAAGATCCTTCCTTGATTTTAACATCTATAAATATTTAGCGAGGGGAAAAAGGGTTTGTCATGGATATTATTTTTAATGATAATTGTTTTTTTTGTCATGATAATTTATCATTAATTTTTAGTGAAAAAATAATTTCTTAATATTCAAAAGAAAATACATTGAATCAACTATTTTGTTAGTAGTCGAATAAGATAAATTATAGTAAAAATATTAAAATTGAATTAAATTAAATTAATCAAATATTTCCATTAATCTTTTAGATTAATATTTCATGAAGAGTAGTTTAAGAAATAAAATATTAAAATTTCATCATTTTCTTGACATTCTTATATTCAAATTAAATGAATAATGTAAAATTTACCATTTCATTTATTTTATAATAAATTATATATTATTTGATTATTTAATTTTATAAAAACACTATATTATTCAAAGTTTTTATAAACTATTTAAAAATATATTTTAATTTCCATTTATAAACAGGTTTTTATTTATATCTATTATATTGACCGTAATAATTAAAAAATTATAGTAGCATCGTTTTGGTTAAAATGATGATTTTGAGCACTATATGTTCTTGTTTTGAAATTAATATTCAACAAACATAGATTTTTTATTTGATAAATTGGAAATAATATTTATAATAAGTTTTTAAAAATAATATAAGAGGGAGAATTTTTTTTCTTAATGGATAAATTACATAGGTTTGAAACCTTGTTAACATGGTGAACACCCAGAATAGTAAATGTAGGGAAACATAGATGTTTAAAAAAAATATTTAAAACATTTTTTTATTATATATTGGTGGTTTTGATTAGAAATATAATTCATAAATTCTGTAATTGTCAGTATTTGAGCCACTTTAGGTAAGAGAGACCCCACCCCAATAGTGAATACTTTTGAGTATTTATAAAGATTCCAATCCTCGTCACCTATAAAGGGGAACACACCACCCTCATTTCTTCACACCACTCAAGAAATTTTTATTCTAAATATCCCTCTAAAGTAAAATCCAAACTTCCCTCCCCTAATCATATATTCCTTTATTTTGAGTGCAAATCCAACATATGAATTATTTGGTGAAAACCTAAGGACGATACTTAAAGAAGAGTTAATGTTTTTCAATTATTTATTTTATTTATTTCTCCATGTACATAATTATTATTTAAACATGATATTATAATAATATCAGTATGTCGATATATTTTGATTTTTATAATAACAGGTTCATGAACTTCATCCATCTACAATTCCATTAAACAGGGTATGAAGTCATCATTCGGGTGTATGGACGACTACTGCCTCACTATCTAATGACATTCATTTTCCATTAAAACCTATTTTTGTTGGTAATAATGAATTATATAAAGTATATATATGATATTCATAAAATAAATATACCTATGGAGTCATTACATCATATATAACTCTTTTTATTTCAATTTTTATGGGATATAATAATGTCCCTCGTGTGTACAGTGGACTACCACCTCATGAAACTATATGATTAGTCTTTCACTACTAATTAAAATGGGATTTTAGAAGGATACTTGTAATGAATATATATGATATACATGAAGTAAATATTCCATTTATGACATATTTATCATTATGATAAGCTAATATAATGTTTTCTTTATTACAGTAAAATGGTGATAACAACATTCGTATAAATTTGGACTACTGCCTTCACAATGACATTTGACTCTCTTTTCATCACCACACCTCATGGATGGTAAATATAATTATATTAAAATAAATAATATATTATATATGATATTATTATCATTATTTAAATTTAAATATTAGTTACCTCTATTCTATAATGATCATTGAAAAATGGAAACATTAACCTTGTGTACGTGTGTCCTACCATCTCTATGATCATAATGTAATACATTCCTCCAACACCATCATTAATGGTTTCTACTAAACTTATAATGCAATTGTAAATATTTTATTTATTTCATTATTATTATTTCTTAAATGATTGAACTATATACTATTCAAAATAATTGGACCATTCAAAATAAAGAATGATTCAAAAAATTCGGACAATTAATTCATGAAATAATGAAAATAATGAATATTTATTAATGAATGGGTGGTAATATGTTTTAAAAGGATAATTTATGAAATTATGCATTTAAATATGACTCTATAAAAAGTTTATATCAAGTATAAATACACTATAAATGAATATAAATCAAGTTAAATATAATTGATGAGTGAGGTAACTATTTTTTCGTCTCACTTTTATTTCTGTGAGATATATTACATATTCACAGATTTTTTTAATGGTGTATAAGAAACCCAGAAACATATTTCATGATCCATATAATAAAATATATAGGTATTTTAATATCATTTTTAGGCTGTCTCTTTCATGGGGTTTATGGTATCAATGTTACTCTGTGGTCAGTTAATTTTGTCTCAATTTTCCTTCTTTGAGACGTATGTTATGTTATAAACCTAATATATTTTATGATGTGTATATACTACCACCACTGACTTGTTATATAATGAATATTCTGTTTTTTATGATATTATAATTTTCATTTATTTTTATTCTTTCATGGTTATTAAGATTCAATGTAACCAAAGTGGTAAGAGTCATATGTTACAATCTCATTGTTTATCATGATTTTTTATGATTATACTTTCAATTATGAGATCATACAATCCATATCTCAAGAAAATTTTATGTTTTATTCTCCATTGGTTATTTATGATCATTGAATTATATTTTTCCTTTTTTTCAATATGGGTACAAAAAATAATTGAGAAAATGATTTTATAAAAATTAATCTATATTTCTCACTTTGTTAAGAACAATATTTAATTCCAAAACCATGGCTTCTATATAGGATAAAAAATGGTTTATTTTTTTGAAATGTTTGAAAAAAATGATTTTTTACCCTTAATTGATTTTTTATTAAAATTAAAACGATTCATCGAGTCATTTTCTAAAGAATTCGAGTTTGGATCTTACTGAAAATGTGAATTGAATTTTCTTGTCATTTTTTGGAACATGAAACCATTATAACCTTTTTACCATAAAATAATAGAGTGATCATTTTAACTTGTATGAAATATAGGTAATTAGCTTTCATCATGATCATTATTCCATTGAGAATTTCATTTCATATTTAAAATGATATTTTTAGATTTTTTTTTCAAAATATTGTTGAATTTACTATTTTTCAAATGTCTTTTTAAATGAAAAAGATTTTTAAATAGTATTATATTTTCAAAAAAGTTTTTTTGAGACAGGAAATAATATATTCCATAAAAAATATTCTAATTTATTTTTTAAATCATCCAATTTATTTTTCTAATATTGTTTTCATGTAAAAGGATATTAATAATATTTTAGGAATTATTATGTTTCAAAAATAGTTTTTCAAAATGAAATGTTATTTTCCTCAAAATTATATTTAATAATTTTTTAATATTATTTTTAGTCATTAACGCAAAAAAACCCATATTCATACATATGTTCTAATGTGGATATTTAATAAAATACTATCCTCATTCCTTCTATAGACTAATTAATATTATATCAATGAAATTTTTATGGAACCTGTATCTTTTCCACGAGTTATTCATGTTATAATTAGAATAATGATTATTTTAATGAGTTTTATAAGGAAATAAAAGCCCTATATACAATTTATATGATTCCTGGAAATTATAATATTATGGGTTCACCCAGATTGTTTTCTGTGATCCCGATATACCTTATATAATGGGCGAACCTAGATTGTTATCTAACACATTGGGTAATGATTATGTTCTCTATAGAATTATATTAGAAGATATATATATATGTTTATTAACATGAAGAGGTTTCTATAACAGTTTTATAATTATTCTATGATGATTATTTGGTATGATAACAATACATATAGTCTATTAATTCTATAGGATTATGAAAATTCATTGAGAAAGATTGATATCACATGGATAATGATTTTGAATTATTATAACTATCTCTTTTCTTACATCCTTATTCTATGATTTCCTATTCGATGGTCTAGGTATTTATGGGTAATAATATTCTTATGTTATATTATTGCACTTAAATTATGTCATCAAACCCTTGTGATCTTTTTATTATCACTCATGACATTTGTTTATTAACACTTACTGTATCCCTTACTGGGCATTTGAGTCACCCATCTTATGTTTCCTATTTCGTAAGTTGTAAATAATTATTTGGAAATTATTATTTCTTTAATAGATATCATATTGTTGGTGATAATGTTTTATTTTGAAGAAGAAGATATAGGTTTATTTGGAGAAATTATTATTTAATTTCATTGGAATTGTTTTTGTATGAGTCTGTCCTAATTATTTAAAACTGAAATCCTAAATGGTCTTTAAGAATGTATGTTTTCAAATTTTTCATTTTGATGTTGAATATTTTGGATGTAAAATTTTTCCAAAATTATTAGCATCAATGAAGGAAATATAATTTTTATGAACACCATATATGAGAGTGAGGGTTTTAGGATATTATTGTTGCTTTCATAGGAAAGGTTAAAATGAAATTTTATATTATAACCATTACATGTGATGTTATTTTAAGAGTTATAGATTTTCATATAGTTTTATAAAAATAAGGTTGAACATCTGTTCATGTACTTAGACATCCCATTTGAGTGTTTTAAATAGTACGAATTTTTAGGTTATTAATAATCATATTTGAGATGTCTTATTGATTTGGGGTATTTGTAACCCATAGGATCAACATAAAGGGTTTCTTTATTGGGAATTACGTTCTCATTATTTAGAAAAAATGATCAACCTGATGGTCATCTGATAACATGCCTCTTCTGGAATGATCATTGGGTTTGAACCCACAATCGAAGGGTGATAAGGGTGCATCACCTATCATTTCCCTACACAATGTCCATGTTAGTGTGATATTTTTACTGGTAATGATTATGGTTATTTTAGAAACATATAAGATTTAATTTTAGGAGAAAATGTTTATTTATCTAGGATGAATATGTGATCAAATCCTTATAATTATTGGTCATTGAACATAGTGAAAAAATGTTTCATGAATTTTTAGGATAGTGATTTATGGAATGATTTAGTTTGATATATTGTTATTACTATTTAGTTTAAATGATTAATGTATAAAATTATGGATTAATCACTTTGGTAGTAATCTTACCATGTAATATGAATTTTGATTTTTGTTATTGTCTAATACTAGGTGTAAAATGTTATTATGATTTTAAGGAACATATGATTTTTTAAAAATTTATTTTTGTAAATTACAAATAAAAACATTCATCATAAAAATACTACATTTTTCATGACTCATCAACCGAGGCTTGTGTGATGAATACCCCAAGACCACCACCCATAGTATAGGGACTGGCCACTAGAATCGAGTAGGAATATCCCAATAAAATTTGAGGCATCTTTTTGGTAATTTTACAAATGCACACACCCCTAACCCACATATGTTGTACGGTGAATACACTAAGTAAACAAGCACAAGGAACGATAGTAGAAATTTGAAGGTAAAAGTGGACAAAATATAAGCTCTAATAAAAAATAGAGGTAAAAGTACAAGTATTTGAAACTCCTCCATTGAAAACCCTACCTAATTGGTTGGTACAGAAATAGCTGTCTGAAGTCGTAGAAGCATGTTTTGTCTATTGGGTCACTCTAATAACCTCCTGGTCATGGTCCACCATGGACTCTGTTAAAGCATCGATCATTTTCACAAGACATGACACATGTGGGAGAATTTCATGTACGGATGAGTAAAAATTTACTAATTAGGGACCCAAGACTACATATGTATAACATAAGGAAACACACAATGTAGAATACCAAAGTGGTTCATGAATTATTGCCTCTATGAAGTACATTCAAGAGAGTCATTTGATTCATCTCACATTTGAATAACCTAATGTAAAGAAATAAATACTATTAGTCGTAATTCTCTACATTTTTTAATATCAAGGGACTTATCCATTATGAGTCATTATGTTCTGTTGGTCCACTGATATGTGATCATCTATTGGGCCATTAAGATCCACTCATATGTTGGGACACTGAGATTCAAATTTCTGAGGGCCAATGAGGTCCTCTTTTCTACTAGGACACAATGGATTGCTTGTATTATGGGCCATTAAGTTCCTCTTCTCTATTGGGCCATTGAGGTCAACTGGTCAGGTGGGCCACTAAGGTCTACTCTTCTGCTAGGCCACACTGGTCCGCTAATAGTGTGTTTGATTCTGGGAGAATATACTCCCCAAGAATCAGTCGTATTTCAACGTCCATGAAAGATGAAATTTATTATGTTAAAAGAACTTTCTCACCATATGGGTCCCAATGCCACAAACAGATCAGCAATTGGACGTATTATTTAGATGATATGGATGTTTCCCTAAAAAGGGGTAGGATGGGTCTGGGCCAAGTGCTACACAGACAGACCAACCTAAAACAACCCATCCCAAACCAGTTTGGCCAACCATACCCAACCCGATAGTATCTCAGCCATCCTGGTTTGTCTTCACACATTGTTCCATGGGACTTTCCGGACAGACCGCCCTAGTGTCTGGTCCTCCTCCCGCCCTGCCCATGATGGCTGGCCGATTTTCTTCCAACCGGGATGCCCAGCGTCCCAGTTCCCCAGGCCCGGACTGTGATGAAGGGCAAGTTATGTCCATCCCCAAACATGGTTCTCTCCAAGTCCGTTTGGACCGTGTGGACCACCGTGTCGGTGCCACCGGATTTGTCGCAGGGTCTCAGACGAGGTTCTACTAGACCACAGTTCTCTACGCATGTCCAACTAAGCCACCGCCAGCTGCCTTTTGGTGGCCCCAATCCAACAATCGTGGTTGTTTTGTGGATTCCACCACTGGTATCCTTCAAACCATTGGGCATTTCTTCTGTTGTGGCTCTCCTGGTCATAGATTCCCCCACCACTTCTTTCCAAGCCGGTGGTTTCAAGGTGCCTCCATCTCCCACAGCCTCATGCCATGGGCCATCCTACCGTTGTAGTCCCTCCTCAGCTGCGGATTGTCTTTGCTATGAAGAATGGGTAGAATGTAGCGAAGAATAACACTCAAAGAACAAAAGAAGAATGTACCCTGATCTTTTATTATGGTGGCATGGTTTTTTCTTGTTAAGAGGTTTGACGAAATACAAAAAGCATTATTTGGAACAATCCCTAATGAAGGGTGAATCTTGCATTCGTCATTCTTAAATCTGTGAATGTCTGATATGAATTCATTTATTTATTTCTTATTGTTTGTCATTTGTTGTCACTTGTCATTTCCCAAATAATTTTCTCTATTTCATCATAGAAAACTCTAGTCTTTTATCCTAATCATGTATATTTATTAATCAACTTAATATAGGAAACATGTTTTAGAGATTCAGTTACACTGAGTCCCCTTGTCATTATGTTATTTGATTTATGAAATGAAACAGTGTTTATCTTATTCCTGAGTTGTAGTGACATTAAACTATTTTATTTATGAAATAAAAATGTTGTCTCAATTTTGCGTTGCATCAAAACGTTTTTGAATAAAATAAACATTATATTTTTTATTTTACTTTCATTAAAATTATGAAAAATTAACTTTTACCCTCAGTCCATGTTGGTTGAGGTTTGGCCCCTCTTAAAGAATGAACACCCTCCGAAGCTCAATAGTATTCTCCAATTTTCAATCTGAGTTACCGTTTATGAGTTAATTTATTTTTAAAACAAATAAAATCGTAATTTAATTACATTGTTAATCTCAATCCCAAAAACTAATTTGTACAGTTGGCACATGCTCACCAATGTTAGTCTCTGCCTAAGGAAATCACGTCGTCATGAGCTCAATGGTGGTCTCAATTTTTTTTTCTAAGTCAGTGTTCGTATTTTATAAGGATTTAAAAAATAAGATATTTTTATGTAATTATTTTATTTATGATTATTCTTTTTTTGGGTTTTCTCATAGGAGGCTCGTGCCGACCAATGATAAGTCATTCCTATGGTAAACCAACTAACATGAATATAATTATTCCCTTGAATATCTGATCTAGAAAAGCATTTAAGAGTTATTCCGCTTTTTCAGAAAAACTACTCATGAACATTATTTAAAAACATAACATTTTTCAATGGACCGTTCCGAGAACATTTGGCCTCAGAATAACATTCCATCTCAGTTTAAGGTCTTGGAATTTTCCTAGAAATTTTATAAAAATAAAAATGAGAAAATCTGAATTACTTCATTCTCCCCACCTGAAGTGTAACTACCTGAGATTTTATGAGATTAATTATTTTTAATTTCATTTATATCTTATTTTTTTCACTACACCAAACTTATCTTCCACTATATATAGATCCGTATAAGCTTGCAGTATGCACAACACTATTCTTGGCCTGTGTTGCAGAAAGTTTCATGTTATTTAGATAGAATTCATTTTTGAAAACACTGAGTATAGATTTTGTTTAATGAATATATGAACTATGTTTAGATTTTTTTATACATAACACTAAAGGAATATTTCACTAGACGCAACACTGACATGTCATTTGTTACATGCAAGAGCAACCTTCCTCAATAGCTTGCATGATACGTAATACCGAGTTTCACTAAATTATGATATATTATTAAAGTATTATATAAACTAGCTTTTATGAATATTATTAACCACATTATTAATTTTATATAATATTATCATTCATCGTACACGTGACATGTGAACAAAATAATTTTTTTCAGATAAAAGAGGTATTTTCCAAAAACAAATGCATTTTACCGCATTTTGATGGTTCACACATATTAGATTGAGTTTTTGACACTTTTATATGTGAAATTTGAAAAAATAAACTTTTTGATAGGAAGCGGGACATAAAAACTAACTTTTTTGAATTTTTTATATTTTTCTGATAAAAATAAAATTTTAATGAATTGAAAAAAATAATGCATTTTAATTTAAAAATCCCTTTTCATAAAATTTATATAAATAGTTAAATTATATTTTTAATTTGTTTTAAATAGTAATGGGATTATATTTTTTAATTTAATCCAATTTTTTTTTCATTTTAACTGATTAACTTTTAAATGGTACATAGACACATGTCAATATTTTGATAGGTAGTACATATTAAAAACACTTTTATCGTTTCGATAAAGGATGTTAACTTAAAATTCATTATTGAAACTTATGTTTTATTAATTTGTTAAAATTTATTACATATTTGGAATCATAAGTTTCAAATTTTTTAAATATTTACTTTTATTTTTGGACATTAGGAATAGAAACTTCAGTAATTATTTTATTTACTATGGTTAAAAGGTAAATCAGTTAAATATGTGTAGAAATCATATTATAATAATATTAAAACACCCTAACAAATTACCTAATCATATTGGATGAGATATTTCAGACCAGGGGTATCCATGGGTAGATCTTGGGTCCCCATGGATTCAAATGGATTTGAAAATGACACTTTATAAGAATTAATTTAAAGTAAAGATAATTATAACGTAAACATATATATTTTACAAAATCAATTTTAATATAGTGCAATATAACAAATATCTATTTATATAAGTATTCATTGGAAAGATAAATATATTTCCTAAATATTTTTATTTTATTTATAATTTCTAAACATTACATAAATATATTTATTTTTTACACAATTATGATGTAGTGATTACCACATCAATAAATAATTTAAATTAATCAATCTATAAATACTAAAACAAATGTAATATGGCTATTTTGATATCATGCACAAATTTTATGGATGATATTGACATATTTCCTATGATATAATTCTTTTTTTCTGAATTAGTAAGGATGTTATGAATTTTTAAAAAAGTCATGTATGAATAGTATCGAAAATTGACATAATTCATAACCGAAAACATAAAAAAGTTTATTAAATGTCCTTAACTTATTAAAAATATAAAATTCATAAAAATGGTTTATATAAGTTCAAATATGTCATAAATTACTTTTTTTGGGATTTTTGACATTATATGGTAATTAGATTAACCCACAATGTGTAAATAACATGATATCACGTTAAGAATAAAAAGGGTAAAATAAGGGTAAAACCAACAAGTTAGGATAAAAATTATTCAAAACATGTATAAATAATAATTTTATGATGGGTATTTGAACCAAAATCATCTTATATTCTAATTAAATAATTTTTTGTCAATTTTTAGAGGAAATTTAATTTATAAAAAATTAATATTTTGAAGATTTTCCTAGAGTACGCCTCTCCTCACTTATAAAAGGGAACCTACTCCCTATCTTCTTCACTATATTTTGATCCTTCAAGCTCATCCAACCCCAAACCATTTCTATTCTCAACATTCCTAGTTAAATTAAAGAGGTTCTGATCTTCTCAAAAGACCAACTCTAGTTCCCTAAGAGGAAAGTTAAAGGAGGCATGTCAAGGAAGAGGTAATCTCTTCTACCGATTATTTCAAATTTCTTCCTTATTTTACATCCTCATTTTTTAATTGTTTCATTATAAAGTAATATTATTGTTATTAATAATAAAATTATATGTAATTATAAATATGAAACAACCCTATTTCACCTTCTATATATCCTACAAAAAAATGAAATCATTACGTGTGCGTACGTAGGGATCATCGCCTCCACGCTGTGGTGTAATCTGTTTTTCACCACCACCTTACATGGATGGGTATAATGGTAGAAATAATAACTATATAATATTATTATAAGATGATTCTAATTTTGAGATATTATACACTACCCTCTTTAATGTCACTCAACAGTCATGGGGGCGATATTTTCGCTCGTGCATACGTACGACTTACCACCTCCATAATGCGATGAGATTCATTCTACATGTTAACCATTAATGAATGATTATGATGTATATATAAAAAATAATCATGAATTATATCACATAATAATTCTACTAAATTTATTTATATATATGAATTTTTCATATACATACTTCTATCCAATTCAAAAAGGAAACAAAAACAGCATTCATGTGTACCTATGACCTACCGTCTACATGAATAGTGTATTCAATTTAATTTATCTATCTATTATATATATTTATATAATAAATATATAAGATATATATAAATAATTTTTTACATTCTATATGTAATTAAATCACTATATTTGTAATCATAGGTAGAATAACATTTCCAAACACGTAAGATAAATGAAACGATTGTTACCCAAAACAATAATTTAATTTTGAATTGACAAATAAATGGGTAATATGAAGTCAAAATTTAATCATATATGATATCATAAATATTATTATGGTTCTTTTACAACTTAATAATATGTTTAACCCCACAATAGAGTAGTTTCAGACACATACAATAGAAATCGGTCCTAAGGTAAGGGATAATTTTGCAAAATCCTTTTTATCTGAGATTGTTTATAAGTAAATAATGATTTATAAAACATATTTCATAAAACTAATATTATATGTGTATTTAAATTCATTATTACCCATTTTTTACTTTAACTACATGGTATGGAACGAATCATTCTTTTGTTTACCATATGAGGTATTTTTTACTTTTCTTGTTAAAGTAGAGAAAAATGTTTTTTTAACTTATACGGAATGAACAAATTTTTTGACATTCATAAATAATTATTAACATGAATATTAATTTAAAAATTTTCAAGATTAATTTAAATTAAATTATTTTCATATAAAATTGAACGACATTATAGTAAAGAAAACATTTTTGAAGAAGAAATGATATTTTTCTAAAGACAGGAGTTCAAGTGTTTTATCAAAATTATTTTTTCCATATAAAATTATATACAGTTAAGTTTCTATCCATATTATCCATGGTTTTTGATTGATTTTATGATGTAAATAATTTTACGAAGTCCCTTTATCTTATATGGATTATGTTATAATGATATGGTTATTTAGAATACCATTTTATTTCATTTGTTTTGCTATGATGAACGATTTATGTTTTGTGGAACATGTAAGAATGATTTCATTATGAGATGGGTGAGACCTATATCTCCCTCCATTACATTTGGTAGAGATTTATATCCCATGAGATATACATTAATGGAATAACAGCTAAATTTGGATCAGTAATACATAGCTGGAACAACAAGTAATCCCAGTTTAGTAATGGACATTGTCCACTATGATGTTCTTGGAAACAATTCCTTGGATACTATGGAAATAATATTATGTTAATAATGGTTTTCCACAATTAAATGTTTTATTACCATAATATTATATCATGATTAATGCTATTTTATGATCCTTGCCTTACGTACTGCCACAATTTATGTCATGACTCATGATGTTGATGTTTAAACATTATGATCATGGTTTTACATTCAAATGTTTATGGTTTTATTTTATGTGCTCTGTGATTAACCTTACTGGTCATTTGAACACATCCTTTTTAGGTTTTATTTTCCCTAGGATATAAAGAAATGTTTTAGGTAGGATAGCAAAAGAAGGATATCTTTATGGGAAATGTTCAAGATCTTGTACCATGATTAGAAGATTATGTTCCTTACTTCAAAAGGCAGTAAACTAGTACAGTCATTGGGAGTCTTTTGTGTTATTTATTTTAGTATCTGAAAAATAATTGTAATACCCATATATATCATTCATGTGTCTATAAATTTGTAATCATAGTGAATATTTGGTTAACCATTGAAAACATGGATGAGAAAATATTTGGAAGATTTATAGATATATTTTAAAAGGATGTCTTGGGTTGAAACAAAGGTTAAGTATAACTATAGTTTACAGTCCGAGAATTATGTTAATGATCATAAATAAGCTATGATTAAACCTATGATTTCAAAGACAGAATAGACTCCCCCTTTATTATGTATTTTTCTTTAATAAAATTTTCCACACACAATATTCTTTTTATGTTTTAGTTAATGTAGGGAATCTGAATGAATTGGGTATGAATTTAATCTGAAGAAAAAATTAGTGACTATGAGAAACGAAACTATGTAATTACTAGAGTGAATGATATTGTGACTATTCTCAATCAGTCATCATGGTATATGATTAAAAGATGAAGAATAGTTGTATTACTAAGTCATATAACAATAGGAAGATAGACTTGCAGGCATGATCCCATAGTGAAGAACATAGAGGAAAGAAGATTAAGATTCCTACAAATCAAGAATAAGGGAAGAATAACTTTGAAGAATACCTCAAATTGAAGGATATATCATATCTCTATTGGAAAAAGGTTCATAGAGTGACGAATTGAAATGGATTTCAATGACTCATCTCTGGAAAACATGGGTATTACCCAACTCAATGCCCATAGATAAGGATCTACCTATAACAGAAGGACTTCTTCCATGCCTACCATTAATGTATATGGATTGAATTATTTTTATACTTGAATCCACAAAATATTAATGTTGAATTATATAAGAGTTATTGGTTTTTTTTTCTCTAAGTATTTTCATCAATTTGTTGAATAGATATAATGGAAAGAAAAGTGATTTAATGAAAATATGAGATTCCTATGAAAAAAATGAGTTAGGGAAGGATAAACCTTAATATGAGCATGATGTAGAGATAATGATATTTGTATAATGATATTTTTGATAATATTAGTTACCTTGTAATAAGTTAAGGATTTTTTTTAAATGAGGATTATGTTGTCAAAGATGATGTATACAACTTTTCAGGACTTAAGGAATATATCCAATAAATTTTGGAATAAGGAAACATGCATGTTTTTAATAAGGATATATGGTAATTTAGTTTATTACAATGAATCAAGAGAATGAATGATGAATTCATTAAAATGTTTAGAATGTGACCAACAACATATATCCTATTATATATGGGTGATAAATGATGGTATTCACATGCTAGTTATATGACCTATCTCTTAATTGTTCTATTTGTACTATGATATTGGATAGATGTATTTTGGATTAGCCTACAGGTTGTAATGGATTATGATTTAAATCAGATAGTATTGTTTAAGGATAGTTATTTTATATTTTCATTTTTTAATAGTATAGTTTTATAAAAAAGGACAACCCATAGGATGGGTGAAAACCCATCGCATCGGACAAGGTTATAGGTATCAAACCCACAACAAAAGTACGACATGACGTTATCACATACAATTGACCAACATGAATTTCTTAGTTAGTATAAATTATTTTTATTTTATGAAGTGGTATGATAGATGAAATATAAGTCCGTAGTTAGTATAAATTAGTTTTATTTTATTAAGTGACATGATCTTCTAACACTTCAAGAATGAGAAATTAAACTTCACTTCTTTGAATATGAGATGAAGCGGAAATTGTTCAAGGCACGAACAATGACTATGTTTTACTGAAATCAAGTAAGTATTAATTATAATTTTATTAAAATTTTGAAAAAGGATCTTGAAACTGAAAATATTATCCTAGTACCATCTTATCTGATGAATAAGATGGTTCATTAAATCATCACAGATTTATAGATTTCATGTAGTTAAGTCTCTCCAATCCTTATTCTCTATCACTATCCATAAGAACCTTATAGTTATATTTGTCTTCTATATCCATGTTTTTACTTTCACCTATTTCATATTATGTGGAAAACCAGTGATGAGTTAATTTGGGTAACCGTTATGTTTGTAACATTTATTTTTAAAATTACGTTTTAGTATCCCTTTTTATGATGTGGGTTTCCCTAAAATAAACATTCATGTAGTGAACCATTTATAACCCCAATGAATTTTGAGGGTGAAATTCATTTTAAGGGGTGTTGAATGTAACACACCAATATTTTATGAGAAATATTATTTTTAATTTCTTTGATGTCCTGTCTTATACACTACACAATGATTATCTTGCACTATATGCAACACCGTATTAGCTTGTAGTATATGCAACACTATTCTTGGCTTATATTTCAGAAAATTTCATGTTATTTTAATAGAATTCATTTTACAAAACAACAATTATAGATTTTATTTAATGTATAAATGAACTAATTTTGGATTATGTTATAAGTAACACCAAAAGAAAATTTCACTAAACGCAAAACTAACATATATTCTCTTACATGGAAGAGTGACCTTCTTCGATAGCTTGTATGGTACGCAATATCGAGATTCACTTAACAATAATATATTTTTTAATTATTATATAAACTATACTTTATGAATATTATTAACCACATTTTTAATTTAATATAACCTTATTATTCATATTACACATGATATGAGAACGAAATAAATTTTTTGGATAAAAGAAGTATTTTTCCAAAAAAATGCAGTTTTATGGCCTTTTGATGGATCATCCATTTTAAATCTTTTTTTGACTATATTATAAGTTTAATTTTAAAAAATAAACATCTTATTACTAATAGGGACATAAATAATTTACTTTTTTTTTGGTTTTTTGGTATTTTTCTGATAAATTCAAATTTTAATAAATAGTGAAAAATAATGCATTTTAATTAAAGATTTATTTTCATCTAATTTATTTATATAGATAGAATATATTTTTAATTAGTTTTAATTTTTAATGACATTATATTTCTATCGTTTAATACAATTTTGGTCATTTTAAGTAATTTCACTTTTAAATAGGTTGTAAACAGATGTCAATTTTTGGATAGTTATTACTTCTTAAAAACCCACTTCTTAGTTTGGACAATTGGAATTAATTTTAAATTAATTACTACATATTATGTGTTTTGAATTTTGAATAAAATATTAAATATTCGGAATGATAAGTTTCAAATTTTTTAAATAGTTACTTTTTATTTTTAGATATTATGATTAGTAACGTCAGTAATTATTTTATTTACCATGGTTAAAGGTTAAATCTTGTAAATAAGGGTAAAAATAATATTATATAATATTAAACTACCCTAACACATTCCCTACTCATATTTTATGAAATTTGATCGACCATGGTAATATTAGGGTCTATTATTAGACCCCATTAAATCACATGGATGTGATAATGACACATTATAAGAATTAATTTAATGTACATATAATTATAACCTAAACATATATCTTTTACTAAATTGATTTTAATATGGTGTTATATAACAGATATCAATGTCTATAAATAGTAATTGGAAAGAAAAAAATATTTCCTACATCATGGTATTTTATGTATAATATTTAATATTAGATAAATATATTTATTTTTTACACAATTTTGATGTGGTGAATACCTCATTAATAAAATATTCAAATTAATGAATTTATAAATATAAAAAAATGTAATTTGTTTATTTTGATGTAATGGAAGAATTTTATGGATTATATTGACATATTAACTTTGACATAATTCCTTTGGTTCAATGTACTATTTTATTTATGAAATTTTAAAAATGTAATGCATGAATAGTATCCAGAATTGACATAATTCATAACAAAAAACATTAAATAGTTTCTTAAATGATATTAAATTCATGAAAATCAAATATTCATCCAAATGGTTAATATAAGTCCAAATATGTCATAAATAACTTTTTTTGTGTTTTTTGACATGATATGGTCATTAAATGTACCCACAATGTTTAAATAACATGATATCACGGTAATATTAAAAAGGGTAAAATAATGGTAAAACCAAAAAGATAAGGATAAAAAATATTAAACACTCATAAAAAAATTGTAGGATCATGTGTATTCGAAACAAAATCATCTTATCTTCTAATTAAAAAAAGTTTTGGACAATTTTTAGTTGAAATTTAATTTATAATAAATTAATATCTTGAAGAGTTTCCTAAAGTGCCCCTCTCGTCTCTTATAAAAGGCCACCTCCTCCCTCTCCATTTCACTCCTTTTGAGCCTTAAATTTCATCCAAACCCTACCCATTTCCATTATCAACATCCCTAGTCACATTATAGATATTATGGCTCTCTAAAAAGACCTACTCTAGTTCCCTAAGAGGAATGTTAATGAAGGCTTGTCAAGGAAGAGGTAATCTCTTTTTCTGATTCTTTCAAATTTCATTCATCTTATACTTCCTATTTTCAGTTGTTTAATTGTAATGTAATAACATCATTATCACTCATATAATTCTGTGTAATTATAAATATGAAACAAAAACCTATTTCACCTTCTATCCATCCTACGAAAAAAATTAAACCATTGCACATACGTATGTACAGATTATCGTCTCCACACCATGGTGTAATCTGTTTTTCACCACGACCATACCTGGATGGGTATAATGGTGGAAATGATAACTATATGAGATTATTATATTATTATACTAATTATTAGATATTATACCCCATATTCTATAATACCATTCTACAGTTATGGGAATAATATTATCGCTCGTATATACGTACAACTTATCGTCTCCATGATGCGATGAGATCCATTCTCCATGTTAACCATTCTAGAATGATTATAAAGTATATATAATAAAAAATCATGAAATATATGAAATAATAATAATACTTTATTTAAGTATATATTTGTATATGTCATTTACTTACTTCCATCCAATTCATAAACGAAACGAAAACAACATGCATGCATACATATGACCTACCGTCTCCATGAACAGTGACTTCCATTTCATTTATCAATCTATTATATATATATATTGAATATATAAGATATATATAAATCATGTTTTACATTATGTATGTAATTAAATCATTATATATGTAATCATATGAATAATAACAAGTCCAAATAGTATGATAAATGAAAAAATTATTACCCAAAATGTTGCTTTACCATGGAATTGGAAAATGAACGGGTAATATAATATCATAATTGAATCATATATGATATCATAAATAATATTATGGTTATTTTAGAAGCTAATAATATGTTTTATCTCACTATATAATAGCTTTAGACACATATGGAAGAAATCATACCTAAGGTTAGGGAAAATTTTGCAATCTCTTTTTTATCTAAGATTGTTTATACGTGTCTATTGTTTGGGGATATATATATCATCCATGACCATGTTTTATAAAAATTGTTTCAAAAATTTTATACTTTTATTCTACATATTTTTAAATTTATTTTTACCAACTTTCTACTTTTACTACATGGTATGGAAGTAATATTTATTTGGTTTACCAAATGAGGTACTTTTTGAATTTTCTAGTAAATGTATGAGAAGAATGTTTTTTAAATTATAAAGCATTAACCTATTTTTAAGCTTTCATAAATCATTATTTCTATGAATTTTACATTACATATTTTCATGTTTATTTTAAATTATCTTCATTTATTTTAAAATAACACAACATTTTCAGAAAATAAAATGTTTTTGAAGAAGAGAGAATATTTTCCTCAAAAACGGAGTTCAAGTGTTTTATGAAAATTATTTTTTTCCATATAAGATGACATAGGGTTATGTTTCTATCCCTATAATTTATTTTTTTTATTGATGTTTTTATGGAATTATTTTAATGAAGTACATTTATCTTATATATATTATGTTAGAATGACATAATGTTTTAGAGCCCCATTTTATTTCATGGGTTATACTAAGACGAACAATTTATGTTTTTATAGAACATGTTATAATTATTTCATTATGAGAATGGTGCGACCAATATCTCCCCCTAATTAATTGAGTAATTTTTTATATCTCATGAGATAGACATGAATCAAATAGTAGGTAAATCTGGTTTAGTAATACATAGATAGAACGACATGAAAACCAGTTTTAGTAATGGTCTTTTTCAACTATGATGGTCTTGGAAACAATGAATTGGATAATGTGGAAATCATATTATGTTCTTAATGGTTTTCCACAATTTCTTGTTTTATTTCCATTTTATTTTATCATGATTAATGTTTCTTTATGATCCATGCCTTACGAACTCTCATGATTTATGTCATGATTCATGATGTTGATGTTTAAACATTATGTTCAGGTTTTTATGTTTAAATGCTTATGGTTTTGTTTTATGTGCTCCATGATTACACTTAATTAGAATATGAGCTCACCCTTTTTATGTTTTCTTTTATCTGTGACATAAATAATTGTTTTAGGTAGGAAAACAAAAGGGTAATATCTTTATGGGATATGTTGAATATTTTTCATTAGGATTTGAAAATTATGTTCCAATATTCCAAAGAAACTAAACTAATATGTTCATTGGGTGTCATTTTGTGTCATGTATTTAAGTTTTCCACAAAATAAATGTTATTTCTATGTACTTCAATCTTAGGTATTTACATTATGGCATTATGTCTCTATAATCCAAACTAATGGATTCCCAAACAGATGAGGGTATGAGCACAAACCCGAGACTCCCGCTCCCATGTTCTCTCGTAGAGATTCCTATGCTTCCACTGAATACACATTAGGGGTATCAATTTCCCATAGATGGTCCTCTACAATAAATCCTTGATCTGTATCAGAAACTCCACAGAAGTATCACAGTCATCAACATCCATATTTCCATATTCAAAACTATATATCTCACATTGAGGAGAGAACTAAAGAAACACATGGTATCCCTCTTCAAAATCCACGTGCCTTTGTCACATACCATTATAGTAAATTTAATGGCTCTGTGTAGTCTTCATCCACTCCTGTATGACCTACACCTTCTCTATAGTATCCCAATCCATCTATGTGCCCATAAGCATTGACTAATCTGGGGTCAGTCTGGAAATGTGGAAACCTACAAGTTCGACCATATAATGCCTTGAATTATGCCATACTGATGGTGGAGTGGTATCTATTGTTGTGTGAAAACTCCACCAGAGGTAGTTGATCTTCTCAAATGCATCAAAAATTGGTGATGTAAGCATGTAACATGTCTTCTAGAACCTGAATGGTCCACTACGTCTGGATTTATATCTATGGGAGGAAATTTGTTCTCAAGAGAAGCTTAGTCGCAAACACCTCATGTAATCAATTCTATAACATGGATTCAAAGCATATTCCTTGATATAATAGTATTTTTGATTGTACTATGTGGATTCAAACTATCTCTAACACATAAATTCCTCACAATATCTCTACGGGACTCTATTCCGAAAAATATAAAAGGTGGCAAATATTGCGAGTCGGTCAACAATCACCCAGATGGTACCATGTCCTCTAGAAGTACGTGATAAACCTATCAAAAATTACATCAATATCATTTATCACTCCCATCGTGGAACCCCAAGGATGAAAATAGAAAATCCTTCCAAGAAGAGGGGCTTGCTACTATGTGTTGAAAGAAAAACAAATCGGATAAAATAAGTGCTCATCTTTTATATCAACAGGTATGCCTAGATTCAACCTATTCTATCATTCACAATGCCCACCTTGACACCTACATGCATATCCTGATTCATCTTGTCACTAAATGCATCAATTCTAAAATCACCCATCCTCTAAAAGGAATTATGTTCTCCTCAACTGTCAAATATACATCACAGGTATTACCACTAGGAAACTGAGCACATAAAGTCTCGTTGTTGGTTTCATAGAGTTGTGCCACCCTAACACACTTTAAGATTGGAGGGGTAAAAACCAAATATGGGAGGTAAGAAACATCATATCTATCCTTTTAGGATAACTATAATGTTTCCAACTTCACAGTTTCCTTGTTCAGAAAATACAAACTGTATCTCTTATCGAGATCATTTTTTACATGGTTTCCCTTACTTGGAGTATAGACTAAATCAAAGTCATAGTCCTATGGGAACTCCAACCATAATCTCAATCTCAAGTTCAAATCCTTATTAGAGAAGATATACATGAGACTCTTGAGTTTAGAGTAGATGGAAAATTGTTGTCCCATAAGATAGTGTCACCACAACATCAATATAATGGAAACTACTAAAAAATAAATATTGTGGGTTATGTAGTTCGTTTCCTATGGTCTCTATAGACACGAAACATAGGCAATTACCTTTTTCGATTACATTAATACACACCCTAGTTTGTCCCATGATGCATATAAGAACACTATGTACCCAACTCCCTCCTCTGGGAAACTCATGTTTTGGGTTCTCATCAAACTCTTCTTTTAAATATACAAATCATGTGGGAACCTTTCCATCCCCTTGAACGGTTTCCCCATTCAACTGATCAATGTGTATATCAACCCTTTGGTTTTCGATAATCATAATATTTATCAACTTGGATGAATTGATGGTAATCCACATATAACCTCAATCATTGGGTCTTACTAGCCCCATCCTTTGCAAATCCTCCACCTACACTATCACCTTGTGAAGATCTATGAAATCCACTAGATATACTGCTGCTAATATCGGTGCCATTTTGGGTGTAGAACGATGTAGAAGTAAACCCCCCTACAAGAAGGTAATACTAGAAATATATTCATGGAAATATGTTCTTATACTATACCACTACTAATTGGAACTAAAAACTCAAATGATCAAGTAGGACATGTGTATGGTTGGTCAACTTTAGAGTGGTTGGCTACACCCTCCAATACCTGAGTTTATTCTGTACTGCCTGGGATTTCATTTTTCACTTACTAATAAAAACCCCCTTCCAATGTTGTTGATATACCGCATCCTTTCCTCTAAAATAGTCAATTTGATCATGATATTTGAATGACCTGTCCATACCCAATATAATTTCATAAGGCCTCGATACTTCCACCAAGAGGTGACAACCAAAACTCTCTCCTCCAGGGTCAGATCCCATTGCTACCATAAGTGTGATTTTTGAGTCTCCTCCCATTGGTATCTTTAGACATAAGGGTAATGTGAACAGTTTAAATAGAAACTATAGGTCTTGAACAAGATTCATGATTAGAAGGAATGATTATCACTGATATCTATTAATATGACATCTAGGAGTAGATATAGACCATACCTCGAATCATTCCTGGAGCCCTTGGTTCTTATTCCTTGACCGTATGCAGATACTCCCTTCCCATTTTCACCAACTCCCTAATCTTTTTGTGGACCACATTGGGGTGGTGGTTGTAACATGTCAAAATTTATAACACCTCCTTATACTCTCCTATCCCGTTTAACAAATCTATCACCCTCTAGATACTTTTGTTCATCTTATGGTCTCTACCCAAATGGCACATCCACCATTTCACTATCAGTAAGATGGGATGGATAATCTCTACCGATATGTCCCCTATCACATTTTGAAAATAATTACATCGTCCTTGGGTAACTGGACTCACCCTATGAGTCCTGAGCTATAGATCCGCATTCTTGAGACCTCTTATCAGAATTTATCACATGTCTAAGTCTCTAAAACTGACATCGGCTTCCTACATTCTCACTGTTGACATCCACGTGTTGTATTATCTCATACAAAGTGCATTCAACACCAATGGTTCTCTCTAGTACCCTATCAGAACTAGGAATTCACAAAGGAATCGTACTATCTCATATTTCCCAAAAAAAAGCTTGCACGTAGGTCCAAGCCATTAAGCACTACTCATATTGTAATCATCAAGTACCTAGAATGGTTGATAGGCCTCTATGAAACATCAGTTACTGTCATGTCATACATCCAAAGAAATATATAATATATTGGGCATGCATAGCCCTTAGATTTTATAGTGATATCACCTTCTTTGAGAATGCTTTTCAAGATCTATCCATAGAAGAGTATCCTCATCATTTTATCCGGAAATATAAACACAAGACAACATCCTCTTTCTCCATGTTTAAGGGTCACTGACAGGGTCTCCATTTGATCTAATGGTGTCCTAACTAGACTGAAAACTCAGTTACCACCTGAAGACAATCATTTTCCTCCTATGAGTTAGGCTCGCTTCGGAACCAAATGGGTCTATATCATTGAAGCTCGTGAATTGTACTCAACCCAAAGATCTCATCTATTGGTATTATGAGTACTATGTTCTACTGTATAGGTTTTGGTACAGCTAGTAGACCACCCAGTGGTGCCGTCTCGGCTATGAACCCTTGTACCCCTCTCGCCACCCTGACGATCATCCCCAGGATCACGTGGTGGAATCTTGGTTGGAAGAATACATGTAATCCTCTTGAAACAAAACAATATGTACACCAATCACTAGAGTATACCTAGTGAGCTGACTCAAGAAAGGCATGGATGACTCAACCCATTCCAATACGATGAATGTATGATTTGTTTCCCTGCAAATAGTGTTTTAATGCGTCGATTGGAAAAAAAGAATTCAGGGCCTTTGTGTATGGATACGTTGGCCTCCTCCTTAATATTAGATTTTTGAGACTAAAAGATGAACTCAAAACACTTAATATTGTTTCCCCAAACCATAATCATAAACTCTAGGTTCAAAATATATAACAGGTCTCCTTTGATACCACTCTATCTCGACCCATCACTCAGGGACCATGTTATTACTACCCCAATCCCACCTCCAATAGTCTTAGGGATGGAAAATATAGACGAGTAAGAATATCCCAAACAATGGTAGGCATTTTCCTAAGTACATGTACACTTGCATAGAACTCCAAGCCATGAATGTTGTAAGGTGAATACGCAAAGTAAACAAACCAATGTAAGACATCAGAAAACTGAAGGTAAATGGGGACATAATACAATCTCAACTGAAATTAAATGTTAATAATATAAATTAATGGAACTCATCAATAGAAATCCCGACATGAAGGGTATGTATAGAAATATTTATCTGAAGTAGCAAAAGAACATCATGTCTTCTGAGTAACTCTAATCACCACCAGGCCAAAGTCCACCATGTACTCTATCAAAACATCGATCGTCTGCACAAGACACGACATGTGTGGGTGTATCACGTTTAGTGGTTAGTATAAAATACTAAGTAGAGACCCAAAAACACAAAGGTATACCACAAGGTAATAAAAATATAAGACTACGAAATAGGTTCATGATGTTTAGACTCAAGGAATTATAATAAATAGAGTATGTAGTGTTAGGTCACATACGAATAACCTAATGTAAAAATTGCAGGACTATAAATTTTAATATTGATCATTTTGTACTATTTAGGGACACATCCTCGATGAGTCACCAAATTCTGAAGGGCCATTGAGTTTGGATCGTCAGTTGGTCCACTATGGATCACTCTTCTATTAGGCTACTAAGGTATGCATGTTTGATGGGCCACTGAGGGCCGCTCATTTTCTGGGCCACTTGGTTCCGCTTCTCTGCTGGTCCACTATGTTCTTCTTATATTATGGGACACTGAGATCCGCTGATCTATTCAGCCACTGAATTTTTCTCTTCTACTAGTCCACGGAGGTCCGCTAGTCTACTAGTCCACTGAGGTCTACTCGTAGCTAACTTGATTTAGGGAGACACTACTCCTCAATCAATAATACTTGTTTCAACTTCCACAAAAACCCATATGATATATTTCAAAAGGACCATTTCTTCATGATTGTCCCAACACCACAAACGGTTCGTTAATCGGATATACGTTTTTAGGGATATGCTCGTTTTACTTAATATGGTCTGGGTGGGTCCATGCTCAGTCTGACCGGTCCCATGGGCCAATATCATTGGGCCTACTAGACCCGGCCCTTTATGTCTTTGGTCTTGTCCTCCAGACCACCCAACAGCCCTACCCACACTAGCGAGCTGGTTTTCTTTTAGTCGGGTCACCCATATGCCCAATACCCCAAGCTCGGCCCGCGATGGAAGGATGGCTTGGTCCAGCATGGGACACGATGCTCGCCGTGTACATTCCGACCCCCCATACTTCCACATAAATTCCCCCTACATAGTTACGGGGTCCTTTCCAAAATCCAGCTAGACCACATTTCTCTGCTACAGAAGGTGACACCCATCTATATCTGTCCAAGACACTACCAGAATCCCTTTCAACTATCATGGTCATCCTCGTCGCGACCCTTCATCACCGTCGCAGCCCACCTTGTCATCACTGCCTTCCACTGTGGTCCCTCCTACACAATGGATTTCCATTTCCATGAATAACAAGAATAAGGTAGTGAAGAAGAGCCCACCAAGAACCCATGAATGATGCGACATGACATTTTTTTAGGTTGGCATGGTTCCTCCTTGTTAGGAGGTTTGATGTAGAATAGAAAATGTTATGTGATTCCAACTCCTTTAAATACCCACATGTCAAAACTCATCACACAAAGAATGAAATCCATCAAATGGAAAACCTTTTGGTGGGCTGATCCGCATTCTTTGCTCAAATCAAGAAATGGGTAAGGAAGGAATTAACTTAGAAAAAACTGATTACCTTGGTTTGGATCGATCAGTAATGAATTGTGAATGCAAAATTCATCATTTCTCAATCCACCAACATCTGATCTATATTTGTTCATTGATCCATCATTGTTAATCGTTCGCCACTGATGATTCTTGACCAAATTTTTTTCCAAGGCTTCAGAGAAAACTCCATGCTCCTCCCCAAATCTCATATCTCTGTTAATAAACATAATGGAGGAAATGAGTTTCAATATTTATATTAGGTTGAGTCACCCCATCATTACGTTGTTTCATTTATGATATGAAGTAGCATTTATGTTACGCATGATTTGTAGTGTTGTTAAGCTATTTTTTTTATGAAATGAAATAGTTGGATCAATGTTGTGTTATAGAAAAACATTTTAAAAAAAATCATTTTTATGTTCATTTTTTTCTTTAATACGCCACAAAATTAACTTTTACCTGAGACCCATGCCAGTCGAGGTTAGTCCTCGCCCAAGGGAAAGAGACCCTCACAAGCTCAACCTACTCTCAGATTTTTAATATGAGTGACCTTTTATGAGTTATAGTATTTTGGAAATAAATTAATCTTTATTTTATTATTTTATATTTGTTCATTCTCTAAAAACGACATTCCACGGTTGGCCAGTGCCGGCCAATGTTAGTCTCGGACTAAGGAACGTATTCCCTCATCTTCTCAACTATGGTCTCAGATATTTAATCTGATTCACTTTTTATTATTTATAAGGATTCAAAAAATAAAATAATATTAATTTTTTATTTTATTTTCGATTATTTAATTTTAGGGTTTTCTCACTGGAGGCCCTCATTGACTAAAATTAATTCACACCTTAGGGTAAATCTTCCATCTTGAATGGAATGATGCCCTCTTATTTCTGATCTGGGTACCTGTATAAGTGTTATTCTACTTTTTCAGGAAACCCACTTACGATCACTATTTAAAAACATAAAATGTTATAATGAACTATTGTATCCACAACAGGCCTCAGAATTGCATGTCGTCCCAGCACCTGGTCTCTGAATTTTCCAATTATTTTATTAAAAATAAAACCCAGAAAATCTGAGTCATTACATCATTTTTAGAAATATATGATATTGTTTTTTAAATTTACTACAAGATGAAATTATACTAATAATTTTACTATACATCAATATTATTTTTGTCTAGATGGTAAGATAATTCCTCAAATCATGGAACAGTTTCTTGAATCTAAAATGTTATCCTAGTAACATCATTTCAAATGAACCGATATTCTTTTCAATCATCGTAGATTAATGGTTTTAAGGACATTATATTTCCATTGGTCATTCAATTTCATGTGATCAATGACCACAATGGGTTTATATATTTATGTAATCATTTCCTCCATGCCCAAATCATCCCTTCCCACTTATGTTCTCTTATTTTAAAACTAGTTATTTTTTCCCTACAAACATTGTGCTTCCCATTTTCTCTTATAAAGATGGTGTCTTATTAAAACAACTAAAATATATGTTCATAATAAAATAATTTTCATATTATAATCATCATATAAAAAATATAAATTTCAAATTGTGAGGACAAAATTTATTAATAGAGGGTAGGATATAAGACCCTATGATTTTAATAGAATAAAATTATATTCAATAGCTTCTGTGACAAAAAATCACGATAAAAAATTAATATAACACCTAATACATGAAATATAATTCCTTTAGAATAAATTTAGTCTCTTTTATTGCTTCAGATACATGGAAAAAATAAATTTTATCAATATATTTTGTCACACATAAGTCTAGGTTTTACCGTATAACAATATACTGTTAACATTATTATTTAGTATGAAATTTATTACCTAGATGTCAGAATAATGGGGATGAATTTGATTAAATAACTTATGAAATTATATATTTTAGATACATTTATTAGTTATATATTGATTAGTCGTAAAATAATAATCATTTAAAACAAAATTAATGATTTTATGAAAAATTCTATTTTTCTAAAAGTGTTTTTAATCGCACCTTTTGAAACTAATTTAAAATTAATTTCTAGAAATTTTTTAAAATTTATATGAATGAAAAAACATAGTTAATTAAATCAAAAAATGAAAATAATATTTTTGTGAATTTTCAATTTTTTTCTTAAATGATTAATTTTTATGATGAATATTAAAAAATACTGAATTTTAATTGAAAACATAGTTTTACATAAATTATTTATAAAGATATTTTATATGTTAAATTTGTTTGAAATAAAAACTAGTTAATATATATATGAAATAAAACAATTTAGGTCGTTGTAATCACATTAATTTTAATTTTAGATAAAAAATAGTGTAATCATTTTATCATTTTATCCTTAAAACCCCTATTTCGCATCATGTCTCTAGGATTAATATTTAAATTAAATCTATGATAATATGTGAATTGAATTTGAAAAAATGGATTCCATATTTTTAATCATAATTATTTATAATTTCAAATATAGTCTACTAAATTTTTTATAATAAATATTAGAAAAAATAGAAAATAAAATATTTACCATGGTTATGGTAATAACTGATTACCTAGGGTGAAACTAAAAATAAAACTGAGAAAATTAAAAAAAATATTTTATTAAATTAGTTTTATGAATCTATTTCGACCATGTAAATTATATTCTATTACATATCTCAATTACTTTCCATATTCTTTTTAATGTGACCCATATAAATAGTTGTCTAAAGAAAAAGACAAAAAAGGAACCTTCCTTGGTTTTAATGTCTATAAAGATTTGGTATGGGGAAAAAATTTTGGTTATAGACTTTATTTCTAAAGCTAAACTATTATCTGGTATAATTATAATTTATATTTAATTTTTACTGATCCAATAGTTATAAAAAATTATAATGAAATTAAAACACAATAATTATTTTGATAAAAATTGAATAAAATGAATGATACTAAAAATATTAAAATTGAAGTTAATGTAATGAATTTCTGTGTTCCATTTATTTTATATATGAAAATTTCATGTTACATTTGTTTGAACACCATAAATTGCAATTCCATAATTGTGTTGATTTTTTAACATTCAAATTAAATAAAAAATGTCATAAATGTAATTTTATAATAAATGATATATGTTAAAATGATTTCATTTTAATAAATATCATATATTCTACCAATTGATTTTTAAATGATTAAAAATATAACATAAATTCCCTAAAATACCAATTTTTTTTTATAGTGATTAGATTGGCCCTAAATATTAAAAAACAATAGTAGTATTATTAATGTTTAAATGATGTTTGACCATTACATGTGCTTCTGTTATAATTCATTTTCAACACACATGGGGTTTTTTTATAAAATATATTTAATATTTATATTAGTTGTTTCTAAAATATCTTATAAATATAATTTTATTTTATTCATAATGGATAAATTAACAAGGTTTGAAAAGAATTTACCGTAGTGAAAAAATGGTAAACATAGGGAATCATTGAAGTTAATGAAAAAATGATTACAACATGTGTTTAACTATGTGTTGGATGTTTATATAGGCCATATGATCTATAAAAATCATTAATATCCAATTTTATTACCAAATTGAGGTAAGTAATACATCACAAATGTTATTACTATTTGGTATTTTCAAAAATACCACTCCTCCTCGACTGTAAAAGTGAACTCACTCCCCCTAACGTCTTCGAAAATTTATAGATAATTTTTATTGAAATTCCTCAAAAAAATTAATTCAAAAATTCGATACATGTATCCTATAATATATATTTTGGTCATAAATAAATCCTATTAAGGATTTTAATATGATCTTACGAAGGATATCAGAAGAAGTAATGTTCTTTATTGATCATTTTTCTATTATTTCACACTCCATATCTGTAAATTATTATTTAATAATGGAGATATAATAATATCAATATTTTTCATAAACATTGATATTTTTATAATATGTTTATGACATAAAAATATCACTACATCCATCAAATGGGTTACGAAATCATCATTCATGTGTACGGAGGACTACCACCTCACAAACTGATGTTAATCATTTTTCCCATTACAACCTATCATGGATGGGAATGATGATGGAAATAAATTGTATATATGATATTTATAATATAATTATACCTATGGAGTCAATATATTATATACACCTTTTTACATTCTGTTCTGTCATGGATATGATAATGTTTCTTTAATATACGGTGGAATGCTCCCTCATGTAGAAATGTGGTTCCACATTCAGTAATGCTTAACCTGTTCGTCATAGACTACATTCATGAAATCATGGTGTAATATACATTATAAGAGGAGCACGCTGCACACTTATAGAAAATACTTTATACACTCTAAGAGAACTAGATTTATGGTAAGCTATTAATGTTCTAGTTCAGGATTCGAGAGATCCACATTCCGAGACATGTCATCCGGGAGGATGGAGTTGTAGTGGATCTGCGTAGGATAGAGTCAGTGCTTTCATAGGAGAAAACCATGACCATAACTGGGGATCATAGTATCATGGGGTTTTTTTGGATACTACCATAGTTTTTTCCCTAAATATTACATAATAGTATCACATTTATCGGCCTTGACACGAAAGGAACAACCCATTGTTTGGAAGGAGAAGTGCCAACTGAGTATCTAGAAGCTGATGCAGAGACTGATTTGTGCCCCCATCAAGAGACTACCAGAACTGTGAATTGGTTATTTTGTATTCTATGATTCATCAAGGACTATACATGGTTGTTTCATGATTTAGTAGAGAGCAGGGATCACCTACAGCTCACCAGAGTTGAAGAAACATGAGCTAAACTATGCGATCCATGACCTGGAGTTCGATGTAGGGGTCTTTTCCTTGAAGATTTGGTGGCACTACTTGATGGGTGAACGGTTTATCATCTAATCTGACAAAAATAGTTTTAGGTATATTTTATCACATATGGAATGTAACATAAGATGGAGGTGATGGTAGAAGTTTCTATAGAACTATGACATTGAGAAATTCTATACTACATGGAAAGCGAACATGGTGGCAGAAATGCTCAGCAGGTGGTCTGGTCTATAGCTGCTAAGTGAGGAAACATAGTAGTTAGCCATGATGTTAATATCCTTTGTAGATAATGATGGAGAATCTTATCTTCAGTCAATTATTGTCACTCCCCCACTATTAAAGAGAGTCAATGAGGCACAAATTTTGGATGTTGACTATGATGCTCAATGTTCTCAGATATCCTCTATACAAGATCATGATGGGCTTCTGATAGTTGGTAAGCACTTTATCCTTTTTAGAGGAAGCAATGTAGTACCAGTGACATTGCGGGTGGAGATTTTGATAGAGTTTTATTCATCCACTTTTATAGTACATACTTGTGTGGAAAAGATGTACTAAGACATTTGAATTCAGTACTGGTGCCTGGGGATGATGAAAGTGGTGGCAGAGTTGATTTCATGATTCATCACTTATTAGCAAGTGAAGGTCGAGCGTTCGGTTCCTTCAAGCATGGCCCAACCACTTGAGGTACTGGATTGGAAATAGGATGGTATTTTGAGAAAATTTGTGACAGGGTTACCACAATTGTCTAGGGGCCATGATTCTATCTGGGGGATAACTGAATGACTCACCATGTCGGATCACTTCTTACCCATCCAAGAGTAGGGATCTGAATAGTTCTTAGGATGCCTCAACATCTATGAGATAGTGCGGCTCCACAGGGTGCCTTTGTAGGTCATCTCAGACCATGATTCTCTCTTTACATCCCTTATGTTGAAGGGATTATATGAGGTGTTTGGATCTCAGTAATGCGTTTGCATGTCCTTTTACCCTCCGAGAGATGGTCAGACAGAGCGTACCATATAGACAATGGAAGACATTTTTTTTTACATCCTTAACATTGGAAGTAGTTCGTAGGAGCGCCATCCACTGGTGGAGTTCGCATACAAAAAATATCTATCACTTCACCATAGTCATGGAACCATTATAGGCCTTGTACAGGCAGCCATGAAGATCTCATCTATACTGGACAGACTCAGGGGAGTCAGCACTAATGGGTCTAGATTTGGTATAGGCTACCACTAAGAAGGAGAAGATCATCCAGGTTTTGATGAAGACTGCACAAAGCTGGCATAAATTGTACATTGATAAGAGAAGGATACCTATGGAGTTCGATGAGAGATATTGTGTGTTCCTTTGGATCCTACCCTGATAGGGATTACAGAGATTTTGATAAGGTGAAAAGTTATCTCTGAGATTCATCAGACCATTCCATATTCATAAAATAGTTGAAGAGTTTGCATATAACATAGATTTTTCCCCCACATATGTACTAGGTGCATGATGGTTGTCGCTACAAAGGAGGTATGTTCATGATCTATTGCACGTCATTGACTGGGGGCGAGCTGGACATTGATGAAGGGGTGGCATTTGTGGAGTTCCAAGTAGAGATAAAGGATCAACAAGATCAGGTCCTTCAGGTATTGTCAATTCCTTTTGTCTATTTTTGGTGGAATCATGGGAATCTGTAGGAAAGCACAAGGGAGGGGGAGTCTCAAATTTGTTCTAAGTACCCCCATTTGTTTGATTTACCCTTGTTTTGATTTAGGGAACATAAATCCCTATGATGAAGATAATTTAATGTCCCAAAATTTCTATGTAATTATTTTTAAATTATATGTAATTATTTTGAGACCACATGCTTTGACGACACATGATTCCAAGGCTAGGTGATCTCAGAATGCAATTTTCAACTTTTTATGTTCGTTTATGTAAAAATGAATGCAGGTTTTACTAACATTTAAACTAGTGCTTGGATCAAAAATCCAAGGGCACAGTTGTATACAGAATGCTAGGATTCACCTAGTAAGGTTATAATCGTGATTGTAGTATGTCAACTGGAAAAGATAAAGTTTTGACATTTAGTGGTAGAAAATATAATAAACTTGAAATAAATTAAATGTTTAATTTATTCAAATTATTTCCGGTGTGATGAAATGACCAATCAGCGTTGCGGTGTCGTGTTGATGCAACACTAAATAATAAATGAAACTCATTAATCATACAGCGTGGCGACGCATAACACGGTGCCTTCCATTAATTATATAGGGATCCATAGTTGAAAAAATGACGGTAAATTCTCTGACGAACGATAAATCTCCCCCTTCTCTCCAATGATGGACACAATTGATGAGTGCCATCGAATCAAGGATCAACTAATGATGGTGGGATAGATTCGAGAGGTGACTAATGGCAATGAATGCTAAAGGACCGATGATTGATGATGGCTTAGAGCTTCATCCCTCATTAGCAACGGATCAATAAACTAGGTATGGGTTTAATTTTTTTTATGTTTTCCATTTCCTTATTCTAAAATAACTAACACGGATCAACCCACGTACAGGTAGATTAGTAGAGCATTTTATTCTTGTAGGAGGGTATTTACCTTGTGGGTTTTTTGTAGCAAGATTTATGATTATATGATATAACAATGATACCCATCCTCAAGTGTTTTTAAACATCTAATGTGGATGGCATGGGCCCACAAGAAGAAGGAATGATCCCCTCTTCTTGTGTGTTCTTCATAGCCGCATCCTCAAAATGGTGGATGGGAGGAACACCTTTGTCTATTAGAGTTCACATACAAAAACATCCATCACTACACAATTGTCATTGAACGATTCAAGGCCTTGTACAGGTGTCCATGAAGATCACCTCTATACTGGACCAACACAGGGGAGTATGCACTAATGGGTATAGAGTTGGTATGGGCTACCACTGAGAAGGTGAAGATCATCAAGGAGTGGGTGAGGACTGCATAGAGCTATCATAAACCGTACATTAATAGGAGACAGAGAACCGTGGAGTTTGAGGAGAGATGTTGTTTTTTTCTTTCAGGTCTCAGCCCGATGGGGATTATAGATATTTTGTTGGGGTGGAAAGTTATCTCTGAGGTTTTTCAGACCTTTAAAGATTCATAGAAGAGTTGGAAAGATGGAATATAACATATCTCTTCACCCACAGATTTACTAGGTACATGATTTTTTCCACCTTTCAAGGCTGAGGAGGTACGTTCATGATCCATCGCACGTCATTGACAGAGGAAATCAAGATATTGATGATGGGGAGACGTTTGCAGAGTTCTCATTGGAGATAGAGGATCGACAAGAGTGGGTCCTTCAGGTATGGTCGATTACATTTTTGTACGTTTGTTGGATGGATGAGAATCTATAGGAAATCACATGGGAGGTGGAGTCCCAGATTCGTTCCATGTACCCCCATTTTTTATATTAACCCTTGTTTTATATTTAGGGAATGGAAATACCTATGGTGAAGAGAATGTAATGTCGTGAAATTTCCTTGTATTTTTTTTAAACTATATAAAATTTTTTCGAGACCACATGCTTTGACAGAACATGATTCCATGGATAGGTGATCCCAAAATGAAAATTTGAACATTTAAATTTAATTTATGTGAAAATGAAAGTGGTTTTTTATAACATTTAAACCATTACTTGGACAAAAATTCTGAGGGCACAGTTGAATTCATTACACTGGGATTCACCTAAGAAGGATCTAAACTTGAATGGCATATGTAAAACGAAACGGATAAATGTTAGACTATTAGTGGATGAAAATAAATTAATCTTGAGAATAGATTCAATGTTAAATTTTTTCAAACTATTTTCTCTATGATGCAATGAACAGTCATCACTACAGGGAAGTGATAAGGCAACGATGAAAAATTAATGAAACTCATTAATGAGATATCGTGGTGAAGCCCAACAAGGATCCTCCCATTGATTAAATAGGGATTGAGAGTTGAAAACAACATTGGGAAATTCGCTAATGAATGAGAAATATATCCCTCTCTCTCTCCAATGATGAACACCATCAACGAATGCCATCGAATCAAGGATCAGAGAATGGTGGTGGGATGTATTCGAGAGGTGACAAACAGAGACAAACTCTAATGGAAAGATGATCGATGAAAGCTCAAGGATTCATCCCTCATCAGCAATGGGTCCCAAAACTAGGTTGGGGTTTAATTATGTTATGTTTTCTCTATCCTCATTTTAATACAATGAAAGCGAATAAACCCATGAACTGGTTGATCAGTGGATTTTTAATTCTTGCAGGAGGGTGTTTACCTTGGGTTTTTTTCATCGATAATGAAGATTATCTAATAGAACATTGATCCAAAGCCACCAGTGTCTTTAAACTTCTAATGTGGATGGAATGGTCCAATACGAAGAAGGACAAAACCACTCCTCTTCTGTGTTCTTCATGGATGCATCCTCGAAATGGCGGGGAGAAGGATATGAGGCCATGGTAGTGATGGCGGCAACCCAAGAGGCCCAAGGGAAAATGAGGATTTAATATCAGACCACTATAGAAAACATGGTGGCCCGTTGAATGTAACTATAGTGGGTCCAACCAGCATGGTGTCCACTAGATGGAGGCAGCCCCACATGTAGGAAGAAGTGGTAATATTTTGTTGGCTGAACCAGCAGAGGTGATGCACCCGGAATGCACTGTATTATAGGAGGGTCATGGTGGCTGGCTAGATGTAGTCCCAGGGTAGTGCCACATTGGAAGAGTGGCCTGCTCCATGTGGGACACATGCTGACCCATGGTAGGGACAGACCAACCGCACGTGCCCCAACCAGACCAGTTGAGACAGTTTAGGCTAAATCAGACCGACCGAAAAGGGCATCCAGAGTCCCCCAACTAAACTTTCAAGGTGGTTCACTTTATCAGAATGGGACGATTGGGGAATATTGGGCCACACTGTGGCCTGATCTATGAAAAGAGACTAGTCTACCATTACAGGTCAGGCTGGATAAATTCGGGTCACTGGGTGACCAAATGGACTGGATCCACGGTCAATCATGGTTGTGTCCAGGGAGGCCCAATGGGCTATAAAAATGTACCAAATGGATATTATCGGGTCATGTGCTACCCTGGGTTGGGTTAGTTGTGTCAGTCCAAAGAAGTTAGATTAGGACAAAATGCATTCTCCCACTGTTTATAAAAATAAACGTATCTCCCAGATTGTGTGTCTAATTGACATTATGTATATGGAATTAAGACCAGCATGACAGGACGTTCCATATGAAATCCTTTAATTAATATTTCACAGAAGTTGACCCAGTGAGGCTTTAAAATTATGCTACCGAGCGAGGATTTGTAACTCAACTATTGGTGATACATCGTGACTCAACAACCCAACAAGACTACATGACTCAGATATTAGAGAAACCCCATGACCCTTCTTCCCGTGAATCTTCATGACTTAGATACCCAGAGAGACTCCCTGACACATCTATCAGTGATACATAATGACTCAGCTACTGAGCAAGAATATATGACTTAACTATCAGCAAGGCTTCGTGCCATAGCTACCTAGTGATAATTCATGACTCGGATATCAGTGAGACTTTGTGACTCAGCTACCCAGTGAGGCTTTGTGACTCAATTATCAGCGAGGCTCCGTGAGTCAGCTACCGAGTGAGGCTTCATGACTCAGCTACTGAATAGGTATAGGTGACCTGGCTAGTCTAAAGGAATCATTGGGTATGATTGCCTTTTCAGTGATTGATTTTCAGTGTTTTCAACCATTAGTTTTTTATCAACACTAGAAGTTATACCTGTTCCGAGATGACTCTAGTGACTCTTATCTTGTTTAATTATTTCTTGATTTATTTTTTGGATTTCCATGAGAACCAAGTTTTTTTGAGGGTCCCTACTCTGTATTGTTATGTCCACCCCTACACGGGCTTCACCCGCACTTGTTGTGTCTTTTGTAGACAACAGATAGCATTGACTAGGTTCTTGGAGAGCCATGTCCAGGTGGTTATCAAAGGAGGATTACAGATGCAGTACACATCAGTGACATCCAACAGTGATCCACACCTTCCATTGAGGTAGGATCCTTGGCGAATGACCTCCGGATCTTATACATCATTTTACTATACTTTTATGTTCAGTTGATTAGGTATCCTAGCACCCATTTTCCTTTCAGTTTCACCTTTACTTGTGTTTTTCTTAATCATGCGACGTACTTGTTTTTGTATCCCAATTTCATATTTACTTCTCATAGTATGGTCAATGTTTGTGTAATGGTTTAAAGGTAATGCCTTCATTTGTTTTTGGGATATGTCTTTTGGTTCTAGTCGCTAACCTCTATCCTTGGGAAGCCTAGCATAGGGTAGTCATAGCACAAGACCTGGGGGATAAGTCGTGACAAGTTTAATGTTCGGTAAGCCTTTATTTTTTTACATACATTAATGATTTAGTTCATGTATGGGATTAAAATCATTTTTTCTTTTTTCTATATGTGAATTTTGTATTATAATACTAATCATTTAAATGGTTTTATGGTATAAACTATGGTAATAAAAATAATTTCCAATATAAAATAAAATAAAAATAGAAAGAAGGTGATTCATAAATTATTCACATGATCCCTTATTAATTTTTGGGTCTAGTCAATAATTTATGAAATTATATTCTATTATACCTTATTTTTTGTTTTTATAGTTCATTTATCACCTCTCATAATTTACAAATTATATAAATATATTAATTAACCTATAGCATGGAAGCCCTGAATTATAGAGGACCATGGGGTGTTTAAATAACAATGAAGAATAACTTATAAATAGGTTTTCAATAAAAATTTCAATTTTAGCCATTATTAGCTAATTTTATGTCATGATTTCCATCTTTGATGATAGAGTTGTCTTTTTGGCATGTCTTCATATTTAATTTGGTGATAATTTTGTGATATTGTTGTTATGGTGGAAAATATGATGGATTGTTAATTTTGATGATTTGGTAGATGGAATGGGTATTTTAGAATGTCTGAAATGATGTTTTGGAAATTAAATTGGCATCATAGTAGTGATGCTTTAGTGGTTGTTTTAAATTGATATTTATGTAGTTTCTTTTTATTAAGGAGAGTTTGATGTTGTATGCATTGTAGTTTCTTGAGGAAGGGGTAAAATGTTGATATAATGATGGAAAAATTAAATTATTGGAAATGGAATCAATTGAAGGAATAATTATGGGTTTCATTTCATAAATGTAAATAATGTGAATGATTTGTGGTTACATGGGATTGTAATTAATGTAATTATATAGGACAATAAATATGGTAAAATTAGTGTTTAAATGAACATAATGTTGATAAAAATGGTATATCTGGTTTTGATAAATGATATGGTAAAATGGGAATTTTATGTTGGGTAATATGTATTTCTTCATACCTCAATAGGGTTTGTTTTTTATTATTGATATGGTTATTTTTGTTAGTATTAAAAACTCTAAAAATAGAAATTATAAAATATTTTGTATTAAATCAAAACCTATGTGTAATATAAAATTTTAATTTTCTTATGTTTTTGGTTATATAATATTTATTTTATATGATTCATCGGTGCTTTACCTAACATTAGGGTTATAATTCAAACGAATATATAATAATTTCTACATTAAAATTTATTATAGTATATGATGTCTCATGGAGATTAAGCATAAGATATAATTTATTTTAGTAGTAATACCATTTTTTATATGTTTTAATGATAATTTAATATTGGTAATGATACATGGGGGCATGCATGGTAAGAATATAAAATGAGGTTTATATAATTAATTTTTATCCCACCTCATTGTTATAATTATTTATGTATGGATATGACATGGTGATATAGTGTTTTTATATGGTATGATGTGTTAATTATTATACTGATGTTTTCCATGGTTGTCAATGTTATGTCACTACAAAATAGTGTGAATATTATTTTTTTTAAAAACTAAAATATTTTTTCCACTTATGTGTTAATTTGGTCAAACAGTATGATTTTAGATAAAATGAAATTATATTATAGCACATTTTGAAATTTCATGTAATAGAATAATACTAATTTTTGTACTAATTTTAGACAAATATAGTAATCATGAGAAAAAATAGTAAGGAAGTGTAAAAATATTTTAGAGATTATTGAGTAGCAGTTAAATTTCCCTTATACAATGTTATTTACCATTCAATTCTCAATTCAGAGACTCACAACTATTTATTTACAAATCATTAAGAGGATCTACAAACCTAGTTACAATATCACTATATAATTCATGTGGTATCCTTGACATAAACCCCATTTGGAGACATTGGTGTTCTATCCCCAGACATTTTGAATTCAAATACAGCAAATACCTCTATCAACTAAAACATAAATTATTTATTCCTAACATGAAAACCAATAGTCTAAAAGAATCGTGGAAATTTGTCCTTTCTATCCCCAAAATACCTATATCTAAATATAATGGATGATCTCTCTTCACACCGATAGAATACCTTAATCGTGAGGGGTCATATAGTTTATTTCATTATCAATAAAAGATGACAATATTAAAGGATGAGATAATCCATGTTCGAGCAAATAATGTCTTTGATCTTAAATACCATGAAAATTAAAATTACAATAATAAAATCCTATAACATTTAATATGAAAACCTCATATCTAATTTCACTAATAAATAAATTATATTAAAAAATAATAGGATATGAGAACTAAAAATAATATTATTCCAAACGTTAAAATGATTGAAAAATAACAGCTTTTATTTCTTTAAATCCTTCTATTATTTATGGAATTGACTTATGTTTATAAACTTATATAGTATCAAACTATAATGGTTGTATTATGAGTTTTATAGAATCAGCTTAAATATATTTTGATGATTTTAATTATATTTCAGTAGATCTACCAATAATATTCATTATTTGTTCTATTTAACTCGTTTATCTAACACAACAAATTAATACATTAAGAATAAATATTTTCTTAGGTAAAAAATATACCATATCACAGGCCCCTATTAGTCAAAATAAAATATAATAAAATTCCATAATAAATATAAAATCTAATCATGTCATGTTAATTCAGTTATAACATGATTTTATTAGTATTTTCAATACTATTGGAAACAAATCTTCATTTAACATAATATTCTCTCCTTATTTCAGGGTGAATACCATGATTCAAAATATTATGTTTCAAAAATATTTTATTTTAGAATGCATGTATAACATGATGAATTTTCCATCTAGATATTTAATAAAACAAAATCTTCAAAATATCACCTATTTATAAAGGAAAATAATTCCTCTATAAAAAAACTCAACAACTATATTAGTCAATCAAATTAATCTTCCCAAAAAATTTATCATGATTGGTTCTAAAAAATATACTTATTAAATAAATGTAATTTGTTTTAATATAATGTTTTAATCAGTAATAAAAGTATAAATTTATAAACAAGATGTGAAAACTTCTCTCTAATATAAATTCACTACCATAACACGTCATTGAATTCATAAAATAATTTCTTTTTATTTTAAAAAGAGGAATCATTTTTTTACAAAAAAATTATCCACAATAAAATTTTAAGAAATATAATCATTATACCCAAAATAAAATATAAATAAAATAATCATTTTTATATTCATATAATATGTACCAATAATATATTTCCCTTTTTGTAGAGACCCATGGTTGATGTACCTAGACATTACATTACTTTTTCAGAATAGTTAATTTATAACAAAAACAAACACTCAAGGATTGTAATAGTTTTGCGTCTTTGGAAACTCAGAACATAATCTTCTAATCATGGTGAATGATCTTCCATATCTCCCATATAGATCTTCCCGTTTTGTTTTATTACCTAAAAACATTTTTTATATCCTGGGGAAATGAAAACATAAAAAGGGTGAGCTCAAATGCTCAATAAGGGTAAACATAGAGAACATAAAACAATCCATAATCATTTGAATGAAAAAACGTGAACATAAAATCTAAACATCAAAATCTTGAGAAAAGACAGAAATATTGGAAGTAAATAAGGAATATATCATAAAGGAACATCAATAATGATAAAATAGCATGGGAATAAAACATGTAATTGTGACAACCATTAAGAACATGTTATGATTTCCTTCCATACGATGTGGTAAAAGTGAAAAAGTGTAAAAATGTCTTTAGAAATACATGGATGAAAAGTAAAAATTTTATGAAAACATTTTTAGAACATATGGACATGGATGATAAACATAACCCCTGTAAATACTTACGAGACAACAATCTCGGATAAGAATGAGGTTGGAATAACTATCCCTTACCATAGATCTGATATGCTTAATACGTATATGAACCACCTGTATAATGACTCAAATAATATAATTTACTATTTAAATTATTATATTAATTTTTATGATATCATATATGGTTACCTATAACATTATATTACCCATTCTATTGTAAATTCCATGTTAAAGAAGTGTTTCGGGTAAAATCATTTTATTTATCATACGTATTTGGACATGTTGTTCGTGATGTTATTATTACTTATATCAGGATTTAATTACATCCAGAATGTAAATCATGATTTATATATCTTATATATTCAGTATATATATATATATATATATAGATAAATGAAATGAAATACACCATTTATGGAGACGGTAGGCCGTACGTAGACATGAACATTGATTCCCTTTCCTTTTTGAATTGAATAGAAGTAAGTAGATGACACACAAACATATATATATATACATAAATCCAATAGCTTTATCATTTTATATATTTCATTATTATTCATTATATATACTTTATAATCATTATTTAATGGTTAACATGGAGATTAAATCTCATCGCGTCGTGGAGACAGTAATCCGTACATACGTAGGAGCGATGATATCATTAAAATAATTATTGAATTGAATTGGAGTGGATGATATAATGTCTCAAAATCATTATGATTTTATAATAACTATATATAGTTATTCTTTACACCAGTATACCCATCCATGTAAGTTGGAGGTGGAAAACAGATTACACTACGGCATGGAGACGATATTCTGTACGTACGCACGTGTTGTGCTTTCATTTTTCATAGGCTGGATAGAAGGTTAAATGGGGTTGTTTCATGTTGAACACAAAATATCAGTATATTAGTGATATTTATGTTATTACTTTATAATGAAACAACAAATGAAGAAGAAGTTGAAGAAGAAAAAAACTTGATAGAATCGGTAGAAGAGATTACCTCTTCCTCGAAGTGTTTACTTTAAACGTCAACTTAATGGACTAGAGTGGGTCTTTTGAGAATTCCAGAACCTATACAATGTTTATAGGGATGTTGATAATGGAAATGGGCAGCTTTTGGCCAAGCATCAAGACTAAATGTTGTGTAAAGAGGAGAGGGAGGAGGTTCCCTTTTATAAGGGAGGATAGGGGCACCTTGGGAAAGTGTGAAAATATTATTTTATTATAAGCTTATCTTCGGATTGAAAATGTCCACAAATCATTAAAGATGAATATAAGATGACTCATGGTCGAAATAAATCATACAATCCAAATTTGACATGTTTTGGATATTATTTTAATCATTATAATCTAATTTATTTAAATCATTTATTAATGGGATAAATACTGCATCATTATTGTGTCATAAATAATTTGACATATTTGATGTCTAAAAATTATAAAACAAATACCATAATTTAGGAAATATTTTTATTGATCCACTGAATATTAATAGGCAAAAATATAATTTATATAACCCCTTCTAAAAATTAATTACTAACATATTTTTGTTAATGTCAATTTTTTCTTTACATTAAATTAATTAATCCAAATTGTCATTATCACTACCATGTGGCTCAATGGGGTCCCAAAATCGACCAAAGGATTCTCATGGTCGGCCACTACTCATCCAATAAGGTTAGAACAAGTGTTAAGGTAATTTGAAATTTTTATAATATTCTTTTAACCTTGAATTACCCTATTTACCTTTACCGCAGTAAATAAAAGTCAAATGTTACTATTCACCAAAAATTATTTTCATCTTATTGGACCACATTTTACATCATGATACAACCATTTATTTCGGAATTTTTAAAAGAAATTCCTAGAAGTGGTAAAAAAAAATTAAATGAAAGGGTGTTTTTAACTACCACTGAGTGGTTTCACTATTCATCAAAAATTAATGTTTTTCAGAAAAATACCTAAAATTCAGCCTAAGCTATATTTGATTTTCCAAATTCAAAAATGATGTATATTTTTTCAAATTAAAAACATTTAAGTGGAATTAATTAATTTTAAAATTAATTCCCGTTATCAAAATAAATAGCGTGTTTTTAAGAAACAATAACTATCAAAAGATCGACACTTGTTTATGACCAAATTCAAAGGAAATTAATTTTAATGACCAGCATTGGATTAAATGGTAAAAATATATTATAATTAAACATTAAAACCAATTAAAAAGGTAATCAATCAATATAAATTATTGCGATGAAAAAAGTTATATTTAATGAAAATATAGCGTGTTTTTACTATTTATCAAAATAAGAAAGTTATCAGAATAATATGAAAATTTTATCCAAATTAAATTTTTATATCCTTATTCCATTGAAGAATATTATTTTGTTAAATTGAACTTATAAAAATGTAAAAACCAAGATTTAATGTGGGTGTGCCATCAAAAGCCAAAAAAATTGCATTTTTTTTAAAAAACTTATTTTACCCGAAAATTTTATTTTGTTCTAAAACCATGTTCTTGAAAATATGTAAGATGAATAATAATGTTATATAATTAAAAATTTATTTAATACTATTCATAATAGCTACTTCATAATAATATTATAACAATATATCGTTGTTTTGTGAAACCTAGTATTGCTTACTAACTACACTATCAAGGAAGGTCACGATTGCGTGTAATGAAAGCTAAGTCAAGGATGTGTGTACTATAAGCACCATTTTTTGTTGCATATAACATAATAATAACATATTTTATTTATACATTCGACAAAATATATACTTAATGTTTCACAGATTAATTTCTAAAAAACAAATATGAAATTGTGGGTAACACAAGCCATGAATAGTGTTGCGTATCCTGCAAGCTAATACAGTGTTTCGTATAGAACAAGCTAAATTTAGTGTAGCATATAACACAAGACATCAATGAAATTAAAAGGAATAATTCTCAAAAAAAATCTCGGGTTGTTACATTCTACCTCTATTAAAATCAATTTCACCTTTGAAATTCGTCAGGGTTATAAATGGTTTACTACATGAATGTTTCTTTCATAGAAACCACATCGTAAAAGGAATACTAAAACATAATTTTAAAAAGTGAAGTATGAAACATAACGATTACCCAAATTAAATCATCACTGAGTTTCCACATAAAAAACATAGGTGAAAATATAGATATGGAATAGAAATCAAACAATCACGTTCTGATGGAGAGTGGTAGATAACATGGCTATGAAAAAGCCAACATAAGAATTCCATAAATTTGTGATGATATAATTTAACATCTGATTCATTGGATATGAGAAAACTAGGACACCATTTTTTGTTTTCACGATCATTTCCCTAAAGTTGAAGAATTTGAATTAGAAGAAATACATACTTTATTTCGGTACAATCTTATCATTGTTCGTGCCTTGAAAAATCTCCACTTTATCTCTTAAAGAAATGAAGTTGAATTTTTCATTCATGATATCTTTTCTATTCATGTGAGAGAATTATGGGTCATTCCATCTATCTCAAACAAATGATTAGAAAATGTTTTCAAATATACATAAGTCCATCTATGGTGAGGTTATTCGTATAAGGTTGCTAAAATGGACTTATACTTCATCAATCACATCGATTAATAAAATAAAACTAGTTTCTACCAACCATGAACTTCATGTAGGCTAGTAGTATGCGATAAAGGCATGACATACTTAAGTTGTGGGTTCGATTCCCACTGCCTTGTCCGACGCGACAGGTTGTCGCTTGTCCTATGGGTTGTCCATTTTTTAAAACTATACTATTATAACCATCCAGAAATAATATCAAAAAACAAGTTTTATCCTTAAATAATACAATCTTATGTCCAACATAATACAATCCAATCTATAGGCTTATCCAAAATACATTTGTCTAATCTCATAGTATAAATAAAATGATTATTTTAAAGTTTACAAAACAAACACGTGAATACCATCATCAATCCCTCATATATCACAAGATATATCTTGTTGGTCACATTCAAAATCTGTGAATACCTTAATCGTGTATTCTCTTGAAAAATGAATACCCATTGAACCTTATTGAAAACATGAATAGAGTCAAAAGTTAACTCTTTTCACATACCAAAATACCAAAATTTCTATATACTCAAACCATGATATCACTTTGTCTCTATATCAGTCATGAGCTCATTAATACTATTAACCATATTATTTTCTCCTTATCCCATAATTATGAACATATAATCTGCTTTCCAAAAATATTTTAATAACTTTCCATACTTACCGGTACAATATAATCATTGAAAACAACAATAAACCAATACATACATATTTCAATATTCCACAATACATTCAGATTCCACAACTTTGTTTCCAAATCCCATTACATAAAAACATAATAATTCCACTACATCGTTGTCATACTCAACATCGACAATCGTGATCGCATGTGACTTCCCTTTTTTACTTTAAATTAAGTGGTTGTTGATGTTGATCATCATTAACCCTTGGATTGGGACATTGGTTAGCATAATGACCCATTTCCATGCACTTGAAGCAATGATGTGTTGGTGGTGCATTTTCTACAGTCTTTTCTCCATTGACACCATTAGCTACCTTTTTCCATTACTTTGGAACTTTTCAACTCAATGACCTTATTTTCCACACTTGAAACATTATCTAGTACATTTTAAACAATCTCCACCATGCTTCTTTCCACACTTTGAGAATAAAGATAAATTTACATTGTTTTCACATTTTTTGAGATTTTTCAGTGAATTCCATCTTTTGATTATTGTCAAAACCATGAGATGGATATGTAACACCAACTTCCAGTTCTACATTTATAGCACAACACACAATTTCTTCATAGCTACTAAAGTATATTATCGCTAATTCCCTTTGAATACTTGTTTTTCAGCAACTGAAGAATCGATCAAATTTACTTTTTGGTGGGATGATAAATCCATATGCATACCTTACAAGCCTTGTAAAATTCTCTTCTTATATACCAACAGATTTATCATCCTTCTTCTTATGCTCATGGAACTCCTTCTCCAACTTTGTTCGAAGAATATGAGGGATGTACTTATTTAAAAACAAGTTCTTGAACTTGTTCCATTCCATGGATTCAAATTTATTTTGGGGCCTTGTATTCTTAGTTATAGTCCACCACTGGTCAACTTCACCTTCTTAACGGTAATCATCTAAAATGACTTTTTCATTCTCTATACAACGAAGTATGGAAAATACCATTTCAAAGGTACTGATCCATTGTTCAGCAACAAGTGGACTAGAAGACCCACTGAAAGATGGTGGACGTTTCCTCATGAAGGAGTCAATATAATATTGTTCCTTTCTCTACTCATTTGAATGTCCAGAAATATTCATAGCTTATGTAAGAATATAAATAAGATTATGCACTCCATCTCCCATCACATTTTTTTGTTTGGGAGGACAATCATGCATTGTCCATTCCATTGATAAACACGGTTCCTTCAGGATCCAGGCATCGTCTAAAACCCAAATATAACAGTGTGAGAGGGAATATTTTTCTTGGAAAACAATATAATAAAGGGGGAGTACCTTAAATATCTAAGATATTAGGTTTAATTCTATGATCATTACCATAATTATAGGACAATAACGTATACTTATAGTTGACCTTTGGTAAATCCCAAGACATACATTAAAAAAACTCTAGGGATCTCACTAATGTTTTCACATCCTAGTTTCCAAATGTTTTCTAAACCTTTCCTATGATACCAACTATAGATACCCAATGTTGATGTACCTGGATATTACATTAATATTTCAGAATAATTAATACATAACAAAAACCAACACTCATGGACCGTAATATTTTAGAGTCTTTGGAAACTCTAACATAATCATCTAATCATTGTGAAAGATCTTCAATATCTCCCATACAGATATTCCCCTTTTGTTTTATTATCTAAATCCTTTATTTATATCCCGGGGAAAAAACATAAAAAGGGTGATCTCAAATGCTCATTAAGGGTAAACATAGGTTACATAAAACAATCCATAAATATTTGAATGAAAAAACATGAACATAAAATCTAAACATCAAAATCTTGAGCAAAGACCTAAATCATAAAAGTACATAAGGAATATATCATAAAGGAACATCAATCATAATAAAATAGAATTATAATAAACCATGTAAATGTGGAAACCATTATGAACATGTTATGATTTCCATAGTAGCCAAGTCATTGCTTCTAATACCATGTTAGTGGAAAAAGTCCCTTTCTGAATCGAGTTCACTCCTCGTTCCAGTCCTGTATCACTGAACCAGATTAACATATCGTTCCAGCCATGTATTTCTCAAGAGATTTATATCATTACCCAATTAATTGGAGGGAGATATAGGTCCCACCAATATCATAATGAAATCATTCTTATGTGTGACAAAAAATAAACATAAATCATAAATTATAACCCTAAAAATAAAATGGGTTTCATAAACATCATCCCATCATAACATAATCCATATATAAAAATTGGATATCCTTCCATCATAAAAAAAATCAAACCCTATAAATAATAGGGACATAATACTTGATACATGAACATATTAAAGAATTCCATCTTAGATGGAAACTATTCTTGATAAAACACATGAAATGAATTCTTGAGGAAAATATTATTTATTCTTCAAAATCATTTTATTTTTTCTAAATTCCATGAATTTTTAAATGAAATAATTTTTGATTAAAATATTCATGAAATATTGTATAGGAAGCTTCATGAAAATAAAGAGATATGAAACTATAAAAATCCATTCATTTCGTATAAGTTAAAAAACATTCTTCTCGTACTTTAGTCAGAAAAGTCAAAAAGTACCTCCTTTGGTTAACAAAAGAATGATTCCTTCCATATGATGTGGTAAAAGTCAAAAAGGGTAAAAATGACTTTAAACATACATGGAAGAAAATTAAAAATTTTATGAAAACATTTTGAGAACATATCTACATGGATGATAAACATAACCCCAGTAAATACTTACGAATAAACAATCTAGGATAAGAATGAGATTGGAATAATTATCCCTTACCTTAAGTCTGATATGCTTTGTACATATCTGAACCTCCTGTATAATGATTTAAATAATTTAATTCACTTATTACAGAATTATATTCATTTTATATGATATCATATATGGTTTAATTATGACTTTATATTACCCATTCTTTTGTAAATTCCATGTTAAATCAGCGTTTTGGGTAAAATTATTTTAATTATCGTATGTGTTTGGACATGTTGTTCATGATATTATTATTACATATATCATTATTTACATACTTCCAGAATATAAATCATGATTTATATATCATATATATTAAATAAATATATATGAAAAGATAAATGAAATGAAGTACACCGTTCAGGGAGACAGTAGGTTGTACGTACTCATGAACTCTGTTTCCCTTTCCTTATTGACTTGAATGGAAGTAAGTAGATGAAACATATATATATATATACATAAATCCAGTATCTTTATCATGTAATATATTTCTTTAATATTCCTTATATAAACTATATAATCATTAATGAATGGTTAACATGGAGAATGAATCTCATCGTGTCGTGGAGACGGTAATCCGTAAGTACGCACGAGCGATGATACCATTCCAATTATTATTGAATTGAATTGCAATGGAAGATATAATATCTCAGAATCTGTATGATGTTATGATACCTATATATAGTTATTATTTTCACCATTATACCCATCCAAGTAAGTTGGTGGTGGAAAAACATATTACACCACAGCGTGGAGACGATATTCTGTATGTATGCTCGTGCGGTGCTTTTGTTTTCCGTAGGATGGTTAAATAGAGAAATGGGATTGTTTAATATTTATAATAAAATATCAATATATTAGTGATACTGATGTTAATATTTTATAATGAAACAACTAAATAAGAAAAAGTTTAAGAGGAAGGAAACTTGAATGAATTGGTAGAAGAGATTACCTCTTCCTCGATGCGCCTCCATTAAACATCCACATAAGGGACTAGAGTTGGTCTTTTGAGAAAACCAGAAACTATAAAAATTTTCTAGGGATATTGAAAAGGGAAATGGGAAGTGTTTGGCCGATCTTGAAGACTCAAAGTTGTGTAAAGTGGAGATGGAGGAGGTTCCCTTTTATAAGGGAGGAGAGAGGTACATTTGGAAAGTGTGAATATATTATTTTATTATAAACATATCATCAGTTTCAAAAGGACGAGAAATTATTAAAGATGAATATAAGATGAATCATGGTAGAAATAAAATCATCCAATCTAAATTTGTAATGTTTTGGATAATATTTTAATCATTATAATCTTATTTATTTAAATCATTTATCAATGAGGTAAATACTGCATCATTATTATGTCATAAATAATTTAATTTATTTGATATCTAAAAATAACAAACAAAATACCATCATTTAGGAAATCATTTTATCTTTCCAATGAATATTTATAGTCTAAAAGATAATTTATATAACCCCTTATAAAAATTAATTACTAAACGTTTTTTGTTAATGTCAATTTTGTCATTACATTCAATTAATTAATCCAAATTGCCATTATCTCTACAAAGTGGCTCAATGGGGTCCCAAAATATACCCAAGGAATCCCATGGTCGGAAAATACTCATCCAATAAGGTTAGGAAAATTGTTAAGGTAATTTTGAGTTATTATAATTTTCTTTTAACCTTTAATTACCCTATTTACCTTTAAACGCAATAAATAAAAGTCAAAAGTTAATATTCGCCAAAAATTATTTTCATCTTATTGAACAAAATATTACATATTGATATCAACCATATATGTCAGATTTTTTAAATTAAATTCATAGAAGTGGTAAAATTTCATTGAAATGAAAGAGTCAGTTTTTTAACTACCACTAAGTGGTTTCACTATTCATAAAAAGTTAACGATTTTTAGAAAAATAAAAAAAATTCAGCCTAACATATATTTGTTATTCTGAATTCAAAAATGATGTCTATTTTTCAAATTCAAAACATAGTAGTGGAATTAATTAATTAAAATTTAATTCTCCTTATCAAAATAAATATCGTGTTTTTAAGAAACAATAACTATCAAAAGATAGACACTGGTTTATTTCCAAATTCAAAGTGAAATTAATTCCAATGACCAAAATTGGATTAAATGGTAAAAATATATTCTAATTAAACAATAAAACCAATTAAATAGATAATCTAACCATATAAATTATTGCGATGATCAAAATTGTTTTTAAATAAAATATAGTGTGTTTTTACTATTCATTAAAATATGAAATTTATCCGAATAATATGAAAAATTTATCCAAAATAAATTTTTATATCCTTATTCAAAGTAAGAATTTTATTTTGTCAAATTGAAATTATAAACATGTTGAAAACTATATTTAAAGTGGGTGCGCTATCAAAAGGTTGAAAAACTACATTTAAAAAAAACATATTTTACCCGAAACATTTATTTTGTTCCCATACCATGTTCCATAAAATATAAAAGATGAGTAATAATGTTATAAAATTTAATATGTAGTTAACACTATTCATAACTTCTTGTTCATATAAATATTTTATGAATATATCATTGTTTAGTGAAACCTGGTATTGCGTACTACACAGGCTATCAATGAAGGTCGTGATTGCATGTAATGCAAGCCAAATCAATGATTCATGTAGTGCAAGCTCCATTTGTTGTTGCGTATAACATAATGAGAACATATTTTATTTATACATTAGAAAAAATCTAAACTTAATGATGCATAGAATAATTTTAACAAAACAAACTTGAAATTGTGTGTAACACGAGCGAAGAATAGCGTTGTGTATACTGCAAGCTAATACGATGTTGCATATAGATCAAGAAAATTTTGGTGTATCGTATAACAAAAGACATCAATGAAATTAAAAGGATTAATTCTCATAAAATATAGTGTTGTTACACTTTTTATTTCCAATATATAAAAGGGTAAGTCTTATCTTACCCATAATGTTTTTATATGGAATATTAGAAAATTAATTCTAGTGAAAAAAAATTCTAGAAAAAAACATCTATAGATTATGTAACATAATGTGAGAAAATTCCAACATGTATTCATATTTTCATTAAAATATGAGAAGTAAAATAATTTTAAAAAACATTATCTTGTGAAAAAATCTAGTAATGTAATGAAATAAAAAATATATTCCATTTCAAAATATTTAAAATTAATATCATCTTCTGGTAAAGGTAAATTTATAAAATACAACATAAATGTATAAAAAATTATTAAAAAATAAATAGTTATATAAATTTATGATTGAAATATTATTGGATGTGAAAATGATTTTTTGAACCTTTTAGAAATAATATTCCATCACTATTTCATTATTTTCCTGTGTAGAAGATGGTTATGGGAAATATTAAAATTTCTATATTTCAATAAATAGTTGGTTTTAATGATAGATTAAAAATAGAATTTGAATAATGTTATCAAAACAACAAAAAAACTCCGCATTGATAAAGGATTTATTATTCAAATAAAAAATTTCCACCAGAAAAAATAGACCCAATGAAAATAAGAATTATGTATGAGGAAATGTTTTGTTAAACAGAGAATAAAATTACAAGTTATTAGATATATAAACTTCTATTCCCTTACATAGTAAATTAACTAGATTGGATATTATTATTGTCGAATCTAGAGTTGATCTAGTTCATATGTTTTCATAAAATAGACACTTTGTGACCAAATTTTTTTGGCTCTTATATGTTTTATAATAGATAATTATTTATAAATATATGGTCACCTATTTTAAAGACATTTGACTATATTTAATAAAAATTTATTTTTCTAGTTCCAACAACATTGAATTTATTTAGATAATTCAAAAATTCTTGGACAATGTGAATAATATGATAGTTTCTTCTTCTAGTGAATTTACTTACAAATCTAAGTGTTAGTATCATAGTTCTCAATTATCCATAAATATTTTAATTTTTTTTCCATATGGTGATTTTCTCCAATAACATCTTCAAACATTATACTTTATATTTTCTGTTGATCAACTGATCATCATATCTTGATGAATTTACGAAGTATTTTTTAGTTTTTAATTATGTATTTACATGAATAATTCATTTCATATAAACAATTGAATCATTATTAGGTTTACTCATCCATTTCATCACTTCAGATCTTATATAATCATTATTTTATGCTAATCAAACATATTTATCTTTTAGTTATTTGAATATTATTTTGAAACAGTACTAATTGATGAATATAGTTATGATAAAATACATTTATTCTCTTTTTCACCTCAACTAAACTTTTTTCAGATTTATTGGGATATTTATTCCTCTCATGAACATCAATTTTATGTTCTAATAACTTCTAAAAATTATTTTATGTTTTTCCTTCTATTGAATAAATTTTTTCATTATAAATTACTAATCATGAGAACTAGATATACGTAAATCCATTTCTCAAGTATATGGTGGTAAATAATAATCATCATTTGATATATTAATATTCTCATCATCTGAAATTAAATAAATATTTACATTGAGAGACAAATTTTCATGTATATTTGTGGTTTTCTTAACAATTATTTAAAAATCACATCAATCTGACTTTTTATAAAATCCAAAATTATTAGGAAAATCATCACAATTGAAATCACTTCTATCATATGGGGATGGTGTATTATGACTAAAACTATAAATATTGTTCATCATAATAAAAAGTTATCATTTTTAATTTTTGGTCTTCTCAAATACTCATTTTATTTTCATTTAAACCGTAGAAAATCAAGTTGATTATATATGAATGATTTATATTGATAAAATATTTCTTAATATGAATAATTATTTTCAAAATTTTATCTCTAATACATAATTCTATCAAATTGAAAGATATTATATACCATTTATTTTGATAGGATTCAAAAAAACTATATGATTTAACATTCTCTATGTTCTACAGGTCTATTCCATTAAAATGTTATTGATTTAGATGTATTTTCATAGAAATTTAGAGGTCCAAGAGTTTAATTGAATGTTAAATAATAATTTATTCATTAATTGTTAGTATTTCTATTATTATACATTCATATTTAATTAGAGTTACAATCATGATATCAAATATTAACTTTATAATATGATTTTTATCACCTATGATTGTCCATTTATATTCCAATTTCATATGAAGATATCAATGAATTTTTAAATAAGAATAACTAATGAAAAATGCTCTCCCCTTTGTGACTAATGTTTTTTGACTATTATCCTAATCCTCTAATAAATATTTGTAATTGATTTTCCAAAAAATTTAAAATATTTATATTCATTGGGAGACATAGTTCGATTATCTTAATGATAAATTAATATTTGAAAGTGAGTAATTTGATTATTTTTCTGTATTATATATTGATTCTAATTTCAGGATGCATGAATGTATATGTTACCCTAAATAACACCTTATTAAGTGTTCATAACATAAAACTTCAGTTCAAATTGTTTTGGTTCCACTGAAGTAAAAATAGGTACATATTTTTTAGAATATTATCACACCCTATAAGTAAAAGATAATTTTAAATACATTATTTATCAATAAATTATCCACCCAATATTTTTTTTATTATAAATAACCAACATTATAAACCATATACTAAGGTGGATTAATATTTCATGTAGAAACAAATGTTTTATATGACTTTTCAAAACCAAATAAAAGCATCACTTTTGTGCATTATCATATAATATATATTATACGTTTTGATTAAACCAATAAAAAATAAAAATATGAGACTAGAAAAAATGTAGAAAAATAGTAGATATCAATATACCAAATATAATATAATGTTGTCTTGTATAGAGTATGATAAAACAATATAACACATGCATTTATTTTAAAACCCATCTATAGAATTTAGTCATATAGAAGTGAAATATTTATCCAAAAATAATATTTCATAAAAAATTCGAGTATATTAAAGTAAAATATTTAAATAAGGTGAAATTTAATGTAATTATTAGTAATAATAAAAAAGTTTAAATTGAAAAATAAAATCTAAAAAGTAAAAAAAAACAATATAAGGTAAAAACCTAACATATTATTGAGTATGAACAAATATTCCATAGAAGGATATTATTTATTAATATACTCTTAATTAATTGAGAGTCTTCACTTTTATCCAAAGGCACTAAAGGATATAAAATACAAATCAAGGTATCCCCATTTCTGTGATGAAATATCCCCGACAGTGTACTAGTCAAATGGTAATAGTGTCCTCGCCCCTATGACTATATTTTTCTTTTCCAACATGCCCTTGATCAAACTAATTATATAATCTATATTTCAATACATTGAATCCCAGGATCTGGAAATACCATAATTTTTTTATACCCATTTATTAATTTGATTTCTTAATGATTGAAAATTATATTTTCCTATTAATGAAATCCATCAATTTATAATGATCAGGAGATCTTGATTCCACCCCAAAAGTACTTCGATCTCAATAAAATATAATTATAATAACAAATGGTTATGATATTTTAAACAAAACCCGCCAAACTCAAATGAATAATTAAATCCACTTTGAATAAAATATCATTGGATGTTATTTATGACAACTATATGTTTTGCAACAATTCTATTGTAGAAAAAAACATTGGATCTCTAATGTATCAAAATTATTCTCATGGAAACCTTGAGTTCAATTTATAGAAATTTCCTATAAAAAATTGTAACCATTTGACCTAATGTTTTTATTATTGAAAAGAAATAGTATCAAACAAAATTCTGAGTTTTTTTATGGATATAATATCAATATCCATCATTTGATAAGGTTATCTCAATACACTATTGGAACACACCATTTTTCAGATAATAAAATCCATATAAAAAATTGAAGGTACCGGGAAATAAGTATCTGAATGATAAGATTTTTTACAATAAATTTGAACCGTAATTTTTCCAGAATAAAATCTCAGGTTAGTTCAATTTTAATTCAAGTTTATTATGATTATAAAAATTGTGGATGTATAATATTCATTTGAATCAATAGATAATGGGGTAGTGGTTGTGGTATGAGATTTGGTATGCCTATATGTGTATATGAATGTAATTATAGTACCATGTTTTATTTCATTGTGGAATTTGTAAAACAATATTAATGGGGAAATTGTTTCCAGACAATTTATTTTAATATTTGTTTAATATTATGTTCTTATAATTTGATTTAGTATTGGGTGTTTTTACACTGGTGATTATGGGTGGTAGATGAACATGAATTTGTAACAATATAGTTCAACATTTTTTACCAATGGATTCATATAATTCTTACAATATTGGTATAAATATAGAGGTGAGAGATAGCATGAAATAATTCAAAAAATATTATCAACTATTTGATTAAAATACTTTTATGATATTTTAATATTTTCATCATCCAAACCCTTTTATATTTTTAATACTGATCTAAAAGATAATGTGGTGCAATCACTCTGAATCGTGATGGATTAATGGATATTCATATAATTAGTTTATATTATTCATGGATATTCATCCAAACCCTTTTATATTCCAGTTGATGTTCAAAATATATATCCTTAGTTTATATTATTCATGGATATTCATATAATTATTTTTTATTTTTACTGAATATAAAATAATTCACGTTACATAGTTGAAATTGAAATTACAAAACGTTAATCAGGTTATTTTCCATGAATAAAATTTCTCTATGTATCTTCATAAAGAAAATATATAGCTGAGATGTTTGATTTTATTTTACTAAAAATGATTTGTAATGTTTGTGTTGTCTTAGAATCTATCCATACCGTTATAAAATTGAGTTTAATTTATTCCTAAGTTCATTAGTGTTATGGGAATCATATATTATTAAAATGTGTGTAGAAATAATGTTATCATTATTATCATAAATATATTATGATAAATAAAGATAGATATTAAAAAATTGTCTCTAACTACTGATATTATATAATCTTGTCAATATTTCATGAGGTAAAAATCAAAATGATTATGTTTTCCATAGATTTTATTTTTTCAATACTACTTATTTGTTATTGAAGTTGGATATATCATATTAAAATTAAAATAAAACATAATAGTGGACACTACTCATTGCTTCAAGCAATTAATAATTTTTCATTACCAATGCTATCATGTTTACTAAAATGGTCTCACAATGTTTCAATATGTGATTTCATCATTTTATTTTTCAAAATATATCCTAATATATGTATATATTTCAAAATTCATTCTTAACATAGAATTACTCAAGTTAATATAATTATAAAATAATTTTCAAGCCCTGTAATCTAGGGATGTATTTTTAAAATGGGTTCTTCCATCAATTCAAATGATCTTATCTTGTAATGAATGTTAATAATTTTTATGTTTTTTCAAATATGTATAATATATTCGTAAAATTTATTTTATTAAAATAAAAATAATAAATATTCCATAATAAATAAAAATGATTTTGGTTTCAATGGATAAGATTGGTTTCCATGGACTTTCACTACTTTTTTATTTCCTTAGGGTGGTATTTATAAAAACCCTTATGATTTATTACGACATTTTATATGTGAACTTTTCTATAAACCCTTAATATTCTGTAGGATTTTAATTTTTGTAAATGTGAAAAATGTATATATATATATATATATGTAAATTGATATGATCATCCAGTTTTTTTGCATGTATATAAATGGATTTTCTATGGAATGTCTTCATTAAAACCATGGTTCCAACAAATTGATTCTTAGATTCATAAATTTCTTGTTTATATAATTACATATACATTGTTTAAAAAATGGGACTTAGATTTTTAATTTTTTCTAGAGATGAAATTTAAATTCCCCTTCTCTAAAGATAGAATCGAGGCATTGTTTAGAATTGTATGAATTTTTTTAATTATTAGATTCAGATTTTGAGAAGAAAATTGATGCAATTATGTATTATTAGAAAAAAAATTATGTGATTAAATATAAAGGCATTAGAAGAACCGTTATATAGTTCTATTTAAATAGTAAACCTCGTTGGATGTTCTCTATTTTTTGTAGGGTCTTCCCAAGAGTGTATATTTAGAAGTAGTATACGAAATTATATTGTATGTATGTGGGTTATTTATTGATATTTTTTTGTGAAGTCCACATAACCTCTCACTATTACTATCATCATGGGATCCAACCCATATTACTAGGGTCAATTGATTTATACTCTTTAATCTATATTAGACTTAATGAATCTAATATGATATTGATATGACACAGGGGTGTTACACTATTAAGGCTAGTTGAGGTTATCCAAGTATTTATAGTCATATGTAGTTCTTCGTTAGGTCATGAGATGGTTTTGGAATGAGAATAAAGAGGTTATCATCATAGATGTTGAGGAATTTCCCCTGATTTTATAATCTATTTTTTAATTCTCACTGTCAATTTTGATTTATTCCCTCTTATTTATTTATTTACTTTTTTTATGGGTGATAAAAATTCCATATTTATATTTCATTTATGGTTTTCCCTTCATGTTTTTATTTTACAATTATGTTTGCCGTATTTGTATATTTCAGCATTTTGGATTGAAATTCATTGAAAAATGATTCCATAGGGTTGTAAAATGTTTCTTTTATATTTGATTCTAAAAGTGGATTGAAATTAAAATTTTCATTTTAAATAGTGGATGATTCCTAGTGAAATAGGTGTTTAGTGATGTAATACCCCGAGATTTCATAGTAAATTATTTCTTCAATGTAATTCAATAACTTGAACTACACGCAACACCAAGTTCGAGCACACCCCAACTTACCAAACTAGCTATTCAAAAATGGTTATGAATAGTATTATCTAAATATTTAATTTTATATATTTAATATAAATTTTAACATCCATATTATGTGTTTCATAGACATAATATAATAACTAATTCATTTTTTCAGATAGTGGATTTATTTTTCAAAAAATGCAATTTTACAGCCTTTTAGTGGAAAACTCTTTTTATATCCAATATTTGACAATTTTATATATTAAATTTGACAAAACAAAATATATTCTTTAGAATCATGACATAAAAATTTGGTTTTGATAAAATTTTTGGGTTTATCTGATAACATTCATATTTTAAAGAATGGAGACAAATACTGTGTTTTAACTGAAAATAACATTTTTAATCGAAATAATTTATAGCTTTAAATTATGAATTTTAAATGTTTGGAAGTTTATTTAGATTATATTTTTATCATTTAATAAAATTTTGGTCATTAGAAGTAATTTCACATTTAAATTTGACATAAACACATGTCATATTTTTGATAGTTTTTTATTTTTAAAAAACATTCATTTTGGTTTTCCCAATAGGAATTAATTTTAAATTAATAAATGAAACTTATATGTTTTGAATTTTGTAAAATATGCTTCAATTTTTAATTCATAATATCAAAATTATCTTAGGGTAAATTTTTAGATTTTTTTGACGAATATTGAAAATACTTCATTATTGTTTAAAACTGAATTTTATTTAAATAATTGGTTGTTTTATTTTAATATTTGTACATAAAAATATATTTGTAATAACTTTATATTTTCAATCTAATTCATTGGATTCATTTTATAATAAGTTTAGATATATAAAATTTTATTAAACTTTTAACCGTATTTTTCCCACCTTCAAAGAGCATTTAAAAATTTGGACAAAAAATTGTTTTACCACATTAGTGATTTGAATATAAAAAATTAGTGAGACACTGTTACATTATTAATTAAAATTTGGTTCAATAAGATGATATTAATTTTTGGTGAATAGAAACGTTTGACTTTTTTTACCACGGGTAAAAGTAAATAGGGTAATTAAGGGTAAAACTCATATTATAATTACCCCAACACATGTCTTAATTCTATTGGATAACTTTAATTCTACCAACAGAAATATTAGGAATAAAATATGATCATATTTTATCCAATTGTATTAGATTAGGACATTTATTATTATTTTATTTAATGAAGAGTAAAAACAGTGAAATTCAATTTTTAATAACCAAACCATTTTTAAAATAGGGTTACACGCAATATAAATTCGAAAATAAATAATAATTAGAAAGACAAAAATATTTCCAACATGATAGTATTTTATTTAAAAAATTTAGATATTAAATAATTTAATTTATTTATGACACAATGATGATACATTAATTAACATAATAATGAAATATTAAAATAATTGATATTATAAATATCCAAATAAATGTAAATTGAAACTTATGATGAATTAAATTAATTTAATCGGTTAATATGTCATTTAATGTTGATTAAATAAATATTTTTGAAGTGATAATGTTTTTATGGATTTTAAAAATAATTAAATACTAAATTGTGTCAAAAATGACATAAGTTAGTTTTTAAAGCAAATACTATATTATTGGTTGATAAATTATTCAAAAAAATATAAGGTTCATCCAAATGGATTAAATAAATTTATATGTGTCATTAATTAACCACTTGACGTTCTCTGGGAAGTTTAGAGTATTTTTATTAACCATATAGTGTAAGAATACAAGAAGACAGATAAAAAGTTTAAATACTTAACTAAGAGTTAAATATAAAAGATAATGTTAAAATGGTAACCTAAACTTGTATAAAACCTATTTGTTGAGATTTTTTCAACCCATAACCAACTATGTCTCTATTTTAATTAATTTTGGATCCATTAGAAACCTAAAATGATTTTATTATAAAATCATATTTCAAGATTTTCCTAAAGTGACCCTCACCACTCTTATAAAAGGGTACTTCAACTTATCTTAATTTCACACCTCCAAAACCATTTATCTCACTCAAACCCCACCCAAATATCTTTTCAACAATCCTCCCTTAAACCTAGAGTCCTTAATTTGTTCAGAAAGAAAACCCAAGTAGCCTTTTGATCTACTCCAAATGAAACTCCCAAAGAAGATATAATAATTTCACCACCTACTTTCAAGTTCTTTTTATCTTCTGCTTCCTCTTTCTTTGTTTTTTCCATAAAAAAATAATAACTCTAATACATTCTACATACTATGTTATTATTATAAATATGGTACAACTATATTCGTTATTCCTTCCATCCTCTAAATGACAAAGTCACAATACGTGCGTACGTACGGCTTACCGTCTCTACGTCGTGGTGTGGTTTGTTATTCAAACACCGCATTATTTGGATTGGTATAATAATGAGTATAACTAATGTAAATAATAAATATAACATGTAAATTATTCTGTATATATTATATACCATCCATTTACATACTATTTCATCATCAATATAATGATATTGTCACTCATGCGTACATACGGATTACCGTCTCCACGACGCGATGAGATTTATTCTCACGTTCACCATTCAACGATGATTATAAATATATACTTTATTAATAATTATGTAATATATCACATAAAAATTCTATTAGATATATATATATGTAGTTATGTATGTAATTACTTACATATAACTTATTTGCTTACTATCATTCAATACGATATGAAAACAGAAAAAACATTTATGAATACGTACGGCCTACAATCTCCATAAACTGTGCCTCCCATTTAATATATCTATATATTATAAATATTTATATTCTAAATATATATGATTTATAAATCAATGGTGATATTTTGGAAGAATTTAAATCATTATCTAAATGATACGATCATGAATAAAATGTTAAAACATGTACGATAAATAAAGCGATTATTACCCAAAATGTTAATTTAACATGGAAATAATTATTAAATGGTTATTTTAATGTAATATATGTATAATTTATGAAATAATAAATATTAATATGGTATTTTATAATTTAATAACATACTATGGTCATTATACAGGAGGTTAAATGTACCCTCGACCAATGGAAAGTGCAAGATAATGGTAAATTTCATAGTCTCTTTAATATCTGAGGTTGTTTTTACGTAATTATCTACTGGGACACATTTAATATACATGACTAATTTTAATAAAAGTATTTTCAAAATGATTCTTTTTAAGGTAATTTTTACTAAAACATCATTTTAAATTTTTTAATGATTTGTTCTTCTAAGCATTTCTCATTAATGATGCTGTTTTCAAAATGGTTTTAAGGATTTATTTTTATGGACATGAATGTATTAAAATGTTAAATTACATTAAAAAGTTTCAAAGTGGTTTGGGACACTTTTATTCAAAACTATCTTTTAAATGGCTTCCATTGTATAACTTTTAAAAGGTTTTATGAAAAGGCATATTTCTCTCAATGATTTTTTCTAAACATTTTCCACTCTTTCAACATCATTTACGATATATTAATCATGATGGAGGATGATTTATTATGATACAAATAATTTGTATTGTATTTAAGGTTTTGTGATATGTTTGATTGTGAATGTGTTATTTTTATACCATTCATGGTTTATGGATAAAGTATTGACATTTCATTTGATAGTTTTAATAAAATGTTTAAGTTATGGTTAATCTTTTTCTTATGAGGAATACATTGGGCTTAGTAAGTGATGCGTGGAGCCCACTATAGCTCACCGATGCATTGGTAGGTCTCATGAGGCAAACTAGTATCTTGGCATAAGGCCTTGAAAAAATCTTATTTGTAGTCTTGGCACAAGGCCTTGACTATGTTGTTATGAAGTTCGGCATTATGCATTCCATCATTATGAAATTGGCTGTTGATATTACATGTGATTATTCTCCTAGTATAATATCAATGTGACTAAGTAATTTAAATTATTTGATTTATCTATTCTATATTATGCTAGATATTATGTTTAAAAGGATTTTTTTAGTTTTATACATTGCCTTAAATGTTTATTCTTACTTATGAATGTTTCTACTATATTGTTATCCTTACTGGGAATCTGAGATCACCCATTTGTATTTTTTATTTTTTCCATGATGAAAAAGTATATTATGACTGACCTGAATGGATAGTCTAAGGGATATGAATCTGGTCAATGGAGACAATATTGTTGTTTTTTTCATTTTATAATGTAATGTAATATTCAAGTATGTAATCTATTTTCCAATACTACTAAACTATTGGTCCTTTGAGACTTGATTTCTTATAATCATTCCAATGTATTAAAATAATGCACCGACTCGGGTAACAGGGGTCGGGGAGTTAAGAGTTATTACATTAATTATAAAAAATATAAGCTAGTTTTTAAAAAATTCTTAATATATGATATGGGGATTTACATATTGGAGATTGAAAACCTATTTTCTCTCTTTATGTTCAAAATATTATTTGTTGTTTTTTTGAAAAATAAAATTATTCACTCTTTAGTGATTATTTTTTGTATTATTTATGCGCACACTTGACATGGTCCATTCATTTTTGATAGACCAGATCTATTTTTTTGTTCATGTATATGATTTAAATTTAAATTTTAGTAGGTAAATTTATTAGAATGATGGTGATGTTGGATATCAAATAAAAATGATGTCTATATTTCTTTCATGTTTTCTTTTTATATCATAGTTTTATCTTCCTAGTCTAAATATAATATATAAACCTTATTATATTTTTTATTTATACTTATTTGTATGTTTATTGTTTTTATGATATGGTTTTTTTGGTTTTATTCATTATTTATAGTTATATGTCTATGTATGGAATATAAGGTATAGGCTTCACATATTTGGTTTTTTGTTGAATCCTATGATCTTTAATTATTTATTGGGTGAAACTATCCTCTCAATGTTTTTTTCCAATGATATTTTTCATCAACCCATGGTGATTGGGAAATCCCCTGTGGTATTTTATGGTCCTTTTATGTAATCATAATCAATTTTTATCTTGGGATTATTGGTTAAAAATATATATAATAGTTTCATGTTGTTATATGGGATGTTTTTTAGAATATATTCTATAATTATTATAACATAGTGGGTAGGTCCAAAAATAGTTTCATTAAATAATATGCTCCAGAGTCTCCAAATATCTAGGGTCAACTATGTTTTGAGTTTTAATTTATATTTTATGTTTATTTTTTCATTTCTAGATTACTTTGTTGCATTTACATATTTTGGGAAAATAAAATGGAATTTACCATTCACCACACAGTGATCTTACATGTCCTTGTAAACCATGTTGGGCACGAGTGAATGTTTTGACATGAATCCCAATGGTAGATTAATCCTCTACATATTGTATAATAAATTATGTGACTGAGTTCTGAATAACCACTAGTTCCTAATGAATAATATTTTCAATTTTAAGATGTTATTGGTATGATGTTAGTTTGCATGTTTCAATTTTAATAAATAAATGAACTTTTTGGGGAAATGAAAATTAGTATTTTTGATTAATACACTATTTTAATGGGAAATTGGTGTTTTAAATTGTGAAAAGTTCCCTTAGAAATTTCAATAGTTCCTTTAATTTGTTTTTGAAATTGAAATGGAGAAAACAAATGTATTCTTGGTATTTAAATTTGGGTGATTAGTTTTATTGATGTAGATTTATATTTTGGTTTGTGTCATGGAATGGTTTTACAATATTTTTATTTTGTAATGAAATGTTATTCTTGGATGATTTTCTATAGAGATATAGTTTCTTATTGATTTATTTTTTTTTAAATTATAAATATTATGAATCAATGAAATTTCATGAAGGTTCATATGATGTCATTTCTAGTACATGACTCTTCATAAACTCCTGGTATTGTGGTGAAGGAGAGATATTTGCAATTGATTCTCATTTTCCACTTTGATTGAGGTATTCAAGAGGTTTATGAGTTTTTGGAGAATGTGGAAAGAATATTACATTCCTTCCAAACTTCATAAGATATTAGGGAGATCATTATCTTATGTACGTTATAGTGAATGATTTTAGATCCTTGGACCATATTCATTCAATCCCCATTATATGGTATAATGACATTATTGTTCCACAATACATATTTATTCCAATGGATCATTTCCATGGAGGTAAAGGAATGTAAATTGGAAAAGATTATGTGTATTTAACATAGTTGATGAAAAAAATAAGGATTTTATTTATCACATCAATTATTTGATTCCATATTCTATATATATTATGGTAATCAACTCTTTAAAGGATTGTATTTTAATAAAGGATTCTTTTTATAGATTATTTATCATGTTCTTTAATTGAGGAAATATTATTTTGAATAGTTAGTAATTAATGTATTTTTAGCTTATATGGTTACCAAAGGGATTCTCATAGTGGGTGGCATCAATGTTTTTATTGGTGTTATTCATTTTTTCTCATATGGTAATTGGTTCTATCAAGAGGTACCAATTTAAGAGGATTATCATTTATTTGTCACTACTTCTACTGAGAAGAATCCCTTTTTCATCCTCCAATGGCCCGAAGCCCTTCATTTTTTATGTATTTTTTATATTCCACTTTTCAAGGGGTAAGGTGTAAACCTTACATGGCCTGTAGGAATAAATATTACATGGCTCGTAGGACGTAGAGAAATTCATTTTCCGTAGGCTTCAAACATTACATACAACCTAGACTAACTACTTATATCTTCTTCTTCCAATCATCTATATCATGAAATCATCTCTCCACCTTCGCATAGTTGCTCAAATAGGATTTCCTATGCATGCATAGGCTTTTACCAATGACAGGTGTCATATTATCCCATTCTTCCTATTTTTCTAGCTTCTGATGTCATGAAAGTTCCTTGATCATACTCCTTTTAGAGCTTGTTCCTTGTAGGTTGTCTACTTTGTATCTGAACTTAAGGTAGCCCTAAGGCCTTGAGGTGACCCAACGGTTTTACTGACTTGAATTCCTAGGTGTCTTATAGGCCTTAAAGGACTCAAGGAAAAAATCGGTGGCCAAAAAGCCAAAACGGGGAGGAATAGTCTCTGCTGCTATATTGCCAAATAGTACCTACTATAGTACAGATATAGTACCTATTACATTACTTCTACAGTAACCCAAAAATATCCATCCACCAGGAATTGATCCCAGGTCTCCTGGATTCCCTTAAAGAGTCCTCACCAACTTGGATGAGGCTCATGTGCAAGAATCCCTTTTTCATGTGCTTCCATTGTTTTTATTTTTAGAATTCAAATACATCTTTCTATAGAGATTTTAAGAACATCTACCACTATTTTTTTCTAGTGAATATTTATAATGTATATGAGTTGATATCTCATGGTTTGAAAAGGAACCTCATTCTAACTCTGAAATAATGGTATTTATCTAGCATATTATTTTCTTCAAATGGAAAGATTTCATTCTTGGTTTTCTCTTTATTTTTTCATTTCACTACAAGTCTGTCATATGTTAGTTTCTATTATCATATTTCTCTAATTTGGTTTTATTAAATAGGTATGTTTCATATAAATTATGAATAATGTATTGGTTGAGTGGATTGTTTCAGTTACTTTGATCAATATATTATGTTGAATTGTCCACGAACAACCAATGTTCCTTTTTTTGTAAAACACCATGTTAGTTAAAGTCTATATGGTTGGTATATCTACTTTGGGTCTCAGATTTCTAGTCTATCATTACAAGAGTTGAGAATTATTTTATGGGTTAAAAATCTCACTATGTTTTCTCATTCCGTTTAGTTTCTGTTTGGGTTAGAGCTTCATTATTTTTAGTTTAGAATCCTTATCACAATATTTATTTGAAATCCAGTGAATTTTTAGAGCCTGAAAGTTACATAGTAGTGATTTATATCATACCAATATGGAATTTTTGTTTATATATTTATTTGTTTATCAGTTTTTGATATATTCATCAACTTATTGGATGAATCCAACTATAAATTTGAGTTATTTAGTTTTGGGTAGATTTTTACCTCCATGAAAAGTTAGTGTGCATAATTTATAATAAACCATGTGACACTGCATATTCGAGGGGTGTATTTTTTCATTTTGTGAATTTAAAATTTAGTTCGCATGGGTAGCACATGGTTGAGTCCAACCCATGTGACGGTATAGGGAGACTATAAATGATTGTATAGGGGTGTGGGGTAAGTGCAGGGATTATACACAATTTGAAGGAGCCTTGTAAAAGGTATGTGAGGGTGTCATAATTTTTGATAGTTCTATTTTTCATATTTCTCATGTGGGTTATAAACCATGTGGAAAAACTATGACAATTTATTTTTCTTTTCAATAGATGGGGTATTGTTGGGACATGGTTTGGTAAACCACAATTTCTAATTGTAATCCATACATTTTTAAAAAAACTAATTTCATAGTGAAACCTCTATTATTATATCCTAAACTCATGTCCTATCTCCCAAAGTCAATATATAAACACTACGGGGCACCCAAACCCATCACATTTTTCTAATAATTCAATATTTGAGGCTCCTCCATCAATTCATAGTAAATTCACCAGAGTTTTGGCTTCTCCCTAAATATTATATCTATTAACCCTAATTCTTATCTATCCCAAATCCTTTAGATTCATTAGACAAACCCAATGGAGAGGGTTGGATTATTTTTGTATTTAAATTTTCTTATAGGGTGTCTGGTTGGACTCTTAGAAATTTATTATCATGTTTTGAAATGTTCCATCCTGTTAGATCAAAATTAATGTTTGGGTTTCAATCTATTTCCATTTCTAAACATTCCATGAGATACATGTTTCATTCTAAATTATTTTTTAGATTTAATTCATCAGGTTGTTATAATTATAAATTATTTATTGAATCATAGAATTATATATATTGGATTTGAAAGGTGGTTGTTCCTACAACACCAAATTCTCATTTCATGTATTGACTTTTTCCGTCTAGGTGTTTCAAAAAATTACTAAGAGGATATGAAAAAAGGTTTTTTAATAATTTAAATATTGGATGAACTTTAATATTATTATGTGAAATGGATTCCAAAATTGAATATTTGATTCCATGGTAATTCCCATCATTTTTCTACTATATGTTTTTATTTATAAAATAATTATTCTTTGGTGTGTTGTTTAGTGTATGAAATTTTGGGCAAACCTATCAAATTATTATGGATATTTATTTATATAAAACTATGAAATGTATATATATTTATATATATAAATTTATGTGTTTATATACATTTTTACATTTATATAAATTTAAATTCACTAAAATGGATTCACTGAAAACTTGGTTCCTTCAAATTACTTTTTGGTTTCTTAAATTCTATCCTAATAGAATTTCAAATACATTATTTCAAAATAATATGTTCATCATTTTTGACGGTTGCACAAGAGAAGGTATTTATATAATTTTTTCCCAAGTCATGAATTAGGGTTATGTTTGAACATTTTGAATGTGGTTTGATGATTGGTTATATATTTTGAGATTACATTGTGGTAAAGGTTTTTTATTTGTAAAATGACTATTTTATTAATGAAAATGAATGGATGGAAAATGTATATGGTTTTAATTAAATATGGGACCTCAATGGATTTCCCATATTTTAAGAAAGTACATTTAATGGGTCCATATATAGAGTTTATTTGGGGACTTATATTAGATTTATGTCTGTTATTGAAAGAGATTTTTTATTTTAAGTCCACTTCACCCTAATATAACAATAATAATTGGGTCCTAGTTGTCACTATTATTATTGATATATGGTTACTATCTAGTCCCAATTAAATAGGCCATATCCACTCAGGTATTGATATCCCATAGGGGAGTTTCACTAAGGAAGCTTTTTTAAGGTAGACGACTGGTTATAGACTTTAGAACATTATCCTTATAAGAATATATTGTAATAAAATTAGTTATTATAAGGTATCATAAATGACAAATATATATTTACCATGATTATATATCTTATGTTTCTACTAATTACAAACTCTATGGATTTATACCCTACTATACATTAATAAATTAGGTTCCTTCTGTTATACACCTTATAACCTTATGTTTTTTTATATCAATCTATGATGTTTTCCCTTTAACCTTTAATTCTTCCTTGGGGGTATCTTATATACTTATGGATTTATTTATTTGATAATTATTCTAAATATTTTCTATATTTATTATTTTCAAAATCATCGTAAAAGTGGATTTAGATAATTATTATTATTTTAATGTGGGGTTTAAACTTTGGGAAATGGTTTTTAGTAACTGTTTAATTTATAACATTGAACTGGGTTTTTATATAATGACTCAAATGTGAATTTATCTTTTACCAACACATGAGAGAAGAACTATTTCCAACATATATTTTAAATCTCACATATTTTTTGTTTTTTGTTTTAGGAAATTCCACGACTCATGGATGCTTAGCTATTGATATATTTATGCTCACACCCTACTTTTTTTTTTGAAATTAGTAGACTCAAGAAGTTTTATAAGTTTATATTTTCATTTATTATAGCGATTTGAGTGGGTCATTATTATGGATGGATGATGACCTTTTACGTCTCAAGGGGATGAATGTGGACTTTTGGGCTTTATTGTATTGTATTTATATTATCCTAGTCAGATTCATGTATATAAAAAAGGTTATTCCTTATTTTATATATTCCATATTTTATGTTTATTTTTTAATAACTTTATTTATTATTTTATTTATTATTTTTTTATATTTCTATGAATGTATGATGATATATAATTTGAAAATGTTTGGATTATTTGTGGAATAAAATATTTATTAATTATTTTTAAGGAAATATCATCTCACCTTATTGTGTCATGATTCCAATGAAGCATTTCATAAGCACATACAGATCAGGGATTCCCTATTAGTATTTCCTGATAACACATAAGTTCCCAATTTTAAGGTTGAAACATGTGATTATGTAATTTTTTTAATAGTTTATAGTGTCTTTATCAAGATTAATTAGTGTTCGAGTAAGATTAATGACGAATGAACTAGATTCAATCTTGAAAAGTTTAATATCTAATCATTTGTATTTCGATCCAAACAAGAGTCATATGAGGATAAACATAGTTTTGAAAGTATGGAGTCCATTCCAACATCTTTATACAATATCCAAAAAAAGACAACTTTCTATGAGACCATGATAACAAATAATCCCCCATCTCAGTAGAAAAACAAAGATAACTCATGAATCATGATCCCCAAATAAATGAATGAAAAACAAAAATTTCATAAAGACCTATAAATAAAAAATTTATCGGATTGTAATTAAATAAATACCAATAACTGAGTAAGAATAATACGATTCCATAAAGACCATTTCATTCCCTGATAAGGAAATAGATGGTATCCCCTTAAACTATAAAGATGTAGAAAAAATCCATGATGATGGTTTATCAGAATAACTCATAAAAGACCATATAGAAACCAGATCCTTGATGGTTTGATTAAGGTATGAATTGAGATCCATTTTTTTATCACCCCATGAAAAAAATGGATTCAATGATCTTTATTCTTCACATTCACACTAATATTTATATCAAGACTACATACTAGAATAATAATAAATTAAAATATATATTAATTACATCAAAACTGCTATTAATAAAGTATTAATGATATTAGGGAGTGTTTTCAAAAAAAATATGGGAACATAATATATAAAATAATTTATCATCAATGATAAATAAAATAAAATAGATTTAAATATGATATATTCCAATCAATATAAATATTGATCTATTAAAATTTTTAACAATTTTTTAATCATAGTTATGTGACCACATTTAAAAATATAATTTCTATCATGGAATATTTATATACATTTGATTGGAATCAATCCAAATCAATTTTTATAATATATGAAATGAAAAAAATATGCTAAATAAAAATTATATTGTTATATTAAACTAAAAAAACTGATCAAAAATATCCTAAAAAATATTATCTTTATGGCTTAAATAATAAACAAATAGTTCTTGGTGAAAAAATGATAAAGGAAACATATTTTCATTTAAAAAAACAAGAAAAAAATTTACCATGGAAATGTTTTTCATAAAAGACGTACATTATGAAGTAAAATTAACGAATATAATTTATTATATATGTAATTATTAGATAAATTATATGTCATTAAAAATATATATATTGAACATAATTTTATAAAAGAAATATTATTATTATAATAAATAATAGTATTTCACTAATTTAAAAAATTAATTTATGTTATATTTTTTATTAAATTTACATCGAGCATATTAAATATTGTGAAAACACATACATATTTAAAAATATACCATGATAATTATAGTGATAAATCATCATAATTTTTTCTCAAAAAAATCTACTTTATATAAAAGAGAGTAATAGATAAATATTAACACATTTATTAAATAAAAAATAAACCTTAATGAAAAATATGTTCAAATATATATGAATAATATTATCATTAACATGATAATAAAATATATATAAAAAATAAATAATAATATTCTACTTAATTGAAATATTTAGTTAATATAAAACTTATGACATGATAATTGATTAAAACACTCATTGAGAGATGTCAATAAAGATTAAATAAGATGAAAATGGAGAGATATGAGGGCGGATGATAAGCATGGAATTGATCAATGTTTTATATGTTTATATAATGATTTATTTATCAATAGATATAGAACAAAGGGAGTGATACTTTACAAAAATTGATAAAATAAATAGTAATACTTATTGAGAGAAATACAAGTTTTTAATTGATTATATCATCAATTAAAATTATAAATGATTTATATTGAAATTTTTTATAGTGGTTATTTTTTAAAATAATTAATAAATAGTTTATAATTATATATTTAATGAAATTATTTTATCAAGGTGTCATAATATTGTTTTTGACAATTTCCAAAATTTAAGAAATATTTTTACATAAGGATACATTTAATAAAATCATATAGGCTAATTGATATATATATTATGTTCTATTTTTATATGATATAACTATATTCATTTAAAAATTGAATAATATTCAAATCCATAATTGTGTATTAGTTAATTTTGGTGATTTATGTTCATTTAAAATAAATGGAATGTGCATAAAAAATATTGAATCTCAAAAACATAAGCAGGGAATTTTTTTTCTCGATGGAAACAAAAAAAATTATTTATTTGTTAAATAATTATGTGTAGATAGAAATTATGTTATCTTCAAGAATAAATTTTAAATTGCAAAAATCTAAAGGATAATATATTTATAACTATATAGGGAATAAATAATGGTAATATATTTTTGGATTGTTAAAATGAGCGAGTCAAGTTATTTTTTATAAAAATATCAGAAATATTTCTAAATCACACTATATTTTCATAAATTAAAAAAATTATGTGAAAAAATTAAAAATAATAATCTTTGTAATATTCTATTAATGTTAAATAATAATGAATTATTATTTATAGCACTTTTAACAAATTAAAAATTATTTTTTGAAGTCACAAAAGTGTTGCAATTTTGTACAAAAGTCCCATTAAAATGACTCATTATGATTTTCCAATTGTAATGATATATTATTCATGTATGTTCAATAATAATTTAATTATTTTTATTGATGATTAATACAGTATTCTTAACGATTTCATTATGACATGTTAATATGAGTCTATTGAAAAAATTAAAATATTCAGAACAGATGTTTGAAATTATTGTGGATTATTTTTATTGAAGTTGAGAACATAAAATATATGATATTAAAATCATAATTTAATTAAAACATATATCATTAGAAATTTTATAATAATGAGTAAAATTATACCAACACCCCCTAGACAAATGCAGTCGTAGGGAGAAAAATTAAAAATCACATTGAAATAAAAAAAGAAGAACTATAATCAATATCCCAGTGTTCATTAATAAAGAAGTTTATTAAGATAAATAAAATTTAAAATCATTTTTTTAATGATCTAGATAATATATGAAAACCTATGAGATGAGATATAATAACAAAACATCATTGAAGTACCTTAATAGAATTAGAAATCCATTCATGAGTGAATGAAAAATTTAGATATTGTAATGATTGTTTATAGAGATAAAAAAATAATTGTTAAGGGGTATCTATCCAACATGAAATGTTACAAGTGGTACAATAATATATTTCAACAGATGAAATGATTTTATGATATAAATATCATAACAAATAAACAAAAATATAGTGACCTACAAGATTATATTAATGATAATTATAATGAATGTGAATGAATGAATTATAATAATATATAGGAAGAGTAATATCTAGCTATTTAATGAATATAAATTTTAATGAAAATACAACATGTGGTGAAATGTGTGTATTTGATATTTTATACTGATGTAAAAAAGGTAACAGAAACAAGTAGTGATTTAGAATGTCTAGATTAGGGGAACCAATCTAGAGAAGATGATTCTAGTGATTTGATAAGAAAACAAAACCAATTTCATAGTTTGAGACATAATATGTTTAAAACCTTAAATAAACAGAATACCAATTTGACATAACAAAAAATAAATCTTAAAATAAAACCATGATTGCCAATATAATTTAAAAAACATCGATAAAATTTATTATAAACCAGAAAATTAAGAATGATATAGATTATAATCCAAAAAATAAACTGAAATGGGATAATGAGATAGGATTCCAATAGCATATTAAAAACCACAGTTATAATGAAAAACAAAAATATAAAAAAAAAATATAGCTTACATTACAAACAAGACATGAGGGTCAAAAATCCATTTTTTATTCACCACCAATAAAGGTACTTTATAAAAATAAGAACCCACCACCACCATTTTAATCAATACATTAAAAAAGATTAAATCAAAACTGGGTTATCATAAACCCAAAAGGTGAGTGTAGGGTGTGATAATATCAAGACCAAAAATATTTTACCAATATTCCTGTGAAATATTTTCACATAATAATCCAATTATTTCTACTTTGATAATTTAAATATAAAAAAATAATAATAAATAAAATCAAGGGAGAATGAAATAATATAAATTATCAGGTATTATCATTTCCATTAATATAGTAGGCAGATAAATTCATTAATATGATTTGAAATAATGAAATACAGTATAAATATTATTTCATAATTGGGAGATCATAATGGATAAATGATAGTAACTCCATGATTTTATTTTAGTCATTATGGTAATATAATTTTGGAAATAAGATTTCTGGATCAAACCATGTCAACTTAGAGAACATATTTTGTAGTTCACTATATGTTGACTGGATAGAAACTTTCAAGCATTTTTAGATCCAATTTATAAACATCCAATAGAGCCCTATTTCTTGGTGATGGTTAGGATATAACATATGTCTTACCACCTAAAACCACTCATAAGAACCCATATAACTCAATAATTTGGTTTTACTTATTTTCATTTTCATTTCGACGATCCCATGAATAATATTATCCCAAAAATATTCTATTCATTAATAGTTAAATATGATTTAATATATAATAATCAATTTCTGTCATACCAATGATATCAATTCCATAAAAACAATAAATAATAAATTTCAATAATATTATCTAACACTTTATTGGAATTAATTTAACCATATAATGTTACTATTTTTTTAATAGTCTAACCTCAAGAGAAACATAAAACATGAAAACTATATATTAAATGAAAATCACCAATATTAGTTTAATACCATATAAAATATATCAAAAAATGATCATGAATTAATTATTCAAAAATTTATGGATTATATATACTTACACCATCATGGAGTCAATCAAATCAATGAGTACTCATAGTCACTCACTAAATAAAAGGATAATGGATTCCAGGTACTATATTATAGGTTGTGGGTATTGTATCAACCAAATAAAAACCCATAAAATAATATCCGTTTGCTCGAATTTATACATGGTAAGAGGAACATGGGATAATATAGAAGATGATGTAGAAATAAAGGATGATTATTTTATTAGATGAGTAGATCATAAATTTATAATTAAAACATAATTTTTGACCAATGATGTGAGGGATATGAATGGTAGTTTAAATTCATTAAACTAGAACTCCAATTTATAATTCTAACAAGGTATAATTTACAAATTGGTTTTGATACATATTGAGAAAACCCAAACTAAGAATATAATTATTTTATATCCATTAAAAATATAATATTTACATTTTAAATAAATCACACTTCCCTGGAACGTTATGGTTTATTGTCTTTTATGAATAGATACATAATAAACTCAATTTACAACATTTTTAGCACTATTCCCTTATGATGAAAAAATACTATATTATTGACTTATGATAAGTTATCATCATCCTCATAAATATAGGAATGGAATTATATTACATGAGTAATTAAAACATTTATTTAAGGTAAACATCTAATAATGTAATCAAGGGTAAATTATAAGAATATGATAAACATGATATGGGGATAAATAACCTATAAAAAACAACATATTAATATAAAATTCTTACATAATATATTTTATTTCAAAATGTTATCTAAAATGAGAAAACAAATTCCACGAAGTAACGGTATGGAAACATGAGATAATAATCCTAATCCATGGAGCATAATAATTGGAATAAATATATGGTATGTCTTATAAATGTTTCATAACAATAAAATATGGCACAATTAAAAGCGTCGAGAACCATTACGTGGTGGCATGGACCTCAAAATCCTATGACATATTAGTGACATAGGTCTTTCAATCATACAGTCTAAAAGTGACTTACGCATCAAAAAATTATGACCCCTTAATTACCTATGTTTTAGACACCTAATGTAAATCAGTTAAATAGGTTTAGAAATCCAACTACCTATTAGCAAATTTGGTTTCAAAAACATATAAACCATAAGTGAATTTGTTTTTTCAAACTGGTGGCCCATTTTACAAACCTACTACCCATAAGTATATATTGTGATGTAAACCATTATTTTATTCATTTTAGGGAGACATAATCCACTTACAATATTCATATATACATTTTTTATTTCAAAATATATCAATCATTCATCATATCATGAAACTCATTGAATGAAAATGGGTTTTATATCATTTAAATATGGTATTGTATAATATAATTTCGAGTATTATATTGAATGATACCAATTTTAAATAGCAAAAATGTTTTTTTAAATAGGAATGCATATGGTAATTTAAAAAAATTACTTCTAGGAGTTATATCATTTAATTTAAATAATGTAAGTGACATATAAAATAGTATTTAGAAAAACATTCCTAAAATTTTCTTGAAATAAAATGTTATGTAAAAAAATAAATATTTTTTCAGAATATAATAATAATAAAATTTATTTAAAACCCCACATTAATATAAATATGAATGAAAGAGAATTTTAAAAACACAATAATTTTCTATTGATAATTTTTTGTAAAAAGTAAAATATTTAACTTCAATGGGAAATAAATTTAAATGTTTTGAACATACATTTTTTGAAACGCGCAATATAATGAGAATAGAAAATATTTATTTTGAAAATACTTAAAGATGAATATGAAGATTAATATTTGTAAAACACATTTTTATTTCAATACTTTGAAATTAGGGCATTTTCTGGAAGAGTGAAAATGTATATAAAAGAGAAATAACTCATTTAAGGAGATTTGGAATTATTGTTAACATTTTAAAATTTTGTTCATAAATACATCCATAAATTTAATTCACCTTAAAATAATATAAAATGTCAATATAATATCATCATAAAACATAATATGACCATATTTTATAACTATAATCAAATTGTAATAATTGGGGCCAAAGAAATAATGTTTATTAATGAAAACCCTTACTTTTAGTCCCGAGTTACGAAAATGTTTTTACCATCATGTATCACAAATAAAATAATATTAAAAAGATATTTTTTAAAATTATTAAAATATTTTTTTATTTTTACTATTAAATTATAATATTTATTTAAAAATTTATTAGTTTGTTATAGTTTATTTGTATCATCTGTTACTAGTAATTTTTGGTTGTTTTTCACATGCATTAACGTTTTGTTGTTGAATCATGTTGATTTATAAAAAATTAATAATTTCTAGAGTATCCATGATTCTATAATATATTATTTATAAATCATTATAAATATTTATTTTCAATTCATGGTATTTTTAGTCACAATTCATGAATATAGATTTATAAATAATCTTTTTTTAGTATATTTTTTTTAAGAAAACAATGTAGATTAATAATGTGATAAATATTCATAAAATGAATAAAAATACTAAACCATATATTATTTAATAATTTATGTATAATAATTCCATAATATAATTTTAAATTTTCATCCATGATATAAATGTATATAATAGTTCATGTTGCTTGTCATGTCAATCCAAACAAGAACATTAAATTAATGATTGTGGAACATGGTTGAAAAACTAATTTCCATGGAATAATATAATTATTATAAATTATTATTATATTATTTATATTTATTTTTGGTGGGGAATATTATATTATAAAATTTGAATAATTATGAAAATTCAATATTAAAAATTAAATTTTTTTTCTCCTAGGGATGGGTGCTGATGTGTATACACACACATCGTTCTCATTTCCCATAGAAAAAAAAGATAATAGAAATAGGATAGAATTTTAAGAATCATAACAGTTTTTAAAATATAAAATTTATTTATTAAATATACACTTGTATCGATCAAGATAATGTGTCAATGAAAAATATATTACATTTCTTACTGAGGTGTTAGTCTACACGTAAGAAAAGAAACAGTTTAGTTTTCCAAATGTTTTAGAGGAAGGTGGAAATTGTTCTTCTGATAAATATAATTACATTTTGGTATGAATATGATATTTATATAGTTATTTTAACATTTTTAGATTTAATTTTAGGTATTTGGAGAATTAATTGATGGAAAAGTAACCGATAAGGTTTTAATTGATAATTTTACATTACTCTTTGGGAGAGCTCTGTTTAAAATTGGAATAATGATTTGAGAGTTGGTATTTTAAGAATAATATAAAATATAACAATTTTTTTTTCTATTTATGGGGGTTATTCTTGATGATTTTGGTCAAATATATTTTTCTTGGGGTGTGAGGATATGGGGAGTGGTGTTAATCCTTTTAAAAGGAGGATAAGTGGTATTTTTTTAATATTATAAACAGAATACTCACTATTCAGTGGTTTAATGGATCAATAATTGAAGATAATTATTGTTTGAAAGGGGTAAGGCTATGAAAGATAGAACCATATATTTTCACATGTGTTTTGGACTTGTTTTTTGGTTGGTTTTTATTATATTGATCTCTTTTTCTTTCTCTTTTTTATCATGGTAATTAATATTTTCCTACTTAATTTCATCAAATGCCTCAAAATAACATGAGACTTATTATGTTATTTTACTATAATGATTTTATAAATTAAATATTTGTTTTAAAATAAAATTTCTAATTGGGATAAAAACTAGTATTAAAATGAGTACACATGACGTATAAAAACCATTTATTGAAAAGGCATAATTTTATTGTAAAAAATTTCAATCAAGATAAAAATATTAAAGTTGTGGCTTTGGTTAAAATTAATTAGTATATTATAAACAAAATCATACTTATGGGGATTTAAAAAAAACCAAATTCCAGCATTTCAATACATAGTCAAAAGATACAAACAAAATTATATATTAAAATAAATTAATACTTATATTTCCAAAATGATAAACATTTGAATTATAAATAATCAATATTATATTTAAATTATTTATAATAATTTAATAAATATTATTTTTCATACAAGAGTGGATAAATGATCTTTCACATCATTCTGGTTTTATGAAAATTTCATAAAAGTGAATGTATTTGTAAATTAATATTTTTTACAATTAAAAAAAAATATATATTCGGAAAAATTTCAAATATTTGATATAAGATAAAATTTTCATGCTGACTTTAAATGTGAAGATAATTGTACAAATTCAATATATAGATATATATATATATTTAATATTTAAGGAAAAATATAAAATTTAAATAAAATACATTTTATCGAAAAATGATGTTTTTAAGTGTTCATAATATTATTTCATTTAAACTTTAAATTGAATTAATGATAACAATGAGTTTATATGTATTAAATTTTTAATTTCATACAATTTTATTTATTGGGATAATATATATAATATTTTATGAAACTAGTTAGTTACGAAATAATATTTTCCAATATTAATTCAAATATATTATTTTTCAAGACTAGGAAAATGGATTTAAATTTATTTGAGCGTTTATAGTCAGTCATGAAGTGATATGTCACCATATGTTGATTTTAGATATGAAATATGATATTTATTTTTTATTAATAACATAGTTCTTTGATGATAAGTAATCTATTTTAAAAATAACAAAACAAATTAACAAAGTAATATTATCATGATTAAAATTCAGTAAAAAATTAATATGTGGTGAAATAATCATAGAACTATAGGTTTTAATCAATAATAAAATAATTATTGTGGGGATTTGATTATCTTAGATAACATTCTATATATAGTGGATTTTATTGAACTATAATCAAATAATACATACTTTATTTTAAATTAAATGATTATTGTAGCTAAATTTTAATGATCCACTTTAATAGTAGTCCTAAAATAGCCCTATCCTAGTTCCCTTAACTAATCATGTTGAATAGGGTTCTTTTTTAATTAAACCGTAGATTAAAGCACTATTTTTCATATTTCCTTAACTACTTGAATTTGAAGCATTAAATAGTTGTTTATTATAACTATCCTTATATTACTATATTTCATTAACCGAGCTATTTTCCCCTATTCAAAAGTTACATGGTTGATGGTCTATTTTTTCAAATTTCAAATATCTTATGTTTTATTTATTGAAAATTACCTTTTGATTCTTACAAAACATTATGTATTTTGGTTATTTAACTCTCTTCCCTCAATAATTTATGTTATATGAGTTTCCATGAAACTTTATCTCTCTTTTATTTTCAATGGAATGGAGGGAAACCCAAATTATATTTACACCATATGTTTTCACCAAAAATATCTTAATGAAATAAACATTATTTTATGGGTAATTCCTTTCAAATATGTTTCTATAATTCCCAATGTAATCATTTGATCATATATTATTATATTTGAAATAAATCCTATGTCATACCTCATGAGTCCTTTAATTTATCCTCAATTGTGACAATGGAATAATCCACCATTTATCTCATCTCAAGGATTTCACACTTCATTTTAGTGTAATGTGTTTTGGGAAAATATTTATTGAAATATATCTTCTTGAACTCATTCTATAGTGTCACGATCTCCATTATTAAACCTATTCTCAATGATGGTCCACTATTGGTTAGTGTCACCATTCAATTTTTTAAAATTAGAGACAAAATTGTATATGCCTATGCACTGGAGAACAAATAATATATTCTCAATAGTTTTAATCCATTACATCGTAATTAGTGTGTTTGATGAATAAATAAAGGAGGTTTCATGATTCCACATAAATGATTTGATAAAAAATTTCTCCTTCATTAGTGCATTTAAGAGTTCAACGTGAATCTTGTTATTATTAAAATCTTAGGAATGTTTAGTTAGACTTGACATAAGAATCTATAATCCTTCTCCCACACTATTTAGATCCACAATCCGAAATTCATTGAATTTTACACCACACCAACTATTAAATTAGTTTCTCCTTATTCCAACCATTTCATTACTAATGGAATTATAAATATATGAAGTAAAAACATTATAAAAAGTAAGAAAATTATTTTAAATGAATAAATCATCAATTACAAATTTAAACTAACATATAAATTTCATGGTTTCAATCAAGGTTATCAATTAAATAAATACTATTATCATCCCAAAATATATGAAACAAATTCTGAATCCCATCATATGTTTTCATAAAGAACATGTGAATCCCCAAATTATGTCCCTCTAGAGTGTCTAAATAGGTGCATAATTATTCTTATGTGTCGTACATCGAGTGATGATTATGTTAATAACCAATATTCCCCTTTTTTTCGTTTCTACCAATTGGTACATCTGTGTCAGGACTTATATCAAATTTTTTGTATACAGATAGGAATATCATTTAAAGATGCACCAAAATCTATAATTCACAAAATTTTGAGGATGTTTTCTGAAACATATACATTAATTAAGGATTTCACTAATGTTTCCCCATCTTATTAGATAATATAATTACACAAATCCTAAAAAATTACTAATCTTTGGTGACACAGGATTCTTATTCATATATATTACATATTTTAAAATGAATATTAATTATATAAACAATCATTTTCCAGATAGTCATAAATGTGTAGTGCCTTTGGAGACAAGGAATCATAATAAACTAGTTTATAGGAGTTCTAAATCATCTCCCACTTAGTTAATCATAACTGGAACCATCCTTAGTCATATATAATTTAATACATTTCATCATAACCATGGTAAAAGAATCATAATAAAGGGAGGGATTAGATTCTCAATAAGGGTAAATATGGTAAATAAGTGAACATAATAAGAGAATAACGGTATGAGAACCTTTTCATAACACATGAATACCATATCATGTGTATAAAGTATAAAAACATTGAGTCATTTCATAAATAGTAGTATTTCATATGTCATGAATAATGAGGAAATCAATGAGAATTATCAATAAGATAATAAAATTTTCAAAATACATGGTTTTTTGGAATACACATAAAAAAGAAAATCATTTTCATAGTAGAACAGTCCCATTTTAAAAAACTGTCATAGTGGAATGGGTTCACTAACTAAAATATTATAGTATTAAAGGTTCACTCCCCAAAAATTCATAGTGGACATAGTCCCTTATTAAACTGGGTTCACTCCACAATCCAGTTCTTTTTATATCATGATATATAAATCATTTACCAATGTATTTAAGGGAGATATAGGTCCCATCTATCACAAAAAACCCCTATATTTTTTTTGAAAAATATCACTGAACATCCATCATATCATAACCCATGAAAGTAAATCAGTTTTTTTAAATAATTTAATCATAGAATATCTCAGGTATAAGAAATACGTTTCATAATAATTTCATCAAAACATTACACATAGAAAATATATGGGTTTCAAAAATAAATATTTTCAAATAAATAAACCATTCATGGATAAAATAAAAATGGTATCCTTGGATCATATCCCTATTAAATCATAGGTAACATTAAATGATGACATCCTAGGTGGAATTTCATTTTTAAGAAAAATAAAATTGAATTTTCATTTGAGAAAATAATCTTTCCCCTTTGGAAAATACTTTTAGAAAATAGAAAAAATTTCAAATCCATTTCATTGAATGTAATATTTGAAACATATAATTAATGATTTATATTATTTTAAAACATTTATTGAGTAAAATATAACTTTCACATTAAAAATAGTTTTTAAAACATAAAACATTTTGAAAATAATATTCATTGAATATAACCTTGAAAATGAATAAAAATTTATTTGAAGAAAATAATATTCATGATGACATGGAATTATTTTCATGTAATTCATGTTTAAATAAATATTTCGTTTATATTTATCATAAACTCCATGTCATAATTTCTTGGAATATGACATGAAGATTATTTTCAAAAAAAAATTCAAAATATAAAATATAGGAAAGTGAGTTTAATAAAAAAAATTAAAGAATATTAAAAACATTTTTAAAAACATTTTTTATAAAACAATTTTTTAAATTTTTGAATGAAGAGAGAAATAATAATGAGTATTGTTCGAGAAATTATTTTTACCTATTGAGTATATAAAGTGTAGAAAATGAAGGGAAAACATGTATTCTATAAAATTTACAAGAGTACAATAAAATACATCAGTTTATTGAGAAATTTATCATAATATTTTGTCATTGTTTGATAATCATGAGAAATCCTGATAAACGATGATATTGTAATGTAAAAACCTTACCACATTGGTATTATTGAATTTTAATCCCCATGAATGAATTAAATTCAATGAAACATAGAATATAATGAGAATAAATAAATTCATTATATTACATATCTGTGGGGATGTATATAATTAACATCCTATTACCCATGTGATACTAATGTTTTAAAAATTTCCATGGTTTTCCTTTTTCATTATCTTGGTAGGACCAAGAAGGATTTGTAAGGATACCTGTAATGGTGAAGTCATAGTTTTTTTTGGATTTCTATCATAAAACATAGTAGTTAGACAATTTGTTGGGGATATACACACTGTGTAATATGGTAACGTGATGATTAAATTATAAAATATTAATAAATCCAATTTTTAAAAAAGGTGACGTTTTTTTCAGTGATTTTGGGATTTTTTAATTACATGACATATAGTTGGACTATATGTTATGTAAAATACTGATTGTTGTTTTTAAACTACTATTTTGGTTGAGAATTTTATTTCCTCCTATACATACGTCCTTTATCTCAAACCAAGATCCATTCATTAGATATATTGGAGCCTTGAAAACTTTCTAGGCCATTTTGTTTAGAAATTGAACATGGTTCGGATTATAAGATGACATTTCAAGAAAGTGTTATCCCTGTCACTTTTTCTATTAATATTTTGTTCCTTAGATTTTGAAATATCATCATGGGATTGATGAATCTAAACTATTTTTCATTTAATATTTATTCATTGATTGTTTAATAAATATTTTGTGCCTTAATTCTTATTGGAATGTTCTATTTTTGGATTTTTGATTCTATTGAAAATATAGTTCGTTCTATGTGTAATTTAACTAACCATAAATTTCAGGATTTTATTAAATTTATTTCAATTTAATATAGGTTATTTTATTCTTATAAAATTTGAATATTGAAATCCAAATTCTATTTAATTGGAGGATATAGTTATGAAATTGAATATTTTTTAGTGAGATTGGGAAAATCCCTCAATTACAATGAATTGGGATGTAATTGTGAAACTGATGAAATTTGGTTGAATTTAAATTGGAGAATTTAAACTCATTATTTTAAATTTATAAAATGAATTATGAAATTTAATTATAAATTTATTTCAAATTTCTATATGGTAAAAATGGTTTTAATAGAATCCTTTGGGTTTTATATTGAAAAATGCATTTTTTGATTAAAAACCTATTTTGGTTTTTAAAAAGAAAATTGTCATATTTGAAATGAAGAATGTGATGAATTATATTATAAATATTCTTAAATTAATTTGACCATCATTGATTTTTATTATAAAATATTCAAGCCTTAGGAATTTAGTGAGTTATTTCGATTTCACTCTATGATTTCCAACATTCTAAAACATTAATATATTACATCACATAACCATTGGTATTGTGATTATGTCCTCATGACCTGTTTCAATAGGGGGCATGTGTATACAAATATTTGTGTATCCCATTGAGTGTGGGGAGTCCTATATCTCGTTACTATCATAAATTTTAGGAATATGAATAAGTTGGTCTCTTGTTTTTATTTAAATTAATATACAACATTGTTGTTAACTATTTTACATTCATTATGATTTATATAAATTGTTGAAAATAAATAAATATTAATATTTTTTTTGATGTTTTTACATCATTTTAAATATAATGAATTATCTATTTCAATATGATTTTAAAATTCCCAATATGTTTAATTATAATATAAATCTCTCTATTTGGTTAATTAAATATTGGAATCTATAATTGAATCCTTGGTGACACCCTGATAGCCTTTTATCTTACACACTAAATGTGTCTTCATGTGCTTCTACATTATCTTCTTCCTAATTTGAGCACGGGGAAGGTTCCACTTTGAGTTATTTACAGTTTTTGATCATTGGGTTTAGAGAGTTACATCCCTTGGGACTTGGATTTTTATACTATTTTATGGTACATATTTGTTTTATATTGGGTTGTTTATACCTACTTTACTTTTGGTAAACTAGTCCTAGTGGAGTTTCTATTGTTTTCATATTGACGTGTTTAACTACTTCTACAATGTTTGTGGAAAAATAATTCCCAATTTAATTTAGTATGATTCAAGGTGGAAGTCCTCATCCCATTGGTATTGGGAACACCCTTCGATTCATTCTAGTGCTACCCCAGTTATCAGGTTACCGGTGTTCCATTTTTCGTTTTAACAAAGCAGTATCATAGGTAGGTTGAGCTTCTTTTCTTGAAGTTAGTATTCATTGTTTAATCTTATTGGGATGTAGGAGGTAGGTGTGATTAATTTCATGGATAGATCTCACCACAATGAACCTTATGTCACAGTTGGTGGTTAGGGAACATTGTCTTGAGGATTATTTATATTCATTTCCCAACATTTTATTTGGATAGATTGGAATCCAAATATTATTAATCTCACTATTTTGATTAATTTCACTTGTTACATAGTTTCAGTGTTAATATGATGCATTCTATGTTTTTTTGATGGTTTGAAGAATAATTTTTCACAGGAGATTTCAGAATCTGATCTAATAGGATGTTTCTGATGTACCACTAATCTAAAATCGTCTGATGGACCCAAATCTAGTTGAAGTGATTCAGCATATTGTCCATGATCTAGGATATACAGTAGCCAATTATCTAAATCAATTTCTATCTTTGAAACCTCAAATGGATGATCTTCATAATCATTCATCAAAATTATTTCACCAGAAGCCAACATCATTCAAGAGATTCAATTCATCTCAATAGTTATGGGAATCTATTAGAATGAAGGATCATTTATTTGGGCTCATGGACACAACTGATTAAATCAAGTTAATGTGTGTCACCATCATGATTGAAGGATCGACCAGGATATGGTGGTGCATAATGGTGATGGTGAATAAGAATGAGAGCTTAGAGTATAAATAATTCAAATTTATTTTCCCTGGCTAGTTCTTTCCATAGTTGATGTTGAAGTCCAAGTAAACTATGTTTCTCAAACATGATTAGGATTCCAGGACCTTTACAATGTATGAATAACATTTGGGTGAGCTCATGCAGTTCGTAGATAGATTATTATTAATTAGGAAGATGATGGAATAATGTTTTAAAGTGAGAATTTTTTAGTATATTCTTTCTCATGTCTTATTGATTAAGATTCCATCTTATTCTGATGTACTGTATATAATGATGATGGTCGAAAAGGACCTAGCTGGAATGTCATTGTTGTTTGGAGTTTCTTTCTCTCCTAGTGTGTTGCATGTTCCATTAAGGGAAACCAGATGTGTGATGATTCTCATTGTGGTTTTTGACAATAATATTTTTAAAAACCTCCCATAATTTTTGGGAGATTATCTTTTATTTGTTACCATTGTGGAAGGCAATGACATTGAATGAGGGGTTTCACTGAGGCGCCCAAGATATATGGCTCCTACGGATTCTTAGGTCACCTACATAAGTTTTTCCATTTCTATTCCATTTCTCTTTGTGTAAAAGATTCATTCACTCCATCTAAAACCATGGGGAAATTATATGCTTCATGCATAAAATGGTTCCATCCACATGCATTTGAAAAGAAACTTCTTTATATATCGAAAGAGTCTCCAAAGGAAGCATAAAATAGACCAATGATCATGAGAGGAACAATCACAATAACTTTTTAATTAGTGAAATATTTATTTTCTACTAGTTCTTATCATTCATTTAATTTTAATCATATTTTTAACATAATAAATATATCTTTGGAGCTTTTATCTTATGTTATGGATATTACCACACCTCTTCGTATAAAGAGATAGTTGGGTATCTATAGTCCTAATTGTGTTTTATCTCTCTTAGTTGTTAATCATTCATGGGAATTTTTGGTTCTCTAAATGAAACCACTTGACATAATGTTATGAATATATTAAATAATTTACAAAAAATCAAGGATTTATTGTTTTATTCAATGGGTATACATCAATACACTCGATGAGTTTCTTTGTATCATTCATTCTGTATGTGAATTGAAGTCACATAGAGTCATTCCTTTTTATCAAGAGTTAGAGAAAGTTATATCTCTCTTCAACTTTGATTGGATGAAATAATATTTGACTGGTGATCTCCCCTAGTGGTCTTTGAGTTTCCCATTTTATTTCCTTCTAAATTCTCACATTTACCACTAGTAAGGAGGTATATTGATTTAGTTCCTGGAAATCAACTAGATTATATTATTTAATATCAAATCGATCCAACTAAAAGGTGTTGGAACCATGGACTTCTATGCATGATTTTGAGTGTGGTTTGTGTTTGTTGTCCATCATCAATGGATGTTCGGATCATGTACCAGCAAAGAGATCATACAGTTCAAGCAGACAACAGTTTTGAAGGTGGCGTCGTTTCCCAATGTTTTCCAAATTTTGGGGGTCCAAAATCTGGATGTTGCTGAGCATTGCGATAGGTGGTTTTCTAGGATGATCTTCATTTAATATGGCAAGGGCATGAGTTTCGCGAAGATGGGATGCATGGACTGTATTTCTCGAAGACCAGAAGAATGGAGGCGGTGAGGCTTCGGGATTACGTCAAGCTTCGCGAACGACAGAGGCTGGAGAGCTTCGCGGCGAAACCGCGATGGTATGTTAACGGTGATTCTTCGCGACTACGTCATTCTCCGCGAACGGAAAATTGCCGTGGAGCTTCGGGATTTGGACAGAATTCCCGCGGAAACTTTGGAGCTTCGCGGTTTGAGGTGACGTGGCGTTGACTTCGCGCAGAAGGGACAAGGGTCGGTGGAATCGCCTATAAATAGAGGCCAACCCCTTCGAGTGAAGCAGAGAGATAATTTCAGAGAAATTCCATTGCTCTCGGTTCGCAAATGTCTCTCGCGAAGGTAGCGTACTTCGCGAAAGAGGAGATTTGTGGCGGCTATTCTTGCTCCGCGAAAGACGTGCGCCCTGCGTTGGCTCAGTGAGCATCACGAAGAGGCAGGAGCTTCGCGATATCCAAGCATTGCGAAGGCTGGAGCATTGAAAGAGTGCTTCGCGATTGAGCTTCGCGATTGAGCTTCACGAAATGGCAGGGGCTCTGCGAAGTCTTGTTTGAGCTTTGCATAATTGGGAGCCTCGCGAAGTAGGGTACTTTGTGAAGGCCTTTTCAAAAGGTTGTTGGCCCTATGGACAAGGGAAAAGGGGTTTTTCCTCAGTGGTTGGAATTTGGATCTTAACAGAGCATTAAACTCAGGACTTTGATGCAAGCAAAGTATCATGCTGAACAGGAGACAATGAACTTCATGACTTTCAATTGAAGATACCTTCACGTCTATAAACTGAGTGAGACTTCACCAACGGCAGTGAGCCAGGGGGAGTCAACGGGAGTGACCCGAGGGGAGAAGTGGGATATCCCTGAACCTTTGTAAAGGCAGTGAGCCTGGGACAGAGTGACTGTACTCGAACTTGTGTAATCTACAGCTAGTGAAGCATAGTGGTTTTTGATACGACCGACAACCTGTCGGCGTATGCCCCTTGGATGTAGCCCATAGTGGTGAACCAAGTAAAAAGGGTTGTGTCTTCTCTCTGGATGTGAATGTTTTCTTTCTAATCATAATCTTCATACAGGTTCAACAAGTTCCTACCAATGTGGGAACAAGATCCATCACTTCAAAAAGGAAAAGTGGTCACCCTGATTCACCCCTCCCCTATCAGGGTGTCCCGGGGTCCTTCAAGTGGTATCAGAGCGAGGTTGCTGGTGTTGAATCAGACCTTTTGTTTTCGTTATGGAAAACACGGTCAATGTTAAGGGAGTCCCTCCCTTCAATGGAAGCAATTTCCAGATCTGGAAGAACAGAATGAGATCTCGTCTAAGATCTCTTGGAATGGAAGTTCTCCTTTCTACTGTGCAAGGAATACAAGTCACTGATCCAACAGGACTAGCTATGACTGAAACAGATAGGAAACTTCTTGATGCAGATGCTAAAGCACAGAATGCACTCACTGCAGCCCTTTCTGATCAGATCTACCTAGAGGTGATGAATTGCACCTCAGAAAAATCTACGTGGGATAAACTTGAGAATATTAATGAAGGAGATAGAAAAGTGAAAGAGGTGAAACTACAAGTGTTTCACAACCGGTTTGATGATTTGAAGATGCATCCAGACGAGAATGCAGACTCATTCTTCAATCTAATCACTGAAGTAGTTGGAGCAATTCGGGGTCTAGGCGAAGAAATCAAAGACATTGATACTGTAAAGAAAATATTGAGAAGACTTCCACCTATGTATAACGCAAAGGTGTCAGCCCTTGAGGAAAGGGATCTTTCCAAACATTCTCTTGATGATCTACTGAGCAGCTTGGTAGCATATGAAATGAGGGTCAAACCAGAAGATGCTACGACTTAGGTGAGCAAGGAAATGGCATTCAAGGCCATAGAAAAACTGAAAATCTCAAAGGATAGTAGTAGTGAAGATGACGAAGAAAAAAAAATTCTTTCTCTCATTTCAAAGAAGTTCCGGAAGGGGAAAGGAAAATTCAAAGGGAAGTTACCTCTCACATGTTTCCATTGTGGAAAAGTTGGGCACATTGCCTCTCAGTGCATAAAAATGATCAATGATGAAGACAGTGAGGATGAAAGCCTCAAGAAGCCTCAGAGAAGGTTCTTCAGAAAGGGAGACTTCAAATCTGGTAAGAAAATGCAAAGGAAGAGTTTTGTCTGTGAAGGGGAAGAATATGATAATGAATTCTGTGAAAAAAAGAACCATAATTCAAAACTGGGAACCATGCTTCTAGGATGGCCACTGTTGAAAAGCCAGAAGATACTGAAGGAGAAAAGCAACTGAGAACTTGTGCAGATCCTGAGATACAACTTAAGGATGCAGTTAGTAAGCTCAAGATTAAATGTAAGAGCTACAATAAGTGTAAATCTATTGTAGAAGAATCAACGGAATACGTTGATCAAATTGAAGCTGAAATTGAACGAATGGAAGAATTTGTGAAGGTACAGTCTAAAATAATCGAAAGTAATGATGATGTAGTAGATCTGAAGCTGAGAATTGAAGAGCAGGCTAAGGTCATCAATGACCTCACCTCCAGACTGGATGAAAAATCCAAGACTACTGATGGTCTTGAGGAGGAAGTAGTTACTATAAGAAGCAAACTGGAGACTGAATCAGTCTAAAAAGAATCGAAGAAGAAAATACAGTTTGGAAGATTCTCAGATACAGAATTACTATCAAGGGCCAAGAGTGGTTCAAATAGGGTTGAAAAAAGCTTGAGTAATCAAAGACCTGCTTGCATGGGAATGAGTGGAATTGGCTGTGAGGCTGAGACATCAACTGCTAAAAGTGAAAAGACCCAAAAGAAAGATAAGATGAAAGTTGAACATGCTGAAACGTTGCCTAGAATTCCGAAAAAGGAACCCTCAATCCAAACTAAAAGGGGACCTACAAATTATCCTCAAACATTCAGAAATGACAGACAATCTTACTATTCTCCCAAAGAAGAAGGTATGAGGAGAAATTCAAGTGAGAAGACATTTCCTCTCGTGAAGTGTCAGTTCTGTGGCTATCTGGGCCATAACATGTCATATTGTGAAGAGGCAAGAAGCTATCTGAATGGAGAAGATATAGAAGCTCAAAAAAGGAGAACAATTTCATATCCTAATTCTTATAGAAGAAATAATTTCTATGGATATTGTTTTTTTGTTCTAACGTTGGTCATAAGGCCGCTAATTGTAGGCAGAGAAGGGACATGGACACCTCATACCGAAGTTCACGAAAAGTCAAGTCTCGTCAGCAAGATAGTGTTTCTCTTTCAAACAGGTTTTCACCTCTCAAAGAAGACTTTGACTATGAAGAACCTGGGTATGCAGAAGAGATAATTGAAAGACAATCAGTTCTTTATACTCGATCTAATGTCTCATGGATGGAAAGGAAGGAGATTGAGAAATCCAACCTTGCAGAGGTGGCTCTCAAAGCTACAAAGAACAACAGTACCTGGATTATGGATAGCGGTTGTTCATCTCATATGACAGGTAATGCCGGCCTACTAACGAATATCATAAGGAATGTCGATGATACAGTAAGATTTTGTAATGATGGGGCTCTAAAAATCAAAGGGAGTGGAAGTACCGAATTAGCTAATGGAGAGCTAAAGAAGACTGAAGTCCTTTATGTATATGGCCTACGTCATAATCTCCTCAGTGTGAGTCAACTCTGTGACTTAGGACTTATAGTCACATTTAATCAGAAAGGCTGCACTATCAAGGGAAAGACTGGAAATTCTCTTATGAAGGGATGCAGAACATAAGGTAACTTGTATCAGGTTGATAGTGAAGAAAATGTATGTTACATGACTATTGAAGAAGAAAACAATTTGTGGCATCAGAGACTGGGACACATCAATCAACAAGACATGGAAAAAATATCAAAATTGAGAATTTTCATGGACATTCCCAACCTGAAGCGTGAGCGTGAAAAATCTTGTGATGCTTGTATGCGTGGGAAGCTGGTCTGCAGTTCATATCGGCCAAAGAAGAAAAGAGAGTCTCACATTCTTGATCTGATTCATACAGATGTTTGTGGGCCAATAAATGCTGTCGGAACTCATGTAGAAAGGTACTTTGTCCTATTCATAGATGATTACAGTAGAATGGCATGTGTGATGGTCATTCACAGGAAACGAAAAGTCCTTGACTGCATGAAAACATATCGTCGAATCGCCGAGAATGATACTGGACGAACAATCAAAGTGTTGCGATCTGACAATGGAGGAGAATACACATCCATTGAATTTGAGAATTATCTAGAGAAGCATGGGATACAGCATGAGGTAGTTGCTGTGAGAACTCCACAAAAAAATGTAGTGGTTGAACGTAGGAATCGACAGGTGAACAACATGGAACGAACAATGCTGATTGAGAGTCGTATTCCACGACATTACTGGAAAGAGGCTGTTCAAGCTGTAGTGTACATTCATAATCGAACAGGACTCTATATGGGTGAGACGAAGACACCATATGAATTGTGGAATGGACGGAATCCTTCTCTAAAATACTTTCGTGTCTTTGGAAGTAAATGCTTCATCAGGAACAAAGAAGGAAATCAAGGGAAGTACAGTGACAATGCAGATGAATGAATTTTCCTCGGTTACTCAATGAAAAGAAAATCCTACAAATGTTTCAACAAGTGTTTGCGAAGGATTGTGGAAAGTAGTGATGTTAAGATAATTGAAGAGAAAACCACAAATGCTTCAAGGACACCATATGCGGATGTGATAGAAAGTCAGGAAGAATGTGAACATGAAGAAAATACAAATGCAGAAATAGAGGAAGTTGTTCAAAACACTCAGCAGTCACATCAAGATGTTGACCCAGAAGAAGAATCTAAAGATGAAACAATGGTTGAAGAGAATACTACTGAACCTCTAAGGAGAAATCAAAGAGCTGAGATTGATCCATCCAATATAATTGGGGACAGGAATGCACCCACTCAAACAAGAAGGATAAGGAATACCACGCAATCTGCATTTCTATCAGTTGTAGAGCCATCCTCTTTTGAAGAAGCTGCAAAAGATAAATCTTGGGTGAAAGCCATGAATGATGAATTTGATCAGATTGACAAGAATCAGACATGGGATCTTGTCCAGAGACCCGAAGGTTACAATGATATTGGTACCAAATGGATCTTCAAAAATAAGATTGATGAGCATGGAAGTGTCATCAGAAATATGGCACGACTTGTATGTAAAGGATACTCCCAGATTGAAGGCATTGATGTTGAAGAAACCTTTTCTCCAATGGCTAGACTGGAGTCAATCAGGCTTTTCCTTGCCATGGCACTCCAAAGAGGATGTAATGTATATCAAATGGATGTCAAGACAGCATTCTTGAACGGTGTACTCGAAGAAGAAGTCTACATTGAACAACCAGTGGGCTTTGTTTTGGGTACTGATGAAACAAAGGTCTGTAAACTAAAGAAAGATCTATATGGTTTGAATCAGGCACCACGGGCATGGTACTCACGGCTGGACTCATATCTCAAGAAGTTGGAATTCAAAAGAGGAGGAGTTGATCACAATCTATATGTGAAGAATTCTCCAAAAGATAAATTCATGGTTCTTGTCTACGTTGATGATATCATATTTGGTGGCAGTAGGCAGAAATCAGTGGATGAATTTGACAACCACATGAAATCAGAATTTGAAATGTCTATGATTGGGGAGCTCACATATTGCTTGGGGTTGCAGGTGATTCAAAAGAAGGAATACACTTTCATTTCTCAGGAAAAATATGCAAGAGAGTTTCTGAAGAAGTTCAATATGCAAGACTCCAAACCAATGTCAACTCCGATTGCAGTTGGAAATAAACTTGGAATGCATGAGGATGGGAACTCTGTTGATCCCACCATGTACAGGAGGATCATTGGAAGCCTACTGTACCTGACAGCGACAAGGCCAGATATTGTCATTGCAACATGTCTTGTTGCCCGCTTTCAGAGTAATCCAAAGGAGGAACATATGGAAGCAGTAAAAAGAATCATGAGGTATATTCAAGGTACATATAACTTCGGGTTATTTTTTGCTGCAGGCAGGGACAGTGAATTATTAGTGTTTTCTGATGCTGACTAGGCTGGTGATGTAGTAGACAGAAAGTCCACTACTGGTGGAGCTTTCTATATTGGGCAGAAATGTGTTGGCTGGTTGAGCAAGAAACAAGAAAGTACTTCTCTTAGTACTGTTGAAGCCGAGTATATCTCTGCCACAAAGGCCTGCACACAACTTCTATGGATAAAGCAACAATTAACTGACATTGGCGATGAGGTGACGCAACCAATGGTGATTTACTGTGACAATAAGAGCGCAATTGATCTTATGAAGAATCCTGTTCAACATTCTCGTACAAAACACATTGAAATCAGGTATCACATTATCAAAAAAAAAAGTTGAGCAAAGCGTGATTAGATTGGATCATGTGGGAACAGATGAACAAGAGGCTGATATCCTGACAAAGCCACTGTCAGCGGCTGTGTTTGAGAAGCATCGGCTGAACCTCGGTGTTCGACCACCTCCCAGTGTATAAGGAGGATACAGAGTACCCCTCTCCCCGTTTGTTATAAATGTTTTAATCTGTTTATGGATTTAATGCAGGTTTCTGGGGGAGATACTATCCAGGGGGAGTATGGTTTGAGCTGAACGTGCAAAATTTTACTGGTCTTTGGATTTATTGTCAATGGGGGAGAAAAGAGAAGGAATAAATTCAGGCGACTTATGAGAAGAATGTGAAGGAAAACAGTGGAGCCCAATTTAAGCCTCCTCTCTTGTTTTGTACACCGAGCATTGCTCACGTACACTTAGAGTGGTGGCCGGGTTGTTTCCTGTATTTTTTTTGGGATTTCACATTGATGGAGATCTATTGAATTTTTCTTCTGATTGCCAACAAACCCAAAGGGGGAGATTGTTGGAACCATGGTCTTCTATGCATGATTTGGAGTGTGGTTTGTGTTTTTTGTCCATCATCAATGGATGTTCGTATCATGTACCAGCAAAGAGATCATATCGTTCAAGCAGACAACAGTTTTGAAGGTGGCGCTGTTTCCCAGTGTTTGCAAATTTTGGGGGTCCAAAATCTGGATGATGCTGAGAATTGCGAAAAGTGGTTTTCCAGGATGATCTTCATTTAATATGGAAAGGCCATGAGTTTCGCGAAGATGGGATGCATGGACTGGATTTCGCGAAAACCATAAAAATTGAGGCGGTGAGGCTTCGCGATTACGTCAAGCTTCGCGAACGGCAGAGGCTGGCGAGCTTCGCGGCGAAACCGCGAAGGTAAGTTGACGGAGATTCTTCGCGACTACGTCAAGCTCCGCGAACGGAAAATTTCCTTGGAGCTTCGCGATTTGGACAGAATTCCGGTGGAAACTTTAGAGCTTAGCGGTTTGAGATGATGTGTCGTTGACTTCGTGTGGAAGGGACGAGGGTCGGTGGAATCGCCTATAAATAGAGGCCGACCCCTTCGAGCGAAGCAGAGAGAGAATTTCAGAGAAAGTCCTTTTCTCTCGGTTTGCAAAGGTCTCTCACGAAGGCAGCATACTTCACGAAAGAGGAGCTTCGCGGTGGCTATTCTTGCTCCGTGAAAGACGTGCGCCCCGCGTTGGCTTAGTGAGCATCGCGAAGAGGCAGGAGCATCGTGATAGCCAAGCATTGCGAAGGTTGGAGCATCGCAAGAGTGCTTCGTGATTGAGCTTTGCGATAGAGCTTCGCAAAATGGTAGGGGATCTACGAAGTCTTGTTTTAGCTTTGCATAATTGGGATCCTCGCGAAGTAGGGTACTTTGCGAAGGCCTTTTCCAAAGGTCGTATTCCCTGTGGACAAGGGAAAAGGGGTTTTTCCTCAGTGGTTGGAATTTGGATCTTAATAGAGCATTAAACTCAGGACTCTGATGCAAGAAAAGTCTCATGCTGAACAGGAGACAATGAACTTCATGACTTTCAATTGAAGAGACCTTCACGTCTATAAACTGAGTGAGACTTCACCAACGACAGTGAGCCAGGGGGAGTCAACGGGAGTGACCCGAGGGTATAAGTGGGCTATCCCTGAACCTTTGTAAAGGCAGTGAGCCTGGGACAGAGTGACTGTACACGAACTTCTGTAATCTACAACTAGTGAAGCATAGTGGTTTTTGGTACGACCGACAACCTGTCGGCGTATGCTCCTTGGATGCAGCCCTTAGTGGTGAACCAAGTAAAACGGGTTGTGTCTTCTCTGTGCATGTGAATGTTTTCTTTCTAATCATAATATTCATACAGGTTCAACAAGTTTCTACCAACGTGGGAACAAGATCCATCACTTTAAAAAGAAAAAGTGGTCACCCTGATTCACCCCTCCCCTCTCAGGGTGTCCCGGGGTCCTTCAAAAGGAAATAGATGAATACCCAATTGTATGATCTTTTATATAAAGTATTAATATTCCCGACTATCTCACCTTTGGCACCGCCTGTTCTCTTTGCTAAGAGAGATAATAGGTCACTTCACCTTTGTGTTGATGACGAAAAAATTTGAGTAATAGAAAAAAATGTAGTTTTTCCATGAATTGATGATCTATTTGACCAGTTTAAATAGATAATTTGGTTCTTGAAGAATAATCATCCATCATATTTCCATCAATTGAGGATCAAAGAATATGGCGTTCACAAAACCGCCTTTCATTGAAAGTACGACCATTATGAGTGGATTTTTATGCAATTTGGTCTTACCAGTGATCCTATAGTCTTCATGGATTTGATGAATGTTATTTTACATTTTTATATTGACACATTCATGTTAGTCATTGTGGATTATATCCTCATTTACTCTATGTACAAGGACAATCATGTGTGTCACCTGATACAGTTTTGAGTTTGTTGAGAAATCACTATCTTTATGGAAAGGTTTATAAATGTGATTTATGGATTGAGGAAGTGAAATTCATGGAAAACATGGTTTCATAACTTGGTATTTTAGTTCATTTTGAAAAGATAATGTTTTTTTTGACATGGGAACATCGTGGATATGTTATTGAGTATCAGAGTTTATTAGGTTTTGAGGGGTGTTATCGTTGATTCATTAATAACAACCCAAAGATGGAATCTCTGATACTACACAAACAAAGATGTGAGTAATGTTTTATTGGGATGTTAAATGTCAAAAATATTTTAATAATCTGAAATATATTTTTATTATTGTGCTGATGTTGAATCTCTCGATGATATAAATAGATATTTGATCTTTTGTGATACATCAGGTTCAGTTTTGGGATGTTTTATTATATAAGGTGGTCATTTCATTACTTATGGATCTTTGAATATTAAGCCACATGAGTTTAATTAACAAACCAATGAAATTGAACATGAATTTATTATGAATGTGATTATGTGTTAGAATAATTACATTTATGGAGAATGTTTTACCGTGTTTTTATACCACAAGAACCAGAGTTATATCTTCCAAAAAAAGATATGAATCTCTATAGGAGGGGTTCAGTGTAATGCCTTAAATCTTTTTATTTAGACATCACGTATTCCCTGGGAAAATGTTATGTCATTTTAGATGCTATGAGGAAGAAATTTATGACCCAGGTAGTGAATGAATCATCAGGATAGTGGAAGTTGATGGCCCTCTTTACACAGTTCCACAATTAAGTCTATGAATCATGGGATAATTATTTGGATGTTTTTAGTTGGAATCCACTATTATCGAATTGAGCCTTCTAGAATAGGATCTTTAAGAGTATTTTCGTATCTTTTGAGTCTCTCATTAATGGGGGAGACTATTTTTTGAGTTGTTGTTCTCCAAAAAGGGAATTCTATGCTACCAGAAATTATCTCTTATGTTATTACAAGTAAGATAAGTTGTTATGGTGGATTTCTATAATTCCTAATGGTAATTTAACCTATGTACCATGAAGATGGTCTATGAGATGTGTCAAAGATTCTAGTGTCGTGGTATGATATTATTATTTCTGAATTTGTATCTCAATGTTATACATGCCAACAGGTCAAGTCTGAGCACCATAATCCTTCGAGTTTACTTCAGCAACTTCCAGTCCTTACATAGAAATGGGTTAAGATATTTGTGGAAATTTTTCTTGGGTTGTCACATACATAGAGAAAGAGTAATGAGATATTGGTTGTTACTGATAGGCTGACCAAATCAGATAACATTTTACAAATTCATAATACAACAAATGATGAGGAGTTGGGAAATGTCTATATAAAATAGAATGTTTATCTGCATGGAGTTCCATATTATATAGTTTATGATATGGATCCTCAGTTAACTACTAACTTTTTTAGATACCTTTTTGAGGAACTAGGATCTCATGTATCTTGGAGTATGGAATACAATCTACAGTCAAATAGATAGATAGAAAGAGATATATATATTCTTGAGGATATGCTTCACACTTATCTTATTAACTTTAATGGATATTGGGATAATCACTTGGGGATGGTTGAGTATTATTATAATAATAGTTACCCATCCATGATTAGAATGGGTCTCTTATTAAGCCTAGTATATCCATCCTTCTGGATCTCTATTATTATGGTCATAGATTGGTGAATGTTCCTTGGTTGAACAAAGAATTGTTTATGAGATGATAGTAACGATACAGTTGATTTTTCAGATAATATTTATGGCAATGAGATGTTATAGGTCATATGTTTATCTTCATCATAGTCCTTTATAATTTTCAGTGGGTGACCATGTGTTCTTGAAATTTTTTACCCCATCTATTTCATCAATGGATTTATATGATATAGAATGTTTCTCTCATTTTGTGTGACCTTTTTTTAATTTTTAGCAGGTTGGGATTGTTTTTTATTATTCTGAACATCCATCACGACAGATGTTAATACATAATGTGTTCCATGTTTCTATTATATAAGATTATATATCTAATTTATCTCACATTATATGATTGAGAGATATTGATATTAGGTCTGATTAATACGTGATTGAGTGGCTGGTTAGGATAGTTGAATCTAAAACCAATGTACTTCCTGAGAGGAAGATTCATTTGGTTTTTATGCTATGGAAGCAGATTTCATACTCTCAAGATAAAATATGTGTTGTAGGCCCGGATAAGAGAGAAGTGGAATCACCTTTTTGAGGTGGAATCGTCTTAATATTATTTATGGGGATAGAAAGTGATTATAGTGGGGTGTTTGTAAAAACTCATTAAACTACTGACATGTATGTTTTAATTTATTTCATGTTTTCCTTTTTCATTATGTAGGTAATGTCGAGAATATATTAGGAGGATACTTATAATGTCGATGTGAGATATTTTTAGGATTTTCAACATAACACCTATTGGTTGAGTATCCTTATTGTGATTTACACATTGTGTAATATGGTTTCACGATGTGTAAATTATAATATAATAATAAATGAATTTTTATTTAAAAATGAATGGTTTTTCAGATTATTTGGGATAAATCAATTAGGCAACGTGTAATTGGGTTACACATCATTTAATATCCTATGGGTTGTTTCTATACAGTCATCTTGGATGATAATTCAATTTCATTCTCTTCATAATTCTTTTCATTCGAACTAAGAGACATTTTTAAGAAATTATGGAGCCCAAAAACTCTTTTTTTGTTATTTATTTCAATAATTTAATGTGGCTCAAATTGTGGTTTGACCTTTTAGGTAAGTATTCTCCTAGTCTCCTCATATATTTATCTTTCCCTTATTAGAGTTTTGTAGATCATCTTGGGATTGTTGGATCTAAATTTTGTGGATTTAAATCATATTTCTAGGTTTATTTTATTGATCATATGCCCCTTTATTCATGATGGCAGGTTTTGTTGTGGAAATTTCATTTTTGTGGAAATTTTAGGTGCTTCCTTTATGATTGTACAATTCAATTAACATTAAATTTTGTTATTTGATTATATTTATTTCAATTGAATATATGGTATTTGATTATTATGAAATTGAAATTTTGGAAGCCCAATTCATTGAATTAGGGGATATGATTTTGGAAATTGGATTTTTGAATTAAATTGGGACCCCTTGTCCATTCAATTAAATTGGCCTGTAATTGTGAAATTGATTGAATTTAAATCAGTCAATTTAAACTGTAAACTTAAATTGTGAATTTGTTTCAAATTAGTATTAGTGAAAAATGGATTAATTTTTTTTGATAGAATTATTTTGGATTTATCTTGGAAAAAAATGAATTTTTTGATTAAAACCCCAATTTTTTAAAAATAAATATTGGCGTATTTGAAATAGGGAATGTGATGAATTTTATTTTAAGAACTCTTCATGTATATTTTCCATTGTTGGTTGTTATCAGTGTACATGGAATCACTCATTTGTTAGTGAGTAATTTGGATAACCAGAGATGATATACAGTGTTTCAAAACATAAATCTATCATATCACATCAAAACTAGGATAGTGATGAAGTCATTTTTGTCACGAAACAACCCAGGTCAACCTTGAACCGGTCACCCGAGCTAATTTTCGGCAAGATCCGAAGGTTGTTCCCAATCCCCATGGGATGGAAACTAGGGTCAGACATCAGAAAAAGTTGTTGGGAACGATTTAGCATAGAAAAGAATGATAAATAAATAAAGGAATACTATACAAATCTGGAAGTGAAATAGAAAAAAACTAATTAGCGAGACATACCTCAAGTGACCTTGTGGGTTACAATTAAACATAAACCCTACTCGCTCTAAGAGTGATAAATAAATAACTGAACCTGAAACTAAAAATAATAGTAGCTGTGAGCACTGAGATGCCCATTATGAATACCATGAAATAAACAATGCCTTATACCTTTTTATTAAAATGAAACTCAATCATGCTAGTTGAAAATAAGACCTATTAAAATAATTCTTTCCATTTTATAAAAATAAAACTAATATGTTTCTCTTTTAGGGAAAACATATCACTTCAAATATAATTTCAAATTATATTCCAAGATTTCATTAACATTTCAAAATGAAAGTAAAACAATTTAAATTCAATTATAGTTTTTAAAAATGATTCATCATGCACGAAACAACTTTAATGAAAATCACTTCACAAGAACCAAGTCATTTGTGAGCACCATGCTTAAAACCCATATGGTTCATCTAGCTCGTGTGAGCCCTTAGAACCACAGGTCTTAGTGTAAGAGTAACTGAAAAAATATATGTTCTTGTGCATGATTCAACAATAGGGAAACCCATTTGTAACCTAGTGGTCTCCAACATTGTCATAAATGTATAGTTCGTGTTTTATGTGTTAGACTTTCTAAGTGAAGTAGGGGATAACCACTCAGAATCACTAGCATGCTAAACTTGTCCGCCCACCTAGATACCCTAGGTTTCCCATTTTCTCTATTTTTCCTTTTCATGTCACATATGTATCACCACATTCACTGAAACATACTATAAATTTGAATGCATAATTAAAACCCACCATTTCCTATAAGAATTTTTTTTCCATATTTAAACACAGTCCAAACCTAGTTTCAAACAATATGCATCTTAAAATCATTAAAGATCACCTTTTTAACCATACACATGACTCATGAGTCCTTCCGAAGCCAAAACAATCATGTTCAAAATCATTTTAGAGGTCTAAATGAACAAAAATTGAATCAAACATTTAAAAGAAAGCTTTATACCAGGAATAATTGAAACTATTAAATTTTAAAGCTTAAAAAGAAAATCTAATAACTGAGAGTGAAGCCATGTTTTTTAAATATTATTATTGATTATATAGATGTTTCTTATATATGCATTTCATATAAAAATGGAAACAAAACCCCCTTTTTAAAACCCATCAATCAATCATGGAATTCGAGTTAAAGACTTAGGCTTAGGGAACCTACCTCAAACATGTTGTTATTTGCCAAGGACCACTCGAACAGACCCATGGTGTATAAACACACATGAATTTACACATATATATATACTCCCCTAGCTGCATTGCACATATTCTTCATGTTATTAGGGAATATTCAAAAATAGGGAATATATATATATATGTCTTACCATATGCATGTACATGTAGGAATCCTGGACACCTGCAGTCCAAAACCATCACAGCGAGGTCCAACTTCGTACACATATAATTTAACACACATAAACAAAATAAAAAAAATTAAAAATAACGCAACTAGGATTAACACCAATAACACACTGAATTTCATGTAGGCAAATCCAATCTAAAAATGAAATGTACACTTAATCTTTTTGAAGCCACTCTCAAACCAAACAAGAAATTGAACAAATCAATAAAAAATTTATGAAACACTTCTAAATCAGAACCATAAAATTTCCTCTAAAAACTCAAATGATTTCATATCAAAGCACCACTTTAAAACCATCCACATGTCATAACAATGGAAAAAAATTATTTTTTCATTTATAAAACTTAAATAAACCATTTAATTTTTTTTTTAAAAACCTAAGAAGTGATAACAAATCATAAAGAAACAACACATCCAAATACATATTGAGAACCAATTTTTAATCTAAAAATATAGAAAAAACCGTTCAAAACCGAAATTTTTTCACCACACAATAAATTAAAAAAATTTCCCAGTCAAATGATGCACTTTCATCATTAGACTAACCACTAAAAGAATTTAATAAATAATTTCAAGACATGTCGCATGAAATTAAACACCCAAAATATTCCATTATGGAAAAACCCATATCGATGTTACACCAAAACTCAAACCTCGCAATTTATAAAACACCAGTAAATAGCTCAACATGTTTTTTAATTGAAATGTTTACAAAATAGTATAAACACTCTACTAACCAAAGAAATTGTTATTAATCCTCAATCAAAACCCAATATTCATATAACAAACTAATAAATAGACATGCTAAATTAATCAGGATCACAAATTAATTTTCCAAACAATAATCACATGATGAAGAACCTCACTTGGTGTAGATAAACATCAAAAACATGGTGCACAACTCCAATTTCTCGCAAGATGCACCATAATAAATTCAGTTTGAATTCCAAAACCTATACATCAAACCAAAAACATCAAACCCAAACCAAACGCCATTCTGAACCCAAATCTAATACCTCACTAATGAAAGAAGCCAGAAAATTATGAGTAATGAACCTGCGGAGAGGGTGCAAAAGGTTAACAGAGTGAGAGAGAGGGTCGTCGGATGTGCGTCGCACACTAGGGATGTCGTGGAAGGGGTCGTCCGTGAAGGAGGGGTGCGTCCAATGGAGGGTTTTGCATCTTAGGTTTAGCTTGAGGGTTACACTACTCTTGTAAAACACACTCAATAAAGGTCACTGGCTGAGAGGATTTCCATCCATGTGGATGAAAGAGGGAGTTCGGCCTCGCCTAGGGTTGTAGGGGAGAGGAGTGTTATTCCATAGGGTTTCATAGTGCACCCTACACAGCGGAGAAGAGGAGGGAAAGGTACACACTGGATATGGAGAGGGTGAAGGGTAGCCAGCCGGAGTGCTGGTCAAGGAGTAGGACTGCCACATTGGGAAACCCCATGGGGGGGGGGGTTTGTGCCGTGATTCAGAGAAGATAAGGGGGAAACTACCACTAGGGTTTCGATCCAGTTTTTTTTCTTAATAAGATTATACTATTGAAAAAAATAAGAATAATAATTATTTTAATTGCATTAATTATAATAAGATTAATAATTAAAATATTAATAATAACAATTTTAAAAATACTAATAACCATATTTTTAATTAAAATATTTATATGTATATTAATAATTATATAGTGATAACAAAATTAATAATTTTCTAAACAATAATAATAATATCTCATTTTAAATAATCACACCATCAATAATTATTTAATAATATTATTATTAAAAACGGTTTTAACAAACATTTAATATATAAAAAAATATTATTGACAATAATAACACTTCCAATTAAAATAATAACAATATCTAGACAATAATAACATCGTTATTAAGTCACTAATGTTTAACCCATTTTGTATTTGAAAAATTTTATTTATTTTATACATTAGATAGTTGGATGGGCACCTAGGCCGTCCACGCGATCACCTCTAACCATGTGGTGCCTACAAACCATTCCAAAACCCATCAAAATTATTAAACATCGGAAATGTTAAATAGGGACATCATACTCAATGTGTCAAATGACGTGAGACCCTGGGAAGAATAATATAAAATTGAGTATGAATTTTGGGTGTGATAATTCTCTCCACCATCGAGACTTTCTTCCCCCAGAAAGTCACCAAGCCATCATTTATCACAACTCAAGTCCATGACCAGCCAAAACCAAAGGAAACTGAGAACCTCGAGGTGGACATTCCCAACACACATCACACCCAAAAAATTATAGTAGAAACCACAACAAAAGATTTATGGGAGAACACCAGAAGGTTCTCCCCAACACAATAATTCCACTAATACAGAAATCATGAATCCTGATGACAACACCCTCGAGGGGGCCAATGTGGGAACTCACAAACTGAAATCATTCAATTTCTCTACATGGTCTGAACAACATGTTGGAGATTTAAACAAAAACCATTCTAGGAAAAAACCAATAACCTCAGGATGAGGAACTAACTCAACACCTCCCCCACCGATGAAATAAGAACCCTCACCGCAACCAAAGACTAGGAAATACATATCCCGAACTCAACTCACTTTCTCAATGCCTACAAAATAGTTCCACCACTAGAGATAAAAACATTGCAGGGAAAACCAGCACACTATAACACTAGGATGGAGGAATCACCTATATAACTGAAACACAATAGAGGAAAGCCCATGGAGAGGTTCCCAAAAAAATATGGCCCAGAAACACCACCCATTAATTTCACGAAACCAAAAATTCTCCAAATGAACACAATTCATTCCAATCTCTCAATCCGGATGGGCCTATTTATTAACTGGTCTAACACACTTTATGGAATCTGAATGATTTAGAAACAACCCTAATACTAGAGAGTGTCGCTTAGATTGAGGTAAAATGATATCATTAAACTACCACTACAAGAATGAGCTTACGACAATGGTAAGAATAGAACAAGTAACTATGGATATTTCCATTCCATATTTGAGAACAATATCTTGAAAAAGGTTCCACACACCCTCAGAAATTTCCGAATATGTGTTAGCATCACCCCGGAACCTATAGTTGGTGCCCTGATGGATGAATCATCTCCTTCCTCCCAGTCAATAATTTTCATTCTATGGTCTCCAAATTGTTCCTCCATATGATTCAAACTACCATAATAGTGGAATGTTTTCAATGGGATGCAATGTGAAGTCTTATAATTACTGAACCGGCCATACTAATGGTGCATCAGAATGTGGTATGACCAACTATACGACAGATCTAGTTAGGATATCATCTTATAGATGGGTTTCTCTATCATGTTCTCCTAACTAGATGGAGGACCCTCACGAAATATTACCACAACCAATTTCACCCCAAACACCAACAACTGTAAGACATTCTACCACCACATGTACAAACTGGATCATCAAACTCAAATAGAAAAACCCTTAACAATATCGGGAGTTCCCAACTACCCAAAGACATTCTAATTATACCAACCACCCAAACATCTCTAGAAAACATATACTAAATCAATAATCAAGGAACACTCGATTTGAACCCTAATTTGGCATAGATCATTATCAAATTTTGGAGACATTATGGGAAAAAATCCTAGAAAACATGGGAAACCCAGACTGAAACTGGCATCAATCCAAAGAACAATCAAAAGGAACACCCCAAGCTCAAAACAACCATCTCAGATGAAAAAAAACTAGAAAAACCCAAAAAACATCATTTCAAAAGTCCAATTTCTTATGAATTTTCTAAATCACCACATTTCCAAAAAAATCATTCTTAACACGAACACACATATATCAAGATCAAAATAGAACACAACAAACAACAAACAACTAGAATGAGGAAATAGTGCTTATGCCAAACCCAAATACATGGTGGTGAGCCATGCCCCAAGTAAGGAATGAAACCAAGAGGAACTTTAACCGGGCACTTGGACACCACATAGTTCACCACCCCATGTGAGGCTTTAACATAACATGATTTGCATCCATTTTTATTCCAAAATCCATAAAAACCCAAGACAAAAGTTTCCAATCTCAGACTACCCTTGGTAACTCGAGTTTTGATGTGAGCAAGAGTTCGTGATGCTCTTCTAGTTGCTAACTCCTGAGTACGAAAAATCCTAATTCCATAATACCAGACACCCCAAATTATAAGAACCTTCCTCTAATTCCCTCTTTTCATGAACCAGCCCGATTTGATCATGAACCGATCACCTGATGTAATCTTTGGCAAAGCCCAAAGGGTGTTACCAATACCCATGGGTATGAAACTAGGGTCTGGAATCAGAACAAGCAGTTGGGAATGATTTTTCCCAAAAAATATAGAGATATAAATAACGTAATACTAGATAATCTGGCAGTGAAGGTGAAAGAAAAGAAAATAAGAAGGGGGAAATACCTCAAGTGACCTTATGGGTCACCATGGAACATAATCCCCAATCGCTCCTAGAGAGATCCAAAATTAAAGGTACCTGAAACTGAAAAAAAATAGTAGGTGTGAAAACCAAGATTCTCAATAATAATTCCAAGAAATAAACAATTCCATATGCCATTTTCTTTAAAAATAAACCCTATCATGCTAGTCGAAAATAAGAACTATTAAAATAATTCTTTCCATTATATAAAAATTATATTAACAGATTTCACTTTTGATGAAAAAATTTCACTTCAAATATATTTTCAAACTAGATTCCATGCTTTCATTAATGTTTTAAAATGAAAGGAAAAAAAATCTAAATTCAAGTATAGTTTTCAAAAAATAGGGAACACCCATGAAACAACTATAACGAAAATCACTCCACAAGAACCAAGTCATAAGTGAGCTCCATGCCCAAAACCCCATTAGTTCATCTAGATCATGTGGTCCCATAGAACCATGTGTCTCAGTGTAAGAGTAACCATAAAAAATATCTGTTCTATTGCATGATCTACTAGTAGGGAAACACATTCATAACCCAGTGGTCTCCAACATCGTCATAAATGTTAAGTTATTGTTGTAGGTGTCATTATTGCTAAGTGAATAATTGGAGAACCATTCAGAATCACTAGAAAGCTAGAACTAGTCTGCCCACTTAGATACCCTGGGTTTCCTATGTGCTCTATTTCTACATCTCCTGTAACATATATATCAACACTTTCACTTTCACAAACTACCAATGTGAATAAAGAATTAAAAACCCCCATTTATCATAAGAATAAACTTTTCCATATTTACATGCACACCAAACCCACTTTTAATCCATATGAATATTAATAACATTCAAAAAATCCTTTTTCACCATATATAGAAGTCAGGAGTCCTTCGGTAGCCAAAAAACTTGTTTCCAAAATCATTTTAAATGTCCAAATAAGAAACCATAGAATCAAATGTTTAAAAGAAATCTTTTTACCTGTAATAATTCAAACTATTTACTTTTAAGGGTTTTAAAGAAAATATGATAACTGAGGGAAAATACATCTTTTTGAAATATGATGACTGATTATATATATATATATATATATAACATATGCATTTCATATAAAAATAGAAATAAAACCCCCTTTTTAAAACCATCAAGAAATCATGGATTTCATTTTATATACATAGGCATAGGGAACCTACCTCAAATATGTTGATATTTGCCAATGACCACTCAAACCGACCCTTGGTTCATACACGCAAATAAATTTTTACATATATATATACACCCCTAGCTAAATTGCATATATTCCCAATGCCTTGAGGGAATATGCACAAATAGGTCATATATATATATATATATATATATATATATATATGTCTTACCCTATGCATGTACATGTATGAATCATTGACACCTACAACCTGAATCCATCGTAGTGAGGTCCAAACGCACTATACATATAATTTAATAAAATAATTAAACACATAAACAATCTATAAAACATTTCAGAATAACACAATAAGGATTTTCACAAATAACACCCTGAATATCATGTAGGAAAATCCACTTTAAAAATATAATCCACAATTTATCTTTTTGAAGGCACTTTCACGCCACACATGCAATTGAACAAATCAATAAAAAAAATTATGAAACACTTCCAAATCAGCACCACAATATTTAGTCTTTAAACATACCCGATTTCATATCAAAGTACCACACATAAACCACTATCATGTCATAAAAATGGAAAAACATGATTCATGTCATTTATATAACTTAAATAAACCATTTACACAATTTTTAAAACATCCTAAAAAGGCATAACAAGTCTTAAAGAAACAACACTCCCAAATACATATTGAGATCCAATTTTCAATCCAAACATACACAAAAAACCTTTAAAAACCTAATTTTTGTCACCACACAATCAATTAAATCAATTTCATAGTCAAATGAGGAACTTCCATTATTATAAAGACCACTAAAACAATTTATTTAGTTGTTTTATGGCATGTCACATGGAATTAAACACAAAAAATCCAATAAAATCGTCTTTAATGGGAAAATTCATATCTAAACTACACCAAAACTCTAACTGCACAATGTATAAATTACGAGTAAATAATCAACATGGTTTTTCATAAAAAAATTCACACATATAGTATAAAAACTCTAATAACCAATAAAATTGTTATTAAACCCCAATCATAACAAAATATGTTGTGCATAAACTAATAAAAAGACATTATAAACTAATCAGACTCTAAAATTAATTTTTTAACCAATTGTCACATGCTAAACCACCTAAGTCGGTGTAAATAATCTTCATTAATTGGTGGAAAACTCCATTTTCTCATGAAACGCACAACAATAAATTTATATTGAATTCCAAAAACAAAACATCAAACAAAAAACATCAAACCCAAACCAAACGCTATGTTAAACCCAAATCCGATAACCCACAAATGGTTGAAACCAGGTAACGATGAGAAACACACCTGTAGTGAGGGTGTGGGAAGCTAACTGAGTATAAGTGAGGGCTGCCAGAGCTGCGTTTCACACTAGGGAGCTCGTCGGATGGTCCGACCATGAAAGAGGGGTGCGTCCAAGGTAGTGGCATGGGTCCTAGTTTTTTCCATAGGGTCATAGATGGTGTAAACCATGGCCACTAAAGGTCACCAGATGAGAGGATGTCTAGCCATGGGGAGGGGGAGGGAGCTCAGCCTCGCCTGGGGTTGTAGGGGAGAGGAGCACCGCTCCATGGGGTTTCCTGGTGTTCCTTGAATAGGGGCTAAGATGGTGGAAAGGGCCTTGTCAAACGAGGAGAGGTCGGATGGGAGCCGATCGTAGTTCCAGTCATGGAGTAAGGGTGTCACACAGTAAAAACCCACGGGGGGTGTTGTGCCGCGATTTGGAGAAGAGGGTGGGGGGGTGATGCCCCCCATGGGGTTTCAATTCATTTTTTTCTTAATAAAATTATTTTAATAATAATAATAATAATATAAATAATTATGTTAATTACAATAATTATAATATTAATAATAAAAAATTTAATAATTCTAATAATTTTTTTTAATGAAAATATTTATAAGAATATTAATAATTATATAATCAAAAAAAAGTTTTAAATTTTCTTAACAATAATAATAATATCTCATTTTAAATAATCACACCATCAATAATGATTTAATCAAAAAAATATTAAGAAAACTTTTAACAAACATTTAATATTTCAAAAAATATTAATGACAATAATAAAACTTCCAATAATAATAATAACAATATCTACGCAATAATAATATCATTATTAGGGAGAAAATGTTTCACCAAATTTATTTTAATAAAATTTTATTTATTTTAAACATTAGATAGAGGCACAGGCACTTGGGCCAACCGTGTGGTCACCGCTAACCATGTAGTGGTCGTGCACCAGTCTGAAACCCATCAATATTATTAAACACCAAAATTTTCAAATCAGGACCCCAAACTCAACATGTCCAGTGATGAGAGACACCGGGAAGAATATAATAATACAGTGTATGAGGTTGGGGTGAGACAATTTTGACCAGTGTCGAAGGGCATGTGTGTGTGAACATATTTATATGTCGCCTTGAGTGTGAAGAGTTATATAGCATGTAACTATCATTCCTTTTAAAAATATGACAATGATGATTGATTTTTTGTATTTGAAATGAATATATGACATTTTTGTAAACTTTTTTTACATGTCTTCTAATTTATATATAATATTTTTTATGAAATATTTATTAAACCATTTTTTAATAGTGATTCCATAATTTGGAATGTAAATAATGATTGGTTTAAATATGCTTTCAAATTGCCAAACCTGTTTATTATTCAATTGAATGATCTCTATTTGGTTAATGAAATGTTAGAATATATTATGTAATCATTGGTGAGAAACTAAGGGGCTTTTATCTCTCATCCAACCTATTCCATAAGTTTTTTTATATTATCTTATTCTTGGTTCGATTAAGGGTGTGGACCCACATGGAGGTGGCAGTAGTGGATGATATGTTGGTTTGGGGAGTTGCATCCATTGGGACATGGGATTTTATCCTATTTTCTGGTAATTTCCTATAGTACTTTCAATTTTTTATAATTACTTGATTTTGGGTACATTAATCTATTATTATTTTTTCTTGTATGCATATTGACTTGTTTAACTGCTTTTGTGATGTTTTTGTGATAATCATTCCAACATTGATTTTGTATGATGTCAAGTGATAGTCACCACACCCATCGAGATCGAGAACACCCTTCATGTCATGTAAGTTCCATCTTGGTAATAGGGTTACTAGATTACAAGAGCTAGTTCAGGATAATATACACCTTGTAAACATGATAGGTTCCTAACATTATATATGTCCCAGAATAAGAACAATGAGACAAAAATACCTTACCGCTTTGGTATCTTTTGAACCATAAAACCGATAAATTGTATTTCCTAAAATAGATATGTATATAACCATAGATTTTTTATAATAATCATAAAATAAATTCTTGGGCAGTAGCGGTGGGCGCTATATTGGCGGTGTGGCGCACTATTGCAGCAGATCGTACTATAGCGGTGGTGGTACTGTAGCAGTAGGGTATTATTCACAGAATGCATATTTGCGGTAACATTTAGGGATTATAATCCATTTAATGAGAATCATTACCACTAGGCCTTCAGCTAAAAAATATATGATGTAAGAAAAGTGTCTGGTTGTGTGGGTTATCCCTTGGGGGGTATGACCTACCTTTCGGGGCTGTGAGTGTGGTGTGTGAGTGTTTGATTGTAATTTTACCCCCAAGAACCCAATATATATATATATATGTGTGTGTGTGTGTGTTTTTTTGGATTACTATACATATTTTATAGAACAATACTTATATATATAATACCATATATTCTTTTCTTATTCCCTTTCATTATGCATTTATTAAAAAAACCCATGTCAAGAAATTGATTGTGCAATAACCGGTTTATTTTTCATTTATGTTTTGTTTTGTTATTTTATTACTGTTATTTTGAACATGGTTCCATGGTATACCTAATATTAACAGCTATTTATATATCATATTTATTAATTATATATTATTTTATGGTAATCCTTGAATGTTAGAGATAGAGAATGAAAAACACAATTCCTAGAGACGGTATGTCATATGTATGCATAAATGTGGTATCCATTTTATAGATGGCTAAAATAAAAGAAACAGAAATAATATATTCACATTAAATATAAATTTTTAATTCATATATATCAAATATATTATGTAAAATCATTATCATTACAATCTATGTAAATTGTTAATGAATCGCATCGCTTCGCGATGTAGTAGTCTATTGTACATGCGAATGATAATTTCATGTCCCATTTGATGGAAGTGAGAATAGTGGTAGGTCATAACCATTAACTAACATCTTATATTTATATTCATGTTATTGGAGTTTTTAGGTTATCTTATTATAAAATTAATATATGGATATGGTGGGAAAATAAAATAAAAAATACTCATTGAATAAATTTACCTCTTCTTCAGGTAACCTCTATCAGTTTTCACAAAAAAAATCCAAGGATTATTTCATGACCAAATTATGGTTTATAGGACGACAATATTAAATTATGGAAAATATTTTGGTTTTTATTTTATGAACCAAAAGTTTTTGTAAAAATACGGAGGAGACGATAAAGGGTGGCCTTTTAAAAGTGAGTTGAAGGGAACACTTGTAATTTTATTAATTAAAATAGTGTACCAAAATTTTTCACATTCCAAAAGGTTAAAAATAAAAACATTATAGATATTTAAACATCATAGTGATTTATATGTGAAGAAAAATGTATTTTAATAGTTATGGGTAATTTTTAAACCCTCGATTAATAGTTTAACCCCTGGTAAATCAATTTTAAAATTAACTGCTATAAATAATTTTTATTGTTTTAACTATTCATTATGGTAAAATATTAAGTAGACCTTAGTAGAAAATATAAATTATTATGATTCCAAATATTTTAATTTTTTTATATTCAATTCAATTAATTTGAAAATTTTAATTAAAAAATAATCCCACAGACGTGATGACAAATCAATTTACAAAAGAGAAAATATTCAAAAGTTTTAAAAAGTTTTATATCAAATTTCAATATTAAATTAATTACATTAACCAATAATGTATTAATATATATAATTTTTTAATCTAATTTTACCCTTAAAGCCATATTAAAATGGTTTTTAGGTTATTAATTTAATAAAGGACTGAAAATTATTAATAAAAAAATATGTTTCACTATTCAATGAAAAATTAATCTTCTCAAAAAACTATCAAAAACTCACTGTATGATTAGAGATTCCGATTTCTTGAAATTAATTTAATTTTATAGAATAAATGTTTTTCAATTTCAATAAATTAATTGTAAAATAATTTTCCAAAATGGTGAAAAAAACTATTTTTTAGAATCATTTTTTATTCATAAAATTTGATTTATTCTTATCTCTTATCTTGAAAACATATCAAAACAATTTTAAAAAGTTGACTGAATAAATAATATATAAATTTTATTATAATCATTCACCAAACAATATTAATTTAATATATTGATTTAAAACCTATATTTGAGTAATAAAAAAATTTCATAAAAAGATTTCATTAATTTTCAAATAGTTTTAATTTTCATTTCAAATTAATTTATCACTAAAGAAATATATATATTCTTATTTAACCCAAATATTTTTATAATTTATGTAATGCTATTAATAACTTACATTCTAATGGCTAAGTGATAAATATCATATTAAATAATAATATTTTAATATTATGTTGTGTTTCATTAAAAATATATGTTAACTGTGACGAAAAATATTGAATGTATTAAATTTATTTGAAATAAATCACAAAATATAGGATCATTACCTAATCCCTACTTATATACCAACTGAGGATCCCTATACAAACACTCCCACATTGAGTGAAAAAAAATATTTTTGAAATAGAAATTGATATTAAGTGAGATGACCCAACATAAACATATCTTTATTTTTCATTATTTCCTTATCTTAACCAACATATTGAAAAACTAATCAAATTATCCCATAAGTGAAAGGTTATTTTTGAAGTCTATATACATAATAATCTTATTTTACGACACTTATGAAAATTTCTATATTATTTTTCCACACATTACTCTCCTTAAGACCTATCATATGGTATATAATTATTAATGACCTAGGCAATGGAAATATAAGAAAGGGGAGAGCTCAAATACTCAGTATGGGGAAAACATATCGCCAGGTCACCAAGGGTCAAATCATAATAATATGAGTAAAATGGGAAAAATATGCTATATTATTAAAAAGAACCTGAAAAAAAAATTATCAATAATATATCACAACAACACATGTAATATCCAATCAGGTATCATATGGTATGGAATAAGAATAATTTAAAAATGGATATTGAAAACAATTAATTGAGCATAATCATTGGAATAATGATATATAATATCATTTAATTGTTTCATAACAATAATCTATTTCACAACTATAAGCACACAAAAAATTACATGGTGAATTAGAAATAAAAAACCTATAACATATAAGTGGCAATGTTTTTATAATCCTATGGTCTATAAGAATCTTAGGCATCTCATAACTCTGACCCATTAATGGAATTGTATTTCAAAATCTAAAATACATGAGTTATTTAGTTTTTTAAAACATATGGTCTATTACAAAATTAGTATTTTAAAACCCATGGTTTATAGGTGGAAATGTATCACAAAACTATTTCCCATTAGTGACATAGGATTCTCATATATATAGTCCATAAGTGGCTTAGATTTCTCAAACCTATGGTCCATTAGAGATATAGGTTTTGTAAATATACAATCAATATTTTAACTATATAGATGAATAAACAGGATGAATCCAATTGGGGATATATACGACACCACTCATTATCAAACATATATGTTTGTGCCATAGGATATGAATATTTCACCATATAATTAAAAACCATGGAATGAATGTGGGATTAATATAATTTCAAAATAAAATTGATTAAACTAGATTTAGATAGTAAATTCATTGAAATAAAAATTAAATAACCCAAAAGAGTTTTTAAAATAGGAATTTATCTATCACGACCCGTCCCTCGGGGCCTGTGTCGTGACTTCCCCACACACGCCTTCCATACGCCAGAGGCTGGTGAATCACACCAGAAAGGCGTATCCCTAAAATGTGAAGGCATTTCATTTTTATCCTCTACAGACACATAGTCTAAGAACATAACAAAAAGAAACCATGAGATAAACTGCTGCGATAAAAGTGTTTTGAATTTAAAAGAGGTCAGAATAGAAGAATGGCTGTAAAGTATAAGTACAACTGAAATGTACAAATACAACTTAAAAGTACAGGACAGCTCCTAGACCATCCTCTGGGGATCCTACATGAAGGGTCGGTACATCTCACGATCAGTAGTCCCTGCATCTTGTCATGCCAAAAATTCCACCTCTGAGCATGTGCTGTCCTGATTACCTCATCCTCAATCAACATTGTACGTCATCTGAACAACACACTATAAGGTGGAGGAATAACCCTTGCAGGGGTGAGTATAACGATACATTGTATGGACCCCGAGACCCTTGTAGGTCTCCCAGGGTTCCACAGTGGATAATCCACAAAGAACGGCATCAATCATATCACACAAAGCGATAGACATCAACACTACTTTGGTATATTCCCATACATATACCTATGCTATCAAGATATACTCATCTCAAACATGAGGGAAGAATACCCCAAAGGTAAAACCTCGATGGTAGAAGTACCTCACAGGTAACACCACAATGTTAGAAATATCACACAGGTAACACGACGGAGATAGAAGTACCAATCATGTAACACCACGAAGATAGAAGTACCACACATGTAACACCATGAAGATAGAAGTACCACACAGGTAACACCACGAAGATACATGTACTACATAGGAAACACCACAAAGATAAAATTACCACATAGGTTACACCATGAATATAGAATCACCACACACGTGACATAATGATGATAGAAGCACCACATAGGTCACACCCCGAAGATAGGACCACACTGGTAAAACCAAGAATATATAAGTACTACACAAGTAACACTGTGAGGATAGACCCACACAGGATGGATTGGTAAATAACCCCCGTTGACCCACACAGAATCTGACCCACACAAGATTTTTATGCATTGACCCACACAAGATCACTGAGCAGTATCCCACACTAGATTTGACCCACACAGGATTGGTATGCACTGAAACACATATTATCGTTTAGCGCTATCTCACACAAGATTTGATCAATGTTGACCCACACATGTTTGTTGTTCTTTCTTCAAATTATATCCATCCATTGGATTCCTCAGACCCAGTGCCCTTGAGTTCTGTAGAAACTGACTCTTGAGATATCGGTCACACTAGAACCACCACTAACCTCCACAAAGTAGAAACCCAATGTTCTTCCATGTCATAAGGGTTCCAACATGACATACATTTCATCAATTGGATGTCCGTTCTGTGAGTTATAAGTGTTTTAGTTCCGGGGGCCCGGTTGGATTTGGGTCCGATCAAATCGGGCTTACTCCAATTATCTGCAAAACTCAATCAGAGTATTCCAAAAGGACCATCTCGATCCAAGGATCCTGACTTCATATATGGTCCTTCAAACAGACATTCGGTTCTAAAGATATGGCCCATCAAGGGTTTCTAGGACTCGTTGGTCCTGGGTCTTGTCCGACCTACCCTAGCCTAGTCTGGGCTGGGCAGCGGTGGACTCTGCCTGTTGGGATGAGGTCTAAACAATCCCACAAGGGGGCGGCCCGCAATGGGTGGCCCGTCATGGGCGGCCCACAATGGGAAGCCTGCATTGGGCACCTTGCATTGGGCGCCATGTAATGGGTATCCCACAATGGGCTCCCTATAATTGGAGGCCCGCAATGGGAGGCCCGCAATGGGCGGCCCGCAGTGGGCCCCCGCAATGTACAGCCCGCAATTAGTGGCTCACAAGGGAATCATGGGCCATAATGGGGATGCTCGCAATGGGCTGCCTGACACGCAACGGGGAATCTAGCCGGGCGATGGCCGACTAGGTAGGCGTCTCGGCCGCATGTGGCGCGGCTCGCTGTCCACCTAGGTTGGAAAGGTGGTGAACCCCCTGGTATTCTGAATGTTCTGTGGCCATTTGGCATTGTGAAATGGTGGCACAACATATGATTCTCTCGGTCGTCGTGGAACACGCCAGAGGCAAGTGTTCTGCCTCCGCCACATCTTCAGTTGTGGCCTTCTGCTTGCAGGCAGCGCACTAGTCAGGGTACCTCCCCGCTCTCTGGCGGTGCGCTAGTCATTCTGCCTCCCCTTCCACAGATGACCGATGTGCCGACCCCCTTCTTCTATTGTCTCGGCTGATGAACCATATCCCTTTTCTCACCAGCGGCCCGCGACGGCACTCCACACCTCATCCATGGTTGGCCAGTGTCGGATGCTCTGATGACCACTACACCTCGGTATTATGGGCTCCTCTTGCGGCATTCATCGGTGTGTCATCTCCTTCATAACCGATTAGTGTTTCCACGCTGGTGGTGTTCCACAGAGGGCGGAAGGGTAGCAATGTAGTAGAGGGTTTGGGCTAGGTTTGATAGGCCCATTCCCTCTACTTTAGTTCGTAATCCAGAGGGAGGATTATATTGTTCAATAAATTAACTTGAATCTAAACATGTTTCAAACCGCTACCTCATGAATTATGGTGAGTGCATGTTTCTGGAAGCGGGTCAATGTTCACCGTCCTCTGCAACTAGCTTCCAACAACGCCGCTCATATGTTGATCTTTAGTTCGTGGTTCGGTGTCACTTGTCACTGCCCACCGAAATCTGCTCCATCCCCCATGGGTTTGACATCTCGGAACATTGTCAACACTTCGTTTCTTGGCGAAGCAGTGCTGATACCCATCCCCAAGCTACATGTAAATAGGGAAGGTGGAGGGTAAGTAATGACGTTGGGAATTAATGGTGGATCATTAATTAGGAATCTTTATAATTCCCCAATGTTGCTTTTACAATGATTAAAGGGTCAATCCATTTAATGGATTGGCACATCACTGGCCCCACACTCCTCTTGTCCATTGGAGGATAATATTTAAAGTTAAATAATAAAATTATTTTATTTGATTTTTTAAAAAAAAATCAGAAAACATAACTTTTTCTCTAGACTAACAGCAGTCAATGTAATGTCTCCCTTGAGTGAATACTGACACTGCGGATTCAACGGTGTCCTCAGATTTGTAATCTGAGAACCAGTTCATATGTTTGTAATCGCAGCTCGCGCATTTACTAAACGACCCTGAAAAAAATTCAGAAAATTATTAACCGTCACCCTCAACTCACTCCGGTCGAGGTTATTCTCCACCTATAGAGAATACACCCTCAGAAGCTCAACATTACTCTAATATTTTCAATTTTATTTACCATTTAGAAGTTATGGATTTTATAATAAAATAATGGTCACTTAATTATTTTATTTAGATCCAAAAACTAACGTTCACTGGTGGCCCATGCCAACCAATGTTTTTATCTACCTATAGAGGTCATGCCATCATGATCTCAATGGTGGTCTATGATTTTTAACATGAGTCACCGTTCGTGAGTCATAAGCATTTGAAAAATAAAATAACATTATTTAATTATTTCATTTAAGGTTACACCATTTTTTGGTTTTCTCACAGGAGACCTGCACGAACTAAACACAAGTCATTCCTAATGTAAAACCTCCAACAATAATGCAACTGTGCCCTCAGAATTCTGATCTTTCCAATCATTTAATAGTTATTCCACATTTTTAGGAAACACTTTTTTGCGCCAATTAATGCTTAACAAGACTTCAACGAATCATTCTGGGCACTCCAGGCCTCAAAATCATGCTTCATCAGATTTCACGGTCTCGAAATAATTACATATAATTAAAAAAATATTTTAAAATTCAAAGACATTACGTTATCCCCACCTTAGTGATTTATATCACCAATACCTAAAACCAAAGCTAATCTAACAAATGAGGGTACTGAGAATGAATATGTGCCTCCCGCCCTCATGTGATCTCCTAGAGGACCCAATACTACCACTGAACTCACAACAGTGGGATTGACCATCCATGAAGGACTCGCTCTAATCGATCCTCTATCTCCACCGGGTACTCCATAAATCTCACCACATCATCAAATATCAACTCACCCTAGTCAATAACATGGGATGGATCATGCACGCATATCTACATCTACAACACATGGAAAGCATTATGCACTCGATGCATATTTGGGGAAAGAGATAGATGGTATGCCACCTCACCGACTCTGATGAGAATTTAGAAAGGCCTGATGAACCTCATAGATAACTTGTTATCCTGGCCAAATCTCTGCAATCCTCATCAAGGTGAGACCCATAAGAAGACATGGACTCCCTCCCTCTGTTGGCATAAGACATATGTCAGATCTATGTATACATCATTTAATAGAAAGTAAGACATCGTGATACAAACTCTTCCACTCTTTTATTCATCCCTGGACACCAATACTAATGTCGGATGTCATGGAACACATTCACCACTCCATGATGTACCGCTAACTGGATGTATGGATCTCCCTCAGCCCCTCCTCCCGAAGTATCAGTTGTACCATGGTGCATCCTCTAATGAAAATGATGTGATCCCCACCTTTATAATATCCTTTAAGAGACTTTCCTGAGGATATATGAGCACATCGGGCCTCGCAGTTAACAACACATGATGTGCCCCCCGAATTTGATAAATAAATGGCGGAGTAATAGTCATGTACTGGAGATAAGATAGTATATATTTATCCATGAATGATATCTTCAGCGTGACTAGCTGCTATGATGCCTCACTTAGCATTTGTAGACTATATCTCCTACTAGGTGTGTCTGTTACCACATTCCTCTTTCCAGGTGTATAGACTATATCAAAGTCATTGTCCTGGAAGAACTCTAGCCATCATCATTGTCTAAAATTCTAAAAGCTCTGATGACACTTCTATGTACACAAAAAAAGTCTCCCCCTTCTTTATCAAAGCTGAAAAGAAAGCTGCCACCCTGGAGAAGTTTGGTTCAAAACTCATGTAGTACCAAACGAATGCAGAAGTCCCCCTCCCTTTGGGGAGGTAATCCTCGAAACATATTTTGAATATATGTACCCACACTCATCCACTACTATTGGGAACTAAAAACCCAAAACTCCTACTTCCATGAGGGTAAGGCAGCACAACTGAAGAGTGATCGGCAGCACCCTCCTATGCATGAGTTTATCTAGTGCTGCCTTGGTTTCCTTTTTTACCGACCAAGGAAAACCCCATCCCAACATTATAGATAACCCACAACCTTTTTTCCTAATACATTCAATTTATGTATGAACTGTGGATGCCCATTCCATACTCAAACTAATTTTGTAAGTCCTTGACGCTACCACTAAGAGTATCTAACCGAAACTCTCACCTCAAGGGTCAAATCACACCATTGGAATAAGCGTGATTTTTGAGTCACCTCCAAAAGTTATCTCCATAGATAAGGGCCGAGTTAATGGTTTAATGGGGAAATCTTGGTCTCAAACAAGATTCATGGAATGAATGAATGTTTAGTTCGTATGTCTATTAATATGGCAGATAGTAGTATACACATATCGTACCTCTAATCATTCCTAGATCCCTTAGGTATCACTCAATGACTGCATGCAGCTACCCCCTTCCCTTGTCCTCTAGATCCATGAACCTGGTGGGGACCACATTCGGGTGGTGGTTATAACATATCGAAATGTATACCACCTCATGCTGCTCTCCCAGCTCCACTTCCACGTCTTCTACACTTTAGATTCATCTATATTGAACACTTCCTCTTCTTGATACATTTTACACACCTAAGTCTCTGAGACTGGAATCCGTTTATTTATTTCCCACAACTAAGATTCACCACATGTATCTGGTCATCCATAGAAAATTCAACAACAAAGGTTCTCTCTAGTACACTAACATAAGTAGGAATGGATAGAGGAATAGTGAAGGCTCAGATGTCCCAAAACACACCTCACTCGTAGGTTATTACCCAGAAGCACTGATCATACTCTATTAATTGAGTACCTAAGATGGTCAGTATGCCTCAATGAATACTCAGATACGGAAATTCCTTCCATACAAAGCTGTTAAAGCTCTTGGGAACACTCATCCCTTATCTTTTTATGGAAATATACCACCTTCTCTGAGGAAGGTTCTCAATCATTCCCACATAAGAGTAACCTCTTATAAAGATTAGGGTAACCTAAACCTGGTCATCATCCTTCTGAGCCATAAAAAAGGTTCTCTACCAGGACCACCATCTAACTGAATAGTGCCCTAGCTAGACGGAGACATGGCCACCTCCTCATGCTAGTTCGTAACTACCTGCATGTCATGCTCTCCTCAAAACATGAGGGGTATCTGATTTTGAAACACGTTTAAGGAACAAAGCCTACATGTGTCCTCTACTAGTATCATGGGTTGTAATTACTAACCAACAGGTTATGATATAGCTGGCACACTATCCAAATTTACCATCTCGGGAAACGATCCATGTATCGATGCCTCATCACTATGCGGACCATCTTCATGGTCACTCACTGATAATGAATAGTATCTAGGATCACCATCTGATCTTTCGGAGTCCCAATTAGATGGAAAACTCTAGCCACCACCACTAGAATGTTCTCAGCTTCCTGGTGATCTATCTCACCTCGGAACCTCGGAGCACTCTTCCGCTGATATCGTGAAACATGTTCAGTCAGCATGCACCCTCTGTTGGTGGGGTTTGTGTCATCTACTATTCAATGGGTAGTGGTGCTACTGGTGCACCTCCCTAATGTGATATCAGTGTATGTTGGCCCAACACCGAAACCTCATCACTCGGTGGGCCATCATCGTGTACTCTTCTAGGAATCCTGGTTAGATGTTTATGTGGTAGCATCCTGAAAGAAAAAGATGTGGCAGATCAATAAGTTATACCTGGTGAGCTAACTCAAAAAAATAATAATGAAAAACATTCCAAAGACACATCTAATCATTGTTTTCGTGCACTGAGTTGGAAATTAGAATTCTTGGTCCTAGTGTATGGATACGTCTGTCGCCGAACCAACACTGGATTCCCCAAACTGAAAAACACACTCATAACACTCAACACAATTGCCACAAAGTAAATATTATAGTCCTACTTCTTCTGTAGGACCAGCTCCATTGATACATCTTGGTCACAACCCATCACACGGGGCTTGTGCCATGACTACCCCAACCCTACCTTCCATAGGCCAGGGGCTGGTGACTAGCACTGGAAATTTGTATCCCTAAAATGGGAAGGCATTTCTTTTTTAACATGTACGTACACACCGTCCAATAACACAACAAGAAGAAACCCCAAATGTATACTACTATAGTAAAAGTGTGATAAAATTAAAAGTGGTCGGAATACAAGTCCAACTTTAATGTGAATGTATAAATGAATAGTTCAAATACAACTGAAAAGAATAGGACAACTCCTAGATCATCCTTAAGGGATCCTACCTAAGGGTAGGTATAGGTCACGATCATTATTCCCTTCTTCACATCATATCAAATAGTCCACCTCTGAGCTTGTCCGGTCCTAGCTCCCTCTGCCTCAATCAATGATGTACGTTGTTTGAACAAGACACAACAAGTTGAGGTCGTAGCATGTTCTGGGGTGAGTATAATGATACTCAGTTGTGACCCCAAGACCCATGTAGGTCTTCCAGAGTTCCACAAATAAAAGCAACAAAGAAAGACCTCAAACTCAAATCACGAAGTGATAGACATCAACATTATTTAGGTATAAGCTCATACATATAACTAAGTTATCAAGATATACTCATCTCATACATGGGGGATGAATACCATAATGGTAACACCAAAAAGGTAGAAGTAACACACAGGTAACACCACGAAGGTAGAAGTACCACACAAGTAACACCACAGAGATAGAAGTACCACACATGTAACACCATGAAGATAGAAGTACCACTCAGGTAACACCAAGAAGAGAGAAGTAACACACAGGTAACACCACGAAGATAGAAGTACCACACATGTAAAACCACGAAGATAGGAGTACCACAGAGGTAACACCATGAAGATAGAATAACCACAGCGGTAACACCACGATGATAGAAGTACCACACAGGTAACACCATGAATATAGATGTACAACACAGGTAACACCACAAAGATATAATTACCACAAATGTATCATCATGAAGATAGATATACCCTACAGTTTACTCTACAATGGTAGGAGTACCACATAGGTATCAACATGAAAATGTAGTACCCCACATGTAAAACCACGAAGGTTGAAGTACCCCATAGGTATCATCAAAATGTTTAATGACTCAACTCACAATAGGTATCACATAAGTATAGAAGTACATATGATTAGTTGTAAGGATAGATCGTCTTATTCTATTAAGTAGCTCTAGTTTTGACCAACATGGGATCGATAGGTAACTAACCCCCACTGACCCATACATGATCGATGGGTAACTAACCCCCAGTGAACCACACAGGATCTGACCCACACAGGATCGATAGGTAAATAACCCCCACTGAACCACACAAGATCTAACCCACGTAGGATTGGTATGCGTTGACCCACACAGGATCACTAAACGTTGACCTATATAGGATATGACCCACAGAGGATCAATATGAACTGACAGACACATGATCATTGAGCACTGACCCACATAGTATCTTATAGATGGTGACCCGCATAAGATCAATTTTTTTTTCATGTTAAAGACAGCCACAAGATTCATTGCACTCGGAGTGCTCGTGTTTTGTAGAATCATCCTCTCGAGATATCATCTGTATCTCAACCACCACTAAACTCCAAAAAAGAGTAACCCAAAAGACCGCTATGTTGTAAGGGTTTTGATGTGATAGACGGTTCATCAATTATACACTCGGTCTATGAGTTATAAGCATTTTAGTTATAGGGGCATGCTTGGATTCGGGTTCGATCCAACACGGACTTACTCCAACTATCTCCAAAACTCAAGTGGAGTACGACAAAAGGACAGTCTCGATCCAAGAATCCCAACTCTATAAATCTTTCATCAAACAGACGTCTGGTTCTCATGACATTTCCCTTCAAGGTTTTCTGGGTCCAGTTGGGCCTCTGTCCGGTCTGACTCGGTCGGACCGACCAGGCCCGACCCGGTCTGGGCGGGGCTGAGGTCTGGCCTAGCCTGCATGTGGAGGCCCACAAAGGGAAACCCGTAATGGGAAGCCCACAAGGGTGTCCCACAATGGGAAGCCCCAAAAAGGGTGGCCCGCAATGGGTGGCCCACATTGGGTGGCAATCAAGGGGACAACCCACGGGGCTGAGGCCTGCAGGGCAGGAAGCCCGACCAAGTGCAGTGTGGCCCACTATCAATCCAAGCTGGAATGGGGGTGAACCCCTGGGTATTCTGAATGGCCTGGGGTCATTCAACTTCATGTAATGGTGATTCCACTTAGGCGTTGCACAGTCACTGGGTGACCTGCAAATGTCACGAGTTCTGCCTCCACCGAGGATTTGGCTGTGGCCCTCTGCTTGCCAATGATTTGCTGGTCGTGCCACCTCCCCACTCGCTAGTGGCGCACTAGTTGGGCCGCCTCCCCTTCTTGCGGCCGATTGATGTGTCTTCCTCCTTCTTTGACTATTGCGGTGGATGAGCCCTGACCTATTTCTCGCCAACGACGCACGATGGCATGTCATACCTCTTATGCGGCTGGCTGGTGTCGGCCACTCCCATGACTGTTGTGGCTTGGTGCAGTAGCCTCCTTTTTTGGTGTGTGTCAGTGCGTCGTCTCCTTCATAGCTGGTCGGTGTCTCCCTACCAGCAGTCTTCCAGGGAGGGCACAGTTTACTATTGCAGAAAAACGTTTTTAACCTTACCATGTTTATGTCATTTATATATAACCGATGTCAAAATCTGTGATAAGTGGTTTTATACATCGTTTATTTTAATAACTGATGTCAAAAATCTAGAGAGTTTGTTTTTTACGTGGGTTGTTTTATAACTGACATAAAATACCAAAGCGTGCCATTTTTTACATCAATTATTTAATAAACAACGAAAAAAGTGAGGTATCTAAGAATTTTTTACGTCGGTTATAAAATAACCGATGTAAAATAGGCTGCATCTGAAGCCTTTTTGACGTCGATTATTAAATAACCGACATAAAAACTCAACCCGCCGAATTTTTATCATCAGTTATATTATAACTGAAGTAAAACACCTAAACTTGGCAGTATTTACATCGGTTGTAAAATAACCGACATAAAAACTATGGTTTCTGATTTGTTTTTTTTTGCATCGGTTATAGAATAACCGATGTAAAAAAACAACACACGGCTTTTTTAACATCAGTTTTAAAATAACTGATGTAAAAACTGTGTTATTTGATTCATTTATAATGTCGGTTATTATAATAACCGATGTTATAAATTTAATAAAAATATTTTATACTATCGGTTGTTAAATAACTGACGTTATAATACATTTAAAAAATTAACCTACCCCGTGGATTTTCATTGCTGGTTTTTCGATCGACCGACCGAAGACTCGTCTCTCTCGCATAGAAAACCCAAATTGACTCTTTGGTCTTGTTTCGTTATACACAGTTTACATAATATTTTATCATCTTTACTCTCCTGAGATCTATAATCTCCACTCGCAACACTCAGGTAAGCCTCCCATGATTGTATTTCCTTCATATTTTTCCCGGATTGTCCATATTTACATTTTGCGATTTTTTTTGTTTAAACTAGGTAATGTTCTTCGATTTTGAACCATATTACCTTGTTTTTCCATCATCATCATATATATTATAACCAGATATATTATATCAACTCACAATATTCATGTAACCCTCACCTACTTCTATTTCATTTTTTTTTGTTTCGCGGATGCCCGACATTGATGGAAATTTTTGCTGTCATTGACAACAAATGATCTCATTCACTTATATTACTTTAATTTATATGTAAATCATTGTGATACACCAATTCTGTGTACTAGTGTGATTTAATTTAAAAGTATATATGGTTTTTCATGGTGGAATGTTTGTTTTGGATCTTTGTTTGTTTCTATTTTGGGTATCCCTATTTGTAGTTCCATAATCTATTTACATCGCTTATTTTCATGTACTATTATAAGTCTTCATATACTATTAAAACCTGATTCATTACACAATAGAGAATTTTAGACTAGTATGAGATACAGTTCATGGTTCTCATTTTTCATAATGTAATGATACCAAAACTAGTAGCATGAGATAAAAATCCCTAGATATGCCAAAACTAGTAGCTTGAGGTTAAAATTTCATGGTTCTGGGGGGCTGTCAAGAGGGTAGGTGGCTGTCAAGGGGGTTGGGGGCTATCCAGTGGGTTGGGGCCTGTCTAGGGTGTCCATGGAGGTGGGGAGGGGGGCCTGTCTAGGTGTGTGTGGGGGGGGGGGGGGGTCCTGGTGGGTGGGGGTGTCGAAGGGGGTGGGGGGCTATCCAAGGGGGTGAGTGGGGGGGGGGGGGGCTGTCCAAGGGGTGGGGGCCTGTCCAGAGGGTTTGGTGGGTTGTCCGCGGGGTGGGGGTGGTCTAGAGAGTTGGGGGTGTTTAGGGGGGGGTCTCCAAGGGGGTAGGGTTTGGGGTGGTTTCCAGGAGGGGTGGGTGTGTCTTCTAAAGGAGTGGGGGGATGTCCAGGGGGTGCGAGGGGGGGGGTGTCCAGAGGGGTGGGGGCTGTCCAAGGGGATGGTGGTGTCCAGAGGGTGACCAAGGGGGTGGGGCTGGTGTTCAGAGGGTTTGGGGGGTTTTCTAGATGGTTAGTGGGTGTCCAGGGTGTCCATGGAGGTGGGGAGCAGTACATAGGGTGTGTGTGTGTGTGGGGGGGGGGGTCCAAGGGGGAGGGGGTGTCTATGGGGGTGTGGGTGGGAGGTTGTCTAAGGGGGTGGGGGCCAATCTAGAGGGTTTGGGGGTTGTATGGGGGTGGGGGCTATCCATAGGGTTGGTGTTGTCCATGGGGTGTCCAAGGGGGTAGGGGTGGGGGTGGTGTCTAGGATGGGTGGGGGTGCAATCTAGAGGGGGATGTATAGGGGGTGGGTGGGGGCTATCTAGAGGGTTGGGTGTTGTCCAAGGGGGTGGTGGTGTCCTTGGGGTGTCCAAAATGGGTGGGGGTGGTGTTCAGAGGGTTGGGGGTGTCCAGGGTTGTTGGGGGGGGGGTCCAAGGGGATGGGGTGTCCAAGGGGTGGAGGCTATCCAACGGGTGGGTGGGTGGGGGTGTCCAAGTGTGTGGGGGACTGTCCAGAGGGTTTGGGGGGTTTTCTGGGGGTGGGGGACTATCCATATAGTTGGGTGGTGTCTAGGGGGTGTCCAAGGGGGTAGGGGGTGGGGGTGGTGTCCAAGAGGGGTGGGGGTGTTGTCTAGAGGGGTGGGGTTGTCCAGGGGTGGGGGCTGTCCAGAGGGGTGGGGGCTGTCCAAGGGGGTGGTGGTGTCCAGGGGGTTTCCAAGGGGGTGGTGGTGGTGTTCAGAGGGTTCGGGTGGGCTGTCTAGAGGGTTGGGGGAGTCCATGGTGTCCATGGTGTCCATGGATGTGGGGGGGAGTCTATGGGTGTGGTGGGGGGGGGGATCCAAGGGGGTGGGGTGTCAAAGGGGGTGGGGGGGGGGCTGTCCAAGGGGGTGGGGGACTATCCATAGGGTTTGTGGGTTGTTAGGGGGGTGTTGTCCAGAGGGTTGGGGGTGTTCAGGGGGTTTTCCAAGGGGGTTGGAGGTTGGTGGTGTTGTCCGGAGGGGTGGTGGTGTCCAGAAGGGGTGGGGGTGTCCAGGAGGGGTGGGGGTTGTCCAAGGGTGTGGTGGTGTCTAGGGGGTGTGCATGGGGGTGGGTTGGTGTCCAGGGGGTGGGGGCTGTCCAAGGGGGTGGTGGTGTCTAGGGGGTGTCCATGGGGATGGGGGATAAGTGTCAGTTTGGATTGACTACTCCATCATGGTTTGTGAGATTATGACAAGATAATTGTATTGTTTCACAGATATTAGAGTTGCAATATGATTCTATTTGGTTATATATATTTTGACCAGTCATCGACTATGAGAAAATTATGGGTTATGGGGGAGACCATGTCGTGGTATTCAAATATGTGTAGTTATTCTAATCCAATTGGGGAGTGATGATTGGATTTACATTGTGATTTTCTCTATTTGAGTTTTTATTTTCAATTTGATTTAAATCTCAGGTTTTCTCCATTTTCCCCAATTTTCTATCAACCATTGGAGGCCCCATGGTTTTCATTGACTCAATGTAATTTAAAACTATTATATCTAACTATATTTTCTTTTTAAATTCATATTCAGGAATATTTTTTTATATTCGCATAGATTTGTTTTATATTACAACATTTTTTACATTCAAATTATGATTTTTTTCATACACACATATATTTGTCTTATCATAAAAATATGTATAATTTTGATATTTGTTATAGATGAGTCGAAATTGGATTATATCACATCGAATGAGAAATGAATATGAGGAAGGTGTTAATGCATTTTTGGAATTTTCTAAATGAAATATTCCAAGTAGTGACATTTTTTTCTTGTCCATGCCTGAAATGTTTGAATATGAAGAATTAGAAAAGTAGAGAGATAAAAGATATTCTAATTTGTCATGGTTTTAATCCGAGTTATGTCCCATGGATTTAGCATGGTGAAACTGGATAGAATGTCCCTGAGGATGATTATTCGCAATATGGTAACTCTGATGGAATTGAAGAAATGATTCGCGATATTGCAGTTGAATAAATTGAGATAGAACCGACAATTGTGTGTCTATATGGTGATGCTGAAAACCCATTATATCCTGGTTGTATAGATTTTACAGTTTTGTCGGCGATATTACGATTGATTATCCTCAATGACAAACATGGATGGAGTGACAGAAGTTTTATAGAGCATCTACAATTGATGAAAGACATTCTACCAAAAGATAACGATCTTCTATATTCACATTATAAGGCCAAGAAAATATTATGCCCGATGGGATTGGGATAAAATAATATACATGATTGTCCGAATGACTGTATTATATATAGGAAGGAATATGAATTTCCATAAGCATGTCCTAAATGTGGTACATCACGGTATATGGTGAAAGAAAAATCATAGGATGATGTAGAGATTAGAAATATCCCTTCAAAGTTAATTTGGTATCATCCTATAATTCATCGTTTCAAACGTTTATTTTCTAATTCACATGATTCAAAAAGGTTAAGATGGCTTGCAGATGAGTGCTTATGTGATGGAAAAATACATCATCCAACTGATTGTCCACAAAGGAAAAAAATTGATGAGATGTATTCTACATTTAGAAATGAAATTAGAAATATCATACTAGGGTTTTTCATAGATGGAATGAATCCATACCGAACCATCAGAAGCACACATAGTTCATGGCTTGTGATATAGGTAATTTAAAACCTCTCTCATAAAGTTTGTATGAAGTGCAAATATTTCTTGTTGAGTATAACGATATCTGGTCTGAAGCAACCCAGCAATGACATTGATGTTTACTTTTCACCGTTGATTGATGATTTGAAACTTTTATGGGTTGATGGTATTAGGGTATATGATTCTTATAAAATGGAATATTTTCAACTGAATGCAGTGATTTTATTCATTATAAATGACATCCCAGCATATGGAAATTTGTCTGGATACAGTGTTAAAGGGCATAAAGCATGTACAATTTGTGAACAACAGACGTTATATTGTCAATTTCATCATGGGAGAAAAATAATGTATATGGTTCATCGATAGTTTTTGCCTATGGATCACCCTTATAAAAGACTATAAAAGGCATTCAATGGATCAAACGAATTTGATATTTCTCCAAAACCATTATCCCCTAATCTATATTTTGAGAGGGTGAAAAACCATGATGTGACATTAGGAAAGACACAATAATCTGGTAATGATAGACATATTTGGAAGAAAAGGTAAATATATTTTGAGCTACCATATTAGAGATATCATGAAGATAAACATAATATTTATGTCATTCATGTGGAGAAGAATATTTGTGATTCTTTGATTGGAACATTGTTAGATATTAAAGGAAATAATAATAATGGGTTGAATGCAAGATTAGACTTCCTATCAATGGGAATACGTTTGGAGTTAGCTCCCACTCCTAAAAAAAGATGAACATTTCTCCCCCCTACTTGTCATACATTACCGAAGAGGGAGAAAATTAGTTTTTTCAGTGTCTTTATGATATCAAAGTGACTCAAGGTTATTCTTTAAATGTAAAAAAATTTGACTCCTTGAAGGACTTGAAGTTGATTGATATGAAATCACATGATTGTCACGTCATGATGCAACAAAATCTTCTAGTTGCATTGCATGGAATATTTCCCATTCATCCCAGAACGACTATAATGATGTTGTGTTATTTTTACAATTCAATTTTTAATATGGAGATTGATGTGAATGATTTGAACATTTTGGAAAAGGATGCAATTTTTATACATTTTCAATTGGAAATGTATTTTCCACATTATTTTTTTGATATAATGGTGAATTTAATGATTCATATGGTTCGAGAAATAAATATTTGTGGACCTACATATCTTCGTTGAATGTATCCTTTTGAAAGGTATATGAATATATTTAATGGGTATGTTAAGAATCCATATCAACCAGAATCCACCATTATTGAAAATTATATTTCTAAGGAGGGTTGTGAGTTTTGTACGAGCTACATGGATGCTGCGTAGCAGATATGGTTGCCTCCATCTCACCATGAACGAGTTAATAATGAGGGAATGGGGATTCATGGCTTGAACATTAAATCATTGTCAACTGAACAGATGAAGATTTTGGAATCATACATCTTAAATAACATAGCTGATGCTCAACTGTATATCACATTGCATATTAATGAGTTCAAACAATGTCATCCAAAGAATAAAGAAATGTGGATTTTGAATGAGAAGAACAAAACATATTTATCATGGTTTAAAAAGACATTTCTTGTTAGATTAGATATATCAGAGACCTTAAAATGTATAGTGGGTGGTCCATGTTTAAATGTGATAACATTGTCCGGTTGTTAAATTAATTTCTATACATTTCATACAAAATCTTAGGATAATAGAAGTGTTGTTTAGAATAGTGGTGCATTGGTGTTTGCAGAAGCAATGTATTTTTCGAGTGATAATAACAAAAACTCAATATCTGCATCAAGTGCATATTATAGAGTGATTGAAGACATATGGGTGGTTGATAACATTAAAATTAATGTTCCTGTTTTTAACTGTAAATGGTTTATCGGTAACAACAGTGTCAGACATGATGAATTTGGAATGAAACTTGTCAATCTGAATAGATTAGAAGACAAAACTAATTTTTTTATAATGGCAACACATGCAAAACAAATTTTCTATGTAGTAGATCAATCATATATGCAATAGGCTGTTGTTTTACAAGGGGAAAAAATATTTTTGTGAGGATGAACTTGATGAAGATGTTGATTTATATGAGATCCCTACATCCTTGGAACAATTAACATAACATAATCATGATCATGTTAAATATATGGTTTGTGCTATAAGGAAAAATCACAATGAAGTAATTTGGGAATACAATCCATTTGTACATTCCTTAAATTATAGGTAACATATGTTTATTTCTTATTTACATTTATTTTTTTCATAAAATGATAGATATTGTAAGATTTTTCTTTATTAAAACAAAATAATTTTAAGTTGTTGTTTGTTTTATGTTTGTTTAGTTTACATTTTCATGTTTATCATTAAATAAATTATATATCTATTTTTTTTTGTTCAGTGACAATTACCTTACCATGTTTACCTGGTTTAGAAAGTTTACCATGTTTACCATATTTACCATCCTGACCATCTTGACCATCTTTATCATTGTTTAACATGTTTACCATATTAACAATGTTACTATTACATAATATAGTAGAATTTTCTATTTTCTGATTACCATAGTATTAAAATATATGAATTTGTATATTTTTGAACTAATGTTTGTTTTTTTTATTTGAAGGATAATGACAGATCATTCGTTTGATCAACCACATGATTCTGTAGATGAGAATATTGGTCATACCACTGGGGAGTAACATTCACATGCTCCACTTGATGTTCCCCAATCATCCTCATATGCTATTATTACGACATAGAGTTCAAGATTTGGTAAACGTGGATGCACACGTTTACCAAAATTATCACATTCCCATATGCAGGATCAGAGGATAGTCGTTGAGTATGACGGTGATGATATTCCTAGAGGTCCAAATGAAAAAGTTTAAAGAGTGTTGTATCAAATCAGGCTATGTGAAAAATAATCATTTTGTATGATGACTGGAGAAGTGTGGACAAAGCGATAATCTCTCATTTGTGGGAGAATATTTTGGTAAGATCTTTTTCTATTGTTTAACTATTCTTTAAATGTTTCATATATATATAATATGTTTAACCTCTTCTTCTTCAGATGACTTTTGATATTCCTGACACTGGAGGAGACATGAATAAATGCTTATCGATGGCTGCCAGGAGATGGAGGGATTTCAAATCAACCCTCTCATCTGATTTCATTTTTGTTCATAGGATTCCTGACAATCCATGTCATATATATCTTTTTATAGATGAAGTCACATGGAGACAGTTTGTTGAAAGTAGAATAAAAGAAGCATTTTTGGTAAGGGCAACGAAAAAATTTATATGCTTTCTTATATAAATAATTTTATTAATATTTTGTTAATGATTTATTATTCTTAATTTATAGAAAACAAGTAAATCTCATTAGGATATCCTGTCTAAAAATGTATACCCTTATAGTTTATCTCGGGGAGGGTATGAATTTTTGGAAGGAAAAATGATGGCCGGAAAATTACAAAAACTAAGAGTTGTGACTTCAGGCATGGGATAGGTCGACCCTCCATCCCCTCCATATAGACATTAAAAATGGGAGAGAACTCGGATGGGAAAAAAGGGAAATATATTTCGGACGAATCAAGAATCGTAGCTAAGAGGATTGTAAGATATCTATTTTATTTATTTATGTTAACTGTTTTCTTCATATAATTTCAATCATTATAGAAATTATTGATTAATTAATACAAGACTCTTTTGAGGAGAAGAGCTCCCATGGTGTATTAATAGCTGCTGGAAGGAAATATATTTTATCTGTAGCATTGGGAATGCCCGAGCATCATGGTCGTGTAAGAGGATATCCGTCAGGTGTATCGGTAAGAAAAGTGTTTCCATGTTCTTCAACTTCTAACGTTGAGGGTGTTTATAAAAAAAAGAATGCTTGGAGGATGAAGATTATAATATTAATGTGGTGATGGAGGAAAAGATTAGAGCTTCGGTACTATCTATGTTTGCAGAAATGCAATGACAATTTTAGACTACATCTCCCACTCATCCACCTCCCCCTACCGACCCCATTATTTATCCTCCACCTCAGCTAGTAGCTCCCACTCCCTCACCTCAGCCTATAGACCCCATTTTTTATACTACTCCTCCATCACAACTTCCTCTTTATTACGAGTTGTATGTTGATGATCATCAACATCAAAAAGTTGCATATGGGTTGGTATATTGTATAGTAGATACATTTCATCATAAAAAAATATGGGTAGAGAATAAGAGGGTCAATGTATAGGATATTATAGATAGATCATCTCAAGTACCCTTTCCTACAGATGAGGTGATGATAGTTGGACATAGTATCATCCATTTATTAATTTGGAAAATCCATATATCTTCGAATCATTGCCATAGAGGTATGAATGTTGTATATTTTATTTTATTTTTTTATTAAAGATATTTTATCATTTAAAAAGTAATATATCATTCTATTTATTTTTACAGGAATACTTCAACAGTAAAGAAAGACTATATAGACAACAATAAAGACAAATGGATATGACATCAGATACAGATTCTAGTAGTCTTGACAGATTGTCATGATATTCAAATTTTTTTGCGGTTCATTATGAGTATCCAATGGAATCTCATGACTGTGGACGTGAAATAACTGTGGGGATTATGAAAACTAATATCATGGAGCGTGTTACTGGAGATAAGTTGGGAAACAATGTGGTGCAAATTTTTTCCATTTAAGTCTTAACACCATTTCCCCGCATTATATTTATTAAAAATGTATACTTATGTCTATTTTGTTTTAGGTATATTTATAACATTTGTGAGAGGAATGAGCTGACTGATGTATATGGATTCATGGACCTTCAATTGATTTCCCCTAAAGCATGTGCATTGGATAAGGAACAATTAGTTCCTTATATTACTGAAAGACTTGAATTGAATATATTCAAACAATGTTGGATGTTGCCTTTTTGTGAGAGGTTTGAAACAAATCCCTCTCAAAGAGTTCATTATCTTTTAACATAAAAAACCACAAACCTTAAATTCTCTTTTATCAGTGATCATTGGATGTTAGGGGATTTTTCCCAAGGGATAATACATATTATTGGATATGCTCTGTCCATGATGATATGCGGGAATATTTTATGAATATATTGGAAATGTGAGTTTCAATTTCAAAATAGTATTATATATTATAATGAATTTTAAATTTACCCTATTCATATTATTTTCTAACAGGGGATGGTTCTACATTCAAAAAAACACAACGAAAAAGAGCGCAAAGATCAAATATGTAAATTCGAAGGTAATTACCCATTTATAATTTTTACTTTTTGATTTATTAAATAAAAATAATATATTGAATTTACACTCATTCAAACAGAATTTTCATGAACAAAAAGGTGTCATCGAATGCGTATATTATATGTTAATATTAATGTAGGAAAAAAAAATGGGACAGTTGTGAACTTTTACCTTGTAAGATTTCTTTTTAAAATATGCCATAATATTTCAATTTGATTTACTCATTATAAATGTTAACTACTACCCTTTTTATTTTTATATATTTGATGACCCTCAACCTTATACTGTTGAAGTCATCAAACACTTACAAGTGGAGTAGTCAAATTATTTTATAGGTTTGATTGAATTTTAGTTGTTTGTAATGTAAAATGCAATTTTTAATATTGTCATTGTAATTGTGTATTTGGTAGTATTTTAGGTTGGATTTAATTTTTTTAAGTTGAAAGTGTATGTTTTGAATGTTATATAAGTGAATGTTTAATTTTTCTCAACATCTTGTTTTGGTCGACTTATGATGGATTTTTAGGTAGGGATTCTGGTCTAGGGGGAGGGGTTCCAAGGGTGTGGGGGCTGTTTAGTGGGGTGGGGGTGTCCATAGTTGTGGGAGGGCAATCCAGTGGGGTGCGGGGGGGGGGGGGGGGGGGTCGTAGTTGTCCATTAGAGTGGGGGGGGGGGGTGGGGGTAGTCCAGGGGGTGGGAGCGTTTCCAAGAGGGTGGAAGGGTTGTCCATGGGGTGTCCAAGGGTGTGTGGGTGTCCTGTGGGGTGAGGGGGTTTCTAGTGGTATGGGAGGACTATCCAGTGGGGTGGGTGGGGGGGGTCCAGGGTGTCCATGGGGATGGGGGGGCAATCCAGGGGGGTTGGGAGAGGAGGCACTGCCATCCCTCGGGGTGCTGAATGCTACTAGAAGGTATTCATCACTCCCATAAGTGAAACATTTTTGTGATGTCATTCTTCGCATGTGGGGGTGATGAGTACCTTTCAGCGGTGTGCCCCCCGAGGGCTATCCAGGAGGGTGTGTGTGGGGGGGGGGGGTTGTCCAGGGGTGTTTGGGGCTGTTCAAGGGTGTGGGAGGGTTTTCCAGGGGTATATACTTGATGTTCAAGGGGTGGGGGTGTATACATGAGGGTTGGGGGGGGGTGTCCAGGGGTGTTTGGGGCTGTCCAGGGGGTCGGGGGGCAGTCCAGGGGTGTGGTGGGGGCTGTCCAGTGGTGAGGGGGGGATTTCTACGGGTGTGGGAGTGTTGTACAGGGTGTGGGGGTATATATGATGGTGTGGGGGGTGTCCATGGGTGTTTAGGGTCATCCATGGTGTAACACCCTGAGCTTCCACGATACGCTTCTCTTTAAATAATGCAATAGCTTGCATTGTACGCAAGTTCGAGTTTTAACACACCGCGACTAATCAAAGTAGCCGTTATGAATAGTAATACACACTTTTTAAAATTATAAAAAATTTATATTTCAAAATTGACTTCATTTTTTTATTCGTAATATCGAAATTATCCTATGTTGAATTTTTTGCAACTTTCTAAGAACTTCCAATTTTTTATGAAAAGTGAAAAATACTTAAAACAACTTTTTTAATAAAAATAATTTATAGTGATAAATTATACTATTTAGTGGTTTTAATGTATAATTAGAATATATTTTTACCATTTTATCCAATGGTGGTCATTATAATTAATTCAACTTTGAAATTGGTCATTAACAATAGCCAATGTTTTGATATATATTGTTTCTTAAAAACACGTTATTTGTTGCGACAGCGGGAATTGATTATAAAATTAGTTAATGCAACTTATATGTTTGGATTTTTTTAAATGTACATCATTTTTTAATTCATAATATCAATTATAGCTTAGGGTGAAATTTTGGCATTGTTCTGAAAAAATTCAATTTTTGATGAATAGTGAAACCACTAAGTGGTAGTTAAAAAACAGATTTTTTGTTTAAATGAAACATTACCACTTCTGTGATTTGATTTTAAAAAATATGACATACATTTTTGTCATTAAGAAGTAAAATTTGGTTCAATGGGATTAAAATAATTTTTTGGTGAATAGTAACTTTTAAGTTTAATTAATCGTGATTAAAGTTAATTAGTGAAATTTAAGGTAAAAAGTATATTATAAATATACGAAAATACCTTTAAATGTGTCCTAGCCCTATTTTATGAGTCATGGCCGACCAATAAAATCCATGAGTCTTCTTGGGGACCCCATGGAGCCACTTTGGTAGGAAAATGACATAAATAAATTTTATTTAAAGTGGAAATAAAAATGTCACAAACATATGTTGTTTTACTAAAACAATTTTTAAATTGGGTTATACAAGTCATATTTTGACTATAAATATTCATTAGAAATATAAAAATATTTCCTAAATCGTGATATTTGTTTTATAATTTTTAGACATTAAATAAATTAAATTACTTATGACACCAGGATGATGCAGAGATTAAATCATTAATTAACGATTTTTATAAAATGGAAGGATAATGTAAAATATAAGAATTAAACTTGTTAAAAGCCTATTGGATGAGTATATTTATAACCCTTATAACCTTATCCTCAAAATATATAAGTGTGGGGCCTTTAAAATAAGAAACTCATTATATAATAAAATAACATTTCATGACTTTCCAAGAGTGCCCCTCCTCTCCTCTTATAAAAGTCCCCCACCACTACCACCTTAATCACACCATCAAAGCCTTTTGGCACAGCCAACCTCTACCCAAATACTCTCTCAACATCCCTCTATTACTCCTAGAAGCCTCACATTGGCATAATTCTTCCCAAGGAAGCCTTTGGCTCAAATCAAAAAAGAGTTACTCGATTTTAAGGTAATGTCTTCTCTTATGTTACTTTGTTTTATTTTTCTTCTCCAACCCCTTAAACTCTTTTTATTCCTTTCTTTTGTAACAAAAAAAGTATCTTAAATATACTAGTATGTTTTTATGAGAAAGATTTAATTTACACTTACACACACCATCGTCTAATGGTTAAAGAACATACTGTTTCTGTGGTTGGAAAATTTCTGCCTCACGAAACGATGATTATTCAATATTATTTTAACTCATATAATGGTGGCCATTATGATGAAAATATTGTTATATATGATATATATTATGTTTTTGTTTTTCTTATGATTCTTTATTTTTCATTTATGGAATACCTTTACGATTTCCATTATGGGTAAACGCGATAATTTCATTTTAGGAAGTGCGGACTACCGCCCCCTCAAAGTGATTTGAATCGTTAATGCCATATGTGGGATGTATAAAGGATGGAGTAAGTGGTATTATACATTATATTATTCTGGAATTATATTATACCTTTATATAATTATAACTTCATTCCATTAAATATGAAATAGGAATGAAAGTAGCGTTCATGCGTACGTACGGCTTACCGTCTCCATGAATGGTGCATTTCATTTCTTACCTCTAAATGTCATGTAATATTATAAATAAATGTATATACTGGATATATATGATATATATGATATCTACATCATGGATATAATTATGGAGATAATGGATATTCTACCATATAAACAACTTGTAATTATAAGAAGTTTATTGTTGACTCAAGTACCAAAGATCGACAAAACGACCGTTATTAACATAAATGACAACATAATTTTTGTAATTTGGTAATAAGTGATATAAAATTAATAATGAACATGAAAAATGTTCTTAAGAAAATATAAATTAATTCTATTTTATTATTTAGTAGATTGAAGAATGATCGACTCAAGTCGGACACGAGGTAAGGGAACTTCTTAACACAATTTTCGTTCTTTGGGTAAATCTCCTACTTTCAAATTATGTCATGATATTATAATGTCCTATCTTGTATTTTTAATTTCTTTATGTGTACTTATAGTGAAAATACATAATAGATCTATTTTATTTTAAAAATGATCTTTTTAAGGACTTCGCCTCAATCTCCTTTCATTGAGGCATATTTGGTTTTATACACAACGTTCATTTATACGGTGTATAACCCCTTTTGACTTTTACTTTTTAATCAAAATGAATCTTTTTATATGAAGTGTTTTTACTAAATGAGAAAAGTATTGTTTTTTCTAACATATGCGGTGAAAATGAATTCTCCGCCGCTGTGGCTATTATTTGAGTTTCGGCTTCCTCTATAAGCCATAACTTTTTTTAAAAGAAAAATAAATACCATGTTTTACTTTTCTTTTATTTTGGTATTGAAAATGGTTTTGATAATGTTTTTATTATATCAAAGTGTTTTATTTATAACTTTCTATTGAATTTTGGAAATATTATGTTTCGTTTATGCATGTTTTATGTGATACAATTATGTTATGGTTTATGATATGTTTAAACCTGTTCATATGAGGAATGAATTGGACTTAATAAGTGACGGGTGGAGCCCTCTATAGCTCCTCGATGCATTGGTAGGTCTCATGAGACAAACTAGAGTTTTGACATGAGGCCTTGACAAAATCTTATTTGTGGTCTTGGCACGAGGCCTTGGCTACGTGGTTATGATAGTCTAGAATTATGCATTACATCATTATGAAAGTGGTTATTTATATTTCATGTGATTATTCGTCCAGTAGAATATCCATGTGAAGAATTAAATGTCATTATATCATTTTACTTTTTCCATATTATTTTGAAGTTCAAGTTTAAAAGGATTTTGTTTTAGTTATACATTGCCTTAAATGTTTATGTTTATTTATGAAAGCTTCCACTATATTTTTATCCTTACTGAGCATCTGAGCTCACCCCTTTCAATGTTTTATTTTTCCCAGGATGTGAAGAAATATTTTCTGACTGACCTATAGGGATAGTCTGAAGGGGATAGAAGTGTGGACTATGGAGACTATTTTATTGTTATTTTTTTCAAATAATGATGTAACGTAAAATTTAGGAATGTATCTAGTGTTTCCATGTTTACTAAACTAATCGGTCTTTCTAGACTTGATCATTCTTATCATGCCAATGTTACCCAATAATGCACCGACTCGGTGTAACTGGGGTCGGGGTGTTACAGTTGGTATCATAGGAAGTTTAGTACTAACCTTGGAAGCTAGATTTAGATATACTCTGATTAGAGAACATAGCCCGAAGATAGACTTTGAGGATTAGTATAGAAGAATTTCCTTGAATTTTGGTATAATATAGATTTTGTGAGTTTTCCGAGAAATACATCCATGTCTGGATATGAGCAGGTAGAGGTGGCTCTGGCACAGATGTACCTAGGAGTAAAACCCGAAAACACCGCTTTGAGCTAGACTCGAACAGGAACTGGTGCATGACATCGGGCCTTGCTGGACTCTTGGTTACGACACTCCTGTGTGATATGCTTAGGATAATTATCATTTTCATTACAAACCATTATGAAGGTATTGTGAGTACATACTTTATCAAAGAAAACATTTTTATTATTCTGGATTATATCCATAAATAGTTAAATTTATGGTATGTATTTTACAATTATGTAATTATGTATTTTAATTCATAAACTAATCTAGTTTATGCCATTGCTTAGAAATTGCGCCTAGTGGGAGGAATGGAAACCTTATCAATGCATGCACTCCATGTAGGGATTGACCTACTGCTCAAGATAATTATTTTGGAGCTGGAGATACTACTGGTGCTGATCAACTTATTACCATACTGGGATAACTCACTTATATTATGAATAATAACCTTACTCGTATGGAGAACACTGATCCGCAACGAGGAGGATCAATGTTAGACTGCTTCATGAGGCAACAACTGCCACCATTTAATGGGGTAAAAATCTATTAGTATCTGAGTAATGGATAAACTCCTTAGAGAAAATATTCCATGCCTTGGGGAGTAGCGAAAGGGAGAAGGTTGTCATGGCAGTCTACCGCCTCACTGGAGATGCCGATTAATGGTGGTCACTGATTCAAAACACAAAGGAAGATGAAGAAGTATCAAGTATGGAATGGAGGGAGTTTATGGAAATTTTCTTAGAAAAATACTTTCCACATGACCATCGAGCAAATATAGAAAGGAAATTTCTGAGTCTAAGGTAGAAGGAGGACGAGAATGTTGCAAAGTATGAGTCTAACTTTACAAGGTTAGCGAGGCATGCTGCAGATTATATACGTAACCCAAGAAGTATGATTGATCATTTCTTGGATGTTTTAAAACCATTTCTCCATCAAGCATTAGTCTCACAAACCTTCTCGTCATACGAAGATATTATCTCGTGTTCTATCATGATAGAAAAGGAATTCTCTAAATCTAATGACCATAAAGAAAAGAAAGAGAAGAAGAGAACGGTGGAACAAGAGACAAATAACGGGAAAATGTGAAAGAAGGATTTTCCATTATGTGATTATTGTGGGAAGAATCACCCCGGTACTTGCCTAAAATGAATGGGAGTTTGTTATAAATTTGGACAAAAAGGTCACCAGGATCGTGATTGCAAGGGAAAGAAAGAGGCTATCAATGTTGAATGCTACAATTGTAGGGAAATGGGGCATTATGAAAGTTAATGTCATAAGCGTCAGGGAAACATACCTTAGAAAAGGCTAAGGGATCAAGGAAAATCTTATGCTTTTACTACTGTTGAAGTGGAATAATCAATGTATTGGTGCTTTTGGACTCAAGTATTATATTCTGGTTATAAGGATAATGTGATATATATAAGGATTGTACTGCAGTACATGTTGTTTCATTAAGGTTTTAATATGAATAATGTAATCATATTTTTAGTATGTGACAATAAGAGAAACATTACTTTGTTTGGGGAATCTGATGTTACAATTGATTTTTGAATTTAGAGACCTTTTAGAGAATGTTTGGATAGAGGAATTTTGGATAACTATAAAGGTTGGAATGGATTAAGTTGATCTTTGGATATTATTTTTTAAGGTTAATACATTTCCGAATATTATTTTTTGAATAGTATAATAGTATAGTTTTAAGAAAAAGACAACCTGTAGGGTGGGGCAAAACTCGTCGCGTCGGATAAATCTGTTGGAATCGAACCCACAACCATAGTATGACAGGCCTTTATTACCTACCACTAGCCTATAGGAAGTCCCTGGTTATTGAAAAATAGTTTTCCTAATCTAAATGGTATGTGGAACCTTATAATATTAGGATAAATATAATATTTTTGAGTTCTATTATATTTTTTAGTGAAAGATGGGTTTGTGGTGAAAATTTATTAAAGAATGAAAGTCTACATGACAAGTATGTATATTTCCATACGTTCTTAGTAAATCTCCTAAATAAATTCCTCAACTTTATGAAAGTTAACTTAAAATAAAAATGTTTTCGGTTAACTTTTCCTTCTGGGGAATCAATGATCATTTAATCAATTACAAGTTTGTGATTTTCTTATAGTTAACATTCTCCTAATCCAGTTTTCTACAACTCTCCATAAGACCTTGATGGTTTGTTTTTCTTCCATATCCAAATTTTCATAGAATCCTAGTATGGGCTATCTCGGGTGACCTTTGTACTTATCTTTCTTTCTTTTAATGTTATATTTCTATTAACCTTATTTCCGATGTGGGTTTTCCACAAAGGTAATTTCTATTTTCAACCTTTTATTTTCAAATAAAAATTTCAAATTACGAGGACGCAATTTATTGAAGGAGGGGAGAATGTAACACCTCGAGCTTCCACGATACGCTTCTCTTTCAATAATGCAATAACTTGCATTGTACGCATGTTCGAGTTCTAACACACCGCGACAAATCAAAGTAGCTGTTATGAATAGTAATACCCACTTTTTAAAATTATAAAAATTTTATATTTCAAAATGGACATCATTTTTATATTCGTAATATCGAAATTATCCTAAGTTGAATTTTTTGTAACTTTCTAAGAACTACCAATTTTTGATGAAAAGTGGAAAATACATAAGACAACATTTTTAATAAAAATAATTTGTAGTGATAAATTATACTATTTAGTGGTTTTAATGTATAATTAGAATATATTTTTACCATTTTATCCAATGGTGGTTATTAGAATTAATTTAACATTGAAATTGGTCATGAACAGTTGTCAATCTTTTGATATATATTGTTTCTTAAAAACACGCTATTTGTTGCGACAACGTGAATTAATTATAAAATCAATTAATTCAACTTATATATTTCGAATTTTGTAAAATATAAAGCATTTTTGAATTCGGAATATCAATTATAGATTAGGGTGAAATTTTGGCATTGTTCTGAAAAACATCAATTTTTTATGAATAGTGAAACCACTAAGTGTTAGTTAAAAAACTGATTTTTCGTTTAAATGAAACATTACCACCTCTGGGATTTGATTTTCAAAAATATGACATACATGGTTGTCATTAGGAAGTAAAATGTGGTACAATGAGATTAAAATAATTTTTTGGTGAATAGTAACTTTTAATTTTAATTAATCGTGATTAAAGGTAATTAGTGAAATTTAAGTTTAAAAGGATATTATAAAAATATGAAAATACCTTTACACTTGTCCTACCCCTGTTGAATGTGTCATGTCCGACCAAGACAATCCATGGGTCAACTTGGGGACCCCATGGAGCCACTTGGGTAGGAAAATGACATAAATAAATTTTATTTAAAGTTAAAATAAAAACTGTGACAAACATAAGTTGTTTTACTAAAACAATTTTTAAATGGGGTTATAAAATTAAAAAAATTTACTATAAATTTTCATTAGAAATATAAAAGGATTTCCTATATTAGGATATTTGTTTTATAATTTTTAGACATTAAATAAATTAAATTATTTATGACACCATGATGATGCAGTGATGACCTCATTAATTAACGATTTTAATAAAATGGAAGGATAATGTAAAATCTTAGAATTAAACATGTTCAAAGCCTCTTGGATAGGTATATTTAGAACCCTTATCACCTTAGCCTCGAAATATATAAGTGTGGGTCCTTTAAAATCCTAAACTCATTATATAATAAAGTTACATTTCATGACTTTCCAAGAGTGCCCCTCCTCTCCTCTTATAAAAGGCCCCCGCCACTACCACCTTACTCACACCTTCAAAGACATTTGGCTCGGCCGAAGTCTACCCAAATACTCACTCAACTTCCCTATCTTACTCTTAGAAGCCTCACTTTGGGCATAATTCTTCCCAAGGAAGCCTTTGGCTCAAATCAAAAAAGAGTTACCCGATGTTAAGGTAATGTCTTCCCTTATGTTATTTTGTTTTATTTTGCTTCTCCAACCCCTCAAACTAATTTTATTTATTTATTTTGAAAAAAACCAGTATCTTCAATATACTAGGATGTTTTTATGTGATGGATTTGATTTACACTTACACACATCTTCGTCTAATGGTTAAAGAACATATTGTTTCTGGGGTAGGTAAATTTCTACCTCATGAAACAATGATTGTTCAATATTCTTTTAACACCACTAATGGTGGCCATTATGATGAAAATATTTTTATATATGATATATATTATGTTTTTCTTTTTCTTATTATTCTGTATTTTTTATTTATGTAATACCTTTATGATTTCCATTATGGGTAAACGTGATAATTTCGTTTTAGGAAGTGCGGACTACCGCCCCCTCAAAGTGATTTGAATCGTTAATGCCATATGTGGGATGTATAAAGAATGGAGTAAATGGAATTATAAATTATATTATACTGGATTTATATTATACCTTTTTATAATTATAACTTCATTCCATTAAATAAGAAATAGGAATGAATGTAGTGTTCATGCGTACGTACGACTTACCGTCTCCATGAACGGTGCATTTCATTTCTTACCTCTAAATGTTATGTAATATTTTAAATAAATTTATATACTGGATATATATGATATATATGATATCTACATCATGGATATAATTATGGAGATAATGGATATACTACCACATAAAAAACTTGTAATTATAAGAAGTTTATTGTTGAATCAAGTAACAAAGATCGATAAAATGACCGTTATTAACTTAAATGACCACATAATTTTCGTAACATATTAATCAGTGATATAAAAGTAATAATGAACATGAAAAATGTTCTTAAGAAAATATAAATTAAATCTAGTTTATTATTCAGGAGATTAAAGAATGATCAAGTCAAGTCGGACACGAGGTAAGGGAACTTCTTATCCCAATTTTCGTTCTTTGGGTTAATCTCCTACTATCAAATTATGTCATGATATTATAATGTCCTATCTTGTATTTGTACTTTCTTTATGTGTAATTATAGTGAATACACATAATAGATCTATTTTATTTTAAAATTGATCTTTTTAAGGACTTTGTCTCAATCTCCTTTCATTGAGGAATATTTGGTTTTATACACAACTTTCATTTATACGGTGTATAAACACCTTTGTCTTTTACTTTTAATCAAAAAGAATCTTTTTATATGAAGCATTTTTATTAAACGACAAAAGTATTGTTTTTTCTTACGTATGCGGAGAAAATGACTTCTCCACCGCCGTAACTATTATTTGAGTTTCGGCTTCTCTATAAGCCATACCTTTTTTTAAAAGAAAAATAAATAGCATGTTTTACTTTTCTTTTATTATGGTATTGAAAATGGTTTTGATAAAGATTTTATTATATCAATGTGTTGTATTTATATCTTGCGATTAAAGTGAAGAAATATTATGTTTCGTTTATGCATGTTTTATATGATACAATTATGTTATGGTTTATGATATGTTTAAACCTGTTCATATGAGGAATGAATTGGACTTAATATGTAACGGGTGGAGCCCGCTATAGCTCCTCGATGCATTGGTAGGTCTCATGAGAAAAACTAGTGTCTTGGCACGAGGCCTTCAAAAAATCTTATTTGTGGTCTTGGCATGAGGCCTTGGCTACGTGGTTATGATAGTCTGGCATTATGCATTCCATCTTTATGAAAATGGTTATTGATATTGCATGTCATTATTCGTCCAGTAGAATATCTATGTGAAGAAGTAAATGTCATTATCTCATTTTACTTTTGCCATATTATTTTGAAGTTAATGTTTAAAAGCATTTTGTTTTTGTTATACATTGCCTCAAATGTTTATGTTTATTTATGAAAGCTTCCACTATATTTTTATCCTTACTGAGCATCTGTGCTCACCCCTTTCTATGTTTTATTTTTCCCAGGATGTGAAGAAATATTTTATGACTGACCTACAGGGATAGTCTGAAGGGGATAGAAGTTTGGACAATGGAGACTATTTTATTGTTATTTTTTTCACTTTATGATGTAATGTAACATTTATGAATGTATCTAGTGTTTCCAAGTTTACTAAACTAATCGGTCTTTCGAGACTTGATCTTTGTGATCACGCCAATGTTACGCAATAATGAACCGACTCTTTGTAACTGGGGTCGGGGTGTTACAGTTGGTATCATAGGAAGTTTTTTTACTATCCTTGGAAGCTAGATTTAGTTATACTCTGATTAGAGAACATAGCCTGAAGATATACTTTGAGGATTAGTATAGAATAATTTCCTAGAATATTGGTATTATAGATATTTTGTGAGTTTTCCGAAAAATACATCCCTCTCTAGATATGAGTAGGTAGAGGTGGCTCTGGCACAGATGTACCTAGGGGTAAAAACCGAAAACACCGCTTTGAGCTAGACTCGAACGGGAACTGGTGCACATCAACAGGCCTTGCTGCACTCTTGGTTACGACACTCCCGGGGTATATGCTTACGATAATTATCATTTTCTTTACAAACCATTATAATGGGATTGTGAGTACATTCATCCTCAATGAAAACATTTTTATGATTATGGATTATATCCATAAATAGTTAAATTTATGGTAAGTATTTTACAATTATGGAATTATGTATTTTAATTCATAAAATAATCTAGTTTATTCCATTGCTTAGAAATGGTGCCTAGTGGGAGGAATGGAGACCATATCAATGCACGCACTCCATGTAGGGATTTCCCTCCTGATCAAGATAATTATTGTGGAGCTGGAGATACAACTGGTACTGATCAACTTATTACCATACTAGTATAACTCACTCAAGTTATTATTAATAACCTTACTCGTATGGAGCACCCTGATCCGCAACGTGGAGGATCAATTTTAGACGGCTTCCTGAGGCAACAACGGCCAACATTTAATGGGGGTACAAATCCATTAGTAGCTGAACAATGGATAAACTCCTTAGAGAAAATATTCCATGCCTTGGGGAGTAGCGAAAGGGAGATGGTTGTCATGGCAGTCTACCGCCACACTGGAGATGCCGATCAATGGTGTTCACTGATTCAAAACACAAAGGAAGATGAAGAAGTATCAAGTATGGAATGGAGGGAGTTTAAGGAAATTTTCTTAGAAAAATACATTCCACATGACCATCGATCAGATATAGAAAGGAAATTTCTGAGTCTGAGGAAGAAGGAGGACGAGAATGTCACAAAGTATGAGTCTAACTTTACAAGGTTAGCGAGGCATGCTGCGGATTATATACGTAACCCAAGAAGTAAGATTGATCATTTCTCTGATGTGTTAAAACCATTTCTCCATCAAGCATTAGTCTCACAAACCTTCTCGTCATACGAAGATATTGTCACGTGTTCTATCAGGATAGAAAAGGAATTCTCTAAATCTAATGACCATAATGTAAAGCAAGATAAGAAGAGAACGGTGGAACAAGAGACAGATAAAGGGAAAATGGGAAAGAAGGATTTTCCATTCTGTGATAATTGTGGGAAGAATCACCCCGGTACATGCCTAAAAGGAATGGGAGTTTGTTATAAATGTGGACAAAAAGGTCACAAGGCTCGTGATTGCAAGGGAAAGAAAGAGGCTATCAATGTTGAATGCTACAATTTTAGGGAAATGGGGCATTATGAAAATTAATGTCCTAAGAGTCAGGGAATCTTAGCTCAGAAAAGGCCAAGGGATCAAGGAAAATCTTATGCTTTTACTACAGTTGAAGTGGAATAATCAATGTATTGGTGATTTTGGACTCAAGGATTATATTCTGTTTATAAGGATAATGTGATATATATAAGGATTGTACTGTAGTACTTGTTGTTTCATTAAAGTTTTAATATGAATAATGTAATAATATTTTTAGTATGTGACAATAAGAGAAACTTTACTTTGTTTGGGAAATCTGATGTTACAATTGATTTTGGAATTTAGAGACCTTTTAGAGAAAGTTTGGATAGAGGTATTTTGGATAACTATAAAGGTTGGAATGGATTAAGTTGATCTTTTGATATTATTGTTTAAGGTTAATAAATTTCTGAATATTATTTCTGGAATAGTATAATAGTATAGTTTTACGAAAAAGACAACCAGCAGGGTGGGGCATAACCCATCGTGTCGGATAAAGCTGTAGGAATCAAACCCACAACCATAGTGTGACAGGCCTTTATTACCTACCACTAGCCTACAGGAAGTCCCTGGTTATACCAAAATAGTTTTCCTAATCTAAATGGTATGTGGAACCTTATAATATTATGATAAATATAATATTTTTGAGTTCTATTATCTTTTTGAGTGAAAGATGGGTTTGTGGTGAAAATTTATTAAAGAATGAAAGTCTACAAGACAAGTATGTATATTTCCATACATTCTTAGTAAATCTCCTAAATAAATTCCTCAACTTTATGAAAGTTAACTTAAAACAAAAATGCGGTCGGTTAACTTTTCCTTCTGAGGAATCAATGATCGTTTAATCAATTACAAGTTTGTGATTTTCTTATAGTTAACATTCTCCTAATACAGTTTTCTACAACTCTCCATCAGACCTTGATGGTTTGTTTTTCTTCCATATCCAAATTTTTATAGAATCCTAGTATGGGCTATCTCGGGTGTACATTGTACTTATCTATCTTTCTTTTAATGTTATATTTATATTAACCTTATTTTCGATGTGGGTTTTCCACAAAGGTAATTTCTATTTTCAACATTTTATTTTCAAATAAAAATTTCAAATTTTAAGGACGCAATTTATTGAAGGAGGGGAGAATGTAACACCTCGAGCTTCCACGATACGCTTCCCTTTCAATAATGCAATAGCTTTCATTGTACGCATGTTCGAGTTCTAACACACCGCGACAAATCAAAGTAGCTATTATGAATAGTAATACCGACTTTTTAAAATTATAAAAATTTTATATTTCAAAATGGACTTCATTTTTGTATTCGTAATATCGAAATTATCCTAAGTTGAATTTTTTGTAACTTTCTAAGAACTTCCAATTTTTGATGAAAAGTGAAAAATACATAAAACAAATTTTTTAATAAAAATAATTTATAGTGATAAATTATACTATTTAGTTGTTTTAAAGTATAATTAGAATATATTTTTACCATTTTATCCAATGGTAGTCATTAAAATTAATTTAACATTGAAATTGGACATGAACAGTTGTCAATCTTTTGATATATATTGTTTCTTAAACACACGCTATTTGTTGCAACAACATGAATTAATTATAAAATCATTTAATTCAACTTATATGTTTTGAATTTTTTAAAATATAAATCATTTTTGAATTCGGAATATCAATTATAGGTTAGGGTGAATTTTTGGCATTGTTCTGAAAAACTTCAATTTTTATGAATAGTGAAACCACTAAGTTGTAGTTAAAAAACTGATTTCTGGTTTAATTGAATCATTACCACTTCTGTGATTTGATTTTCAAAAATACGACATACATGGTTTTCATTAGGAATTAAAATGCGGTTCAATGAGATTAAAATAATTTTTTGGTGAATAGTAACTTTTAATTTTAATTAATCGTGATTAAAGGTAATTAGTGAAATTTAAGTTGAAAATGATATTATAAAAATATGAAAATACCTTTACACTTGTCCTACCCCAATTTAATGTGTCATATCCGACCAAGACAATCCATGGGTCAACTTGGGGACCCCATGGAGCCACTTGGGTAGGAAAATGACATAAATAACTTTTATTTAAAGTTAAAATAAAAACTGTGACAAACATAAGTTGTTTTACTAAAACAATTTTTAAATGGGGTTATAAAAGTCATATTTTTTACAATAAATTTTCATTATAAATCTAAAAGTATTTCCTAAATCATTATATTTGTTTTATAATTTTTATACATTAAATAAATTAAATTATTTATGACACCATGATGATGCAGTGATGACCTCATTAATTAACGATTTTAATAAAATGGAAGGATAATGTAACATATAAGAATTAAACATGTTCAAAGCCTATTGTATGAGTATATCTAGAACCCTTAACACCTTATCCTTGAAATATATAAGTGTCGGTCTTTTAAAATCCGAAACTCATTATATAATAAAGTTACATTTCATGACTTTCCATGAGTGCCCCTCCTCTCCTCTTATAAAAGGCCCCTGCCACTACCACCTTACTCACACCTTCAAAGACTTTTGGCTTGGCCAAAGTCACCCAAATACTCTCTCAACTTCCCTATATTACTCTTAGAAGCCTCACTTTGGGAAGAATTCTTCCCAAGGAGGCCTTTCGCTCAAATCAAAAAAGAGTTAACCGATTTTAAGGTAATGTCTTCTATTATGTTATTTTGTTTTATTTTGCTTCTCCAACCCCTTAAACTCTTTTTATTTATCTCTTTTGAAACAAAACCAGTATCTTCAATATACTAGGATGTTTTTATGTGATGGATTTGATTTAAACTTACACACACCTTTGTCTAATGGTTAAAGAACATATTGTTTTTGTGGTAGGTAAATTTCTGCCTCACGAAACGATGATTGTTCAATATTCTTTTAACACCTCTAATGGTGGCCATTATGATGAAAATATTTTTATATATGATATATATTATGTTTTAAGTTTTCTTATTATTCTGTATTTTTTATTTATGTAATACCTTTACGATTTCCATTATGGGTAAAAGCGATAATTTAATTTTAGGAAGTGCGGACTACCGCCCCCTCAAAGTGATTGGAATCGTTAATGCCATGTGTGGGATGTATAAAGCATGGAGTAAATGGAATTATAAATTATATTATACTGGAATTATATTATACCTTAATATAATTATAACTTCATTACATTAAATACGAAATAGGAATGAATGTAGGGGTCATGCGTACGTACGGCTTACCGTCTCCATGAACGGTGCATTTCATTTCATACCTCTAAATGTTAAGTAATATTTTAAATAAATGTATATACTGGATATATATGATATATATGATATCTAAATCATGGATATAATTATGGAGATAATGGATATTCTACCACATAAACAACTTGTAATTATAAGAAGTTTATTGTTGAATCAAGTACCAATTATCGATAAAATGACCGTTATTAACTTAAATGACTACATAATTTTTGTAACATGGTAATAAGTGATATAAAAGGAATAATGAACATGAAAAATGTTCTTAAGCAAATATAAATTAACTCTAGTTTATTATTCAGGAGATTAATGATTGATCGAGTCAAGTCGGACACGAGGTAAGGGAACTTCTTAACCCAATTTTCGTTCTTTGGGTTAATCTCCTACTATCAAATTATGTCAAGATATTATTATGTCCTATCTTGTATTTGTACTTTCTTTATGTGTACTTATTGTGAATACACATAATGGATCTATTTTATTTTAAAATTGATCTTTTTAAGGACTTTGTCTCAATCTCCTTTCATTGAGGCATATTTGGTTTTATACACAACTTTCATTTATACGGTGTATAAACACCTTTGACTTTTACTTTTAATCAAAAAGAATATTTTTATATGAAGCATTTTTACTAAACGACAAAAGTATTTTTTTTCTTACGTATGCGGAGAAAATGACTTCTCGGCCGCCGTGACTATTATTTGAGTTTCGACTTCCTCTATAAGCAATAAATTTTTTTAAAAGAAAAATAAATACCATGTTTTACTTTTCTTTTATTTTGGTATTGAAAATGGTTTTGATAACGTTTTTATTATATCAATGTGTTGTATTTATATCTTGCGATTGATGTGTGTAAATATTATGTTTCGTTTATGCATGTTTTATGTGATACAATTATGTTATGGTTTATGATATGTTTAAACCTGTTCATATGAGGAATGCATTGGACTTAATAATTAACTGGTGGAGCCCGCTATAGCTCCTCGATGCATTGGTAAGTCTCATGAGACAAACTAGTGTCTTGGCACAAGGCCTTCACAAAATTTTATTTGTGGTCTTGGCACGAGGCCTTAGCTACGTGGTTATGATAGTCTGGCATTATGCATTACATCTTTATGAAAATGGTTATTGATATTGCATGTGATTATTCATCTAGTAGAATATCAATGTGAAGAAGTAAATGGCATTATCTCATTTTACTTTTTCCATATTATTTTGAAGTTAAAGATTAAAATCCTTTTGTTTTAGTTATACATTGCCTTAAATGTTTATGTTTATTTATGAAATCTTTCGTTATATTTTTATCATTACTGAGCATCTGAGCTCACCCCTTTCAATGTTTTATTTTTCCCAGGATGTGAAGAAATATTTTATGACTGACCTACAGGGATAGTCTGAAAGGGGATAGAAGTGTGGACAATGGAGATTATTTTATTGTTATTTTTTTCACTTTATGATGTAATGTAACATTTATGAATGTATCTATTGTTTCCAAGTTTACTAAACTAATCGGTCTTTCGAGATATAATCTTTGTGATCACGCCAATGTTACTCAATAATGAACCGACACTGTGTAACTGGGGTCGGGGTGTTACAGTTGGTATCATAGGAAGTTTAGTACTATCCTTGGAAGCTAGATTTAGATATACTCTGATTAGAGCATATAGCCTCAAGATAGACTTTGAGGATTAGTATAGAAGAATTTCCTAGAATTTTGGTATTATAGAGATTTTTTGAGTTTTCTGAGAAATACATCCCTATATGGATATGAGCTGGTAGAGGTGGCTCTGGAACAGATGTACCTAGGGGTAAAACCCAAAAACACCGCTTTGAGCTAGACTTGAATGGGAACTGGTGCACGACAACGGGCCTTGCTGCACTCTTGGTTACGACACTCCCGGGGGATATGTTTACGATAATTATCATTTTCTTTAAAAAATATTATAAAGAGATTGTGAGTACATACTTCCTCAATGAAATTTTTTTTATGATTATGGATTATATTCATAAATAGTTAAATTTATGGTAAGTATTTTACAATTATGGAATTATGTATTTTAATTCATAAACTAATATAGTTTATGCCATTACATAGAAATGGTGCCTAGTGGGAGAAATGGAAACTGTATCAATGCACACACTCCATGTAGGGATTGCCCTCCTGCTCAAGATAATTATTGTGGAGCTGGAGATACAACTGGTGCTGATCAACTAATTACCATACTAGGATAACTAACTCAGGTTATTATTAATAACCTTACTCGTATGGAGCACACTGATCCGCAACGTGGAGGATCAATGTTAGACTGCCTCATGAGGCAACAACCGCCACCATTTAATGGGGGTAAAAATCCATTAGTAGCTGAGCAATGGATAAACTCCTTAGAGAAAATATTCCATGCCTTGGGGAGTAGTGAAAGGGAGAAGGTTGTCATTGCAGTCTACCACCTCACTGGAGATATCGATCAATGGTGGTCACTGATTCAAAACACAAAGGAAGATGAAGAAGAATCATGTATGTAATGGAGGGAGTTTAAGGAATTTTTTTTAGAAAAATACATTCCACATGACCATCGAGCAGATATAGAAAGGAAATTTATGAGTCTAAGGCAGAAGGAGGATGAGAATGTCGCAAAGTATGAGTCTAACTTTACAAGATTAGCGAGGCATGTTGTAGATTATATACGTAACCCAAGAAGTAAGATTGATCATTTCTTTGATGTGTTAAAACCATTCCTCCATCAAGCATTAGTCTCACAAATCTTCTCGTCATATGAAGATATTGTCTCGTGTTCTATCAAGATAGAAATGGAATTCTCTAAATCTAATGACCATAAAGTATAGCAAGAGATGAAGAGAACGGTGGAACAACAGACAGATAAAGGGAAAATGGGAAAGAAGGATTTTCCATTATGTGATAATTGTGGGAAGAATCACCCCGGTACTTGCCTAAATGGAATGGGAGTTTGTTATAAATGTGGACAAAAAGGTCACCAGGCTCGTGATTGCAAGGGAAAGAAAGAGGCTATCAATGTTGAATGCTACAATTGTAGGGAAATGGGGCATTATGCAAATTAATGTCCTAAGCGTCAGGGAAACCTACCTCAGAAAAGGCCAAGGGATCAAGGAAAATCTTATGCTTTTACTAGAGTTGAAGTGGAATAATCAATGTATTGGTGCTTTTGGACTCAAGGATTATGTTCTGGGTATAACGATAATGTGATATATATAAGGATTGTACTGCAGTACTTGTTGTTTCATTAAGGTTTTAATATGAATAATGTAATCATATTTTTAGTATTTGACAATAAGAGAAACATTACTTTGTTTGGGGAATCTGATGTTACAATTGATTTTGGAATTTAGAGAACTTTTAGAGAAAGTTTGGACAGAGGTATTATGGATAAATATAAAGGTTGGAATGGATTATGTTGGTCTTTGGATATTATTTTTTAAGGTTAATACATTTCTGAATATTATTTTTGGAATAGTATAATAGTATAGTTTTAGGAAAAAGACAACCTACAGGGTGGGGCATAACCCATCGCATCGGATAAAGCTGTAAGAATCGAACCCACAACCATAGTGTGACAGGCCTTTATTAACTACCACTAGCCTACATGAAGTCCCTGGTTATTACAAAATAGTTTTCCTATTCTAAATGGTATGTGGAACCTTATAATATTATGATAAATATAATAATTTTGAGTTCTATTATCTTTTTGAGTGAAATATGGGTTTGTGGTGAAAATTTATTAAAGTATGAAAGTCTACATGACAAGTATGTATATTTCCATACGTTCTTAGAAAATCTCCTAAATAAATTCCTCATCTTTATGAAAGTTAACTTAAAACAAAAATGTTGTCGGTTAACTTTTCCTTCTTGGGAATCAATGATCGTTTAATCAATTACATGTTTGTGATTTTCTTATAGTTAACATTCTCCTAATCCATTTTTCTACAACTCTCCATCATACCTTGATGGTTTTTTTTTCTTCCATATCCAAATTTTCATAGAATCCTAGTATGGGCTATCTTGGGTGACCTTTCAACTTATCTTTCTTTTAATGTTATATTTCTATTTAACTTATTTCCGATGTGGGTTTTCCACAAAGGTAATTTCTATTTTCAACCTTTTATTTTCAAATAAAATTTTCAAATTGCGAGGACGCAATTTATTGAAGGAGGAGAGAATGTAACACCTCGAGCTTCCACGATACGCTTCTCTTTCAATAATGCAATAGCTTGCATTGTACGCATGTTCGAGTTCTAACACACTGCGACAAATCAAAGTAGCTGTTATGAATAGTTATACCCACTTTTTAAAATTATAAAAATTTTATATTTCAAAATGGACTTCATTTTTGTATTCGTAATATCGAAATTATCCTAAGTTGAATTTTTTGTAACTTTCTAAGAACTTCCAATTTTTGATGAAAAGTGAAAAATACATAAAACAACTTTTTTAATAAAAATAATTCATAGTGATAAATTATACAATTTAGTGGTTTAAAGTATAATTAGAATATATTTTTACCATTCTATCCAATTTTGGTCATTAGAATTAATTTAACATTGAAATTGGACATGAACAGTTGTCAATCTTTTGATATATATTGTTTCTTAAAAACATGCTATTTGTTGAGACAACGTGAATTAATTATAAAATCAATTAATTAAACTTATATGTTTCAAATTTTTTAAAATATAAATCATTTTTTAATTCGGAATATCAATTATAACTTAGGGTGAAATTTTGGCATTGTTCTGAAAAAGTTCAATTTTTTATGAATAGTGAAACCACTAAGTGGTAGTTAAAAAACTGATTTTTCGTTTAAATGAAACATTACCACTTCTGTGATTTAATTTTCAAAAATCCGACATACATGGTTGTCATTAGGAAGTAAAATGTGGTTCAATGAGATTAAAATAATTTTTTGGTGAATATTAACTTTTAATTTTAATTAATCGTGATTAAAGGTAATTAGTGAAATTTAAGTTGAAAAGGATATTATAAAAATATGAAAATACCTTTACACTTGTCCTACCCCTATTTAATGTGTCATGTCCGACCAAGATAATCCATGGGTCAACTTGGGGAACCCATGGAGCCACAGGGGTAGGAAAATGACATAAATAACTTTTATTTAAAGTTAAAATAAAAACGGTGACAAACATAAGTTGTTTTACTAAAACAATTTTTAAATGGGGTTATAAAAGTCATATTTTTTACTATAAATTTTCATTAGAAATCTAAAAGGATTTGCTACATCATGATATTTGTTTTATAATTTTTAAACATTAAATAAATTAAATTATTTATGACACCATGATGATGCAGTGATGACCTCATTAATTAACGATTTTAATAAAATGTAAGGATAATGTAAAATATAAGAATTAAACATGTTAAAAGCCTATTGGATGAGTATATTTAGAACCCTTATCACCTTATACTAGAAATATATAAGTGTGGGTCCTTTAAAATCCAAAACTCATTATATAATAAAGTTACATTTCCTGACTTTCCAAGAGTGCCCCTCCTCTCCTCTTATAAAAGGCCCCCACCACTACCACCTTACTCACACCATCAAAGACTTTTGGCTCGGCCAAAGTCTGCCCAAATACTCTCTCAACTTCCCTATATTACTCCTAGAAGCCTCACTTTGGGCAGAATTTTTCCCAAGGAATCCTTTGGCTAAAATCAAAAAAGAGTTACCCGATTTTAAGGTAATGTCTTCTCTTATGTTATTTTGTTTTATTTTGCTTCTCCAACCTCTTAAAATCTTTTTATTTATTTCTTTTGAAAAAAAACCTGTGTCTTAAATATACTAGGATGTTTTTATGTGATATATTTGATTTACACTTACACACACCTTCGTCTAATGGTTAAAGAACATATTGTTTCTGTGGTAGGTAAATTTCTGCCTCACGAAATGATGATTGTTCAATATTCTTTTAACACCTCTAATGGTGGCCATTATGATGAAAATATTTTTATATATGATATATATTATGTTTTTCTTTTTCGTATTATTCTTTATTTTTTATTTATGTAATACCATTACGATTTCCATTATGTTTAAACGCGATAATTTCATTTTAGGAAGTGCGGACTACCGCCCCCTCAAAGTGAATTGAATCGTTAATGCCATATGTGGGATGTATAAAGAATGGAGTAAATATAATTATAAATTATATTATAATGGAATTATATTATAACTTTATATAATTATAACTTCATTTCATTAAATACGAAATAGGAATGAATGTAGCGTTCATGCGTACATATGGCTTACCATCTCCATGAACGGTGCATTTCATTTCTTATCTCTAAATGTTATGTAATATTTTAAATAAATGTATATACTGGATATATATGATATATATGATATCTACATCATGGATATAACTATGGAGATAATGTATTTTCTACCACATAAACAACTTGTAATTATAAGATGTTTATTGTTGAATCAAGTACCAAAGATCGATAAAACGACCGTTATTAACTTAAATGACTACATAATTTTCGTAACATGGTAATAAGTGATATAAAAGGAATAATGAACATGAAAAATGTTCTTTAGAAAATAGAAATTAACTCTAGTTTATAATTCAGGAGATTAAAGAATGATCGAGACAAGTCGGACATGAGGTAAGGGAACTTCTTAACCCAATTTTCGTTCTTTGGGTAAATCTCCTAATATCTAATTATTTCATGATATTATTATGTCCTATCTTGTATTTATACTTTATTTATGTGTACTTAGAGTGAATACACATAATAGATCTATTTTATTTTAAAATTGATCTTTTTAAGGACTTTTTCTCAATCTCATTTCATTGAGGCATATTTGGTTTTATACACAACTTTCATTTATACGGTGTATAAGCACCTTTGACTTTTACTTTTAATCAAAAAGAATCTTTTTATATGAAGCATTTTTACTAAACGACAAAAGTATTTTTTTTTTCTTACATATGCGGAGAAAATGAATTCTCCGCCGCCGTGACTATTATTTGAGTTTCGGCTTCCTCTATAATCCATAACTCTTTTTAAAAGAAAAATAAATACCATGTTTTACTTTTATTTTATTTTGGTATTGAAAATGGTTTTGATAAGTTTTTTATTATATCAATGTGTTGTATTTATATCTTTTGATTGAAGTGTGGAAATATTATTTTTTGTTTATGCATGTTTTATGTGATACAATTATGTTACGATTTATGATATGTTTAATCCTGTTCATATGAGGAATGCATTGGAATTAATAAGTAACAGGTGGAGCCCGCTATAGCTCCTCGATGCATTGGTAGGTCTAATGAGACAAACTAGCTTCTTGGAATGAGGCCTTCACAAAATCTTATTTGTGGTCTTGGCACGAGGCCTTGGATACGTGGTTATGATAGTCTGGCATTATGCATTCCATCTTTATGAAAATGGTTATTGATATTGCATGTGATTATTCGTCCAGTAGAATATCTACGTGAAGAAGTAAATGACATTATCTCATTTTACTTTTTCCATATTATTTTGAAGTTAAAGTTTAAAAGCCTTTTGTTTTAGTTATACATTGCCTTAAATGTTTATGTTTATTTATGAAAGCTTCCACTATATTTTTATCCTTACTAAGCATCTGAGCTTACCCCTTTCAATGTTTTATTTTTCCAAGGATGTGAAGAAATATTTTATGACTGACCTACAGGGATAGTATGAAGGGGATAGAAGTGTGGACAATGGAGACTATTTTTTTCACTTTATGATGTAATGTAAAATTTATGAATGTATCTAGTGTTTCCAAGTATACTAAACTAATCGGTCTTTTGAGACTTGATCTTTGTGATCACGCCAATGTTACGCAATAATGAACCGACTCTGTGCAACTGGGGTCGGGGTGTTACAGTTGGTATCATAGGAAGTTTAGTACTATCCTTGGAAGATAGATTTAGATATACTCTGATTAGAGCACATAGCCTGAAGATAGACTTTGAGGATTAGTACAGAAGAATTTCTTAGAATTTTGGTATTATAGAGATTTTTTGAGTTTTCTGAGAAATACATCCATGTTTGGATATGAGAAGGTAGAGGTGGCTCTGGCACAGATGTACCTAGGGGTAAAACCCAAAAACACCTCTTTAAGCTAGACTCGAACGGGAACTGGTGCATGACAACGGGCCTTGCTGCACTCTTGGTTACGACACTCCCGGGGGATATGCTTACGATAATTATCATTTTCTTTACAAACCATTATAAAGGGATTGTGAGTACATACTTCCTCAATGAAAACATTTTTATGATTATGGATTATATCCATAAATAGATAAATTTATGGTAAGTATTTTACAATTATGGAATTATGTATTTTAATTCATAAACTGATCTAGTTTATGCCATTGCTTAGAAATGGTGCCTAGTGGGAGGAATGGAAACCGTATCAATGCACACACTCCATGTAGGGATTTCCCTCCTACTCAAGATAATTATTGTGGAGCTGGAGATACAACTGGTGCTGATCAACTTATTACCATACTAGGATAATTCACTCAGGTTATTATTTATAACCTTACTTGTATGGAGCACCCTGATCCGCAATGTGGAGGATCATTGTTAGAAGGATTCATGAGGCAACAACGGCCAACATTTAATGGGGGTACAAATCCATTAGTAGTTGAGCAATGGATAAACTCCTTAGAGAAAATATTCCACGCATTGGGGAGTAGCGAAAGGGAGAAGGTTGTCATGGCAGTCTACCGCCTCACTAGAGATGCCGATCAATGGTGGTCAATGATTCCAAACTCAAAGGAATATGAAGAAGTATCAAGTATGGAATGGAGGGAGTTTAAGGAAATTTTCTTAGAAAAATACTTTCCACATGACTATCGAGCAGATATGGAAAGGCAATTTCTGAGTCTGAGGCAGAAGGAGAATGAGAATGTCACAAAGTATGAGTCTAACTATACAAGGTTAGCGGGGCATGCTGCAGATTATATACGTAACCCAAGAAGTAAGATCAATCGATTCTTTGATGTGTTAAAACCATTTCTCCGTAGAGCATTAGTCTCACAAACCTTCTCGTCGTATAAAGATATTATCTCATGTTCTATCAAGATTGAAAAGGAATTCTCTAAATCTTATGACAATAAAGTAAAGCAAGAGATAAAGAGAATGGTGGTAAAAGAGACAGATAAAGGGAAAATGGGAAAGAAGTATTTCCCATTATGTGATAATTGTGGGAAGAATCACCTCGGTACTTGCCTAAAATGAATGGTAGTTTGTTATAAATGTGGAAAAAAAGGTCACCAAGCTCGTGATTACAAGGGAAAGAAAGAGGCTATCAATGTTGAATGCTATAATTATAGGGAAATGGGGAATTATGCAAATGAATGTCCTAAGCGTCAGGGAAAATTACCTCAGAAAAGGCCAAGGGATCAAGGAAAATATTATTCTTTTACTACAATTAAAGTGGAATAATCAATGTATTGGTGCTTTTGGACTCAAGGATTATATTCTGGTTATAAGGATACTGTGATATATATAAGGATTGTACTACAGTACTTGTTGTTTCGTTATGTTTTTAATATGAATAATGTAATCATATTTTTAGTAAGTGACAATAAGAGAAACATTACTTTGTTTGGGGAATATGATGTTACAATTGATTTTGGAATTTAGATACCTTTTAGGGAAAGTTTGGACAGAGGTATTTTGGATAATTATAAAGGTTAGAATGGATTAAGTTGATATTTGGATATTATTGTTTAAGGTAAATACATTTCTAAAGATTATTTTTGGAATAGTATAATAGTATAGTTTTAGGAACAAGACAACCTGCAGGGTGGGGCATAACCCATCGTGTCAGACAAAGCTGTAGGAATCGAACCCACAACCATAGTGCGATAGGGCTTTATTACCTACCACTAGCCTACAGGAAGTCCCTGGTTATTACAAAATAGTTTTCCTAATCTTAATGGTATGTGGAACCTTATAATATTAGGATAAATATAATATTTTTGAGTTCTATTATCTTTTTGAGTGAAATATGGTTTTGTGGTGAAAATTTATTAAAGAATGGAAGTCTACATGACAAGTATGTATATTTCCATTTGTTCTTAGTAAATCTCCTAAATAAATTCCTCAACATTATGAAAGTTAACTTTAAACAAAAATGTTGTCGGTTAACTTTTCCTTTTGGGGAATCAATGATCGTTTAACCAATTACAAGTTTGTGATTTTCTTATAGTTAACATTCTCCTAATCTATTTTTCTACAACTCTCCATCAGACCTTGATGGTTTGTTTTTCTTCCATATCCATATTTTCATAGAATCCTAGTATGGGCTATCTCGGGTGACCTTTGTACTTATCATTCCTTATTTTACAGTTATATTTCTATTAACCTTATTTTTGATGTGGGTTTTCCACAAGGGTATTTTCTATTTTCAACCTTTTATTTTCAAATAAAAATTTCAAATTGTGAGGACGCAATTTATTGAAGGAGGGGAGAATGTAACACCTGGAGCTTCCATGATACGCTTCTCTTTCAATAATGTAATAGCTTGCATTGTACGCAAGATCGAGTTCTAACACACCACAAATAATCAAAGTAGCCATTATGAATAGTAATACCCACTTTTTAAAATTATAAAAATTTTATATTTTAAAATGGACTTCATTTTTGTATTCGTAATGTCGAAATTATCCTAAGTTTAATTTTTTGTAACTTTCTAAGAACTTCATATTTTTGATGAAAAGTGAAAAATACTGAAAACAAATTTTTTAATAAAAATAATTTATAGTGATAAATTATACTATTTATTGGTTTTAAAGTATAATTAGAATATATTTTTACCATTTTATCCAATCGTGGTCATTATAATTAATTTAACATTGAAATTGGAAATGAACAATTGTCAATCTTTTTATATATATTGTTTCTTAAAAACATGGTATTTGTTGCGACAACTGGAGTTAATTATAAAATTAATTAATTAAACTTATATTTTTTTAATTTTATAAAATAGAAATCATTTTTGTATTCGGAATATCAATTATATCTTAGGGTGAAATTTTGGCATTGTTCTGAAAAACTTCAATTTTTTATGAATAGTGAAACCACTATGTGGTAGTTAAAAAGCTGATTTTTCATTTAAATGAAACATTACCACATCTATGATTTTATTTTCAAAAATCCTACATAAATGGTTGTCATTAGGAAGTAAAATGTGGTTCAATGAGATTAAAATAAATTTTTGGTGAATAGTAACTTTTAAGTTTAATTAATCGTGATTAAAGGTAATTAGTGAAATTTAAGTTAAAAAGGTTATTATAAAAATATGAAAATACCTTTACACTTGTCCTACCCCTATTGTATGTTTCATTTCCGACCAAGAAAATCCATGGGTCAACTTGGGGACCCCATGGAGCCACTTTGGTAGGAAAATGACATAAATAACTTTTATTTAAAGTTAAAATAAAAACTGTCACAAACATAAGTTGTTTTACTAAAACAATTTTTAAATGGGGTTATAAAAGTCATATTTTTTACTATAAATTTTAATTAGAAATGAAAAAGGATTTCTTAAATCATGATATTTGTTTTATAATTTTTAGACATTAAATAAATTAAATTATTTATGACAGCATGATGAGGTAGTGATTACCTCATTAATTATCAATTTTAATAAAATGGAAGGATAATGTAAAATCTAAGAATTACACCTTTTCAAAGCCTATTGGATGAGTATATTTCGAACCCTTATCACCTTAGCCTCGAAATATATAAGTTTGGGACCTTTAAAATCCGAAACGCATTATATAATAAAGTTACATTTCATGACTTTCCAAGAGTGCCCCTCCTCTCCTCTTATAAAAGGCCCCCACCACTACCACCTTACTCACACCTTCAAAGACTTTTGGCTCGGCCAACGTCTGCCCAAATACTCTCTAAACTTCCCTCTATTACTCCTAGATGCCTCACTTTGGGCATAATTCTTCTTAAGTATCCTTTGGCTCAAATCAAAAAAGAGTTACCTGTTTTTAAGGTAATGTCTTCTCTTATGTTATTTTGATTTTTTTTTCTTCTCCAACCCCTTAAACTCTTTTTATTTATTTATTTCGAAACAAAACCAGTATCTTCAATATAATAGGATGTTTTTATGTGATGGATTTGATTTACACTTACACACACCTTCTTTTAATGGTTAATGAACATACTATTTCTGTGGTAGGTAAATTTCTGCCTCACGAAACGATGATTGTTAAAAATTCTTTTAACACCTCTAATGGTGGCCATTATGATGAAAATATTTTTATATATGATATATATTATGGTTTTTTTTCTTATTATTCATTATTTTTCATTTATGGAATACCTTTACGATTTCCATTTTAGGTAAACGTGATAATTTCATTTTAGGAAGTGCAGACTACCGCCCCCTCAAAGTGATTTGAATCGTTAATGCCATATTTGGGATGTATAAAGAATGGAGTAAATGATATTATAAATTATATTATACTGGAATTATATTATACCTTTATATAATTATAACTTTATTCCATTAAATACTAAATAGTAATGAATGTAGCGTTCATGCATACGTACGGCTTACCGTCTCCATTAATGGTGCATTTCATTTCTTACCTCTAAATGTTATGTAATATTATAAATTAATGTATATACTGGATATATATGATATATATGATATATAAATCATGGATATAATTCTTTAGATAATGGATATTCTACCACATAAGAAACTTGTAATTATAAGAAGTTTATTGTTGACTCAAGTACCAATGATCGACAAAACGACCGTTATTAACATAAATGACTACATAATTTTCGTAACATGGTTATAAGTGATATAAAAGGAATAATGAACATGAAAAATGTTCTTAAGAAAATATAAATTAACTCTAGTTTATTATTCAGGAGATTAAAGAACGATCGAGTCAAGTCGGACACGAGGTAAGGGAACTTCTTAACCAAATTTTTGTTCATTGGGTTAATCTCCTACATTCAAATTATGTCATGATATTATTATGTCCTATCTTGAATTTGTACTTTCTTTATGTGTACATGTAGTGAATACACATAATAGATATATTTTATTATAAAAATGCTCTTTGTAAGTACTTCGCCTCAATCTCCTTTCATCGAGGCATATTTGGTTTAATACACAACTTTCATTTATATGGTGTTTAAACCTCTTTGACTTTTAATTTTAATCAAAATGAATTTTTTATATGAAGCATTTTTACTAAACGACAAAACGAATGTTTTTTCATACGTATGCGGCGACAATGACTTCTCCTCCGCCATGACTATTATTTGAGTTTTAGATTCCTCTATAAGCCATAACATTTTTTTATAGAAAAATAAATACCATGTTTTACTTTTCTTTTATTTTGGTGTTGAAAATGGTTTTGATAAAGTTTTTATTATATAAATGTGTTGTATTGATATATTATGATTAAAGTGTGGAAATATTATGTTTTGTTTATGCATGTTTTATGTGATACAATTATGTTATGGTTTATGATATGTTTAAACCTGTTAATATGAGGAATGCGTTGGACTTAATAAGTGACGGGTGGAGCCCGCTATTGCTCCTCGATGCATCGGTAGGTCTCATGAGACAAAGTAGTGTCTTGGCATGAGGCCTTGACAAAATCGTATTTGTGGTCTTGGCACGAGGCCTTGGCTACGTGGTTATGATAGTATGGCATTATGCATTCCATCATTATGAAATTGGTTATTCATATTGCATGTGATTATTATACCATTAGAATATCCATGTGAAGAAGTAAATGAAATTATCTCATTTTTCTTTTTCCATATTATGTTGAAGTTCACGTTTAAAAGGCTTTTGTTTTTGTTATACATTGCCTTAAATGTTTATGTTTATTAATGAAAGCATCCACTATATTGTTATCCTTACTGAGAATCTGAGCTCACCCCTTTCAATGTTTTATTTTTCCCAGGATGTGAAGAAATATTTTATGACTGACCTGTAGGGATAGTCTGAAGGGGATAGAAGTATGGACTATAGAGACTATTTTATTGTTATTTTTTCATTTTATGATGTAATGTAACATTTATGAATGTATTTAGTGTTTCCAATGCTACTAAACTAATCGGTATTTCGAGACTTGATCTTTGTGATCACGCCAATGTTACGCAATAATTCACTGACTCTGTGTAACTGGGGCCGGGGTGTTACACATGGGGTCGGGGGGGGGGGGGGGGGGTAAGTCCAAGGGTGTGGTGGGGGCTATCCAATGGGGTGAGGGGGGAGGGCTTTCTAGGGGTGTGGGAGTGCTATCCAGGGTTTGGTGGGGTATACATGATGGTGGGGGGTTATCCCAGGGAGTTTGGGGTTATCTATGGGGTTGGGGGCAGTCCATGGGTGTGGTGGGGGCTGTCCAGTGGTGTGAGGGGGTGTGGGTGGGATTTCCAGGGGTGTTAGAGTGCTATCTTGGGTGTGGGGGGTATACATGAGGGTGAGGGGTTGTCCCGGTTTGTTTGGGGCTGTCCAGGGGGTCCGGGGCAGTTCAGGGGTGTTGTGGGGGTTGTCCAGTGGGGTGAGGGGGTGTAGTTCAGGGGTTGGTGGGGGCTATCCAGTGGGGTATGTTTTTAATGTTATCAATGTAAATGCTTAATTTTTTTGGTTCTTGTTTTGGTCTTCTTTGGTTTTTGAGGTATGATTAGTTTTCTTGGTTTCTGGTTGTTTCTGGAGAGAGAAGAAGACTGCATTCCATTTTAAAAAAATTGGTATTTTACGTCGGTTATAAAGTAACCAACGTGATAAAGGAATGGGGAAGGGTTTATCACGTCATTTATTTGAATAACAGATGTGATAAACACCCATGGAATGGTTTATCATGTAGATTATTTAATAACTGATGTGATAAACGGCCTGGGAACTGGTTTATCAGGCCAGTTATTATATAACTGACGTGATAAACCACTTCCCAGGGCTTTTATGACGTCAGTTATTAAATAACCGACATTATAACCCATTTTCAGGTCCTTTTATCATGTCAGTTATTTAATAATCGATGTGATAAACCATTTCCCATGCCTTTTATCACGTCGGTTATTTAATAACCCACGTGATAACCCCCCCCCCTCCCCACTTGTTTATCATGTCGGTTATTATATAACTAATGTGATAAACCTTTTCCCATGGGTTTATCACATCGGTTATTAAATAACCGACGTGATAAACATCTCCGGAACTGTTTTATCACATTAGTTATCTAATAACCGACATGATAAACCCTCCCCCTGGGTTTTTCACGTCGTTTAATTAATAACCGACATGATAAACACCGTGATGTTTTTTTTACTTCGGTTTTTAAATAACCGACATAAAAACAATATTTATAACGTCGTTCGTATTAATGTCGGCTAAAACCCGACGTAAAAAATAAAAAATAACCGACATTAAAAAAGTTTTCTTCACTAGTGAGTATAGAAAAGTATTGGATGGTTCTGGAATGTTCCTTAGTCCCGCTACCTCCATGTCATCTTGTAATCAATATTGAGGGTCAAAGGGTTCAATAAATTCACTTGAGTTTAAGCAATAATCAAACCCCTATCTCAAGAATTATGGTGACCATGCATTTGTTGATGCGAGTCAGTGTTCTTCATCCACCACAACTAGGTTCCAATGGAACTTCTTGTACATCGATCATCGGTTCATGGTTCTGTGTCACTCTTCACTGCCCACCGAAACCAGCTGTGTCCTCCAAGGGTTTGGTATATCGGCACTTGGTCATGACTTCGCTTGTTTGCGGAGCAGTGCCGATACCTCTCCCCATGCTCCATATAAATTGAAGATGGAGATTGTAAATAAAGTCATTGGGAATTAATGATAACTCATTGATTATGAAGATTATTAATTCCCCAACATTGTTGTTACATAGATTTAAGGGTCAATCCATTTAATGGCTTGACACATCGCTAGCCCCACACTCATCTTGTCCAATGGAAGATAAGAATGAAAATAAAATAATAATAAAAATTAATTTTATTTCTTTTAAAAATTCACAAAACATAAATTTTTTTATCTAGACCTACTATTGTTAATGTAAGGCCTCCCTAATGAGAATCTCATCTTTATGGGTTCAACGGTACCCTCAAATTTTTAATCTGAGCATTGGTTCAAAAGTTAGGAAACACTGCTCATGCATTTACTAAACGTACCTGAAAAAAAGTTCATAAAATTATTAACAGTCACCCCTGACTCATGCCGGTTGATGTCAGGAACCACCTAAGGATAAAATTCCATTACAAGCCCAATGGTACTCAACAATTTTCAAACTGATATACCATTTAGAAGTTATGGAGTCTACAATAAAATAATTATCACTTAATTATTTTATTTATGGCCAAAAAATAACTTTCACTTGTGGCCTGAACTGGACAATGATTGTATTTACCTAAAAATATCTTACCCTCAAGAGCTTAGGGATTTTTAATCTATATCACCGTTAGTGAGGTAAAAGTATTTGAAAAATAAAATAACATTATTTAAATATTTTATTTATGGTTATGCCATTTTCAGGTTTTCTCACAGGAAGCCTATGCCGACGAAACCTAAGAAATTATTAGGGTAAACCATCCTCTTGAATGCAATAGTTCCCTCGGAATTCTGATCCATTAAACCATTTAAAAGTAATTCCACTTTTTCAGAAAAACTGCTTACGCGTGCTAATTAAAGCTTAACATAACTTCAAAGGATCATTTCAGGCACTCTGGGCCTCAGAATCATGCACCATCAGCTTTCTAGGTCTTGAAATAATTCCATATAATTAAAAACAAATATATAGAAATTTCGAGAAATTTAATTATAGGTTTATTCTAAAAAAGTCACTCCATTTTCATTATTTCTTTTTAATATGAACATTAAAAAAATGTAAAATAATTTATTGAAAATATTTTATAATATTGGCGTAAAAGAAAATTTTATGACTCAAATTAATAAAAATTAATAAATTAACATTAAAACCATTTTATAAAAATTCAAATTATAAGTAATATGAATTATACACCATTGGAAAAACAAAATGATATTACATTTGTAATATGGAGTGGAAAATAAAAATAAGGCTTTAATGGGATATCATTTTAAATATATTAAAAATATATTTATTCGAACTAAAATCATAAAGAGAGTGATAGAGTATTAATTTTAAAAAAGATGAAGGTTAATTTCATGATTACCAAAAATAAAACATATTAGGTTTTTAAAAATATAAAAAGAGAACATTAGATGGATGTGTGAATATATATATTGAAGTGAAAATGACTGGTTAGAGAGAATAAAAATTATTCTAAACATAATCAATGGTTTTGAATAAATATATCCATAAATATAATTACATTGAACATAAGTAGAAAAATAACTATAATATCAATGTAGAATAAAATATAACAATTTTTTATAACCATATATAATGTGGAATCATTATGAATCAATAAAATAAATTGTGTTAAGTAAACCCCTACCTTTAAACTTGGCTTCTATAAATGAAATTTTATCTCTCCTAACATATAAATAAACATACTAATAAACTATTTTGTAAACTTATACATATCAATTAAATAGTGAAACAACTTTATATTCTGTTACTATTACCTCATCTTTATGATAAGTAACAAAATTAGAATAGTAAAAAGGGTTTACTATCTTATGAAACTGTGATACATGCATCACGTAAACATAAAAAACAATAATTATTTAAATAAATATTTATTATCTAAAAATTTATTTCATTTTCCTTAGTAAAAGTATCCACTTGACAATATTAATTAAATAAATGGGTGAGATAAAATTCGAGTGAGCAGATATACATAAAATAAGGAAAAAATGCATTAATCAATAGTACATGGGTGAACATAATCATAATAATCATAACATAAAAATTAGATTATCATCATTATAAAAAGTTGGACATTTTAAATAGGAATGGAATGCGGAATATATATAATAATTAAATATCATAAAATATAGATCAATTAACAAAGATAATTATGAAAAAATAGGGCATCATGTTCACACCGAATATATGTGCTGAAATCATTAAATAAAAATTGTGGAAGAAAAATTTGCATCAAGTTAATTCAAAATACAGATTATTTCATGAGATATATGACATTATTTAATTTATTATAGGGATATATAATTCTATTCCCATCAGTCACATCATAAAATTCTCATAAGCACATATTCCATAGGGAATTATAACATATTACAATCGTAGTCATCAAATAATCCCATGGAAATGAATGTGTTTCATAAATAATTTCCCATGTCATAAATTAGGGAATAAACATTAAAGATCCCAATTGTATATGTTATATTATAAATTTTCATAAAACATCATTTTTCATTTTATAAAAATGAAATATTGAAGATTTAATATAACATTTTAAGATAGTAAATCCATTTTGAAGAATCTATGAAATTGGAATATGAATAATTTTTATAGGGTAATAAAATATTTATACTATAAAAAAGGGATGAAATAGTGACATTTAATTTTTACACTATTTATAATAATATTCATACTATAATTAAGTGAACTTGGAGACAGCCTAAAATAAGTTCAGTTTGAGAATCACCTTACCTTGAATCCCAATTTATTTCATCTCTTTTCAACATCTAGACTAATAAACATATGATTATTAAAAAATAGAACCAGAAGTGTATTATGATTATTTTTTAACTCTTGATCATTAATAAACATTTAATGTTATTCCTAAATTCTCTTTGTTAGATGTGGAATGTTTTTATATTATATTTATCTTTAAACATATCAAAATGATTCTATATGATGATATTTTAGTATTTAAATTTATAAATTATTAATATCAAATCATGAAAAATTCATTATGATATATATTTAAATATTTAGATACAAAACAATTTATTTTATTCATCTATAATGGTTGTGATAATTATAGAGTTGACAATGTCCTTGTGGGAGGTTAACCGACTGCTGAAATGAAATTTTCATAAGAGGAAGAAGGAAAAGTATGGAATATAAATAAATCATAAATATAACCATTAAAGAATGTCAAATAATTTATATAATTTTTAAATACTTTTAAAATAATCATAAAATATTTTTTTGAATCAAATAGAGACAATGATAATTAGAATATGAAAATGAGAATAAATGATACTGAAAACATTCCCTATTCTATGTGTTTCTTCTTTCCTACACTGCTACATTCTATGATGGATTAGAGTTCATTACTCCAAAAAAATCCATAAGGATTATATGGGTACTGAGATATGGGATTTGGTTAGTTATTTATCTTTTCTGAGTGAGTGAGGGTGTTTTTTATAAATTATGGATAATGGGTAATTTATATATAAGGATATGTATATTTTAAGGATATAATATTTAATAAATTATTATATTCAATTTAATCCTTTAAATAGTTATATTGTTGAAATTATTAAATATAATAGAATAAAGTAAAAGCATTTTATGACTATTAATTATACTGTAATATCTATTTATTGGGTTAATGAAAATGAGAATAGAAAAATGAAAAAAACTATTTTTCAAAAGTAATCTTTAGACATTAAACTTTAGAAAATGACATTTAGGTTTATAAAACAATTATATTTAATTTAAATGAAAAATTTATGAAATTAAATATTTTTTGGTTTTCTCAATATTTACATACTATATTATTTCACTATTACATCATTGATTATGTAATTTAAAAAAACATTTACAAAAAATGTATCTTTATTTTTATCTAAAATTAAATCATTTCAATTAATTTACAAAAAATAAAACCTAGATTACTCATGGTATATATTAATTACATTAAATAACATCATTCTTGAGTTAAAATTACTATTATATTAGACACGTTACTATTCCCAATGGTCATGTCACTATTCCCAGCATTCTGGTTACATTTTATAATGGTTAGGTTACAATTCCAATGGACACGTTAAAATTCCCACAGTCAAATTACATCATAAAAATACAACTTCAATCATTTATTAAACATTAAATAAAATTTCCCCAATGGTTATATATATTCCTTTCATTAGATGTCGATTTGTTTAGTAATATTATTTTTCTTTTCCATAATGTTGTTTTTGGCGTAAATTATTCATGATGATTTGAAGGATCCATGTTTTCACATTCTAATTATTCTATTTAATTTTTTTTCCATTATAATATTTGGAATTTTCCTGGGTTTATTATTTTACTAATGTGAAAATATACATTAAAGATCGTTTCCATTAACAAATAGAGAGGTGGGTTATATATTAAAATAATTAATAATAATTTATTGAAACCAAGATTTAAGATATTACATTTCAAATTTCTTATTATTGTATTTAATATTTAAAGAAATAAATACCGAGAATTACGAAATTTATTTATTGGTGAATGTTGATCATTCAAAAATACTCTTTTGGATTATTATTGTGACACTATGGGGGTTTAGATAATGAGTCCCTCTAGCGGTGATCCGCATTTCCTTCTATGATCTCCAAGAAACACCACTCGATCCCTAGGATTTTTGAATGGTGATTCGAATGTCATTAATTTTTCTTTTTAAATATCTAATCCTTTAGCGTTGAATATATCACAATTTCACATCACATTCTTTAGAGGGTTATAGATATAGGAGTTGAGATAGAATTCATTGTGCGCAATAATTCACTATTCATAATTTGTGGATGTTATACACAATAGACATAGACATATATTTATAGAGTTAGGATTTATGTTAAAATGTTATTTAATTTCATACAATCCATTATATAACATTTATTACCTTTAATAATCCCCATCCAAAAAAATTTGAATTATACTGTTATTTTTTCCTATAGAGCACAAACATGTGAAAACTCATATATTATATGATGGTATTATTAATTAATAATTTTCAACAGACACGTTCTTGGTCTATTTAATCTTCCTAAGCATTTATTTATCAACTGAAAATATATTTTATTCAAAAATAAACACTTTTCCATAATCAAAAAAAAATTATTATAATATTCAATAAATAAAATAATTTTTTTTCACATTTCAATGAAAAAATATTTAATTCATTAAGGCGATCAATATATATTGAATAAAATTATTCCTCAAGCATGAGAATAATATTTCTTCAATTAATTAAAATCAAATATAATTTAATCGATATCAATGGAAACACGAAGTCTGTGACTCTATAGGATTTTATCTAATTTACAATTGGCGAGATTGACTAAATTCCAATATTATATTATAGTAATGGGAAAATGATCCAAAAAGAAATCAATTAATGCTAAAATTTCAACAACCACATATGAATGGTCACTTTGTAATATATTCGATTTGTCACAAAATATCATCAAGTTGGTTTCACAATCATGTCACCAACTTATATGCTATATATGTATTTATTTGACTATCAGAAATAAAAACATCACTACATAATTTCCATGGAATCTAATATGTTAGTTATATTTAAATCAAATCAATAAGACATCATCTTCTATAAATAAGAGAGGATAAAATTCTTCCTCGACATATTCATTAATGACATGTCACTCATGATGCACCTATCATATCCAACATCACCATGAAATTCTATCATCATGGGTTATGAAATAAATATGAGTACATGATTCGTAACATCCATCAAATATGTACCTAAATATTAAGGACCATCACACACACTAACATGTAGGAATATTTGATGAAAAAAAATATTAGTAATTCCTATTGGTGAGTCTATTCTCATAATCTATCATCTTTAATATTATCATTTGATAACTTCTTGAGAAGAATAATTATCTACCTATGAGTAATCTCATATGAATTTCAATGTTTTATGTTTCCCATCATACTATGTTATCAGACAACAATCATTTTTTAAGAATTTGGTCATAACACATCAATGTTCTTATCATAGTGGTGAACTACTATGACATTGTTAATGTAAAGTTTACATTAGGACATTATTACATTTGATTAATGAAAAAAAATATTTAATAATGTGTTTTATTAATATTCAATACATATATCACACATGTAATCAATATTTAAAAATATGGTACTAGGACACCAACTCCAATAAATTCACAATTAGACTAAATCCATCTTATTATGACCTTCAGTCTGATAGACCTCACATCATAATCATATTTCATCTGATTCAAGGCTTTATTCAAGGGGTCATCCATATTTTCTTCCATTGAAATACTTCTCACTACAGTTTCACCACTTTGAGAAAATTACCTCAAGAGATGATATTTCTAATTTATGTGCTTCATTTACTGATGTGACCATGGATCTTATACACGATCCATCACTATAATACAAATCACATTAAGGTGTGATAAGATATTTACTGATATATACCACATCATGCTATTCTATGAGGATTCACATCCATACTGCTTCTTTATCTTCCTCAGAATTGCTAAAATACTTAGACTCTACTATTGAATATTCAATAAAATCTTTATTTGATATATTATATCTCACATCATGCCCATTAAAAGTGAATATGTATCCCATTTGTGAATTTCTATTATCCATATCAGTTTGGAAAATAAAATATGCATATTAATTGATCACTAGTTCATCATCTCATCCTCAAACTATGAACACATCCTAAGAATGTCTTTGATATTTTACGATAATCCTACCTACCATCCAATGGTTATTACCTTGATCTATATGATATATTCATACCATAATTAATGAGAAGAGAACATCTATCCATGTATATAGTATAGAATATATGGATAACCCATTATTTGATCCATATAGAATCCTCATTATTATATTTATTTTCTCATGTGTAAGATGAGACATTTTATAGGAAAAATGAATGTCATGTGATGCTGGCAACAATCCCACATTTGACTGTTCCATACTAAATAACATCATTATCCTGTCAATGTATGTACATTGACATAGGTCTAGAACCTCTTATATCTATCATGATTGATATTGATCACATTAATATACGCTACACCACCCAAGTCTTTTATAGATAATCATTCATTCCACCATGACTTAACAGAGTTCATGATTGGTTTATTTCTAATGAGTAATATGGAATCATCATCTACTATTAAGATAATGACAGAACTCCCAGTAAATATTTTATAGGAACACAACTCTCATTCATTTTTTATGAAACCAAATATTGTTATGGCCTCATCAAATGAATGTTCTATATCTAGGATTCTTGATTTAATCAATAAATGGATCTTTGCAACCTACATACCTTATTAGAATCCTTTAGAGTCACAAAACCAATATTCATTTCAATCAACTAGGATTTTCATCTATTTTAGGGTCTACCAAAATCCTTGTGTGGTTTGGTATATGGAATCTATTTTGGAATTAACGGCTTCTTGAACATGAAAAAATTTCTTCCACTTATAGCTTCCTTATAGTTTATAGGATCATTATTAACAACTAATAATGATTTACCATTCTTGACAACTATTAAAACATATCATTTTAGTTCTATGATCTCTCTAGAACTATTAAAAATTAATTGTTTCTTTAGAATAATTTATTCTTCCATGGGGCATTGTGTAATTTGTACATATACCAACTCATTTGTATCTTAGGCCCATACGTCATCGATTTCTATTTCTCTCCCATTATCTATATTAGTAATAAATTCCTTCTCATGAAATGTTGGAAGTCTATCAACCAAAATAAATTATATAATTATTTAATAGGTATTATCCCTTATTTTTTTGATATACTACAAATATACACTTTTGACTCTATTTTCGAGCTTGTTACCTTAATAAGACATTAAAAATGTTCACAACATACCACATATGATTAATAGAACACATTTTTGTCTACATTCCATAATTTTTACAGTATATAATCTGTTTCTTTAGTTAGTAATCAATTTATTATGTATGTTTTTTATAAAACGTATCCCCATAAGGATATTGGATGACTAACCTGACTCATCATTGATCGCACCATGGAAAAAAATTATGGTTCCTCATTTAACTTACAACATTCCACTAATGAATAGAAAAAGGAGTGAGTTGAACAAAAATCAATAAATCCCATAAATATTTAATGAAGTTGTCATTAATATATTCTCCAACACGTTCTGATAAAATTTTCTAAATATTTTTATTAAGTTGGTTCTCATATTCATTCATTTATTCCATTAATTTATCAACATAATACTTCTTATTAATCGTTAAGTAGACATTTCCATAACTACTAAAATCATTAATAATAGTTATGAAGTATGATTACTCAACCATTTCTTCAATATGAAATGGTCCACACTAATAAATTTTTTCTAATTCAAAAATCCCATTATTTTTTTCACCTTTCCACTAAATGGGTCTTTTTCCATTTTAATATGTAAACATGCATGACATAAACCATATTGTTTTAGTTAAAATGAATCTCACTATATGTCTAGATGTAATTTCATCAATTTCATTTCATTTACAATACCTTATTGGTGAAGCCAAATTTGGGTATGGTATGATTCCTTTGAAGTTACTTCATTATCGATTCACATTATTTTGATAATGTAATCTAAGATATAAATATTGTTATTTAAATATTACATACAATAAAAATGATATATTTATAAAAGAATCAATTGTATTCCCAAATTTTAATATAAATATATCATTATCGTGTTTGGATATATAAATAATGTTTCTGGTAACTGATAGAATCTAATTACATACCTTAAAAAATATCATTTTGGTAGGAAATATTAGGTTTCCTACCCCAATAACTAAAAAATAATAATCTAATCTCTGTTGGATACACAAAAAACTACCTCACCTTAGCAAATATTTGGATCCTAAATTTGAATACATATATGATATCTACAAGATATATCTAATACCCAATTTTTAGAAAAATATAAATTTCACTTTCAATCAAATTCGCAGGATTCTTCCCCATGCTTCTTTGTCTTGGTGTAGTTTCTCTTCCCGTGAATGTTCTGGCCATATGTGAAATAGACATAATCAAGTTCACATACTTTCCCCTTGGTCTTCCATTTCATGGAATGGAATGAATATTCATTTTAAATAAATAACATCTCATTATAATTCCTTTTTTCAACGTAATGAAGTATGAGTTTTCACACTTCATAACATTACGTACATGGAGAATAAGAGTAAGAAGATTTGAAAGAGACTTCTCTATGTCGTTCAAATTAAAATTCAATAAAAATATATAAAAGATCTGAGATAGTGATTTTAGATTGAGGTCGATGCTATGTTCATCAAAGAGTTTAAAACTATGATCCTCTGCGACCTCAATGAATCCAATGATCTTGAATACATGAGGCCCATCTTGTCCACCGTCTCAAATGTTTCCTTGATAATGTGCCTTGGGAATCTCAAACTCTTCTTGTCTATTCCACTACTTCTAAAGAAAATAGATGTGATCTACAATTCTATATACATCCATTAATTTGTTGGAATTAATTATTTAACAAGACATCATTGAAATCATCAGACATTGAATGTCGACCAAATCATTAAAATGTATTACAAAGACAAGTAACACTTTATCACATTCCTCTTTAGAATACAAATCAGGCATTAAAGATTCTAGAACATAAGATTTGTATTCATGGAATAACACATCTTGTAAGAGTTTAAACCACTCTTAGAAGTTTCATCTAGTTATGATATTATATTTCTCTAGTATTTATCCATGGTACATTGTGGATGAGGAATACTTCATTTTTATTCTAAAATTAAAAGAAGCATATTATTATCAGATTTCATACATTCAAAATAAGTGAGATAAAATAAATTAAATGTTATTTATTTGTTTATTTATTTAATCTACCACTATTTTATATAGTCTCAATATCCCCCTCCATTGAATATGGAATGAATCATTTTTTAAACATTATAGTGGAAATTATCCCCATTAATTTTCTTAATTATATATATTTTTTCTTGTAAAACCATAATAATGAAATTAAGTTAATGATCTTTCAAACTGAAAACTTTCCTATGATTATCCATTAAGTGTATTCCCCTATCTTGAAATCCTTGTGGGGGTTAACCGACTTTTGACATGAAATTTTCATAAGAAGAAGAAGGAAAAGTATGCAATATAAATAAATCATAAATATATCCATTAAATAATGTAAATAATTTATATAATTTTTAAATACTTCTAAAATAATCATAAAATATTTTTTCGAATCGAATAGAGACAATGATTATTAAAATACGAAAAAGAGAATAAATATTGGTGATAACATTCCCTCTTCTATGTGTTTCTTCTTTCCTACACTGCTACATTCTATGATGGATTAGAATTCATTTCTCCAAAAAAATCCATAAGGATTATATGGGAATTGAGATATGGGTTTTGGTTAGTTATTTATCTTTTCTGAGTGAGTGAGGGTTTTTTTATAAATTAGGGATAATGGGTTATTTATATATGAGGATATGTATATTTTAAGAATATAATATTTAATAAATTATTATATTGAATTTAATCATTTAAATAATTATATTGTTGACATTATTAAATATAATAGAATAATGTAAAACTATTTTATGACTTTAAATTATACTGTAATATCTATTTATTGAGTCTATGAAAATGATTATTGAAAACTGAAAAAATTGTTTTTTAAAAGGAAAAATTAGACATTAATCTTTAGAAAATGACTTTTAGGTTTATAAAACAAGTATATTTAATTTAAATGAGAAATTTATAAAATTAAATATTTTTTGGTTGTCTCAATATTTACATATTATATAATTTCACTATTACATCACTGATTATGTAATTAAAAATAAAACATTTACAAAAAATGTATCTCTATTTTTTATCTAAAAATGAATCATTTCAAATAATTAACATAAAATAAGAAATAGATTACTCATGGTAAATATTAATTACATTAAATAATATTATTCTCAGTTCAAATTACTATTATATAAGACACATTACTATTAGCAATGGTCATGTTACTATTCCCAACATTCTGGTTACATTTTATAATTGGCAGGTTACTATTCTAATGGACACATTATAATTCCCACAGTAATATTACATCATAAAAATACCACTTCAATCATTTATTAAACATTAAATTCAATTTCCCCAATGGTAACATATTTTTCTTTCATTAGATGTCTATTTGTTTAGTATTATTATTTTTATTTTCCATAATGTTGTGTATGGGGTAAAAAATTCTTGAAGATTTGAAGAATCCATGTTTTCACATTCTTATTATTCTATTTAATATTTTTTCGATTATAATATTTGGAATTTTGATGGGTTTATTTTCATACTAATGTGAAAATATACATTAATGATCGTTTCCATAAACAAATATCGAGGTGGGTGATATATTTTAAAAAATTAATAATAATTTCTTGAAACCAAGAGTTAAGATATTACATGTCAAATTTCATATTATTTTATTTAATATTTGAAGAAATAAATTCCTATAATTAGGGAATTTCTTTATTGGTGAATGTTGATAATTCAAAAATACTCTTTTGGATTATTATTTTTACACTATGGGGGTTTAGATAAAGAATCTCTCTAGCTGTGATCCATATTTCCTTCTATGATCTCCAAGAAACACCACTCGATCCCTGTGTTTTTTTCATTGTGATTCGAATGTCATTAAATTTTCCTTCTAAATATCAAATCCTTTGGTGTTGAATAAATCACAATTTCACTTCACATTCATTAGAGGGTTATAGATATAGGAGTTGAGAAATAATTCATTGTGTGCAATAATTCACTATTCATAATTTGTGGATGTAATAAACAATAGACATAGACATCTATTTATAGAGGTAGGATTTATGTGAAAATGTTATTTAATTTCATACCATCCATTATATAACATTTATTACCTTTAATAATCCCCATCCAAAAAATTAGAATTATACTGTTATTATTTCCTATAGAGCACCAACATGTAAAAAAAAATATATTATATGATGGTCTTGTTAATTAATAATTTTCAACAGTCACGTTATTGGTCTATTTGATCTTCTTAAGAATTTATTGAACAACTGAAAATATATTTTATTAAAAAATAAACACTTTTCCAAAATCATATAAATAATTTTTTTTAAAATATTCTATAAATAAATTTAAATTTTTGTTCACAATTCAATGAAAAAATATTTATTTCATTTAGGGGATCAATATAAATTGAATAAAATTATTCCTTAAACATGAGTATATTATTTATTCCATTAATTAAAATCAAATATAATTTAATCGATACCCATGGAAATATGAAGTGTGTGACTCTATCGGATTTTATCTAATTTACAATTGGCGAGATTGACTAAATTCCAATATTAAATTCTAGTAATGGGATAATGATCCAAAACGAAATTACTTAATGCTAAAATGTCAACAACTACATATGAACACTCATTGTGTAATATATTCGATTTTTCACAAAATATCATCAAGTTGGTTTCACAATCATGTAACCGACTTATATGCTATATATGTATTTATTTTACTATCAGAAATAAACACCTCACTACATAATGGCCATGGAATCTAATATGTTAGTTATATTTAAATCAAATCAATAAGGTATTATCTTCTATAAATATGGAAGGATAAAATTCTTCCTCGACATATTCATTAATGACATGTCACACATGATGCACCTATCATATACAACATCACCATGAACTTCTATCATCATGGTTTATTAAATAAATATGTGTACATGATTCGTAACATCCATCAAATATATACCTAAATATTAAGGACCATCACATACACTAACATATTGGAATATTTGATGACAACAAAACATTAGTAATTCTTATTGGTGTGTCTATTCACAAAATCTATCATCTTAAATATTATCATTTGAGAAAATCTTGAGAAGAATAATTATCTACCTATGAGTACTCTCACATGAATTTCTATGTTTTATGTTTCCCATCATACTTTGTTATCAAACAACAAATCATTTTTTATGAATTTCATCATAACACATCAATGTTCATATCATAGTGGTGAAGTAATATGACATTTTCAATGCGAAGTTTACATTTAGACATTATTAAATTTGATTCATGAAAAAAATAACAATATTTAATACTATGTGTTATTATTATTCAATACATTGAACACACATGTAATCAATGTATAAATTTTTTTTCCTAGGACACCAACACCAAAAAATTTCCAATTAGACTAGATCCAACTTCTTATGACCTTCAATTCGATAGACCTCACATCATAATCATATTTCATCTTAGCCAGGGCTTTATTCAAGGGGTCATCCATATTTTCTTCCATTGAAATACTTCTCACTACAGTTTTACCTCTTTCAGAAATTTACCTCAAGAGAAGATATTTCTAATTTATGTTCTTCGTTTACTAATGTGACCACGGATATTTTTTAAGATCCATCCCTATAATACAAATCACATTAGAGTGTGATAAGATATTTACTAATATATACCACATCATTCTATTCTATGAGGTTTCACATCCATACTGCTTCTTTATCTTCCTCATAATCGCTAAAATACTCAGACTCTACTATTGAATATTCAATCAAAATATTATTTGATTAATTCTAGCTCACGTCATGCCCATTAAAAGGGAATATGTATCCCATTTGTGAATTTATGTTATCCAGATCAGTTTGGTATATAAAATATGCATATCTATTTATCACTAGTTCCTCATCTCATCCTCAAACTATGAACATATCCTAAGAATGTCTTGGATACTTTTTGATAATCATAACTACCATCCACTGGTTGTTACCTTGATCTATATGATATATTCATACCATAATTAATGAGAAGAGGACATATATCCAAGTATATAGTATAGAATATATGGATAACCCATTATTTTATTCATATATAATCCTTGTTATTCTATTTCTTTTCTCATGTGTTATACAAGACATTTTATAGGAAAATGAATGTCATGTGATGCTGGAAACAATCCCATATTTGACTGTTCCATACTAAATAACATCATTATCATGGTAATGTATGTACATTGACATATGTCTAGAACCTCCTATATCTATCCTGATGGTTATTGATCCCATTAATATATGCTACCCCACCCAAGTATTTTATAGATAATCATTTATTCAACCATGACTTAAGAGAGTTCATGATTGGTTTTTTTTCTAATGAGTAATATGGAATCATAATCTACTATTTTGATAATAACAGAACTCTTAATAAATACATTATAGGAACATAACTTTCATTCATTTTTTATGAAACCAAATATTGTTATGGACTCATCAAATAAATGTTCTAATTCTAGGATTCTTGATTGATTCCATAAATGGATCTTTGAAACATGCATTCCTTATTATAATCCTTTAGAGTCACAAACCCAATATTCATTTCAATATGCCAGGATTTACATCTATTGTAGGGTCTACCAAATTCCATGTGTGGTTTGGTATATGGAACCTATTTCAGAATTAAGAGCTTCTTTCCACATGAAAAAAGTTCTTCCACTTATAGCTTCCTTGTAGTTTATAGGATCATTATTGACAACTAATAATGAATTACCTTTCTTGATGACTATGAAACCATATCATTTTAGTTCTATGACCTCTCTATAACTCTTACAAATTATATGTTTCTTTAGATTAATTTATTCTTCCATGGGGCATTGTGTAATTTGTACATATAACAACTCTTATGTATCTTAAGCATATACGTCATCGATTTCTATCTCACACCCACTATCTATATTAGTAATAACTTCCTCCTCATGAAATTTTGGATTTTTATCAACCAAATAAAATTTCTATAATGATTGAATATGTATTATCCGTTTGTTTCTTTTTGATATACTACAAATATACTCTTTTTGAATCTATTTTCAAGCTTGTTACCTTAATAAGACTTCAAAAATGTTCACAAACTATCACATATGAGTAATAGAACACATTTTTCTCTATATTCTATAATTTTTTAGGTATATCATCTATTTCATTAGTTAGAAATATATTTTTTATGTATGTTTTTATAACACATATCCCCATAAGGAGAATGGATGACTTACATGACTCATCATTTATCACACCATGGAAAACAAGTTATGGTTCTTCATTTAACTTACAACATTACACTAATGAATATAAAAAGGAGTGAGTTAAAAAAAATCAATAACTCCCATAAATATTCAATGAAGTTGTCATTAAGATATTCTCCACCACGTTCTGATAAAAGCTTCTAAATATTCTAATCAAGTTGGTTCTCAAATTATTTCATTTATTCCTTTAATTTATCAACATAATACTTCTTATTACCTGTTAAGTAGACATTTCCATAACTAATAAAATCATTAATAATAGTTATGATGTATGAGTACTCACCCATTTCTTCAATACGAAATGGTCCAAACCAATAAATTTTAACTAAACCCAAAATCCATTAATTTCTTTCACCTTTCCCACTAAATGGGTCTTTAGCCATTTTTATATGTAAACATGCATGACATAAACCATGTTGTTTTAGATAAAATGAATATAACTATATGTCTGGATGTAATTTAATAAATTTCATTTCATTTATAATACCTTATTAGTGAAGCCAAATTTGGGTATGGTATGATTCATGTGATGTTACTTCATTATAGATTAGATTTTTTTGATAATGTAATCTAACACATAAATACTATTATTTAAATATTCCATAAAATAAAAATGATATATTTATAAAATAGTCAATTTTATTCCCAAATTTCAATATAAATCTATCTTTATCGTGTTGGGATATATAAATAATGTTTCTGGTAACTGATAGAACATAATTACATACCATAAAACAAATTTCATTTTGGTAGGAAATATTCGGTTTCCTACCCCAATAGCTAAAAAGTATTAATATTATCTCTGTTGGATACTCAAAGAACAACCTCATCTTAGTAAAGATTTGGTTCCAGAATTTGAATACATATATGATATCTACAAGCTATATCTAATAACCAATTTTTAGAAAAATATAAATTTCACTTTCCATCAAATTCACATGATGCTTACCCATGCTTCATTGAATGGGTGTCATTCCTCTTCTCGTGGATGCTCTTTCCATATGTGAAATAGACATCATCAAGTTCACATACATTCCCCTTGGTCTTCCTTTTCATGTAATGGAATAAAAATTCATTGGTAATAAATCACTTCTCATTATATTTCCTTTTTTCAATATAAGGAAGTACGAGTTTTCACACTTCGTAACATTACATACATGGAGAAGAAGAGTAAGAATATCTGAAAGAGACTACCCAATGTCGTTCAAATTAAAAATAAAGAAAAATATATAGAATCTCTAAGATAGTGATTTTAGAATGAGTTAGGTTCTCTATTCTTCAAAGAGTTTAAAACCATGAACCTCTAAGACCTCAACGAGTCCAATGATCTTGAATACATGAGTCCCATCTGGTCCACCATCTCAAAGGTTTCCTTGATAGCATGCCTTGGGAATCTCAAACTCTTCTTGTCTATGTCACTACTTCTAAAGACCATAGAGGTGATCTAGAATTCTATATAAATCCATTAATTAGTTGGAATTAATTATTTAAAAATACATTGTTGAAATCCTCATACATTGAATGTCGACCACATCACTAACATGTATTACAAAGAGAAGTAACTCTTTATTACTTTCCTCTTTAGAACACAAATTAGGCATTGGAGATTCTAGAACGTAAGATTTGTATTCGTGGAATAAAACATCTAGAAAGAGTTTAAACCACTCTTATAAGTTTCATCTATTTATGATATTATATTTTTCCAGTATGTATCCAAGGTACATTGTGGATGATGAATATTTCATTTTTATTCTAAAATTAAAAAAAGAATATTATTATCAAATTTCTTAATTTCAAAATAAGTGAGATAAAATAAATTAAATGTTATTTATTTGTTTATTTATTAAATCTACCATTATTTTATATAGTCTCAATATCACCCACCATTGAATATGGGTTGATTAATTTCTTAAACATTATAGTGGAAATGATCCCCATTAATTTTCTTAATGATACATATTTTTTCTTGTAAACCCATAATAATGAAATTAAGTTAATGATCTTTAAAATTGAAAACATTAATATGTTTATCCATTAAGTATATTCCCCTATCATGAAATCCTTACATAGATTTCCTCAACACTTTCTGTGATGTTTTTATTGAACATGAGTTTTTCCCTTAAAATAAATACATCTTCGTTTATATCAGCCCAAAACTATCATGAGAACTCCTCGATAAAAGTAAGTGTCAAGACATTATCCATGTACTATGTTATGTTTTATGGATTTATTCCCAATAAATTTCTGGAAGGCTTAGTCTAAAATTATATTTAATTGAGGGATTTTAATTTTTTATGCATAAAATATAACTTGTTTTATCATTTATATGTCTTGATAATATTAGGTACATGATACCTAATAATTAACCATTTTGGATAAAACAATTATGCATGATTCATTAATTTAATTTATCTCATTGCACATTATTTCATTTATTTATATAATTGTGTCCCTACATCAATATAATAAATAATTTCATAGAAATAAATATATAAGAAATTTAATGACCCATTCATGAATTTTTTCTAACCATTGATTTAAAGAATAAGACCTTAAATCAACCTTTTGCATAGGGAAAATAAGTCATATTAGCAGTCATGGAATAGGATTCAACATTCCACATATCCATCTGTGTATCACCCAGGTAGGCATCATTATGTTTCCATCTTTAACCATGTCCAATATTTTTATGATTCTATATTAATTATGAATATTTATTACTCACACATCGGTGAGTGGAAATAACTAATTGGTTAGAGGATATTACATAAATATCCTTGGATATATAGGTCCTAAAATAATTATGGGGTGGGAGGGATAAATCAGAGGAAATTGTTTAATTTAATATTAAATAATTTTAAAATCATGAAACAAATTAAATTAAATAATATAACTCATACATTGGTCTTGGTCACAGTCATAAATGGTCATAGAAGTAATTAATATAAAAAATTAAATGTCTAGAATTTATTTCATTATTAGTTATTTTATTATATATCATAAATTTTCTTGACATAATTAATTAATTAATTCCCATTCTTCTTAATGATCATCTAATCTTATTTAGAGTTACCCATTATTAATGAAATTCATGGAAAATAATTTAGATAACCAATAATTATATATTATTAATAATATATTAATTGAGAATTGAATTATTTAAAACCATCAGAATATTTTCAAAAAGTAAATAGTGTTCCAAAAAATAAAATAATGTTTTGTTTATTTAATTTTAAAATTTTGTGTAATTTTAGTTTTTCTCATTAATGGGAGACTACATGGTGTATAAATCTAGCTATACACCATGTACCTTGGTTGTCGTATATCGAAGTTAAACACCTAGAAAATCATCATGTCTACTCTGAAGGATGACACATCATGTGCATGCCAGGTGAAAACCTTATATCTTCTTGTCGAGATCCATTTTTTCTCGATTAACTTGTGGTGTGAAATAAAATCACCCCATGTAGTTAATTGGTCAGATAATTTAAATACAAGGTTAATGGGTATAGAGAATTTTCTTTAGCCACATGTTGTCTAACCCAGTTTTTTCAGCCAATGACATGTCACATCACAATAGAATTTTTGGTAATCCATTATTTTTTATAAAACATTTTATAAAATGAAACACTATATGTACATGATTAATATATCGATAACATGTTTATTTAAATTGGATTAAATGTAGAATTGAAATGAAATGAAAATTTACCAATAATTGAACACATGTTAACAATCAAATAAATAATTGTAAATTTAAATGAAAATGCTCTGATACCTCTTGATGGTTCTAGTCATAGAAAAATTGTTCGAGGTGAGATATATATAAAAATTATTATTATAATTAATTTATTGAAATTAAGATTATGGATATTTAATAAAAAAAATAATTAATTTATTCAATACTTGAATAAATAAATACATGGTCTTAGTACCATTTTTCATTTTTGAATCATTATTGTCTGAAAAGACACTTTTGGATTACCTACATTTACTATTTGGGATCTAATTATAGAATCCCTATAGTGATGATCCATACATTCTCCTATGATCTCCATGAAAAAACCCTCAATTTCAAGGAGATAGTGCAATGATTTTATGTTATTGTTTTTTTTTAATTCATGAAAACATATTCTTTAATCTTGAAAAAATAAATATTTCACTTCTTGTTCTCGAGAGGTAGAGGGAATAAAAATTTTGGAGAGAATTGTTTCTGCAACATTTCTATATTTTAAAATTTTTAATTATCTAAATTATAGATATAGTTTTCTATTTATAGATATTAGATTTAAATTATAAAATTATTTAATTTCATATCATCCATTAAGTAACATTTATTACCTTTAATAAACCTCATTCAAGATAATAATCATTATATTATTATTATTTTGTGTTGTTTGAAAACATCTCCAATAACCAATATTATGTAATAAAATTGTTAATTAATTTTTTTCACCAAACATGGTATTGGTAGTTTAAAACACCCCTATAATTTATTAAACAACCAAATTAATATTTTAGTTATAAATTAATAGTTATTTCTAAACTAGAAAATAAATATTTATTAAAATATTCAATAAATAGTATTAATATTTTATTCACATGCCAAAAAATATGTAATTATTTAATTTATATGCTCAACATAAAATAAATAAAATTATTTCTCAGTATTGACAACAATATTTATTCTAGAAAACTAAACTAAAATAGAATTTAATCGAGATCAACACATAGTGTGTAACCCTATACGATTATCTCTCATTATCATTGTGTGCGCTTTCCTATAGTGCAATATTACTATATAGAAATCATCTAAATATCCCAAGAGAAAAACATAATATTGCAATTTTAAAAACCAAATACTAATGCTCACTTTATAATATATTCCCATCATCACAATATCACATCAAGAAGGTTTCACAACCATGCGACCAACTTATATGCTTGATATCTTTATTTGACTATCTGAAATAAACTTGTCATCACACCAGGGCCATAGAATATATATAAACTATTCTATTCCAATAAAAGTGTATAAATATTATCTTCCATAAAGATGGAAGGGCTAAATACATCATTAACATATTTATAACGACATGTCACTTGTTATGCACACCATGTGCCTAACTTCACTGTGAACAATTATCATCATGGTTTATAATATAATTATAATTAAACAAGTGGTAACATGCATTAATAATAATCTTAATATCTAAGGACCATCAAATAAACTTATAGATAATAATATCTAATGATATAAAAACATACAGAATTCATACTGGAAGCTCTATTCTCATAATATCCATTCATGAAAGTTACCAAATGCAAAATTCTTAAGAAGAAGACTCATATTATTATATGTAATTAAACAATGATGTATATGTACTACATTCCCCATCATCTTATTTAACCAACCACACAACATTTTTTTTATAATATCATTAGAGAACATCAATTTTATCATCATAGAGGAGAATTTATATAAACATATTAATGAAAAGAATAATCTATGACATTATTATATTGAAATCATTTCGAAAAAAGTACAAAAAGTCTGTCCTAGGACACCAAATACAATATATAATACTATATAATATAATATAATTATAATTTAATAATGTCATATATCATTAGAAAAAGACATGTTCATTACCCTTTTCCACCCTCTAAAAAATTCACCCCTAAAATTAAAATTTATATTCTCAGTTGAGAATGGATTAGGGAACATATATTTCATTTTTTCCTTAAGTTCAAAAGTGGAATCATAAAATTCATATTTCCATGAGACCAATTTGACAATGAGAATTATCTTGTTTTTGAAATAATTATATATTGTACAAGATCCTCAACTACTACTCATTATCATATTGGTCGTTTTCTTGTTATACCACATCATGATTCTATATATGTGAGGTGGAGGGTATTTACATCCTCAATAGAGGTACATGGATGACAAATAATGAACTTGTTTCTAATTTGGTAAATGTTTTTGCTGATAGGTCTCTACTCCTATTAAATTAATTTTATCCATGGGTCAAATATACCTATATATATTGTTTCTTTTCTTTGTAAAAGTTATTATTTTCTTCTATGGAGACATTTAAAGGAAAAATTTGTTTCCGAAATCCAATTCAACTTTACGTTTATGGTTTTCTATATTGATATTCTACCAACTATTTAAAATTTTATATGTTATTGGATTTCTTGAGTATTTTTTTCATCTCTTGGAAAATATCAGGTCCAAGTAGCATTATTTTACCAATCTCATCCAAAAATTTTATAGTTTTACATCACTTCCCATAAAGTGATTAATATATATCCATTTAAAAAGTCACGTGGAAGCTGTTTTTGTATAATAACTCAAGTAATTGGTCATATGATCCTATCCACCTTTGAATTCCATTGATTAGGCTCTCAAAAAGTCTGTAAGTGTATGAATAGTCATATCAGATTCACCATTAGTTGGCAGCTGATTCGTCATACATAAATTCAATTCAGTATTCAGATTATGTGGAATTCTTCACCAGAATTGAGATGTGAACATTGGATAATGATCCAAAATGACATAATTATGTTCCACATGTAGCCTTAACACTTTTCATACAATTATATAACAAATTTTTAAGTGATAAATATTTCAAAATATTGATTAATTGGGTATTCAAGGTCATTCAATCCACCCCAACCCACATATCATTTCATATATTGGATATCTTTTGGAGACTCATGTAAAATTACGTAGTGATGTTCTCCGATTACCATGTATTTATGGGAAATGGATTCATCATCCCCCTAAACCTTTATATCTCTACTTTATCATTCTAACATACCAAACACCTTTAGGTGTACCCAACAATATTATTCTTTATGCTGTATCAGTAAAAGTTCTTTTAAATATCACAGTACATCGTTGTACTTTTATGATGGATCAAGATATATTATATAAGTGCAATATCCAATTGATAATAATTAAACTTAGGTGATGTTGGAACACAAATTATAATTCCAAATCAAATGGAACTGTATTAATTGATGTGGAATTCATGATTATTCCCCAATGATAAAAATTACACCTTATTTTAATGCATCAAAAACACTTTATTACATCTCGATATTCTATTTAATAGATGGTTAGGATGTTATTGGGTTAATTCAGTATTTATTTAATGAAATTATGATTTTTAGATCCATCATTTGCATATCCAAGAAGATAGTGTTTTATCAATCCATATCAAGGATAGTGAATTAGCTTCTTTTCTAATGATATCAATAGATAATGTTTTCACCTATAAATGATAATAGTGAATAAATTATTTAAAGTACTTAACAAGATCTAACCATCTTAATTGAAGCATGTTATACTCTTTCTGTGTAAATATATACTTCAGAATATTGTGATATATATATGCAACACTTCTCACTATAGATGTAGTTCCTCCAAATATTCATGGAGAATATCATATATTCTAACTGTAGATCAGGATTCTTGTAGTTTTTTCATGGATTATCCACAATTGTGTGACATACAATGTCACTCTCCTGTTTTGAATGATTACATATCCCTAATCATTTTTTGAAGCATCACTATCTATCATAAATATTTCTACATATTATGGAAGTGTTTATACATGCATGTTGATTAACCTCTTATTTATATCCTTATATATTTCCTCATATTCATTCATATAGATATAATTTAAGCATTCTTCTATTAACACAGTTATCATCATATAAAGCCATGATAAATTTAGCAAAAAATGTACATTTTTCTTAGTTAATCAATGAAAACAATCGATTTCTATGACACATGAGGGTCTGGTCCATTACTTAATTTTCATTTTCTCTAAAGCTCTATATAAATTCCCTCCCATATGATCACATTCCCCAAGAATGTGACTTATCACAAAAAAATTTCACACATTCTGAACATATCATATATTTTATAGTCTTTTAATGTAACTAGAATAATTTAAGTATTCTCTTCATGTTCTTTTTTATCATGTAGTTAATGAGAATATCTTCAGTAAAGGCTACCAAAAATTATTCATGGTATCCTTTGAAAAATAAATTTATTAAATAAGTGAGGATTATATGAGAATTAGAATGTATGAATAGAATCACTATGAACACATAGTGTTGATGCCTTGAATGGATGGTTTTCTTCTGAATATATTCCTTATTTACTTACATTTAATGATATATATAATGAAGATACACCATTTAGAAGTAATTAAATCCTCATAGTCAATAGAACAAGTCTTAAATCCCATGATGGGGATACTAGTTTGTTATAGTGATCTTATTGATCCATTGATAATCGATATATAGCCACATTTACCCATCATTATACATGAAAAACGAGCCCTAGAACACCTGGAGGAGATGCACTAGGTCATATGCACCCTTTATCCAAATACTCTATTTATTTCATATTTAACACTTTTAGATATATAGGGCCTATCCAATAGATAAATTAGGAGATAATAATGGATACGAGTATAAACACTATTTAGAACTCTACCTCATGATATGGGGGGAGGATATGTAAATATTCACGATATATATTATTATATTCCAATAAAATGTTAATTTCCTTGTGTTTGAAACTTTTCATCACCTTAACCATTTGGGAAAGCTACTCTTATTAATTGGGTATCAAAACTCACACCATTGATAGATTTTCCAATAAATATATATGGTCTTGCTTACATTTATAAAGGATCAGGGGATCGATTAGAATATATAAGGATATTTAATTTTTGTAACAATTGATGTGAGCCCTATAGTATGGTATCCAATCCCTTCATAGTAGAAAATTAAAATACATCAGGGGAATTAATATGAGATTCATATAAATAATATTACCTTAGAAAATAATATGAAAAGTGTCTTACATATGGTTTTCATGTTCACACCACTATTTTTTCGAGACATATCTACATACAGGTATTGTGTTTTTGATTCAACAGTCCCCGAAAAAATAAAAAATATAAAGTAATGTGTCGAAAAAAAAAATCAAATATAACATTTCCCATGATTTAGTGAATTGTAATTATACCATGTATAACATCATTTTTATTTTCCACCTCATTCATAGTGATGTAGTTGTCATTCCCTTTCTCCTAATGTTTTGATTGTTGCTGATGTTGATTACAGTTGATTTCATGTAGTGTATTTCAATGAATTTTATAATACCCTTGCTCTATATAGTTGAATCATCTCACCATGGGTGGTGGATTCCTTTCCTCTATCATGTTTAATGACATATTCGTTTCACTTCGATATTTATGAGCTTAGTGGTCTCCACTCATTCATGTGAATCATTTGCATGTCCCTTTATGTAAATCCTTAGTATAAAACCTCCCTCATTTCGTACATGATGGTAGTTATAACTTATTTCCAATACTCTAATTTAAACCACTAAAGAAATATATATTTTCTATTATTCTTATTAAAAAACCTAAGGAAAATCTTTAATGATTTTTGAATGTTTCCTCTTATGAAATTATTGATTCACCCTCCATTTTCTTATGATCTAGAAAATCACCCAGAAACATTGTCCCAAGATATAAATGGATTTTATTATCCATTTGTAACACCATAATTTATTCCCACTCAATTTATTATATTTCATCCATCATCTTGGTATTCTTTATCAATAACCAACACTGATCAACATATAAATCAATATTATAAAAATCCAAGGTAGCTCTTTCTTTCTCAAAATATTACAATATATACATGATATTATATATTGTGTTTACCCATTATTACATGAAAAATGAATAATAAAGATCCACTAAAAATTGATGTGAATTATTGGATAATGGTCTTGATGTATGGTTTCTCCTTCTTTGGTGATGGTGAATGTTCCACATGGTTTGAGTTATTATTCACAGCCTACGATAGATGGGTAAGTATCACCATGATGTTATGAACTCCATATCACATAAAATTGGGATTTTTTGGCTATCATATCAATGTCCCTCAAATGGGTTATCGTTTTATTTTCTCCTAGTTTCAACCATTTTCTAAGATATATATTTTATCAATAAATAAATCAATAATTCATAAATAAATAATTTATTCTTATATAAAATTTATTTAAGAATTCATACCATATTTAATAATTTTGATTAGCTTTATTCTAAAATTATTCTTTCTAGGATCATGTACATTAATCCCTTCCTATCATTAAATGAAATAATTATGTTTTCTACACAACCTTCATAATGACTTGTATAGGGTGTGCGATTAACTAAATAATATCACTTGGGAGGGTCAAACCATGTGTGTAGCAGTCCCTCTTTGTTATGCACTGGGTGATGGTCGAGTAAATATTCAATCCACCCTTGTAGGTTTATTTCCTTGTTGTACAACTATTCTATATCCACATATACATATAGTTTCCACATAAGGAATTCATTTCTCAAAAACCAAAAAACTATAACGTTTTACTAACACAAATTATGTTTACCTTTACATAGAATTATCCATATGGATTTAAAAAATTATTTCAAATACAAATTCTGAAATTAAAAATTCCTCTGATAAAAACTATAAAAACCAAATTTTTCATACAAGTCTGTTATATTATTTTTATGATACAAAACATTCTATGATTAAAATGATGTATATAAGGGGTTGGTATCCTTTGAATTAGGATCATATATAACATTTACATAAAAAACATAAACATTATTTAACATGTTCTTTTTATCCTCCTAAAAGATTAAAGGTTCTCTTTGCTACATGTAATTACAAGTGGATATACATCAGCGAAATGAGTGAGCTAAAATCATTGTATAAAGAGTGATAAAATAGAAGTAATAAAATACTTTGTTTAATAGTACCTGGGTTTTAATAATCATATTCATTAAATAATAATAATGAGATCATCATTATAAGAAATAGGGGAATATTTGGAAGAGGTATGAAATATGGGATATATATAATAATGAAAAATCATAATGTACCAATCAAATACAACACATAGGTGTGAACAATAATATTATCATGTTATCTCAAAACAAAAATGTATAAATTGTAACTTAAAAAATATGGGAAAATGTAGATTCCTTTTTACTAATAATGAACATAATATCATCATATATATCACCTTACCAAATACATTGAATGGTTATATAATTATAGTCCCACCGATCACATAATAAATTGATAATATTATTGTATTCCCAATAGAATGGAAACATATTATCATGAAATAAATCTATAGAAGGAAATGGGTTTCTAAAACGTGTTCACGTATCATACATCATGGGATTACATTTTGGGTTCCCAAACGAATTTTTTAGATCCTACATGGGTATATATGTTCTTTTTTTAATTTAGGAATAAATAAATTAAGAGGATTCAATGTCATGACCCATCCCAGTGGGGCACGTGATGAGACTCCTCAAGCCCACCTCAAATAGTCTAGGGGCTTGCAACTACTACTGAGTATACAAATCACTAACATGGGAGGAATTGTCGATGTATCTGTACACACACACAAATCTTCCATACCACAAAATAATGAAATGTAAAAACCACTATGAAAAAAATAATTACATACAACTAATATATCACAATAGAGTACAATGGTAAATGTAAAAGAAGTAAATAAGGACAAAAAATAAGCCCACCAATAAGAGTTTGTAACCACAAGTACAAACTGTAAGAAAAGTGGTATAAGAAATGCTCTCTGAATCTATAAGAACAGACCTTTCTTTGTTTGGTCTGGCTAAGCAAGGTTTGGTCAATGTTTGTCTAGCAGTCCATAGAAAGATTTATCCTTTTCACAAGAACCAACATGTGTGGTAAAATTATTGTGAAGTGGTGAGTATAGTATTACTCATTAGGACACCCCTAAACCACAAATAAACCCCACAAAATAAAACCATATAGGACTACTAGAAAATATTAACATAAAGGAATACTATAATGGAATACCACATAAGATTACCACAATTTAATACCACATAGGATTACCATGATGTAATACCACACATGATTACAATAATGTAATACCATAAAAGAATACAACACAAGATTACCAAAAAGGAATTCCACACTGAATTACCATAATGGATTACGACTCATTATTACCACAAAAGATTACAAAATGGGAATACTAAAAAAGATTATCATAATGGATTACCACAATGGAATACCTCAAATGATTTCTACAAAGGAATAATAGAAATAATTGACACATAAGATTGAAACATATGATTATAACTCTATATTCTTTTTGAATCATGCTCATTCTAGGATAACACACTCGTCAAAACACTATATAATTGGAGGCACTCATGAAGAGGTATATCTCATTGGGTCCTTATTCATATCAGAATGTATTGGTCATGGAAGACTATGATACACATAAATGAGATCCTAATGAGAAACCCTGGGGAATACCATGAACACAATCTAGATCAACCTGTAACATAGAGGATCCTTCCCAGACACACTATAGAATAACACTAACACTACTAATGTGGTGCGCTAGATGGAGGACAAAAACCCTACTCTCGGTGGTTATATTAATTCCAAAAAACATCAACAGGGGTGATTGAGGATTGCACTCGACTCGATCAGAAGGATACCATAGTCTATTTGTTACTCGGCCTCTGTAGTAGCTTACATTCCACCAATGTGAACATAATGTCATAATGAACCATCGAGGAAAGAAACAAGGGAATGCTCTCAACTAATAATGCTCCTAACTAAAAAATCACCACTTGTCTCAAAAGGACCGTCACAATGTCAAGGTCTCAAAGTCATAGAAAACTCATCAAATGGATGTACCATCTATATGTTGTGGTGCTTTTAATTTTAAAAAGGGGGATCACTAGGCATAAGGACCTACAACATGTTATATCCAAAGACTCTGGGGGTCGACCGCCAAGACCGACCACCCCATGGATATCATAGTTGACCTCCCCGATCGACTGCCTCCTAGATATTGTGGCCACATAATAGTTGGGGATATTGTGCCTCACGGTCGATCGTTGTAGTCGATCATGGGTGAGCTCTAGCATGGTCACCTTAATCTGACCCAGGTCTTAACTGCTCATCCTGACGTGCTTGGACCCCGCCCATGTTGCCTGGCCCGGGCTTCCTGACTCACTCCCCTAGTAATGTGTAGCTCTACCTTGAAAAACCTATCTCCCCTATCCTGGCTCACTAAAATGTGGAATGCTTGTTCCACTGCATGTAGCCTACTTGGCTGCATTCGCGGCTGCTGATCCATATAGAAACCCTCTGTGCTCTCCCTCGCTTCTTCCAATCTCTACTACCTCCAATCGCCACCACCTTTGATCACCATTAAACTGGGCTTCCAACATCGCTACCTCACCTCACCAAAATACTGCACTGGACCTACACCAGTGGTCCCTTCTACATACCACTAATCCAACTTCGATTCCCGGAATTCAAAATTGTTTCAGATCTGAGATAATCGGGTCCCAATCCACACATACCTAGCCTTTGTTGTCATTTTTCTCTAATATTTGGGTTTGATGGCATTCTCATCCACCCAAAATGTCGATAAATGACAACATGGATCCTTCAATGAAGAACGTGAATAATGGGATAGAGAAAAAGAATAAAAGAACACTCTATGGAATTAAATTCAACATTTTCTTCAGTCGACCTTAATTATTTCTTATTATAATGAATAAAAATTAGTAGAATTAAAAAAATTACATGAAATAATCCATTTAATTATAAATCATCCTACAATGATTGAATCACATATCAATCAATTAGTTGATTGGCCATCATTTGTTGTGAAAATAATAAATAGCGAAACCCCAAAGAAACCACTACATTACCTAAATTTCTTTTGACCATTTATGAATAAAGAATAATCATTTTCATCATTTTTGAGGATTTTTAAATCTGAGGAGTGTCCTTCAAACGATCCATCATTTTCCACCAACAGTTTCCCTATGGGTTCCTTCTCTACATCTCAATAGAAATTCCAGGTTTATGTAGCTAACCCTAAATTTATGACATAGAATTAATAAAAAGGGAAGTTACTACATCAATCAAAATTAATTTTTATACAATTATTTTATGTACTGTTACACCATTCGTGACATATTTTCAAATGACCCTTGTCAAAATATGTTATGGAAGGCTTAGGGAAAACACCACATTATGAACTCAATAGTGGTTTCCGAGTTCCAATCCATGTCACCATTCAAGATTTATTAGGACTTAAAAGTAATTTAATTTAATAATTGTATTTACGGTTATGTTCTTGAAGCCTTTTCTACAGATGGACCATTCTGAAAATCTCCCATTTTAAGCTCAATGGGGAACTTTTATATCTTATTTGGGAACCAATTTAATAATTATTCCACATTTTATGGAAAATCACATGTGCGTGCTAATTTTGTTTTTTAAACAAATGTTTTGAGGACACCAAGCCTCGTAATCCCATTCCATCTTAGTTTTTGGTATCTAAATAAATCCATATCATATCTAGAAATAGTACATGGAAAATATGACACATTACAACCTCCCCACCTAAGGTATTTACTTCCATGAATGGAAATATAAGGGCTACTCAAATTAATGATGGTACTGAGCATGAATCTGAACCTCCCACTACAATGTTCTATCCTATATATTTCTGTTCTTCCACCAAACACACACTAAAAGAATATATCACCCATGAAGTATCATATCCTGCCAATTCTTGATCACCACTATGAAGTCAGATAAATTTTCTCCATCCTTAATATCCATCTATCCCCAGTCGATGATGTGTGAGATGTAATGCACATACCTCCGTAGCTACGACACATGGAAGATGACATGTACCCAATCTAACTATGTTGGTAGAGCCATGTGGTGTGCTATCTTTCCATCTTAAAGCATGATCTAGAAAGGGATAATGAATCTTGAAGATTTCTATGAATTTGGGAAACTTGGTGAGTTGGTCAACGATCACCCAGATGGCATCATGTCACCTATACATAGTAGTAAAACCATCACTACATCAATTGATATCCCATCCCACTCCCATTCCATCTCTTAAATGGGTTGAGCTAAACACGCTTGAACTTTGTGTTCATCCTTTTCCTAATGATAAGTACGGAATCAAGAGACAAACCATGAAACTCCGTTCTACATCCCTAGTCACCAAAACTGGCATCAATGGTCCTAGTAAATCTTTCCCACCCCAATATGTAGCACAAAACGGGATGTATGAAACTCCCTCATAACCTCCTCCTGAAATCCCATGAGCACTGCTATGTGTCCTCTTAAAAGAGTGATGTGATACCCACCTTTCACATATCCATCAAGAGCATGACCAATGGATATTTGAGAATGTAGGGTGTCACAGTCAGCATCCCCAAACTGTTCCTCCCAAACACGTAGTAAGAGTGGAAGGTGACAACTATAGGCTGGATGTAATATTCTCCATATCGATCCACAAAGGATAAATTCCACAATGAAAACTTCTGTATTTCCTTGTTCAACAATAGAAAACATGATCTTCTACTGAGAGAATATTCCACCATGTTCCCCTTCCCATGAGTATAGAAAAAAATCTAACTCATAATCCTAGAAGAACTTTAGACAACACCGTTGTCTCAACCTTCTTTTGATTCACTATAACTCTTTAACCACTGTATTAAACTAAAGACTCATAGAATCCAATACGATGAGGGTTATCCTAGCTACTGGATGAGTAATCAATTGTACCCACCTATTTTTAAGTTCATCCAGTGTTTCCTAGGAATTTGTTTAACCAACAAGGAAAACATCATTCCACCATGTCTTACACACTTCAATCTTAACCTAAAATAGTCCATCTATGAATGAATGGTGGATAACTATTCCATACCATGAATGACATTGTAAGGCCTTGACGCCACTACCGAGAGATCCAAAATGAAATTCTATCCTCTAAGAGTGAGGTCACACTATCAGCACCAGTGCATGATCATTGGGCCTCATCCAATAAAAGAGTCCAAGCGTGAGGGTTAATTCAATGATTCAACTAGATTCATTGAGTCTCAAACAATATCCGTGGTGAGAAAATAATTACTATCCAATGTATCTATCAATAAGGAAAAAACTAAAAAATGAAAAATATTGTACCTTGATTCATTCATGAATCCCCTTGGTCATATCCCTTGATTTCATGAAGTTGTCCCCCATATCCTATAACTCCTTAATCTATTGTGGATAACCTAGGGGTGTAAATGGTAATAAGTTGAAATTTCAACCACATCCTTCTTCTCTCCTAGATTCTCTTCCACATCCATTTCCCTGAAGATCTATTTTTTCATATTGGTGTCTCTCCCTCAATGGTCCATCTACAGTTTCCTTATTAGTAGTACAATGGGTTGGAAAATATCAGGTGAGATGTCCCATGTCATCACATAAATAGAACCACCTCTCTCTAGTATGATTGGACTCACCCTACGAGACTTAAACTAATGATACTCAATCCTATGCCCTTATCTTGAAATATCTCTCACATACAAGCCCCTCTGATTGATGTAGGATACCTGTTTCCAAGGTCTCTACTCCAAATCCTCCATTGTTGACAATCACTGGCTATATCCAATTAGGTATGAAACATTAAACCATAAAATCCGGTTAGGAACCCCAAACATAAGTATGAATTCATGGAGGTTTAACATAGGCTATGATGTCCCTTTAAAGACATCACTCACATGTCTGAACCATGAAGAGCAGATCATGTATCATATCCATCGAGTACCTGTAGAGTTTCACAGGCCTCAATGAATACTCTCATATAGACATGCCATTATGTCATATCTATAGAAGATTCTGGATACCAATATCCCTTAGCTTATAAGGAGATAAATTCTCTCTTAAAGGATATAAATAATTTCCCATCGAAGAGACACCTCATCATAAGACCGAGTAACCAAACCCCCCCATCACCCTTAGAATCCATGTAGAGGGATTACACCTAGGACCACCATATGGTTTTCCAGTGTATTGGATAGGAAAATACTAGGGTTACCCCCTCAATCTAATCACTAGCTACCTATGTCATGGGCTCCCCTTAGAACATGAGCATTCACTAATGTTGAAACTCATGAAGTGTGCTCAAACTACACACCACACCCACTGATACTGCGGTTACCATGTTCTTTCCTACTAATATATCTAGGGCTGATTCACCATTGGAGGTGCTATAACTAGTAAAAATAATTGTATTGATGACTCATCACCCGGTTGATCATCCTCATGATCATGCAGTAGAATCCATGATTATTTCCTAAGTGGAGAAATTGTAAAATAAAAAATAAATACCACCGTAAAATAAGTATATCTATAGATCTAAATCATGAAGTAAACGGAAAACACACCCATTCCAATATGATTATTGTAATATTTATTCCCCTAAAACCCACACTTTTATTTACCGAGTCGAAGATGTATGTAATCTAAATCCCAGTGTTTTGATACATCGGCCACTGCACTGACACTGGAGTCCCTTTCCTGAAATCCAAACAAGAAATACTTAACATTGGATCCCCAAACCAATATCACCAACTCTTATTCCTAAAATAGAACTGTCCTACTCTAATATCACCCTCTATCAACCCATCCAGGGGGGCCCATGCAACGACTTCCCACCCTGGCCTCCAATAGGCCAGATTCTGGTGAGAATCACTGAGTAGGAATATCACTAAAATTGGAGGCATTGTTTTTTAAGCTATATAGACACACACAAATCCAATGCCAAAAAATGATGAAATGTAAAAACCACTAGGTAAAAAATCTATGAATACTAATAAGATCTCACAACAGAGTATGACAATAAAGGTGATAGATGTAAACAGGGCTATAATATAAGTCCACCAAAAAGGTTCTAGAATTAAGAGTCTAACCTGTAACAAAAGAGGTATAGGTGTTATTGTTTGAATCCACAAGAACACACATCAGTCTTTGCAATCTCTCTATGAATTGTTTAATTCTGGTCTACCTAGGACACTGTGTAAAGGTCGATCATGTTCACAAAACATGACACATATGGGAATGTCCCATGTATAAGTGAGTATAGAAATACTTAGTAGGACACCCTGAAGCCACAAAAAACCCATAAAAGAGTACCAGAAAGGAATCCCTAATTAGATTACCACAAATTATTACCATGAAAGGATACCATGTAGGATTACCATAAACGAATAGAACACATGATTACCAAGAAAAAATACCACACAAGATTACCATGAAGGGATACCACAAAGTATTAACACAAAGGAATACCACACACGACTATCACAAAGGATTACCACATTGGATATCCACAACAGAATACCACATATGATTACCATAAATAATTACTACATTGGAATACAACATAGGATAACAAAAAACGAATACCTCATAGGATTACCAAAAAGGCTTACCAAATTGGATTACCACACTTGAATACAACATAGGTTACCACAAAGGAATACCATATATGATTACCCCAAAGGATTACCACAAATGAATTCCACATATGAATACCAAAATGGAATGCCACATCGGATTACCACATAGGATTAAAACACAGAATTATTCTTGAAGAATGATTATTATAGGGGAACTCAATCCTTAAGAAATGATATCAATAGAGACATTCATGAATATTTTTAGCTTATTTGGGACCTACCCAAATGGGAATGTATTTTCACTAAATAATATGATGCAAAATAGGGAATCCTCCATAACAAACTAGGGAATACAAAAAACCCAATCATGATCAATTGCAACATAAGGGATCCTTCCTAGACACACTATGGAATACAACTAATCCAATTGATGTGGCCCACAATAAAGAGGACCAACACCCACCTCTCAGTGGTTACATAGATTCTTAATTGATCCAATAAGAATGATAGAGGATAACACTATAATCCCAAAGATGGATACCATACTCTATCATGGGGTCGACCTCTAAAGGGGATTACAATCCAAGGATGTTGACGTAATGTTGTATTGAACCCATGAGGAATGTACTAAGGGAACTCTCTCAATATATACTTCTACAATATAAAAAATCACCACCTTTCCTAAAATGATAATAACAATGTTAGGGACTCAATAACATTGATGTCTCATGAAGCGACCATACCTTTTGTAATTTGTGTATGTTTGAAATTTCAAAAAGGGCGTCAGAGGGATTATTGAGTAACCACAAAGATCAGCCACCCCGCAGATGTTGTGGTCGACCACCCCCAACCCCCCAGGTTCCATGGTCACGAGATAGCTGAAGCTACTATGGATCCTGATCGACCGTTGTGGTCGACCGTGGCTCGACTATGGCTTGGATTCCCTAGATCCGACCAGTTTAGCCCAACCAGAATGGGCTCCGGCCACTCTTCCTGGTACGACCTATTTCCCATGGCCTGATCAACTACATATGGCCTCTGATCCACATAAGTTCCACCATGTTTTACTCCCGCTAGCTCCCTCAAAGATTCCTGCCACACTCCACGCCACTAACACTTCCACCTCTTATTGTCGCCGCCTCTGGTCGCCACCACCCTGAGCTTCCTATTCCACCTCCTAGACTCACCAGAACACTACACTAGAAATGAAGTTGTGGCCCCTTTTATGGACCATTGAGCAATCTATGTTGGTTGAAAAATGAAATTGTTTTAGATCTATGCTCCTTAGGTACCGATCTACATAGAACCAGCATTTGTTTTCACCAATCTGGGGGTCATATAATGCTCAAAGCCACCTAGAATGTTGATATGTGATCATAGGGATCCAACGGTGAAGAATGTGAAGAACATGGGAGTTAAAAATTAAAAATAACACCTTAAGGAATGATCCTCATTATTTTTTCATGGCAGACTCAATTCATTCTCATTAGAATGAAGAACCACATCATGAGAAACGCCAAAAAAAATCCCCATAATTATAAACCATCCCGTAATGATATAACTACAAATCATTTTGTCTGTGGATTGACCCACATTATTTTAATAGTCATGAACTGGGATCACACAAAGAAACAAATGCCTTACCTTGATTTTTTTATCATTGATGAGGAACGAAGCATCTTTGTCTCCATTGGAAGGGTTTTCCTAATCTGAGGTGCGTCATTTGATCGATCCATCTTCAAACACCAATGGTTTCTATAAAGGTTCTTTATCTATGTCTTAGGATAAATTCCAGGGTAATGGGGTTAAAATTAAATTTCAAAAAAAGAATTAATAAAAAGATATGTCGTTTCATCAAAAAAATTAAAAAATTATTTTACTCACATTTATACCCTCCGTGACTTTTTCTTTATACGACCCGCACCAACAAAAGTTTTGTTGGTTCTATTGAAAGTACCACATTACTTACTCAATGGTGGTCTCAGACCTCAAATAAGATTCACCATTCATATTTATTAGTATTTAAATATAAAATAATTATATTTAATTATTTTATTTATAGTTATTTATTTGGTGACTTTTTTTACAGATGGCACGTGCTAATAAAAGATTGTTTGCGCCCTTGGTAAAGACATTATTCCAAGATCAACAATGACCTCATTTTCGTAATTTTACCTCCCATGTAATAGATATTATAATTTTGAAGAATTTCATGTGTGGGTGCTATTAAAAAGCTTAATATTTTTCAAATAGTTGTTTTGGGAACACCAAGCCTTGACGTCGAACACCATCTCACCTTAAGGTCTCAAAATCAATCCGTATAATATCTAAAAATAATACATTGAAAATCAAAGATGTTACATTCAATGTGATGTTTTTGGAAAATAAATCTATTTTGATGACTTTATGAAATTTTCTTATAAATAACTTCCATATGGTAAGAACATATATATATATATATATTAATAAAAGGTGTTATAACAGTGAAAAGGAATTTTTAGGTCACATAATAATATATTTATACTAATAATATTGTGAAATAATATACTACCCAAAATAAGGAGTTTGGTATGAGAATCCAATTCCCATAAATCACACTTTATTTCATTTTTATTCAACCTCCAAAATAATATGCAAAGGATTATTTAAACCTGGAACTGAATGTGAATTGTGTTTATCTTTTCAATTCTTGAACAATTACAATAACTATATTTTATTCATAAATTCCTTTTGTTTATGGTTACATGTACTAATATCATAATTTTGTTAAAATATCCCACCATGATTCTATTTATTATTTTCATAAAATTAGGATATTTTTTTCATGTTGTAAATTATTAACTAATGTGATGATATATCATAATTAAAGAAAGTTTTTTTGTTTCCGTATATGTTATATGTATATAAAAATATTAAATATAATATAGATTATATATATATATAAGAAATAAATTTTACATATAATTTTTTTTCTATAAAAATTAATATTTATAGTCTTTAATTTTGAATATATTTTTTACATTTATTGGTTAATTATAGTTTATTTTCATTATTCATTTTTATTGATTTTTATTATTTCACACCTTCTTTAAAGCATAAATATTGATTACCATTAATTTATTCAAATTTCATTAATCCATGATTATCTAAGATAATAAAACATTTTTTTAAAAATAGTTTATAATTCCTTAATTTCTTTCCAATATATCATTACAAACTATTATTGATGATAGAATCAATGATGTTCTTATTTTGGTATTTTTTATAATAAAAAAATTTAAATTAATAATGCATTAAAAATTTATATAACATTTACCGAACCTTAAAAAAAATTTATCACTGATTCATAATAATACTAGTAGTTATATTTCTATATTTGTCTATGATATAAATTTATAACATTGTTCATGTTTGTGGTTAAACTAACATAACAAAAAAAATGATAAAATTTGTGGGCGAGTATAATAAAACAAGTGATTCATAACAAATAATATAATTATTAAAGTTGAATAATAATAATATATAAATTTTTTATTGTGGTTACAAATATTTTGATATATTTTGATAAATAAAAATAGTATAGAAGAGAAAAAAATATTTTTCTTCTTAGAGGTGTTAGTGGAATTGTTCTCACAACCATATTTCTGATTTTACATATATATAATATTTGGTAGTAATTGGTTTACATTTTCAAAATCATAATAATTAGGAAAATATCATATTTATTTAATAATTATATTCGTTTACCATCATTGAATGGTGGTTATGTAACATGGAACACATCCCATACTGAGGTGGTTTTCCGGACATAACAGAAGAAATATTCTCATTTTTTGAATGGTTGAAAGGAATGTGGAAAATTAGTATTAATATTCATAACAAAATTTCATTATATTACGATACATATGTGTTTTTTTCATCATTTTTATATTAGATTCATTTGAGTTATAAGAATAATAAATGGAACTATAAAGAAAAAGGTGTAAGTGATAATTTTACATTAATAATTAGAAGTGCCACATTGAAAATTAGATTAAGGATTTGATAGGCTGTTTTTTGAGAGGGATTTAACCTATAATAAGTCCTCCATAGTGTTGGGAGATATTTGGGTCAAATTTGGAAGCATATTTTTTTTTTATTTTTTTATGAGGAGAAGTGTTTTGGTGATTGATCATTTTATAAGGGAGAGGATATACATTTCTAAATAATATAAATTGAAAGGATAATATTCCAAGAAACCTATATCCAATAATAGAAAATAATGATTTAGAGAATGTTATAAGGTTGAGGATCCTCAATAATACATTTGAAAAATTATTTTCAATCAACTAAACCCTAAAATATTTAATTTTACCATTTTAGTATTATTATGGTAATGATAATTTACCTAAGTAATGAACTATTATTGCATAACAAAAAAATAGTTATTATTAAATAATATTTACATAATGATTCCAAATATTAAATTTATTAACTCATATAATATTTAAATTAGATATTATATTTATTGTAATATTAGCACACAAAACATATACAACCCATTTATAAGAAATGAGTATATTTATAATTAAAAATATATGAATAAGATAAAATTAATAATATTATTGATTTCTATGAGCTTAATAGATTAATTATTATAGAAATAAGTGTTTTATGTATTCCAAAATAATAGAAAACCAAATTAGATTTATTTAAACAAAGATAAAATAAGCAGACCAAAAATAGTTTCTATAAAATTAAAATAATATTTATGTTTTCAAAAGGTAAAACATGGAATTTATAAATCAAAAAATAATTTCAAAAAATATATTTATATATAATGGTTTATGAAAATTTTTATAATTAATATATTATTAAAATTCATAAAATTTTTAATATTTTCATAATCAAAATATTTCACTATTCATCCAAAGTGCAACAATTTAAAAAAATATATAATGTTCATAAAGAGGTAAATTTATCATTATGAAGTTAAAATTAATGATAATTAAAAAAATAAATGAACATTATTTTAGAATGGAAATAAAAAATAATACGAATTTTTTCATCAAAATGACTTTTTCCAAATTTTCGTAATATTATTTAATATTAATCTATAATTTAAATAAATTAAATATATATATATATATATGTGTGTTCATATATAATAATATTTTATGAAATGTTAATTTAATTTATTAGGATAAAATATAAAAACATTTCATAAAATATATATTCATGAATGAAATATATATTTTAATATTAAATAATATTAATTATTTACCATATAAATATAATAAATTTTAATTGAATAATATATTTTTACATACTATAGATATTATTTATCATATCTGTTTCTTAATAATATTCATCTAATATGTTCAAAGTCATATTATAATATAGTTTTCTATGGATAAAGCTGTTGAATATATTATATTTTTTAAAATGATTATTAATAGAAAAAATTGGTCTGTTACACTGGTTTATACAAAGCGTGATATGGAGGGGTTCCATGGAAAAGGGATTAAAAAATTAGTATTTCTTGTAAAAAATGTATTAGCATCCTATTTCATAAAAAAATCAATATTTTTGATGGGTATGATGAATTTATTGAGATCCGACATATACTACCTATGAAACCAAGTATTTTCCGATGGAAAAACCTCATACATGATTAAAAAAAATTATAAACTAAAATTCATAAAAATTAAATCGTGGTAGATGAAATTTTTTTAACTATAGGCTTTTTTCTCATAATGTCTCTATAAATAATTTGTACATTTAAAGTGATAAGGAAAAATGTCCTTCATATATGATTCCAACATAATTTTTTTTGAGTCCCCTTAATACTGCCAAAAAACCCAAATTATAGGAATATATTTTCAGTAAAATATTTATTTATATGGTAATTGGATCAAAATACTATCTTTACTATAGAGACATCATGATTTATTCCCAAATCCTTAAAATTTAGTATATTTCATGCATGTATCCAATGTTTTTTTTGTTGAGAAAAATGTAAGACACTATATATCAATGCCTTCTTAAATGGAAATTATAAATTATATGAATCAATCCTAGTCCTTTTAGAAATTTCCAAATGTCCAGTAAAATTTTTGATTAGCATCCCTTGTCTTCCCATTCTATAGTGACCTTAATAACACAAATATTTCATAAACACCCCATCACCCAATGAAAATTAAAAAGGGAAAAAATGATGATCGACATACTATTATTTTATGATGTGAGTCATTAAAAATAATTTCAAAATAATCTCATCATTTTTTGTCATCACTTGAACAACTCACATTCCTACTAAGAAATTTTAACCTATCTCAGTCAAATAGCTTGAATATCGACATGACCGACAATATGTTAATTTTAATTTATCCATATTGATATAGGTTTGATAAATATTTTTTATATGATAACTATTCCAATGATATATGGTTGTCAAAGGATCTTATAAATTCCCTATCATAAGAATGTTGTGTATTCTATAAAATTTATATATATGGATTAATCTTAGAATCATATTTTTGGCTAGAAAGGAATGACTAAAATAACATTGGATCATGTGGACTCTTAATTGAAATTATATAATCAATATATAAATCAAGGATCTATATTTGAAATGAATAATATGTGAAACACTTCTGAACATTCAATTTAATGTAAATACAACTTCCAAATAAATTCTAATATGATATTATTTTTGATTTTTACTATGTTATATTATTTAGTATTATGATCAATGATTACTCATACTGATTACATACCATATGTTTTATTAGGAAATATATGGGTGAAATACATTAACATGTCTTCATATATCATGGTGTGAATCGTGTTGATTCATACCTGAAGGATTATGATTTTCTACATACAACTCCCGATAGATAACACATCATAGTGAGAAATATGTATTCTATTTTCTCATTTCATGCCAAAAATATCAGTACATCATGTCATAATAAATCATTGTGTGCCAGGGGTGAATTTTCAATTTATAATGATGAAGATAATTATTCACATCACTCTTTATAGAAAAGGAAACCATATTTAATATTATTAAAGAATGATTCCCTTGGGAGATATAGTACAGTAACTAGTTTTATCCCCACCATATATAATTCCATTGATATATTGTCATTAATTTTACATTTATTTATCCTTAATATTGTGTTCATGAAAATACTGGGTGACTTGAATGTTAGAAAACAAAATATACCATATCTTCTATCATACACATATGCATTTCAATATAGTTTCTCATCATGTTCGACTCATCACTATTTTATTTTGTGTATCACTATGGTAACATCCATTTAATTTTATCTATGAACACTTTCCCCTTTCCTGATATAAGGTTAATTTCAATAAAAAATCATAAAATTATACACCCATATTATATATATGAATTAATTAATAATAGAAAATACTATAAGTAAATATTTTATAATAAATATACATTTTGATCCTTTCACTGAAGAATTAGTGTCACCAAAAATTATATAGTGCATTAATGCTTCCAATATAAGGTCATTATTTCAGTAGTTCATCCCATGTGGTTAAATTTGGAGAGATCCATACTTCACTAGGTGACCATCCAATATAATTATCCCCACTTATCTAACACCAAAGGAATCATTTTCTATCCCATTTCATTTACTATATATAATGAAATCATGATTTGAGGTAATTTTTACCACTATAATATATCATCATTGAAATATTGGTATTCTAGGTAGCATAAAAATTTCATTACATTATGATTGAGAGTGTCCATGGTTGAAAAATTAATTGATTAGTCTTATAAGAAAATTTGATTGTAACCACCTATTATTAAAAAGATCGATGGTTAAAAAATCATCTAACCCATGAAAAAAATCCTCTTCATCATTAGATCAACAAAAAATACTTTTTAAATCAATATACATCTCAACAACATGACAAGTCAGATATAGAATCTAAATTTTGATATCTATTCATAGAGGAAATGATCAGTAATAATTTTTAGAATAATCCCTAATTAATTCTCATAAACCTATTTAATCATTGAATAAAACATGATATAATCAAAAAATAACATGATAAACGTGTAAATGTATTAGTAAAATATAAAATAAAAAATGGTTATAAACACTATATGATGGTTTTATTAGCAAAATAAAATTATTATGTTCTCAATATTTCTATATGTGATCCTAAAAGATGTCTAGGTTATTAATAATTACTTTAAAATAATATCATGGTATCAAAATTAGTGACTAATCTTTTAAATCCAATTTTCCCCCATTACTAGATAATATAGCTCATAAATATTTTGAACTAGGTATTTTTTATTTATCTTTCTATGTTAAAAATTCATATGATAGATATATGGCTATATATTTTCATCCATGTTTTAATAAAAAGTAACTGTACGGATCCATGTTGAACCATTATAATGAATAAATCCTTAATCATTGAAATCATTTAGTTTAATATTCATATCCACTAGTTCTTATGTTTCATTATTCATCTATGGAAGCAATATCAACAATATTCACTAAACCTTATAAATTAAAATTATAAATTCCCACTAAAGATGATTCAAAGATGATTTCCCATTAATTAATATAGAAATGCCTCAAAAAAATTTGGAATTTATTCTTCTCAAAAATATTTTACCATCCTCTATTAAGATAGAGGAAATTTTTAAATCTATATTTCTACATTTAGGATGATGTTGTCTATCAAATTTTTAACTCATGTCCCGTTATCCTTGCAATATATTGTATTTTTTTATGAAGGATAAATCTAGAACATAGTGATAAAAATAAATATGAGCCTTAAAAATATAATATAATTAATCCTAAGAATAATATCATTGAGATCAATTTCTAAAATAAATATATCATAATTTACAGCATCCATAGAAACAGAAAGCGTATGGGATAAACATTGGAAACAAAACTTATTTCTCCAAATAGTGGTAGTTACATGCATAATATAATAATAGGGGTCAAATAAGAGAATTAATATTTACTCATGTAGAAAAACTATAATGTTTTAAGGGAAACCAATATAAAATAAAAAATATATCACGATAACAAATCATTTATAATAACTCACATAGTTTTGGTTCCTCCTTCAGATTCTATAATAAATTAAACCATTGATTTGTTATTTTTGTCTTTAGTTTGAGGATATTTTCTACCTAAAGTATAAAATAATGTTCTCATTTTTTTTACTAATAACAATATATACCTCTACGCTATCACCCTATAGGATGGGGTCCTACTTCCAAGGACGTATCCGACTTATCTAGTGATCTCAAGGAAACAAAAGAGGAAATTCCAGTTTTATTATAAAGGTTAGATACACATAATAATTTATGGTGGAATAGAGGGATTCATGAATTAAAATACCTGAATTACTCTTGACATATTGGAATTTCTGGATATATAATACCACATAGCTAACATGAAAAAAACTCATATCCCATTTGTAAAAATGAGGCTAATTCAGTCCAATGTCATGATATACCACGACACAATATTTTTAACATATTAAAATTAATTTTCCTTTTAAATAAAATACCATGAAATTCATATTTCATGGAAGTTTCATTAAAAAATACCACTATTATATCTTGGTATACCTCAAATATATGATTTAAGTCAACCACATTAGTGTTTTTGGGGAGGATCAACAAAATCACTTAAGATAAATTATTTTTTCAGTTGCCAATATCAAATTGATAATCCATGAACATAACATTTGAAACCAATTATATTTCAAAGCTAATGAACATTATGAAGTGTATGACATAAAACACACTTATTTGGTTACCCTACATGAAGTAAAAAAAACTCCATTGACATTTACAAGGATATCATATCATTTTAGTACTACAAAGAAAATACTATATTAATGTTCTGTGACTATATTTTATCATGTATTATATCCAAATGGTGGACTCTTAGAATATATTGTAGGGGCCCTAATGAATAAATTAATAATTCCACACAATAATATATTCTAGGGTATAATGAAATTATATGAATCTATTAACATTTTTCATCTATACCTCATTATCTTGTTCATAATTACATTAAATAGATGAAGGAATATTCATGGGGAGAAACTATTGGGGTCAATAATTAAATTAAATTAAATAATCCTAACATCCCTAACTGGGTCTCTGTTTGGATTAGATTGAAAATAAAAATTCTTGGGATAACACACTACCATGTTAATAAAATTGTGATCAATGATAGAATTATCTAACATAAAATTATCCGCATCTCCATCCATAGAGTTTGTATGGAATCTTTAAGGGGTTATTATATTATGGGAAATATAATAATATTTAAAATCATAAAAAACATTTAAATAAAATTAAAACCATAAAATCAATATAAATCAAACTAACAAAAAATTTATACAATCCAATATTACGTATCAGAAGTCATTGGAAAATATTATTAAAAAATCATGATTCCAAATTTCAATTCTTGGGTATGTGGTCTATCTCCGATTTACTTTTGTTTTTGAATCTTAGGAATAATTATCAATATTCCATTTAGGAATTTATTTCACCAAAAAAAATTATTAATAAAATCTTTAATGATGATTATATGTAACATACAAGCCCTGCAAACTCCACACTCATTTGAGGGATTGTTATTCAGACACGCATCAGTAATATACCACTTGAGTACCAAAAATATAATCTTCTGTCTACTAGGATCATTCCAAAATTATTTAAATATAATTGGGCTATTATTCTGTTTTATTATTAAATAATCATGTAAAACCAAAACAAGGCACCTAATTTTGACGATTTAAATTTCTTTCCATGTGCTAGTATGTTGTTCCTACGTGTCATGATCACCCCATTGGCAATGATTTCACATTGAAAACTAATCAGTAAGAAACATTTTTATAACAAAAAACATAGAATGTAAATTATATAGTTAGGTGATTCTTGAGAAAAAATAGAAATGAAAAAAATTAATTATCATAACATAAAGCTCAAAATAACACAATATAAAAAAAATATAAATAAATTTAAATCAATTAATGTATTCCTTAAAATAGATGTGGTTATAAATGATAATCCAAAAAAAGTTGCATAAATTGTATAACATGAAGGAAATATGATATGGTGAGACAATAGATGGGTATAATGATGAAAAAAATACAGGGTCTACCCATCTTTATGTTATAAGATGGTCAACATCGCTTCATGTTAACACTACTAATATATATACATGAATTGCATGAGTACCCACCACTACAATGTGGAGAATTAACTATACCTAAGATAGTTAAAAAAGTCTATATACAACAAATGTGTTATTATGTGGAGAGATAATAACATGCGATGTAGGATTTTACCAATAACTCTTTGTATTGACTCTATATAACAATCCATGTCATGCATGTTTTGAAAATATCATATAAAAAGAGTCACATTAAATATCTATAAAAAGTAATTAATGATATAGATTAAATAATATTTATTTCGAAGAATAAAAAAACATTTGAGATTTTTACAAAAAAAATGGGAAAATGAATAGAATCATCATAAGGAAAGCCATCATCGTAAGATAATAAGGGATTTATTTTAACGATCTAGAGATTATTAGTGATATGTGTTTATTGAATAATTATGTTCTATGTTAAATCAAATTTAGTATTATACAAATTAAATAAATAGAGAAACAAATAAGAATTTATTTTCATATATAATGATTAATATATTTTTTATTAATTAAATAAATAATAATTCCACCCATAAAAATTTTAAAAAATATATAAAATATGAAAAGTATAAAGGGAAAATTCAGATAATTCCAATCTGCAAGAATCATTTCCCCAATAAAAAACAATATATAAATAAATGGGATATTAATAAACCAATCAACATATTACAAAATAATATAGCTCTCAATTTATATTTAATTGAATGGATATTTAATGAAATAAGTAGTATTATTTGGAATTAGGGAAACCGTATAACCATTAAAAATCTGATAAGAAGAACTATAATCTAACCATTGGAATAACAATATGACCATTCAGAAAGAAATATCATAATTATTAATAGTAACATTGAAATTAAAATTGTATCCTTATATATGGATGGGTAAAATAATATTTTTATATCTTATAAAATGAATATATGATAGATTTAAACTATAGTGGAAATAAATAAATGTTTTTAAAATGATTAATTGTGTTTTCTATTCTTATTAAACCTAAATGTCTTAATCATTTTTTTAAATATAATGATTTAAAATAATTTTTTTCATAATATTGAATTATAAATTAATGTATTGTTTGTTATAAATGATAATAAAATTATATGTAAATATAATCAATTTTTTAAAGGGCCATAAATTTTATTATAATAATTAAATTATTTTTTTCAAATATATATGGATTTAATTTAAAAAGAAATTATATCATATTTATAAAAAAATTAAGAAATGGATTTTATTTTGCAAATATACGCATTTAAAATAATTTAATATTTAAATATGTTACTTTTCTAAAAAAAGTTGAATTTTTATTGAATACTGAAATATGATAAATTATGGTATTTAATATTATAAGCCATGTCCATTGATTTTTGAGTCATGGATAATCTATGAACCAAATATATCTAACTCACGTGAATAGTTTAGTATATATATTCATAATAATCAATAAAATTTCTAATCATGAACAAAACTTTTAAAAAATGAATATAGTATTTAAAAACTCAAATGTCATCCACTTATAAATTCCACCCCTCACCACTCCACATCATTCCATATAAGCCATTATATATTAAAAATATTTTTGAAAAACTATCCTACCTAATAATACTATTGTACTAGTTCTCATTTTCTCAACAAAAACACATTTCTGGTTCTTTAAGAGGTCATTTGAGTAGACATTATTCTAGAGGCAACATTCTCAAACGTCATATTGTAAATATTTTCACTCTCCAACCTTGTTCTTAAATCCCTCATCTAAAATTTCATAATTACTCCATTATCATGTATATAAGAGAATATTTTAGAGAAAAATTCATATCTACCATCCGTAATATTTATTTATTCACTTATTAAAAAAACGAAAAAACTTTCCATATTATGTTCGTTCACCAACTCTGGTGATTATGAGTTTTTATTTCTATTACCGCCTTATGAATGGTTATAAAATATTATATTTAAATTAAATTATAATTATTATATTATAACATATTTCATATTTTTTAATTAATATATATATATATATATAATACTAAATAAAATGAAACCATTAAGTTATGGTTTGTAAAACAACATATATGAACAAACCACATAACGTTAGTGCATCTAACTAAAGAAACATCCCTATTTTAGAAAAAATATGTGTATTGTGGACTATTTAAAATTAATTAAATCCATTAATAACTTTTAATTTCACTTTTATTTTTGAAGTCCCACTATACAAGAACATCATTAAATTACCCCATGTCATCCGAAATGGGAACATGGAATGAACATTCTCCATATAATGAAATTGAAGTTTACAGTTCATAGAATTGGCCATAATTTAACATAATAAAATTATAACAAATAAAATATTAATTTAAAAGGTTATAAAATAAGTAATTAATGAATCTAATCGGTTTATTCAAGATATTGAGGATAAGTTTATAATTATTATAGAACATGATGTGAGGGATCTCTCCAAACCACTATAATAAAGTTAGGTTATGTATTCTCTCTATTAACATCAATTTATCATCTTACATATCTTTTATGTTTATTATATATTCTAAATATATGTACAAACATATATAAAAAATTTATTTAACCTTTATTTGATGGACATATACATGTTTTAGAGGTTCCCTTTTCAATGTCTTTTAAAAAGATGATTAATGGGGACACATCTATTTTTCTTTATCTATTTTAATGTCCCAATAAGTTAAATATTTTAAAAAATAAATGATTTCTAAAAAACATTATTATATATAATATTTTTTACTTTTTTTTATCAAAATTATTATCCTTCAACCCCCTTTAATGACTCTATTATTTTCTAATAACCCCGCAATAAAAGGTAAATTCTGAAAGTGATTTCTCTGCTCATTTTCACGTAATTCATTCACCTTCACATACATTTCAATAAGATATACAAATAAATTTCCAATAATTGTGAACAATATTTTTCATAGATTCCACTATGATTTTCCATTAATTTATTATTTATGTTTTAATTATGAAACACATTTCATTCAATGGTTAATACTTATTTTTATTCCTTGTGATTGATTTCTATATGGGACACACATATTCTTGTTCATATTTTGTTGGGCTTACCCATATATAATCCAAGTGAATTGAGTAATTTTTTATCCTCAAGATATGATATGTATGTTATTACAGATTTAACATAATATATTATGGGATTATTTTCACAATGTAATGTTGTCTCCATGTTTAGCCATGACTTATGTTTATGTATTATTTTATATTTCATCCCAACTCTTATATTTTCATGATATTATGGTTATATATTTTTATTTTATTCCTCCATAAGATTATTCTAGATCCAGGTTGTTTATGTTATAATTATTTTACTTTTGACTCATATGTTATGTTTATTTTCCGTATTTATTCCCTTATTGGTTTTTTTATATTTCTACTTTGTTTAAGTATTTCCCATGTTATAAAATCCTATTTTAGGTTCCCAACGGTTTGTATGGTATAATTATGGAGATGGAAATAATGAAGTTTCATATTTATTCCAACTTTTTTATTTTTTGGGTCACTAATTTTCCAAATACAATAGAGTTTTCAATATTCGGTTTGTATTTAATGGATAATTATGTATGAAATCATATAATAATATGTGTTAATTTTTTTAGTCACAATAGCTGGTATCAAATGATGGTATAGTTATTTTTTTATAATATGACTAAAATACTTTTCTTATAACCCTAGGGATAAGTCTAAGGATATGTAATAGTTTAGAACAAATCACCATAGACAAATTATATTTTAACTTAGAGAATCGTAGGTTACGGTATACTTTTAAGTTATAAGTTATTCATTCAAAGTTCATAGTTCCCGTTTTATATGTTCATTGGTGATGTATTGAAATCCATAATTTTTTTCCATTATTTATTTAATAGAATGAAATGTGAGAACCCATCCCAATTTATTTTATAGAGAATGTGATGATTCTTCAAATGAGGTTACTAAAATAATGGTAGTGGAAGTTAGGAACATTATGGTATTACTAGATCAACTGGTTCAAGTTATGAATAATAACTTGATTTATGTTAGATTTCATACTTCCCCTAAGAAAGGTAAATTTTTATTCAAAAATTGTATGTGATAAAGGCCTATGAACATTATAGGATCTTCATAGAACTTCATCATGTAATAATGGATTAAATATATTAAGAAGATATTAAATGTGCTCAAATTATAGGAAAAATAGAATATCATGTTGTTCATCTATCATTTTTAAGGGGAATCTTATAAGTGGTGGATATTTTTTAGGAACACATAGTCTAAAGTAGAAATAAATTCAATTTAATAGGTATGATTCAATAACATATTTTATCATAAATATTTTCACTAATTCTCCATCATAAAATATAGAGGGTGTTCCTTATACTAAATCAAATAGATGACGATTTTTTGGGGAGAATGTGGAAAAATAGCCTGTATTTGATGGTATGCTTTAATCTTTTTCACCACCACCAAATTATGTTGGACTATTTATTCCATAGATTAAATCTAAGTCATAAAAAATTATATTTGATTTGATACTTTTATATATATTAATAGAATGTTTGTATTAGCGTCAAGGTCAGTATATATATTGTTGACTCATAGTGGTCTCATGGGACTAGAGCGAGAAATAATAAAATGGAGTTTTACTTGAGATGATTAGCAAAACAAATCCCATAGTGCAAGGCAAAAAAACTTACCTACATTTTAAAATGTGTGAGCAAATATTTTGGAAACTATCATAAGTTAACAGCTATATACATCAAAAGAGGGAATGGGGGGAATCAGGCTATGATGTTTCAGAATGATATGTTGATGAAAAATGACGTAATTACAGAAAATAATGTCTAGATGAACACTCAAGCTATGTTATAATGTTTTAATTTTAAGGAATACGTGATTTAAGAAAGACAAATCCCTAATATAGGGGTTGTATAAGATAATATATGAAAAAAAACCTCTAAAGAAAAGAGAGTGCAAAATTTCATATGTAATAACTATTACTAAGGTGGATCGCAAAAATGATGTGTTGAGAGTTTCACTGGTTATTAATTCATGAACTATTATTTTAAATTTTTATTCCGGTCATACAAATTGTTTCATATCTTTCATTTTTAGTATAACTATTCAAACACTACATCATAACATGGGGGATGAGATATCTGTGAGAGAAACAAATGTAGAAATTATTACATCCAAATTTTATAAATCCTCCCTAGTAAATGTTTTTTAACTAAATCATCCATGAAATCTCATCTTAATACCATTAGTGTATTCTTAGGTAATATTGGGCAAGGATCAGCTAAGTTTATTTAAAATAAATATCAACTCTCAGGATATGGAAATCAATATTCACATATTGGTTCTTTCTATGACTATATAAATGTATAATGAGGAGGATGAATATACTTTGTAATAATCATCTCATGTGTGGAAATTGTTTCTCTATTAATATGAAAATATTACTCAAATGATTGGGACAAATGAGGGAATCATGATTAAGGAATTATGCATTGTAAAGGATTATAATAATGTATTCCTAGAAAATTCTCTTAGTAATCCTCCAGACTAATAGGTTATATTCTCAATTTCAGTTTTAAATACCTCATTTCACACATCAAAGACTCCAAATATAATGCATACCATTGTGTTAGAATAATTGAAGAGGTGGTTACAAGAGAATCTAGACAAGGATTTTATGTGGATGTGTGATTCTTAATGGGTTATGTTAGACATTTTCTTAAGGAATAAGGATGGATTTATTCACCTATGAATTCAATATAATATACTCAAAAAAATACGACATTGAAAAAGTATCACCTTATATGGTAGTTAATTTATTTGAATAATTATGTGGGGAAAAATATTTCTTTATGGTATATCTTTGTTTGAGATGTCACTAATTAAATGTTATAAAGGTTGATATTCTGAATAATTATTTTTTAATGGGTTATGGGATCTATGTGTTTCGAGTGATTCCCTTAAAACATCATAATTCTACATAAATATTCATGGAATTAATTAATATAGTCTTTATAGATTGCCTCGACTAATATTTGGTAGTATCTATAGATGATATTATGATATCATATAAAATAAATGAGGATCATGGGGATCATTTTATAATATTATACATGACATGATTAAGGATAAGATATCTAAAAAGTTCAAAAAATTTGAGTTCTGGATGGACGAATATTCATTTCAATGGTACATTATCACAAATAGTGGGTTATCTTGGGAAACATCATATAAAAATACAATTTAAAAGTGAACTAAAGTAGTATAAGAAAAGGAGATTCATTGTATTACGGTAATGTATGGTTGTTACTAATGATTTATAAGGAAATAAGTCTAAATATAAAACCCTGTATCCAAGATGAGATGGAATGGAGTGATTTTTTCCTTCGCTACTAAATGAAAATATGGATTCAAAGAGTTTGAAAAGATGATTATCACTACACCATTACATACACTACCCATATGTGGGATAACATTGTGGTGTATTTTGATGAATAAAATAAGGTATTATGTTTTCTACTATAGAAGAATGAAAAATATATAGCATATGACACAAGGTAGCTAAATGATCAAGAGTAGAACAATCACATGCATGATATGTTGTTGGATATTGTAAACTTCATGTTGAAAATCATGTGAAATTATATAAATGGGGATAATTGGGAAAAATATATATATTAAAAGTTCCTAAAAATATATTCACAAATATGAGCTTAATATACACAATAATATACAGTTAGATGTGATCAATGACTATGCATTCTCAATACACCGTCCTCTCAAAGAAAAAAGTGTAATATTCTCTAAAATGAAAGAATTTATCTTACGTATCAATGAAGATAATTTAAAAGGATAAAATCTTCTTAAACTAATAGAGTATGGAATCAGATATTATAATTTAAGGAAGATTATTATTCTATTCTTAAGTGATTTCACATCCATCCTTTCTAGGGAATATATAGTATACTCAAAGAGATGATGTTGAAATTCCAAAGAATGTGGAAGCTATATGAAATGGGAAATCTATAGAGTTCCAAATTAATGTAGAAGTATTTGTAATATTTGGTTCATGATATGTGTACCATCAAATATTGAGATATAGAAGTAGATTTTTAATGATAAATATAGTGCCAAATTGACAATCCACCCATGAAGAATTAATATTTTATGAGATATTTGACTACACTATCAGTGGGAAAATATAAAGATGGATATCTTAGAAAATATAAAAATGTTATAGGAATGTTCTCAATTCACGGATAAACTTATAATTTTTTAGAGGATGATAAAACCATTTCCAATACCAATATGGATATTTGAAAACACCACTATGGTAATTTCTACTGGTCTTCCTAAAACATCAGGAGAAAATAAAACTATATGGGTTGTGGTCGATCATATTACAAATCCAGATCACTTCATTGTAATTTTTGTGTTCTATTTACATAATCAACATTAATATATATATATATATATATATATCATAGAAGTGGAGAGGCGAAATTGAAAACTTATATAAATTGTATCTTATTAGGATCTGAGATTCACAACTAATTTCTAAAAGAGTCTCTAATATGACCTGAACACATATTTTAACATTAATAAGACTTACCACCCATAAGATGATTAATACGTTGAGAAAACTATCATTAAAATAGAAGAAATATTGATTAAAATACCAATTGATGCCAAGTGATGTTGTGATCAATATTATCCAATAGTCTAGTTATCATATAATAGTAGATTTCATTAAAGCGTCCAAATGGTGCCATATGAATCCATTTATTGGGAAATGATGTAGAACACCTCTACACTAAGATGATATTTGTGAACACAAGCTAATTAGAGAAGAAATGGTCAATTAAATGATAGAAATGGTTATGAAAATTATGTACCACATTAGGGTTACATAGTTTTTATAGAAGATCTACGATAACAATCATCAGTAAGACAATGAGTTTGAGGTCATAGATTAGGTATTCATCTTCATGTCATCAAAGAAGAGAGTCATTATATTCGAAAATAAGGGAATGAAAAATACTAGGTAAATCAACCCCTTTAATATTCATGATTTCATCAAAGATGTCGCCAAAAGATAGAACTCCCCCTAACCAAATTTCAAGTACACAATCTATTACATTTATACCTCTTTATGAATTATATAAAATATCTTTCACATGTTCTGAATTCAAATTGGTGAAACTGGAAAATGATACTTCTTATGATGAGAATTCAGTTATGATTATAAACCATAGATATAAACTTCTCTGAATTAAGAAAACTACCCTTTTTAAAGTACTATGGAGAAACCATAAGTATGTGTAGTTGGAATAGGTTCAGAATAATTCAAAGAGGCTAAAGTAACCTTAACTATTATAACATTAGTTTGTTATAAAAATATACTATGAAATTTCTTATTAAGGAAGAATGTAATGACTGATATTTTATAAGTAATATTTTTCCTAAATAAATGTGTACTATGTTATATAATATATAATATTATACACATAAAACAAATTGTAAATCCAAAAGTAAATTTTATTCATAAATAAATACTGTTACATTATTTAAAAACAAATTCAATACGAATTATAATCATTATAATAAGATAAAAAATTAATATTAAAAAAATAGAATGGGAAAATACTGATCATTACAGTTTTCAAGAATTTTTTCTGCATTATCAACACTGTATAAAACAAACAACATATTAATAAACTGATGGAAACCTAAGAAAATGAAAATATATAACCTTGATGGAAAATAGAATTATGTTAAAAATGAATGAAATAAGTTGAATTTTAATGAATTTGGGAACCCTTATTACCATTACAAATTAAAACAATGGAATTGTAATCTGACTATTGGAATAGAAATTTAGTTGTTTAAATAGTAATAAGATCATAGAAATTTTGAAATGATTGTTAGAATAGTATGCTAAAACATTATTATTTAAAAAAATATTTTTATATCTTATAAAATTAAAATATGATATATTAATTCTATGATACATGTAAATAAATATTGTAAAATTGATTTATTAAGTTTTTTTGTATTTATAAAAGACAATTGTTTTAATAATACTTTTATAGGAAAATTTCTTATATTGAATAAAGATTATTTTCCAAATATAATCATATAAATTAATACTATGTTTTATTATAATGATAATATAATTTTTTGAGACAATATATAATTATTCAAATTTTCATAAAATTGATTTTAATTTTAATAATTATATTTTCTAAATAAATTATTAGATTATTTAAAAATTAAATTCATCTTATATAGAACATTATGATAATAAAATGGATTCTATTTTTTTAATATAAATGTTGAAAACCATTGTGGGGTTTTTTTAATTTTTTTAAAATATTTTATACCGTTGAATAGTGAAATTCAATAAATTGTTGTATTTAACATTATTAGTCAAATACATGAATTTTTGTGTCATAGAAGATGTATGTACAAATTATCTCAATATCACATAAAACGATTACTCTGTATATTGAAAATAATATATACTATTGATAATCTTGTGGAAAAAAAATATACTAATTAATATAATATTCAAAAACACCCATCTACTACACTTGTGAATACCAAACTTTATCCTCTAAACTTTTAAGCCTTGAATATTATTTAAATGTATTTCAAACCCATTCCTCCGCACTCCACCCCATGTCCAAATACTACTATTCTCACTATATATATTGTTCTATTTCCCATAATGGTTCACTCAAAAAGGTGATATTCAAGAGGTCACATTCTTAAATAACAATATTTAAATGATTTTCATCTGTAAAATTCTCCTCACCTCACACATCAAAAATAGAAAAATAACTCCATTATTATATATATACTATAATTTAGTAGTTTTAATATATTACATACAATACATTCTTTTCCTTTCTAATCTTATTCAATGAATTAAATCTAATTTCCATATTACTTCGGTTCAACACCTCTATTGAAAATGAATTTTCGTTTCCCCTTATATCCTTAAAGGATGGTAGAAAAAATATTATTATGGTTAATAATATGATAATAAATATATCATAACATATTTTATGTTATTATATTAATATATTGACAAAATATAAATAAAAAAATGAGTATGTGATAGTCAGTCTAACTCACTAAATGAACAAACCACATAACATTAACATTTTTACTCAAACAATTGTCCCTATATCAAAACACATATAGCTATTTAGGTCCATTACAAATTTTTTAAGGACATAAATACCATATAATTTTATTTATAGATTTTTTATTCAATTTTAGAAATACATTAATAAGTAACCCCAAGTTATCTGACATTGGAATCATGAAATTAATGTTCAAAAAAAACAATTTTACTTTATAACTCACAAAAATGGTAATAATTGTATATAATACAATTATAATTAAAAAAAATGACAATATAAGGTTTTAAATTATATAATTAATGAATATAGATGGTTTGTCTAGGGCGTTTAGATCAATTAAATAATGGTTCTAGAAAATCAGATAAGGGATCTTTTTGAACTACCATATTTACATTGGGTTGGGATTTCTCTATGTTTACCACACCTTATCCACATATTTATTTTATATAATTATAATATTCTCTATATATATATATATCCAAAATATATTTCATTTTTATTTTACCATTATATGATGGGTATAGACTTGTTTTAAGGGTTCCATTATCAATTTCATTCGAGAAATATGATTAAGGGAAACTTCATGGTTTTTCCCCACCTCTTTTAAAGTACGAGTCAATGAAAATTTTTAAATCATAAATGGTTTCATAATTAATATATTTTCATATAGAAGCACTTTATTCCAATTTTTTATAGATTTTATTATTATCCCAACCTCTTTAAATACCCTTTACACTTTTCCTATACCCCCACATTATAGGTACATTTCTAAAGTGAATTCTCTTTTATTTTCCAAGTAATTATTTCACTTGGAAATAATATTTCATCATCTATTATTCTAAAAATAAATAATACATAAATATTTTTTTCATGGATACCTTTATTATATGAAATTTGGTTACTCTTTATGACATGATTATGAAACCCATTTCATTCCATGGTTAATCCTTATGTTTATTCCTTCTGTTCGATTTATGTATTTGGAAGACATATTAATGGAGATGTTTTATGGATGTTCTCAAAAATAAATTCAAGGCATTGGGTAATTTTTTAGTATCAATATACAATATTTTTGTTATTATGGAGTAAGAATAATCTTATATGAGACTATTTCCACTATGTGATATTGTATTGGTGGTTATCATTGACTTATATTTGTCTCATGTTTTATATTGTTTCCACATTCTTATTTTTCCATGATGTTATTATTCAATATTCATTTTATTATTCCTCCATATGATTATTCATGATCAATTTATTTTATGTTATCATGTTATAATTTATGAATAATATTTTTTTCTTTATTTCCATTTTTATTCCCTTACTAGGAAATATATCTCACCAAATTGTTTATATATACCCGAGGTTATCCAATGCATTTTTAGGGGCACTATAACAACTCCAACTCTAGTAACCTAGAGATGGTGGTTATTTAATTACAATGGAATAATATATAATGTATCTCAAAAAAATTAGACCAATCATTTTATTAGTCATGATGAACTAGATACAAACATGATGCCCATTTTACATCGTCATTAAAACATAGAAAATAACATAATAAAATGTTTTGATTCCATAAAACTCATTCAATTAAATATTATTCATAATCGACAGAATCTAAACAAAATAATGATGATCTCAAATTCTCAATAAGTGTTATCTATAAGGTAATAAATCAATAGTAGAGAAGGAATAATCAATTTTAAAACAAAAATAACTCAAAAAATCCATTTAATAAATAATTTATCATGAAATAAGGAATAATAAATATATAGTGGTAAATAACTAAATTAAACATACCATTGAGTCAATAACATGAAAATAAAATTCATCCAAGGATAATATATAAGTGAAGATATCATTTATAATAATAATAATAATTGAAATATCAATGAAGGAAATGTTTATTATAGGATTCCATGATATCATGCATCATAATGGATCTACTATCATGACCATTAACAAGACACACTAAAACATCTGGTAAAACTAATTCATTTTCACTAAATAATGTGTATTATAAGACCATCTGATGCATTGAGGTGTTAATTAATTTTTAGCCCCACCAGTCAACGAATGTCAAATTAAATCCTCACATATTTAATGATTAATTCAAATTACAAATATTATTTCTAATAAATAAATGTAGATATTGAATAATGAATATATATTGTCAATAATTATTTAGTTCAACCAATAAATTTCAATTATGGCACCAAATATGAAAATGGTTTATGGTTTAGGAAATAATCATAACAATGATTTAAATAATTTGGATATTTAATAAAAACTAAATCTATAAGTCTTATTATAATTGATTATTAGTATGTGAATAGTATAAAATAATGTCCACCGATGATTTAGAACATGAATTTTATGATACTTTTATAGTGAATTTTACGAATGTTATGAATTATATATGATCATTAATTTGTCAAAAATTATGATTGGACGCATTAAAAACAATAAAAATTTAAAGATATCAAAAATAAAGATCATTCTATCATGGAAATTCGTGAAAAAATAGGCATAATACTTTAGTATATATCTAAATTAAATAATATTGAAAATATTTTTATGACATCTATAATATGAATAATTTTATGAGATTAAGAGAAAAATTATGGTTTAATATTATAGCATGGGTTATCAATAATCACTCTATCAGGGGGAGTGAATTTTGGTTTTTTTAATTTCTCTTATATTCATGAATTAAATTATATATAATTATTTAATTAGAAAATACACAAGGAATCTACTACACACACACATCCCGATGTTGGAAAATAAAGATGTATAGATATTACGATTTGTACATTGTCTGGTTAAATTCGAATAAAAACAAGGAGAAAAAATAAATTGTGTGTTTATATTCTAATTAATGAAAACTATAATGTTTTTTGAATATATTATTATTATTGTTATCACTTCCTATTTATGTTTTGTGATGTATTAATCTTTTGATCTCAATTGTTTCCATAGAGTTACAATGATATAATCAACATGTAGTTCGAACTCATAATGATATTAGGTGATGATATAAAATTAGGAAAAATTTTATATTCTCTATAAATATATAAAATATTTTTTTTTGAAAATATACATAGTTACAATTTTCTCTAAGGAATATATTCAATATTTTTTTCTATAGTCATTTTTATATCCAAATTTTATATATTTTATTAATTTAAATAAATCTTTCTCAGTTGTCCTGTTAAATTTCCAAGATATGTAAATAAATACCTTTATTTAAATTTTTATATCTTATTCTATAAAAACTTATTTCATATATAGAGATGTTGAAGTTGATATTCAGAAGTAACTACCTCTTCACTTTTATCTTAAATTAATTCAATTTCATCCCTTCAATTCTCTCCAAGTCATTTCTACTATTGAAACTCAAATGAGTAGTTTATTATAAATTTAACAAGTACCAATATAATTGAATAATTAAATATCATGAGTTCTATTGTAAATATCATGTTATAATAAATATTAATTCAATAATATAACATGGGTTAGGATAGACCAACTTTAGATTTTAATTTATCAAACATCAAAATGAGGTGCAATATGACCTAAGATCCATGGTGTGATCTGATTGGAGGTTCTAAAATATAATGAAGCTTAATGTTAATCTATAGTACGTTTTTTAATGGAATAACCATTAATAAATAGTCTTACTTTGATAAGAATATAACACAGTTTTAGAAATTTATCATGGCTAAAATTTATGAATCTCTAACCATGATGGTTCTGATGTTCCTTCCATGGTGCGGGAATAAAAATATATCCATAACCACTAATATTTTATAATTAATTTTCTTTGAATTTACATTTTTAAATCCACTCCACTATTTTAAGTAAAAAAATAAAAATGTAAAGAACCCTCATGTGTCTCCTTTTCAGCCCTATTACACTTACATAATCTTCCATGTGTATTCATATCTCTCATCCTCAATTATTCAAAATCTAATAATTAATAAGACAAACAATAAATATCAGAGAATGTGTTCAAAAAAATTTCATTTTTAAACTATATATGCACTCTAATCTAGTTTCATATATTTATTCAGTGTAACCTCTATGAATATTTCAATCTGTCTAGCCTCTTTTATAATTTACCCTTATTTATACAAGGAATAGAATTAGTTAAATTTCATTCCTCTAAATTACAATAATGAAATTCCATCATACCAAAATTATCTAAATCCAACGGTAACCATAATCAAAACATTAATTCCTTATTAAAAAGTCATTATATAATTCATAATACATAATATGGATTCAAATTAATTCCAAATTATGAATAAATCAAATGTGATATTTTATGGTCACAGAATTATCTCCCTTTGGATGTAGTAGTCATATAGAGAACTGCCTTTTCTTACATTATTATTAAATCATTATGAAGATAATGAACATAATAGTATTCCACCATTAAAATCCATAGGTTTAATGTATTAGTAAAACTAGGACCAATCTTAATATTTACAACATCAAGTATAAAAATTTATTTAATTCATCCTCCACGATATTCTTATTGGAACTTGACCTCTTATTAGTACATGTATTCACCTGAGAATATATATAAACAATTGGTGATCTAAAATCCTAGTAAGAGGATAGATAAGAACAATATATCATTGGGTGATCATAATTATAACATCATCATCAAAATTATGAGAAAAAACATTAATAAAATTCTAGAAATGTAGTAATGCATAACAATTAAACATCAAGCCTTAGTGGTCATCTACCAAACATAGTTTTGAACAAAGGTAGAATAATGTTAACAAATAATTTCACATTGACTCATGAGGTTCATCACTTTACACATTGCATTGGAGTGCTGTATAATTCTGTATACACCTGTCGCATTCAAACATTTATATTGCGCAATATAATTTCTGGTGCACCCATGACATCATAATATTTTAGCTATCCTAAATTACAAATATAAAATATTTGAATCATAACCATGGAACATAATGGGTTTAAACTCATATTAATTCATTCATAATCATTGGGTTCCCAAAATAAAGAGGTAATAACATAGTTGATATAAGAACCATCATCCTTGTGTAAGAAGTAAAAGGTGAGTTCTGGAAAGAAGATTTCTTTTAGAAAACATTGTGTTTGACTTAAAACTAGTGGAGAACATTTATATCCTAGAATAAGTAAGATAACGATGAAAAAGTTATTTTTACAGAGTAACCTTACCAAAAATGGAGTGAAAGAGGTGGAAACCAAAGAAAGAAAGTTGGGTTTGAGAATTTCCCCTTATCTTGTATTCGAACACTTTATTCACGTTAAAGTCCTGAATAACCAAATTAAATTAATTAATTAACAATTCCAAAACATGTTATACATTAATAAGATTCATTAAAGTGTTATTAAGTTCATTTATTGTATTTTGGATGAGTTATATAGTTTAAATCCATTTTCTGTGAAAGTTTATTTTTTTTTGTTATCTTGAATGGTTCACTCGTATTTATGAAGGGAAGTTCATGTAGAACATGGATAAACATCCAAAACTGATATTTCATTTTCTTAATGATATTAATATTGATTAAAGGATCTTATAATGAATTATTTTATATACCATTTAGATGAATCTATATGATATAACGATGATCGGTTTAGGTTAATTTGGGCGGTTTTCGGAACACAATGAGCATGTTTTGATTTATCATTTACTAATATTTATATAACATAGTTATAGACCAATAAATAGGAAATTATACATATAAAATAATATATTTCAACCATTAAAAATTTTCATTACCTGATCATAAGGCTATAATGGAAATTGAAAACTTGTCGTTCATGGAGGTGATAAATTACACCTCACGAACAATGTTTTCCATTCTAAAATAAAAATAAGAGGAGAAGGGGGTGGATGATATAATATCCCATTAGTATCATAAAATTACATTATATGTATTATACTTGATTTATCATACTATGTGAATTATTATAGGTGGGTAGAGAATAGTAAAAGAACATGAAATTGAAATGAAATTAATGGGAAAGAGAGAGGGGAATTACCTCATGAGTTATCCTCTTGAGATCCTCTTCAAGGAACCTTGGATTGAACTTTTGATGAGACCAAAAGCTCTTGGACGTGGGAGAGGGTCTATAGAAGATTCTTGGGCAGTTTTTATACAAGTATTAAAGCTTTATATGTGTGAGGGGATGTGGGTATGAAGGTTTTTATTTATAGTAGATGGGAGAGGGGTTTTCTCAATATTATATTAAATAAATTATTATTTCACAAAAAGATAAGGAATAATGATTATTCCATGACTAAATAATGTAATCATATCATGTGAATCCAAACCAAATGTTATTACACTATTATAACATCACATATGACACTATAATTCACGAATTTGACTCATTTTGTAATTTACCGTATTTCAATATTCATAAAAAATTAATGTATTTCAAAACAAATTCCCAAAAAACACCCCAAACATATTTTGAAATGTAGAATCCAATAATGTAGTCCATTTTTCAAAATTAATTTTCAAAATATGAGTATTTTATAGCTTAAATAAAATTATATTTTATTCTAAAAATAACAATTTTATAACATTTATTTTCTTATTCCATGATATAGGTACATCATACTTTCACTAAAATCATATACATATATATATACACTATCATAAGTAAGGTTAATATTCTTTAGGTTATGTCACTATACATAAGGGTATAATTACTATTCATTAAGGATTGATAGTATTCACTAAAAATTATGTTTGTTCTATTAGACCCCAAAAATCACCCTGAACAAGACTGTGTATGTTAAATTATTGAAATTCAAAACACAAAAGATGAAAAACTTTTTTTAATGGTCACATAGTATTTAGTATCATGATATTTCATTATTATTCCAAATATGATTATAATATAAGTCATACATATAATAAGGGAATTCCATTGATAAAACATTAGGTCATTACATTCTTCCCCCCTTATGAAAATTTTCCCTTGAAATTTCATTTCAAAAAAATAGGTGACGGTACTTATCCTTCATCACATCTTCCAGTTCCCAAGTAGCTTCTACAAACTTTTTGTTCCTCTAAAACAAATTGACAAGGTAGTTTATTATGTTGTATAGAACCTAATCTCTCCAGTCCAGAATCATTACTGGCTTCCTCTCATAAGAGGGATCATCGTTCATCTGTACCACCTCTGAGTTCAGTACATGTGAGGGATATGGTATATACTTTTTTGGAGTGATACGTGAAACACATCATGAACATGAGTCATATTCGATGGAAGTGAAAGCCTATAGGACATGGATCCTATGTCGTCAAGAATCTCAATGGGGCCAATGTACATTGATATTAACTTATCTTTCTTTCCAAACCACATGACTCTCTTCTATGGTTATATTCAAATGAAGACATTATCACCAACATCAAACTCCAAGTCCCTTTGATGGTTGTCAGTGAGATCTTTTGCCGACAATGTGTATCTTTGATGTGTTTCTGGATGACTTGAACCTTTTATATCATCTCTTGCAGATGATCATGTCCAATTAGTTTTCTTTCTCCAATTTCATCCCAATAGGTTTTAGTTCTACATCGCTTTCCATAAAAATCATCATTTGGAGATATATAAATACTCGAGTGGAAGATATTGTTGTATGTGAACTCAACCTATGGGAGATTCTGATGCCATACACCTTTTAATTATAGATAGAAGGCTCTTAGCATGACATTAAGTGTCTAAATAGTCCTTTTAGAATGGCCATCAGCATGGGGGTGATAGGGTGTGCTGAAATTTAATTCAGTAATAAAAGTATGATAAAGACTCCTCTAGAATTTAGATGTGAACCTTTGATCACGATCAGAGACAGTAAAGTGTGGAACACCAAACAGTCTCACCACATCCTTCATTCATATCTTTGTATGTTTTTCTGGTGAGAAGTCTTCCCGAATTGTAATAAATTTGGTAGTCTTGGGGCGTCGGTCAACAACAACTCATATCTCATTACTTCTATTCGACATCTTCGGGAGCCACATGGAGAAGTCCATAGAAACATTCTCCCATTTCCGTATGGTTACATCTAATAGTTACATCATTCCTTTGGTATTTTGTCGCTCTTCTTTAAATTTCTAAAATACCAAGAACCTTGATATATATTCCACAATATCCTTCATCATGTTATCTCACTATAAGTGTTTTGGGAAATCAAGGTACATATTGGTACTCCTAGGATGGATAGAGAATGTTATGTAATGTTCATTTTCCAATAGATATTTCTTTATCCTAGGTGATGAAGGCACAAAATGATGTGTTACAAACTAAATCACACTATCATCATCAATATCGAACTCATGTAGCTTCCCTTCATCTACTTCCACTAGTGTAGAAAATGTTTACCATGTATGTGTTTTTCACATAAGTTATATATAACGGACCAGAAAAGATGTAAAATTTGGTTTATCATGTTGATTATTTTTTATCCAACATTAGAAATGTCATGATTCGATTTATAACGTCAGTTATTTTATAACTGATATAAAAAATATAGATATTTGATTTAGCACATTGATTATTTTATAACGGACGTAAAATATCGAATCTTGGGGCTTTATAACATCGGTTATAAAATAAACAACATGATAAATCAAATCATGGTGATTTATCATGTTGGTTATAATATAACTGAACTGATAAATTAACTCTCAGCGATTTATTAGATCGGTTATAAAATAACTAATGTGATAAAGAAAATCTTGGAGATTTATCACGTCAGTTATAAATTTTACTATGTGATAAATCAACTCTTGACGATTTATCACATCAATTATAAAATACCGGATGTGATAAAAATAGAAAAATAATTTAACACATCAGTTATTAAATAATCAATTTCATAAATCTTTTAAAATATTTATAGGGCCTCGTATTTTTTTGTTCTGTTTTCTTCGATCGGGCGACTTGTGACTCGTATCACTCATGAAAAAAAACCTAAAAAGGATTCTTCACCAATGTTCCCTTCAACCACATTTTTTCAAAATCATTCATCATTATTATTATCCCCATATTTATCCGGTCGACTAGAAACATTCATGTAAGCCTCACACGCCTTAGTTTCATTTTTATTTTTCACGATGCCCTAAATTTATGTTTTGATGTATTATTTTTCAACCCTTTTTCATGCTATCATGTTAAGTGTCATAGTGTCATTTTATACAATGCTAAGTTCTTTTCTAGGTAAATAAACCATGGGAGTGATATCATCCATGTTCTATGATTTTTTCTACAATGTGTGTTCTATCATGTGTGTGTGCATGTACTTCCATGTGTGTGCTACCATGAAAGAATTATTGTGGTTGTTCTTCCCTATAACCTTACAACCATGGAAGTTATTCAATACATTTTTATCATATATAATTGTATCATTCTTTAATTATGAATTTTGGTAATATATTCAAATTAAAATTCCTTTTATAGTAAATATTTTATTTTTCCTTATATGATAAAACTCTTTATTAAGTGTTTAAATCTAAACTAACATACTCTAACTTTCTTATTTAAAACATTTGTTAGACACAAGAGATATATAGGTCAATATACTCATCATATTATGTTATGTAATCATCTCTTGTGGCCTCTTGGTGTTATTGTAGAAAAATAAATTGAAGGTGAATTGTTGTAAATTTGTATTATGTGGGTAGTCATTCAATGTTAAAGATAGGTATATTTTTATCTAATAATGATATCTCATTATATCTAAGACTATTTTTTACTTCTATTTAAATTTTTAATATTAGTTTAAAGAAATTAAAGACATCAATAATGTATTTTTTTGGATAAGAGCTCATTATATCATCGAATGAATGGGTTATGTGATTTTAAATTCCTCATTAAAGAGCATATGAATATTTACATGGTTTTTGATTTATTGTGAATACATGGATTATTATTGAGTATGTTATTCAAGAGATCACTAGAGATGTAAACCCTTGAATACAAATTCAATTGGATCAAGATAGTGAATGTATACATATTATAATATTTATACATCATATTTCATGCTTATGGATGGTTGAATTTTGTATCCAGTTGAACCATGATGTATTATTTGTGTAACATAAGATGAATGGATACAAGATGAATTTATATTGTTATATCATGATCCAAATGAGAGAGATATGTAATCCTAAAATGATTTTCATTTTATCCCTCTAAAAGTTGATCTATTCAGGATATAATTCTAATTTAAAAATAAGGGTTACTCTTCCATCAACATCAGTGATTTCATAATTAATTTCATGAAGGTTACTTTGTTTATGATATAGGTAATAAATTATTTCCATAAGCCTTTATAGTTTTCCAATTCCTCCACATCAATAGATTTTGAGATAACAACTTCACTAGAAGGAAAGTTCTTATTTCTAAAGGATTTCCATTCTAAATTAATATTTCCTTTTAAAACAATTGAGAGTTTTTCTTGGGTTTTTTATCATCATCATATAATAATTTCATTGGACACTTTTATATGATATGAATAACATTTATATATAAATATAAAATGAGTAGAATCTTTCCGTTGAATTTTCTCCAATCCATGATTACTAAAAAATCTATTCTCAATTGTTCTTCATAATTTTTTTACTTTCAAGTTAGGTCATTTTTCATATAAATATAAAACTCTTAAATCTAACTATTTTTTCTTTTTAAAATTATTTCCATGCATATTTTTTCAAGTACGCATATAAATTTTTTATATTTCAAAATTGTTTTACATTAAAATTATGATATTTTTCATTTAAATCTAAAATTGGATGATCTTAACAAGATTTATAATTATGATATTTGTTACAGGTAAAAATGAATTGATATTAAATTAGGTAATATTGAATGAGTAATGAATATGAGGAAGTTGTTGATTCATTTATTGAATTTTCTAAACAAAATGTTTTAAGAAATGAAATTTTTTATCTCATGCATAGAATTTTTGAATATGAAGAAGTTGAAAAGTATATAAGTCAAATATCATTTGACTTTTCACGGTTTTAATCCACGTTATAGCCCTTGGATTTGGTATGGTGAAACATGACAAAATTTTAGATCTGCTGATGATGATGAATTGCAAGATGGTAACTCTGATGGAATTGAAGAAATGATTATCGATATTATAGGAGAACAAATTGAGATATAAATGACAGCTGATCATCTATATAGTGATTCTAAAAAACAATTGTATCCAAGTTGTAAGGATTTTATAGTTTTTTCATATAGTGTTAAGATTTATTATCTTGAAGGAGAAACATTGATTGAGTTGCATAAGTTTTACAGAGATGTTATAATGGTTATAATACATTCTTCCAAAAGACAATGATCTTCCGTATTCACATTATAAAGACAAGAAAATATTATGCCTGATGGGATTGGGATACAAGAAAATAAATCATGTCCATATAATTGTATGATGTATACGAAGGATATAAAGTTATTTCATAGATTTTTAAATGTAGGACATCACAGTATAAGTTGAAAGAAAAATCACAGGTTTAGGTAGTGATTATAGAGATACATGCCAAGGTATTTTGGTATATTCCTAAAATTAATCATTTGAAATAGTTATTTTATAATTAATATGATTAAAAAAGGTTAATATGTCATGCTTATGAGCAGATATGTGATGGAAAAATACACCATCGATCTAATATTCCACAAAAGAAGAAAATTTATGAGCATTATCCAACATTTTTAAATGGAATTAGAAATCTCAGAGTTAGGTTGTGCAAATATGGAATGAGTCCATATCTAATCCTTAGTGGCATAAATATTTCATGGCCTATTTAATTGGTAGTTTTCAACCTCTCTCCTGATGTTTGTATGAAGAACAAATATTTCATGCTGAGTATAATGATCTCTGGTCTAACACAATAAGGAAGTGATATTGATGTTTTCTTTCCATCATTGATTGATGATTTAAAAATTTTATATGAGGTTGGTATTAGGGTGTATGATTCTTATAAAATGCAATATATTCAATGACATGCAGTGCTTATGATCACTATAAATGACTTCCCAACATATGGAAATTTTTTGAGGATATGACATTAAGGGGCATAAATCTTGGCCAATTTTCAAATAATAGACATCATATTGTCAATTTAGTCAAGGGAGGAAAATAATATACATGGTTCATTGAATTTTTTTCATATGGATCAGTCTTATATAAGACTAACAAAGTCATTCAACAGATCGCAATAATTTTATATTTCTCCAAAACCTTTATCCCTTGATGTGTATTTTGAGAGGGTGAAAAACATTGATATGACATTGGGAGAGACACATAAATCTGTTAATGATAGAAATATTTTGGAAGAAAATGTCAATATTGTTTGAGCTACTATACTGTAGATATCATGAAGTGAAGCATAATATTGATTTCATTCACATGGAGAAGAATATCGACGATAGTTTTATTAAATCATTGTTAGATATTTAAGGAAAGACTGAAGATGAGTTGAATGCATGATTAGACTTACTATCAATGGGAATAAGTTTGGAGTTATCTCCCACTCCAAATTGAAGATGAACATTTCTTCCCCTATCTTATCATGCATTATCCAAGAGGGAGAAAATTATCTTCTTTCAGTATCTTCATGATATCAAATTTCCTCAAGGTTATTCTTAAAATGTAAAAAACTTTTTCTCCTTGAAGGATTTGAAGGTGATAGGGATGAAATCTCATGATTTTCATGTCATGATGCAACAACATCTCCCAGCAACATTGTGTGGAATATTTCCCATCTATGTCAGAAATACTATAATGAAGGTGTGTTATTTTTTCAATTCAATTTTTAATAATGATATTGATGTAAATTCTTTGAACATTTTTGAAAAGGATGAAATTTCTATACTTTGTCATTTGGAAATGTATTTTCCTTCATCTTTTTTTTTTGAAATAATTGTGTATTTAATAGTTCATCTGGTTCAAGAAAAAAATCGATGTGGACTTGTTTATCATTTTTGGATGTATCATTTTGAAAGGTATATAAAAATATTTTTGGGGTATGTTAAGAATACATAATGACCCGAAGCCTCTATTATTTAAAAGTATATTTCTAACGAGGTAGTTTAGTTTTTTACGAGCTACTTGCCGCAGAACAGGAAATAGGTTTTCCTCCGTCTCGCCATAAATGAGTTAATAATGTGTGAAAGGGGATTCATGGATTGAAATTCAAATTGTTGTTAGTTGAACAGATGAAGAAGGTACATTTATACATCCTGAATAACATAGATGATTCTCAACCATATATCACATTGAATATTAATGAGTTGAAACAATGTCATCCAATGAAGAATGAAATGTGGAATTTGAATGGGCACAACAAAACATTTTTTCCATGGATTAAAAAGACCATGCTTTGTAGATCATATGTATCAGAGACATTAAGATGAATTGTGGGTGGTCCATGTTTAAATGTGATAACATGGTTCAGGTATGACATTAGTGGCTATAAATTTCATACGAATGCTCATCACAACATATGTGCTTTTTAGAATAGTGGTGTACTGGTGTTTGCAGAAGCAATGTATATTTCGAGTTCTAAAGACAAAAACTCAATTTTTGTATCATGTGAATATTATGGAGTCATTGAAGAAATATGGGAGGTTGAATACATTAAAATTAAATTTCTTTTTTTTAACTGTAAATGATTTATCAGTAACAACAGTTTCATACATGATGAATTTCGAATGACTGTTGTTAATATGAATAGATTCGGAGACCAACCATATTCTTTTATAATGGAGTCATAAAAAAAAGTTTTATATGTTGTTGATCACTCATTTATACAGTGTTATATTTTTTTATAAGGAAAATAACAATATGATAGTGAGGATAAACTTGATGAATATTCTGATTTAGGTGATATCCCTACTTCCATGGAAATATTAACTGAAAATAATGATGAGTATGTTGAAGACATTATTGGTCCATAAAGAATGATCAAGATGAATGAATTTTGGATAAAAATACATGTGTACATTCATAATGATAGAGGTAACATATGTTTATTTCTTGTTTAAATTTATTAATTTCATAAAATGCTACATATTGTAATTTTTTTCTTTATTAAAACATATTTTAAAACAACTATCTATAAATGTTTGTTTATTTTAATTTTTTTTAGTTTATTTTATTATATTTACCATCATATAACTTATATAACTGTTTATTTTGTTGAATTAAAATTACTTTACAATATTTACCATGTTTACCATGTTTACCATGTTTACCATGTTTACCATGTTTACCATGTTTACCATAGTTTACCTTTACGTAGATATTTATTGATTTTTTTGACTGAAGATTATACTACCAGGTTTACCATCTTCACCATTACTTAACATGATTAACATGTTTACTATTATGTAACTTTGTTCTTTTTTTATTTTTTCAATTTACATTAGTATTATAATATTTGAATTTGTATATTTTTGAACTAATGATTTCTTTTTTTACTTGAAGAATAATGACAGATCAATCAGTTGGTCAACCACGAGATTCTGGAGATAAGCATCATGATCTTACCATTAGGGAGGAACATTCACATGATCTTTTTGATATTCCCAAATATTCCTCATATGCTCTCATAACGAAAAAAAGTGTTCAAGAGTTGGTAAATGGGGCTACATACATTTACCAAAATTATCACCTGCCCATAGCCAGGGACAGAGGGTAATCGTAGAGTTTGATGAGAATGATATTACTAGAGGTCCAAATGAAAAATATTTTAAGAGTTTTGTATCGAATCAGGGTAAAATAAAATAAATCAATTTGTATAATATTTCAAGAAGTGTGGCCAAAGAGATAATAACTCAGTTGTGGGAGAAAATTTTGGTACGAAATTTTTCTATTGTTTGACTAGTCAGTACATTTTTAATGTATAATAAGTTTTACCTCTTATTTATCTGATGGAATTTGAAATTCCTGGCACTAGAGGAGTCAGGAGGAAACGTTTATCGATGGAATCTAGGAGGTGGAGTGATTTCAAATCAACCCTCACATCTGATTTCATTTTTGGCCATAAGAAACATGAAAATACATGTAATATAAATCCTTTCATATATGAAGACATCTGGAAACAAATTGTTAATAGTTAAATAAATGATTCATTTTTTGTAAGGTAAATGTAATAGTTTATAACAATTATTATATAAAGGATGTTATTAATGTTTTGTTAATGATTTTTTTATTCTTAATATACAAAAAACATGGAAATATCACTAGGAGATACAATATAAAAATGTATTTCATCATACTTTATCTCAAGAAGTGTTTAGTTTATTGGAAGGACAAATGATGGTGGAATAATTACAAAAACATAGGGTGGAGACTTTAATATTTGGAGAGTCTTCCCCTCCATCCCCTCTATCTAGAAATGAAAAATGTAATAGGTCTCAAATGGGGAAAAAGGGAAATATATTTTGGAAGAATCTATAATCTTAGCTGAGAGGATTGTAAGATATTTATTTTATTTATTTAAGATAATTATATTATTTATATAATTTGGATCATTACATAAATGATCAATTAATTAATATTGGATTATATTAAGGAGAAGAACACACATGGGGTATTTATTGCTACTCGGAGGCAAGATATTTTATCAACAACATTGGGAAAGCCCGAACACCTCGGTATTGTATGAGGATACCTGATGGGTGTATCAATAAAAAAATTGTTTCCAAAATATTAAAATTCTCCCATTGAGGTTTTTTATCCAAAAAAAATCCTTCGAGTCCAAAGTTCAACATATTAATGTGATGATGGAAGAAAATATTAGAGTGTCGACACAGTCTATGTTTGCAGACATGCAAAGGCAATTTCAAACTGCAGCTCCCTCTCCCCAACCTTCCCCTACAAACCCTATTATTTATCCTCCACCATCACTTATAGCTCCCACTACCACCTCCATACCCCATTATTTATCCTCCACCACATCCTATAGACTTCATTTTTCATCATACTCCTCCGCCGCAGCTTCATACCTATTGTGAGTTGTTTGTTGATGATCCTCACAATCATACAGTTTCATTTGGGCTGAAATATTGTATAGGATATACAGTTCATCATCAACAGTTAGAGGTAGAAAATCATAGGTTCACTGTATAGGTTATTATAGATAGATCCACTCAAGTACCATTCCCAACATATGAGTTGAAGACAGTTGGACATAATATCATCCACTTTTTAGATTGTCCATCCAAACATCTATGACTAATTTCCATTGAGGTATTTTTGTTATATATTTTATTATATTTTTTAATAAAGTTTTTTTAATATTTTATAAAAAATATATTTTTATATTTATTTACACGAATACTACAAAGGTAAAGAAATATTGTATTTACAACAACAAAGAAAAATGTCCATGACATCAGATTCAGATTCTAGTAGTCTTGATATACTATCAAGATATTCAAATTTTTTGGAAAACAATTATTTGATTCCAATGGAAACTCTTGTATGTAGATGTTAAAAAAATGTGGTGATTACGAAAAATTATATCATGGAACTTGTTACTTGATATAAGTTGGTCATCATCGTGGTGAATATTTTTTCCATGTAAGTCCTAACACCTCTTCCTACGTTATATTTAATAAAAATGTATACTTATGTCTATTTTGTATTAGGTATCTCTATAACACATGTGAGAATAATGACCAGATAGATTTATATGGATTCATGGACACGAATATGATTTCCCCTAAAGCACATACATTGGATGAGGATCAAAGAACACTTTATATTGAAAAATGATATGAACAGAATATAATCATGTTGGGTTGGATGATTCCATTTTGTGAGAGGTATGAAACATATATCTTGAAAAGTGATTTTTATCTTATAAAATAAAATCCACTAACCAAAAATTTTCTTTCATATCAGTGATCATTGGATGTTCAGTGTTTTTGTCCAAGGGAGAAATCACATTAATGAATATGCTCAGTCTGAGGCGATGTGTGGGGAAGTTTTTAGAATATATTTGAAAAGTAAATTTATATTTATAAATAGTTGTTTATATTAAAATTATTTTTAAATTTATCCTATTTATATTATTCTCTAACATGGGATGGGCCTGATTTTAAAAAAACACAAAGAGAAAGAGTTGCAAGATCAAATATGTAAAAGTAAAGGTAAATATTCATTTATAATTTTTACTTTTTGATGTATCAAATAAAAATTAGATTTTGAATTGACACTCATTTAAAAAGGATTTTCATAAACAAAAAGTCGTCATCGAATGTGGATATTATATGTTATGATTTATGTGTTAAATAATTACAACTGAAACACTTTTGAAGTTTGACCAGGCCGGATATTTTTATAAACATTGCCATAATATTTTTTCGTTTTATTCATTAGACATGTTAACTACTGTCCTTTTAATTTTTAGATATTTGATGACCCTCAAACCTATCATTCTCAAGAGGTCAAACACTTACAAGTGGAAAGGTCAAATTATTTTATAGGTTTGATTGGATTATAGTTTGTTTATAGTGTATTGTGTAATTTTGAATATTCTAATTGTAATTGTGTATTTGGTAATTGTTTTGGTTGGATTTATGTTTTTTAGTTAACAATGGTTGTTTTTAATTCTATAAATGTGAATGTATAATTTTTCACTGGATCATTTGGTTTTGGTCTACTTCTGATATTTTTCTAGTATAGATTCTAGTGGGGTTTTGGTCTTCTTTGGGTATGGTTTCTTCTTGTTTCATGTCTACTTTGGCAGATAGTAGTAATGGTTTCATATTTTTGTTAAAAAAAATTGGTTTTAACGTTGGATATTTTATAACTGAAATAATAAATGTCTGGGGAATGTTTTTTGACTTCCGTTTTTTAATATCTGACATAATAAATTCAAGGGTAATGGTTTTTTACATTGGTTATTTAATAACCAATGTTGTATATAGTTTTTCACATCAGTAATTGTATAACCAATGTTAAAAATGCTTAGAAGACTAGTTTTTACATCGGTAATAAAACTACTAACATAATAAATGACTGGGGGATGGTTATTTACATTGATTATGTCATAAATGATTTAATGAATTCTTGGGGCATGGTTTTTTACATCGGTAAGTTAATAACCAACGTCGTATATCAATTTTCACATCATTTATTGTATAACTGACATGAAAAATGTTTTAGAGGCACAATATATTACATCGTTTATTACTTAACCAACATAATAAACTATATTCCATGTCGGTTAATAAATAACTATCACAATAAATCCGTCCTTCGATTCATTTTTCACATCTGTTATTTAAGAACCGACATGAAAAACACAAGAGATTTATTTTTTTACATCATTTTTAAAGTAACCGATGTAAAAAACAATATTTATAACATCACATTTAATAACATCAGCTAAAAAATAATGTATAAAATAATAAAAAATGATGTAAAAAATGTTTTCTTCACTATTGTGCAATCACCTTCTTTTGTAACTTTAGATCATCCCTTTGTTCCCAATTAATCTTCTCTTGTATAGATGGATGAGCAATCATTTGGGCAAGGTAGGATGTATCCCCTTCCCTTATGATTTCCAAATCCATCCTTTTCATATCCAAAGCGAATGGTAACTTTTAAATATATAACATGGATGATTGGAAGGTTACTCTCTGCTTAGAGTATCAGCTACTTGTTTTCTTTTACATGATTATAGTGAATCGAGAAATCATAGTCCTTGATTAGATCTAATAATATACTATGAAGCGTGTTGACCTCATTTTGTGTGAATATATACTTTATTCTCTCGTCGTCAGTGTATATGTCACACTTTTAACCATAATGGTAGTGCCACCAGATTTTCAAGGAAAAAATCATAGTTCCCATCTCTAGATCATGTGTCGGGTTGTTCTGCTCTTGGATCTTCGACTTCCATGAGGTGTAGGCTATCACATTATCATTTTTCATGAGTAATAAACTCAATCCCTTCTTTGAAGAATCATTGTATTTCAGAAAACATTATCCATTTTTATTAATGTGAGTACAAGTGTAGTGATCAGACTTTTATTTGTCTCTCTAAAGCATCCCTCACATTCTTATGTCCAGACATAATATTCCCCTTTCCATGTTAACATAGATATTAGGCTTGTAAATCATGAGAAATTTCTCAATAAACGTCAGTAGTGCCCAGCTAATCCATAAAAACTACAGATTTCTTTGACACTAGTGGGTCTGGGAAATTCCTCAGTTGCCTTTGTTTTTTGAAGGGTCCATAGAAATTCCCTCACTTGTTATCACATGTCCAATGAACATGACTTTCTTCATCCAAAAGTCACACATTCTCATCATTCCATTCAACTTCAACTTTCTCAATGTCACCAACACATGTCAAATATGTTCTTCTTATTACTCCTATCTCAGGGAGTAGATGAGAATATCATCAATAGAGACTACCATAAATTTTTTAATGTAATGTATAAAGACTCAATTCATCATATCCAAGATGATTGTAGTGTAATGAGTATGTACAAATGTCATCACCAAAAACTCATTGTGCAGATACCTTGTACAGAAAGTATTCGGAATATCTTCCCTATTCACATTAATTTGATGATATCCAGAATGAAGATCTACCTTTGAGAAGTATTGAGATCCTCTTAACTGATCAAACAAGTCATCAATCCTTGTAAGAGGATAATTTTACATTATGGTGATCGTGTTGAGTTCTATATAGTCGATACACAACTGTATTGTTCCATCCATCTTCTTCATAGAGAGCACTGGCGCACCCTAAGGTGAGGAACTAGGGTGTATGAATAATTTTCCAGGATTCTCTTATAGAATCTTTTTTAACTCCTCCAGTTCGATAGGATCCATCCTATAGGGACACTTTGAGATAGGAATAGATTTGGGTATGAGTTATTCTAAGAACTCTACCTCACATTTTGGTGGAATTCTGGGAAACTCTTCAGGAAATACATCACTGTATTCCCTCACGATGGGTATTTCGGCATGGTTCGCACATTCCTCTGACTCAACCATTTCATCAAGGTATGATTTTTCATAGGGTATCAACACCCAAAATTTTTAAGTATCATTAAAATAATATCCAAGATATTCCTTTATTTTTCAGAGGAACATGTGATAGTTCTAAATATGAAAAGATATATCCTTTTCACGATAGTTTATATGTTCACTATATAATGAGAGTCAATCCATTCCCATTATAGTGTCGAATTCCACCAAGGGAAGTATTGTGAGATTTTCTGGAATAATCATCCCACATATTCTAATATGATAATAGTAAAACACTTGATTTTCTATTATTAAACCACTTTTTTTACAGATATATATGTTTCATTGTTTAGGAGATTTGATTCAATAGTTATAGAAAACATTCAAGATATAAAGGAATGTGTAGAATGAGAATCAAATAATTTTGTTTTCATTCATTAGTAAATAGGTCATATACCTTTTACAACTTCATTATCATGCTCCACTTCTACAGTAGTTATGGCATAATCCTTTTCTTTTTTCTTTTGGCATCGTTGGTTGATGACGCTGATTACCCTCGAGAACTCGAGGTTTAGTGAACTAGCTTGCATTATTCCATTACTCCCTATAGTTGTAGCATTGAACCATGGGTGCATAAATCCTTTGTTCCACTACATTCTCCTTCATTTCATCTCTTTTCGACACTCTTGAGAATGGTGTCTTTCTATCCCACACATGTAGCATTTCCCTGTCCCTTTGAGGTAGTTCCCATGATGCAACTTCCAACATTTTTGGCATGTGGATCGCTGAGTTTTCTTCCCACCTATATCATTAGATCCTCAAGCTTGAAATTCCATGTATCATTTCTTATCACCATATCCATTTAACCATTCATCAAACTCCATATCTACTTTGAGAGCACTTCGAACAACATCTTCATAACTCTCAAAGTCTCAAATTGTAAGAGCCTTCTGAAGGTGTGGTTTTAGTCTACTAAAGAATCTACCAAATTTCCTATCATTTTTGATAAAAAAAGCTCTAAGAGTACCATGCATGCCTTGTGAAATGCTATTCATAGGTTTTGAGATACTATCCTTCTTTTTTCTTGATTTCAATTAATTCTCTCTCTATCATTGTATGATGTGTTTGTGGGAAATACTTGTAGGGGAACATGATATTAATGTCTTCCCATTCCATCTCTTTAATCTCATCTCTTAGCTTGGTGCTCTTCATCAAATACCACCAATGATCTACCTCGTCATATTTTCAATAAAAGGATAAATTCACCTTCAATATCTCAAAATAGTGAAGCACATAAAATATTTTATCCATGGTCTTGACCCACTATTACAAAACTAGTGGATCGAAAGATTCACTAAATTTCGGTGGTCGTTCCCACATAAAACATTCTATATCCAGTTTTTCCTTCTTTGGTAAACGAGTTAGTCCCCCATTATTCGGTTTATTGTTATAAACTTGAGATAGTTGGGTAAGCATCTCCATGATTTTTTGAACTCCACCTCCCAACGCATTGGGAATGTCATTCGGGCAATCGTTGCCTTGGCCCTCACATGAGTTGTTGGCCTTGTTTCTCCTGGTTCCCACCATATTCTAAAATATAAAAGGTTAGAGAAAAACATAATTCATTGAGTCATGAATAAATTATTCCTTTGTACTATTTACACTAAATTCATAACATATCTGATCCATGGAAAAGGCTTCTTGTGTGCATATTTGTACTTAGTCTCATACTCGAGGTTTTCTCTAGGGTTCATTAATCCTAATTCCAAAATTAACTAAACCTTGCCTCCAATACCCACTATAGAGAACCATAATTTTATTAAATTACTATAACATCATTTTGAAGATAAAGAACATAATATTATTACAACACGCCCGCGGGGGCTGGGTGAGTTGGTTCAAGGTGGTGGCGACCCGTCGCTGAGGTTCCAGGTTCGAGTCCTCACAAAGGCAACGCGCACCATTTGTCAGCGAACCTCTCGTCCCCTCAACTCCGTGGGAACTGGCCCAAGCCCAAGGGTTGGCCACCTTGGGCCTAGCTGGGGGCGTGCGGCGTGTAGGTGGGCAGGCCAGCCCTATACCTCATTACCCATACAACACGTTTTGGAGAAAACATTGGAGCCTCTAAGCGGCGACATCTTCTCTCTCTCGCTCGCTAGGGTTCTTCTTTCGGTTTCGTTCCCTCCCCTCCTCCGGCGTGGTTCTGGGCGGGCTGGTGTCGTTGTCATCATCTCGGCACCGGTGGAATCTAGTGAGGGCTGGCGAGGATCTGTTCGTCCATGGCGGATCGACGAGGGTTAAGGCTTACGGATGCGGCGCCTCCGCGGCCTGTCGGACGTGGCCTCGTCTGCCCTTGCAAAGGGTCTCGCGGCGTGGATCTGGCCTTGCGAAGGGTCTGGCGGCGTGGATCTGGCCTTGCGAAGGGTCTGGCAGCATGGATCTGGCCTTGCGAAGGGTCTGGCGGTTTGGATCTGGACTTGCCTCTCTTGTTAGGCGAGTTTCAGGCGTTTTCCTTGGACCTCGATTGCGCGTCGGCGGGCGTTGGCTTCGGCTGGACTGGATTCATTGCGGGCTTGGCTCGGTGCTGGCCCCAGTATTGCGCGGAGGGGGGAGGGTCTCCTGTTTCGGGACTCCAGTTCTGTGCGGCTCTCCTTGAAGGTCTTGCTTTGGTTTTTTATCACTTGATAGCAGTGATATTGTGGCGGATTTTGTGCATTTCTTGGTGGTGTCTTCTCCGAGCTGTGATGGTTGCACTGATTGTGCTGAAAATGATGGTGGATCTTTGTCTGGGTGGTTCTGCTCACTGTGATTGGTGTTTGTCGGCTTCCCAAAGGTGTCTTGCTGAAAGCTGAATGCAGTGGTAATTTTTTGATATTGCAGATGAGCTGTTGGTTGAATGTGTTTTCTCAATGGAATGGATTTTAGGTTTGTGAGTGATGGTTGGGTATGTAATTGTTTTTCTTCGGTGGGAACTCTTGAGTGGGTTTGGGCAAGATATTCGCCCTTATCCTTTTCCTTGTTTACTGCACTTTTTATTTCTTTTAATAAATGGTCAGAGGTTTTTCCTCTGACTGAACTTTCCTGGTATTATTACAACAGGAGGATCCATATGTTTAGTTTCTTTGGAAAACTATGACCAAACATAAAATTTACAACATCAAGCATAAACATTTATTTAATTCCTTCTTCTCTGGCTTCTTATTGGTACATGACCTCTCCTTAGTACATGTAGCCACATGAGGATATACATAAAATATGGGTTAGATAAAATATCATCATGTGGATAGATAATAATAATATATCATGTGGTGAGCATAATCATAACATCATTATCAAAATCATGAGAGGAATCATTAATTAAAGACTTGAAATATGGAAATGCCTAAAAATGAAACATCATGACTTAGTGGTCATCCAAGACACATAGTTGTGAAAAAAGATATCATCTTTTTTACACATCATTTATCATTGAATCCTGAGTTCATTCACTTTAGTTAATGCATTGGAGTTCTGTATAATTCTAGGCACACCCATCACATTCAAAAATTCATATTTCACAATATAATTTCGGGTGCACCCGTCACATTATAAAATTTGTATTATCATTAATGTCACATAGAACATATATAAATAATAACCATGTAAATTAATGTTTAAAATCATAAGAAAACATTCATAAAATTTGTGTTCCCAAAATAAAGTGGAAATAACATACTTGATACAAGAACCATCAACCTTGAGTGAGAAGTAAAAGGTGTGTTCTTCAAAGAAGAGTTATTTTGGAAAATATTGTGTACGAAATGAAATCCATTAGAGAACATTTATATCCTAGAATATGTAAAATAATGATGATACACTTATATTTATGTATTAACCATAACAAAAATGGTGTAAAAGAGGGAGAACCCGAAGAAATAATGTTGGGTTTGAGAATTTCCCCTTACCTTGTATCAGAATTATTTCTTCACATTAATGTCATATATAACCCCATTATATTAATTATTTTACAATTTCAAAACATTTTATACATTAAGAGATTAATTAATGTTTTATTAATTTAATTTATAATATTTTGGATGAGTTTTATAGTTTTAACCATTGTTCGGGAATGTTCGTTTTTTACGGTTTTCTAGAACAGTTCACTAGTATTTATAAATAGAAGTTCATGTAGAAAATGGATAAACATCCAGAACTAATATTACATGTTATTAATGATATTATATGATTTTATAAGATCATATAATTAATTACATTATATACCATGTGGATGAAAAATTTTGTTATGATTTAATGATGATCATTTTAGGTTAATTTGGGCGGTTTTTGGATCACAACAAACATGTTTTGATTTATCATTTAGTAATATGTAGATGAGTTAGTTTCAAAACATTAAATAGGGTATAATAAATATGTCATAATCACTTGCAACCATAAAAATTGTTTCATTACCATATCTGAAGGTGGTATTGGAAATTAAAAACATGTCATTCTTGAAGGTGATAAATTAACACCTCACGAACAACATTTTCCATTCTAAAATAAAAAAGAAGAGGAGAACATGGTTAGATGATATAATATCCATTTAGTATCATAAAATTATATTATATGTATGATAATAGAGTAAAAATACCATTTGTAGGATGATAGGTAGGTATAGAACAAGAAAATAACATGAAATTGAAAAGAAATTAAAGGAAAAGAGAGAGGCGAATAACCTCTTCATTTATCCTCTTGAGATCAACTTCAAGGCACATTGGATTGGTGTTTTTATGAGACCATGATATCATGTACATGGGTAGAGGATGGAGATGATTTTTTGGTAGATTTTAGGAAATTCATGAAGCTTGATAGTTATGAGAAAATGAACGTGTGAAGGATGGTATTTACAGTGGAGGGGAGAGGGGTCTTCTCAATATTATATTCATTAATTTATTATTTATCCAAAATATAAGTAATATTGATTATTAAATGACTAAATAAACTAATTTTATCATGTTAATCCAAATAATATGTGCTTACATAAGCCAAACATCACCTATGACTCTATAATTACATAATTTAACTACTTTTGTAATTTATTGTATTTCACTATTCATAAAAAAATCTCATATTTCAGAAAAATCCCAAAAATTCCCCCCATCCATTTTTGAACATGTAGAATCCTAAAATGAGTTCCATTTTTAAAAAATAAATTTCTAATTATGAAAAATTTAATTCCTAAAAAATTATATTTTATTTAAAAAATAACAATTTTAAAACATTTATTTTCTTATTCCATGATATAAGTACATCATACATTCACTAAAATATAATATATATAATATTATAGGAAAAGTTACTTTTAATTAGGTAATGTCACTATTTATAACGGTAGAATAAGTCTTCATAATGGTATTTAACGATTCACCAAAAATTATATTTGTTTTATTAGATTAAAAAAATCACCCTAAACACAACTATGTATGTCAGATTTTTGAAATTCAAAACACAGAAGTGGGAAAATAATGTTTAATGGAAACATAGTATTTAGTATCATGATATTTAATTTTGATTCCAAATGTTATTATAGTATAAGGAATAATTATAAGATGATAATTACATTGATAAAACATTGGGTCGTTACAAATCAATAGTCTATATTTTGAATTTACAATCCTCAATTCATGCTCTTATATTTTCTCTAAACACATATTCACCCTATTTCCGAATTCATTCCCTCTCTATAGTAATATTCTATTTTTCCATCTTTTAATGTAAAATTTTAATGTTCATCCTACTTAAGTAATGAACATATCCTTTTACATTAAAAACATATCATATTTTTAGAAAACATTTTAATGTGATATTAATAATTTTTTTATCCTATATTATTAAATGATCATTAATGGAAATAATGGATAGAATTAATTAAAAAAAATATTTTAAATTTTATAAATCATCTATAATACTTCTTTAAATACATGGATAGTTCCTCCATCAACATTCAAACATTCATTAAAAGTTATATTCACAAAAAAATTTGAATATTCTAGATTAAGCATCATACACAATGGGAATAGGGGGAATTCAATACTTTTTAGATTGGAGGATTTGGAAAAAATCCAATATTAAATTAATGGTTCCCAAAATCCATTATAGATAGTTTCATGTTGATGATATATACCCCTAGATTTAGTGTTCCAATAAACTCCAACTTCATAATTTTTATTTTCAACAATATACTTCATAAAATAATAATTGAAATCAATGTATTTAATTTTATAATCCCACATCAGGATCTTTTTTAACTCAATGAATAACTTATATCCATAATTAATAAAAAATGATTTTTCCTATTCATCAGCATGATCATATAGTTGTTTCAATATCAAAATTTAATTTTTTATGCCTTGTTCATAGGAGAATGTTTTACTTCGAGTGTACTTCTTGATATACAATATTGTTTATTAATTTTCCAACCAACCAGATATATTTCATTAAATAATTCTTTTCCTCTTCTAGATTTTATATCCCTAATATAACCGTCCAATAATAATGAAAAACAATCCCAAAATTCTATATTTTCCCTAGACAAGATCACTAAACAAAAATTCAGTGTTCTAAAAACAATCCTCCTTATCCAATTCAATACTTGAATGTGTCATACCTCTGGAAAACATTTTCCAAAAACATATAAAATAATATATCAGGTATTATTACTATAAGATAGTGTATATTTTTATTCATTCTTATATAAATATTATAGACTACACATTTTTTATTTCTTGTATTCAATGTTTTTTATCCATAATACACATTGGAATTGGTTTTCATTCTTATATTAATAAATTTATTGATATCCAACTTGTATAATTTACCTTTCATATGAATAAGTATTCTAAATTTTAATGAACATGAAACAAAATAAATTATGTAATCTATCTGATCATTTATATATCTGATTTTACATTCATTAATTCAGATAGCTACCAATATAACTTTTCTTCTAATTAAAAAATGTATAAAACATACATACACTGTTTAAAATAACATAAACTACAGAAAAATTTAGACATAGTGCTTTTGATGGACCTCACATCCCTTGAACTCAATTTTCTAATATAGTTATACAATAGTTCTTAACATGGTTGGGGTTATTGGTTTGTCGAACACATTTCATTTTTTAATATTTACATATTTGGGTTATCATTTTAAATAAAAAATTATAACTAAGTTTTATATATATATTTCTTCATTGAATAATATTTCTAGAAATTTTTTATTCATAAAAAATTATAAAATTCAGAACTTATCTTCAATAAGAAAAATTAGAAATAGTTGGAATTTCTCTAGTAACACCATTAGAGGTATTTATTTCTCAATATCTACTCATATATATTCATATACATTACAAAATAGACCTTATTAATTTAAAATCACTTTTTTATTTTCATTAATATTTTTTAAAAGAAATTAATTTAACAAATATAATTATATAATATTTTTCTAACTAAAATAGTCCAATTTTGATTCATTCAATATAGCCCAATTCATCGTTAATCTATTTATCCCATTATTATTTATTTTTTGTGTCATCAAATAAACTGGGTTAAATCATTGTGCTTAACTAACTTCATCATAGGAGTATGTGTTGGAAGTAATTTATCTCTGATAATATTTATTTGACCTATTACAACTATACATTTTATTTATTATTTCATAGTATTACACTCTTATTCACCTTTATCTAATACAAATCTTACATCATAGTCACCATAAAATGAGGAATTTTATTATTATCTTAAATTCACTATTAAATAATTAGATATTTTATCAGTTATTTTGGGGAAAACTTCAAAATGATAATTTTCTTCGTTTTAAATTACCTTCATATCAATAATTTAAGTAATATGTTGGTGTTTTTTGTTAAATAATTTGTAGGCATTACACTTATTTGAGAATCTCATAAATATAAATTCTTTTAAAAATCTCCACACATTCCGTAATTTATCAGAAAATTCTAAATAATTAATTTCCTAAAGAATACCATGTGAATATTCAATGATGGTTCCTTCCAAAAAAAATTAATATAGAAATATCTTAATTACATAACTGAGAAATGATAACTTATGAATGAATAAGGATAACTATAATTCTTATTTATAATATTTCTTATAAAAGTAAATTTATATCATTAGGTCATGATTCATGTTATTCACTATATGGTTTATTGTTTCCATAACACCATTATATTGGTGTGTTCATTCTAAATATACCACATATTTGATACTGAGTTTCTCAAAGTAATTTTTAACCTTCCTGGATGTATACTCTATTCTGTTGTTTAATTTCAGAATCATTATAGGTCTTTGAATATCATTTGAATCTATTTTTTTGAAATATTTTGATATATTTCAATAGTTATTTCATTGACCACATGGAAAAATCATATACCATTTTGTTTTATCCTCAAAAACTAAATATATTTACTCATCACTATATTTTGGCATCAAACTAGTAAAATCATTTACATGAATGTGACTAGATTCTTCAAATCTGATACTCTCTTATTTTATGGAAGGTAAAATTTTCATACCACCATTCCCTTATATAATATTCACATTTATTTCCACAATCATTCTTTATATATGGAATATTTACCTCCATTTTAACATAGACATGTTTTATATTTTTTATTGGTGAATTTGGACCATCAATATATTATAAAAACTCATTTCCATAACACAATTCTATCCTAATCATTTCTAAATGATGATGGTGATATATTCTTCACAAGTCCCACCACCTCCCAAGGTGGATGGTTTTATTGTATTACCTCTAAAAAGTCACAACTAACCTTCAAATCCCTCAACTCAAGATAAGCACTCTTGTGGGATCATTCCAATAATGGAAGAAAATTCCCTTCATAATTTTTAGCTAATTTTTTGTTCCCTAGGTTCATAATCTTCATTAATTTTACTACATTATTTCCCATAACATAATAAAAATTATCATTATCATCCTCTCTCATCTACCAATATTTTATTAAATTCTTTAGATGTCATTAACACTTCATTAACACTTTTGAAAAGTACTTAAATGAATATTATGATAATAATACTCATGTTTTGGTGTCTTTTCATAATTATTGAGAAAAATATCATTATCTATTTAATGAAGAAAAAATTTGTCTTCTATGGTATGTTAATCCATTATTTTTCCATTCTATTCAATTGTGCCTATTAATATGTGGTTTTAATTTCTAATTGAATCATGTTTCATCCTCATTGGAAATAAGGGTTATCCCTCTATTATACATATCCTTTTTCAAAATGCAACTATCCTCAAAATGAAGATGAATTTTGATTGTTAAATACCTTTTCTCAAAAAATTGAACCCAATCATTGTGGAATCCAATCACCCATAAATATGTTTTTATATTGAAAGTATTAATATTCCCAGGAATTTTATTTGGTTTAAAATTAATGGGAATAGACAAAAAAAAGTTGTATGGTGATTGTGAGTATGAGTTTAACTTCTTCATGGAATATTATCTCAAAAAGAATTTGTCCAATAAATCTTTTCGCAATTTTAGAGTTCTCCATGAAGGTATTACTGAGTTTTAGAAAGATTCGTTTTAGGAATGAGATATAGATAAGAATATTGATACAAAAATTCATACAGGTACATTTTGTTTAGTAATATAAGACGCATCTCTTGTGGAGGGATTATATGTAGTAGCTCTGAAAATAAAAGTGGAGTTAAATTCTTGGCATATTTTTAATTATACTGATCACTTAGGAAATTGTGGGTTAAGATATCCACTCATCATGTGGGATTTCATTTTATCACTTTTACTACATTTAGGGGGCTTGGTAGAACTATCTATAAATAATGAATGAGAAGTTTTTGACCTCTTATATAGGTAACAAGGCCACCCCAATAGATAAGTACGAAATGTTTCCACTGATCTTAGGTATAATAGTGTCTGATTAATTTGTGATATTAGAAGGACTAAAAGTACTGAACAATTTTTAACAATTTAAAAAAAAATTCATTATGGATAGTGGGTAACGGAAAGTGGTAGTTAAAAATTATAAAATAAAGACATAAAATCATAAAACTATATCATAAGACTTATGGACGTCATAGATAATATTAGAGGGATAATTATACACTATGAGAGAGTCACTCAGGATGTTTACTTTTTCTATCCCCCTTCAAAAAATAAGTATGAAAATGAGGTTGAATTTTTTATTACCGATGAATAAAGAAGGGGATAATGAACTGAATAAATAAGCGGGAGAATTCAATTAATAAGTGGAATATAAAAAAATAATGAATTTATTAATTTTATTTATCAAGACTAATGCTGATGAGATAATTTAAAATGGGATTCGGTTCTAAATTGTAGGGGAAACGATATAGGAAAGGGGGAGAAGAGAAAAATGAGAAAAAATAATCATGTTATGATTCCAAAATGGTACTTACATTTTATAATAAGTGTCATAAAAATATATGAATTTAATCTTAAGGGTCACTCATTTCCATTAGACGATGAAAGAAAAATTGTAGTGTTCATTTCAAGCAATTAAAGAGGGATTCATGGACATATATCTCATTATAAAAGGGAATAAAGCAGTCATACCATTTTAAAAAAATGTAATGAATGATGAATATGAGAATGAATAATTAGGTAACCTAACTTCTAATATAATCCTACTCATGCACTCCATGTAGAATTTAAAGGAAATGGAATTATTCCTCTATAATTTATTGATAAAATATTGTAAATGTAATGATAGATGGAATCACGTAATCACCAATTTAGATAAATTATAATGGATAAAAATAAAGATATGATTATTATGTATTGTCTTAATGATAAAAATATGAAAATATTATAGTTAATTTGAAACATGGAAAATATGGTATCACTCTTTTGGGATATAACCAAAGAGGATCCCAAGAAATGTAAAAAATTTATCGATGAGATTATAAATTGTTAAAATGGTTTTCAATTTATGGTTATTTTGAAATGGTTCTCTATTTCTCATTAATGTTTAAATTAATGTTGGAATATCATGTCTTTTTGGGTTCCCAAAAAACCTGTAATTGTGGATTTTCTAAAAATATAATAATAATACAATTTGGAACAAATTTTTGACATATGTATTATTTACGATCAAAATGGTGTGGATTTATGTTATTCATCAAGTATTTATTCAAATAATCTCATACTAATCCTTTGAACAAACATCTTTTTTTATTAAACATAACATCATGTTGAGAGTCGTAATGTTTACTCAATCATATGAAGATAGTTTATAAAATGACCTTGTAGAGAAATTCCAGATTTCATTGTTCATCACTGGCTCACCAGGTTTAATTATTTATTTTAATCATCAACTCTCTTTAATTTCCAAATCACTTTTATTTATAAACTCTCCCCATTATATTTTTCAAGATATTAATGTTCAATATATTGTTGAATTATCACCCTTTATCCAAGAACCAAGAGATATTTTTCTTCTATACTTTGATTTCTATTTATGCATGGATAGACTTCATAATATTTTTTCATTTCTCCTTATATATTATAGAGTAATTTGAGATGTCTGTCTATATTTTCATAAATTCTATAATAAATTAAATCAGATCAAATTAAACCCCCTCTATAGTATAAAATGTCTCTCTCAATGAAATTGAAATAAAATTTCATGTATCTAATATTTTTTAATTCCATATTAAAAATATCCACTTATTCAACAATAATAAATATCATTATCCATAATTTATTAACCACCTAAACATGATTATATAATGAGTTTATATTTAATATGATTTGCATGATTATTTTCTCATTCACCAAATTCCAATAGAATATCCTCTTATATAACAATTAGATTCAAAACAATATGCCATTTTGTGGCCTATCTAATCAATTAATTGATAGATAAATGCATAAAATATTAAATTTATACTCTCTCTCCATAAATTTTATTCCTTTGAAATTCTCATGGATAGTTAATTAGATTTATGTATTTGATAACACATAACATTAAATTCATCCATAATTTTATTCGCACTCTATATTATTGGTTTAGATGTTTTAAAATCATATCTAAGATGACCTATACACAATTTTGTTTATCATTGGTCACATAACACTTTATCAAATGTTCATATACTATGGTTATTAATTTATTTTAAAATTCCTCCAAAATGCTAATAAAATTAAACACATTATCTAATCCATCTATATAAACATTTTAATCAGGATTATTGTGAAAATAAATGAATTAATCATTGATTTCATTATTATTCAGAACATTATAAATGAAAAATGTATTAATTTTATTATTTATCCTTGAATTTTCGTCAATGATAATCTTATAGTTCACTACTTCTTTTGATTTTACACCATTATTTTTATATTCATCCAAAAAATCTCAATATGATCATTCTATACATTATGATCAAAAAATTAATATATATATTCCATTAGAAATATCTTATTTTTCTTATTCTTAATTATTTTTAAATCTATCACCTTAAGATCCCCTTCTAATTTTTCCTCATTTTTTATATCTTCATCTGGTTGATCATTAGCATTTTTTTCATTACATTTAATACAGAATCTATAATAGAATCATTAATATTTGAGATAAACTATCTTTGAATTCATTTCTTCCATAATATCCCCACTGAATTTGATAAATGAACTATTTTAAAAAATATATTTACACATATACTTCTATATATATGATTATTTTCATATATGATATATCTTCTTCTATATTTTTAATTAAAAACAAAGTATCCTCGCAATAAAATATGTTTGGACACTTTCTATTCAAGTTCTTGACTTATAAGAAAACATATTCTCATGGTATAATTCTAACACTTGTTGCATTTAATTTAGAAAAAATTATTTCATTTAATGATATGAAATCATCACATACAACATATAATATTGATTTTCTTACACAAAGACTATCGGAGATATGGGGATTTGCATCCTGGAAATGCGTCTCCTTAGGGAAGGGTTTCTACCACTTTCTCTTCCCCTCTGAAGAACTCAAGCTGCGGGCGTGGGGGTATGGCTCCATCTCTTTCAAACCCGGCGCACTGCATATATGGGAATGGGACTGTAGGTTCAATCCGTAGGAAATAGGTAACACATCAATCCAAACCTGGGTCAAAGTTTATGGATTAAACTGGATTTTGTGGCATCCTTGGATTTTGTATGATATTGTCTTATTAATAGGAACCCCGATTAAACTGGATAAAGAAAACTGAAGTTTCTAGATATGTCCACTACACTAGATTCCTAGTTGAAGTAGATTTATGTTCCAATTTGATTGAAAAGGGTTTTCTGTCAACTGAAGAGGAGGAATTGGCATTGAGGATTGAATTTCAGAACCTACCCAGATTCTGCCCAGAATGTAAAGCAATTGGGAATGATGCCTCTAGCTGTAGACGTGATATAATCTATGATTTTTGCACTTTTCATGGCCATGAAAACAGTTAATGTTTTAAAAAAAATAAATCCATGAAACCTGGTCCCTCAGAAAGTAATGAGAAATCTGGTATGCATGGACAAAAGGATGGCTCTCTGAACTCTGTTTCCATTGGATGTTTGCCTCTAACTCAGAACTCCACATTATCATGGGTTGAAATTGTGGAGAGGGGTCAGGCTGATCTTCCCCCACCGACTTATTCACTGAAAGCCTCAATGTCAAGTGACATTGAGGGTACTTCTTCAAAGGCGACACAATCCTCATCTCATATGATTCTGGCCCCCTACAAAGAGGTGGACAGTTCATCTTTTGAAGCTCATATAGCTTCAAAATCCCCTTTGGAGACTACCTGCGCTCATGCAGGGCATCCTGCTATTGACCCCACACCGTCTGTGGATGATGAAGTAAATGGCAGCACACCAACTTTTGGAGCTATTAAGGAACCAAGGAATACAGTGACTCATCCACAAGATAAAATGGCTATTGAAGACACCTCTAAGTTGCGTACAGTTATCCAACAGGGAGAATCCTCCACAATCCAGCACCCTAATGAGTCACAGTCAGAACATTGCATTCTGTAGGGGAAATCTCAACACCCTGTTTCTGAAAATGATGATTTAGATAACTCTTGGCAGCATGCTAGTGGTTGGAAGCGCGAGCAACCTGTTAGAAATTGTGGAAGGGGAAATGGAAGGGTTGAAACAGAGGCAAGTAATGGAACCACATCAGATGTCTCAAGATCAGACACAGACATTGAAACTCTTCTTCAGTAAGTGTAAGATTTGGAGGCTCTCTACTAAAGAAGTCGGGGACATAGTCGTGGCCGCAGAATGGATGGGGGGCTTGGCGGGACAAAGAAAAAATGATCGCTGAAAAGATAAAAAAAAGCATGGGACCTCGTGACAGATGTATTGATCTATTTTTTGAACTACCATTTATATTTTTTGTTGTTCCTTGCACTTTTTTATGATTCAATTAAATGCTGAATGCCCCCCCCCCACCTTTAAAAAAAATTAATCATCATTGGCCAATTTCTTCTCAGCAACATAGACTGACCATCCATAGGGAAGGTTACAAATAACAATATAGACTTGTTCACATCCCCTATATAAATTTTTTTATATTAATCATAGAGAGATAATTCCCCATATTTAATTCTTTAAATGTTGAAACATTCAAATCATAAATTTGTAGAAATATTCATATTTTATTCTCCATTATGTCTAAATCATAGATCTAATAGATAATTCATTCAATTTATCCACAATATTCAGTATGATATTTGAAAAATACATCCACATTTTCAATAAATATCATCTTTAGATCACCAAAATTGATCACTAAATCCTTAATTTTCTCATCATTTACTTTTCTACAAACATCATAGATGTAAACAAGTATATACCAAAAATAATTTCTATATCAAAAAATCAATAACCTTTATATATATATATATATATATGATTATATAATTCCTCCAATAATGAATTTTGAGGGTTCATAATTTTCCTCAATCTAATTTGTGTATGCTTCAATCATTGATAAGTTAATGTTATCAACAACAAGAATTAAATGAACCGTAACTAATAAAACTTCTGTCTTAAGCGATTATAAAAGTGATCTCTACATATTCTATAATATTTTTTAGTTGAACTCCTCAAATAAAGGTCTATTATTTTAATTAACAATATTTTAAATCACCTAAAAGTTCATTAATAGAATAATAAAATAACAAGTTCCTCTCATATTGAAATTTTAAAATTGGTGTAATATAGATCTCTTTAAAAGTGGTAGGGTTGAATTATGTTATTCTAAAATTATTTGTTTTCTTAAATTCAACTAGATATTTTATTTTCATTTAAAAAATAATCTTTGATCAATAAATTGAATACAACTAAATGATTTAAAATTAATACTTTTAGAAACACTATTTTTTACATGTATCACTCGTATTGGAATATATCTAAGAGGCACATATTAATAGCCTATTGATATGTTAATTTTTCACTACCCCACTGGTTGATGATTATAATCATTCAAATATAATTACTAATATTTTAGGATCTATGACCATTTCATCTATTACAGTCACTTCTTCTAAGAGGGGTATTGAGATAAATTTTATAAGTAGGTTAAACCCACAGTGATATTAAATGATTATATGACACTAAAAAGCATTGGTTTTTTTAGATGACGATCTATTATGTACTTGATAATTTTAAAAAAAATAGAAAATGATATTTAGTTAATCTCAACAATCGATCTGATTTAGTATAATCTCACTTCACCTCATAATTGTTGATATTAAATAAATTCCAAGACCTCTTTTTTACTCATCATATTTCTAATTTTCCTGATATTTTTTTGAATCCCACTATTCAGAATTATCAATAATATTTTATGAAATATTATATCTTCTATAAACTGAAAAAATGAAATTCTATTTCAAAACATTATATAATTATCCACTTAAAACTTCTACTGATTCAATTTCATATTATAAATTATCACTGAGTCAATTTCCACAGTAAGAATCCTAATGTTTAGTTTATTATCTTCCAAATAACAAAGTAATAATTTGATAATTCCATGTCTCGTATTCTATTTGAAATATATAGAAAAATGAAATCATGATTTGAAAACATACCATTTAGAGTAACTTGAAAATTTCTACTAAAACATCCGTTAATATCTATATTATTCATTGATTAACCTAAATTTCCATGGAATGATCATATTAATTTTTTCATAAAAAATCCTAAAGCAAAATATTCAAGGATAGTAATTATTTTCAATTTCATTTTCATGATCAAAAGGTTTTCCATGGAAAATTGCATAATATGGATTTATTCATAGAAAATTACATGATATTCTTGATCACCAACCCTATTGAGGAATTATGATCCTTCCACTATATTATAATTATCAAATTTATATAACCACTACAATTCACCCACTACATTTTATGGTGAGTCCTCTACGTTTTGATGTATGATATATTTCATTAGATAATTAAAAAAGTAAATAACCCTTATTCATCATCTCTTCTTCCATATTACACTCACATATGAATCCTTATACACCCATCTGTGTCATCCTCTATATGAGAATGGTTTTTTTTAAATCTGTTCAAACCTACGAAGATCATTACGTACAAATCATGATGTCAAACACTTTTCGAAATCCAGTTTGTAGATCACCAATGACAAGTTAACCATAGTAATTTATGGTAAAATTAATGCCTCCACTAATCTACACAATCTATTATATAATTTTCTCTTATGAATTAAATGTAATGATTTTTTTATTTTATTATAATTTTGATTTCATCAAATTAGAATCCTTTATAAAATAATTTATCAAATACTTATCGAACCATATTCAACACTTTATTACATTATCTAAATATAATTATATACATTATTAAATATCATATGACTTCTAATTTATACTAAATTGACATAAAATATAACATAATAACTAGTGCATGCAACATTTTTTCCCTCTTACTTATGTAACATTATGTATGCTGTAAAATTCCATTAATTTGGTTATTAATTGTAGAAAAAGTATTATATGGCATGTTATATTTTCTTTGATTAATAAAATTATAGTTTTCTTATAAGGAGGGAGAATTTATTGATTGTATCAAGAGGTATATGATAATTTTATTATGTTATAAATTTCTATTTATAATGGGACATAACTCTAATAAGAATGTTACATTATTCAATGATGTTGTGTATGTATGATTTACATTTGAAAAATTTTGTATAATTTAGGCATGTTATTATAAAAGACACTAATTACATGAAAGGATTTAATTAAATAATAAAATTTTATTTGTTTTTTTATTTTCCAATAAAATTTATATTTCATTAAAAAATGTTTGGAATTTTTTTTATGGTTTAAGATTTTTTATGATGTTTTGGTCATTATGTTTATATATAATGGAGATAAAAAATTGAATTTAAGATTCATATCACTATAATATATATATAATTGATTTGCAACATCTTATGTATGATTAAAATAATGTTTCTAAATACCATATATATTTTTTAAAATATCACCTAAGAATATACATTATGAATCAAATGTCATATATGAGTAACCCATATATCATGTATGATTAAATTTATTCTCATATTTATTAGTATAATTATTTTGAAATAAATTTAATATTAATTTGATATCATGAATGAAGAATAAAACATCATGATTGAGTTCATAAATTAATAATAATATTAACCATATGAATCATATGTATTTTTTTGACTAAAATATAAGATAATTTAATGATTTCCTTAATGATTCTACTGTATAATTTACAAAAAATATTACATAGATTTATTATTATATATTGTAATTTGATTTCAATTTTATAAATGAGGTTTTTTCATTATATACATTAATATTTGACACTATCACTCTTTCAAAGAAAGATAAAACACAATATATTTTCCAATATTCAAAACATGAAAACCTACCACCTGATCAAGTCTGAGATGATAAAAAATGTGATGAGTCAAAAAATACATAGATTATAGAATAATTGAGAGGATTCAATGTGTTTTTGTTGATGAAAAATATTTTTTATTTCAATGTTCTTGGTTTGGGAGATATCATATTTAAACTAAATATTCTAAAAGATCGTTGAATTTCAATCTACTTTTTATAATGTATTTTAAAGGATATTGAATGACCTTCCTCTAAATTTACTCACCACTATAAATAAAAGGGATCCTATATAAAAAATAATTATATATAATCTTTTAGGAATCATTTTTTAGTCACGAATAATGAATTTCCTTTATTAAATTTAAATTTCCATATTTTTATATTACTGGAGTGTTCAATTCCAGCAAATAGGACATGCATATAGTCATCTGAATTAAGGTAAAATCATATAAAAACATGTGTGCATTTAGATAATGGTAATTTATATATATGGAGATGGGTGAGTTTTATAAATTAAGAGAATTATGGATTAAATTTTGCACAATTTATGATTTATAATATATATTTTCATAGAAAGTAATATTGATTGAACCCCAATCAAAAAGATTTTCAATAGTTCAAAATGTGATCTCAAAAAATATATTCATGTGAAGTTTTAACATAAAAATTAATATAAAACACACCAAAAAATCTATAAATATTCAAAACCAAATACAATAGTATCCTGACATATTTTTATTCATTAATAGAATTATATATTTTTTAAAATTTCCACAAATTTAGTTCCCATGATTCAATATTCCTTAATTTTAGGAATTTATATTATAATTTATCAGTGAAAAATAGATTTCAATTTTTTCATTAGAAGATAAATTCACCAAAATCAGTCAATAATATATTCTCTTGAATATTAATGATATTTCCTTGAGGATATCAATTTCAACGAGACATACACAATTATTACTATATTAAATTAATTATTAAAATAATAAATAGATGTGTCATATTTAATTATTGATCTATTAAATATTATATTATTTTCATGTATCATTTTTGATATATATTTATCTAAAGATGAAATAAGAATCGTTAAAGGGGTTACCTCTATTTTAAGGAAGGTGGAAACTGAATTTTTATATTTAATATGATTTTTTATATGATGCGAGATATAATAATGGGTGTATGTGGATATGAATTAATTTAGTGATTAATAAATTAACCTAAATGTACATTGGAATAATGATGTTATTTACTAGGTTGGGATTTGAAATTCTATACATGATCCTTTTTAAATGTTATCACTTTGTAACTTTGGTGGGTGAGAAATGTGCGTTATATTGAAAAGGAACAAATAAATGGTGTTTTTGATAGGGTAATGACTGAGTTGCCATAGAAAGGTATCGTGTGAGGTAATTTTATTCTCTCTAGAGAGTGATTAACCACGAGGAATTAATTTTAGGAGAATCTTGAGATTTTTTTAAATATTAGTTATTAAAAAAGGAATAACCAATGATTTTGAGTTGGATTAATCAATATAAAATTATATTCCAAGTCTTATTTTTAAAAGGAGTACCACTAAGGGTGTACTAATGAGATAATTTACCAACAATTTGTTATCATTTGGTAGTTATTATATGGGATATATTATTAGTGTTTCTTATGGATTTTTCACTAAGTGAGACATGCTAATAGATATTAAATTGGGTTAATATAAAATACCTTTAATGGAATTATATAATTATGTAAGGATATATTTCATAGTTAGATAATATTATAGTTAGATAATTATGGAAATATTCCATTACTGTATGCAAAGAAATTATTGGTCAATATCAAAGCTCTCATATCCCTAGGGATGCGTTTTCTAATTGTAATGATTTGATCTAAGGATTTTAGATCCTTCCAAGTGTTTATATTTGGTGGTGTGACTTATGTATCAAGAATTTTATCTTATTTTATGAGATTATGTTTATAGATATTTTACATATATGGGTTGATGCATAATTAGGTATGTGATAGGGTTAGATAGTTAATTTCCCTTGATTGTGGTTTTTTCTAATCATTTATATTAACTATGTGATATCCCCTTCAGTAGTTAGATAATGTGAGTTGTATTTCATCACAATCATTATTATTTTTAGATGTTATGAGGTTATAATTAATCCTATTATTTTTTAACTTATTATATGTTAATTAAAAATACACATTTCTTTATTATAATATCTGAAGGGTTTGGTGCACTATCAATCTATCATTAATTTTGATAGCTGATATCTAACACATCACCTAGAAATGAATAATGGTCTAGAATTGATATTTTCTAGTCACAAAACATTCTCTAATATGGGACATGTACATACATATTTTTTTCCCATAAAGAATACTCCATCCCATTGGAGAAAAAATTGTGTTCTTACCTATATTAGGTTATTGGACATGGGTGGGTTCATTTCAAATACATTTTAGATAATCTTCTCCACGTAGACGTAAAATCACCCTAATGAGGTCTTATTTTTCATTGAGATCATAAATTTGGAATAACTATCCAACATTCCAACACAAACTTAAGTATGTATGAATCAGTACTAAAATGGATCCTCAAGAGCCTTATGGTATAACTATTATTGTTGATAAAATGTATAAAATTTTCATTTTACAATATTGAAATATTCACATATAAATTATTTTATATTAGGAATACCATTGTGTTAGCCTATAGAGTTTTTTAATAAACACTATTCATGTTCACATCAATGGATGTGTAGACATCAAGATTATTATATATGTTATGTAATGACAATAAGAATATATGTGTATGAAAAAAGTGATAAAAGAGGAATTTTATATAGGAGTGTGGAATGGTCTTTGACTATTAGGTTGATCTTAAACTAGATATATATTTTTTCTAATATAAATTTAGAAAATCTGGTGATTTTTTCAAAATATATTTCAAACCAAAATCATTATTTCCCCATTAATGTTTTATGAAATTCTTATTTTCTCTTATAATGGTATACATTCCAATCTAAAACCATATTTGGAACCCTCATATTAATATCTGTAATATGATTGATAATTTATTATTAAAGTATTTGAGTGATTATGTGTTACCTTGGCATCAAATGCTGATAATGTTTCCATTGTTGGGAATGGGATCAATGGATCAGGGAATCCCTTCTAGGATCCCTCTTTGGTGTTGACTGTTGAGAAGGATGGAGGTAATAAGGATGCACAGAATATGCTTGATGATAATACAGATCTTGAGGGTAAGAAGGATCATGATAATGAGGCACATATAGAGGATTTTGAGCTTGCTGGTCTTGATATCCATGATGCCTCAGATCACACTCCTTCTGGAGATATACCAGTTTTATCATGAGAACATTGATTCGCCCAGTAACGAGGGATCTGGTGACTAGAATATATAGGATTCAATAACTCATGAACCCCTGTTGGTATAAGATCAACTAGGGCACAATACTAAGGATTATACAGATGAGTTCTCCCAGATAATGTTGTCAAAGGTGGCAAAAAATCTTCTTACCACTTTAAATATGCCTATCCATTCTGAAAATAGGTTTATGCATATCTCTGATAATGATAGTGAATCTACCATGGCTGGAGATGTACCTAGTGAATCAATTGATAAGGTTTAATGAAACCCTTAATAAGGCCTAGCTTTAAGCTATGCTGGACCCTGCACATGGAAGATGCCTTCCAATCAATGAAGATAATGTTTTGGAATTTCCAGGGTCTTGGTAAATCTCCCATGGTCAGAGCCCTAATGAATTTGATCTGGACCAATAATACCATGTTATTGGGTATTGATGAACCAAGAATGAATTTTTCACGATGTTATTACTTTAATTGGAATGCTATTGGGTATTCCCTGGTTGCTTCCAATCAGACAGTTAATGGGAATGAGTCCTAATAGGTACTTAAACACAATACTATCATCATTGATTCTTATCATATTGATCAACATGATATAACTTTATTTTTCTATCATCTGTCTAATTCTCTCTGTGTGAATTTTGTATATTCCTTCAATAAATACATTAGAAGGAGATCATTATGGAACAATTTACTCTCTATATATTAGAATATGTATAATATGTGGATCCTGTAGGGTGACTTTAATACTAATCTAAGGCTATAAGAAAAAACAGGAAGTAACTTCTGCAGAGCTTCAGCCAAGGATTTTCATTACTATATTGATCAATGTAGGATAAATGAATTTGACATAACAGGAGTAGACTTTAACTTGAATATATAAACTATTAATGGGAGGCAGGAAAGTAAGCTGGATAGATGTATGGTGAAGATGAATAGCGGAAGTGACACAATGGAGGTTTTTGGCAGCACCCTTCCAAGATTATATTCATATCACAATCCCATTCTAGTTGATCTATGTTTTAGCACATTGAGGTCCACCCATTTTCCCTTCGAGTTCAACAATGCATGGTTGGTTGTACCAGGATGTAGGTAAATAATAATGGAGGCATGGAGAATTGATGCCACAAGACGTTTTATGCAAATTTTGATCATTGAGATGAAAAGTTTCAAGGCCAGACTCAAAGAATCAAGTAAAAAATCATTCTCTAACGTTGACAACAATATCAAAGGGGCTGAATCAAATCTGTTAGCATGTCAGTAGGGAAATATGAACCAGGATGTCCCATCTCAAGAAGATATACATGTTGCATCTAATCATGATAATCTATTGTCTCTTAAGGGAAATTTTGACCGGAATCAGTTAAAAATCAAATGGATGATGGATGAAGATAGAAACTCAAGATTCATTCACTGCATGCATAGGTAGAAAAAGATCAAGAGAACTCTTAAGGATCTTAGGATTTATGGAACTTTGCTCACATCAAAAAATGACATTTCTAATGTTGTGGCCTGTCACTTTGAGAATTTATACTCTGATCCTGGGGTGAATATCTTAAGAAAGATAATCATATGTGTCAAATCAATTCTTGATGACAATCAGAATAAAAAACTCACTAAAATTCCTTCCTACAAAGAGATCTATCATGCATTATTCTCCCTGAATATGGATACTGTTTCTAGTCAAGATGGCTTCACTAAAAAATTTGTTATGTTTTATTTGGATATTATCCATGTTGATGTAAATAATCTTGTTGGGGAATTATTTAAACATTATTTTATGACTTTTGGAATGATTTCATTTTTTATTACTTTGATCTAAAATAAAGAGAATGCATTGGATATATACGACTTTAGGCCAATTACTATTGGGAATTCTATTCCTAAAGTAATTAGTACAATCATGGAAATTCAATTGGGTGAAGTTACTAAGAATCTTATTTTGGTAAATCAGTTTGGCTTTATACATGGTAGAGATATTCAAAATTTTCTCTTTAATACATCATAATTTATTAACATTATGAAAGGTAAAGTACAAAATGGGAATATGTCCTTGAAGGTTGAAATATCAAAGGATTTTGACACTAAATGGTGGGACTTCATTTTCACTATTCTTAAGATGCATGGATTTTCAAGGAAATTTATTGACATGGTCTCCTATATTCTGAGAAGTGGTAGTCACTTCATTCTTGTCAATGGATCCCCTAGGAGATTCTTTCAATTCACCAGAGGGGTCAGGAAAGGTGACCTCTTATCTGGGTTCTTGTTCTCTAAGGATGAAGTCTATCTTAGTTAGTGTTTGAATTATCATGTCAATAAAGGCTTCAATTAAATAGTGAGAGATGGTAGGACCTCCTTTCCTCCCTCACACTAACTTTATGTTGATTACATACTTCTGTTCTGTAAGTCCAACTTGTGAATTGTCTTTTGCATCAAGAGTATCCTTTCACATTATGATGAGGGTACATGACAGGTAATAAGTTGGAATAAATACTTTGTTATTTTTGGAGAAGGATTTCGAATCGTGAAACAAAAAAGGATTTCTAGTAAACATGGGGTTAAAATAGGGGAGTTTCCATATAATTATCTAGGGATCCATATGTTCTAGGGAACGGAGAAATGTGTTCATTTGGAGGGAATTGTTCTGAAAATTAGCAATCAGTTGGCACGTTGGAAAGGCAAGACTATGTCCCATGATGGTGGAATTTTCCGTGTCAATTATGTTATCACTTCTATGTTTTTATATTATTTTTCTGTTTATATATGCCGAAGAGCCCTACTCAAGGAATTGAGTGGATTGATTCGTAATTTTATTTGGACTGGTTCAACACATCATAGAAAACATGTCACTGTTGCTTGGAAATACTGTATCAAACTAGTAATCATGGTAGGAATAGGAGATAAGGATATCAGAATATTCAACGACTCCCTACTTCATAACTTCACCTGATGACTTTTGGACAGTCCTGATTTTTCCATTGATTTTCCTGTTGGCAGGTTTGTTGACAGATAGAAAAACAAAAAATGTTTGTTTCTAAAATCATCAGTTTGGTCTTTAGTTAGAATCACATATGCTAAGATTATGGCCCAATATGTATGGCTGGTCTGCCCTTGCTGACATTTGAATTGTTGGAACACTCTATGGTTATCCTCTGTTATTAAGGATTCTACCATCATTCGACTTACTTTGAAAAGTCTGGCCATATCTGACCATCAGGGGAACACTATTGGTTATGACTTTATTCGTGGTGCTCTATATGTTGAGATCATTAATTATGACAATTTCTACACTGATGTTTTGATATGGAAACCGGCTTTTAATGACTCCTTCTCTAGTAGGGACTACTACAAGCATATGTGTGGCATTCCAACTGGCATACCTTCGTGGGTGGAGGTTGATCGCCGACCTTATATTTTCCCTTATGATGCCAAACTAATCTAGAGAATCTAGAAGCATCGTTTACCTATCCAATCTTCTTTGCATCGCGCATGTATCAGCTCTGCTTCGGTATGTTTCCTCTACGTTAAGGGTGATGAATCCTGTATGCATTTGTTCATTCAATGCAATTTTGCAGCTCAATTATGGAGTTATTTGCAAGAAACATTCCAATGTTGTCTCAATTTCTGCTCAATAAAATCCCTGTTCTACTCTGTCCTCCAGTCTTTATTCAGTGATCAATTGAAATACTTTTTACTTGCTGCCATTGTCTCAGTTATATCTTACATATGGAAGTCTCGGAACAGACTTGTCTTCAATAATGGCATGCCCAACTTTCGTAAAGGGGTCATGGTTGTAACAACCCAAGACTTTATGAGAATTATTCTTTTTAATTTCATTGATGTATTTTGTTATACACTACACCAAAATTATCTTGTTCTATACGCAACACCGTATTAGCTTGCAGTATGCGCAACACTATTTTTGGCCCGTGCTACACACAATTTAAAGTTTATTTTGTAGAAATTACTATACAAAACATTATGTATAGATTTTTTCTAATGTATAAATATAATAAGTTTGGATTATTTTATACACCAAAAAAAGGGATCTTTCACTACACGCAACCTTGACTTGGCATGCAATACACGCAATCGTAACCTTCCTTGATAGCGTGTGTAATACACAATACCGAGTTTCAGTAAACAACGATATATTATTATAATATTATTATGAACTAGATGTTATGAATAGTATTAACTACATTTTTAATTTTATAACATTATTATTCATCTTACATATTTTCCTGAACATGGTATGAGAACAAAATAAAATTTTCGGGTAAAATATTTATTTTCCAAAAAATGCAGTTTTCCACCTTTTGATGGCCCACACACCTTAAATATAGTTTGTGACATGTTTATAAGTTCAATTTGACAAAATAAAAATCTTCCTTATAATCAGGATATAAAAATTTAATTTGGATAGATTTTTCATATTATTCTGATAACTTTCATATTTTAATGAATAGTAAAAACCCGCTATATTTTAATTAAAAACAAATTTTTTAATTGTAATATTTTATATGGTTATATTATCTTCTTAATTGGTTTTAAAGTGTAATTATAATATATTTTTACCATTTAATCTAATTTTGGTCATTGGAATTCATTTCACGTTGAATTGGGACATAAATAAGTGTCGATCTTTTAGAAGTTATTGTTTCTTAAAAACATGCTATTTGTTTTGATAATGAGAATTAATTTTAAAATTAATTAATGACACATATATGTTTTGAATTTGGAAAAATAGATATCATTTTTGAATTTGTAATATCAAATATATCTTAGGCTTAATTTTTGGTATTTTTCTGAAAAACATTAATTTTTGATGAATAGTGAAACCACTTAGTGTTAGTTAAAAAATGACTCCTTCATTTAAAAGAAATCTTACCAGAAATGTTAATTGAATTTAAAAAATCTGACATATATGGTTTTTATCAAGAAGTAAAATGTGTTTCAATAAGATGAAAATCATTTGTGGTGAATAGTAACTTCTGACTTTTATTTACTGCTGTTAAAGGTAAATAGGGTAATTCAATGTTAAAAGAATATTATAATAATTCAAAATTACCATAACTAATGTCCTAACCTTATTGAATGAGTATTGACCTACCATGATCATCCTTGGGTGGATTTGCGGACCCCATTCAGCCACTTGGTAGTGATAATAACAATTTGGATTGATTAATTTAATTTAAAAAAAATCTACATTAACAAAAATCTTTTAGTAATTAATTTTTATAAGGGGTTATTTAAATTATTATTTCAAATATAAATATTCATTGGAACAGAAAAATTATTTCATACATGATGGTAATTTTTTATAATTTTTAGACATCAAATAAATTAAATTATTTGTGATACAATAATGATAAAGTATTTACCTCATTAATAAATGATTTAAATAAATAAGATTATAATGAATAAAATATTATCCAAAACAAGTTAAATTATTATTGGATTATTTTATTTCTACCATGAGTCATCTTATGATAATATTTAATTATTTTTTGACCTTTTGAAACCGAAGATAAGCTTATAATAAAATAATATTTTCACTATTTCCAAAGTTGCCCCTCTCCTCTCTTATAAAAAGGAGCCTCCTCCCTCTCCTCTTTACACTACATAGAATCTTCATGCTCAGCCAACCCCTACCCATTTCCATTCTCAACATCCCTAGAAACATAGTAGAGACTCTGGTCTTCTCAACAGACCAATACTAGTCCCTTATGTGGATGTTTAATGGAGGCACATCGAGGAAGAGATAATCTCTTCTACCGATTAATTCAAGTTTTTTTCTTCTTAAACTTCTTATTCTTTAGTTTTTTCATTATAAAGTAATAACATCATTATCAATAATATACTTATATGTTATTATAAATATAAAACAACCCCATTTCACCTTCTATTCATCCTACGGAAAACAAAAGCAATGCGTGTTCGTACGTACGGAATATCGTCTCCACGCCGTGGTGTAATCTGTTTTTCCACCACCAACATACTTGGATGGGTATAATGGAGTAAATAATAACTATATATAGTTATTATAACATCATACTGATTATGAGATATTATATCATCCACTGAAATTCAATTCAATAATTATTATAATGATATCATGACTTGTGCGTACGTACGGATTACCGTCTCCAAGACGCGATGAGATTCATTCTCCATGTTAACCATTAAATAATTATTATAAAGTATATATAATGAATAATAATGAAAAATATGACATGATAAAGCTACGAGATTTATGTATATATACATGTGTCATCTACTTACTTTCATTCAAGTCAATAAGGAAAGGGAAACAACGTTCATGTGTACGTACGGCCAACCTTATCCATGAACGGTGTATTTCATTTCATTTATCTATATATATATACTGAATATATATGATATATAATTCATGATTTTCATTCTTGAAGAATGTAAATCATGATATAAGTAAAAATAATATCAATAACAACATGTCCAAACACGTATGATAAATAAAACGATTTTACCCAAAATGCTGCTTTAACATGGAATTTACAAAAGAATGGTTAATATAAAGTCCTAACAGAACCATATATGATATCATATAAATAAATATAATTCTATAATAAGTAAATTAATTTATTAAGTCAATATACATGAGGTTCGGATACGTACGAAGAAAATCAGACCTAAGGTAAGGGATAATTATTCCAATCTCATTCTTATCTGAGATTGTTTATTCGTAAGTATTTACTGGGGTTATGTTTATCATCCAGATCCATATTTTATCAAAATGTTTTCATAAAATTTTTACATTTCTTCCATGTATATTTAAAGTCATTTTTACCCTTTTTTGACTTTTACCACATCGTATGGAAGGAATCTTTCTTTTTGTTTTCCAAACGTGGTACCTTTTGACTTTTCCAAAAAAAGTAAGAGAAGAATGTTTTTTTATGTTATACGACATGAATTTATTTTTATGATTTTATAAATAATTATTTTCATGAATCTTCCTATACAATGTTTCATGATTATTTTAATCAAAATCAATTTCATTTAAAATTTCTTGGCATTTTGAGAAAAGAAAATGATTTTGAAGAAGAAATGATATTTTACTCAAGAATTCTTTTCCATTGTTTTATCAAGACTATTTTCCATCTAAGATGGAATTCTTTAATATGGTCATGTCTCAAGTATATTGTCCCTATTATTTACATGGTTTGATTTTTTTATGATGGAATGATATCCATTATTTATATATGGATTATGTTATGATGAGATGTTGTTTATGAAACCCATTTTATTATTTGGGTTATGATGTCAGATTTATGTATATTTTTTGTCACACATAAGAATGATTTCATTATGAGATTAGTGGGACCTATATCTCCCTCCAATTAATTTTGTAAAGATTTATATCTCATGAGAAAGAAATTTCTAGAATGGAATGTTAATCTGGTTCAGTGATACAGGACTGGAATGAGGAGTGAACTCGATTTGGAAAGGGACTTTGTCCAATAAGATGGTCTTGGTAGCAATGCCTTGGCTACTATAGAAATCATAACATGTGCTTAATGGTTTCCATAGTTACATGTTTTATTCCCATTCTATTTTATCATGATTGATGTTCCTTTGTGATATATTCCTTACATACTTCCAATATTTAGGCCATTGCTCAAGATTTTGATGTTTAGATTTTATGTTCAAGTTTTTTCATTCAAATGTTTATAGATTGTTTTATGTTCTCTATGTTTACCCTTACTGGGAATTTGAATTCACTCTTTTTATTATTTCTTTTCCCTAGGGTATAATGAATGGTTTTAGGTAAGAAAGCAAAAGGGGATGATCTTTATGCGAGATATGAATGATCTTTCACCATGATTAGAAGATTATGTTCCGTGTTTCTGAAGACACTAAACTATTACAGTCGTTGAGTGTTGGTTTTTGTGATGTATAAATTATTCGGAAAATGTAATGTAATGTCTAGGTACGTCAACCTTTGTTATCTACAGTTGGTATCAGAGGAATGGTTTAGTTAACCTTTTTAAAGTATGATGAAAAAACATTAGCGAGATCCGTAGAGTTTTCTCTAAGATATTTCAAGGGATGTCCCTAAGGTTAAGTATAAGTATAGGTTATATTCCTAGAATTACGGTAACAATCATAGAATTAAACCTAATATCATAGAAATTTAAGGTACCCTCCCCCCCTTATTATTTGTTTTCCTAGAATAAATTTTCCCTCTCACACTGTTATTTTTGGGTTTTAGACGATGGCTGGAACCCGAACGAACTGTGTTGATCAATGTAATGGACAATGCAATTATTTTCCTCCCGAACAACCAAATGTTATGTGAGATGGAGTGAAAAATTTTATTTTTATACTTACACAAGATATGAATCATTCTGGACTTCCAAATGATAAAATAAAGGAACAATATTCTATTGAGTCCTTCATGAGGCAATGTCCACCTTCATTCAGTGGGTCTTCTAATCCACATATTGCTGATCAATGGATCAATACCATTGAAAAGTTATTTCTCAAAAATCATTGTACAAAGCATGAAAAATTAATTTTAGCTATTTACTGTTTAGAAGGTGAATAAGACCAGTGGTGGACTCTAACTATGAATAAAAGGCCCCAAGATGAAATTTTTTCCATCAAATAGAATGAGTTCAAAAACTTGTTTTTCAATAAGTACTTCCCTCGTATTCGTCGAACAAAGATGTAGAAGGAGTTCCTTGAGCTTAAGAAAAAGGATGATGAATATGTTGGTATATACGAAGCGAATTTTACAATGCTTGCAAGGTATGCATTTAGATTTATCATCCAACCTGAATGTTAAATTGACCAATTCTTCAGTGGCTTAAACCATGTTTTCGAAGGGAATTAACGATAAGGGAATTAAGTATCTATGAAGAAATTGTGCATTGTGCTATCAAGGTTGAACTAGACGTTGGTGTTACATATCTGTCTCCTAGTTTTGACAAGTAATAAAAGACGGAGTTCATGGAAAAATCTCAAAAAAATGGTGAAAAGAAGGTGAATGTATCTTTATTATCAAAGTGTGGAAAGAAGAATGGTGGAGATTGTCTAAAAGGTACTAAAAAATGTTTCAAATGGGTAAAAGAAGGTCATCGAGTAGCTGAGTGCTGAAGTAATGGGAAAAATGGAGCTAATTGTGTGAATGGATAAAAGACTACAGACAACGCACCACCAACACTTCAATGCTTCATGTTCAAGGAAATGGTGCATTATGCTAACCAATGTCCTAATCCAAGGGTTAATGATTATCAAAATCAATAACCAATTAATGAAAAGGACAAAGGGATGTCACAAGAGATCACTATTAGGGATGTTGAGTATTACAATGATGTAGTTGAATGATTATGTGTTTATGTAATGGGAATCTGAAATAATGTTGTGGAATCTCAAAGTATTGTGGAATATTGAAATTTGTATGTATTGGTTTATTGTGGCTTTCAATGATTATATGGTACTGGTAACCATGAAAAGTGATTAAAATATTTTTGGACAGATGATGAAATGCACATAATGAAGGTATAAAGAGAGAATAATATGATTGATAGTATTAATGAGCTCATGACTGATATAAATACAAAGTGATATCATGGATTGAGTATATAAAATTTTTGGGATTTTCGTATGTGGAAATAGTTAACTTTTAACAGCATTCATGTTTTCACTAAGGTTAAATGGGTATTCATTTTTCAAGAGAATACACGATTAAGGTATTCAAATGTTTGGAATTTGACCTACATGATATATCTTGTGATATATGAGGGATAAATAATGGTATTCATGTGCTTGTTATGTGACCTTTCAAGTAATCATTTTCTTTATACGATGAGATTGGACATATGTTTTTTTGATAAGCCTAAATATTGGAATGGATTATATTGGATAATAGATAGTATTATTTAAGGATAGAAATTGTTTTTTGATATTATTTATGGAATTTTATAATAGTATAGTTTTAGAAAAAGGACAACCCATAGGATGAGCGATAACCCATCGTGTTGGACAAGGATGTCGGAATCAAACCCACAACTGAAGTGAGACAGGACTTTATCGCATACCACTAGCCTACATGAAGTCCCTGGTTAGTAGAAACTAGTTTTATTTTATTAATCACTGTGATAGATGATGTATAAGTCCATTTTAGCAACCATATATGATTTACCTCACCATAGATGGACTTTTGTATATTTGATAACTTTTGTTAACATTTTTTTTTGAGACAGATGAAATGACCCATCATTCTATCACATGATATGCTAACACTTCAAGAATGAAAAATTCAACTTCATTTCTAAAAGAGATGAAGTGTAAAGTTTTCATGGCACGAACAATGGTGAGATTGTACCGAAAGATATTAAGAATTTCTCTAATTCAAATTAATCAACATTATGGAAATGATCATGAAAACTAAAAATGTTGTCCTAGTTTCATAATATCCAATGAATCAGATGGTACCTTAGATCATCACAAATTTATGGCTTTGTGATTGTTGGATTTTTTAAAGCCATGTTCTCTAACACTCTCTATCAGAACATGATGGTTAGATTTCACTTCCATATCCATATTTTCACCTTTGTTCTTTTATGTGGAAACCCAATGATGAGTTAATTTGGGTAACCTTTTTGTTTAATACTTCACTTTTTAAAATTATGTTTTATTATTCCTTTTTATGATGTGGGTTTCAATGAAAGAAATTTTCAAGTAGTAACCCACTTGTAACCCCGATGAATTTCGAGGGTGAAATTCATTTTAAGGGGGTAGAATGTAACTACCCAAGATTTTATGAGAATTGTTATTTTTAATTTTATTGATGTCTTCAATTATATGCGACACCAAAATTAGCTGTATCTATAAGCAACACCGTATTAGTTTGTAGTATACGCAACACTAATCTTGGCTCATGTTACACACAATTTCATGTTCGTTATGTAGAAATTAGTCTACATAACATTAAGTATTGATTTTGTTTAACGTATAAATAAAATAAATTTTGATTATGTTATATGCAATAACAAAGGGAGATTTTACTACACACATCCTTGACTTGGATTGCATTACACGTAATCGCGACCTTCCTTGATAGCGTGTGTAGTACGCAATACTGGGTTTCACTAAACAACAATATATTGTTATAATATTATTATGAACAAGTATTTATGAATAATATTAACATAATTTTGAATTTTATAAAATTATTATTCATCCTAAATATTTTGTAGAACATGGTATGAGAACAAGATAAAATTTTCAGGTAAAATAAGTATTTTTAAAAAAATACAACTTTGCCACCTTTTGATGGCACACCCACATTAAATCTAGTTTTTGACATGTTTATGTGGTAAATATGACAAAATAAAATTCTTTCTTTGAATCAAGATATAAAAATTTAATTTGGATAATTTTTTCATATTATTCTGATAACTTTCATATTTTAATGAATAGTAAAAACACGCTATATTTTAATAATAAATAGATTTTTTCATCACAATAATTTGTATGGTATGATTATATTTTTAATTGTTTTTCATTTTTAATTTGATTATATTTTTTCCATTTAATCCAATGTTGTTCATTTTAATTAATTTTACATTGGATTTATATATAAACCAATGTCGATCTTTTGATAGTTATTGTTTCTTAAAAACACGCTATTTTTATTGAAAACAGGAATTAATATTAAAATTAAATAATTCCAATTCTATGTTTTGAATATGGAAGAATAGACATCATTTTTGAATTCACAATATCAAATATAGCTTAGGCTGAATTTTTGGTATTTTTCTGAAAAAATTTAATTTTTTATGAATAGTGAAATAACTTAGTTGTAGTTAAAAAATTGACTCATTCATTTAAATGAAATTTTACCACTTCTGTGAATTGAATTTAAAAAACCTGACATAGATGGTTGTTATCCAGAAGTAAAATTTTGTTCAATAAGATGAAAAAATTTTGGTGAATAGTAACTATTGACTTTTATTTACTGCGGTTAAAGGCAAATAGGGTAATTCCAGGTTAAAATAATGTTATATTAATTCAAAATTATCTTAAAAATTGTCTTAACCTTATTGTATGAGTAGTGGATAACCATGGTCATCTTTGGGTCTGTATTTGGACCCCATTGAGCCACATGGTAGTGATAATTTAAATTTGGATTAATTCATTTAATGTAAAGACCAAATTGACATTAACAAAAATATTTTAATAATTAATTTTTATAAGGGGTTATATAAATTATCTTTTCGACTGTAAATATTAATTGGAAATGTAAAAATATTTACTACATGATGGTATCTTTTTTATATTTTTTAGACATTAAATAAATTAAATTATTTATGACACAATAATGATGCAGTATTTACCTCATTAATAAATGATTTAAATAAATATGATTATAATGATTTAAATATTATCCAATACATGTCCAATTCAGATTTGATGATTTTATTTCGACCATGAGTCATCTTATCTTCACCTTTAATGATTTTTGGGACTTTTGAAACTGAAGATAAGCTTATAATAAATTAATATTTTCACACTTTCCAAAGGTGTCCGTCACCTCTCTTATAAAAGGGAACCTCCTCTCTCTTCTATTTACACAACATGGATTATTCAAGCTCAGACAACCCCTGCCCATTTCCCTTCTAAACAACTTTATAAACATATTAGAGGTTCTAGTATTCTCAAAAGACCAACTCTAGTCCCTTATTTTTATGTTTAAAGGACGCACGTTGAGGAATATGTAATCTCTTCTACTGATTCCTTCATGTTTCTTTTTTATTCAACATCTTCTTCTGTAGTTGTTTCATTATAAATTAATAACATAAGTATCACTAATATACTGATATTCTATTATAAATATGAAACAACCCCATTTCACCTTCTATCCATCCTATAGAAAATGAAATCACCATGCATGTGTACGTACGAAATTCCATCTTCACGTCGTGGTGTAATCTTTTTTTCCACCACCAACTTACTCGGATGGGTATAATGGTATAATGAATAATTATATATAGTTATTATGACATCATAATGATTTGGGGATATTATATCATCCACTCCAATTCAATTCAATAATTATTGGAAAGATATTATCACTCGTGCGTACGAACAGATTACAGTCTCCACGACGTGGTGAGATTCATTCTCCATGTTAACCATTCAATAATGGTTATAATGTATATATAAAGAAAAATAATGAAATATATTACATGATAAATCTACTGGATTTATGTATATATATATATCTGTGTGTGTGTGTGTGTGTCATCTACTTACTTTTATTCATGTCAATATGGAATGGGAATCAGGGTTCATGCGTACATACGACCTACCGTCTCAATGAAAGGTGTATTTAATTTCATTTATATATATATACTGAAAATATATGATATATATATCATTATTTACATTATTGAAGTAATTAAATGATTATATAAGTAATAATATTATAAAGAACAACATTTGAAAACATGTACGATAAATAAAATTATTTTACCCAAAGCGCTTCTTAAACATGGAATTTACAAAAGAACCGGTAATATAAAATCATAAGTGAACCATATATGATATCATACAAATGAATTTAATTATGTAATAAGTAAATGAAATTATTTAAATCATTATACAGGATGTTCAGATACGTATGAAACATATCGGACATAAGGTAACAGATAATTAATCCAATCTCATTCTTATTCGAGATTGATTATTCATAATTATTTACTGGGGTTATGTTTTTCGTCCATGTCCATATGTTCTCAAACAAATTTCATAAAATTTTTACTTTTCTTCTATGTATTTTTAAATTCATTTTTACCATTTTTTTACTTTTACTACATCATATGGAAGGAATATTTCTTTTGTTTACCAAATGAGGTACTTTTTGACTTTTCCGAAAAAAAAGTACTAGAAGAACGTTTTTTAAATTATACGACATGAATGGATATTTACGGTTTCAAAACTCATTATTTTCATGAATCTTCCTATACAATATTTCATGATTATTTTAATCAAAATCCATTTCACTTAAGATTTCATGGAATTTTGAGAATAAAAAATGATTTTGATGAAGAAATGATGTTTTCCTAAAAATTTATTTCAAGTCTTTTATCATGAATATTTTCCATCTAAGATGGAATTATTTAATATTTTCATGTCTCATATATAATTACCCTATTATTTACATGGTTATATTTTTTTAATGATTTAATGATATTCATTTTTTATATATGGATTATGTTATAATGGGATGCTGTTTATGAAACCCATTTTATTCTTTGTGTTATGATTTAAGATTTATGTTTATTCTGTTGCACACATATGAATTATTTCATTATGAGATTGGAAGGACCTATATCTCCCTTCAATGCATTGGTTAAATATTTATATCTTATCAGATAGACATGGATGGAAAAGTAAGTTTATGCAGTTCTGTGATACAGGAATGGAACGAGGAATGAACTCGATTTAGAAAGGGACTTTGTCCACTAAGATGGTCATGGCAGCAATGCCTTGGATACTATTGAAATCATAGCATGTGATTAATGGTTTCCATAATTACATGTTTTATTCCCATGCTATTTTATCATTATAGATGTTCCATTATGATATATGCCTTACATACTTCCAAGATTTTTGTCTTTGCTCATGATTTTGAAGTTTAGATTTTATGTTCAAGTTTTGGCATTCAAATTTTTACGGATTGTTTTATGTTCTCTATGTTTACCCTTAATGAGCATTTCAGCTCACCCTTTTTATGTGTTCCTTTCCCTAGGATATAAACAAAGGTTATAAGTAAGAAAACAAAAGGGGACGATCTTTATGGAAGTTATTAAAGATCTTTCACCATGAAAAGAAGATTATGTTCTGAGTTTCCAAACACACTAAACTATTACGGTCTTTGAGTGTTACTTTTTTTATGTATTAATTATTCCACAAATGTAATGTAATTTCCAGGTACGTCAACCTTGGGTCTTCATAAATGGTGATTCATCGAAGAATTAAACTTGATTTTATGAATCAAAAAGGTTCCATGAACAATTATGTTTTTGATTTTACTATTTTGATAACTGTTGGTGTTAGTGGCAGGGAATGGAAGACAAGAATAATGAAGTACATTTGGTGGATTCTTACCATCTCTGATTGGTTAATGGTGAATGTTGATTAGGTGGATTATGGTGCATCGGGTCCTGCCGAGTGCGGTTGGGTCTTCAGAACCCATCGGGGCTTTGTTAAAGGATTCTTCTTCCACTATGTTGGGAATGCTCATGCGATTAAGAAAAAACTGTGGGCGATGATTAAGGCCATCAAGTACACGGGGTTAGCATATAGTATTGCTGGAATCAGATTCATCAGTTTCTGTCCAGATTTTGAAGGATAGATCCTGAAATGTTCCATGGATGATGTTATCTTCTAGGAACTCTTTTCTGAATTTGGTTGAACAGTCATTCCGTGATGTCTCTCATTCTTATTGTGAAGAAAACCAGGTTGTCGATGCCCTCTACAAAAGGTATATTAAGGATGCTAGTTCTAGTTGGTTTTTTGTTCTACCAACATCTATGATTGTGTGGTTAGGAATTATTGTGATGGTGTTTTGCACACCAGGATTTGTAAGGCTCCCCTTTTTTTAGATGCTATATACTTTTTATCTTTTTATATAGTAATTCTTCGGGATCATGTCTTTGCCTGTCTCACGGACCTTTTGGCTATTTGAGTGATAATAAAAAAGGAATAGTTTACCCATAAAATATTATACATCCATTTTTACTTGTTTTCATCCACTAATATACACTGATATATATATGTGATGTCATGTGACATTATAGTCTTTGTTGGGGGATAGTTTATGGGATATGATATTATATGTATGATTTAAAATCTGATTTTATGTATGGAAATGAATAATACAATTTTGTGTTTGTGTGATGAAGAAATCATTTATTTAAGTGTTATATTTCTATTTCCCATGCATATAAATGAATTTAATTCCATTAATTTATCTATTTAAATTATTTATTTTTCCAAAATATTAACACTATTGATTTTGTGGAATACATGATGCATGGTGAAATTGACTAAATCAATACTCAACACCAATCCCACATGAAAACTAAAATTTAGATAACAAAGTGTAAATGTTCAAAAACATTTCTCAGTAAAACCACTAAACTGAAAAAGAAAGTGGAATGAGACCACCATTAAGTGAATGTGGGTGTAATAATCACTAGATTATATACCACACACCACGCATATGATTCGGTTTATGGAAGTATTATCATCATGATGTATATTAAATAATTAAATTTATATGACAAAACACTAGGGAAAATTTATTTTAAACATTTAGAGAAATTTGATTTAATGAGTAGGAATAAAAACAAGAAGACTGTTTGTAAATATTTTAGAACCCTACAAATATATTAAAATTATAACTAGGAATATTTTTTTAATATTATAGAGGATTATTCATTAAATTCCTAAAGCATTTTTAAAATAATATATTAAATATTATATGTAGTTGATATTTCAAATTTTTGAATAGTGGAAAACAAAACATTGATTATCATGACTTAAATAAACTAAAAATAAATAAAAAATAATATAAATTTTAATAAAATAAATTAAATATCATAAATATAATAGTTGTTTTTCTAAATAATAAGCTTAATGAATCATATGAATAAAATAATTTCATATAATTAGTAGTTTTTTTATGAATTGGAAATTGTAAAATTTTTATTGAACATGAAAATTATAGAAATCAAATAGGGAGAGAAGAGTTAAGATACAACATTAGATTGATATGAGTTCAAATGAATATTATAGAAATCTCTATCATTTAACTTTCATAAAAAATGACTCAGTCAATGATGGCATAAAACGGATTTATGATTTTGGTAGGATCATGTCTGGATGGATTGACATGGGATTCAATAGAATCTCAAGAATCTAATATATTAATAAAGCATCTTTTTTAGGAAGATTCAATACACTTCCAAATATTTTTTTCCCTTATTATGTAAAGGGTTGGTGTCTTTGGAGACTATATATATAATCATATAATTTGTTCAATTATCTTTAAAATATCCTAGAATGATATTATAACATAGTACACTTATTAGACATACCCTAGCAAAAACATTTATTCATAACCGGGGGAAAAGAAGAAATAAGAAAAGGTGATCTTATAGACTTAGTAAAGGTAAAAACAAAGATAGAAATCAATTATAGTAAGTGAGAATATGATAAGAAAATGGTTATGACAAAATCTTCACAACACATATAATCATACAAAATTTGTTAATGAACATTAATCATGATTCCTGGAATAAGGTTGTTTTTCAATCAAACAACATAATAAATTAGTCTGTATAATCATCAATAATAAATCATGATCTGTTAGAACATATCATAACAAAAAAATACATTAGATATTGGTTTAATAAAATTATTGGAAACTACATATTTAATTATGGTTCACTCCCAAGTATATCATTTTGGACAACATCCCCTAATGAAAATGCCTACAAGGTTTTTTCCAATATTTTCTTTTGAGTAGATTCTATCTATTTAACATTTTAATATATATGTATTTTATTTTATTTGTCATCTCTATATAGATTATCAACTCCATTTTCATAATCTAATTAATTGGAGGGATACAAAAGTTTGGGTCCACCTATTACCTAATGAAATATATACATATTTTATCGAAAATATCAAAAAAATGTTCATATCATTATAACATATCCCATGGAAAAACATAAATTTTATAAAAATTTCAATATTCCATTAGAGAATAACCCGTAGAAATGAAATAGGTTTCATAAAGGGTTCACTATAACATAACTATCGCATGATAAAAAATCTAGTTACATGGAATAACCCTGAAACCACTATCATTATAAGATATCTATAAAAAAAATGGGATGGTATCATAAGATCATACACCCAGTGAATTATAAACATCCTAAAAGTATATTAACATAGTTAAAAAATACATTTAAAATATTATTAAAACCATTCATTGTAAATATGAGAAATAAGAATTTTATTAATAAAATATTATAATAAAATTCCAAAAATACTGAGAAAATAAATTTTCATGATAAAAACCATGTAATATTTTATATGAATCTTTATTTTAATGAATTTACATTTTGGTGTAAAAGTATGTTCAAAATGTATATGTTAAAAGAAAAACATCAATTCACACCTTTATAAAAAGTCAAAAATTACATCATTGGATGAAATGATTCATTCAAAATATTCCCTTTGGAAATTGTGTAAATAATGTTTAATATAGTGATAATTACCTTTAAAAACATCTCATGTACATGTATGAAATTTCAAAACAAAACAATGTCAAAGAGGGTGGACATGAATGTAAAAATTCTAACCAAATAAGATATAAATTATACCATTCATTGATATCATTTGATTGATGCATTTTTATTACCAATGACAAAAAAATTCTAATAAAACATGAAAAATCCCGAAATAACTAGAAGATGTGATTATATATGGGGATGAAAAGATAATATCCATACAATTTCCCTCAATGTAAATTTGGTATAGAAAATCCTGAATAGAAATTTGACTATAATATAAACCCCTTACCTCTTTGGTGACATGGGAATCCTAATCCACATGAAATAAATAACATTAAATTAAACATTAAATTCCATTAACATAATAGTATTCATTATAAAAAAATTAAAGGGGAATTAGATACACTTTACAGAATAATAAAACTATATAACATTTAAAATGTGTAAACGATGCCAATTTCAGATGATAAACCCTTTCCAATTTTGTATCATTTGAACAAAAAACCCATTAATATAATAAATTAAACTATAAAATTAAATATAAATAATTAATAATTATCTTTGATAATACATTTATAAGGATGAATATATAAAAATCCTAAAAATTATTATGTCCATAATATGAAATATGCCTCAACAAAACAACATTGAGATGAATCACCATTTCTAGAAGTTCCTTGTTTCATTATAAGGATTAGAAAATAATGTATAATAAATAGTGATTTATTATACTTATAATATAGAATCATATTCATACATACCATATATATATAATCTTATTTTCCATTTATTAATAAATATTTATTTAAATTATTGTTCTGCGAGGTAATTGTTTCATTTTACATGTAGGTTTTGGTTCAACAGTTTTGGTCCTTTCACCATAGTAATGGATTAATCATATAAAAAATATTAACCATGATTTAATTTTAATATTTATTCATTATTTACATTTTTAAAACCTTTCTTATTAATTGGTGGTGAAAAATTAATTACATCAATTTGTGGAGACAATATTCTTTGTATACAAAGGAGTGCTGTTTTAAATTTCCAATGTATGGAAGAAAAGATAAGTAAATAATAAAGAACCATTCCAGAATAATTATTATATAATAAATATCATTTTTAATTAATATTTATATCATTATTACCATCCATTTAATGTATAGAAGAAAAACAAATAACATCCCTTTTTGGAAGGTGTAGTCAACACATACACAAAAATGATGTTATTGTTTCCAGTAATATGTGAAATAAGATAAATAAATGTTCTTAAATAAACCTAAAAATAATATAGTATATTTTATATTCTGATTATATTATATAAAATGGCTAGTTATGAATCAATGGAGGTAAAAGAAGATGTAAAATTAAATATATCAGCTAAAATGATCACCTCATCTTTGAGAGACATCATGTATATATCATTCTAAGGACCTTAGGGTGGTATTTTAAGGATAAGAAAAACATCATAAATCGTATAAATATGGTTATAAGTTGGTCTGATAGTCTTGGGTCAATCAACGTGTCTCTTAGTATTGTGAATAACAAAAGATATGGAATCCCATTTATATTGATGGAAGAGAATCACTTGAAATTACTAAAAATATTTTTATATAATAATTTTACCCTATTTTCGTGGCGCAAAGTGGAATAAATTTCAATTTTAATATATGTTATGGTATAATAACTTCAAAAAATAAAACATTAATAGTTTTTTATGTATTTTTAAAACTTATATTTTGGTTTGATTCCTTCATTAGAAACAATTAACTATAATCATGGTAACATTTATTTCAATACTAAAGGGATATATATTTATTTATTAGGATTAAATTTTCTCCAAAATTGTAAATGTTAGATATTTTAGAGCATATAACATCTCAATTTTACTATTTCAATATTTTTGTATTTTTAAATGGTTTAATATTATATTATTTACCATAAAATACCATTATTTTCATTTTTATAACTATTCACATTTTTTGAATTCAAATACGTAATTAATTATATGTAATTAGAAATTAAACACCTTAAAAATCAATAATAATTGTTTCACCTTCAATATTCTTGAAACACCATTTATATTCCCAAAAAATATTAATTTTGGATGTTTTTAAATTTAGTTACTATTGGTTTTCTACTGCATTCACAAGCCCAGTGTCATCATTCAGCAAGAATTTAATGTAACTATACCATGAATTGAAATTATAAATACCTTCAAATTACAAGATTAAATAAACTATGTTCAAAATTATCTTTTTTATTCAAACATTACATCTTTTTAAACATATGTTAACAACTGATCTAAACTGAAGGCAAGAGAGTGACATTTTATATTTATTCTTTACTTAAAATAATCTAAATATTATAATCAAAGTAAAATGAAACCAAAATTCCTGGTATTATAATATAGGATGTATATGGTATAATTAATTACATCAAATCAAATAAGTTCATATATTTGTTTGATTAAAATACATGTTCCCATAGTTTTAAACTTATTTTCCCATTAAGAGCTGAGAAATATTTACCATGGCTATTATTCCTAATGGCCAAAAATAAAAGAGAAAAATTTCCAAATTTTAACATCATAATTCAAAATATTGGATCCATTTTTCGTGATAGATTGTAAAAAATTCCTATAAATACATTTTAATATAAATGTGTTTTTGGCAACAAAAACATATTTTTGAAAAATGTGTTTTACTTCTAAAAGTGAACTTACACCAAAATCAGGTATAATGTTGTTTTCTATGTAATTAATTAAATTATATATAATTAATATATGATATTCCAGTAATATCCAATTAAAAACATATTTGTAATTTCTTAATTACTATATATAATGAAATGAAATGATATTTTTACAATATTGGGTGTTTTTCACTATTCACATAAAAATAAACCATTTAATAAAAATATCCAAAAATTACCCTGAAATAATATTTATATACTGATTTATAAAAAATATATACAATATTAGAAAAACTTCTCCATAATATTTAAAAATTTATATCATTCATGTAAAAAATACCAAATAACCTTTTTTGATTAAAATTTATTTTTTTGAAGAATCACATTAATTTGCTACATTTTAAATATATATTCCTTATGAACTAATCAATACATTTTATATTCTAATGAGTGTATATGTATATAAATTATAATTTATTTAATCATATTCATACATGTAAATTAAATAGTTATGTCAACATATATAGAAATTCCCTTTAAGATCGGTATTGTGTGCCAAACATGACAATGAACACATAAAATATACTTAAAAGAAAACATATTCTATAATTTCAGGTTGTTATAGTTTACTTAGATGTATTTTAATTTTTTTATATAATAGGTAGAGAAACCATAAAATGAGGAATAAATTGGGAATCTTGGATTGGATGATATGAACACTGGGAGAGGAAATGTTATGCATGAAAGACAATGATATTTGGTCAGTGGTGGAAATTTTGTTGCATAGGACACGATCAATGGAGGATGGGGATAATATGGATGGGGATATGAATAGCTTGGGTTGGGTAATAGAGGGCCTATGATAGTGTAGACGATGGGAAGTGAGGTGGATCTAATAGTGAGAAGTATTCGATATAGATATCTATAGATAAATAAATAAATAAATTTTTTAAAAGGAATGTGGGATTTAACATGTATGTAAGGGTAATACAACTTGGATATGATCCTATGTAATTTTTCATTTTTGTTCATGTCTCAAAATATGAAAAATTTCTTGTCCCATGTTATGTGTGTGGATGTTTTTCAAAGCCCATGTGTTTTGGCCCATTAATGAATACCTAATAGTGTATACTGATGGATGATTGAAAAAAAAGTAAAAATGATTTTGGGTTTAAAAGAACCCATTTAATGAATATATAATAGGAATAAAATGGAATATACAGAACAAGAATTAGATAGAATGTCAAAATGGATTATATGGTCTTCTGTAATCTTGTGACAAAACATTGCATAACCTATGAAAAACATTCAATACACTATCACCAAAATACCACTATTGATGGTTGGTTATGATATCTTGATGATATGAGATGAAAAAAATTAATAATAGTGTGGATAATTTAAATACCCTGGTTATAATGATTTAACATAATGTAATATAAAACTATGATAAAAATATAATAGGTGGTCTTAGTAATGAGATATGACTAATGTAGTGAATGCTAAATCATAAGAAAATATACCTATAATAAACTCCAAATATGATAACTGACCACCAAAAATATGATAAATGAAAAAAAAATAATTATATTAATATTGTGAATAAAACCATTAAAAAGAGATATTAGTTTATGAAATAAATCAAGGGTATAAATAACCCTACATAATTGCAAGTTGAATAGTGAATAAGGTTGATGATCCTTATATCCACTACATAGGAAATGAAGGTAAAATGTTGTCCAAAATGAATGAGTAAATATTAATAGTGGTGAAGAGTGAAAATATTCAATTATTGCCTATGTGAAGAAAAGGAATCATAACCATTGACTACCTGGGGTGAATCATGTCCTGTAAAAAAGATATTTTTGTATCTATAGAGAATATGTAAAATTTTCTATTATAATGTTTTATTTTTTGAAATATATTATAATATATTAAGGAATCATTCATGATATGTTTTAAAGAGCCACCAATGAGATTAAAGAAACATATCATTGCTCTAAAATAATGGAATGATAATAAATTAATATAAAGTCTCTCAAAAATAATTTTAACTCTGATATATGAAAATCAGGGTTGACGATAATCCATACTACATGTAGGAAAAACATTATTCCCATGTGCGTAGCATCAAAATTGAATAAATGAAAAATTATTCATGTAATCAAAATTTAATTTGAAATCCTGAAAATTAATTCATAGAGTTTTGGAAGAAGTTGGAGTGCCATGGAATTACATGTTAGATATGTAAACACCATTATATATGCATGACACTAATAGTCTAGGGGATTTAATGTTCATTGAGCACACACAAATTTAAAATTTATGAAAACCCAACTAACTACTCATAAAATATTAAGAGAGTGTAAAACAATAGAGGACATAAATTGTGTAGACCAAACAATGAAAAAAACTATCAAAATCAATATCAAAAAACCTAATATTTAAAGAGTGATAATGAAATGTAGTGGGTGAAAATAGAATATGATTTGGTGTGGTATAGTTACTTCGGGTAAAAATGGATATTATAAAATAATGAATGATTTTAGTGTCCTAAAGAAAAAATGAACTAATTAAAAATTATGTTCTTAGATCCAACATAATTAAATTCAATTATTTACTTCCTTAAAAATATGTAAATATCCACTACGATTCCACTTCAGTTAATCTCCACAACACGATTAACGATATTCACATAATATCTATCGATATTAACATTTGAATTGAACTATTCAATATGGAGAATAGATTCAATGAAAATTTAGAGTTTCATTACATCATTCAGATATCAACATTTAAATGATCTTGCTACCAAAAATTTTTATTCTTAATTTTTGTAAATAAAATGATCATAATCAAAAGTAAAATAACATCAAACATAAAAATTTCACTAAACAATTATTTTAACTAAAAAGAACATATAAAAGAGATCAAATCATAACTGCTCAAGTCGAAAGAATTAATTAACTATAGATGATCATGAATATAGAAATGAAATTAAAATAATTAAATAGATGAATAGGAATATTTGGTGAGATTTGTACCTCAAGCTCAAGCTATGATCCACAACTCCTGATCGACTTCATAACTGCTATCTATGTTATCCCAGTGAAGGATTAATGAATGGTTTGTGTGATGTTTTGATGGATTCATGAATGGATTTATCACTTGGAATGGACGGAGTGAAAGGTCTAGATGATATATAATGGTTGATGGAAAGGATAAATGATATGGATTCCCCATCAATTTTCTTGAATTGAAAATATTGTTCTCAAATTATTTTCCAATTTTGGACTCTCATTTTTCTCAATTGAATTCCATCATGCAACTATATCATAACTACCACGAATAATGTACCCTCCAAATGGATCATGTGACCGAAACAAAAATTAAAATATTAATAAATATAAACATGAAATTAGAACAAATTTTTACTAATTATTATTAGTAGTAAAATTAAATATATAAAATCATATTCATAAATATATAAATTAAAAATGAACAAATTTATTATTATTATTATTCTTATAAAATTACCAAATTATATTTATATTAGAATTATAATTAATGTTAATAAAATATATTATTACATTATATTGTTATATTATATTGATATTCTAAAGGAATTAAACTAATTAATCAATATGTATTTATTATTATATATATTATATTATATATTATATATTATATTATATTATATTATAAAAAAGAAGATGATGATGGGGGTCTGTGTATAATTGGGGAAAAAGGGGGTTGGGGTTCAATGTCTGGCAAAGGGGGAACGAGAGGAGAGTGGGTATGGCCAAGGGGAGAGGAAGATGGGTCACAATGTTCGGAAGAGAATAGTGTGTGAATGTATTGGAATTAAGGCGTTCTTCAAGAGGCAGACCTTATATTTTGGGAGTCTAAGGGTGTAGGTTTGAGGTTTGAGCCATTGGATCAAATATGGTGGACGCATGGGAATTGGAGATCCACAGTGGCTAGGTTGTGCTCAATTGTAGTTCAAATTCATGGCGGTGGTGGCTCTGGTTTGGTGAGGTGTAGCGGTCTCTGACTTTGGCTTTAAATACAGCATTATAGGATCTGATTTCTTCATGGTGGGTTTGGCTACTCCAGGCTTCTCTAGATCTAGAAAATTTAAAATTATTGTTTAGATTCAGTTATTTTTTTGATGTGGGTTAAATTTCAATTATCCACCTACTATGAATTTGTTTTCAAAGAATTACTCTAATCGGCTATTGATTTGTGATTTTGTGATTTTGTTGATTTTTTCCTATATTGGTTGCTGCTGGATTTTGTTTACTGCCTCAGGAAGGTTAGTTATAGTTTGATTTTATTCTAATAATGGTGATGTGCGTTGATGAGTATGGAGAATTATCTGCGATGGTGGGTCAGAATGGTTATTTTGAAGATAGTGTTGATGTGGGTTGGGCTGTGACTCCAGAATCACCACCAGATAAGATAGTGGTGAGATATGGGAGGTGGTTGGTACTGGGGAGCGACGGTTAGTAAAAAAATGAATAGTGAGAAGAGTTGAAATGATGATTGGGGGTAAGATGTGATTTGTTGCCATAGAAACTAGTGGTGAGAAGGTTATAAGTGGGAGTGGAATTTGGAAAAGTGAAAAAGGTTGTGGTGACTCATTAATTCACCATTGAAGGAGCTAGTGGTGAATCAAATGAGATACTATTGGCAACCTATGGTTGTGGGTTTTGGACCTGGAGGCAAGTGAAATATTGTTGGTAGCTCCTAGAAATATAATCAAAATAAACAAAACAAATTTTAAACTTTTCAAAAAATATTTGAATTTATTAGTCAAAAAATTAACCATTACCTAAAACATACAAAAGAAATTCATAATTAGAATTAAAATTAAAATTCATAAATACCAAATTAATATGGTAATAAATTATTCAACATATAATTTAATACAGAATAAAATTTGTTTAATATAAATTAATATAAAACAATAATTCGATTTATTTTTGATCGAATTAACAAAGTAGGTAGTTAATTAAATGAATTAATATGTCAAATAATTAAATGAAAATTTAATAGTAATTGGTGTTGAAATATTTAAATAATTTAATTAAATTGGTATAATTAGCATAATTATTTAAAGAATCAAATAAAAAACAAAAATTTATTTAATTATAAATAAAAAATGATGTATTAATTAAATTTTATGAATTAATCTAAATTAAATAAATACAAAATTAATGGAAAATAGTATTGAAATAAAAAATAAAATAATAAAAATAACAATAAATTAAAAATTATTATTTAAACACAAAATAAATGAATAAAAATTTAATGTTAAAATTGAATTAATTTTAAAATTTTAAATTATTCAAATTGATAAAATTAAACACAAAAATGCATATTTATAATTCAAAATCAAATTTATAACAATATAAAATAATAAATACAAAAATCATAAATTATGAAACAAAATAAATTATTTTATTAATAAAAATACAATTAAAATAAAAAATAAAAAATCGATATTTCAATGAAATAAATTTCACATAAATGTAACACCCCAAGTTTCTACAGTACGCTTCTCTTTGAATAATGTAATAGCGTTTGTTGTACGCAACATCGAGTTCTTACACACCACAACCAATCTAACTAGCCGTTATCAATAGTAATACCAACTATTTGAAATTTATAAATTTTATTTTTCAAAATGGAATTCATTTTTGGATTCGTAATATCGAAATTAGCCTAGGGTGAATTTTTGGTATTTTTCTGAAAAACTTCATTTTTTGATAAATAGTGAAACCACTAAGTGGTAGTTAAAAACTGAATTTTTCATAAAACATAATTTTACAACTTCTGTGAGTGGAATTTTAAAAATCCGAGAGACATGGTTAATATCAAGGAGTAAAATCTGGTTCAATGAGATGAAAATAATTTTTTGTGAATAGTGACTTTTTACTTTAATTTACCACGGTTAAAAGTAAATAGGGTAATTAAGGGTAAAAATGATATTAATATTACCCTAACACATGTCCTAATTCTATTGGAAAAGTTTATCTCGACCAAAAACAACCTTATGAATAAAATGTTATCATTTAGGTCCACTTAGATTAGATTAGGACGTTTATTATTATTTCATTCAAAGAAGAGTTAAAAGAGTTAAAAACAAAGTTTATTTACTAAAACATTTTCAATATAGGGCCACACATAAGAAAAATTGGATTATAAGTATTCATTAGAAATTTAAAAAGACTTCCTACATAATGATATTTTATTTATAATTTTTAGACATTAAATAATTTAATTTATTTATGACATAATGATGATGCAGTAATTCTCATTATAGTGAGAAATTAATATAATTGATATTAGAAATACCCAAATAAATATAATTTGTGACATTTTATGAATTAAACTAATTTTCTAGGTTAATATGACATGTTAGGAATGATTTAATTAACTTTATTCTAAGTAATCATTCTGTTATGATTTTCACAAAAATCAATTGTCCAAATAGTGTCAAAATTGACTTAAAAGAGTTTATAAAACAAATATTATATTGTTAATTGATATTCAATTCCTAAAAATCTAAGGATCAGCCAAAGGACATGTATCATGATAATTGTATCATTAATGGACCATATATGGGTCACTTGGAGGTATATTTTAAGTTTATTAACTATATAATATAAAAATATAAAGTGACATGGTAAGTGTCAAACTAATTTACTAAGAGTTAAAACTAAAAGATAAGGTTAATATAATGATCCAAACCTGTCTAAATTCAATTCGATGAGTGGTTTTCAGCCCATCACCACCATAAACTTTAAATAATAAAATTTCGATCCATTAGAAACCGAATATGAATTTATTATAAAATAATATTCCTAGCTTTTTTAAAGGTGCCCCTAACCCCTCTTTTAAAAGGGCACCGCCCCTTCTAATTAATTCACACCTTCAAAGCCTTTTGGTTCGGAAAACCCCTGCCCAAATTGTAACACCCCAAGATTTTATGAGATATATTTTTTTAAATTACTTTGATCTTCTATTATACACTACACCAAGATTATCTTGTACTATATGCAACACAGCATTATCTTGTAGTATACGTAACACTATTCTTGGATCGTGTTACACACAAGTTTCAAGTTTGCAACATTGAGTGAATTTTTATAAGTATATATATATATATATATATATATATTCAATGTATAAATGAAATATGGTTGGATTCTTTTATACAAAACAAAAAAGCAGTCTTGCACTACACGCAACCCTGACTTGGCTTGCATTACACGCCATCACGACCTTCCTCGATAGCGTTCATTGTACGCAATATCGGGTTTCACTAAACTACAATATATGGTTATTATATTATCACGAACTAGTCGTTATGAACAGTATTAACTACTTTTTTAATTTTATAACATTATTATTCATCTTACACATTTTCTAGAACATGGTATGAGAACAAAATAAAATTTACATTGGATAATGATTTGATATTTTGCTGATAACTTTAATATTTTAATGAATAGTAAAATTATGCTATATTTTAATTAAAAACAACTTTTTTCATCTTAATAATTTATATAGTTAAATTATAATATTAAATGGATTTAATTTATAAATAGAATATATTTTTACCATTTAATATAATGTAAGTCATTATCATTACTTTCACATTTAATTAATAGGTAAAAACATTTCAATCTTTGGCAATGTTTTAACTTCTAAAACCTGTTTTCTTAACAACGAGATTATTTTTAAATTAATTACCTCAAATTATGTGTTTTTAATTTTGAAAAATGGATTCTATATTTGGAATCAGTGGTTCCAAATTATGTTAATAGGAAAATTTATATTTTTAGGCATTATGAATAGTAACTACGGTAAATTTTATTTACCATAGTTAAAGATAAATCGGGTAATTCAGATAAAATATAAGATTATAAAATAATCCTAACACATACCAAAATTCTATTTGATGACTAAAGGTTGACCCATATCACCTAATAGTTGGATTAGATTCATTTAATGGTCTTTGTTCCATGAAAATAATTTAATTGTTATTAAAACCAAAGAAAGTGACAACATGTCGCTTTCTTAAATCTTATAAGTATAATAATTTATTATTATAGATAACCTACATGAAACATCAGATATAAATAGTATCTAGAAATCTAATAAATTTATATACATCATATAAATTTATTTAGAATTTTTTGGGATTAAATAATTATCATTAATGGTGACATAATAGTGATGTTGAAATTATTTTATTAAGAGAAATATCAAATAAATGGTTTTAAAAATATAAAAATAAATATTATATGAACTATTTAATGTGATCCACTAATTTTCTAGATAAATATGACATGTTATAAATCTATTAAATCTTTTATTTCTAACATATCAATCTTTATATTGGGTATTTAAATTCAAATAAATGAATAGTGTGAAAATTGACACTATTTGCTATTTTATAAAAATAACATACTATACAATTGTTTAAAAATCAGAAAAATATTTAAAAATTATAAATTTATAATTATATGGTCTAAAATGTCATAAAGTGTCAAATTATGGAAAATTCACAACACATATGTAATTATTTGTAATAATTTAAAATTTAGAATATTATTAGCACAAATAAAATTAAATTGATAAATAAGGATAACTCAAGTTGATATTGTTTAAAATAAATTCCTAACATGTATAAATTTTATTTGTTGATAAGATTACAACCCTATCTCATATAATATTTGGAATGAGTCATTTTTTTTTATGTGGAGTTGGGATTTAATATAAACTAATATTTCTTATATTTCCAAAGGTGCCCCTCTCCTCCATTATAAAAGGGAACCTCCTCCCTCTCCTACTCACACCAATTTGAGCCTTCATGCTCGTCCAACCCTGCCCATTTTACTTCCTCACTTCCTTAGAAACCTACTAGAGGTACTGGTATTCTCAAAAGGCCAACTCTAGTGCCCTAAGAGAAAGTTCAAATGAGGCACTTCAAGAAAGAAGTAATACCTTCTACCGTTTTCTTCAAGTTCCTTTCTTCTTCTACTCCCTCTTCTTTAATTTTTTCATTATGAAGTAATAACATCTATATCCCTCATATAATTATATGTTATTATAAATATGAAACAACACCAATTCACCTTCTATCCATCCTACGTAAAACAAAATCACCGCACGTGCGTACGTACGGAATATCGTCTCCACGTCGTGGTATAATCTATTTTTCCACCAACACCATACATGGATGGGTATAATCGTGTAAAGAATGACTATATATGGATATTATAAAATCATACTGAATATGATATATTATACCATCCACTCCAATTCATTTCAATAATTATTGGAATGATATCATCGCTCGTGCCTACATACGGACTACCGTCTCCACGACGCGATGAGATTCATTCTCCATGTTAACCATACATGAATGATAATAAAGTTTATATAATGAATAATAATAAAATATATGAAATAATAATGCTACTAGATTTATGTGTATATATATATATGTATTTCATCTACTTAGTTTCATTCAATTCAATAAGGAAATGAAAACAGTGTTCATGCGTACGTACGGCCTACCGTCTCCATGAACGGTGTATTCAATTACTTTTATCGATATATAATATATATGTATATGATGAATATATATTTTATATAAATAATGTTTTACATTATAGAATTATGTATATCAAGATATAATAAATAATATCAAGAAAAAAAACTCGAAACACATATGATAAATGAAATGATTTTATCCAAAATGCTGTTTAAACATGGAATTTACAAAAGAACGGGTAATATAAAGCCATAAGTGATACATATATGATATCATAACAATGAATATGATTATTTAATAATTCAATGAAATTATCTAAATAATTATACATGAGGTTCAGATCCATATGAAGCATATCAGACCTGATGTAAGGGAAAACTTTTCCAATCGCGTTCTTATCCGAGATTGTTTACTCGTAAGTATTTACTGGGGGTTATGTTTATTATCCATGTATATATACTCTAAAAATGTATTCATAAAATTCTTACTTTCCTTCCATGTATGTTTAAGACATTTTTACCCTTTTCTTACTTTTACCACATCGTATGGAAGGACTCTTTCTTTTGTTTACCATACGAGGTGCTTTTTGAATTTTCCGACAAAAGTATGAGGAGAATGTTATTTTTAACTTATACAGCGTGAACGGATTTTTATGGTTTCATAACTCCTCATTTTAATGAAGATTCTTATACAATATTTCAAGAATACTTTTTAAAAAAACCATTTTATTTTAAAATTTCATGGAATTTTGTGAAAAAAATGATTTTGAAGAAGAATGGATATTTTTCTTCAAGAATTCATTTCAAGAGTTTTATCAAAAAAAATTCCATCTAAGATGACATTATTTCATATGTGTATGTTTCAAGTATAATGTCTCTATTATTTACATGGTATTACTTCTCTTATGATAAAATTATATCCATTTGTTTTATATGGATTATGCTATGATGGAATGATGTTTATGAAACCCATTTTATTCTTTTAGTTATGATGAATGTTTGAAGTTTATTATGTGGAACAAGGAAGAATGATTTCATTATGAGATGGGTGGGACCTATATCTCCCTCCAATTAATTGGGTAAAGATTTATATCTCAGGAGATATACATTGCTAGAGCGGAAAGTTAAACTGGTTCAGTAATACAGGACTAGAATGAGGAGTGAACTCAATTCAGAAAGAGACTTTTTCCACTAATATGGTATTGGAATCAATTCCTTGGCTACTATGAAAATAATAAAATGTGAAAAATGGTTGCCACAGTTATATGTTTTATTCCCATTATATTTTATCATGGTTGATGTTCCATTATGATATATTCCTTCCATACTTCCACAATTTATGTCTTTGCTCAAGATTTTGATGTTTAAATTTCGTGTTCATGTTTATGCTTTCAAATTTTTATGGATTGTTTAATTTTCATTATGTTTTCCCTTAATGAGCATTTGATCTGACCCTTTTTATGTTTTATTTTCCCCAGGAAATATAGAAAGGTTTTAGGTAAGGAAAAAAAGGGGAAGATCATTATTGGAGTTGTTGAAGATCATTCAACATGATAAGAAGTTTATATTCCAAGTTTCCAAAGACACTAAACTATTACAATACATGAGTTTTGGTTTTTTTGTTATGTATTATGTATTATACAAAATTAATGTATTGTCAATGTATGTCAAGCTTTGGGTCTCTACAATTGGTATCAGAGGAAAGGTTTAGTTAACAATTAGAAACTAGGATGCCGAAACTTTTGTGAGATCCCTAGATATATTTCTAAGTTATCTCTAGGGATGTCCCTATGATTAGGTATACATATAGGTTATAGTCCTAGAATTGCAATAATTATATTAGAATTAAACCTAAGATATTAGATATTGAATGTACTTCCCCTTTATTATGTTGTTTTCCCAAGCATGGTATTTGCCTCTCACACTAATATTTTTGGGTTTTAGACGATGGCTGGAACCCGAAGGAACCGTGTTGATCAATGTAATGGACAATGCAATGATTGTCCTCCTGACCAAACCAATGTCATGGGATATTGAGTGCACAATCTTATTTCTATACTTACACAAGCAATGAATCATTATGGACTTCAAAATAATCAAATAAAGGAGCAACATTCTGTTGAATCCTTCATGAGGCAGCGTCCACCATCATTCTGCGAATCATCTGATCCCTTAGTGGCTGAACAATAGATCAGTACTACTAAAAAGATATATTTAGTTATAAAATGTTCTGAGAATTATAAATTCATCGTAGTAGTATATCGTTTGGAAGGTGATGCTGATCAATTGTGGAATCTTATAAAGAATATGAGGTAGATAGATGAAATTGAGTCCATGGAATGGGACGAGTTCAAGAACTTTTTTTCGGTAAGTAATTCCCTTGTATTCTTCGAACAAATATGGAAAATGAGATTCTTGAGCTTAAGCAGAAGGATGAGGAATCTGTTGGTATATACGAAGTGAATTTTACAATACATGCAAGGTATGCATCTGGCTTTATCATCCAACCTGAAAGTACAATTGATCAATTTTTCAGTGGCTTAAAACCAAGTCTTCTTTGGGCATTATCTATAAGAGACTTCGGTAGCTATGAAGAAATTGTGTGTTATGCTATCAAGGTAGAACTGGAAGTTGGTGTAACATATCCATCTCATGGTTTTGACAAGAAACGAAAGATTTAGATCAAGGAGAAATCTCAGAACAATGGTGAAAAGAAGATGAATGTTTCTTTTCGCTCAAAGTGTGGAAAGAAGCATGGTGGAGATTTCCTAAAAGGTACTAGAAAATGTTTTAAGAGTGGAAAAAAAGGTCATCGAGTAGCTGATTGTCGATGTAATGGGAAAAAGGTTGCTAATGATCTGAATAGAGAAAAGACTACAAAGAACTCTCCACTAACACTTTAATGATTCAAGTGCAAGGAAATGGGGTATTATGCTAATAAATGTCATAATCCATAGGTTAATGATGATCAACATGAGCAACCTCGTAAAGAAACAGATAAATTGGAGTCTCATGTGATCACTATTTGTGAGGATGAGTATGAAAATGATGTCGTGTAATGATTAAGTGTTTATGTAATGATATTTCAAAGTAGTATCATGGAATCTCATTTATGGTATTGTGGAATTTTGTAATATCTATGTATTGGTTTTCAATAATTATATTGTATTGGTAACCGTGAAAAAGTGATTGAAATATTTTTGGAAAGCACCTAATATGCACATAAAGAAGTACTAAGGAGATAATGAAATTTTTTATAGTATTAATGAGCTCATGTATTATATAAGGACAAAGTGATATCATGGTTTGAGTATATAGAATTTTTGGATTTTGGTATGTGGAAAGAGTTAACTTTTTATAGTATTCATGTTTTCAATAAAGTTAAATGGGTATTCATTATTTTTCAAGAGAATACATGATTAAGGTATTCAAATTACTGGAATGTGACCAACAAGATATATGAGGGATAAATGATGGTATTCACATACTTGTTATATGACCTTTTTAGTAATCGTTCTCTTTTACTATGAGTTTGGAAAGAAGTATTTTAGATAAGCCAAAAGATTGGAATGTATTATGTTGGACATAAGTTAGTATTATATAATGATAGAACTTTTTTTGATATTATTGATGGGATGTTATAGTAATTTCGTCTTAGAAAATGGACAACCTGCAGGACGGGCGACATCCCATCACGTCGGACAAGGATGTGGGAATCGAACCCACAACCGAAGTGAGAATTACCTTTATCACCTACCACTGTCCTACATGAAGCCCCTCATTAGTAGAAACTAGTTTTATTTTATTAAGTGGTATAATATGTGAAGTATAAGTTCATTTTTTGAATCGTATATGATTAACCTCACCATGGATGGACTTATGTATATTTGATAACTTTTGCTAGCCTTTTGTTTGAAACAGATGGAATGACCCATCATTCTATCACATGATCTATTAACACTTCACAAATAACAAATTCAAATTCATTTCTTTAAGAGATGAAGAGGAAATTGTTCAAAGCATGAACAACAGTGAGATTGTTCCAAAATCAAGGAAGTATTTCTTCTAATTAAAAATTTTCAACTTTAGGGAAATGATATTGAAAACCAAAATTTTTTTCCTAGTGCTCATATATTCTATGAATCAGATGGTACCTTAGATCATCACAAATTTATAGCTTTGTGATTGATGGGTTTTTCATATCCATGTTCTCTACCACTCTCCATCAGAACTTGATGGTTAGATTTTTTCTTCCATATCCATATTTTAACCTATGTTATCATATATGGAAACCCAGTGATGAGTTACATTGGATAATCGTTACATTTCTTACGTTAGTTTTTAAAATTATGTTTTAGTAATCTTTTTAACGATGTAGGTTTCTATGAATAGTAAAAGATTTGTAACCCCGAAGAATTTAGAGGATGAAATTCATTTTAAGGGGGGTAGAATGTAACACCCCAAGATTTTATGAGATATATTATTTTTAATTACTTTGATCTTCTATTATACACTACACCATGATTATCTTGTACTATACACAACACCACATTAGCTTGTAGTATACATAACACTATTCTTGGATCGTGTTACACAAATTTCAAGTTCGCAACATTGAGTGAATATATATATGTATATATATATATATGAAATGTATAAATTAAATATGGTTGGATTATGTTATACAAAACATTAAATAAGTCTTGCACTACACGCAACCCTGACTTGGCTTGCATTACACGCAATCACAACCTTCCTCGATAAGGTGTCTTGTACGCAATAATGGGATTCATTAAACAACTATATATGGTTATAATATTATCACAAACTAGGAGTTATTGATATTATTAAATACAATTTTAATTTTATAACATTATTATTCATCTTACAAATTTTCAAGAACCTGGTATGAGAACAAAATAAATTTTTCAGGTAAAATATGTATTTTTAAAAAAATGCAGTTTTGCCGCCCTTTGGGGGCACACCCACATTAAATCTAGTTTTTGACATTTTTTTAAGTTCAAATTTACAAAATAAACTACTTCTTTTCAATCAGGATATAATAATTTACATTTCATAATGTTTAGATATTTTTCTGATAACATTCATATTTTAATGAATAGTAAAATCACGCTATATTTTAATTAAAAACAACTTTACCATCGTAATAATTTATATAGTTAAATTATAATATTAAATTTTTTTAAAGAATAAATAGAATATATTTTTAACATTTAATATAATTTATGTCATTAGCATTAATTTCACATTGAATTCATAGGTAAAAACTTTTCAATCTTTGGCAATGTTTTAACTTCTAAAACCCATTTTCTTAACAATGGTATTAATTTTAAATTAATTACTACAACTTATGTGTTTTGAATTTTGAAAAATGGATTCCATATTTGGAATCAGCGGGTCTAAATTATGTTAATAGGCTACTTTTTATTATTGGGCATTATGAATAGTAACAACGGTAAATTTTATTTACCAGAGTTAATGGTAAATCAGGTAATTAAGGGTAAATATAAGATTATAAAATTATCCTAAAACCTGAAAAAATCCTATTGGATGACTAAAATTCGACCCATATCACATAAGGGTCAGATTAGATTCATTTAATGGACTTTTGTCCATGAAAATAAATTAATTGTTATTAAACCAAAGAAAATGACAACATGTCACTTTCTTAAATCTTATAAGTAAAATAAATTTAGTCTAGTTATAAACTTCATTAATCTTAGGATATTAATTTTCTCCAGAAATATAATAATATTATATAAATCCTATTAATTTATTTATAATTTTTAGGGATTAAATAATTATCATTAATGGTGACATAATATTGATGTTAAAATTATTTTATTAAGAGAAATATCAAATAAATGGTTTTAAAAATATTAAAATAAATATTATCTGAAATATATAATGTGATCCACTAATTTTATAGATAAATATGAAATCTTATGAATCTATTTAATTATTAGTTCGAACATATTTTCTTGTACATTGGTTATTTAAATTCAAATAAATGAATAGTGTCAATATTGACACTATTTTTATTTTATAAAAATAACAGATTATAAAATTGCTTAAAATCACAAAAATATTTAAAAATTATAAATTTTAATTTATATAGTCTAAAATGTAATAAAGTGTCAAATTATTGAAAATTTACAACACATATGTAATTATTTATAAATGTTTAATATTTAGAATATTTTTACCACAAATAAAATAAAATTAATAAATTAGGATAAATAAAGTTGATAATGTTTAAAATAAATTCCTAACATGTATAAATTTTATTTTTTGATGTTATTACAACCCTATATCATCTAATATTTTCATATGAGTCATTTTGGATGTTTTTAAGTGGGGTTGGGTTTTAATATAAACTAACATTTCTTACATTTCCAAAGGTGCCCCTCTCCTACCTTATAAAAGGGAACCTCCTCCCTCTCCTCCTCACACCAATTTTAGCCTTCAAGATATGCCAAACCCTACCCATCTCACTTCCCCACATCCTTATAAACCTACTAGAGGTACTGGTCTTCTCAAAAGACCAACTCTAGTGCCCTAAGAGAATGTTTAAAGGAGGCACTTCAAAAAAGAGGTAATATCTTCTACAGTTTTCTTCAAGTTCCATTCTTCTTCTACTCCCTCTTCATTAATTGTTTCATTATGAAGTAATAACATTAGTATCCATCATATACTGATGTGTTATTATAAATATGAAACAACCCAATTTCACCTTCTATCCATCCTACGGAAAACAAAATCACTGCACATGCGTACGTACGAAATATCATCTCCACGCCATGGTGTAATCTGTTTTTCCACCAAAACCTTACATAGATGGGTATAATGGTGTAAATATTAACTAAATATTGTTATTATAACATCATACTTATTCTGATATATCATACCATCCAATCCAATTCTATTCAATAATTATGGGAACGATATCATTGCTCGTGTGTATGTACGGACTACCGTCTCCACGACGCGATGAGATTCATTCTCAATGTAAACCATACACGAATGATCATAAAGTTTATATAATGAATAATAATAAAATATATGAAATAATAATTCTACTGGATTTATGTATATATATATGTATTTCATCTATTTAGTTTCATTCAATTCAATAAGGAAACGAAAACAACATTCTTGCGTACGTACGACCTACCGTCTCCATGAACGGTGTATTTCATTCCTTTTATCGAGCTATAATATATATGTATATGATGAATATATTTTTTATATAAATCATATTTTAAATTATTGAATTATGTAAAGCAGGATATAAGTAATAATATCAAGAACGACAAGCCGAAACACATACGATAAATGAAATGATTTTACCCAAAATGCTGCTTTTACATGGAATTTACAAAAGAACGAGTAATATAAAGTCATAAGTGAAACATATATGATATCATAACAATTAATATGATTATGTAAGAAGTCAATGACATTATTTAAATCATTATACATGTGTTTCGGATCCATACGAAGCATATCAGATCTAAGGTAAGGGATAACTTTTCCAATCTCGTTCTTATCTGAGATTATTTACTAGTAAGTATTTACTGGGGGTTATGTTTATTATCCATGTCCATATAATCTAAAAATGTTTTCATAAAAATTTTACTTTCCTTCCATGTATGTTTAATATATTTTTACCCTTTTCTTAATTTTACCACATCGTATGGAAGGAATCTTTCTTTTGTTTACCATACGAGGTACTTTTTAACTTTTCCGACAAAAGTAAGAGGAGAATGTTATTTTTAACTTATACAACGTGAAAGGATTTTTACAGATTCATAAAGCCTCATTTTAATGATGCTTCCTATATAAGATTTCATGATTATTTTCAACAAATATTTTTTCTTTTAAAATTGCATGGAATTTTGTAAAAATAAAATCATTTTGAAGAAGAATTGATATTTTCCCATGAATTCATCTCATGTGTTTTATCAAAACCATTTTCTATCAAAGATGACATTATTTCATATGTGTATGATTCAAGTATAATGTTTCTATGATTTACATATTTTTACTTCTCTTATGATGAAATTATATCCATTTGTTTTATATGGATTATGTTATGATGGGATGATGTTTATGGAACCCATTTTATTCTTTGGGTTATGATGAATGTTTTAAGTTTATTATGTGGAAAAAGTATGAATTATTTCAATATGGGATGGGTGGTACCTATATCTCCCTCCAATGCATTGGGTAAAGATTTATATCTCATGATATAGACATGGCTCGAATGGAAAGTTAAACTGGATCAGTAATACAGGGCAGGAATGAGGAGTGAAGTCGATTCAGAAAGGGACTTTTTCCACTAAGATGGTATTGGCAGCAATGCCTTGGCTACTATGGAAATCATAACATGTGCAGAATGGTTGCCACAATTACATGTTTTATTCCCATTATATTTTATCATGGTTGATGTTCCATTATGATATATTCCTTACGTACTTCCACAATTTATGTATTTGCTCAAGATTTTGATGTTTAAATATCATGATCATGTTTTTTCATTCAAATTTTTATGGGTTGTTTAATGTTCTCTATGTTTTCCATTACTGAGCATTTGAGCTCACCCTTTTTATGTTTTATTTTCCCCAAGAAATAGAAAAAGATATTTCTCTATAAGTAGTTTTGATTTCATCTATGTCAACATCCTTTGATGGATTTTAAGTTTATTTGAAGTCGATTTATTATGATACGAAACTTTTGTATTGTATTGAATGTTTTGTGATATGTTTGACTATGGATGTGTTATTTTTATACCATTCGTGGTTTATGGATGAATTATTTACATTTAGTATGCTAGTTTTAATACGAATGTTTATGTTATGTTTAATCCTTTTCATATGGGAATTCATTAGACTTAATATGTGATGGGTGGAGCCCACTATAGCTCCTCGATGCATAGGTCTCGTGAGACAAACTAGTGTCTTGGTACAAGGCCTTGGAAAAATTTTATTTTTAGTCTTGGCACGAGGCCTTGGCATTGTGTTTATGATAGTCTGGCATTATGAATTCCATTATTATAAAAGTTGTTATTGATATTGCATGTGATTATTCGATTAGTAAAATATAAATGTGAATAAGTAAATGGCATTATTTCATTTTATTTTTTTCATACTATGTTGAAGTTCAAGTTTAAAAGGCTTTTGTTTTTGTTATACATTGCCTTAAATGTTTATTCTTATTTATGAAAGTTTCCGCTATATTGTTATCCTTACTGGTAATTTGAGCTCACCCTTTTTCTATGTTTTATTTTTCCTAGGATGTGAAGAAGTAAATTATTAATGACCTACAGGGATAGTATGAGGGGATAAGAGTGTGTAATATGGAGACTATGTTTTTTTTCATTTTTATAATTTAATGTAAATCATTTTGAATATATCTAGTGTTTCCAAGGCTACTAAACTAATCGGTCTTTCGAGATTTCATCTTTATTGTGATCATGCCAATGTTATGTAATAATGCACCGACTCTGGGTAACTGGGGTCAGGGCATTACAATTGGTATTAGAGGAAGTTTAGTACAGACCATGGAAGCTAGATTTAGATAAACAGTGATTAGAGCACATAGATTTAAGATGGACTCTGAGGATTAATATATAAGAACATCCTATAATTTTGGTATTGTAGAGATTTTGTGAGTTTTCTGAGAAATACATCCCTATCTAGATATGAGCAGGTAGAGGTGGCTCTGACACAGATGTACCTAGGGGTAAAACCCGAAAACACCTCATTGAGATAGGCTCGAAAGGGAAATAGTTCACGATAACGGGCCTTGCTGCACTCTTGGTTACGACACTCCTGGGGGATATGCATAGGATAAATCTCATTTACTTTACAAATAAATATGAAGGGTTTATGAGTATATAATTTATTATAGAAATCATTTTAAGGATTATTGATTATATCCATAAAATGATCAATTTATATTAATTTTTTTATACGTATGGAATTATGTATTTTGATTCATAAACTGATCTAGTTTATGCCATTTTTAGACATGGAGCCTAGTGGAAGAAATGGAAATTGTATCAATGCATGCACTCTATTTAGGGATTTCCCTCATGCTCATGATAATTATAGTGGAGCTGGTGATGCAACCGGTGCTGATCAGTTAATCACCATACTGGGACAACTCACTCAGGTTATGAATAATAACCTTACCCGAATGGAGCACCCTGATCTGCAGCATGGAGGATCAATGATAGATCGCTTCATGTGACAACAACCCCCAATGTTCAATGGGAGTAGAAATCCCTTAGTAGCTGAGAAAAGGATAAATTCCCTAGAGAAAATATTTCAGGCATTGGGGAGTAGTGGAAGGGAAAAAGTAATCATGAAAGTTTACCGCCTCACTGGAGATACTGATCAATGGTGGTCATTGATTCAAAACACAAAGGAAGATGATGAAGTATCAAATATGGAATGGGGGGAGTTCATATATCTATTTTTAGAAAAATACTTTCCTCGTGACCATCGAGCAGATATGGAAAGAAAATTTCTGAGTCTGAGACAAAAGGAGGATGAGAATTTCCCAAAGTATGATGCTAAGTTGACAAGGTTAGAAAGGTATGTTGGAGATTATATACATAACCCAAGATGTAATATTGATCATTTCTTTGATGGTTTAGAACAATTTCTCCATCGAGCATTAGTCTCACAATCCTTCTTGTCGTACGAAGACATTGTCTCATGTGCTATCAAGACAGAGAAAGAATTCTCTACATCATATGAATTTAAAGAAATGAAAGAGAAGAAGAGATCTGCTGATCAATCTGTGAATGGAAATAAAGGGAACAAGGGAAAAGTTGAATATCCATCCTGAAGTAAATGTGGGAAGAAACACCCTCGTACTTGCTTAAAAGGAACGAAAGTCTGTTACAATTGGGGTGAAAAAGGCCACCAAGCTTGTGATTGCAAGGGGAAGAAGGAAGCTACTGATGTTCATTGCTACAATTGCAGGTAGATGGTACATTATGCAAATGAATGTTCTAAGTGTCTGGGGAACATAACCCAGTAAAGGCCAAGGGATCATGGCCAAGCATATGCTATCACTACTGCTATGTTAAATGCTCCGAAAGATGTGGTGTCATGTAATTTAATGGTTTCCTCAAGTTTAGCAAAGGCATTATTTGATTCTGGATCATCGCATTGTTTCATATCTTCCCATTTTGCTACGAAAATTAGATATTTCCAATTTGATTTAACAAGGGATTTGTCAGTTAAATCTCCTATGGGAAGTATCATTGCAACAATGTTTTGTGAATCAGTCCCCATTAGAGTACATAAATGTTCTTTATCTGTTGATCTCATCTTCATACCTATGATTGAGTTTGATATAATCCTCAGTATGGATTGGCTTTTAGACCATGATGCGAAGATTTATTGTAAGAAGAAGTAGGTTATGAATTTTGATGATGATGATAAGGAACACCTTATCATTGGAGTAGAATCGTGACCACCTAATTCTTATCTAGATCCACCCCCAGTAGCTCTACTAAATTCAATTATTGGGGGGAGGAGAATGAAATGAGTATGGGTGAGGAAAGAATGTTCAAATACAGGATGTCCCTATTATGAAAGAATATGTAGATGAGTTTCCGAACGATTTACATGGACATCCTCCAGAACAAGAAGTTGAGTTTTCCATTGATTTAATTCCTGGATCAAGGCCTATATCGAAGACCCATTATAGAATGGCCATTGTAGAATTAGTTGAACTAAAGAAAAAATAGAGGAATTGAGAAATAAGGAATTTATACGCCCTAGTGTTTCTCCATGGGGAGCCCCTGTTCTTTTTCTTAAAAAGAATGATAGATCTATGAGGTTATGTATCGACTACAGGGAGATCAATGAAATAACAATAAAGAAAAAGTGTCCCCTGCCTCTCATTGATGATTTTTTTGACCAACTTCACGGAGCTCAATACGTTTCATAGATTTACCTTCGATATGGATACTATCAGTTGTGTGTGAAGATGGAAGACATTCCGAGGATATCATTTCAACCAAGGTACGGGCATTACGAGTTTACAGTAATGCCTTTTGGATTGACTAATGCACCCTCTGTTTATAAACATCTAATGAAAAGAGTTTTCAAAGAATATCTTGATGATTTTTTAGTGGTCTTTATTAATGATATCTTGGTATACTCTAAATTCTACAAAGATCATGAAAATAACTTGCGCATTATATTGAAGACTCTGAGAAGACTTGAATTATATGGGAAGTTTAGCAAGTGTGAATTCTGGCTTCAAAAGATTTTTTTTCTTGGCCATATTGCCTCTAAGGATGGAATTTCCGTTGATCCTTCTAAGACCAAGGCAATCCAAGAATGTCATGCACCGACGAATATAACTGAGGTACATAGTTTTATTGGTTTAGCAGGTTATTATCGACGTTTCATCCAGAATTTTTTCCTATTGGCCAACCCATTATCAAATCTCACACGTAAAGGGGTAAAATTTGTTTGGACAAAATAGTTTGATGAATGTTTCGAATAACTGAAGAGAAGATTAGTAAATTCTCCTATATTGACTCTACCATTGGGGAATAATGGGTTCGTTATTTATAGTGATGCATCGAAGAAAGGACTTGGTTGTGTCCTTATATAGAATGATACGGTTATTGCTTGTGCATCACGACAACTAAAAATTCATGAAAAAAACTATCTTACTCATCATATCGAGTTAGTAGTGGTGATATTTTCTTTGAAGATATGGCGGTACTACCTCTATGGTGAAGAATGTGAGATTTATACAGATCAAAAGAGTTTGAAGTATATTCTCTCACAAAAAGAACTCAACATGAGGCAAAGGAGGTGGCTTGAATTACTCAAGGATTATGATTTCAAGATACACTACCACCCGGGGAAGGCAAACAAGGTGGCAGATGCTTTGAGCAGAAAAGATCATGGAGTTTTGAACAATATGAGAAATGAAAGGGATCTAATTTTCATGGATCTAGTAAATATGGACATTGGAATAACCCGGGAAGGTGAAACATCAATGATTTTTCAAATGCATGCCAAATCATCTTTACGAGAAAGGATTAAGAGTTCTCAGACAAATGTTAAAGAATTTCAAAAGAAGATTATAGTTGTAATGATGGGAGATTGGGAGACTTTGTGTATGAAGAAAGAATTTTGAAATTCGGGAAGAGGTTTTGTGTTCCCAATATACCTGATCTAAAAATGGAATTGCTGGATGATTCTCATAGTTCCAATTTCTCTATACACCATGGGAGCACCAAAATGTATAGAGATTTGAAGGAACATTATTGGTGGGACAACATGAGGAGGGATATTGCTGATTTTGTTCCAATATGTATGGGTTTTCAACAAGTGAAATCTGGAAGGAAACAACCTAGAGAAGGCATGCAACCTCTTCCCATACCGGATTGGAAAATGGGCAATATCACGAAGGACATTGTCATGGGACTAACAAAGAATCCTAGAAGTAACGATGTGATATGGGTTATTGTTGATCGTCTTTCCAAGTCAGCACATTTTCAAGATATAAGAGAAGATCTACCACTAGAATGTCTAGAAAGGATATATATTAATGATGTTGTGAGACATCATGGAGTACCTCTATCGATTGTTTCTGATCGTGATCCCCGTTTTACTTTGAGATTCTGGAAAGGTCTTCAGAAAGCCTTGGATACTGAACTTCATTTGAGCACTGCCTACCACCCTCAAACAGATGGAAAATCAGAACGAACTATTCACTCTTTATAAGACATGTTGATATCCAGCTCACATGACATTCAGGGTTTTTTGGATCAATATTTACCTTTGGTAGAATTTTCCTATAACAGTAGCTTCCATTCGAGTATTCATATTGCACCATCTGAAGGGTTATATGGAAAGAAATTTCGTACACCAACCTGTTGGGATGACGTTGGTGAAAGAAAACTTGTAGGCCCAGAACTGATGGAGGAAACGATGGAAAAGGTTATGGTAATCCAAAACCATATCAAATCAGCCCAAAGTAGGCAGAAGAGATATGCCGATAATCGAAGAGAAGGATTAGGAATTTTATGTCGGTGATCATTTTTTCCTGAAGCTTTCTCCATAGAAGGGAGTCATATGTTTTGGTAAGAAAGGTAAATTGAGTCCCAGGTACATTAGACCTTTCAAAATTCTAGAACGATTTGGGGCTGTTTCTTACCATTTGGCAATGCCGCCAAATCTCTGCAAAGTTTACAATGTGTTCCACGTATCACTATTAAGGAAATACATGTGTGACCCAACGCATGTACTCACCTATGAGGAAATAGAACTGAAACCCGATCTGTCTTATTGTGAAGAGCCTGTCATGATTCTTGATACGAGAGAACAAGTACTGAGAAACCGGATGACTCGTCTGGTAAAAGTCTAGTGAAGAAACCATAAGATGGAAGAGCCAACGTGGGAACCCGAGGAACATAGATAAAGAACCAACCGAGTCTTTTCATGCGGTACTATTCTAGAAATTTTGATGTTTAAATTAATTTAAGATGAGTAGAATGTAACACCTCAAGCATCTACGGTATGCTTCTCTTTGAATAATGCAATAGGGTGTGTTGTACGCAACATCGAGCTCTAACACACCACAACCAATCAAACTAGCCGTTATGAATAGTAATACCCACTTTTTGAGATTTATATATTTTATATTTCAAAATGGACTTCATTTTTGGATTCGGAATGTCAAAATTATCCAAGGGTTAATTTTTGGTATTTTTCTGAAAAACATCATTTTTTGATGAATAGTGAAACCACTAAGTGGTAGTTAAAAAACTGAATTTTTCATAAAACTTAATTTTACCGCTTCTGTGAGTAGAATTTCAAAAATCCGAGAGACACGGTCAATATAAAGGAGCACAATGTGGTTCAATGAGATTAAAATTATTTTTGGTGAATAGTAATTTTTTACTTTTATTACCACGGTTAAAAGTAAATAGGGTAATAAAGTGTAAAAATGATATTAATATTATCCTAAAACATGTACTAATTCTATTAGACAAGTGTATCTCGACCAAAAACAACCTTAGGAATAAAATATTATCATTTAGGTCCACATGGATTAGATTAGGACGTTTATTATTATTTAATTCCAAGAAGAGTTAAAAGAGTTAAAATCAATGTTTATTTACTAAAACATTTTTAATATAGGGATACACATAAGATAAATTCCAATATAATTATTAATTAGAAAGATATAAAGATTTACTACATTATGATATTTTATTTATAATTTTTAGAAATTTAATAATTTAATTTATTTATGACACAATCATGATGCAGTAATTACCGTAATAGTGAACAATTAAAATAATTGATATTATATACACCCAAATAAATATAATTTGAGACTTTTTATGAATTAAACTAATTTTACGGGTTAATATGACATGTTAGGAATGATTTAATTAACGTTTTTCGAAGTAATAAATCTGTTATGATTTTCCCAAAAATCATTTTTCCAAATAGTGTCAAAATTGACAAAAAAGAGTTTTTAAAACTAATATTATATTCGTAGTTGATATTAAATTCCTAAAAATCTAACGTTCGGTCAAGAAAATTATATCATGATAGGTGTATCCTTAATGGACCACTTTGGGGTCACTTGGAGGCATATATTAAGTTTATTAACTACATAATATAAAAATACAAAGTGACATGGTAAGTGTCACACTAATTAACTAAGATTTAAAACTAAAAGATAAAGTTAATATAATGACCCAAACCTATCTAAATTATATTGGTTTAGTGTTTTTAAAACCTTCCCCAACATAATCATTAAATAATCCACTTTGGAACCATTAGAAACGGAATATGAATTTATTATAAAATAATATTTCTATCTTTTCCAAAGGTTCCCCTCACCCCTCTTATAAAAGGGAAATCCCCCTTCTCATTATTACACACCTTCAAAGCATTTTTGTTCGGCCAAACCCCACCCAAATACTCTATCAACTTCCCTCACTACAACCTACTAGCCTTAGTTTGATTAGAAATCCAACCTATGGAGCCCTTTTGATCAAATCAAAAGGAAAAACCCGAAGAAGAGGTAATGTTTTCACCACCCTTTTTCAAATTCATTTCTTCTCCAACTTCTTCTTTCATTGTTATTCCCATTCTAAAATAATGAATCCAGTATATCCTATATACTGAAATATTATTATAAATATGGTACAACCATATTCAATATCCTATCTGTCCTTTTAATGACATGTCACCATATGTGCGTACGTACGGCTTACCGTCTCCAAGTCGTGGTGTAATTGTTATTCAATAAATTATTATTTTAATGGGTACAATAATGATGTGTAATCAATGTAAATAATAAATATAACATGATAATGATTCTGTATATATGATATACCATCCAATTATATGTTATTTTAATATCAAAGTAATGATATTGTCGCTCGTACGTACGTACGGACAAATGTCTCCACGAACGCGATGAGATCCATTCCCCATCGTATTCTTTAAATTATAATTCTCATTTTATTATTAATAATAGTATCTAAGGACTTGATATAATTCTGAATTTGAATAATATACAACCTATCCATGAAAAACACGGATTACGTAAAAAAACATATAAAAGAAAACTAGTAAGTTAACACCTGAAACAACGATAATACTAAGATATTATTAACAAATCAATGTTAAAAGATCATATATGATATCATATTAATGTATATGATTCTTGTATAATTTAATAAAAATTATTTCACCATTATACAGGAGGTTAACCTACCCTCAACCAAGGAAAAGTACAAGGTAAGGGTTTATTTCACAATCTCTTCATTATCCGAGGTTGTTTATACATAATAATCTACTCGGATTTCATTATCATACCCATCCATGTTTCTTAAAAATGTATTTAAAAAACATTTTTTTTAATATTTACTAGAATATGGGTTAAATTAATTTATACCCTTGATGACTTTTATAAGTGTTTTATAAAGGATCCTTTTCGTCATTTTCCAAACAAGGTCCTTTTAAACCTTTTCGACAGAATTAAGGTAAGAATGTTTTTTTAACATATATGGTTGGTGCGACTATTTTCCGCCATAATAAAATCATCGAAGCTTCACTTACAAGCTTATAAGAATATTTTCAAAGAAAATGTTTTATTTTATGGATTTTTTACTCTTAAATGATTTCAAAATAGAAACATATATTTCTCTAAAAAGAGTATTGATTTCATCTTTGTCAACATCCTTTGATGGATTTTAAGCTTATTTGATGTTGATTTATTATGATACAAATATTCTATATTGTATTGAAGATATTGTGATATGTTTGACTGTGGATGCGTTATTTTTATACCATTAGTGGTTTATGGATGAAGTATCTACATTTCGTATACTATTTTTAATATGAATGTTTATGTTATGTTTAAACCTTTTCATACGGGAATGCATAGGACGAAATATGTAATGGGTGGATCCCGCTATAGCTCCTTGATGCATCATTCGGTCTCATGAGACAAACTACTATCTTGGCACAAGGACATGGAAAATCTTATTTGTAGTCTTGGCATGTGGCCTTGGCTATGTGGTTATGATAGTCTAGAATTATGCAATCCATCATTATGAAAGATGTTATTGATATTGCATGTGATTATTCTATTAGTAGAATATCCATGTGAATAGGTAAATGAAATTATTTCATTTTAATTTTTTCCATACTATGTTGAAGTTCAAGAATAAAAGGCGTTTGTTTTAGTTATACATTGCCTTAAATGTTTATTCTTATTTTTGAATGTTTCTACTATATTGTTATCCTAACTAGGCATTTGAGCTCACCCCTTTTATATGTTTTATTTTTCCTTGGATGTGAAGAAGTAAATTATGAATGACCTACAGGGATAGTATGAGGGGATAAGAGTGTGGACTATGGAGACTATGTTTTTGTAGTTTTCATTTTTATGATATAATGTAAAAATTTATGAATATATCTAGTATTTCCAAGGCTTCTAAACTAATTGGTCTTTCAAGATTTGATCTTTCTTGTGATCATGCCAATGTAATGTAATAATGCACTGACTCTGGGTAACTGGGGTTGGGGCGTTACAATAAATCTCCCATATATATAATCAATTTAACACCCGAGAAATTCAATGTTTTTTTTATTTACAAAAACATTAAAAAGAAAAAACTATCATGCCTCAGTTATAAGTGACTCAAAGTCTATGGAGATCAAGAATCCCTTAATTACTTGAAAACTAATGAATCTTACTAAATACCTTATTTTCGTTTAAAATGGGATCTAGTTCCAGGAGTAGAATATGTTAGATAAAGTATAATTTAAACCTTAAGAAGAGAAACCATATAAATCCAGTCTCCCCAAGGTTCCATATAATTAAGTCCCATTATTTTTTTCACTTTATAAATTAAAATAAAATGATAATTAAATAAGACTATTTTCTACATCTTAAATTGGGTTAAAAATTTATCTCACCTAAATGAGATTATTTTTGACAAGGAATAATAATTATTTTTCTTATATATGTTTATTGAGAAAATAAATATCCATAACATTTATTTAATTTAAAAAATGTATTTTATTTATTTATATAAAACATGAATGTCTAAGAGACTCAATGTGGGATCCCATTATCCAATTTTAATCTAGATTTAAATGAGTTATATACTTATAATTAGATTTGGCTCCCTAATATTTTTTCTTAAAAACTGTGTGTCCCCTATGTTCAAGTTCAATTTTTTTGGTTTTAATAGGTTAGGATAAAATTTACACAGTGTTCTCTTATAACACACTCTATTTTTTTCTAATGTGAACTTCTATAAAAACAGTAGACACAAAAAATATGAAATCCTTAATTTCAAAAAATTAATAATTCATTGAACCCATAAACATAGAATTCATTTATCATCTATGTAGGATGAAAAAATAAAAATAAAATTGGGTTTTTTGATTTTTTTTGTTCTATATACAATAATAGAAGTATTTATATTTCTCAAGGGAAAGAATTTCAAAGAATTTAATGGATTTTAATTTGTTTTATTGAAGCACATTGGAAAGATTAAAAGACCCCTCCCACCACTCTTATTTCACAGAACTGTTCCCATTGATTTAGGGTCAATGTGGGAGATAGTTTAAAACATTGAAAAGGATTTTATAATTGCATCACATGAAAATTAGTCTTGTCGGGGCTACGGAAATTTTAACAATTTTATCTTCCACAAAACAGAAAAAATTATAATATAAAAATTTAGATAAAAAAGACACCACTAGTGACCACCATAAAACTATGTATAGAATATTACATCACAGAAAATTTAAAGTCATCCTAATATTTAATGAAATATTTTCAAATGAAAATCATGATTTAACATGGAATTCACATTGAATTTAATGAAATCTGCAACTTCAAAATAATAGAGTACAATGATTTAAAATCAATTACACTTATGGTATAAAAAATCTCTTTTCAATGTTTAATAGAATTATAATATCGAATCTTCAACCAAATGGAATAGGAATCTGGTTGAAAAGTTGAAGTACCTGCAAAATCAATAGATTTAAATGAGAAAACAGAAAGGAACTAAATAATTGAAATTTACCAAAGTATTATTGATGGACATTTTTTCACATGTTCTTAAAAATAGAACATTCTTTTTGGCATGGATATTCAACCTGAGGTTTCTACTAGTAGTGGATTCTCACAACCAACATAGACCATCATACCACTTGCACATAAAATCAACCAACAACTATCATTGTTAAACAGGAATCCAATAATCCATAACAAAAATATGTCAATGAAAACCTAAATGATAATGTTTCACCAAAGTAGAGAAATACACAACCAATAATGAAGAATTTATTAAAATAGAAAATCAAAATTGAAAACACAAAAAACATTTTTTCAACCCATGCATTAATAGATTTAATTTAAATAGCCATACTTTATCCCCAAGTGTTTTCTAACCATGATCATCTACTGGGTACGATTCCGCTGTAATTTACCTATTAGTGTTTCTTTTGAACAATTTAGTATGTTCACATAGAACCTCATGCAACCCAACAACCTAATAAAGCTACTTTCAAAAATTCTAATAGTTGATGATTAAGCATCCATCCACCAGTATCTTCAAAATCTAGAATTCTCAATATAGTATTGTTGTATAGCATGGAAGAATCTGAATGATATCTAATATGACCAAAATTACTCATAGATTGCTATGTCATTTTCTCTTCCATAAATATGTCATTAAGAGGTTTATAAATAGAATCAGTAGTTGTTGTAAGTGGGTAACTATCAATAAAAGAATTCATTTTAAATTTTATTCACTTAGTAGAGCCCGGTTAAAATCATCAATCTATTCTATGAGTATCTCAAAATCATGGAAAAAAGTTCATTATCCATTTGGTGTAATGTATCTGTGGATGAACTACTATAAAAATGTTGAAATATTTTTAGAAATTACAATATCTCACTCTGAATAGATCTAGAAGGAATAACTTAAACATTTATCTGAATGGGGATGAATATAAACTCATCCTTATACCCAATAATTTTACTCTCAACAGAAAAAGTATTATGCCCAGAATGAAATCCCTCAAAATGTAGAGAATAAGAAGTTCCATGAGGGTCAGGAATGTGGGTGGGATAAAAATATTAAATAGTTTTAGGGGAACTATAAGAGAGATAACATGGTGTGGGAAGGATCACATCATGGTTTTGAGAAATATATTTTTTAATTTGGTTTTAAATTCATTGAGTCATTTCCATCTCTTGTGTGAATTCATAATCAAAGTTATTAGGTTGAAATTGTTTGCCGATAGATTTAGTAATAAAAGTAACCAAGATATGATGATTTTACCTCCTAATGTAAACTATAAAATCCTAATAATCATCCTAAAATAAATTACAACTTTCCTCAATTGGATAATCATTATAGACTTGAAAAAACCACTTGATCCCCTCCACCCTGAATGGTCATCTAACCCTTTTCTACATCAATGAAATCCCAAGTAGTGGCTATGAATAGCCTACCCAGAATGAGTGGAATAGTTTGATCACACTCTGTGGTTAGAATCATGTTTTTAGTGGGTAAGGAATGTTTCTCTACATCAAAAAACAAATCATTTACCCTCCCATAGGGGTAGTAATGTGACACTTCAGATAGTTGCAGGGTCAATGAATTTGGTTTCAACATATTATGCCCTATTTTTCTTGAATAAGGGACATATAATAAGATTGAGGCTATAATTTATATTACAATACCACCTAATCTCCTCACAATGATGGATTTTTTAAGAAATGGTATAAATTTCAGGATCTTTTAGTTTTTGGTGAATGTTTTTTTGGATGATTGAACTGCACTCCTCACTTAAAATCATTATTGGATATCTCACCCACGTATACATTATTATCTATTATCCTTTTAAGAAAATTCATGTATGAGGGGATTTTGTTCAATGATTCTAAAAATGGAATCTAAATATATATTCTCCTAAAAATATGAAGAAACATGATTTAATCAGTTCTACGGGTGTTTTTTAGCGATTGGGGAAATGTGATGGGAGGGGTAATTCATAAAAATATGTTTGTTAGCATTCTCATCCCCAAACCTCACCTTATTCATTCCCACTTTTACTATCTCCCATTTCATTTTCCCTTTTTATGGGGTTTTCTTGTGTGACTTGTAAACATTTTTCTCATTTTTATTAGATATATCATGATTCCCATATTTTGGATTTTCTACATTTTATGTTCTAGTATCAAATTTTACACAAAATTTGTCTTTCCTATATTTTTTCTTAACTGGATATTGATATTTAATTCCTGACCTAGTTGTTACTGTCACCACATTATCTCTTGTATTTTACTCATTTGTACAAGGAAGCATGCCCTTGTCTTTTTCTCCTAGGTCTCTGGCCAATTTATCATTTGAATTTCCAGACTCTGAATTCTAAAATATATTTCTTACTTCATAGAAAAAATTCCACTTCGCATCTATTTCACCAGTACCTTATGTGAACCTTAATAATTTGAAGATTCATCCCAATATTGATTTGAATTATATAGTCCGGGCTATGACTATTAGTTTGGGGAAATGGACTGGTAATTTGAAAAAACCCGCTATTTTATCACCCCTTGTTATCTTCATGATAGATTGGGATTTTATTTATATAGAGAGTTATATGTATTGGACATTGGATCATAGACTCCCAAATTCATATCCATGTAGTCTAAAAACTGGGCACTCTCATCATATTGAACAGGGATTTGAATTATTGGAAGACATTTATATGTGTGATCAAACATCCCATAGTGACAACACTCCTCCCGAAGAACCCTATCCTTAATAATAGTATTTTTGAGGATTTTTCATCCCTATGAATGATTATATTTATTGTAAAAATTTTCAGATATTTTTTATAATGTTTTTAAAATAATGGGTTCATCTCATCAGTAATGGAGTCATAGGAGTAACCCCCACAAGATTGGTCAATTATAGTTTGGTTATAAGGGGTGAGGGAATTGTAAATGGGATCCACGAGTAGATGGAGAGATAAATGATGGTTGGGAATTTTTGTAATAATACCTATGTACCTATCCCATGCCTTGTGAAAAATCCCCCACTCTTCTTTGACAAAGATAGTAATCTAATTCATCAAGTCTATGGTATGGTTACTAGGGTATAATTTGGATTCAAATGAAATGAACACCTCATCCCAGGTTTTAAGTATTTCTTCACATAGATTTTGGAAATACATTCAATCCCAATTATAAATAAAAATTGGGTATAACCTCATCCTCAACTCCTCATCGCTCAGATCTCACAGAGGATGTTAATGGATATAACCATAAGAATTTATAGTAATTTAAAGGGAGTGATGTACTAAAATACCATTGAATGTAGTGAGTTATGAGAGATGATATTATTTGATCTCAAAATTTATATATCTATGAGATAGTCTTTTGTAGGATGTATTTCTTTACATGGTAGGAATTTGGAACTCCCTAATCCTGGGTCTCCAAGGAGAAAGCACTAGAGTCTTTGGAAAAATCAATTTTTTATTTTCATACCTACTTTCCAGATCATCAATTTTTTATTTTATTTATTTTTTAAGTACAAAAAATGTTCATTAATTTATGTAATTGGATATATAGGTTCTAATTTAGTATTTTTCTCTACCGGCAATTTATCACATTTTTTACTTATTTTTATATATTTTTTGTGTTTTTTATTATTTTTATATTTTTTTTTTTTTTTGTAATATATATTTTATTTTATTTTTTTAACATCTATTCACATGATTTCCTCAAAAATGACACAAAAATTTGGCTGCAAATTCGAAAGTATGTAGAAATTTAAAATTTATATAGAAAAATATACTAATTACTAGTGTGGTGGTAAGACTGTCCGGCCATACCGAATGAGTTAAATTGTGTGGACCAATGAAAAAAATCATAAATTAAAAAAAATACTAAGTTGAAAATAATGATAATGGAATGTAGTTGGTGACAATGGAGTTTAAATTGTTTTGGTGTAGTGAATTCTATACCTAAAATAGATAGGAAACAATGATGGATAAATTTAAGTTTCTTGGGAATCATTGAACTAATTAATAATTATGTTTTATGATCCTACATTAAATAAAAAAATTATTTATTTCCTGAAAAAAGAATAGATTCTCTGAAGTTCAAATTCAGTGAATCTCCACAACTCGATGAATCCTTTTCATTTGAGATATATGGATCAGAACTTTAGAATTGATCAGTTGTATATGGAAAATAGATTCAATGACCTTTATTAGTTTTAGTAATTCGGTCAAAGATCCATGATTAAATAATCTCACTACCTAACATGTCTTCTATTGAGTGCTGTAAATAAAAATTTCAAAAGCAAATGGAAAAGAACATTGGAATTACAATTTTCCCCAAAAAATTGTTTTAACTATGTAGCATTGATAAAAGTAATCAGTTGAACACTATCGAAGTCACCAAATTGATTTAACTACACATGAACGTGAAAATAGAAATAATAATAAAAGAAAGAAAGAGATGAAGATGAATATTTGATGTGATTTTTCCTTTAAGCTCTATCTATGATCATATGGTCTTTCAATATTGTATATATACTATATTTTTTCTCCCAATGAATTGTTTTTGCGCTTTTTGAATGGATTCTGGAATGGAATGGTCACCCAGAATGGATGGATTGAAATGCATGGATCATATGCTATCAGTGATGGAAAGGATATGTGAGATGGATACCCCTACATATTCTTTAATGGGGGAGATGTTTCTCGGGTGAGTCTCCCCTTTTAGGCTATTCATTTTCATAACAAAATGCCATCTTGCACCACACGTGTAACTTCTATGCATCACATACCCTCCAAAATTATTCTTCACAACAAACATAAATTCAAATACTAATAAATATATACATGAAATATGAAAACATTTTTACTAATTATAATTGTTAGTAAGAAAAAATTTATAAAAAAATATATATAGATATATAAATTAAAAAAACAAATTTAATATTATTATTATAAAAAAATTTATAAAATCTACATACATATTTATTATTACATAAAAATATATTATAAAAATTTATATTTTTTCTATTATAATTATTAAGATAGTAAAATTATAATTATAAGTAATTAAATATATTATTATATTACATTCTTATTTTAAAAGAAATAAATTAATAAAAAAATATTTTTTTATTATTATATATGTTATATATTATGTTATATGTTATATGTTATATGTTATATTAAATTATAAAAATTAAATAGAATCAGAGGATGGGAGTGGGAAGATAGTGGGGGACAATGGGGATGGTGTTCAATGAGCATGAAAAGGGGATGGGGAGGGGAGCAGGTGAGGCATATGGGAGTGGAAAAGGGGTCACGATGCTCAGAGACCAATAGAACATGGTGGCAAGGGAACCTGTGGGTTCATCGAGTGGCAAAGCATAGATTTACGGTGGCCAATGGTGAGGGTTCATGGTGTGAGATGGTGGTTCAGATCTGGATGAAGGTTGGGCTTGGGTGATGAGCGGAGGCCAGGTCGGGATCAATGGTGGATTAGACTAAAGGAGGTGGTGGTGATGGGTTGGGTGAGGAGTAATGAATTCGGCATCTTGCTTCTAATATAGAAGCACATGATCTGATTTTCTCGTGGTAGGGTTGGTTTTACTGTGATTCCCTAGATCTGAAAAAAAAATGTATAACTCTTCGTGGGATTATTCGATTTTTTCATAGTTGGTTTAATTTCTCTTATTATATTGCTATGAAATATTCGGTTGTGAATTGTTCTGATTTGTTGAGTATTTTTTATTATGTGTTATTGGTTTTTTCTATGCGGCAAGTTTCTAAATTTTGGATTGTACAGGTGGAAGGTCAATTGTGGTTTGATTTGTTGTGATGTTGGTAGTGAAGTCTGCCGGTGAGTAACAAGGAGTAGCAGAACAATTTTTTTTACTAAACAAATAATTTAATAAATAATAATGATGTTTACATAAAAATTAATTTAAGAAAATAAGTTGATATTAGTTGGATCATATTAATTAATCAATTAATTATTTAAACAATTAATAAATCAAAGAATAATATTTATATTAATTAATACATTGTATTATAATAATTAACGAATTTAATTAATTTTCTATAATTAATTTAAATATTTAAAGTATCAAATAAAAAAGTGAATTTTTTTATTTACAGATAAAATATATTTTAGTAATTAAATATAATAATTAATCTAAAAGAAATGAAAAATATATAAATGAAAAAACATCTTACAAAAAAATTTAACGAAAAAAATAATAGAAAATGTAAATTATTATTTTAACAAAAAACGCAATAATAAAAAATCAATGTTAAAATATAATTAATTAATTAATTTTAAATTAATCAAATCGAAAATATTAATAACTAAAATACATATTTTTTACAAAAAATAACATTTTTAACAAAAGATAACATTTTTAACAATTTAAAATAAAAAATACAACCATTTCAAAATATGAATAAATACAATATTTTGAATAATTTAAATAAAATTGAAATAAAACAATTGATGGGGCAAATTGGTTGAAATAAATGCCATGTCAAAGTGGAGTAATGATGATAAAAATAATAAATATTTGAAAACAACTTTATTTGTGTTGAAATCGGAAAAAAGATCATTATATGGAGATAAAAATATAAAGAGGATCAATTGATAAGATAACAGTCATTTCTCATTCAATTTATGATGATATAAAGAAAATAATATATATATATCAACACATATAACTACACTTCATTGAACATTTAGTGGGTAAACATCAGAAAATTAGAATAAATTTGTTATAAATCATTTTAAAATGAAGAAAAATGAATAATTATATAAATGTATCTTGAGTTTTCAATATCTTGAATAAAATATTTTTTATTGGAAGTTATGTATAAATTAGATTAATATGATTTTAAAGATATACCATTCATTATATATTATAGTCTATAACGAAAAAATAATATAATGTGATGGAAAAAAATATATGAGATTTACACCAAGTATAAAAATTAAATTCTATTAGCGACGATTCAAATATATTTAATAAGATAAAATAATTTAATGAGTTGTACTGATAATCATAAAATAATATTAAAATGTCAAACATAAACCATATAACACCGGTTCTATCAAAACAATCAACCCATAAGAAATTTTGTAAGATAATAAAATAAACTATAATCCATGAATACATTTTAACAATTAGTATTTGATATTGTAGCATTTAACGGCCCAAAACATTATGGTTTTAAATTTTTAAGGGAATCTATTTTTTAGGTGGATGGATTTTTCCTAGTGTAGGGAATTGACCCAAGATGTTTCACATTTGGAAACTATTGGGATGGGTTTCTAGATTTGAATGTAGGTTAGTATTTTGACTAGAGACTCAAAATTTCATTAGTGATGTGGTGAGTCTAGTTGGGACACTATGGGAAAAACAGTATTTTGCGACGAGGTATTTTCGATAGGATTAATTCCCGTCGCAAATGGTCCATCCCAGGGGTTATCTGCGACGGGGGCTTCATCCCGTTGAAAAAAGTAATGCATGCCAAAGCACGGGAAGGTTATTTGGGATGGGGGGATCCAACCGTCGCAAATAGTGTGTCTGTCAGAGGGTATTTGTGATGGGACTCATCGCAAATACTGGCAGCGATAAATTCTTTTTTGTGACATGACGTTGTCCCATCGCAAAAGGTGTATTTGGAAGTCACTTGTTGCGATGGGACCCATCACAAATAACCTTTTAACCGCCTCCTATAATTAATGTGGTTGAAGGTATTTGCAACAGGTCCCATCGCCAAAAATACTATTAGCGACAGGAATACCATCGCTAATAGTCCCGTTGAAACTAATCTGACCTATATATACCTCCACTTTTTTTCTTTCCCTTCCTCCCATTTCTCACTTCCTCTCTCTCACTAAACTCGAATTTTAGAGTGCAAATGTCTTTCACTTATTTTTAAACGGAGAAGTTGTGAAGGCGCTTACACCAATAATAGATCAAGTTTAAAGGTATTCATATTTTATTTAATTTAGTATTTATTTAATTTGTTTATGTAAATTTTAATTATTCTTGATTAGTTGTAATTAAATTAGATTTAAATTGTTTTGTTATCTATATTTTCGTAATAAATAGTAATAATTAGTAGTAATTAGTAGTAATATGTAGTAATTAGTAGTAATTGATGATAATTGGTAGTAGTTGGTAATAATTAGGAATAAATAGTAATAATTAGGAATAAATAGAAATAATTAAGAATAATTAGTAATAATTAGTAATAAATAGTAATAATTAGTAATAAATAGAAATAAATAGGAATAATTAGTAGCAATTAGTAATAAATAGTAGTAATTAGTAATAAATAGTAATAATTAGGAATATTTAGTAATAAATAGTAATAAATAGGAATAATTAATAGTAATTAGTAATAAATAGTAATAATCCAAAATAATTAGGAATAAATAGGAATAAATAGGAATAAATAAGAATAATTAGGAATAAATTGGAATTAATAGGATTATATAGGAATAAATAGGAATAAACATGAATAATTAGAAATAATTGGTAATAAATACGAATAAATAGTAATAAATAAGAATAAATACGAATTAATATGAATAATTATGAATAATTAGTAATAAATAAGAATAAATAGTAATAAATAAGAATAAATAGTAATAAATAATAATAAATAATAACAAATAGGAATAAATAGTAATAAAGAGGAATAAATTTGTATAAATAGAAATAAATAAAAAATTGGAATAAATCGGAATAAATAAGAATAAATAGTAATAATCAGTAATAATCAGTAATAATTTTAAATAATTTGTAAAAATTAGTAATAATTAGTAATAATTAGTAATAATTAGTAGTAATTTGTAATATTTAGTAATAATTAGTAATCATTAGTAATCATCAATATTAATTAGTAATAATTAGTAATAATTAGTAATAAATAGTAATAATTAATAATAAATGTTAATAATAATTAGTAATAAAAAAGTAATAAATATCAGTAATAAATATGAATGATTATTAATAAATAGGAATAATTAGTAATAAATAGTAATAATTGGTAATAAATAGAAATAATTATAAAAAAATAGTAATAATTAGTAATAAACAGTAATAAATAGTAATAAATAGTTATAGTAATAATTAGTTATATATAGTAATATAATGTAATAAATAGTAATAAATAGTAATAATTATTAATAATTATTAATAATTAGTATTAATTAGTAATAAATAGTAATAAATATTAACAAATAGTAATAAATAGTAATAAATAGTAATAAATAGTATAAATAGTAATAAATAGTAATAATTAGTAATAATTAGTAGTAATTAGTAATAATGAGTACAAATTAGTAATATTTAGTAATAAATAGTAATAAATAGTTAAAAATTGTAATAAATATCAATAAATATTAATAAATAGTAATAAATAGTAATAAATAGAAATAAATACTATTAAATAGTAATAAATGTTAATCACGCCAACCCGGTGAGCTGATCGATGTGCATCGACTGCACACCTTGCCATCATCACCGGAATCCACCACCAAAAGCCACAGCAAACAACCCCAATACAGTCCATCACGCTGCAAGACCATCAAGGACGGAGACAACCAATCACCGAAAACCATCATCACCGCCAAGAAAAACCAAAAGAGAACACTAAGGGGAGGTCAAATTAAAACCGAAGCCACCAAATCAAAGCACACCAACTCTGGAAGCATCTGGAAGCCCTTCGAACGCTGAGCCACAAATCCCAAAACCGCATAGTTGCCATTGAGCCATATCCAACTAGGATAGTCGAATAGAAACTTGCGATCAGAGCAGGTTGAGCAGCCAAGGAGCTTCAACACACAACTGTCGTCGGGCCCAATGAACCTTCTTGAATACATTCGTTGATGACACAAAATGGAACCAGATCTCCATCGCCATAGAAACAGAAGCCGCAAATCCACAAAAACCATAGAAATAGAGAAACTGAGAAATAAAACCGAATGCATCAAAACAAAAAACACTCCAAATCCGATAGCACCTTGAAGCCCTTCAAACGATAACCACAAATCCCAAAACCATGTAGTTACCTCAGCGCCAGATCCAACTAGGAGAGGTGTATTGGAACTCGGGGTCAGAGCAGGTTGACCGGACAAGGAGCTCTTCATCACAAAACTGACGTTAGGCCCATGAAACCATCTTGAAAACAGATGTCGTCGTCATATAATAGAACCGAAGCACCATCGAAGCGGATCGGGAAAAGAAAGAAAACGGAGGAAGGGGGATAACAGAGTTCGATGGATTAGAGGAGGAGAGAGCTATGTGAGAAAGGGGGAAGCTCACCAGAAGTATCCGAGCAAGGGGACGAGAGGATACGAAAGATGAGGAGGGATGTCAGAGGATTCTAACTGTGAGAGGGAGACGAGAGGGAGGGAGCGGCGGCGCTAGGAAACCCTAGCGTGAGGGGAGAGAGAATCGGGAGACTCGGGAGCCATATCTCAATAAATGTTAATAAATAGGAATAAATAATAATAAATAGAAATAAATAGGAATAAATAGTAATAAATAGTAATAAATATTAATAAATAATAATAAATAGGAAATGTGTTACCTGTAAATTACTATGAGAGCAAGAGGCTGGTTTGTAATCCGGGCCATAGTTATCGGAAGATTCATACATGTCCTAATGATTGCATCTTATATTCAGTTGAAAATGATTTGTTGAATAGTTATCCCATAAGTGGATAATCGAGGTATAAAGAAGCTCAACCATGGAAGTATAGATCGATTCCAGTAAAACAGTTGAGATATTACCCCCTTACACCCAGGTTGCAGCGATTAATTATGTCTTAGAAGATAGCTTCAATGATGTCATGGCACGAAACCTAGATGTCAGCTGATAAAAGCATGAATCATCTATCTGATGGTGATTCCGAGAAACATTTTGACTGTCTTTATCCGTATGTTAATTTAGAAGCCCGAAACGTGCGATTGGGTCTTTCTAATGACAGTTTTTTTCCGTTTGGTTCTTATGAAAGTCAGTATTCATGTTGGCCAGTCTTTATAACTCCGTACAATTTATCTCCATTAATGTTGATGAAGGACCTTGATATCTTTTTGACCTTATTAATACCAGGACATCCGAAAAAGAATATTGATGTTTATTTGAAACCATTGATTTATGAGTTAAATGCATCATGGAGTGATGATGTCAGTACATATGATGTTGCTGTGAAACAAAATTTTATATTAAATATTGCATTGATGTGGACGATTAATGACTTTCCGACATATGGAATGTTATCTAGTTGGAGTACACATGGTCTGAAATCATCTCATGACTGTATGAAAGGCAACAAAGCCTATATACTCGTTAATGGAAAAAAACATTTGAATTTATGATTTATTGTAATATAAAAAATTTACAGTTTCTTCCATTTATATTGGTACACATATTGCATAATTTTTTTTTATTTTTAATATTTTATTATTTATTATTAGAATTTTATTTTTAATTTTCATTATTTTACTAATAATAATAATATTTTGTGATTTTTTATATTTTTTGGTAAATATTGAGAATTTTAATAAATTTTTTTAATAAATTTAATATTAATTTTTCATTAGTCATAATTTTATTTAATATTTTTTTTAGTATAATATTTTTTAATGTCTGGTTATTTTACTAATAAATATTTATTTTAATATTTTTATTATTTTAATAATATTAATATATTTTTTTGATTAATCATTTTTTTATTAAATATTTTTTTATTATGTTTAGTATTTGCGACGGGACCGTTTCCGATGGGCTCCCATCACAAATAATCTAAATATAAATTTTTATTAATAGTATTTCTGACGGCCCCGTCGCAAAAGGTTTATATATATATAATGTATATAATCGAAGGATTAGTTGCGGCATGGAACTTCCCCATCGCAAAAGGTTTGTTTATATATATAATGTCTATAATCAGATAATTATTTGTGACGACATTTTCTGAAACTTGCTATTTGCGACGGGGCCAGTCGCTAAATCCTTTTTGCGACTAGATCCCGTCGCAAATTTCCCATCGAAAATACCTCTAATTCTAGTAGTGGCCTACTATAAAAATATCAACTAGCCAGTTGAAAGGGTACAATTCCTACTAAAAACAGAAATATTTTACAAACTAGTGAGTTTTCATCAGATTTCTAGTGGGAGAAATATCAATTCCTTCTTCCAAAGGAGACACACCAACATGACAAGGAGAATTCACCATCCATCCAGTGCACCATAGCTGGCTCATAGGTGGGATAAGTTGGGCATCCAAAAATAAATATCTCTTTAATAGTATCTTTTTTTACCCTCTCAATTTTATCTACCTTAACACAAATTTATGTGGGTATTTCAATCATAGAATATTTTATTTCTCTTTCCATTAAATCATCTTCTTCTAGGGTGGATCTATATTTTATTTGATGGAGAATCCGGGATACATCATTCATTATTCTTCAATCTTGTTCTAAACCTTCCTTTTATGGTTGTGGAACATGATTTAATATATTTTGGATGACCCTATTGGTAATTGTAGGATTTTTGTTGCTCCAATTCCTCAATTTTCTCCATATACTCCATCTATTGATCATTTTTTCAGGAATCATCATCAGAAAATTTCTAATAGATAATCATATGAAAATTTAACCAGATATTGTTTAACTTTTTTCATATGGAATGTTCTTAGGATCAGCAAAGCTAGATGATATATTTTGATGATGAACATAAGTTGTTAATGGTTTTTTTTATGATGGTATGTCCCTTAATACTTCTCTCTATTTTTCTGGTAATTTTTTTTAATTGTATATTTAAATATTGAATTGAATTTTGGATTCTTATCATATTCAAATTGTGATTGTGTAAGGAGTATCTAAAGAATTTTTGGATGATATTGTAACTACGTCATGTCACTATATTGTTTTCTTATAAGGGTTCTGATTGAATTATCTTATATAAAAATTTTATTTTTTAGTGTAATGATTATTTTTATCAGCATGAAAAAAGAACCATGAGACAGACCATCCATGGATAGTTGGATATAGTTCTGACATATAGGTGTTATATTTTATGTTATTTAGCATTAATGCCTTCACATTGATATATGAGCTATTTTAATTTTTTATTAATTTATAATTAAGTAATTTTAATTACTTGGAATGATAGGTTCATTGTAGTTGCAATTTGGGGATGAATATATATGGATGGACTCAAAAAAAGATGTTAGGATTTCCTTTGCATGGATTTTACTATATATCATGTAGGTATTTATGTGTACCTCACCATTTTTTATTACACATAATTTTTTGGAATTATATATGTGGTTTTCCACATTATAAAAATTAATCTTATTTCATAATTTTTTATGAATAAGAATTATGGAATAATTAAATATTGGTCGTTAAATATTAATTAATTTATGAAACTATAGATAATGTAAATAACAAATGTTAAAAGGCCACATTTAACAATTATGTACATTCTCGATGATGTTCATCAAAAGCTAATGCTTGACCATTGGTGAATACATTGAATTATATGGACACCATGAGGTGTGTGATGTGCTACATGATTCCTAAAGCACGTTCGACTATGTATGTTACTTTATAATATGAATATTTATGTGTAGATTTTTTTACCATGTCTACTAATAATAATTTTTTTGAGTTTATAACAAAACTAATGGTGATATTCCATGATATAATTTCCCTCAATGCATCATATTCAATGTATCATGATTTATCATATTTCTTTTGGAGGAATTTTACTTGTATTAAAAGATTGGAAGACTGAATATATATGATTATTCCATTAAGGGGGAGTGTACATGTCTTGAAATGATGATGAGGACTAGATCAGACGGCTTGATCATGAAGGGCATGAGGATTATCCCATGAGAGGATATTATGGGGGATATGATGATCTAGAAGATACCAAGTATCAAGTATACTTATATACTAGTGAATACTAGGTAACATGTTTACGTGATGTATAGTGTATTCTATGCAACTTAGTTATTTGATCCCTATTGAATATAGATTATCATGTACCATATATTCCTAGTGATTCCATGTAACATGATCACTCAATGAATGTGTTATTATGAGAGACATATTACCTTACATTATTAAGTAGACTGATATACTTGATGTATTGATACCTAGTGGACTAGTTTTTTGGTTTCTCATTAATATTATTGATGTCATTATGACTATCATCCTGAAATTGAGTCACTTTAGGTGAAAATGAGGTTTGTAGACTCTTGGTAAGTGCATAGACACTTATAATATCCTTTTAATGGTTTTTATGTTCTTTGTGATATTATGTTATTGTTTCATATTTATATATTTTCATTTTACCTTCCACAGAGCTTATCAATAGAATATAAGCTGTAAATTTCTTATTTGGTATTGAACTGTGATTATGGTGTCTAATTGTTTTACTGAAACCCTTCTCATGCGTCTATGGAACATGGGTACTCAATCATACCTAACTTATAATACGTACAGGTCAGGTTGAGAATAGTATTTGATCATCTAGTCGGGTTTCATACTATGATTCTCGAGACTAGGTTGAGATGTGTCTTGAAATGGCATCATAATTGCTTATACTATTGGTCTTTTCTATAGTGTATATGATCATCCCAATGGGAAATAAATGAATTGTGTGTGTAGTTTTGATTATTGAGTCTATTTTTCCATCTTCATACTTCACTGAAGACATATTATTATTATTCCACCTTCTCTGGTTATATACTACATTCATGTTTGGTAATTTTTATCATTTTATCTAATTGAGGGTATAACCACCCCCAATGTTACACATTATACACTCAATACAAGCCAGAAGCCTCCAAAATATAGTGTGGCATGCCTATGAAAATATAAAATTCTAGATGGGACTTGATGATTCAGTTTGAGATATTATATGTTGGGGATTATCTATGTTAAATATTTTTTAAGACGATTATATGTTGATGTACTTTTTATTCTACATAAAATTTATTATACAACATCTATACATTGATGATGTGCAAATAAATAACATAGAAAAAAAAACAATCGCTAAATATTAATAATAATGTATTGGGATGTAAATAATTTAACTATATATGACATTAACATCTCATCACATATCTGAAGAAGATCAAAAGAATATATTGGTTAACCACCAAACAATTTCAATAAGATCAATTTTTGTTTACGTTATTTTAGGATAAAGATATATATATATATATATATAATTTAGAATATATGTATTAATATATTACAATACTTCATTCTGAGGATAATTTTTTGATCATGATAAAGATACATGTAATTTGTATGCTAAAATAAAAAAACAAATTATAAACTGATTTTTATTTTCTTTGTGAAAGAAAATAATTTATAAATGATTTTTATTTTTTTATATTTATAAATATTTAATTGAAGTTATATATTTTTATATCAAATTTAGTAGTTAAATTATAATTTTTATTCCTCATTGTATTGAATTTTCAGAGGCACGTTACAATTTCTACCATGAAATAATTTCAAATTAATTATTAACATTAGAAGACATATTATTTTTTACTATATGTGTCTAATTATTCTTAAATAATTCATATAAATCTGAATCATATAATTCTTATTTTTAGTTAATATAATATTAATAAATTACATAGTACATTTTTTCCAAAATCTACCAAAATATAAAACATATTTAATTCAAGAAGAATACTTACTATGTCATAGAACAAAAATTATTGCAGATTATTTTCTGAGACATGTTTGTCAAAAAAAAATTTGGGAGTTTATTACAATAAATTATAATCAACGCCAAACATTTTTTAGTATAAAAAATAAACCATGTTAAAATATTTGATATTATAGAATAATATTTTGAAGAATATTGGTATGTGAGTACTGGATAAAAACATAATCTGTATTTATATAGGGTCTGAATATTTTCAATGTTATTTTAGAAATATTCAATGTGGTTCTTTTTGATGACCCGTACATTTATAAAATTCATTCCCTTATGAACGAATATATATTTTAATATGTAATGTAGTTAAATAAATCACAAGAAAATATTTAAAATTTTATATAATTAAATAATTAAATATTCCATTAATTTGACTACAATACCTATAATACAATTAATAAATATAAATTATGTCAATATGGTACATTCATAATGACTGTTAAGATTATTTAATATTAAGTTCTATTATAAATTCCAGTTGAAAATGGAGGAATTAGCGATGGCCTTGAAAAGTTTGATCATAACCTATTAATCCAATTTATAGGACTATTAGAGGGAGGTACCATAACTATGATTTAACTTTAACCAATCTGAATCATTGATATAATAATTAAAACTCCAGAGAATCCATTTTTTGGATAATTTCATACTAATACAGATAATTTTACAATATAAATTAACTAAAACACCCCATGTAATTACTACCATCACACACCATAACTGAAGGTAATGCAGTTGTGTAATAAGAGGTTATATATATGGACCCTCATCATATGGATTTTCATATTCACTTTTTATTGACGAAATAATGTTCATATTAATGAATTTTTCATTACTATTTTATTCTCATTATTATATAATATGTTTGATAAAAATATTATTTTTGATAAAAGAAACAAAAAATTTATTACTGGAAATTATATAATATTAATTAATCACATTTATGATAAACAATAAAATTTTAAATAAATATTATTTTCATGAAATTTTATTATGTAACATTGTTTAATATATAAATGGTAATGTAATTTTATAAAGTCGTATGTAATTTTTATAGGGAATGAATTTTATTTGTAGTAAGCATTTATATTTTATTAATAAAAATTATTTTAATTAAAAATGAAAATGGATATATTTAGAAAATTAGTTTTTTATTATAAATATCATTTTTCAAATCAGAACATTGATTTTATCCAATAATTAATTTTTATAATGTATGAGATAATTGAATTTACATCTAAACATTAAATATAGAAAAAATATAAAAAATGTATTATGAAATCATAATGGTATAGAAGCGTTTTAATAAATTATATAAAAGAAATCATAAACCAATAATTTTATTTTTTTTATAAAATTAATTGTTTTTAATTTATTTTTTTTATATACAATTATTTCTCAAAAACATATACTATATTTTATGATTTTAAAAAAATTCTTGACGAATATTACTCACTACCATCTAATGAACACTATTATTTATAATGAGTTTAGTTCATACCCTATAAAAGATTATAGAAAACTCATCTATGGTAGAAACCATGTGTACCCCCATGAGATGGTTTGTGTTGGGGATTATTTTATTTTTTTAGTTTCCAAAACCTACAATTAAAAATTAATTAATAAATCTCATGTATTTTTTTATAAACACCCACATAGACCCCATTTCCTTTTCATTCCAAATAATTCAATAATGATTATCCTCTAACTATACTTCTCTAAATATCTCCAAATGTGTTCCAAATTTCTTAAGAATCTCTTCCCAAAATTTTAGAGGCAACCTCTCATGTAGGGGATTATCTTCCTCTTCCTCTTTATTCAAGTATTTAATATGTATAATAAATTTTTATTCTATATTTATTATTTTATCATGCTTTTGTAAATAAAAATTTGATATTTAATTTATATTCTATTAATGGTATATTATTTATCCCATCCCTTTATAACATTTATCTGAATTTACTAAACCAATGTAATGGATCTCTATATCTTCATTTCAATTCAATAACTTACTCTATCTTAATATTTTTTATTTCTAATTTTTCAAATTGTCATGTGTTATTAGACATCATTTTACTTTCCATATTATCATAAATAAATTTCAGACCACTAATCACTTTCATTTATCCATCCGACAACCCTTAATACATCCCTATTTTGCTGCTGAAATTATTTATTTATTTTCCATAACAATGTTTTTATGTTTTATAACCATATACATTTAGAATTATTAGTATTAAAAAAGTTTTACCTATCATTCAATGATGTGAAAATACATGTATGACATTTTTTGTGAGCTTATATTTGATAAAATACATTATTATATTGTGTAGTCTATGTGTAACACAAAGTCATATACATGACATGAATATGACAGGTGGCTCTAAAATTCTAACGTCATCCAATGGAATTTCTAATATTTTTATCTCAAGAGATACAATATATAGTGTATGTTAATATATACTATGAAAACTATGTTATTATTTATTTGAGGTGATCCTTGGCTTATTATAATAATTTTAGGTTTTATGTTGTTTCCATAATCCTAATGATGCTTCGATGTTATTATCTTATATCATTCTTTGATGATCATGGTTATTATTTTAACATTTCTATGTGATCATATTTATACCCTTTAAGAAAATTTACTTTATTAACCTATACTATGATTTTATTATTCACATATTAGGATTTATATCTCACCCCACTAATATAAATTTACATTGGTTATAGCTTACTGTATTAGATTATCTATCAAATTTGCAGGCACTTTAATAATTATTTAAATAATGTTATTGTATCTATGTTTCATGTTTTTGGGATATGTACCAAATTAACCAAAGACACTGGGTGTCCCTATTATAAGGGATTCCATTATCTGTATATTTAAATAAAAAATCAGGATTTAATGTTTCGAAAACATATGGGATGTTATATTCATCATGATAGGATTTTTATGACCATAATAAAAACAATTATGTGTAAAATGAAATTATTATTTCATATAGATTTATATCATAATTGATGGATTATCTAAAATATATAAAAATTACATATAACAATATTTATGATGTGTAAATAGATAATAAATAATAAACTATCAATTTTATGTTAATATAACATAATGTTAGAATCTCAATGTTATTTTTTTATTTCCCATAAAATATAATAATTGGGTGTATTTGGTTCATTATAAGCATGGATAGAATTATTACACATTAACATGACATAATATTCATAAAAATGATAACTATATTCCATATATTTTTATGGTATTGTGAATGTATTTAAACTATAGGAAACAACATATTCTATAAAATTTTCATGATTATAAAATTTTCATGTTCCATCTTTGTTTATTACAAAATAAAATATTGTTTGATAGATAATTTACAATCTACTTGAGGGCTATCATTAAATTAATTGATGATATATTTTAATCAAAATATATAATTAATAATAGTTTAATTATTTGGTAATATTATAGAAATTTGTTATAGATTTAAATCAATAATATATTTAGATATATTAAGATAAGTTATTTTAAATATTAGTATACAAAATATATTTTCTACCCTAAGATCCCACATAAATTATATTTAGTTATTGGTATTTATATATTGATGTATAACTTCATGAAAACTATTTCCATATTATTATCCGAATTATATAATCAATTTTTGGAAATTGTTACTAAGAATAAAGGATATTTTTTATAATTATTATTGATAATAAAATACTAGTGGGTAATTTAGAACTAAACAATGAAACTGTAAATTACTTGATATTTCACCATATAATCACCTTAAATAAGTAATATATTAAACAGTGTGTTTTTTATAATCATGAAATGTAAAATGATAATACTATATTAGAAATTTTAAATATCACCATTAAAAACTGGGTTGTTAAATTAGAAGGTATAAATTGATGTAAAATATTTCACGATCTATTAAAGAAATTGGAATAAATGAAACATATAAGAGGAAATATTCCCAGTGAATTTGATTTGGATGTGTCAGTAAGGTTATTATTTTCTCTAGGAATGTATCCAGATAATGCCTAATCCAAACTCAATCAATTATAGTTTGAGGAAAATTGTATACGGGGGAAGTCCAAGATCATAGAGATTGCCAACAAATGAATCCATATTGAAATGCCACTGAATGCTACAAAAAGAGATCAACTGATGCTTTACATATTGATTAGAAATCATAATTGGTTATTAATGTATAAAGTACGATCATATATTCCTATAATAAAAAATTTATATATATAGATATATCATGAATTTTTGTACTATTTTAATGTTGTTTCTTCTCAATCAACTCTATAAGTCATAAACCTTAAACATTACATAATCGTGATTTATGTCAAGAATTCACATTGAGGAATTTTTAAGGTTTATATTTTTAGATAATTAGGCCATAACTATTACATTACATCTCAAAAGACTATAAATAAGACACTTCTACTCTATCCAATTTTTTCACAAAAATAAAACTCCTTAAATTAAATAAGAATAAGTTTTTGGATATAAATTTTCATGAATTATTCCACTCCTTTAACCTTCCTTATAACCTATGAAAAACCTTTCAAAAACATGGGATGAGCATAAAATGATGATTAAGGGTTATAAAACAAGGAAAGAAAACATTATTCCATCAATAAATTCAAATAAATTAAAATCATACATTTCAATCATAAAACAAAATATCATTAAAATATATCACAAAATCATAATATTTATGAATAACATAAAGAAATCATAAAACATAAAAGTAAATTTGGTGCATAAATACCATACATACATTATATCTCTCACCGCTATATAGGGAGTTACGTTTGGAATACCCATCACAGTATATTCTCCAAATCTCTTAGAAGAAAAATTATCTTTTACCTCTATTGCGTTACCCATTGCATTAGAGAGATAACTTTGGCTCAACCTCTCTATGTTTATCATATAACTACCCATATACATAAAAAATTCCCAGGATCAATAACATAATCATAACAAAGACAACAAGCATAATGGAATGATAACATTTCCACATTGCAATTATAGTATATCATTTCAAGATATTGAAATAATAAAAAATTTCTGAAAATAATTTTCAATACCAAAATATGTAAAAAAGGGTATATGGTATTTATTTTACATTAAAATACATTACAACATGTAAAGGGGTCCAAATATCAAATAGTGCTTGCGACGGTGGAAAGGTTTTTGTCACCACATACGTTAAGAAAAAACATTCCTTTTTCTTCGTTTAGTAAAACACTACATAAAAAAATATTCCCTATGAATGAAATTAAATGTCAAATGTGTTTACACACCATATAAAATAATGTCATGTATAAATCAAAATATGCCTCAATGAAAGAAGATTGAGATGAAGTCCCTTAAAAAAATTCTGCAGCCTAACAACGCCACCTTACATTTCATAAAATGAGTTAATTGCAGAGAAAAGGGACTCTCATAACTTGTAAAAAAAATATATAAATAAGGATATATAAGAAAATATCCCATAATAAGAAGATGGAAATCAAAATACATAAAAAATTATAATTCATAGACAAAAAGAGGAGGGTGAAAAGTTCCCTTACCTTATGTCCAACTTGTCTTGTTCGTTCTTTATCTCCCTGAATAATAAATAGAAGTGAATTAAAATTTATTCAGAAAAAGTTTCATGATTATTATTCCTTTTATATCATCTATTAAACTAATATGAATAATATAATTATTCATGTTCATATTGGGCTTTTTTTCGATGTTTGGTACTTGAGTCAATAATAAACTTTTTATAATTAAAAATTGTCCATGTGGTCAAAAGTCCATTATCTCAATAATTGTGTTCATGATTTAAAAATAATATATATCAAGTATATATTTTTTAAGATCCATTATATATGTATTTTAGAGTATTCTATAACATTTGGATATAAGAAAATGAAATGCACCATTCATGGAGACGGTAAGTCGTACGTACGCATGAACGCTACTTTTATTTCCATTTCATTTTAATGGAATGAAAACTAGATGATAGATAGGTATATTATAATTCTAGTATAATATATATGTTATATATTTTAAATATTTTATTTAATTTTATCCTTTATATGTTCTATTTATAGAATGAATGATTCATATCACATTGAGGGGGTGGTATTCCTCACTTCATCAAATGAAATTATTGTATTTATACAAAATGAAAATCATAAAGGTATGTTATAAATGATAATTATAGAATCATAGAGATATAATATATATAAAATATAACACATGTAATTTTAGTGCCATCTCAATAGACACCATGAGAGTTGGTATGATATAATTGAAAATTCATCGTTTCGAGAGGTGGTAGTTCGCAGTCCATAGAAACAATATGTTCATATCCATTAGATAGAGGTGTGTGGAAGTGTAGTTATAATAATTCTCACAAAAACATACTATTATATTAAAGATACTAGTGTTTTTTTTAAAAATAATGGAATAAAGGGTGTTTTAGGAGGATGGAGAAGGAAAATAAATGGAAGAATCATGAGAGAAGACATTACAATAATTTGGGTAACTCTTATTGATTTAATATAAATGGCCTTATTGAAATGTTTTCTTCCCAAGGTAAGGATTATAGGAGGAATATAGGTGTTTTGGGAGATTATTTAAGTAGAGGATGGATGATTCAAGGGGGATTGTGAGGTGTTAGTAAGGGTTAGAGGTTGTGGCCTTTTATAAGTGGGGGTAGGGGCACTTAAGGAATATCATGAAATATTATTTACTTATATATTCTATTTTGATTATAAATGATTATAAATTAAATTATTTAGAAGATAAGATGAATTTAATTTTAAATAAAATCATCCAATATTAATTAGACTGGTTTTGGATATTTTTAAATCTTTAACTTTTTTATTTAACACTTTTTTTACTCTTACCAATTTATCAAGAATTTAACACATTGAGAATAAAAATAGTTACCAAAACATGAAAAATATTCCATTTAAAAGTCAATAATATACTTTTAGACTTTTGATAAATTTTTGGCGGAATATTATATATATTTTTTAATTTTATAATATTTAATAAAATATTTTATATTTTAAAATATGAATTATGTCAATTTTGACACTATTCACATCATGACTTTTTTTAATATCTATAAAAACTTGATTAAATGAAAAAAAAATTCATTAATACAAATATAACTAGAAACTATAATCCATAAAATTCATGGATGATATCAAAATAATGAAATTAAATTTATCTTATCATTTATAATATCATTTATTTGAATCCTTTATTAATGAAGAATTATGTGCATCACTATTGTGTCATAATTAAATATATTCATTTAATTTATAAAAATTATAAATAAATTATAATGATGTATTAAATAGTTTTAGAATTAAAATTAATATTTATAGACAATGATATCACTTATATAACTCTATAAAAAATGGCTTGTTAAATGATAAAGTTTAGGTCATATTTTCCATAACATTATATTAACAGTAATTAAATGTCATTTTCACACACATGTGGCTCTCTGGGGTCCTAAAATATACCTAAGGATGACCACGGTCAGAAATATCTCATCCAATGAGCATTTTATCCCACCCCTTTATATGTTTCTTTTCCCAGTTCCATAAATAAGGTTATTAAGTAAGATATGTTAAATATGGTTCTAGTTATGAAGAAATAAGCAGGAGAAAATGTAGATGTTTTATCAACCAGTTGTTTAGGTTTCCCAAATTCTAATGAAACTATACCCATACTATCCTTGCATGGCTGTTGTTATATTTTTTATTAAATATTTTTCAATTGTTATGTAGAATAACTATGTATAGTTTGGGCTATTAAAGTTGGTAATAGATAAAAGGTATAGTTAACCTTTAGAAACTAGGATGAGAAAAACACAATTAGAACACTAAAGATATGTCTAAATATATGTTATAATCCTATCCTAATACATTAGATATGTTCATGAATAATATAGGGTAAAACCTAATGTTTTTTAAATTGAAATTTTATTCTTGAATTATGTGTTTTTTCTATTATAATTATTGTTTCTCTTCCTATGCATCTTGGTTTTATTTAATGTCAAGAACCTGAAGGAACTGCATTAATGCTAAATGTGATAGACAATGAAAATATTTCCCCCCAGAGCAACCAGATGTTATGAGATCTGGAATGAAAAATATTATTTATGTGATCACACATCTGTCTCAAGCTATGAATCATTCTAGATATCCAAACGAACAAAGGGGGGAGAAACATTCTATTGAATACTTCATGAGCAAACAACCACCTTTATTTAGTGGGTCTTATAATCCATGAGTGGTAGAAAAATGGATCAATATAACTGAATATATATTTTATGTTTTAAATGTACATAAATTGAAAAATTCAACTTACTAGTATATAATTAGGAAGGTGAATTTGATCAATTGTGGAACCTTATCAAGAATACAATTAAATAGATGAAATTGAGTCCATGGATTGAAATAAGTTCAAGAACATATTTTTTAATAAGTAAATTCCTTGTATTATTTGAACAATGATGGAAAGGAGTTCCTTGAACATAAGAAAAAGGTTGATGAATCCTCTAGTACCAACAAAATTTTTTTTACAATACATGCAAGTAATCTCCTGGAATTATTAACCAACATGAGAGTAAAAGTGGTTAATTATTTAGTTGCGTAAAACCATGTCTATGAAGGGCATCAACCATAAGGTTCTTTAATAGATATCAGGACATTGTTTGATGTTCTGTCAAGGTTGATATAGATATTTAAGTAACAAATAAATAATATGGGTTTAATAATAAGAGAAAAATGGAATTCAATGGGAATTCTAGAGACCACAATGAATAGAAGACGAGTTTTCCCATGTGCTCAATGTGTGGAATGAAACATGGAGGGAACTGTCTTAAATTGACTAGTATATGAATATTTATTGTATATCTTAATGATCCAATTTAGAATCGTATAAATTTGGGTACAATTATAGACTATATAAATAATTTTCTTATTTATTGAAATATATTAAATATATCCCATAACTATCTTCCCACATAGTACTGTTCTTAGACATACCATAATTATACCTTTTCATCATACCCTAAAGAATGTAGATATAAGAAAGGGTGAACTCATATTATCAGTAAGGGAATGAAAGGGAGATATTAACTATCAATTAAGAAAACCATTAACATAAAGGAATGAGACCATGATATGAAAATTTTCAAACAATATCATTCAAATAATAGATCATAATCTCTAGTCATTTATTTTTTCGTAGTAGTTCATAAGACATAATTAATAAAAGAATCAATGAATGTGATCCATGGGAGCCTAAAATGGGGATACGACATAGGATTGTGTCAAAAGAATAAACATAAAAAATTATTTCCTTTGTCAAAGATATGTTATAAGCCTATAATAATAGATCTGTTTTACAACATATTATAAAATATAATTTGTCAATGTTCACTCTCAAGACTATCATAGTGAACAAATTCATTTACTTAATTGGGTTTACTCAACAACGCTATACCAAATATCTCACGATTCATCCATCATTACCCAATTCATGGAATATATAATTCTGATCTAAAAATAACATTATGATAATAATACATTAGAGTGTCACAATGTCATAAAATATCCATCATAAAATAACCCATGAAATGAAATAGGTTTCTTAAACACTGCATAATTTCATTGTATCTTAACGCATGGTAATGAAATGGTTTTCAATATGGTTCTACAATAAATTGATTTACCCTTAGTAAGAAAATGGGTTTCATGGAATAATTTTTAAATCATCATCGTATATATCGAACAAAATAATGAATAATTACAGTATCACATGTATATATCCTTATTAAAGCATAAATGACATCATATGATGTCATTGTAGTTGAAAAAATGCTCTAAAAGATCATTAAAAATTTCTTGAGAAAAATAACCATTTCAATTTAAAATAACTTATTTAAATTTTAATTTTTTTTCTCTATTTTAAGAAAATAATTCTCATTGAAAGGATCCTCAGAAATTTTTTAATTGATATTCAAATATTTGAGTGTTCATTATGGTGGGGAATTTTAGCATGTCTTGGATATTAAAATAATGATTCTTTCCATATTTATAGAAATAATTTCAAAGTGAATCATTTGGAAAACAAAAAGGAGATTACTTGTAACCGGTTTTTTTAAATTAAATCATGGTAAATAATGAATTTAAATAATCATTTTATAAAAGAATATAAAATTCGTGTATACATTTTTCAAAAACATAGACATTGAAGAAATGGATTTTCCACTGAAGAGAGAAATAAATTGATTTTATATAATTTTTTTAAGACTATTAGTTTCATAAAAATAAAAAAATTAAAAGAAAATGTTACTTCTTACTAAAAACCTATAGTATAAGAAAATTGATCATATTCTTGAGAGTTAGATAGAAACAATGAACATTAAAAATATAATACAAAAAAACCCCAATAAACAATGGGATTATCACATAAAACTCTTACATAAAGTTATAAATGCTTAAAAAGAACCTTAAAATTTAATATATTAATTTTAAATTTACTATGATTATATAAAAAAGTAATTTAAATAATTATAATATTATATATGATCCACTTATTGCATTTCAACATCCATTAATTAAAAACTCCTTACAAAAATTATCATTTACATGTGTTAACAATTTCATTTTTTAGAATATTTTGGATCGTTAGTTCTAATACCTATAAACTAATTATGGTTCCATAATATATATAAATTTTATCATGTTATAAATATAATATATATTTATTATATATAAATTTATAGAATCACCAATAAATGCAATTGAAATGAAAATTAATTACACCATTAATAGAGATGGTAAGTCGTATGTACACATCAATGATTTATTCAATTTTTTATGGATGGATGGAAATAATTTTAGATAATAATTTTACTTTAATGAATATTTAATATATCATATATTTCATATATATTAATTAAATGGATCCTTATTATGATCCATGTTAAATAGGAATGAAAAACAGATTACATATCTATGGTGGTGGTATTACAAGAATGTATAATAGTGACATTATCATTTTACATAATATTGGATCTTAATAAATAAGGTAATATACTACGATATTAAAAATAGTATTCTTTTCGATAGCCATTGTGGAAGAAAACACTGAGTATAAATAAACTATAGATTATTATTATTTAAATATGAATGTTATAAAATATTTGTTAAATTAGTGGGTATGAGTATGATTAAATACCTTATGAATTAAATATAAAGGTAATAATAAATAAAAATTTACTAATTAATTGCTAATAAATATGTATGTGATATTTATTAAAGACATTTTACGCATCAAAAATATTTTTTATAAAAAATGTTTTTTATTTCTTTTTGTGACAAAATATTATAATCAGTTTCTATGTATTTATAAATATTATTATTCAAAATGATCAAATTTATTAAAACGATTATAAAAAATAATCATAATGTTAAATTTTGATAACTTTCTGTAATGTTTTATTTTTTAGTGAATAGTGAAAAATGTCGATTTTTATGGAAAATTGTATTTTCTTTTAATTTTAGTACAAAATAAAATTATATTTTATATTATTTTTATAAATGATTTAGTCCAATTTATTATTTATAATAAAATTATACTCTGTAAAGAAATTTTATTCAATAATTTTTTATAAAATTATTTTTATACTTAAAAAGGAATTTTTCAAAAAAAACCACCTTTCATTGTGTTTTCAATTTTAATATTAAAATTATTTCATTTACATAATTGAAATAATATTTTAGTAATTAATTATCTTATTTAGAATTTTTGGGTACATGTTATGTAAATATTTTACATTTATTTTTTGAACATTATAAATAGTAAATGTAGTAAATTTTGTTTATTTGGTAAAGGGTAAATCATGTAATTAAGGTTAAAAAAATTGATTTTGGACGAATTAATTACCATAACTCATGGATTAATTTTATTTTCTGACTATATATCATCCTTAATTATAAAAAAATCTAATATAGGGAATTTTCATCCATTTCACCTTGATTTTGATCCATTATAATATTTTAAATAAAGAAATGTCAAAATTTTCTTCCTTTGTGTTTTATTGCCTTTAAATTTTTGTCATAATGAAAATTGTGGACATGTTTTTTTATAAATATTTACAAAAAAAATATAATTTTTGAAATCATTTTGTATTCTTTCTACTTTTTAGTGATGACATAATTCTCTCAAATCCTTATGAAACATAGACGCATTACATCCGTATGTTTTAAAAATTCAATAAAGTGATTCTAAAATATCAATAAATAATATAATTTGAGTGATATTTTTATTACATTGTATTTTTAGTTAGACATGAATTATTATAAAGGTTTAAATTTATTTTATTCTAATTAACTTTTTTTCATGAAGTTTTCATGTTCAAATTATATTAATATTTCTAAAATTAACATTAAAGTTTTCTTATAATAAATAATATATTATTAAATGGTTATAAAAATAATATGTTAAAAAAACTTATTGTAATTTGATTTAAAATATCATAAATATTCTATTTATAACCCAAATTTCTTTTTATTGTAAATATATTTACCCCAATTAAGTAACAACTTTTCTTTTTGTGGAAATTTCCAAAAATGGGTTAAAGTGGTTTGAAAATTATAAGGGTAAAAATGTGAACTAAAAATGTCCAAAATTTAATTTTATGATATTATATAAATCAATCCTCATTAAATATTCTAAATAAACAATTTATCATCAATTTTTATAAGAAAATTAATTACTATTAAATTATTATATAATAAATTCAAAAATTCCCCACCACTCATTAAAAAATGGAACCCTATATCCTCTTCTTCACTCACATTAAAAACTATTTTTTCCCAATAACATAATAAATATATTAATTTGACCCCTAAAATCATTATATATTTCTTGTTTTAGTCAGAATAAAATTTTTAGAGGGATTAAGGTGTAAAGAAAAGATGATTTTTCAAAGAAGATGTATAAATTTTAACAAAATGTTTTACTTTCATTTATTATTATATCTCCATAAAATATTATTAAAATATGATAAAATAATATAACTGTTTTATTAAATATTATTTGATAAAATTATGTTAATTTCAGACCCTATATCAATCTTCTCATCCATCAAGTGGGAAGAAAAATAATTATTCGTATGTACGGAGGACTCTCGCCTAGCGAATCGATTCAATTAGTTTTCCATCACCACCAATAATGGATGGTTATAATGATGGATTTAGTATCTATATATGATATTAATGAAATATTAATAATTATTAAAATATAAAATATCACATAATTTCTTACATTTTCATCTATTGGATAATGATAAAGTCGTTCGTGCATTTTTGTGGATTACAACATCAAGAAAGTGATGTGATTCATTTTCCGTTGTTGCATAACATTGATTCTATATATGAGATTATTTAAATAAATATAGTTTTATGTTTTAGATAATTATAATTATGTGTTGATTAATAAATTCTTATAGTATTTCCATAATGATCGTTGAGAAATGGAAATGTTACTACTGTGTACGTTGGACCTACAGTCTCCATGATAGTAACATAGTTCATTTTCCATAACCATAATTTTTGATTTCGTTTAAAATTATAATTTTGGAATAAAAATGATTATTATATATTGAATATAAACATGGATAAGATTTAATAATGAATAATTTTACCACAGTCAACCTATTGAAGTCATTTTGGACAAATGACCCTAATATAGAAAGGAAACCCAACATGAAATTAAATTATAATGTAACAGTATATAACATGTAATTAAATAAAATAAAATTAAAATTATACTTTTAAAATATTCTTAATAAATTTAATATCTTACATATTTTTATTATTTCAGAATATATATCATTTATATGGTGATTCGGACTCGATGTGGGGGGTTTCTTAACTCAATCATTATTCATTGGGTAATACATATACTCCATTGATTATATTATACCAATATTATTTGTGAAATGGAAATTAGTTAGTATAATTTGTGTTTTCACTTTTATTTTTGTGTATTTTATTTTTCTAAACATATGAATTTCATTGATTAACTCTCACTTCAATTATATGATCTTTTAAATGTATTTCATCTCAATTTCTCATAATTTAGCCATATATGAATATTGTGCACCTAATTTATTTTATATGTTTTGTATAATTCCAATTTTTTCATTTTATATCATGAATATTAAATAAATCATTGTATTTTAAATTTCTATTAAAATCACTTCATCCCAGATGATTTGACTCAAAATTACCATGAGGTAAAGGGCATTATCTCAATTTCCATTTATTAGGTTATAATATTATTTGTGGATTTTTACTTAAATAATTATTTGTAAATTGATCTATAAAATTTTTTATTCTATTGTTTTAATTTAATTTATTTTTATTTAAATATATCCAGATACACACTTTATTTTCACTTCGAATTTTATAATCATTGTAAGGGTTTTCTCTGTCTCAAATTCACTTTTTTGAGACATGTTTCATGTTATACAAAATAGTTTCCATGTATGGTGTAATTACTACCTCATGAATGAATTTTCATATATCAGCTCGTTAAATTAATATTATTTTTGGATAAATATATTATTCTTTCCTTCAATAACATTATCTTTTAATTTTAACCAAGCGGCAATGGATTTAGTTCACAATCTCCTTTTTTATGATAATGTTTATGTTAATGGTTCCTTTAGTGGAAGTCATATGATCTTATTTTATTGAACCATGTCTCTCATAATATCAGGTAGTTATGTATTTTGTTTAAATGTTTAATTTCTATTTCCTCCATTATTGATTTTAGAATAATCATGAAAAATCATTATAGGTGAGGTCAATCTTGTATATTGTTTTGGACATAAAATATTCCTATCACATATACATGTTTTATAAAATTTGTTCCAAAATGTTAATTTCCAGTAATTAATTATTTATAATTGATATTTCCCATGATAGTATTTATTCTATTAAAAATTATTATAAACAAAAATGTCTTACAGATTTCCACATAGGTCAATTTCGACTACCCATTAAAAATGTTGGAAAAAATGGTTATTTATAATGTTTCCATCATTAATGTATTATACTATCATTATAAATTTCCACTTTTTTGAATATTCCTTTATTATTCCCCATGTTAAAATTAAAATAAAAACTTTTCCCGAATATTTTTTTAAATATGAATAAACTTTTACACAACAAGGGGTATTTTCCCCTTGTTCTCAATGAAAATTTTCAAATATTATTTTAATTGAATTTTAATATATGTCAACATCTTATAATGATTCCTCTATTTCATTGGGTTTATGATATTATTATATTATCCATCTTCTTTCACTATATAGACTGTGATTATTATTTTAAATAAATTTTCTTGGGACTAATTTTTTCCATGGTTTGATATTGTTACAAAAAGAATAATAATTGTTTATATGTGTGTTATGATGAAATTCATGCTCTATGTATATTATTCAAGTCATGGTATTCAGAATTTTATTTATAATGTTGGGTGGTTCGGTTATAAACCAATGATGTGTGGTTATGTTATTGACTAATGATGGGTGGTTCCATTATAATCCAAGGATTGGTGGTCCTATTATATCATTCCAATTAATTGTGTATGGAAGTCAATAATATAGTTATTCCATTTATAAGAGTTTTTTAAATAGTTATACGAAAATGTTTTCCTAATTTATCTTCACATTTTCATTATTCTTTATAGGGGGCCATAAATATTTCCTTTGATCAACATAGAAATCATATGTATCACGATTATTGTTTCTTATGAATATTGTCTTATGTTAAAGCATTATGTGATGTTTTGTTAATTATGACCCTAGTATTTTTTATTGAGTTATATTATGTTTTGCTCATGCACTCTGATTATAACAAAATATCTGTATGATCATCTTATTCCTAATAATTACATTCAATTGTTAAGTGTTATATTTACCCTTATTGAGAATTTGAGCTCACCATTATTATGGTTAATTTCCCTCCATTTTATGATGAAAGATATTAAATGACTTATTTCTAGAAAGGATTTATTTATGAAGGATTTCATGGTAGAATTTAGGATTAATTATCGAATAATAACAAAAGGGTATATTAGGAAAAATATTTATTTGATGATATGGGTTTTTAATGAAAGATTTTATACTAGTAATATAAAATAATAAACTCAAAAACGTCCTTAGATATGTAAGTGATCTAATATTAACTTTTTAATGTTTTGGATCATTAAAATTATGTCATTTTTATGGGTATCAAATCCAAAAATGTAATTATTATGTTTTTATAATTGGATTCAGGGGTGAGGATATTGGTCTATCATAATGTAGATATGATATAATAATTATATAAAACTCATTATATCCTAATTGTAATATATAAACATCAAACACACCAAAATAACCATCCATGAAATATGGATATAGAGAATTAATGAATCTCTATATGGAGGAGGTAGTCCACATAGACACACCAGGAATTCATTCACTTCAAATTAGATGTATTATAGTTTGAATAATTATAGTTCCATAATCATAATAAAATTCCATCATATTTGGGGAACATTAGTTATTTATTATAATTCAAAAAAAATATTTAGTTGACGTAAAAAATAAAATAATTTAAAATAGGATGAATAGGACCATTATCTCTCCAACAGTTGGACTCCACATGATATATTCATAAGGACCCTGGGAATGGTATTTTATGAATATTAGAACAACTAAATCACTACTAGGAATGTTCATAAGAGAATTTTGAAGGGTCTGGTTGAGATAAAATATTAAATGTTTCGTAAAAAGATAAAAGAGGGTGTTTTTTTATAAATGGTGGAGAGGTCACACTTGAAATTTTACAAATTGTTAAAATATAATAAATAAATTATCAATATTTTTTTCCTAATGGATATATATTTGATGGTGGGATAATAATTGGTTAAAATATAGTCATAAAAAAAATTTATATAAGTTAAATTGTCAAACACACCCTTATATCATAGTTTAACCCATGGTAATCCTATTTTAACATTAATAGTGGTCAAATTTATTTAATATTTTTATTAATTATTATAAAGTAAAGATAATGTGAAATCATTTACTAATTTGGAAATTATTACTCCAAGTATAATATCCAACTTAGGAAATTCAATATTTAAAAGTGTACGAAATTATATTTAAATTAACCCCTAAAAAATCTCTTTGAAACTAAATTTTCCAAAAAAATGTTTTATTATGTATAAAAAGTCTTCATAAAAAATACAAAATATATTTAATTATAATAAAGTTCATTGTAAAATTTATCAGTTTAAAAAATTCTAAAAAAATCACTCAAAGGTAATTTTGAAATGATGTATTCAAATATAAAGTTCATTATTTCATGTGAATATTATAATGTTTGATAAAATTCATTATATTATTATTTTTAAATGTAATTAAAACCAATTTTGGCGAAAAATATCAATTTTTAAATCATATAATGACTTTACTATAAATTGATTACTTTTTATTTATTTTTTTCTTTATCATATTTTTTATACATATGTTTAGATTTTTTTATTTCTATTTATTCACCTAATTTAACTCCTATGTTATAATTATATACTATATTACATTTTTTTCATACTTGAGGTTGCATGTATCTCATGATATCAAAGAAAATTTAATTTAATTAAAGATAACTATATTAAAAAATAATGTGGTGTTAAATTCTACCCCACATTAAATGAACTTATAACTTGATTTTTTTTCACTCAGATACTAGTAAATTAGGATATCTATCATTTATCATATCCCCGGGTTCCAATGTAGCTTCTTAAAAATTTTTATTCTCTAGGTAACATTAACCTTGTTAATAGAATTTTTAAATAGTCCATTATATCTATGATTCAATGTTGTGTCCCATCATTCTTCATAGGAATGACCATTCTATAGTGTTAGGACATATGACATTTGTACAAGTGATGGATCATGTATGGACATTATCATGAATGATTCATGGAACACATTGTAAAATTTTGATATGTTTTGTGGAAGCACGACATGAGAAACTGTTATCCATACTTGATCATGAATATCAGAGGAGCTAATATACCAATGGATCAACATTCAATTATTTGAAAATATAACAAGATTCTTTCCTGTATACATTCAAATGAATACCTTATCACCTACATAAAATTACATATTTTACTAATGATTATCATTATAACTTATTTATCAAATTTGAGCTTCCTTGATGTGTTTTTTGAATAGATCAAGCCTTATATACTACTTCCAAATGTAGATCAGGTCACAATAGATTTATTTCTCCAACTTTATCCCAACACATTGGAGTTATATACTAATTTCCAGGGAGGGATCCATAAGGATCCATCTGAATGATCAAGAGAAATATATTATTGTATAAAAATTGAACTATAGGATCTAATTGATACCCAATACCTTTCAAATACAAATAACTATATCTTAGTATATATTATAGGGGTTTAATGGTTTTCTAAAATGGATAATATTTATAAGGATGATAATCTATATTGAAACTAATCTATATATCCAAATCCTACTGAAGATTTCTCGATAACATCGAAGAAAACCTTTAATCTATATCAGATAGAAAAGAATGTTTTAACAAAAGAAATTTTACTACTTCTTTAACATATAATTTGGAAAACTGATTAAGATAAATAAAATTCAAAAATACCAATAAAGTGTGTTTAATTCATGAAGTTATTGACTATAATCCAAACAATATTATGTACGTTAGATATTTTGAGGCGTCTAATGAAAAAATACATGTTGATGTTTTCCAATTTCCTTTCTGTATGGGTAATCGTTATATAGTCCCTTTAGTCTTGTGTCTCTCATCCTTAAAATACTGACATATCAATAACCAAGATACATACTCTAATATATCTCTCTTTATGTTTCCCTCCATAAATATTATTTGAAATTTATATACACATTAATAATTTGAGAATAAATAGAGAATGATGACATATAAACTTCATACAACAAAATATTTTTCAAATATGTTATTTATAGGAATCATTCATGGATCATAAACATTGTTATTCCATCACAGTAGAGCATGAATTCATGAATATTTATCACCTCATTTTATATTTCTATACCATCTGTGTTCAACTAATTAATCTTCATATAGATATATTTTTGGACAATCAAATGAGAAATATAATATTTCTCCCCTTCCATAACGATTTCAAGATCCACCCATTTAAAATCTAGAAATATTTGATTTTTAGTGATCCTTATCATAGATAATCATGCATGATTATTTTTACTCATTATGTCTTTCACCTTGTTATTTGTCCAAGGGTGGTAGTGTTTTATACATTCATAATATTTTATCGACTACAACCATATTATATAGTTCATATTAAACTATTCCTGAAATAATATATTGTTTAATATTTGGTGATCAGTATATATTTCACACCTCTCTCCCTAAATATAATTAAACTATATCTTTTAGAAAATAATTATTACATCTAACTGTAAATCATGAGTCAGGTAATTTTTCTAATGAACCATCAATTATCATGTTACTTAAGATATCACCATATCATTCTTCATGAGGATGAAGCCATGTAAATTGTTTAATGCATAATTATAGATCCTAAAAAATTAAATATAGTAGGTTAGTGTAATCATATGTATACAAAAAATCCTTTTATTCAGTTTCATAAAATTTTCCTGACATTAATCTATCCAAACAAAATTGGATCCCATTTGATTAAACATAGTGAGTGGATTACAAATTAATGAGAAATTCTCCAAAAATAAATGATAATTCCATACCAAACAATGTAAACTATGAATCATGATAATATTTGTTAGCCTTGTAAAATGTTTAATAACTATTGTTTTAATGGACCCACTTTTATACCATACCTTGAAATTATATTACCAAAAATTAAAATTTTTTGTAGCCAAAATTCACACTTGGTAAATTTAACATTTTTTTCATAGAGTCTTATGTTCATTTACAAAGTGATATTTATTATCTTCCTTGATTTTTAATAAAGTATGAATTTAATATATTACGCACACAATAAACTAATCGACATAATCTCTAAATACTCAATTAATTATGTCAATGAAAAGGGTAGGGGATTTAAGAAGACAAAATGGAATAACAATAAATTCATAGTGTTTATACTTCATATCTAAGGATATCTTGGGTATGAATTCACTTTAAGTCCATCTATTAGTAGTACCCAAATTTTTTATCAATCATGGAAAAATATTGTGGTTTTTATTTTTGTTGAAACAAAATATCAGCATGAGGTCGATGATTTTTATTCTTTATTATGATATTGTTCATTTACCAATAATCAATGAAGAACCAAATTAATCCAAATTTATTCCTTATAAAAAGATGAGGTGAAAACCTTGGTAACTCACATGGATAAATGAATACCTTATGATGATTCTCCTAGCGATAATTCCACAATTCATACAACTCAATTAGAGAAATTCTACAAAGAGTTATTTAAATTGTTGTAGCACCAAGAATAATGTTTAATGAAAACATAAATTTATAATTTGGAGTAAAAAAAGTAAATTGTCCTATAAATACATAAAAACATTCATATAATAGGTATATTATTGATGTTTATTTTCTCCCCATTAATCTTAGATAAACACCATTTTTAAAAATTAATAAAGACCCATAAAATGAATGTAATTTACATTAGAAGTTCATATTTTTCATCACAATTATAACAAATCATAGGTTGGATTGGAATATCATAATTTACACCCATTACTTGAAAATTAATGCGATATTAATCTAAATAAATCTAATCAAATCACGATTTATCATCAAACTAAACTATGTGGAGAATAATTATATTTTAAGGAAGCAAATTCGCACAAGAATTAAACTAATAAGAATCATGTTCTATAGATTTGATCATCATATCTATAATAGTATTCACTATTAATTAAATATCTAAAAGTTGGGTTAGAATTGTGATACTGTTAGATAATTAAATAAATAAAAATGAGTGGGTATATCTAGAATTAAAAAAGACAATAATAGTTCCAGAGTATATTTTAAGTGAACCTATTTCTAACATTTACATTATAACCCATAAGGATAATTATGACTATGTGAGAGTATCATTTTTATATAGGCTTAAGATTTTTTTGACATTAATAATCATCATTACCCTTCATAATTGATAACAGTTAAGAAAAATTCCCATACTCAATTTATTTAGGACACTAAATTGTGGGTTGTCCATTCTATGGGTCTTTATCTCCATCATTATATAATATATTATTACCATCACGTTGAAATATGATTAACCAGTAAAATTACTTTCCATATTAAAAATAATTACCACCCCCTTAAAAAATTTCATCCATGTTTAATACCACACTTCAAAAATATAGGAAATATCATCTTATTCTCTACATTGTAATTATGATTAAAATTTCCATTGAATTTAATCTTTATTTTATTATAAAAACAATGAGATGGATGGATAAATCGAATTTACATTTCAAAAATTATATAACATATAATGATTTATTCTTAACTACTGATTTCTCTCAAGGGTAATTACATTTCGAGACTTTGTTTCATGAAACTGATGAATCAATAAAAAATTAATTTCAAGTTTTATGATAATACATGAAGAATACATTCCATGTATTAAATGTTTTTCATTCGTACTTATACTTTTCATGGAATTCCATCTCTATTTTAATACAAATAGTACATGTAATTTAATTATGGAAAAATAATATCCAAAACTCATCCCAATAAATGGATTCAATTTATTCCCATTGACTCACATTCTTGATAAGATTATGTAATTTTACTTCATCGCCATAAAAATTATAAACAAAACAACATCTTTTTCATGATCTAATCATTGTAGAACAAAAAATATATATTCATCAATAATAACCAATTTAGTATAAAATAATGGAATATAAGACCGACTAAAAGAAAGTTTATTTTTCCTTATGAAGGTATCAACATAATATTATTCCCTCTTATTCTTGTTTGTAAGATCAGTACAATTGGTATATTGAGAATGTTTTATAAGAATAACAATGTGATTTTACATTTCATCTCCCAATTATTTTTTTTCTTATGAGGACAATAATTTCTTTCTCCATCACATTTAACATTTCCATGGTTCCTTCAGGTTCTAGCATCTAGGTAAAAAATTAAAAACGTAGTGTGAGGAACAATACTCATTCTGGGAATCCCAATAATAATTACAAATTAATTATAGAATTTCTATAATATGAAAACTTATATTTATTATACGACACTATATGTTTAACCTATGACATCTATGAGCCTCATATAATCAAAAAATTTATAATAGTTCACAATGAAAATTTTAATTGAACCAAGGATGTCACCTGGGTGTGTTAATCCAATTGCGCGGTAAGGGTACACTTACCATGCATCAAAATTATGGCTGAGATATACTCAGCCAACTCATTATATCTTTATTACCCAAAAAATAATCATTTCAAAAACTATATCCACATATAGTATCCATACATGGATTTATTTATATGATGACCACATAATCTCTTAATAACCAAAAAATAGGATGTTTTCCCATACACAGTATTATACCAAGTGTTTTCAACAAAGATAAATTGTCTTAATATCAAATTTTTATCTAATCCACACTCTAATAAAAATTATAAAGACCTATAATTATAAAAAATTTATATTACATCATTTTATATGAATATTAATTCATATATAATTATGATTACTGATAGAATCTTTTAAGATTAATTTCTTTAGAGAGTAGACACACTATCATCTAATTTCATTAATTATCTTTAATTTATCCCATATTAATCATACCACAGAATACTCTTCCTAGGTATACACATAATAAAAACATTATTTATTACATTGAATATGAAAATATAAGAAAGGGTGAGCTCATATACTTAGTGAGGGTAAAAAGGGAGATACCCATGACCACTATATAATAATATAATTTTAAGGGTATCAGAACATGAACTTTATTGTTAAAAATAAAACCTTACATATCATAGATCATATTATTCAGTTATTCAATTGATATTAGAAATTTATAATACATTAATCATAAAGGATTCAAATAAAATGATCCTTGAAATCATTACATAGGCAAAAGACATAAGTTTATAAAATACACATAATCATTGAAAATCATTTCTAATTTCAAGGATCACATCCAATAATATAATAGTAGATTGGGTTCACTCCTTATTCCATCATATCCATAGTAATTGTTCACTCCCAAAACCATCATACTGTACAAATTCCCTTACTAATATAATTTGTGAAAACCATTATTTACCTTATTATCTCATGAGATATCTATAGTTGTCTAATTAATTAGAGAGATATATAATTCCAGACCCAACCATAACATAATAAAAATCATACATATGTTTGTTGTTAGATCATAAAATATTCATCATATAATATTATATTTAGAGAAAATGAATTTCATAATCCTTTCATCATTTCAAATATAATAATCTTAGGAAAAGAATAAAATTTAATAAAGGGTTTACATAACATAATTAAACATTGATAAAACATATGAATCATATAATAATTCTGAATTCATCATCATTATAAGACATCCATGAAATGAAAATGGATGGTTTCATTGGATCATATCCCTATTAATATATAGGTAACATTAAATGATATTATCATAGATATAAATTTCATTAAAAAGCAAAGGAACATTTCATAAGGAAAATAAAATTTTCACTTTAAAAAAACATATTCAAATGATTAATATTTTTTAAATATTAAGATTTTTTTTCAAAAATAAACACGTTAAATTATAAATTAATAATCAATTAATTCAAAGGTCATTGTTCTGGGAAATTATTTTCATGTTTTTTTAGTGAAAAAATTATTCTTTTAACATTTTGTTAAAATGTTATAAGTAAGTTGTTCAAAAAATTTCAAAAATATTAATTTTAAGTCATTTTTTAAATTAAAAACATATTTAAATGAAATTAAACAATCATTAGAGAATAATAAAATAATAATGGAAATGTTTTTAGAAAAAATTGAGATTAAAGAAAAATAATTGTTTATGGATTATTGAAATAAAGTGGGGTTTTCATAAATAACTTCTTTATGTTTAATGAATTATTAAAAAGAGGATAATTAAAGAAAAAACATGATATATTTAAATAAAAATGTAGGATATAATTAATTATATTTTTTAGATGCATATGAATCTTCATCAGAAACTTAATCATAAACTATAATAATAAATAATTAGATTGTAACATAATTACACTACCTCACAAATTAAATTTATTGAAAAATGTTCTGACTTCCAATATAATAAATTTAATTTTATCAAACTAATAATCCTGATTTATCTATATACTTTTTATATAATATCTGATCTTCTTATAACATTTTAACACCAATTTATTTTAATTCCTTATTAAAATCATCATTTTGGGTATAATCTGTTTCATTTTTTGGTCCTTATACATTGATCTTTGTTTCATCATCAATTAAATTTAAATCTTAAAATAATTATTATATATTCCTTATATATATAGATTCATCCATAAAATTGCATCATTCATAGAGATCTTAAGTTGTATATACGCATAAATGTTGCTTCCACTTCTCAACGGATGAGGAAATGAAATGTAAATAATAATTCTCCATTATAGAAAAATTATTATATAATATATATTTTATATTTTAATTAAATATAATATTATTAAAATCCAAGTAAAAAAAGTAAATTAATAAAATCATATCACTTTTTGGTTGCAGTAGTCCACATGTACAATTGAGTGATGTTATCAATTTCTAATGGATTTTAAAGAAATAATATAGATATTATATTATAATACCAGACACATAATTATAAGAAAATCATCATATATTAGAATAAATTTCATCACATCATTAATCCATGAAATATGGTGATGAAAAATGGTTTTATCACTATATAGAGGTGATAGTCCAAGCAAAATCATGAGTGATAATTTTACTTCCCAATTGAGGGAAGAGTGTTTGAATAATGGTTGTTATATAATAATATGAAAATTTATTCATTTTAAGGATAGTAAATTAATTATTTTATACTGAATAATAGTGATTTATGGGTGCTAATAAAAGAAAATAATTTAATGAGTTCATGTGGGACAACAACCTATCCTTAGGTTAACCTACTTTTGATCCTTTCTAGAGGAACTTTGGAATGATATTTTAATAATACCTGAACAACTACATGGTGTCTAGTGAATTTTATAACATAATTTTTTTTGGTTGAGCTAGAAGGTTCAGTGAGGTATTAAGTGGAGAATTTAAGGGGTTTCCTTTTATAAGGGGGAGAGAGAACACACTTAAAATTTCTTAAAAGATTAAAATTTAATAAATTCCTTATAAATAAAAATATCTTCAAAATAACCAAATTTTTGAATATGGTATAAGAGTAGGTTTAAATATGCTGATCTAATAGTATTTAATACTTTTTAATTGGAAAAATTTTTTTTTTTGTCTTTTTTTGTCTATTACCCCTTGGTAAATATGTTATAACCTTAAAAATTATGAATTTGTTTTACCATATTTACTATAAATTATAGAAACATTAAACTATAATCATTAATATATTGGAACATGGAAATTCCAAATATGGAATTCATTTATTAATTTTAATGTAAAAATGTGAAAGAGATTACATTGAATATTATCCATCAAAACTCAATGAAAAAGTGTTCGAGAATTTATTTTCTCAAGTATAAATGTTTTTATACCAAAATCCAACATAAAATTAATTATAATGACTTTAATATTATTATTTAAAATATCAGTAAAATAATTTTATGTTTAAATCAATTTCTTAAAAAAATAAATCTTTATACTTTTTTTTAGAAAAAAATTAGTTTTGAATAAAAATTAGAATTTTAAAAAATTATTGAAAAATTATTCTTTTTGGAAAATTCTCAAAATTATATCCTCATTTATTTATTAAATAATTATTTAATAAATGAAGTTGATTTTATAAATAAATTATGTAATAGTGGAAAGAATTTATTATCTTATTTTCTCACTAAAATCAATAAAAAACATTTTGAGTGAAAATGTATTATTAAAGAATATTGTGACGTTACTAAAAAATGTATAATTATTTCATAATATTTTTTATATATCAAAAAAATTACATATTTTTTAAAAACTGGTTATTTATATTCATTAATCAGATTTAACGATAATGTAATAATGGTATACAATATTATAGTTAATTTTGAGTTAGGGTGGTGTATATTGCAAGATATCAATGAAATTAAATTTATTTGAAAAAAATATATAATAAAAATTTAAGGTTTATAAATCCTTAATTATATATAAATAATTATGATATTTGAGAATAAATATCAATCCTTTCTATGGTTATAGTTTATTATTTCTAGTTGAATCTCTATATCTTTTTATTTCTTTTCCTATATATATAATAGATTATCACGTGGAGAAGGAGAATCCAACATAAATGTTAGATGATTCAGTTAACCCATTGATACACCACATAGGAGTGCATCCTTTTTTGGATTCTCATAGATCATAATAAAATATTTTTTTAAATGTAGAATATATGGAAATACTTGGAGTATGGTATACAAAATCCCATAATTTTATATTATGCATGGTTTATGGTTTCATAGAATAGAGACCTATGTTTAAGGGTTTCTTATTATATTCCACTACTTGAATTATCGCTTTTTATCTAATAAAAACCATATTAGTTTCTTAAAATTTTTAACATTATTTTCTTATAAATGTTTTACATTGAATTGAAAAGATAAAAATACCCCCATATCTATGAAAAGGTATTTCATTTAGGACCAACTATTAATAGGTAGGCACTGACTGGGGTTTTGATCAATGATTCTTGGAATATTCATTAGTCAATAGGTTGGGAGGTGAGGGAATTATCACCATGCCATGTGGAATTATTACCAACTTCTTTAAAATCATATCGATTTATATCATATTCATGAATCCTTTTGAAGATAATAAGTTGGAACTATTTAAACAATCGTTAACAATGGACCAAAATCATACATCAATTTTAACATCATTATATATTAGATCCTCTCAATATATTATCATTAATAAGTGATCTTTTCTTTAATGGTGTTATATTTTAAATCTTAAAAATAATAAAATATGTATTTTATCACTATCTAGTAAATCCTAAGATGTTATTGATTTTAGATTGAACATCAAAGTGGTATGCTACATATCTTGGAAGAACAAGAATAAAATACTAGATAATTCAAGTTATATAGTTTAGGGTCTTGTTTTAGGGACCAATCAATAGAGTGTAAAATCTTATCGTATGTTTTATTGAAAGAAATGATTCTAAAGATTTTTTAACAAGAGTTATGAATAATCATCTCATTTATGGATGAATGTATTGATGATATAGACCAATTAATAAATATCACGGGACTTGGAGTGCTTATGGACCTATAGGGGAAAACATTTGGTTTTCAGTGATATTAACCATCGAGGATAACTTCTAGGTAATATGTCCATAGATAGAGGATATCGTAGATCAGGGGAATATATTCATATAATGGAATGAAATGTATGATAACATGTGGTATATAGCCCTATAATATTTATTCATCAAGGATACAGACCTAGTAAAAATGTTGTAAGGATTAGGGGTAGTGTCTCCCTATCATAATTTAATGATGTTATTAGAATCATAAAATAGTAAAGAATTTTTTCCATGTTATATATCCCTTGAAAAATCAATGTATGGCCTCAAAGTAATATAGCCATAGGAAGAAATTATATAATTGATCTCATGATGATTGTAGCCTTTTAAGGATAGAAAATAAGGTTCATGGATTTGGGTTTGAACCTCAGTGAGGTGTATTATATATCTCATTTAAAGGGATAAAGAATCATATATACATAGATTGGAATTGATTAAGGTCATGTGACCTTTAGTTTAAAATCATGTAGAAAATATTTTGACCAGGAAATCTAAAATCATATTTTAGGAATTCCTATGTAGTGAATGATGTGAAAATATATAATTGAGTTTCTCTTAAGCATATATGAAACCCTTGTTCAAGGTACTTTCTTTCTTGAATAGAAATTTCAATATTGATCCCTAAGATTATGGGTTCCACGATTGGGGTGAGAAATAAGATACAATGATCGATCACATTTCATTACATTATTCAAATAAAATTGAATGGGTTGAAAGCACTGTGGATTATGATTTATAGTAATTACAACAGTAACCCTACATGGTATATATATAACCATTTCATATACTCTAACAAAATGGGGATCATTTCCAATAAATTATGATGGGGAAGATTCCCTATCTGCCCTGGCTCATCATATGGTGAATAAATCAATCACACATCATGATAGATTACTCTATTTTATTATGGATGGGTACCCCAGTAATCTAGATAATACCCAATTTTAATAATCCTTAATGGAATTACATAAATATTATGACAATAATAAGATTCCATTTATAAAGAGAGCCAATGATTGATGGGTGTGCATTTGTTTCCATTCCTTAATTATTCCAGTCTGGTTTTTTTAGAAGAGGCTTCGAGTAATCCAATTTAATGTTTTGACCTTTACAAAAATAATCCATGAAGATCATATCAGGTAGAATAACATGAATTATCATCCATGAAGAATGTTATTCCACAAATAGGGAAGCCTATGGGAATAACCCTTTAGGGTTACCTTACTTGGTAGAGGAATTGAACCTATGATATACATACCTTGAGGTTTCCATTAGAGGGGAGACCTTATGAGGCTGCTATAGAAAGGATGACCTAAGGATGTGTCAATCATGAAGTTTTCTTATGATTATTTCTCATGAGAGAATATTCCTGTGGTCACCACTTGGGATGAATTTTCAATATTTCCACAATGAGTTCATATCAATATCGGTACCTATGAGAAGGAATAATGGAGGTATTCCCCAATGGATGACCATATGGGATGGACCCTAAGTAAATTCATCAATGGTTGATATTTGGAAAAAATATTCTGATGTTTACCTATAATAATGACCATGTAGTCTCGCTCCGGTGAACATTGTTCCTTTGTCCCTACCTGAAATTCTTTCTAATTACCTGATGAAACCATCAAAGAATGATTTCATGATTCATAAATGTCATGTCACTATTGTTCTATGATATTTTATATTTCACTTCATTTATCAATCTATGGCTCCTTGTATTTATTTATTAGGGAGTGGGTGGGGTATTAATCGATAACCTCGAGTTAGTGGTGTATCAAATTAGGTGGGTCTGGGAGAAATAACACTTGGTCCTGGCGTTAGTGAGTGAAAAAAATCCATTGAAGGAAATTATATACCATTAAAGAGTATTCCCTTAAGTGGAATAGTGGTACAATATAGTGAGAGAGCTACACAACAACGTAAAACAAAAAAGAAATCAACATCACCATGGTGTCTGATAATATGGTGGGTGGATGATCCATGTGGAGCCTCGAAAAATTTTATTCTATCAGTCAATGGTTGGACCATGTTGCGGGAATGAAAACCATTAATAAAATCCAAATAGGATACTTTAGGTCCCTAGAAAATCTCAACTTTACGTTAAAAAGGGTAACCATATTTTACTATTTTTACTAATCATTATTACCAAAAAAACTTCAATCATTTTAAAAAATGTAAATTATGAAAATAAAAAACTATATTCTATTAGATTCAATTTCTATGTATGGTAGAATAAAATTCTAACTAAGAGAATAAAAGGAAACCAAAATCGTCATAGAAAACTGAATTTTTATTCATTAAACATAATTTTATTCAATTATTTTCCTTATAATAACCATATAATAAATATAAAAAAATTTATTGAATATATAATCTCTAAATACAAATAATATAATTAATTAATATATATTAATTTAATTATTGAATATAATAACACACTATGAGTATAATTTTTTTGCAATATTTTTTTTAAGCCCGAAAAAAACACACATTAATATAAAATATTCGGATGAAAACTATAAAATTAATTTTATTATTTATAGTTAATTGATACTTATGTTACATTAATATTAATTTGAAAATATTTTGGGGATTCTATGTGAAAAAAAGTAAACATTCTACAATAATTGATATATTTCTCTATTCACGTTAAAATAAAACTATTATAGAAATACTATAAATTCATCTTAATATACTATTTATATATTGTATTAATAAATTATTCTATTTTATGAAAATAAAAAATAAAAAATGGTAAAAATTAATAATAATTTTCATGAACAAAATAAAATAAAACCCTTTTTTAGTGAAAGAATATTTTTGATGCCTAAAATGAATTCATTGAAATTGATTACTTAATTATAATAAAGTAATAAATAAATTTGAATTATTATAATTTATTATACAATTGGTTTTTATACTTTGGATATTGTTATTCATAACTTCTGATTTAATGACTATCTAATAATGGTCACATTTAAGTAATATTATTTTCATTGTACATCAAGGTTCGCCTAAGACTTGGTGTTTTTTGTTAAGAAAACATTTGTGTTTAGTATTCCATTAAATTTAATTTTCATGGTGGTAACGATTCTGTGATAATTTTGTATACAATATCAAACAACATCTTTTCTAAAAATGAAAACATTGTTAATATTATGAGGGTATTTTAGCCTCCAAGAAAAACACAATTCATCCTTCTCTATTATTATAGATAAATGATTAAGGTTATATATGATGATAAAAAGTATAATATAACATATTTGAAATTAATTAATGTATTAAAAATCATTTAATTAATGAAAATAAAACTAGTTTTTCCAGGTCAGTAAAATATCTTAAATGAACTAACCATATAAAGATAATGTTTTTACTATATGAATCATCCATATATTCACATGCTCTTGGAGTTTTAATTGATTCCCACCATGGGTTCGTTCAATCCTAATTGGGATTTTTCTTTCAAGGATGATTGAATCTCTACTCAGGGTCTTGGATCTTCATTGGATCCTGCAGATTTCTCACTGATGATAATGAAAGACATTTATTTTTCTGAAGTACTTTCATGTTCTTATGATCTGTGAAAAAGAGGTACGTCTCATTGCTCTAACATTACTAGACTTGAGAAATGTATTTTTTTCTATAGTCGTTGATCCGATGTCTTTGCAACAACATATTGATCTTGTTATGTTTTCAATTCTTGGTCATGTTATTTTTTCCAAGGTTGAAAAACCCTGGTTTAACCTTTATCTTAAAAATACAATATATCATTACTCAGGTTTTAGGTTTTGGAAATTGATTCCTATTGGGAGGGGTTTTCTTAATCTCATTTTTCAATCACGGGATGATTTTAATAGAGTAAGGGATTTTTGAAACCTACATCTCAAACCTGGTGCTTTGAGATTATCTGAATGGGATGTTAATTTTAATCCCTTTAACCTTAAGTAATCCAATGCCTAAATTTGGATTAGACTTCATTGGTTGAATTGGATGTATTGTCATCCTATGATCCTTAAAGACCGTGCCTCATGTGTTGGTGCTCCTATTATAATGGATCAGATAACATTGGAGGTGGATCTTGAATATTTTTTCTAGAATTTTAGTTGATATTAATTTGTAAAATAAAGATAAGATAATGTATCTTTTATTGATAATGGTAATAAGATTGATGTTAATGTATAATATGAATGTGCTCCTTATTTTTTGAGGTTTTTAAGATTGTTGGCCATTCTGTGGTGAAATGTAGGATGCTTCAAAAGAAAGATAATGAGGTTCCCAAAGAGAAGGATTAGAAGGAGGTTAATACTTATAAAAAAGGAAGGTGTTTGTAGAAAAGGTGGGTCCCTCAAAGGATACACATGGTCCTTCCAGAGTTATAGTTACATTTAATAAATCTTGGGATGTTATCTACGAAGATGTTGAACAAGGTAGGATTCTTGATCTGCCTAGTCCTCTTGCTATGATTGTTCAGGAAATGGATAAATATGGTGGATACACGTGCATAGAGGATCACATGTTGGATCAGAATATCCCTTCTAATATTTATGACCTGGTTTTTTTTTCTGGAAAAATAGATTGACGATTGTCTGTTGAGGTAGGATTTGGAGGATAATATTTGTGCGCTTGTGGTCTCTTTTCAGGATAGTTATAATTTTGGGATTTCCCAGGTCTATATTGATCAAGTTATGCCCTCCATTTCACACTTCAGTTCCCCAGTTCAGGTGGCTGGTGCTCCTGCTTCTCTTAAAGGAGATTATACTATAAAGGGAGTAGAACCAACTTCTCTCAAGCCAGATTCTACTTCTCTGGAAAGGGGATTTGGGATCCTTTTTCTTTTGGTGGTACTACTGCACTGGTTGAGGAAATTGAGGTTCCTGTTTCATCCAGTGGTGATCTGACATTGGAGGATATGGGTGATCCTAATTTATCTAGAGGTCCAGTTGACATCCTCACTATTGGTTTTAAAAATGGAAAAGGAACCACCACTATTTAGGATATAAGTGATATTTTACAAGAGGTCCTCCAGTATTAAGTGAAAGTATAGAAGGCCTCATAAGTCAAGAAAAAAAGTAACTGTGGGGGTAAAAAAAGGGGGAAATAAACCTGTTCATAGATTTAAATGAAGCTTCTATTGTATAATTTTTAGGGACTATCCAATCATGATACCATGAGGTCCCTTAGGCTCTTAATTCTAAAAATAGGCCCCTTCACATTGAATTTTTAAAACCCAAATTTTTTTTTCTCCCAATATTTCCAATTTTGAAAAATCATGGTTTTCATTTTGTGGAATCTAATAGATCCTCATTAGATAATAAATGGTTATCGGTCTTGGATCATTGTTCTTTATCTCATATTTCCCTAATATTTAATATTGATCAGCATGTCACATGCTCCTTCAATTTTCAAGGGCTCCAACATTTCTCATCTTTTATTTATGCACAATGCTGTTATCGGGGTCATAGGATTTTATGGATGGATATTGGATATCTCAACTCTTTGATCTCTGGTCTATGGTTTGTCCTTGGTGATATTAATTCCATCATGAATTATAATGAGAAGATTGGATCTATGACTAATGACATTTATTCAAGATATTTCAAAGCTTTTATTGATGATAATAGGTTGATTGAAGTTAATCTTTTTGGGGATTAGTATACTTGGTTCATGAATGTTTTGTATTGATTTGTTTCTAGTAGAATTGATAGGTTTTTTTTCAATGAGTCTTGTCTTGATTTTTTGGGTTCTGTTTATTGTATGAATATTTCTAGAATTAACTATAATCATCATCAAATTTTGGTTGACCTTGTGAGTACGGATACCAAAAATCATTTGCCTTTTAGATTTTATAAATCTTGGTTTAATCATCCTGAAAGTAGAACTATTATTGAAAAAACATTGTGTTCTTGGAATGGCGGGTTCAATTATTTTTCTTGTGTCATCAAGCTCAAACTCATTAAATGAAATTTGACATTCTAGAGGAAATTTCATTTCAGTTCCCATCATTCTGAAATTTCCTCTCTTGAGGAATCTCTTCAACAAATTTAGGAGCATAATTCTTCAAATGACTTCTCTAATGATGTTTTGGTTATGTCTCAACTAGTTTCCAAGATTAATAATTTGTTGAATCTTATAGATTCATTGTAAATAAAAAATTTTAAGGAAAATTAGTTGAGAGATGGGAATATAAATTATAATTTTTTCAATTCTTTTCAGATAATTAGGAAAGTCTCAAGGCCTCTATATTTCGTTAGAAATGGGAATATTGTATTCGACAATAGAAAGGATCATTCTGAGCATGTTGTTACTTAATTTAAGGATCTCTTTACTAATCATGTCCCTCTAGCTGATCCAATGGAGTGTATTATTTTGAATCATTTTAATCAAGAGGATAATTCCATCCTTACATCTATCCCTTTGGAATTTGAAATCAAGGAAGAAACCTTTTGTCTAATGTCTGATAGCTCCCATGGTCTAGATGGTTTTGTGAATTTTTCCTTTCAGACTTATTGGGATGTCATTCATGATGATATTGGAAGGTTGGTTAAACGTTTCTTTAAGGTGATTCTCTTTATCAGGGTTTGAATGCTAAATTTCTTGCCCCCATTCCAAAGATGGAGAATGCTAACGAGGTTCATTTGTTCACACCATTTTCCATTATCAATAAAATTTTTTAAATTATTTTCAAAATCATGGCCATGATGTTTTACTCTATTTCCAATAAGATTGTTTCTCCTAATCTATTTGGCTTTATTAAGGGTAGTTCTATTCAACATCGGTGTATCAGAACACATATGAATATTTAAAAAAATTAAATTTATCGGAGAAAATAAATATAATATAATTTCTATTTTTATATTTTAGTCCCATTTCGTAAGGACTACAATAATTATCCCCATGTGATTTGACTTTTGAACCATTAAATGAATGCTCTTGGAAAACATAAATTAATCTTTATATGTCATCCAAATTGTTGTAAATTAATATATTATAATTATAGTAAATAAAATATTGGTGTAAAATGTTAGGAATTAGGTAATTAAGGAATAAAATGACATTATTCAAGAATTTATGTTCATGTGGGGAAGGAATCTAGACATAAATTAAAGGATCTCGCCAAACAATCTTATTTTATTTATGTAAACATTTATCTATCTTTACATCAAATTATCTCTCTAATATTCTTATATTCATCTTCTATATTCTTTATAAATATGTCCCACAAATATATAAATATTTTATTTCACCTTTTTATGATGGATATATACATTTAGAAAGTCTTCTTTTTCAATTTTATTTGTTAAACATACCTGATTAAAGGAAAATTCATGGTTTCTTTCCCCCTTTAATGTACCACAGTATAAAATGGTTTAAACAATACATGGATTATAAAATTTTCTATTTTATTATCGAAAAATATTTTTAGTTCATTTCTTATTTTATTAAAATTCATATTCCCTTAACATCATTAATGAATTTTTAGCCTTTTTCCAAAAACCCCACATAAAAGGAATGTTTCAAATATTATTTCTCCCCTAGTTTTTATATCATCAAATCCAAATCACTATGTTTTCATATCATATTATTAAAGAACTTTCTATGAAATTTCAAAAATAATTTAATCCCTTATTTAATAGAATTTATTATAATATTCCATTTTTTTTGTTTTAATAATTGATTATGTTACCCATATCTTTTGAATGGGGTTTTATGATGCTCAGTCCTTATGTATGATTTCCTTATATTAAACACATATTCTTGTAGATGTTACAATATGTGTCCTAATATATATTTCAAAGGAATTAGTAAATTATTCTATCTCATGAGATAAACTGATTGGGATTATGTTGTAAACCTAATCGATAATGGTATTATCTCTATCTTTTGATTTTGTATTTGAATTTTTCTTTGACTAATTTAATTGTCATGATTTATGATGTCTCCAAATTCATATATTTAAATGATCATTTGATTCCCCATTCTATATTTCATCATTCAATATGATTATTCATGAACCATGTCATTTATGATATCATGTTATTTTTTTCCTCATATGTTATGCTCCATCATCATGCTTATTCTTTTATTGGGGTTTATAGATCAAAAATTATTATTTTTCTATTACCTAGGTTAACAATATAGTTTTCGAAGCTCAATGGAATCTAGGATTATATTATGTAAATTAACATAAATATGTTTTACTTTGGCTCAACATCAATGAATGATGTACCTAGTCTCTGAAAGAGATATAGAATCTCAATCCTTTGGATTTATTTTTTAAATATTAATGGTAAAAAGAATATAATAATATGTTTAAAATTCATTATTCTCTATAATATCTATTTAAAATTAAATTGAATATCCATTTTATTAATTTTGGTATTTTTAATTATTTTGAAAAATATTAAAATTTTATTGCATTGAATTTTTTTATTTTTTTATATTGTACTCCATGTATAAATCTGTTATTATTATTTACATTAAATAATTCATTATTTTCATGTTAATTATTAAAGTAAAATTTTAAATAATATTTACACAATTTAAAAATAATTTTATAGATGATATATATCATTTATTTAATTAAATTAGTAAAAAGGTTTTAAGATCCCTATGTTTCATAATAACTCTTAAATTATTCATTCTTTCTCTATATTACACATAATATATGAATACATGATATACATAATCTATTAATCTATAAATTATTTTTAAATATATTTCTTTTTTCAAATTAAATTATGGCCATACTATAATACATTTTTTTATTTCACTTTATCAAACAACAGTTTGAAATTTTTTATAATTGGTTTATTCATCATAGAATAATGAAAACAATTATAATTCATACCATATAGCAGAAATATATATATATATATACATGATTTATGATTATTCATAAAGTATACTATGAATTATATATACCTCTAATTCATTGGTTAAATATTTATATCTCATGGGTTAATTATGTAATTCTTAGAAATAATGTGGTTAGCTACACTCACAGTGTTAAAAAGATACATAATGTGGTTTACTATGGTCAATTTTTTTTACATGGTAATGATATAGTTAGTTATGTTAATATTTTTATATGTCGACATGATAAAATTTCAATGGGTAAATACTTTTTGATTTCCCATTTTTATGAGTTTAAAACACTCATATATTATATCTCTGTGGTTCATAATTATTATCTAATGAATCATTTTCTTATTTCATGATATATATTCTACTATCATACAAAAAAATTTCTTTCATATTGTTTGAAGTAATATTACTATATCTGGACTCATTATCCATCTTGTATTTACTTAATATTTTTTCATTAATATTGGACATTCTTTTATTGTTCGTACATCCCCCAATATTAACATGTTTTTATGCTAAAAAATACCTATTTATTTTAATTGTGAGTTTATCTTATGATATTTCATGGTTATATCTCATATTTTTTCAAATGTTAACTATTTTGAAAGTACTAAGTAAAATATTATTTTATTTGAGTTGTTTACAACAATTTCCAAATAAAATTATCTTTCATATCTTCAAAAGAATAAAAGGAATTTTTCTTATGTTCCCATTCAAAATATATTATATATGTTGGGATTCTATTTCCGGATATGTAAAATATCATATAAAAAATTGGAAAATTACAATTATCTTACATTAAAGGTACTGTATAACTTCATTATCTTAGATACTCTAACGTATTTTGATGCATAATATAGAAAATTAATTTAACATAAAATAAAGGTAATTTAGGACCTTATTTTTATAACTAAAATATTTCAATCCATTGGGTTTTGGATAGGTGTATTGGTCATTTGGGACCTTGTGATTATGATTTTTTCATTTTTTATGATTAATTTTACCTTAATTCATGTAATTAATTTTAGTTACTTTCACTAATATTTTTGGTCAAAAACTATGTTGAAATTATTAGAAATTAGAAATTATGGTAATTCCAAATATGGAATTAATTTTTCCTAATTTCTATAATATATGTGGAAGAAATTTATTTAAATTTAATCTAGCTAATGGGATCATACTGTAAGATTTTAAAGTAAAAAAACAACCATTGGATTTATATGTTTTTATAGTGAATCATAAGGTGAAATTAATTCAATTGAAATAAATTTAAATTATTGATAAAAATAAGTATAATTATACATTAAAAATATAATAAAATATAATTTATCCTTATAAATAAATTAGAAGAAATTTTTTTTTTGAACTATAGTTCAGTATTTTTTAAACTATTAATTTAAAAAATGAAACATTAAAGAAAGATACCAAAATTTCATGATAACCAAATAATTAGGATTAAAATTAAAATATTAGAATTCTTTTGAAATATATAATCCATAGAAATTAAAAATTTAAAAAAAAAATTTCTCGATTACAAGGTAATAAAATCAAATTAATAAGAAATATAATATTTTATGCATAAAATTGGATTCATTAATCTTAAGCTTTTAAAAAATATTTGGATGAATATTAATAATATTTAACAAAACATATAATATATTTCTCAGATTAATATCTCTCAATAATTGTAATTAATTTAATTTACTTGGGTAAAAATGCTTTGTGAGTGTAATAAATTTATCCTTATATTTAATCGGTTTTCATTTTCATTTATAATTAATTTTTAAGCCATGATTTAATTTTATATTTTTGTAAATACTAGATTTAAATAAGATAGTTAAACCTTATAATAATTACTAATTACATTTCTAGATTATATTAAATAATATATCATTATTCCATAAAACTCTGGCTTGCATGTTACAGAAGAAATTGAGGAATGTTATTATTACATGTAACAAAAGATAACCTTGATGTTTTGTTAATATCAAGATAAAATTAATATTGTGTGTAATGAATGATTAATATTTTTTTCTATAATTAATGCCAAACATTAGGCATTAATATAAAATAAAATATTTTTAGTGATGTGTGAAATAAAAAATATCAAATAGATTAAATTAATTCAAAACAAAGGTCACAAATTCACTGGGTGTTACACACTAATTGGGGGGAACCCATGAAAGGTTAGATTATTGTTTAGGGAGGTTTAATAATTAAAGAGATAGTTTAGTTTATTAATTCAAAAAAAATTAATATTTTAAAATAAAAATAAACAAATTCTTGTTTTATAAAAGAAATACCTGACCTGAATGTGTTGGGGCTCAAAAAAATATTATTATCTACAGATCATGTATTACATACATGATGTAAAAAATTATATGCAGCATTAAAATTCATGATTTATGGTTCATTTCAAGAACCATCCCCACCCGGCCTCTCTTCTTCCTCTCCCATGGTCATGATCTCCCCATATCCCACCTAGGTCAGCGTACCTCTTGAACTAACAAACCATACCACCCATTAAAATTGTATTGTATAGAAGGATCCATAAATAAGGGGACCCGCCTATCCATCAACCTATGAGGATCCTCTAATTAATATATCTGATATATGTATGGCCAAGTACATATCATCACCTCCCCACCATCGACCGAGCCTACTTTCAGCCCCCTGGTACCTCCTATTAATATAAGTGGAACTACGTTTCCCGCCATTACTTCTATAAATAGAGAATATTTTATCTAAACCCCCATTATTTTGGAGTGTACTACTGATGAATATTGCCACAATATTGTCTTTACTGTTTAGTATTTTCCATGAGTAATCCTACCATATTTTTTATTTTATGTGGGTGCCTATTTTTATATTCTAATTGTATTCCTTATTCCCCGATGTACCATTTTTAATATATATGGATGATAAATAGTTTTGAATACACAAATTTCATTCTTATTTTCTTTGTTAATTATGAATTATTCAAGCCATGTCTATCTCTATTGCATCATCTATGGACATTGAACAGACTGTTAGGTAACCATATGGCCTTTTGTATGACATGAATTAGTATATGGATAACATATAGAGTAAAAATGAGGATATTCATATCCACATTCATAAATAGATGGTAAAACCTCCATTTTTGGGCATAGAATTTATTACTCCCATATGATAATTTTGGTAGACCCATTCCTAAGGTTGTTAATCCCACCAATCAGCCCCGTGGACTCAACAAAATCGCCACCATTTTCTATAAGTGGTAGAGGAAATAGTAGTTGATGGATGGAACTAACTATTTTTTGTTCTTCCATATTTTCGATGACATAATTTTTGGTACTTTATGGTAGGAACCCTTTATTTTATGTTTTTTTATATTTTCATTTTCCTCTTAGAAAATTTTTCCCAATTTATATTTTTGTTCTTTATTTGTCCAAAAAAAAATTAGTCATTTAAATAAATTATTTGTGTTGTTTTCTAATACTATTGACTATGATCACATACTTATTGTTATCATAACATATTTATTAACACCTATTTACTAATTGTTTCCCAATTTTAGTTATTTTATTTATAAAATTATTTCCTTGTAGCACACAAAATCCCATCACAATAAAAACTTTTCCCAAATGGAATTAATTTTATTGTTGGGATCTCTCAATTAAAAAACTTTAAATCGTTATATTAAAAATCATATATGTCTATGATTCAATTACTACATCTCCTACATCGATATCCAGAACATTGTGGATACAATATCATTTCTTGTTTTCATGAGTCATTATTGAGCTTTATTGTTAATGAACTTGAATTTTTTCTTTTTATGATTAACTTAGCAAACATTTTCCATTAATATAAAACTTTAACAATAATTCTCATTGATCCCATTTAAATAAATAATGATTTTTATAGATATATTTTTTAAATCCATTTTTATTAATGTTTTTATTTTTATCATGACTAATGAGTTGAATAATTTAATTATAATTCTAGATTCTTAAAATTGGTTCGGATTGAATTATTATGGAATAATATTCCATGATTGATTTATTGTTAATTTATAAACACTAATTCTTGAGAGGATTACATACCTGTATTATCTTATTATTTTTTGAAAATATTTCTTTAGAGACACTTGGTTCATGTAAACATATCATAAATTGAATTGGAATCTTATTAAGGATATGATTGAACAAATTCACCATTAAAATGATTGAGGGCATCTTTTTAGACATTTTTTCTGATTCTTACCTTTAAAGTTATCGTTTTTTAGATGATATTATGCACGGATAACCATAAAGGATGGATCAATTTCAAGACTATTATCCTTTACTTCCCTATACTTGGTAAAATGCATGATTTTGTTCAAAAATTTTTGGATAATGTTTCATCTATTATATACATAGGATGTTGATATTAAGGGTAGATATGATTGAATTTTCACTAGATTTACAATACATTGTTTAAGATTACATTCAGTTTTTGATATACATAACTATTCATATGAAAACAATAAATATAAAAAGGGGGTTTTGTATCATGAAGGAAACAAATAACTAGAAATAGACTGATAAATCTTATGATGTATCATTTGAAGTTAGGTGATGGATGTGAGATCTCTCTTAGAAATGAGTTATGAAAAATAAATAAAATGAAAGAATGAAATGAAAATGGACCTTTTTTTATTCATTACTAACATATTAATGGACCCACATTTAGATTTTTGGTGAACGGTGACATGATTATCTGGATGAGTAACTTCAATTCATTATTCAAAATTTTCATGAATTATACATTAGAGTTTAATAAATTCTTGACCTTTATTTTGATAATCAACACACCCTCCCTTCGACTCATAGAAACATAAACCTCATTTATTAATCCACAATGATTAATTATATATTTGTATTTATAAAGTGGAGATTATATAACCAATGAAATAATATGATTTGGAACATTTATTCAATGTATGAGAATAACTAAATTTTTATTTTCTCTTGAGTGATGAGAGAGTATTCATTGGGATGTAAATTTAGAAATGGGTTTAACTTATTTGGAATTTTTATAAAACTACAATTAAAGTAATAAATGTTTTAATTTAAGAACCGAACTATGAGGCATGAAATATTTTCAATATATGACTGATTATATAAGAAATTACTTTTCGACTTGAACTTATATTAATTTACCAAGTTCCAATTCAGGTTTCCTATTTAAAAATTATTTTATTTAGAATCTATATTGAGATGATTTATTCTTGAGGACAACCAATGTTTCATGTGTGGGAGAATTTGAAAATACAAAATTATATATACATATTTGATATATTTTTTAATGATTTTTCTGGATTTATTTTATAATAATCTAGGGTTTGATTTGTTTTTCTAGGTATTAAGTATTCAACAAACAATGGAGGAATGATGAGTAAATAAAAAAATCGTCATTAAACATCATAAATATAATGTAAAATAAGTATATTCATCGAGCGGACCACATGTGATCTTAATTCCATCATACAAATCTTATATACAAGACTTGAATCATGTACCTGACATGAATCTATATTAGACATTGTGAAACACTCAAATTTATATCCTCATGAGATACATGATGTCAGCATAGTACCTATCATGAAACATTTAAATTATGAATATCGGAAAAAATAGTCCTTAAAAATGGTGAAATACAAGTCATTCAACGATTATTATGGATTTGAAGTACATTGCATGAAATATATTTACACTCCATGAAAAAATGATGTATAAGACTCTTAGAGCACATACATGACACAAAATATTTACACTCCATGTAACATTTTATGTCTATACATATATATTATGACCCTCAATGATGAGAATATAACATATTCCCAAACATATTTTCTCATTTCTTCATCATTTCATTACCATTTTATTTCTTTTTTCAATATATTTTTTTATTGATTTATGCATTCTCTTGTTACCGCCTTCCATTTCAACACATGTGTTTTGTGTGTTGTTTTCCAATACCTGAATCCAATTTTGTTTAATGTTAAATACTAATCTTATTTTTTTTGTTTTTTATTATTGAAATTATTATGCAATTGATTTTACATGATTTAAATTGTGTTTTTTTTTATTTTAGTTATTTATTTATCATATAGATAATTTTTCCATATTTTTTCATACTTTCAAACAGTACATTAATATGTGGCTAATTATATTAGGGTTCAGGGATGATATTAATGGTGTATTTGAACATAATGAATTTTAGAAACAATAGTTGGTAACCCTATGGATAGTAATTAAGTTAAAAAAATTATTAACCTCAATCATTTGCATCAAACCTGTCTCTTAGATATGTAATTAGAAGAGCCTTTCCTGAATAGAGTTGAGCGATCAAGGACCAGTAACTCATGACACTTTCTCCCTAAAAGATAATCTTCATACACATAGGTGGTCCATTATCCATTAACCAAGGAGTATTTCCCTTTTAGGTAGATCTATTTAGCATACACAAGATAAATTTGTTTCCTTTTCACCACTTTTTAGCCTATAGCAAATTTCTATCCTAATATAGATTTATATTATCATAATTCAAAACCTTTAAATTGATCATTAACGATTAATTTTAATTTTAATGAATCCCAAGATGCATAATTTTTTAATACCTAAACCTGAGAGAGATAGTGAGGATTCCTACCAAAAGTTTTTTATAGCTAGGTTTCCAACTGACAAGTTATCCTTGTGGACTCAACCATATACTCCACTTTTATATACCTTATTTACCAAGTGTAGTTTGGGAAATATTATTTCTAATCTTTCTAATTCCCTCATGTTATCATCAATTCCATGGGGAATGGTCAGGTTTTCATCCTTAGTTCAATATAATATGTAAAACAAAATTCAAAAGTTTTACGAAATGTTTTGAACCTATTTAATTGATTTATAGTGATTTTTGGATCAACATGTTTCTTTTGATGAGTTTTAATATAACAATAGTATTAATTCTAATATACATATAGAACCTTTTGTGTAATTATTTGGAAACTGATGTTGGGATCCAATGTTTTGGGATGAAGAATGAGACAAGAAGTTTATGGGACCAAAATTCATTGAGAAAATAGTTGAGTAGGTTATTCTAATTAAATATCATGGGAAGATACCGCAGAGTAATAAGAAAATTTATGTAGATAATATAAGGAAATATCTCTCTTTCAAGTAGGTGATCATGTATTTCTAAAAATAAAACTAGGGAAAAGTGTTATATGTTTCTATACAAAATTGATGTTTAGTCTGTAGTTCATTAGATCATGTGATATCCTGGAGAAATTTGGATCAATTTACTTTTTATTGTCCTCTCCATAGAGTTTATCCTTGGTACAATTTTTTTTCATTTTTGATGTTAAAAACATATATTTCAGATTCATCTATGGTTTTGAACCCTAAAGTAGTTTAGCTAGAAGTGAACCTTTCTTACGAGGAAAAACATATTCATATTCATTAACATAAAGAGATATTATTGAAGAAAATAATGGTTCACCAGGTTATTGCTTTTTGGAAAAACCATATTGTTGCATTAGTAACATGAAAGTCTAGAAATGATATGAGGTAATAGTATTCTCACTTATTTTATAAGTGAATAAAATTGTGAGGATTCAATTTACAAACCTAGATAATGATAGAATAAATAATTTCCATTTCTTATAAATATTTTTATTGTTGGATTTTATAGAGGTATATTCATTTAATAGACATTAGACAATTTTTCAGTTAAAAGGAAACAATCATTATTTCTATCCAAATTAGTTTTTTATTTTGGTTTTATTTAATTCTATTAAATTCAAATAATATATTTTTATATCGAATAACGAACTTAATTTTTTAATTCATCATGTTAATATTATCTTAAAATTAATTTTTAATAATTTCTTGAAATGATTGATTTTTCATTATGTAGTGGAAAATACAATTTTTTTCAAAAATGTATTATATTTTAATGTAATTATAAATTAAAATTAAACTTTTCATTAGTTTTAATATTTATTTTTTCCATATTATTTAATATCATCCAATAATGGGTTTTAAAATGAAATTTATACTTTAATTTATCATAATATTAATATATATTTAAAGATATTTTTTTTAAAAATTGTTTTTTTGGCTTTTACAGTTTAATTTAATATTTAATTATTCCAATTATGAGTCTCTAATTTTGATAAATTGATTCAATATTTTTAATTTGTGGTTAATTTTTTTAAAATATTTACTTTTTATTTTTTCAATATTAATAGTTACCTTAGTAATTGTTTTTACCCTCACAAAGAGTAAATCAAGTAATTAATGTTAAAAATAAAATCATAAGGACTATAAAAACACCTAAAAATGAATTAATTTTATTTTAGTGGTGATAATTTTTCCATAAAAATTAAATATTTTATTATACATGATTTATTCCATTTTACTATGATTTATCTTCACACTTGATTTTATAGACACTATTATATTTTTAACGTTTGGTAGACCAGAGGATATGTTATTTTATAAATATTATTTGTATAGCACCACATGTTTGAGTTATGTATCCTTTTTATGCGTTTAAAGTGCTTGGGATTAGTTTTGAAGAGGTTGGGAGAGTTTGGAATGGTTTTGGAAGGATTTAGATCGCTTTTTAGGGTTGCACGATTTGAGCACTATTAGGGGAAACCATGCAAGAATCCCATGAAATTGTGATACTCGATGCATTGGGGTCCAACATGGTTTTTCAATAGGTTTTATATCTATCTTGGGAGGGCATGCGTTATGCCTTCATGGTAGTATCATCAATAAGATCAGCGCACAATTTGTCAAACCATTCAAGCTAACTATGTGTCCTATTAAAAAAGTATTTATTTAAAACAGGAACCCTCTGGATTGACCTAAATCACTCCAAACCTTCTACCAATCGATCATAATTTAGGTATTTCAATTCTCAGGGGTTTGAGGTATCTCCCACTCATTTTGGAAAGGACTTGAAGGGGTTTCGAGGTGATTTGAAGGTGGTTTCTCCCTGGTAAAAATCTCCTCTTGGATTATTATTGGTTTCCCTCTATATACAATCTTCTCCCATTTTTGGTTTTCTAGATCAACATCCATTTCATGTAGATATAGATATGTTTTAGCCAAATGTGATGACTATATGTCTTGTTTATGATATGGAAGAGAGTCTAGAGCGGTTTGGGTGGTGCGTTCACAGGATTTGTAGTGTGGTTTCATGTGGGTCGATTTCATTGGGACCCTAAGGTAGGTGGATTATCTATCAACTCCACTTCATTATAAAATTATGTCTTGTTTTAAATTACTATTTTTTATTTAATATTAATTGTTATTATGATGTGTGAATCTTTGTGGTGACCCAGTTGGTGATGATTTGGGGATTTTGGGTAAAATTAAATATTGTTGAAAAAATTTGTTTTGTTTTGTGATTTTTAAATGTTGATTTTAAATTAGAAATTGTATTGAAATATGAAAAATGGTTTATGAAAGATTAAATTCCAATAATGATGATATTTTATTGAAATGTGGTTTGGTATGTGTTAGAAATGGTTAAATGCACAATGTGTGGACTTGGTGTGCTTTATGATTGTTGGTTTGTTAAGTGTTATGGATGTTGATGACTTTGTGGAAGAGGGTGGTAAGTATCACTGTAAAAGTTTATGGATAGTGGATGTAAGATCCACCATTATGGATAGTGGTCATGAAGCACCACTATATGGAAATATAGTAAAGGGGTTGGACTTAAGTTCCACCCTTTTGGTTTCCTTTTGTGGGTTTCTTGCAAGATGGAATTGGTTGGTCTATCATGTGATGGTGTCATGGATTATGGAATAGTTGTGGATTTAAATTGTTTTACATGTTTTAGTAAGGTTATGTTTTGATTTTGGTAGTGGTATCACTATTAAATGTTTTAAATAAACTTCTACATATTAATGTGCTAAGGATTCTTTCATAGTGGCGTCTGTGGGGAAGTCATTTGGGAAAATCTTATTAGGTATTTTTAATCACCCATTCTTTGGAATTTTGGTTCTTCTTCAGATGTCATTTTTTGATCCACGGGTAAGGGTAAAACATCTCATTTTGCTATCGGTTTTTCATGATTCATGGTTTGTTTGGTATCCCTTGGAGCATGGAGTTTGTTGGGGAGTAGTAGACGGTGTCTTGGTTTACATAGAGTATAGTTTTTAGTCTTTTACATGGTACTCTAATATCTAGTTTGGTTGTATTGGAATTTGGTAATTATTATCTAATATTATGGTTGTCTCTTTCTAATGTGTGGGTTTGGATGCTTTATTGACATGACTCATATGACGTTGTTGTCAGTAGATTGTATTGAAGGTTGATTTTATATTAGGGGAAATAGTTCCCCAATGATACAGGGAAACCTTAGCTTTTATTGTCAGCCTTTGGAACCCTGGGAATGTCTCTTAAGGCCTAGTAGTATTCCTCCTCAATCTCAATCCAATGTGATGGTGCAGGATGTTTCCAGTGGTATCAGTTTTTTTGGTCCTTGGCATTCAAGTGAAAGTATCTCTTTGGTCCTTTGTCATTAATTGTCGGTCTTGGTGTTGACATTCGTTCTTGGTATATTCATTTATTTGGGATGGTAGAAAGGTATAGGATTGACAGAACATAGAATGTATAAAATTAAATGATGTAGCTAACCCTTTTATTATGAACATCAAGTTACCTGGGATTTGGGAACATATGTTTTTGGAGAAACTTATAGGCATCAGAAATATCATTGCCATGGGTGTAGCCAATGAGATGAGCATGAAATTCATGGTAGAAATGACTTCCTACAAGGATTAATGTTTCATTAGGTTATAATAATATATGATGTTATATGAGTGTGTGAATTTTGAAATTCTGAAATAGGTATGAAAACCGAAGTATTTGAAACATTAAAACATGTGGTAATTTTGAAATGGATCTATTTTCTAAATAGTGCTTCATGGTAAATGTGAACTTGTGGAAAGACTAGTTGTTATAGGTGAAATGTATTGAATTATAAAATTTTATACCCTTTCTTTTTAAGGTAGTAATACTTAAGGTTGTTTTTTGTGTTGAAATAAATGGCCCTAGTAGGCATCGTAGAGACCCACAAGAGGATGCTGCTAAAATTTTGGTTGCACTTATGCCTCAGATGAACCAACATCTAGTGAAGAGTATAATTCATGCTGTCTAGGATGTGGAATGTGAGAATAATGTAGATGAACCGAAGAATATGGATTATTATTTTTAGTTTTAAAAGTATAATCCACTAATATTTTGTGATGATTCAGAGCCATAAAGGGATGAAGAGTGGATAAATAGATTGAATAGGATTTTTAGATTCATTGGAACACTGGAAGACCTAATTGTGAAGCTATCCATGTACATGTAGGATTATCTTTCCCTGTAGTGTTGGGAGCTATATGTCCAAGTTTGGAAGGACCAGGGTGTGACATGGGATGGGTTTGAAGAGTTATTTAATAAACTATTCTATCCTCATAATGTCAAAATTTAGTGTACAATGGATTTAATTTTCTAAAGTGGTAGAACCTTTCGGTAATGGAATATGCAGTCATGTTTATGACCATAGTGTGTTTTTCTTTCAAGGTGGTGGTTATTACATCATTTAAAGCGTGCATATTTGAATCTTATTTGAGGTAGGACATTCGTTCCATGATAATGGTGTGGTGTATCATTTTCACTCTTAAATTATTAATAGAGCTTCTATGGCTGAGTGAGATCCATTGGTGGAAACAGGCGGGGGAAGCATGTTGGTACATATGGGAAATAGTCGGAACTCGAATGCTAGTTTCAAGAGGAAGATCGACACTTATTTTCCAAGTGGGATTATGGCTCAGTATCTGATGACATAATCAGTGAGTCTTCCTCTTTTGCCTTTGAGTATGACAATATGTTTTCAATGTGGCAGTATGGGACACATCATGTAGGATTGTACAATACTACCTCAACCATGTCATAACTATAAGAATATGGTTCATATTTTGTGGTATTTCCATAATTATCTATGTTCAGGTGTTCATGACACTCCTCAGGGGTCACCGACATCCTATTCCTCGATGGAATTAGGGTAAAATTGTACTATTCATTAGTAGATATGAGTTTTTCATGGTGATTCTGGAAATACCATGACACTTTAACATGGTAACAAAGAGAAGAGTGTGAAAAGAAAGTAGTTGTTTGGAGTAGAACAGGTTTTGGTGGATGATCAGTCAGGACCATCTATGGTGTGAGCTAAAATTATTTCCAATTCAATATTGATGCAAGTATTTTTTGATATATGAGCTTCTCATTCTTTTATCGATTCTCACATCATTGATTTGTTGGGATTCACTATGGAAATGATTCCTTCAATATTAAAAATTCAAACATTTCTAGGTCAATGAATGTGTCATGATTTTCTATGTAGAGTTTGTTTCATAGTTGTGGATGGAATTAAAATAGTGTGGGATTTCTCAATGAATGATTTGGATGCTTATGACATAATCTTGGGAATGTATTGATTCGCGATGTTTATGGCTCACATCGTTTGCTATGCGTGAATGGTTGGTTTTACGATAGATTATGACATTAAAAATATCTTTTGAGGTGATAAGAAAGAAAATCTAGGTGTAATAGATTTGTTGGAACCATCTCTTTGCACGATCTCGTATCAGTTAGCGGCATTTACAATAGAATCATTGGATGTTGTTGAGGGAAGTGTTCTTCCAGCAGTTGTAGATCAGTATATGAATTTCTTTACCAAATAATTCATATGGTTTCCACTCATGAGAGAAGTGGAGTTTGTAATTTATACTTTCCTAGGGACCAGTACTATATCACTTCCATCTTACCATATGGAACCAGTAGAATTGTGGGAATTAAAGGTGCAGTTGGAGGTGTTAGAGAACAAAGGGTTCATCCGGACTAGTACGTCTCTGTTGGCAGTGCTAGTTTTATCTGTTAAAAAGGATGTTGAAACCCTGCTACTCTATTATTATTATTGTAGACTTAATTAGGTTATAATAAAGAATATATATCCACTTCCATGCATTGAAGATTTTTTTAACTTTTTAGAGGAGCATAGTGGTTTTCCATGATTGACTTGAGGTCAGGATATCATCAATTGAGGGTAAAAAAGGATGATATACCTAAATAGATTTCATAAGTAGACATGGACATTATGAGTATGTTGTTATGCACTTTTTTATGACAAATTCATCAGTGGTGTTCATGGAATGGATGAATTTGATATTTCATACATATCTAGATTATTTTTTGGTGGTATTTTTTTATCATATATTGGGGTATTCAAGGGAAAGGGTAGAGCATGAAAAACCCGTAGAAATTATGTTGGGGATATTGAGGGACCATCAATCATATGCCAAATTGTAAAAGTGTGATAATTGGATATAGCATGTTTTTTCCATGGTCATGTTATTTATAAGAAGCATTTTTCAATTGATCAGGAAAAGATAGAGGATATCATCTGATGGAAATAGAAGGAGACTCTTTTTTGAAGTATGTAGCTTCCTTGGTCTAGTTGGCTATTATAAATGTTTTTTTTATTTATCATGATTGGATTAACCAATGATATCTTTTAAAAGGATTAATATCTCATTTCAATGGGATGAGACTTGTCATAAATTCATTTAAGAGATAATGGGTCTCCTTATATCTGCACCAATCATGGTTTTTCCTAAACCAGGGAAATGGTATGTGCTGTATTGAAAGGCATCGTGATCAGGGTTGGGTTGTGTTCTCATTCAATGGTATCATGTGGTTATATATATATCACAATAGTTGAGGTTTCACGATAATAACTACCCAAAACATGATTTGGAGTTGGCGATAGTGGTTTATGCATTAAAAATGTGGTGTCATTATCTATTCAGTGAGAAATTCACTTTGTTTACATATAATAATCGTTTAAAAACTATTTTCTCAAAAATATATTTTTACTTGAGGTAAGATAAATTGATGTAATACCTCTAGATGTTATATTTTGACTTAATATACACACCAGGTAACGGAAATTTGTTGGCAGATGCATTATGTAGAAAAATCATATGCTTAGGTGGTGATACAGGCAACAGATTACTGGTAGTGTATGTCATCCCTAAGAGATATATGGTTGGAATGTGAGGACTTGAGTGAAGTAGTTGTATTTATTCCATTTTTTGTGTTCCCAACATGGATGGTTTGGTTAAAGTGGCATAGGCATCCAATTTTGATGTTATGGCGAAGTGGTTAAAACTCAATGTTGGGGAGACCGTTGAGAGATGAGAACTGAAAGGGAATTAAGTCTTATGTTTTGGAATCAGATGGTGGTACCAGTGGCCCATTAGAAGTAAATTATTAGAGATTATCATCTTTCCAGGTGGGCTATCCATCCTAGAATTCAGAAAATGTATAAGGGGTTTAAAGTGTAGTTTTTTGGGCTTGTATGAAAATAGATGTGGACGAGTATGTATCTATATTCTGGACTTGATAGAATGTCAATGAGGAGAATCTACAATTAGTATTAATGTTGCAATCTTTTCCTATTCCTATTTGGATGTGGGACAAAATTGTGATCGATTTTGTGACAGGTCTTCTAAGATCTTTCATAAAGCATGGTTCCATATGGGTGATTGTAGACCATCACAAAAAGTCGGTCCATTTCATTATTATTTCTGAATCTCATACAATGGAGGATCTATCCAAAATATTCAAATGATAATTGATAAAGAGGCATGGATTTCGACTATTGATTCTATCTTATAGAGATCTAAGGTTCACATCTCATTTTTTAAAATCCTTATAGCAAGCTTTTGGGAAACAGTTGAAGATGAGCATGATGTATCATCCTCTAGTGTATATCTAATCAGAGATGATAATATAAACATTGGAGGATATAATAAGGGATTGTGTGATGAATTTTGGTGGTTTGTGGGAGGATCATTTACTATTGGTGGATTTATAAAATAATAATAGTTATCAAGATTAAATACATCTAGCTTCATTTGAGGCATTATATGGGTGTATTTTTCGTTCTCCACTATGATGGGAAGAAATGGGTGAGACTTCGATGATTGAACTGAACCTTGTCTCAGAGACTATGGAGAAAATCAAGTTGATCAAAAAGTGGTTCGAGCTGGCTCAATGTCATCAGAAATAGTATGTGGACCATTCTCAATGACTGTTTTCATTCGAGGTGGGTGATCATATATTTTTGAGAATCTCTCATAATTTGGTACATTGTCGGTTTGTAAAGCAATGTATGTTATCTCCAAGTTATATTGGGAGATTTTAGAATGGATTTGGATGCCTTTTTCGGACTGCATTATTTGTGCACAGTTAGGGGAAATCGTGCCACAATCCCATGAAATTGTACCACAAAAGGCTGTTGGGTCCCACACCGTTCAGGCATGGGTTGTCTAATTATGTAGAGAGTCTATGTGAGATTCATTTAATGAAGTATCATTCTCACTTGAAGCGCATGGTTTTTCAAACCGTGAGAGCTATCTGTGTGGCCCGTTAAGGTTTTTTTTTTTAAAACACTCGAGATAAGTCTAAATCACTACAAACATTCTCCCACTTGATCCTCACTTTATATTTTCATTTTAAGGGTATAAGTGGCTCTCCCACTCATTCTGGGTGGGATTTGAAGCAGGTTAAATGTGGTTTCTCCTATGTATGTATCCCCTTGTCTTCTTCCTGGTTTCTCTCAAGACCTTTTCTTCTCCCTTTAATGGTTTTCTTGATATACATTCATTTCATATATATATATAGTGTTTTTTTTATCCAAAAGTGATGACTTTATGATTTTTTTATGATAGAGAAGAGGATCTAGAGCGGTTTCAGTGGTGCTTTCGCCGAATTTGTGGTGTGGTTTCTTGTTGGATTATTTTGCTGAAACCCTATGGTAGATAGATTCCCTCTCAACTCCACATTTCTAGAACATGAGGCCTTGTTTGAAATTAAAATGTTTTTATTGAAACTAATTGTGATTATGATGTTTCATTCCTTCTGGAAACCCATTTAGAGATGATTTGGGGCTTTGGGTAAAATGGTATATTTTTTTAAAAAAATGTGTTTTGATTAGTTATGTTAAATTATAGAATTTAAAATCAATAATGGATTGAAATATAGAAATAATTTTATGAAATATTAACTTTCAATAACGATTTTTTTATTGAAATGTGATTTGGAATGGGTTGGAAATTGTTTTGTGCATAATGTTAGGCCTTGCTGTGCTTTATTCTTATTGGTTGGTAAAGGTTTATGGCTTGTGTTGATTGTGTGGAAGTGGGTGTGACGTCTCACTATAAAAGGTGACAGATAGTGGAGGGAAGATCCACCATTATGGATATTGGTCAAGAGTCACCACTAGTTAAAAATGTAGTAAACAGGTTGAATGGATGTTCCCCCATTTTGGTTCCATTGTTGTGTGCTTCATGCAAGATGAAATTAGATGGGATAATGTGTGATGGTGTCATGGAATATAGAATAGTTGTGTTTTTCCCATGTTTGACATTTCTTGGTAAGGGTATTCTTGGCTTGTGTTAATGTTTGAACTATTAAATGATTTTTTATAAACTGATTTATATAATCGTACTAACGGTTCATTCCTAGTGGCATGTGTATGGACGTCATTTGGGGAAATCCTACTTCGTATTATTACTCACCCACAACTTTGGAACATTGGTGATTTTGTAGATGTCATTTTCTGGGACACATTTAAGGGTAAAGCATCTCATTTTTCAAGAGGTTCGTCATGATTCTTTGTTGGTTTGGTGGCTCTTCGACATGGAGATTTTTCTGGAGCTATAGAGGGTGTCTTGGTTTACTAATAGTCTATTGTTTTTTCGTAAACTTTTTACTCTAATATTTGGTTTGGTTGTATTGGAATTTGGGAATTTTTATTGAATATTATGGTTGTGTTTTGGTAAGGTATGGGTTGGGTTGCTTTTTTGAAAAGCATCATATCAGTTGGTGGATAATGGCATGTTTGGTTGTTTGATTTAATATTATGGTAAAATCAATACCCAATGATTATTGAAGCCCATGGAATTTTTTGTTATCTATAACGTCCCAACCCAAATCACCTCTAAGATGGTGGCCAGACTGGTGGGTTACATGACCTAAAATGCATCTCCTCGAACGACAAAGGCTGCCAACTAGCAGGGATGGCCTTTTTGTGTCTGAGGGGGAGGCTATGCACTCATTGGTAAGAGGTATTATCACAAAAAAAACATAAAAAATTAATAATAAATAGTGGAATCTTAAAAATGAATACACTGCAGTAGAAACAATATAAATAATCCAACTGAATAATACAAAAGTGTGGAATCTCACAAAATGATGTCACACCATGATGCATGACTAAACTAAAAGTACAGAAAATAGAACCCAAGTAAGGTATCAACTAAAATGAAAAGAAACAAAGTGAAACAACTGCATCACAAGAAAGGATCAATCAAATGCCATAGTATTCATCCTAAGAAGCAACAATCAATCAAGAATCTGAAGAAACACACTTTCCATTGTCAATACCTGCAAACATATAATATTCTCTGTTGTAAACGATGCCCGAACAGGGTGTGAGATAAAATCCTAGTAGGTCAGCACCTGCGGTGTCTAAACCTTTACATTTCGTGCAATAATAAAATGCAGTGTTCCGTTTTATAACAATTGCAGATAATTCATTAAGTGCAATGAAATAAATAACTTTTCCTGGGTACCAAGCAGCACCTGTGCACCTAATCACCTGCTTTAGCCTAAGATGTAAGTCTGAAAGGAATACATGTAAGTAGAATACACATATGCATACATATGAATCCTGAAAGATTATTTTAAAACAAGAAAGACGCATACCCCAAATCTTGTGCTTTAACTTGCGGTCTAAGTCATGTTTCAACTAGGTGTGCATCAACATATCAGAAAATATTTCAAATCTCAAGAGACTAAAAACAAAATTAATATAAACTTTCAGTGCATCATTATTAATGTTAAAGTTAAGAGTTGGAGTTCAAGCCCGTCTCGAAGGTATCTCTATGGAACATCCTTCAATTATCCAATACCACCGAGCCCATCCAAGGAAATATTTTGAAATACCATGTATCACTCGTGGTAGGGATTTACCCTATGTCCTTCCCGATCTCACAAAGAGGGGTCGAGTGTCATCTAGGGCTGGCTTAGCCACATTCCCAACAGATCAGTCCTGATGGGACCTTTTTGGAACTGATATCACTCTTATGTTTTAGAAAGCCTGGGTAAGTCTCATTCCTAAAAACCGAAGAACATCGCCCCCAGCACATAGAGGTAACCGTCAGGAATGAAGGGTCTAAGATTTTCCCTTAATACCAGACCCACCTCTTTTCCCTGCCATGAATTTAATTAATGGTTTCACAGTAGCAGATATGATATTAACATATGTAATTGTAGCTTGAAACCAAACAGGTACACATGTGCTTTCCACTATAAAAATTAAATATTTCATCATAGAAATCTTAAAAAGTAAAGGTACCGTATAAACATAAGTAGAAAAATGAACCTTTAAATAAATTAATAAATTGGACCAACCAACTACCAAGATACAATAATTCTATAGTTCATAATTAATCTAAATTAATTATTATTAATTAAACACAAATAATATGTTTTGAAAAACATGAAGACAAAGAAACTTTTTAATAATAAATAAACCAGCACAACACAAAAACCAAATATTCAACAATTCATGATTTATAATTAATATAAATAAATTATTTAAAATTAACGCAACAAAAATAGGCTACGCGACACATGCAATTAAATAAATTAATTGTTTGGGTTAAAAGAAATTATATTAACCACATCGGCACACCACAAGGGGTGTCTGACCATGTTGCAACAAATTAAACAAATTAACTAATGAACAATAAAACTATAACAACTAGGAAAAACAAATTAATTAATGAATTTGCGTAAATGTGCACAATGTCGAAAGGCACCGACTAACGACACAAAGAGGCATTTTTTTAAATCAATATGAAACAGTGGTAAAGAGAGTAGAAACACCACCTTATAGTTGTAGATGATTCTATGATCCGCGGTAGGCTTTAATTTGACCTAAAACGGGAGAGAACTAATGATTTTATTAAAACCCCAAAATAGTGTAAAATACTTCTATGGAGAACTACACAAAGGATATGTAATGATATTGCACGATTATTTTTTCGTGAGATAAGCCTTACTGAGGGGTTCACAACGCATCTCACGGTGAAGAAAACAGACAACGAACGGAGGCGCATCAATCCCCTAGAAGGAGGAAAAGGCGGTGCGCACCCCCTAAGGAGGAGAGGTGCACCACACACAGGAGAGGAGTCGTAGAGGTGGAATGGAAAAAAAGAAATAAAAAGTTAAGTAAAGAAAAGAAAAAGGAAAAAATAAAGAGGACATAAATAAATAAAATAATAAAAAAATGGTGGATGAAATGAAATAAATAATTAAAATAGGTTAACCTCATTTAAATTACTTTTAATTTCTCTCCAATCATATCTATTTTATTATTTATTTTTATGCCACTTAAAATATCAATAATTTCTTTCAATCATTTTTAATAATTTTTAAACAGAACAATGCGCTATGACATGACAAAATATTTTACATAAAGCCTGAACAATCATTTAATTAATCTTAATAGCTATATGAGACCCGCAATAGGGTGCACAAGCACACACCTTGGGTCGCTTTAATGATTTGGATTAAAAACATAAAAGACCACAACATGGTTTAAGTCGACATGTTAAATGTATTTATGTGGGAAATTAATAATATTTTATCAAACCTAACAGTTACTATCCATCCATATATATATCTGTTATATATATATACATATCTTCATATTCATGTTTATACACTCACACATGTATATATTACTATATATATTTTTACCCCAATATATATAGATATACCTCATATATATACATCAATGTTTTCGTCCTAATATAATAACAATGACAATAATAAAAAATAATTATTATTTAATTCAACCCATCAATTATACTATTAATAACATAAATGCAATAAACATAAAAAATTTATAACGGTTATTAAAAAATATTGATTTCGCATTTTTATTTAATTTAAATAATTAATAATATCATTTTTATTACGTTGCATAGATTTTATTTACAGTGAAACATTATTTATTAATTGTGGATGTGTATTTTCATTAATTGTTTTCAAAATAAATAATAATAATAATAAAATTATTAATATGTATAATTTCCAATAAAATATTTAAAACAAAAAAAATTATTTTTGCGTGCGATATAACCAAACGTCCAATGCCCACATTGGTTATACCCTGACTAGGGTAAATCCCACATCTCATAACTATTGGTGATGTTAGATTTCTCATTCTATGTACCATTTAAGAGAAAATAATTATTTATTATTTAAAAATAGTAATAATTAATTAATTAAAAATAAAGACGGTATTGTCAAGTGATAGGTGCCAAACACTCGATGTGAATCGAGGTTATATCATACCTAGTGTAAAACCAGCGTTCCGGACCTAACGGTGGTCTCAGATTTCTCGTACGATGCACCGTTTGAGAGTTATTTCATTTATTTTGAAAAGAAACAAATACATGAATCAATAAAATAAACTTAATATTTATATTATTTCAATTTCACATTGTCAGCTATAGGAAATAAAATGTTCTGACACTCAGTTTTAAAAGTTACCTACCTAGTTAATAGAAAAAATTTATTTCTGATGTTTTTTCATCTGGTTCAATACAAGGAACGTTACAACCTTCCCACCTTAGAACTTATCATCTCTGAGAAGCATTCAGGAACAATGTAACCCTTACTAGATATACAGGGTCATGAAATCTCATAAAAAAGGTCTTGTCATGTCTCTAAACACCCAACAAACATTCAATAATTTGATAGGGAAACGACACAAAAGCCATTAAGATCAGATCCTACGCTCATTATCCAACCGAAACACTGAGATGTTATCTATCTAAACATGTTCATCTAGAGACATGACCATGTCGTCATATCATTATCATATGGCCAAATTTACATCCCAAGTTAGGTTTTAAAGTCTGGAGGAGGAAAATTTCGAGTCACAACACTTAAACCGTCGAAATTTCTTATATGACACTCCCTTAAGAATTCATGCGACGCATCTCACTTGATTTCAAAAATGGATAAAACGGTCGATTCCCCATTTCCCATAAAGACCAAGTCATGCTAGATTGTTATGAAAATCCCTAGTCACACTAAACTGCACTATTCTTACCTGACATTGTGATAGAAAAAGTTTTTTCACATGCTGATTTATTGAACAAGAGGAAGAACTAGTCAAGCCACTCTGGATGACTATTTAAGAAGATGCTTATGTTAGATGTCAGGTGTTTTATAGACTAAATTGTGATATTTTCTTCAAAGGTATCTCTAATTTACCGTGAACACATTCATTGAAGTTCATACCTAACCTCTGGTGACGATCCTTGATTTAGGCATCACTGAGTCCAACAACAAGTCTAGGGTAACCTTGGATTGGCACAACAAGAGTAATGGAACTAACACAGGGTTGTCTGTAATCCATGTTTATGAGTGAGACATTAGTACAAGGGAAAGATGACCATATCAAAACATTGACCTAATTTTGAGTGGCATAAGCCTGGCAGTAAAGTTAGATTAAACCGTTGGTGTAGACATGTTCGTCAGGAATTCCCACATAGAAATCCAATGTACACCAAAGACTAAATGATCCTTGATAAGAATGACACATCAATGTGAACCACTAAGGAAAACCACCCTAATAGATCCCAACAACATATAAATCTTTTCCATGGCATATGACCAATGCTCTCTTATAGCATTAAGGATGAAGGCAATATAGGCGACATTCACATCACTTAAGGAAGAGTACACTAAGAGGATTGGAATTTTAATAGAAGGAAAGAATTGAAAAAGGATCATGAAAACCCAACCAAACTTACTGGTGTGTCAAAACAACCAAGTCGATGGAAGTCATCCTAATAATTGGAAAAAACGCAATTCCATTAACACCGAAGTCATTGTACTAGAAATATGACTCGAAACATATTTAACAGCACAATACTTGATGATTAAACTGAACTCAACCGGTTTGTCACAATGTTATGCACTTGATGGCACTATGTGCATAAACACATACTACCACTAGGTGATATAGAAACAAGATGACTGTTAAATTAGTGGGGGACGTACCAAGTCATTCATCACTACAGAGAAGAGAGGGTCGAACGACCTATAAAGTAACTTAACATTCTTAAGGAATGCCTAACTTGATGGGAAAATCATTACCTGATGATCAAAACCAAAACAATTCAAGGGAAACATGTCCACCCATTTGAACAAGGGTGTCATTTTTTTAGAAAGGGGGTCTGACATGGGACAAAATCATGCAAAAGGTTTTATTCTGAAGAAACTCAATGAGAAACTCAAACTACCCTTATACCAGGGTCTTAAACAGAGGACATCACTAAATGTTTCATATCCAAGCCCTTTATATTTAATGACATTTTATATTTAAACATCAAAAGATTTAATCAAAGCATTATGTGATATTTTTAAAAACAAAACACAATGTACTTGATCTTAAGAAACACCTCAAGGGAAAAACATGAAAGATTTATAAAACTCCATTTTAGAATATTTTGAATTAATTGAATTTTATTTATCTAATTAGGAAGTCTATCATATGAATTATTTTTAAGCAGATAAATCAACTGACAAGGGTCCCACTATGCTGACCTAGATTCATTAGAATGAACCCCCCCCCCCAAAAAAATATAATTATAAAGAGTCACAACATTGATATTGGGTTACCTCATAAAGAACATGCACCAACTAGCCTACATGGTCCAAGTTGTGCCTTTAATTATTTAACCAATTCATTTTAAATTATAACATGCTCAAACACATATCAAAAAAGATATATGGGTGACTATCAACCTAATAAAAATCTATACACATTATAGTTTTTGGAATTTGGATCCCATAAAATGGAAACCAATTAATTTTAGTAAAGAAACCAATTACATAACGAACAAACTAGTGGGTCACTGAATGAAGATAACAAAGAGAGACATGTTGTAATCACAGAACCATAACATTTTAATCATAGAGGCATTCTAATAGGCAATGAAGCACGATACAAGGAAAACATGGAATTAAATAGACAACATGGAAATAGGCTAGAATGATAAATATATCACTAAAAATTGGTATCTAAAAAGGAATTCTTAAAACATTTCATGACATGGAACACAATTTGGATCAATAGGCAGCATAAAATGTGACTACATGGCAAGGAACTATGGATGGAATTTCAATTACTATGTGCATAATATGATGCATGCAATGATTCATCCTTACCTTAAAATTTGAAGGTTAAAATATCATAAATTTCTTTAATTCATAAGTAGTGTAAATTACACCATTCACTCGAGGTGAAATCACATCAATTGTAACATTGAAAAGCATGAACAACAATACCAACCCTAGACACTTGGTCATTTCCCGTACATAGGGTGATTAGTCTGAAGCACGACTATTAACCAAGTGTCGACACATTCCTAGTCTCCTGTCTTCGAACCAAAAACATTAAGACAATGGAAAAAAAATATCACCTCTGATAACACTTTGTAACGCCCCAACCCAGGTCACCTCTAAGATGGTGGCTAGACCGTTGGGTTAGATAACCTCAAGTGGATCTCCCCAAGTGCCAGAGTCTACCGACTAAAATTGAGAACCTTTTTGTGTCTGAGGGGGAGATTATGCCCTCATAGTTAATAGGTATTATCATAGAAGATGTAAAAAAATTAATAATAAATAGAGGAATCCTATTAATGAATAAACTATAGGAGAATAAATATAAAAAATCCGACTAAAAAATACTCAAGTGTGGATCCTTAGAAAATGATGTCACACCATGATGCATGTCTGAGTTGAATGTACAAAAAACAGAACCCAATCATGCTATCAACTAAAAATAAAAGAAACAATGTGCAACAACTACATCATGAGCAAGGATCAGGATTCTGCCCTAGTATCCCTCCTGAGCAGCAACAATTAATCAATAATTGAATGCAGTACACTTCCCTTTGTCAATACCTAAAAACATATAATATACTCGGGTGTCAACGACGCCCGAGAAGGGTGTGATATAAAATCTCAGTAGTCCAGAACCTGCAGTGTCTAAACCATTCTATTTCTTGCAATAATAAAATGCAATGTTCCATTATATAACAATTGTAGATATTTCATAATGTGATTTGAAATAAATAACCCTATCCCGGTTCCAAGCGGTACCCTTGCCTAATCACCTACTTTGGCCTAAGCTAGAAGTCTGAAAAGAATAACTATATGTATAATAAAAATAAGCATATATTTGATGCATGAAAGAGTAAGGTAAAACAAGGAAAGGGCATACCCCCAAACTTGTGCTTTAACTTGGGGTCTTAGTTATGTTTCAACTAGGTGTGCTTCAACATACCAAAAAATTTCAAAAATCTCAAGAGACTAACAACAAAATTAATATAAACTTTCGGTGCAACATTACTAAGGATCAAGTTGAGAGTTGGAGTCTCAGCATGTCCCGAAGGTATCGCTATGGAACATCTATCAATTATCAAAAACCACCATGACCATCCACGGAAATCATTCAAAAGGCCAAGTATCACTCATGGCATGGCCTTACCCTGAGTCAGTCCCGATCTTACAAAAAGGCGTTCAGTCTCATTCGAGGCTGGCTTAGCCACATTGCCAATAGATCCGTCCTGATGTGCCCTTTTGGAACCGTTATCACTCATAAGTATTATAAATCCCAGGTATGTCTCGGTCTGGCAAATCCAAGAACACCGCCCCCCGACACATAGAGGTAACCATCTAGAATGTAGGTTCTAAGATTTTCCCTTAATAGGGGACTCACCCCCATTCCCTGCCTTGAATGTAATTAATGTTTTCATAACAGTAGATATGATATCATGATATGTAATTGTTTCATGAAAACAAACATGTACACCCATGCATCACATGTACAAATTAAATATTTCAGTATAGAAATATTAACAAGACAAGGTACTGCATAAACATATGCAGAAAAATGTACCTTTAAATAAATAAATAAATTGTACCAACCTACTACAATGATCCAAAAATTCCGAAGTTCATAATTATTCTAAATAAATTATTTTAAATTAATAACAAGAAAATAGGTTGTAAAAAACATATATATTAAGAAAAAAATTTATAATAAATAAACAAGCACAACCGTCTACCATAGATTCAACAATTAATGATTTATAATTAATCTATATTAATTATACAAACTGACCAAAATAAAAATATTCTACAGAACACAAGAAATTAAATAAATTAAATGTTTAGACTAACGGAAATTATACTGACCATGTCGGTACACCCCAAGGGGTGTCCGACCTTGTTGAAACAAAATAATAAAATTAATTCATGATAAATATGACGGAAAAAACTAGGGATATAAATTAATTAATGAATTATGGGGAATTTTCACAAAGTCGATAGCCACCGACTAATGACACAACATTTTGTTTTTATAAATCGCAACGAAATCGTGGTAAATAGAGTAGCAACCATACCTTATGGTCGTATATGATCCTATGATCCATGGTAGACTTTTATTTGACCTAAAACGGAAGAAAACAAGAGATTTTAGAAAAACCCCAAAATAGGGTAAAATCCTTCCACGGTGAACTACACAAAAAATTTGGAAGGAGATCGCAAGATTCTTGGTTCATGGTATAAGTCTTACTGATTGGTTCATAGTTCACAACATGTTGAAGAAAACAGATGATGAACGGAGGTGTGACTATCTTCTGAAAGGAGGATAATGTGGTACGCACCACCTAGGGAGGAGAGGTGCGCTACACAAAAGATGGGAGGAGGAGAGGAGGAGATGGAAGAAAAATAAATAGTAAAGGAAAGAAACGAAAAAGGAAAAAAGAAATAAGGGATAAATAAATAAAATAATAAAAATAAAATGGTGGAAGAAATGAAATAAATAATTAAAATAGGTTTACCTCAATTTAATTATTTTTTATTTCTCTCCAACCGTATCTTTTTTATTATTATTTTATTCCTTTTAAATTCCATTAATATTATTTAATCCTTTTTAATTATTTTTAACCTGAACAATATGCTATGGAGGGACATAAAATTTTACATAAAGTTTTAAGAATCATTTAATTAATTTTAATAACTGTCCGGGACCCGCAACACGGTGTGCAGGCCCGCGCCCTGGGTCGCTTTAAAGATTTGGTTTAAAAACTTAAAAGTCCACAACTTGATTTAATTCAACATGTTAAATGCACTTATGAAAGTAATTAATAATATTTTTTCTAACCTAACAATAAATATCAACGCATATATATACATGTTATATATATATATACACATCTGCATATTCTTGTATATACACCCTCACATGTATATATAACTGTATATAAATATTTAATCCCATTTATATAAATATACCTCATATATATTTACATCCATATTTTTTCCCCAATATAATAATAATAACCATAAATAAAAAATTATTATTAAAAAATTCAACCAATCAATTACACCATTAACAACTTAAAAACAATAACCATAAAAAAGATAATGGTTATTAAATAAATATTGATTGGTCATTAGTATTCAATTCAAATAATTCATATTATCACTTGTATTACATTACAGAGTTATTATTTACACCGCAACATGATTTATTAATTTTGGATGTGAATTTTAATTTATTGTTTTCAAAATAAATATTTACAGTAATAATAATATTATTAATATACCTAATTGCCAATAAAATATTTAAAACACAAAAAAATTATCTTTGGGTGTGATATTACAAAATTTCTAACGCTTCCAAAGGTTATACCCTGCCCAGGGTAAACCCCAAGTCCCAGAACTATTGGTGGTGTAATATTTCTCATTCGACGCACTGTTTGAGAGAAAATAATTATTTATTATTTAAAATTAGGAATAATTAATTAATTAAAAATAAATATGGTATTATAAAGTGTGAGGGTTTCAAACACTCGATACGAATCAAGGGAATACCCTACCTAGGGTAAACCTGATGTTACAGACCTAACTCTTGTCTCGGATTTCTAGTACAGCGCACCGTTTGAGAGTTAATTTTTTTCTGAAAATAATCAAATACACATATCAATAAAATAAACTTAATATTTTCATTCTTTTAATACCACAATGTCTACTATCAGAAAAAAAAATTTATGACACTCGCTTTTAAAACAGACTTCCCTAGTTAAATGAAAAAAAAATTTCTTGTATTTTTTAATCCGGTTGAAAACACAGAACGTTACATCAAACTTGGGCACCCTGGGAATGTCGCTTAAGCCTTTGTGGAATTCCTCCTCCCTCTGATTCCAATGGGACAGGGAAAAATGTAAAAATTTGGGATACTAAATTATTTATCTTTATCATATTAATTTATTTTAATTTTTATTTAAGGAATAACTTCCTTCAATTCCTACCCAATGATTATGGAGTAATTATTCAATTAAAAAAATGCAACATGAGATATTATTAATATTAAAATTATAAATACAGATAATTAATTTGATACATGAATTTCCTATATTTAAATGAGATTTTAGGGAGTTATTAAAATATTATGATTTAATTTTACTTGTTTACAATATGTTATTAGTTTCAATGTAGTTAAAAGTCTGTAAAATTGACATTAATGATATTTTATTATAAATTATATTTTATTAAATCATATAAAAACCCTAAAAACATAAATTTAAAAATTGATTAGGTTATGGTTTATTATATAAACCATGTTCCATATACACACCCTTATTACATTAATTTTAATGGTGTGGACCCTCAAAGTGTAAAGAATCCATATTATCATGTTTACTGTTAAAGTGGTTAGTTAGGGGTTAAACCCAAATGAGAAGAGTAAAAATTTGACCGAAATTAAAAGAAATATTTTTATGAGATTATTCAGACCCATACATAAAATAGTTTTTAAATAAACATGTTTCGATTCATATGGAATTGAAAATATATATTTATTTATTTAATATCTATAAAAACTCCAAGAGTCCCCTATCATCTCTTATAAATGGGAATATATTTGTCCCATTACATTAAACATAAAAACGAATTTGGTTAAATAAATATCTACCCAAATAACTTACTAGAATCCCTTCCCTCATTCTAAAAGTCTTTTTTAGTTATAATACTAACCTTATATGGAATCATGTGTTAGTAAATTGTGACTTTATAAAAAAGTTATATAGTTTTAAAAAACATGTTTTAGTTTTATTTAATCTTTAAACTCATTGAAATAATACATAACCATTATTATATAAAAACATTGTATATTATATTTACTAGATTGGTTTTATATTAATTCCAAAACCTATATTAATCATTTTTTCTGTCAAATTTGAAATGAAACTATCATTTTTCTATATAGAGGACTACCTCCTCGTGAACTGATGAAATTTTTTTTCATCACAATCTATTAATTATAATGATGGAATTAATATTTACATATTATATTCAACAAATATTTAACATTCTAAAAGTATAATATTACACTTACATTTTTACCCTTCCAATAACTGAAAAATGATAACGATGTTCGTGTTTAAATGGGTACAACCACCACTATGAAGCGATGTGGTCAATTTTTTATAACATCAAAAAATGTATGATATATATAATCATATTTAATGAATAAAAATTATATTAATGATATTGTAATCATTATGTAAGGTTGATATAAAAATTACCTTATTTCTATAATGATCGTTTAAAATGGAAACGTTACTCAAGAGAACGCATGACCTACAATCTCTATGATTTTAATATAGTTTATTTTTCATATATATATTTAGTGGGAAAATTTTAAAGTATAATTGATGTATAATAAATATAAATATGTTGTTATTATTATTTTTTAGATGATGGAATAATGTCCTCTTTAACCATACTCATCCTACCAATGACATTTTGAATTTATGATATGAATATCATCAAAATATCTGATGTTTACTTAAATAAGTAATTGTTATAATATGGTAGTTTTTGAAATTAACGAAATAATAATCCTTAAATAGGTTCTCAATAATTTAAAAAATTAATATTATTTTATTTTTCATGAATATAAAAAATGTATGTGATGAGTTAGAATAATGGTAAGGGACATTATTTTGAAAAATCAACTATTAATGTTTTATTAAAACCCTCATTTTCTTCAATATATATATTTATTGTTAATTTTCAGATGTTTTTATATTGAATAAATATATTTTTAATGAACATTTTATGTCATTTTTACAGTCATTCAATGGTTTTCAAAAGAATATTTTTAAAGACTATTTTAAAATCCATTAAAAAGGTCAACACGAATGTTATATTTTAACATATTTGGAAACATTGAATTTACCCTCCAAAATTATTGTTATTTGATTTTTTGTTTATTCGAAAATATTTAATGATTTAATCAAAAAAAATCATATCCCCACTTTTCAATTTGTTTTATTATATAACATTTGTTTCCAGAGAAAATGCTATTTTGATATCGAAATGTGTTTTACACACTAGTTTATAATAATATTAATTAATTTTATGAATGATATAGTACCATGAATTTGTTTGGAAAGGTTTTACCACAATATAGATCAGGGATGAGTCCAATATATTTTATAAGATGGGTGTTCCCAGATATCACTCGAATTCATTGAGTAATGGTTATTTTCCTCAAATAAATTAATTGGAAGTATGTTATATAGTTATTCCAATTATAAGGGTTTTAAATGGTTTTTATGATGATGAAGTCTTAGAAAGTCTAAAAGACTCTTCTATGCTTGATAATTTGTTTTCATGGAAATCATTCAATTTTTAAAGGTATGATCAATATGTTTTTAAAATAAAAATGACTCTCATTTGAGGCAAAAAGGTATGTTTTATAGAAAATGTTTTCATGGGTTTTCATGTTTTCTTTTGAATAATAGATTTTATATTTTATTCCCATCACTTTGATTTTTTAAATTATCCCATTTAAAAAAATCATAGGTTTTACGGATGGGTATTAAAATTTAAAAACTTCAATTTTACTTCATGATGATTTTTTATGAAAAGAAATCAGGTTTTATTCTAATAGGAAATCAATATTTCAATGTATTTCAATATGATCCAATTTTTAAACATGTTAATTTCATCACTGTATATTTATATTCTCATTAATGGATACCATGACTCATATAAATTGTTTTATTGATGAAAATTGTAAGGACATATTCCATTGGAGAGGTAGGATGAATTTGGTATGGCAATAGTTATAATGAATTTATAGATAATGAGAGAAAGGATTTATCCCTTATATCACTTGAAGAATGTTAATATCTATAGCCCTTTGATGGGAATGAATCTACTTGAATAAATATATGTCCATGGTTTTTAGTGGGTGATTTCATTTCTATAATGTGAAATAATGAGATATCAAGCATATAGGATGATGACACTGGCATTGATCCATTGTTATTTGAGGGACTATAATAAAAGGATTATACTATATGGTAAGATTTCATATGAGGGTTGATGTTATTGTGATATTCACTCTTTTATATATGTGTGCCTTACTATGTTACTAGATGCTAACCATATAATTTATGTGGTCATTATAAATTTCACCGGGAAATATTCCTATAGTGTTACACAATAATTTTATTTTAAATCTCAGTTAAATTATATTATTGATATTAACAAACTAGAGTAAATAATATTAATTTTGGTTTTTTTGATCTCTAATATTTAATCACAAGTTATTCAGATAAATAATTGAGTTAAATAATAATAATTAATATTTATTACATGTTAGAAAAAATATAATATTTATCATATTAATCAATGAATAATGTGGTGATAGTAATTTATTAATTGAATTTTCATTATTCAAGGATCGATAAATGTCACTGAGGGTAAGAATATCAAATTCTATAATCTGATTGGAAATAATGAAAATTAAATTAAATTATTTATTTATATTATTAATGATTTGATAGTTTAAGTCATTTATTATTATTATCATTGGACAAGGGTTCAATTAAGAATATTAATCATGGTAAGGGGATTGGGTGTGATTTTACAACCATAAAACTATGATAATAAAAATCTAAATGAATAACATTAAAAAAACAATTTTTTTCAAAATGGATTGGGGAAGAATCTACCCATCTATAAAGAGGTTTCAAGAGATTAAAGCTTCTCTTATTACCCTCCACTCTCAATCCAACAAAAGTACATCATGATTACTTCCTCCTTGGTAATAATTAAATTGTGTTCAACCACATACAACACAAGTGAATAGGATCAATCATGCTAGAACCCCACAATTCTATGGAAATGTTCATAGATTTTAACGAATATATGGATTCCCACTATTGATATTTTACACTTAGACACTTCCATTCAATGAAATAATTGAGAGGTATTGTCATTCAAATCATTTATAAGGAGATAATTACAAGTGGATGTAATTATATATTGACTAATAAATTAATAATAAATTACTTGTGAAAACCATTATTTAACCATCTCTGACTTTTTAATATACTCATGTACTTAATGGTTTTAATTGTACAAGAATATTTTACCATATTATGAATTTATTACACATAGTTGAAGACTAAAATCTTGGTTTCACATACCATATCAAGGAACTTATACTGTGTTCAGAAACTTTATTTTGAGGAATTATCATATAAGTATCACAAAACTCTATAATTATGGTTTTTGTTGACTTTAATAACAATTCCTATTAATTTTGAAAGAAGTGTTTATTATATTTTCAACACCGATAACTAAAATTATTTATAGAATAGATCATTATTATTTATGTAATCAAAATAGAAATTATTTGAATATTTTAATCAATGAGTCATAGATTTTTCACAGAATCCTTATACATTTTATTGTTTAATTTTTATAAAATTTGTTTATAATAGAATTTTTTATATTTTACAAAATATATATTGAACAAAAAAAAGTCAAGTGATGCATGTTAAATGGTCAATAAACTCAATAATACTTTAAAAAAAATAAGGAGGTCACAACGTATTTACCCCTAGAATATATTCACATGGATCTATTTGAGTTGTTAATGATAGTTATCCATAGTGGAAAATAGTTTTTTATGTTTTTGTTAATGATTTCTCAAGTTTCAATTGTTTGTATTTTTTATGATGAAAAAATGAATCACTTTCTATTTTTTTAAATGTTATAAATAAGTAATAAATTAAAAACGTTTCAAAAAAATTTCATTAATAAGGTCACATATTGAAGAATTTTATAATCAGGAATTAAATTATTTTTTCTAAAAACATGGAATTAATAATACATTTTTTACCCATTAGACACGACAATGTAATAGTGTTTTCTAAAGGTGGAATAAGAACTTCTATGAACTTTCATTAACATTAATGTTTGGATATATCATGAAAAAATCATTTGTGGTTGAAGATATTAATATAATATGTTTTTACATAAATATTTTTATAATAAGTCCAATATAGAATAAAAATTCCTAAAAACTTTTGAAAAACAAAAAACAAAAATGTTTTTAATTTAATTATTTGTAAAGAAAAGTTTATACTCTAACACCAAGTATAATATTGGTATGTTTCATCTAAATACCAATGAATTAATATTCCAAGTTTATTATATTACTTCTAAGTATTATATTGTTATCAGTAATAAGTCAAAGATATTTAATGGATACACTTGTGTCAAATTTCATGAAAGTGATTCCTTTATCAAGAAAAGATTCAAATAGTTGTATTATTTGATTTTATGGAAAATATAAGACATAAACATATCATTTTTGAATAAAAATGATCACTATGGTCTCAATAAAGAAAACAATAGTCCTGCATGTGATGATTCATATGAATCTAAATATGTTCTTAAAAGATATCCTACAACCCTATAGAATAATCCATTATTGTCTATTATTTTATGCTTTAATGATTGTTTTATAACTATAATAAGTTTTATAAATATAGATTACTATTTTTCAGATATATCCTTGTTAGAACCTAAAACTATATTTAAATCCTTAGGTTATGAAATTTAAGTACTTCATATAAAATAATTATAAAACTATTTCATCTGAAATATGGTTTGAGAATTAGTTGATAGACCCTTTTATTTTCTGATTTTTATAATTAAATTGGATTTTAGATTGAATATACATGATCAAGGTGTCATCACTATAAATAAGGCTCAATAATATACTAATGGTTACAATAATGAATAATAAATAGATTATGAGGAATCCTTTTCCCTATAGTTATGTTAGAAAATATTGTAATCCTTATAGGTGATACATCATATATGTATTTTGAATTATATCACATGGATAATAAATCATATTTTTTAAATCTTATATTTTATAATTAAATAATTTATTTTATCAAAAATATATATTTTTTTTTATTTTTCCCTGCATTATTTAATAACATTCCTTCAATATATATTTTACATGTTCAAATTGATGTTACTGATGTGATTTTTGGTTTAAGAAATCAATGTTTCTTGGAATGAATTTCAAAAATAATGAAAAAATAGTATGAAAAGAACATGATATTTTGGATAATTATTTTTTAAAATTCTTATTTATCATAAGTATTTTGGTAATTTCATGAATCAATAAAAATTCATAAATTTTTAAAATAATTTTTTGGGACATAAAAGAAGTAATACATATTCCATTCATATGAGTTCGAATATTATTCTTGACATGGATGATGTTGTAAAAATAGTTGACAAAAATATATAAATAAGATTAAATAAAATCATTCATTATCTAACTAAATAAAGGATAGAAATTATGTTGCATGTACTCTTATTTTCTTGATTTCAATATGATCTTATATTTTAAAATTTTATTAATACCATAATAATTTTGAAATATTTAAAAAGAATCATATCTTTGTACTTTATTTTTCTAAAATTCAAAAGTTTTAATAGAATTTATAATTATAATACTCATATTAAATAATGTAGTTTAGATATAATGAGTACATAAAAAACCATCCAATTTATTGGAAAAATTTAGTTTCACGTTAAATTAAAAAATAATATGTTTTTTTTCATTATTAAATATTGATTCTTATTATATTTCAGTTGAAAGTTATTATATATAGGTATTGTGGATAAAAAAATAGATAAGATATTTGGGAATCAATATTGATCATGTAACAATATAAATTTTTAAATATTATAAAATCAATATTAAAATGAATTCCATATTCCATTTACGAACAAATCATATCAAATTAAGGAATCAAGTTTAATATATCATGATTAATAATGTGACATGTATTTAGAATTCACATTTTCTGAAAAAAAAAATTAGTAAAAATACTTATAATCCCTTCCCTATTTGCCAATTTTATTTCATTAATGTTTAATAAATATTATTCAACTTGTTAAGGACTTATTTTTTATTTTTTATTTCATTAAATTATGTAACTATTTTAATATCTATTGTATTTATTCCTAAGAATTTATGTACTTGAAGTATTATAAAATCTAATCTAATTAAATATAAATATTTTAAAAAAATAATATCACATAATAAAGAGACAAATTACATTTATTTTACATTATTTTATCATGTTACTCTATATAACTCCCTGACCCTAGAATCTTTGAGTATGTGACTTACTTTAATAGATTTACATGATTAGATGGAATAAAATCCCAACAAACCCATCAGTTTAGTAGTTTTGTAAAACTATATTACAAATATAATACCCATATTACAATGATAAATATAAAATCAAACATGATACATAACAAGGATTAATAAACTAAATACATGAAACTAATTGTAAGAATTCAACTTTATATCATAGTGAATGTAAACAAAATACGAGTGAGATAAAATCCTTAGTAAAGAAAACTACAATGGAAAAATAATTAAGAAATGATCATAATAATTATGTAAAGGTAAATATATAAGACCAAATTCCATATAAATATCTTTATAAGGCATAATAAATATGGAATGGTAGATAACTGAAACACATTCCATTAAATTAAAAGAATAATATGGAAATTCATCCATAAAAATGACCAAGAGAAAATATCGTGGATGATAATAATAATTGAATTATAAATGAAGGTAATCCTTATATTTTGGACAAAATTTTTCCCAGAAACATGATACAATTATCTTCGATATATATTCTCAAAATATTTTAACTATGTGGGTGGAAACCCATGTATTCTTCTTTGAAACATACTGAATGTGGTTTTTGGCTAAATGATTTCATCTCATGAGAATACATATGTTTTGAATTGATTTAATTATTGTTCACCAAACTTTTATTAAAATTTCCAAATAATTACTGATATATAGAAAAATATGTTTAATGGATGAATAAAATTACATATCATAAACATTCATATTGATTAAAAGATAATGATTTATCAATATTTCCCTAGTAAATCAAAAAAATTTCAAAGTAACCATAATATGTAAAACTGGAATAAAATTTGGGAAATTATAATATCCATTGTATGAGAATATTCATATTTAATATGAAATAAATTTAAATTTAAAATGATCATAAGGAAGTTATTTTTTTAAGAGAATGTTATCAATCTTAAAAGAATGTGATATTGCAAATATAACTTTTACCACTATGGAGTTTTCAGGACCAAACCCCTTGGATTATATAGTTCAAAGTGAAACATAAAATTCCATGAATTATTCAAGAATCTTGAAATTAAATAAAAAATGGGAAGTCTATACAAAAACATTTTGTTAATTTATTGATAATTACAAATAATTCCTTATTGAATGTAGATTGGGAAGAAATCCCTTACCTTGCATTTTCTTTTGGGTAAAAACACATTATCATAATTTATATGGGTTATAAACACAAAAATAACATATTAAAAAATAATAATATTCAAAATATCATATATTTTCTTTTTATAATATCTTATTATGCATTTTTTAAAATCATTCATTATATTTACTATTTTGGGTGTTAATTTCCTAGTTTTGTTACTATGTTTTGAGTTATTATATTAGTTATACTTTTGTGGATTAGGATTTAATAATCTCTAAAATATAAAACATGATGTAATTATAGTATATATTCATTATATATTTATTTATTATAATTCCCAATAATTGTAAATAGTAAACGAAATGAACCTTTCATGAAGACGATAAGCCGAATGTACGCATGAATGTTACTTCAATTTATTTTTCATATTTAAAATAATTAAAAGTAAAATATATATATATATATATATATTAAAATTTCATTAAAATAATTTTTTACTATATAGTAAATATGTTAATTAAAATTATCCTTTTTACATTTCATTTATAGCATGAATTAATCACATTAATTTGATGATGTAGTAGTCCATATATCCACATACAAAGTTATTGTATTCCCACAAAATCAAAAACATTAGGGTATATGTTATATATAAAATTAAAAATTCATAAATACATAAAAAGTATTATATATATAATATATAAACTATAAATCCAATTTTAATCCAAACATAAACAGTGTAATGGAAGAAAGAAGAAAATTAGTTTGTGAGGCGATAGTCTGATGTACACACTTAGGATGATTTCATTTCCCATTTGATGGATGTGTGTGAAACTATTGGTTGGATTATTATCATAAAAAATTATTTATATTTAAGAAACTATTGTTATTATATAATCATTATATTGAAATTAATGAAGGGGTTGATAAATAAACAAGAAAAAATAGTGTAATGAAGAATGTTACCTCTTATTAGGGTAACTCCATTGGGCTTATACCAAAAGACTTCCATACATAGATTTCTTCCAAAAAATGAGCCTTCTAGAATGAGGTATGGGATGTGCAGAGATTCTTTTGGGTAGTTTTTATATTAGGATAATAAATTTAAAGGTGTGAATAACTGTTATGGGTTAATACATATATATAGCAGTGGAGGAGTGGAATTCTTTTAATGTTTAGAAATATTGAATTCTAACCATGTTTTTTTCTAGGTAATGTGGATCTAATAATTTTCAAAATTCTATGAAAGAAATAATATTCGCTGAATATGGTCATATAATATTTTTTTACCCGTTTATAAATCATATTGGTCTTTAGGATTAAGGTTTAGTAACTTCTCAAACACAATTTTATAGTAGTTGTAGTAATTAATGTTAATTAATTCACTGATATTTTTTTTTACAAAAAATAATTTTACCTAATTAAAATTTATAATTTATTATTATAAAAAATATGGAATTTGTTTAAATAAATTCCAATCAATAAGATAAAAAAAATTAAATTAAACTTAACCGTGATGATGGGATAAGAAAGTGGGTTTTAAAAGTAAAAATGTTCAAAAGATTGAAAGGTTTTTATAACGAATTATAGATTTAAATTCATTCAAAAGACATATATTGGGTTAATTGATGTATATTTTAACTAATGAAACATTATAATCAATTTATAATTTTATTTATCACCATAAATTATTTAAATGAAAAACCTATTTTCAATTAAAATTCAGTATTTGTCACTATTCATCACAAAATGAAACTTTAAGGAAAAATAATAGAAATCTCCCTAAGATAATATTTAAGATACACATTCAAAATTGAAGTTTATTTGGACATATAGTATTTATAAAAGTGTAATTTTTATATTTTATATATGTTCTCCATTAAAATATTGTAAAACCACATTTATAAAAATATAGGTTTTTTTGGGTAAAAATGGGATTGTTCTTGTCTTTTTCTTACCAATTATTTTCAATGAATGTATAAAATTAGTTAATTAATTATATAATATATATATTTTATTAATATCATTCACTAATAATAGTTAATTTAATTTTTTATGATAAAATTCCCTTATGTGTATAAAAATATTTTTTTAAGTACATTCCCTTAATATTCAATTTCTTCTTATATTGTTTAAAATTACATTATAACCAATGAATTCAACCCTATATTTATATAAGTTATTTAATAATATTCCTAAATTACTATTAAAAATCTATGTTATATATTATTATATGAAATAACAATATTTTTAATAATGTTATATTGTTGGGTAAAACACAGTCTTGCGTGTTACAAAAAATACTGAACAAAGTCATTCTTGGTTGTAAGAAATGATAACGTTGGTGTTCTGTGTTGAAAAATCTAAACACGATGTTTCCAGTAACATAATATTAACATAAAATTTCATATAAAATAATATAGAAACAAAATTAAATTTAATCTAAAAGGAAAAAATTGTAATATCTATGGGTGTTACATTATCTCCACCATAAATAAAGTGCATCGATTAAATTCAAACATTATTTGAGTAATCAATGGATTTATAGTTTAAAATACTATTGTTTAAGAACCCACATCTTAAATACGTTTTAAAACACATAGAATTAATAATATTTAAAAGGATGATAAAAGGTCTCCATAAAACTAGGCTTCTGAAAAGGAGAACATTTGTGAAGACATGGACAGGTAAGAGAAATATAACTACCATGTTTTGATGGAGAGTGATAGAAAATGTGGTCATATAAAATTTGATAAACACAATTTCATAAAACATATTTATGTAAAAGGCCATTGATATAAAAAATTATTATAGTAAGAAATCAGTTTTGTTTCAAGACTATTTTTCCTAGAGTTGACTAATTCATTCACACTCTAAAAATATAAGAAAATATTAATTTATTATATCATAAGAAAAATATTATCATTTCCTTATACCTTGAACTACTTATACTTCATCTATTAATAAACATTAAATTGTATAGTGAAGTAATACATCAATATCTAAAACAAAATCTAATTTTTTACATAAACTATTTTATAAATAGTTATCCTTTACAAAAGATTATGATCAAAAACTTTAGAAAAAATTTCATGGTTGTTTTTTGGAATCCAATTTAAATTGTCCATATCATCTATCTCTTTATTAAAAATCATTTTATCAACACTAGGAACATATTAAGAATTATGTATCCCTTATCCATGTGTTTTAAAAAAATTAAATTTATACTAAATCACTTTTACATATACTATTCATCATTTTCTATCAACTACTTAATGAAATTGTATTATAGTATAGTGATTATATATTTAATAACTCATATAACTAGTACATCATTGATAAAATAGTAAAATAATAAAAGTATTAGTTTAAAATACAAGAACATTAATCGTTCCAATTGAGTTGTATTAGTATCATAATCTCAACTTTGATCCCATAACTTTTCTAGAGGTCTATTCTATTTGATCTTGGGGATTTCGTTTTAATATTACCCCATATCCATGTAGTTGTAACACTATATAAAATTGATTTCTTTCTATTCAATAAATTATTTTTCTTGGTGACCATTTTAACCGAATTTATAACAAACATCTAATCTACCCAATCATTTCCATGGAACATTCTTTCAGCAATTATAACATGTTGGAAAATAACTCAGTCCATTATTCTTCTTTGACAAATTCTCATTTGCATGATGTTCCTAATATTTATTCTTCTATTGGGTTTCATTATATATGTATTATCTTGAGAATTCATTCCCGATTTTGATGGCACATAAAACAATATCTTTTAATGTTGAAAATTTCCGAAAAACTAGATCAATTTGCCAATTTGGCTTAAGACCTTCAAAGAAGCTGTCAATCTTTCACTCATTATTTTGTATGTAATTTGTAGCACACTTTTATAACCTAGTAAATGTGGCTTCAAAATTTGACACAATTTCCTCTTCCTTTTTCTTAAAGATAAAAAACATTCTCTTAATCTTAATTCGTTGATAAGAAGGGCTATATTTGTTGAATATTTTTTCCAAAAAATTTATCCATTTCATGAGTTCTATTTAATATTTCTCCCTTGTATTAAGGACTAATTACCACAATTTATCTAAATATATATTGACACCATACACTAAAACTACAACCATTTCTTATTCACCACATCCCAATGCCATGAATAACTTCTCCAAAGACTTAATCCATTGATAAAAACACTAGATTAGTTTTCCTATTAAATGATTGTGGTTTATTTCACATAAATCGATCCAACATAAGAGTTTCATGGGGGTGGAAGGGGTTTCTCCATTAAGGTTAGGTTATTTTTCATATTATGATTAAGATTCCATAAGATAGCCATAATTTTATCTATTCTTATACTAGATGTATTGGTTTTTCTCATTAGGATAACCACTTCATTTTCCATGAGTGGTGATACCATGAATAATTCTAGGTTATATTTCTAAAAAATGCCACGTACAATAGTAGTTCATCAAATTATGAAAATCTAATAATTCTAAATATCATGTAACACTTAACATAAATTGATAAAATTATGCATACTTATTATCAAATTCATAATCATGGTTTATTTAGAGATATCCCTAATTTAAATTAATTCATAATGAGTTTTAATGAAAACATTAATAGTTCGAAGTGTATCCCCCAAGAATGTCAATGCAGGTTTTTATTAAGGCCCTTTTCCATGTACCATGTTTCATTTGAGTTATAACTGATGTACCTTTTCAAAGTTGTACATTGTTCCAGGACCACATCCACTTGTAGTGCCAAGACAATGTTGTATTTCTCAGAGAACCCACATAATACCATCACCAATACTTTATGATGTTCATATATAATTAAAATAAAAGTCTATCATAGTTTTATATTATCAAATATATGTTTTCCTAATTCTATTTTTCATGGTTTTTTTCTATGCATCTCAAAATACCAACTGTATGTCCCTAAGCCCATAATATTGGTGTTTGTACCATACTTTATTACATTTTCATTATTATAAAGAATCCAATATTTAAGGGATGATCAATTTACTAGTTTTTCAAAACCACAATACATAGATAATACAAATATTACAATGAGTAATAAAAAAATATAACACATAATAAGGGATAATAAACTTCATCAATAAATCTCATTCGAGTAATTCATAGTATATCTTTGGGAAAGAAAAAAAATAGGAGTGATCTCAAATTATCATTATGGGTAAGTAAAATAGATTCAATAGTGAATAAATGAGGATAATAATCATGGAATGGTAAATAATTAAGAACACACTCCATATAAATATTGAACTAAGGAATAATCAATATTAAATTGTAGATAACTGAAACACATGACATTTAATCAATAAATAGGAAATTAAATTAATCTATAGATATGTAAAATAAAAAATCTTATTGATAAAGATAATGAATTATCAATAAATTTAATGATTAATTACTGTATTTTATGTTTCCCGGGAACATGATACATTTATCATCAATATTTTATTCTAATGATAGGTTAAATCTATTGGTATAAACCCATCTATTCTTCGTGGAAGAAAACTCGATGGGTATGTAGCCAACTGATTTCATCCCATAACAGTACCAATGAAACATGGGGATTTTTTTAATTGGTCCTTGTACTAGGTAGAGAATCTAAAAAACATTCATCATATACAGAACAATAAATTTAAATTACTAAAACAATTCCTTATCATCAAATATCTATATTTATTAAAAGATACATTTTTAACAATATTTCCCTTATTAATCAAACATCCGTCAAAGTGAACATCATATGTAAAATATTTATGACATTTATGAAATTAAAATATTAATTTTATGATAATATTTATATTTAATATTAATTTCATGTACAATAAAATTGATTATAATGTTGTGATTGTTTTGAGATAATGTTAATAGTCACAAAAAACTGATATTGTAAAGACAACTTTTTCCACTTAGTAATTTTCAATTCAAAACCACTTCAGTGAGATAGTTAAATGTGAAACATAAAATATCATGAATTATTAGTTAATAGTGTTGTCACAGGAAAAATGGGTACTATATACACTCCATTTATGTGCATTGTTCCCTAATAATAAATAAGTCTCAAGGGAATACAAATTGCGACGAAATATCTTACCTTGTGATTCCTTTTGATTGAACATCCTTTAACATCTTGTATTTGTAATTTAAATATTTTAAATAAATATAAAAGAATAATAAACATGATAATTATATCATATATTATCTTCTTATAATATCTCATTATATGTTTATTCAAAATCGTCAATTATTTTTACTATTTCGGGTGTAAATTGCCTAGTTTTTTAGTATGTTTTGACATGTTATTTTTGTTCTTATAATGTAGATTAGGATTTAAAAATCTATATAATGTAATACGATATTTAATTATCATATATATTAAGTATTTTTTTATTTATAATAATACATAGTATTTTGAGATAGAAAATGAATTTAACTATTCATGGAGATCGTAGGTCGTACTTACGCATGAACACTACTTCCAGTTCATTGTCATATTTACTAGAATGAAATATAAATGATATAAATGTATATTATAAATCCTTTATAATAATTTTATAATATATTTAAAGTGTTTTAATATGAATCATATTTTATATAGTTCATGTATTTTGTGAACGAATCACATTGACTTGAGGAGGCGATAGTCCGCACGTCCAAGAAAAAAGTTTTTTATTACTAGAAAATGGAATGCATAAAGGTATGTGTTATAAAAAATAAATAATCATAAAGACATCATAAAAATCATAAATATCATATATAATATATAAATATATCATTATTATAAACTTTAAAGGTGGTAATGGATGAATGAATGACCTTGGTTTGTGAGGTGGTAGATCAATGTACATACGAATGATGATTATGTATCCCATTTGATGGACTTGTGTGAATGTGTAGGTAAAATTATTAGAATAACAATATGTTATTATATTTAATATATTGATGTTATTATATAATCATGACATAAATATTATTGATATGGTGGATAAAGAAATAAAACAACAGTTCTTGTTGAAGAATGTTACCTCTTATTCAGGTAACTCCTATTGGTTTATACCAAAAGACTTCTTCAGTTGGACTTACTACTAATGTGAGTCTTATATGAGGAGTTTATGGATTTTGTGAGATTATTTTTTTATTATTTGATAATATAAAGGTCATTAATGGATTGAATAATGGGAGGTTGAGTTTCTTATAATAGTAGAGGGGGAATGTGATTCTAGAATGTTTTAGAAAAAAGGAATTCCAACTAATTTTTTCATATATCAAGATGCTCCAATAATGAAAAAAATGATCTAAGGGAGTGTATGGCCTAAATAGGGGCATCCAATTTGTTTTTTACATGTTTCTTGGTCAGTTTCCCACTTTTAGTTAAGGTTTTATACCTTTTAAGCATAAATTTACCTTAATTAAAGTAATTAATTTTAATTACATTCACTAAAATTTTTTAATCAAAAAAAAATTCCCTTATAAATAATTATATGATATTTTGATTCTAAATATTAAAACAATTTTTTAAATTCTATATAACAAATATGAAATAAATTAATTTTAATGTAATCCCAAAGACGAGACAAGAAATAAGTATCTTAAAGTAAAAATGTTCCACAATTTGATATGTTTTAATATCCAATTTCAATGTTGGATTGATTAAAATTAGCTAAAGCGTATAATATTTAGTATAATTGAACTAATTAAAAATTAAAACAAATTTAAAAAAATTTATAGTATAAATTTTCCATATAAAAACGAAGTTTTAAATTAAATATCATTATTTATAACTAGTTGTCAAAAATTGAAACTTCATAGAAAGAAAAAAAATCACCCTTAGTAATTTTTTATTTATCAAATTCAAAAAAAAAGAAGTTTATTTTATAAAATTTATAGAATTGTTAATAATTATATTTAATATAGGTTCTCAATTAAAATGAAGTAAAATGACTTTATAAAAATATAGGGTTTTATGAATAAAATTGCATATGTTTTTATCCTATTCTTATCAAACATTTTAGATAAATGGTAAAAATAATTGATTGAATATATTATATATATATTTAATTAAGATATTTCATTAATTTTAAATAATTTAATTTATTAGGAAAAAACACCATTGTGAGCATATAAATAGTTATAATAATAACATTCCATTTATATTAAATTGGTTCTCATATTAATTTCTTGTTAGTTTGTAACCAATTAATTAAACAATAAATTTTCATTATTTATTTAATACAATTCATAACATCCGATTTAACAGTTAAGATATATCATAATATACTAAATGATAATTTATTTAATAATATATTATTGTTTTTTAAAACTCGATATTGCATGATACAAAAATTACTAAACAAAGTCCTTCTTGCATTTAATGCTAGCTAACCTAGGTGTTCCATGTAGATAAACCGAAATAATAGTTTTCAAATAACATAAGATTAACTTTATGATTCTTGTAATGAAATTATGGAATAAAATTAAATTCCATCTAAAATTAATATATTTTAAATCCTTGGGTTACAACATTCTATCAACCTTAAATAAATTGTGTCCTTACAATTCAATCCTGATCTCGGTAGTCAATATATATATATATATATATATCTGAGAATACATTTTCTATAAACTTGATATCATAAATAGGTTTAAAAACACATCTTATTAAAAATAGGTAAATGTAAATGTGAAGGTCTCTATAAAACAAGTCATCTAAATAAGAGAACATTTGTGAAAACATTGACATGGAAGAGAAATATAACTATCATGTTCATATGGAGAGTAATGGTGAACATCATAAGCATAATTTTGATGACAAAAAATACATAAACCATAATTTTGAAGATGGTTATTGATATCATCAAAATGATGATATGATAACGAATTTTTTATTTCATGATTATTTTCCTCGTGGTTAGTAATTATTTCACATATTGAGAATTTTAGTATATATAAGTTTCTACATTATAAGCTTGATATTATACTTTGGTTGTGCCTTGAACTATTTCTACTTAATCTCTTAGAATATGTTTCATTATAGGGTGAATTAATAAATCAATCTCTAATACTACGTCCAAAGTTCCACTAAAACAACTTCATAAATAGCTAACCCTTACAAAATATTATAATCCAACACATTGGAATAATTTCAATGAACTTTATTAGTAACCAAATTAAATAATCCATATTAATCTTCTCTTTATGAAAAATCATTATCTCAATATCAGGAACATATTTATAATCATCATTCCCCCAATCATGTGTTTTCCCAAATGATTAAATTTCCATCGAATCCCTTTTTACATTACCATTCTATATATGATGTTAAATCCTTAATGAAATAGTACAATAGTACAATTATTATACATTTTATAACTATTATAACTAGTACATCATTGAAAAAATACTGAAATTACATAATTAAAAAGTCTAAATACATTATCATTAACCACCCGACTTCAGTTTTATCAATAACAGAAGTTTGAATTTGATCCTTCAGGTTATCAAGAGGTATATTCTCTTGATGATTTATGGTATTTTTTCATATTTCTATATATCCTTTTAGGGTTAACATTCAATAGAATCATTTTTTCTCTTTATTTTTCATTATTTTTCAGGGTGAACCTTTTATCTACGCTTATATACAACTCCCTATCATTTCAATAATTTCCCCATATGATTATTTCTATAGTTATCACATGTTTCAAAATCCATCATTCCCTTCTTATTAGTTAATTAATTCCATTTTTCATGGTGTTCATAATGCCAATTTTTTTTTGATTACTTTTAATATGTATGGTCTTGATAATTCCTTTTCCAATTTAGTGTCATATCAAACTACATATTCTAATGATGAAAAACTATGAGAAAATAATTCCCCTTGTAGATGTGTCTTAAGACCTTCAATGATGTGGTCAATCATGCACTATGTGTTGCAAATGTAATTTATATAATACCTGGATGACCTTGTAAATGTAGCATCATAATATACAACACTTTATTCTTCTTTTTTACTTTAATCTAATGATATTTATATTCATTTCAATTTGTTGATCACAAGGGAAGTATTTAAAAAATAATTTATCTTTAAATGTTTTCCATTTCATGAGTTTTATTTCTTCTTCCACCCCATTTTTCAAGATCAATGCCCACTATTGATATTCATTTCCATTGATACAATACACTGTACGTGTAAACTTTTCCTTTTCACCACATCCCACTTCTGTGAACATCTTCACCAAAAACGTAATCCTTTTCTCAGAATCAATTGGATTTTTAGTCCCACTAAATGAATGTGGATTATAGCCCATAAATCGATCCAACATAGGATATTATCACTGTGGAGCTGGTAGTTCCATCCAAACAATGTTATTTTTTATAACCTAATAAATCTTCCCTAATATATAAATGATTTTATCTGGTCTAATACAGGAAATATTGGTTTCCTTGATAGAGAAATCTCTTCATTTTTCATGAGAATTAATACAATTTATCCTTCAAACCTCTATTTCTAAAAAATATAATATACAAGATTAGTTCATAAAATAATTAACATTTTATAAAACAATAGTTGCAAAACTAAACATAAGATAAAATATTAATTCATATATGATAACATACTCATAAATATGGTTTTGTGGGGGATATCATTGTATTCAAATCATATATAACTATTTGAATATAAAACATGAATTATCAAGAGTGTATCCAGTAAGATTTTGAAAATAGCTGCATAGTAAAGAACATTTTTTTGTGTTAAGTTAAGCTCAATTCACGCCTGCGACATCATTTTAGAGTGGTTACCCCTAGGTACACTTATTCAAAAACTAAAACCCATTATATTATCCAAAATGTGATATATTTATAACAATACCAACATACTTTCTACCACAACAAAATTATTGTATATTCTTTAATTCTTATCCTCATTGTCTCTCATAGAATTTTATTATATCATATAGGTTTAAATAAATCTATATTACATGTTTTATAATTAAATTACTTGTTAAAAACATTAATTCCACAACCCTATAATCCCAAAGATAGTGCATTACTTTATTACATAGGCGTGATTATAAGGAATAAAATTTTGAGTAACCAATCACTTTAGAAGTTTTGGTAGACCATAATACATACATGGTACACATATTAAATTGGGAAATATTGAATAACACACAAAACATAATATTTAATAATATAAAACTTCCTTGGAACTCATTCCAATAATTCATCTTCATATCCTGGGGAGAGGAAATAAAATAAGGGTGAGATCAAATTCTTAGTAAGGGTTAGTACAAGAGAAAAAATACAAATCCATGAGAATAATAATTAGGGAAAGGTAAATTAATTAAACCCAATTCCATATAAAAATATAAATAAGTCATAATAAATATTTAAGGTAGATAACTGAAACACATGAATTTATAAAATCAACTAAGAATGAAATTCATCTATAGATATGTCAATGAAAAAATCTTAGGGAAAATAATAATAAATTTATTATAAATAATTTTAATGCTTATTTATTATACTTAATTCATAATAGGAACTTGAAACATTTTCCTTCAATATCTATTTCAATATAGTTTAAATTTCTTGGTATAACTCTATCAATTCTCCTTGGAAACAAACATAAAAGTTTTTTCACCAACTAATTTCCTCTTACAAGACAACTAATTCATAGATGGGATGGAATTAACTCATCTCCAACCCATGTAGTGAATGTAATGATGATTCCATAAATATTAAAAAAAATATTAAACTAATTAAAAACATTACTTATCATTAAATATCCATATTGAGTAAAAGATAAAAATGTATCAATACTTATTCGGTTCATTATATAATTGTCATAGTGAACACCATATATAAAAATGGTATATCATATAAGTAATAATAATATCCATTTCATGAGAATATGGATATTTAAGATGAATTTAATTTACAACACGAATTAGCATAATTAAGTTATTTTATCAAGATAATGATAAAATTTTTAAAATAATGTGATATTGAAAACATAATATTTCCAACATAGTAATTGTCATGTTGAAGACCCTGGGATGAGATAGTTCAAATTTAAACTTAAAAAATCATGAATTACTATTTAATCATGATTTAAAATTACAAATTGGAATTATATACTCAAAATTTATGTGAATTGATTCATAGTAATAAATAAGTCTCCATGGAATGTAAATTGAGACGAAATCCATTACCTTGTGTTTCCTTTTGGTTGAACATCCTTTTATGTCACATATATGGGTTTTAAAAATATCACTACATTATAAAATAAACACAATCATGTTAATAATATCATATATTATCTTATAATAATACCTTATTACCCTTTTGTTAGCAATCTATCATTATTTTTCTATTTTGGGTGTTAATTGCCTTGTTTTTTAGTATGTTTTGACATGTTATTTTTGTTCTTATTTTGTAGATCATGATTTATTCATATCTAGAATATAAAAAATGATTTAATTATCATATATATACATTATATATTTATTTGTAATAATTCATAATATTTGTATATTGAAAATGAAATTCGCCCTTAATGGAGACAGTATGTCCTATGTATGCATGAACACTACATCCATTTCATTTTCATATTTAAATAAAGAAAATTAAATTATATATATTTATATTATAATAATAGTATAATAATATTTTCATACATATCACATATTTTAATTAAATTTATCCTTTATAAATTATATGTATAGTGTGAAAAAATCATATCGCTTTGAGGAGGCAATAGTCCACACGTCTACAAACGAAGTTATCTTACTCCCAAACAATAGAAATCCTAAAGGTATGGGTTATCAAAAAATGTTGAAATCATAAATACATAAGTAATATCATATATATCATATATATCCTATAAATCCATCATTATTACAAAATTTAAAAGTGGAAATAGAATAACGAACAACAACGGTTCTGGAGGCGATATTCTTCCATACACACGAACAATGGTTGTGTAACCAATTTTATGTATTATTGTAAATGTTTTTGTATAATTAATATCATAAAAACTTATCAATTTATTTAATACTATTATTGATTATATAGTAATTATATGAAAATTATTTAAGTGGTGGATAAATAAATAAAATAAAATAGATCATTAAATAATGTTTCCTCTTATTCAGGTTACTCCTTTTGGTTTATACAAAAATAATTATTTTTTTACATTTCTAAAAAAAATTAAGGATTCATGTTGAAGGGGATTTATTTTTGGATCATGTGTTATTAGGTTAGTGATGATACAAATGGATTGATATTTTTGAATAAATTGTTGGAGTGAGTGCCTTTTTATTGTGGAGGAGGAGTGGTATTCTTGTAAATTTTAGAAAGAGGGAAATCCAAAAATGTTTTTTTTAATTTCAAGTTGCTCAGATAATTAAAAAAAATTATATTAAATTTAGAATATTATCTAAATATGTACATAAAATAAACTTTAGAACTTTTTCTAGGTTATTTTTTCTCTTAATATTGAAGTTTAGTACCTTTTTAGGTTTAATTTTACCTAAATCACAATAATTGATTTTAAATACATTCAATAATATTTTTTTTCGAAAACCATGTTGGACGTATTATAAATTATAAATAATTATTATTCCAAAAATGGAATCAATATATTCAAATTATAATAACAAAAGTGGAAAAAATCTATTTAAATTTAATCCTACATACGGGATGATAATGTGGGGTTTTAAAGTAAAAGGGATTAAAAATTTGAGAAATGATTATATAAAATATAAATGAGAAATTTATTAAAATGACCTAAATAAGATGATTTATTTTCAATTTTATCTAATTAAACATTAAACCCAATTTAAAATAAAATTTTACATAATAAATTATATTTATGAAAATGCATTTTACTATTACAATTTTAAATTTTTCATTATTCATAAAAAATGAAAATTCACAGTAAAATAACTAAAATTAATCCTAAAATAATTTATACATTACTATTTCAAAAATGAATATTATTTCTATATATAAAATTTATTATGGATTCAAAATTTATATTTAGTATAGGTGCACTGTAACAAACTAGTAAAACTCACTTTATAAAAATATTGATTTTTATTTATAAAAATTGGTTGGTTATTATGTTATGCTTACAAAATATTGTCAATGAATGTGAAAAATACTTGATTTAATATATAATATATATATTTCAATAATTTCATTTATTAATTATATTTAATTTAATTTTTTAAGAAAAAATTCCATTATGAGCATTAATATAGTTTTTGTAAAAACAATCCCATTATATTCAATTGGTTCTAATATTCATTTATAATTAAATTGTAATCAATCAATTCCATCATATATTTTTATAAGTTAGTTTATCATATTTATAAGATCCAATTTATCGAATAGCTTATATATTAATATAAAAATTAATAATATTTTTAATATTATATTATTTTTTGTTAAAAATCAGTCATTCATGGAACACAAACTACCAAAAAATTTCATTCTTGTGTGTAATGAAAGTTAAACTTAGTCTTCTAAGTTGAAAAATAAAAACATTACTTTGTATGTAACATAATAACAACTAGGTGCTCCATATAAATTAATCTAGGAATAAAATTAAATTTATTATAAAAGAAAAATATTGTAAAATATTGGGATATTACACTCTACATGTGACCGTTATTATTCTTCGAAAATTAATACATCAATACTTTGTGAAAAAAACCCTAAACACTTAAATACAACATATCATCTTTCCTGAACCCAAATCTTTTTAATCCAAGATCATTCAAGGCACTCAATTATATTTTTCATGCATGAGGATGAGAAATATTTCATTAGATGTTACATCTAGTAGTTTGATGAAATTTAAATCATTGAGGAATGTTATGGGTGTGAAAGAAATCAAATTCAGTTTACTAGATATGAATGACATATTCTTGAATAAGGATTTAGTTATCCAAAGATGGGAGTTAATAACTGATAAATGATTTAATTATTTATAATGTGAAAAGTATTTCATATGGTTTTATATGTATGCAACATTTATTTTCAGTGAAAATTAATATTTATATAAATCAATGGAAAATCAATAGAATTATTTAATTTTATTAGTTGAGATTTTCAAGGTATTATATTTACCTAGTGATATCTTTTTTTAATATAATAAGTATATAATTTATATATAAAATCTTATCCATCTTGGAATTATAAAATACCATAAAATATTTAAAGATAGAGAGAAGAAAGTTGCCACTTAAATTTATCTCAGTGGATATATTTTAGTAAAGTATTTTATTTTTCTATGAGAAAATCGATTTGATAAAATTATAACTTTGAAATATTTTTTATTTTTTTATTATTAAGAAGATATTAAACATTTATTGATATTTTTTGATATTTTTTATCATTTTAAAAATATTTCATTAAGAATATTACCTATAACACCCTGATAATTTGTAAAAAAATTCTCAAATTAAATTAATATTTCATTTATATTTTTCATTTCACACAATACTATATATAGATTTTTTATATGAAAGAATTATATTTGGAATGAATTTTATACAAAATAGTTGTATTCTTGTGCTACACACAATAATTATATTAAATTTTGGCATATTTGACACTATTTTTTACTTGTGTTACACATAATGTTGAGTTCCTTTGATAGACTCAGTTACACGGAAGGTTTAATTTCACTAAACTAAACTATACTATTAACACTATTATTATAATTTTTATATCGTTACCACTAAGGAAATGGAATGGATGTTTTTAAAAAGATAGAATAAAGTGTTAACATATTATTTACACAGATATAAAATATGGGTCATTTGGTTATCAATAAGATTGAATTGAAAGTAAAAAATGTGTGAAAATAATTAAATTCTTTTTCTTAGAAAACTATTTTTCTTGGTAAAAAAACCATTTAGTCTCATTAAATTAAAAAATCCACTATAAATTAATTTTTTTTTAAAATTTATATATTATATATTAAATCAAATTATTTAAATATATTCTAATATATTTGATAAGAATAAGATAAGAATAAATCCAATTTTCTGAATAAAAATAATTATTTTTCAAAAAGTCAATTTTATAGCTTTTTAATGGGAGAGATATTTTAAAAATATTTATTTAAAATGTTATAATTTTTATTTGTAAAAATAAACATCATTTTTTTAATTTTTAATATCATAATTTACTTTGGGTTAATTATATGTATTTTTCAATGAATTTAAATTTTTTGATAAATGTAACACCACATGTAAATAAAGAATATGACATATTCATATTTATCTATATTTGTGAATAAAATATTAATATGACTTTAAAGTGGACGCTATGCTCGATGGCATACCCAACACGCAACAATGATTTTCTTGGGAATCTTACGTTGCACTCTAATAATAAAATAATATTATTTTAAATGGTAGTTAACATGTAGCCGTTGTATTGTCGGGAATGGATATAAATAACTAAAATATTATTATATATGTTTTTAAATGTTTTTACATTTATCCAATAAAAGATAAAGGCTTAAAATACGGAAAGAATTAAATTTTAGGCGTATATGGCCTAGTTTTCACTAAAGGTTCACTTATCGCCTTTTGATCGCAAACAGTCATTAAATATTGTTTTGTTCACTCTTAACCATTATATTAGACCAAATAAAACTCTTCATTATAATTGGGACATCAAAATTTACTTTGTGTAAATTTTTGGTATCTTTCGGATGAAGTTCATTTTTTAATGAATAGTGTAAACTGTTGTATTTTAATTCAAAATCTCTTTTTAATCTAATTTATTAATATTATTAGATTATATTTTGAATTGGTTTTAATGTGAAATTAGAAAATATTTTTACCATTAAATCCAATAGTGGTCATTTGAATTTATTTGACTTTGAAATCGGACTTAAACTAGTGTCAATCTTTTGATACTTATTATTTCATAAAAACACGCTATTTGTCATGACAACGGAAATTAATTATTAAATTAATTAATTTGACTTATATGTTTTTAATTTTGTAAAATAGACTTCATTTTTGAAATAAAAATATCATATATAGCTTAGGGTTCATTTTTGGGATTTTTCTGAAAAACTTCAATTTTTGATGAATAGTGAAACCAATAAGTGGTACTTACAAAAACTGATTTTTTGTTTAAATGAAATTTTACCACTTCTGTGTTTTGAATTTCAAAAATCCGAAATACATGGTTGTCATTAAGAAGTAAATTGTGGTTCAATTAGATTAAAATAATTTTTTGGTGAATAGTTCTTTTAAGTTCTTAATCGCGATTAGAGGTAATTAGTGTAGTTTAAGGTAAAAATAATGTTTTAATAAAATGAAATGTCCTAGACACATGTTCTACCCTCTTTTGATGTGTCATTTCCGACCAAGATAATCCATGGGTATACTTGGGGACCCCATGGAGCCACTTTGGTTGGAAAATGACATAAATACCTTTTATTTAATGTTAAAGTAAAAAATGACACAAACATGATATGTTTTACTAAAACAATTTTTACATTAGGTTATACAAGTTAGAATTTTTACTATAATATTTCATTAGAAAGATAAAAATATTTCTTACATCATAGTATTTTTTTTATAATTTTTAGACTTAAAATAAATTAAATTATTTTTGACATAATGATGATGCAGCAATGATCTCATTATTTAATGATTTAAATAAAATGGAATGATAATGTAATATCTAAGACCTACAAAAGTCCAAAACCTATTGTATGAGTGTATTTAGAACCCTTATCACATTATCCTAGAATTATATTAATGTGGGACCTCTTAAATCCGAATATCATTTTAAAATAAAGTGACTTTTCCTTACTTTCCAAGAGTGCCCCTCCTCTCTTCTTATAAAAGGCCCCCACCTCTACCTCCTTACCCACAGTCCCAAAGCTTTTGGATCGGCCACCCAATTCCCATTTTGTCTCTCCACTTCCCTTTATCACTCCTTGAAGCCTCAATTTGGGCAGAAGTCTTCCCAAGGAAGCCTTTGAGCTCAAACCAAAGGGAGTTACCCGATTTTATGGTAATATCTTCACTCGAGTCCTTTTGTTTTATTTTTATTTGCCAACCCCCTAAAATCTTTTTACTCTTTTCTTTTGTAACAACTCCAGTATCCTAAATATACTGGGATGATTTTATAATAATTATTCAAGCTACACATACACACACCTACATCTAATGGTTAAAGAACATACTGTTTCCGTGGATGACAAATTTCTGCCTCACGAAATGATGATTGTTCAACACTCATATAACACCATCAAAGGTGGCCATTAAGATTTCACTATATTTATATATGATATATAATATGTTTATGATTTAATTAAGCTTCTTTATTCTTCATTTGTGGCTTACCTTTATGTCTTCCATTATGGGTATACGTGATATCTTCATTTTAGGAAGTGCGGACTACCACCCCCTCAAAGTGATGTGATTCATTAATGCCATACGTGGGATGTATAAAGGATGGATTTAATGTTATTATATATGATTTTATACTGGAATTATAATATACCTCTATATCATTATTATTTATTTCCATTAAAGTATGAGATAGAAATGAAAGTAGCGTTCATGCGTACGTACGGCTTACCGTCTCCATGAACGGTGCATTTCATTTCTTATCCCCAAATGTAATGTACTATAATAAGTACATGTATATAGTGGATATATATGATGAATGATACATCTAAATGATGAATATAATTCTGGAATTAAAATATACATACCTCTCATTTAGTTTTAATTCCATTAATATGACAATGAAATGAAAGTAGTGTTCATGCGAATGTACGGCTTACCGTCTCCATGAACGGTGCATTTCATTTCTTATTTCTAAATGATTATGTGATATTATAAATACATGTATATTCTAGATATATATGATATATATGATATACAAATCAGTAATTTCATTCTGGATATAAATAACCTTTGACCACACGAACAAAATGTAATTGTAAGAAGTCCACTTTCGACTTAAGAACCAAATATCGACAAAACAAACATTATTAACATAAATGATTACATAATGTTTCTAACATGGCAGTATGTGATATAAAAGGAATAATTAACTTGAAAAAGGTTCTTAAGCGAATAGAAATTATCTCATGTTTATTATTCAGGACATTAAAGAATGATCGAGTCAAGTCGGACCCGAGGTAAGGGATCCTACTCCTCTCTTTATTTTTAAGTACGCTCTTTTATGTCATTCCTCTTAAAGATCATATTTCTTGTTATTGTGATGTTATTTTATATTAATCTTACTGTAATTTTTATGTTCAAATGATGAGAGACCATATTCTCTCTCATCAATCCATTTTGGATGTTTTGAGTGGCGCCGTTAGGCTGCAGAATTTTCGTAAGAGATCTAACCTCTCTCTTACTTTTTAAGTACTCTCCTTTATGTCACTTCTTTTAAGCACCTCTTTGTTATGTTGGGGGATGTTATTTTATATTAATCTTTCGATAAAAATTATGTTAATATAATGAGATACCCTATTTGATCTCATCAATCCATTTTTGTAAGTTTTATGTGGCGTCGTTAGGCTGCCGAGTTTTCGTAAGGGATTTTTCATTTCACTTTTATTCCCGTGAGATTTATGCGACATTTTCCACAATTTACTTTGATTGGTGTGTCTACTGCCCATTATTTTACTCATTGTGTAATATACTTTCATTTATGAGTATTTAGATCAATGTTTTATTGTCCTTATTTCACGGGGTGTATGTTTCGAAAGATACCCATGTCGGTAAGGGAACCTTTCAACCTCCTTTTTTTAAAAGACTTCGTTTGTTATGTATTTTAATTCACATACTATTATGTTGGAATATGTTCTTATATATCCTTATTTATGTATATTTTATGTCCAAGTGATGAGATTCCCTTTATCTCTCTCATCAACCCTTTTTGTAAAATTTTATGTGACGTCGTTTGGCTGTCGAATTTTACCAAGGGAACTTCTTAATCCAATTTCGATTTCTTTGGGTTCAACATGTAGTTATTGAATATGTCATCCATTGAATATGTTTGAATGACCATTGATTGTTTTACACTTAATATCCACTTATATTGGGTGTATTTATATTTTTCAGACATAATTATGAGATTTATTTATCCTTAATTTAAGGATACCTTCTTTTTAATGGATTTCATCTCATTTTACATTTCTTTTGAGACTTCATTACTGTTATGCACCAATTCACTATTATATGGTGTGTATACTGTCCTTTTACATATTATATCATGAATCCCTTTAGTCTCATGATATTATAAATTTTGTATTAAATGTTATTCCTCTATTATTTGTATTCAAGATTCTCTCATTTTGTTAAAAACTATTTAACAAAAAGATCATTTTAAATGTTTAAAAGATTTATGATTCTAAATCTTTATCTTTAATTCAATGTTTTCAAAATGGTTTTCAGAATTTATTTATATGGACATTAATGTTTTAAAATTATAATTCCATTAAAATATTCAAAGTGGTATGGGACACTTTGATTCAAAAATCTATTTTAAATGGTTTTTGAAAATGGATTGATTAATTCAATATCTGGGAATTACTTATTGTGATGCAAATGAAATGTTGTTATTGAAATGTTTATATTTTCAATATTTTATGTGTAATATTGGTACTTGTACATTTGACGGGTGGTTACGTGATGAACCATATGACGGGTGGTGCTGGGAATACCAAGACGGGTGGTTACGTTATAACCTCCAATGCATTGGGTATGGAAGTCGGCCGTATGTCTATTCCATTAAGTATGTATGGAAGTTGGCCGAATGGATATTCCATTAAGTGATATGTGTGGAAGTCGACCTTATGGTTATTCCACTTATGTAAGTTTATGTCCCAAGTTACCTTTATATGTTATGTGATCTTTATATGCGTTTTACGGTAATCATTTGGTTACAGAAGGGTAAGTAATGAACTTTTATTCACTGAAGAGTTTTTACTACTTCGAAAAGGTGAAAAGTATTACTTTGTTATAGTATACATGGTTTACTTGTTGTTTTAAAAAACTAACAGTTTTCATTATTTGTGTATCCCTTACTGAGCTTTTTATGATCAACCCAAGTTTTTGAAATGTTTTTCACATGACTTAACTTGGAATATGGTCAAGGATGGGATCAAGGGAAAGTCATGCTACATAAAACATAGAACTAGACATGTTTCTTTTTAAGAGTTTTTATTTTATGGAAACCTAGTAGAATTTTCTACTTTGTAATATTTTGAGATGTAATACTTATGTCCTAATTCTCTAAAACTCTAAACCTGAAAAGATCCTCAATGTGAATTATTCATTTAATTCAATATTAAGTAAGTTTTAAGGCTGGGGCCTTATAGTTGGTATCAAAGGTCTGTTAATATAACTTTAGAGGTTAGGGTATTCTCTAAGCATAAGTAAAATTACCATAATGGTTTGGATTTCAGAAAGAGTCATAGTTTTTAGATAAAATGAATGAGTAAATATATATTCCTCATTAGTACATGATGGTTCTGTTGATATAATCACACTGACATTTCTGTTTTTAGTGAATTGACGGATCTAGTAGGCACCAAAGAGACAACAGGTTTGAAGGAAACTGTAGTGGTTCTCTGATTAAGATACTAGATAAAATGGAGGATTCAATAAGGAAACTCGTGGTTGTTCTAAACCAACTATCAAGGAGCCATGATCAACCACTTGAACCTTGGTATGTTCTGTATTGAATCATGTATGAGATGACCAATCGATGTGGAAGTTCCGGTAATAATTATAAAGGTAACCATTAGAGTTTATATGATCCTTACTTTTGAGGTAATTATGGGTTACTCTATGATATGATGGAAAATGAAAGGAATGAGATAAACTTGAGGTTAAAATATGTTATGATTTTTTTGAAGATTTCATCTCACTTTGGGGAATGTTTTAATAGTTATATAGTTTTGGAAAAAGGACAACATGCAGACCGTGTGACAACCTGTCGCGTCAGACAAAGCTACGGGAATCGAACCCACAACCAAAGTGCGACTGGTATTTATCGCCTACCACTGGACTACGTGAATTCCCTGGTTAGTTTGACTGATTCTTTTTAGTGAGATGATTTTATTAATTAAGAGTAAGTTGATTTTGGGTTATTTATGAAAATGATTAACCAATCACGGAGGATATGTGATTAGGTTAATTACTTTTCAATACGATACTTTAAGAGAAATTGATGTTGTTTGGAGATAAATGATTCGATTTAACTTGGAAGACTTAGTGACTAAATCCTTCAAATATTTGGGTTTCAATCTTAGTTTGGTTTACTTTGAATAATTTTATGGAAATTTTTTTTATCGAATGGTCCTCGTTGAACTTTGGGTTTTGTTGGACAAATTTTGGAGATTAAGCATAGATTTTCTTTTTAAAGGGTTATCCTTTTCTGGATTATCCGATCTTGTAATAACCTTTTTGGTTTTGGTTTTGGTTAAAGTCTAAAGACATGGGAAGTATATAGTTCTATTTTTTGGATTAGGTGATTCTCTAGAAGTTGATTATAGTACTCTTAATGTGAAAAAGTCTTCCTAAATACTCGTCTTTTGGGGAAAGTATGAGTTTGTGTAAGAAATCTAGTAAATGTTGAAAGTCAACATGACAGGTAAGTATATTTCCTTACGATCAAAAATAAATTCCTCAATAAAAATTAACTTAAAACAAAAATGTTTTCTATTAACTTTTCCAACTGGGGAATTGTATACCGTTTAAAACATAAGAAGTTCGTGATTTTCTTATAGTTAACTTTCTCATAGACAGGTTTACTATCACTCTCCCTCAAGAACATAACCCTTTGCTTTTTCATTCATGTCCATGTTTTCCTACACGGAATCCTATTATGGGTTAACTCGGGTGACCTTTGTACTTATCTTTCTTTATTTTAAAGTGATTGTCTTACCGACTCTTGTTCTGATGTGGGACTTTCAAGGATGTTTCCATGCTCAATTTTAAAAATTGCGAGGACGCAATTCCCAAAAGGGGGGAAGGATGTAACACCCCAGGTAAATAATGAATATAACATTTTCATACTTATCCACATTTTTGAATAAAATATTAATATGACTTTAAAGGGGACGCTATGCTCGATGGCGTACCCAACACGCAACAACGAGTTTCTTGGGAATCTTACATTACACTCTAATAATAAAATAATATTATTTTAAATGGTAGTTAACATGTAGCCGTTGTGTTTGTGGGAATGGATATAAATAACTAAAATATGATTATATATTTTTTTAAATGTTTTTACATTTATCCCATAAAAGATAAAAGCTTAAAATATGGAAATAATTCAATTTTAGGCGTATATGCCCTAGTATTCACTAAAGGTTCACTTATCGCCTTTTGATGGTGAACCGTCATTAAATATAGTTTTTCACTCTTATACATTCTATTGGACCAAATAAAACTCTTCTTTAGAATTTGGACGTCAAAATTTATTTGTGTAAATTTTTGGTATCATTCTAATAAAGTTCATTTTTTAATGAATAGTGTAAAATGTTGTATTTTAATTAAAACCCCCTTTTTAATCTAATTTATTTATATGATTAGATTATCATTTGAATTGGTTTTAATGTGAAATTATAAAATATTTTTACCATTAAATCCAATAGTGGTCGTTGGAATTAATTTCACTTTGAAATCGTACTTAAACTAGTGTCAATCTTTTGATACTTATTGTTTCATAAAAACACGCTATTTTTCATGACAGCGGGAATTAATTATTAAATTAATTAATTTGACTTATATGTTTTGAATTTTGTAAAATATTCTTCATTTTTGAAATTGGAATATCAAATATATCTTAGGGTGAATTTTTGGGATTTTTCTCTAAAACTTCAATTTTTGATGAATAGTGAAACCACTAAGTGGTACTTACAAAAACTGATTTTTCATTTAAATGAAATTTTACCACTTCTGTGTTTTTAATTTCAAAAATCCGACATACATGGTTGTCATTAAGAAGTAAAATGTGGTTCAATGAGGTTAAAATAATTTTTTGGTGAATAGTAACTTTTAAGTTCTTAATCGCGATTAGAGGTAATTAGTGTAGTTTAAGGTAAGATTAATGTTTTAATAAAATGAAATGACCTAGACACATTTCCTACCCTCATTTGATGTGTCATGGCCGACCAATACAATACATGGGTCAACTTGGGGACCCCATGGAGCCACTATGGTTGGAAAATGACATAAATACCTTTTATTTAATGTTAAAGTAAAAAATGACACAAACATGAGATGTTTTACTAAAACAATTTTTACATGGGGTTATACAAGTCATATTTTTTACTATAAATAGTAATTAGAATTCTAAAAATATTTCCTACATCATAGTATTTTTTTATAATTTTTATACGTTATATAAATTAAATTATTTATGACATCATGATGATGCAGCGATGGCCTCATTATTTAACGATTTAAATAAAATGGAAAGATAATGTAATATCTAAGACCTACACATGTCCACAACCTATTGAATGAGTGGATTTCAAACCCTTATCACCTTATCCTCGAATTATATCAATGTGGGACCTCTTAAATCCGAATATCATTTTAAAATAAAGTGACTTTTCCTTACTTTCCAAGAGTGCCCCTCCTCTCCTCTTATAAAAGGCCCCCACCTCTACCTCCGTACCCACACTCCCAAAGCCTTTGGCTTGGCCAAACCCTGCCCATTTTGTCTCTCCACTTCTCTATATTACTCCTTAAATCCTCACTTTGGGCAGAAGTCTTCACAAGCAAGCCTTTGAGCTCAAACCAAAGGGAGTTACCCGATTTTATGGTAATATCTTCACTTGAGTCCTTTTGCTTTATTTTGCTTATCCAACCCCCTAAAATCTTTTTATTCATTTCTTTTGTAACAACACAAGAATCCTCAATATACTAGGATGTTTTTAAAAGAATTATTCGAGCTAAACATACACACACCTACATCTAATGGTTAAAGAACATACTATTTCCGTGAATGGCGAATTTCTGCCTCACGAAATGATGATTGTTCAACACTCATATGACACCTTCAATGGTGGCCATTAAGATGTCACTATATTTATATATGATATATAATATTTTTATGACTTAATTAAGTTTCTGTATTTTTCATTTGTGTCTTACCATTATGGATTCCATTATGGGTATACGCGATATCTTCATTTTAGGAAGTGCGGACTACCGCCCCCTCAAAGTGATATGATTCGTTAATTCCATATGTGGGACGTATAAAGGATGGATTTAATGTTATTATTTATTATGTATACTGGAATTATAATATACCTCTATATAATTATTATTTCATTCCATTAAAGTATGATATAAAAATGAAACAATCCTACATGCGTACGTACGGCTTACCATCTCCATGAACGGTGCATTTCATTTCTTATCCCCGAATGTAATGTACTATTATAAGTACATGTATATAATGGATATATATGATGACTGATACATCTAAATGATGAATTTAATTCTGGAATTAAAATATACATACCTCTCATTTAGTTTTAATTACATTAATATGACAAAGAAATGAAAGTAGTGTTCATGCGTACGTACGGCTTACCGTCTCCATGAACGGTGCATTTCATTTCTTATTTCTAAATGATTATGTGATATTATAAATACATTTATATTATAGATATATATTATATATATGATATCTAAATCAGTAATGTCATTCTGGATAAAAAGAACCTTTGACCACACGAACAAAATGTAATTGTAAGAAGTCCACTTTCGACTTAAGAACCAAATATCGACAAAACAAACATTATTAACTAAAATGATTACATAATGTTTATAACATGGCAATAAGTGATATAAAATGAATAATGAACTTGAAAAAGGTTCTTAAGAAAATATAAATTAACTCAAGTTTATTATTCAGGACGTTAAAGAATGATGGATTCAAGTCGGACCCGAGGTAAGGGATCCTACTCCTCTCTTTCTTTTTAAGTAAGATCGTTTATGTCATTCCTTTTAAAGATCATATTTATGGTTATTGGGATGTTAGTTTATATTAATCTTACTGTAATATTTATTTTCAAATTATGAGAAACCATATTCTCTCTCATCAATCCATTTGGGAAGTTTTGAGTGGCACCGTTAGGCTACTGAATTTTCGTAAGAGATCTAACCTCCCTCTTTCTTTTTAAGTACTCTCCTTTATGTCACTTCTTTTAAGCTCCTCATTGTTATGTTCGGGGATTTTCTTTTATATTCCTCTTTCTATAATAATTATGTTAATATGATGAGATACCCTATTGATCTCATCAATCCATTTTTGAATGTTTTATGTGGCGTCGTTAGGCTGCCGAGTTTTCGTAATGGATTTTTCATCTCACTTTTATTCCCATGAGATTTATGCTACATTTTCCACAATTTCATTTGAGTGGTGTATGTACTGCCCATTATTTTACTCATTGTGTAATATAATTTCATTTATGAGTATTTACATCAATGTTGTATTTTCTTTCTTTCACGGGGTGTATGTTCCAAAAGATACCCATGTCGGTAAGGGAACATTTCACCCTCCTTTTTTTAAAAGACTTCATTTGTTATGTCTTTTAATTCACATACTATTATGTTGGGATATGTTCTTCTATATACTTATTTATGTAAATTTTATTTCCAAGTTATGAGATCCCATTTATCTCTCTCATCAACCCTTTTTTTAATATTTTATGTGACGCCGTTAGGCTGTCGAATTTTACCAAGGGAACTTCTTAACCCAATTTCGATTTCTTTGGGTTCAACATGTAGTTATTGAATATGTCATTGATTGAATATGTGTGAATGACATTTGATTGTTTTAAACTTAATATCCACTTATATTGGATGTATTTATATTTTTCACACATAATTATGAGATTGATTTATCCTTAATTTAAGGATACCCTCTTTATAATGGATTTCATCTCATTTTACATTTCTTTTGGGACTTCATTGTTGTTATGCACTAATTCACTCTTATATACTGTGTATACTGTCCTTTGACATATTATATCATGAATCCCTTTATTCTCATGATATTATAAATTTGGGATTTAATTTTATTCCACTATTATTTGTATTCAAGAGTCTCTCATTTTGTTAAAAAACATTTAACAAAGATATCATTTTAAATGTTTTAATGATTTATTATTCTAAATATTTATCTTTAATGTCCATGTTTTCAAAATGGTTTTCAGTATTTATTTATATTGGCATTAATGTTTTAAAATTATAATCCCATTAAAAGCAATAAAGTGGTATGGAACACTTTGATTCAAAAATCTAATTTAAATGGTTTTTGACAATGGATCGATTAATTCAATATCTAGGAATTACTTATTGTGATTGCAAATGAAATGTTGTTATTAAAATGTTTATATTTTAAATATTTTATGTGTAATAATGGTACTTGGACATTTTACGGGTGGTTAGGTGACGAACCATATGACGGGTTGTGTCATGAATACCAGGACTGGTGGTTACGTTATAACCTCCAATGCATTGGGTATTGAAGTGGGCTGTATGGCTATTCCATTAAGTATTTATGGAAGTTGGCCTAATGGCTATTCCATTAAGTGATATGTGTGGAAGTTGACCTTATTGTTATTCCACTTAAGTAAGATTATGTCCCAAGTTACCTTTATATGTTATGTGATCTTTATTTGAGTTTTATGGTAATCTTTTGGTTACAGAAGGGTAAGTAATGAACTTTTATTCAGTGAAGAGTTTTTACTACTTCTAAAAGGTGAAAAGTATTACTTTGTTAATGTATACATGGTTTACTTGTTGTTTTGAAAAACTAATAGTTTTAATTCATTGTATATCCCTTACTGATCTTTTTATTCTCATACCAAGTTTTTGAAATGTTTTTCACAGGACTTAACGTGGAATAGGGTCAAGGATGGGATCAAGGGAAAGTCATGATACCTAAAACCTGGAACTAGACAAGTTTCTTTTTAGGAGTTTTTATTTTACAGAAACATAGTAGAAGTTTCTACTTTGTAATCTTTTGAGATGTAATAGTTATGTCCTAATTCTCTAAAACACTAAACCTGAAAAGATCCTCAATGTGAATTATTCATTAAATTCAATATTAAGTAATGTTTAAGGTTGGGAACGTATAATAAATACTAAATTATAATTGTAAAATACTCTTTCATTTAACTTATTTATATTGTTACAGTATATTTTAAATTATATATACAGTTTAACTACATCAATTACAAATAAATTAGTCTAATTTGGGTCATTTTAATCAATTTCACATTGAATTTGGATATAAAAACATTTCAATCATTTGATCCTTTTCACTTTAAAAATCAAATTAATGACATGATTCTGGGATTAATTTTAAATTAATTTTTAACACTAATATTTTTGGAGTTTGAAAAGATGGATTATATACTTCTAATAAGATTAATTTACAATTTTTAGTAATTTGATATTTTTGTGACAAAAAATATTAGTGAAAGTAATTAAATTTATTGCAAGGATTAAGGTAAAAACACGTTTTATTATTGGTTAAACTATCACTTCCAAATAACATAGAAATGTTTCAATAATCCCTTTTATGGACATATTTATGACATATACTCCTTTTTTAGTAACTTTCACTATTCATGGTGACATGTTATTCATTGGAGGTCTCTCAATATTGTTTAACTTTTTATATTTTAAAACATTTCACTCCTCCTCCACTATAAAAATGCAATAACCACCCCAATATCCTCACACATCTCGTGACACTTTTTATTATAAAAAACCAGCCCATATAATCTCAAAAATAACCTCATATTAACCTATAATTCTCACAATTTTTAGAATTAAAAATAAGCCATTTGGTTCAAACCAAAAGGAGTTTCCTAGAAAAAAAAGGTAATGTTATTCAATATGAATTTCTACTTTATTTCATTCTCCACCCATTAAGATATTAATATTACATTATTATATAATAAAATATGTTTACTATATATTTTTTTATGTTTAAATTTGGATATTTTATCTTACAAATTCAAATACTTCTATAAAATGGGAAATTAACTTATATTTTGTGTGTAAAGTAACCTACCACCTCGTTAAAAGGTGTCATACATTTACAAATTACCAAATCTCATGGTTGGGAAATATGATAGAAATAGTGTTTTTATATGATATATATTATATTTAATATTTATTTTTTCTTCTTTAATTATTATATAAAACCTAACTTATTTCTTTCAATTTTGTGTAAATACGATAATATCGATTGTGGATGTGTGGACTACTAACTCCTCAATGCGATGTTATTTGTTCCCAGTTTTAATGGAATTTATTGAGGATGAATTTATTAAATTTATATAATATTTAAGAAATAATTATAATATAATAATTATAATTTTTATGTATATATTTAATTTACATTCTTTTTTCAACGTGCCATGAAAAAAGATACATGATTCATGCATACATGCGGCCTACCATCTTTATGATGGTGTATCCATTTTATATTTCTATATTTTATAAATTATTATAAATATCTATATAATAAATATATATGGTGTTTATATCTTGTTTTACATTATTAAAACAATTAAATCATGATATATGTAAGATTATCATGAATAAAAATTCAAAACATATTTGAAAATCAAAGTGGATACTACCCGAATTTTTACATTGACATTCTATTGTTTCTAAATGGGAAATATAAATATAAAAGTATTAACATATGGTATGATATATAATAATTGGTTTATTAGGTATATCTATAATAATATTTTATTTATTATATAGGTGGTTTGAACTTGTACAAATAATTCCATGAATTAAGGTAATGGTTTTCTCATCTCACATTTATTTCTCTGAGATGTATTCCTTATTGAAAACTCATTAAATATATTTTCTTGGTATAATTACAGTGAAGGTATTATATTATTATTATAAATAAATTTATGGGTATTTACATATCAATTTTATTTTCTTTCTTTCCGGTGGTTATCATTCAAAAGCTACAAAATTTGTAAAGTCATTTTGTCTCAATTTTCCTTCATAGAGAGACATGTCATGGTATACACCTATATTATTTTTATGAGGTGTAAATAATGAGCATTGACATGTTATATCATGAATATATTTTCTTAAATTATATTTTAGTCATAATTTAATATTATTACATAACTGATATTATTATTTAGTGTGAATAAAGTGGTAACTATTTATTGCTACATTCTCATAATTTAATGTGATTGTTAATGATTATGCTTCCATTGATGAAATTATATTACCAATTTCTCAACAACTCTCATTAATTATCATATAATCTGGTTATTCATGATATCTTCAATTAAGGGTACCATTTTTTACACTTTTTTACTTAATATATTTAAGAATTATGTAGTGATATTTATTTTTAAAATGAATAGTCATTATTCAAGGATCGATAAATGTCAGTGACGGTAAAAAGATTAAATTCAATTATCTGAATGGAAATGGTTTAAAATATATTTCATTAATTTTATATATTATTAAGTTGTTTATAATTAAAATCTATTATTATTATTATTACTATTATTATTGTTTTTGGATGTGGGTTCAATTATGAATATTAAGATTTGTAAGGGGATTGGGTTCGATTTTACAACTATAAAACAATGATAAAAAATTTCTAATTGTATCACTTTTAAACAACACAATTTTTTTCACAATATATTGAGTGAGACTCTATGAATCCATAGATAGATATCAAGAGATTGATAGTGTTCTTATTTCCCTCCTCTCTCATTCTAACAAGAGAACATAATGAGTACATCCTCCCTGTGAATAATTATATTGTTGTCAACCACAAAAAACACTTGTGATTAGGATAATTCCTGGTATAACCTAGTGATTATATGGTGATGTACATAAATTGTGGTGCATATTTGGATTACAAATATTTGGATTCTACACTTCGAAAATATAGTTGATTGAAATAATCGCTAGATATAGTCATTCAGATCATCGATAAAGATAGAATTACAAGAAGATGTAATTCAATATTGACTAATAAATTAATGATAAATTACTTGTGAAGACTATTCTTCAACTATCTCTTACTTTTTAATATACTCAAGTAATCTATGGTTTTAATTATACATGAATATTTTATCATGTGATCTAATTTTTAGACTTAAATTATGAATAAAATCATTTTTGTACATACCAAATCAAGGAACTTATACTATGTTAGACACCATCAATTTGGGTAATTATTGTATAAGTATCTCTCAAATATATAATGAGGGTATTTATGTTGACTTTTATAATAATTCAAATTAATTTTAAGAGATGTATTTATTATGTTTATGACACCAATGACTAAAATTATTTACATATTTAGTCTTCATTATTTATATAATGAAAATATAAACATTTTTAATAATAAAATCTATGAATCATGTATTTTTAACAAAATCATTATACATTTTAATGTTCACTTTTTCTTAAAATTAGTTTATAATAACATTTAATATAATTTTAATAAGATATATTGAACAAAAAAAAGTTAAGTGATGCATGTTATATGGTCAGGAAACTCAAATAGTATCTAAAACCTATTAAGTAGGTTACTAAATCTTTAACCCTAGAACTTATTAACATGGATCTATTTGGGTCACTAATGATAGCTATCCGTAGTGGTAAATAAATTTTTTATGTTTTTTTTATGACATCTCATGTTTCAATTGGGTGTATTTTTATGATGTAAAAGTCAATCTCATACTATTTTTTAAGATATTGAAAATTACTAATAAATTAAAAAGGACAAAAATTATTTTATTTAATAAGTTAACGTATCATAGATTTTGACAATCATTAATTAAATTAATTTTTTTTCAAGAATGGAAATAATTATAAATTTTTTACCCCTGAGATATCTCAATGAAATAGTGTTTTTAAACGATGAATAGGACTTTAAAAGAAATTTCATGAACAATAATGTTAGAGTTTATCATGCCAACATAATTTTGGGTTGAAGCTATTAATATAATATGTCGTTACATAAATATTTTTCCATTAAGTCCAATATAGAATAATACTCTCCTTAAACTTTTGAATAGTAGGAAAAAATGTTATTAATATAATGATTTTTTATTAAAAGTGTATATCTTGAACACCAAGGATTATATTAGAACTTTCCATCTAAATTTTAATGAATTAATCATCCTATTTTATTATAACACTTCCAAGTGTTATAAATTTTGTATTAAGAAGTCAAAGATAGTTACAAAATCCACTTGTGTAAAATATCTTGAAATTTATCCTTTTGATCCCAAAAATATTCAAATAGATGTATTATGTGATTACATGGATGATATAAGATATAAACATCTTTTTTTTTGAAAAAAAATGGTGACTAAGATCTCAATAAAGAAAAATATAGTCTTGAAAGTGATGATTCATATGAACATGAATGTATGCATCATATATATCCTAGAGCCTTATATAATCATCCATTATAATATGTTATTGTACGATTTTATGAATGTTTTAGGACTATAATATATTCTATTAATATATCTTACTATTATGCATATCTATCCTAGATACAACCTAAAACTATATATAAATCCTTAAGTGATAAAATTTAAATAGATCTTATATAATAAAAATAAAACTAGTTTATGAAAAATAAGGATTGATAATTAGTTGATAGACCCTTTTATTTTCCAATAGTTATAATTGAATTGGGTTTTAGATTTAACCAACATGATCACGGTGTTATCACTATAAATAAGTCTTAGTATGTTGCTAATGGTTACAACAAAAAAGAATAATTTGATAATAAGGAAGACATTTCTCCTATATTTATGTTAGAAAACATTAGAATCCTTATAGGTGATACATCATATATAAATTTTGAATCATATAATATAGATAATAAATCTTATTTTTTAAGTATTTTTCTAATAGAGTAATATTTTGTTGAATATCCTCCTTGTTTTTAATTTATTAATTTTCAAAATAATCCAACATACCAATGACCTATATTATTCTAAACAATCCCCTAGAGATTTGTATAAATTTTATGTTTTATCTTTTATCAAATATAAATTTTTGAATTATATTTACCCACATTATATAATAACATTCCTTCAAAATAAATTTTTTATGTTTAAATATTTTTTGATTATGTGATTTTTGTAGTGAGAAAGCAATGTTTCTTCAAATTATTTTCAAAAATAAGGAAAAAGGTTATGAAATTCGCATGATATTTGGGTGAAATTTATTTATTTTGATTCTTATTTATCAAAAGTATTTTGTTAATTTCATGAATCATATTAGTTAAATAAATTATTTACTTACTTTTTTTTGACATTAATGAAGTAATACTTATTAAATTCCTATGAATTTTAATATCATTACTGACAATGATGAATTTTTAAAAATAATTAACAGAAATATATAAATAAGACTAAATAAAGTCATAATTTATCTAACTGAATTAAGGTTATAAATTATGTTTTAGGTATTTTTATTTTCTAGATTTTAATAAAATCATATAGTGTCTAATTTAATTACTAACTAAATAATTTTGAAATATTTAAAATGAATTCTTTATTTATCATTCATTTTTCTAGAAACCATTAATTTAAAAAAAATTATAATTCTAATAATCACTTATAAGGATTTATGTTAGATATAAAGTGTACATAAAAAACCTTCAACTTTATACGAAAATATTTAGTTTAATGTTAAATTAAAAAATAAACACTTTGTTTCATTATCAATTATTGAATCCTGTTATATTTCAGTTGGATGATATTGTATATAGGTATTGTGGATAAAACACTACATAAGTGATTTTGGATTAAATATTGATCATGTACCAATACAAATTTAAAACAATTATCCTATTAATATTCAAATTAATCCAATATTCTATTTAGGAAGAAATCATATAAAATTAATGAATAATGTTTAAGATATCATACAGATTAATGTTATATGTGTTTGGAATTCATTTTTATTCTGAAAATAAATTAGAAAAAGTAATGATAATCCACTTCCCGATATTACAATTTGATTTTATTAAAGTCTAATAATGATTATTCTACTTGTGAAGGACACATATTTAATTATGAATTTCATTTAATTATATAAGTGTTTTAATCTCTATTATTTATATTCCTAAGAATTTATGTATTTGATGTGTTATAATTTTTTCACTAATTACGTAGTTTATTTAAAAAAATTAATATCATTTAATAAAGAGAAAAATTGAATGAATTTTTTTTATAGTTTTTTTAACATGTCACTACATATAACTCTATAACCATTGAATCTTTGAGTCTCTTCCTTACTTAACTACATCAGCATGAATAGTTTGAATAAAATATCAATGAACTAATTAGTTTAGTAGTTTTGGAATACTAGATTACATAAATGATAACCATATTACAAATTTAATGATAAATAAAACAACATACAAGACATGGAATAATAAACTAAACCCTTGATACTAATTCTAAGAATCCGTCTTCATATACTAGGGAACATAAACAAAATAAGGGTGAGATTAAATGTTGTGTAAAGATAACTACAATGGAATAAAAAAATGATTAAATTATCAAAATCATTATGTAATGGTATATATATGATCAGACATTCCATATAAATATCCTGGTAAGTCATAATCAATATATCATGGTAGATGGCTAAAACACATGTCATTTAGTCAATAAACTAAGAATGAAATTCATCCAAAGATAGGACTAAGAGAACATCTCATGGATGATAATAATAATTGAATTATTTATAATGGTAATAGTTATTTTTGGGAAACAATGTTTCCTAAGAACATTATACCATTATCATCTATATATATTCTCAAGATACATTAACTATGTGGGTGGAAACCTATATATTCTGCTTTGAAACAAACTGAAATGGGTTTCCACTAAATGATTTCATCTCATGGGACTACAGATGCATCAAATTGATTAAATTTAGAGGAACCTAACCAATGTAGTGAATTTACAAATCATTCCTCATTTATATAATAATATATTTAATTATTGAACAAAATTCATTATCATTAAACATACATATTGAGTAAAAGATACAGATTTATTAATATTACCCTAGTTAATCAAGAAAATGTCAATGTGAACATCATATGTAAAAATGTTATATGGTTAAGGAAGTAATAATATCCATTGAATGAGAATATTTATATTTAATATGAATTTAATATACAACTAAAATGATCATAAGGAATTGATTGTTTCAATTGAAACCTAACTATCCTAAAATAGTGATATTACAAATATAATTTTTACCACTTAGGAATTTTCAAGTCAAAACTCCTTGGATGATATAATTCAAAGTGAAACATAAAATTCCATGAATTATGAGTGAATCATGATATTTAATAAAAAATAGGAATTATATACTGTAATGTTTTATGAATTGATTGATAATTACCAATAATTCTCCCTGGAATTTTGATTGGGATAAAATCCCTAACCTTGTGTTTCTTTTTGGGTAATCATACATTAAACTTATTTATATCGGTTTTGAACATGATAATAAATTATTCCAAAAAAATATTAATATTATAAAAATCATATATTATCTTTTTGTGATATCTTATTACCCATTTTTTAACAATCATTCACTATATTTACAATTTCAGGTGTTAATTTACATGTTTTGTTAGTACGTTTTGACATTTTATTTTTCATATTCATAAGTGTATCAACATTTCATAATCTACAGAATTTAAAATATGATGTAATTATAATATATATTCATTATATATATATATCTATAATAATCCTTAATAATTTTAAATATTAAATGAAATGCTCCTTCCATATAGACGATAGGACAAACGTATGCATGAATGCTACATCAATTTCATTTTCATATTTAATGGAATGAAAAGAAAATAATATATATATGTATATATATTAAAATTAAATTAAAATAATTTCATCCTATATAGAAAATATTATAATTAAAATAATCTTTTATACAATTCATCAATAGCGTGAATGAATCATACCACTTTGAGAAGGTGGTAATCCACATATCCCCAAGCAAAGTTATCATATTCCCACAAAATGGTTAACATAATGGTAAGTGTTATATAAAAATTAAAAACTCATAAATTTATAAAAAAATTCATATTTAAAATATAGAAACTATAAATCCAAAATTATTCCAAGCATTAATTGTGTAATGGAAGAACGGAGGGCATAGGTTCGTGAGGCGGTAGTCCAACGTACACACAAAGGATTATTGCATATCCCATTTGATGTATGTGTGTGAATGTATCAGTTGAATTATTATCAATAAAATATATTTATATTTAATATAATATGGTTATTATATAATCATTATATACAACTTATTTATGGGTGGGGTAAAATAAATAATTAAAAAAATCTCATTAAAGAATGTTACCTCTTATTCGGGTTAGTCCTTTTTTCTTACACCAAATGACATCATCACTTGAATTTCATCCAAAAATGAGGCTTTAAAGATGAGGTAAGAGATGTTTTGAAATTATTTACAGAGTTTTTAGATTATCTAAATAAATTTATAGTTGTGAATAAATGGAATGGGTGGGTTCTTTTTTATAGTTGTCAAGGAGTGTAATTCTTTACAATTTTTGAAGTAGAGAATTCCAACATCTCATTTCATGTAATGCGGCTCTAATAATTTTTCAAATTCTATAAAATATATAAAATAGTCTATATATGGTCGTGAAATATTTTTTTTAGGTTTCTAGGGCACATAATCCCTTATTTTTAAGGTGTTGTCCCTTGTAAACATAATTCAACCTTAGTTGTAGTAATTAATATTAATTAAATTCACTGACATTTATCACCAGAAATTAATATTACCTGATTAATAATTTTAAATTATTATGAATCCAAACATAAAATACATTTTTATAAATTTCAATAACATAAAAAAATAAATTATTTTAAAATTAATCCCTAAGGCGGGATAAGAAAGCTGGTTATAAAAGGAAAAATGTTTAAAAGATTGACATGATTTTATAACTAATTAAAACATAAAAATCATTAGAAAGGAATATATTGTATTCATTGATGTATATTTTAAATAATTAAACATTAAATCTAATTTAAAATTTTATTTATCAGTACACATTATATAGGCAAAACATACCTTTTTAATTGAAATTTTGTATTTGTCACCATTAATGAAAAATTAAACCATCAAATAAAATTATCAAAAACTATCCCTAAGATAATATTTATGTTAAACATTCAAAAATGAAGTTTATTTTGACATAAAAAATTTATTAAATTGTCAAAATTTATATTTTATATATGTTCTCCATTAAAAGACTGTAAAACTGCCTTTATAAAAATATTAATTTTTGTGTGTTAAAATGGGCATGTTCTTATCTTTTTTTAATAAAATATATTCGATGAATGTAAAAAAATATGGTTTATTATATAATACATATATTTAATTAATATCATTCCCTAATAGTATTTAATTTAATTTAATTGGATTAAATTCCATTTTGGCATAAAAATATTTTTTATAAATACATTCCCATTATATTGAATTAATTCTTATATAAGTATAAAATTAAATTCTAACAACTTAATTAATCCCTATATTATTAAATTATATTTAATCATATTCATGAATTACTATTTAATGTCTAGGTTATATCTTATTATATGAAATATCAATATTTTTAATAATGTAATATTGCTCGGTAAAACTCTATCTCGCATGCTATGAAAAATACATATCAATGTCATTATTGGTTGTATGAAATGCTAACCTTGGTGATATGTGTTGATAAATATAAAAATTATGTTTACTATAACATAATATTTATATACTTTTTTTTATAAATCTATCTAGGAATAAAATTAAATTTACTCTAACTGGAATATTTTATAATGTCTGGGGGTGTTACATTATCCCAACCTTATATAAATTACATCATCACAATTCAAACATGATCAGAGTAATAAAGGGATTTATTTTTGTAAATACTATTTATTAAAAACCCACATTTTAAATAGGTTTAAAACAACATATTATTAATAATATGTAAATGGAAATGAGAAGGTAAACCTAAAACTAGGCTTCTGAATAAGAGAAAATTAGGAAAAACATTGACATGTAACAGAAATATATCTACCATGTTTTTATGGAGAGTTATAAAAAACATGTTTATCGAAAAGTTGATAACCACAAATTCTTAAACCATATTTATGAAAAGGCCATTGATATTAAAAATGAAGATAATAAGACAAAATTTTTGTTTTAAGACCATTTTTCTTAGAGTTGATGGATTCATTCACACTGCAACAATATAAGTAAATTTCTATTTCTATTTTATAAGAAAAAAATCATCCATTCCTTGTTTCATGAACTATTTATAATTCATCACATTAAAAATATTTAATCCTATGGTGAATTAATACATCAATATCTAAAACAACATCGAAAGGTCAAGTTAAACCATTTTATAAATAGTCAACCTTTACACAAGATTATGATCCAACACATTAGAAAAAATTTCACTATTGTTTATGGAATACAATTTATATTATCTATATGAATTTTCTCTTTATGAAACATCATTTTCTCAACCTCAGGAATATATTGAGAATTATCGTTCCCTCATCCTTGTGTTTCCCAAAAAAATTAAAGTGATATTGAATCACTTTTCCTTATACTATTCATCATTTTCTTTCAAATCCTTAATGAAATTGTTCTACAGTACATGGATTATATATTTAATAACTCATATAACTAGTAAATCATTGATAAAATACTAAAATTATATAATTATTTTTTCTAAATACAATAACATTAATCATTCCACTTCAGTTGTATCAATAATAAAACTTGACATTGATCCCATAACTTTTTCAGAGGTATGTTATATTGACTATTGGGACATTTTTTTTCATATTACCCAATATCCTTATAGTTGTAACACTAAATAATATTGCTGCCATTCCTTCTATTGAATTATTTTTCACAGTTACCCTTTTCTCCAAACATATAAAAAACTCCCAATATATCCATTTATTTCATAGGAATAATCTTTCAGTAATTATCAGATTTTAGAAAATCATTGTTTACCTTTTTCATCATTGACTCATTCCCTTTTTCATGGTGTTCATGATTCCTATTATTCTATTTGGTTTCTTTAAATATTTATTATCTTGAGATTTCTTTCTCCATTTTGATGGCACATTAAACTATATCTTTTTTTGACTAAAATGTTTGAGAAACCAAATAATATTTTGTATTTGGATCAAGACCATCGAAGAACTGTTCACACATGCACTCTATTTTGTCAATGTAATTTTAAGAATACTTGCATAACCGTGTTAAGGTGGATTAATAATCTGACACACATTCTACTTCTTTATTATTTAAGCTAATAAACTTTCTCTCAATCTCAATTTGTTGATCACAAGGGATGAATTTATTGAGGAACGTTTCATAAAATTTCTCCATTTCATGAGTTCTATTTCATCTTCATCCCTACTATTATGGACCAATGTCTACCACGGATCTATATATCTATTGATACAATACACTAAAACAATAACCTTTTCTTTTTCACCACATACCAATTCCATGAATATCTTCAACAAAGACTAAATCAATTGATAAAAAAACTATATTAGTTGTCCTATTAAATGATTATTGTTTATGCTACATAATGTTACCCAACATAATAAATTCATGTGGTTGAAGAGGATGATCCATTAAGGATAAGTTTTCTTCATAAACAGCTTATGATTTGCTAAGATTACCACAATTTTATCTATTCAAATACTATCTATATTGGTTGACTCAATACTACAATCTCTAAATTTTCCATCAGTAGTGACACCATTTAATCTTTTAGGATATATTTCTAAAAAGTGCCTCATACTGTATTAGTTCATCAGATTATAATCATTTTATAATTCTAATTATGGTCTATAACTTAAAATAAATTGATAAAATTATGCATAGTTAATTTCATAATCATAAACATGGTTTCTTTTGAGATATCCCTACTATAATTTCCTTCAATATGTTTTTTATAGAAAACATGAATGGTTATATGTGTAACTTCGAAGACTAGAAAACTATGTTTTTAGTAAGGCCCATCAACATATACCATGTTTCACTTGAGTTAGTACCGATGTACCATTACATAGTTGAACATCTGTTCTAGGACCACATCCATTAGTAGTGTAAAGACAGTATTGTATTTCTAGGATGACCCACATAATCCCCTCTCCAAAATTTTATGAAGTTCATATATAAGTATACTAAAATTAAATCATATTCATATATTATCTAATATATGTTTTCCTAAATCTAGTTTCCAAGGTTTCTACTAAGAATCTTATAATTCAAACTGTATGGCCCGAACCCCATAAGCTCAGAGTTAGTACCTTATTTTATTACATTGGAATTATTATATGGAATCAAATCCTGAATGGACGATTAGTTTATTAGATTAGGAAAACCCAAATAAATACATGATACAAATATAACATTTGGAAATATAAAAAAAATAATACATAACAAGGATTAATAATCTTCATTACTAAAACTCATTCTATGAATTCATCATATATCCTAGGGAAAGGAAACAAAATAAGAGTGAGCTCAAATCCTCAATATGGGTACGTTAAACAGAATCAATAGTGAATTAATGATAATAGTCATCATGGAATGGTAAATAATTAAGCACACATTACATATAAATATCTTACTACGGGAAACTAAATATTGAATTGTAGATAACTGAACCACATTCCATTTAATCAATAAATAGTGAATTGAATTTATCCATAGATATTTCAAATGAAAAATTTAATTGATAATAATAAATATTAAATTCTCAAAAAAATTAATGCATAATTACTAAATTTCATATTTCTCAAGAACATGATACATTAACTATCATGATTTATTATCAAGGCAGTTTAAATATATGGGTACAAATCAATCTATTCTTCATGGAAATAAACTCAAAGGGTATGTATCCAATTGATTTCATCTCATAAGACAACCAATGCATTAATGTTTTTTTATTTATCATTCATAGACCAGGTTAGTGAATCTAAAAATCATTAATAATATATTGATATATTAATTTAAATTATTAAAAACATTAATTATCATTAAACATCCATATTGATTAAAAGATATATATTTATCAATATTTCCCATGTTAATCAAATAACTGTCAAAGTGAACATCATATGCGGAAAGTGTTTGATGTTTATGAAATAAAACCATTTATTTCATGATAATATGGATATTTAATATTTATTTCATTTATAATAAAAATTATCACAACAGAGTGTTTGTTATGAGAGAATGTTAATAGGAACAAAAGAAAGTGATATTTAAAGGATAACATTTTTCCACTTGGTATCATTCAAGTCAAAACCACTTAGGTGAGATAGTTAAAAGTGAAACTTAAAATACCATTATGTATTAGTGAATCATGATATTAAAGAAAAAATGGATATTATATACACCAACATTATGTGAATTGGTCCATAATAATAACTATGTATCGATGGAATATAAATTGGGACAAAATCTTTTACCCTGTGATTTCTTTTCGGTGAACGGCCTTTAACCTCATGTATAAATATTTCAAATATTCTAAATAAATATAATAGAATCATACTCATATTCATAATATCATTTATTATCTTCTTATAATATCTTATTACTTATTTATTATAATATTTCATTATTTTTACTATTTCGGGTGTTAATTGCTTAGTTTTTTAGTATTTTTTGACATGTTATTTTATTATTAGGTAGATCATGATTTTATAATATATATAATGTAATACCTGATTTAATTATAATATATATTAATTATTTATATATTTATAATCATCCATAATATTTGGACATAGAAAATGAAATGCACTATTCATGGAGGTAATATGTCGTAAATAAAAATGCACACTACATCAATTTAATGGTAATATTTACAAAAATAAAATAAAAATGTTATATATGTGTATTATAAATATGTTATAATAATTATACCACATATTTCACATGTTTTAATTTGTATAATATTTTATACATTCCATTTATTTTGTGAAGGAATCACATCGATTTGAGGATGTGATAGACTACACATCCCCAAACGAAGTTATTATATATCTAAAAAATTGAATACCAAAAGGTATGTGTTATATAAAATATAAATAGTCATAACTAAATCATAAATAACATATATATAATATAAAATGTATAAATACATCATTATTATAAACTTTAAAGGTGGTAATGGAAGAATGAATGACATATGTTTGTTAGGTGGTAGATCATCGTATACATGAAAGATGATTACATATCTGATTTGATGGATTTGTGTGAAGGTGTAGGTATAATAACAAGAAAAATAACATTTCATTATATTTAGGATACATAGGTAATAATATAAATTGAAAAAAAAATATTGAAGTGGTGGATAAAGAAATAAAATAAAATCACTCATTGAAGAATGTTACTTCTAATTCAGGTAACTCCTTTTTGTTTATACAAAAAGACATCCTTGGATGTAATTATTCTTAATGTTAGTCTTATAGGAAGAATTTATGGGTTTTTGATATGAATTTTTTTGTATTTTAGGAGACACAGGTTTCTAAATGATTGAATAAATCAGAGCGAGAGTTTCTTTGAATATTAGAGGAGGGGTGGTGTTCTAGTACATTTTAGAAAAAGGGAATTCCACCATCTGTTTTCCCATTTCATTTTGCTCCAATAATGGTATAAATTTTATATAGGGAGAATATGGTCTAAATAAGGGAATAAAATATGTTTTCTACATATTTCTTGGTCGTTTTCAAACTTCTAATTAGGGTTTAATCCCTTGTTAAGAATCAACCTATCTTAATGGACGTAATTAATTTTAATTATTTTCACTATTATTTTTTATCATAAAGTAATTTTACCTCATAAATCATTATCTATTTTTTTGATTCTAAATATTGAATAAAATTTTCAGAATGAAAATAAAAGATGTGTCATAAATTATTTTATAATAAATCCTGTAGATGAGATGGGAAAGTGGATTTTTAAAGTAAAAATGTTCAACAATTTGATATGTTTTATATCCAATTTCAATGTAAAATTGACTAAAATTACCTAAAAATTACTATTTAATTTATAATTAAACTAATTAAACATTAAAACCAATTTGAAATATAATTTAACATTATAAATAATGTATAAAAAAATACATTTCAAATTAATATTAATTATATGTTGCATTTTATAAAAAAATGAAACTCTGCACAATGATTCAAAAAATTCAACCTTTGAAAATTTTTAAATTTAGATTTATAAAAATTAATTTTATTTTATGAATGTTATTAATGTTTAAAAATATATATTTAATATAATTTCCCTATTAAATGTGTAAAATTCCTTTATAAAAACACTGAGTTTCATGTGTAAAATTTGGACTATTCTTATCTTATGTTTATCAAAGATATTCGATAAATGTGAAAAATATATTACGGAATATATAATATATATATTCAATTAAGATATTTTCTTAATATTAGTCAATTAATGTTTTTATGATAAAACACCATTGTGGACATAAAAATTGTTTTCATAATATCATTCCCTTTATATTAAATTAGTTATTATATTCATTTCTACTACATTTATAACTGATTAATTAGACCATATATTTTATTAAGTTAGATAATACAATTATAAACCACAAAATTAATGGTTAGGTTTTATATTAATATATTAAATTACAATATTTTTAATAATATATTATTGTTTTGTAAAACTCGGTATTGCATGTTTGAAAAATTAACAAAAATAGTAATTCATCCATGTAATGCAAGATAACATATGGGTTCCATGTAGTGAAACCTAAGAATTATTATTTATATTAAATAAAATTAATTTTTTTTTCATGTAACGAAATCTAGGAAAAAAATTAAATTACATCTAAAAGGAAAATAATTTAAAGCAGTGGGTTACTATATTCTCCCCACATTAACTAAATTGTGTTATCACAATTCAAACCTGATCTCAACAATCAAGATATTGAAATATGGTAGTACTATTTTTGAAAATAAAACCTCGTAAATACGTTTAATAACACATCATATTTATAATTGGTAAAAGTAAATGTGAATGTTACCATAAAACAAGTCATTTTAATAGGAAAACATTTTTGAAAAAATAATCATGTAAGAGAAATATAAATATTTAGTTCAGTTAGATAGTTATATAGAACATAATAAGATTAAATTTGATGATAAAAAATACTTAAATCATAATTTTTAAAAAATAAAATGATATCAGAAAAAATTATGATAATATGAAAAACGATTTTTTTCATGATCATTTTTTCATGTGGTTAGTAATTCTTTCACACATTAAGAATATAAGTAAATATAAGTTTTTCTTTTATAAGAATAATATTATACTTTGGTTATTCCTTGATCTATTCCTACATTATCTCTTAGAATAAGTTTCATAATAGTGTGATTAAATAAATCAATCTCTAAAACTACACCCAAATTTCCATTTACACTACTTCATAAATAGTTAACCCTTATAAAAGATTGTGATCTAACACTTTGGAATCATTTCAATGATAGTTGTTAGTAACTAAATTAGATTATCCATATCAATAATCTCTTTTTGAAACATCATTCTCTCATCATAAATAATATATTTAGACTTATCTCTCCCGCAATCATGTGTTTTCCAAAAATTTTAAATGTCTATCGAATCACTTGTCATATTAACATTCTATATATACTCTCAAATCCTTAATGAAATAGAATTGTAGTATAATTCATATAAATTTCACAACTCTTATAACAAGTATATCATTGATAAAATACTAAAATAACATAATTCATAAATCAAAATACAAGAACATTTATCACTATACTTTGGTTTTATGAATAAAGTTAGTTTGAAATTGATCCTTCATCTTTTCAGTGTTATGTTATCTTTATGATTTGGGATAAATTTTTTCATAGTTCCCCATATCCTTGCAGTTGTAACCATGAATAGAATAATTTTGGCTCTTTAAATTTCATTCATTTTCCTGGTGAACCTTTTCTCTTCACATATATAAAACTCTCAATCCATTAAATCGTTTCCCAATAAGATTATTTCCATAGTTATCACATTTTTCAAAATCATTTTTCCCTTATTATTATATTAATCATTTCATTTTTGATGGTCTTAATAAGACCACTTATACTTATGGATTCCTTGGACTATGTATGATCTAGATAATTATTTATAAATTTTTTTTAATATAAAACTACTTATTCGTATGATGAAACATTTTAAGAAACCAATGCCCTTTAGATATTTATATTAAGAACATTAAATAAGTGTTTAATATTTCACTATGTGTTGCATATCTAATATGTTGAATACCCGGATAATCATATAATGGTAGATTCAGAATATAAAACACTTTCTTATTCCTTTTTTATAAATCTAATTAACTTTATCATCATCTCAATTTTCTGATCACAAGGGAAGTATTTAACCAATAATTTTTCATTAAAAGTTTTCTAGTTCATGAGTTATATTTATTCTTCCACCATATTATTCTATATCCATGACCACCATTGATAAATATTTCCATTAATATAATAAATTTTAAGAATAACATTTTTCTATTCATCATGTACCACTTCCTTGAATATCTTCACTAAATACTTTATCCTTTTCTCAAGTACAATTGGATTTGTAGTCCAGCTAAATGACTGTGGATTTTGGAACATAAATCGATCCAACATAGGATATTATCACTGTGGAATAGGTAGATCCATCAAAACAATGTTATTTTTTATAACCTGACTATGCTTCCCTATTATAGAAAATATTTTAACTAGTCTAATACATGATGTATTGGATTCCATGTTAGGGAAGTCTCAACATTTTTCTTGAGAATGATACCATTTATCCTTCCAAGATCCTTCTCTTAAAAATATAATATACTAGATTTGTTCATAAAGTAATGAAATTTTTATATTTTTAAATATGGTGAATCACTTAACATAAGTTAAACATTAATTCATATATGATATCATAATCCTAAATATGGGTTCTTTGGTGATATAATTTAATTAAAATCCTATATAATTATTTATATATAAAACATGAATTATCCTCGATATATCTACTGAGAGTTTAAAAATAGGTGCATAGTAAAGACAATTTTTGGGTACTAAATTATGCTCTATTCAGGCCTGATACACCATTTTGTAGTTTTAACCCCTATTTACATCTTTTATATAACGACAACATATTATAGTATCCCAATGTGGATGTATTTCTAGAAAGTCCAACATAATATCTACCTACACAAAATTCTAGTATGTTCTTCAATAATTGTCCTCAAAGTCTATCATAGAATTATATTCACTAATATATGTTTTGCTAAATCTATATTCCATGATTTATAAAAAAATACTCTAATAAAAACTTTAATTCCCTAACCCTATAAGCCTAAAGATAGTGCATTACTTTATTACATAGGCCTGATTATATGAAATTAATTCTCGAAGAACTAATCAGTTTAGTAGTTTTGGAATACGATAATTGATACATGACACCCATATTACGTGGGAAAATATAGAATAAAACATAATACATAATAGGTACTAATAATTGGAATTCTTGAAACTCATTCCAATAATTCACGTTAATATCTTGGGGAGAGGAAATAAAAAAAATACTCGGGTCAAATTCTTATTAAGGGTAAGTACAAGACAACAAATAATGAATCAATGAGAATAATAATTAGGAAAGTTAAATAAATGAAAACTAATTCTATATTACAATATCAATAAGTCATAATAAATATGGAATAAAGATAACTGAAACACAGGAATTTAATAAATAAACTGAGAATGAAATACATCCATTGATATTCCAATGAAAAAATCTTTTGAAAAATAATAATAACTAAATTCTAAAAAATTTATATGATTAATTATAAGAATTCATTATTACTGTGAACATTATACCCCTACCTTAAATATTTTTTCTTTATACAGTTATAATTATTTTGTAGAACCCTATATATTCTTTTAGGAAACAAACCTGAATGTTTTGTCACTGACTAATTTCTTCTTATGGGACTACTAATTCATTGACAAGATTGCATTAACTAATCCCTACCCCGTGTATTGAATGTAAAAATAATTCCATATATATCAAATAATATATTAAATTAATGAAAAAAATTCCTTACCATCAAATATCCATATTGGGTAAAGATACTAATTTATCCATATTTAATCAGTTAATTAAATAATTTTCATAGTGAACACCGTATGTAAAAATTGTATACAGTTTAGAGAATTATTATTTCCATTACATGATAATATAGATATTTAATATGAATTTAATGTACAATAAAAATGATCCTAAAGAAGTGGTCATTTCAAGATAAAGTTAACACTCATAAAATAATGTGATATTGCGAACATAACATTTCTAAATTGGTAATTTTCAAGTCAAATCCCCTTTGATGAGATAGTTCAAAGTGAAACTTAATGTATAATGAAATATGATTTAATAATGGTATTATATTACAAATTGGAATTATATACACCAAATTTATTTCAATTTATGCGTTATTATAAAGAAGTCTCAATGGAATGTAAATTTAGACGAAATCCCTTACCTTGTGTTTTCAATGGGGTGAAAATCATTTAAAATCTTATAAAAGGGTTTCAAAAATGTAACTAGGATATAAAATAAACATACTCATATTAATAATATCTTATATAAGGTTTTTAAAAATGTAACTAGGTTATAGAATAAACATTATGTTGTGTGTAACATAAGAATAACTAATTGTTTCATATATATCAATCTAAGAAAAAAATTAAATTTATTATAAAAAGAAAATATTGTTACTTTTTTGTCTATTTAACTCTATATCTGTCCCTTATTATTCTTAGAAAAATAATACATCAGTCCTTTGTGAAAAAAACATGAACACTTCACAACCACATATCTTTCTTCTCTAACCCAAATAATTCATAATGAAGATCTTTTAAGTCTCTAAATTTTCTTTTTCATTCATGAGGATGAAAAATATTTCATTAGGTGTTACTTCTAGAAGTTTTATAAAATTGAAATCACATGGTAATGTGATTAGTGGGAAAGGAAACAAATTCATTTTACCAGAGATGAATGATATATTCTTGAATAATGTTTTAGTTATCCATGGATGGGAGTTCATAATTGCTGAATGAAGTAATGATTTATAATATGAAAAAGATGTCAGAAAATTTTATATGTATGTCAGATTTCATTTTGGTGAAATTGATTATTTCTATAGATAAAAGAAAAACCAATATAATCTTTAAATTTCATCAGATGAGATTTTTGAGGTATTATATTTACTTAATGAGATCATGTTTTAATTTTATAACCTTATAGTTTATATAGTAAATTTTTTCCATCCTAAAATTATGAAATCCTTTCACCAATTTCAAGATATATAAAATATATTTTTCATCTAAATTTATCACATGAGATATATTTTAATAAATTCAATTATTTCTCAATGAGTTAGTCAATTTAAAAAAAATATAACATAGAAAGATAATTTTTTATATTTTGATTTTTGAGAATATGTTGAACCTTCCTTGGTATATCTTGAGTTTTTTTATCATTTTATTAATATATCATTAAAAATAATCCTTATAACACCCTGAAAACTTATAAATAAAATTATCAAATGAAATTATTTTTTTGTTTTTCATTTCACACAAGACTGGATATAGTTATATTATTTAAAATAATTAAATTTCGGTTGAATTTTATGAAACATAGTTTTATTCTCATAAAAAATTGAATTATAAAAAACCATACCATATAGGATAATAAATCACTTAATACTAACCTATAATCCTCACATTTTTATAATTAAAACGAATCCATTTGGTGCAAACCAAAAGGAGTTACCTAGAAAAAAGTGGTAACATTATTCAATGTGAATTTCAATTTTATTAATTTCTCCACCCATTAAGATATTATTATTAAATTATTATATATTTATTATAATTTATATATATATATATATATATATTTAATTTACATACTTTTTTTAAAATGATAAGAAAACAGAAACATCATTCATGCATACATACAGCCGAATATCTTTAGGACGATATATCAATTTCAAATATATATCACTGATTATTTATTTTAAATAATTATATAATGAATATATATGGTGTTTATATCATGGTTTATATTTATAAAATAATTAAATAATGATCTATATAATAGGTTCAAGAATAAAAAATAAAAACATATATGAAAATAAAAGTGGATATAACACAAAATATAACATTGAAATTGAATTGTTAATAAATAGGAAATATAAATCAAAAAGTAAATCCAATATGGTATGATATATAATAATATGGTTTTGATATATATATATATATATATATATATATATGTAATAAAATTATATTTATTATATATGTGGTTTGAACTTGTACAAATAAAGGCATGAATTAAGGTAAGGGTTTTCTCATATCATTTTTATTTCTGTGAGACTTATTCCTTATACAAAAATCATTTATTATATGTGGTGTGTATAATTCCCATGAAGGTATTATATTATTATTATAAATAAATTTATGTTTATTTAAATATCAATTTTATTATCTTTATTTTAAGAGTTTTATTATTCAAATGTTACCATATTTGAAAAGTAATCTTGACTCAATTTTCATTCGTATAGGTACATGTCATGGTATACACCTATATTTTTTTCATGGTGTGTACATAATTCCCTTTGAAATATTATATCATTAATATATTTTTTTAAATTATATTTTAATTTTCATTTAATATTATTATTTCATGGGTATTTTGATTCAATGTTACCAAAGTGGTAACTATTTATTGCTATAATCTCAACATTTTATGGGATTGTTTATGATTATGCTTCCATTAATGAAATCATATGGTTCATTTCTCAATAAATCTCATTAATTTTCATAAAATCTGGTTATTCATGATATCATAATGTAATGGTACCATTTTTTGACAATTTTTTACTCAATAAAAATAAGATAATGATTTTAAGAAAATCAAATTTTATTTCACATTCTATCAGAAATCTGCATTTTTCCAAAACCATGTTTTCTAAATATTTTTAAAAATATTTACAATGATGTCTAAAATCAATTTTTACAAAACAAATTTACATTTTTAATCATATTTTTTTGAAAATATATTTTCCTTGTCATTTTCTAATCAAGTAACATTTTTAAACATTTGTCATAGAAAAATGAAGGTTCTGTATGTATGGATTTACCCGCTCGCTTGAATGTAATTTATTTGAAACTTCCTCTTCATGTATACAAGGTTAATTTTTTTAAGAAATTTTTTTACAAATATTTTTGAAATTGATTACATTAAAAATAAATATGGAAATTTTTTTCAATAATAATTTTTTTTATAAAGTGTTCAAAATGGTTTTCAAAGATTCGTATATATATTTTCAATGTTATTTTAAATGGAATGTTTATTATGTTTTAAAAATTTACATTCAACATGGAATTTATATTTTCCTTAAGAATGTTTTTAAATTATATTTAATGATTCATTTATATGTTTTCAATGTTATTTTTAAAGAAAATTTATATTCTAAGTGATATTTCATAATCCCCCTCTATAAAATTTGACATCCTTCAATAAAATTTATGTCTTACTAGGGATATGATCCAAGGATACCATTAATATTATTTATATGAATTGTTTATGTTTTTATGGAATAATGTTTTTGAAACTCATTTCGTTTTCATAGTCTAATCAGGTTTAAATGAGACTGATATTAAAATCATTTATTTTCAATGGGTTATTAATGTTATGATAAAATAATTGTTTAACAATGTTTTTTTGATGATATTCAACATATTTATGCTTTATTTTCATTTTTTTCATGGAAATAGATTATATAATTGAGTAACCCATATTGCTTCTAGTAATCCCATTATAACATATATGATAGGATGACCCATATAGGGTTGGCTAATCCTGCTATAGCTTATTTGATGGGGTGACCTAGATAGAATCCTCTAATCCCATTAAAAAATAAACGATTGGGTGGCCCATATAGAATTGGGTATGACCATTAAAAATTATAATATAGGGTGGCCCAAAAAGAACTTGGTGAGCCCGTTATATAATACATGATAGGTGAGACCTATATCTTCATATAATGCATTGGGTAAGTATTTGTATCTCATATTATAAGATGGGAATAATTCAATGATCGTGATACACTATGGGATGAAGGGGAAAATAGATCCACGATAAGGAAATTACCATGACTAGGTTGATGGTGTTTACCAACTAGTAGTTTCAGTCCCCATGAAGTTCCTATATATTCTTTAGCAGAGATCCTTGGATTAAGTATTGTTTTTAAATGATTAATCCTCTGCCAAAAATTTCCATTTATTACTATTATATTATTATTTTATGGATTATGCTCTTGAGTCCCTTATTATAAATGACTTATGAACTATAAACTGTTATATCAAGACTCTTGATTTTGATATTTTATATATTGGGTATGATCTTCTAATGTTATGATCATGTTTTCATACCCTTATTCTCATGATATACTTAATATATCCCTTTTTCCCCTTACTGAGCATCTAAGATCACCCCTTTCTTATTTTTACTTAACCTAAGTTATGAAGAAATATCTTAAGGATAAATAATAAAGGGAGTAATCATTAAGGGAGATTTTGATAATTATTCACTATATTAGAAGATTATGTTTCCTAATTTTCAAAGACTCAATACTATTATGGTCCTTAGGGATGTACTTTTTTAATGTGATTTATATCAATCTAATTGGAAGTAATATACATGTATGTTCAGTGTGGGTTTCTATGGTTGGTAATAATATAAAAGGTTTGATAAAACATTGGAAAATTGGATGATAAAAAATCAGTTAATTCTCTATGGATATTTCTAAGGATATCTCTAGAAATTTCTGTAAGGATAAACCTATGGTGTCATGTAATAAATAATTAGGTGTTATTATATAGACACAATATAATTAATTTTTCATGATTATGTGGTTTTTTACTAAGATAGTTGTTTATCAAACTATGCTTTTTGGTCATATTCCATATCAATAACTAGAAGAAACAATGATGAAATTTAATGTTTCAGATGTAAAAACTATGGAAATTATGAAAATCAACTTATTAAGGGTAAATACCATAATGAGAATTAGGATGTTGGTACTATTATTGGTTATAATACTAAAGATTAAGTGACCAAAAATGGCATGTAAATGGTATGGTATGTTATAATAGTATTGATTACATTAAACAAATGATGCATGATTAGATCATGGTTAATGAACCTTAATATATGATTCATATTTCATATTATATGAAATGGGTAATATGTAATAAGATTATGAAGCCTCAGTAATGGTATACAAAAATAATTGGATTATTAATGTGTATATTTTTTTTATTAAAAGATTATGTTATAAAAATAAATAAATATATAAGTATTTTTAGTATATTTTTTTCATTAAGGATTTAAAAGGATACATTTAATGGTGTTGAGGATATAAAAAAGTGATTTAGTGGGAAGTTTATTTTCTTATTAAGGGAAGTTAAGCCTTTATTTGTTCCCGATATTGAGAAATTTGTGTTTATCTTGGATAATGATTTGATTGATATGGATAAATCAAGTTGGATAGTACTGATTTTTGTGGAATTGATTTTTGATTTATTGAAAATGTTGACTATGATTTCATGCATAAATTTTAAAACATCTTGGATATATGTAATATATCTAATAGTATTTTGAATATAGAATCATTCATGTTTTCCAAAATGATTTTTGGTAATTCAGGTTATTATCATGATTCAAGAGAATATACGACGAGGGTCTTCACATGATTGGAATGTAAAAACTAATATCTACTTTATGATATATGGGAGATCAATATTCCATTTTTTTAATGATATTCTTAATAATGTTATTTATTTTCATATTTTCGAAGGCTTACAAGGTTATCCATTTATCGAATGGTATATGATAATCTTTGGATGTTGTTTTAGATATTAAAGTATTATGTCTTCATTTGAGTATTTATGCATATTCAATAACATGTTCTAATAATTTTATTCTGATGTTCACTAATGACAGGTTGAATGAATTATCATTCTAACTCATGATTTGTAATTACTTCATGAATGAAAAATTCACTTTCACTTCTTAGAGTTAGATATGATGTGGAAATCATGAATGGTAAAACCAATGGGTGAGATTGTAAATATGAAAAAGAAAAAAATATTGTAAGTAAAATTAATGATGACATTAGATAGTAAAATAATTACTCAACTATAGGAAAAGTATATTTAAGAATATATATCATAATACCTTTAATTGTTTTAACGGATGGTGTTATAAATCAACACAGATTTATGGTTTTGAGGAACATAACATTCCAATGATCATTATCTTACATGTGATCATTGATCTTTATCACCCTTTATAATTATTTTATTATTTTTTTTAAGTTTAATATTCACTCCTAGCCGACATTCTCAAATTTGGAAACCTAGTTATGAGTTATTTGTATAAATATTATTGTCCCAACTATCCATTTTTTTTAAAAAACCTAGTAATCATTTTTACGATGTGGGTTTTTATGAAATGAACTTTCATGTATTCATACATTGCTAAAACAAACTATTTTTTAGGTTTAAATTCATTTTATGTGGGGTATAATGTAACACCATGAGATTTCTTAAAAAAATTATTCAATTAAGTTAATCTTTTTGATATTTTTCATTTCACACAACAGTTGATATTTCTTTTATTAAATAAAATCACTTTATTTAGATGTCATTATAAGAAACATCGAGGTAATCTTGAACTAAACACAACATCTAGATTACTATTGGGTACACAAAAAACTATTTTTAGATTATTATTCACACAATTATGAGTCATTTTGATTGCTTGTGTTATATGCAATACTAAGTCTTACCAAACTACAATATACTATTATTATTTTTCTAAATTTTTTATTTTAGTTATGACATTGCCATGGGAATGGAAGAAAATAATATGATTAACTAAGGTTTGAAAATATATTTTACACATGCATATAAAATGAATCATTTAGTTATAAATTATTTATAATTAAAAGTAATATCTATTTAAAAATAATGAAATTGTTTTTATAAGAGAACCATTTTTCTATGTACAAAACCATTTTATCTCAATAAATAAAAAACCACTACTGATGTTTCTTTTAAAATAGACATAGTATATATTCAATAATATATTTTCACACTCAATTTATAGATATCACAGGTATATGATTGGAATAAATCTAATTTTATTAATAAAAAATGTATTTTTCAAAAAGGTAATTTTACCATAACATAATGGAAAACCTATTTTATATTCAATTTTATAGAATTTTATAATTTTAATTTGAAAAAGGAAAATTAATTTTTTAAATCACAAAATCAAAATGTATGTTGGGAAAATTTTTTGTATTTTTCTGAGAATCTTCAATTTTTGATTAATAGTAAAAACATTAAATTTTAATTCAGAATTGATTTTTTTCTAATTTATTATAATAATTGGATTATAACTAAAATTAGATCTATAGTGTACATAAATAATTTATACACCAATTATTCTTATCTCTTTCATTGTAAACAGTTTCATTTTGAAATTAGACATAAAAATATTTCAATATTTTGAACATTTTCACATTTAAAACCCACTTTCACAACACATCTGTTGGTTTAATTATAAATTAATTCATTATACATATCTGAATCGAATTTTGAGAAATTTATTTCTAATTTATAATTATCATAATCTATTATTTAAAATAATTTCATCTTACATTAGACCAAAAAATTTGTAAAGTTTATTAATATTAATTACAATGATTAATGTAAAAATGAGTTTAATTAGTGGGTAAAAATTATCGTAAGTGTCCAAATAACCCAAAAACATGTCCAAGATCCAATATATGGATATATATAGACCATATAATAACATGGATAAATAAATTCACCATAATTTGAGACACATTATGTAAGGGTTACTTCTCAATATTGTTTACCTTTCTATATTTACAAGAATGTCACCCCTTTCATACTATAAAAACCCAACCACCCTCTTAGTTCCTCAGACCTCAAAATCAAGCATGGAAAATCCAAAAAAATCCCAAATAATATCCCAAATTACCACATATAATCATAGAATCTTTACATTTTTCATAAAACCAACCAAGGAATCCCTTTGGTGAAAAACAAATGGAGTTAACCGAAAAAAAATGAGGTAACATTCTTCAACGTGAATTTTAGTTTTATTTATTTCTCCACCAATTCAGTTATTCTTATTCTATGACTACATTATTTCTACTTTAACATAAATATACTTATATTTTTTTATTCTAAGGGTTCAACATACAACTACACAGACTTCAGTCAAATGGGAGTGAAACTTACCCTGCATGTGTACAACATTCTACTATCTTACTAAATGATTTTTTTCATTTTTTCTTTACTAGCTATCATTTTTGGAATTATTATGGACATAATTTTTTATATGATATATATAATATTGATTATTTTTTATGATTCTATTTTCATAATATAAAACACACCTTCATGCTTTCTATTTTGTGTAAATACATTATGTTCATTTGTGGACGTGTGGACTACCGCCTCCTCCAAGTGATGTGATTCATTCAAAAATTTCATCGAATTAATTTATTATGTATTTATTAAATTTATTTGATATTTCAGAAATAATAAATTTAATTGAATTATAAAATATTGATATATATATATCATTTACTTTATTTCATTAAAAACAATAATAAAACAAAAACAGTGTTCATGAAAATGTAGGACCTATTGTATCCATGAATGTTGTACAGAATTTAATATTTATATATTTTATATATTATTTTAAAATTTTAAATAATTAATATATATTATAATTATATCATATTTTAAAATATTTAAATAATTAATTAGGATCTATGTAATATGATCATGAAAAAAAGTCAAAATATATACGAAAAGAAAAGAGGATATTACTAGAAATGTGACATTAAAAATGAATTGTTAATAAATGTGTAATATAATATAATAATTACATAAAATATGGTATAATATATTATAATGTTTTTATTTTCTATATTTATAATAAACATATATTTATTAGACATGAGGTCATAATGTGTATAATAAAATTCAAGACTTGAGATAAGGGTTTTCTCATCTCACTTTATTTTATTTGATACATATACCTTATTCACCACTCAATTATCGTGTGTGGTGTATATACTACTGAAGAATGTACTATATGATTATTATAATTATATTTAATGGTATTTACATACCCAAATTATTCTCTTTATTTCATGGGTTTTGTTGTTTATAAGCTACCAAATCGGTTATGTAATTTCGTCTCAATTTTTCTTTTTCAAGATGAATCCCATGTTATGAACCTATATTATTTTAGGAGATGTAAATACTTCCATTGGACATGTAATATCAAGATTATATTTCTATTAAGGATAATTTATTATTTATTTAATTTTATAATTTAATGGAAATTATTATTCACTGTTACCAAATTAGTAATAGTTTATTACCTTAATCTCATTATTTTTCTGTATAATATTTTATTATACATATATTTTGGAAATATTATGATCAATATATAAAATAAATCTAAATTATTTTTTAATTTTTATATTATTCATGATATTTTCATTTTATGGTAATTAAAAATCAATTTTCAATGAGTAAAGGATAATTCCCTCAAGAAATTTGTAAAATTATATTTAATGATTCATTTATTTTTTTTCATAATAATTATTACAGAATGATTATATTCTAAGTGATATTTAAAAATTCTTCTCCATATAAGACGAAAATATTTGATTTACTTTATGAATTACTAGGTATTTGATCCAAGGATACCATTCATATTATCTTTATGAATGGTTTATGTTTTGAAGGCATAATGTTTATGGAACACATTTCTTTTACACGGGTAAAACATGTTTAAAATATATTATTATGAAACACATTTCTTTTCCATAGGCTAATCTGGTTTCAAGGAGAGTTACATGAAACCCATTTTTTCAATGGTTAATCAGTTGTTGGAATAAAAATTGGTTTAATGTGTTTTTATGATTATATGAAAGCTCATTCTTCTTTATTAATATTGTAGTTTATGGACATGGATTACAAGATAGGGTGGCCCATATAAATTCGGGTAAGCCCATTATAGATAATATGATGGGGAGGTAAAGATAATGCCATATAATCTCATTATATCTTATAAAATGAGGTGTACGAGATAATTTCTGATAATCATGTTATAGCTTATATGATGGGGTATCTCAAATAGTGTTTTTGTAAGCCTATTATAGCTTATAAGATAGGGTGGCCCAGATAGTTCCAAGGGAGCCCATTATAGAATAAATAATTGGTAGGGACTATATCTCCCTCAAATTCATATGGTAAATATTTATATCTTATAAGATACTGATGAGAACATGTCAACATGCTTGATCCACAATGGAATGAAACAGAAACCTAGTACATTATATGAAATGGACTATGGTTGTTGATGGTGTTGTGTTATGACCAGTAGGTGTAGTCCCCATGATGTTCCTAGATAAGTTATATAAATTATCCTTGGCTTAGGGAATGATTTTACTTGTTTATGATTTTCAAAAAATCATATTTCATAATCCCATTTTATTAATTCATGGATTATTCTCTTAATTACATTATGATTCATATCATTTGAAATGCTAACCATTATGCCATGACTCTTGATTGCGATCTTTGATATGCATGATATGATATCCTAATGTTATGATCATGTTCCCATACCATTATTCTCATGTTATTTTTACAAATCTCCCTAGTTTACCCTTTCTGAGCATCTAAGCACACCCTTTAATATGTTCCCTTTCCTAAGGTTATGAAGAATGGTTTTAAGTAGGATTAATATGGTAAATTATCTTTAAGGTTTATTGTGATGATTTTTTTTAATAATTTAGAAGATAAATTTTACATTTTCGTAAAGTAATTATACTATTACAGTCTTCTATAATGTAATTTTGTAATGTGATAAATATTAATCTAAATTTATGTAATACTAATGTATGTTAAGACTCGGTAGATATATACCCCATAATATGAATCATCAACACTGTGTTAAAAAAAGTTCTAGTGTACCATAGAGATTTAATGTAATTTATTTGGCATGGGATGAAAAATAATATATTTGGGTCAGTGAGAGGAATTAGATTCATTGGAGTGTCTTATAAAATAAGCACTTTCCAGTTGGAGCTGGAGAAGATGCTAAAGTGGTCCCTACTATGGTTTAAGGAAGAATTTGATAATTGTATTCATTGATATTATTAGAAGACAAATAGAAACTATTGTTACTGAAGTGAATTATAATACTCAGGAAACTGTGGATTAATGTATATATTCTAGTCTATAGTGAGAAGAAACAATTGATAATCCACTACATGATGATAGAAGAAGAATTAAAATAGTCTTCTCTGGGTAGATTTACATAGAAGCTGAAGATAGAGTATTTGATGATGGTTATTTATGTGGAAAACATGTTTTATATCTATTTATAGTTTATGATACTGAGGAAATATAATTTCACCCTTAAAACATGAATATTCATTAATAGGTGATGTTTGCAGATCTGTATATTGAAAAAATTATAGAGGTTCTTTACAAATAAAATTTCTATAAATAGTGGTGAAAGAATAACCATATAAATTGTTCTTAGTTCCTTTCCTAATATTGAGATTATCATACTTATATATGTATATTGAATAATAAATAAGAAATCGAATTGGTTAGTAGAAAATAATATCATAGGGTCATTAGAAGAACTAGATGAATCAGTTCTCATAGTATATAAGAGAATATTCAAATGAGTTACTTCATCACATTAATAATACGATGGAGAATTAATGTACCCAATTTTTGATGGAGGATAATATATTAGTTGTGTTCTTCAAAATTATGAAATTAATAATTTTACTAGGATGATCTTTTCTAAGTTTAATTATACTAATGAAGAAGTTATTTCTATGAAACTAGATATAATGTAATCCTAATATGTAGATAAATTCTATGGGATGAAATAATTTCTAAAATTGATTTCAATATTTTTTATGAAGATGATGGTATCCAAATATGAATACATTAAGAGAATCCCTATGGATTAACCTAATAGGGTCTTCATTATTGATTTTATTGAATTAAAATCCATAATGATATCATTTTTAGACTTATCTTATGGGGTACATCCTATTAGAATATTTTTACCACAACAATCTTCTAAATTAATTATGGATGAGATGTTGGAGGTGGTTTCCATATTACTTGATGCACTAACAACATAATTTTCTTCAATACATTAATTTTTTCCTATAAAAAACATTCAAAAAAATTATTGGGATATGTCTATTGAGATGAATAGTATTATTGTTGTTCCCTATAGTTCATTTTATAATTATTCCATGTCTTTGAATAGCATCAAAAATTAAAAATATAAAAGTAAAAAAACTACATCAATGGAAAATAATTTCTTTAGCATATATTGTGTAGATGTATATTGAAAATTTTAAAACATACTATCAAATATATTTGTATCCCTTGATTTTAATATGAATTATTTTTAATTATTTAGATTGATTTATAGAAAGTTCATTCTTTAGATCTATGTTCAGGTGATCATTACTTCCATGAATGAGACATCGTCAAACAATCTGGAAGAATATCAAACCATCTTCGCTCGCCATTAAAAATTAACAAGTAATCTATATTTTAATATTCATTACCTTGTTGATAAATCAACATAGATACATAATTTTATTTTTTTTATATCATTCAAAGAATTCATAATAAGTTACAAAGATATATTTCAATTTTTGAAGCCATAGATTAGTAAGTTTCCTCAAGAAGAAAAGATATTATTATGGACCAATACAATAATGATATTCAAGTTATCTCAATAGCCAAAACTATTTATTTTTTGTATTTTAGATTAGTATATGAACATGATAAAGCATTTTATCTAATATTCTTCATTGGAGTAAGATTTTCAATTCAATATTATTATGTTTTGATATAAATCCTGATAAGGTTGTACTACTATTTTCATCTTATTTCAAAATGGAATCATTATGAATGTTGATATAGGCATTGAAAATATCATTATATTGAGGGCTAGATAATATCTTCTTATTTCTACACTATACATACATCATATATATACATTGATGTAATAGAAAATTTTTAAACCACTGAATATTTGTTAGAGAGATAATCAGAAGCATCATGTTGAGTCATATTAGGTAGATTATCCCCAATATTCACATGTGAATATTTTTTTAATTAAATCAACTTTTATTCCAATACATAGTTCAATAAGTGAGTTCCAAAATTAGAGGGGGTACATTGAATACTTCTAAGAATTACAAAATTTAATTTGAAAGATATTCTAGTTCATGTTTATCCATACTAACTTCTATTTGGAGGATCTGGTTTCCCCTTTTCCAACCTCTTCATTAACATCATGTCAACCTTTGTATTTCATGAAACATCCACTGAAGTCCAAGAATTATAATCCCAAGATAAAATATTGGCGTTATTTTGTTTTTATCATTGAATCATGGTCCCCTTTTTTAGGTTCATTAATGAAAAAATCAATATTATTTTCTTCTTCCCATGACTATTACATTCTGAATTATTCTCTATTGTTATGTTTATCCAATTTTCATACATTTCATCATTCATTTCAACACTTTATTTTCTTACAGTCTATATCACTTCATGTTTTAAAACTAAATATGGTTTATTTCAGTAGCCATTCTTATTTTTGATATAACAACAGGGGTAGAATTTATGGTTAGAAAAAATAAAAATAATCTTTCTAATAATAATAAAAATAATATTTTTTTCCTTAATATAGTTTTTTCGAAACTAAAAATGGGGGATATTTTGTTATAATAATTTTTTGATAATATTCTCAATGATTCATTTTTTTTTTATTCTCACAAAATCCATATCTGTTGTACTATTGAGTTTATATTATGTGATTTCAAGGTTATATATCTTATTTATTCAAATGTTAACTCTTTGATGTCTTAAGCATAATCTGTATTTATTTTAGTTTTAATAAAAATTTAAAAATTAAAATATTCTAAGAAATTCCAATGTTTAAAATAAATTTATCTTAAAATTCCATGTCAATCATCATACAGAAATAATATTTCCATTTTTTGAATTATAATTTATATTATGAAAAATTGGAGTTATTGAAAACCCATATCATATAATAGATTTGTAACTAAATTATATTGAGGAATATATATTATGGAAATGTAGAAAATGGAAATTTATTTTATATTTTAGACACGGTAAAGTCAAATGAAATGTTAAAAATTTTGTGAAAGTGGCCTCATAATTGAATTACCTTTTTTGCAGAGTAAATTGAAGTGTCGGAAGTGTTATTTCAATTGTATAAAATTAATTATCAAAGGAATAACTCAATTATATTATGTGTTTACATTTAATCATAAATTTAATAGTTTAATTATGGGGATAATTCTTCCACATCTATTATTCAACAGCAATGGTGTTATATAATGTGGTGTAATTTTTTTTCCTTATGACCAAAATTTCCCCATAAATATATATTTTAAAATTTAAATGACATTTTAAACGTTTGATAATTTAAATAGAATTAAAATAGTTACTTATAAACATTATTAGTCATTTATAATTAAATTTTCTATTTCCATGAATATATATTATTCCATATCATGTTTTAGTTGATATAAAAGGCTATCTCTAGTTCTCAAAATTATTGTAATGTATTGAACATTGGAATAAAAAATACTATATCTTCAAATAGATTTTAATTTTTTTTTGAATATTGGATATGAATATATATAAATTATTTTCAAAATAATCTCTGATGATGAACTATAGCAGGGTATAATTATATATGAGTGATTTAATTCATTCACAACACATCTGTTTTCATCACCCAATCTAAGAGTCTGTAGAATAAAAACTATGATGTTGTTTTGTTGTTACAAGTTATATATAAAAAAGTATTTGTTCCATATATTCTCTTTAATATGTATTATTTCACCTAAGAATCATGATTATCTATTACCAGTATCTTCTTAAAAGTATGTTCTATTACTGTAAATATTTAATTTTTCTTCTAAGTGTGAACTCATTGTACTGAGTTTGAGAAGACTGTAGATAATTATTTTAAAGAGATATCCTGTTTTATTTGTTACTAGACCTTTTACCATGATATATCTTATTTCAAACAACCATGTAGCCCCCAGAAACATTTTTTTTATAGTGAGAAACAAAAATCTTTTAGAATATATTGTTGTTGGAGTGTACTATAGGATATTTTTAGCTTAACCCACTATAAATTTCATGTCTCGTACACAATCTAATGTAATTTTATTTTTTCATTTCAATTATGAAAAAAAATATATGATATATTAATTTAATTAATCATGACTGTGGTTTAAAATTGGGGAAAACGTTTAATAACTCAATTCACCCTCTCACTCTAAAGTTTTTATGAAATAGCTACAGAGAAAATAGTTAATCATGATATTTATCCAATATTAATTATCCTCTCAAGTTTAGGATATGTTATTTATGAATCATGGGTATTAAATTTCCTTTAATGATCATTTTAGTTATCCATTTCTTATAAATCCGAAAGACATCAAAAACAAAAATATATCATAACTTGAAATCAGATGTAAAATATTTTGTTTGATATGCTAATGAATTATTTTATTTATTTATATCATATTTGAGTACACTAAAATTTGAGGTTATTTAAGTGTGTTTTATTTATGAGATATATGTAATAATTATTTTAAATGATTTAATATATATTTATATATATATAGGGAATCTCCCCATTTATGTATTAGATTATAAATAAATAAAACCATTATGTTCTTTGATATGTATGATTCAATAACAAGTCATTAGAAAAAAAAATTCCATTTGGGAATGAATAATAATAGATTTTTTCATATAGAATAGTCCCCTAATGATTTTATAGGGCTCATTTGACTATTTCATAATCTCTAGAATATGATGTGGAATTATTGAGGGGATGTGGTGGCCTGAAACAACATAATTATATAAGATCAGTCAAATGATGTTAAAATTTATATAGTTGAGTATGCATAATTCATAAGGTAAATAAAAAAATTTAACGATAATGGTTTTTTATTTTTAAATATATAATTAATATGATCATTATTATTGATTTTTAAAATGATTTAGGTTTTGTTGATGATTATATTGTCCTTATATATGAAAAAATAATAAATGATAAAAATAAATGGTTATCTCTTAAAATTCATGGAAATTTTTATAACAAATAACATTCGAAATTTTTTATTATTTTTCTTCATTATTGATTACATTAATTGAATATGATAATTTATTATATAACAAATTACTACTTTTATAGTAAATATTTTATTTTTTATTTTATATGTATTTTTATTTCACCAAATGAATCCACCATATTTATATTTTCAATAAATTAATTAGCTTAGTAGTATAAATTTTATTTTTTTCTTCTAATATAATGATGACATACATGTAATAACTGAAATATTTTATCACGATTATGATTTATATTTTATAAATTTGATAGAAGTCACTAATAATCTTGTTATGTATTTTAAATTTATGAATAAATAATGATTATTTATCAAATTTGGACTATAAAAGAATAATTGAATATATTATCATATAATAAAAAAAAGATGGTAAAAAAAGAAAATAATCAAAGAGTACAAGACAATACCCCTCACATATTATCTCTAGAATGAATCAGAATAATAAATAATGTGGTAGTGAATTGGGGAGATATAAAATTATCTTATTTTAAAATAAAACTTCTATTTTAAAAAAATACAAGATTCATTTTAATTTTTTTCCCAGTACAAAAGAACCATACATTTTTAATTATGTTGATTGTAAATTTTGTATTGATGTTAAGATGCCTGCCTATAATTCAAATGGAGCTATAAAACATTTACATAGAGTTCCCCATGTCATTTAGAAGGGGACAAATATCTAATAAAAAATTAAAGTTTTTTTATGATAAAATTAACAATAATGTATATGCATTTTTAAAGTGTGGTAATATGAAAGTTTTCCTAATTAATGTAAAAATTATGAGAGAAATTTCATAACAAATATCACTATAATGAGGAAATAATGATGTTTTTTAATTTATTTCATTCATTATTATTGGTTATACCCAAATTCATTATTTACTCCTCAAAATTTTACTCATATATTTAATTTATCTCTTAAGATAGTCTCTCACTTTTTTGTGATAACCCAAGTCCCGGTGAGGTTTCTTATGCGCAATAAACCAATTATATCTATATTTATTATAAGTGTTACTAAGACATCACTTCTGTGATCATTCTACATAGATAGTGAGTGTTGATATATCTCTATATGGATAATAACAAAAACTCCCATAGTGAAGTTCCACTACCTTTTCCCACAAGTTTCATCCTTTCCATCCAATGTATTACCTTCCATCTATCTAGGTTATTAAATTCATTCATGATTCAGTTATGAATTAATGATCTATGAATTTTTTTAGGTTAGTGAACCATGCATGTTCTCCCCATGGAATAGTAATCTATCAACAACCCATAATTATTTAAATACATATATCTTTTTTGTATTAATTCATTTTGAGTTGTTTTGTTCAAGGATTCAAGATCATATATATACATCTAGTGTACATTTTATACATCGCTGTAGAAATTCTAACAATAGATTAGTATGTATACATTAGAGTCAATATAAAAAATGTTGGCTCATGGAATTATGTTTACATGTAAACATATTCAATAGTTGTTATTTTATTTGAATATTTGGCACATAGATAAATTATTCAGTACGGACTGACATTGTGTTTGAAAACTTGTTTATTCTTAGCATTAAATTTGGGTCATGTTGTTTTAGAATAATCTAATGTTGAAATACCATATTAAATTATCCTAAAAAAATTGTCCCAATTATTTTTATAAAATAATTTTTTTCATTCTGAATTCACATCTTATGTTGGATTCTCTAATATAGTGTTAGAGACAATGGATGCATTATTTTTTTCCTTGCATTAATTTGGATCAAGGAATGTCTCTGTAAATTGAAATAGTGCATGTTGAGGAGTAGATATAGCCACACCACTATGTTCAAGGGATCATATTATCCATTGAAATTTTACAAGAACCACTATAGTATAATATTTTATTCACAATAGATGTTCATTGTTCTGTGTAGTGTTATGTTTGTGCAGTGACACCTTCTAATGAGAAGATTTTATAATATAGTTACAATGTAAAATATTCTTAGTTCTCACACGTATATTACATTGCCCCCAATATATCCTCAAAAATGAAATTTTACTCTTTTATATAATATTTTCAATTTAATTTATTCGTCCACATGAACCTCATTATTCATATTGATCCTATACATCTCCTTTTTATAAATAAAACACATCAACAAATGGATTATTCACATAAAAAGCATTATGATTCATATTATAGCTCAGAATAATGAACATTTTTTCCATGATTTATAAAATAAAAACATTACTTCCAAAATATTAAATATTAATTAAAATATTATTAAAATAGTAATAATAATTTAGTAACATAGAAAATATAAAATAAAAACAAATTAAAAAATGACAATTTTATGAAATGAGCATTACCCCCACACTTGAGTGATAACTTATCCTCCATTTATTTCTATAAATCTTTTTAAATAAGTCTCTTAATCATATAAATTATTATTCTATATACATTAAATATTAAATAGAAAGATTTTAGTTGAATCAATTTCGAAACATTAGATTTCATCACAAATCCATTTTCTTTAGATTTATCTTCACATTCCGTGTTTATAACATCCAATATATTACTTAAATTTCAATATTATAATTCAATTGAATCTTTTTTAATTTGTTTAAAATATTAAGATTAACCTCTAATCATTTTGAAAATAATTAATTCCTATTCTATTGTATATTTTTTTGCATCATTTATTTTTCATTTATTAATTAAGTATGGCTATTTCGAAGTTAAAATATAACTCTATAATAGGATTCCACAAGAATTAATAGATATATTAAGTCAACTGAAATCTAATAGGAATATAAGAGTCTAAAAATATAATATCACCCATAATATAAATAATTTTAACTCACACACCTAGGTCTTAATCATTATATAAATTTCATATCGAATCCCAAGGTACAATTTCACTCCAGTTTTTACGAAATTGTTTTATTTTCATTCATATTTGATCTATTTGGTGATTATAGTTAAACAAATACTTAAATTATTGTATAATATCTACTATATACACATAAAATAATGATCTCCTAAAGTGTTTCCGTTAAATAATCATAAAACGTGTTCATATTTAAGAAACTCAATGTTTTATAATTAGTTTATATATAAAGAAATTTATATAAAAAAAATTAGTTTTATTGTAAATTTATTCACACAACTCACTACCCACACATGGTTTTCACATAGAAATAAATTTTAACATTATAATTAAATTAAAAATGGGATTTAAATATATCTTCAAGGAATGTGTTAGGTTATGTAGAGTACTCTCATAACTTAATTTCTCTTCTCCTGTGTTACATGATTATTAATTTCTCTTACATAGAATTCATTTTTTTCATCTTATCGAATAAAATAAACAATCCTTGTAGTGATTATTAGAGTAAAAAAATAAAAATTTAATAAATTGGGACACCTCCAATGATCTCATTCTCTAAAATCATCATAATGAATTTTTATCTATTCATTCATCCATGTGTAATGTTGCGGACTTATATAATGTTCCACTATTAGTGTACACCTTCATCATATGTTATTTCAAAATGAATGATTATCCCTCTACACAAAAAAATCATGAAATATCTATTAGGGTTTACTTTTACAATATTATGTTGTTCAAAATTACTATGCATATTTTCTCATGGAAATAGATTAATTCTGGAATTGAATTATTTTAAATTTCATCTTTTATTCATTCTATCAAGAAACTATTTTTTATTTTTTAATTAAGTATTTTATTCTCATAATATTATCTTTGTAACTCATAAAAATCATTCAAATAAAACAAATTATTCTCTATACCGCTCATGTTGACAACATTAATATCATTTATTATATGAAAAATAATTTTGATTAATATATTTAGACATATTAAATGTTTTTCCAAAAAAATTAAATATATTCACTTTTTTAGGAGTGTTTTAGTAGGAGTAATGTATACCTATAAGAAACCCACTATAATGTATTTCTAATAATTTTTATAGTAGTTTACTATATTTTCTAAATTTCCAATTAAAGAATTATTTTAAATCATAGACTAGAATTTTTTTACGGAAGATATATAATTCATGTTGTATTTTTTGCACTCATAATTATCCATAATCATTCAGAATTATTTATTATATAATTGAACCTCATTTTCAGTGATGGTGGATATAAGGAATCAAAATTTTTTTAAAAGTTATTCCTCAATGAAGAAGACTAAAGGACCATTATATGGAATTAAAATAATGTTAAAATAGTCTAAATATAAAAATTTGTTATAATTTTATCAAAAAATAATGAAATTAATTTTAGGGTAAGATCATCTAACCATGTTATATCAAAAATGACTCCTTATTTGGAGATTCCAATCACTACATAGTTCAATTATCCAAAATCAATGGTGATGCAATATTTGTGTTGTTATATAGAGTCCAAGATCTCTATCCAACTAGTTGTGAGTGAACATGAAACAAGAGTGGTTCCATCCTAACTAATTATTTAATGCAAGTAGTGTCACTTTTAAGACATATGTTGTTCCATAATTTTTTCTATCAAAATGGATCATGAAGATGAAACTAATAATTTAATCTTCTAAAGTAGTTTCAATGTCACATGTTCCATAAAACAATCCTAGAAATTGGTCATTATGATATCTATAAATAGCTCCAAAACCCAAAGGAAGTAGGTTTACTTTTGAGGCAGCACCAAAATTGAAAATAATCCATTCTAGTAGTGGTGAATTTTAGAAGATATCAAATGTTCCTTTGGGCCGACTGTAGTTTCCAACAAAACCAATGAAACATAGAATAGTAAAATCAAGGATTAAATTTCATCACTTATCGTGCTGTAGTGTGCATGAATCCCTAATTGTATTGTGTAACCTCACCTTTTCTCCATGGAATATATAAATAGTCTTATTATATATAAATTAAAATTTTCCATACCATATAATAATGAAAATATTATACACTATAGCCATGAGAAGGTTTTTGATTTGATGGAAGGCATCAACTTCATTACATCAATAAAATTGAGTCCGAATGAAGGTAACATCCAGCCATTTGATTTAAAAAACATAAAACACATAATTACATAAAGAATTATAAGATAAAAATATTAAGAATAAGTGCTCCACATTCTCTCAGTTTTTGATAAACCGATCACATTTAGAAAAATAATTAAAACCTAATGTAAATAGATATCAATATGAATTCAATTTTGAGAAACTCTCCATACTATAGTAAATTGGGATGTCTAGAACCATGGTAAATTAAATCATTTAAACCATATAAAAACATCACTCACATCATTGATGTTGTGACTATAAAAATATTTGAATCAATAATACCATTTGATGTCGATTCTTATATTAAAAAATAATTGGAGGGAGAAAAATAGTAATTGTGACCTGGTTGTTATCAATGATGAATATCTAGTTTTAGAGAGTTTCATAAATCTTTTATTTGAATATTTCTATCAATATATCCACTCATGGGATCAACAGTGGAAATAAGGAAAAAACTAGTCCAATTATGAAGCCAAAAATTAAGATATGACTCCCTATTAACATTATAAGTATCAAGATTAGGTTGATCCTCAAAACAATTACCACAAAAGAACCCATGATATCTATTATAGTTTTATAATAATATATTTTTTTACATAATCATATGTGGAAAAAATTTATTCATTCACACGAGACTTTGGGAATGATCCCTTGATATAAAGAATCTAGAAATAAAAAAATTCAACCTCTCGAATAATTTATTAATGATTATATTAACTTATAGATATATTTATTGTCATTAAAAAACTATCTCAGTCCCTAAAATATTATTCAGAATCATTGAAAATATTAAGCTAGTAGAACCACATTTAAGAGACTTTTTTTATTTCATTTTTTGTACCCCATGTGTGTATGTATGGAGGTCTCTTAGAATTTATAGCACCTCACCTTCAAACACACAACATACTAGAATTGTATCTGCTCATTATTTGTAATAAATGAATTATCCCATATTTAGTAAATCACATAATCCATAATTTTATTATTTTCAAACCAATAAATCCCCTTGGGATTATTCATAGTTGTATTGTAATCAATTTTTTTAAAATAATATGGCTTTCTGATGGTTCTCAACAAAAATATTTTTCATTAAGGAGTGCTTCATTGATTTGATGAGTTAGTTGTTATATTGATTCATCTAGTATAAATAATTTTCTTGAAACTTTATTCTCTACAACAATTTTCTCTATAAACATAAGATCATTTTCTTGTATAATAAATACCTATCTAATTATAATTGGTTTATCTTACTTCTGTGACCTTAAAAACATTTAATTTGACTAGTATATAAAAAATATTTCCCTCTTTCAAATGATGTATTTTTAAAATTTCTATGAAATAATTACAAATAAAAACATATTTCTTTAATTATTTAATTATTTTTCTATAATCCATTAAATATATTATTTTCACAAAAAATTACATATTTATTCATGTCTCTCTAATTCCCAAAAAATGGTCCCATAGAAAAGTTATTATAGGCACACATAATTTTGAATTCATGAATTCAAACATGTGATATAAAGATAAAAATAGAGAAAAAATCATTCCTTATTTTGTTGAATAATTCAAAAAAAATTCGTAAAAATTAATTTAATATTTTTTTCCAAAATAGAGAATAATGGAATTAGAATACTTATGAAATAAATAAATAATATTCGGTAAAACCCAACACAAAAAAGTAATATCCTCACTTACATCAATGAATTTAGTAGTGTGGTGATGATAAAATATTAATTCCAGGCTTATCCACATCATTTCTATTTATTTATATTCCATATAGAAGAATAATTGCCTATCTCAAAATGAATTTTAATTTCTCAAATCGAAGAACCATGTTTTTCACTTCAAATCATTCTATAACTTTTGATAGGTTTTCCGGGAAATAAAAAAAATTTGTTTATAATGAATTATAATTCATTCTTTTATATGCCACTAATGCTATCCACAACATATTAGAATATAACAATCATAAAACACTAGAATGTGGGAAATTCTCCACATAATCAAAATTTAATTCTTATATATCTAATTTTTGTATAGTGGCATGTGAATGTGGACTTTTAATGTTCAAAATGATTGATATTCACCTTTTTATATTAAAAATAACCATCAAGAAAAAATAAAAGGGTGTGTATGGTAAGACACACCATTATTTAAAAAAAGTCCTATTGAAATGATTTTTCATTAGAACCTTGTAATTTTCATGGTATATATGGATTGTCCATCCTATTACAATGCATATATAAATTTACCAATTCATTCCATTGGTGATTAAAATAATACCACCCTTCATTTGGACAAATTTTATTGGACTCACCCAAGAAAAATTCTGAATTTGATGAATTATGCTAGCATCATGAAATTTAATGATATTTTCCCTGCCACTAATTTCTTGTTATGATTTTATATTATTTGGATATCATAATTTAGGAAGATTTCATCCTCTATGAATATTTTTTCCTGAAAATTATTAGGATTTATCCATTTATGTAAAATACCATCTGATAAATAATTGATTCATATCTAATTAATAGTTCAATTATCTATTTTAAATTTTTTAGTTTTTAATTCAGTTGATACTAAGACATATAGTGTATCTTGTGAAACCAAACATGAATAATATTTTTAGAATGAAATACCTTAAGTTATAGACAAAGTAAATTATTTAAATATGGTTTCACCATAGTTTTATCAAAATAAAGCCCACTTTATATTCATCAATCCCATCAAAGTGTTACATCTCATCTTAATTATTATAAAATTATTCATTAATCATCATTATCCCTTCCTAATTTTTATAGAATTCTTCCTCAACATCATGTTAAAAATATTTCAGTCTTTGGATAAAAATTTAACTATTTATAAAATATATGCAATGAAAAAACAATATCAAAATTTGATGGAGTCATCCCGTCATGGAATACATTGAATATCTCTTTTTCTTCACCTGATGGAAATTTGAGTTTTCCTTGAGGAAGATTAATAATTGATACTAAAGTGGATAATAAAATAATATGTAGTTTAACTTGAAATTTTTTTATTAATATACGTATATAAAACTATGAAATAACATATAAAACCACAAATTATTTTGAAGTAGTTCTATATAAATAACGTTTATTTTATTGATATCTTGTGTTAGATGAAACAATCACTTAAAAAACAATGATATATAATTATTCAATGTGATGAGTATCGCATAGTTATTGGATTCTCTTGTTTGAATAGAACATAGAAATGAAATTATTATGTTTTAAATATGGATAAAATAAATTTATTCGTTATAAATTAACTGAAAATGATAATAAAAAACATTCAAAAATAAATTATTTTTTTTTAAATGTAATTATTTACATGAAATGTGTTTTTTCTAAAAATATTAAATAAATCACTATTAATGAATATTTTTTAATAAAATTTATATATTACATATTTAATTAAATGATTTGTTATTCATAATATATTTTTTTTGGCAGGGAGAAGAACAAATATAGTTTTAATCATAGAAATTTATTTTTCAAAAAAGATATTCTCATCGAATTTTTTGTGATTATTTTAAAATTAGTTTCTACCAATTATTGAAATTAAATTAGATAACATTTATTACATATATTTAATCAAGAGGTTGAATTTAGGTAGGTAATGACCTTTTATTTTTGGTCAATATTAATAATAAACATATAAAAATGTATTTCACTTATAAAGAATAAATTGGGTTAAACTAAGAATTAATGAAATGTTATGGTACCCATTTTTCATGTTAATTATTATTAGATGAAGATAATATGACCCTTATCACCTTATGTTCTGACTATTATTGGTTAAGGGGAACTTCTCCATGAGAATAACCCATATAATAATTAATGTAATGAAAAATACACAATGACACTATCTTATTATTAAATATATATATATTATGTTACCACATGGGAAAAAAATATTATGATAGAATATAAATTCAAATTTTTAGAAACATAAAATTGCTGATTTTAAAAATATTAAAAGCAATATAATTTAATGATTTATATCGGTACATGAATTTTATAGATGAATATGACATACTAGTGTTGTGTTAAAGGATTATGTTATTCCATCTTTTTCATTATATATATGAAGTTATATTAAATGATTAGTTTTCAAATTTACAGTAATGATTTTTAATCAAACAAATATTTTTATTAAATTACATAAAAATAATAAAAAATAATAAAATTTCACAATTTAGATAGTATAAGGTTAAAATTTTCATCCCTTTTCTAATTATATTATTATTTTCCACTTATATGATAAATTATAACCATTTATGTGTGGAGATTTCATTATCTTGGTTGATGTTATAATTTGTTAACTTAGGGGTTAGACCAAAATATATGGTTTAAAACACCACATAAACATGAAATTTTTAATTATTTGTTTATGATATTGAAACCACATTAATCATTATCGTTGAATAACATTCCATTTGGATGAATATTTTTAGACAATATCCTTTTTGTAATTTAATATTTTAACAAATTCATAGAGTGTTCCTCCATTCACTTATAGATGTTCACCTCTCTGTTCTCCTCATTATACCAATTAGAGAATTATATATCAACAAAAACCTTTAATATTATATTAAAAAATCTAATAGACACATTATATAGGTTATTCTGTTTCCAAAATACCAACCCTAGTGCCCTTATGAATATATTTAAAAAAGCTGTTTCAAAAAAGAGGTAATCAACCAAACTAAATAAATGACATTATTCATAAAATAAATTTTTAGTATAATAACTATACTAATATTTTATTTTTATTATTATGAAACCATCATTATCCACCATATTTCTCATCAAATGGGAATTTAAAGTAACACTCTTGTGTATGTAGGACTTACCATCTCCACGTAGGGATACAATTAATTTTTCCATCACCATCATTCATAGATTGTTTTAATGATGAGAATACTATTTATAAGTGATATTTATTAATTAATTACTCTTATTTAATGATAAAATCATATCAAAAAATTTTCAATCCAAACCATTCAAAAAGGAAAGTGTCCCTCAAGTGTACATGTGGAAAACTGCCTACATAAAAAGTTGTGATTTTTTTTCTTAGATGGTAATAAGTATGTATTTAATGAATATATATGATATATTTTTTATAATAATTATTATTTTAAGGTGAATTATAAATTAAATTCGTTCCATTCCACTCACCAAAATGTGAAAAAAATAGTGTTAATGCCTACATATCGCCTACCATCTCCATGAATAGTGTAATTAATTTTTCTGTCTCTACATTTACTGAATGATTTCATATATATATATATATTAGTAATATAAATTATTTTTATACTATGATTAAAATTATTAATATCATTTATCCATGATAAAAGTAAAAGGATTGAAAATAATGAACTAAAATTCTCAAAAAGAAAATAGTCGTTAACATTGGAAACAATGGTTTTAATAATGAATCATTTATAAAAGGGAGTAGAAATGTAATAAGGGGATAATATATGAAATTAAAAGTTTTTAAATGTCATTAGAATATAATTATTATAAATTTAAATTTATCTTGTAGGAGGGTATAATGGTTTTTATTCAAGTCGAATGGGATGTGAGGGTTTTATGTTAATGTCTCATTGTTTTTTAGGATTGTTTTTTTCGATATATTTTGGATGATATAATATTTTGATATACCTATCAAGGAAAAATTATTCTATTATCCTCTATTTATTTATTTATAAAATATTTTTTACTACTCACTTTAATTACTCATTATATTGAAGTAATGTTTTTATGGAAAAATTTAATTCTTTTCTCTCTTTAGTCGAAAATAAGCTTTCTTCCATATACATGTTTTCTAAAAATGAATTACAGAATTATCCTACTAATATCCTATAATTTTTATGTTTTTTTACCAATTTTTAATTTTTTACAAATCCTTTCCAAATTAAACTTTTTTCATTTTCTGAAATAGGTACGTTTAACTTTTTACCAAAAATGTTAAATGGGTCTTTATTTTAACATACATAGAATGAATGGAATTTCTTACCATTATGAATAATGATTTATTTGAAGATTAATTTACTAATTTTCATGGATATCTTCAAGTAATATTTTTTTCCTTAATATTTATGATATTGTTTTGTTTAAAATAATTGATGTTAATGTGAAATGGAATTATTCCTTAAGAATGCATCCAATGTGATTTTAAAGGCATTCTATATCTATGAAATCATCCTATATTTGACATTATATTTATTATGGATATGATCAAATAGTATTATACACTATCATTCCTTAGATATCATATAATTAAGATTATTTAGGAATGATTGTATGAAACTTGTATCTTTCGAACTGGATAATTATATTATAAAACTCAGTTGTTTTCCTTGAGTTAAGATATGATGGAAAGATCAAATGATTGTGAAACCAGATTTCTGTTCATGTGTTATATAATTATGAATGTTTTATGATGTTTTGGTGAATATGTATAAATTATTTTCATTATGTCACATTTTTTCCTAGATCTATATATCCCTCTAATTCAATATGTAAATTTTGATATCTCATTAGATAAATAGGACTAGAATGGGGAGTGAACATTATTCAATAAGGGAATATAGTACACTGTGATAGTCATGGGATTTTACCATGATTACTAAAATGGATTGGGGAGTGAACTTTATCTCCTATTATATTATTTGAGGTAACACTTGAATAATACAAAAATTATTTTATACACTTATCTGTTTGCCACAATTCCATGATTTATGCTATTATTATACTCTCAGGCATCATGTTCATTGATTCATTTTTTATCCATGTATTATGAATTGTATAGACTTATTCCATGACTCATGATTATGATTTATGATATGAACGGTAATGTTTTAAACTGGTAATATCATGTTATCATACCCTTATGAAAATGTTGTGGTTATTTGATCATTGATATATTCCTTATTTAAACTTATTGAGGATCTGATATCACCATTTAGTCTGTTTCTTTATATAGGTTATAAAAAAATATTTTTTAATTTTTATTTCTAATAATGGTTATAGTTATAACGAACTCAATGGTATACCCGTATAAAAAAAATATTTATATTTATGTGTTTCCAAATATATTATACCTAGGTGATTCTAGTGTACATAGTATTGTATTATAATAAAGATTCATTCTATAATATTTAATATCTATAAAAATATGGGTTTATATAGTTAGTATTAGATCGTTGTTTAGTATAACATGGTACGTTAGGTTAAGAAAAATGTGGTGATAACCCTAGGAGTAACTCTATGTATAGAATATAATATTATTGTATTTGTAATAAACACTAATAAACTATGTTAAACCTAAGGATTCATGGATTGAAAATAATGTTTTCTGATTTATAAATCTTATAAATTATTGCTCATGGTTATTTGGTTATCCTATAAAATTATTAATCCCACAATATTATTTTTGGTTTTAGTAAATAGCTATAAAAAGAAAGAACTATGTTAATGTGGAATGTGACAGAAAATATGACGACTGTATTTCCAAGAAACCAAATATTATAGAAGATAGAATGTAAAAAAACCATTGATATTATTACGTATATTTATAAATCTATGAATCATGTTTAACTACTAGATGAGAAAAGTATGTAAAAATATTTTTTTGAGTCATTCATAAAAAAAATTCCACCTTCTCTTAGTGGGTCTATTGATCTACTAGTCCCTGAGTAATGGATTTCCATCATTTAGAATATATTTTATATTATCCCATGTTTTCAGGTTGAAAGATTAATTTTTTTTATCAATCATTTGAAAGGTTATGTGGATCAATGGTGGAATCTTATGAAGAATATTAGAAAAATGATGAAATTTACTCCATGTATTGGGATGAGTTTATAAGAATGTTTTTCAATAATTATTTTACAAATACTCTTCATAACTAAATTTATAAGTAATTTTTTTTAGCTAATGTAGAAGGATGTTGAATATATTAGTGCCTATAAAGAAAACATTACAAGACTTAGGAGGTATTAATTTTGTATTATCATCCACATTGAAAACAGGGTTATTTGATTATTCAATGGATTCAAACCATGTCTCTAAAGGTTGTTATCCATATAAGACATCAGTATCTATATAGAAATCATTCGATGTCATATCAAGGTGAAAAATTATATTGGAGTGACCCATAAATATCTTGGTTTTGATAATAAAATAAATATTTAAATCAAACAAAACTATAAAACCCACGGAGAGAAGAAAATAAAAATTAATTTATGATCAATGTGTGGGAAGACACATAGAGGACATATTCTTATGGGGAATATAAAATGTTTAATGTGTGGAAAGGAATCTCATTTGGAAATTAAATATTGAAGTGATGGTATGATGTTAGTTAACAATGGTAATAGAAATAAAGCTCTATAGAATTCACAACAATCACCCATGTGTTTTAAATTCAAGGAGTATGGGTATTATGTTAACTATTTCTCAAACATGAATGTTAATTAAGATGATTAAAGATAGAAATCCCTTAAGGACACTGATAAAGGGAAATATCATGTGATCATTATTGGTGATGTGGAGTATAATAAAAAATTCGTGACATGTGAATTTATCATCAATTATATAGTTTATAATATCATATTTGATTATGGATATACCAACTATTTTATATCTGAATAATCTTCCAAGGCTATCACAGTAGACCCCCAAATTTTATATATTGATTTTTTAGTAAAAACAACTAATGGTGTAATGATTTCCTCTCAACTCTATTATTCTTATCTAATTAATGTTTGTGGGAATATATTTCCAATAAATCATTTTATTTGTCATATATATGAGTTTAATGTTTTTTTGGAAATTTATTGAAGTTCATTAAAAAATCCCCCCTCAATTTCCAAACAAGGTACAATATGTTTGATATTTTGGACTAAACAATGATCGTATATTAGTGAGATGATGAATATGATCTTCTAAGGGGAATTTCATCCATATTTTAGGACATGATTCCTATTCCAAGAGGGTTTTTCTCTAATATGGTTGGGTTGAAACACTACTTATATGATATGACAACTGTGTGGGTGTTTTTGATGTCTGTTCGGTAGAGTTTCCTAGTTTTCAATTTAAATTTCAAATTTATTTTTCAGTAGAACTCATTTCATGTGCTTCACCTATTTCAAAGACTCTATATAGAATGAATTTTATTGAGATGTAAGAATTGATTAATAAACATCAAAAAAATCTTGGCAGGGTATTCATTCACCTATATAAATCATTTTGGAGTAGACCCTTTCAATTTTATTCGAATAAATATGGGTCATTGTGAATATGAATTGATTATTAAGAACATAACATGATCACAATCAATTAGAAGTATATTATACCCTATATTAATGACTTGTTTGATTAACTTCATATTCAAGAGAAAAATTATATGATTTTCCTTCATTCAAGATATCAAAAATTGATTGTTAAGGATGATATACCTAATAAATCCTTCTATATAAGGTATGAACAATTGGAATTTATAGTGATACTATATCATCGTAATAATATACACTAAATGTTTATAGATTTAATGAATAATAACTTTACATATTATCATGGGCGGTGTTTTTTCTCTTTATAAACCATTGATAATACTGTTATGTGTGGTTATTTCAATATTAGGGTAACAAAAATACAATATTTATAGAACTCAAAAAATATACAAAAATTATTTGATAAAACTAAGCATTAGGATAAGGTAAAACCAATGATACAGTTAATACGACTATTTATGTTTTTAAAATTAAAAAAAGTATCATATTTATTAAAGGTGGAAGATTCTAAAATAAGTTTTAAAATTGTTTAAAAAAAGGGAATGAAGAAAGAAATTTCCAATTTGGTTTTGATTAATAGTTTTGATGGAGTTCCAGGTTTTTTAGTTTTATTGTTTAGTAAATATTGTTTTTATAAAATAAATTATTGTTTAATATTAGTGATGAATTCTAGACGAGGTAGATTCATTAGTCCTGAAATCCCCTCCTAAATGAAGTAATTCTTCTTTTCCCATGGTAATATAATTTAGGTCATCACTAAATAAATATTGTCTCAATAATATTTGTAAAACTGATTTCCATAAATCAAATATTTTTCATTCTACAATTAGGGTAGTTATTTGTATAATTTTGTTTTCAAATTAAAATACCAATTGTCATGATAAAATGAAAAGAATGATATTGGGTGTTTAATCAGAATTGTTTCAAACCTTACTTATGAATTAAAAAATAGAATAAAAATTAAACCACACCATCCCCCATCATCTAAATTAACCCATATCATGGTGAGAAAAACCAAAGCGTCATAATGATAAGTTTTTAAGAGGGAATGAATAAATATAAATAAAAATGAAGAAAAATTATTGATAAGAAAGGTAGAAGACAATTTCTACAATTAAACAAATTGTCCAAAACTTTGTTCTTTTAAATGTATTCCTTTTTACAAAAACACATATCTATATTTATAGAACTATATGGGGATAATTTTACATTTAGTTCACCATTAATATGTCTCATTTGGATTATTGGTTAAATATCAGGAGATAAATGGCACTATCTTCCATGAATATGTCATTTATGTTGAAATACACTATAAAAATTGATATATCTGGGAAAATCCCACAACTATAAAGCCCAGAACTAGAATTACATCCAAAAATAGTCTCATTTTGAAAACCAAATTAAAATATTGTACATGTTTTACATCCAGAACATATTACCATCCCTGCACTGGTTATATGTCCTAAACTAGTTTTACATCATGAACTGGATTAACATATTGAACCATTTCCACATATAACACTGGTTTTACATCATTTTCTAGTTACTTGACCAGAAATGGTTACATTACTTAAACAATTCACATGCCTAATGTTTTGAGTTACTAGCTCTTGAAGGTCATTCTCACCCCAGTTCATCAATTTTCACACCATGAAGTATCGCATTAACATACTTTATCATGGGAAGCCTTCAATTACTAAAATTCAATGGTGTTTTTGTCTCTTATTCTTATCAATTTTCATAAATTAATGTATCTTTACACATATAAAAAATCCCATTAAATAAACAATAAATAATTAATCATTTTTATAACAAAATTGATGAATTTCAATTCTATAAAGTATGAATAAAATATGCATATCAAATCTCCCACACTTGAATTCAAAATTGTCCACAATGATGAAATATCAACATATAACAGCTTTCCCTCTATATTCCATGATTTATAATCAATTTAAATAAAAATGTTTGATCAAATTTGAAATTAAATATTCATGCATCACACTATAAAATTCATCAATGACCCATTTTGAAAATAAAAAAAAATCAACAAATAATTTTAAATTACATCTTTAAAAAGAGACAATCTTTTCTGTTCATCCATTTTTATTTTTAAAATCATTTTTAATATTCATTCCTTTTTGAATTTACCTCACATTGAATTGTTCTAATCATCTTCAAGATACAAAGGAAAATACAGTTTATCACATACCACAAGAACATGTCATAGGCCATAAGATTGAGAGGTATCAAGAATCTCCACCACATAACGATAGAATCAAAAATAATCATTTGGGATTAGTCATTATGTTAATATAACATAGAGTCGTATGGTGTAACAACCCATGTACTTATAAAATAATTTGTTTCGGAATTAAATAGTTAAGGCCATTTTAACATAATAATGAAATAAGCTATATTTTAAAAAATGTCGTAATATTTACTAATTGAATAAAAAAATGCTTATGAAAGTATAAATAAAATTTTGTTATATTATAGGTGAAATTAAAATATATTTAAATCTTAGAATAAGAAGAAAATAGATTTGAAAATGAAAAATTAAATGTAAATTTTTTTCAAACATAAATGTTTATTAATATTTTTTTAAATAATAAAATAATTTAAAATAAAATTTATATTTATAAAATATATTCATAAAATATTGTTTTATTATATTATAATTATAAGATAATTTTATGAGACCTTAAATAATTTTGAAAGGAGTTATAAAATAAGCTATAATATCGAAATCAACATTTTTTAATAAACTATGATTATAATTTAAATTAAAATTTTATCATATTTAGAAAATTATTTTCAACAAATTGAGATAATTTTTTAATTATACATGTCAGAAAATGGTTAGGGTCATTTTTTTTGGATTTTTCTGAAATAGTATAATTTTTTGGTGAATAGTGAAATACAGTATTTTATAGTATTTAACAAATACATGAATTATTGAGTCATAGATGACGAATGGATGATGTAATCGCATAATATAAAAAAATAACTCTCATTTTACTCAATTTATTCATGGTCATAATAAAATATTCATATTATTGATCCAATATAACAAACTAATGAAATAAACAATCAAAAAACACCCCTCTCCTCCACTATAAATACCACCCTCACCACCTCTTATCCACACACATTAAAATCCATGTAGCTTGTGAAAAGTATACCTAATACACTTCCCAAGACGATACCCCACTTCCATGAACCTTCTATCTCAAAAAATTACCAAATTTAATATTCCTAAGGGGAATCTGAAGGAGAAAAACTCAATAGTTAAAATCCTCTTTACTTCTATTTTATTTTATTTTCAATTAATTTGATTTTATTATTCTATCCTCAACTAAAATCATCCATGTGACATGATAACTCTAGTATATTACATATACTAAAAAGTTATTTTCTAAATTTAATATACATCATCAATCCTGTCCTCGTATCCTCTTATTCTAAAAAATGGAAACATTGTCTATGTTGAGTCGATTTACAATCATCATGGACGATATGTTTTCCTTTTCTTTTACCACCATTAAGGATGGTTATAAAAACATTATTATGGTTTAATAAAAGTATTTATACATATTATATGTTATATAATGGTTTAGGGATATTAAATAAAATGATATAAGTTCCTGATTGTCGTAAAAAACTGCCAAAATAAATTAATTCATTTTTATTAATGTTTTATCAAATTAATCACCCTCAAATCAGAATAAAAGATATATGATATTATTTAAAATTATGTAATCAAATTAATTCCATTTATTTAATATTCTAGAGTTTTTTTCAACAATAATCCCCACAATGAACCAACCATGGAAACCACAAAATAAATGGACCCAAAATAAAAAAAATAACAAAATAGTTTCAACAAATGGGTGGAAAGATATCATAGAAAGATTATATAAGGTATTATAGAAATGAATTTTATTCATTAATAAATTAATAATACTCTTTAAACCAGAATAAAGGAGTATTTAACACATTTCAAGGAAGAAAAACCCAATGTGAGGGACATTCCTTTTAAAATCTTAATTAATGTATCTTTTTAAAGAATTTAAAAAGATTGTTTCTTCTTAACTTGTATGAAAAGAGAGGATTATCCAATTTTAATGATTATTTATTTTTTTATATCATTATTTACAAAATTTTATGTTTATTTTCATGGTAATTGTTTTTCTTTATATTTTAGATGTATTTTATTAAAATAAGTTATTTTATTCAAGGAACGTTTTTATGATGTAAGTAATAATTTTATATATTTATGTTTAAGTTCATGGTAATTTTTTATTGTGATGGGTGGTTCCATTACAGACCATGTATAGGTAATTACAAGATATACCTCTAATGAATTGTGTTTTTAGATGATTATTGTACTGGTTATTTGAAGTTTAATTGTTGGAGTTACATCATATAGAAGTTGTGAGGGTTACAATGTAAGGTAGACATGAGTGTTTCAAATAATATAATATATGAATGAATTAAAATAATAACTAATTATGAAAATAAAATTATACCACAAGTAACCTATATGTATTTTTTATGAATTATATTTTTATGGAAACATCATTTTTCCATAATGCATGTATATGTTACTTTTAGTGTGAGAAGATTATGGTTCATCTGTTTTTATTTATTCATAGACTAGTGGTTTTATTTCATTATTTTTATTTACCTTACAAATATTATTATAATAACCAAATGTTTTAAAATTTATTTCATTGGGATTAAATATTTTTAAAGAAAATGAATATTTCAACTTTGAAGTCATGATTTTTTTTACAGAAATAAAGAACGTTTTTTTTAATTTTCATATTGTAAAACATGGATTTTGAGTACAATTGTGTAAATTGTAATATAGGAGTTCATATTTATATTTTATGACCAAATTATATAACAATATAAACAAAAACATTCTTTTGGAATCTAAAAACTGTTTTTCTAGTTGAAATTACTAGATTGTGTATTTTATAAGGTCTGTTATTTATTGTTGGTATCAAATCACAGTTTAGATAAAATTACCGGTAATGATTATGTAAATAGAATAAATTAAATTAAATTTATATTATGGTTAATTTTAAATGATTTCAAATTTCATGATTACCATGCTTCTTCATCTACGATATGTCTGTTCAGAATGGTTTTCTAAAGAATATTCAGGGAATCTGAAGTGGGATAGTAACAACATGATAATAATTTCTGAATTGACAACATTGAATTGTTGGAATTAGATACGAGAAGTTTTTGACATAAATGGTTTAGTTTAATTAGGAATAATTGGTAGTGGCATCCATGCAGGATAACATCTATAGCTTCTATAATGGAACATGATGATGGTGGAACATTTTATGAGTCAATACCCTCCAATGGTTTTATAATAGTGGATTAAATCGCATAAAAATATATTTTATGTCATGGTGATTTTATATAATAAAATAGGTTTTCATTCAATTTATAATTTTTAATGTTAATCCAACCAATGGTGTTAAATAGTAAAGAATATCATGGAAGTATTAGATATTATTGCCTTGGAATGGAATGATTTTATAAATCATTTCTTTAAAAAATATTTTCCTAAAGAGGATCAACTTCAGTTGGAAATGAAGATACATGAATTAAAACAAAATTAAGAAGATTCAGTAGTGAATTATGAAGAAATGTTCACTTGATTAGTAAGGTACACTCTAAATCATACCCTTGAAATTGATATTAAAGTCAATCATTTATACTCAGGATTTATGAGAAAATTAGTTGATGATCTAAGAGATTAGAAATGAAATTTTCTATATATTGAGTGTAAATTGACAAAAAGAAGAAGAAAAAGTCCAAATGGAATGAAATTAGTTAGAATAAATCAAATAAAACTAAATTTAAAAATTCTAGTTTCCAATTTAAAAAAAGTTTCATAAAAACAACCCAGGGGAATGACTCAAAAAATATAGGAAGTGTTTCTAATGTGATAAATTTATACACATGGACCGATATTTCAATGAAAAATATCATAATATTAGAATTATAATTATGATAAGAAAGCACTACTATTTTCTAAATTTACTGATATAGGGAATTAGGCACATACATTAAAAAAGGGGGATCTATATGATTGGAAGTAACTAAACAATAATAATAATGATTTATTGAAATTCTTTTTAACTAATTTAGTAAATGTGTGGCCATATAATGAAGTTGTATCATGTATATTGTTAGTTTACTCATATTTTACCGAGGTCTTGTTTGATATTGGGTTATGAAATTGCATTATTTTTGAGAAATGTTCTAGTATATTAGAAATTTCACCTCAATAAATGAAACAAGAGTTTATGGGAAAACACAATGTGGAAATATTAAGGGAAAAAGTAATTGTAATAACCTTCATATTGTTTTCAATAGAACTAAATTACCTGTATACCATGTTATTTTTACCTTTTTTGAGTTTGATGTTATTTTTGTATGAATTGGCTTTCTGATTATCATTCTAAGAATGATTATAGATTTAAATATTTTTTTAAAAGATTCTAAGAATGTATAAAATAGTGAACACATGGAGTTTTTAATATATTATGAAAAAGAGAAACTGTTAAATGATTGAAATGAATATTATCATGCACATATTGTTGAATTGAAGGGATTAGATTAGATTAATGATATTCCAGTGGTAAATGAATACCTGGATGTTTCACCTAATGAGTTTTTTGGTGTTATAATTGATTGGGATGTTTAATTTACATTTGATTTTTTTCCAATTGATAAGAAAATTTCCAAATATCTTTATTAAAATGATTAAGTAGAACATCTTGAATTGAAAAAGATATTGCAAGAGTTTCTTGAAAATGGAATAACATTAACAAGATCATAACCATGGGGTGCTCCTATTTTTTTGGTTAAAATTGATGATGGTTTCTAGAGACATTTCATTGAATATAGAGCTTTAAATACAATTAAAATTAAAAATACATGTGAATTTTCTTCATATAGATTACTTATTTGATTAGTCATAGGGAGAATTGTATTTCTCTATATTTACCTTGAGATCTTAGTACCATCAGCTAATAGTGAATAACAACGATGTCCCAATAAATTTTCTGAACTATATATGTTTATTATGAGTTTTTTATTCCATTTGGTTTGATAAATGATCCAACAATATTCATAAATTTAATGAATATAATCTTCTATGAATATTTGGATATGTTTTTTATATTTTTATTGATGTAATTTTTTATTATTCAAGTATTTATGAGGTTCATTAAAAATATCTAAGAATTATTCTACCAACCCTTAATGAAAATACGTTATACATGAAATTGAGAAATTTTGATTTTTTGGTTGAAATTGATTTATTTTATTATGAATGATGTAAATAAGGATGGAATAATAGATGATCCTGAAAGAAACTCTATAATGAATGAACAATACCTACAAATGCTACTCAGATTCATAGTTTTATTGGATTAGTAGACTATAACAGATAGTTTGTTAAAACTCCTACAAAATTATATATCCCTCTAATTATTTTAATGTAATAAATGGTTATATTTATTTTGACAGAATATTGTGGTGGTTTTTTTAAGAACTAAGAAGAAGGGTGGTGAATGATCTAGTTTTGTATCTACCTTCTATGAATAGAGAGTTTTTTAGCAACATTGATTCATTTTTGAAGGGACTACGTTTCATTCTGATGTAGAATGATCATGTAATTGTATATGCTTCAATACAATTGAATCCTCAGGAGTTAAATTATCCCACACATGTACTGTAATTAGAAGATATGGTTTTCACATTAAAAAAGTAGGAAACATCATTAATATGGAGACAAATGTGAAATATATACTAATAATAAATTTTTAAGTTTATATTAACTCATAAGGAATTGAACACAGGGTAGAGAATATTGATTGAACTAAAAAAAGATTATGATTTCACAAGAAATTACCATACTATAAAAGGAAAAAATGTGATGGATTCATAGATTCTAGAATATCATTTTATGTTAACCATGTTAAATTTCGAACATGACCACTTGGATGATGATTTGATAAATTTTTTGTTGAAATTTATTGGTGTAGGAACTTCTTCTATTATAATTAACGTTTTAGTGAAATCATCTCTATCAGAATGAAATAAAATCGTATAGAAGGAAGACATTGTGTTTTAATAAAATGTATAATTGGTTAATAAGGGATCATTTCAAGAATTTAACATTAGGAAATACTATATATTGTGATTTTAAGAAGATATCATGTGTCATTGTGATTCAGAGATAATGAAAGTGTTATTAAATGAAGCTATTAGTTCTCCATTTATAGGTCACCATAGAAGCATTATGATTCACATATTCATTTGAGAGTATTACTAGTTGGATGGAAGGAAAAGATTAATTATTGATTTTCCATGAAATGTTTGATTTTAAAATAGTTTAAAAAATTAACTACCAAATGGGATTATTCAAAATTTTATAGTTCTACAGTGGCATTGGGAGAATATATCCATGGATTTCATGGTTGGACTACCAAATCCTTATCGATATAATAATGCGATTTGAGTATTTTAAGATCAATTGACTAAATCTTTAGATTTTCATCCTAGTTGAGATATTATTCCTTTGGATCGTATTTTTCAAATATTCTTCAAAGTGATTGTCAGGTTACATAGAGATACTCTTTCCCTTGTATCTTACTGTTACCCAAGGTTCACTTCTAGATTTTGGAAAGTCCATAAGAAGTCATTTGACACAAGTTTATATTTCATCTCGTCCATTCATCCCCAACCTAATGGTTTGGACTAGTGAAAAATTAAGACCTTTTAAGACTTGATATGTGCATGTTCAATGGATTATCAAGGATTTTTTAATAGAATCATTTTATATTTGAGTTTCCATTAAAAAATATTTTTTATTATAGCATACAAAAAAAAATTTATGAAGAATTATATCGAATGTGGTGTTGAAATCTATCATTTTTGGATGAAGTCGGGGAATGAACTTTACGGGGATATTATAATTAGAGTAATTGGATGAGAAAGTAAAGATGATCCAACAACATATGAGGATACCTCAAAGCAGACAGAAAATTTATACAGATAACCGAAGGAGGGATATTTCTTCCAAGGTAGGTAATCATGTCATTCTCAAGGATTATTCATGGAAAAGTGTGATGCATTTTTAAAGAAATAGTATTTCAGTCTATGTTTTATTACACCATATGGAATTTTAGATGTAGTTGGATCATTTTTCTACCAAATGAATTTTATTACGAGTTTGTCCCATGTACATAATGTTTTCATGTCTTGATGTTATTAAATTATGTTCAAGATTCATCTCATGTTCTAAGACCTGATATTGTATGGTTGAAAGATAAATTTATATTATAGGAATCCTCTATATATATTATTGACCATAGAGAGAATGTATTATATAATAAAGTCATTCACTAGGTTCTTGTTCTTTGGAGATACCATATGGTTGAAAATGTAAAATGGGAATCTAAAAATGATTTAGAGGAATGGAATCCTAACTTGTTTAATGAGTAAATAAAAAAATTTAGGAGACAATTTCAACAATGGGAGAATGTAACCACACAAGTACTTATAAAATAATTATTTTTCACTATGGAATTAAATTGTAAAAATAATTATAAATTTATAATGAAATACATGTTATTTATAGAAATTGGGGAATCTGTACTAATAAAATTTTAAACTTATATATTAAATTATAAATATTTTTTTAACTTTTAAGTGAAAATATTATATTTTTTAAAAAATAAAAAATTAAATAAATATTTTTAAAATGATAAATTAAATATTTGTATTTTATGAAACATAAATGTTTATTTACAATTTTATAATTAATAAAATGATTAAAAATAAAATTTATCTTTATAAAATATATTCATAAATTAAAATTTTATTGTCTTATGATTATAATATAATTTTATGAGACCATAACTAATTTTTTAAAGTGTCATAAAATAAGTTATAATTTTATAAATGGTATTTTTATAATTAATTATTCTTTTAAATAATAAATAAATTTAGAAGATTAAAAAATTATTTTCATAAAATGGAGTTCATTTTTTAATTCTTCGCATCAAAAATGGTTAGGAATAATTTTTTAGTATTTTTATGAAATACTTGAATTTTTTGTGAATAATAAAATACAGTAAATTATGGTATTTAAAAACTACCAGAATTATTATGTCATATATGGTTTTTGGATGATGTAATAAAATAACATGGAACAATACTTATCTATTTACTATATTTAGAGTAGACAATCAAAACCATTCAAAGGCTTGATCCAGAATAATAAAATAATGAATAATATAATAAAAAACTCCCCACACCTCCACTATAAAAACCACCTCTTCTACACACTCCTCCAAATCCATGAAACTTGTTGAAATTATTTCCCATAACATTTTCATGTCTATACTTCATGTATATGGGACCTTAGTCTCAACATAAGTCCAAATAAAATACTCCATGGAGGTTCTCATTGAAAAAAATTCAATAGGTAAAATCTTTTTTCTTTTTCTGTTACTTTAATTAAATTTAATTTAATTTATTATTCACTCCTCAGATCCCCTTAATTAAGTTACATTATAACTCCAATAGATTAAATATATTTTTATTTTAATATCAATCATCTAATCACTCTTCTTATCCTATTATTCTGAAAAATGGAAACATTTTCCGTGATGTGTCGATTTAACGTCATCATGGAAGATGTGTTTTCATTTTAATTACTACCTACAAGTCTAGTCATAAAACCGCTATAGTGGTTAAATCATATTTTATTGTATATAATATATTTTATATAATTATATGGTAACTAATATATAAACACTATATTAAATAAAATTTTATATTTTTGTGGTGGTTGTAAAACCCGCCAAAATAAATAAAATCATTTTTTCTATTGTTTTATCTAATGAATCATCCAAATATAAGAAAAATTGATATGTGGTACAATTTAAAATTATGGAAACATATTAGTACAATTTATTTCCACTTATGTATTTTTTATTCCATTTAACAAGAAAAATTTTAATGAACCATCCATAGAAAAAATGAAATAAATATACCCGAAACAATAAAATTAACAAAATATTATCAATATATGGGTAGAAATATGTTATAAAAGGATAAAATAAGGTATTATAAATATTAATAAGGTTATTAAATAAATTAACATAACACTTTAAACCATTATATGGGATTTTTGAAAACATTTCAAGGAATTCACACCCATGTTAAAGAACTGTCCTTTTAAAATCCTATTTAATGTCTCCTTTAACAAAATTACAAAAGGATATTTATTCTTTAATTATATATAATGAGTTAATTATCCAATCTCCATGATGAATTTGTTTTTTAAACTTAATTTACATTATATAATAGTTATTTTAAGATATTTTTTTCTTTTTGTATGTACGCTATTTTGTATTAAGATAATTAATTCTCATCAAGGTATGTTTTTATGATGCAAGTATTCATGTTTTATTTTTATGTTCTTGTTAATCAGAAATATTTATGATGATGGGTGGTTTCAATATAAACAAAATTTGGATGGTTCTGTTATATCCCTCAAATGCATTTGGTATATTGGATGTTTATGGTAGTGGTCTTTCCAAGTGTAACTATGATAGTTACATAATAAGGTAGCTATGAGGGAGAAATTGTAAGGTAGTTGTGGGGGAAACAAATTATATAGTCGTCCTACGGGTTACAATCAAAAGTATGTAAGGTAATAAAAAATTTCCCTAAGATATCTAAATGGTTTTTTATTCTTTCAATGTTTTATGGAAACCTAATGTTTTCATAATGTAGTAATATATTAATTTTAACAGTGATAAGTTAGTGTTTCGTGTGTTGGTATGTATTAATGGATAATAGTTTTATTTACCTATTTTTATGCACATACTGAGCTTTTTTCCACACCAAAATATTTTGATGGTTTATATATCGTTTATGGATGGGTAATGTAATATAATTTTTTGTGTTTATGGTTATAAAGTTTGTTAAAAAATTATAGCATGTTTTGTTTTTAAATGTTTCATATTGTGAAGAAAATAGATAATGAGAACAAGTGTATACATTTTAATATATGATTTTTTTATACTTTATCAATTAATTCTCAAAACATTAAACTAAAAATATAGTTTTGAATTTAAAAATATATTTACTAGTTGAAATTATATAATTTTGTAATTTTTAAGTTATCGTTTTATATAAGAAAGGTGGGTAATTGGGTGAAACGAAATAGATCTAAAAAATTAGGTTTGGACCTCAATCATAATTCATGAAATCAAATGAAAAGATAAATAGAAATATCTCTTAATAGATTTCATCTCTATTTTCCCCCAAAAAATATTAAAGTGTGGTCATAATAAGAGTAAGAAAAATGAATGAATCAACCACTTTTTCACTTTTTCCATTTTTATAGGTTTTCTTTCATAAATTGTGATAAATATAAATATAGCATCCAACCCCTTACCACATATGTTCAAAATATAATTGGTTAAGTAATGTAAATTTTTTATCACCCTAAGACACAAATAAAAAAAATAAAGAGAGGCGAATAGTGATTAAGTTCCATGAATGATACCATGGCCTCTCAAAAACACACACAATAAACTAAAACATGGTATAATCAATGAAATATATCCCAATCCACTATATAATGTATCGTCCACACACTTTTTCTTTTAAAAACATGCATTAAATATTAATAAGGTAGGAATGGATAAATTATTCTTGTAACTCATCACATATACTAACAAGGGTATTCATGGATTCTATGGGAATAAAATTGATTAATGCAGGTGGGTCCCAAGGATAAAGGGTTAAAAAAATCAATCAATCAATTTAAAAGTGATTCTATTTAGTCTTAGATTTGATAATATTCCCTAATTATTCTGTAAGGTAACATGTATGAGTCTCATAAGAAGTATACCATAGATATAATGGGAAATATTGTGATCAAATGATGTATTAGGAAAGAGAATTAATGTTCATAAAACACACTAAAGGAAATGAATTCAAATAATATTTTAAATTCATTCATATAACAATATTACAATGCGTGGAAAAATATCAAAAAATATCCTTTACCAGAAATAAAATTCCCCCTAAATCATGATTTTTCAAATTATAATCCACTTATTTATCATTACTAATTATTTTTTTCAAATATATTAATAAAAATGTTTTAAATTATTTTCATGATGATTATCCAAAGAATATTATGACTCATAGTTCAATAGGTTGGAGAAATAATCAATTATGGGAATGATATTGATAGTTTAAAGTCCAAGAATAGATTTAAAGTTGGGTATATATATAAAAAATAATATTTCGTATTCTTAATCCCATTTCAATTATTCTTTAATGTTTGTTGTGCATGTTCTTCGTGCATATGATTAATGAAATGTATGGATTTCATGATTTTATGTCACAAGATTTTAAAATGATAATTTATTTAATGAAATTAAACTATCATTAATCCTATTCTCATTGTCCTTTCTAGTTTCATGACAGTTTTGAAAAAAAATAAAAATAAATAAGTTAAATCCAATTCCATTATTTATGAATTTTTAATGATTTTAGTTCAAGTTTTTTAATTCGTCTAAAAAAGAAAATAAACAATGAAAACATCTAAAACAAAGATAAACTTATATAATATCATTTTTTAATATTTTTGTTCCAACCGTACCTCATTCATCTTCAGCTCAAGTTTTGAATAATTATAATTTTTTACTTGGTTAGGGTCAATAAATAGTCTCAATTGTGATTTTTCCATTTAGGTCATTCCATTTCCTCCTTATCTAAAAAACATATCTCTTCATGAGATTAAAACATTCTTGACTTCAATAAAGACAATCTTTAATTTCATCCTTCAATCTAAAAAACATAATTGAGAGTCTAGTACCATCCATACATGGTACCTCTTTTTGAACTGGATGGAGTTTCTCACTCTTCTCGTTTCAGTGGTCTTCCCTCTAATATTATATTTATTCATATCATTACTTGTATTTTTAGTATCCTCTTTCATAATAGAAACTACCTAGTAAACATATTTAAACACAACAATATTTTCAACAGAATATATGTTTTTATTCTATGAACACATCATCCTCTATCAAATCCAAATTCATCATTGCCCAGTGGATATTGAAAATCACTTTCTCACAACCAACTCCCAACCATTGTCCAACACTATGTATGTCTATTAGTTATCACCCAATGGCTAAAAATGTCTCTCTATAATGATTCATGTACTCTTATCTTCCATATCTTGCACATATAAGTCAACATGTGTGTAGAATTTATTTATATTGATCAAGATATATATGAAGACCCTTCGGGGGTATATCACTATTGAATACAGTAAATAATGTTCAACTTTTATTGACTTTAGTCCCACTAGACACAAACTATTGAAACTGGTGTATTAAAAGATGCTTAAACATGTAAATAATTCATATAACTACTTTTAGTACTAATTACCTACAATAATGATGTGGATGAAAAAGCTACATGGATCTTGTTTCTTATTAGGTAGGGCCTTTGAAACCACCATCAGACCCTCTCATGTGAGTGGTGTAGTGTCATATTATTAATCTTTACTTATAATATATTCCTGATTTTAGGATGTTTTCATAGCTTTACATGTTTACATGATCCTTAAAAAAGGAATATTAAATTTCAATTTATTCATTTTATCTATACATTTACTTTTTTTCATTGATCTTCACTTGAACTGGTCTCTATGGAAGTGGTATTCTTTGATTGTACTATAGTGGTTCCTCATTTTAATTTTCATTATCTATTTCTTCCTCGCTCTTTTCCCTATCTTCTATATTTTACTTCTATACTTTTTTTTTGTGATGATTGTAAGTGAATTTTAAACCTCTTAGAAAAATGACTTTTAAATATTCATGTCCTTGTACTTTATAGAATTTTGGATATATTCTTGATGGTATTTCTCTAAACTATTCAGTGATCTTTTTGACTTGGAATTTGAGGTTATAGAGTGTTTCTTCCTAATCTATTCATTCATCATTCATTTCAATAATTTATAGGAATTGTTAATTGCAGTAACCAGATAGTTCGTTGATAGAGGCACCATTGGAAGTCATAAATGCATCCAATATCACCTCTATTGTGTGGTATTAGATTTCATAAATGGTCCCTACTAAAAATAAAATCCAAGGGATCTATTCTAACATCCATGAACTAGTTGTTGTTGATTCCAACCCAAAAAATATTACTATGATTATAATCATAATGATTTACTTATTTTATATACATACCTTGGGGTTTTTTTTATTGGACTATAATCATGCCCATATTCTTTGTTAGTGATTTCATTTACACCTCCATCTTGATGTTGTTTTCAAGCATCTAAATGGCTCTTCATTGAATTCATTAATTTTAATAGTTGATGTTTTTTTTTAATTTTCATAAAGATTGTTTTAGGTCTCTTATGGAGACTTATTCATCAGGGATCCATTATGTGTCTCATTGATAATTGACCTATTTACTAGAAACAAACACTTATAAAACATTTTTATTAGTCTCTATAGCTCTATAATATGATGAGTGGATTTTAGAGACATATGATTTTAATGTTCATAAGTAGAGTAGATGTATTTTTCCTCAAATTTAATAATGTTATGAACATTTACATGTATGACCATCCACTTATAAGGTGGTAATTTGAAGGTGAGAATTTTTCTTTCAAACTAATCACATATAGTGAGGGAATAAGATAGAACACTAAAAATCCAATTATGATGTCGATCACTTAGTAAAAATATGATGATTAAAATCCCTATGAAATCACTTGAGACATTCTGAAATTTAAAGGTGTGGTAGGCCTCAATAAACCATCCCAGTTGTGCATTCAAATCATCATGAGGAAGTCCAATTAATTTAAAAATATTCATGAGTAAAAGAATGATGATAATTTTTATCTACAAATTATTTTCTTCTAGTGTAGGTTCCTATATTCTCTGTTTTAGTATTGTGTTGGATTTCCACACATAGTCCACAAGTATACGTAGCCCCAGATATCATTGTAGTACCCCAATACCTTGTTTGATGCTTACTCAAACTGTGGTTATAGAGGATTTTATCTTTGGTCTTATTATAGAATTGAGATCAAAATTTGTGATATAATTTCTATTTTATAGGTATTATATTTGTGGATTTAAGTATTTAAAACCTTCAATATCATCATAAAATACCTTGGTGTAAAAATAGGAATTGAAATAATGAAATAAAATTAATTTAAAATTTTAAAAACATATACCTAACATAAAATTATCCCTGTGAAAAATTATAGTTTTTACAATCCTGCATGGAATCTTTATTCCCCTACAGGGCTAATAAAAATTGAAAATTTATAAATCTCAACAAATACATCAAAATAATTAGATTAAATATCAAACCGAGTCAAGGCTAAACCCATGGTACATTGAATTTAGTTATTTAGGTTTTTTAAGTTGAGAAATTTTTTAAAATTGCTGAGAGGTGAAATGATCCTGAAAAGGTTTTGGAATTATATCTTGAAGAGTGAAAGAGATATTAATAAAGAAAAAATGATTGGGTTTTGAATATCAGTTTTTATTGCATGCTATGATTTTGTAGTTTAAGGGTTTTAGTGAAATTGTATATTGAAATTAAACAATTTGTCATCATTGGTGTCATATTTGGGATGAGTTAGATTCAATGTTCACGAAATACCCTCCTCAACATGGAAATCCCCATTTCAAAATATTCGGTAATTTGGGGAGACATCGAATCATGTTTCTCGCAATAAAAAATTTAAACATTATAACCCAAAATTTAAAAAGGGAATTCGTCATTTAGTGTAATTTGTTTTTAACATATTAGTGTTATTGGTTTAAATACCGATGGTCTGGAAAAATTAAATGAATAATATTATATGTTTAGTTAGAATTTTAGTAACCCCAATTCATGACTAAAAATAATGCAATAAAAATCTTACAAAACCTTCCCCCATTAGCTATAATACCATATAACAGGGTGGAAATTACCCTCTCAGCCTAGTTATGATGTATTAATAAGGATGAAGTAAATATAAAAAATCATGAAGGAAAACATGGGATAATAACAATGGAAGGAAATTGAATTATTAAATCACTTCACCCCAAACATTAGTCTCCAAAATCCATCCTTGGTTGCAGCATCACGACTCTATATTTATAACAATAAATGGAAATTATTTTTTATTTATTTCTCCATTAATATATAACATTATGAGTCTTCATTCAATCTAGAGTTATAAATGGATGTTTGTGTCTTGAATATTTCATTTCTATCAAAATTCCCACACAAACGACCAAACATAGGAAAACCCAGCAACTTTGAATCCCTTAACTCGATTAAAAAAAAGCTAGTATAACATCATTTATTTGATTCAAATATTGAACTTGGTTCATGTCTTGAATTAGTTACAATCGAAGAACTAGATTCATGTCCTAGACTCGTTTCACATTGTTAATAGGATTCACGCCCTAAACTAGTTTCATGTCCTAAACTAGTACAAGAACCAAACTAGTTATAAGACATAAAATGATTTTTGTCCATGAACTAGTTATAGTACTTGAATTTATAGTTTTTATTTCATGAAACTTTATTTCAAAAGGGTTCACCCATTTTGACCCTAATAAGTATCCCATTGATATTCTACATTAGGGGATGCCTTGTCTGAGTGTAATTCATTACTAATTGGATTATTTCTCTCATTCGTTATAAATTAATGAATCCTTCCAAATATGAGAAATTATAATTAATAAAAACACAATAAATAATTGATTATATATAAAAATTAATGCATTTAAATGGTAAAAATTATATGTGAAATGGGAATATCTGTAACGACCCGAAGTTTCATTAATGGAAAATCCCTCTTGATCCAGTTAAATGTTTCTTTATGAAAAATGTTTTTATAAGATGTCAACTTCTTTAGTTTTACGTTAAGATTTGTGACCGTTACTTTTATAGCCGTTGAACAGTGATCATCTGAGTAGTATAAATATAAGGCTTTAACGAAACCATTTTTACTCAGACAAAGGAAGCGATGGCCTCATCCAGTAGAATTTCCCCTTACGAAGCCCATTTGTCGGAGCTCGGAAAGGAGGTGGCATCTTTGGGCTTTGCCCTTGACCAAGCCCAAGCTGAGCTTCATCAAGTCAAGCTCGAACGTGATCGTCTACGGGAAAAATGGAAGTTGATAGAGATCACCACTCGAGCGATGTTATCCGAGCAACCCCAAGAGTCTGTCACCATCGCACACCTTACCCATAGGTCTTATGCGGCTATTTTAAGGGGTTATGTAACAAATAAGTAGCACCATGTTCATGTACATTATTTTTGTATATAATAATGAATATAATTTCTAGTCATTTTTGATGCATTGTAATTAGTTTTTAAAGTACAAATGATGTTTTTCGTTATTATTTAATTAAGAATTATATTTTATTAAATTAAAGGATTTTTGAATTAAATAATATTTTAATAAAATATTATTATTAATATTAAATTAATTTTTATTAAATATAAATGATCTTATAATTTTATGAATGCAATTAAAATTTTTATTAAGGTTTGAAAGCCATTTCTGTCAAAACCCGTGAATTTTTTATAAATGTCGGTTTTTATTTTAAAAGTGCAAATTCACATATTTAGAAAATTATTTAGATAAAATAAATATTATTTTTGGAATCAGGACGTCGAAATTATCCAACGGTGAATTTTTCATAATTTTCTGAGACAGTCCAATTTTTGGGTAAAAATTAAATACCTTTTAAATATATAATGTGATTTATGACATCATAATGACCCAATGGTGATGTAATAAAATACCATAATCCTTAGGTTCGGCCAATATATGTTTTATCATTAAAATAATGAGGTTTTGGGTTTGTTTGAATCACTTTTCAAAGCATTAATGGAGCCCTCAAGACTTATTCAACACTTTGCCTTTTTAAATTAATTTCCATGGGAGTGTGACTCACCTCCACATAAGCAACCCTAATTTTTTAATAAGTTCGGACCTTGGACTTGTAAAATATTGTTTTCCTCTCTCCTTTTCCAGAAACCATGGGCAAATACCATGGGATGGTTTGTGGTTTGGATTATTTTAATATAAGGGGTCCCAAACCTAAATAATAAAGAATTCTCTCACCTTTCCTATATAAACCCACCCAAGCTCCCACTTCCTCCTCACTCAAAGCCCTTGAAGTTCGTCCAACCTCTGCCCTACTCTCTCTAGAATCCTCTCAAGGTGCCCCAAGCTCCCAAGAAGCCTCTCACAAGACTCTCTCTAGCCTTTGGAAGCACACTTCCAAGTAAGGGTTTTTTTTCCTTTCTCTTTTTTTTGTCAATTTTCATTAAGTTGTATTGCCCTTTTAATTTAATTTATGAATGTTGGGGTATGGTTTCGCACCTCCCCCATACTGCCCTCTTATTGTTTGAATGATGGGAGAACCCTTTCTCTCTCATTAAATGCCTCCCATGTACACCCGTTACTATGCCGAAATTCCGAAAGGAACTTCTCTCTCTTCTTTTATATTCAAGCAATACTTTTGTATCATGAATCTAAATTCCATTTCTGTTGTTGAGACATGTATATATATGATCTCCTTACTGTCCATTTCATGTAAATATGATGAGGAACCCCTTTCTCTCTCATCAACCTTTTTTATGAATTCTTATGTCACGCTGTTACGCTGCCGAAATCGCACCAATTTTCTAAGCCAATGTCTTTGTGTAGTGAATACCATGCCCATTTCTCCATCAAGGGTATTCACCTTTATGCACATATACGTATTGATTGTAAAGTTTCATGTATGAATTCCACATTCCTTTATCGTGGAAGAAATGATTATGTTTTATGAATCCATGTTTTATGATCCATGTGGCACAGTTATGCATGAAATGAAATGTTTAAGAAGGGTGCGCCCTGATAGCACTCCAATGCATTGGGTAAAGTATAGTATCATGATACGTCATGTGCAATGAGTGTTGACTCATGCTAATTCAAGTGCAACGAGGGTTTACTCGTGCTTCAAGTGCAATGAGGGTTTACTCATGCTCCATGTGCAATGAGCCTTGGCTCATGCTAATTCAATGTTAAGTGTTGTTGCCACATTTCCATGTTATGATTATCATGCTTTATCATGCCTTTATGTTCATGTCTCTCTTATGCTCTATTGATATGCCTATTGCCTAACATGTATTGTACTCCTCATGTTATTCATTATGTACTCCCTTACTGGGCTTTATAGCTCACCCTTTTCTTATGCATGTCCTAAGGTTATCCCATGCAATGCTAGGTACGAAGGAATGTAGTGGTCATGTAAAGGAAGTTTTCAATAAGGATGTTGTATTTCAAGTTTAAAGTTTTTATGTAATAATCCTAAGCCCCAAAGACACTAAACCTCTCGATCTTCTTTGTTGTATCAAGTGAAGTTTTATGTAATAAAGCATGTTTAAGTTGTAATAAAAAGCAGGGTTGTCATAGTTGGTATCAGAGGATAGGTTTAGTTATTTTTGGGATTAGGAAACCCTAGTAAAGCCTTAGATACAAGACTAAGCATAATAAAAACATCCCTAAGTTTTGGTAAATACTAAGTAAGTGTTTTATCAAACAAATACATCCCTGTCTGGATACGAGCAGGTAGAGGCGGCTCTGGCACAGATGTATCCTAGGGGTAAAACCCGAAAACACCGCTTTGAGCTAGACTCGAACGGGAACTGGTGCACGACAACGGGCCTTGCTGCACTCTTGGTTACGACACTCCCGGGGGATATGTTTTGATAAATTCACAATCTTAGTATGAACCCTTATTAAGGGAAAAATTCCCCTAAGAATATATGTTAGAAGGAAGATCCTGAAAAGCCTGGATTGAATCCTATAGACTCATGAGTTAAAGAGATCAAAGTTTATTTATAAGTCATCAACTTTTGTCTTTGGATTACCCTCTATGTGTTACCCCTAACTTTCCTTTTATTCCAGCCAATGGCCGGTAATAGGAGAACTCGGGCTAACAACCGTTGTGAAGATCAGTGTGATGATTGTACTAATGAGATGCCCAATCCGATGGGAGCGGGAATCGCGAACTTTGTCACGCTTCTCTCTCAGCTAACTCAAGTTTTGAATAGAAACACTGGTCAAGAGGAACGTTCAACCCCCCCTAAGAAAGAACAAGTCGCTATTGAAAGCTTCATGAGACAAAGGCCTCCTACTTTTAGTGGATCATCTGATCCCACGATCGCTGAACAATGGATCAACTCCATTGAGAAGATATTCTCCATCCTCCAATGCTCTGAAAAAGAGAAGGTTCTCCTGGCGGCTTATCGTATGGAGGGTTAAGCTGATCAATGGTGGACATTGATCAAAAATACGAAGCCTGAGGAGGAGATCGAGGCTTTGGAATGGAAGGTATTCCGGAAGATGTTTTTCGATAAATATTTTCCACGCACCCTCCGTCTTAAGATGGAAAGGGACTTCCTTTCCCTCAAGCAGAAAGATGAAGAATCTGTGGGAGCGTACGAGGCAAACTTCACAAGGCTTGCACGATACGCTTCCGGCTTTGTCGTTACCCCCGAATGCAAAGTTGACCGCTTCTTTGGTGGGCTGAAGCCTAGCTTGCGGAAAGCATTAGCGATCCGTGACTTTGACAGCTATGAGGAGATTGTCCGATGTGCCCCTAAGGTTGAAATGGAGATCGGAGAATCATAGGGGTATCATGGGGACAAGAAGCGGAAGGTGGACTTCAATGCTGGTGGTCCGATGGATAAATCCAACGGCGCTAAGAAATTCCAGCACCCCACTTGCCAAAAGTGTGGAAAGAAGCACCCTGGGAATTGCCTTAGGGGGACAAGAAAATGCTTCAAGTGTGGAAGAGAAGGGCACCTAGCTGTTAACTGTCAGAAAGAAGGACCCGAGGCTGCGAAGGAGGGGAGGAACGCTCCGTTTGAACCTCAACGCGTTGTTCAATGCTTCAAATGCAAAGAACCGGGTCATTTTGTGAATCAGTGCCCTAATCCAAGGGTTATCGGAGGCAATCAACAACTTCCAAGACAGCAAGGAAGAGCTTTTTCCATCACTTCTGCCGAAGTAAACCCCGACAACGAAGTGGTGACAGGTACGCTAGTTATTCATTCAAGAATAGCAAACTTACTTTTTGATTCAGGTTCTACGCATTCTTTTATATCTCAAAAGTTTAGTAGAACAATCCCTGCACCACCACAAATCATGGAAGTAAAGATGTCGGTGAGTACGGAAAATGGGGCAATCATTGCATCCCATGAGTATAAGTCCTCCCCTGTTATAATCTGTGGATTGAATTTCCCGGCGAACCCCGTCATACTCCCTTTGGTGGAATTTGATGCAATTCTTGGCATGAATTGGCTTTCCTTATATAGAGCCAACATAAATTGTCGGGAGAGGGAAATCGCACTCCATATGGAGAATCGACCCCCGATTCTTTACAAGTGTCAGGAGGAAGATGAATCTCCTTTAACTCCATCATCTCAAGCATGGATATTACTACCTTATGAGCACGCATATCTGGCTCAGATGATTGAGTCCAAGGAAGAAACCACCCTTGAAGAAATGCCTATTGTGAGGGAATTCGCTGAAGTATTTCCCGAGGAACTTCCTGGTCTTCCTCCAAGAAGAGATGTTGAGTTCTCAATTGAACTTATACCTGGGGCGCTACCAATATCCAAGACTCCATATAGAATGGCTGTGGTTGAGCTTGAAGAACTGAAGAAACAACTACAGGAGAATCTGGATAAAGGGTTTATACGCCCAAGTGCATCACCATGGGGTGCACCAGTCCTCTTCGTCAAGAAGAAGGATGGGTCAATGCGGCTTTGCATCGATTATCGTGAACTTAACAAAATCACGATAAAGAACAAGTATCCTCTCCCAAGAATCGATGACTTGTTTGATCAGCTGCGTGGAGCACAATACTTCTCCAAGGTCGACTTGCGGTCGGGATATTATCAAGTAAGGGTGAAGAAGGAAGATATCCCCAAGACTGCTTTTCGTACAAGGTACGGGCACTATGAATTCATAGTAATGCCTTTTGGACTCACCAATGCTCCAGCAATATTCATGGACTTGATGAATAGAGTCTTTAGAGATTACCTAGATAAATTTGTGGTAGTCTTTATAGATGATATTCTAATATACTCCAAAACCAAGGAGGACCATGAGGAGCATTTAAGAACTGTACTGGAGACTTTGCGCAAGGAGAAGCTCTATGCCAAGTACAGCAAGTGTGAGTTCTGGTTGAAGGAGGTCTCATTCTTGGGCCATATCATCACAAGCAATGGGATATCTGTGGACCCCTCCAAAACAGATGCAATTGAGGGATGGCCGAGGCCAACATCGGTAACTGATATCCGTAGCTTCTTGGGGTTAGCTGGATATTATCGACGATTTGTGAGAAACTTCTCACGATTGTCCAACCCTCTTACCAAGCTAACTCGAAAGGGAGTAAAGTTTGCTTGGAGTGATGAATGCGAATAAAGCTTCAAGGAGTTGAAAAGGAGGCTTATCACTGCACCTGTGCTCACTTTACCCACAAGTGGGGAGCTTTTTGTGGTATTCAGTGATGCTTCAAAGAAGGGCTTAGGATGTGTGCTGATGCAGAATGATAAAGTGATATCCTATGCCTCAAGACAGTTGAAAATCCATGAGCGAAACTATCCAACGCATGATCTGGAGTTGGCGGCGGTGATCTTTGCCTTGAAAATCTGGCGGCATTATCTCTATGGAGAGAAATGTGAGATATATACGGACCACAAGAGTCTTAAATATATATTCACACAGAAAGAGCTTAATATGCGCCAGAGAAGATGGATAGAGCTCATAAAGGATTATGACTGTTCAATACATTACCACCCTGGGAAGGAGAACAAGGTGGCGGATGCCCTAAGTAGAAAGGATCCAGCAATTCTATCAATGATGAGAATTGAGAAGGATCCAATCTTCTTAGACTTGATGAAGATGGAAGTGGGAATCATAAAGAAGGGAACATCATCAATCCTTTCACAAATGATTGCTCAACCATCTCTTTTGGAAAGGTTAAAGGATGCTCAAAAGGATGATGCGAGAATCCAAGAAAAAGTGGAAGCTATCAAAAAGGGAAAATCCTCAGAGTTTAATGTTAATGAAGAAGGAATTGTGCGGTTTGGGAAAAGACTATGTGTCCCATCAAGTTCGGAGCTGAAGAAGGAACTTTTGGATGATGCACATAGTTCAAATTTCTCTATTCACCCAGGGAGCACAAAGATGTATCGAGATCTCCGAGAAAACTTTTGGTGGGATAATATGAAGAAGGAGATCGCTGAATATACATCAAAGTGCCTGGTGTGTCAGAAAGTGAAGGCAGAGAGGCAGAAGTCTAAGGGGATGATGCAACCATTGCCCATACCAGAATGGAAATGGGAGAACATCACCATGGACTTCGTCACTGGACTTCCAAGGACATCCAAAAGCAACAATGCAATCTGGGTTATTGTGGATCGTCTTACAAAGACTGCACACTTCATTGCTATTCGAGAGGACTTCTCTTTGGATCAACTGGCACGGATATATATCAGGGAAGTGGTACGGTTGCATGGAGTACCACTGTCTATTGTGTCTGACCGAGATCCAAGATTTACCTCTAAGTTTTGGAAGAGTCTTCAACATGCTCTGAATACTGAACTGAACTTCAGTACGGCCTATCATCCTCAAACTGATGGCCAATCCGAGCGGACTATCCAAACACTTGAGGATATGTTGAGAGCGTGCTCAATGGACTTTAAAGGAGGATGGGATCAACATCTTCCTCTAGTTGAGTTCTCTTATAATAATAGTTTCCACTCGAGCATCCAAATGGCACCATATGAAGCCCTGTATGGGAAAAGGTGTATAACACTGGCATGTTGTGATGAGGTCGGTGAACGTAAGCTGCTTGGACCAGAAATGGTCGAAGAAATGGTGGAGAAGGTGAAAACCATTCAGCAGCATATCAAGGCAGCCCAGAGTCGACAGAAGAGTTATGCAGATAATCGTCGACGAGACCTTGAGTTTAAAGTCGGAGACATGGTGTTTTTACGCATATCTCCGTGGAAGAAGGTCATGAGGTTTGGAAAGAAAGGGAAGTTAAGTCCAAGGTACATCGGCCCCTTCGAGATTCTTGATCGTGTTGGGGCTATGGCCTATCGACTAGCACTTCCACCTACTATGGCCAAGGTGCATGATGTCTTCCATGTATCCCTCTTAAGGAAGTACATACCAGACCCTTCAGATGTACTCTCTTCCGAGGTGGTACAATTAGAAGACGATCTTTCTTATGAGGAGCAACCAGTGAAGATCTTAGATCGTAGAGAAAAAGTTCTACGAAATAAGACAATTCCCCTCGTCAAGGTGTTGTGGAGAAACCACAAGTTTGAAGAAGCAACTTGGGAGTCGGAGGATATGATGAAGCTAAGTTACCCACATTTGTTTTAGTGTGGGAAAAGGAAAATTTCGAGGGCGAAATTTCTTAAGGGGGGAATGTTGTAACGACCTGAAGTTTCATTAATGGAAAATCCCTCTTGATCCAGTTAAATGTTTCTTTATGAAAAATGTTTTTATAAGATGTCAACTTCTTTAGTTTTACGTTAAGATTTGTGAACGTTACTTTTATAGCCGTTGAACAGTGATCATCTGAGTAGTATAAATATAAGGCTTTAACGAAACCATTTTTACTCAGACAAAGGAAGCGATGGCCTCATCCAGTAGAATTGCCCCTTACGAAGCCCATTTGTCGGAGCTCGGAAAGGAGGTGGCATCTTTGGGCTTTGCCCTTGACCAAGCCCAAGCTGAGCTTCATCAAGTCAAGCTCGAACGTGATCGTCTACGGGAAAAATGGAAGTTGATAGAGATCACCACTCGAGCGATGTTATCCGAGCAACCCCAAGAGTCTGTCACCATCGCACACCTTACCCTTAGGTCTTATGCGGCTATTTTAAGGGGTTATGTAACAAATAAGTAGCACCATGTTCATGTACATTATTTTTGTATATAATAATGAATATAATTTCTAGTCATTTTTGATGCATTGTAATTAGTTTTTAAAGTACAAATGATGTTTTTAGTTATTATTTAATTAAGAATTATATTTTATTAAATTAAAGGATTTTTGAATTAAATAATATTTTAATAAAATATTATTATTAATATTAAATTAATTTTTATTAAATATAAATGATCTTATAATTTTATGAATGCAATTAAAATTTTTATTAAGGTTTGAAAGCCATTTCTGTCAAAACCCGTGAATTTTTTATAAATGTCGGTTTTTATTTTAAAAGTGCAAATTCACATATTTAGAAAATTATTTAGATAAAATAAATATTATTTTTGGAATCAGGACGTCGAAATTATCCAACGGTGAATTTTTCATAATTTTCTGAGACAGTCCAATTTTTGGGTAAAAATTAAATACCTTTTAAATATATAATGTGATTTATGACATCATAATGACCCAATGGTGATGTAATAAAATACCATAATCCTTAGGTTCGGCCAATATATGTTTTATCATTAAAATAATGAGGTTTTGGGTTTGTTTGAATCACTTTTCAAAGCATTAATGGAGCCCTCAAGACTTATTCAACACTTTGCCTTTTTAAATTAATTTCCATGGGAGTGTGACTCACCTCCACATAAGCAACCCTAATTTTTTAATAAGTTCGGACCTTGGCCTTGTAAAATATTGTTTTCCTCTCTCCTTTTCCATAAACCATGGGAAAATACCATGGGATGGTTTGTGGTTTGGATTATTTTAATATAAGGGGTCCCAAACCTAAATAATAAAGAATTCTCTCACCTTTCCTATATAAACCCACCCAAGCTCCCACTTCCTCCTCACTCAAAGCCCTTGAAGTTCGTCCAACCTCTGCCCTACTCTCTCTAGAATCCTCTCAAGGTGCCCCAAGCTCCCAAGAAGCCTCTCACAAGCCTCTCTCTAGCCTTTGGAAGCACACTTCCAAGTAAGGGTTTTTTTTCCTTTCTCTTTTTTTTGTCAATTTTCTTTAAGTTGTATTGACCTTTTAATTTAATTTATGAATGTTGGGGTATGGTTTCGCACCTCCCCCATACTGCCCTCTTATTGTTTGAATGATGGTAGAACCCTTTCTCTCTCATTAAATGCCTCCCATGTACACCCGTTACTATGCCGAAATTCCGAAAGGAACTTCTCTCTCTTCTTTTATATTCAAGCAATACTTTTGTATCATGAATCTAAATTCCATTTCTGTTGTTGGGACATGTATATATATGATCTCCTTACTGTCCATTTCATGTAAATATGATGAGGAACCCCTTTCTCTCTCATCAACCTTTTTTATGAATTCTTATGTCACGCCGTTACGCTGCCGAAATCGCACCAATTTTCTAAGCCAATGTCTTTGTGTAGTGAATACCATGCCCATTTCTCCATCAAGGGTATTCACCTTTATGCACATATACGTATTGATTGTAAAGTTTCATGTATGAATTCCACATTCCTTTATCGTGGAAGAAATGATTATGTTTTATGAATCCATGTTTTATGATCCATGTGGCACACTTATGCATGAAATGAAATGTTTAAGAAGGGTGCGCCCTGATAGCGCTCCAATGCATTGGGTAAAGTATAGTATCATGATACGTCATGTGCAATGAGTGTTGACTCATGCTAATTCAAGTGCAACGAGGGTTTACTCGTGCTTCAAGTGCAATGAGGGTTTACTCATGCTCCATGTGCAATGAGCCTTGGCTCATGCTAATTCAATGTTAAGTGTTGTTGCCACATTTCCATGTTATGATTATCATGCTTTATCATGCCTTTATGTTCATGTCTCTCTTATGCTCTATTGATATGCCTATTGCCTAACATGTATTGTACTCCTCATGTTATTCATTATGTACTCCCTTACTGGGCTTTATAGCTCACCCTTTTCTTATGCATGTCCTCAGGTTATCCCATGCAATGCTAGGTACGAAGGAATGTAGTGGTCATGTAAAGGAAGTTTTCAATAAGGATGTTGTATTTCAAGTTTAACGTTTTTATGTAATAATCCTAAGCCCCAAAGACACTAAACCTCTCGATCTTCTTTGTTGTATCAAGTGAAGTTTTATGTAATAAAGCATGTTTAAGTTGTAATAAAAAGCAGGGTTGTCATAATATCAATGATATTATGATGTATTAAAAGAGAAAGTAAGAGTACGATGATCATTTGAAGTTTCTTATAAGATCCTAGAGGGAGGAGAAGAAGAATGAAAAACTAATCATGTTGGAATTTTGAATTTATAATGTTTCATTATTGGGTCATATAATATCAAGTGAGCATATATCGGTGGATGCATTAATGATGGATGTTATTGAACATTAACTGAGACAAAACACTATAACTGATATCTATAGTTTTCATAGTTTGTTAAGATATTATCGATACTTTGAGGATAATTTATAAAAATTTATATTCATTTCATCTTGTTAACTCAAAGTTTTTCAAATTTTATTTATATAGATGAACCTGAAGAAAATTTCAAGGAACTGATGATAAGGCTAGTCTAACAACCTTTTCTTACATTACCATAATACTGATAATGATTTATAATTTATATTGATTCATCGTAGAAGGATTTCAGATCCATTCTCATGAAAAATTATATTGTGTTCGCTTATGCCTCACACTAATTAAATTTTCATGTGTAATATTACCGAACATGTGATTTTGAGTTAACTACGGTAATTTTTATATTGATAATATATATGCATTATATTTACGGAGAAAGGTGTGATATATATATATTGATCATTAAATTTGTTATGTAAAGATTCACTCATAAATATTTCAATACGTATCAGAGAAGATTTTAGGATTTGATATATGGTTATTAATCCACAATACACAACAACCCTAGAAAACAAAACAATTTGGCATATGCTCTGAGAAGAAAGGATTGTTCAATATTATATATGACTAGGATCACAAAATATCCATTATTTTAATATTTTAAAAGGATTATTCATAAAATTTTTAAAGATTTGAAAAAAATTTATCTTTAAAAAACGATTTTTCAACCATTTTTCGATGCAAGGATTAATGAGGTGCTGAAGGAAGATGTGGAAATGTAGAAGAAAGTCAAAAATATTCCTAAGTTAATACTAGATTGTTATGTAATTATAATTTTAATGAATCATTTATATGGCCTGTAAATACCATATTTTAAGTATTAATTATTGGATGAGGCTTTTATTTCATCATTATCTATAAATCCTAAAAATATACTAATATATAAAGACCTAAAATAGTATTTCTGGTGTTATGGAATAAAGGGAGATATTATAGAGAATGTGCTTGAGCCTAGTATCACATCATGTAAAGGCTAAGACATAAAATAATATTTGGATGTTACTACCATTACTCATTCAAAAAATAATATGGGTAAACATCACCCTGGATTTTATCATCAAACTCCCCAAAATATCTAAATTATATAATTCTATTTGGATTTTTGTCAATCACCTTATAATGTCAAGACACTGTTTTGTATCAGATTACATTTTGGTCTTGATAATATTTATAGGATATACATTAAATAAATTTTGAGATACTACAGAATCGAAAATTATGTTGAATATAATCAGGATTTGAGGTTTAACATGATGTTAATAATTACACTATAGTTGGATCTGGTTACAATGTTATGTTTTAGAACTACCAATCATCCTGAAATAGATATTTAGTTTCAAAGAACCATTAAAACATTGGAAAATATTGTGAGATGTTTTTCTCATATTTTTAAAGGTTTTTTGGATCAACACTATCATCTAGTTGAGTTTTCATAAAAAATGGATTTCATTCAAGAATTTCGATGGATCCATATAAATCCCTCGATATAAAGAAAAGTATAAATCCAACATGAATTGATGAGGTTATAAAAATAAATATATTGGGACATGATCTAGTTGAGGAAGTGTAAAATAATGTTATATTCATTTAGTATCACATCAAAGAAGCTCAATGTTGACATAAAATGTTATGCTGACCATAATTAGTGGAATACGGAATTCAAAGATGGTTAGAATGCGTTCATATGAAATTATCCATGGAATAATATTATGATATTCAGAAGGGAAAAAAATTGTTCCCTAGGACTATTGGAGACTTCATGATTTCTGATTGAGTAGGGATGGTATCTTATCACTTAAATCGTCCACCAAACCTCTCTCGAAATCACGATGAGTTCCATGTGACTCTCCGGATAAACTACATACATGATCCATCACACGTAAAAAACTCAATGGTCATACTTCTTGAGAATAATTTTTCTTATTAAGAGTAACCCATAGAGATATTCAATCAAATATATAATGTTATATTAAAAAACACAACTTGCATAGTCATTATTTTTTGATGAAACAAACAAATTGAAGAAGCGACATGGGAAAACATTACTTTGAGGAGGTAGAAGTATCCCCATCTTTTTATATCTTAGTAATGATCTTTTAGGGAAAATTTTATATTATTATGGCAGAATTTAACATAACAATATTTTATTATATAGTTCGCTATAAATAAGTTTTATTTATTTCATATCTTTTGTTACACGCAACACTAATTTTAAGCAAACCACAATATACTATTATTTAATGTGATGGTTATTGCATAGCAGTTGGACTGGAAGATATGAATAGATCTAAATAAATTATTGAAAAATTATTATTTTCATATGTATAAAATTAATTCACTCTTAATAAATAAATTAAAAATGGAAATAAAAAAAATTTTAAAATAAAGGAGTTATTTTTATTAAAAACATTTATATTGAGGCATGAAAAGTATTCTAATATAAATAAATAAAATAAATAACTATTTATGAATGATTTAAATAAAATTTAATTATTATATATTGGATAAAAAATTAACCTTCATCTATTATTTTTCTAGGAATGGGATAATAATATATCATGTTTCATTTTTAATAATATATTTGTCTAAAATGTGGTTTTATAATGTTTTTTCACTATTATTTTATATATAATTTATTCGACTTATAGAAAATGAATTTGTAAAAACATATTCCATATTTAAAATAAGGAGGATTAAATTTAGTTAATATATACCTTTTTTTTGGTAAATATGAATAATAATGTTAGTAGAATTTATCGTCTCGATAATGGTTAATTCAGGTTAATCTAAAATAAATATAAATGTACATGTCATTATTTTTTATATTAATTATTATTAGATGAATTTAATTAAACCATTATCATCTTAGTCTTGAAATTTATTTTTTTATGGGATACTTATCAATGAAAATGACCTGTATAATATTTAATTCTTAAAAAATTAAAAAATTTCTACCACTTGATTTTACATTTCTATTATTTAACCACATATAAAAAAAATATAATTAATAAAAATGTCTATTTTTAGAATAATGAAAACAAATTGTAATTGAATTTTTTTTTCTAATTATTAGTAATTAATTAATCACATTACATTCCTATGGAATTCCCAATTAGTATTTTTTTCAATTAATAAAAATTATTATTGATTCTAAAAATATTAAAAGTAATATAATTTGAATTATATATAGTGTAAAAATTTACATTTTGACATTTTTTCAAATCATGATTTTTTTAAATTATTTAAAAATTCTCTATAACATGAAAAAGAATAATATTGATACAATATGGTCAAAAATGTTATTAATTTCAATTTATGATTAAATTTTCAACATATATGTGAAATTATAATCCATTATGAGTGAAAAGGATTTTATCATGGTTATTGTTAAAATAGGTTAACTATGGTGCTAAACCAAAAGACAAGGTTTAAAGAAACATAAACTTTTCCCATTTTCATTGGTCGATGGGATTTAAATCCCATAATACCTTATCATAGAATTCTTATCCATTTCAAATCATGTGTATTGAGAATGTATTTATTATATTTTAATCTTATATGAAATTCAACGAGTTTCTATCCCCTCACTTATAAAAGGGTGCCACTCCATTCCAATATTTTAATCAATATGAGACTTCTATATCAACCAAACACTAATAAATTATATTTCCAACTCCCCTAGATGCATTCTATAGGTTTTTATATTTACAAAATATCATCACTAAGGCACTTAATAGGAGATTTAAATCAATTGTTTCAATAAATAGTTAATCACATTCTATATAATTATTATTATACCTCCACATATTGTATTGTATTCTTTATTAAATAATAAATTATATTCCAAAAAAATAGTAAATGTTATTATTATTATGAAACAATAATTATACTCCCTCATCCACATGGAAATAGAAGTGAATGTATCACTCGTGTGTGTGTACGACTTATTATCTCCACATAGCAATACAAATCATTTTATATCAAAATATTTATTTTATGTAAAATATAGTGTTTATAAAGTTTATAACATATAATTTTTGAAATCATATGGAATAATAATATCATATCTACCTTATTGCCATTCAATTCATTGGAAAAATATAATGTCGCTCACACATACATGTGGACATCCACCTCTACGAAATGATGTCTTTTGTATTTTGTTTCTTTTTAACATCTTCAAAAATAAATATTATTTTATGAATATATATGAAATATATGATATAATAATTATTCAATAAAGGTGAATTATTATTTACCATTCTTTCATTCCACCATTTGAAAATTGAAAAAAGTGTTCATTCTTATGTACAACCTACCATTTCTATAAACATTGTAAACCATTTTTCCTTTTATACAATTTATGAATTAATATAAATATATATATATATTGAATACATATATATATACATTATTTTGATTGAATTATTAAAACTCTAAATATTTTGTACCGTGATTAAATTACAATGAACAAAAATACTGAACTGAAATTCTCATGATGATTGACATAGGTAACACCCAGAAACAAATATTTTAATCGATAATTAATAATTGAAGGCTGTAAAATGTTATAAATGTTTCATATATGATACTCTATGTATATAAATGTCTCTGTTATAAAATTATAAAAAACATTAGTTTATTATATAATAGGATATATAATTTTTTAAGAAATTCAAACCTGAGGTAATTATTTAATGTCACTACCTCATTATTCAAAAAAAATTGTTTCTGATTCAGTTTGTGATGATGAACTATTATGATAGCCAGTGAGCCCATACCTAAATTGTAAGGGCTCATGCTTGGCATCGAAGAGAACCAGGTTCGAAACCAAGTAGAGGTTATCTTCTAGGGCACTTTAGTAGTACTGTAGTATGTACTGTAGTAGGTACTGTAGCAAGAAATGTTCGGCACTGTAGCAGTCATAACTATTCACCTGATTAAGGCCATCGGGCCTTCAGTTTGGCCCTACAGGTCATGGGGTATTCGGTCCATTAAAGGTCTTCGAGCCTTAAGACCTTCGAGCCACAGAGAACATGGAGTATCCCAGTTCACATAGGGAAGGCCCTAGAAGAGGATTATAACAAGAGTATCAGTCACCAGATGTAGAGCTAACTAGATTAAAATAATGAGAGGGTATGGAAACCACCATCGGGACTAGGCACCATGGATTTTTGTATGGGGAAATTCTAGCCGATAATAAATTCAAGGTGGGGAGCTAGGTGATCAATGATTCATAAGCATGGGAGAGGCATCTCTAGTGGGTTGGGCTTATAGGTCATGTTATAGGAATAATATACATGTGGGCCATCAGGTCATGTATTAGCCTTAAGGTCATGTTGATCCTCGTGCCTTGGGCCTATGGGACTTGTATGGGTTCCCCTCCAACCCTTAAAAAAGGGGGATTATCCATAATAAAATAATAAAATAATGTATTCCGGCCATTTGGTAAAATATTATGATATACCTATCATGAAACTATTCATTTTTTCATGTGCTATTGTTATTTTTTGAAAATACATGTTTTCCTTTCATATCAATCATTTAATTTACTCAAAATATATAAATAATATTTTTTTGGGAAATCAACTTCATCCCTCTCTTCTATTAAAAAGAATTTTCTCACATATTTATGTTTTCTGAAAATGATTTAATGAATGTTTTTAGAAATATCCTATGATTTTTTACTGCCATTTTTACCCATGATACTTTTTTAAAATTTAGTTTAAAATTATTCTTATATTTATTTTTCAAATGTGGTAATTTTGAATTTTTACTGAATACATGAAAGGAATACTTATTTTAACATCCACAACATGAATTGAATTCCCCAAAATCACGAACAATAATTTATTTTTAACATATTTTGTTATTTTGCAAGGATGTTTTCAATGAAAATTATTTCATTAATAAATGTGAAATTTTTACGTTTTAAATAATTTATTTGAAATTGTAAAGCATGTTTTCCCAAATAATTCTTTCAATGAGATTGTAAAGGAATTATTTATTTATGATAAATTCTTGGATGTTAAATATTATTTGTCTGAGGATATGATCAAATGGTATTATAAACTGTCTTTATTTGTATAGTTAATGATGATTATGATTTAATAATGATTCCACGATACCCGATTATTTCTCGAGCCTTATTAATATTTTGAAACCCAATTAATTTCCACGGGTTATGCTCCGATTAAATTATTGAATGCTTATAAAACGAATTTAAATTTCACAGGTTATGACTTAATGAACATTCTATGATCTTATATTACACATATGTATGATTTTAATTACATGAAAGGTGGTACTAGATTTATATTTCCCTTCGAATCATTGGGTAAAGATTAATAACTTGTGAGATAAACATGGATGGATGTGTAATGACCCCTGCTAAATAAGTAACTCTTTTCCACTTTGATATTCATCGGAGTGAACCATTGTTACTATAATGGTTTGTGTATTTAGCCCATTATACTTTGATAGCCTTTAATGTGAGCCTTAACTATAATGGAAATTATTTTCTATTATTAAGAGTATACCAAATTTTTTTTATTTTTTATACTCTCATGCCTCATGTTCCTGGATTCTTTTATGATTCTTGTCTTCTAAACATCTAATATATATTCCATGACTCAATATTATAATCTATGATATGTATGGTATGGTTATCCAATGTTATTCTTCAAGTTCTCATACCCTTGTTCTCATGTTATGCTTATGTGATCATTGATATCTCCCTTGTTTACCCTAACTAAGAATATAATATCTCCTTTTCTTATGTTTTCTTTAACTAGGTTAAATATAATGATTTTGAGTATGACATGTTTTATAGTAGTAATAGTTATGGATAAATTATTGTGAGACACTTGTGAACAAGTTATTTATGTGTTTATTAATTAAAAGATCTCAAATCCAAAGTAAATATGAATTTGGATTTACCATTAAATACACATATAATTTTGATTTTTCTTACACTAAGTATTTTATAATGTATTATCCTTTAAATAATTACATTTCATACTTCTATTATATGCACAATTAAAATTTCATCAATCCATCTTTGTTGGAAATTATTTTCTTCTGAGATTTTTAGGAAGGAATATTTTAAGGTGATTATAGAAATTGTTCCAAAATTATCTTTTTATAAAATGGAATAATCCTAAAAAATAATTTTTATTGTACATATTAAAATATCTATCTATTTCACGGAAGGGTTAAAGTGACTCATATTCTTGGTATCACTATCTATATACATGATCAATGTTATTTTGTAATCAATTTCCCTTAATTTATTCTTCTTCCTTGCCAATTCAGATTCTCATTACTCCTTATACTTTGATTTTTCAAATTTTTCCCCATGAAATTCACCTTCTCTACATATTTCAACATGTATCTTAATCTTACAAGTTTCCATTTATCTTCTATATTCAATTTTTTTACTCATATATATTTCATTTCAATGTATCCATGTCTTGGATTTTTCTTAGTTCTGTTAGGATATTTTCCTTTCTCTCTTACACTATTTTTTTGCAAGCTACCAAACATGAATTCCCATGTTATGTATTCTTATATAGTTCCGCTCTATATATTGTTCAATCCAATATATATTATATTTAGTATTTAAAACTAGTTCACTAATATTTAACTGATTACTCTCGATCTCCCTCAACTCTTATCAGATATTTTCATTGTAATAATATGATCTATATGATGTACAATAATGATTTCCATAAGTAATTTTGTTAATATTAGTTTGATAAATAATTTAATATCTTCCATTCATTTCACACTATATTATCAATTTTATGTTCTTGTCCCATTCTGTGACAAACTAGTATGATACTTCCTTTCTGTATTTAATGTTTTTGAAAAAGGTTCATGTATGGATCATTCAAAGGGTGGCGAACACCGAATGTTGAAGGTAATTCAGTTGTTACAATAAATATTCAATCCCAAACTCTATCATTCATATTAGATGTAATTATTTCAATTATCATATAATTTCATGAAATTAAAATTATAACCAAACATTTCTTAATCTCATTTTCCACTTAAAATGATGACTATTTCCACGTGGTTTTTATCACACATATACATATCTCTTCATTTATTATCCAGATATTGAGCATTAAAATGAACATGGACATAATAAAATATATAGTCTTAACTAGTTATATTTATAAACCAATAAAATATAATATTTTATATGGATGAATGATCATAAATGAAAGATCAATACTTTACACTTTCGAAATAGATGTTGATCTTCATCCAATATTATTTCAATGATATAATGGTGAAAATTTTATCTTAAATGATAACAGATCTAGGATTCTCAAATCATTTTCATTGAATTAATTTTAACCATTTTTTCACATTTTATATTCCTAGAATTTTTTGAATAATGATTCAATACAGAAAAACTAGAACCCTTTTCATCGTTCTCAACAATGGAATAATAATTGATCAATCACTCCTAAGAATTTGTCTTGTTTTACCATGATAATTTATCTAAAATATTCCATTTTAAATTACAATAAATATCACCCCATGATCATCTCAATTAATTAACATTAAAATTTATATATTCAATGTAATTATATTAATTTAAATCTTCAATTCAATTATGGTTATTTTCCTATTCAAAATCATCCACGAAATCAATGAGAAATTTATATATCTGATTGGATTCATGAAACTCACATTCAAGATGTGGAATATTCTAATATCATTGTATGTCTATCTATTTATTAGAATTAATAATAATATTATTTTAGTATTTTTATATTTAACATATTAGATAATATATAAATAAATTGTTGATTAATTTTTTATCATATTACTTTGTACTAGATATCTTCAAAAAATAATAAATTTAAACAAATCTAATGAAAAACTTACTGACTCTTAGTAAATCTGTACTTTCCCCTAAAAATCCCATAATTATTCTTAACATTCTTGTTATTATTATTGAAAATATTTTAGATACCCTTATGAATTATGCATTTACCATTCTGAAATTCATAACTATTCCAATGTGTATCAGTACACATACAATGCTCTCAATTACTCTTATGATCATAACACTTACCCTTTCTATATTATTAAATATTTATCCAATATTATATTTAAAAAAAATTATTTTACAACCTAAAATTCCATAATTCATCTTAAGATTTTATATCTTCTTTAATTAAACTCTAGACCTTCAGTTCAAATCAGATCAAACATCATCAAATTATTTTTCACTAATATTACTTTTTAGTGATTCATGGATGGTTTCACTGAATTCCTAATGGTTTTGTATTTTATCAGTAAAATCTTTAATGTTTTTTTCCCAATAACATCTCTTCAATTTTTATATGAAACATGTTTTTTATTGTACTTCCTCTATTCAAATTTTCTTTTCATAATTCCTATAAAGATAAATTCTATAATAATCAAATATAAACATGTATTAATAATAAATACAAAAATGGACATAACTTGGTTCAAAAATCTATACAATTCAATTTATTTTCACTATTATCCATATATTCTCCCATTTATTGACAACATAACTCAATATAATAAATGAAAAAGTTTAATAAAATACATTTTTAGTAAAATATAGTAAATTGTTCAACTATAATTCTACTTGAGTGACATCAATATATAGAATAAGTGTGACCAACTCATACACCAATGTTGTCCTTAGGTAACTCATTACGTCAATTGAAATATTAAATACACTTCAAAAATTCCACATGAACCGAATTTCACACCCATATATCTATATCCACTCAATAAACACATTTAACTACTTCATAGATAAATATTATAGTTATCTCCACCAAAATATCAATTTTACTCTTTTTAATGTATTTATGTATATAAAATTGGGGAGTAATCCAAAGGAATAATACATTAATTTTTATCCGTTGGATGCACTCCCATTTACAGTGTTAGTTATTTGAAATACTTATTTATGAGGTTATGAGTGAGGGTATCATAAATTATACCCTTGGGTGGAACAAAATTTGACTAAGGATTCATTCATACACATTTTCCTTCAAAAAATGATATTTAATATCAATGTGTTCTAATATGTAATTCAATAAAATATTCAGGGATTTGATTATTGCATATTGATTATCATGTCCAATGGCCAAAAATATAAATCCTCTATAGTCATATCCTTGGGTTGTGTCTTATTATAGATCATTTGAGTAGATACTTGTGATGAATCTTCAAATTAATCTTCTATATAGATTAATAAAACTAATGATATGTTTTTTAAATTTCATCTAGTATAGATACTACAAATAAAAAATTCTCCACTCGATGAAGACTTCTTATTAATTATTACACCTACCATGTCATCATTTCTAAACCCCATTATATTCATATGAATATTCTTTTTAGAACAAAATACTATATTTGGAAATGCATGAAATATGTCTCGTGATTAAATTTTATAAAAAAACTATGTGATTATCAAGGAATGTAATGATTTCCTGAACAATGTGTAAGAAAATAAACAATAGTAGATCTCGATTTTTCCATGTTCATTATACTAATAATTATTATTATTTATTACCATTCACATATTGTTTTTTTTTCAATCCATCCTTGATAAATTTTATTCCCATGAAAATTATTGTGGAAACTCCTCTATATTCTTGTATCCCAAAAAACATAAAAATATACCTAGTGTTTTTTAATCGAGATAAAACAATTATCCACTATGTTGGGTAAACTGTAAGCGAAAGAAAAATATAATCTCTTTGGGAATTTAAATTTAAAAATTTCAATTATTATTAATTGTGAATTCATAAAAAATTATTCCATAATTTGTATAAAAATTATTTGATCAACAGACACAATCAGAATTTGTGATCTGGTATTGTTCTTCTTTATATATAAGATGTTTTCCACTTTTCATATATCCAATTCAATGATTCTAAAATATTAAGCAGGATTAAAATATGAAGCACTTATATCTTTATTTAAACCATAAACCCCATTTCAATTTTTTTATATTCTTCTCCCATATGATTCCATCATAAATCCCTTGGGTGGATCCACATAAACGTTTTCTAGATCACCATTTAAAAATGAATATTTTACATCAGTTGTAGTAAATATAATGTATATATGATATGTAATAACATGTAAAATATCAATGGTTTTTTTAGAAACTAATGAAAATTTTTTATCACTTATATCCCCTTTAATTTTTCATATCCCCTATTTGCCACCATATACATTTTATAGACATTACACCCTTTTGAACAAAGTTATTCTTTAAAACTCAATTTTCTCCAAAACAATATTCTTTCTATTGGGTGTTAGAACAAGTTCCAACTTTTTAATTTTTTAACATGGTCACACACATCATTCATAGGCATAATACACTCATTAATATCATATAATTATTTGAAATTTTTATATTCAATTTCTGATAGAAATGGGTATAAATTTTTTCTCAAAATATCCATCTTTTGTAAACACCCTGATAATGGTCTCTATTAATATTTATGACAATTAAATCCTTCCATAGTCTAGTATTTATTCTAATTAAATCTTGATCTTGATTATATGATTAATATAAATTTTGGAATGATATAGAACTATAGTAAGATATTTCTTAAAAGAGTGGGTGAATCATGGTATGAAATTTTTTCACATTTCACAACATTTTTGTGAAACTCTTATCGTACCAGCCAAACATGACCTCACTTTTTAGTAGGGTAATTATTGTGTTCACCTATTAAGTGATGATATGATTATTTTTTGTTATTATCGTAGATTAATTATAATAAGACTAATGATCAATCAATCTAATTCACTAACCATCATTAAATTGAATATAAGAATAAGAAGAAAACAAGAAATAATAATTTTATTTGGTTCAACTACACTACATTACTTCTATGGATTACACAATGATGTTGCGTCGATTTTATAAATCAACTAAAAATTATTCATTAGAGTTATCTATCAATATCACCCAATGATATCCTAAGAACGAAGATACTATATAACATGTTAGATTAAAAAAATAAAACATAATATCTCATTTTGTGGTGGTATCCCCATTTTTTAATCTAAAATATTAGATGTTAGATATATTTTGTTCTTCTTACATAAATAAATCATGTATATATATACAACATGGCATCAACTAAAATATACACTTTAAAAACAATATAATAATCATTATGACTCCTCATTACAACATTGATTCTTCTTCTTCTCTCATTAATTACAGTTGAAGATATATTGAATTTTCCCCATGTATTGATTTGAATCAATTGTAACTATGGAGAATGTCATAATTTCACTTTTTATATTTTTATGAAACTTTACCATGAATCTTATCCACCCCATAACATTAAACATTTTATTCAATAGTTAAATTAATTTAAAAACATATATAGCTGGAAACATTCACATCCTTAGTTTGAGGGCTAGTTTAGGTCTTGAAAACCATATCCTTTTAGTATCACACATTCCTTTTCCCCATTTTAGATTCTAGGAATGAAATGACAACCCAACATTAACCACTTATTCATCAAATTAATTATTAATGTTAAGCTTATTAAGTTTCATGAAATAGGCTCTACATAGATTTATTCCACATAAACAAACCACATTTTATCGTTGTTTTTGGAATTACTTTTTCCTATCCTTTAAAATTATTTTTTATTATATTCTAAATCATAAAATTTTCATCCATAGTTAATCTTACCAACAAGGATCCCTTCACATGTCACTGATTAGATCATTTTTTTACATTCCTTTTTAATCTTTTTTATCCCTTCCTGATTTATCAAATATTATGTACCGTGCCTTATTTTGGGGTATCACATTCATATGATCAGTTTTATGAGTATATTTAGATTTATAAATATTATTATTTTATTTCCTTGAATACTTATATTAAATGCTCAATTTATCGTTTATCATTATATTACAATTTAAACTTTTATTAGGAACTTCCATTATTGTTTTCATCTCCTTCCTAAAGGAATATTTCACAAAACCACCTAGGTATTCCCCAGTACTTATCTCACTAATCAAAAATAGATCCACCATATACATTTTCTTGCTTCCTAAATCATTCATAATTCACTCATCACCCTTTCTTGAATATAGTTATGTTCCCTTATTTTACCCCACATTTGGTTTCATTCGTTATAGTAGGCCTTCCAAGAGTAAAATGTGGTTTATGTTGATGCACATTTCATAGTTCTCCATTCATTTCCACAAAAAATTTATATCTATTTTCCAACTAAAATTACTTTATATCATTGAAAACTTTTTTATCATTAATTATAGGAATATAGTAGTTACATTTTATAATTTTAATTCCCTTTCTTATGTAATTCCCAAGCATATAACCTTGTATAGAAAAAATAAATCCTCTCCTATCAAATCCATACCTCATATAGTCATGCTTCGATTGTGCAGATGTTGCTACAAATTTGCATCTTCCTTAGATCCCTTAGTCTTCTAGGAAATAAATCATGATATATCTAAGGAATCTATATAAATAACACTTAATTGATAATTTATTCTAGGTTACATCTCTTTCATGATTTGGAAATATGCTTCATCTTTCATTTTGACTCTAACATTTTCATCATACCTACTTCTATATTCGTTATCTATGATTTAAGAAACCACTTCCCTAAAAAAAGATTCCCAAAACTCATTCTTTACAGTATTATTAGATGTACTATACTCATTTATATGAATTATAAATCTAGACCCTCTATATAGAGTAAGTGATAACCTAGAACAGAACATTGTAGTGTAAGCACCTTGCCTTATTAAGGGTAAGACAATCCCTTAATTTATTTTCATGATCATTTTATATTGTTTTTTTATTATTACGGTACTTTACAGCTATTTGGCTTTTTCCCCTAAAGGGTGGAGTAACCTATATCTGTATTTTTGAACTCCACTTTTTGATTATTCAATGGAAGGGATATTCTTTTTCTAATTTTAGATTCTCATCAATTCATAATGATCCTTGATACTACCATCATTCTCATTGAGTTGTGATTTCATTTCATTAATGCTTGAGCTTTTTGATTTTCTCTACTTTAAACTCTATTCCAGTTTAGTTTTGAGAGGTATAATTCTAGATTTTAGCACCATCTCTACAGCCCTTTTCATTTAAACTTTAGTGGAAATTAATTCAATAAAAATACTTTAACTCTTAATTAATTCTCCAATATTCAAAAACTCATTATAATTAACCACCATTACTTCACCCATCCATTATTTCTCCTCAACCAACGTTGTCATATCTACACCGTATTAATTTTCCTTGACCCTTAGATTTTGATCCTCCGTTGAACTAAGGATCATAGATTTGGATCTGGATTTATACTATTACTCATTCCATGAAATAACCATCAATTTCATATTATACATTGGTTTTTATCCGAAAATATGTGTCCACATCAATTAGAATTGGATTGAGGATTTTATATTTGTTAACCTAAATTTTTTATACATAAAAATAGATCCCTTAAGTCTCATTATTGTAACGACCCAAAGTTTCATTAATGGAAAATATCTCTTGATCTAGTTAAATGTTTCTTTATGAAAAATGTTTTTATAAGATGTCAACTTATTTAGTTTTACATTAAGATTTGTGACCGTTACTTTTATAGTCGTTGAACAGTGATCATCTGAGTAGTATAAATATAAGGCTTTAACGAACCCATTTCTACTCAGACAAAGGAAGCGATGGCCCCATCCAGTAGAATTTCCCCTTACAAAGACCATTTGTTAGATCTTGGAAAAGAGGTGGCATCTTTGGTCTTTTCCCTTGACCAAGACCAAGCTGAGCTTCATCAAGTCAAGATCGAATGTGATCGTCTACGGGAAAAGTGGAAGTTGATTGAAATTACAACTCGAGCGATGTTATCCGAGCCACCCCAAGAGTCTGTCACCATCGCACACCTTACCCTTAGGTCTTATGCGGCTATTTTAAGGGGTTATGTAACAAATAATTAGTACTATGTTCAGGTGCAATATTTTTTTATATAATAATGAATATAATTTCTAGTCATTTTTGATACATTGTAATTAGTATTTAAAGTACAAAAGGTGTTTTTAGTTATTATTTGATTAAGAATTATATTTTATTAAATTAAAGGATTTTTTAATTAAATAATATTTTAATATTATTATTAATATTCAATTTATTTTTATTAAATATAAATGATCTTATAATTTTATGAATGCAATTAAAATTTTTATTAAGGTTTGAAAGCCATTTCTGTCAAAACGCGTGAATTTTTTTATAAATGTCGGTTTTTATTTTAAAAGTGAAAATTCACATATTTAGAAAATTATATAGATAAAATAAATATTATTTTTGGAATCAGGATGTCGAAATTATCCAATGTTGAATTTTTCATAATTTTCTGAGACAGTCAAATTTTTGGGTAAAAATTAAATACCATTTAAATATATAATGTGTTTTATGACATCATAATGACCCAATGGTGATGTAATAAAATACCATAATCCTTATGTTCGGCCAATATATGTTTTTTCATTAAAATAATGAGGTTTTGGGTTTGTTTGACTTACTTTTCAGAGCATTAATGGAGCCCTCAAGACTTATTCAACACTTTTCCTTTTTAAATTAATTTCCATGGGAGTGTGACTAACCTCCGCATAAGCAACCATAATTTTTTAATAAGTTTGGACCATGGCCTTGTAAAATATTTTTTTCCTATTTCCTTTTCCAGAAACCATGAGCAAATACCATGGGATGGTTTGTGGTTTGGATTATTTTAATATAAGGGGTCCCAAACCTAAATAATAAAGAATTCCCTCACCTTTCCTATATAAACCCACCCATGCTCCCACTTCCTCCTCACTCAAAGCCCTTGTAATTCGTCCAAACTCTACCCTACTCTCTCTAGAATCCTCTCAAGGTGCCCCAAGCTCCCAATAAGCCTCTCACAATCCTCTCTCTAGCCTTTGGAAGCACACTTCCAAGTAAGGGTTTTTTTCTTCCTTTCTCATTTTTGTCAATTTTCTTTAAGATGTATTGCCCTTTAATTTCAATTATGAATGTTGGGGTATGGTTTCGCACCACCCCCATACTGCCCTCTTATTGTTTGAATGATGGGATACCCCTTTCTCTCTCATTAAATGCCTCCCATGTACACCCGTTACTATGCCGAAATTCCGAAAGGAACTTCTCTCTCTTCTTTTACATTCAAGCAATACTTTTGCATCATGAATCTAAATTCCTTTTCAATTGTTGGGACAAGTATATATATGACCTCCATACTGTACATTACATGTAAATATGATGAGGAACTCATTTCTCTCTCATCAACCATTTTTATATTCTTATGTCACGCCGTTACGCTGCCGAAATCGCACCGATTTTCTAAGCCAATGTCATTGTGTAGTGAATACCATGCTCATTTCTCCATCAAGTGAATTCAGCTTTATTCACATTTACTTATTGATTATAATGTTTCATGTATTAATTCCACATTCCTTTATCATGTAATAAATGATTATGTTTTATGAATCCATGTTGTATGATCCATGTGGCACACTTATGCATGAAATGAAATGTTTAAGAAGGGTGCGCCCTTATAGCACTCCAATGCATTGGGTAAAGTATAGTATCATGATACATCATGTGCAATGATTGTTGACTCATGCTAATTCAAGTGCAACGAGGGTTTACTCGTGCTTCAAGTGCAATGAGGGTTTACTCGTGCTCTATGTGCAATGAGCCTTGGATCATGCTAATTCAATGTTAAGTGTTGTTTCCACATTTCCATGTTATGATTATCATGCTTTATCATGCATTTATGTTCATGTTACTCTTATGCTCTATAGATATTCCTATTGCCTAACATGTATTGAAATCCTCATGTTATTCATTGTGTACTCCCTTACTGGGCTTTATAGCTCACCCTTTTCTTATGCATGTCCTCAGGTTATCCCATGCAATTCTAAGTACGAAGGAATTTAGTGGTCATGTAAAGGAAGTTTTCAATAAAGATGTTGTATTTCTAGTTTAATTTTTTTATGTAATGATCCTAAGCCCCAAATACACTAAACCTCTTGATCTTCTTTGTTGTATCAAGTGAAGTTATATGTAATAAAGCATGTTTAAGTTGTAATAGAAAGCTGGGTTGTCATAGTTGGTATCAAAGGATAGGTTTAGTTATTTTTGGGATTAGTAAACCCTAGTAAAGCCTTAGATACAAGAATAAGTATAATAAAAACATCCCTAAGTTTTGGTAAATACTAAGTAAGTGGTTTATCAAACAAATACATCCCTATCTGGATACGAGCAGGTAGAGGCGGCTCTGGCACAGATGTATCCTAGGGGTAAAACCCGAAAACACCGCTTTGAGCTAGACTCGAACGGGAACTGGTGCATGACAACAGGCCTTTCTACACTCTTGGTTACGACACTCCCGGGGGATATGTTTTTATAAATTCACAATCTTAGTATGAACCCTTATAAGGGAAAAATGCCCCTAAGAATATATGTTAGAAGGAAGATCATGAAAATCCTGTATTGAATCCTATAGACTCATGAGTTAAAGAGATTAAAGTTTATTTATAAGTCATCAACATTTGTCTTTGGATTACCCTTTATGTTTTACCCCTAACTTTCCTTTTACTCCAGCCAATGGTCGGTAATAGGAGAACTCGGGCTAACAACCGTTGTGAAGATCACTGTGATGATTGTACTAATGAGGTTCTCAATCCAATTGGAGAGGGAATCACGAACGTTGTCACGCTTCTCTCTCAGCTAACTCAAGTTTTGAATGGAAACACAGGTGAAGAGGAACGTTCAACCCCCCCCCCCCCCCCCCAAGAAAGAACAAGTCGCTATCGAGAGCTTCATGAGACAAAGGCCTCCTACTTTTAGTGGATCATCTGATCCCACGATCACTGACAATGGATCAACTCCATTCAAAAGATCTTCTCTATCCTTCAATGTTCTGAACTAGAGAAGGTTCTCCTGGAGGCTTATCTTATGGAGGGTGATGCTGATCAGTGGTGGACATTGATCAAAAATACGAAGCCTGAGGAGGAGATCGTGGCTTTGGAATGGAAGGAATTCTGGAAGATGTTTTTTGATAAATATTTTCCGCACACCCTCCATCTTAAGATGGAAAGGGACTTCCATTCCCTTAAGCAGAAAGATGAAGAATCTGTGGGAGCGTACGAGGAAAACTTCACAAGGCTTGCATGATAAGCTTTTGGCTTTGTCGTTACCCCCGAATGCAAGGTTGACCGCTTCTTTGGTGGGTTGAATCCTAGCTTGTGGAAATCATTAGCGATCCGTGACTTCGACAGCTATAAGAAAATTGTCTGATGTTCCCTCAAGGATGAAATGGATATCAGAGAATCACAAGGGTATCATGGGGACAAGAAGCATAAGGTGGAATTCAATTCTGGTGATCTGATGGATAAATCCAACGGAGCTAAGAAGTTCCATCACCCCACTTGCCCAAAGTGTGGAAAGAAGCACCCTGGAAATTGCCTTAGGGGGACAAGAAAATGCTTCAGGTGTGGAAGAGAAGGGAACCTAGCTGTTAACTATTAGCAAGAAGGACCCGCGGCTGCGAAAGAGGAGAAGAATGCTTCATTCGAACCTCAACGCGTTGTTCAATGCTACAAATGCAAAGAACCAGGTCATTTTTCAAATCAGTGCCCTAATCCAAGGGTTATCGGAGGCAACCAGAAACCTCCAAGACTGCAAGGAAGAACTTTTTCCATCACTTCTGCCGAAGTGAACCCCGACAACGAAGTGGTGATAGGTACACTAGTTATTCATTCAAGAATAGAGAACGTACTTTTTGATTCAGGTTCTACGCATTATTTTATATCTCAAATGTTTAGTAGAACAATCCTTGCACCACCACAAATCATGGAAGTAATGATGTCGGTGAGTACGGAAAATGGGGAAATCATTGCATCCCATGAGTATAAGTCCTCCCCTGTTATAATATGTGGATTGAATTTCCCGGCGATCCTCATCATACTCCCTTTGGTGGAATTTGATTCAATTCATGGCAAGGATTGGTTTTCCTTATATAGAGCCAACATAAATTGTCGGGAGAGGGAAATCACACTCCATATAGAGAATCGACCCTTGATTCGTTACAAGTGTCAGGAGGAAGATGAATCTCCTTTAGCTCTATCATCTCAAGCATGGATATTACTGCTTTATGAGCATGCATATCTGGCTCAGATGATTGAGTCCAAGGAAGAAACCACCCTTGAAGAAATTCCTATTGTGAGGGAATTCACTGAAGTATTTCCCGAGTAACTTCCTGGTCTTCCTCCAAGAAGAGATGTTGAGTTTTCAATTGAACTTATACCTGGGGCGCTACCAATATCCAAGACTCCATATAGAATGGCTTTTGTTGAACTTGAAGAGCTGAAGAAACAACTACAGGAGAATCTGGATAAAGGGATTATACGCCCAAGTGCATCACCATGGGGTGCACCAGTCCTCTTCATCAAGAAGAAGGATGGGTAAATGCGGCTTTGCATCGATTATCGTGAACTTATCAAAATCATGATAAAGAACAAGTATCCTCTCCCAAGAATCGATGACTTGTTTGATCAGCTGCGTGGAGCACAATACTTCTCCAAGGTGGACTTGCGGTCGGGATATTATCAAGTAAGAGTTAAGAAGGAAGATATCACCAAGACTGCTTTTCATACAAGGTACAGGCACTATGAATTCATAGTAATGCCTTTCGGACTCACTAATGCTCTAGAAATATTCATGGACTTGATGAATAGAGTCTTTATAGATTACCTAGAAAAATCTGTGGTAGTCTTTATAGATGATATTCTAATATACTCCAAAACCAAGGAGGACCATGAGGAGCATTTAAGAAATGTACTGGAGACTTTCCGCAAGGAGAAGCTCTATGAGAAGTACAGCAAGTGTGAGTTCTGGTTGAAGGAAGTCTCATTCTTGTGCCATATCATCACAAGAAATGGGATATCTATGGACCCCTCCAAAATAGATGCAATTGAGGGATGGCTGAGGCCAACATCGGTAACTGATATCCGTAGCCTCTTGGGGTTAGCTGGATATTATCGACGATTTGTGAGAAATTTCTCACGATTGTCCAACCCTCTTACCAAGTTAACTCAAAAGGGAGTAAAGTTTTCTTGGAGTCATGAATGCGAAGAAAGCTTCAAGGAGTTGAAAATGAGGCTTATCACTGCACTCGTTCTCACTTTACCCACATGTGGGGAACTTTTTGTGGTTTTCAGTGATGCTTCAAACAAGGGCTTAGGATGTGTGCTGATGTAGAATGATAAAGTGATATCCTATGCCTCAAGGCAGTTAAAAATCCATGAGAAAAACTATCCAACTCATGATCTGGAGTTGGTGGCGGTGATCTTTGCCTTGAAAATCTGGCGGCATTATCTCTATGGAGAAAAATGTGAGATATATACTGACCACAAGAGTCTTAAATATATATTCACATAGAAAGAGCTTAATATGCACCAGAGAAGATGGATAGAGCTCATCAAGGATTATGACTATTCAATACATTACCACCCTGGGAAAGCAAACAAGGTGGCAGATTCCCTAAGTGGAAAGGATCCAGTGATTCTATCAATGATGAGAATTTAGAAGGATCCAATATTCTTAGACTTAATGAAGATGGATGTGGGAATCATAAATAAGGAAACATCATAAATCCTTTCACAAATGATTGCTCAAGCATCTCTTTTGGAAAGGTTAAAGGATGCTCAAAAGGATGATGATGGAATCCAAGAAAAAGTAAAAGCTATCAAAAAGGGAATATCCTCATAGTTTAATGTTAATGAAGAAGGAATTGTGCGGTTTGGGAAAAGACTATGTGTTCCATCAAGTTCGGTGCTGAAGAAGGAACTTTTGGATGATGCACATTGTTCAAAGTTCTCTATTCACCCAAGAGCACAAAGATGTATCGAGATCTCCAAGAAAACATTTGGTGGGATAATATGAAGAAGGAGATCACTGATTATACATCAAAGTGCCTGGTGTGTCAGCAAGTGAAGGCAGAGAGGCAGAAGTCTAAGGGGATGATGCAACCATTGCCCATACCAGAATGGAAATGGGATAACATCACCATGGACTTTTTCACCGGACTTCCAAGGACATCCAAAGGCAACAATGCAATCTAGGTTGTTGTGGATCGTCTTACAAAGACTGCACACTTCATTGCTATTCGAGAGGATTTATCTTTGGATCAATTGGCACGGATATATATCAGGGATGTGGTATGGTTTCATGGAGTACCACTATCAATTGTGTCTGACCGAGATCCAAGATTCACCTCTAAGTTTTGGAAGAGTCTACAACATGCTCTGAATACTGAACTGAACTTCACTACGGCCTATCATCCTCAAACTGATGGCCAATCCGAGCAGACTATCCAAACACTTGAGGACATGTTGAGAGCATGCTCAATGGACTTTAAAGGAGGATGGGATCAACATCTTCCTCTGGTTGAGTTCTCTTATAATAATAGTATCCACTCGAGCATCCAAATGTCACCATATGAAGCCTTGTATGGTAAAAGGTTTAGAACACCAGCATGTTGGGATGAGGTCGGTGAACGTAAGCTGCTTGGACCAGAAATGGTCGAAGAAATGGTGGAGAAGGTGAAAACCATTCAACAGTATATCAAGGAATCCCAAAGTCGATAGAATATTTATGAAGGTAATCATCGATGACACCTTGATTTTAAAGTCAAAGACATGGTGTTTTTACGCATATCTCCATGGAAGAAGGTCATGAGGTTTGGAAAGAAAGGGAAGTTAAGTCCAAGGTACATCGGCCCCTTTGAGATTCTTGATCGTGTTAGGGTTGTGGCCTATCGACTAGCACTTCCACCTACTATGGTCAAGGTGCATGATGTCTTTCATGTATCCCTCTTAAGGAAGTACATACAGGACCCTTCACATGTACTCTCTTCCGAGGTGGTACAATTGGAAGATGATCTTTCTTATGAGGAGCAACCGGTGAAGATCTTAGATCGTAGAGGAAAAGTTCTACGAAATAAGACAATGCCCTCATCAAGGTGTTATGGAGAAACCACAAGTTTGAAGAAGCAACTTGGGAGTTGGAGGATATGATGAAGCTGAGTTACCCACATTTGTTTTAGTGTGGGAAAAGGAAAATTTCAGGGGCAAAATTTCATAAGGGGGGAATATTGTAACGACCCAAAGAATCATTAATGGAAAATCCCTCTTGATTCAATTAAATGTTTCTTTATGAAAAATGTTTTTATATGGTGTCAAATTGTTTAGTTTTACGTTATGATTTTTTACCGTTACTTTTATAGTCCTTGAATAGTTTTCATTTGAGTAGTATAAATATAAGGCTTTAACGAACCCATTTCTACTCAGACAAAGGAAGCGATGGCCTCATCCAGTAGAATTGCCCCTTACGAAGCCCATTTGTCAGAGCTCGAAAAAGAGGTGGCATATTTGGGCTTTTCCCTTGACCAAGCCCAAGATGAGCTTCATCAAGTCAAGCTCGAACGTGATCGTCTACGGGAAAAGTGGAAGTTTATTGAAATTACAAATCGAGCGATGTTATCCGAGCCACCCCAAGAGTCTATCACCATCGTACACCTTACCCTTAGGTCTTATGCGACTATTTTAAGGGGTTATGTAACAAATAAGTAGTACAATGTTCATGTGCATTATTTTTTTATATAATAATGAATATAATTTCTTGTCATTTTTGATACATTGAAATTAGTTTTTAAAGTACAAATGGTGTTTCTAGTTATTATTTAATTATGAATTATATTTTATTAAATTAAAGGATTTTTTAATTAAATAATATTTTAATATTATTATTAATATTAAATTAATTTTTATTAAATATAAATGATCTTATAATTTTATGAATGCAATTAAAATTTTTATTAAGGTTTCAAAGCCATTTCTGTCAAAACCCGTGATTTTTTTATAAATGTCGGTTTTTATTTTATAAGTAAAAATTCACATATATAGAAAATTATTTAGATAAAATAAATATTATTTTTGGAATCAGGACGTCGAAATTATCCAACGGTGAATTTTTCATAATTTTCTGAGACAGTCAAATTTTTGGGTAAAAATTAAATACCATTTAAATATATAATGTGTTTTATGACATCATAATGAACCAATGATGATGTAATAAAATAACATAATCCTTATGTTCGTCCAATATGTGTTTTACCATTAAAATAATGAAGTTTTGGGTTTGTTTGAATTACTTTTCAAAGCATTAATGGAGCCCTCAAGACTTATTCAACACTTTGCCTTTTTAAATTAATTTCCATGGGAGTGTGACTCACCTCCACATAAGAAACCCTAATTTTTTTTAAGTTCGGACCTTGGCCTTGTAAAATATTTTTTTTCTCTTTCCTTTTCCAGAAACCATGGGAAAATACCATTGGATGGTTTGTGGTTTGGATTATTTTAATATAAGGGGTCCCAAACCTAAATAATAACGAATTCCCTCACCTTTCCTATATAAACCCACCCAAGCTCCCACTTCCTCCTCACTCAAAGCCCTTGGAATTAGTCCAAACTCTACCCTACTCTCTCTAGAATCCTCTCAACATGCCCCAAGCTCCCAATAAGCCTCTCACAAGCCTCCCTCTATCCTTTGGAAGCACACTTCCATGTAAGGGTTTTTTTTCTTCCTTTCTCATTTCTGTCAATTTTGGTTAAGTTGTATTTCCATTTTAATTTCAATTATGAATGTTGGGGTATGGTTTCTCACCTCCCCCATACTTCCCTCTTATTGTTTTAATTATGGGAGACCCCTTTATCTCTCATTAAATGCCTCCCATGTACACAGGTTACTATGTCGAAATTCCGAAAAGAACTTCTCTCTCTTCTTTTACATTCAAGAAATACTTTTGTACCATGAATCTAAATTCCTTTTCAATCGTTGGTACATGTATCTATATGACCTCCTTACTGTCCATTACATTTAAATATGATGAGGAACTCATTTCTCTATCATCAACCATTTTTATATTCTTATGTCACGCCGTTACGCTGCCGATATCGCACCGATTTTCTAAGCGAATGTCATTGTGTAGTGAATATCATGCTCAATTCTCCATCAAGGGTATTCACCTTTATGCACATTTACTTATTGATTATAAAGTTTCATGTATGAATTCCATATTCCTTTATCATGGAATAAATGATTATGCTTTATGAATCCATATTTTATGATCCATGTGGCACACTAATGCATGAAATGAAATGTTTAAGAAGGGTGCACCCTTATTGTTCTCCAATGCGTTGGGTAAAGTATAGTATCATGATAAATCATGTGAAATGAGTTTTAACTCATTATAATTCAAGTTCAACGAGGTTTTACTCGTGCTTCAAGTGCAATGATGGTTTACTCATGCTCCATGTGCAATGAGCCTTGGCTCATGCTAATTCATTGTTAAGTGTTGTTACCACATTTCCATGTTATGATTATCATGCTTTATCATGCCTTTATGTTCATGTTACTCTTATTCTCTATAAATATTCCTATTTCCTAACATGTATTGAACTCCTCATTTTATTCATTTTGTACTCCCTTACTGGCCTTTATAGCTCACCCTTTTCTTATGCATGTCCTCAGGTTATCCCATGCAATGCTATGTACGAAGGAATGTAGTGGTCATGTAAAGGAAGTTTTCAATAAAGATGTTGTATTTCAAGTTTAAAGTTTTTTTGTAATGATCATAATCCCCAAAGACACTAAACCTCTCAATCTTCTTTGTTGTATCTAGTGAAGTTATATGTAATAAAGCATGTTTAAGTTGTAATAGAAAGTTGGGTTATCATAATTATTCTTTATTATCTCTATGTTTTCATCATTTATCCCCCGATCAGGATCCTATGATATGTTGAATTATTTCAGCATTGTATCTCTTGATATCTGAACATCATTAGTACTTCTAACATCTCTTGAATTATCAAAATGCTCGAATAATCCTGTATCTTCCTTATACGAACAAGAAGATATGTTATAATATTCATACATAACTTATTTTTTTATGTTGTTGGGATTATTTATCTCATTGACAAAATTCTAGAAAATAGTTATAATACATGAAATAAATTTTGAGTTTGAATTCATTATATTCTTTCACTATACTATTTCATATGTGTAGAATATAATTCACCATAAAAAATCAATCTGATTAATTCATAATTAAACAAATATAGAAAAGATAAAAATTCCCTATGATATTAATTGTTTATACTACATGGGACATTAGGGAGAGATTATTTAAGAGGGTATTGAATCAGTGTATAAATCCCATCTATCTTTTCCCATGTACCTATGAAACTATACATTTCATAGCCAATTTTATCCTCATATGTTAGTTAGGTTACTCTTGAATTCAGATATTTATTGATGATCAAATTTACTTTTCCCCTTATCATATCCATTTTTTAAAGGGATTTATGATCACTCAATACACATGTGTAGAATAAAATCTTAATAATATATTAATATCAGGAAAAAAAGACATACAGATTTTACATTTTTCACAAAAACTTTACAATACCAATGGAGAAACATCATCATTATGTCAATGTTCCATAATCCACTAATAATCAATCAGTGGTGCGTTTAGGATAGGTCGGTAATTTTTATCGGGTCACTCCCCTAACATGATTTTGTATTAGATAACTACCACAAAATATTCATTCCTATTTCATCACCATTTTATCACTCCTTTAGGTGGATTGGCTATTTGGATTATATTCCAATGCATCACTTCATTGTCTGATAGATGTTTCACTAACTAGTGCTCATTGATCATGAACCTAATAATTCACAATATAGTCGGTAATGACACCATTATAGTAGAATAACATTCAATATTTAACTAATCTTATAGGAATATTGAATTTTATGGGTTAGTTAATTGATGTGTGGAAATCACTATTTGTTCCACGAATCTTAACACACTTGTGAAACTCCCATGTCTTTCTAAAACATTCATTTTTTATTTGAAAATAATAAATTTATAAAATATTTTTATGTGTTCCAAAACTCATAATATAAAAAATAATTCCTATTGATCTTGAATCACCATTTATATTACTAGCAACAAGGTCATTTATTGATAGTACAATTTTTTTAATAAATTATTTGGGTAATAAATTCCTTCAAGAACATATTTTTTGAATTCAAGGACTTTGAATATTCAACGATTTGGGATTCATTTCAAAACAAAAGGAGTGTGTAACCATATATATTTATATATATCATCCCATATAAGATAATTTTATCCTCACCCCTGAACTTTCATGAATCATTGTACTTTCCTCAGGTAAATTTCTATAATTGAAATATGTCCTTGAAAAAACATTCATTCACATATGCATCCATAAAAAATGGAATATCCACATAAATTTACAACTTCATGAAACATACCGCCTTCAAAAAAATAATTTATAAAAAACTAATCATTTATTATTTTGTTTACATTTTCATTTTGTAATTGGCTATGTCAGAATTTATTTTTGTATCCTTTTATAACTCTTCTTCAATTTTTGTAACTTTTTCACATTGATGAAAGTCATTCCTTTTCAATTTTTCATGATATGTCTTGGTATCACCATGATAACTTCTAATTTATTATAGTATTCTTCCATTTCATCATTTATTAGTGTCAAATTGCCTCACATTTTCTGTAGAGACTCAGTTTTTTCCTAATAGAATATAAAATATTTTTTGAAATTATTCCAGCTCTATGCGCTTAGAAAGTATATGATCTTGAGGATCAGTGTGATTAGAATTTATTGTAAAAAAATATTTAATATATATTATATAAATAATGCATGTTTAATTAAATAAAATAAGATAACTCTTAAGAGGTTGGTTGGATCAAAAATTTGAGACCGCAGCTGTGTCCAGAACGTAGTGTTTCCCCTAGGTACATCATAAAATGAGTCATCACGGGACATTCAGATCACTCTCATGTTAGAAGCATGTATTATGTGATTTTATTATTAAATTAATTTAATTAATTCAAATAATATAACCTAATAACTGGTTCTATAAACTTCACTATGAGTATTTATCCTTATAATCATAGTTTCTTCCAATGATGACCTCTTGTCTCCTATCGTCTCCCTTCTGTTGATGAACAATGAAGAACGAAAGATGTACACCTAGATCAAGATGGATCAATGTGAAATAGATCCTCCTCCTTCACCAACAAGAAAATGATCTAATATAGGTATGAATATTTCTTGGTGTTCTTACGCCCTGAAATAAATGTTTGGTCATGTTTTTAATTGATTCTTCAAATTGATTCATTGATTTCAAACATTGCATGAGCCTGGGTATCAGTATATTATTCATTAATCGGTTAATCTAACCCAAATTAATAAATTATGATCAATTGTCCATGAAATCATGTCCAATGATCAAAACATTTGTTTTTATGTCTTTACAAGTCGATTTCTACTCATACATCACCGTGGAATCTCTATGGATCATGGTTCGATGATTTTCGGGTGACCCGAGCCTGATCAGGCGCCCAAAAACAAGACGTAAACATGGAATGACAATGATTGTTCAAGTGAGAAAAAGATTTGGAAATGGAATGATCCAAGAATAAACAATATGAACATTTCATGTCAATCCTGAAAAGGAACATAGCCGCGATGGTGAGCAGGAGATACTACCAAAACCGTATTTTTGAAGGAATCCAAATCTCAATGATTAAAGAATCAATACCATGTTCTTTATCTATATCTGGATTTATCATCGAAGATTCAATTGATGTTGATCATTTATAGAAAATATTTGGATAAAGAATGATGAATTGGGAGAAACTAGAGATTCTAACAAAAAACGTGATAACACAACATATTGAATGAAGAACACACAGCATGATGCCTCCCTTAGTAGTTACTCTAGGGTTTGGAAAAAACATAAGTATGCAATAGAATGTACTCCCCTTGACACTTTGTGTATCACCTCTCCATGTGAGGTGTGCCAAATGAACGAGACATGACTAGGAACATGCTATGTGATGTGCACACAGACATGGTTTGGTCACACAGGCAGTAACCCTTGTGGACTAGAACGAATGCACTAAAGTACATGGACACAGACCCTGAGTACATATACATAGCCATCCAACATGGTTTGGTCCCCGGTTAGGCAGGGTATGTCGTGTATCCCACCTACATGGTATGCACTACCACATGAGATAAGAACTGTGTCTGACCAAAGATATGACCAGGTAGCAAGGAGGTGTCACATGTTGTCATGTGATGTTCCTTTATTGAATCCTTCATATCTCTTTATTTTTAGATCAGATTTTGTCCTATGATATTCCTATACTGAATTTTTTTAGTATAGAACATGATGGTGCCCTTGAAGAGGATTTTGATATATGATATGGATGTTCTAGTTTTTCATCCCTAGAGATGACCACTAATGGTGGTGGTGTTTAGATAGGCTTACCAGATATTCTAGGCTGACCATCTAGCTCAACTAGGTGGTGTAGTGCCTAAGGAAATACTATGCTAACCCTCCAGCTGGGCTGGACAATGTAGTCATGGAGGATATACTGGGCTAACCCTAAACTTGTCTAGGTATTGTAGTCCCCCAATTATGATACAGGGATGTCCCACTAACTGGGATGGGTAGTGTAGTCCCCTGACGATGATGCAGGCTGACCCTATAGCAGAGCTGGGTATCATAGTCCTTGATTATACTGGGTTGACACTCTAGCTGGGTTGGGTAGCATAGTCCATGATCATACTGGGATGACTCTTTTACTGGGATGGGTAGTGTAGTCCCCAATAATGAGATATCAGGCAGACCCTCTAGCTGGGATGGTCAGTATAGTCTCCGATGTTGATATACTGTGTTGGCCCTTTAGATGGGCTAGGCAATGAATCCCCCAATGATTCATATCAATCCCTAAACTATGAATCATTGTGGTCAGGCATGGTTTGACATACCAAAGGACTCATGAGAAATAGGGGCACATTCCCCACTAATACACATCCTTCTGAAAAAATAGTAAGGGTGATTCATTTCCACCCAAAGTAGATAGAATCAAGCTATAGTGATTTGATTATGTTTAAATTTTGTCACCTGGGAAGACGCATTAGGTGTCGGGCATTATAGAAGGATTCACCTTGGAACTGTTGGCTACTCATCTTCTTGGGTTGAGCTGTCAGATGGATATCCCCTTACTCTCTAATTTGGTATTCCATGAATGAGCATATAAATAACTATCTATTATGCTATATTACCCACTACTTGGGTCTTGGTTATCATACTTCTAAGAAAGGTGGAGATGAATGGGGTATGACACTTGATTTTTGTGTCCAGATTATCATGGTTGGATGGGTCTAATCCCTAGATATATTTCTAAAACACTCTATGGGAGGGTCCACCTGCTTAACTTTTAGAGATTCTTGTGTTTGGATGATCCTACTTTCACACTATTGTTGGGTTGGTTTGTGGTATTTCCATCTTCTTCTTCTTTACCTTGTTCCGTTTACTAATTATATTTGTTATATATTTTACTACGTCCCAACTCATTTCTGGGTCATTATATTTGGTATGTATATAGTCACCCCTATATGGGATTTTCCCAACACTTTTGTCTTTTATAGTCAAAGGATATGTCCATCATTACTACAAATAATCATAATTATATGGGCTATATATACCATGTATGGTGGTCATTTTTTAGGATATAGGAGTAGGGCTCTCTATGTTGATACATGTTTCCAAATTTCTTCTGGTTGGGACCAGATTTTAGTTTGTCTGTGTGTTCTTACCCTTTAAATTTCATTATTCATTACCATACTCATGATCCCTCTAAAGGTTCATGCATGTTCACTTTAGTTTATAATAGGTGAATATTTTTCTACTTATTTCGTCACTTCTTCAATGAGTTGGTTGTGTGTGTGTAGGTTATTTGGAAAAGTCTTACCCAGGTTTTTGTGTCTTCGGTGCATGTTACCAACCACTGGCCTGTAGAGGCGGGCCTGAGGTAGTTGTAGCTTGATCACTGACTTGGTTTGGGATGTGACATGGTAAAAACTTACACCACCATTCTTTTATGAATATATAATTGTATTTATAATCATAGAACTTATCCACAAAATTTTCATGGTGCATCCCTATCTAGGTGCTAATATTTCATCAAAATATTTATCTCATCTATCAGTATGATCATGATTGACATTCTGATCACACGTAGTTCTTCATACAATCCCCCATTTTCCCTTCATCAAGAACATATCTATCTCATGAAATTTTTGACATGGAAAACAACATATCCAATATTCTTGATCACACTATTAAAATTGAAACACTACATTTATCCCTTCTACATGATAGGTTTTTAAAATTAATCTAACATACATCTCATGGAAACAGTAATCCTCAACAGTGTGGAACATTGAATCAATGTTTTCATTATGAATCGGTTTATTTTTTATTTTTCTTTAACCGGTCCAAAAAATAAACAACATCCTCATAATATGATATGATAGTATTCTTTACCTCTTATTCATTTTAAAAAACTATTATATCGTAATAATCAAAAATAAATTATGATATCTTATAATGACATATTAATGAAATAAGTTTTCATTAATATCCAATAAAGGACCCATATTATACCTTTTCATCAAATTGTACACCACAATTGCCTTTATTTTTCGAATAATGATGTCGAACCGAAGACCCTAATGATTTTAATATTTTTATTTCTTCTTGATTTAAATTTTATATTGACTCATAAAATAATTTTTCGTCAAAATACACATGTATTGATGTATATAATTAGTGGTGATATCCTATTTTAAGAAGTATCTTGTGTGTTCATATTCGACTAACACAATTTTGGACATTTCAACCAAGATTATTTTATTCATTTCAGCCATGATTTTCTACAGACGAGTTTGTGTAGAACTAAAATCTTTTCTAATTCCATGTTAATTAAATTAAATTTTGAATTTTATTTAGAATACATAAATACATTATTAATTCTCAACCACTTCAAGGATAAGCCTTTTGTTTATATTTATATCTCCTAAAACTCATTAATATATCAAAATATTGAGTTGTGTGAGACATAAACATGTCACATTTCAATCAGGTGAATTAATTTATGAAATTGATGAAGTGAATTTCCCCACTAGTTGACCACTTTCTCAATGGTCCACAAACATCATATTGGATCGACTCTAAAATTTGGGTAGTTTGAATATCATCAACTTTGTGACATTTTTTACATTTTTTAATGTCATGAAATAAAAAATATTTAGTGAAATATTTAAAAACAATGACATTTCTCAAAGCATATTCACTGATAAGTACTGAAATTTTATTTTTACCAAGCTGTATATTATTTTCCAAAGACATTTTTCATCTTTTAGACTCAAGTAACAACATATCCTATGTTCTTCAAATAGAAATATATTATGTGGGATTCCCAATCATTATTTTATTAATACCCCATTTTCAATATCTTCACTAAAAAACCATTTTTCAAGAATATAAAATCATCTATTTCACTAAAAATATATGATACGCACAATATATTATGTAATATTCCATAAAAAATACATTTTTAGGATTAATATTATTTTTCCCAATATAGGATATTGATAATCCATTGATATTTAGAGATCATTTATTACTGAAATTGATATAAACCCTTCAAAATTTTCAATATTTTTTAGGTAAATCAAATAACCTATCACACTACATGAAAAAACACACTCCCTGATATAGGGTTTCTGAAACATGGTATCCTAGAATTCATCTTCAAAAATATTTTCTTGATTCTATAATTAGATTCCTTTTTGAAAATTAATTAGTTTTATAATACTGATCTAGTTTTTCTGATATGAATGTGATACATTCATGTGAAGTGTTTCCTTCTGGATCACATCACGCATATAATTCTTTTATATTCTAATATAAATTCCTTAAATAAATATTTATTTTTGGAAATTATATCTTTTAATACTATTCCAATGTTTTTTATTGTCTCCCACACTACAAATTATCAAAAATAAGACATTGTAAATAACTATTAGACCAATGATTGTAGGCCTTGTGGTCAAACAAACCCCAAAACCAATAATATTATATAAAAACATATTGGTTTTTATGGATTTTTTTATTTCACACTTATTTTTATATCATCATATAATTTGAGGAACCATCTATTAGACTCTTGATATTGGAATCTTTGGTTTCTTAAATCCTTATCCCTCCAAATCCACGATGATTATGATATTTCATAATATTTTACAGTTAATCATGACTATTGTATTGAACATGATTATTTTTAAATCATTCATAATATTATGGGGGAAAAAATACTTTTTCATCCACATTTTCTGTTTTATATCCCAAAAAATGTGTTTTATGCGAGTTCTTTATAACACTAACCTTTTCTATCATCAATATTATTCGAGTAATTTTTGGTTGTCCTCTTTAATTTTTCAATTTTTGCAATAAATTTATTCATTTTATCATCATTATTACTCACAAGGAAAATATTGGTAGTCATATCATCAATAATTTTTCTTTACTCACTAATATCATGATTTAACTTTTACATTTACTTGATTTGTCTATCATTGTAATTTTATTGCAGTTTTCTTGTATTTTCATGAGATAGAAATTTTATTCTATATGTATTCCAATATCCTTCTTAAAAAATTTAATATATATTCTCGTGTTTTATTCCATGGATGTTTCTTCTTATTCTATATAATAATCAATATTTATTGATGAATCATATTATAATTATTCATCATCTACTTCTTATTAGGAAATGATAACACATTTAGATGATTCTCTAGGGTCTTTCTCATAGTTGAAACATTATTCACTATTTAAAAACATTCTTTAACTAATATAATGATACTTATAAATAATTTGGTTTATGTTTTCTTTTTTTCATATAAGTTTTTTCCTTTTAAGGGATTTTTTCAATTTTTTAGACTTCTTAACTGATTCTTCATCTTTAATTTCACCTGTAATTTCCAAGGTATAGTTGACTAGGACGTGTCCATATTTCCCATAACATACACCTTTAAATTAATGATTTCAATTATACCTAAATGTTCCTCATGTGATGTAAATTCATGTAACTTAGAGAGTCTCAATAGAGTATTACATAACAACATTCTTACACTTTGAAATTTCAATTATCATCATTCTTCAAACCATTTAATTAGTTTATAGAAATTAAATTTTCTTTAAGTTTATTTTTTTTAGTGTAATTATTATAAGCATCTCATAATTTTTTAGATATATATGAATTTTTTCAATGGTATAATAATTAATATCTTAATATTTAAATGAAAATATCATGGGATAAAACATATCTGGTATGATTACAATATTCATCTTCTCTATAGAAATGTATTTTCAAGTTTCTTAGAATCCGCTAATGTTAATTAAAAACTTAGATAAATGTACTAAAAAATTAATCAAGAGTTTAATCATATTTCATTCTAATATCTACATACTTCTCTCTACAGATATGAAATATGTCTTGCATTATCATTTTATTTCTTTTTTATATGCTATGTAGAAAATTTATAATGGAATGTTTTCTTACGCACTAATAAATTTTGTTCTCACATTTTCTGACGAAGAGGAAAATAACCATATTCTGGACTTCCCATCACAATCAAAACAAATATAGTTAATTAGATACCAAGACGAGGACTCATTTGGAACACTGAATGCACATAGGACTAAATTTATCACATTATGTATATGAGAAGTAAATTATTGTTACCATTATCTCTTTAAAAATATGAAATTTGTGACCACTAAACATAGGAATGTCATTAATATTAACTAATTCATTCTGGACACTAACATAAATTTTATATATTTAATTATATAGTAGACCTACTCTTATACCATGTTTTACAATCCCTCACTGGGTGGTGAAAACTAAGGGGGAGGGGGTTAGTCCATTTTTATTACATTTCTTCAAAACCAAATTCTCTTATTTTTATTAAATTTTATTCACCCAATAATCATAGTGTGGAAAGGAATAAAATGACCCCTATTTTTTTAATATAGTTATCCTCTTAAAAAGAAGACTAATTCCATAGTTGTTTATTGTTTTTATCCCTCTCACACATAACTATTTTTTGTATTATCATGAAGGAATTATAAGAAATGTAATGAAATTGATAATTTTAAATATCTGGTCCAAAAAAATTATAAATAATCACATGTAGTTTAAAATGATTCCAATTGAAGTATGACTGCATAAGAACGATCGAACCTCTATATATGCTAATTAGATTTTTGATATTCTTCCTCTTACACTTTCTTCTCTGATGTAGTTCTATTAATCTCACATATACTTTCATCTCCCTCATTCTCACATCCTAATCATCATATTTCATTTCTACATTTTCTATATTTATTTTCACTGAATTATTTGAATATTCTATATATAATAAATCTATAATCCTTCAATTGATTCATAATAATTGAGAAATCCTTAATCAATGACTCCAAATATTTTCTCTATTATCACTAAAATAATCTATTTTGAATATTAAAAATAAATATAAAACAAATATATCAATGTAATGATCTAGTTTAATACTTATTTAAATTAAATTAAACCTATCCAATAACTCAATTTCAATTATCTATGAAACTCATAATAATGATATCTTTAAAATATTTTTTGATGCCTATGGTAAACATCCTTGTATATATGGATTCACGATGCTCCATTTATAGGCATGAAATCATCATTCATGATGTTAATTTTATTACTATCTTATCATGAATCAGGATATTATTTTAGTTCTATGATGGTTACCACATTCTGTAATGTGTCATGAAAAATTGGATTTTGTTTTCATTCAAAAAATTATTTATGAAATTTACTCAAATGTTTCCTTATAAATGATACCTCTGAAATCCATAATGACCCATATGAATTATTCACTAAACCATTAAAATTCCACACCTACACTTATTATGTTTTTTATTACCCTCCTAAAGTATCTAGATACCATTCAAAGGACTATAAATAATATTTTTATATTCTCAACTACTCATATATAGTTTATAATTACTTTCATAAAGATCTCCATAAATCTTCAAAACCTCATAATTACTTTTTTGATGATCTCAAATTATCTTCCAAATTGTTACTTAGCTAAATTTTCGCTATAGTACAAAATTATATTATTATTATTATTAAATTATGTCTTCTTTAATTCTTATTTGGTCCATCTCAATCACCAAAAAAATAATAAGAAACGTCATCTAAAGGGTATCTTCCAAAATGTTTTATTCTCGTTACTATATGTGAGATTTATCAAAGTTTAAACAATATATTGTTTCTCCTAATAATAACTATAAAGATACATCGCATCTCTTTATCGCCAATTTTACCTAAACCCTTTTTTGTATATTTAATCATCCATCCATCAAAAAATTTCAATAATACCAATAAATATATGTTCTCCAATCATCATATATAACCAATTGTTAACCAAAAATACAACATTATACTCATATTGGTTCAAAAAACCAATACATATGGTATTTATCCAATTGTTACCATTGTAACTAGCTTCATTAACTGATTAAGTAATCACAATTATGATAGAGTGTAAAAATTAATATATTGAGAAAAAGTGTATCCCTATATACCATAATAATTTCATTTTTATCTTCCATATGGGTTCAAAGAGACAACACCCCGCATATTTCCTTAGAAATATTTATTTCATGAATTTTCGTCATCCCATACTTTACGTTCATTAATATCGACCCTTCCACCACTTATTGAATTTTTTTAACAGTGAGGTTTACATTATTAAAGGGAATCAAAATTTATTATATTTTTTTCTCACTATAGTGAACACATCATAAGTGATTACATGTTCCTACACCCTAGGTTTTTTTACTTCGTAAAATAATTTCATAAGTATAGAATATGAGATTCGGTTATGGTTGTATTGATTATAGTAACTCTTGAGTCATTAAAATTTTTACTAAATGTTCTAAAAATATTTCTAAAAAATAATAAGGATTATGTATTTTAAATCTATGGTTTTTTAATAGGATATAATTTCATTATAACATAAATATAACCTTACTCCCAATTATGTAATGAATCATTACCATTTTAAAAATGATTTCATAGATTTCCCAATACGACTATAGGGTTTAAATTTATATTAAGCTCATCTTCACTCATTCCCATGATGGAAAAATATAGATTGTTTTATAAATACTAATTTAAGGAAAGGAAAATAATCCTTCTATGGTAGTATATTGAAAAGAGGAATAAAATTAATCAGATGTTTTTTAGTCTTCAAATATATGTACATATAATGCATGATTTCTTTAAAACACCCTTGGGACTTTCAATTCTCAATGGCTTGTTGGTCCTTCGTAATTATGGATTAATTAATAATTAAAATGTTTCATTTGTCAATTTTTGTGTCTCATGGATGGATTTTTCTCCTTTTCATTTTCCACTGGATTTTTCATTCTTCAATAGAAGTTACTTTCAATACAAGAAATCAAGTGCCAATGGATTATACAAATTCTAATTGTGTGTATGGTTGATCACATCCATAGAGGTTAATCATTGAGTAGTCTATAACGAATGTTGGTATAAATATATGTGTTTCTAATAATGATGCAAGGAATGTACACCTATTTTTTATTTTATATTTGTATTGTAAACAAAATATGGAAATTGGAAAAATAATACCCATCTATAGTGATAAAATTTAATGAATCTAAAAAATGTAGTGATATTATATATACTTATATAAATTTCATATAGTTGAGTACAAAATAATCAAAGATAACCCCATGTCATTTTCATTGGTAAATCTTATTCAATATTTTATCTATGTTCATGGGTGTTGGAATCATTAAATAATTTTATTTTATTTATCTATAGTGGCCAGTAATTTGGGAAATTTAAAGAAAAAAACCATAGATCAATTTGTTTTTTTGAAGAAAATATTGAAGATAAAGTGTATGTGATATTCATTAAATAAGAATCATTAGACACTCTGGTGCTTTTGAGAAATACGTCCCCACTCCAAGAGCTTGGGATTGAATTTCAGATTTATCTATATCACTAACTCTTCTATTGTCATCTAATATTTGACTAAGATTTTAAAAAATAAGAATATATGTAAAATACAGTTAGTATTAATTTTATTAAAGTAGTATAAAAAATCCATAATAACCCCACACACATTTCCCTTATTTTCTTATGATTCATCATACAAAATCTATTAAAACATAATTGATAGAAAGATTCTTATCTAATAGATAATGGTGTAGCTTTATCCAATGAATTATTATCTAGTATAACTTCTTAGTTTGATATTATAATTCTATAACATCATATTTCCTTCCACATTTCTATATGGGATCGTTAATAATTTCATCATCTCTACTTTTTTGAGCATTCAATATGGAATTTGAGAAAAGATATGCCTCCATATGGTAAACCACCAACATTTCCTCATTGAAGTTCCAATCTACATACACATGTCGTTTTTCCCTTCTTCCATTAGGATTACCCTATATAAATCCAGGTTATTAATTAATTTTTAGTTTTAGTTAAGAATAAATGTCCTAAAAATCACTTTTGGTCTCCAAGGAGTATTCATGTACTTCACAAAGAATATACATTGATCAATGGTACCCAATAATAGATATCTCTTCATTTCGGTAGGGTTAATCCTTTTGTTTAGTTTTTAGTGGATTTAATCCCACATAAATTTTTATAATTTTTTTTATGATACATAACATTAATAATTAAAAAATTAGATCATATGAATACCATTGAGTTAATGAAGCATGTGTCTAGATATTCTATTTTATTGGCTCGACAACATATTTTTGAGTTGGTCTCATGTAGGTTTTATTGGTGAATTGATGTGTGATGTGATAGGACATCATATATCATTGGATCAATGAAATATTATATACATGTAACATATGTATAGTTGTTTTTTATCATAATCATGGGTTGAAACATCATAATTCCTTGCCTTGAAAACATAATTTCAACCCCTTTATTTTTATAATTCCAAAAAATATAAAATCACAATGTTGATTATGTTTAATAGGAGTTTGTATCTTATATTGTATTTCAAGATATTGTTTTAGAGGAAAATGAAAATCCACTTATTTTGCAGCATTATATTGGATCTTCCATAGTATTGAAAAATTGATACGACATTAACTCAATAGCGGATGCATTCTGATGTTAAAGGTCATGGGATTATGTTGTTGTGCTTTAAACTCAAACTCTACATTGTGAAATTACATTGGCCACAACATATTCATATAGTTCTCCATAGTGATATATTGATACATTGACTCCTTCTCAAGATAATAAATAGGAATATGTTGGAAATGGGATGAAACTTAACATTTTCACCCAATATTATGTCCTACCAAAATCAAAGCCTTAACCTATACTTTTTTTATTTATACTGAATTTATTCTTTTATTTAATCATATATAGTTCACTATTTCATCATCTATAATTTATATATCTCATTTAAATTTATTAAATAATTTCAATAAATAAATTATTATCATAAAAAACATCAAGATTCATATTATAGATGGAACTAATAAAAATTCAAGATAAGATATCTTCAAATGAAATATTATTTTCCAACCCACCGAAACTCTATTAATTACAATTCATTCAATAAAAATGAAATAATCACATTGAATGGTAAAATGAAAAATAAAACAAAAGAATGAAATAATATATTTCTATAAGTGTTTGGGGTCACTAAGACAATACAATTATCCACTTTGCAGACCCTAAATAATTTTTCCTTGTTTTAATGTTATATACTTTCAAAAAATTATATTCATAGAACAATAAAAATAGATGACAGTTAATATTTAATAAATCCATCAAATTTTACCATGATATTATAAAAAACACCAACCCTCAATCATTGTAACATAATATTTAAAATATATATTTTCTTTTTGAATAATATAAATGAGAAAGTTATATTTATTAAATAAGATTTCAATTATGTTAGGAAAACTATTACTATAATGATGATTTTATTATAGAATAGATTATGGAATGTCATATAAAAACTATATCTGGATCTAAACATTTCATATGGTTAATAGAATAATGAACAATACAACTAGTTCAAAATATTCATTTCAAAATTCATAATTTAGTCAGAAGTAACATTATCTTAAAGTATGTAACTCCAATTTTAATAATTTTGTGTCATATATATATATTCATTTTAATATATTATAATTTTAAAAACATATTCAATATGCCTTTTTAGTATTCATGATAAATTATTCTATAATCTCTAATAATATCAGAAATATATTAAAAAAATTATCGAAAAAATTATCAGTCAATAACAAGTAAAATATTTTATAAGATGAAATATAACAACAGTACGAATAATGAATTTAATTTATAAAAATATAAGTGCTGGGATAATTTATTTTTTTATATAATCCAAAAGAAATAGTCATAAGTGTTACTATTGATTTGTGACTATGTGAATGTAATCTTGAGTTTCATATGTGTTAATTCACTTTTCTTCAACATTCATATGGGTAACATTGAAATTTATAAAAATGGTTAACTATTAACATTAACATATATCAACATATCACAACAATAAAATCATACATCCATTGTTATATAAAATTTCAACTCTAATTCTCAATTTTTCTTTTATTTGCTTTAAAAATTCATAGTCTAGTCTGATCAAACAAAATGTATTAAGACATGCATAACTGTGAATAAAATTATTTGTATCTAAGATATTCAAATTATAATTTATAAGTAATGTTGATTCACACTTTTAAATAATTTAATAATATTAAAAATTCCATTGAATACATTTTCAAAATATAATTATATTATTCAATACAATGAAATTATATGAAAGAAAATACAATCCTTTATATTTAAATCAATGAGAAACTCTACAAATAAACTAATGATCTATCTTTTCATGCTTTAAATTATTTATTATTAACTAATATTTGGGTTCTTAGGAGGATAAATGAACACACATTTTGATTCCATAGAGCACAATAATCACCATCAATAATCTCTACCTTTTATAAAAAATAAAAAAAACTATAAAAAATAAATTATTTAAACATTATAAAAAATATGTTTGTTTAGTTAATGTTCTTCTTTTTGTAATATAAAATAAAGATAAATAAAAAATAATATTACAATTAGCATTTCTTAGTAATTTAATTTTATTGGGTATATATAATCACTGGACATTCATATAGAATTAAAAAAATTAAATAAGTAATAAGTAAAATAATTAAAAATTCAATAAAATTAAATAAAAAGATAATATATTAATAAATAAAAAACATTATTTATAATTATAAGATGATACTGATTTTTTTATGTCTATCATTATACCCAATAGTTACCTAATTAAAGCATTTTGAATTTTTTATAAAATTATACTTAACATGGATAATATCATAAGTAATTTAATCTCATTGGTATTTAAAAAAAATATTCCTATCATTTTAATCAATTTTGTTACTAATATAAAGGGTTATTAAGAAATACTTTCTTGATTATTGAATGAATTTTTGTTTAAGTTTCAAGTTCTATTTGTAGCATTCTGTTGAAAATAAATCCTTAATCAATAGATCATAATATCAATCAAAAAACAAATTTTAGTTTTGGGGTAAGGATTTTATTCCTCTTACGAGAATAAAAACATGATATCAATAATAAACTCTATTCACAAAGTCATTATTTAAAATTTAATAACTATTTTTATATCATTATGTAAAATAAAATAGGTATCATCAATAATTTTTTGAACATGATTATTCTTATAAAAATAAAAAATAAGAAACAAAAAAGTCATTATCATTTATATTTATATGTTTCTAACAATTTTACAATATTTCATTCCCCTTGATTTTGTATTATATAAAAATTTATTAATTGGTCCTTGGGACTATAATGTTTTTTTGTGGTCTCAAATAATCTTATAATTATTGATCTATCTCGACCATAATAATACATCTATCATTTAATAATTTCATTCCATTATAATTTAATATAGAAGTATATATAAATGTAAAAGAACCAAATTTATGTTTTCATAATTATTTATCAATTTCCAACACATTTGATAAAATTTATAGCACATTTGACTTCAATGTATGATTTATATGGTCAGAAGATTGAATCCCAACAACCTCATCTGTAAAGATTTTCAGGTCTCCTTTGGTTACTGAATTTGGGTTGTAAGGGGAAATTCATTGATGGATCGATTCGAGGACTACTTGTAATAACCATTATTGATAGATTTCTTCTATATTATAAACCACGATAGAAGTCGTGGTTACTACAAATCGAAGATAGACTGTAATGTGGAAGCCATGAAGATCTCTAGAATGGATGATAGCCCATGGTTAGTTCTTTTGGATCATGTTTTGATATGCAGTCTATATAACATCATATAAAAACTAAGTGTTTCATTGGATTAATAAAAATGGGTTCACCCCTACTTTTTTTAAAATATTAATAAATATATTATTAAATTAATTAAATTTCCTTCTCATTAAAAATCATATTCTTCATTTTGTGTTCAATATAAAAAATGTTTCCAATATAATAAATTTTTATCTTCCACTTCTAATGAATGATAATTTACATTCAATTTTCTTGTTTTGATTATTAATTATAAAAAGTTCAAAAAACTATTATTATAAAAATAAATCTCTTCTTGTATAATAATTTTTTTCAAAATCTTTAATATCTGTATTTTCAATTGCATCCTGAAAAAATTGAGATATATATTCATTATTATGAATTAGAAAGATACACATAAAAAAATATCCATCTAGATATTTTATTCCTATTTATTGAAAATAAAATTTTGAAACATGATTAAGATATCTTAAAATTTAATATTCATCATATCTATGTTAAATTTTAATTTTCAGATAACCTCCTTTAATGATATAGATAATAGAAATTCGTTATAATCAAAATTAATAGGATCATCTAACATTGAATAATATTATCTTATAATATTTTTAATCAAATCATTAAATTCATGTTTTCTGATTACATGACATTTTATATTCCCAAAGGATGATTTATTCACAAAATAGTCACTCGAAGAATTAATTTTATTATTTAATTGTTTTAAGAAGTCAAGTATTTCATTAAAAAAATTAACAATAGATATGCTGAAATGTTGATGAAATAAATTTTAATTTTTCTATTAGGTTGATTTCAATAAAATGAATTATTTTTTAAGAAATTTTAATAAAAAGAGGACACACTTCATATCCTATATTAACACAACATATTGTGAGATTTTTCATAATAAATCATAAGAAAACCACTACATAAAAAGCATTAAAGTTTAATTTCACCCTTATTACATTATATATCATTAATCCTTTAACTAGAGAATTTTATTATTTAGAAAATATCTATAAAAAAAGAAATATATCTCTTTTAAAACAATTACAATATTCTTAGAATTTTCCTTCTTAAAGACACTATATCTGATATTAGTAGATTACTATCTTGAATCAACACATATATAAAAAATATTAGAAAATACATTCCATGAATATCTAGCTTCCAAAATAATACTAAAACAACCCTATTCAAATTTTCTATTAACAAATAGATAATAAATTACATTTTCATTATCTAATATCCTACCATTTCTATGATTATAAAGAAAATCTATATCTACCACATCATGTATTACCCCTTTAAAAGTCTTAATTTCATTAGTATTTATGCAATTATATTATCCTTTAATATGTAAAATTACTAATTTTTATTGAAAATAATGTAAAAATCCTTCAAAATGTAATGTATTTCTGTATTTTATTTCCCAAGATACAATGTACCATTACTCTAACTATATATGTAGTCAAATTTAATGTTTTATCATTACTAAAAATATATATTCCATATAGAACATGGAATAAATATTTAAAAAATATTTTGGTCTTCTATAAATGTTTCTCTAAATAAGGATTAAACAATCATCTATTAAATGATTATTTCGATGAAAACTTTCATCTTATTCAACAGTTATGTAAAACGAAAGAAAATAAATACAACGACCGTTAAACTGAATATCAAATGCATGATTTTAATTAAGAATAAATATTAAACTAAGAAAATCGTTTCGTATTTCACATTGATCAAAACTAAAATATTAACAAATATTTTCTATTAATAAATAATATCATTAATCCTATATTCTTCCAATACAAAAAATATAATTATTTTATTTTATTATTTATTCTAAAAAAATTATTTATCTACTTTTTGAATACTAACATAAAACTTTAATTAAATATAATTATTATTAATATAATAATAAACATATAAATTCTATAAAATATCTACATTCAGGAATCTATACTCTTTTCCATCATTGGTGATGATCAATAATAAAATGAATTTACCCTCTGTCATTTTTTTCTAACTAAAAAAATATGAGTAGAAAAATAATAATGGATTGGGATGTAATTATTTGATGAAAATGATATATGTTCTTATATAACTCATAAGTCATAATTAAGGGGATGTTATTTTTTTGTATGTTAAAATAACTAAAATGAAGTGTAGATTAAACGAATGAAATAATTAAAATCTATCTTAAACCTGAAATCTATATTAACTAAAATTAAACTAAAATATAAAAAAATATAACTAAAATGAATTTATGATAAGGGGGAAAAAATAAACTCTCACATTGTATACAAACAATGAAATTCTTTTCTCTGTGATGTTAATAAATATTACTTCAGTACTACAAATAATAAAATCCATTTCAAAAAGTATATATATTTGATTGAAATAATTTTTTCCAAATAAATATATTGGTTTAGATAACATTTTATATGTCTTAAATGAAATTTTAACAATCCCGTAAATAATATTTTAAAAAATATATATATAATTGTTAAAACGAAAAAGAACATATAATCGAACAAACATTATAAATTTTTAAAAAAAAATATAAAAAATAAAATAAAATAATTTATATTCTAACTAACCCAACTCAATCATAATAAAAAAATGATAAAAAAAGGATGTATTTAAAAATATCTGCCAACTAATTTATATAATAAATATACTCATAAAAAAATCTTTTTTAATTGTCCTACCATGAATTGGTACCTCATATATATGTGATTCATCACATTGGGACTTATTAAATTAACATAAATATTAATATGAATAGGAATATGAAATTTAATTAGCATATTTTCAATATTAAAAACATAATGTTTCATTTTTTGTTTCATTCACATTACTTGAGAACAACAACTCCCATTCTATCCTATTTTATATAAAATGTAGTATGGGAAAAAAATATTATCTCTTAACACATCATCAAACTCAAGTTTTTCCTATGAAATTACATGTACGAAAGAAAATATTTTTTTTATTTACATCCTTGACAGTCATCAATGTAATATAAAAATGTTTTAGTATATATTTATTTTGAAGAAAATGTTATCATGGTGTACATTTTTATTATCATAGTTTGTTTTTGGTTGCATTTAAAATACATAATTTTAAAATTTTATTGAAATATCTGATAACATAATATAAATAGCTTGATATTAAGGATATATGAAATAAGATTTATAAAACTCTCACCTATACTTTTCAATAAAATTTTTTCAATTATTTTCCTAACATTATCTATGTTAGGTTTAATAATAAAACTATAGTTTTATATTGTTTACAATGTTCAACTATAAAAAACATTAAAAAGTATATTGTGTATATTATGTGTTTCAGAATTATAAAAAAATATCTTTGAAAAATTTAAATACCATGACTCAATATTAACCCACCCATTAAAATCATTCAAAAAAATTTGAGTTTATAAAATTATGTATAGTATATTAAAATTTATGAACTAATACACACATTATCAATATAAATATGAAATATAATCACAACTATCACAAATTGTTTCTTAAAAACATATGGCTTTTCATGCCCATATTAATTTTTTAAATAATAACAAAAATATTTTTACTATGATTTAGGATAATGATTAAATACTTATAATTCATTAATAAATTTAAAACTAAGAGTTTGTATCTAAGTAATCATAATATAATTAAGTTGGTCAACATAAACTCCCTCAAGATTAAATAAATTACGAAAATTATATTTCACACTATTATAAAAAATAATATAAATTTGTAAATGACATCTAATCATTTAAGATCATAAAAGACATTAACATAGATTATAACGCCCCAGATGGGTGCCACTAAAACTGATTCCTTGACCAAGAGTACATCGAGACCTCAAGCTTGTCTCCCTATATGCAAAAGGATGATAACTAGCAATGCTGGTTTATAGAGGTACAATATAGAAACTATACCCACTTATCAAAGTAAATAATAGTATTTATAATATCTACAGATAAAAAGAACCAATATAAATTGAAAATGGAATAATAGATGGAAAGCGGCAATAATAACCAAGGGGAATATTATTGAACTAAGAAATGTAATCTCTAAATGTCAGCAAGTTATAAAAATAAAATATCGAATAACAAACCATAAAATATCCCAAAAACAATCTCCAATCCCAACCCGGTCGTAACATCCCCAGATATGACCCATCATCCCACACATAAACTCACCACGTTGTTTCTATATCATCCATGTACCTAAAAATAACTAGCATTTACTCAAATACCCTAGTTCCATGATCAACCTAGAAGGTTTTGAGAATAACTCAACAGGAAGCCACTAATGGTTTCTTTAAAAATAACCATTCTAAAAAATAGTGCATGAAGATAAAAATGGGATTAGTGAATAAATAAGGCAAACAAATAGGTTTCTCAATTTATTATTTATTAACTTTACATATTACTCATGGGTTACCCATTTTAATTAACAAGAGGAATTCATTTACCATTTCTATAATTATTCATATCATAGGAAATCATTCCAAATACCCATTTCTTACATCATATTGGTCATAGGTTAGAAAATGAGAAGAATTAATCTATGTATCTTACTAAGATTTGGAACATCATGATGAACCATCCAAACCATTTAGTATACAAGATAAAAAGTTGGAAAACTAGAAGCATCTATCAAAGTATCCAATCAGGATTTGGAACCCATGTCTGACCATCCCAACTGTGGTATTGAAAACCCTTTTCATAACCTTGAAATCAAGTGCATCAGTCCATCCTCAACAAACATTGGTGCATCAAGGCACATGGAGCATTGGTCAAGACCAACCAAAAGATGGGAGTGGAGCATCAGTCTAGCATCTCAAAAACCATAAGTGGATGGTCAAAAAAATGGTGCATTATTCTATGAATCTACTAGGGATTCTGAACATCATGTCCGACCATCCCCAGTAATTTTATTTTAAATCGTTACCATGTTCTATTAAATTCAACACATATATCTCAATCTCACAATTAAAACCATTAAATGTTTATTCACATAACACGTTCATTAATTGTTATTCTACCCATTTAACAACTAAATATGAAAATTTAACTATTTCCATTTAATTACTGTAACACAACATTTATCATGGTCCCAACAGACCTTCAAATCAGAAAACTACCAAAAAAACCAGACCCCTTTCACATGCCTTAAAATAAAAAAAAGAAGGCATCATTTTCAAACCAATAGAAGCCACCCATAAAAATATGACCCTATCATCGTGAATACCCAGAAAAGGTCCATGGCCCTTATTTTAAATCAAAAACCATATAAGTGATTATCAATCCATTAACATCCAACATGTCTCAACATACCCATTACATATAAAAATTTAATACCCAATTGAGAACCCCCTTTCAAAACACCCTATGTTCAACACCTCAGTTAAAAATATAATCTTCTTTAAAAAATCACAATTATTGATTTTTTAAACACAACTTGAACAAATAAAAAATTCATCATTTAAGCCACTTCAAAACACTCTTAGTAATTTCACAACATCTAGCATATAAATATTTCAATTATCCCTTTCACCATTCCTCCATACCAATTAATAATTACAACACATTCCATTTAGAAATTAGCCTATCTCAATGTTTACCACATAATTTCATATTTTCAAGGGTTTGGAATACCCCATGGGTATCGTTTAGTCTTGTATTAAACCAAAAATAGACCTGAAATGGTATATGAAGGGTATCAAAGATTAATTTGTGGACAGAAATTGTTTCCTTAACCAAATATATAAACAAGTAGAAATGAAGTAACATGGAAAAATAATGTATAAAAACTAATAAAACAAAACCATGGGAAAATTCATATACACCACCTATCTCATGTTTACATAAAAACACTCATCCAACAATAACCATTTATTTGAGCTAAAATAGACTCAAACAACATGAATAAATACACCAATGAAAATGAGGGTTTAGATGTTTCAAAGGGGATGAAAAAACACTTCAATCCTTTACATAGAATTGCATGAATAGAGTTGATGGCTAATCTATAGTTTCAATTTTTATCCAACATCACTCCAAACTACCAAATATTGAAGTAGAATCACCATTTTAGGAGCAGATAGCTTCTGGTTCATCACCCTTTTAGTGGGGGTCAAATGAGGTGGAAAATAGAGGGATGAACCTTAAATACAAAGAGGTAAAAATGTAATTTTCCCACTATTTAAAGGGCGCAGGGTCTGGACTCATAGTTAGACAAACTGTGTGAAAATAATGGGTCTCCATAATTCCAAGAGGGATCCATAATGAAAGGTATGACTCAAAAACTGCATGATTTGGAAAAACTATACAGCTTTCGTGTGCCTTCCTCTATCAAAGGGAGGCCTGACCACATGGGTATCTGATAATGTTCGCATGATTTTCAAATAGTGTGTGTTCTATGTCCTTAGCTCTATCAAAGAAACCCCCAACCTTTATAATTATGGTGCATAGTTAAAAATCTGTTCTAACAATGCAACTATCAGTGTTTGGCCTATTTTACCCAATTTCACATCTGAAACCCCTTGGAAAACCTTGATACATGTCCCAATTCCCAAAAATAATCCCTTAATGATGTAAAATTTTATATCAACCAACAATTTTAAAGAGGACATACCTCATCTCAAGGTCAACATCTTAAAATATTTCCACCTTATAATATCACGTCGTCAATCTAGGTTCCCAAACATCACAAGTCCCCTATGACAAAAGATTGATACATGGGGTCTACCTATCCCCTTCTCTCTCCCAATTTTCCTCTAAACCATGGTCATTCCATCACAACACTAAAATTAAAAAACCTTCATTTCCCCATGAATTTTCCCAATATGATCCAGAACATGAACATGATAACCCTCAAGGGACACATCAACCTTATATACATCATTGACAATAATAAATACATAATGTGAAAAAAGTATCATTTCCTAAGCCATGACACAACAAAACGTTGTACATAACACCTTTACATCATCGAAGATAAAATCATCACTCTTTGGTCTGATCCTCTCCAAAACTCACAGCCAAAAATACATAGTTCCAACCAAAGGGGAATATGATTAACTAACCACATTCCTGACATATTTTATTCCACAACTCAAGGCACAATGGACTCATTCCATATATGAGAACCCATAAATCAACCCAAGAACAAACATCATTTCTGTCAACTAATAAGTAAAATATTTATCCAACACCCTTTCTAAAAACCAAAACACATAGAGGGTGTTTACCTGAACCCAACCAACTGGAAACATTGATTACCTCATCTACCGATCACTCGACCACTATAGTCTTCCCCACTATAGGCTTTATATTATATTAGTCAACTTCTGGTTTTTGAAAATTCCTCCCTCAAAAGTACCACTTGAACCATAACACTATATTCTACAACATACCCAATACATTTCCTAACTCATCCCTCCCAACATCCACCAGAACATCAACCAACCTCAGCCTCCACGCTTACCATCGAAACCACCTAAAATAGACACACAACCTTCATCCATACAGAAATTAAGAAAACTTAAATTTTCATCAAATATGAAATAAATTCTCAAAAAAATCATCTATAGTTTAAACCAAAGGGGGCATAAAACTCAACAAATTTTTTCCTTCTACTAAGATGTGTTGGACCATACATGACCAACTCTCCCTAAAAATTATCAACTCCCACAATTGGTATGTCAACACTTTAACTATCCACACGCACTTCTAACTTAATGTATACCACAAACACCTGAATTAATCCCTCAGAGTCTATCCTAAAATTTCAATTAATGTCCACCATCAATGAATCTATTTCCCCTCTGACCTCCAACATGCACTAAATATCCAATTGACACTTCACTAACACTAATACGTTGATTTGTTTTGTGAATGACCTCGATCCCAAATCCAATGTTCATGTCATCAATCCCACACATCCAATGACCACCTATACTTCCCCAAGGAGTATATTAATGAATATATCATGTTTCTTTCCAATACTTCAAACTCAAATTCTTCCCCCACACAGAAGAAAACCCAACGACATGAGGGTCGTTCTCCCAAGACTAACACATAACATCCCACGTTATGAGTTTAATTACCACCACTTTCTTCAAGGTATTACAACTATCACATCTCATTATCTTATCAATTAAATACCAAATTTGTGGAAATGAATATATATACCTCTTTTTAGTGGTGTAATAATACATTAACCATCACATGTTGTTATATATTGTAAATGAAAACCGTCAAATTTGCTGATACTCGATACATCATTTGGACCATTCGTACAAACTGGAAATGGTTCACCTGCCACCATGTGGGTTTCCTCAAAATGTTACAAGAACATACCCTCCAGGTGTTTATCAATCTGACCAAAAGAGAATCCATTATGTATCTTGGTGTATAACCAATTCTCTCTCGATGTACCTAGAAAAATGTGAATATGTTTGGCATGGTCATCTCAATTATAAAATTACACCAAGATTTCATTGATGATTACCACCAAAAACTACATAATTATCAATGGAATCACATCGATCCAAATAAAATTGTCTCATAAATTACTATCATGCTTCACTTTGGGTTCATTGAATAATTTAGGTTATTCCCCTAGTTCCACCTATTAACCTATCCCAAACGATGTCACAAAACACCATCAAGAGCCTACTATCTGGAACCCATCAAAACACTCAAGGTCAATACCTTTCATATAAAAATTTACTTAACCCAACTATAGATCCAAAAATATTCACATTAACAGAGCTATACCCAATTTCCCACTCACATAGACAGCTAATCCTATTGGTCTGTCAGTCACCTCAGACTCATAAAACTCATTAAATTATCATCCAATGACTCATCCATTCTTACACACCAAGTCCAAACATTAGACTACCCATTACCTGAATTTCATTATTGAATAAAAAACATTCTAATAGTCTCCAATTTCCCCTATTTCATCCAATAAATTCAACATCAATTATTGCATAAAAAAAATTTAGAAAATTTTATGCATGCATCCAAATGATTCTTCCCCTCAAATTAGGTCGTTAATCCAATGAAATACACTCATTATTATCATATTATAATGAACCAATTTAGAATCAATTCCTTTTTCAGAAAATCAATCAAACCCACCATTTATTGATCTAGAATTCAAATCATAGCCCATGCTTCAAATTCCAAAAAACCGACAACACAAGATAACATACCAAACTGTCACCCTCACTTATCCGAAACCACTAACTCCTATACCAAACCTTTGTTACATTCCCAAAACCAAAATCCTTAAACCTCAACATATTCCATGAACACACAAATATTTTCACAACACAAATGAACTCTCTAATGGGTCACCATAGAATTTCCAAAGGCACTTAATCCCTAAACTGGACTCGGGGTTAACTCATTCCTTAAACATATGTGCGTACCTTTTTCTTGGTTGTCTAACTACATGTGGTTAAATTTTATAAAAAAAATTTTGCATTGGGATCACCATTTTATAATCATTCATTGAAACTCCCAACTATTCTTGTATGCATTACTGGGTAAAGGAATTTATTCCCTAGGCATTTGTCCAGTTGATATTTTAGACCCAATGATTGTTAGGAACTCACATTGGATTAAATCATGGGAGTTCAGGATCATCACACCCTTTTTGATGGATTGTCATCCTACTCTAGAACATTATTATTGATATAATATATGTTCCATAATATCTTCATATTCCTGATATAGGTCTTGTTACACAAAAAATGACCAGAAGTTAAGCCTCTTTATATGAAAATATGGTGGGAGACTTGTTGGTGAATCCAATTGTATGTGTATTAGGATATACATCTATTTACATTTGGAGGGTGGTTACTTATATGTTGAAGTGGTATAACCAAGCACTCCAGAGTCTATTTTTATCTAAGGAGGTGATTAATATTACAAGTGTAATGACCCAAAATTTTATCATTGGAAATTATATTTTTATAATTATTCAATATATAAAAAATCACATAAAATCACATAGAGGACACAATATGAAATTTATAAATGAATATTAAATGGAATAAGTGATTCTTGTTAATGATAAAGAACTTATGCTAATGTAAAAGTAATTTGATATTTGGAATAGTAATATGACTGTTAAAAATAGTAATTCATCCAACAGAATAGTAACCTCATCTAGGAATGTATTCATAAAATTTATACATCTTATAAATGATTATATGATATAATTATATAATAGTATATGTAAAAAAATATTTCAAAAAATATTAATTTAGTGTTAGTATTTTTGAAAGTTGTAAATATTTAATTAAAATTTAATAATTAATATAATGATTTTAATGAAAATTTATTTTCAATAAAGGAATTCATAAATTTTTAAATTTTTATTATTATTTGATAATTTAATGCGACCTTAATTAAATTTTCAACGTGTTATAAAATCAGTAATAATTTTAAAATCTGTATTTTCCAACTAAAATATTAAGTTAATTAAAAATATAATTTCCAATATTTTTAAAATTATTTTCATAAAATATTGTTCAATTTTAAATTATAAACATAAAAAAAATTTGTGGTAAATTTTTTGGGATTTTTCTGACATACATGAATTTTTGGTGAAAAGTAGAATCAAATAATTTATGATAAGAGCTAAATAGATGAATTTTTTTCTATTAAGTTATTTATGGATTATTGAAGACCTTAATCTAAATATATCCTTAATTATTTTAATAAATTTACTGATAATTATTAGTGTAGTCATTTTCATCATCCAAAATAATAAACAATCAAATAAAATAATGAGAAAACACTCATCTCCTCTCGTATAAATACCACCCCTCACCACCTCTTCGGGTCACACCTTCCAAGCTTTGATCCTTGCCCAATTTCTGTCCCATACTCTTCAAAATCTACAAACACCTTTCCAGGATCCATTTCATTCCACAAAATACAAAAAACCAATTTTATTACCGAGGTTCTCAGTGAGGATAAATTCATGAGGTATAAATATCTTTCTTTTTGTTTTAATTTATTTTCAATTTCATTTATTTTCTCATTATCTCATCACCTAATCTTTTATTAGTGGTATGATAACTAAAATAGATTTTACATAATATAATACTGTTATGTTAATTGAATAATCAGTCATCAATCATCTTCCCCTATCACATTTATTCTAGAAATTTAAATGTTGTCCATGAGGTGTGGTTTTATCCCCTCTAAGAAAGAAAAGTTTTCATTTTCCTTCACCTTTATAAATTATGGTCATAAAATCATTATAATGTTTTAAAAAGTTTTTAAAATGTATTATATAACATTTTGTAATATTTTATAACTAAATAAATAAATAATACTAAATTATCGAACAAAATGAGTTCGTTGTGATTGAAAAACTACAAAAATTAACCTAAATGCATATCAATTACTAATTAGGTAGGAATTTATCCTTATTCCATATAAAAAATTATATATATGATTGTCTAATATAATTTATGACTATTAATAATGTACAATTTTAATTCTGTACAATTATTCACATTTTACACATTCTCCAACACATGTATACAAGTGAACCAATCCTGAAAACCATGAAACAAACTCCCTTGAATGATAAAATTGAACACTATAACTCATCAAAATGGATATAAACGAACATAATAATATTATAATGAATCAAATACATGTATAATATGTTCACGATTTAGTAATTAGTGAGTCTAGTTTTGTTATCTATGATATTGAAGTGATTAAATCACTTAGACATATGTTAAAGGGAATTCTCGAAGCCAATTTCATTTCTGTGGGTAATTCCAATTTCATGCTAAATTTCAGTATGTATGTAATTTTACTATTACACAAAAATAATTTAATTGTCCTTCCAATTTAATTTTGGGGATTTAAATCCTTTTATTTATATTTTATAAATTACAAAATAATTTTTTTCAAAAATAAATATTCTTTTAACAAACGCATGTTTTACTAATATTGAGATTCCCTCCTTTTCACTCAAAATTAAAGATTACTATAACTAGTATGTTAATAAATTTTTATATTCAGAACTAAAATTTTTATTCACAAATTAATATTTTATGAAATTATCATGAAACCCATTTCTTTTCAATGGGTTATTTTATAACAATTATTGTATTATGTTCTATGTGGAATGCATGATTTTTTAAAATTTTATCATTTGTCGAGTGCACCAAAAATTATATATCACTTTAATGAATTTTGTATTCTTGTGTATCTATTTGGATAATGTTAATTATTTTTGAACATACCTATAGATTATTTTTGACAATGCTGATTATGATGATATGATTATGCACATATGTTAGACATGAACATGATGCTCTATTTGTTCACAATTATGTGTTGTGTTGAACACTAAGACATGATTTTTCATTTTTATGAATTTTTACATTCCATTCCTTTAACTAATAATCCAATCATAATTATATTGTTATTATAATGTTTATAATCACCCATGTTTTATTGATTCATGTCATTAATTTTCCCTTTACTAGAATTTTATATCCCCTTTTTGTTGATGTATATCCTCATGTTATTACTTGTTTAAATTAGAACTCAATGGAAAATAAGAAGCATGATAATATGGAATTATATAACTATTTTTATTTTATAATATTAATTTTATGTTCATCACTAATTTTCCTTATACACTAACCCATTAAGTCATATTTTATTAACACTATTATATTGATTATGATTAAAATGATGTAATAGTAATGTATGAAAATCATGGTCAATATAGATCATATCATAGCATGTTTTAGTTAATTTTGGAATTAATATTAGAGAAAAATAATTAAAAACATTCGTATGAGGAAAATTATTTGTAATAATCAAATAAGATTTCTTTTATAAAAATGATAAACATAAGGATCCCATAAGATATTCCTATAAATTTAATCGAAAAAGGAATAATTCATTTCATCCTGAATTGTTTACTTATATTTTGTTAAAATCTTTTCTATTTTAGAAAATAGTGGAGACCTGGAGAGACCATGCTATAAATACAAGTGAATGACAATGAAATATTTCCTGAATGACATCCCCACTGACTTAAGAGGTTGCGTTCATAAAATCAAGGTGACTCTTACCCATATATCTCAGGCTACAAACCATAACCTAAATAATTTATAACTTCCTCCTTCACCTAAGAGGGAGAAACGAGATATTTAGTCATTTATGTGGAAAAGACCACCAAAATTTAGTGGATATTTTAATACAATAGTCACGAAACTGTGGAAAAAATGAATCGATAAGATCCTTTATGTGAATCAATGTACATATATAGAGTATTCAATTCTATCCATTTACCATTTATATGGAGAGGCAAATAAATGTTGATAGTTGATTAAGAATTCAAAAATGAAAGATGAAATTAAATAGATGTAGTGGGAGACATTAATAACTTATTTCATAATAAGTATTTACCTCAAACTATTTACAAAAATATTTATTGATAATTATTCGAGTTGAAGAGATATGAAGTTGAATAAATCATTAAATAAGAAGAAAATTTCACAAGGCTTCCAAGGTATGCCTAATTTGTTTATCAATAATGATAGAAAAATAGATAGATTATTTAGTGGATTAAGACCTCATATTTTGACACATTGGGAGTTATTAATAAGTTGGTCGATGTGATCTCAATGTACATATGGAGTTTGGAGAATGGTCTTGTGGTTATGAAGATAAGATACAAATAATCAGTTTTTAGATAGATGGTCTAATGAAAAAAGTTGAAGGAAAAATCAACCACTGACATGATGAAATTGTCAGAAGAAGAACCATGGGAATTATGTCAAAGGGATTTGGAAATACATCAAGTATGGTGGAGAAGGAAACCATGTTCATGAATGATGAAGAGGCATGAAAAATCAGGACAATATGGTGTAAGAAAGGATGGAACTAACCACAATTCAATGCTTCATCTTTAGGGAGTAAGGGTATTATACATGCCAGTGCACTACACCATGCATCCCCAAGGTTACTAATCATAAAAAACACCAATTCCAGAGAAACAAGGGAATTATTATTCAATCACTACTACTAAGGTGGATCTCTATAATGATGTGGTGACAGGTACGTTGGTTATTCATTCATGAATAGTAAACATAGCATTTTTTATTGTTTCTACGCATTATTTCATATATTGAAAGTTTAGAAAAAATATTCAAAAATAACTTCAAATTATAGAGTTTGAGTTATCTATGAAAATTGATAATAAGGAAATTACTACATCCAATGTATATAACTCATCCGCATTTCATTTTTTCGGATTGAACCACAATGAAAATATTGCATTATTTCATATAGTGGTGTTTATGCAACATTGGGCATGGATTGGATATATATTTACAAAGCCAACATCATATTTAATGAAATGGATATTACACTTTATCTCTTAAGGCATCCTCAAATTCTGAAAAAGTGTAAGGAGGAGGATGAATCATATTTTCAGACATCATCTCATGTGTGGATATTATTTCTATATGACCGATCATGTCTAGATATAATGATTGAGGTGATGTAGATAATCATTCTCTAAGACGTTCCCTTTGTGGGGTTCTAGAATATTGTTTTCCTAGTAGTATCTCATTGTATTCATCATAACTGAGAGGTTCAGTATTAATTGAACTTATTCTTGGACCTCTTTAAACATCAAAGACACCATATAGAATGTCCATCACTGAGTTGGATGAACTAAATAAGAAGTTACAATAAAATTTGGACAAGGTTTTTATATCCTTGTGTGCTTCACCATGGGGTGCACCAGTCCACTTAATCATGAAGAATGATGGATAAATGATCTTATACATTTAATATTGTAACATCAAAAAACCACAATAAAGATCATGTATCCACTTCCATGAATAGATGATGAGTTTGATAAACTATGTGTGGCCATGTATTACACTTTGGTGGACCTTCAGTAGGGATATCATCAATCAATGGTGAGGAAGGAATATATTCCACCAAATTACTATTGAGTGAGCTATGAAAACTATGAGTTCATAGTGACTCCTTTTAGACTAACTAATGTTATAGAAATAATCATGTAATTAATGATGATAGTCATTGGATATTTCCTTCACTAGTTTGTGATAGTCATTATAAATGATATTCTGATGTCTCCAAGAGAAAAGAGGAACGTAAGGAGGTTTTGAATATTGTTATATAGACATTGGGAAGGGATAAGATATATTAAAAATATAGTAAAATTGTGTTCGGGGTGGAGGATTTATCATTATTAGGGCATGTTATCATCAACAATGTAATATATATTGGACCCTTCAATGAAAAAGGCATTCAAAGAGAGGCCTCGACCAATATATGTAAATGAGATTTGTATTTTCATTTTTCTAGATGCATATTACTTATGATTTTTTAATAACTTCTTATGATTGTCAAACCCACTAACCAGACAGACTCAGAATGGAGAAAAGTTTGTCTGGACTAATGAATGTGAAAACCGCTTCAAACAGTTAAAAAATAGGCTTATCACTATACTAGTACTCGCACTTTTGAAAATTTGGGAACTATTTGTTGTATACGTAGATGATCATCAAAGGAATTAGTCTATTTACTGATGAAAAATGATAATGTGATTGATTACAACTCAATGTTGTTGAAAATTAATGAGTAAAACTATCATACTCTTGATATTGAGTTAGAAGCTATGATATTCACATGGAATGTAACACCCCAGGTAAATAAAGAATATGACATTTTCTTATTTATCCAAATTTGTGAATAAAATATTAATATGACTATAAAGGGGACGCTATGCTCGATGGTGTACCCAACACACAACAATGAGTTTCATTGAAATCTTACGTTGCACTCTAATAATAAAATAATATTTTTTTAAATGGTAGTTAACATGTAGTCATTGTATTGGCGGGAATGGATAGAAATAACTAAAATATGATTATGTATGTTTTTAAATGTTTTTACATTTATCCAATAAAAGATAAAGGCTTAAAATATGGAAAGAATTCAATTTTAGGCGTATATGCCCTAGTTTTCACTAAAGGTTCACTTATCGCCTTTTGATGGAGAACTGTCATTAAATATAGTTTTGTTCACTCTTATAAATTCTATTGGACAAAATAAAACTCTTCTTAAGAATCGGGACATCAAAATTTACTTTGTGTAAATTTTTGGTATCTTTCCGATAATGTTCATTTTTTTTAATGAATAGTGTAAACTATTGTATTTTAATTCAAAACCTCTTTTTAATTTAATTTAATTATATGATTAGATTATATTTTTAATTGGTTTTAAAGTGAAATTAGAAAATATTTTTACCATTAAATCCAATAGTGGTCGTTGGAATTGATTTCACTTTGAAATCAGAGTTAAACTAGTGTCAATCTTTTGATACTTATTGTTTTATAAAAACACGCTATTTGCTCTGACAGCGGGAATTAATTATTAAATTAATTAATGTGACTAATATGTTTTTAATTTTGTAAAACGGACTTCATTTTTGAATTCGGAATATCAAATATAGCTTAGGGTGAAGTTTTGGTATTTTTCTGAAAAACTCCAATTTTTGATGAATAGTGAAACCACTAAGTGGTAATCAAGCAAACTGATTTTTCAGTTAAATGAACGTTTACCACTAATGTGTATTGAATTTTGAAAATCCGACATACATGGTTGTCATTAAGAAGTAAAATGTGGTTCAATGGGATAAAAATAATTTTTTGGTGAATAGTAACTTATTATGTTCTTAATCGCGATTAGTGGTAATTAGGGTAGTTTAAGGTATAAATAATGCTTTAATAATATGAAATGACCTAGACACATGTACCAACCTTATTGGTTGTGTCATTGCCGACCAAGACAATCCATGGGTCAACTTGGGGACCCCATAGATCCACTTTGGTATGGAAATGACATAAATAACATTTTATTTAATGTAAAAGTAAAATTGACACAAACATGATATGTTTTACTAAAACAATTTTTATGTGGGGTTATACAAGTCATCATTTTGATTATAAATATTCATTGGAAATCTAAAAATATTTCCTACCTCATAGTATTTTTTTTATAATTTTTAGACATTAAATAAATTAAATTATTTATGACATAATAATGATGCAGCGATGACATCATTATTTGGCGATTTAAATAAAATGGAAAGATAATGTAACATCTATGAACTACACATGTCCAAAACTTATTGGATGAGTGGATTTCCAAGACTTATCACATTATCCACGAATTATATCAATGTGAGACCTTTTTAAACCGAAACACATTTTCAAATAAAGTAATATTTCTTTACTTTCCAAAAGTGCCCCTCCTCTCCTCTTATAAAAGGCCCCCACCTCTACCTCATTTAACACACTCCTCAAGCCTTTGGCTCGGCCAAACCCTACCCATTTACTCTCTCCACACCCCTCTCCTAATCCTAGAGTATTCCCTTTGGTCATAATCCTTTCAAAGGAAGACTTTAGGCTCAAATCAAAAGGAGTTACACTTTTAAAGGTAATTCATTCTCTCATGTTCATTTGTTTTATTTTGCTTCTCCAACCCCCTAAACTCTTTTTATTTATTTCTTTTGTAACAACACCAGTATCTTCAATATTATAGGATGTTTTTATAATATTTATTCTAGCTACACTCTCACACAACTACATCAAATGGTTAAAGAACATACGGTTTCTGTGGATGGCAAAATTCTACCTCCCGAAACGATGATTGTTCAATACTCATTTAACACCTTCAAAGGTGGCCATTATGATGTCACTATTTTTATATATGATATATAATATGTTTATGTTTTATTTATTCTTCTGTATTTTTCATTTTTGTCTTACCTTTATGGCTTCCATTATGGGTATACGCGATATCTTCATTTAAGGAAGTGCGGACTACCGCCCCCGCAAAGTGATTTGATTCGTTAAATACCATATGTGGGACGTATGAAGGATGGAACTATGATATTATATATGATATTATACTGTAATTATAATATACCTTTATATCATTATTATTCAATTCTATAAAATACGAAATAGAAATGAAAGTAGCATTCATGCGTACGTACGGCTTACCGTCTCCATGAACGGTGCATTTCATTTCTTACCTCTAAATGATTATGTAATGTTATAAATGCATGCATGTACTGGAAATATATGACATATATTATATCTAAATCATGAATACAATTCTGGATATAATAAACATTTGACCACACGAACAACATGTAATTGTAAGAAGTCCACTTTCGACTTAAGAACCAAATATCGGGAAAACAAATATTATTAACTTAAATGATTACATAATGTTTATCACATGGTAATAAGTGATATAAAAGGAATAATGAACTTTAAAAATGTTCTTAAGGAAGTAGAAATTAACTCAAGTTTATTATTCAGGAGATTAAAGAACGATCGAGTCAAGTCGGACCTGAGGTAAGGGATCCTACACCTCTCTTTCTTTTTAAGTACACTCTTTTATGTCATTCCTTTTAAGCTCATATTTCTTATGATTGGGATGTTCTTTTATATTACTCCTACTGTACTTATTATGTTCATATGATGAGATACCCTATTTCCTCTCATCAATCCATTTTGGAAGTTTTGAGTGGCGCCGTTAGGCTGCCGAATTTTCGTAAGTGAATTTTCATCTCACTTTTATTCCCATGAGATTTATGCTACATTTTCCACAAATTCCATTGAGTGGTGTATGTACTTCCCATTATTCTACTCTTTGTGTAATATACTTTTTTTTATGAGTATTTACATCAATGATATATTTTCCTTCTTTCATGGGGTGTATGTTTTGAAAGATACCCAAGTCGGTAAGGGAACCTTTCACCCTGCTCTTTTTTAAAAGACTTCTTTTGTTGGGTCTTTTAATTTACATATTGTTATGTTGGGATATGTTCTAATATATCCTTATTGATGTAAATTTTATGTCCAAGTGATGGGATACACTTTTTATCTCTCATCAACTCATTTTGATGTGATGTCGTTAGGCTGTCAAGGGAACTTTTTAACCCAATTTCGATTTCTTTGGGTTCAACATGTAGTCATTGAATATGTCATCTATTGAATATGTGTGAATGAAATTTTATTGTTTTACACTTAATATCCACTTATATTGGGTGTATTTATATTTTTCACACATATTTTTGAGATTTATTTGTCCTAAATTTAAGGATACCTTCTTTATAAGGGATTTCATCACATTTGACATTTCTATTGAGGGTTCATTGTTGTTATGCACCAATTCACTCTTATATGGTGTATATACTGTCCTTTGGAGTATTATATCATGAATCCATTTATTCTCATGATATTATAAAGTTCTTTCTAAATGTTATTCCTCAATTATTGTATTCAAGTGTCTCTAATTTTGGTAAAAACCCTTTAACCAAAATATCGTTTTAAATATTTTAATTATTTGTTCTTGTTAATATCCATGTTTTCAAAATGGTTTTAAGGATTTATTTATATGGATATTAATGGTTTAAAATTTTAAGCTTCAAGGTGGTATGGGACACTTTGATTCAAAAATCTCTTTATTAAATGTTTTAAATGGTTTTGGAAATGGTTTCTTTTTGTATGGATTCATTATTTCAAAAATACTAAAATGTTATATTGTGATTGAAATGTGGAAATATTTTGTTTACTTTATGCATGTTTTATGTGATACATTTATGTTATGGTTCTTGGGAATTGTTATGAAAATGGGTGGTTCCGTGATAAACTAAGGGCGGGTGAGCCCGATATATCTCTCCAATGCATTGGGTAACGCGAAGGAGTGAAACGTTAAGGTTTCTCCGAAGAGATTTTAGGGAATATACTGTGATGGGTATTCCAAACGTAACCAAGAGGGTTACTCCCTACGTAAGAATGTTATGAATGCCTCAAGTTACCTTTATGTCTTATGATTTCTATGATTTATTCATGATTTGATGAGGTAGGTTAAAGTGCCTATGTTTTATGGGTAAATTATGATTTCATTCTTATGTATATATGAACTCATGTTTCCTTTCCATATTTTTATATCCCTTACTGAGCTTTTTATGCTTATCCCAAGTTTTTGAAATGTTTTTTCAGGTTAAGGGAAAGGTACATGATAAGATGATAGAGTCAAGGATGTGTTAAGAAAGAATCCATGTTTTTTTTCAATATGTTTCTGTTGATGGGAAGAATGGATACTATCTTTTATGTAACCACTTTGTTTAAATGTGGAATGTAATGCAAGTTTCATGACCTAATTCTCTAAAACTCTAAACCTGAAAAGATCCTCAATGTGTAATCTTGTAATAACTCAAGATTAAGTAAGGTTTAAGGCTGGGGCCTTATAGTTGGTATCAAAGGTCGGTTTAGATAACTTTAGAGGTTAGGGTACTCTTTAAGCATAAGTGACATTACCATAATGGTTAGGATTTCAGAAAGAGTCCTAGTTTTAGATAAAGTGAATGAGTAAGTCTATCATAGTGTTTATCTTCCTCATTAGTACATGATGGTTTTGTTGATATACTCACACTGACCTTTTTGGTTTTAGTAAATGGATGGATCTAGCAGGCACCAAAGTAACAGTGGATGTGAAGGAAACTGTGACAGTTTTTTGAGCAAGCAACTGAATGATATGGGAGCTGCAATGAGAACTCTTCTGATTATCCTCAACCAACTATCTGGGGTCATGATTGACCACCTAAACCTTGGAGTTTTCTCTAAGGCATCATATATGCAAGAAACAAATCCCTACGGAAGTACAGGTAATAATCATAAAGGTATGTGTGTTAAAAAACCTATGTGTCAAAGATGTGGAAAGAAACACCTAGGAAAATGTTTCAAAGGGACAGAAATATGCTATAGATGTGGAAATGAAGGTCATAAAGCAAGAACCTGCCATAGAAAAAGGAAGCATCCAGTTGACTCGAGGAAAGGGAAAGAAGTTATTTCTGAGGGATCAATTGAATGTTTTAAATGTGGTGTGCATGGTCATTATGCAAACACATGTTCTATGAAGAAGTTTCATGAATGGGGTCACCAAGAGCATACAAATGTTCGTTTACCAATACCTAATGCCATTCCTATTGAGGATGAAGAAACTGACAATGACCAATCAAAGGTATGTACTATTTCATGACTATTGTTTTCCTATTTTGAAATCTTAGGATATGATTCATGATTTTGTTTGTAGGAAAGAGGTATTTCGGAATAGGTTGGAAAGGAATGGATAATGGATCATGAAGAATGTTTAATGAGTAAGATGTCAACATATATGGGCTTCAAGAGTTATGGTGAAATTCTTAAGATTATCAAGTCTCTTTTGATGATGGGGTTACATTAGAAGACTTTTTATATTTTGTGTAACCCTGATGTTTAATATAGGAAAATTTTATCCAAGGAATAGTTATCTTTTCTTTTGTGGACATAGTTATAAAGAACCATTTGGGTTTATATGATCCTTACTTTTGAGGAAATTATGGGTTACTAAATGTTATGATTGAAGTGGAAGGCATGAGATAAAATTGAGGTTAAAATATGTTATGAATATTTGTGAAGATTTTATCTCGTTTTGGGGAATGTTTTGAGAATTATATATTTTTGAAAAAAGGACAACACACAGACCGTGTGACAACCCGTCGCGTCGGACAAAGCTACGAGAATCGAACCCACAACCAAAGTGCTACTGGTATTTATCGCCTACCACTGGACTACGTGAAGTCCCTGGTTAGTTTGACTGATTCATTCTAGTTATATGATTTTATGAATTAAGAGTAAGTTGATTTTGGGTTATTTATAAAAATGATTAACCTATCATGGAGGATATGTGATTAGGTTAATTACTTTTCAATACGAGACTTTAGGAGCAACTAATGTTGTTTGGAGATAAATGTTGCGATTTAACTTGGAAGACTATGTGACTAAATCCTTCAAATATTTGGGTTTCAATCTTATATTGGTTTACTTTGAAGAATTTTATGGACAAATTGTTTATCGGACGGTCCTCGTTGAAATTTGGGTTTTGTTGGACAAATTTTGGAGATTAAGAATAGATTTTCTTTTTATTAGGGGTTATCCTTTTCTGGATTATCTGATCTTGTACTAACCTTTTTGGTTTTGGTTTTGGTTAAAGCCTAAAAACATGGGATGTATATAGTTCTCTTTTGGGGGTTAGGTGATTCTCTAGAAGTTGATTATAGTACTCTTAATGCGAACAAGTCTCCCTAAATACTCGTCTTTTGGAAAAAATATGAGTTTGACTAAGGAATCTAGTAAAAGTTGAAAGTCAACATGATAAGTGATTATGCTTCCTTATGAATAAATTCCTCAATAAAAAGTATCTTAAAACAAAAATGTTGTCTATTAACTTTTCCTACTGGGGAACCCAACACCGTTTAACCCATCACAAGTTTGTGATTTTCTTATTGTTAACTTTCTCCTAAACATGTTTTCTATCACTCTCCATCAGAACATGACCCTATGTTTTCTCCTCCATGTCCATGTTTTCCTACATGGAGTCCTAGTATGGGTTAACTCGGGTGACCTCTGTGCTTATCTTTCTTTATTTTAAAGTGTTTGTTTTACTGACTTTTGTTCCGATGTGGGACTTTCAAGGATGTTTCCAAGCTCAATTTTTTTAAAATTGCGAGGATGCAATTCCCAAAAGGGGGGAAGGATGTAACACCCCAGGTAAATAAAGAATATGACATTTTCTTATTTATCCAAATTTGTGAATAAAATATTAATATGACTATAAAGGGGACACTATGCTCGATAGTGTACCCAACACACAACAATGAGTTTCATTGAAATCTTACGTTGCACTCTAATAATAAAATAATATTTTTTTAAATGGTAGTTAACATGTAGTCATTGTATTGGCGGGAATGGATAGAAATAACTAAAATATTATTATGTATGTTTTTAAATGTTTTTACATTTATCCAATAAAAGATAAAGGCTTAAAATATGGAAAGAATTCAATTTTAGGCGTATATGCCCTAGTTTTCACTAAAGGTTCACTTATCGCCTTTTGATGGAGAACTGTCATTAAATATAGTTTTGTTCACTCTTATAAATTCTATTGGACCAAATAAAACTCTTCTTAAGAATCGGGACATCAAAATTTACTTTGTGTAAATTTTTGGTATCTTTCCGATAATGTTCATTTTTTTAATGAATAGTGTAAACTGTTGTATTTTAATTCAAAACCTCTTTTTAATCTAATTTAATTATATTATTAGATTATATTTTGAATTGGTTTTAAAGTGAAATTAGAAAATATTTTTACCATTAAATCCAATAGTGGTCGTTGGAATTGATTTTACTTTGAAATCAGAGTTAAACTAGTGTCAATCTTTTGATACTTATTGTTTTATAAAAACACGCTATTTGCTCTGACAGCGGGAATTAATTATTAAATTAATTAATGTGACTAATATGTTTTGAGTTTTGTAAAACGGACTTCATTTTTGAATTCGGAATATCTAATATATCTTAGGGTGAAGTTTTGGTATTTTTCTGAAAAACTCCAATTTTTGATGAATAGTGAAACCACTAAGTGGTAATCAAGCAAACTGATTTTTCAGTTAAATGAAAGTTTACCACTAATGTGTATTGAATTTTGAAAATCCGACATACATGGTTGTCATTAAGAAGTAAAATGTGGTTCAATGGGATAAAAATAATTTTTTGGTGAATAGAAACTTATTAAGTTCTTAATCGCGATTAGTGGTAATTAGGGTAGTTTAAGGTATAAATAATGCTTTAATAATATGAAATGACCTAGACACATGTACCAACCTTATTGGTTGTGTCATGGCCGACCAAGACAAGCCATGGGTCAACTTGGGGACCCCATAGATCCACTTTGGTATGGAAATGACATAAATAACATTTTATTTAATGTAAAAGTAAAATTGACACAAACATGATATGTTTTACTAAAACAATTTTTATGTGGGGTAATACAAGTCATCATTTTGATTATAAATATTCATTGGAAATCTAAAAATATTTCATACATCATAGTATTTTTTTTATAATTTTTAGACATTAAATAAATTAAATTATTTATGACATAATAATGATGCAGCGATGACATCATTATTTGACGATTTAAATAAAATGGAAAGATAATGTAAAATCTATGAACTAAACATGTCCAAAACTTATTAGATGAGTGGATTTCCAAGACTTATCACATTATACACGAATTATATCAATGTGAGACCTTTTTAAACCGAAACACGTTTTCAAATAAAGTAATATTTCTTTACTTTCCAAAAGTGCCCCTCCTCTCCTCTTATAAAAGGCCCCCACCTCTACCTCATTTAACACACTCCTCAAGCCTTTGGCTCGTCCAACCCCTACCCATTTACTCTCTCCACACCCCTCTCCTCATCCTATAGTATTCCCTTTGGTCATAATCCTTTCAAAGGAAGACTTTAGGCTCAAATCAAAAGGAGTTACACTTTTAAAGGTAATTCATTCTCTCATGTTCATTTGTTTTATTTTGCTTCTCCAACCCCCTAAACTCTTTTTATTTATTTCTTTTGTAACAACACCATTATATTCAATATACTAGGATGTTTTTATAATATTTATTCGAGCTACACTCCCACACAACTACATCAAATGGTTAAAGAACATACGGTTTCTGTGGATGGCGAAATTCTGCCTCCCGAAACGATGATTGTTCAATACTCATTTAACACCTTCAAAGGTGGCCATTATGATGTCACTATTTTTATATATGATATATAATATGTTTATGTTTTATTTATTCTTCTGTATTTTTCATTTTTTTCTTACCTTTATGGCTTCTATTATGGGTATACGCGATATCTTCATTTAAGGAAGTGCGGACTACCGCCCCCTCAAAGTGATTTGATTCGTTAAATACCATATGTGGGACGTATGAAGGATGGAACTATGATATTATATATGATATTATACTGTAATTATAATATACCTTTATATCATTATTATTCAATTCTATAAAATATGAAATAGAAATGAAAGTAGCGTTCATGCGTACGTACGGCTTACCGTCTCCATGAACGGTGCATTTCATTTCTTACCTCTAAATGATTATGTAATGTTATAAATGCATGCATGTACTGGAAATATATGACATATATTATATCTAAATCATGAATAAAATTCTGGATATAATAAACATTTGACCACACGAACAACATGTAATTGTAAGAAGTCCACTTTCGACTTAAGAACCAAATATCGGCAAAACAAATATTATTAACTTAAATGATTACATAATGTTTATGACATGGTAATAAGTGATATAAAAGGAATAATGATCTTTAAAAATGTTCTTAAGGAAGTAGAAATTAACTCAAGTTTATTATTCATGAGATTAACGAACGATCGAGTCAAGTCGGACCCGAGGTAAGGGATCCTACACCTCTCTTTCTTTTTAAGTACACTCTGTTATGTCATTCCTTTTAAGCTCATATTTCTTATGATTGGGATGTTATTTTATATTAATCCTACTTTACTTATTATGTTAATATGATGAGAGACCCTATTTCCTCTCATCAATCCATTTTGGAAGTTTTGAGTGGCGCCGTTAGGCTGCCGAATTTTCGTAAGGGATTTTTCATCTCACTTTTTTTCCCATGAGATTTATGCTACATTTTCCACAAATTCCATTGAGTGGTGTATGTACTTCCCATTATTCTACTCTTTGTGTAATATACTTTCTTTTATGAGTATTTACATCAATGATATATTTTCCTTCTTTCATGGGGTGTATGTTTTGAAAGATACCCAAGTTGGTAAGGGAACCTTTCACCCTCCTCTTTTTTAAAAGACTTCTTTTGTTGGGTCTTTTAATTTACATATTGTTATGTTGGGATATGTTCTCATATATCCTTATTGATGTAAATTTTATGTCCAAGTGATGGGATAAACTTTTTATCTCTCATCAACTCATTTTTATGTGATGTCGTTAGGCTGTCAAGGGAACTTTTTAACCCAATTTCGATTTCTTTGGGTTCAACATGTAGTCATTGAATATGTCATCTATTGAATATGTGTGAATGAAATTTTATTGTTTTACACTTAATATCCACTTATATTGGGTGTATTTATATTTGTCACACATATTTTTGAGATTTATTTGTCCTTAATTTAAGGATACCTTCTTTATAAGGGATTTCATCACATTTGACATTTCTATTGAGGGTTCATTGTTGTTATGCACCAATTCACTCTTATATGGTGTATATACTGTCCTTTGGAGTATTATATCATGAATCCATTTATTCTCATGATATTATAAAGTTCTTGCTAAATGTTATTCCTCAATTATTGTATTCAAGTGTCTCTCATTTTGGTAAAACCCCTTTAACCAAAATATCGTTTTAAATATTTTAATTATTTGTTCTTGTTAATATCCATGTTTTCAAAATGGTTTTAAGGATTTATTTATATGGATATTAATGGTTTAAAATTTTAAGCTTCAAGGTGGTATGGGACACTTTGATTCAAAAATCTCTTTATTAAATGTTTTAAATGGTTTTGGAAATGGTTTTTTTTTGTATGGATTCATTATTTCAAAAATACTAAAATGTTATATTGTGATTGAAATGTGGAAATGTTTTGTTTCCTTTATGCATGTTTTATGTGATACGTTTATGTTATGGTTCTTGGGCATTGTTATGAAAATGGGTGGTTCCGTGATAAACTAATGGCGGGTGAGCCCGATATAGCTCTCCAATGCATTGGGTAACACGAAGGAGTGAAACGTTAAGGTTTCTCCGAAGAGATTTTACGGAATATACTGTGATGGGTATTCCAAACGTAACCAAGAGGGTTACTCCCTACGTAAGAATGTTATGAATGCCTCAAGTTACCTTTATGTCTTATGATTTCTTTGATTTATTCATGATTTGATGAGGTAGGTTAAAGTGCCTATGTTTTATGGGTAAATTATGATTTCATTCTTATGTATATATGAACTCATGTTTCCTTTCCATATTTTTATATCCCTTACTGAGCTTTTTATGCTCATCCCAAGTTTTTGAAATGTTTTTTCAGGTCAAGGGAAAGGTACATGATAAGATGATAGAGTCATGGATGTGTTAAGAAATAATCCATGTTTTTTTCAATATGTTTCCGTTGATGGGAAGAATGGATACTATATTTTTTGTAACCACTTTGTTTAAATGTGGAATGTAATGCAAGTTTCATGATCTAATTCTCTAAAACTCTAAACCAGAAAAGATCCTCAATGTGTAATATTGTAATAACTCAAGATTAAGTAAGGTTTAAGGCTGGGGCCTTATATGGAAATATGGAAACAATATCTCTATAGAGAGAAGTGTGAGATATATACTTATCAGTAGATCATAAAATAGGTATTCATGTAGAAGGAGATTAATATTTTATAGAAAAGGTAGAAAGAGATCATCGTGTATTACGACTTCTCAGTCCAATACCATCTTAGTAAGTAAAATATTGTGGAGGATGCTCTAAGTAGAAATGATCCAACAACATTATAAATGATTATAATTTATAAGGATATAATCATATAATATTTTAAATTTATGGTAATGTGAATCATTAAGGAAAGAAAATAATCAACCATTCCCCAAATTATTGTTGAACCATACCTCATGGTAAAAATTGTGTATACAAAAATAAATTATGTAGAAATTCAGAGGATGGTGGAACATATCAGAAAAGATAAATCCATAGAGTTATAAACTTATATGGAATGATTTTTATGATTTGGGTAATGAAAATGTGTATAATTTAATCTAGGAATAAATAAGTAGCTTCAAAATATTGAACATATATAAACTTTCTCCATTATCCCATCGATAAAAATGACTTATTGAGATCTTTGAGTGAACTATTGGTGGGAAAATATTAAAAAGGAGATAAATTATTATACAAAAATTGCATCATATGTCAAACAGTGAAGGATGAAAGGAAAATGTCTAAGGGGATGATGCAACCACTACCCATAACAGCATGGAAATGAAAAAAATAACCATTAAATTTCTCGCCTAACTTAAAAAGACATACATAGGAAACAATTCTATATGGGTTTTTGTGGATCATATCACAATGATATGTCACATTATCAAAATTTGAAAGGACTTATCACGAGATAAAATTGAAGGGATATATATTAGAGAATTGGTAAGGCTTCATGGAATATAACAATCAGTTGTATCCGATCAAGATATGAGATTCTCCTCCAAGTTATGGAAAAGCATGTAATCTTCTATAAATACTAGGATGATATTCATTATTGCTTACCATCCTCAAACTGATGACCAATCAGAGAGAACAATTCAAACATCTGAATACATGTTGTTATCATGTTCTATGGGCATAAATGAAGGATGGAAAAACCATCAGCCTCTGGTCGGGTTCTCTTACACCAACAGTTTCCACTCAAGCATCCAAATGGATCCATATGAAGCCCTTATGGGATATTATGTAGATCACTGACATGATGAGATTAGGTCTGGGAACATAAGATGATTGTACCTAAAATGGTTGAAGAAATGGTGAAAAGGTGAAATTTATTTAGTAAAACATCATGGTAGAAAAAAGTCAAAAAAGATCTATGAAAATATTCATAGAAGGGACAAAGAGTATAAGGTGGGAGACATGGTATTCCATTGAATATCCTAATGGAATAGGATCATGATATTTGGAATGAAATGGAAGATGATTCCTAGGTACCTCATCCCCTTTGAGATTCTTGATCATGTCGGTGTAATTTCCTATCGAATGTCACTTACACCTACCATGTCTCAAGTTCATAATGTATTACATGTATTCCTCTTATCGAATTACATACCTAATATCTCACATGTAAAGAATCTATAGGTAGTGTAATTTAGAAAATGATCTTTCTTTTAAGTATAATCAAGTGAAGATCTTAGACTATAGAGATAAAGTTATATGAAAAAAGACTACTCACCTTTTTAAATTACTGTAGAGAAACCATAAGTTCACATAAGAAACATGAGAACTAGAGGAATATATCAAGGATAAGTACCCTCTCTTGATTTCAACATAGAATGTGAAACAAAATTTTGAGGGTAAAATTTTAATAAGGGGGAAGAATGTAAAGGCCCAAAATTTTATCAATAGAAATTTCCTTTATATAATTTTCCCATTTAGTATAAATCACATAAAATAACATATAGGATAGAATATTAAATTTATAAATAAATTTTGAATTTAATAAGAGGTATTTCTTGAAGTAAATGAGCCCATACTAATGTAATAGTAACTTAACCATTAGAATAGTGATTGAGCATTATGAATAGTAATTCATCTAATATAATTGTAATCTAATATTAGAAAGTATAAAGAAAATTATGCGTATTATAAATTATAATATGATATAATTATATCTTATTATAAGTAAATTAATATTTTAAATGTTATTAATTAAGTGTTTGTATTTTTAAAAGTTATAAATATTTCATTATAATTTTATTATTAATATAATTATTTCTATGAAATTTTATATTCATACAATTTCTTCATAAAATAGATTAATTTATCTCAATATTTTATGATAATTTTATGAGACCTTAATTAATTTTTCAATGTGTTATAATATCAGTTGTAATATACCAATCCGTATTTGACTAGTAAATGATGATTTTAATTAAAATTTAAATATATCATTTTTATGAAACTATTTCAATGAAATAAAGTTTCTTTTTGAATTCAACTCATTGAAAAATGGTTACAGTGTGTTTTTAGGATTTTTTAAAATATACATAAATTTTTGGTGAATAGTAGAATGTGAAAATTTATGATAAAAACCAAATACAAGAATTTTTAGTCAAAGAATATGTATGGATGATATAAGTACATAATATAAAACTAAAACTAATTTCATTAAAATATTTTCTGATTATTCTCAAAATATTCATAGTCTCGATCCAAGATAATAAAATAATGAATAAAATAATGAGAAAACGCTCCTCACCTTCACTATAAATACCACTTCTCACCATCTCTTCTCTTCACACCGTCAAATATTTTTGTTTTTTCAAATTTAAAACTAATAATATTACCAATCCCATATCCCATGTATATGATCCTTTTTTCTCAACAAAATACCAAAATCCAATTTTTAACGATGTTCTCAACGAGGAGAAATTCAAGAGGTAAAATCCTATTTATATTTCTTTTAATTTATTTCTAATTTCATTTAATTTATTATTCTCTCCTCACATCCCCTTATCAAAGTGTAATATTAAATCAATTAACTTTTATATAATTTTATTTTATAATATTAATTGAATAATCTAACATTAATCCACCACTCTTCTCATTTTTAAACTAAAAATGGAAATGACATCAGTGAGGTGTAGTTTTATCACCATCAAGGAAAACACATTTTAATTTTCTATCAATGTCTTCATAAAAGTTAATAAAAATATTGGAATGGTTGAAAAATATTTTATATATTTTTTATAACCTAATTTATTATATGGAACTATCATATATACATAATACTATATGATAAAACAAAACGAGTTCGTTGTTATTGAGAACCCACCAAAATTAGTCTAAATAATTATCATTAACTATTTATCAAATTATTCTTCATAATACTATATAATAAATGAAATATAATTTAATTTAATCTCCAATATGTTGATATTTAACATATAATCTCAATTGTGGGTAATTGTTCTCATTTTACATGAACATATATACATGTATACAAGAGAACCAACCAAGAAAACCAAGAAAGAACACTCCAGAATTATGAAATTGAACACTATAAATGCCCAAAATGGCCATATTCAAACACAATAAAATTATAATGAATTAAATAAATTTATTATCTGTCTATTATTTGTTAATTAATAAATCTAATTTTATTATCTATGATATTATAGTTCAGAAATAATTCAATCTTAATGTAAGGGGAATTCTCAAGCCCAATTTCCATTTTTAGGTTATTCCACCTTCATGTTAAATTTCGGTATGGATTTTTTTAATGTTCATCAAATATAATTTCCTTCTATGTAACATTTCATTTTGGATATATATTTTTGCATACAATCTGATTTTATGACAAATGGGAAGGTTTTTTCAATATAACTATACTTTCTAAAAATATATGTTTTACCTCTCTTTAGATTGTTTCTTATTCATTAAATATCAATGAATCTTATTCCAATTATGTTATTACTTTTTTATTTTTTTAACCAATATGTTTTTTCATTAATTAATTTATTATAAAATTCTCAGGAAACCCCTTTCCTTTCCATGGGTTATTTTATGAAAAAAAAATGTAATAAATTTTATATAGAATGAATGATTATATAAATGATAATATGTGATATGTGTGTAAAGAAATATATATCAATAAATTCCATTGGATAATGTGATGTATATCATGATATATTGTTCCATATAAGTGAACATGGTTTGGTATTTTCTCATTGTGATGATGATATTATTACTATGCACATATGTTTTGTTTGAACATGATACTATCTTTGTTCACAACTATGTGTAGTGTTGACCACTGACACATGATGTTTCATTTTAATGAATTTCCACATTTTATTCCTTTATTAAATTTGCATATCATGATTATGAATATATGATGATTTTTATGCTCACCCAAGTTATATTTATTCATGTCTTTATCTATCCTCTTAGTAAGATTTTAGATCACCCATTTCATTGATATATATCATTGGGTGATTAATTATTCTATGAATACTGAAGGTACACTAAGAAGCTATAAAATAAGGATGTAAATTATCTTGTAAATTTTAGGTTATGTCCAAATTTTATGAAGACATGAATCCTTTGGATCCTGGTTTTTTAAAACTATTATATTATTTATCTTTAAAATGATGTGATATTAATCTAATAAAAGAAGTGGTACTATATAAAGGAGGGGATTAAGAAATTTATGAGGCATCCTATATATCCTATTTTATAATAGTATTCAAAACCCACATATTTTGATAAACATATGTAGTATTTACGTCATATAAAAAGGAAAAATATGTTGGAACTAGGGAACTATATATTTATGTTTGATCCATGAGTAGGAATCAAATGTTTCCAAGTTATTGTACGAATAAAAGTTACCATAGTTCATTCATCCCCTCATGAATTTCCATATTGTAGATACCCTTATATATTGGCGAGATATATCATACCATTAATTAGGGAAAATACTCTAAGGTTTCCCATGATGATGGGAATCTGTGATGACAATGATGTTCTTATTGCATCTCCCTAAGCCTACATGTGATATTATATGTGTGAGAAAAATGGATAACAATTATGAAGAGTCATTACATACATATGCAACAATTACATGATATGATAGACCATTGGAGGTTTCTAATAGTTATTTGGACTTAGAAAGGCATCCTATGAATTATTGTTATAGAATGAAAGAAATTTATTATAGTTCAATAAGTGGGGGCTCACTCACTGAAGCTGACCTTATATATGGGAAATATAATATTATTATGCTTATTGGTATATAAATAGTAATGTTCCCCATTCCTTTATATAGGATATTGACATGAATGATATTATTAGTGCAAATCCCCAAGAACACCTGATCTATACTTTATGTGAGAAACAAGGGATAATAAATAATCAGTATCAATACTTATGGATGAGATATATATGAACTTGGAAAACCCTTAAAAAGTTTGATATGGACCACAACCCTTAAGAAGGAGTACTACATATCCTTTTTATGGTATGAATCAGAGTTCTCATATTTTTTTTATGTCACAAATTACACACTACGGATTCCCATTATAGAGTATGAACAAAGTTATCATGTCATTTGATTCCCTCTTGTCCTAGACTATCTGTCTTTATGACATGTGTTGATTGTATACATGACATTCCTTGATTTTATGAGGGAAATGTAAGATTATGTCTACCTAACATGTCAAAATAAAATCACATGATCCTGTTGACTTCTCTGAGAGACATCAAATAATCTTCCTGGCATGTATGGAGGTCATCTCATGACCATGGATAACATTTTCAGAGGGATCACAAGACCCAACTGGTTGATCTTAGAAGACATCACATGATCATGGATGATTTATCTAGAAGACATTGAAATACTTGGATGGTTGATCTTGGAGGTCATCGCATGAAATCAATATACATTCTTGGAGGATGTTTCATGATTCCACTAAAATTCACTAACATAATCATGAATGTTAGATTACATGATTAGAGGGTTTCATGAGAATCAGTTTGATGTGTATTGAAGGAGCCTCATGTGGTGAATGACTTTTCCAAATGTCATCGTGAAATATGGATGACTTGTTGGGATAATCAAAAGATCTAACTGACATACATTGAAGGGGCCACAAGATTCGGATAGCTTGTCTTGAAGACATCACGAGAGACATTTGAGATGCCCTGGTTCAATCGTGATACTTAGATGAAATGTTATGGTAAAACATTATTATTTAGGTGAAATGTTTTAAGGACATCTCAATGTCTATATAGAGATCCGAAAATAATTTTCTAAACTCAGGTTGCATGCCTGCGGGGAACCATGTGACTCACTCTGACTTGTCCAGGGGAATTCACATGATCTAAATAGTATACCAAAAGAGCATCATGTAATCAAGGAGGAATTTCATGGAGTTATATCATGAAAAATATGGTTTGTGAAAATAAATAGTAGGATCAACATATATATTCTTCAAATAATTCACCCATATATTTTTGTCTTGGTTCAAACATTTTGTTTCATATGACTTAGATTTATTTAGTGTTAGTTTGCCTGAGTCTCACATGTTTAAGCATTTATGTATGATGGACTTTTCAATATCTACCCAAATCCCTTCACGTGTTATACTAATTATCATGATAAGGGATTATGCATGTCACATGATCTAATTAGATTGTTCTTGTATTTAACGTCCAAAAAAGATTCTATTCATGACATCATGTACTCTTAGAAATTTGTGATGATGCATGACTATGCCGATGTGAGGTTATAATGAATCATTGTTTTTATGTTGGGGTGTAAAATTTAAAGGCCTTTTCACCCCAATTATTCACTACATTTGATAGGGTTTATGAAAAATATATATGCTGGTGTCAGTGGACAGATATGATGTCCCGAGTTTTCACAAGGTCTTGTCATAGGTCATTCCTATGGAATCACATGATATTCAGAGACAAAAAGACCATAACTTGGATTCACCATTTATTATATTATGTCATATTAAAGGGGTATTTCAAAATCATTATTACATGCTAAGGGATTGTCTTATTTTTTGGTCAACATGTCAAAGTACTCTAATGTGATTCATATGCCTACTAAAAGGCTTTTTTGTAATATTTGATTCCTTGTACGGGATATTCAAAAAGACTTGTATGGTTTTATAGGGGGGGAATTCATGTGATCTGTTCTTCATTACATAGAGATTATGTGAGCTATTGTGGAGTACATAAGTGTGTCACTTGAATTTTATTACTCCAAGAGGCTCGTTACTTTTATATTTAATTTCCTTCTATTATTTGTCAAATTATTGGGGATATTATGATTTTTCTTGAGTTTTGTTCAGGATAGTCACTCTTCCCATTTATTATTTGTCTCTTGAAAAAAAAATCATGTAAGGATGCATGATCATTTCCTAGACAAACCCTTCTTCTCATTTTTGGAGATAATGGGGGTGTGAGAGACTACCTGTACATGTCCAAATCATTTCATGTGATGGGAGTGACATGCTAGTGGGATCTTATGAGACTAGGTGTATAATCCATTGGGTGTTCTGCAGTGTATCACATGTTTCATGGGAGTGTCATGTAATAATTATGACCACAAGAGGAACCCACCTTGTGGATAATTGTCTCCATATTTTTCATCGATTTTTGGATGTCTTGTCAGGAACATGCCACCTGGAAATTCACGGGACCTAGGGGTGTGGGTTTGACATCCTCCATGTGATCAATGATTATTTAGGACACCCTCAAAAGATTTTAAGGTCATGAAATAGGGGGCCCATTTTATATTACATAGGTTATTAATTGTTCGTGGCTCATTCACATGTCCTTTTGATGGTCTCATTATCATGTGTCTTTCAAGGGTTCACCCGATCTGTGTGATTTTAACCACCTTATTATTCATTTTATTTGTGGGGAAAATAAAACTCATATTTCAATATTTCATTCATATTGAATTTTTTAATTATCACTTTTTTTTGTTAACAAATTCCCCAACGAGGAACGATTATGGGTAGAAGGGATCACTTCTAAGGAATATAAATTCCCACGTGAGGCTTTGGGGTTGTCACTGATAGGTACCTTGGGAAACACATGGTTTTCTATGTGAAATTTGATATTATGTAAAATTACCTATACGTAGGGGAGAAGATAGCAATTCATTAACAAATTACAAAAATTCTCATAGCTATTACACCCTTATTCCATCATGTGATCCTTTAGCAAGACCCTCTTAAAATAACAAATATTGAGATCCATTTACTAAATATTCCCATAAGAACTTCTTCATGGGATATATTTTTCCTCCATTCTTGTTCGAATCAATTGAACAATAAATATCAATAATTACTTGAAAATTATTTATGGAGGTACATGGATTCCATTTATGGTTTCATGGGATCTACTATATTGATTTCATAATACTTTAAGACTATTTTTTTCTTGTGTGGGTCATATTATCACAAGTTTTCAAAGGGGAAACACAATAGCATAATTTTCTACATGATTATTTATTTTGAATTATATTCATGAACCTAGTGAATCATGGATAATTTATTTGATTTGATAAGGCCCTATTTATTCATATGATGTTCTTAATGCTACTAACATTTTAAGTCATTCTATTGAATGTTTTTTTTATCAACCTGACATATGAAAACATAATTTTGTTCCAATGGATTTCATCTATCCTCTAAGGCGATCAATTGTGGATAATAAAATTTCCATGATTTCTAGAAACATAAATATAGACCATAGATATCTTGTTAATTATGATAATGATATTTTTAAAAGGATTATTCAATTTGAGATCAATAATTATCAATTATGACATCAGATTCCTCTATACGGGTTTGGATTTCTGGATGATATTATTATTCCTTCTTCATAATGCAATCTACCATATTTTTGGGTGGAATCTTATCTTGAATAAATTTAATTGAAAATTTATATGGATGGATGACTAGTCACAACATGATGTTAGGTTTTCAATTCTATATTGGATAACACTCCCTTTGGTCTAGATATATATGTTTTTTCTCACCTGCCCATTGCACAAAGCTATTCAATTATATTTATCTCTTATATAAACAATTCATACACCGGATGAAGCATGAAATGGGATATCCTTCCTATTGGTATCTTTTCTGATGAATGTGAATTTCTATTCTATGTCATCAAATATTATTAGAGTTCATTGAATAGTTATATGTCATCCATCTTTATGAACCAGTTTGGATTTCTCAATTTATTATTTATCTCCAGCCTAATATTTTTTGATAAATTGTTATAAATCATTGTTATAGAACTAAATAATTCAACATGTACCAGTGATATAGGGGAATCATCCAATGGAATATATAATAATTGGGTGGGATACCCCCTCTGAGATATATGTATGATGAGTTCCTTCCTACATGCAGATTTTTGGGATGACCCATTTCAAACATTAGTCTTGATGATGGAAATGCTCATCATTGTGATGGAAATTTTAAAAATGATCCGACTATACACTCAATATTATCTTTCAAATATTGGATCAATGTTTTCCTATATCACAGTAGAGCAAGGATGACTTCTATATGTCCACATCAGTGTCTTCCCTAGAATGTTCATGATAGTGTCAGTTCATATTCGGCCTTTTTAAAATCCTATGGTCATATATCATGTGGATATTGAGTGATTACATAGATTTATCCATGCCTTAGATCATCGAGCTCCAAGGAAATCATCCTGAATGGGTATATTATTCCAAATTGAGACATATGTTGAGAAATCAGGGTCACTACACTAGTGATGGAATCATGGCTAGTAGAGAGACAATACCTTATTCTTGTGCTGTTGACCCTTTACAAACTATACCAACTATTGGAAAACATTCATCAGGGAAACATATCATATAAGATTAATGGAACATTCTGGTTTTTATTTTTCTAGTGAGGTGTGGATTCCCATTTCTACGAATACTAAAATGCCACTAGGATCCCTGATGCCTTCTCTGGTCCTAGGGTGCTGAACATATCTAGATTTGGGGTAATGTAACTATGCTATGATGATGTTTCATATGTCATTATTCAACCTTATAGCTTTAATTTTACCCATTATCCAGCAATGAAATGGCCAATAATTGATAATGGATGTGTCTTTTTAGAAAAATGGTCACACAAGATATCCCATAGAGTTGGGGTTCTTGTAGCTATGATGGATGATCTTATCATCCATAGTCCATATACACCTTATTGGTATTCTTGTTAGTTTGGATGCTCCCAAAGGTCTCCCCTCTTCCTTCATATGGAATGAGAGGAGAGTGAAACCTTGGGATCATCCAATAGTTTTGGATGGTGTTGGCACGTGAAGACACTAATACTAAGATCCTTTTCCTTACTACTAATGATCCTTACTTTTTTTATTAGGATTAATCCTAGGATTGGGTACTAGCCTATCGGGGTGGTGTGCTAAGTTGTCTGGTTCGCCAATTTTGAAAACCCATTTTCCTCACTCACCCTACCGTCTATAGAAAAGATGGAGTTCATTTAGGACATGGGTGATACATCGAGGATGTTCCCCCATCCTTCTAATGACCATACCTATAATAGAACAAAATCTATAGAATAAATCAACCCTCCGGGGAAATAAATGAGTGATGCCTCTATTGAGAGGAGGATATGTGGATCCTCCTCTCTTGTTTCATTTCTATCTCACCAGGTTTTCCCTTCATTTGGAATGCATATCCCATCTTTCACAGAAGCTCATAGAATAAAAGGATGACCTTAAAGTATATTCACACCTTGATTACTAATACTCCTTCATAAAAATTTAGTTACTATAGGAATGAATTCATTATATATTTAATTACTTGAGGTTGATGTATTTGATTGCTAACAATTTTATGAAAACATGAGACAAATTATTCTGACTAAGAATGATTTTTCCACTAATGAGAGCTTCTTGCGCGATTACTAAACAGATAAATGTGGACTTTGACGCATTCGATTAGAGTCACTAGTTTATTTCTAACATAAAATCCCATATCCATATTTTGGTTATTAAGATAAATAAATATGATGAAATAATAGATTAGTTGATGTCTGACCCATCAACATCGTCATCCATTTTGGAAACCACTCAAAAAACATTTGATGATCTGACTAATTAAATTGAGTCCCTTTATCCTAGATTAGATGTAGAAGAGGCGGGGTGATTGATATATCAACATTCAATTAAGACTTCTCATCATACTATTTACAATGTGGCTTATTCAGCATAAAAATTATTGTTTTTGTTTGATTGTTGACATGTATTATATTTTTTTGAGATTATTGGAGAGTCACCAAAATGGTATATATATCCTATTTAATTCTATAAATGGTTGGATTTTCTATTTTATAATTTTTCATTAATTGATGATGTGCATGAATTTTCACTAATTCTATTTTATATAAATCACCAATGATTCCCATCATTTTTCCTAATAATAATTAAATATTAATTTCTAGATCAATATATTTAAATCATAATAAATTATTCTTGAAGAGTGATCAAGAATTCCTAAGAATCATGGGGTTCCTCATTGATGTATTTGTTCTAGTTATCTTGAGATTACCTATTTCTCAATAGGATAATCAGGTATAATATATGACAATGGGAGAGTGTGCATATTTTATTTCCTAAATTTAATAGTTTTAGAGTGAATATATTGATTTTTTTCAAGTCCATTTGATTTGTAATACATGATTTTATATTCTTATTGACTAAATCCCAATTGTGGTGTAGTTAAGGGTCTTTTAACAATGATAATCTGTCATTCTAGTTTAGGGTATTTTAGCTCATACATTCTATCACGGTAGTTTCTGTTATTTTTTCCTAGACAATCTATCACTATAGTATATGGTATTTTAGCTCAGGCATGCATTCAATGTAGTTTAAGGACTTTTATCTCGTACCTTATATCATTGTATTTTAACGAATTTTATCTCATAGATTCTATCATTGTAGTTTAGGGTATTTTAGATTGGACCTTGGATACCATTTAGTTTAATGTCATATTACAAAGACTTGATCTAGGATCATGGAATATAGTGTAGACATGCCGGGAATGAATGAAAACATATTATGATGCTGAGTTCGTTCGTGATGTCGCTGATGCTCATCAGGATTATAGTGGAATTACTATGAGGAATAGATTCCAATTTTTATTTGTACAATTCCCTCTTTCATCATTTTGAATTGTAAAATAGATTTTTATCCACTACTTTAGAAGGTTCATGGAAGCTTTATGGGGTCAATATAGGTTTAGGGTGAAATAATTGTGAAGCTATACACCCTTGGATAGTTGGTATATTGCTCATGTAAGTCTTGACCAAAAAGTTTGAGTCAATTAATATGGCATGGGGATGACATACTGAGGATGAACCATAACAACCATAGGATTTAGATTCTTCCATGGTGTTTATAGGGATCACTAGGTTTATATTTCCTTTCTAGTAAGGAGGAAATTCCTTCAGTTGAAAGGTCAAATACCTTATATATTAATATAATGGAAAATAATAGATGATATACACATATATGTTAGGGATATAAATGATTCATTAAGAATAAAAAATTTAGATTATGATGTTGGGTGAAAAGGAATGTTATCTAAGAAGGGTTCTTGGATCGTAATGATTTTCATATCTTTATTTTAAAACTTAATCCCTATACCCTATGGTTTCAAATCATGAGGTGTGGGATATTAAAGCTTCAAAGATGTAGTGTCACATTTATTTTATGATAAAGGTTACAAAACAAGGTTATATAACTTTTATAATGCTTAATCTACATGTATATTATGGTATATGGATATTAAATCATTTTCTAAAGTGCTTGGTTAAAGTTTATTATATGAGAAAACCATATAGGGAATGTCCTAGAACACACTGAGGTGCTATGTTCATCCACTTTTATTTTACATATCACAAGTATTATAAATCCCTTTTATAGATTGATGCATATCGTTAATGACCATAGGCACATATGCATGAGCTATAGGAATACATGAATTGACAAAAAAAGTGCCCATTAAAGAATGGTATCCTTTTCCAAGGGCCATGTGTAACACCCCGAGCTTCCACGATACGCCTCTCTTTCAATAATGCAATAGCTTGCATTGTACGCAAGTTCGAGTTCTAAAACACCGCGACTAATCAAAGTAGCTGTTATGAATAGTAATAACCACCTTTTAAAATTATAGAAATTTTATATTTCAAAATGGACTTCATTTTTTTATTCTTAATATCGAAATTAGCCTATGTTGAATTTTTGGTATTTTTCTGAGAACTTCTAATTTTTTATGAATAGTGAAAATTACTTGAAAAAAACTTTTTTAATCAAAATAATTTATAGTGATAAATTATACTATTTAGTGGTTTTAAAGTATAATTAGAATATATTTTTACCATTTTATCCAATGGTGGTCATTAGAATTAATTTAACATTGAAATTGGACATAAACAATTGCCAATCTTTTGATATAAATTGTTTCTTAAAAACAAGCTATTTGTTGTAACAGCGGGAATTAATTATAAAATTAATTAATGCAACTTATATGTTTGGAATTTTGTAAAATATACATCATTTTTGAATTCGGAATATCAATTATATCTTAGGGGGAAATTTTGGCTTTGTTCTGAAAAACTTCAATTTTTGATGAATAGTGAAACCACTAAGTGGTAGTTAAATAACTGATTTTTTCATTTAAATGAAATATTACCACTTCTGTGATTTGATTTTCAAAAATCCGACATACATGGTTGTCATTAAGAAGTAAAATGTGGTTCAATGAGATTAAAATATTTTTTTGGTGAATAGTAACTTTTAAGTTCTTAATCGCGATTAGAGGTAATTAGTGTAGTTTAAGGTACAAATAATGTTTTAATAATGTGAGATGAGCATGACACTTGTCCTACTCCTATTGTATGAGTCATGGACTACAAGACAACCCATGGGTCAACTTGGGGACCCCATGGAGCCACTTTAGTTGGAAAATGACATTAATATATATTTATTTAATGTTAAAATTAAATTGACACAAACATGAGTTGTTTTACTAAAACAGTTTTTAAGTGGGGTTACACAAGTCCAAATTTTGACTATAAATATTAATTAGAAAGCTAAAAATATTTCCTACATCATAGTATTTTTTTTATAATTTTTAGACATTAGATAAATTAAATTATTTATGACATCATTATGATGTAGCGATGACCTCATTATTTAACGATTTAAATAAAATGAGAAGATAATGCAAAATCCAAGGCATACACTTGTCCAAAGTCTATTGGATGAGGAGATTTCGAAACCTTATCACCTTAGCCTCGAATTATATAAGTGTGGGACCTTTAGAATCAGAAAAGCATTGTGAAATAATGTAACATTTCAATCTTTCCAAAAGTTCCCCTCCTCTCCACTTATAAAAGGCCCCCACCTCTCCCACCTCATTTACACTTTCAAGCCATTTGGCTCGGCCAACCTCTACCCAAATACTCTCCCAACTTCCCCCTCTTACTCCTAGAAGCCTAACTTTTGGCAGAACTCTTCACAAGGAAGCCTTTGGCTCAAATCAAAAAGAGTTACCCGATTTTGAGGTAATGTCTTCTCTAATGTTGTTTTGTTTTATTTTTCTTCTCCAACCCCCTAAACTCTTTTTATTAATTTCTTTTGTAACAACACCAGTATCCTAAATATACTAGGATGTTGTTATAATAAGGATTCTAGCTACACTTACACACACCTACATCTAATGGTTAAAGAACATACGGTTTCTGTGGATGGCGAATTTCTGCCTCACGAAACGATGATTATTCAACACTCATATAACACATTCAAAGGTGGCCATTAAGATGTCACTATTTTTATATATGATATATAATATGTTTATGTTTTACTTATTCTTCTGTATTTCTCATTTATGGCATACTTTATGATTTCCATTATGGGTAAAACGCGATAATTTCATTTTTGGAAGTGCGGACTACCGCCCCCTCAAAGTGATTTGAATCGTTAATGCCATATGTGGGATGTATAAAGGACGGAGTAAATGTTATTATACACTATATTATACTGGAATTATATTATACATTTATATCATTATGATTTAGTTCCATTAAATATGAAATTGAAATGACAGTAGCGTTCATGCGTACGTACGGCTTACCGTCTCCATGAACGGTGCATTTCATTTCTTACCTCTAAATGTTACGTAATATTATAAATGAATGTATATACTAAATATATAAGATATATATGACATCTAATTCATGAATATAATTCTGGATATAATGGATATTCTACCACATGAACAACTTGTAATTATAAGAAGTTTATTGTTGACTCAAGTACCAAAGATCGACAAAACGACCGTTATTAACTTAAATAATTACATAATGTTCATAACATTGTAATAAGTGATATAAAAAGGATAATGAAATTTAAAATGGTTCTTAATAAGGTAGATATTAACTCTAGTTTATTATTCAGGAGGTTAAAGAACGTTTGAGTCAAGTCGGACACAAGGTAAGGGAACTTCTTAACCCAATTTCTATTCTTTGGGTTAATCTCCTACTTTCAAATTATGTCATGATATTATTATGTTGTATATTGTATTTATACTTTCATTATGTGTACATATAGTGAATACACATAATAGATATATTTTATTTAAAAATGATCTTCTAAGGGACTTCGTCTCAATCTCTATTCATTAAGGCATATTTTGTTTTATACACAAATTTATTTTATACAGTGTATAAACCCCTTTGACTTTTAAGTTTATTCAAAAGGAATCTTTTTATACGAAGCGTTTCACTAAATGACAAAAAGGGAATGTTTTTCTTTCCGTGCATATACGGCGACAACAAATTCTCCGCCGCCGTGACCATTATTTGAGTTTCGGCTTCCTCTACAAGCCATCATTTTTTTTGATGAAAAATAAATACAAAAGTTTTAACTTTCTTTTATTTTGGTATTGAAAATGGTTTTGAAAGCGTTTTTATTATATCAATGTGTTGTATTGATATCTTGTGATAGAAATGTGGAAATGTTATGTTTCCTTTATGCATGTTTTATGTGATATGATTATGTTATGGTTTATGATATGTTTAATCCTATTCATATGAGGAATGTATTGGACTTAATAAGTGACGGTTGGAGCCCGCTATAGCTCCTCGATGCATCGGTAGGTCTCATGAGACAACTAGACGTGGAATTGGCCAAGGCCCTTTCCCAATTTGATTTGTGGTTTTGGCTGAGGCCTTAATCATTTTAGACGTCTTGGCCGAGGCCTTGACAAAATGTTTCAGAATGTCTGGCATTATACATTCCCTCATTATGAAAGTGGTTATTGATATTGCATGTGATTATTCGACCAGTAGAATATCAATGTGAAGAAGTGAATGGCATTATATCATTTTACTTTTTCCATATTATGTTGAAGTTAAAGTTTAAAAGGCTTTTTTTTAGTTATACATCGCCTTAAATGTTAATGTTTATTTATGAAAGCTTCCGCTATATTGTTAACCTTACTGAGCATCTGAGCTCACCCCTTTCAATGTTTTAATATTTTTCCAGGATGTGAAGAAGTATTTTAGGAGTGACCTGCAGGGGTAGTCAGAAAGGGATATGATTGTGGACTATGAAGACCATGTTATTGTAGTTTTTTTACTTTTTGATGTAATGAAAGACTTATGAATGTATCTAGTGTTTCCAAGGCTACTAAACTAATCGGTCTTTCGAGACTTGGTCTTTTGTGATCATGCCAATGTTACGAAGTAATGCACCGGCTCTGGGTAGCTGGGGTCGGGGCGTTGTAGTTGGTATCAGAGGCAGTTTAGTACTAACCTTGGAAGCTAGATTTAAATAAACTCTGATTAGAGCACGTAGACCTAAGATGAACATTGAGGATTAGTATAGAAGAACTTCCTAGAATTATGGTATTGTAGAGATTTTGTGAGTTTTCCGAGAAATAATTCCATGTCTGGATACGAGCAGGTAGAGGCGGCTCTGGCACATATGTACCTAGGGGTAAAACCCGAAAACACCACTTTGAGCTAGACTCAAACGGGAACTGGTGCATGACAACGGCCCTTGTTGCACTCTTGGTTATGACACTCCCGAGGGATATGCTTAGGATAATTCTCATTTTCTTTACAAACCACTATGAAGGGTTATGAGTATATACTTTCTCAAAGGAAACCTTTCTTTTTATGATTATGGATTATATCCATAAATAGTTCAATTTATGTTAAGTGTTTTATAAGTATGGGATTATGTATTTTGATTCATAAACTGATCTAGTTTATGCAATTGTTTAGAAATGGCGCCTAGTGGAAGAAATGGAAACCGTATCAATGCGCGCACTCCGTGTAGGGATTGCCCTTCTGCTCCAGATAATTATTGTGGATCTAGAGATACAACTGGTGCTGATCAACTTATTACCATACTGGGACAACTCACGCAGGTTATGAATAATAAACTTACTCGTTTGGAGCACCCTGGTCCGCAACGTGGAGGATCAATGTTAGACCGCTTCATGAGGAAACAACCACAAACCTTCAATGGGAGTACAAATACTATAGTATCTGAGCAATGGATAAATTCCTTAGAGAAAATATTCCATGCCTTGGGGAGTAGTGAAAGGGAGAAGGTTGTCATGGCAGTTTACCGCCTCACTGGAGATGCTGATCAGTGGTGGTCGCTGATTCAAAACACAAACGAAGATGATGACGTATCGAATATGGAATGGAGGGAGTTAAAAGAGCTTTTCTTAGAAAAATACTTTCCTCGTGACCATAGAGCAGATATGGAAAGGCAATTTCTGAGTCTGAGGCAGAAGGAGGATGAGAATGTCGCAAAGTATGAGGCTAACTTTACAAGGTTAGCGAGGCATGCTTCCGATTATATACGTAATCCAAGAAGTAAGATTGATCGTTTCTTTGATGGGTTAAAACCATTTCTCCGTCGAGATTTAGTATCACAAACCTTCTCATCATACGAAGATATTGCCTCATGTGCTATCAAGACAGAAAAGGAATTCTCTAAGTCTTATGACAACAAAGTAAAGCAAGAGAAGAAGAGAACGGTGGAACAAGAGACAGATAAAGGGCAAAAGGGAAAGTAGGATTTTCCATTATGTGATAATTGTGGGAAGAATCACCCTGGTACGTGCCTAAAAGGAATGGGAGTTTGTTATAAATGTGGAGAAAAGGGTCACCAGGCTCGTGATTGCAAGGGAAAGAAAGAGTCTGTCAAAGTTGAATGCTACAATTGTAGGGAAATGGGGAATTATGCAAATGAATTTCCTAAGCGTCAAGGAAACTTACCTCAGAAAAGGCCCAGGGATCAAGGCCAATCTTATGCTGTGACTACAATTGAAGGGGAATAATTATTGTATTTGTGTTTTTGGACTCAAGAACTAGATTATGGTTATAAGAATAATGTGATATATATAAGGATTGTACTGCAGTACATGTTGTTTTCATTAAGGATTTAATATGATGAAGGTAATCATATTTTTAGTATGTGACAATAAGAGAAACTTTACTTTGTTTGGGGAATCTGAGGTTACAATTGATTTTGGAATTTAACGACCCTTTAGAGAAAGTCTGGACGGAGGTATTTTGGATAACTATAAAGGTTGGAATGGATTAAGTTGATCTTTGGATAGTATTGTGTAAGGTTAAAACATTTATGAAGATTATTTTTGGATTAGTATAGTACTATATTTTTAGGAAAAGGACAACCTGCAGGGTGGGGCATAACACGTCGTGTCGGACAAAGCTGCAGGAATCGAACCCACAACCATAGTGCGACAGGCCTGTATTTCCTACCACTAGCCTACAGGAAGTCCCTGGTTATTACAAAATAATTTTACTAATCTAAATGGTATGTGTTAACATTTGGAACCTTATACAATTAGGATAAATAGAATATTTTTGAGTTCCGTTACCATTTGGAGTAAAAGTTGGGTTTGTGGTAAAAATTTATTAACGAATGAAAGTATACATAACAAGTATGTATATTCCCTTACGTTCTTAGTAAATCTCCTAAATAAATTCCTCAACATTATAAAAGGTAACTTAAAACAAAAATGTTGTCGGTTAACTTTTCCAACTGGGGATTCAATGACCGTTTAACCAATCACAAGTTTGTGATTTTCTTGTGGTTAAACTTTCTCCTAATCATGTTTTCTATAACTCTCCATCAGACCTTGATGGTTTGTTTCTCCTCCATATCCATATTTTCATAGAATCCTAGAAAGGGCTATATCGGGTGACCTTTGTACTTATCTTGATTTCTTTTAATGTTATATATTTAATAACCTTATTTCCGATGTGGGTTTTCCTCAAAGGTATTTTCTCTTTTCAACCTTTTATTTTCAAAGAAAAATTTCAAATTGTGAGGACGCAATTTATTGAAGGAGGGGAGAATGTAACACCCCGAGCTTCCACGATACGCCTCTCTTTCAATAATGCAATAGCTTGCATTGTATGCAAGTTCGAGTTCTAAAACACCGCGACTAATCAAAGTAGCTGTTATGAATAGTAATAACCACTTTTTAAAATTATAGAAATTTTATATTTCAAAATGGACTTCATTTTTGAATTCGTAATATCGAAATTAGCCTATGTTGAATTTTTGGTATTTTTCTGAGAACTTCTAATTTTTATGAATAGTGAAAATTACTTAAAAACAACTTTTTTAATCAAAATAATTTATAGTGATAAATTATACTATTTAGTGGTTTTAAAGTATAATTAGAATATATTTTTACCATTTTATCCAATGGTGGTCATTAGAATTAATTTAATATTGAAATTGGACATAAACAATTGTCAATCTTTTGATATAAATTGTTTCTTAAAAACACGCTATTTGTTGTAACAGCGGGAATTAATTATAAAATTAATTAATGCAACTTAAATTTTTGGAATTTTGTAAAATAGACATCATTTTTGAATTCGGAATATCAATTATATCTTAGGGTGAAATTTTGGCTTTGTTCTGAAAAACTTCAATTTTTGATGAATAGTGAAACCACTAAGTGGTAGTTAAATAACTGGTTTTTCATTTAAATGAAATATTACCACTTCTGTGATTTGATTTTCAAAAATCCGACATACATGGTTGTCATTAAGAAGTAAAATGTGGTTCAATGAGATTAAAATAATTTTTTGGTGAATAGTAACTTTTAAGTTCTTAATCGCGATTAGAGGTAATTAGTGTAGTTTAAGGTACAAATAATGTTTTAATAATGTGAGATGAGCATGACAGTTGTCCTACTCCTATTGGATGAGTCATGGCCGACCAAGACAACCCATGGGTCAACTTGGGAACCCCATGGAGCCACTTTAGTTGGAAAATGACATTAATATATATTTATTTAATGTTAAAATTAAATTGACACAAACATGAGTTGTTTTACTAAAATAGTTTTTAATTAGGGTTACACAAGTCCGAAGTTTGACTATAAATATTAATTAGAAAGCTAAAAAGATTTCATACATCATATTATTTTTTTATAATTTTTAGACATTAAATAAATTAAATTATTTATGACATCATTATGATGCAGCGATGACCTCATTATTTAACGATTTAAATAAAATGAGAAGATAATGCAAAATCCAAGGCTTACACTTGTCCAAAGCCTATTAGATGCGGATATTTCGAAACCTTATCACCTTATCCTGGAATTATATAAGTGTGGGACCTTTAGAATCCGAAAAGCATTGTGAAATAATGTAACATTTCAATCTTTCCAAAAGTGCCCCTCCTCTCCACTTATAAAAGGCCCCCACCTCTCCCACCTCATTTACACTTTCAATCCATTTGGCTCGGCCAACCTCTGCCCAAATACTCTCCCAACTTCTCCCTCTTACTCCTAGAAGCCTCACTTTGGGCAGAAATCTTTCCAAGGAAGACTTTGGCTCAAATCAAAAAGAGTTACCCGATTTTGAGGTAATGTCTTCTCTAATGTTGTTTTGTTTTATTTTTCTTCTCCAACCCCCTAAACTCTTTTTATTCATTTCGTTTGTAACAACACAAGTATCTTAAATATACTAGGATGTTGGTATAAGAAGGATTCGAGCTACACTTACACACACCTACATCTAATGGTTAAAGAACATACGGTTTCTGTGGATGGCGAATTTCTGCCTCACGAAACGATGATTGTTCAACACTCATATAACACCTTCAAAGGTGGCCATTAAGACGTAAATATTTTTATATATGATATATAATATGTTTATGTTTTACTTATTCTTCTGTATTTCTCATTTATGGCATACTTTATGATTTCCATTATGGGTAAAACGCGATAATTTCATTTTTGGAAGTGCGGACTACCGCCCCCTCAAAGTGATTTGAATCGTTAATGCCATATGTGGGATGTATAAAGGATGGAGTAAATGGTATTATACACTATATTATACGGGAATTATATTATACATTTATATCATTATGATTTAGTTCCATTAAATATGAAATTTAAATGAAAGTAGCGTTCATGCGTACGTACGGCTTACCGTCTCCATGAACGGTGCATTTCATTTCTTACCTCTAAATGTTACGTAATATTATAAATGAATGTATATACTGGATATATAATATATATATTACATCTAATTCATGAATATAATTCTGGATATAATGGATATTCTACCACATGAACAACTTGTAATTATAAGAAGTTTATTGTTGACTCAAGTACCAAAGATCGACAAAACGACCGTTATTAACTTAAATAATTACATAATGTTCATAACATTGTAATAAGTGATATAAAAAGGATAATGAAATTGAAAATGGTTCTTAATAAGGTAGATATTAACTCTAGTTTATTATTCAGGAGGTTAAATAATGGTTGAGTCAAGTCGGACACAAGGTAAGGGAACTTCTTAACCCAATTTCTATTCTTTGGGTTAATCTCCTACATTCAAATTATGTCATAATATTATTATGTTGTATATTGTATTTATACTTTCATTATGTGTACATATAGTGAATACACATAATAGATATATTTTATTTAAAAATGATCTTTTAAGGGTCTTCATCTCAATCTCCATTCATTAAGGCATATTTTGTTTTATACACAAATTTATTTTATACAGTGTATAAACCTCTTTGACTTTTACGTTTATTCAAAAGGAATCTTTTTATACGAAGCATTTCACTAAACGACAAAAAGGGAATGTTTTTCTTTCCATACATATGCGGCGACAACGAAATCTCCGCCGCCGTGACCATTATTTGAGTTTCGTCTTCCTCTACAAGCCATGATTTTTTTTAATGAAAAATAAATACAAAGTTTTAACTTTCTTTTATTTTGGTATTGAAAATGGTTTTGATGGCATTTTTATTATATCAATGTGTTGTATTGATATCTTGTGATAGAAATGTGGAAATGTTATGTTTCTTTTATGCATGTTTTATGTGATACGATTATGTTATGGTTTATGATATGTTTCAACCTATTCATATGAGGAATGTATTGGACTTAATAAGTGACGGTTGGAGCCCGCTATAGCTCCTCGATGCATCGGTAGGTCTCATGAGACAACTAGACGTGGAATTGGCCGAGGCCCTTTCCCAATTTGATTTATGGTTTTGGCCGAGGCCTTAATCATTTTAGACGTCTTGGCCGAGGCCTTGAAAAAATGATTCAGAATGTCTGGCATTATACATTCCCGCATTATGAAAGTGGTTATTGATATTGCATGTGATTATTCGACCAGTATAATATCCATGTGAAGAATTGAATGGCATTATCTCATTTTACTTTTTCCATATTATGTTGAAGTTCAAGTTTAAAAGGCTTTTGTTTTAGTTATACATCGCCTTAAATGTTAATGTTTATTTATGAAAGCTTCCGCTATATTGTTAACCTTACTGAGCATCTGAGCTCACCCCTTTCAATGTTCTAATATTTTTCCAGGATGTGAAGAAGTATTTTATGAGTGACCTGTAGGGGTAGTCAGAAAGGGATATGATTGTGGAGTATGAAGACCATGTTATTTTAGTTTGTTTACTTTTTGATGTAATGAAAGACTTTTGAATGTATCTAGTGTTTCCAAGGCTACTAAACTAATCGGTCTTTTGAGACTTGATCTTTTGTGATCATGCCAATGTTACGAAGTAATGCACCGGCTCTGGGTAGCTGGGGTCTGGGCGTTGCACCATGAAGTTTTTACGGTGATCCAAGGAACTCAAATAGAAATGTGAGATTTGTGTAAAGTGTAATTTCCATGAACAGTTGAAGAACACTAAATGTTTTTCAAACTCTTTGTGAATATATTCTTACAGTAATGAGATGTGAAAAATCATTACTCTAACTTTTAATTAAACTAGGATCTCCAAAAAGCATAGAAGGTTTTTTCTAGAGCTACTGTGTAGATCCTATGAGCTTTATGTCTTCATTATTTTCACCCTATTTTTATCCTAAACATGGAAGGTGAAGAGGTTAGTGATAAAATGCTTACATTTTGACTCAGGTTACCTTTTTGGTATTTCATCCGAAATTTTTTTGTGTCTTTTTCACATAATGTTTTAGGTCATGCGATTTGGAACATAGTGGGATAGATTATAAGGTTTTTTAATCTTTGACCAATGGGTAGGATGTTTATCTTCATGAAACACAAATACCTAATACAGGGGATTATACACTAGAACCTAATTAGGATACCCAGGGTCAAGATCACTCCAACATCCTTCTAATTAGGATATTAAAATACTATATGTCATGGTTTAACATTCTTAGATAATGAGAAATGACATGATACAATCATGCAAGGGATATCCTAGCACACATTTGGGTATTCAGTTCTTCCACATTGATGTTAGGATCATGAGGATTAAAAATCGGTCTATACCTAGACATGATTTATTTAGTTTCTTGGTTTGATACCTTATGCATTTATTGAATTTTAAAATAGATAGATATCTTATCCATTCCAAGGGGCATGAAAGGTTTGATGAAATTTGAGTTTCTCTATACATGAAGTGTGACTTTTGAATTGAGGTTCTTAAAAGATAATGGAATCACCACATACTCTTACTGACCAAGGTAATTCTTATGTGGTTCATTGATGAGTGATTATAATGGATGATTGTAAACATAGTTTAATGTCATGCAGTAAAGACATTATCCTTGCGGTTTTACATCATGTGGTAAAGAGATATTTTTTTGGTAGTTTAATACCTTGTGACCATGATATTTTCCTTGTTGTTACATCATCATGTGGTATAGATGTGAGAATTGATGTGAAAAATTGTTGAAGATATATTACATGAAAAATTAGACCACAAATATAACTGACTCATATGTTGGAAATAAGATCTTTCAAGGATCATCACCCATCTATTTGGGGAGAATTTTTTTATGATTTGTTGTATCTAGGCCCCTGATTGGAGATCCATGTGTCACTATGTATCTTGTGATGACATGAATCAAGAAACCCATTTTTCATAAAAAGAAAAAATCTCTATGTTGGTTTAACTCATATACAAAGGTGGTAATTATTTCTATATATAATTGTAGTCATGAATAATATTTGGGATAAGGGAATAACTATGTATCATGTTATAATATTTATTAATCCACACATTGTTCTTGAAGAACTATGAATTTTAACATCCTGTATAAAGGTTGTAGTCATCCTAATGTAAAAATTGTGTATTTTGGATGGATTGAAAGGGGGAAATTTTGGCATCACTATGTATCCTAAGTTCATAGGAATAAATCAACATGTAGTTATTGAAACCTGGTATTCTTACACAGGATTGAACTATACGCATGTAGGTACATTTTGTGATTATTTGTTGTGACTGGACCTATGGTTGGAGATTTAGGCATTGCTATGTATCCTATGATTTTAGGAATAAAGTCACTTTTATTTCTTGAATGGAGGGGTTGTAGGATACTGAAGCCAATAATAATGGTCCTCTCATGTGAGGTTCATAGGAATATACATTTTAATATTGTGAAAATGACACCAACTATGTAGTTTATCATCAAGTGGTGAGGAATCATGGTATTCCTTTTATGTTCATGAATTTATAACCATTATAACCCTATCATGAGATAATATTCCATATTCATATGAGTAATCCATTACTGAAATTCCTAGTCTCATGTGAACTATGCTCACTATGAGAAACAAATAATTTCAAGGATTATTCTAACCATGTATAGGAGATTAAGGATACAAGAGGGATATTTTTTATCAGGTGTTGGCTGGACCATGTTATTGGATCAAGGATTCCCTATGTATCTCAATGAACAAATAATAAAACCATAAGTAGTTCTAGAAACCCATGTAGTTTAATATCCTGTGACAAGGATATCAACCATGCGATTTAACATATTGTAGAGAGAAAAAGGGATTCCTGATATGTAAGGTTAGTAACGTTATGGTTGGGCCCAAAAATAAATGTTTTTGCATCACTACATATCATGTGATGGAGGTAATTAGACCACATTTAGTTCATCGAAAGAGATGTTGCCTTTGGGAATCTGACTATCGCATGGGGATGGGGGAATTAAATTATTCAATTGAATAGAAATAACTCATGTGTGGTGATTCATTGGTTAGATCATTCTTCCTATATAGTTTATTATCATACAATTATGAAACCTTCCATGTAGTTTAAAATCATTCAATAAGGAAATATTCTGTACAGTTTAATGTCTTGTGGTAAAGATATGAGATGGTGTATAGTTTAAAGTCCTAATTATAGGATTTGGGTATCCTGATAATTATAAAGATGCACCATTGGGGGGTCTATATTGTTTAACATCATGTGTTGATGATAAGCTATATATAGTTTAGAACCATGTGTTTATGATGTGATTTTTCATTTTAACATCATATGACTATGACGACCTTATGTAATTTAATGTCATACCACCGGGAGAAATATATACAGTTTGACATAATTTGGTCAAAACCGAGGACGTTATCTAATTTAAAGTATTTATACCAGAAATTGGAATTTAATGAAAACTATAAAGAGTATTTATTGATAATCCATACATTGGAGGGGGTCTGACATGATCCCCATCCATTGTGGCCAAAGATTAGGTTACATTTTGATATACCTTATGTATGATATAAGGCCCTTCCCACTTTGGTTTCTAGCATTGGAGGGTTCTTCCCTAGTATCCATGGGGTTCTATGAGCTTACACCAGTTATACATAGAGGAATTAGTGGAGGCATACCTTTTTATGGAATTCCCACGAAATTTGATTCTGAAGGACATAAATGTTGTGTAATTTATGCAAACATCTATCCATGAGTCATTCCATCTCATCCAGCCACTTCTGTGATTTCTCATAATTCATGTGTTCAATAATAAAAATTTGAAGTGAGGGAAATTTTATTTATATAATAAATAATACCTATGTATTGTTCACTAAATATTACACGGTTTCTTTTGTATTAGAAGGTGTGATGGTATGGTAGGACCATAAAGCCAGGAAAAGTTTATCTATCCAATACTAATTTTTGTTATTCATAATTTTTTTGAGTATTTTATAGAAGGTCTTATTGAAGTTTCCTATTTTTCCATTTGTAGAAGCCTAATATATTGATGATTTATTAAACATAATGTTGTAATCCTATTACAATTTCTTTTATTCAATAGAACAGAAGTTAGTTTTGTTTTCTATAAATATTGTGTGAGGTACACAGATCCTGGCGTTGATATGAAAATGTATGAAGTTGATGATATTATTTGTCTCAACTTCCATTATGGGTATTGCATCATCTAATTTTGGAGATGAAGTTGGTAGTTGTTAGGATGTACTTTAACTTTTTAATTGGGGATGTAAAATATAGCCCCATAACATCTATTTACCAAATGGAAAACATCCTGGAATATTTAGCTGTATGTAGAGATTTTTGGGGATGATAGACACAATATTCATGGTTATAGATGCAATGATATTACCCTATGAATTCCACATAGTCATGCATCATGGTTTTATAGTAAAAAAACCTCTTGCTTTGGTGGGATATTTTTTTCCCAAAGTGATTAGAATTGTAGGATCCTACATGGAATTCTTCCATAATGGCATGAATCCATCTTTCTTTTAATTATCTGAGGAGGTTTCTATAAAATCGTCTATTTTAGAGGGATTCATTCTCAGTTAGTTTATCCTATAGGTTAATGTTTTCTGCATGTTTATGAATTTGTTCCCTTCATGCTTGGTCTGTCAGGAGAGTCGCATTTTGAAGATAGTCAAGTACGAGATTCATCTATCAATGGGTGTATATTAGTTCATCATGATCTAGGGTGGTGTGGAATTTATTTATTTCTTACATATCATAAATGAAGATTAACATGACCATTATTTGTTTTGTGATATGAATGATTACTTGATCAGCTGGGTGTTCTAGGACTCTGGCCACATTTTCAAATGCATCGGCATGAGTGTTATCGGGGAATATGATGAAATGTGGGCTCAAAAGGGAATTTTACCATTAATCCCATGATGTAGCTGGTTAGAGGGGTCAATTAATCCTTTATCAAAGAATTTTCACCTATGATTTTCTTTATCACCAATTATAAATCCCCTATGATATTTTAGTATTCTATTTGTAGTTGTAGGGATAGTTTTAACTCAATTACAAAGGCTTCATAATCTACCTCATTATTGTTGTATCCTTCAGATAGAGAGAATGAGTAGGAGAAAAATTTGTGGAGAAACAAACCAAATCCATAATCCAACTATATTGAGCTTTAGATTTTACATTCTCCTATTCATAGGACATAGAGAGTTGAATCATAACACATCTCCCATGTTTAGGGAGTTTCATTGGCATAGAAAATATCATCATCTATGAGTTCAGTGTCCACCAGTGTACTTTATGGGGTGGGATGTTCTGTGAGGAAATTATCCATCTATTTCCCAATCATTGCCTTTTGTGACACAAACTGTATATCATATTATTAAAAAATGATCGCCCATCGGTCTAGATTCACAGTTATCGTGGGATGACCAAGGATGTATGTGAGATAATCAATACGAGAGACCATGTGGTATTCATGGTGATACAGTTAATACCTCTTATTATTCACTAAAATGATGAGTATAATGTATTTCTTTTATATATCATGGTATCTGGCCCCAATACCTAGCATTGTTCAGATGAGTTAAAAGTGACTATTCCCACTCCCCGCAACATTTTTCTATGTGAAAACAGCACCAAGTGAGTATTCCATGGTTACCACATATAAGATGAGTGGCTACCCCTCTAATAGTGACATTCAGACCAGTGGATGTGGTAGATAATGCTTGATACATTCAAAGTATTCTTGGAATTAACCATCCCATTGTTAGGCAATAGCATTATTCATTAGCCATGTGAATGGGGGGATTTTCCATCCAAGTTGGCTATGAATCATAAAATATAGTTAAGCATCCTATGGATTCACTTTATTTAATTGAGATTCTTGTGTTCTGACTTTGCTAAAATAACACTTTTCATCTCTATTTCAACCTTTATGTCAGGGTGTCATAACAAAAAGCCTTGGAACATCCCTAATGTTACCCCAAAAGATAATTTCAATGGATTCATCTTCAGATTGCACTAAAACAACTTTTTTAAGAGTGTTTGATGATCTGTTAAGTGATGATATCACTATTGGGATTTGAAAACTCAGTCATAGATATAACATTTGTCTATCCTTCCATTTAATGACTTAATGATATTATTCATGTGACACTGATAAGTGGTTCAAGATTTATTTATGTCAAAGGGAATGGAATAAATGAAAAATATTTCTTGGAAAGCACTAAAGGAAGTGTCTTCTTGATCATCAGGGTCCATATTTATTTTATTATACCCTGAATATATACCCAAAATGGAATGATATTCAAAGAGAGATGTTACATCGATCAATATTTTTTTGATCATTAATATGAATTATCCCATTGGGAAATTTAAATGAAGAACACTGAAAATGATGAGGTGCCTAATTTTCTTATTATTTTTCATGACGAGTGTAATATTTTCAAAACATATTGGATATTTCACATCTTAGAAAAAGTATTAGTGGATAATTTTTTCAAATTTAACCTCAATATTGGTAGCCTAAGAGGTTTATAACCTCTTAAATTCATGATGGAAGCCCCGACGGTCATCGGTTAATCCAAGATGGTTCATATCTACTTCCGGATTTAGTTAATGAATATATGTATAGTTTAAAGAGAACAAATATCAGTTATTCGGTAGAAAATAAATTTACATATCATTCTCTTCAAATGATAGGGAGTTTCTAAATAGTATGTTTTGTGGGTATTTTTCTTATCCTAGATTTACATTCATGTTCTCCTCAATTGGGGTGGTGGAACCTTCCACAAATTTGAGAGTGGCAATCCTGTTGGCATCTTCTTCTCCTTCCACCTCTAATTTAATGGATTCATTCTCTAAAAGAGATATATATCTAGGGGAATATCAATCACTATGGAGTTGATATAGGCCCGAATAAGAGACATTTTCATCCCCTGTTTCCATAGTCACTGATGATAGATGTTTGAGTGGATTTTATTTTACACTATCAATAGGGATAAGAGTGGATCAAACCTCTAGGTCCAAGTCTATTACCATAACTATATTTTTTTATAGCACACAATCACTATCAAAAATTGTCTATATTTTTTTTAGGCGGTCCACAAGATGACTAGGATTGAAAATTGTATGTAATCATCTCCCATTGGTTGTTTTCCACCCATTTTTAAAAACATAATTCAATATATGTGGCTTTACAAGTCTCCAAGGGGAATTGTCTCAATTTAGTGTGACAAACATTCCATCGATATGTCATTTCAGAAATTGATGGAATTTTTAAGGTATAGAGACCCAAAGCATGACGTATGACGTACATGGACCTTAAATTACTTTTGTGGAATACGTAATACAGAACAAAAACTGAAATCCAAGGACTGTATTAGTTTAGGGTGTTTGGAAACTCAGAACATAATCATCTAATCATGGTGAAAGATCTTCAGCATCTCCCATAATGATCTTCCCTATTTTTTCATAACTAAAACTTTTCTTTATATCATTGGGATAAAAACATAAAAAAAAGTGTGAGATCAAATGCTTAGTAAGGGTAATCATGTAGAAAATAAAACAAACCATATACATTTGAACCTGAAAACATGAAAATAATGTTTAAACATCAAGAAATTGAGTTGTGTAATAAACCATGGCAGTACGTAAGGCATAGGACATAAAAGAACATTAATCATGATAAAATACAATGGGAATGAAACATGTAATTGTGGTAATACATTAATAACATGATATAATTTCCATAGTAGCCAAGGCATTGCTGCCAAGACCATCATAGTGGACAAATTCCATTACTGAACCGGGTTTACTTGTCATTCCAGCCCTATATTACTGAACCAGATTTTACTTTCCATTCTAGCTATGTCTGTATCATGAGATATAAATAATTACCCAATGAATTGGAGGGAGATATAGGTCCCACACATCTCAAAATAAAATCATTCTTTCGTGTGCGACAAAATAAACATAAATCATTTATCATAAACCAAAGAATAATATGGGTTTCATAAACATCGTCCCATCAGGACATAATCCATAAAAAATAAATAGATATCATTACATCATAAAAAAATAAAAACAAGTACATAATAGGTAAATTATACTTGAAACATAACCATATTAAATAATTTCATCTTATATGGAAAATAGTTTTGATAAAACACTAGAAATGATTTCTTGAGGAAAATATCCTTTCATCTTCAAAATCAATTTCGTTTCTCAAAATACCATGAAATTTTAAATGAAAAGTATTTTGTTGAAAATAATCTTGAATTATTGTATAGTAATGTTCATGAAACTATAAAAATCCATTCATGTCGTATATGTTTAAAAGAAACATTCTTCTCATACTTTTTTCTGAAAAGTCAAAAAGTACATCGTATGGTAAAAAAAGAGAGATTCCTTCCATACGATGTGGTAAAAGTAAAAAAAGACTAATAATTATTTAAACATACAAGGAAAAAAAGTAAACATTTTAGGAAAACATTTTGAGAACCTATGGACATGGATGATAAACATAACCCCAATAAATACTTACGAATAAACAATGTCAGATAAGAATGAGATTGGAATAATTATCCCTTACCTTATGTCCAATTTCTTCCATATATATTCAATACTCATGTATAGTGGGATTAAACATATTATTAACTTTTAACTTATCAATAATTATTTTTATGATATCATATATGATTCACTTATGACTTTATATTACCCGTTCATTTGTAAATTCCATGTTAAAGCAATGTGTTGGGTAAAATCATTTCATTTATCGTACGTGTTTCAACATTTTGTAACTAATATTATTAATTATATAATGATTTAAATAATTCCAGAATGTAAAACATGATTTATATATAATATATATTCATCATATATATTTATATGATATATCTATAAACGGAATGAAATATACCGTTCATGGAGATAGTAGGTCATACGTAAGCATTAACGCTGTTTTCGATTCCTTATTGAATTGAATGGAATTAAGTAAATAAAAAATATATGTACATAAATCCAGTATCATAATTATTTAATATATTTCATTATTAGTTATTATATATATACATTATAATCATACTTGAATGATTAATCATGTAAAATGAATCTCATCGCGTTCGTCGAGACGGTAGTCCGTACGTACGCACGAGCGATGATATCATTTTTTGATATTAATATCATATATAATTGCATGGTATATCATATATACATAATAATAATAATGTTATATATATTATTTATATCATTTATACTAATTATTATACCCCTCCAAATGATGTAATGTTTGAGTAACAAACTACACCATGACTTGGAGATGGTAAGCCGTACGTACACACGTGTGGTCAATTTTTCATTCATAGGATGGATAAAATTACTAAAATTGTTATAAACTATTTATATTAGCATAATAGTTTATATAAGGTACTATAGTTATTATTTTAGAATGTAAACAACAAAAAATAAGGAAGTGGAAGAAGAAAGGAACTTGAAATAGGTGGTGAGGTATTTACCGCTTCTTCGGGTTCTTCCTTTTGATTTGAACAAAAGGGCTCCTTAGAATGGATTTATGAATAAAGTAAGGCCTCTAAGATTAAGTTTGGACAGTTGATAGGGTATTTTGGTAGGGTATGGCCGAGCCAAATGGATTTGGAAGTGTGAATTAGAAGTAAGTGGGAGTTCCCTTTTATAAGATTTGTGAGGGGAAAATCTGGAAAAACATAAATTATTATTTTATAATATATTCATATTCTGTTTATAATGGCTCCGTAGTGACTTATTTAGAGTATAGGGTGGATATGGGTCTAAATCCTCTCAACCAATAGTATTTAGACATGTTTAGGTTACCATTTAAACCTTATCATTTAAATTTATCTCTAAGTTAAATAATTTATCTTTTACTGTGTCTTTTGGCATTCTTACACTATATGGTTAATAAACGCACAATAAACATCCAATATAACCTCAATTGTTTCATTAATGTCATATATATTATTATATATGTATTTTGGACTAAAAATAGATTTTTATTAAAAGAATATCAATTAATAATGTAATATTTGTTTTAAAAACTCTTTTATGTCAATTTTGACACTAATTGGTATTCTTTTTTTGGTAAATTCAAAACATCATTATTACTTCAAAAACAATTCTTCTAACCAACCCAAATGTGTTATATTAACCTATAAAATTATTTTAATTCAAAAAAAGTGTCAAATTAACTTTATTTATTTATTTATAATATCAATTATGTTAATATTTCATTAGTGAGGTAATTATTGCTTCATCATTTTGTCATAAATAAATTATATTATATAATGTATAAAAATTAAAAAAAATACCATTAAATATGAAATCATTTTGGATTTCTAATGAATATTTATAGACTAATTTATCATATGTATAAACCTATATTAAATTTTATTTACTTATTAAACATTGATTTTTACTCTTTTAACTCTTCATTAAATAAAATAATAATAAATATCCTAGTCGAGTTCCAGTGGTCCAAAGAGGTTCATATTTTATTCCTAAGGTTGTTTTTTGGTCGAATAGTACATATCCAATAGAATTAGGATATGTGTTAGGGTAATAATAATATCAATTTTACACTCAATTACCCTATTTACTTTTAACTGTGTTAAATAAAAGTAAAATGTTACTATTCACAAAAAAAATTTATCGTATTAAACCAGATTTTACTCCATGATATTAACCGTGTATCTTGGATTTTCAAAATTCAACTCACCAAAGTGGTAAAATTATGATTCATGTAAATTTGAAAATTCTCCTAGGAGGTGGGTAAAAGACTGTGAAACATTCTATAAAATTTTTATATATCTAATTTTTTTATAAATTGTCATTAATGAATTACATTTAACTAATATAGGTATTATGTGTCTATTTTTATGTAAAATAAATTTAAATAAAATAAATGAATATTTAAATAAAAATTCGGTTTTAACCAATAACTCAGTGTTATCACTATTAATAACAAATTGATTGTTTGCTGAAAAAAACAAAAAATTCACCCTAGGATAATTTCAAAATTACAAATCCAAAAATGAAACTCATTTTAAAAGATAAAATTTATAAAATTTCAAAAAGTGGGTATTAATGTTCATAACAGCTAGCTTATATAATATATCGTTGTTTAGTGAAACTCAGTATTTAGTACAATGCAAGCTATCAATGAAGGTTTCTCTTGCGTATAACGCAACCCAAGAATAGTGTTGCGTATAATACAAGATAATATATTGTTTCATATAGCGCAAGATAATCTTGGGTTATAGTACAACAAAAGAGATCAAAGAAATTAAATATGATAATTCTTATAAAATCTCAGGGTGTAACATTCTACCCCCCATTAAATGAATTTCGCACTCGAAATAATTCGGGGTTATAAATGGTTTTCCACATTAAAGTTTCTTTCATAGAAACCCACATCGTAAAAAGGAATACTAAAATTTTATTTTTTAAAAGAAACATAACGGTTACCCAAATTAACACATTACTGGGTTTCACATAGAAGAACATAGGTGAAAATATAGATATGGAAGATAAATCTAACCTAAAATTCTGATGGAGAGTGGTATAGAACCTGGCTATGAAAAAGACAAAAATCACAAAATGATAAATTTTTGATGATATAAGGTACCATCTGATTCATCAGATATGAGGACACTAGGAAAACATTTTTGGTTTTCAAGATCATTTCCCTATTGTTAAATAATTTTTTGAATTAAGGGGAATACTTACTTGATTTTGGTACAATATCACTTTTGTTTCGTGCCTTGAACAATTTAAACTTCATCTCTTAAAGAAATGAAGTTGAATTTGTCATTTGTAAAGTGTTAGCAGATCATGTGATAGAACGATTGGTCATTCCATCTGTCTCAAACATAAGGTTATCAAAAGTTATCATATATACATAAGTCCATCTATGATGTGGTTAATTGTATATGATTCCAAAAATGGAATTATACTCATTTATCATACCACTTAATAACATAAAACTAGTTTCTACTGACCCGGGACAACTTGTAGGCCAGAGGTAGGCGATAAAGGCCCGTCACACTTCAGTTGTGTGTTCAATTCCTACAACCTTGTCTGACGCGATGGGTTGTCGCCCATCCTGCAGGTTGACCATTTTTCCAAAACTACTTTATTATAACATTTCCAGAAATAATATCGAAAAAAGGTTCTATCCTTACACAATATTATCTTATATCCAACATAATCCATTTCAAATCATTAGACTTATCCAAAATACCTTTGTCCAATCTCATAGTATAAAGAAAACCATTACTGGAAATGTCACATAACAATCACATGAGTACCATCATTTATCCACCATATATCATAAGATATATCTTGTTGGTCACATTCCAAACATGTGAAAACATTAATCATGTATTCTTTTGAAACATGATTTACCACATAATCATTGTGAAAACATGAAGGATATAAAATTCAACTCCTTCCACATACCAAAATCCCAAAATTTCTATATACTCAAACCATGATATAACTTTGTCCTTATATGAGCTCATTAATACTATCAAACATTTCATTATCTCTTTATCCCTTCATTACGTGCATATCATCTGCTTTTCAAAAACATATGAATCACTTTTCATGGTTTCCTGTACCATTCAACATATAGATTCCGATACTTTAGTAAAAAAAATAGTGAACAATGCTTAGATGTTTCATTATTCCATAGTACTATACATTATTCTTGATAAACATCCAATCATTCCACTACCTTCATAAACCATTTACTGAACTTAAAAACTTCATTCATCTCATATATCATTTGTAGTCTCTTCATCATCATCAACATAAATACTACCCATATGGAAATGCTGATTCTCTTCATGACACTTTACCTTAAGGAATTGGTTTGCATAATGCCAATACATTCCACATTTAGAACATTTAACAGATATAGATGTCTTATCAATAGCATTATCCTTGTCCATGGATTCAACTGAACAATTTCCTTTGACATTACTAGCATTGTGTCCTTCTTTTCCACACCGTAATCATCTTCTAGTTCAGTTGAAACATTATCCTTGATGCCTCTTCCAACATGATTTACATGAGGGAAATTTAACTTTCTTTTCTCTATGATCATCATGAAACTCCTTCTTTCTCTTATTAGCCGAGTCAGGAAACTTACCAAAGTGGATATTATTGATCATATTATGAGATTTCTAATTAGGCATAATAACGATGTTTTGACATCCAAATAACATTTCATTCGGTTGCACATGAATAATATCATTCCATTGTCTATCATATTCGACATTAAAATGAATTCTCATGTTTCCTTCCATTTCTTAATACCCAAAATGAATAGTATAAGAGGAAAAACATAATCAAGGGGGATTAAATTCAATATCTAACATCATAGGATTAATTCTATGATTTTTACTATATTTATAGGACTATAACATATACTTATACATAACATTATGGACATCCCTTTATATACCTTAGTAATATCTCTAGGGATCTCTCTAAAGTTTTCATGTCCTAGTTTCCAAAGGTTAACTAAAACTTTCCTCTGGTACCAATTGTAGAGACCCAAAGTTTGATGTATGATGTACATGGACATTATATTACTTTTGTGGAATACTTAATAGATAACAGATACTGACATCCAAGGACTGTAATAGTTTAGTCTCTTTGGAAACTCGGAACATAATCTTTTAATCATGGTGAAATATCTTCAACATCTCCCACAAATATCTTCCATTTTTTTCTTACCTAAAACCTTTATTTTTATCTAGGGGAAAAACATAAAAAATGATGAGATCAAATGCTCAGTAAGGGTATCCATGGAGAAAATAAATGAAACCATATACATTTGAACATAAAAACACAAACATAATGTTTAAACATCAAGATCATGAGTTGTGAAATAAACCATGGTAGTACGTAAGGCATATATCATAAAGGAACATTAATCATGATAAAATAGCATTGGAATAAAACATGTATTTGTGGAAAACCCATAATCACATGATATGATTTATGTAGTGGCCAAGGCATTGATTCCAAGACCATCATAGTGGACAAAGTCCATTACTAAACCTGGTTTACTTGCCATTCCAACCCTATATTTCAGAACCAGATATCACTTTCCATTCAAGCCATGTCTATATCATGAGATATTTATATTTACCCAATTAATTTAAGGTAGATATAGGTCCCACCCATATCATAATGAAATCACTCTTTAGTGTCTCACAAAATAAACATAAATCATTCATCATAACACAAAGAATAACATGGGTTTCATAAACATCGTCCCATTACGACATAATCCATATAAAATAAATAGATATAATTTAATCATAAACAAAATTGAAACATGTAAATAATAGGGACATTATACTTGAAACATAACCATATTAAATAATGTCATCTTAGATGGAAAATAGTTTTGATAAAACACATGAAATGAATTCATGAGGAAAATATCCTTTCTTTTCCAAAATCAATTTTTTCCTCAAAATTCCATGAAAATTTAAAAGAAAATTATTTTGTTGAAAATAATCATGAAATATTTTACAGTAATCTAAATTAAAATAAGGCATTATGAAAATGTAAAAATCCATTCATTCCATATAAGTTAAAAAACATTCTTCTCATACTTTTGTCAGAAAAGTCAAAAAGTACCTCGTATGGTAAAAAAAGATTGATTCCTTCCATAGGATGTTGTAGAAGTCAATGAAAGGGTAAAAAAGACTTTAAACATACACGAAAGAAAAGAAAAAATTTTATGAAATCATTTTCAGAACATATGGTCAGGGAAGATAAACATAACCCCAGTAAAATACTTACGAATAAACAATCTCAGATAAGAATGAGATTGGAATAATTATCCCTTACCTTATGTCCAATTTCTTCCATATGTTTTAAAGACTAATATATAATTTGTTTAAACATATTATTAACTTGTAACATAACAATAATAATATTTATGATATCATATATGCTTCACTTATGACTTTATATTACCAGTTCTTTTGTAAATTCCATGTTAAAGCAATGTTTTGGGTAAAATCTTTTTATTTATCGTACGTTTTTCGACTTGTTTTTCATGATATTATTACTTAAATTAAGATTTAAATAATTCTAGAATGTAAAACATTATTTATATATAACATATATTCAGCATATAAATATATATGATAGATCGATAAATGGAATGAAATACACCGTTCATGGAGACGGTAGGCCATATGTACGCATGAACACTGTTTTCGTTTCCTTATTGAATTGAATGGAATTAAGTAAATGAAACACATATGTACATAAATATAGTTTAATTATAATGTAATATATTTTATGATTATTTATTATATATATACATTATAATCATACATGAATGGTTAATCATGGAAAATGAAATTCATCGCGTTCGTGGGGATGGTAGTCCGTACGTACGCACAAGCGATGATAACATTCTTTTTATAATAAAATCATATATAATTGGGTGGTAGATAATATATAAAGAATAAAAATAATGTTATATTTATTATTTATATCATTTATACTCATTATTATACCTATCAAAATGATGAAATGTTTGAATAACAAACTACACCACAGCGTGGAGACGGTAAGCCGTACGAACGCACGTGTGGAGACTTTTTCATTCATAGGATGGATAAAATAACTAATATGGTTGTAAAATATTTATTATAATATCACAGTATATATAAGATACTGGATTTATTATTTTTTTAATGGAAACAACAATGAATAAGGACGTGTAAGAAGAAAGAAACTATAAATAAGTGGTGAGATATTTAGCTCTTCTTCGGGTTCTTCCTTTTGATTTGATAAAAAGGGTTCTTTAGGTAGGATTTATGACTAAAGTAAGGCCTCTAGGACGAAGGTAAGAAAGTTTATAGGGTATTTGAGCAGTGGTTGGCCGAGAAAAATGGCTTTGTAATTGTTAATTAGAATTAAGGGAGAGTGCCCTTTTATAAGAGGGGTGAGGGGCACCTTAGGAAAAACTTAAAATTTTATTTTATAATAAATTCAAATTCGGTTTATAATAGATTCAAAGTGACGAATTTAGATTATATGGTAGGTATGGGTATAAATACTCTCAACCAATAGGTTTTAGACAAGTTAGGTTACCATTTTATCCTCGTCATTTAGATTTAACTATAAGTTAAATAATTTAACTTTTACCGTGTCTTCTTGTTTTCTTGTAATTTTGGTTAATAATCATAAAATGAACTACCAATAGAACCCAAATTGTTTCATTAATGTCATATATATTATTATATAAGAATCTCAGCTGAACCTTATATTTTTAATAATAGAATATCAATTAATTATTTAATTTTTTTTAAACACACTATTATGTCAATTTTGACAATATATGGTATTTTTTTTTCTATATTTATAATAGAATTATTACTTCGAATAAAATTCATATAACTAAATATAATATGTTATGTTGACCTACAAAATTATTTTAATTCATAAAAAGACACAAATTACATTTATATGGATATTTATAATATCAATTATGTAAATATTTCATTAATAAGGTAATTACTCCCTCATCATTGTGTTATAAATAAATTAAAATATTTAATGTCTAAAAATTAGAAATAAAATACATTTATATAGAAAATATTTGGATCTTTATAATTAATATTTATAGGTAAATTTATCTTATGTATAACCATATATAAAAAATGTTTTACTTATTAAACATTGATTTTAACTCTTTTAACTCTTCTATAAATAAAATAATAATAAATGTCCTAATCTAATCCATGTGAACCAAAGTGGTTCATATTTTATTCCTAAGGTTGTTTTTGGTCGAATTATAATTATCCAATAGAATTAGTACATTTGTTAGGGTAATAATAATATCATTTTTACCCTTAATTACCCTATTTACTTTTAACCATGGTAAATAAAAGAAAAAAGTTTCTATTCAAAAAGAATTATTTTTATCTTATTGAACCAAATTTTACTCCTTGATATTAACCGTGTCTCTCAGATTTTAGAAATTAAACTCACAGAAGAGGTACAATTATGTTTTATTTAAATTTGTAAAGTCTTCTAGGAGGTGTGTAAAAGACGGTGAAAAGTTCTATAAAATTTTATATATCTAAAATTATTTTAAATTGACTCTAATGAATTACATTGAACTTATATAGGTATTATGTGTATATTTTGACCTAAAATAAATTTAAATAAAATAAATTATTATTTAAATAAAATGTCGGTTTTAACCAATAACTTAGTGTTTTCACTATGCATCAAAAATTGAATGTTTTCAAAAAAATACAAAAAATTCACCCTAGGGTAATTTTGATTTCCCGAATCCAAAAATGAATTTAATTTTGAATCATAAAATTTATAAAATTTCAAAAAGTGGGAATTACTATTCATAACAACTAGTTTATATAATATATCATTGTATAATAAAACTTGGTATTACATACAATGCATGATATCGAGGAAGGTTGATCTTGCGTGTAACGCAAGACAAGAACAGTGTTGTGTATACTACAAGATAATATGGTGTTTTGTATAGTGAAAGATAATCTTGGTGTAGCATACAACAGATGACATCAATGAAATTAAAAAGAATGATGCTCATAAAATCATGGGGTGTTACAGAAGGTACGGCCATGTTGTATTGGAACTAGGGTGTTCCGAGAAAGATGTTTTATGTGGTCAATTACTAGATAAAAATAATCTTAGAATTAGATATGAGATCCCAAAATAGGTATTTGAGTTTTATCTTCCCAATAGGTCTTTGTTCATGCTTCTCATACCCATGAATGGTAATATTTATTGGAGACAATACCCCTTCACTATATCCCAATCATCAGAGGTTTTGACTAGGGATGTGATTGATCCTATGTAAATTTTCAATCACATCAATTCATATTTCAACATTATTGGGTCTACCTAAAGCACATAGGGTTATTATGTGTCCCTATATGGATTGTTTCCGATCAAGCTCTAGGAATGAGACAATGATATGTAATTATTCTGAAATAGTTCCATTCGATAGCATTCCACTACTCAGGATTATGTCTCAAATTATTATGGAATTTTGATGGATTTAAAAAGTTACTCTCTATTTTATTTTCAATGATATAGCACATTTTGGATTGAGATATTGTCTAGAAAAACAGCTAGTTGTTTCATAATTTTGAACTTTTGTTCTAGAGGTGGAAGCTTCCCAAGATGGGGGATTATTATTGATGTGTGGCTCAGGATCTGAGGGATTTGAGTTGGAAGAGACTAGTGATTATGTAGAGGTTGTGTGAGCATCTACTACTACTGTTGCAGGGTGTTCCATCCTTCCCTATTGACTGGGATAATCAGGTAATTGAACCGACTCTATACAGTTAATCAAGACAACTCTGTGAGGAAGTCTACTATAGGGATCTGAGAAACCTCCATTTATTTTTTAGTCTTACTAGAGTTCTTTCCCATGGGTCTTAGCAATATATATGTTCTTTGATGGGACGTGCATGAAATATTAGGTCCAACCATGCATGTGTTGTCCCTTGTATCCTTGATTCCTACGCATGCATCCTCTTGTTCCACAGTTGGTGTGGTGAACTTATACTCAGAGGAAAATTCTTCATTGGAGAAGGGGTATTAAAAGTGTATCACATTTACAGAAGAAAATATGACCTCTTCCTCCGATGAGGATTCCATTTGGTGGGGATGTGCATTTTTTTCATATGATTCATGGTTAAAATTTGTACGATTCATAGCTTGCATTGGAGTAGAATATGAATCTTCCTCTTCTATAATTTCATGTATCTAGCGGTCATATAAACCATTATAAGACATATACGATGTCATATTCTGGGGTAATGTAGCTATCATTGTTATGAATAGTTATGCTCTAAGGGTGTCATAATCTCAGTTAACTATTTTCTATGTAATCCGGTTGTTGTACTTCTATCCAAAGATGGGAAGAAATTTATACCAATCACCCATATTATATGGACTGAGAAACAGTTATTCAAGACACCTACTCTTAGAATTTATCTCATACCACCTGTCCAGAATATACCATGTCTTGAAGTATGCCATTTAAAATTAATTAATCCTTGATATTGGGACCCAACATTCTAGGTAAAGGGCTATTGTCAGGATGGTTTGTGAGTTTGAACTCACGGGGCCTCAGTGGATATGATAGCTTTAATATTTTATTGTCAATTTCTACCAATAAATAACCAGGGACTTGTCCATTTCAAAATATTATTCTTTATTCACCCACTCCTTAACTAATTAGTGAACCTGATTTCATTTTTTTTCTAGATGAGGGTGATTTTGTAGTCGTGGATGCTCGACAAGAGTTGTTGTGAAGTTTGAAACCTTATTTGGTTCTTTAATGGTAAGTTATATTGGTTTATGGTAATAGTGGATAGTTCTACCTTAAAAATCCATTTACCCTATGTTCAATCCAAGATTTTAGATTTACATTTAGTTTTATGAATTTTTTTTTCTATATGGTGTTCCATTTATCTGAAATCTTGAAACACACATGGTTACATCATTGGTATTAGAGGTGTCTGCAACTCATCCTGAATATTTTCAACATAGTGTTCTATAATTTTTTCATATGAGAGAGTAATGCTAAGAAAAATGGTAATACTATTCCATCTAGACATAAAGTCAAACATCCCTCATTTTCTCATTACATGAAATTTGTTAGGTTGAAAATTTTAATTTCCATTAGTACATAGATTAATTGGTATAAGAATTGATGATGAAGGTTTTCCCATCTTGTAATCGATACTGGAGTAAGGATACTGTACAAAACAAATTATATTCCTATCTGATTCTATAAAAAAAGCTCATATTTATGTTTCCTATTGATATAGAAGGCCAATAATTAGCCCACATCGGGATATGTTGTGTTTTATTTTTTTCTAAGGTTCTAATGTACCTTCAATGGAGGATAATGTATGATTGAAAAAATTTGGTGGAGGCAAAGTATCATACACTCATTTAAGATATAGATTCTTCTTAATAGGTATAGTTTTTCATCAATATTCCATTTAATCCATTTGAGTATCTAAGGACTCAAGGTAATTGAGAAGTTCTAGAGGCCCTAATATTTGAGATGTGTCCCATCTATAGAGATCTGGTGATGCCTGTCAGGGTGGTCTTGTTTTCTTCTCCCACTGAATCATGACATGTGCGTAGACTGAGTGATTACCATATTAAGGGATTGGTTGTCACCATAATACAGTTAAGTCATGATAATTTTCATTTTACTCTTTTATATAGGTCGGATTCATGGATATAGATATGATCTTATGCATAGATTTCACTTTTTTATGGTAGGTGACTATATGAGGAAAAATAATCCTTATGCCTAAAGATGATTTCCAGTGGAATTATTACCCATGATTATCTTATCATTGAGTTGTTTTAAAGTGTTTATCTCATTCTCACATTTTGAAAATGTTTATTCTATGTATGTTATCTCAAATATATTGGTAGGTTATTGGGATATATCCACACTTTTCCCTATATCTTTGACCGTGTTCCACTAAAGAGGTGTAAAATTGATATTTAGTGGTGCCAGATTTTGTAGCCTTCTTTGGTACTGGATACATGTAGCCTTAGTTGGTACTTCCAAATCACTCTAATATTATGGTATGTTTTAAATATTTCAACCTAATTAATTTATTTCTTCATACAATATATATTTTTGTATATAGTGATGAAATTTTTAGAGGTATATCGACCAATGGTTGTTTTAAAATTACTTTCAATAGACTATGATGATTGGGAACTACCTGTATTAGGGTCGTTCCCTGAACCCTTAGCCATATTGAGCCTATTATTCATGAGTCTCTAATTGGGTTTTATTTCATTGGTCATAAAAATCACTTATCATGGCCTGGGAGTAATGAACATGATATTGATTCTAATTGTGGTTATAGGACAATCCCTAAATACCAAAGGTTCATATTGTGGTGGTATAAACAGATGGGATGATTGAAATTTACATTTACCACCCAACCTATAAAATACTGATTCTCTCTATGGTGATGATAATAATGAAAATTCACATATCCCTATGGGATCGAGGTTATTAGGGACCATAGTTAGCATTAATTGATCATATTGATGAGGTCTGATACTTCTACCCAAGGATTTGATGATTCCTAGGACATGCTTTGAAATATAAATGCCCATTACCTTGTGAGATGGGGTTGGTATAAAATCATCATTGATTTACCTAGGAGCCTTTCAGGGGATGATTAACCTAGTTATGATGATTGAGATATAAATTCCACAAGGATAGTGGGTAGGGGTTTTAGAGTTGGTGATGATATTTCCTAAATTCTCTTAGTAATTTATGATGTGAGAGGTGGAGGTGGTGGTAGATATTCTCCTAGCATAATGACCTAGGTCAGCACATGGACAACTGCTATGAAATTTTCAACTATGACATGTTTTATATGGCATAGTTTTTCTCATGTAGGAGGTGGGTGAAATGACAACCAATTAGTGGAGTATGTTTTTATATGATGTAATTTGGTTTATTTCATCCTTTGATTTCATGTTTACAATTATTTGTTGTTGCTTGGAATGGACCAATTCCAGGACTTTTTATCTATTCTTTACCACTTCTCATGATGTTTGGGCACCATTGAATTCGGGGAATTCTTTTATAGTGACCTAATGGTCTAAGCATCACCTGTTCCCCTATTTTTTCTAGATAATATAACATTATAAAATGTCATATTTAAGGTTTTCTATTGTTCCATGTGTGAATAAATTTTTAATTCTTCATACATTCTGAATCCTCAAATATAGATATATAATGTGACGATAAATATCTATTTCCAAAGAGATTTGATGTAATCGAATCATTTAGGTTTCAGATTTAAACAATATTTGTCACGTTTTTGATATAGAACGATGTAGATAACAACCAGGTATAGCTAGAAATAATGTATATAGATGGTCTGAAGTTAAACCTCAAATTCCAGATAAGGTATTTCTATAGTCTTCAGTTACTGATGTGTCGCCTATATATTTTTGTGTAGATAAGTCATGAACTCCTTCTCTAGCTCTTCTAGGTTCCCATAGTTAGAGGTAGAATGAGGAAAAAACATGTCAGGTAGGTTTATCGATATAAATCTCTTTATATATCAATTTCATCTTCCTCTTCATCATATTAACATGTCACCATCCAATCGGAGAACATGAAATTCTACTTGTGGTTTTTTACTGATTGAAGTATAGTACTATTAGAAGTTGATGGGGAAACATATACAGTTGACCCAGATATTTGTAGAACTTCTCTATAAAAAAGTGTCTTAGTTTTCAACACCTATCTATATAGAATATTCAGGGGAAGGGAGGATTTTCTTTATCCCTAGTAGATATCAACAAGGAATGGTTGACCAATGTGCATGTCATGAGTAGAGTCCATGTGATCCATATACACACTACCATGAAGACTAATATCCTTTCAGTAATCATCTTAAGCATCATTTGAAGAGTTTATGGACCCTTAGGGTGTTGATAATGATTCTCAAACAACCTCAAGGGCACTTGCATTGAGAATATTTGGGATATGAGCCTCATTCTCCATCATAGCCAAATTATGTCTACCTACCTTCTGAAATTTTGTAGGGATATGATCCTACAATATGATGTTTTTTACATTATTTATAATGATATGGTGATTTCAGAGTATGATCCCACTACTAAAAATATTCTAGAATATTCTAATGAGCTAAATCATTGTGGATTGGAATATATTCCTTTGTAGATTATTGTGTCATTCCCACTTGTTAAGCATGGCTTAGAATCAGAGTATGAGACTAATTTTGAGACGTTGGAATATGCCTATGATCTTTATGAGCATGCCCTAAGGTATGTCTTCTCTTAGTAGGTGATCCCTGGTTAGAATTGAAATATGAGTCTAGTCTAAATATGAATTCCCTTCCATAATATACTGACAGACCTTCTAAATAGGATAAATGATTTGAGCATCCACCTGTATTTCCTTGGAAGGATACTGGTATATTCATTCACTAGATACTGTATAAATATGAGCTTGGATTTTGTGATCTTGGAGAATATGTCCGGATGACTTAATAATACGAATATGATGATTTTATGAGGCATGAGTCATTCTCACCTGGTGAACCCCTACCAGGATTAGTCTGTGAGACTGATCTAGGGTATTTTTTGCATGTCACTAGTCTTATTTGATAAGAATATATGCCATTCCCAAGGCATATTTCCCTCTCAATTGGTGGTCCCCATCATGAAAAGGTATATGATCCCAATCCTAATAATTTTTAATATGTTGCCTAAGTTTCTCAATAGGAATGTCCCTTTCTCAAGGCATGTACCACTCTCACCTAGTGAGACCCAGTTGGAATGAGAATATCAGCTCGATCTGATTTCTATTCATTTACCGGAATATACTAATAATCTTCAGGGACGTGAGTAAGAATGTTCACATTATATAGAGAAACCACTTTTTTATAGTAATCAGAGAGTTGAGCTTTCCAAACTATAGAGATAATAATATGTTAATGTCACGGTATCAGTAAAAGTTATATAATATATTAGTGAAGTCCTCTAATGGTGTCTAATATGTAAGGGAATTTTAGAAATGTCTATATAAGGATATAGGCTAGGAAATTTTCCATATATACTCTATACTACCATATATCATCGATTGGCCAGGAATATGAGCCCAATTTTTCATTCTTATTCCATCAAAATATGAATATGGGCTTCATACATAGGGATAAGGATATGTTCCTTCCCCATGCATGTTGTAGGAATATTAAAACATACGTGCTTTGAGTGAGCTGGTAAATGAGCATGAATACTGGTTACTATCAGAATATACAGGTAATCATTGATAGAGCTAGTGGGAATATTATCCCCCTCACAATTATCTATAGTATGACATAATATATGTGTGTTCCCTCTTTCCCGTTCAGGGGTGTCAAAGGTGGCAGCGTCTCAAGTGTCCCCTTCATCTAAATATTGATGTTTTCTAGTGGGATGACACTTGTGATGGAAGTTGATAGGATCCCTCTTATTTGGACCGTAAAATATAAGGCAAATATAGTTGGTCCATTGAACTTATTTAATAATACAATAAAGGGGGGTGACTATCAAACTAATGAGATAAACATCTTAAGCAGTCTATTGTGGAAATAACGTCCACTAGTTGTACTGTATATTTCTTTGGACGATGAGGAATCTTATGTTTCTATACATGAATACCATTGTGGGAATTATTGATAGTCATGATTGAACCATGTCGATAGTATTCCCAAACCATTACATTATAACCCTACGTTGAATATGTTAGGTGGGTGAAATCATTCTAAGGATTGCAAGGGTTATAGTGGAAAATAATTTTCCAAAATAGCTACTGGATGAAGATATTATCTCTGATTAGTTTTTTGTTGAAGATAACTGTATCTATAGTCAAATAGATAACATGGATCAAGTTCACTGATCATTGAACCATTGTATGCATGATATGTTCTAAATCATATATTCTTGGGTAACAAATATATCCTTTTATTTCTAGTCTAGCCATTCTACTCATGTGGACTTCTCAGAATGAGGATGAACATATTTCATGGGGACCCCTTCTATATAGGATCAGTTGTATGATCTGTGACATGTTCAACATATCATCTTTATATTTTAGAGTTTCTCATTGGGTCCACCATTTTTGTTTTCATAGGTTATCCAAAAAAAATTCCCGATTGATAATAACATAATAATTTTTTTATTTTATATATTTCACATCATTTTCATCATTTTTGTTTCCTTAAAAATATGTTGGTGGATTTTTCTAGTTTTCTAGTTATGGGTGGTTTTTCTTTTTGAATAATCATTTATGTCGGGCTAACAATTTTTTAATCATTCATAGAAACATTATATTATTTTTACATCCAAAAATTTATAAGGACCTTCTTTCCAAAGACAAGATGTTAATTGGGATTTGAAACTTAATGACACGTATGAACTCACATTGGTCGGTAGATGGGAGGTTTGGCTCATCACACCCTTTTGGTGGTTGAATTGTTTCCTACATCATGAGTCTGTTTTATATTTATGATATGTTCAATAATATCATCCTAATCATGATACATTGATGGTTATACTGAAAAAACGACATCATGTTAACTCTCTTTACATAAAAAACATGGGGAGTCTTATTAGTGAATCCATTTGTATGTATTTGAGGTTCATCATCATCCATTTCCCCTTGGTGGGAAGCATCTTATATATTGAATCCATATAACTAGGAACACCATAGATTTTAATATATAGGGAGGGTATTAATATTTTGTAGATGAAATTGAGCCATTCGTGAGGAATTAAATGAATCTGGTTTCATAATTAGAATAAAAAATCACATAGTTTATTAAACCCATTCAACTTTAAATCATATGAAAAGGAAATATATGTGGGAAATGGGGCACCAGATAGTTGATATCAAACCTCGAAGATGCATCATATATATCTTGTTTATGGAATGATTAAGAGTTAACATAGTATTTTCATGGTTGTTGGAATTACCCCAAGGTATATACCCTTGTATATTGGAATATTATATCATGCCACTGATCAATGATTACACAATAAGGATTCCATAGTTTTTGCTGATTCATGATGCTAATGATGTGATTATTTCATCTCCCTAAGAACACATGATCTATTCATTCATTGAGAAATAATAAATAATAATTAATTGGACTCATTGAATACTGATGCATGGATTACATGTTGGGATATCCCATTGGATGCATAAAATAGATATTGAGCCTCAGGAATGTGTCATACATATCTTGGTTATGGTAGGAATCATTGTTCTTAGAGTTTTTTATGTTGGGGATTACACACTAAGGCTTCCATTCATGGAGGCTATAAAAGGTAATAATGTTATTGGTTATTTTCATGAAATTTTATGATTTTCTCCCTAATATGTGTTGATTTTCATGCTCTCCTGCCTTAATTGTATTCTAACCATGTTGGAGGATGCCTTCCTGACATGTCTAAATACAATATCATGGTCTAGTGGATTTGTCTAAGGGACATCACATAATATGGATTATAGAATTATATTCCATCATATAAAAAATTATATATTTTTTGTAGGATGTTACTTGACATGGATTGTTGATCTATGAGGAATGAAAAAAGGGTGGGATCTCTCTCTAAAACAAGACTATCTGTCTCTAAACTTCTCATGAGTTTAGGGTTCCTTTACCCTTTCTGTTGATCTCACCCATCATGGAAGAATACTTTCTCACACTTGGAAGATTTTAATGTCATTGATTCATGCCTCCTTGTTCAAAGAATCCCATCATAGACCAAGATATTTCCTATAATAATCAAATAGTCAAAATCCGATATGAAAAGGTTTGCATTCAAACACCCATCAATTTATCCCATGGAATCTCTTTTCTAGATGCTATGAAGGTCACCAAAATAGGAACTAATGATTCGTAGAAGTAGCCCCTCTTCAAAAATCATGACGATGGTAGCTACATCGTGGAAGCGGACCCGACTGCTCTTCTACAACGCTCCAAAATGTGAAATATTCTCTTATATGTCTCATATCCTACCTCAAAGGTGATCCATCCCTAGAACCATACTGATTTACATTTGTAAATAGCTCACTATTGGAATTTATCAAATTGGAAAATTATACCGATAGGAAATGGGTTTTATCATATTGTGTTAATCACACAAGAAAATATTGATATATTTTGGAGGACTGGAAATATGAATTTGAGATAGGCTTTTCTCAGATTATCTGAGTGGGACTTTTCTTTCAACCCGCATAAATTTACGAACACAATGTAAAAGGTTTGGATTAGACTTCAGGATCTAAATTGGTTCTTTTGGAATCCAAAAACATCAAATGACATTGTCTCCTGTATAGTAATCCCTCTCAAAATAGATCATAGAACATTATATACTGAATTATGGGATTTTGTGAGGGTGATGGTGGAAATAAACCTTGATTCAAAATTGAATAATTCTATTACCTTCAATGAAAATAATTACAAAACAAAAATAATAATAGAACATAAATGAAAGCCCCCCCCCTTATGTGATCTATGTATGATCATTGGTCATTAAATTTCTAATTGCTAGGTGGTTAGGAAACAAGTTAACCAATCAATTGAAAATTAATGGAAATAAATTAAGAAAAAAAAGAAGGATAAAGATCTAAGGATAGAATTACTAGAAAAGAGGAAAACTGAAGCCTAGGTAAAAACACACAAACTTTTCCACTCTTATGTAAATCTTTGGGTGTCACATGGATTGATGTTGCTGAAGAGGAGGAAGATTTCAATTTGGACCAAAATTTGCTAGCTGAATTTGAAACTATGGTTCTTTATACCACCTCATATCAGGAACTAGCGAGAGTAGTTATTGATACTTGGGATAAGGTATCATGCCCTAAATCCAACAAGGATGTTACTAACCAGGGTTTCAGGGAAAAACTATCTCCACCTATTCAATTAAAATGTATTTCATGTAGTGTTTCCACTACACCTAGTCATGGAACATGTTTCCAGCGGCCAACTCCTGTGCTAGTAGAGGAGGATCAAACCCTCTCAGCTCTAGGAAATGGACTAACCAAGGACATCCTCTCCTTGAAGTCCCCTAATACAGTAGGGGTTGTAAATAACAATAGTAACAAGAAAATGGAATATGATTCTAATAATCATTCCCTTATTTTCCCTCAAATTAGAAATTTCATGGGTAGTTATGTTAACACTGGAAATTTACCCTTGAACCGTGCAATTGTTCATATGAATAAATAACCTATTGATGTTCCCACAATCCATGAAAGTGATATTGGCTCAAATGTTCTTGAACCCCATTACTCCTATAGAATAATACCTTATCTCTATACAGGTTCCTATGTAGGATATTTGTCCCCCTATTGTCTCGGTTACAAAAGATAAAATCTTCCCTATGGTGGAGTCACATTCAGAATTGGACTATGGTAACACTACATATGGAGATACACAACCTGCTAACATATAGGAGGTCCAGGAATCCAAGGATATGATACCAGCTATAGAGGAATTAGGTAATGAGCATAAGATTATACACAACACCAGGAAGAGTAGTGCTTCTCACTATTTGAACAATGAACAAAGGTCAATTGTCCTTACTGCTAACCAAATAGGTACTCATGATCAGTGTGCCTTACCAAGTACCTACAACACTTTTGTTTATCATATTACATTGTATAATAAATGTTCTTTTCTGGTAACAACAAGGATCTTATTATTAATGTTCCGTAATTTACATATAATAAAATTCAATATATTTCAAATCAAACTATATTTTTAGGTGATTTCACTAATATAACAACCCTGCTTTTTATTACACACTTTAAAATAATTTATTACATAAATGCTTCACACGATGCAACATTGAAAATCAAGAGGCCTAGTGTCTCTGTGGATTAGGAATGTTAAATAAAATCATTGAACATAATACAAAAAAAATATTTATTGAAAACATCCAGTACATGACCACTAAATTCCCTCGTACATGGCCTTGCATGGGATAACCCGAGGACATGCATAAGAATAGGGTGAGCTATAAAGCCCATTAAGGGAATAAACATGGAATAACATGAGGAATAAAATACATGTTATACAATAAGCATATCAATGGACCATAAGAGAAACATGAAAATAAAGGCATGATATTTCATGATAATCATAACATGTAAATGTGGTAACAACACTTAACATAGAATTAGCATGAGCCAAGGCTCATTGTACATGGAGCGTGAGTAAACCCTGGTTGCAGATGAAGCATGAGTAAAACCATATTTCAATTGAATTATCATGATTCAACACCCATTTAACATGATGTATCATGATACTATACTTTACGTAATGCATTGGAGCGCTATCAGGGCGCACCCTTCTTAAATATTTCATTTCATGCGTAAGTGTGCAACATGAATCATATAACATGGAATCAATCAACAAAATAAGTTATCACACGATTAAGTAATGCTGAATAAATACATGAATGTACCATTCACCAGGTATATGTTCATAAAGAAGAATACCCTTGATAAAAACATGGTTATGGTATTCACTGCACAATGATCCTAGCTTGGAACAATGTGGTGCAATTTCAACAGCATAATGGTGTGACATAAGGATTCAGGAAATTGTTGATGAGATAGAAAAGTGTGTCTCACCATATGTATATGAAATTTAATGTAATGGGATTATATGGATACATGTCCCAACAAATTTAATGTAATTTTGATGCATAATACGAAATAATTACTTGGATGTAAAATAGGAGAGAGAAATCCCTCAGAGAATTTCGCCATGGTAACTGGTGTACATGGGAGGATTTAATGAGAGAGAAATTGGTCTCCATTCATCCAAAAAAATACGATAGAATGGGAGAGGTTAAAATTCATACCCCCAACATTTTTAATTGAAAACAAAATGGCATAACAACTTAAAGAAAATTAGTCAAAATGAGAATGGAAGAAATCCCTTACTTGAAAGTGTGATCCCAAAGGCATTGGAGAGGCGTGAGAGAAGCTTCTAGGGAGATTGGGGCACCTGGGAGGATTTTAGAGAGAGGATGGTAGGAGTTGGTCAAACTACAAAGGCTTTGAGTGGAGATGAAGTGGGTGCTTTGGTGGGTTTATATAAGAAATGAGAGGGAATTCTTTATTATTTATGTTTGGGACACCTCATATTAAACTAATCAATACCACAAATCAGCCAATGGTGTTTGCCCATGGTTTTTCCCAAAAGGGAGTAGAGAAAATTATTTTATAATTCTAATTGCATAAATCCTTAAAATAATAGGGTTGCTTATGTGGAGGTGAGACACACTCTCAAGGAAAGAAAATTAAAAAGACAAAATGTTTTATAAGTTGTGGAGGGTCCCAAAAAGATTTGTATGACAAATAAAACAATTATAAAATCAAATTATTTTAATTATAAAACATATATTGACCTAAAATAATGTTTATAGTATTTTATTACCTCACTATTGGGTCATTATGATGTCATAAAACACATTATCTATTTAAATGGTATTCATTTTTTACCCAAAAAATCAAATGTCTCGGAAAATTAATAAAAATTTACCGTTGGATAATATTGACATCATGATTCCAAAGATAATATTCAATTTATCTAAATAATTTTATAAATATTTGAATTTTTACTTTTAAAATATAAAATGACATTTACAGAAAATTCATGGGTTTTGATAAAAACTGTTTTCAAACCTTAATAAAAATTACAATTCCATTCATAAAATAATATGATAATTTGTATTTAATAAAAATTAATTTAATAATAATATATTGTTGAAATATAATTTAATTCAAAAATCCATTAATTCATCAGAATATATTTCACAGTTTAATATTAACTAAAAAAACAATTTTTTCTTTAAAAACTATTTACAAAGTAACAATAATAAAATGAATGAACATTCTTTTTACAAAAATAATGTACACTATCATAGTGTTAGGTTCTAGTAACATAACTCCTTATAACACCTACATATAAACTAAGGGTATGGTGTGTCATTATGGCAGACACTTGGGGTGGCTCAGATAACATCGCTCGGGTGGTAATCTCTCTTTACTTCCATTTCTCCTGTAGTCGGTTCCTATAAAGCTTAACATGTTCATGATCAGATTGGGCTTGGTCCAGAGCGAATCCCAATGACACCACCTCCTTTTTGATCTCTAACAAATGGGCTTCATACATGGCAAGTCTACTGGATGAGGCCATTGGTTCCTTGGTCTGAGTAAATTTCATTTGTTAAATATATATATTTATATTAATCATGTGATCATTGTTTAATGACTCTATTAGAAACAGTCATAATTCATAACATTATATTAAAATCCAAAAACATAAATCAATGAAGTTCAAATTTTATATAACCATAATAATATATTTAATTAGATGAAGATGAATTTTCATTAATAAATGTTTAGGTCATTACAATATTCCCCCCTTAAGAAGTTTCTCCCTTGAAATTTCCATTTCCCACACTAAAACAGATGTGGGTGACTTTTCTTCATAACGTCCTTCAATTCCCATGTTTCTTCTTCAAACTTGTGGTTTCACTAGAACACCATGATGAGGGGAATTGTCTTATTTCATAGAACTTTTTCTCTACGATATAATATCTTCACTAGTTTCTCCTCATAAGAAAGATCATCCTATAGTTGTACTACCTTTTAAGAGAGTACATGTGAAGGGTCTGGTATGTAATTCCTTAATAGGGATACCTAAAAGACATCATCCACTTTGGCCATGGTAGGTGGAAGTTCTAGTCGATATGCCACAACCCCAACATGATCAACAATCTCGAAGGGGCCAATGTACCTAGTACATTAGATTCCATTCATTCCAATCATCATGTCCTTTTTCCATGGATATATGCATAGAAATACAATGTATGAAACTTTAAACTCAAGGTCTTGTTGATGGTTATCCACATAACTCTTCTGTCGACTCTATGCAGCCTTGATATGTTGCTGAATAGTTTTCCCCTTCTCCACCATTTCTTTGACAATTTTTGGTCCTAGTAGATTATGCCCACCGACATTATCCCAACATGCTAGTGTTCTGTACCTCTTCCCATATGGGGCTTCATAAGGTTCTATTCAGATGCTCATGTGGAAATTGTTATTGTAGTAGAATTCAACCAGTGGATGATATTGGTCCCACCCTCCTTTGAAATCCATAGAACACACTCTCAACATGTACTCAAGTGTTTGGATTGTCTGCATAGATTGGCCATCAGTTTGAGGATGATAATCCACACAGAATTTCACATCAATATCAAGATCATGTTGAAGACACTTCCAAAACATATAGGTGAATCTTGGATCTCGATCGGATACAGTAGATAGTGGTACTCCATACAGCCTTACCACTTCCCTGCTATATATCTGTGACAGTTGATCCAATGAGAAATCCTCCCAAATTTCAATGAAGTTTGAATACTTTGTAAGACAATCCACAATAACCTAGATTTCATTTTTTCCTTTGTATGTATTAAGATATATGGTGACAAAGTCCATGGTGATGTTGTCCCATTCCCATGCTGGTATGGGAAATCGTTGGATCGTCCCCTTAGACTTCTGCCTCTCGGCCTTCACTTACTGACACACCAGGCACATTGATGTATTCTCAGTGTTCTCCATATTCATATAATCTCACTAATAATAATCTCTGAGATATTTATACATATTTGTGTTTCCTAAGTGAATAGTGAAATTTGAACCATGTAAATCATCCAAAAGTTCATTTTTTAGCTCTGGATATGATGGAACACAGTCTTTTCCCAAATCTCACAATTCATTCTTCATTAATATTTAATTCCAAGGATTTCCCCTTTGTGATATCTTCCACTATCTTTTTAATTCCCACATCATCCTTTTGAGCATTCTTTAACCTTTCCAAAAGAGACGGTTTCACAATCATTTGTGAAAGTATTGATGATGTTCCCTTCTTTTGGAATCCCATGTCTATATTCATAAAATCTAATAAGATTGGGTACTTATAAATTATCATCAATGATATAATTTTCAATACATTTGTAATTATAGAAAGTACAACCATGTTCACCTTCCAAAGCTGGTAATGGATTGAGAATTCATAGCCTTAACAATCTTCGTTGGTGCATGTTCAACTTTTTCTGTGTGAATATATACTTTAGGCTTTCTTGGTTCGTATATATTTCACACTTCTTCCCAAAAAGATAATGACACCATATTTTTAAAGAGAATATCACCATAACCAAATCCAAATAATGTGTTTGATAATTCTGCTCATGAAAATTCAATTGCATTGAAGCATATGCAATGAATTTTTCATTTTTCATCTACTCGTAGCCCAGGCCCTTCTTCAAAGCATCACTGAATACCAAAAAAATTTATCCACTTGTTGGTAAAGTGTGAACGGGAACAATGATAAGACTCTTTTTTAACTCTTTGATGGGTTCTTCTCATTCTTCACTACATGAAGGCTTTACCCCCTTCTATGTTACATTGTAAGAGGGTTGGACAATCTTGATAAATTTCTCACAAATAGTCGATAATATCCATCTAATCCCAATAAGCTACGGATATCCATTACCGATGTTGGACTATGCCATCCCTCAATTGCATCTGTTTTCAAGGGATCCACATATATCCCATTGCTTTTGATGATATGGCACAAGAATGAGACCTCCTTCAACCATAACTCACACTTTTTGTACATTTCATAGAGATTCCCCTTCTTCAAGGTCTCTAGTATATTTCTTATATGCTCTTCATGATTATCCTGGGTTTTGGAGTATATCAGAATATAATCTATAAATACTACCACAAATTTTTGAGGTAATCCCTAAAGACTATATTCATCAAGTCCAACAAGATTGTTGGAGCATTAGTGAGTCTGAAATCCATTACTATAAATTAAGAGTGCCTATATCCTTTACAAAAAGCAGTATTGGGGATCTCTTTTTTCTTCACCCTTACTTGATAATATCCCTACTTCAAATCCACCATGTAGAAGTATTCTGCTCCACACAGATAATCAAACAAGACATCAATTCATGTGAGAGGATAGTTTTTTCTTTATGTTGATTTTGTTAAGCTCATGATAATCAATGAAAAGGCACATTGACACATCCTTCTTCTTGATGAAGAGGACTGGTGCACCCCAAGGTGAAGCACTTGGGCATATCAACCCTTTATCCAGATTCTCTTATAGTTGTTTCTTCAGCTTCTCAATCTCCACAATAGCCATTCTATATTGAGTCTTGGATATTGGAAACACCCCAGGTATAAGATCAATTGAAAATTCAACATCCCTTATAGTAGGAATACCATAAAATTCCTCATGAAACACTTCAGCAATTTACCCCACAATAGGCATGTCTTCAAGGATGGTTGCCTCCTTAGACTCAATCATCTGAGCCAAATATGCATGCTCATAGGGTAGTAATATACATTATTGAGATGATGGATCTAAAGAAGATTCATCTTCCACCTTGCACTTATATAGAATTGGGGGTTGATTCTCCACAAGGATATTGATTTCCCTATGACAACAATTTATGTTGGCCCTATATAAGGAAAGCCAATCCATGCCAAGAATTTCATAAAATTCTACCAGAGGGAGTATGACATGGTTCATCGGGAAATTCAATCCATAGATTATGATGGGGGAGGAGTTATATTCATGGGATGCAATGATTTTTCCATTTTCTGTACTCAATAACATTTTTACTTCCATGATTTGTTTTGGTTCTAGTATTGTTCTACTAAACCTTTGGGGTATAAAAGAATGTAATGAACATGAATCAAAAAGTACTTTCACTATTCTTGATTGAATAACTAGAGTACCTATCACCACTTCATTTTCGGGGTTCACTTCAATAGTAGTGATGAAACAAATCTCTTCCTTGGTGCCTTTGAAGTTGTTGGTCGCCTCCAAAATTACTTGGGTTAGGGAACTGATTTTCAATATTCCCTGGTTATTTTTTGAAGTTGTAGAAATGAACAACACGCTGATGTTCGAACGAAGCATTCTTCTCCTCTGTTGTAGTTGCAAGTTTTTTTTCGGTAGTTAACAGCTAGGTTCCCTTTTATACCACACCTAAATAATTTCATCGTCCCCTTCTGGAAATATCTGAGGTTCTTCTTTCGCACCTTTGGCAAGTGGGGTGATGTATCTTCTTAGCACCGTTGGAATTATCCATCAGACCATCATCACTGAATTCCACCATACGCTTCATATCCCTATTATATCCCAGAGATTCTCTGATCTCCATTTTGACCTTGAGGGCACATTTGAAAATTTCCTCATAGCTGTCGAAGTCAAGGATCACAGATGCTTTTCATAGGCTAGGTTTCATCCCACCAAAGAAGCAGTAAACCATACATTCAGGGGGTAAAGACAAAGTTGAAGGTGTATTGTGAAAACCTTGTGATGTTTTACACATACACTCTGATAGATGTTTTGTCATTATTTCCTGAGGGCAAAGAAGTCCCTTTCCATCTTAAGTCATAGGGTGCGTGAAAAATATTTATCAAAAAACATATTCTTGAAATCCTTCCATTCCAACACTTCGATCTCTTCTTCAGGCTTTCTATTTTTTATCAACTTCCACTATTGATCGGCTTCACCTTCCAAATGATAATCATACAGAAGAAACATCTCTTCTTTAGAACATTAAAGGATAGGGAAGATATTTTCAAAGGTGTTCATCCATTGTTTAGTGATTGAGGGATCATATGATCCACTAAAAGTAGGAGGCCTTTATCTCATGAAGCACTCAATAGTGACTTGTTCTTTTGTTGGGGGTGTAACTTTACACTTGACCCATGATTCTATTCAAATATTTAGTTAACCGAGAGATAAGTGTGACAATATTCATGATTCCTACTCCCATCGGATTGGGAATCTCATTTACACATTCATCACATTGATCTTCACATCTGTTGTTAGCCCGATTCCTCCTATTATCGGACATTGGCTGGAATAAAAGGAAAGTTAGGGGTAACACATAAAGGGTAATCCAAGGGAAAAAATGATGACTTAAAAATAACTTTTATTTCTTTAACATATGAATCCCTAGGCTTCAATCAATGATATTCATTATCTGCTTTCTAGCATATATTCTTAGGGTAATTCTTTTTAATTCCCTTATTAAGGGTTCATAATAAGCTTGTGAATTTACCAAATCATAATCCCTGGGAGTGTAGTAACCAAGAGTGATGCAAGGACCATTTTCATGCACCAGTTCTTATTTGATTCTAGCTCAAATCGGTGCTTTTAGGTTTTACCCCTAGGATACATATTTTCCAAAGCCTCCTCTACCTGCTCGTATCCAAATATGGATGTATTTTCTCGATAAACCACTTAAAAATTACTCACCAAAACATAGGGATGTTTTCATTATACTTATTCTTGTCTCTATGTCCTCACTAGGTTTATCTAATCATAATCCCAAAAATAACTAAACCTCCCTCTGATACCAACAATAACAACCTTGCTTTTTATTATACACTTAAACCTAATTTATTACATAATATTTTCACTTGATACAAATAGAACATAGAGAGGTATAGGGTCTTTGGGGATTAGGAACATTTCATTACATCTTAGAACATAAAACACAACATCTTTATTTAAATCATCCTTTACATGGACACTACATTCCCTCGTACTTAGCATTTCATGGGATAACCTGAGGACATGCATAAGAAAAATGTGATCTATAAAGCCCAGTATGTCAATAAACATGGAATAACATGAAGAATACAATACATGTTAGAAAATAGTCATATCAATGTAGAAAAAGAGAAACATTAACATAAAGGCATGATAAAGTATGATAATCATAACATGGAAATGTGGAAACAACATTTAATAAAGAATTAGCATGAGCCAAGGCTCATTGCGCATTGAGCATGAGTAATACCTCCTTGACCTGAAGCATGATTAAAACCTTGTTACACTTGAATTTTCATGATTCAACACCAATTTTACATGACGTATCATGATACTATAGTTTACCCAAGGCATTGGAGCGCTACCAGGGCGCACCCTTCTTAAACATTTCATTTCATGCATAAGTGTGTCACATGAATCATATAACATTGAATCAATTAAAATAATGAGTTATTCCACAATTAAGTAATGTGGAATTAATACATGAAATTACCATTCAATTTTTATATAATCATAAAGGTGAAAACCCTTGATGGAGACATGGGTATAGTACTCACTACACAATAATCTTGGCTTGGAAAAATGTAGTGCAATTTCAGAAGCATAACGGTGTGGCATAAGGATTCATGAAAATAGTTTATGAGATAGAAAAGGGTGTCTCATCATATGTACATGAAATGGAAAGTAAGGGGGTCATATGGATATATGTCCCAACAAATTTAATGGAATTTATATGCATAATACAAAATAATTACTTCGATGTAAAAGAAGAGAGAGAAATCCCCCACGGAATTACGGCATGGTAATGGGTGTACATGGGAGGCTTTAAGGAGAGAGAAATGGGTCTCCCAACATCCAAAAATAAATAGGACACTATGGGGGAGTTTTCAAATTATACCCCAACATTTTTAATTGAAATAAAAAGGTCATAACAACTTAAATAAAATTAAATAAAAATGAGAAAGGAAGAAATCTCTTACATGGAAGTGTGATTCCAAAAGCATGGTAGAGGATTGAGGGAGGCTTATTGGGAGCATGGGGCACCTTGGGAGGATTGTAGAGGGAGGAGGTAAGGGTTTGGTCATACTCCAAAGGATTTGAGTGAAGATTATGTGAGAGCTTGGGTGGGATTATATAGAAATGTAGAAGAAATTATTTATTATTTAGGTTTGGGACACCTCACATTAAACAAATCAATACCACAAACCAGCACATGTTTTCTAGTCGTAGGTTATTCCAAAGGGGAGATGAAAACAATATGTTATATGAACAAATGGATAACTTCTTAAAATAATAGGGTTTGATATGTTGAGGTGAGTCACACTCTCAAGGAAACCAATTTAAAAAGACAAAATGATTTATAAGTCTTTGAGGTTCCAAAAATGCTTTGTAAAATAAATCAAACAAATAAAAAATAACATTATTTTAATGAAAATAATATATTGGAAGGACATAATGATTTTATTATTTTATTACTTCACTATTGGTCATTATGATGTCATAAAAGACATTATATATTAAAACCGTATTTAATTTTTACCCAAAAATTTGACTGTCTCAGAAATTTATGAAAAATATAACGTTGGATAATTTCGAAGTCCTGATTCCAATAAATATTCATTTTATCTATGTAATTTATATAAGTATGTGAATTTTAATATTTAAAATAAAAACTGACATTTATCGAAAAATCATGTGTTTTGACAAAAACAATTTTCAAACCTTAATAAATATTACAATTAAATTCATAAAATTATATGATCAATTTTATTTAATAAAAATTAATTCAATAATAATATATTTTTAAAATATTAATGAAATATAAAATCTATTAATTCGTCAGAATAGAATTCATAGTTGAATATTAAATAAAAATACCCTTTGTGATTTAAAAACTATTTACTAAGTAACAATAAAAAAAGAATAAACATTCATTATACAAAAATAATGTACATTTTCATAGTGATATGGTCTTATTACATAACCCCTTGAGTCACCCGAATTAGACCGAAGGGTATGGTGTGGGATGGTGACCGACTCTTGGGTTGGCTCGGATAACATCGCTCTGGTGGTAATCTTTATTAACTTCCACTTCTCTTGTAGTGGGTAACAATCAAGCGTAACTTGTTCAAGCTTGTCTTGGGCTTGTTCAAGAGAAAATCCCAATGATTCCACCTCCTTTCTGAGCTCCAAAAAATGGGCTTTATATGGGGCAATTCTACTAGATGAGTCCATCTCTTCCTTTGTTTGAGTAAATTGGATTTGTAAAAGCCCAATATTTATACTAATCATGTGATCACTATTCAATGGATATATTAGAAACTGTCACAAATCATAATGGTATTTTAAAATCCAAAAACATAAAACCAATGAAGTTCACATTTAATATAACCATAATAAGACATTTAATTAGATCAAGGGGAATTTTCATTTATTAAATTTTGGGTCATTACAACTAACTTATTGGGTCCCACTAAAGGCAAGAAAATACTTAATACAAGCCCTAATGTGTCAAAAATTATAGAAGGTCAACTAGAAATAAAGGATCAGATAGTAATGTAAAAGGGAGTTCTAACTCCAAACGTAGATATGAAATAAAAATGTTTATCGGAACTATCAATGTATTGCAAACATTGATACCTTTATTATTTTAAGAATAATTTTAAACATTCAAAAGTGTTTAATTTTTTCCACTTCAGAACATTAAATAAACTTCTCCATTCATTTAGTTCATTTTTGATGTTTTGGATACACCTTCATCGGTGCATGTCAAAACAATAACAATCAAGAAACTCTTTGGACTTTTTCTCATTCCAATTTTTCTAATGTTAAGTTTTTCCACATTGATGATAAAAGTTTCACATGTAAAATTATGATAGATAAAACTAATCCCTTTTCCTTTATCTATTCCATGAATAAATATCAAGATAGGAGGTTTTTCGGGAATGACCTCTCCTATTTCAGCTCAAAAATTCATTCCCCCTGGATTGTTGTGTGTGATTTTAGAGATATTATTTATAATAGTGAAAAAAAATTTCCCTATTCATTCAAATCTATCTATGAGGTATTTTAAGGATACTATTGAAAACAAAAATCTGACTGAAATTTCTCTTCGAGGTGCCACATACACCGGGTACCGGAATCAATGCAATAAAGTGGTTTTGAGAAAACTGGAAAGATCCTTTACCAATGCCCATGATTTAGATATATGGGATACCATTTCCAATGCATCCCTTCCAAAAATTCATTTTGACCATCATCCTAACTTGGTCACTATTTCTTAAAAAACTCGTTAACCCTCTATTCCCTTCAAATTCAACAATACGTGGTTCTCAAATCTTGAATGTATCTATCTCATGAAAAAAAATTAGACCACTACCTCTCACTCTGATGATTCCTTTTCATGTCCTCTTTAATTAAAATATCTCAAACACAAACCCAAAATTTGGTGCAACATTTAATCCAATCAAATTGATAATAACATATTTTATCTTGAGAATGAGCATTATCAAATTCAAAACAATAACACTCACTCAGACTTTTCATCAGATCACAATCAAGAAACTAAAATTTTTGTGAACCTTAATTCACAAGTCACATTAAAAGACATAATTCTTAAATAAACTTTAAAAATTAAATGTCTAACTCATGGTGATAGTAATACCAAATTATATAATTCTTTGAAAACCGTTCCGAATGTTTGTAGACCCCTATCTTCCCTCAAAGATGGGGATAACATTTGGATAATGAATAAGACATTGATAATCATGGTGTCTCCTATTTTGAGTCTTTATTCAATGGTCCTAGAATGAACAAGGACCTCATTAATGGAATCATTCTAATAATTGTCACTGATTTTGATAATAACTTTATCCTTGGTGTTCACCTTGATCATGAAATTAGAGACACTATATTTGGATTGAATCCTGACAGTGCCCTGGGTCCTGATGGTTTCTATAATGTCTTCTATCAAATATATTGCTATATTATCCAAGAAGATGTCTAAAAACATGATAAATATTTCATTTATAATGTTTTTTTACATCATGGTTTAAATTCCCAATTCCTTACCTTGGTTACCAATGTCGATAATGCTTCTGAAATTCATCTATTTTGTCCTATATCTCTTATCAAAACTCTCTATAAAATTATCTCCAAACTGATTGCGAATAGAATCAACACTATTACTAATAAAATAATCTTTGGGAATAATTTTTTTAATCAAGGGGCAATCCATTCAAGACATTATTTGTATTGACTCTGAATGCACTAACATGTTAAATAATAAAAAAATTTGTGGTAACATCGCCATTAAACTGGACATTAGGAAATCTTTTGACATAATGGATTGGAATTTAATCATAAAATTTCTACAAGGCTTTGGATTTAGTGAAATATTCATCTCTAGAATTGAATCCCTCTTCCATTAAGAACACATTTTCATCTTTATCAAAGGAACTCCCATAGGACACTTCAACTGCTCCAAAAGAGTCAAATATGGAGACCCCCTATCTGTAATTATTTTTTCCATTACAGAAAACTATTTAAATCATATGATCAATCGCATGGTTAACCAAAACAATCTCAAACCTATTCATACTTACAGAAATGTGAATTCCCCTACTCACCTCCTTTATGCATATGACATCATTCTGTTTTTAATGGTTGATATAAGAAACATCAGAACTCTTAAATTTTCTCTCACTCGTAATTAGGAGATCTCTAGTTAAGTCATTTGATGGTATAAATCCTTCATCTACATTGTAAAAAACGTTCCATCTGGTTGGAAAAATGGTATTATCAATGAGCTTAACATCAAAGATAGAATTATTCCGTTCAAATACCTTGGGGTTCCCATTTTTTAGGGAAGATCCAAAGCCTGATACTTATCATACATTGTTGACCAAATTCTTAATCCTCCTTCCACATAGAATGGAAAATCACTCTCCATGGTAGGGAGAGTCTTCCTGGTAATGTTTTTCATTGTATCCAAATTTTTCTACTCGATGATGTTCTTTAATTAGACATCTAGTCTCATAAAAAAATGAATTCTCATATTAAAAATTATTTTTGGATTAAAAGCCCATTGGAAAATAAATGTGTGACTATTACTTGGGATAATTTTTGTAAACCTTTAGAAATGGGTGGTCTTGGTATTAAAAATATTTAACTTCTTAATTAGGATCTTCAAGCTAGATTAACATGGAACCTAATTCACAATGAATCCCCATCTACTACTTTCATAAAAATAGGTTAATTTATTGATTGAAAATTTTTAACATGAATTTCATGAATTCTTCTATTTGGCCTTCTGTTAGAAACATGTATGACAATATTATGTCCAACTATAAATGGATGGTCTCTAGAAACACTTCCATGAGATTCTGGTTGGAAAATTGGACATGCACTCCTATTTTCTCTTTAACTCCCCACGAGAATATCCCTGATACCATCAACTATTGGAACCAGGGTCTTCAAAGCATGATTTGGCATATGGTTTGTGTTTTTTGTCAATCCTCAGTGGAAGTTTAGGATGTGTAACACCAAAGAAATCATACCGTTCAAGCAGAAAACAGTAGTGAATGTGGCGCTGTTTCCCAGTGTTTGCCAAATTTTTGGGCCTGAAAATCGGCCAATAAAGTAAAGTGTTTTTTGAAAAGTTACTTGCGCGCCGAGGTCTTGGAGGATAAAATACTTGCGTACCATATGTTTTTGAGGATCAGAACTTCAAAATTTGGCTACGGAAAGAAGGTCACGCAAGTATTGGTTGGGTCACGAAAGTGAGTTGCGCGACAGAGGTTGTGGGAAAAGAGACTTGCGCGATAATGATGGACTTGCGCGCCTCCACGCAGGGGGTCCAGTTTGCCTATAAATACTTGACCACCCCTCCTCATTTTTAACAGAGTTCAAGACTGAGAGATTGTTCGAGCTCTCGTCACGCAGGTGGTTGAGTCGCGCAGGTGGTAGTTTGGTCGTGCAAGTAGAGCTTGCGCGCCGGTTGTCTGCTGTGCGTCCAAGGTGGTTTGGGAGAGAAAGGAAGTGAACCGTGCAGGTTTTTTGTCGAGGAAGGAAGCATCGCGTAGGTGTGTTGGTGACACTTGCGCACCAGTTTGGACTTGCGCGCCATATTGGGACTTGCGCATCCGGCTTGGAGAAGCGAGCTAGGTTTTGCTGAAGCCCGCCGGCCTGTTTGGAGCTACACGAAAGCTAGGAGACTACATGATACATTCGAGGAAAAGTGATATTCTGCTTCTGGTGAGAATCAGACTTCAATAGAGCACCTACATACAACAGAAGATGCATTCTCATGAAAATGATGAAGAGACCTTCACGTCTATAAACTGAGTGGGACTTCACCAATGGTAGTGAGCCAGGGGGAGTCAACGGGAGTGACCCGAGGGGAGCAGTGGGCTATCCCTGAAACTTTGTAAAGGCAGTGAGCCTGGGAAAGAGTAAATGTACCCGAACTTTTGTAATCTACCGCTAGTGAAGCATAGTGAATTTCGGTACGACCGACAACCTTTCGGCGTATGCTCCATGGATGTAGCCCTTAGTGGTGAACCAAGTAAAAAGGGATGTGTCTTCTCTGTGCATGTGAATGTTTGCTCTCTGATCATAATCATCATTCAGGTTCAACAAGTTCCTGCCAACGTGGGAACAAGATCCATCACGTTAAAAGAAAAAGTGGTCACCCTGATTCACCCCTCCACTCTCAGGGTGTCCTGGGGTCCTTTATCAACTCCTCTGTTAGTAATGTTCTTAATTCTCACATTGATACCCTTCCAGACAATATTATTCAAATTATTGATTCATATCACTTTTCTACCTCGAATGATCTCTTCATTTGGGAACCTTCTCATAATGGGATTCTAAATTCGAAAAACATCTATGAAAACTCCTTAAATAACCCCGAAATTGACCTTAAATGGGTTAAATGTTTTGACAAACCCGGGATTAAACCCTCAAGACACACTCTTATCTGGCATCTGGCCTACAATAGGGTCCATTCTGACTCTTGTCTACAAATTTTTTGGAATTCATCTTTGTTCAAAATGGAATTTTTTCAATAAACAAATAGAAGATACAAATCACTTATTTATATCTTGAGCTACCAACCATGCCATTTGTAACTATATTCTTTACACTTTTGATTGCATATGGGTGATTTATAACTCTATCTACTCTCAGCTAAATTGGTGTGTTGCTATGGATAACTCCCAGAAAATCAGAAACATGTTCTTTACTGGGGTTGCAGAGATACTTAATGTGATTTGGTATGATAGAAATACAATTCTTCACAATAATTACTCAAAAAAAATAATGCAGGTAAAATGAGAATTCTCATCACTATTCTGGAAGCTGTGTTGATTCAAAAAAGGAAAATGTATCGACACTGTGGCAGATTTTTTTGATCCTGAGATGACTTTGGGTTGATGCCATTTTCATACAATCGAAATGAACTTTTGAGGTTTTTTGGAGACCTTTACATGTATTTTGGATTAAAATTATCATGGATGGAGCCTCTAATGGAACTCCAGGAACTGCAGGTTGTGGTGCCATATTCGGGAATCATCTGGGTCACATCATTGGGTTATTTTTTGGAGGTCGTGGTACTGCAACCTCTCTGGAAGCTGAAATGATGATTGTGATTCATGCAATATATTTTTCCTTATGCCAAGGCCGGAACAACTTTTGGATTTAAAGTGATTCTACTACTGTAGTGGAGGCCATCTAGAAGGGGGAGATTTATCTATCCCAACATCTTAATACGTGCTAGATGAATTGTCTTCACTCTATCCATGACATCCACTACATTGCAACACATACCTATCTAGAAGGGAATATGGTGGTGGATGGTCTCACCAATAAAAGAATTTTCTTAGTACATAACATGGATGGAGGAGCTTCCAAAAAACCTGATTCTATATCATGTTAAATATTGTAATAAGATTTTGTCTTTTCGACACATGTTACCTCCTTTTTGAAAATAATATTTCTTTGGTCTTTTGACCAAAGTGACACCTTTTTTAAAAAAATGATGGTTGGTCCAAGAAGTCATCGTATGATCAAGAATGAAATGTCCGGGTGATATTTGACAAATAGGTTGGTTTATCCAAGAGTCCATCATATGATGTCAGATCACATGCTTGGAGGGAAACACATGATCTAGTTGAGTTTACCAGGTTTCATCTCAAAAAATGGCAGATGTGCTTAGAGGGGCGCGTAAGAATCATTGGGGCATGTATGTTGGGTAATGCAAGATCCATAAGACTTGGCATGCTGTCATCATGAAAGAAAATGGACAAATATGAGGGGACATCGTATGATCCAGCTGACATACATGCATGGCGCCATGAGGTTTGGATGGATTGTCTGAAGGATGTCGTGAGTGCCAATTGACTTTACCTAGTTCCATTATGAAACTTTGATGACTTGTACATTTTTACACCATATGATCTCAGTTACACATCTGAAAGACATCGTAATTTATGGATGGAAAGCATGGAGGGTTTCTCAAGACTCATGTGGCATGCCCAATGGGAGCCATGTGACTCTCTCTTACAAGTAAATGGGACATCACATGATAAAGTACCAAATGAAAGAAGTGTTACATGATCTGGATGGCTTATGTGAACCACATGAGGATCAGAATATATTTTCTTCTCATAATTATTGCACCTTTTTAGTCTTTTTGGAATCTTTTTATTACATATGTCCTAGATATGTTTAGTGTTAACTTGTTCATGTATCATGTGGTTCAGTTACCATGCTGAATTTCCTTCAAATTAGCTACTCATTGTCCCTAACGTGATCTATGAGTGATCACACGAAGTCCCTATGCATGTCTCACGATCTTCTTAGGTGGTTTCCCAGATTTTACAAACTGAAATACCATTTTGATAATGAGATAAATTTCTCCATGAAATCTACTCAGATGCCTGAGTGAAGTGGTGCATGGATCTATGAAATAAATTTTTTATTCTCTTTTTTTAATTTATAGTACATTTCAACCTAATTATTTTCCACAAAGAGTGGCACATATCACACAAATACATACTACAGTTGGCGGAGGTATATGATGTCATCTGTTTTCACGAGGTGTTTTCATAGGCCATTCCAGGGCATCACATTATTTTCAATAATCCAAGACCATCCCATCAGTGACCCATTTATTATATTATAGAAAATTAAGCAGTAATCCCAAATCAAGTAGACATGCCTATGCACATTCTTATTTATAGGTCAATATGTGTAATTATTTTATGAGATCAGGATGCTAAATAATGGACTTCACCTGATCATTTGTTCCTTATCACAAATATTTCATGTGGAAAGGGTGTTTTTTTCAGGTCTGAGCATTTTTTTCTTCATGCTAAAGGGACTTTTTGAGCTCTTGTGAAGCGCACAAGTGTGTCATGTGAATTTTACATCTACAAGTGGATCCCGCCTTTTCTGATTTACTTTCTTCATTTATTTTTCAAAGGATTTAGGATCTTGGTAGTTTTCTTCTGTATTGTTGAGTAAAATCACTCTCCCCACCTGTGATGCATCATTTTACTAATAAGGGGTCCTCTAGTTTTGTTCATGAATTTCATGGGAAAACCCTTTTTCTTATTTTTGGAGCCAAATGGGGAGCACAACACTACCTAAATGTCTCTCAAGAATATCACATGTAGGGGGTGGCATGCTAGTAGGATCATTCATGGCCACAAAGACGTGTCACTGGTTCTTTGCTAGGGTATTGAAGGCTAAATGTTTGAATTTTGTTATTTTTATGATGGAAAGATGCTCCATCATTTTGTACATTATTACCTTTATTTTCCATGGATTTTGGATGGATTTTTAGATGCATGGAACCTGAGAATTTGACTGACCTACGGTGGCCATCTGAAAGGCTCTACATAATCAAGGATTGAATTGGATTCCTTATCAAGAGCATGATGGCTTGTAAAATGGGCTCCACTGGATCTGCCATAGTTTGTCTGTTTTGCATCTTCATTGCATGAACATCTGAAGGCCTCATGATAATGGGTCTCCCTGGGGTTCATGTGATCTAGATGATTTTGGAAACCTTATTATTCCTTTTCATTAAGGGAAAAATAATACCCATATTTACGAATTTCATCCCTTCTGAATTCGATGACGCTCATTTACAGGGAATAAACACTATAAAAGGACATTAGTTCTCCCACAGATCTATACACATCAGACATCCTATAATTAGTGTCTAATTGTTGGCACTCGTTCCACCATTCTGAAATACATTGTGCTTAACATCCAAGAGACTATCAACTCTATGTCAAATACCTGTGATAAATGTATTTATACATTCTTGTTGTAAGCTAAACAACCACTCTAGGGTCCAATCAAAACTCACAAGGTCTCAACCCATATGGGTGACCACTTCTATACTAACAGACAATATTTCAAATACTCAAGGTCCCAACTATTTAAAACATCCAAACCCATCAAGGTCTCACAACCCATAACCCAAGGTCTCATAACTAAGGAAATCTCACTTCAAAAACCACCCATAAATAGGGTATCATCACCACATTAGGGATAGACACACTGGTGCCCTGAGAAGTCCCATCATTTCACATTCCACTTTATTTAACATTACCATTTTGAAAACATTAGTAATCACATTTCAAAATATTCTATTTTTAAAACCAAAATAGTTAAACTTTCCAAAATATTTATCTTAACCAATTTTGAAAAATTCATAGCTTTATTAAAATTCAATGTTCATGTATTTTAGTTAATCATCATTTCATTCACATGTCCATCACATGAAACATAAAGATGTCCTATCAGTTCTATATTCCTACCATGATGCATGATCCATACAACCACTATTTAATTTCTAGGAAAAGATATAAAACATAAAAAATCAATAATATCAAATCCAAGTTCACACCTTGACGTGGGAATATCAATCAATGATAAATACACAAAATATAATGCCAGTTCTCACCCTTAGAAACATTAGTTTTCCCCTATGCATGGGACTACAGGAACCCATGCGTATGATTATTTCCCATATCCTTCAAAATCCAAGTATCGTATTTATATTTCCAAACAATTAAGACAAAGGACACCACCACTGATAACACTTTATATTCCCAAGATCGAGATGCAATAAAACTTATACCTCAAGCTAGAGCGCAAACATGAACTCATGAACATATTCCCATACAGAAGATGATTCCAACCAGGATCGTGGGTCTACATGGGTATAACGGCGAGACTAAACCCTCTCAACAATGTAAACAACTAAAAAAATAATATCAAAAGATAAACCAAGCTATAAAAAATAAAAAATCATTAACAAAAGGAAAGATACAATAATAACCAAAGGAGTTATGATACAACAATGATATTTATACTCTATATTTCAAGTATTCAAGAAAAGAAAATATCCAATAACATACCATAAAAAAATCATTAAAATATTTATGAGTCCCCACCTAGTCCTAACACCCCAAGCTCCACCCATCATCTCGTGCATAAAACAACCACATGGTTTTTTTCCTGAACCATTACCTAAAAACAAGAAGCATCGACTTGGGTACCCACATTCCACGGTGACCTGAGAAAGGTGTGATTACGACTCAGAAGGCCACCAACAATTTTTTTAAATAAATAATTAGTCTAAATAATAGTGAATTCTTATAACTTGGTGGTGTAATGATTAAATAAGGTAACAATGAAACATGTTTATAAATATTCCATTTATTAAATACTCATATACCATAGGTTTGAACCATCTTAATACAAAAGGGGCATTTAATTATAATTCTACTAAATATTCTAACCATGGAGAATTAGTTTGGTTCCCATTTCATACATCACCATGGTCATAGTTCAGAAAACAAAGCGAATCTGTCCTGACATCCAACCAGTATACCGAATGTAATTTCTGACCTACTAATCCATTTATTATTGGGTTCACAGGTCATAAGTCAAAGAGAATCCATCAAATTATCCAACCAGTATCTATAATTCCTTCTATCACCATCCTAACCATGGTATGAAAATCCATATCCATAATCATATATCTAGGAACATCATTCCACCCTATAAAAACTATAGTTCACTAGAGTTCATAGAGATTTAGTAAAGAATAACTAGTATCGGGGAGTGGAGCATCATTTCATCATAAAAATGTTTTTAGTAATTAGTCTAAAAACATGGATTATTAGCATATGAATCTAGTTTGTATTCAACACGCCATGTCTGACCGTCCCTAATAATTTCATTTTAAATCATTACAATTATTTGTTACTTTCAACACTTATAACTCAACTTCACAATTTATACCATTATTCTTTGATTTATATTACAAGTTCATTAAATTTTCATCAAACCATATAAAAACTAAACATACCCCTTTTTCAATTTCCATTACCTTAATTTATCAAAACATTTATCATGTTCCCAACAGACCTTTAAAATAAAACATACCTAAAAAATCATGAACCCTTTCACATGTATTTCAGTTTTAAATTCATATACCATTATCAAAACCATGGAATCCAACCTTAATAACATGTTTCTATATCTTTGAAAAAAATCAAGGTCATTGACCCCCACATTCCATTAATACCATAAAAGTTATTATCAAACTATTGACATCAAAGGGTGAACCACAGACCCATTTAAAATCAACATTTGAAACAAAATTTAAATATCCATGTCAAAAAACCATGAGGCTGAAACCTAAATTAAATATATAAAACAAATAAATACATTACTATTATTTATTTAAAAACAAAACTGAATCAAATACAAAACTTATCATTTAAACCTTTTCAAAATACTCTTAAGAATTCCAAAAAATATTTCATACAATCATTTCAATAAAAACATTAAACATTACAATATACTTGTTAAAATTTACAACCCTTTCACTTCATTAATTACCCTTTCTCAACATTTACCATTACATTTAACTATTTTCAAGGGTTTGGAATACCCCATGTGTGTAACGACCTGATATTATCTGAACAAAATTCACTTTCATGCAATGTCTTACGAATATAGAAAACACATGCACTATTTTTTTATTACTGGGTTTAAATGACCATTATGTATCATTACTGATGATAATATAGATATTGAACAGTCATCACACGATTGATATAAATATATGGTTTTATCAAATCCTTTGGACGCTGACAAAAAATATAAGTGACACATCCAGTAGACTCGAGCCACACTAAACTCAATTTTCAGATCTAAAAAAGGAGGCAGCGTCACTAAGATTCACTCTTGACCAAGCATAATCTCATATTCATCACGTTAATCTTGAACATAATCACATATGGGAGAATTTCATGTTATTAGAGATTACCACCCGAGTGATGTTATCTGAGCCTCCCTAAGAGTTTGTCATGATTGAAAACCTTACCCTTAGGTATTATGTGGGTTTTATAAAGGGTTATGTAACATGGTATTAGTTACTTATTCTGTAATCCCTTTTTATAACTGAACCTTATATTCCATAATAATTTTATGGGAATAGTCATTCTGAAATATTATCAATGTCATAAATTGTTTTTTCACGTAAAAATGTTACTTTTGTTAAATATATGATTTATTATGTAAAAATATTTTTATATTAATAATATTATAAAAAAATTATTATAAATTATGATTATATCAATTCTTTATCTATAAATGATTAGGAAATCAGTTTAATAAGAGTTATATTTTTATAAGTTAAAAGAGAAAGTGTGTTTTTTTAATTAATGTATTTTTATTTTAAAAAATGGAATTTTTTGAATAATTAATATTTTAATAAATTATTAATAACCAATTAATTTTATTAATTATAAATTAGTTTATAATTTTTATGAAGTCAAAATTAATTTTTATTAATGATTGAAATTTTTTTCTGTTATGAACCATGAATTTATAATAAATGTATCTTCTCATTTTAAAAGTGAAAATTAACATGTTTAGAAAATTATTTATATAAAATGAATATTATTTTTGGAATCAGGATGTTGGAATTATTCAATGGTAAATTTTTCATAATTTTCTAAGACAATCAAAATTTTGGGTAAAAATTAAATACCGTATAAATAAAATATGTGTTTTATGACGTCATAATGACCAAAAAATGTTGTAATAATTTGTATAATGGGTATTCTTAGAAAAAAAATGTTTTTAAATTAAAATAATATGATTTTAGATTTATTTGACTTATTTTATAGTGCCTTAGTGAATCCTCCAAAATGTATAATATATTTTTTGATTCTAAAATCATATCCTTGAGGGGGTGATGCACCTCCACATATTCAAGGATAAAATTTTAATGTATTTTAACATTGGACTTATAAAATATTTTTTCCCACTACTCTATGAGAAAATTAATGGGCATAAACCATGATAATGTTGGTGGTTTTGAATATTTAATTATATAGATTTCAAACCCCGAGTTTGTGAAATATTAAATAATTCCCCTCTCATATCATTTACAAACCCACCAATGCTCCCACTTATCTTCACTAAAAATATTTTGAGCAGTAAATAAGAAGAAATTCCATGTACATTTTTTAAGTATATGGTAATTTGACGAGCCCATGAAATTTGACGGTGCGTGATTTCGAGGCCCGAAGTGCCCAGAATGAATTTCTAAACTTTTTTGGGTACGTTTAGTAAATGTTCGAGTGGGTTTTTCTATTTTTTAACTTGTTCTCGGAATTGAAATCCAAGGGCACTGTTGAAATTGCAGCACCAGTATTCTCTTAAGGGGACCTTCACCTCGAGTGCAGTAGGTCGAGGGTGAATGATAGAATTTGGCTATTTCGTGAAAGAATAAAATAAAATAAAATTGTGTAACGGTTTATTTTATTTCGAACTCCCATGTGGATATTGATTGGTGGGGACCACCAGAACTAAACCTCCCATGTGATTTTATAGAGGTGGGGACCACCAGAATTAACCTCCCAAGAGGGCTATGGTGGTGGGGACCACCTGAGACTAAAACCCCCTTAAACTCCCTCTTGAATGTGGTGAAGCCTCTTAAACATCCTCCACTTTAATGGTGCCACCTCATTAAATTAATTATGACAACACAATTAATTAATTAAACCAATTTGAAATTATGCCAACATATTCTATAATGTTTGATAATTTATTTTTGGGTCGAATGGCGGGAATGTTTTCAGCCAAGGAGAAAGAGTTAGCTTTTGGTAGAATTACACTTCTCCAATGAAGAACTTCTTCCAAGAAGAACGCTCCTCCAATGAAGAATGATCCTCCAACAAAGAACGCTCCTCCAATGAAGAATGCAGACGCACGACTTCTTCCTCTGGACGTCCTCTAAAGTGGGACATCTTCAATCGACAATTGTCCTTCCCTCCTCATCGACGTTAGTAAACAAAATGATGTTGGGTGGATGTTCAAATTTGTTCCCTTCTCGTTATTGATGATTCTTTCTGAATCATTGAAGAAATTATAGCCACTTGATACCACCCTAATGCGGAAGGTGCAGGATGAATAATCATACCCCCACCTCTCCAAATTTTTCTTGTGTTTTTGTTGTGTTCCTCGTAATGGAAGAGGTCCGCAACTAGTGTCGATGAATGGCACCGGTGGGGCTCGGATACAGCGGTTGAAAAACCACCGGTTGCGATGAAGGTGATGGTGTAACCACGGCCCTTGCTCCATCTCGTGGCCCTCCATGCCACTCGGCAGCCTCCGTGCCGCACCGTGGCTGCCCCGTCGCTAGGCCGAGCTGCCAAACTGGGCCACCCAGTGTAGTCCAGGATGGACCCACCAAGAAACCCCTTCTATTTTCCCCCAAAACGAGCTAAAGAGATCCCCCAACCTCTAAAAACTGGAACACATGTGTGATCTGTAGAGACCCGAAGCTTGGCGTACAAGGAAATTACATTACTTTTGCGGAATACTTAATACATAACAATAACATACACACAAGCATCGTAATAGTTTAGTGTCTTTGGAAACTAGGAACGTAATCTTCTAATCGTGGTGAAAGATCTTCAACATCTCCCATAAAGATCATCCTAACTTTGTTTCCTTACCTAAAATCTTCCTTTTAATCCTAGTGGAAAAGAAAACATGAAAAGGGTGAGCTCAAATGCTCAGTAAGGGTAAGCATGGATAAAATAAAACATGCCATATACATTTGAACTTAAAAAACATGAACATTAAAAATCATGAACAACGACATAAAACATGGAAGTATATAAGGCATAGATCATAATGGAACATAAATCATGATAAAATAGCATGGGAATAAAACATGTAATTGTGGAATCCATTAAGCACATGTAATGATTTCCATAGTAGCCAAGGCATTGTTTTCAAGACCATCTTAGTGGACAAATTCCCTTTCTGAATCGAGTTCACTCCTCGTTTCAGTCCTGTTTTACTGAACCCGTTTAACCTGCCGTTCCAGCCATGTCTATCTCATGAGATATAAATCTTTACCGAATGCATTGGATGGAGATATAGGTCCCACCCATCTCATAATGAAATCATTTTTACTTTTTCCACAAAATAAACATACATAATTCATAATAACCCAATAAATAAAATGGGTTTCATAAACATCATCACATCATCACATAATCCCTATAAAAGAAATGGATATAATTTCATAATAAGAAAATCGGAACCATGTAAATCATAGAGACATTAGACTGGAAACAGAAAAATATGAAAATAATGTCATCTTAGATAGAAAATTGTTTTGATAAAACACTTGAAATGAAATCTTGAGGAAAATATCATTTCTTCTTCAAAATCATTCTCTTTTTACAAAATGTCATGCAATTTTAAATGAAAAGGATTTTGTTGAAAATAGTCATGAAATATTTTGGAGGAAGCTTCATGAAACTAAGGCTTTATAAAACCGTAAAATTCCTTTCGTGCCGTATAAGTTAAAAGAAAATGTTCTTCTCGTACTTTTGCCGGAAAAGTCAAAAAGTACCTCGTAACGTAAACAAAAGAAAGATTCCTTACATACCATGTAGTAAAAGTCAATAATGGTTAAAAAGGACTTTAAACATACATGAAAAAACTTTTATAAAACATGTACATGGATGATAGAAATAACCCAAGTAAATACCAAAGTATAAACAATCTTGGATAAAAATGAGATTGTGATATTTCCCTTACCTTAGGTCTGTTATGCTTCGTACGTATCCAAAACTACTGTATAATGATTTAAATAATGTCATTGACTTATTACAGAATCATATTAAATGTTATTATATCATATATGGTTCACTTATGACTTTATATTACCAGTTCTTTTGTAAATTCCTTGTTAAAGAGTGTTTTGGGTAAAATCGTTTCATTTGTCATCCGTGTTTTGACTTGTAATTATTCATATGATTACATAGATCATGATTACTTACATCCAGAATGTAAAACATGATTAATATATAATATATATTCAGAATATACATATATATAATAGATTGATAAATTGAAATAAATACACCATTCATGGAGATGATAGGTCGTACGTACGCATGAACATTGTTTTCGTTTCCTCATTGAATTGAATTGAATTAATTGGATGACATAAATATATATATATAAATAGATCCAGTATCATTATTATGTCATATATTTCATGATTACTTATTATATATACTTTATAATCATTCATGAATGGTTAAAGTAGAGAATGAATCTCATCGCGCCGTGGAGACGGTAGTCCGTACGTACGCATGAGCGATGATATCATTCTCATGATCGTGGGACTGTATTGGAGTGTATGTATACTATTACAGAATCAATATCACTTTATAATAATCATATATAATTATTATTTACACCATTATACACATCCAAGTATGGTGGTGGTGGAAAATAGATTACACCACGGCGTGGAGACGGTATTCCGTACGTACGCACGCGCGATGATTTCATTTTACGTAGGATGAATAGACAGTAAAATAGGGTTGTTTAATACATATAATAACATATCATTATATGATTTATACTGTTTTTATTACTTCATGATTGTTGGAATCACCTGTTTTGATAATCCCAAAATCATGCTTAAACATTAATTATGATGTATTAAACATTTGCATTAATCTTATTATTCTATGCTTAAACGTATTTTAGTCTAAACAGTTCATATTCTTACTCGAATAACTTTACTGTAACAGATTACAGTAGTATTTACATAAGTTTGGTATTGTTAGCTAACAGTCAGAGCTTTCTTTTCAAAGTCACAGTTACAATTAACTGTCACCTTAAGTTACTGTTGCAATAAGTTCACAGTTACAAGGTTACAGTCGAAGACTAATACAAGCTTACAGTTACGAGTCCACTGCTATCTATTGTCAAAGCTCACAGACGAAGGTCACAGTTACAAGACTTCTGCTCAAAGTTTTCTCTGCTCAAGTTCACAGACGAACAAGTCTACAGTTGGAACAAGTTCACAGTCGAACAAGCCTACAGTCATAAGCCTACAGTCAAGGTTACAGTTAGACAGCTTCTGTCGACTAAGTCTACTGATGATCGAAGTCTACAGTTGACAAAGGTTACAGTTCTACAAATTTGATGTTACAAGTCTACAGTTAGAAAGGCTACAGTTACATGGAGTAAAAGCTACCATTGCAAGCCTACAGACAGCAAGCCCTTTGTTGAAGTCAGTAGTCAGAAGGAAGTCCACAGTTGGAAGTCCACAGTTGGAAGACCACAGTTGAAGTCAACAGTGACATACATTCTTGACTCACTGTTTTAATTTCATTATTTTCTACATTTAATCTATCTAACGGTCATATCATACATTTTGATGATTTGTCAAATATCTGATAAAGGTTGTCGGATGTCAGGAACCCGTACCTCGTACCTGCTGAAAAGAAATCTTTTCTGTCCCCTGTCGGGAGTTAAATACGAGAAGACTACGCTGCCAAAAATAGGAATGAATGCAAATGCGAACCAGAAGTGCGTGGTGGACGAAATATACCAGAAACACAAGAAGATAAAAACGAGTTCCATCAAGAACACTGAGAAGCATACAGACAATCAAGTATACTCGAGAAGAGAAGTGTTCTGTGCATACAAGAAGAACCCTGAAGAACTTCATCGACTACATTCTCACTACCTGTGAACCTGGAGCATACGACACTCTGTTTCTCAAACAGAAACGAGAAGAGGACTCAAATTCTATTCTGATCGAATACAAGAGCTACACTGAGATCACCAGAACCACTTCTAAACTCTACATCTCTTGTTCTGTGATTTATTCTACATTTTGAGCAGTGTGTGTTATCTGCTGTATTAAACACACACATTGACTCCTGTACTTTCAATGGAGGATCTGTAAATCCTCAGAAAATCTTTTGCACCCCATTTCCCACTGTGGATAGTGGTAGAGGTCTTGTGACCTGGACAGCTTGCTGCTGTTGTTTGTTTTCCCACGAAGAACTGTGGTAGAGGTCTTGTGACCTGGACAGTGTGTTCACTGTTGTTAACCCCGATCCAGGGTGTGGATCATTTTATATAAAATTTTGAGAGGACTAAGTCTCGGCTTGAGACTGAACCTCTTGGTTAATTCTGTGTGTTTATAGTTATACTCTATATCCATACTATACATATTTATTTCATATTCCGCTGCTATTACTTTGAAATATAATCTATCTTCAAATCTACTTTGATAATTAAATTCGTAAGTGTTTATATTTGTTATGAATCAGTAAGTTAGTTTCAAAAGTTAATTTAATCATAAGATTACGTTAACTGAGAATTAATCAATCTTTGAGAAACTAATTGAACCTTTATAATCTATATAAATTCACTACAGTTTAATTTGTTTTTGAAATTGGGGGATTTTAATAGAAATTGTTTTTAACAGAAATTTTAATTGGAACTCAATTCACCCCCCCCCCTCTTGAGTGTCCACTCCGACCAACATTTGGTATCAGAGGTTGGATTTATCTCTGTTATACTTGCTCAAAGTTTTATTTTAACTCTCTGTTTTTAAACTGTGATTGTAGTTTTATCTAAAAGATCTTAAATTTCTGTTAGTTCTAAATTTTATCTCTTTAAAACACTTTCTAAAATTTCCTTATGGATAATAGACTAGAAGGTGCTTCTACTAACAGGCCACCCTTCTTTAATGGTGTGAATTATGCCCAATGGAAGCTCAAAATGAAAATTCATTTGGAAAGTATGGGTTTTGATATTTGGACTGCTATAGAGTCTCAATACAAGATTCCAGAAACTGAAAGAATAACTTGGGATGAACCTACTAAAGTAGCTTACAATAATAATTGTAAGGCTATGAATGCTCTCTACTGTGCTCTAGGAGATGAGGAGTTCAATAGAATTTCTGCATGTAAAACTGCTTTTGAAATCTGGGACACCTTAGCTGTTTCTCATGAAGGAACAACTAATGTCAAGGAAATGCGGTTAAACACTTATACTATCAAATATGATAACTTTAAGATGAAAGCTGATGAACCTATTTCTGATATATATCTCAGGTTTAATGAGATAGTCAACACAATGAGCTCACTCGGGAAGATTGTTCCAGCAAAGGAGCAAATCATGAGATTATTGAGATGTCTGCCTGACAGATGGAGAGGCACATCCGTTTCAATTAGAGAATCCTGTGATATTGGAACTTTGCCTGTCAAAGAGTTAATTGGTAAGCTGATGATGTACGAAGAAGAGCTAAAGGTGAATAAAGAGGAAGATGAGGAACCAAAACGAAAATCTGTAGCTTTTAAGTCTACTGCATCAAAGAGCAAAGACAAGGAGAAAGTGTATATACCAACTGAAAGCTCATCTAGTGAAGACTTAGATTCTGACAGTGATGAGGAGATGGCACAAATGGCAAGGAGATTCAAGAAGTTCTATAGGAAGAAGAAATTCTTCAGAAAACCAAACTACAAGGGTAAGTATGATAAACAAGGTAAGTGGAAGAAAGATTGGAAGAAAACTGATAAAGAAGAAGACATAGTTTGCTATGAATGTAAAAGGAAAGGACACATCAAAGCTGACTGTCCTAAGTTAAAATTCAAGAAGAAATATGAGTACAAGGACAAGAATTATAGGAAAGCTATGAAGGCCACCTGGAGTGCTTCAGAAGACAGCACAAGTGAATCAGAGTCCAGTGATTCTGAAAGAAATCGTGCTAATATGTGTTTCATGACAAACACATCTGAGGTAACCTTAGACACTCCCACTTTAAACTCTTATTATTCTGAAGGTGATGCAGAATCTGATTCTGATTCTGAAAATATGTCTAAAGATGAATTGACTGAATACTGTAATATGCTGGAAGAAACGTGTAATGAACTAAAGGATAAATATAGGTCTTTAAAGAAACATCATGCTCTTACTGCAAGTGTCAAGTCTGCACTTGATGTAGAAAAAGAGAAAAATGTTCAACTATTAAAGGAGAATACAGAACTGAAACTATCTAATGAACAACTTAGAAAGGACTTAGAAACATTCACAAATGGAAAAGATACTCTAACCCAACTGCTAGGAAAGCAAGTTGCACCTAAGTATGCTACTGGATTGGGATACCAACCTGGACAAAGACAGTTTACTAAAACCCGATTTATTAAGTCTGGAAAAAATACTACTAGTTCCAGTTTTGAAAATTCGTATGCCTCAACTGGTTATTTAAATAGTTGTAGATCAAATAAAGTATATCTCTCTAAATCTGTTGCATCTATTAATTGTATGGGACCCATAAGACAAATTTGGGTACCTAAATCCTTGATTGCTAACATATCTGGACCCAAGAAAATATGGGTACCAAAGTCATTTCTTGTCTAATCTGTTTTGTAGGAAATCTGTTTGAAAAGCAATTACAAGAAGGTATGGTACTTAGACAGTGGATGTTCAAGACACATGTCTAGGGACTATTCGTGCTTCAAAAGCTTAATAAAGGTTGATGGAGGATATGTCACTTTTGGTGATAACTCAAAAGGAAAAATCATCGGCTTAGGCCAGATTGGTAACACTGACTCAGTATTAATTTCCAAAGTTTTATTTGTTGATGGACTTAAGTACAACCTACTTAGCATTTCTCAATTGTGTGATGATGGTTTTAATGTCAAGTTTGAAAACAATTCTTGTGATGTTTATAATTCCAAAAATTCTTTAATATTTTCTGCCTTAAGAAATGAAAATGTTTATGCTGTTGACTTAAACACTTTAGCTAAACATAACGTTACTTGATTAAATGCTTTTCATAAAGAGTCTTGGTTGTGGCATAGGAGATTAGGACACTGCAACATTCACTCACTTAGAAAACTCTCTAAGAAACACCTAGTTAGAGACCTACCTAAGCTTGAATTCCCAAATGACAAAGTGTGTAATCCCTGTCAAAAGGGAAAACAACACAAAGTTTCTTTTAAACCAAAGAAAGAAGTTTCAACTTCTCAACCACTTGAACTGGTTCACATGGATTTGTTTGGACCATCAAGAATTTCAAGTCTAAATGGGAAGCACTATGTTTATGTTCTAGTAGATGACTTTTCTAGATATACTTGCGTATATTTTCTAGCTCACAAAAGTGAAGCCTGCTCTTACTTTATTAAATACTCTAAGTCTGTAGAAAACTTAGTGGACTTAAGATTAAGACCTTGAGGAGTGATCATGGCCGTGAGTTTGAGAATCGAGAATTTGAATCTTACTGATCACACAATGGCTATTCTCATAACTTTTCTGCCCCTAGGACACCCCAACAGAATGGTGTAGTGGAAAGAAGAAACCGAACCCTGCAAGAAATTGCAAGGACTATGCTTAATGAATATGACCTGCTTGTTTACTTTTGGGCTGAAGCTGTAAATACAGCCTGCTATGTTATTAATAGAGTCTTGATTAGACCGATTCTTAAGAAAACCCCTTATGATTTGTGTAATAATAGGAAGCCTAAGGTCAATTACTTTAGAGTTTTTGGTTGCAAAGTCTTTATTCTGAATACTAAAGATAATCTTGATAAATTTGCTCCAAAAAGTGATGAAGGAATTTTCCTAGGTTACTCTATGTCTAGTAAAGCCTATAGAGTGTTCAATAAGAAAACCAAATGTGTGGAAGAATCTGTTCACATCAAGTTTGATGAGACTGATCCACATGAGTCTAAAACTTCTCTTGAAGATGTTGAAGAAGACTTATCTGTTCTGGACCTAAATGACAAATCTAAAGAACCTGCAATAAAAACATCCAGTTCTGGACTTTTTCCAGAATCTTCCTCTGTGGAACCCGAACCTATAGATGAACCTGAAATCTCTAGTCCAACCTTTACCAAATCAACTAGGATTCTAAAGAATCATCCTTTAGATGCTGTTGTTGGTAATCTTGATAGAGGAACACAAACTAGAGATTCTCTAAGAAATCAGGTTGAACATCAAGCTTTTCTTTCACAGCTTGAACCCAAAAATGTCAATGATGCTATCAGTGATGAATTCTGGGTAATGGCTATGCAAGAAGAACTAAATCAGTTTGAAAGAAACAAAGTTTGGGAATTAGTGCAAAGACCTAAAGACACTCTTACCATAGGCACTAAATGGGTGTTTAGAAACAAAGTTGATGAGTTTGGAAACATAATCAGAAACAAAGCTAGGCTGGTTGCACAAGGGTATAGTCAGGAAGAAGGAATAGACTATGAGGAGACCTTTGCACCCGTGGCTAGACTAGAGGCCATTAGGATATTACTTGCTTATGCTGCTCATCTGAATTTCAAACTATATCAAATGGATGTTAAAAGTGCTTTTCTAAATGGATATATAATTGAGGATATATTTGTGGAACAACCTCCTGGTTTTACAAATCCCCATTTTTCTAATCATGTTTTTAAACTATCTAAAGCTTTATATGGTTTAAAGCAAGCTCCAAGAGCTTGGTATGATAGGCTCAGCTCTTTTCTTATTTCAAAAGGATTTACTAAAGGGATAGCTGATCCTACTCTTTTTATTAAATGGATTTCTAAAGATGTCTTAATAGTACAAATCTATGTGGATGATATTATTTTTGGATCTTCTAAAAATTCTTTATGTGTTGATTTTTCAAAAATAATGCAAAATGAGTTTGAAATGAGTTTAATGGGAGAACTCAAATTTTTCCTTGGATTTCAGATCTTTCAAAATAAAAATGGTATTATTTTGAACCAAAGTAAATATATTAAAGATCTTCTAAAACGTTTTTCTTTGGATGGCACCAAAGGCAGTGACACACCTATGAGCACCACTTGCAAGTTGGACAGTGATGAAACTGGTGAACCAGTGGATCAAACCAATTACAGAGGTATGATAGGTAGTCTACTGTACCTTACTGCCAGTAGACCTGACATCATGTTCAGTGTATGCATGTGTGCTCGGTTTCAAGACAATCCAAAAGAGTCTCATTTGACTGCTGTTAAAAGGATTTTCAAATATCTAAAACATACTCCCAATTTGGGATTATTTTATCCAAAAGGACAATCATTTGATTTATTAAGTTATTCTGATGCTGATTTTGCTGGCTGCAAGTTAGATAGAAAGAGCACCTCTGGAACATGTCACATTTTAGGCAAGTCACTAGTATCTTGGTGTAGTAAGAAGCAGAATTCTATTGCATTGTCTACTGCCGAAGCTGAGTATATAGCTGCTGGTAGCTGTTGTGCACAAATCTTGTGGATGAAACACACTTTACTAGACTATGGATATCAATTCAAACATGTCTCTATAAGGTGTGACAATACAAGTGCTATTAACATTTCTAAAAATCCAGTATCTCATGCTAGGACAAAACATATTGATGTGAGACATCACTTTCTGAGGGATCATTATCAAAAAGGTGATATCACTCTTGAGTTCATTGGCACTGAACATCAGTTAGCTCATATTTTTACAAAGCCTTTGAATTCTGAGAGATTAAGTTACATCAAACATGAGTTAGGTATGATTAACTATAGCACAGTTGAAACCTCACAGTTGAAACCTCACAGTTTAAACCTCACAGTTGAAACCTCACAGTTTAAACCTCACAGTTGAAACCTCACAGTTTAAACCTCACAGTTGAAACCTCACAGTTTAAACCTCACAGTTGAAACCTCACAGTTAGACCTCACAGTTGAAACCTCACAGTTAGACCTCACAGTTGAAACCTCACAGTTAGACCTCACTGGTGTACCTCACTGTTACATCTCTCTGTAGGTTGTTTCGCTGTTTAATCTTATTTTATTTTTGCGGGAATTCAAACCGTTTCTTTTCTTTCTACTTTTATTTCTAAATCCCTAAATGATAAAATTGAGAACATCGAACATATCTCAATCCACTCATCTCGACCCTTGCTCTCTCAAGTCCTAAACCCTAAACCTTCAACCGAACCTCGAAACCTCATTCAGTTCCAATGGCCAGAACAAAGCGACCCCCAACTGTCAACGAAGATGCACCAATGCCAAAGAGGACTCAAGTCGAATCCAGTGGCACCGGGAACGCCTCGATAAGACCTGTTAATCCACATCTGACTAAGAGAGAAATAGTTGCTGAGAAGGAGCTAAGTGAAGAGTGGATTTTATCGAGCAGATCATTAGTGCTGGCAGTGCTTAATGATCAAGGATGGACCGAATGCTTCGCAAACAATAATGGACCGTACTACCCGAAGCTGGTGAAGGAATTCTATGAATATCTACAGTTCGAGGAAGAGGATGATCAGCATAGACTGGTATCCAGAGTAAACGGTAATGAAGTCAGTTTTTCATCAGCTGAATGGGCTGCATGTTTAAGAGTTCCTCATGAGGGTATTTACAACTACTATTCTGGAGCGGCTCCTCCAAATAGTAGAATCTTTGATCATGAGACGGCTCTGGAAGAATTGACAGGCAATGGCACAGTAAGTAAGATTATTGCTACTGAAATGTGTGGAGAGGACAGGCTTCTGTTTAAGTTTATTCAGCATGTACTGAGTCCTAGAAGAGGAGATTTTGCAACTCTGAAGCATCAGGATATTTACTTGATGTACTTATTAAAACATGGAAGGAAGGTCAACCTTTGTAGGTTGCTGATGGCTCAGATTGAGTACATGATAAAGGCAAGCTCAAAATCAAGTTCCTTGTTTCATGCTAAACTCATTTCGGTTATGTTGAAAGTGAAAGGTGCAGCTGGAAGTCAGGAAGAGTTGATAGTAGCAAAGAACAGTGTATGTATCTCGAAAGTAATCTGCAAATTCATGAAGATCAGTTGGAATCCCTGGAAGAAATCATGGGTGAATGATGAGGAGAGAATCTATGAGAATTTTAGCCCTTCTACTCATCCCTCTAGACCGAGAGATAGGAGAGATCCAGGCTTAAAGCCTGATGAGCCTGAACCTGTATACTCAGATGATGAACAGACTGCAGTAGTTAGTAACTCTGCAAGAGAGAACACCCCAATTGATGAAGGGAGTGATCCTGATACTACTCACAGTCCTGTCAGGACAGTGACGTTTGGAGCAGCAAGCCCTCCAAAAGAACTACCTAGTAGAGAACATGTTCTAAGAGACAGTGAGACTGAGACTACAGAAGAAGAAGAAGAAGAATCTCAATATTTTGTCAAAGACACCTCTGATGAGGGTGATACAGTCGAAGCAGAAGAGGCTGGAGCTTTAAATGAAAAACAAGAAACTGTTTCAGAAGAACTTAGTATGAGCCCTCTGATAGGGTATACAGACAAGTCAGTGTCTGACCAGGAAGAAGGAGTGGTCCCTACTACTGTTGTCATGGAAGTGGTTGATGACCCAACAGAGAAGGAGGCTAACCTCACTGCTGAACCTACAGAGGAAGCAAGTATGGAACCTGCTAGAGCTACAGAAGAGAACTTAGAGTTACCCAGAGTTGAGCAGATAGTAGAAAGTGCTCAGGAAGGACCTCCAAGTGAGGGGGAGCATGTTGGTTCAGTCTCTGTACTGTTTGATATAGAAGGATGGACCTCAGATCCAGGATACATGGTGTTAGGACTCAATTATGAGGATTCAGATGAGGAAAACCAACCACCAAGAAATCCAGTCATCCTACCTAACAGCTCTCCAGTGTTAGAAACTGAAATATTGGCCACCAAGGAAGACCTTGAATCCTTAAAGAATGCAATGAAGGAGACCATCAGACAGTCTGTTGCTGAATTGAAAACCAGTCTTTTTGATGAGCTGAAAAATGTGGAACAATCCTTAGAACTATCTCTAGGATGTGTTGTGGGAAGTCCAATCAAAGAAGTGATGGATGAAATGAAAGTGTGCCACACCCAAATTGAAAGCTGGACTGGAGCAGTAGTGGCCCTCAGACAATCAGTTGCTTCTTTAACTGCCCTGAGCAGTTCTCAGACACAAGTGGCCAGTGAGATTCGATACATCAAAGAAGTGGTCAAGTAGTTTGTGGAAGTATTTGAGGCTTTCAAGAAATCAGTAAAAGAACACTTTAGCAATCAGGATGTTGTCATTCAGAAAGTGATTGGAAATCTGACTCAGTCTTTCAAGGAGACAGTGGCATTCTCAGTCAAGTCTCTTCCTTCATCTAGCTCTCCTGTAGACCTTGAGCAGTTTAGAAGCCTACTCAGAGAAGAGCTTACTCAGGCCCGTGCAAATGACACATCAGACCTACAGATCCTTGCTACTACAAGAGAAGTCAGTGGCTTTGTTCATGAGCACCTGCAGGCTGCTACTGCTTCTCAGGAGGCCATCAAAAGTAAAGTGGATTATTACTTTGATCGGATTTTCACCAAGCATCAGTTGAACAATCACTTCAAGCTCATGCTAGAAACTATGAAGCTGCCGCCTGTAACTCAAGCTTTCAAAGAACAAGTTAGCAAGCTACGAGAGTTGACCCCAGCTTTGGATAAATTCTTGGAAAACAAAGATGACTTCTTATCTGCCATGGACAGAGGAGGAAACATCATAATGGATTTCAGGAATCTGCTCCTACCTTTTCTTCATGTGGACTCCACACCTGTTATAGTTCCTCCTGCCCTACCTGTCTCTAACCCCAGTGGTTCTTCCATAATGTCTCCTGCTGATTCCCTCAGAAGCCTTAGACCACTGATCCCTCGGCAAGCTACTCACTACAGGCCTTCAGGAGCCTTTGTTGCTTCCACTCCAGACATTCCTGCTGCCATTCCTCAGCCTGTTGATCCTTCACCTCCTGCTCCATCTTCTTCCTCCAAAGGAAAAGATCCCTTACCTCCAGATGAAGAGGATTGAGTCTGTTTATGTTTTTTTTGATAGGGATCATGTATTCACGTTTTGGGTCATGTATTGTACTCCTTATTAATACATTGTTTATTTTCTCTCTCTCTGTCTTTCTTTTTGTTAATCACAAAGGGGGAGAAATAAATTGAAATAGATAGGGGGAGAAATGGGGAGAAATAGGGAAAACTCAAGGGAGAAATGAACCTATACAAATAGGAGAAATCCTTGCGGATTATACCTAATTTTTGTGCTCATATTGCTAATACTGTGTTTTGCACACTTCTCTCTGATACTTCTATATTTCATACTGGCATAATTTGTGATTATCAAAAAGGGGGAGATTGTTGGAATCACCTGTTTTGATAATCCCAAAATCATGCTTAAACATTAATTATGATGTATTAAACCTTTGCATTAATCTTATTATTCTATGCTTAAACGTATTTTAGTCTAAACAGTTCATATTCTTACTCTCATAACTTTACTGTAACAGCTTACAGTAGTATTTACATAAGTTTGGTATTGGTAGCTAACAGTCAGAGCTTTCTTTTCAAAGTCACAGTTACAATTAACTGTCACCTTAAGTTACTGTTGCAATAAGTTCACAGTTACAAGGTTACAGTCGAAGACTAATACAAGCTTACAGTTACGAGTCCACTGCTATCTATTGTCAAAGCTCACAGACGAAGGTCACAGTTACAAGACTTCTGCTCAAAGTTTTATCTGCTCAAGTTCACAGACGAACAAGTCTACAGTTGGAACAAGTTCACAGTCGAACAAGCCTACAGTCATAAGCCTACAGTCAAGGTTACAGTTAGACAGCTTCTGTCGACTAAGTCTACTGATGATCGAAGTCTACAGTTGACAAAGGTTACAGTTCTACAAATTTGATGTTACAAGTCTACAGTTAGAAAGGCTACAGTTACATGGAGTAAAAGCTACCATTGCAAGCCTACAGACAGCAAGACCTTTGTTGAAGTCAGCAGTCAGAAGGAAGTCCACAGTTGGAAGTCCACAGTTGGAAGACCACAGTTGAAGTCAACAGTGACATACATTCTCGACTCACTGTTTTAATTTCTTTATTTCCTACATTTAATCTATCTAACGGTCATATCATACATTTTGATGATTTGTCAAATATCTGATAAAGGTTGTCGGATGTCAGGAACCCGTACCTCGTACCTGCTGAAAAGAAATCTTTTCTGTCCCCTGTCAGGGAGTTAAATACGAGAAGACTACGCTGCCAAAAATAGGAATGAATGAAAATGCGAACCAGAAGTGCGTGGTGGACGAAATATACCAGAAACACAAGAAGATAAAAACGAGTTCCATCAAGAACACAGAGAAGCATACAGACAATCAAGTATACTCGAGAAGAGAAGTGTTCTGTGCATACAAGAAGAACCCTGAAGAACTTCATCGACTACATTCTCACTACCTGTGAACCTGGAGCATACGACACTCTGTTTCTCAAACAGAAACGAGAAGAGGACTCAAATTCTCTTCTGATCGAATACAAGAGATACACTGAGATCACCAGAACCACTTCTAAACTCTACATCTCTTGTTCTGTGATTTATTCTACATTTTGAGCAGTGTGTGTTATCTGCTGTATTAAACACACACATTGACTCCTGTACTTTCAATGGAGGATCTGTAAATCCTCAGCAAATCTTTGGCACCCCATTTCCCACTGTGGATAGTGGTAGAGGTCTTGTGACCTGGACAGCTTGCTGCTGTTGTTTGTTTTCCCACGAAGAACTGTGGTAGAGGTCTTGTGACCTGGACAGTGTGTTCACTGTTGTTAACCCCGATCCAGGGTGTGGATCATTTTATATAAAATTTTGAGAGGACTAAGTCTCGGCTTGAGACTGAACCTCTTGGTTAATTCTGTGTGTTTATAGTTATACTCTATATCCATACTATACATATTTATTTCATATTCCGCTGCTATTACTTTGAAATATAATCTATCTTCAAAGCTACTTTGATAATTAAATTCTCAAGTGTTTATATTTGTTATGAATCAGTAAGTTAGTTTAAAAAGTTAATTTAATCATAAGATTACGTTAACTGAGAATTAATCAATCTTTGAGAAACTAATTGAACCTTTATAATCTATATAAATTCACTACAGTTTAATTTGTTTTTGAAATTGGGGGATTTTAATAGAAATTGTTTTTAACAGAAATTTTAATTGGAACTCAATTCACCCCCCCCCCCCTCTTGAGTGTCCACTCCGACCAACAATGATGAAACAACTAATGAAGAAGAAGTGGAATAAAAAATAAAGATGAAAGAATCGGTAACGGGCATTACCTCTTCTTTGAAGCGCTTCTTTGAGACCTCCTTTTAGGAAACTAAAATTGGTCTTTGATAAAGACCATTACCTCTATGATTTCTCTAGGGAAGTGGAGAGGAGAAATTGTAAGGGGTTGGTCGAGCTTGAAGGCTCAAAGTGGTGTGAGGAAGAGAGGGAGGAGGTGCCCTTTTATAAGGGAGGAGAGGGGCACCTTTGGAATAACTAAAACTATTATTTTATTATAAAGTCAAATTCGGTTTTAAATATATCCAAATTGATTTATTTCATAGCTAAGGTGAATATGGGTCTAAATCCTCTCATACAATAGAATTTAGACAAGTTTAGGTTCCTATTTTAACCTTATCATTTAGATTTAACATTAAGTTAAATAATTTTACTTTTACCGTGTCTTCTTGTGTTCTTACACAATAATGTTAATAAGCATCCTATAACAAGCCAAAATAACCCCAAGTTGTTTATTATTAATATATATAACCTTATCTAAGTCATTTGGCTGAACCTTATATTTTTAGGAATAAAATTATAATTAATAATATAATATTTGTTTTAAAAACTATTTTATGTCAATTTTGACACTATTTAGTAATTGATTTTTGTGAAAATCATAAAAGAATGATTAGTTCAAAAAAAGTTAATTAAATCAATAATAACATGTCATATTAACATATAAAATTAGTATAATCCATAAAAAGTCTCAAATTATATTTATTTGGGTATTTATAATATCAATTATTCTAATTTTTCACTATTATGGTAATTACTGCATCATCATTGTGTCATACATAAATTAAATTATTTAATGTCTAAAAATTTTAAATAAACTCTCATTATGTAGGAAATATTTTTATCTTTCTAATGAGTATTTATAGTCGAATTTTATCTTATGTATAACCCTATATTGAAAATGATTTACTTATTAAACTTTGATTTTAACTATTTTAACCCTTCTTTAAATAAATTAATAATAAATGTCCTAATCTAATCCAAGTGGGCCTCAATGATCATATTTTATTACTAAGGTTGTTTTTGGTCGAATTACACTTATCCAATAGAATTAGGACATGTGTTATGGTAATAATAATAACATGTTTGCCCTTAATTACCCTATTTACTTTTAACTATAGTAAAAAAAATTAAAAAGTTACTATTCACCAAAAATTATTTTCATCTCATTGAACCAAATTTTACTTACTAATATCAACCGTGTCTCTCAAAATTTTGAAATTCCACTCACAGAAGTGGTAAAATTAAGTTTTATTAAAAATTCATTTTTTTTAACTACCACTTAGTGGTTTCACTATTCTTCAAAAAATGAAAGTTTCCAGAAAAATACCAAAAATTAGGCCTAAGACAAATTTATATTATGAACTCAAAAATTATGTCTATTTTACCAAATTCAAAACATAAAAGTTTCATTAATTAATTTAAAAATTATTTCACGTCGTCAAAACAAATAGCGTGTTCTTAAGAGATAATAACTATCAAAAGATTTACACTTGTTTATATCTGGTTTAAATGTAGAATAACATCCAATGACCAAAATTGTATTAAATTGTAAAAATATATTCTAAATATACTTTAAAACCACTCAAGTTAATAATTTATCACTATTAATTATTACGATTAAAAAATTTGTTTTTAATTAAAATTTAGTAATTTTCACTATTTATCAGAATATGAAAGTTATCCGAAAAGTACCAAAATTTCACCTTAGGCTAAATTCGATACTCCGAATCCAAAAATGAAGTCCATTTTGAGAGATAAAATTTCTAAAATTTTAAAAGTTTGTTATTACTATTCATAACGGCTAGTTTTAATAATATTTTAATAGCATATCGTTGTTTAGTGAAACTCGGTATTGCGTAATACACACGCTATCGAGGAAGTTCACGATTGCGTTTAATGCAAGGCAAGTCATGGATACGTGTTGTGCAAGATCCCTTTGGTGTAGCGTAAAACAAAAGACATTAATGAAATTAAAAGAATATTTTTCATAAAATATCGGGGTGTTAAATTCTACCCCCCTTAAAATGAATTTCGCCCTCGAAATTCGTCGGGGTTATAAATTGGTTACTATTCATAGAAACCCACATCGTAAAAAGGAATACTAACCCTTAATTTTAATAACTAAAGTATGAAACGTAATGATTACCCAATGTAACTCATCACTGGGTTTCCACGTAGGAGAATATAGGTGAAAATATGTATATGGAAGAAACATCTAACCATCATGTTACGATGGAGAGTGGTAGAGAACATGGATATGAAAAATCCATCGATCACAAAGCCATAGATTGGTGATGATCTAAGGTACCATCTGATTTATCGGATATAAGGGCACTAGGACAACATTTTTAGTTTTCAAGATCATTTCCCTAAAATTTATGAAATTAGAATTAGAAGAAATACTTTCGTGATTTTGGTACAGTCTCACCGTTGGTCATTCTTTGGACAATTTCTACTTCATCATTTAATGAAATGAATTTGAATTTGTCATTCGTGAAGTTTTAGAAAATCATGTGATAGAATGATGGGTCATTCCATCTGTCTAAAAAAAGGTTATAAAAATCATCAAAAATACATAAGACCATCTATAGTGAGATTAATCATATATGGTTCCTAAAATGGACTTATACTTCATAAATCATACTGCTTAATATAATAAAACTAGTTTCTACTAAACAGGGACTTCCTGTATGCCAGTGGTAGGCGATAAAGGCCAGTCGCACTTCGGTTGTGGGTTCGATTCCCACAGCCTTGTCCGACGCGATGGGTTGTCGCCTGTCCTGCAGGTTGTCCGTTTTCTAAAACTACATTACTATAACATCCCATAAATAATATCAAAAAACATTTATCCTTAAACAATACTAACTTATGTCCAATATAATCCATTCCAATCTTTAGGCTTATCCAAAATACTGCAGTCCACACTCATAATATAGTGAAAATGATTACCATATATTTTATATAACAAGCATGTTAATACCATCATTGATCCCCATATATCATAAGATATGTCCTGTTGGTCACATTCCAAATATTATAAGGCCTTAATCATGTATTCTCTTGAAAAATGAATACCCATTGAATCTTAGTAAAAAAATGAGTGCTGTCAAAAGTTAACTCATTCCACATACCAAAAACCCAAAATTCTATATACTCAAACCATGATATAACTATTTCCTTATATCAGTCATGAGCTCAGGAATATTAACAACATTTAATTTTCTCCTTGTCCCTTCATTATGCGCATATCATCTACATTTCAAAAATATCTGAATAATGTTTCATGGATACTGGTACCATTAATCATACACTTTCAAACCTCAAGGAAAGACCACAGTTTTGCAATCCTTAGATGTCTCGTTTTTCAATAGTACCATGAGATTACTTATACAACATTACACATGATTCCACAACATTCTTAAACCATTGACCGAGCATCAACAATTCTTTCATCTCACATATCATTTGTAGTCTCCTCATAATCATCAACATAAATACTACCCATACGACCATACTGATTCTCTTCATGAGACTTTCCCTTAGGTAATTGGTTTTCATAATGCCCGTACATTCCAAATTTAAAACATTTAACCATTGTTGATGTCATAGCAATACCATTATCCTCATCCCTGGTGTTAACTGAACCTTTTCCTTTGCACTTACTGGCTTTGTGTCCTTCTTTTCTACACCCAAAGCATCTTCCAGTTCCTTTGAAACATTCTCCTTGATGCCTCTTCCCACATTATTTACATAGGGGAAATTGAGCTATCTTTCCTCTATGATCATCATGAAACTCCATCTTTCTCTTATTAGCCGAGTCATGAAACTTACCAAATTTTACTTTAATGATCATATTATGAGATTGCTGATTTGGCATAATAATGATGTTTGGACCTCCAAATCCCATTTCATTTGGTTGCTCATGAAGAATATCATTCCATTGTCCATCATATCCTCCATTATCATGAATCATCTTGTTTCCAGCCATTTCCGAAAACCTGAAAAGAATAGTGTGAGAGGCAAAAATCATAATAAAGGGCGAGTAACTTCAATATCTAACATCTTTGGTTTAATCTAATATTGTTACCATAGTTCTCAGACTATATCCTATACATATACTTATCCTTAGGGACATTCCAAGACATACCTTAGAAATATCTCTAGGGATCTCACTAATGTTTTCGCATCCTGGTTTCCAAAGGTTGACTAAACTTTCCCTCTGATACCAACTGTAGAGACCCAAAGCTTGACATAAAAGGACATTACATTACTTTTGCAGAATACTTAATACATAACAATAATAGACACACAAGGATCGTAATAGTTTAGTGTCTTTGGAAACTCGGAACGTAATCTTCTAATCGTGGTGAAGGATCTTCAACATCTCCCATAAAGATCTTCCTACTTTTGTTTCCTTACCTAAAATCTTTCTTTTAATCCTGGGGGAAAAGAAAACATAAAAAGGGTGAGCTCAAATGCTTAGTAAGGGTAAGCATGGATAAAATAAAACATACCATATACATCTGAACTTAAGAAAACGTGAACATTAAAAATCTTGAACAACGACATAAAACATGGAAGTACATAAGGCATAGATCATAATGGAACACAAATCATGATAAAATAGCATGGGAATAAAACATGAAATTATGGAATCTATTAAGAACATGTAATGATTTCCATAGTTGCCAAGGCATTGCTGCCAAGACCATCTTAGTGGACAAAGCCCCTTTCTGAATCGAGTTCACTCCTCGTTTCAGTCCTGTTTTACTGAACCGGTTTAACCTGCCATTCCAGCCATGTCTATCTCATGAGATATAAATCTTTACCCAATGCATTGGAGAGAGATATAGGTACCACCCATCTCATAATGAATTCATTCTTACTTGTTCCACAAAATAAACATACATCATTCATAATAACCTAATAAATAAAATGGGTTTCATAAACATCATCACATCATCACATAATCCATATAAAAGAAATGGATATCATTTCATAATAAGAAAAGAGGAACCATGTAAATCAAAGAGACACTATACTAAAAACATACAAATATGAAAATAATGTCATCTTATATAGAAAATGGCTTTGATAAAACACTTGAAATGAATTCTTGAGGAAAATATCATTTCTTCTTCAAAATCATTCTCTTTTTACAAAATGTCATGAAATTTTAAAAGAAAAGGATTTTGTTGAAAATATTCATGAAATATTTTGGAGGAAGCTACATGAAACTAAGGATTTATAAAACTATAAAAATCTGTTCATGCCATATAAGTTAAAAGAAAACATTCTTCTCGTACTTTTGCCAGAAAAGTCAAAAAGTACCTCGTAACGTAAACAAAAGAAAGATTCCTTACATACTATGTAGTAAAAGTCAATAATGGTTATAATGGACTTTAAACATACATGAAAACACTTTTATTAAACATGGACATGGATGATAGAAATAACCCCAGTAAATACCAAAGTAAAAACAATCTTGGATAAAAATGGGATTGTGATATTTCCCTTACCTTAGGTCTGTTATGCTTCGTACGTATCCAAACCTCCTGTATAATGATTTAAATAATGTAATTGACTTATTAAAGAATCATATTCATTGTTATTATATCATATATGGTTAACTTATGACTTTATATTACACGTTCTTTTGTAAATTCCATGTTAAAGAGTGTTTTAGGTAAAATTGTTTCATTTTCCGTCCGTGTTTTGACTTGTAATTATTCATATGATTACATAGATCATGATTACTTACATACAGAATTTAACACATGATTTATATATAATATATATTCAGAATATACATATATATAATAGATTGATAAATGGAAATAAATACACCGTTCATGGAGATGGTAGGCCGTACGTACGCATGAACGTTGTTTTAGTTTCCTCATTGAATTGAATAGAATTAATTGGTTTACATAAAAAAATATATATATATATAGATCCAGTATCATTATTATGTCATATATTTCATGATTACTTATTATATATACTTTATAATCATTCATGAATGGTTAAATTTGAGAATGAATCTCATCACGTCGTGGAGACGGTAGTCTGTACGCACGCACGAGCGATGATATCGTTCTCAAGACCGTGAGACTGTTTTGGAGTGTATGTATACTATTACAGAATCAATATCAATTTATAATAATCATATATAGTTTTATTTACACCATTATACCCATCTAAGTAATGTGGTGGTGGAAAATAGATTACACCACGGCGTGGAGACGGTATTCTGTACGTACGCACGCGCGATGATTTCATTTTCTGTAGGATGGATAGATAGTGAAATAAGGTTGTTTCATACTCATGATAAAATATCAGTATATGAGTGATACTGATGTTATTACTTCATGATGAAATAACTAATGAAGAAGAAGCGGAATAAGAAATAAAGATGAAAGAATCGGTAAAGGGCATTACCTCTTCTTTGAAGCTCTACTTTGAGACCCCCCTTTAGGGCACTAAAATTGGTCTTTGAAGAAGACCATGACATCTAGGATTTCTCTAGGGAATTGGAGAGAATAAATTGGCAGGGTTTGGCCGATCTTGAAGGCTCAACGTGGTGTGAGGAAGAGAGGGAGGAGGTGCCCTTTTATAAGGGAGGAGAGGGGCACCTTTGGAATAACTAAAACTATTATTTTATTATAAAGCCAAATTCGGTTTTAAATAGCTCCAAATTGATTTATTTCGAATATAAGGTGGGTATGGGTGGAAAGCCGCTGATCCAATATAATTTAGACAAGTTTAGGTTCCTATTTTAACCTTATCATTTAGATTTAACATTAAGTTAAATAATTTTCCTTTTACCGTGTCTTCTTGTGTTCTCACACTATAAGGTTAATAAACATACTATAACAAGCCAAAAGAACCCCAAGTTGTTTATTATTAGTATATATGACCTTATCTATGTCATTTGGTAGAACCTTAGATTTTTAGGAATAAAATAACAATTAATAATATAATATTTTTTTTAAAAACTATTTTATGTCAATTTTGAAACTATTTATTAATTGATTTTTGTGAAACTCATAAAAGAATTATTACTTCCAAAAAAGTTAATTAAATAAATACTAACATGTCATATTAACATATAAAATTAGTGTAATTTATAAAAAGTCTCAAATTATATTTATATGGGTATTTATAATATCAATTATTCTAATTTTTCACTATTATGATAGTTACTGCATCCTCATTGTGTCATACATAAATTAAATTATTTAACGTCTAAAAATTAGAAATAAAATGTCATTATGTAGGAAAGCTTTTTATATTTATAATGAGTATTTATAGTCGAATTTATCTTATGTATAACCCTATATTAAAAATGATTTACTTATTAAACATTGATTTTAACTATTTTAACCCTTCTTTAAATAAATTAATAATAAATGTCCTAATCTAATCCAAGTGTGCCTAAATGATCATATTTTATTCCTAAGGTTGTTTTTGGTCGAATTACACTTATCCAATAGAATTAGGACATGTGTTAGGGTAATAATAATAACATTTTTACCCTTAATTACCCTATTTACTTTTAACCGTGGTAAAAAAAGTAAAAATTTATTATTCACAAAAACTTATTTTCATCTCATTGAACCAAATTTTACTTACTAACATCAGTCGTGTCTCTCGGTGTTTTGAAATTCCACTCAAATAAGCGGTAAAATTAAGTTTTATGAAAAATTCATTTTTTTTAACTACCACTTAGTGGTTTCACTATTCATCAAAAAATGAAAGTTTCCAGAAAAATACCAAATATTAGGCCAAAGATATATTTGATATTATGAACTCAAAAATGATGTCTATTTTACCAAATTCAAAACATAACAGTTGAATTAATTAATTTAAAAATTAATTCACGTCGTCAAAACAAATAGCGTGTTCTTAAGTGATAATAACTATCAAAAGATTGACACTTGTTTATGTCTGGTTTAAATGTAGAATTACATCCAATGACCAAAATTATATTAAATTGTAAAAATATATTCTAAATATAATTTAAAATCACTCAAATTAATAATTTATCACTATTAATTATTTCGATTTAAAAAGTTGTTTTTAATTAAAATTTAGATATTTTCACTATTCATCAGAATATGAAAGTTATCCGAAAAGTACCAAAATTTCACATTAGGCTAAATTTGATACTCCGAATCCAAAAATGAAGTCCATTTTGAGAGATAAAGTTTATAAAATTTTAAAAGGTGGTTATTACAATTCATAACGTCTAGTTTTAATAATATTTTAATAGCATATCATTGTTTAGTGAAACTCGGTATTGCGTACTACACACGCTATCGAGGAAGGTCGTGATTGCGTGTAATGCAAGGAAAGTCAAGGATGTGTGTTGTGCAAGCTCCTTTTGGTGTAGCGTGCAACACAAGACATTAATGAAATTAAAAAAAATATTTTTCATAAAATCTCCGGGTGTTACATGATCCATGAGTGGGAGGAAGAATGAGGGTAAAATGGAAATCCTGAGTGGATCGAGACTTAAAACCCCAAAATTTATGTGGATACATGGTTACCCCACACGGTCTGGAAAAATGTGCACCAACCATGCGGTTTCCATTTTCTCACACATGGACTTCACACGGGTTGGCCGCATGATCTGACAAACTGTGCGCTGCCCGTGCGGAGCCCACTATTAAGGGTGCACCATTTCGTGGGCTGGACACATGGGTTTTACATACCGTGAGCTAACTGTTCACCCTTGCACAACCTCCACATATTTTTTTGGCACAGGCATGTAGGGTCGGGTCGGACCAGACACGGACTAGCTTCAACCGATTTCCACTCATTTGGCCATAACTCTGGCACCGAGTGTCCGTTTGAAGAACCATCTACAGTGGTGGAAACCATGGGGCTAGGTGGTCCCTTTGGTATACACCATTAGAGATTTGGATAATGTTGGAGAACAGTCGGTTTGGATTGAGAAAAAATTCAACCAGGTCCTCATGACTAAAATGTTAATTACTTACAGACCGGGCGTCTGTTTGATGCACTGCCTATTGAGTTGAGACCCTAATGATTTGGTGGTCCTTTAAGATATATCATCATGAGACTTCATTGTAGTTGAAGTATCGACCAATGGCTTGTAGATCGGACCAAACTGGAGACAAGCGAGTGTAGTGATGGAACCCTGTAGCTTGTTGTGACTTGAGGAAGATATCCTTTGTGGGTATGTGATTGAGGGTCCCACATGGAACCACTCTAGGATTACTCGTGGGACTACCCGAGCCATCCAGTGTGGGTAATAACCTAAAGATAATGTGGGGGTTAGTACCTAGCGATCATATGTGGGTCAGCAACGAGCAATCATGCATGGGTCACCACTGAGCGATCCTGTGTGGGTCAGCACCGAGCGATCCTATGTGGCTCAGCACCTAGAGATCCTATGTGGGTCTGATAATGATTAGCGATTCTTCATGGGTTTTCCACTTAAGAGAGTAAGATGATTCAGTACTTACATCTAATCATCTCTACTACTGTACCAAAGTAATACCTATTGTGAGCAGAGTTTGTACCTTGTGGTATTTTCCTTCGTGGTAATACCTTCGTGGGAATCTTCGTGTGTGGCATACTTATGTGGTACTTGCCTTTTTCTTATTCCTTCCTTTGTGGAATAGTTGAGCTTTGGCCTTTGATTTGGACTCCGTGTTTTCCTTAGGATTGAGATGAGTATACTTGATAACTTAGGTATATGTATGGGTATATACTTATGTAGGTTCATTAGTTGATTTCATGTTATGTGGTTTATCCATGTTGGATTTTGTGAGACCTTGAGGGTCTCGGGGTCCCTACTGAGTATCTTCATACTCACCCCTTTTTGACTATGCCCGTACCCTGTTGTGTTTGGGGAAGACGACAGACATTGCTGACTAAGGACGAGAGTACAAGGACTGGAGGTGGCTCGGAGGTGGATATTAGAAGAGGCGAACCGCAGAGACAGTCGTTCATGAGTTGTACCTACCCTTCAGGTATTATTTGTGGTGGATTATCCAGGAGCTGATTTTCACCTATCATCCATCTTGTACTTTTCAGTTTTCCTTGTACTTTCTAGTTGGCCTTGTATTCTGGCCCTATTTTTACTTTCTGTACTCACTCTGTTTACTATTCAGTTTACTTGAGTTCATATCTTGTTGTGTGTTGGTTTAATGTGTTTATATGTTATAAATTCAATGCCTTCCCTATTTTAGGGAATACGCCTTAATTTCTAGTCTCTTTCCCTTAGCTTATGGAAGGCGGGTTTGGGGTAGTCACGGCACAGGCCCTAGGGGACAGGTTGTGACAAAATGGTATCAGAGGAGTCAGTTGTACCATACAACATATGACTCTAATAATTCTAACAGAAATAGTGTTAAGTGTAGTTAGTGTGTTTACCTGTTTAGGGAATCCAGTGTTGGTGCGGTGGTTGACATATCCATACACCAGGACCTTGACTTCTAATTTTTGACTTAGGGCACAAAAACAATGATTGTGTGTGTGTTTCCAAGAGTTTTCTTTGTGATCTCTTAAGACTTCTCACTAGGTATAAATTTTTGACAATTGATCACTTATTTATTTTTAGGATGCCTCCATGCAGACAACCAGCTAGGGTTCCAGATGTAGTACGCACTGATAGCCCACCGAGTGATGAGGCCTCGGTGCAGGGCCCTTTTCTAGTAGTGGCACCAGCGGAGGCACCAACGGTACTAATACCTAATGGGCCACCGATGGCACCAATCTCGGCAGTAGAGGGTGAACACCACTTGTGTGCATTGCACATGTTCCAGCGCTAGAGGCCACCCAGCTTCAGGGGAGAGACGGACCCACAGGCGGCTGAAAATTTGTTGGTGGCCATAGTGAGAGTTTTCTGACTTGTTGGGATACCAGCTAATCTCATGGTTATACTTGCCTCCATCCATCTAAAATCACCAGAACGAAGATAATGGATCTTGATGCTCCGATATCACGACAAGGTGACGCTTCTCTGAGAAATATTTGATAGCCTATTTTGGGTAGAATTTGTTTCGGAAACTCTTCACGCAGTACGTATTTAGGAGCTACTTTATCTGCAGTAGGGCATCATGATTGTGGATCAGTACTTATTAAGGTTCACTAACCTCTCTCACTACTACAAATATATGGTGTAGGACCATTTTTTAGGGCCCAGACCTTCGAGTAGGGACTCGAGTGGGAGATCAGGGCTTCAATGATCTCACATAGCATCTCGACGCAAGCCGGGTTTTAGAGAGAGCCCTCATAGTGGAGAGTTTCTTTGTTGAGTAGTCACCAGTGGTGAGACACACTACCAATCAACACGTAGCAGAGACTTCTGCAGCTAGAATCAGACAGATGACACAAAGGCCGAAGAGGACCAGACCTACAGGTTGATGACCATAGGATTCAGGGTTAGTTGTGCGGGGAACCCGAGGCAGATCCATTCATGCCATGAGTGGTCAATGTTACAGATGCGACAGGCAGGGTCACATGGCTCATGAATATCTAACCCACCATATGGATGATGAATATACGGTCGAAGGACCACCCAGGAAGAGGCCGATATTCGACCGAGGAGGTCCACAAGGAGTAGGAAGATGTGGTAGATAAGCTGGTCGTGCAGCTGGCTATGGGTGACAACTCGAGATGTTACCGTCGCCACCACCAGGTGGTCTACCCCTACTATATTGAGTAGGAGGACATGGGTGAGCTCAGCTCCAGGAAGGTTTGAATTATGATCACGGCGCTCCATAGATGAGACGAGGTACGATCTGTGTCTACTCTACCTTAGCGGCATTACTTATTGACATAGCTGTCATTCATTATTTTATTTCCACTTCCCTTGTTTGGACCTCGGAGATTCCAATGGAGTCGTTGGCTCGGTCCTTACGCCTAGAGACTTCTATGGGAGAAGATTCGATGATTACGTACTAGTTTCGGCAGTTCGAGCTTACACTGTGAGGTGAGATCATTGGTTTCGACCTCCTAGAAGCAGCGTCGAGGCATTACAACGTCATCTTGGGTATGGAATGGTTATCTATAGTACATGCTCAGATTTACTATATTAGGTACAATTTTCTGTGTGTCCTCATGGATGGGACTAGGTTAACCTTCACCGAAGACAATGGATCCTTCATAACAAAGGATGTATTTACTCGGAGGAGAGTGCTGCCAATCACTCATCAGTTGGCCAGCCCTACTCTCGGAGTAGTTGATGTGGAGAGTCCGAGCTATCTTGTGGTGGTGGACTAGTTTGCTGATGTTTTCCCTGATGATGTTTCGCGTCTATCTCCTCACAGAGAGGTGAATTTTTACATTGAATTTTACCCTGGTACGACACCAATATCTATACCAGCATATCAGATGGCTCCAGCGGGGCTTAGGGAGCTATGGGTATAGCTAGAGGACTTTTAGGTCAAGGGATTCATTCAGACTAGTGTTTCTCCTTGGATAGCCCTGATTTTTTTCACCAATAAGGGAGATGGTAGCTCAAGGCTTTGTGTTGACTATCAGCGCATGAACTAGGTGACCGTGAAGAAAAATTACTCACATCAGAGGATTTACAAACTATTAGATCAGATGAAGGGAGAATGGTGGTTCTCGAAGATAGACCTCAGATTAGGCTATCACCAGCTCAGAGTACAGGATGAGGATGTGCAGAAGACTTCATTCAAATTCCGGTATGACCACTACAAGTTCATGGTTATGCCATTCAATGTAACCAATGCTCTAGTAGTGTTCATGGGACTCATTAATAGGATCTTTCATCTATACCATGATATCTAAGTTGTGGTTTTCATTGATTACATTTCTATCAACTCGACTACTGAGGAGTATCATGCCTATCATTTGTAGGTAGTATTGGAAACACTTGGAGAGCACTTGAATTATGGTAAGCTCTGGAAATTCCAGTTCTAGATCCTAGATGTTCACTTTCTGGGACATGAAATATCTAAGGCTGGATTTGTAGTTGATCTAGCGATGATTGAGGTGGTACATTCTTGGGACCCACACAGGAGTGTGATGGAGGTACAAAGTTTCTTGTGTTTGGATGGATACTACCAGAGGTTTGTGCAAGATTTTTTCAGAGATACAGCACCACTATCAATGTTGATGAAGAAGGGGAAACCCTTTGTGTGTTTGGAGTTATTCCATCAAAATTTTAATGAGCTGAGGGAGAGGCTAACTAGTGCCCCTATCTTGAGGCTTTCGGAGGAGGGTGTATGGTACAGATTCTACAATAATGAATCAGGGACCGGACACGGATGTGTCCATATGTAGGAGTGAGCAGTGATCTCATATGGTTCTCAATATCTGAGACAAAATTAGTAGAACTACACAACCCATGACTTGGAGTTAGCAGTAGTGGTCTTCACCTTGAAGACTGGTGACATTACTTGATGGGCGAGCGTTTTATAGTGTACTCTGATAACAAGAGTCTCAGGTATAACTTCTCTCAGAATAACGGAAACCATAGACAACGATGATGGCTTGAGTTCCGCCAGAAATATGACTTCTAGATAGTCTATACTCCTGGGAAGGGGGACTTTGTAGCAGATGTGCTCACCTGGAGATCTGGTATTCAACTTCTCGATGAGGTGATAGAGCAGTTTTCCTCTTTGTAGATATCCTTTGTGGATCGAGATTGAGAAGATTTTATTTAGTCCCATATAGTCACTCCTCCACTTCTTCCGTGAGTCAGGGAAGCATAGCGTGGGGATGCTGACTACGAGGCTCAATGTGCTCAGATATCCATTGGGAAGGCAGCTTATTGATTTTATGAAGGTGGGGACCATACCATCCTCTTAAATGGATGTACCATGGTACCATTGTCACTTCGAGAGGATGTTATGAGGGAGCTCCACACATCCTCTATATTGGTACATACAGGAGTGGCGGAGATGTACCAGGATCTCTGATGACATCAATGGTGGTCGGGAATGATGAAAGTAGTTGTAGAGTTTGTCTCATTTTGCCTCACTTGGCAAAAAGTGAAGGCGGAGCATCAGGTACCAGCAGGCATGGTTCAACCTTTAGAGGTCCCAGAGTTCATGTGGGATGGGATCACCATGGACTTCTTGACAGTACATCCACATACATCCATATGTCATGAATCATTTTGGGTGATCATTGACTAACTCACCATGTTGTACCTCTTCTTACTGATCAGAGATCAGGGTTCAGTAGAGAGCATGGGATGCCCTTATGTGCAGAAGATTGTGAGTTTACATGGAGTACCCTCTATGATTGTCTATGATCATGATGAACGTTTTACTTCCCTATTATGGAAGGTGGCATATGAGGCTTTTAGGACACAACTTCGTTGGAGCACCATCTTCCATCCTCAGACAGATGGTCAGACTGAGCAGACCATTAAGACCCTAGAGGACTTGATATGTGCTTGCATATTCAACTTCAGTCACAGCTGGGAGGATCACTTGCCTTTTTTGGAGTTTGCATACAATAATAGCAATCAATTCACCATTGGGATGACAACTTTTGTGGTGTTGTACGGACGACCTTGCAGATCAGCTTTGTGCTTGACTGACCCAGGGGAGTCAGCACTCGTGTTACTAGATATTGTTTGGGCTACTACAGAGAAAATTCAGATCATCCTAGGGAATATTAAGACTGCACGAAGCAGGCAAAAGTCCTATGCCGATAGGAGATGAAGACCTCTAGAGTTTGAGGATTGTTACCATGTCTTCTTACGGGTCTAACCCCGATGAGTTTTGTCGAGAATTGGCCGAGGAGGAAAGTTATCTCCGAGGTTTATTGGAACCTTTCTTGTACATATCAGAGTTGGCGAGGTGTCTTACCACTTATCCCTTTCACCTCAGTTGCACCGAGTGCACGAAGTCTTCCCCGTATCCCAGATGAGGCGATACGTGCCCGACACTTCTCACATCATCGACCGCGGAGAGATGGATATCGAAGATGGGGTGACTTTTATGGAGGTTCCGGTAGATATTGAGGATCGATAGGAGAGGTTTCTTCTTAGGTAGTCGATACATCTGGTGCACATTCATTGGCGGCGCGAGAACCTCTTAGAGAGCACATGGGAGTGAGAGGCTCAGATACCTGCTCAGTACCCCCACTTGTTTACCTAGTTTGTGAAGTGTCTTATAGAGACATAATGTCCTTAGGTGTGTATAATTTAATGACTAGGATATTCCATGTAATATTTTTAGTCATATGAAAATTTTCAATGACCGCGAAATTTCACGGCGCATTATTTCGAGACCTGGAGTGCCCAGAATGAATTTTTGAACTTTTTTTGGTACATTTAGTAAACGTGTGAGTGAGTTTTTCTAACTTCTGAACTGGTGCTCAGAAATGAAATCCTAGGGCACTGTTGAACTTGCAACGCTGATATTCACTTAAGGGGACCTTAACCTCGACTACAGTATTCCGAGGGTGAAAGATAGAATTTGGGTTTTTTGTGAAAGAATAAAATAAAATAGAATTGTATAACATTTTATTTTATTTTGAACTCCCATGTGAATGTTGAGAGGTGGGGACCACAAGAACTAAACCTCCCATGTGAGGTTATGGAGGTGGGGACCACCATAATTAACCTCCCAAGAGGGTTATGGTGGTGGGGACCACCCAAGAATAAAAACCCCTGGAACTCCCTCTTGAATGTGGTGAAGCCTCTTAAACTTCCCCCCACTTTAAAGTTGTGACCCCTTTAATTAATTATACCGACTCAATTAATTAATTAAAAAAATTTGAAATTGTTACAACATATTCTATAATGTTGGCTAATTTATTTTTTGGTGGATTGGGGGGAGGGTTCTTAGCATTGGATAAGGAGAGAAATTTTTGGAGAATTACACTTCTCCAACGAAGAACGCTCTTCCAACAAAGAACGTTGATGAACGACTTCAACTTCTTCCTCAGGAAATCCTCCAATGTGGGATGTCTTCAATCAATGACCATCCTTCCCTCCTCATCGACATCAACAAAAAAATTGACTGAGGTTGGATGTTTGAATTTTTCCCCATCATGTTCTTGACAATTCATAGTGAATCAAGGTAGAAATTATAAACACTTGCAACTACCCTAACGTGGAGGGTGTGGGCCTAACGAACATGGACCGACCTCTCTGCATTTTTCTTGATTTTTTGTTGTGTTCCCCACAATGGAAGAGGGAAGTGACCAAAGCCAGTGAATGGAACTGTTGGGACTCAGATACGGAGGACAACACACCACCGGCTAGGACAAGGTGGAAATGCTACTGTGGCCCTCACATCGTCCCGCGGACCTCTGCGCCACCTCACGACCTCTCCGCCACACTGAGGCCACCTTTCCTTCTGGACGGGTCACCAGACTAGGCTTCCTAGTGCTGGTCAGGCCGGACCCACCAAGAAACCCCTTCGATTTTACCCTAAAACGAGCTAAGATGCTCCCCCAACTTCTGAAAACCATAACTCCTACGTGAGCCAGGAGTGATAGGAATGATGATGGAAAATGGAAATCTAGAGTGTCTTGGGACTTAAAAACCCAAACATTGAGTGGCCCTAGGGTTACCCTGCATGGTTTGGAAAACTATGCACCAACCATGCGATTGCCCCTATCTCTCCTAGGGACTTCGCATGTCTTGTCCGTACGGTCTGACAAACCATGTGCTGCCCGTGTAGAGCCCACTGTTAAGGGTGCACAGTTTCTTGGGCTGGCTGCACGGTTTGTTCAGACCCTGTGCCAACCATGCGGCCCTGCACAACCTCCACAACTTCTGTCTGCCTGGTCTGGGTCAGGTCGGGTCATTCTGACCGGGTCGAACGGGACCTGGACTAGCTTCGACCAATTTCTGCTCTTTTGGCAATAAATCTAATATCGAGTGTCCATTTTACGAACCATCTGCAGCACCAGAAACATTGGAGCGAGATTGTCCCTTTGGTATACCTCCCCTATAGATTTGGATAATGTTGGGGATCAATCGGGTAGGATGGAGTACAAATCCAACGAGGCCCTCATAAATAAAAGGCTATTAACATACATACTGGGGATCTGTTTGATGCACCATCCATTGCGTTGAGACCCCAATGAGGTGGTGATCCTTTGAGATACTTCTTCATGAGACTTCATGGTAGTTGGCGTATAGACTAGTGGATTGTAGTGAAAACTCTCCTGGAGACAAGCGAGCATAGTGCAGGAACCCTATAGCTGGTTGTGACTTGAGTAAGAGATACTTCGTGGGTCTGTGATTTAGGGTCCCACATGGTACCACTCTAGGATTTCAAGTGGGAATACCCAAGGGATCCTGTGGGGGTCAGCACCTAGTGATCCTGTGTGGGTCAGCACCGACTGATCCTATGTGGGTCAGCATCGAGCGATCCTTTGTGGGTCAGCACCGAGCGATCCTGTGTGGGTTATCACCAAGTGATCCTTTGTGGGTCAGCACCTAGAGATCCTATGTGGTTCTGATGATGATTAGTGATCCTTTATTGGTCAGCCTCTTAACCAATTATGATGATTTAATATTTTCATGAAATCATCTCTACTACTATACCTAAGTTATACCTGGTGTTAGCTGACTATGTACCTTGTGGTATTTTCCTTCATGGTAATACCTTCATGGTAATATTCTGTGTGGCGTACCTATGTGGTACATGCCTTCGTGGTATTACATCCTTTGAGGAACAGTTGAGCTTTGGGATTTGATTTGGTCAATGTGTATTCCTCATGATTGAGATGGGTATACTTGATAACTTAGGTATATGTATGGAAATATACCTTAGTAGGGTCGTCAGTTGATTTCAAGTTGTGTGTTTTATAATTGGTGGATTTTGTGTGTCCTTGAGGGTCTCAGGGTCCCTACTGAGTATCGTTATACTCATCCATGCACGGGTTATTCCCACACCCTTTTTTGTTTGGTGCATACAATGAACATCGCTGACTGAGGACAAGAGTACCAGGACTGGAGGTGGCTCAGAGGTGGATGTTTGAAGAGGAGAACCGTAGATATGGTCATTCATGAGCTGTACCTACCCTTCAGGTAGGATTCATGGTGGACGATCCATGAGCTACTTTTCACCTCTCAGACGTCATGTACATTCCTGTTTTCCTTGTACTTTCCTGTTGGTCTTGTATTATTTCCCCTTTTTACCTACTATACTCACTCTATTTACAATTCAGATTAATTGATTTCATATCTTGCTATGTTCTTGTTGCGTTTGTTTACAGGTTATAAAGGCAATTCCTTCCATATTTTAGAGAATACACATTTGGTGCTAGTCTCCATCCCTTAGCCAATGGAAGGCGGTCATGGGGTAGTCACGGCACAGGCCCCGGGGGACGTGCCGTGACATGAGAATATCCTTAATCTGTCCTACCCTTTCTTTAATCCCTCAAGGCAATCTAAGCTCTCATGAAGCCCCTCTTCATGCTTTTCAAGTCACATATTCAAGTAATGGTTTCTTTTTTTTCATTATTATCAATGTTTCCTTATATTTTGACATCGTTTTATTTTATATTTCAAATGTTGAGGATGTTTTATAACCTCCCCCATAATCCCCTATTATGTTTTTATAAAGGGATACCTATTTCTCTATCATTTATCCCTCCCATGTATACCCATTACCATGCTGAAATTGCGTAAGAGTTATTCCATTTATCATATTTCTTCATGTTTCTTTATTATGTTACATATTATATTTTAAAGTTCCTTATATTGGTACATGTATATATATATGAACCCATTTATGTCCATTTCATGTATATGTTATGAGAGACCCATTTCTCTCTCAGAAACAATTTTTATGAATTTTTATGTCACACCATTAGGCTATCAAAATTGCATCACGATTATACATGAAAAAATCATCGTGTAATGAACAACATGTCCATTTATCTTTCACGGTTATTCATAATTATGAATATATACTTATTGATTATATATTCTCACGTATGTATTAAAAATTAATTTATCATGGAATAAATTAGTATGTTGAATGAATCCATTTTACATGATAAATATTACACACTTAATCATGAGATTAAAATGATTTTCAAGAGAGCGCCCTGATAGTGCTCCAATGCACTGGGTAATATTTAGTATCATGATAAACCAAGTGAAATTAGGGTTTTATCATTATAATTCATGATAAATTTGTGTTTAATCGTGGTTTTCAAATTTCAATTATCCTAATGTCATGCTAATATCATGTTGTACTTTATTTCCACATTTCCATGTGATGATAATCATGCTATATCATGCCTTTATGTTCAGGTTTCTATTTTTCCATTGATATTCCAATTGCCGATTGTATATTGGATTCTTCATGTAATTCCTCGTTTAATCCTTTACTGGGATTTATATCTCTCCCCTTTTTTTATATTTTTCATCATGTTGTCCCATGCAGTGTTCAGTACGAAGGAATGAGTGGGTCATATCATATAAGTTTGAAATAAAGATATTTTATTTCAAGGTTTATTTTGTTTTGTAATGTTATTAATTTCCCATGACATTAGACATATCTATCCTCATAGTTCTATTTAGTGAAATTTTATGTAATAAATCATTTTTGAATATGAAATAATGATAAAGGTTGTTATAGTAGGAAACTGAGGATAGGATTAGTTATTTTTTGGATTAAGGTTATAAAACTCTTCTGAAAGCCATAAGGATAAGACTAAGTATAATAAAATAATCCATAAATTTTTCTGAGTATAAATTAAGTGTTTTATCAAAAAAAATATCTCTCTTTGGATACGACCATGTAATAGTTGCTCTTGCACATATTTATCTAGTGGTAAAACCAGAAAACACTGCATTGAGATAGACTCAAACAAGAATTGGTGCATGAAAACATGAATTGATAGACTCGTGGTTCAACATTCTAAAAGGATATGCTTTGGTAAATCCAAAATCATATTATGAACAATTATTAAGGGAGAAAAAAAATCCCTTGAGAATATATGCTATGAAATAGATAAGGGATAACATTGATTGAGGCCTAGAAATTTATAAGTCAATGATATAAATAGAATTTATAAGTTATCCCTTTTGTCATTGGTTTCTCATTTATGTTTTTAATAGTTTAAAATACTTACCAATAATTTTCCTTTTATTCAATCCAATGGTTGGTTATATGAGGAATTCTATTAACAATTGATGTGGAGGGAAATTCGATGAATGTCCCAATGACATTTTCAATAAAATAGGATCTCAAGTTGGACATGTTGTGATAATTCCAAACCAACATTCAAAAATTACAATTAAAATTGAAAAAAAATTTAATACCCAAAGACGTAAAGGAAGAGTAAGATGACATCCTATGACGTTCTATCTGATAACAAAATTAGGAAATAAACCCCAATTTCCTTCATGGAAATAGAGTGTAATGAAGTTGGATGGGAAATGTAATAAATGACTATGATATGTTTTATGTGTGAAATGGAAGAGGAAAAATTATCCAATTTCCTTGAATGACTGGATAATGTGATCGATGGAAACATAGTTTCATATAAGGAATCATACACAGTTCTATGTCATAAATGTGGAGATGTTGGGCATGAACCAAGACAATTATCTACTACAAGGGATGACATGTTGGATAAGAATACGCAATCTACATGAGCATGGGAGCACTATAATTCCTATACTATGTTTGATTATGATGAATGAATTACATGTAACCACTTCAAATTAGTTTGTCGTAATGTATTTCAATTCATGTCATATTAGTATATCTTTTATGTTTTCAAATAAAATTGAGTCTCGAGTAGAAATGATATTAAATCACTAGGAAAAAACTTATATAAGTGTTGTATCACATGTTGAATTATGTGGGAATGTTCTTATAGAAAATATTATAATTCTCCCATTGATGGAATTTGAGGAAAAATGAAAAATTCATTGTATATGCTTCAATGAAATAGAAGTTTCAGGATAATGACTATCATACACATGATCTAGAGTTTGTAGTAGTGATCCTTTCCTTGAAAATATAAAGGAATTATATATTTGGGGAAACCTAGGAAATATATACAAATCACAAAATCCTTATGTATATATTTAGACAGAAAGTGTGGAATATAAACCAACGAAGAAAATTAGATCTGATCAAAGACTTGGAATGCTCAATTCACTACCATTTGAGGAATGTTAATAAAGTTGAATATGTTATACGTTGAAAGGATACAACAATCGTATCATTTATGATAATTGTAAAGGATTCGGTCTTCTTAGATTTGATGAAGATCGACATGGAAATCATAAAGAAGGGAAAATAATCAATCATGTCACAAATGATTGCTCAATCGTCTTTTTTAAAAAGGATAAAGGATGTTCAAAAGGATGATGTAGGAATTCAAAAGAAAGTGGAAACCATTTGAATATGTAAATAATTGGATTTCAATGATAATTAAAAATGAATTATGATATTTTAGTCACGACTATGTGTTCAATCAAAATTGGAGTTAAAGAATGAACTTTTGAATGATACACATAATTTGAATTTATCCATTCACCCAAGAAACACAAAGATGTATCGAGATCTCTAAGAGGAATTTTTGTGGGATAACATGAAGAAAGAGATCATTGCGTCTATTAAAATGTGCATAATATGTTAGAAATTCAAGGATGAGAGGTAGAATTCTATGGTGCTCATGCAACCACTACCCATTCCAACATGGAATTGGGAAAACATCACTATAGAATTTGACACCTGACTCCCGAAGACATCCAAAAGAAACAATGGTATCTTGGTTTTTGTTGATAAAATTATAATGACTAATCACCTCCTTATGAAATGAGATGATTTCTCATTGGATCAAATTAAATAAATATACATTAGAGAATTAGTAAGGTTGCATGGAGTACTACTGTCGATTATATCCGATCAATATCCATGAATCTCCTTGATGTTCTGGAATAGTTTTCAACGCACTCAATATACTGAGCTAAAAATTAGTACGAATTATCATTCTCATACTAATGGCCAGTCTGAACAGACTATCTTGCCATTTGATGACATGTTGAGATCTTTCTCAATGGTGTTTAAAGGCAGGTGAGAGAAACATCTTTCACTGGTGGATTTCTCTTACAATGACAGTTTCCACTAAAGCATCCAAATGGATCCTTAGGAATCCCATTATGGGATGAGGTGTTGAAAACATACATGTTGGGATGGTTTTGGGGAATGAAAGTGTATTGGTCCATAAATAGTTGAAGAAATGGCGGAAGATGCTAATAAAATCTTGTATCATATCAAAGCATCCCAAAGTCAACAATAGAGTAGTACTAAAATTCATCGACATGACCTAGATTTTGATGTTGGATACATGTTATTACTCTTCATATCACCATGAAAGAGTTTTATGAGATTGGGGGACAATGGAAAAATTATTTCATGGTACATCCTCCCTTTTTAGATCCTTGATCGCATTAGAGTAGTCTCTATAAACTAGAACACCCACCAAACCTATCTCAAGAACACAATGTATTCCATATATCACTCATGAGGAAGTAAAAACCTGACCCATCATTTCTACTCAATCCAAAGTGGGTACCATTGGATAATATTCTCTTCTATGTAGTGAAGTCGGTGAAGATAACAGATCATTGAGAAACTATTCTATGAAATAAGATGATTCCCCTCATAAATGTGTTGTAGAGAAACCACAAGTTTGAAGAAGAAAATGGGAACCTGAAGAAGTGATAAGGCAGAGTTACCCTTATGTCTTTTAGTATGGGGAAAAGAAAATTCGAGGGTGAAATTTCTGAAGGGGGAATATTGAAACCACCAAATAATTTAAGAATAAAATTACCTTTATTTAAAAGACATATAGATATATAAAACAAATGCACTATTTTTTTATTGGGGTTAAATTAAAATTAAGTATCATTATCATTGATAATATAGTCGTTGAACAATGATCACATGACTGATATAAATATAAGTTTTTAGAAAATCCATTCTACACAGACAAAAGACATAATTACTTCATCCAATAAACTCGGGCCATACAAAGTGCATTTTTTGGATCTCAGAAAGGATATAGAATCACTAGGCATTACTCTTATCCAAGCCCAAGATAATCTTCAACATGTTAATCTTGAATGGAATCACCTATAGGAGAATTTCATGTTAATAGAGATTACCACCTGGTTGATTAATCTAAGACACCCCAAGAGTCTGTCACCATCAAACACCTTAGCTTAGGTCTTATGAGGGTGTTATAAGGGGTTATGTTATAAAGTATTAGTTACTTATTGAGTAATCACTTTTTATAAATAAATGTTTTATTCCATCAATTGTTTTATAGTAATATTATTTCATAATAAATATGAATTTGATAAATTTAATTTTCGTGTAAATATGTTACATTTGAGAAATATTTTCATTATTATATTAGAAAGTGATTTTATTAATAATATTATAAATTTTATTTATAAATGATGATTATATAAATTTATTATATATAAATAATTAGGAAATCAGTTTTATAAGAGTTATATTTTTATATGATAAAACAAGAAGTGTAATTTTCTTAATTAAAGAATTTATTTTAAGGAAATAAGGATTTTTTGAAATATTTAATATATCAATAAAATATCACTAAAAAATTAATTTTATTAAAAATGAATGAATATATAATTTTTATGAAGTCAAATTTATTATTTATTCTGATTTGAAAACTGTTTTTGTCAAAACTGATGACTTTTCAATAAATGTTGGGTTCATTTTAAAAGTGCAAATTAAAATATTTAGAAAATAATTAAGATAAAATTAATATTATTTTTGGAATCTGGACATCTAAATTATCCAATGGTTAATTTTTCATAATTTTCTGAGATTGTCGAATTTTTGTGTAAAAATAAAATACCGTATAAATAAAATATGTGTTTTAAGACATCATAATTACCCAAAAATGATGTAATAAATACTATAATGGGAATTATTGGTCCAATATATGTTTTCCATTTAAATAATTTGTTTTTAGATTATTTGTGTAACTTTATAATTCCATAGTGAATCCTCCAAAATGTATAATATATTTTATGATTTAAAATCCATTTCCTTGAGGGTGTGACTCACCTCCAGATAAGAAATCCTAGTATATTAATTTATTCATCCATTAGAATAATAAAATAATTTTTACACACATCAATCGCAAAAACAAATTGGAGAAAACAATTTTATGGTTTTTGATTTTGAATATTTAGTTATATAGATTCCAAAAACAATGTTTGTGAAATATTAAAGAATTCACCCCTCATTTCCTATATAAACCCACCCATTCTCCCACAAATCATCATAAAAAATCCTTGTATATCATTCCAAATCTATTCTACCGTCTCTATAATCCACTAAGGTGGCCCAAGATCTCGTGAAGACCCACTTCATACTTTTCAAGTCACACACTAGAGTAATTGTTTTTGTTACTCTCTCGTTTGTATGCAAGATTGATTATATTGTTACACCATTTTCATTTCAATTAAAAATTGCATGGTATGTTCTAAAAAATACACCATACAAACCCTATTATGTTTTTATGGTGTGAAACATCGTTCTCTCTCCTTAATCACTCCAATGTACACATGTTATGCTGCAGCAATTTCATAAGAGTTATTCCATTTCTCCACTTTCTTCATGTTTCTATATTATGTTACACATTTAAATTTGATATTCCTTACGTTGGAAAATGAATCAATATTACCCCCACTAATTAAATTTCATGTATATATTATGATATAAATGTTTCTCTCTCAAAAAACCTATTTTATAAAATTTTATGTCACGTCATTAGGCTACTGAAATTGCACCGGGATTTTCCATGCCAAAATAATCATGTAGTGAACACCAAGCCCATTTATATATCAAGGGTATTCAATTTTATGCACATATAATTATTGATTATATTAATTCATGTATCTATTCCACATTACATTATCATTGAATAAATGATTTTGTTTAATGAATTCATTTTATATGATCCATAGGAGACACTTGAGCATAACATTAAAATGATTATGAAGGGTGCACCCTGATATCACTCTAATGCATTGGGTAATGTTTAATATCATGATAGGCCATGTGCAATGATGGTTTACTCATGAAAATACATGTGAAATGATGGTTTTCTCTTTCTAATCCATTTTTAATGAAACTTGGCTCATGCTAATATAATTTTGTATGTTGTTGAAACATTTATATGTTATGATAATCATACTATATCATGCCTTTAAGTTATTATTTCTATTATGATCCATTAATATACATATTTCTGAACATGTTTGGTATTCTTCATGTTATTTCTTGTTTACTCCCTTACTGGGATTTATATCTCACCAATTTCATATATATTTCCTCAGATAATCCCATGTAGTGTTATGTACGAAGGAATTAGTTAGTCATATTTTAGAAGTTTGAAATAAAGATATTGTATTTAATGTTTTATTTTCTTATGTAATGTTCCTAATTTACCATTAAAATATACCTCTAGATCCTCAATGTTTTATTACGTTAATTTTAATTTAATAATAATTTTTAAATATTAAATAAAGCATAGGATTGTTATAATGGGTAGTCCAAAGTTCAGTCTCAAGCCCCTAACAGACCTAATGTGTTTCATCAAGGGTATCACACCTCAATTTAAGTACCAAAATACATTCATTAGACATAGAAATAAAAATGTAAAAAGGAATAAACATGGAGTAACTATATATATATATATTACATCCTACCTATTGGAAAAATATTATAGACCACTTACCTCATGATTCTAAACAATACCCCCATCAAACAAAAACCCATGATTCAAGATAAAATGTCCTAAAAAACAATGGAAAAGAAAACCCTAGAAAACAGGGGTTTAAATCTTCTGGATGATAGGAAATTTTACACTACGAATATATAAGAAAATAAAAGGATATGAAGTTGATGAGTTAACAAATATATTTATTCACATGAAACATCATTCAAAATGGCTCAATATTATTGGAGAGTCACCCATGGTATATTAGAGATCTCTTGATTCAACACCTCTGTTATTGGGGGTCGAATGAGAGATAAAATTAGGGATTTAACCTTAAATATTGAGAGGTAAAATGGACCTTTTCCCACTATTTAAGAGTACCATGGTTTTTTCCACACAATTATCCAAATCGTGAGCCAATAATACAAATCCTGTTATCAAATAGGGGGCCATGTATTATGGTCTGAATGGCCATACGTATAGTTTGGAAAACCATGATAATATCTTGTTCCTTCCCCTATCCTTGAGAGGAACATCTAAAAAAGGTTTTCGGAAGACCCAAAAAGTTTTCAAACTATGCGAGGTCTATGTCCTCAGCTCTGTCTGAGACACCAAAACTCTGCACAATTATGGTTCAAGGTTAATCAAACCATGCATTATCAATATAACTTGCACAATTTGGACTCGTTTCCACAATTTCAAAACCCAATCGCATAGGATACCGCTTAAATTTGTTTTAATTCTTATAAAAAACTATTTACAATTTAAAAATGGAATTTAACGAAAAAAATTAATTGGGACATACCTCATCTTAGGTTTAGTATCTTTCATAGAATATGGTGAAAATATACTTTATAATATATCAGTTATTCTTGAGTTTAGTAATTATTACAATGATTATCCTTATTATATTTCACTCATTTTTATCATCATGTTTGATTCTAATTAAACTATCAATAGTTATAGTTAGATATTCCAAGAGTGAATAAACTAAATTATTTTAGTTATTTATTTTAAACTTATTTATGCATGCATGCATAGTAAAAACTCATAAATCATAAACTTATTCTACTTTAATGATATTGGGTTCTGAACTAAAGATAAAATCTAGAAACTCAATGAAATTTATATACCACATTCTTCCACTAACACCAAAATGTAAACAGCTAAATGAAATTTAAATGGGATGTGAATTTATGTTTTGATGAATTTTTAATAATACACACTCATGTTCTCTAGATTTAAACTCATATAGTTAATGTTATAATTTAATTTTTTCTAAAACAGCACAGAAAAAATTTTAAAAATGAGATTATTGTTTCAATTTATAAATATAATCATATAGGTTGATAATGGATGAGCTTTCATATTTAGAGGATCATTTTAATTGACATTTTTAAGAATTTTTTCATTAAACATCCTTAAAATTATACAAAGTATTCCATAAGAATTATTGTTCATTGAATAACTAATATGTATTTTTATATAATAATTTTGGACAAATAATAAAATAAAAATTTTATAGTAGTAATATATAATTTTTTAGGAAAAAATTATAGTATAAATCCTATGGATTCCTTCAATTCAATAGCTTATTATTGTTTATCATTAATATATATCTTATAAAACCTTTTTATAAAAAACATTTATTACTCAAATATTAATAATAAAAAATAAGTTGGAAAGGAATATTAAGGTTAAAATATTTTAAAATTTTCATAAAAATCATACTTGTTCAATCAGTAATATATTTTGTTGGGTTACCTAAGTGCATAATATATCTATCCTATACCATAATTGGTGCAAGATGAATTGATTTTTTTTCAAATCATCGTCTATGGTGAGAATTCAAATAATTTTTTTGGAATATTTTTCATCATGAAAATTATAACCTAAATTGATGAATATAATAGACTAAGACTAAAAATAATACACAAGTGAATATAATGATATTGATGACAATAATACCTGAAAATATCATTTCCCATAAGTGTTTATATACGTTTTGGTCTAAAAAATACAAGGGGAGAAGTTTCAAAGTCCTAAAAATGTAAACCTAAATAATTAGATTAATATAAGAGAAAAATTTCATTCTTACTCTTGATGTATTACATGGTTTATTTTCCTCAAACTACATCCATTAATTTTTGAAATTGAAAAATATATTAAAAAGTCACCACCCATATACCTATAATAATGATTATCTATATATTACATTTCCAAATTATCTCTATAAATACTTTAATAAAAACATTAAACCAAATTTATATTTTGAAACAGATATAAATTTTTGTTGATTTATGTTATAAATAATTTTTTACAAAAACTAAATAAATGAAGTACTAATAAAATTTTGTTTACATGACTATAAAATTTGTTACTTTTTAAATAATAAGTTATCTTTACACCATAATAATATGTTAATCCCATAATATATTCATTATAAAAAATATGAGTTATGTTAAAATGTCCAAAAAATATTAGTCATATATGTTAAATAATTTTTTATAGTGAAATAATTTCAATAAATCTACGGATCATGAAAATACTACGATATTCCTTAATTGTTTTTTGTAATATTATTACAACTATGAAACATGGTCATATTTTAAATCATATGTGTAAACCTTCTATTGTCCAAATGTACACTTGAAAACTTATAAATATGAATTTTAATTTTAATATCATTATATTATATAGAACTATTGGAAAAAACATATTATCATTTAACATCTAAATGATACATTAAAAAGAAATTGTTCTCTAGATAAACATAATCAAATTATTTTAAAACAATTTTTATGTGTTTTTTCAAATGACTAATTATTAGGTTGAAAAATATAAAAAATTAATTCAATTCAGGAAAATAATATTCATCATTTTAGGGAATATATGAAGAAAACAATGTAATTATTTCATTTTATCCATAACGAAGTGATACGTTTATTTATTTGACATGTCAATTTTATATTCATAATTTAAATTGACACTTTAATCATTAGATAACCACAAAATGACACTCGAAAAAATCCATTTATTTCATAATTAACACAATTTATAAATATAATTTCATATTTTTTATGGTTCTAGTAAATTGAAAAATAATTATTGGGGTAACCAAAATTTTTGAAATCATAAAATTTTTCATCCATAGAAGTCCCACAATTCATCATGCATTTATTTAAAAATTCTATGAAATATATTTAGATCATATAGAATTTCTTTAATCTTCTATATATATAAATAAGTTTATTAGAATAAGTTATACATTTACTCACATCCTTAGATGTATTAGAAAATGTTATTCCTTTTTTCAACCATAATATATGTAACATCAATTGAATTACTTTTATTCAATGTAATCATGTATTAATTTTCATAAAATTTATTTTAGCATCCAATTTGACATAATTCATTATTTTTATTTAATCTATATATATATATATAATTTGAAAAATTTTGAAATTTTACATCATATAGATGGTAAAAATCATAAAACTCCAAACACATTATCTGAATATGGTATTAAAGCTCATAATAAAATAAAAATATTCCAAATATAAGTATAAAATTATTTTTATTAACATTCCCACTATAAATAATTTTTTAAGTTTTAAACATGATATTAATTTTTTTTCTTAATTTAAAAACATTATTTAGTACATTATAATAATTATGAATTGTTTTAAACATTTAATATATAGTAATACATTGGTAAATTATATTAAATTACTTAGAAATAAGACCATAAATAATATAATTTGTAACTCTTAAATTTAAATCATATTTAGACTATTATATAATTCTATACAATTCAGGTCCACTAGAATGAATATTATAAAGTATAATAGCGTTCCAAAAAACATTCAAAACCAACTTTTTGATATAGATAGTATTATTAGTCCACCATTACGTATAATTTTTTCTATTAAAATATTTTTGAATAACATATATTTTTTATCTACATGATAATCAATTTTATGATCATAAAAAATTAAATTATATAATTGTTAATAACTTATAAATGGGAATCATTACAAAATATTTCCCAAATAAATATTCAAATGATTTAATAGTGGGGAAAATGAGTACAAAAATTATTTATTTTATTATAAATTAGTAAATTCCCTTTTAAATATCTTGTATCAATATTTATTTGTTATTAAAAATGAAGTGAAAATAAAATTCATAAATAATTTAATTTGAATGTTTTTATTGATTTTAAACAGTACAAATAAAATCCATTTCTCCTATCCACCAACACCAAAAATGGGTTTGATGAGATTTATTACAATAACCTTTCAAATCATGTTATTCATTCCTGAGTTTAGGAAACTATATAAAATTATTTAAGATGTCCAAATTATTTTCCTATGTACTTTATAAAACATTCCTTCTATTGATCATAATCCAACACTAAGTTTCAATATTTTTTACATAATTTAAGTAAAAAAATAAACTTACAAATTTAGAAAATATGAATTTAATTTTTTCCACAATATAATTAAAAAAAATTGATCATATCAAATAAAATTTTTTAAAATGGTATAGAAGTAGTTTATTTTTAATTGTGCATAATATATGATAATATTTATTTGTAATAACATATCATTATCAAAATATTCTATTCTAATGTCATATTCTTTTCATGAGTAATTCTCATTATAAGGGGGAATATTATTTTTTAAGGAATTGGTTTTAACTATTTAAGTAGTGATATTAAAATATGAAAATTAATTATGTGATCTTTTTTTGGTAATTCCTGATAAAATCATAATTATTCTAATTGAATCCCACTAATATATTTAGTCAATACACTAAAATTTAGTACAAAAAAAATTATAATAGTTATTCTTGGAAAAAATATAAATTCAATTTGAATGATTTGGTTTGTTGATCAAAATATATTTTTCATTATAAATCAAACATATGTAATTTTAAAATTTTAAAAAAGTACATACATTTGTGTAACCTACATTTTTTTTATCAATATGCAATAGGGAAGTCATATAAAAACATGTTGGATAAAGGTAATATCTCTTTTCATCTAACTATATAATTGTAATTTTTCATTTCCTCCAATTTTTTATCTTTTAATTTCAAAAATACTTGAGTTTTATAAAAAATTTAATGATACCTCATTCTTCTACATACTTTTTATCATTAAATTGAATTAATATAATCTATAATCTAGAAAAAATCATACTTTTATAATATTGAACTCAATATTGAAAATCTTCTAAAAGGGTGAATAAGTAATTTGATAAATAAAATCATGAAATTATAAATCATACAAAATAATGATCCATACTATTCCAAAAAATATATATGAGTTTATAATATGTTTTAAAAATTTATAATTCTTAATTAAATTTTGATAATTAAAATGAATTCAATAAAAACAAAAAAACCCTTAAATTATCCAATATTATTAAATTCATTTATTACAAAAAATTAATATTGTGAAATTAAAAATAATAATCAGTATTAACAAATATCTTGTTTCATATGAGAATTATAAAAACGTTTTTTTTTGAAATAAATTGATCATTAAAAACTACTCCAATAAGTATTATTCATTAAACACATATTATTCCAACCATATACAATGAAATAAATAAAGGTTATGTACACATTACATAACATGTAGTTTTTATTCATTTTTATGTTTTACACGTCCTATGAATTTACAAAACATGAGGACAAAATAAAATTTAACAATTAAATCATATACATGAAAACCTTATCCCAAAAATACACATTTTGTACCATCATTCAAATGTGGTTGGTGGTTGATGTAATTTAGTAAAACTATTTATTGTAGTTCTTTTTGTTTGAAAAGTATTATACCTTGACCACAACAATTTTAATCCCATAAATGTCAATTCCAACTACCGCATGGAAAAAATAATTTTTCAAATTAACATAATTTTATTATGTAATATAAATTATTTTAATTTAATAACTCATTGATATAATTAATGTTATTAATTATTCATTATCATCTATTTCACCACATGGGTATTGGTAATTGTTTATCTATTGAAGCTGATTATGTAGAATATGTTTATTTAAAATGAATCATAGTTGGATTTAAATTACTTATATAAAAATTGATTACCTTCATATTGTTTCATATACTAATTAATCACCTCAAGTCAAATGTTTTTTTATATAATAGTGTTTATCGATATAACCAATACAATATGATAATTTTTAAAATATTTTTTAAAAAATATATATACATTGTAAAAGAAAATCACATCATGTAAGAGTATTTATTCTCTTCAAGATAGTGTGTTTGATATAAGAAAACATGTTATACTATTTTTATAAAATATAATGAAATAAAATTCTTGGTTAAAAACATTTATAAAAAAAATTAAGTTGAATAAATAATTGAAAATTTTTATAATTCCATGATATTGTCTATTTTATATTTTTAGGAAATAATAATAATGAAATTATGAAAACCACTATAATAATTATCAAATTAAAAAGTATTATTTTTATTTAAAAATTTAATGAAACAACAATCACCCCCATATATCTTTCCAACAATCCCACCACTACACTATGTTATTGTTGTTGTAAAAGTTAAATAAAAAACAATAAAAATCCAAATACAGTGTGTTGGGATAAACTGATGATGTTGAACTAGGACTTGAATTGTTTTTGTTAGAACATTAACCAATTCATAAGATCATTAAGGTAGTCATTCAATATGATGAAATTTTTTTTAGTTTCTAAATTACTTATTTTCTTTTATCAAATATATTAAAATCATTTTATATTACTTTATTCATCTTTAGACATCATAATATTTATCAATTTATTAGTGTATTTATAAAAAAATAATCCAATAATTTTTTCTCTAGTATTATCAACCCTTAAAAAATTACAATAAGTATCAAGTAAATCTATTTTATCATCAAGAACAACTAATTTCATATATTTAGGCTACAATAAAAAAATTATTTTCTACCAATTAATCATATTTCAATTAAGAAGACTATATCTATTGAAATTTTAAATCATTATCATGAATAATGGTATATCAAAAGTGTCATGTTGTTAAATTACATTCTGAGATACTACGAGGAACCTTACGAGGTATTGTTGAAAATATCTTAGACAGAGAGTTTAAATTAGTAACTAGATAAAATGATATGAGGATACATAACACAGAAATATAAAATTTTATGATCAAACCTGAAACATTTACATAATATAATAATATGGACACATATTAAGTTTTAATTATTGATATTTTATTCTTTATAAATTCTTATAATTCATTACTAATATGATTTCTTATTAAATTCACAATATAATTCACATAAATCCCATTTTCGATGATTTCATGATATAATAATTAGGTAAAATTAGATAAAAAATCAGATATTTAAATGTTTCAAAAATTATTTGAAGAACTAAAATTTATCTTCTAATTCTTATAAACACATCCACTAAAGATAACCGCTATTAATATTTTTTTATATAAATAACAAAATTAGTTAAAATTCATATATTGATCAATATGGAATATAAAATATTCTTTCAAAAAATAAGTATATAAGTCTATAATGTATACAAAAATGATTTATTATTTGTGTTAATGGTCAAATATTTTTGATATTTATGTATCTCTATAAGTTTTTGTGAGTGTTTATATATTTTAAAATATATAAGTGTGTGTATCTATATATATACAAGGGTAATCAAGAGTCTATTAGTATATTTATATATATGTATATTATTTTTAGGATCTTATACATTTATGTATTTTTTTATACTTTTATATGGATATTAAAAATGAAAAATATACCAAAGTTAAATTATAAATTATAGAATGAATGTGTTTCATGGAAATCATCAATTTAATATTGAAATCATATTTTATCTTTTACTATAAGAGGACATATTTTCCTATATATATTTAAATTTATAAATCATTTATTTAGGTATATAAAATTTATATAAATATAAAATAACTATGTATGACACGGTAATTCATGAATATTTGTCTCAAGAGATCAATTTGTTAGAAATTCGAGTCCCAATAGAAGCATTTATTTAGTCATACTTATCTATTTTATTTATTACAAGGAATTATATCATTAAAAGAATCATTATACGGTGTAAAAAGATTCTTAATCAAGATATACAATGTCCAAATGGGCTTGATGTCGCTGAATATCTAGGTGTTTTTCTATGCTCTAAAATTATCTTTGATTTAGCATATCAAATTATTACCTTTAATTACATTGTTCAATTTTTTTTAGTCATAATATACTAATTTATTTGTAATCCCCAATGATGATCATCTTAAAGGAATCCATGTTTAAATTCAATAAGACTTCATGTGTGTATCCACAAACACAAGTGGTTGTTGACTAAAATCAAGGATATATGAGTTTTGTGGGGATATTATACCCTATATAAAAAAAATCAAAAAACAGTGTAACTAAATTAAACAACAAAAACAGATATAGTGGATGATAAATAATAATCCCAAATACCATACCGCACAAACATAAAATATTAAATACCATATAACGCAAATGTTGTGGGTAAAAATAGGTATTTTTAAATTAATCACTAAATAAATTAAATAGAAAAAGACTCAATTATTTCTCAGCGTTGCCTTTGACTCCGACCCTCCATCTCCTCAGCTCCCTATTATAGGGCCCTTTTACTTCAATGGATCTTGGATAATGAAATATATATTCTATTTGATATTCTTTTCCAGGGTTTCATAATAATATTATATAACACAAGAAAATATGTCCATTTCTTATGTTTAAATGTATATAGATGTTTATCCAATGATAATAAAATAAATGAGCTCATAAGAAATAAATATCATATTAAATGTTTGTACGATAACAAAGAATCCATGACTCATATCCATTCCCACATTACATTCGTGTTCTGAGAATATATAAATGATCATGGGAACAATATATGTGGAGTATAAAACCAAAAGGCAACCTTGTAGTAGTATATGTGAAGACCCGGAATTTGCATGGAAATTTTTTTCTTAAATAAATGGTAATATTATGTGTCCGTGAAAATTGACATCTCTTTATTCTAAGGCCTGGTGTGCCAAGAATCAATTTCTGAAATTTTGTTCTTGTATGTAAAGTAAACATACAGGCATGATTTTATAACTTTTTAATCGGTGCTCAGAATTCAAATCTGAGGGCGTCGTTGAACTCGTAGTGAAAGTATTCGATTAAGGAGACTTTCACCTCCATGGCAGTTGGTCGAGAGTAGAAGATATATTTTGTGTATTCGTGGAAAGTAATAAAATAAAGTGAGAGTTCACTTTATTTTATTAAAGCCACCATGTATGTGTTTGATGGTTAAAACCTCCTCATGGGAGTTGGAGGTGCGACCACCAGACCTTAACCTCCAATGAGAGGTTCTGGTGGTGGGGCCCACTCGAACATAACCTCCCACGAGAGGTTACAGCGTGGGGCCACACGGGGCTTAATCCCCTATTGATAGAGGAGAGTAAAGCCTTTTAACTCTCCCTCATTACTGAGGGAGAGCCTCTTCACCTCCCTTAATTAATTCCTTGTGCCAACCACATGAATTAATTAACGATATCCTATGTAATTAATTTAATTCTCCATTTGAATTTCGTGCCAACATCTAAAATAATGGGTAATCTATTTTTTCTTGTATTTTCTCTTTCGGTGGGAGCCATTGAGAGGAGCGCATGGGATAATTATTGTTCTCCAATAAAGAACCTCATCTTCTAACGAAGAATGAAGAACAAAGAACGCCGACCTTCTTCGACTTCTTCCTCAAATCTTCAACCATCGAGAGACATCTTTGACGACCAACTTCCGCGACTCCATCAATGAACATTGATCGAAGATCAAAGGTAGGGCGTTGTTTTGTGTAATTATTATTTCCTTTTCTCTTCTTCGAATGAAAGGAATTGTTTCAGTGGATTGTAAGAATAATTGAAGTTCAACTTTCTTCCTCTTGGTAAACCAATTGATATCACCCAATACACGGAGGGTGCCGGCCAAACCAATAGGGCCCGACCCCTCTGCCGATCGTGTTTGTGATTGATCATTGACTTGGAGATAAAGCAATGAGGTGAAGGAAGCGGTGACGACAAAGGTCGCGCTACCTACGACCTCAACAAACAACACTGACCACGCGGTGCTCCGGTGCTCCGAGACAATCCGCGACCCTCTGGCCTAGCCACCCTGGCTGCACCAACACCGGCCCGTGCTACCCAGATCCCAGCCGACACTGGCCTCCCAGCCTCTCGGCCGCCCACCGGCCTGCCTAGCCGAGTTTCCGTATTGCCTGGCCATGTGCCTCCCGGCCGCCAAACTGCATGGCCGCACGCCTCCAAGGCGACGTCCCACCTGGTCGCGTCCACTTGGCCGCCAACCTGCCTGGACCCGCACTACCCGGCCAACGAAATGCATGGTCGCGTGCCTCTCGGCCACCAGCCCGCCTGGCTGTGCACCTCCAGTCGCCGGCCAACCTGGCTGTGCACCTCCCGTCCGGCGAACCAACTGGCTGCGGACCTCCGGCTGCACTGGCCCATACTGGTTGTGCCCTGCCCGAACTGACCTCTTGCTAGTGTCTGTGTGCACCCATTATACCTTCCCCGAGCCAACCCCCTTGCGGCCTCCTGGCCGAGCCGGTGACCCGGATCCCTCGTGGCTTGCTGACCGAGCTGGCGTCCTGGGCCCCCAAGTGGTGCCTTGGTCGAATCGGCCCCGGCTGCTCTTATATACCGACACGCGCAAGGCCGCGCTCTCATGGTGCATTGGGAAAAACTGGCCACGAGCCCAGGCTAGACCGCTCTCTTGGCATTCTGGGCCAGGACCAGTGGGCCGGGCCAAATTCAATAGGCAGGCCTGCCCAACGGGCCATACCGGACCCATCGGGTCAGCATGGATCGACCTGAAATGGGTCGGCCCAGACTATATCGGGTCAGGTCGGTCTGACGGCGTCAGACCAAAATCGGTCCCACTAAATACCCTTTACTTTTTTTGGCCATATCATTGGCACCGGAAGTCCGTTTCACAATCCATCAGTGGTGATTGAAATTTTGGAGTGTAGTCATCCCTTTGAATATACCCCACTGCAGTTCGGGGTTTCGTTGAGATACAGTTACGTTGGATCGTACACAAACTCAACTGAGCCCCTGGGACTAAAAGGATAATAATGTGTAGACCAGGTGTCCGATTGACGCACCATCTATTTCATTGAGACCCCTATGACGTGGAAGACCTTTGAGATTGTTCTTCTTGGGACTTCGTTGCAGCTGATGTATCAACACTCGGCTTGAGGAGCGACCCCTCCGGAATCAAACATGCTTCGTGAGGAACCCTGTGGCTGGCTGTGCACTGATGACTATTCATGGATCCTATGTGGGTTCGACAGTAGTGACGAATGTACCTGGATCTTGTTTGGGTTTGATAGCACTGACGACAATTCCTGGATCCCATACAGGTTTGACAGCTCTAACTACTGTTCATGGATCATGTGTGGGTTCGGCAGTTCTGACTTCTGTTCCTGGATCCTCTGTGGTTTCGACAGAATAACTGTTCCGGAATCCTGTGTGGGTTTGATATTTCTGATTTTTGTTCCTGGATCCTTTGTGGGTTCAAAAGAATTGATGATGCAGTGGCTACATCTGATCATCTCTATCTCTCTACAAAATTTATACACCTGTGTGAGCTGAGTCTGTAACATTGTGCTTTCCTCATGACTGAGATGGATTACTTGATAAAATAGGTATATGTACGGGTATATACCAAAGTGGGGTTATCATTTGATTTTATTCATTGTGTTTTATCCTTGTTGGATTTTGTGAGACCTTGAGGGTCTCGGGGTCCCTACTGAGTATCATTATAATCACCCATGCACGGGCTATGCCCGAACCTCTTTGTGTTGGTTGAAGATGACGAACAACGCTGACCAAGGCTGAGTGTATGAGGACTAGATGGTACCCGGAGGTTGAACTCAAAACAAGTCAGTACCTGGAGGAGACTGACAGATGTGGGGTGATGAGGAGTCTATCTATACCTACCCTTCAGGTAGGATCCATGGTGGACGATCGAGAAGATTCTTTTCACCTTTCAGCTATTTTTACCTTTTTAGTTGTACTTGTACTTTCAGTTGGACTTTTATTTCCATCCACATTACGTTTCAGCACTCTATTATTATACGGATTTACTATGTGTTTTGAATGTAGTTGTGTACTCTGTTGTGTGTTTTTTCAGTTATAAAGGCAATGCCATCCAAGTTTAGGGATCTACGCCTTTGGTGCTAGGCGCCAGCCCCTAGCTTATGGAAGGCAGTCTTGGGGTAGTCACGACACTTTCCCCATGCGACGGGTCAAGAAAAATTGTTATTAGAGGAGTCGGTTCTACTACAGAACTTAGGACTCCGATATTTTCTGTGAAGCAATAAAGTTAAGGTAATTGATTGTGGTTTTCAGTTCAAGGAGTCTATTGTTGGTGCGGCGGCCGACGTATCCATACACCAGGACCCTGACTTCTGATTTCTGACTTAGTGCATGAAAATACTGATTGCATGTGTGGTTCAAGATTTTTCTTAGTGATCTCATTGAGTCATCTCACCAGTTATATCTTATTGATAGTGGAACACCTATTTCTTTACAGGATGCCTCTATGCAGACATCCAGACTGGGTTCTAGGATTTGTACGAGATGGAAGCCCACCGAGCGATGAGGCCTCAGTGTAGGGCCCTATTACAGCAGTGTCTCCAGCGGTACCACTACCTGTTGAGCCATTGATGCCACCATCCCCAACAGTAGAGAGTGCACGCCACCTGAGTGATTTGCACGAGTTCCAGCACCAGGGACCGTCTAGGTACAGGGGCGAGACAGCCCTGCAGGAAGCTGAGTATTGGCTAGAGGTAGTGGTAAGAGTTTTCAGACTGGTAGGGACACCAGAAAAACTTATAGTGATCCTTGCCTAAATTATCCTTCATATAGTAGTAGTCAAATGGTGGATCCTTATGCTCCAAGTGCGTGACAAGGAAACAATTCTTTGGGAAGACATCGAGAGCTAGTTTTGTGCAGATTTTATCCCAACCACCCTACATGTGGTGCAGATATAAGAGTTACTACATCTACAGCAAGTTATCATGACGGTGGCACAGTACACACCGAGGTTCATTGACCTCTTATGCTAATCCACATATATGGTGTGGGACCCATTATTCAAGGCTCGGACCATCGAGCAGTGGCTCAGTTGATAGATCAGGGCTTCATTGATCTCCCTCAGAATCCCGATGCATGCGGGGGTGTTAGAGAGAGACCTCTTAATGGAGGGTTTCATTGTTGAGTAGTCACCAGCAGCGAGACCCACCATCAGGCGTCATGTATCAGAGTCTTCTGCAGTTGGTAGAAGAAAAATGTCGCAAAGGTCCAAGAGGACCATACCATCTTGTGGGAGACCATAGGACTCGGGTTCAGTTGTGCAAGGCACCCGAGACAGAGCCAGTCATTCTAGGAACATGCAGTGTTTCACATGCGGCAGGCAGGGTCACATGGCTCTTGACTGTCCGACCCGCCATACATATGATCAGAAGATAGTTGAAGGAACTCTTAGGAATAGGTAGAGGTTCGATTGAGGTGATCCGTAGGGTAGAGGCAGACGTGGTAGAGGAGTTGGTCGTGCAGATGGCAGTGGATGGTGTTATGAGGTGTTTACACCACCGTCACTAGGAGGTCCACCCTGACCATAGGGAATAAGTGAAAAGGGGAGAGCTCAGCTCTAGTAAGCTGAGGCTTATGATCACGACACTCCAAAGATGATTCGAGATACGATCTGTGTCTACTCTACCTTGGCTTCAGTTCTTATTGACAAAGGTTTCAATCACTCTTTCATTTCCACCACCCTCGTTCAGAGCTCGGAGATTCTGACAGAGTCGTTGGATCGATTTTTATGGCTAAGTACTTTTACCAGAGAAGACTCAATGATCACGCAATAGTGCTGATAGTGTGAGATTACTCTATGAGGCGAGAGCTTTGGATGTGATCTCCTCGTAGTGGCGTCGAGGCCTTACGACAACTTCTTGGGTATGTACTGGTTATCAATAGTCCATGCTCAGATCGACTTTAGTAGGCACAATGTTCGGTGTGTCCATGCGGTTGGGACCAGGATCACCTTCACTGGTGAGAAGGGAGTCTTTGAAGCATAGGACGGACTTACTCGGAGGAGGGTGCAGCTGATCACTCATCAGTTGGACTACCTTACCCTCAGAGTAGTTGATGTGGAGATTCTTATCTATCCCATAGTGGTGGACCAGTACACATCTGTTTTTCCTGATGATATTCTAGGTCTACCTCCTCACATATAGGCAGACTTTTACATTGACTTGTACCCCTATATGACACTGATATCTACACCATCATATCAGATGTCTCCTACTGAGCTTCATGTGTAGTGCGTAGAGATGGAGGACATGTATGGGAAGTGATTCTTCCATCCTAGTGTTTCTCCCTGGGAAGCCTTGATACTGTTCTCCAAGAATGTGCATGGAAGCTTGAGGCTTTGTGTAAACAACCGTCGCCTGAACCAGGTGACTGTAATGAACAAGTACCCACTCTTGTGTATTGAGGACCTATTTGATCAGTTGAAGGTATCACTATGGTTCTCAAAGATAGAACTCAGACCAGGCTATCACCATCTCATAGTTTGAGATGAGGATGTACAGAAGACGGCCTTTAGATGTTGGTTGGGACACTATGAGTTCTTGGTTATTCCTTTTGGTATAACCAATGCTCCATCATTGTTCATGGGACTCATGAACATGATCTCCAAGCCATACCTCAATCGCTTTTTTGTAGTCTTCATCGACGACATTCTGATCTACTCGACAACTGAGGAGCAGCATTCCTACCATTTTCATGTAGTACTGGACACACTCTGAGAGCACCAAATTTATGGTAAGCTCTCAAAGTGGTAATTTTTGATCCAAGAGGTTCACTTTTTGGGACATTCCATCTTAGAGGCTGGTATTGCAGTGGACCCAACGATGATTGAGCCTGTACTTTCTTTGGTGCCACCTAGGAGTGTGACGGAGGTTCGGAGATTCCTGGGTTTGGATAGATATTATCGGAGGTTCATACCAGACTTCTCAAAAATTTCACCACCACTATCATCTTTGATAATGAAGGGGCAACCCTTCGTATGGTCAGAGGGATGCCAACAGAGCTTTCAAGAGCTGAGGCAGATGTTGACTAGTGCCCCCCATCTTGAGTATTCTAGAGGAGGGAGTTGGGTACATAGTCTAATGCGACACATCAGGGTCCAGACTGAGGTGTGTCCTAATGCTGGAGCGAGCAGTGATCACATATGGTTATCAGTAGCTAAGACAGAATGAGAATAAATATGCTACCCATGACCTGGAGTTCGCGGCAGTGGTCTTTTCCTTGAAGATGTGGCTACAATATCTGACGGGTGAGTGTTTTACATTCTTCAATGACCACTAGAGTCTCAGCTATATCTTTTCTTAGAAAGACCTGAAATCGAGACAATGACATTGGATTCAGTTCCTCCAGAACTATAACGTTGAGATATTCTAATATCCTGGGAAGGGGAACATTGTAGAAGATGCACTCAGTATGAGATCTAGTATATAGCTTCTTGGAGAGGTGACAGACCAGCTGGCTGCTTTATAGATATCCTTTGTGGACCGAGATAGAGCAGCTTTCCATCAGTCTCTTATAGTCACTCCTCCAATTGATCAACATGTCAGGGAGGCACAACATGGTGACACTGACTGTGAGATGCAACATGCTCAGATATCCATAGGGCCGGCACCTGATGAATTTTCTGAATGTGGTGAGCATGTCATCCTCTTCAGAGGACATACTATGGTGCAAGTGACACTTCATGAGGATGAGTGGGGGGAGTTCCACATATCCACTCTAATTGTACATCCCCGAGTGGCAAAGATGTACCAGGACCATCGATGACAGCAGTGGTGGCCAGGTATGAAGAAGATGGTAGTGGAGTTTGTCTCTCGATGCCACACTTTTCAGTAATTGAAGGAAAAGCATTATATACCAGTAGGGTTGGATCAGCTTTTAGAGGACCCAGAGTGGAAGTGGGATGAGATATACATGGACTTCATGACAGGTTTTCCATGTATGTACAGGGGACATGAACTTATCTAGGTGATCATTGACTGACTCACCAAGTTGGACCACTTCCTACCGATCAGATAGTAGGTTTCAGTAGAGAGCTTTGGGACACCTCTATGTGGAAGAGATTGTGAGGAAACATGTAGTACCTTATTCTATTATCTTTTATCGTGACACATGATTTACTTCCCATATATGGAAGGGGTTGTAGGAGGCTTTTAGGATGTAGCTACGTCTGAGCACCGCCTTCTATCCTCATACATATGGTCAGACTGAGCAGACCATTCAGACCCTCGAGGACATGCTATGTTCTTGTGTCCTCGACTTCGGACGCCAATGGGAATATCTGCTACCTATGGTGGAGTCTACATAAAACATCATATTTCACTCCACCATCGGTATGAAAACCTTTGAGGCCTTGTATGGGGGACATTGCAGATCACCACAGTGTTGGACAGACCCATGGGAGTCAGCACTAGTGGGACCAGAGATGGAATGGTCTACCACGGAGAAGGTGCAGTTCATCCAAGAGCATATGAAGACTGCACAGAGTAGGAATAATCCATATACTAATAGAAGACATAGACATATGGAGTTCAAGGATGGCGACCATGTCTTTCTATGGGTCTCACCTAGACGAGTTTTACAGAGACTTGGCCAAGGTGGAAAGTTATCTACGAGATTCATCGGGCCATTCCAGTTCCTCAGAAGAGTAGGCGAGGTGGATTAATGCATATCTCATCCACCTTAGTTGCTTCGGGTGCATGATGACTTCCATGTATCCTAGATAAAGAGACATGTGCATGAACCTTATCAAATCATTTACCTTAGAGAGATGGACTTCTACGATGGGATGACTTTTACGGAGGTTCCAGTGAAGATTGAGGATTGACAGAAGTGGGTCCTTCGTGGAGGGTCGATACCTCTGGTGCATGTTTGTTGGAAGCACAAGAACCTCCAGGAGAGAACATGGGAGAAGGAGGCTTAAATTCATGCTCAATACCTCCATTTTTCCCTTATTTCGAGTTGTAGCTTACGGGGACGTAAATCCCTATGGTAAGGCGAATGTAAAGAATTAGAATTTCTCTGGAAATTTTTTTCGTAAATACATGGAAATTTTATGAGTCCCAGAACATTGAAGGTGATTTATTCTGAGGCCCAGTGTGCCCGAAATAAATTTCTAATGTTTTTTTCGTGTACGTTCAGTAAACGTATGATTGGGTTTTTCTAAAATTTTAACCAGTCCTTAGAATTGAAATCTGAGGGCACCGTTGAACTCGTAGTGCCCGTATTCTATCAAAAATACTTTCACCTATACATTAGTTAGTCAAGAGTAGAAGATAGATTTTGGTAATTCATGGAAAGTAATATATTATTGTGAGTTTTCACTTTATTTTATTAGAGACACCGTGTGGGTGTTTGGTGGTTAAAACCTCCTCATGGGAGTTGGAGGTGGGACCACCAAACCTTAACCTCCCATGAGAGGTTATGGTGGTGGGGCCCACCCAAACATAACCTCCCGTGAGAGGTTAAGGCATGGGAACCACACGTTGCTTAACCCCCTATTGATGGGGGAGAGTAAAACCTTTCAACTCTCACTCATTAACGAGGGAGAGCCTCTTCACCTCCCCAAATTAATTCAATGTGTCAACCCCTTGAATTAATTAATGGGACCCTATCTAATTAATTTAATTCTCCATTATAATTTCCGGAAAAAATATAAAATAATTGAAAATCTATTTTTATTACTTTTTCTTGTCATTTATCATTCGGTGGGATCCTTTGAGAGGAGAACTTGGGAGAATTAGTTTTATCCTACTAAGAACCAGATCTCCAAATGAAGAATGAAGAACGAAGAACGCTGACATTCTTTGACTTCTTCATCGAAGCTTCAACCATCGAGAGACGTCTTCAATGACCAAATTCCATGACTATATCAACGAACAACGATCTATGATCAAAGGTAGGGTGTCATTTAGTGTAATTCTTATTTCCCTTTCTATTATTCGAATGAAAAGAATTGTTGTGGTGGATTGTAATAATATTTAATGTTCAACTTTCTTCCTCTTTGTGAAGCAATTGTTACCACCCTAAATGCGGAGGGTGCGGGCCAAAACAACATGGACCGACACCTCCTACTATCTTTTTTATGATTAATCTTAGACTAGACGATGAAGCGACGATGTGACGGAAGGGGCGACGACAAAGGCGGTGCTACCCGCGACCTCTATGAACTACACCACCCCCTTGACGCTTCGATGCTATGGGCCGAACCGTGGCCCTCCGGCAGAGCCACCCTATGCGCACTGTTGCAGGCCAGCACTGCCCAGCTCCCAGCTGCCACCGGCCTCCCGGCATCCTGGCCGCCCGCATGGCCGAGCTGCCTAGCCGTGTGCCTCCCAACCGTCGAACCGCCTGGCCGCACGCCTTTCGGTTTTCGGCTAGCCTTTCTGCGTGCCTCTCGGTCACCGCCCCACCTGGTCACACACCTCACTATCTCTGAACCACATGGTCATATGCCTCCCAGCTGACAGACCTCCTAGTCGCGTGCATCCTGACGGCTGGCCCGCCTGGCCGTGCGCCTCCCGGATGCTGGCCCACCTGGCCACGCACCTCCCGACCACCATACCGGTTGGTTGCGTGACTCTCGGCCGCGCTGGCCTGTGATGGTAGCGCCCTTCCCGAACCGGCTACTTTCCAGCCTCTTCCTGCACCATGAGTGCCTCCCCGAGTCGGTCCCCTTGTGGCCTCCTGGCCGAGCCGGTGACTTGAATCCCTCGCAGCCACCGACCCATTGGGCCACACACCTCCCGACCACCAGCCCGCCTAGTTGCACCCCTCATGGCCGCCAAACTTCTTGGTCGCATGCCACTTAGTTTCACTGGCATGCGCTAGCCGCGCCCTATCCCAACCGCTCGCCTACTGGCCTCAGAGCACGCCCCGAGCACCTCCCCAAGCCATCCCCCCTTGAGGCCTCCCGGCCGAGCCGGTGACCTGGATCCCTCGCGGCCTCCCAGCTGAGAAGGCGTCCCGACCCCCCTCCCGGTGCCCTAGCCGAACCGGCCCTAACCACGCCCTCCATACAGAGCTGTGCTGGGTCGCGCTCTCATGGTGCACCGGGCCGAACCAGCCCCAAGCCCCGGCGGGACCGCTCTCACGGCCTACTAGGGCGGGCCTATGGGCCGGACCCATTGGGTCAGCATGGGTCGACGTGAACCGGGTCGGCCCAGACTAATTTCGTTCAGTCAGTCCGACTGGGCCAGACCGGACATGGGCCCACTACCAACCCTTTACTTTCTTTGGCTATATCTTTGGCACTAGACGACTATTTGACGATTAGTCAGCAGTACTGAAAATAATGGAGCATATTCGTCCCTTTAAGTATACCCCACTAGGGTTCAAGGATTAGTTGAGATACGATCAGGTTGGATTGTACACGAATCCAACCAAGCCCCCAGAACTAAAAGGATAACAACTCACTGATTGGTCGTCCGATTGACGCATCGTCTATTACAATTAGACCCCTATGACTTTGTGTACATTTGAGATGATTCTTCTTGGGACTTCATGTATGTTGATGGATCGACCCTCGGTTTAAGTAGCGGACCCTAAAGGAATCAAACATGCTTCGTGCGGAACCCTGTGGCTGGTTGTGCACTGACGACTGTTCATGGATCCTGTGTGGGTTCGACAGCACAGACAACTATTCATGTATCTTGTGTGGGTTCGACATCACTGACGACTCATCATAGATCCCATATGTGTTCGACAGCTCTGACTACTGTTCCTTGATCCTATATGGGTTTAACAGTTTGGACTTCTGTTCTTGGATCTTATGTGGGTTAGACAGAATAATTTTTCTGGTATCCTATGTGGGTTCGACATTTCTAATTTCAATTCAAGGATTTTGTGTGGGTTCAACATTAAATATGTTTCAGTGGATAAATCTGATCATCTCTATCCTTATACCAAAGTTGTATACCTGTGTGAGATGAGTTAGTAACTTTGTATTTTCCTCATGGTTGAGATGGATTACTTGATAACTTAGGTATACATATTTTCATATACCTATGTTGGGTTATCTGTTTATTTCATACTTTTTAGTTTATCCTTGTTGGATTTTGTGAGACCTTGAGGGTCTCGGGGTCCCTACTAAGTATCGTTATACTCACCCTTTCACGTGCTATTCCAACACGTCGTTTTTTTGGATGCACATGACAGACATCGCTGACCGAGGCTGAGTTGACGAGGATTGGATAGTACCCAGAGGTGGAAATCATGACGATTCGGTACCTATAGGATACTGATGAACGTGGAGTGCTAAGGAGGCTATTTTTACCTAACCTTCAGGTAGTATCCATGGTGGACAATCCAGGAGCTATTTTTCTCCTTTCAACTCTTTTTTTCCTTTTCAGTTGTACTTGTACTTTCAGTTGGGCATGAATTTCCAACCCCTTTAAATTTCATCACTCTCTTGTTATATAGTTTTACTTAGTGTTTTGTATCCAGGTGTGTACTCCGTTTTGAGTGTTTTCAGTTATAAAGGAAATGCCTTTCCAGTTTAGGGATTTACGCCTTTGGTGCTAGTCGCCAGGCCCTGGCTTATGTAAGGCGGGCTTCTCGTAGTCATGGCATATGGTCTAGGGGATGGGTCGTGATATTATAGGACAATGTTGATTGGTTAAGACACATAAGGTTATTATTCCCCATATCTATTCCCAAAGCTACAAGCCAATCCACATGGAAATATCATGGTATGTATTCACTAATACATCCTAGTTATAGTCACCAAAGGCCTTAATAACAATATTCTAGGCTAGAAAAGTCTATCATTCCCCATTACTAACTCAGTCCAACCTTCATGTCATATGAAACATTTTATAATATTTCCCCTCTAAAGCTACCAAGCGGTGATGGGTGCACCTATCACATTGAAACCATGAATAAAACATAAAAATATCGCATATACCAAATGCATCACATGAAAAATATTTAATCATATCCGTCATTTATATCTATATGCATATCACAACTTGCACGGGTCTCACATGAAACACACACGTATACCATATCACACAACAGATCTCTATGATATGTATAAAGAACCGCTAACATTTCATGTAACAAAATACACATATAATTATGCACTCATAAAAAATAGAACATTTAAAATGTCCCAAGAAATCTTCCCTATATGGTAAATTATTCCTACCTTTATATCTTTAATTAAAATCTCTAAGAATCATTGAGAAATGATGCATGTTCCATGCCCATTCACCAACTTCATAGAGCCCACACACCATGTGACACTAGAATCCATAGTAATATAACGACATAAATGATTATGTAATTATATTTTATAATATTCTATGTCCACGGGATCATATCTACACCAACATGCCTTGTGGGATCTTCCAATAATTCTTGATTGGGAACTATTAAGAGGAAGGTTTCCAATCCACTAGATCTATCACTCATCTATCAATGATCAATGAATTCATCATTATATATCATAAAAATAAATCTATTTATCCATTTAATTAAATATATACCATAACTGTAGATATATAACAAAAATGAGGAATGATGGTTCTTAAATCAAATACCTTAATTCAAAAATCAAAAACATGCATTGATCCAACGGAATCAAGATCTTAAGGGACGTCAATTTCATATGATATCATGTATCATATCTTTGTTATAGAGGGATATAATTAGAAATAATAATTATTCTACTATAATATTTTATGTCCATTAAATTCGATTTTCTTATCTTGAAAATAAATGTTCATTTTTTTGTCACACAATTTTCTAAAATGTGCTCTAACCGTGTGATACTAGCTACCTATCTTGGGAACCCACATGGTTTGGATACATAGTGTGGTAAACCATGTGACAACCATTGTTTTCTCATAAGTCCTAATATATATAGTTTTTGGGTAATTTATCATGATTTTTCTTTCTATTCACCTACTGTGCACCACTAAGTCCCATTCTCCAAACAATCCACATGGTATCCTGTAACGGACAACATGGTTTCCCCTAACCATGTTCCAATCATTCATGTCATTTAAATCCATTAAAAAATTCTAAATAAAACCATAAAACACTATAAATTATCCCAAATAATTCAATTTTCAGAAAATCATTAGTAAAGGATAAAATTAACTCATAAGATACTCGAAGACCATGAGGATGTTACATTATACACCTATAAATAATTATCATCCTCAAGACGAAACTCCAGTAATCATGATAAAAAAATATCATGAAATTAAAATCTATAATATATCTTCCTCTAAAAAGATTCATCCTGGATAGAATCATTCTTCTATTGGATATGAACATGTGGTATTTTTTCCCTCAAAACATTTCCATTACTTCCTATGATTCATGTTGGTCACTCCAAAAATGATGCAATGAGAACAATCTCAACATCCTTCTAGTTGATCACATTAGTTGGATCATGCATGAACATCTAATTCTGAGACACATGGAACACATGATTCATACTATAGTACCACGGATGAATATCCAAAAGGAATACCACTAACAAAAGTACTCAAAAATATAAATGTACCTAATAAAAATCAATTATATCATTGGAAGATTATGTAATAATATTTTCCCATCCTGGGGAGTCACCGACAAAAAAAAATCTACCAACTATAGGAAAATATAATGGTTTTCACCTTTGGTCAATATATGATAAATACTTATTAAGTAAGCTGGTAAACTAATTTCTAGTCATCTTCACTCTCTCAGAGACCACCTAAAATATCCATGTCCACATAATAGCTACCTCAAGCCAACATAGAGGTCAGCAATGCTACCATCCATTGAGAGAATCAAAAGGATCCATTTGAATAGAATCCTAGAAGATGTTTTTGTATAATAATTCAACCAATTCTACTTGATAATCCTACTAAACACTGAAATAAAAAATGAATGGTCATTGTATATCCTTTAAAATCCTTATTATCTACTATTAATAAATATCTATCCGTAGAATATACGATGTAGCCAGATCAGTTGAGTACCCAATGCCAGCTTCTAGGAATTCCTAAACTATGATATGAAATGTGATTCACTATTTGATACAGTTCATAATATAACTCCAAAAGGTTTATAATATCCAATACATAAAAATTCCCCAACTCATCCAGGGAAACTCTCTCATGGATTAGTAAGAAAAGTGAAATGTTTTTTGTTGATAAACAATCACCAAAATAGAAACAAGTCTCCTAAGGGTCCTAGGTAACCCCTTAATGATTTCTATCAACACAACATACAACATCCATATGGGAATTTAATGTGGATGAAGAAAATCACTATGATGCTGAAAATCAACCTTTATCCTAAAGTAGGTAAGGAATCATGAGAAAACTGGTGATTCTAAAATCAAATCTGGCCATAAAAACTGAAGCCATATATAATTGAACATATAGATCAACTGTGGATTCACTATCCAATTTTTGGCATGGTAGTCTCTCTTAAACTCTTACCCTGATGAATCTAGAACAAAAAATCACATAAGGACATATATCATGTTTAGATCAACTAAATACCACCATAGAACAAAATCATCCCATTGTTAGTGTTATCTCATTATCACACACTCGGGATGTGACTCTTGGATTAATTTTAAATTATCCAGTAAATAAAATGTGATTAATAATGGTGAACATGTTATCACTACCTGATCATTGAATGCATCCACAAGAAACTCTCCCATAGAAGTCATCATATGTTATCACTCTTATGATGGATTCTCCCAAGGTAACATTTCTCTAACACTTTTCTACTAATATCATTTGAAGTGAAATTTAATTTCCCAAGATCATGTTATATATCAATGTTAAATTTCTTTAAATAGTCCACTAAACACCTTTATTGCATATTGAGATCCCACTAAGAAAATATGTATCAAATTATATTGTGTTTTGTGTAGACAATAAACCTGTCACTGATGATATAGATCAGAAAAAAATTAGAAAGTAAACAACAACTACCAACTCTATGTCATGAATTGAGTAGTTTGATTTATCAGGATACAACTTACAAGATGCATAAGATACTACCTGAATTCCCTACATCAACCCTAATTATAATATAAATATTAAGGCATCATAATACACTCTACAACAATTCATTGGATATAAAATGGTCTAAATTGGGGTTGTATTGACTCTCATCTTCAACTCTAGTAATAATTATTCACACTAATAATACCACTATAAATTGACCCCCATTTGGGTTAGCACTATCATTTCTTCTACTGAACTGTAAAAGTCATAGATTAAGAATCTGAAGTACCCTGAAATACATAGGATACTAATGATATTAAAAGCATTCATCATATTAGCCCAAGGCCTCATGAACTCAACCTTTTATGGGACAACAAAAATCTCTACCACAAAAATCCCATTCCCAAGGTACCAAACCACTTAAATAAAAAAGTAAAACATTGAAATTTTGTTATATAGCTAATGGGATCAAATTATACTCAATAAAATATCATGGTTACTAGAAGGCATGTATGATTTTTTAAAATATATATGGATATCATCCACAAATATAATGAAAAACAAGTAAATATATGGATGGAAAATTAATGTTCATGAGATCCATGAACCCATATAAAAAATTGTTCAATAATAAAGGCATGAATAGATACTCACATAGTTTACATCTGCCACTAAATAATATTATGGGAATTTCTTCATATCTTACTCATGTGTTATAACAATCTGTAACAGATCATCAAACATATGTAGTGTTTACCTGTTCTTCATCATTACCTAATCCACCCTCTTTAAATTCATTTAATTATATAGAATACACTCTTCCTTATTGAAAAATAACATGTGGGAATCCCAATATTATGTTCTCAATTTGATTAATCACTTCACCTCTAAATATTTTAACTGCACATTATATTATCTCAAATTAGTTAGTTCCAAATGATGGAGAGGAATTGATATTATTTGTTCCCAAAGAAGAAGATCAATCTCAATCTCAATTAAATTTCATTTAGGAATTACTGATATGTTTTATGGAAAATCATCCTGATTATGATGTACCATTGAAGGAAAAGTGGGGGGGTCTTCTACTGAATGTTCTTCAATATCCCATCATGTTACTTTTGATATGGTTTCTCACATATAACTTATGTCTAGTATCATCCAACATGATAGGATACACCACTCATTAGATAACATTAACCACATTACTCTATGACTTTTAAAACACAAAAAATCAGTGACAGAACTTGATATGATGACGATAAATGTTCATCAAATCCATTTGAAATATCACATCAATACTGGTAATGTTAAGGACTCTCAAATCTCATTAATTTATACAGTCGAAAAACAACAACAACACACTTTGGGAAAATCTGTAGTTAGTCAACAATCCTTCCCAAGGCCGTATCCATAAATATTAACTTATAAGATAAGTTAATTGGTAATTCAAGGTTACAAACATCTTGAAAAGATATAATGAAATGTGAAGAACAAATATCAAATAGAGTATTATAAATAATATAGGTGAACTTTAGTTTACCTAGGATAGTTAATGGTCCCCATCCTATATTATCCAAAATATGATTCAATGTATATTCCCAACATAACTCATTTCCATGGACCAATTCCTAATATGCATTACCTTCCAATGTAATCATCTTCTGAGGGGGTTGAACCTACTATTAAGGACCCCATATAGTCTGCATGATCAATTCTAGAATCTAACTCTAACCCCAATGAAATTGAATTTTTGATTCCCTTGAGAAAAAAATACTTTAGATTCCCTATATTATTATATCTACAAAACATTAACTATTTCTCCATGATATCCTTATTGAAATTTCCACTCTTCTTATAGATGTAACATTGGGAATCATGGCCTCCCCCAAAGGGACCCAAATAAGTACTAACATTTTCTATATACCAATCACTTTCTTGTTTTAGATCCTCATACCTCCTTTTCATACCAATAGAATAAGTAATCATAGTATACCTGGGTATTACACCCATATATCCATTAATAACTAGATTTAAAACTACTGAAAATACCTCCCCCAACCCCATCTCAATGGTCAGATCCATGTGAAACAACTCCGTGTAAGTCACCAGGTCAATATTTATGATAAGATATATGATCAATTGATTAATACATATCATTAACATTCCAACCTTATACAGATCATTCATATAATATCGATTAGTGAAATGAAGTAGCTATATTTAATGAAATGAATAATCAAATACTAAATCATTCATTGTCAAATCTTTATGAAATCATGCACTTGGTATAGCTTCCTTGAGTCTGAAAAAAAAAACTCATTGAAGAATAAATTCTAAAATGAATTCCATTTTAGACCCCCATTCCTTACAATGTAGTTCATGGAAGTCAATAATATCCACATGGGTCCCTAAAATGTAAATGAATCCAACTTAACCTATCAATCATTATGCGTCTCTAAAAAGTAAAATATTCCCTCAATGATTTCAATCCATTACTCAATAACTTGAGGATGTCTAATTCCCAAAAACATTTTTGGGACAATAGATCTTAGAATCTAATGAAAAATATAGCATGGTCCCATATGTTCCCCATACCTGAACATAAACAATCCAAAATACATTTTATTAGATAATATCCACCACATGAATCCTTTAAGAAGGTACATATGCATACTCAACTTAACATTATTGTACATTTAATGGTTACATAGAGGGCGTTCTCCCTTATGGGAGAATTCTGGGGAACTACTACATATGGTCCCATAAACACCTCTAAGTATGAATTATCTAAAATACAAAATGAAAACTTCAAACCCCTATAACATGTTTCATAATATAAAATATTATGATGATTTAAGGCTCTCAATATTGATTCCTATCATAAGACTAATACCATGATGCACCCACACACAAGGCATAATTTTGCTTATTCTACCAATGTCTCAAGACTCTTTCGACATACCTTTATGTTAGTCAAAACCATATATATAACATCAAAAAATTCTCAAGTTCAACTATCTAATGAAAAAAATATATATCAGAGCAGAAGAAAAGATAGATATATCAATCAGTTGTCAGAAAAATCAATGAATTTAATTTCTAAACTACCAAAAATCACTGAATATGTATATATATGTTGTGTGATCCCATGTTACTACACATGATACATGAATGAACCCAAATACCATTAAATCGTAATCATAATCCGATCAATGGTTACTTAGTGGTCTTTTGTAAATGAATTATCTAGACACATGGATTCTCACATACTAGTATTCAACATAGCCAATATTATTTTTACCATAACTCCAAAATAAATTAATATAATGGTAACATAAACCTTCCATGAAATTTTATAACACCCAAACATGAATCATATAAATGGAAAACAATTGGAGACACTTAAACTCTTCATGTGTGCCTTCCCACATGAAAGAGACGTCTTATAATAATTTAGGGTCAATGAGTGTAGTGGGGTGACTATATCATTGATAAAAAACAAAATAATGACTATTTAATAATTTTAAATAACCCAAATAATTCCCATTGAAGTTATATAATACATCAAAACATCATATTACACAAACATACAATGTTAAGTACCATATACCCATAGTTTGGTTTGTCAAACAAAGTATCATTTTAGAAAAAAGTAAATTAATGTAACCAAAATGTATGGAGTATGTCCTGTCATCGCTTCCAACTCCAAACCCCAATATTATATACTCATTGTGATATATTCCATTCCATTCACTAGATCCCTGGTCATGAAATATACATTTACATTGAGATGCCTATGTATGGTGTGAGTATAACCAAGTGGGATACCACAAATAATTATAATATATTAACATGTATATAGAGGTGTATTCGATATTAATAAAATAAATGATCAATCATAATAATACCATATTGAGCATTGTTTCACTGAATATGCCTCCATAACCTCATTAATAACCTCTTAGGATCCCTGCTATAAAAATATATCAGTGGTTATTAGAACATCATAAGTGGAGAAACCATCTATAAGGAATTTCATTATTAGTACCAGACCAAGGTCGTAGATCTATACACCTAAATATATCATGATCCATCATCATTACCAAGGACACATGTTAGGATATATTAGGATATAATTCCCCATATTCACTACTAATTATTTAGTTAGGTCACCAAGGACCATCATTCCCACATGTCTAATAACATTTGGAAATCAATACCCGATTGAATTTTTCAACACTATCATCAAATCACAAGAATCTTCTGAAAATACTATCCCATTAGGGACACCAATAATTGACAAGTCATCATTTAAAATTGGAACCATGAATATAAAAAAATTAATATATAATATTCCAAATACATCCCAGAGAATTTGCTTCATCATATCAGTCACATATTTGATGATTAATAGAACAATATGTTTGGTTCTCATAGGCTAAACACACACACACATGAATTCCATATAAAAAAATGGTTCTCAATTTTATTACTACACGTGAGGATAAATTTCTTGTCAGATAATGAACCTATGTATATAAACACACATAAAAGGAAACGTGGAAAAAATAATAATCTAGGAAATATATGGTAAGGACTTCTTTCGTTTATCTCTATTGAAATACTATCTGAGACCATTTGAGAGATAATATCCACATGATGCCTCTACCACAACCATATTCATCCAACATACTATAGAACCCTAGATGTATCCAAATTAAATCATATGTAGGTACACATATGGAAATTAATGAATATTATATTAACAATGGATTGCATCCACACCCACATACCTCTCAGAAACATCCACCATCGCAAGATATGGGATTTATTAAATATAGGTTGACATCACACTATATCTATTGATGATATATAAAAAATAAAAGAATTCATAATTATAAATAATCCAAATCCATCGATCTATCCATGACAAGAATGATACATAATTCCTCTCAAGGTAATAATGGTATATCTACATGAAATTTGAATAATTGACGTTCACAGATCGCATACCTTAATTCCCTAACGAACAACACATTGGTGTAAAACAATTGATATTATAAGGGAAGGAAATATATAAGGATATATTTTTGAGTCCCTATGACTAAGACTTGAGGAAATAAAAATGAAAAAGGAGTCAATTTAGATGAGTTATGTCCATTAAAGAGTGTTTTGGATTATTTAATCATGTGAATGTTGTTTGGTCCCATGGTTATCCAAAAGGATTGCCAACTATGTGAGGATTTATATATATTTTAATAATCCACATGGATTTGTAAATCGTGATCCAACAATTATTTTATTCTATTAAGATAGACACATATTTTTTAGAAAATTCACATGGTTTTCTCTAACCATGTTCCAACAGTGCACCAACCACTGTCCTCCAATCAAGATGCAATGTATTTGAGTATGAACCACATTGTTCCCCTAACCGTGAACTAATCATACACCTTGTCTTTAAAGCCCTTAAAAATCACCAAATTCAACCAGAAACACATGACACTCAATACAAATAATACATTGTTCAGATTCACCTGAATAAAGGATAAAATTAACTAATGACTCATATGGAAACTCTATTTTCATTATATCATTATCACCTCCACAATTAAATTTCACAACCACTCATGGGTGTATTTAATCACTAGTAAAACCATTTATACCACAAACTAACGACAACTATCATTTATCTTAGATAAATAACGATTTTCCAATAACACATTGGAGAACAAAACTAATCCCATAACCCATGTTTATTGTTATATTTTACATAATGTTGGATTGTATATATCCAATAACTTCTAAAAACCCAAATGTAAACCATTATCTTCCCACAAAATGAGAATTTACATATAGAGAAATACATTTCTTAACCTCAACCTCTGATAAACAAGGGTGAAATTATTGGGATTGGGTATTTAACATTGATCATATAGATTCAAACCTCTATCAAAATTAACTAGGTTAAGGGAAATTTAATTGATATAATTATCAAACTTCATGATTAAATAAAAATGTATATATTAAATTTGTTCATTTAAGAAATATAAATATAAATATAAATATAGAAGTTTACCGATGTGTTTTATGTTGATAAATGAGTTTTTTATTGGTAACTAACAAAAATATATAATTTAAATATTTACTTTTCATTTCAAATAAATAATCATTTCCATTGAATTATAGTGTCTAAGTAAAACCATTTGTGATTATTTTAATTTTAACATAATAGTAATATTATCAGTTTTTTATTAAATTAGTTACTCACATACACATGAAATTATAATTTAGTAGATAAAAAATATATTTTTTGTTTCATTATAACATTATTTTTTAAAAATATTTTGTTTTTAGATATTATGAGTATTTTTTCAAAGTTGAATAATAAATATTTTTATTCCAAATTGAATTTATTGTTACTATAATAAAATAAGTTTATAATATTATAGATAAATAAATAAATAAAAAATATTTAAATTCATAATGAATATATAAGAAATTTCTTATGGGTCTAGTCATTGGATCTATGTTAATCGGGGGTCCCACGGGGTAGGGCCCTTTTCAAAAATTAAGAAAAGATAACAGATTTTGTTTTCATTCACGTTAAAAATGAAAATTTGTATCATATACATTGAATTAGTATAAATAATTTATTGAAACTTATTCAATCATGATCAAGTATCATCACTAATTATGTACTCTATTGATGTTCTTCATTTGTTTTGGATTTTATGAGATGGACTTTCATTCGTTAATAGTTTCAATTGTTTTATCTTTTTTTTTTCAACAAACAAAATTTTGTGTTGATCGATAATGTTTTCACTTTATCAGTTCACTAAAAATTTCTTGTAGTACTATTTAGAAGTTGTTTTGGGTCATGATAAATCTATATCATGATATTATATTTCACTACAAATAGGAAAATCAGATAGAGCTGAGGTGTTTGTTAATAAATGGTTTAAGTATGCACAACGGTGTGTAACTTTTTTCACGTGATGATGTCCTAATAAGGTCATCATTTCACAATGCAACTCTTAATTAATATACTATTTGGGCCTTATTTTAATAAATATACAAGATGGTGGATTTGCACCCGGTAAATATTTTATTACTTTGTATGGTTAATCTCATTTGGAGGCTCAATACTATTTCTATTTTTTATTTCCCTGAACTTCATTTATTTTTATTAGAAATATACATCAAGATAATGAATATGAAATTTATATTAAGGATTCTATAGGAATTATTTTGGATTTCCCTGGAGGATTTTATAAAATATCTGATGGATGTAGTAATGATGAGTAACCCATGTTATTTTTATTTTAATAAAAATACCTTCATTATAAAAATACCTCATAAGGAAATCAATTTTTTTCTAAACACAATTATTTACCAAATATCAATTATAGTGTTTAACTAGTGGAATGATACATTTAAAAGGTATATAGTACGATAAAATATCATTATGAATTAATTAACGATCATATAGATAATGAAATAGAGAAAGCGTACACTTAAATTTGGAGTCTCAATGTGCATATATATATTTCATTATTTTTTATAAAATCTTATAAAATGATCCTTGAAATTAAATTTCAATTGAATAATACATTACTTTTTATTTTATTTACCAAAATACATTCATTTAAAACCCAACATCAAATGGATAATTATTATTTAATTATTTACCATTATATTAAAAATATTTACATTTTTTATATTTTGTGATTTTATTTTGTATTTTACGGGTTTTATATTACGCTATTTGTCTCCATCCATCTAGGTAAAAAAAGTAATTACTATGATGGGGCACTTAATTTCTTGAATTTTCATAGATAATTAATATAAAAAAAATATTTTTGTGCTATGGATATCATTTTTGATTATTTATAACTTTTTTGTCTATAATATATTAATGTATGAATTATTGAGTGAGGAAACAAAACAACTGTTTACATCTATTAATTCAATCAAATACAATTATTTTAATTTCCTCACATTTTTATATGTCTTTCCCGATGGGGATGGGATATTGAATAAATATTATAGTGGGTTCTCCATCAAAATATTTGGGATTTACCATTAACACGTTGATGATTTTTGAAATAATGTATATCTCTTTCATAAACATCATTATACACGACCTTGAGTTTATCTTGTGTTTCACACAACACCTGGTTATAATAAACCATGATATATTACTAATATTATGATTTAAAAAATCATTATAACATAGCTGTTAAAATTAGTCATATTTTCTCAAACAAATGTTTTTATTGAATTTTAAAAAAAATATTAACAATAATATTTGATAGATTTATAAAATTTATTTGAAAAATAATCATCATTTTTGAAATATATATGTTATATTTATATTGGAGTGTATTTTTTAAATTTTCTGAAATTATAAATTTTTTTTAATCGGTGAAAAATACTATTTTTTATTAAGAATTTTATTTTCATCTAAAGAATATAAAAACTAAAAAATTGTTTCAATATGGTTTTAAAACTAACATGAGTTTGATTATATAATTATTAATCCAATTTATCTCAAAGGAATTAATTTCATGTTGAATTTTGATATTAAATATTTCTAAACATATGGAAAATTTCTCTATGCAATACCGCTTTTTCAATGCTTTAATGGGTATAATATTAAATTAAAGTATACCATGTCGATGAATTAAATTTTCAAAATTGGATTACATATATATAATAATAAAATTTAACATTAATAATAAGATAAACATAATGTTTCCCATAATGAATAGTTAATGTAGAAAAAAAATAATTACCATAGTAAAGGTAAAAATAGGTTTAATGGGCGTTAAAATAAAATATAGGTGGTAAAATAGCCTTGAAGTTTTTAAAAATCCTATTTTATATCCATATATTAACTATATCACTTATAAGGTTTGATAATGGCCTATTTTTATAGTAGTTGTTTAGTAAAAATGTGGGTATAATTTATTTATTTTTCAAAAATTCCAATTGTGTCCTCTCCCCTGCTTATAAAAGGCCTCCAATGCAACTTTCCCCATAATAATTCAATTGCTATTTTTTATCCTGTCCATTATCATATCCCATACTACATTCTCATTAACAATCATAGAGGCCTATTTTTTATTAATAATTTATCCTATAAAATATTTAGTTTTAAACCTAAATGATTTCTCCGAATAAGTGGAGGTTTGAATGTGTATGAAGAAATTCCAGACATAATGTGAGATATTTATATCCTACTCTTACATTATAATACAATAATTGTATATTCATCAAATTTTTATTGAATGTGGTGTGTATACTACTAATGAATATGTTTTATGATCCTTATCATGAAATTTATAGGGATATACATATCCATTTTAGGACCCATGTTTAATGGGGTTTACTATTAAAATTTTAACATGGTGATAATGATTTTTTGTTAAAATTTGATTGGTTATTTGGTTATTTTTTGAATAATATTCTAATTATGATATATTTCAATCATTCTCTAAAAACTTTATTTTATTCACCTCTGGTTATTTATTTAGAATACATGTTTCCTTACTTTTCCCTCTCTGTAATTAGTATTGTGATCTATAATATGATTTTATGGGAAAAAAATATTTATTTTTATCCTTGTTAAAAAATTATTTTTCTTAGATAACCATGTTTCATAAAAATATTTTACATAATTTTCTTAATATTATATTTTTTTTAAAGTCAATTTTATCAGTATTTTAATTTTAAATAAATTAAAGGGATTCCATTTATCATTTTATTAATGAGGGACTTTTGTTTTATTATAAAAAATATTAAAGAAGTCTTATTTTAAAATGTTTTTAATTAAAATAATTTTGTACCATCATGTCGAGTAATTACATTAAATGTTTATTTATAATTTTTCATGTTTTTCACCAGAAATGACCATTTATTTTTTTATGTTTTAGAAATTGTTTTCCAAAGTGCAAAGAATATTTTATTTTGGAAATGCTACAATTGATCACTCAGAATAATTTTCCATCTATGATGACATCCTTGTATGGAACAATTTTATTTATTAGGGACATGATCCTTGGATTATATTATTATTCTTTCACTGGATGGTTTAAAATTACGATGAAAATATTTTTATGAACCCAAACTCCTTCTTGTGGGTAATATCATTATGAAATTATTATTAAACCTACGTCTTTTAAATTTGTTATTCTATGAGGTAGTAATAAACTATTGGTTAATCTTTTTTTCAATATGGTGTTCTATCATGAAATTATTATGAATACCTTTTCTTTTCATTTGCTCAAATATGATAATTTTTTATATTATTTTAGATCAAAAATGTTAGATTTTCATTATATGATTTTTGGGAGGTATATATCACTCTAATGAATTTGGTATTTATTAGTGTTATATGATATCATAAAAAAAATGGGTATGTGTCCCAAATTATTAAAATTAATGTACCATGGTGGTTATCCAAATTCAGAAAACTATGGTATATATATGGTTAGAATAGTCACTAAATTATGATACACAAGTTGTATTCCCAAGCATAAAGCATTTACATAAGTGTTTAGCCTAATAATAACAAGTTATGAATATATTGGTTCGTAGACTTAACATAATGTTTTAAATTATTATGTGTATTCCACAATTCTAGGGTTTATTCCAATGTAATATTCTTATGTAGAATTTTATTATATTATTATATTATTTGTCTCTTATTAACTATCAAGATTCATGTCGTGACTCATGTTTATGATGTATGAGTTATAGGGATGGTTTTATAGATGTTATAATCTGGTTCTTATGCCCTAATGCCCATGTTGGGTTGATATATCCCTTATTGACCATCACAAAAAATCTGAGACCACCATTTCTTATATTTTCTTTCCCAAGGTTATGAATAATAATTTTAAGTAGGTTATGTTTATGAAGATTAAAAAATGGGATTTCTAATCTGGGATATGTTGATGATCATTGACTAAATAAGAATATTATGAACCTTGTCTCTAATGAAAATAAATTATTATGGTCCTTAGGAATGAATTCTTATAATTTAGTGGATGTTCATCTATTAAGATATAATATTATTGTATGGAGTGTTTGATTCAATATATTTTTCATCAAAGGTAATATTTAGTTCACATTTATACCCTAGGATGGGAAAACATTATTGAGACCCCTTAGGATAAGCCTACGAATAGGGTAACATCATAATGATTTGGTAAGGAATAGATTATGTGGTTTAACTAAAAATATATCAATCTATAGATGCTACAAGTGGACATGGTTAAAAAAGGTATGGAGGTTTAAAACTCCAATTAAGCATCATGATTTAATAAAATATTACCTAGTATATTAAAATGGTCCTTACTGTGCACCTGGTTTGACACACTTGAGGGAAATTATTTGGATCATTTTTATTTTATTGATGACCCATTATAACGTATTTGAATAGATAATAATCATTGTTGATCTTGGTTAACCCTAGCTTTTTTTAGACTAAAATAACAATTTCATGATTTGGAAATTTTATAATTGATTTTCCAAGAACTTTTGTTTTCCCATTATGGTTATTATTTCTCACACAATGTTTTTTAGTTTTAGTCACGAGATATAACTAGATGGAATAATTTTAAATTTGAATTAAATATATAGTGAAATGATTATCCTCTTTGTTAAGAAAATTTTCTGGGATCTGGAATGAAAAATATCAATATAATATTAACATATCATTCTGTTATTCATGTTGAAATTGAAAATGAGAATAGGAGGGAACAATGTTTTTCTGAGTACTTAAGAAATTCCCATCTTCATTTTCTGCTTATATTGATCCACTTTTATTTTATAAATGGAATAGTTCCAATGAAAATCCATTTTCAATTATCTAGTGTTTAGAGTATGAAAAATTCATTTTTTCCATCATTTGGTGGGAGAATCATATCAATGGAGGAATCTTATTAAGAAAACAAAGGAAAATCAAATATTTACCTCCATGTAGTTATATGTGTTTAAGATCTTATTTATTAGTAAACAATATCCTCATATTTTTTCAGTGATATAGTATGAAATCCTTGTGAAAATATACAAGGATGATAAATTATTTTTCACCTTTGAGAAAATGTTTCATGAACTATGATGTGTGATTATGGTATTATCATCATACCTAAATGTTTGGTGGATAGATTTTTTATCAATTTAAATTAATGTTATTGAATGGAATTATTCAAATGGTAATTTAGTAGTTAATAATAAATCAATTGATGTGCTACCATTCTAGTAATAGATATTTTCATTACCCAACAACCTCATGAATTTGATGAGAAAACAATGATTAAATTCAAAGAAAACTCAAAAAACTATAAATAGAGAAAGATGATTTTTACATCATGCTCAAAGGGTGGAATGAAACATGGATGAAAATATATTAATCATACTACCAAATTTTTGAAGTCTATAAATGAAGTTCATAGAGTAGATTAGTGCCTAAATTATGTGATGAAATTATCTACTGATGTGATGAGAGTGAAAACTAAAAAGAATATTCAATCTACACTACAAAATTTCAAATTAAAAGAAGTATCAAAGTATGAAAATAAATTCATTAATATAATGGGTAATAAGGATGATAATCCACAAAAACCTATAATTATAAAGTAAAAAAGGTAAACCTCATTTAATTACAAAAAACTAATGTGAATCGTGATAATTGTGTCACTCTATATTGGAGAGTTTCATCTTAGTTTTTATATGAATGATATCTATCCACTACTGGAAAACAAGGTTATACCCATAGTTCTTCAAAGAAACACGGGTATAGGTCACCCAAATACCCATAGTTTTTTTAAACCATGGGAATAGGATTTGTGGGAAAAAATTACATGAGAAGGACCCATACCAATATTTTTTAAATGTTAGAATTGGTTTTGTAGAAAAAACCATGTAAATGACCTATTTAAACGGTTCTCCACAAAATATTGTTATAGGTCACCCATATACCAATGGTTTTTTAAATCATCTAAATAGGTTTCATGGGAAAAAATGTAATAAAAACAACACCCACGGTTTGACTTAACCATGGGTCTAGTTAGGACCACTATTTTTCAAAAATTATAATAATAATAAATAATAATTTAATATAAATAGATTTTTATATTTATAAATTTTATTTAATATAATAAATAATAACTTGTTTTAGGATAGTGGTAATGTCTTTGGATTGGAGACCGAATGTGCTGGGATCAAATCCCAGTGGATGATTTTCTTTAATAAGGACAGATACTCATGGTTTTACAAAACCATTGGATTAGTTTTTGCCACTATATTTCCAAAATAATAATAATAATAATAATTAAATGTAAAGAAATTTAAATATATATACATACACATATATAATTTCTTGAATATTATTACTAGAAACATGTTGTAGGATAGTGGTTATGTCATTGGAGGGTTAACAGAAGGAACTAGGAGAAAATCCTAGCAGAGGATCTTCTTAAATAAGGACCTATATCCATGGTTTTACCAAATTATTTGTATATGTATTTCCATTGAAATTTATTAAACAAATTGTTGAAGATATATCAATATAGGAGGCATATACCCACAATTTTATCAAATAGCGGTCACAGTTCAATCCTGATACCCCACAAGGTCACAGTTCCTGTAACTGTGGGTATAGATTGTTTTCCCAGTAGTGATCAAAATATTAGTGTAAATCATTTAATGAAATTTTATGTTATTATATGAATTGAATATATATGTATACATAAATAAATGAATAAATAAATAACATGTGTTATCCAGAATCAATTTATAATAACATATCAGTAAAAGTGTGAACTCTTATTTCCAATGGATGTGTTTTTTACTAAGATAAGATATTATTTAATTAATAAAATATGAATTATATTTTGGAATAATATAGGGATTAATTTTGACTTTTTTCGAAGTTACTACAGTATATACATTTTGGTATGAGACTTTTGGAATGATTAAAGTTATTGTTAAGTTGATCATGGAAGGATATGAGATCAAATAATTCCATTAATTGTGATTTTGTCTTAGTCAAGACTCTTTTGGAGGATCCTTAAGATAAATTGTTTATTGAATTTATTATGTTAAAATTTGGATATGATTGGATAACCATTTCTATCCATCTTGTAAATGGTTAATATTTAGTGTCTAAGGAAATGAAATATGGATCTAATGATGATTTTAGTGCTTCTGACATGAAAAATTATTCATGAATATTAATTTCATTAAGTATGATATGATGTGTAAATTAATTGATGCATGACTAAATGATTCATTTGTGATTAAGATAAAATGGAATGATTATCCCTAGAAATGTTATTCCATTAAAATTTCAGGATTTCATCAGTATAGTATCATCTTGTTTAGAACATCCATTGACTAATTCACTAGTTATTTATGTGTTCCATGTATCACTCTTGAAGAAGTATATACATATCCCATCACATGAATAGATTTTATATGTTTTACAAATAGTGAAAGGCATTATTATGAGGATAATCTGGTAGAGATTTTTTATCATCGATATAAAATGAAAGGAAACAATACCACTCACCTGGTAAAAGTTTTTTAGAGAAACCACTATCTTGAGAAAACTATGTGGGAACCTGACAAAATGACAATGAAAATGTAGCTAATTTTATTTTCTATTAGAGTGTTTAATTTCAAGGGGTAAATTCATTTTAATTAGGGTAGAATGTGAAAATATTAGTTTTTATGTATTGATATTTCAAATATATTAAATTTCATCGATATATTTTGTTTCACACATTACTAAATTTGAATTTCATTACACGCAACATAGGGTTTTAACGACCCATGATATATTAAAAATAGACTACTATAACCTATCAGTTAAACATAGAAATATGAATACTAATAAACAATTATTAATTATTAAGTATAATAGTTTGATATCAATAAATGACATTGATAAAAATGTACTTAATTTTAAGTAAAATCATTATATGTTTTGAAAATACTATTTTCCCAAAAATTGGTATTTATTCAATTTATTTCAAAAACAATCAAAGTATTTTTGTACAAATATTAAAAAATTATTTGCAAAAAAAAATTATTTTTGAAATCTACATGTCCAAAATATCTTAGAATGGTGTTTTCATATTTTTCTAAAAAGATCAAATTTTATGTGAATAGTTAAAATTAATGGTTTTTATTCAAAATTGTAATTCAGTTTAAAGATTTTAAATTTTAAATTTTTTTAATATGTTATAAAACTAAAATTTTATTAATTATATTTTTAAAATTCCAATTTATCTCACTGGAATCAATTTCCTATTTAATTTTGAAATTAAAACATTATATACTTATAAATGGTTTCTCTTTAGAGAACTGCTTTTTTCCATGTCTGTGGGATTAATTAAAATTTAATAATTCCAATTCTATAATTTTAATTTGTAAAAATGTGTTTATTTTTTAAATTATCATAATTAATAATATATAATATGTTCAACAAAATTGTTGACCAAATGAAATTGTAAAAACATTAAAAATTAATTATTGTTGTTAGGGTAAAAATGGGTTTATGATCACTTAAACTAAATAGATAAGGGTTAAAATTACATATAAATTGTCTCAATAATAATTTTATATCCATATTTATACAATATAACCAATAATTTAATTTTGTTTCCTTTTGTAATGTGAAAAATATATGTACACTAAATAATTTTCAATAATTCCAAGGGTGTCCTCTCCTATACTCATAAAAGGACACCCCCTATTCTCTCATATTCACACTTCGAGATCCATTTGGTTCATAAAATAACTACCCAAATCACTTCCTAAACTCCATTACCATATCATACAGGCCTTAATTTTTTTATCAAATTATTTGTTATTAAGTATCCAATGATTATATTATATGATCTATCACTCAAGAAAATCTTGAGGTTTCGTCTCCACTATTATTTTATTAAGAATACATTTTTTCCTTTTGTATTTCTCTCTTTATGTACTCAAGAGAACAAAAATATGTTTTTAGTGAAAACAAAATTTATTTATATCTTCAGTTGAGAATAATTTTTCTTTTATATCCTACATTTCAAAAATTACATTGAATAATGTTTTTATTATATTTAAACATTTTTACATCCTTTATAACAATCCCAAACATTTAAAAAAATATTCTAAAAGAAGTTCATAGTCATTTTCAAAACTATGGACTTTTTAATTTTACTAAAAATGTAAATGGAATATTATATTAATGTGTATTACTTGAATACAATTTTCTACTCTTATTAGAAATAATTAATTTAAATATTTTTTTGGTTTCAATGTTTATTTTTTATGAAATATATTTTGAAAATGTTTTATCATTTAAATTGTGTGTTTCGAAGTGGAAAGGATTTTTTTTTTAATAAATGTTCCATGAGAACATGAAAAATCATTTTCCTATAAGAATATATCCTTTTATTCCACTTATTATTTAATGGGGATATGTTACAAAGATACCATTATAATTATATATCAAAATGGTTTACACTAATGATTAAAGGATTTTTATGAAACCCATTTCTTTTCTACAAGTTATACCATAAAAAACATATGAAACCCACTTATTTTCTTATGAGTTATGGTATGGTGATATTTTTATGAAACTATTTTCTTTTCCCCATGTTACGATATAATAAAATCTTTATAATACCAATTTATTTTCATGGTTTCTTATATGATGAGTTTTTTTTACCATGTGCAACACATACATATTATTTTAATTATATGACTGGAAGGACCTATATCTCCCTATAATTCATTGTGTAATGATTAAAATGCTCTGATATTAGATGGTACACTAGTGGCTATCCCATTCCCAAAAAAGAGGGTACATGTGTGGTTATCCCAATCATGAAAATAAGGATACATGGGTGGTTATCCAAATCCTATGAAATAGGATATACTGGTGGTATCCTAAGCCAAAATTAGCTACATAAATGGTTTGAATAAGACTAACATGTTATGAATTTCACAGTGGGTTGCCTTGACATGAGGTTTTATATGCATTAGTTTTCACCAAAATTCCACGTCCAAGGCTAATTTTATTTTCGGAAGACATACCTTGTTTCTTTATTTAATTATTCTTGTCTTTTTAACTATTTATATTTATGATATAAATCATTTTTAGGATATATTATATGCATTATATATATTTTTTTATATGTTATTCTAATGTTATCATACCATTATGCACATTGTATACTTATATGTCCATTTTTTATCATTAATAATAATGTGAGCTCACTATTTATTATGCTTCATTTCCACATTTTAGAAGAAAGGATTAAAGTATTGTATATTTATGGTGAGTATAAATAGGGAAGTTCTTAATAGGATATTACGAACATATTACACTAAATAATAATATTTTGTACATAATAATCAAAGAAACATAAATATTATGGTCCTCATGTGTGTATTCATGTAATGTAATGGATATTCTTCTAGTAAGATTTAATATCTGTATATGAAAATAAAGGATCACCATATACCCCTATAATTACATGAAAATAACAATTTTTCTAGATTATATTTTTAAATAGAGATAACATTATTTTATTGACTGGTGGTGGTTGACTGAGGTAAAAAATTTCTCCCTTAGTTAACTATTTTTTTTTAATTTATATAAAAATATGATATGTGATAAAACATGAATGTGAATTTACTCTATAGATTTTTTGTTAATGATAATTGTGTTAATTATCAACTACAAATGATCTATTTTTTCATTTTCATTTGGGTTTTCACCAATAATATTAATTTTTTATATCACATAAACAATATTCAAAAATAGATAAAAAGAGAAAACATAGTTAAAAAATGTGTGAAAATTATATGAAATGTTTTAAGAATGATCCTTGAGGTTAAACAATGTACTACAATAAAAGAAGTTTATATATTCTATAATGATGAGACATCACTCCAATAACTTTTTTAATTGTTATTAGAAGGTGCATCATTCACTGTATGGTCTTTATATTCAATTTATTTTGTTTAGGATTTTTATTATTTAATATTAATTTATTAGAGATGCAATTTCGAGACTACAATTCAAATATGATGATATTATACTCACTTGATCTTGATTATAATTATATTATTAAAATATATAATAAATTTTCCTAGACACACTGAGATAAATAACTCATTCTCTATCATGTTTGTATGAATAAATATATAAATCACAAAAAGTGTTCATCCCAAAATAAAAAATGAATGAGAATCAATAAAGAATGTGGTGTAGTTTTATCCATGGGATAAAATTTGAGAAGAAGTTTTATTTTAGACTTATGAAATATCCAATGAAATATACATTTATAAATGTATATTGGTGGTTGACTACCTAGCTTTCGATGTAGATCTAATCTAAGGAGAATTGATTTTTTAGGATAATATTATTCAAGGGGATAACATATTTCTTAATTCAATGGGATAAAACATTATTGATGATGATTCGACTATTAATACACCCTTTTAAGATCCAACTGAATTAGTCGATGTGTACATTCTCTAGGAGGGTGATCTTGAGAGTGAACATGCACCAATTAAGAGACAATTTTAATAAACCATGACCATTGTGGCATTTTCTAAAAGTTATTTTTATGGTGAAGTGATCACATGTTATATTCTTCAAAATGGGTTAGTGAGATAAAATATTCACGGATATTTTGGATGGGGTAATTTCTTTTTCAGGAAGCTAGAAATAAGGTAATATAGTAGTTTAAATCACAAATACCATATTCTTCATTGGATTGGGGTAAAAGTGTTAATGAACATTACATTAGTCATTATTTTTTCATGAAATTTAGTTATCAATTTTAGGGAGAACATTTAATTTTTTGTTTAGGCTAACAGTGATGTTATATTTGATCATTGTTTTTTTTTTAAAGTTATATATTAGACTCTAATTGGGTATAATAAATTTTTGGAATATAATTAGTGGTTGTGAATGATGAAATTAAATGATACCTTGAATCCTTAGACCAATATAAACACTAGTGGGATTACAATAGATATCTAATGGAAACTAAGGGATATATAGTGATTAGAAACCCCTTATAAGACTAGTGGGTGTATATAAGAACTCATATTGGAACTTGGATTGAATTTAATTAAAATATTCATTAAGGAAACAAATTAGTTTATTTTCCCCATTTTTACCCACGGTCATCCATCATTTTCATTCATTTATACTTTGTTAAACTCTCTTTAAGTAATTTTCCATGATTCAATAAATTTTCCTCTACATCTCTTTTTATGAATCCAAGGTGAACTAGAGGGATTTCTTCTTGTCATTGTCAATTTAATCCCCTCTTTCACTTCTCCTTCATCTCCTCATTATATTCTTTAAAATATCTTATTATGATTGGATTATTTTTATTAAATATTCCACTAGATTCCTGTTAAAATCCATTCTAATACATAGAATCTATTTATTTTGTGATACATGTGTCTATTATGGGCGATTTTGGTGTTTATGTATGAAACATTGATTAGGAATCATGGAAAATTATTTTTTTAGTGGTTTTATTTTATTTGACATTGATTTATTTATTGTTTAGATTATAGTTTTAGGGGTTGTCCATGGTAGGAATCATTGAATAATTATTATAGATTTTGCCCATGTTTTTGGATATGTTTCTTTTTTTTCAGGTTAATTGAATGTGAATGGATCTAGAATACATATTTCGCGCTTTTAGGGTTCTTGTGCTTTGTTTTTTTGGAAAAGGTATCCCAATAAAGGATATGTTAAGGGTTGTTTGTTTACACCTATATTAAATTCCGTATGTCAATGTTGGTATTTATCTATAACTTCTTTATAAGCCTTAGTAAAAAAATAATAATTATTTTTTAGACATGTAATTTTTAACTTTTTAATAAATATATCAATTAATCATTTAAATAGTTTATCTATATAAATAACACGATATACATGAATCAAATAATTAAATTATGAAAATTAAAAACTAAATTTTAGTTTAATATTTTATGAACAGTTGAATAAATCTAATAAGAAAATTAATATTTTTATTTAATATTTTATGTTTTCATTTACATTAATGTGATCAGAAATGATGCACATTTTTAGTATTTGAAATACAATACATAATCTTTTAACGTGAAACAATAAAATAGAGTAGATAATATATCATATAGTTTAATAAATCACATATGAAAAATGCTATTATTATTCTTAAAATAGAAGAGTGTTTTGATTAAATAGTATATTGATTATAAATGTCATTTTAGTGTGTTGAAACTCTTATTATTATTATTCAATTTGTTATATATAGTATTTATAATAGGTCCAAAAGTGTGTAAAATTGATTTTCCATGGGTTCTACATCATTCATTATAGCAATAATGGAAATTATTACTAAACTTAAAAATATCCTCATGAACCATAGTGGAAAATCACCGCATATGATGATTATTTTACAAGTATAGTAAAAAATAAAATCATGGGGTGACTGAATATGATTAATTAGAGGTATTAAATATTTTCAGCTTATAATTTCAAATCTTGGAAGTCGTTATGTTTCACCATTATGTATAATAGATATAATTAAACAATTTATTATGGGTTTTTATCAGTGGTGTGAACAAGATTGATTAAATAAAGTGGAAATTAATAGTGTGATGCATAAATATATTTAGTTTTATTAAATGGTTTAATTTTAAAAATATTAACTAATTTTAAACCATTAAAAATTCCATTATCATAAAAAAACAAATAGTTACTCAACATTTGGTACTATTACATTAAATGATAACTTGATTTAATTTAACTAACATTCCTTTTGAACTCCATTTACAATATATTTTCCAAGTTACTATTTCGTTGAAATAAAATCAATGAAAAAATATTATTTTATATAAAGTAATTTTTTACTTAAAAAGTACTTATAATATGAAAATATACTTGGAAATGGAATGATATTTTTAAATTGGAAATTCAAGAATAAATAGTTATTACTTGTTAAGTTCATTACCAAGTACATTTCAAGTTGCAATTGGTTATTAAAGAAGCCACCAATGACTATCTTCCTAGTATACTACAAATTTACACTATCCACCACCCATAAAAAATAAAATCCCTATTTAATTAGATTCTTTTATAACACAATAATTTTAATACATTAATTTTTTATTATTTAGTTTCTAATGTATTATATCTAATTGTATTATATATTATAATTCCCACAAATTCATCATTCTTATGTTATGACTCTGTTCGAATTGATTTTTTATTTATTATGTTAGCTATTATGGTGTATTCTTGATTATCTATCCTCTAATATGTTGATTATGTTGTAATTTTCTTATATAAAATTTAATTATTGTCTTATATGAAATAAAATATTATATTAAATATGGATACATCACGATTTAGAGAAATCATGTCAGAAAAGATATCTTTTTAATTATTATAAGTAGGTATGAATTTTTTATAGTGTTGAATGATAAGGGCTTATTGTAATGTAAATCTAATATACCAATTCTCTTATCCAAAAATTTTATGGGACATTAGTTCCCTTACATAGGTATATATCATCCCCTCTCTTGGGAATATGATTCCTCCCATTACTAAGCTAAAATTATAAGTTTTTTTAGGTTAGTTTGATCATATGAGAATCTTGGTAACCAAAATATGGTCATCTCAAATATTAGGTCCTACTTGTGTCAAATATATGTTAAGGACATAACCTCCCAGCTTAGATTATTATCATTTATAGTTCGTTTTAAAATTTGAATTTTCCCTTAACTTATGAAATTATACCTTTATTGATAATAATTTATAAAGATACACACATATATATATATATATGTAGATGAGTATATTGCTCTAAAACCAGAACTTTAGAATATTTCATATATTATATAACACTAGTGGTTCCCTAATAATCCTTTTATTCCCACACTATATATTTTCACATTAGTGGATATGTAGTTGCATAGTATATTTTTCAAACACATAATTGTACAAGTATATGTCTGGGTGATTTTTTTTCTATCAGTGTTTCAGGTAGGTATGAGACATGTTTGAATAATTATGGGAATATGGGGACTAATGAATAGATCGATATATATATAGGATTATTAGAGACCTTTTTTGTATTATGGTTTTTATATTGAATGTATTTAAAAATTTATAGAATTGAATTCATTAAAAAAGTATTCATTTTATTTATTTATTATTTACTATTATATATTATATAAATTACACTCCAACACAAAATTGCGACCAACAACACTATTTCTCATCCCCTAAGGATAAAATAATGTCAATCAGTTAATGTAAAAGCCATATTTAATTAATCTTATATTTTTTGATCAATATCTAATAAAATGTTTTATTATACTAAGGTAATTTTATCATTTCTAACATTTATTGATCATGGTTATCAAGATTGGGAGTAGACAAGATATTTGAAAATGAAGACAAGACATGTAGCCCAATAAAATGTGTTTCAAAACACTTTATGGTGGGATATAATGATTCTAGGTATATTAGCTTAGTTATATATGATCAACTAAAAAAATTTAATTCTAACACATAAGTCTTTGTTATAAAAAAGAAGATATCAGTGAAGTGTATATAGCTCAGTTGAGATTCATTTCCTATGTTCATTCATGGATCATGACATTTAGTATCGTGTTTATACAAGTTAATATTTTTTATATTATAATAAACATTTTTCAATAGATTTAATGGTTTTAATAAAATTTAATATATTAAATTGCTTTTTCTATGTTACTTATTAGTTAATAATTAATTATGTAAATAAACTCATATAAAACGTAATATTGATAGTTTTTTGTTACCTTTTATGGATTGTGTCTATAAGAATGCTAATTCTGCATTGTTTTGTTTCACCTACAAATCATGTATTATGTTAAACCTATATTCTTTTTTGAATATTGAATTTATTATTTTTTACATATTATTATGCATCTATTAGTTATCTTTTATTTGAGAAAGCCATTGTCTTGTAACATTTTTTTAATTTTCATGTTCTTATACCTAAAAAATATTACATGAGTATTATTTAATATGAATATCATATTTCTATCCATTATTAATTTATTTGTCTTAATAAATTAAAATATGTTTCATTTTTTCGTGCTAGTATAAGAGGAACCATGATTAGAAGATGTTTTCTTCAAAATTCTAATGTTATTGTTTTCTATATGTTTTTTCAAGGATTTTTTTTTAAATTTTCTATTGTGTAATTATGATTTTTAGTTGTATAAAGTAATATTTAAAGGAAAGTTTATGTAAATATATTATTATTTTATGATAGATAAATATAATTATTTTCTTTTTAAATTGGCATATGTAAAAATATATTGGGTATTTTTAATGGATTTGATTGTTGATTTTCAATAATTTAATGATATAGAAATTATATAGGAAATAAATCCTCCAAAAAAAATAATAAGCTGTTTTTTAAACTATATTTGAAAAAAAGTATTGGGTAAATAAATAGTATTGATCAAGTGAAATGAGTTGAATACAATGATAGGGTGACCCTGGTTTATTTTAAATTTAAAGAGAACATTGACATATACACAATCAAATTTGTAGTATTTTTAGTTACATGGATTTTAAAATTACAATTTTGAGTAGTATTTTACCTATGTATGAGATACATTAGAGTTAATACTCATGGAATGGAATGTGAATTTCTTATTAGAAGATGTATGGAATTATGAGGTTATTAATAGGTAGTGTCTGATTTAGAGAGATGATTTATATCATGATGTTATGAAATATAATATATTTCGTTAATTATATTATTTAGATATTTAAGAGAATACAAGATAAGTGGTGAATTATATTATTTGGGGAAGAATATATCTATATTAGTAATGTTTTAATATACCCATATAATTATAATTAAATTTATGAAGAATTTTGTATATGAAATTATAGGGGTAATTTATATTCTTGTATTAGGATGATAAGTATGAGATTTTAAGGGTTTTAGGGAATGTAATGTTATCTATTGTACATTAATATATTATATAGAAATTTTTGTAAATAAATAGTGGTATTTGGGAGATGAAATGAAATGAGGGTTAGTGGCCTGGGAACCATTAGAACTCAAGTAGGAATCGAAAAGATGTCTGGTGGAAGTCTCAAGGCAATATAGCCACTAAAAAGACACTAAAATTCATGTGGATATCCACTAAAACATAAGTCTCCATATGGGTATATTTCTATGAAAAAATTTATTAATTTAAAAATAAAATTTATTTTCAACTCTTCAAACATGAACTAACTACCATTTTTTATCACTCTTCGATGGATTTAGGTCTCACATGGTCACTTCCTTAATTATATAAATATTTTTCATTCTCTTTTTCTCTATTTACAAAACTTGAATAAAGGGATATATCATCCTAGAAAATTCTAGGGCAACATCACCTTCAATTACCCACTCTTATAACCTTTCTATAATTATTATTCACCCACTTTTATTAGGTTCATTGAAAAAGTGTTTATAAGTCCATAATATTAAACAGTACTTAATCCTGGGTGATTTCCTGAATTTTTACTGAGGATATTTTCAGGTTTATAGTTTTTGATAATTAGATAATAAATCATGCATTGCATTCCACATTTAAACCAGGTGGTTACATCAAATAAGGCATTTGTTTTTTTCTACAAAAGGAAACATATTTAAAATAAAACATGGATTCTCTCACGACAATTCCTGACACAATCATCTCATCATGTACTTTTCCATTTACGTGTTAAAAACATTTCAAAAACATGGGATGTGCATAAACAGATCTGTAAGGGATATAAAAATACGGAAAGAAAACATTAGTCCATGTATACATAAGAATCAATGAAAATATAATTTACCCATAAAAGATAAGAACATTAAAATAACTAATGAAATCATAATATTTATGAATAACTCATAGAAATAATAAGACATAAAGGTAACTTGAGGCATTCATAACATTCTTACATAGGTAGTAACCCTCAAGGTTACGTTTGGAATACCCATCACAGTATATTTTCTAAATCTCTTCGGATAAACCTTAGAGTTTAACTCCTTCATGTTACCCAATGCATTGGAGATCTATCTCGGGCTCACCCGCCCTTAGTTTGTCATGGAACCACCAGACATCATAAACAATGCCCAAGTACCATAACATAATCGTCTCATATAAAACATGCATAAAAGAACACAACATTTCAACATTTCTATCACAAGATATCAATAAAACACATTTATATAATAAAAACATTAACAAAACCATTTTCAATACCAAAATAAAAGAAATTTAAAACATGGTATTTATTTTTCTTTTAAAAAAAGTTATGTCTAGTAGATGAAGCCGAAACTCAAATAATGGTCATGGCGGCAGAGAAGTCGTTGTTTCCTTATACGTAAGACAAAAATATTCTTTTTATATGTTAGTAAAATGCTTCAGGTTAAAAGATTTATTTTGAATGAAATTAAAAGTCAAAAGAGTTTATTATAAAACTAATAAAATAAGGTCATGTATAAATTGAAGTATGCCTCAACGAAAGGAGATTGAGACGAAGTCCCTTACCTCAAGTCCGGCTTGTCTTGTTCGTTCCTTTATATTACTAAATAATAAACATGGGTCAATTTATAATTTCTAAAGGAATTACATTAATTTTTACTATTCAATTCATATCACATATTATCATTTAATAATAATTAGTTAATTATGTGAGTTCATATCATATGTTTTGTCGATGTTCGATACATGAGTCAATAATAAACTTGTTTAAGAGAATTGTCCATGTAGTTATAAGTAAATCATATATAGAATGGTATTAATGATTTAAATATCATATATATCCAGTATATATTCATTTTATACTATTCCATAACATTTGGAGATAAAAAAGGAAATGCACCGTTCATGGAGACGGTACGCCGTACGTAAGCATGAACGCTACTTTCTTTTCATTTTCATATTAATGGAATTAACAATAAATGAGAAATATATATATTATAAATCCAGTATAATATAAATGTTATATATGTAACATAAGTTAATTAATTACATTATTTATAAATTCCATGTTTGGATTGAACGAGTCACATCACTTGAGGGGGTGGTAGTCCACACTTCCTCATATGAAATTATAGCATTTGCACAACATGAAAAGCATAAAGGTATGTTTTAAATATAAAATACAGAAGCATAGAGAAGACATTAATATAATATATATATATATATATATCATATTTAAATATATTTCCATCATAATGGACACCATGAAAGGGGTTAAAAGAATATTGAAGAATCATCATTTTCTGAGGCAGTAGTTTGCCACCCACAGAAACAGTATGTTCTTTAACCGTTAGACAGAGGTGTGTATGAGTGTAGGTAGAATACGCATACTAACAACATCATAGTATATTGGGGATACTAGTTTTATTATGGGATCAAATAATAAGAAGATAGTGGAGAGTGAAGAAGTAAAATAAAAGGAAGAAACGCAAGAGAAGACATTACCTCTAAATCTTGTAACTCTTTTGGATTTGATCCAAAGGCTTCCTTGGAAAGACTTCGGCCCAAAGTGAGGAATCTAGGAGTAAAGGAGGGATGTTGAGAGATAATATGAGTAGTTTATGGACAATAAAAAGGCTTTAGAGGTGTGGGTAAGTGGGTAGAGGTGGGTTCCTTTTATAATATTGAGGAGGGTCACTTTTGGAATGTTTTGAAATGTTACTTTATTATAAAATGGTTTTCTGATTTTAAAGGTCCCAAAATGATATATTTTGAGAATAATGTGATAAGATCTAGAAATACTCCCATAAAATAGGTTCTAGACAAGTGTAAGTCTTATATTTTACCTTATCGTTTCATTTTATTCAAATCGTTCATTAATGAGGTAATCACTACATCATCAAGATGTCATAAATAAATTTATTTATTTAATGTCTAAAAATTATAAAAAAATACCATGATGTAGGAAATATTTTTATTTTTCCAATGAATATTTATAGTCTATGATATAATTTATGAAATCAAAATTAAAATTTTTTTACTTAGGATATACAAACCTTTGTTATATTTCTCATATTTTTAAAAAGAATGTCATAAATGTCACTATTACACCCATTTGACTCCATGGGCCCTAAGGTTCGGTAAAAATATTTACATGGTCAGCCATGAATCAAAGAAGAGGATTTGGACATATTTTGGGTTCATTTTATATTATTATGATATTATTTTATTACCCTAAACTACTTGATTACTAATTATTCATGATAATTAAAGATAACTGTCGTTGTTACTATTGATAATGTCCAAAAACAAAAGGGTCTCAACTACATAATTTGGACTTTATGATTCCAAATCTGAAATCAATTTTACCAAATTCAAAACATAGAAATTGCAGTAATTAATTTAAAAATTAATTCCCGTTGTCAAAACAAATAGAGTGTTTTTAAGAAACAATATTTATCAAAAGATAGACACTTGTTTATGTCAAATTTTGAAGTGAAATTAATTCCAATGACCACCATTAAATTAAATGGTAAAAATATATTCTAATTACACTATATAAAAAATTAAAAGGACAATATATTTATATAAATAAATTGGATGAAAAAGCAGTTTTGAAGTAAAATGCTGTATTTTTCACTATTCATTAAAAATGAACATTGTCCGAAAAATACCGAAAATTTATCCATAGTAATTTTCAATATCCTAATTCTAAATAAATTGTTTATTTTTACAAATATAGCTTATATAATTGTAAAAAGTTATATTTACAAATGCTTTACCATTAAAAGGTGGTAAAACAAAATTTTAAAAATATTAGAGTATTCTATGCCTATGATTGGATTTATTCTCATTTTAAGCCTCTAAAATACTATCTAATTTATAAATAGAAATAGATATGTAAATATATTTTTATTTACTTCCTTGTAATGTTATATCCTTCCCCCCTTTAGTAAATTGCATCCCCACAATTTATTTACATATCGAATAAGTGAGGGTATTTAACCTTTATTGCATTTTCAGATTCCCATGTTGCCTCATTAATCATGTGGGTTTTCCCAAAAAACATTACATGATAAATCACCTTATTCCACAACACTTTCTCCCTATGGTCAGGAATCTGGACAAGTTGTTCCTCATAAGATAGATTCTCTTCCAACTGAACTACCTCTGGACTCAAAACTTGAGATGGATTTGGCGTGTACTTCTTTAACATTAAAACATGAGAAACATTTTGTACCTGTGATAAATTTGGAGGTACAACCACTTAGTATGCAAATGATCCCACATTCTCTAGAATTTCATAGGGTCTAATGAATCTTGGACTCAGCTATCCATTCTTACCAAATCACATCACACTTTTCCATAGTGAAACTTTGAGGAAGACAAGGTCACCTACCTCAAATGAGAGATCCTTCCTCCTGTTGTCCGCATAACTTTTCTACCTACTCTGAGCTGTTCTCATGTGTTTCTGTATCAGATAAACTTTTTATATGAACTCTTATACCAATTCTGGTCCCATGATCTATCTTTCTCCAACTTCATCCCAAAAAGTTGGAGTTCGACACTGCTTCCTATATAATGCCTCAAATGGTGCCATCTGTATACTGGAATGAAAACTATTATTATAAGAAAACTCAACCAATGAAATATGTTGGTCCCAAATTCCCTGATAATCCATCGAACAAGAACATATCATATCCTCTAACGTCTGAATTTTTCATTCTGAATGTCCATCTGATTGAGAATGAAGAGCTGTACTAAAATTTAATTCAGTACCCAACAACTTCTCAAAGCCTTTTCAAATATTAGAAGTGAACCTAGGATCACCATCATATACAATGGAGAGGGGAACTCCATGTAACCTGACTATCTCATTAAGATACAATCGAGAAATTTGGTCTGGGGAAAAACTATCTCATATAGTAAAGAAATGCGAATATATAGACATGGGATAAACAATAACCATGATTGAGTCATTACCTCGAGGTTTCTTCGGTAATACCACAAAAAAGTCCATGGATATATTCTACAATTTCCACTCAGGAACTAGTAATGGCTGAAGAATCCCTTTCATTAACTATCGCTCTGCATTAACCTGTTGACAAGTCAAACAATTCACAATAAAATCAACAATATCTATTTTCATTCTATCCCACAAGTAATACTCCCGAAGATATCTGTATATCTTAGTACTGCATGGATGAACTAAAAATGGAGAACTATGAGCTTTACATAACAACTCTCTCATCAAATATGAATCACAAGGGACACACAATATATTCCCAAAACATAATACACAATCATTATCAATTTTGAATTCAGGTAACATGACCTTATGAACCAGCTCTACCTTTTTCAACATCTCACTGTCTTGTTTCCTTGATTGCTTAATTCTATCTTATAGAGAAGATTTCACTGATACCTGAAACAAAATAGAATAATTTCCTACACCAATAACTTCCAAACCAAAATTCATCAAATCCTTAACCAAAGGATCAAATTTCAAATGTAACATGTTTAATGAAGCATTAGTTTTTTTGACCCAAATCATGTTCCACTTTATTTTCTTTTCCCGGATTGTAATGAATTGTTAAATCATAATCCTTGATTATTTCTAGCCATCTCCTTTGTCTCATGATCAATTATTTCTGAGTGAATATATACTTTAAACTTTTGTGATCAGTATATATATAACACTTTAAACCATACAAATGATGCCTCCAAATATTTAAAGCAAAAACAATAGTAACTAATTCCAAATCATGTGTAGGATAATTTATCTCATGATTTTTCAACTGACGTGAAGCATAAGCAATTTCCGGAACATTCTGCATTAGGATGCAACCAAGTCCTGTAAATGAAGGATCATTGTAAATAACAAACTCACCATTCCTAGAAGGTAGTGCCAATACTGAATCATTCACCAATATTCTTTTCAATTCTTGAAAACAATCATAAAATTCTTTTGTCTAGATAAACTTAACACCCTTCTGAGTTAGCATAGTCAATGGGCTGGAAAACCGTGAAAAAGTGTTAACAAACTTTCAGTAATAGCCTGCGAAACCATGAAAACTATGAATCTGGGTTATATTTGTGGGACTTTTTCATTCTTCAACAACCTTTCTTCTTGCAGGATCAATAGTTATTCCATCTTTTGAAACAATGTGACCAAGGAAACAAATTTTTTGCAACCAAAACTCAGACTTTCTGATTTTCCCATAAAATTTATTTCCTTTTAAGGTTTGAAAAATAACACTTAAAAGACTTTCATGCTCCTCTTTAATTTTAGAAAACATTAAAATAACATCAATGAAAAGAACCAAAAACTTATCCCAGAACATAGGTAAAATTATATTCAAAATGTCAATGAATACAACAGGTGCATTAGTTAAAACAAAAGGCCTAAATAAAAATTCATAATGGCCATATCTTGTACGAAACATTGTCTTCAGAATATCTGCTTCTTTTACCTTCAACTGATGGTACCCCGATCTCATTTCAATCTTTGAAAAATACTGAGCTCCCTCGAGATGATAAAACAAAACATAGATATGAGGCAATGGATATTTGTTTTTAACAGTGATGTTATTCGTGGATCTATAATCAATACAAAGCCACTTTCAACCATCTTTCTTTTTTCCAAATAAGATAAAAGCACCCCCTGGTGATGTGCTTGGTTGAGTGAAACCTTTCTCTAATTAATCATTCAATTTCTCCTTCAACTCTAAATGTTCAATTTGAGCTATTCAATAAGGGGGTTTTAAAATTGGCATAGCATCAGGAACTAAGTCAACACTAAATTAAACTTCCTGATCTGGTATTATTCTAGGATACTCATCAGAAAAAAGATCAGGATGCTCATTTACCATTGGAAGATCATTAATCTGAACGGTTCATTTGTTTTTAACAATATGTTGAAGGTAACATTAATTTCCATATTTTACAAGTTTCTCAGCCTCTTGATATGTTATCAACAGTATGGGTTTATGCTTGTACACAAACTGGAAGTCTTTCTAAAAAGAAACTTCTTTATCTCTACAGTCAATCTTAGCATGGTAAACAGAGAGACAATCCATACCCAAGATAACATCAAACTATACTCGAGGTAAAACAATATGGTTTTCAAGTAGATTCTTCAAACAGATAAGTATAGGAAGATTCTTATAAATTCATTTTGCTTCAACATTTCTCCCAAGTGTTTTTACCACAAGTTTAGTAGTCATTTCTTGAGAGGGAATTCCCAATTTACTAGAAACTTTTTCAGAGAGAAAATAATGTGTAGACCCAGAATCAAACAACACATTAGAATATTCTGAAAAAAAAACAAATAAATTACATGATACCACTTCATTTTAATGGCCCAACATCTGTAGAAGTAGTTATAAATAATTTCACCACACCTTTCTCATTGTATTCAGACTACTTCACATCATTCGAGCTCTTTTTCGAACACTCATTTAGATATTGACACATATAATTGAACGTGAAACATTTCACTAACTGTAAATCAAATTTGGTCTTACCATTACCCTGATCTTTTCCAGTGCAATCACGAGCCTTATGTCCCATCTTACCATATCATAAGCACTTTCCAGATTTCAAAAGACATTTTACAGCATGCTTTTTACCACATTTATCACAGACTACAAACATAGTTTACTTACCATCAAACTTTTTTGAAGGATTCATCCATTTCTCCTGCCACCTCAGTCTCTTCTTCTGTTGGTTGTCATAGAACACTTGATCATCGACAAACTACATTTCCACCTTCTCAGCACATAAAAAAATCATTTCATAACTTGTGATCTCATGAGAAGCTAATGCACTTCAACATTTTGTCTTTAATCCTGATTAAAATCGATTGATTTTACTATTAAGGTCTCTGATAAAATTTGGAGCATACCTTACCAATGGTGTGAAATTTTTTTCATAAGCAGACATTGAGTTATCCTCTTACATAAATTTTAAGAATTTTTCCCATGGTAAGTCGAATAGCCTTAAGAAAATATTTCTCAAAAACATTCCTTTGAATTCATCCCAGTCAAGAGAATCGATCTCATCAGCGTCCCAGATATTTTTAACCATTGACCCCCATTGAGATGCTTCAACCTCCAAACGGTAAACATTAAGACTAACCTTTTGATTTTCTAAACACCCCATGACATCGAAAATCTTCTCCAGTGCTTTAATCCACCCTTTCGCTAGCACATGGTCAGATAATCCTTTGAATGATGGGGGATGTTTCCTCATGAAATGCTCCACCACTGACATGTTACTCTACAGTTGATCTGGATGATCTCATACATGGATACCACCACCATTTATGGCTTGATTCAACTACGCCATTACTGCAGCAAACTGTTCAGTTCCAATTCTAACCATCTTAGGATGCTGATTTGGAAGTTCATTTCCTTCTGCATTCTTTCCTAGCACTGTTTCCCTGTTTCCTCTACGGAAACCCATTCCCAAAAAATATGTCTTAGATGAAGAAATATAGTAATATTCAAATTCTATATCATTTTAATTTGACCATAATGTAAAAAATATATTTTTGGATAATCATTTAATAGTATTCTAAGACAAAAATTTATCTAAATCGACCTCTGATACAAACTATAAGGCCCCAGCCATAAACAATACTTAATCATGTATAATTTCAAAAATTAACATTGAGGATCTTTTCAATATTATAGTTATAGATAATTAGATCATAAATCAGGCATTAAATTCCATATTTAAATGAGGTGGTTACATCAAAGACGGTATTCATTTTTTTCCACAAAAGGAAACATATTTAAAATAAAACATGGATTATTTATTGACACATCCTCAATGCTATCATCACATCATGTACCTTCACTTGACCTATGAAAAACATTTCAAAAACATTGGATGATCATAAAAACTCATTAAGGGATATAAAAATACGGAATGAAAACATTAGTCCATGTGTACATATGAATCAATGAAAACATAATTTACTCATAAAACATAAGCACATTAATATACCTCATGAAATCATAAGATTTATGAATAACTCATAGAAATTATATGACATAAAGGTTACTTGAAGCATTCATAACATTCTTATGTTGGGAGTAACCCTCGTGGTTACGTTTGGAGTACCCATCAAAGTATATTCCTCAAATCTCTTCAGAGAAACCGTAGAGTTTAACTCCTTTATGTTACCCAATGCATTGGTGAGTTATCTCAATCTCACCAGTCCTTAGTTTATCATGGAACCACCCTACTTCATAAACAATTCCCACAAACCATAACATAATTGTATCACATAAAACATGCATAAAGGAACATAAAATTTCCACATTTCAGTCACAATATATCAATACAACACATTGATATAATAAAAACATTAACCCAACCATTTTCAATACCAAAATAAATGAAAATTAATACATGGTATTTATTTTTCATTTAAAAAATGTAATGGATTGTAGAGGAATCTGAATCTCAAATAATGGTCATGGCGGCAGAGAAGTCATTGATTCCACATACGTAAGAAAAAAACATTGATTTTTTCATTTAGTAAAATGATTCAGGTAAATAGATTCCTATTTAATGAAATTAACAGTAAAAAGGGTTTATTATACAACTAATAAAAGAAGGTCGTATATAAATTGAATTATGCCTCAATAGAAAGAGATTGTGACAAAGTCCCTTACCTCAAGTCTGACTAGTCTTGTTTGATTATTTATATTTCTGAATAATAATCCTTGATGAATTTATAATTTTATAAGGAATTCCATTAATTTTTATTATTCAATTCACATCACATATTATCATGTTATAATAATTAGTTAATTATATTATTTTATATCATATGTTTTGTCGATTCTCGGTACATGAGAAAAAAATAAACATGTTTGAAGAGAATTTTCCATGTAGTTATAAGTACATCATCTAAAGAATGGTATTAATGATTTAAATATCATATATATCTATTATATATTCCTTTTATACTATTACATAACATTTGGATATAAAAAATTAAATGTACCGTTCATGGAGACAGTAGGTCGTACGTATGTATGAACAGTACTTTAATTTCCTTATCATATTAAAGGAATTAAAACTAAATGAGATGTATATATATTATAATTACATTGAAATATATATTTTATATAGGTAACAAAAGGTCATTAATTATATTATTTATAAATTCCTTGTTTGGCATGAATGAGTCACATCCCTTGAGGGGGCGGTAGTCCACACTTCCTCATATGAAATTATCGCATTTTCACAACATGAAAATCATAAAGGTGTGTTTTAAATATAAAATACAGAAGCCTAGAGATGTCATACATATAATATATATCATATATAAATATAGTTCCATCATAATGGACACCATGAAATGGGTCAAATGAATATTGAACAATCATCATTTCGTGAGGCAGTAATTCACCACCCACAGAAATAGTATGTTCTTTTACCATTAGACGGAGGTGTGTGTAAGTGTAGGTATAATAATTATCATAAAAACATCCTCGTATATTGAGGATACTTTTATTATTATGGGATCAAATAATAAGAAGATAGTCGTGAGTTTATAAGGAAAATAAAAGGAAGAAACTCGAGAGAAGACATTACCTCTAAATCGGGTAACTCTTATTCATTTGAGCCAAAGGCTTCCTTGGAAAGACTAATGCCCAAAGTGAGGCTTCTAGGAGTAATATATGGATGTGGAAAGATAATATGAGTAGAGGATTAATGATCCAAGGGCTTGAGGGTGTGGGTAAGGGGTAGGGTTGGGGGCCTTTTATAAAAGGGATGAGGGTCACTTTTGGAAAGCCATGAAATGTTAATTTATTATAAAATGGGGTTCGGATTTAAAATGTCCCGAGATGATATATTTTTAGGATAAGGTGATGAGGGTTATAAATCCACCAATAAAATAGGTTTTCTACAAGTTTATATCTTATATTTTACCTTATCTTATCATTTTATTAAAATCATTCATTAATGAGGTATCACTACATCATCGTGGTGTCATAAATAAATTTATTTCCTTAATATCTAAAAATTATAAAAAATACCATGTTGTAGGAAATATTTTTATATTTCCAATAACTATTTATATTCTAAGAGATCATTTATGTAAACAAAATCAAAATTTTTTAACTGAGGTTATACAAACCTTTGTTATATTTCTCTTCTTTTTAAAAATAATGTCACAAATGTCACTATTACACTCATGTGACTCCATGAGCCCTCATGATCAGTAAGAAACTTCACATGGTCGGCCATGACTCAAAAAAGAGGACTTGGACACATTTTGGGGTCATTTTATATTATTATAATATTATTTTATTACCCTTAACTACCCCATTACAAATTAATCCCGATAATTAATGATAATTATCGTCGTTACTATTCATCATGTAAAAAAATGTCTTAACTACATAATTTGGACCTTCTAAGTCCATATAGAGAATCCATTTATCCAAATTACAAACACAAAAATTTCGGTAATTAATTTAAAAATAATTCTCGTTGTCAAAAAAATAGCGTGTTTTTAAGAAACAATATCTATCAAAAGATTGACACTTGTTTATGTCCAAAATCAAAGTGAAATTAATTCCAATGACCACCATTGAATTAAATGGTAAAAATATATTCTAATTAAACTTAAAAAATTAAAAGGACATTTTGAATATATAAATAAATTTGATGAAAAGGTAGGTTTGAAGTAAAATGCCGTATTTTTCTGTATTCATTAAAAATAAACATTGTCAGAATAATACAAAACATTCTTCCAAAGTAATTTTCGATGTACAAATTCTAATTAAATTGTTTATTTTGACAAATAGGGCTATGAAATTGTCAAATGTAAGATTTAAAAATGGGTTTCCATAAAAAGGCAGTAAAACAGTCTTTTAAAAATATTAGAGTATTTTATGCCTAAGATTGTATTTATTCTCATTTTAAGCCTCTAAAACACTATCTAATTCATAAATATACATATATATGAAAATATATTATTCTTTAATTACATGGGATGTTACAGTGTTTCAGTAAAATAATGGTAAAATACAATCTAAATCATGTGTCACTTATTTTTTTAAGTTAAATGAGTAATTGCTTGGTGTTTTTAGAGGTTTTGTTTCCCTTTATTGATAATGATTTAATGTATAATGATTTTACTTAGTTTTACATCAATTTCTGGATATCATATAGTAATTCATGAGTTTATATTATTAGTGTATTTCCATTGGATGACTCTAAGATTAATTACCATTGGATTTTATCTACGCTATGCATATGTTTTATTATGGATTTTAATGTGGTAGATTTAATTTCATATCAAATTAAATGAAAATGGTGATTGAATGATTATTTGGGGATTTTAAGTGTTTTCATTTTGTTATTCTTGTGTAAGGGAAGAATCTCCAAGGATAATTATAGTATATATTGTTTGTTTATATATTGAATTTTTCAAAACATTATTGGAATTTATTTTACATTAATTTATTTAATATGATAAATTTATATTTTTGTTACTTTATAATGATTTAATAAAATATCAATGAATATTCCAATTATTCATATAAGTAGTTTTGTATAGGGATGATCCATTTATATATGGATTTAATTGTTATATATAACACATTGGATACTATGTTTTAGTTTAAATAGTACCTGAATCATTTATTAATGCTAACATGTTAAAAAAGTATTGTTAGGTTTTGGTTGATGTTTATAATCCATTTAAATATTTGGAAATACTACACATATTTTTTGTTTGAAATAAAATCATTTATATTACAATATGAAACCATAAATGATAGAGGTGATTATATATTTTTAGTTTAATTAATTGGTTATTAATTATATAAGATATGTTAGTTCAAAAATGATACACAAGTTGTGATTAAAAGTTATATTAATTTTATATATATTTATATTGTTTGAAAACCAATATTAATTATTAAGTAGGTTTAGAGTGTGTTTTTTTATATTCTTATGAGTGTGTATAATTTAATTTTCATGGGATATGAATCATAAATTTTAATTGAAATATAAATTAATATATAAGTCAAAATATTTTCTCATGAAATCTTAGGGACATACATGGGACGTTGAAATTATGTAACTATTCAAGAATAATTTTGACACATCGGTGGTGAGACTATGTTTAATTTGAAATATATCCTATTGTAATGTTATCATATAAAACAGTATAGGTCATTAATTTCCACTTTAACTTGCATGAGTCGTATGTAAACAATCAACACTTATCTTTGGTTAAGAGTTTACATCGATACAGAGATAATTAAAGGGTTAATTTTAGTAAAAAATGATGTGAAATATAAATATAAATATTTTTGTTTCATGGGATTTTGATACACTAATATAAAATTTTTTAGGTTCGGGTCGAAGCCTCAATTTATTATTTAAAGCAAAGACCTCTTAGTGTGGGTATAGGGAGACCCATTACATAGCCCGAAGGCCCAAGGCCAATTGGCCTGAATACTAGTCTTGAAAGCCCATTTTTTTCAAAGGACCCCTCGATGAACAGTACTTCTATAGTACCTGTAGCTGCTATAATACCTGCTGCCGCTACATTACCCTGTAATAGTGCCTCTGTCGCTACAGTGTCTCCACTACTACAGTCTGTCGTTGCTACAGTACCCTGGAAATTCATCCCTTCCCGGATTTGATCTCAAGTCTTTTGGATGCTAAGCAGAAGCTTGTACCACTTGGGTACAAGATTTTTGGAAAATTACACTAATATACATGTTTAAAACTTCTACACATTCCTATTTAATACTGTGTTGTATCCATTCTTCATTGTGTGAAAACCAAAAATACAATAACTTGATTTCATAAAACTGCCTTTTCATTGGAACATGTTTTAAACTATATTGTCCAAATTAAAGTTCCCTTCTAAAATTTACATGAATATGGTTTTATTGACATAAAAAATTTTCTTCAATAAAAATTATTTTTTATATAAAAAAATATTTAAGAAATGAACATTTCTCTAAAACTAGTTATCAAATTCAAAACATCTATGTTGTTCAGTTGATTATATGGGATATTTTGAGTAGTTATTAGTAATTACTGATATAATCCTTCATATTACACCATGTATTATAATAATTCATTGTATCCACCACCCATACTAAATTTAAGGTATTGTTTAGTCAAATGTTTATATACCTATAGCTAACAAGTTCATATTTGTAATAGATTTATTTAATTTATTAATAATATTATTGAATTTAATTTTATCAAGTTATAATGACTTTAGGTCCAGTGGATTTCACATCATTTTTCAAACTGTATATACATTCCTCAGATACCATGAATCTTGTTTTCTAAAGGGAATTGGAAACCTCATAGTTAACTCTATATTTTCCTAACTATACAGCCTTTCCAAGAGACTCAATATGAACTTCTTTAAATGGAAAATTTCCACAATTCACTTGACTTTTTAACACTAATCTAATTTTAATCCATAATTATCTTAATCCATCCATTACATGAATATTTATAGGACCCTCCCTTTGATTCCTTAGTGAATATTCATTGATTTGGGTGGATCCCTTTAAGGTATTTTTGTATATCCTCTTGGATTATACTCATTTATCTATATATTCTCATGGTATCAATTAAAATTATATCCTTGGATCATTAATGGGATTTTATTTCTAGATCTAGTTGGAATGATGGGGATTTTATTGTGTTTTTCTTGGATATAGTCTTTTGATGACCCAATCTACTCATTTCTCTATTTTTGTTCGGAATGTTCCATCATAATCTATATTGGGAAGGTAGGTGTCTCTGTAATAAAGTTATTCTTGTTACATTGATAAGTTCACGTGATTCACCCACTTAGTTATTATTTATGAAACTGAATGTGTGAAATTCATGAGTATATCCTTGTTCTTTGGTGATTATTTTATTTTTTTTCAAAATGTGGTCTCTTTGAAATATAGATTGTAAGTAAATGGGGAGTTTGATAATATTCCTCAATGATGGGTTTGAATTTTAAATGAGTTTTAAAGCATTGATGTAGTGTGAAATCAGAAAATAAAATGATTAATGAAATGAGGGATTGTTTTTCTTGAAATGTAACGATGGTATATAAAATATTGATATTCCGTAGGTTATGGGGTAAACCTAAAAATATGTCAACCTTATATGAAGAATACATCACTAGTGTAGGGTATCATGATTCTATGGTTTTTGCGCATAGACATACAAGGAGAATAGGGTTCCTATAATTTAAGATTTAATTATTTAATCTAATGTTCCATTATGTGTCTTAGTTGTATAAAATCCCATGTTACAAATTTCCTAATAGTGATCGGTGAATAAATTTTTTTCATTTCCATTTAATAGGTTTTTTACCACATGATATTAATATTGACGAGTGAAAACATTTGTTGTTCATCTGGTTATGCCTCATGGATATTTTATATGTGATATTGTTATGAATATAGAATGGTTTTTAAAATAAAATAAAAAATAATTTAAATAGAAAAATAATTTCTTTTTTAGTACTTATAAAATCTATTTAATACCAAAACTAATGGTGTAATTTTATATAAATAGTAAATATTATTTTGACATCTTTTACAGATATTTAGTCCTCACACCCTTCTTTTTCTTTTTGATATTTTTAGTCATGGTTTTCCAGATATATGTAAATTGAGGGGTCTCATGTGTCATGATAGTTTTATTAGTCTATATCAACATGTTAGAGGATTTGGATATAGGTGATAGATAATCACAAGGATAATTGGTTTGGGACTTTCATTGTTATGTGATTTGAACCATGCATATTTTTCCCTTGTTATTTCTCATATTTTTTTACTTACTCTAGGTACTGTGTTTTGGGATTTGAATTACAATATATATTTCCTTCCGTACAAGAGAAATTTTGTATTATATTTTAGGGAAAAATCATTCTTATGGTGGGTTATGATGATACCCAGGTTCCTATCCCCATCTTGTGGTGATTAAGAATGTTATTCAGACTTTATAATAATCTATTTTATGTGATACATTTTATTGACTTAAGTAGGTTCATCACATACTAATAAAAAAACCATTTGGATAAACATAAAAAAATTTATCATATCTCTCTATGTTCATTATACCCAATCCCTATATATTCAACCATAATTTGTAACCTCATAGCCATTTGTATAATTGAAAATAAAAATTAATTTTCAAATACATAAATGTTTGAAAAGAATAGCATTTAGAAAATTATTAGTGTTAATCTGGTTAGAAATGGTTCTAGTGTGATATCCATAAAAAATTGGTATATCTATACATGTGTTCAAAAAATGATTCGTAAACAAGAATGAATTTTCAAATGCCGTTTTTATCAATTTCATTGAGTAATAAAGGGACATAGAGTATGTCAAAAGAATATATCCTTCTAAAACATTCTCTATTCAATGAAAATAGAGTACCTTTTTTGATAAATGCATCACATTTCATTTGTTTATTTGGATGAGAACATCCCATGCCCCTTTCACAAATAGATAATCACAACATATGTATTATCTAGTTACAGTCATAAAATCTCATATTTTATCTCATTTGTCAACCCAAATGTCATAATCATCATATGAGATGAAAAATAGGCAATCTTGGTTAAGATCCATCTACTGACATGATCATTAACAAACCTAACTACCCCCTAATTTTTAAGAATTATAGATTTTTTAATAATGGTATCAATGTAAAATGGTTCTCATGATAGGTATCTCATCATAATCAAGTATATGGGAAAAAGTATAAAATAAGTACCCTTTTTATACCTGAGACATAGTATGGGGCACTCCATGTGGTATAGTTAGTTGGACATAAAATATAAAAAAAAAATTTGTTCATCATTAGTATATAATTTAACCTTATAAAATAATCCTACTAAACATAATGATAACATTTCATCACAACCTAATATACTTTTTAATGAGAAATATATAGGGATAACACATAGTCATTCTTTGAGAGGGTAATTGTCTTTTCATGTCATGATTTATGACCATCCACCACTAAAAATCCATTTTCAGACTATAATGAAGATGTTAAAGACCCTAAAACATTAATTTAATAGGACATGGGTAGGAGACTAGCACCAACGATATAAACCATTAAATTTTGAGGAATTACCGTCACAGTCAAGAGAATATATATATTTAAAACCACTAATCAAAACCATTATATAAACATTAAACCCATTATCAGACAATTCCTGTAAATTTCAAACAAATAAAATTATCTTAAAAGAATTACTAATGGGAATGTTCTGTGGAGACTACACCATTGAAACTCCAAGCCCTGAGTCCGTATTTTTTAGATCAAAATCCTAATGCCTATTAGATTATTTTGAAATAAATATATATAACGGTGAGAATACACATATAGGTAGTATGATCATACTTAATACCACGAGTGCAAATGTGCTAGAATCATACTAGTGATTTAGTTATTAAACATAAAAATAGGAAATCTCCTACTATGTCAGTAACTACCAATCCATACCAAGTCTCTCTCAAAAAATATATCATCAATGTATAATAAAATAATAATATTTTCATATATCAAATAGGTACCCAATAACTCATATACATTGTTTTATTACTCTTATTATATAGTGAAATACATTTTGGTTCTCCCAATCCTCATTACAATGTTTCTGTAACACATCATATCTCATATCACGACCATGGTGCATATCTCAGCCACATTATCATCACTATGTATCTTCCACAACATACTATATCTAATATTTATATAACAATTCCCTTATTGTGGGGAATCATAAACATGAATGACAATAACCACATTTTCTCCTTTTACCATCAATGACCCCCAGAATATATAATTATCTCAATCACATAACTATGTCAACAAATATATCACATGCTATAAAATTAATATATTGCAACCTTTATGGTTATTCCTAATGTAATCCATCACATCCCATATTATACTTGGATGAGAGAGTGAATAAAAGATAGTGATCAATCATCCATTCTCTAACAAACATGGACATTTGGGGAAACACCCAGAAATCATTTTTTTAATTATTGAAGGTATATAAATTTATTTGGGTATATAATAAATATGAAGTAAAATAAAATATATACAATAGTCACACACAACCTTCTATAAGGGTTTAATGCCAAAAAAATTCATCCAATCCCCATAACAATCGCCCCATCAATTCCACTATTCACTATCTACCATAGCCATAACTACAATAAAAATATTATACAGTACCTATTAAAAATAACCTTGAAAATATCCATACATCTCTATTTTATCACATCATATATCAATTTCTATAATTATGATTTAAAAACTATATTATATTCTTTATACCCTTATTTTATATATTAATTGTATCCATTACCCAAATAATATTATTTTTTTCATTAGAATCCCATATCATATTTAGTCTGATCCCACACTCATTTTCATGTTTATTATTTCCAATAACATTTACATACCAAAAATAATTTTTAACATAGCCCCCATTACACCAAAAACCATTACAACAACACATATATATCCCATGTAAATAGCCATAATAAAATGTCTTTCCCATATAAAACTCCATCAAACTCTTCTACATCATAAAAATATCCTAATTTTTCAACCATGTATGCTATCCATATCACCCTCCTCCCAACACATTCCAGAATTTTAAAAACCTCTAAAATGATAACTTAGAAGGAAAACTGAAATAACAGTAATACTGTAACATCCTATGTGAGTAAATAATATGGAATTTTCATTTTTACTAATATTATTGTATTAAATATTAATTTTACTTTAAATGGGATTCCATTTTCGATTGTGTACCTGATACGCAACAATATGTTTCTTTTAAATCTTACGTTACCCACAATGTTATATTATACCAAAAAATAATTTAATAATATTATTATTCAAAATGGAAGTTAACGCATATTCATCATATTAGAGAGAATTAACAAGGCTTACTATAATATGATTATACATGTTTTTAAATATTTATTACATTTATCCAATAACATTTAGAAGCTTAAAATGTGACTGAATCCAATTTTAAGAATAAACACTCTAGTTTTCTTTAAATGTTTATTTATCACCTTTAAATTGAAAACTCTTTTTTTATCTTGTTTTTTTTTCACTTTTATATGTTATGTTTGACAAAATAATATTATTATTTATAATTGGGACAACAAAATTTACTTTTGATGAAATTTATGTATTTTTCTGAATATGTTCATTTTTAATAAATAGTGAAAAATACTACATTTTAATTCAAAACTGCCTTTTAATCTAATTTATTTATATAGATAGATTATTATTTTAATTATTTATAAAGTGTAATTGGATTATATTTTTAACATTTTATCCTATTTTGTTATTTGTACGTAATTTGGATCTTAAATTGAACATAAAAAGTGTCAATATTTTGATAGATATTATTTCATCAAAACACACTTCTGGTAGATACATGTCCGACCGTGAGCATCATTGGGTCTATTTTGGGACCCCATGGATCCACTTAGGAGTGATAATGACACATTCTATTAATTAATTTAATCTAAAGACAAAAATTGCATTAACATATGTCTATTAGTAAATAAATTTTTACATGGGGTTATATAAGTTATATCTTCAAGTATAAGTACTAATTTTAAAGCTAAGAATATTTATTACCTCATGGTTTTTATATATATAATTTTTAGATATCAAATTAATAAAATTAATTAATTACACGATGATGATGCATTGATTATATAATTAATAAATGATTTAAATAAATGAGATTATAAAATTTAACAGATTATCCAAAAACTATCCAATTAATATTGAATTATTCTATTTAGAACAAGATTCATCTTATCTTAACATCTAATGAGTTTTGGAACTTTTGAAACTAAAAATACGTTCATTATAAAATAATGTTTTCAGACTTTCCTAAAGTGCCCCTCCTCCCCCTTTTAAAAAGCCATCACCTCTAACCCATTACTCATATCCCTCAAGAAACTTGGATCATCCAAACTCTACATGGTTAATCTCCCTATATCCCTATATTCATCGTATAATCCTTATTTTAGTCAAAAGGAACTTCAAGAAATCCATTAGGTTCAAACAAAAAGGAGTTCCCCGATTTAAAGTGACGTCTTCTCTTACATTATTTTCTTTTTATTTTACTTCTCCAACCCCTAAAACCATCTTTTTTACTCTCTTTTATAACAACACTATTATCCTCAATATAATAGGTTTTTGATATGAGAATTATTAAAACCGTACTTCCAAACACCTCCATCTAATGGATACAAACATAATGATTCTGTGGACGACGAACTACTGCCTCATGAAACTATGATTGTTCAAATATCTCCAACCGCATATCATGGTGTCCATTATAAATGAAATATATTTATACATGATATATATTATGTTTATGTTTTCTCAATACTTCTGTATTTTTTTTATGTCATACATTTATGGTTTCCATAATGGGTAAATACGATAATTTTATTTGAAGATGTGCGGACTACCGCACCCTCAAAGTGATATGACTCATTCATACCCTACATGGAACTTATAAAGGATGGGGTTAATTAAAATAAATAATTTATATAAAATATTATATTATACTTGAATAATAATATACCAATGTATCATTTGGTTTTCATTCATTTTAAAATTAAAAAAAATAAACTGAAGTAGCGTTCATGCGTACGTACGACTTACCATCCTCATGAATGATGCATTTAATTTTCATATATCAAAATGATAAAGAATATTATAAATTCAAATATAAGAGATATATATGATATGTATGATATATAAATAAAAAATATAATTCTAGAGATAATTAAATTTCTACCACATGGACAATTTATAAATATAACAAGTTCATTTTTAACTCAAGTTTCGACCATCGGCAAAATGTACGATATAAACTCAAATAATTAACTTATTAGTATAGATAAGTAATAAGTGATATAAAAGAAATAATAAACATGTAATGTTATCTTATGAAATTATAAATTAACATAAGTTTATTATTCTATAATAATAAGGATACTAAAGACATGTCGGACGTGAGGTAATGGTTTTTCGTATTACCTTTTATTCTTGTGAAATTCATTCTATATTTTCCACTATTTCCTTTTGTGTGGTGCATGTACCGACCATTATTGTATTCTTTCTGTATTATAAATTAATTTAACGTTATTTAAATCTTCATTTTATATCCTTATTTCATTTGATTTATGTTTTTAATGTTACCAAATCGGTAAGGAGACCTTTCATTGTACTCATTTAGTTAATGACTTCTTTTATATCATTTAAATTTATATTTTCATAGGATGGGATATGTTATTATATATATTTTTTGCTATAAATTTTATGTCCGTGTTTTGAGATACCCCTTACCCTCTCATCAATTTATTTTTTGAATTTATCATGACATCTTCAGGCTATCAAATTTCTGTAAGAGAAATTTTTAACCCAATTTCAATTCCTTGGGTTAAACATATACATCTTGATTAAGTCATTATATGAATACGTGTGAATGACCAATTAATTATTTAAACTTAATATCCATTTATATTAGGTGTATTCATATTTGTCACAGATAATTATGTCATTGATTTTCCATTAATCTAAGGATATGATCTTTGTAAGGGGCTTTGTCTTAATTTACATTCCATTGAACCTAATTTTTTTATACACTAATTCACTTTTATATGGTGAATATACTTCCCTTTGACATATTATATCATAAATATAGTTATTTTCATGATATTAAAATCTTTTATTAATGTCATTCCTCAATTATTTGTATTAAAGTGCCTCTCATTGGGTTTGGAACTATTAAAAAAAAAATAATTTTAAGTGATTTAATGATTTATTCTTCTAAAACATTCTTATTAATGTACATGATTTTAAAATGGGGTTAAGAATTTATTTATATGGACATGAATGTGTTGAGAGTAAAATTTCTCTCAAAAATCTTCAAAGTGGTACAAGACACATTGATTCAAAAATATCTTTATTAAATATTTTAGATGATTTTGAAATTTTTTTTGATTAAAGCATTGATTATATCAGTATCATGAAATGATATATTTTGGTTGCAATATGTAAATTTTATCATTACTTTTTTTTATGGGTGATAAAGATGTTATGGTTATTGGGAATTAGTTACGTATATGGGTGGTTTCATGATAAACATAGGGCGGGTGACCCTGTGATAGCTCTTTATTCCATTGGGTAATGTGACAGAGGTAAACATTAATGTTTCTCCTAAGAGATTTAATGAATATACTATGATTGGTATAACAAATGAAACTCTCTACATAGCTATGAAAGATAAAATGTAATTATGTTATGTATGCCATAATTTACCATTATGATTTATGATTTCTGGGTGTTATTCACAAATCATATGATCTCATAAGTGATGTTATGATTGAAAAGTATGGTTTTAGTGAATTTTATTTATTGATGGGATAATTTTTTCATTCCTTATTTTGTAACCCTTATTGAGATTGTTATGCTCATATTATGCTTTGAAATGTTTTTCATGTGACATAAAGATGAATAGGGTCAGGGATGGAATCAAGGAAAAGTTATTCTGCCTAAAACATGGAACTATACATGTTTTTTTAAGTGTTTTTATATTATGAATAAATGGAAACTGAGTAGAAGTGTTTATTTTGTAATTTTTGAGATGTAATGTAATTGTTCTGGCCTATTTCTCAAATTATCTAAACCTGAAAATACCCTCAATGTGAATTCTTAATTTAAATCAAGATTATGTAATGTTTAATGTTAGGGCCATAGAGTTGGTATCAATGGTCGGTTTAGACAACTTCAGTGATTATGAGTTTTTTTGAAAAATTGTTAGTCTCTATGTCTATTCATTAGGTTTAATCCTTATTTTTTAACATTTTTCAGATCGAGGAAACATTGTTTCAAATTGAAGGAGGAGGATCTCAAATGGCATTCCTTTCTCTTCCTGAAGAAGTGTTTTTAATAATTATTTCTTAGTCATGTTCGGACGACTCTAGAACATTTTCTAACATAAAACTCACTTGCAAGAAATTGTTTTAGATATCAAACACCTCTCTTATACCTTGATTCAATCGTGGATCATGCAATGTATTTAATCAAATATTATTTTCTCAGTATTCACAAATTTTTAATAAAGGTAAATATTATCATGGAATTTTCAAATATTTTACCTTATCAAAAGATTTTGAATCATATTATGATTTTGAAACGGTGCTGAAGAATGAGACATTTTCTTAACCTATTTATATTTTCTTTTAAATTATATTCTTTCAACACATACTAATGGTATATTAAAAGGACCATTAATTGAATGCTACAAATCAAACTTTGTCCAAATATTATATAAAAATAATTTTTTATCTGATGTTTTGAAATTATATGTCATACATTGTTTTTTTTTTCAAATATATTTTTCTGTCCTCACCCATATTACCCATGTTGTACGAGTTATATTTGGATAAAGGAAACATATGATTTTGATGGATCTTTATATCATTGTTGCAATGCATGGACCATCTATATAAATGAATAATATGAAGATGAAACCAGTTGGGAACAGTGACCATGGTACAATGTTATTTCATTGTGAATAGTGTTATTTTATGGAGGTAAAAAAATTGTCAATATATATAAGACATAATGAATTATGTTATTGAGGTCATTAGGAGTTGGAATAAAAATGAGATGAATAAGACAACAATTGAGGTTAAATCATTTAATGGTTATTTTTTAGGAGTTTATCTCATTTTTTGGAATGCTATAAAATTGTATAGTTTTTGAAAAAGGACAACACACAGACCATGTGACAACCCTTTACGTCAGACAAAGCTGCGGGAATCAAACCCAAAACCAAAGTGAGATTGGGATTTTTCACCTAACACTGGACTACTTGAAGTCCCTAGTTAGTATGACTTATTATTTTTAGTTAAATGATTTTTTTGATCAAGAATAAATTGATTTGGGATATTAGTTTTTATCAAATGGATATCCTTATTATAAGAAAATGAATTAGGGATTTGGTGATAAATGTTATTTTCGAAGACATTTTATCTTTTTAAAAAACTATATGCCTATGGAAAATTGAATACTTTGGGATTTCAATTAAGTAGTAATTGTGGAATTTTAGTTTTGATGAATATATGTTTTTATTATGGACATATAGAGATTTGGGTTATTTCTAGAAAAGATTAACCTATCATAGAAAATGTGTGATTGGGTTAATTACACTTCAGTATGAGACTTTAAGAGTCGTCGATGTTATTTGAAGATAAATGTTATGATTTAATGTTGAAGACTATGTGATTAAATCCTTCTGGGTTTTGGGTTACAATCTTAGTTTCGGTTGATTTGAAGAATTTTAAGGACATTTGTTTATTGAATGGCCTTTTCTGAACATTGGGTATTGTTTATTCAAATTTGGAGATTAAGAGTAGTATTTATTTTCTTAAAGTATTATCCTTTTTGGGGATTTTCTAACCTTTTAATAACCATTTCAGTTTTTGTTAATTTATAAAGACAAGGGAAATATATAGTTCATCGTCTTTGAATTATGTGATTCTCTAGAAGTTGATTCTATCACTTTAGGTGTGATAAAGTCAACTTGAATACTCATCATTTGGAGAAAATATATTTTCTTGGTAGAAAATTATTAAAGGTTAAAACTCTACATGAAAAGTTAGTATATTTTGTTATGTCCTATGTCAATCTCATAAAAAAATTATCCAACTTTACTAAATAAAACTTAAAACAAAAACATTTAATGTTTAATTTTCCTACTGGGAAACCAATGACTGGGTAACCGATCACATGTTTGTGGTTTTCTAGTGGTTTACATTCTCCTGATAATATTTTCTATCACTCTCCAACTGAACATGACAACTATTTTTACCTTCATATCCATGTTTTCATGGAATCCTAGAATTCTTTATCTATAGTAACCTCTGAAATTTAATTTTATTCTTTAAAAGTGATAGTATTATTTACTATTTTTCTGATGTTGGGCCTTTAATGAATTTTCCAAGCCCAATTTAAAAATTACAAGGACACAATTCCCAAAAGGGGGAAGGATGTACCATGCCAGGTGAATAAAGAATAATGAATTTTCATATTTATTAATTTTAGTGAAATAAATATTAATTTTACTTTAAAGGGTATTCCATTTCTATAGTGAACCCGATACTCAATAATGAGTTTCCTTGAAATCTTAAGTTACACACATAATTAAGTCATACCGATAAATTACATAATAATTTTATTATTTTAAATGGTATTTAACTCACTGTTTTTGTATTTTAGGTAATGAACAGAATAAATAAAATATGATTATATAAGTTTGTTAAATGTTTTTACATTTATATAGTCAAATTTGGGGGCTTAAATTTTGAATGAATCCAATTTTATGCATAAACAGTCTAATATTCTTTAAAAGGTTGATTGACCGCCTATTGACCGCGATCCATTTTTAAATCTAGTTTTCCTCACTTTTATATGAACTATTAGAGAAAATAATATTATTATTTAGAATCGGGACATCAAAATTTACTATGGATGAAATTTTTGTATTTTTCTAATAATGTTCATTTTTAACGAATTGTGAAAATGACTTCATTTTAATTCAAATCAAAATTTTAATATAATTTATTTATATAGTTAGAATATATATATTTAATTATTTTTAAAGTGTAATTGAATTATATTTTTACCTTTTAATCCTATGTTGGTCATTGGAAGTAATTTCATTCATAAATTGATAATAAACAAGTGTCAATCTTTTGATAGATATTATTTAATAAAAACACACATTTTTTGTTTTGGCAACGAGAATTAATGTTAAATTACTTTCTACCACTTATGTGTTTTGAAATTGGAAAAATGGATTCCATATTTGGAATAAGGTTGTCCAAATTTTTTGAATATGTAAATTTTATTTTTAGACATTATGAATATTTATTTCAGTAAATATTTTATTTACCATCATTAAATGGTTAATATGGTAAATAGGGGTAAAAATAATATTATAATAATATTATAACAATAATAAATTATCCTAACACATGTACTAATACTATTGGATGATACATTTCTGACCATGAGCATCATTGGGTCTATTTCTGGACTCCATGGATCCACATAGGAGTGATAATGGCTCTTTATATTAATTAATTTAAAGTAAATACAAAAATTACATAAACATATATCTTTTAGAAAATAAAATTTTACATGGGGTTATATAAGTTATATATTTGACTATAAATATTAATTTTAATGGTGACAAGATTTTTTACATAATGAAATTTTATATATAATTTTTAGACATCAAATAAATAAAATTAGTAATGACACTATGATGCTGCAGTGATTACCTTATTAATAAATGATTTACATAAATGAGATTATAAAATTTGAAAAACTATCCAAAACCTATCCAATTATTTCTGGATGATTTTATTTCGAACATTAGTCATCTTATCTTAGAATAAAATTAGTTTTGGTCAATTTAAAATTGAAAAATAGTTTATAATAAAATAATTTTTTCATACATTACTAAAGATCGCCTCCTCCATCCTATAAAAAGCCATCAACTCTAAAACATTTCTATCACCTCTAAAAACCATTGTATCATCCACCCATTTCACAATTAATATCACTAAATTCATATATTACTCCTAGAAGCCTTAACATAGACATAACACAATCAATAAATTCCTTTGGTTCAAACCAAAGGGAGGTACCCGAAGGTAACATCTTCTCTTATGTTATTTTATTTTATTTTACTTATCCAACCCCCTAAGCTCTCTTTATTCAATTAATTTATAAAAAAAATTGTATATTAAATATAAATTGTTTTTTATGATAATTAATAAAACTACACTTCCGCACATCTTCATCAAATGGATACGAACATACCGTTTCTGTGGATAGAAAACTACGGCCTCACGAAACGATGATTGTTCAAATATCTCCAGCTGCCTCTCATGGTGGCCATCATGACGACACTGTAATTATATATGATATATATTTATGTTTATGTTTTCTCTATACTTCTATATTTTTCATTTATATCAAACCTTTATGTTTTACATAGTGGGTAAATATTACAATTTCATTTGAGGAAGTGCAGACTACCACCCACTCAAAGTTATATGACTAATTCATACCATACATGAAATGTATAAAGGATGGTTTTAATGAACTTATATAAAATATATTAAAATTATATAATATGTGACTAATAATATACATATTTATCATTTGGTTTTCATTCCTTTTAAAATAAAAAAATTAAATTGAAGTAGCGTTCATGCATACGTAGAGCTTACCGACTCCATGAACGATGCATTTCATTTTCGTATATCCAAATGATATAGATTATTATTAATAAAAATTTAATGAATATAGATGATATATATGATATATAAATGAGGAATATAATTCTAGAGATAATTTAATTTCTACCACATGGACAATTTATAAATATAACATGTTCATTTTTAAGTCCTTTTTTGAACATCAACAAAATGTCTGATATGAACTCAAATAATTAAGTAATTGTTATAGAAAGAAAATAAGTGATAAAAAAGGAATAATAAACATGAAAAAGGATATTAATCATGTATAAATTTACTTATGTTTTATATTTTGGATGAACAAGGAACATACAAGACATGTCGAGCTTGAGGTAAGGGGTTTTCATCTCAGTTTTTATTCCCGCAAGATTCATGCTATATTTTCCACTATTTCCTTTTGTGTGGTGTATGTCCAACCCATGATTGTATTATTTTTGTAATAAACCTTAATTTATGTGTATTTACGTATTCATTTTATATTCTTTATTTCATGTGGTTTATGTTTTCTATCATACCAAATCCATAAGGGAACATTTCAATGTACTCTTTTAGTTAAAGACTTTTTTTCTTTCTTTTAATTTTTCATTTTCTTATGTTGGGATATGTTATTATATATCATTATTGTTGTAAATTTTATTTCCATGTGATGATAGACCCTTTCCCCTCTTATAAACGCATTTTCATAATTTTAAAAAGACACTGTTAAGGTGTCGAATTTCTATAAGAGAACTTCTTAACCCAATTGAAATTATTTGGGGTAAAATTATACTTCTTGATTATGTCATGCTATGAATATTTTTGAATGAAATATGTTTTTTTTAAAATTAATATCCACTAATATTGGGGGTATTCATATTTTTCATACATAATTATGTCATTGATTTTTCTTTAATCTAAGGATATTGTCTTTGCAAGGGACTTTTTCTCAATTTACATTCCATTAAAACTTATTTGTTTTTATAGAATAATTCACTTTTATATGGTGTATATACTGACATTTGACATTTTCTATCGTGAATATCCTTATTTTTATGATATTATAAGTTTTATTAATGTTATCCCTCAATTATTTGTATTCAAGTGTCTTTGATTTGGTTAGGAACTCTTTAACTAAAATATAATTTTAAATTTTATAATGATTTATTATTTTTAATATTTCTTATAAATGTACATTTTTTTAAAATGCCTTCAAGTATTTATTTATATGGACATGAATGTTTTGAAATTAAAATTTCATTCAAGGAGCGTTAAAGTTGAATGGGACACTTTGATTGAAAAATATCTATATTAAATATTTTAGAGGATTTTGAAAATGGTTTGATTAAAGCATTGATTATGTGAATATCTTGAAATGATATATTGTGATTTCAATGTTGAAATTTTATCTTTACTTTATTATTATTTTATGGTTTATGAATATGCTATGGATCTTGGGAATTGTTTACATACAAAGGTTGTTCCGTAATAAACCTAGGGGGTAATCCCGATATAGCTCTCCAATGTATTGGTAAACATGACTGAGGTAAACGTTAATGTTTTTCATAAGATATTTAGAGAGTATACAATGATATGTATTCCAAACATAACTCCCTACATATCTATAAAAGCTACATTGTATGTATGTTATGTATGCCATAAGTTACCTTTATGATTAATGATTTCTTTGTGTTATTCATAAATATAATCATTTCATAAGGTATGTTATGACTGAAAATTAAGGTTTAATTGATTTTTATTTATTGATTGGATAATGTTTTCATTCCTTATTTTTTAAGACTTATTAAGAATTTTATGCTCATCCGATGTTTTGAAATGTTTTTCAAAGGACATAAATATGAATTGGGTCAATTATGGGATCATAGAAAAGGCATTCTTTCTAAAACATGGTACTAGACATGTTTATTTTTTAAGAGTATTAATTTTATGAAAAAATGGACACTTAGTAAATGTGTCTATATTTTAGTTTTTGATATATAATGTAATTGCAATGGACTATTTCTCTAAATCTCTAAACCTGAAAATATCGTCAATGTGAATTCTTGATTTATCTCCAGATTAAGTAATTCTTAAGGCTGGGGGCTTATAAATGAAACAAGGTATAATATTATAAAAACACTATATTTCATTAAAAAAATACATGAATATATATATTTTAGATATTATTTCACATTTAATCAAAATCTAATACATAAGAAGCATTACATCAATATTGGGTTCCACAAAATGGGTTCATTATCATTTTTTCATTATTAACCATGTATGAATGTAGATTCTATCTAATCAATCATAACAACAATACATTATTTAGAATTGTAAACAAACTCAAAATAATAGAAAAAATTTACATATATCATATAATCATAATCATGAAATCCTAAAAACACATTATAATCCTCCCTTTACATCATTTATCATTTTTTAAATTCATTTTTTAAATTTGGTAATGCCTATTTTCTACCTAAAGAAAAAAAATATAAAACATCCAAAATTTAAACAAAATAAATGGAAAGAAGTGTTGAATCAATGACCAGGAAAAAAGAATCACGACCTCTATTAATGAAAAAGGTGGAAAAGGTGACCACAAAATATACCATATAATGAATGTCTCAATTGATTATATAATTAAAATATACATTGAACCCACAACCAGAGGCTACTAAAACCTACTCTAAACCACTATCACAATGCATCTAGAAAAAAAATGTAGGTTGAAAACTAATGGAAAAGAAGAGTAAAAAAATATATCATAATGTGTCTCATCCCTTTATGTCAATGGATAATGTCAACCAAATGTCACGAATATTTTTCCAAAGGTGAACTACTAATTTAGTAAGGAATATATGAAATAATTGAATTCCAGAAGAATTTAGAGGGGAATCTAAATTTATAATAGAACTAGAATTTATGGTATCATTAAATGATGAGTATGGTAACACCATTATAGGTAAATCTCTATACAATATCTAAAATAAATATTTTTCTTGGTCATGATTTCCACCATTTATGTTTTAGATAATTATTTATAACAATATGACTCATAAAAGGTCACGTTGTGACAATAAAACCATTGTGTGAGGAAACCCAAATAGTTATACCCACTAAATATAAACCTTTAATCCTAACATTATTACTTAGTTACCCACACTATAATATCATCATGTGAAATAATCAAACAAACTATTAAAAATACAATACGTTGTAACTAGACACCCAATTTATGATCATTATGGACAATTTAAGGGAATAAATTTGTTCTCAAAAATGATCTCTGATCAGGGTACATCAAGATTTTTGTCAATAATGATTTCATCCCTAATATATGTTATAAATTGTTATGTTGATTATGAATACATGGTCATTCCAATTTTTTAAAATAATTTACCTACATTATTTATAGAACTACTGAATCATATGTTTCTCTGATAACTAGATTCTATTGTTGTGGTAATCATAGAGTACATAATGGGGCTCTCTCGCAGGAAAAATACCTTGAAAGGAACTTGAATATTATATTTGTTAAACAATTAGATAAATACCATTATTCCAAGTTTTCAAATTATGACTTTATAATTAAAGATTTTGGGATCTTTAGGAATTTAATTTTAGAATAAACTAATAACAGCCGATCCAAATAAAATTGACACCATTATTTCAGAAATTTCTTATAATAATGTTTTTCAAATATATATTTATATGGTATTTGTATGATATTATCATATATATTTTTGATATTTATCATGTATAACTTCTCCAATGAATACATTGATATTGGAATTTAATTATTATGTATTGATTTTTCTTGAAATCATTCAATTAATTATCGACTCACGTTAATGATTATTATTAATTTTTCAAGGCCATATGAGGTATTTTTTATTCTTTGATGACTTTGGATATATTTCATGTTTGTTATCATGAAGGGGGAGGGGGGTAATTTAATATCATACAGCTCATGAAAATTGGGGATATAAAAATAAAAGTATACAAATCCGGATCTTGAATAATTTACAGTGGTCTATGATTTAAAAAACATGGTGCCACTAATATTCTATGAAACATTTTCACTCCTCAGAAATAACAAAATATTGTAAAAAATATTTTAAAAATAGTAATTGAATTGAGGTAATGAAATAATATTGATTATCTATGTATTTTGGAAATAATCATTATTAACATTCATTGAAATGGAAATGATGTATTTGATGTGTAAATTAATAATTCATACAACCAAGTTGTTAGAGAATCCCCAGACAAGATGAATCTAATGGGATTAATTACTGATATTCCCATGAAATTCAAAGATTAGTTTGATTTTATTGTTTGACTTAAGATCAATGTCACTCCTTCTATGATTCTTTATGTAAATGATGAAGAATTATCAGACATATATTTTTATATATTGTGGTGAAAACTCAAAAGTGGGGAGACTATTATGGTATTAATAGAAGAAATAAATTGATGTTATTCTTTTGGAGTCTTACTATATTTCCTCAAACTTTTGAAGAATAAAATATTAATTTTTATTTCATTATACATGGTAAATCCAAATGGGTACTAAAAATATGTATATGCAATAAAATTCCATTTATATTAGTCTATTAAAATGTGCATTGTGTCCAAGTATGTAATGAAGTGTCACATTTATCAACATGTTGAAGCTGAAATCATGGAAAGGACGACATGTTACAATCATTTATTAATTCTCTATATAAGTGGGAACAAATTAATATAGCGTTTTTCACTAGCCTACCAAGACCACCTCTTAAGCATACCTCCATTTGGCTGATTGTGGAGAGACTCATGAAGTCAGTGCACATTATTCCAAATTTGGAGATGAAATTTGTGGATGAATTGGAAATTATATACATTAAATAAGTTGTAAAATTGTATGGAGTACCAATTTCTACCATATATGACTAAAACCCTAGATTCATTTCACTATTTTTGGTCATAATTGGAAATAATACATTAGAAACCAATTAACTATGAGAATAAAATATCATCCAAAAAATGAAAGGACAATAATATCATACTATCTAAAATAAAATGATATTATCAGGTCCTATGTTAGGGATTATTCTGGTTTAAGGGATAAAAATTTAACATTTTTGGAGTCTTATTGAGAAAAAATTTATTAGGTATTGATAAAAATGACTCATTATAAATAATTATAGGATCTATTATATCAATTACCATTTAATTGGATAAAAACAAGGGAAACTTAAATAATTTGACTCATTGTTTTTCTTGAAACTATAATGAATATTCATATTACAAGTAAATAGATGGAGACAACCCAATGTTATCAAAAAATACTATGAGGATCATAGTAGATGACCCTTATAATTTCGTGTGGATGATCATGTATTCAGATAATTTTTTTCAAGGTTGGTGGACTATAATTTGGTTAATAATGGGAAATTGACACCCCTATACACATGACCATTTTAAATTCTTGAATTAATTGGTGACATTTACAATTGGTTGACTTGTTTCCATGGTTTAGATCAGTTCATAGTGTCTTTCATGTATGTCAATTACAATAAGTACAATCCAAGTATGATCCAAGAAATTAGTTGGGAACATGTTACACTTTATAATGATGAGATATTGAATCACCAAGTAATTTATATTCTCTATTGGTAATAAAATTTCTAATTCAGAAATCATATATAATTGGTTCAGTGTTATTTGTGTTATAGTCAGATTCATGTGGAGAATAGGGAGTGAGAACAGATCTTGTTAGAGCAATGACCATATCTTTTCAAAGCCACCAAACACATCCATCCTTCTAATAATTTACGGCTTAATGTGGGATAATGTAATACCATTGGTGTAATTTATTTCCCTATTTTATTTTATATATTATTTTTATGATCGAATGTTTTTTATTCATGTTTTTTTTGAATCATTTCTGATGTTTTCGATGGGTTTTAGAGTTTGTACGGTTATAGAAAACCATGCAATTATCCTTCATAACCATCTGAGTTTTAAACAGTATACAAGGGATGGAAATTTGTTAACACTTGGTTCGGGTAAACTGTGTAGTAAAAAATACGACCTCAGTGTTTTTTGAATATTGATTAATCACATAGTTGGTTGATGGTTCCCCAAACTATGCAACCCAATCACATGACATTATTAATTTGTTCTCTTATTTTAACATAGATTTTACCCAAAAGAACTCATTTTTTATATTTAATCTAGGGAAATTAAAATTAATGGTTAAACATGGATATTTATGTTGTTATCATTTATTATATGTTTCATTTTAATTAATATTTATGCATTAGACATAAGAAATCGATGATATGAGTTATTATTCATTATATCCTTATTTCCCCTCCCATTATCTCATAGAAGGAACTATAGAACCTATTTTTCATTTATGAATCATTGAACAATAATGGAATTTGATATAATTTCGTTACAATCCCTTAAAGGGAAGGATAGGAGTGTCTATTTTGGCTAGATCATGGTGTGATTCATTTATGTGTAAAAATGTTTTCAGGTAAGTTTCTTCTCTACCACTCCACATGGAGGCATTTATTTTTAAATTTATTATATATATTTATAAATGTAAAACTCATGAAGAACTCTCATATCAATTGATTTTGAAACCATGTTTTAGGGATGATTCCCACGATGTGTTTTAAAAAATGTAATGTGATAATTTTTTTGATAAATTAGGTGAAAACTAGATTACACCATTAGGTGATGAATTGGGTCTGTGGGGATGTTTACCACTCGTGAGTATGGAATGTTCACAGGAAGTTATGGAATATGAATTTATTAAATCGAAACCTCCTTGGGTGAAAGGGTTAATAACCTGGGAAACCTTCATGGAATGTGTTAATTTTAAAGTTATTGTATTATATCTTATATGTTAGTCAATTTATTCTCTCTTAGTAGTTATATATACATTTTTTATTGTTTTAAGATAACATTTTCTCATTTTAGTAGCATTTATGGGAAGTAATGGAGATTTCTTACTTGTTTGGATACTAATTCCCTTTATTATCTTTGGTACATATATTGATGTTTTTTCAATTATATTGGTAATTATATGATTTCTTATTTTTATAGTTTTTGATCATGATTTCAAAGTCATTTATTATCAGTGTTTGAGGTTGGAGGTTGTCTTATAGTGGAGTTGATTATGCTTCCACATCAGTACTTCTATATAACATCTAATATTAAATTATTGTATACAAAAATATTTTGTTATTTAAACTATAATAAAATTCACATTTTAATTTTTCATGAATCAATCCATTAAATTTGATTTTATGATTATAAATTTTGAACATAATATATCAAAATATTCTAGGAATGAGTTATTGAAATTTTACCATAAAATTATTAATTGATGAATAATTGAAAATGTACTATCTATAAAATCATCCTTGTATTTATAATATTGTGTCATAATATGTATAATTAAAAATATATTTTTTATTAATTTGATAAAAAAACAAGATAATTTGGGATGAAAAGGGAAATTTTTTGAAAAAATTATTTAATATGATTAATGTTATTATATGAAAAATAATTAAAATAATAAGCAATGATGAATTATTTAAATTTAATTTATAGATTATATATATATATATATATATATAAATACATATAATATTTATAATCATTCATATATTTAATATAATGTCATTGTATTCTTGAAAATTTATTTTAAAGAAACAATTTGTCATCATGTTTTGAGGGTTTATTTTTAAATTAATTTAATCAATTAATAAAAATTGAATTTTATAAAATGGAATCCATATTATTAATCAAGATGTTCAAACAATTAAAATAGTTCCCTCTTATTTTTAGGAATTTTGATTTGTAATTGTACTAAATTTGATAACCTTAGTAAAGGGTAAAATGGGATAAACAAGGTTAAAACATCATAATAATCAATAAAATTAATCCATACACATTATTGTACTTAGTTTTATGAGTTTTATGCATAAAAAACTTCATATATTTGAAAAAAAAATTACACTAATTCAACTATTCTTTGATAAATTCTATTATATTAATTTATGTAAAAGAAATGTTTAAAATAACTCACTCATGATTTTATTTTTTATTTTCTGTTAACATACAGATAATTAAATTTTATGAATGAATATAAATGTTTGTTTTTATCATTACTAATAATTTTTTATGATGGTTGTTTATTTTTAATTTTTCATGAGGGTATAATTAATTAAATACTTACACAACACTGACAATGTGTCTGTTCAACCAGTTGAAAAATCTATGTAAATGATTTTAGAATTAATAAATATAATATTTTTTGGAATAATAATGGTTTCATTCAAAATTTATTGTTAATAAAAACTTATAATTTATGGTTAATGATATTTTATATAAATTTAATTTTAATATTGATGTCTTTAAATTCATAACAAGGGAATAGTTCATCTAATGAAATAAATGGTTATTTATATTAAATAATATAATATTAAGATATTTGAAAATCATAAAAAAATTTAAATCATGTATGTAGGATTATATGAGGTCTAAAATATCGTCCTCTAAACTTTTTTGAAGAAATTTTTTACATAAAAGTAAATTTATACCTCTTTATGAATGAAACGGTTGTTACCTCGGTGAAGGTTAAAATTGGTTAACAAATGGGTAAACCCAAAAATATGGTCTCAAATGAAATATAAAAGTACCTAAATATTATTGGTTTAAAGGAATGAAAAAATAACATATCCTAGATTATAAATTTTTCTGAATTGGTTCTACTCACATATTAAAAATATGATATTATATTTAAATATTTTAAGTAATTTCAAGCATGTTATTTCCTTCACTCTAAAAGGACACCACTTATCCTCAATTCATCACATAACCTTTAGTAAATTATCTAAAAAAACCGCAAAAATTTATACCCCAAATTATTAGATATTTTTTAATTATTTTGTCTCAAAATATGTCCCTAGGGTCTTCAAGTTAAAATATAAAGGTGGTTTTTCAAATAAGGGGTAAGTTTCTTCACTAACTATTTTAAAATTCATTTATTCCTCTAACTCCATTTAGACATATTATACTAGAATAAAATTGTTGACCTCACCTGTTTTGATAATCTCAATCATGTATTTATTTGTGTTGAAAATCCCAATTATGTCTTCATCCTCTATGATATTGTTAAGTATTGTTGATCTATACTTTAATTCTTTCCAATCTGTGATCAATCCAATAACATCTTTTTTAAATAGTCTTTGGAATATGTTAATCATCATTTATCCATGTTCATACAAGTTCTAAATTGATTCAAACACAAATCGGATGTGTTCTGCCTAAAACAGATAAGTAATCTGCCTATAGCTACTGATAAAGAGCTACCGGTAACCAGTCTACCGATAGACTTAGTCTACCGACAGACAGCTACCGATAGACTTAACACAGAGTTACCGATGTACTTATAAATACAGCTACCGATACAAACGTAGAGCTACCGGTGTAAGTAAAAATAGCTACCGATGGAATAAGTCACCGATGGACGAAGCTACCGATAGACTCGCAGCCACCGACGCATGGAGCTACCGATGCATGTACCTACCGACGCATGGAGCTACCGATGCATGTACCTACCGACGCATGGAGCTACCGATGCATGTACCTACCGACGCATGGAGCTACCGATGCATGTACCAACCGACGCATAGAGCCACCGATAGAGTCAAAGCAACTAATGACATCAAGCTACCGATGTTCAAGCTACCGATGTTCAAGCTACCGATGTTCAAGCTACCGATGCTGATTACCTACCGATCACTCAACTCACTGTTTGAATTTCTTTATTTCCTATATTTAATCTATCTAACGGTCATATCATACATTTTAATGATTTGTCAAATATCTGATAAAGGTTGTCGGATGTCAGGAACCCGTACCTCGTACCTGCTGAAAAGAAATCTTTTCTGTCCCCTGATGGGAGATAAATACGAGAAGACTACATACCAGAAAAGAGAGTAGATGCGAATGCGAACGTGTGAAGAAAACAAGAAGTGAACCAGAAAAGTGCGGTGCATCCATTATACCAAAAGCGACACAAGCACAAGAGGAACACAGAGAAGCTCACAGAAAATCAAGCATATTCTAGAAGTGTTCTGTGCTTACAAGAAGAACTTCATCGACTACATTCTCACCACCTGTGAACCTGGAGCATACGACACTCTGTTTCTCAACAGAAACAAGAAGAGGACTCAGACTCACTTCTAATCGAATCCAAAGGAGTCCAGTGCTATACTGAAATCACCAGAACCATCTCTAAACTCTACATCTCTTGTTCTGTGATTTATTACCATTCATTTTGAGCAGTGTGTGTTATCTGCTATATCTAACACATACACTGTCTCCTGTACTCAAACTGAAGGATCTGTAAATCCTTACAAAACTCTTTCATTCTTTCTTTCCCACGAAGAACTGTGGTAGAGGTCGTGTGTGACCTGGACAGCTGGTTGCTGTTGTACTGTATCCCACGAAGAACAGTGGTAGAGGTCTTGGACCTGGACAGTTGTAAACTGTTAAACCCCGATCCAGGGTGTGGATCATTTTTATATAAACTTTTGAGAGGACTAAGTCTCGGCTTGAGACTGAACCTCTTGGTTACATTGTTGTGCCATCTATTTCAAAGTTTTATTCCGCTGCTAATCACTTTAAAACCAATACTATTTTTAAAGTTACTTTGATAATTAAATTAGCAAGTGTTTATGTTAAGTGTAGATTAGTAAGTTAGTTTCAAAAGATAATCACACACTCCTGTGTTGATTAACTGGGAATTAATCAATCCCTTGAGAACCTAACAGAATCTCTACATTAATATAAATTCACTACAGTTTAATTTATTATTTTATTTGGGGGTCTTGAAGACACTGTTTTTAAATATAGAAATTTTAATTGGTACTCAATTCACCCCCCCTCTTGAGTAAACCACTCTGACCAACACTTGGTATCAGAGGTTGAAAATACTTTCTAAAAGTACTCTGCTTTTGAACTGTGATTTTAGTTGTATTTTAAAGTTCTTAAAATTTCTGTTATTTCTAAATTTTTATCTCTTTAAAATTTTCTCATCATGGACAATAGACTTGAGGGTGCTGCTACTAACCGGCCACCTTTCTTCAATGGAACACATTATGCTCAGTGGAAGCTGAAAATGAAAATCCATCTAGAAAGCATAGGTTTTGATATTTGGACTGCTATTGAATCAGAATACAAAATTCCTACTACTGCTAGATCTACTTGGGATGAACCTACAAAGACTGCCTACAATAACAACTGTAAAGCTATGAATGCCTTATACTGTGCTCTAGGAGATGAAGAGTTTAATAGAATTTCTGCATGTAAAACTGCATATGAAATTTGGGATACCTTAGCTCTTTCTCATGAAGGAACAACTAATGTTAAAGAAATGAGATTGAACACTTATACTATCAAGTATGATAATTTTAAAATGAAGCCTGACGAACCCATTTCTGACATGTATCTCAGGTTCAACGAAATTGTCAATACAATGATCTCACTGGGAAAGGATGTCTCATCGAAGGAACAAATTATGAGAATTCTGAGATGTCTACCTGATAGATGGAGAGGCACGTCTGTCTCAATCAGAGAATCCTGTGACATAGCTGCTCTACCTGTCAAGGAACTAATTGGCAAGCTGATGTTGTATGAAGAAGAGCTTAAAGTGAACAAAGAGGAAGACAATGAACCTGCAAGAAAGTCTGTTGCTTTCAAATCCTCAACCTCAAAGAATAAGGACAAGGAAAAGCTTCAAGCTGTAGTTGAAAGTTCAAGCTGTGAAGACAGTGGAAGTGATTCTGACAGTGATGCTGAGATGGCTCACATTGCTAGAAGATTTAAGAAATTCTATAGGAAAAAGAAGTTCTTCAGAAAAACAAATTATAAGGGTAAGTATGATCACCAAGGCAAATGGAAAAAGGACTGGAAGAAGAATGACAAGTCAGATGATGTTGTCTGCTATGAGTGCAAGAGAAAAGGACACATTAAAGCCGACTGTCCAAAGATGAAATATAAAAAGAAATATGAATATAAGGACAATAAGTTTAAGAAAGCTATGAAGGCTACTTGGAGTGCTTCAGAAGACAGCACAAGTGAAGCTGAATCTTCAGACTCTGAAAGGAATCGAGCCAACATGTGCTTTATGGCAAACACTTCTGAGGTAACTGCTGAAACTCCTGCTTCAAAGTCATATTATTCTGGAGATGATTCTGAAGGTGATAACATGTCTAAATCTGAACTGTTTGAATACTGTGATATGCTGGAAGAGACATGTAATGAACTTAAGGATAAATACAAGTCATTAAAGAAACAGCATGCTCTCACCACTACAGTTAAAACCGAACTCACTATTGAAAAAGAGAAAAATGCTCAACTGTTAAAAGAAAATACAGAACTGAAACTGTCAAATGAGCAACTTAGAAAAGACTTAGAGAAGTTCACCAATGGCAAGAATACTCTAACACAGATGCTAGGAAAGCAAGTAGCACCTAAATATACTACTGGTATAGGATACCAACCTGGACAAAGGAAAATTGCTAAAACTAGATTCATTTCTAAATCTGGACAGAATGAAGGTAATTCTGGAACTTCATATGCTTCAACCAGTTATATACATAGCTATGGATCTAATAAAGTTTATCTTTCAAAGCATGTCAATTCTACAAATTATATGAGATCCATTAGACAGATATGGGTACCTAAAGTGTTATTGGCTAATCTGTCTGGACCCAAGAAGATCTGGGTACCAAAATCATCTCCCATTAAATCTGTTTTGTAGGGAACTTGCTTAAAGAGCTCCTGTAAAGAGACATGGTATTTGGACAGTGGATGTTCAAGACATATGTCAGGAGACTTCTCTTGTTTCAAGAGTTTAATAAAAGTTGATGGAGGCTTTGTCACCTTTGGTGATAACTCAAAAGGGAAAATCATCGGCCTAGGCCAGATTGGTAACACTGATTCAATTTTGATTTCTAAAGTTTTATTTGTTGATGGACTTAAATATAACCTATTAAGCATTTCTCAGTTATGTGATGATGGTTTTCATGTTAAATTTGAAAATGATTCTTGCAAAGTTTTTGATTCTAAGAATGTTTTGGTATTTTCTGCCTTAAGAAATGAAAATGTTTATGCTGTTAATCTAAATTCTTTAGCTAAGCAGAATATCAATTGTTTGAATGCTTTTCATAAAGAATCTTGGCTATGGCACAGAAGATTAGGACATTGCAACATTCACTCACTTAGAAAACTTTCTAGGAAAAACCTAGTTAGAGACCTACCTAAGTTAGAATTCCCAAATGATAGAGTGTGTAACCCCTGTCAAAAGGGAAAACAACACAAAGTTTCTTTTAAATCAAAGAAAGAAGTTTCAACTTCTCAACCACTTGAATTGGTTCACATAGATTTGTTTGGACCATCAAGAGTTTCTAGTTTAAATGGGAAGCACTATGTTTATGTTCTTGTAGATGACTTTTCTAGATATACTTGGGTATATTTTCTAGCTCACAAAAGTGAAGCTTGTTCTTACTCTGTTAAATACTCCAAGTCTGTAGAAAATCTTAGTGGACTCAAGATTAAGACCCTGAGAAGTGATCATGGTCGTGAGTTTGAAAATCAAGATTTTGAATCTTATTGCTCACACAATGGCTATACTCATAACTTTTCTGCCCCTAGAACACCCCAACAGAATGGTGTAGTAGAAAGAAGAAACCGAACTCTTCAAGAAATTGCTAGAACCATGCTCAATGAATATGACCTGCCTATTTATTTTTGGGCTGAAGCTGTAAATACAGCTTGTTATGTTATTAATAGAGTCTTGATTAGACCTGTTCTTAAGAAAACCCCTTATGAATTGTGGAACAATAGAAAGCCTAAGGTTAATTACTTTAAAGTTTTTGGTTGCAAAGTATTTATTCTGAATACTAAAGATAATCTGGATAAGTTTGCTTCCAAAAGTGATGAAGGAATTTTTCTGGGTTACTCTATTTCAAGTAAAGCCTATAGAGTATTCAATAAGAAAACCAAATGTGTGGAAGAATCTGTTCACATCAAGTTTGATGAAACTGATCCACATGAGCCTAAAACCTCTCTTGAAAACATTGAAGAAGACTTATCTATTCTAGACCTTAATGATAAATCTAAAGAACCTGTTATAAAAGTATCCAGTTCTGGACTTTCTCCAGAATCTGCTTCTGTTGAACCCGAACCTATAGATGAACCTGAAATTTCTAGTCCAACCTTTACTAGATCAACGAGGATTCTAAAGAATCATCCTTTAGAAGCTGTTGTTGGTAATCTGGATAGAGGAACACAAACTAGAGCTTCTCTAAGAAACCAGGTTGAACATCAAGCCTTTCTTTCACAGCTGGAACCCAAAAATATCAATGATGCTATCAATGATGAATTCTGGGTAATAGCTATGCAGGAAGAATTAAATCAGTTTGAAAGAAACAAAGTCTGGGAATTAGTTGACAGACCCAAGGACACTTTGACAATAGGCACAAAATGGGTTTTTAGAAATAAAGTAGATGAATCTGGAAATATAGTTAGAAATAAAGCTAGACTAGTTGCACAAGGATATAGTCAAGAAGAAGGAATAGACTATGAGGAAACTTTTGCACCTGTAGCTAGACTAGAAGCCATTAGGATCTTACTTGCATATGCTGCACATCTGGATTTCAAGTTATATCAAATGGATGTAAAAAGTGCATTTCTAAATGGTTTTATAATTGAAGATGTTTTTGTAGAACAACCTCCTGGATTTGCTAACCCCCATTTTCCAAATCAAGTTTTTAAACTTTCTAAAGCTTTGTATGGTTTGAAACAAGCTCCAAGAGCTTGGTATGATAGACTTAGCAATTTCCTTATTTCAAAATGTTTTACTAAAGGGATTGTTGATCCAACTCTTTTCATTAAAAGAATTTCTAAAGATGTTTTAGTTGTACAAATATATGTTGATGATATTATTTTTGGATCTTCTAAACACTCTTTATGTACTGATTTTTCAAAAAGTATGCAAAATGAATTTGAAATGAGCTTAATGGGAGAGCTTAAGTACTTTCTTGGATTTCAAGTATTTCAAAATGAAAATGGTATTATTTTGAATCAAAGTAAATATACAAAGGATCTTTTAAAACGTTTTGGTCTGGATAGTATCAAGGAAAGTGAAACTCCTATGAGTACTACCTGTAAATTGGACACAGATGAAACTGGGAAACCAGTTGATCAAACAAATTACAGAGGTATGATTGGTAGTTTACTTTATCTTACTGCTAGTCGACCTGATATTATGTTTAGTGTGTGTATGTGTGCTAGATTTCAAGCTAACCCAAAAGAATCTCATTTGCTTGCTGTTAAAAGAATTTTTAAATATCTCAAACACACGGTTAACTTAGGTTTGTTTTACCCAAAAGGACAATCCTTTGAGTTAATGAGTTATTCAGATGCTGACTTTGCTGGTTGTAAGCTAGATAGAAAAAGCACATCAGGAACATGTCATTTGCTTGGAAAATCCTTAGTTTCCTGGTGTAGTAAGAAACAGAACTCGGTTGCATTATCTACTGCTGAAGCAGAATATATAGCTGCTGGTAGTTGCTGTGCACAAATTCTGTGGATGAAACACACTCTTTTGGACTATGGATACGTTTTTAAACATGTTTCAATCAACTGTGATAACACCAGTGCAATAAACATCTCTAAGAATCCTGTATCTCACTCTAGAACCAAACACATAGATGTAAGACACCATTTCCTAAGAGATCACTATCAAAAAGGTGATATTTCTCTTGAATTTATTGGCACTGAACATCAATTGGCTGATATTTTCACTAAACCTTTAAGTTCGGATAGGCTAAGTTTCATAAGACATGAACTGGGAATGTTTAATCACAACCGGTGTGAAAATTCTCACTGATGTGAAATTCTCACCGATGTGAAATTCTCACCGATGTGAAATTCTCACCGATGTGAAAATTCTCACCAATGTGAAAATTCTCACCGATGTAAGTTTCTCACCGACGTAGAAATTCTCACCGATGTACAACACACCGATTTGTTTTTTCTCACCGATGATTAACTCACACCGATGCAAAGTTTAAAACTTCTGTCTGCCGCCAAGAATACGAATCGTTTTATTTTATTTTATTACTCTATTTTAATTGTTTATTTGGAATTCCTAAATGATAAAACTAAGTCTAAGCCACTTCTTACCTCACCGAGCTCAAAATCTCTCACCTTCGAACCTTAGCATCCAAATCGACCAAGAACCCTAAACCCGCAATGGCAAAAACCAAGCTTCCTATCGTCAGAGATGGAAGTGCAGAACCAAATGCCAAGAAGCAGAAGACACAGCATAAAGCCAGTGTTAGTGAAGTCAAAACTAGATCGGGAAGGCGACCAGTGAATCCTCACTTGCAGAATAGAGATATAGTAATCGAGAAGGAACTGTGCGTGGAATGGCTACTGCCTAGCAAATCCTTAGTGCTCGAGATTCTGGAAGACCAGAAATGGGTGGATTGTTTCTCGAATAACAATGGCCCATACTACCCGAAATTGGTAAAGCAATTCTATGAGTTTGTAACCTTTGAGAAGTCTGAGAATGAGAATCGGGTAAGCTCTTTTGTAAATGGAAAAGAGATGTCTTTTTCTTCAGTAGAGTGGGATGAGAGTTTAAAAGTACCACATGAAGGTGTCTCTGGGTATGTGTCAAGAGCAATGCCACCTAGTAGTGACATTTTTGATTATGAGACCGCCTTACAAGAGCTGACTGGGAATGGAAATCAAAGACAAGTGGTAGCTGCTGAAATGGATGGAGAGAATCGACTGCTTTTCAAATTTGTTCAGCATGTGTTGATACCGAGGAGAAGAGATTTTGCAAATCTGAGATATCAAGATATCTATCTTCTTCATTTGCTAAGACATGGTGTAAAAGTCAATCTGTGCAGATTGTTGATGCTTCAAATGGAAGACATGATTAGACCAAAGTCAAAGACCAATGCCTTGTTCTTTGCCAAGCTGATTTCAGTGATGATAAAAGTGAAAGAAATAGCTGAGTCTCAGGATGAGACAGTTGTAGTCAAGAACAATTTCTGCATCACCTCGACTGTTTGCAAGTATATGAAAATTAACTGGAACCCATGGAAGGGAGAATGGGTCAGTGATGATCAGAAAATCTATGATAGGTTTAATCCTGTGGATTATCCCTCAAGACCAAAGGATATGAGAGATCCGAGTCTAAGACCTGATGAAGAGGAACCTGCTTATAGTGATGAGACAGAAGAAGAAGAAGAAGAAGAAACTCCTATGGATGTTGGAGGAGATCCAGACTTGCCCCCGAGTCCTGTTGCAGAACTGGTTTATTCTAGGAAAGGAAAAGTAGAGGAAGTTTTGCCTACTTATGAGGAAGACCAGTCTGTACCTCACCAAGAAGAAGAGGAAAAGGAGAATGCAGTTGAATCTCCTGCTTCTGGTAGGTTAAGTATGAGTCCCTTAATTGGAAACTCAGCTATACCTGCTGCTGAAGAAGAAAGAGATAGAGAAGAAGCTGTACCTGTATCAGAAGATCTTCCAGATGCTGCTCCTGTAGAACTTGTGGTAGAAGATTCTGATGAAGAACGGCCAGCAGAAAAGGCAGTTGTGATACATGAGAATGCACCCATTGAGGGGGAGCATCGGTCTGTGCTTGGGAATGTAACAGTAGCTGTTGAGATTGGAGACTGGGTAGAAGACCCAGGGTTTATAGTCTGTGGATTAGATTATCCAGATTCTGACAATGAGATGTCTGTGGATAGACCAAAGACCAATTATGATCTTGCTGCTGAGTTGTTGCCAGATGATGTGGTCAGATTTCATGATTTGACTAAGCTGAAAGAGGACCTCAAATCCAGTTTTGTTGAAGAAGTGAAGCTAATGGAAACCTCTCTTGCATCCTCAATTAATTCAATAATGACTACTTCTGTAGTTAATTTGGCCTCAGCAAGGGGATCTGCTGCAGTTGTCTCAGGTGATTTTGTCTCCAAATCAGATCTTGAATCCATGAAGGATGAGATAAAAGAATCATTCAGTGCTTCAGTTGCTGAGATGAAGGAAAGCTTTTATGAAGAAATGAAAGTGCTAGAGAGATCCTTCGAGCTATCTCTGGCTTGTAATTTATCTTCCTTTATGTCTGAGCTTATGGAAGAAGTGAAAGAATGCCAGACTCAGTCTTCAAGAATCGAAGCTGATCTGGAAGCTCTCAAGACATCAGTGGTTGCTTTGGATTCCTATATGAGCTCCAAGTCTCAAGCTGACAAGGATCTAGCCTATGTGAAGAGTGTAGTTAGCCAGTTTGTCTCAGTGTTTGAAAGTTTCAAAACCTCAGTGAAGGATCATGTTCAATTACAAGACTCTCAAGTTCAAAGCCTAATCAGTGGTTTGTCAAAGAGTTTTAAAGAAACTGTTTCTTTCTCTCTTGGCCCTCTCACATCCAAACCATCAGTTGATATGAACTCAGTTCGAGCAATATTGAAGGAGGAGATTGGTTCTATTCCTACCAGTGGCTCTGGGGACTCATCAGAGTTAAGCCGAGTGGTACTTTCTACAAGAGATTCTGCCAGAGAAATCATGAAGATAGTTCAAGATTTTATGAGAGAAGCCTCTGCCTCTCAAGAAGCCATAAAAAGCAAAGTGGACTACTACTTCTCCAAGATCTTCACCAAGCATCAACTCGAACACCACTTCAAGCTAATGTTGGAACACATGAAGCTCCCTCCAGTCACTCAAGCCTTCAAAGAACAAGTGAGCAAGCTCAGAGAATTGACTCCTGCCTTAGAGAAATTCATGGAGAACAAAGATGATTTCCTCTCTGCTATGGAAAGAGGAGGAGGAATTATTATGGATTTTAGAAATCTGCTGCTGCCCTTCTTGCATGTTGATGCTAGACCAGTCATCATCCCTCCTGCTTTGCCTGCTTCTGCCTCAGCTGCTCCCTCAGTCCAGCTGACTCCTGCTCAAGCCATTCAAAGCCTCAAACCAATGATCACCCAAAAATCTTCAACCTACAAGCCTGACTCTGTGTCAGTGGCCCAGCCTCCTTTAATCTTTTCTGGCATTCCCAAACCTTCACCTGAATCCTCACCACCCGAGCATCCTTCTGATCCCAAAGGCAAATCTCACATTGCAGATGCGGAGTGAACCAGTGGCCAAGCTTTTTGATAGGAATTCCTGTGTAATCTGTATTTGTTGTACTTTTTGACTAACTATAATACAGACCACTTTTTTACTTCTCTTTGTTTTATTTCTCTCCTATATATATATCTATATATATGCTTTCCCACTTTTTGATTATCACAAAGGGGGAGAACACTAAGACAGGGGGAGAAACTTTTTATACGAGAATGAGAACAAAATGAGAAATATTTTCCATGGAGAAAAATAAGGCATAAGGGGAAACACATTATCCTTTGTTTTGTTTCCATTCTTATCTCTAATACCTTATGTCTATATAGTACCTTATTATTTTTTTTACCTCTGATAACTTATGTCTATATCATACTATTTCTAGTATCTATGATGCTGTGTTCTCTGAGAAAATTGAATTCAATATTATACTCTTTACTATTATATTTTCACTATGTTAAATGCCAATATCATAAATTGTGATTATCAAAAAGGGGGAGATTGTTGACCTCACCTGTTTTGATAATCTCAATCATGTATTTATTTGTGTTGAAAATCCCAATTATGTCTTCATCCTCTATGATATTGTTAAGTATTGTTGATCTATACTTTAATTCTTTCCAATCTGTGATCAATCCAATAACATCTTTTTTAAATAGTCTTTGGAATATGTTAATCATCATTTATCCATGTTCATACAAGTTCTAAATTGATTCAAACACAAATCGGATGTGTTCTGCCTAAAACAGATAAGTAATCTGCCTATAGCTACTGATAAAGAGCTACCGGTAACCAGTCTACCGATAGACTTAGTCTACCGACAGACAGCTACCGATAGACTTAACACAGAGTTACCGATGTACTTATAAATACAGCTACCGATACAAACGTAGAGCTACCGGTGTAAGTAAAAATAGCTACCGATGGAATAAGTCACCGATGGACGAAGCTACCGATAGACTCGCAGCCACCGACGCATGGAGCTACCGATGCATGTACCTACCGACGCATGGAGCTACCGATGCATGTACCTACCGACGCATGGAGCTACCGATGCATGTACCTACCGACGCATGGAGCTACCGATGCATGTACCAACCGACGCATAGAGCCACCGATAGAGTCAAAGCAACTAATGACATCAAGCTACCGATGTTCAAGCTACCGATGTTCAAGCTACCGATGTTCAAGCTACCGATGCTGATTACCTACCGATCACTCAACTCACTGTTTGAATTTCTTTATTTCCTATATTTAATCTATCTAACGGTCATATCATACATTTTAATGATTTGTCAAATATCTGATAAAGGTTGTCGGATGTCAGGAACCCGTACCTCGTACCTGCTGAAAAGAAATCTTTTCTGTCCCCTGATGGGAGATAAATACGAGAAGACTACATACCAGAAAAGAGAGTAGATGCGAATGCGAACGTGTGAAGAAAACAAGAAGTGAACCAGAAAAGTGCGGTGCATCCATTATACCAAAAGCGACACAAGCACAAGAGGAACACAGAGAAGCTCACAGAAAATCAAGCATATTCTAGAAGTGTTCTGTGCTTACAAGAAGAACTTCATCGACTACATTCTCACCACCTGTGAACCTGGAGCATACGACACTCTGTTTCTCAACAGAAACAAGAAGAGGACTCAGACTCACTTCTAATCGAATCCAAAGGAGTCCAGTGCTATACTGAAATCACCAGAACCATCTCTAAACTCTACATCTCTTGTTCTGTGATTTATTACCATTCATTTTGAGCAGTGTGTGTTATCTGCTATATCTAACACATACACTGTCTCCTGTACTCAAACTGAAGGATCTGTAAATCCTTACAAAACTCTTTCATTCTTTCTTTCCCACGAAGAACTGTGGTAGAGGTCGTGTGTGACCTGGACAGCTGGTTGCTGTTGTACTGTATCCCACGAAGAACAGTGGTAGAGGTCTTGGACCTGGACAGTTGTAAACTGTTAAACCCCGATCCAGGGTGTGGATCATTTTTATATAAACTTTTGAGAGGACTAAGTCTCGGCTTGAGACTGAACCTCTTGGTTACATTGTTGTGCCATCTATTTCAAAGTTTTATTCCGCTGCTAATCACTTTAAAACCAATACTGTTTTTAAAGTTACTTTGATAATTAAATTAGCAAGTGTTTATGTTAAGTGTAGATTAGTAAGTTAGTTTCAAAAGATAATCACACACTCCTGTGTTGATTAACTGGGAATTAATCAATCCCTTGAGAACCTAACAGAATCTCTACATTAATATAAATTCACTACAGTTTAATTTATTATTTTATTTGGGGGTCTTGAAGACACTGTTTTTAAATATAGAAATTTTAATTGGTACTCAATTCACCCCCCCTCTTGAGTAAACCACTCCGACCAACAAAAATAATTATGACCATGTCATTATTGTACTATAATGTTATTATGTTTATTTTATTACTCCTTTTCATATACTCATCTATTTTATGGAAAATGTAATCATCGCTCGTGTGTACGCTCGAACTACCGCCTTGTGAGTTAATATATTTCATTTTTCATCAGCACCTCCCATAGATGGTATAGATGGGTATATTTTAATAAATAAATTGATATTTATAAAATAAATGTCATTTTAATATGATAAACCTTTAACATATTCATAAGAATCAGAACATCCACAATGAGGTATTAATGGAAAAACTAAACAGTTAACACCCTTTGTTAAATTTTAGTGACTATTTTCAATTAATGAGTAACGATATTATATATCCATTAATATAAATATGAATATGGTTTTGGTATGAATTAATAACATGGTTTAATCCATTATAGATGAATATAAATATCTTTCAACTAAGTAGATCATGAGTTAAGGAGTTTTTGTCTCAATTTTAACAATATTTTCATTTATTTTGCATTATTAACTTATTTAAATTTATGTGGTGTATATACTTACCCTTTAGTATATTTAACATCAAGAAAAATTTATATATTGTATTTAATTTTTTAATTCAAGTATACTCTTTCACAAGGATATAATTAAAATTTTCAAAATGGTGTACAAATTTATTTTTAAAATATCATTTTTATGATTTCATCTCTTTTAAATAGAGTAATACTATTATATGTCATTCATAAACCCATTATAAATTCTTAAAACCTATATATTTAATGGGTTTCTCTATTTTTGAACATCTTTTTCCCTCTTTGGCTATTGAATATTGCAATGAACTATTTTAAAAAATAGTTAATATTATTTCTCTATTTGATCATGAATATTTCATTCCATGAACAAATTTTTTAAAAAATATCTAAAAAAACAATTTATATTCAATTAAATAATTTATTAAGGGAATAATTTTTCAACATTTAATTCCTTTACCTGTTTTCAAATGAGTCTTTCCAATACTCTACTAAATGGAAATTTTCAGCTTTATTTTCAAAATTTCAAAAGCAATGTTTCTTTTGAAACATATATATGGTTAATGGAATTTCTTATTACCATAACAGTTGTAACCTATTTAGATTCATATTCATGTTTTCCATGGATTAAAAAAATACTGTAATGGTGATTTATTTAAAAAAATTCCTTTTATTTTATGTTAATCTTAAAAAGAAATGGTTTTGTTATAAAATATATATTTTGGATGAATTAAGGTTCATATTTTATCTCTTATTAAATTAGTAGACATTTAATCTGTATTATGACATTATCTATTGTGTGATCATATTTCATCAAACATTACATAATTATTCTATATAAATATTATTTGTATCATGACTATTCTTATGGACTAAATGATTTTCCATTTATATATATAGTTGTTTAGTTGGAATTTTATTTGTTTAACTAGAAAAATATTTATATTTATTATTATTAACTCAAAATGGATATTTTTAATAAATATTTTTATGGGTTAAATTGATTGTTAGTTATATATGAAATTAATTGGACATTATGTTATGAATGAGACCATTAATAGATAGTCCCTTGATTCATTGAAATGTTTCAAGAGATAAAAAATATTTTACAATCATTATTAAATGGGTTTTAGAGTATACCTACCCTTATTTGAAAGTATCTTATCATAAGGACTTCATATATATGTTTGAAAATTTTCATTTAATTCATTTAAAATTAATTTATCATTATCCATGATATCACTACAATTTTATTTTAAATGGATGAATTTCATATCAAGTTATTGATTAAATGTCATGTGTTTTAAATTGTCTACATTTACATATTTATTATGACATTCTAATGATATCTTACACACTATTCAACCCTTGCAAAGTATTTGAGATCACCGTTACAATTTTGTTCCTTGGGATATGAAGAAGGAATATTTGAATTTGTTTCATGGATGATGATTTTTTAGTTTTAATATATTATTTATTTTATTTTCAATGTAAACTAGGAATCATGTTTGTATCTAGTTATTGAAGATAACTAAAATGACCAGTCATTAGTGATTGATCCCCAAAATATTATTCCAATTTAATAAATTAAACATCATCCCTGGTTTTCACAGTTTGTGTTGTTACATTTTGTATCAGAGAAAGTTTAGTATTACTCCTGGGAATTAGATTTATCAAATCATGGATTATATAACATAACCCTATTATGGAATCTAGGGAAAATTCTATAATTTGGTTAATATAAGGAATCTCTAGTAAATTAGAGATTGTGTGGTTTTCCGAGAAAATGCATCCCAATATAAATAATATAAGGTGGATGTGGTTGTGGAATGGACCCAACTAGGGGTAACAACTAAAAAATGGTAGGATTGGGTAATAACTTCATTATAATCAATGAAAATGATTGTGAATAATAATATAAACCAGGATAGACACTCCTCCGGGATATGATTGTGTTGATTGGAATGCTCCTTATAAACCATTATTAAAAATTTGAATATAAACTTTTTTTTAAATTATTCCCCATGATACTTATCTTATTGTTATGAAATTATCTAACCACAAATATTCGATTTATGATTATTTTTACACTGATATTTTAATATATTCATTGCTTTAAAATATATATTGATACGATCCTATTATTATATTCGAGTTTTTAAAAATGCTTTCAAAAGTAAATAATGGGATCAATACTCATGGACCATGTAGATATTTCACAAATAAGAATGTGTATATAACTAGTGTTAGAGATGATTATATCATTTAAATATTAGGGAATCTAACACATGTTTTGACTAATTACATTGCACAGATGAAAAAAATTGTGTTTCCTAACCGGATACAAATATATTGGATAATTTTATGTTATAGAAGCCACCTAACATTAGTGTAACTAGTATTCCATCATACCTGTGTAAATGATTATGTCAATAAAAATATATTACTGATAATGGGTTGAAATATAAAGGAAAAGGTTTTATTGATAGTGTCTCACTTTAAAGGTGATATTGATAAATGGAGGTCATTGATCCAGAATAATATGGAGGATGAATAAACATAATACATGAAATATATGTAAGTATAAATAACATTATGAAAAATTTATTTTTCACATGAGAAATGAACTAAAATGAAAATAATGTTCCCATGATTAATTTAAATAGAAGAGTATTGTTTTTTATAGTATTAATCAAACTTAAAAATATCATACCTATATGTTGCGGATTAAATACATAATCTAAAAAAATATTAACCATTTCTTTGATGGGATAAATAAACTTCTCTAAAGTTCCCTAGTTTCTCAAAAAAAATTATCATATGAAAAAATAGTATTATCTACCACCAAAATAGATTAAAAAATCTCTAAATATTATATCTTCAAGGGGATTCAAGGGAATAAGAGGCCAACAAAAAATTATGAAAAAATAAATTCCTTAAAGAAGATGAAGGGAATGATAAAATTTACATAATATGAATATTATAGAAAGATACATCCTAGAAAATTATTTAATGGAATGTGAGATTGTTACTAGTGCATATTTAAGGGTTATCTAGTTAATGAAAGAAAGAAATAGAATGAATCAATAATTATCAAATTCATACACTCTTGATAAATGAGATATTATTCATTACAATTTCCCAAGAATGAAGGTAAGCTTCCAGAAAAGTGGTCTAGTTGAGAAGACCATGATTATGTGATCACTACATTTGAGGTTGGAATTCCAAAAGATCTGGTGGAAGGTACAATAATTATAGGCCCAAATTAATATACTGGTTTATTTGATTCTGGATCATCCCACACTTTTATATATTATTTTCTAATAAAATTATATATTTTCCTACAACCTTGAGAATAATTTTTTTTTCAAGAATCATAGAATAAATATTACCTTAATAAGGATGTTTTAATCAATTTCCATTATGACACATAAAAATGCTCTATTAAAAGACCTGATTATTATATGTATGGTTAACTATGATATAATCATTTTAATGGATTGTATCTCAAATAAAAATGAAAAAAATTATTTTAAATATATGGATATTATGATTCATGAAGGATTTATAAAATCAAATTTATATAGAGTGAATACATTGCAATGAAATGAACATTTATAAATAAAATTCCATTTGTGATTGAATTAAATGTACTACTATGTATTATGTTTATAGAAAAAAATTAAATTATTTGGATACTAAAAATATCATATCTTATCGGATTAAAAATATCATTAATAATCATAACCCTTGATAATACATCCACTGATTAGTGATCTTATGATTAGTAGATATAAGGGTTTATGATAAATCCAATTAAAACAAAAAATTGAACTGATGACCTCACCTGGTAGAATCATACACTATGAATCCCAAATATAGGAGTTTATAAGGTAGATAATATAACTATACATTTATATTAAACAATCCCAATATGATATTCAATTTCTAAAGCTTAATTAGAACTATTTATGAGAGGATTTTAAGATCACGGATACCACAACCCAAACTAGGTTCACTGAACCACTCTATAAAAATATCATTTCCACAAACCTTACCCGTAGAGATTTCATTGGAAAAATAATGGGATATATATCTCAACCCCAATTACAAGAATATATATATATTTTTTTCTATGAAATAATTATTTAATTTATTCTATATTTAGTATACTTTTTAAATCAAAAAATGAATAGTTTTATAAAATAATTATTTCAATATAAAAATCCTTGAATTTCATTTTTCGGTAAAATGATATATCAATTAAAAAATTCATTTTAAAAGATTCAAGAATTATCCAAAAATTAATATTTTTCTATAATGGTATTAGTAAATAATATTTATTAATTATAATTGATAATTTAATTTTATGAAGACAAAAATAATTTGTATAAGTATCAAAAAAACTGTTATTGTCAAAAACCATTACTTTTCAATAAAAATAAATTTTTAATTAAAAATATAAATTCAAATATTTATAATTTATTTGGACAAAATAAATATTATTTCTGGATTCATCATACTTAAATTATCTAATTGATAAATTTTTTATAATTTTATGAGACAATCAATTTTTAGTTAAAAATTAAATATTATATAAATATATGGAATGTAAAATTACATAATAATGAATAAAAGTGATGTAATATATTCCATTAAATTTTTCCACCACTAATCCAATATTTACCCTTTAAGATAATGTTTTTGAGTTTATTCGATTCATTTTATAATGACTTTCTGAATCTACCAAAACTGATACTATATATTAAGTTTTCAAAATCTATTATTTATGAAAATGACTCACCTGCACTTCACCATGGTTAATATTGTAAGGAGTATTTTTCGTAGATTTTTTAAATAATTAAAAACGTTTTTATTTGGTACAAACCACAAAAAAAATTATGGTATATTTTTTGGTTTTGATTACTTTATTGTATAGAGTCGAAAAACTTGTTAAGAAATAATAAATAAATCTCATCTATTTTAATATATAAAACCACCAAATCTACAAGTAATATTCAATTAAAAACGTTTATAATTTCCTTAATTTTACATTAACTATCTAGATATATCCAAATTTGCCTCTATGTTCTCAATAAACATCTAACATGTTCTTGGAAACACCCTCTCAAGCTAAGGTATCCTCTCCTTCCCCTCTATATTATAGATCAGTTTCTATATAATTCCATTTGTATTAAAATTCATATTAATGGGACATTATTATCCAAATCCCTATTACATCCCTTATGATTTCTATTTGTTATGAAAAACATTTACCTCTCAGTAATTCCTTACATTAAATATAATGTTTCCCCATTATACTACTAAAATTATCCTGCGATTTTCCAAGACAAACATTTTTGAATTTTATACGTCTACCCGTTACTAGTAAAGGGTTTTCACATAGTTATACCGATACATACTATATTGGGTTATTTGATGTATATAACCAATAATCCATAATTATGTGATTAAAAATGACTAAATATGTTCTTATGTAATATGATTTGTGTGACAAAATTATGCATGTACATGCCAGGATTATGATGGGAGCACACAGATAGGGATCCAATGTATTGGGTAATGTTTTAGTCAAATGAGATGCCATTTACGACACATAGAAGTTTATAATATTTACCTAATATTTATATATATATTTTTTTTACCATGAATTGTTCTTATGATGTCATGTTTAATGATGTCACCACATTTCCATGTTGCCATTATGATACCACGTTATACCATGCCCCATTATTCATGATTATGATTCTCACCGCTTATGTTACATTGTTATAATTGATGAATTAGATTAATTTATTTACAATATTCATTTATTTATTATTCCATTACAAGGATTTATATCTTACCCCTTTCTTATATACATCCCTAGGTTATTTTGTATATTTTTCAATGAGTTATCAAAATTTAAGAGCATGATAAAAAAAATTATATAAATATTTTTGTATCATAGTTTTATGATATTATTTTATGTACCTAATTCTACAAATTCACTAGGCATATTGATCTCATGGGTTTCATTAACCATGTTTTTCTTTAAAAAAACATGATTTAATTTATAATAAATAAAATGGTTGTCATACTTGGTATCAAATGATATTATTTTAATTTTAGGATTATGATAACAAAATCTTGTAAAAGTATTATGGAAAATAAGTAACATCAGAAAAAATCTTTAGAATATTAGTACATTATAGAGTAATTGGTTTCAAAAATATATATCCCTTCCTATATATTACACGTGTATGTGGCTCTATCACATATGTACCCAGGGGTAACAATACCGTAAAACCTATAAAGGGATATAATCGATTAAGAAATAGTAAAAAATAGTCCTCTATGAACACCTAGTTAGACATTCCTATGGGATATGATTTGATAAATTATAAATATCATTATACACCATTACTAAGGGATCAAAATTTTCCAATATGATTTTATGTAATGAAATAGATTTTGGATACCTTATATTGAATGCTAGAAATTTACTGGTTAAGGAACATATCTAATTAATGATTCTTTTATGTTATTAAGAATTTAAAAATTATTATCCATAATTTTCAGTAAAATCTTTTCAATATTATGAAATAAGAGGAATTGAGTCAAAAACCAATGGTAGGGGCAATGAGACGGCCTCGCAAACTAGATGAAAAATATAATGGGAGTAAGAATTTAAAACATTGTGACTATTATTTCTTAATTGAACCATGTTTTTATTTAAAACATGAATTTATAGGAAAAATTAAATCTATCTAAGAAAGATAAATTTTAAATTGAGACCCTCATGGGATAAATGCCTAATACATTCAATGGATTTCATGATCCCTTAATTGGGGAATAATGAATCAGTTCCACTGAAAATATTTTATCTATACTCCAATGATCTACGAATGATATGGTTATATTGTCTATTTATCATATGACGGAGAATCTAATCTATTGTGGATTCTGGTCATGATTATGTTTCTTGAGAAGGATATCAAAATGGCAGAGTGTAATGATTTCTTAAATTTTTTTAGATAAATATTTTCCTCTAACAAAATTATTGAAAATTAATAGGGGCTTGTTTAGCGTCATGAAAAAGAAAATTAATCTACCAGGGTGTATAAGGAAAACATCACAAGACATTCATGATGTGCCACATGGTTTTTCAATGCCTCAAAATGTAAATTTGACCAATTTTTTGTGAAATGAAGATGAGCCTTTAAATGGAATGTGTAGTCCGTGAATTAAATAGATATGAGAAAATTTTCTAACATTCCCTAAAAAAATTAAAATCATAAAATATCTAGGGTATAACATGGTTAAGAAATGTAAATTGTATTTTAATTCTTTTGTTGAATAGAGAAATATAATGCTGGAATGAGATTTCAACATTCCACATGTCAAATGTGCGGGAAGAACTACCATGAAAATTTCATAATGAGGACTATTAAATTATTTAGGTGTTGAATGGAAGGAAACTAAAATAAATATTGTTGATAAGAGAAACTGTCCAATGTTATGGTAGATAGAAATTCTCTTATAGACCCTTATCCTATTTTTAATGTTTGAACTCCATGAAATAATGAAACTATGAGAACCAAAAACCTAATCCAAGGGTTTTCGATTATAATCAACGAAAAAATTATTTAAGGTAATAAGGGTGAGAATATTCCATCCAAACCATAAAGGTGTATTCTGATAATAATGTGGTAATAGGTAGTCTAGTTATTCCTTCAATGATAGTTAAAATGATTTTTTATTCTAGTTATATGAATTTGTTCATATCATTTATGTTTAATTGATCTATGAAAACACCACAAAAAATTATTAATGTAGATCTGTTAGTGAAAACAGAAAATGGGGAATTATTACAACAAATCTATATAAATTTTCCCCTATCCACATATGTAGGATAAAATTCCCATTGAAAATTTTTACAATCGATTTATTTAAATTAAAATATTTTTGAGGAATGGATTTTCTTTCCATATATAAAGATAAAATAAATTTCTATGATAATGAAATCACCCTCTATTCCAAGAATTTCCCTCTCTGTCTATATAAGTGATTGGAGAAGGGAAAAATATTATTTGGTACCATTTTCACAATCATGGTTATTATTTATCTTTGAGAAATCATATCTTGCAGATATTATGGTGGATAAAGAAAATATCATTCTTGAAGAAATTCCCATTATAATGAAATACACTTATGTCATTCTTGAAGAATTTTTTGTCCATCCTCAAAGATGTGTGGTTGAATTTTTAGTCCATCATATACCAAAAGCATTTATGATATAAAAGACTCTATATAGGATGGTTTTTCTTAAATTCATGTAGCTGATGATAGAACTACATGATGGATAATGGTTTTATATTCCCATGTTATTCCTTACAAGGTGAACCAGTCCTCTTCAATAAGAGGAATGACTGGTCAATGTGCATTTTCATCGATTACTGTGACATGACCAAGATCATGATAATGTAAAAAGTTTCCTCTATCATGGATAGATGAATTGTTTGATAATCTATGTTAATTATTTTATTAATCTAATATGTTTCTTCATTTGGGATATTATCAAGTCATGATGAAGGAGGATAACCCCAAGACTGCTTTTTGAAAATAGTATTGTCACTATGAGTTCATAGTGATTCCATTTTTATTGATTAATTATCCTTAAATATTCATAAATATAATGAATAAAAAATATAACTATTACCTTGAAAAATTTTTGGTAGTATTTATTGATGATGTTAATATATACTCTAAAATAAAGGTGGAATGCTAAGAGAATTTGATTACTTCAATGAGGACATTGCAGAAATAAAAGAAGTATAAAAAGAAAATTAAATGTGTGTTCTTAATGTAGAATGTAACATTACTAGTTTATTTCATTACCAACATATGTATATGTATGGATCCTTAAAAACAGGGAAATCATAAGGGATTTCATGTCCAACCTCTATTAAACAATTCTTATTTTACTTTGATTAGATAGGTACAGTTGTCAATTTGTGAAGAAATTCTGTTGATTTTCAATCCCCCTAAATATGATAACATGGAAAGGATTCAATTTTTTCTTAAATAATGAATGTGAGGAATGTTTTAAAGAACAAAACCTTTTAATCTAAAATTGTTCATCTGACAAGGGATTGGGTTTGGTACTCATAAAAAATTCAAAAGTGAAATAATATTCCTACCTCCAATTAAAAATACATGAGTACAAATACCCATGTAATGATCTAGAATTTTCTATAGTGATATCTATGTTAAAATTTTTGTAGCACTATCTATATGGGGGAGAATATTGATATATATAATGACCAAAAAAAACCTAAATTATATACTCACAAAAATAGAACGTAATATAACCCAATGGAGACCATTAAATATAAGCACAGATTGTGATTTTTCAGTAAATTGAATTCCTAGTAACTCTAGCAATGTGGAAGATGCTCAAAGTAAACAGGATCCCGTAACACTATCAATGAAAAGGATTTCCAGGGATCCAATATTCCAAGACATTAGAAGGATATATATAAGAATAATATAGGTATCTTTATCCTATCATTCTCAATTAACATCAAAATCATTCATTATCAAGCAGATTAATAAGGATCTGAAAGATGATAAGTGTATACAATAGATTATAGTGGCAACTCCATAGTTGAAAATTGATAAAGGTGAAGTTTTATGTTTTGAAACATAGATGTATGTATTATGAGATCCATAAATAGAAGGGTAAGTTCTTAATGATGCACATAAAACATCCTTATCTATTAATCAGTGAATCACTAATATTTTTAAATATATGAAGAAAACTTTTTAGTGGGATAACATGAAGAGATAGATTGTAGAGTTTTTGTCTCGATTCTTCGTCTGTCAGCAAGTCAAGACCAAATTAAAAAATATAAAGGTTATGATGAAACTATTTACAATAGAAGTATGGAAATGGTAAAACATAACCATGGATTTCTTCATAGGACTCCCTAGGACACCTAATGTTAACAACTTTATTGGGGTTGTAGTCAGTTGCCTTACAAAGTCTACACATTTCATTACTATCATGGAGGTTTTCGCCCTAGAAAATCTCACCATGATATGTATAAGGAATGGTGTAACAACACATGGAGTTCCAATAAATCTTTTATTTGATTAATATATGTGGTTTATCAAGATGTTTTCAATACACCTTCAATAAAAATTAAAAAAACATAGATTCATCAGTTCTTATCTCACTTTGATGGATGGATAATATGAAAAGACCATTCAATCCATGGAAGACATTATGAGGTCATCTTTAACAGATTTATAAGGATGTTGGGATCAATACATTCACCTAGTGGAATTATTATATTGTAATATTTTCTATTTTATCCTTCAAATAGAACCTCATAAGGCTCTAAATGGTATGAGTTTTCATACTCTGACATTCTAGTATGAATTTGGAGAGTGGGAGATTATCTCTCCTAATATTTTAAAAGAGATTACAATGCAGGATCAATCCATTACGCATTATTTGAAATCCACTAAAATTCATTAAAAAATCAATACAGAAACCCATCAATGATACATAGTGTATGATATTAGTGAAATCAATTTCCATACTATATCACCATGTAAAAAATTCATGAGTTTTGGGAAGAATAAAAAATTTATTCCAAGATACATTAGCTGGGTTGATAGCATTTATCACATCATAGTGGTGACCTATGGACTAGCACTCAAACCTAACCTATCTCATGTATATGATGTGTTCCATGTGTTTCTATTGATAAAGTATATAACTGACCCCTCTCATGTAATATATCCAATTATAATAACATTATAGATTGATCATTGATATGTGGAGAAACTATTGAAAATAAAATATCATACATACATTATACTCGGATATATGAAAACTCACCTAGTCAATGTGTCATGGCAGAACCACATATTTGAGGAAATAACTTCATAATCAAAATAGGTGATGAAGTAGAAGAACCCAAATTTTCTCTAGTATATAAAATGAAATTTTCAAGTGTGATATTTATGAATGGGATAATAATTTAATTACCTGAACTTTTATAAATAAAAGTCTTTTTATGATTGAACTAAATGTACTATTTTGTATTACGGTTGTATAAAACACTTGTAATTATCTATGTTTTTTGAATTTAATACCTTATTAGATTTAATGGACCATTAATCATTATAATATTTGATAATATATCTATTTAATAGTGATACTGTTATCAATATATATTAATGGTTATGAAAATTCCAAATGACATAATTAAAGGAAGTGAAATCCTATATCAGTAGGATTCTATCCAATGAATCTCATTTAACATAGCTTCAAAGGGAGATTGAATCTCAATTATTTTTCCTTCAGAAAGCCTAAGTAGATATTCAATAACATAAGAATTGAAGAAATATCTTATTGGATATGTTTAGGCTCATAGAGATCACATCCAAAAAATGGCCACCGATACACCCCAATAAAATATCTATGTCGAACACCTAAATGTTAGGTTATTATCGGGTGTAATAAAGATCTATGTATCTCGACCCTAAAAAATGAAATTTTTTAATTTATTTTATCAAAAATAATGATTTTATTTATTCAATTTTTTACTTTATAAATGAATAAATATAATGTTTAATAAAAATTAGATTTCAATTCAATTAAACTAGAATTACATATTTGGGTAATAATCAATTTTAATGAAGACATTCCTTTTGATGATTTCATAATTTTTTTTCAATAAATGGTATTTAAATTATTTTTTATTACTAAATAAAATATTTTAAGAATAAATTATAATATAATTTTATGAAGTCCAAAATAATTTTTATAGGGGACAGAAATCTATTACTGTCATAAAAACCAGTATTTTCAATAAAGGATGATTTTGAAATAAAAATATAAATTATCAGATTTATATATATATATATATATATTGATAGAATAAATATTAATTTATGATTTAGAGTGTCTATATTATCCAATGTCTAATTTTTCATAATTATCCAAGTCTATCAAATTTTCAGGTAAATATTAAATATGATATAAATATAAGATATTTATTTTGACATTATAATGACCCAAAATTGATGTAATATATTCTATAATAGGAAATTATGACAAAATATACATTTAAAAATTATAATTATTTTTTATTAATGCAATTTTATTCATTTTATATACCCTTTAGGATTCCTCCAAAACCTATACTGTATAATAATGTTATAATATAAATTCTATATGATCATGACTCATTTATAGATCACGAAGGGTAATCTTTTAATGATTTATGTTATTTTAATTATAAAATATTTAAAATAACTCATTTTTGGTAGATACAATGTGAGAAATACCATGATATGGTTTTTGTTTTCATTACGTTATTAAATAGATTCCAAAACATATGTTTTGGACATAATAAATAACTCCCCTCACTTATCGTAGATAATCCCATAAGAGCTCCCATTTATATTCACAAACAAAAAATAGAAAAATTTCTTACTATTCCCATTACTATATATAGCCCTCCCAAGGTGCCCCAAATATCTCAATAATCGCCTCTAAAACATTTAGAAACACTCTTCCATGTTAAGGGATCCTCCAATTCTCTTATTCATTCATGAGCATTATTTTTGTAATTCCTTTTTTATTCTAGTTCATATTGATGGGATATGATTTTAAAAATTACTATTAATAACCTTATTATTTCCATGTTATCATATATCCTTTTAATTTTCACTAATTTCTCCCATGAACAATTATGTATCCCTCTTATACTAACAATATTATCTAGCAGTTTTCCATACCAAACAATAGTGAATTGTACACCCATACCCATTTCATATAAAGTGTCTTGAAATAGTTTTACAAAAAATTAATTTATTTTGGACTTACAGTTATGTTTTCCACAAATATTACTCATGGTATTTGTTGGTCGAAGTGATTATCAAATAGGGGGGTGAATTGAGTACCCAATAAAAAATCATTCTAAAATGGATTATTTTGACATCCCACAAATTTTTAAATAAAAACATGTTTATCAAAATAAGTATTGTTATATAGATCTAAATCTATCTAATGATTTATCAATAAATTCATTTGGTGTCGAATGAATAATATAAAATATTACTACTTCCATTGAAATTAGGATAATTCAAAAAATTCTATATGAACAGAAATAATGACAAATTATCAATTTATATATTTTTATTTATAGATAAAACAATTTTTAGTTTTATAGTGTAAATATAATAAAAAATAAAATTACAAGGTAAAAAAGAATGAATACAATAGGTTTAATATCATGTTGATACATATTCCCCTACATATAGTGACCTCCCACCACCACGAAGTTTATATAAATTAAACAAGTTGATCCACAACCTGGACTGTGTTTTACAATAGTTTACAAAATGTACAACTCACACAAATCATGTTCCACAGTTATATGGGAGAGTAAAAATAAATACGACACATAAGGATATGTATTACTGTTATCCATGGGAGAAAAAAATATGAAAATTGTATTATATGATATCAAGTGTCTTCCAGTTCACCACTAGAGACAATGTTTGTGTGTGATAAAACAAAGTATACACAAACACATCTCAAAATATATTAAAGAAAAATATAAAAATAATGTCTTGAAGATTGGAGTCTATCAGTGCTATGTCGGTTGTAATTCATACACTGACACATGATTTTATTTATCAATGAAACTTGATTCAGGTTTTCTTGATAGCTTTATGAAAAAAAAATATTGTCATAGACTCATGTTCTTTAACTAGAGGAATGCTTAAAATCTAATTAGGATATTTGAATTCCAGTCGAATTATTATAGTATGGCTGATATTATTGTTCACAATTAGGTTATTCTTTATGTGTATTCATTAATTTATAGCAATCTCTTTTCTATTGGTCCACTACATCTACTATTTCTTCTCTATCTTTATGAGGGAGCGTGCGTCACTTTTATCATCAGCAACATAGTGAATATATGGATCAACTACTTCCCTATGATACACATTCTAAAACCCTATTCAATGATTTATTTTTTTCTTTTAAGAGACTATAATTAAAATATTAAACGTAAATAACTTCAATAAATATAGTCGATTGAATAATATAATTCCAGAAATTTATGTTAAGGAAAAAATAGTGATTTCTTAGGCTGGTGGTGCCTTAAGGTTCGACAAAGAATTTTTATAGTGGTATGTATTTCTATTGGCATCATAATAGATTTTTCCTAGACTTAGCAAAAAATTTCACAATGCTGACAATGTCTCAACTAGTGGTGCTTGATATGGTTGTGTATGGTATGATAGATTCATATACATTGCAATAATACTATGTTTGTGGTATGACATTGGTGGTGCAATATCCTTGTGGCCACTCTTACATAGGAAAAATTTTGTTCTCGCAACATGAATTCTTGACGGTGTATTGACTGATAGTGTCTTGATCATTGTCAAATTTTCGGTCCAATAGTATGACATTCTAGCGGTGTGAGATCCTGGTAATATCTCATAATTTGTGATATTTTTATGCTGGCAGTGAGTTATATACAATGAGGTCTTGAGTTGACGATTCCAATCTCAATGGTGTATTGTACATAGGTGAATTTTTCACCTAGATCTGAATATATATTACATATCAAGAAACTTGAAATTCATTAATAAAAACCAAATCATTATTTTGTGATCATTGAAACTAAAAGGTCAACAATCTTACACTTTTGATGATCAAAAATCATGGAATCAAAAGTATTAAAAAATACTAAACAATATATACAAGACAATATAAATAATAAAGTAGAATTCCTAGTCATTAAAGATGGTATTAAGGGAAAATGAGAAAAGTGTAAGTACCAAAGTTATGGATCATGAATAGAAAAAAAATATATCATCATAGATGACATAGACACACTATAGTAAGAAATCAAAGATTCCCTAATGTTATAAAAAAACAAAACCTATATTCCAAAAGAATTATCCCTCTTCTGGTATTATTAAATGCTAAAGGATTATAAAAATATATATAATAAAAAATTTAAATATAATCAAGAAAAATTAATACATAAGAAAAATATTGAATATGGTTATGAATATTTTATTACAGTTCATGTCTCGTCAAAGACATAGAGTCTAAGACCACAAATAAAAAACGATTATGATTTGGAAGAGGGGTCCATTGGTCCTTTTCTGTTAGCCTTATATTCATATTCTTCTTTATCCCGGGTAGTTGGATTAGATATAGGTAATATATAAGGAACAGTAAAAGGTAACCAACTATATTCTGAGTATGATATTCAACAATTTAAAATATCCAGAGTTGTCTCAATGATCGATAAAGAGGCATTGGAAAAGACTGTAATTATACAGGATAATTATCTAAAGGATATCGAGTAACTCATAGTCTATGAGATTGTCGAGGAGAAATTAGGATTTCTTCCGGAGCAACAACATATTGGCAATGAACACGAATTAAAGGATTCATGAGATTGATGAAATCCATTATGATTTGGCAACCCCATTCAATTTTCTAAAGAAATGTGATTTTTCTTCCATAAAATGGATAAAAATTAGAGTCTTCTCCTTGATTTACATTACTTTTTCTTTGAAAGCATGACACGTATGAGTTATCCAAAATTATCATCCATTAATTTCCAAATTGAATTGATTGAATGTTTTGTATAAATCAATGAGATATAGAACATGATAGACTTATTTACCTTTTCCTTGTCATTATTCATGTTATAGTAATAATTGGAAATAAAATTGAGAAAGATATTAGTGTTATATTGAATTTTTCTCATGGCCTCTTGGGGATGATCAGTGATACTACTACAGGTACTGGATGAAGCATCTCTCAACTCATCTATGACAACTGTCCTTATCTGATCAATATCAAACATGTGAGGAGGAGGAATAAAAAAACAAAAGTTTCTGAAGATGAATCTGTATTAATTTTAAGCATATCATTAAAATAATTAGAAAAGGATGACTACATGTCCATGGTCATAACCATGACAGTCATCAACTCACATAAAATTATTTTAGTCTCATTATCAATATTATAAATATAATTCATTATCTTTGGTAGGATATGCTATATAAAAACCATTAAAATGATTTTTTCATCTTTCATATAGATGAAATTATCTTTAAGATACCAATTATTCATATTCATAGAAAAATAATAGATTAAAATGTTACAAAAAATATCCAAATCACCTATAGTTACTAAATCAACTGGACCAGAAAAATGTGTAGTTGTAGGGTAAGGTGTAGGAGTTCTAACCAAAGATAACATTTCAAAAAAATCCAATGTCTAAATGAGATATCAAATATCTCATCTGATATCATTTAAAATGAACATTGGTTTCACCATGATTTGGTGGAATCCATAAAATTGTTTATTATTTTCCCCATTCTCCAAACATGGGATCAACCCACCTCTTAGAAACATCAGACAATAATAGGGAAATGGAAAGTGGAAAAATAATAGTTGGTAAAATCAATGATATCTCATAATATTTTAATACATTTTAACTATTTATAGATACAAACTATATATTGGTTGTGGGGATTAATTTTAATTTCTGATCATCTAAACATTGTGAAATTACACTAGCAAACTCGTTTTCTAACTCCGTACCAATAGTAGGTGCATCTAGCCTGTCAAAATTGATTCATCGAAAAAAAGTAGTGGATTCACCTTCAACATTTACATCCAACGGAGGATTATTAATAGAAAAATCCTTCAACTGAACATCATTGTATTTCTCAGAATAATTAACAACTTTCTTCTCTTTATCAAGTAAATGTTGTTCTATAGTAGTAATAAATATCATCTGTTCAGCAATAGAAGAATCAGAAAATTATTATATAGTGGAAAAATATTATTCCTAAACATCATCTACATTAGGATATTTATGAAATATTTCAATAGATGGGTATTTATACCCCTCAATTAGTTTATCATAAAACACTAGAGGAATCTCCACTTCCTTCCTCTTAATTCAACCAATAGAAGAATTAGGGTCAGAATCATCATCATCACCATAATAATCTCCATAACATTTATCTTTATTTCCTTTTTACCATTCTATTTATTATCTTCATATTCTTCATTATCATCATTATCTTTTGTGGATTTAGATCTCCTCTATTTCTCCACTACAATGAACTCAGTCTCTTCTTCATTACTTTTAACAAATTTTTAACTTTTTGGAAACATCCTAGTTGGACTAGGAGATCCAAAGGTAATAGGAGAAGATTTGGAATATAGTATAGGATCACTCCATACAAAATCAGATGGTTTATTCTCTTTATATTTAGTTAAGCATCATCCTTTTCATCATCATAGTATTCAAAAACATCATCAGGCTCCATGCCTAGACCAACTTCATCCCTTGGTCTATTAGGATGATCAACTGAATTATACTCAGCATATAACTTATCAATATGACTGACCCACTACCTTTTCTATGGTTTCTATCTAGTCTTCATCCTTGAAAAATTATAACATGTAATATAAAAACAACCATAGACCATAAAATATTTTTCATCCTCAGCAACTTAGACAATGTATTCCACATGGAAGAAATCATCTTTCGGTAGATCAATGAATTTGATCTAGAGGATGGTTTGGTCATCTCACCCATATTCACGATGAAATATCTACATATATTGATCATATTACACTATTTCATATGAAATAAATAAAATTAGTTATCTTAAGGTTTTTAAATCTCCCTTTCTTTGTCATAGCATGTGTTGTACGTACATAAAAAGCATTTTACATTCCCCCATCAATATCTGAGGGAATACGTCTTCTAGTTATTCCATCTCTGATTATAACAATAATATAATCCTAACATAAAAACATATAATTGACTTTTCTAATTCTTCCTTGGAAATCAATTAAAATTTTCATCATTAGGTACACCTAAACCTTTTTCACACTTATTTGATGAATACAAATACATGTCCACTCAAATTACTTCTTACCAAACCAATAACATCTTCATAAAACACATACACTATAAGATAATAAAACTAATAGACTATCTTATGATAGAAAATAAATTTTTTAAGAAAACCATCCTAACCATCTCTAATTACAGAGTAATTTATTTTCTAGATACTTACGAGATAATAGCAACAACGATTTAACTTCTGTTTTTGGTACAAAAAATATATTGGGAATCTCATGTATAACTAGAGAAACTAGAGCATGTGGAATAAACAATTTCTTTGTCTTATTATAAGTTCTAGATTTATTAGTAGATATCAAAAGGAAACCATTATTCTCATCATATTCATTGGTTGGGAATTATTAGATGAGGGTAACGAGAAGGTTTAAAAACCTGGATGCAATGTGTTTCACTATGCCTAAGAGAGTACGATATGAGAGTATCACGTGGAGCTTAAGGTATGTTGGGAATAGACATAATGACACTTTAATTTCATTTTTTTATTATGTATTTAAAAAGATAATTGATACTTCAAATAAAACTCAAAATTGAGTAAAAAATTGCATCATGTTACAGGAAAAAAGACAAACTAGAAAATAAACTAGCAATTCAAAATATTTGGTAATATTTTTTTGAAAAGGCATAAAAACAACGCTTTGAAAATTTGACAGTATGAGGTGAAAATGAAATGGAAAGACAACAACATGAAAATTCAAAAACGTGACCATACAAAAACATGACAAGCCTATAGTGCATCAACCAAAAAGGTATGTCACAGAAAAAAATAATCTTAAAAAAAATTTATCATTCCAAACCCATGTTCAATATAGTTCATTCTTGATGAATTCAACATATTGATGAATGTATGAGTAAACAGATGTTATATTCCAATAAATTCAAGGGTGATATCTTTTTTTAAAATGGTCTCTCAAAATGTGATCTGTGATATCAACATGTTTTGTTCTAGATTTAGAAATAAGATTCATAGAAATTTTAATATCACATATATTGTCATAGTTTATGGGGACATGTCAAAATTGATATCCATAGAGTTGTAGAGTGTGTTTCATCAAAAAATATTAGGTATAGAAAATTCCATTAAAAATGTACCCTTATTTAGTTGTAGACAATGAAACCAAATTTTTCTATTTGATGTACAATGAAACTAGAGATTTTCCTAGAAATTGACATGTTTCATAGGTCCTTTTTTTGTCTACAATACATCAACCAAAATCATATTTAGAATAACATATTAAATCAACTGATTTTCCTCTAGGGTAAAATATCCAAAATGGGTTGTAAATTTGAGGTAATTGAAAATTATTTTGGTAGAAACTCAGTGTGACTCTTTATTTTTTCCTGGAAAACATGAAAACATGAACACATACACACATTAAACATAATATAAGGCCAGATAATAGTAATGTATTTAGAAATAAAAATCATACATCTGTAAATAGTTTGATCAAATTTATTCCTAGCTTCATCAAGATCTAATTTATAGGTGGTACTCGTATGAGTATTAGTACTATTAGTTTTATATAGGTTATATTGTTTTATAATATATTTTTTATATTTACTATGATTTAGAATAATTCCACATATATTTTAAAAAATATGAAATCTGAGAAATAATTTGAGTTCACCCCTTAAAATCATTTGAAATTTTTTTTGCATCATTTTTTAAAAATATGTGCATAAACAATGTCTTCATATCTAAAAATAATATCATCTATATATAATTGTACTAATAATAAATCATTGGAAATTCACTATACAAAAATGGTAGGATTAGTTATTCCTTTTTAAAATGCATTTGAAATCAGATTATTGCAGAGCCTATTATACCACAATCTAGGATATTTTTATAAACCATATATAGGTTTAGTTAATTTTAAAACATGACTAAGAAATGGTATATTTTGAAAACCACGGGGTTGTTTAAGGAAAAAATATTTAACATAAAAACAATCTAAAAATGCACTCTTGGCATCCATTTGATAAATCTTGAAATCTAGATTTGTTGAATATGAAAGATGAATTCATATGGATTATAGTATGGCCATAGTTGAAAAATAATACTCATAGGATGTCCCTTCTTCTTGACTATAATCTTGTCCAATATGTCTAGTAATGTTTTTAACTACAATACCAGGATTATCAACTTTATTCCTTAACACATATTCAGTTCCAATATTCATGGTTTCCTTGAGTCTATCTATATGTTCCCACACACTGAATCTTTTAAACTATTTTTATTCTTCATTAATTTTTATTTCCCAGAATTCATTAATTGTAACACCCCAGGTAAATAAAGAATATGACATTTTCATATTTATCAATATTTTTGAATAAAATATTAATATGACTTTAAAGGAGACGCTATGCTTGATGGCGTACCCAACACGCAACAAGGAGTTTCTTGGGAATCTTACATTGCACTCTAATAATAAAATAATATTATTTTAAATGGTAGTTAACATGTAGCCGTTGTATTGGCAGGAATGGATAGAAATAACTAAAATATGATTATATATGTTTTTAAATGTTTTTACATTTATCCAATAAAAGATAAAGGCTTAAAATATGGAAAGAATTCAATTTTAGGCGTATATGCCCTAGTTTTTGACTAAAGGTTCACTTATCGCCTTTTGATGGCGAACCGTCATTAAATATAGTTTTGTTCACTCTTATACATTCTATTGGACCAAATAAAACTCTTATTAAGAATCGGGACATCAAAATTTACTTTGTGTAAATTTTTGGTATCTTTCTGATAAAGTTCATTTTTTTAATGAATATTGTAAGATGTTGTATTTTAATTCAAAACCACTTTTTAATCTAATTTATTTATATGATTAGATTATCTTTTGAATTGGTTTTAAAGTGAAATTAGAATATATTTTTACCATTAAATCCAATAGTGGTCGTTGGAATTAATTTCACTTTGAAATCAGACTTAAACTAGTGTCAATCTTTTGATACTTATTGTTTCATAAAAACACGCTATTTTCTCTGACAGCGGGAATTAATTATTAAATTAATTAATGTGACTTATATGTTTTGAATTTTGTAAAATAGATTTCATTTTTGAAATCATAATATCAAATATTTCTTAGGGTGAATTTTTGGGATTTTTCTGAAAAACTTCATTTTTTTATGAATAATGAAACCACTAAGTGGTACTTATAAAAACTGATTTTTCCATTTAAATGATATTTTTCCATCTTTGTGTTTTGAATTTCAAAAATCTGACATACATGGTTGTCATTAAGAAGTAAAATGTGGTTCAATGAGATAAAAATAATTTTTTGGTGAATAGTAACTTATTAAGTTTTTAATCGCGATTAGAGGTAATTAGTGTAGTTTAAGGTAAAAATAATTATTTAATAATATGAAATGAACATGACACATGTCCTAACCTCATTGGATGTGTCATGTCAGACCAAGAAAACCCATGGGTCAACTTGGGGACCCCATGAAGCCAATTTGGTTGGAAAATGACATTAATATCTTTTTATTTAAAGTTAAGGTAAAAATGAGACAAACATGAAATGTTCTTACTAAAACAATTTTTACAAGGGGTTATACAAATCCGATTTTTGACTATAAATATTAATTGGAAATATAAAAATATTTCCTACATCATAAAATTTTTTTTATAATTTTTGAACATTAAAAAAATTAAATTATTTATGAAATCATGATGATGCAGCGATGACCTCATTATATAACGATTTAAATAAAATGGAAATATAATGTAATATCTAAAACCTACACATGTCAAAAACCTATTGGATGAGTGGATTTAGAACCCCTATCACCTTATCCTCGAAATACATCAATTTGGGACCTCTAAAATCCGAAACTCTTTTGAAAATAAAGTAACATTTTGTAACTTTCCAAGAGTGCCCCTCCTCTCCTCTTATAAAAGGCCCCCACCACTACCTCCTTACCCACACTCCCAAAGCCTTTGTCTCGGCCAACCTCTGCCCATGTTGTCTCTCCACTTCCCTCTCTTACTCCTTGAAGCCTCACATTGGGCATAATTCTTCACAATGAAGCCTTTGAGCTCAAACCAAAGGGAGTTACCCGATTTTAAGGTAATGTCTTCACTTGAGTACTTTTGTTTTATTTTACTTCTCCAACCCCATAAACTCTTTTTATTCATTTTTTTTGTAACAAATAAAGTATCATCAATATACTAGTATTTTGTTATAAGAAGTATTCGAGCTACACTTTCACACACCTACATCTAATGGTTAAAAAACTTACTGTTTCCGTGGATGGTGAATTTCGGCCTCCCGAAATGATCATTGTTCAACATTCTTTTAACACCTTCAAAGGTGGACATTCAGATGACACTATATTTATATATGATATATAATATGTTTATGATTTCCTTAAGCTTCTGTATTTTTCATTTTGGTCATACCTTTATGGTTTCCATTATGGGTAAACGCGATATCTTTATTTAAGAAAGTGCGGACTACCACCCCCTCAAAGTGATTTGATTCGTTAATACCATATGTGGTACATATAAAGGATATATTTAATGATATTACATATGATACCATACTGGAATTAAAATACTATTATGTATCATTATGTTTTAATTCCATTAAATATGAAATAGAAATGAAAGTAGCGTTCATTCGTTCGTACGGATTACTGTCTCGATGAACGGTACATTTCATTTCTTATCTCAAAATGTTATGTAATACTATAAGTACATATATATAATGGATATATATGTAATATATTACATAAAAATTATTGATATAATTCTGGAATTACAACATATATATATCTCTCTCATTTTGTAAATATGACAAAAAATGAAAGTAGCGTTCATGCGTACGTACGGCCTACCGTCTCCATGAACGGTGCTTTTCGTTTTTTATCTCCAATTGATATGTAATAGTATGAAATGAATATTTAATGGATATATATGATATTTTAATCATTAATACTATTCTAGAAATTATTTACTTATAACTACATGGGTAATCTTTTTTTTCAAACAAGTTCATTTTTGACTCATGTACCAAACATCGGCAAAAACGTCTGATATGAACTAACATTATTAAACAATTATTATAACATTATAATATGTGATAGAACTGAATAATAATTTCTAAAGGAGTTACTTAGGAAATTATTAATTGACAAAAGTTTATTATTCAGGAATATAAAGAAACGAACAAGAAAAGTTGGACTTGAGGTAAGGGATCCTACTCCTCTCTTTCTTTTTAAGTACACTCTTTTATGTCATTCCTTCTAAGCTCATCTTTCTTGTTATTGGGATGTTATTTTATATTAATATTACGGTAATTTTTATGTTCATATGATGAGAGACCCTATTCTCTCTCATAAATCCATTTTGGATGTTTCAAGTGGCATCGTTAGGATGCCAAATTTTCGTCAGAGATCTAACCTCTCTCTTTCTCTTTAAGGTACTCCCCTTTATGTCACTTCTTTTAAGAACCTATTTGTTATTATAGGGGATGTTCTTTCATATTCCTCTTGCTGTAAATTTTGTTTTAATGTGATGAGATACCCTATTTGATCTCATCAATCCATTTTTGGAATTTTTAAGTGGTGCCGTTAGACTGCCGAGTTTTCGTAAGTGATTTTTCATCTCACTTTTGTTCCCGTGATATTTATGCTTCATTTGCCACAATTTACTTTGAGTGGTGTATGTACTGACCATTATTTTACTCATTGTTTAATATTCTTTCATTTATTATTATTTACATCAATGATTTATTGTCCTTCTTTCACGGGGTGTATGTTTCGAAAGATACCCATGTCGGTAAGGGAACCTTTCACCCTCCTCTTTTTTAAAAGACTTCTTTTGTTGGGTCTTTTAATTTACATATTGTTATGTTGGGATATGTTCTCATATATAATTATTGATGTAAATTTTATGTCCAAGTGATGAGATACACTTTTTATCTCTCATCAACTCATTTTGATGTGATGCCATTAGGCTGTCGAATTTTACCAAGAGAACTTTTTAACCCAATTTCGATTTCTTTGGGTTCAACATGTAGTTATTGAATATGTCATCTTTTGAATATGTGTGAATGACATTTTATTTTTTTACACTAAATATCCACTTATATTGGGTGTATTTATATTTTTCACACATAATTTTGAGATTGAATTATCCTTAATTTAAGGATACCTTCTTTATAAGGGAATTCATCACATTTGACATTTCTACTGAGACTTCATTATTGTTATGCACCAATTCACTATTATATGGTGTATATACTGTCCTTTGGAATATTATATCATGAATCCATTTATTCTCATGATATTATAAAGTTCTGACTAAATGTTATTCCTCAATTATTGTATTCAAGTGTCTCTAATTTTTGTAGAACCCCTTTAACCAAAATATCGCTTTAAATGTTTTAATTATTTCTTCTTTTTAATATCCATGTTTTCAAAGTGGTTGTAAAGATTTATTTATATGAATATTAATGGTTTAAAATATTAAAAGCTTCAAGTTGGTATGGGACACTTTGATTCAAAAATCTCTTTATTAAATGTTTTAAATGGTTTTGGAAATGGTTTCTTTTTGAATGGATTCATTATTTCAATATCCTAAAATGTTATATTGTGATTGAAATGTGGAAATGTTATTTTTACTTTATGAATGTTTTATGTGATACGTTTATGTTATGGTTCTTGGGCATTGTTATGAAAATGGGTGGTTCCGTGATAAACTAAGGGCGGGTGAGCCCGATATAGCTCTCCAATGCATTGGGTAACACGAAGGATTGAAACGTTAAGGTTTCTTCGAAGAGATTTAGGGAATATACTGTGATGGGTATTCCAAACGTAACCAAGAGGGTTACTCCCTACGTAAGAATGTTATGAATGCCTCAAGTTACCTTTATGTCTTATGTTTTCTATGATTTATTCATGGTTTGATGCGGTATATTAAAGTGACTATGTTTTATGGGTAAAGTATGATTTCCTTCTTATGTATATATGAACTCATGTTTCCTTTCCATATTTTTATAACCCTTACTGAGCTTTTTATGCTCATCCCAAGTTTTTGAAATGTTTTTCATAGGTCAAGGGAAAGGTACATGATGTGATGATAGTGTCAAGGATGTGTCAAGAAAGAATCCATTTTTTATTTTCAATATGTTTTCGTTGATGGGATGAATGAATACTGTCTTTTATGTAACCACTTTGTTTAAATGTGGAATATAATGCATGTTTCATGATCTAATTCTCTAAAACTCTAAACCTGAAAAGATCCTCGATGTGTAATCTTGTAATAACTCAATATTAAGTAAGGTTTAAGGTTGGGGCCTTATAGTTGGTATCAGAGGTCGGTTTAGATAACTTTAGAGGTTAGGGTATTCTCTAAGAACAAGTGACATTACCATAATGGTTAGGATTTCAGAAAGAGTCCAAGTTTTAGATAAAGTGAATGAGTAAGTGTATCTTAGTGTTTACCTTCCTCATTAGTACATGATGGTTTTGTTGATATACTCACACTGACATTTCTATTTTTAGTGAAATGATGGATCTAGCAGGCACCAAAGAGACAACAGGTTTGAAGGAAACTGTGGTGGTTCTCCAATTAAGATACTAGATAAAATGGAGGATTCAATGAGGAAACTCGTGGTTGTTCTAAAAAAATATCAAGGAGTCATGATCAACCACTTGAACCTTGGTATGATCTTTAATTCATCATGTACGAGATGACCAATCCATGTGGAAGTTCAGGTAATAATTATAAAGGTAACCATTAGAGTTTATATGATCCTTACTTTTGAGGTAATTATGGGTTATTATATGATATGGTCGAAAATGAAAGGCATGAGATAAACTTGAGTTTAAAATATGATATGATCATTTTTGATGATTTTATCTATTTTTGGGGAATGATTTAAGAATTATATAGTTTTGGAAAAAGGACAACACGCAGACTGTGTGACAACCCGTCGCGTCGGACAAAGCTGTGGGAATCGAACCCACAACCAAAGTGTGATTGGTATTTATCACCTACCACTGGACTACGTGAATTCCCTGGTTAGTTTGACCGATTCCTTTTAGTTAGATGATTTTATGAATTAAGAGTAAGTTGATTTTGGGTTATTTATGAAAATGATTAACCTATCATGGAGGATATGTGATTAGGTTAATTACTTTTCAATACGATACTTTAGGAGCAATTGATGTTGTTTGGAGATAAATGTTACGATTTAACTTGGAAGACTATGTGACTAAATCCTTCAAATATTTGGGTTTCAATATTAGATTTGTTTACTTTGAATAATTTTATGGACAAATTGGTTATCGAATGGTCCTCGTTGAACTTTGGGTTTTGTTGGATTAAGAATAGATTTTCTTTTTATAAAGGGTTATCCTTTTTTGGATTATCTGACCTTGTACTAACCTTTTTGGTTTTTGTTTTGGTTAAACCCTAAAGACATGGGATGTATATAGTTCTTTTTTGTGGATTAGGTGGTTCTCTAGAAGTTGATTATAGTACTCTTAATGCGAACAAGTCTTTCGAAACACTCGTCTTTTGGAAAAAAAATTAGTTTGATTAAGGAATCTAGTAAAAGTTGGAAGTCAACATGACAAGTATGTTTCATTATGTTTTATTTAAGCTCAAAAATAAATTCCTCAATAAAAAGTAACTTAAAGCAAAAATGTATTCTATTAACTTTTCCTGCTGGGGAACCCAACACCGTTTAACCCATCACAAGTTTGTGATTTTCTTATTGTTAACTTTCTCCTAAACATGTTTTCTATCACTCCCCATCAGAACATGACCCTATGTTTTCTCCTCCATGTCCATGTTTTCCTACATGGAGTCCTAGTATGGGTTAACTCGGGTGACCTTTGTACTTATCTTTCTTTATTTTAAAGTGATTGTTTTGCCGACTCGCGTTCCGATGTGGGACTTTCAAGGATGTTTCCAAGCGCAATTTTAAAATTGCAAGGATGCAATTCCCAAAAGGGGGGAAGGATGTAACACCCAGGGTAAATAAAGAATACGACATTTTCATATTTATCCATATTTGTGAATAAAATATTAATATGACTTTAAAGGGGATGGTATTCTCGATGGCATACCCAACACGCAACAACGAGTTTCTTGGGAATATTACGTTGCACTCTAATAATAAAATAATATTATTTTAAATGGTAGTTAACATGTAGCCGATGTATTGGCTATAATGGATAGAAATAACTAAAATATGATTATATTTTTTTTTAAATGTTTTTACATTTATCCAATAAAAGATAAAGGCTTAAAATACGGAAAGAAATCAATTTTAGGTGTATATGCCCTAGTTTCCACTAAAGGTTCACTTATCGCCTTTTGATGGCGAACCGTCATTAAATATAGTTTTGTTCGCTCTTATACATTCTATTGGACCAAATAAAACTCTTCTTAATAATAGGGAGATCAAAATTTACTTTGTGTGAATTTTTGGTATCTTTCTGATAAAGATCATTTTTTTAATGAATAGTGTAAGATGTTGTATTTTAATTCAAAACCTCTTTTTAATCTAATTTATTTATATGATTAGATTATCTTTTGAATTGGTTTTAAAGTGAAATTAGAATATATTTTTACCATTAAATCCAATAGTGGTTGTTGTAATTAATTTCACTTTGAAATCAGACTTAAACTAGTGTCAATCTTTTGATACTTATTGTTTCATAAAAACACGCTATTTGCTCTGACAGCGGGAATTAATTATTAAATTAATTAATGTGACTTATATATTTTGAATTTTGTAAAATAGACTTATTTTTTGAAATCGGAATATCAAATATAGCTTAGGGTGAATTTTTGGGATTTTTCTGAAAAACTTCAATTTTTGATGAATAGTGAAACCACTAAGTGGTACTTATAAAAACTGATTTTTCCGTTTAAATGAAAATTTTCCCTCTTTGTGTTTTGAATTTCAAAAATACGACATAAATGGTTGTCATTAAGAAGTAAAATGTGGTTCAATGAGATAAAAATAATTTTTTGGTGAATAGTAACTTATTAAGTTTTTAATCGCGATTAGAGGTAATTAGTGTAGATTAAGGTAAAAATAATGTTTTAATAATATGAAATGAACTTGACACATGTCCTAACCTCATTGGATGTTTTATGGACGACCAAGACGACCCATGGGTCAACTTGGGGACCCCATGATGCCACTTTGGTTGGAAAATGACATTAATATCTTTTTATTTAAAGTTAAAGTAAAAAATGAGACAAACATGAAATGTTTTACTAAAACAATTTTTAAAAGGGGTTATAAAAATCATATTTTTGACTACAAATATTCATTGGAAAGATAAAACGATTTCCTACACCATATTATTTCTTTTATAATTTTTGGACTTTAAATAAATTAAATTATTTATGACATCATGATGATGCAACGATGACCTCTTATTTTACGATTTAAATAAAATGGAAAGATAATGTAATATCTAAGACCTACACATGTCAAAAACCTATTGGATGAGTGGATTTCGAACCCTTATCACCTTATACTCGAACAACATCAATGTGGGACCTTTAAAATCCGAAAATCTTTTTAAAATAAAGTAACCTTTTGTAACTTTCCAAGAGTGCCCCTCCTCTCCTCTTATAAAAGGCCCCCACCCCTACCTCCTTACCCACACTCCCAAAGCCTTTGGATCGGCCAACCTCTGCCCATTTTGTCTCTCCACTTCCCTCTCTTACTCCTTGAAGCCTCACTTTGTGAATAAGTCTTCTCAAGGAATCCTTTGAGCTCAAACCAAATGGAGTTACCCGATTTTAAGGTAATGTCTTCACTTGAGTACTTTTGTTTTATTTTTCTTCTCCAACCCCATAAAATCTTTTTATTCATTTCTTTTGTAAAAAATAAAGTATCATCAATATACTAGGATGTTGTTATAAGAAGGATTCGAGCTACACTTTCAAACACCTACATCTAATGGTTAAAGAATATACTGTTTCCGTGGATGGCGAATTTCGGCCTCCCGAAACAATGATTGTTCAACATTCTTTTAACACCTTCAAAAGTGTCCATTAAGATGACACTATATTTATGTATGATATATAATATTTTTATTATTTCCTTAAGCTTCTGTATTTTTCATTTTGGGAATACCTTTATGGTTTCCATTATGGGTAAACGTGATATCTTCATTTAAGGAAGTGTGGACTACCACCCCCTCAAATTGATTTGATTCGTTAATACCATATGTGGTACGTATAAAGGATATATTTAATGATATTATATATAATACCATACTCTAATTAAAATACTATTATGTATCATTATGTTTTAATTCCATTAAATATGAAATAGAAATGGAAGTAGCGTTCATGCGTACGTACGGCTTACCGTCTCCATGAACGGTACATTTCATTTCTTATCTCAAAATGTTATGTAATACTATAAGTACATATATATAATGGATATATATGTAATATATTACATAAAAATTATGGATATCATTATGGAATTATAACATATATATATCTCTCTCATTTTGTTAATATGACAAAAAATGAAAGTAGCGTTCATGCGTACGTACGGCCTACCGTCTCCATGAACGGTGCTTTTCGTTTTTTATCTCCAAATGATATGTAATAGTATGAAATGAATATTTAATGGATATATATGATATTTTAATCATTAATACTATTCTTTAAATTATTTACTTATAACTACATGGGGAATCTTTTTTTTCAAACAAGGTCATTTTTGACTCATGTACCCAACATCGGCAAAAACATCTGATATGAACTAACATTATTAAACAATTATTATAACATTATAATATGTGATATGAACTGAATAATAATCTCTAAAGGAGGTAATTATGCAATTATTAATTGAACAAAGTTTATTATTCAGTAATATAAAGAAACGAACAAGACAAGTTGGACTTGAGGTAACGGATCCTACTCCTCTCTTTCTTTTTAAGTACACTCTTTTATGTCATTCCTTCTAAGCTCATCTTTCTTGTTATTGGTATGTTCATTTATATTACTCTTACTGTAATTTTTATGTTCATATGATGAGAGACCCTATTCTCTCTCATCAATCCATTTTGGAAGTTTCGAGTGGCGTCGTTAGGCTGCCGAATTTTCGTAAGAGATCTAACCTATCTCTTTCTCTTTAAGGTACTCCCCTTTATGTCACTTCTTTTAAGCACCTATTTGTTATTATGGGGGATATTCTTTAATATTAATCTTGCAGTACATTTTGTTATAATGTGATTATATTCCCTATTTGATCTCATCAATCCATTTTTGGAAGTTTTAAATGGTGCTGGTAGGCTGCCGAGTTTTCATAAGTGATTTTTCATCTCAGTTTTATTCCCCTGAGATTTATGCTTCATTTGCCACAATTTCCTTTGAGTGGTGTATGTACTGAACATTATTTTACTCATTGTGTAATATTCTTTCATTTATGAGTATTTACATCAATGATGTATTTTCCTTCTTTCACAGGGCGTATGTTTTGAAAGATACCCATGTTGGTAAGGGAACCTTTCACCCTCCTCTTTTTTAAAAGACTTCTTTTATTGGGTCTTTTAATTTACATATTGTTATGTTGGGATATGTTCTCATATATTTTTATTGATGTAAATCTTATGTAAAAGTGATGAGATACACTTTTTATCTCTCATCAACTCATTTTGATGTGATACCGTTAGGATGTCAAATTTTACCTAGGGAACTTTTTAACCCAATTTCGATTTCTTTGGGTTCAACATGTAGTTATTGAATATGTCATCTTTTGAATATGTTTGAATGACCTTTTATTGTTTTACACTTAATATCCACTTATATTGGGTGTATTTATATTTTTCACACATAATTTTGAGATTGAATTATCCTTAATTTAAGGATACCTTCTTTATAAGGGAATTCATCACATTTGACATTTCTACTGAGACTTCATTATTGTTATGTAACAATTCACTCTTATATGGTGTATATACTGTCATTTGGAATATTATATCATGAATCCATTTATTCTCATGATATTATAAAGTTCTGACTAAATGTTATTCCTCAATTATTGTATTCAAGTGTCTCTAATTTTGGTAGAACCCCTTTAACCAAAATATCGCTTTAAATGTTTTAATTATTTGTTCTTATTAATATCAATGTTTTCAAAGTGGTTTTAAGGATTTATTTATATGGATATTATGGTTTAAAATTTTAAAATCTTCAAGGTGGTATGGGACACTTTGATTCAAAAATATCTTTATTAAATGTTTTAAATGGTTTTGGAAATGGTTTCTTTTTGAATGGATTCATTATTTCAATTTCCTAAAATGTTATATTGTGATTGAAATGTGGAAATGTTATGTTTAATTTATGCATGTTTTATGTGATAAGTTTATGTTATGGTTCTTGGGCATTGTTATGAAAACGGGTGGTTCCGTGATAAACTAAGGGCGGGTGAGCCCGATATAGCTCTCCAATGAATTGGGTAACGCGAAGGAGTGAAACGTTAAGGTTTCTCCGAAGAGATTTAGGGAATATACTGTGATGGGTATTCCAAACATAACCAAGAGGGTTAATACCTACATAATAATGTTATGAATGCCCCAAGTTACCTTTATGTCTTATGTTTTCTATGATTTATTCATGGTTTGATGAGGTATGTTAAAGTGCCTATGTTTTATGGGTAAGGTATGATTTCATTCTTATGTATATATGAACTCATGTTTCCTTTTCAGATTTTTATAACCCTTACTGAGCTTTTTATGCTCATCCCAAGTTTTTGAAATGTTTTTCACAGGTCAAGGGAAAGTTACATGATGTGATGATAGTGTCAAGGATGTGTCAAGAAAGAATCCATGTTTTATTTTCAATATGTTTCCATTGATGGGAAGAATGAATATTGTCTTTTATGTAACCACTTTGTTTAAATGTGGAATGTAATGCAAGTTTCATGATCTAATTCTCTAAAACTCTAAACCTAAAAAGATCCTCAATGTGTAATCTTGTAATAACTCAAGATTAAATAAGGTTTAAGGATGGGGCCTTATATCATTAATGGAATCATTTTTTTCTTTAGTAAAAGAAGAGACAATAAAGTTTGATGTTAAACTTTTATTAAAACAAAATCTCTTGATTGTGTTCCTCAATTTAGATAACTTATAATAGTAGCTAAATTATTGTACATAATGTATTTAACAGTTCTATAGAAAGAGGGGTGGTTCATTTATGGATTTTTAGGTTCATTGTCAGGATGTTCTAGAAATACTTCAGAAATATATGATTTTATGCTGGTTTTATAGAAAATTATAAGTGTTTAGAATTTAAATTAAGAGGATCTAAATCAAACTTATGTTTTTTAGGGATTTACTATGATCATTTGGATCAGTCTCATCAAATTTCAAATGAAATGATTCTTCCATGGTTTTGGACTTCTTATTGAAAACACTATAAGATTTTCTAGATATTTAATTACCAAGGAAAATTAATTCATTACTTTTGAAATAAAATTTACTAAATTATAATTACTATTATGAAATAAAAATTTGAAACCGAAAACTCTAAAGTAATAAATCACATGTTTCTTATTCTTCCACATCTCCTTAGTGGTAATCTTAGGGATAAGTCTAATAAAAACTCCATTGATGATATAACAGGATGTATTGATGGATTCTTCTAAAAAATATATAATTAGGTCATACAAATTTATCATAGTATGGGCTATCTCTTTTGAGGTTCTATTTATACTTTAAACAATTCCATTATTTTGGGTTTCATAAGAGTATAAAAGTTTTGAGTGCATACATTTAATGAAAATTATGGTTCAAAATCATGATTTTAAAACTCATTGACATGCTCACTCCTTATGTTTTTAATTCTATGTCCATTATGATTTTTTATAGACTAATCATACATGTTATTGTAAGAGAAGACTCTCCTTTTGTGAGCTTGAATGTATAACCATGTATACCTATATAAAAGGATAAACAAGAACATAAAATACATCTCCCAATTACGAGTTGAAACTCAAGAAGATCCCAACAAATCCATGTTGACCAACTCCAGAGGTTTTGAATTTGAGACTTATTTCATTAATTTTAAAGAAACTTTGGTCTATTTCCATTATTGGTTGGTGTAGAAGACTTTATCATTTGAGAACACAATCTTAGGTATATCCTTAATAAACCCATTCCTAGAAATCATTCTAATTGAGTATGTTATTTAATGTCCGAGTATCCAATGAAAATCCATGACAATTTTGAAGGTTACATATGTATGATGCATTTTGAGAAATCAGTGAATTTAAATCTACAACATAGATATTGTAATTTTGAAAAGTGGTAAAGATAAAGGTTTTCTTAGAATCATAATCATTAGAAGTGTCATTCTAAAACATAACATAAAAAATAATCACATAGTTTAGTAATTTGTAGAATATTTTACTTTAATATATCAACCTATAATAATTTAGAAATTAAAAATTAAATTTTGTTACAAATCTTGCCAAGGTCGATGTTTTTTCTTTTTTTATTATCACAAATTCTGACATGTACAGCATTAGAATTATGAGGTTTCTGAATAATTAATATTCTAATTTAATATGTCTTGAAAACTAGTGTCCACCTATCATAGACTATTACTATAGGTTTTCATGTTTTTCTAGTAAACTGGGTCTTAAATAAGAAATTATTTTGCTACCAGAATCTGTTTGCATCAAGAAATGTCAGTAATCAAGAATTTGGTAAACCACGTCTTTCTAATGGGTTTCTAATAAATATATAGAAAGATATTAGAAATAAAAACCATTTTAGGTCCTTTTAAAAAATGTTTAGTAGTATAACATTTTATTATGGATTTTATGAAAAAATCACTCCTAGATATTATCTTCTATCTAGGCTCATACCCTATTCATGTAGGATATTTTTATGCAAAATTAATTCCCAAATTTTTCATGATTATTTCTATACAATTTGATAACTTTTAAAGATAAATATTCTCTTTTTTATATATAGTTCATGTTTTATCTTTATAGTTAGAGAATAATGCCATTAATGACTATTATAACTATCCTTTTATTCATTAAAGGTATATCCTACCTTATTTTAGTAAATAAATAATTCCTCATTTGTAATATTATTATTAACATTTTTTAGTGACAGTTTTATCAGAATTTTAAATATATTGAACATTAGTGACAGTGGGTAAACCAAGTACCTCACCAAATTTAGTCATGAAACACATTTTACCTATATCTCTATTTTCTTCTAGTGATGCATTAGATTTAGTGGATTTTTACTATGAAGCACTATGGGTTTCCTTATTGTCCTTTTTATATCTTATATTCTTTTTATAATATTTCATTATTATTTAATCTTTGTACATACGTATTTTAGGTGACCTTTTCTATTACATTATTAGAAGACAACTTCTTTTGGATCATCACACTTATTCCTTTCTCCCTTCCAATTTCCTCTTTTGTCATACATGCCTTTATTGTATTATCTTTTGAAGAAGTATTTCTAGGTATAGAACATCTTAAATATCTAGTAATGGGGATCCATATCCTAATCACTATGAGGAGGTGATTCACTATCAATGGAATTGGCATTTTGTACCTTCTTTTTCTCTTTTCCTTTTTTCTGTTAAAGGGATGTAGTCTTCAAATGTACTGAATTTATTTTCGGATACTCATATTATTTATAGTTTACCTTCAATGATTTTTCATATTTCATAAGTTCTCCAATTAGCTTCTTCACAAGAAGTTAACTTATTTCACATGATTCTCCAAATGAAATTTTTTGGCTTATCCATATTTCGGGTAAGCTTATGAGTAATCACATAATCTATTCCTTGTCTGATATATGTTTTCCAAGTGAGGTGATTGAGTTGAAAATATTTTTTAACATGAGATACATATAAAAAAGTCTTTATCAAGATTAATATTAATATTATCATATTTAGTAGTATAATTATTAAGAATCACCTCTTTATCATTTGAAGTTCCATCATGCGAAAAATAAAGAGTGTCCCAACTATTAATTGTTTTCTTACAAGATAAAATTATATTAGATACTACATCTCATTAATAATAGTAAATGGTATTAAATACTTTACAATAATTATTGTAAGATAAATTTTTTGAATCATCCCATATAGTTTTAGTGTTATCAGGTATAATATATTTATCTTCTATAGTAGAAGAAATATCAAAACCTATTCATTGTATGTGAATTTTCATTTTAGTATCCATTAGGAATAATTTGTACCATTAAATAATGGAGGACTGTTGGTGGTAGAAACTTATTGATGATTATCCATTTAATGATTTAATTTTTGAAATGATAAAAATTAAAATCATTAAATAAACCTACAATTACTGTTGAATAGAATTGGAAAACATTTAATAATAAAGATATCATCCCTCTGATATCAAATGTTCTTAAGAGTTAGTATCTCAAGAGGGGTGAATTTAGTAACTAATTGTTTTTTTTTCTGAAATGGATTATTTTGAAATTCCCCAAATGATTTAATATGCCCCAGTTTATCAAAAGAACAAGTATGATGCATATCTCAATCAATTTAAATATTCCTCTGATGGTTTATTCGTTCATAGATAAATAATATAAAATATGATAGGATCCATTGAAATCATATTACTTTGAAAAAAATACTACATGAAGAAAAATTAAAATAAATGATCCAAGTATATATTTTGTTCTAAAATTAAAATAATTTACTATTTTAAAGTGGAAATTTCAAAACATTATTAAATCAGATTGAGAAAAAAATAATAAAAGAGGTAAATAGCTAATTAAGAGTTATTCATCTCCACTTGGTGACAACTAACCATTTTGAATTTTAAATATAATAAACATGATGATCCACAACATGGATCATAGTTTACAATAGTTTACAAACTATTCATGTTATGCACAACCTCCTCCACATTTTTATGTGCGATTAAAAACAAACTAGTGAAACAAGTACATCTACCACTATTATCCATGGGATAGTAAAATATTAAAAAGATTATATGATGATATTCAGTATCTTCTATTACAATACATGAGATAATTTTCCTGTGAAAAAACTGAGTATGTGCACAAACTGCTCAAATTTAAAAAATACAAACATAAAAAATAATTCTCGAAGAGTAGAGTTTATAAGTTCACTATCTATGGAAATGCATCTTTTGATTCTTGATTTGGTTCAACAGTGAGGCTTTAGTTATGTTCTATTGAATATATGAGAAAAACATATTTTTGCAAACTCTTTTTATTTGACTAGAGTAATGTAGTAAATTTGAATGCGTAGATCGGCGTATACTTAAATGACTGCATTAGGATAGCTCTTCTTGTTTTCAATTAGATTCATATATTTCGTTATACAGGATGTTCAAGCTCTCATATTTCTATCAGTCCAATTAATTCACCATTTCATCTCTATCTGCATGTGGGAGTGTGTATTACTTTTATCAACATCATAAAGGAGAGTATTTGTTTCATATTCTTCCATCATATGGTACATAAAAAAACTCTCCTAAATACTTTTTGTCATGAAATTAATGGAAAATCCTTAACATAATAAATGGAATTGACTTTAATAAATATATTATTTAGAATAATTTAATTAAAAAAGGGAAATTAATAAATTAGCGGCAATGTAATAGGATAATGTTGAATCAAGGTATAATAGTGTCTTGTTCTGGAGTTATGATTTTATGGCTGTATGATACAGGGGGTGTCTTCGAATTAGAAAAAAAATGTCACTATGATGGTAGCATATCAACTAACAGTGTATGATCTAGTAGTGTCTGGTAGGACAATGTCTAAGACATAGAAACAATTCTGGGTTGACGATATGACAATGGTGGTGTGATATTCTAGTGGAATATCATACATAGACAAATATATGTTCTGGAAGCATGACATCTTAATGGTGTGTCGACTAATGATATCTCAGACTTTGTAAATTTTTCAGTCCATCTATGCAACATTTTGGTAGTGTGAGATCCTAGATATATCTCATATATAGCAAGAATTTTATACTAAAGATGAGTCATGGAAAACTGTTTATTGAGTTGAATGTTCCAATCTCAATGGTTTCTTATAATAAGATATTTTGGTCACTTAGTACAGAATGTAGATTACATATAGAGAAACAAGAAATTAATTAATAACATTATAGTATTGAATTTGTAGTCATTATATCTTAGAGTTAAATAGTACAAAAAGTGATGATTTTTTTATGTTATATAATCATTGTATCACACTTCTGCATATTACAGATATGATTAGGATAGGTGAACCTAGATATTCATTCAATGAATTGGGTAATATTTTAGTATCCTAAGATTCCATGTATTGTGAATGAGAGTTTTTCCTCATAAAGTTACATTATTATTCCTTATTGATTAACCTTAACTTAATATTATTATTTAATGTATCATGATGCTGCCATATTTTCATGTTTTCTTTATACAAGGATATAATAACATGCCTCATTGTACATGATTATTATTATCACCTCTTATGCTACATTATCATGCCTCATGGATAACATGTATTATTTTACACTATTCTATGATCTTTTTATTCACTTACTAGGCACTACAGCCATTTCTTATGTATATCCATGGGTTAACACATTCAATTTTATAAGAGACATGAAAATTTAATATCATTTTAAATAAAATTTCAATAAATTATTTGCTTACTAGTTTTATGACGTCATGTTATGTTCGTAATCTTTCAAAGACACAAGATCACTCGATCCCTGGGTTTGTATTAAGTGTGTTTTCATGCATTAAATGAAAAATTATTATATAATAAATTAATAGTTTTTCGTGGACATCATCATCTAGGTCATGTCAAGATACATCTCTAGTATATCATCTAAATGAGATTAGTTTTGATAAAGAAAATACATAATCGTTATACGGGAAAGGTAATCATAAAATTTAATTTGTAAATATTTTACATGAATACAATGATATGATTTCTTGAGGGTCTTCCGAGAAATCCAAAATATTTTGAAGTTGAGTTTTAAATTTATTTAATCCCCAAGTAATGATTATATCAATAATTTTGTTTAAAATATCTATTGTGAAATTAATGGAATTGAATAAATAACCACTGGTGTTGTGTGGTAAGATATTTATACATCCTAGTGTTTCACCTTGTGAACACATGTTATATTCATTAATAATAAATATGGTTATAAGAAGTTGTGCATTTATTATAGGTAAACCATGGCTATTATTATAAATAACATGTATCATATTCATCCCATTGTTTACTTGTTCGATCAAAATCAAGGAGGTCAAAATTTTTCTAACATTGAACATTGATCTGGGTATCATAAATTATGACTAAATAAAGATGATATAAAAATAAAAAATTATATAAAAGGGGTGGATATTATAATTTAATAGTAATTCAATTTTTATCGACTAATTAACCCTCTGTATTTATGTATCTGACGAATATACTATTCAAAGAATATCAAGATAATTTTATTGTGATATCTATTGATGATATTGTAGTGTACTCTAAAATTTACGAGGAACGTGATAATAATTTGTGAATAATTATTGTGACTCTTAAGGATGAAAAATATATTTCCTATTTCTAGAATGTTTAAATTTCAGATTCTGAATGTTTGTTTTTTCCGTATTGTCTACAAGTATAGAATCTATCTTGATCATTCAAAGACAAAGGTAGTCAAATAATGGACTACACCAATGAACGTAACTATGGTGAAAGGTATCATTAAAACATATGGATATTATTGGATATTTGTTTAATGTTTTTACAATGTGGATAATCTGTTAAATTAGTTAATAAAAAAGGGGTTTAGTTTATATGAATATAGGAATGTAAAAAATGTTTTCAAAATTTGAATGGTATATTGGTTAATTTTTTGATGTTGAATCTACCATTTGTAAGGGATGTATTTATGATATAAAGTGATACATCACAGAAATCTCCAAGGAGTTTCCATATGCATAATGATAAGATATTTCCTAAAAATCATGGTTTTTAAGGACTCATCAATAGAAGTATTTGACCGACGATATTGAGTTGGATGATTTAATAATTGTTTTGAATAAATAGAAGAATTATATCTTTAGTAAAACATGTGAGATATACAAAGATCATATGAGTCTCAAATACATATTTTCACAGAACGTGATCAACATGAGAAAATGTTAGTGGCTCATGCTACTAAAGTATTTTGGTTCTTAAACACACTACCGACCATGTAAACCGAACATCTTATCAAGTGAATTAAGAAGTAAATATCATAGATTCCTAATTATAATGTGGATTAACAAGGATCCTATGTTCAATTAATTAGTAAATATGAATATGATACTTATTATTGAAGGGGAGAAATCACAGATTTCCTAATTATTGAATGTCCCTATCTATTGGAAATGATAAAAATTTATATCCTCGTGATAAGAATTTTCAAATGAAACATGATTCAATGAATGATTGTAAATTGGTATATTTAATTTGTAAATACGGAGTACTAATATTTGGAAAAGGCTATATGTTACTTATATACATGAGTTGAAAATAGAATTATTAGATGAGTCTCATAGATCAAATTTTCCTACACACACAGAAAGTGTAATGTCTCCAAAAATGAATGTAATTGTTTTTTAAAAATTATATGTAATGATTCTAAGATCTCTCACTCTGAGAGCACATGCTTTCGAGGTCTGGAGAACCAGGAATAAAATTCTGTACCTTTTTATGGTACATTCAGTAAAGGTGAGAGTGGGATTTTATTACATTTGAACTACTGCTCGGATCGAAAATATGAGGATACTGTTGATTTTGAAATGTAGGGATTCTCCTAGAATGGAAATAAATTTTGTATGAAAGGGATGAATGGAAAATTTTTATGTTTGTAATTTTAGAAAAAAATTAATAAAATAACCTAAAACGTTATTTTATATTATTTCTCATTCATTGAGCGGTGGATAGCGACGCTGAAGAGCGGTGATGAGGAAGAAATGATGTGCATTTTTGAGGATATTTAATGACTCATATATCACATCTTAATGATGAAATAATGGAAGCATAATAATGACATTGTTTCTTAAATGAATCAACATAATGATGTGACGTCATAGCAAAACTGAAACTATATGAAGTGATTTACTTTTTATTTTCTAACATGTTGGTGGATAGAGAATTAAAAAATGAAGGATTCTATAACTAAAATAAGGAGAATTTTCTCTCCCATAAAGGATGAAGAAGAACGTCAACATGAATTCAAGAATTTCGAAAAACCTTGAAGAACAGAGCTAGAAATGACGATGTCGACACCTTGAAATCTCGAGGATGAAGGTTTTTGGACCGAACATCAAAGTGGTAGGGGTTTGATTTTTATATAAATGTTATTCCCTAATATTCTATGACTAGAAAAGATGGACACATATCAGACAATGGGTAGGTAGATCCATGATTCATGCATTTAGGTAGGAGGATGACTTTTCTTGGGTATTTCTTATGAAAGATTAAAACATTGCATGAAATAGTAGAACATCAATCCACAAACCTCCCTCTTGATTTAAACCTATATTGAGGAGGGATCGAGATAACCCGAACAAGCCCTGAGGTCCGCCTCTCATGTGTTCTTTGTGTCTGTATTCTTGAAGTGGCAGCAATTCGATTCTAGGGATTGAGTTGGGATAGCGGTGACCCGAGAGGCCCGTCGACGCAGACAGATCGAATGATGAACGATCGAATCAACTATGGTGGCATGCAGAAGGTGAAACTGACGCGACAACACTCATAAATTGCACCAGTGTCTGGGAAACACTGGATAAATAAAGGGGGTCTTGCCTCCTAGTGTTGCAATAGCCACACAGGTGGGCGAGCCTCGCCGGCCGTGCTGGAGGACGACGACACGCCTGTAGGGGCACTATGATGGAGGGAGTCCCGACGCCATGCAGGAACCACCTAAAGGGGGTTGACCATGTCCAAGACACCTATATTTGTAGGACGAGTCACGATCCATCGACCTATGCTAGATGAGGAGGCCCTGAAACATCCCGCGAGGCAGAGCATTCCAAACACAACCAGTTTCTGAATCCTAGTCGGGCGGTGCACCACCGATCATCCCCATGGCGATCCGGGATAGGTAGGGCAGGATGTATCCCGAGTCCAGCAGGCCAAACCAACTCCCATTAGGATAGTCCTAACTATATTGGGTTGTTGGGTGACCTAGCGGGCAGGACCCTTTGTCAAACTGGCCCTAGTCAAGTGACGTTTATTGGGCCTGTCTCATTGTCCAGGACAGACCAGACCTTCCCATACCTATACCCGGACTGGTCGAGTCTATCTATTTTAACTGGTGTATGTGTGGCCCCAATTCCAGGTTGATTGGGTCTATCCCAGCTGGTTGGGCAGGGTCCCATTGCAATCGGGCCCCTGTTTAATAAAACATCCATATCTTGCAATCCGTGTGTCTGATTGATGGGACGTTTATAGTGTAAGGACCCTCTGGATGAGGCTGATCTTTTGGAATGATTTTCCATGACATTAATAGGAATTTATATTAGATGAAGGAATTGAATATATGTTCACCCAAGTAGACAACGTACAGAACCTTACGGTTGGTTGAGACCTGAAAATTGTTTGAAGACTACCCAATGGGAAGTGGATCTATGTGACTTGGGAGGCCCATGGTGGGGTGTAGATCTGTGTGACTCGGTAGACCCACAATACTTGATAAGAAGTGTTCGTTAGTTTTACCATGGTGGGAAGTGACTTTGTGTGACCCGGTATGCCAATGGTGGAGAGAGGCTATGTGTGATCCATCATACCCATAACACCCATCCAGGATGAGTACCATAGGAGTTCAAGGATAGTGGGAAGTGGCTTTGTGTGAACTGGTAGGTCCACTGTACTCAATAGTGGGGGACTTCTCCAGCAGCCATGGAGTTAGATTATATAACTGTTGATGTAGTTATAACTACCCTTGAATGTACCTGGTGTGAGATGTCTTGTACTTCATTCCTTACCTTGAAGATTATTGCATGGTCCTTGATTTTTGTATCGGGGTTACTAATGAGTATTTTTATACTCACCCATACATGGGATTCACTAGCATGTGTTGTGTTTGGTTTAGACGATCAACGTTTCAACCGAGGTCTTCATGGGGACATGACAGACAGATTCTACGATGGTGGACCTTGTGTCTTAGGACCATGTAAGGCCTAGTAGGACCAGGAGAGTAGGATATAGTACTTCGGAATCCAGTTGCATGACTTCTCTTACGATTAGGTGGGGTTTTTCGGAAATGTACATAACAGAAACTTTTTTTACATTGATATTTTTGTTATTTTTTATTGAGTTTGTATTCTAGCCCAATTAGTTTTAGCTATAATTTGTACTCTGTCTGGTTTTACTATACATTTTTTCCCTTTTAGTGTATTAGTACGTGGTTGGGAGTGTGTGTGCATACCATTACTCATGAAAATTCATCCCACTTGTAGGTTGACTCTTTCAACGATAGTCTCCATCCCCTGCCCTTTGGAAGGTGGGATTGGGGTAGTCATGGAATGGGCCCTAGGGGATAAGTCGTGACTATGTGGTATTATAAGGGCGGTCGATACTACCAAAAAGACTTGGAGTCTATGTTTTGTTTTGGGCAAACAATGTTATGTGTTGCATGTATAACATTCAGATTTTGGGAGTTCAGTGTTAGTGTGGTGGAAGATGTGTCCACCAGGACCATGGATTATGTTTTTTGGATCAATACATGAAATCATTGGTTGCATAAGTGCCTACTTATGTTCATTTGAATAAAATTCAGCTCACCAGGTATAACCTTCTAATAGTGGTACATCATTTTCAAATTTAGGATTCTTTCATGTGGATGACCAGTCAGGATCCCAATAAGAGGTCTCGAGGATAACCTGCATAGTGATGAGGTGTATGTTCAGTGTCTTCTGCTTGAGATGGGCCCACTAGGTAATGAACCAATGATACCACCACCTGATGGTTGGTATCTTTTTCGAGTGGTCTAGGTTGAGGAAATCATTATGGTTATTGACACACATGAGTTTCAAAGATAGAGACCTCCTAGGTTCAGGGGAGAGGTAGATCCTCTGATCACTGAGGATTGGCTGGAGGCTATTATGGGGGTCTTCTGCTTAGTGAGGAAACTGCATTACCTGATGGAAATCTTGACTATGAGCCTTCTACAAGGCTCAATAAGGAGATAGTGGAGCTTGGCCACCAAGACACATGATGAGGAAACCCTTTCCTGGTCACATTTGGAGCAGCCATTAAAAGATCAGTTTTCCCCCACGACAATATGATTTGTGTGCATCGCGGAACTAATTTACCTTTATTATGGAAGCATGACAGTGTTTGAGAACTCTGTGAGGTTTATAAAGCTTTCGTGATACTCCTTAGACATGGTGTGAGACCCTTTCATGAGGGATTAAGCCTTCGATCAGGGAATCAGGTGGGAGATCGGTGCATTACTGTCATCTCTTAGCATTCCTACCCAGGGTGGGGGGGGCTGGAGGGATCCTTTCATGTGGAGAGATTCTTGGTGGATCAGGTGTCGAAAAATAGAGCCTCCATCATACCACAAGCGGCAGAGACTTAAGCAGGTAGTAGAAAACAAACCCGTGGGCCCATGTGTGACAGGTCATTCAGAGGCTGACCCAGGACTTGGGGTAGGTAGTGTGGGGCTCCCAATCCAAGGGGATCCCGCAGGGTGCTAGGATATGCTTTGCATTGGGTGGGAAGGGACACATGGAACGTGACTGCCTGGGCCACTGTAAAAATGATGAGAAGATGATCTAGGGACCTCCTAGGCAATGGTACCCGTTAAAGAGAGGTGGTACATAGGGTGGAGCACATGGCGTGGGAGTTGGTCGAGCAGTAGGCAGTGGGAGATGGTTTAATTGGTACCTCCACCTCCCCCAGGTGGTCCACCCCGACCATAGAGAGTAGGCAAACCTGGGAAAAGTTATGTTCTAGGCCATAGAGGCTTATGACCGCAATTCTCAAGTGATGATCCAAGATATGATATGTGTCCTCTATACCATTGTTGCAGTACTTATAGACATGGGTGCTATTCAATATTTCCTTTACATAGATCCCATTCGGTTCTCGGAGATTCCGGGGGAGACGTTAGCTCGATCCTTATATCTAGAGACACTTATAGAAGACGACTCGATGATTACACTCTGGTGCTGGTAGAATGAGGTCACTCTAGAAGGTGAAATCATCAGCTAGGATATCCTATTGTGGTGCCAAGGATATATCTTGTCAATTTGGGTATAGACTAGTTATCCATAGTCAATTCTCAAATCAACTATTTTAGGCCTACAGAGTGGTGTGTCCGCAGAGATGGGACTAGGTTTTCCTTCACTGGTGAGAAGGAAACCATTATATCCTCGAACAAACTCACTTAGAGGAGGGTGGATCTGATCACTCACTGGCAGCCTAATCTCACCCTTGGTGTAGTGGTTGAGAGGAGTATGAGATTTCCTATAGTTGTTGATGTGTTTGAGGACGTTTTCTTGATGATGTTCTGCAATAACCTCTTCCGAAAGAGGTATACTTTTTCATTGACATGTACCCTAGGATGACACCGATATCCACAAAAGAATATCGGATGACTCCGATGAACCTTTTCTTGTTGAGGGTACAACTAGAGTATGTACATTAGAAGGAATTTCTAAGGCCCAGTGTTTCACCGTAGGAAGCCCCGATGCTTTTTTCCATGAATGCAGATGAGTGTTTGAGGTTGTGTGTTGACTTCGGGTGCCTAAAACTTGTGACCATGAAGAAACATTATCCAATACCGAGATTAAATAACCTTTTAAACCATATGAATGGAGAAAAGTTATTCACAAAGATCGATATCAGATCAAGATATCACAATCATTGGGTACGAGGAGAGGATATATCGAAGGTAGCCTTCCGGTGCCGGCACAACCACTATGAATTTCTAGTGATGCCATTCGATGTGACCAAAGCCACAATTGTGTTATTAGGACTCTTGATTCGGTTATTCCAACCATACCTTGACTGATTCAACATAGTATTCATTGATGAAATCTTGGTGTACTTAACAACATAGGAGGATCACACTAAACACCTGAGGATAGTCTAAGAGACACTCTACATCGCCATATTTATGATAAGCTCTCGAAGGTCACGTTCTGGATTAGGGAGGTCTAATTTCATTGTCACGTCATCTTAGAGGCTCTAGTTTCAATGGATTAAACTAATATAGAGGTTGTTTTATCTTGGGATCCCCCCAGCATGTGATAGAGGTACGAAGCTTCTTGGGGATTTTCAGATACTATCAGATGTTTGTGCCTAACTTCTCCAGAGTAAAAACACCCTTATCATCATTGAAACAGAAGGGAAAACCCTTCGTGTGGATGAAGAAATTTAAAATCAATTTCCCATAGCTAAAGAAGAGGCTTACTAGTGCCCCCATCTTGAGGCTATGGGAGGAGGACATTTGTTATGTAGTTTACCTCAATGCATCGGGGAATAGACTAGGTTGTGTGTTGATGCAGGAGAAAGTAGTAATGGCCTATGACTCCCTCCAATTAAGGCAGTATGATAATTACAATGAAACCCAAAACCTAATGATAGATGTATTATTATTTTTTAAAAAATTTGGAAGCATTACAAGATGAGTGAATGGTTTATGGTTTACTCCAAATACAAGAGTATCTGGTATATCTCCTCCAAAATAAACCAGAACCCGAGACATCAACGATGGCTAGAGTTCCTCCAAGACTATGACTTTGAGATAGTCTATACTTCTAGGAAGGGGAACGTGGTGGCAGACACACTCAGCAAGAGGACTGGTTTGTAGCAGATGGGTGTGTCGATGGATATGTTGGACAAGATGCAGATATCCTTTGTGGACGATGATAGAGGAGCTTACCTTGATTAAATAGTTGTTACTCCCCCACTGTTACAGTGATTTAAGGAAGGAAAACATGTAGATGTTGACTACGAGGCCTTACATGCTTAGATATCCTCATTACATGCTCCTGATGTATTTTTGATAGGTGGGGAGCACTTCATCCTTTATAGAGGGTGCACCGTAGTACCAATGACATTGCAATTGGAGGTGTTGAGAGAGTCCCATACATCCCATTGTCGGTACATCCTAGAGTGGCTAAAATGTACCAGGACTTCCGATGTCTATACTTGTGGCCAGTGAATAAGAAAGCGGTGGACAATTTTTTCCTAGGATGCCTCACATTTCAGAAAGTGAATGTAGAGCATCGAGTTCTAACATGCTTATACCTTGCACTCATGGTATTGTAGTGGAAATGGGAAGGTATCTCGATTGAATTTGTGACTAGGTTACCATGTACATCCAGATGCCATGATTCTATTTATCCAATCATTTAACAACTCATCAAGTCATCTCACATCCTACCAATCTGAGACCTGGATATAGAAGGGATTACAGGAGGAACTTGAGATGCAGCTATTTGATCACAAAATTGCATCCCCAAACAAATGGTCTAACATAGTGTATCATATAGTACATAGAGGACATTATTTGTTCTTGTGTACATTAATTTCATTATAGTTTGGTGGAAAGCCTTCTAGTGGTTGAGTTTACGCACAACAACATCTAATAATTCACCATTTTTGTGACACCTTTAATGGTCTTGTATGAGTGGCCTTTCATATCATACTTATACTAGAAAAACCTAGGGGTGTTAGACCTCATGGGTTCAAAGTTCATACGACCTACCACCGAGAAGGTGTAGATAATCCAAGAGAAAATGAGGACTACAAAGAGTAGGAATAAGTCTTATGCCTACTAGAGACAGACACCCTTGAAGTTTGAGAAGGGAGACCATGTGTTTTTTTAGGTATCACCCCAATGAGGGTAAAATATTATTGGTTGGGGTGGAATTCTCTCTAAGGGGTTCATTGGACCCCTTCAGATCCTGAGCAATGTTGGCGAGGTGGCTTAACGCCCAGACCTTCCCCCATAGATACTCTGGGTGCATGATTTTGTCCACATGTCACACTCGAGGAGGTATATGCCAAACCCATCACACATCATCATCTGGGAAGAGCTATATATTAAGGATGTGGGGGCATTTGTAGAGTTCTCGGTGGAGAGAGTGGATAGATAGGAGAGGTTCCTTTATAAGAGTTCGATTCCTCAGGTGCAAGTTTTATTTTAGCATGATAATATTCCAGAGACCACACAGGAGACGGAGGATCATATTCTTGTTCAGTACCCCCATCTGGTTGTTTAGATTTTTTTTGGATTTTGAGAATGTAAATCCCTAATGTGTGGAGAATGTAATTTCTTTTAAATTATTTTTATTTTTATTAAATTATTTGGAAATATTTTGAGACCACATTCTCTGATGGAATGTGATTCCGAGGGCTGGAGTTCCTAGAACCGAATTTTGATCTTTTTAAGGTATATTTTGTAAATGCGTGAGTGGAATTTATAAATTTTTAATCAGTGCTCGGAATAAAAATATGAGGACACTTTTGATCTCAGAACGTTAGGTTTTTCCTTGAATGGACATACTTTTTTCCATAAAAGGGGAATTCAAAGGTTTATTTTCGGACAATTAGAGAAAATTAGTTAAGAAACATAAATTTTTTTATATATTATATCTCATCTATTGAGTAATGAAAAATTATGTTGCGGTGTGGTGATGAGGTGGCGATAGAGCACATTAATGAGGATCATTAATTGAACATATCACATAGCATAGTAATGAAATTAAGGATGTGTAACAGCGACATTGTATCATAGATAAAACATCATAATGACATGACATCATAGAGTAACTAAAACGTTGTGAAGTGATTTCCATTTTATTGTCTAACATGTTGGTGGATAGAGAAGTAAAACATGGAGTGTTATAAAATGAAACTCCATCTAATTTCCTCTCTAACTAAGAATGATGAATAATGTTGGTGAGACATCATCGAAATCAACGAACCAAGAATAATGGAGTTGGAAGTGATGGTTTCAATGACATGAACTGTCGAGGAAGAACATTTCGACACCGAATGTCAAAATGGTATGGGTTTGATTTTTATTTCAATGTTCTTCCCCAATCTTCACTTTCTAGAAAATACAAACTCAGATTAACCCATTAACATGTTGATAAGTGATTTGTGCATTTATGATAGAGGGTGAATTTTATTAGGGAATTATTATCCCAGATTAAATACTTGCCTGAAGTGGTTGAAATTAAATGCCTGAACATCCCCTTTGATTTAAACATTTAATACTGAGGTCTCGGACTGACATGAACAAGGCTTGAGAACCTCCGCTCAAGAATTCTTGGTGGCCAAATTCTCTATGTGGTTGAAATTATATTCTTAGGCATGATTAGTGATGGCGATGACTCAAGAGGCCTGTAGGAACAGACATATTAGAAAATAGACCAGTATAGAAACAAAGGTGTCCAATGGAAGTTGTTGCCAGCGTGGAACAACCGGCGCGGTGTCAACCGATACACACAAGCCGCATGAAGGGGGCCATATGAACCGGTGTAAGAATTCGGTCCTCTCTGACGACACTAGAGGAAGGAGGTAGGCTTCTTGGTGCCCCGTGGTAGTAGTAGGCCATGACAAACATTCCACATTGGTAGGCATAACGTGAAGGGGTTAGCCCTCTCTCGGGCCACTTTTTTCATGCAGGATGAGCCATAGTTCGTCGACCTCGAGTGGAGGTGGAGGTCCTACTGCATCCGGAGAGGAAGAGGAGAGCAGATGTGACCGGTTTTCACATCCTGGTCAAATTTCACACCCCTGGTCCACCCCCTGGCGCACAACCAATCGACCCCCTGGTGGACCAGGCAACGGCTGGCGGGCCGCACCCTGAGTTTAGTGGGCTGGACCCACGACCCAACTGGTCGGCCCCACAACCTAGCATCCTGAAGCATAACTGATGGGTCGGACCCATTCCAATGATCCAGATCCACACCTAGCAGGTCAGACCCACACTATAAGGCTGGACCCATGAAATTAGGGCTGAGCTGAACTAGAGTGGGTCGCAGGGCGACCCCACTGACTGGAGTCGTGGCCAAACCAGGTAGGGTCTAGCGAGGGGTATTGGGGCTAGAATGTTAGACATGCAAGACTAGACCAACCCCGACCCAAACTAGGTCTATTCGATTCCTTATAATTTATATGAGTTATGTGGGACCCCCGGACTATGTCTGCTAGGTTGGTCTCACTTGGTTGGACTGGGTCCTGTCGCAACCATCCCTTTTTTTACAAAAACAACAGTATCATGCAAACGACACATCCGATTGATGTTCTATTTATGTTGTTCGGACACTCTTGATGAGGTGGTTTGTTTTGGAATTATTTTTATGTGAATTTAATGGAAATATATATATGAAGATGTCTTGAGGACTAGTTATCCCAAGCATGCTATGTACAGAACACTACAGTTGGATAAACCCGGAAGACAGCTCAACAGTTGGATGAACCCTGAAGACAGCTCAATAGTGGCCTAGTGGGAAAGTAGCTCTGTGTGACTTCGAAGGCCAACTATGGGGTGCATATATGTGTGACCTGACAGACCCATGGTAATCAACATTAGAGGTAACTTAGTTCAACCCAGGTGGGAAGCAGCTCTATGTGACCCGACATGCCCATGGTAGGGAGCGACTCTGTGTGCCCCAACATACCCTCAGTACCCGACATGGATGAGCCATAAAATTCCAAAATTAGTTCCAAGTGACTCTTTAAAGATTGTTGTGTGGTCTTCACTTTTTTCTCAGGGTACCCATTGAGTATTGTTATACAAACTCTTGCACAGGCTTCTCCGACACGTGTTGTGTATGGTGTAGATGAAGGATTTTTAGACAGAGGTACTCAAGGGGATGTGACTGATGGACTCTACGACGATGGACATGGTGGCCTTGGACCAGGTGGGCCACAGAAGTATCAGTTGGGAAGGACATAAAAATTTGGATTCTAATAGCTTCACTACTGTTATGATTAGGTGTGGTTTTCTTCGAATGGAAATCAAAGTTCCTTTTTGTACATTGTTGTTTCAGTTCTTTTTTGTTGGTTTCATATTTTGGACAACTTGATTTCATCTGTACTTTGAACTCAGTCTTGTTTAACTATACTTGTTTTTCCCCTTTCAGTGGTTTGGGATGTGGTTAGGTGTGTTTGTGCGTATAGGTACTCAGAAAAATGCCTCCCACTTATGGGTTGATGCATTCGGTGCTAGTCACCAGACCCTATCCTTTGGGAGGTGGGCTTGGGGTAGTCACGGAACGGGCCTAGGGGACGTGTTGTGAGAAGAATCACTAAGATGTAAATGGGTTTAAAGAAACATTTTTTGTAGGATAATATTAATTGATAAATGTTTATTCATATATAATGATTCATGGTTTTATAGTATATAAAGGATAATACAAATGAATATATTGGATTCAGGAAACCACCACCAATTCCTATGTGGAAATGCAGTGATATCACTATAAAGGTTTTCACTGTTCTCCCAATGACTCTTATAAAAATGATTATAAATGGGTAATTGTTAATTATTTTACAAAATCATTATATTAATTTCACTAAAAATGAATATTTATCTTTTTATTGCCATGAATGACTCAATATTAATGAATTTGTATGGCATCATGGTGTAACTCTTTCAATTATATCTAATAATTATCAATAATTTACTTTGATATTCTATAAAATTGCTGAAAATGATATTCATACCAAAATTCTATTTAGCAACCCAAATCTTCCTAAAATTACTTGTCAATATGAAATGACTATTAAAACATTACAATACATTTTGAATTCATGATCACATTACATTCAAGGTATATAGGATTAGTATATATCTATGGTGTACTTTTCCTATAATTGTTGCTTTCATTAATGTATTCAAATGTTGTCATATGAATCATTATATGTTATGAGATGCTACACTCCAAATTTTTGGGATGAATTTTGTGAAAGGAATCTTATAGTCCTAGAATAATATAATGAGACAACAATGAATGTAAAAACTATTCAAAATAATATTAATGAATATCAAAGTGTGAATATTATCTATGTCAATAATTAAATGAATTATTTGAAATTTCAATTGTGATATCTCATTTTATTGATAGTATCTATTTTAAGTGGTTTCATAAAGTTGGAAAATAAAGGTTACATGAGCCAAAAGAACATCATACCTTTTGAAATTCTCTAATGAGTTTGATTTTTGGATTATTATATGGAAATTTCACTGAGTATATCAAAAGTATATAACATGTTTCATATATCATTATTATGGATTTATACACCAAATCCAATGCATGTTATCACCCCTGATGAAATCGAATTGGAATAAAAACTATCTTACAATATATAAACTATCTTGTTTCTTGAAAATAATGAAGAAGTGTTGTGGAATAAGAACATTAAACTATTAATGGTACACTCTATAAATAATTAAACATTGTCATCTTATTGTGAACCAGAAGAAGATATGAAAAATAATATCCCATTTATTTTAGAAAATAATATCCATTTAAAAATTAATAATTAAAATATTGCAGGGGAGAATTTAACACTCAATAATCAATGATTGCGAGTTATCATTTTTATTATTGAAAATATAATAAAATGAATATTTTAATATATCATGGAATTAAAATTATTTTTTATACGATGGATATATATTTTGAATTACAATGTCAAAATAATCTAGGAATGAATTTTTGAAATTTTACGTTGAAAAAAATATTTTATGAGTACTTTAAAATTAATATTTATATAATACTAATTTTATATATAAATATTTGTTTTAATATTTATAATTCATAATATATGTATTATCAATTTAAAAAAATAATGAAATGATCATTCGGATGTAAAATTGATATTGTTTACCAATTTATTTTTAAGTAAATAATGAGTTTCAATTTTAATTAATTAATGTAATACCAAATGATCTTTGATATAAATTTAATATAAATTTAATATAACAATTGATTTGAATACAAATTGATGTAATGAATTTTAAAATACATATATTTAATGTATGATCATATTATGTTTGAAATTTGTTTTCCCAAAAAAATATATTTTATTTACTTTTGCAGGATTATTTTTACATTAACACCATTAAATTATTGATATTGAATTTGATAAAATTGTCTCTATATTTTTTATTATAAGGCTCAAATTTTTAGAATATTTACCTTTAATTATTAGGCATTATGTATAGTAACCATTTACAAATTTATCACCACTATAAAGGGTTAAATGGGGTTAACAAGGTTAAAACTATATAATAAGGCTTCAAAACCATCCAAACACAAGACAATGATGAGATTAATGGGACCAACACCTTTATATATTCTAAAATATGGAATCATGGTACCATTTTCCTTTTATAAGGACCTTTATATAATTTTATGTATATGTAAACTTTTAAATGTCAATACCATGATTATAATTTCTTTCATAAGTTAACATAGGGACAATACTATTTCAGTAATGAAAAAAATATATTTTTTAAAATAATTTTTTTATTATAGTTTTTTATTTGCAAAAATTATTGATGGAACAAATATCTTAAATTCATACACAATGCTGACATAATAATTGTGAAATTAGTAAAAGCATCATAGTAAATGATTTTATAAACATAAGAAATAATATTTTTTGATAAATTATGATGTCACACAATTTGTTTGGTTTATAATAAGTTATAAATTATGGTTAAAGATTTTACATTTATATTATATCCTAATTTTTATTTATTTAATGTTAAAATATGTTCATTGTTTATAAAATTAAATCAATGTTATTATATGATAAATAATATTCTATTTATCTGTTTAAAAAGAATAAAATTATTGAAATTGGACAATAAGCTAAGGATATAGTCTACAATGTCATTCCATTACCATTTACTATCCAATTTATTCATTAGTAGTACATTTATAACCCATTAAGAAAGAAAATTTGTTACCATGGTTAACATTAAAATTAGTTAATGAGTGGGCTCAATACGAAGATAAGGATACAATTCCCCATAAAACAGTCCGAATATTTTTGTTTGAGGGTATTTCCTTCTTACCCTATCTTATATTCAATATTAATTTCACATGGTTCCACTTTTATATGAAATACAATTTATTTTATTTAATTATTTTATTTAATTATAAGTGTGTTCTTTACTTCACTACAAAAAAGGTCATCGACTATCCTATATTCTTTACACAATATATCATATATTAACTTGATAAATCCATACCAAAATATCATATAAACATACTTATATATGTTATGTATGTTTTTTCCTAAAAATATCATCTCCATGGTTCATAAATAATGATATAAATGAGGTTTAACAAAGAGGTAATCATATTATGGGGATCGTTTCAATATAATTTCCTCTTAAACCGCAGATAAATATTATTTTAACATCAATAACATTAAATAGATGATAGAACTATAACCTATTCAAAATAAAAAGAACATATGGGTTGAAATATTCATGGGAGTACCAAATTATTAACACCTGGTTATTAATTTGTTAAATTATTGGAAGTTAATTGGTATTTACCAAATAGATAAATCAGGATAAATATTAATATGGGTTTATTATGAATTAATAAAAATTTAAATTCCATTATACAAAAGGTTAAAATACATTCAGATAAGTGGAAACATGAGGCAAGGTGTTTTAATCATATTTTTCACTTCATGAAGACAATAGTTTTATTATTGCCTGGTATTATTTTATATGGTGTACTAATTCCTCTTTGGTATATTTAACATTAATCAAAATTTATTCATGGAATTTAATATTTCAATTCTTGTTTAATCTTTCTAGGGATTGTTATTAATAAGTTACCAAAGGGTTATTAATTTACTTTGACAATCACATTTTTGGTATTCATTATATTTTCATCAAACAGTTATTATGATATATCATTCATAGACCCATTCTATAATCTGATCCTATAAATATTTTTGTTGTTTCTATTTATTCTAATATATTTTCCTCAATTTGACACTTCAGTCACATAATCATAATTTCAAAATAAAATCATATCATTCATTTCTTCTTGATCTAAAATAAGTTTATTAATGTCTATATATTTATTTTTAAATTGTTATAGAAATTCCTTTTATATTTAATAAAATAATTTTAATTGTAATAAAATATGATATTTTACATTCTTTATAGTGTTTTAAAGGAATTTTTCCAATGTTTTTGGAAAGGGTCGTTTTCGAATTATATACCAGAAAGCCAAAAGGGATGTTTCCTTTTACCAAATACAACATTACCAAATTTTCATACTTATGTAAAAGTTTCAGGCAACAAATATTCTTCTATAAGATTCTAGTAGTTTAAAAATGAATATATTTTAAAAAAAATTTAATTTATTTTGTTCCATCCATTTTATACTATTCTCTACAAGATATGATCCTATTATAAAGCCTATATTTATGATTAATTTATGGATAAAAATTTATGTCTTATTAATCATAATGATATTAAGATTCTATTAAAATATTTACTTTCGTGGGATAATAACTCATCAAAAATTAAATTTCTATTAAATATTAAATTCATGGTATATAATATGTATAAAATTTCTACATATGGTGTTCTACTATTTATGTTATTTTATTGACTTAGTAAATATTAATATTTTATATTATTTACTCCATTGAAATATATATTGATAATGAATATTATTTCTGAGTAAAATTAGACATTTTATATTTGAAAAATTCATTTTATTAGAGTTAATGGGTGGGTTAGTGTTATAGATATCCCCTTGATGCTTCAACAAGTCTTATGAGATAAACTAGTTTTATAGAACTATTAAATTTATTTTCTTCTATACCAACCCATATTTGAATGTATCTTTACACTAGTCCTTGATCAAGACATATGATATTATTAATTTCATTTATTTCAAATTTAGTAATTATTATCAATGAAATTAATAAATCAATATTATCCATGGATGTATTTCATGATCAATTTATTGATTTAAGGGAATGCATTTTCAGTTATATACCTCACCATATTCATTATTCTTTACTTAATCAAGATAGCTTCTATTGTATACAACCCTTACTAATTGTTTCATTTCTTTTAATTTTATAGGTAATGTGATCCTATGATATATCTTCTAGGAGTTGTATTTGAATATTTATATTTTATGTTGGATATATTTCTAATGAAATTATGACTCTGATATCTCAATTTTTTTAGAAAATGGAATGTGGTAGATATTATGACAAGTAGGAAGTCACATGGAGATTTTTTTTGATATTATAAAAATATAAAGTATGATGGATGATATTGTATCCTTATATATAGATATGTGAAAATTAGGTGGCATACATTATCTATATTAGATGATAGTTTATTCATCCCTATTAAAGTAATTGAGGTAGTCTAAGCTAGGAGATCTTGAGTTGGATGTTTGGAATGATCATGTTATATTTGGGACTCATTCTATGGTATGGTTAATGGTGGCTCATTATTCGGTGTTGTTTTAGTAAAATCTCATTATTGTATTGTTGATGCAATGAGTGGTTCTTCATGTGTTTCAAATAACACTTTTTATTACTTATCCAGATGTATCCAATATGTATTATACCTTGTGGTGTGAGTTATACTAGAAATGGATGTAATGGTTGATAATTTAATTTATGTCAATATATATGATCCATTATTTAATATAGGCTACAATCTACTTTCCCATAGGACTTTTTTCAAACAAGATATATTCCTAAATGGAAGCTGATGAATTTTTTAATTTATTTCATTATAATGTTAAATAAATTTCAGTAAAAATGTGATTACATTTGGTTTATTATTGATTAATTGGTAATGTTATATTTTTTCTCATTGATTAAGTAGTTTAGTGAGGTGGATTAATTAAAGAGTCTATATATGGGGGAGATTATGTCGATTTATAGGGTTCATCGGTTTATAATCTTTGATTATGAGCCTTATTTTACTTCAAGATCATAAAATGGTATAAAGAGTGATTTAGCTCCTAATTATTCCATAAAACTATTTTTTATCCTCATAAGTATAGTCAATTATAATAGAATATCCAAATTATAGTAGATAGGTTGTGTAAACCATTTTTATATTTTATAGGTTCTTGGGAAATGAATTTTTCTATGTTTATGTTTTCTAAAAAAATATAACTATCAGTCATTTATTAGAAATGATCCATTTAAATAATAAAATTAGTGGTCTTATAGATAAATGTCATGTTAGACCTAGTTTATAAGGTCAATTATTCTTGGACAAGATTTTCATAAGATAATAATGAAAAAGTGCATATTATTAATAAAGAGATATAATAATCCCAATATTTTTAAAAGTCGTATGATGAACAGAGTATAATACCTATGATGTTTGATGCTTTTGATCATGATAACCTGATGGTTAATCCATCTTGTTGGAATTTTATTCTTTATCAAGGAAGTAGGGTTTCTCCTCTATACATTGGATATTGTTATCATTAATAGAAGTTGAGCGAGGTAGATTAACATTTAGAGAGTCCTCCATAAATGGATTGGGCCAATGTCATTTTCAATTAATCATAGTTTCATATTATCTTCATGGTGACTCTTATATTACTTATTGCGGAGAGTTGGATATTTAGAATAGTAATAAATTTCTATAAAAAACTAAATGATATTTAATATAGTTAGGATAAGTTTAAAAAATTAATTTCATTTAATTGTTTCATGCCTATAGTGGCTCAGTGGCTTAGAAAACGATTTTTTTATCTGACTTATATTAGTGTTATCAGTATATTGAGTTTTTTTTATTTTTTCTTATTGATTCCATGAGTTTGATATTATTATGGTTTGATTAAGGAGTTTTCGTTTTTATACTATGTTGTTTTTGTTATGGTGAGATTCCTATTTAATAGGTACCTCATGGGGTGTTTAGGTTTTTAAGGATTCTAGTTGACCCTTTCCTGGTTTTCAATTCTAAAATATGAGAACCATTTGATAGTTATATATCATAGAGATTTATATCTTATAAGTTCCTCTATATTTTGGTTTTGGGGTTTTGGAGATATTAACAATTCTTATAGAGATGGATGGTGGTGGAAGATGAGAGTTTTAGATAAATGTTCAACTAAAAGAAAAAATAACATCATAAATAATTTTTGTTGTTCTAGGATTAATTTTATATTGGAATTAGAGGAGATATTTGTCTTCATCCCTATATAGACACAACCAAAAAATTTTATAATTTTGATTTTTTTTTCCATAATTAGTTCTCCTACATCTAAATATCTCATAAGTTTTTCAGTTTTAGATAATTAGGTTAAAAATCATAGATAAAAAATAATGTTATAATGTTGATACATATAATCAGTATCCATTTTCCCCAAAATATAAAAAATTAAAAAACACATTTTTTTTCATGAAATATCTTCTTGACATTCAACATGACTTATTATTTTTTCATACCCCTTTATAAACCATATTAAAAACATATTAAATCATGGTATGAGAAAAAATTATCTTCAAGGGACATAAAAAATTAAATTTTTATTATTTGAATTGTTAAAAAATGTCTTTTCAAAATACAAATCGGGATTATAATAATCATTTCATTGAAAAATATATATACTTACCTTCCCAAATATTTTCATAAAACATTTACTTATAAATATTAATGGTAAAATAAAAATCATGAATTTTTCTATTAAAACTAGATAAAGTCATGATTTTTTAAAAATTTATAATTCTCACCCTTATAAAGTGGCATATTCTTTTCCTTAAACTTAGGGTGAATATCTAAACATTAGGATTGTTTATATTTCAGGAAAAAATAATTACAAAAATAAATAAATCATATTCCTAACTTGAAGAAACATTTTTATAGCACTCAGGTATATTGAGTAACCATTTTTAATAGAAATGGATTAACCCTCATGGTTACACATTCAATAACTCTCATAGTTATAATTTGAATAACCTTCATGGTTACACTTGTAATAACATTTATAGTACACATGAAACAAAAATAACAATAAATAAAATGGATTCCTATTAAAAACACTCCAGTAATTATTTTGTAATATAAATAACATTTTTCGTAAACTATTATTAAATACCATAACATAATCATAACAGATAACAACTTTAAATTTTAAAAAATAATATTTTCAGTCATAAGAAAACACTTTAAGATATTAATATATCCATTTTCTTTAAAACCTATTTTAAAAATAAAATTCCTAGAAAGAAGAAATTTGGGAAATATGATATGAAAAAAAATGTAGTCTTATAATGTAGCTCAAATATAAATTAATATATATAGTGGTGGTAATGACTTTGTCGCCATATATGTTAAAATAAAACATTCATTTATCCTTTTATAAAGAGTGTCCAAATGTTCCATACATGATACATAAAAAGATTCAATTATCAACCCACTAAAATTAATTAACGAGGAATAATTTTTTAAAAAAATTATTTTATTTGAAAATAAATATTATAATAATAATAAAATTTTAAAAGGAAGAAAAATAAATTTAAGGTAAAGTTCCTATGTGTATTTATTAAAAGTATTTTAACTTGAGTTCGACACATTATGTATATTATTTATATTCTAGAAAATAAAATTATTTTAATTTTTTACTTTATTATGTACATTATTCAATTTTAAAATTCCTTTTTTTAACTTATTACCATGTTATATAAAATTATATAATCAATTAATTTTGCATCGGATGTTTTGATGATATTCAACCTATAGGTCCAAAATGAATTCGTTAGGATATCCGTGGTTAATGAGGGTATTATTTTGACATATAATGAATTATTAGAATGTAATAATAATCATTTTAAAATATCGACTATACTTTTAAAATGAATCATGAAACAGAGTTAAAAAAATCACATGTGTAAAAATCCTAGAGAATTTAGACTGTACAAACTCAGGTATAATGTTTCCATATTTCAAGGAACATTATGGAGAAAATAAAAATATTAATTTATCATTAAATAATGATAAAAATATCATAAATACCATATTATTTGTTTAAATAAATTTTTATATATAATCCATTTAATGTAGTGAATAAAAATGAAACACATCACTTCATGGAGATGGTAGTCCACACTTTCAAAAGAATGACTTTATCATTTTTAGTCAATGAATAGGTTAATAATTAAATAATATATTATATTGTAATGATGATAAAAATGTCATTAATATAATATATATAAATTAAATCATCCATTACTACCATTCATAATTGACGATGATGGAAAAAAAATAACATTCGTTTGGGAGGCGGTATTTCACTATAAACATGAACACTGGTTTCGTTTCCAATTTGATGGAAGATGAGAAAAATTTATGCTATTAAATTAAAATAATAACATCTATGTATATGTTATATATAAGTATTTTACTATATAATCCTGTTTTACAAAGGTTTTAAGGATATATAAGTAAAATTAAATGAAAATGCATTATTAATAACTATAAAAATTTCTCATACAACATCTTATGTTTTACACTAAAATCATTCCTAGGACTGTTTTCTGATAAAGATAGTACCTCTAGGATATGGGAAGGGAATTAAGGATGTGACTTTTTTCTGTCTTATCCAATGAAAAATGTTTATTAGTGTGTATAAAATGGAATAAAAGATTCCCTTTTATAAGAGATGAGAGGAGTACTCTTGGAATTTATTAATGTATTAAATTAATGTCAATTAATTCTCAAATTCAAAAAGGGTAATAATATATAATTTTTTTTAAAATGTTTAGGGTTATTAGAAATCCTCTCATAAAATAAAAATTATATAATTTTAGGCATTTTCTTCATGCTTATGTTTTTTATATTTATCACTTTTTACCCTTTCTGTCAATTACTGTTGTATTATTAAATATCATTAATTATAAAATTAGATCTATTAATTTAATTTGATTTCAAAAACATCATGATATTTATTGAGTTAAAATATATTACTCTCAAAACTATTAAAAATGTTATACATATCTACAAAATTCATGGATATCATTAAATAAAGAAATTTATAGTACTTTTATAATTTTAAAATAGTTTACTTTATTTTTCTTTTAATGTAATAATTAGTGTGTCAGTGTTGCATAATTTATTAATTTAATTATTTCATCAACATAAATTATAAATTAATTTCTAGTATAAAAACTTCATATATCTTTTGGATCAATTTTTAATACCTAACATCTGTTGTTTTAATCCCAATCACTATGAATGAATGATAAGAAAATAATTGAAGGTTCCATTTTTGACATTTTTTAGACATATATTATTATATATCAAATTTTCACTGAAACCTATACAATAAAAATTAATATATAAATAAAAAGATTATAGGGGTAAAAATATGGTCTTTTAATACTATTTTGACATGTATTTTTGTCATTTTACCCTTTACCTTTTTAATTTAACTCTATGGTAAAATGGTTTTGACCTTCACTACGGTAACAAGTTTTTGCTATATTTATTAATTATTATGTCGAAAATTTATGTTTCCCTTATTACTTAATATTAATGATTCTGATTAAAAATATGTAATTAAATTTTACCAAATTCAATTCCTATAATTGTAAAAAAAATTCATTTTATTATTATTCCACAAAACCTGGTGAAAATTATTCTCCATGAAAATGAATTTTTAATAAATTATATGGTATTATATTAATCCAATGATATAAAATAATTATTATATGAGTTTCAATTCATAATAATATATATATAATTAACAAAATTCATTTCATTATTTCCTTATTTTCATTTATTTTAACTAAATAATTTGGACAATCTTCGTGCGCTTGAAAATAGTTTTTAGGAAACTTTGTTTTTGAAGATATAAATAAACATATTCCAAAATAAAGAAAATTAAAAATTAAAAATATAAGAATTAAGTTATTATATATAAAATGGTTAATATTTCATATTAATACCAAATAAAAAAAAATTTGGTAGTTTTAAATTACTTTATTTAATTAAAATAAATGAAGATATTTGAAAAATATGTAGTTTAACTACTCACAAAATAAATATTTCAGAAAAATTCATTATTTCATAAAAATATATTAAACCATAAAATTATTAAAATATCACACTAAGTTAATTTTCATGATGTGATTAACAAAAATATTTTAATTTCCTAAAATAAATTTCTAGAATATCAAAACATTAATTATAATATTTCTCTCAAAAGGAAATGAAATAAATTTTTCAAGGAAACATATTTTAGAAGAATAAAATGAGGTTAATAAAAATAATGTGATTATTTACCAATATTTTATCAATAAATTTTTATTTAATATTAAATGTATATATATTTCATAAATTATTTCATCTCATTCATACCCTCTTATTTAATGGTGAGGTTATAATGCTCAAATTTGAATCATAATATTTCATTATTATTCTAGGCCTGAGTTTGTGTGTCGTATAAGTTATCAAACACAGTTTCCTTTTTAAAATATTATTTTGTTTCTTTTTCCATAATTTAATAAATTTTTTCCACACAATTTGTATTAGAACTCAGTAACCAAATGACTATAATTTAAAAATGCCTTTCTTGAGATCCCATATCGTAAAAAGCATTAATAAAACATTAATACGAAAAGAGGGAAAAAGTAAATTCAATATTAAATTGAAATAAAACAAATATCAGTTTACACATAATGAGAACATTTGAAGAATGTTAAAAAATATATTAGTAATGAAGAACCATTTATTAAAAAATATTATAGTTTTTTTAGAAATGGAAGAGACTATCAATTTATAGAAAATGAATAACATTTTTATTTAAAGAACCTTTTTCATGAATTTCATGAATTTCTTTACCTTATTATCAATGAATATAATAAAATATAATTACTTTAAAATTATAATTTCACATAGTAATTAATTTCAACCCCAAAATTATCTTTACTCCAAATTATGAGTGTCAAATATGTATTTTTCATGACTTTTGTACGACATTAAACTTTTATCAAATATTTTAAATATAAAAATAAATAAAACAAATTTCTCATATCCTTATACATTATCCAAAACCAAAAAATGTTACATTAATGTAAGAAAATTTCCGAAAAGAACTATCCCTAATATGAAGAATTATAAAATTACTCTAAAACTACCTAAAGAATAACTTTGATTATTTCATAAATAAATAACATAAAAAGTCCTCAAAATAATCCCAAAAATTATTGAAACCTAAAAATAAATAGGATTGGATCAAATTTTCTTTAGATATTAATTAAAAATTTATCTCCTAACAATATTAGTCACTCATAAATTCTATAAAACAAAAAATTGTAAATTTCAGGATCATATAATCTCTAGAATATGCTAAAAATTTCAATAAATAACTCATATCACTAACAAGAGACGCTAAAATAATATATGATTCAAATATATGATTCACATTTTATTACTAAAAAACAACGTATAATGTCATATAATTTTCTCCAAAATGTAGTGATCTTCATCTGAAATTACATTAATCACTTAGCCCACAAATAACTTTTCTACCCCATAGATATCTATATGATAAAAATATGATCCAAACAACCACGTAATATTTATAATTCAAGATTTTAATATAATTCATACTCACAAGGACATCACAAAGCCCAGGGGTAGTTTTTTCACCCTTGTCTCCTTTCAGTTGGAGGTTCAAGCACTATGGCCTTTCCAAAATGACTTTTCTTACTAAAATTATATTAATATAATTAGTATAACATTATCAAAAATTCATGATTAAAATCTCCAAAAATAAAATTAATCATTATAGATCATATATAACATAATAGTTTTAATACCATTAAACATTTTTCATCAAAAATAAATGATAATTTTTTCACAAATAACTTTTTCATATGTTAAAATAAAGTGATATATATACCTAAAACATATTTCTAAGCACAATAAAAGTATCCAAAAGTACTTCCATCACATAAAACATAAAATGGATATTAATGGTTCCATTACAATGATCATCCTTTAATAAACTGATATATCATTACCATTGAATTCATATATATATAGACAAAAACATCATTAAATGTTCTTCACATTAAATTAACCATGATTTTACATAATCTTCATTACAACATCCTTCCTACTATGAAATATAAATTAAGTCCTAAGATTCCACAATATAAAAACATAATTCAAGATACATTCCATTAATTTAAAATTTAATTTGTTGTCTCCTAATATTTAAATGTAATGGAATTAGGTATTTCTAAACATTTATCTCAATGGTCATGATAATGTTGTTATTTTGATTTCTCCCCTAAAACATATAGTTTCATAATTCTCATTTTCTCCATAATTAAAAAATTCAATTGATACATTGTTAAAAAAATTATTCCACTTCTTGGTTTTAATGGAATCCATCCATTTTCGTTGTAAAATTATTTCTTTATTACTTCATTTACCACATAAAAAATTACCATTTTTATAATAAAATTTATTCTATGATTCTTCCAATATTCATAAAATATAGGTTGTTGATTATTTTTTCCATTATTATCACTATATGTGGAACATCCATAATGTATCATTTCTATCCTATTTGATATCTTTCGAATCTCACCAATATTTAGGTTTTAATAATTACTCATGATAGATGGTTATGAATAACAATAAGAGTTCTCAATACATATTCCATTTCATTTGGTTTCACATTCGCACAACAACCAAATACATCATTAAATACACTATGAATTTGATTCATATCAGATCTATCTATTTTCTAATAAAATGATAGTTCGTGTGTGTAAAAAATTAAATCAAAATAAAATCATCTTATGAGGAGGATAATCACTATGTTACCCTCAATGATGTTATCTTAAACTCTTTCAATTTATCCAAAATAAATATAATTATACATTAAATACGAACCAATATGTTAATAGATGTCTTATAATTTTTTCTTAAATAACATCATTTACTCTAAAATTATAAAATACCATTACATTTGTACCAACTATAAGGATACATCTTTAATAATTAAATAAACCTGCTTTTTTAGTGAATAATTCATTTTATTTTATTTTAGAATCTTTAAAGGTGACATTTTCATAGAATTTATTAATAATTCTTAAAAAAAATTACAAGGTTTACATTTATGATAAACATCCATTTTTACCACAATATATGAATTTTAAAAAGAAACACTTTTAATTTTCATGACATATCTTCTCGACCTTCAAATTGAATTTTTATTTGTTATTACTAATACTAAAAATTTGTGATTCTTTTAAAAAACATTGGATAATCCCAAAAATATTAGAAAGGGAACTAAAAATAAATAAATTAACTATTTGATAATTAATACATAAAAAATTCCTTTTTAAAAAACATTGGGATTAGAATATAAATTTTATCACTCATGAAAAATACTTCTCTACATAAATATTTTCAAAAACAATGTCATTATATATCATTACGAAAAAAAATTATCACATAATTATTTCTTTTAAAATGGGAAATACTAATTCCATACTTTTTAAAAAAAGTTATATTTTTTACCCTTAATAAGTAGAATATTCCTTTCGCTAAATATAATATCAATAAATTGCCTTGTGAAATCCTTATATTTCTATAAAAACACATAGTCAGAATTTGAAAAACATCTAGGTAACATGAATCATGAATTTCATATCAATTTCACATATGGAGTAACGTTTTTGTCTATAGATTGAGTAACTCGTGTGGTTACACATGGAATAACCCTAACAGTTATACTTGGAATAACCATAATTATTACACTTAGAATAACCATCATCGTCATCTTCCAATATAAAAAATACCCAATGTAGTGGATAGATATCACATAACCACCCATCCATAGTTTATATGAGAAATATCCATCATTATAAACAATTATGAGTAACAATAACATAATAATAATTCATAAACTCGGATCAATTTCAAATTATTTTTTCACACATAAGAAAAAATTATCGGATGTTGATTTATCTCTTTCCATTAAATCTTTTTTTTCAAAATAAAATTAAAAAAATAAGGAGGGTTTTTCTAAAGAAAATATGAATGATTATAATGGAAGTCAAAAATCAATTAACTATTATAGTGATAGGAAGATTCATTTTAACTATATACATTAAAAAAGATATTTCATATAGTATTTGGTAATGAAATTAAAAACATTCTATATAGAATACAAAATAAAATTAATTTTTAAAAAAAAATTAAAAAAATAATAAAAAATATAGATTTTTTCCGTTATAATAATTTATATTCAACATAAATACATTAATAAAATATTTTTTAGAATATTTACATGGATGATAAAGGGTTAGAAGAGAAATATAAAAGATTATTCTTAATATAATATATTATACATTGAGTCTAACTCTTCACAAACATTCTTCATATTAAATAATAATAATTTTAGGATAAATATATAATTTCTTAAGAACCATATACAGGTTTATTATTCCGTTCTATTTAAATTATCACTGTCTTCGATAAAATTACTTAATTAATTATGTTTAAGTTGTATGTTTTGATGATATTTTGATCATATGTCAAAAATGACTTCAATATGATAAACGTGGTCAAAGATGGCATTTTTCAACATATCAAGAAAAATTATAATCAAATAATTATCTATTTAAAAATAAATTAATAATTTAATACCTATCAATAAATATAGTTATGAAAAATGAACTACGTTTTAATCATAGAGATGATATTTCGTACATATGTGTGATTAATTTTCCATTTATTGATGATCAATATGTTAAGCAGGTAAGTAATATTTTATATTTTAATAACTATCAAAAAAATAATATTTAACATTTTACTTCCTTGAATATCTTTATATATATCACCCATGAGATTTGGTGGTGAAAAATGAATCAATCACTTCATGGAGATGGTATTCCACTTGTATGCACGAACGATGTTATAATTTTTAATTACGTAGAAAGGTATAATGTTAAATGATATATTATATTTTTTAATTGATAAATATTTCAAGAATAGTTTATATTTACATTGAATATATAATTACATCCATTTATAAGAGATGGTTATTGAATTTGAATTACATCGATTTGTAAGGCGGTAGTCGATCGTTCAAATGAACGACCGTTTCTTTTCAAATATTATTTAAGAGGATAATGATTAGCGTATTCCATTGTAATAACACGCACAAAGAGAGATATATATATATATGTAATAATTTTGTTATTATATCATCATGTTTTATGTTTTTTTGAAGGAGTTAGAGTAATAACGAAAATGAAAAAGCATGATTACAAATTATGCAAGTTCTTTCGACATCCTCATAAGGTTTACCCCAAAAGTTATCATTGGATGGTTTAATGATAAAAAAAATGATAATTGGATTTATTGTGGAATTAAGGATGTTATTTGGTAATGTATGGGAAAAAACAATTTTTTTACAATTTTGAATAAAATGGAGAAGGAGGTTCTCTTTTATAAGAGAGGAGAGGGGTACTCTTGTAATTTTTTAAAATATTAAATTAATATAAATTAGTTATCATATTAAAACGAATATAATTTACAATTATACAGGAAACGAAATTGTAGAGTCCAATTCATATCATAAAATAAATATTGGACATGTTTAGGTTATGTTTTCACTCATATCATTTAATTTTAACACCTTTTAACACTTTTTGATAACTTCCAAGAAAATAATTGTTTTACTATTTATTTCTCAAAAAAGATCACATAAAATGATAAATTTTCCATGAATGTACTATGGGTGATCTTATAAACCATATCTAATTTAATGGAACTAATAATTTTTTTTAGTAATTTTAAATTATTTCATAAAATGTTATTTATTGTGACATATGTTTAGTGTTAATTTTGACACTAATCATTTAATATGATTTTAAAAGCAACATAAAATGGGTGAAATTTGAATATATTTCATTAAAACAACAATAAGTTTTTATAAATATCCAAAAAATAATGTATTACAATAATTTTTCAATTTATATTACTTAAAATATTATTAAAATCATTTATTTAATTTTTCAATTAGAAAAATAATTTCTGTGTTAGTGCTGTGTAAGCTCATAATGTAATTATTTTATTAGAGACAAACGAGAAATAAATTACCCTAATAATAAATATTAATATTTATAATTAATATTTATAACCACAACTAGATTCATTTAATACCTGTATAAATTTATTATTCATATTAAAAAAATGGAATGTTTCTATTTTTTATTTTCCTTTTATAAATAATAATATAATTCATTTTAATGAAAATGTGTCCAATGAGATGTAAAATATCAATACTAAGGAAATAAGGGCCAATATATGACCATAAAATTGAATTTTTCAAATTATTTATTCCATTTACAATTATATTTTTAGTTTAACAACCGAGTAAACATAATTTAACCTCAATTGTGGTAAAATAATTTTTCTATTTTTAATATTCATTATTACAAAAAAAATTAATTTTTTACCAAATAATAATTATGTTTGATAAAAACAAGGAATATATTTAACAAAATTAAATACCCATATTAGGTGTAAATTCAGTTGATATTTATCCCACAAATCATGATGAAACGATGGATTTAATAAAAATGTATTTTTCAGGAAATAAATGATATTATATTAACTATATAACTTTTAATCATCATTATAAGAATTTTCATTCATATAAATAGATATATAATATGTCAATTTAATTTAAAAATTTTCTTTGTTATGTATTATTTTAATTAATTAAAATGGATAAAATTTATGAAATTTGATACAGTATTTAGACAATTGTGTTTTTATGAATAAAAAAAATGTTATACCAAAATAATAGAAATTTACAATTCCAAAGAGGTTAATTAGATTATTAAAATTAAAATGGTTCATATGTCACTTTAATACATAATAAAATATATAGTGATACTTTAAAAATAACAATTTAATGATAATAAATTATGTTATTTGAAAAATTAGCAATTTTCACTCTTTAGTGAAAAAACAATAATATTCAAAACATTAAAAAATTTAAAACTATGTTAATTGTTATATGAGGATTTCAGGATCATATGTATTTTATAAAATAAATTTATAGAAGTTTTAAAAATTAATTATAATTTTTTCTTAGAAAATAAATAGAAATATTTTATTGAAGAAAACATATTATTAAAGAATAAAATGACAAAAAAAGTGTGTGATTATTTACTAGGATTTTAATAATATATTTATATTGAATTGGATATTTATATATATTTTATAATTTTTTTTATATATCCCCTCTAATTAAATATCTACGCTCTTAAAGTATACATAAATAATAAAAATTTTATGGGTAGTTTTGGTTCAATGTTGTGTGTTGTATATGTTATCTTACATCATTTCATTTTTTAATTCATAGGGTTTTACTGCTAAACTATGCTCTTTTTATATGTGGTGTTACACTTCTTAACTTCACTTAATTTATATCACATTATTTTTTTAGTGTATCTTGGGATTGTGAATATAATATAGTTACAATATACAGGTTTTTAATAGACCTTGGAGGTGTTGAATATATTTATATTGTTTTACTGTAGTTATTCTTTTGGCATCATGGTTTTGGGATCTAAACCATGTGGGTTTCAAAATTTTATTATATTTTACAAAGGAGGTTAATAGTTTTTTCAAAATTTATAATGGTTCAATCATTGTGGTATGAAATCATTATTTACACATGGTCTTACTAGTTTATATTTATTTTAAATGTATTTAATCACTATTGATTTAGGGATATGAGGTAATAGTTTATGTTTCCAGATTATGTAATATATTGATGCCATAAATCATGATGTGATTTATATTAAGTAAATATTAAATATAAATATGAGGCACCTCTAAATTTAATATTATTCCATTAATCATCCATCATACCATAGATATATTTTTCATATATTTAGAGATATTTTATCATTCATTGGTATATTTGGATCTTTCTATTTTTTTTATTAATCCCATATTTATCCTATATATGTTTCTATAAAATATATTTATTATAATCTTGTTTCATAGTTTATATTCAATTATTAATTCTCATGAGCTCATGGAAGGGATCGTGGCATAAATTTTATTGCTTTTTGGTCATGGTATAGATTCAGGTTGATGTATTATAGGTTATTTAAGGATTATTTTGTGGTGTAGGTCATCGTTCTTCTTCTCGTTCTTATAAAAAAAATTTGAAACCTTGTTTGAGTTTAGGGATTAAAAATATATTTCTACATTATTTATCAATAGGTAAATATTATTAATTATTTTTAATTAAAAACTATTTTCAATAAAAAAAAATTATTATAATACCATGGACTGATAAAATTAAATTGTAAAAGTGAATCACATCTATTTTATTTTATTCTTATGTTATTACTTATGTGTTATTTTTTAGGTTGATTGATAATATTACTATTTTAATATATTGTTTATTGTTCTTGATAATACTATTATTAGAAAAGTTATTTAATTACATAAAAGAGGTAACACAAAAATATGGTTAAATTTGGAATTCATATTTTACATTGGCTAAGAATATATTAATTAATGAGTAAGGAAACATGGGAAAATGATAATTTTGGAAATGTTTTACTATTAGGATTGTTTTTTGTTTTATAGTAATTATTATTTTTTTTAATTATTTTTAGTTATTCTTGTAATGGTTGATTACTAAATATAACCTTTTTAACATGACTAAAATGGATTTATCATCACTAATGTAGCACTTTTAATGTGATCGATGTTAAAGGAATGGATTTATCAGAGCATTCAAAAAGTGTATATAAAGGACCAATTTATCAAGGATTATTTTTAAGAATTGATAAAGGGGGTAAGTTATTTTATTTTTATCCCCTCTTAGCCCCATTATCCATTATTTTTACCCACTAACCAACTACCCATTTATCAGTGCTTCTCCACCACCTCTATTAGTGTGTGGAGAAATTGCAACATCCTGAGCCCATGGATTTGATCCCTATAATTATTGTTTAAAATTAAAAAGCATATACCCTCTGTACCATGATGTTTTATTTTCTATTTTATTATATATCAATTTATATATATATATATATATATATTTAAATATAAATTTTTTATTCATAAATTTATAAAATTATTTTTACATGCATCTATTAAGTATATGTTTGTATTGGTGTGTGTGATATATATATACTAATATTATGTAAATATATTATATATTATATTTATTTACATATACTATAATATAATAAATTTATATATTCAATTTTTATACATGGATATATATATATATATAATATTTGTATATGTATATATATTGATATATTTTTAATATAAAAAAATTGGCATATTTTATTTTATATACATTTTTAGAATACTTCTATATATATATAGATATAGTAAAGTTATATTTATATGTCTATATATTTACAAATACAAATACAATTTTATATTTACATATAAATGGTATATAATTAATTTTTAAATATTTACTATAAAATATGTTTAAATATTATTTTTAGTTTTCATGATAATGATTATTTATAAAAATACATTTATATAGGATGTATATTCAAAATATTGATACACATACACAATTATACATTTATATTTCTCACATGCTTGTGAAAATATATATAATATGTATTTATTCTCATATATTATAATATTCATACAAATTTATATTTTCTTATTGACACACACATGTTTATATATAAGAAAAAAATTTATATGTAAATATAAATGTATTAATATAGTGTAAATAAAATGGGTATATTTTTATTTGAAATACAATTATTAATAAATATTATATATATATAACATTTTATGTAAAAATTATTAAATATGTGTCACATAATTGTTTTATTATAAGTAAATATAAGAAATTATACACATATTTAATTATAATTAAAAATAAATTATGGAAAATTATAAAATTTCAACACTATAAGTGGGAATAAATTTATTCCACACCTAAAAAAACCTAATAAGACACCCATAAAAGAGGCCGAAACATCATCCATTGTTAAAAAAGTGTGATACCTTGATTAAAAATTTAGTTTTAAGGATCTTTTGGGCATTCATTTTCTAAAAAGGTGACTCAGGTTTCCTTAGTGTTAAAAAGTGTATATATCTATGTAAGTGTCAATTGGATGTGTGATGGAGCCCCAACAGATACCCAGATCCAAAATTTATATTCGTTTTTGTTCACGCGAGGTTTTAAAATTATCTTATATAGTTTATTAATTCATTTATTTTTTATGTCATCCAATGGTAATGAAATGAATATTAATCAATAATAATATGTAAATTAATATTTAATAGTATTGTTTATTATTTTTAATGAATATTTCTATATGAATATAATATATTAAGTTTAAATGTGTATATAACGTTATCTAATTATTTATTTTAAAAATATATTATATTTATATAAATAAATATATATATTTATATGTTAAAATTTTATTTTTTTAAAAAAAATCTTTGAAATAAAACCTTCATTATTTTCGTAAAAAGTACATAAAGTGTTGTGTCCATTATCAGATCTATTTTTGTAGCAGTGATAAAAGGGCCCTATTTAGTTGTTTTTTTAATACTAATAATTAAACACATTTTTTAAAACTTTTTAGTAGTGCAGATAATGTCTCCCGATTTATCCATACATTTTTTATTATAACTGATAATGGGGGACCTTTATAATAATTTTTTTTGCATTGATAAAGACCCCCTTTATTAGCACTAAAAAAATAGGGATGATAAAGTACCCATTTATCAGTTCTTTTTCTAGCGCTGATAAAGGATAGTGGTATATTATCCTAGTTATGTAGTAGTGGTTTGAGTGGTCTTTCAATGGTTTTATTGATATAGTGGAAACTTTTGATGAAATTATTTATTGTGGTGGGTTTGCATGGTTAATGAGGGATAGATTGGACGATGTTGTGAAAGTGGAAAAATAGATGTTATTGTTATTGACATGGGATGGTGTAGATATTAGTGAAATGATCTAGAGAGTCTAATGTGGTTTTGTATTAGTCACCTAGAAAATATTAATGTGGATGAAATTAATGAAATAAATTACAATTGAACCGTGCTATGGTGGAATAGTTATATTTTGTAAATAAATATTGATGTGTTAGATTAATGACATATGGTCAATTGACATTAATAATGATGAAATGGTAGAATTTATATGTAAATAAGAAATTTATAAATAAATATGGGATACATGTCACGATCCCCTCCCCACAAAGTGTACCCCTCCTGGGCCGGCAATATAAGAAGTGAGATAATGACCCCCGAGTCCCGCCTCCAGTAGGCCCCAGGTTGGCGACTAGCACTGAGGGTATAGTAAAAACACAAATGGGAGGCATTGCCCTCTAAGAGAACGCATGTGGAAGAGAGAGGTAAGATAGACACCAATCAACTCCAACACAGAACAGGAATATTAAAGAAACCGAAGTGCATATATGAAACGTCATGAAAAAGTACTACAACTGGAAGGGAAAAACTATAATTACCCAAAAGAATATAAAAACAGCAGTAACCACAAGCCCAAAGAGCTCCTGCAACCACAAGCTAGTAGTAACCACCCTGATCTCCAACCTGATCCAAGTGAGCTGAAAAATATTTTATATATACATCGGGTGAGTATAACAGTATACTAAGTAGGATTCTATCCCAATCATGTCGTGCAAAATTAAAGAAAGCATGCTAAAGCACAGTGAACAACAAGTGAAACTAATTCGTCACCTAAACTTGTACACTATGTTACCAACATCACAATGGCTACTCTCACCAAGTAACACATATAAGAATATAGCATATGGTAAAGAATATCAAGGGTACCCCGCTACTACTTCCCAACTGGTTTGCCGCATTGTCCCAACATCGCACGTCCTTAGCATCTCTCTCCAAAAGGCTTGCCCGCAGACACCTGGGCGAAGCACCACAATGTGCACCTTGTGCAACACAAAGGCTTGCCCGCAGAAACCTGGCCGAACCACCACATCATCTTCACAATGAAAAGTAACCATGTAGCTTCCGGGAGCCACCACATCTCGCATAACGTGTATCATATGTCGGGTATTATACCTCAAGCCATTACAACCTTCACACAGAGTAAGGATCCTCAATCCATCACAGCCTATACATGTTACACCTATGGTAGTCCATATGATACTATATCCAGAATATATGTGTGTTAATAACCAAAATCCATTATATCCCTCTACACACATATATGTGTAAAACTAACCATTGTGCCTACCAGCACAAGTATCTACCAAGAGAAGAGAGCAGGGCTAAAGGGGGTAGTGAGCCATTCAACCTCCCATTGTAATGTTGGAAAAAACACCCCTCAAGGCTCAGAATCCCCAGGGTATCAGTTGCCTTACTAACAGGGTGGATAGTGTATAGAAACAAAAAAATGTACAAAATATAATATATCTCACATCCACACTGTGGGAATAACCTAGTCATAGACAGAACTTCAGCTAATGTCTCTCTGACTCCGGGCTACTACTTCTATGACTAGGTATCCTATAAGAACACAACCATTTAAAGAACTTTATTAGATTACTCCATTCCCTTTTTATCAGTTCTACTTTACGTTAATTAATTAATTATTATTAATTAACCATGAAAAATTCCACATTAAACTTCATTAGCATCACACCCAAAATCAACAGACTTCAAAATATCATCCTCATTATTAAGTTCCATAAAACCCCATCCCCATGGGTTAACACCATTTATTCAAATATTCATTACGAAATTACTTTCCCACATTCCCTGGCATTCAAGAAAAACATTCTAATCTACTAAACACAAGGGGGATCAACAACGTTAGTAGATGTACAACCTGTCGAGTCTTTTCTGCTTATAGAAAGAGCATAGACCCATCATCCCTTGAGAAACGTAACCCGGAAATCACGTGTCATAACCCATGTGTCATCGCCTCTTTCAGAAGAAGGGTAATCAAGACCAGCTTCCTTGAGTAGTGGGGAAGAGTAAAGTAGATAAACAACAAATAAGAAACATCAAGCATCCAAAAAACACATCCATCCCATTCCATCATCTCTGGTGTCCTCCCCGACACTCATATGAATAAACAGATGCATCTCTCTACTCTAGGAGTCATCTGATGCCACAACAAAAAGGCCTCCATGCCCCCACATATCTCAACAACCATCCATGATCACATCACAACACAAGCAGTAGAAAAAACAATCATCACATCAATTGGGTTGTTGGCCCTTTAACCATCAAGAGGGTAACTCAGAACCCATTATGGAATTATCAAATAATCAGTTCCTTAATCCATATTGAATTAACAGATTTATTATTTTTAGGTTCCAAATTTGGGAAACCTAATCAGAAAGCTATCACAATTAGTTAAACATACTTACTGCGCCAATCGGATTGAAATTAAATTCTAATAAGAACAATATCCGTTCACATGCCTCTTTATCTTTAGCCAAACCATTATCAATTAATCCCAATTTACGTTCTTTACTGATTTCCATCAAGAACGAACATCAAAGAAAAGAAAGCATAGATATCACACTATCTAGAAAAATAGGATGCAATAACATACGATCGATATCAATTTATTTATCTGGATAAAATATTTATTATTTCAATTACATTTTAATCCAGTGGTATTAAACATGCTAAAAATATAGTTGCACGTAAAATAAAAGAGAAGCAACAAATCCCCTACCTCAAACCGTTCCTTATGTTCTTTATCCACACAACGTTTCATGATCCTCCTCTCACGACAACTGCATCCACCCAAGGATGACACGGTACGATAGCACCAATCAAACCGCATGAAAAAAACAATTAAAATCATGGAGATTACATGATATAAAATTTATGGGAGACATATGGGAAGATTATCCCCAAATGAATGATGATAAAAAATGCCTTATATCAAAGATTTACTGATATAACTCATTGCATCCAAAGTAGATTGGAACTAATCCCGCGAGTAAATATTTATTGTAAAACTATTATAGGAAGGATTGAAAGGTTCTAGTGTCCCATAGCTGAGAAAAAGGATGATGGCCAAGGGAGGATGATATCTAGCCCCCTTTTTGAATATTTAATGGGGAGACGGTTTAAGATTCGCTTGATTATCCATTAAAAACAGATCGCATTAACCCACGTGGTTTGACCATGTAAAAAATCCCGAGCCATGTGAATAATTATTATAGGAGCTATGGCTTTTGAATCGGCCTTAGAGTCCTTAAAATGAGGCTTTAAATGCATTTTATGCCAAAGGAAACACTAAAGGGGTGAAACTGTAGGAAGCTGTAAACACTATAGACCTATCGTTACTGTACACCTACCATTCGAGGTTACCAATAGACCTCAACGTTCTAGAAACTCTGTTCAAGTCTACCGTTAGAAGGTTAGCGTTAGAAGGATACCATTCTGGTAACACTGTTCATGGTCACTATTAGAAGGATACCATTATAGAAACACTATTCATGGTTACCGTTATAAGGATACCGTTAGAAGGTTACCATTCTGGAAAAACTTTTTATGGTCACCGTTCGAATGTTATCATTAGAAGGTTACCATTCTGGAAAAACTGTTCATGGTAACCATTAAAAAGTTACTGTTAGAAGGTTACTGTTCTAGAAACACTGTTCACAGAATTGAAAAATTGGCAAACAATTGGGAGAAAGACCCCCAAACCTCCCAGAACACCTCACAAACCTTAATTCAACAAAATATTGGACCAAAGAGGTCCAAGCCATTACATTAGATACCTCTAAAAACATTCTCATCCACAAGAATTGAAAATCAGCCTAGAAGAAAAGAGGGGTCGTAACAACCACCCTGTAAGATACCTCTTAGGGGAAAGACACCCTGATTTGTTTGAAAGCTGAAAAAAAAAACCATGACATCCAAGAGAAAGGGAACAAACATTACATATCCAAACAATTTAAGCATAACATCACATCAAATGTACATAAATGAATAGATCATATAAAACATAGCACATCAACTTAAAACAGCTCTGGGTACTGGAAACTCATATGTGAATCACGTTCCCAGGTACTCTCCTGTAACACCCCAATCTTCCACGGTACGTTTCCCTTTGAATAATGCGATAGCGTGTGTTGTACGCAACACCGAGTTCTAACACACACCACAACTAATTAAACTAGCCGTTGTAGTAATACCTACTTTTTGAAATCATATATATTTTATATTTCAAAATGGACTTCATTTTTGGATTCGGAATATTGAAATTAGCCTAGGGTGAAATTTTGGTACTTTTCGGATAACTTTTATATTTTGATGAATAGTGAAAATTACTAAATTTTAATTAAAATCAACTTTTTTAATCAAAATAATTAATATTGATAAATTATGAATTTGAGTGGTTTTAAAGTATATTTAGAATACATTTTTACCATTTAATTTAATGTTTTTCATTGGACATAATTTCACAATTAAACCAGACATAAACAAGTGTCAATCTTTTGATAGTTATTATCTCTTAAAAACACACTTTTTATTTTAACAACGGGAATTAATTTTTAATTAATTTCTGCCACTTCTGTGTTTTGAATTTGGAAAAATTGATTACATATTTGGAATCAGGATGTCCAAATTATGTAAATAGGTAACTTTTATTTTTACACATTTTGAATAATTACTGCGGTAAATATTTTATTTACCATGGTTAAAGTGTAAATCCGGTAAATAAGGGTTAAAAAATAATATTATAATAATACAAAATTACCCTAAAACGTGTCCTAACATTATTGGTGGACACATACCCGACCATGGTCATCCTTGGGTCGATTTGGGGACCCCTTAGAGCCACTTGTATGTGGTAGGGACACATTATATTAATAAAGTTAAAATAAAAATAAAAATGGCATAAGCTTACATCTTTTAGAAGAACAATTTTTACATAGGGTTATACATGTTGGATTTTCCATTATAAATATTCATTAGAAATCTAAAAAGATTTCCTACATAATGATATTTTATTTATAATTTTTAGACATCAAATAATTTAAATTATTAATGACACAATAATGATGCAATGTTTACCTCATTAATAAATCATTTAAATAAATAAGATTATAATGATAAAAATATTATCTAAAACCTGTCCAATTCTTATTGGTTGATGTTATTTAGAATATGAGTCATCTTATATTCGACCTCAAGGATTTTTGGACCATTATAAACCGAATATAATTATATTATAAAGTAATACATTCACTCTTTCCTAAAGAGCCTCTCCTCTCCCTTATAAAAGAAGACCACTTCTACTCATTCCTCACACCTCTCAAGCCACTTGTCTCGTCCAAACCCTGCCCAAATACTCTCCCAACTTCCCTCACTACAACCTATAGGCATTAGTTTGATCAGAAATCCAACCTAAGGAGCCCTTTTGATCAAATCAAAAGGAAGAACCCGAAGAAGAGGTAATGTTTTCACCACCCCTTTTCAAGTTCCTTTCTTCTTCCACTTCTTCTTTCTTTGTTCTTACCATTATAAAATAATAACTCCAGTATCTCACATATACTGTGATGTTATTATAAATATGGTACAACCATATTCAGTATTCTATCCACCCTTTGAATAACATGTCACTATACGTGCGTACGTACGGCTTACCGTCTCCACGTCGTGGTGTAATTGTTATTCAATATATTATTATTTGGATGGGTATAATAATGATGTGAAACTCATGTAAATAATAAATATAACATGTTAATTATTCTGTATATATGATATAACATCCATTTTTATATTATTTTAATATCAAAAGAATGATATTGTCGCTCGTGCGTACGTACGGACTACCGTCTCCACAAACGCGATAAGATTCATTCTCCATCGTATCCATTCAAGTATTATTATCATTTTAGCGTTAAAAATAATGTTAATATCATTCTGATTATGAATAAGATATAATCTATCCATTACAAACATTTCTTACGTAACCAAACATTTAAGAAGAACGAATCGATTATCACCTGAAATGACGATAATACTAAGATATTATTAATAAAGAAATGTTAAAAGATCATATATGATATCATATTGATGTATATGATTATTTTATAATTTAATAACAATGTTTTAATTATTATACAGGAGGTTAACATACCATCGACTAAGGGAAAGTTCAAGGTAAGGGTTATTTCACAATCTCTTCATTATCCGAGGTTGTTTATATGTAATAATCTACTGGGATCTCGTTATCATCCACATCCATGTTTCTTAAAAATGTATTTCAAAACATTTTTACTATTTACTAGAATATGAGTTAAAGTCATTTATACCCTTTTTGACTTTTATAAGTGGTTTATAAAGGAATCTTTCGGTCGTTTTCAAAACAAGGTCCTTTTTAACCTTTTCGACAGAATTAAGGTAAGAATGTTTTTTTTAACTTATACGGCGGGTGCGGCTATTTTCTGCCGTTATAAAATCTTCAAAGCTTCCCTTACAAGCTTATAAGAATAGTTTCAAAGAAAATTTTTTATTTTATATGGATCTTAAATGATTTCAAAATAAAAGGAGATATTTCTTTAAAAAGAATATTGATTTCATCTATGTCAACATCCTTTGATGGATTTTAAGATTATTTGAAGTTGATTTATTATGATACAAAACTTCTATATTGTATTGAAGGTTTTGTGATATGTTTGACTGTGGATGTGCTATCTTTATACCATTCATAGTTTATGGTGAAATTATTTACATTCCGTATGCTAGTTTTAATACGAATGTTTATGTTATGTTTAAACCTTTTCATATGGGAATGCATTGGACTTAGTAAGTGACGGGTGGAGCCCGCTATAGCTCCTTGATGCATCGGTAGGTCTCATGAGACAAACTAGTGTCTTGGCACAAGGCCTTGACAAAATATTATTTGTAGTCTTGGCACGAGGCCTTGACTATGTGGTTATGATAGTCTGGCATTAAGCATTCCAGCATTATGAAAGTGGTTATTGATTTTTGCATGTGATTATTCGATTAGTAGAATATCCATGTGAATAAGTAAATGGCATTATTTCATTTTATTTATGCCATACCATGTTGAAAGTTCATGTTTGAAAGGCTTTTGTTTTAGTTATACATTGCCTTAAATGTTTATTCTTATTTATAAAAGTTTCCGCTATATTGTTATCCTTACTGGGCATTTGAGCTCACCCCTTTTCTATGTTTTATTTTTCCCAGGAAGTGAAGAAGTAAATTATGAATGACCTGCAGGGATATTATGTGGGGATATGAGTGTGGATTATGGAGAAATTATGTTGTTGTAGTAGTTTTTCATTTTATGATGTAATGTAAAACTTATGAATATATCTAGTGTTTCCAAGGCTACTAAACCAATCGGTCTTTCGAGATTTGATCTTTCTTGTGATCATGCCAATGTTATGTAATAATGCACCGACTCTGGGTAACTAGGGTCGGGGCGTTACAGTTGGTATCAGAGGAAGTTTAGTACAAACCTTGGAAGCTAGATTTAGATAAACTCTTATTAGAGCACGTAGACCTAAGATGAACATTGAGGATTAGTATAGAAGAGCTTCCTAGAATTTTGGTATTGTAGAGATTTTGTGAGTTTTCCGAGCAATACATCCTTGTCTAGATATGAGCAGGTATAGGCGGCTCTGGCACAGATGTACCTAGGGGTAAAACCCGAAAACACCGCTTTGAGCTAGACTCGAACGGGAACTGGTGCACGACAACGGGCCTTGCTGCACTCTTGGTTATGACACTCCTAGGGGATATGCTTAGGATAACTCTCATTTTCATTACAAATCATTATGAAGGGTTTATGAGTATATAATTCCTCAAAGAAAACATTTTTATGATTATGGATTATATCCATAAATAGTTCAATTTATGTTAAGTGTTTTATAAGTATGGGATTATGTATTTTGATTCATAAACTAATCTAGTTTATGCCATTGTTTAGAAATGGCTCCTAGTGGAAGAAATGGAAACCGTATCAATGCACGCACTCCATGTAGGGATTTCCCTCCTGCTCAAGATAATTATAGTGGAGCTGGTGATGCAACTGGAGCCGATCAGCTAATCACCATACTAGGACAACTTACTCAGGTTATGAATAATAACCTTACCCGTATGGAGCACCCTGATCCACAGCATGGAGGATCAATGTTAGATCGATTCATGAGGCAACAACCACCAACGTTCAATGGGAGTACAAATCCCTTAGTAGCTGAGCAATGGATAAATTCCCCAGAGAAAATATTTCAGGCTTTGGGGAGCAGTGAAAGGGAAAAAGTTATCATGGCAGTTTACCGCCTCACTAGAGATGCTGATCAATGGTGGTCATTGATTCAAAACATGAAGGAAGATGATGAAGTATTAAATATGGAATGGAGGGAGTTCAAAGTTCTGTTTTTAGAAAAATACTTCCCTCGCGACCATCGAGCAGATATAGAAAGGCAATTTCTAAGTCTGAGACAGAAGGAGGATGAGAATGTCGCAAAGTATGAGGCTAACTTTACAAGGTTAGCAAGGTACGCTGGTGATTATATACGTAACCAAAGAAGTAAGATTGATCGTTTCTTTGATGGGTTAAAACCATTTCTCCGTCGAGCATTAGTCTCACAATCCTTTTCATCGTAGGAAGACATTGTCTCATGTGCTATCAAGACCGAAAAGGAATTCTCTAAGTCTTATGACTTTAAAGAAAAGCAAGAGAATAAGAGACCTGCTGATCAATCTGGGAATGGAAATAAGGGGAAGAAGGGAAAGGTTGAATATCCATCCTATGGTAAATGCGGGAAGAAACACCCTGGTACTTGCTTGAAGGGAATGGGAGTCTTTTACAAGTGTGGTGAAAAAGGCCACCAAGCTCATGATTGCAAAGGGAAGAAGGAAGACACCAACGTTCAGTGCTACAATTGCAGGGAGATGGTACATTATGCGAATGAATGTCCTAAGCGTCAGGAGAACTTACCTCAGAAAAGGCCAAGGGATCAAGGCCAGGCTTATGCTATCACTACTGCTGAGGTAGAAGCTCCGAAAGACGTGGTGGCAGGTAATTTAATGGTTTCCTCAAATTTAGAAAATGCATTATTTGATTCTGGATCATCGCATTGTTTCATATCTTCCCAGTTTGCTAAGAAAATTAGATATTTCCAATTTGATTTAATAAGGGAGTTGTCAGTTAAAACTCCTAAGGGAAGTATCATTGCAACAAAGTTTTGTGAATCAGTCCCCATTAGAGCACATAAATTTTCTTTATCTTCTGATCTCATCGTCATACCTATGATTGAGTTTGATATAATCCTCGGTATGGACTGGCTTTCAGACTATGATGCGAAGATTTATTGTAAGAAGAAAGAGGTTACGATTCTTGATGATAATGATAAGGAACACCTTATTTTTAGAGCAGAATCGTCACCACCTAATTCTTATTTAGATCCACCCCCAGTAGCTCAACTTAATTCAATTATTGGGGAGGAAGAGAATGAAATAACTGTCGGTGAGGAAAGGAATGTTCAAATAGAGGATGTACCTGTTGTGAAAGAATTTGTAGATGTATTTCCGGAAGATTTACCTGGACATCCTCCAGAACGAGAAGTTGAGTTTTCCATTGATTTGATTCCTGGATCAAGGCCTATATCGAAGACCCCTTATAGAATGGCCACTATAGAATTAGTCGAACTAAAGAGACAACTAGAGGAATTGAGTAATAAGGGATTTATTCTCCCTAGTGTTTCTCCATGGGGAGCCCCTGTTCTTTTTGTTAAAAAGAAAGATGGATCTATGAGGTTATGTATCGACTACAGGGAGATCAATGCTATAACGATAAAGAACAAGTATCCCCTACCTCGTATTGATGATTTATTTGACCAACTGCATGGAGCTCAATACTTTTCAAAGATTGACCTTCGATCTGGATACCATCAGTTGTGTGTGAAGAAGGAAGACATTCCGAAGACAGCATTTCGAACCAGGTACGGGCATTATGAGTTTACCGTAATGCTGTTTGGATTGACTAATGCACCCTCTGTATTCATGGATCTGATGAATAGAGTTTTCAAGGAGTATCTCGATGAATTTGTGGTGGTATTTATTGATTATATCTTGGTATACTCCAAAACCTACGAAGATCATGAAAATCACTTGCGCGTTATCTTGAAGACTCTGAGGAGGCATGAATTATATGGGAAGTTTAGAAAGTGTGAATTCTGGCTTCAGGATATTTCTTTTCTTGGCCATATTGTCTCTAAAGATGGAATCTCTGTTGATCCTTCTAAGACCAAGGCAATCCAAGAATGGCCAGCACCTACGAGTATAACTGAGGTACGTAGTTTTATTGGTTTGGCAGGTTATTATCGACGTTTCGTCCAGAATTTTGCCTGATTGGCTAACCCATTAACGAAGCTCACACGTAAAGGGGTTAAATTTGTTTGGACAAAAGAGTGTGAAGAATGTTTCGAAGAACTGAAGAGAAGATTAGTCAATTCTCCTATATTGACTCTACCATCGGGGAATGATGGGTTCGTTATTTATAGTGATGCATCAAAGAAAGGACTTGGTTGTGTCCTTATGCAGAATGATAGAGTTATTGCCTATGCATCACGACAGTTGAAAATTCATGAACAAAACTATCCTACTCATGATCCTGAGTTAGTAGCTGTGATCTTTGCTTTGAATATATGGAGACACTACCTCTATGGTGAAAAAATGTGAGATTTATACTGATCACAAGAGTTTGAAGTATATTTTATCACAAAAAGAACTCAACATGAGGCAAAGGAGATGGCTTGAATTACTCAAGGATTATGATTGCACGATATACTACCACCCGGGGAAAGCAAACAAGGTGGCAGATGCTTTGAGCAGAAAAGACCATGGAGTTTTGAACATGATGAGAATTGAAAGGGATCCAATTTTCATGGATCTAGTGAAGATGGACATGGGAATAACCAGGGAAGGTGAAACATCAATGCTTTTTCAAATGGTTGCAAAACCATCTTTACTAGAAAGGATTAAGAGTTCTCAGACCGATGATGAAGAATTCCAAAAGAAGATTAAAGCTGTGAATGATGGGAGATTGAGAGACTTTGTGTATGAAGATGGAATTTTGAAATTCGGGAAGAGACTTTGTGTTCCCGATTTACCTGATCTAAAAAGGGAATTGTTGGATGATGCTCATAGTTCCAATTTCTCTATACACCCTGGGAGCACAAAAATGTATAGAGATTTGAAGGAACATTTTTTGTGGGACAACATGAAGAGGGAGATTGCTGATTTTGTGTCAAGATGTATGGTTTTTCAACAAGTGAAAGCTGGAAGGCAACATCCTGGAGGAGTCATGCAACCTCTTCCCATACCGGAGTGGAAATGGGACAATATTACGATGGACTTTGTCATGGGGATACCAAAGACTCCTAGAAGGAACGATGAAATATGGGTTATTGTTGATCGTCTTACCAATTCAGCACATTTTCTTGCTATAAGAGAAGATCTACCCCTGGAACGTCTAGTAAGACTATACATTAATGAAGTTGTGAGACTTCATGGAGTACCCCTGTCGATTGTTTCTGATCGTGATCCCCGTTTTACTTCAAGATTTTGGAAAAGTCTTCAGAAATATCTGGATACTGAACTTCATTTGAGCACTGCTTACCACCCTCAGACAGATGGACAATCAGAATGGACTATTCAAACCCTAGAAGACATGTTGAGATCTTGCTCACTTGACTTTCAGGGTATGTGGGATCAATATTTACCACTGGTAGAATTTTTCTATAACAATAGCTTCCATTCGAGTATTCAGATGGCACCATATGAAGCGTTATACGGAAAGAGATGTCGTACACCAACCTGTTGGGATGAGGTTGGTGAAAGAAAACTTGTAGGCCCAGAACTGGTGGAGGAAACGGTGGAAAAGGTGAAGGTAATCCAAAATCACATCAAAGCAGCTCAAAGTAGGCAGAAGAGCTATGCCGATAATCGAAGGAAGGATTTGGAATTTCAAGTCGGTGATCATGTTTTCTTGAAGGTATCTCCATGGAATGGATTCATACGTTTTGGTAAGAAAGGTAAATTGAGTCCCAGGTACATCGGACCTTTCGAAATTCTAGAACGAATTGGGGTTGTAGCTTACCGATTAGCAATTCCGCCAAGTCTCACCAAAGTTCACGATGTGTTCCACGTATCTCTGTTGAGAAAATACATGCCTGACCCAACGCATGTACTCACCTATGAGGAATTAGAACTGGAACCCGATCTGTCTTATTGTGAAGAGCCTGTCAGGATTCTTGATACAAGAGAACAAGTTCTGAGAAACCGGACGATGCGTCTGGTAAAAGTTTTGTGGAGAAATCATAAGATGGAAGAGGCAACGTGGGAACCCGAGGAACTTATGATGAAGAACCACCCGAGTCTTTTTATGCATTAATACCCTAGAAATTGCGAGGACGCAATTATTTGAAGGAGGGGAGAATGTAACACCCCAAGCTTCCACGGTACGTTTCCCTTCGAATAATGCGATAGTGTGTGTTGTACGCAACACCGAGTTCTAACACACACCACAACTAATTAAACTAGCCGTTGTAGTAATACCTACTTTTTGAAATCATATATATTTTATATTTCAAAATGGACTTCATTTTTGGATTCGGAATATTGAAATTATCCTAGGGTGAAATTTTGGTACTTTTCGGATAACTTTTATATTTTGATGAATAGTGAAAATTACTAAATTTTAATTAAAATCAACTTTTTTAATCAAAATAATTAATATTGATAAATTATGAATTTGAGTGGTTTTAAAGTATATTTAGAATATATTTTTACCATTTAATTTAATGTTTGTCCTTGGACATAATTTCACAATTAAACCAGACATAAACAACTGTCAATCTTTTGATAGTTATTATCTCTTAAAAACACGCTTTTTATTTTAACAATGGGAATTAATTTTTAATTAATTTCTGCCACTTCTGTGTTTTGGATTTGGAAAAATGGATTAAATATTTGGAATCAGGATGTCTAAATTATGTAAATAGGTAACTTTTATTTTTACACATTTTGAATAATTATTGCGGTAAATATTTTATTTACCATGGTTAAAGGGTAAATCCGGTAAATAAGGGTTAAAAAATAATATTATAATAATACAAATTTACCCTAAAACATGTCCTAACCTTATTGGTGGACACATACCCGACCATGGGCATCATTGGGTCGATTTGGGGACCCCTTAGATCCACATTTATGTGGTAGGGACACATTATATTAATAAAGTTAAAATAAAAATAAAAATGGCATAAGATTACATCTTTTAGAAGAATAATTTTTACATAGGGTTATACATGTTGGATTTTCGATTATAAATATTCATTAGAAAGATAAAAAGATTTACTACATAATGATATTTTATTTATAATTTTTAGACATCAAATAATTTAAATTATTAATGACACAATAATGATGAAATGTTTACCTCATTAATAAATCATTTAAATAAATAAGATTATAATGATTAAAATATTATCTAAAACCTGTCCAATTCTTATTGGTTGATGTTATTTAGAATATGAGTCATCTTATCTTAGACCTCAATGATTTTTGGACCATTATAAACCGAATATAATTATATTATAAAGTAATACTTTCACTCTTTCCTAAAGAGCCCCTCCTCTCCCTTATAAAAGGAGACCACTTCTACTCATTCCTCAAACCTCTCAAGCCACTTGGCTCGTCCAAACCCTTCCCAAATACTCTCCCAACTTCCCTCACTACAACCTAGAGGCCTTAGTTTGATCAGAAAGCCAACCTAAGGATCCCTTTTGATCAAATCAAAAGGAAGAACCCGAAGAAGAGGTAATGTTTTCACCACCCCTTTTCAAGTTCCTTTCTTCTTCCACTTGTTCTTTCTTTGTTCTTACCATTCTAAAATAATAACTCCAGTATCTCACATATACTTTGATGTTATTATAAATATGGTACAACCATATTCAGTATTCTATCCACCCTTTGAATAACATGTCACCATACGTGCGTACGTACGGCTTACCGTCTCCACGTCATGGTGTAATTGTTATTCAATATATTATTATTTGGATGGGTATAATAATGATGTGAAACTCATGTAAATAATAAATATAACATGTTAATTATTCTGTATATATGATATAACATCCATTTATATATTATTTTAATATCAAAAGAATGATATTGTCGCTCGTGCGTACGTACGGACTACTCTCTCCACAAACGCGATAAGATTCATTCTCCATCGTATCCATTCAAGTCTTATTCACATTTTAGGGTTAAAAATAATGTTAATATCATTCTGATTATGAATAAGATATAATCTATCCATTACAAACATGTCTTACGTAACCAAACATTTAAGAAGAACGAATCGATTATCACCCGAAATGATGATAATACTAAGATATTATTAATAAAGCAATGTTAAAAGATCATATATGATATCATATTGATGTATATGATTATTGTATAATTTAATAACAATTTTTTAATTATTATACAGGAGGTTAACATACCATCGACTAAGGGAAAGTTCAAGGTAAGGGTTATTTCACAATCTCTTCATTATCCGAGGTTGTTTATACGTAATAATCTACTGGGATCTCGTTATCATCCACATCCATGTTTCTTAAAAATGTATTTCAAAACATTTTTACTATTTACTAGAATATGAGTTAAAGTCATTTATACCCTTTTTGACTTTTATAAGTGGTTTATAAAGGAATCTTTCGGTCGTTTTCAAAACAAGGTCCTTTTTAACCTTTTCGACAGAATTAAGGTAAGAATGTTTTTTTTAACTTATACGGCGGGTGCGGCTATTTTCCGCCGTTATAAAATCTTCAAAGCTTCCCTTACAAGCTTATAAGAATATTTTCAAAGAAAATGTTTTATTTTATATGGATCTTAAATGATTTCAAAATAAAAGGAGATATTTCTTTAAAAAGAATATTGATTTCATCTATGTCAACATCCTTTGATGGATTTTAAGATTATTTGAAGTTGATTTATTATGATACAAAACTTCTATATTGTATTGAAGGTTTTGTGATATGTTTGACTGTGGATGTGCTATTTTTATACCATTCATAGTTTATGGTGAAATTATTTACATTTGGTATGCTAGTTTTAATACGAATGTTTATGTTATGTTTAAACCTTTTCATATGGGAATGCATTGGACTTAGTAAGTGACGGGTGGAGCCCGCTATAGCTCCTCGATGCATCGGTAGGTCTCATGAGACAAACTAGTGTCTTGGCACAAGGCCTTGACAAAATCTTATTTGTATTCTTGGCACGAGGCCTTGACTATGTGGTTATGATAGTCTAGCATTATGCATTCCAACATTATGAAAGTGGTTATTGATTTTTGCATGTGATTATTAGATTAGTAGAATATCCATGTGAATATGTAAATGGCGTTATTTCATTTTATTTATGTCGTACCATGTTAAAAGTTCATGTTTGAAAGGATTTTGTTTTAGTTATACATTGCCTTAAATGTTTATTCTTATTTATAAAAGTTTCCGCTATATTGTTATCCTTACTGGGAATTTGAGCTCACCCCTTTTCTATGTTTTATTTTTCCCAGGAAGTGAAGACGTACATTATGAATGACCTGCAGGGATATTATGTGGGGATATGAGTGTGGATTATAGAGAAATTATGTTGTTGTAGTAGTTTTTCATTTTATGATGTAATGTAAAACTTATGAATATATCTAGTGTTTCCAAGGCTACTAAACCAATCGGTCTTTCAAGATTTGATCTTTCTTGTGATCATGCCAATGTTATGTAATAATGCACTGACTCTGGGTAACTAGGGTCAGGGCGTTACATCTCCTCTATGCCACTGTGTCTCCACATGATACGAACTATGGGAATAGAACATCTACACAACACCTTCTCCTTGTGGTCTTGTATCTCTACATGTCGTTCCTAAAATGTTTCATCATCATCAAAATCGATCTCTTTCCAATCGATTATGTGAGAGCCATCAGAAAGATATTGACGAAGTTGTGATATGTGGAAAAAATCTTGTATCTGACTCATCTGGGGGTAGTGCTACTCGATACGCCACAACTCCAACACCAGCTAACACCTCGAAAGACCCAACAAACCGAGGAGAAAGCTTACTTCCACGACCAAACCTTCGATGCCCAAGACGGTGAGTCACCTTCCAAAACACATGATCCCAGACATTAAACTCCAGGGGTCTCCTCATTTGATCATCATATGATTTATGACGATGGTGTGCTATCTTCATCCTCTCACGAATCACTTGAACCATCTCTGTTGTGTTCTGCACTAGTTCCATTTTTAGAATTGCTGACACTCTGACCCCAGTCTAGCACAACGGAGAACGACAAGGCCAACCATTCAAGGAATCAAATAGTTCCATACCGATGGAAGAGTGAAAACTATTATTGTAAGAAAACTCCACCAAAGGTAAGTGCCTCATACATGAAACTCTAAATTTAAGAACACAAGAGCGTAACATGTCGGCAAGAGTCTGGATGGTTCACTCTATCTGACCATATGTTTGAGGATGAAAAGCAGTGTTAAGGCATAGTTGAGAACCGAAAGCATTTCAGAGACCTCTCCACACCCTGGAGGTAAAATGAGGATCTTGATCAGAAATGATCATCCTAGAGCCTCCATGATGTCTCACCACCTCCAATAGATACTACCTCGACAAAACTTCCCTTGAGCATGACTTATTTGATTGCTATGGAGTGGGACGATTTTTTTAAATGATCCACTACCACCCAAATAGCATCATGTCATCCTGGAGCTCGAGGTAAACCAGTAACAAAGTCCATTGAGTTGTCCTCCCACTTCCACTGAGGAATATCTAATGGATGGAGAAGACCACTAGGAACACGGTGTTCGGCCATCAACTTCTAGAAAACTAAACATCGAGACACAAACTCTACAACAGCACACATCAGCCCAGGCCACCAAACCAGACTCTTTAAGGATCGGTACATCTTTATCACACCAGGATGTAATACTAAAGGTGAACTGTGAAACTCTCTCAGAACCATCTCACGGATCATCAAGGGAACAAAAATCCCTCCATGATAAAACACTCGGTGTTATTCATCCTATGACCAACCATCAGAGGCCTCACCACAAACAACTCAGTCTCTCCAAAACTCAACCTCAAGATCTCCCAACTGGGAATCTTCCACCTTCTGCATCAGGGATGACTGTACCGTGATCTAAAAATACAGCCTCTACTCCCAAACTTCTCTCATATCAAGATGTAATGCTTACAGTTCTTCAATTACTCTCCATGAATCACCAGATTCATGCACAACATCAATATGTGACTTTTGACTCAGCGCATCAGCTAAAAATTCCCCTTTCAAGGTGTATACAATATTTCGATGTCGTATTCCAATAAGAACTCCATCCACCGACACTATATCAAGTTCAAGTCATGCTGGGAGAAAACATACCTCAAACTCTTATGATCGGTAAAAACCACAAAGTGCTTACCAATGAGGTAATCTCTCTACAACATCAGAGAAAACACCAAGGCTGCCAACTCAAGATTGTGAGTGGCATAGTTACATTCATGGGGACATTACTACCGAGACCCATATGAAACAAAGGATATTTATTTTACCATAACACAACCAAATCCCAGATGTGAAGCATCGTAGAAAACATCAAATTGAACTCCCTCAGCCAGAAGCCAAAGGATTGGAGCACTTATTAACTTATCCTTTAGATACTCGATAGCTGCCTGATGCTAATCAGTCCATATGAATGCCTGATCCTTCCTGGTAAATGTTTTCAGAGGAGTCACAACTTGTGAGAAATTGGCTACAAACCTACTATAGTAGCCAGCGAGACCAATGAAAATTCTCACTTCTAACACTGTCTTGTGGGAATCCCAAGACACAAATACTTCTATCTTCGATGGTTCCACAAGAACTCCCTGTTGGGACACAACATTCACTAAGAAACAGACTTATTGACCGCAAAACTCACACATCGGCAACTTCCCAAATAGCTGATGTTTACGAAGAACTCCCAAAACATCATGTGGATTCTCTGCATGCTCCTCTTCAGATGTGGAGTACACAAGGATGTCTTTGATGAAAACCACCGAAAACTTGTCCAGGAACTCACGTAACATATCATTAATCAATCCCATGAACAAAGTTGGAGCGTTCTACATGCCGAACGACATTACAACAAACTCATAATTCCCATGACGAAAACAGAAAGCAGTCTTCGGGATATCCTCATCCTTTACACACATCTGATGATATCTTGACCGAAAATAGATATTTGAGAATTAAATTGCACCCTTTAGTTGATCTAATAAATCATTAATCCATGGAATAGGATAGAGATTTTTTATTTTCACTTAGTTTAAGCGATGATAATCGACACAGAACCGAAAACTGTTGTCAGCCTTCTTCGTGAACAAAACCGGTGCACCCCACAGCGACACACTTGGCCAAAAAAACCACACTATAACAGACCATCAAGATGTATACGTAGCTCTCATAACTCAAAAGGGGTAATCCTATATGGATACATAGAGATAGGAGATGCTCAATGCCTATAGCTCAATCCCAAACTCAATCTCCCATCGAGGGGGGTCATGCTACAATCGCTTCTGGAAATACATCAGGATACTCTTCTACGACCCTATGAAACGCCACTTGCTCAACTGTTGAATAACTTGGAATAATCTCAGTCATAATAGATGATAAGGATGATATTCTCCTATGACCCATCCAATGATCTCGCTCACCAACAAACACCACTTGCTCTCAATCTATACCTTTGAAAAAAATCTTCTTCTTGAATCAATCCACGACAGCCTACACTGAATACAACCAATCCATACTGAGGATGAAATCATATGGTTGTAATTGTAAACATAAGAAATATCCCCAAGATCAGTGATTCCCCAACACTAGCTAACAATCTCTACATACTTCAAACAAGTCAGCATGACCTCCAATTGTCATAGTCAACGCCAAGGTCACTAGAAGCCTCTCTACCTCAAGTCCGAAAACATGGACAAGGGTAGGTGATATGAAGGATTTTGTAACCCATGAATCCAATAAGGCATACACCGAAGTGGAAAAGAAGCAAAGGGTGCCTCAAACGACATCTGGCACACCTGGAGCCGGCAACGCTAGAGCATGAAGCTGACCATGGCCTCCTCTACGACCTCTCTGACCCTGATGACGACCACCACCACGTCCTTGCTCTGCTCTCGAAGGACGGGCATAGTCGTGGGGTTGTCCTCTACCTGTCCCATCTAATCTCTGTTGATCTAAAGCTGGTGTAACTAGATGCTACTGCCTCATCAGGAACTGCCTCAATGAAGGAACCTGGAGCATAGCGCCTGGTGCGTGATGACCGAACGGAAAGGTTGAGCACTCTTATTGCTGATGGCCACGACCACTATAAGAAAAACAAGTGCCTGATCCCTTGGCATAAGACTGAGAGTTTCCACCTCTGGATAAGGAGATGTGAATTGCTGGGACCTACCCCAGGCTGAATGGAAACTCTTCTACACTAAAAACCGGGAACCTCAGACCACAACTATGCTTCTTGAGGAATCATGCAAATTCTCTTCTCGTGATGACCCGATCTGAGCCAAAGTCCTCTCGACAAACTCTACCCTAACCAGTTCCTCAAGATATGTTTTCATCATAAATGGAGTGACATGGCGTTTTATCTCTAGATGAAAACCCTCCTTGAAACGCATTGCCCTAGCCTCCTCATCTGGAAGCTGGTCTAAATCATATTGTAATAGGTTCCTGAAATGGATTCCAATCTCTCGGACACTAGAGGTCCCCTGTCAAAGGGTATGAAGCTCCGGACGACTGGAAGACTTCGCAATCAAAGAAAGAAACTCGACTCTAAACCTGTCTCATATTTCCTCCCATGAGATCGTTGACTCCTCACGATCCCCGAGGAACAAGAACCATCACTGCCTCGCTGCTCCATGTGGCGTCGTCATAACCAAGGACACCCAGTGATTCTTACGAGCACAAATCGAACTGAAGCGGATCTCGACCTCCTCTAACCAATCTTTCGTGACTGCATCTGAAAAAGATCCCTCATACTGCTACAGACTCTGTCACTGAAACACTCAGAGTGTCTTCCTCCAAGTGTCATTTTAGTCAACCTCTACCCTGTGGCGATCTGCTGGAAGAGCCTGCTGGACATTCTCTATGCACACCTGATGAGGAAATCGACCTGAAGCCATACCAATAAAATAACAAATTGTTAGAGGTCCTAGACCTGGAATATGGAAGACTCGATATTAATTAATTAATTGTATTCTTTTATTCATTATATGTTAACATGTCCCAAGTTCTACCCATTCAAACACAGGCACAAAGAAGAATGATGCATGATCCTTGCCTTTGTCTCTACTATGAAACTAGTATCACCTTGTTTAGTATCCATTGTAAACTAAAAGGTCCATACATGAGATCATAGGGGGCCTTAAACTCCTATGTCTCAGCCAGTGTCCAGTGTTTACCTCACTTTCTAAACATGAATGACACGGTTTCCCTACCAACCCATGCAACCTCACCTGTGCCTAACTCCAAACTCCATCCAATCCTTCAATTAATCCTCTGATACCACTCTGTCATGACCCCCTCCCCACAATGTGTACGCCTCCTAGGCTGGAAATGTGGGAAGGGAGATAATGACCCTAGATTCCCTCCTCCAGTATGCCCTGGGTTGGAGACTATCACTGAGGGTATAATAAATACCCCAATGGGAGGCATTTCCCTCTAAGAGAATGCATACAGAAGAGATAGATAAAATAGACACCAATTAACTCCAACTCAGATCTGGAATATAAAAGAAACCCAAGCGCATATATGAAATTTCATGAAAAAGTACTACAACTGGAAGGGAAAATAGAAAGTACCCAAATGAATTTAAAAACAGTAGTAACAACAAGCCCAAACAACTCCTGCAACCACAAGATAGTAGTAACCAGCCTAATCTCCAACCTACACCAAGTGTCCTAAAAAACAGTTTATATATACATAGGGTGAGTATAACAGTATACTCAGTAGTATTGTCTCTTATGCCTCTCGTGCAAAAGTAAAGAACGAATGTTAAATCACAATGAACAACAAGTGAAAATAACTCGTCACCTAAACTGGTACACTAAGATCCCTACCTCACCATTAATACTCTCACCAAGTAACACAAACAAGAGTATAGAATGTTGTAAAAAATATCAAGGGTACCATGCTTCTACATCCCCACTGGTTTGCCGCTTTTCCCCAAATTTCGCATGTCCTGAGCATCTCTCTACATAAAGTCTTTCCCACAAACACCTGGGTGAAGCACCACAATATTAACGTCATGCAACACAAAGGCTTTCCCACATACACCTTGGGGAAGGACCCCCCATCCTCACAACCAAAAGTTACCAGGTATGTTCCAGGAGCCACCACAGCTCGCATAACATGTATCATACCTCGGTTATTATACCTCAAACCATTACAACCCACACACGGAGTAAGGATCCTCAAGCCATCATAGCCTATAAAAGTTACACCTATAGTTGTCCATAGGATAATATATCCAGAATATATGTGTGTGAATAACCACAAGCCATTCTATTCCTCTATAAACATATATGGGAAAAAATAATGGTTGTTCCTACTAGCACAAGTATCGACCAAGAGAATAGATTGGGGCCAAAGTTGGTAGTCATCCATTCACCCTCCCATCAGAATGTAGGGAAAAACACCCCCAGAGCTAAGAATCCCCGGGGTGTCAGTTGCCTTACTGAAAGGGTGTAGTAGCATATAGAAACACCAAAAGTACATAATATACTATATCTCACAACCACACTAGGGAATAACCTAGTATTTGACACAACTGCAGCTAACGTCTCCTAGACTCTAGGATGCTACTTATAAGACTAGGTATCCTATATATACACAACCATTTAAAGAACTATTTTAGATTTCTTTGATACCATTTTATCAGTTCCACATTACGTTAATTAATTCATTAAAATTAATTAACCCTGAACAATTTCACATTAAACTTCATTAACATCACACCCAAAATCCACGGACTTCTAAATTTCAACCTCATCATTAACTTCCAAAAAACCCCATCCCCCTGGGTTAACTCCATTTATTCAAATATTCATTACGAAATTACATTCCCACATTCCCAGGCATTCTAGAAAAACATTTTAGCCAGCTAAACAAAATATGGATCCACACAGTGAGTAGATGTACTAACCGTCGAGTCTTTGCCACCTAGAGCAAGAGCATAGGCCCATACTCACTTGTGAAAAAAAATGGAATGCACGTGGCATACCCCGTGAATCTTCGCCTCTTTCGGAAGAAGGTTAAGCAAGACCAGCTACCTTGAGAAGTGGGAGAAATTAAAGCAGATAAAGAAAAAATAAGAAACAACAAGCATCCAATAATCACATCCATCCCATTTCATCGTCCTTGGTGTCCTCCCTGACACCCATATGCATAAACTGATGCATCTCGCAACTATAGGCGTCATCTGATACCACAACCAAAGGCCTACATGCCCCCACATATCACAACACCCATCCTGGATCACGTCACAACACAAGAAGTAGGAAAAAAACATCACATCAATTGGGCTATTGGCCATTTAACCATCAAGAGGGTAACTCAGAACCCTTTAAGGAATTATCAAAAAATTAGTTCCCCAATCCATCTTGAATTAAAAGATTTATTATTCATAGCTTCCAAATTCAGGAAACCTAATCAAAAAGCTATGAAAATTAATTAAACATACTTACTACACTAATCCGATTGAAATTAAATTCCAACAAGAACAAGATTCATTTACATGCCTCTTTATCTTTATCCAAACAATTGTCAATTAATACCAATTTACGATCTATACTAATGTCCATCAAGAACAAACATCAATGAAAAGCAAGCATAGATACCAAAATATCAAGAAAAACAACAGGCAATATCATATGATCGATATCAATTTATTTATCCGGTTAAAATATTTATTATGTCAATTCCATTGTCATTCAGTGGGATTAAACTTTCTAACAATAGAGTTTCACATAAATGAAAAGAGAAGAAATGAATCCCCTACCTCAAATAGTTCATCATGTTCTTTATCCACATAACAGGTGAAGATCCTCCTCTCGTGATGACTGCATCTACCCGAGGATTCCACAGTACGACAAAACCAATCAAACCCCAAAAAAGAAAAACCATTAGAAACATAGAGAATACATGCTATAAAATAGAAAGGAGAAACATGAGAAGATGATCCCCAAAGGAATGATGATAAAACATACCTTATATCTAAGATTGACCGATACAGCCTGGTTGTAACAATAACAGAGTGGAACCAATCCAAGGTGTAAAGATTGATTATGCAACTCCTACGGGGAGGATTGAAAGGTTCTGGTGTCTCATAGCCGAGAACAAAGATGAATGAGAAATAGAGGATGATATCTTGTCCCTTTTGACGATTTAATGGGGCGACAGTTTAAGATCTGCTTTATTCTTCATTAAAAATGGATCCCATTAACCCATGCAGTTTGACCATATAAAAACATCCTAAGCCATAGGAATAATTAATATAGGAGTTATGGAAATTGAATCGGACTTAGAGTCCTTAAAATGAGGCTTTAAATGCATTTTACATCTAAGAAAACCCTAAAGGAGTGAAACATTAGGAAGATGGAAACATTGTACACCTACCGTTACTTTACACCTACCATTAGAGGTTACCGATAGAGGTTACCGATAGAACTCACCATTCTGTAAACACTGTTCAAGTCTACCATTAGATGGTTACAGTTAGAAGGTTACCATTCTGGAAACATTGTTTATGGTCACCGTTAGAAGATTATCATTATAGAAACACTTTTTCTGATCACCGTTAGAAGGAAATGGTTCGAAAAGCACTGTTTATCATAACCATTAGAAGGTCATCGTTAGAAGATTATCATTCTGGAAACACTGTTCATGGTTACCGTTAGAAGGTCACCGTTCTGGAAACACTATTCATGTTCACCATTAGAAGCGTACCATTAAAAGGATACCATTCTAGAAACAATATTCATGGTCACTATTAAAAGGTTACCATTAGATGGTTACTGTTTTGGAAACACTTTTCACATAACTGAAAAATTGGCAAACTATTTCAAAAAAGACACCCTAACCTCCCAAAACACCTCAAAAGCATAATTGAACAAAGAAATGGACCAGAGATGTCTGGGAAATTGCAATACACATATTATTTTCATTATGTATCAAAATATAAATCAATTTAAAATTGTTAAATAAGTGATTAATATGAAATGGGAAGATGTTTCTTTGATTAGAGGTAATTTATCTATTGTGTGGCTATGGTCTGGTTTTGATGGATTTGGTTTAATGAGGCTATGAGTGATAGTGATTTTAATGTATTATAGATTTAATAGTTTCTATATTATCATATATTTATTTTTTAGACTCTTAGATTATTATTTTCTCCTATTATATTTTCATTATAGTTTTCTTATTTCATTTACACCACCACATGAGTCATATAAGACAACGAATTATAATATATTATTTTTAGTCCTTGGTGTACAACCAAAAAAAAATTTGTATAGGATATGGTTTGATGACCTATATGACATCCATTATATATCTTCAATACATGTCATAGGTAGTGATAGAAATATTTCACAATAGTAATGATGTGGGTGTATGATGGAGTTGTACATTAGCTAAAGAGGGCATGTGGTAGATATACATCATGATTCCATACCTTTTCATGATTAGTTTATAATATATATATATGTGATATAAATCTATAGTAATGTATGTGTTATATGGATGTTCCAAAGATAAGAATATGTGATTTTTTAGTCATGTGGACATATAGCTGATGGGAGCACCGAGACATATGTTAGTGGGGATTGAGATTTACTAGTTTAGTGTGGAAGTGGGTATGAAGTAAATTATTTTCTTTTCTATTCAAATTAGAGTACTATTGTTTTTTATTTATATTCGGTGAGTAGAAATTGGATGAGATGGGTGGATGTTGACGTGTTATTGGTAAAGAGTGGATTTTGTTGTTATTTCACTAAGGAACTAATATTGTCATAATAATCACAACCCTAGAAACCATGATATGGTGGTTATTTTATTAAATTGGATTATGATATAAGGGATCTCATACAGAAGATCCAATATGTTTATTAATCATGAATATCTATATACATACATGACACTCATTTTAAATTGTCGAAAAAATAAAATTATAATAGAAACTATTTGGAATTATTGAAAATCATTCAAAAAATTATTCTTCATATCCTCAAGAAAAGAAACTAAATAGCACTGAGAGAAAATTCTTTATAATGGATAGATATAGTGTATGATATCATGATTTGAAAAGTCATGATCAATATGCAAATTTAAATAACTAAAAATACATTTCATTTAATCAATAATTTGAGCATGAAATAAAGAATAATCAAAATGTCCAAGTAAATTACTAAAAACACATTCTATATAATTAATAACATTATAATGAAGTGCATCCACAGATAATATCATTGTGAAAATATTATGGATAAAAATTATTATTGAATTCTAAGAAAAGAAAATACTTAATTATATATTTCATATATCATGAATCATGATACATCTACTTTTAATAAATTTCATAAGACACATTTAATCTTTGGATAAAAACCTTTTTAATTTGGCTAGCTAATTTGTATCATGAGAAAATATCTGCATCGAGGGCCTATCTTAAGCTAGGACACTCCCATAACTACATATTCAAAGAATTAATTATATATAAAATTATTGATTTAATTCATGAAAAATATTCCTTATCAATAACCATCTATATTAAGTAAAGAACATGGATTTATCATGATTTTCCTTGTTTAATAAAATAACTTTCATAATAAAACTCGTTAGGTAGAAATGTTAAGTGTTTTTGTAAATCATGTTATATATGATACCAAATTATTGATATTTAATATAAATTTATTATCCATTGAAAATTTATCTATGTAATGTGAAATTTTCAAGAGAAAGTAAACAACCAAAAAATTAAAGAGAGATATTATAGATGTTTTGGAAAAATCATTTTTTGATGATAAGATGGCATCGGAGTGAAATTTTAAAACAATATTTTCAAAAATATTTTTATTTGTAATAACATTAAAATAATATATAATAATTTAAATTTATTAAAATTGTTACATCATTAGGAAATTCTATTATCATCGTATACATTAAAAAATATTAATTTTTTTCTTTTGAAAAAATAATTGAAAATATAATTTCTATAAAATAGTAGAAATATTACATTAATATATTATAAAAAGTAAATAATTTTATATAAGTTTCTTTATAAATTGTTTTATTTAATAAAAATATCTTATGTAAAACTATTTTAAAAAACATGAATAGGGAAAAGATATTTAACTGATAGATAAATAAATAAGACCATATTTTATCTTAAACATTCCATAAGAAAAAATATCATGATTTTAATCATAAGTACTAAAAAATAAGTATATATCCATGAGAATTAAATAAATTTTTATTTATTTACACCACGTAAAAATTATTAGGTGTATAATTATAGATAAGTCCCAATAGAGTGGAAATTGGAATTAAATATATTACCTCAAGCCTCCCTTTAGTTGAAATTTTTTTAAATTTCAATATAATGGTATTAATCAATATATTAGTTTATAAAATATCCATATTAATATTTATGACCTCATATATGATCATTTTATAACATCTTATCCCTCAGTCGTAAACAATATTTCATTATTACTATTTTTTCAGGCGTTAACTGCCCAATTTTCTCATTCATGTTTTGTCACGGATGATTTTTCTATTAGAAATAGTATATAGGTATATCATGTCCAAAAATTTTGTAATGATATAAATACAATATATACTTGTTATATAAATATTTATATTAATATATATACATTAGATAATGAAATATGAAATGCATCATTTATTGAGAGGCATGTTTAAAAAACTTGTGAACATAATTTCCATTTATTAACAGAGAAAATGAAATGAAGGTAAATAATTATTCACCATTAAAAATACTTATGATGAAATTTATATCACATGTATTTTTTAATGTTTTCTTTATTAAAAATCATGTAAATAATAAGTGAATAATGACTCACATCGCTTCGTGAGATGGTAGTCCCTCATATAGATGAGCAACATTATCATATCCCCCATGGGATGGAAAGTAGGAAGGAATATGTGAAACTATAATTAAATAAGAAAAATATGTTTAAAATATAATATATAAATAAACCATAATTATATACATATTTTAGAGGTGTATCTGGAAAATGAGTTATATAAATTACAATATGTTAGTCTATGAAACACATGATCGATGATTTTGTTTCCAATTAAAGGGAGGAAGATATGGATGTACGTCCTAAAATTAAAAAACAAAATTTTTTATATGGAATATAATAATGTTATTATATTTTATTTATTTTTACATGAATGAATGTCATAAGGGAATATGTAAAAAATAAGTAGCTTAGTGAATAAAATTAACTTCTTTTTGAAGAAACTCATTTGGATCGCTAATTAAGGACCTAGTGGTGGTGTTTTAGAAAGACCATATTCTCTGGAAAGTCGATAAAGATTATTTGGATATGTTTTCAGTTTTTATATGAGCTATATGTATTTATAGGTTTGAAAATGCGAGGGGAGTATATGACCATTTATATGTGGGGGAGTGGGGCCTTTATGGAAACTAGTTGGATAGTTCTTAAAGAAATACAAAATAAAAATTTCATTGATAATAAATATGCTTACAAAAGTAAATAAGATAAAATTTTGTATATTATAAGAATTAAATATTTTGATACAATAGTATATTCAAATGTTTAATGGTAAATCATACCCTTATTAGATGGTTTTAAAAACAACAAATCAATTTTTACCTTAACGGTAGTAATCAGTTTTTTAATTTTTTTACAATTTATTATAATAAAAAATATGTTTAATTTATTAGATAATATTAATTATTATTTATAAAAATATTTAATCCATTTTACCAAATTCAATTCTCGTATTTGGTGAAATTTCATTTAAAAGTAATAATTCGAAGGTGATGAAAAACGATTTTCAAAATAAAAATATTTAAAAAGTACAATAAATTTTAAATAAAAAATGAAAATATAGTTTATTAAAATTACATAAATTATATTATTATAATATAATTAAACAATTTAAAAAAAAATTAAATAATATATTAAATGTAAATTATTTAAATTAAAATTGAACTTTTTAATAAAAATAATTATTTTCACTATTCATAATAAAATAATATATTCATAAAATTCTAAAGTATTCACATTAACATAATTTTGATATTATGATTTCAAAAATGAAATTTATTTTATCACATTTATTTTCTCAAGTTGTTAAATATGAATTTTAATATAATTCTTAAAAATGAAAAGAAATATTTTTTTATGAAAAAAAACATTTCTTCAGAAAACATTTATTTTACTTTCATATGATGATTATTATTATTTAAAATAAATTTACAAAAATTATATTAATTTTACTCATATATAAAGAATATAAATTTCCTAATTTATTTATTCTTATTCATATCTACCAATTTAACGGCTAGGTTATAACAGTAAACTATATTACAGTTAATTTATACTCAAGGTTACATATACTGAAATATATCGAAGAGATTAAATTTATTTTAAAAGGATTATGTTGTAAAGTCTTAGGGAAATACATTATTACCTCATACAAAAAAATTTTACTTAAAATTTTCATTATATTTACTTTCTAAAAAGTTGATTGTGGTTCTTATTCATAATATCCCCTAGTTCCCACATTGCATCATACATTGTAATATATCTCCAAAGTATCTTTACTAGTTGAGACATGTTGTTCATCGACACCTGCACTCTAGTTTCCAAAATCTAGATATTCTCTTAAAATATAGTAAAATAAATTCCAATTCTATTTCTTCATAGGTGACCACATGTGTTGGATCTAACATCTACTTCATTAATAATGACATATGGAACATGTTATGTACTTTTGAGATAAATGGTGGCATTTCCAAATGGTAAGCCACAAATCCAATTATTTCTATAATTTTAAAGGGTCTTATGTATATGGGGCATATTTTTCCCATCATACCAAACCATATGACACCCTTATAGGGAAATACATTCATTAAATCATTATCTCTCACTTGAAATTCAAAATATTTCTTCTGGATTTCAATAAAACTCTATTTACTAAAATGATTTGATTTAATATAGGATTGAATAATATTTAAATTGTTTGTCTCCTCCACATATTATTGGCCTAAAATAATCATTTAACCAACATTATCCCAAAAATTTATAGTACGCCATATCTTTCAATATAATTCATCATACTGCACCATTTGAATACATGAATTAAAACTATTATTACATGAAAACTCCACTATAGTTAAATATTTATCAAACATATCATTAATGGAATGTGAGTATGAAATCAGAAAGTATTATAATTCTGAAATTGTCCATTTATACTATCCATTAGTTTAAGGGTGATAATTGGGTCTCAAATGAAGTTAGGGATCATGATCCGTTAGTATAATTTTCCAAAATTCTGATAAAAAGCGACATTAATGATCGGATTCAATTTAAATAGGAGCTCCACTATGTCTTAAAATATAATAAATATAGAGAAACGTGAGGTTCTCAAGAGGTAAATCTTTTCTTGTACACAAAAAATTTAAATATTTGATAATGTGGTCTATAATAACCCATAATGTATCAGTTTTTTGGGAGTATTTGGCAATATAGTGATAAATTACTTATTAATTTAATCCCATTTCCATAATGGAATTGGATAAGGTTTCATGAAACATTTAGTATCCAATATCTTAATCACCACTTTTTGTAAATCCATTAATTTTGATACACACTCTAAAATTTTCCACCTCATAATATCCTAATAAAAATGATCTCTAAAATCCTTATACATCATGTTGCTGCTTTGGTTTCTATAGAACATGGAGCTATAATAATAATACAAAAATTTTGTTTTTATCCCAGTTATAGATACAACACATAAAATATTTCCAAATTTCAGAACAACATATTTATTTGTGAAGTTTTTCAAAATCCCAAAATTTTACATCATTAATTTTCTCTAATAACTTCTAATCATCATATTGAAAATAATTTATCTATTTTAATAAATATGGTTTCAAAATAATTTGAAAAGGGGCTGATGTCTCCCATTCATTAAATATCTACATTATAATTATTACAATATCAATAAAAATAAGTTCCTTTTTCATCATCATTTTGGTGGAAATTACACGATGTTCCCTACTAAATATAACCACTAAGTTATTTTCCATCCCTAAGGAGGGGTATTGAGAAATTATAATATGTAAATTGATTAATCCATACATTTTTTCTCATATTTATCTCATTATATAAAAATATTTATTTTAGGATTTTATAATTCATGTATATCTCACATGTTTCACCATATATATAATGTATCTATATATTCAATTAAAATATTAAATCTCCCCACTCAATATCATGGGTTGGATAGTTATTTTCATTCATATTTTGATACCATAATGTATATGTAATAAAATTATTATTTTCCATAAGGTTACAACCAATTGCTTTCATTAATGAATTGGTATATATCACAAATACTTAATTTCTTGATGGTAGATTCAAAATCAATGAATTGAAAAAATACTCTTAAATTCATTAAAAAACTATTTTCATATGAACTCAACCCCTTTATATGTAATTTTGGTTAATTTTTTTTCCAATTATGAAACTTTTTTTAACAAATAACTGATAGTAACCTACCAAATAAATCAAACTACGTACCATGATTATTTTTCTTATTATTGGGAATTCATGGACTACCTTTTTATTCAAAGGATCAACTAAAATCACATAATTGGTTAAAATATAACTAATATAATATACATATTGAATACATAAATAAAACATTATAAATCTCCAATAGAACTCTATTCATCAAAGACACTGAATGATGATACACATTTTACTTATTATGGACCACATATAATTTGTAATACACCAATATATCATCAATGAATACCACAAAAAAATTATCAAGATATTAATTGAACAATCTATTCATTAGAGAAATAATGATATAGGGTGAATTATTCAATCTAAATATAATTATATAAAACTCATAATGTACATACCTCATTTGAAATTATTTATTCAAAAAATATTCCTCCATCACTCATAATTAATGATACATAGCATGATGAAAAATCTGTAAAAACAAATTGAGAACTATTATATTTATTAAATAAGTCATCAATATGAGGAAGATGATACATTCTATTAATTTTAACAGAATTAATTTCTATATAATAAATGCATATCATCATTGATCTATCTTTCTTATTAACAAAGGGTACAATGTTTCCACATGGTGAAACATTTGGGTGAATAAATTCCTTTTTACCTAACTCCACTAGATGTTCTTTGAACTCCACTACTTCCAATGTGTCCATTATATAGGGATTATTTGATATAGGTCATTAATTAGGGAAAAAATAATGGGCGACCATGACTTGAATCTCTAGTGGATGTGTAAGTAATTCCTTAGGAAATACATCAGTGTATTATTATACTATACGCACAAACTCAATTTCACATTAACTATTTCATCTATTTATTGTTCCTTATATTATTCCATAATAATATCATACTAAATAGATACTTGGTATGGATATAAAAATGACCTAGTTGATGTGGTATCTACTCAAAAAATATGGAAATACACATCTTTGCTAAGAATCATAACATTCTCCAACTCACAAAAAATTTTGTAGTCATATTTTGGAAGAAAGTCCATTCTAAGGATTATATCAAATATAAACACATGTATAGTAATAAGGTCAACAAATAAAGATCCTTTATGTATCCTAAAAGTAACATTCTAACACATCCTTATTGCACTGAGATTACCATTTTCCGATTTCACTAATAACTCCATTTTAATCTATGAGATAAATATCTAATGTTTTTTAAATATAATAGAAGATATAGAAGAATGAAAGGATCTAGAATCAAATAAATCATCAGGTACATTTGAGTCTATGGTTAATATACCAACCACCACATCTTTTGGAATATAAAACTTGGTTGTAGTGATTGTATAAGATTGGCCTTCTTCCCTTAGCCTCTTCATTGTTAAGGTACACATATTCCTGGGACATTTGTTTGAATAATGTATCATTTGTCTATTTTTAAAGCATTGTGTAGTTGTGTTTAATTCTTACCATTGAATTGATTATCCGAATGAAACTTATCTTCACACATATAAAAAATATCATTCCTTTCAATCATTTCATTGGATAATTATTTCTATAGTTTTCACAAGATATCAACTCCTATATTCTATTCTTAAAATTTGAAAAATTTCTATTTTATTGGTGAATATAATGCCTATTATTTTCTTGATTTCCCTTGAACATATATAATCTATAAAATTAATTATCTCATTTATATTTTATGAAACTATTTCATCATATGATGAAATATTTTGAGAGGCCAGTGCCCTTCAGAGACATGGATTAAACCCTTCAATATAATTTTGAATCACACATTTCTTATTATGTATTTAGTTTATACCATACCTAGATAATATTCTAAGGATGTATTTAAAATCTGTAACATATTATTATTTTGTTTTCATTTTTTTAAGAAAATTTAACTTCATTTTAGGTTTATTCTCATGGGGGAAATATTTATCAAAAAATGTTTATTTATAATATTAATATTCCATGAGTTCTATTTATTCTTTATATATGCTATTATTGATTGATGAAAACCATTATTCAACATAAACTTTGAGATAATATACTACATGTATAACTGTATCCATTTAATCATATGTCAAAGTAAAAAATATATTTTCAAAGTAATTAACTAATTATTCAGCTATGATAGAATTAGTTGTCCCGTTAAATGATGGGGGATTATGTAACATAAATCAATCCTACAAAAGATAATCATAATTTGGAATAATATGTTGCTCTATTGTTTCTAGGTTATTTAATAAAAAGTGAGTGAACTGTCATTATTTGTCCATGATCTTCTCATTTCCAACACCATCTATATCATTTTGCTCACCTAGGAGATCATTAAAATGTCTATGATTGTTTATACCTTTTTTTCTTCAAGGAATCATTTATAAGCAATGAAATATAATAATTTATCAAATTATGAATTTTACGTAATAATATAAAAATAAAAATATCTTTTAACACTTAACATAAATTGAATATTTAGGCATTATTAAACTTGGAATCATAATTATGGTTTGATTTGAAATATCATCATATTATATAATTACAATCATATCTTTTAGAATGGTTTGTAAATAAAATTTGAATTTACCAATGAATACCCCTTCATAGTGTCAAACCAACTGCGTAGTAAAAACAATTTTAATATACTTTCTAATTATTTAGTCAATCGTGATACATTCATTTTAGAGTTATTACACCTAGGTGTTACTATTCTAGTACCACAACCACTTTTAGTATCCAGAAAATGATGTATTTCATGGAAAACAATATAATTTACTAATTTTCAAAATATTCTTGATATTTTAAATTAATTGGTCATATCATCAATATCTATCATAGGGTTATGTTCCCAAATCATTGTTTTACTAAATCTTATTCTGAATGTATCTATTATGATTCTACTGATACCAACTATAACAACATCGAATCTAGTAACCTCGAGATAGTGGTTTTTTATTACAAAGGAATTCGATACAAAGGATCTCATCTCAATAGAGAGATTAGTTTAGTATAATTAAAGAACCAGATATATACATGATACAAATATTACACTGGGAATAAAACATAGATCATAATAAAATAAAATGTTTCATATCCTTGAAACCCATTCAAATAATTATTCCTCATATCACATGGAATGGGAACAAAAAAGGGGAAGCTCAAATTATAAATACATACAATAGATTATATCATGTCAAGATAAATCATGATAAATATGCACCATAAATAACTGAAATCACATTCCATTTTTTAAATAAATTGATCATAAATTAACGAATATTAAATATAGAAATGTAAATAACTAAAAACACATTTTTTTGATTAATAAATTTAGAATGAAATACATACATGGATATTAACAATGTGAGAATATAATGGATAAAAATAAAAATTGAATTAAAAATGAAGGAACATATTAATATTATATTTCATTAATCTCATAATTCATGATACAACTACTATAAATTCCTTTCATCGGATATCTTTAAACTATGTGTAAAACCCCATTTAATCTATCCAACTAATATGTCTCATGAGACTACTGATTCATTTAGGGGAAATCAATAACAAATCCACACATGTAAAGACATTTCCAACACATTAATTATATATTTAATGATCGACTAAATTCATGAAAAATATTCATTATAAATAAATATTAGAATTTAATAAAGAAAATGGATTTATTAGTCCTTGAATAATCAAAAATAATGGTGAATATCTTAGAAAGCATTATCCAATAGGTTTGATTTGGATTTATTTTTCATTATACCTCAAATGAAAGAGGATATCATTTTAACAAAAAGTACATTTGAAAAATTATTTATAAAATAGATTTGATGATTCAGGAATATACAATGATAGATATTATTGATAATGATGAATGTTCCCAATGTGATTTTCATGGAAATTCCAACGAACTACCTAAAGAAATACCAAAAAATGATGAATATTTTGAATAATATTTGGATAGGTAAAATATTAATATATTTAATATTATGAATAAAAATCTGACTCCTCTCATCTATGGTTATAAAGTTTAGTACATGTTCATGACATAATTGGGGATGATGGACAATATGTATGAACTATGATAATAATGAGGGCATCAATTGAATCCTAATTATTTTCTGAAGTTAAATCTAGATATTTTTAATATGAAAATAATTAATCATAATTATTTTCCACTATGAATGAAATTCTAGATTATATAGAGAATAATGACCCATGGGAGTTGGTACCCGATCAAAAAGAAAATAATTTAATAAGGGAAAAAGTGGGTGTTCCAAAAAAAATTGAAAATGGGGGAATTGGTGAAAAGTAAATCAAGAATAGTGTCTAATGGTTATTCAAATATTGTAGTTGTTTAATTTAATAGGGACATATTCCTAGTTGTTAGGCATTAAACTATTAGAATGGATCATTATATTTCTTCAAAAAGGAAATTGAACATTTTCCAAATGAATGTCATGCCTTCCTTTATAAATAGTGAAATGGAAGAGGAGGTATATCTTGAGATATCATTTAGTTTCATGATTATTAAATATTAGAACAATTTTTACATGTAAAAATAAGATATATATGGGTTCTAATATTATTCAAGATATCTTTTTTTCTATGTTAAATACTTATTTGAAGATATTGAATTTCATAAATGGAAGGGTGGAGAAAATATATACATCAATGAATAAAAAGTGGTATTTTTTCTTATTATTATTTATGAAAATGTCATCTTAATTTATAATAATTATAATGAAATTGATAATATGTTTTATATAGATATAAAGGGTATATTTGAAATTTTTACACTTGGATAAATGAGTTACATTTTAGGAATTGTAATTTAGAAAGAGATATATCACATTTTTCATTCCCAATAGATATATGATGAGGAACTGGGGAACATGTATAACATAAAAGACTCCAATATTATTTCCACAACCATATAAATAAAAAATATAATGTTAATACATGATCATGGAATAGATGATGATTTGAGAGAGTTTATAATGTTCATTGGAAGATTGTTATATATTATAGCTTCTAGGACATATTTGATATATGATTCCACTGTTTGTTCAAGGTATCAAAGAGAACGTAAAGAAATTCATTTAAAATAGTGGAAAAGTAATAATAGGTATATAAATAGTAAATAAGATTAATTTATAAAATTTTATAGCAAAGGGGTGTTATATATTTTTGGTTGTGCTGATATTTATTTTTAAGGATGTGTTGATGAAAGATAATCCAAATATTTTGGAATTTTTTTCCCTAATGGTAGGTGTGATTTTTGGAACACTAAGAAGAAAATAAATGAAATTATATACATGATTGATGAGGTATATATGACTAAAACTCATTCCATAACATAGTTTATGTAGAGGAATACATAGTAGGAATATTTATATATATTTTAATTTTCCACTTCTTCATTGATGTGATATTCAGAGTTTAATAAATTTTTAAAATAATCATGTTATAAATTCTAAGATAATGAAAATATATATTAAATATCACTTTATAATGGTGATTGTGGAGATAAATTAATTGAAAGTAGATGTTTTTCTATCAAAGGAGAAAAAATGAATGTTTTGGCCTAATCATTTTCCAAGGAAGTAGTACGGGATCATAGGTAACGGTAAGGTGCTAAACCTAATTCATTGATTGGATAAGGTATGGTGTTCAATCCCCTCTATCTTCTTGAAATTGGATATTTGTATAAGGCCATATCCTTAAACATTAATTAAGCTTTAGTTATTACAAGAATAAACATTGAGGATCTTTTTAGTTTTAGAGTTTTAGAGAATTAGATCAGAAATCATGCATTACATTCCACATTTAAACAAGGTGGTTACATAAAAGATAGTATTAACTGTTCCCATCAAAGGAAACATATCTAAAAAAACATGTACTGTTTCTTGACACTTCCTCGACACTATCATCACCTCATGTACCTTTCCCTTGACCTGTGAACAACATTTCAAAAACTAGGTATGAGCATAAAATCCTCAATAAGGGATATAAAAATACAGAAAGAAAACCTTATTCCATGTATAGATAAGAATCAATGAAATCATACATTATTCATTGAATATAAGAACTTTAAGATACCTCATTAAATCATAAGATTTATGAACAACTCATAGAAAACATAATACATAAAGGTAACTTGAGGCATTCATAACATTCTTACGTAGGGAGTAACCCTCACGGTTACGTTTGGAATACCCATTATGGTATATTCCTTAAATATCATTGGAGAAACCTTAGTGTTTAACTCCTTCGTGTTAACCAATGCATTGGAGAGCTATCACAGGCTCACCCACCCTTAGTTTATCACGGAACCACCCGTCATCATAAACAATTCCCAAGAACCATAACATAATCGTATCACATAAAACATGTATGATAGAAACATAAAATTTCCACATTTCAATCACAAGATATTAATAAAACGCATTGATATAATCAAAACATTATTAAATCCATTTTCAATAAAATAAAAGTAAAACATGGTATTTATTTTTCATTAAAAAATGTTATGGATTGTAGAGGAAGCTGAAACTGAATTAATGGTCACCGCGGCGGAGAAGTCGTTGTCACCGCATACGTAAGAAAAAAACATTCCCTTTTTTCGTTTAGTAAATCACTTGATATAAAAAGATTCCTTTTGAATAAAAGTAAAATTCAATGGGTTTTATACACCATATAAAATAAAGTCATGTATAAAACAAAACATGCCTCAATGAATGGATATTGAGACGAAGTCCCTTACCTCATGTCCGACTTGACTCGATCGTTCTTTAATCTCTTGAATAATAAACATGTGTTATTTTATACTTGATTAAGAACCATTTTAAATTTCATTATTCCTTCTATATAACTTATTACCATGTTATGAACATTGTGTAATTATTTAAGTTAATAACAGTCATTTTGTCGATCTTTGGTACTTGAGAAAAAAACTAAACTTCTTATAATTAAAAATTGTTCATGTGGTAAATTATTAATTATATAAATAATTATATTCATGATTTAGATACAATATATATCATATATATCTTGTATATACATTCATTTATAATATTACATAATATTTAGAGGTATGAAATGAAATGCATTGTTCATGGAGACAGTAAGTCGTACGTATGCATGAACGCTACATTCATTCCTATTTAGTATTTAATGGAATGAAATAATAATGATATAAAGGTATATTATAATTCCATAATAGTATCATATATAAAATCATAAACTCCATCCTTTATACATCCCACATATGGCATTAATGAATCAAATCACTTTGAAGGGGCGGTAGTCCGCACTTCCTAAAATAAAGTTATCGTGTTTACCCATAATGGAAACCACAAAGGTATGCCATTAATGAAAACTAAGGAATCATAAGTAAAACATAAACATAATATATATCATATATAAATAGAGTTACATATTAATGTCCACCATGAAAGGTGTTAAATGAAGATTGAATAATCATCGTTTCATGAGGCTGTAATTCGCCTATCATAGAAACAGTATGTTCTTTAACCATTAGACAGAGGTGTTTGTAAGTGTAAATCCAATAATTATCATAAAAACATACTATTATATTTAATATACTAGTTTTGCAACAAAATAAGGTAATAAAATGAGTTTAGGGGTTTGGAGAAGTGAAATAAAACAAAAGGACATAATAGAAGACCTTACATTAAAATCAGGTATCTCCCCTTGGTTTGAACCAAAATGGTTTCTTGAAGAGATTTCTGCCTAAGGTAAGGCTTATATGATGAATAAAGGGATGTGGAGAGATAAATGGAGTAGATTTTGGCTGAGCTAATGTCTTTAGAGGTGTGGGTAAGGGGGTAGAGGTGGGGGCCTTTTATAAGAGGGAGGAGGGGCACTTTTGGAAAGTCCATAAATTTAACATTTTTATATAATGAGTTTCAGATTTTAAAGGTCCCACAGTTATATTTTTCGAGGATAATGTGATAAGGGTTCTAAATCATCCCATACAATATTTTTTGACATGTGTATGTCTTAGATTTTACATTATCTTTTCATTTTATTTAAATTGTTCATTAATTAGGTAATCGTTGCATCATCATGGTGTCATAAATAAATTAATTTATTTAATGTATAAAAATTATAAAAAAATACTATGATGTTGGAAATATTTTTATCTTTCCAATTACTATTTATATTCTAAGAGATCATTTATGTAGACAATATTAAAATTGTTTTACTTGGGTGTTACATACTTTGGTTATACTTTACTTAAAAAAAAGGTATAATAAAAGGTCACTATCACACTAAAGTGACTCCATGGGGTCCAAAAGTTGGTAGGCCATGATATAACCAGTATCATTACGACACATTTTGGGGTCATTTTATATTATTATGATATTATTTTATTACCCTTAACTACCCGATTACTAATTAATGACGATAATTAACGATAATTAGCGTCGTTACTATTCATAATGTCCGAAAACAAAAGAGACTTAATTACATAATTTGGAACTTATGATTCCAAATATGGAATCCATTTTACCAAATTCTATACATACAAATTTAAGTAATTAATTTAAAAAGAATTCCGGTTGTCAAACCAAATAGAGAGTTTTTTTAGAAACAATATCTATCAAAGGTTTGACACTTGTTTATGCCCAATTCCAAAGTGAAATTAATTACAATGAAAAAAATTGGATTAAATGGGAAAAATATATTCTAATTAAACATTAAAAACCAATTAAAAGGATAATATATCCATATAATTAAATTATATGAAAATGCAGTTTTGATGAAAAATATAGTATTTTTCACTATTCATAAAAAAATGAACATTGTGAGAAAAATTCCGAAAATTTATCCAAAGTAAATTTCAATGTCCCAATACTAAATAATAAGTTTATTTTGACAAATATATCTTATAAAATTGTCAAAAGATATATTTAAAAATGGTTCTCCATCAAAAAGCAGTAAAATAATCTTTTAAAAATATTAGATAATTCAATGCTTAAGATTGGATTTATTATCATTTTAATCCTTTAAAACAATATATAATTCATAAATAGACATAGATAAGAAAATCCATAATTCTTTACTTACAAGGGATGTTACATCCTTCCCCCTTTAGAAAATTTTGTCCGTGCAATTTATTTACTTGTCGAATAAGTGGGGGTATTTATCTCTCATTGCATTTTCAGATTCCCATGTTGCCTCTTCAATCATGTGGTTTTTCCACAAAACCTTTAATTAATTAATCACCTTATTCTGCAATAATTTCTCCCTGTGGTCATGAATCTGGACCGGTTGTTCCTCATAAGATAGATTCTCATCTAGGTGAACTACCTCTGGACTCAAAACATGAGATGAATCTGGCATGAACTTCCTTAACATTGAAACATTAAAAACATTGTGTACCTAAGATAAACCTGGAGGTAAAGCCACTCGGTAAGAAACTGATCCAACTCTCTCCATAATTTCATATGGTCCAATGAACCTTGGACTCAGCTTTCAGTTCTTACCAAATCACATTACACTTTTCCATGGTGAAACATTGAGGAAGACATGATCACCTACCTCAAATGAGAGATCCTTCCTCCTGTTATCCGCATAACTTTTATGCCAACGTTGAGTTGTTCTAATGTGTTTCTATATCGACTAGACTTTTTCTGCCAACTCTTCTACCAATTCTGGTCCCATCAACTTCATTTCACTAACTTCATCCCAAAAAGCTGGAGTTTGACACCACTTCCCATATAATACCTCAAATGGTGCCATCAGTATACTGGAATGAAAACTGTTATTATAAGAAAACTCAACCAAAGAAAGATTTTGGTCCCAACTTCCCTAATAATTCATCAAACAAGCACATAGCATATCCTACAATGTCTGAATTATTCAATTTGACTACCCATCTGATTGAGGATGAAAAGTTGTACTAAAATTTAATTTAGCACCCAATGACTTCTGAAGGCCTTTCCAAAAGTTAGAAGTAATCATGGGATCACGATTAAATACAATGGAGAGGGGAACTCCATGTAACCTGACTATCTCTTTAAGATCCAAACAAGAAAGTTGATCTGGGGTGAAAGTATCTCTTATAGCAAGGAAATGAGCATATTTAGTGAAGCGATCAACAATAACCCAGATTGCATTATTATCTCGAGGTGTCTTTGGCAATCCCACAACGAAGTCCATGGATAAATTCTCACATTTCCACTCTGGTACTAGTAAAGGATGAAGCATCCCTTTCAGTAACTGCCACTCTGCTTTAACATTTTGACACTTCAAACACTTCACAGTAAAATCAGCAACATCTCTTTTCGTTCTATCCCACCAGTAATACTTCTGAAGATCTCTATACATCTTAGTACTACCTGGATGAACTGAAAACAGAGGGCTATGATGAGTATATATTTCACACATTACACCATAAAAATGATTCTTCTGAATTTTTAATGCGAAAACAACCTCAGCTAATTACAAATCATGTGTAGGGTAATTTACCTCATGAGTTTTCAACTGATGCGAAGCATAATCAATTATCTGATCTTTCTGCATTAGGACGCAATCAAGTCCTTTAAATGATGCATCACTGTAGATAAAAAACTCACCATTCCTTGAAGGTAGTTCCAAAACTAGAGCATTCAACAATCTTTCTTTTCAACTCTTGAAAACAATCGTCACATTATTTTGTCCAGATAAACTCAACACCCTTCCGAGTTAGCCTAGTAATTGGACTAGATAACTGTGAAATGTTTTTAAAAAACATTTGGTAATAGCCTTCCAAACCATGCAAACTATGAATCTCAGTTACATTTGTGGTTCTTGTCCATTCTTCAACAACCTTTTTTTTCAAGATCAAAAATTATTCCATCTTTAAAAACAATGTGACCAAGGAAATAAATTTTTTGCAACCAAAACTCACAATTTCTGAATTTCCCATACAATTTATTTTCCTTTAATGTTTTCAAAACAAACCTTAAATGAATTTCATGCTCATATTTACTTTCAGAAAACACCAAAATATCATCAATGAAAACAACCACAAACATATCCAAGAACTCATGGAAAAGTTTATTCATAAGGTCTCTGAATGCAGCAAGTGAATTGGTTAACCCAAAGGGCATTACGTTAAATTCATAATTTCCTTATCTTGTACAAAACACAGTCTTCAGAACATCTGCTTATTTTACCTTCAACTGATGGTACCCCGATCTTAGGACAATCTTTGAAAAATACCGAGCTCCCTAGAGCTGATCAAATGAATCATTGATATGAGGAAAAGGATAATTGTTCTTAACAGTAATGTTATTAAAGGCTCTATAATTAATGAAAAGTTTCAATGAACCATCATTATTTTGAACAAATAAGACAGGAGCTCCCCATGGTAATGTGATAGGTCGAGTGAAACCTTTTACTAATAAATCTTGCAATTGATCCTTCAACTTGAAAAGTTCAATTTGAGCCATTCGATAAGGGGGTTTTAAAATTGGCTTAGCATCATGAACTAAGTCAACAGTAAATTCAACTTCCCGGTCTAGTATTATTCTAGGAAACTCATCAGGAAAAACATCAGGATACTCATTTACCACTGGCACATCATTAATCTGAACGGTTCCTTTGTTTTCAACAATGGTTTCAAGGTAACATTCACTTCCATATTTTACATGTTTCTCAATCTCTTGATATGTTTTCAATAGTAAGAGTTAATTCTTGTATACAAACTGAATGTCTTTCTGAAAATAAACTTCTCTAGCTCTATAATAAATCTTAGCATGGTAAATAGAGTGCCAATCCATACCCATAATAACATTAAACTCTACTAGAGGTAAAACAATACGGATTACAAGTAGGTTCTTTCCATGGTTAAGGATAGGAATATTATTATAAATTCTTTTTACCTTAACATTTCCCCCATGTGTTTTTACCACTTGTTCAGGATTCATTTATTGAGATGGAATTCCCAGTTTACAAGAAGATTTTTTATAGATGAAAGAATGTGTAGACCCCAAATCAAACAACACATTGGAATAATATGAAAAAACAAAAAAAATACCTGATCCCACTTTATTTGATGGCCCAAAATCTACAGAAGTATTTGAAAAGGATTTCACCACACCTTTCTTCTTGTAGTCTGACTACTTCCCATCATTTGAGATCTTGGTTGAACACTCATTTTCATAATGACCCATCTCATTGCACTTGAAAATTTTCACTAATTGTAAATCAAATTTGGTCTTACCATCACCCTGATCTTTTTCAGTGAAATCATGAGCCTTAGGTCCCATTTTACCAAATCAGTAGCACATTCAATAATTCAAAATACATTCCCCATCATGCTTTTTTCAACATTTATCACAAACTGAAAACATAGTTTTCTTACCATCAGACCTTTTTGAAAGATTCTTCCCTTTATCTTACCCCATCGGTGTCTTCTTATATTTGTTGTTATATAACACTTGATCATCAGCAAACTCCATTTCCACATTCTTAGCACATCGAACAAGCTTTCCATAACTCTTGAACTCGTGAGAAGCTAAATCCCTTTGATATTGTGGATTTAATCCTGAGTAAAAATGATCGATTTTACTATCAAGGTCTCGGATAAAATTTGGAGCATACCTTTCCAATCGAGTAAAGCTTTCTTCATAAGCAGCCATTGAGTCGTCCTCTTGCCTCAATTCCAAGAATTTTTTTTCCATCCTAATTTGAACAGCCATAGGAAAATATTTCTCAAGAAACATACCTCTAAATTCATCACAGTTAAGAGCACAAATCTCATCAGCATCTCTGGTATTTTTAACCATCTTCCACTACTGGTCTGCTTCACCCTCCAAACGGTAAACAACAATACTAACCTTTTGATTGTCTGAACACCTCATGACATCGAAAATATTATCTAGTCCATTAATCCACCCTTCAGATATCACAAGGTTAGATGATCCTCTGAATGATGGGGGTAGTTTCCTCATGAAATGTTTCACCATTGATATGTTCCTCTATGGTTGATCTAGATGATCTTGTGCATGGATACCACCACCATTTATCGCTTGAGTGAACTGCGCCATTAATGCATCAAACTGTTCAGTTCCAATTCTGGCCATCTCAAAATGCTGATTTGGAAGGTGATTTCCTTATGTATGCCTTCCTAGCACTGCATCCCTGTTTCCTTTGCGGAAAACAATTTTGAACAAACGTGTCTTAGATGAAGAAACATGGTAATCTTCAAATTCAATATCATTTCAATTTGCCCATAAAAAAAATATGTTTGGATATTCATTTAATAGAATTAAAACTCCTAATGTTATCTAAACTGATCTTTGATACCAACTATAAGGCCCCAACCTTAAACATTACTTAATCTTGAGTTATTACAAGAATACACATTGATGATATTTTCAGGTTTAGAGTTTTAGAGAATTAGATCATAAATCATGCATTAAATTCCACATTTAAACATGGCGGTTACATAAAATACAATATTCATTTTTCCCATAAAAGGAATCATATCAAATATAAAACATGGTTTCATTAATGACACATCCTCGACACTATCATCACATCCTGTACCTTTCCCTTGACCTGTTAAAAACATTTCAAAAACATTGGATAAGCATAAAAAGATCAGTAAAGGATATAAAAATACAAAAAAAAACCTTAGTCCATGTATACATATGAATCAATGAAATCAAACTTTCTTCATAGAATATAAGAACATTAACATACATCATGAAATCATAGTATTTATGAACAAATCATAGAAAAAATAAGACATAAAGTTAACCTGAGGCATTCATAACATTATTACGTAGGTAGTAACCCTCATGGTTACGTTTGGAATACCCATTACGGTATACTCCTTAAATCACGTTTGAGAAAAAATATGGTTTAACTTCTTAGTGTTACCCAATGTAATGGTGAGCTATCATAGGCTCACCCGCCCTTAGTTTATCATGAACCACCCGTCTTCATAAACAATTCCCATGAACCATAACATAATCGTATCACATAAAACATGCATAATGGAAACATAACATTTCCACATTTCAATCACAAGATATATATACAACACATTGATATAATAAAAACATTATAAAAACCATTTTAAATAAAATAAAAGTAAAACATGGTATTTATTTTTCATTAAAAAAATTTATGGCTTGTAGAGGAAGCTGAAACTCAAATAATGGCCATGGTGGGGGAGAAGTCGTTGTCGCCGCATACGTAAGACAAAAACATTCCATTTTTTCATTTTGTAAAATTCTTTCTATAAAAATATTAATTTCAAATAAAAGTAAATGTCAAATCGTTTTATTCACCGTATAAAAGAAATTTGTGAATGAAACAAGATATTCCTCAATGAAAGGATATTGAGATGAAGTCCCTTACCTCGTGTATGACTTGACTCGATCGTTCTTTAATCACATGAATAATAAACTCAAGTTAATTTCTACTTTATTAAGAACATTTTTCAAGTTCATTATTCCATTTATATCACTTATTACCCTGTTATGAACATTATGTAATTATTTAAGTTAATAACGATCGTTTTGTTGATCTTTGGTACTTGAGCCAAAAATAAACTTCTTATAATTACAAGTTCTTCATGTGGTAAAATATTCATTATATACAGAATTATAATCATGATTTAGATATCATATATATTATATATATCCATTATATACATGAATTTATAATATTACATAATATTTAGAGGTAAGAAATGAAATGCACCGTTAATGGAGATGATAAGCCATACGTACGCATGAACGATATTTTCATTTCTATTTTGTATTTAATGGAATAAAATCATAATGATAAAATGGTATATTATAATTCCAGTATAATATCTTATATATAATCATAAACTACATCCTTTATACGTCCCACGTATGGCATTAACGAATCAAATCACTTTGAGGGGGCGTAGTCCGTACATCCTAAAATAAAGATATAACGTTTACCCATAGTGGAAACAATAAAGGTATGACATAAATGAAAACAAAAGAATCATAAGGAAAACATAAAAATAATATATATCATTTATAAATAGAGTGACATCTTAATGGCCACCATAAAAGGTGTTAAAATAAGATTGAACATTCATCATTCGTGAGGCAGTATTTCGCCACTCATAGAAGCAATATGTTCATTAAAAATTAGACGGAGGTGTGTGTAAGTGTAAATCAAATCATTCTCATAAAAACATACAGGTATATTGAAGATACTGGTTTTTTTACAAATTATAGGAATAAAAATAGTTTAGGGGGTTGGAGAAGAAAAATAAAACAAAGGACATAAGAGAAGACATTAACTTTAAATCGGGTAACTCCCCTTGGTTTGAAACAAAAGGGTTTCTTGAAGAGATTTCTGCCTAAGGTAAGGATTCTATGATGAAGAGATGAATTCTGAGAGATAAAATCAGCAGAGTTTGGCTGATCCAATGGCTTGAGTGGTGTGGGTAAAGGGGTAGAGGTGGGGGCCTTTTATAAGATGGAGGAGAGGAACTCTTGGAAAGTCAAGAAATGTTACTTTATTATATAATGAGTTTCAGATTCTAAAGGTCCCACAATGATATATTTTGAGGATAAGGTGATAAGGGTTATAAATTCACCCATACAATATGTGTTTGAAAAGTGTAAGTCTTATATTTTACATTATCTTTTAATTTTATTTAAATCATTCATTAATGAGGTAATCGATGCATCATCATGGTGTCATAAATATATTAATTAATTTAATGTCTACAAATTTTAAAAAATACTCTGATGTAGGAAATATTTTTAGCTTTCCAATGACTATTTACAGTCTAAGGGATGATTTATCTAGACAAAATTAATATTGTTTTACTTGGTTTTTACATACGTTGGTTATACATTCCTTAAAAAATATATAATAAAGGTCACTATCACACTAAAGTGATTCCATGGGGTCCCAAAGTTGGAAAAAGGCATCCCATGGTCATAAATGACATAACCAGTAGCATTATGACACATTTTGGGGTCATTTTATATTATTATGATATTATTTTATTTCCCTTAACTAACAGATTACAAATTAATCACGATAATTAAAGATAATTACAATCGTTACTATTCATAATGTCCAAAAACAAAAGAGTTTTAATTACATAATTTGTACCTTATGATTCCAAATATGGAATCCATTTTACCAAATTCCAAACACATAAATTGCAGTAATTAATTGAAAAATAATCCTCGTTGTCAAAACAAATAGAAGGTTTTTTTAGAAATAATATCTATCCAAAGTTTGACACTTGTTTACGCCCAATTACAGAGTGAAATTAATTACAATGACCAAAATTGTATTAAATGGTAAAAATATATTCTAATAAAACTTTAAAACCAATTAAAAGGACAATCTATCAATATAATTAAATTATTTGAAAAAATGTTTTGAAGTAAAATGCAGTATTTCTCACTATTCATAAAACAATTAACATAGTCCAAAAAATAACAAAAATTTATCCAAAGTAAATTTAAATGTCCCAATAATAAAGAATATGTTTATTTTGACAAATAGAGATTATAATATTGTTAAAATATAGATTTAAAAATGGTTCTCCATCAAATGGCGGTAAGATAATCTTTTAAAAATATTAGAGAATCTAATGCTTAAGATTGGATTTATTCTCATTTTAAGCCTTTAAAACATTATCTAATTCGTAAATAGACATAGATATGAAAATCCATAATTCATTACATATGTGGGATGTTAAAATTTGTTTCAAAGGGTGAGAAAAAAATTGAAAACATAATTCATTCATTATAATTATCTCCATGAATTTTTTATAATGGGTGAATATTTATAGGGGGTATCCATTGATAAGTGTTTCAACTAAAGGGTTCATATATTTTATGATATTTTATATATGTTAAATATTAGGATCTATGTATTAAAAAAGTTTTTGAATAGCTATAATATTTATTAAAATTTCATATTGCATTTTTTAATAATATATTTTGTGTGATGGGGATAGTGATGATAAATTATTGTTATATTGTGATAATATATTTGTAAGTGGTATCTCACCATCATGATGGGTTTATTTGTTTGGGATTGAATAAAAATGAATATAGATCAATGTTATATTCTTGAAAATATGGTATTATTTATTCCATATTCTTTTTTCTTACATTGAGTTCACTCAAAAAGGAATAGAATTATTGAATGGGTATTCCATTATAATAATTTGATGTTTGGAAATGATTTATGATTCATAGTTGATAAAACATATGGTGGTGGGAGGGAGGGGGTGGGGTTTGATTCCAAGATGTTTTGTGATTTTTATTTGATGAGTTTTTATGCGGTTATTGAAGTGGTTGAAGTGGATTTTATTAATTTTTTGGATTTATTTTTTAAAACAAAATTAATTTTTAAACATACATTTATTAATAGTTGAATATTTTGGGAGACTAATTTATATTGTTCTTAATATAATTTAATGTTTACTAATAAAAAATGTTTTTATTATGAATGAAGTTTGGAAAATGATTCCTCTAACCATAGATAGTGGGTTTCATTATAGAAGTTGATTGAGTAAGATTGATTTCATAGTAACTGGTTGATACACAGCAAAGGAGGATGTATTGATTTATGGTTTCCCTATGAATTTTATTACAACTATTCTCAAGGGGTTTCTATTCCATAGAGGTGGATGGGTCGATTTTTGGGAACCATGTAAATATTATTCGTTCTATGCAATAAGGGGTTGATATGCATTAAAGGAAGCTAGTAATGTTTTCTTATTTCCATTGAAAATCCATGACCACAAAACTGTTGTTAGTGGTTATGACAAATCGAGTTGAGATCATGGTATTCCATGATGTATAAAATGTTTCCACACTAGAATTCAAAGTTTTCTATAAATTGGTGGATTTTATATTATAATACCTTTATGTTGTAGTACCACATTAGTCCACAATGTGTCAAGGAATTTTAAATACTAATAATGTTGAACCATGTCTTATGCCGCAAAGGGGAATGTCACATCATTAAAATGAATTTCTATGTAGTTTTAATATCCATGATTACATAAATTTATCTAATAGGAATCATGGATATATTACCCTATTATAACTAAAATTTATAATTTTGTGATTTTGGTAAAATATAATATTTTCCATGTGTCTTTTTTGAAAGAGACGATTTGAATATAAAATAAAAATTCAAATATGAATAAAAAGAAATAGTGATTTTCTGTCTTGAAAATTTTGGGAAGAAATTCATGGGAATATTGAGGAGATATTGAATAAGTTCATTATAATTTAAAAAACATAGTCTTTTTTTAATTATTCAATGCTGAATAAAGGTAAATTTAGAATAAAACTAAAGTGGTTGTCTGCATTTTTTTTATATAAAGTGACGAGGTGACTTTTTATTTAATTAAGTTTGATGAATGAGTTTTTTTATGTTGTGTAAGTAGAGAACTATATGAAGTACATAGAAAACTAAAAAACATGGTGGAATTATATTAGGTAGTATATTCTTCCCTTATCTATAAATTGTTAAAATAGTAATAGCGTTGAATCAACTAAATGTGAAGGATGAATAAAATATTCGCGTTATTTTTATATATGTTATAATGATTTTCTATGCTTACAGTGATTTAATTGACTTTTTTAAAAGATAATATAATCATGGGTTTTAATTGATCATGCGATGATATAGAAACTAAAATTTAATTTTGAACCATATAAACCTCTTTTCCAATTCCTATGTATTTATATGCATGAGAATACAAAAAAACATTCACTATAACAAAGGATAAATAGTTTTTCAAAAGTGAAAAACTGATATTGTATAATTTATGATTCACACCCTTTATGTTATTCTATTGATCTTGTGTCCCTATATGTCATTCATAATAAATTAATTTTATGTATTTAAATGTAAATTCCATAATAAAATTGGGAAATAAAACTAATTAAATAGTGGTAGATCTAAAAATAAAACACCATTGATAATAATTGAAAAAATTCCATTATCTTTAGAATACATCATCAAATCATTAAATTAATCCTTTATAATTCATCAAAAATCATTCCATAGAAAAAAAATTATTTTTTAATTTTTTAAAAAAAACTTTAAATTTAATTTTATATTTTTTTTAATGATATTTACACAAGAAAAGTTTTATATTTACTATGAAAATTAAAATCAATATGAAATGAAAAATAATAATAAATAAATATTTGTCTAACAAAAAATTGACACGATTATTTTATATTATTTTAGTTTAATAAAACATTAATTATGTCATCAAATATTCCATGGTTAAATAAAAAAATGATAATAGAAAAGTCTACTAGTAATAAATGGAATTAGTGAAATTCATGTTTTCCACCACTAGAGATTTAAATCAGTCCCTAAAATGTTTTTGAATCCCCTAAAATTAGATTACACCGACCAATTTTTATATAATTTAAGCATTAGAATTTCATTTCCATATGAGGGAAAGGACATGGAATAAATATTAGTGTAATGAATAGGGTAATATTTTTTGAGTAAAATATATTGAGAAATAAACTCATGTTAATAAAAAGACACTAAAAAAATCATGAAAAATAAAGAAAACCTAGGTGGGTGATATTTAGGGTATTCAGAAATATTTTGGAAAAAATGGATATACACTTCAATAAATATGATTTATGAATATAAAATATTTATTTTTTTAAATAGATTCGTAGAAATTACACATGGTAAGAGAGACTATACATAAAAAATATAGGAGCAATTGGAAATGTTATATTGACATGTATATTTATTATACATGGTTATGAAGATCATGAACTTGAACCATGTATCCCAAACATTCGAGTAAAAAATTAAAATATCTTCTCAAAATCTAAAGACAACTAATATTAGAGAAATGAAAAATTATATCCCAGATAATGAATTTTTTGGTTCCTCAATTCTCCCCAAAATTTATCTTTCCACCGCCCAAATGATACCATTATTTTTTAGTAGGTAGAGAAAGATGAAGTCATTTTTCACCTATTTGATATTCCCACTCAAAAGTTTTATGAAATTAATTTTTATGTTGAAGCTGATATGAAATTGATCCATCATCATTCCCCACTATACTTTATTTAAATAATCAAAAATATGATCTTATTGATATACCACTAATGCATCAATATTTTATTCCAACTATTATCTATTTAAAACATGATAGTTATTGGGGAGATATTTATTCAATTATGAGACCTGAAATACCTTCTAAATAGATGTCAACTAAGTATGATGTAATACCCGGTATGTGACCATTTAAATCCATTCAATAATTTCAAAGAGTACATCAAACAATAATTTGAGGTTATCTTGTTTCCATAATCCTATATGACCTAATTGAGGTGAACCATTCCAAAATATTTACGCTCTTATTGATAAATCAAATTCTACATGATGATGAACAACCTTGGAATTTTAGTGGATTTGATACATCACTAAATTCTTCAAAAACTACTAATTTTTAGTCATTTCCTATAATAAAATACCAAATCAACCTTGAGAATATTTACTAATCACATTTCACTAGAGAAATGAATGAAAATTAAAACAATAAAAATATTTTAGGAGATCCAAAAAATAATTGTTATCTAACAATTGTTATAGAAATCTTCAATCAATGATATATGGTTTTCATAAAATATAGTGAAATCTAGCACAAAATCATATATCATATCTATTAATATTTGAATCACCATCTACATCTAACCATTGGTTTATAGGTGATAGATTATTTTAAGCATTATGTAAGTCCTCATACCCTTTTTAAGATCACTCAAATATCATAAGGTGAAACAAGGATCTATATCATAGACAATCTCAGAAGGGATACAATAAAATTAAACAATCTCTTTCATAGATATATTTTTAATATATTTCACATTAATGTTATCTTTAATCATGATTAAATGGTCTAATTTATTTATTTGATCAATAACCACCTAAATATCATTTCTTCCATGGGTTCTATAAGTCCATGCAATAATGAAATCAATGTATAACTATCATCACATCTATATAATATCAGGTAAGTGATAAGTAATTATATTAGCATTCAAATGTTTTTCATAACTTATTAAAAATTGAAATATGGATAAATAAAATTGATGATATGTCCTCTACTCCTAAACCACTAATATTGACATTTAACATCATAATAAAAAAAATTCAAATATAGATGAACTAAACATTGGAAATGGTAGAAATATTCATATCTACAATTACTCAATCCAAGATAAAAAATATAGATATTTTTTATTTGTATTATACCATCAGTGAAAAAAGTCCTTTTTTATTGCTCATCCCACTATTTTTAATTCCATTTTTTTTATGACATTCAAGATCTAATGGTTTCCCATTATAGATAAACTCAACAAGATAATTATTTTCCATAATACATTATATAAACATTAATTAGATATCCTTCAACACATTGAGATGAAAAAATGAAAAAAGACTTATATGTATTTATTCCACCCTTATTTATGACTATATGGATGGTTGAAATAAATAGTTTGAAGATATTCCACCAAAAAAGTAATATGATATAAATATTTTTTTTGAGAATATATAACTTGGAATTTTGTGGTCATTATAAAACATACACTTCTAACTAAATATATAGTTTCCCCAATATTGAGTGGATCCTCAGTAATTTATTTATTTTAGGATTTTGAAAATTAAAAAAATCCACATATTATTCTCTTTAGTGTGAGTTTTGAAGATAAACAATTGATTTTCCCTATTTGAAATATTCACTACATATAGAATAAATAAATAATTATCAATCCTGTATTAATTACTTAACATTATTTTAAATATAATATAAATTTTATGTATCAATATATTTTCATAAAGTCCTCATATTTTTTATTTTTTTACTTATGGACTAATTTTGAAAAAAACATAAACATCACTATGAGATGGGTTATGACTCATACCCTGAATTGATAAAATAAAATTTTCTATGTTTCAATTATCACATATAAAACAATATGGAATGAATTTTATATTGATTCAGAATGACTCATACAAGGATTATGAATGTCTCTAATGAAACTTATTAAAAATCAATATTTACATCTTATGAAAATTACTTGTACATAGTATTAAGCTGATGAATTATAATATGTACAAGATAAATGACTCATACATTAGAATGGATCATTTATATATACTTAAATGATCATTAGAGAAATAAATGACATATACAGATGACTGTGAAATTTTTTTACCTCTATTAAATATTTTTATCTTATGAAATTTGTTTATATCATTTAGAAAACTACGTTATAGGGTTCCCTACCTTATGAAATTCTCATATATTCTCTGATATACAATATTATTAAAAAAAATTATTATATAAAATTTTATTACGATTCATTCACAATTTTAATATTAGTGAACAATTATATCTTACCGAAAACTATTACCTGATTATTTTGAAATTCATACATTGTGATTTTAACTTTATCCAACTAATCTTGTAGATTTACAATGTATATGAAATAGAGATACCTATAGGATGTGAATATCGTAAAAATTAGTTTATACAATATAGATAACTATATTCTGATATTTCCTATATTACAATAATATTATACATTACAAGATTACTTATCTTACAGAAACCATATTTCTCATGTGAAAACAAATTATTTTTATTAAAAAAATCTAACATACAAAAATCTCATATCCTATTAAAAATATATTATTATATGCAGAGTTTGAAATTATTACATGGGGATTTGAAATTCTTACATTTCTAGTTGGTCCTATGAAATTCCAAATCATTTTAGAATTGATAGTATTATAAGATATGAAATCTTATAATATATAAATTATTTTAGAATATTAATTCTCTAAATATAATAATTATAATGGGATATAAATTTCATTTGGTTTTTCATATAAACCAATTTTTTTAATTTTCAAAATCTGAAAATATTCTCTATTTTTATTTTTTTATATTTCAATACACTTAATATTCATGTTTTATATTTTACTTTATTTTTTACATAATTATCTATTAATTAATTTAGTTTTTTGAAAATAAATTGGAAGTGTTTTATGTATGATAATATTTTGATCTTGAGGGAAGATTATTTCATGAATCATATTTGAATATGTAATTTCAAAATTTTATTTTTTTCTATTATTTCCATGTTGTTATATGTTATTTTTATGGAATTATAATGAATAATTAAGTATTATATAATGGACGTACATATTAATATGATTAGTTAATATTTCATTTATTGTTATTATTAATGAATCAATTCACAGTTTCTTTATATAATATATTTTCAATGATTCATATAACTCTAAATTAGTTTTCAATAATTTAAATAGTAAATTGTGGATTCTAATTTTTGAATGAAAATTATAAAAAATGATTAAATTTATTTTTTCTATAATGAAACAACATAAATTGAGTTCAATTTAAATAATACATGTGTGGTGTCGAGGATATATAAACTGTGTAGTGTGGAAATTCAAATCATTTACAATTCAAAAATGATAAATAATATTACCTGGATGCTGAATGTTGAACATAAATATATTAAAATTCACTACTAACGTGATCAATTAATACCTTTATATTCTGAACATTAGTGTTCATTCTAATTTTGTGGTACTATATTCATTCAATCGATTTTTTATGTGTTTGGGTGATTTTATTATTTTTCATTAATAAGTAGTACTATTGTGTTATACTACCCATTAAATAGTTTTTTGGGTTATGCCTCCATGTAGAAAAATAAAATACTGTTTCAGTTGTGCCTCCAGCTTATAAAGGTAGTTCATGGTTTATGATTCGATTTTACAAAAGACAATTATAATTTTTTCTAACACCATATTAAAATTTATGTTGTTTTTGTTATGTATCCATAAGAAAATATAGTTGTAATTGGTATGTGGATCAACTTTAAAAGTGATTATTTTAGTGTGATATATTTCTATTCTAGATAAAGATAACTGAAGAGTATGTATATGATCAATTTGATTAAAAATAATTTAAAAATGCATGTTTTCATATTTTTTATATTCTATTTCTTAAATATTTTAACACTACATTGTATTTAAAATTTTAATAATTATTCAATTCACCCCCTCTTGTCTTTCTAACCATCTCACAATATGGTTTAAACAATTAGTATTAAATATGGTCCTCAAAATAATTATTATATATATATTATTTATATATATTTTGTTTCTTACTATATTATAACCTTAACCATATAAGGAATATATCATTTGAGATGGAAATAAAAATAGATAATGATGTTTTCATTCCTCATAGAGAATTATATTTTAATGGAACACAGTATTCATATTACAAATAAAGGATGAAAGATTTTCTCATTGAACTAGGAATTGATCGTAATACCATTATTGTAAATTACTTGAAAAATTAAAGATTCGTTAAATTGTAATGATGTTATTATATGTGTCTTAAATTACAAGGTGGTGAATATTTTATATTATTTAGTTGTAGGAAATGTTATTAGTAATATATCATCATGAATAATTGAACATGATGTATGAATATTATTGAAATCAACTCACTATCGAATATATGAGTTAAAGATATATATGGATGGTATTATTAGAGGTGAATATAATGATATTGATAATGGTGAATAAGAAGCTATAAATGAAGTGATTCATTAACATACTAGTACTATTAATGGTATGACTTCTTTAGGCGATTCAATAGATAATACGATTCTTATCAAAAGAGTACATAGATATATGACAAGCTAGAATGGTTTCTATTATTGAAATTATTAATATAAAATAATATATGCTTATTGAACATATTATATTACTTATATAATATGGATTATAACATTTAAATATTTTTTAATATAAAATCATACAAATAAAATGTGGTTATTTCAAATCAAATATGAAGGTTAATACACAATCTTATGATTCAGAGATATAGGTAAAGTGAAATATTTGAAGTATCACATGTAGAAATGGGAATTTAAAAAATAAATAAATTATATTCTTGATAAGAAATTAAAGAACTAACAAGAGGATAAATAATTAATTGAAGTGAGAGATATTTGTGGGTTTGATCTATTCAATAGGATTGATTTTCTAGTGATGAATCTATATATAGAAATATAATTTAAAATTTCATGCCTTATGGATTCAATTAATTATGTTAGTTATTATTATTATGATTCAAATTAATATGATTTTAAAAACAATAATATTGATGAATTATATGATGATATTTAATGTCTAAAAAATAATATTGTTAAATATTTTTATAACACTATTTTTGTCTTTATATGTGGATCTTAAATAAAAAGTAACAAGAATTAAATAAAATATATTTATTTCATTATAGAATAACAAACATAATAATAACAATGAAATGTTTCAAGATTTTATTTCTAAGAACAATGAAGTTTGGGAAGTGTATTTAGAATACATTTTTATGGTTTTGACAGTATCTAATAAGAAAATATTAATATCCATCTAGAAATTCAATGCTTGAAATGGAATTTGAACACATTTATTCAGGGCAGACAATGCTATGATAAAATTATATCCTTGATCCAAATTATTATATATAAAACTAGACTTGGTTATGCAATTCATTTTCATAAATTTTATAACACATTATTTGTAAAAATTTATAATTCACGTGTTTCTATAGTTACACATTTTATGTATGGAATGCAAGGTCATTGTGAGAGTGAATTCCATTTACAACTTATAAAATCTCTAGTGTATAAAAAATAATTTATTTTTAACAATTTATCTTCAATATTAACTTAGAATAGGTGTTTGAAATCTATTTAAGTTATTAAAAAATATTTTTTTATCCGGAATAGTCCTAGCTATTCCTAGATACCAAAAATTTATTAAAAATTATTTTCTAGTAAATATACCATAGAAGTCTTAAGAAATAGACTTAGCACATGAATAGTTATTTTTCTAGCATGTGATAGTTTATCCTTCAAATTATTTATCATTCAATAATTGTGAAGTTGTATGGAGACCATTGGTGAATGAATACAATAAAATGTTAATAGTACAAGTGATATTGGTATATAAAAAATTTTATTATTTATAATGTATCATATCATAAATGTTTGAAACATAATCTGATTATTATTTTTATATTATGTAAAGACTCTGTGTTTTTTAAATATCATAATGAGAAGAGAATTTTTTAAAATGAATCTATTTTGTTTAATAAAAACTAAAAAGATGAAATTAATTCCTTAGATCTTGTTAAAATAACATAAAAAATGTAATGTATTTGAATGTTTTATAGTCAAATAATATTATATTGAATAGGTTTCTTGGTCAGGAAAAATATTGGTTTTTATAAAAGTTTTCAATGAACTGAAAAAATATATAGCTTTCTAAACTAATTAATGACATGACATATTTTTTTATTCTTTCATGAAAGGTAAAAAAAATATAGATACTTCCATATCTTTCAATTATGTCAAAATTATATGACCATTATAACTTATTCATATTTATTTTTTATATATATAAAAAGTAAAATTTTGGGTTGTAATAAAAAATTTTCTATTATAGACAATTTTAGTATATTAATAGGTGATAGATTAAGAGGATTTATAAATATATAATTAAAATATATTGGTGATGAAAATAGTTATTTATATTATAGTTTAGATCTTAGAATAGCCAAAAATTATGGGATGTTAAAAGAAAAAAGTAAGTCATTAAAAAAAATTGTTATAATATTTTTAACTGATATCAAAATACCGAAATAGTTTTCTGAAAATATAGAAATTATTCATTTTCATTTGAAATAGAAATATTTTAAGATATATATGAAAGAAAACTACATTTTAATTATTTAAAAAAATACAAATCTTAGTTATTTAATATTTTTTGGTTGTACATATTTATAATTAAGAGTAATTAATCATTAAAAAAAATTATTCTAAATCTAATGATGGATGTTTTTTAAGAAACTCATATGTTATTAAATATTAAAATTTCTACAATAGAATCAAAATATACCTATATATAGAGTTATTATTAAATAATAATTATTTAGAATTAAAATATTTTATGATAATTATTTAAAATAAAATAATAATGATTTAGAATATATTTGGTGAAACTCAGAATAAAATTACACATTTTTTGGGGTAGGATCACCCTCATAAAAGATATTATAAATAAAAAAATATTCATATACATAGTGTTATTATAAATTTTGATTATAATTTTAAAATAAATAAATAATTAATAATGTTTTATTCTCATGATGCTTCTTTTTATGATCATGTTCTAAAATACATTTCATAGGATTCCACTAATTCTAATTAGATTTTTTCATCCGAATAAAAACAACATGGTTTTGTGTTGGCCTAACCAGGTTAAATTCTCTTATAGGGGAGCTGAATTAGGTTATGATTGATTAAAACAATTGTTTTCTTTGATCTTGTATCATTGTTAAAAATAATATATTCTCTCACATTCCTATATAAAAGAATAAATTGATATTAAAATATGAATGTGGATTAATAATTTTTTCTTCGTTTAGCCTAAAAGGGATACATAAATACTCTTACAGTGGTAATGTTCTAATGAACCAAATCCACTAATGTGCAATGTTGTTATAATGTACTATGTGGACTCATTATCCCTCTTCATTTGCAACCATTCTCAATTTTAAATCTCACATCTCGGTCAACATAAGTGTTTCCACTTATAATTTATTTGTAAGTTATATTAATACGGAAAACCTCAAAATAGTATCCCTCATAAGTGTGACATGAAGCTCCAATATCCCCCAATTGATGAAATACACATTACTCTATATCCATTACATTGCAAAGAGTCTTTTCTAAAATGTTATTTGTTCCTTCAAAAACATCTGTAATCCCCTCATGAAATTTATTTCACTATACAATATGAGGGATACATTAAACTCATTGACCTTATAGATAAACAATACCTCATTAAATACTTCTAATTTTCAAGATTATCAGCTTCACAAAAAACCCATCCACGAACCGAACGTTCAATTTGAACTTCCCACCATCACAAGCTGAACTCCTCCTCAAACATATTTCAGATATATTCAAATTATCCCTATAATAATTCTCCCTAATAAATATTTCTCTAGAATAATGAAGTGATTTGGTATCCTTAATAAAATCAAAAAAAACCAAAAAACCATAATAATCACAATGATTAGAAACTCCTTTTTGGATTTTCTATCACATTATATATCACTCATTATGTTGTTCACATAGAACTTGATCCCCTATACATATACCTCTAAAACACCACCTTCATCTGAAAACGATGAACTCCCTTTTTAGAGGAATTTAAATCACTACATTAAAACATAAACAATGAACCCCTTTTGTGGGTTCAAAATATTTTTTTCCATGCACTCAAATTGTATTTGTGGAAATTGGATTATAGTTTCACATACTTTTCTATCAGATTTTTTCATAGACACAAACAACACAAAAAAATAAAACACATCGAGTGGGTTTTTCCCAACAATATCCCCCTTTGGATTTATTGAAAAAACTTCATAACTTATAACATAGACACATTGCCTTTTGCAACCACCACTAAAACATTGTGACACTAGAATGTGTTTAGACATTTTCTCAATACACACTCTAATTCCACATGAGACATAATTGAGGTGATAAATAATAGTAGAATTAAAATTTCATCAATGATTTACCACATTCCCAAAACAATACCATTTCACTCAAGAAACCCAACTCTTTAACACCTATAAGAATCAAGTTTCATTATATAACACATTAGTTATCATGATATATTAACTTTTAATGAACATCTTCAACATTGTCAGTTTTTTAATCCCCAAATTCCACTACCATCCTAATCATATTACCCCTATCATGATCATGAGATTTTCTCCCACATTATCAATGAACCCAAACTCTACTCTATTGTGGTATGAAACATGGTAAAGAACACATATAAGTACATAAGAGAAAAAAACAACATACATAGGGGAGAAGTTGTCCTATATACACACTATTCAATTAAGGGGAGCTGAATAAACTCTAAGAGAATTCAATGTCACTAATTTTTTTAAGGCCTTCATTATGATATCTAGAACATGTAGTTTTTATCACATATTCTAACTTCATGAGCCCATGATCCACCTTCTCCTTGATAAAGTGATAGTTAATTTCAATGTGATGTGATCGTCAAAAATGAGTAGTATTTTTTCAAATATTTATATCAATTTAATTGTATCAATGGATTTTGATTCAATAATTCACTTAAACTATAATATATTCAATATATTTATTCATCCACAATGACTAAGTACATGATTGAGTATACATATTATATTTAACTTCAATTGTGATCAATGAATTGAAATATAATATCTTACTCTGCTAAGAAATAATTTTTTTTCGAGATATAATACACCACCCAATGTCAACTTTTTATCATCTCCTAAACCATACTACTTGGCATCTATACAACACAATAAAACTTTCTAATATTTACCATTTTATAGAAACCCAAATCCATTGTTCCATTTATATACTAATTTATTATTTTCAGTATAAGTATGTGTATATCCTTGGGGTTACTTTGATACCACACTTAATGACATGTAGAAAAAAATTTGGGTCATGTCTTTTTCATGTACAAAAAACAACAAATGATATGCCTACATTTGTTGAAATAAACCACTTTACCATTATTATATCATGGGTCTTTCATCTAGGTATCCATATAATACATAATATACTGGGAATTATACATCAAAAATATTCTCAAAACATCCTTGTTATTTTTGTATTGAGAAATAAATCAGTCATTCCTTCCATGTACCACCTATAAACTATTGAAATTTTTTAGATCACCATTAATTTCTATTTAAAACTCATTTTTCACAAATTATAGAAACTATTTTCACTACACTTCATATTCTCCTACAATGATTATTCATTCGACATAAACTAACTCCATCATTCTTTGATAAATTTCATTATTGAAATAGATATGGTAATAAACTCTACCACACTAAAAGTTGATATGCTAAAAATACCTATCTTATCTTGAATATCATAATCTTGGCACATTCTTCAACTCATATAGAATCTTCATCCACAAAAAAAATTATCAACTTCATGGATAAGAAAGTTTTTTCTCTTATTCTATTTACACTTCCTCATCCTGAACCCCATTCATGAATTCTTACATGAAGTCTATAGATAAAACATTGAACATTCATTTAACCATTATGGAAATGAATATAAAATTTTTTTTATGCCATGATATAGTTTATAATTACTCATCAACATTAATTCCCTCAATCATGAAATATCCCATACACAATATCCATTCATTTTTTCTAATTACCAACACATCTTCATTAAGTTTTTTCTGAAAGACTCATATGGTCACGATAATATTCTTATCTATCATTCATAAAACAATCCCATAAATATAATTCCTCACAATCGGTCCATTATTTTCATTCCTAGATTGAGACAAGTTCCTATCTCTAACATCATGTTCAAAACTCATTATCGCCAGTAGAGATAAGAAAGATGATTGTTGTAGTTCCTTTATCCTCCATGTATATACATGTTCTATCTAGTCACTGAATATGGTATTCATATTAATTTAGAATCAGATCATTAGTTTATATACATATACAAGTCCAATTTAATCGTGTTGGTTATCTAAATATTTTTTTGAATTTGACTCAGGTACTTTCAACCCCCTTGAAACATTCCTTTATTCATCACTAACATCCTAAGACTATTCATGTATTTGTAGAATATTCTTATAATTTTTCTCAACAATAACATTATTTTTCTTTATTAATTTTCCTACCCACTAAGTAAAACATTTATATATTTTTCATATGTATATAATAATTATCGTTTCATATCCATGTGTTTTAAACGTCATTTTTTTATGCTTGTTGAAAATAAATTTATACTTCTAAAAAATACAAAAATTATTCAATTTCATATTCCTTCCATAAAAAAACACATATATAATATTTTATTCATTTGGACTAACAAGTATATTTTATAAATATATAACGATTTCAACAATAATTATTCCCAAAGGTTCTATTGAATGTCTTTCCCAATGAGCATCATTCGAGCCGTGTTTTGGCTATCTGGTTTCATCTCTCAACCACTCCATTTTTTATGATGATTTCATAATCCTGAAACGTGGTTCCTTATACCATGTTTCTTGAGATAATATTTTACTAGTATTTTAATAAAACTTTTTCCATTATTAGTTCACAAAATAGATATATTTTTTCATAATATCACATTATCTTCCCTTAGATAATCTGTTTTTCAATTGAAAACCTCTAATTTGTGGGTGATAAATTAAAATCATTTTCATGCTACAGAAATCATCAATGAATAGGAAATAATATCTCTTCTAATAAATATATGGTGGTGAAATAGATCTACAATGATTAATATGAACCAACTCAAGATCCCTTTTTGACATTTACTATTTTTCATAATATTTATTTTGAGTGATATTATCTTATTAGAAGGCATTACACAAATGAATTTGTTAACATGATAATATTTGGAGACCATAATAAAGATCACATTTATCTAGATAATCCTAGGAACATTGAACTAAATGGACAATCTATTTATGGAAAAACCTATTTTATTCCTATTTGATTGAAATCACATGTATTATTCTCCACTTATAATTTGGTGAGTCATCTTTGTTAGATTTACCTATTAAAAAATAGAAACCTATATTACCTTGATGGTACAATAATTCCTTGTAAATCTTATAGCATAACCAATGTAACACAATGGAAAAAAATTTAGCAACTTCTGAATGAGACCATAAACAACCAAGACATCATAATGTCTCATAAATTTTTCCCAAATCATGTCTTTTCTTGAGATAATTATCCTCATACCTTCATCATTTCCAAATTATGAAACACATTCGTCATTATATTTGATGCCTATGAAAATATCCTTATTGATCATCATATGGTATGCACATTAACTATTAATGATCCATATTCATGTTATATGTAATTATTTGAATGAAATATCTATAACCATGAACTTCTCAAAACTCTTATTTATGATCCAAGTCATGGATTGATATACTTGGTCATCCTCAAAGTATTATGGAATAAATACATATTTAGATGTTGATTTTTTCCACAAATTTCATCTCATTCTATGAATCCTTGAGCTATTTCTTACATCAAATATGAATCTTATTTGGCATATTACTCTATATAATTAGTGTACAATATATGACCATGTTTCCAAATATTCCACACTATAAATAATGACTATCAATACAATTACAATTATAATTAAAATTATTTCGATTAATTTTTTTATCTTATTCCCTTTGGAAACACTTTTACATGAAAACTATGTTTTGAAAATGACCCATATTTCTACAACAATAACACATGATGTGTGGATTTTTCCCATGAGTCACTAATATGACATTGGTTTTTCCATGGGTTCTTTAAATATTCTAGTTTTTATTTTTACCCAATTCAATATTTGACATCAGAGAATGCAATTGAGGTCTGCTTCCATTACTCAATGATTTCTGTTTATGATCATTCCTCATACCAACTGCGCTATTCTAATCACCCATTTTCTTACCTTGACATTCCAATGACTATTTTACTAGAACTGGGTACACTAATTTCCCTTTAACTATCACCTCTGTGACCTATTTTTTGATATTTAAGAGTTTATCTTAGCCTTATAAATTTCTTGATATGCTAACAAATTCTTCCTCAGTCTCACCAATGTGTTTAACATAATATATTAATATTTTGTTCAAACTCTTGATATTCATAATTTTTTCTTCAACATTGATGTTTTAGTCAATGAATTTCTATTTATTTTCAAACATTTCTTATTGTAGTTTTTGAAATTTCATCATCAAGCTCATATAAATAAACATCGTAATGTAGAATAAATATTTTGGCATCATAAACAACTTTGTTATATTTTTTATCTCTAAAAATATATCTCATCATGTGAAGCATATAATTTAATCTAAAGGATAACTACACCTTTAACTTATCCTTCATCATTTTAACATTATTCCCTTATTTGGAAATTTCCAACAACTTCCACCATTGTATCTTTTTTATAATCCTTGAATTACTCATTATCTTTTTTCCTCGGATTCTTCTAAACATTAATTTTCAATTGAATGAAATTATTTATACTCAATAAATTTTATTAGGTATTTCTTCTTCCTTTCACATTATCTAGATACTTCTTCCTATGGAATTCAACATCAACCTCATCATCATCATATTGACACATTACCACAATATGTATAAACTTTCAGACATGAAATAATGAACAAATAAATTTAACATTAAACATTCCTTTTCTCCATTAATTTTTTATGGAAGGAAATTACATAACCTCATATACTACATTCTCTTCAGAACCATCTTATATTGTAAATTTTTTATAGATTTAAATGATAACTCATTATAATTCCATTTTTACATATAATCCTTATCAAAATTTCTCATATTTTATGTAATAAGAGTATTATGTAAAAAATAAAAAATCATATTCATCACATATTTATCATCTATTATAGATAATTTTAGATTTAACATAGATGTAATTATTCTCCAGATGCACTTAATGATCTTTTCATTATCAATATTATCATAGAGACAACACATGTCTTCAAAAATAAAATTCTCCAAATAAAAAAATGAATTTATATACTCATTGGGGTGGATTATCATGTCATCATATTTGTCCCACAGAACATTAACTTTATCTTCTCATAGTTTTGAATAACATTCATAGATATTTGGAATATTCTCCCACATAGCATGTGACGACTTACATGACATTAGTTTTGTGTTGATTATATTGGATAAAGTTCCCCTTAAAGAACTTATTTCTTTATAATTAGAATAAAAATTTATATTTTTTACTTTTGATAAAACTCCACTATCCATTCTATCAAAAATACCATGCATTGTATCTATAATAACTTCCATAGAAAATGATTAAAAAATTTCTTCCTATGATTCCTATATTAATGAAAATTTTTTCCATCATATATCATAATACAGTTGGTATTGATAGATTCTGTTGATTATATTGAGATAAGAAACAAAACCTTAAAGATTCCCTATAAATATGTTTTCCCAACAAGGTTAAATTTCAAGACAGTGTGGTGAATCAGGGTATTAAAGGTTAAAACAATATTCCTTTTGGATATTTTCTCTTTTTGAATAAAAAACTCTTCTCTCTCCTTCACATAAAAATATTATAAATGGATTTTACAATGTGTACATGATACAATAGTTTCTACCTAGTTACCCACCACTATCTTGTATCCAAGGAACATAAAATTCAATGTTTTGATTTACCAAATCTACTAAAGTACACTATTTTCATAGGGTTCTAAGGGGACTCATAGTCTCTATTGGTTTACAACCATTCAAAATTTTTAATCTCACTAATCTCTCAATGAAATTATTTTCACTGCTTCTTCAGTACACTCTTCTATTGATCAGAAAAACCTTTGAATAGATTCACACCTATGTGTACAATGACACTTTTTTTACCTAATAAATGATGTATACATTACCAAATAACCATTACTTTGTGAAGACTCATTTCAATATATTTTTTCCTTTAAAATCATCCTTAATACCCTCACAATATATATTACCCCACATAGAAGTATTGATTTATGTAATTAAATTATATTGTATATGAATGATTCCACATGAATCACCTCTCTGTGATTTTATCTAATCCCTAAATAACTCATACCTAACGTAGAATTTCATTGAAAACTTCCCCCTTCACAAGATGATCTACTCCAAGAAATATATTCAAACGAATATGAATCCTCTCCATGAAAATGATTTCAAATATAATTTTTCCTACCTTAATTATGTGATTACGAGTAATTTATATAGGAAAACAAACTAATAATCCCACCAACCCCAACTACCAAAGACTCCTTTGTAGATTGTCAATCACTACATACTGAACTCATTATGTGGTTCACATAGTTCTTGATTACCCTTGAGGTAGTCTCAAAAACCTATCTTCATACATAAATGATGAACTCCATTTTCAAATTCCTTCATCTCACCATATTCTACCACAAATGATGAACTCAATTTTCTGTTCTGAAATACATTTTTTCTATGTGGTGAAAAATCCTTTGTTGATATTTCATTGCGGTTTACCATACATTCTATGTGGTTCACATATAAAATATCCTATTCAATAAATATTTTTTTATTGAAAAATTGAATAAGACACCTTAGATAATTTTCATAAGGCCTATTTTACTCTTCGTAGTTTATTTTTTTTACAGAAAAAAAGCCTTATTTTGAGGCCCAAAAGATTGAAATCATTGGGAGATTATGAAACCATCACAAAAACATTTTATTCAACATCCATCCTAGAATATTTTGAATAATATTTTTCAACAAACACAAAAAAACAAAACAACGATATGGATCCACGAGGGATTGTTTCAATCATTTTTATATAAATAATTATTAAAATTTTGATGAAACACCTAATGTAAAACAAATTATTGGTACAAATTTTATTTTTTTCAAAATGGATATTATGAATCTAGGAAAATCATTAAAAACAAGTGCATATTATCTGATCGTGGTTATAATTAAGAATATGGTATTTAATGTGATAAAATTTTTAAATTATATTCTTTATTATAGCCAATTATAAATCTATTATCATATAAAGGTCATTATGGTATTTTACTTTTTCAAATGATGGTTTAAATTTAATTTTTTTTGGTTTGATTTATAAAGAATAGTATATAATATAATCCTTAGGTTTTGAAAATAAATAGAAACCAAATTATGTATTAAATGATTCTAAAACATTATTTGGACATAAATAAGATATAAGATAAATATATTTTGGATTTTTTCAATTAAGTATTAATAAGTATTTCAGGAATGGAAAATTATGCCCTAAATTATTTATTTTGAAGAAATATAAAGATATATGTATGATTCAAATTTATATTAAAGATATATTTTTCATCCTCAAGTTATTTTTTATTTAATTAATTTTTGAATTAATGAATATTTAATTTGACATGAGTCTTGTGGATCAATTAAGTTTTCTTTTTGGAATTAAAATTTATATATGGAAAGATTAAATTTTTTTAATTAATATAAGTATACTAATGAGTATGTTAATATATCTGGTTTTGAATATTATAAAATATCAAATACCCTTATCAGTAATTCTGGAAAATTATGTATCTATAAAGCTATATAATCGATGGATAATAATGTTTTTAAGGTAATTATTGGTAAATTATTATATTTAACTAATTGTATAATATATTTTATTTTCATTGTATGTATATATTATACATATCAATTTGTTTCCAATGGGAATCACATAAAAGATGTTAAGAGAAGTATTATATATCATTAAGGATTTTTAATCAAGGATTATTTATTACTAAAAAACAAATTTTCAATTGAAAATCCATTGAAATTATAATTCATGAGGATTTAATTTTGATTTAAAAATTAATCAGTCTATGTTTATCTTGTAAGGGAATTTTTGGTTTCATGGAGTTCAAAGAGAAAATATTCAATTAGTTTATTTGTATGAAAAGTAAAATATAATTTTTATTCTAGTTTTTATAAATGTTGATGGATTATAAAAAATATTAATATATATATATATATAATTTTTAGTTTTATTTGAAAACACATAATATACTTTCATTTATAAAAACCCCTTATGTGACTAACAAACTCGGTTCACACCCCCACCAACCGAAAATCTAATCCAGTCTATGCCAAGGCCCGGTGGTTATTTTTCTTACCAATGAGATGGAAACGACTGAATGACATTTAAAATTGTACCTTAGAAATCAGATTACCAAACAAAACCATCAAAATAATTAAATTAGATCTTTAATGAAACAATAAGTATCCATATAAAAAATAAATATCCAAAATTCGAAGAAAATAAAATCAATATGTATTTAAAAAATAAACTAAAGGGAGATACAATATACTATATGAAGAGAGTGTAAGGTTAATTCAACCATGACCAAAAAAGGAAACCAAAATGAAGCTACCAAACTCAATGTGACCTGAGGGACATCCGCATTACATGTGACCACCATTACCCAAGAACAATCCATTAACAAGAGAATCTATATACTCTAAGAGATTCCTTTCTCTGAATTGTGTTAAAGAAATTATACATATACACATTGGGTGAATATAGGTTATGAGAACAATATCCTATTATATTACTATCAATAAATACTTATATAACCATTTATATACAAAATATATATTCTATATTTATGACAATTTAAAAAGAGAATTTTCTTTTATAGTTTAAATAAATAAAATAATAAAAATAATAAATAAAAATAAATTATTATATTGAATCCATAGAGTTTAAAATTATAGTAATCATCATAGGATCCAAATAAAATCAATGATTTAACAATTTTCAACAATTATCATGCATGATATACTACGGAGGACTTAGACAATGTTTCAGTAATAATCAAATTAGTAAAATAATTATTTAGCTAGTATTTTATCACAGTCAAATGGATACTGATGGTGGACCTTTTCCTAGAGCTACTTATATTAGTCACCAAACCTAGGAACATGGAGATCTCACATTCTATCTCCATTAAAATCAATTCAATTTACACTCCTAATGTTTCTGATTAAAAAAACCAATTTTTAAACAATTTCCATCCTAATACAAAATATAAAATATAAAAAATCAACTAAACAGAAACCAATGGTTCTCAAAAAAAATTTATTTATAAGAAAAATTAAAACAGATATTATAAATTTAATTCAACACATTATTGATTATAGTCATGACCTATCATAAAAATATCAACCTTTAAACAAATAAATAATTGATAATAGGATGAAAACAATAATCCAAGAGTAGAGAAGACCATTCAAAACTAACAGGATACCATAAACATAAAAATAATGTTATTAGGTTCAGATTTATCAAATCATTGAACACTATATTCATGAAGAAGAACGAAATCTAAGATGAAAGGGAGGATGATACAAGAAAAGTAAAAAGTATGGCCTTAAGTGAATAAATAAAAAATCTCCAAGTTGAAATCCAATAAAATAATGACAAAGGAGGAGGGAGAATAGGACCATATCATACATGAATGAGATGGGGGTCTAGATAGGGTAAAATGAAGGAGAATGAGGAATTATATCAATGGATGGTATAGGACTCACTTCACATTTTATGTTTTTTTGTTATCCAAATGGTTTTCAAAACTATCCACCAACTATTAAAATAAACACTACATCTTCACCTATAGGACAATAATTTTTTAGAGTATATTTAATTAATGAAATTTTATTTCAATAGATAACTTCTAATGAAACACAGAACTCAAATGAGCTATGAAATTTTAATGGAACATTATTAGAAAATTCTAACATGAATAGTCTTATAGTAAATTAAAATAAATTAATAAATTAAAATTTATTATGTTTAGAGGATAAATATTGAATATGATTTTATGTTAATTCAGTACTTATTTTTCTCAAATAAGTATATAATGTGTTAATAAATTAATAAGGAAACTTTTAAAATATTATTATCATAATATATGATATTAAAATATATTATATATTATATAAACATTCATTAAATTATAAATTTATATTAAAATTATTAAGAACACTTAATATTAAATAACATCATTGTTTAAAGTAGTAGTTTCCTTTATATTGATAATTTATATTCAAATGGGGAATTATAAATTTTATACTTTTAATTTTACAAAATTATCCTTATTTCTAAATTATTTATATGAATATGTTCGTAAGGTAAATTTTTTTTATTTTTAAAAAAATTAATGATTTTTTTGGTGAATGGTGAAAAAATACAGTTTTAACTAAATCTATAATGTTTATGACTATACCAAGAAGTAAGTGTAACATAAAATCATATAATTTGATTAATAAAATATTTATTAAAGAGTAAAATTATAGATTTTTATATACTATTATGAATTTATAAAGAGGATGTTTAATAAATTATGTAATATATATCAATGATAAAAAAATTCTATTCTTTAAATTAAATATTATTTTTTGTAAACATTAGTTTGGGATTTATATTTAATTAAAAATTTAATTTAATTTTATATAATCAATAAATTTATATAATTAAGATGATATACATTGATAATTTTATCTCAAACATAAAATTTATGGTTAGAAAAACACTTTTTTTCTAAAAACGGGTTTTTACACATTACATGCACTAATGTTAAAATATTATTTCATTTCACATAGAAATTTAAAATGATAAAATGGATTTTATATTTTGATTAAATATTTACATAATATTTAATATGGTCTATATGATTTTATATTTTATTAAAATTAAATTACTTCGGTAAAAATTATTTACCCAACTAAAATAAAAAATGGTCAAACTAAAATGTCTAAGATTGGAAGGCTTAAAAATTTGATTACATCATGTGTTAAAATTAATGATTGATTTATTTTAGCCATGATTTCATCCCAAACTCTTTTATTGTCTTTTTTGGGTCTTCATGACATGTGAAACATGTGAAAAATTTATATTAAGGTGAAATATTTACAAAAATATTGTTCTCACTACTTATAAGTGGGGCCTCTCACCACCCCTTTTGAAAAACTCCCACATTTTCCACATTGATACTCTACCATTTCTCTTTCCTTATATTACTATTCTAAATAATTTATATTCAATTCATATAAGTTATTCTAAACCCTAAATTTCCAAGGAGTCCTCTAAGGAAAAACTCAAGCCCTCAACTTGAGTACTAACATTGCTCTCACATATATTTTTATATTAATTTACCAAATACAATTTTTGGATTCCTATATAAGAAAATAAATATTTTATATGCTTAATTTTTATTTATCAATTAAAAAATATTAAAAAACTTTCCCCATTTCTAAAAATAAAAACAAAAATTTCATTTTTGTAATATAAACTACCCCATCCAAAAATCAACTTATCTCATTTTTTTACTAGATTGATTATTATTTATTAAAATAAATTAAAATATTATTCAACAAATTAGAAATATATTGATAATATTTTTATAGTCCTATAATAGAGATATTATTACAAAATACACAACTTTCATAATCAAAATCATCTATTATTTATGGAATATTCATGTTTAGGTATATCTATCCACCTTCATGAAAATTGAAAAAAACTAATATCATGGATTCATATTTGATCTTAAATATTGTTTATATATGACATAAATAATAAAATAATTAATTTAATCTAGATCTATAACAGTTATATTAATACTAAACTAATTAATTTACATATCATCTTCCTTTTGTTAAAGATCACTACAACATGCAAGTTGACAATATCATCAACAAAGACCATGACTAAAACACCCTAGAATGAATATATCAAATAATAAAATTTTGTTAGACTTAAATTTAAGTAACTTTTATTTTATGTTAATAATGAAATTTTATAGAAGAATTAAAAAGAAAACATCTATTATGAAATGAGTTCAAAACAATAAATAATACTCACATGAGACATAAAACATAATTAATAACTATGAAATATATATTTAGGTAAAAATTATAAATCAAATTTATAAAAGGGTTTTATATATGAATAAGACTTCCAAATAGTTGATAATATTTATTATTATTGTTATACAGGTGATTTAAATACATTAGTGGATGTTAAAAATAAATGTAAGGGTTCTTGGACTAAAATTTAATTTCAAAATAAATATTTCATATTGTAAAACTAGACATATTTGGGATGGTGTTATTAATTATTAATGGATATATTTTACAATATTACTATAATTCATTTGGTTCTAAGAGCTATATCATGTTCTATCATAATATGGTTTTCTAATTAAAAGATACCAATGTTGTGAAGGTTTTTGTTAACTAGACTCCTTTAATTGAGTTATAAATCTTCTTTGAGAACTTATTTCGTCAAAGATCATTTTCATCTAGAATAATAATGTTTTTCAAGGTAATTTATTGTTATATATTGGAAAAAGTACATTTTTGATTCAAAATTTTCTTCTTAATGAAATATTTACATACAAAAGGTATATCTTTTTGGAAAATAATTCTCAAAAACTTTAACGTCTGTTTTACCTTATTATCCATATTTTCCATTACCACCTGTGGTTCAATTTATATATATAAATTAAATTATGTGTTATCTCATGTAAACATAAAATTTTCATTCACCTTTTTTCAAAAGGATGTTTTTATTCTTTTTACAATGTGGGTTTTCAATAAATGTATTTCAAAATATTATAAAATGTGTTTTACCTAATTTGAAAGTATAATGTTATTCATCCAATAAATGTTTATTTTTGATAAAATTTATTTAATTTAAATTATCTATTATTAAATATTTTTTCAAAAAAGTAATTTTTTTCAAAATGTTTTCAATTTACCTTTTTGAAATATTTACATTTTTTTCAAGGTTAATTTTTTGAATACTCATTTTAAAAATTAAAGGTTTTCAAAATGATTTCACATCATCCATTTAAAACAATAAATTATTTTTACAATGATTAGTTATTGTTTTTTATTTTTAAAAATGAAATGATTCAAAAAAATCAGTTAAATATTCTGAAATCTCTATGTATTTTCAATGATATATTATTGAGATTTCATTAAAAATACTAATTCTAAAAAATCCTTATTTTTAATTTCTCATAAGTGAACTTTCTAAAAAAAATTTCAAAAACTATACAATTATCTTTTATTTTTAATAATTAATTGATTTAAAAAAAATTATGATTTCACTAGAAATTCTTATTTATCTCACAAGGATCTATATTATTGTAAATTATTTTTCATGAGACACCCTATAAATGTTGCTATGAAAAACTTTATTTGGGTGATTAAATTTTGGGCTTAAACCATATTCATTATTGATGATAAATTTTTGCATAACATCGATAAATGTTGTGAAAATCATTTTTTCTAGGGGTTCCTTAAGATAATAAATGATTGATTTCAATGGAAAATGTATGTTTATTTATTATTAAGTGATGGTTGGTCCCTATATATCCCTACAATGCATTGGATAAATCTCGATATCTCATTATATAATGGGAAATGATTTTACATTACTTGGTCCAAAAATGGGAACATGTGAGTGAATCCTGATTTTCAAAGGGAAAATAGGTGACTAAAGCCAGAATCACCAAGGAAAATTTATGAGTGAGGACCGATACACTAAATGAATCATTTGGTGATGCCTAATAATCTAAGGTAAATATGTTTTTATACATGATACACTATGTTATAATTCAAATGGCTCTATTTTGTTCCATATTCTAATATTTTTAAATATTCATATGGAATGACTTCTCATATATTATGCATTATTTTTATTTAAGTATATGTTCTTAAGATTATGTTCATGTATCATGAATATGAACTCACATATACAATATTATCTTTTACTCACATATAAATAATAAATTTTTATCATTTATATATCCCTTATTGGTCATACTAACTCAAAAATTTCTTTTTTCCATTACCTAGGTTATAAAGATGATTATAACTTAGGTGGTGTCTAGAAAAGAGTCTACTGTGGCTCAATTTTCGAGAAATTTTCACTAGAATCATAAAATATTGTTCTTATATAGATTATTCTCAATATAACTAAACCATACATTATTAGAAATGTGAAATTATTTAAGAGTTTTAATTGAAAACATATAGTATGTTATAAAAAAAATTTATGTCATATAACTCTCTATGAAATCTAGTTCTTAATGAAATTGTTTTTTTAAACCAGAATTGTGAGTCTGGGTTATGGGTTCCAAACTTTGTCCCATGCATGTTCGGTTTGTGCAGTTAGTTAAACCATGTTTTAACTATAAAAAATGAAACTTTTAAAAAATGAAGAGATATTTCATATTTTTTACATGGTTACCTCTAACAGTTCATTAAACATGATACACCAACTATTTACAAAAAATGTAAAATTTTCAAATGAAAATGAATAGAAAAAATGGTGAATAATAAAATTATTGAATAATGAAAAAAAATATGGTGGGTGTGAAAATTCTCTCTACCATATCACTATATTCCCTCAAAAAGTAATCATCAAGCATAATCAAAGAACATATGAGGCCACTTCTATGTTACAAAAGAAACTAACTCCTACATATAATGAGAATCATTTTCAAGACACCATAACACTCAGACGAAAAAATTATATAAAAAATAATACTTTCTCTTTAGATTCAAAAATATAAATTGGGTTCTTAGACCTAGAAGCTTCATGATCTAACTATATTTTTACCAAATTCAAAACATTATAAGGATCTAGGTTATAATTCTTTAGTAACGATATGTGCAACATTTTATAGATCAGGGTCAACATAGGTGACAATGTGAACCATAACACCACATTCCTGGTCCTTTTTGTGACCTCAATGGTTACCAAATATCTTGTTGAAATATTCATAAACATCCTAAGTCATTGATAGTCCAACAGAGGTTACACCTCTAGGAACACCAATTCAACAACTAAAAACTCTAAAAAATTATACTAATAGACTGCATAAAAACATTAATGAATTTAATCCATCACTAATCATTGACTGATCACTTAGATCATGGTCATTCTCAATTATACAAGTCTCTACCCTACTAGTAATGTCTCTCCAAGCTCTATCCAATATAATGGAGATAGACATGGATATCAACCCAAAGATTTTAAATGCTTCGTTATGATCAGTAGAAAAAATCATTCATTAGATAAAACTGTTACCAGTTCCATATAGGGATATAACGATCATCTAAAATAAAAACAAAATAAAAATGCTTATCCTTCCAGAGAATTTATTTCCCACTCTCTAGGATCATCTTTATGAGGATGGTAAGTGATACTTTACTTAACCTGAGATATCATCACAGCCTATAGGATTTCCCATAAATGGGAGATAAACTAAGGTTCTATATCCAATATTATAGTAGAAAACACCTAGTGAAACCACTTGATTCCTAACATATAAATATTGAAAATATTATCCATCATAGAAGAATCCATGATGAAAATGAAATGTTCCAACTTATTCAAATGATCAATCACAAACAATATAATATTATTACATTTAGTTGTTAAAGATTTACTAATGATAAAGTCCATGGACACATCATCACACAATTAGGTATTTATGAAAAGAAACTAATGTAGATACAAAGGATTATGATTATCATATTTCATCAACTATAAAGCAAGACGCTATGACAAGAAATATACTATTTCTTATCACATTCATGGTCATTATAATTGGTGTTATAGATCATAAGACATATTATAGGTACCCAAGAGAGAGACACTAATACCTATGAAAATCATCCCCTAAAACTTTCCTCATATATTTAGTATCCTCATATTAACATTAAAAACAAAAGGCACCTTCAAGAGAACGTGGCTACTCCCCGCTAGTCATCCCACCATTTATATTTAACTTAATTCACGGTAATAATTCATCTCTTACATTATCTAAAATAATAATCCAATAAGATAAGTAATAGTGACTGATACTTTTCATAAATACCTAAAACATCTTAATAGAAGAATATTCAATATATAACATCATTATCCATGTCATAATTGTATGTGTTTCGTATCCATGGATACATGGAATCATAAAAAACATGTTTATATGTGAACTACATATTACCATAATAATTTCTTAATTAATAGAACCCCACGTATACATATCATATAAGTACTTTTCTTAATAACCTAGAGAAAGTAACATAATATATTTGGGTAATCTGATGCTTAAAATTGGTAAACAAGTTAGATATTAATGATAACTTAAGTACAAAATTTGAAAAAGGGTGTGATACATGAGATTAACATTTTTAAATCATACCATTAATTTAATAAATCAAAATCTTGACACATGGAATATATATTGGGTGTTCACGAGGAGTGAATCTTAAAGTAATCAAATATGATTATCAATGAGAGAATCACATTAGAATAATACATGGAATTTCTACATACACATAAGAATAGAAAATCATTTCGTTATTAGTCAAGGTTTACTACCAAGACTATCATTGTGGATTGGTATCACTCCCAAAACCATCGTAGCAGTCAATGTTCACTCCCAAGACTATCAAAGTGGAAAAGGTACCTTATATAATAGGTTACACTCTCTATTCCATTCTAGTTTATCTCATGATATATAATTATTTACTCAATACATTAGAAAAAATATAATGTCAGTCCCACCATTCACATTATCAAAATAATACATATGTGTTGAATAACATCATAAAAAATTCATCATAAGATAACCCCTGAAAAGTAAATAGGTTTTATAAATATTTTATCATTTCATCATTACATAACCCATTGAAAAGTAATATATTTCGTAACATAATTGACCCATGGAAAAGTTATGGGTCTCATAGAATCATTCTTAAATTATCATCATCATAAGACATAAAAATAAATAAGTATGATGGTATAATTGGATCATATTATCATTAAATAAAATATAACATCAAGGATGTTATCAAGAATGAAAAATTCATTTAAAATTTTATTAGAACACTTTTAGTATAAAATGACCATTTCACTTTGAAAATCACTTTTTAAAATTGAAAAAATATCCCAAATATTAAATAATCAATTTTAATTCAAAAATAACCATATAAATTTATAAATTAATCAAAAAATAAGTTATCTTTCATGCTTTTGGGAAATTAAATTTAAGCCCTATGTGATAAAGGAAAACATAAATTTCATACTTTTGTAAAAAGTTAAAAAGTACATCATTGGGAAAATGAAAAAAAATATTCCTTTTAAACCACATTATAAAAAGTAAATAATTGGTTAAAATGACCTTAAATGATAAAATAATAAATATAAAAATAACTATTGAAAATATTTTTATAAAACATGGACATAGAAGAAAATGGTGTTTCTATAGAAGAGTGAAAAAAATAAATTTTCGATATAAGAATATATTCAATATATTGAGAAATTTGTTGAATGAAATAAAAATGAAAACATATATTCTCAAGAAAGAAAAAAAATTATTAGAAAATTCATGATTTTAATTTTATACTTATTAAAATAATTTATCATCAGAAACATAATTATATACCACACCGAAAAATATTTATATTGTAACAAAAAAACTATTTCCTGAGTTCTAAATTACTTAATAAATGTTTGAACCACTGGTATAATTAAAACATATTTATTATAAATATATCACATAACCATAATAATATATATCATACCATATATTATTTACTTATAATATTTTATCACCTGTTTATAACCAATTCATTATGAAAATCACTTCTTTGGATGATAACTGCTTTATTTTTCATGCAAGTTCTGGTTAAATAATTTTGATCCTTGTAAATTTATCATTGTCACATAATATTCAAAATTATAATATTGTAATAAACATAATATTTATTCAATATATATAAATTTCTATTCATCCATATAATTTAGAGATATAAAAATTAATTACCCCATTTATGGCGACTGTCGGTTGTATATGTGAATGAATGATGTTTTAATTTTTTGAGGGATGGAATGAAATATAATAAATAATAAATCACAAATAAATAATAAATATTATGTCATATATTTCATACATATTCATTAAATATATCTTTACTACCCTAAATGTAAAACAAAAATGAAAAACGAATCAGAATGCTTTGTAGATGCATTAATCAACACATAAACATGAGCGATGTTACCATTTTGAAAGGGATTGGATGGTAAGAAGGTATATATTATATTACTAGTACAAAATAATAATTATTTTATAAATAATACATATAACATTTAAATCAATCATAATAACCATCCATGAATTATGGATATAGAAAAATCAATTATATCCCAATGTGGTGTTGGTTAGCCAAATGTATGCATGAGAAATAATTTTACTTAACATTTGATAGAAAGAGGGATAATGATGTCTTATTAAAAATCATAACAAAATTTTAGAATATTTAGGATACATATTTTTTAATGGAGAATAAAACTTATTTATAGTAGGTAAATGAATAATTAAAAAGATAGTGATCAGTTTAAGCGATTTTCTCATTATTGAAACAACTCCTTAGACCACCTCTTAACGACTCTAGGGTCGGTATTTTTGTAATACCAACTGATTACAAAATTTGATTCTCTCTCAAATTTACCCAAGAGATGAAGGCAGGACGGTCCTTGTAGTTTAGCTTGGGTTGTCGAATCCTCAAAGACCTAAGAAGTAACGTATGGACACATACATTATATGGACTTTTTTGGCTATTAAGTGGACAACATGGGTCGATTTTATATCAGTTTAAAGGATAACTAACAGATTTAAGTGAATTCAATTTAAAAGAATGAGTTGATCCTAGGTTATCGCTCGGGGTGGATTGGACGTATTTCATTTTCAATTATTTAAATTTATTATATTTGAGATGGGTTTATTTAAAGAGGTAAAACAACATCATCACTTACTGGTTTAATGCCTACAACCTTTAATAATAATCACATATACACTTGAAGGATCAATGATTATATCTCTTCAAGATAATGGTTCGTATTAGCACTTGAAGTGTTTGGCATTAAATTCAACAAGGACGATGGAGTTTAAAATTCATCCAATAAAAATCTCAATTAAAGAAGAGATAATACATTAATGGGATGATAAATAACATCCAATAAATCCCCTTGATACTCCCTTGGATCAACCCATAAGTGGGTTATCCCTCCATTGATCAAATGGTTTCAATGGAAGCAGAAAGTAGACTCATGAGGGAGGAAATGGAGAAGTAAAGAAAACAAAAAAAATAAAATGATCACTCCACCGTTGTGTGAATAATTTCAAAATATTTGGTGTGAATAAATTCAAATATTGAGGAATTGTATCAATGTGAGACGTAGAACAATAGAATAATAGGATAAGAAGAAATTTTATTAATAAACTAAAGTTAATTGAACAACTTACATGTGAAAGACAAACTTGAGACAAAAAAATTGCAGCATAACATTAAAATTAAAAAAAGCACCAAAGATCCTTATATCCTCCAACACCACTACCTTAAATAAGCATTTTTTGACCCTTTGGGTCGAGCCTCCAGTAGTATATGTCTCTTTAATTAATTGTGGTAGGACATAGGTGGGTGGAAAGTAAGGGAGAGTTGATTTTTCCACCCTTGACCCGAGGTGGAATCCAGATTTCCTTCACCGAACAAAAGAACTTGTAAGACCTTCTAGATAGCCGAATCAAAGTGGGCCATAGTAGAAAAAAATGGAGCCTCAGATATTGTCTAACCACCTGTCAAATGTGGGCCCATTTTGAGTTGTGCATACTGAGATATGATCATATTAGTGGGCTGTTATTCTGGGCCAGATTCTGTGGCCCATAAGAACATCCCACTAATATGACCATATCTCGGAATCCACAACTCCAAATGGGCCCAACATTTACAAACGGTTAGAAAACATCCGCGGATCCATTTTCTTCAATTATGGACCACTCTTATTCGTCCATCTAGAAGGTCTTAAAAGCGCTTCTGTTTGGTAAAGGAAAGCTGGCTGCCACCTCGGGTCAAGGGTGGAAAAATCAACTCTCCCTTACATTCCACCCACCTATGGCCTACCACAATTAATTTAGGAGACTTGGACTATTGAAGGCTCGCTCCAAGGGATCAAAAATGACTATTTAATGAAGTGGTGTTGGAGGATTTAAGGATATTTTGTGCTTTGTTCAATTTTAATGTTATGCTGCAATTTTGTTGTCTCAAGTTTGTCTTTCACATGTAAGGTATGTAAGTTGTTCAATTCACTTCAGTTTCTTAATAAAAGTTCTTCTTCTCCCCTTATTCTATTGTTCTACATCTCATTTTGATACCTTTTCCTCAAGGAGTAAATTTATTCACACCAAATCTTGTGAAATTATTCACACAACGGTGGAGTGGTAATTTTATTTTTGTTGTTTTCTTTACTTCTACATTTCCTCCCTCATGAGTCAACTTTCTGATTCCATTGAAACCACGGGATCAATGGAGGGCTAACCCACTTATGTTTTGATCCAAGGGAGTAGCAATGGGCTGGATTGGAAGTTATTTATCGCCCCATTAATGTATAATCACTTCCTTAATTGAGGTTTTTATTTGATTATTTTTAAACTCTATCATCCTTGTTGAATTTAAGGCCACACACTTCAAGTGATAATATGAAACTTTACCTTGAAGTGCTCAAAAAATTGATCCTTCGAGTGTATAAGTGATTATTAATATATGGTGTAGGAATTAAACCAGTAAGTGATGATACATATTTATCTCCATAAATGAACCCATCTCAAATATAAGAAATTGAAATCATTGAAAAAGAAATACGTCCTATCCACCCCGAGTGATAACCTAAGATCAACTAAATCTTTTAAATTGAATTCACTTAAATCTGTTAGTTATCCTTTAAACCCATATAAAATCAACCCAATTTGGCCACTTAATAGCCTAAAACAGTCCATATAATGTACGTGTCCATAGGTTACTTCTTAGGTCTCTGAGGATTCGACAACCAAATCTAAACTACAAGGACCGTCCTACCTTCATCTTTTGGGTAAATTTGAGAGAGAATAAAATAATGGCACCGTTTTTGGGGGGCCACGTTATTCATTTAAACACCCATTCTATTCTCAACTATTTCTTTTTTTCTCATCCAAATTCTCTTATCTTTTCCCTTTCTCGTTTTTTTTCTTTTGGCACATGTCCTCCTACACCCGTGATCAATCAAACCGTCTAGTTAGGGTGGATAGTTCTAGGGTTGGGGAGTCAATTACAACAAAGGAAGTCTTTCCATTAGATCATAATCTTCCTAATTCTCCAGATTCCAAAATTGAGCATATTTCAATGGAAGGTCTTCAAAGAAACCAACACATAATCCCGGGTGGGAACCAAAACGGAAACCCAAATGAGGCAACCCCAAATTTGGGGAATGCAATTGATCAAACCATGAATGACTACCTCACACCTTCCTGGAAAAATTACCCCTCATGTATTAGACATAATTCCCTAGGATATTCAAACTACATCTTTAAACACCATGTCCTAATCCACCTTCGCACATTCCATGGAATGGAGTCTGAGATGCCCTACCTTCACATTAAGGAGTTCAATGACATTATAGAAACTATGTGTCCCCCCACATCAACTATGATCAGCTAAGATGAGTCTATTTCCTTTTTCATTAAAGGATTGAGCTAAAATTTGGCTAAAAAATTCAAGACCATCATCCATAAACTCTTGGTACCAACTACAAAAAGATTTCTACAAAAAATAATTTCCCCACCACAAAACAATTGAACTTAAAAAGAGTATCCAAAACATTTTTGAAAAAGAGGGAGAGTCATTCTATGAAACATGGGAGAGGTTCAATTACACTCTAAACATGGTTCCACACCATGGTTTTTCTATTCCTGAACAAGTGAATATGTTCTATGAAGGGTTGGGTCCGAGGAACAAACAATTCATTGACATGATGCGTAATGGAACATTTAAAAACAAAGCCCCAAATGATGCTTATGAGTATCTAGAAAGCCTTTTTTTAACAAAACCAAACTTGGGGAACTTCACCTTATTCTGAAAAGACACAAAGAAATTCTGGAATTCATACCACTAGAGAAGATGTAAGCCTTAGGGCTAAACTTGCAGAACTCTCTAGGAAGGTTGAAGTGATAGACCTTAGGAAAGTCCATGAAATCCAAATTGTTGACCCTATTTGCACAATTTTTTCCAAACATGACCATAAGACCGACAATTTACCAATCATTTCATCCATCAAGGATTCTCTTTTAGGTGGACCCCCAGTGGCTGTAAATGCCTTGAAATTTCAAAAACCTTAATACCAAAACAACTTGAACCCAAGGTATAATGACCACCCAGGCTTCTGCTGGAAAGATAACCAACAACCTATCCAACCACAAGGACAAAATCCTTACCCCCATCAGAACTAACAATCCCATAACCAGTTCCAAACCCAACCTATCCCATACCAACATCCACCGGTCCATTTTCAACAAACCATCCCACCTCTAAAATATCCCCCCGGGATAAACCAATCTTCTCAAGCACCAACCTAAACTGTTCCAAAAAGCCTATTAGAACAACTATGCAAACAAATGGAATGGATGAAATAAAGAGTATCATCCCTTAAAAAAGAACTTCAAACCATAAAAACTGGAGAGGCACCCATGCCTACTCAGGTGGTTCCAGCCTCAACTTCAAGGGGAGAGTCATGTTGTACTCAAACAACAAATGAACAACTGAAAGCTGTGACTATTTTAAGAAGTGGGAAATAAATTGAGAAACCTAAAAAACTAATTCAGAACTCATCTGAAGATTCAAACATGGATAAAAATTTAAATGAACCACAAGATCAAACTGAGGAAACTGATAACAATGTGAAAGAAACAACTCTTCAAAAAACAACCCCACAAACTGCACCATTTCTTCAATGCATGATGGGGAAACCAAAGCCTGAACTGAGTGAAACATTGAGGGAAATCTTCTCCCAAGTCAAGTTGAACATTCCCCTTCTCGATGCAATCCAAACCATACCTTCCTACTCAATGTACCTTAAGGACTTGTGGACTTTTAAAAGAAATTTTTCACATAAAACCCAATTCCTTTTGGCTTCTAATGTGAGTACCACCATTCAAGGGACCATTCCTCCTAAGTTGAAAGACCCAGGTTGCCCTTAAATCAATGTTGAACTATGAGAGAGCAATGTTGTCAAGGCCTTGTGTGACCTAGGTGATAGTGTCAATCTCATCCCATATGATATTTACTCCTAGTTAGGCCTACAAGAGCTCCAACCCACATTTGTCACACTTCAACTTGTTGATCGTAGCATTAGGGTTCCAAATGTGATTTTAAAGGATTTTCTGGAAAAGGTTTAAAACTCCATCCACCCTGCAAACTTCATTGTTCTTGACAACCATCCAAACTTAGGAAATAAGGAACAAACCCAAATTATCCTTGGTCGTCCTTTCCTGGAAACAATAAACTCTTATATCCGAGTCTGAAATGGGAACATGACCATCACCTTTGGGAACATGAGTCTATACTTGAACATCTATAATGAAAGCTCACAACTAGGGGATGACAAGTACATTCATGAAGTAAACATGATAGGAAACATTGATAATGAATCCATAGAACATCAAGGAATATTTTATGAATTTTTAAGTCAGGATGAGATTGATTTCCTTTGTTCATATGAAGGAAGTTTATCTCTTTGGCTTCAATCATTTTAAAATTGATCTAATGATGAAGTCTTAGGTCCAAAAATCAGTGAAACCTTTCAAAATTCCTTCCCTAAATCTGATCAAGCCAATCTAGTAGCTGAAACTTCTACATTTGGAGAATCAATCCTATATGAAACTCTAAAAAAATAAATTGAACTTGATCCAATGTCCCAATATTCTGCTGAAATTCTGAACCAACCTGATCTTGAATTGAAGGAACTTCCTACTGCACTAAAGTATGCCTTCCTAGGGGACAATCAAACACATCCTATTGTCATTTCTTCTTCTCTTGAAGCCAATAATGAGAGGATTATTCTAGATGTCCTTAGAAAACACAATAAATCCATTGGTAGGACCCTGTCTGATATTCTTGGGATTAGCCCACTTATCGGGACTCATAGGATAGTTCTAGAATCTGATTCAAAGTCATTTCTTCAACCTCAGTGCCGACTCAATCCTAATCCCATAGAGGTTGCAAGGAAGGAACATCTAAAATTGTTAAAAGATGGTATCATATATCCCATAGCTGAGAGTGAATGGGTGATCCCAATCCAAGTGGTTCCCAAAAAGGCTGGAATCACAGTGATAACCAATGAGGATGGAGAGATTCTTCCAACAGGGGTGAGTAGTGGATAGAGGGTCTGCATCGACTATAGGAAGCTAAACTCATTCACCAAGAAGGACCATTTCCCCTTACCATTCATTGAAAACATCCTTGATAGAGTGGCGGGTCATGACTTCTACTGTTTCTTAGATGGGTACTCGGGGTACAATCAAATTGAGGTCTCCCTAGAGGATGAAGGGAAGACAACATTCACATGTCCATTCAGTACCTTTCCCTTCAAACGCATGCCCTTTGGTTTATGCAATGTTCCTGGAACCTTCCAGCGGTGCATGATGGGAATCTACTCAAACATGGTAGGGGATTTTATAGATGTCTTCATGGATAACTTCACTGTGTTTGGGGATACTTTTGAGGGATGTCTAAGGAATGTAGAGAGAGTATTGTCATGATGTGAAGAAAAAAATCTGGTCCTAAACTGCGAAATATTCCATTTCATGGTTAAAGTGGGACTATTTCTAGGCCATATGGTTTCAGGTAGGGGGGTTGAAGTTGATAAAGCCAAGGTTGACATCATTCGTCACCTTCCATCACCCAAAAATGTCAAGGAAGTGAGGCCTTTCTTAGGACATGTTGGTTTCTATAGAAGATTCATTAAGGACTTTAGTTCAATCTCTCATCCCCTTTGTGCTCTTCTAGTAAAGGATGCTCCATTTGTTTGGACAGAAAGCTTTGAGGGTTCATTCTCAACCCTCAAATCCTCTCTCACCTCTCCCTCCATTATGAAATCTCCAAATTGGAACCTTCTTTTCGAACTTATGTGTGATTCCAGTGACTTTGTTGTAGGATCTGTGTTAGGAAAAAGTTGTGATAAAAATCCTTATGTCATTGCTTATGCAAGAAAATCCTTAATTGATGCCCAAATCAACTACACCACCACTGAAAAGGAGTTAATTTCTATTGTGTTTACCTTAGAGAAGTTTAGGTCCTACCTCTTAGGATCCCCCATCCTTGAGTTCACTGAACATTCCACACTAAAATACCTCTTCTGAAAACAAGATGCTAAGGCTAGACTGATTAGGTGGGTCCTTCTTTTACAAGAATTTGACCTCACAATCAAGGATAAAAATGGTGTTGATAATGTTGTAGTCGATCACCTCTCTAGGATGGAATTCAAAGAAAAATCAAATACCTTTCTGTGTTTGATTTATTTCCTGATGAACACATATACTCTATGAGTGACTACCCTTAGTATGCTGACATATCCAATTTCTTAGTTACAGGAGTCGTTCCAAAATTCCTAGGGACACAAGCTCAAAGGAAGTTTCTTTATGATTTCAAACACTATGTGTTTGATGATCCTTACCTATTAAAGTTATGTCCTGATCAAATCATTAGGAGCTGTGTTCCTGAGTCTGAGCAAGAGTCCATTCTAAGATTTTGTCATGCGTAGGCATGTGGAGGCCACTATTCCACAAATAAAACCACTGAAAAGTTCCTCCAAAGTTGTTTCTACTGGCCTAACCTCACTAAGGATTCCTACCAACTCTTCCAAAGTTGTCCTCAATGTCAAAAATTAGGATCCATTACCAAAAGGAATCAAATGACCCTCACTCCAATTCTGGTTGTTGAAATATTTGATTGTTGGGGAATTGATTTCATGGGACCCTACCCAAACTCTATGGGATACCACTATATCCTTTTAGCAATTGATTATGTCTCAAAATGGGTTGAATCTATTCCCACCAAGTCTAATGACCATCATGTTGTGATCCGATTTTTGAAGGAGCACATATTTTCTCGATTTGGAATTCCTAGGGCTATAAACAGTGATCGAGGAACCCATTTATGCAATTTCCCATTCCCTTCACTCTTGTCTAAGTATGGTATTTCTCATAAAGTTTCCACTGCATACCATCCTCAAACCCATGGTAAAGCTGAGTTAGCAAATAGGGAGATTAAGAAAATTCTTGAAAACACTGTCAACCCCTCTAGGAAAATTGGTCTGAGAAACACATAGATTCTCTTTGGGCATATCGTACCACATTCAAAACCATCCTAGGAATGTCCCCATATAGGTTGGTTTATGGAAAATCATGCCATTTACCTGTTGAAATTGAGCATAAGGCCGTTTTGGAAATTAAGAAGATGGATTATGACCTTTCATTGGCCGGAACAAAAAGGAAATTAGATCTCAAAGAACTGGTGGAATTAAGGGTGGAGGCTTATGAAAATTCAAGGATCAATAAAGCTAGAGTTCAAGCCTACCAATCTTGGAATATCAAGGTCAAACATTTTGAACCAGGAAAACATGTGCTCTTTTATAGTTAAAAACTTCATTTACACCCAGGAAAGTAAAGGTCCAAATGGACATGTCCTTTAATAGTGCATCATGTGTACCCCCATAGTGCAGTAGAGATTCAATATCCCACAAGTGGTTACATTTTCAAGTTCAATGGTCAAAGGTTAAAAACATTTGTTGAATCATTCAATAAACAGGAAATAGAAGTTGAGTTAATTGAGCCAACCTATGAACCATGAAAAAATTGATTGATTTAGGGTCCATGTCGGGCTAACGACATTAAACAAAGCGCTTCATCGGAGGCAACCCATGGTTTTCACATTTCCTATCATTTTGTGGTTTTAATAAAAATTATATTTTAAATATGATTAATTAATCATTTTTATTTTTTAAAAAAAATAGATTTTTGACCTATTCTTATATTATGATTATGGATGGGTATGAAAGGGGAGCACCATATTCATCTGTGTCACATGGTGTGATCCCTGAGTACTACATTACTAAGAAATTAAAAATAAGACAATGTATCATCAGTTGATTTAAAAAAAGGGGGGAAACCATAAAAATGATGAAACTTGGTATTAAATAAATTGTTGTCTTGTTTGTTTTGTTAGGTTTTTTCTTGTTTATATAGTTTAGGTACTATATCTTAGGTGATACATATTCAATCAAGGAGGTTCCTACATCTCCCATGAGACCAAAGAGTGATTTGGGAGCACCACAATCATCATTATGTAGCCACCCGGTGAACTTGTTCCATGCCCTTTCCAACTCATTCCCCCCCCCCACCCACTTCTCCTCTATTTTCTTTTTTTTGAAACTAGGGATAGTTTCATTCTAAGTTGGTGGTGTGGAAACAAAATGTTTGTTAAAAAAAATTTATAAAAAAAGTAAAGTAAAATTCCTTTATCATTAATATAATAACATCTTTTCTCACATTAAAACTACATAGAAAATAATTTTTATTTCCTTGACTCTAAATTTAATTCATGATTAAGTTTTAAAGCATTGATTGTTAAATTTTGGTTGTCCGATGAAAATTTTCATCATTTTTCTTTTCATCTATTAAATCAAAATGCCACAATGCACGTCCACTAGACTGTGGGGTACTAATTTGAATTGTTGGGGTCCCATAATAAATAGCATAGGCCAATTTGATTTTTATGAATAATATGAGTATTCAATTAAATAAAATAAAAATAAAATAAAATAAAAATTTGCGTGTAGAGCAATGGATTGATAAAATGTGAGGCTTTCGACACTAGGGGATCGTGACTCTAGAGTTGTGTAGCCTTGATTTTTTCACTCTATCTCTATTTATGGTAATATGACTTTGTTTTTGATTAAGTTGACTCGAGACGATGCCCGAGTATGTGGGATTCACTTGGTGCCCAAAGGACTTTGAGTCTGGAAGTCATCTGCAAAGTCTTGCCACATGGGTTAATATGATTAACTGCAATCTCAATTACTATGTAAATATTGCAAAAAAATACAAAAAAAGGAATGAATAGTACTCATATTCGGATTAAATGGTATTCCACATAGCACTTCCATGATTTCCCCCTTGAATAAAAATGAACCCCCATATCTATTGTGATTCACAACTCATCATTACACATAATTGAGTTGGATGAAGTATGATGATGGATTTGATCAAAGTAATGGGCTTGGGATTGAGATCTTCTTTTAAATTTATTTTGTTTTATATTATTTTTATAGGTTATAAATATATATTTGTGTTTAGTTTATATTGTGACCAATGTTTTTTATAATGTGTTTGAAGAAAGGTATTCAAATAAAATCATTGAATTATTTGCTCGGGACTAGAAAATATCAATTTGGGGGTGTGATTATCCAATAAAAACACATATGTTAATTACATTTTAATGGTATTAAATGTTCATTATTGATTATATGGGCCTAAGTTAGTGGATTTTGATTTTGAACATCCATTCTCATCATTTTTCCACGTCATGCCTAATGCACACCAATTTAGGCCCAATGAGTCATCTGATTATAAAAAATGTAATTATAAATATTTCAATTTGATATTTTTTGAAATTTATTGTCACTTAAATTTAAACATTTTTCATTCAAGGATCAATTGATGATTCATAATGGATGATGGTGATATTTGGCAATGAAAAGAAACAATTCTGGAGAAGGCAGATTGGCGACCATCCCACTGATGAAAATGTGGGGCCCACCATTAAAGCCCAATTAAGCCCAAATTTATTAAGATACTAGAAGAAATATATAGGAACAAATCATTCTTCAGGCGCTAGTGCTAATTTGGCTTCCATTATGGTTATTTAAGCGGCCCAATTTAGAGATAAAATTATAGGCCAGATTTGGCAGCCCAGAACAACAGCCCAATAATATGATCATATCTCGGAATACACAACTCCAAATGGGCCCAAATTTGATAGTGGGTTAGAAGACATATAAGGATCTATTTTATTCCTCCATGGCCCACTTTGATTAGGCAATCTAGAAGGTCTTCCAAGCGCTTATGTTCGGTGAAGGAAAGTTGGCTACCACCTCGGGTCAAGGGTGGAAAAATCAACTCTCCCTTACTTTCCACACACCTATGGCCTACCAAAATTAATTTAGGAGACTTGGAATATTTTAGGCTCGACCCAAGGGCTCCAAAATGCCTATTTAAGTTATTGTATTTGAGGATTTAAGGATCTTTGGAGCTTTGTTCAAATGTAATGTTATGATGCAATTGTGTTGTCTCAAGATTGTCTTTCACATGTAAGTTGTTCAATTCACTTTAGTTTCTTAATAAAAGTTCTTGTTCTCCTCTTATTCTATTGTTTTACATCTCACTTTGATACTGTTTTCTCAAGGTGTGAATTTATTCACACCAAATCTTGTGAAATTATTCACACAACGGTGGAGTGATGATTTTATTTTTGTTGTTTTCTTTACTTCTCCATTTCCTCCCTCATGAGTCTACTTTCTGCTTCCATTGAAACCATGGGATCAATTAAGGGAAAATCCATGTATGGGTTGATCCATGGGAGTATCAAGGGGCTGGATTTTATGTTATGTATCACCCCATTAATTTATAATCACTTCCTTAATTGAGATTTTTATTTGATGATTTTTAAACTCCATCATCCTTGTTGAATTTAAGGCCACACACTTCAAGTGCTAATATAAACCTTTACCTTGAAGAGCTCAAAACATCGATCCATCAAGTGTATAATTGATTATTATTAAACTTTTTAGGCATTGAACCAGTATGTGATGATGCTGTTTTATCTCTTTAAATGAACCCATCTCAAATATAAGAAATTGAAATCATTGAAAAGGAAATACGTCCAATCCACCCCGAGCGATAACCTAGGATCAACTCATTATTTTAAATTGAATTCACTTAAATCTATGATTTATCCTTTAAAACCATATAAAATCAACCCATTTTGGCCACATAATAGCCAAAATCAATCCATATAATTTACATGTCCATAGGTTACTTCTTAGGTCTCTGAGGATTCAACAACCCAAGCTAAACTACAAGGACCATCCTACCTTTATCTCTTGGGTAAATTTGAGCGAGAATCACCAGAAAACATAGAATATGGGGAGTATAAAAGATATTTTTTTCAGGTTTTTGAGCTATTTTACTCAATGTGGTGTAAAGAATAGAAATGATGGTTGTACTTTTATAATCGAGAGGAGGGGAACTCTTGAAATTCAATAAAATATTTAAATATAAAAAGGTAAATATCTTTCACAAATGACTCCCAAAGACAAGGGAATAAAATATAAAATATTATTGTGTTCAAATACTACAATGAAAAAAATTATATAGGATTGTGTATTATTTTAAACCATATCTTTTTGTTTACCCCCTTTGTTATCCTATTTTAACCTCAATTGTGGTAATGTTTTTTTCACTCTATAAGGTTATAATTTTACATATATGTTGACAATAGGATCATTAATAGAGAAGGAATGAAATATTAAACCATATATTATCCCCCATGACCTCATTAAAATTCTTAAATTCTTAAAAATAATTTAATAGAATATTAGTTTGAAAAAGTATAATTAATGCCAATTTTGACATTATTCATTTCATTGGACATTATGGACATGAATAAATAGTTGAAATTGGATTATAATCGTTTAAAACAACACTAATAATTCATATTAATATATATAATTCGTTTAACACAACAACCCTCATGTTTTATTAAACTTAATAATTTCAAAAACCATTTATTATATTATTATTATTTGAATAAATACTACATTGACATTGAATAAGAATTTAAGGTGAATACTTTATTTCTAAAAATAATACATAAATTTACAAAATTAAGATAATTTCATTAACTTAAAAATATAAATTTATATTCATTCATAACAAGATTTTTCCTTATGTAGTCACATAAGAGATATTTAAAATTAAGAGAGTGAAATTTTGTAACTTTCAGTAATTTATATATTATATGGGTCATTTTCATGGAAAAGATTCCATTAAAATGAAATTTAGAGCCTATGGTTGTAAATTTATAATTTCATTTATCGTGTAATAATTAATATGAATAATGTTAACATTAACATTTAGTTAGAACATAGTTTAAACGGATTCACTCACTACTCTGGTGATAAAATTTAATTAGGTTACAATTCATATTTTCCAAAAGGGGACCTACATAATAAAATTGAACCACATAATTCCAAATATTGAGTAACATTAATAAAATTCAAATAATATATGTTTCCTAAATTAATTTTAAACAAATTCATGAAAATTGCAATAAAAACAACTTTGTATAAAAATAGATTTTTAAAAATAAATATTCTTTATTCTTATCCAATGATTAGAAAAAAAGATTAAATTAATGTTAAATTTTTTATTGAATATATAATATATATATATTTCATTATAAAAATTAAAATAAAGTAACTAATTTAAATTTTTATGATGGAATCAATTTGCTTGCAATAAAGTGGTTTTTTTAGATAAACGCATCTTTTATTTTGAAATGATTTTTATTATTAATCTTAATTAATTCCTAGAAAATGAAATAATTTTATACATATGTAAACCATAATATTTTTATAATTTAGTTATACTTATTATTATATCTAACCCAATGTCAAGGTGGTAACTATCATATAATAATAATTTAACTATATATTGAGGCTCATTAAAACTTAATGTTTCTTGTATCAAAAACCAATGAAGGAATAAAATTTTTTAAAGATAAATACAATCTAAAATATTGGGGTTTTATAAAAGGATACAACCATATTCTAGAAATAATTACACTCTCATTTTATTCCCTCACTTCTATATGAATCTGAGAAAAGATTATCATCATAATTCATTCACCAATGGACTTCTTGAGAGCTGGAGCGATAAACTTCCAATTGAGGGAAATGGACATTGAACATTCTATACCAAAAGTTTAGGTGTTATCAAATTTATATCCTAGAAGATATTATACACATAACCACTTATAAATATTCATATCCTATTGGGAGATGATATATCTCATGCTTGTGTGGTTAGAGTAAACTTTAATACCTTCCCCAAAAAGATAATGGTACCATCACTTAAGAGAATACATCATGAATGTGTGTTCTAGGACAAGGATTGGTTAGATATTTTCATGTGTCCATATTTTTCAATGTCCATACACAACCACATAGTCACCTTTTATAAATTCACACCATAGATCCATAACAAATACATTGAAATAAAAAACATAACTATGTCCCTCCTTTTATAAAATCGTATTTAGAGATGAAGTCAACTACTACTTTATCTCATCAAAAGATTTATGACACTTCAGGTTCCACAATAACTACAACCATTGTTGGGTGAGTGTTTTTAGGGGTTATGAAATTTGGGATATGTGTCTTAGGAACCACCAATAGTATCAAGTGAATCCTAGGATTATCATAATCTCAATAAACCTTATAAGGATCTATAACAAGGTGGTTTTCTCTATCCTTTCCTTTTTGAAAATCCAGTGGTTGTAGTGTTCATATTGGACAAAGTGGCTTTCTCGATGAGTTTTCCAAAAAAAATCAGGTTTACCAATCATTATCACTGAAACAATGCCACCATCTTGGTCACACCGTTTAAGGTGGAACTGTTTTTGTGGCACTACTACTATGGGACAATTATGGTTTCACCATTTACGGTGGAACTGTATGTCTCAACATACTATGTCACACACCATTCCCCAGATTTTTTTGAGTTTTCCCAGTTTCTCCAATATTACTTGTTTTATCCATTTAAAGTTAATCTATCAAATTATTACCATCCTCTGGTCTATTTCCTCCATATTCATGGGGAATTAATAAATCAAAATTATTTCTTACATGATAAACTGCCAAGCTGTGTGGTCTTGTCACAATCTGACTTTTGTGTATATCGAAATGGACTCAATGATTTTGTGATCTGGCCTCTTCTTTATCCAAGATCATCTCTTCCTTCATAATTTTCATTTTACTAGGTGTGCCTATTGACTTCCACCTGAGATGAGTCATTCACCCATGCTATAGGATTTCCCACTCAGTCTTTATGATCTTCATTAATGTCATGTTTGGGGAAGGAAGTTACATTGATCTTTGACCATCCATGTATGAACATTCTTTTTCTTCTCATTGATTTTTCATCATTTGGGGTGGGTATATAAATGTTTCCTTATAAGGAATGGCTGGGTACACTTCTTGAAAAGAGAATTAATAATAATTTTTTATGATCAAAAGATAACTCGCATATGTAAAAAATGGGCAAGATGTGGATTGATGTTTAATCACATGTTTTATTTGTTATTTTTGTTTATTTTAATGAATTTTGGTGGCTATTTTCCGTTTTATGATCATGATTTTTGGTGGTATTTTCTTATGCATAGGTGATACTCTATCATTATTATCGATATTTGAAAAACAGATGTAACATGAAATCTATTTAATCATGTTTATTGGGTTAAATAAATGGATACCCCAGGATAAAACCTGTTCTATTATCACCCCGGTTATATTCAAGTGGAAATTAAAGAACCCCTAATTGTTAAATTTGAATATGTTTGGGTTTGATGGTTATGGTTATGTGTTGTGTGTTCTGGCCTAGGTTCTATGGGTTTGGTATCTAGGGTGGTATGAGGGTGGGTGTGTTTGTGTCTCAGTATTAGAGATTGACTGATTGTGAAATTGAAAAACATGTAGGTAGTGGGACTATCCATGGTATAATAGTATCTCAGTCAGAGAGATTTATTGACTATTGAATGGATAACCTTGTATGAATATGAACTACCATTCTATTGTGTTTTGGTCACGAAGCGACGTCAATCAGTGGGACTGCAATGTGGTTGTTGGCTCGTTATGCAGTGGGACTGCATTAGGGGTTTTTTACGGAAGTGGGGATACAGGGCTAGGTTTTTTTGAGGAGGAATGGTCCGATTTACTTTATAGAATTACAGTAGATAGTATTTTAAAGGGTATTTGTAGTGTGATTGTATGTCCAGTACTGTGTTAATGTGCAATGGGACTGCAAGTCTAGTCTTGTGTTGTTTTTCTGCGGGACTGCTATTTGGTTTTATTGTTTTCTTGGTGTGATTATGGTTAATAGTTTTTAGATACTGTTGGGATAAATTTAGTGAATTCTTGTAAATAAATAACTTGAAATTGATCAAAAAGGGGGACGAGTTATGTATTTGTAGTGGATGTTGTGTGGTTGTACAAGAACAAGTAGCAGAAAAAGTGGCGTTGGTATTGGATTGTTGTATATTGTGTCAATCCCATAGATTGAGGCTATGTGTTTGATTACCTATATATATTTTTGTTCCTTGTGATTTTAATTTTTATCCCCCCCCCCTCGGGAATAACACTACATACTGAACAACTCTATTTTATGGGGGGGTATGTGTTTCCTAAACATACATTTGGGAGGATGGAGGGATGGTTACTGATTTTCATCATCTCACCCTATTTTGGATCATGCCTCTCAGGTGTATCTGGGTGTGATGTAATGGATCAAGGCTTAACATAGTCTAAGATTCGTCATACATGGATTTTTTAGACTAGGGGATCGGGTTTTTGTAGGACTGGTATGTTTTCCCAACACTCTTTTGGATGTGGCCTAGGTGTCTTCAGGCATGGTGTGTGGTTGTTGAGGCATAGTTGTCTTCAAGTGTGGCAGTGGTTGTTGTGGACTAGGTGTCTTTGGGAATGGTTTTGTGGTATGGGGACCAGGTGAGAGTTGGAATGTTGTGGTAGTGGGACTACATGTAGGAAAAGTAGCAGCGTCAAGACATTAGATTATTAGGAATGAGCAGCTAACCAGTGGGAATGTGGTGTGTGGGTACCCAAATGTTTATGTGCTTATACTATTACAATACTTGATATGTGTTTCATGGGTGAGTGTGACCTGGTGAGGATCAGATGGATAGTATTATCTCTTAGGTGATTGAGGTTCTACTATATTCTCACATGGGATTAGAATGTTCCCTCACTTGTGCACGAGTGGATTTATTTTTCCAAACTGAGTATACTATTATGATCACCCTACGTATGTAAAATTATTTCCCTGGCTCTCATGAGTACATCTACGACCTTACTAGGCCTTACTAGCTCAGGCTTTGGGAAAATTGTTGTTTTTGATTAGTTTCCTTCCTTTTTGGTACTTTATTTGTGAGTTTTGTCTTTTCTTGTATTAGTTTTACTTTTGATCATGCATGTGGGAATCTATTCTTGGCATTACATTTATCTTTATTCATTGGAGTTTCTAATATTTTCTATATTATCTCTTAATCATTTTTATAAAAAGGTTAATGCCTTATATTTATGTGATATCTCATACCCTTGGTAAAATTAGCCACTCTAGGGCCTACTAAAGGCAGGACTTGAGGGGTCATTATCTCACCTTCTCCTTAAAGATGATTAGGCGGGGCACTTTGCCATCCCTTCCATCATCATGGAGAAGGCGGGTCATGAAAGAATGGTGTAAGAGGTGATGGTTGAGAGATGGGATGGTGTTTGAGGTTACACATAGTGATGATTTCATAGGATGGTATAAAAACAATTTTAGGCAATCTTGGTTCATGAAATAGTTCAGTTAAGTTAGGTTAAGACATCATATATTTTGGCCCCCTTCATCTGATGCCTGTACTCTGGATCTACTGAATGGCCAGGTGAGGCATCAATTATTTTAGGGTATTGAACCTTGGAATTTTACATTGATCATAATGACTTGAGTTCTAGTGTTTCTTGGGTGTTTTAGGAATTAAAATAAATATATGGTTAAAACTAAATTTAAAATGGAATATTATATACTACCTAGGATTTGGAGTTTCTTGTTTTCATTTATCAGATATAGAACTCAGAAGTCGTCCACTAGTATTGTGGGCAGTCAAGACCCAGTAGGTTGATCTGGTTGATCAGTAGAGGTCCAGTTGTCAAAAAGAGGTTGACCAGTGGCAGAAGATGTTTTGTGCCTTCCACCAGCAGACTCTGGAAAAGTATGAGGGTGGCGACAGAGGCGTGGAGATGGAGAGCTGGATCAAGGAGCTCGCGATCTATTTCAACTTGAGCTGGGTACTGACATAGAACTAGATTCCAAAAGATGTGAGATATATGTAAGGAGTGAAGCGTCCGTGGTGGATGCTTTACCTCAGGGAGAAGAAGTAAACCAAGGTTTCATGGGATGACATTGCGAAGGAGTTCCGTGAAAAATACCTTTCTTCCACGATGAAGGATGTGAATAGATAATAGTTTATCTCCCTCCATCAAGGATGTATGTCAGTAATGGAGTTGGGGATCATGTTCAAGGATCGACTTAATTTTTCAATGGACATCTTTCCGGATGAAGAATCTCAAGAATGATTTTTAGGGGAGGCACTCTGACCCATTCTTTAGTATGTTGAAACTCCCATGACTCTGCCAATGTACAAGGAGTAATAGAAGAAGGATGAAATAGTAGAGAAGATTAACTCACTAGGAGGTGTGTCATGATAGGGGGAATCTGAGTTTTCCAAAAGGAAAGACCGTCAACCGCAGGCCTCCAGCATTAAGACCTTCCATGTTTTGGCCAGCGGTGAGTAGGCCTCATCAGTTCCATTTTTGATCTCCTAGTCCTCACCCTTTCTCCATGGGAGTGGGAATGAGTTGATTTATCTATGGAATCCATGTAAATATTTAGAAGTATTGCCCGATCAGAGTATTTTGCTGTGGGGGTGGGTAGGTTCAACACCCACCTCAGTAGAAGGAGTTCCCTCCAAGGCCTTTCCAGCACCAGGGGCAGTGAGCTCTAGCTACACCAAGGGTAATAGTGCTAAAGGAGTCTAATCTTAGGGCACTCCATAGGGACCTAAACAATGGAATTTTCAGGGAGCCAGCCAACAGTCTAGGGAAAGAGGAGTTTGTCCTGGTCAGTGTCATGCTGTAGAGGTAGCAGCTTCTAAAGGGCCAAATGTTGTTCGATGTACGATCAACCTATTTAGTACATTTTCTTGTGCATTGTTTTATTCTGGATTTTCTCACTCTTTTTGTAACACCCCAAGATTTTATGAAAAATATTCTTTTTAATTTCATTAATGTCTTGTGTTGTACGCTACACCAAAAGGAGCTTGCACAACACGAATCTTTGACTTTCCTTGCATTACACGCAATCGCAACATTCCTCGATAGCGTGTGTAGTACGCAATACCGAGTTTCACTAAACGACGATATGCTATTAAAATATTATTAAAACTAGCCGTTATGAATAGTAATAACCCCCTTTTAAAATTTTAGAAATTTTATCTCTCAAAATGGACTTCATTTTTGGATTCGGAGTATCAAATTTATCCTAAGGTGAAATTTTGGTACTTTTCGGATAACTTTCATATTCTGATGAATAGTGAAAATTACTAAATTTTAATTAAAAATAAGTATTTTAATCGAAATAATTAATAGTGATAAATTATTAATTTGAGTGGTTTTAAAGTATATTTAGAATATATTTTTACAATTTAATACAATGTTGGTCATTATATGTAATTCTACATTTAGACCAGACATAAACAAGTGACAATCTTTTGATAGTTATTATCTCTTAAGAACACGCTATTTGTTTTGATGACGTGAATTAATTTTTAAATTAATTAATGTAATTGATATGTTTTGAATTTGGTAAAATAGACATCATTTTTGAGTTCATAATATAAAATATAGCTTAGGCCTAATTTTCGGTATTTTTCTAGAAACTTTCCTTTTTTGATTAATAGTGAAACCACTAAGTGGTAGTTAAAAAAAATGAATTTTTCATAAAACGTAATTTTACCGCTTCTGTGAGTGGAATTTCAAAAATCCGAGAGACACGGTTGATGTTAGTATGTAAAATGTGGTTCAATGAGATGAAAATAATTTTTGGTCAATAGTAACTTTTTACTTTTTTTTACCACGGTTAAAAGTAAATAGGGTAATTAAGGGTAAAATCACTACTGGAAAAAAGGCCTATACCCACGGTTCAAAACCGTGGGTATAGCCCCCAAAACCGTGGGTATAGGCTATACCCACGGTTTTGGGAACCGTGGGCTGGAACGCCGTCGGTATAGGTCCCCAGCCTATACCCACGGTTTTCCAAAACCGTGGGTATAGGTGTTCTGCCACCGTGTCAACAAAACATTCCCAATTTCCACGGTGTCAATGGATTTTACCCACGATTTCAAAACCGTGGGTATAGATCCTAAAATAAATCTGCAGGCGGGTGTCGATCCCACGACCTCTTCGCTGCAAAGTACCGCGTCTAACCACTACCCTACTATCAATTATCTGTATATATATTTATATTTAGTTAAATATAGTTATATAAACTGTGGGTATAGAGGGAAGAACCGTAGGTATAGGACTCCCGCCAAAAAAAAATATTTCCCGCAGAAAATTTTTTTTCCCGCGCACACATGGGAAACCTATACCCACGGTTTTTCAAAACCGTGGGTATAGGTTTTTTATCCTATACCTATCCCCACGGTTTTGAGGAAAACCGTGGGGATAGGTACCCCTATACCCACGGTTCTTGAAAACTGTGGGGATAGGTCAATTTTCAAGACCTATCCCCACGGTTTTGGAAAACCGTGGGGATAGACACCCCTATGCCCACGGTTTTTGAAAACCATGGGGATAGACCCCCCCTATGCCCACGGTTTTTGAAAACCGTGGGTATAGGTCTTGAAAATTGACCTATTCCCACGGTTTTCCAAAACCGTGGGTATAGGGGGATAGGTCCATTTTCCAGTAGTGAATTGTTATTATTATTACCATAACACATGTCTTAATTCTATTGGATAAGTGTAATTCGACCAAAAACAAACTTAGGAATAAAATATGATCATTTAGGCCCACTTGGATTATATTAGGACATTTATTATTAATTTATTTAAAGAAGGGTTAAAATAGTTAAAATCAAAGTTTAATAAGTAAATCATTTTTAATATAGGGTTATACATAAGATAAATTTGACTATAAATACTCATTAGAAATATAAAAATATTTCCAACATAATGACATTTTATTTATAATTCTTAGACATTAAATAATTTAATTTATTTATGACACAATGATGATGCAGTAATTACCATAATAGTGAAAAATTAGAATAATTTATATTATAAATACCCAAATAAATATAATTTGAGACTTTTAATGAATTAAACTAATTTTATATGTTAATATAACATGTTAGTATTGATTTAATTATCTTTTTTCGAACTAATAATTCTGTAATGATTTTAACAAAAATCAATTACTAAATAGTGTCAAAATTGACATAAAATAGTTTTTAAAACAAATATTATATTATTAATTGTTATTTTATTCCTAAAAGTCTAAGGCTCGGCCAAATGACTTAGATAAGGTTATATATATTAATAATAAACAACTTGAGTTTTTTTTGGCTTGTTATAGTAAGTTTATTAACCTTATAGTGTAAGAACACAAGAAGACACGGTAAAAGTAAAATTATTTAACTTAATGTTAAATCTAAATGATAAGTTTAAAATAGGAACCTAAACTTGTCTAAATTCTATTGGATGAGAGTATTTCGACCCATCCCCACCTTAGATTCGTAATAAATCAATTTGGAAATATTTAAAACCAAATTTGGCTTTATAATAAAATAATAGTTTTAGTTATTCCAAAGGTGCCCCTCTCCTCCCTTATAAAAGGGCACCTCCTCCCTCTCTTCCTCACACCACTTTGAGCCTTCATGCTCGGCCAACCCCTGCCAATGTCTTCACTCCACTTCCCTAGAGACATCATAGAGGTCATTTTATTCTTTAGAGACCAATTTTAGTGCCCTAAAAGGACGTCTCAAAGAAGCGCTTCAAAGAAGAGGTAATGCCCGTTACCGATTCTTTCATCTTTATTTCTTCTTCCACTTCCTCTTCTTATGTTGTTTAATTATAAAGTAATAACATCAGTATCACTTATATACTGTTATGTTATTATAATTATGAAACAACCTTATTTTACTATCTATCCATCCTACGGAAAAAGAAATCACCGCGCGTGCGTACGTACGGAATACCGTCTCCACACCGTGGTGTAATCTATTTTCCACCACCACCTTACATGGATGGGTATAATGGTGTAAATAATAACTATATATGATTATTATAAAGTGATATTGATTCTGTAATAGTAATTATACACTCCAATACAGTCCCACGATCATGAGAATGATATCATCGCTCGTGCGTACGTACGGACTACCGTCTCCACGACGCGATGAGATTCATTATCCACTTTAACCATTCATGAATGATTATAAAGTATATATAATAAGTAATCATGAAATATATGACATAATAATGATATTGGATCTATGTATATATATATATATGTATGTCATCCAATTAATTCCATTCAATTCAATGAGGAAACGAAAACAACGTTCATGCGTACGTACGGCGTACCGTCTCCATGAACAGTGTATTTATTTCCATTTATCAATCTATTATATATATGTATATTCTGAATATATATTATATATAAATCATGTTTTACATTCTGGATGTAATTAATCATGATCTATGTAATCAAATGAATAATTACAAGTCAAAACATGGATGGCAAATGAAACGATTTTACCCAAAACACTCTTTAACAAGGAATTTACAAAAGAACGGGTAATATAAAGTAATAAGTGAACTATATATGATATAATAACAATGAATATGAGTCTGTAATAAGTCAATGACATTATTTAAATCATTATACAGGAGGTTTGGATACATACGAAGCTTAACAGACCTAAGGTAAGGGAAATATCACAATCTCATTTTTATCCAAGATTGTTTATACTTTGTATTTACTGGGGTTATTTCTATCATCCATGTCCATGTTTTATAAAAGTGTTTTCATGTATGTTTAAAGTCCTTTTTAACCATTCTTGACTTTTACTACATGGTATGTAAGGAATCTTTCTTTTGTTTACGTTACAATGTACTTTTTGACTTTTCCGGCAAAAGTACGAGAAGAATGTTTTCTTTTAACTTATACGGCACGAACGGATTTTTACGGTTTTATAAAGCCTTAGTTTCATGAAGCTTCTTCCAAAATATTTCATGACTATTTTCAACAAAATCCTTTTCTTTTAAAATTGCATGAAATTTTGTAAAAAGGGAATGATTTTGAAGAAGAAATGATATTTTCCTCAAGAATTCATTTCAAGTGTTTTATCAAAACCATTTTCTATCTGAGATGAAATTATTTTCTTATTTGTATGTTTCTAGAATAATGTCTCTATGATTTACATGGTTCCTCTTTTCTTATTATGAAATGATATCCATTTCTTTTATATGGATTATGTGATGATGTGATGATGTTTATGAAACCAATTTTATTTATTGGGTTATTATGAATGATGTATGTTTATTTTGTGGCACGAGTAAGAATGATGTCATTATGAGATGGGTGGGACCTATATCTCCCTCCAATGCATTGGGTAAAGTTTTATATCTCATGAGATAGACATGGCTGGAACGGCAGGTTAAACTGGTTCAGTAAAACAGGACTGAAACGAGGAGTGAACTCGATTCAGAAAGGGACTTTGTCCACTAAGATGGTCTTGGCAGCAATGCCTTGGATACTATGAAAATCATTACATGTGCTTAATGGATGCCAAAATTACATGTTTTATTCCCATGCTATTATCATGATTTATGTTCCATTATGATCTATTCCTTATGTACTTCCATGTTTTATGTCGTTGTTCAAGATTTTTAATGTTCATGTTTTTTTAAAGTTCAAATGTATATGGTATGTTTTATTTTATCCATGCTTACCCTTACTGAACATTTGAGCTCACCCTTTTTATGTTTTCTTTACCCCCAGGATTAAAAGAAAGATTTTAGGTAAGGAAAGAAAAGTAGGAAGATCATTATGGGAGATGTTGAAGATCTTTCACCACAATTAGAAGATTACGTTCTGAGTTTCCAAAGACACTAAACTATTAAGATCCTTGTGTGTCGGTTATTGTTATGTATTAATTATTCCGGAAAAGTAATGTAATGTCCTTGTACGTCAAGATTCGGGTCTCTACAGTTGGTATCAGAGGGAAATTTTTGTCAACCTTTGGAAACTAGGATGCGAAAACGTTAGTGAGATCCCTAGAGATATTTCTAAGGTATGTCTAGGGATGTCCCTAAGGATAAGTATACGTATAGGATATAGTCCGAGAACTATGGTAAAGATATTAGATTAAACCAAATATGTTAGATATTGAAGTTACTCCCCCTTTATTATGATTTTTGTCTCTCACACTATTCTTTTCGGGTTTTAGGAAATGGCTGGAAACAAGATGATTCACGATAATGGAGGATATGATGGACAATGGAATGATATTCTTCATGAGCAACCAAATGAAATGGGATTTGGAAGTCCAAACATCATTATTATGCCGAATCATCAATCTCATAATATGATCAATAAAGTAAAATTTGGTAAGTTTCCTGAATCGGCTAATAAGAGAAATATGGAGTTTCATGATGATCATAGAGGAAAGAAAGTTCAATTTTCCCTATGTAAATCATGTGGGAAGAGGCATTAAGGAGAATGTTTCAAAGGAACTGGAAGATGCTTTGGGTGTGGAAAAGAAGGACATAAAGCCAGTAAGTGCAAAGGAAAAGGATCAGTTAACACCATGGATGAGGATAATGGTATTGCTACAACATCAAAAATGGTTAAATGTTTTAAATGTGGAATGTACGGGCATTATGAAAACCAATGCCCTAAAGGAAAGTCTCATGAAGAGAATCAGTATGGTCATATGGGTAATATTTATGTTGATGATGATGAAGAGACTACAAATGATATGTGAGATGAAAGAATTGTTGAAGCTCAGTCAATGGTTTAAGAATGTAGTGGAATCATGTGTAATGTTGTATAAGTAATCTCATGGTACTATGGAATAAATATACATCTAAGGATTGTTACACTGTTGTCTTTCCTTGAGTTTTGAAAGTGTATGATTAATGGTACCAGTATACATGAAAGGCCATTCAGATATTTTTTAAATGTAGATGATATGCTCATAATGAAGGGATAAGGAGAAAATTAAATGTTTGGTAGTATTCATGAGCTCATGACTGATATAAGGAAATAGTTATATCATGGTTTGAGTATATAGAATATTGGGTTTTTGGTATGTGGAATGAGTTAAATTTTGACAGCACTCATGTTTTTACTAAGATTCAATGGGTTCTCATTTTTTAAGAGAATACATGATTAAGGCCTTATAATATTTGGAATGTGACCAACAATACATATCTTATGATATATGGGGATCAACGATGGTATTAACATGCTTGTTATATGAAATATCTGGTAATCGTTTCACTATATTATGAGAGTGGACTGCAGTATTTTGGATAAGCCTAAAGATTGGAATGGATTATGTTGGACATAAGTTAGTATTGTTTAAGGACAGAAGTTTTTCGATATTACTTATGGGATGTTATAGTAATGTAGTTTTAAAAAAAGGATAACCTGCATGACAGGCGACATCCCATCGCGTCGGACAAGGCTGTGGGAATCGTACCCACAACCGAAGTGCGACTGGCCTTTATCGCCTACCACCGGTCTACAAGAAGTCCATGTTTAGTAGAAACTAGTTTTATTATATTAAGAAGTATGATATATGATGTATAAGTCCATTTTAGGAACCATATATGATTAATCTCACTATAGATGGACTTATGTATTTTTGATGATTTTTATTACCTTTTTTTTAGATAGATGGAATGACCCATCATTCTATCACATGATCTGCTAACACTTCACAAATGAAAAGTTCAACTTTATTTCTTTAAGAGATGAAGTAGAAATTGTCCAAAGAATGACCAATGGTGAGACTGTACCAAAATCACGAAAGTATTTCTTCTAATTCTAATTTCATCAACTTTAGGGAAATGATCTTGAAAACTGAAAATGTTGTCCTAGTTCCCTTATATCTGATAAATCAGATGGTACCTTAGATCATAAGAAATCTATGGCTTTGTGATCAATGGCTTTTTCATAGCCATGTTCTCTACCACTCTCCATCGTAACTTGATGGTTAGATTTTTCTTCCATATCCATATTTTCACCTATATTCTCCTACGTGGAAACCCAGTGATGAGTTACATTGGGTAATCATTACCTTTCATACTTTAGTTTTTAAAATTAAGTGTCATTATTCCTTTTTACGATGTGGGTTTCTATGAATAGTAAACAATTTATAACCCCGACGAATTTCGAGGGCAAAATTCATTTTAAGGGGGGTAGAATGTAACACCCTGAGATTTTATAAAAAATATTTTTTTTAATTTCAATAATGTCTTGTGTTGTACGCTACACCTAAAGGATCTTGCACAACACGCATCCTTGACTTGCATTTCATTACACGCAATCACGACCTTCCTCGATAGCGTGTGTAGTACGCAATACCGAGTTTCACTAAACAAAGATATGCTATTAAAATATTATTAAAACTAGCCGTTATGAATAGTAATAACCACCTTTTAAAATTTTAGAAATTTTATCTCTAAAAATGGACTTCATTTTTGGATTCGGAGTATCGAATTTATCCTAAGGTGAAATTTTGGTACTTTTCGGATAACTTTCATATTCTGATGAATAGTGAAAATTACAAAATTTTAATTAAAAACAACTTTTTTAATCGAAATAATTAATAGTGATAAATTATTAATTTGAGTGGTTTTAAAGTATATTTAGAATATATTTTTACAATTTAATACAATGTTGGTCATTGGATGTAATTATACATTCAAACCAGACATAAACAAGTGTCAATCTTTTGATAGTTATTATCTCTTAAGAACACGCTATTTGTTTTGACAACGTGAATTAACATTAAAATTAATTAATGAAACTGATATGTTTTGAATTTGGTAAAATAGACATCATTTTTGAGTTCATAATATCAAATATAGCTTAGGCCTAATTTTTGGTATTTTTCTGGAAACTTTCATTTTTTGATGAATAGTGAAACCACTAAGTGGTAGTTAAAAAAAATGAATTTTTCATAAAACTTAATTTTACCACTTTTGTGAGTGTAATTTTAAAAATCCGAGAGACACGGTTGATGTTAGTAAGTAAAATGTGGGTCAATGAGATGAAAATAATTTTTGGTGAATAGTAACTTTTTACTTATTTTACCACGGTTAAAAGTAAATACGGTAATTAAGGGTAAAAATGTTATTATTATTACCATAACACATGTCCTAATTCTATTGGATAAGTATAATTCGACCAAAAACAACCTTAGGAATAAAATATGATCATTTAGTTCCACTTGGATTAGATTAGGACATTTATTATTAATTTATTTAAAGAAGGGTTAAAATAGTTAAAATCAAATTTAATAAGTAAATCATTTTAAATATAGGTTTATACATAAGATAAATTCAACTATAAATACTCCTTATAAATCTAAAAATATTTCCTACATAATGAAATTTTATTTATAATTTTTAGACATTAAATAATTTAATTTATTTATGACACAATGATGATGTCGTAATTACCATAATAGTGAAAAATTAGAATAATTGATATTATAAATACCCAAATAAATTTAATTTGAGATTTTTTATGAATTACACTAATTTTATATGTTAATATGACATGTTAGTATTGATTTACTTAACTTTTGTAGAACTAATAATTCTGTTATGATTTTCACAAAAATCAATTACTAAATAGTGTCAAAATTGACATAAAATAGTTTTTAAAACAAATATTATATTATTAATTGTTATTTTATTCTTAAAAATCTAAGGTTTGGCCAAATGACTTAGATAAGGATATATATATTAATAATAAACAACTTGGGGTTCGTTTGGCTTGTTATAGTATGTTTATTAACCTTATAGTGTAAGAACACAAGAAGACACGGTAAAAGTAAAATTATTTAACTTAATGTTAAATCTAAATGATAAGGTTAAAATAGGAACCTAAAATTGTCTAACTTCTATTGGATGAGATTATTTCGACCCATCCCCACCTTAGATTTGAAATAAATCAATTTGGAGCTATTTAAAACCGAATTTGGCTTTATAATAAAATAATAGTTTTAGTTAGTCCAAAGGTGCCCCTCTCCTCCCTTATAAAAGGGCACCTCCTCCCTCTCTTCCTCACACCACTTTGATCCTTCAAGCTCGGCCAAACCCTGCCAATTTCTTCTCTCCACTTCCCTAGAGACATCCTAGAGGTCCTGGTCTTCTTCAAAGACCAATTTTAGTGCCCTAAAAGGAGGTCTCAAAGAAGCGTTTCAAAGAAGAGGTAATGTCTGTTACCGATTCTTTTATCTTTATTTCTTCTTCCACTTATTCTTCTTAGGTTGTTTAATTATGAAGTAATAACATCAGTATCACTTATATACTGATATGTTATTATAATTATGAAACAACATTATTTCACCATCTATCCATCCTGCGGAAAACGAAATCACTGTGTGTGCGTACGTACGGAATACCATCTCCACGCCGTGGTGTAATCTATTTTCCACCACCACCTTAATTGGATGGGTATAATGGTGTAAATAATAACTATATATGATTATTATAAAGTGATATTTATTCTTTAATAGTATACATACACTCCAATACAGTCCCACGATCATGAAAATGATATAATTGCTCGTGCGTACGTACGGACTACCGTCTCCACGACGTGATGAGATTCATTCTCCACTTTAACCATTCATGAATGATTATAAATTATATATAATAAGTAATCATGAAATATATGATATAATAATGATACTGGATCTATGTATATATATATATGTATGTCATCCAATTAATTCCATTCAATTCAATGAGGAAACGAAAACAACGTGCATCCGTAAGTACGGCATACCGTATCTATGAACGGTGTATTTATTTCCATTTATCAATCTATTATATATATGTATATTCTGAATATATATTATATAAAAATAATGTTTTACATTCTGGATGTAAGTAATCATGATCTATGTAATCATATGAATAATTACAAGTCAAAACACGGATGACAAATGAAACGATTTTACCCAAAACACTCTTTAACATGGAATTTACAAAAGAACGGGTAATATAAAGTCATAAGTGAACCATATATGATATAATAACAATGAATATGATTCTGTAATAAGTCAATGACATTATTTAAATCATTATATAGGAATTTTGTATACGTACAAAGCATAACAGACCTAAGGTAAGGGAAATATCACAGTCTCATTTTTATCCAAGATTGTTTATACTTTGGTATTTACTGGGGTTATTTCTATCATCCATGTCCATGTTTTATAATAGTTTTTTCATGTATGTTTAAAGTCCTTTTTAACCATTCTTGACTTTTACTACATGGTATGTAAGGAATCTTTCTTTTGTTTACGTTACGAGGTACTTTTTGACTTTTCCGGCAAAAGTATGAGAATAATGTTTTCTTTTAACTTATACGGCACGAACGGATTTTTATGATTTTATAAAGCCTTAGTTTTATGAATCATCCTCCAAAATATTTCATGAATATTTTCAACAAAATCCTTTTCTTTTAAAATTGCATGACATTTTCTAAAAAGAGAATGATTTTGAAGAAGAAATGATATTTTCCTCAAGAATTCATTTCAAGTGTTTTATCAAAACCATTTTCTATCTATGATGACATTATTTTTATATTTGTATGTTTCCAGTATAATGTCTCTATGATTTACATGGTTCTGCTTTTCTTATTATCAAATGATATCCATTTATTTTATATGGATTATGTGATGATGTGATGATGTTTATGAAACCCATTTTATTTATTGGGTTATTATGAATGATGCATGTTTATTTTGTGGCACAAGTAAGAATGATTTAATTATGAGATGGGTGGGACCTATATCTCCCTCCAATGCATTGGGTAAAGATTTACATCTCATGATATAGACATGGCTGGAATGGCAGGTTAAACCGGTTCAGTAAAACAGGACTGAAACGAGGAGTGAACTCCATTTAGAAAGGGACTTTGTCCACTAAGATGGTCTTGGCAGCAATGCCTTGGCTACTATGGTAATCATTACATGTTCTTAATGGATGCCACAATTACATATTTTATTCCCATGCTATTTTATCATGATTTATGTTCCATTATGATCTATGCCTTATGTACTTCAATGTTTTATGTCGTTGTTCAAGATTTTTAATGTTCATGTTTTTTTAAGTTCAAATGTATATGGTATGTTTTATTTTATCCATTCTTACCCTTACTGAGCATTTGAGCTCACCCTTTTTATGTTTTCTTTTCCCCCAGGATTAAAATAAAGATTTTAGGTAAGGAAACAAAAGTAGGAAGATCTTTATGGGAGATGTTGAAGATCTTTCACCACGATTAGAAGATTACGTTCTGAGTTTCCAAAGACACTAAACTATTACGATCCTTGTGTGTCTGTTATTGTTATGTATTAAGTATTCCGAAAACGTAATGTAATGTCCTTGTATGTCAAGCTTCTGGCCTCTACACTTTCTTTTCACCCATTCTATCCCATGACCTGAGTATATATGTAGAGATATCTCTCATGCCCCTGGAGTTGAGTATTCTGATTGGATGTTAGACAATCATGTTTGATGTTTTTTGAGGGTGAAACTGATCTTGGGGCCGCATCAGTTTAGAAGGGATATTCTTATGCCAAAAATGCTGGCATACGATGACATCCTAGTCATCAACTGTCTATTTTCCTTGAAAACTATTATCAAATTCTTCCGGTGGAGGGACATGTTCTCAGATATGGGTCTCAAACATGTATCTTTCGTTGGTGAGTAGAGTTATCAGGATAGAATCCAATGTTTTGAGCCCTTTTGTTCCTTTCTAGCTGAGATATTAGTGAAATACTCAATATCAGATATGTTTTATGTCTTGGGGATTTTCGGTGAGTTCATGAAAATCTCCCCCAAAAAGGTTGTGACTCTACCCCCTCGACTTGATGTTGAGTTCAGGATAGACTTACAAACTAGTGCTCATCCAATTTCTATGGCTCCCTACCAGATGATGCCTTTTGAGTTGCGTGAGTTATGAATTTGGGTTGATGACCAAATAAATGTGGATTTTATTTTACTTACTGTGTTTCCATGGGGTGCTCTAGTATTTTTTGCTAATAAATCAGATCGTGGTCTCAGGCTGTGCATAGATGACCAAAGACTGAATCAGGTGACAGTCAAGAAACAATACCACCTCTGGAGGAATGAAGTAAAGGGATATTTTTGGTTCTCTAAGATCAACCTATGAACTGGATATCACTATTTGAGGTTGATGGATGTTTTCATCATGAAGACTGATTTCAGTTGCAGTTATGGGAACTTGGAGTCTGCGGTCATTTTGTCGGGTGTTACGAACACACCGACTATTGTCATGGGACTCATGAACTCTTTTTTCCTTGAGTATCGGGACTATTTCATTGTACTATTCATCGATGACATAATGTTCTACTCAATATCATAGAAGGATCCCACTAAGAATCTAAGTACGATTTTTGTGGTCTTCTAACACCACCAACTCTACAGAAAAATGTCCAAGTGCATGTTCTGAACATGAGAGGTTAACTTCCTTGTAAATTTGGTGTCCCAACTGGGAATAGTAGTTGACCAGTCGAAGGAAAAATTGGTTTTTTCATGGGAAGAACCCAAGAATGTGGCAATGGATCATATATTTTTGGTTTTGGAAGGTTACTACTAGAGATTTTTACCCAACTTCTCTCGAGTTGCGTCTCCATTGAAAAGTTTAACCAGAAAGGACTAGAATTTCAAATTGAGTGAGAAGTTCCATGAATAGTATATTTATCTGAAAGGGAAGATGGTCAGTTCCCTAGTGTAAAGTATTCTAGAGTATGGGGTAATGTTCGTGGTGTTCAATGTTGATTTTGGTCTAGGAATGGGATAAGTTTTGATGTAGTATAGAAGAGTAATTTGTTATAGGTCTTGGTAGTTATGTACTCTTGAACATAAATATGACCCCCATGACATGGAACTTTCAATTGTTCTGTTCATGTAGATGTTATGGTGGCATTACCTAATCAGGTAATGCTTCATGGTATTTACGGATCATAAGAGCTTGAGACATGTTTTCTCACAGTGAGAACTGAACATGAGGCATTGTAGGTGGATGGAGTTTCTTTAGTACTATGAGATAGAGATATCACACACCACGAGAAAGGGGAATGTGGTGGCTGAGGCTGTGAGCTAGAAATCGTAAAAGGATGTAGTTCTGGAGTCCACATATGCTTAAAAAGGAATGAATTATTAGGATGCTTTAAATCTGGGCATGAAAATGGAGGATGGTAGAGACTGTGTCCTTTACATGACAGTGAAATCATCTTTGGTATGATAAGTGGAGGAGTATTAGTGGGGAGACATAGAGTTTGAAGTGACGTGTGATCATGTTTTCTAGGGTGATGTACTATAGGTATGGTCAGAGTATAGTTTGAATCGGGTGTTGTTCCCAGGGATACTGTTTCCCAGTGGAGATGTGCAATGAAGATCTCAGTGAGTTCCATAAATCACCACTAGAGGTACATACATGAGTCTCCAATATGTATCGGGCTTGAGATATTAGTTTTGGTGGCCCAGAGTGAAGCTGGAAGTGGCAGAGTTTGTGGAAAGTTTCCTCCTGTGTCAGTAGCTAAAGTCTGAACATTGTGTTCTCAGTGTCCTATTGTGACACATAGATGTTCCCAAGTGGAAGTGGGATGATGTATTAATGGGTTTTATAATTTTACTACCCAAGGATAAGTGAGGTTTTCATTCTATATTGTTAGTGGTGGAAATATTGAGGAATCAGCTCACTTTATAGTGGTTAAAGAGTCCAGCAAAATGGATTCCTTAGCACAGAGGTATGTGGGTGATGTGGTAGAGCTGTATAGGGTTCCCAAATCCATTTTTTTGGATCGAGATACACTCATTACATCACAAGTATGGAAGGGATTACTACATGATTTTGGCACTAGGTTATGCCTTCGATCATCTTTTCACCCTAAGACATATAGGAAGATAGAGAGGACCATCCAGACATTTTTTTATATAATGAAATCATGTGTTTTGGGCTTTAGAGGATCATGGGTATGGAACATTCCCATGGTTTAGTTTTCTTAAATTAGTAGCTATCACACTACATTTTTTAGGTCACTATTTGAATCATTGTATGTGAGACCATTTTGTTAGCCCATGTTCTAGATAGAAGTTTGGGTGGTAGGAGTTCTTGTCCCCGAAGTGGTGTAGATCATGACAGAGAAGGTTTATCTTGGTATTTGAAAGGATGAAGGTAGCTTTGGACTAGTATAATACATAGGATGATCATAGTATGGGACTCATGGATTTTGATTAAGTGGACCATGTGTTTTTAAATGTCTCCCCTTAGTCTGGACATAGGAGGTTTGGAAAGGGGAGTAAGCTTTCTCCCAGGTTCATTAGACCCTTTGATGTGTTGGGACAAGATGAAGAGGTTCCATATCAGCTGTAATTGCCACAACAGTTGGAAAAAATAAAAAAACTCATGTCCATCATCTCTGTCGGTATCTGCATGATTACTACCATGCTCTCGACTGTGGAGAGTTGGATATTGAGGATTATGTGGCATTCCTGGAGTGTCCAGTGAAAATCAAGGGTCATAAGGAGAATTTTCTTCATGGTTTCACCATTCCCCTTGTTCATGTCATATAGAGGCATGGTTTCCATAAAGAGAGTCCATGGGAATGGGAGGCAAATTTGTGTTCCCAGTACCTAGAGTTGTTTTGAGTTTTTTTCTTGTGTTTTCTTTGTGCCTTAGTTATGATGTAAGATTTGACCTTGTTTTTTGTATGAAAAGTTTACCTATTATATTTTTTATTTAAAAAGTCCTAACTTGGGGTAGGAGAGGACCCGATCCCTAATCACAACACATTAATGTGTATTGAATTAAACATGTGTGGGCGAGTCAGTGCCGCCCAAAGGGGATTCCATCTTCACAAGGGGAAGGTTCTCCATGATCCATTCATCTGGATAGTGTTGTACCTCTCGTACCCCTCGTGGTTTAATTTTCATGATCACAATCACTCTCTTATTTATCTAATCTTATTTTAAGTGTTTTTGGATGATAGGCATGATTTCAGGTGGCCAAGGAATTGGGCCAAGAAAGCAAGAAGCCAAAGTGGACTGATTTTCAGTCCACCGGCCAACTGGTAGCTTCACCACCGGCCAGCCGATGGAGGCCTGGACAGAAGGCATCCCTCTGTCCAGACCACCGGCCAACCGGTGTCCCACCACCGGCCAGCCGGTGGCACCCAGACAGAAGGGGTAGCTACTGCCTCCTCACCGGCCAACCGGTGGCCTCCTCACCGGCCAGCCGGTGGCACCTGGACAGAAGCCCTCCTCCATTTTGCAAGCACCGGCCAACCAGTGGCCTAGCACCGGTCAGCCGGTAGAGCCAGTCAAACTAGTCGTTGGGCCTTTGACCAGACTTGTCCACTTGCCTCCCAACGGCTCCGAAGGCCTCTCCAACGGCTCCGAAGCCTCCCAAAGGCCATTTGAGGGTTACCCCTCTATAAATAAAGGACTAGGAAGCCCCGGAACACCAGCGAAACATACGGAAGCCCACGGGACACATTTTGATCATTTGGCGAACCTCCGGCGGATTCCTCCAAGGAACCCTCACTTGCTCCAACTCACTTCCACATCCAAGGAGCACCACCAAAGAAGCTTGGGAGCACTCTTCATCAACTCCATCAATCCTTTGGCGCCCAAGGCTTCTCCCATTACGGTTTTTATTGCTTTATTTATTTTGAGCATCAAATTGGGTTTGTGCCTACAAACCCCATCTCTTTCTCTCATCCTCTCTTTTGGGTTCTCACACCACCTTCAAGGTGTGAAGAGGTTGGTCAAGCCTTTCCTTTAAAAGGCTTGAGACATAGGTGAGCTAGCCTTCACCTGTAAGAAGGCTAGTGGGTTCTTGCATAACCATTAAAAGCAAGCTGTAATAGGTTCTAGACTAACCTTAAAGTCTAGTGGGTTTCTTGCTAAAACCATTGAAAAGCAAGCGGTAGTAAATCTCTCAACGGTTGAGTTGGGAGTGGAGACGTAGGCTTGGGTTTAAGCCGAACTCCGTTATCAAGTTGTGTGTTTTGCCTCTTTTATTTCCGCTGCACTTTCACTTTGATTTTAAATTGTTAATTAATTTTTAAAAGGCAATTCACCCCCCCTCTTGCCATCACTTCTTCTCTTCTCCGTCCAACAATTGGTATCAAAGGCAAAATTTGAGTAATACCTTCACCGGTTTCAAATTCAAGATCCATTGTGATGGCTTCAACCTCTTTCGCCCCCGAAGTCTATTCATTGGGTCGTGCTCCATTCTTTGATGGAACTGACTATACCTATTGGAAAACCCGCATGACCACTTTTCTTAGAAGCATTGGTTATCCTATTTATAAAATTGTCATGCATGGTTATTCTCTCTCTTCTCCCGATGAATCCAAATGGACTCAAGCCGATATTAAAAATTTCGAGCTTGATGGCAAAGCCATGAACGCTCTTCATTACGGCCTTGATCGTAATGAATTCAATCGAGTTTCCACATGCACCTCATCACATGAAATCTGGAAACTTTTGGAGGTTACCCATGAGGGGACCAACAAAGTCAAGGATACTCGATTGGATATGTTTCGCCAAGATTTTGAGTCTTTCACCATGCACCCACATGAATCTATTTCTGAAATGTTTACTCGTTTTACTGACGTTTGCAATGGTAGAAAATCTCTTGGAGATAATATTTCTGCAGAAACAATGGTCAAGAAGATCCTATGGATCCTACCAAGCTCATGGGCTCCAAAGGTAACGGCAATTCAAGAAGTAAAAGACATCAAGAACATGCCGGTCGAAGAGCTCATCGGATCTCTCATGACCTATGAGATCACCATGAGGAGGCAAGCTAAAAAGGAAGGCAAACCGGTCAAAGTTCCAAAGAACATCGCCTTCAAGGTTCAAAAAGAAGAAAGCTCCTCCTCCTCATCATCTTCCACTTCAAGCGGCGATTCCGAAATGGAGAACCTTGCCCGCAAAATGCACAAGTTCATGAAGAAGCACAAGAAGAAGAAATCCTGCAAGGCTCGAAAGGAAAAACACGACGAAAAATCCGAGCCCGAGGTAACATGCTACGGGTGTGGCAAGAAAGGCCATTACAAGCCCGATTGTCCACTCAACAAGAAAAAGGCCAAGCTAAAGGAGAAGAAGAAGGCTTTCAAGGCCACATGGAGTGATAGCTCCACATCCTCCTCATCCTCCTCCTCAAGTGACAACGGTAACAAATTCCTAATGGCATTTCATGAGGTAACTTCTTCCGACTCCTCATCCTCCAGTTCTTCAAATTCAAATTCTTTCAATCATTTATCCTATGAGGATCTCCAACATGCTAGAGATCAATTGGAGGAAGGTTTTCACGAACTTTATTCCAAATTTGTTGCTTTAAAAAAGAATTTCAAAAAACTTTCTTCCGAAAAGGAACAACTTCTCAAAGAAAAGGAAAAGTTGTCCCTCAAAGTCCAAAACCTTCCCGATGTTGATTCTATGGAATCAACAATTAAAGATTTAAGGGAATCTCTTGCCAAGTTCACCCAAGGTGAACAAAATTTAACCAAATTACTTGGTTCCCAACGTGTATCTAGAACCACCCAAGGACTTGGCTATTCCAAGCAAGCTTCCTCTTCCCATGCTCCAACTATTTTTGTAAGGGGGAGCTCCCAATTTAAATTTTGTAATTATTGCAAAAAACCCGGGCACTTAATTTATGAGTGCGATTGCCAAAATGCCCGGTATGGAAGGCCCAAAACCATTTCTTTTAATGATGAATTTTTTAGGAGAATACCCGCCACTAGACAAGTGTGGATTGAAAAATCCCTTTTAGCGAGTCTCACCAGACCAAAATTTGTCTCGGTTCAAAAATCCTCTCCCCGGTGATTTGTTGTTTTTATTTAGGGGGAGTTAGGATTGTTTAAGCTCTTTTGCGTTTTTTAATTAAAAACTTTCATTTCAAAATTTTTTAATTCAAAATTTTCATTTCAAAATTTTCGATTCAATACTTTCAATTCAAAATTTCAAAATTTTCGATTCAAAACTTTCAATTCCAAACTTTCATTCCAAACTTCGATTCAAAACTTTCAATTCAAAATTTCAAAATTTTCAATTCAAAACTTTCAATTCAAATTTCAAAAATTTCAATTGGTTTAAAAAATATCTATCTTGTTTTTCAAACCTCTTCCCTCAATCAAGTTTTATGCCCCGTGCTATTTTGATAATCACAAAGGGGGAGAAATTCTTGGTTGATTGGGGGAAAAATCTTTTAAAGCATGCCTCTCATTTCAGTCTTTTTACATTACTTGTTTTGGTGATTGTGATCATCAAAATAGGGGGAGATTGTTGTACCTCTCGTACCCCTCGTGGTTTAATTTTCATGATCACAATCACTCTCTTATTTATCTAATCTCGTTTTAAGTGTTTTTGGATGATAGGCATGATTTCAGGTGGCCAAGGAATTGGGCCAAGAAAGCAAGAAGCCAAAGTGGACTGATTTTCAGTCCACCGGCCAACCGGTGGCTTCACCACCGGCCAGCCGATGGAGGCCTGGACAGAAGGCATCCCTCTGTCCAGACCACCGGCCAACCGGTGTCCCACCACCGGCCAGCCGGTGGCACCCAGACAGAAGGGGTAGCTACTGCCTCCTCACCGGCCAACCGGTGGCCTCCTCACCGGCAAGCCGGTGGCGCCTGGACAGAAGCCCTCCTCCATTTTGCAAGCACCGACCAACCGGTGGCCTAGCACCGGTCAGCCGGTAGAGCCAGTCAAACTAGCCGTTGGGCCTTTGACCAGACTTGTCCACTTGCCTCCCAACGGCTCCGAAGGCCTCTCCAACGGCTCCGAAGCCTCCCAAAGGCCATTTGAGGGTTCCCCCTCTATAAATAAAGGACTAGGAAGCCCCGGAACACCATCAAAACATACGGAAGCCCACGGGACACATTTTGATCATTTGGCGAACCTCCGGCGGATTCCTCCAAGGAACCCTCACTTGCTCCAACTCACTTCCACATCCAAGGAGCACCACCAAAGAAGCTTGGGAGCACTCTTCATCAACTCCATCAATCCTTTGGCGCCCAAGGCTTCTCCCATTACGGTTTTTATTGCTTTATTTATTTTGAGCATCAAATTGGGTTTGTGCCTACAAACCCCATCTCTTTCTCTCATCCTCTCTTTTGGGTTCTCACACCACCTTCAAGGTGTGAAGAGGTTGGTCAAGCCTTTCCTTTAAAAGGCTTGAGACATAGGTGAGCTAGCCTTCACCTGTAAGAAGGCTAGTGGGTTCTTGCATAACCATTAAAAGCAAGCTGTAATAGGTTCTAGGCTAACCTTAAAGTCTAGTGGGTTTCTTGCTAAAACCATTGAAAAGAAAGCGGTAGTAAATCTCTCAACGGTTGAGTTGGGATCGGAGACGTAGGTTTGGGTTTAAGCCGAACTCCGTTATCAAGTTGTGTGTTTTGCCTCTTTTATTTCCGCTGCACTTTCACTTTGATTTTAAATTGTTAATTAATTTTTAAAAGGCAATTCACCCCCCCTCTTGCCATCACTTCTTCTCTTCTCCGTCCAACAGATAGTGACCCATGGTGATTGAATGTTTTCTTGGGAAGGTGGAACCTTAGTTTCTCACTAGTTGTTAAGGATATAGATGTCAAAAATATGTTCTTATATGCTGATGTTTCCCTCTAATTTTCAAATCACGGTGGTTTATCCCTGAGAGGTATCATAAGTGGTGGTTGATCGGACTCCATATCTTATGGTTTGGTTATAGATTCTCAAGGATGATAATATTTTAAGATTTACTATATGTAATAAACCAATTTTCCCTAGACATTTCATTGTGAATAATCAAATGGTCATAGTGATCGTATGGGTCAATGGGTCTTTCTCTGGGATTTTGAAAAAAAAACTCGGTTGCACCAAATAGTGGCACCGTTATAGTGGTACTGGTTATGGTGGTAACAATTATGGTGGCACCGGTTATGATGGAACTGGTTATGGTGGCACTACTACAATGGAACTGCTATAATGTCTCCATTAAGGTCACACTGTTTATGGTGGAATAGTTTGTCTCACCAAATGGTGTCACACCCTTTTGCCCAGTTTTCTATGTTTTCCCAGCTTCTTCCCTGTTACGTGTTTTCTCTATTTAAAATTTATATATCAATGAGTGAAACTTCCAAGCCACATGGTCAAGCCATAATCTGAATTTTATTTATGTCGAAATGGTCTCTCGGATTTTGGGATCTATCATCATATTAAGTAGAGATTATCTCTTTCTTCATCCGTATTTTATCTCTTGGTGCACATGGAGACATCCTCCAGCAACACGTCATGAACCCCTACTTGATCCCTTCCTTATCTTTCTTGGAGATCTTCCTACAAGTCGCGCATTATGTATGAAGGGACTTTAATATTTGATCATCCAAGAATGTACTTTATTTTTCTTCTCTTTTATTGGGAATCGTGAGTAGTGGGTATATTAATGGTTCCCTTTGAAGAACAACTAGGAACTATTCATGAAACAATAATTTAAATAGTATTTGGTATGATCAAAAGATAACTCTCATGCGTAAGTAATAGGCAGGGTGTGGCTTGATGTTTGATTTCCTATTTTAATTGTTATTCTGATTATTTTTAAGAATTTTTGTTGTTGAATGCCTTCTGAAAATCTCAACCATCCGTGGTATTTTCTTGGGCACTGGTGATACTCTAATTTTATTTTGGTGATTTCAAAAATGACAGTAACATGAATACTATTTAATTGCGAATGTTTTGTTAAATAAATGGATTCCCCAAGAAAAAACCAGTTCTGTGATCTCCCGGATTATATTCAAGTGTAAATTAAAGAACCCATGTAGTTTAAATTTGAATTTCTATTGGTTTGCTGATTATGGTTATGTGATTTCTGTTCTGCTCTGGGTTTTGGGGGTATTATTAGTGGGGTGGTACAAGGGGGTGTTGGTGTCTCATTCCGAGAGATTGATTGATTGCAGAATGGATAAGCTTGTAGGCAGTAGAAATGTCCATGGTATGTCGGTGTCTAAGTTAGAGTGATTTATTGACTGTGGAATGGATGAAATTGCAGGTAGCCTTATGTTGTATTGTGGTGGTGAAGCGACGTTGAGTAGTGGGACAGCTGTGTGGTTGGGTACTCGTTATGTAGTGGGACTGCATTGGGCATTTTTTGGGCAATGAGGCTTCTTGGATGGGTTTTGTGGGAGGGAATGAGTGGTTTTCATTTCAAGAATTATATTTGAATGTATTTGAATGAGTATGTGTAGTGTGACTATAAGTCTAGTCATGTGTTGATGTGCAGTGGGACTACAAGTATAGTCTTGTGTTGTTTTCGAGGGGAAAATAGTTTGGTTTTGGTGGTTCTTGATATTATTAAGATTGTTAGTTTACCAGTAGTGTTGGGATATGTTATGTGAATCCCATTAAAAAAATCGTAATTGAATAAAAAGGGGGATGGGTTATGATTTGGAAATTTAATAGGATGGTTGCTGCTCCGGTTATTGGTGGTTCCTCTCCTCCGGCTTCATCTGCTCCAGTTCTCAGTGGTTCCTCTTCTCAGGCTGCGACTGCTCCGGTTCTTGGTGGCACTCCGTCAGCGACGGTGGTCTTTGCAGCCTCGAAGGATTCCGAGGCTGGGGCTGGGTTGGGTGGGTTCCCGAAGCCCCCCCCTTCAAGGATGTTATGTGTTGTGATTCCCCCAAAGTTTGCTCGGGTGCCTCTTCTACTGATGTGCCTATTTCTGATATTCCACCGATAGTGGTGGATCGGCGTGGCCCCAAACTTGTGGAGGGGGTCCCTTCGGTGGTCCTCTCTTCCAAGGAACTCCAGGAGACGGCTCCCTTCCATGAGCTAACCATTATGGCATGGTTCGGCCGTAATAAGCCTTTGCTCACCTTCTTCCGTAGCTTCGTGGATTCCTGGGACCTGTCTCACCCGGAAGCGGTTTCAGAGGTGTCAATGGCCGCCTTCTGCATCCACCTTGTGTACAAGGAGGACTTTTTGAAGGCTTGGTCGTGGGATTTCCATTTATGAAAATCAGGAGTTCTTGTTCTTGGCGTTTCACTCTTACCTGGTGGTCGTGAGATTTCCATTTTGGACGTGAAGCCTCCTCCGATGATGTGTGGTTATCTATTCCGGGCTTGCCTCTTCCTCTTCAAAACCCGGCCATCTTGATGGATGTTGGGAACTCGCTGGGGTCTTTTCTCTGTGCGTATGCCGACACCAGGTGCCATCAGGCGGCTACAAACCCGCGTATCTGCATTGAGCTGGATCTTGCGGTGAAGAGACCTTCCACGGTCTTGTTTGAATCCATTGATGGCTTCTCCTGGAAGTAGAGAATCCTCCATCAACGTCTTCTGTGTTTCTGCATCAGTTGAAGTTTGCATTGCCACCTGGAGATGAGCTTCCGGAGACGAAGGGAGGTGGCAGGCCCATTGCATCGGGGAAAGTCTGTGGTGCCGGGTCAGAGCCCACCCGATCTGAGAGGAAAGGTGTCTGAGAAGTTTTCCGCCTTTCCAATTTCGAATTCAAATTCAAATTTTTCGGTCGGTTCCCGCGTGAAGGAGACTGGGCGTGGGGAGACCTCCTCTAACATGCTCAGTTCTCTGTCGGCTGCTTCATGGGATCCCTCTGACCTTATCGCCTGGTCCACGGGGCCGTCTGAGCACCCGCTTTGTCCTCTCTGACATGTGGGCATCTCTTCATGGCGGGATCCAGAGTTTTATGTCACTTTCTGCTCCGGATGTCCGTCCAGGATTTTGCCACAACCTCCCCCCCTGTCTGTGTTTCGGCACAGCTCTCACCGGATAAGTTACTTAGTTCACTAACCAGCAACCTCACACATTCCTTGGATGATCTAGGAGGGACGAGTGGTTTTCCCATAGGAGTCGATAAAGAGTTGTTGATCTCTAGGTCCTCTCCGCAACGTAGGTTTCTGATATCCTTGGTGTATGGTGATTTGGGGAATGATCCGTCCGATTTTATTTCTCCTGAAAGGAAGTCTTTGCTGGAGATTGTGAATTTTTCATTTAAGAAGTTGATCCGGTCTCTGAAGCCGGTTAGGTGTGAGGATGACTTCCCTATTCAAATCACCCAACCGAAGGCGAAGGATAAAGGTTTTTTCACTCCACCCAATCTTCAAACCACCCCTCTTTTTAAGGCCCGAAAGGGATTCCTGTAATGTTATCCTTCATTGTCTGGAATGCATGCGGTTTGGGAGCACAAGTAAAGCGCACTTTTTTGGCTTTAGAAGGTAGAAAGTCGAAGTCATCTTTACTGGTTATTCTGGAACTGAAGCAGAACTCTGATAAATTACCAGCGTTGGAAAAATATCTTGGCTTTCCCAACTTCTTGCATGGGGGTCCTGTCAACTCCCAGATTTGGATATGTTGGAGGAGAAACATTTCCGTGGATGTTGTTAACTGGATGCCACAGTGCATCAGCACTAGGATATCTATTGGTATCACTGTTTTGCAGTTCAACTTTGTTTACACGAGTACACGGAGTATCGAAATGAGAGAATTATGGAGCCATCATAAAGACCTACATGCTGGATCTTTACCATGGTTCGTCGGTGGGGTCTTTAACTCTATCGTGGACGTTTTAGAGAAAAGGGGAGGCGCTTTCATTAATCATGAAAGCATGTAAGACTTCCAAGAGTTTATTGCGCATGCAGGACTGCTGGATTTGGGCTTCACGAGATCCAAATACACCTGGTGCAATAACCGTAGGCGGAGGGATCACATCTAGAGTCGCCTGGACAGAAGTTTCACCAACAAGCAGGGCTTAGATATCCTCTCTAAAACATCGGCCACGCATCTCGCACGCTTGCTATCTTATCATGATCCTCTACATGTTTAAATCTGATACGAAGCATCGGTGGGAGCGTCTTTCCATTAATCTAGTGAGTGGCATCGTGATATGACCTTAATGCAGCTTCTAAAAGTCTCCTGGCGTAAAGAGGAAGGGAAACAGTCTTGGGATGTATTGAAGAATCATCTGAAATATGTGAAGCAGGATATTCGTAGATGGTCGACCGAGTAATCGCGGACTTCTAATGGGGTGGAAATCACGCAAATTTAGGTGGACATATTGGCAGAATCCCTACTGAATTATTGGGAGCAGAACACCTTTTCTATCCTATGCGATAAGAAGATTTTTCATTTAGAGAGGCTCTTAGGAAGGGAGAGAGTTTTTAAGAAGAGGTCTCGAGTTAGGTTGTTAAGGGAATGTGATCGCAATAACGCATTCTTTCAGGCATGCATCAAGTAGAGGAGAAGCATGAAGATTAATCTGAGGTTGGAGGACGGCTCCTTCACATTAGATGTGGGTATTGCGGGGGAGTATGGCCTTGTATCATTTTTAGGGTATTCTGGGGGGAACCTCCTCTAGCTTCGAGAGGGATGTCGTGGACAATGATGGGTTCTTGAGCTGCCTGCCTCTACTGGTTAATGACATGGACAACACCTTCCTATCTTATATTCCTCTGGAGGAGGAGATCAGGGAATCGCTTTTGAGTATTCCAGTGGACAATGCACCAGGCTCGGATGGGTTTCTGGCCTCCTTCTACAGAGCTGCAAGGGATTTTGTTGTCCCGCATATTTTTGAGGAAGTACAGGACTTCTTCTGTGGTGGTTCATTGAACAAGGTTATCTCATCTTCAAGGGTTGTTCTTTTCACGAAAATCAAGAATCCTAACCTTATCAATAACTTCTGGCACATATGTCTCTGTAACATGTATAAAAAAACATGGACACAATTATTGGGAGAGTCTATAGGATAATTCCCACGGTGGTCTTAGAGGAGCAACATGGGTTCATCAATGGCCGGAGCATTCAAGGAGCGATTGGTATTGCTAGCGAACAGATTCATGAAATCAAAAAACGTGCGATGGTATCCAACTTTATCTTCCAGGTGGATATGAACATGGCTTATGACAAAATTAAATGGAGTTTTATCATTCACATCATGAGAATGTTGGGATTCCAAGATTGGTTCTGCGACATATGCTTCAGGTGCTATTCCCCACCTTGGTTGTCGGTTTTGTTAATGGGAAAATTATATGGATTCTTTAAGTCAGTGAGGGGTGTTAGACAGAGAGATCAAATATCCCAATTTCTGTTCGTGCTCGCCCAAGATGCCTTTTCTAGAAACCTGAACCATTTATTGGCTGAGAGAAAGCTGTAACCTTCCCATGGAAGAGGTAACACAAGTAGTATCTCCCACTTGATGTTTGTTGATGATATTTTGATGTTCATGAATGGTAGACGCAGATCCTTGTGCCACCTCAGAGGCATTCTATGTAGCTATTCCAGGCTCAGTGGGAAAAATATTAACATCATGAAGAGCCATGTGTTTATCCCGGAGTAATGTATGGAGAGAAGATGTAGGGAGATCCAGTGAATCCATGGTTGTAGAAGGAAGCGGTTTCCGATGTTTTATCATGGGGTTTCAATCTCTTATGGCTGCATTAGGAAGCACCACTTCAATGACTTTATCGAACGCCTCTTGGGAAGGACTTTCAGCTGGAAGAACAAGCTGCTCTTTTTTGGAGGGTGTGTCATGCTGATAAACAGTGTCCTAACGTCCATTCCCATGCACACATTCTCTATCATCAGGTATAAGGCCCGAGCCTTAAACCTTACTTAATATTGAATTAAATGAATAATTCACATTGAGGATCTTTTCAGGTTTAGAGTTTTAGAGAATTAGAACATAACTATTACATCTTAAAAGATTACAAAGTAGACACTTCTACTAAGTCTCCATAAAAAAAACTCTTAAAAAGAAAGATGTCTAGATTCCATGTTTTAGATAGCATGAAATTCCATTGATCCCATCCTTGACCTTATTCCACTTTATGTCCTGTGAAAAACATTTCGAAAAACTTGGGGTGAGCATAAAAAGCTCAGTAAGGGATACAAAAAGAATGAAAACTGTTAGTTTTTCAAACATCAAGTAAACCATGTATACTATATCAAAGTAATACCTTCACCTTCATGAAGTAGTAAAAAAAATCTTCACTGAATAAAGTATCATTACTTACCTTTTTGTAACCAAAGGATTACCATAAAACCCATATAAAGAACACATAGAATATATAAAGGTAACTTGGGACATAAACATACTTAAGTGGAATAACCATATGGTAGACTTCCACACATATCACTTAATGGAATAGCCATACGGCCAATTTCCATACATACTTAATGGAATAGCCATACGGCCGACTTCCATACCCAATGCATTGGAGGTTATAACGTAACCACCCGTCCTGGTATTCACGGCACCACCCGTCATATGGTTTATAACGTAACCACCCGTTAAAATGTCCAAGTACCAGTATAAAATCATAAAACATAAAACCAATATAAAGGAATGATAACATTTCCACATTTCAATCACAATATATCATAAATATATTGACATAATAGAATCCTTTTTCAAAACCATTTTCAATACCAAAATACATAAAAGAGTATATGGTATTTATTTTATTTTAAAAACATTACGGCTTGTTGAGGAAGCCAAAGGCCAAATAATACTCGCGGCGGTGGAAAAGGTCATTGTCACCGCGTACGTAAAAAAAAACATTCCTTTTTGTCGTTTAGTAAAACGCTTCTTATAAAAAGATTCCTTTTGTATAAAAGTAAAATTCAAAGTAGTTTATACACCGTATAAAATAAAGTTGTGTATAAAATGAAATATGCCTCAATGAAAGGAGATTGAGACGAAGTCCCTTACCTTGGGTCCGACTTGACTCGATCGTTCTTTAACGTCCTGAATAATAAACTTGAGTTAATTTATACTTGATTAAGAACCTTTTTAAAGTTAATTATTCATTTTATATCACTTATTGCCATGTCATAAACATTATGTAACCATTTAAGTTAATAATGTTTGTTTTGTCAATATTTGGTTCTTAAGTCGAAAGTTGACTTCTTACAATTACATGTTGTTCATGTGGTCAAAAGTTCTTTATATCCAGAATGAAATTCCCGATTTGGATATAATATGTATCATATATATCCAGCATATACATGTATTTATAATATTACATAATCATTTAGAGGTAAGAAATGAAATGCACCGTTCATGGAGACGGTAAGCCGTACGTACGCATGAACGCTACTTTCATTTCTTTGTCATATTAATGAAATTAAAACTAAATGAGAGGTATGTATATTTTAATTCCAGAATTATATTCATCATTTAGATATATCATTAATTATATATATACATTATATACATGTAATTTTAATAGTACATTACATTTGGGGATAAGAAATGAAATGCACCGTTCATGGAGACGGTAAGCCGTACGTACGCATGAACGCTACTTTCATTTCTATCTCATACTTTAATGGAAAGAAATAATAATGATATAGAGGTATATTATAATTCCAGTATAACATCATATATAATAACTTTAAATCCATACTTTACACGTCCCACATATGGCATTAACGAATCCCATCACTTTGAGGGGGCGGTAGTCCGCACTTCCTTAAATGAAGATATCGTGTTTACCCATAATGGAAACCATAAAGGTATTCCCAAAATGAAAAAAACAGAAGATTAAGGAAAACATAAACACATCATATATCATATATAAAAATAGTGACATCATAATGGCCACCTTTGAAGGTGTTAAATGAGTATTGAACAATCATCGTTTTGGGAGGCAGAATTTCGCCATCCACGGAAACCGTATGTTCTTTAACCATTTGATGTAGTTGTGTGAGAGTGTAGCTCGAATAAATCTTATAACAACATCCTAGTATATTAAAGATACTGGTGTTGTTACAAAAGAAGTAAATAAAAAGAGTTTATAGGGTTGGAGAAGCAAAATAAAACAAATGAACAAGAGAGAATGAATTACCTTTAAAAGTGTAACTCCCTTTTGATTTGAGCCTAAAGGCTTCCTTTGAAAGGATTCTTCCCAAAGGGAATCCTCTAGGATGAGGAGAGGGATGTGGAGAGAGTAATTGGGCAGGGGTTGGCCGAGCCAAAGGCTTGAGAAGTGTGTGAAATGAGGTAGAGGTGGGGGCCTTTTATAAGAGGAGAGGAGGGTCACTTTTGGAAAGTAAAGAAATATTACTTTATTTGAAAATGTGTTTCGGTTTTAAAAGGTCCCACATTGATATAATTCGTGGATAAGGTGATAAGGGTTCGAAATCCACTCATCCAATTGGTTTTGGACATGTGTAGGTTTTATATTTTTCATTATCTTCCCATTTTATTTAAATCGTCAAATAATGATGTCATCGCTGCATCATTATTATGTCAAATATAATTTAATTTATATAATGTCTAAAAATTATAAAAAAATACTATGATGTAGGAAATCTTTTTATCTTTCCAATGATTATTTATAATCAAAATTTGGACTTGTATAACCCCACTCAAAAATTATTTTAGTAAAACAATTTATGTTAGTGTCATTTTCACTTTAACATTAAATAAAAATATATTAATGTCATTTTCCAACTAAAGTGGCTCCATGGGGTCCCCAAGTTGGTCCATGGCTTGTCTTGGTCGGCCATGACTCACCCAATAGGTGTAGGACAAGTGTCATGGTGTTTTCACATTCTTATAATACCATTTTTACCTTAAACTACACTAATTACCTCTAATCGCGATTAAGAACTTAATAAGTTACTATTCACCAAAAAATTATTATAATCTCATTGAACCACATTTTACTTCTTAATGAAAACCATGTATGTCGGATTTTCAAAATTCAATACACATTAGTGGTAAACTTTCATTTAACTGAAAAATCAGTTTGCTTGATTACCACTTAGTGGTTTCACTATTCATCAAAAATTGAAGTTTTTTAGAAAATTACCAAAAATTCACCCTAAGCTATATTTGATATTCCAAATTCAAAAATGAAGTCCATTTTACAAAATTCAAAACATATAAGTCAAATTAATTAATTTAATAATTAATTCCCGCTGTCATGACAAATAGCGTGTTTTTGTGAAACAATAAGTATCAAAAGATTGACACCAGTTTAAGTCCAATTTCAAAGTGAAATTGATTCCAATGACCACCATTGGATTAACTGGTAAAAATATTTTCTAATTTCACTTTAAAACCAATTAAAATAATAATCTAATCATATAAATAATTTAGATTAAAAAGAGGTTTTGAATTAAAATACAACATTTTACACTATTCATAAAAAAAATGAACTTTATCAGAAAGGTACCAAAAATTTACACAAAGTAAATTTTGATGTCCTGATTCTAAAGAAGAGTTATATTTGGTCCAAAATAATGTATAAGAGTGATCAAAACTATATTTAATGACGGTTCACCATTAAAAGGTGATAAGTGAACCTTTAGTGAAAATTAGAGTATATATGCCCTAAAATTGAACTCTTTCCGTATTATAAGCCTTTATCTTTTATTGGGTAAATGTATAAACATTTAAAAACATATATAATCATATTTTAGTTATTTCTATCCATTCCCGCCAGTACAACGGCTACTTGTTAACTAACATTTAAAATAATATTATTTTATTACTAGTGTGCTACGTAAGTTTCAAAGAAACTCATCGTTGCGTATCAGGTACGCTATCGAACATAGCAACCCCTTTAAAATAAAATTAATATTTAATTCGTAAATATTAATAAATATGAAAATTCTTTATTCTTTATTTACCTGGGATGTTACATCCTTCCCCCCTTTTGGGAATTGCGTCCTCGCAATTTTATTCACTTATCAAAATAAGTGGGGATATTTATCCCTCATAGCATTTTCAGATTCCCATGTTGCCTCTTCAATCATGTGGTTTTTCCACAAAACCTTTACCTGGTGAATCACATTATTCTGTAACACTTGCTCCCTGTGGTCAAGAATCTGGACCAGTTTTTCCTCATAAGATAGGTTCTCTTCCAGCTGAACTACTTCTGGACTCAAAACATGAGATGGATCTGGCATATACTTTCTCAACATTGAAATGTGAAAAACATTGTGTACCTGAGATAAACTCGGAGGTAAAGCCACTCGGTATGCAACTGATCCAACTCTCTCCAGAATTTCGTATGGTCCAATAAACCTTGGACTCAGCTTTCCTTTCTTACCAAATCTCATCACACTTTTCCAAGGAGAAACCTTGAGAAAAAACATGATCACCTACCTCGAAAGATAGATCCTTCCTTCGGTTATCTGGATAACTCTTCTTCCTGCTCCGAGCTGTTCTCATGTCTTTCTGAATCAACTGAACTTTTTCTGCCATCTCTTCTACCAATTCTGGTCCCATCAACTTCCTTTCACCCACTTCATTCCAAAATGCTAGAGTTCGACACCGCTTCCCATATAATGCCTCAAATGGTTCCATCTGTATACTAGAATGAAAACTGTTATTATATGAAAATTCAACCAAAGAAAGATGTTGGTCCCAACTTCCCTGATAATCCATAGAACAAGCTCGTAGCATATCCTACAATGTCTGAATTGTTCGTTCTGACTGCCCATCTGATTGAGGATGAAAAGCTGTACTAAAATTTAATTCAGTACCCAACGACTTCTGAAGGCCTTTCCAAAAGTTATAAGTAAATCTGGGATCACGATCCGATACAATGGAGAGAGGAACTCCATGTAACCTGACTATTTCTTTAAGATACAAACGGGAAAGTTGATCAAGAGAGAAAGTATCTCGTATAGAAAGGAAATGAGCAAATTTGGTCAAGCGATCAATAATAACCCAGATTGAATTATTACATCGAGATGTCTTCGGTAATCCAACAACAATGTCCATGGATATATTCTCCCATTTCCACTCTGGCACTGGTAAAGGCTGAAGCATCCCTTTCGGTAACTGCCGCTCTGCTTTAACCTGTTGACATGTCAAAAACTTCACAGTAAAATCAGCAATATCTCTTTTCATTCCATCCCACCAGTAATACTCCCGTAGATCTCTGTACATCTTAGTACTGCCCGGATGAACTGAAAACGGGGAACTATGAGCCTCACATAACAACTCATTCTTCAACTGTGAATCACAAGGCACACATAACCTCTTCCCAAACCTCAAAACACAAACACAAACTTATCCAAGAACTCATGGAAAATTTTATTCATAAGGTCCATGAATACAGTAGGTGCATTGGTTAACCCAAAAGGCATAAATACAAATTCATAATGGCAATATCTAGTACGGAACGTAGTCTTCGGAACGTCTGCTTCTTTTACTTTCAACTGATGGTACCCCCGACCTCAAGTCAATCTTCGAAAAATACTGAGGTCCCTGGAGCTGATACCACTTCATTCGATGGCCCAACATCTGCTGAATTTGTTGCAAAGGTTTTCACCACCCCTTTCTGCTTGTAGTCTAACTGCTTCCCATCACTCAAGCTCTTTGTCGGACACTCGTTTTCATAGTGACCCATCTCATTGCACTTATAACATTTCACTAACTGTAAATCAAATTTGTTCTTACCTTCACCTTGATCCTTTTCAGTGCAATCACGAGCCTTATGTCCCATCTTACCACATCGGTAGCACTTTCCAGAATTCAGAAGACATTCCCCATCATGCCTTTTGCCACATTTATCACAAACTGGAAACTTAGTTCTCTTACCATCAGAATTTTTTGAAGAATTCTTACAGTTCTCCTGCCACCTCGGTCTCTTCTTCTGCTTGTTGTTATAGAATACTTGGTCATCGGCAAACTCCATTTCCACCTTCTCAGCACATCGAACAAGCTTTTCACAACTTTTAAACTCACGAGAAGCTAATGCCCTTCGATAATTTGGCTTTAACCCTGAGTAAAAATGGTTTATTTTACTATCAAGATCTCGTATGAAGTTTGGACCATACCTTGACAATCGAGTGAACTTTTCTTCATAGGCAGCCACTGAGTCTTCCTCTTGCCTCAATTCTAGGAACTGTTTTTCCATCCTAAGATGAACCACCTTAGGAAAATATTTATCAAGAAACATACCTTTGAATTTGTCCCAGTGAAGATCCTAAATCTCATCACTATCCCTTATATTTTTCACCATCGACCACCACTGATCAGCTTCACCTTCAAAACGGTAAACAGCAAGACTAACCGTTTGATGTTCTGAACACCCCATGACATCAAAAATCTTCTCTAGTGCTTTAATCCACCCTTCAGCTTGCACAGGGTCAGATGATCCTCTGAATGATGGAGGATGTTGCCTCATGAAATGTTCCACCACTGACATGTTCCTCTGCGGTTGATCTGGCTGATCTCGTGCATGGATACCACCACCATTTATAGCCTGAGTCAACTGTGCCATCACTGCAACAAACTGTTCAGTTCCGATTCCGACCATCTCAGGTTGCTGATTTGGAAGGTTATCTTCCTCCTGATGTCGTCCCAACATAGCTGCTTTGTTTCCTCTGCGGAAAACCATTATGAACACAGAAATATCTTAGGCGAAACAACATGGTAATCTGTAAATGCTATATCATTTCAATCATATTATAATTTAACACTTTTCTAACTCCTAAAGTTGTCTAAACCGACCTTTGATACCAAATATAAGGCCCCAGCCTTAAACCTTACTTAATATTGAATTAAATGAATTATTCACATTGATGATCTTTTCAGGTTTAGAGTTTTAGAGAATTAGAACATAACTATTACATCTTAAAAGATTACAAAGTAGACACTTCTACTAAGTCTCCATAAAAAAAACTCTTAAAAAGAAAGATGTCTAGATTCCATGTTTTAGATAGAATGAAATTCCCTTGATCCCATCCTTGACCTTATTCCACTTTAAGTCCTGTGAAAAACATTTCGAAAAACTTGGGGTGATCATAAAAAGCTCAGTAAGGGATACAAAAAGAATGAAAACTGTTAGTTTTTCAAACATCAAGTAAACCATGTATACTATATCAAAGTAATACCTTCACCTTCATGAAGTAGTAAAAAAAATCTTCACTGAATAAAGTATCATTACTTACCTTTTTGTAACCAAAGGATTACCATAAAACCCATATAAAGAACACATAGAATATATAAAGGTAACTTGGAACATAAACATACTTAAGTGGAATAACCATATGGTAGACTTCCACACATATCACTTAATGGAATAGCCATACGGCCAATTTCCATACATACTTAATGGAATAGCCATACGGCCGACTTCCATACCCAATGCATTGGAGGTTATAACGTAACCACCCGTCCTGGTATTCACGGCACCACCCGTCATATGGTTTATAACGTAACCACCCGTTAAAATGTCCAAGTACCAGTATAAAATCATAAAACATAAAACCAATATAAAGGAATGATAACATTTCCACATTTCAATCACAATATATCATAAATATATTGACATAATAGAATCCTTTTTCAAAACCATTTTCAATACCAAAATACATAAAAGAGTATATGGTATTTATTTTATTTTAAAAACATTACGGCTTGTTGAGGAAGCCAAAGGCCAAATAATACTCGCGGCGGCGGAAAAGGTCATTGTCACCGAGTACGTAAAAAAAACATTCCTTTTTGTCGTTTAGTAAAACGCTTCATATAAAAAGATTCCTTTTGTATAAAAGTAAAATTCAAAGTAGTTTATACACTGTATAAAATAAAGTTGTGTATAAAATGAAATATGCCTCAATGAAAGGAGATTGAGACGAAGTCCCTTACCTTGGGTCCGACTTGACTCGATCGTTCTTTAACATCCTGAATAATAAACTTGAGTTAATTTATACTTGATTAAGAACCTTTTTAAAGTTCATTATTCTTTTTATATCACTTATTGCCATGTCATAAACATTATGTAACCATTTAAGTTAATAATGTTTGTTTTGTCAATATTTGGTTCTTAAGTCGAAAGTTGACTTCTTACAATTACATGTTGTTCATGTGGTCAAAAGTTCTTTATATCCAGAATGAAATTCCCGATTTGGATATAATATGTATCATATATATCCAGCATATACATGTATTTATAATATTACATAATCATTTAGAGGTAAGAAATGAAATGCACCGTTCATGGAGACGGTAAGCCGTACGTACGCATGAACGCTACTTTCATTTCTTTGTCATATTAATGGAATTAAAACTAAATGAGAGGTATGTATATTTTAATTCCAGAATTATATTCATCATTTAGATATATCATTAATTATATATATACATTATATACATGTAATTTTAATAGTACATTACATTTGGGGATAAGAAATGAAATGCACCGTTCATGGAGACAGTAAGCCGTACGTACGCATGAACGCTACTTTCATTTCTATCTCATACTTTAATGGAAAGAAATAATAATTATATAGAGGTATATTATAATTCCAGTATAACATCATATATAATAACTTTAAATCCATCCTTTACACGTCCCACATATGGCATTAACGAATCACATCACTTTGAGGGGGCGGTAGTCCACACTTCCTTAAATGAAGATATCGTGTTTACCCATAATGGAAACCATAAAGGTATGCCCAAAATGAAAAAAACAGAAGATTAAGGAAAACATAAACACATAATATATCATATATAAAAATAGTGGCATCATAATGGCCACCTTTGAAGGTGTTAAATGAGTATTGAACAATCATCGTTTTGGGAGGCAGAATTTCGCCATCCACGGAAACCGTATGTTCTTTAACCATTTGATGTAGTTGTGTGAGAGTGTAGCACGAATAAATCTTATAACAACATCCTAGTATATTGAAGATACTGGTGTTGTTACAAAAGAAGTAAATAAAAAGAGTTTATAGGGTTGGAGAAGCAAAATAAAACAAATGAACAAGAGAGAATGAATTACCTTTAAAAGTGTAACTCCCTTTTGATTTGAGCCTAAAGGCTTCCTTTGAAAGGATTATTCCAAAAGGGAATCCTCTAGGATGAGTAGAAATATGTGGAGAGAGTAATTGGGAAGGGGTTGGCCGAGCCAAAGGCTTTAGAAGTGTGTGAAATGAGGTAGAGGTGGGGGCCTTTTATAAGAGGAGAGGAGGGGCACTTTTGGAAAGTAAAGAAATATTACTTTATTTGAAAATGTGTTTCGGTTTTAGAAGGTCCCACATTGATATAATTCGTGGATAAGGTGATAAGGGTTCGAAATCCACTCATCCAATTAGTTTTGGACATGTGTAGGTTTTATATTTTTCATTATCTTCCCATTTTATTTAAATCGTCAAATAATGATGTCATCGCTGCATCATTATTATGTCATATATAATTTAATTTATATAATGTATAAAAATTATAAAAAAATACTATGATGTAGGAAATCTTTTTAGATTTCCAATTACTATTTATAATCAAAATTTGGACTTGTATAACCCCACTTAAAAATTATTTTAGTAAAACAATTTATGTTAGTGTCATTTTCACTTTAACATTAAATAAAAATATATTAATGTCATTTTCCAGCTAAAGTGGCTCCATGGGGTCCCCAAGTTGGCCCATGGATTGTCTTGGTCGACCATGACTCACCCAATAGGTGTAGGACAAGTTTCATGGTGTTTTCACATTCTTATAATACCATTTTTACCTTAAACTACACTAATTACCTATAATCGCGATTAAGAACTTAATAAGTTACTATTCACCAAAAAATTATTATAATCTCATTGAACCACATTTTACTTCTTAATGACAACCATGTATGTCGGATTTTCAAAATTAAATACACATTAGTGGTAAACTTTCATTTAACTGAAAAATCAGTTTGCTTGATTACCACTTAGTGGTTTCACTATTCATCAAAAATTGAAGTTTTTCAGAAAATTACCAAAAATTCACCCTAAGCTATATTTGATATTCCGAATTCAAAAATGAAGTCCATTTTACAAAATTCAAAACATATAAGTCAAATTAAATAATTTAATAATTAATTCCCGCTGTCATGACAAATAGCGTGTTTTTGTGAAACAATAAGTATCAAAAGATTGACACCAGTTTAAGTCCAATTTCAAAGTGAAATTGATTACAATGACCACCATTGGATTAAATGGTAAAAATATTTTATAATTTCACTTTAAAACCAATTAAAATAATAATCTAATCATATAAATAATTTAGATTAAAAAGAGGTTTTGAATAAAAATACAACATTTTACACTATTCATAAAAAAAATGAACTTTATCAGAAAGGTATCAAAAATTTACACAAAGTAAATTTTGATGTCCCGATTCTAAAGAAGAGTTATATTTGGTCCAAAATAAAGTATAAGAGTGATCAAAACTATATTTAATGACGGTTCACCATTAAAAGGTGATAAGTGAACCTTTAGTGAAAATTAGAGTATATATGCCCTAAAATTGAACTCTTTCCATATTTTAAGCCTTTATCTTTTATTGGGTAAATGTATAAACATTTAAAAACATATCTAATCATATTTTAGTTATTTCTATCCATTCCCGCCAGTACAACGACTACTTGTTAACTAACATGTAAAATAATATTATTTTATTACTAGTGTGCTACGTAAGTTTCAAAGAAACTCATCGTTGCGTATCGAGTACGCTATCGAACATAGAAACCCCTTTAAAATAAAATTAATATTTAATTCGTAAATATTAATAAATATGAAAATTCTTTATTCTTTATTTACCTGCGATGTTACATCAGGCCACCGAAGGGTACTGTAGAGAGGATGGAGAAGATCCAGAATTCTTTCATGTGGGATGCAAATAGGGAGGGGTGATGTCATTGGGCATCTTGGAAGCAGTTGGATCGCCCTGTGGAGGAAGGAGGTGTCGACCTCTGTGATATTCAGAACACCATACTCTGTCTACAGGTGAAGATGGCCGGGGAAATCATTGGCGAGGAGACTCTCTAAGATAAATTTTTTAGCCCACGATACAGATAGAAAGAGGCGGGTGTCACTCATGGAGCTATAGTTTTGGCCAAATGCATGTTATCTCATCTTTAAACCTTGTCGATCTACAAAAGGTGGGTGGTAGGCCGCGGTGAAATAAGCTTCGGGAACTCTAACTGGGATGGCGAGGTTCTTTCTTTCTCGGGTTTCCCGCACCCCAATATCACTTTCTAGGACACATGGGATCATTATGATATTATTCATGCATTCTTAAACCCCTGCATGATGAACCAGTTCAATGGTATCGTTATGAGCGAGGACCCAAACTTATGCTGCTTTTCAGAGACTATCTCAGGCAGGTACAATAGTAGCGCTTACAAGAGGATTCTTCGACGGAATCGTAACATGGAGGAGGGGGTCCCGGCTACCTGGTGAAACGATCTCCCCAGAAGGATAAACATCCTTATTTGGATGGTTTATAACAGGGCGCATCATACAGAATAGAATATCTAGAAGAAGGGTGCTCACATCGTTTCTCGATGCTTCTATTGTCTGAACCCACAATCTGAGACGACGAAACACCTATTCTTCCAGGAAAAATGTGCTTCCCAACATTGGTCGATCTTCACTAATCCTCAACACTAAGTTAACAATCCCCGGTCTCCTCATGAGTTCGTTTCTTTATGGATCATAGGCACCAATAACAGAGCTATGGAACAAACCGTTAGGATGGTCATTCTGATCGCCATTTGTTGGATCATCTGGGAGGCACAAAATTAGGTTTGTCTAGGGTCCCAATGCTCTTCGTGGTCCCTTCAGATTTGGCTCTATTCTCTTATCGTGGAGCTCGCCTCTCTCATCAAAGGTGGGCTGGCATCGGCTACAGTTTGCAACCTTATCAATCACCCACACATACAGATAAGGGGAAGTGGTTCCTGGGTAAAGTGGAAACCGCCGAGACATGGATTGAAACTCAATGTTGATGACTCTTTTATGGAAGGGGACATGAGGGGTGGTGGACTGCTTAGGGATAGTTGGTGCTCTTTTTTTTTGCGTTCAGTGCTTTATATTTCCCATGTAGCTCTTTGGGTGCTGAGGTTTGTGCCCTTCATTCTAGACTTATGGTTTGCAGAAGGAGAGGGTTGCAGATCACTGAGGTTGAGTCCGATTCTGAGGTACTGTTAAGGCGCTCCAAGGCAGTCATGGGATCCCATGGGAGCTAGTCTACCTCATCCGGAGGTGTAAGGCAGAGACTGATCAAGGGAATATTATTCACCATAGTTGGAGGGAGTCGAACTTTGCCGTCGACAAACTTACCCCTTTGTGTCAGCAGGAGGAGGTGCTTATGATTTATGACAGCATACATTCTCTCCCCCATGAGTGCATCAGTGTGGTTCAAGGGATGCCCTTGGCCTCCATTTCATTCATCCTCCTTGAGGAATTGTTTCCTCTATTTACTTTTCATGAAAATTAAACAAAAAATAACTTTCAGGCAAGTTATGCTTTGCTAGTGACTATTGTTTGGTTGTGCCTTTAGGGGTAACAACAAAAGTGGCACTATTGTGGGCTTGATTTATGTTGGGTAAAAACATGTAGGTTAAGGCTGAGTGTTTGATTAACTACATATAAATTTTATTTTTTTGTGATTTCTATATTCACCCCATCCTTTTTTAGAAAAATTCCCCAAACACCTCCATTTCATGGGGGATGGTTTCATTCCCAAATATCCAGGAGGGGTAGTGGATGGACAGTTACTGATTTTTTTCCTCACACCCACTTTAAGATCTTGATGCTTGGGCATATCTGAGCGGGCTATAATTGCTTGAGGCTCAACATAATACAAAATTCATTTGTCAAGGGTTTTTTTGGACTAGGGGATCAGGTTTTTTCAGGGTAGGTATGTTTCCCCATGTCTCTTCATGATGAGGCCCATGTGTCTTCGGGTGTGGTGGGTGGTTGTTGAGGCCTAGGGGTCTCCAGTTGTGGCGGACGTTGTTGTGGCCCAGGTCTCTGCGGGTGTGGTTTTGTGTGGTTTGTGGCCTAGGTTTGTTTGGGTAGGTTATGGTAGTGGAACATCATGTGGGGAGAGTTTCAGTGTAAAGATTTCATATCGTTAAGAATGAGTAGCTATCAAGTGAGAAATTGGTGTGCAAGGTACCCAAATGTCGATGTACTTAAACTATAACTTTACATTATTTTCCTTACTTGGGTGAGTGTGCCCTAGTGAGGATGGGCTGGTTAGTATTCCTTGGTAGATTCTTGAGGGTCTAATGTATTCTCATCAGGGCATTAATACGTTCCCTTACTTGTACACGAGTAGATTTAGTGTTCCCTACTGAGTATAATTTTATGATCACCCTACGTATATAAAACTATTTTTAGGTTGTCAAGAGGAATTTGAGGATCGTGTTAGACCTTACCAGCTCAGGCATCGGAATAATTGTTGTTCCTTATTAGTTTCCTTTATTTTGGTACATTAGTTGGGAGTCCTGTCTTGCCTTGTATATGTTTTACTTTTGACCATGCACGTGGTAATTGATTCTTGAATTTACTTTTATCTTTAATATTCGGTTTTGATGGTTTTTACTATCTTATCACCCAATTATTTTCTATAAATGGTTAATGTCTTCCATTTATGTGAGATCCTATACCATTGGTGCTATTCTCCACTATAGGGCCTACTGAATGTAGGAATTCGAGGTTATTATCTCTCATTCACCTCGAAGATGGAAGGGCATAGCACTTTGTCATTCCTTCCATCATCTTGGAGAAGGTGGGTCTTCAAAAATGCTATCAGAGGTGATGGTGGAGAGGTAAGATGATGTCCATCATTAAGAATAGTGTGAATTTAATGGGATATTAGGGAGATAGAGTTAGGTAATCTTTGTGCATGAAATAGATCAGGGATGACTTGCTAGGACATAGTAATTTTTCTCCCTCCCCATGATCTGATGCATGGACTCCAGACCTACTAAACAACAAGTTGAGGATACACTAATAACATAATATAGAACCTAGGAAATTTAAATTAATCAAAATGACTTTAGATCTTTTGTGTATTGGTTGTCTTAGTAAATCAAATCTATAAAAAGTTCAAAAAAATTTAAAAATGAATTTTCTACACAACCTGGGATTAGGAGTGACTAATTTAATTTTGCAGCTATGGAAGAAGGACCTCATCCACGATAGTGCAGGCCGTTGAGGCCAAGATGGATGATCTAGATGATCAGAGAAGGGATGATCTAGAGGAAGTGAATGACAAGTGTGAGAAGACACATTGTGTCTTCCATCAGAAGATTTTGTAAAAGTTCCCAGGTAGAGTATTGGACATGGAGACGGAGAGCTGACATGAGGAGATACTGATCGTTTTCTTCATGATCGGGGATCCGAGAGTGTATAGGTTTCCTCAAAGAGTGAGCCAAATTTGAGGAGAGTCAGGTCAGTGGTGGAATGTTTACTTTAGAAAGTAGAAAGAACCTAATGTTTCTTGGATTAACATTGAGAAGAGTTTTGGGTGGAATTAATTTCTTCCATGATGATGGCCAATAAGATGACAGAACTAATCTCCCACTATCAAGGAAGTGTGTAGGTATGGGAGTTGGCAATCAAGTTCAAGGATATCCTTTGTTTTTATTTAGACCTCTTCTGGATTGAGAAGTCTCGAGAAAGCGGTTTAGAGGAGGCACTCTGATCCTCTCTTCGGTATGCTGTTAATCTCTTCACTCTTCCAACATACTAAAAGGTATAAAAGAAGTTTAATGCATTGAAGAGGATGCACACACTAGGAGGTCTGCTGTGAGAGGGGGGTCAGATGAGTTCTTTAAAGGGAAATTCCATCAGAATCACGACTCTAGTATTTGGACCTTCCAGGTTTTGACCAGTGGGGAGTATGCCTAAGTCATTCAAGTTTCAATCTCTCATTCCCTGACCATTCACCATGGGATTAGGACCTAGGTACTTTATCAATGTAATATATGGGAATATTTGGATTTAGGTCCATATCCATGTATAGTGTGGTGGGGATGGTCTGGTTCAACACCCTCCTTAGTAGCCACAGTATCCATCCAGAATTTTCCAGGAGTAGGGGCAACGAGCTCCCTCTCAACTAAGGGAGAACGGTTCCATAAGAGACAAACCTCAAGGTGCTATTTAAGGACCTTGACCAATGAATGGATGGGGAGGTGGATGGATGTCGAGGAAATAAGATATGGGAGTGGATATTTTCTTTCCACAGGAGAAGCAGTTACAGCAGGGAAAGAAGTTTATTGAGGTAATATCCACCTGTTTAGTACTCTTGTATGTGCCTTGTTTGATTTAGGAGCTTTGCACTCATTTGTTGAACCCATTATATCCCTTGCTATGGGTCTAGATGTAGAGATACTTTCCATTCCATCTGAGGTTTAGTACGCAAGTTGGATGTTCGATAGACCTATTTGATTCTTGTCCAGGATGTAAACTGATGTTGGAGCCGCATCGGTCCAGTGAGGATATTCTTACACTAGAAATGCAGCTATACGATTTCATCCTAGTCATCAAATAACTGTATTCCATGAATTTTATTATAGAATAATTTTTTTGGAGGGTCATGTTCATATATATGTGCGGCCATCAAGTAGCTTTCATTGGTGAGCGGAGGTGCTTGGAGGGCAACCGGTGTGCGAAGCCCTTTATTTTCTTTGTTAGCTTCACTGTTATTGGAATCAGCAATCTCGAAGATGGTGGTTGTATCAGGGATTTTTATTGAGTTCTAGGACTTCTTCCCTAAAGAGGTTGTTAGTATACCTTCTCGATGTGATGTTGAGGTTGGGATAGACTTACAACCAGTTTCCCATCCTATTTCGATGGCTCCCTATCAGAAGTAGCCTTCTGAGTTGTGGATTTAGGTTGATGTCCTAATAAATAACGTTTTTTATCCGACTAAGTGTGAAACCATGGGATGCTCCTGTTTGGTTTTATAAGAATGTAGATGGTGGTATCAATCTGTACATATACTACTAAATACTGAATCAGGTAATGATCAATAACCGTTACCCCCTCTAGAGGATCGACGACCTTTTTGACCAGTTAAAGGGAGCATGTCGATTCTCTATGAATGACTTATGATCTGTGTAACATACCTAGATTATATGATAATTATTCTTTTTAATTTCATTGATATCTTGTGTTATATGCTACACCAAAATTATCTTGTTCTATACGCAACACCGTATTAGCTTGCAGTATACGCAACACTATTCTTGGCTCGTGTTACACACAATTTCAAGTTCATATGTAGAAATTAGTCTATGTAACATTAAGTATAGATTTTGTCTAATGCATAAATAATATAAGTTTTGATTATGTTATAAGCAATAACAATGGGAGTTTTCACTACATGCATCCTTGACTTGGCTTGCATTACACGGAATCACGACCTTCATTGATAGTGTGTGTAGTACGCAATATCGAGTTTCACTAAACAATGATATATTGATATAATATTATTATGAACTAGCCATTATGAATAGTATTAACTACATTTTGAATTTTATAACATTATTATTCATCATATATATTTTCTAGAACATGGTATGAGAACAAAATAAATTTTTCGTTTAAAATAAGCATTTTTAAAAAAATGCAGTTTTGCCACCTTTTGATGGAGCACCCACATTAAATATAGTTTTTGAAATGTTTATATGTTCCATTTGAGAAAATAAAATTCTTTATTGGAATCAGGATATAAAAAGTTAATTTGGATTAATTTTTCATATTATTCTGATAACATTAATATTTTAATGAATAGTAAAAACACACTATATTTTAATTAAAAAAAATTTCATCGCAATAATTTATATGGATGGATTATCTTTTTAATTGGTTTTAAAGTGTAATTATAATATATCATTACCATTTAATATAATTTTGATCATTAGAATTAATTTCACATTGAATTTGGACGTAAAAAAGTGTTGATCTTTTGATAGTTATTGTTTTATAAATACACACTGTTTGTTTTGATAACGAGATTTAATTTTAATATTAATTAATTCCACTTATATGTTTTGAATTTGAAAAAATAGAAATCATTTTTTAATTCGGAATATCAAATATAGATTAGGCGGAATTTTTGGTATTTTTCTAGAAAACTCTAATTTTTTGTGAATAGTGAAACCACTTAATGGTAGTTAAAAAATTGACTAATTAATTTAAATGAAATATTACTACATATATGAATTGAATTTCAAAAATCCAACATATATTGTCGTTATCAAGAAGTAAAATTTGGTTCAATATGATGAAAATGATTTTTGGTGAATAGTAACTTTTGAGTTTTATTTACTACGGTTAAAGGTAAATATGGTAATTGAAGTTTAAAAGAATATTATAATAATTCAAAATTACCTTAACACTTGTCCTAACCTTATTGGATGAGTAGTGGCCGACCATGGGAATCCTTGGGTTGATTTTGGGACCCCATTGAGCCACATGTTAGTGATAATGACAATTTGGATTAATTAATTTAATGCAAAGACAAAATTGAAATTAACAAAAATATTTTAGTAATTAATTTTTATAATGGGTTATATAAATTATCTTTTAGACTATAAGTATTTATTGGAAATATAAAACGATTTCCTACATGTTGGTATTTTTTTGATAATTTTTATACATCAAATAAATTAAATTATTTTTGATACAATAATGATGCAGTATTTACCTCAATGATAAATGATTTAAATAAATAAAATTATAATGACTAAAATATTATCCAAAAAATGTCCAATTATTATTGGATGATTTTATTTCGACCATGATCTATATTATCTTCATCTTTAATGATTATTAGAACTTTTGAAACAGAATATTATCTTATAATAATATAATATTTTCATACTTTCCAAAGGTGCCCCTCTCCTCCATTATAAAAGAGTACCTCCTCCCTCTCCTCTGTACACAACTTTGAATCTTCATGCACAACCAACCCCAGACCATTTCCCTTCTCAACATCCCTAGAAACATTGTAGAGGTTCTGGTCTTCTCAAAAGACCAACTGTAGTCCCTTAAGTGGACGTTTAAAGGATGCACATCGAGGATGAGGTAATCTCTTCTACCGATTCTTTCAAGTTTCTTTCTTCATCAAAAACTTCTTCTTTAGTTTTTTCATTATAATATAATAACATCAGTATCACTAATCTACAGATATGTTATTATAAATATGAAACAACCACATTTCACCTTCTATCCATCCTATGGAAAATTAAAGCCCCGTGTGTGTGTACGTACGGAATATCGTCTCAACGCTGTGGTGTAATCTGTTTTTCCACCACCAACTTACATGGATTGGTATAATGGTGTAAATAATTAATATATATAGTTATTATAACATCATACATATTTTGAGATATTATATCATCCACTCCAATTCAATTCAATAATTATTGGAACGATATCATCGCTCGTGCGTACGTACAGATTACCGCCTCCACGACACAATGAGATTCATTCTCCATGTTAACCATTCAGTAATGATTATAAAGTATATATAATTAATAATAATGAAATATATGACATGATAATGCTACTGGATTTTTATATATATATATATATATATATCATCTACTTACTTACATTCATGTCAATAAGGAAAGGGAAACAACGTTCATGCGTACGTACGGCCTACCGTCTCCATGAACGGTGTATTTCATTTAATTTATCTATTTATATATATATATACTTAATATATATGATATATAAATCATGATTTAAATTCTGTACATAAGTAAATCATGATATAATTAATAATAATATCAAGAACAACATGTCCAAACATGTACGATAAGCAAACCGATTTTACCCAAAATGCTACTTTAACATGGAATTTACAAAAGAACGGGTAATATAAAGTCATAAGTGAACCATATATGATCCATAAAAATGAATATATTTCTGTAATAAGTAAATGAAATTATTTAAATCATTATACATGAGGTTCAGATATGTATGAATCATATCAGACCTAAGGTAAGGGATAATTATTCAAATCTCATTCTTATCCGAGATTTTTTATTCATAAGTATTTACGGGGGTTATGTTTATCTCCATGTCCATATGTTCTCAATATGTTTTCATAAAATTTTTACTTTTCATCAATGTATTTTTAAAGTCATTTTTACCATTTCTTGACTTTTACCACATCGTATGGAAGGAATACTTCTTTTGTTTACCAAACCGAGATACTTTTTGACTTTTCTGACAAAAGTATGAGAATAATGTTTTTTTAACTTATACGACATGAATGGAGTTTTACAGTTTCATAACTACTTATTTTCAGGAAGCTTACTATAAAAGATTTCATGATTATTTTAATCAAAATGAATTTCATTTTAAATTTTTTGGCGTTTTGAGAAAAGAAAATGATTTTGAAGAAGAAATGATATTTTCCTCAAGAATTCACTTAAAGTGTTTTATCTAGACTATTTTCCATCTAAGATGGAATTCTTTAATATGGTCATGTCTGAAGTATAATTTCCCTATTATTTACATGTTTGATTTTTTTTATGATGGAATAATATCCATTTTTATATATGGATTATGTTATGATGGGATGATGTTTATGAAACATATTTTATTCATTGGGTTATGATGTAAGATTTATGTTTATATTGTCGCACACAAAAGAATGATTTCATTATGAGATGGGTGACACCTATATCTCCCTCCAATGCACTGGGTAAAGATTTATATCTCATGATATAAACATGGATGGAATAGTATGTTTATCCAGTTCAGTGATATAGGACTGGAACGAGGAGTGAACTCGATTCATAAATGGAATTTGTCCACTAAGATAGTCCTTGAAGCAATGCCTTGGCTAATATGGAAATCACAACATGTGCTTAATGTTTTCCACAATTACATGTTTTATTCCCATGATATATTATCATGATTGATTCACCTTTATGATATATTCCTTACGTACTTCCAACATTTATGTCTATTATCAATATTTTGATGTTTAGATTTTATGTTCACGTTTTTTGCATTCAAATGTTTATGGATTGTTTTATGTTATATATGTTTACCCTTACATAGAATTTGAGCTCACCCTTTTTATGTTTTCTTTTCCCCATGATATAATGAATGGTTTTAGGTAATAAAACAAAAGGGGAAGATCATTATGTGAGATATTGAAGATCTTTGATCATGATTAGAAGATTATGTTATGAGTTTCCAAAGACACTAAACTATTACGATCCTTGAGTGTTGGATTTTTTTATGTATTAATTATTCAGAAAAATTAATTTAATGTTTAGGTACGTCAACCTTGGGTGTCTACAGTTGGTATCAGAGGAAAGGTTTAGTTAACCTTTGAAAACTAGGATGCGAAAACTTTAGAGAGATCCTGAGAGTTTTTCTAAGGTATGTATAGGGATGTCCCTAAGGTTAAGTATAAGTATAGGTTGTAGTCATAGAATTACTGTAATGATCATAGAATTAAACCTAAGATCTTAGATATTTAAGGTACTCCCCCTTTATTATATTTTTTTTCCTATTATGATTTTTTCCTCTCACACTGTTATTTTTGGGTTTTAGACGATGGCTAGAACCTGAAGGAACCATGTTGATCAATGTAATGGACAATGCAATGAGTGTCTTCCCCAACAACCAAATGTGATGGGAGATGGAGTGAAAATTTTTATTGTTATACTTACACAAGCTATGAATCATTATGGACTTCCAAATGCGCAGATAAAGGAACAATATTCTATTGAGTCCTTCATCAGGCAACATCCACCTTCTTTTAGTGGGTCTTCTGATCCACTTGTTGCTGAAAAATGGATCAGTACCATTGAAAAGATATTTTCCATACATCGTTGTACAGATCATGAAAAGTCATTTTAGATATTTACCGTTTAGAAGGTGAATCAGACCAGTGGTGGACTCTAACTAAGAAAAGAAGGCCCCAAGATGAAATTGAATCCATGGAATGAAACAAGTTCAAGAATTGGTTTTCAATAAGTACTTCCCTCTAATTCTTCAAAAAATGATAGAGAAGGAGTTCCTTGAGATTAAGAAAAAGGATGTTGAATCTATTGGTATATAAGAAGCGAATTTTACAAGGCATGGAAGGTATGCATCTGGATTTATCATCCAACCTAAAAGTAAAGTTGATCGATTCTTTAGTGGATTAAAACCAAGTCTTCGAAGGTCATTAGCGACAAGAGACTTCAGTAGCTATGAAGAAATTATACTTTGTGCTATCAAGGTAGAACTGGAAGTTGGTGTTACATATCTATCTCATGGTTTTGAAAAGAAAGTAAAGATGGAGTTCGTGGAAAAATCTCAAAAAAATGCTGAAAATAAGGTGAATGTTTCTTTATTCCCAATGTGTAGAAAGAAGCATGGTGGAGATTGTCTAAAAGGTAGTAGAAATTTTTCATGTGTGGAAAAGAAGGTCATCGAGTAGCTGAGATCCGAAGTAATGGGAAAAAGGTATCTAATGGTGTGAATGGAGAAAAGACTGCAGAAAACGCACCACCAACACTTTAATGCTTCAAGTGCAAGGAAATAGGGCATTATGCTAACCAATGTCCTAATCCAAGGGTTAATGATGATAGACATCAACAACCACTTAAGGCAATGGACAAAGGGAAGTCACATGCAATCACTATTGGCTATGTTGAGTATGAAAATGATGTAGTGGAATGATTATGTGTTTATGTAATGGGATTACGAAATAATGTTTTGGAATCTCAAAGTATTGTGGAATATTGAAATATATATGTATTGGTTTGTTTTTGTTTTCAATGATTATATGGTACTGATAACCATGAAAAGTGATTAAAATATTTTTGGAAAGAAGATGATATGATCATAATGACGGGATAAAGAGAAAATAATATGTTTGATGGTATTAATGAGCTCATGAATGATATAAAGACCAAGTGATATCATAGTTTGAGTATATAGAAATTTTGGGATTTTGGTATGTGGAAAGAGGTAACTTTTGAAAGCATTTATGTTTTCACTAAGGTTCAATGGGTATTCATTTTTCAAGAGAATACACAATTAAGGTATTCACATGTTTGGAATGTGAACAATAAGATATATCTTGTGATATATGAGGGATAAATGATGGTATTCACGTGCTTGATATGTTACCTTTCAAGTAATCATTTTCTTTATACTATGAGATTGGGAAGATGTATTTTGGATAATCCTAAATATTGGAATAGATTATGTTTGACATAAGATAGTATTATTTAAGGATAGAACTTGTTTTTGATATTATTTTTGGAATGTTATAATAGTATAGTTTTTGAAAAAGGATCACCCATAGGACGAGCGACAACCCGTCGCGTCGGACAAGGCTGTGGGAATCGAACCCACAACTGAAGTGTGACAGGCCTTTATCGCATACCACTAGCCTACAGGAAGCCCCTGGTTAGTAGAAACTAGTTTTATTTTATTAATCACTATGATATATGAAGTATAAGTCCATTTTAGCAACCATATATGATTAACCTCACCATAGATGGACTTATGTATATTTGATAACATTTTCTATCATTTTGTATGTGACAGATGGAATGTCCCATCAATCTATCACATGATCTGCTAACACTTCAAGAATGTCAAATTCAACTTCATTTCTATAAGAGATGAAGTGGAAATTTTTCAAGGCACGAACAACTGTGAGATTGTACCAAAATAAAGTAAGTATTTCTTCTAATTAAAATTTTTCTACTTTAGGGAAATGATCTTGAAAACCAAAAATGTTTTCCTAGTGTCCTCATATCCAATTAATCAGATGGTACCTTAGATCATCACAAATTTATGGCTTTGTGATTATTGGATTTTTTATTGCCATGTTCTCTACCACTCTCCATCAGAACATGATGGTTAGATCTCTCTTCCATATCCATATTTTCACATATTATTTTTTATGTGGAAACCTAATGATGAGTTAATTTGGGTAACCGTTATGTTTCATACTTCACTTTTTAAAATTATGTTTTATTATTCCTTTTTACGATGTGGGTTTCTATGAAAGATACTTTCAAGTAGTAAACCATTTATAACCCTGACAAATTTCGAGGGAGAAATTAATTTTAAGGCGGGTAGAATGTAACGACCTGAGATTTTAGGAGAATTATTCTATTTAATTTCATTGATGTCCTGTGTTATAAGTTACACAAAAATTATATTGTTCTATATGCAACACCATATTAGCTTGCAGTATACGCAACACTATTCTTGGCTCGTGTTACACACAATTTCAAGTTCATTTTGTAGAAATTAGTCTACGCAACATTGAGTATAGTTTTTTTTTCTAATGTATAAATAAAATAAGTTCGGATTATGTTGTAAGCATCAACAAAGGGAGCTTTCACTACATGCAGCCTTCACATGGCTTGCATTACACGCAATAGTGACCTTCCTTGATAGCGTGTGTAGTACGCAATACCGGGTTACACTAAACAATGATATATTGTTATAATATTATTATCAACTAGTCATTATGAATATTATTAACAATATTTTTAATTTTGAAACATTATTATTCATCTTACATATTTTCCAGAACATGGTATGAGAAAAAAATAAATTTTTCGGGTAAATTAAGTATTTTTTAAAAAATGTAGTTTTGCCGCCTTTTGAGGGCGCACCCACTTTAAATCTACTTTTGACATGATTATAAGTTTAATATGACAAAATAAAATTCTTCCTCGGAATCAGGATATAAAAAATTAATTTGGAAAAATGTTTCATATTATTATGACAACTTTCATATTTTAATGAATAGTAAAAACCGGCTATATTTTAATTAAAAACAACTTTTATCATCACAATAATTTATATGGTAAGATTATCTTTTTAATTGGGTTTAAAGTGTAATTAGAATACATTATTACCATTTATTCCAATGTTAGTGATTGGAATTAATTTCACATCGAATTTGGACATAAACAAATGTCAATCTTTTGATAGTTATTGTTTCTTAAAAACAAACCATTTTTTTTGATAACGGGAATTAATTTTAAAATTAATTAATTAAACTTCTATGTTTTTAATTTGGAAAAATTTACAACATTTTTGAATTCAGAATATCAAATATAGCTTAGGCTGAATTTTTGGTATTTTTCTGGAAAACTTTATTTTTTGATAAATAGTGAAACCACTTAGTTGTAGTTAAAAAACCGACTCATTCATTTAAATGAAATTTTACCACTTCTGTGAATTGAATTTCAAAAATCCGATATACAAGGTTGTTATCAAAAAGTAAAATTTAGTTCAATAAGATGAAAATAATTTTTAGTGAATAGTAACTTTTGACTTTTATTTACTGCGGTTAAAGTTAAATAGGGTAATTCAAGGTTAAAAAATATTATAATAATTAAAAATTACCATAACACTTGTCCTAACATTATTAGATGAGTAGTGGCCAACCATGGAAATCCTTGGGTCGATTTTGGGACCCCATTGAGACACGTGGTAGTGATAATGACAATTTGGATTAATTAATTTAATGTAATGAAAAAATTGAGATTAACAAAAAAAAATTAGTAATTAATTTTCATAAGGGGTTATATAAATTATATTTTCGAATATTAATATTAATTATAAAGATAAAAATATTTCCTACCTTATGGTATTTTTTTTATAATTTTTAGACCTCAAATAAATTAAATTATTTGTGGCACAATAATGATGCAGTATTTACCTCATTAATAAATGATTTAAATAAATAAGATTATAATGATTAAAATATTATCCAAAACATGTCCAATTATGATTGGATGATTTTATTTCGACCATTATTTATTTTATATTTCTCTTTAATTATTTTTGGACCTTTTGAAACTGATGATAAGCATATAATAAAATAATATTTTCACACATTTCAAAGGTTCCCCTCTCCTCACTTATAAAAGGGCACTGTATCCCTCTACTCTTTACACAACTTTGATTCTTAAATTTCATCAAAACGCTACCCATTTCCATTCTCAACATCCCTAGAAACATATTATAGGTTATGGTATTCTCAAAAAACCAACTCTAGTCCCTTAAGTGGAAGTTTAAAGGAGGCACATCGTGGAAGAGGTAATCTCTTATACCGATTCATTCAAGTTTATTTCTTCTTCAACTTATTCTTCTTTAGTTGTTTCATTATAAAGTAATAAAATAAGTATCCATAATATACTGATATGTTATTATAAATATGAAACAACCCTATTTCACCATCTATCCATCCTACGAAAAACAAAAGCATCGAGCGTGCGTACGTACGGAATACCGTCTCCACGCTGTGGTGTAATCTGTTCTTCCACCACCAACTTAATTGGATTGGTATAATGGTGTAAATATTAAATATATATTGATATTATAACATCATACTGATTCTGAGATATTATATCATCCACTCTAATTCAATTAAAAAATTATTGGAATGATATCATCCCTCGTACCTACGTACGAATTACCATCTCCACGACGCGATGAGATTCATTCTCCATGTTAACCATTCAATAATGATTATAAAGTATATATAATTAATAATAATGAAATATATTAAATGATAAATCTACTGGATATATGTATATATATATATATGTCATCTTCTTACTTCCATTCAAGTCAACATGGAAAGGGAAACAATGTTCATGCGTACGTACGGCCTACCGTCTCCATGAATGGTGTTTTTCATTTCATTTATCTATTAGTATACACTTAATATATATGATATAAAAATAATGATTTACATTCTAGAATTAAGTAAATCATGATATAAGTAATAATAATATCAAGAAAAACATTTCAAAACCCGTACGATAAATAAAACGATTTTACCCAAAATGCTTCTTTAACATTGAATTTACAAAATAACGGGTAAGATAAAGTCATAAGTGTAACATATATGATATCATAAAAATGAATATAATTATGTAATAAGTAAATTAAATTATTTAAATACTTATACAGGAGTTTCGTATACGTACAAAGCCTAACAGAGCTAAGGTAAGGAATACTTATTCCAATCTCATTCTAATCCGAGATTGTTTATTCGTAAGTATTTACTGGGGTTATGTATATCATCCATTTCCATGTGTTCTCAAAATGTTTTCATAAATTTTTTACTTTTCTTACTTGTATTTTTAAATTCATTTTTACCCTGTTTTGACTTTTACCACATCGTATGGAAGGAATATTTCTTTTGTTTACCAAATGAGGTAGTTTTTGACTTTTCTGACAAAAGTACGAGAAGAATGTTTTTAACTTATACGTCATGATTGGATTTTTATGGTTTCATAACTCATTATTTTCATGAATCTTCCTATAAAATATTACATGAATATTTTAATCAAAATCCATTTCATTTAAAATTTAATGGCATTTTGAGGAAAGAAAATGATTTTGAAGAAAAAATGATATTTTCCTCAAGAATTCAATTCAAGTGTTTTATCAAGACTATTTTCCATATAAGATGGAATTATTAAATATGGTCATGTCTCATGTATAATGTCCCTATTACTTACATGGTTTGATTTTTTTTATGATGTAATGATATCCATTATATATATATAGATTATGTTATGATGGGATGATGTTTCTAAAACCCATTTTATTCTTTGGGTTATGATGTATGGTTTATGTTTATTTTGTGGCACACATAAGAATGATTTAATTATGAGATGGGTGGGAACTATATCTCCATCCAATTCATTGGGTAATGATTTATATCTCAGGAGATAGACATGGCTGGAATGGTATGTTAATCCGGTTCAGTGATATAGGACTGGAATGAGGAGTGAACTCGATTCAGAAAGGGTCTTTGTCCACTAAGATGGTCTTGGAAACAATTCCTTGACTACTATGGAAATCATAACATGTGCTTAATGGTTGCCACACTTACATGTTTTATTCCCATGCTATTTTTTTTATTATTGATATTCCTTTATGATATATACCTTACATACTTCCAAGATTTATGTCTTTTCTCAAAATTTTGATGTTTAGATTTTATGTTCAAGTTTTTTCATTAAAATGTTTATGGATTGTTTTATGTTCTCTATGTTTACCCTTACTGAGCATTTGAGCTCACCCTTTTTATGGTTTCTTTTCCCAATGATATAAATAAAGGTTTTAGGTAAGAAAACAAAAGGGGAAGATCTTTATAGAAGATATTGAAGATGTTTTACCATGATTAGAAGACAATGTTCTGAGTTTCCAATGACACTATACTATTACGGTCCTTGTGTGTTGGTTTTTGTTATGTATTAATTATTCCACAAAAGTAATCTAATGTCATGGTACGTCAGCCTTGGGTCTGTACAGTCTGGATATCACCAGTTGAAGGTGAAGGAAGGTGAAATCCTGAAGACTGGTTTTAGACATAGGTATGAGCGCTTTGAGTTCATGGTAATGTTGTTTGGCTTTATAAACACACTAGTTGTATTCATGGGACTCATGAACTCCGTTTTCCAGGAGTATCTAGACCGTTTCATGTTCTAGTTCATCAATGACATCCCAACCTTCTCAATATTAGTGATGGATTAAGATGAGAATCTAAGATCATTTTTGGAGGTCCTTCAACAACACCATATCTATGATTTGTTGTACAAGTGAAAGGTGGACTTCCTTAGACATGTGGTGTCCCAGAAGTTAATAGTAGTAGACCCTCCAAAGGTTGAAGTGGTTTTTTCTTGAGCAGCACCCAAGGATGTGGAAATGTAACATAGTTTCCTAGGTCTGGCAGTTTACTACCATTGTTTTATACCCAACATATATAAAATTGTGAATCCATTAATTACATTAAATATGAAGGACTAGGATTTCATATAGAGTGACCAATGCCAGGAAGCTTTCTGTTTTCTAAAAGGGAAGCTGATCAGTGCACCAGTGTTGATGTTCTTAGATGAAGGGGTAATGTTAATGGTGTTCTGTGATGCTTCCAGGTTCGGTGTTGGATTTGGGATGATGCAACAATGCAGAGTAATATCATATAGGTCTAAGAAGTTATGTCCTCAATAAAATAACAATGCCACCCTCAACATAGAAATTTTTTCGGTTGTGTTCGCGTAGATGTTGTGGCAGCGTTATCTCATTGGGGAACACTTCGTTGTCATCATAGATCTCATGAGTGTGAGGTATGTTATCTCCCAACGAGATATAAACATGAGTCAGAGAAGGTTTATGGAGTTATTTTAGGAATAATACATGAAGAACTCTTATAAATTAGGAAAGGAGAATGTGTTGGATGATTCCTTGGTAAGGATGGGGCAATAAGATGTAGTTCTTAAGTCCACAGTAGCTTGGAAGGAAATTAAGGATCTTGCTGCTTTGAATCTAGGCATGAGAGTGGAGGACGGTAGAGGATGTCAATTTTAGATGACAATGCAATCTTACTTGGTACAACATGTGGATGAGTCTCTGTGGGGAGACTCTGAGGTTGAAGTGAGGCATAATGGTGTTAGCCGGGGTGTTTCACCAGAGGGATTGTTAGAGAATAGTTATAATCAGGTGTTATTCCATGGGAAATTTTTTTTCCTGGTGGCGATTCACAGGGGTGTTCTCGGTTAGTTTTATGAATCACCACTTGCGGTATATAAAAGAGTCTCTAATAAGTACAGGGGCCTGAGAGGTAAGTTTTGGGGGATTGAAGTGAAGGAGGTAGTGGAAAATTTTGTGGAGGGATGCCTCATGTGTCAGCAGGTGAAGGATGAACACAATGTTCTTGATGTACTTTTTCATCCCTTAGACGTTAACAAGTGGAAGTGGTATGATGTCTCGATGAATTTTTTCATTGGACTACCCAAGACTAATGGAGGTTGTGTTTCCATCTGGGTAGTGGTGGACCGATTGATGATATACGCTCACTTATTAGATGTTATGGAGTCTTGCACAATGGATTGCATAACACATAGGTACATGAGTAAAGTGGTTCGACAACGTAGATTTTCATGATCTATCACTTATGATTGAAATATATTATTTACTTCACAAGTCTATAAGGGAATAAAACATGCCTTTAGGACCTGTTTATGCTTAAGAACCACATTCCACCCTCAGACGGATGGGAAGGAAGAGAGGATAATCCAGATGATGGATTTTAAGCAGGGAACATGAGTTTTGGACTTTTAAAGATCATTGGTATGACACATTATCCTAGAGGTGTTTTCCTATAATAATAGTTATTACTATACAAATATAATGGAACTGTTTGAATACTTGTACAAAAGACCATCTTCATCACCCACGTGCTTGACAGATATTGGGGAGGCTAATGTTCTTGGCCCTGACGTGGTACATATCACTATGGAGAATGTTCAACTTGTGCATGAATGGTTCAATTTAGATCAGGACCGGAAAAATTCATATTCTGATCATAGGAAAATACCCTTAGAGTTCTAGGTAGGGGACCACATGTTCTTAAAGATATCCCCTATGTGTGGACAATGGAGGTTTGTAGGGGGGGTAAGATTTCACCTAGGTTCATCAGACCCATTGAGGTGTTAGGATGAGTCAGTGAGGTTTCATATCAGCTACATTGACACCGTGGTTGGAATGGATCCACAACATCTTTCATGTCTTTCAGTTCCCTCGGTATCAATATGATGTGTCACATGTCCTTTACTGGGGAGAGTTGTATATCGAGGACGATGAAACCTTCGTGGAGAGAGCAGTGAGAATCGAGGATCCCAAGGAGAAGGTGCCTTTTAGATGAGCAATTCCCTTGGATCCTGTAATATGGATTCATGGAGTCCTCAAAGAGAGTACCATGGAACGGGAGGCACATAAGCGTGCATTGTACCCATAGTTTTTCTACGTTTTTCTCTTGTGTTTTTTTGTGCCTTTATTATAATGTAATGTTTGACCTTGCTTGTTGTATGATATGTTTTTTTACCAATTCTCTGTTTTTTTGTATGAATTCATGGCTCTGGGGAGGGGAGGACCTGATCCTTAATCTAGACACGTTAATGTGGATTTGATTAAACCCATATAAGTGAGTCAATGCTGCCCAAAGAGGATAATATCTTGACTATGGATGGAGGTCCCTAATCCATCAATCTGGATAGTAACAGTTCGTGTTTGTATGTTTGATTGGGAAAGTGGAGACTTAATGTCTCTTCATTTGTTGGGGAGATCTATCTCAAAATGTTGTTCCTGGATGTTTAGTTTTCCCCTCTAGTTTTGAACTTTGGGTGGTTTATCCATGAAAGGTATCTTAGGAGGTGGTTGTTCAGACTCTCTCTCATCTTGTTTAATTTTGGATTATCAGGGTGAATAATAGTTTGAGAGGTATCTGATGTAATAACCCAGTTTTCCCTAGATATTCCATTGTAAAAACCCATTGATCGTAGCGTTCTTTGGGGCCTATGTGGCTTGCTCTGGGATTTTGAAAAAACACAATTTTCCACCAAACGCTTCCAAGAAAATGTTGGCACCAGTTATAGGGGCACTATCATGGTTGTATCATCACAATTTCACTGTTTATGGTGGATGCACTATGGTGGAACGACTAAAGTGGCCCTATTACGATGGAATTGTTAAGGTTTCACAGTATATGGTGGCATCATTTGTCTCACCAAACAATGTCACACATTCTTCCCTAATTTTGAGAGTATGCCCAGTTTTTCTCTTATTATGTGTTTTTCAATTTAATGATAATCTATCATATCAAATAATTCCACTGGACTATCTCCACCTTTTCTTAGGGGAATTATTAAATATCAATTAATTCCATCATGTGAAACCACTAACCAGCATGTTCAAGCCATGATCTGAATTTTATGTAATTTAAAATAGTATCCCTAATTTTTGGATCTAGAATTTTTTTAAGACAAGATCCTTTGTTCCTTCATCCTTTTTGTTTCTCTTATTTCCCCTAAAGACATCATCCTGAGATGATTCATGCTACTGTGATGGAGTACTTCATGATCAACCTTGGAGTTCTTCTTACATGTTGTGCTCAGCGCAAGAATGAACATTGATCTTTGATTGTCCAAGTTGGGACATAAATTTTCTTATATTTTATGGTGCAATATGCAGGGTGGGTATATTATTTTTTCCTTTTAAAGAACAGCCTTGTACTCTTCTTGAAATGATAATTAAACAACGATTTATCATGATCAAAAGATAATCCGCATAAGCAAATAATGTGAAGGGTGTGGATTGATGATTGATTCCATGTATGAATTGATATATTTGATTATTTTTATAAATTTATGTTGTTGTATGAGTTTTTAAAATCGTGATCATTGGTGTTCTTTTCTTGAGCACCAGTGACACTCTATCTTTCATGTGGTCATTTGAAAAATGGATGTAACAAGAAAATTTATTAATAACGTATATTTGGTAAAATAAATGGATACACTATGATTGAACTTGTTATGTGATCACCCAGTCTATATTAAAATGAAATTTAAAGAACTAGTATCAATTAAATTTGAATAAATTTTGGTTTAATGGTTTTGGTTATGTGATGTGTGTTCAAGTCTACGTTTTGTGGGTTTGGTATGTTGGGAGGTACATGGGTGTTGGTGTCTCAATCCAAGAAATTTATTGATTTTATAATGGATAAACATGTATGCTATGGGACTATCACAGGTATGTTGGTGTCTCAGTCTGAGAGATTTATTCACTGTGGAATGGATGAACCTGTAGGTATCCTTTTATTAGGTAGTGTTCATTAATTGACGTTGAGCATTAGGATTACGGTGTGGTGGTGGGCTCGTTATGTAGTGGGACTACATTGGAGTTTTGATTAGGCAGTGGGGATGAAGGGATGGGTTTTGTGAGGAGGAATGGGTAGTTCTTCAATGATGAATGATAGTTGATAGTATTAGAATAGGGATGCACAGTGGGAATATAAGTTCAATCTTGTGTTGATGTGATGTGGGACTGCAAGTCTAGTGTCGTGTTGTTTTGCACTGGGACAAAAGTTTTATTTTTTTTGGTTTCTCGGGGTCATTATGGATTTTAGTTTCCAAGTAGTGTTGGGATAAATAAAGTGAAACCACATAAATAAATGAAAGTAAATTGAACAAAAAGGGGGATGGGTTATGTTTTGGTCATGGCTATTGTGTGGTTGTTCACGTTGGGGTTTCAGCAAAAGTGATACAGTTGTGGTCTTGTTGTATATTTTGTGAATCCCATAGGTTGGGGATGGGTGTTTGATTACTTATATATATTGTTGTTCCTTGTGATTTCTATACTCACCCCACCCTTGTTGAGAACTACATTATGAACACCTCCATTTTAGGGGGAGGGTGTCTTACCCAAACATCCCCATATGAGAATGGATGGATAGTAACTGATTTTTATCCATGAAATCTCTTCCAGATCTATCTGGTCAGGCATATATGAGCAGACAATAATAGATCAAGGAATACCATAGTCCAAGATTCTTCGAGAAAGGTTTTGTGTTTGACATGGGGATCAAGTGTTTTCAGGCTTTTTATATATTCCAAAGTCTATTTGGGATGTGGACCAGGTGTCTTCAGCCATGGTGTGTCATTATTGAGGCCTTGGTGTCTTCATGCATGGATGTGGTTGTTGTGTCAGAAGCTCTGTCTGTTTTGTAGTGTTTGGGATGGTTGTGGTAGTGGGAATACGTGTGGGAAGAGTGGAAACATCCAGATGTCTGATTGTTAAGAATGAGCAGCAAACCAATGGGAAAGAGGTGTGTTGGGTACCCAAATGTTGATGTACTTATACTATAACATTACTTGATTTATGTTACATGGGTGAGTATTCCCTAGTTAGGATGGGCTGGTTAGTATTCCCTAGTAGGTACTTGAGGATCTACAATATTCCCACATGGGAATTAGTATGTTCCCTCACATGGGCACTAGTAGCTTTAGTTTTCCCTACTGAGTATAATTTTATGCTCACCCCATGCATGTCAAACTCTTTTCATGATTTGAAGAGAACTTCGAGGACCGTGTTAGTCCTTAATAGCTTAGGAGTTGGGATTTTTTCTGTTTATGATTAGTTTCTTTAATTTTTGGTACTTTATTTTGGATTTTTGTCTCTCCTTTTATCAGTTTTACTTGTGTTCATTCATGCATGAATGGATTCTAGGATTTACATTTATATTTAGTCTCTGGTGTTGCTGGGATTTACTATCTTATCTCTCCAACTTATTCTTTGAAATGTGTAATAACTACAATTTATATGAGATCATATACCCTTGGTGCTAGTCTCCACTCTGGGGCCTACTATAGGTGGGACTAGTGGGTCATTATTTCTTTTTCACCTCAAAAAATGAAGGGAGTAGAACATTTTCATCCCTTCCCTCATCTAGGAGAGGGAGGGTCATCACATGATACTTACCTGTATACACTAAAAATATCTTACTGATATCGAGTATGATATCCTATCAAAACAACAAATACCCACAAAACATGATCAATTAAATCTAGAAACAGAACATAGATAGAATGACGTGGTGATCACTCAAGATTACGATATAGTATCAAGATTCGTACACGCTTTTCCTATATTTTATAATAGTACATAATTTCATAAAAAAATACAATGATAATTTTTTCAAGGAGATGGTTTAATATAAATTTCATGAGAATCAATGAAACCACTATAGAATTTTCCAACCCTATTTTCATCACTAGATACCAAAAATTACAAAAACCTCTTAAAAAATCATTGTTAGACACATCCGTACCTCTCACCCTAAGGTGGATATTTAAAGAATGATTGTAAATATTAAAAAAACTAAATCCCTATAAATATTAAAAAATATATTCAATATGGGGTTCTCTTATTTATTCTTGATGATAACTACTTTTAAATTTAACTATTCAATACACAAGAGAATATGCACATTTTTATTTTCAGAAATGAATCATTGGGGAGACCCACAGGGACACAAAATGGAAAAAGAAACCATAGATTTTATGTTTTACAGATGAATACTATACTCATCCATCATTATGTATGGAATATGATATTAAGGAGAGTTATTTGTTGATTCCTTTCTATTAGATAAATAGTGATCTATAATTACCACAATGTATGTAAGCCTTAGTAACAATCCGAGAACACCATAGAAAATTCCATTACTACATGAGTCATCTCACTCCATGAATTTCGTTAATTTTATTATTATAAAAGATCACACACCCTAAAAATAATATTTCCTAGTTCAAATATATGATTTCCCACATAGTGAGGATTTGTGTGCCATTTTACTATGAATTCATGATTTCAACCACGGGGGTAAGTGAATGTCACTCTCTGTCAGTAAGAATGGATGTAAACTTTAAAGTTAATCCTAACATTAAATATATGGATTATCTAAATAAATAGAATTTAAAGTAGATAAAGGTGATATATCTAATAGATTTATAATAAAGATGGCACACATTAAGGGCATCAAAAACATTTCTCTATCTAATTTTCCCATGAGGAGTTAAAATATGCACCACATAGTGTATGATATTATTAGTATATTTAACAATTCCATAGTATAGAATGATATAAAATAGTGATATTCATCCATGTAATATAAATTATTAGCAATTGTTACTGAATTAAGAATGTTTACCCCTAAATATCTTATGTCATACCTTAGAAATGATTTGTTCTTGATCCACTACATTAAATTGTTCCACCTATAAAAGAGTATAAGATATTTCACATTCTTTAGGATCACTATAATGCTATAGCTACCCATATGAGGATCTCACAATACCCCCACACTCATGAAAATAGAGGCTTGCTGCCCAAGAGGTACCAAACTAATCTATATACACAATGTGGGATGAAATGCATACAAAACTCTAGAAAAGTAATTTTGATTAGAAATATATATATATATATATATAACAAAAATATCTACCCAAATATCATTAACTAGGTATCACTAGGCATGATGATAACTCCTAAACATGCTTCAAATATTGATGGAAAACATGGGATCAAACACCTGCATCTGCTGATGATGATGATTATGGTGAATACCTTGAATAGATTCTAATAAATTATTCTTCTCTTCAATATTATTATTATTATTATTTGAAGAACCAATAATAAATTCAATATGAAAAAGAGGAAATTGAATTATACTATACAACCACTCCCGATTGATCAACACAACTAACCCTTGATAAAAGTTGTAACACACAAATATTTTAATATAGAAATATCATGTTTGATAGAGTGCATGAAATTAAATTCCATAATTAGAGGGTTATATAATATCCCATGAAATTATGATATATTTATTTATTTTTAATAAATAAATGTCATCAGTATCTTGACATTAATGAAAAAATTGGTTTAAAATGTAATGAGATACTCTATTAAAATATAATTATTCAAATAAAACAATTTTAACTTTACAATTTAGTTGGTGGGTAAAAATAGTAATAACTAAATTATGATAATTAATAGGTTTACAATTATAAAATAAATTCAATTGTTTTTTATTTGTTATAATCAAAATTAGTACAATTTGAATGAAAAATAAATGTTTTCTGAAAAACATTAAATTTTCAATTAAAACAGTTTTCTCACTTCTTGTGAACTTATGATAAAATTAATTTTTTAAACCTACAGAAAATTTATATAAATAAATTAAATTATCTTTTATATCATCATCTAAAAAATATCATAGGGTGAATATTTTTTTATATTTCTAAAAAGTTCCATTATTTTGAAGAATAATGAAAAATATTGATTTAAACTTAAAACTATATTTTAATTTATATTATTTACAAAGTTATATTATATTTTAAAATTTCATTTAAAGTAGAATTAGTTCAATTATATTATCGCAAATAAAAATTGGTTTATTTTAAAAAACTAAATAATTTTGAGATTAAAACATTTTATACATATTAAAAATTAATCTTTGGAAACCCCCTTTTTCGTCACATCTCTCGGTACAATGCTAAATTGATTTTAGAAATTTATGTGAATTTGTTTTAAAAAATACAGACCTTGTAATTTCAATAATAAAAATATATATTATCTAATATGTTCAACTTAATTTTTGACCAAATTGATTAGTTAATACAATAAAAATTAATTACCATGTTTAAGGTAAAAATGGGATTACCATGTTGTCAAACTAAGAACTTATGTGTTAAAAATGGCTTAAAAACTTGTCCAAGTCATATTATATATGCTTATTTCGACATTATCCATAAAAAATGATCAAAAATTTGATTTTAAGATTTTTTCATTGGATCTAATTTATCATATTTTATTCTTTTCATAAATATCTAAGTAATTTCAAAAAATATTCATTTTCCCCACTTATAAAATTTCACTCCCTCGATTAAATTATTCACTCATCCTAATACCTATGGCTCAAAAAACCCCTAAAAATATCTCTTCAAAAAAAATTATCCACATCATAGAGCTTTATTTCCTCCCAAAATACTAAACCAATGGTTTTTAAGATATGATTTAACAGAAAATTATGTTATAAATTTTGATTGTCTTAACAAATCAATTTCAATTTCATTATTGTTTTTCCTCAAGAAATTCATTCTAAACTCATAAAATATAATAAAAATTGTATAAAAAATATTATTATATGTTATTATGTTTATGGAATAATTTTTTTCGATCTCCACTTACACAAAATGGGAGACAAAATCATCAATCATTTATACAACAGACTATTACCTCACGAACTGAGATAGTTCATTTTCAATCATCACCTTTCATGTAAAATAATAATAATAGGTTTAAAATTTGTATATTATATTTATGAAATTATTATACGTATTTATTTATGATCACTATACCTTATTTTTTCAATTTCAATTAAAATAATATAACATTGCTTGTGTGTATGAAGGACCACCACCTCATGACGTGATGCGATTAATTTTTCACAAACACTTTAGATGGAATGTAATAAGGATAAATTTAATTTATATATTATATATATATATATATATTAAATTATAGAAATTTTAAAAATATATATTTCAATCATTTCCTAACACTTTCACCCATTAATGTAATGATATCACATGTCGTGTGTATGTACGGTCTACCATCACCAAGAAACAATGAGAATCATTTTACATGAACAAAATTATATAATGGTAATAATAATTTATACAATGAGTTAATATGATATATAAAAAATTATTATATTATTTATATGAAGGATCTTTATCTTATGTATATGAACCTGATTCATCATTGGAAAACGGATATGAGAAAATAAGACAATTAACACCTGAAACAAAGAAAATATTCAAATATTATTAAACATTGGATGAAAAATTGTTATTAATGATTATATGTGGTATAATTTATATATTATGGTTATTTTATATATTTATAATAATCCTTTTTGTTAAAAATAATTTTCGAACACAATTGAAGGATGTTGAACTTAATGTATGGTTTTTTTGTCTCACTTTTACTTCCATGAGACATAATCCAAATTTACAACTTTTTTTCTTTTTTATAGTGTATTTATTACTCCTGTTGTATGTTATTTCATGAATGTTTTAATATTAATGGTATTTAAAATTTATTTTAATATTATTTCTATATTGGGCCATCTGATTCAAATTTTAACAAAGTGGTAAGATTTTATTTCAAAATCTCATCATTATTCTGAATTTTTTATGTTTATTTCTCTATTGGGGAAATTATTTGAAATTCATATCTTGAAATAAATATATTTTATCACAAAATATTAATTTAATATCTTTTGAAACAATCTTATCTTTTTTCAATCACCAGTGCTTAAAATGATAGAGAAAATATTTGTAAAGAAAATTCATCTTTATTTCTCCCTTTGACCGAAAAATTTTTTTCATTAAAATAAATGTTTCCCATAAAGGATTTTAGAATTATTTTAACCATTTTTAAATTTATTAAATTCATTTTTATAGATTTTTAATGTTTACGAAAAAATAACGGAATATTCAAGTTCTTTTCAAAAATAAGGCCTTTTTGGATTTTACCAAAAATGTGAAAGGAATATTTAGTTTGACATATACGTAATTAATAGAATTTTCCACCACCCTGACCACTCAATATTTAAAGACCAATATTAGTATTATTCAAATAATATATTCATATAAATGTATTTTCATAATGTTTTCTGAACTCTTTTAAAGGATATTTTCAAAGTGAGTAATAAATTTTCCTGAAAAATATTTTTAATGATATTTTTATGGAATTTATATTAATAAATCACATAAACCAATTATTGTAATTATGATACATTGAGGATGTGTTATATTGATTTCATGTTTATTGTTTATCTATGGTTTATAATAACTTTTACTAGGCATATACTATTGGTTTTACCATTCACTATCTTACTTTCGGTGCTTTATGATTTTGTTTATTGATTTTGATAAGTATTAATGATTCATATGATTGTTTTTCAATACTAATGTATATAATGATTATGTTTCAACCTTTTCATATGATTAATTTATTGGACATAGTAAGTGATAGGTGGGTCCCACTATAGTCCATCGATGAATCGGTAGGTCTGAGGAGAGAAAATTATTTGGATATTGGCCAAGGCCTTACAAATTTATTTGGTTGTCCTGGAAAAATCCCCAATATTATTTTTTATATGTCCATAATTTTTAATTCCCTTATTAGAAGTTAATTAATTAATTTTCCACGTGACTATTTTATTTGTTAGAATTTCCATGGTTATGTTTTCAATATTATGTGATTATTTATATGTAACTAATTGATCATCATTTATTCCTATAACATTATGATAATGTTATTGATTAAAAGACATGTGTTTTAGATATTAACCATTACATATTAATTATAACTTATGTATTCATAGCTTAAACTATATGAATGCCCTTACTAAGCATTTAATATCACCCATTTATTATGTTTTTCCCCCAAAGATTGCATAAAATAATTTATGATTGATATTTTGGGATGTGATATGGGTAATAAAAGTGTTATCCAATAATTTTTATTTTATATTTTGGGATTTAAAATTTATTTTAAATTAAACTATGTACCTATTTTACTAAGACTAATAAACTATATAGTTTTTCTAGATGAGATATTATGTATATTATTCTAATGTATTAAAGTAGATACTAGATCTAGGTCAGTAGGGTATGGGTTTTTATAGTTGGTGTCAGGGGAATTTAGTCAAATCCTTGGGAACAGGAATTATAAAACCATAGATTAGGGAACATGAACCTATTATGGACATTGAAAATTACTATACAACAACATATTATAGTTTTGTAGATAAATATATTATGCGGTTCTTCCTAGAAATACATCCCTTTTTGGATAATACAAGTGGATGTTGTTCTAACGTGGATGTAAAAAGGGATGAAAAATATTAGAATTGTTCATTGGACTTGACCTGATCAACACCTGGTTTTGAAAAACATGTGTTAATATGAAAATGGTTTTACACTCCATGGGGATATGATTAGGATTTTTCAAATTTTCTTGAAAAAATATTATGATGGATTTCAAATTAAATATAACCCCAAATAATCCCCATTTATGATTATGATATTAGTTATGCATAAAATTTTGAATTTAGATTAAGTGTTAAAAGATTTTTGTGAGTATATTTTATGTTTCATATTGTTTAAATCTATTATATTGCATGTAATTGTTTATAAATAGTTCCTAGTGGAAGGAATTGGAATATTATCAAAACCTATAATTCAAATAGTAGGAATTATCTTTTCTTTGATGGGATTAACCTAATTAGTCAATGGAAACTAGTCTCCCAAAAATTCTCATTATACAAGGAAATTAGTAACTTTTTATAAAATGATATAGAAATAATTATTTAAGTACTATAGATTCCTAGGGATGTAAGAGAAGTAGGATATGATATAAGAAAATATTGATAAAGGTAATAAGGTATGGTTTTCACCCCATGTGATACTTGTGGAAAATAGAGCCTTGATATATTACTAAGATAAAAAGAAGTATGCTTCAAGTGTAGGGAAAAATGATGTCATTCTCACGAATATAAGGTTAATGGAAAATACCTCAAAATATTTTTATATAAATATAATTATATGGTTAACTATTCCAACCAATTCCCCCATCATAAATGGATTATATATCTGAATAATATAGAGGATCAAGGTTAAGTTTATGATATTGATACAAATAAGTGGAATGATTAATGTTCTTGTGTATTCCGATCCAAGAAATATTATTTAAAATTATTTTATTAATATAATTATCATTATAATAATAATATACCATATATTTATTATATTGAATTAGTATTTATTTATGTATTTAATAGAATGTGTTGAATGGTACAATGAAAATTTATACAATGGAATGCCAGTCAATTTGGAAAAAAATTATTAAGGGATGATAAAACATAGTATGTGTTATATTTTGAGATAATAATTAAAATTATAAGTTTATGAGGTGGTATTGGTGACCATGAAATTTGTTATTTATTTTTTTGGATTATGATATCTCAACTGTAGTATACTACGCATTTGTATTTATGGAATATATTCAACAACCATAGATTTTGTTTTTGGACACATTCAATTTTTATTAAAGTTTTCTGGTTATCAAGGTATTCACATATTTGGAATGTGAAAATAAGATCAAAATTATATTTCACATGGAATATAATGTTCATTTAGTTAACCTCCATACAAATTTTTTGGGAATTAAATTTTAATAGAATAATCTTGGACGAGTATTACGGTTTTCTATTTATGTGATGGGTGAAATTGATCTTTGGTTTTTATTTGATAACTCATTCCAACAATTTTGGTGTTAATATATATATATATATAAGTGTAATGAATTTTCATTAATTTATTGATATAATGATCTATTAAATATTAATTTTTGTGCATCATACATAACAACTTCCTAATTTATTTAAATTTCATGGAGTTACATATGAAGTAGGAATTTATCTATGAACAACCAAAGCATAAAATTGGGAGTATATTTTTTTTGTGTTCTCTATCATAATAATAACATTATTTCTAAACTCTGGGAAAAAAGGATCATGAAATAAAAATATATTCTTTATAAGTTCATTTACGATGAATCTATGGTCTTTTAACCTTTACAAATCATTGTTTTTTCGGTCATTATCCTTCTATAGATCACCCTTTTTTGGTGATTAATGATCTCAAATTATCTTTGTAATTAGTTACTCTTTTCATTCATGTATATATCATCAATTCTCACATATGTTCTCCTATCTAAAAAACTAAATATGTAATCACTCATGATATCTTTAATACTTCCCTTAAAGTTATATAAATATTATGTTTTGTTAACACTTCTCTAGATGTGTGATTTCAATAAGGATATATTCAAATTTCCAACCCATGATTATCAAGATTAAAATTTAATTGAGAAACCGAAATTTATTATTGGGGGTACAATTTGTCACCATAAAAATTTAACGAATGATTATCATGTTTGATGGTATGCATAAAACATAACACCTAGATTAGAAGATAATACAAAATACCAAGAGTTTATGATATATTTAGTTTTAAATAAATTCAATAAATTCAATATCTTATGATGTGAGAAACGTCGGGTTTGAACAGAATATGATAAATATTATTATTTAAACATGATTACTATAACCTAGATCTTAAGAAAGAGGGTATGAAATGTAATAAATAAATTAATAAAATTATATGGTTTCAAAATGTAAAAAATAAATTCAATGTTAATCTATTTATTATAATTAATATATGAACAATTTAATGAAAAATGTAATGTTTTCAGAAAAACTACATTTTCTTAAATAAATCGGTATTGTCACTTCTTTCCCAGTTTTAATAAAATTATTTCATGAAACTTAAATAAAATTTATATAATTAAATGAAATTAAACTATGAATTATAATATCAAAATTATCTAAGGGTGAATATTTTTTTATTTTTTTGAAAAATAAATATATTTTAATGAATAATGAAAAGTACAATTTTTTTTACCTAAAACTATCTTTTCATTTAAATAATTCAAAATATAATTTAAATTTTTATTTTTTAAATTTATAATAGTTCAATAATATAATAATAAATTCAAATTAGGTACATTTAATCAATTTTATAATGAATTTTGATATTAAATCATTCTATTCAATGAGGAGTTTCTCTTTGAATTTTTTTTTGCTATGTGTATATGGGTGTAATTTTAAATTTAATTTTTCCTCTTATTTGAATAGATGTTGTAAAAATATTTTCCAAGTATGGAATTTGAATAATTTATATTGTCAAATATTATCGACATAATTTTTTAGAAAATTGAATATTGAAAATAGTAAGAATTAATTATCATGGATATGGTACAAATGTTATTACCATGATATTTAACAAAGAAGATATGGTTAAAAAATGACCTAAAAATAATAAAAAATTATTTTATGGCCATGTTTTGACATTAAACATCAAAAATTATAATTCAAGGTCATAAGAAATATTTTTTCAAGAGAATGAATATCATTTTGATTTCTTTTGGGAAATATCCTTGTTTTTTCCAAAAGGGTTCATTACCTCTCTTATAAAAGGGCCCTCCATCCCTTAACATATTCACAACAGCCAAAATTTTTTCCTAAAAATCCATAAAAAATATCTCTCCAAAATATATAGTCAAATTCTAATGCTATTGGCCCTCCCAAAAGACCAACATTAGGGTTCTTAAGAGTATAAATAATGTGGGTTTCTCTTAGTAAAGGTAAATTTCTTAACAGTCATCTTTCAATTTAATTCCAATTCTTTCAAAAACTATTATGTATTAGCACTTCAAATATAATAACAATAAAAAATACCTTATACTGAGATTTTGTTATATTGATAGCATAATATTTATCGAAATCCACTTCCATCAAATAAGAAATTGAACCCTCGATCATGTGTACGGTAGACTACCGCCAGGATAATAGATGTACTATGTGTTCGATATAAAATTTTAAAGGATGGATATAACTATATACTTATCATATATATATATATATATATAGTATTTAAAAAATTATAGCACTTCAATAATTTTAATATCCCAGATACCTTCTAATTTTTCATTCTATTTGAAATAAGATAACATTACACAATTGCATTAGTGATTACATCCTCGTAAAGAGATGTAAACTGTTCAGTGATTATAATTTTAGTGGAAAGTAATAAGGATAAATTCAATGTATATATATGATAAATATTATATTATATCAATACTATAAAATTATTCAATGGGATGATATTCATTTTCATAGACTAACATTATAAAATGGTTATAATAATGTGCATAAGGAGTTACAATGATTTTTATAACGTTACTATACTTCTAGAGATGATAGATATATATCCTTTTTACAATAACTAGAACTTTCATGAAAAAACATACATGATAAAACTAGAAAATTTACAGCCAAAATATTGAAAATAATGAAATATTATTAATAAAATAATGGGAAACTTTTATTAGAGTTTTGTATAAAATATTAGTTATATGAGTATGGATTTTGAAAATATTTTTAAGAAATATATATATTTATTATACTTGATATTTGGACACATACGAAGGAATTCATAGCTAATGTATAGGTTTCTTGTCTAACTTCTACTTTTATGACAGAGAATCCATATTCACCAATTATTTCATTTTTTCATTCCTATCATACCCATTATTTATGTGATATCATGACTTAATTTATATTAATGGTATTAATAGTTTAATATAAATTTAGTCCTTTCACATGGCTTATAATTTATAATTACAAAAGTGGTTAGGGTTTATCTCCAAATATCATCATTATTAGGGATTTATTATGTTTATGTCTACCTTGGAGAAATTATTTGATATTTAAATATTGAGATAATTATATTTAATTATCTTATATTTATTCATTAAATTTTACATCAATATTACTATTTCCCATTATTTTTCCAAAAAAAATTTAGAAAATGTTTTTCTAAAAACTGATCATTATATCTCTTTTTATTCAAAATTCATTTTTCATTAAAATCAATGTTTTCTAAAAATGTTTTTAAAAAGGACTTGAATATTTTAAAAATAATTTACTAAATAATTTTTTACACATTTTGAATTTTTATGAAAACATTTAACCAAATATTAAAGTTTTTTTAAAACAAATCATGTTTGGATTCTATCAAAAATATAAATAGAATCTTTCTTTTAAGATATACAGGATGAATATAATATTTCAACCACATGACCAATAAATGTATTAATTCTTATTTTAAATGTATTAAAATTTTATATTTAAAAAAATAAAATTTTAGGTGAACTATTTGTTGATGTTAAATTGTAATTTTCCTCAAGATTGTTTATAATGAAATTGTTTATGGGTTTTCTACTTATCAATTACATCAATAATTTATTATACATATGATACACTAAAGATATTTTGTATTTACATAATAATTAATATTTATTTATATTTTTTATGATTAGTTTGACTGGGGATGTACTACTTTATTACCATTCACCATTTTACTCATGATGGTTTATGATTATGCTTATTTATTAGGATAAGTATTAACATTTATTTATTTTAGATATTCAATATGAATAATATTCTTGATTATGTTTCACCACATTCATATAAGGAATTAATTGGACATAGTTAGTGACTATTGGGACCCACTATAGCCCTTTGTTGAGTTGGTATGTCTCATGAAAAAAAATATATTGAGTTTTGACCGAGGCCTTACCCATTTATTTATACGTCTTAGAACAAGGCCTTAATGATATGTTTTAGTTATTGAATATTATGCAGTCATTCATTAATAATTCGTTAATTGATATTTCATGTGATTATTTGATTTGATAGAATATTCATGGTTATCTATTCTAGTTTATGTGATTATTTATATATCATTATTTGATCATCATTTATTTATTCGATATTATGCTCAAATTATTAATTAAATGGAATTTATTTTAGTTATTTACCATTCCATTTTGAGTATTCTTTATTTATTTACTATTTACATTGTATGCACACCCTTATTAAGAATCTAATCTTACCCCTTATGTTTTATTTTTCTCAAGATACGAGGGATTTATTATTGATATGTAGGGATATTATAAGAGGAATAAATGTGTTATGAATGAAAATACATTGTCGTATTTTATATTTTCATATTTATGTTAAATTCATGTATATATCTAGTTAAATAATATTTATAAAAGATTAGGTCATTTAGGATGAGATACCTTAATTCTTATATCAATGTAATAAAGTAATCATTGGATATATTCTATTTGGTTCTGGTTCGCTATAGTAAACCTCATGATTAATCTAGAGTATTAGTAAAAATTCATTGTGATAATGTTCTGGTTACAAGATAGCATCAAAACGTCAGGAATTAACATCCTCATTACAAACAATATTAGGTGAAAAATATCTTAATTCTATTAATTAGTTTAAATATTCCATATATGACTATGTTTCTTTCAGGGGACACATGAAATAATATTATTTTGATAATTATTTGCAGTTAGGGTAAAACTATTGAGTGATGATCACTTTGTCATCATTCCTCTCGAGATTCTCATTTTTGTTACCTAAATAATCGATCCACACCAATTATAACTAAAGCATTCAAGCCAAAATGTGGAACAATACAACTTATATATTTTTGGATTTCCAAGGATGTCAATTATACTCTCATTTTTCTCAATTTAATGACTTACCTTATAAAGATAATTTCTTTCCCAAAAATTGAAACTCTTATTCTTGAAAAATTTCTATGTTTGAAATTACATTGGTGATGGGATAACTTCCTTATTAAGAATGGGTCTAGAAATTTCCAATTATCCCATATCTCCAATATCCCAAACTACAGCTTCAATTATATTACGAGAATATTTTGGATTATATCATTAAAATTATATACATCATCGTTTGGGGATTTTCTAGTCACTTTTAAGGGGAAAAATGCTACAGAGAATCAATAATTGCAGAAACCAGTAAAAACTATGAAAATAATTATTTGAAATAAATAAATATTCTTTAACTAACATTTAAAATAATAAAACAATAAATATAATAAATTTCAACCCTATACAGAACACAATATACGTCCATTTTACATAAAAAATGAATTATACTAAGTATGGAAGGGTAAAAAAATTTAAACTAAGACCACATTTTAAGAAAATCCTTTGGATACTCTAGGGGGATACCTAGAGTGTGGTCTGGAAACTCCTTATCAACTATTTAGTTTGTTATAAAATTACTATATTTAGATTATCCTATCTTCCCAAATAACATATATATAAAACTAGTGTCTCTGAATCCATTTTCTTACAAACCAACTCTGGTCACCCCCAATCCAAGCAATATTTTTGGCCCATGGTGAGGCCTAAAAGGCATTCCAAATCCCAGAAGGCTAAAAACTTGTGATTGGGAATAAACAATTCACCTTCAAGAAAATTTTACAATATAAATTCATCAACAAAATATATATTAAATATTTAAATAACCTATCATCGTTTATATAAAAAAATTATCATTCAAACATGGGATCAAAGATCATAAACATACATATACAAATTGAATGATACGGGGATTTATTAGAATATAAAAAAATATATTTAGGGTACTATTAATATGAATGAAGAATAATCCAAAATAATGCTACCCATCTCCATGTGAATCGAGGTTCAAAATCCCACCATGTCACCATTTACTATTTTTTTATATTAACACAAAAGTTCAGAAGGGTTCCACTAATAATTTAATAAATAAGCATTCATTGAAAAAGTAAACATGATTGTTTTAAATGAATGATAAAGGGGAAATCATTTTTAACTTTTATATCAACAAAAGAAGAATAATAATAAATAAAAATCAAGAATCTCTGTAAAACTGATGAGTAGATAAATTAAGGCCACATCCATGCATACTCAAACCCTCAATGATAAAATCATTCACAACAATTCTCATGAATGATCCACTATGGAGGAAAAATCCAATGTTCTAGTAGTAACCACATCCATATAAGAATTTATTTTCTACTCTTGTAATATATTCTAATGAATATAGAGGGTGTACCTTTACCGAGAGGTACTTTTTATATTCACAGTACATAGGATCCAAGGGTTCCCATGTGCTGTCCCTATTCCACTTAATCCAATTTCCAATTCCATGGTATCTCATAAGAAAAACATACCAATTGACAGACCATTTCTTCCCTAATACAGTGGATTTAATTTTTCAAATTCAACCAAATACACTCATATAGTTCCCTAAATATCATTTCTTCTATCAAACCTGTTAAAAATACCATATATATTTATTTTACAACATTAGTTCATCAATATTGGATGTATCATGAGGCCACTTACTGTTAAATTAATTAACTATTGAGAACCAGATGGAAACCATAGTCAAATGGGAGAAAAGACCCAATAATAGAAATATTGAACCATAAAAACCAAACCCAAATAATTTGGTTTATATTTATCAAAACCAACACCATCATGGCCATGCATAAGGGATAAATACAATAGATCGGTTGTAAAATTCTTGGTAATATAGGAGGAGGACTATTCATGAAGATATATTCAATATCAAAGGATTATTATTAGAAAAATAGTAATCTAAGAGGATGTGAAATATTCTCACGCTGTGTGTGAGGGTGAGGGGGTTGATATAAATTATGATGAGGGAGATTTAGGAGATAAATTAAAGGAGGATAGAATAGTAATTCTCCCTTTTATGTTTTCTGGGTATGGAAAACAATTTGGATACATGTTTTTCTAAAACATATTCTAGGAACAAGAGTTACAACTTACTTACCTAGGAAACTTAATGACTAGTCCACCGTATTAGGTAAACCATAAAAAAACTATTTTTACTGGAAAAAACATAAACTATAAGAATATTTTAGTGTTATTTCATAGTTACCACTAACAGTTTGATGCCCAATATTTTACAAAAAAATCAAAATATTAAATGGAAAGGCCTGAAAACAAAATGTTAAAAAATAAAATAAATTAATGGTGGATGAAAATACATTAAAGTCACAAAATGGGTGTGACACCTAAAATAATTATATAATAAAATATATTTATTTAATATATCATTTTATAAATGATATTTTTAAATCAGTAGAAATGAATTTAGAATATTTTTCAACTGATGTTCAGTTAGCCAAAATCATTACAAATCCTTTAAATACAGCAAAATTTGAGAAAAGCTAATTTATTTTTTGTATTCTTTAAATTTGATTTTGATTTATTATATTTAGGATTTTTAGTGTTTTTATCATTATTTATAAAAGATTTTTTTGATCCATTCTAGAAACATTATCCAATCTTGAATTTAATTTCCCACTCACATTTATGTTTATTTATAAAAATGAAAGATGGAATTTCATGGAAGTTATCATTATTGTAATCATTATTAACATTATAAAATCTTTATTTATATTTTTTATATAAGAACCAATTTTGTGGGGTGCTATATGATGTTTATAAATTTTGAAATATTTTATAGATCTATTTTTAGAAAAACATATAAACATGTTTTTAAGAATATTCTTTCTATATTTTGAAGAAGATTTTTTTAAAGAAGAATGACATACATAAATAATGGGGAAATTAAAAAAATAATCTTATTATTTTATTTTATTAATTCTACCATTGTTATTATTTTTATGGATTTTAATTAAGGGAGTGTTATTTTTTTCAATTATTATTTAAAACTGAAATCTATATTGAATTTTATTTTACTACTAAATTTTCTTATTTAAATTTTAAATTTAGTTAATCATGCTAATAATAAAAACATTCAAATATTAATTTAATGCTTAATATGTTTTTAGTTAATGTTAGATTTATATTATTTAACATAGTGGGAGTTATCTCTATCTATTAAACACAAATACACCCAAAAATTGTAGACATGTTTAAATTTTTAACATTAATCTTTATGAATATTAATTAATTATATAAGGGTGATAATTTGTGGTATTTTTTTGTTTTTTAGGTATCAAAATGCTTATATTATTTATTGGATCCCCATAAATTGGTTTATTTGTGTTTTTATAATAATAAAAAATTCATTATATTAATTATAAGAAGAGTATTGAAAAGTAACATAAGAATTTTTCATGGTTTAACGTCTTCATTGAATGTATAAGAAATAGAAAATGTTCAAAACATTATTATTTATTTAACTTAAATTTTAATATTTTATATATTTTATTTATCATTATTTTTTTTGAAATTATTCATGTTTATTGTGTTTCTTATGTACTGATTTTAGAGAAAAATCCACATCAGTGTGAGTTGGGTTATGACTCATAATCTAAAAGGATTAACATAGATTTTTTTTTGTTTCAAATGATATGTATGTCGGACTATAGAATATATCAGATAATTACTTGCGCATAATAAAAATAAATTTTCCACATATTTATAATAGGTAATAAATAATAACAAAATGAATCATACAGATATTTATAATGAGTTATATATAGCATAAGAGAATTACTCATATTTATAATAAGAGATTGAATAATATGTATTATTAAGCAAAAAAGTCATAAAAAGTATCAGATTAATTACTTTTTCCCCAAATCCTATTTTAGTAGAAATGGGCCTTGTGGGGTGTCGTGGAGGTCTCATGTTTGAGTCTCCATGGATATCTACATGCCTGTGTTTGTCTGTTTCTTTGTATATTTATAATTCCCCTTCCCTGAAAATATGTCATATAAGATTAATTACTTATATGTTAGAATAAATCATATGTAGATTGTAACACCCAAAGATTTTATGCAAAATATTATGTTTTTATGTATTATGTTATACAAAACACCAAAGGAATCTTTCACTACACACAAAACGATCTTGGTTTGCGTTACACGCAAGATCAACCTTACTCTATATCTTGTGTTGTACACAATACCGAGTTTCACTAAAAACGACATGTTATTAAAATATTATATAATCTAGCCACTATGAATAGTAATAACCACTTTTTGAAATTTTATAAATTTTATCTTTCAAAATCGACTTCATTTTTGGATTAGGAATATTGAAATTATCATTGGGTGAATTTTTTGTATTTTTCTGAAATCTTTCAATTTTTGATGAATAGAGAAAAACACTGAGTTGTAGTTTAAAACAAAAATTTTATTTAAATAATTATTTATTTTATTTAAATTTATTTTAGGTCAAAATAGATACATTATACATATTTAAGTTCAATGTAATTCATTTGAGTCATTTTATAATAATTTTAGATATATAAAAATTTTATTGAACTTTTTACTGTCTTTTACCCACATTCCTATGAGAATTTGAAAATTTATATAAAAAATAATTTTACTGCTTATATGAATGGAATATCAAAAATATGAGAGACACAGTTGATACCAATATGTAAAATTTGGTTCAATAAGATAATTTTTTTTTGGTGAATTGTAACATTTTACTTTTATTTACCACGGTTAAAAGTAAATAGGGTAATTGAGGGTAAAAATGATATTATTATTACACTAAAAAATGTCCTAATTCTGTTGGATACAAGTAATTCTACCAGAAAACAACCTTAGGAATAAAATATGACCATTTAGTTCCACTTGGATTAGATTAGGACATTTATTATTATTTAAATCAAAGAAGAGTTAAAAGAATTAAAATCAATGTTTAATGAGTAAAACATTTTTAATATAAAGTTATACATAAGATAAATTCAAATATAAATATTCCTTATATATATAAAATTATTTCCTACATAATGGTATTTTATTTATAATTTTAAGACATTAAATTATTTAACTTATTTATGACACAATGATGATGCAATAATTATCTTATTAATGAAATATTAACATAATTGATATTATAAATACCCAAATAAATGTAATTTGAGACTTTTTATGATTTAAACTAATTTTATAGGTGAATATAACATATTATAATTGGTTATATTAATTTCATTCGATTAATAATGTTGTTATTAATTTAGAAAAAATAAAATACAAGATAGTGACAAAATTGACATAAAAGAGTTTTTAAAACAAATATTAAATTATCAATTGATATTCTATTCATAAAAATCTATGGATCGGCCAAAATACTTATATAATAATATATATGACATTAATGAACCAATTGGGGTTTTATTGGCAGTTTATAGTAAGTTTATTAGCCATATAGTTTAAGAATACAAGAAGACACGCTAAAAGTTAAATTATTTAACTTAGAGTTAAATCTAAGTGATAAGGTTAATATATAACCTAAACTTGTCTAAAACATATTGTTCAAGATTATTTAGACCCATACCCATCCTTTTCTTGAAATAAGTCCCTTTGGATCCATTATAACCCGAATATGAATTTATTATAAAATAATATTTTTGGAATTTCCTAAGGTGCCCATCACCCCTCTTATAAAAGGACACTCCCCCTTCTCTATAATTCACATCTCCAAAGCCATTTTTCTCGGCCAAAACCTACCCAAATACCCTATAAACTATCCTACCTTCATCCTACAGTACTTCCTTTAGTTAGAAAGCCATACTAAGGAGCCCTTTTGATCAAATCAAAAGGACGAACCCGAGGAAGAGGTAAATATCTCACCACCTATTTCATGTTCGTTTATTCTTCCACATCATCCTTTTTTGTTGTTTCCATTATAAAATAATAAATCCAGTATTTTCTATATACTGTGATGTTATTATAAAAATGGTACAACCATATTAGATATTTTATCCATCCTATGAATTTAAAAGTCGCCACACGTGCGTACGTATGGCTTACCGTCTCCACATCGTGGTGTAGATTGTTATTCAAACATTTCATCATTTGGATGGGTATGATAATGAGTATAAATGATATAAATTATAAATATAACATTATTATGATTCTTTATATATGATATATCATCCAATTATATACGATATTAATATCAAAATAATGATATCATCACTCATGCGTACGTACGGCCTACCATCTCCGCGATGTGATCCGACTCATTCTATATGATCATCATTGAATAATGATTATATAAATGAATTGAATGAATAAATATGATATATATAACACTAATACCATTATTTAAATGAGTTATTTATATCCTAAAAAGAGTACTAAGAATTTATTCGACAAAACATGCATAATAACTTAAAGCATTGAACACCCGAATAACATGTAGCCTTAAAATATTATAATATGAAGATAAGAATATGACCATATATGATATAATAACAATGAATATGATTCTGTAATAAGTCAATGATATTATTTAAATTATTATACAGGATATTTGGATAGATACCAATCATATCAAACCAATGGTAAGGGAAAATCTCACAATCTCAATTTTTCCAAGATTGGTTATACATCAGAATTTAATGGGGCATATTTATCATCCACATCCTTGTTTCCTCAATATGTAATATTATTTATATAATCCAACATTTTTTTAAATCCAATTTTACCGACTAGTGAATGTTTATTAAAATATATGAAATGAATCTTTTTTCATTTTTATTATGAGATTCGGTTTGACTTTCCCGGCCATAATACGAGAAGAAAGATTTTTTAACTTATACATCATGAATAGTTTTTTATGATTTCATAGAACATTATTTCCATGAACTTCCTTTACAAGTTTTAAATTTTATTTTTAATTGACTTATTTTATTTTAAAATTGTATGACATTTTAAGAAAGGAATTATTTTTGAATAAGAATGGATATTATACACAAGAATGGAGTTCATGTGTTTTATCAAAATTATATTCCATCTAAGATAATACAGGGTTCTGTTTCTAACCCAATTTTTTAAATTGATTTTAGTATGTTATGATGGAATTATTATTATAAAGTCATTTTATCTTATATGGATTATATTGTGATGGTATGATGTTTAAGAATACCATTTTTATTACATGGGTTATGCTATGATATATGATTTATGATTTTGTGGAAAACATAAGAATGGTTTCATTATGAGATGGGTGGGACCTATATCTCCCTCCAATGCATTGAGTAAATATTTATATTTCATGAGATAGACATGGTTGGAATGACAAGTTAATTCAGTTCAGTGATACGGGACATGAACGAGGAGTTAACTCAATTAAGAAATGGACATGTACGCTATAATAGTCTCGGTAATGAGTCTTGACTAATATGAAATTATTTTCTACGATTATGTGTGTATTCCACAATGTTTCATGTTTTATTTATGATTATTGGGATTATATTTCACTACTATGAGTTATCTCGTGTTATGATATTATGATCTCTTTTGAAGGTTATGAATTTCAAAATGTTATGTTCTTATGAATATGATATGATTGATATTTCCTTTGTTTACCCTTACCGAGCATTTGAGCTCACCCTTTTGTATGTTTCCTTTTCCCCAGGTCAAGAAGAAGGGTATTAAGTAGGATTTTCCAAAAGGGAGTTTATATATTATGATAGAAACTGGAAACAATGTAGATTCATTATGGACCAGTTTTTTATGTTTCCCAGTTTCTAAAGACACTATACATATATGGTCCTATCATGGTTTTGTTATATGTTGTAATAAGTATGCTTCAATTCTAAAGTAATAAAAATTTATGTAAAGTATGGGTCGTTATAGTTGGTCCCAGAGAAAGGGTATAGTCAACCTTTGTAATCTAGGATGTGAAAGCCTTAGTAAGAACCGTAAGGATATGTCTAAGGATATAACACAATATTAGTGTTTTAGAAATGGCCATGAATAACCTATGATAAGACCTTAATTGTGAAATTTTATTCTTGATTATGTGGTTTTACTATTATGATTAGTGTTTCTCGCAGTATACTTATTGGATTTAGTCAATGGCTGGAACTCGAAGGAACCGTGTTAATGCTGAATGCGATGGGAAATGCAATGCTTGCCCCCTTTGAGAAACCAAACGTTATAGGAGATGGAATGAAAAATCTTGTAGCGATTCTCACACAACTTTATCAAGCTATGAATCATGGAATACATCCAAACGAGTAAAGGAAGGAGCATAATTCTGTTGATTCCATCATGAGGCAGTGTTCACCCTCATTCAGCAGGTCTACTGATCCATTAGTGGCTGAACAATAGATCGGTACCACTGAAAATATATTTTTAGTTCTTCAATTTTCTAAACATGATAAAGTCTTCTTAGTAGTATATCGTTTGGAAGGTGATGCCGATAAATGGTGGAATCATATCAAGAATATGACGCAAAGAGACCAAATTGAGTCCATGTAATGTGATGAGTTCAAGAACATATTTATCAATAATTACTTCCCTCGTATTCTTTGAAAAATGATGGAGAAGGAGTTTCATTAACTAGAGAAAAAGTATAATGAATTTTTTTGTACCTACTAATAAATATTTTACAAGACTTGCAAGGTATTCTTCAATAATTATTATCCAACCTGAGTGTAAGATCGATCGATTCTATAATGGCTTAAAACCAAGTATTCATAGGGTGTTAGCCATTAGGGACTTCAATAACTATGAGGAAATTGTTCGATGTGCTCTCAAGGTTCAGATGGAGAATGGAGTAACCCATCAGTCATATGGGTTTGATAAGAAGATGAAATTGGAATTCAAAGGGAAAACTAAAGACCACACTGAATAGAAGACGATATTTCCCTTATGCTCAAAGTGTGGAATGAAACATGGAGGTAATTGTCTTAAAGGGATAAGTAAATGTTTCAAATGTGGAAAATAAGGTCATCAAGCATTTGAATGCTGCAATGATGGGAAAAAGATGTTTAGTGATGCGAACAAAGGAATGTCTACATAGAATGAGCCTCGTACACATCAATGTTACAAGTGAAAAGAAATATGGAATATGTTAATCAATGACCTAATCCAAGGGTTTTTGATGATGTTGGATGTAAAAAAACTCTTAAGGCCAAAGACAAAGGAAAGTCACATGCAATTTCTACCGACGATGTGAAGTAGGTTAACGATGTGGTGAAAGGTACACTTAACATCCACTCTAAAGTAGCAAATGTTTTATTATATTCTGGGTCTACCCACTCTTATGTTTCTGATGAATTTTATAATTGTATCATTGTACTACCTCAACAATTAGCTGCTGAGTTATCTGTGACAACTCATAATGGCACAACAGTTACATCAAAAGTCTATAATTCTTCTCCAATAGACGTTTGTGGGAAAGTGATTCTTGCAAATCTTTTGATCCTTCCTATAGTGAAAATTGTTTTGATTCTTGGCATGGATGGTATTTCCTTATATAGAGCTCATATCTATTTCCAAAGAATGGAAGTCACATTTCTTATTCTGGATCAATCTATGGTCATATATCGATGCAATGATGAATATAAATTTCCATTGGAAATTTAATCCATCTTATGGGTCTAGATTCCAATAAATGAAGGTTATTTATCTTAAATGGTTTGAGAGAAAATCACGATTAAAAATATTCCCATTGTACGGGAGTTTGATGATGTCTTTCCAGAGTAATTTTCATGTCTTCCAACAAATCGTGAAGTTCAGTATTCAATTGAACTGATACTGGGTGCTATGCCCATTTCAAAGACACCTTTTAGATTGGCCTCAATTGAGTTGTAGGAATTGAAGAAGAAACTCCAAGAGAATCTTTATAATGGATTAATATGCCCTTGTGCATCACTTTGGGGAGCACCTGTTTTATTTTTTAAGAAGAAGGATGGATCAATGAGACTCTACATTGATTATAGAGAACTTAACAAGATCACTATGAAGAAAAAATATCCTCTCCCAATCATTGATGACTTATTTTACCAACTACGCGAAGCTCATTACTTTTCCATGATTGATCTTAATTCAAGGTATCATCAATTATGGGTTAAAAGGGAGGATATACAAAAGACATCTTTCTATACAAGGTATGAACACTATAAATTTACAGTGATTACATTTGGTCTTACTAATTACCCTGCTATCTTCATGGATCTAATGAATAGATTATTTAGAGACTATCTAGATCAGTTTGTGGTAGTCTTTATAGAAGATATTCTTTTTTATTCAAAGATCAAGGAAGAACATGAAGATCACTTGAGAATTGTATTAAAGACCCTATGAAAGGAGAATCATTATGCCAAATTTACCAAGTGTGAATTTTGGCTTCAAAATGTTTCATTTTTGGGTCATATAATCTCAAAAGAGGGGAAATTTGTGGATCCAGCAAAAACATACATTATTCCTAGACACCCAATTTCAACTTTTATAACTTTTCATACAATTTTAGATCCCAAATAATTCCCATAAAAACCATGAGAGATAATCATATACTTCATATAAAATTTAATTTAAAAATATATCAGTTATAAATTCTATGATAAAAGAGTCAATATATTGGAAGAAGATATAATTTATAAGAACATAAATACCATAGAAGAATTTGTAAATCCAAATAGAATATCTATACACTCAAAATGACCATTTTTTATGAGGCTGACTTTGGAATATCATCTTCCCTCACCCAAATATAATGATACCCAAGTCTATGATTATTTTTAGGAATCATTTCATCAAATTGAACTGATCACATAGGATATCAATATAGTGTATATTTGGTTTATTTTTCATCCTTAGTTAACTAAGATATAAATAATCAATACATATTAATAATCTCACATCACCATTATTTATAACAATCATAAAAGATTCCATGGGTGATACACTAAGACAAACAAATCCTTTTCTTCTTAATTATCATTATTTTTGGATTATTCTACCAATGACATGGTTTAATAAAAAATCATTTTAATTATAATTAAAATGATTTGTATGCCTTATTATAGAAACATAATTTTATGTAATAATAAACCAAGTATGAATCGACCATTTATTTCACTTCATTGAATATATATTATATTTAACCAACAATATACAGTCAATTGACTATAGAGAGATATTTGGATTAGACTATTAGCTGTTACACATAGAAGATGACTTTCCAAAAAAAGTAATGATCAACCACAATATATATATATATAATAGTAAAGATAACCCAAGAAAACCCACATAAGTATAAATAAACCACAAGATGATCTCTACACATAACATTAGTAATAGACCTACAGTGTCTAAAGTACTGAACTTTAATTGAAATTTTGTTCATTTAATTAAAATTTTTAGAGTAGTTAATCTATATTAGTTTGGGAAAAATTATACATCACTGCATAAATTGAGATAACAATTTTATAAATTAGAATAAATTAATCTCATGCAAGTATAACTGAATATTTGTGCATTTCTGTTGAAAATTATTGTATTCTATAACACATAGATACACTATTTTCTAGGAAAATATTGAAAATCATAGCAGATGCCTGAACCAACTACAACCTTAACTTACAATATCACTGAATAATTATACAACGAAGGGAACATTACTAATAAATAAAAATTTATTGGATAATGAGATTAGTCATACATAACTAAAATTATTTATACTGTCAATTTATTTTAAATTTCTATTTTTTCTTGTTTTACTATATATATTTTAGTTTATTACTTATAGTGTAAAATGTACTACTTTTCTAGTCATTTCATTATTTTTTCATATATTTTTATCCAATGTAGCATTATTGAAGAGGCAAGGTATTTTATGGGATTCCTTGTGTGCATTTGAATATGTAAAACCTAATATTTGTTTATTATTATTTATTTTTATTTAATAAATGTTCTTTGTGGTGAATTAATATTAAGATAATAGGACTAAGACCCATCTTAGAGAAAATATATTATTTAATTCCACTATGTGATTAATTTTTTTATTCATATTTTTAATTTAAATAGAAATATTTTTTATTTTCATTAGGTATTTTTAAAATATTAAATAAATTTTTACTTTTATATTTTCCCTTATAAGTGATAAGAAGACTATGTTTTTGTGTGAGTAAAATCATTTCAAAATATAATTTTGCTTAAATTTTTCTTATTGGGTTTTGATTGAAAATTTTATAAACTCTTTCAAAGCACTAAATTACATATACAGTCTATGTTGATAATGATAATTTTATTTTAACTGGGTGGTTTTTTAAATTATTAATTTCTAAAAAAATTATTAATTATAATCTAAATTCACACCCCCCCTTAATCATTCAACTAATACGATCATTTTTTTATAAGATCTGTCAATTTCTATAACATTCTTGATGACCTGACCCATCAGGGTATGGGTGACCCATACTCATTACATAGGTATATTTATTACTCCCCATACTATAGAAAGCAACATGTCCTTTGTGTATAGAGTGGTACTCCCCCATCATTGAGATCTGACCAAGAGTGGGTCCTCCAAAGGGGTTGTGGATAACTAAGTTGTGGAGAGTAGCACCAAGGTTTGGTCACTCCACACATATTCTTGTGAGATTATACATGATGATGGAAATCAAAGATTATTTTATGGATCTACAGATAGACACATAATTCTTAGCTAGGCTATGGAGATGGATAAACCCTTTTTTCATGTATGTGTTTCTTTATGATCATATATATGATGGGTTTTATTTTACAATTGATTTGAGTTGAGTTGAATACTATTGTATCATTATATTGCTCCTCATTTATTTTCGTGTAATCCTATTGAGTATGTATATACCCACCCCCATATAGGATTTTACCACACATGTTATTTATTGTGAATATGAGAAAAAGATCAATGGATATTATAGAACAACATAGTTGTACTTTGGTTTATAGACGACAAATAGTAGTCAGACATGGATATCAGGAGTGAAGATCTCTTTTGTGTTGATTTCTTTTTAATTATTATTAGTTTTGGAAATTGTTATAGCTGGGAATGTATTTATCCACATTAATATTTGGTTTATTTTATAGTACTTTTTTGTATTTCCTCATGTTTTTTCATTCATGACACAAACTCTAGATGTTATGATCTATTTTTGAATCCTATGCACTTTTAAAAGAGAATGATTTTTGTGTTCACGTACATTAACAATTTTCATCCCATTTTAGTTATTTCTTCTCAACACATTAAGAAAGTCCCTATCATATTAGAGGTAGTGACTCGAGCCTATGCCGGTCATGTAGGTCTCGACGGGTTGTGTCATTATAGAGTTCTAACAGAGGTGGTTCTTTTTCAAGTCGGTGTAGAGAGGTAATAATGGTTTGGATTTGTTTTAGAACATAAGGAAATGATGTTTGACTATATTGAGTATGTATTTGAGGCCAGGTAACCCAGTGTTTTGGATGTAGTTGATTTATATACACTACTGGTATTTGAATACTTTTTTTTCAAATCGACACACTGAGACATTTGATATAGGGAATTAATGGTATATTAATCACATAGAATTGAGTTTTTTTGACAATATTTCTTCATTAATATCCCAATATATATGTATATATATAAATATAAACCATATCATTTTACAACATTTTAAACATTCAGGATGACTCCAGGAAGATACCCACCCTTGATACCGACATAGAATCATAACAAAATTTTTTTAAGTGATAAGGCATCAATTTAGGTTCCATATCATGTGGTGTTTACTCATGGTGATATGGGAGAAGTTCCACCTCATGTTTAAAATAATATATAAATTGAAAACTAGGATGATGGTGAATGTAATCCTAGAATACTACATGATATCTATAAACAAATAAAACTGGGGTTTCATGGTGATGTAGACCCACATGCAACAATGAATTGGCTCGAGTAAAGGGTAAATGTTTTCAATATTGTACATACTCAGATTGATCATTTTGTTTTACATTCATCGATCTTAATTCATGGGATATATGGAGTCTATATTATTCGAATGATGTAAACACAAGATATTATGGCACTCTCATTCTCATATTTCTTGTAGTTACTTTTTAATGAGAATTTACCTGCATACATGATGATGGGAAAAAATACCTCATTGTTCTGTCTTGGTTTTTTTGTGATGATTATGTTTGTTGAAAAATATTGATGAACTCTTTTCAGCGTGGTTAGTGATTCTAATGTAGATATTTTTGGTAGTATAGTTTCCCATTGTTTCCAAATATTTGGGCTGTGAAAGAAAAAATGTTATTTTTTGGAAAATAAAAGATTTATGAAAAGTATTTAATGGAGAACCATTTTTAGACCGCAAATCATGGAATTTTTAGAGAAAATAGTAGTGTAGTTGTGATGTGTAGGGAAAAAAGAGATACATTGAACAAAAAATGATAATAATCAAAGTAAGAATTTCTGCATAGTAGCGCTATGTGGACTACGAAGTCCACTATGTGAACCACATAGAAAAATCATTTTATGGGATGATTGTAGTTCTCGGGAGGCTCCTAATTCTAGAGAGTCTCATCATTTTTATATATGAGGTGGTGATTCTTTTGGAATAAATATACCATTGAAAGGGATAATGGTACTTTGGAGACCAAATAGTATTTCATAATTAATAATAACATGCATCATAGCATTGGTTATTTGGGATTAGTGGGTTCTGTGGGATTTATTTTCATATATAAAAGACCATTATCACATCATTAAGTGAAGATAATTTCATTAGATAATATCAAAACAAGTAGAATTCTATGATATTTGAACTATTTTCTGATGGAGGATTCCACAAATGAAGATGTAGTTCATGGAGATCAATTCTACGAAGGAGAATGTTCAAAAAGAGAGTTTGTGAAAGGGGTTTGTAGGGCCTAGTACCTCACAAAGGAAAAATAACCATGAATCAACAGTTGTTTGTGAGAAAATAGTCTTCCACGATGAAGGGGCAGTCTATGGAGAAAAAGGTTTCTGTGAAGCACCCATTCCGCCCAAGGAAAATAAGTACACAATGAATTAAATGTAGTTCAAGGATGATGAAAGACAGTTCACGGTGAATGCGAGTATGTATTTAGTTTACTTAAAATAGTTCACGAAATCAATTTCAAAAAACTAACCATATGTTAAATAGTGTATTTCCTCTAATAAGTAAAAATATGACTTCAAAAGAGAATCTTATAACTGTTGATAAATCATTAATTATTGTTAATTAAGGGACTTACATGTCCATACACATTGTGTGGATCCTTTCTAGAGTACAGATAAATGGAAGAGGACGAAGGTGATACTATCCCCCAACAGTGACCCATTGAAAGTGTGTTCGAGTTTGACACTTGAGAAAGTAGGAATATGACCCTAAACATTGTAATGGAAGTGATCATTGGAATAAAAGTTATATATCCTAGGCCATGTAATTTTGAAGTGAGAAATTGTGGATTTGGTACATCAGTACATTTTTGATGGACGATCTTTAGATGTAGGATGGGGAGAGTGAACCATAAAAAAAATTTGTCTCATTTTTTATTTCATTTTTATTAATATTTTTTTGTAGTAAATAGAGTGAATATTGTTTTGTTTAATAATGAAATAAGATATGAATGGGTGTCCATTTAAAACATTCATACTGTAAATCTCCCATTAGGGTATTTAAGGTAGTTGGACTAATGCTCGCACTCTATGAAAGTTCAAGTGCTTATTGAGCTATATTCATATGATTTGAATATTGATATGTATTCTATGATGTTTACTAACCTCACACATTACTCACTCAATATTATATGATATAGTTTCTTCCAATAATTGAATTTTGATCAGGGTCACTAAAGATTAATTTTTTTCAGTATTGTTTCAGAATGAATTTTGATATATTTTGGATTACATGAGTATAATCTAGCGAATGAAATCTTACTTGAAGAGGGACACCAAGATGATAGAGCTATAGGTGGGAAAAATATTTTTGATTCTTTTGGAGTATCTATAAATCTTCAAACATTGAGGTATCAGCAGAGGAGTTACACTCATTCTCGAATTCAGATGTGTGGATCTATGGCATTGGGGTCTCATAGAGGGTCCTGTTATACTATATCGGTATGATACTATGATTTTGATGAGAAGTGGCACATTGAATTTTTTTCATGAACCATAATTATGATTAGGATATGAAGACGGTGTATGGACCATCATGGAGAGGTAGCACCATAATTAGTGATATGCTAGGCATGGTTAGGGGGGCCTTGAGAGAGGCTGTGAAAATAGCGGATCATGTGAATCTATAGAGGTATAATATAATAGTGAAGGTCAATGATTTGAGATGATTCTAACCCTTCCCACTAGGTGGGACCACTGAAGGCTTAGAGAGAAGGCAGTCGATGCCACATGAAGGATCATACTAAGGAGGGATATGATCAGGCTGCACGTGTAATGATTTGAGATGGGATATTTGTATTTTTTGTAATCATTAACTTAACTAGTAGATATATGATTGTGTCATTACATTATCACCTCACCCCTTATATGATATATTGATCATAATGCTAATAGTATATCCCAGAAGTTACATTTGGATGTTCTAAGAGAGAGAAACTCATAAATATGGCACATCAGTCGTTTGTGTTAGTTGGAATTTGGAAGATATATTTTCAGCCGAGTCCTCTTGGTCATCACGATGAATAATTAACTCATCATATTGAGTATGGGGCGGTTATCCGTGGTTTGGAAAAAATTGATTGTCATTGAATTATAGTAATGTGACTTTGAAAAAATGGTAATTTATTCTCATTTGAGTATGAGTGATATCTAATAGTTGAGCGATCAGGTCTTATGATTATAAATATTCATCCCATAACACATTATCTATAGAAGTTATCCATTGATGTAGAATGTTCTTCACACATCTTACTTATATAAATAGTGGATTATTATATGGATTTATTTCAAAAAGATTTCATAAGACTTCATTCATAGACTGAGATCAAATTATTTATTGACATACCCTAAAGGAAATCACCTATATCTTATGTTCCATATCGGATTACCCCTATTAAGATGTTGGAGAAGAAGGTTTAGTTTCAGAACCTTAATTTTTCCCTTGAAATCATTAGTTTTTATCATAAAAATGTAATATGGGATCTTGATCCATTGTGTTGATTATCATTTCATGAATCTGGTAAAAATAATGATCAAGTACCCCTTGTTGAGGATTGATGACCACTTAAACCAGTTGAGTGGTGGGATTTTTTCTCGATGATTGACCTTAGGACTGGTTACTACTATTTAAGGTTTCAAGAGGGTAATATTTGGAATAAAACATTTTATTATCTCTAACGACATTATGAGTTTTGGGTGATGCCTTTTGGTGTGAAACAACCTCTTCTATGTTCATTACTGTTATGAAATAGATATTCCAACCATACCTAGACATGTTTTTGGTTATATTCTTCTATGAAAATATCACATTGATATATACAAAGATCATGACATGAATTTTAGGATGGTCTTATACTTTCACTATGAGCACCAACATTATGGTATGTTCTATAAGTTATGAATTTGGAATCTTGAGGTTCACATTCTAGGGAATTTAATCACTGATGAAAGTTTATCTGTTATCCTGTTAATGATTGATATAGTGATTTATATGTATGCACCCATGATAATTTCATAGGTTTAATGTTATCTAACTTGGTGATATACTAAAAGAGATTCATGGTGAAATTATCAATTTTTTATCCACATTGACATCCTTGATGTGGAAATGAAAATCATTTATTTAGACCATTTAGTGTCAGAGAGACTTTGAAGAGCTAAGTCTAAGGTTAATAGTTATCTTTTTTTGAGATAATATAGGATGGCATAATGTATGTATTTTTTTATATGTTTATAGAGATGGGATAAGATTCATGATGATGTAGAGGTAGAAAGTGATCACATATGGGTTGAGGTGTTTGAGACCCTATGAAAAGAACTATATGAATCACAACCTAGAGATTTAAGTTGTAGTATTTGATATAAATTTATGGTTGAAATATCTTCTAGATAAGTATTTCATTATTCACAAATACCATCACAGTCTCGAGTAAATTTTCACTTAGGGAGATATTAATCTGAGATAATGGTTCCAAATGGTGTTCCTACTGTACTATGATATTAAGATAATCTATACTTTTGGGAAAGGAAAAATGATGGTTGATTAATTTAGTAGGATGTCTCATTAATTCATGTTGGAGGATGAATATAAGTATATAGATATGTTGTATATGGTTTTAATAGAGGATATGTGTTCAATTTTATTCATTTAATGATGGTAACTCCTCCACTTATTCAACTCATGTTGGTACCTCAGTAAGGATACATACACAGTAAGATTCTACAAGACAATATATGCTAAGGGGAGGGAATGGATGGATTTTATGGAGGGGATAATTTCATCCTTTTATATGGATGGAAAGTGGTTCCAGTCATAATGAAATAAGAGCTGGTCAGTGTGTTTCATACTTCTCAATTGACTATATATCCTAGTGTGTATTTTATGTACATGGATATTTAGTGGTTAGTACTGGTGATATGGAATGAGTTATAGAATCCCAGATTTTTTCTCTCAGTGTCTTACATGCTAGTGGGTAATGTCGATGTACATGGTTCTAGAAGGTTTGACACAGTCTCTTCACATATCATAGTGGAAACAAGGTAACATATCTATGGGATTTTTTATGGTTCTATCATGTATAGAGAGACTCCATGAATCAAATTGGTTTATTTATTACCAACTGACCAAGCCTTCACCCGTAAATTTTATCAGGGAGAAGTTATCACTCAAAATTTTGGTGCAATTATATGTGTTGGAGACCATATGAATATATTGGTTACCCTCATGGATCTTCTTTTACCATGATTCTCAGTTTACATTATGGTTGTAGTGGGTCCTCTAGGGTGATTTTGGGGCCAATTTGTAGATGAGCATGGAATTTCACCCCTAGACAGAAGGGCTGACCGAGAGGACAATCCATATGTTGAAGGATATGTTGAGAGATCAAATGTAGTAATTTTTTATTGATAATTGAGTGTCACATTAAGTTAGTAGATTTTTTAAAACAATATCTATAAATATATTATCGACATGTTACCTTATAAGGCTCTAAATGGGAGACCATGCATGTTACCCTTATGTTGGACTAAGATTAGGGGGACATCTCTTATGTGGCCAGATATGGTGGAGGAAACGGTAGGGAAGGTTATTATGATATACATGTAGTTGAGGTAAAATCAAAGATGATTTAATTCATTCTATGATCAACATTATTGTTCCTTCTAGATTGAGTAGTGAGACTATGTTTTCCAAACATTCCACCCATAGTGAGGATTAAAGAGGGTCGTAAAGGGAAAATAATCTAACCATGGGGTTCATCAGGATTTTTGAGGTCTTGAGTAAGGGTTGTAAAGGTTTAATAGCAATTGGACATTCCCTATTATTTGATAAGGTACATGACATCTTCATTGTGTCGTTGTTTAGGAGGTACATGCACGAACTTATGCATGTTATTGAATGGGGAGAGCGGGAAATCAAGGGTTGAGACCCCTTTAAGGAGTACCTGGCGGTGTCTATGGACTGACAGGTGAGGATCCTTATAATATGGATCATCCCTTTATTTCATGTTAATTAGAATCATGGGAGCATATAAGAGAGCTTCTAGGAACATGAGATTGAAATGAAAAATCAGTACCAGCACATTTTTTGTAGCTAGTTCTTTTCAGTGTGTAAATACTTGAAGGAGGGGAGAATGTACAAAATATAGTTTTATTGGATTTTCCTTTACATATTTATATACATATATCTTTTTATATCATCATATTAGATGTAGTGTTTGGGTGTCCTAGGTCCACAAAAAAATATTAAAAATATTAATATATTATATTTTATGAATGTGCATAATTTCTATTTTTAATTTTCCATGATTTAAGGGACTTAGGATGGAAAATATGAGGCGACAGTTGATTCTATAACTATGGGTTAACCCTAAGTAGGACTCTTGTTTGGTTTGTGTCATACATCCTATAGTGTAATTAGTTGGTCGGTGCATTTAATAAAATTAATAATTAAATATATTTATTTAAATAAAATGAACAAAAAAATTTCCCCTATATAAATTACCTTCTAGATAAATTCTCATGGAATACCAAGAAGACCTGAGGAGGATTTGAGAGGAGGATATTCATTCACCATTGGTGGATTCGGAACTAGAGAAAAATGATGACCTAATCGAGGTGGATCAAGAGGTGGTAAAATATCACTGACGATCTTCATCACCTGTCACCACATTATTCATAAACAATCAATCCTAATTCAAGGTATGCAATTTTATTTATTGATTTTACCTAACCATTATATTTGGTTTTTTACACTAGGTATAACCTCTAGATACACATATATTAGTTATTTTATGAGTACTCCATGACCATGATGGTTTCACCGTCTAATAGCTCTTTTCCCCTGATGTCAGTTGCATTCTTCAATGTTGTCCAATGGGGTCACAATTAAAGATTTTAAGGGTAGGATCAAGCATGATAAAACCCTAAAATTTATGATGGATTTATGAATTATATATGTATTAGATATTTTTGATTGTATTAGTGTCGATTGAGGGTAGTGTGTGATTTCTATAGGCATTTAGGATCCGACCCAACAATGGGAGGAACTAGGGGAAGTGCTACAATTCTATTCTAGATGATTGGATTCTGATTTCCTACCACATAAGCCTTGGAATATATGACCTTAGGTGACTCTATTTGGGTTTCAGTTTTAAAATGGTATAAATTGATGTGAAAAACAATAGACTTCAAGGAAGAAGATATGGATTTGAAATCCTCCCGAAGGATTTGAGATTCTACGAAAAAACCTAACTACAAACCATGAGGTGTAGATGAAAACACGTCATGTTCATTGGTTTATTTAATGGATAGGGTTTAGATCATATTTAAATAACACATTTCATGTAACCATATTCTAGTATATCATATTGTAGTTATGGATTTCTTGGTAATTAAAATGTCCAAGCACAAGTGCATGGCTATGTCTACGAGAATGTACACGACTTGGTACCTAAGCATGGTCATGGATATGTACATGAGTAGAGACACGACCATGTACATGGGAATGAAAAAATCCTTAAACATGGGAACATACATGATCATGTACATTGGAATAGTCCATGTTGCATAGATATAGACCATATGGCTCATGAAAACCATGGATAGAAGTGACAAGTCATGTATACCATCTACATTTTGTATAATCCATTATATCTAAAAATAATTCCTCCTATATATCATTTTTAGGACATAAATATTGCCTCGTGTGTAGACTATCTTGATATTATTCCCATGTAGGAAATGATGGTAGCCTTTTATGTAGATGATGAGATATGTTGTGATATGTTTTGAGAGTGAAATTTCATTGGCAGACAAATGAAGATTGGAGTGATTAGGGATGGATCATCTAGGTGATTCCGGGGTTGGTACTACCTTCTCACACAAGGGTGTGGTTCCCAAAAACTCAATACATTAGTAGAGTTATTACCCCGTTATACTAAAATATGAGGCACGTCCTCTATCATTGAGGTGACATTCTCCCTTTATAGCACTTTGATTGGAAGAAGTCCCTCCACTGGGGTTATAGATCCCTATGATGTGGAGAGCAGTGGAGAGGTGTGGGCCCCTGCCCATATATTCTTTTGCGGTTGTGTGTGCCATTGGGAATCAGATATGGGATTTTGGAAATGCATGAGGACTCATCATTAATTGATGGTTTGTGGAGATGGATATCCCATTCTCTCTCATGTGACATTATGTATGATCACATATACATGATGGGTTTCATTTACTCTTTGTTTTTTGGTTGTTGTAATTACCATTGTCTCATTCAATTTCTACCTCATTGTTTTATGGGGTGTCATTTGGGGTATTTATATACTCAAAATTACACGATTTATTTCAATACGAGTCTTTCCTTATGTATATGATGAATATATCAATGGTGATTATAGAATATTACTAGGGTACTTGGGTTTATAGAGAACTTATAGTGGTAAAACATGGAGATCATGATTCAGGATCACATTAGTGTTTATTTTTCAAGTTATTGTTAGTTTGGGACCTCATTTTGGTTGGTTTTTTGTTTTTACCCTAAAAAACAATGATTTATTTTATCATACTCTAGTGTTTTCTCTAGAGTTTATAAATTCATGGTTGGTAATCTAAGTTACCACAATTTATTTATAATTTTTATCATTTTATGGGAGCTGGATATGTGTGTGAGGGTGTTTTTAGGTACTTTACAAAAAGGAATTAAATTTTATTTTTTCCTTCTTGGAATTTATCTAAAAACCCTGGATTGTAACGACCCAAAATTTTGAATAAATCTTGTTTCCTAATTTTATGTGTTATTTTATTTTATTTTTATACTCAACCAAAATGTTTCATTTGATAACATGATTATAATTAAAATAAGACCATTGGGTTTTGACTACTATATGACCCTTGGTCAATATGACTGTTGGAAACTAAAAGTTTTGATTTTTTTCTCTAAATACAAGTAATCTTGGTTAATTATTATAGAAAGAAGATTCGATGTCCTCGCCCAGTAGTCTTGGACCGATCAAAGCCCATCTAACAGAACTTGGGAAGGAGGTAGCACCACTAGGCTTTGCTCTGGACCAAACCCAAGCCGAACTTCATCGTGTGAAGTTAGAACGGAATTGCCTTCGTGAGATGTTCAACCTGATAGAAATTACTACTCGTGCGATGTTGGTCGAGCCTCCCTCAGATTCCCTCACCTTAGCACACCTTACACTTAGGTCCTATGCTGGCGTGATAAGGGGCTATTTAAGGAGACTGTAACTGCCGTATGTAATCCTTTGTTTTAAATAAAAATTGGGATTTCTTCTTATGATAATGTTTATGACTTTTCAAATGTCCGGATAAATATAGTATGCATATTTCTGGTGAATTTTAGAGAAAACATATTTTAAAAAAATGTTTATGTAAACCTTAAATAATTAAAAATGTGTAATGATTTTCAAGAAATGGTCTTCTACAATTATGTTTAGTAAAAAATTTAGAGTATAATAAGATCAACTTGATTTTTGATGAATAGTAAATTATGAATAGTGATTTTATGATTAGGATTAGTTATGTGTCCAAATGGATTAGTAATCTCACTTAAAGAAAGTATTAATATAATCTAGGCACCTTGATTAAGTAATGTGATTCAATAAAATGGTTAAATAATGGTTTCATAAATTATTATTCAAGTATTAGTTTTTTTGGGTGAATAGTGTTTTTAATTAAAAATTAAATTAAAAATATTTAGAAAATTATTTTTATAAAATGGATTTCATTTTTGAACTCAGAGCATCGATATTATGTTAAGGTAATTTTTGGGGATTTTTCTGAAAGAATGAATTTTCGGGAAATTGTGTATTTATTTAAAAAATAAATTAAAATTATTTAGAAAATTATTTTTATAAAATAGAGTTCAATTTTGAAATCAGAGCATTGATATTTGGTTAAGGTGAAATTTTGTGTTTTTTTTTGAGAAAGTTTAATTTTCAGTGAATAGAAAAAAATACGGTTTTAGGGTTTCGGTATGTTTAATGACATCATAACTGTGTCATGATGATGTCATGAGATATTTTAAGGGTTGTCCGACCAAAGGTGATGAATTATTGTATTGGGGGCCCCATGTGGCCTAACTTCATGGGAAATATCATGGGAGAGCACATGGTTTTGAGAAAACCACTTTTGAGGTGTCCCTTGGCCATTAATGCCTTGTCCCCTCACTTTCCCTATAAATACCAAGCCCTACCCTCATCCATTCGACTCCAAAACCATCCTAAACGAAGTTATGGTCTTCTTACCTCCCAAGGAGTCCTCACAAGGTTCCCCCGAGCCCTCAAGGTCCCAAACCTTGAGTTTTAAGAGTCATATTTTAAGGTAAGGGATCCGACCTCTCTCTTTCTTTTCATGAAATCTCTTTTATGTAATTTCTTTTATGCTCCATGTTCTTATGTTAAAGGATGTTCTTTTATACTCCTCTTACTACCCTTTTCATTTTTATATAATGAGAGATCCCCTATTACTCTCATTATTTTTTTTATAATGTTTTAAGTGGCGCCTTTATGCTGCCAAAATATTTGTAACAGATTCTTTCTCTCTTCTCATTTTTCAAGATCTATTTTCATGTAAATTATTTCAAGTTCCTTTTTATTATGTTGGGGTATGATCTCTAAATTTTTCATACTAATATTTTATGATCATATGATGAGAGACCCCATTTTATCTCTATAATTCTGCATTTTGAAGTTTTAAGTGGCGCCGTTATGCTGGCGAATTTTTAAGTGGTTCTTTCACCCTTCTCGCTTTCAAGTTCTACTTTCATGTCAAGTCTTTAAAGTTCCCTTTTATTATGTTTGGTTATGAACTCTAAATTTATCATACTGATATTTTATGATCATATTATGAGAGACCCCATTTAATCTATTCAATTCAGTATTTTGAAGTTTTAAGTGGCACCGTTAGGGTGCTGACTTTTTAAGTTGTTCTTTCACCCTTCTCACTTTCAAGTTCTACTTTCATGTCAAGTCTTTAAATTTCCCTTTTATTATGTTGGGGCATGATATATATATCTATAATACTGATCTTTTATGATCATATGTTGAGATACCCCATTTGATCTCTTAAATTTATTATTTTGAAGTTTTAAGTGGTGCCGTTAGGCTGCCGAATTTTTAAGTGGTTCTTTCACCTTTCTACTTTTTCAAAGTTCTAATTCCATGTCAAGTATTGAGAGTCCCTTTTTATTATTTTGGGTTATTATCTCTATATATATCATACTGATATTTTATTTTCATATGATGAGAGACCCTATTTGATCTCATCAATTCATTTTTGGTTGAAGTTTATGTGATGCCGTTAGGCTGCCCAGTTTTAATAAGAGAAATCTTATTTTTGTCTTCCTTTAATGTTTTTCATTTCATATGGTATATTTTCAAATTTCATTACCATGTTATTAAATCCTTTATATTCTGTCCCTCTACTGTTTTATGGGTCATTTATGAATGTTTTACCCATTTCCCCTCTCTTTTCAGCGTTCTGTAACGTAGCCGTTGTGCTGCAGAATTTTCGTCTCAAAATGAATCTCTTTTTTCTCAAAATTATTTTATGTTATTAAGTGAATACTCAAAGATCTTATTTATATAGCGGTATTCACATATATATCAAAATGTTCTATTTTAAATTCTGGGATTTACATACATGAAACCCGCTTTCCCTTTCCGTGGGTTTAATGTGACATAAAGATCATGTATTTAAAGCAGTTTTTAAAACGTTATGATTATGAAATGAAACCCATTTCTTTTATGCCATATGGGTTGTTTATGAAATTATTGATGATTATATATAAGGCTCACATGATAATAAAGACATGTCAAGGGTGTGCCCAGATAGCGCTCCAATGCATTGGGTAAATACTTAATCTGTAGAGATGACTTTTTAGACTGATACCTTGGTGAATAACCTTGGTAATTTTTAATGACACCTTGGGGATGGGCCTTGGTGAAAAGAAATTATTGTCAATATTAAATGTTGTAGACACATCTTCAAGTTATGAAAAAATGTTATTTTTATTATGATATGCCTCATGATTTCATTTTCAAGCCTTAAAGTTCTTTTCATGACTTTATTGATGTATCTCAAGTCCACATGTTAAATGTTTCCATTGTTTCCCTTACTGGGCCTTCTGCACACCCTTTCTTTTGATGTATGTCCCCAGGTTATGAGATGCAGTATTAAACCTAGGGTGAACATGAGGATAATCCTTTCAAGTGTTTAAGAATAATGTTTTTATATTTTCATGTTTTAAGTTCCTGGTTTCCAAGACACTAAACCTTAAAGATCCTCGGTTTTGTAAAATGTAATTAAAGTTTATATGATAAAAAGGTAGGATGCTATAGTTGGTATCAAAGGATGGTTTAGTTATTTGTGGAAATTAGGATATGAAAACTCTAGGAAGAACCCTATATAAAAGTTTAAATATAGGAAATCTTCCTGGTATTTTGGTGAGTATTGAGTAAGGGGTATCCAAGAAAATACATCCCTGTCTGGATACGAGCAGGTAGAGGTGGCTCTGGCACCGATGTACATAGGGGTAAAACCTGAAAACTCCGCTTTGATCTAGACTCGAATGGGAACTGGTACATGACAACGGGCCTTGCTGCACTCTTGGTTACGACACTCCCAGGGGATATGCTTTGGTAAATTCATAAGCTTAGTATGAACCATTATTAAAGGAACAAAGATAAAATAAAATAAAGATTCACATAAGAATATATGATCATGGATAACCTAGATTCTAACCAAGGGGATCACAAGTTAGGATATACTTTTATTGTACAAGTTTATCCTTTTATGCTTAAAGTTTCCTTTTCATGATTATTGGCTAAGTATTTAAGCCCCTAATTATAGTTTCTTTTATTAGTTAATGGTGAGAAATGGAAGAACATGTCCCAACAACCAATGTGATAGGAAATGAGACGATTTCCATATTAATATGATAGAGATGATTAGGGGATTAAATGATGATTATTATTTTGGAAGACGTTCACTATTTTGGGGACCCTATATGATCGAGGTGAATAGATTACTATGGTATTTTCATTAAGGTGTAAGGTTGACTTATATTTTGAAGAATTGATGAATTTAAGGTGGACTTATAGTAATTTAGGATACTTATGGAAATTATTAACCAATCTTGGGTAAAATATGTTTAGGTTAGCTACTTTTGTTATAAGATGTTTGGTGTGGTTGATGTTGTTTGGTGATGAACAATGAAGTTAATTTTGGAAGACTACGTTATCAAATCATTATTGTATTTGGGTTTCAATTTTAGTTTGGTTTATTTTGAGGAATTTTAAGGACCGTTACTTATGGAATGGTCTATGATGAACTTTGGGTAGTACCTTGGATATTTGAATATTTAAAGTAGTTTCCCTTACTATGGGATTATTTATTTTTTGAAGAGTTGTTTTATCTTACCTTTTCTATTTTTGGGATAATGTTTAAAGGTAGAAGAAAATGATATTTAATATTTTGTGGATTAAGTGACTCTCAAGAAGATGATTCTTGTGTTTTGATGAGACTAAGTGTTTTTGAATGATCATCATTTGGAGAAAGGATTAGTTTTGGGTAGAAACTTATTAAAGGATGAAACTCCACATGAAGGTAGGTATATTTTCTTATGTTTTTGTTCTATGTAGTAAATGGATTCCTCAAAATTATGAAAAGAACGTAAAACAAAAACGTTGTTGGTTTACGTTTCCTACTAGGTAATCGAAGACCGTTTACACACATCATAAGTTTGGGATTTTCTTATGGTTAACTTTCTCCTAATCATGTTATCTATCACTCTCCCTCATAACTTGACCCTTTGGTTTTCTTCCATGTCCATGTTTTCCTACATGGAATCCTAGTGTAGGTTAACCTGGGTGACCTTTGTACTTGCCTTTCTTTCTTTTAAAGTAATAATTCTACTGACTCCTTTTCTGATGTGGGACATTCAATGAAATTTCAAAAGCCAATTTTAAAAATTGCGAGGACACAATTTCTTAAGGGGGGAAGATTGTAACGACCCGAAATTTTGAATAAATATTGTTTCCTAATTTTATGTGTTATTTTATTTTTACACTCAACAAACATTGTTTCATTTGATAACATGATTATAATTAAAATGAGACCGTTGGGTTTTGACTATTATATGAAACTTGGTCAATATGACTGTTGGAAACTAAACGTTTTGATTTTTGTCTCTAAATACAAGTAATCTTGGATAATTATTATAGAAAGAAGATTCGATGGGCTCGCCCAGTAGTCTTGGACCGATCGAATCCCATCTAACAAAACTTGGGAAGGAGGTAGCACCACTGGGCTTTTCTCTAGACCAAACCCAAGTCGAACTTCATCGTGTGAAGTTAGAACGGAATCACCTTCGTGAGAAGTTCAACCTGAAATAAATTACTACTCGTGCGATGTTGGCCGAGCCTCCCTCTGATTCTCTCACCTTAGCACACCTTACACTTAGGTCCTATGCTGGCATGATAAGGGGCTATTTAAGGAGACTGTAACTGTCTTGTGTAATCCTTTATTTTAAATAAAAATTGGGATTTCTTCTAATGATAATGTTTATGACTTTTCAAATGTCCGGATAAATATAGTATGCATATTTTTGGTTAATTTTAGAGAAAGAATATTTTAAAAAAATGTTTATGTAAACCTTAAATAATTAAAAATGTGTAATGATTTTCAAAAAATGGTCTTCTAAAATTATGTTCAGTACGAAATTTAGAGTCTAATAAGATCAACTTTATTTTTGATGAATAGTAAATTATGAATAGTGATTTTATTATTAGGATTAGTAATGTGTCCAGATGGATTAGTAATCCCACTTAAAGAATGTATTAATATAATCTAGGCACCTTGATTATGTAATGTGATTCAATAAAATGGTTAAATAATGGTTTCATAAATTATTATTCAAGTATTAGTTTTTTCGGGTGAATATTATTTTTTAATTAAAAATTAAATTAAAAATATTTAGAAAATTATTTTTATAAAATGGATTTCATTTTTGAACTCATAGCATCGATATTATGTTAAGGTAATTTTTGGGGGTTTTTCTGAAAAAACGAATTTTCAGTGAATAGTGTATTTATTTAAAAAATAAATTAACATTATTTAGAAAATTATTTTTACAAAATGGAGTTCATTTTTGAAATCAGAGCATTGATATTTTGTTAAGGTGAAATTTTGGGTTTTTTTCTGAGAAAGATGAATTTTCAGTAAATAGAAAAAAATACAGTTTTAGGGTTTCGGTATGTTTAATGACATCATAATTGTGTCATGATGATTTCATGAGATATTTTAAGGGTTGGAAGACCAATGGTGATGAAATATTGTATTGGGGTCCTCATTTGGCCTAACTTCATGGGAAATATCATGGGAGAGCACATGGTTTTGAGAAAACCACTTTTGAGGTGTCCCTTGGCAATTGATGCCTTGTCCCCTCACTTTCCCTATAAATACCAAGCCCTCCTCTCATCCATTAGACTCCAAAACCATCCTCAACAATGTTCTGGTCTCCTTACCTCCCAATGAGTCCTCCCAAGGTGCCCCCAAGCCCTCAAGGTCCCAACCATTGAGTTTTAAGAGTTACGTTTTAAGGTAAGGGATCTGACCTCTCTCTTTCTTTTCAAGAAATCTCTTTTATGTAATTTCTTTTATGCTCCATGTTCTTATGTTAAAGGATGTTATTTTATACTCCACTTACTTCCATTTTCATTTTCATATAATGAGAGATCCCCTCGTACTCTCATTATTTCGTTTTATAAAGTTTTAAGTGGCGCCGTTAGGCTGCCGAAATTTTTGTAACAGATTCTTTCTCCCTTCTCATTTTCAAGATCTATTTTCATGTAAAGTATTTAAAGTTCCTTTTTATTATGTTGGGATATGATATCTAAATTTATCATACTTATATTTTATGATCATATGATGAGAGACCCCATTTTATCTCTTCAATTCAGTATTTTGATGTTTTAAGTGGTGCCGTTAGGCTGCCGAATTTTTAAGTGGTTCTTTCACCCTTCTCGCTTTCAAGTTCTACTTTCATGTCAAGTCATTAAAGTTCCCTTTTATTATTTTGGGGTATGGTCTCTAAATTTATCATACTGATATTTTATGATCATATTATGAGAGACCCCATTTAATATCTTCAATTCAGTATTTTGATGTTTTAAGTGGTGTCGTTAGGCTGCCGAATTTTTAAGTGGTTCTTTCACCCTTCTCGCTTTCAAGTTCTACTTTCATGTCAAGTCTTTCAAGTTCTCTTTTATTATGTTGGGGTATGATCCCTATATCTATCATACTGATATTTTATTATCATATGATGAGAGACCCCATTTGATCTCTTAAATTTAATATTTTGAAATTTTAAGTGGCGTCGTTAGGCTGCCGAATTTTTATGTGGTTCTTTCACCTTTCTCCTTTTTCAAAGTTCTAATCCCATGTCAAGTCTTGAGAGTCCCTTTTTATTATGTTGGTATTTTATCTATATATCTATAATACTGATATTTTATGTTCATATGATGAGAGACCCTATTTGATCTCATCAATTCCTTTTTGGCTGAAGTTTATGTGACGCCGTTAGGCTGCCGAGTTTTCATAAGAGAAATCTTATTTTTGTCTTCCTTTCATGTTTTTCATTTCATATGGTATATTTTTAAATTTCATTACCATGTTATTAAATCCCTTATATTCTGTCCCTCTACTGTTTTATGGGTCATTTATGAATTTTTGACCCATTTCCCCTCTCTTTTCAGCGTTTTTTAAAACCCTGTAACGTAGCCGTTGTGCTGCAGAATTTTCGTCTCAAAATGCCTCTCTCTTTTTCTCAAAATTATTTTATGTTATTAAGTGAATACTCAAAGCTATTATTTATAGAACGGTATTCACATATATATCAAAATGTTCTATTTTAAATTCTGGGATTTACATACATGAAACCCGCTTTCCCTTTCTGTGGGTTTAAAGTGACATAAAGATCAAGTCTTTAAAGTAGTTTTTAAAACGTTATGATTATGAAATGAAACCCATTTATTTTATGACATATTGGTTGTTTATGAAATGATTTATGATGATATATTTGGTTCACATGATAATAAATACATGTCAAGGATGCGCCTAGATAGAACTCCAATGCATTGGGTAAAGACTTAATCTCTAGAGATGACTTTTTAGACTGATACCTTCGTGAATAACCTTGGTAATTTTTAATGACACCTTAGGGATGGAACTTGGTGAAACGAAATTATTGTCAATATTAAATGTTGTAGCCACATCTTCAAGTTATGAAAAAATGTTATTTTTATTATGATATGCCTCATGATTTCATTTTCAAGCCTTAAAGATCTTTTCATGACTTTATTGATGTATCTCAAGCCCACATGTTAAATGTTTCCCTTGTTTCCCTTACTGGGCCTTCTGCTCACCCTTTATTTTGATGTATGACCCCAGGTTATGAGATGAAGTAATGAAACTAGGGTGAACATGAGGAGAATCCCTTCAAGTGTTTAAGAAGAATGTTTTTATATTTTCATGTTTTAAGTTCCTGGTTTCCAAGACACTAAACCTTAAAGATCCTCGGTTTTGTAAAATGTAATGAAAGTTTATGTGATAAAAAGGAAGGATGCTATATGGATTAACAGAGGTGGTATTGGGGTTATAGAAACTCAAAACTCAACCATCCTAGAAGGCCCCAATGGGTCTGTTCACTACAATTTTTCTATTTTCCCTCATCCTTGATCACATTCTAAGAACATTGTGCCCTGATTTATATTTATAAATAATCAATTAATATAGATGCTAGACCTAAAGGTCAATCCACCATTAGTACACAATTAATTAATATATCTAACTATGCTAAATGGAATATTATAATGGAAAACTATATAAAAAATAAGGGATTTGATATTTAGGTATAATTGATGATAAATATAAAAATCCTATGTTCCCTATAAAACACTGTAATGTTGAAAAAAATCATTTTGAACTATAATTGATAAACAATGCATACAATATTCTCAGCACTGGTTAAAGATGAATTGAAATATATATATGCTTCTGTTATTGATTTTTAAATTTAGTATTGTTTAACTATTTTTCATAATGGAACATCTAATATTAAATAAATATTAGGAAAAACATATATTATGATGAATGATTCATTTAAGATGAAACATAATGAGTCCATTACTAGAATACATTCCAGATTTCATACTATCATCAATACAACGATGTCAAATGGATAATCTATATTATAAAAATGAAAAGTTTTATGTATTTTGAGATGTCTCATAATAGATGGAGTATAATGACCCATACATTATATACATTGTTATTACTTAAAAATTGAATCAAACTTATTACAACATATAACAAAACCATGGTAGGACCGTATAGGTATAATGTCTTTAGAAACTGGGAAACATAAAAAACTGGTTCATAAAGCATCTACATTGTCTCCTGTTTATTTCATCATATCTAGAGTCCCTTTTGGAATATCCTACTTAATAACCTACTTCCTGACCTAGAGAAAGAAAACATATAAAAGGGTGATCTCAAATGCTCAGTAAGGGTAAACAATGGAAATATCATATTCATAAGAACATAGCATTTTGAAAATCATAACCTTTAAAAGAGATCATAATATCATAACATGGGATAAATCAATGTAGTGAAATGTAATCCCAATAATCCTATCATAAAACATGAAACATTTTGGCATACACATATAATCATAGAGAATCATTTATTAGTAGTCAATAATCATTGCCAAGACTATCTTAGCAGACAAATTCCATTTCTGAACCGAGTTTACTCATCATTTCAGTCATGTTTCACTGAACCGGATTAACCTGACATTCCATCCATGTCTATCTCATGGTATATAAATCATTACCAAATGAATTTTAAGGATATATAGGTCCCACCCATCTCATAATGATACCATTATTATGTGTTCCACAAGATCATAAATCATATATCTTAGCATAACCAATGTAATAAAAATGAGATTCTTAAAAATCATGCCATCATAACAAAATCCATATAAGATAAAAAGGACATCATAAATATAATTCCATCATAAAATAATCAAATCAATGTAAAAATAGGGATAGAAACAGAACCCTATATTATCATAGATGGAAAATAATTTTGATAAAACACATGAACTTCATTCTTGTGGAAAATATCCTTTCTATTTCAAAAACATTTTTCCTTTCTAAACATGTCATACAATTTTAATCTAAAAAAACTTGATTAAAAATAAACAATAAAACTTGTAAAGGAATTTTCATGGAAATAATGTTCTAAAAATCCATTCATTCTGTATAAGTTAAAGAAAAACAATCTTCTCGTACATTGGCTGAAAAAGGGAAAAAATACTACGTAATAAAAACGACAAAAGATTTCGTTCATATCTTTTACTAAAAACATACCAATGGTTAAAATTGGATTTAAACAATTGTATGAAGATAGAAATAATATTACATATTGTTGAAACATTTATGTGGATGATGCATATTCCCCAGTAATTACTGAAGTATAAACAATCTCGGATAAAAATTGAGATTGCGAGATTTTCCCTTACCGTAGGTTTTATTTTCTTCGTATGTGTCTGAACCTCCAATATAATGATTTAAATAATGTTATTCCAGAATCATACACATTTATATGATTTAATATAGGGTCATATTCTTAGCTTTGTATTAGTAATATTTCATTGCTACTTGTTATTCAGGTGTTTATTGCTTTTGGTTCTTATGCGTGTTTTGTCGAATAAATTCTTATTCTTATTTTTCGGTTATAGATACATCATTTAAAGAATTGTATTAGGGTAATATATATCATATTTATTCATTAAATTAATTTTCATATTCATTATTCATTTAAGATCATTTAGAATGAGTCGCATCACATCGTGGAGACGGTAGGCCGTACGTACGCACGAGGGATGATATCGTTCCCATGATCGTGGAATTGTAATGAAGTGTATGTATAATATTTCAGAATCAATATCACTTTAAAGTAATCATATATAGTTATTCTTTACACCATTATACCCATCCATGTAAGGTAGTGGTGGAAAACAGATTACACCACAGCATGGATACGGCATTCCATACGTACGCACGTGCAGTGATTTCATTTTCCGTAGGATGGATAGAAGGTGAAATAGGGTTGTTTCAGATTTATAATAAAATATCAGTATATTAGTGATACTGATGTTATTACTTTATAATGAAACAACTAAAGAAGAATAAGTAGAAGAAGAAATAAAGTTGAAGAAATCGGTAATGGACGTTATCTCTTCTTTGAAGCGCCTCTTCTTAATCTCCTCTTAGGGCACTAAAGATTGTCTTTGAAGAAGACCAGGACCTCTAGGACATTTCTAGGGATGATGAGAAAAGAAATTGGCAGGGGTTGGCCGAACTTTAAGGCTCAATGTGGTGTGAGGAAGAGAGGGGGGAGGTACCCTTTTATAAGAGAGGAGAGGGGCATCTTAAGAAAAACATAAAATATTATTTTATTATAAAATCATATTCGGTTTTTAATAGCTCCAAATTGATTTATTTAGAACCTAAGGTGGGAATGGTTCTAAATCCTCTCAACCAATAGATTTTAGACAAGTTTATGTTACTATTTTTACCTTATCATTTAGATTTAACTCTAAGTTAAATAATTTTACTTTTACCGTGTCTTCATGTTATCTTACATTATATGGTTAATAAACATTCTATAACAAGACAAACGAACCCCAAGTTGTTCATTATTAATATATATAACCTTATGTACGTCATGTTTCTGATCCTTAGATTTTTAGGAATAAGATAACAATTAATAATATAATATTTGTTTTAAAAACTATTTTATGTCAATTTTGACACTATTTGTTAATTGATTTTTGTGAAAATCATAACAACATGATTAGTTAGAGAAAAGTTAATTAAATGAATACTAGTATGTCATATTAACCTATATAATTAGTGTAATTCTTAAAAATTCTCAAATTACATTTATTTGGGTATTTATAATATCAATTATGTTAATATTTCCTTAATAAGGTAATTACTGCATCATCACTGTGTCATAAATAAATTAATTTATTTAATGTCTAAAATTTATAAATAAAATACCATTATTTATGAAATATTTTTATATTTATAATTAATATTTATAGTCAAAATTATCTTATGTATAACCCTATATCAAAAATGTTTTATTTATTAAACTTTAATTTTATCTATTTTAACACTTCTTTAAATAAAATAATATTAAATATTCTAATCTAATTCAGTTGGACCTAAAGGGTAATATTTTATTCCTAAGGTTTTCTTGGTCGAATTACATTTATCCAATAGAATTAGGACATGTGTTGGGGTAATAATAATACTATTGTTATCCTTAATTAACCTATTTACTTTTAACCGTGGTAAATAAAAGTAAAAAAGTTACTATTCACCAAATTTATTTTTTATCTTATTGAACCACATTTTAGTCCTTGCTATTAACCATGTCTCTCGGATTTTCAAAATTACACTCACAAAAGTGGTAAAATTATGTTTTATGTGAATTTGAAAATTCTCCTAGGAGGTGGGTAAAAGACGGTGAAAAGTTCATAAAATTTTTATATATCTAAAATTTTTATAAAATGACTCCAGTGAATTACATTTATGTTATATAGGTATTATGAATCAATTTTTACCTAAAATAAATTTAAATAAAATATATAAATATTTAAATAAAAAGTCGGTTTCTAAATAGTAACCTAGTGTTTTCACTATTCATCAAAAATTGAATGTTTTCAGAAAAATACAAAAATTTCACCCTAGGATAATTTCGATTTTCCAAATCCAAAAATGAAGTCCATTTTTAATGATGAAATTTATAAAATTTAAAAAATTGGGCATTACTATTCATAACGGCAACTTTTAATAATATTTTAATAGCATATCATTGTTTTAATGAAACTCGATATTCCGTACAACGCAAGCTATCAAGGAAGGTTGCGATTGTGTGTAAAGATAGCCAATCTAGTGTTGTGTGTAGTGAAAGATTCTTTTGATGATTTATATAATATAAAAACAAAATATTTCTCATAAAAATATCAGGTGTTATATTCTACCCCTCCTTAAAATGAATTTCTCCCTCAAAATTCGTCACTTTGTAACAAAAAGATGAGGATACCTCTACCTCATCGTATCCTCAAGCTCCTATGTAGCTTATTATAATTTTTTGTTCCTCTATAAAACTTTAACCAAGCGAGTGGTCATGTTTTGTAGTACTTTTTTTCTACGATCCAGAATCTCTATCGGCTGTTCTCCATAAGAAGGATCTTGCTCCAACGGTACAACTTCTGATCTTAGTACATGTGATAAATCGGGTGTGTACTATCTCGGGAGAGATACATGGAACACATCATGAACTTGAGAGAGATTTGGTGGAAGCGCCAATCGGTAAGCTACCTTCCCAATACGATCCAGTATTTGAAAAGGACCAATATACCTAGGGCTTAACTTTCCCTTTTTTCCAAATCTCATTACTCTCTTCCAAGGAGATATTCATAACAATACTTTATCACCCACTTCAAACTCTAGGTCTTTTATTCGGTTGTCAGCATAAAATTTTTGTCGACTCTGAGCTGCTCTTATGTGTTGTTGGATAGATCGTTTCATTTCTACCATCTCATCAACAAGATCAGGTCCTAATAGATTTCTTTCCCCAACGTCATCCCAACAAGTTGGGTCCTGAATTTCTTTCCATAGGGAGCTTCATAAGGATCCATCTGAATACTGGAGTGAAAGCTATTATTATAAGAAAATTACACCAAAGGTAGGTGTTGATCCCAACCACCTTTGAAATCTATAGAGCAAGCTCTCAACATATCTTCAGGAGTTTGAATTGTTCTCTCAGACTGACTGACTTTCTGAGGATGAAAAGCAGTGTTGAAACTAAAATTTGTATCCAGAGTATGCTGAAGACTTCGCCAAAACATTGAGGTAAACCTCAGATCCCGATCAGATATAATGGAAAGTGTTACTCCATGCAATCTTACCACTTTATTTACATATCTTCTAGAAAGCTGATCAAGAGAGAAATAATCTCTAATAGAAATGAAGTGTGCCGACTTTTTAAGACGATCAACTATGACCCAGATAACATTATTGCCTTTGGATGTTTTAGGATGTACAGTGACAAAGTCCATAGTGATGTTTTCCCATTTCCATTTGGGTATGGGTAATGGTTGAAACATCCCCTTAGACTTCTGTCTCTTAGCTTTAACTTGCTGACAAAGCAAGCATCGAGAGACATATTCACCAACATATCTTTTCATGCCATCCCACCAGAAGTAATCTTTCAGGTCCCTATACATCTTTGTGCTTCCAGGATGAATAGAGAATGAAGGACTATGAGCCTCATCCAAAAGCTCCTTCTTTAATTCTGGGATGGGAGGAACACAAACCCGATTCCTGAACCTTATTATCCCATCACAATCAAGGTTGAATTCAGGAACATTTCTCACCTTCTTTTGTAACTCTACATCTTTTTTTGTTCCTCTTTAATCCTCACATGTATATATGGTTGAACATTCATTTGAGAAATATAATATTTTCCCCTTCCATTATTATTCCATGATCCATCCACTGTATATCCATAAATATTGGATATTTTGTGATCCTCATCATGGATAAGCTTGAATGGTCTTGTCGACTTAATGCATCTGCCACCTTGTTTGCTTTCCCATGGTGATAATTAATTGATCAGTCGTAGCCCTTAATTAGATCTATCCATCTTATTTGGCACATATTCAGCTCCTTTTGTGTGAAAATATACTTTAAACTTTTACGATCAGTATAAATATCACACATTTCACCTTAAAGACAATGCCTCTAAATCTTTAATGTAAAGATTACTGTAGCTAACTCTAAATCATGAGTTGGGTAATTCTGCTCATGGATTTTTAACTGTCGCGAGGCATAAGCTATCACCATATCGTTTTTCATGAGAACACACCCCAATCCCTTCTTGTATGCATCTCTATAGATCACAAACCTTTCTCCACTGCAAGACAGTGTGAGCACAGGTGCACTGGATAACCTTCTTTTTAATTCCTTGAAATTATCTTCACACTCCTCTGTCCAAACGAACTTAACTCCTTTTCGAGTCAACATGGTGAGTGTATTAGATAATTGTGAAAAATCTTTCACAAAACGTCGATAATATCCAGAAAAACCATGAAAAATTTGGATCCCAGTTACTGTTTTTGGTCTCGACCATCTTTCGATAACTTTTGTTTTTGCTGGATCCACAGATACCCCCTCTTTTGAGATTATGTGACCCAAAAATGAGACATTTTGATTCCAAAATTCACACATGGTAATTTTTTCATAAAGCTTCTCCTTTCTCAGGGTCTTCAATACAATTCTCAAGCGATCTTCATGTTCTTCCTTGCTCATTGAATAGACAAGAATATCATCTATAATGACTACCAAAAACTGATCGAGACAGTCTATAAAGACTCTATTCATTCAATCCATGAAGATAGCAGGGGAATTAGTAAGACCAAATGGCATCAGTATAAATTCATAGTGTCCATACCTTGTAGAGTCTCATTGATCCATCTTTCTTCTTAACAAACGGAATAGGTGCTCCCCAAGGTGATGCACCAGGGAGTATGAATACCTTATCAAGATTCTCTTGGAGTTGCTTCTTCAATTTCTGCAACTCAATTGGGGTCATTATATAAGGTGTCTTTAAAATAGGTAAAGCACCCGATATGAGTTCTATTGAAAACTTAACTTTACTATTTGGAAGAAGACCAGGAAATTCCTCTGGAAATACATCATCAAATTCCCATAAAATGGTCATATTCTTAATCATGAGTTTCTCTCCAACCATTTGAGATAAATAACTTTCATTTAGAGGAATCAAGACCCATAGGATGGATGAAATTTCCACTAGAATGTTAGGTTCATCCTTGCATCGATAGACGATCATATATTGATCTGGAATATGAAATGTGACTTCCCTTATTTGGAAATTGATATGAGATCCATATAAAAAAAATCCAATCCATGCCAAGAATCACATCAAATTACACTATAGGAAGGATCACAAGATTTGCAGGAAGCACATTCCCACAAACTTTAATCAGATGATGCGACTGTTGTGCCATTAGTGGTTGTCACAGCTAACTCAATATCTAACTACTGAGGTAATATCATGATACCCTTAGAGAATTCCTTAGAAATAAAAGAGAGGGTGGATCCAGAATAAAATAAAACATTTGCTACTTTAGAGTAAATGGAAAGTGTACCTTTCACCACTTCATTATCGTACTCCACATCACTGATAGAAATTGCATGTGACTTTCCTTTGTCTTTAGCCTTAAGAGTTTTTTGACGTCGATCATCATCAGCAACCCTTGGATTAGGGTATTGATTAGCATAATGACCCATTTCCTTGCACTTGTAACATTGAAGTGTAGGAGATGCACTTTGTGTAGCCTTTTCTTTGTTCGCATCACTAGACATCTTCTTCCCATCATTGCATCATTCAAATGCCCGATGAGCTTCCTTTACACATTTGCAACATTTACTTGTCCCATTAAGACAACTACCTCCATGTTTCTTTCCCCACTTTGAGCATAAGGGAAAACTCATCTTCTTTTTAGTGCGCTCTTTATATTTTCCTTAGAATTCCATTTTCCTCTTCTTATCAAACACATATGACTGATGGGTTACTCCAATCTCCATCTCAACCTTGAGAGCACATCAAAAGATTTTCTTATAGAAATTGAAGCCCCTTATGGATAATGCCCTTCAAATACTTGGTTTTAACCCACAAAAGAATCGATTGATCTTACTCTCAGGTTGGATAATAATCCCAGAAGCGTACCATGAAAGTCTTGTAAAATTTCCTTCATAGGTACCAACATATTCATCATCCCTTTTCTTCAGTTCAAGAAACTCCTTCTCCATATTTTTTCGAAGAATACGAGGGAAGTACTTATTGAAAAATAAGTTCATGAACTTGTGCCATTCCATGGACTCAATTTCATCCCTTTTCTTCATATTCTTGATAATATTCCACCATTAATCAGCTTCACCTTCCAAACGATACACTACTAATATAACTTTATCCTGTTCAGAACATTGGAGAACTGAAAATATCTTTTTAGTGGTACTGATCCATTGTTCATCCACTAATGGATTAGTAGACCTGTTGAATGAGGGTGGACACTGCCTCATGAAGGATTCAACAAAATTTTGCTCCTTTCTTTGCTCATTTGAAGTCCTGCATGATTCATTTCTTGAGAAAGTTGTGTGAGCATGGCTATATGATTTTTCATTCCATCTCCCATAAAGATTGGTTGCTCAGGGGGACAATCATTGCATTGCCCATCGCATTCCGCATTAACATGGTTCCTTCTGGTTCTATCCATTGACTAAAACCAAGAAGAATAGTGTGAGAAACTCTAATTATAATAGGAAAACCACATAATCAAGAATTAAATTTATCACTTAAGGTCTTATCATAGGTTATTCATGACAATTTCTAAAACACTGAGATTGTGTTATATGCTTAGATATATCCTTAGGATTCTTACTAAGGCTTTCACATACTAGTTTCAATGGTTGACTATACCTTTCCTCTGATACTAACAATAACGACCCATACTTTACATACATTGTTATTACATCAAAATTGAAGAACAATTATTACAACATATAACAAAACCATGGTATGAAAGTATAGGTATACTGTCTTTAGAAACTGGGAAACATAAACAACTAGTTCATAAAGAATATACATTGTCTCTCATTTATTTCAACATATCTAGAGTCCCTTTTGGAATATCCTACTTAATAACCTTCTTCCTCACCTGGGGAAAGAAAACATAAAAAAGTGTGAGATAAAATGCTCAGTAAGGGTAAACAAAGGAAATATCATATTCATAAGAACATAGAATTTTGAAAATCTTAACCTGCAAAAGAGATCATAATATCATAACATGGGATAAATCATAGTAGTGAAATGTAATCCCAATAATCCTAACATAAAACATGATACTTTGTAGAATAAAAACATAATCACATATAATCATTTCATAGTAGTCAAGACTCATTGCCAAGACTATCTTAGCGGAAAAAGTCCATTTCTAAATCAAGTTCACTCCTCATTTCATTCTTGTTTTACTGAACCGAATTAACCTACCATTCCAGACATGTATATCTCATGAGATATAAATCATTACCCAATGCATTGGAGGGAGACATATGTCCCACCCATATCATAATGATACCATTCTTATGTGTGCCACAAGATCATAAATCATACATCTTAGAATAACCCATGTAATAAAAATGGGATTCTTAAACATCATGTCATCATAACATAATCTATATAAGATAAAAAGGACATCATAAAAATAATTCCATCATAACATAATTAAATCAATGAAAAATAGGGATAGAAACAGAAACCTATATTATCTTAGATGGAAAATAATTTTGATAAAACACTTGAACTTCATTCTTGAGGAAAATATCCTTTCTATTTCAAAATTATTTTTCCTTTCTTAACATGTCATAAAATTTTAAACTAAATGAGGTTGATTAAAAATAAACATGAAAACATGTAATGGAATTTTCATGGAAATAATGTTCTAAAAATTCATTCATGTCGTATAAGTTAAATAAAAACATTCTTTGAGTACATTGGCCAGAAAAGTCAAAAAAATACCTCGTACTAAAAACAACAAAATATACCTTTCAAATCTTTTACTAAAAACATACCAATGGGTAAAATTGGATTTAAAAAATTGTAGGAGGATATAATTAATATATCATATTGACAAAACATGTATGTGGATGATAAATATGCCCAAGTAATTACCAAAGTATAAAACATCTCGGATAAAAATCGAGATTGGGATATTTTCCCATAACTTAGGTTTGATTTGCTTCGTATGTATCCGAACCTCCTATATAATGATTTAAATAATGTTATTACAGAATCTTACTCATTGATATTATATCATATATGGTCATATTCTTAGCTTCGTATTAGTAATATTTCATTGCTACTTCTTATTCGGGTGTTTATTTCTTTTTGTTTTTATGCGTGTTTTGTCGAATAAATTCTTATTATTCATTTTAGGTTATAGATAAATCATTTATAGAATGGTATTAGTGTAATATATATCATATTTATTCATTAAAATAATTTATATAATCATTATTCATTGAGGATCATGTACAACGGGTCACATCACATCGTGGAGACGGTAGGCCGTACGTACACGTGAGCGAGGATATCGTTCCCATGATCGTGGAATTGTATTTAAGTGTATGTATAATATTTAAGAATCAATATCACTTTACAATAATCATATATATTTATTCTTCACACCATTATACCCATCCATGTAAGGTGGTGGTGGAAAACAGATTACACCACGACGTGGAAACGGTATTCTGTACGTACGTACGCGCGATGATTTTGTTTTCTGTAGGATGGATAGAAGATGAAATAGGGTTGTTTCATATTTATAATAACATATCAGTATATGAGTGATATTGATGTTATTACTTTATAATGAAACAACTAAAGAATAAGAAGTAGAATAAGATATAAAGTTGAAAGAATCGGTAACAGACATTACCTCTTCTTTGAAGCGCCTCTTCTTATCCTTCTCTTAAGGCACTAAATATTGTCTTTGAAGAAGGCCAGGACCCCTAGGATGTTTCCAGGAAAGTTGAGAAGATAAATTTTTAGGGTTTGGTTGAGCTTTAATGCTCAAAGTGGTGTGAGGAAAAGAGGGAGGAGGTGCCCTTTTATAAGGGAGGAGAGGGGCACCTTAAGAAAAACTTAAAATATTATTTTATTACAAAGTCATATTTTGTTTTAAATAGCTCCAAATTGATTTATTTAAAAACTAAGGTGGGTATGGGTAGAAATACTCTCAACCAATAGATTTTATAAAAGTTTAGGTTACTATTTTAACCTTAGCATTTAGATTTACCTCCAAGTTAAATAATTTAACTTTTATCGTGTCTTCTTGTTATCTGAAATTATATGGTTAATAAACTTACTATAACATGCCAAAAAAGCCCAAGTTGTTCATTATTAATATTTATAACCTTATCTAAGTCATTTTTCCGAACCTTATATTTTTAGAAATAAAATAACAATTAATAATATAATATGTGTTTTAAAAACTATTTTATGTCAATTTTGACACTATTTGGTAAATGATTTTTGTGAAAATCCTAACAGCATGATTAGTTTGAAAAACGTTAATTAAATTAATACTAATATGTCATATTAACATATAAAATTAGTTTAATTCTTAAAAAGTCTCAAATTTCAATTATTTGGGTATTTAAAATATCGATTATGTTAATATTTCCTTAATACGGTAATTACTGCATCATCATTGTGTAGTAAATAAATTAAACTATTTAATGTCTAAAAATTATAAATAAAATACCATTATGTAGGAAATATTTTTATCTTTTTAATGAATATTTATATTTGAATTTATCTAATGTATAACCCTATATTAAAATTGTTTTTAGTTATTAAACTTTGATTTTAACTATTTTAACACTTCTTTAAATAAAAAATATATTAAATTTCCTAATCTAATCCAGGTGGACCTAAAGGGTAATATTTTATTACTATGGTTGTTTTTTTTCGAATTAAACTTATCCAATAGAATTAGGACATGTGTTAGGGTAATAATAATACCATTTTTACCCTTAATTACCCTATGTACTTTTAACCATGGTAAATAAAAGTAAAAAGCTACTATTCACCAAATTTTATTTTTATCATATTGAACCACATTTTACTCCTTGATATTAACTACGTCTCTTGGATTTTCGAAATTTCACTCACAGAAGTGGTAAAATTAAGTTTTATGTAAATTTTCAAATTCTCATAGGAGGTTGGTAAAAGACGGTGAAAAGTTCAATAAAATTTTTATATATCTAAAATTATTAAAAAATGACACCAATTATTTACATTGAAATTATATAGGTATTATTTATTGATTTTGACCTAAAATAAATTTAAATAAAATAAATAATTATTTAAATAAAAAGTCGGTATTTAAATAGTAACCCATTGTTTTCACTATTCATCAAAAATTGAATGTTTTCAGAAAAACACCTGATTTTCACCCAAGGATAATTTCGATATTCTGAATCCAAAAATGAAGTCCATTTTGAATGATAAAATTTATAAAATTAAAAAAATTGGTTTTTAATATTCACAACGACTTGTTTTAATAATATTATAATAGAATATCATTGTTTTATTGAAACTCGGTATTGCGTACAACACAAGCTATCGAGGAAGGTCGCGATTGTGTGTAAAGAAATCCAAGATAGTGTTGTGTGTAGTGAAAGATTCCTTTGATGATGTTTATAACATAAAAACAATCTATTTCTCATAAAAATATTGTGTGTTACATGGAGAACCAATAATTTTTTCAGTATATAATCATGTGATATAAATTATCTCAATGTTAGGAAAATTATTATAAATATGATGATTTATGAAGAGTAATTGAATATATAAAATTATTATTCCAAACATAAAAGTAAAATTGTTTTTTTTCAATTCATTAGAGTCTAAATCAATATAAGTTATCAATGATGATTAATGTGGATTTGAATAAAATTTCGAGAGTAGAAATGAGATAGTTCATTTATCAAAGAAAATAAAAATATATATGATTTTTTTTCAAAAGTCAAACTACAATGATTTGTTTGATAAGAGAAGTAATTTGAATAATGATTTCAAAAAAATGGGCCCACTGGTGACATTAACAAAAATGAATATAAGAGGAAAGGACACAATAAGTTTTATTTTTTTATGAATGAATAAAAAAGTAGAAATATTGTGGAGAAATAAAACCCAAATAATGTAATGAAACAATCTTAGATTCATTTTGAGGGTATATCAAATGATTTTTACTAGAGTATAGATTATGAAATTGTAAAAACCAATTTGTGTTATATGGAAATTATTTCTGTGGTACATACCGCTACATCATATTTTTATAGTAGTTTTTATTTGAATTAATTATAAATGACTAATGAATTTCTATTTGTGTTGTGATTAATGATTTAAGACACAATGAATGATCTTTATGAAAAATAAAATTATTTGAAAACAGTAAATTCTTTATCAGTAAATAATCAATGTGGCCTTTTTTATTTACAATGAAAATAATTCTAATCTATTAAAAGAAAATATTGATTTTAAATTGGAAAATAAAAAAATAATAAATTATTTCTAAAAATTTAAAAATATGGGGAATACCGTAAATATGACATTGGTAGGTTAGAAACATTTAAAATTAAGTAACCATACATGATATAATTATATACATCAACGGAATATGTTCTAGAATTACTTTTTTACTAGCTCTAGAAATAGATAATTAATTATTATTCCTTAATTGAATTTTAGTAATGGAAATTAATCATAAATTTTCACTCCTAGGAAAAAAAATTTATCAAAAAATTTTAATAATTTTCTATAAAATCATCGAAAATAATTTTGAATCATAGAGAACAATTTTATTTAATTTTTGTCCCCAAGAACGCAAGGGCAGAAAAATATTTTGTTTATAGTTTTTTTATAGGTGTTGTTCATGATGATATATATTAAAATTATATGGTATCTAATTATTTTATTTTATAGACACATGAATGTAGGCTGCACATGTTTCAAAAACTTAGTGAATTTTAATGATGGATATGTCATTTTTATGATAATAAAGAAGGAAAAATTATAGGCCATGGAAAAGTAACCAAATCTAAAAATATTCGTAATTATATTGTTTTATTTTTTAATGGTTTAATATGTAGTCTATTTAGCATAAAAAAAATATGTAGTGATGGATATAATGTCAAATTCAAAAACAATTCTTATAAAATTTATTATTCTATGCACAGATTAGTTTTTACTACCATAAAAAATTATAATGTTTATATTTTAAATTTATATTCATTAATTTATCAAAATGTTTCCTAATTAATTTCCATAAAAAACCATAGATTTAGAATAGGATAATAGATCATAGTAATATACCCTCACTTAAGTGGAAATCTATAACATGATTAGTAAAGGATATACCTAAACAATAATATTCAGTAGTCAAAATTTTCAATCAATTTCAAAATAAAAATCAAATAATAAATTATTTTTAACCAAATAAATAATAGATTACCTCTCAAACACAAAAATTTGTACACATGGATATATTTAAAACATTAATATTTTTAAGCCAATGTGGAAATAATTATTCTTATGTGATTATTAGTGCTAATTAAAATGGGGTTATTGAATGAAGAAACAAAACTCTCTAAAAATTACATAGAGAGTACTTATTGAATATGACTTCTCTATATTTTCTTAGGATGAATAAATCAATACAGAAAGTCACATAATAAATAATTTTATAATAGGTCTTGTCTTAAATAATACCCCTTATCATTTATGTAATCGCAGAAAAACTAAATTGAAATAATTTATATTTTTTATATGTAAGTCATATATTATAAACTTGATAGGGAATTATGGAAAAAATCACCAAAGTGTTGTAATGAAAATTTCTTATGTTATTTAACCACCTCTATGGAATATAATTTCTTTAATAAACTACACAATTATATGAAATAATCATCACATGTAAAATTTAATGAGGTAAATCCACATGAACATAAACCTATAATAGAAAACCTTGAGGATGTTATGTAAAACATTATTATAAATGAAACCTCTAAATTCTCTAAACATGCTAAATAATTTCATGTAAAATCTCTCACAATGAACCATCAGTCCATCTTGATAAACATAACCCTTGAAGAATACTAGGAATAACAAAAAACATCAATTCATATAACGGTTGGGACCCATTAATTTTATCCCATAGATATAACAGTGTGGTATATATATAAATACAATCAGTCATGAGCCTTTATTCTTAATTAGGTTGACCATATTGTCTTCTGTCTCAACTTGAACCTACGAAAAACATTGGAATAATTAATTATTAACACTGGGTATTATCTATCCAAGAATAATTGAATAAATTTTAATGAATGAATGTTTTTGAAATAAATCAACGAACTAAATACTACATAACTATTTAAAATAAATGGGTTTATATAATCATTTTTGATATGTAAGGAATAGTAGTATGAGACAATAAAATTTTGGTTTCACAAGTTTATAGTCAATAGGATGTTGTTTATTATAAATACACATTTTCACCATTATCTTGAGATGATTCCATTGAAATACTACTTACATAAAAAATAAAAAAATTTCATATTATATTAAATGGATATCAAGATTTCATATATAAATGGTTATATTCATGATTATTTTTTTGTTGAAAACAACTTTATTTTTTGTAATAGTCATTTAATAAATACTTTTTAAAACATTCAAAAATAATTTTTGTTTAAAATATTCTCATAGAGCACGGTATTATTGGTTCACCTCCATTTTAATTTCAAATTAAATTTGGAATGTTATAGTTGATCCAAACAAATTTATTAAAAGTACTTTATAAGATGATTTTTAGTCAAATATGTATTGATGATAATATTTTTAGTTCATTAATATTTTTTAATATGTTAACTAAACTAATGGAATTTTAATTTGAAATTATTTTAATGGATGATTTTAAATTATTCTTTGATTATATATTTTTCAAACCAACAATAGAACTTTTTATAAATAAAGGAAAGTAAAAAAATATTATAAAAACAATTCATGGATATTGTTTTATGAAGGTTTTCTCTAATTATTTAAATCTATAAAATATATTTTGATGAAATTGGGAAACCATTTTAACAATATTAATAAATATTAATGATTTGGATTTTACTATATATAATTACAATCTAACTTGATAGTACGTTGTATATGTTCATGTTAAAAAATATTAAAGTAAAACCGAAATAATCTCACATTAGTTTTATTAAAATTATTTTTATATACCATAATAATAAATTAAATTTTGGACTATTTTAGTCTAGAGGACATGTATTTGAATTAGGTAGTTATTCAGATTCTGGTTTTGATGGCATAAGTTAGATATTAAAATAACCTTTGATTCTTTTTAGTTTTTTACGAAAGTACCTAGTTTCTTGTTGTAGTATGAAACATAATTATATAGAATTTTATACTACTAAAGATGAGTATATATATTCATTTAGATATTGTGAACAAATATTATTATCAAGAAACACATTTCTAGACTATTGTTATCAACTATGATATGTACCTATAAATGGTGATACTACATGTTAAAATAACATTTACAAGAATCATGTATCACATTATAAGACTAAACATATCGATATACAACATCAAATTTTGAGATATAATTTATAAAAGGGATACTAGTCTTGAATTCAAAGGGATTGAACAATAACCCACAATTATTTTCACAAATATGTTGAATATATGTAGAATACATGTAATTATAAATATATTATGTATCATTAAATATACTAAATTTTTATATCATGATTAATATATTAAACAATTATATTTGATCCTTAAAGGTAAAATGATTTTTTGAGAAAAAAATGCTAAATGGAAAAGTCATGTGGTAGGTCAAGTTACTATTACTTCCCATGATTCCGTTAAGGTTAGTCGTGTGGTTGGTTAACCTAATATGACTCACCTGAGTAACTATGTGGAATTCCATATCATATGTCAACCTAGTTTACCCTTCTCTAGATATCATAAAATAATCCACAAGTATTTTATCCACCATGATTATCCTAACTAATTCTTATCATTGGAATACTTTTTATCAATTTGAATTAATTTATTTTTATTTATTATTACCTAAATGATCTAAATATGAATACATTAGTAATAGTATTTTTTTATCCCACTGTCCATATCAAAACCAAAATCACTTTCATTGAAACTAATGAAGAATATAAAAACTCCATGAAGATATGGTAAATGTGTATTCAACATCGGATATTATCTTCTTATGAGAATGAACTTTCAAAGAAAAAAATTTGGTTCAAGTGAATATAGTGATCCAAACAACATGTATCTCTCATATTAGTTTCTTCTTCTAGTAAATTATTTTGAGATTAGTGGATAAAATCTAGTAAATAATTAGTTATAAAGGCTTTCAAGAATCAGCATTGTGATAAGTGTCTTAGTAAGAATAGTAATGTGTTTTATCTATGGGTATTAATGGAATTATATATGAATGTAGTAATTGAAATTGGTGAGAAAAATAATTTAATGTGTACACTTTTCTTATATAAATAAGATTTTATTTTCATAAAATTAACTGGATAAGTGTTTGAAATTTATTGAAAAATGTGATTTTGAGATTTTCTAGAGTTACTATAATGTAATATCTATGACCATTGAGTATAAGAAATATCTTTTGGGTATGACTGGGTAGGCGACTCCAAGAAGGTGAACTACTATAAAATTATATTGGGAGTACATCTCACTATACAATTTTATAAAATAGTAGATTTGTCACATGAAATAGGAATTTATTATCTCTATACACCAATATTTATTCAACATATATATAATAATGACAAAATAAAGATTAAACAACCCATGAATTTGATAAAACATGTGGAGGAAATATACAATTCATCCTATTGGTTTAGCTCCTTTCCCATTCCAAAGTAAATTTCATCTTTATTGGAATGTAATGTGATTTTTCCTTAGGGGGGATATATTCCAGAATTCTAGAGGTAAATACTTGAACCAAACCATTTGAAATAGTTTAATTATTATTTGGAATAATTTGATGATGTTTTTTGTGGATGATCCTAACAAGACTAATGAAACATTTATCCATATTAAATATTATTCAAGACTAAGAGATGAAGATGAATCCTTTTTGTAATCTAATGAATTTTTTGTGTATTATAATGAATAAGTACTTGATAAAAGTGACGTGGTGGTAAATGAGGATGAATTATGTATTGTTAATGTTAATTGTGAATGATTTTGTGAAGATGATGTGATGGATTGAAATAAAGATGAACTGAAATATTATTAGAAATAAATTGTGCAATGAAATTACTAATCCAGTGGAAGTACCTCCACATGCATATTTTCTAAGGAAAATAACTATAAATATTTCCTTTGGACCTCATGAGTCTCTTGAATTGTTTCCCACACAATAATAAGTATTTCATTCCATCTCTTAAGAAAATAAGAATTGTTTTACTATAAAAAAGAACTTATTTTTATTCATATGTGGTTGTAGATGATTCTAGTTAAAATAGTATCCCATAAAATAAAATAAAATAATCCAGGGATAAATATTATGATTCATGTTAGAATGTGACTCCTCCAAGGGATGAGAATAAGGGAGATTCTACTCTTTTTGACAATCTACAGTAAATGCAGGATAAATCCCATGGATAATTAATTGTAATTGATTATTATGACTCTAATGGGGTTGGGGATGATCACCATTTAGTATTATACCTATCCATTATGGATATTCAATTCTACATGAATCTGGTATTTCTATTTTAACTTTTATTATTGATGGTTCTTTTTCCAAAGTAATTAACATTGATAATATTATTGAGAAACCCTCTCCAAGAATAATATTTCTTAAGGTATATAGGAAAAAAATTATTTAATGAGTGTATGATGAGATGTTTAACTCAACATCAATAAATCCTAATTGTACAATTGTGGAGTTATAACATTTAGGATATCTTAAACAAGATGATATTGCAAATTTTTTTATAGATACTATTTTTGACTCAACTGAGAAACGAAATATAATTTCTCTTTTTGTTAATTTTGAAATGGATGGATCTATATACCATTATATATATAGATTATCTTAATTATAAATTACTAGTGATGAAATGAATGAATTTAAATTTGACCTGTTGATTATGTTGAATATTTTTTTTTCAGATTTTGGAACAATATTTTTTTTTCTCCAAAGAAGAAGAAATATCAATGTCTATTTAATCTATTACAAATCATATATATTCCCAAATTTTTAGGAAAATTGACCATATGTAAAAAGAGATTTAGATATTCACTGAATATGTTATAATTCCCATTCCATCCTTAAGAATATCATGTTTCAACTATTTCAAAGGTATCTCATCTAGTTTTCAAAAAAAAATAGATATGATTGTCCTTCTTCAATATCTACATATTTTGAATCAAAATATCATTCATTTTTAATTGATCATGAATATATTTGTGATAAATTCTTGAATAATATTTTATAAAAACATATAAATGTTTTGTTAGATTGGTTCCTCACGACCAAGGAAGTGATTTTGTCTCATTTACAAACTCAAGAAGCTAAAACACTTGATTCAGTCATGAGAGATTCCATAAAATAAATAAGGGAAAAATATTCAATCAAAATATCCATTTTTCGATACTTATACAAGATCAATACCAATAAAACTTTAAAATATTTATTTTGGCCCCTCGATGCAAGTCTAATGATTCTACTTGTGAGTTGAGTCTTTTAAGAACATGTGGTCAAACTGAAGGTTATTTCCCCCTTGTTGATGATATTTCTTTTGGAAAGGAAGAAATTGTTTTAGATTATGGAATATGGATCTAGGATTTTTAGTGAGTTCATTGTATTGATAGATCCCTATATCTATGTTCCAAATACATTTGTGGTATCCCCATCTACAATTATTATCAGAGCTCCTTGAAAAATATTTTATTTAGTGACTCAAGTAACTACAACTAAAAATCCATCCTCTTTCCAATTTTTATTAAAACTTATTTATGTTTTGTAGAACCCTGGTCATGGTTATAAACGTATTATAATTGGATAAAATTGTTCTCCTACTCCTATACCTACACTATTCTTTTCTACAACAGATTACAAGAATCCTTGAGAATGTTTTACTGATTTAGACAATGATTATGCTACCTAATAGGGAACATATATTTTTACTTTTGTATTTAAAATATTTACAATGAGTTATATGAGTTATTATATTAGTTATATTAGAACTTTTTTAGATTGAATTATGTGTTATAACTTTTGATAATTAAATTAAATTTATATTCTCACATTTTATTATCTTTTTGATAATCTCAAAAGGTGGGATAAAGACCTAAATAAAACTTTGTATTCCATAAAATGATTTCTCTATGTTATTAGTGTTAAAATATTATTATAAAATTAGCAGTAAATGGACATTAATTTTATTCAAATTCAATTTTCATTTAAATATTTATCCATCTGTGATTTTTGATCATCAAAAAGGGGGAGATAGTTTTATTCACTCAAAAAAATATATTATTTAAATAAACAAAATAATATATATTATATTTATATTGAATTATACTTATTATTATAGAAGATAAATGTTTTATAAAAATATTACAGGTATGGATCATCCTTGAAATGTATTAGATTGACCATTCCCTCATATAATCGACAATATATATGTGTCGATTGACCATGTGGATAAATAAAGTTGACCTAAATAAATTCATCAAAGTGTTAGACCAATCACATGTTATAGGTCAACGACTAAAATAATGAATTCATGTAACTGTGTGATAGATGACCAACCATTGGGAAGATGTGAAAATATCTAAGTGTTGATGTTACACCACTATGAAACTAAACAGACTATAGAGGAATCTCATGGTTTGTTAAAATTAATATATCAAATACATTCTGATATTTAATTTTAATAATGATACATTCAACAAACCAAGGACACTAAACTAGTTGTTTCAGTATATTTTGTTAAGTATTTAAGCTACCAAATATAGAAACCAACTGGACATATAAAATACTATGTTACCACATGCCAACCTATGTAATATTAAAACTACGACAATCATACCTATGTATGGGTGAAGCTACCTCAATATGAGATTCAAATTGAACATGAGTGAAAGCCCTACCATGTCAAAATATTTAACTATAGAAGATAAATATGTAATTTAATGAGACTTATTAGATCAGTTAATCAATGTTATTCTGAGAATAATTATTCTTTGTTGACTACATTGAAAATATGCTTCTACAAATTAGAAGAAGTAGCTATATTGTAATTTGGAGTGAATAATAGTTATTTTGTGAAAAAATTAAGTTAGTATATTATATTATGATACCATAATTTTAATTAAAAATTGAGAAAACTCATATGAAAGATGAACATTCACTTTCAACCTCACTAAATTATCATCAAAGGGGGATAACCTTGATGATCATCCAAAATTAATCAAATATTGAATTGTATAAATCTTATATAAAATTATTTACTATATTTTTTTCCTTAAAATTTATTGTTGTTGATGTTTTATTAAATATATATTATGAAAATCTCTTGTATGATTAAAATGAGTACTCTTACAGTCACTTTATTTTTAAATTCATTTTATCTAATGAAAAAGTATAGTAGAGGCTTGGTATATCCTAGAATACATTTTTTGTAGTAGAATACGTAAAACCTAATCCATATGGATAATTTATTATTAATATTTAGTAAATGTTAAAGGAAATTACTTACTACCAAGTAAATAGGATTATGATCAGGCTTGGAGCCAACCACTTGTTTAATTAATCTATGTGTTTGGTTTCTGTTTTCACTGTTTGTTTTAAAACTATATAAGAAAAATTTAATATGTAGTATGTTATTTTTAACTTGTGACTGAAAAATATATAATGATAGTCGAAATTTATATGTGACATATATACATTGTTTTGTGTAAGTAAAATCGATTCAAAAGATAAAAATATTTTGGATTATTTTTATTGGATTGTAATCGATCCTTGATGAAACTATTTAAATGTACCAAAATATGTATACCAACTTCAGTTGATAATTAAGATATTATTTTAACAACGTGGTTTTAAATTTTATTATTTTCATAATAGACATTTTTTATGGAATCTTAATTCACCCCCACCCACTCAAACCTCTTTATCATTACACTAGGACTAAAAATCATATAATTAAAGTTATTTAAATGCAAAGGAACAATTAGAAATGAAGTCAAGGATATAGGTTTCGTCCCTACAATAATATTGATAAAAAATTCTCTTCCCTATTATAGTGGTATACCAGATAACATATTAGAAAATAGTTATGTGAATTTCTTATGATATGACAAAATTAATTTTCCATATTTTCTTCATCGTCATTAACTATAATAAACACCAAACAGATTAAAAATTCACCAAATTCATGAATCGAAGGAACTGATTATCATGAAAATATCTCATTCCACTTGAATAATATAGGAATTCCCATCAGAATAGAAAAAAACTCTTTAATGGTAACAATAAATATGGGCATTGATCTGAATTATCAAATCTATGCCTAGAATAATATAAAAGATCTCCATATATAAGATAAGAAAACATAACTCCATATTCAATTTAGTAATAGAAATATGTTATAAGTAATACTGAAAGTATTAATCCTTCATTATCTAAGGATGAGTCTATATATCTATCCCAATAGCATGGATTATTGTATATTTGTCTTCTCATTTCAAAAATCCTTAAAAATATGTAAATAAGTTCCTGGATTTAGCCTATATTTTTTACCATCCTTTATAATAAATGAAATTTATCAACATAATGTTTATATGTGAATAAATTATTCAATATAGATGATTATAATGATGGGAACATATTTTTATAATAGCATCTAATTGAATCTAGGATCCATTTGTATACAAGGAACCCACACCAATCCTTTATAGAGGATCCACCCAACAAAATATTTAGCGATGACCCATAAAACTATACAAATATAAAACCATGGGATCCTTCCATAACGATGGTTTAGAATCTTCTTTAATTTCATTCTAATTTTATATAACACTCATATTTCTTTTTTGGTGTTTAAGAATTCGATTAAGATGGTCCCCCTGGGTAACCACTACTTCCCCATCTAAACTCAACTTGTTTCGTCAATTAATCTATATAGATTCATTAAATATTATTTTGAAACGTTGAATCAAAATTCATGCCTCAAAATATACATGTATTAATTTATCCATCAATGTCTTATTTACTACATAAGAAAAAGTGGGATGTTTAAAAAATACCATTAATTCTATATTATGGTGGTGAACCAATTCAAATCATAAATATTTTAGAGTGTAATTAGTGATTTGATAATATTAAAGTTATAAATCCCCATTGAATCAGTTTTTATACTACCTAACTATCCAATGTAATTTGTAAATAAATAAAAAATCTTATATATTTACCAATTTTATTTTCTCAGGGTATAACCGGTGATTGAACATTGTTTTAAAATCCATCCATAATTGGTTTGGAAGATAAAAATTTAATAATATGGGATCAATCCACTATCAATCAAGGGCGTCAATCAAGAATTAAAATATTTTTACCTTGGATGTATGGGATATTTATGGAATTGAAAAATTTCTTATATCTTCTCTATTCAATAATCGTGAGGATTTATGTTCTGTTATAAAGTATAATGGAGTTTTTGTTGGAATTACTAATTTATATATATGGGTTGAGAATGGCCTAGATCAACTTCTATATCCAAGTCCTGAATATTATAAAGAACCTTTCTTTATAAAAATTAAATTAGGTAGAAAATTATCATGTGGAATATTATCCACTTCTCCCTCTATAGGGTTTACTATGACTTTTCTAGGTTTCATAACCCTATTAATTTTACAGAAAATATATATTTATAAAATATTTATTACAAAATATGTAACATAAAATAACATCACATTAATTTTATAAAAATTTAATAATTTTATAAAGATAAAATAAATCATTATATGAAAAATTTAGACAAAAAAAATATTATTTCCAAGATGCACAATTTAGCTACAGGGTCTCAAAGACTATGAATCAACCCTACTATAAGTCCCTTATTCCACAAACTGGTTTTAATTATTTCATGGAATGGATTAAACTATATATAACTTAAACATGGATTTATTAATTCTACTTCTATTTTATATTCTAGAGTTGAAATATATTAAAATTCAATTAAAATAATAATAATAAAAATTATACTCATTCTTGAAATCCCATGGAAACTCATGAGTCATCATAAAAATTTATTCTCATGCACTTACCCATTAAATACATTTTTATAATATTATCCATTTTATACATTAATTTTTAAATAAATTAATTAATATTTATATCTAATACCATTTTAACTAGTAGAGAGAAATATTTTAGTGTTAGTTAAAATGAAATATTGATATAACTGACGTTAATACTAGACTTTTTAAAATTTATTATTCAAAAAAACATTAAAACGAACTTCCATATTTGGTTTTTATAAAATACAATGTTTAAATTACAAAAAATATAATAAATTTTACATTCAATGTTGAGCTTTTTTAGGAAACTAATGTCAAAACATGATTTTAAATATTTTTTTCTATATAAGATGATGTTGAAAATCATAAAAGTTATATTTTTTAAATAATAAATTTTTTTATATTAAAAATAATATAAAATTTGTTTAATTAAATGTATTAGAATTTTATTTTTTGAAAATAAAGGTTAAATGTCCATTTTATATTACAAGAAGAGTTGAATTGATGATGAATAGAGAATGAATATTCTCAGTATCTATTCTGATGATTTTTGAATAGATCATTAATGTTTAATACATGTGTCAACTATGGTAAGGATGAAACATTTTCCACAACATTTAAAAAGCTAATGACCATGGAAATATATGGTTCCATGATTAAAAGTTAGAATAATATAAAAAGACCCAAAGAAGAAAATAAATCCATAAAGATTATTTTAAGTAAATAATTTTGTGAATTGAATACATTTTATTGGTTTGGAGTTTATGATTAGAAATGGCATGATATTAAATTATTTTCATATAATTAATCTATATATTTTTATAACATGTCTTTAGAAAATATTTCTTCATTAAGAAAATGAATGACTAACTCAACCATATATGGGACATAAGTGGTCAAACCTATGGTTGGTAGTCAACCTCGCTATCCCATTGTTTCATAGGTAAGAGAATACATGGATTGGAGTTTGTGTTCTTTGTTAAGGATGCATATAAGTTATAGATCAACCACACAAGGGCCTCACACAATGACATGTAAGTGTTGTGTATGGTGTGGTATTGGATGTAGAACCTAGGAAACTCGCATAGACCTACTGAATTAATGAATTATCTTATTAATGAGAACATGAATTACTAAAGGATTTATGTTGGATGGTGGTATCATGGTTATTATTTCTGAATTAAAAAACATACACATTTATCATCATTCGTCCAGTCTTATAAGTCTCAATTGTTCAACGGATCTCGGTTGTCTCATATTCACAAGTTTTTTTTATTAAAACTCTTGTAAAATAACGAGAATTTGTGGATGTATGAGAAAAGAAACAATATCATAAATCTCACTCTTAATTTATCTTGTCAAAAAAATGATACTAAAATGTTTTCACCATCTTCATTCATGAAATTGATGTCTCACATTTATGTGATAATTTGATGAATTTTAAAAATTTTAGGTTGATATGATGATGTAGATGAATAAACCAAATATCCATAACAAGATCAAGGTTCCCATTGTATTAATTCATTCCATGATTCATCTGGGAATAACATGAAGAAGAATATATGAGTGATAATTGTACATCAGATAGCCATCAATGCATGGTCAAATGAATTGATAATGTTATCCAATGTTAAATTATAAAAAAATATAACAATTAGGGTTTTTATATTTGAAATATTTGATATCAATAAATATATATGGAGAATTTAATTTCCTTTACTCACCTTGACTTTCTAAGGAGGTGTGGTGTACATTTAATTATAAATGTTGAGGATGGTGTGCGGTTTGAACGGAAACAATATAAATATTTGTGAGAGATCACCTAATTAAAGAAAGAAAGAAACTTATTTTTAAGAATTGCAAAGAAGAAATTTCTCACATGATCCATTTATGTAGATAACATAAGGAGATTACCCGAATTATTCATTTGAAGGAGGTCCGATTAAGTTATTCTTAATTTCATGATGTGAGTAATGATTATAAGAGAATATGCAAACCCCAAATGTAACACACCAAGATTTTATGAGAAGTATTCTTTTTAATTTAATTTATGTCTTGTGTTTTACGCTACACCATGGTTATGTTACACTATACAAAACCCCATATTAGCATTTAGTATACACAAACACTATTCTTAGCTTATGTTGCATGCAAGAGTGGCTTTCCTCAATAGCGTGCATTGTACGCAATACCGAGTCTCACTAAACAACTATAAATTGATATTATGATCTATCCATTATGAATAGTGTTAACCACATTTTTAATTTTATAAAAATATCATTTATCTTACACATATTCTAGAACATGGTATGAGAACCAAATTAATTTTTTGGGTAATATGAGTATTTTTAAAAAAATGATGTTTTGCCGCTTTTTGATGGCGCAACCAATTTTAATCTAGTTTTTAACATGTTTATAAGTTCAATTTTTCAAAATAAACTTATTCATTTCATTAAATATATAGAAATTATCTTTGGATAATTTTTTAATATTTTTTTGTTAAATTTCATATTTTTAGGAATTGTAAAAATACGATAAATTATAATTAAAAACCATTTTTTTCATCTTGATAATTTATATGGTTAAATTATAATATTGAAAGGTTTTTGTAACATCCCAGGTAAATAAAGAATAAAGAATTTTCATATTTATTAATATTTACAAATTAAATATTAATTTTTTTAAAGGGGTTGCTATGTTTGATAGCGTACCCGATACGCAACAAAGAGTTTCATTGAAATCTTACGTTGCACACTAGTAATAAAATAATATTATTTTAAATGGTAGTTAACACATAGCCGTTTTATTGGCGGGAAAGGATAGAAATATCTAAAATATTATTATATATGTTTTTTAAATGTTTTTACATTTATCTAATAAAAGATAAAGGCTTAAAATACGGAAAGAATTTAATTTTAGACATATATACCCTAATTTTCACTAAAGGTTCACTTATCGCCTTTTGATGGTGAACCGTAATTAAATATAATTTTGTTCACTCTCATACATTCGATTGGACCAAATAAAACTTTTCTTTAGAATCGGGACATCAGAATTTACTTTGTGTAAATTTTTCATATTTTTCCGATAAAGTTCATTTTTTAATGAATAGTGTAAAATGTTGTATTTTAATTCAAAACATCTTTTTAATATAATTTATTTATATTATTACATTATCTTCTGAATTGGTTTTAAAGTGAAATTAGATTATATTTTTACCATTAAATCCAATAGTGGTCGTTGGAATTAATTTCACTTTGAAATCAGACTTAAACTAGTGTCAATCTTTTGATACTTATTGTTTCATAAAAACACGCTATTTGCTCTGACAACGGGAATTAATTCTTAAATTAATTAATGAAACTTATATTTTTTGAATTTTTTAAAATGGACTTCATTTTTGAATTTTGAATGTCAAATATAGCTTAGGGTGATGTTTTGGTATTTTCTGAAAAACTACAATTTTTGATGAATAGTGAAACCACTAAGTGGTACTTATAAAAACTGATTTTTCATTTAAATGAATTTTTACCACCTCTATGTTTTGAATTTCAAAAATCCTACATACATGATTGTCATTAAGAAGTAAAATTTGGTTCAATGGGATTAAAATAATTTTTGTTGAATAATAACTTTTAAGTTTTTAATCGCGATTAGAGGTAATTAGTGTAGTTTAAGGTAAAAATAATGTTTTAATAATATGGAATGACCTAGACACATGTCCTACCCTTATTGTATATGTCATGGCCGACCAAAAAAATCCATGGGTGAACTTGGGGACCCCATGGAGCCACTTTAGAAGGAAAATAACATTAATATCTTTTTATTTAATGTTAAAGTAAAAATGTCACAAACATGAGTTGTTTTACTAAAACAATTTTTAAATAGGGTTATACAAGTCAGATTTTTTGACTATAAATATTAATTAGAAAGATAAAACTATTTCCTAAATAATTATTTTTTTTATAATTTTTAGACATTAAATAAATTAAATTATTTATGGCACCATGATGATGCAGCGATTACCTCATTATTTAACGATTTAAATAAAATTAAAATATAATGTAAAATATAAGACCTACACTTGTCAAAAACATATTTGTTGGGTATATTTAGAACACTTATCACCTTATCCTCAAATTATATCAATGTGGGACCTTTTAAATCCTAAACGCATTTTAAAATAAATTAACATTTCTTTACTTTCCAAGAGTGACCCTCCTCTCCTCTTATAAAAGGCCCCCACCTCTACCACCTTACCCACACTTCCAAAGCCTTTGGCTCGGACAATACCTGCCAATTTTGTCTGTCCACATCCCTCTATAACTCTTAGAAGCCTCACTTTGGGCATAAGTCTTCCCAAGGAAGCCATTGAGCTCAAATCTAAGAGAGTTACCCGATTTTAAGGTAATGTCTTCACTTGTGTCCATTTGTTTTATTTTGTTTCTCCAACCCCTTAAACTCTTTTTATTCATTTATTTTGTAACAAATCCAGTATCTTAAATATAATAGGATGTTTTTATAATATTATTTCGAGATAAAATTACTCAGACCTACATCTATGGGTTAAATAACATATTGTTTCCGTGGATGGCGAATTTCTGCCTCACAAAACGATGATTGTTCAATATTCTTCCAACACATTAAAAGGTGGCCATTACGATGTCACTATATTTATATATGATATATAATATTTTTATTACTTCCTTAAGCTTCTGTATTTTTCATTTATGGCACACCTTCATGGCTTTCAATATGGGTATACGTGATATCTTCATTTTAAGAAGTGCGGACTACCGCCCCCTCAAAGTGATTTGATTCGTTAATGTCATATGTGGGACATATAAAGGATGAATTTAAAGTTATTATACATGATGTTATACTAGAATTATAATATACCTTTATAAAATTATTTTTTTCTTTCCATTAATGTATGAGATAGAAATGAAAGTAGCGTTCATGCGTACGTACGGCTTACCGTCTCCATGAACGGTGCATTTCATTTCTTATCCCCAAATGTAATGTACTATTATAAAAAAATATATATAATAGATATATATGATGTATGTTACATCTAAATGATTAATATAATTCTGGAATTAAAATATATATATCTATCATTTAGTTTTAATTCCATTAATATGACATAGAAATGAAAGTAGCGTTCATGCGTACGTACGGCTTACTGTCTCCATGAACAATGAATTTCATTTCTTACCTATAAATGAATATCTAATATTATAATTATATGTATATTCTGGATATATATAATATATATGATATCCAAATCATGAATATCATTCTGGATATAATGAACCATTGACCACAAGAACAACATGTAATTCTAAGAAGTCCACTTCCGACTTAAGAACCAAATATCGACAAAACAAACATTAATAACATAAATGATTACATAATGTTTATAACATGTCAATAAGTGATATAAAAGGAATAATGAACTTCAAAAAGGTTTTTAAGCAAGTAGAAATTAACTCAAGTTTATTATTCACGATGTTAATGAATGATCGAGTCAAGTCGGACCCGAGGTAAGGGACTTCGTCTCAATCTCCTTTCATTGAGGCATATTTCGTTTTGTACACCACTTTCTTTTATATGGTGTATAAACCCCTTTGACTTTTACTTTTATAAAAAAGGAATCTTTTTCTATGAAGCATTTTACTAAACGACAAAAAGGAATGTTTATTTTAACGTACGCGGTGACAACGACATTTTCCGCCGCCGTGAGTATTATTTTGTCTTTGGCTTCCTCAACAAGCTGTAATGTTTTTTAAGTGAAATAAATACCATATACTCTTTTATGTATTTTGGTATTGAAAATGGTTTTTTATAATGTATTTGTTATGTAAATATATTTAAGTCATATATTGTGATCAAAGTGTGGAAATGTTTTCTTTCCATTATATTTGTTCTATGTCTTATGATTTTATAATGGTACTTGGACATTTTACGGGTGGTTACGTGATAAACCATATGACAGGTGGTGCCGTGAATACCAGGACGGGTGGTTACATTATAAACTCCAATGCATTGGGTTTGGAAGTCAGCCGTATGGCTATTCATTAAGTGATATGTGTGGAAGTTGACCGTACGGTTATTCCATTTAAGTATGTTTATGTCCCAAGTTACCTTTATATGTTATGTGATCTTTATATGGGTTTTATGGTAATCTTTTGGTTACAAAAGGGTAAGTAATGATCTTTTATTCAGTGAAGAGTTTTTACTACTTCATAAAGGTGAAAAGTATAACTTTGATAAAGTATACATGGTTTACTTGTTCTTTTGATAAACTAATAGTTTTCATTATTTGTGTATCCCTTACTGAGCTTTTTATGCACAACACATGTTTTTTTGAAATGTTTTTCACATGACTTAATGTGGAATAGGGTCAAGGATGAGATCAAGGGAAAGTCATGCTATATAAAACATGTAACTAGACATGTTTCTTTTTAAGAGTTTTTTATTCTATGGAAACTTAGAAGAAGTGTCTACTTTGTAATCTTTTGAGATGTAATAGTTATATACTAATTCTCTAAAACTCTAAACCTGAAAAGATCCTCAATGTGAATTATTCATATAATTAAATATTAAGTAAGGTTTAAGGCCGAGGCCTTATAGTTTTAAAGTATAAATTAAATATATTTTTAATATTTAATATATTTTAAGTCATTATCATTAATTTTACATTGAATTCACAAGTAATCAAATTTCAATCTTTTTCAATGTTTTATCTTTTAAAACCCGTTTTGTCAACAACGAGATTAATTTTAAATTAATTATTGCAACTTAGGTGTTTTGAATTTGGAAAAGAAGATTTCATATTTTAATTCATTAGGTCTAAATTATGTTAATAGGCTATTTTTTATTTTTAAAAATTCTGAATAGTAACTACGGTAAATTTTATTTACTATAGTTAAAGGTAAGTTGGGTAAATAAGGGTAAAAATAAGATTATACAATTACCCTAAAACCTGCCTAAATTCTATTGGATGAATATATGTCGACCCAAATAATCTAAGGGTCGAAATAGATACATATCATGGAATTTTAACCATGAAAATAATGTAATTATTATTAAAACAAAAGAAAGTGACAAATGTCACTCTCTTATATCTTATAAGTGTAATAAATTTTATTTAGTGATAAAATTCATAACGCATCAATCATAATTAGTCACCAGAAATATAATAAAATTATCTACATCATTTGAATTTATTTATAATTTTTAGGGATTAAATAATTATCATTAATGGTGACACAATAGTGATGTAGAAATTATTTTATTGATTGAAATATCAAATAAATGGTTTTAAAAATATTAAAATAAATATTATATGAACAACCTAATGTGCTTCACAAAATTTCAAGATTAATATTAAATTTTATGGATCTATTAAATATTTTGGTTCGAATATATCTTCTGTGTGGATTTTATTTAATTTCAAATAATTGAATAGTGTCAAAATTGACACAATTGATATTTTATAAAAATAACATTTTATTAAATTGTTAAAAAATCACAAAAATATTGAAAAATTATAAATTAAAATTTATATGTTCTAAAATGTCATAACATATCAAATTATGGAAAATTAATAACACATAAGTAAGTATTTATAATGATTTAAAATTTAAAATATTATTACCACAAATAAAATTAAATAGATTAAATAAGGATAAATCAAATTGATAAAGTATAAAATAAATTATCAACTTGTATAAATTTTATTTTCTGATGAAATTACAACCCTATATTATCTCATCTTAGAATTTGAGTCATTTTGGATGTTTTTAGGTGGGTTTTGAATTTATTATAAATTAATATTTTTGACGTTTCCAAAAGTGCCCATGTCCTCCCTTATAAAAGGGTACCTCCTACCTCTCCACTTCACAACATTTTGAGCCTTCAATATCGGAAATAACATGTCCATTTATCTTCTCCACTTCCATAGAAACACACTAGAGGTTTTTTTATTTTTCAAATACCAACATTAGTGCCCTAATAAGAGGTTTAGAAGAGGTGCCTCGAAGAATAGTTAATATCCTCTACCGATTTTTCAAATTTATTTCTTCTTCTACTTAATCTTATTTATTTGTTTAATTATAAAGTAATAACATAAATATCTCTCATATAATGATATGTTATTATAAACATTAAATAAACCTATTTCACTTTCTATCCATCCTATGTAAAACGAAATCACCACACGTGCGTACGTACGAAATACCTTCTCCACGCTGTGGTGTAATATGTTTTCCACCACCACATTACTTGGATGGGCATAATGGTGTAAAGAATAACAATATATTATTATTATAAAATAATTATAATTCTGAGATATTATTTCATCCACTACAATTCCATTCAATAATTATGGGAACGATATCATCACTCGTCCTTACGTACGGATTACCGTCTCCACGACGCGATGGGATTCATTCTCCTTGTTAACCATTCAAGAATGATTATAAAGTATATATAATGAATATTAATGGTATATATGACATCATAATTATATTTTATTTAGGTATATATATATATATATATATCTGTGTGTGTGTGTCTTCTACTACTTCCATTCAAGTCAATATGGAAATGAAAACAACGTTCATGCAAACATACGATCTACCATCTCTATGAATGGTGTATTTAATTTAATTTATCTATATTATATATATAAAATGAATATATATGATATATAAATCATGTTTCAAATTATTGATGTATTTATATCATGATATAAGTAATAATATCAAGAACAACAAGTCCAAACATGTATGATAAATGAAACGATTTTACCCAAAACACTGATTTCACATAGAATTGATAAATGAACGGGTAATATAAAGTCATAAGTGAATCATATAAGATATAATAAATATTATTATGGTTATATTACAAGTTAATAATATGTTTAAACCCACTATACAGGTGCCTCAGATACATATGGAAGAAACTGGATATGGTAAGGGATTATTCTTTCTCACTTTTATTTCTGTGAGACATAAACCTTAATCACCAACTATTTATTTTGTTTGGTGTGTATGATTACCATGAATGTTTTATGATTTTTGTTATTAAGGTTATTATATTTAAATATTTATGTATTTTTTTATTTTATGACATGTAGGATTCCACTGATTATAATTGTTAAGGGATAATTATTCCAATCTCGTTCTTATCCGGGATTGTTTATTCGTATGTATTTATTGGGGTTCTGTTTATCATCCATGTCCATATTTCTAAAAATGTTTTCATAAAATGTTTACTATTATTACATGTATATTTAAAGTCATTTTTACCCTTTTTTAACTTTTATCACAAGATATGGAAGGTATCTTTCATTTGTTTACCATACAAGGTACTTTTTGACTTTTCCGGCAAAAGTATGAGAAGGATGTTTTTAACATATATGGAATGAATGGATTTATAAGGTTTAATAATACCTTATTTTAATGAATCTTCCTCAACATGATTTCATAATTATTTTCAAGAAACTATTTTTCTTTTAAAATTGCATGGCATTTTGTAAAAAGAAATTGGTTTTGAACAAGAGAGGATATTTTTGTCAAGAATTCATTTCAATTGTTTTATCGAAACTATTTTCCATGTAATATGAAATTATTTAGTATGTTTATGTTTCAAGTATAATGTCTATATTATTTATATGTTTTTATTTTTATTATGATGAAATTAAATCCATTCGTTTTATATGGATTATGTTATGATGGGATGATGTTTATGAAACCCATTTTTTTCATTGGGTTATGATGAATGATTTATGTTTATCTTGTGGCACACAAAATAATGATTTCAATATGAGATGGTTGGGACCTATATCAACCTCAAATTCATTGGTTAAAGATTTATAACTCATTGGATAGACATGTCTGGAATGACAAGTAAATCCGGTTAAGTAATACAGGGTTGGAACGACAAGTAAACTCTGTTCAGTAATAGACTTTTTCTACTATGATTGTATTGGGATCAATGCCTTGGCTACTATGGAAATCATATCATGTGATTTATGGTTTTCCAAAATTCCATGTTTTATTCCCATTCCATTTTATCATGATTAATGCTCCTTTATGATCAATGCCTTATGTATTGCTATAATTTTTGTCATGTTCATGTTTTTATGTTCAAATGTTTAGGGATTGTTCTATGTTATCCATGTTTACCCTCACTGAGCATTTGAGCTCACCCTATTTTATGTTTTAATTTCCCAAGGATATAAATAAAGGTTTTAAGTAAGAATAAAAGGGGAAGATATTTATGGAAGATATTGAATATCTTTCACCATGATTAGAAGATCATGTTCTGAGTATCCAAAGACACTAATGTAATACGGTATTTGGGAATGAATTTTTGTCATGTATTAATTATTATAAAAAAGTAATGTAATTTCTATGTATGTCAAGATTTGGGTCTCTACAATTGGAATTAGACTAATGGTTTAGTCAACATTTGGAAACAGGGATGCTAAAACTTTAGTGAGATCTCTAGAGATATTTCCAAGGTATATCTAGATATGTCTCTAAGTTCATGTATAATTATTGGATAAAATCCATATAATTAAGATAATGATCATGAATAACCTAGGATAAAACCAAATATTTTAGATATTGAAGGTAATTCCCATTTATTTTCCTAATATGATTTTTCCTCTCACACTATTCTTTTTGGGTTTTAGATGATGGCTAGATCCTGAAGGAACTGAGTTGATCAATGTAATGGAAAATTCAATGATTGTATTACTGAAAAAACCAATGTTATGGGAGATGGAGTAAAAAATCGTATTGCTATACTTACACAAACTATGAATCATTCTGGACTTCCAAATGAGTAGAGAAGTGAAAAATATTCTATTAAGTCCTTCATGAGGCAACATACACCTCTTTCAGTGGGTCTTTTGATCCACATGTTGCTGAACAATGGATCAGTACCATTGATATGATACTTTCCATGCTTCACTGTTTTGGACATGAAAAATACATTTTATCTATTTACCATTTAAAAGGCGAAGTAGGCTTGTGGGGGACTCTAATGAAGAATTCAAGGCCCCAATATGAAATTGATCCCATGGAATGGGACGAGTTAAAGAACTTTCTTTTTCAATAAGTACTTCCCTCATATTCTTCGAAAAAATATGGAAAAGGTGTTCCTTGATCTAAAGAAAAAAGATGATGAATCTGTAGGTATATACGAGGAAAATTTAACAAGGCTTGAAAGGTATGAATTTGGCGTTGTCATCCAACCTAAAATTAAAGTTTATTGATTCTTCAGTGGCTTAAAACCAAGTCTTCAAAGGGAATTAGTGATAAAAGACTTCAGTAGCTATGAAGAAATTGTACGTTGTGCTATAATGGTAGAACTGGAAGTTGGTGTTACATATCAATCTCATGGTTTTTCAAAGAAACAAAATATATAGTTCAAGGAGAAATATCAAAATAATGGTGAAAATATGACGAATGTTTCGTTATGCTTAGAGTGTGGAATGAAGTATGGTGAAGATTGTATTAAAGGGACTAGAAAATATTTTAAGTGTGGAAAAGAATGTCATCGAGCATCTGAATGTCAATGTAATTGAAAAAAGGTAAAAAATGATGTGAATAGAGAAAATACTACATAGAATGCACCACCAACACTTCAATGCTACAAGTGCAAGGAAATGGGGCATTATGAAAACCAATTCCCTAATCCAAGGGTTAATGATGATCGACATCAACAACCTCTTAAGGAATAGGAAGAAGGGAAGTTACATGCGATCACTATTGGCGATGATGAGTATGACGATGATGTGGTGGAATAATTAAGTGTTTATGTAACATGATTTCAAAATAATGTTATGGAATCTCATTTATAGTATCATGGAATATTGGAATATCTATGTATTGGTTTATTGCAGTTTTCAATAATTGTATGGTACCGATAACCATGAAAAGTGATTGAAATATTTTTGGAAAGAAGTTGATATGAACATAATGAAGAGATAAGGATAAAATAATATGTTTTATAGTATTAATGAGCTCGTGACTGATATAAGGACAAAGTGACATCATGGTTTGGATATATAGAAATTTTTGGATTTTGGTATGTGGAAAGAGTTAAATTTTTTCAACATTCATATTTTTACTAATGTTAAATGGGTATTCATTTTTCATGAGAATACATTATTTATAGTTTTAACATGTTTGGAATGTGACCAACAACATAATATATCTTATGATATATGGGGGATAAATAATGGTATTCACATGCTTGTTAGATGACCATTTTAGTAATCATTTTCTTTATACTATGAGATTGGAAATAAATATTTTGGATAAGCCTAAAGAATGGAATGGATTATGTTATACATCAGATAGTCTTGTTTAAGGCTAGAAAACTTTGGATATTATTTCTGAAATGTTATAATAGTCTTGTTTTCGAAAAAAGGACAACTAGTAGGACGTGTGACAACCCGTCACGTTGGACAAGGATGCAGTAATTGAACCCACAACCAAAGTTTAACATGCCCTTATCACCTACCACTGGCCTACATGAAGACCCTGGTTAGTAGAAACTAGTTTTATTTTATTAATCGGTATGATAGATGATGTGTAAGTCCATTTTTGGGACCATATGTGATTAGTCTCACCATAAATGGACATTTTTATATTTAATAAATTTCTCTAACCTTATGTTTGAGATAGATGGAATTAATAATCATTCTATTTCATATTCTGCTAAAACTTCATGAATGAAAAATTGAACTTCATTTCCTTAAGTGATAAAGTGGAAATTTTTCAAGGCACGAAAAAATGTGCGATTGTACCAAAATTAAGTAAGTATTTATTTTAATTCCAAAATTATTCAACATTAGGGAAATGATATTAAAAACCAAAAAATGTTTCCATGTTCCCTCATATATGATGAATCTGATGGTACCTTAGATCATCAAAAATGGGTGGCATTGTGATTGTTGGTTTTTTCATAGACATTTCCTCTATAACTCTTCATCAGAAGTTGATGGTTAGATTTAACTTCCATGTGGAAACCCATTGCTGAGTTACTTTGGGCAACCGTTATGATTCTAACATTACATTTTAAAATTATGTTTTAATATTAATTTTTATGATGTGGGATTCTATGAAATAAACTTTCAAGTAGTAAAAATTTATAACCTCAACGAATTTAGAGGGAGAAATTCATTTTAAGGGGGGTAAGAATGTAACACCCCGAGATTTGATGAGAAGTATTATTTTTAATTTCATTGATGTCTTGTGTTTTAAGCTAAAAAAATATTAAATTTTAATATATGAAACCCCTTATTTTCTAGTAGTATACGCAAACACTATTCTTAGCTTCTGCTGCATGCAAGACTGAGCTTCCTCAATAGCGTGTGTTGTACTCAATACCGAGTTTCACTAAAAAAGATATATTGTTATTATGAACTAGCCGCTATGATTAGTATTAACCACATTTTGAATTTTATAACAATATCATTCATCTTAAACATATTCTAGAACATGGTACAAGAAAAAAATAAATTTTTGGGTGAAACAAGTATTTTTCAAAAAAATACAATTTTTCCGACTTTTAATGGAAAAAACACTTTAAATCTAGTTTTTGACATGTTTATAAGTTCAATTTTACAAAAAAACATATTTATTTCAATAAGGATATAAAAATTAACTTTGGATAATGCTTTAATTTTTTCTGTTAACTTTCATATTTTGATTAAAAATAAAAATATGCTAAATATTAATTAAAAACAACCTTTTCATCAATATAATTTATATGGTTAAATTATAATATTTAATGGTTATAAAGTATAAATAGAATAAATTTTTTCCATTTAATATAATTTAAGTCATTATCATTAATTTTAAATTGAATTAATAGGTAAAATCATTTCAATCTTTTGCAATGTATTATCATTTCAAACCAATTTTCTCAACAATGAGATTGATCTAATATTTATTACTACAACATCTATGTTTTTAATTTTGAAAAATATATTTTATATTTGAATTCATTAGTTCCAAATTATGTTAATATACTAGTTTTTATTTTTAGGCATTATGAATAGTAATTATGGTAAATTTTATTTACTATAGTTAAAAGTAAATCGGGCAATTAAGGGTAAAAATAAGATTATAAAATTACCCTAACACTGGCCAAAATTATATTGGATGAATAAAAGTCGACCCATATCACCTAAGGGTCGAAATAGATTCATTTTATGGATTTTTGACCATGAAAATGATGTAATAATTATTAAAACCAAATAAAGTGACAACATGTCACTCTCTTATATCTTATATGTGTATTAATTTTAATTTAGTGATAAAATTCATAAAACATTGAACATAAATAATCATCAGAAATATAAAAAACTTATCTAAATCATGTGAATTTATTTAGAATTTTTAGGGATTAAATAATTTTCATTAATGGTGACACAATAGTGATCCATAAATTGTTTTATTGATTGAAATATCAAATAAATGGTTTTAATAATATGGAAATAAATATTATATGAACTATTGAATTTGGTCCACAATTTTTGAAGATGAATATTACATGATATGGATATATTAAATATTTTGGATTGAATATATCTTCTTTCTGGATATTATTTAAATAAAAATAATTTAATATAGTCATAATTTACACTATTGATATTTTATAAAAAATACATATTAATAAATTGTTTAATAATTACAAAAATATTTAAAAATTATTAATTGAAAATTATATGGTTTAAAATTTCATAAAGTATTCAATTATAGACAATTAAAAACAAATTAATAAGTATTTATAACGATTTAAAATTTAAAATATTATTACCAAAAATAAAATTAAATATATTAAATAAGGATAAATCAAATTGATAAGGTTTAAAAAAAATTCCCAACATGTATAAATTTATTGGATGATGAGATTATAACCCTAACTCATATTATATTTTAATTTGAGTCATTTTGATGGTTTTTTGGTGGGATTTGAATTTATTATAAATTAATATTTTTGAGGTTTCCAAAAGTGCCCCTCTCCTCCCTTATAAAAGGGCACCTCCTTTCTCTCATCATCAAAATGTTTTGAGCCTTAATGCTCGGAAAAAAATGGTCGGTTTCTTTTCTCCACTTCCATTGCAATATACTAGATGTCCTGGTATTCTTCAAAGTCCATCTTTAGTGCCCAACGAGGAGGTTTAGAAGAGGCGTGTCGAAGAAGTGGTAATATCCTTTACCGATTATTTCAAATTTATTTCTTCTTTTACATCCTCTTAATTATTTATTTCATTATAAATTAATAACATCAGTATCACTCATATAATGATATGTTATTATAAATATGAAACAACCCTATTTCACTTTATATCCATCCTATGGAAAATAAAATCACCACGCGTGCGTACGTATGGAATACCGTCTTCAGGTCGTGGTGTAATCTATTTTCCACCACCACCTTACTTGGATGGTAATGATGGTGTAAATAGAAACTCTATATGATTATTATAACATAAATCTAATTCTGAGATATTATATCATCCACTCCCATTCCATTCAATAATTATGGGAACGATATCATCGCTCGTGCGTACATACGGATTACCGTCTCCACGATGTGATGAGATTCATTCTCCATGTTAACCATTCAAAAATGTTTATAAAGTATATATAATGATTAATAATGAGATATATTAAATAATAATTCTACTGGATTTATGTATGTATATTTATATATATGTCACCCACTTAATTTCATTCAAGTCAATAATAAAGGAAAACAATGTTCATGCGTACGTATGACCTACCGTCTCCATGAATACTGTATTTCATTTCATGTATGTATATTATATATATATATATATTGAATATATATGATATATAAATCATGGTTCATATTATAGAAGTAAATAAATCCTGATCTAATTAATAATATCAAGAACAACTAGTCCAGACACGTACGATAAATGAAATGATATTACCCAAAACACTGCTTTAAAATGGAATTGACCAATGAATGGGTAATATAAAGTCATAAGAGATTCAAATATGATAGCATAAATATTATTATGGTTCTGTTACAAGTAAATAATATGTTTAAACCCACTATATAGGAGTCTCAAACACATACAGAAGAAATTTGACATAAGGTAAGGGATTATTTCATTTCACTATTATTTCTGTGAGACATATGCCTTAATCAACAACTATTTCTTTTGAATGGTGTTTATTATTACCATGCATGATTTATTATTTTTATTATTAAGGATATTATATTTATATATTTATATACTTTTCATTATTTTATGACATGTATGATTCCACTGATTATAATTGGTAAGGGATAATTATTTCAATCTCGTTCTTATCTGGGATTGTTTATTCGTAAGTATTTATTGGGGTTATGTTTATCATCCAAGTCCATGTTTCTAATTTTTGTTCCTGAAAATTTTACTATTCATCCATGTATGTTTAAATTCATTTTTACCCCCCTTTTTGTTTACCACAAGGTATGGAAGGAATCTTTCTTTTGATTACCATATGAGGTACTTTTTGACTTTTCCGGCAAAAGTACGTGAAGAATGTTTTTAACTTATATGGCATGAATGGATTTTTACGGATTCATAATTAATTATTTTAATGAATATCCCTCTACATGATTTCATAATTACTTTCAAAAAAATCTTTTTATTTTAATATTTCATGGCATTTTGGGAAATGAAAATGGTTTTGAAGAAGTGAGGATATTTCCCTCAAGAATTAATTTCATGTGTTTTATCAAATCCATTTTCCATCTAAAATGAAATAATTTAGTGTGTTTATGTTTCATGTATAATGTCTCTATTATTTATAGGGTTTTATTTTTCATATGATGAAATGATATCCATTCGTTTTATATGTATTATGTTATGATGAGATGCTATTTATGAAACCCATTTTATTCATTCAGTTATGATGAATGATTTATGTTTAATTTGTGGCACACGAAAGAATGATTTCATTATGAGATGGGTGCGACCTATATCTCCCTCCAATTCATTGGTTAAAGATTATTATCTCATAAGATAAACATGGATAGAACTACAAGTAAATCTGGTTCAGTAATACAAGGCTGGAACGACATGTAAACCCGGTTCAGTAATGGAATTTGTCTACTATGATGGTCTTGGAAGCAATGCCATGGATACTTCGGAAATCATATCATGTGCTTTATGGTTTTCAGCAATTCCATTTTTTATTCCAAATCCATTTTATCATGATTAATGTTCCTTTATGATCTATGCCTTATGTACTGCTAACATTTATGTCATATTCATGTGTTTATGTTCTAATGTTTTTGGATTGTTTTATGTTCTCCATGTTTACCCTTACTGAGAATTTGATCTCACCCTTTTTATGTTTTATTTTACCCAGTATATAAATAAAGGTTTTAGGTAAGAAAACAAAAGGGTAATATCTTTATGGGAGATGTTTAAGATCTTTTACAATTATTAGAAGATTATATTCCTAGTTTCTAAAGACACTAAACTTATATAGTCTTTGGGCGTCTATTTTTATCATGTTTTATGTATTCGGAAAAAGTAATGTAATATCTATGTATGTCAACCATTGGGTCTCAACACCCAAGGGTTTAAAAAAATAAAAAATCCTTTTTAGCCTTACATAAAATTCATAGGAAGTTAATGATTGATTTGATCTTACAAATGAAAATAACTAATAATGTATATAATATTTCATAAATAATTTGATATCCAATAATATTTGATCATGAATAGTAGAAGGATATTGAGAATGAGAAACCCTTGAGATTTCTAAGTAATGTAAAGAAGAAGAACATTTGAGTCTTTTTAGGTTTTGAAACACCATTATTATAATTAATTGATTACTAATTAATATAGAACATATAAACACCAAGAATTATTTTAATGTAATGACATAATTATTATCCTAAAAATGTTTCATGTAGTATATGCATTACAAATGACATATGTGATTGTATTGGTACATTATGTTATCGAAGCCATTTTCATTATATGGTGTTGAGGATAAATTAGTAAAGAATAACATGGTAAAAAATTGATAAATAGAACATAAAATAGAAAGAATAAAATAATAAATGTTCTAGGTATTAAGAAGACCAGGAATTGTATCTAACATGCATGAATTCTGTTAAAAGAATCACTTGAGATTGTGTCATAATATTCATGCATAAAATATTATTAATTGTGGGAATCACATGCACACATTGAATTGATACATGAGAATCATTAGATTAAACACATAATATATTTTTGGTTATTATTTCACTGAGGAATTTCATCACAGGTAGGTGATCATAAAAAATTGACCAGGACTAATAATATATAAAGTTACTTGAATATGAGTACATGAGAGAGTAAAATCTCTCAGTCTCATGGAGGAAAATCAATATCTACTGGTCTAGAATAAATCATGTTGTTGAATAGATCATCCCGCAAAGGATCAAGCCTTGAATAAGGATGTAGAATCTAGGATGTAGTATAATGATCCTACTATGTGACTCAAGTGTGTAAAGGAAATTGTGGAATGTGAAAACCCTTTATGATGTACAAAAAATATCCTGATATCTGGACTCATGATTTGTAATATAAGGTACTTATATATTTCTGAATTTAATTTATTTATATAGTGTAAAATTTATGTTTTTTGGATTAACTAGTACAATAAAGAGTAGTCTATCAGTGACACTAAACATTGTAAATAACTTTGTTTAGAGTTTATATTTAATTTATCATTCGAGGTGAGGTTTTGAGAAACAAGATGAGTGAATCTAGGAGTAAAACATTCATATAGGTTGAATTGAGAGGGGAATAATTTTATAGATAAAATGGATAATTTATACACCCCACCACCTCTCAGTAATCTCACACTGATCTGGGCTCTACAATTGTTATCAAAGGGATGGTCACATTTATATGATATACAAAACTAAATTTAATATAGAATATAAATTCTATAAATAGTAGGGGGTTCCAACATTTTTTTGAATAAACTGAACTGGATATAAGGACACAATGTACCATATATACAATCAAGTGTTGTAAAATTAAGAGATGTAGTAATTATGTAATTAGAAACCTATTATGAGAATGATACTATGAATTATAAAAATAAAAAGAAATTTTAAATGGATGGTAAATATATTAAATATATCTTGATGTCACACTATGAGATATTATACAATAACTTCATGGGACTCCCATCTACTAAAGAGATTTCAGAAAAACTCAAGAAAATTTTTGAGGGGAATATTAAAATATTTGAGGATAAACTACATGTTTGGTGAAGAAAATTTTAAGGTATAAAAATGGATAATGATGAGAGTATTTATAAATAAATTTTAGAAGTAAATTATATTGTTTGTATCATCAGTGGATTTGGAGATAAGTTGGATGACTCAAAAATTATGAAGTTACTGATTACAAACATTCAATATAGATGTGATCCAAATCGTTCTTCATTGAAAAAATAGTGAGATTCTTCACTAGATGAACCTCACAATATTCTCATATAATATGAAATGATAAAAAATCATTCTTTCAATAAGAAATAAAATGATGTGACTGAAATTCAATCCATGATAAATGGTAAAGTTGATGATATGGAAGAAAAAAAAGTTATGTGATTATAAAGATAAATAAGAAATTATGGTATATTTTAAATAATATACTTATTTAAAAATATGTATAATAATGGTAGATGGGGAAAAGTAATGAATCTACAAAATAGATTTAACAGTAATATATTTTTACAATTTTTAGGTGACTATCCATAGAAAAAATCTAATGTCACTAAGACCGATGAGGATGGAGACTTGTTCAATGGAAAATCTATGAAAATAATAAGGATAATCAGAGATGGATAATGGTAATTTATTGAAGAGTAATTGATGAATTATGAAATATTGGGATGTTTGTGAATATTAATTATAAATAAGATGGACAAACGATTAATGAAATTATCCAAATCAGTTGTGTTTAATAGGTAAATAAAATATAATAATCATTTGAAGGTGAAAAGGTATAAGATATAACTATGCTAGAATGGTTGTTAAAATATAATCTTAAGTATACAGTTTAGAATATAATTAAACTAGAAAATATGTAATGAAAACTAAAAAACAATAAAGAAGATGGTGACTATAAATAAGAGACACATTTTAAAAAGACAAGGGAATATATGAAGGATGTAGATTATATAAAAGAAACTAAATGTTTTTTAAGAAACATAATCATGAATATAATAGAATAACAAGAAATTAGTTTCATTTATTAATGAATTTATTTTAATAAAAGATAAACATGAAAATATTCTCACTATTGATGAATAAAAACATATTGAGAAAGTGGGACAATTATTTGAGATAAGATCTATATGATTTTTTTTTAAAATTCAATTACATAAGATGAAATATTATGTCACCAATTTAATTAAAATTAAGGGTAAATAATCACAAGTGAAGGGGAAAAGGTTCCATAGGAAATGGATGAGGTTATACCTAATAAAATATAGATATATAGTAAATTTATTTTCAATTGTGTAGTCCTAAAATAAATGACTTAAACCTACTGAACCATAAAAACAAATGATAAAAAATCTCCCGAAATGAATTATTGGACTAGTTTGATTAGATGGTTTCCTCCAAGAAGAAATAAATGTAATATGTTAAATAAAGTGACTATAATATTTAGAGTCAACCAATAATTAGTTTATAAGATCATGGCTCAAAAGATACTACTGGTTTTTTGTATTGTTTTCTCATAATTTTTATTCATACTAGTATAATATGTGACTAACCTGAAATAGACATGAATCAATGGGAAGTAGTGAAAATAAAAATATTTCATATTTATAGTGAATATAATATATAAAAATGAAATTGTATAATCTTACAGAATAAAAAAATATTAATTATTTGATGATGTTTTGAGAATATGTTAGAAATATATTCAAAAAGATAAAATATTCTTCGAAATATAGAAAACTGAAAAATTAATGTCAATATATCAATAATAACATCCCTATTTTACTAAGGTAAGTGGACTCAATTGGAAAATATCAGTGATTCCTGCGAAAACTCTTATAAGACCAAGAATTATTGGAAATAATTCCAATTATTTTTTGCAGAAAATTAATGGAAATTGAATAAATAATTTTAATAAGCTGAAAAACATTCTAATTCTAAAGAAAAAATGTGGCTATTGAATTTGAGGAGAAATTTCATAACAATTCATATACAATTTAAGAATTTTAAATAATTTTTATTTGAAAGGTATGAATTTGCTAGGCCTGGCATAAAAAATTATATTGAAATTTACCAACCAAAGAAGATGGAATAAATAATATTTTTCAAGAACAAAGGAATGATTTTTTATACTATGGAGGAAAATGAATCTACCTCAGAAGTATCATGTTAGGAAGAATATTCAATCACACATTCTGATAAAAATAAGATAGAGGGATCATTCATATATTATCCTAAGAAAAATAATAAGAAATAAAAGTCGGGAGGAAACTCTCAACCTCAATGTGTCTCCTAAAATACTTTAGGTCCCTCTATATTATCATATTATTTTTATATGAACTAAAATGTATATAATTGAAGGGGAATAAGTTTTAATCCAATAGAATACATATTTCCATGACGATGAATGGATTTTATACCTTCAGTGGGAGAAACATTTAAATTGAGGTATGCTCATCACATTTTAAAATTATCCTTGATTATGTAAAATATATTCTCAAGGGGGTGATGGATCATGAAAAATAAAAGATGAAATGATGAGTAATGTTTTATACAAATGGATTGTTTTGAAATATTTTTTATGTTTTATACATGATATTTATTAGAAAAATACCCAAAATATCTTTCAAATAAAGAATATGGAATGAGATTGAGAATGGTATCACATTTTTGAATATTTGTTGGATATCATTGATTATTAGATGAAATAACTATAATTTTCTACATCAAGTTATCCCACATAGACATATAGTATATTATCTAAAAGCTAATTTCTTTTTTAAAAGTGTGAATTCATTCCATGAGATGATATTAATCTCATATTCTATATTTTAATATGGTGTTTAGGTAATTTATTATAAATACACATTTCTATTTATTATCAATAAGGGGGATAATGAATGGGAGGGAGATTCACATTTTTTGTAGGTTAATTAGTTATGGGTGTGGACAAAAAATTCAAATTGGAATATTATTGAATCTAATGGTTTTAAATTTTATTTTTCATCGAAAAATCATCAATATTTATTTTAGATTATAAGAAGTGTTCATGTTAATAATTAAAGATAATTTATAATCTTTATTTTAATTATGATAATTGTTGAATCAATCAGTAAGGTCAATGAAATGTGTCGATTGTGAGATGGATTAAACATTTTCCACAATATTTATAATTTGGAGATAATAAAAATAGTTATTTATAAGAATATAAGTTGAAAGTGTTTGTGAGGACAACGTAAAAAATATATTAATCTTCCCTAATTATATTTGATATTTTTTATGTTGAAAATTGAAGACAGTAATATGTTTTGTTATTTATGGTGAGAAAAGTGATAAAATTTTATAATATACTTATAATTAATATAAGTATTTCTATGATGGTATTTATTAAAATAATGGTCCATCTAGATATCCATAAGCCTACCAAGGACCACCTCAACCATATGTGGTAAATATATGGTCAACCGTCTTTTTGGTAGTGAACCGAGATATCCTATATAGGGAGATAATAGATTCACCTTGAATGTTCATGGAAAGGAATCATTTTAGTGGTTTGTGTGTTCTGGTTCAGGGAGTAGAACTCGGGCTACTCATAACATGCCATTAAAATAATTGATTATATTTTAAACATTCACTCAAATGGTCCTATTAACAACATAACCATATTTATTTTTCAAGTTTAAGAAAATATATTAACATATCATCAACCATCTCATCATGTATGTCTCCATAATCTAATGGATCTACTACATCACATATTCAAAGGTTTTCGTCTTCAACCTCCTAAACATTTATTAAATTGAATGCATTCTCGAGATAATAGAGAAATACATTGATGGAAATCCCTAGTGTTCATGAAAAATGAATTGTACTTCTATGTTAATCTCAATATCATTTAGAAAATCGATGTATTATATATATGTGATTATCTACATACTTTTTTAATTCAATGATTGATATGAATATGTAGAGGAATATACCATTAAAGAATAATAAGAACAGGGAATCAATTTTTTTGAAGGCATACAAACAATATTCAAGGCATCAAATGAAGAAGAAAATATATAAGATGATCCTTCCGTGGACATCCGAGACTATATTATCTTGTTAATTGACCATGAATTCACATTTTCATTTTTTGGTGAAAGATAATTCCAACAGTTGTGGAATTAGAATGATTTGAAATATTCTAATAAATTTAGAGAATTTAATGGCAATTTAATATCCTTGAATATTATAGGAGAGGTGTTTTAAATACACCGATAAATACAGAGGCTTAATTTGGAATCAAGTAAGTTCTATTCAAATTTTTGTGAGAGAAATATCCATTAGATAAATAGATATCCCAAATATACTAATATATGAGGAAGAAATATATTATATGATCCATTCATGTGAAATACAAAAGGAGTCTATATTACTTTTTAATGTGGAGGAGGGAGTATGAGTCACTTCATTCTTTCACCGTGGTAGTAAGAATTTAAGGAGCATCATTAAATCCACCAGGTCACATAAAGAATAAAAGGCCCCATGAGTCATACCTTTCTTTTGTGGGAAGTGAACACATTAATTTGTCATGTAAAGGAAAAGAACCAATGAGTCCCTTAATTATTCACAAAGGAGATGAGATCATATTTGATTTAATCACCAATATGATAGGGATCTATGATAGAATAACCCCATGAGATTTCTATGTCTTGTGAACAAGAAGAACCATAAAGTCTTAATAGGTTATATAAATCCCTTATGTTAATTAAGGGATCGTGAAAAAATAAAAATCAAATGAACATCTATTGTTACATGAAGGGATTGATAAATAGTCTCCCCTAAAAATGTTCCATGCAGTAAATGAAAACCATGAACAATACATGTTTTCATTGAGACAGTATGTTATTTGAGATATTTTCATACCATATTACTAACGATAGAAAACAATGGAAAATATGGGGATAACACCATCATAATGATCATATTTAATAAAAAAAAAATTATTGATGTTCTAGGGTTTACGAAGACGATGAAATTTATCTTATATGAATGAAGTTTGTGTGAAGATTCATTATAGATTATGATATATTATTCTTGATTAATATAATATTAATTTCAAAATCACATAAAAACAATAATGTGAGGCTGGTACTTCATCATACTAAAGGAAGATCATCTACCCAATCATTATAGCATTGAGGCTACATGCCATACACCAGTGATAAGAAACACATTAGAAATATTAGTGAGCTGGAATGGTATGTAAAATGGTGTACATTGGCATTTCATATTGAGAAATCTCTTAGAGGAAGGTCAATATATGTTTGAGCTAAGGAAATTTGGATGTGGAATAGATCACCCCATAGTGGATCATGCCTTGAATAAAAAAGGATATTATATTTTTCAATATAAATATCTTCCTCTGTCACTCAACATTGTGATCATAAATATGGATGCCTGTAACATTATGTGTAATAGTATAAAAACCCTCATGTGTAGAATCAAAAGTTATAATATAATGTGACTCTGTATTGGTTACAATAATTTATTAATATAGTATATAATCTATATTGGGGGGGGGGGGGTTAAAAATCATGGAAATGTGTGGGATAACATTGAGACATGACCTTGTGAATCAGTATATTGAATGTCTTTATTTCAATCATCATTCATGGTGAGGTTGTGAGAAACTAGTAGATTTTATTGAGGTAATATACAACTATTGAGGATGAATTTAGAATGGAATAATTTTTAAAAAGAAAAGGGATCACATATTCACCCCTCCACTTATTAGGGATCTAACACTGATTTAGAATCAATAGAATATTTTTTTCAATATCTAGTTTTTAAATAATCATGTTGAATAATTAATCTAAATTGGTTTTAAAAAATATCATTGAAATATATTTTATTATTTTTAGAACATTATATAATACATGAAATCATCCCTTTTAATAAGCATTAAATTACAAAATAAAAATAAAAATAGGTTAAAATTATAAAAATATTTGATGTTTAATAATTAATAGAAAAATTTTCATACATAAAACACTATAAATTTAAAAAATAATCGATCCTTAAAAATAGTTTTTAAATTTAATCCAAATATAGTCAGGATTTATACCCATATATGATGTTACATGATCAAAAAACTAATAAAAAGGGCTGTAAAAAACCTTTGAATACAAGAAATTAGTGTTAAAAATAAGATTAGTAATAGAACTATCCATTTAAAAATATATTGTTATTTCACTAATGATATTGTAAAAAATTAATATAAAGGACTTATAACTGTATTTAACATTAACTATTTTATAATATCACTATGGGATTGAAATATCCCTCATAAATTATGAAAACAATTATATTAAAGATTAAAACACGTGTTAATTAATAAAAAAATTATCTACCTTCATATTTATTTGATTAAATTTATTTGCATGATTGTGAGATAATTGAACATTGACAAAATATTTCCATGGCCTTTATTTTCATATTTAACAACCAAAACACATATAAAAAAATATAAAAAAAAAGAATTAAGAAATTTGAATAAAACAGCCAAATTAAATACTATATTAAAAATTTTACAAACACCACCCATTAATGAGAAAGAAATATATGTATTTCATTCATGTGGGAATAACATTCATAACATCCATTGACCACTGCAATATAATCAAAACAACAGTAATGAAATTTTAACTAATAGTATGTAATAATTATATTAATCTTTTTAACTATCATGGAATAGTGTAAACTGACACCCAATATCTATATTTGAAAATAATATATATATATATATATATATATAACTCTAATATAATCATTCAAATATTCAAAATTTGTTGAAATTTAATCTAGATTCATAATAATATAAAAATTATTGATCTAGTTTTGTATTCAAATATTATAGAGACACAAAATTAGTTATGTAATAAATTATATAAGTATAAATTATATTTATTTAATAAAATAAATATTTACATACAAGGAAAACTACATAAACCAGGGAATGTAGAGAAAATCACTATTAAAAAATATCAATGATATCCTTTTTAGTTGTTATTGATCTATATTATCTTGCAAAAATATCATTTTTCCTCAAAAAATCATAATACATCTCCAACGTAAAATATTTATGGGATAATTTTATTATCCCATCAGGAACATGAGAAGTACCTGACAGTGATGATTATTGAAACTTATTTCCATTTCAAATGTTTCCATTGATTTCAGATACATCTATTTAATTTATATGAAAAATATATATTAACTTGATATAAAAAATAAATATAAATTTAGAAAGAAAAAATACCACATATGTCAACTGGTGAAGATGTCTAACTGAAAAAGTAAAAAATTCCTCTATATTATCTCCAGATCTGGTCACCTACATAGAAGGAATACCTACTAGAATAATAGAACCAATAATATCAAATATCTATACTCTTACTTATATATGCTACATATGTTTATAATTTATATAATCCCTATAATTATATTGGATTTTTTATACTCTAATAAGTTGATGATGATCCACTATATGCAACTCATAGTACATGACTAAGTATGAATAAAAAGCTGGAGGAACATGGAAAGTAGGATTTATCTATCTCTTATATTCCACCAACATAGATTATACAAAAGAATAAATTTTATTTTCTATGAACATATTTATCTCTCATAGATCATACATCATGGAAGATATTTCTCCGTTGTATTCTACCTCTATTAATGCCACACTATGATTAACAAAATATTTTCTAATACTAATAGTCAAATCATATCCTCTTTCATGGATCATTTGTTACTTATTTCATAAAGTAATAACTGAAATGTACATCTTACAATTATGGATAAAAGTCTCTTCTGTCTTTTTCTCCTGATGTTTATCATAAAATGATATATGAAAATTATATATCAGTGATGGAATTTAAAAAATACCATAATTTGGGAAAAATAATATATATATATATATATATATATATTGTATCATTTGTTTCACTTCATTGACCCGGAATAATATTTCCCATCTTTTCATATGCTCTCTATTGCATTTTAAATGGTGGGTAGTGGAGATGGATGGATGAACATAACCACTTTAGATCCACTTGTGGATTTTTCTATTAATGTATCTACTATTTTAACAATGAATTTCTCCTTTATTAAATGAAACCCTCTTTTTGATAATGTATGATGGTATTCCCAATCAAAATTAATAATTTTTATTAATGAATAGAAGATAAAAACAATGTTAGGGGTATTGAGTAATGAAGTCCAAGAGGACCATCATGAACAATATCAACACACTCAGGGGAGAGACTCCAAGATATAATGAATCATATAAGGGTTATTCTAAGAGAAATTTCATTAGAATAATTCATCGATATTGTTACTTTCACATTAAGTGTGAATCAGGATCAATTGGATGATGAGACCTCTACCCATTTAGAAGTGGTAGACAATGGACCATGTAGAGGTAATCCTTATAAGGAGTGTATTGAGAATAATATAAAAACTAGATTCAATTTCATTCGATGTTATTTTATTATCAATAAACCCACAAGAATAATAAGATGATCAATATCCTTATCAAAGAGAGAATAACCTAGTCCATATAAGATATTGAAGGTGACAATAACAAAACTATTGAAATAAAATACAACACATCCTCCTCTCATGGAACGAAGACAAAAAAATATAAATATTTAACTTAATACCATAACTTGAAGGATTATATTGAACATATTTTCCAGGGAAAAAACATTAGGAATTGACAGTTTGAGCCATAATCCATCCATAATAATCATAATGGAGGGGGAGATATCTGATTTATTTATGAGTACACCCAGATCCACAAAAATAAATATGGTTCAAACCAGCATGTCCATATATGAGCTATGGGTGGTATCCACATAGGCTTTATTTCTAGCACACCAAATGAACTAGAAACCAACAGGAAAATAATTCACCCTCTCATTAAGATCCTATGAATTATTTCCCAAACCATGCAACTAGACCTATATAAACTTATACTCAATGAATATTAGTGTACCAATCTTGATGAGGCTAAAAATTTACTCCACGAAGCCCTCACCAACCCCCTTACAATAATATATTATCATATGTTTACTCCATGAACACTGGAAATAAAGTAACATAGAGTAAATATTGACCCCCTTCAGTCAGATTTCCTTATTTGTCAACACAATAAGGTTCCAAATACACCATTCAATAAATTAGTATTTGATCACAATTTCCTTTAACTATAGATGAAACCATATTCTACATGAGCGGGGTTTGTTTTGAGGAAGTGGTGATACATATTGGTTGAGAATGCTCTTAATGATTCTTCATTGAAGTCAAAAATACTAGGGTCCGAATACATATGAATGTTTCTAAAAAAATCAAACTGATGTTGATACAAAAATGTTGGAATGAACATTGGGTGATTGAAATCCTATTCGAAAGTGATTTCTAGGGGTTATAAATTTTTGGAATCCAAAAGTATTACCCACCAAATTATTTTTTCATAAATTTATATCCTTAATCCAAAGATTTCATCAAGACTATGATTGAAGAACTCATAAGGGACCCCAAAACATCTTTTATAGTCTTGACATCTTAACCCCAACGCTCCCAGGTAAATTCCATAATTTCTCCTAAGGAATTTTACATAAATACTATTCACATTTAAAGCCTCACTAGTAATTTATTTTTAAAGTACTTTCATTACTCCAAAAACATTTCTAAGAGATGTGCATTCAAACTCATCTTTTTTTTCATTCTAGTCCAATTGGACATGTGGTAGTGACCATATTCATGATAATTCAATATGATTAATTTCAAAAAAGAAATTCAATTTTTATCATCATAGTTTTTGGTTCCTTGAGAACTGATAGTGATTGAGTTGGGATGAAGGATAGGAACTAGTTAACAATGATTATTGATCCCACGAAATTAATGAAATGATTCTTCTAATTATTGATACACCTAGAGATATTTTTATCCAACCCTAATAGTGACGAATCTGAAACCTTCCAAGATAAATTAGTATTCCCAAATAGTTTATAGGGAATTTTTCTATTAATCCATATAATATCACCAATCACATTTCCTCGTCTATTAAAATAAATATTAGAAGTATAAACACTTCAAATATCATAATTTTTCAATTTTTTATCCACTTACAATATTACATAATTATCTTTTTAATTCCTAGAGTGTATTTCTATATAAAATTTATAAATAGAACCATTTCATCCATTAAGCGGAGATGAGAGATTCTAAAAAAATTACTCCGACCATAAAATGGAAGAATGTTTCATTTATGAATTTCTATACATAGATGTATCTTAAATAAATATTGTGGCATAATAATAACATTGGGTGATGAAGGATCACCATAACATATTCCTAAAATAGACATAAACAAGACACACCTATATCCCCAAACATTTAATGAGAACTTTTGGGAGATTAAACGCCTAAATAAAAAATCATCCAACCAACCAGAGTATCCCATGTAGGACATTACATTCATAAGGAATCCCCACTCTAGTATATTCTATTTTTATCCCATGTCCATTTTGATTTTTTATGTGGTATACAAGGGTGTTTAAATTTATATCTCCAATCATCTACTTTGAAAGAGTAATGAAAGCCTATATAGACCTGACTTTTACAAAGTCTTGTTTCTCCTTGGAAATTTATTTATTAAGGTGAGTAGAGAGTAATCATTTCAACACACTGGTAAACATAATGTAGGGAAAATTAAACATGATTATTGGCACAAAATATTTAGTGGAGGAGGTATCATTCACATTATGAATAAAGAGTAGTGTTGTCACATTATACACTTTAGGTAGTCTATGCCCAAAAGTATTCTTATTTTCATTCCACAATATCTCTTTTAATAAGATCCCACATGACCACATAAAAAGAACCTAGGAATAAATCTATACCAAGAGAACTCTTTTAGTATAGAGATACCAATTCATCCCAATATTTCTTCTCATTAGGTATTCTTTATGAGAATTAGTTATTATTAACAGAAAAAAAATCAAGGAATAGAATCAAGAAAGTCAAAATTTATCTTTGGGAAACCATCCTACATGAAAGAGTTCGCATCAAAAAATAGCAATCTAAAATGAACTTCCACCATACCTCAAACTTCATCATGTTCATTGGTGTATGAATTATAATCCTTGAGAGTTTTTTGATTGTTAGTGAAATTTTTTTATTTTAAATGGGCATGAAATAATGTGGTGGCTTTATCTATCAACATTAACATTGTCTGTTTAGATTTTTTCCAAGACACCCTCTCTTATTCTTGGAACATGTATGATAAATGGATCTTCTTACAATAAATTCCATTAAATAATTTTTTATCCCAGTAATATTCAATTATTTTTTCAGCTTCTTTGATATCTTTTTTACAAATTACAGTCCAAAGAAATTATAATGCTTATTATTTATCTAAGAATCAAGATCAAATTTCGATTTCTTGAACCGATTGTGGAGTCCAACCAATGATTTCTCAAGAATGGTATTAAAACAAGTCCACCAGACTACAATATTATTGTATGGGTTAGTGGTCCACTGACATATGACATGGGTTATCAATTATTCCCTAACCAAAAATAAAATATTGGATATTTTGATTTTAATGTATCTCCATCTTACTACTACTTATGATATCCACCACTTATTAATTTCATTCATCACATGAAATTAAAATTCCCATTTTAGTTGAATATATTAAATATTATTCAAGGGAAATATATAATTTTTAAATAATTTGTTAAAAATTAATTAAATTGAGATATATAATCATTATATACTCTCAATATAGATCTTTATTTCTCTTAAAGATTATCCTACAAGGAGGATAAAAAAATTTATCATACATTGGATCTACTAGTCCATTTTTATCCTAAACTACATTGAGTACATGGAAATTGGATTATTATAATAGTAATATTAAATTCAATTCCCATTCTCCCCACAAGTGAATGATTTTGTAAACATTAAATCTCGTGTCTATAAAAATTTGGTGTCATCTTCTAATGAGAAGAGAAAGACTCTTCCCTATGAGGCACACTAGTAGATCAATAAACAAATTTGAAAAAATAAATTTTCATTTTGCCAAATAATATAATTATTAAAGATATATTAACATAAAAATATAAACAATCCTCATTACATGTTTTTTTTACATTTATGTTCATAATTTTAATAGATTAATTCTATAAAATACAATGCACATATATATTATTAGAATTAAATGATATTTAGAAAAAAAATTCTTATGTAATAATATAATTATAATGATATCTATTATGGTAACTAATACTGATAAAGAAAAAGAAATATTTAAATACAATGAACATAACCAAAGTATAAAAATTGTGTCATTATATTTGTTAGTTTGGAAATTAATTTATAATGTCAGGTTTTTTAACCAAAAAAATGTGTAACTAAAAATGAAAAAATAATAATTAATTAAAAATGGAAAAAACTAAACATCATCTATATATTTAAAATTCCAATTTGAAATAATTTTTTTTATATTTATATAAAAAAATATTAATATAATACTTCTTCAGTCAAAAAAATGATTAACTTAAACTGATGAATACACAATATAAATCAAAAATAAAAAAAAACTATAAAACCTATAGATTTATAAATCCAAGTTAAATAATTTTTTTCATGTTTATTAATCTAAAAATTTGAAAATATTTTTTTAGATGAATAATTTGGAGATATACCATGTGATTCGCATATCCCTTTACTGTTATCATTTCATATCACAATTATTATTTCTACATTGTAATCATTGTCATCATTAGGTAATTGTGTAATAGGTGAAGAATGGTCACATAATACCATGACAATATTACAATTCTTATCACCCAAGTGAGTTTTTCTCACAAGTAAAATGACAACCATTTATCAAATGATGGGATATTAACAAAAAAATATATTCTTCCCATGTGTCTCTAGGATAAGTTGTTCCTCTTTGAAATTAAATCATTTCAAATAAAGGATTTTAAATCCAGAACCATTATGTTTCACACCACTGATAGTGTTAAAATAGTTTAGCAAAAACACTTTTTCTTGAAATTAACTATAATCAATATCACATATATCCTATATAACTTTAAAATATTTTTCTTGTGTATAAACTGTGTTATTCTTCACAAGAAAAATTCAAATCTTTAGTGACGACCTTAAATTCACTATTTTGAATATTAATTATATTAGACTAAATCATTTTGAAAAATGTTTATCCATTAATATAAAAACTAGACCATGTGATTGTAATAAAACATGCCCCCTTTCAATCCATTTCAATTTTTTGGATGTAAATAAATTAGTGTTGAACATCTCCATAAACCATGAAACAAATGATTTTTTATTTTTTAATCATAAACCAATTGTCATTTATTATTAGATACTAAATCTTCAATCCATTAATATATAATGATATATATAAAAGATCCTCAATTGTGATATAGAAAATGTACAAATGTACCTTCATCACTTCATGGCATGGAATTGAAATTACCAATAATCTACAAATCCATTTGCATTAATTTTCGACTATCAAATATCTGGGTATAAGGGGACCAACATTCATTAAATCATATAAATTATTAGAAAATAAATCAATCACATCTAAATATATTTTATTATTTAATATATGCATTGTATAAATACAAATTTTTAAAATATCCCTTCAACCTTTTCATATATATTCCTTTGGGGGACATAAAATGTAAATTAACATGCCCGTATATTATTATCTATCACAACAAATGAATGACCAGATGATTTGTTATGTAATAAAATGATATTAGAAAATACATTTAAAGTTAATAAATTTATTCAAAAAAGTCATTGTCTAAAACATATTTTATATTTTAATCCATTAATATTCTACAAAATGAATTCAAAAGGTACATAACCTCATGATATACATTCTGGTGGGTATAAGAAATATTCAACATAGTGGAATAGATAGTTGTATTCCATCAATACATGAAAACAATTATATTTCATACGTACTTACTTAAAATCAATAAAATACACTAAATATTTAACATTTTAAGTGTACCCACATGATACTTTAATACTTTGAAGTCATTGATAATTTATTATCATATCCCTCTTGATTAATGTGTGCAAAGCCAAAGGTAAATATGTTTAATTTTTTTTATAGTGTAAGCTAACTAGAAATGTATTAATATGGGTGTAAAGTATAGTATTGCAATAAATCCATATTATCTAAATTAGTTTAGGTATATAAAAATTCAAATCAGATTGTGACATGTGTTTTTCTAAATATACATAATGGAATGGTTATATTTTTCCTTAAAAAATCATCAATGTGGTAGATTGAAAAATAAGAACTGATTCTTCCACGTATATGTGTGATGTTCAATACTTCTTATAAATCAAAATGTGACATCTGTACATTTACACATCTCATAATATTCTTTAGCTAATAATGGTTGAAGGGAAAATCCTACTATTGTAAACCATTAAAATCACATTTAATCATTGATAATGATAACCCACTTAAAATAATTATCAATAAAGAGTGTACACTATCGTTATTCCATTCTATAATTTATATTATCATGTACAAATTTTTTAAAATTATAATAATTAGGATACAAAATTTTGTATCGAGGTTTGATTCCTTTATCAATAAGTTCATTTATTTCGAACATTATTATAAAGCATAAAATGAAATACTCTTCCTAGTTTGTATCAAATAACAAGAACAACTATTTCCCATAGAAATTTTAAATCATCAATACGTGGTGATTGAGAAACATCAATATTAGTTCAAATTTTTTGTGGTCCCTATATCATCAATATCGCCATTACATATTTTTCATTAATATATATATATATATATATGGTGAAATATTTTAAACTACAAGAATACTAGTCCATAAACTATTTTGGGTACATGGGATTTGATATGTATTCATTTAATCTATAGAATAATTTATTCTATGATTTATGACATTATTAATAAAAATAGGTAAATTTTTTTCACATACTTTAAAATACCATGAATCAACAAGGTGATGTAGGTTTCTATAAGATATTAATGTTTGATCCAAGGTAGTTCATAACTAAAAATAGAGTTTGGATTGTGATTGTTGTCAATCCATACTTTTTTATCATGGTTTTCATTTGTAATTATAAATACATACATGGATGATCATGGATTTTGAATGTTAAGGGATTATAAAATTAAAACATCCAATTATATTGACGGTGGAATCCTTTCCTACTGTTTTCCCAATTTTGGGGTACAAAAATCGGAGAATGGAGAAATGTAAATATGGAAAAGGGAGTAGTGGTCAATATTTAAGGTGGTTAGGAATATTGTATTTATGTATTTTTTGGGGGTTATTTCACCCAAATATGGAAATGTAATAATGTGAATTTATGATATAAATGCGCATGAAAGATGAGTTTGTTCATAAGTAACTTGTTCTCCCATTGCAACGTCAAAAGAGGTTTTGCGCTCAAGATTAGAATCCTACTCAACATGATAGAAGCATTTTTGTAGTGTAATTGAGGGATATAAATTTACAGATACCCACACTCATGAGTTATAACATTTCAATGAATATCAAGTTCCTCTTTCACATGAAGGACTTGCGTGTGAGTGAGTATTAGATAGAGAAACTTTCATGAAACGTTTCCCATTAGTCTAAAAATACTGTGTGAACATTAAGTAATTGTTGCATGAATGATTAGAAGAAATAAAAAAAATAAGGATTGCATAAAATCCATCTTGAAAGACAAATCCCAAATCATGCATGAATGAGGAAGGTTTTGGGCACATGTGTCATGTTTACTTATAGTAATCATTGAACATCCAACATGTTTGATCTGTGATTTCATGTTCATAAATTCAGGACATCAATGATTGCAATGTCTCAAGCCCGATAAAGACCAATAATTCGATGCAAATCTTTTGAAGAGACCCTGAATGAAAAATTACCCACAATAGTGACCATGTGGGAGTAAATGGATGTGTTCCGAGGGACACAATGTACTATCCCTAACATCATTATAATGGATGTTATCCTTGTATAGAGATACTATGTCTGAACTTTTGAACTCCAGATCCATTGAGGATTAGAGGAATTTGGTAAGACCAAAAACCATTCGGCTTATACTCCTTTAATTCTATTGTTTGTTTTCTAAACATTCTCATCAGACAGGTTTAATAGGTTCCTACAATCATGGGAACAAGATTAATCTGTTTAAAATGAAAATTTGAAACCCAAATTCACTCATCCCCTCTTAGGGAGTTTCAGGGTTTTATAATTCAATCATCTATATGTCATCTTAGCGACTTTTTATTATTATAATTTTCAAAAAAATCATCACACAATGAATTATTATTAGATATACGATTTATTGAGCTGGTGGTTTGGTACTTGTTTATCGAAATGATTCATATTGTTATTTCTCATCCATTTCATATCATGATGTACCATATTTAGGATATTCTGATAAAAAATCATATTCATTTATATTAAAAACAAAATTATTAGATAAATAATGGGTCATGTTATATACCAATCCAATCATACATAATATTTTTTATCAGACGTAAATTCTATTATCTCATCACATTCTTGATATAGAACCTTTAAATGGTAATAAAATTTATTGAAACTTTTATCACTCAAACCATTTACTTATTTCATGCTAACTAACTTCAAAGTGTCTAATAAAAATACATTTTTAGAGCATCTTGGGAACAATGGTTTCCAAACATCTTCATAAAATCCCTCAAAAAATTATAATTTATCTTTGGTTTCAATACCAACATCAAGAATTAATTCTTCAATATGATCGTATATATCTTGTTAACCATCTTAATCATCATAAGATATTGATTTTTTTTAATATTCCACTGTGTTTGATATAGTGTATAATTTTTTTATTAGAAACATATAAAATGATATGTTTTTTTCTTTTTTATATACCATGATTTTATAATATTAAAGAACATCATGCATGGGAAAAAATAAAATCATTGTTTTCATGATTACATTCAGAAAAGACCTTGAAAATTTCAACCCCTTTTTCATACTCGTTGCTAGTTATTCATACATTTATACAAGTGAGATATTATTGGATTTTACTAATAAACCAAATTTTGTGACATGGTGAGAGTAATTATATTGTGTTTTGTATTATTTCATGTTTTATCTTACTATGTTAAGGTGTTTTTGAAAAATGATATATGATATCATTATGTCAACACACCTATAGTGGTTAAATGTTTTATTCAACTTATAACACATGTTACAATGATTTTTTATTAATATATAATGCGGTTAACAATCATATTACATTTATGTGGGATGATATGAATGTTTAAAAGAGATAAATTCAATGTTGGTATCTTCATCATGTGTGAAATGTATTGAATGTAATAGGATCATTTTTTCATAACAAAGTTCCATATAATGATTTCATAGCCACCATTTATGAGTTTATAATGGGTATTATTCTCTAAACCATGAGTAAATCCATTTTTATTCTATGTATTTCCATTTATATTGTATATTCTAGAAAACCTTATAATGGAATGATGTCCAACTAAAGTATCCATTAATTACAATGATTGGTGTATACTATTAGAACTAATATTTTATTAATTATAGATAAGGTATCTCAATTTAAATCACTATTGGTAAAGATTTTACATATATAACGATGCATGGTTTTTAATGTATATATTCATTTCATTATATTTTATATTCTATGAATAAATCTTTTAGATGTTTTTATCAATGTTCTTAATTAGTATTGGGGTATATAGATATCTCATAAATCCCTTTAGAAAGAAAATTTTAAAGTAAATAAATATATAGATAGTGATATGTATAAAGAACATGTATAACCAATACATGTATATAAAATGTAATATAATATAGCATAGCACTATAAATATCGTTTCACTGATAATTAATTTTAATATTATGGTACAAATATATTATATTAGTTACATGATATAATAATTTAAACTTTGAAATTACTAGATAATTCGGGTCTATTAATATTCAATTAATTTAGTATTATAAAGGTTAATTAATATTTATTTATGATATTCCCAAAGACAAAAATAAAATATGGATTGAAGGTTATCTAATAGATAATCTAGAAAATATGTGGAGATAAATAAATATCATCCATAAAGAATTATTAAATCTAATACTCTTTGGAATTAAAATTAATTAAAATAATCGTATATTTTAACTAATATATTAATTCTTTAACAAATATTATAATTTATTTATTAACATGGCATAAAATGGATGTAAAATATATAATTTTATTTTCATGAGAGTAAATAACTACCAGTATTATATCAACAAATGAAGAAAGATGATGAATGTATTATACTAATGAAGAAGAATAATCATACTAATTCAAAATTGCAGTTATAGGGTCAATAATGAGATATTGAATCATTTATTTATATATGATTTTAATCATGTTTATGATGTAATATAACATTGATTATTATTATTATTATTATTAGACATCACTAAATCTGTCATTCTATTATGGTCTTCATTAGTTATTGGTGAAATATTTAATGGTTGATCATGGAAGACTTTCTTGCTAACAAATAAAACTACACACAAAAAATATTATAGGGGGATATTTTAAATAAAAAAGGAGTATTAATAAACTAGATAAATTTTGTTATATTTTTTTATGGATGATACCATCCCATAAGTCATTATAATATTATTTATGGAATTTATAAATTATTTATTCCATTGATAACATCATTCACAACAAGGATATAATCATCAAAAAGGAGAGATAATATTGTGATTTTTCTCTTATGGTTTGTTTTATTTTTAAAATATTTTTCATACATTTAAATTTAACAAAAAATATTAAGAGAATAAATGATACATTCATATGTTGCATATTTTGAGTGAAATGAAAATTTATAATATAAGGAAATTTATTAAAATAATAAAATAATATTAGTGCATTGATATAATCCCAAATATATTTTATAAAAATAACCATTCATTGAATAATAATTTTACATAATTATATATATATATAATTACATAAACTAAAATTCAATATTTATAATTTTTTATCAAATTATAAAACTAGTCTAACAAAAATTTTCATATTAGATTTTATATTTAATAGATAATTATGAAAGAAATTTCAATACAATAAATATCGCATAATGCAAGATGTGTTAATATAGTATAGGTATATCAAAAAAGATGATCCTTCCACGATTTGAATGTTTTAATCCAAATATAATGTTTCTATACATTTGAGATAAATTAAATCCCAAATAAAATAACTTCTATATATAAAAAAATGTTAGTAAAATATTTAGTTCTTTAAAATATAATCTTTCCACATAATTGGATTTATTTTTTTATAATTTGTCATTATAATGTTTGAAAGGATTTAAAAATTATAATAATTCATTGTATAAATAATATTTTTTTAAAATATAATAATTGTATGCTCCTCTCATGTAATTTGAAATCATCCCAATATTGCTGGTTGGGTTTATCCCTATCAAATGAATACTTTATATATTATAAACATTCAGAAATGAAAATATAAGTAGCTATTAGGGATTATAATATTAAATAAATCAAATGACAATTATTAATAGAATCATTCTTTGATAGGAATGAATTACATGAATCATGAAATTTTTTACTTACTAATATCTATTTAATAGTTTAATCTATTAAATAATTAATGACTAGATTTCCCATATTATAGCCTTTAACATATGGTCATACAACATGTTAGTTAACCAATGATAGATATTTTCTCACATAATATTTAAAACCCTATAAGGGATTACATTTTAATCCATAAATTCCTATACCACCATTATTTTAATTTCTTAATAAATAGCTTCCACATTGAGATAATAAATAAAACTATTTGAAATCAAAATATAGAAAAAATGAATCATAAATTTCATTTTTTTGTAAAATTAAAATATTATATTCTTCATTTCAATTAAAATTAATTTCATTTAATAATGTTTTTTAAAAAAAATCAATAATATATTTTATATCATAATTTAGTTTCATGAGAAGCCATAAATGTATATTTATGATTTCAAAATATAAGTAAAAAATACGTCCAAAACATCAATATAAAAGGTGATATATTGGTATAGGTAATTTAATTAGTGTTATAGGCCTACAAAAAATGATCAAACATGACTGATTTCCCTTTCATCAATAATTTATTTATTTTCAATGAAAGTAAATTGATGTTTTTGATAATACCCTATTATTAATAACATAATTGTGGAGATAAGTAGTTCACCATTTCTTTATAGAACCATAATTTTTCCATAATGGACATGATCTGATAATTTTTAAATCAGACTCCATTAAAATTTAGGATATATGGATAGAATCGAAAAATTAAAAAATATTTTTTATTAGAATGATGAACACAATGTTCATAATATTGTTTGGTAGCGAGTAATATTCAACCTCCATGCATATAGTCTAATAACACAAATAATATATTTATTCCCATTATATTTATGGAATTAAACCATGATATACAATTCCTTGGAATCAAATATATATACTTCCAAATTATTGATAATAAAATCTAATTAGGTGAAAAATATTTCGAATTTGAGGGGATATATATCATTATTTCACAAAATTTATTTTATTATTAACTAAATTAGGATAAAATAAATCATACTGAAATCACATTATTATTGTGTTCAAATTTTTATAATGTTTCCAAAAAGATGGTGCTTGAAAATGATGAATAACATACACCATTTCATTTTATGGAATACACCATTGAATTAATCCGATGTATTTTTACATGAGTAAGATATGATCTTTCCAAAAATTGTTCATTTAAATTTTATTAAATATATTCGATTAAGATATAGAAATTAAGTTAAGTATAATACATATCGAAATAAAATTAAACAATTTTAACAAATGTGGAATCACTTTAACAAACAAAATACCCTACATAATTATATTTTAATGATTGATGGATATTTATAATTATTATATTCCTCTTGTGAAAAACGAACGTTGATAAAATTTTCATCTATTTTCATTAAATATTATTATAATATAAAAATATTTTAATATAATTACCCAATGATTGTGACTTTTTTTGGTATATTTAATTTTTAAAAATTATATAGCAATGTAATGGACAGTGTACTTATAGAATTTAAAAAATACATTTTTCATTGTTTTTATAACTGATTCGAAGTTATTTCAAAAACATGATTTTATAGTAAATCAGATGCTTATGTTTCACCTTTTATAACCAAGAAAAGGAAAAAATTACAATGTCTCGTCCCAAACACATCAACATAAAGAAATAATGTAATTGAGTGCGGTAAAAATATTTCCAAGAATGAAGTACTTTTTCAACCATAAATAATATCCCAAAGATGATTTATTAAACACAAATAACAAAAATTTTATTGGAACTCATGTATTGTTTAAGTATTCATTGAGAGGTATTTTAGAATATTTTTGAGATATATTTATCTTATAAAACTATATATGGCATACAAAATCTTATATTTTCCATATATTTTGTAAAAAAAGTGTAAAAATAAGGAAAAATAAATTAATGATACCTTAGATATATAGAGAGATTCAAAAAAACTTTAGTCATTATTATATTGTTTTTATAAAAGTATCCTATGTAACCAACCTAAAAATCATCTATAGGTATAAAAAATCACTATGTTTATTTATCTACACCCTTATTTTACCTACATAATAAATTAGAGTCATTTATAATTCTAGAAATACCAATAAAAGAACACAAACCTGGTCTAATATGGAAGGATCGATCTAGTCATTTTCTTTTATGTTTTTTCTATATTAAAATATTAATATAGAATAAGAAAGAAATAAAATTCAAAAAATTTAATCTTTTTGATATTTTGGGACTTGAAATATCCTTAAATAGATAAATTTAATTTTTTAATAATGTTATTTATGTTCGTAAGGAAAATTGAACATCATAAAAAAAATTATAATTTTGCCTATTTTTACATTTTATAAGTATCAAAAATATTACATAAGTTATATATAACACTTTACAATATAATCAGATAAAATAAGAACAATTGGCTTGCCTTTTTTTCTTCTAATTATGTTTAATAAACCCTAATTAATTAATATTCTTTCAAAAACCAATTTTCTTATATTCACTTTTTTATTCATTATTAAATTATGAATAACATGGGAAGTAAATTAAATTCACATTATGATTTATAGAAGACACATTAAGTGAAATTTCATTATATATTTACTTATGGTTACTCACATATAGAGAATTATCAACCAACTGATGTGGTACCCACATCATCCAAAACATTGATTTGATTATTTTAGTGTATGTATATGATATAATTTTTATGTGAAACTCTATTCTAATTTAAGAATATTGTTGTTTACAAATCAAAGTCCCATTGTGGTATATAATAAAACAACATAACCTCTAAATTGATATAGAAAATTTTTAAATATTAAAACCTCATATAAACATTATAGATGTTATATATTATCTCTCAAAACAGATATATCATAAAATAAAATGCATATATTTGGTATCCATCAATTGATTATTTATTTATAGTGAATTGAGACTATTGGATAGAAATTATTTCATCTTCTATGGCTATATATTTAGTCTTGTAACTACTATATATATCAAAGGAGTTTAGATATCATATTTTTATAATCACAAGGGACAAATATATTCTCGATTATTAAATCAATGGGATACTAATAATGAAATATATTACATAATAAACCACTCAAAAAACATAAGATATTATTATTTTATTTGAGCCCAGAAGAATGTCTTTAAGGATATATGGAGAGCGGAGTTTTTGATAGTGGTGTTTTAAATCATTCTTCATGTCTATAACCTAATTATTACTGTATAATAGTAATCCATGTTTTCTCTAATAAATTATTTCATGTAATATTTCTTTTGGGGTGATATTATTTATTCCATGAGGTTTTAAAGGGAAAAAGTAAGACCATGAACAAACTAATATATTTTTAAAGCACAAAATAATCGAAAACATCAAAAAACAAGCTGTTGTGTGAGAAGTGAGGTAAAATATCAGAAATAAAATATCTGTCTTATCTAGTTATTATTCTATTTAAAACATGATTATTTACTTTAACAGATTATAATTTTATTGATTCACTCAACAGAATACTATAAATATCATTATGTTCATCTCATAAAATTTCTAATGTTTATTTTTACAACTAAGATCTCAGTTTTTGAACTCCTTTTGGTATGATCCAGACAAATAAATTAAAGATTGTCAACCTTCGGGAAACAACTATGATTTTATTGTTATCACAATTTTCGATTGAGGACTGAGATGTTTAAATAATTGGAGAATAACCAAAAAGCATAACCATATTTAGTTAACAATCTGTACCCAATGACCATCACACTCTGAATGATGATGTATCAGTCCCTGAATGGAAATGAATAGAATAAAATGAAATTAAAAAAATCATAAAATATTTGTTAATAATTTATAGATCATATTTTTAGGTGTAATTTGTCATTTTATTGAAAAAAATAAGCTTGAATCATAATCACCAGTTCAATTCACAAGGTACACCAACTGAAATAATCAACTATTTATAAATAAGGAATTAATAAGCCGTTTGATCATTATTTATATCTAAATAAGTATTATTGGTCATATATCCTATTTAAGATCTTCTAAATATATCATAATTATACTCTTCATGCTCTACTACAATATCACATTGTTCTACTCTTAATTATCTACATCAGTCGTCTACAAATGTATTCATGATGTCCATTTCTAATCAATTATTGAATGCCATCATTTATTTATTGATCTAAAAAAATATTTCTCCATCAATAATGAATTTTAATTTCACGTGTTAATGATCAGTGTCATAATAAATAAACATGACTTGGAGTTTATTTTTTTCACATTAAATTGGTCACAGATGGTGTTATTTAAGTATATCATAAACAACACTTCTACACGTACATGTATTTAATTTCTCCAACAAATAAAAAATTATTTCCCAGCTAGACAACACTGATATTATTAGTAATTATTATTATTATTAATCTTATTATATCATTAAATCCTAAAATTATCTAGAAAATAATCCATGTCCTACTTAGAGATCCCCATGGGTATAACTCAGCAATGACAAAATTTATCATTGAATTATGTGTGTTAAACATATAGAATAAAAAATTTATCAATGCCACTCGATCTATGTAAATTTATCTGAAGATATCATGAAAAAATATTTTCTACAAAAACATGTATGAGTACTTTGTTAGAGCTTCGACATACAACATGTTTGAACCCTCAAATGAAAAGTTCATATCTGCCAAACATTGGACACAGAACCTATGAAAACACTGCAATCACTTAATTGAAATTGTTTTAAATAAATTGAGGGAAATTAAACTAGCCCTTACAATCAAAGAAATCAAGACCATGAGTCCCCATAATCTTCTGCAATCGAACAACCTACATCAAAAGAAAATCTAGTTAACAAGTTTTTTTCGATGTAGTTAAGGAAATCATCTTCTATGATATTTGGATACAAAATATGATCAAGACACAAATTTATCTTGAAATCCATTATCCGAAAGTAACATCAAATGAAAATAACTATCTCAAAATAAAAGTAAAAAAAATAAAACAAGGATCACCATAAGAGTTCATTACTGTACAATCATCAATGTTCATGGATTCAGAAGATTAATCAGATTTAGGTTTGGTGAACACTCCCATTGACTTCAAAAATAGCTACATAAATCAGTTATAACTATTGTTATTGATAAAATAAATTCAATTTTATAGATTTGGTGCATTCACATTAGTATTCTCTCTCGACCTAATCTTAATTTTTTTAAACCTTAGTTGAATTAAAGCTTCTATTTAAATCAGATTCTTCTTTACAGATTCATCATCAATCTTCCATTTTCGATCCTTCATCATGTTGTTGGCCCATAATCCAAACACATTCTAGCTTTAACATCTTCATAATCATAGACTTGGCAGGGATTGTTTTAGGGGACTCCAACAACAGTTGTGAGTAACTTCACATCTTCTTCAAATTACCCTATTAATAAAAACCTCAAATTTCATAAATAACATGATCAAGAAGGATATCAGTCGTCATGCCAGTATTCTTCATAATTTCTCATGACTTGACCTTGAAAGGACTCCTCCTAGATCAGGTATGTTTTCCTTTCAAGATTGTTAAGAATATTCTCATGGAGGTTTCATTCTCCCTCCATTGGTTGGGTTTATCTTAATTTATTGAAAGGATAATATGGTATGCGATTATTCATGTACCCAAATAAATGGATACATGGTTGTCATATGATGTTCATATATATTGACCCCAGAATTTTCCCCCAATGGGCTGAGGGGTGGTTGGTATTTGATGGGTTTTGTGTGTGTCTGTTGTTGGGCTGAGTCCCCAAACATATTTTTGGTTTATATGTCTGTTGTACAACCATTCAATAATATGGACCAAAATATGTGGTAACCCAGTTAATGGGAAATCCATCTACGTGGATGTTGCATTTAAAAATATTTTATATGGGAATATTCATCTACATGAATAATGCTACCAGAGTTGGCTACGTTGGTGAACATTGAAATTGGAAACATGAGAATTTGGATATTTTACTATCTGGATGGGTGCGGGATAAAATTTGTGTAGTTGGAATTGTTTTCTGAAAAATAAATAACAAAGAGAAACTTGTAAATTAAAATTAGAATTGAAAAAAATTAATTTAATTAAATAAAAAAAATTAATTTATTATTTTCAATAATGAAATAATAGAAATTAATTCATTTAAAAAAATATTAAATCAAAAGGCTTATAATTATTATTTTAAAAGATACAATATAAAATGAAATAATATTACTAAAAATTTAAAATATTACATATACATAATTTATAGAAAAAAATAAAAAAAATTGATGGTTAAAAAATTTAATTAATCACTAAAAAAAGAGAAAACTAATGATAATTAATTAGTCACATATTTTAAAAAATAATATTAGTACTATATTTTTTAAACTTAATTAAAAATCTAATATGATTAATTAAAAAAATAATTTTTACATAATAACATTACTAAATTAGTTATATGATTTGGAAAAATAAGATCTTAACATATGGACCTCAAATTACCTAAAACTATGCTTGTTCATTTCCTCAAGAATACAATGTCATCAATGAAGTGGAATTAAATGAATCTCTGGTTAAAAATACTAGTCAGAGGAAAAAAAATTGTTTCAAAAATGATTTCCCACCATCGGATTCATCATATAGTGAATGATTTTACCCACATGAAAATAAAACAATTTGGCACAAAATTTGATTCCTTTTGTTGAAAAATGAATGACCTTAAGGAGTTAAAAAAAGATTAAACCCACTTAAACATGAATTAAAATAAAATTCAAAACATCTTTTTACCATTAGGAAAACAGAATCACATTATTAGTATCCAAAATAATTTGACACCCTATTTTGATGATATATAATAATAATTACCAAGATATGATAAATTGTTTTTCTAAAATCATAATGAATAAATTATGGAGTTCAACATGGATTATAATTTTCATTTTATATTAATTTTGATCAATATTTTGCAAGTTTCAATAAAAATAAAAAATTATGAAGGTAAATATTAATTTTATAACATTCATCCCAAATTTTTTCAAAGTCATCCAATTTTCAATAAAAAAATGAAAAATATTTTACCCAACTAAATCAATGGTGTTATAGAGAATCATCCTCTTTAATTAAGTGAATAAACATTCAAACATAATAAATTTTAACAACACTTCGAAATATAAAAAAAATAAAATTTTAATAAAAATGGAATATTTTATTTATAATCATTGTGGTATGGGTTAGAAAATTGAAGGCCACTTTACACCACACCAAAACTAAACATTGTTCCCCTCATTGAATCTGAGGTCGGGAAACATATAAATTCAATTTATTGTTTGTGAATATTTGGCAATTTAGTATATGATAATCATTTATTAATGATAAAAAGAATGATCAATGTATTTTTTCCCAGAAAAAAACCAAATTAAAAAATTAACAACTCAAAGCATTAAAAATGATTCCTACAAGTTATCACATCAACGATTTAGAACAATAATATATATTTTATAATAGTTCATGTTCAAGGTTGTTTAAAAAAATTCCAACAATTAATCTAACATTTAGAACGACATGGCACTACTACACAATAAAAAAAATATCCAATTTAATAGTAGTAAACATCTTATTTTAACATAAACATCAACATTAAAAAAATATTCCAGATCAACCTTTTTAACTAACTAATTCAAAAAAACCGAATCAAAATTCTAAAATCAATAAAATGACCTGAATTCCAAATAATGACATCCCTAAAATAGAAAATATTTACTTCAACATAACTAAAATATACCCCTTATTCACATTGAAAAAGTCACTCTGGTTGATTAGCTTCTAGAAACAAAATATAAAAAAATTTAATAAAAAATCACATATATTTCAATTCATATAAAACATACGCATTGTTTGAAATGGTAATGGGTATTTATCCATGTTTCTTCAATATGTATATTCTATCAATAGTTGTAAATTGTAATGTATCTGCTGTAGATGATGGAAATAACCCATACTAGATTCCTCATTGTAAAATAAAAAATCAATTTCATTTGGGCAACCATGGGAATGAGTTATTCATTATTTTATTTTCTTTAGTTGACCATTAAGGATGTTGAAGATCTATATTCCACTTTAATTACTAAATTAAAATAATGAAAATTTTAAAATTTTACAAAAATTAAAAACCAAGAGTTGATAGTAAATGAAAAATGACTCTAAGAGAAGAGAAATATTGTTTAAAAACAACCAAGAAGTACTATATTTAATTCTCTATATAGTACGAAAACCTGTTGTTTTTCCTACATATATTGGCTGATGGTTATTGTATTGTAATAACCCCTTTAACTATTATTTTCCATAGACTGATAATTTCACCCATATATAGAGGTCCCCATGAAAACTACATAGTGTTTCTAGCTCATCGTATTATGGTTAAATTTTTCAATTAGGGATGTAAAGATAATTGATGGGGCATCCTTCTCATCATAACTAGGATGAAAGGTTTCCACTAATTCAACTATGTTTTTTAGGGAACCCTCATCAGAGAAAAATCTCCCCATTCTTAAAATGATCGACATCTTCTTTTGTATCCAACTACAAACTTTCTACTATAGAGAAAATATCTAGTTCATTATAATTTAAATTTAGTACTGTCTACTCCTTATATTCTCTAAAAATGGTACCTATATACACAACAATATTCAAACTGATTGTTATCCTCAAAATATATTGTTCATTCAATAGTGTAATTTGTAGGGAATTGAGGTAAAATTTCCAAATCATAAAGATAAAAACCAAATGGGTAAAAATGTTAAAATTTCCCAAATGTAAAATTATTATTAGCTCTTTTTCATCTTTCAAGACATTGGAAAAATTATTTATTTGGGGAAGTTAAGGTTCATGAAATTCATCATCATCCTATGATATTTATTCTTCAAAATTTTGGAAGATAATATCTCCGACATTAATGTTGTGTAATAAATGTGAAAACTCTTATTGTTCATTAACAAATGTTTACAATACATCTAAATTATATCATTATTAATATATTGAATGAACACATTCAAGTATTTTCATTTAATGTATTGACAAAATTCCTAGTTTTCTTGGAAATTCGTCTAACTATGTCATCAATGGTTTGGTCAAATTCCACTATTCTGAATAATTTTTTAATTAAAATTTTCAAGATTTTTTTTAATATTTTATTATATTATGATTTCTGAAAAAAATCTTCTGGGGACTCCCAAACTAATTTTAAAATTGAAGAGTGTTTTTTTTGATTATTTTTTATATACTTTCTTCAAATTTATAGCATAACTATTGTAGTATTTTAGTACCCTAAGTAGTCTCTTAGTGAGGTATCCTTTTAGATGTTCTTCTATCTTGATTTTAGTTTTTATAAATTTTATAAGGGGACAACTATTATTTGAAAGAATGTATTGTAATTTTATAGAACAATGAATATTAAAATAGAAAAAAAACAAACATCTATGTGAGATAAGTGGTAAAATATTAGAAAGGAAATAGTGGTATTCATATGTGATTATTTTGGTTCAACTATTATTTATTGAGATAAATTAAATTAATTCCATTTATCCCCATAACACACACCGGAAAATATCAATATTTGTTTTTAATGTTTAGTATAATAACGATAATCATAGTTATCAAATTAATTTTAGTAAGATCCAATCAAAGAACTCGATGAATTTAGAACACCAAGAATCAATCTAGCTTATGTTGTGATCATAATTCTCAATAAAAATCATTAGGATTAAACAATTAATGTAAAAATAAATTTCATAACAAAAATTAATAAATAATAAATTTTCAATGATTATCAAACTCTGATCAGTAATGAGCCAGTCACATAATGGAAGAGATAAGATGAAAATAAAATGAAATTAAATTTAATCATCAAACAAAAATCAATTATTTAACAATAATAATACTATAGATAATTTATATTTTGAAAGAAAAAATTAATCATTGTTTCAAATCACTAGTTGGATTCACTAGTTTAATACACTAAAATACTAAATCACTCTTATTCAGGGAAGGATTAAGGTCTTCAATACTTAAATCAATTTCAATTAGAATTATTAGAAAAAGATCATATATTATCACTCTATAATATATCATGGTTCTTATCGGTGGGATTAACTCTCTACATATCTGAATGTTATCTTGGTGTCTGTTAATTAGTAATTGGTGAATACTCTCAATTTATTATGTATATTCTAAAAATAGTGTTCTAAAACATCTTTAATTTTTTAATATTAATTTTTAGTAACCATTGACATCATAATTTTTCAAGACTCCATGTTTATTACCCCCGATCATTTTCTTAGAGTGGTTGTGATTTTGGAATCAATTTCGTAACACTTCAATGTGCACATGTAATAAATTTCTTCAACAAACAAAAAATCATGCTCTATTTGCAACCAATAATAATAGAAATAATAATAATTATTACAATTTGTATCAATATCATTATAATTATTATTGTTATTGTTATTATTATTTTGATATCATTAAATACCAAACTCATCGAGATGGTCAAAAACAACATTTTAAGAGGGATCCACCCATCCAACTCATCCTAGACCAAATTCATCAATGATTTATTCATGTTAAACATCAATCATAATAATTTACCTTATACCTATTGATCTATCTTCATTCCATAAAATAAATGATAGCAATATATTTTCAAAAACAACATTTATGGGCACCTGTTTCAAGAATCCAAATCCAGTATGCTCGACCCATAAAAAAGAATGCACATTTCACTAAATTATTTCACAATGATTCTCAATACAAATTGGGATCTCTTCATATACATTCTCTTGAACCTATTGTTTACTATCAAACATTTCTTCAAAATTGAGGCAATAAAGAACATGAGGCCTTGTGTTCATATTGATTCATAAAAATGAAACAAAATTCAATCAAGATAACATTATTTTTTTGATTTTGGTAAGGAAATAATCTTTTGTGAGCTTTGACCGTAAAATATGATTGAAATAAATGATTATCTAGGATATCATGATCGTTAATGAGAATTAAATGAAAAAATATTTATCTGAATAGCAGTAAAAAATCAATATGACGATCTGGTATGTCTTCAGACAGTTGTATAGTCATCAAGGGGATGGATTCTCTAGAATAATCAAGTTCAATCTTGGTCAACACTCCATTAAAACTCAAAAATGGTAATATCAATGATCTGTAACTCTTTTTAGAAATGAAATATTATCATTTTGAGTTATTTGACGCCTTAAATTATGTATTATTTTACATGCATAGTGTAATTTTCTTTTGGATCAACCTAATTTTGGATTCTCTATGAATCATATTCTTATCTTCATATTCATCATTGTGCAACCCCCACTGAATCTTCATCAGGTTCATGGCCCATTGCTTGAACTCATAATGGTTTCATCATCTGCACAGTCATAATCTCTATAGGGATCATTATTTGTAGCTTTAATTATGGTGGTGATGAACTCAGTATTAGATCCTAATCAAATGAACAGAGGTGGTTTTGAATTACACAAACAATGATTTCATACTACATCACAGTTATGACACTTTTTATCTTAAAAAATTACGATATCTTGGCTATAGAATATATCATCTAGATATGGGTTCCCAAACTTCATAATATTGTCCTCAAGCTTCATTTTGATGATTTAGTCTCCATACATCGACCTGTATTGTCTTCATTTGTTTCCAAGAGAAATGGATCCATTAATATTCACATACATGAAAAAATTGATATGTGGGTGTCTCATGACATTTGGATATGGAAATCTCAGAATATAGTAATGAAACTACAAAAAAATTTAGAAACGTGAATATGGCATTTCAAATTATGATATGTGGGAAAATTCGTCTATATTATGTATTCTACAAGAATTGGCTACAAAGATGTTCTTGGAAATTAGATACATGAGAACTAATAATTTCAGCTATGTGGATAAGAAGTTGGATAAAAATTTGATACATTGAATTATTTTATGAAAATTAAATAAAAAGGCACACTTTTAAATTAAAATCAAAATTCAAAATCATATTAACTATTAATTAGATTAAAATAAACAAATTTATTAATTTATTATTTTATATTAACAGATAATATTAATAATAAATTAATTAAAAATTATTATATATAAATATGTAAAAGTATTATTTTAAAAGAAAAAATATAAAATGAATGTATTTAATAAAAAATTAAATGATTATCCTCCTATAAATAAAAAATGAAAACTAATGTTAAGGTTAACAAAAATAAATCCTTTAAATTTTAAGAAATTGGAAAAGAATAAATGAAATAATTTAAAAAATATTAAAATAAAAAAATTATAATTTAAATAATTTTAAACCAATTTAAAAAAAAGAAATATATTTAATTCATAACATAATTTTGGCTTGATAATAATGCTTAAATAAAATAAATTATTTGAAAAAAAAGTATCAAAACATTTCAATATTAAATTCCCGCAAAAAAAATCTTTTTTATTTTAGTCAACTAATTAATGATTCAAATTCACTAGAAGAAAATGAATCTCATGTATGAAATATTTGATAGGCAGAAGAATATAGATTTCAAACCGATTTTTTCCTATATATTTTCATCATGAAGTGAATTATTTCACCCATGAGAAATTAATTATTTTAAGCACAAGATTTGATTTTCTAAAAAAAACTATTAAAAATATCGGTTTTAAAATAGACTGTAACAGCTTTAATTTTTATTAAATTTAATGTCCAAACTTCTATTTTCATCTTATAGAATTGACTCAAAAAATTAAAAAATAGAATAATTAAACAATATATTTTTTAATATTGATCTTAATAATTAACATGAAATCATAAACAACTCATCCAAAAGCATAAATAATAAAAACATTATTTCAACATGGATTGTGATTTTGGTTTCATAATTTATTTGAATTCTTATTTTAGGTTTTCAAATCCAAATAAAAAACGTCAAGAGAAATGATAGTTGTATAACAATCATCAAATATTTTATCATAGATAGGTACATTTTAAGAGGGGAATAAAAAATATTTAATCTATTTTAAAAAATGGGAAATAGATAAATATCCTTCTCAAAGTGTAAAATCAACATTAAAAAATTATTAAAATTTATAAACATGAAAATTATTTACATAAACATGAAAATAATCAAATTAAATAAATTGGTATTTCTGGTGTGTTAAAATTTTGGTATTGTTTAGAACCTTAAAAACCTTTCCCCCACACTAAAACTCAATATTATTTATAATCATTAATCATTGGTGGAAAAACATGTAAAATGAATTTAATGTTTGAAATGTTTTAGAAAACAAATATATTGAAATCTTTTTTGAATTTTCACAAAAAGAAACAATTTATTTTTATACATAAAATAAAAAATTAACAACTCAAAACATGCAAAAATTGTGTTCTATTAGATATCAATTCAATAATTTAGTTAAAAAGTTATATGTTTATATTATTTATAGTTCAAGGAAATTTTCCAAATGGTTTATAAAGAATAAAATAATATTTTCATTACACAAACCTATTATTAAATAAAAAATGACCAATTTAAAAATAGTAAATATCATGTTTCAGTATAAACCTCAACATGAAAATACTCATCCATTTCAAATTTTAATCTAATTAATTCCCCAAGTTGAAAATTTAAAATTATAAAATAATGGAATCATGAATAATTTAATCTAATAAATTCATTTAATGGATTATTTTTTTAAATTAACTGAAATAAATCACCTTTTCACATGGATATGTTCTTTCAAGTTGATTAGCTTCAAAATCATAAAGATGAAAATAAATGAACATCAAATATATTAAATATAAAAACATTTACAATATAACCTTATGTTAATTGATTAGGGGGTTGATCCAAGTATATTCAGTATGTTTCTTTCATTGATCATTTTAGATTATTTTATATCTACTTTAAATGGTGGATATCAGTCCCAAGTGGATTCCTCGTGGTGAAATAAAAAAATCACAACTTGTGTAAATCCATAGAAAGGTGTTATTGCCAAATTTCATAGCTCTAAATCACATTTAGATAAGTTCAATAGATGGATTCCACATTATTTTCTATGAAAAGACAAGAAGATATTATGATTTTATATAAATTTAAAACATGGAACATAAAGTAAATGAAGAAAATGGAAGAGAAATATTAGATACAGACCCCCATAAGAGGTGTTATATTTAATTTTTCATAATTCTATAAAACCATTTATTTACACCCAATATATTATTATATGGGTTTTGTGGTTAAAGAAATACCACATCATTTATTTTCAACGGCCAAATAACATCACTCATATGTTGAGGTCCCCATGGAAATGGCTGGTCTATACATCTTCCTCATATTGGGGTATAATTTGTTAGATGAGGATATAAAAATAATATACTAGGCCCCTATTCAACTTCTCCAAGAGTAGAGGTTCCCACTGAACCCTCCATGTCTTTTAGAAACATCTAGAGATGATCAAAAAAATCCATCATTTTTATTGTATTCATTCTCCTATTTTATTTCTAACTCCATAATTTTTTTAAACATATTGTCTCCATTTATTTTTATTTCTAATCAAGTCTGATATCCTACTTTTTTATAGAAATAGTAACTTCTTCCATAAACACATTAAACACTTCTAGGACCTGGGAATAGGATTATTTTTAATAATGTAACTACAAGGGTATTGAGTAAAAAAACATAGGATCAGAAAGATTAAAATAAAAAGGGTAAAAAATACCCAATTACCCTTGAAGTAAATCTATTTTCAAATGCTATTTTTTCAATAACGTATATATATTATTCATTTTTGGATGAAAATGTTCATGGAAATTATCCTCCAACTCTTATAATACTTCATCAAAATAATGGATGATAATCTATTATATATTGAACTCAGGGAAGAAATGTGATAACTCTTGTAGTTATATAACATAAGCTCCCAAGACATGTACATTTAAAATCTTCCTTACAGTATTTGATGAATTCTTTGGATTTTTTTTCATTAAATTTATTGAAAGTTTTCCTAGTTTTAAAGGAAAAGTTTAAAACATTATCCTCCAATGGTTCATTATATTCCAGTTGTTATTGTTGAATTTTAATTAATGTTTTTTAAATTTTTTTGTTTATTTTTTTAATTTCTTTTCTCTATTATATTTTTGATTTATATATTTATTTTTTATACGCATTGGCAGACTCCTTTTTGATTGTTCCAATTGAAGTTTGTGGTTTTTAATAGGGTCTTTTATAACCTTTCTCAGTGTTTATAAACTAACTACTATAGTATAGATGTACCCAAGTATGATGTCCAACGCGACTACATTTTAAGCGTTATTTTATAATCAATTTTTTTTACATATTTTTTAAAAAGTAAAAAATATGACCAGATATAAATTATTATAATATTAATACACAATAAAATACAAAACATCAACGATCCAGTAGTAGTGTGAGAGAAATTATAATTTATTAGAAATGAATTTGTGTGATTTCCTAGTGATTATTTTATTTAAAAATTTATTTATCTAATTAAAATATTTTCATTCCTTAAATTATATCATCACACAGACTAAAATACCAATTTTTGAATCTCATAAAAATTTTATGGTTGAGTTCAACAAATATTATCTTATTTATTGAAATATTTTTGATGAGATCTATTTAAACCACTCAACGATCATTGAGATTCAAGAAAAATCCGAGCTTCTCTTATGATCACACATTTCAATCTATAATTGACAAGTATATACAATGAGTGTCAACCAAAAACTCTCAACCATACCAATTTAAAAATATATACTAAATGATCAACACCCTCTAATCGATAATGTGTCGGTTATTCAATATACTATATTAGAATAAAATGAAATGATTTGAAATATAATTATCAAACTCCAGTAAATTCTTTAACGATCACATGTCACGAAGGAATTTTTTTAATAAGAAAATTAATATTTGAATAGCATCAATAGATGAATTTACTATGTAAAACCACTAAGATACTCAACAACTCATTTTTGAGGAATGCAGATGGAATTTAATATTCATCTCCATCTCCACGAGCATGATCAGTAAAAAATAATAATAAATATCATTAGAAGATAATTTTTTTGAACTCTCTATGCTCAACTCTAGGAATCTTTAAATTCATTATTAATGACTATTTCCTATCAATATATTAATTTACCTAAATTTTTTTCATGATCATTTCTAAAAATAGTTTGCTACTAAACATTATTTTTAAATATCATGTTCCACTCATTACTTACATAATACTTCCACATGAATCTAAGTTTATTTTCCCCCCCTTTATTTTGTTATCATCTATCTAATTCAGCAATGAATTCTATGTTTTCAAAAGAATGCATGAAAAATTACTCAATGTTGTTCAATCTGCATAAATTCTTCATAAGATAACATGAAAATGAAAAAAACATGTATGAGAACTTGGTTTGAGCTTCAAATGAAATCATTCTCGACTCCACAAATGAAACACACATATTAGTAAAAATTTTCCCGTAGAAGATCAACCCAAACTAGAATGCATTCATTGAAATTCTCTCAAATTGATTGTGTGTAGTAAAACTAATCATCACAATATGGTCAATAAAGAACATTATTCCATGTATTATTCACTAATTAAAAACATAAAATAGATGGAAATATTGAAAAAATAACTTATATAATATTTTTATGTAAATAATCATTTGTGATCTTTGGCCGAAAACATCGATTGAGACCCATATTTATATATCCTTGTATCATCCCTAGTGAAGATAAAACAATCACATATATCAATAAATATATGTGAAAACATAAACATGGATCAAGAATTAATTAGGGATATATTAGGGTCATTAAGGACAATATATTCTCATGAATAGCTATATTCATGGTAGATCATCACTCCATTTGATATTAAAAATGGTTATGTTGTATGTGGATGAAATTTCATCATTTTGAGAGCCTTGGATGATAAAAATAGGACATATTCTTTATCCATCACATATTTTTCATTATTCTCCACAGACATTATGCTTCTCCATAAATTTTATTCTAACTTTAGAGTTATAATCCCTTAGAAAACATCGTTTCTATGGGTATTTTCTGGTCAAAAGTTAAAACAATGGATGAAAATGGGAAGAATAACATGCTTTATTTAACCAAGAAAAAAGGATATAATTTACCCAACCAACACCACTATTTCATTTTCTCACATAGAGACCTCAATGATCTCTAATAATGGATCTCTTTTGGTGCAAATGTGATGGGGGAAGAAAGCTCCCCATCATCTTTATATATAGGCATGGTGGGAGGTGTCAAGTTTGACATGAAACCCCCCAATACCCACCATCTATTGGACTAAAAAAAGGATTCAACCAACACCATTGACAACTCCCATGGATTCAAAAATAATATTTGTTTCACATTTTAAATATGCCACACTGAATATGGAATTCCACTATGGTGGAAGTGGTATGTTCACCATCGAAAGACAAGGATATTGGATAATATCCCCATCAATTATCCCCCTAGATGGCACCATTTGGAGAATTTTCAATGATTTCGCTTATTCCGAGCAACAGACTTTGTCAACAGATGTGCATGGTTTTCTTTTATGTGGATCATCACAAGTCTGAACAACTATTGTTCAATCACTTTGCATATCTCATGATATAAAATGTTGATATGCTTTATTTATATCTTTTCCCCCCCTCATTAGTCATAAATATTTACTCTGAATATGAATATTTTATTGAAGAAATACATCCTCGTGAAGATATTCAATCCATTGTAATGTTATGTATAGAAGGCACAATACCACCTAGATACTATAATAGTTATAAATCTTATTCTATAGAGGATTGAGTCCCCCCTTCCTAGTATCTTCCTCCACTAACTCTTGGTCTGTTGCAGTTGTGTCATCTGATACTCATCCTCATCATTGACTAGTGGTGCTCTAAAAGGTGTTGGATAATCCTAAATATTTTCCATTTGTGACATTCAAGAATTTTTATTTTCCTTTATCATCTGGTTCTCATGTAATTTGACATCTCTACATCTGATAACCTTCTTTTACATCTGGTACCAGAGCTAGTATAAGAACTCCTCATCACCATATATGATAAAGATACATGTAGTTTATCTCCTCTCTAGTTTCTTCTTGAGCGCATTGGATATATGTTAAAATACCAAACATCCAAATTTTAGTAAATGAGAGTAAGAGGGATGTTTACTAGAACATATATTCTATAGAATCTCAACATTTAGTTGTACTAAATGTGATATATTGAAGAGGTCTCATACGACCTGAATATTGTCTCCCTAGAATACCTTTTGTAGATTATCCTAACTCATCATGCTTATGTCTTTCTTCATGATGGTTTTATTATTACTTTCTACCACTCTGTTTTGTTGTGGAGTATATCTAACCATCATACCATTTTTGATTCCCTGAAACTTGTAAAAGGCATCAAATTATCTAGATCTGTACACTCCTCTAACGTCTGAATTAAGAAAATTCAGATTCATTCTAGTTTCATGCTCCTCTATGGCATGTAAAATCATTAAGTAGTCTAGTACATTGTTCTTCATCTACAAGGAGATAACACACACCCTTAAAGATGAATCATCAATAAAGTATAGGTATCATGTTTTACCTCTTAGTGAATCCACATTTCTGAGTCCACATATATTAGAGTGGACTAGATCTAGATACTCGAATCTCCTTGATGAAGCATTATTAAATGAGACACTATGTGGATTCCTAAAAAACTTGTATTCATAAGGATCATGTGATGCATCCATGTCAAAACTGATGTACATTTTCTTGTGTCTGGGTAGATAACCCTCTTTAACTCCTGAGATCATGTTTCCATTTCAACATATTAGATGGCGTCTCTCCTTCCACCAAGTTGAGAGTGTCTGCACATATCTTTACATGATTTTTTTACAAATTAGCACATATGTGTGCTCATACAGTGATAATGGATCCTTTTGACATCTTCAATGCTCCATTTCAAAAAACGTAGTTATATCTTTGTCAATCAAACACTATAGATATTAAATGGTTTAGTCAATGGATTGAAACATTCCAAATATCCTTTATAGTTAGTGTGTATCCAACATTCATCTTGACAAGGATATCATCCATGCCTTCAATATTCATTGAACTAGTATTTCCCCTCTTGACAAAAACAAATTCACCAGCTTGATATGTCAAGAAATACTAACAATGCGTAGTAAAATTTATTGATGTATGAATGCATGCATCTTCTACTTATTGGTAGCAAAGAAAAACTTCATCAAATATTCACACATGATCATCATCATTTCATATTTTTTTCATTTCTACTATGACCATTTTCTTATAGAAAATTTAGATATTTATTTTTCATGTGTCTCTCCATGCCAAAATAGTTGAATTATTATGATAATATCCTATTGTTTGTGGACCTACCTCTTATCTTTTTTGGCCTCTACATCCTACCAATAAACCTCATAATTGTTGTATCCCACGGTTCTTTAGGAAAAGTGATTACATCTATTTGTAACTCATAACATTATTTTTGTCCTCCTCATTAAACAATGCATTATTTACAATTTTAATAGTATGTTTTCCTCTATGGACTATGTTTATGAGTGATACGACATGTGTATCCTAGAAATGTAATGTTTTTTTAGATTTTGGTTCTCATAATCTTCCTTAATCATATTTTTAACATCTACAACCAGTTGGTTTACTAGGATTTGAAACTCCATGGTTTTCTCGGCTATAGAGATTCTACTCTACAGTAAAAGATTCATCATCAACTTCAGTATGAGGATCCTATTATGACCGGTCATTGACTGGTCTACATTTTCCATCCTCATCCAATGTTTGTACAAGTTAGTATATTGTGTAACATGGTAGTAGATGTTATCATCTATCTATTGGAATATTTGAGTGATTGTTTTCTTTTTCAAATTATTCTACTCCACTTCTTCGGTGGAGTTGGGGTTAACATTGTTGTCCTTAATTGGGTAAAAAATATCCATCACATTAACAAGATCTTCAAATTGAGAAATAAAAATTTAGTAGATCAATTAAATCAACATTATCATCCCTCCAATTGATGGTCCCTTCTTTTTATTTTAATTCTATAAATATAGATACAAAATATGAAAAAATGGAGAACACTATTGTGTCTAAAATGGTTGAAAATATTGTAATCTATATCAAGGTACATGAAATAAGGCACTGATTGATCAAGATATAATGAAATTAGTATCAGTGGAAACGATCATATTATGTTGTGGTGATGATGTGGAACTCCCAAGGAGATTCTCTAAACAGTCCAAAAAAGTCGTCAGTCCTGGAACAATACCTTCTTCCTTGGAAATGGGGTAATATAACACCTGACGTTTGACCAAATATTGATCGAGCCTAGGAAGGTCATCTTGGATCCCTTTTCATCCTAGTTTTCAACATTGGGATCAACTCTCTATGAACATTCCGAATCCATATTCAAAATAGGATGTTTAGAAACATGAATTTTAAATTCAATAGAAACACTAAACTAATCACTGTTATTTCACCGCTAATGGATCTAATACCACTTTTAGTGATTCATTGATAACAATGACAGATTAATAGAAGTAAAATAGAAATAATAAGTCATAATTTCACCAAGAAAAAAGGTTACGATGTACACATCCATCTCCTCACTTTCGTTGTCTCACATTGATCTCTCAAGGCTCTTTATCAATGAAGCTCTCTTTGATAGAATGTGACGATTGAAGAAATCTCTCCATGGAATACCTATATAGGTATGGTGGGAGGTGGCATGTTTGATGAAACTCTAAAAATACCCACCATTAATTGGAATTAAGAAAGGGATTCTACTACCAACTTTGACAATTTATATGGATATCCTTCATGGTGGGAGTGGTTGGATCAACACAAACTACCCACAGATTTTGGATAATATCTCTATCAGATCCGTCTTTAGGTTTCCAACTAATCGCTCCAACATAGAGAGGTTTTATCTTCTTTGCAATCACATCCGTGACTATGAATGTTTTATGCGGATTCAATAATGGCGGACAAGAACTCTTCATAATCTCCTAAATGACTGAAGTCGGGCTATCTCAACTTCCACTAATAGAGCAGTCAAATGGGATATCAATCACATCAGCGTTCATCATTAATACATGTGGTGATGTGTCCTTGGAATACCTTATTTATCTATTTTACTCTATCTCCTCATGATTTTCATGAAGATTATACTGAAATATTGACATATATTTATGGGGATCTTATAATAATGTAATGTAGAAACTAGAAAAATAAGTATCTTGGATGCTACATTATAAATTTTCCTTTATGGGAAAGATAAGCTATGTTTATACTACCACTAGAAAAGGATGGATATCTATATGTACTTTGAAAATTTACACATGAGTATTTATATATTAATAATTATGGATTGGTTGTTGGATAAAAATAAGATACCCTGAAATACTATTTGAAAATTACATAATAAAGGATAACTTGTAAAATAAAATTGTAATTCAATAATAGAAAATTCCAAAATGAAAAAAATTAGAAAAGATAAATTTATTACGTTCTTTATTAATAAAATAAATTAATTAAACAAAAGATTAAATTTAAAAATATAAAATTATAATTTTAAAGGATACCGTAGAAAATGAAATAAATTGATTAAAAATATATTGATTTCCCATCTATAATTTAATTAAAAGAATGAAATTAAATTGAATATTAACAAAACTAAATCAATGAACATATACTTTAACAGAAAAATAATAGTTGAAATAATTTGATAATAAAAAAAGTAAATTATTTAATTAAATGTGAAATATTGGAAATAAATTTTTTGTTAAATTAAAGAAATGTTGTGGAATAATATGTATCAAAACAAATCCATAATAATGTACAATAATAAAGATATCATATTAATAGAAAAATACACATGCTCATATAGAGGAATGAACAGTGATAAAGAAAACATGGAGTGTTCTAATTGGTAGGTTGATCCTATTTTCCATGTATACATGAGATGAAGAAATGAATTTTTTGAAAGAAGAATCCTTAATAATTATGATCCCATTAAACTTAATAATTTGATGTCCAATAGGACCTATCATATTAATGTATCTGGACCATATGACAAACTATATTTTTATTTTCATAGCATAATGAAGTTTTTATTATAATTGGAAACTATTATAACATTTTCTTAAGACATATAATCTAAGGAAACATACATATATAGTACATGGACTAGTAATTCTACTATTAATTTAATCATAAATCTTGCAAGTATCAAGCTGTATAATTTATATTATAATAGAATATTGTATGCTTGAGTCGAGTCGAGGGCACCCACTCAAACAAAATCTTTCATAAGAAAGGAAAATGTAATCATTTAATAATTATAAAAATAAATTATAAATCTTTGGTTAAATTTTATATGTGTTTAAAACCTTGTCACTACTCATATTAAATTAGGTGGAGTTGGTTTAACAATATTTTAAATTTATTATATATAAACATGAATTTTGTTATTAATGATTTTACACCCATTTAATTATCATCTTTCATAATTATATAAAATAATTATAAATATTATGAATATTTTCATAACATTATATAAAAAGCGAAATATTTTCATGAAATAAGTCAAAATTCAATGAAACTAGTGATAAATAATCCATTTATATTTTGATTATTTTGTTTATTATGTCACAAAAAAATCCTTTAATTAATTTTTGTAATATATTTATAATCCTCCGTGATTAAATGGCATCCCATATAAATTAAAAAAATACCATAATGAAATATAATGGTGATATTTTATTAGATGTTTTATACAACAAGAACTAACTTATATAATTATTATTTTTCCAATAAGTTGAAACAAGATCATGTCTTGTATTTTACATTGTTTTAATGAATGATTACAAAAAATCATCATTTTCTACAGATGAATACTTTTTTTGACATCTAATAAATATTATTTATTTAGAAACTATTCAAGTTTGTTTGAGGTCCACTTTTTCATTTAATATCATTGTAATAGCACCATTCATTGACACCACTTATGTATGAACAACCAAGGAATTATAAAGTTGAATATATATTACCATGACATCAAGTAATTATATGATTTATAAACATAATATTTCCTTCATGTTATGATTTTATATCCCATAACATTAGAAAATTTATATTGAATATTGATAAAATAAAATTTAATTCATATAAAATGATTTAGTAGTTCTTTTTTTATTCCCACATATATATATTTATATATCATGATAGATTATAATGACCCTGATTTTTCTTATATAACTATTACATCAATTTAAAGATAAATAACATAATACTACAACAAATATATCATCAAATGGTTTAGTATCATTGGAAAATTTTGACCATATATAACATTTACATAATAAAACCAAATTTTTTATTTCAATTTTTTCTAGATTATTATTGGCCCTCATCATCTTATTATTACAAGTATCCACCTGAGGATATTTTTCCAAAGAAGGGGTTTGATAAAATCCCAGTAAAAAGTTGAATAATTGACATGAAACATGTGTGAGAATAATCATCATCATAACATAATCATCATAACCATCGGTTTAAGCATTATATAAAGATATTGAACATAGATATTCATAGAAAATAAACGTCATGTCTTAGTGGTTAACCATCACACATTGTTGTGAACAATGTAATCATCTCATTGGGATATTGCACTTTTTCTCCTGAGATAAATCACATTACACAATGAATTAGTTCACTATATAACTCTGTGTGAACATGTCAAATAATAACATTTATATGCGTTATATAATTATAGGCTCACCAATCTTATCATAACAGTTAAATTATGATGAATTCCACATAGAACATCTATCAATATTAGACATAAAACAACCCATGTAAAGGAATGAGTTTCATTTAACTAAAAATAATTTCATAAAAAACATTATGATTTCAAAAATAAATATGGAATAACATAATTTGTATAAGAATCCTTAATCATGAGTGAGGAAGAAACAATCTCACAGAAAGTAGATGTTTTGGTTTTAGAAAGAAAAGTTATTTTGGAAAAATCATTTAATTTTTCATAAATTCATATTGGAACGATGAATATATAGAAAATAAAATGGAAGTATAATGAAACTGTATATATGTAAAATTATTTTAAAATCAAAACTACAAATGGATTGAAAGAAGGAATACCCAATGTAAGAAAATTGGTTTCAAATATCCCCTTAACTTAGTTCTGAATGCTTTATTTACATTAATAACCTAGATAATAAAATAAAATTAATTAATAAAAAAATATTAAACCTTTCGAAAATTCATTTTACTCATTATTATTTTATAAATTTCATCTATTAGATTTCATATGACTTATATAGTTTAATTTCATCGTTAGAGAGTGTTGGTTTTCCTGGATTTGATGTTTACATCCTTTGTATATGAGTTTGGGATTTCCTGTAATATGGTAATGATTCTACAGAATTATTATTAATGAACATACATTTGTGTAATTGGTATTTCATAAATTTTTGGTAATACTATGAGGATGAGTTGATATATTAAACGTTAATGAAAATGATTTAACTAATTTTGGTCATTTTACAACAATTATAAACATATATCATTTTATTTAATATCATGTTAATATATTTTTTCCATAACACTATATAGATTTTAATATTTATAATAAAATATTATTTTACCATAATGATAGTTTTAAGACCATCCTTGATGGTGGTAGTAAAAAATTTAAATTCATCATCCATAGTTGTGGTATATCAATACACCACAGATGATATTTTCATGTTTCGAAAAAATTAAAAGTGAAGAGACATGAAGATGAATTATTTCATTAACATAATAAAATTATAGTATATAAAGGAAAATCGAGTTATCATTCCTCTTAGAAAGGTGTATGTGATGATAGGGTAATAAAATAATCGGAATTGAATATAATTAATGAAAAACAAAGATGAATTTTCCTCTTGAATATATCCACCTTGAGAACCTCTATAGGGAAAAGGGTTTGACCTTTTGATCAGAATAAGGGATCCTATTGGTGGGGGAGAGGCTTGGTAAGAGTATTGGGATTAATTTGTACAAGACTCAAATCACGGAAGGTGTGATAAAAATATGTGGTTGAGGGTGGTATTTGTACAGGGAGGAGAGGGGTGTTTTCTCATTATTTTAATCAGTAGTTTATTATTATGGATAAAGAAAATTAAAATTTTGAGAATTATCACAAGATTTATAAAAATGATGGAGGATAGTTAGAGATTTTCTTCTTAAATCTGACATACGTCATAAATGATTCAATAATTCATGTATTTAGCCATTATCATAACAATTCACAAAAAAATCATGATTTTTAAAACAAAATACTAAAAATTCAACAAAATAATTTTTTGATATGTGGACATCAAAAATATACTCCATTTTAGGAGAAAGATTTCTAATTATAATAATGATTTTTTTTATTAAAATCATTATTTACATTGACAATATTGTTTTTAAAACGAAAAATGATATTATGATACTTGTAAAAAATACATAATGTATTATTAAATTATATTATTATCATAAGACAACCAAATAAAAAATAATGAATAAATTTTTGGAAAATTCATTTCCATTTAAATCATTACATTAGTAATAAAACTGTAATTAAATATTTTGAACTTACATAAATTCAATAACTTAATTTAAAATTTCAAAAATGATTATTCACATATACCAGGAAAAATATATATCATATTTTCATTCATAAGATAAATAAATTTTAGTAATATATTCATTGAGGAGGTTAATATTATACTGGTTGAATTAATATTTTATTTATCACATTAATATTCCAATTTTTATGTTCAGAATTTCACAGTGAGGATAATTGTATCAATGATAGGGGGAGGGGATGAATCAATGATATATTTAATATTATGTTTCCTTACTTATAAAAAAACGTTTTCCTTCTGTAAAAGATTACACTCCCTACTGAAAATAATTAAAACACACATCCCCAAGAACACAAGTATTTTAAAGGTTACATATTGAAAAAGATTAGCTACATAATTTCTATGGTTTAGAAATGATCCAATACCACATAATGCAATAGAAAACAATAAATTATGCTTAATAAAACGAGTAGCATATTCTCATTCACTAATGTAGTATAGTGTAAATAGTTCAACAGTGTATGTTCTCCTTCTAGAAGAAATGATGTAATAAAATGTTTTTGTAACAAAATATGTTATAGTGATTCTTGTCTAATTTAAACCAATATGATATTTTAAAAAATTCTTCCCTTTCATACCTGGAATCTAGTAATATATATATATTTTTTAATATTCCTCAATATTATTTCTCTACTAGATTATCTCTGTCCAATTACTCAATAAGGAAAATATACATATCAATTAAAATATGATTGAGAAAATACTGAATTATTTCTTCTTAAATGTGAAAATCACAATATTGTAATCCGGACCTATATGATTACTAATGAAATATTATAATATGTTTAATATGATAATCAAATGAATATATTGAAATCTTATATATTCTCCTTTATCATTTATCATTCATGGATTCTACAAGAAAGACAATCTGGAAACCACATCTTATCACTAATCATTTTTAGAGCCCTACCTTATTTTTTCCTTTTTATGAATGGTATATATGTTAAGAAGAATATTGCACATTCCCTTTTACACTCACCACGATGTTGGTTTGGGTGCGATTCGTTACATTTTTCCCGCTCATCCAAATTTACCCAAAACTTTAATTTCCCTTGAATTATAAGTATAATTATTACGTAGTCAAAATGCATCAACTATTTTATTTTATTCATGATACTTCTCTAATATTATAAAAACATCAACTCTCTTCTGAATTTCTTCATAAACATCAATCCAATTTAAATTATCTAATCTGATTTTCATTATGATCTAACTCATTATGATGAAATAATTGGTAAAATAAAATATTCTTCTTATCCTCTTCTATTGACCCACTTCAACAAAGTAATTAATCCAATTTTAAATGGGTGAATACATTTTTTACTAAACTCTAAATTTTTTCTTTGTATGGTTTACCACATAAACTTGTTTTTCATTTTATTCACTAGTCCCAAATAATTTTTTTTCCAATGATTATAATGGTATACTGAGTCTGATTGACCAATATCAGTAGCTTATTTCTCTTATGAATACACTAAAAATGATTTTTCCTACAAAAACAATTATTTCATTAATGATTATGATGGAATAATAAATCAAATGGATCATCATCAGCATATTCAAATTCATAATCATCTTTCTTTTTTCATTTGTATCATCATTCTCATCCTTTAAATAATTCTGCATCTAACAAACTCATTATGATGATTATTTGACCTGAAAAACCTAATCTTCACCAACATTATTCTTTAACACATTTTTTCTTGTATCTTGAATTCTTGAATGACTTTGATTACATCGGAGAACTACATAAACATCTTATAACGTACAAAATAAAGTATTGTAACTTCTGGATCAACACCATCTTTCTTTCTCATCCTGAATACTATTGGAATGATTATTATATAACTAAATATAATTTGAATAAGATATTTTCCCCCATTTTTTCATAAATCATGCATCAAGAGTTTTAAATAATACATATGATTTATGATATCTCCAAGATCAGTAATGTATCATCACATTAATATTGGATCTATGTAGACTTCGTTGCTTCACCTTACTAAAATTTATTTTAATTATCGACCTGAAGTGAGTCTGATAATCCTTTTCATCGAGAAAACATAGTACAATTATGATGGAATTTCATAAGAATTATGATTCTTTTTATCTTTAATATGATGGTCATCCCGATTTTCCCTAAATTGAAAGTAAGGTGATTTGGTTAGTCATAGATTTTCATTGAATAAAAGACAATATTTGAATACGATCGTATTCCATATTAGTTTTTTCCTAATAATCCCCCAATGGATTTTTTGTTTACATGTATTCATAAATAACTGAGATTTGGAACCACAATCAATGGAATGCTTATCAATAATTTTAAACCTATATGAGATAACTCATTTTAGGAAACAAAAATCACTAACAAGAAAAACATATTGTACAAAAGTAGGGATTTTGAAAACATCCTCAACATTGTTCCTTAGAATCCTTCCTTAAATATTCAACATTAATGGAATAATTTTTTTCCTAAAACCCCTCAAACTAATATTTAGTAGAGTTTAGACACATACAATGTTGAACTAAAAACTTACCAACCCCACCCCCCTAAACATTCATCCTTTAATGATAGATTTATTAAACCATTATCCCCCTAAAAATATTTTCCAAATTTAAGATGATATCGGGGACAAAAATAAATACCTAGAAATCAATAAGAAAGATGTTGGATGGGCATGATCAATGTTATTTTATAAAATGGATCATTTGGTAAAGGTTTTGGGAAAATTTCATCAACATGTTATGATATTGTAACATATTCTAGTATCAATTCTATTTTTTCAACATGGTATAGAATGAAATGATATTTGATAAAATTTTTTTTATAGAGGATATTTCAATGGATTAATGGTGAGGTTGATTACACTTTGACTATCATAATACAAGATAAATAGTAACATCACATCAACATGTAAATCATCTAATTGAATATTCTTACACATATGTTACATAGAGGATTGTGTAGAGGTAGCATACTCAACTTCAACCATATTGAGATTTAGTTAATACTATTATATTGTATTCCAAATAGCAATGTTTCTTCATAGAACTAAAAACCACTTGATATAGACCTTCAATCATCAACATACACTTCATAATCAACATTTGAAAACACAAAAAAATCAATACATTATGAACTATCATTCAGAATTCCAAAATTTGTTTTTCCATGTACGTATCTGAGAATTATTTTTCAATCAATTAAATTTGATTCTTTTAGAAAACTGTGAAATTACTCATATAAGGTAAAAACATATACTATGTTGGGTGTTGAGGTAGTCAAATATAACAAACTTTCAATCGGCTTGAGAAACTCTTTCTTATCAACTTTCATGGCTTCTCCATCGTTATAAAATTTTTATCTCACTGAAATTGTTGTGGAAATAGGTTTTGAGTTTCCCATACTAAACATTTTCAAAATTTCCTAATCATTTTTTTCATTATAAATAAAAATTTGTTTCTTATTTGGAAAAATTTGTACCCCATGAATGTATTTAATTTTACCAAGCATGTACATATCCAAATAGATTTTCATTTCTTCATTAAATAATTCAAAAGATCAATAATCATTCCTAGCAAAGATAAAGTCATATTCAATAACAATTATGATGTTGGAAAACTATTTAAATTATTGATGTAATTATTTATATCAATCATTCTTTTCATGAAACACATCTTCAATAAGAAAGAATCCTATTAGGAATATCATTCCCTTTGATCTTATTTTAACACATACATGGATTTCTTCAAAATGAACACATAAAATTAATATTTCCTAAAAAAATCAACAAGTTTGTTCAATGTAAAATTATTCACCAAGATCCCCATTAAAAAATGTGGTATTTACATGAATTTGAATGATTTTTGAAATTAGTTGTGCAATAATAGTATGAGAAATTAGTATTGTTTCTAACATTGTGACCGGAGAAAAATCTCTATCAAAATTAACACATTAAATTTTTGTGTAACCATTGTATGCTTATTTTTTATTATTTTTATCAATACACATTATTCATTCTATTTGTTGCAGAAAAGTCAATTTTTATGAATAACATTTTTATTTTATATTTGTGGTATTAGTTCTACTATATCCTTCATTTTTAGCAGATGCGTCTCTTAATTAATATCATAAACATATTATGAATACTAAAAATATTCATTAATATCATTCTACTTAACTTTTGTGTATAAAAGATTATGTGTAATATCAATTGGTGTTATTCTTGTTTTAAAATTATGATGATCGTCACCAATAATGTTTTGGGATTCCATTTACTTCCTTAACCTAAGAGGACATTTTTTAGTATCTTTCTCAGCCATGGAAATAGTTGAGTTCAGCTCCTCTTGTTGACTATGGTTACAATTGTTTGTATCCTAGTCAGAATTTTTAAGAAATGTTTTTATATCATTATCATCTTCTTTATCTACCTGAGTATATTAAAATTTACCCACAATTTCAATAATTTTCACATAAAAAATGCCCAATTCTTCATATATCATTGTTGAAACATTTTTATCCTCTTTCTTCTGGATAATTGACAAGAAAAAGTAAATCTTCACATTTTGTTCTCAAACATTCCAATGTTTTCACTATTTTTAATTAATGTACTCTAAAAAACTTCTAATCATTTCAAACATATATTTTTCCATAAAACAATTAATTTTTAATCATATCAAAATTTTCCTGTAGATTTTGTTTAATAATACAGTAGTAATCATTGATATCATGAAATGGTAATATGATATACTTTTTTTGAGTTACATAATTATCCCCATTCACACCAAACATTTGTTATTCCTTTTAGTAATCCAATTTGGTTGAGGACTATATAAAGAAATATACTTATGTAAAATTCCTCGAAACTGACGATAACATTCAAATTATTTTCTAAGCATCTAACTTAAGTTTCATATACCTAAAAAAAGGAAGTTTAGTAAGATCATCAATGAATGTGATGAATTAATTATCTCTTTTTTTCTCATTGGAAAAAAAATATTTCAATAAATAATTATCATGGGTTATATTGAAGATATATAATATTTCTTATGAACTACTATTGTAATTTTTTCATTCTAGAAAATAATGAAACACCAATATATTCTTTATAGAAAATAAGGAATATCCCTAACAATATAAAACTTTAATAACTTTTTAAAGTTTCGTTGACACATGTTTCCAATCCTTTTATCCCTAAATTGATTATCTGCCACCACACTCAAATAATAAGTTTTTTTCACCAACTCAAAATAAGATTCCTTTTGTATGTTGTAATATTGTATATAACATTCCATCATACACAATTTTTAGAAAAAGATATATTTTATGAAAATAATTTTGTTACCCTCGTCAAAAAGTTGTCAAAAACTCAAAATTTTTTGTTTCAACCCATAAACATTTTATTTTTTCTTGTATTTCATGTTTTCTTTACTAATGATAGCTTATCCAACATCTTGGATTCAATTAGATTCATTATTTCCAAGCATCAATATTAAATTATTTAAGACTTTCACATTATTCAATAACATTAAATCTTCTATCATATTAGAAGAAATCCCACTATTAATAATCAAAGGAAGTTTTCAATTTATATCTTTCAGAGCGGTTACTATAAAAATATATTTTAAACTACTTCATTTCCATATTTTGGGAATTGTTATCAACATATTATTGGGAGGAAATAAAAAAATACAACATTTTTCTGAATTTCTAGGTTGTTAACAACTTTCAATAATAGTTTATAGGGTTTGGATGATATTTAACAACTTTTACTCAAACCCTCACGTATAAATTCCTTTAAGGTGATTGAATCCACCTAAAAATATTCTGTCCATTATTTATTGAATAGTAGTAAAAGTTTTGGTTAAACCAATAAATATTTTCCATATGTATGAATCCACCACATTAATAATATTATTCATTGAAAAAATATTTTACTCTAAAATATCCATACTTACCAAGGTTTTGAACATGTTTCTCGATGACAAATTTTCATTGTTACTAACTATATAATTATCAATATGAATATTCTTTCCAACTTAGTTTTATTTTTAGACATTTCAATATAAGATATAGTAGAACGTTCTCTATATTCCAAATGATTAGAAACATTTTTAGTGTTGGGGTTTTCCAAGACTTCTAAACTGTACACTTTTTTAAGCTTGGAAATGTACATAATGTTTTCAACTTTGATATTTTTAGAAATAATTCATACTTTCTTCTCATCCTTTTATGATAACTTTTGTTGATCCTTATTATGGTTCTATTGATGAGAGATTTTAACCACATGAGAGGTAGAGTTTTTATATTTTTACCTTTATGTTTAGATTTATAATATTTAGGTTGGACATGTTCTAAGTCATCTAATTTTTTGTTGAGTTTTACTTCCAGATGATTATTTTGATTCTTTTTTCCTTAAGAGAATTTTTAAAATCATAAATTTGATTCACCATAATTAATTTTTCATTAAGAAATATTTCTTGATTTTTTGTTTAAAAATATTGATTTTTCATCTTCCCGATTTCTTTCTATTTCCATCAAATCATTCTCCGGCCTTCATTCGATTCCTATTTCAGATTATATTCTAGTCAGGTTTATTCCTCTTCATTAGAACTAATGCTTCTATATTAATAATTAATTACTATTTCAATAAAAATTTTCTCACCAACATAATAATTTTTTATTAACTAGAATGATATTCTTCATCATCATCTTTATATAAGATGATTATTATTTTTTATTTGAAGAACATTTTATCTTTACCTATAAAAATTGATTTATCCTTATCATAATATATCTACAGTGTTATTCTAGGACATATTTATTAATCATTACTATCATATTATATTTACCCCCAAAATCAAATAATTTAAATGGTTTTTTCCTTTATATTTATTTTTAACTCTTATCACATGTTTAAAAAAATTATATAATATCAATAATATTTTAAAATATATTATTTTTAGAATAATGATCACTAGATTCTTCTTCAGTAATAATATTCTATTTATTCTCCTTATTGTTCTCTAAGAAATAAATTTCCCTATAATTTTTTTTTAATTTTCATTGATTTCACTATTATCATTACATAAGTGAAGAGACTTCTATAAAAATCACCTACTGATAATGTTTCAGGATCATTATCTTCTAATGAAGATACATCAGCCTGAATCATTTTTTGAAGAATTCTCAAAATATTTTTAAAAATTCAGAAAATATTTTAACATTTCAAAAATACATCTAATAGAGCTTACATTTTCATTTACCATGGTAATGATGTACCCAAAAGATACATACTCATCCATTTTCAAATATTCAAATTCCAGTATCTAGATATTTTATTTTATCATCAACTATATATTTCCTTCATTTATTTTTTCAGTTCATCTGATATCCAATTGGATTTAGAAATCCTATTTAACCATATAAATTAACATTCATAATGTGATTATAGTAAATCATTTTTTGGCCCTTAGATCATTCTCAAGATTCTTTTGATCGACAGATATTAGAAGAACCTTTCAATTATTTGAAGAAAATAAATTTTTTCTAGCTTCAAGAACGTCATAGACAATAAACATAAGTCAATGAAGTATTATATCTTATATATAGGATAGTTATTACCATTGAAAACCCAAATTCCATTACTGTTCACACAATTCGGATTCTCCATCAACATCTTCAAAATTTCAGCAATGAAAAATGAAGGGAACATTCAGATATACTACTAATTGTAATTTCCCCATCAAGATCATAGTATCATTGAGAGAAGGAGTGGGTGAATAGTTGGTATCATTTATTTTATATTTCCTTGATTATGAAACATCTCTTCCTCCAAATAATTATAATTTCCTTTATTTAAATCAATTCAAAAACACATCCATAGGAACACAAGTTCAGAAAAGATTCACTATTCAACTAGAATAAATGCATCCTTATTATGGTTTAGAAATGATACAAAAACATAAAATACACCAGAAAACAATCATATATGTGGAATACAATGTGTTGGATATTCCCTTTCACTCATGTTTCACTATGTAAGAAATTCCATTGTGTGTCTGACCCTTCTAGAAGAAATGATAGAATACAATGTTTCTGTAACAAAACATGTTGTGGTTCACCTTGACCAATATTCACATAAATTAAATTTTAAAAAAAATTATTAAATTTCTTAACCATATTCTAGTAATAAGTTTTCTAGACATTTTAATAAAACTATGTACAATTCTATCAGTTTGATTGATCAATACAAAATCTATATAGCTCTATCAAAATTTGAATGATACAATACTGAACTACTTCTTTTACATTATGAAATTTCCAATACGATAATCCCTCATAATATGAGAACTGAATGAATATGATAATTATTTGAATATGATGATTAGATAAATATATTTCAATCATGTTCCTTTAATTTTGGGTACATTTCTGACATTGTCAATACTACTCAAATTTTCTTGTTTCTTCTTGATCTTTATCGTATCTTATAAAAACATAACATCATAATTGAATTATTTCACGAACATCAATCTTATTATGATTCTCATTTATAATTTCCATTAAAATCTACATCATTCTGATGAAAAAGTATTTAAAACATAGATTCTTCTTTTCCTTATCTCTTGGATGACATGAAAAAAAAATTTCAACTCATTTTAAATGGTTGAATATATCATTGACTAAACATTAATATTATTCATCGTATTGGTCACCAAGGAATTTTTAGTTTCATTTCATTAATTAGTCTAAAATAATTATTACTCTTATGATTGTGATGGAAAAACAAGTCTGATGGACCAGTATTAGTAGCTTCAACTTCCGCTTCTTAATTCTCTACTAAATATGATTCCAATTATTTTTACATCAAAAGAAATATATCATTGATGATTTTGATGGTAGAATGAATCTAATGGTATATCATCAGTAGATTTAACTTCATAAAATTTATTCTTTTAATCATTAAGATCATGTTTCTTTGTTTTACATCAATTTGAAAATATCGAGCAAGATGTCCCCTACCCTCAAATAAATAGAACTGCCTCTCCCTATGCTGGTTGGACTCACCACGATAGCTCTGAAATAAAAATATATTATCCTAAAACCACTTTCTGAAACATAGCACATGTCCCAATCCATGAGACTATCATTGACTCCATTACGTCAAGGTATCTTCACCATCTCATACACTGCTCACGATCACCAACAATATCGGCTTATCCAATAATCTTTTGACCACCAATTCCTACACAATCCTCCTAGAATAAATCAAAATTAATAGATTTATAACATTGGCTCATATTTCTTTAATCATACCTCACTCAATGGTCTGATACCTGAAGTATTATTCTCTAACCATATCCATCATGTACCTATAATGGTTGGTGAACCGAGTTGAAAAATCATCAACTAGAATACTACACTATTAAAGCTAAAGAAACTCTTGGGTATGAATACTTCTTAGTATAACTGGTAAAAAATCCACTCTAAAGAGGCACTCGAACTATGTCTATAAAAGAGTCACCTCATCGTGAGTATGGATATGCAGACATCCCAATATCCCTACCGAACACAGAATATGGAACGAGACCAGAACCCCCATCTAATCCGCTGGTGTTCTAACTAGAATGAAAACCCATGTCACTGCCTTAAATCAGTCCTCAGGTGCCTGAGGGTTAGGCTCACCTTGTAATTTTATGGGTCTATATATTTTAAATTCATGAAGTGTTCTTAGCCCATTCTCCCTATGTTAAGGTATTTCATATACAAAGTGTTTCTCCACAGGTGGTGGAATAGATTTTGATCCACCTATAAGTAAAATCTGGGGTAATGGTCCTTATATCGTTGCCACATCCCATATGGGGTCATCCACATTATCAAGATAGTGAATCCAAGCTAGTATGTGTCTCAAGGGAATCCTGTAAAAAAACAAGATCTATCACATTCAATGGGTATATTTGAAGAAGTCACACAAGATGGACATGTATGGACAACCTATTCCTATATGATTCATGAACCATTATTCTTCCTCTAAACAATTTTCTCATGTACCATGTCAAAAAGATGGTTATTAGATTCCTGGTGTATGGATATGTTATCCATCACAACAACACTGGAGTCATTGGACATAAATCCAAAATCTAAATAGTTAAACCTATTTACCTTAATCAATCTCATAGAATCTATATCCAAAAGTATAAATTACTTTATCTGATACCACTCTGTCATGACCTGTTATTGCACTGTGATTCAATGCTTTATTTTCACCCTTAAATCACTATGCTAAAGTAGTTTTGTATTGATAATTATAAAAAAAAATAAAAAATTCACATTATTTTTAATTAAAATATTTTTTTATCACTGTTAAAATGTACATTATTTATTTTTTTGATAATTTAATTGTAGTTGGAGACGATTTGGAGGTCCCATGACGATGTTCAAGAGAAATAGGCCAAACTACGCTAGATCCAAGCACATCAATGGACTCAAATGAAAACTTAAACTACACCATGGATCCAAATGTGATTTTCATTTTTGGGATGGTCAAAAATTTAGTGTAATATATCTTTTATTAAGGAACTTAAGATCTATTTAGCAATCCAGAATCTGATCAAGACTTATCCATCCAAGACAACAAATCTCCATAAAGTCAAAAGTGGTTTATTGTATTCGGTCATTATCTCGGGCTATATTTATCCAAATGGTTACAACATTTCATTGGGGATATATAGGATGTGTTTATACCACATTTTTATTTTCATAAAATTAATATAATACTATCTCGAGGTTGAAAACAATGGGCCAAGTGGTTTCATGAAATATGGTGGCTCATAACCACCTTATAATTTTCATATAAATTGGATCCTTAAGATTCTTATTTCTAAAAAGGACAAGATTTATAGATATCATATTTTGGAAAAAAATGAGTCCTCTCCTCATATATTATGTTCTAGAGGCCCCTATCCGCATAGGGGTATGATGATTTAAGGTGAAGTTCCACCCGAGCCTCCTCCTCCTCTCAATTGTGAGCTAAACGGTGGACAATCATTTGAAGAGACACACTCCTACATGGGAGGGTGTTCAAACTTCTATTATTCTACCAGTTTTGTGTAATTATTGGGTTAAATATTTCAATTATGATTAATTTGGATGTTCATATCATATAAATGTATTTATTTATATATAGTTATGTGAAACACTTTTCATTTCAATACTGATTGGGTTGATATTTCAACTTGGAATCATGGATTATTCCAATTAGAAAAGAGAAGAATCATATTTCAGACAAAAATACATAATATTTCAGCATTTGTTTGTGTCTATTTTTATATTTTTTATAACCAAACCTTTAAAACACAATTTTAGTGTTTAGGTTTGATTCTTAGAGCATCATTTTAAGAGACAAGAGAGAAGTCGAGACCTTGATAAACCTCAAACACATGATTACATTAAAACATATAAAATTTTCAGAACAATGAACTGTCCAAGATCTGTAGTGACCCTAAAATGAAATCCTTCTCTCATAATTCTAAAAAACCACATTTATTTATCAACTATTAAACTCAATATATCAAGTTATTTTCTTAATTTTTTTTTTCAAAACCACCCTTCTGTTGTTTTTGTTTAATAAAAATTCACACTATAAAACACCAAAACTCCTTGAGAGACGCCATAGGTTCTGCATTATACTCTAAATAAACCGTAAAACACAATAAATTTTTTGTTTATTACAAATAATTTATTTTTCTTAACTATTTATGAGGAGATATTTTGTTTTTAGTGCGCCTGTTTTTATTATTAATATTATTAATTTTGTAATAATTTCATTTCTTCATTCCTTCCTTATATTTTTAGTTCATTTCTAAAATTTTCATGTTTTCTAGGTTTTAGTAATGATTTTTTATAATATATGAGATTTAATTCCTTTTGATCCCAAAGTATAGATGATCTTATTTCAGCAACATCGTGACACACAAGACAACACTTTGAAGGAGGACACATCACATCTTCATCCTCTTATTGGTGTTTCTTCTTCCTATGGAATCAAAATAAAAACTAAATTAAAAATGAATAATATGGATGAAAAAAACCTAAAAATAAAATAAATAACATCACCTATTGTTTATATCGAACCCACCCATATTCAAGTGAAAGGCGATGCACCAAATTTTGAACTAAAATATGGTCTGATTCACTCATTGCCAATATTTCATGAAATTTCACGAGAAGATCCACATAATCACGTAAAATAAATTCACACTATGTGTATAACATTAAAAACATTTATATGGATGAATAACATGTAATGATTAGTGTATTCACAATTTAATTAGAATAAACTATAAAGGATTGTTTGAATTTTGTTAATTCACTAATTAGAGGTTGGGTTGATATGAAACCACTTTTTCAAGAAAAAATATTTCCCAGCCTCTCAAACTGCAACAATAAGGAAAAAAATTGTGGGATTAGACAATAAAAAAATAAAAACATCATGAATATTTTGAGATATTTAATTGGTTACGTTCAAGATGTCCACACCACCAAATAAGTGATCAACATTTAATTCACTATTTTTATGAAGGTTTAATTAATATTGATTGAAATATGAATAATGTTTCCACTAGTGGAGCACTGGTTGATAAAACCCCAATTTTTTAAAAGAAAATGATTAAGAACAAGATTCAATACACTCAAGAATTCAGTTCACTGTCACTTGTACCCATTTTTTGTGTCCATGAGTTGCAAAGTAATAAATTATAGAAGAAGGTGGACATAAAGTTGAATAAGTTAAGTACCCTTCTTCAAAAAAATTCCATTTCCCAATGGAAATCCCAATATCCTCCCCAAATCTATTGTGTTATTTTTTTACACCCACTACATTGACCAATTCCCCCAACCAAGAGAATCTTATGAGAGTTAAAAAGAATTATTTCTTGGATACCCATATTACCAACCCTTTAGGTCAGTGTTCTATCCATCCAACACTAAGTGAAAAAAATACTATAGTCAATTGGGTATTAAAAAAATGTCAACAATAATGAAACCAATGATATAGAGTAGACATCCACCACTTCCATATAGAAATACGTAACCACCATAAAGGCCTTCCCAACCCACCCATCTAAAAAACGATCCTATCCTTGAAAATATGATAAAAATAATGGCTCCTACCAACATAGAATTCCAATAAACCACCCAAGAATCCATACAAGACCTATATACCCAATCTTTCTAACTCACTAACTATGTGGGGGAATTTCATAGTCATGGGTTAGAGAAACTACCCTCTCTACTAGTAGTTAACCCTAGGGACATGGGAAATGTTAGTTCCATCACCCATCAGATTATTACATTGCTTAAAAGATAGTTTAACTCTCAAATAGAGTCATCCCCTTTAATGTAAACCCATATCCCAACCACTATAAATGAGTAAAACATTGAAAAATATTATCCAGAGAGAAACCATTCAGAAATTAAGATTTTGTCTGTTGAAGGGGTATCTAGGCCAACCATCCCTCTTACATTTTATTCAAAGGGTTAAACAACAAAGAAAAAACTAAACTCAATAACTAAATATTGGAAACATTATGAAATGTGTAGATTATCATCACCTTGATTGATGCCGTGAAGAAAATTACAAGATACAAAAAGTCTCTAAAAAAGATTCATTCGAAGTGAATGTCTCTTAGAGGTATAGAGAGGGTGAGCTTGGGGAGAAATTTCTCATCATTGACGGAGCCATCTAATCCCCCCAAATTCAACTATCTAGGAACATTTAAATTCATTGCATTATAGGTGTATTCGTTTTCAATTTCTATGCATTATTTGGTTTCTTCAATAAATGTTATGCCTCACTCAATTTAGTTTTCATTCCATGTCGGGGTACTAATTCCCACAGTAATTATTATTCGACTAGAAAACCGGTGTAATGCACACCCCTCTGATGTGTTATAGGATATCATTGTGGGTGTTCAAAATTTAATTTTTATGTCAAATTTTAATATTATAAAATATAATATAACATTATGAATGGAAATTCTGTGATTATATTGAGAAGGACCTTCTTGAAATATTTCAAACCCATAATTAATGTTCAAATACTACATTATCTATGGTGTTTGGAGGTGAAATTTTCCAATTAAATATCCTTGATTCCGTGAAACACCCCTTAAAGGAACATTCCTCTCCCTCTGTTAATTCAATTAATGTACTCCCTTCCCCTAAAAAATATCCTTTCATTACAAAAATACTTTTTTCATCATTCATTGAATTATAACAATGGAATCATGAATATAATGTTGTACCAATCTAGAATAATTTCATTCATGTATATCAATTGATTATTTGTATACACTAAGGATAACTTTTCCATTGATGATACTTCTATGATTGTAAAATATCATTCCTTATATGATGATGATACCATTGAGAGGTTAAATGAGGTTATAGACCAATCAAATTCACACAGAATCCCAAAAATCCAAAAACCCATTAATTGGAACTAAAAAATAATACAAGATTAAAAATATACATATCTTGAGAATATAAACAAGATGTTAGTCATAGTTTCTTATTCACTCCCTCTATAGCATGAATTGTGACTTCTTGAACTTTTTAGGGAGTATAAAAAATCAATTGTATGAAACTTTCTAAAAAATTTATAATTAGTCGATCAATTATTTCACATCATATATTGTAAAATGATATTGATAAACTAATGAGAAAGGTATGATAATTACTAAAACAAAACCTCTTATAAGAGGGAAAAAATGTGGAAACAAAATTATTGGCGACTGTACTTTTCACCACATATCTAATTGCCAACTGGTCAGTCCAGTACACGTGGTTCATTAAAAAACTGGTCTAATTATAATTGAAAATAATAATGATGAATTGGTTCAAACTCTTGTGATGAATATTTGGCATGTATGTATAAACTATATTTATCTAATCCTACACACTTGGAAAGACTATTTCACAATACCAATAATTGACTAGATGCTAGAGAGGATATCAGGTAATTCCCATTACTATTTTCCTAATGGGTATTTTTGAATCTTTCCAATCCATATTTACCATGAGGATCACGAAAAATAAATGTTTACTTTCCCCTTCATCATGTTTTCATATAGAAGGATGCCATTTGGTCTATGTAATGCTCAAACTACATTCTAGGGATACATGGTTAGTATTTTTCAGATTTCATGGAGTAATGTATGGATGTATTCATGGAGGATATCACTATTTATGGATCCTACATTGATGAATGTTTGTGTTGTTTTTGTTCAATTATATGTCACTGTATTGAAATGAATCTAATAATAAATTTTGATAAATTCCATTTCATGGTGAAACAATTTATAGTATTGGGACATTACATTTATATGGATAGTATCTATATTTATATATCAAAATCAGATGTCATTTCTTACATACAGTTCCCAAATAATGCATGGGATGTGTGGTCTTCTATAGGTCATGATGGATTTTAACATCTTTTCATTCGTTTCTTAGGTAAGATTGCTCCCCCTCTTGATTTCTGCAAACAAAAAACTGAATTTTTTTGATAATAATGTCAGGATTCTTTTAATAAATTGAAATAGAGTCTCACATCATCTATGATTATCCAACCACCACGGAGGAATTTACCATTTGATCTCATATGTGATGCCTCTAACTGTGTTTTTTGGGGATATCTAATCACAAAGAGTAGATCGACCAACACAAGTAATTCCTTATGTGTCACGTACTTGGGACCCTTATAAAGAAAACTACACTACAACTGTAAAATAATATCATTCCATTTTGTTTTTTTGAATAAATTCAGAGCATAAGTTTTTAGTTCCAAATTAATTGTGTTTTCAAACCATGTAACCCTTCGATACCTACATATGAAACTAGAAATACAACCATATCCCATTACATGGATGACCTTCCATTAGGAATTAAATCTAGAAATTAGAGATAAATAATGGAGTTGAGAATGCGGTATTTGACCATATCAATAAGATCCTCCCATCCTCAAACAATGACTCATCCAACTATATTACAATAAAAGACAAGTTTCCTAATGAGACACTTTACTGAGTAAACGATTATATTATGTGGTTTGTAAAAATATTATTTTATTTAAAATAATCTTGAAATCTTGTAGGTTTCAACAAAAACCTGCTTGGCCATCTAAAACATGACCCCAGTTGGTACATTTGGGATAACCCCTAGCATTGGAGCACATGTAGAGATCACGTCCATGGGTGTTGTGATCTTGATAGAGTGTTTCAGACAATCCATAGGTTCTACAACACCCATGACTATAGGGTCCACTTTGGTCTCCAATAGAATTCTCTAAAGGTCCTTAATTCTATTATCTTTTGGCCGGTATTATTTCAATATTCCCATTATTTCTATGAATCTTTCCCTCACTGTAAAATAATGGGTAATATCTACAATGGAAATGAAATTCCCTATAATAACATTCTTTTCCATGACATTTTTTATGTTTGGGGAACATAAATTATTAGACTATTCAACAATTAATTGGGGAAGTTGTACATTCATCTAGAATTTGAATATATGTCAAAATAGGTAGAATCATGCACCACAAGGACAAATGATTCCATGAATGTTCTGTAATTTCTATGATCTTAATTTTTTTGTTAGTTTTTATGACCTAGGTTCATCATCAGTGACTAGGGTTCACATTTCTACAATAGAACAATGAAATATCTTTTGTACCGGTATGGGTTCAGGTAACGATTTCCTACTGTTTATCACCCACAGAAAAATTGTCAAACCGAAGTGTCAAATATAGTGGTTTAAAAAATTATTCCGAAAAATATTTAAACCAATAGAAATTATTAGAGTATTTCACTTGATGATTTATTATGGTCTTACAGTACTCCCTTTGAAACTACCATTGTAATGACACCAAATACACTTGTGTTTGGAATGGAATTTCATCTTCCTATTGAGATAGAGAACCGGGCCTCTAAGAACATTAAACAATGAAATTCTTGACTTTTTGGTGCAAGTCCTCAAAGGAATTTGCAGATTCATGAATTGGAGAAAATTAGAAGATATTTATTTGATATATCTCTGATTCGTAAATTGAAAACATAAGATTAATATGACCTTATCATCCTTCATTTTCAATTCCACATTTAGATAACGGTCCCCCCATACAGTACAAGGCCAAAGTTTCATCCATGTATGCATGTCTCACACTTTTTTGGTGCATACACTATTACTAATGATTTTCCATTTCATTTTGTTTAGGTACAAAATTATGAAATGAAGAAAACCTTCAATGTCAATGGAAAGTGGCTCTTGCACTTCCATTAATCCCTTATAGAGTTCTTGAAAGAGGAACACCAAGTTCAAGTATAAAACTACTAATGACACCAAATAGTTTTTATCTGTCATTGTCACATTATATTTTGTTATAGTGAGGACACTTCACACTATAAGAGTGGTAGGATGGGTATATTCTAGGGATAGTTATGAATTCTCACAATCTTTCTTTTTTTCCTCTTTTTGGCCTGCTTGATTATATTTTTACTGTCTCTCCCTTTCCATCCCATCACTTTTGTACAAAAATGATAATTTTTGAAGACCAATTTATTGTAGAAAATGATTCCCTATTAATAATTAATGTTATTGAAAATGAATAAGTAATTACACTATTTCATGTTTTTTTACATTCAAATATTTCTGATAAAATGTGAATATCAGTAGGATTTTAATAGTGTGTTGTGACTTTATATGGAAATTTGGATGTTTTTAGATGACATAAATGGTTGGTTCATTTTGAAACCATTATAAGATATGAACCCCTTTATGTGAATAGTTTAATGGCATTTTATTCCACTTAATCTTTGCACACATATTTACACCAAACCAAGATGTGTAAAAACACCATACCTAATAGAAGGTAAATATAAATTTGGGAAATTTTTTTGCACCTTCAAAAATATTTTTTTAAAACGATTATTCCTTATCAGATCTATTTCATTACTATTCCATATTGACCTATTTGTGCATACAAATTATTCAACTATTGTATGCCTTAGAAAACCAAAATAAAATAAAAAAATAAAATAAATATACATTGAGGAGAGTAATAAAAAGTAAAACATGTTGGGATATCTATGTATGGAGTTTATGGGATGACTTATGAGAATGATTGAGTGAGGGGGTATTGAAATTTTATTGTAATGGATGTTGGGCGAGTTCAGTGGAAATGATTCTATTGGTTGATTTTTTTTAAACTAAGTTATATTTACTTGATAAAAATTTGAAAGAATAGAATGAAATTGTTTCCACGGACACATGAAGAATTAGTGACATGATTAACTTTTGGATTATTGATATCGATTATTTTCATGTATCTCTTTGAAATTCTTTTTTATAAATTTTTGGAAAGCATATTTCCATGATCATTGAGAATAACTCCTAGGTGTGATTTTTTATATGATCAGATTTTAATAAAAAATAAAGTGTCTTTGAATGTTAAATCTTTATAATGTTTTTAAAATCTACATGCATAATTTTTAGAAATATGACATGTTTCATGAGTGAAAATATTTTGGTTTGGGGTGTGATCATACTAGGATTCACTATTTCATTTTCACACTAACACAACTCTACTAGACTTGGTTTTTATTAAAAATTATATAAATAAAAACTAATTATACTCCATGTTTGATTAAATTATTTTGTGTTTATCACTACTAAAAATGGAAATGTTACTTAATTTGATAATTACACTTTAGGTGGAGGTGATTTGGAGGGCCCATGATGAAGTTCATGATTAATGGGAAAAACTGTATTGGATCTAAGAACACTAGTAGACTCATTTTCAAACTTATACAAAACCATGCATCCAAATGGGATGATATTTTTTCTCTAGTCCATAATTTAGTTTTATAGGTCTATTATGAAGGAACCATAGAATAATTCATCCATCTCATTGTCTATCCTGACCCATCTATCCCGAACACCGAATCTACAAGAATTCAACGGTGGGGTTATAGGTTCTATCAATATATCAAGTTATAGTTGTCCAAATAGTGAAAATATATCGTTAGATATATTTAAGTGGTGGTCTATGAATTTTTAATTTTCTTCAACATGATATAAGATTGTATGGAGGTCGTAATCCATGGGCCAAGTGGTTTCTCAAAATCCTGGTGTGCTAAACCACCTTCAAATTTTCCTATAAATTGGAACCTTGTGCTCCCAATTTGTATGTTCAGCCTATAAGAATGTATTTATTGTTTTGGAGACCAAAACATGTCCTCTCTTTATCAAAGATGTTCTTGAGACCCTGATCCTCATAGGGGGATTTAGGATGAAACTGATATTCAACCTGATCCACATCCTCTTCTCGATGGCGAGTGAAATAGTGGATGACCTTTTCGAGGGAGCTACACATTATTGGGAGGGATTTAGGTCACTTATTATTCTATTGTTTTTTAAAAGTTTCTATTAAATATTTTAATTATGATTAATTTGTATTTTGTTTTCATATAAATATATTTATTTTTTTATAATTAATTGAAATTTGTTTTATTTTCACACTAATTTGGTTGAGATTTTATGTGTGAATCAAGGGTATTTATGAGTGGACAAGACAAGAATCCTCTATCTTTCACACATATATATTATTTTAGTATTCTTTTGTAAACCTTTTTAAATGTTTCATCACAAATACATAACAACATTTTTTTCAAATGGTGATTCTTTGAGGACCATTTTATGAGGTAATAGGAAAGTTTATATCATGAAAAACCTCAACCAATGGAATAGATCAAACCATAAAAATATTTTGTACGATAAACTATCCAAGAGGTGTAGAGAAGATGAAATTATCTCCTTATATCATAATTATAAAAAACATCTTTATTTATCAGCTTTTAAACTCATTAAATCATGTCATTTTATTAAGATTGTTTTCAAAACAGACACCATATTTTATACCTTTTTTATTTAACATTCACACTAATACAACCAAATCTAACTAATTTAAGACCCTAGGATTACCTATTACTGTAAATTACCCTTAATAACATAATCAATTTGATCTGTCACAATAAAATGTTCAACTTGTCTCAATGTGGCCAATGTTGTGACTCCCCATGCCCCCCAATAGGCCAGAGGATGATGACTAGCACTTGGTAGGATTTTAAAAAACATGAGTGGCCTTTAATAGGTATCTATAGGCATGTGAACATCACCATGACCACAAAATTATAAAATATAACAACTCATATGCATTTATTGGCATGTAACTCTTGTAATGTGCATCACATCTTATAAGGAACTATCGAACCACTGATCAACCTATTTGATGGGTGGTCTATGTTCATCATTGAATTCAAGAATGGGGAAGTATATAAAAACAAGGAATCATATATTTGAATTTTATTGTTATCTATTGAATATTTATTCCCCCTATCAAGATCTATCATTAATGACCAATTTTCCAAGTATCTGTCGTCGACGTTGAGAGTAATTATTCAAGGATTTAATCAAAAGCCTCCAAAGAATTTCAGTTTTATAATACTAACCCTAGATCCTTTCTTATAGGCTTACATAAAATAATAACTATCATTGTGTCACTATATGAATGAAAAAAATAAAAAAAATTAAATCATCAATTTATTTTATTCATTAAATATGCCAAAATATTCTCTTCACATATGACCAATGATGATAGATGTTAGGTCATGCTTAGGGAAAGATTATACTATGAACACAATTTTACCCTTATATATCTGATCTGAGAACCCATTTAGAAGCTATATTGATTTTTCCAAAAAAAAGATCATGGGCATTCTATTTAAATTTTTTATATTATTCAAGAAATTATTTTGGACATAGTATGCCTCAGAATCTCATGACATCTCATCACATGTTCTAAAAACTAATCTATATAATTTTTAGTAATATTAAACTAAAAAATACTGTAAATTATAGTTGATTATAGTGATTACACTCGACGACTCGAGGTTTAGTGCACTAGCACATGTAGTGCATTTTCTCCCTATAGTTGAAGCATTGAACAATGGCTGGTGTTATCCATTCCTCTATCATGCCATATGCATTATTTATATCTATTAGACATTCATAATCATGGTTTAATTCACTCTCAAACATATATCATTTTAAAATTACATTGAGGAAATTCCCATGATTCTTCTTCCAATAGTTTTCACATGTGAGTGGTTGAGATTTCTACCCACCATTCCCATTAAATACCCTAATTTGAAACTCCATTATTTCCTTTCTTATCACCATAGATATGGGACCATTCCCGAAACTCCATCTCCACTTTGAGATCCCATTGAACAACTTCTATATAAATCACTAAGTCTTGGATACTTAGATCTTTTCGAAGGTGTGGTTTTATGCCAATGAAGAATCTATAAAACATTCCATCATTATCTATTATAAAACCTGAAGAATACTTTGAATGAATTTTGAAATTTTCTTCATAGGAATTGATATATTCAGCTTCACTTTTCATTAACTCTATGAATTATCTCTTTATGTTTGTAAGAATGTTTTGAGGAAAATAATTATGAAGAAACATTAACTTAATGTCATCCCACTGCCTCTCTTCAATTTCTTCCCCTGCTATGATATTTTAAATCAACAACCAAAATTGACCAACCTATCTATTTTGATGATAAAAATTATGATTTAAATTATCCTTCATAAAATAGTGGTGTATAGAAAATATTTTCAACATTTAGTTGACCCATTATTCTCTGACTAATGAATCAGAAGATTCAATAAATGTTGGTGGTCGTTTCCACATAAAAGAATAAATAGCCAGTTTCACTCTCTTGGATGAAAAAGGGCATTCCCAATTATTCAAGATATTCTTCATAACCTAAGATAGCTGAGTACGAATCAACATGAAATTTTTAACTCCTTCTCCCAATGAAATGGATACATCATTTGGGTAATCGATACATTTTCCCTTGCATGGGTTGTTGGAATGATTTTTGTTGGTTCACACTATTTTTTAAAATAGAAAAGGTGAGAACAAAAAATAATTCAATAATTCATGAATAAGTAATTTATACCATTCTGAAATTAACACTAAATACATATCTTATGGGACCCATATGATTACATTTTTTGAAAATATTATTTTTTGCTTACTTATACATAGTCTCATAATTTGGGTTTGAACTAAGGTTCTCTAATCCAAATTCCCAAATTAAATAAACCATTCTCAAATATGATCTATAGAAACCCTGATTTTTATAACATTTCTATTACATCACATTAGAGATAAATTAAATAATATAGCACAAAAATAAGGGATTAAAACGTTTAGTGTCTTGCGAAAATTAGGACCACAAATAACTTTACATAATAATACAAATATATTTCTTTCTTTCTCTATTCTCTAGATTCTTATTGGACCACATGTTCTCCTTGGTATATGTTTTCACCTGATGTTATACATAAAAAAGGGGTTATCTAATATCTTAGTATGAGGATTATAATACACAAGAAACATGGGTGACAATAATCATCATCATAACACCATCATCATAATCCATAATTGATGAATTGGATAAATGCAAGAAATGTGGGAAAACATAATAATTGAACATCATTACTAATTAGTTAACCAAAACACATAGTTTTAAACAAAGATAAAATCATGTTGATGCATATTTCACTTTTTATCCAGAGATACATCACATTATCCAATGAATTTGAGCTCTATATAATTCCACGCTCACCCATAAAATCATAAATTTTACCTTGGATATATAATTAATGCATCACCTATCACTTCTTAACATTTACATTATCATGAAATCCACATAAAACGTATATCATCAGTGAACATAAATTACCCATGGAATGTAATATGATTCAACTAATTGATAATATATTCAAGAAAATACATTGGTGATCCCAAAAGAAATTGGAAATAATATAGTTGGTATAAGAATCATCAATCTTGACTGAGGAAGAAACAATCTCATGAGAATGAATGACTGAATGGCCAGAAGGATTTCCTTTTTTTATTGATTTTATGACAACCCCACTTTCATAGGATGAGGGGGAACCCTTTCAAGGCCCATAGGTTTCAGAATCACATTGCCCGTAGGTTGGATACATTACATGACCTGTAGGTCTTAAGGAAATCAAATATATTATGACTACTTGAAACTGTTCCTCACCATCATATTCACTGTGATCAGCTCTCCACCAATGCATGACTGTTCGACTAGCTTTTCAATTTACAGTGGTGTACAGGCATGGTACCGATGGAAAATTCCATACCCTCTCATTCTTTCAATGTCTTTTTATCCTTAAACTATTACATGTGCCCTACTATTTCCTCCTCTGGAGTGGTTCATTGTAGAATCTATTAGTGAAACTATAAATCAGGTAGCCCTGAGGGCCTTGAGGTGGTCTGAAAGACTTACTGACTCGAATGCCTTATGGACTCCAAGACCAAACCGGTGGCCCAAGGTGAATAGTTCCGGCTACTATATAACCGAACAATTACTGCTACAGTGCCTGCTATAGTACTAATACATTACTGCTTCAATGCCTGCTACAGTACTTCTACAGTTACTGCTACAGTCTGACCCGAAGGCCTAGGAAAAATGTATGTCCAGAATAAAAATTTACCGATAAGTAAATGATATTTATGTAACATTAATTAAACATCCATACTTAAGTTATAGTGAAAGAGGGAAAACCAAAATGAATATTGTTGGCAATGAGAATCCCCTTACCTTATGTCTAATTTTTTTTTTCTCGTCAATAACCCCAATAATGAAACTAAAATATTTAATTAAAAAACAAAAAACTTTTATAAAATCATTTTATTAATTATACTTTTATTATATTCATTTATGGGATTTTGTAGGATTTATATACATTAATTTTATCTTTCAGGATTGATTGATTTCTAGGTTTTCATGATTGGTTTTCCTGTATATGAGTATGAAAGTTCATGTAAAATGATATTTATTCTAAAAAAGAATCTAATGAAAATAAATAATTGTAATCTGTATTATTTTTTTATATGGTATGAGGATGATTTATTATATTTAATGTAGATGAAAATGATTTAATTTTTTTTTTGATTTTAGGACCATTATAATCTTACATCAATTTTTTAACATCATGTTTATATACTAATTCCAAAAAATATATTTATTATAATATGTAGAATACAATATTTTTTAACCATAATGATGGTTTTATTACAAACCATGAATGAAGTATTGAAAAATGATAAAGAATCATCCATTGTGGTGGTAAATCAACACACCATAGATGTAATTTTCATTTTTAGAAAAAGATAAAAAGGTAAGGGAATTTGGGATAACTTATTATATTAGAGTAATAAAACTCAATTATATAAAAGATAATAGAGTTTTCAAGACTCATGGATAGGTAAAGGTGAGTATATGATATGAAAATAAATGTAATTTAAAAAAATATAAAAAATAAAGGGGATTTTACCACTTGAATTTCTTCTCCATGAGAACCTCCTTAGGGAAAAGGGTTTGGTATTTAAATGATACCAATGGATCATGGATATGGGGGAGAACATTTGGAATAATATTGGGATAAATTTTGATAAGGCTCAAATCTTAAAAGGGTTGAGGATATGTGGCGGTGAGGGTGGTATTTATATGGGTTGAGAGGGGTTTTTCATTTTTTTTATTCATTTTTTTTATTTTCATTCAGAAAAATGAACAATTTGAGAATAATCACATGATATTTTAAAATAATGAAGGTCAGTTTAAGACATCAAGATTACATTATCCTTACACCATCTATGAACAATAATTCATGTATTTATTCTCTCTCGTAAATTATCATTTTTTATATTTCATAAACATTAATGTATTTTATAAAATTCCTAAAAATTCACCCTTGAAATTTTTTGATGTGTAGAATTAAAAAATTGAACTGCATTTTATAATTTGTTTTCTAAATATAATAAATTTCATGTTTAATTAAAATATTCATTTATTAGGTAAATAATAATTTTAAAATTATAGATAATTTTATGATACATATAAAAATTACATAATACCATATAAAATTATCTTATAATCATAAGACAAAAAATATTAAATTATAAATAACATTTATGAAAATTGTTTTCCTTTTAAATCATTATTTTAATAAAAAAAAGTAATTAAATATATATAACTTAAAAAAATACCAACACCCAATTTATAAATTATATAATGATTATTTACATACTCCATAAAATAAATATATCATATTTTCATTCCTATGATACCAAAATTTTATTTATAATTTTGATATGTGAGTTTATAAATCTATTATCCTGATTAAAATTCAACATGGTCAAATCACTATTACAAAGGTCGTGTTACTATTCCATTTTTATAGGTTTCTTAACAGCTAGATTTACATTTTATTTCATCCATTATTCATTTATAAATATTCCATTGTGTTTTAAAAGTGATTTTATGTTGTTTATACTATATGAAATAATTATAATATGTGAATTTCTGTTGATAATTTTTTTGGGTTCTTTTATAGGTGATAAAATTTTTTGTTATAAATATGTGGTTATAATATATATGAAAGTAAATATATTTTTATTTATCCTAAATACGGAAATATGATTAAAATAATTTCCACATTAATTCAGAAATCATGTCTAAAATTATTTCTTTAATTTACTAAGATTAATTTTTTTAATTAATTGATGAAAGGCGTTACATGAGAGTTTATTAAACAATGAAATTTATTAAACACTCACTATCTATCTCATTAATTTTTAAAAATCGAGTAAATTTTCTACAATTAATAAATTTTTGATATCTTCGAATACAATAAGTTCCAGTTTTTATACAACCTCATAATTAATTGTTGTTCCGTAGAGAAAATCACTAAGAGAAGTTGACCATTTGTGTTGGAAATAAATCTCATCCCAGAAAGATCATATGATATCATTATTTTAGATGGAATAAATATTTTGTCTTAAATAATGTTTATCACAAAAGCTATTATTCATAGAAATGATAATTATGATGAATATTTTTTATTAATTGCACGAGCGGTGGTGGGAAAAGTTGTTTGTAATGATATTAAGGATTTTGTCAGATGTAAATTCTTTGGATATAGCCTTTTTGGGAAAAGAAATCACTTTTAATAAAAAAAACAATTCAATTTAAGCTCACTTTTTTCAATAGAATTGTGTGTTCTGTAAAAAATAATGTCTTTTAATATAATTATTTCTGAAAAAATCCTACTCTTCGTAAAACAAATTTCTTCAAATAACACTATTAGAAATGTAATCAGTAGTATGTCTCTAAAAATACATTTTGAGTTTCATTATTTGAAACATATTTTTGTTCCATCGAAAAAATATGTCAAAATATTAATTGCAATAAACACCCTTTATAAAAATTAATTTTTTTAATGCTCAGAAAAGTATTTACAGTATGTACGTTTTTGTGATATATTCCTTGTCCAATATGCATCATGAGAACCAGAGGAAGTTATAAATCTAAAGTACCCACCCATTTTTCACCTTAGTTGATAAAATGAAATTTCAAGGGAATAATCTCTTAAGGGTGAAGAATGAATATACCTATAATTTTAATAATATAATTTTCTCTTTGATTATATAGATGCATCATATTTTGTAATATAATATAATATAAATCACATGCACCACATGATGGAACCGACATAATTTTTTTATAATAACTTGAATATTAAATTTGGAGAATAAAAGTGACCCTAATAACTGAAAATATTATAGATGGATACAAATAGAAAATAAGGAAACAAAAATATGAAAATTTGGATTACCTCGATCCACCAGAATAATCACACTCAGGAAAAAATCTAGAGAAATGAAGCATAAAAGTAGTAATATAATATTCATGATGAAAATTAAAGTATATATAAAAATTAGATAAAATATAAGTGAAATAACAAGTAATAAATTTTTTTTTGTGTTTATAGGATGTAGGGAACCCATATAAACATTTTAAATTTGGCCATTGGAATAATAATTTAACCATTAGAATATTAACCTGACTGTTGGAATAGTAATATGATCATTAATAATATTAACAAAACTATTAGAAATTTAACATCACCAATGGAAGTGTTAAATAATATTTACATATCCTATAAGATTATATTATGATATATTTAATCTACGATACAAGTAGATAGTCATTTTAAAAATGATAAATTAAGTGTTTGTATATTTTATTAAATCATAAATGTTATAAATGCACATTAAAAATAAATACACTAATTTAAATGAAATTATATATTTATAAATTGGATTTCTAAATTAATATTATGTTTTATCATAATGATAATATAATTTTAGGACACCATAAGTAATTTTTCAGAGGGTTACAAAATTGATCATAATATTAAAATTTGTTTTTTTGAATAAATGGTGATTTAAAAAATATAATGTTTTCATATTTAAAAAACTATTTTCTTATATTTTATTTAGTTTATAATATCTACACATTTTAAAAATGCTAGGTGATTTTTTTCTAAAATAATTTAATTTTTAGTGAATAGTGAAATATGATATTTACAATATAAGCTATATACATGAATATTTTAGTCATGTATGATGTAATCAACCATTAATTTACACTCACACAAACTAGTTACAATATATAGTCACATAAATAAATATTATTTATAGTCATGATCAAAAATAAAAAACTAATTAATATATTATTAAAAAACACCCATCTCCACCCCTAATAATTCTCATTCCTTACATCCCCTTACTTCACAACCTCTGAGACATATATCTTTCCAAAAAGTTTCTTAATTCCATTCCTAATACTATTCCACATAACATAGTTCTTCCATTCTCCCCCAAAGTCCATTTAAGATAGCCTTATAGTGTTATTAATGGATATAACAATTAAGAGGCAAGATTCTCAATTTACAAATTTCATATTAATTTATTCATATACCTTTTCCTTTACACTAAAACAAAATATAACATAATGACTCCAGTATTATAAATATACAGAAATATTATTTTTTATTGTGATATCCATATATTACCCTCCCCTTTTTTATTATTAAACGAATATGTTGTTCACCATAGGGCTGGTTCACCACCTCAATGAACAACACACTATGTTTTTTAAAGCACATTTATAGTTAGTTATAAAAAAATTTTCTGGTTAAATATGATTACAATAATAATTTTATAAATTATTAAAATTTCATTTCAATTATAATAATTAATTAATAACATAATTTAAATCATGTTCATGATGCCCGATAAAATGTCCAAATAAACTAATCATTTAACATTAACATTATACTGAATGAATTATCCCAATATCAGTACATAAATTAGTGTTTGGATATATTTGAATAAATACAATTACATTAAAACATTTTAATTTATATTCTATATTTTTTGTCCAGTTTGGAAAAACATCAATAATTCACCATAAGTGATCTGGCCATGGAATCCTACAGTGAATGCCCCTAGATGAACAAAATTGAACTTTATATCTCATCATAATGACCAAAAATAAACATAATTATATTATATTAAATAAAAAATAAATATTAAATTTATGAATTATGTAATAAATAAATCTTATTTGGTTATTATAGACATTACATTTATGTATTGTATGATTGTATATCATAAAGTAAGTGATCTCTCTGAACCACCATATTTTCTCTGGGTTGTTAATTCTACCCACCACAATTTATCTATTTACTATTCATATATACATAATTTCATTCTTTATATATATCCCATATATACATTCGAAGTATATTTTACTTTTATTTTATGGGGATATATTTATTTTAAAGGCTACTATCTCTTTACCAAAGTTTATCTCTTTAAATACTTTTTACTCCTTTCCCTAAAACACAACTAAAATGTACGCTTTCCAAATTTACCAAGCCATTATTTTTTATTTCCTCACATCAATTAGAAATCCTTTACCATGAACATTGTTTATATTTCCATCATTAATGTATAATAATAATTTATTCCATTCATTCAGGGAAATTGTTGTGATATACCCTTTAGTTATACTTTATGACATGATTATGAAACACATTTCATTCATTTGTAATAGATATGTTTATGAATTATGTTTGATTTATTTATGTGTAACAAATATGGTTGTACATTTTAGTTTGGGTGTGCCCATAATTCACTCCAATTCATTGGGTAAGGTTTCATTATAATGGTGATATATATATGGGTTTAGGGAGTGGACCTAATCCATGACGAGAGTCAATAAACCATGTGATTTAATCTAAGTGGTTATCCTTGACATATTCTTATGTCATAATTTATTTTGCTACCAAATTTTATATTTTTCAATGATATTATGATTCTAGGTTTCTTATTTTATTCCTTCATATGATTATTCATGGTTAATTCCTTTTATATTATCAAGTTATTCTTTCTTACTCATTTGTTATGCTTCATTTCCATGTTTATTCCCTTACTAGGATATTTAGGTCACCCTTTTCATATATGTATTCTAGTTGTTATCCTAAATATATTTAGGAGATCAATGGTATTTAGGATATCAATATGAATATTAATTTAAAGATGTTTAATTTTAGATTAATTTTTTATTTTTTATTTACATAGTCTTCTAAATAAACAAGGATTTTTTATTATTGGTTTTTATTTAATGTATATTTATATTAAAAACAATGAAATATTATTTGTAAAAGGTTTGTGTCTCTATAGATAATTCCCATGATGAAATTATATATATAACACAAAAATAATTGAAATATCATGTTTGATTCCATTTGGTTTGGTTGGAATTTAAGACGGCGACACGACCCCTAGGATGATGCTCGAATCTTTGTGAAGAAGGCGACAACAGTGCTGGTCCCTCCTCCCCTAGCGAAGGATGGACCTTCGACGTCCTCCAGGAGAGAAGGGACTTCTTTACGCCCCTTATCTAACCCCGATAGTCTTCCTCCCTTCTCGAATTCCTTTCTAAGTCCCAAGGTTGCAGATGAACTCAAAGGCCTCCCCAATCTTCAGAGTCCATCTTCAAAGTTCGTGGAATCCACAACACTCTTGAATCTCACCGTGGTAACTTGGTTTAGACAGAGGACACCTTCAGTAGATTCTTTTGATAGGTTCATCTTCGGATCTTGGGACACTCAAAAGAGGGCGGCATTGTGTCTGCTTGATAATCAGCATTTCATGATTCGTTTTTCTTATAAGATGGACCTCATCAGAGCAGGGTTGAGTGATCCTCATATCGTCGATGGTTTTCGATTCTTTATTTTTTGTTTGTATTTTGATTTTCAAATGAAGAGGGATCCACCTTCTGCTGCGGGTTGGGTAAGTTTTCCAAATCTTCTTTAACAGTTTCAAAACCCATCCATAATCAGGATGATTGGTAATCTGGTAGGTATATTTTTATGCTCCGATAGTCAAACTGAAGTAGTTTTCCACTCGGTCAATCCATGAGTGTTTGTGGAACTGTATCCATCTGTAATTCCTTTTTAATATGTATGGAATACAATCGGAGAGGAGTATAGGTGTAAGCAGCGAGTGATTTATGAAAACTGGACCAATTTATGTTCATCCTGCAAGAGTTTGGGTCACTCCTCTAATGTTTTCCGTCATGGTTCTCTAAGGAGGAGAGGTAGGGGAATTGGCTACGAATCCTGCTCAGAGTGCAAGAGGCTGGACCACTCGATGGAGGCTTTCCATCAGGGAGACTTGTCTAGGGGAAGGAGAAAGGATGGAGGTAGGGGAAAGGTTCCCGAACTTGAGGAGGTTTTCATGGGTCTATCGACGGAGGGTATAGATGGGGGAGGTTGGGGATCCCAAATGCTACAAATGGTGGAGGAGGAGAGTCTCAAAAATGATCCAGTGGAAGGAAATGCATCTATTTAGGGTATTTCTTGCATAGATTGAGTGAAGAAGTCCAATTTTTCACAGGTTAATCCGTAGGTGTCTGAGGTATTCTGTAGGATGAAACAGGATCTGGCTGGACCCTATTTTAGTAAACCGCAGCGTAATGGTCTGGTTCCGATTTAGGCTTCTCAAATGTAAAATTAGTTGAACAGGAGTATAGAGGTTATGGTGGAATTGGTATGCAGGGAGGAGGTTTCCCCAATCGCTCTTTGCACTATGGTGGTATTGTCGGATAGTAATGATGTGTGTAAGGGGAGGTAGGGAGAAACTTCTCATACGAAGAATTCATCCAAAACTGGGAAACCAGGGGGTTAGATTATTTCATCTGGACTTCTATCCACTTGAGAAACTCATTTGGAATCCATTATGTGGTTAGTTTTAGTTTAGATCCAAATATTTGGGTTCATGATTATAGAGTCTCAGGGAAGGATCCCTAAGGAAGTGAACTATAGCTACTCGTTGATGGAGATTTAAGCCTGGGAAGTAATAAGACTACTATGAGGAGGAAATGGAGGAAATTATACTCTTCTTTACCACCTCCTCTTGAGACCCGATCTAAGAAAAAGGTCAACGGAAAGAAGATGGCCGCTGAGTTTTTGAGTAGTTAGAGACCAGAGGACCAGGGAGTAGAATCCTTAGAGTTAATTCTTAGCTGCGATGAAGAAGTGATTGTGTAGGTCTTACTACTTAACTCTAATGAATAGGAGGTGTCTAAAATGATGGATATGCCACTAATAATGTCTCTTAAGGAGGATCATTACTTATGTATTGACAAGAAGGATCTAATTCTGGTGGGGTCTTCAATAAAGGGAAGATTTGCATCGATGAGTACATTTAGATATGGGATCAGCTGGATTCAAAATTTGACAAGAGAATGACTGAGGTCCCTAGAAATATGGTTTTATTCTTATCCTAGAAATTTTTTATGGAAGAAGATCATGGTAATCTCAATTTCATTTTTAATGTCTTTGTTTAGGATGATATTTGGTTGGTTATTTTGAGGGGTTTTCTTGTTAGAGATTTTTGTTCTTGGATCATTCCTCAATTTGGTTTTGTAGTAGAGTTTGGATCTATTTCAGATGGGGATCAAAGCATGAAGGATTCATCGGTGTGTGTCATTTGGATTGAGACGGTTTAGAGGGTATGTTTTTTCCATCAGTACCGGGCCTATGCTTATGAACGAGGCAACATTCCATTTGACATGATTTGGTGAAGGCTTATCATCATGGTGCAATTGCTGGCGAGGGGCAGTTCTGGTTTTCAGGTTTTCTCTGTTTTGGTTGTTTTATGGTTGTTATATTGTACTTTTCAGTTTCTCACTTTCCCTCAAAAGTGTTTGATAATAAAAAAATTAATTTTCGATCAGTCAATATCATCAATAGTTGGAATAACAACATGAGGAGCCACATCCAAAACATGATTTTATTATTGAGGACATGCATTAACTTGCACATGGTTTAGTGATAGATCTCCCTCTTCCAAACATTCCACCGACCCTCTCTTAATAGTGGCATTATTATATTATTTTTGTAGACATATTTTGTGCAAAATAATTTTTTACATTATAGTGTTTATATATTTTTAAACTAATTAATTAATTTATTTGTTTTATTTAATATTTTTTATTGTTTTTTGATTGAATAGATCATATACCACAAATACTCTTTCGTGATAGAATCATACAATCATCGCAATGATTTCTTTCAATAGAATATTAATTAAATTGAAAAATATTATTTTTGGTCGATGAATATCTAGATCAACAAAAATGTGTTTTTTTATTTTTGATTGATTTATATTATATTGAAAAAAATATTTGAAAATGAAATATATATATCCCTAGAAAAAAATCATAAAGGGTTCATGGAAACTAAAACATATTGCAGTTTAACTTCATAAAACTATTTATTGAAACAAATTGCCATTGAATGAAAGAAATTTATGATGGGGTTTATTTTATAGAAATATTTTCCATAGATAGAACCACTATCTTAAATAAAACATAAAATAGAATAATATTATATCCTCTAATTATTATATATGATTTTAATTTCAAACAAGGAGGATGATAGAGTCCTTTAAATTATTTTTGTAAAATGGATATAAATTTCTTTGAAATATATATAAATAATTAAATATTTTCTTCTCTCTCACTATATATATAATAAAAACCTCATTTTTATGTATAGGGTTCTTTAAATTATTAATGTCAAAATATAGAAATTTTATCATCCCCAAAATAAAATTCTGCTTATTTGATACATTTTCTTCTTTTAATAATATTACAATATATTCTTTATAGGTTCTTGAAATAATTTATTTTATAATAAAACTTATTTTCAACATCTATAGATATCCCTTAACATCGTATCAACATCATGCTGAAATATCTATAACATATTCAATTGAATTGATCCTTGAAGTTCTTGTTAATCAACCTTCATGTCTTGAATTATTTTACCTTTATAATGAATTAATATGTAATAATAAATTCCTTACACTCAGTTGAGTATTTTTATTGAGTTGGTGAAACCATTAATTAGTACTATAATGTTAGAAAATTAATATGAAATTGATTAAATTTTTAATTTTGAAAACTATATATTTTATTTATCTAAAATTCTCTCTGGTTAATTTTATCAAATTTCATCAATATTATCCTGATTTTTTCTCAAATCATTTATTTAAATTAGTCATTCTATATTATTATGATAGATTTTTAAAATTTTCTAATTTCAATTGATATTAATGTTTAATTAATATCAATGTAATTTCAAGTGTTTAGCATCCCCCTTCTTCGTGTGTGGTAGGTTTTGTTATTTTCTCTCCTAGTTGGTATAAATTTGAGAATATATTTACTTCCACCTATTATCCATGAATAGTTTTTAGAATATATTAAAACTAAAAATAAGGTGGAATTAAAGAAAAAAATATATTATATAAATTATAATATATAAGGTTCATTATATTTATAGAATATAATAATGAATATAATTTTTTATTAATAATGTAGAGCCTCATTTCTTACAGTTTAAGAAGATCCATTAGTGAAAAAATTATATCCCTTAAGGGTATCCACAATAAGTATGAATCATTAACAACTATTGTTTGTGGGATTGAAATATAATTACAAAACCATGTCGAACTGTAGTTTATAAGAGCCGAATAAATAATTGAGAAAAATATCTATAAATTTTATTCATTAACCATGGGTATCCTTATTGGATTTTTTGTATTAATATTGAATATATTTTAATAATTATTAATAAAAATTTAAAAGTAAATTAAAAAATGGGCCATACAATGGGGATAACAATAAAGAATAACTTTATAGGAAATGTAGGTTACTAAAGGATGTTGCAATAATTTTTAGTGTGAAAATTTTTAATTTCCATTATTAGATAATAATTATAACTTAATATTAAATTTTATTTTTATTCTATATTTTTTTTATTAACATCATGATTAGATAACCATATCAATTACGTGATTCAAATTATATTTCTTCTTTATTTTAATATGGACTAGTCAAAAACCCCAAATAACCCATATTTCACTACCTTGATAAATTTAAAGACAACTATTTTAATGATAGTGTTATATATAGGCTCTTTCATCTGGTGAAAATAAATTTATTGGTGTGTTGTGGGGATTATACTATTTTCAGTGTCATGAAATCATAAAATCATCTTTTTTTTCACTGTTATTATATTTATTCATTTTACAACCATTCTCATTATTACACACTTAAACATGATTTATTACATAAAAATTCACATAATAAAACACTATGGATTGAGATTTCTAGTTTCATGGGAAATTTGGAACATTACATAACAAATTATAACATAAAACCCAACATTTTTATTGAAGTATTATTTTACATGACAACAACTTTTTTTGTACTAATAATTTGATGGGATAACCTGAAGACATGCATAAGAAAATGGTGAGTTATAAAGCCTTGTATGGGAGTAAAATAGTCATAAAATGAAAAATTTAGTATAGGTTAGGAAATAGGCATATCAATGGAGCACAAGAGAAACATGAACATAATTTCTTGATAAATGATGATTATCATAATAATGAAATTAGGAAACAACAATTAAAATGTTATTACCATGATAAAATCCAAATCTCACATGGAGCATGAGTAAAACCTCATTTCACTTTAATTAGAATGACTAAAACCTTAGTTTATTTGACGTATCATGATACTAATCTTTACCCAATGCATTGGAGCACTATCTGGGTGCACCCTTCTTAATCATGTCATTTCATGCTGAAGTGTTCCACATGGATCATACAACATGGAATAAATAAACATCATATTTTATTTCATTATAATTGAATGTGGAGTACATACATGAAAATATATAATAAATAAGTATATTTCTGTAAAGGTGAATACCCATGATATAAAAATCGGCATGGTATTCACTACACAATGACTTTGGATTGGAAAATCGTAGTGCAAATTCGGCAACAAAACGACATGACATAAGAATTCATAGAAATGTTTGATGAGAGATAAATGGGTATATAATCATATGTACATGAAATGAAAATTAATGGGTTAATAAATACATGTCCTAAAATAAGTTATTGAATTTAGATTCATAATATAAAATAATTGGTTGAAGATAAATGATGAGAGTGAAATCCCTTACCGAATTTTGGCATGGTGACATGTGTACATGGGAATAAATAATGATTGAAAAAGGGGAATATTATAATTAAAGCATAATTATGTAAGTAAAGTGGAGGATATAAATCATACCCAACATTTTTAATTGAAAATAAAATGGCATTAGAACATAATGAAATTTCGACAAAAATGAGAAAGGATGAAATCCCTTACTTGGAACTATGACCCCAATGGCTTGGCATAGGCTGGATATGGGATTCATGGGAGCTTGTGGCACTGTGGGAGGATTATAGAGAGATGATAAAAGATTAAGGTCCTGCTCAATGTTTTTTAGTGAAGTTATGTGGGATTATGGGTGGGTTTATATAGGAAAGTAGAGGGGAATTCATTAATATTTCACAAACAATGGTTTTGGAATCTATATAATTAAATATTTAAAACCACAGACCAACTAATGATTTCTGCCCATTTTTTTTCCAAATGAGAGTGGAAAATATTATTTTATACATCCAATGGATGAAATTTATAAAATATTATGCTTTCTTTTCTGGAGGTGAGTCACACTCTCATGAAAATCATTATAAAATGTTAATATATTTTATATGAAACAGAGGGTCCACTAAGGCATCATAAAATTAAAAAAACAAATTGAAAATCACAATATATTAATGGTAAACCATATATTTTCCTAATATCCATTTTATATTATTCTATCATATCATTTTTGTGTTATTATGATGTCATAAAAAATTTAATATATTTATATGATATTTAATTTTTGCACCAAAAATTTGATTGTCTGAGAATTTTTTGAAAATTTCACTATTGGATAATTTTGACATCCTATTTCAAAAAATAATATTCATTTTACCAAAATAATTTTCAAAATATGTGAATTTGGTATTTTAAAATAGAAACATACATTTAATAACAAATCATGGGTTTTAAATAAAAAGTGTTCTCAAACCGTAATAAAAATATCAATTGTATTTCAAAAAATAATACGATAATTTATATTTAAAAATAATAATTCAGATATACTATTTTTTAATAATTTTATTTAATTTAAAAATCCATTAATTCATCAAAATAAATTTTTTAGTCGAATTGAAAGATTAACTAAAAATATCATTTCTTCTTTAAAAACAATTTATATATTAACAATAATAAAACTAATATATATTATTTATAAAAAAATAATTCACAAAATCATAGTTCTAGGGTATTCTTACATAATCCCTTATAACACCCATAAATGTTCTAAGGGTAAGGTGTGAGTTTGTGAAAGACTCCTAGGGCGGCTCGAATAACATCACTCTAGTGGTAATCTATATTAACATTAACTTCTCCCATAGGAGGATTCATTAAAGCTTAACGTGTTGTGTCTCGGTCTTGGGTTTCGTCAATAGGGAAGAACAGTGAAAATAACTCCATTCTTAGATCTGAAAAATGGGATTCATAAAGAGATATTCTGCTGGATGAGGCCATCACTTCCTTTTTCCATTTATATTGAATTTGTTAAAGCCTTATATTTATTATACTAATCTAATCACTATTAAATGGATTTATTAGTAACAATATCAATTATTAGCGGTATTTTAAAATACAAAAACATAAAACCTAATATGTGTATATGTTTTTTTAACCATTTCACATAATAAGACATTAAATTAGATCAAGAGGAATTTTAATAAATAAAATTTAGGGTCGTCACAATCTTCCCCCCATTAGAACATCCACCCTCGACATTTCCTTTTATCACACTAAGACATATGAGGGTAAATATGCTTCATCATCTCCTATGATACCTACATTGCTTCTTAAAACATGTTGTTATTCCACAACACCTTGAAAAAAGGAATTTTATTATTTCATAAAATGTTTTACCTTTGATCCAAGATCTTCAGCAGATTCTATTAACATGAGAGGTCATTGTCAAACGGTACAACCTCTTGATTGTGTACAGGTGATGGGTTTGGTATATAGTTTCTTAAGAGTGAAACATTAAATACATAATGTAAATGAGTTAGATTCTATAGTAATTAAAGTCATTAGGCCTATGATCTAATGTGATCAAGGATCTCAAATGGGACAATGTACCTTAGACTAATCATTCCCTTATTCCAAAATCTGATAACTCTCTACCATGGTGATATGTGGAGGAATGCCATGTCTCCAACCCCAAACTCTATGTATCTTTAACAATTATAATCATTGATATTTTATCATCTCTGAATATATTTAATGTGATACTAGATGATCTTAACCTTCTCCACCATTTCTTAGACCATTTTTGGACCTCAGAGTTTTCACTCCCAAACTTCATCCCAACATGAAAGTGTTATACACTTCTTCAAATAATGGGGATCATGATGATCCATTTGTGTGCATTAGTGGAAACTGTTATTGTAGGAGAACTCAATCAGAGGAATATATTGATCCCATTCTCCTTTTATGTCCATTGAGGATGGTCAAAACATGTCCACAAGTGATTGGATAGTCCTTATAGATTGGACATCATTTTGCGGATGATAAGCTTTACTGAAGTTTATCTTAGTATTCAGAGCATGTTCAAGACTTTTCCAGAACATAAATGTTAATATTGGATATCAATCAGATACTATTGACAATGGAACTCCATGCAACCTTTCCACTTATCTGATGTATATTTGTGCCATTTAATCTACTGAGAAATCTTCTCAAATTGCAATGAAGTGTTTAGTCTTTGTTAGAGGATCTATAAAAACACATATAGCATGGTTTCCTTTGGATGTCTTCGGATGTTCAATGACAATGCCCATGGTGATTCTCTCCCATTTGTATTTTGGGATGGGTAATGGTAACATCTCCCATTAGACATCTGCCTCTCACCCTTTACTTGTTGACATACTAGACAGTATAATGTATACGTAATGATCTCCTTCCTCATGTTATCCCACCAATAATATTTTCAGTGACCTCGATACAGATATGTGTTTCTTGGGTGAATAGATGAATTCAAACTATGTCCATTGTCCAAAGTATATTTTTTGAAAAACATATTTGTCAGAACAAATAGTCTATACCCAATCCTCTCAATTCCTTCTTCATTATCATTGAAATCAGAGGAATTATATTTTTAGAGTTTCTAGTTTCTTCTAAAATCCCACATCATCTTGTTGAGAATCATTTATAAGTTACAAAAGAGTGTTGAGAAATATTTTTTGAAAGGATTGATGATGTTTCCTAGTTTAGGATTCCCATGTCCATCTTCCAAAAGTATAATAAGATTGGATCCTTATAAATTCTCATCAATGAAATAGTTGTAGGATACTTTCTATATAGATCACCATTAACCTTGTTCTATTTCCACATATGGTAGTGAATTGATAAATTATTGTATTTGATCAGCTGTAACCATCTTTATTGGAACATAATCATCTATTTTAGTGTGATTGTATACTTGAGGATTTTTTTGATATGTATATATTTCCGACTTCTCCCCAATGTGGTAATGTTTCCAAATTCATTATGTTATGATTAATACATACAACTCAAGATCATGTCATTCATAGTGTTTCTCATGAACATTCAATTTACATGAGGCATAAGAAATGACATTTTAATTTTTCATTAACAGACAACCCTTTTCCATCTTTGATGCATAAATAAATACCAAAAAAATTTCCCCCCTTATGGGTAGTGTGGGAAATGGCGTAGTGATAAATGTTCTTTTAAACTCATAGAATCCCTCTTTAAATTTATCAATCAAAGAAAAGATGACTATTTTATTATTTTTCTTTATAATATTCTTTTACAATCATGAGGAATTCCTCAAAAATTAGAGTTAATATCCGGATAACCCCAGGATGCTACGAATATATGTCACTGATGTTGTCATAGGCCATCACTTAATTACTGCTGTATTGGAGGGATCTATAGATATCACATTGCATGTGATAATATTACATAATAATGAGTTTTCTTTCAAGCAGAACTCACACAAGATGTACTTCTCAAAGAGATACTCCTTTCGAAAGGTCTATTGTATATTTCTTAGATTCTCTTGATTCTCTTCCTTGGTTATGGAGTATATTAAAATATCATCAAAAAAGGCTACTACAAATTTATTGAATTAATATCTAAAGACTGTATTCCTAAAGTCCATGAATATCTATATAGTATTACTGGTCTGAAATGCATTACAATGAATTCATTTTGAATGCACCCAGTAGGAAAAATAGTCTTGGGGATATCCTCATTATTCACCCTTACTTGGTAATATCCCGACTACAAATCCACCAAGAAGAATTATTGTGTTCCACATAGTTGATCGAACAATTCATCAATTTAGGGAAGATGATATTTTTTCCTTATCTTGATTTTGCTGAGCTCATGATAATCAATGAAAATGAGCATTGAACCACAATTCGTCATGATAAAGGGGACTGGTGCACCCCATGGTGAACCACATGGGAATATAAACCCTTTACCCAAATTCCTCTATAGTTGTTTCTATAACTCCCCATGCTCTAAAACTGCAATACTATTTGGATTCATGGATATTTTCATGCCCAAGGAATATGATCAATCAAAAATTCAACATATCATTTAATAGAAAGATTATACAATTCATTGGGGAACTCTTCTGCGAATTGACTCAAAATAGGCATGTATTGAAGGATTGTTTCTTCCATAAGATCAATCATCTCAAAAATATATTCATTCTCATATAAAAATAATATCCATGCCTGAGATGATTGTTCTAAAAAAGATTCTCCCTTTTTATTTCTCTTCTACAGAACCAGGGGTCGATTCTCCAAAGGGAGAGTGATTTACCTATCATAGAAATTTACGTTGGTTCTATATAGGGAAATCCAATCCATACAATGAATTGAATTAAATTCTACCATATGTAGTATTATGAGTTTTGATGGGATGTTAAAATCCCAAATTGTGACCGAGGAAGAGTTATATTAATTGGATGAAATGATTGCCCCATTTTTCATTCACACCGACATCATTAAATCAATGATTCGTGGTGGTGTTGGGATTGTTCTACTGATCTTTTTATATATAAAAGAATTAGTAGAACCAAAGTAATAAATATGTTCACTATTATAGAATGAATAACTACTGTACCCATCACCACTTCATTGTCAGTGTTCACTTCAGTAATAGTGATGAAAAAAAGATCTCCATGATAACACTGAGAGTTTCCAACCTCCATTTTGACTTTGAGGGAACATCCATCAATTTTCTCCATGATATCAATGTCATAGATCACTAGGGATATCCATATTCTAAGATTCATCCCACCAATGAAAGAGTCAACCATGCATTTGGGGGTAATGAAAAAGGTGGAGTAATATCGTGCAAGCCCTGTGAAGTTAGCCTCGTGCACTCTAATATATTCTTCATCTATTTTCATGAGGTCAAGGAAGTCCCTTTCCATTTAATGTTGGAGTGTTGGCGGAAAATATTTATCAAAAAACATATTATGGAATCCTTCATTTCCAATTACATGATCTCTTCATAAGGCTTTTTATTTTTGATCAATATGTACTATTGATCACCTTCACCCCCAATACAATAAGAAACAAGAAGAACCTTATATTTTTCATATCATTAAAGGATCGTGGAGATTTTATCAATGGAGTTTATCTATTTTTCAGAGATTGAGGGATCAGGTTATCCATTTAATGTAGGAGGCCTTTTTCTCAAGAATTTCTCAATTAAAGATTATTCTCTCCTTCTAGGGGATGTTCCTCTTCACCATTTTTACAATTTAAAACATTTGTTAACTAAGATAGTATCGTGGTACGTATTTAGATTCCCACTCCCATAAAATTCGGAATCTAATTATAATAATAATAATTTTGATCTTTACATTGATTATTAGACTGATTACTCCTATTAATGGTCATTAGCTAAAATTAATGGAATGTTACAGGTACCACATAAAGGGGAATCCAATGAAAAAAGGGATAAACTATAAATTACATTTATTTCTTTAAATTATGAATTTATAGGATTCAATTTATGTTATCCATGATCTACTTCCCAACATAAATTCATGGGGGAGTTTTTATTATTCCACTAATATGGATTCATACTAAAATTAAGAATCTACCAAAAAATATCCCCCAGAAATTTCAAACCAAGAGTGAAGCAAGGCTCGTTGTCATGCATAAGTTCTCATTCGAATCTAGCTAAAAGCGGTGTTTTCATGTTTTACCGCAAGATGCATATGTGCTAGAGCCACCTCTACATTTTTGTATCATGACACGAATGAATATTCTTGATAAAACACTTAATATATACTCACTAAAATTTAAAATATGTTTTTATTATACACTGTCTTATCCCTAAGGATTTCACTATGGTTTTCTAATCCTAATCCCAAAAATATCTAATCCTATCTTTTGATACTAACTTTAATAACCTTTATCTTTTTCACTAATCTAAACATGATTTATTACATAAAAATTCACTTAAGAAAAATATGAGAAATTAGAGGTCTAGTTTCAGGGGAAATTAGGAACATTTCATAATAACTTAGAACAGAAAACCCAACATCTGTATTGAAATTTTTTTTACATGACCACAAAATTCCATCGTACTTAGCACTACATGGGATAACCTGAGTACATTCATAATAAAATGGTGAACTATAAATCATAAAAAAGTAGTAAACAAGGAGTAACATGATAAACATAGTACATTTTAGTAAATATGAATATCAATGGATAACAAGAGAAACATGAACATAAAGTCATGATATAACTTGATTATCATAACATGGAAATGTAGCAAAACAATTTCACATGATATTAGCTTGAACCAAAGATTAGTGTATACAGAAAATGATTAAAACCTAATTGATCATGAATTATCTTGATTAAAACATCATTTCACTTGACATTTCATGATACAAATCATTACACAATGCATTGGAACTCTATCTGGGTGCACCCATCATAATCATTTCATTTCAGGCATATGCTTGCCACATGGATCATACAATATGGAATCATTCAACATCATCATTTATTACACGATAAAGAAATGTGGAATAAATACATGAAACTATATGATTTATTAGTTAATGTGTGTAATGATGAATAACCTTAATAGGGAAATAGGAATGGTATTCACTACATAATGACTTAGTCTAGGAATATCACGGTGCAAATTCGGTTACATAATGATGTGACAAATGAATTCAAAAAAATGGTTTATAAGAGTGAAAGGGGTATCTAATTATATGTACATGAAAAGGATAGTAATGGTTCATATAGATACATGTCCTAGAATTTATAATGGAATTTAGATGAAAAATATAAAATAATGTCTTGAATGTAAATGGGGAGAGGGAAATCCCTTATGAAATTTTGGCATGGTAACATGAGTAAATTAGAGGCATTAATGAGAGGGAAAGGGGAATATCATCATTATAAAATAAAGATGGAATTATAGGGAGGATATAAATTGTAAACTATTTTTTTTAATTGTATATCAAAGGGAATTAAAAATAATGAAACATGGAATAAATGGGAAAGGAATAAATCACTTACATAGAAGTGTGATCCCAATGGTGTGAGAGGGCATGAGAGGGGTTTCATGGGAGCTTGGGGCTCCATGAGAAGATTATATAGAGAGTATGGAATAGTAGGGACGTTCAAAAATAGTTTTTATCGAATATAATTAGGATCATGGGTGGGTTCATATATGAAAAGTGAGGGGAATTCTTTAATGTTTCATAGTCTTCGGTTTTGGAATCTATATAATTTATTATTTTAATCCACAAACCAACCAATGGATTTTTCCCATTTGTTTCTAGGGGGTGGAAAACATGATTTGATAAGGCTTGTGGATGTACATATTAAAATAGAAGGCTTTCTTATCTATAGGTGTGTCACACTTTTAAAAAAATCATTTTAAAAGGTAAAAATATTTTATAAGACTTGGAGGCTCTACTAAGGCATCATAAAATTCATCAATAAAATTTAAAATGAAATTATATTAATGGTAAAACATATATTGGCCAAATAAACCTTTTAAGGTGTTTTATCACATCACTATAAGGTCATTATGATGTCATAAAATAGATTATATATTTATACGGTATTTATTTTTTATGCAAAAATTTCGATTTTCTCAGAAAAATATGAAAAAATCAAGGTTGGATAATTTTGATGTACTGATTCCAGAAAAAATATTATTTTTAACTATATAATTTTCTAAATATGTGGATTATAAATTTTAAGAAAAAAATTTAAATTTATTTAAATTTCGTGGGTTTTGGAAAAAACTTTTTTAAAACCATAATAAATATTTCATTTCTGTTCATAAAAATTGAACAATCATTTATTTTTAATAAAACATTATTTAGATATAATAATTTATTAATATATTATTTAATTCAAAAATCATGTAACTCATTAAAATATTTTTATTTATTTGAGTATAAATACTAACTAAAAATACTTTTTATGCATTAAGACCTATTTACGAAGTAATAATAATAAAATGAATTTATATTCTTTATAAAAAAACTAATGAACATAATAATAGTTCTAAGGGTTTTTACATTACCCCTTATAACACATGCATAATACCTATGGGAAGGTGTGCGACTGTGAGTGAAATTTGTGGTGGATCGGATAAATCGCTCAGGTGGTAATATATATGAACATTCACTTCTTATATAGGTTGTTCTGTTCTAGCTTAGCGTGTTCAATATCGACTTGGTCTTGGTCAAGAGTAGAGCCTAGTGACACTACCTCTGTTCTATGCTCTGAAAAATGGGATTCACTGTAACGCCCCGACCCCAGCCACCTAGAGTCGGTGCATTATTACATAACATTGGCATGATCACAAGAAAGATCAAATCTCGAAAGATCGATTGGTTTAGTAGCCTTGGAAATAGTAGATATATTCATAAGTTTTACATTACATCGTAAAATGAAAAACTACTACAACAACATAAAGTTTCCACAGTCCACACTATAATCCCCTCATAATATCCCTGCAGGTCATTCATAACTTACTTCTTCACATCCTGGGAAAAATAAAACATAGAAAAGGGGTGAGCTCAAATGCCCAGTAAGGATAACAATATAGCGGAAACTTTCATAAATAAGAATAAACATTTAAGGCAATGTATAACTAAAACAAAAGCCTTTTAAATATGAACTTTCAACATGGTATGGCATAAATAAAATGAAATAATTCCATTTACTTATTCACATGGATATTCTACTAATCGAATAATCACATGCAAAAATCAATAACCACTTTCATAATGTTGGAATGCATAATGCCAGACTATCATAACCACATAGCCAAGGCCTCGTGCCAAGACTACAAATAAGATTTTGTCAAGGCCTTGTGCCAAGAAACTAGTTTGTCTCATGAGACCTACCGATGCATCGAGGAGCTATAGCGGGCGCCACCCGTCACTTATTAAGTCCAATGCATTCCCATATGAAAAGGTTTAAACATAACGTAAACATTCGTATTAAAACTAGCATACGAAATGTCAATAATTTCACCATAAACTATGAATGGTATAAAAATAGCACATCCACAGTCAAACATATCACAAAACCTTCAATACAATATAGAAGTTTTGTATCAACTTCAAATAATCTTAAAATCCATCAAAGGATGTTGACATAGATGAAATCAAAATTCTTTTTAAAGAAGTATCTCCTTTTATTTTGAAATCATTTAAGATCCATATAAAATAAAACATTTTCTGTGAAAATATTCTTATAAGATTGTATGGAAAGCTTCGACGATTTTATAACGGCGGAAAATAACCGCACCCGCCGTATAAGTTAAAAAAAAACATTCTTACCTCAATTCTGTCGAAAAGGTTAAAAAGGACATTGTTTTGAAAACGACGGAAAGATTCCTTTATAAACCTCTTATAAAAAGTCAAACAAGGGTATAAATGACTTTAACCCATATTCTTGTAAATAGTAAAAATGTTTTGAAATACATTTTTAAGAAAACATGGATGTGGATGATAAAGAGATCCCAGTAGATTATTACGTATAAACAACCTCGGATAATGAAGAGATTGTGAAATAACCCTTACCTTGTACTTTTCCTTGGTTGGGGTAGGTTAACCTCCTGTATAATGGTGAAATAATTGTTATTAAATTATACAAGAATCATATATATTAATATGATATCATATATGATCTTTTAACATTGATTTGTTAATAATATCTTAGAATTATCGTCGTTTCAGGTGTTAACTTACTCATTTTCTTTATATGTTTTGTTACATAAGCCATGGTTGTTGTATCTTATTCATATCCAGAATGATATCTAGTCCTTAAACATAATTTTTAAATCATCAAATGATAATTATACTTGAATGGTTACGATGGAGAATGAATCTCATCGCGTTCGTGGAGACGGTAGTCCGTACGTACGCACGAGCGACAATATCATTCTTTTGATATTAAAATAATATATAAATGGATAGTATATCATATATACAGAATCATTAACATGTTATATTTATTATTTAAATGAGTTACACATCATTATTATACCCATCCAAATAATATTATATTGAATAACAATTACACCACGACGTGGAGACGGTAAGCCGTACGTACGCACGTATGGTGACATGTTATTCAAAGGGTTGATAGAATACTGAATATGATTGTACCATATTTATAATAACATCACAGTATATGTGAGATACTGGAGTTATTATTTTAGAATGGTAAGAACAAAGGAAGAAGAAGTGGAAGAAGAAATGAACTTGGAGAAGGGTGGTGAAATCATTACCTCTTCTTCGGGTTCTTCCTTTTGATTTGATCAAAAGGGCTCCTTAGGTTGGCTTTCTGATCAAACTAAGGCCTCTAGGTTGTATTGAGGGATGTTGGGAGAGTATTTAGGCAGAGTTTGGACGAACCAAAAGGCTTGAGAGGTGTGAAGAAATGAGAAGGATGAGTTCCCTTTTATAAGAGGGGTGAGGGGCACCTTTGGAAAAGCTAGAAATATTAATTTATAATAAATTCATATTCGGTTTCTAAAGGCTCCAAAGTTTACTATTAAAAGGATGAGGTGGGGATAGGTCGAAAACAACTCATCCAATAGAATTTAGACAGGTTTGGGTACTTATATTAACCTTATCTTTAAGTATTAACTCTAAGTTAATTAGTTTCACTTTTACAATGTCTCTTTGTATTTTTATATAATATGGTTAATAAACTTACTATATACATCCAAGAGACCCCAAAGTGGTCCATTAATGATTAACCTATAATAATATAAGTCTTTTGGCCGAACCTTAGATTTTTAGGAATTTAATATCAATTAGTAATATAATATTTGTTTTCAGAATTCTTTTATGTCAATTTTGACACTATTCAATAGTTGATTTTTGTGAAACTCATAACAGATTGATTACTTCGAACAAAGTCAATTAAATCAATCCTAATATATCATATTATCCTAGAAAATTAGTGCAATTCATTAAAAGTTTCATATTATATTTATTTGGGTATTTATAATATCAATTAATTTAACTTTTCACTATTATAGTAATTAATGCATCATCATTGTGTCATAAATAAAATACATTATTTAATGTCTAAAAATTCTAAATAAAATATCCTTATGTAGGAAATCTTTTTAGCTTTCTAATGAATATTTATAATTGAAAATCCAACATGTATAACCCTATGTAAAAATTGTTCTTCTAAAAGATGTAAGCTTATGCCATTTTTATTTTTATTTTAACTTTATTAATATAATGTGTCATTATCACTTACAAGTGGATCCATGGGGTCCCCAAATAGACCCAAAGATGCCCATGGTCTACCATGTATCAACCAATAGGGTTAAGACACGTTTTAGGGTAATTTAGTATTATTATAATATTGTTTTTTAACCCTTATTTACCGGATTTACCCTTAACCATGGTAAATAAAATATTTACCGCAGTAATTATTCAAAATGTCTAAAAATAAAAGTTACCCATTTACACAATTTGAACATCCTGATTCCAAATATGGAATCCATTTTCCTAAATTCAAAACACAGAAGTGGCAGAAATTAATTTAAAATTAATTCCCGCTGTCAAAACAAAAAGCGTGTTTTTAAGAGGTAATAACTATCAAAAGATTGACACTTGTTTATGTTCGGTTTAATTGTAAAATTATGTCCAATGACCAACATTATATTAAATGGTAAAAATATATTCTAAATATACTTTAAAACCACTCAAATTCACAATTTATCACTATTAATTATTTTGATTAAAAAAGTTGTTTTTAATTAAAATTTAGTAATTTTCAATATTCATCAAAATATGAAAGTTATCCGAAAAGTACCAAAATTTCACCTTAGGCTAATTTCGATATTCCGAATCCAAAAATGAAGTCCATTTTAAAATATAAAATATATATGATTTCAAAAAGTAGGTATTACTATTCATAACGGCTAGTTTGATTAGTTATGGTGTGTTAGAACTCAGTGTTGCGTACAACACACACTATCACATTATTCAAAGAGAAGCGTACCGTAGAAGCTTGGGGTGTTACATTCTCCCCTCCTTCAAATAATTGCGTCCTCGCAATTTCTAGGGTATTACTGCATAAAAAGACTCGGGTGGTTCTTCATCATAAGTTCCTCGGGTTCCCACGTTGCCTCTTCCATCTTATGGTTTCTCCACAAAACTTTTACCAGACGCGTCGTCCGGTTTCTCAGCACTTGTTCTCTCGTATCAAGAATCTTGACAGGCTCTTCGCAATAAGACAGATCGGGTTCCAGTTCTAATTCCTCATAGGTGAGTACATGCGTTGGGTCAGGCATGTATTTCCTCAACAGAGATACGTGGAACGCATCGTGAACTTTGGAGAGACTTGGCGGCATTGCCAATCGGTAAGCTACAACCCCAATTCGTTCTAGAATTTCGAAAGGTCCGACGTACCTGGGACTCAATTTACCTTTCTTACCAAAACGTATGACTCCCTTCCATGGAGATACCTTCAGGAAAACATGATCACCGACTTGAAATTCCAAATCCTTCCTTCGATTATCGGCATAGCTCTTCTGCCTACTTTGAGCTGCTTTAATGTGATTTTGGATTACTTTCACCTTTTCCACCCTTTCCTCCACCAGTTCTGGGCCTACAAGTTTTCTTTCACCAACGTCATCCCAACAGGTTGGTGTACGACATCTCTTTCCATATAATGCTTCATATGGTGCCATCTGAATACTTGAATGGAAGCTATTGTTATAGGAAAATTCTACCAGTGGTAAATATTGATCCCACATACCCTGAAAATCAAGTGAGCAAGATCTCAACATGTCTTCTAAGGTTTGAATAGTCCGTTCTGATTGTCCGTCTGTCTGAGGGTGGTAAGCAGTGCTCAAATGAAGTTCAGTATCCAGGGATTTCTGAAGACTTTTCCAGAATCTTGAAGTAAAATGGGGATCACGATCCGAAACAATCGATAGGGGTACTCCATGAAGTCTCACAACTTCATTAATATATAGTCTTGCTAGACGTTCCAGGGGTAGATCTTCTCTTATAGCAAGAAAATGTGCTGACTTGGTAAGACGATCAACAATAACCCATATTGCATCGTTCCTTCTAGGAGTCTTTGGTAGCCCCATGACAAAGTCCATTGTAATATTGTCCCATTTCCACTCCGGTATGGGAAGAGTTTGCATGACTCCTCCAGGCTGTTGCCTTCCAGCTTTCACTTGTTGACAAACCATACATCTTGACACAAAATCAGCAATCTCCCTCTTCATGTTGTCCCACCAAAAATGTTCCTTCAAATCTCTATACATTTTGGTGCTCCCAGGGTGTATAGAGAAATTGGAACTATGAGCATCATCCAGCAATTCCCTTTTTAGATTAGGTATATTGGGAACACAAAGTCTCTTCCCGAATTTCAAAATTCCACCTTCATACGCAAAGTCTCTCAATCTCCCATCATTCACAGCTTTAATCTTCTTTTGGAATTCTTCATCATCAGTCTGAGAACTCTTAATCCTTTCTAGTAAAGATGGTTTGGCAACCATTTGAAAAAGCATTGATGTTTCACCTTCCCTGGTTATTCCCATGTCCATCTTCACTAGCTCCATGAAAATTGGATCCCTTTCAATTCTCATATTGTTCAAAACTCCATGGTCTTTTCTACTCAAAGCATCTGCCACCTTGTTTGCCTTCCCTGGGTGGTAGTGTATCGTACAATCATAATCCTTGAGTAATTAAAGCCATCTCCTTTGCCTCATGTTGAGTTCTTTTTGTGAGAAAATATACTTCAAACTCTTGTGATCAGTATAAATCTCACATTTTTCACCATAGAGGTAGTGCCTCCATATTTTCAAAGCAAAGATCACTGCTGCTAACTCGAGATCATGAGTAGGATAGTTTTGTTCATGAATTTTCAACTGTCGTGATGCATAGGAAATAACTCTATCATTCTGCATAAGGACACAGCCAAGTCCTTTCTTTGATGCATCACTATAAATAACGAACCCATCATTCCCCGATGGTAGAGTCAATATAGGAGCATTGACTAATCTTCTCTTCAGTTCTTCGAAACATTCTTCACACTCTTTTGTCCAAACAAATTTAACCCCTTTACGTGTGAGCTTCGTTAATGGGTTATCCAATCGGGAAAAATTCTGGACGAAACGTCGATAATAACCTGCCAAACCAATAAAACTACGTACCTCAGTTATACTCGTAGGTGCTGGCCATTCTTGGATTGCCTTGGTCTTAGAAGGATCAACAGAGATTCCATCTTTAGAGACAATATGGCCAAGAAAAGAAATCTCCTGAAGCCAGAATTCACACTTGCTAAACTTCCCATATAATTCATGCCTCCTCAGAGTCTTCAAGATAATGCGCAAGTGATTTTCGTGATCTTCGTAGGTTTTGGAGTATAACAAGATATCATCAATAAATACCACCACAAATTCATCGAGATACTCCTTGAAAACTCTATTCATCAGATCCATGAATACAGAGGGTGCATTAGTCAATCCAAACGGCATTACAGTAAACTCGTAATGCCCGTACCTGGTTCGAAATGCTGTTTTCGGAATGTATTCCTTCTTTACACACAACTGATGGTATCCAGATCGAAGGTCAATCTTTGAAAAGTATTGAGCTCCATGCAGTTGGTCAAATAAATCATCAATACGAGGTAGGGGATACTTGTTCTTTATCGTTATAGCATTGATCTCCCTGTAATCGATACATAACCTCATAGATCCATCTTTCTTTTTAACAAAAAGAACAGGGGCTCCCCATGGAGAAACACTAGGGCGAATAAATCCCTTATTACTCAATTCCTCTAGTTGTTTCTTTAGTTCGACTAACTCTACAGTGGCCATTCTATAAGGGGTCTTCGATATAGGCCTTGATCCAGGAATCAAATCAATGGAAAACTCAACTTCTCGTTCTGGAGGATGTCCAGGTAAATCTTCCGGAAATACATCTACAAATTCTTTCACAACAGGTACATCCTCTATTTGAACATTCCTTTCCTCACCGATAGTTACTTCATTCTCTTCCTCCCCAATAATTGAATTAAGTTGAGCTACAGGGGGTGGATCTAAATAAGAATTAGGTGGTGACGATTCTGCTCTAAAAATAAGGTGCTCCTTATCATTATCCTCAAGAATCGTAACCTCTTTCTTCTTACAATAAATCTTCGCATCATAGTCCGAAAGCCAGTCCATACCGAGGATTATATCAAACTCAATCATAGGTATGACGATGAAATCAGCAGATAAAGAAAATTTATGTGCTCTAATGGGGACTGATTCACAAAACTTTGTTGCAACGATACTTCCCTTAGGAGTTTTAACTGACAACTCCCTTATTAAATCAAATTGGAAATATCTAATTTTCTTAGCAAACTGGGAAGATATGAAACAATGCGATGATCCAGAATCAAATAATGCATTTGCTAAACTTGAGGAAACCATTAAATTACCTGCCACCACGTCTTTCAGAGCTTCTACCTCAGCAGTAGTGATAGCATAATCCTGGCCTTGATCCCTTGGCCTTTTCTGAGGTAAGTTCTCCTGACGCTTAGGACATGCATTTGCATAATGCCCCATCTCCCTGCAATTGTAGCACTGAACGTTGGTAGCTTCCTTCTTCCCTTTGCAATCATGAGCTTGGTGACCTTTTTCACCACACTTGTAACAGACTCCCATTCCCTTCAAGCAAGTACCAGGATGTTTCTTCCCGCATTTACCACAAGATGGATATTCAACCTTTCCCTTCTTCCCCTTATTTCCATTCCCAGATTGATCAACAGGTCTCTTCTTCTCTTGCTTTGCTTTAAAGTCATAAGACTTAGAGAATTCCTTTTCGGTCTTGATAGCACATGAGACAATGTCTTCGTACGATGAAAAGGATTGTGAGACTAACGCTCGACGGAGAAATGGTTTTAACCCATCAAAGAAACGATCAATCTTACTTCTTGGGTTACGAATATAATCACCAGCGTACCTCGCTAACCTTGTAAAGTTAGCCTCATATTTTGTGACATTCTCATCCTCCTTTTGTCTCAGACTCAGAAATTGTCTTTCCATATCTGCTCGATGGTCGCGAGGAAAGTATTTTTCTAAAAACAGATCTTTGAACTCCCTCCATTCCATGTTTGATACTTCATCATCTTCCTTCGTGTTTTGAATCAATGACCACCATTGATCAGCATCTCCAGTGAGGCGGTAAACTGCCATGGTAACTTTTTCCCTTTCACTACTCCCCAAAGCCTGAAATATTTTCTCTAGGGAAAATATCCATTGCACAGCTACTAAGGGATTTGTACTCCCATTGAACGTTGGTGGTTGTTGTCTCATGAATCGATCTAACATTGATCCTCCACGCTGCGGATCAGGGTGCTCCATACGGGTAAGGTTATTATTCATAACCTGAGTAAGTTGTCCCAGTACGGTGATTAGCTGATCAGCACCAGTTGCATCACCAGCCCCACTATAATTATCTTGAGCAGGAGGGCAATCCCTACATGGAGTGCGTGCATTGATACGGTTTCCATTTCTTCCACTAGGCGCCATTTCTAAACAATGGCATAAACTAGATCAGTTTATGAATCAAAATACATAATCCCATACTTATAAAACACTTAACATAAATTGAACTATTTATGGATATAATCCATAATCATAAAAATGTTTTCTTTGAGGAAGTATATACTCATAAACCCTTCATAATGATTTGTAAAGGAAATGAGAGTTATCCTAAGCATATCCCCCGGGAGTGTCGTAACCAAGAGTGCAGCAAGGCCCGTTGTCGTGCACCAGTTCCCGTTCGAGTCTAGCTCAAAGCGGTGTTTTCGGGTTTTACCCCTAGGTACATCTGTGCCAGAGCCGCCTCTACCTGCTCGTATCCAGACAGGGATGTATTGCTCGGAAAACTCACAAAGTCTCTACAATACCAAAATTCTAGGAAGTTCTTCTATACTAATCCTCAAAGTTCATCTTAGGTCTACGTGCTCTAATCAGAGTTTATCTAAATCTAGCTTCCAAGGTTTGTACTAAACTTCCTCTGATACCAACTGTAACGCCCCGACCCCAGCTACCCAGAGTCGGTGCATTACTTCGTAACATTGGCATGATCACAAGAAAGATCAAATCTCGAAAGATCGATTGGTTTAGTAGCCTTGGAAACACTAGATATATTCATAAGTTTTACATTACATCGTAAAATGAAACACTACTACAACAACATAAAGTTTCCACAGTCCACACTATAATCCCCTCATAATATCCCTGCAGGTCATTCATAACTTACTTCTTCACATCCTGGGAAAAATAAAACATAGAAAAGGGGTGAGCTCAAATGCCCAGTAAGGATAACAATATAGCGGAAACTTTCATAAATAAGAATAAACATTTAAGGCAATGTATAACTAAAACAAAAGCCTTTTAAATATGAACTTTCAACATGGTATGGCATAAATAAAATGAAATAATTCCATTTACTTATTCACATGGTTATTCTACTAATCGAATAATCACATGCAAAAATCAATAACCACTTTCATAATGTTGGAATGCATAATGCCAGACTATCATAACCACATAGCCAAGGCCTCGTGCCAAGACTACAAATAATATTTTGTCAAGGCCTTGTGCCAAGACACTAGTTTGTCTCATGAGACCTACCGATGCATCGAGGAGCTATAGCGGGCTCCACCCGTCACTTATTAAGTCCAATGCATTCCCATATGAAAAGGTTTAAACATAACGTAAACATTCGTATTAAAACTAGCATACGAAATGTCAATAATTTCACCATAAACTATGAATGGTATAAAAATAGCACATCCACAGTCAAACATATCACAAAACCTTCAATACAATATAGAAGTTTTGTATCAACTTCAAATAATCTTAAAATCCATCAAAGGATGTTGACATAGATGAAATCAAAATTCTTTTTAAAGAAGTATCTCCTTTTATTTTGAAATCATTTAAGATCCATATAAAATAAAACATTTTCTTTGAAAATATTCTTATAAGCTTGTATGGAAAGCTTCGACGATTTTATAACGGCGGAAAATAACCGCACCCGCCGTATAAGTTAAAAAAAAACATTCTTAGCTCAATTCTGTCGAAAAGGTTAAAAAGGACATTTTTTTGAAAACGACGGAAAGATTCCTTTATAAACCTCTTATAAAAAGTCAAACAAGGGTATAAATGACTTTAACCCATATTCTTGTAAATAGTAAAAATGTTTTGAAATACATTTTTAAGAAAACATGGATGTGGATGATAAAGAGATCCCAGTAGATTATTACGTATAAACAACCTCGGATAATGAAGAGATTGTGAAATAACCCTTACCTTGTACTTTTCTTTGGTTGGGGTAGGTTAACCTCCTGTATAATGGTGAAATAATTGTTATTAAATTATACAAGAATCATATATATTAATATGATATCATATATGAACTTTTAACATTGATTTGTTAATAATATCTTAGAATTATCGTCGTTTCGGGTGTTAACTTACTCATTTTCTTTATATGTTTTGTTACATAAGCCATGGTTGTTGTATCTTATTCATATCCAGAATGATATCTAGTCCTTAAACATAATTTTTAAATCATCAAATGATAATTATACTTGAATGGTTACGATGGAGAATGAATCTCATCACGTTCGTGGAGACGGTAGTCCGTACGTACGCACGAGCGACAATATCATTCTTTTGATATTAAAATAATATATAAATGGATAGTATATCATATATACAGAATCATTAACCTGTTATATTTATTATTTACATGAGTTACACATCATTATTATACCCATCCAAATAATATTATATTGAATAACAATTACACCACGACGTGGAGACGGTAAGCCGTACGTACGCACGTATGGTGACATGTTATTCAAAGGGTGGATAGAATACTGAATATGATTGTACCATATTTATAATAACATCACAGTATATGTGAGATACTGGAGTTATTATTTTAGAATGGTAAGAACAAAGGAAGAAGAAGTGGAAGAAGAAATGAACTTGGAGAAGGGTGGTGAAATCATTACCTCTTCTTCGGGTTCTTCCTTTTGATTTGATCAAAAGGGCTCCTTAGGTTGGCTTTCTGATCAAACTAAGGCCTCTAGGTTGTAGTGAGGGATGTTGGGAGAGTATTTGGGCATAGTTTGGCCGAACCAAAAGGCTTGAGAGGTGTGAAGAAATGAGAAGGAGGAGTGCCCTTTTATAAGAGGGGTGAGGGGCACCTTTGGAAAAACTAGAAAATATTAATTTATAATAAATTCATATTCGGTTTCTAAAGGCTCCAAAGTTGACTATTAAAAGGATGAGGTGGGGATAGGTCGAAAACAACTCATCAAATAGAATTTAGACAGGTTTGGGTACTTATATTAACCTTATCTTTAAGTATTAACTCTAAGTTAATTAGTTTCACTTTTACAATGTCTCTTTGTATTTTTATATAATATGGTTAATAAACTTACTATATACATCCAAGAGACCCCCAAGTGGTCCATTAATGATTAAACTATCATAATATAAGTCTCTTGGCCGAACCTTAGATTTTTAGGAATTTAATATCAATTAGTAATATAATATTTGTTTTAAGAATTCTTTTATGTCAATTTTGACACTATTCAATAGTTGATTTTTGTGAAACTCATAACAGATTGATTACTTCGAACAAAGTCAATTAAAGCAATCCTAATATATCATATTATCCTATAAAATTAGTGTAATTCATTAAAAGTTTAATATTATATTTATTTGGGTATTTATAATATCAATTAATTTAATTTTTCACTATTATAGTAATTACTGCATCATCATTGTGTCATAAATAAAATACATTATTTAATGTCTAAAAATTCTAAATAAAATATCCTTATGTAGGAAATCTTTTTAGCTTTCTAATGAATATTTATAATCGAAAATCCAACATGTATAACCCTATGTAAAAATTGTTCTTCTAAAAGATGTAAGCTTATGCCATTTTTATTTTTATTTTAACTTTATTAATATAATGTGTCATTATCACTTACAAGTGGATCCATGGGGTCCCCAAATAGACCCAAAGATGCCCATGGTCGACCATGTATCAACCAATAGGGTTAAGACACGTTTTAGGGTAATTTAGTATTATTATAATATTATTTTTTAACCCTTATTTACCGGATTTACCCTTAACCATGGTAAATAAAATATTTACCGCAGTAATTATTCAAAATGTCTAAAAATAAAAGTTACCCATTTACACAATTTGAACATCCTGATTCCAAATATGGAATCCATTTTCCTAAATTCAAAACACAGAAGTGGCAGAAATTAATTTAAAATTAATTCCCGCTGTCAAAACAAAAAGCGTGTTTTTAAGAGGTAATAACTATCAAAAGATTGACACTTGTTTATGTTCGGTTTAATTGTAAAATTATGTCCAATGACCAACATTATATTAAATGGTAAAAATATATTCTAAATATACTTTAAAACCACTCAAATTCACAATTTATCACTATTAATTATTTTGATTAAAAAAGTTGTTTTTAATTAAAATTTAGTAATTTTCACTATTCATCAAAATATGAAAGTTATCCGAAAAGTACCAAAATTTCACCTTAGGCTAATTTCTATATTCCGAATCCAAAAATGAAGTCCATTTTAAAATATAAAATATATATGATTTCAAAAAGTAGGTATTACTATTCATAACGGCTAGTTTGATTAGTTATGGTGTGTTAGAACTCGGTGTTGCGTACAACACACGCTATCACATTATTCAAAGAGAAGCGTACCGTAGAAGCTTGGGGTGTTACATTCACATGGTGAAATCCTACTAGATGAGGCCATAACTTCCTTTTTCTGATAAAATTGGATTTTTTAAAGCTCTATATTTAATCGTATCATGTTATCAATGTACAGAAGATATGTTAGCAATGGTAATAAATCGTAACGTAATTTCAAAATCAGGAAACATAAAATCATTTATGGTCATACGTTTTATATAACCATTCAAGTAATAAGATATTTAATTTGATCAAGATTAATTTTCATTAATAAAATATTGGGTCATTTCAATTCTCTTCCTCCCTCATTATCTCATAAATACTGTATATGGACATAAATTTGTAATCAGAAGCATATTGAGTTGTGTTTTACATGGAATATATTTTTATTTATTTAAATATCATATTTTTATCCTAAATTTATGGAATATGTGATTTGTTAACTTAGATTTATGAAATCAAAAGAATTTTATGTTGTGTGGGACATAAAATACTTTCTTTTATTGTTATTATATATTTATCATGATTTTGTGGGTGACAATAAATGTTAAAACAAGTAGTCTATTAATGATTAATAAATTCACTATCGTCTGGGAATATATGTGGTGAGGTAATTTTTAATCAATATTCATATGGTTTATAGTATGCTTGATGTAATTTATCATAGTATTTTATTATATTAGAGTGGGGTAATTACTTATGATGGATATGTGATGGAATATACTATTTTAAAATGGTGTAATATGTTTTCATTTATAAAGTAAATGTGATGTTTTATTCCAAGTGTTATATATGAGTGTTAGTTTTTGAAGACTATAGATTCCAATTTTGTTATGTGGTATATATTTTGTATTCTAAGAGATGATAAAATTAACAAAATAATATTAATATAAAATAGTTCATAGAATATAAATATTATAAGTAGATTTGATTACAATATCCATGGTACATGAACACCTGGGCACCCTGGTGGGTAAAGCCTCATACATCACTATAAAAAATAAGAATCACCCACTAGATCTATTTTATTACAATACATGGTCCAGAGGCTCAGTGACCCAATTACATTACAAGTTGGTTTCTTATAGGTAATTATATGTGTCGTCATTAAGGAACAGGGCTGAAAATCTGTCTTATTTTCTATAGTTAACACATATGAATAGGGTAACCCTGCTCTGAACCTCATCTAACATTCCTATCCAGGCCCATTAACTTGATTTAGCTCATCGTACAGACTTTCAAATCCACCTTATATCCTTTCCATCCAAAAACATCCAGACCACATAATTGTGTTTGATGCTAGGTCAATCTTAATTCCCAATCTAGTCCTACAACCTATAGATGTCACATTTTATTTGCCAGTAGCTTTCCATGATTTTTCCTCCACCGACCTTTCTATAGTGTCTCTACTGGTGTCTTCCCAAATTCTTTCTTCAATGACCATTTTCATCCTTCATCTAAAAAAATGGTCCCATCCCCCATTTTAACTGGGGGTGGGGTGGGTTTCGTAGATGCCTACATGGGGTATATCTCCTACTATGATGGGATTTATATATTCTTTAGAATAATAGGATATATAATAGTAATCTTTTATATTTTTAACATCTTTGGAAATTAAAGGATATTTAGTATAGATATAAGTAAGTACATTGAATAAAATATAGTATAAATATTTATGGAACATATAATTTGATGTACCGATGTTTATCATGGATATGAGTATATAATTTCATGATTCTTTTATTTGAGAAATAGATGATGTAATAATTATAACTCAATAAAAATCCTCCAGTAGTATTTGATTAACCATATTATATGTTTTTTGTTATTTTTGTATCATAGTGTTACATAACATTATTTTTATATTAGATAGATTCCCATTTTCTTCCCATACTATACCACTAGATATGTATTATTTCATAACTATTATATTCTAATAAGGAATGTTTTATTCTTAAATGATGATTTTTAATTGATGATGAACTATTAAAAATGGAACTAGATCCCCAAGTTGTTAGGACTTTAGGTATTTTGGTAATGATGTTAATGGGATGAACACTATTTTACTATTTATAGAAATTAATTATAGGTATAATATTCAAGAAAAATATATTTATATTTATTATTATTTCATTTGAAATGCTATTTTTAATAATTTATAAAGGTAATTTTTGTAGAATAGTGAAATTTTCTTATATCAATAGGAATATGATTCTTATTCTTGAATAATTTTTTATTTTTTATTTGATTTCCTTCAGTGGTTCTATTGGAAAAATAATTGAAATTAAATGACCATATTTCAAATGATAAACATGATAATAAATGATATTCATTATATTAAATTATAATATTCCAGCCCAAAAATTAATTTCCTGTAATAATAATTTTTTTATAAAAAAATATGATGCATTGGTTTTTATTGGTTTCAAATTTATTTATTCAATTTTAGAGGAGGAAAATTATTTGATACATTTGGACGTTAGTTTTTTCTAACTATTGTCAAAGAAAATTGTAACTACTTTCCAAGGTGATGAGGATGAATATAAAATCAAGTAGATTCAATTAGAAGACTTATTTTGGGAGGTGTTTCTATAGATTAATACTAGATCTTGGTAGTATCTAAATTATTCACTAATATGGAAATATATTTCCAAAGAAAAAAATAGGGATAGTATTATGAATTCACTGCATTAATCAATATATTCTCAATTAGATGAAAATTTATGGGCATTCAAGATTAGAAAACATTATTGTCCAAAGATAAAATTCCTAGTTATCATTTTAATCTATGGGATGATTTATTGATAGTCATAAATATTGATGTCACTTTTAATAAACTTTTATTAAGATATTCATTTTCTAATGGAAATAATTGGTGTATTCTATGATGTGAGAGTATGGAAAAGAACTATTACAATCTTTTGAAGTCATGTTTACAATGTTTTTATAGACCACAATTGTAACCAATATTTATTTTATCTAAAAAATATGTTCATAACAAAAATAATAAATTTGAAAATCAGTTTTTATCTATTTCATGCCAATATACATTGATATATATTTTCACCCATCACATCATATTGAATAGAGAGGTATTGAATGTGTTTCCATTGATGGGAAATGTAAATATAGGTGTCACTAAAGTAAAAGTCATAACTCCAACTATAAAAATAATAATATTATACTAAAATCATTAGAACATTAATAATGGTTGTAAATATAGAGGTTAGTCGAGGAATTTACTCTATGATTAGGGAGATATAGAATAATGTTATTACTCATGGGAGTCGAGTCATTGAAGTTGGACATGGGAACCTTTGGGTAATAAATATTTTTATTATAAAAAATAGGTTTTTAGTATAATTTATTAACATTATATTCATTATTCATTTCAGACATGAATTAAATATTACCATCCCTTTACATGACCATATTTATTTAGATAATTAATTATTTACATGGAATGGTTTAAAAAAATTGGTTTTATCTACACGGTTTGGATACTAAACATTGTTAAGGGAATCATGTTATGGTATGAACTATTTTTGAGTGGTATCAATAATAATTTTTCTTTATTATTATACATATATAAATATAATATGTTATTGATTTCATTAATTATTTTTATTTGGTGTAAGATTATATTGAATACAATGGAAAATTTTTATTACATATATATGGAATATAATCTTGATATTTTTCATTATAATAAATATTTTTAAATAGATCATCACCATATAAAAATAGAAATGTTTATCCTATTTAATTTGGATCCATATGATTCTATGTCATGAAGGGAGAAGTTCACAAGGATTATAGAGGATTTCTCAAATGTTTTTCCTGCTTAGGTGGAGAGATTACCTCCACTCTATTAGGTTAAATATTTTCTTGAATTATCTCTTGGTGTTTCAATCATCTACATTCATGTGTATTAAATAAAAAAAGTTAATATTTTGGTGTTTTATATCCATCATAAGGATTTGGTTTAGAGATTTTATAATCAACCTAGTGTGTTATCACTAGGAGATCATGTACTATTTTTTTGAAAAGAATGATGTTAACCTATGGTTATGTATTAATTATCATGAGATAAATTAGGTAAAATTGAATAAACATTAATAAATTAGATAATAGGACATAACTAGTTTTGTAAAAAAAATGATCAAGGTATTATCAAAAAGATGTTGAGGAGGAATTAATTTTAATGATGTAATTCATGTGTCAATATGGTGATTTAGAAATCATTTTATAGCCTTTGAAGTTAAAAATGCACGAGTTTCTATTATGGGGTCAATGTAATGCGTGATTTATCAATATCTTGAAAATTTTAATGTGTTGTTTATTGATGAATGATTTCTTTATTTAATGATGTAGGAAGAGAATTTAGAGTATCTAAATTGTAGGTTTATTTTCTTTTCTATATTATCAATGAATTAATAATATCCATAGAATAATCAAATATTTAGGTTGATATTTCTCAGGGTGAACACATAAATATTTTACAGGTGTATATATTTCTTGGCTTGGGTGGTTATTGTATGGGGTTCATAGTAAATAGTTCATATATATAATTACTATGAGAACATTAATTTAGAAATGTGGGGAATTTATTTGGATTGAATATGGTTAATAGGTTTTCATGTTTTTACTGGATATGATAACCAATTCATAATTTCATTATTTTCCAAGGAAGGTAATAATAAATTATTTCAATTTAATTACATTATATCTCTATTCTTTTTGTGCATTTATACATCAATGGAAGATCATTTATTATATATCTATATAAATATGACCACATAGGTAAAAATAAATCACATGCAATCTTAAGCTTGAAACTATAGTTTTTGATCTAATATTATGGTTAAAATACATTATTGGTGAATACATAATGGTTTACATATAATATTATATTTTTTTATTTTCATTTTTACTAATATATTTTTACCATTTCAAGTGGTGATAGGAGGAAAATTATCCAAATTCTATTTTTTCGTAAGTTTTAAACTATGTAAGAAGAATATTTTTGTATAATCCCCAAACATGAAGTATTATAGACATTTTTCTCAATAATTAATGATAAATATATATTAATTGAACATTAAAAGGGTTTTAATTAATATATAGTTGATGACAATGGTAATGGACTCATGTATGATATGATGATAGATAACCCATTGAAGGAACCAATGATTATAGTATAGACAGTTCCAATTGTCAATAATGATTTTCTTATTGTATAGACAATGGATGAAGAAAATCAAATAGTTTTTCATGGGATACTATATGTAATTTAGAATATATTTGATATGTTTGTTAGGAAATTCACTGGCCACCGTTGATAGTGTATTTAAGGTATTGAAAAACACTACTATGCATTGAAGACACTATTTTAATGTTTATGGATAAAAAAATCAAGAACGTGGTTTCATGAAAAATGACTTATGTTATATAGAGGGACAAAAAACAAAAATTTATATCATGTTTTTTATATTCATTGAGTGTTCTATATTGTAAGCAGGATAAATATATGTACTTTTCATTGTTTTTATTCTTTCATTGATATAAAATGATGTCATCTAGGTTATTTTCCATAGATTGAATAAGTTAAATCCTTTTATATTATTCAGTGAATTGAGTAGTATAGAAATTCAATATATTATTTATATTTAATATGTAGTAAATATTAATGAAATATAATTGAATATAACTATATAACATGATCCTTGATTCTCATTAATAATGAATAAAAGATTATAACATGATTTTTATTTTGAATTAATTTTGCATAATACATTAAGCCTATATAATAATAGTCAAATAGAGTGGATGATTCCATATTTTAAGGATATGTTAAGAAGGACCATTTGAAATTTATCTGGATCATAGGTTTATCATCTTTCATTGGATGAGTTTTTAAGAGTAAACATTATCACTCATCCATTAGAACAAAATAATTTTTGGGATTGTATGTATGACCCTATTTATCACCCAAATATGGGTTAATATTGTTAAATCATTTATTAGGATTCTAGACATGGTGCAGGCTATGAATTTTAGGGTGTAGATAATTGAATATCATGTGGAATATGATATATAGCTAATAAAATTCATACTCAAATCAATGGATAAGTCAATTGGATGTTGAGTTTAGTGATCATGTATTCTCCAAAAACTATTCCTATCATATACAATGACTATTTAACCATTGTATCATGTTTTGCATAATATATTTCATCCATTTTATGTTTTGGAACATACATGGGAATATAAAATGATTTTTAATAAATAGGGGTAAATTTATTATTCTGAAGATATGTTAATATGTGTATATGTTATATCATTAGTAAAAAACCTACATATGATTGGTTTTTTGGAGGAGTGCACTATGGAATTCGAGTCATAAAAAAATATTTAATATCCTTAGCTATACTGATTTTTTTCTCATATAGTTGTGTGGTGATTTCGAATTTTAATGTGGTTATTTTCATCATTTGTTATATTTTTAATTTCTTAATGAAATGATATGAGTAATATTTTCATGGGTGATACATATTTAATATGTATAAAAATTATATTTTGACTTTAATTTCTTAAAAAGGTTTGTTTTATTTTTTAATGTTTAGAAAATATAATTTTGTATTTATTTTACTTGTCTATGAATTTTTTCAATGTGTGAATATTTCCACCAAATTTTTTTCATTATTATTTAATATGTTAAATTTTGAGTTAAATGATTCAAATAGATAATATTTAATCAATCATTAGGTTATAAATGTGTATTTTAACCCGGGAACATTTTTAATATAAATTTTTTTAATAATGGAATTTTGGAGATATTTTACAACAAAATGTGATTCAGTTTTATTATTAATTAGTAATCCAAAAAAAAAACCAAGAAGTATTTTTATGATCGATGGGGTAATATAGAAAGAAATAATATTTAAAGAAATTACCTAACTACCATCCCAAAATTGTAAGTTATAAATAAAAATGATTTGACTTTAAATTACTCGAAACACCATTTTAACTCACATATAAGCTCTTCCATGATTTATTTTGACATTCTAGTCATTTTTTTTGTTATTTAGAGGGTAATTATAATTTAACTATGTACTTAATCATATATTTCATATTTTTGTGTTATACTGATGGTATAAAATCACAAGATCATATTTTTTACTTGGTTATCTAATTAATTCCCATTATATCTCTCTATCAAAACAATTTATTTTGATCTAATTTAGGAATTATATATTTTGTTTGATTGATATTGATATTTTCCAGGGATTTTAGTCATACTAGATTAATCATAGGATATATGAACTTAGATTTATGGGTATTGGTATTAGGCAATTTATATTTTTGAAAATCAAGAGGCTTTATCGAGGTAGGTGAGTTGAAATACTTATTATCTATTATGTGTTGTATATTTATCATTAATTTTTTCAAAATTTGGGAGCATAAAGAGTGGTTGAATCAATATTTTTAAAAATATAACATTTTTTACTACTCTAGATAATAATTATTCTAGGTGTTATAATAAATATAATTATAGCGTAACAACGAAAAATAATGACAATATAATTTAAAAGATCTATAAAATAAGACATGATCAAATAAAAAAAATATAACTATAACAATGAAAAATGAAACAATGAAATAGTGTTCAATATTATAATCTATTTAGAATTTCTAAATATATTTTTTCTCTATATAATCATCTCTAGTTAAAAAAAATATATTTCTATCCAATGTGGATCGAAGATCAGTACCCAGATCGAAATGATTCAAAATATGATTCTTTAGAAAATTATTCATATAAATGATCATAAAACAGATGTAATATCCCAATAATTTTTTATACTAAAAGTATGAAGTTATATCCCTAATCTCATCTTCGACCACATTTTTGATAATATTTATAAAAATAAAAAATTATTTTAAAATGATGATTAGAAGAACATACTATTATACCAGGAAAAAAATTGATCACACTGGTATAGAAGAAAAATATTATAATAACAAATTTTATAAATTTTACAATTAAAACATTTATAATAATAATCTATATTAACACTATTACAAACACAAAAAAATGGAAATCCATCAAACTGAAATGAACCATATCTCTAAAATTTATATGATATATATTGTAGTCATTAAAATAATAACTTTCTTTTAATTCCTAAAATATTATGTCAATATTTAATATTGTTTTCATAACAAAATATCTAACTATAAACTCTGAGTACTTCAATCATAGTTTTCACCTTTATCAAATTTTAATTTTATTAAAAAAATTACCATAAAATAAATCTATTGAATTAAATATGAAATTGAAATATCATTGATAATAATTAACTCAATATACATGTGATTAAAAAGTCATAAAAAATTAAAATAATAGTAAAACATTATATATGTAAAATTATAAAAAGGAGTGTATTATGATTCCAAAAAAAGTATTTTCTAAAATAAATCATTTTATGAAAATGACACAATAGTTTATTTATTTATTAAAATAATAAAACATGATAGAAAAAATTTTGGTTTAATGTTCTATTGGAATAATTAAGAAAAATAATACATAAAATCCCCATTTGTTATGTAATGAATTTTGAAAGTATTTATCCAACTTATTAAGAAAAATAATACTTTATCATGTTATAATACTCTTCTCACACTTCTAAAACAATAATACCTTTCCATTAACCCCCTTTGTTTTTCTAAATATCACCCTCTTATATTATCAAAAAATAAAAACAAATAGTATTATAAAAAATTAATAAACAATGTAATATAACAGGAGTACAAATATCACTTGAATAATGAATATCCATGTAAGAATAAACCAGATCTATAGTGTAAGAATATGAATTATTCAAAACTTAAAAGATAATACATGAATATAGTATATTTTATTTAAGAAAAGATAACAAATAATTTGATTTACATAAGAATAAAAAAAACCATAGTCAGGGGTAATTGACTATAAGATAATTAAGAGTGTCATATAATTTCAATAGAATATTTAATTATGTAATATGCTGAATGATATTAATTTTATATTATATAAATTTGGTTTAATGTTCAATTGGAATAAATAAATTACTTCAAAAATAAGGTAGCATAGTTATGTATAAAAAATAACATCCTTCCCTTTTATGGAAGATGATTTTAATGTAAGGATAATAGAATATAAGAAATGTAACTTGATGAATTTATACATATCTTATTCCTATTATGTTTAATTTGTTTAATATATTCAAAATGAAAAGAATTTTTAAACAATATTATCAAATTAGTATTCAATTTTGATAAATTCAATAATAGTATCTCATTTCTAGGTTTGATCCCAAAGGAAATGATTTCTTATATCTATATTTTTATCCTTTGAGTGATGTGTTAGATTTTTAGGAAAATAATTATAACAAGTAGTAAAAAAATCGGAATATAAGTAAAAAGTATCATAGAACCAATGAGTAAGTATTAAATATACAATATTTTGGTGAAACAATTTATAGCTTCTACATATTTAGTTTCATCAGTAGAATGCTCAACATATTTTTACTTGTTTCTAGAAAAATATACTAATCATTATCTATGTATAAAAATGACCTATATGTATTCTTTTTATTCATTATAAAATTTCAAAATTTGATTATTATTAACTAATATTTTTATGATTTGATCTATAAGAATAATATAATCCATGTTCTAATATTTCTTTTATGTAATATAAAATCTATTTGACTACTTTATGATGAGAAAATCTTATAATACCTTAATATCATATAAACAATAACATAAAGTATATAATCATTTATTGAGTATATTTCACGTAATGTAAAATTTTGAGAAACCCTTTATAATGTTTTTGATCTAATAAATTTTTGGATTTATTAATATCATGTTACTAGAGGAACCAAACAGAGTAGATATTATAAAATTATTATTTAAAAGTAGACATTTAATTAAATATATGGTATATGTAATCGATATTAGATAGTTCCATTTGGTTTCATAGTGATCTGGAATATATGAATGTATTTTAGATCAAACATCATAAAAATATCAAATTCAATTTACATAGTTCATAAAAACTATCTACATGGGTTTTTTTGGTTGAATCTAAATTAATCTTATCAACATAGTTTTTCAGGATTATGTTCATGTTAGAAACATTTTTCAAAAAATGAGTAAGGTATCCGATTCCTTTTAAAAAATTCAATTTATGTAAAAAAATTAATAATAAATTATTCTAGGTTGGTAGGAAATATTAATTTCTATAGTTCCTTACTAAGTAAAAAAATTATTTGAAAAATAGTTTATTAAAAACAAATGGATTTTTCAACAAAAAACACCACCTAAACAAATATGGTGTAATGAAATCCTAAAATTAAGTAAAAATTTAGTAAAATTTAGATGATATATAAATGATAATAAAATATATCAATAATTTAGTCTAGACCCCAAAGAAAAATTTACTTTTTAGCCTATATCATCTTCTAGATTATAATCCATTGTAGTGACTCTATCCTTATTCTGAATAACAATTATATTTTTGTGATGTTTATTTGGAAGAATCATTAACTCCATTAACTATAAAATCACTATGATTTTCAACCAATTTTAAAAAAGTATCATATTAAAATTAATTAACCTTTTATTAAATTTTAATAATCTAACTCTCATCACCCAACCCATTATTTAAATTTTTAGGTTAAAATTTAAATAAGAATATAAGATGATAACACTCATTTGATAGTGAATTTTGGATATAATTTATTGAAAAAATCATCAATTATATTACCATTATGATGGTTCCAAAGTATCTTATAGTTTCATTCTAAAAAATAAGGATTATACACATCTATCATATATATATCTTCTATTATTTTTTCATATAGAATGCATGTTATCAGTGTTTGTGGTTCAATTAACATAATTATTGAAATTGGAGTTTCATATATTTAATCTATATAATTATATTAATTTAGATGATTTATCTTCTCCTAAGGTATGAATTAATCAAACATGATTTGTATTGTTCCTTTTGAGATATGGTTATCTCTTGGGAAAGAAGAATAAGCCTTATTTATGATAGAGTAACCTTGAAAATTAATTTTCATGTTTTCATATCAAATTTATGAATATTATATTTAGTATCCATGGTGCATACATTATATCTAAATTTTTATAAATAATTGAAATTCGTAATATGCTCGTTCCATAAATCAGGTGGGATTTTCATTAAAATGAAGTGAGTTGAAAATATATTTTTAATTTAATAAGTATAATCAATAGCTTCTTCCCAAAAAATTATTAACAACACAATATTCATAAAACATAGACGGATAGATTTCATGAAGTGTTATATTCCTTATTTTCCACTACATTGTTATTTTATAGATTTTATAGTGTTGTAATATTATGTGTAATTTACTTGTCACTAAAAAAAGATTCAAATATATAATTCAAAAAACTCTTCAACATGATCAAAATAGATATTAAAAATATGAAGTTTTTTCACAATTTCAATAAAACAAAAACATTTTAAAAAACAACAAAGCTTCTAATTTATGAGTAAAAAAACATGCCTATGTATATGTTGTGTAATTATCAAAAAATTAATAAATATATTTCTTCCTCAAATACACATATTTTTTTATATGAAATGATCCTTGTACACTAACTATTAATTACCAAAATTTGAGAGACCACCTCTAGTTATAATGAGGTACATATGATTCTTACGATATTAACAAGGGCTAAAAACTATATAAGAAATAAAATATAGTTTTTGAGGATCCTACACATGTTCTCTATTATAATTTTTGGATATGTTCTGAAATTTGAATTGTTTTAATCGTCATTTTAAAAGATAAGTCTTATCCTCTTTTACAATTATAAAATTAATGTTCTTTAATATAAATTCCATTTCGACTGTTGTGTTTACATTATAATGACAATATGTAGCTATGTTGTGAACCCATTAAAAACATATGATGGTATATCTTTTATTCAAAAATGTTTTGGAGTAACCGTAATTACATAATTGAATTCTGATAATAAGATTGTTCTTATATCCAAGATTATAAAAAAAATAAAAATAAAAATCTAACCAATAAAAGAAATATCACTAACTCCAATAATATGACATTAGAAATTATCTCAAAATGTAACATGCATACCATTTAAATTTATTATATCAACCCATACATGTATTTTGAACAATATTTATCCATATAAAAATTATTTTGACTATTGGTACTCATCCATTCCACCATAAAGTTAATGAATCAAAAAACCATTCATCTCAACATTGTTGAGTATAAAAATATTATCAAACCTGGACTCATAAACAAACCAATTTATAACCCTATAATATTTCATATTTGACTATTATTTTAAGAAATAATATCTATAAGATCCAAAATATTTAATATTATTTAGGGAACAATTATTCTTCTTGTGACTTCCCCTTATAAATTAAGTATATAAAGATCTAAAATTTTGAATAAAACATGATGTTTGGAAATATGGATATATAAAATATGTATAAAAAATTCTTTATGATTTAATATATGGTTTCAATTTTTATATTATTTTATAAGAACTCTCCCTTATAAGTATAAAATTTGAGATAAAATTATTATGACTCTTTACTTTTTACTTAATTTTAACATATTCACTTAGGACACCAAATATTGAAATAGAAATAGGTTTGACATTCAAAACAAAATTATGTTTTGAAATAAAATAATTATCCACAAAAATATATTAATTAGCTTATTCAATGTATTTTCATAACATAACATATATTTTCTCTAGGAAAAGAATAAATTAATACATTTATGAAAATTATTGAGTTATATAATTATCATCAACATTATAATAATAAAGAAATATCTAATGAAAAAAATAATCTCTGAATCAATAATTAAAATAGTAATAATTCATGAATCATTCTAAGGAACTTTGACAAAAAATTCAATCATCCTACAACCTTCATCGGATTTTGATGAAATTTATGAATATGGTTCTTCAACTAAACTCCTTGTGTCATTATATATCAAACCCCACATTCCATTCCTTTTCAGGATCTTATATATTCCCTTTCTATCTTTTTAAACCATAGAAATTCTAATTTTACATGTCTGGGATATTTTCACTCATAACAATGAAAATATAATGAATCATTATTTTCATTCCATCCACTAGTCTTATAAAATATTTATCTTCATTTATTATGATAATAATTCAAATTATTGTTCTTCTAAAAATTAAATTTTATATTAAACTAAATTTGAGTAAGCTCACATTCATTTTTTAAATATATAAAATATATAAAATATTTGAAAATATTATTTCATGTACAAGCCTTATAATTATTAATAGTTGAATTAATAAATTAATATGTGACACTATTATTTTGCTTGTCCTTATTTTCATAACTCTTCATTATATTCTCATACAATATCAATGTTATAAAAAATCATTATGACATATCTTAGTAAAATATTTCATATAAATATTATTTATTATTTTAATATTCCATTCATTTAATATTATATTAATAAATTTTTACACTAGTTTTTCATCCATAATATCCTTCTCACCCCTGGATATTAAATTTAGAAACTAATTTTACCTTTATAGAATCAAATTACTAATAATTTAATGATAATTGTATTCTACGAGTCTTAGGAACCTTTAATGTGTTTAAATGTCTGATTTCATTATTTATATGAATACATTAGTATTTCCACATTTTGATGCTTTTCTATAGATATTATAAATCATCAAACAAAATAAAGTATTTTAAATATTATACTTCTCTTGGTATTTAGATTTTTTCATGTTTGTAATGATTGATATATCCTTCTAAAAAATCATAATAATACTAACCATCATCTAATAGTTATCCACTATAATATTAATCATAATGTTCTTCATCATATTTATCTTGTATTGATATTAAACAACTTTAATAATATGTTTTTAGCTAAGATTATTTCTTTAAAAATCCAGATAGGTAAACCCCCCCCCCCAAAATATTTTCTCTACTAATCATTAGTATAATGAAATAAATGTGAAGATAATATATAATACCAAATTTGGTACTATATATGAAGACTCAATATGTGTTTAATTGAATTTTAAACAAAATTTACAATTTCTCCCACTCTATAATATTAATAGTCTAGAAGTTATATGTTTTGAACAAATCATTGTAAACAAAATAAACATGATAAAAATTAAATTTTTTAGAAGATTAGAATTAACTAGAACAATATTTTAAAAACTCAATAACTATTCAAAATGGTTTCATTCCTGGATGATGAAAATTAAAATCTATAAAATCCTTTAAATATTTTTATTAAATTATATAAACATTTATTTTAAAATAAAAACTTCAATTTTAATGAAAAATAATAAGTGTATCCCTATATAGAGTGAAAGGCACCGTGTTCCCAAACATCAGAAAAACATAATCATATAATGTCATCATATACGAGTCTTTTCCTGGACGTATTTATTGATGTTAGTATAAAAAATTATTATACTTGATATCATCTTTGATCACATGACTGGTAGTAAGTCATATCCCAAGAATTTTTCAAACAAAGATTTTATAACAAAATATTCTTATCCTTAAACTATCTTATATCCCCTTACATAAGAATAATATGATAAAAATAATAATTATTACATATTTTAAAAGGTAAAACCTCACAGTTTTCCTATTTAATATCACACTAAAAAACTAATATATACTGATCCTGTCAAAGTAATATGATGTTTCATAGATCATGAATACATATGATCATATTTTTAATCATCACATAAAAAACATTATTTTATTCCACGATGCTATAATATCTACTTATATTTGTTGGTTTAATAGTAGTAAACCATCACAATATTCTATTCTACTTGACACCCAACACAATTTTATACAACCCCTAATGGGTATTCCCAATCCCCAAGGGCCGATGATAAGAAAGCGAACAACACAAGAACTCATTCTTGAATGGTATTTCCCAAATCAGAAACCTAATAGTGTAATAAATAAATAAATAACCCAGATTAAAAAAATATACTCCAAACTATTCATAACCTAGTATCATGATATAACCCATTTTCATAAACATACAAATAATATATAAATAAATTCAACTATGAAGAAGATTTGAAAAAAACAATAACAAATACACATTATTAGAGCCAGAACCAACTCAATGTGACCTCTGGTTTCTCACCATCACCAAAATCACCCACATCATCCATGGATATCATTATTAAGGAGTGATTATAACTAAGAACCTAGGATCTATAATTTTTATGAATTATATATAAATCCCAATCGATCACCACAACCCTCCAAAACTATACAATATGTTTCATATGTTTTTTCCTCAATTATATATTAAAAATAAAGGAAACATGTTATCTTGACATTTATTCCAAATATAGAACTCAAAATTTATTCTATAATCCACTTTTAAAAGCTTTAACATTTGACTCCCAAAACTGAAAAAATGTTTTTTTCAAAAAATACATCAGCAAAAGCGGTTTGAAAACCACACACACCATTAATTTTTTCAGAAATTATTGATTATTTTAAACAAATAAAAATGTTTTCTATTATGTATTTTACCTGTCAAGGACACATTGACGTTAGAACCCTATTTTTAAAACCCCTTAAATGAACTTAAATATAAGATCCTTTAATTTCAAAATAGATTGCATCTCAGAATTGAGAAAACATTTTTAATGGAAATAACCAAAAACAGACATGGTTTAAGATTCACAAGAGGGAACCACACATATATCATAATGAATAAAAAATTTAAATATAACAAATACAAGGGAGGGTGAAATATAAATAAAATTTAGGTAAGTGACACTATGAAGAATCATATCTAATCACCCCTTAAAAACTAACCAAGCAAGAAACTAAATGATTCGCAAGATCTACCCAAGGATAACTTACTTGTGGAAATCATAGACTATTGAAAATAGACCAACATTGTTGAGTATGTGGTATAATAATAACAACCCAATAGTGTTTCTCACAACAAACACATCAAATGGAAGACCCCACCCATACATATTTCATGATAGTGGGGTCACTTGTAGTGTGGATCCTCATGCTATAGAAGATGTCTATACTTCCACTTAGTATTTTGTTACTCATGAACAATAAAGATGCTAGGTGTATAATCAAATAGGCCATGTCTACTCAAAAGGAATAACCAAATATACCCACACCCCTATCTCCAAATGATGCTAATCCCTATTACAACACAATATGAACTCAATGAATAATAAGAATATTCACACCCAAGGGTAGAAGACAATAATCACATAGTGATCAAAATCCCATAAAAAGGGTAATTATCAAGGGGTAAATCAAGGGGTTCCATCCACGTCCACCATTTAAAAATCAGAGTTATAAATGGTTATTTAACAAAAAATCACGGATCAAAATTGTATTCACTTTTCAAATTTTATAAAAACATTCAGCCACCATTTGGGAAAACAATGGAAAACACAAATGTATTTAAAATATTTCAAAGAAAAACATATACAAGAGATCTCTCATTTAAAAATATAAAACATTTCCAAATCCATTAATAAAACTACACATTATATAAAACAACACTTGAATATTTAAAGTGGCCTAAAGAAATCACACATTTTGTTTATAATTATTTAATGCTACCCTAAATCAATGTTCATACAATTTGGATGCCAAAATAAGGTCAAAATAAAAAATAAATTTAACTAATTATTTAAATAAATACACTATATACTTTAATTAGTATTAAAACACATAAAAATATTAAATCTCCAATTTAAATACTAATTAAAACCTCATTAATTATCATTTTGAGGTCCACAACTCAATCCAAAACCAAATTACATTTAAAACAATTATTTTTTCTCTTTTAAGACCAAAACTATGTAAAAACAACTAGCACAACCTAAAAACCATATAAAATATCCTGATGTCTTTTAATAATAATATTGGAATAATAAGAAATTCCATTTTATGCATCGAAACATGTAATTTTAATAATAAAATTAATTATACCATCCATAAAACATAAAAAAAATGGCTTCGAACAATCATAAGGATGCCGCATATAATAATAATTTCATAAAAAGGGAATTTAGAAAGGGAAATTATGATTATAATACAAAACTAAAACAATTTCTTAGTAACACATAAATCAAAGAAGTGGAAACCAAGACAAAACATCTTGAATCATGTCTCCTTCAACGGTGACAAGAGCCATGGGAAAATCAAGTGTCTAAAACACATATAAAACAAAATCATCATCAATTAATCAACCCATTAACCTAAAATAGATCCACCTGATAACATGGGATCATAGGGTATGAAACAAAATTATAAGATAAGAAGAGAAGGAACAAAAAACAGAAGAATCACCTTAAGAAGATTTAAAATTCCAAAGAGATAGTGATTATTCAACATGGAGGAGGTTGTAAATCATCCCTTAATCCAAGAATGTTGTTTTAATTGTTTGTGGGGAGAATATCGGTGAAAAATATTAAAACTTGATGGGGTTAATTTGGGAAATACCAAATTTTTAATCCCCAAGTCAACTTGCATGGAATGACTACACAGTTTGGCATATCGTGTGTAAATCATGAAGGTGAAACTACCTAAAAAAACAAAAAGTTGCATGGATTCTATTGAGAGTATGAATAGTTTCATAAACAATGTTCATCACTCTAAAACAGTCCCAAGCCTCGTATAACCACCAATAATTCCCTATACTGTAGAACAACATTTCTGAAGTGATGAAAACATCAATGTAAAGAATTTATAAAGCTTATCAAATTAATTCATTGTTCTTTATAAAACTATGTACATGTTTTGTGACACACAAAAACCACACCATGAATCCCGAATATTTTCTCCCATGGGCTATGTGGTTTGGAAATAATCATGTTTGGCCTCTGTAGAAAATCTATTCACTATTCAGAAATTACTCCTTGTGAAGTGATGTCATTTGATTACCCACTAACTATATATCACATCCATTCAAATTAGGAAAACCAAAAAAAATTATACAATTTTAATTAGGAGTCCTTGGAAATGCAATTAAAAACTCCACACCTCAAAATAAATAAATCAATACCATGACATGTGGGTGTCTTAACCTCCCCAACCATGACACTTTCTACCCCTAAAAAGTTTGTGGTTGAAAATAAAGTGAATAGAAAGGGTGGAAGATACCAATAGGTTCTAACAAAATAAATCATAAAACCTGAACTAACCTTAAATACAATATTGGAATCCAAAAAAGATTATCAAAATAATTAACCATAAGGGGAACTGAATGTCTCAGAGAAGAACTAAATTTGAACCTCTAACAAAATCCTTATGAATAACGCTATACCCTAGATGGCCTCCCAACTATTTACTAATTTTCTATCATGGATTTAATAATTAACCAATACAATTATCACAACCTTTAAAAACTGGGAAACTGTGAGGGGAACTCACTCTCACCATAATTGAATCCAAACCTAATAGATAAAATAAATAAATATAAGAGCCATAGAAGAAATAAAAGATAACTCACCATGGTTCCTGATATATTTGGATAACTAAGGGTCAATAACATGTTAACCATTACATGGTGGACCCAACAAAAGGCCTACAACCAAACAACAGTTTCTATAGAATACTCAATTTGTGTATCAGACACCATAGTTACACAATCATGCACCCAAGTTCTCACTGAGTATAAACAAAAAGAACAACTAGGATCATCCAAAAAAAATGGTAATACTCTATTATCAACAATAGAGTATTCCCAAACAATTAGGCTCATAATCAAAATTTATGACCAATCCCCACAAATAAGGAAAACCCAATCAACCTCAACGACCACCCAAAAGGGTGGAAATTGTAACGACCCAATCCTTTTATCAATTTAATTCCATTATAATAATCACTTCATATATTATAATCACATAAAATAACATTATGAACACAATAACTATATTATAAATGATTAATTAATGAAATAAATGTCATATAAATAAGTTAAGAAGAATACAAAAAATTAATAGTGAATTGAGCTCCGAAATAGTAATGGGACCCTTATGAATAACGAATCAAAAAATTGAATAGTAACATAACCAAGGAAATTATAAATAAAATTTAACCATATTATTTGTTAAAAAATTATATATTTATATCAAAAAATATGTATATGAATATTTAAAAAATTATTAATTATGTGTTGGTATTTATTTTTGTCATAAATATTTTATTACAAGTTTACGATTAATTTAGTAATTTTAAGGAAAATGTATTATAATAAATTTATTGATAAATTATTATTTTTACAACTTATAATTATAAGATAAATTAATGGGAACATAAATAATTTTTAAAAGTGATATAAAACAATTTATAATTTTAAAATTGGTATTTTCGAAGGATATTACAATTTTATTTAAAATAAAAATGTCAAATATTACAAAATTATTTTCATAAAATGGAGTTTATTTTTTAATTTAAAAATATCAAAAAATAGTTCATCTAATTTTTTTATTTTTCTAAAATACATTAAATTTTAGTGTATAATGAAATATAGTAATTTTCAATCATTATACACTATAAGTTAAATACACTATTCCTTGATTCATGGATCATTTAAGCACCATTGGTTAGAAATAAGTGAATCTAATTACCATATTTAGTCTCAATAATCAACTCTATTTATTATATTTAAGAAAAATAATAATATAATGAAATAAATAATGAGAAAACACCCATCTCTACCAATATAAATTCCACCCCTCGTCACCTCTTTTCCTTACACTTATAAAGCCACAAGCCTGGTAAAAAGTATAAACAATATCCCCCAATTCCACTTCCCCACATTCATGATATTTATTTCTTAATAAATACCAAAACCAAACCCTAAGGTGGTTATTAAGAATAAATAATTAAGAGGAAAAACCCCTTCTGTTTCTTCTAATTTCATCTCATGTTTCATTCCATTATTTATCTCTCAAACAATCCCCTCATAAAAATGGTTTAATAACTCTAGTACAGTAAATATAATATATTTTTTCAATTCTATTGGATCAATTCATCATCACCTCTCATTCCCCCTTTGTTTATACTAAAAATGAAAAAATCGTATGTGATGTGTTAATTTATCACATTCAAGGATGATCAAGTTTCTAATTACCATTAACAGCTTCAAAAAAAGTCATGAAATAATTTTATGGTTAAAATCGATTATAATATATGTATTATATCTTATCTAATTTTTTTTACATAATATATTAATTTATAAAACTAGATGAGTTTGTGCTGATCAAAAACCTCCTAAATAAACCAAAATGATTATTATTAACTATTTATCTAATGATTCATCCTCATTCCATAAAACCATTGGATATATAAAAAAATTTAACCTTCAATGTTCATTAATAAAATATATGTTAAATTTCTTTATAAATACCACCACTTTATAAGACCTTTCGTAATTTTATACAAGTAAACCGTTCATGGAAAATAAAGAAAACAACGCTCGTAAACGATGAAAAATAACTTCTAATTCCTTTAAAAAGAATATAAATGAATATAATAAAGGTATATTAAATATAATACATGTATAAAGGATTCCAAAATTATTAATTAGTGAAACTAAATTTATTGTCTATGACATTAACATCAAGTGAAGAACACCTTAAGACTTATGTTAAGGGATTCAACCCAAAACACCATTATTCTTTCGAGTAACATTTTCTCTATTTTTACTACAATAATTTATATTTTATGGTATATTAATGTTATAAATTATTTTTAAATGTTAAAAAATCATGTATCAAGATCCATTTATCCTTCTGTTTTGTGGATATACATGTTTTTAAAAGGATCCTTACTCAATTTATCTCAATAAGAAATCCAGATTTATTGGAACTTTCCAAATTCATACTGGTTTTATGTGTGCTCCATAATCATTTTTAATACAAAATTATTTTTATATAATTTATAAGTTATTTATTAAAACATTCTATGTTTTCTTATCATATAATTTAAAATATTTTTCATATTTTTCATTATATTTTCTTTAATATTTTTCTTAAACCACACTAAAATATTTTAATTCTAATGATTCATAAATAATGCTTTAAATAGTTACTACATTATTTCTAGATCAATAATAATGATATATTTATATTTTAATTAATGAATATCCACGTGTGATTTAATTCATTTCTAATGTGGACTTTTTTATGATACACCCATTTATTTTGCTTTATGACATGATTGTGATACCCAATTCACTACATGTGTAACCCTTATGTTTATGTTTAATTACTTATGTATGATTATTTTTGTTGAAAACATATTTGATGAAATGTTATAATGTCTGAACCTATATAGAACACCCATTAATTGGGTAATATTTAGTCTCATGAGATGGTATGTGCAATGATCCTGGTGGTTAGCCATGACTCATGCTCCATGTGAAACGATCTTGGTGGTTAGACTTAACTCTTTCTCTTATTTGTGAGAGAATCCAGGAATCATTCCAAAGTCGTGTTTCATATTGATACCACATTAATAAGAATCCATGATTATATAAACTCATTCTATAATTAATTATATTTAATCGTGGTCCATGCCTTTTTAAATCATTATATTATTCCTACTAACCCTTCAACTATGATTTATTCTAATGTTTATTCACATAGTGGGATTTTAGATCATCCCTTTATCCATGTTATCCCCAAGTGATCCTATGTCTATCTAAGGGATAATATTAATTTATTATATAATTATTTAGTTCAAATAAATTTTGTTCTTATTTAGTAATCCTTATGTTTAATTATTTACCATATCTCTATGAAAATAGTCTTTACAATCATTGTATTGTAATTTGATAGTTAATTCTGATTACAATCATTTAACTATATGTGAAACATATTGGGTTTCTATAGGTGGTATCATAGGAATTGTTTAGTTATTTTCAGAGATTAGGGGTACAGAATATTAGTAAGAACCCTAGAGATAATAATAATTACTAGAAAACATCCTTGAATTTTGGTTAGTGTAGATTTAGGATTTTGTCAATAAAATACATCACTTTTTGTATAAAAAACTAAACATAGTTCTTAAAATGATGTACCTAGGAGTAAAAACCCTAATAAAGTGTTTCCCCTTGACTCATGGTATCTTGGTACACAACAACGTGCCTTACATCACACTTGTTTTGATGCTCCCGTAGGAAATGATTTTTTACATTTTTAATCTCATTACGAAACCTTATTATGGGAAAAAATAAATTTACCATAATAATACATGTTAGGAATCATCTCATAGATAACCTATATTGGTAACTAGGGAATCCATGTTAGGATATAATATTCTATTATGATTTTATCCTTTTTTTTAATACATTTTTTATTCTTATTTAGCAAGTAATCAAGCCCAATAATTTATCTTTATTTCCGTTAGTTAATGTAGGAAAATATAATAACATATTCCAACAATCAATATGAAAGTAAATGTGATGGTTTCCCTAATTATATGGATAATATGATTTGAATGGGTGCTCAAAACATTATGGTAGTAAATGATTGGAAGGCTCATGTTATAAAAAATAACATGAACAGTGTCTAACTCCCTCCTTCTCCAAAAAAATGAAATTTTCAATATATTCATTCATGTTGTAAAGGCCTTCAATGTTTAGTGTATCCTCTAATACCCACATCATGAAAAATTGGATTAACTCCCTTTAATTATATTATTTATCATATGATGCATAGATGAAGTGAAATTTGTTATGGAATTCTATCATTTTGATGGGGAAGCAGATCGGTGGTGGAAATTGATAAAAAATATATTGTCTATTAAAGAAATTGATTCTATGGATTGGTAGGAATTCATGAAAATGTTTTCCAAAAAATATTTTATCTGAATCCTCCTTAATTATATGGAAAGGGAGTTCCTCAGACATAACTAGAATAATGATTAATCTATTAGGGTGTGTAAAGAAAAAATTATATGTCTTTTTATATTTGACTATGAATTTTTCATGAACAAATAAAACGTGTTTGATAATATATTTAGTGGACTAAATATGATTTTATGGAATGCATTGTTGATTTGAGACTTTGACGATTATGAAGAGGTTGTCAGTTGTTCCCTAAAGGTTGAATTGGAGATAAGAGACACTCAATTGTTTCATGTGTGAGTGATAAAATGTTGAAAATTGAGTCTAATATGGGTGTATCAACAAATATTTCCAACGATTTAAATAAGACCAGATATTCCACGAGTAAAAATTGTGGGAAAAATTATTCTAGAAACTGTCAAATGGGAACCATTAAATGCTTTAAATGTTGAATAATGGGGTATGCGTATAAGAAATACTAAAGGAACATGAATAATTACAGTAATATAGAAGAATAATGGAAGAATTATATCAACACTAAGTGGTTAATTTATTGTTTCAACTATAAGGGACATGAGCAATTTTTCAATATAATTACCCAAGTCTTGGGTTATCAGATGAAATCAACAATAACATTTATGGAAACATGGAATGTCATATTCTATCACAACTACTGAGGTGAAGTCACAAAATGATGTGTTGACAAGTTATCATGTTATTCATTCAATAATAGTGAAATTAATTATAGATTATAGTTATTCATGTTCTTTTATATTATTCATATTATGTATAAATATTAAAATACCACCAATAAATATATAGGTTGAGTTATCTATGAGAATAGATAATGGAGAAATTTTTGAATCCAAAGTGCATAACTCCTCCCCAGTTAATGATTGTGGAATGAACATCCCATGAAATCATTCCTTACTTCTTTTGTTGTGTTGTGATGATATTTTGGACATGGATATTCTATCTTTATAAAAAAAACAAAAATTTTATAGAAGGTTAGATGAATCTTTTAGTCATGAAGCATCCCCCAATTCATTACAAGTGTAAGCAGTAAGATGAATCCGTGTTATAGTCACTGTCACAAGTGTGTATGTTATTGACAAATGAGAAAGCATATATTTCTTAAATGATTCAGAAAAATGAGTGAATCATGGTCAAATACATTAAAATTGTAATGGAATACATTGATGTATTCCCCAATGAGTTTCATAGGCCTACAAATGGTTGAGAGGTAGAGTTCTCAATTGAAATTATTCGTGGATATCTACCTATATCAAATTCATATTACAGAATGGAAACTGTAGAGATGGAAGATTTTAAGAATCATTTATAGGGGAATCCTGACATGGGATTCTATACTCAAATGATTCACCATGGGCTCAAACAATAATCTTAATTAATAATAAGAATAGATCAATTGGCCTCTAAAATGATTATAATGATCTCAATAAAATAATGATAAAGAAAAATTTTCCCCTTCCTCAGATATATGACTTGTTCGATCAACTATAGGGGTTCAATTATTAGTCTAAGGAGGACCTTTAATTAAGATATCACCAACTAATGGTTATAATAGATTATATTTCCAAATTCTTCCTTTAGAACATGTTATGGAAACTTTGAGTTCATATTGATTCACTTTGGACTCAATAATTCAACTTTAGTATTTATGGAAGTAATGAATAGTGTCTTTATGTGTTATCTCAGAAAATATGTGGTATTATTTATCAAAGATATTATGATATACTCCACCATTAAGGAGGAAAATTTTAATATAGGGTTTCAAACATTTCAAAGTGAGAAAATCTAAGAATGCTATAATAAATTTGAGATTTGGATGGAGGAGGTATCATTATTGGGGAATTTTATTACCATAAAATCGATACATGTGGACCATTCTACGAAAACTTCAATCGAAGCATGGCCCATGCCATCTTTTATAATAGATATCCCAATTTTCATTGGCATAGTTGGATATTAATGATATTTTTTTGAATAACATCTTAAAATATTCTATCCCAATAACAAACATGAAATAGATGTGAGTAAAGTGCTTCTAGAAGTGGGAATGTGATTAAAGCTTCAAGTATATATAGAGAAGGTTGATCACTATGCCAGTACTCACACTCCCAAAATGTGGAGAAATCTTTGTGGTGTACAATGATTCATTATGAAAGGATTAGGTTTTATAATGATGAAAAATGATAAAGGGATATCATATTCCTCAAGGTAGTTAAAAATATATGAAATAAACTATCATATACATTATATGGATTTGGTAGCTATGACAATTTCCTGTTAAATATGGAAAAATTATATCTAAGTAGAGAAGTGTGAGATATATACAGATCATAATATTCTCAAATATAAATTGACAAATAAAGAGAATAATTAGCACCACCAATGATGGGTATAGATAATCAAGGATTAGGACTGCTCAATCCACTAACATCTTTGTAAGGCAATTATGGTATTATATTCTTAATGTAGAAAGGGTAAAACATCTTAATCAATTTTGATAATTGAGAAGTGTAAAATCTTTTTATACATATAATGTATGGGAATGTGAATCATTAAGAGAGTAAAATCATCAATCCTTTCTCAAATTAATACTCAACCATCCCTTATAATGAAAAAAATGATTCTCAATTAAATATTGTGGAAATTAAAAAAAAGGATAAGGCTTTCAAGAATGGTAAATCCTCCAAGTTAAATATCTTGACAATGGAGTCCTAATATTTGTGTCATTACTATGTGTACCATCCATTCAAGATGTAATGAAAGATATTTTGAATGACGTGTGTAGGATAACATCCTCTATTTACCTAGTGACAATAGAGATGTATTGAGATATCGAAGATAAAATTTGGTGGGAAAATATGAAAAGGGAGATAAGTGAATATACATAAAAGTTCATTGTATGTTAGCCAGTGATGGATGAAATGAACAAGTGTAAAGGGATGATGCAATTATTGCCTATACCAAAATGAAAATGGGAAAACATCACCATGTACTTTTTAATTGGAATTACAAATACATCTAGAGAAAATAATTATATATTAGTAATTATGGAACATCATACAAATACATCTCACATTATCACCATCCGATAGTGATTCTCACTGAATCAACATGCAAGGACATATATCAATGATGTAGTAAGGATGAATAAAGTACCAATATTTATTATATCCAATTGAGATCTGAGATTCATCTCAAAGTTATATGAAAGTATTCAACATTATCTAAGAACTAATCTGGACATCAGTATGACCCATCATCATCAAATTAATGGCCAATATGAGAAAAATATTAAGGCATGATAATACATTTTAATCTTGTGTTATATGGACATCAAAATATAATGTGAACAACATATGCCTATGCATGAGTTATCTTATAATTATAGTTTCCACTCAAGCATCTGCATTTCTCTATATGAACACCTTTATGGGAAAAGGTGCAGAAAAAAACATTCTGGGATGAAGTTAGAGAGAGTAAGATGCTAGGAGCTAAACTGGTGAAACAAATGGTAGAAAAGGTTAAATCGATTCAGCGACACATCAAGGTACCCAAAAGTTGTAAAAATTATTATGTAGAAAATCATCAATGTGACCATGAGTATAAACATGGAGAGATGGTATTCCACTAAATATCTCCATAGAATAAGATCATGATATTTGGGAAGAAAGGGAATATATGTCCCTTGTACATCATCCCCTTTGGTATCAGTGATCAGGTCGGAGCTGTGACCTATTGACTAGAACATCCACACCATGTCTCAAGTACATAATGTATTCCATGTATTCCTCTTGAAGATATATATACCACACCCCATACATGTATAAAAAAATATGTGGTATAGTTGGAAATGATAATTCTTATGAGGAGCATCCAGTTAAGATCATAGATCATAGAGATATTTTTTATGCAACAAAACTACTCACTAGGTCAATGTAATATGGCAGAACCAAATGTATGAAGAGGAATCATGTGAACTGGAGGAAGTGATAATGTAAATGTACACACAAAATTTTTCAATGTTGAATGTAAAACAGAATTTCAAGGGAGAAATTTCATAATAGTGGAAGAATGTAATGACCAAAAACAACTATCAATGAAATACCCTTCTTATAATTATTTCATATACTATGATCTCATAAAATAAAATTAAGAACCAACTACAAGATTTACAAATTAATAATTTATTATATAAATGGAATTTCTAGATTTAAAAGAACACATAACAATGGAATAATAATAAGAAATTTGAAATAGAAACAAGAGCCTTCTAAATATGAAATCATACAATTGAATAGTAATATCACCAATGAAAGTATCAATAGAATTTATACATCATATAAATTAAAATAAAATATAATTAGATCATATTATAAGTAAATAAACATTTTAAAAATTATTAATTATTTGATGATATTTTTTAAGAAATAAATATTTAATTAAATATTTTTTTATTAATTTAACAATTAAAAGAAAATTTAATTTTAGAAAATGTAATCATAAATTAGTATTTTTATTTCTTATTATGATAGTATAATTTTATGAGACCATATTTAATTTTTCAATGTGATATAAAAGTAGTTGTAATTTGAAAAAGTTTTAATTTCCTTGTAAATTATGACTTTCATTAAAAATAAAATTTCACATATATAAAAAACTAAATTTTATAAAATGGATTTAATTATTTAATTCTTAATTTTTAAAAATTGTTACATTGATTTTTTTTTCAAAAATACATTACTTTTTTGGTGAATAGTTAAATAAGATAATTTACGGTATTTATTCATTATAATATAAATATATTATTTCTTGAGTCACAAATGATGTAAAAACCATTGTTTCTCACTCACATGATCAAATTACTATATTTACTCTCAATAATATAAACTATTTATTTTCTTGAGAAAAATAATATACTAATGAATTAAATAATGTGAAAACACCCCACACTTCCACTATATATACAACCTCTCACCACCACTTCTCCTAAAACCTCTCATGAAATGATACATGCCCACATTTATAAAAAAATATCCTCCCAAAACCCTAATTTACATCCATAGTATTTTTTTCTTTATGAAATACCTAAATCAATCTCATACGGAGGTTCTCCATAAGAATGAATTAAGAGGTAAAACCCTCCTCCTTTTCTTTTAATTTGTTTACAGGTTCCGTGATTTTATTTATGTATAAAAAAATATAGTCATCCAATTGTTATGATAACTCCAGCAACATAAATATACTATTATGATTCTATTATAATGGAATAATATATCATTATCAGTTTTTCTCCCTCTTTTTATACTAAAATTGAAAAATTTGTCCGTGATGTGTTAATTTTTCACATCAAGGACTATGATGTTTTCAATTTCTATTACAATATTAATGGCTGCTCATGAAACCATTTAAACGGTTTAAAAAAATATTATATATGTATAAAATATTATTAATTTTTTTTACACATGAAATTAATTTATTAAAAATTGAGGTTATTGTGATAAAAAACCACCAAAATAAACCCAAATGGTTATCATTATCTATTTATCTAACTATCCATCCTCATTACATAAATCCAACTGATATAAAATTCCAATTTAATTTATCTATGATCATTACTAACATATATTTTTAATTCTATATAATTAACACCACTTTATATGACCATTCATCCATGTATACAAGTAAACTGATCTTGAAAACCAAGGAAAACAACACTCCTAAATGACGAAATTGAAATTCATACCCCATCAAAAAGTCCATAAATAAACTTAATAGAGTTATAATAAATAGAACACAAGAAGAAATGTTTCATTATATATTAATTAATGTATATAATGTCATTATCTGGGATATTAAAAACATGTGAGGAACACCATTGGACTTAAGGTAAGGGATTATACCGGAACCTCCACTATTACATTGGGTTTCTCTTAGTCTCTTTTTACCCAAATCATGTTCTAATTTATATATATGAATTTATTATAAATGATGTGTATATGTTCCAAAATAATTTACAAGGATCCATTGATCTTTATTTTTTTGGGATATACATGTTTTATAAGGTTTCCCACTCAATTATTCCCAATAAGCAATCCAAATTTAATTGAACATCCCGAATTCATACCCATGTCAAGTGAATTCTATAATCTTATTTATGGCACCGATATTTTTTTAAATGAGTTATTTTTTATGGAAACCTTTTAGGTTCACTTTGGGTTTTATATATAATAATATTCCCTTTCTTCTTTAAATTCTCTTTAATATTTTTTTTAAAACTCACTAAAATGTATTCATTCAAATGTTTCCTAAATAATATTTTTACATTTTATGACTTCATTTATAACATTAGTAATCATGATCTATTTCTATTTTTCTTTTATGAATGACAATGTATGATTTAATTCATTTCTTTCTGGGATACTTTTATGAAACACTAATTTATTATTCTTTATCTTATGATTATGATAACCAATTCGTTCCATGGTTAACCATTATATTTATGTTTCATTTATTATGTATGATTATTTATGGGGAAAAATATTCATGAACATGTTATCATTTGTGTTTCCATATAGCGACCGAATGAATTTGGAAATGTTTATTCTGATGATATATTATGCGAAATGTTCTTGGTGGTTTTCTTTGAATCTTTATCTATGTGAAACAGACATTGTGGTTAGCCTTTACTCGAGCACTACTATGTGAAACATGCATTGACTTCTACGATTTTTTTTATGATACTTCCACATAACATCTATATCCATGATTATATTATCCCATGTTATAATTTCATACATTCAATAATGATCCATATCTTTTTATATTATTATGGTATTTATTCTAAACCATGTGTTATGATCTATTATTATGTTTGTTCTATTTTTTGGATTCTAACTCATCCATTTGTTCACATTATCCCTAGGTTAATCAATTTTCTTTTATGTGAATAATTGAAGTTATGATATCTTTATAGATAATAAAAAAATATGTTTTATTTTGTATTTATGATGTATAATTATTTACCTAGACTCCAAGACACTAGAATTTATGATCCTTATCTGGTGGTTTGATGTGTAATTATTCTTAAAATAATTAAATGATATTTTTGATGTCGTGGGTCCATATAGAGTCACTCGAAAAAATATAAATGATTCAAAATACAACATTTAGTGATCCATAAAACATTCCAAAGGGTACTATAAACAATGAACACCCAAAAAAGGCAAAAAATCCACCACATCCAACCATAAACATGTCACGTGAACACAAGGTCACAACTTCCAATGGAAATGTCCCAGAAAAACCAACCAATCCTTAAAAGGATCAATGTCAATACCCTTAAACAAAATTAAGCTTATAGAATTCCTCTTTCACTAAATAGGAGGCACCAAAAACTCACATTGTTTCGATTATTACTAACCAACAGGATATCAATATGTGTCCCATGAAAACATTCATGTAACCTATGAAAATTTAGGATCATATTAATCTCATACAAATACATAATTTCATCCAATATTGATGGAATTTCCACATCCACCCCTCCATGTTGGGTCTGGTTAGGCACCATAACCCCTAAATATCCTTTAACCATTATGGTGGACATCAGTAACAGATAAATGAATTTCTAAATTCATGTACCAAATAAAATAGAATGACAACTTCTTATAAAAGTAACCAAAACCACAATATAAATTATTCATATAAGGCACAATACAACCACAACAAAAGAATATTTATTTTTAAAATTATCCTTTTACTAATGACCATTGAAATCTCCCTTTACTAATGTGATCACCAAAAGTCTAAAGCTACAAATGTTTTAAAACAAAAAAACGTCACATGAATGCACACATTCCATAAAAAAGGAATGATACAAAATTAATTTCAAAATCTCACCATAATTTTAAAACTAATAGTCCCAAAAGTTCTTATCGAAACTCATTTACCTTTTCTAAAACACATTCCAAACTTGTTTCAAGAACACCGATTCCTATTGAAACCCCTTATTTTCCATATATAATAAGAGAAACAACTACTTCGATAAAAATTTCATTAAATAATGGGAATTGGGTCTTCCAATTTTTCATTAAACCATTTTTTAAAATAATTTTTTTCACAAAAACCCCATTATTTTCTAGAACAATATTTGGAAAATCTAATCACACAATGAAATTACCCAAACAACAATAAAGGATTATAAGCCAGATCCAAAAATGAAAAAAACTACCCATTACATATATAATAAATGGAAGATATATTTGGAGAAATATAAAATATAGGGGGAGAATAAATACGATATATGGGGGGATCAATGCTAAGAATACATTGATCACCACATAATAGACAGGTGAGTATAAAGAAATCCACACACCTGGAAAATGTGCAAACTCAACCACACATGTTCCACATGGTTTTCAGGGTGATGTGAGATAACATTGCTTCTTGAGTTCCCTTCAACCTTGAATCCCTCAAATGTTGACCAATATCACTCAACATTAAAAGGGTAAACAACAATGTCATTCATAATAAAACCACCTAAAATAGTTAAAAGAAACCTTGAATTCAAAATTTGAGAACCAAAATACAATGGAAGCTTGAGGTTTTGGATGGGAAATAGTTAGCTAGACTCTCCCCACCCTGACGTCTCGAGATCTAATAGCTTTAATCCTTTTTATAACAGTATATCCATAAATAATCGGGGTGACACATGAGGCATAGTCTCCTACTAAAGGTAGAAAAACCTCATCTGATAATATTTTTAATGAACCATCTCAGGATTACAATATAACCAAAGATTGTCCTGATTTTCCATAAGTATTGATGGGTGTTCCTAATTCTCATGGATTGGTGACATGTTTCCTAGAATCATAAGAACTCCATTGAAGATGGTTTTTCTCAAATCTGAGAAAAAATAGGGGAATAAATAAATAGAAAAACAAAAATATATAATCATCAAACCAAATATGTCACAACCAACTACCATGGTCCATCCTAATTTCATATACATAGTAAACATCCATAGAAATGAACACCTAAAAGAAACAATTAATTGAAAATATGTGATAATAGAAATCAATCCAAGCTCGAACCAACTCCATGAAACATATTGTTTCTCACCACGACCCAACTCACCCCACGTTTACCCTGATGATCCAAATGAAAGAGATATTCCATAATAGAATATAAATACTATAATCATGTATGTTTGATCTAAAAATCCTAGTAGGTACCACAAACCCACTAAAATAATGAAATATATGTCATAAAATAATCATTATTTATATTTTAAAAATAATTAAAAAATTAATCTTACATTTATAGAACATATGAAAAAAATTAATTTCGTAATCCACATTAAATAACCATCTAATTTATTTAACAATACAAAACACACAAAATTTGGAAACAAATACATCGCCAAATACATTTCAAAACAACCCACACTTTTAACATTTATGAAAATATATCACATTTTCTTCATTCAAATGAAAAAAATAATTTCAAAAAAAATCCCCATCCAACTCATCCTTTTCTTAAAATCCACCATATTGAAATCCAATTTAAATCACTCTTAGATGCAAGCCTTTAGTTTCAAAACATGATTTCTAGAACATATTTCTTAACTCACATTCAATGGAAACAACCAAACTCCCATAATGTTCAAGAATAATAAGAACACACCACAAATATATCTTGGGGAATATAAAAATGAAATAAAAATAATACAATAGAAGGTTCTATATCAATAAAGAAAAGGGAAATCCCTCTATTACGAAGTAGATCAAATCTCCACCCAACACCAATCGACCATAGAACTGAATGATTAATGGAATCTATTATAGGATCACTAACATGTGGACATAATAAACATATGTCAGCGTACCAAAGTTTCATCATATTTTTCATTCTAACATCAACCCATCTATATAGATTGAACTATCATCATTATATGAATATCCCCACAAAATATTATTTCATGCTAGTGGGGAAACTACTACATTGTGTCTATATTGTGTATAAGATACCTATAAACCCATATATAATCTAATTTCCCATTAAAAATAAATATGTGAGGTAAATAACCAAATATTAAAAGTCTACTGACAATGAATAGACACAACTACCATCACCCATAACACCCAATGAAGTGAATCCCAATAACCACACAACATGCACTAAAGGAATTACCAGAACATTCGAACATAAGGGGATAAAAAAGGATCGTATAGTGATAAAAAAATCCAAAAATAATGGGTAACAAGAAAGAGGATATCAAGTGGTTACATCCACATTCAACATTTTAAATTCAATTTTCAAAATGGGACTTCAACACAAAATCATGGTTCATAATTCCAATCCATTTTTATATTTCATATATCAATTTCACCCACTATTCATGAAAATGATGGAAAACTCCCAATAATTTACATTATTGTAATTACACCCCTATAAAAGGTATCTATTCTTTGAAAATATAAAACATAGCTAAATGTATTACTCACGTAACAATTATCATATTGAATATCATAAAATAATTTAATTGGTCGAAATAAATTATACATTTCTCATAAAATGACTAATGCTAGCCTATAACAATGTTAATTCTCTATAGAAACCAAAATAAGGCCAAAAGTCAATCTACATCCATAAAATAATTTAAAAAAAGATCCCATAGAATAACAAATGGGGTAAATAACATACACAATTCAAAACAACATTTCAAATCCCAATATATACCTCATGAAAAATAATTTTGAGATTCATATATCAATTAAAAACCAATTTAACTATAAAACCATTATTTCCATAGATTGAAATCCAAAAAACTGGTCAAAATCCTTGAATCCACAAGAAATCCATTTCCAAAATCCATAATAAATTTCACTATAATCTTATAATAATAAAAAATATTATTGTAATCATGAAAACATGGAATTTTATTAATAAAAACTATATATTCCATGAATAAAACATATTAAATGGTTTTAAATATTTATAAAATTACCAAATATAGTGATAATTTCATAAAATGTGATTTAGAAAGTCCATGCATGCTTAAAATTCCAAAAATGAAAAAACTTCATTATAACAACAACATTAAAGAATGAGAAACCACAACAAATAATCTTGAAACATGATGCCTTCAATGGAGACTATCACCTCCAGATAAGAAACTATCTCTACAATCACAAAGAACAGAAATAATAACAAATAATTTCCCTTAGAACCCAAAAATAAATTGATGTGATAAATATTGTTCTTGGGGGAGGCCAAAACCTTGTTAAGAGAGGGAGATAATAAATAATAAATGAAAAATAGGAAGAAACACATCAAAACTTCCTGGAAAACATATGTGTGGGATAGAAATGTGGTGAAAACCCCATAAATTCGTGGAAGAAAATTTTAGAAATCAAAAAAATTTAAACACTTAGTAAAATCACACAATGTGGTCACGTGGTTTGGAAAACATTTTTCCAAATGGGCGGTCACCACTAACATTAAAAAAAATAAAGATGTATAGTTACTGTGAGAGGACACACAGTTTCCCAAACCATGAACCTCTCTTTACATCCACACAATGTTTCACACAACCTCTAGGGGTTCCTCGCACAATTTCCAAAACAATGAGGAAGCCATAAAAATGACTCTGTTAATAATTCAAATAGAACATCTCACATTTATATACGGTTTATCAAACATTGTTCAAGTCAAGTTCTACAAAACACACGAATTAATGACCCTAAAAATATTTTCATAGGGGTTCATTATATGTAATTATCAAAGAGCATCCTATACTGACAAACCATTAAAAGCATAAAATGAACTTAGTGGATCATTGTGAATGGAGGTCACATAGTTACTATATAACCATGCACAATATCCATAAAGAGTAGAGGAAACTCAACATTTTACATTTTTTGAGTCATAAATCAATGGAAATGAAATTGAACCTCCACTTATCAAATGTGAACAAAAATTATGTCACCATGGAACATGGGGTGTCATAAAAAACCCTCTAATGATAAACTCTATGTTTTCAGGGAAAATTATCACCACTTTTAAAATGTTATATTCTTCACATGACTTTTTTCATGTAGAAAATCTAGTGATGCTGGAAGGATTTTGGTAGAATGATCCATGAATGAAACTACACTTGACCTTTGGGACTTATAATGGGAACTCGTCCTTAGGATTGTGAGCTATGTAATAGGTCTCCCTATACCCATATAAAAAGTGGGTTTTTTAAAATAATATAAATGAGTCTTTTGCATAAACATAAAATAAATCTTCTCAAAAAAACACACGATTTTAATGTTAAGAATATATAGAAAACACAAAAACAAATTTTTATGTTAGAATAATTAAAATACTAAATGTATTGTTATTCTGAAAAATAATGGATCCAGAAAATCTGGTTTCAGAAAAATTACTCAAAAATATTTTTAACCTATGATTATTTTTATATTAATTTTATAGTTAATATTGTTCTATATAATTATTTTATTGATATGGTTATATTGATGTATTTTTATAATCATTTTGGAAATGGGTTTTGTGTGTGCTTAATGTAATTAATGAAAATATTATTCTATATTAATATGAAATAATTTTTAAATAATTTTAGGTCATCATACATAATAGTTTATAATGAGATATAAAAAATCACACATTGATATTTGATAGGATATTGTATTCCCAGAATTATGGAGAGATATTTTATTTTAAAAACCAAGCTTATAACATATCAGATTGGACATAATTTTGTATTTTGGGTGATAATTTTGTACAAGTGAATGAATTAATGATAATATAGAAATAAGTTTTACAATCATATGATATAAAAAAATTTCTATGAAAATATTTATTTACATTGAATTTCATGAGAATTTTTATTGTTAAATAGGAACTATTTGATTGAAAAAGTTTATTAATTTCCATGAATGTGATTAATCAAATGACATGGGATAATTGGGGATGTGATTAAATCTTCTTATATTTCATTATATAAATGATGGATGATTTTATATTCATTATTCTATATTAAACCCCCAATTGATCTAAATTATTCATTTTCCAAAATCCACAAAATATTGGATCCAATGTGTAACAAAAAAACCATGTTGTATTAGATATCCAACCACTTTCACTTTCCCAATAAGACATAAGTATTGAAACATTACCTAATGAAGAGGTGGTGTAAAAGTTAATTATATTCCATAAGGATGGTGTAGTGAAAATGATTACATGTTAAAATGGGATAGGTTAACCACGATGTTAGCCATTAGGAATTACGGGGGTGGATTTGATAGGGAAAAGGTTGTGAGGGGAAGTTATGGTGTATTATTTTTGTGTTTGTAAGTTTTCTTATATTTATTTCTTTTCCATCATTTAAATAGGATCATTGTGAGAAATTGATAGATTTTTAATTACCTTGGGACATAATGAATTATCTTATTTCTCCATTTCATTTATAGATGAATTAATATAATCATTCCACAATATCAAATTACGATTTTAGTGGAATAATATTATGAATATAATTTTTAATCAATAAAAATTTTATCTATATTTTTAAATTTTTAATACCATGTTGGAGGTAATTTTGATTAATAATAATATTGAGTACATGTGGGATTATCAAGATAATGAGTCTATATTTTCAATTATTCTTCTCTCTTTGTTAATGGTGATTATAGGGATGTTTATTTCTTATTATACTTAATTATCATTAATTAATTTTACATTTTACATACAATAAATTCATATAACATGTTGGATCTATAATTTTTTATTTTTATATGGTAATTTTATTTTGGTGTCAGATATTTTTATGCATGTTACTGTGTTCACTATAAAAATTTCAATTCAACACATCATGCCTGAAATACACTTGGTATTTTAATATCACCCATGTACTGTTCACAATAGAATTTTGGGGCCACCAATCAACCATTTATTTTGTCTTGAATGAGTTTTAGTCAGTTTGGTTTATGATAATAGATCTTCATCCAATGGATCATAAATTGGATGAATATTTTTCTTCAGGCCTCTCATTTTTGAATCCATTATATATCCATCACAAGGAAACACTATGGATTGAATAAATAATGGCCATATGATACAAAATAATATATGTAAATCTATAATTTCTCAATGAAAAAAATAGTAAGAAAGTTCAATTATATGAATATTCATTATTTTGTTATAAATATATTCATATGATATCATGTCAACTATTTGATAAAATTTTATTTAATAATCAAGAAGATTATGCATGACATCATATGTCATACACATATCCGTGATATAAATTTTCATTCATAAAAACCCATATTAGGCACCCAAAAAATATTATATATAATTATATTATTCTATTACCACCTCTGATAGACCTCCCTCACAAACCATAGCAGAAAAAATTATATATCCTTGTATATCATATATATTGTTATGGTAGCAATGTACAATGAACCATTAAGTTAGTGCCTCCTATTTCATTAAATTTACTATTTTCAGTATACCCTCATAGTTTTATGTGAAAATTTCTCCATGAAACTCATCATATGTAAAACAATTGAATCCATATTCACAATTTTATATATATACTCTAAAAACCATCATTTGTATATGCCATTAAATAACACTCTTAGAATCTTAAAAATGCATTATATTAAATCCTATTGGAGACATGCTTCACAAAAACAATAATAAATAATTAATGGTGTATGAAATACATATTCACTCAAACATTTATAAAACCTATGACACAAATATAATTTTGAAAATAATAATGAATTATTAATTCAAAAAAATATTCCAATGATGAACTCAATAACAGAATCATTGAAACCAATTCCGTTAATGTTTCTAGCATGAACATCATCAAACACAAGTATCTTGGTAAAAATATCAACCAAATATAACTCATACTTTATAAAAAAGGATATAAGCCTTATATTAAATATATCAAGTTCATCTATAAGACATGGAACATGTCAAACTAATTTAAGTTAAATCATATATTCTTGATTAAATGATCATAGACTGATCATGATTGGTGACTATGTCACATGTTTTTTATTTAAGTTGATCAATACACAACATGTTACATAACTCAGTATAGAAATAGACAACATTTATATTTTTTTATTAATTTCATAATATATCATTAATTATTTGATATAAAAAATCCAAATATGGTTAGTAATAACCTACCACATGATCCTCAGTATAGCCAACCACCCTTTGATTAGTTTATCCTTAAGATTGTATTGATAACACTGTCAAATTAAGATGTTTTACATTCTGGGTAACATGTTAAACCCATGTAAAATGGATTAGTTTAATTAATAACCCATGGTATAATAATGATATAACACATGAAATTACATGTTCTATAACATTAATGTCCATCAAAAAGGAAAATCATATTTGAAACTCTTGAGTGACCTTTTTATAAATATTTTCACTCCAAATCACCATAATAAGAACATCTCATAACAATACATGCAGTTTTATAATGATAATTAATAAAGAAAAAATATAGATTTATCTTTAAGGGGTTAATTTCAATTCATATTTCATGGTATATACATCATATATTAATGAATAATAATGTATATATTTTTATATTTAAGATAATACATTTATATGATCAAAAAATATAGATTGGATAATATTAATGAACCATATACATTGATTTCAGTCACACCACATCTTAATAAAAATTGAACATAATGAAAATATTATTTACTAAATTCATTGGTTTAATAAAAACATGTTCAAATCAATGAAATACATATTACATCAGTATGTAACTCCCACCATAAAATTATTTTTCTAGATAGAAAATATACCCCCCTAAAAAACTCTTACAATGATATCACATCATTCATAAATTATTATTTTGATTATAATGGGATTTGGATTATTAATCACAATGTTTAACACTACAACATACTATCCAAATATAATTACTTGATAATATCTAGAATTTTGATATATTTAAATTTAGTTATTATAATGACTACAACGTATAAATATTTCTAATAATTTAATTTTTGTAAAGATCATTTATAATAAAAAATAGTGTACCTCGTTAAATTCATCTTATTGGACTATAAATAATATTATAAATCATTATTCAGGCATATAGAAAATGTTTTATTAACTATTACATATACTAAATATATCTAACACAGATATATATTTATATTATTTTTTTAGAATTTAATTTTCTCCACAATTAATATTATTTACTATTGGGAACATATAATATATATATATATATATTACATACATGGAACTAATCCATTTTGTAGTATTTTATTAGAATGTAATTAACAAACATAGTTCATTAATATTTTTCATTGATATATTTTTTATAATATCATTACACTAGAAAATAATATGATCCATGTGATTCTATTCAATTTTCATTTAATTTAAACATGATTAGTTGTTTCATTATATTTACTCTAGTTTTTAGGCATGTGAAGATTTTATATTAAAAAATGTTATATACAATATTATGAATCAATGACTCTACTAGTATGCGAAAACCCTTTATTTATCTTTATAATTAAATTTAATCCTCCATAATAAATCTTTCCTTAATTAAAAACTCCTACACAAATTTCGTTCAATAATATAATTTATAGATGGTATTATATTAACATTGATATTAAAGAGTATATTTTCTATATAATTAATAAATCAACATGGACCCTATATATTGTATTATATACATATTTAGTTATAATAAAATGAAATATATAGGGTATAAAATTTATAAACAATATGTTTTTCCCTTCCTTATATATACTGAATTTTGGTTTCAATGAAAAGGTTATAGAAAACTCATAAAAATTATTTTACTTTCTCATGGAAAATATTTTAACCTTTCCTTTATATACTTCACTATGAAACCAATGTTTATCATAAAAATTTGTTAATTAATAATCCTTGATATATTGAGGTGATCTGGTAATCTATTTTCTTGACTCATAAATGTTTTAATTTAATATTAATTTATGAAATCAACATTGAATTTAGAACTGGATAATTATTTTACAAAGATTATGAATGTGAGATGACTCCACTTCCTCCTGTAATTTAAATACCTAATCATATTGTTTACATGTGTAAATGTGCATGTATCCTTAGTGAGCATGAATTGAAATAATTCATTTGAAATATTATATCAATCAGGATGAGATTATTCCTGATAAATATTTTTAGTGATATCTATTATCCAAAAAGTATTCTCATTCTTCTGTTTTTTCTATAATTTAGGTTCCATAAAAACTATCACTAATATATATATTTGAATATATTCCTTATAATTCGTACTATAAGAATTCATATTTTTAAATACATCTTATTCATAATGGTAACTTATGAAGATGTGGCTCTAAACATATTGAATTTTAAATTATGTAAGAAAACTTCATAAATTATGATATATAAAAGTATTTTACATCTGTTAAATTTCCATTTTCATGGATTTATGTCATAAAAAAGTTCATAATTATATTCATACATATTTTATATTTAAAAAATATGTTCAAAATGAGTGTCATGGATTAAAATTTTTCATGTATTAATTTAATTATATGTACATATTTATAAAAACAATTTACTAATGTATTATCTAAAATTCATTATTTATATTCATATAATTTTTTTATTTCAGGGGATAAAATTCTTGTTCAATAAATAATTTTATTTTTTTTAAATTAATTATTTAAATTTTACTAAATTAATTATTTAACTCAGAGGATATAATTATCTAACTAAATTTATTTCAAATGTACTGGAATCTTGATGTTTCAGAAATTCAAAATTCAATAATAAGGAAATATCACCTATCAAAATACTCTAATTTATAATTATATAAAAATTTCTCTGGTTGTTATATTCCTTTCTTGTGGAATATCCCATGAGAGTGAAAATAAAGTTTCACTGATTTTGATGCATGTTGTATTATATGATTTTACTATATTAGAGGAAATAGTAATCTAAAAATAAATTCGGTAATCATGATTCATTTTTTATTGTTTCTATATGGTTTATCCAATGATGTTATTTATAATTATGTCAATAATATGTCTCCACAAGTAAAAAAGTGGTCTTTTTAAGGGATTAAGGAAAAAAACCATGTTGAAAAATTGATGCCTAGGAAAAGATATCAATAGTTTGAAAAAATGGGTTGTATTCAAATTCAGTGGAAATAAGGATATCATATTATATTATATATAGATATTACTAAACTAGATATTTTTCTTGATTTTATAAAATAAAATCGTTTAAGGTTTTGTGAGTACCAATAAGCTGACTACGATTTCCAAAAAAACAATAAGTGGGACGAGTAAGAACCACACCCCCGACAAGCCCCCCCAGGAGAAACTGAAATATGACCATAAATAGGTTGTGGTATATAGTCATTAAAGAAGTCAAATATAAAATCATTTAAAAGAGTTTCTTTATCTGAAACCATTATGCTATGAAATCCAATATCACTAACTACAATATCATTATATGAGGAAGAATGATATGTCTGTTGAATTATAAATGATCCATTTAACTATTATGATATTATTTTACATTAAAACACATGTAAATTTACTACTAAACATATGAAATATTATTAAGTCATGAAATGATGCCACTTTAAGAATATTTTATGGTTTTTTGAATTGATTGGATGACAAGAAATAAAGACTCTATGATAATAAAAAATAATAAATCTATGTCATAGATTATAAATGCACTCCATTTTTTCATGCATAAAACTAAGGGGAAAAAAAATACTATTTTATATCTAACAATTAAATTTAATTATTTATATTCTCAATGAGAAATATTATTTTTTATTAATCATTAAAATAGTTTAATGGTAGATCACATGTCATGTCACAAAATTTCATATAACTTGAGGGAATGATACTTCAGAATGACACTATCCATGTGGAGATATCAGATGAATATCATTAAAATTCACTGTAGAATCCCATAATACATGGGGGAATGGTTTGGGACAAGTATATTTATTATAAAAATAATAGAATACAATAAAATAGATTTACCACACAAATAATAGAGAGATTCCAAATAGTACATTGGAGATGTTTAATTTATAGTTCAGTTAACAACCAGGTCACCATGAGGAATGTAAAGTAGAATGTGAACACTTTAAATGTTTATAAGTTCACAAGATATCATCATGAAGAAATTTTTAACTTTCGTCTCCATATTTTTGTTTCATGTTTTATTTCATATATAGACCATTTTATGTATAAATGTTAAATGAGTATTCATTTTTATATTATGCAATATTTTTTTATACTTTTAGTGTATGTTTAATTTAATCACTATTTTATATAAATGATTCACCCATTAATTTAGAAGTTAGATGATTTTTTGACCATATTGACATTGAAAAAGTGAAAACTAGGATAAAAAACATGAGAGTATAACGTTATCACCAATGTGAAGTCTATGTTTCCTGAAAAACCACAACAACGTAGCATGAAAATATACAAAAAAAGACCACCTTTATGATAAAATGTTATTAAAAACAAGACCACTATGACTGAAAACATTATTATACTAACACGTTCTTTATATGAAACATTAATGTCACATACGAGTTCATTTAAAAGAGGTTTTGGAGACTTTATAGACAGTCTCTCATGGAATAATTGTGGTTACTAAATTGTTTAACATAATAATTGGATAATATCATATGATTTGAGAAAATTTATTTCACAAAAAAGTGACAAACAATATAGTAAATATTAATTGATTTATTATTGAATCATATTTTATGTAATGAAATTACATTTTTTGTGTAGTCCATTGGAATATTATAAAGAGTATTTTTGGAGCTAGGCATGGATGATATGGGAAATTCCATGGCCGTTTGAGACAGTTATAGATATAAAAAATTTAAATATATTATAACTCATGTGTAAGGATTTTATGAAATAATGGAAAAACTCATGAATGGAGTCTCGATTTAGAAATATTTGATCATATTTGATTATAGAACATGGGGTATAACCTTACAGAATATAAATTTGGTCATCATTGAATGTTTAGTTATGGAAGACATTAGTGGATACATTATGTATATTAATAAATTTATTTAAATATATTAATTAATACACCTAATCTTAATATTTTTTTAATAGACAATTTGGAAAATCGTTAGGTTTAGAAGCATAACACTATGAGGATTTGAGAGAATTCCTTGGAGGATTTCATTGGTAGATAGAGATTATATAATGATGGAATATCAAACCAAGGATAATCCTAATACTAATGATGAACATATAATGATCATCACCTTCATTAGTAGAAAATTAATTATTCCTCCACAATCAATTCAATCATATGTTTGGGTGTTTTCTTTATTCCTTTATCCCTATTAATGTTGATATGATGGTGAATTAATAATTTTCCAAATAAATTCATGAATCGAAAAATGTTGTGTTCCCCAATGTTTTATTTCTCTTCATAAATATAAGAAGTTATTATTGATTTATTTTAATTTATTCTGGTTGGTTTGATAACTTCATTCATTGTATCCCATAGATAATGGAAAAATGAACATGACTATATATCGAGTATCTCTTTTCATTATTTTCCAAGATCCCTATATTCTTCAAGATTTCCATTGGTAATAGGATGCCCAAAAATTTGAAAATATCTAATAATATATAATATTGTGCACTTATTCATTCTGACATCTTCAAGACATTGTATTTAGATTTTGGAGACATGAAGAAGGTGTGGAGGAAATGACGAGAAATCAAATTTGGATGAGGTATCAGTAGATTCGGATCTGGATTTAGTAGATCCCTCTAGAGGTGAAGTGATAGATGTTTTCAGGCATGTTTGGTTATATTATGGAAACCAATAATTATGGAATCTAGTGTTGGTGAAGATGATGAGTTCCCTTAACCACAGACACTTGGTTATTATTATTATTTATGATAATAACAACTTTATAAAGAAAGGGAACTTAATCTTATTATAATTATTATCATTATTATTACTAATATCATAAGATAAAAAAAGGGCGGGGAACCAAAAGATAAGAAGAAACTATGAATAGTTTGAAACCCTCGGTGGGTGAGAGATTTGGGTAGGATTGGGGACAATAATGTTTTGTTTTGTTTTATTATTAATAATTATAATAAAAAATGAGAAGAAATGAAAACAAAAAAATAAAAACCAAAAATAAAAACAATTGGGGTTAGCTACACATATACGGTGAAGAGGGGGGATTTGGGTGTGGGTCTCCCTCATGTTAATCATTGAAAAAAAATTATAATAATAATAATAATATAATATAATATTTTTTTTATTTTTATTATAGAAACCATGATTCAGTTCAAACATAATTTAGTGATATTAGATTAAAGATTCATCAATGATATCACAATCATGGAATTGAGGCTAATGATTCAAGTCCAATGAGAGTTATTTAATTTTTAATTGTAGAGTATTAACAAAAATATTTATACATACAAGTTACATAGAAGATTTGTTTTTATTTGGAAATTTTTTTATGTATGTAATAACATATTACTTGCCTTTTTCTATGAGGATAATAATGGTAGGATTCATTTGACCATTCATGACCATTTATAGTGACATATAAGTGAATTTTTTTATCATGATGGAATGATAATGATCCTCATGTGTTCGTCAGGCTTATAACAAGACCAATAATTTTGCTTGTGAATAGTATATCCTATGTAGTTTTCTACAAAGAACAATATAATGGACCTCATTTTTAATTAGTGATATGACATGAGGTGATGTGAGCAGGGTGCTTCTTTCAATATTGTTTATCTAGTATCAGTTGTCTGAATTCTATCTATCAGATTAGTATTGGCGAGTTTCATTATTTATGGATAATTTCCTACATCCACTCATTTGTGGATTAGTGAGGCATTTGGTTTTGCGCATTGAATGTATGTATCCCCTCAGAAAACTAGAGCTGGTATCTTATATTAAGCGCATCGTTGATCCTCATTTCCCTTTTCATCCTTATTTATGGTTCTTTGTATCATGTGAACAATAAACATGTGTGTTATCTCACATCAAAATGGTTAATCTAGTAGGGTGTTTTGTATCTCCTAAAGGCCCGAGATAATATTCCATATTTATGTATTAATATCGTTCAGGTTCAATAATTTTCTACCAAATGGAGAGGACTGATGAGAATAAACACTCACATGAGAACAATTAGTTTTAACTAGACACAAGGAGTGAGTTATCATAGAATGGGGCTTGAACATAAATCCTTGAGTAGAATCCTAGGTTGATGCATGATGTTGTTGAGACATTTGGGAAATGTATTATATTTTGATCATATATATATATATATATCTAGTTGTTCTTTATATATGTATCACAAATTCAGATTGATATATCTCCATGGTCATAAGTTACCCCATATTTTATGCATTATGTTTGTTGATTTCAGGGTGTCTTATTGGGTATGTATATACTCACCCTTACATGGGAAATGGAAACACACATTTTTTATTATAAAGATGACATAAAAATTATGAATCAAATTGGTGGACGTGGTATCATGGGATCTTAATAGTATGTTGCGACTCTAACTATATTCAATTTTCAGACTCTATGATCTGAAGCCGAGTGATCTCCCCACTCTACTATTTTCAGTTTTTTTCAGTTAGGGATTACCTCTGGCATTTCTGGCATGGCATGTATTTTCCAATTTATAAATTATTTCTTATAATATTTTACTTTGATATATGTATAAATTTGTATTTACATAGAAGTTATTTAATGAATTATTTAAACATAAGATATTTATTGTTTTATTATTCCTCTTCACTATTTGATAGATCTAGTACTATGTGTGTATATTGGTACTTATGGATAATTACCCCCATTTATATTATGCCTTATATGTTATTTTTTTCATCCCATAGACTATAGTAGGTGGCCTTGGGGTTGTCGAGGTTCAACTCTCAACTGGGCAGGTGGGCCCAGATGGGTCATGTAATTACATGTCTTGTTGGAATCACAATATTCTATTTTCTATTAGTAGAATTTATCCAAATACATTACCTTTTTTACATATCATTATAATGATTATATAAATTCAAGTTCAACTAAAATAAATTCCTATGGTTTGGCCAAAATAATCAAAAAAAATATATTGATAATTAACTAATCATTGTGAATTATAACATAAATATAAAACATATTTTTGAATCATTTCTGTGGATATTTTATTTTGTGGAGCTGTTTTTTTTCAACACTACCAAAATCAAGAATGGAGAAATATGAAAACACATAAACATAAAACAAAAAAATATCCCAAAAATATCATTGATTATTTAATCCATTTAATTTATTTAATACATTCTTGTTTGGAAAAAATATTTTCATTAGAAATTTATTTTATATTACATTTCAATTAATTAATTTCTATATTTTAAAAATTATCTTAATATATATGAATGAAATAGTTCTGGAGACAAGTCAATAAATAATATGAAAATGAAAAAAATACCATAAACTGTAATAATAATTAGATTAAATTATTTTATAAAACATGTCTATTTTATGGGAAATGAGAATTCATGAAAAATAGAGAGCAATGTTACATGTTGATAGAAGAGATAATTAATTGGAAGGAAAATGGACATATTTTGAGTAACATTATACAATATGACTCTTATTAATTATGGTTCTTGATAAACTCAATCCTGAAAATAAATAAAAAATATAAAAGAATAATATTGCCATATAATGGAATAATTAGAAGAGATGAAAAATTTTTTATTTCAAACATTTAATGTATAAAAACCGTAATTAATAACACCCAAAAATTTTATATTATTCCCACCGACATATTGAGTATTTGGTTATTGTGATTGCAATATTTCCATTGGGATTTTTAGTTATACTCAACACTCATTAAAAGGAAGAATCAATAGGTGAGGTGGGTATTTACAAGATAATTCATGACATACCAGAGGATTCATCCCCCAATATTTTACCACCCTAATTGTAATATTAAAAAATTATCATAAAAATGGAGATGGTAGATAATTGTTTGTATTTTACAAGACAAGGATTGAAACATGGTAGTCTTTCAAGACAAAACGTAAATAGATTATTCCACATAAACCTATAAGTTGGAGGATAAATTTTAATATAATGTTTTGTTAAAAAATAAAATATCTAGTAATTATGGATTAGGAATCCATATCCCTATTTAGAGATAGGATATTTTTGGAGAAAAATCAAACTGAATAATTACAATATTATTTTCTTAGGTGGAATCCCATATTTTAAATATATTTTATTACTTATCTTTTATTTTTGTATGTTTTTATGGTTTACATATTTTAAATAGGAATCAAATAATTTTTAAATACCCACTAAATATTTATAGGACCATGGAGTGTCATATTAGGAGGCTCAATACATTTCTAAGAGGAGGAGATTCGTATATTAAGGGTGTTTTTCCATTACTCGAATATGATCCTCCTTGAAATATTTAATTTAGTTCATTATTTTTTGAATAAAAGTTTTTTTAAATTATTTTTACAAATAGTATAGGATTAGTTTTTGGATATTCTATATAATTGATAGAAACATGGGTTTAATGTAATATGTTATGATAATTTGACAATACATTATGATGAACTTTTATACTCTAAAGAACTGAAATTAAGTGATTGTTGATATAAATCATTATTTGGATTTAAAGTATTTGAAAATTTTAACTGACATGATATTTATTTCATTCCATGAAATAAAATAACGAAGTTTTTTATCTCATTATTGATAAATAGTCTAAATAATATAGACATAGTCTTCATTCACCCCATTTCATGAGATTCGTGGGTCATTTATAGTAATAAATAATTATATTAATCTTTTTTAAAACTATAGTAGTTAAATGAATTAAATATTATTGAGGGATTTTTTTATTAATACCCTATAACTTCCATTGAATGTTATTATATACATATCATCAAGGAAAAAAAAATATATATTTAGTTATTTATTTACACAAAACACTACTAGTAAATTGGTGAAGTGGTTGAATCTATAAGGTGGAGGGTGTATTTCAATGGTTTTAACACTTTTTATAATTTTAAACAATATTTGATAATTTTGAATGATTATGTTAATGACGGTGGAGTTATAGATTTTTTTAGAATATTTTAAAAATTGTTCAATGGGTATTAATAATAAATAATAAGGAAAAAGTGGTGAAGAAACATGAATTGCATCGAAGGTAAATAATTGAATAATGCCAAAATGAAGCTCCAAATGTGATAATAGTGGTGGAAAAACTCAACAAATTTATTGGAAATTAAAAAATATTATATTTTTTTTATTATGTTAATTTAAAAAAATTTTCCTTTTTGTTTATTTGAATTTATAAATAATTAATGAATTCAGAAATGTGTTAGTAATCTCATTTGAGGTTAATATACCAATTTACAATTAATATGTCTCTTTTTCAAGAGACATGATCAACTATAAATGTGAATTTATGTGAATTAAATGGAAATAAGGTTTCATATTATCATATAATAATTTTTTATTTAATATTTGGTGAGATGAGGTCAACCCACTAGATTAATTTCAAATCAATTTTTTTGACTCTTGATGTATTAATGACCAGCTAATTCACTTTTCGATACATGGGTAGTGAAAAAAATTTAGTTTTCTTAAAAATTAATGAGTGAGGAAATTTTTAAATTTTTAAATAAATAATTGAAAGATGGTATTCAATATTAACAACCCATTAAATTTATTTCATCAATATTTAAAATTATCCACAAAATATATCCATTAATAAATCAAATTCCAAAGTAAAATTGTAGTTTATATATAAAATTTATGTTATATGAATGTAGAATAAGAATAAAATCCAAGATTATTCCCCATTTAATAATTTAAAAATATAGCCTACACAACCTATAGACCGATTTCACTCTCTTATAAATAGAGGTAATCCCCCTTGAGTATTTCAAAACCCCGTTGCAGCCCTAATCATTTAATATATAATTTAGATAATCATAGAAATAAAAAAAATAAATTTATAATCATAACAAGTTTAAATGTATAAGGATTATCAAATCAATGAAAAATATAACATGTTTGTCCATACCATTACAAGAAAAATTTGTTTATCATAAATTCATTCCACTGGTTAACCCTTATAACTCTATTTATGGTTCTCAATGAAGAGAAAATGATTACAAATCTACTATATTTTAAGGCTAGGATGTTATGATGGTGCATTTTCCCAATATAATGTTGGTTGTCAATAGGTATTGTGGTATATATTAAAATTAGTGTATTCAATTATTTTTTTGGGATACTGAAAGAGTGAAAAAAACAGTGTTGAGTTATCTCTTCAAATAGTGATTATAATATATGTACACATAGATTCTATCATAGGGTAATTTTTTCAAACACCCTGAGTCTGAAAGGTCCATATTTATTGTATAAAATTTTTAATCCTATAAATATAATTATGTAACGTGCATATATGTATAATAGGTATATAATCATTGGTTTTTAAATATGATGAATACCTGAAATTAGCGCTTGATGGTTTTCAATGTATGTTATAGAGGTTTGATGTTGGGACCACCTTGTATAATAGTGTAGAATGTTTAATATTTTAAGGGGATTGAATTTAAATTTTTTCATGTTAGGTGTATCTTCTAATGATATAGTGTAATGTATTATGTATTTCATATATACATGATTTCTTATATCATGGATAAGTATTGATTTTTTATTGTAATATGATCTTCACATTTTTGAAACAACACATGTAGTGCATATTTTGGAATTAAAAAATACTAAAAAAGGATTCATGAGTCATAATTGGATTAATGAGGCATGGATTAGAGGATATTATATTGAATTGATCGGGTGATACCATATATATCTCAGTTTTTTCATTTCATGCGATTAGTATAAGGTTTCATGTATTTTTTGATGATAATAATGAAAATACAACATTTACTATACAGAATGTCTGTATGATGGACTTGGAGGGGCTTGTCTAATATAGCTACAAACTAATTTCATGGAAGGTATGAAACAAAAAGGATGGTTATTAAAAGGATGAGATGAATGGAAAGGGTGTTGCTTGGTATCACACTAAATTATATATCATGGGTATGGGATGCATAGTGGATGACTTGTTAGAATATGCATATTAAATTCAGTAAAGTGATATTGTCATAGGAAATAATTTTATCATGTATTGTATATTAATAGAAATAATTATTATTAAAAATTGTTAAGTTCTTAGAACAATGTAAATGATATGATAAAAAGAAACTTTATGGTGAATTACCATGTTATCCCTAATAAATGATCACCATATTAGGTGGTGATGATATTTTACGATCATTGTATTCATTATCACATATATAAACACACTACCAATCACCCAAAAGATATATATTTGTAAAATTTTATCCATATTTTCCAGATTAAAATTTACAACATTAATTTTTATATATGTAGTATTGGTGTTACATAAGTGAGCATTGGTTATAGATCCTTCAACATGAGGTTTTAATAAAAATTACCTATTTTTAAGTTTCTTACACTGATACCTATGTAAATCCTTTTGTTAATTAGATTGAATATAGGGTTATTGGTTATGAAACTAATCAACCGAATGGATATGACTATCAATATAGGATTTTTTTCCACTATGATAGGTTATGACATCATGGACCTAATTAAGATTTGATTAAGTCAGTTCATGGCCATTCCATGAAAATATGACATGATATAATTACATACAATAAATTAAACTCCTGAATTGAGAAAAAATTAAAAGATAATTGGGATTGAAATTATCCATGATTCATGATTAAATAAATGTTAAGGAAAATGAAGTTTTTTAATGGATATGTGGTGTATTAGTTAACACTAAACAACATTGTATGTTGGGTAGCTATGGAATATTGCAAGATACTTATCAGATTTTTTAATTAGGAATGAGATTCATGGTTATTTTAAAATCTAAAAAGATATCATATAGTAACACACAATAAAATTTTAATTTTTAATTTTATCTAATATTTTTATTTCCTTTATAAATATGTTTGTATATATTCTTATCACAAATAATATTTTATTTTTGTATATTTTAAATATTTATTTACATAAAAATATATAATTAAATAATAAATGTGGTATAATTGTAACCACATTCAATTAAATAAACAAGATTCTTGTGGATATTTTATTAAATTTTCATAAGATATAATGGATTTGTACTCAAATAAGGGATTGGTTTAGTATTCTTGAAGCACCAGATTCATTCATGATATCCATAATATATTGGGAATAAAACGTAGAAGGTAAACGAAGAAAAATTTCAGTATCCTTAGAACTCATTTAAGGATTTCTTATTCATATACTGTAAAAATAAAACAAAATAAAGGTTGTCTAAAATTACCAGTAAGAGTTAAATGAAAAAAATATATCATGAGTAGATAAATCGTAAAAAATATGCGAATGTAAATAACCAAAAACACTTGTCATTTAATCAATAACTTGATAACGGACATACATACATGGATAACGTCAATTATAATATTAAATGAATATTAATAATTCATGAAATCACAGGAATGAAAATATTTAATAATGGACATCATGATCTATAGAATCTTGAATCCTCTATGGTCAGGACCATTCAAAATATAGTGTAAAACTATGGGTAAAAGAAGAATTTATTTTGAAAACTGATTTGTCTAATGATACTTATCGATGTATCAAAGAGATAACTATAATTAAACACCACCGATAACTAAATTTACAAAACATTCCACATATAAATTGATATTTATTTAATCATGAATATTATTCCATAACAATAAATATAATTATTTGGAAATGAACATGTGTTTATCAAGACATTCCACAATCAATCATGTAAATTTCATAATAAAACAACGTGTGCAATATGGTATAAAAAATATCCAATGATCATATACCAGATACAGTGAATATGAATATTTATGATAATTTAAATTTATAATGAAAAAATAAACTTATATGGGTAGTATATACCCGATAAAAATATAAATCAGCACAAAATTTTAAACAATTCACAATGGGGTTGAAATTGAGATGAAATCCTTCACTTTATGCATCGCTTTTGTTGTGGATGATTTTACCTCATATATAATTGTAACACCAGATACTTTCATGTTATATAAATCATCAAAGGAATCTTTTTCTACACACAACACTTGCTTGGCTTTCTTTACACGAAATCACGACCTTCCTCGATAGCATGCGTCGTACGCAATACCGAGTTTCACTAAACAATGATATGCTAATAAAATACTATTAAAACTAGCCGTTATGAATAGTAATAACCACTTTTTAATATTTTATAAATTTTATTTTTCAAAATGGACTTCATTTTTGGATTCGTAATATCGAAATTAGCCTAGGGTGAAATTTTGGTATTTTTCAGAAAACTTTCAATTTTTGATGAATAGTGAAACCACTAAGTGGTAGTTAAAAAAACTGAATTTTTCATAAAACTTAATTTTACCGCTTCTGTGAGTGTAAATTAGAAAATCCGAGAGACACGGTTGATCTCAGTAAGTAAAATGTGGTTCAATGAGATGAAAATAATTTTTTGGTGAAAAGTAACTTTTTACTTTTTTTACCATGGTTAAAAGTAAATAGGGTAATTAAGGGTAAAAATGATATTATTATTACCTTAACACATGTACTAATTCTATTGGACAAGTGTAATTCTCCCAAAAACAAACTTAGGAATAAAATATGACCATTTAGGCCCACTTGGATTATATTAGGACATTTGTTATTAATTTATATAAAGAAGGGTTAAAATAGTTAAAATCAATGTTTAATAACTAAATCATTTTTAATATGGGGTTATACGTAAGATAAATTCGACTATAAATATTCATTAGAAATCTAAAAATATTTCCTACATAATGGTAATTTATTTGTAATTTTTAGACACTATATAATTTAACTTATTTATAAAACAAAGATGATGCAGTAAATAACGTATTAATGAAATATTGACATAATTGATGTTATAAACACCAAAATAAATGGAATTTGAAGCTTTTAATGAATTCCGCTAATTTTATTGATTAATATGACTTTTTAATATTGATTTAATTAACTTTCTTCTAACTAATAATTCTGTTATGATTTTCACAAAAATTAATTACTAAATAGTGTCAAAATTGACATAAATTAGTTTTTAAAGAAAATATTATTTTAGTAATTGTTATTTTATTCCTAAAAATATAAGCTTCAGCCAAATTAATTAGATAAGGTTATATATATTAATAATAAACATCTTGGGGTTCTTTTGGCTGCTTATAGTAAGTCTATTAACCTCATAGTATAAGAACACAAGAAGACACGGTAAAAGTAAAATTATTTTACTTAATGTTAAATCTAAATGATAAGGTTAAAATAGGAACATAAACTTGTCTAAATTTTATTTTATGAGAGGATTTAGACCAATCCCCACATTATATTGGAAATAAATCAATTTGGAGCTATTTAAAACCGAACTTGACTTTATAATAAAATAATATTTTTAGTTATTCCAAAGGTGCCCCTCTCCTCTCTTATAAAAGGGAACCTCCTCCCTCTCTTCCCCACACCATTTTGCGCCTTCAAGCTTGGCCAACCCCTGCCACATTCTCCTGTCCACTTCCCTAGAGACATCCTATAGGTCTTGGTCTTCTTAAAAGACCAATTTTAGTGCCCTAAAAGAAGGTCTAAAAAGAAGCACTTCAAAGAAGAGGTAATGTCCGTTACCGATTCTTTCATCTTTATTTCTTCTTCCACTTCTTCTTATTTAGTTGTTTTATTATGAAATAATAACATCAGTATCACTCATATAATGATATGTTATTATAAGTATGAAATAACCCTATTTCACCATCTATCCATCCTATGGAAAAAGAAATCACCGCGCGTGCGTACGTACAGAATACCGTCTCCACGCCGTAGTGTAATCTATTTTCGACCACCACCTTACTCATATGGGTATAATGGTGTAAATAATGACTATATATGACTATTATAAAGTTATACTAATTCTTAAATAGTATACATACACTCCAATACAATTCCACGATCATAGGAATGATATCATCACTCGTGCGTACGTACGGAATACAGTCTCCACGATGTGATGCGACTCGTTCTACATTATCTTCATTTCATAATGATTATATAAATGAATTGAATGAATGAATATGATATATATTACACTAATACCATTCTGGGAATGAGGTATATATAACCTAAAGAGAAGAATACGAATTTATTCGACAAAACACGCATAAGAACAAAAAGTTATAAACACCCGAATAACAAGTAGAAATGAAATATTACTACTAAGAAGATAAGAATATGACCAAGTATGATATCATAAAAATAAGTATGATTCTGGAATACGTCAATAAAATTATTTAAATCATTATACAGGAGGTTCAGACACGTACAAAGCATATCGGACCTAAGGTAAGGGTAATATCACAATCTCATTTTTATCCGAGATTGATTATACTTTGGTATTTAATGGGGTGTATTTTATCATCCACATCCATGTTTCCTCAATATGTAATATTATTTCCATCCACCTAAAGTTGTTTAAATCCAATTTTACCCTTCGGTGAGTTTTTAGTAAAAGATATGAAAGGAATATTTTGTCGTTTTTCATACGAGGTACTTTTTGACTTTTCTGACAAAAGTATGAAAAGAATGTTTTTATTACCTTATACGGCATGAATGGATTTTTAAAACATTATTTCCAAGAAGCTTCCTTTACAAATTTTCAAGTTTATTTTTAATCAACTTATTTTTTTTATAATTTTTTGACACGTTAAGAAAGGAAAAGTGTTTTTGAAGTAGAAAGGATATTTTCTTCAAGAATGGAGTTCAAGTGTTTTATCAAAATTATTTTCCATCTAAGATAATAAAGGGTTCTATTTCTATCCCTATTATTACATGGATTTTATTGTGTTGTGATGGAAATATTTTGATGAATTCTTGTATCTTATATGAATTGTTTTATGATGTCACGATGTTTAATGATTCCCATTTTTATTACATGGGTTATGCTATGATGTATGGTTTATGATTTTGTGGCACACATAATAATGGTATCATTATGAGATGCGTGGGACCTATATATCCCTCCAATGCATTGGGTAAAGATTTTATATCTAATGAGATAGACATGGCTGGAACGGTAGGTTATACCGGTTCAGTGAAGCAGGACTGAAATGAGGGTAACTCGGTTCAGAAATGGACTTTGTCCACAAAGATAGTATTAGAAATGAGTCTTGACTAATAAGAAATGATTCTCTATAATTATGTGTGTTTCCCACAAAGTTTCATGTTTTAAGTTATGATTATTGGGATTACATTTCACTACTATGATTTACCCCATGTTATGAAATTATGATCTCTTTTGCAGGTTAAGATTTCAAAAAGTTATGTGATTATGTATATGATGTGATTGATATTACTTTTGTTTACCCTTACTGAGAATTTGAGCTCACCCTTTTGTATGTTTTATTTCCCCAGGTCAGGAAGAAGGTTATTAAGTAGAATATGCCAAAAATAGACTCTAGATATGATGAAATAAAAGGGAGGCAATGTAGATTCTTTATGAACCAGTTGTTTATGTTTCCAAGTTTCTAAAGACACTATACATATACGGTCCTTTCTTGGTTTTGTTATATGTTGTAATAAGTGTGCTTCAATTCTGAAGTAATAACAATGTATGTAATGTATGGGTCATTATAGTTGGTATCAGAGGAAAGGTATAGTCAACCTTTGGAAACTAGGATGTGAAAGCCTTAGTAAGAACCCTAAGGATAAGTCTAAGCATAGAACACAATCTTAGTGTTTTAGAAATGGCCATGAATAACCTAGGATAAGACCTTAAGTGTGAAATTTTATTCTTGATTATGTGGTTTTCCTATTATAATTAGTGTTGATCACACTATTCTTCTTGGTTTTAGTAAATGGCTGGAACCCAAAGGAACCGTGTTAATGCGGAATGCGACGGGCAATGCAATGATTGTCCCCCTGAGAAACCAAATGTTATGGGAGTTGGAATGCAAAATCTTGTAGCCATGCTCACACAACTTTCTCAAGCTATGAATCATGCAGGACCTCCAAACGAGCAAAGGAAGGAGAAACATTCTGTTTAATCCTTCATGAGACAACGTCCACCTTCATTCAGCGGGTCTACTAATCCATTAGTTGATGAACAATGGATTAGTACTACTGAAAAGATATTTTCAGTTCTTCAATGTTTTGAGCATGATAAATTCATCTTAACAGTGTATTGTTTGGAAGGTGATGTTGATCAATGGTGGAATCTTATTAAGAATTCGAGGTAAAGGGATGAAATTGAGTCCATGGAATGGGACGAGTTCAAGAACTTATTTTTCAATAAGTACTTCCCTCGTATTCTCTGAACAAAGATGGAGAAAGAGTTTCTTGAAATGAAGCAAAAGGATGATGAATCTGTTGGTACCTATGAAGAAAATTTTATAAGACTTGCAAGGTATGCTTCTGGTATTATTATCCAACCTGAGTGTAAGATCGATCGATTCTTTAGTGGTTTAAAACCAAGTCTTTGAAGGGCGTTAGCCATAAGGGACTTCAATAGCTATGAGGAAATCATTCGATGCTCTCTCAATGTCGAGATAGAGATTGGAGTAACCCATCAATCATATGGGTTTGATAAGAAGAGGAAACTGGAATTCAAAGGAAAATATAAAGAGCACACTGAAAAGAAGATGAGATTTCCCTTATGCTCAAAGTGTGGAAAGAAACATAGAGGGATTTGTCTTAAAGGGACAAGTAAATGTTTCAAATGTGGAAAGGAAGGCCATCAGGAATTTGAATTCCGCGATGATGGGAAGAAGATGTCTAATGATGCAAATAGAGGAAGGGATACACAAGAATGAACCTACTACACTTCAACGTTTAAACTGCAAGGAGATGGGACATTATGCCAATAAATGCCCTAATCCAAGGGTTGATGATGATGGTCGACGTCAACAAACTCTTAAGGATAATGAAAAAGGAATGTCACATGCAATTTCTATCAGTGATGTGGAGTACGATAACGAAGTGGTGAAATGTACACTTACCATCCACTCTAAAGTAGAAAATGTTTTATTTGATTCTGGATCCACCAACTCCTTTATTTCTGAAGAATTTTCTAAGGGTATCACCATATTACCTCAACAATTATATGTTGAGTTAGCTGTGACAACACCTAATGGCACAGCAGTCGCATCAAAAGTTTATAATTCTTCTCCGATCGAAGTTTGTGGGAAAGTGCTTCCTGAAAATCTTGTGATCCTTCCTATAGTGGAATTTGATGTGATTCTTGGCATGGATTGGCTTTCTCTTCATGGAGCTCATATCAATTGCCAAAGAAGGGAAGTCACATTTCAAATTCCAGATCAATCTATGATTGTCTATCGATGAAAGGATGAACATAACCTTCCAGTGGAAATTTCTTCCATTTTATGGGTATTGATTCCACTAAATGAAGGTTATTTATCTCAAATGGTTGGTGAGAAACTCACGATTAAGAATATTCCCATTGTACGGGAGTTTGATGATGTCTTTACGGATGAATTACCAGGTCTTCCACCGAATCGTGAAGTTGAGTTTTCAATAGAACTCATACTGGGTGCTTTGCCTATTTCCAAGAAACCTTATAGAATGGCCCCAATTGAGTTGTAGGAATTGAAGAACCAACTCCAAGAGAATCTTGATAAGGGGTTCATATGCCCTAGTGCGTCACCTTGGGGAGCACCTGTTTTGTTTGTTAAGAAGAATGATGGATCAATGAGACTCTGCATTAATTATCGAGAACTTAACAAGATCACTATCAAGAACAAATATCCTCTCCCATGAATTGATGACTTATTTGACCAACTACGCGGAGCTCAATACTTTTCCAAGATTGATCTTCGTTCAGGGTATCATCAATTAAGGGTAAAAAGGGAGGATATACCAAAGACGGATTTCCGTACAAGGTATGGACACTGTGAATTTATAGTGATGCCATTTGGTCTTACTAATGCCCCTACTATCTTCATGGATCTAATGAATATAGTCTTTAGAGACTATCTTGATCAATTTATGGTAGTCTTTATAGATGATATTCTTGTCTATTAAAATATCATGGAAGAACATGAAGATCACTTGAGAATTATATTGAAGACCCTGAGAAAGGAGAAGCTTTATGCCAAATTTACCAAGTGTGAATTTTGGCTTCAAAAAGTTGCATTTTTGGGTCACATAATCTCAAAAGAGGGGATATCTATGGATCCAGCAAAAACAGAGGTTGTCGAAAGATGGTCAAGACCAACAACAGTAACTGAGATCCGAATTTTTCTTGGTTTGGCTGGATATTATCGACGTTTTGTGAAAGATTTTTCATGATTATCTAATCCACTCCCCATGTTGACTCAGAATGGAGTTCAGTTTGTTTGGACTGAGGAATGTGAAGAAAATTTCAAGGAGTTGAAAACAAGGTTATCCAGTGCACCTGTGCTCACACTGTCTTGCAGTGGAGAATGGTTTGTGATCTATAGTGATGCATCCAAGAATGGATTGGGGTGTGTTCTTATGCAAAATGATATGGTGATAGCTTATGCCTCACGACAGTTGAAAATACATGATAATAATTACCCAACTCATGATTTGGAGTTAGTTATGGTAATATTTGCATTAAATATTTGGAGGCATTATCTTTATGGATAAAGGTGTGAAATTTATACTGATCATAAAAGTTTAAAGTATATTTTCACACAAAAGGAGCTGAATATTCACCAAAGAAGATGGTTGGAGCTGATTAAGGATTACGACTGCTCAATCCATTACCACCCTGGGAAAGCAAACAAGGTGGAATATGAATTAAATCGACAAGACCATGCTAGTTTATCCATGATGAGGATCACAAAAGATCAAATATTTAAGGAATTACAAATGATGGATCTTGGAATTGTAATGAAAGGGGAAAAATCGTATCTTTCTCAAATGAATGTTCAACCATCTATACATGTGAAGATTAAGGAGGCACAGATTGAAGATGTCGAGTTACAAAAGAAGGTGAGAAATGTTCCTGAATTCAACCTTGATTGTGATGGGATAATAAAGTTCAGGAATCGGGTTTGTGTTCCTCCCATACCCGAATTAAAGAAGGAGCTGCTGGATGAGGCTCATAGTTCTTCATTCTCTATTCATCCTGGAAGCACGAAGATGTATAGGGACCTGAAAGAGTACTTCTGGTGGGATAGCATGAAAAGAGATGTTGCTGAATATGTCTCTCGATGCTTGGTTTGTCAGCAAGTTAAAGCTGAGAGACAGAAGTCTAAGGGGGTGTTACAACCATTACCCATACCCGAATGGAAATGGGAAAACATCACTATGGACTTTGTCATAGGACTTCCTAAAACATCCAAAGGTAATAATGCTATCTAGGTCATAGTTGATCGTCTTACAAAGTATGCACACTTCATTGCTATTAGAGAGGATTTCTCTCTGGATCATCTTGCCAGGATATATGTAAAGGAAGTGGTACGATTGCATGGAGTACCACTTTCTATTATATCTGATCGGGATCCGAGATTTACCTCGAAGTTCTGGCGAAGTCTTCAGCATACTCTGGATACAGAGTTGAGTTTCAGCACTGCTTATCATCCTCAGACAGATGGTCAGTCTAAGAGAACAATTCAAACCCTAGAAGATATGTTGAGAGCTTTCTCTATGGATTTCAAAGGTGGTGGGGATTAACACGTACCTTTGGTGGAATTTTATTATAATAATAGCTTTCACTCCAGTATTCAGATGGCTCCTTATGAAGCTATCTATGGAAATAAATACAGGACTCCAACTTGCTGGGATGAAGTTGGGGAAAGAAAGCTATTAGGACCTGATCTCATTGATGAAATGGCAAAAAAGGACAGATCTATTCAACAACACATAAGAGCAGCTCAGAGTCGATAGAAAAGCTATGCCAAAAACCGAAGAAAAGACCTAGAATTTTAAGTGGGTGATAAAGTATTCTTACGAATATCTCCCTGGAAGAGGGTTATGAGATCTGGAAAGAAGGGGAAGTTGAGCCCCATATATATTGGTCCTTTCAAAATACTGGATCGTGTTGGGAAGGTAGCTTACCGATTGGCGCTTCCACCAAATCTCTCTCAAGTTCACGATGTGTTCCATGTATCTCTCCTAAGAAAGTACATACCTGATCCTTCACATGTACTCAGCTCAGAAGTTCTACCGCTGGAGCAAGATCTTTCTTATCAAGAACAACCGATAAAGATTCTGGATCGTAGCGAAAAAGTCCTACTAAACAAGACCACTTGATTGGTGAAAGTTTAATGGAGGAACCACCAATTAGAAGAAGCTACATGGGAGCTTGAGGATATGATGAGGGAGAGGTATCCTCATCTGTTTGTTACAAAGTGATGAATTTTGAGGGCGAAATTCATTTTAAAGGGTGTAGAATGTAACACCCGAGACTTTCATGTTATATAAATCATCAAAGGAATCTTTTTCTACACACAACACTTTCTTGTCTTGCTTTACACGAAATCACGACCTTCCTCGATAGCTTGTGTCGTATGCAATACCGTGTTTCACTAAACAATGATATGCTAATAAAATATTATTAAAACTAGCCGTTATGAATAGTAATAACCACTTTTTGAAATTTTATAAATTTTATTTTTCTAAATGGACTTCATTTTTGGATTCGTAGTATCAAAATTAGCCTAGGGTGAAATTTTTGTATTTTTCTGAAAACATTCAATTTTTTATGAATAGTGAATCCACTAAGTGGTAGTTAAAAAAACTGAATTTTTCATAAAACTTAATTTTACCGCTTCTGTGAGTGGAATTTCAAAAATCCGAGAGACACGGTTTATTTCAGTAAGTAAAATGTGGTTCAATGAGATGAAAATAATTTTTTGGTGAATAGTAACTTTTTACTTTTTTTACCACGGTTAAAAGTAAATAGGGTAATTAAGGGTAAAAATGATATTATTATTACCCTAACGCATGTACTAATTCTATTGGACAAGTGTAATTCTCCCAAAAACAAACTTAGGAATAAAATATGACAATTTAGGCCCACTTGGATTAGATTAGGACATTTATTATTAATTTATTTAAAGAATGGTTAAAATAGTAAAAATCAAAGATTAATAACTAAATCATTTTTAATATGGGGTTATTCATAAGATAAAATCGACTATAAATATTCATTAGAAATATAAAAAGATTTCCTACATAATGGTATTTTATTTGTAATTTTTAGACATTAAATAATTTAACTTATCTATGTCACAAAGATGATGCAGTAATTAACTTATTAATAAAATATTGACATAATTGATGTTATAAACACCCAAATAAATGGAATTTGACACTTTTTATAAATTACACTAATTTTATAGATTAATATTACATGTTGGTATTGATTTAATTTACTTTGTTTGAACTAATAATTCTGTTATGATTTTCACAAAAATCAATTACTAAATAGTGTCAAAATTGACATAAAATAGTTTTTAAAACAAATATTATATTAGTAATTGTTCTTTTATTCCTAAAAATATAAGGTTCGTCCAAATGACTTATATAAGGTTATATATATTAATTATAAACAACTTGGGGTTCGTTTGGCTGCTTATAGTAAGTTTATTAACCTTACAGTATAAGAACACAAGAAGACACGGTAAAAGTAAAAGTATTTAACTTAATGTTAAATCTAAATGATAAGGTTAAAATAGGAACCTAAACTTGTATAAATTCTATTGGATGAGAGGATTTCGACCCATAACCACCTTATCTTCTAAATAAATCAATTTCGAGCTATTTAAAACCGAACTTGACTTTATAATAAAATAACATTTTTAGTTATTCCAAAGGTGCCCCTCTCCTCCCTTATAAAAGGGCACCTCCTCCCTCTCTTTGTCACACCACTTTGAGCCTTCAAGATCGGCCAAACCCTGACACTTTCTCCTCTCCACTTCCCTAGAGACATCCTAGAGGTCCTGGGATTCTTCAAAGACCAATTTTAGTGCCCTAAAAGAAGGTCTCAAAGAAGCACTTCAAAGAAGAGGTAATGTCCGTTACCGATTATTTCATCTTTATTTCTTCTTCCACTTCTTCTTCTTTAGTTGTTTCATTATGAAGTAATAACATCAGTATCACTCATATTGTGATATGTTATTATAAGTATGAAACAACCCAATTTCACCATCTATCCATCCTACGGAAAAAGAAATCACCACGCGTGCGTACGTACGGAATACCGTCTCCACGCCGTGGTGTAATCTATTTTCGACCACCACCTTACTTGATGGGTATAATGGTGTAAATAATGACTATATATGACTATTATAAAGTGATACTAATTCTGAAATAGTATAAATACACTCCAATACAATTCCACGATCATAGGAACGATATCATCACTCGTGCGTACGTATGGAATACCGTCTCCACGATGTGATGCGACTCGTTCTACATGATCTTAATTTAATAATGAATATATAAATGAATTTAATGAATGAATATGATATATATTACACTAATACCATTCTGTAAATGAGGTATCTATAACCTAAAGAGATGAATAATAATTTATTCGACAAAACACGCATAAGAACAAAAAGTTATAAACACCCGAATAACAAGTAGCAATGAAATATTACTACTAAGAAGATAAGAATATGACCAAATATGATATAATAAAAATAAGTATGATTATGGAATAAGTAAATAACATTATTTAAATCATTATATAGGAGGTTCGGACACGTACAAAGCATATCGGACCTAATTTAAGGGAAATATCACAATCTCATTTTTATCCGAGATTGCTTATACTTTGGTATTTAATGGGCTATATTTTATCATCCACATCCATGTTTCCTCAATATGTAATATTATTTCCATCCACATACAGTTGTTTAAATCCAATTTTACCCTTCGGTGAGTTTTTATTAAAAGATAATAAAGGAATATTTTGTCATTTTTCATATGAGGCACTTTTTTACTTTTCTGAAAAAAGTACGAAAAGAATGTTTTTCATACCTTATACGGCATGAATGGATTTTTAAAACATTATTTCCAAGAAGCTTTCTTTACAAGTTTTCATGTTTATTTTTAATAAAATTCTTTTAGTTTAGAATTTTATTACATGTTAAGAAAGGAAAAGTGTTTTTGAAGTAGAAAGGATATTTTCCTCAAGAATGGAGTTCAAGTGTTTTATCAAAATTATTTTCCATCTAAGATAATAAAGGGTTCTGTTTCTATCCCTATTATTACATGGATTTGATTGTGTTGTGATGGAAATATTTTGATGAATTCTTTTATCTTATATGAATTGTTTTATGATGTCATGATGTTTAATGATTCCCATTTTATTACATGGGTTATGCTATGATGTATGGTTTATGATTTTGTGGAACACATAATAATGGTATCATTATGAGATGGGTGGGACCTATATCTCCCTCCAATGCATTGGGTAAAGATTTTATATCTCATGAGATAGACATGGATGGAATGGTAGGTTATACCGGTTCAGTGAAGCAGGACTGAAACGATGGTAACTCGGTTCAGAAATGGACTTTGTCCACTAAGATAGTCTTGGCAATGAGTATTGACTAATAAGAAATGATTCTCTATGATTATGTGTGTATGCCACAATGTTTTGTGTTTTAAGTTATGATTATTTGGATTACATGTCACTACTATGATTTACCCCATGTTATGAAATTATGATCTCTTTTGCAGGTTATGATTTCCAAAAGTTATGTTCTTATGTATATGATGTGATTTATATTACTTTTGTTTACCTTTACTGAGCATTTGAGCTCACCCTTTTGTATGTTTTATTTCCCCAGGTCAGGAAGATGGTTATTAACTAGAATATTCCAAAAAGGGACTCTAGATATGATGAAATAAATGGGAGGAAAAGTAGATTCTTTATGAACCAGTTGTTTATGTTTCATAGTTTCTAAAGACACTATACCTATACGGTCCTTTCTTGGTTTTGTTATGTGTTGTAATAAGTGTGCTTCAATTCTGAAGTAATAACAATGTATGTAATGTATGGGTCGTTATAATAATTGTTTTAAACATTTCATTAATTTATACCAAAATAATTTAATATTTATAATATCTTATATGGTCCCTTCATAATATCTTATCATTTGTTCATTAGTAATATTTCATTATTACTATTGTTTTAGTGGTATACTACATTATTTTCTCATTCAAGTTTTAATATGACTGTTATGGTTCATGAGCAGTTTATATTATCATATCATATATAGAATGTTTATAATTATATAAATGTCTTATATATTTATTATATATTTATTTTTATTGAACCATAAATGTTATAAAAAAAGATGAAATGAACTATTAACAGATATGATATGTTGTACGGGCACATGGTTACTATTTCCATTTCTCAAAATATATTAGGAAAGAAAGGTAAATAACAATTCAAATTTATATATTAAATATTATATCATATATGTATCATATATTTATTAAATTTAAACTTATTACCTACAATTTTAAGGGTAAATAAAAAATAATCACATTTCTTCACAAGGTGGTAGGTCGCCATACACATGATTAACATTATATTATCCGGTACAAAATGGAATGTAAATAGGTACATTAGACACTAAAATTATATAATTATAATTATTTTACAAATATATTTTATATATATCTATATTACATACATTATTACATTCAACTATGCTAGTGGATGAGGAAAAATGAGTTACATCGGTTCACGAGGTGGTATTCAGCTGTATAAACGATAAACAATTTCATATACAATTTGAAGGAGGAGGATATGGATGTTGGTCATTAAAATGTCATAATAACACCATAGTATAATTTAGACACTAGTATTACTATATTATAATTATTAATAAATGAATTTAGTTACTAATGGAATAAGTAAAATAAGAATAATCTTAGTGAATTCAATTACCTTTTCATTGAAAACCCTCCTTTGAATCAGTTATTAAAGAACCCCGTGTTGGTATTTTGGTAATAAAAGTTGATCTATAACGTATCTAATTATTTTGAGGAGAAATTTCAATATGGTTTTGAATAAATATATAGCATTATTAGCTTGAATATTTAAATTTAGGAGATACCCTTTTATATATTGGAGAGGAGACCTTCTTGAAATCTAATTTGAAATTTACCAAAAAAATAAAAAATGAAAAATTAAGTAAAATGAATTTTATTTCTAAATTCTATTTGTTTATACATAGAGATACTATAAGGATTGAATATGGCTAAAAAATATGACTTGGAAAAATGTATTAGTAAATATTACCCATTATTATATTCAATATGAATCGTGGGAAAAAATTTAGATGATTTTATTAGAAAATATTAATTATTATAATTAAAAATATGGAATGAATTTTACCAAATTAAATTCAAGAAAGTATTGAAATTTAATTAAATATTAATTCTGAAGACACATCAAAAAAATTATAGGGAAAAATATCAAAAGTATAAATATTTTTATTTCAAAATTCATCATATAATTTATCCTCATAAGGTAAATTGGATTAATTATATTATAATAGATCTAATTTTTTAAAAACAATTTTAAATCAAAATAAAACTTATATATGCATTATAAATGTATTTTTTTTAAAAAATATCATCATTTTTAGTAGTCATTGAAAAATTAATCATTTTAGAAGAATATAAAAAATTAAAATTAAGAAAATTTTTAAATGATTATTTCCCAAGAAATAATTTTTTCAATTAAATTTTCTAAAATTGGTAGAAATTTATTTTAACAGATCTGTGAAAAATGTGGTGAAAACATTTTTTATAGGAATACAAATTTTATGAAAAGGATATCTTTTACATTAAAAAATATATTAGATACACTTCAAATAAGATGATAAAAATTCAATTTATTTTACACATATGTATAAAATATGATTTTCATAATTTAGTTAATACTATTCATACAAACCAATTTAGTAGCTATGTTATAATGATATAATATATGATTATTCACTTAGATTCGTGGTTTCATGTAAAACAAGCTATTTTGGATATTGAATTATTTTAAAAATGAGTATATTATAATTTTATAGGGTGTTATATTCTTACATTCAACAAAAATTTAAGGCTCCAAATTTTCATAAAAAATATATTTCGAATAGATGATTGTGGTTCTTCTTCATAACATCTTCTAGTTCACATGTTCCTTCCTCTATTTTTATGATTTTTCTAATGTACATTTAATACTTGAGAGTTGTAGTTATTCAAAGCTACTATATAAAGTCAACAATTTGGATAGATAATTCATAGTAAGAAACATTATGTTCTAATTATATTTATTTATAGGTGAGAACATGTGTTGGGTCTAGATTGTACATCATTAACAATGATATACGGAATAAGTTATGTACTTTTTGAGGACATGGTTTTATATCAAAATAGTAATACCACGATCCAATTATTTACATGTATTCATAGGATCTTACATACATGGGGATAAAATTTACCTTATTATTAACACTTATTATCCCCTTAGGGTGAGATACTTTAGATGACATGATATCCCACATGAAATTAAAAATCATTCCATTGGTTCGCAGTATTGCTCTTTCACATTTTTTGAGAATCATTTATATGGGTTTGAATAGTAATTACCTTTTTAATTCTACCCTCTAAAAGTTTTATGCCTATAAATTCCTTTCACAAACTTCATCCAAACAAGTTTATATAGGACATATTTTTTCACATATTTATTTATATAATTCAATTTGTCTAGTTAAATTGAATATATTATTATAGTTAAACTCCACCAAAGATAAATAGTGATACAACATACAATGAATGTCATGTGATAAATACCTCATAATGTTTTCTAATGATTTAATATTCCATTTAAACTATCTAGTTTTTTAGGGTGATAAGTGGTGATTAAAAAAAGTCTAGTATCAAGATAATTTTAATTAATTTTCCAAAATTTCAACTTAAATAATAGATCATGATATGAAATAATTTAAATAGGAGATCCCAGATGTTTTAAAAATTCATCAATATAGATCATAATTAGGATCTTGATAGAGAAATATTGTCTTATACATAAGAAATGTGCTAATCTGGTTAGGAAATCTACAATATCCCATATTGAATAATTCCTCACATAAGTATTCGGTAATAAATTTTTGACAACCAATGTAATTTCATACCACTTCCATGTAATAATTGGAATAGGTTTAAAAAATCTATTAGGATATTTTATCCCCACATTCACTTATTAGAATACTAAACATATATATATATATATAATTATCAATTTCCCACATCATGTTATCCCATCAAAATTTTTCCCTCATATCAATATACATTTTTTATGGTGTATAATGAAATTTGAGTATGAATATAATCCAACAATTTATTCATCAGATCATGTATAGATTGAATACATGATCACTTTATAAATTTTAGAACACTATATTAAGAAATGAAATCTACCAATTTTCTATACTTCATGTATTTAATTTTATTCTTATAATTATCATCATAATATTGATATTTTTTTTATCTTCTAACATATTTGGTTTTACAATCATTTGAAATATGGATAATTTCTACATTTCCTTAATAATCACCATATCAAATATTACTAGATCAATGAGAATATGATCCAATTTAATCCTTATTTATGTTGGGACTTCATGGTATTTTATACTCAATTAATATTTTACATTATTTTACTTCACTAGGTGGTAGAGTATTGTGAAATTATAATGCTTGAGTAGATCAATGAATTTCCTCTCTGTAATAATGAGAAAATTCATTTCGAAGATGTTTATTAGGATTTTATGATCTGTGTATGTTTTATATTTTTCACCAATGGGATAATGTCTCCATATGTTCAATAAAAAGATTACATATTCCATATCACGAAAAAGGTTTAGATTGGTTTGATATTGATTATTAAATTACCTTGATTTGTATAAAATAACATTATCTATGTTTATAATGGAACAACCAAGACCCTTCTACAATACATCTATATTTGTCACAAATCCTTCATTAACTATTAGTATATTCAAAATTTAATCATTGAACAATATAATATTAAATTTTAAAAATAATTTTTTAAATTTTATTGTCTATATTAGCTTAACCCCTTTACATGTAAGATTGGATAATGGGTTAACCAATATGGAAATTTTTTGAAAAAATATCTAATAATTACCTTCCAAACCAATGGAACTATATTCATTGGTTATGCTCCATGGTGTTGGCCATTCACATAATGCATTTTTCAGTATAGGATCAACTGGGATGCCATACTTGTATATAATATAGACAATAAAAAAACATCCAAAATCTAAAAGTAACAGTAGATACATTTTCCATATAACTCAATTTACCTAAATGTGTCAATAATAATCAAAAAGTGACATAAATTTTCTTAACATGTTTTATAATACAAGAATTTATCATTAAAAAATACTAAAAAACTATCAATATATTCATTGAATAATTTGTTATATAAACTAATATAGATGGTGAATTAATCAATACAAATTGAATTACTACATAATCATAATTCTCATACCACATTTGGAATTATATTTACAGAATATATTACATATTTAGTCATAGTTGGTTATACATTGAAAAATGGCCAATCATTGAAAAATACTAATCTCGGTGAAGTAGATAATATAGTACAATAATGCATGATAAAGGAAATTTTTTTATTTATCCTAATAGAATTAATTTTCCAATAATCAATGCACAACCTTAGGGATCAATATTTCTTCTCAATGACGGGAATAAAAATCTGCATGGTGAAGCACTAGAGAAATTAAATACCTTGTCACATAACTACTATAGTTGTTTCTAAAAATCCTTTATTTCCACAATGTAAATTCTATAGAGATTATTTGACATACATTTTTCATAAGGGATTAAATCAATTGAAAACACAACTTCATGATATTTTGGATGTCCATGTACTTTGACATAAAATACATAAATATATTCATTTATAATAGGTACATACACAATTTAAAGACTAACATTTACATCTAAAGATAATTTTTTCTCATATTCCCTATAAATATCATTAAGAATTGAAACAAGGGGTGGATATATGAATGAATCAAATTATAAATAATTTTCTCAAAAGATATGGAATTCCACACCTTTATTAATAATCACAACTTCCTTGTCCTTGAAATAATGTTTCACTTTATTTTTTGAATGATAGTTCATACTAAGGATTATATCAATATTAACCATAAGTATAATATTAAGTTAAAATAAATAATAAATCTTTATTTATGATAATTTATGCTACCTATACCATCCTTTTTAATGTGAGACATATACTAGGCTTTTGGACTGAAAACACCATTCTTATGGTGCAAGGTAAATTTTGAATTTTCTTAGAAAAAGTAGAAGATATATAATAGTGTCTGGTTCAAGAATAAAATAAATCATTAGCTTAGTTTGAGGCCATGATTAAATTACCTACCACTACCACAACATTAACCTCAACTTTACAGATCACATAATCTTTAACATCTTCCCTTAGCCTCTTCTGCGTAAAGTTTCATTGATGCTTGGGAAATTGGTTTAAATATTTCCCCATTTCATCGAAGTTGAATATTTGGATATTATTTTTTTATTTCATAAATTGGAATTCATTAGCTTGTTGACTGTTATATTGACACATAAAAACCTCTCATTCCCTTCAATAATTTATTGGGTTGATTATTTCCATAATTTTCAAAAGATATTAATTTTTTCATTCTCTTCTTATTCATTGACACATTTAAATTATCTATGTTTTCAACCAAACTCTTATTATCTTGATATCCCATGAACATATAGGATATATAAAATTCTTTATCAATGTTGATTGAGCATAAGGATATTTCATTATATGAAGATTCTTTAAAAAAAAACGAGTGCCCTTCTAAGACATAACTTAATCACTTCAAAGAAATGGTCATTAGTACAAAAATTATTATGTATATATTTTGTAGAATTAATAAATAATGCCATAAATGTATCCTTATAATCCACAAAACGTTATTCTTCCATTTTTATAGTATATGTAAATTTATATTTATTTTAGATCATTTCCGACAAGGGATATTTTTTTCAAAGAATGTTTCATTAAACGATCTTGATCCCATGAGATCTATTTATTACTCTAATATAGTTGTATAGATTAATGTCCACTATTGATCATCATCAACCTTGAAAAATTATACATAATGTATAACATTTTCCCTTTCTTCATATCCCAAATCCATAAATATCTTTTCAAGGGACATAACCCATTTCTCAACTATGATACGATTTATAGTCCGACTAATTGATTGGGGGGATTTTATCGTATGATGTAATAAAATATAAGATAATTACACTTTGTAAAAATATTATTCGCCTTTCAGGATAGGTTATTTTTATTAACCTAAGTATTTTACCCTAATATGGCCATGATCTACTGATTTCTAATAAATGAAATGTTATTGTACTTAACAGGATGATCAATACAATGGCTATGGGTTTTGATAAAAATCATTCTTCTATAATTAAATTTTAAGAAAATTTATATAATGAATCTTTTAATATTTATTTTTATAACATAATATATAAGTCTAAATATATTTGAAGACATAACATGAATTATAATTTTACACACTATTAATCATTACATCATAATAATGGTTTCATTGGATATTTATTCAAATTATATATAAATTATCATATATTTTTTAATGGACCATAAAGATAATTTGAATTAGCCAAATAATATATCTTCTGAGTTTTACACTAGGTTAGTGGTAGGGCCCATTTTCTTGAATTGGGTAATTCTTAAGAAAAAATAATACACCATTTTTTATGTTATTACCCCTAGGTAAATCTATGGTGGAACTATACCTACTTGTATTATCAAAAAAATGATATATTTCTAAGTACAACACATAATATATTCCTTACCAAATAGTTCATGAAATTTTCCAATAATTATACATATCATCGATTTCTATCATCGGGTTATTTTCCACAATCCATGTTTTATTTTATCCAGTTCAAATAGTTTCTACTAATCTTCCTCTACTACCAACTGTAACAACCTAGAATCTAGTAACCAAGATCCAGTTATTATTTTGTTGTATTTTCATAATATTAAAATGATCTCATCTAACTGAACTGATAAATTTAGTAGTTCTGTTGATCTAGATAAATAAACCAGACACATTGTAATTTTGGAATAGAAAAAATATATAACAAAATAAAATGTTGGGATAACCAAGGTAAAGTTAAAAAATGGGTGGTAAAAATAATCAATAAGGGTTAAATATAGAGAAACATATCATGATTATATAAAGAATAAAAAATTTATAGTGGGAAATAACTAAAACCACATTCCATTTAGTCAATTACATGTTAATGAGATTTCATCCCTATATAATACTAGTGCATTACTATCATGGATATTAATAATTAATAAATTATCCATGAATGAAATGATTAAGACTAGAAATAATGATCTCAAGAATCATGATAATTATTCAATCAATACATTTCAAAATACTATTGAATACTATGGGTTAAACCCCATTTAATTTGGACAAATAATTTATCTCACGAGGCCTCTCGATACTTAGAGGGGTTATGTTTAAAAAATACCCATCCTTCACTACAAGTTAAAATCCTTCCTCATGTAATTAATGATCGATTTATTTCATAAAAAAACAAATTATAAATATAAATAATTAATGATTAAATAATATGTATTTACCATCCTTTTACCTAGTTAATCAAATTACATTAATAATGAAACAATTTATTTAGAAATAGTATACAATTTAGGAAGTAATCATATCCACGATACAAAGAATACATATTTTTAAGAGAAATTTATTTTTAATGGGAAAATTATATCAAATTTTCATTAGATACATAACATAAAAAATAAATAAGTTCTTAATTTCAAACAAATCCTAGTGGAGATAAAATTAAAATTAAATCCCTTACCTCACACTTCCATTAAAATTAATTATTTTAAACTTTTGTATAAATTTTTATGCATTTTTTAAATTTATAATTCAAAAATATTAATATATATAATATCATATATTATCATTATATAACCTATTATCACATATTCCTTAATAATATTTCATGATTACAATTATTTTGGGTGTTCACTATCCTGTTTTCTCATTCCGGTTTCAACACGAATGTTCTGGTTCATGAGAATAATATATAGTTATGTCATCTATAAAATTTAATTCATGATATAAATATCCTACATATTCATTATAAAAATATTTGGATTCATCCAGAAATTTTATATAATGAATGATATATTTCACCTCTCAGGGAGAAGATAGACAGTATGTACACAAAAACGTTGTATCCATTATTTGATATATAAAAATAAAGAATGGTAAAAAATAATGAAAAATTAAATAATTTTTATTATTTAATTTATAACACACATATTAATTAAATTTCTATTTATTACCTCCCATGTAATGTGTAAGTGAAAAAATTCACATTGATATGTTAGGTAGTAGTCCATAGTACACAAAAAGAGACTTTATCACATCTTCCGAATAATAGAATGTAAGATGACATTAATGAAAATTTAGGTCACGAATTTAATTATGATTTATATATACTATATATATTAAATATATAATTAAAATAAACTATGATAGTCATTTAGGTAATATGAATTGTATCTATTCGTGAGACAATATTTATCCATACACATGGTGGACAACTTCATTACCCATTTGGGGGAGGAAGTGATGAATATAGGACAATACATTAACAGAATAAAATATTAGAATATATTATATTCTAATGTTATTGTATTCTAATTATTAATACTTTAATTAATTTTATAAGATAATAATAAAAAAATGATTAATCATAGTGAATACATTTTCTGTTGCTTAGAAAAAATTCATTTGAATCTCTTATTGATAAAACAGGGGTAGGGATTTTGTTAAGAAAAGTTGCTATAGATTGTGTCTAAGGATATTATGGATATGTTTTGGAATGTTTTTATCAATCCATATGGATTTATATTTGTAAATATGAGTGTTGAGTGTATTAAGCTTTATATGTGGTAGAGGGGGACCTTTTTGGGAACAATATGGAAATTTCACATAAGAAAACCTAGTGATACAAAAATTACAAACAAAAATAATTCAAAATGTTCTTAGAATATAATTTGGGATAGGATTACATTTAAATATATCCATCTAAACATATTTTTACATGTTTAATGGGAATTATTACTATTATATTTTAGCTTAACAACCCTATTCACTCATTTTAACATTAACCATGATAATTAATTTATTACCATTTTAATTGTTCATTGTGGTAAAAAATTAAGTAAAAATTACAATGTAATGTAAATAATTTTTATTAAAAATATGGAAATTTTTTTCTATTTTAATTCACATATGTGGTAAGATTTAATTTTAAATAAATCTCATAGCTGCAATGAAAAATGTTTTTAAAACGGAAAAGGTTCATTAATTAAAAACTTTTCTGTATGAAAAAAACAAATAATTGTATGCATTAAAAAAATTAGATAATTATAATATCATCAAACTAATATTTCTTTTAAAATAAATCTAATGTAATATTATAATTGTAAATTATTTTTATTAAAAGGTATTTCTTAAATAAAAATTTTCATTGTAACTATTAATTAAAAAGTTATTAAATTCATAAAATTATTAAAAGAACGCATTTAGATAATTTAGACATAATTATTTAGAAAATAAATAATGTTTAAAAAAATTCTAAATGTGGTAAAAATGAGTTTTAATATAAATTTAAATAACAAGATGAAGCTATTTTTTTAGAAAAATATAGTTGTTCATAAATCATTTATATTACATTGAAATGATAATTATTTCAATTGAAATAAAATTAATAACCAGTGAATTTAATTTTAAACATATGTACACCATATTATTTTTATAAATTGGTCAGTATAATTAATAACCACGAATTTTACTACTAATTTATAATGATAAAAAATATTTCGGTTGATCTTGAATCGGGGATGAAGGTACCACATTCTATCAATGATATTAAATTTACATAAAATGGAGTGTATTTTAAGGTATTAGGGGTACTCAATTATAATATAAAAAAAGATTTTTATGTTATTAAAAAATAAACATTATTAAATCAAATATGCCAATTGGGATTTCGGATTTCGGATTTTTCTGGATGCAATGTTTTTCCAAGGAACATTAAATGTGTAAGATTCATAATCTAACATTAATTATCCATTTATGCTCATAATTTTATTTAGTTAGACTATATTTTTTTTAATATACCTTACAAGGTGGTATGGGATATTAGAAACTTCTATATGAAATTTAAAACTTTATATGACAATAGAATGTTATTTATTAGCCACACTTTGATTTTCTTTGAATTAATATTCCATTGAAGCTATTTAATTCCCAAATACCTACAAATTCGAAAAAGAAGGGTTGTAGTATAAATTAAACTAAGAAAAATTAATTGTTTTACACAGTGTTCTCCACTGTACCTATTTTAAGATAGTTCCACAGTTTTCCCCTCTAAGAGGTACAATGGTGTCTTTTTTCAATAATTCTATTCATTCACCTAGATATGTTTATATGATGAATTTAATGGGATGTGTAACCTAACATGTAATTGATGATTAGTGTTATATGTCAATATTATTGGAGACATGAATTAATCTATTCAATATTTATTGAATTATTTTGATCCTTTTAAAAAAGGTTTTATTAAATTTTTATTACTATTTTTTAATTTACATATTATGTTATTGGTCATATTTTATTACTAATTTTATTGAGTATATATGGTTTGTATGATTCCTAAATACCAATAGTGGTATTAGAGACCCACATTATACATAAAAATATATAAACTATATAATATAATATTTTATGTTCAAATTATATATATTTTATTTAAGACTCACATGAAACACTGATGGAATGATTTATAATATAATATATTCCCTGGAGGGTAATTCAATGTAGTGGGTCTCTACTGAGGACTTATGGGAAATATAACACACCCTGGGTTTTATTCCAATAGAACCCTTAATCAAGGTGGTTGTTACATCTTACTAAAATAAATCTGATGACATATAATTATTCTATTTAATATGATAAAAGTCATATCCATAGTATAAGGCATAAAGGAAATGAATTAGGTATTTATTATGTAAAATATATATTAAATATTTGTATGGTATAAACTATTGAATTGGTTTTATAACCCGTCCATGTATTAATTTTGACTTTTTTTCTTTGTCATTTCCCAACCTCTATCATTGAAGGGGGTGTGGTGTGTTCGTTTAGTTTTATCTCTTTTACTAAAGTATCAATTTTTAATAATCCTATAGTTATTTATTAGTTCCCCATAATTTAATAGATATTTTAATGTTTCATAAGCTTAAAAAATTTGAATATTTTCCTTTTAGAATCCATCAATATCTATTATCTCCCTCTTTTTTCCAAAAATTTTTTCGTACGTACCTCTTTTTAATTTTAAAAAATTTTATTAATGAGGAATGGGTAATGAAACACATGGAATAAGTGGGTCTTATCATTCCTCACATAGATATAACTAATTGTGTGGATATAGTAGATTTTTTTATTCTTTAGTTTAGATATTTGAATTATAATAAATAATGATATTTTATACATAAGTGATAGTTCATATTGATCCATGATAATAAACAATTAAATACACCCATTATTTAGATTAATATCCCCATCATCAATTTAAATATTTAGAATGAATAAATTCATAACATGTATAAGAATTCTGCCAATTATTTTCTATATTTATAAAATTTCACATTCTAGATCGTGAATCTTATATATTCATAGTTATATGTTGTGTTTCAACCCCTAATATCATATTATTTTATCACTTATTCATATAAAGGTTTATAGAGAAATATCTATTTTGACTCTTTGAAAAAAAATGTTGTCCCTTGGTGAACTACAATGTCACCAAGTCAATGATTTTGGAAGGCGTATAATTACCTATATGTCTTATAAATAGTATGCAGTTACTGATTTGTATAATAAAAACGATGTGTTGTTTTTGGTTATTACATTATTTTTAACCTATTATGTGTGAATAATGTGAAAAAATCAGTTCCCATTAAAGTATTAGTAACTATAAAATTTTCAAATATGATGTAAATTTTCAATAACAATTAAAGGAATGGATTAAAATTATCAACAGAGATATTAAATATGATTGAGTGTCAAAACCTCATAATAATTTTTATAATTTGGAAACTTTTATTGGGGTTTTATCTATTCAATTATAAGAATATGATGATACTAATTGCGAAATCAACACGGTGGACCCAAATGCTATAGATTAATGTAAGAAAAATGATAAAAATGTGATGGCGCTTTTATAGTGTAATTGGTTCTTAAATATTATAAAAAAGGATACTATTGTTTGATATAGAACATAAATTTCTCAATAAATGACTCAACTGATATTATTTTACAAAAAATAACTTTGGAAAAATCCAAGGGGAGGGGAGGAATGAATATTAAGAATGATGATAATTTTTGAAATGTGGATGGTGTCATGTGAAATTAAAAAGGGGGATATAAAGAGTCTTGTGAAATATGGAATTTGGGGAATATGATTGTTGTAGGGGATCCTATAAAAATCCAATATTAGAAAATCTTTTGGGTTCAGAAATATTATCCATGTCTTCTTCCTTTGGTGGAGGCCCAATAAGAATTATTATTGAGATTTTATTTATAGTGGCCTTACTAATATGGTAATCCAACAATTAATCTATCTATTTTTAAAGGCTAGTATTGGTTGAGATTTTAATTATCAAATTTTGATGATAGAATCTCTTATATTCCATTTAGGTGGTTCTAAGAGTTTTTAATAAACCATTAAAGTGGATCTTAAAAACGGATTAAAGGTTATTATAATAGGTATGTACATAATTTAAAATTATAATTACGGAAAAAATATGAGATTATTCCTTAAATATCATAGTGATTTATTCCACTTCATAATGGGAACATCTTTCTTAAACATAGCTAACAATTATATGTGTAGTTCTTAGCTCGACATCAATAATCTATATTTTTAGGTGATAATTGTAAAATTCATCAAATTTTTTTTGTAGGATGACACCAGGCTCAGTAACCTAATTAGAATGAAAGTAAGAGACAAGTTGTTGAGAATATTAATGAGATGAATTTTTCATTATATTTTTTAGTTAAATATCCTATTTTTTTATATAAAGTTAAAAATATTTTCCTATATATATATACATATCATAAGAGACAATATAAGCTGACATAAGACATATTAATATATAGATATTGGCTGAATAATTAATAATTGTGATAGATATTTTTCTAATGGAGGTATTTTTTTAAAAATACAATATTTAAATATAATATATATGACATAGATAATGTAACCTATTTTTTTGGGAACAATCATGTAATTAAACACAAAATAAAATTTATGAACGAGATCAGTCCTTGATAATATAAAATTTAATTAAAACAATTTCAATGACTTTTAACACAATTTGATAAATTTTCTCAAACAACATAATAAATAATATATTATATAGAAACCCAAACCATATTATAAATTTTATTCAAGAACATTAGATAGATAATATTATTATAAAAATCATTATGATGAATCATATATCATAAAATTTTTTATGATATATTTTATCAAATTATTTCTTCAAATTCTATATGAAGACATCAAATCATTTAATATGACTAAATAGAATAATAATAAATTAGAGATTTATATGTGTGAAGAACAATGAAATATAGAGTTCAATTTCACTGAAAAATAATCAGATCTATTAGATATTAGATACACTACATATACATATGTTAATGTGTATCCTATCAATGAATGTAGGATATTAATTAATGGATAAGTAGTTCAATGAGTTTGTAATGGAGTAATAATTAATGTATTATCTATAGGGATTTTGAATATACTATTTAATAATAGATTTAATTTATTTATAGAATATTTTTATCATGATCATTAATAAAAAAATTGATTCACCTATCTTGACTAGATAAGTATAGATTTTCATTTATAAAAAAGAATTAATATTTTTCTATTTATATATTTATAATGGTTTATGGTATTTTTAACATGTTAGAAGACCTATATATATTGTATTTGGACAATCCTATCAGTAATGTAATTAATTGGAATTTTAGAATGAATAATTTTAATTCCATATATCAATGTTAACATATCATAAGACATCTATACTAGAATTTCATCCACAAACTCCATAATATTGTATATTGGAAGTCGAATGATTTTGAAATGATTTCCATATGTGAATTTTTTTAATTAAGTAACATGAAAATTATAATTTTGAAGGTTAATAGATGTTAGCTAAGGATTTATTAAAACTCATACATTCTGATGTATGAGATCCTAAAAGTAAATTAGATTAAACTGAATTTTAGAATATCATTACCTTTAATGATGAATTCAGTAGGTATGCGTATGGTTATCATATAAAATAAAATATTAAATCTATTAAAATATTTAAAGAGATAAAATTTAATTACAAAGCCAAATTAGATAAATCATCAAAAAAATTGATCTAATCACGATGGACAATATTCCAGTCAAAAATATCTAGAAAATCGTGTAGATATGGTATAATAGTATAGATCACTCCAGCCAGTAAACCATTATTAAACTGTGTATCTAAAATAATAGATCTATCTTTTTTAGATATGGTTATGTTAATGATGACTCATTTAAAACTTACTATTTTATTTTCTTTATATGCTATAGAAAATACTTCATTTACAAAAAAATATGTTTCATTATTTGATATTCAAAATATCTCACACAATATGTGGACTGATTGGTTTCATATGTTTTATTTAACAATGATTACTATTTATAAAGAATGCATATAACATATTAAATATAATAAATGTGAACCAAAACTAGATAAATTATTATTTATTGTTTATCCAAAATATAAAATGTGTTATTATTTCAATAATCCATTCAAACACAATGTGTGTATTTGTTGAAATGATGTCTTTCTAAAAAGAGAATTTTTTTCCAAAAAAAACAATTATAGTTAGATTGAACTTTATTATGTTTATGTCTAATAAAATTATGTCATTATTGATATGGATAATTAAAAACATTATTGAAAATTAACTCTCTCTGTATATGCATATTATGAAGGAAATGTCAGTTTCCTAGTTATAACTATAATAGATAGATTCTTATAATCATGAAAATATTATATATTTTCATTAGTGAATGATATATATATCAATGATATTATAGTATACTCTAAAATTTATTAAGATTATTTGAAGCATATAATGATTATACTATATTAGTTTCACCTTAAAAATTTTGTGTGTTATATTAAATTATAATAAAAACATTAAAAACTGATTACAGTTTATGTTATATTTTTTGAAATAAATATTAGATACCATATGATTGTGGTATGGTTAACTCTTAGGCTTAATATATATTTATTGTTGATATAATAATGTATGGTTTTCTTTTAGATATTTAACATAGATAACAGTTGGTAACACTGGGATTGATAATTATGGTATAATATTTTTAGGGAATTTAATCTCATTTTTGGGAATGTGATATATAGTGACTAGTGTGTGACCTAGGTACAACTAATTAATACCATTTAAGGATTAAATATAGAGTTAATATTTAGATGAATATATAATTTTATTTTGGTTTAATGAATTAGAGAATCAAATGGTTTTGGTATTTGTATGTCATAGATAATATATGGTTAGTGTATATATATATATATTTGGGTGTATGATTATTGGAATGACTAAAATTTATTGATATTGATATGTTGGACTTTGAGAACATGGATTTCAATAATTGTTATGTTTATAATATTTTATGAATGTTTATGGTATTTTGAGATCACTATTTGGAGCATTGGGTTAAGAAGTATTAGAGAAGCCATCCCAATGTAACCTCTTCTGAGACTATGATGATATATATTCAACTATGAACTAAAACATTTGAAGGATAATATGGATAATGAACATCTGGGTCCTATATGACAATGGAAATAAGGGAAATCCTATGATTCTCCTTCTACATTGAGTTTTTCATGTAAATGATTGGAAGAAGCCACACATATCCTCTACTCAAGAGTTGTGGATTCCTTATTAAATTATTTTTTATTCAACCCAAGTTTGTCCCCGATATTTTCAATGAGAATTAATAAAATATCATATTGTTTTTATTATTTCACTGAACATGTATTTCCATGATTATTTTATCCCAGGTTTATGTTTAGTGAAATATTAATCCTGTATTTCATCCATATATAACCCCCTATTCATGGAATGATGATTTTATTACCTATAAAATAACCATTGTAGAAAATGGATGAGGGTGGTGACAATAATTGGAATCTTTTTCTAAGAGATTATAACAATACAAAAAAGAAGGCAGAATATAATGGATCATCTTCATCTTCATTTGTCAATACATCGACACCATATATAGTCCCAAATGTTACTAGAGATGTTAAAATGAACATGTAAATGTTCTAGGTAAAATAAAAACCACATATACTACCTCTAGTAAAATAAGATGTGATATTGAGGTGGAAATGGGGGAGGCCACCCAATTACCCTAGGCTAAGAGAACTTCGAGAATCATGTTCGATGCCACAAAATATGAGAACCCTTTAAACATGTGTGGAAATAGTTTGGGTCATGAATGTACCGATTTGGACATATGATGTGCCAACCATAGTGTATATGGAAGGGAATACATACCCTATAATCCCTCAGTCAAGAGTTCACCATATACTAAATATTTTAGGGATCAATAAACTAGGTAGATACAGATGCTGGTAATTAACTTTTGAATATGGAAACATAGGTGATGTATATTTCAAAAAGCGAGCAGGATACTGTCGTGAAAGGGATAATTTTTGGAAAGAGACTACATGGGTCTAGATGAGGATCTTAAGAATCCTTATGAATATAAGGATCATTAATCAATGACATCATTTTTCAACACCAACCTATTGTCTATGCTTCTATGTAGAATAAGTGATGGGGATGAGAGATTCATGTTATTGGTATGTCTAATTATGTGGATTTGTAATAATGATAAAAACCAAAATATGGAATCATATTTAATGGCAACATTTTATAATATATCACTAAAACTATTAATTAAATGCCAAGGATAATTAAAATAGGTCTTAAAACATAACCAATATATGTATATTACTAATATTGTGGGGAGGATAATCAATATAGATATATTCCCATAGGTGAGTTTCCTAGACTTCTCTATGTTAGTCATGTTTATACCACAATATATTTCATCATAATAAGTACCATTAAATATTTTAGGGAGATGAGTGAAATTTCAAAGATTGATTTTATTTATGGGGAGAATATAACAACCTAATATCTTATTATATTATTAAAATTTATTATGTTAATTTATATGATTACTTTCTTTGCATGTAACACTGAACATAATGGAAACCATGATGTATTTGGATTAAATTTAAATATTCATGTATAAAAAAATACATTGAATTAGTATAAATTAATTGGATTATCCACATAATGAAATATATGAATATATAATATAATGGATTATTTTAATATGATATAAATTCAATTAGTTCACCTAAATCACTAAAATGATCGTTACATGGTAAAAAATTATTTTTAAAGAATGTTTTATTACATGTGATATGTATATCTATTTAAAGAAACATATGATTACTAATATATTGTTTTATATATTAATAATTTTTTAACACCAATCTATTTTGTATATGATTTGAAATAAGAATAAGACTAGTTAATACTTTAAAATGTAATTCAATAATAAAAAAAATTACTTTACATTTTAGGATATGTTAAAAAAAATTGCATCAATAGGTTTTTTAATTATAATGAAACACAAAATTAACTTAATTTTTTAATTATTCATACCAAATTGAGTTAGAATAAATTTCTAGTAATATTTGAAAATAAGGAAAAATATTTAATTATTTTTGGGATTTGTGAAAATTATTATTTCTATGATTTTATCACAATGTTATCATAAAAAATAAGTTTAAAAAATATTTTTTGTAAGAAAAATTTAATTTAGAAATAATATTATTAAATTTAAAAAATTTCATAACTTAAAAAAACCTCTCGAAAAAATTTTTATTAAAAATTAAAAAAATTTATTTATATAATTCTTATCTCCTTTAATTTCCATAAATCAATTATTATCATGGAGAGGTTCTGTTTTTTATTTTCAAGGAATATTAATGTATTTTTTATATTCTCTATAAAATTATTTGTCTCATTGAAATTTTATTATTCTAGAACCCGCACTCAGATATATGTTGTTGAAAATGTATAATTTATATTTCATTCAATGTGGCCTATAATTTGAACAAAATTTTCCATCCAAACCATAGAACAACCAAATGGAAAATTGGATCAAAAATATTATCTTGTACCATTTAGTATTAGAGATTTAGATAACCAGGCCATACATCTATATAAAAAATTCCCATTACATTAAATTATAATTCCCCTATTTAAACCAAATTTTCTTTTTTCACTTTAAGACATCATCATCAAAAATATTAAAACCCTTCTAGAAATAATTTGTTTAACCTCATTATTTAAAACAAGGAGAAAAAGAAACATATAAATGTTAAGATTAAATGAAGATTATGATAAAGTTAAAGTATTAACCAATGAATTTCATCAGTGAGTATAAGATGATCATAAATATATGATTCTATAATCTAAGTGCATGAGTATAGAAAATGAATATTCATACCCATAAATACTTGGTACATCAAAGATGAAATAATAGAATAATAATTTGACAAAGGAAAGAGTCATAAGAATCAATAATCATGAGCAGTGGGTTATCAATCATAATCAAAGAAACATCTAAAACCCATTGAAACATTAGAAATAACAAATTAGTTTTGGGGGAAATAATCTTCATAGAATATTTAAAAAACCATTACAGAACCCTTATAATTCTAATAACCATATGGTTGACTTATAATAAAAAATTTTATAGAACATAATCATTACCCAATTCATTTGACTGATATATGGGCGCACCCATTGTATTAGCTATATTAGACTCACCAGACAATATTTGGTTGCACCCATAATTTAGTAATGTCCATGAACCTTAAATTATATACATGGATAATTATTTTCAACATAAAACTCATAAAAATTCATTATTCCTTTTATATATTAATTTAACCATGAAAAATAAATCGGTTCCATGAAAATATCATTGAATAAATATTCATTCATCCAGAGAATTAATGAGGATGGTATCATTCTATGATATCCCTAGTGGAGAATATGTAACAAAAAGTGGCTTTTACATTGATGAATTTTAACACTATTAAAAGGAGAATAATTTATTTTTAAGGAAATTATTTTTTCATTTTTAAAATATATTTTAAAAAATAAATAATTCAAAATATATTGTGAAATTCGTTTTCTTTTAAAAAACTCATGGAATTTTAAAAATTATGTGTTAAAAAAATTTATAATATTTATTTGTGAAAAATATCATTTTCACTTTGAATAAAAATTATTTTAAACATATATCATTTTGAAAATCCTTTCACTTGAAAATAAAGGTTTAAACCGTTAAATTTTTTATGAATATTAGTAAAAAAATATCTTTTAAAAAATATCCCTGAATAATTTAAAATATTGATTCTATGAACTGAGTCACATGAATAAAAGTAATTCTGTAAATCCCATAAAAGTTAACATGTACATTTTTTCTTACACAATAAAAATGTTAGAAATATTCCATATGAAAAATTAATAATATGATCCTTTAAAATTTCCTATAAAATGAAAAAACGAATTTTTTGGAAAATCACATGATGATTGGTTTTAAAACATTTTTTATAGAGACAAACATGGTAAAATAGATTACAGACATAATATAGAAATAATGATAGATTTATTTACAAACACATTATAAATTAATTTATGTGATAGTTGTTGTAAAATGAATATTTTACCCATAAATATCATGAATAACTATAGTAGAATATAATTCATGAGTTTATTGAGATATGGATCATGAGATATCATCATTGGAATGGTAATTATAAACAATACCACAAACGATGAGATTATAACATAAAAATATAACCAATTTGGAAACATTTAATTTTAATACCCATGAAATAATAACAATAAATTAGAAAAATAATATAATTAAAACTATAAAATTCATTATATTAAATTTAAATAGGGTAGTATATATATATCATAAAATATGAGAGGTGTATAACATAACATACATCTAAATAATAAATATTGAGACAAAAATACCTTACAGCTTTTGTAACATTGAGGCCATAATTACCATTTAATGGAGAACAAAAAATATATATTTAACTAATATTAAATTTTATTCTAATAATCAGAAAATTAATTCATGAAAGTTATATATAACACAAATCTAAATAATTGGTGAATATGAAATATATCTTAGAGAAATAAATGTGAGATGAAGAAACCCTTACCTCACATTTCCTTTTGATTGAATAATGAATTAAAAACAATTAATGTGTTCCTAAACATTTTATAAACATATTAATGAATCATATTAATATTTATAATATCATACACGATCATTTTATAACATATTATCATCATTTTATAATTATATTTCATTATTTACATTATTTCAGGTGTTAATTTACATGTTTACTTATTCATGATATGTAATGATAGTTCTAGTTCTTATGAATATTATATTGTTCGATAATATCCCAAATAATAATCATCACACAATCATAATATTAGTAAACCAATTAATCTTTAAATACCAACCATTATATATGGTTTTTGAGAAATTATGTATTTTATAATCATGAAGACAATGTTTTATAAGTACCAATTTGTTACATTTCAACATTTCAATGATCATTATGGAAAAAGGTTAAGTAATATTTTTCCATTACATAATGATCATAATATCATATATTCAATATTATTTATTTTAATATATACTTATATATATCATCTATGTTGTCTGTTAATGAAAAGTGAGTCAAATCACTATGCAAAGGTGGTAATTCACATGCACAGAAATGATGCTATAATCTTTTTAGTGAAAATAATTTAAATGATGTATTATATTTTAATAATAATAAATATTTAATGAAATTAATAAATATTTAATTTATATAACATATATTCATTTATTTAATCATTACATTCTATGAGAAGTGTTAGTGAAAGATGAATCAAGTCACTTAACATGGTGGTTGTCCACCGTACACTGGAGCAACATCATCATATCACCTCAAAATAGAATATAAATAGGGATAAATGATATAATTAAAAAATTGGTAAATCTATTTTATAAATATCATATATATAATTTTTATGATTCATTATAACAAACCATAATAAGTTGTAATGGAAAAATTACTTATATCGATTAGAAAGGTATTAGTCCATCGTAGAAATGAATGACGATTTAATAACACAATTTATAGAAATAGAGGTGGTTGTGGGTTTTGAAATTATTTGTGAAATATCTCATATTATGTAATATATTGAATTTATTATATAATTATGGTTAAATAATAATTATACTATTTTGATAAACAGAAAAAAATGATCGTTGAAGAATGTTACCTCTTCTTCGGGTTTCCTCAAAAGGTTTTCACCAAAATAATTCATAATATATTTTTTGATCATGGTAAATCTTATAGGATAAATATTTAGAATTTTGGAAGTAATTTAATAAGGTATTTTTGGAAAATGGATTGATATGTGTAAATAATTGAGGGGAGTGGATGTCCTAATATAGCGAGGAGGAGTGACATTTTTAAAAAAACCCAATAATATTCACAATTTTCAGGCCTTTATTACTCAAACCGTCTAAAAAACATATAATTAAATGTTCATAAGTATTATTGGTCGATAAAAACCACAAATACACAATTAAAAAATATTTTAAACATTATATTCCATAACTTCTATGTTTAGAACCATTTTTATTTGGGTTTTTCACCATGATATGTTTTTTTCTTCTGTATGTTGATTATCCTTTAAGAATAAAATAAATTAATTCATTTTAAAAAATTTGGAACCTATTATTATAAATATTAAACATAATTTTTTAAATAAAAATCCCACAAGGGTTGAAAATTAATTGTAATACAAGTTCACATGACACACAAAATCATTGTTTGTATATTTATAACACTGAAAACATTTCATAATATTTAATGTGAAATTAATCAAAATAAAAGAAAAATTGGAATTTTAATTAAATAAAGACAATATTTTCTAAAATTAATAAATTAAATTTTACAATATATGATTTATATTAATTAAAAATAATTTCATAATATATCATTTATGATAAAATAAAATTAATGTCAATTTTGATATTATTCTTTTAATTAAAAAATAAAAATATCCATAATGTGATGTAATTTCAATATATAATCATGAAAACTGCGGAAAATGATATATTAATATATAAAATTAATGTATTAGAATAATTCATCCAATTTAATTCATTTTTATAATATTTTTTATCATTCATTTTAATAAAATATCCTATTAATAAATGAGAAATGGAAGTACCAATGTCATATGGAAAAAAAGGTTTTACAAATAAGATATCATAAGTGGGAGTTTCTTATTAAGACATATAAGAAAGGAATAAGTATTTATGGAGTGAGACTGAGATAATTTATCACAATATTTTGAATCATCAATGGAACATTATGTTCTTCAATAAAAAAAATATTTAATGATCGAAAGGTCCATCAGTTTATCTAAATTGATGTTAATATAATAAAAATTTTCTTTCAAGATTGTTAACCTAGTGTTGGTGTATTTTATTACCATCTAAAATAAGAAATCATAGAAATATAATTAATTTATTAATAAAATTTCTTAATTTAAAAACTTCCACCACAATATAAAATTTTTATCAATATTATACATATTCATGTTGAATTTTTAATTCATGCAGAACTAAAATAAACTTTTAATGGACCACATATTCTCCACAAGCATAAAAATATATTCCTCTTATCATTAGACATTAAACATGTGAAAATGGTCAGACCTTGGTATGATAATTTTTAAAATGATTAATCATTCATATTATACATTATACTTAAGTAATAAATGTTAAAACACAATGTTCAAACTAAATCCTTATTGAAATAAAAATCCTTATAATTAATCGAAAATTTCATGAATTAATTTAATCCCCAAATTTTATAATGATTTGATGATGTATTCTTCAAATATAAATCAACAATTATTACATAAATAAAATAAAATATGCTTCTAAAATATGCATTAAATTTTCCTGCAAAATTACATTCTAATCAACACATTATGTAGGTTAGTGGTAGCCATTACACATTTTTCACCCATCAGTTGTGGGTTTATGCCCTATGGCCATACTGGATGGAATGATTTTTCGCTCGACCTTTAGGTTGTGATTTTTTTATTTAAACGTGAATAAAATAATTCATCCATAAATAAAATTTCTTGTTGATCGTTACAGATAAAAATTTCCTAACCAAATAAAACAACTCCAAAAAGTCATTAATAACCTAACAAGTTTTACTACATAATACACTCAAATGGGGTGTGTGAATATTTTAAAAAATGAAAAATCATAATATTATAGACCTGTGATAGTATCAACAACTCTTAAGATAACCTCACATGAAAAAATATTAATCTACAAATTTAACTTATAATTTCCACTGATACCATCTATAAACTCCTAGAACCTTCACTCCCTGATATTATATTGAAATCCTAAAATTTACCTTTCCTTCTTTTATACTGATAATTTTGACAATAAATTTTCACATACTAACCATATAACGCCAATCCAACAAATTGGATCACTTATATTCATGAGAACCATTTAGTATTTTTCTTTTAGATAATTAGATAAAATTCCTACACAAACAATTAACATATCATTAATTGATAATTTCAACCACTTGACCTATATTAACTTTTTAAAATTAATATATAATAACAAACCATATGAAATAACATATAGAAATAATTAATTCCACCATAATATTTATAACATGAGAAAATGAAACATAACAATTTTGATATTATATTCTTTGTATGGGACAACCTATGATTTAAAAGATAAATTTCATTTGTATGTATAATTAGAGAATAAGAGTATAATGAAATTATCATATTGAATGAGTATAACATAAGTATATTCATACCCATCAATACCTAAATCATCCAAGATAAAATCATGGAATAAGGATTTAAAAAACGAAATAAACATAAGAATCAGTAATCATGATCCATGTGATGTCAATCTTGATTAATGAAACCTCATAAACCCATACAAATAAAAAAATAAAATGTTGGTATCTTTGGACATAATCTTCATAGAGCACTTAAAAAACAATTGTGAATTGATTAAAATTGGAATAACCATTTGAAAAATTATAATATAATTCCATGAAGAACATAATCATTCCCCGATATATTGTATTGTTCTCTAGGCTCACCGATCATACAATCTTTATCGGGTTCACTTGACACTATATGAAAACACCCATAATATAAAAATGTCCATGGATGATAAATAATATACATGGATATTGAGTTTAATCATAAAAATAATTAAAAGTGTCAACATTCCATATATATATTAATTAACCCAAGGAAAAGTGATGACTTCTTTGAAAATCTCTTTGAAAAAACCTTGACCATTCATGAGAAATAAATAGGATGATATCATTATTAAATATCACTAAAAAAGCTTTATTAAACCAGAAAGAGTGATTAAAATTAAATGATAGTCATGATGTAAGATAATTACATAAATTTGATACAAGCTAAAATAATTCCTTATGTATTATGAAAATTATAGAAAACTTCCTTGTTTATAAAATGACAAAGAGATTTATTTTACATTTTTCGTAAAAGGAAAATAAGAATTTTTGGGGAAAAATGTATACTTCTTTTAATTTTTTTAAAAAAGTAAAAAATGGTTAATTATTTTTAATTATTGGATTAGTAATCAAACATTTTTTAAAACATTTTATTAAAAAATGTTTTTGTAATGAAATGTATTTTTAATCAATGATTGAAATAAATTTAGATTTCCATATAAATGTATTCCCTATTATTTTATATACTAAAGAATGAAAAATTGAACAAGTACATGTATATATCATTAATAAACATAGGATAAGATAATTAATTAATTTATTTATAAATTGATCATATCCTCACATTATTGGAAACATAATCATAAACAATACCGATAAACGATGAGATTGATACATAAGTCTCTTACCATGTTGGAAACATTGAATTTTAATCCCCATGAAAGAATTAAATTAAGTGAAAATTATAATATAATGAAAATAAATATATTAATTATATAAAATTTCATTTTTTATGTATATACACATCATAAAATAACATAGGTGTATAACATAACATACATCTTAAATAAATAAAATTAAGACAAAAATCTATTACCACTTTGGTAACATTGAAAACATAATCCCCATGAAAGAGTTATCATACAATAAATGCTTAAATCCTCATAAATATTATAATAATAATGCCCACATATAGTTTTTAGAATTATATACTCTAGAAAATAAAATAATTGGTGAATATAGCTTATATATCACAAAAATCAAAGGTTGAAGATAAAATCCTTACCTCGAAAATATTTTTTGTTAAAAATGATTCAAAATATATTATAGTGGTTTAAAACATGTTATAGAATTATTATAAAACCATATTGACATTAATAACATCACAAATGATCATTTTATAACATCTTATCAACAATTCCTTAATAATCATACATTTTTATGTTTTTTCAGATGTTAATTACCTTTATTTCTCAGTCATTTCTTGTTATGAAAGATCAATTATTATTCCTATTATATATTTAAATCAAATAAAAAATAATAATCAAGAAATAAATAGAATATTTATAACTAAATTATATTTTTGATAAGACTCATGAATGGTCTTTTTTGAGAAATGAAGTATGTTGCGATCATAGAGATGGTAGGGTGTATGTATGCTTGAGTTACATTTCAATATTTCTATGATCGTCATGGAAAGAAGGTAGGTAATATTTTATCTTCAAATATTGATAATAATATCATATATACCACATTTTTTCTTTAAATATATTAATATATATATTCTTGGTGTTTTGGTGATGAAATTAGAGCCATATCACTTCGTGATGGCTGTAATTCACAAGTACATGAACAATGTTATCATTATTTTAGTGTAAAAAAAATATTATATATTATATATTAATAATTCTAAATATTTAGTGAATATTATGATTATATATTATTAATAAAATATATTGATTAAATATATCATCAACATAGTCTAATTAATTAATTAGTGAAAGAAAAATCACATCACCTCGTGAAGCGGTTGTTCACCGTACACACGAGAAAAGCTATCATATCCTCTACAGAATGAAATCTAAAAAATATCTATAATATATTGAATCAAGAGGTATAATAATCCACTATATATATATAAATATTATTCTTCATCATTCCCATCAATTATGGGCTGTAATTAAAAAATGAATGACAATAGTTCACGAGGCGGTAGACCACTGCACACACAAATCATGATTTCTTAACCCATTTGATGGATGTGGATATGGTTTTAGTTCATAAAAATATTATGAAAAATCAATTAATATCAAATATAGTGAGTTTATTATATAATCAGAATTAAATAATAATTTAATTATGTTAAAAATTAATTATAATAACAATGGTTGTTAAAGAATGTAACCTCTTCATTAGGTATCCTGATTCGGATTGCACAACAAGGATTCCTTGGTTTGATTTATTCTCAAAATAATGTCTCTATTATGATGAGTGGTATGTTCTAAAGTTATTTTATTAGGTATTTCTAATAAAAATGTATTCATATGTGTGATTAAGTGAGGGGAGGGGGTTCCTTTTTATAGTTGATGAGGAGTGACATTTTTTTAAATACCCAATTGTATTTATTATGAGGAGGTATCCCATACCCCATGTACATTGAGAATTTATAATTAATGATTGAGAGTTATTTTATAGTATATAAACAACACCACCACAAAATTAAACACAGTTTTTAAAAATTTTGTTCCTTAACATATATGTTTCTCAATATTTAGAATTTTGGTTTTTAAACATGATAACTAATTTCCTAAACTAGTTAATTATTATTTTAAGACTATAATAAAATAATCCATATTATATAATTTGGAAACACCAATTATAAATATTGAAAACTATTTATCAAATAAATAACCAACATTATTTGAAGACTAATTTTATAAAAATAACATGTAACAATAAAATACATATCTTAGCTTTAATAATGCAATCATTGTTTTTTTATCTTTTATGGTTAATATATTCACTATAAATGAGAAATTGGATAGTTAATTGAACATAGTTTATTTTTTACATATAAAAATAACATGGAAGAATATGGTATTTTTATGAATTTCAAATCATTTAATAAAATGTCATTTATTTTAAAATATCATTAATATGAATTTTAACATTATTAAATTAATTTAAATATAAATATATCAATAAAATTTTAATTATAATATATTATGTTAAGAAATTTGTCACAAGATATATTCTTTAAAAAAATTAATAGAATATAATAAATGATTATAGTTACTTCGATTTTAAATCTTTTAGTATCATTTATCTTATATAATTATTATATAAATACTTAATTCATTTTCGATTCATAAAAAATTATGCAATTATTTTATCTAAATATTTTAATTTTAAATATTTATGATAAATAAAAATTATTTATATTTCAAAGCTATATCCATAACAAAAACTGGGTTGTTTTATTCTCATCCCAATGCTTTATATATATTATCTGTAAGGATGGTTCATTTTTTTTATTTTTATTTACATAACTTATTATATGGGTCATATTGAAAGGAATTTTGATATATATTAACATATATTAGGTAATTTAATGTAAAAATTAAATATATTCTAATATAATTTCATTAATATAAAATGATAGGTCCTTTTCACTCATATCTTTTTACATTGTCCCTTGGTATATCATTTTTTACCATAATCGTTGTAAATAATTATTTTACTATTTTATAAATTCATGTTTGTCAAAAATTAAGTTGAAAGTATTATAGATAACAATAATTTTGATTATAAATTTGGAATAATTTTTTATAAATTCAATTCATAGAAGTGAGTGAATTTAATTTTAAAATTAATCCTGTAGAAGTGATGAGAAAGTGAGTGTTAAAAGTGAAAATGTTTGAGTGATTATAATATTTTAATATCAAAATTTAATATAAAAATTATTAAAATGAATTATAGTGTATAAATTTTTATATAATTAGAATAATATTAATTTAAATTTAATTTAAAATTTAATTTAACAAAATAAAAAATTTAAATTGAAATACAATTTTGTATTAAAATGAAGTATTTTTTACTATTGATAAAAAATTAATCCTTTTTGAAAAATACAAAAAATTCACTATAATCTTATTTTGGAATTCTAATTTTAAGATATATTTGTCTTATCAAATATATATTTTCTAAAATTGGTTAAAAAAATTTTATATTATGTACCCAATGTGAGAATAAACTGTTTTATAGAAAAATATTATTTTTAAAAAGATTTTTTTTATTTTTATCGATTATTATTTTATTAATAAGTAATTTATATCTAATAAACTTGTATGAACTAAATAGTTTCATAAGTTAGATAATCCTAATCATACTCAACATTCATATTATTACGAGATACATTCAAAATTAAATATCAATGTTAATATTATATTGTTATTTGGTAAAACTCGATCTTGTTTTTATCATAAGATATCGAAGGAACCCATTGTATAAGATATCATAAGTTATCAAATAAATTAAATTTATTCTAAAATAAATAAATTTTAAGTCTTGGGGTGTTATATTCTTCTCTAATACTGTAGTTTCAAGTCACATATTCCACTGATCATAATTTTCTTCTTTTAATATCTCAGTGAGTTGCAAAAAATTAAATACCATGAGTTTTTTTCTATAATATATAAATGTAATACACAAAGTCATTATTTTACATAAAATGATTTTACATGATTAATTTTTTATATTTTATAATTAATACTCAACACATTTAAAAATAATATTTGATAAAATGTTCATAAATTTTAAAATCACGATTATAAAATTAGTATAGAGTTACAATCATAATATGAAATTTGATATTAATTATTATTGTTGGAAATCGACTACGATGGTAAAGTTAAGAGGTTGTAATTGAGTTTATCATGTATTAAATGATATAATATTTTAAAAATTTACAAAAATTAATTTCTGATCTTTGGATCAACCATGAAACGTGTCCCCTAGAGTTTTTTTATTTTTGATCTATTGACACATTAATAGGGTATTAGAATTAATGAAAAATGTAATGGTGTTCCCAAAAATTTCAGTTATTTCATTTATAAAAGGGTAAAATCATCAATAATTAGAAAAACAAAATAACATTGAATCCCTCTAAAAACTCTATAATTTTACTCTATCTTGAATTCCATCCAATGAACATAATCCCAAATTCACTTATTGTTATCCTAATACCTTCCAATTAAAGGATACATTCAGAGTCCTAAACATGAGTATTATAGGCTACAAAGTATTTTTAATAATTTTATTCTTGAAAATTTATTATATAAACATTAATATAATTATATTATTATCATTTATAAATTTTAATGTAATTATATTAAGGATATTGTTATTATTTTCATAAATACCACATCTATTAAAAAATATTTATATTTCAAAGTTATATCCATAACAAAAACTGTGTTGTTTTATTCTCATCCCAATGCTTTATATATATTATCTTTAACGAAGGTTCATTTTTTTTATTTTTATTCACATAACATATTATATGGGTCATATTGAAAGGAATGTTGATATATATTAACATATATTAGGTAATTTAATGTAAACATTAAATATATTCTAATATAATTTCATTAATATAAAATTATAGGTCCTTTACACTCATATATTTTTACACTGGCCCTCGGTAAATCTGTTTTTACCATAATCGTTGTAAATAATTATTTTTCTATTTTATATATTCATGTTTGTCAAAAATTAAGTTGAAAGTATTACAGATAATAATAATTATCATTATAAATTTGGAAATGTTTTTTATAAATTCAATTCATAGAAGTGAATGACTTTAATTTTAAAATTAATCATGTAGAAGTGATGAGAACGTGAGTTTTAAAAGAGAAAATGTTTGAATGATTATAATATTTAAATATCAAAATTTAATATAAAAATTATTAAAATGAATTACGGTGTATAAATTTTTATATAATTATAATAATATTAATTTAAATTTAATTTAAAATTTAATTTAACACAATAAATATTTTAAATTAAAATACAATTTTCAATTAAAATGAAGTATTTTTTACTATTCATAAAAAATGAATCCTTTTCGAAAAATACAAAAAATTCACCATAATCTTATTTTTGAATTCCAATTTTAATATATAATTGACTTTTCGAATATATATTTTCTAAAATTGGTTAAAAAATATTATATTATGTACGCAATGTGAGAATAAACTGTTTTATAGAAAAAAATTATTTTTCAAAAAGATTTTTATTTTTATTTTTATCAATTATTATTTTATTAATAAGTAATTTATATCTAACAAACAAGTATTAACTATATAGTTCCATATGTTAGATAATCCTAATCATACTCATCATTTATATTATTACGAGATACATTCCAAATTAAATATCAATGTTAATATTATATTGTTATTTGGTAAAACTCGATCTTGTTGGTATCATAATATATCAAAGGAACCTATTGTATAAGATATCATAAGTTATCAAATAAATTAAATTGATTTTAAAATATAAAAATTTTAAGTCTTGGGGTGTTATATTCTTATATAATATTGTAGTTTCATGTCACATATTCCACTGATCATAATTTTCTTCTTTTAATATCTCAGTGAGTTACAAAAATTAAAAACCATGAGTTTTTTCTCTAATATATAAATGTAATACACAAAGTCATTATTTTACATAAAATGTTTTTACATGATTAATTTTTTATATTTTATAATTAATATTCAACACATTTAAAAATAATATTTGATAAAATGTTCTTAAATTTTAAAATCACGATTATAAAATTAGTATAAAGTTATAGTCATAATATGAAATTTGATATTAATTATTATTGTTGGCAATCGATTACAAAGGTAAAGTTAAGAGGGTGTAATAGAGTTTATCATGGATTAAATGATATAATATTTTAAAAATTTACTAAAATTAATTTTTGATCTTTGGATCAACCATGAAACGTGTCCCCTGGAGTTTTTTTATTTTTGATCTATTGACACATGAATAGGGTATTAGAATTATTGAAAAATGTAATGGTGTTCCCAAAACTATCATTTATTTCATTTATAAAAGGGTAAATTCATCAACAATTAGAAAAACAAATTAACATTGAATCCCTCTAAAAACCCTATAATTTTACTCTATCTTAAATTCCCTCCAATTAACATAATCCCAAATTCACTTATTGTTATCTTAATACCTTCCAATTAAAGGATACATTCAGATTCCCAAGCATGAGTATTATAGGCTAAAAAGTTTTTTTAATAATTTTATTCTTGAAAATTTATTATATACACATTAATATAGTTATATTATTATCATTTATAAATTTTAATGTCATTATATTAAGGATATTGTTATTATTTTCTTAAATACCAAATCTATTAAAAAGTCAATTGATTGTGCATTTTCGAGACTACTACCTCCACGATGTAACATGTTTCATTTTACATTAATTCGTTACAAGAATTGATATAGGTTTTTTGAAGAAGACTGCGACCTTTCCAAGAAAAGACATATCCCTTTTTTAGAAAAATGAAAAATTACACCCATCTAAAATTAGGCAAATTACATTGATCCTTACAAAAATTTGGAAAGAGGTCATCTGGTATGTGGTCTGCCCAGTGAGAATCAGTTCCATTAACAACTTTTATTGCAAGCCCATCCTCTAAAGAGTTATCCTCCCGATAAGCATGAGTAATAATATTTTCCCTTGAAAAAAGAAGATCCAAACACCTTGTCTATCGATTATTCAACATCCCAGAAATATGAAGAGAACCTGTTTGAAGATCTAGAACCATAATTGTAGAGTCTCACTAAATCCCCAACTTGTTCCATCCCCATCGATCAGCGTGGTCAACTACCTCAATGACACCATGCATCTCTGCTTCAAGAGCAGAGGCAACACCACACAGGCCATGAATTCAGCCAAGAACATAACCCTTATGGTCCCTAAAGACATCACAAAATCCAGAAGGGCCTGGATTACCCCATGAAGTGCCATATAAATTTCCCATAATCCATCCATGAAATGGAGGCCGCCATAGCACATCATCTGTGCCAAGCGATGGATGAAAATTTACTTTGACACCAACCCGGTTAAGAACCACAAAATCACGAATAGAGTTGTCCTAGAACCGACAACCTGGAACCATGGTAACTTGAGAAGCAGTGAGAAGACATGCCAAGGCAGTACCAACCTGATCCCTGCTCCCTGCATCAGTGTGAAGCCCTGCCATTACAGCTCCTGAATCAGGATCTGTGGCATCATGATCAGCACTGGAATACCCTGCATAGTCATTTATGACATCTATATCCATGATATCATGAGAATCCACTGCTCGAGGAGTATTCAAGGTAGTACCAACCTGAGATCTGATTACTACATCAGTGGGAATCCCTACCAATCAATCTCTTGAATCAGGATCCATGACATCATGATCATCATTGGAAGGCCCTGCTAAGTTAGTTGTAACAAATAGAGCTATGACAACATGAGCATCATTTTTAACTCCTACATATGGGACTATAAAATCATGTATGACAATGGTAAGCCCTACCAATAATGATCCACCACGAAAGGACTTATGTACATGAATATCCCTGTTCCTAGAAAACCATAAAAAATGAAGAAGTTCCACTACAATAGGAAGAAACAGTGATGCAACTTCAGATGACATCCTCATTTCAAAGCAACGTTGTATGAAAACATCAATTGTGTTGGCACTAGGTAAAATCACTTCAAATATATTAGAAACTGCCTCCTACATGGATGAAGCTACCACAAAAGTAAGGAAGATATGATTAATTTCCTCCCTATGTTGATAACAAAGAACACATCTTAAACAAAGATAGATTCCATGGAATTGAAGAAAACCATCAGTTGTAAGCCTTTTGTGAACAATCCTCCAAGCAAGCATTTCCCGAGAATGATTTAAGGCGCCTTTATTCATTTGACCCATCCATTGATGAATTGGTGAGCTCCCAATAATGTGCTTATAAAAAGTATTCAATGAAAGAATCCCATTTGTGTGCGGTTCCCATACCCAGAAATCCCCATTAGTGGTAAAACAATATTGCTCAACAATGGAGCTAACCTGATTAGGTAGACCATCCATGCAGCCAATCTATTCTTTTATTGACAAGTCAAAATCTAGATTATAGACATCCTCAAAAACCAGGTCTTCTAATAGGTTCCCTGTCCAATTGCATTTCCAAAATTGAAGAGAAGAATTCCTCGATACCAACTAGAAAGAATCAACATCAATTCTGGAAAAAATACATTTGAAGGTAGTCCATACTGAATAAGTGAAATAGTTGAAGTTCTTTGCTTCAAGTCTGCTAAAAAACCTACCTCCGAGAAAGGGGAGTGACTCGGATTTCATGTTCATGAGTTTCCAAAAAGAACCAACCTGCATGGAATAATTGAAACATCCTAGATTCTTGACACCCAAGCCCCCTTTGTCATAAGGATTACAAACCAAATTCCAAGAAACTGTTGCAATACTCATTTTGGTGACACATCCACTCAAAATGAAATCATTTATAGAGACATTGACACTCTTTAGTAAAAGGATAAGCAATTTGTATTCCATGAAATAATAAACAAATTTTGAAATGATGATAGATTTAACAAGACACACTCTTCAATCCATAGATAAACATTTCCCCTTCCACGATGAAAGTTTCCTCCTTATCAAGATAAAAATAGAAGAAAAATAACAATCCTTTGGCCTTACCCAGAACATAGGCACCCCCAAGAAAGCGAAGGGAAGAGCTCCCTCCCGGATTCCCGGCTCACGAATGATATCATTAATCCTGGTGGAAGGTAAATTCCTCCCAAAATAAACAAATGACTTATTCTAGCTGATTTCATGTACAAATACCATTTCATAATGCATAATAGTTCTATTGATATTCATGATGTTTCTCTTGACCCTTTGGGTGAAGATGATAATGTCGTCATCATATAAAAGAAGAGATGGAGCAACCAACCCCCTTCCAGCATGAATGGTCTTTAACTTTCCATTGCTCGCAATAATAGAGAGAATTATTCTGAGATAGTCTTCAGCGATAGATAAAATGACAGCTGATGAGGGATCCCCCTGCCTAAAAAATCTTGAACAGTTAAAGTATCCCTCATGGGATCCATTGAGAAGAACAAAAATGTGAGTAGAGTTCAAAATGGTCTTAATCCAATTAATGAAAACATCATCAAATCCATAAATTTCAAGAATCATATATATGAAACCCCAATCCATTGTGTCAAATTCTTTCCTGATGTCAAACTTAAGAGAAATGTTTACAACCCTAAAAAGACTTTTAAGAATATTTAAACACTACGAGGATGTTATGATACAGTCTTAAATTGATTTCCCCTTGATGTGGACAAACTGATTTGCATATACAATCTTAACAGCAATACTTGACAACCTAGTACCAATAATATTTCATATTATTTTGTAAACTGTGTTGACCATTGAAATAGGTCTGAAGAGATGAATTTCACTGTCATTGTCCACTTTTGGAATAAGAGCAAGAAACTGTGCATTTAGACCTTTTGGGAGAAGCCCACATTTGAAAAAATGAATGACCAGCCTACATACATCTGCAAGAATGATATCCCAGAAAGAATGAATGAAAAAATTACCAATCCCATCCAGACCTGGAGAACTCTCTGGTTTGTGCCTAAAGAGAGCTTCCTTGATTTCAGATTCAAGAGAAATATTAGTAAGACAAGATTTATCCTCTTGATTCAGAAGCTGAGGAATCACACCATCCATAGGATTAATGGTGGAAGGTGACCCATTGAAAAGACTTTTTAAGTAAGTAATGATATGCTATGAGAGATCCTTTCTATTATCAATCATGTTATCCCTATTTTTTATCAGATAGAGGGGTTTGGATAAACTTCTTATTTTTTGAAGAGAATTGAAGAATTTTGAGTTCTTATCCCCATCCTTTAACCATTTTATCTGAAAGGAATTCCTCTACAAGGCATATCTTAAGTTGAGTATCTTGTTCAGCTTGGTGGTTAAATCATCATTATCCCCACACCAATTTGAAAAATCACTTGATGTATTTAGATCTTGAAGCTCCTGGAGAGATGACTCAAGGGAAAAAATGTCAGAGTCAAGAGAGCTGAATCGATCCTTACTCCAAATTTTACGTTTCAACTTCAGGATCTTAAGCTTGGTGATTCATGAACATACATCATTACAAAATTACACAGAGTTCCAGGTACTCTACCCAATGACCCTGCAATCAGGATGAGTGATCTAGGTTTTATTAAACCTGAAGTTAAAAGGACGCTTAGATTCCTTATTAGTAAGATTCATCAAAATTTGATGACGATCAGAATTAAATCTTGCAAGGTTTGAGCATGATATAGATCCCCATGTATCCAATGAAGTCCCACTGATGAATGCTCTATCAATTTTACTTGCAACAAAACTATTAAGTTGTTTCCTATACTCGGTTCACCTAGAACCAACCAGGTTAACCTCAATCAGGTAATTTTGATCCATGAAAGTTATGAATTCTTTGGATGAAGTGGAATTGTTGGCAGCACCCATTTTTTCAACAGGATTGAGAATTGCATTAAAATCCCCCAAAATGATCCAAGGAGTAGAAATTATTGATTTCAGATATACCAAATCCTCCCAACAGTTTTTGTGGTCATGATATCTATTACTGGCATAAACAAAAGTGCAGAAAAATTCAGAACCAATGTAATTAGATGATCAAGTGACCTCTTGCTCACTTGATACAACCATGGTGATGTCCAATGAATAATGAGCCAAGGCCCAAATACTCTTTACTCCAGTTGAATAACAATTTGTGTCAATAAGAGAGTATCCCAACTTCTCAAAGAAGGCAATAATAGAGGTAAAAATCTTTTTGGGCTCGGAAAGACCTATAAGGACATGTTAATGCTTATGAATAAAAATCCAAATAGATATGATAGTTTCCAGATTCCCAATGCCTTAAAAGTTCCAAAACAACAACTTCATTTGAAACTAACTCCGAGGCTGGTACCCCATGTTCCTTTTTCTCCTTTCTTCTTGGGTGGACGTCCATCATTATTTTTGATGGCTCGAGAACTCTCCAATAAGTCCGAGATATCAGCTATTCTATTCCCTAGAACCTTGTATACAAGAATTGATATAGGTATTGTATTAAACAATAAATATTTATTTTAAGATATCATTACAGTTATGTTATGATAAATTAGATAACTTATTAATTTTATATTAAATAAATGAAAACTATAAATTTAATCATATAAAATAAGCGCAGTAAGTGGATAATTTTTTATTCCAATTAATTAATGATTTCATATCCATTGTGTAAATTTAAAAGTTAGACTAATTTTTATATATCACAATTATAAAAAAACAAATTATATCATTATTACTTTGGTACAATTATATTACACCTAAACCACCTCATAATTATTTATTAAATCTGGGTATGTTCATGTCTAGTCCGGTTTAACAACATAATCGATCAATATTACGATTTTAAGTCATTAATTAATTTTCGAATATATTAAGTGGTATAATATAATTTAAATATGTATATTATTATTTTTGTAATTGATAATGTTATATCAATAATTAACTCAATAATTATGTAATCACAAATAATTCATTAGGAGTCACCAAAATATTATCGTCATCAATTTATTTATCATGATTCATAACAAAAACTAAAATGAAATAAGAAATAACTTTATCAAATATAATTAAAATCAATTACATTATCTTATAATATATATTAATGATGACAATTTAAATAATAATAAAAATGAAAACTTATATTATGAAATTAGAACAAAAGATGAAAACTATGAACACATAATGTGGAAAATCCAAATAATTCAAGTCAAGAATAACAATTTTATAATATAAAAAAAGGATTATAAAAGATTATTAATTAACATAGATATATGTATATTATTTTGATAAATTAAGTTAGAGTACATTCATATAATTTACGAAATTAATTATTCGTTTACATATAAATTTTTCTCTTTTAAACATGTATTGTATTTGTGCACCGAATTTCATTATTTTAGTTTATATCTTTTCTATTTGTGATATAATATCATGAATTATCATTTATTAATTATATTTTATTGTTTATTTATTAACATATCATTCAATTTATTTTTATTATAATGTTTATAATCCATAACGATTTTCTTGGACCTAATTCATATTCTTTATAACAAAACAAAATTTTCTAATAATTATTCTCGTTGGATGGTTCTATTTTCATTTACTGTGACTACAATTTTATTTTCATTTTATTATATGGTATTTTAAATAAAATTTATTTTCCCGTATTCATGTTTCTAGTGATTCAGTTGATTCCCATTAATCTAGAATTATTGGTAACTAAATTTTTTCATTGAGTTATGATTAATCCTTGCACTTATTTCACAAAAGTTGGGTAAATTATACCATTAGATTGTATTTTGTGGTAATTTGTTTAATTTATTCATAAATATTCCAATAAAATAAACCCATTGGAAAATATTTATCCATTATTGGTATGTATTCTATAGAAACCATCCCCTTCCCTTTCTCCAGTAGTCTTATTATCATGTTATTCCAGTATTTTCTTACCTATCTAACCATTATTCTACATAGTGTGGGAATTAAATATTAAATAATAAGATTAGATTATTATAACATATAATTTATGATATTGTATCTATATCTGAAAAATTATTGGCATTCCAATTTGGATTATTATTGGAAGGTCGAATATGTAATTTTTAGTCATTCAACTTCTTCCTCTAGATATGTTATGATGAGGTTATAACTTTATTGTCGTGGGAAATTTTTTTTATTATATATGTTATAATTTTACAATGGATGATTATTTGAAATTATAATTATGTTATTTTTATTAATTTTCATTTATTGTGAATTCATTAGACATAAACAAGTGATGAGTAGTGACCGAAATTATATTTCTCCTCGATGCATCAACCATTCTCACAAGAAAATAGGCGGGGTTTTTGTCTATGTCTCTTCCCATCCAATGGCCCAAAGGCCTTCAATTTTTTTATTTTATTGAAAACATCACCCCATTTTAAAGTAATAAGTGGGAACCCAAATACATCATTGACATAAAACATATCACAACTTGAAGGTCAAGCAAAACAAACCAAACTAACAACACGAAGCAACCCCTCTCTAGAAAATGGTCGTGGAAAGATCTTCATCGATGCAAGGATGAACGGAAAGCAAGTGTCCTATGTCAAAGCACAGAACCGATCCGATGGATTATGCCATACCTTCTCAAACCTCCAAATCCGTAAAGCACTGCAACGATGAACATAAGCTCTGGAACCTCCTCTAGAGTCAGATCCGTGTTGTCGAGTCCGGGTGCATAACCATTCCAACAGAGCTCACAAACATTACACCATCAACAGGACCATAGAAACCAGACCAACTCCACATTCCACCATCACAAAAACCAAAACCTCCAACAAAGACCATCCAAGACCAAATCCACCATCCTGCTCAAGACACTCTCACCACAGCATCCACAGAAATCCTAAAGGCAGTTTAAAAAATAGTAGATCAAGTAAGTGTCACCTAGAACTGTCTAACCCAACCCCGTGCAAAGTGAAACACCCCCGGTGAGGGTATCGAGGTCTTCCAGAAACAGAAATGCCACACTAGGCATGGATATACTCCAATCAGAACCGCGATGCTCCTCAACAGGTTCTGGCACAACCTCACGGTGACAACGAGTGCGCCGAGAAGAACCATTGTAGTTGAAACATGACATTCCAAAAACCAGATCCATCTAGAGAGTAAACAAAACATCACCAAATTAAACGCATATCAAACCTTGAAATACTGAAACAGAGGATGCTCCCCCTCCGAAGCACTGCAGAATTGGACAGAGCCACACCAGAAACTTCCGATGCACCATCAAGGAACTATGGTGCCAACCTCACCGAGGATCAACGACGGAAAGCCTCGTCGAGATTAAACCATCGAGATGCACTGCACCGCTGCTGCAAGCGATCCCAAACCGAGCGACACCCACGCTGAAATTACCACATCCACCGGGTGAGATCTCTGCCCAAGTGAAGACCCACCACTGTCGTGAGAGATCTCGACCCGAACGAAGACGCCGAGTGAACCCGCTGCTGCGTGAGATCATAGCCCAAGCAAAGACCCACCACCGACGCGAGAGATCTCGACCCGAACGAAGACGCTGAGTCAAATCGCCGCCACCGAGAGAGAAATCGTGAAGCCCCTCGCGAGACAAGACCCCCGCCATCGCGAGAGATGCCGGCCTAATCAGAGATTCCGAGACAAACCCGTCGCCGACACGAGAGAAACGGTGAATCCACACACTGAGATGAACCCCCCGCCGCAAGACAAAGCCACCACCGCCCTGATCAGATCCTGGCCCGAAGGGGGAAGGATGAAAACGACAGAATAAACCCTAGCTTCTGCAAAAAGGAGAGGGAGAGGCTGCTCTGAGGCTCTATGTCTATCTCTATTTCTATTGTAGGATATTGTCTTGAAAAAAAAGCCTGGAAAATTTTTTCTCTTATAAACTACCTTCATGATAAGTATTGTATATAGGTATTAGGCCTCTACATTAGCTTTTTTCTGTTCATAATTATGAATTCCATCAGTATGAGGTCAGTGTTATTGATATGTATATTTTTTATTTTAATTTATATAGCATGCTACTTGTTGGATATTTATTATAGCTTTAGAATGTTTACCTATTCATCCATAATTCTTAATAATATGTATTCAATTATTTTTTTGTAATATACTTCCTTTACTTTTTCTTTAGATCTCGCCCACTCATGTGTTTTCCATTTAGCATGTTTATGGAGAATATTTGTGTATGTGATATGTTTCAGAGTAGATTGTATGTGAATGAATTTCTCGAAGATGGTGATGACATTCCATTAATTAACGTTTTAATATACAATAGAAAAATATCCTATTAGATTAAATGTAAATGTGATTTTCTTGTTTATGTTTTTTTAATTATTTATAGAAATAAAAATTAAAGTATCCATCACATGTACGTGTTTCAATAATCATTTTTATTTTTTAATTATGATTGATTTTTTCTAGTATTTTACATCTATTATTAAGAATCTAATATTATTTATTTTTTTATGATCTATGTCTTTGGGAGTGGGGGTTCGGGCCATCAAAAAATTATGAAATTTACAAGAGTTAAAAAACCATATAATATTCTTCTTCTATTATCATGTACATATTAGTAAATAATCCCAATAAGTTCTATTTATTTAATATTTCTCACACTTCATGGGTGGGTATTTTCATGCCCCATCCATCAACCACCACTTTCACCTTTCGGGGGGGGGGGTATAAAATATTTCAAATTAAAAGGTCAATTTTTTTTAAAACAATTGCTATATCTATGATTCATATACATCTTGTGAAAATATAAATCATATTATTTTCGTATAGGAACACTATATTTTGATCCACGAAATTATAGTGGTGTGACCTCTATGGGAAGTAAATATATAGCAAACCTTGCCATTATTACAAATTAATAAATGATTTATTAAAAAATATTAAGAATTCATACAGGAAAGAATATTTATAATTACGTTGAATTTGGAAATTATGTACATTATATATTCACATAAAATAGGTAAAATGTCATCTTTATTGGAAACATTATTATCATTTTCACACTTAAACTACATGTGATATCTGAGGGTCATACCTAAGAAATCGGTGAGCTATAAATCCCAATAAAAAATAAATATGGAATAAAATGAATAAAGTAATATTTTATAATATAAGAATACCAATGTGTATAAAATTATTTGGAATCATAAACTTTAATAATCATGCATGAAAAAACATGATAACATAATGGCATCATGGGAAACATGGAAATAACTTAAAACATTGAATCATAAACATATGTCAAGGATACATATCTTGAAATAATGATATAAAAAGTACCATAGTGTAACAAGTTTTACTCTTTATTCGAAAATGAATACTCATGAGACCAATCATTTTCCAACGCATTGAAGTGCTACATAATTTTGGGATCACCCGTCACTTTCATTTCTTTATCATGGTTATGTTTTTTCTAATTGATCATAAATCATAGAATGATTTATCATTATATTTTATTCCACAATCATGTATTGTGGAATAAATACATTTATGTACTATATCAATAATTATATGTTCATAAATGTGAACAACCATTATAGGAACTGGGCATCATGCTCACTACACATTTCTTTTGGCATGGAAAATCATTGTAAAATTTTGGCTGCATAAAAACATCACTTAGAGATTCATAAAATGGGGTTATTATAGATAAATGGTTCTCCAATCATTTATCCATAATTTTTAATGTAATAGAGACATGAAAAATCATGTCCAATAAATAGTAATTGGAAATATAAGTCATAAGATAATGATGAAACTTTAATAAATATGAGAAGGAAAGAACCCATACAAGAGTGTGTGAGTATACATGAGTGGGAAGAGCTTCTAGAGTTATTAAGGTCACCTTGTGAGGAATATTGGGAGGGTATTAATGATTAAGGATGTTATACATGAATTATTTGTGATTATAAATGGGATATATTTGTGTTTATATGAGAAAGAAATAGGGAATTCATTATCATTTGTCAATCATATGTTTTGGACTCTATAAAAAAAAATTATCGAAACCAGAAAACAAACATTGATTATTGACCATGGTTTCTAGAAAATTGGATTAGTATTAATTATTGTTTTTATGAGGAATTACATTAATAAAATTATACCCTTACTGATGTGGTAGTGATTCATACTCTAAAATAAATAATTTTAAATTAATACAATAAATAAATGATTTAAAATATGTTATAGATGATTTAAATTATTAATAAAATAGACATATATTAACATTATTTTAAATGGAAAACATATATTTGATCATTTATTCAAATTATATTATTTATTACATAACTTTTGGGGCATTATGATCTCATAATACACTCCATATATTTATAAAGTATCTATTTTTTTACATGAAAAATAATATATTTCAAATGGTTATAAAAAAGTCCCCGTTAGATAATTTCAATGTAATGATTCCAAAAATTATATTGTTTTATCAATATAATTTCTAAATATTTTTATTTTCACTTTCAAAATAACAATTAATATTTATTGTGAAATGATGTTTTTTTTACGAAAACATTTTTTGAATTGTTATAAAAATTACATCTAACATCATAAAAAATATACGACCATTTATATTTTAGTAAAATTTTAATAATAATAAAATTTCATTAAAATATTATTTATTTCTAAAATATGTTAATTCATCAAAATGACCTAATAATTAAAAAATTTCCCATTGAAAAATACAATTTCTATTTTATTTTATAAAAAACATTAATTTATAAATTAATAATAAGAAGAAAATTTGAACATTATTCAATTGAAACTACAATATACATATTCATATTATTATGTTCTTAGAACATATCTCATCAATACACTAGAATACTCCCTAAGGGTTAGGTGTGCTTTGGTGAGACTGTATAGTGGGGTTGAACATACATTTTTGGGTCGTGATCCTAATGAGACTAATCTTATCTTGTAAATGGGTTTTATCATGATTAGGTTATCGTATCTCAACATGGAATTGGTGAAGGGAAAATTCTAGTGATTATGTATCCCTTAGAATCTCTCATAAATAGGATTCATATTTTCCAATCTTACTTATTGAGGACATTAATTCTTATATCTATGTCAATTGAATTTGATTAAACCATATATTTATTCTAATCATAGTTCCACTTTTCTGCAAATATATTATCAATGTTAATGATGCATAAAAGTATTTTATATTTGACAGTATAAAAAAGAATAAGTTCATGTATTTTCTATAAACATATTACATAATAATAAATCTAATTTAACCATACGGGGGAATTTATTTATAACATTTTATATTGTTACAACACCATTATTGATAATTTTAGGTCATGAGTGGGGAAACATTTCTCATGGTCACGTGACTAGTGACTTCTATGAACCATCCCAGATACCTTGTTATGTTGATAAGCGATATGGTCCTAACATATCCTAAAAGTCATTTTCTATCCCTACGGGTTGATGAGTAACACGTAGAATCATAAAATATGAATGTGGTAAAAAATATTACATTAAAACAATAGAAGAATGAGAAAACATTTAGTATTTATATAAAAAAAGTCCACAGGTACAAGTGTACAAGAAGTCAAATAGGCATGAAACGACCCAAAATATAAATCAAAGTAATTGAAAAATAGGATAATAACAAAATTCATAGTAGACAAAACTCTCCATTCCCAAGGATCCACATCTACTACCAACACCATGTGGAACCTTACCCCTACTAGAACCAAGATGAAGTTAATTTACAAACTCTTGGAGTCACGATTAGGGTTTGGGTTATAACCACAGTTGGGTATCACAATGGATTCCATAAAATATTCCCAAATTCAATTAACAAAATAAAAAAATTATTTTTAAATAAATAGGCATGCTGGTTCAAAATAATATTATAAAAAAATAATGATTTACATTTATATTGAAAAAAAACATCAAAAAATTGTCATTATAGACATTTTATTTACATTTAATTATATAAATTTAGGGGACATGTTTAAAACAATTTACAACGACATATATTTCAAATATAAACATTAATCTATATATCCATCATCGAATAAGTAAAATAGTTCCAAGTTATAGGATCCTCACACAATTATATTATGATTACAACAATGTGTACACATGTACCATTGGAACAAGTCATAAAGGACATTTCGATATTGTACTGAGGAATAAAATTTTCCAAACATTTTAGGTTAGAGTTTTAAAGTGTTAAAATTTGTTCGGTAATTTCCATCTTATTCATCTTGTCACTAAATAATCATTAAATACATAGAATTTCATGTTATCAAATAAAAATAAATGATGGAAAAAATATTTTAAAACCATTTATAATATAATTCATCCCATTATCCAATTTCATTTATGCCAATTTATTTTCAAAAAAATAACTCATGGGCTTTTAATAAAATTATACCATATCTCAAAGATTTAACCATTGGGTATTTATCGAAAACAACTATGGGATTTCCTCAAATATCAATTTGAAATCAATTTCATCTAATCCATTTCACAGTTCAAATTCCACAATCAATTTTAAAATTTTAATTTATTCAATTTACATCCAATATCACAACACACCACAATTCAATGGAATTAGGGATTATAACAATTTTATGCCAAATCGAGATTAAAATACCCAATTCAATCGAATTGCGGTTTCCAATAAACCAATTTATTTAAATTTAATTGAAATAAATAATTTGAATTTAAATCAAATAATTTAATTTTAATCAATAAATTTATGGTTAATAAAAATTGTCCATCATAATGGAACAACCTTACACAGGATCACAAGATCTCAAATCGGTAAAACCAAATAAGTAAACTCCAAAAAAAAATGTCATAAATGAGGATATAAAATAAAACCTATATTCGAGATCCAAAACAATGATGATTAAATCATCTTACAAAATAGTGATCTTAAAATACCTAGGGAGTAAGGAGGTGAGAGTGGTAGAAAGAAAACATGAATAGGAAACATACTGGGTCGAGATTGAATATTGTTCACATATATTTAATCCACTTTTACAATAGTGTATAGGGGATAAATCAGTTATTATGAGCCACTATAGAAGAATAAAATAGAATAGGACATGTTAGGCCTATCGAGCATATAAAAGGAGTCTTTGTAAAATTTAAAAATGAATTTTTTATTAATTAAAAGCCGAAGTAGTATATTTGGAAGGGTTATGTGGTTAGAAAAAACTATGACCCCTAACCATGAACCCATGATAATGGGGTTTAATGGTTTCTCCTAGTTGGGTGAATTGTTTTTCAAACTATGTACTCACATTGAAAATCTCTACTATTTGGGTTTGTATATATTATACTGATAGAGAACGTCATTTTGGAAAACCGCACTCCAACAGTGCACATAATAAAATCATTCAAAATTTTCAAAATTTGCACTAGAAAATTTCATGAATGAACCCAAAAAAATAATTATTAAATGTGGGGTTTATGAATTCCTTAAAATAGTAATAATATATTACTAAATCCCCAACATAGATACTTTTTCCCAAAAAATCCCACTAAGAAACATCGATGTCCATAAGATGTGGCCACTTATCACTCCTTAATTCCTCCCTCTCCCACATATCATGAGAATCAAAACTATTAAACCCTAAAATTTGAACCAAATTTATCATCATCCAATGAAGTACCATGGTTTCATAATCAACTATCCTAACTGGATTCTCAGTCGTGGATAAATTAAGATCGATATCAAGTTCGCTCCAGCTTAGATCATGATATAGATCATAATGAAACTTTCTCAACTATGATACATGAAACACATTTTGTATCGATTCCAAATATGGAGTAAGTGATAAATGGAATTAATATTTCCCAATGTACTCCATAACCTCCAATTTCCCAACCAAACTAATAACATGTTTCCTTTTCCTCCCAGTCCATTGATGACCCAGAGCTGTGAAACATTTATGACCCCATAACCACAAAATAAAAATTTTAGCGGGTTTCAATGAATATTAATAGAATATTTAAACCATATATGTGCCATTATAATTATTTGAGAATTTTTCTTAGTATTTACAATCGTCTCTTGAACCAAACATGGTAAAGACAAGGATCATTCAGCAATATCTGACCAACACAATTATTATTTTCATAGACGTACATACATGAAATAATGAAGACAACTTATGATAAAGTATTGTTAATTATTGTTATTATAAAACTGAAAAATTCTCATAAGGTCATCCCAAGCCCCACGAAAGTCAAGAACACAAGTGCGTACCATGGAATTGACAATCTGTAAAGCTCTTTATGTACTTCCATCCAACAACTAATTGTATGTCATGATCTAATTGATCTGAGATCATAGGGCCTTTTGAAGACAACTGCAAATAAAATATGTTAATCATATATCCCTATCCAAGAATATATTAGATGGAACTCCCTAAAAATGAATAATCTATTTCATGGAGATATTTCCCAACATCCCAATCTTGGTTGTATCATGAATGAGTATTATGTGTGATGATTTATTCATCATATTAATCACGACCCATATCAGATTCATCATTATATGGTTATGTGGAAACCCAACCACAAAGTCCATAAAGACCTCAACCCTGTTCTAGGTTTTTACTAGAAATGGATGTATCTTACATGAATTATTCTTGTGCTTGACCTTGACCTATTGTAATGAATGACAAATAATAGAAAAAAATCAATATTGATCCATATCCTACATGGAAAACAAGATCTAAAATGCTTGTCATAGAACATATTCATGGTTCCACGGTGAACATCCAATTTGGAATTATAGAAATCCTATATCATAGATATTATTACCACTAAAGGAAAAAACCATTGAATTTTGGTAGCATATAATGCCAATTGTGCAGAATGACCAGTCAGGAAATGTCTACACACTATAAATGGAGTGTCTAATTCTACATAATTCATTATAAAGATGATACAAATAAATAATCATCTCAAGAAAATCATAGTTCAACTGAAAATTGGAAAATGAAACCTATACCCATAATTCCTAAACTCCACGATACAATTGTGGAAAAGGATCCATCATGTGGAACATTTCTAGTGATTCTATTAGTGTATAGGTATGATTTTTATTTCTCAATCATCATTGATGAAATTCCATTTCCCCAGGCTATAGGTGATATCAATTTTAAAATATTTAATCTATTCCACAAAAAATATCTAGGGAATATTATGATCTTTTTTGCATGAATATATAACTCACGCTCTTGTGGTTAGAATACATGGTAATCATTTATAATAAAAGGTAATGTAGTTATATCTTATGAGCTTTTGTCATGGATTAATGTTCAAGATCGTGTGTAAGATAATTTTTCTCATGTGTCTTAATATGACAAGAATCATTTGAAATGACATAAAGCCCCAACAGAATAACCCAAACAAAGATTCAAAATAATGCATCACAAAATAAGACATATACATACTCATCCTCATGAAGTCTCAACACTAGGGTAGTATTCAAAATATGATTTAGCTCAAAAAAAGAACTCCAAAAATTATCATCCCAATGAAACACGAATCAATTATGAGTAATAGTAGTCCTCGAAGAAGAAAACATAGAGAAGTACTTTACAAACTAGCAATAATAACCAGGAAAACCAAGGGAGATCTAACTATAGAAAACATTTCTTGGATGTTCCAATGTCATAAAAACATCAAAAATTTTATGAAAAAATTATATACCATGTTATAAAAAAATGTGTCCCAAGAACAATAGTTCCCAAATCAAGAAATTAGATTTTTAATGGTTTTATTAATGCTAGGGATTTCACAACAATTATAGAATTCCTCTCACATGATGCACATGTTCTAATTTAGACTTAGCGTAAACATGTATGTCATCAAAAAAGATTAAAATAAAGGCATCAAGATACTCATTGTATATCATATTAATCAAATCCATAAATACTATATGAGAATTAGTTGAACCTAATGGCAATAAAAGGTACTCATAATTGTCATACCAACTCTAAAAGGCAATTTTATGAATTTTATATTTTTTTATTCTAATCTAATGGTAACCATATTGAAGTTAAATCTTCATTAACAATTTTTTACTTATTAAATGATCTAAAATATCATCAAATTTTGGAAATGTGTAATTATTCATTATCATAACTCCATATAGATTTCAACAATCCATATAAAAGGTGAAGAGAACCATCATCAGTATTAGAAAAATTAATCTACTCCACCCAAGGTGACACACTCGAGTGTATAAATACATTCTCTAGAAGTTGTTCAATCTGATTATTCATTTAATTCATTTCATATGGATACATCTAATAAGAAGGGATACATACTTTTTTATTACCTACCACCATATCTATTTAAAACTATTAAACCATTACTAGTGGAAAACTAGAGAAGATAGAAATAAAAAAACATTGGGAAACTCGATGACCACTAGTGATAGATAACCATTAAAATGTTAACTATCTTTATAAAAAGGAAAAAATAGATATAACATTTCCCAACTATCAAAATAAATATTCGAATCTTCTTGAAATTTGGTCACTTTTATCTAGAAAGATACCAAAAAACCCATCAGGTGTTGTAATAAGAATCCATTAAGGATAATGATAAATACGGGATTCATTGGAAATGATAAAATCCATGTCAAATATGACACCATGTGTTTTCATATCACGAACCAAAATAAAAATCTCAACATCTTATAATGAGAAAAACAAGAGGGTCTAAATATCCCATGTACTATCTTTTTTTATATGGGAGTAGTAATATCCATCAAATATGATGATATATCCATAAAAAAATTATTTATTTTAAAAACAGAGGTTAAATAAATTAATGAGATCCATTAGTATCGAATAAATAAGTCACTTATGTGGAAGCTATCATGACGGTAACTCTCACAGTCACTAGGCCCATATCTTCTTCCTCTAGAGATTCCTCCACTATGTACATAATTTTTTTTGATGCATGTAGATGAAACACATTCTTCCTTGAAGAATCTAATTTCCTAATAGTATATTAAGGAGTTGATGATATCATTCATCTATGCAAAGTAGAAGAGAAACATCTGAACATCTTCAAGTGACACGATCAACTATAGGAGCCACATTCTATCGGTGCATTATTGAAAACCTGCTTAGAATCTCCATAGCTTCCATACTGCATGAAAATAAAAGGTCTTGTTTGAGGAATTGAAGGTGGTCTTGAAAACCCGTATTTTCGATAAACACCATCACAATCATCACACATCCTAATTCTTTTAGATTAGTTATGATTGCAACAGAGAAAAGGGACTCTTATCAACCAAATATATTAATTCATGTCTATTTTAGCCATCAGTGCTCTGTCCATCAAATTTGAATAAGAAGGATACTTGACCAAGAAAACCGAGGAATAAATATCATATTGAAATCCTAATTAGAAATTATAAGTATTTAGATTCTAATTAAACCCAATCTAAGGTGAAAAAATGATCAATCTCAGCAAAGATATTTCCATATTAGGTCATAATCATTTCATCTTTATCATGTATGAAAAACTAATTAGTTATTTAAATCATCATTGACTCTAGATAGAAATGGTTGTTGAAAAGGTATTTAAATTATTTTCACTATAATTCCATGTTATTCTTCATTGTCACAATTTTGTCACACCATGTCATTCTTGTTCCCTCTAGTATGTAGGTAACATACGTTACCTTGATTTCATCAGTTGTTTCCATGAACTCAAATGAATGCCCCAACCAATTGAACCATTCCACAGTCTCTAGAGGAAAATTGGAACTATTGAATTCTTGTTTCTTCAAGTGAAGGAACTCTAAATAAAATTTATGGAAAATATCCCAACGTGGTTCCATAATAGGTCTATGAATGGGAACTAGTGGTGGTTTCTGACTTGGAATATGGATAGAATATAAAATAACCTTAACCAGAGTTGGGTCTATGACAATATTTTCTCATTGAGATTCATCAGTAGCTCCCTTCCGTATATAATTAAAATGTTTTCTTGGAGTAATGATATTAGACAACAACAATAAACAACATTGAAGTCATCATATTAATACTAAAATAGAGTAATGGGAAATTAATTTCAATAGATAAGAACATCATATTTCAATTTCATCCAATACAAATAAATTGTAAGGAATAGAAGATAAAAAATCATCAATAAGTATATCCCAAACCAACCATGGTGACTTCAGGCTCATTGTGGTGAGATATGGCCATAAAATCAATCAGAACTACCTCTTATGTCATGAAATGTTTATATAACTACATACTAGAATCAAGGAAAGATACATAACCTAATAATGATACCACATTATCACAAACCATCCTGAAGGCCTTGGTAACCTGATAACTATTCTAAGAATGAAAAATCGTGGATCGTGTTCAATGTCGCAATGGTTTGGCAGCTAGCTCCTGGCATTATACAATATGAATATGGGCAAGATTTTTCTACAAATATAATGATTTCAAGATAAACTGGTCTATATGCATACTAGAAAAGATGCACAAATATAAGTTTATTAGATATAAAATAGGTATAAAACAACCCAATGTAGAACATAAATTACAAGAAAAAAAGTATAAAACCCCATGTCCAAGTAGACACAACTCCTCAAGACCAAGTATCAACAGCTACTGCCACCTCCAAGTGGCGCCTTACCATTGGTAGATCTTGGAAGAATATAATATATAAACACATAACTGTACAAGTATAGAGTGATCTAAAAATCCAATAATGTATCACTATGGATTCCATAAATGATTCAAACATTCAATTAACCAAATAAATCTATCAATTATATATAAATATACATGGAGGTTAATATTAATATTTTATAATAAAGAAATCATTACTTTTGAAATGATGGAAAAAAATTTAAACAAATGTCTCAATAATAATTTTTTGTAAAAAATATAATATAATTTCATAAGGAATGTTTAAAACAATTTATGAATAATTTCATATATTAAAAATTCAAACAACAAGTAACATGTTCATCATCTAAGAGGAAAGATAATTCCAGCTTATGGGATCCCCACACACTTATATAATGATAACAAAATTGTGTCAACTTGTGCCTTTTTCAATTTTCAAATATGACTCATTATCATCCTATTATGGAATAAAATGTTCCAAATAGTTTATGTTAGAGTTGTGTAGAATGAATATATTGTTAGGGAATTCACAACCAAACATCATTGTCCCTAATTAATGAAAAATGACCAATGATTAAATGTGACCAAATAACAATCAATTATGTGAAATTTATTTTGAAACTATTTAAAATATAATTCATCCCATTCCCCCATTTCTAATATTCCAATTTATTTTAAAAAAAAGTAAATTGGTTTTTAATCAAATAATGAATTTCCCATGATAAAACCACTGGGTTTCAATCAAAACTATTGAAACCATTTTCTAAAATACCAATTCAAAATAAATTTCATCAAATCAATTTCAAAATTAAAATTACACTATTTTAGTCCAAAATTTAAATTATATAATTTTCATCCAATTTTACAACTCTACCAATTCTATAGAATTTTGGTTTTCCCAATTTTCTTCCAAATCGAATTTAAAATCCATAAATCAATGGAATTGGGTTTTCTAGTAACGAAATTGAATGATAACTAATTTATATAATGAGAATGAATTTAAATTAAACAATAGATTTTAATCAATGGAATTTATTGCTATTCAAAATTTTCCATCATAACAGAACCACCTACCACTGGATCACATGATCTCGAAACAAAAATCTCTAACTGGGACACTAATATAAATAACAATAGAAATGAGTATCTGAGAATCAACGAAGATTCATGATTTCAAATAGTTGGGATTAGATCATTTAACCAAATGTATATCTATAAACAATAAGGATTAAATAAGAGAGAGTAATAGAAATAGAATAAGAAGAGGAAACCTACAAGGTAGATACCAAACATCATTCTCTTAGATTAGATCCACATATGGATGGGTTTAGAGGGGTCCAAAATAACCCCTTAGGTCACTCTAAGGAATAAGAAAAAACAATAGGTAATTTTATTCCCCTCATGATATAAAACTGAGGGTTCTTGGGTTTTTAAATTTTTTTAGATTAATTAAATTCCAAACATGGTATCATTGGAAGGGACACACAATTTGAAAACCCATGGGCCCTAATTGTATTCCATTTATAATCAAGTTTCACAACTTCTCCTTGGTTTGTGGGAAATGTTTCAAAACTATACAATAGACATAAAACCCCCCACTATTTGGGTTTCCACATTTTTTTTTGATAGAAAACAAGGTTTTGGAATATCATGCGCCAATCATTCAATGAAAAAAACATTCAAAATGGTCCAAATATCCACTTTAAATATCCTTGAACAAAACCGAACTAAATAATTTTTAAAATAGGGTTTTACTAAAACCCTTAAATAGTAATAGTATGGTACATTGAGTGTCATATACCATGACATATTCATGATTTATTAACCCACACACTAATACCATTCCTAAATAATCACAACACATTGAATAAGAAATACATAAAACTATGAGAATACAAGTAGAGAGAATGTTAACCTCATTTTTAGCTCCTAAAATTACCACTAACACTCTAAACCCAAATGTACTTGACCACATTTTGAGTCTTGATTTTCATGGGTGATCCCAACAAGGAGGAGTCCTACAAATGATTTTACTTACTAAATAAAATAACGAATCTCCTGATCTCAATCACATTATTGGGATAATCTAAACAAAACACATCTTATATCCTCAAAGGATCCATTGATATGACTTTTTTAGATTTCACATCACCCATGAGTCTCAATTCCTGAATAAAAAACCAATATTTTGATAACTTTTCAAACCTAGGGATTTTCTATTTTGGATCCCAATACAATGGATAAATGGTCCTTGTGTTACTCCATCATCATAGATAACAATAGAATTTCATAAAAAATCAAAACTATGAATTTATAAATATAGATATTGAATATTTCAATTATCAAATATATGAAATATTCAGTGGATTTGTTAATGTCGAAAAGAAAAAGTAAATATAAAGAGTGGATATACCATATCCTTAAAGAGATTTTATTGAAATATACTTCGAAACCCTCAATTATTGGTATCTCAATATTGGATCGATCATGTAAAACATGTAGTATCCCTAATTCTAGTCAAATAGATCATTAATTAAGGGAAATTTGTATTTGTTCTTGGTGGTCATTAGGTTGTGTTTTTAATAAAACATGAGAATTTAGAGGATTTAATTATCCTTTTTAAAAAAATAGCCAATGATTTTTATTGAAACACAATCAGTCAAATAAGTACTTTAAACTCAAGATCCAATAATTTATTAACTTATTTTTCTCAATAAGATATATTTAGTAATAAATAACGGAAACCATACTTTTCCTAGGAAGTGAACCATTAGAATAATATACCACTGTCTGAGGTGGAATGCCTGAAAATTCCTTTTGAAATACCTATGATTAGCAGTCCAACACCTCTAAAAAATTTCCATCTAAAACATTATCAATATTATTGAATATAAAACTAATTTGGAAACATGAGATATACTTGAAATCCAAAGAAACAGGTCATGTTATCCCTACCTAGGCTCCCACTCACTCTAAGAGACATTATTATTATATATAATAAATAAGAACTAAACATTAGGCTGATGGTAATCAATATTATCATTATAGACAATCATATTTTATCGGATAATTATAATATTAAAAACATTTTGTTCAATGACCAAGAAATTCCATGTAAATTTATAACCATAAATCAGTAAAAGGAATTCAGGAAACATGAAAACTCAATCCTTATTCATTAATATTTGATTGGAATGATCCAACATCACTTGAATGATATTAATTAATGATTCCTAATAATCCATAAAATTTGATGATATAATCTAATTTTATGTTCCATATAAAATATTTTTAATTTTATTAAAGAATAAATAGTCACTATACCTCTAACGGTAAGAGGACTTGCATCTATCACCTTCATGACATGCTCAGATTTACATTAACAGTCAGATTCTGATCAACCCTATGAATTTTTTATGGAATATGAATCCTAATTTATATGATTATGGGGTTCCAACACTTTTTATTAATGGGTAAGAATATGAAACCTATTGGAGACAAGATATTTGACTTTTCTTCCATAAGGAGTTCCTCTACAAAAGATATAATGATAGACAAGAAACCCATACTAATAGTATTTCCTCAGTGTATCATGTAGTTTTGTTTTAGTGTTGAATATTTTACCCAAATAGAAATTATTTCATAACATTTTTTCCTAATGAAGCCAATTGTTAAGAATATAATAATGTTTGGGTTCCCTAACCACTATGTTAAGAGAACTCCTCTTGTTTGAATTTCTAGAATGATGATGTGTGTTGACTACCTCATATTACTAAATAGGTACCATTGAGGACTATCAAACATGATATATAATTCTAAATGAAGACATTTTCTCTACCATATCATACATGGTTGTTAAAAAATGATAATAAGCTTCAACCTGATCACCAGGATTAGAACCATTGTAATGAATATCACCATGAGATGCTTATTCATCATGAGATTGAGTAAAATATAAAAAAACACAGTGAAATAAGTAGGGTAATCAATCACTAAAAAAAATCCCTTTTCTCTAGAGTCACAAACTCATGGTGGTTCACCACCATAAGAAATTAGGGATAAAACATTTTGTTGAAATTTTGTTTTAATGAGGACCAGGTGAGATCCTCATGCAACTAGACTTGCACTATTGACTCACACAACATTTAAATGGTTCCATTCATAAAATATACGGTTAATTAAAAAATGGTGGTATTTGGATTCTTAATGAAATCTATGATATTCTTAATCATTTAAATCCACACAATGGTCTCATGAGTCTATTTATCACCATGAATGGTTTGTGGATTTTTCATAGTAAACTCTGGAGACTAGTCCTCAATATAATATTTTTCTCTCACACCCTATTTGGACAATGCATAAATGTTATTGAAGATATATTCAAAAACATCTGGGTTTATAGGATTTCTATCCTATGGGATATTCTCCACAATATTCTCCCTTATGTTTCTATGGGCATTTTTGCAAGGTATAATCTATAGAATACCAGAAAAAATAATATTATTATGAAATTGTAATTCAAAAACATAAATTTAATCATGAATACAGACTCAATAACTCTTAAAATAGTAATAAAATTCATCCACACAATGTCAAATACCAAAGTTGTGAAAACATTGAAAATTTATATAGTTCAAAAATACACATGGTATAGACTCTTGGTTTTCCAAAAAACCGAGTCAATAACACGAATATACACTATAAAGGTTATAGAACTTTCAATATATCATTCACATGATTTATAATGACTATAAACATAAAGCACACCCCCTTTATTGCATTTCAATTTTCACGATAAATTTAAAGATTCCAACAAATGAGACCTGTTTTTTTCTTGAAATGAAGAACCAAAAATAAACCACATTACATCATATAAAAATAACAAAATATTTAAAGAGAATTAAAAACATAACTATCTAACAACCATGGAAACTGACAGAAAGAAAATTTTTCTTTATTCTCCCCTACACCTATAAAATATCCCATTAGATCATGTAGGTACACTAAGTGGGGGGATGAATTAGTGTACACCAATTTTTCCAATTTTATTTTCCTCTCTCTTACAAATTTTTAATTCAAACCTCTTAACATGTTTGAGTGAATAGATGTTTATTATTTATAAACACAATTATACCATATACAAGATAGAAAACATATTAATCTCAAAACATTGTATTGTTACAAGTTTTCCACTAAAGTGGGTGACTACGTCCTCTAATTTTTTGGTACAATCCATGATATATAATTTTTTTTAGTAATAAAAAAATTTGACTATACATACAGACAATCAACTGAAATGCATTAAAGATAAACTCTTGTAATTACTGATCACAATAGATTCTGAGGGACTATCAATATAAAGGGTATTTAGACGTACATCCTACCAGTTTCCTTTTATAATGACTCTCCCTAGTTGAGTTATCTCCTGAATAGATCATCTTTTTATACTAGTATCCCACCAGTTACTCGAAGAATATTTCTTGTGAATAGGTCTTCAACTTCAAATATCTTCAAATACAATTATTTATTGTCCTTATTCTTAATTATGTCCACATAGTATAATCAACTGATTATTTGTTAGCTTATATCAAATAAAACTGATAACCTATAAAATAGTAGTTTTCTTAGTTCAACAGTGATCAAAAAATTCCTTCTCCTTCTAAAGAACCATCATCACTAAAAATTGAAATATGGGATATAGGAAAAATACAATATCATTGATTTTAAAAATATCATATCCTCATTCTCAATACAAAACACTCAAATCATGAAAATATATTTTCTATGTACAATGCACTTCTAATATCATTAAAGTTTAAAACACATCTCATAGCCTTCTTATTATGTGCCAAAATTAAAATTTCATGAATTCTTAAGAATATATACATGAATGTGTTTACATGTACTTATTTTCACACTCACAATTAATTCACACTATTTATATCCTTGTTCATTCACTTTCCACACACTAAATATAGGCACAAAATGTTTACAGTCACAATCCACACAGTTTTTTTCTCAATGTGTTTACATTCACAAATGTATGGACATGTAAATGTTTTTTCCCTCAAACCAACAATCGAGTTTTCACAGTAACTATTCACATACACATAATTCTCATAAACATCAAACATATACATTATTAATGTCACATATTTCTTTACACAAAACATAATTCTAATCTTGAGGTATATATTCCTTCTTTCGTCTTTCATGAAAACCCGAATGGGTATATTCTTGGTATAAAAAAATTATTATTCATGAAATACCAGTATGTGGTGATTCCTTATTCACAAAAAAACATAAAATAACATGAAAAAGGTTAATCAGATCCACCATGTAAGAAAAAAAATAAATGGTTCACATTGGCCCTCGCATAATACCGAGAGACTTATATGTGTATTCTGTTATCTCGACTGCTTCAAAAAACTTAGTTCGTCATAATGAAAACGTATTGTTGGATGAACATATAAATTTTCTACATAATAAAATCTCATTATTCTTGTAAATTATGTTTCACTAAAACCTTCACGAACCAAATATTTTCATTGATTCTTTACATCAATTGAAATTAATTCTCTAAAAATTAAAAAAAAAATCAATAAATTAATGAATTTCTCGATATTTATAGGCAATTAATATTGACTCAGAACCATTTAGAACCTGCATGAATCATTAATGAACATCCCAATTTGAAATAGAACGTTGTCTTTGGATAATTTCTCATTATAGCAATGCTTCACATCCACAGATTGTTCTTTGATGTATGATGAAAATAAAGTTTCATCACTTCTACATTGATTTCGGATCAACAGAATATTGAAATGATATTCAGATGGCATGGATCATGCTCCTGATGACATTTCCAGGGAGATTCATTAAGAGAATGCTTCTTGAACCCACTCCATTATTTTCTTACTGGAGAAGATGACATATATGAGGACTAATATGACTTAGATGAATGATGGAATGATCTCATGGTTGAAATCTTAGTGAACTGATCAGATAGTTTGGATAATTCAACATAACTAATCCCATGGTAGAGATTTATTTTCCATAAGAAATCGGAATCCCACATCAAATTAATTGAGGTTTTTGGGTCCCTTGTCATACAATATGAAACTGCCATGGTTTATAAATCGGTTACAAAATGTCTGATACCCCCACTAGCACCGTCCCATGCCGAATCTCATCTATTATCCTTCAGAAATAGATGAAAGTGATCTAATGGCTCTCCCATGCACCCCTGTGGGCGCATACCTCCACATACTTAGGCCAGAACCCTGACTCATCCAATGGAAGAGATCAACTACCCTTTTCGGGCTTCCCCCCTTATCTGGTTTTGTGGTGGCTAATTTTTAAGTATGCACCTTATAAAATATTAATGAAATTTCTCATAGACTCAAATTATTTAATAATAATACATATCTATCTTCCTCAATGTCACACTACAATAAACGTTAAAACCTATTCATGTATATTAAATTTTTTTTCAAGAAATTTATTCAAAACATGTCAAATAAATGTTGTAATCAATGTAAATTCATATATTAAAATGTATTTGGAACTATATACCAACTCTAAAATCATTAAATTTAATAAATCTATGACTTTTCATTTATTTATGTTGTTGAAAACAATTTCAATATCAATATATCACTTGGAATATTCACCTACATCTCAATATTTGATGATATTATATTCATATTACCTTTAATCCTCCAATATCATTATGTATTTGACTGATTTTTTAACAATATAGCCTATGTTGAACCAACCCATACCCCAATCCAACATGACACATAACCCAAAGCATGTTTCTTATTGCTAGGGGATAGAATTGAGATCTAATTTATCACGATGTATCTATTTGGTAATGATATCACCCTCAAGATATACTAAAAAACACTCATATTCATAATAAAAACATGCATGACCAATCAAAATATTGGATTCTAATGGAATAAATTATGTAGTTTTGGAAAATAAATAAAACATGTATTGAATAGGTGTAGGGAAAGAATCCCTTTAAGCGATGTTGTAGTGTTTTTTGTAAGTAGTATTTCATGAGAAATATGGTTGAAAAAGTATTTTGTTATGTTCTTGATTGGTTGTGGAAATCTTATATTGAAAATTATATATGAGGTGTATACCTATATGAGTTATATGTATAAATACTAAGATCCATGTTGAACCAATTCATGACAGTGGATCATCATGTTATGGAAGATAAAGAACTTATTCATGAAAAAACAATATTTCATTTCCTTGTTAAATACATAAGATTGATATGTTGCGACCACTCATGGTTTTATATGGTTACTAAGGAGGAATGAATAGATTTTAGATATTGGAGTTGAGGTATTGTATTTTAGTAGAATACATTGTGACTATTTAGGTGATATTAATCATAGAAAAAACCTCTAATGAATTAAGTGCATTGAAAAAAAAGAATCCTTTTATGAAGGATATGGTAGAGAATGTTTTGGTGAATGTGGAGTATGTGACCATAGAAATTTAGGTTAGAAACATTCTAAAAAAGGAATTACCCAAAGAATCTGGTTAAACCTCCACACATAAAAAATATCGATTTCAATCCCCCTCTACAAGAGTTTTGGCATGTAATTCCTTTTGTGCTGATATATCTTCTTTAGATTATTGTTTATATCAAATCATTGACCTTTTTGGTTGTTTTTTAATGGAGGGTAATTCTTTCTCATGAATGAAAGGTAGTATTAAATAGAAATCATAGATGTTCGGTGATTGGGGAAGTGATGAAATTGGGACTATTTCAAATATGATAAGGATTACTATATTTAGTCCGTGTAGATAAATCATGAGAGTTTAACCTATGAGGTTAATGAATAAAGAAATTACACTAATGGGTTGAATAATTAGTCTTCTCAAGTAGAATCAATCTTGTCAAGGATGATGAAACAATTTTATTCCAATGTTAGAGTTCTATTATTGTTCTTATACATGATATAGAGGTTCTATTTAAAAATAATAATGCCTTCAAAATTTGGATTTGAGAATAAAAAATTTCATTTATGAAGTTATCATGGTAATCTTGTTTCTCATGTTGATTATTTATAATGTGGTATTATATTATTTGTTTAATAAATATTTTATTGTTATCTGGAGTCATAATAAGAAAACATTCTCTAAATAATTTTGCAGGAAATGGTCCAACAAGGAGCTATAAATAAGGGGATTAAAATGGAATCAAAGGGTAAATATATTTCCACAATCCCCGATGGGGATTGTTTTAGGGAAAATCCATGAAATTTACTTTATAGTGGTTCTAGGATTATTTTGATTATTGATAAATCTTGTTGATGTAATATATTATTTAATTTCAGCATGTTTTTGATAATGAATGTCTAAAAAACTCAAATACAGTTGAGACCTTTATGAGTTTGAAGAATCTATATTTGGAGGTTGGTTGAAGCTATCCACTAAAGAGGAGAAATGATTTATGGATGCTCTAAAAGTTGTTCAGAATGACTCTCATATAAATTTTTGGTGTTTCCAAATGTTTTACAAATATTTTAGACCATAATTTTGGTGAAAGATAATGTAGTATTTGAATAAGAGAAAACATTTTCATAAAAATGAAAAACGTTCTTGTTAGGATGAAATAGTATATTAGTTTTGTGCAGAAGTAAATATTCATGTCCACATCATCAAAATAAGTAAAGTAATGTGTTTAATGAATGTTTTTCATTTAATGAATGTCATATTTTTGTCACAAAAATATTCTTTCATGAAGCCAAAAAGTATATATGGGTATTGTACGATGACTATGAGTTTCATGAAAAAGGTAACGTTAAATTATTGAAAATTATGATGTAATGAGTGTTTCATGAAATGTTGGTGTGGGAATGAAATTTTCCTAAAGTTTCTTTCACATATATTATTGAACAACTACCTTCTTATTTTGTGTTTATAAGACAAACAATTTGATGGATCTAAAATAATTTAATAGTTGTCTTCAATAATTTATTATGTTATAAAGCTACTCAAAAATTAGATTATTGTAGAAAAGGAAACTCTTTTTGTATGAACAAGTGAGGTCCATGAAAGAAAAACGTTGTGTAGAGGATAAGAGTTTTTTTAAAAACATAGTATTTGTGTGAAAGTTATGATTTATTGTGAAAACCCCCAAATTTTCATAAAAGTTTAGGAACAATAATGAAATTTGTTGATCTTGTGTATTTTTTTTGCAAATGTTTCATGAATTTGAATTTTGGATGATCTGGAGATAATTGTCTTGATATTTGGTGGTAAATTGATATACATCACATGGATAAAAGTTAATATCCAAGAATCATAAAATGGGGTGTAAAAAAATTGGAATATTTAATCAACAAAATACACAATTGAAGGATCAATTAGAAACCATCATTTGAGATATTATTAAGCCATAATGTGTGACTGATAGTGAACTAAGATAGATAATGATTATTACCAAATAAAATATAATTTCAGTATGATATATTGGATTGGATATATCAACACATTGCCTTTATATTCTCGTAATACTATCCCATTTAAGGGTGAACCATGTAAGAAATATTGTGTCTTGTAGATGTTTTCATTTCTTCTCATACCTTTATATGGAATGAAGAGTGAATTATGTTTTTTAAAAATGAAATAAGATCCAATCTAGGAATTGGTTCAATCTGTTATAACCAGAATCATCCCTCCATCTTGGGATATTAAACCTTGTAGGGATAATAATAATGAACTATATTATTGAACTAAAACTCATAAATATCATTCCATGATCATAGAGAAGGGTTAATTATCAACCATATACATAATATATCAATAATAGTTCAAGAGCATAGATTTTGATGAAAAATAATACCCAATTCATTAATTATTACTAAAAGCTCTATAAAACTTGATTACTCCTCATGAACCATGATTACCTCCAACACTAGAACATGGAAGGATGATAATCCATAGGAATATAAACTACATAGTATGGAACCATTAACTTTATATATTTCCTACATAACATTTTTTATTTTTTTTTAGTCTAATAGAGATAGTTTTTGGGATAATCCCAATTCGATAACACAATGAATCTACATAAAAACTATCCCCAAGCACACTATTATTTATAGTTTGAAAATAATGTTATAGAATTAATTAATGTAATTAATCCAAAACCCCATTAATTTTATAGAATAAATCCTCGATTCAAAATAATTTTTACATGGTCTACATGAATAAAAAAGAGAGAAACATATCACACATGATATAATCATCTCAATTGTTTTATCAGAATTACACAACACAACACAAAGAGAAAGGGCTCGACCTATGAGTATAAATAATCTATTTATACATCTAGGAACTATATAAAACATAACGTAACCTTATAATATATCCCTTAGATATAAATTATCATAATTTTGTATCAGACTATCTCATTATATCATTCATCCTAACCATTCCACTAAACATAGTTAGTGAAAAATCTATACTTTGGGTTATTTCACATCGGGTTAGAAACATACCCAAGGTATCACATGTGCTTAAAATGCTTAAAAATATATATAATATATTACCATAAAAAATCAATGTAATACCAAATATATTGTAAATTTTATTAAAATCCCCTTTGAAAAATCCATTAGAAATAATTTTCATCTTTAAGGGATTTCATCAAGCACTTAAAAAGTATAAAAACTGATTCTCAATTAAAAAAAATTAACGTGATTCAAAATACAACATATAATGTTATTCATAAATAAAAATCATATAATTATAGTCAATTACTTATAAAACTAGGAATTAATATTATTAAATTATAAAATTCCATTATGTAGAGACACCTACAAAAAAATATAGGGAAAACACATCTTCACTATAAATCAAAAGAAAATGAAATATTGAATCCTCACAAGCCCAAACAACAATGAAGAACCATAAATACCTCATCCAAACCCTTAATATGATCTACTATGGTTTTAGAGGTTTCAAAAACTCTATTTAAATGGGAGAACATGGTAAAATAATAAGAGATAAGAAAACCTAAAGAAATAGAGTCATCCCTCAAGGGATGTCACCAAGGAAGAAAGGGGAGAACATATTATATGTTTAGGAGGGTGTGAGGTTTGGGATTTACAGGTGGAGGAGAGAATATAGGGTTAAATTCATAAAGATTAAATTGGTAAAATATATTTCTTAAGAAATATAGATGGATGAATGGATTTACTGTATAGTTTTGTAAAACAAGAACTGATTGTATGGGCCCCTTACCTTTAAAAAATCTTGCCGCAATATTTTTCAATAAATTTTTAAAAATGTATCTGAAAATTTTCAATCCATATAAAATGTCTCTCACACCTAAAATATATCTCACAAGGTTTGGTAAACAATTACATTTGATATATTACTACTTATGAACAGTATAATACTTCTTTAAAATTTAATATTTTTTTTATAACAGATTCATGAAGACACCGTAGTAATGAATGGAAGGTGAAATATGATGTAAATACATACTAGTTACCTAGTGGGTTTCACATGATATCTATTTATATAATTTTATGTAGGAATATTATGGAGTTAGTTTTTTCATTATCATATAATGTATTATAATTGATCCATGAATTATGTTGATGTGGACACGTTCTAATGTTTGGATACATTCCTAACAATTACTATGATATAATTAAATAATTATTATTCTAGAAAAATTTACATTATAAGCACATTTAAAACATGGTTATATCATGATATTTATAATTCTTATTTCATGATTTTATGATATTCCTTATTAATTTCTATTTTATGATATACTGTTATACACATTGGTCCTATAAAAATTATTCTAATTATAATAATCATGTTTCTTTATGATTTTCCCCTTACTATGATTTGATCTAAAAAATTATGTGATGTATCTTGATCATATATTTGAAGAAAAATTGACCAATTTATAAGTGATATATGTCAACAGTTTTAATTATGATTTTTTTATATTATATAGTGTAGATGTATTACTTCCAAAAGTAATTATGTTTTTTATTTTGAGAAATATTTTTAATTCTTATAATACTAGAAAAGTATGTATGTTAGCACCATATCTAGGAATTTATGTATAAGGTGATCCATCATACCTATCATCATAGTATCATATATATAGAAATCACTTGGATACTCTAGGAATTGAGTGAATATTGGTCATACATTACAGTGTTTATAAAATAATCAATATTTATGGAATGAAAAAATAATTTTGAATGTTGCAACACTTTAAATATTCATTATAACCCAATAAATATAAAAAATTGATATTAATAAATCAATTTTAGAAAATAAATTAGAATAATTAATACTATAGATCTTGATATCGAATACTACACACATATCATAGATTGATATAATCAGTTATCACTCTTTATATGTGAACTATAACCATATTGTAGAAAACAATATTATTGTATTAATAATATTGATAATACTTAATCAGGACCAATAATAAAATATAATAGATTCCAACATGTTAGGATCATAGGGAATTACCATATAATGGAATGAATTTGGGTATTGAGTTAAATTTTTTCACACTTTATTCTATTTTGAAATCATGTTCACATAGTTAGTTAGTACAAAAAGTTTTTACCCACTCTTATATATCATATGTATGTAAATATATAAAAAAATTAAAATTCAATTTTATTTATATTATTAATTATGTGGAGACTTCGTCCAATGTAGAACAATTCATTGTCACCATAATTGACATTCCTATAATCAGTACATGATTAAAATGTTTTTTAGTAAAAACACATTCGATGAAGTGTCACTACCATCGCTGATTTTCATCCCAGTACCTTTAAACATGTAATCTTATGTAGTCATTGAAAGATCAATTGATTAAAATTTTTGTCTATCATTGAAAATTGTTTTATCTAGCCACTGTTAATGTAAAATGACATTTCATCCTTGTGTTATAACATTCTCCCAATAAATTATTCATTAATAACATTTTCTATGTCCTATAGAACATTTTAATGTTTTATTTTAAAAATATTTTTCCTCTTGAACCTTATTTTTAAACATTTTTTATATTTAATGTTGTTATGTGTATTCCATCATATTTAACATCTTTAATCCATGTATAAATGATCTCTAATAAATATTAATATTATAATATAATCACAAGTGAAATGATTTTATAAAATATATATGATTTCATCTTGTGAGAGGGATATATAATTTTATACTTATTTTTAATTCCCCCAAAAAATGGTGTGGTTTACTGTCTCTATAATGTGGTTCATAAGGTTAAAAAATTAATTTCAAAATTAATTTCTAAAATATATCCTATAATTTTTTCCACTTTTAAATATGATAATTTTTATCTTCATTACAACATTATGGGTATTCTTTTACCCTTGGTATTATGTCTTATATTTATATATCAGGCTATCAGATTCAAGAAAAAAATCCAATTTCAGGAATTATTCTAAATGAACTATCCATTTTGTATATGGATAATGAAAATCATTATTCAATGAAATAAAATCAATATAATATTTATTTATCAAGATTTTATACATTTTTATAGGGATATTAAATAAAACGTTTCATTATAGAGGTATTTTTTTATCTATCCCATTTTATAAAATAGCTTTACTGAACCTTCCATTGAGATGTATTAAACCATAATGTGATTCAAAAACATTTAATTTTATTAATTTTATTACAAATGGGTATACTATTAAAGATAATAAAACACTATAATTTTCTTATGTATGGTGGATAATAGATTTAGTATTTACCTTTACCAATATGGAAAATTTTCCTCTAATATTCTAAAATATTCGAAACAATAGTTGTACATGTCAGGACATATATAAGAAACCATAGTGTTGTACAATATCATTATATAATACCCCATTATACTAATCCAATATTCTGGAAACTCCATCAAATATTCCATTATTGTTTATATAATAGATTTCTTGATCATTTTACCATATTTGTAACAACATGAGCTATAGTTTAAATAATTTTTGTGTTCAGAATCAACTGAATTGGGTTTTCTAACATCCTCTTATCAATTTACCAATTTATGAATTCATATAAACAAAAAACTTTTCCAATAATAATAATGAAATTAAATTTAATATTAATTATTATGGAATGAATTTTTTTAAATATAAGTACACATGTGTTATTGTTTTTTGTGGGAATGAAGAGTAAAGTGGAGTGTCTCAATATTAATTTATGAATATGAAATCCTAAATATCTATGGTGGTTCAAACTCTTTTTCAAAAGTCAAATATTAGTAAATAATAATTACTTGAGAATCCTCTACATAAATCACCCATCTCATATGTCTCCTATCTTCCCATATTCCAAAACATATCTCCCTTTACATAAATCCCTTTAATATTATGATATAATTTCTTATTTTCAATCTATTAAAAATTAAAAACTATCCTAGTATATTTTATACAATATTAAACTAACCCACCTTTATAAAAACCCCAAATGAACATTGTATAATACTCAAAATATTTTTATTCATAATTTTATCAAAGTAAATTACACATTTTTAAAACATTACTGATAACACAAACCTTAAAGATAAGAGAATTTTCTCCCAAAATTCAAGTTATTTAGAAGGGATAAACAATATGGTTAACCTAATTAGTTTTGAGAAATTCAATACAATTTATTTTATAAACACATTTTCTATTTAACCCGAAATGGGTAACTATTCCAAATATATAATTCCTTTATCAATCCTTTATTTAATGAAATGATATTTTATCTAAATGTTTATCATATTTAAATGATGGAATGTAATGTTTCTCATATTAACAGTATTATTATTATCCATTGATATCTACATATGTGAGTTTACTTATTTTTACATGTTTATAAATTTTGTTCTTCACATAAATGAACATTGTTTATGATTAAGTAATCACAATGTACTCTTCAACAAGTATATATAGAAAAATATAATATTCTTTCTTCCATAGTAATAATATGATCTTTTTTCTAGAAAAAAATTACAATTGAATTTGTATTTCGGATCATTTTATATCAAATTCCAATCAGAAAAAATAACACACAATAATTTATTATCATTATTAATATATTTTCCACCATTAAATTTTTATAACAGCGTATTAATTTTGTTAAACATGTTACATTATTTTGGAATTAATTGTTTCCCAGATACTTGGAAATTGATAAAAATCTATTTAACAAAATTTTTACTTGATGAAAAATAATATTATACTGATTTTATTATACTCAGTAATGATGAATTAATTTCCACTCAAATATTTTTAAAATTTATTTTTTGTTTCATGGGATGCTAACATGGGTTTCCATCCACCATGTAAAATTTCATCAACACCTATTTTGAAGGTTTCTATTCTAAAATTAATTTCTTATTAGTCATTTGTGTTCTACGAATTCCAAGAATGAATATGAGTTTACATATCAAACATATTTCAATCATGATTCTCATTACTCTAAAAATATATTGAGACTTGTTTCTCTTTATCCTATAAGAATAATAATATAATTGTATTCCATCATTATGAGTCTTTATTCTAGAGTCATTCTGACATATAAGTTATGATAAACATCAACTAATTTAAATTAAATATAGTTAAAGAATAAATCAATCATTAATTACCATGGTGATAATGATATCATAAATTCATTCAATTTTATAACTTTTATATATCAATTTATATCAGAAATCTATTGTGTTTATCAATATATACATATACGTATAGTATATATTTTTTGATGGTTAACACAAAATTAATTTGGTATATTTTAAACATTTTGTTTCTTTAATGTATAAGAAAATAATTATTTCTTCTAATATTTCCTCCATAGTGAAGGTATTATATCTCTCAAGAATGTGAATATAAAAATAACATTTAAAAATTAATGGTGATTCATCCATCACTATATGGCCATTTTCATTCACTTTAACTCGAAAACGGATTTAGTTATAATTATATATTTTATTTATGGAAATGTTCCCATGTATCATTATTCTAATTTATTTTAACTTCATAATTCCTGTATTTTACGTAAATTTGAGGTTATGATACTTCATAAATGTTCCGTGGATCATTAAGTTATTATATTTCTTTTTTTATTCAAAAATTTTATCTTTCTTGTTTGAAAAAGTTAATATTTATAACATAAACTATTCCAACCAAAAAATTATTTCTCCCAATTTTGATCTTCATTTGGATATATGTATTGAGTCTTCGCTTCTAACTTCATTATCCTATATAAAATATTAATAATCACAATTTAAAGAAAATTATAATTTTGGGAAGTAAATGTCCTCATAAATTTTTTTATATTCATATTCACTATTTAAATGGTTTTATTTTTCATCCTAAAGTATAGTGTTATTTTAATTTCAAATATCATTAACATTTTTTTATAAATTAAAATTTAATGTTTTACTCTTGGATGATTATATAATAAATTTTCCATCATTTCCCTCACTTCCATGAATCCCTTGTTTAAATTAATTGTTTAGTATCTAAGATTTATATGCAAAGAAGAAAAATAAATTGAGACTATGTTTCTCTATACATAAAATCTATTAGAGAGAATTTCCATCAACGGGAAACAAAAATATCCAACTAGATGTAAAAACATAGTTATGAATTTCATCATTCTATTAATTTGTAGTGAAACTTTTATTAATACAGATTGTAATTTTAATTTTTTGATCATTTATCTTATCATATAAACCACTCCATTTGTAATGTATCATCATTAATAAATATTTATGAATAATATAATTCTATTTATGATATAATGTCATTATGTGATTTGAGAATTTATAACATTTTTAGGTCATAATGTAATAATCTTCTTCCCATAGAGTTTATTAGAAATTCACCAATATATCATGATATGTTTGAACACATGTATCTTATGATAAATCAATACCCCCCTGATGTTTAGATATAATCATTGGAAAATAATATTCAAAACTTTTATCCTCATTATGTTGTTTGAGGAACTGGTCTGTATAAATATATATGATCTATCTATAATATGTCCTTTAGTTTCGTTCCTTTTTATATTTATATATTCCTATTTTTTTACCTTATTGGAATGTTTCAAAAAATAATCCAAATTTCCCTTCAACATAAAATCATCATTGATAGCCTCATACATTTTCAATATATTTATGTAATATTGATTAATATATCAATTAAATTGAGGTTATAATATGTTTTTTCATCTTTTAAAAATTAAACCTGCTACATTTGATTCATAAATTTAATAAAGGTAATATATTTTATACTTTCCCATGGAAATTATGTTATGTTCTATTTCATAAGTACTTAAATATTCATTATAAATTATATCACATAACATACACAATAGTAGATAAGTTATATCTTACTGATCCTTGAATAAATGTTTAACATTATCTTTTAATTTGGTATTATGAGAACCCTAATTTTCAGACATAAAAGTTCCATTTTTCTTGTGTTATATTTTATTGATCGATTTTAAATTATCATCACATAATAAGATAACTCACATTTAAGTGTTTTTATTCCTTCATTATTTTATTTTGAGAGGTAAATTTATTATAGTGTTTGTTTCTTTATATTACACCACTTCAATCATTATTTTTATTTAATGGAGAAAAATCACCTCAACTTATATTTTATAGGATATCGTATCATATTCAACACGTTAAAAAACTAATTCATAAACTTTAATATCTAACCAAGAAATCGTAGCCAGAGGCAAAACCCCTGACAATTTATTAAAATAAAATAAAAGTACAGGAAACAATCATTACAGACCCAACACAGTTACAATAAGTACTCAAAGTCACATCCCTCACCACATCCATGATAAAAATACCCTTCATCAGTCTCTATTTCCGACACTGAACTCTCATAGTGCTTCAGAACCTTATCATAATTCCTCCTCAGATTCAACCGCTCCATCACATGAAACTCAGTGGAAGAGTACATACTCCTGATAGTAGATCTGGTAGGCATCAGCTTTGTCAAATGGGAGTAGTCCTTCCTCATCCTTCCTTATGGAGAGACAATCACCTTGTCCTGGATCACTGGTAGTGCCTTGTTCCCCACTTGTACAATCTCACTATATGATTTCCTAATCGTGTCCCCATCATTTTCCATATCACTGTCAGCAAGATCCCCCCCTTTCCAATGGTACTACATCTCTTGAGTCTTTACTAACTAGTTTTACTGAAACTGTTTATTCATATCAATCATAGCCAAACAGTGAAGCTGTTCCACCATTGCATGTTCAACATCTATCCCACCTTTACACACTGCTACATCCTCCTTTGACGCATTCTTCCAGCTTCCACTACCACCTAAAGGAGGTATCTCATCCCCAATCATTGTGCCTAACTCTTGAAAATGATTCCCCATGGGTAGTGTGATCATCACACCACTAGCAGCATTACCCTGACCACTGTAGCTGCCAATAAGATCCATAGTTCTATTACCCTTACCTCCAGAAGACACCATTTTCTTCATAGCAGGAGAAAACCCTTGCACATGGTCTATTTCATAATTTGAAACAAACCCCTGCATGCCCTTACACACAACAAAACTGCTACTCCCCTTAGCTACACCAACATCAGTCCGACTGACATGAACACGAACATCCATCTACGGCACAACAGAGGCCGCAGACTCTTGCTGAATGTCTACAGTCATGGGTTTATATGAAGGGCGTGCCACACCACCACCACCAGCACCCTTGGGATCAATTTCCCTCAGGTCATCCCCCCTATTCAGATTTTGCAGGAGCCGACGGAACACAGAAGACACCAATGGGTTTAGAGGAGTACCCGTGGATGTGTCAACAGACAATGTGCCCCGAGATCACAGATTGCATGTCGTAGGATCAACCACAATAGGTCTCTTATTCTCTGTGAGTTAGCTCGGTTCTGGTAACCTCCTGCTCTGGATTCCAACATGACATGTCAAACATGAATGGCCCAATCTCTTGCAGCTTTATCAATAATAAACCCATGATTCGTATATGACAGATTGCTTTCATCGTAATTCCTCCTCGACTGAGATATAAACCCATTCCACCAGTGGCCAAGAAATGTTATCCTCAACCCTGTATCAGGGATTAATTAGGTGGATTAGAGTAGACGTACGCACATCAGAGCACAAAAAATGACCAATCATGTTCCCAAGCATACAAAAAATCACTGAATTTTGAAAGGGTAATTGAATATTGGGATGACTTACCCAAATCTAAATGGAAGTAGGATCCCGGTTCATACAGAAGTCAATCGTCCTCCGAAATAGAAAAAATTTACAACTGTTGCAATGTCGGGGAGCGCTGGACCAAGCACGAACCAGATCTTCATTGCAGGAAAAACATATCATTTAATGAATATTATCAAGAATACCAACAACTTCTCGATCCCGCAAGTACCATTTGGAAAAGACAAACCGATCAAAGTCATCAACAAGAGGCCCTCGGGAGTTGAAGCGAGCCACTAGGGACAGATCAAGGTGTTTCTTCACTTCAGATAACTCTGAAACCATGATCGGAATATGAGGATTTCAAAGATGAAGATCAGGAACCTTCGGATTTAAAGAAATCAACAGAAAAAATAGAAGATAGTTAGGGTTAGTAAAAGGCTCAAAGGGAATCCGGGGCATCAAAGGAAGTAGAACCAGATCATCCTCCCCCCACCCGCTGCCAGGAAGGGGGGGAAAGCAGCATTCAACATGCTCTAGAGTTCCAGCATTGTGAGGTTCGAGTAGAGAGACACCAAGATATATTGGGAATAATGAATAGGTTCAACTCTAATATCTATTTTAGTCTCTTCTGATAATTTCTATTTTATGAATGATTTATTATATCTATAGCTACATCAATTGGTCTCCATGATGTGAAATATATATATATATCAGTAAAAATTACATATAAATATCAATAACCATTAAAAAATCTCTCTGATATATAAAATAGGTATACATCCTTTCTTTTACTGACACTTTTTAGGCAAAATCAACATATTTGGGATGAAACAAAATTTTATTGAATTTAAAAAATTTTAATTTTAGATATTACTTTTTTGTAATATGACTGGTTGAATCTTATTTAATGTCATTATCTTGTATGGTTTCCTTAAATTGACCTTCTCATCTTAAATATATTCTTTCTTAATCACTGTGGGATCTATATTATTTTGTTTTACATAATGAAAAAACATTTTTTGTGTAATATATTTGATCATCATTGTTTTAGGTACCCCTATAAACATTATTGCAGGTTTTTCTGAATTATACTTTATTATGGAACAAATACACAATTGATCCACCAGAAACACACCATGGGGAGCTATGCGTAGAAGATATCTAGGCATTGAATGTGCAAAAAATTAGACACTACACAATAACACATGATGTGTTGGAAGATAATATGTGTGCATACTCTACCAATCACACCATGTTACAGACAATGTACATACACTCAAAATAAATCAACACAATATTTTAGATAATAGGATATAAATTATGGAAATAAGTAACACCTTTTGTAAACATGGTTAATACACTAGTCATATATCTATTTTAGAAAACTTTTTACATATTTTATTACTAATTGTTAGACCAAATATTTTTAATCTCACTCAATAAATATAACAGATAATATACTTCTTTGGAAACACATCACAAAATTCCATGAACACGTATGCAAGTTTATCTACCCAAAAATTATTGTGGGAACGAATTGGTCATCCGGTCACACAACCATAGGAGATTCAATGATGACCCACCACTGGAATTTGGTGAGTTTCAATCTATTTTAGCATTTATCACCATACCAATGTAGGCAGTGGAAACCAATGTAACCTAAAATTTACATTCTCCAATTCCATAAATGGTACACTCAAAATTAAATATTAACAATTCAATTACTAATACACTAATCCATTAGAATATGGAATCATCCAAAAAAACATATAACCCTAAAAGATGACTCATCTATTTATAATGAACATCAGAACAAATTTTATCTTTGGTTCTCTTTATCTTATTATTTGAATTAGGATATTGAATATGATTCAATAATATAATAATATATCACCTAAAAATTATATCATGTATATCACAACACAACTCTCCTACAATTTATTAAATCAATTGAACCTATGGTAGCCGTACGTCCATCATCATATGTTCATACATTTCTCTTTAAATAATAATTTAACATTACACATTATGTTGTGCATGATGTTTCATTTGTCGTCATTATAATGTTAACAAGGAGTCATTTTACAACATTTTCATTCTATGTAGATTATGGAAATTGTCCCAATTAATGATTTGGTGATGTTTATTATTCAATAAAGATCCCACTTTAATAATGGATGAGGATTGAAGAACTTTTATTAATTTTCAAGACTTGTACCATGGTGATACATTGTTACAACACTTGAATAAGACCATGAAATACTTAATTGCATGTGGAAATATGTGAAGAACCATCCATAGTCAATATGTTGATGATGTGTTGACGATTCATCCATTGAATCTAAAGGGATGATGATTAATATATCAGATGATTTTTGGAGTTACTCCTTAGAGTACAAAACATGTGTTAATGGAGAACATATCTCTCACAACAAGAAACAACCATGCATTATGTTCTATTGCATGAGGCAAGAAGAAATGATCCATGCATCATCCACGGTTAGATTAAAGTAATATTGATGATATTTGTAATTTTCATTCCAAAATGAAAATGAAGAAGAAGAGAATAAGGCTGGTCTTTTGAAACTCTAGATATAGTGAAAAAAATTCCCATTCATTATTCTTGTACTATACACTTGGTTCATAACCAAGTATATAATATGGAATTACATAAATATAAAGGGACATCCTTGGAGGCCTACTAAAGACCTCCCATGAAGAACTTTTGGGACATGAGGGATCAATCGGGCTCGAGGGAAGCCCTCAGGGCCTGCCCCAGATGAGGAAGGGAATGTGGGTCGTCTGTAAGAACACAGGTTCTTGAACGATGTTGAAATCATGCGACAAATGTATAATGCGGTCTAGGTGTGCACTTGAGGAGCAAAGTTGAAACCAAGAGAACACACGCAAGGTGAACATAGTATGGGGCATTACAGTGGATGGAGAGGGGAGAATCCTAAGGATGTACCCCCACGACTTGTACTTTAATGAAAACGAGAAACATTGTGGAATTTTTATGTGGGACACGTTTTAAAAAACGCAATTGTAATACGGGACACTCATCTGATCTCACAAGATATCTTCACTGAAAAATCCATCCTGCGTGATGTGTTATATTCATGGTTGACCATGATCAATCCGAGCTGATACAATGGTCATGGTATAACCATCAACCTCCAACAGCATGGAGATTCACCCAATGTCGCTGCTTGTCGTCGCCACTGCCGATCCACCGTGATCGATTTCCCGACCACCATTGAAGATCAAATTACATTCACGATGATCATCCAGATGAACCGAATACATGCATGAATTAAATATTGAATGCATGCATAAAGATATATAATTATAATGCAACCAAAGCAAACAGAGATGCAGGTCCATGTCAGGATGCTCGACGCATTTGTGATATTATTTTCATGCGTTAGAAAATGTATAAACAAGAGTATAATACTCACTGAGAAAGATAGATACCACTGTTGAAAAAAGAATAAGGAAACAATTGGGATTTTTGGGTTATCACATCTACATTTGAAAATATTCAAAGACTAAGATATTGTATTTTGAAATCATTGAATAAAGCACCAGGGAGAGATAGTTTCCCCAAGCCTCGTCCAAGGCTCATGTGTTGAGAAAATTCACAATGATCTTATTCTCGAAAGAAAATACCCTCAGAGAGAGACTATTTTCACACATCCCTGTTATGAAAAATAAATTAAAGCATCTCTTGTGAGAATTAGTTCCGCACATACCCTGTTCAATGAGAAGAATCACAAACACATTGGTTCACAAAATAACTCGCACCCCCTGTGCGATGTTCCCACAATCACCTAGTAGGTTCATCGAACCATCGTAGTGTTTTTATGAGGAGGATACCACAAAAAAACCAGTGCACTTTCACCTTTTTTTTCTCCTGGGAAGACAGATCTAAGAACCTCCTTGGTTTTGTGAAGGAGTTCTGCACTCGTGGTGTGTAGAAGACCTATGTACTCCCTGTGCAAATAAAAAGACACTGAGTGCCCTCCTAATTTCATGTATAAAAATAAGACCCTTCTGTGAAAACCTATATGTATATATATTTATATATATTCTATTTTGTGTTGGATGGATTTGGGTTTTTTAAAAATCACACCCTTTGTATGAGAACAAGAAAGGGACATTGTATACATACACTGTCGTAGGAGAATAATAAGGGACCTGAGGCACTTTGTTTAGAATGTAAAGTGCATGAAAGATTCTCGTGCATGCATATTCATGAATTGAGAAATCCAAACATGGTAGAACAATCCATATATAAAATATACCCATTTGGGATTGAACAAGAGAAAAATCAAAAAGTGTGTAAACATTTGATGAAGAAGGAGGAAATTGAAAGAAAACACCCCGTTTGAACACTAATTAAAATTAAAAAAATAAAAAAAGTGTGTGAGTGATATTAAATGAGGAAAAGAAAGAGTAAGGGTGTGTTCTAAAAGGTTTACACCCATTTGGGTTTTCACTTAATAAAGACGAAAATAACTGTACATGCATGCTTTCACATGCACATGTGAAGAAACTAAGATGGAAAAATCAAGATTAACAGTGAACATGTGTATAAAAGAATCATAAATTCCATGCAACTCATGCATAATGAAGAATCAATTCAGATGATTCCATGTGAGCTGATCCTTAGTGTTTGAAACATCACATAATTATATGTGATTCTTGACAAGAAAACAAGTTGATGTTTTAGTGCATTCAGTAGTTTCACTAAATAATAAGAATTTATGATAATCAAATACAAGAGGTATTGTATCCCATTCAATCCATGCATGAAGTGAATGAGTATTATTACTGAATTCTGAAATATTTAAAGAAGATATTCTATCTGAGTTAACAGTGATTGTGAATTCCCGAAAGAGATAGTGTTGATATTGTGCAAGATCATTCATGAATTTTATATTCTTGAAGAATTTGTGTGCACCATTGGCTCACATCATAGTGAGGCCAAGTATTCTTCAGAATAAGAAGAAATAATTCTCTATGTATTGTTGAACTGATAACTGATCCACTCATGTGATAAGAATTATCGATCAAGGACAACCGAACATACCAAAGGCTATTGAAGAATCTGGAAGAGATATACAGGAAAGTGTGATTCAAAAATCTTTTGGGGGAATATCATTAGGTCATAAAAAATTAATAAATTATGAACTTAAAGAAGGAAGCATCTTGTGTGACTTGATATCTAGAAGAACCCTGTGAGATTCAGGGAGGAGAACAAGTCTTTAAGTGGGACTCTGAAGAAGGCCAGTGGGACTATGGTAACACTGTGTGCAACAGAATAATGAACCTCTTGTAGGTATTAAGAGAGATACATTGGGAATCTGTATCAACTATTGTAATTACTAATAGAGTTATAGTGGAGGATCTATATTGGGTAGAATAAACAACATATCAAGGAGTAGGTCTTTGAACCAAACCTTGTAAATCCTCATGTTTAGTACCTTTACATATAAATCATCATTTAAAGAAAGGTTGAGAGACACAAGAAGAGTGTTCAGAAAATTTAACCATCCATAGAGGTTTAATTTGTAAGAATAAATTAATAAAAAGATTTAAAGGGATCACTTATTCACCAACTCCCCATCTCAGTGATTCACACTGATCAGGGCACTTCAACTTGTATCTGAGGAAGGCTTCCTCTAAAAGATCCAAAAGATTCATTATGAAGTGAATATTTGAGGAGATCACTGAACAAACACAAATAGAGATATCTGTGAAGTCATAGAAAAATATAAAGAAAAAACAGTAAAGGATGATGAAGAAGAATAATACTAAAATTGGGGAGACACCTTCTACTAAGGTAATCTAAAATGTAAAACAAATGAGAATAAATATAATTCTTCTAATGCATACTATTCAAGTATTGATAATGATTGATCAATTAGTGATCTTAAATCTATACTCAATGATCATATATATAAATTCCCTGGATAAGTGGAAAGACATATGGCTATAATAATTAGTGATCTTCAAAATGAAAAATTACAACTGGAAGAAGAATCTAATGCCATGGAAAAAGCATTTTCTAAAATGGTTGGTATATACAACACTCTCATCAAACTAGTGAGGGAAAAGGAATAAACAATTTATATTTGAAATGAGTGACATGCTCATGTTAATGATGAATTGCAGGGAAGTATTTGTGAGAAATAATTCTATGAGATTGTATTTGTGGAATCCTTCCATGAATTTGATAAGAATCTCAATGTTTCTATTGTTGTAAAATATGCACAACTAGAAGCCAATACTAACTGGGTAAAGGATCATAATATGTCACTTCAAGAATAAATAAATATGTATGATGATGAAATTATAAAGCTGAAGGAGAATTAATAAAGTAAGCTGAGATCAGTTGATTATGATAATAACTCCCTCAACATGATGTGTTTAGAGCTCGAGGTGAAATTGAAGAATCAGTAATCACTATAAGATGGAATTTCCCAAATATTTGAAAGAATATATGTTTCCATTCAATTTTGAATTGAGGAATATGATTCCAATATGAAAATTATATTATCCTCTAATTCAATGGAAAAATCTTCCAAGAAAATGTATCCCATAACCTAGTTATTTATTTTTCAACTAATGTAGTTTCATCTTAATGTACATGATCAAATCCAAAATCTAGAAATATACGGTGTTATAAAAATTCCAATACATCCATAAAAACATCAACGGTGGATACTGGAATTACATAGGAGAGAAATTCCAAAAAGTAATCTCCATGGAAGGGAAGATATTTCCTAAACATCTCACTAAATCTAGCGATATAGATACTACAGGTAAAAGATAGAGATTTTTTTGTTTTTTTTGGTGTTTTTGGATGATTTTCCCTCATGATAATGATTGCTAGAATAATTTTTCAGCATATGACAATTGTGGAAGGCCTGCATTCAGGGAATGCTGACATGACAAAATGAAACATCCTACAAAGCAATGGAAGAATGTACAGATGAAGAAGGATTTTTCAACAAAGAACTAATTTTAATATCTTGTACACTTCTGTGATAATTTCAACAAAACTAGTCACAGTTATGATGAGTTTCAATTTAGTCCTACCATGGCTTAAGAATATGTTGACATGAAGAATAAAAAAACAATTGTAGGAGAATGAAAAATGTGTTGAAAAGTCTTTCATTGGGAATGTGAAATACATTTAAGTCAATAAAATAGTGAAAGAAATTATTCTCAAGAAGAAGTTTAATCCAGATTCTATGAATATCATCTCAACAACATAAATATTCTTATACTGTGGAATGTAAGGTCATACCATGGATCATTAAAAACAATCCATGGAATTAAATGGAAGCAATCTAAAATTTAAAGGATAATCAATCCATAAGAATATAGGATTGATTGAAAATATTATTGAAGATAATTTTGATATGATGCCTAAGAAAGATAACTTGAAAGCATTGAGGAATCCATGTGGAATCTCCAAGCCAGAAAATTCCAAGGAGTGATTAGTCATCTATAAAATCAATTGATAATTTCTAGAGAACAACCACGAGGTGATGATGAACTACTAACTAATTACATGAAAAACTAAAACAGATAATTCCAAAAGAAGGAAAATTTGAATATCATGAGAGGTTATCAGCACATGATAACCCAAGTGTCTCTCCACTACTATGCGAATGGTTCAAAAAGGATGAAAATCATGAGAAAAAATGCATAACTATTTTACCTGGCCAAATGGAGAGGTTGAAAATTTAAAATCATGCACGAATGGAAGATACTTTACTGCTTCCAGAAGAAAAGGGAAGAAAACCACACATGTTGAATTTAAATAAATATAATGGTTCCATGATGACAATTAATGATGAAAATGTCAAATAGAGATGAAACACTAAAATGAAGAGTACGAGACACCTTGGAGACATAAGGAATGGATGTCCTGGGTTGAGATAAATTTCTACACCCTAGTGATTCTATTAATAAACTCACATGTGTTTCATATTATCCAACTATATTTCTGTTATATACATGTTCTTACATTTAAATGATTTATGGGTGAATTTCATACTCAATATGACTATTGGATTATAAATGTGGAGAACTACAATTTGGACTCATTATTTATGATTTGATAGTTTCTTGAGGTGATCAATAATGGAATATTATCAACATGAATATCTTCAAGCTTATTTGATGATATTCTCCACCATAGTAAATCAAAGGTTGTCCACCCCTTGAGGTGGAGTAAAAATTAAGGAGATGATAACAAGGATTATGTTGAGACAAACCTTGAAATCCATATCATCTCAAAAAGTTGATGTTGAGATTTTCCAATCACACTTTCATCTGTTGTTTTTAATTTTATATATCATGTAAATTATGGGGGGGAGTGCTTGATTGATGACAAAATGAGATAAAAGGTAGAGAATTATCTTTTCACATGAACTTTCTAATATTTTTGGTGATGTATGAGCAGGATTTAGCATTTTATTGATAAGTATCACTATTTACAACCCCTATTATAAGAGTAGCTAACTTCGTAGCATGATTTTTTATTGATGGTTGTTTATGGACCGAACGTAAAATTATGGACATATCTCACTTATAATCTACACAAGGTTATCACAAGTAGACTTTGGGTTGATTGAAAAAATTATCTTTTTTAATTGAACTATGAGACATCATCCCTCTCTTATAAATATTCTAATTGATATTATTCAAAAGTAGGAGGACATGTTTTTAAAGATACCCCACTAATACCTTTTCATTTGGTTACCAATAATGAGGAGAAAATATTGGAAAACATATTGACTCATTCAAAGTGTGCTTAAGTAATATTGAAAATAAGATAGAAAGGGGGAGATAATTGATCATGGTGTTGCATTTGTTGTCAATAAGAAGTCAATAAGGATTCATTTTTTGATATGTGCATGAAATGGTGATTATGGAAGTTTTCTTAATGATTAAAGTCGTGAGGTTAATAGTTTAGTGAATATCCCATTTTAATAATGGAATAAAATTGAAGAACTGGTCATATGTTCCATGACATGTATCAAGGTGATACATTGTTTCCACAATTGAAGATGTCCATTAAATACTCAATTGCATGTATAAATAAGTTAAGATCCATCCCTAGTAACTAACTTGATAATGTTTCTAAGATTCATTTGATGAATCTAAACAGATGAAGTTTAAAATATTCAATGATTGTTTGAGCTACTCCTCATATTCTTAGAATGTGTTAATGGAGAACACATCCCTATCAACAAGGAGAGCCCATGCATTATGTTTTAATGCATGTGGAATAAAGAAATGATCAATGCATCAACCATGGTTTGATTAATGAAATATTGATGATATTTTGAATTCTCATTCCAAAACGAAAATGATGATGAACTGAAGAAGGTAGGTGGTTTAAAATTCTTGAGATAATGAATAAGGTGGACATTCAATATTCTTATACTATATACTTGGTTCTTAAACATGTATATAATATGGACTTACTTAAAAATAAGGAGGTAGCCACAGAGGGATGTCGATGACTTCACCTAAAGCACATGCGGGACCCTTGTTGTCAACCTCACTCGTGGGAAGCCCTCAAGGCCAGCCCCATATGAGGCAGGGCGTGTGGGCTATGTATAAGCTCATAGGTGCGTGCACGGTAGTGAAACATGGTCAACATGCATAGTGGGAGCTAGGTGCATGCCTGAGGAGCAGAGTGGGCACTAAGAGTGAACTTGTCGAGTGAACATGGTACGGTCTGACACCGTTGAGGGAGAGGGTAGAATTCAAACAATGTTCCATTATGGATTGTTATTTAAATAAACCAAAAACATTGTAGTTTTTCGATGTGGGAAGCGTTTTCCAAAACACGAATGTAATCCTGGCCGATCATCTGATCTCATGATTGATCTCGACCACAGGCTTCCTCATCCATCATGAGTTATAATTGTGGCCATCCATGATCAATCCAAGTTGATACAACGATCTTGGAATAATATTCAACCTCTAACCACAATGAGAGTCACCTAACACCATTTCTCTCTATTACCACTATCGATCCACCGTGATTGAGTTCCCGACCACTATTTAAGCTCAAATCTCTTTCACGATGATCATCCAGATGAACTGAATACATGCTTGCATTAAAAATTTTCATGCATGCATCGAGATAGAGAATTCAAACATGGACTATGAAAATGGAGTTTTGAGGCCACTTCAGGATGTTCGATTCATTTGAGATATGAATTTCATGCATTTGAAAATACATGGACGTGTTTATAATACTCACTGAGAATGATGGGGCCTACGGTTGAAAAAGAAAAAGAAAACAACCATGAATGTAGGATATCTCATCCACGTTTTACAATATTCAAATCCGGTAATATCAAGTGTTGAAAGATTTAAATCCCATGGAATATCACACTGATTTGAATAGTGATCCTTTCCTATATATACAGATCACTTGAATGAGGATCAGGTGTTGAGAAAATTGAGAAAGCTCTTGTTCTCTAAATAACAGAGCACCATGGAGAGACAGTTTCCATGAAGCACTTATACACAATGGAAAGTCACCCATCTCTTGCACGAAGGAGTTCTGTACATTCCTTTCGTGACGAGAAGTACTGTGAACCCCATGGTTCATGAAAGAAATCACATTTAATATGAGAAGTTACAAAAAACACGTGATATATTTTTTTACCTCTCGTTGTGTCTTTGTGAGGAGTTTCATGTGGGAAAAACAATCGGTGCACTTACAGACTTGTTTTTTTATTGAGATGATAGAACGAAGAACCTCCATGGTTATGTAATGGATGTTTGGACCCATGGAGTGTAGAAGACTCATGCACTCCTTGTGTGAAGAAGAAGACCATGTGTGACCCCTTGTTTACAAGAACAAAAATAAGTCCCTTCTATCAAAAATATATATTTATATTCTGTTTTGTGTTTTCAAGATTCGGGTTTTGTGAATATCACACCCTTTTCCTGAAAAAAATATGACAGTGTATACATACACTACCCTAGGAGAAGAAGATGGGCCCCGAGGCACTTTTTGAAGGAATGAAACTACATGCCTGATTTTCATGCATGCATATGCACGAATTGAGATACCCATGCATTCAAGAACAAGGCATTAATTAAGGATACCGATTAGATTTTGAATAAGAGAACAAATAAAAATGTGTGTGTACACATTTGAAGAAGGAAAAACAAATAAAATGAAAAAACATCATTTTAACCCTAAATAAAAAGAACCAAATACGAGAATGTGTGTGTTATATTAAGTGATGAAAATAAATAGTAAATTGGTTTTCTCAAAAGATTTCAACCATTGGAATTTTCACACAATAAAGATGAAAATAATTGTTCATGCATGGATGCACATGCACATGCGAAGACACTCAAAAGGAAGTTCCCCATTTATAGTGCACATGTGTAAACAAGATGAAGTAATGACATGAAACTCATGAATGAAGCATAATAAATTCAGATGATGCCAAGTGAGATAATACTTAGTGTTTGAATAATCATATATGTGTAAGTGATTATTGCTAAGGAAACATGGATAATTTTTAGTGCATCCACTAGTTTTACAAATGAAGAATATATTGAGATATTAAAACAAAAGAGGTATTGGGTCCCATGAAATTCATGCATGAAGTGAATGAGTATTATTATTGAAGCCAGACCGAGTTAAAGAAGATCTTCCATCTGATTTTAATGTGTTTGAGAATCTATAAAGAGAGATTGTGATGATATTGTGAAAGATCATTATTTCATGTTATATTCATGAATATGTTGTTTTCACCATTGGAACAAATCTTATTGAAGCCAGGTCTTCATCAGAAGAATAAATAATTTCACAAGAATTATTGAACTATGAACTGATCAACACATGTGATCAAAATTATTGAGCAAGGCCAACAGACCATACTAAGGCTATTAAAAAGGTTGAATAGAAACAAAGGCTAGTGTGATTCTAAAAGCATGTGTGGGAAGATCATATGATCATCTATAGTGAACCAAAGAAGAACCTAAATAAGGATGCTTTTCCTATGACTCAAGAGCTTGAATAACTATGTGAGATTCATAGAGGAGAAGGAGTCTTTAGTGGGACTCTAAAGTAGGCAGGTGGGACTCTGGTAACATTGTGTGATGTAGTATAAGGAACATCATGTGGGACTCAGGATATATACTTTGGGACTGTCTATAAACCATTGAAATTGATAAAATAATTATAGTGGAGAATCTGTGTTTGGGAGAATAACCAACACAGAAAAGAGTTGGCCATTGAACTAAAACTTGTATATCAATGTGTTAAGTGACTTTACATTTACAAAATCATTCAAGGTAAGGTTGCGAGAGACAAAAAAGAGTGTATTGAGGCTTTAACCATCCAAATAGGTTTAATATAAAATAATTAATTAGTAAAATAATTGAAAGGGATCACTGATTCACCCATACCCCTCTCAGTGATTAAAAATGATCTCAGCACTTGACATTATTTTGATAATGAATTTATGGACATGTTTACTGACAATATATTCCCAATTATATTGATTAGAACTTTCTATTTTTCTCCATATTATATATGAAATTAAATTTTAGGTGAGTGAGATTAATCCATGCATGCATTATTGGATTTTGATCCATGTAAATTGAGATATGATGATCATAGAATAACAAGATACATTCCTATTCAATTAAAAGTGACACGAATGAAAATATCATCTATATTAATTATTTTCCTTTTTCCATTGATTCATTAAATTCTACCTTCATCATGGAAAATTATTCCATTAGTTTCATTTTTAATATGAAGGTAACTATTCATTACCATGTAAACACATAACAGGTTATACTCTTTGGATTTTCTAAATCACCCACATGGTCTGGTTCAACATTCCCATATAGGGTAATGTATATCCTGAAGTATAAGGTTGTACATCTCATTACATTAATATATCATATGATCTATTTCAAAACATCATAGTATTTTTATATGTATTGGACTTGAAATAGTTGAAAAGTCACACTACATGTGTCATTTCTAGATAAGTGCACACAATGGTTTATATTATAATTCTAATCACCATTTTAAAAAAACCTTCTATTTCCAAATATTATGGTTCCTACTACAATAAGGTGAAGTTACAGATTCATTTATAATAACCCATAATATAATATTGTGTCTAACATAGGGATCAGTATCAACGAAGTCGTGTCAGTCATCCATTTTATTCTCCTAAAATATTATATTTTTTTAAATTTTCTATACTTGAATTAATTTATTAAATTCAATAAGGAAGTGAGTATAAGAATAATAATATCATGGGAAATAGATTATTAACATAAATAAATAAAATAAGAAAAATATAGAGAATAATTTTGATTCAATATCAATAACCAAACATAAAATTACTAAAGAAATTGATTATTAAAAGTATACATCACCCAATGTATGTATAATCACCAATAACATGCCACTCTCACAAAAATAATTTATCCCTTATTCACAAAACATCTTCAAGAACATAAGTACCAACCATGAAAATGAAATATTCACCCAATTAGACCACTCTAGTATAGAATCACTTCCTAGCCAAAGTGATGCGCATGGGATTAAAAATCAAACAACATCAACTAGTTTCTATATTGATATAACTAATATGATAAAGAGATGAATATATCAGGGAAAACAATTGAAAACATTTCCTACTGATGTTACTTCAACACATCAACATTATGATATGACAAGAATTAAAAAGAAAAAATGATGATCAACATGATTTATGGATCTTCATAAAGAATATATCTTCACTTCCAAGCTATATATTTTTGATAATACATTATTATATGTAGTTTGGAAGTCCTAAAATAGGGATTATGAATAATTAAAAATACTCTATTTATATATTAGAAATAAATTTATAGAAAAATGAAATTGGGGAGAAGGAGAACTGAATTTGATCATGTTCCAAATAATTTCATTTATTTAGTATGTATTGATCCACTTATTTGAATGTGAAGATAGAAAATTAATGAAATAAAATATAATAGGAAAAAAGTTATCCACATGGAGAACTTTTTTGTGCTCTTCATTTTCTCCTTGTGCCGTCATAGTGAGATTAGTAATGATCCTTTAATAATATCTTCTTCTGTTTGAATTATCAGGCCAATAAGTTACTAGGATCCCAATCCTTGATATTATTCATTTTGAAATCACAGGGTTAATTATCTATGAAGTGAGTATTTTTCAAATCATCTATATATTTCCACAATCTATTAATCCTTTTATTTCACACATTTTTCTTCTATTCAGCAAAAATAATAATAAAATATTTAATGTTTAATTTGATACAAGATACTATAATACATAAATTATCCTCAATAATTGGTTCCTTTTTATGGCTTCAAATTTCTCATTTTTATTTTTTATAACACCTACATGACTTTAATTTACTTTTATATCTCTAACATTACTTCATGCGCATGTTAAATATGCATCAAAAGTCTAGTGCATCATATCCTAAATTTTGTTTTAAGGCCTTTATCAATGTAATATTTCATATTGATCAATGTTTGAGATCAACATGGATCTCTAAAATTTCCACCCAAACTCATCAATAAATACAGATGATGAGAAATGTCATTCAATAATTAAAAAAATTCCTAATTTAATTACAATCATAAAAATATCAAATGAAGGTGTAACTAGTTGGAGCATAAATAAATACCCATTTGAAGATTCGTTAGGAGTAAATTATATAAAATAAATTCCCATGGTAAATAAAATGTGTATTACTACAGTCTTCAACATTTTATTGGTGTGACAACATTAAATAATTGATTCCTATTCAATTAAAATTAAGAATCACATAGTCATTTTCATTATTTATGTTTCTCCCTCAATCTAGTGTTCCTACTTACTCTACTAGGATTAAAACACTATTTTATAATTATGTTGAACACATCTCTTGCACTATTACATAGATCAGTGACTCTAACATTTGAGGATGTTTAGAGCCCCCTTCATCATTTTTGTAATCATATTTTTGGCCATGGAACATAAATAATTATTAAAACAAATTTATCTTGGTTATAATCATTTGATAACCTTCCTCTCAACCACACTCAACATAAAAATAGAAGTGTTATTAAATTATACATTAATATAAAATCACTATTTCTAAATAGTTTTATAATAGAATCAAGATTATAGTTACATTGTTCACTATGGATTAATCGACATTGAGGGTACCATTAATTCGTTGAGTGATGTACAGTTCACATGCTCACATAGATGATCTTACCATAAAATATTATCTCAAGTGAATATATACTTCAAAGGTGCGACTTGACCTTGATACATAGTCTACATTATGGTTCCATGAATTAATCCATGTCTATTCAGAGCTTCCAATCCTGGTCTTCATCCTTGGTTCACAATAGTTTTTCATTGAACTTTATGGTCTTTCAGTAAGTAAAGGAACTCAATATGCTTGAAATGTTTTGAATTTTTTTATTTTCTACCATTTTCATCACTTTTTTTGTAGGCTTGAGGTAGTTTGGTTAAAAATAATTTGGTCAGTCTCAAGTATCCTCTTCCAGATGGTCTTCCCTTTGTCATTTTTTCTATGTGGTAGGATGATTATAATCTTGTGGTATGTTGGTCATGGATACATCTATTTCTCCACGTGGAATCTCTATATAAATCATTAATATAGTCCATCCTTTGAAAAAATTTCCACATGTGATCAATTGACTAAATCCATGAACATTTTTTATAGAAACTGGAAACTTTTTCGTAGGTCCAAAATATACACAAAAGACACAATTAATTTTAAATAATTAATTAAAAATACCACAAAAACTACATCAACATATAATTAAAACATTAAATTTCAAGTTGTGACTTTAAAATAATTCCAAAAAAATATAAAAAATTAAAATCGCGGAATTTTGAGAGATAATCTTCTAGTCCTGACAGAAAAAAATAGATTTTAAAAAATTAGTAATACCAAATTCACCAAAATTATTGAAAATAATATATAATACAAATAAGGAAATTTTAATTAAATTACCTTTAATATTTGAAGATCCAAAACATCAATTTTATTATAATCATAAAATATTTACATTTTTACGCAATTTACGCAACATCGACAAATTATCCATAAAAATGAAATTTTAACTTCAAAAAAATATTTAAATCATCAAAAAAGATCTTCAAAATGTTATTATAAACCCACCACATTAAATTACCCCACACATAACCAATTGTATTCTTGACCAATAAAATGAGTTCAATTAACAATATTATTCCAAAATACTCAACATGAAAAACTTCAAGACACATTCCAGAAATGATGAAATTCATTAATTTTTTCATTATTGAAAATTTTAGGCCACTTAAATGAGTTTCCCTCACATGACCATATTAATTTAAATTCAAGTTCTATTTCTAAGAGTGTAGAAATTTTATATTTGAGTGGAGTAAAAAAACAATAACATGCTTAAATTATAGTTGTATCTTTTAAATGGGATATTTAAATCAAATATATATTTTAATCCTAAAAAATAATACTCATAAAATTATTTTATATGTCAATTTTTTCCTTATTCAATAGAGTTCAATATTACCCTCACCTAAATGACTTCATTTATGTCAATTAGGCACATTTTTTGAATTTTTTCTGGCCATGACTGTAAAAATCATTTATTAAATTATTGAATTGATTTTATTCATTGGAACATAAATAGTTCCTAATGTCTAATATATTATCTACTGGATACCAATTTTCCATTTCACTATAGTTTCAATGTTCTTATATGGAAATCATATTAGTTATCTCATATTGGTGTTATATTTCACAAAGTCCATTTTACAAGGTTCATGTTTAAACATATTTTTTCCTAAATTTCTAATTCCAATTACACAAATATTTATCATAAAACACTCTTTTTACTAGTTCCATAATTTATAATCAATTAAATTTGTGAAAACAATTCACCAAACAATCAGCAAATTCTAGTAATTTTAAAATTAATGAAATACATTGAAAAATGATATGTATTTTTTACCCTGGTAAAGATACAATAAATTTTTATTTTTCAACTAAAATACCTAGTAAAAAAAACGTAAATAAAAAACATATTGATTTAATTTATAGAAAAATATAATATCTTAATCCTAAAATTAGACCTCAAAGAGAAGAAATTTTTAAACAAATGGAGTTTTTTTATGTTTGAAACACTTGAGGATATCTAAGGAATATATTTAGACCCATATCCCCCATAAATAGGACCAAAAATTATCCACAATATAGAATAAAATGTGATATAATATTTTATACAATTTTGTTCGATGAAATAGTTTCTATTTGGATGTAAAAAAAGAAATTAAGTGCTTTAAGAATGTTCATAAAAATATTTCATGACAACCTAATCAATGTTAAATTTTTTTTATGGTTCATGTTATTTATTTATAAAATTTATTGAATTCATAACTTAACTCTAATGTTTGCATATTAATATTTATAACTCTGAAAGTCCCATTTTAATAGGTGCTATCCAGATTTGAATTTTTAATTAAAATTATTTTCAACACACCTTATATAACAAAATTTTATACCCAACAAGGATATTCAAACTCACTCAATATTAACTAAAAAAGAAAATAACCCCCCCACACATAATTCCAAGATATTATAAGTATATAATGTGACTTATATTAAATAAAAACATAGTTATATTCCAAAATTTTCAGTATTAAGATAATAATAACTATCTAATGTGACATAATTTTTTGTTATTTAGAAAAGAAAACTTGTTGTGCAATTGATTTCCATAAAAGTTACAAATAAAAAAATTAAACATTAAAAATCCATTTGAAAATTTCAAATAAAATCCATCAAATTTGAGTAAATAATTTTTGATAAAAATTACTCAACCACTATCTCTTATTATAATTGACTTTTCATTTCAATTTCTTGTTATTGGTAGGCTTTAATGGTTGATTCTTATCTGCAATGTGGTTATATTCATTCGGTCACCCCACAACCAAGATAATGCACTACCTAGATATTATCTAGAAGAACACATCAAACACATAAAAAAAAGAATCCAAATTTAAAATTGAAAATACAATAAACAAAATATAATCTCAATATAACCCCCAAAGTAATGCTATACTTACACATTCCATTGCTATATAGTATTGATGTAAACCCCAATACAATGGGGGTTGTTCATTATTCCACATGAATTACCAGAGATGATCCATTATTATGTCAATACTGCATATATTTTTAAGTTCCACATGTTAATCATTAAACCAATAAAACTCCTCTACTGTGTACCTTTTGTGGAGTAATGGAGATGAAAATATAATATAATGGTATTTTCCTTCTTCTTAAATGTGAGGAAGAGTATGCATAAACTATTGGAAATGAGCTCTATGATATAAATTATCTAATTATTATGTATGAAATATACATTTTTGATAGAAAAATAAATTTTTATAAACATCCTCTTTTGATCCAATGTATATATCCATCAGTAATTCATCAGAACCTCCCAAATACGAATTAAAAAAAAACAAGAGTTCTGAAATCTAATCATCATGTGTAGTCTCAATTCCTTCGAATATATATATAAGATAAAAATATGAGTTTCCTAATCAATATCAATGTACTAAAACCCATTTTCAATATCATTTTAATCAAAACTATAGCCAAATTTAATCAATTCATCCAGCATTATATTTTCTACACCCTAAATAATTTCATTTTTCTCATCCTCAACATGGAAGAGTGATCATGGGAGTGGATTTAGGGTATGAGAGAGTTAGTACAACTCTCTTAGACACTCATTAAAACAACCTAGGTCATATAAAATGACTTTTGGATAATGTGATATGATTACTTATTCTTTTTTATTCAGTTAAATTATGGGAAAATAATTATACATGTCAGCATTGTTTAAATCATTATAATGAATATAAGAAAAAATTGATGATCCCATAGATGTCTAGCTCCATTCTTTTCTACATATCCCATCTCCTATTAACCCATGAAATGCTAATTATTATATTGTTATCCAATATTAATCATTGATCTAAATATATTATCATTATAAATGATAGTAATCCCCAACATATCCATTCTTCATCCGCTTGTTTTCTATTTCCTACTCAATTCCTTTCTAGAATGTTTGATTGCAAGTTGTGGGATTACTACCATGATATTTTGGTCCTCATAGGCTATGAAGGTCACTACATGTAAATTCATTGTCCTCTATGAAGAAACTATATCCATCATTGTATGTTCCTTCCCCTCGTGATTATATTTTATTATGTAATTATTTTTTAAAAAAATTATTCATTTAAAGAGTAAAATCCATTGAAGAATCATTGATATCATTATATTTTAATTTTTATTTCCAAATATGAAATGTTTCATAATATTTTAATGGTTTGGTTCATTATAATATTCTTATGTTTCCATTAATTTAGAATAATTAGTTTCCCTCACTATTATTAGAACATAAAATTAAATAAAAGTTGAAATAACCACTAAAATAAGCATTGCCTCTCTATAAATTATACAGAAATTTTATTATGGATCACATCATAAATGGTGGTCAGAGGTATGTTTATAATCTCAGTAAATATAGCACTTTAGATAACATTGGGTTTTTTTTCAAGGAATTTGTTTTTCTCATTTTAGTGAATCTCCACCAATAATTTTTTAAAATTTTAATGATGTAAATGAAACCATAAAGACACACTGATAATAATTACATAATATTTGGTTGGAATGGGAACCAAATAACTTGAAACAAAGAAATAAGATAATAAAGGAAAATATAATAATGATATAGTATAAATTTATAGATAAATAAGGTCAAATATATGTTTACTAATATTTAAATGTCAATAATAAAACAACTAAAGGAAAAATCCTTAAATAAAAAATTCTACATAAAGTATAATCAGTTTAAAAAAAACCCAAACCTCAATAAACTAAATAATTTTTCACTGATGCAAGAACATTTTATATTATATAAACACTCTCTAAAATATAATAGAATCTGTCACGACCCGTCCTCGGGGCCCGTGCCGTGACTACCCCAAGCCCGCCTTCCATAGGCCAGGGGCTGGCGACTAGCACCAAGGCGTAAATTCCCGGTAAACAGGGAAGGCATTGCCTTTATAAGTAACAACCACCACAGAGTCAGCAAACGGAAAGTAACTACAGAGTGCAGAAAAGTAAAGGGGGCCGAAAATACAAGCCCAACTGTAAAGTACAACTGAAAAGTAAAGTACAGCAACTGAAGAAAAGACGGCGACCTCGTGTCGTCCACTGGCAATCCCACCTGAAGGGTGGGTACAGATAGCCTCCAGGCTCCTCGGGTCCCACGTCCGCTCCGAGTACGTCCCGACCAGTGGTCCACCTCCAGGTACCGTCCTGCTCCACGCCCCAACCGCGATCAGCGCTGTCCGTCGTCTGCATCCAACACAACAAGGTGCGGGCATAGCCCGTGCAGGGGTGAGTATAAGCTACTCAGTAAGGACCCCGAGACCCCCAAAGGTCTCCCGAAATCCACAAAGGATATAGCACAAAAGAAAGATGCAATCACGAAGTAACATCTGACTCGACTTAGGTATATGCCCATACATATACCTAAGTCCCCAATTCTAGCTCTGCTCACGAGCTCAAGAACAACTCAATCCACAAAGGAAAGCAAGACTCAAATCCACAAGGAGAGTAAACAGTAAATCCACAAAGGATAGTTCAACACAAACCACAAAGGAGAGTAACATAAGATTCAGCTCAACCAGGTATACTTTTTCAGATGACGTCAAAGATGATCACTGATCCATCTAAGTCGTCGGACCCACGAAGGATCGATAGGTACTAACCCCCGCAAAAGACCCACATAGGATCGGGCTCACACAGAACCTGTAGGTAGTGGCTCACACAGAACCGGTAGTAAGGACCCACATAGGATCGGGCTCCCACAGAACCTGTAGCACTGATCCACGTAGGATCGCTGAGTGCAGTAGTCGATGAAATCCACTGAGGATCTCTGCACGGTCGTCGCCGCAGTCCCCGAAGGATCTCTGCTCTGCCGTCGTCGCAGTCCACGGAGGATCTCTGCTCTGCCGTCGTCGCAGTCCACGGAGGATCTCTGCTCTGTCGTCGAAGTCACAGCCAGCGCTAGGGTTCCCGCACTTAGCGAGCTCGTTTAGGAGGGTCCGCTCCACGAGCCGAGAGGCTGATACATCAACTGACACGTAGTCCGAAGTTGATGTATCCAAAAGTTCCGTATCGACAACAGGATCTCAACGCAACAGACGGCGCGTCAATCGGACGCCCGGTCTGAGAGTTATTGGCATTTTCGTCCCAGGGGCCCGGTTGGTTTTTAGGGAAAAACCAACCCGACCGTACTCCGCCTGTGTCCGATCCTCGGGCGGAGTATGCCAAAAGTTCCGTCTCACTTAGAGGAAACTACCACAGCTGACGGTACGTCGTTCGGACGTCCGTAGCTCAAGTTATGAGCGTTTCCGCTCCGAGGGCCCGGTTGGTTTCGTGTACGAACCAACCCGGCCGAACCCAAAGTCTTCCGAAACCTTGAGTGTAATATACCGAAACGACCGTCTCGATCCAAGGATCGCGTAGCCGCTGACGGTTCGTCAATCGGAGGTCCCAGGCCCAAGATATGGGCGAAAGACCGAAGAGGGCCCGAAACGGGGGTTCTGGGCCCGGGGCAACCCGGCCCGAACCCCCCCTGGGTCGGCCGAACCGGGTCGGCCCGACCCGGCCCGACCCGGCTCGGCCGGGTCCGGTCCGGCCTGGGCGTGGCCCGGCCGGCCGGACCGGCCGGCTAGGCTTCGGCCGAGCGGCCGAATGAGCCGCCGCGGGTTTGACCCGCGGCTTTGGAGAAACGCGGCCCGCGCGGGCCGCGTGCTGGGTGGCCGGACCGCGGACACGGTCCGGCGGTTCGCCGCCGCCGCGGCTCGGCCGCTGCGGACTCCTCCGGCGGTGCGCCGGGCGCCGCCGCCCCCTTCCGCGGGCCGCCGGAGTTGCTCCGGTGGCCTGTTTTGCCTCCCGTCTGCGCCGTTGCTCCTCCCGGGAGCCGATCTTCACTGCGGGATCAACGGATCACCTTTGCCGCACGGTTCGTCGTCGTCCGCTAGATCCGCACAAAAAAGGGAAGATCGGCGGAGGGTTGCCGGGTCTTGTTTGTTAGATCCGCACCCTCCGCGTTAGTCATAAACATCATCGGGAGGAAAAGAACAACCAATCAACAATTTTAAAATAATTAAAATTGTTCGAAGATCAGGTTCTTTACTTTAAAAGAAATAAAATCACGGGAAAGGAAAATATTCCAATCAACCCTTACCTTGTCGTCGTCGTCGGACGAGAGGTCGTCGCGGAAGAAGGAGATCGTCGCGTCATCGCGGTATCCGGCGTCGCGTCGCCAATCTCCGGATCAAGATCAAACGGATTAATTTAAATCCGTTGATATTGAGTTATAAAAAAGGGGAGAAATAAACAATTCGTTTCTCACCTTAATTGCCGAACGAGAATCGGCCGCGGAAGAAGAGGCGTCGCCGAAGAACGTCGCGGGTAGAGCTCGTCGACGTCGCAGATCACGGTGTGCGTCGTCGAATTCCGGTCGCCGGCGTTCTTCGCGTTCTTCGCGTTCTTCGCGGGGAGGGTGGAGTTTCAGAGGAATTGCACAACGATAGCAATCCTCAAAAATAGACAAGTTTGTCTATTTTATTATTTTGTCAACAAACTCAAAACGCGTAAGTAACGACCCATTAAATTCGTTGAATTAATTCAACGAATGAAACAGCCCATTTAATTCACGAAATAAACCGCCCAATTAAATGGTCTGTTAAGAAATTAAAGAAAACGCGTCGGTTGACTTTTCAGTTACTTTGACGGGTTTTCGCGGGTGCGTTACTTAGCGAAAGAAACGGCGGGGCTCGTGCGGGCCCCACCTCAAAAATATCCTACCAAGGGGGTAGGATATTTCTGGATAGCATCCTATCCAGTTCAACACAGTTCAAGCCGTCTTCAGGTGGCTTCAAGTGGCTTCCAAGCAGCTTAAGTGAAATAAAAATAAAGTTGTCGCACAAATTTTATTTTATTTCTGACTTAAAGCCCCAAAATTTAAAAACCACGTCTGAGAAAACGCAACTCCGGAAGAGGTGTTTCTAAGCAAATAACGGCGCTGTGATTTCATCGGTGCCCTCAGAATTCGATTCCGGGCACCGGTTCAAAAGATAGAAAAACCCGCTCGTCCGTTCACTGAACGTACCCGAGCCAAACTTCAGAAATTGATTCCGGGCACACCGGGCCTCGGAATCAGGTGCCGTCTGAAGCTGCGCTCTTGTAAAATTCCAAAGAAAATTAAGAAAAAAAATTCCTGGAAATTTGCGGGTCTTTACATTACTCCCACCTCAGGGATTTACGTCCCCGTAAAGATACATCAAAAACTAGGGGAACAAATGGGGGTACTGAGCACGCATCTGAGCCTCCCGCTCCCAAGTGCTCTCCTGGAGGTTCCCGTGCTGCCATCTGACGCGCACAAGAGGAATTGACCGCCCACGTAGGACCCACTCCTTTCGATCCTCGATCTCCACTGGGACCTCCGCAAAAGTCGCCCCATTGTCCACGTCCAGCTCCCCAAAGTCGATGATGTGCGTCGGGTCGTGCACGTATCTCCTCAGCTGAGACACGTGGAAGACGTCGTGCACCCGGTGCAAATGAGGTGGTAGAGCCAGGCGATAAGCCACCTCTCCTATCCTACTGAGGACCTGGAAAGGCCCGATGAAGCGTGGAGACAACTTTCCGCCTCGGCCAAATCTCCGTAAACCACGTCGAGGTGAGACACGCAAAAAGACGTGGTCGCCATCCTCGAACTCCAGTGGCCTCCGCCTCCTGTCAGCATATGACTTTTGCCGGCTCTGAGCTGTCCTCATCCTCTCTTGGATGATCTGGACCTTCTCTGTCGTGGCTCGGACCATCTCTGGTCCCACGAGTGCTGACTCCCCAGGGTCTGTCCAGCACAACGGTGATCTGCAGGGTCTGCCGTACAACGCCTCGTATGGTGCCATCCCGATGGTGGAGTGGTAGCTGTTGTTGTACGCGAACTCCACCAAGGGTAGGTGGTCCTCCCAGCTGCGACCAAAGTCGAGAACACATGCACGGAGCATGTCCTCGAGTGTCTGTATGGTCCTCTCCGTCTGACCATCCGTCTGAGGGTGGAAGGCTGTGCTCAGATGGAGCCGCGTCCCAAACGCCTCCTGCAACCCCTTCCAAAGCCGGGAAGTGAAACGAGCATCTCGATCGGAGACGATAGACGATGGCACACCGTGAAGTCGTACAATCTCCTGGACGTAAAGACGTCCCAAGCTCTCCACTGAGCCCTGCTCTCTGATGGGTAAGAAGTGTGCCGACTTGGTGAGTCGGTCGACAATCACCCAAATGGAGTCGTGACCTCTGGAAGTGCGTGGAATTCCAGTCACGAAGTCCATAGATATGCCATCCCACTTCCACTCCGGGACCTCCAAGGGCTGTACCAAGCCTGCTGGTACCTGATGCTCTGCCTTCACCTGCTGGCAGGTGAGGCATCGTGAAACGAACTCTGCCACAGCTTTTTTCATGCCCGGCCACCAGTGCTTTCGCCTGAGATCCTGGTACATCTTCGCCACTCCGGGATACACCGCCAAGGGAGAAGTGTGAAACTCTCTCAACACCTCCTCTCGTAAAGCGAATGGTACGAAGGTACGTCCTCTGAAAAGGATGTCGTGCTCTGCTCCAAGGGAGAAACCATCAGGCGCCTGACCTGAGGATATCAGTGAACGCCGGGTCTCACAGTCAGCGTCCTCACGCTGAGCCTCTCTGACCCGCTGTAGAAGTGGAGGAGAGACTGTGAGAGACTGAAGAAAGACTGCTCCGTCTCTATCCACAAAGGATATCTGTAAGGAGGCTAGCTGCTCCGTCGCCTCCTCAAGTAGCTGAATGCCCGTCCTCCTGCTGAGGGCATCGTCTACCACGTTCCCCTTCCCAGGAGTATAGACTATCTCAAAGTCATAGTCCTGGAGGAACTCAAGCCATCTCCGCTGTCTCAGGTTCAGGTCCTTCTGAGAGAAGATATACCTGAGACTCTGGTGGTTAGAAAAGACTGTGAAGCGCTCGCCCATCAGATAGTGCCGCCAAGTCTTCAGAGCGAAGACCACTGCTGCCAACTCCAGGTCATGAGTGGCGTAGTTCTGCTCATGCGGCCTCAACTGACGTGATCCGTAGGCGATCACGGCCCGATCCTGCATCAGGACGCACCCGAGTCCAGTCCCTGATGCATCGCAGTAAACTACGTATCCAACTCCCTCCTCAGGCAACCTCAAGATAGGTGCGCTGGTCAATCTCTGTCTCAGCTCCTGGAAGCTCTGCTGACATCTGTCTGACCACACGAAGGGTTTCCCCTTCTTCGTCAACGCTGAGAGTGGTGCCGCAACTCTGGAGAAGTCTGGAACGAATCTCCGATAGTATCCGGCTAGGCCCAAGAAGCTCCGCACCTCTGTCACGCTCCTGGGTGGCTCCCAAGCTAGTACTGCCTCGATCTTCGTGGGATCCACTGCAACTCCCGCCTCAGAGATGACGTGCCCCAAGAAGTGGACCTCACGTAACCAGAACTGGCACTTTGAGAGCTTTCCATAAAGCTGGTGCTCTCGGAGCGTGTCTAGCACAACTCGCAGGTGGTAGGCATGCTCCTCCTCAGTCGTCGAGTATACCAAAATGTCGTCAATGAAGACCATGACAAATCGGTCGAGGTATGGCTGGAAGATCCTGTTCATGAGGCTCATGAACACTGCTGGAGCATTGGTTACGCCGAACGGCATAACCAAGAACTCATAATGGCCATACCGACACCTGAAGGCCGTCTTCTGCACGTCCTCGTCTCGAACTCTGAGCTGATGATAGCCTGACCGGAGGTCTATCTTCGAGAACCACCGCGCTCCCTTGAGCTGATCGAAGAGGTCATCAATCCGTGGCAGCGGATACTTGTTTCTCACTGTCACCTGGTTCAGGTGACGATAGTCGACACACAGTCGCAAGCTCCCGTCCGCTTTCTTGGCGAACAAAATCGGGGAAGCCCAGGGTGAAACACTGGGTCGGATAAACCCCTTGCTCTGCAAGTCCTCCAACTGTACCCGCAGCTCCCGAAGCTCGGTGGGGGCCATCCGATATGCTGGAGTAGATATCGGGGCTGTCCCGGGGTACAAGTTGATGTAAAATTCTACCTCTCTACGAGGAGGTAGCCCTGGAACGTCGTCGGGAAAGACGTCCACGTACTGGTCCACCACTGCAGGAAAAAATGGACTCCGCGCGTCCACTACTCCTAGGATGAGGCTAGCCAACTGATGAGAGATGGGCTGCACTCTCCTCCGCGGAAGTCCATCCTATGCTACAAAGGTTCCCTTCTCGCCGGTGAAGGTAAACCTACTCCCGTCGGTGCGAACACATCGCACCTTGCGCCTAAAACAGTCGATCTGGGCATGAACCGTGGATAGCCAATCCATGCCTAAGATGACGTCGTAAGGCCTCGACGCCGCTACAAGGAGATCCCAGCCGAAGCTCTCGCCTCCTAGAGTAAGCTCACACTGCCGGCACCAGTGCGTAATCGTGGAGTCTGCTCCCGTAGGAGTCTCTAGCCGTAAGGATCGAGCCAACGACTCAGTCGGAATATCCGAGCTCCGAACAAGGGCAGAGGCTATGAAAGAGTGACTCTCTCCTGTGTCTATAAGTACTCTAGCAAGGGTGGAATAGACACAGATCGTACCTCGAATCATCTCTGGCATGTCGGGGTCGTAGGCCTCCACTGCCTGGAGCTGGGCCTGTCCCTGCCCGCCAGCTCCCTGTGGTCGAGGTGGCCCTCCTGGTGGTGGTGGGGGTAGAGCCTGGAAGCGTCTCCCACCACCCGCTGCTCGGCCAGCTCCTCTGCCTCGTCCGCCTCCTCCCTGCGGACCGCCACGGTCGACCCTCTGCCTCTGCCTGGGTGGCCCCTCCACCGTCTGCTGCTCCTCTGATCGGCGAGTCGGGCAGTCACGAGCCATGTGACCCTGCCCGCCGCAGGAGTAGCACAGCCTGCCTCTCGGAAGGCTGGCACTCCGCTGTGTGCCCCGCACCGCTGAGTCGGTGTCCTGAGGCCGTCTGCGTGGGGGTCTGGTCTGCCTGGACCCGAGAGTCATCCGTCGGCTACCTGCTGCCGAAGACTCAGCTACCTGCCGCCCTGCGCTAGGTCTCGCCGCTGAAGAAGGCTCTGCCAGGAAGTTCTCGATCAGGAGGGCTCGCTCCAGCACTCCCGCCTGGGTCGGAATGCTGAGGGAGATCAGCGACGCCCGAATCTCCTGTCGCAAGCCCTGCTCGAAGGTCCGGGCCCGGAAGAAGGGGTCCCGTACCATGTCGGTCGAGTAGCGAGATAGGTCAGTGAACCTCGCCGCGTACTGAGCGACCGTCATGCTGCCCTGGCGCAGCTGGAGAAGCTCCTGGATGCGCACCGCTCGGAGGGTGGCCGGGACGAACTCAGAGCGGAAGAGGCTCTCGAAGTCCGCCCAGAGCAAGGATGCCTCATTGTGAACCTGGAGCATCAAGCTCCACCATCGTCCTGCTGCCGCCTGCAGGAGGCTCGCCGCGAGAATCACCATGAGATCCGCTGGTGTCCTCACTAGCCTAATGATCCGTACCACCGCCTCTAGCCAGTCCTCGGCGGCCTGGGGGTCCGCCTCACCACGAAACCTGGGCGGTCGCTGGCTCTGAAACTCATGCAGTGCCCTGAGGCGACGCGCATCGTCAGCGTCTGGTACTGGTAGCATCGGTGGCTCGGCGGGTAAAGCTACCGCCGGTGCCACTGCTGGCAAAGGGCCCTGCACCGAGGCCTCGTCGCTCGGTGGGCTGCCGTCGCGCCCTACACTCGGAACCCTAGCTGGCTGTCGTCGCGGGGCCATCCTGAAAAGGAGAACAAGAGCACCACAGTCAGAACAATATACCTGGTGAGCTGGCACAAGTAATCACAAGGAAAACTTGAGACTTTCATAAAGCAGATCAGTATACCCGGCGAGCTGACACAAGTAATCACAAAGAAACTTGGGACACACACGCAATCAATGTTTTCATGCATTAAGTCGGAAATCAGGAGTCAGGGTCCTGGTGTACGGATACGTCGGCCGCCGCACCAACACTGGGCTCCCTGAACTGATAACCACACTCAATACACTAAACACTATTGCTTCACATAGATAGAAAAGACGATCAGAGTCTGCGGTAGAACCGACCACCTCTGATACCAATTTGTCACGACCCGTCCTCGGGGCCCGTGCCGTGACTACCCCAAGCCCGCCTTCCATAGGCCAGGGGCTGGCGACTAGCACCAAGGTGTAAATTCCCGGTAAACAGGGAAGGCATTGCCTTTATAAGTAACAACCACCACAGAGTCAGCAAAAGGAAAGTAACTACAGAGTGCAGAAAAGTAAAGGGGGCCGGAAATACAAGCCCAACTGTAAAGTACAACTGAAAAGTAAAGTACAACAACTGAAGAAAAGACGGCGGCCTCGTGTCGTCCACTGGCAATCCCACCTGAAGGGTGGGTACAGATAGCCTCCAGGCTCCTCGGGTCCCACGTCCGCTCCGAGCACGTCCCGCCCAGTGGTCCACCTCCAGGTACCGTCCTGCTCCACGCCCCAACCGCGATCAGCGCTGTCCGTCGTCTGCATCCAACACAACAAGGTGCGGGCATAGCCCGTGCATGGGTGAGTATAAGCTACTCAGTAAGGACCCCGAGACCCCCAAAGGTCTCCCGAAATCCACAAAGGATATAGCACAAAAGAACGATGCAATCACGAAGTAACATCTGACTCGACTTAGGTATATGCCCATACATATACCTAAGTCCCCAATTCTAGCTCTGCTCACGAGCTCAAGAACAACTCAATCCACAAAGGAAAGCAAGACTCAAATCCACAAGGAGAGTAAACAGTAAATCCACAAAGGATAGTTCAACACAAACCACAAAGGAGAGTAACATAAGATTCAGCTCAACCAGGTATACTTTTTCAGATGACGTCAAAGATGATCACTGATCCATCTAAGTCGTCGGACCCACGAAGGATCGATAGGTACTAACCCCCGCAAAAGACCCACGTAGGATCGGGCTCACACAAAACCTGTAGGCAGTGGCTCACACAGAACCGGTAGTAAGGACCCACATAGGATCGGGCTCACACAGAACCTGTAGCACTGATCCACGTAGGATCGCTGAGTGCAGTAGTCGATGCAGTCCACTGAGGATCTCTGCACGGTCGTCGCCGCAGTCCACGAAGGATCTCTGCTCTGCCGTCGTCGCAGTCCACGGAGGATCTCTGCTCTGCCGTCGTCGCAGTCCACGGAGGATCTCTGCTCTGTCGTCGAAGTCACAGCCAGCGCTAGGGTTCCCGCACTTAGCGAGCTCATTTAGGAGGGTCCGCTCCACGATCCGAGAGGCTGATACATCAACTGACACGTAGTCCGAAGTTGATGTATCCAAAAGTTCCGTATCGACAACAGGATCTCAACGCAACAGACGGCGCGTCAATCGGACGCCCGGTCTGAGAGTTATTGGCATTTTCGTCCCAGGGGCCCGGTTGGTTTTTAGGGCAAAACCAACCCGACCGTACTCCGCCTGTGTCCGATCCTCGGGCGGAGTATGCCAAAAGTTCCGTCTCACTTAGAGGAAACTACCACAGCTGACGGTACGTCGTTCGGACGTCCGTAGCTCAAGTTATGAGCGTTTCCGCTCCGAGGGCCCGGTTGGTTTCGTGTACGAACCAACCCGGCCGAACCCAAAGTCTTCCGAAACCTTGAGTGTAATATACCGAAACGACCGTCTCGATCCAAGGATCGCGTAGCCACTGACGGTTCGTCAATCGGAGATCCCAGGCCCAAGATATGGGCGAAAGACCGAAGAGGGCCCGAAACGGGGGTTCTGGGCCCGGGGCGACCCGGCCCGACCCGGCTAGGCCGGGTCCGGTCCGGCCTGGGCGCGGCCCGGCCGACCGGACCGGCCGGCTCGGCTTCGGCCGAGCGGCCGAATGAGCCGCCGCGGGTTTGACCCGCGGCTTTGGAGAAACGCGGCCCGCGCGGGCCGCGTGCTGGGTGGCCGGACCACGGACGCGGTCCGGCGGTTCGCCGCCGCCACGGCTCGGCCGCGGCGGACTCCTCCGGCGGCGCGCCGGGCGCCGCCGCCCCCTTCCGCGGGCCGCCGGAGTTGCTCCGGTGGCCCATTTTGCCTACCGTCTGCGCCGTTGCTCCTCCCGGGGGCCGATCTTCACTACGGGATCAACGGATCGCCCTTGCCGCACGGTTCGTCGTCGTCCGCCAGATCCGCACAAAAAAGGGAAGATCGGCGGAGGGTTGCCGGGTCTTGTTTGTTAGATCCGCACCCTCCGCGTTAGTCATAAACATCATCGGGAGGAAAAGAACAACCAATCAACAATTTTAAAATAATTAAAATTGTTCGAAGATCAGGTTCTTTACTTTAAAAGAAATAAAATCACGGGAAAGGAAAATATTCCAATCAACCCTTACCTTGTCGTCGTCGTCGGACGAGAGGTCGTCGCGGAAGAAGGAGATCGTCGCGTCGTCGCGGTATCCGGCGTCGCGTCGCCAATCTCCGGATCAAGATCAAATGGATTAATTTAAATCCGTTGATATTGAATTATAAAAAAGGGGAGAAATAAAAAATTCGTTTCTCACCTTAATTGTCGAACGAGAATCGGCCGCGGAAGAAGAGGCGTCGCCGAAGAACGTCGCGGGTAGAGCTCGTCGACGTCGCAGATCACGGTGTGCGTCGTCGAATTCTGGTCACCGACGTTCTTCGCGTTCTTCGCGTTCTTCGCGTTCTTCGCGGGGAGGGTGGAGGTTCAGAGGAATTGCACAACGATAGCAATCCTCAAAAATAGACAAGTTTGTCTATTTTATTATTTTGTCAACAAACGCAAAACGCGTAAGTAACGACCCATTAAATTCGTTGAATTAATTCAACGAATGAAACAGCCCATTTAATTCACGAAATAAACCGCCCAATTAAATGGTCTGTTAAGAAATTAAAGAAAACGCGTCGGTTGACTTTTCAGTTACTTTGACGGGTTTTCGCGGGTGCGTTACTTAGCGAAAGAAACGGCGGGGCTCGTGCGGGCCCCACCTCACAAATATCCTACCAAGGGGGTAGGATATTTCTGGATATCATCCTATCCAGTTCAACACAGTTCAAGCCGTCTTTAAGTGGCTTCAAGTGGCTTCCAAGTAGCTTAAGTGAAATAAAAATAAAGTTGTCGCACAAACTTTATTTTATTTCTGACTTAAAGCCCCAAAATTTAAAAACCACGTCTGAGCAAACGCAACTCCGGAAGAGGCGTTTCTAAGCAAATACCGGCGCTGCGATTTCATCGGTGCCCTCAGAATTCGATTCCGGGCACCGGTTCAAAAGATAGAAAAACCCGCTCGTCCGTTCACTGAACGTACCCGAGCCAAACTTCGGAAATTGATTCCCGGCACACCGGGCCTCAGAATCAGGTGCCGTCTGAAGCTGCGCTCTTGTAAAATTCCAAAGAAAATTAAGAAAAAAAATTACTTGAAATTTGCGGGTCTTTACAGAATCTTTATATTCGGTCCCTCCTATAAAAAATATTTTTCTGAATGAATTCATCCTCAATGGATAATTAATCACACAAACTCTCACAAAAACTATTTTCAACTGACTAAGATAATAATAGGATGAATATAAATGGAGAGATAGAAGCAAACAAGTACCAAATATGTTGAATCTATGCATCAACATCATGATTCTCTAAGAGTGGAGAAGAAAAAATTGATGAGAAAATTCATTTATATAACTTTAGGTAGTATAAAGAATACATTTCATGATTTGGAGAGATATTAGTGCTTCATTTCTAATGTTTGGATATCAAAAATTAGGTAATAAGTTTAATGAAAAACACTGTATTTATAAATTGAATATAGAGTCACAATAGAATGAAATGGGAGAGAAGGAGAACAAAATTTGATCTTTTTTATGAGTGTCCATTATTGAGTGAGGATTGATCCACTTATTCAATAATTAAAATAGAATTGTAGTCAATGAAAAACTAACATGTAGTAATATGTATACATGATGTTCATTGAGGAGCTCATTATTAGTTTCATGTCATGTCTCAGTGATATTATTAAGGATTCAACAATAACATGTGAATTCCAATGTATTTTTGTTTGATGAAGTTACCATGATCCCACTGTCATGAATACTAAATATATAATGATCAAGGGACTTTATTTCTAAAATTATTGTGGATTAAATCATCTATCTGTTCCCATTATTGTATTCTCCTTCACTTATGATCATATTTCATTATTTAATAAGGAAAAATTAAAAATATGGCAAGTTGTGTCTAAGATGACCTATACTAATTTGAATATTATATATTTTCCTTTTGAGGTTTTATTCCTCCATTTTAAAATTTAATGTAACCCAAATCATTTTATTTTCTTTTATTAGGGAAAAAATATCTTCAGGATGATTCAAAATATCCTTTTGATGTCTAGTGAATCCCTTCCCAATTTCATTTTCCCAAACATTTTCCTCATAAAATTTGAAGTTCATCAACATTTTACATTAGAAACAGTCTTCATTATTTACACCAAAACGCAGACATGAAAAAAATATATAAATATGATTGTTCAACCATTATCATCAAACCCAATTTCATCATGACAATCAAAATTTCCATTTATGGTTTCCCCTAATGGATAGGAATAAAAATCCCATTTAAATATCCTTTCGGTGAATATTAAAATTGTAAAATTCTCCTGACAAAATCAACATTGGTTTCTTTATACTTTATTTTGTTACTGAATCACCAATATTAAAGCATTGATTCTTATTCAGATGAAATTCATATTTTGACAACCATTTTCTTCGTATGGCTTGCTACATTAATCCTAAAAACCAATTGATTTCATAGATGTTTATATACATGCTTCCTGAATTGGGATTCAAAATCAATTTGAATGATTTTCCAAACCCCTCCCATTAATTATTATTCATATTAGTAATTGTACTATCCATGGATAGTCAGATGACCTTGAAAAATCTTGCATACCATATCTATTCATAGGGAACACGAATTAGTTTACACCGTGTACCCATGTTCTACACGATACGGTTTGGAATGATACGGTCCATTGAACACATGTAGTACTCATAGTCAAAAGACATGGTGTTTGACCATACTACATTTTGTGTACCCTTTTCTACATTTCTTGATCAACTTTTCCTCAGTATCATCGACAAATTTCATTTGGCTACATCCCCTTCATTGTTTCCCAGACTGTAGGTACGAATAATTTCTAAATCGTCAAACTGTGATTCCATCAGTCAAACATCTTACATTGTTTTGTTGGAATTCCTTGGGATGATTATGAGGGGATCCTATATTCATTTATTCTTTCCCGGGGAGTATTTCTTGCTATCAGTGTGGCTGACACTACATGGGCCTTGATCGTATACATAAGGGTTTAATCTGGGTTTAGTTGTTCGTATCTCTTTAGGGCCCTAGCTTTGATCCTCAAATTTTGTATCATATATCTCTTTATATCTATTAGTGTATCTTTCTCATGGAGACACCCGAGTAGAATTACCTCTCGGATGGATTTCATCAGTGCTATAAAATTCAACATTGTATTCATCAGGATTAGTGCTTTATGGAATCATCGAGAAGGATATCCTAATGCTAGTATATAGTGGTTGTGACATACCTATATAATTTTAATATTGGATTGATTAAATCTAGATATTTTTGTTATATGTACTGTATACATATACGTGTGTAGATATGATTATATATTTCCTTTGTAGTATTTTTTTGGGTGTCATAGTGGGTATTTTTTTTACTTTCCCCTATATAGGCTTTTTCCACACATGTCATGTCTTGTGCAAACAATAAAAACCTTGATGGATTCCTAGGAAGAAGAGTACTATATGGTGCTTTTTGAATGAAGATAGACTGGGGTTTGTTCCTATATCTATTACAAAATAGTCTCAGTACCATTTACGTAAAGTATGGACATGTGTTACGAAATTATTTCTGGTGGTCCATTATTTTATCCCTATTTACATTACATTAGTTTCTTCAATAATCTATATGGGAGAAATAATTGTATGAATTAATTGATTACATAGTGCTTTTTAAAAATCAACATTTTTTGGTTTTTGAGATGTGTGTGCTCAAACATGTAAATTAGAAATACCTCACATGTTATTGATATGCCTACTCAGTGCTAGTCACCGACCCATGGAAAATTGGAGGTTGGCCAAGGGAATCATGACATGAGATTCACTGGGACAATTCATGATAGAGTGTAAATAAAGGATTCGATTTTACCTTAGGAATGGTAGTCTATGAGAATGGTTTTGGGAAACACTGTCAAGTGATTCGAGTTTCAGTTTTAGGCCAAGGACTCCAGTGTCGGTGTAGAGACCATCGTAACTATACACCGGGACTACGATAACATTAGTTATGACTCATAAAATGAGAACAGTAGTTTCATGGAAAATAATGGAACATGTATCATTTAATAATGGGTTGTGGTTTCCAGGTCATTTTTGAGTCAGTTCTCAAGATACACTCATTAACTATGGTAGATATTGTTTTCTTTCAGAATGACTCCATTAAATATAGCAGTAAGGATTCTATAGATTGAACATGAGGATGACCCCTTTAGTGAAGAGGCTTCGATATTGTGGAAATTTCCATAGATTTTACAATCATGTGGTGCCTCATCCATACCATTACCTCTAGAGCAGTATGTGGTACTTTCAATAATAGTGCATGAGGAGTGTAGGATGATAATGCTTCAAATGTTTCATTGATAGAAGTCCTATATTTTGAGGAAATCCTGACCAATAAGCATTTGAGGACTATATTGAGGTGCTTACCTGAGTTGTTACTCTTGTTCAGACACCCATATATATGACGGTTGTCCGAGCGGTGATACTTCTACACATATTAGTGAGATAATGGTGGATTTTGGATTCCCAGACTCCTAACGAGGCTACTCATTCATGGAATTTTTTCTATCACCTCATTTGAGAGGAGTTCTCAATTGTTCTATTGAGGGGTGTTCATATTCAATATATTATTCATCCCCATCTGGGTAGAATTATAGTGGATGATTATTCTTGTAGGTTCACCAAAATTTCTAGGTTCACGATGGATATGGATTGAGAATAGTTCATCAAGGCTTGGACCAAATAGAGAGGTCCACATTGACGTATTCATGCTAGTTTTTTCCCTGTATGAATTCTGAATTATGATGGGGTGATTTAGTTGGAATTTATGGTTGAAATATTCTTATATGAGTTGATAAAACTAGTGATATAAAATTGTGGGAATGAAGGAGTAGAGATATCAAAGCCTTCATCGGTCCCAGGGACCTGGAAATCGTTGACATTTCAAGAGGAGGTCCTAGTATAGAGGATCTCAAGTTATATGCTCACAATGTGGGTCCAGTCATCCCAGAGGGAGGAGTTAATTTTTATGTGGTGATAGGGGACATCTATCTCACGATTTTCCATCCCACCATACTACTGATTGGTATACTATGGATGGTCTATTGATGTGGATAAAATAAAAGGAGTATGCATATCCATCAGAGGTAGATGTGAAAGTGGAGTTGGGAGAGAAGAATGTGGTGGAAAAAATATTGACTTGTTACCACCACCACCACTAGGTGGTCCATGATAGTCTCTGGGAGAGGGATGACATGGTTTGGGACAACTACACGTGGTAATGACATATGAACCAATTGCTTTAGGAATTAATTGAGGTATTCTCTATATCTTTTCTACTTTATCCACATGACATATAGCCCCATTTTCCCCTTATTCCATTCTCCCCAAATATCTTGTACGATAACATAATATTCTTGTTGAATCATTGACTCGACCCTTATAGTTGGAGACACCTAATAGAGGAGACTAAATGATCACACACTTGTGTTGACAGTGTGACATGACCTTTATAGGTGATTGTTTCAGATTGAACCAATTGGTATCAACATCAGTCTCTTAGGACTTTATTCATGGTAGGATTGGTTATCAATCATCTACACCTATATTGACTTTTTTATGTTATGTTTGAGGTGTGTCCATTGTGATAGAATAGAATTTTTCTTTGTCAGTGAAAAGGAAACCTAGGAAGTATAGAAGGGAATAATTCATAAAAGATTGAAGAAACATACTCATCAATTGATTATCCCAGCCCTAATTGAATTAGATGTTATGCATTTCTAGATTCTTACATTGTTGGTGGAGTATGAAGATGTATTTCATCGATATGTTCTAGTTTTACCTCCACACCAAGGGATAGACTTCTACATTGATTTAAATTCCAATACTGCATAGATATTAAAAACATCATATCAGATGGCTCCAACATAGATTTAAAAGTTGAGGATGTAATAGGATGACTGGTTGAAGAGGGGATTCATGAGACCTTGTGTTTATCTTTGGGTTTCCCTAGTTTTTGTTACTAAAAAGTATTACTGGAGTTTGAGGTTGTTTGTAGAATACCTGTTCTTGAGTAAGGTGATTGTGAAAATTATTATCTAGTAAAAAGGATGGATTTGTTATTTTACTATTTTAGAGGGACACGATGGTTCTAGAAGGATGAACTTTTGATCATGATATCACCATATATGAGTAAAGGTTGAGGATATACTGAAGATGGCCTTCAGATATCATTAAAGTAATTAAGAGTACTTGGTGATTCCCTTTGGCATGAAGAACACCCCATAAGTGTTCATGGGAGTCATGAATCAAATCATTCAGCCATAAAGAACTTCTTTTTGGTATTCTTCATCGGTGATATCCTTATATACTTGGTGTCTTGGGAGGAGAACATCAATCAACTAGGGATAGTTCTAGATGTACACTAAGGGCATAAAATTTTCAAAAAATATCCATGTTCTTGTTATGGATTCTGGTGGTCCACATTCTAGGACACATAATCTCTAGAAATAGATTTATAGTGGACCCAAACACAGTCAAGAGAGTGTCAGAATTGGAGTCATAGAAGATCGTAATAGACGAACGTAGTTACTCGGGCGAGCAGGCTATCACTGTAGAAACATACCATATTTCTCTAAGATATTATCAATTTTTACAAATTTGACGTGAAATGGGAAGCCATTATTGAGGACAGAAAAGTATGATCATTATTTTTAGTAGTTGAGGTAGATTTTGATGAGCGCTCTGATTAAGAGATTATCGGAGAAGGGTGTCAAGTACATTGTGTACAGAAATTTATTAGGAATCAGGCTTGGTTTTGTCCTAATGTAATGGATTGGGTTGATTGCCTATGGTTCACGCCATTAGACACCACATGATTATAACTATGAAACCTATGATCTTTAGTTATTAGAGGTAATATTCACATTTAAGATGTGGTAACACTACTAGATGGGTGAGTAGTTTATCGTGTTCTCCAACCATAAGTGTATCAAGTATAGCTTTTATTAGAAGGATATCAACATAATATTCATGTTATGGAAAGTGTTCTTTCAGGATGGTGACTTCATGGCTGTCTATATTCATGGGAAGGGGAAAATTTTAAAAATAAAATTAATAAGGATATGTAGTTTTATGTTTTTGAAGGAGCCGTTAGAACAATTGACCTTAGTGTTGTTTCCCTTAGTGGATAGAGATGGAGAAAATTACATCTATTTGATGGTTGTCACCCCTCCACTCATATAATGATATAGGGAGTCATAGCTTGGGGATACTGAAATCAAGTCTCTACATGATCAAATATCCATAAGGAATGAACATGGTGGTTATGAAAAATTATATGAGGACATTGTTCTTTCAAGAGGACACAAAGTAGTACATGTGAGGATGTGGGAGGAGGTCCTAAGTGAGTTTTATTCATCCTGTTTGGTGGTATATATAGGTGTGGAAAATATGTGTCCTGATCATCAACATTAGTTTTGGTGGCCAGAGATGATGATATAGGTTGAAGTGTTAGTTTCTCGATTCCTTACTTGTCTACAAGTTAAAAATGATCACTACATTCCAATAAGTATAGATCAACCCCGAGATATGTCAGAATGAAACGGGTATTGTATATCTGTGGAATTTTGTAATGGGATTATGATTTATGTCCAGTGGACATGAATTCATATGTGTGATCATTTATTGAATCACTATGTTGGATCACTTCCAAGATATCTGAGGGCCGAGTTTAGTAGGGGGCATGGGAAACCATTACAATCATGATATAGTTTGAATCTAAGGAGTTTAATCAACAATTATTTCAGATCACAATTCATTATTTTCATCTAGGTTTTGGAAGGTATTACAAGATCCATTTGGGACATAGTTACTATTGAGCACAAAATTTCACACAATAACTTTTTGCTAGATTGAGCGGACCATTTAGTTATTGGAGTACATGATGTGAGATTGCATGATATATTTTTATTGAAGCTAGGAAGATATTATACCATGGGAGGAGTTCATTTACAACAAACACTAACATTACACAATTGGTATGACAATATTAGATATTTTTACAGGAGGCCCTATGTGTGAGAAAATGGGTCTTTTTTTTTCAGGAATGTTTTCCCTTTTATGGGGTTTTTAGGAACAAGAGGAGTATGAGGAAATTATTAAAGTACATGCCGTGTACTTTCTGAGTACACACCATGTACTTAGTTACCGAAGGTACCCGTGTGTTTGTCATGTAACGTCCATACAGACAACCATGTGTGGTGACCTGGAGACCGCCTAAAGCGTGGGCCGGTAAAGGATATTACACACCACGTACTTCTAATGTACACTCTATATACTTTTATTTTCACTAAATGCACTGGGGTCACGTTTGATAGACAGAACTGTCTACATCAAAGTCTGGCTTGTCCAAGAGAAACTGTACTATCGTGATCTTTCCCCAAGCCCCCGATCGAGCATCGGATTTCTGATTTGACCGTTGACGATTACGTTGGTATCACCTCGGTAAGTTTCTCCTTATTATAGAGCTTTGTTTCCTGATTCCTTCTATTTCTCAAGTTATCTTTTGTCGAGCGTTTTTAGTGATTTTTTAGATCTACGGTGTTACTAGGAGATTCATGTCTTGAGGTTCACATATAGGGATCCTACAACACCAAGGTAGGTGGTTTGTACCTTTCCTTTGAATGTCTCTGATTTATATGTGCCATTTTACCTATACCCTTTAACAGGGTATTGCGTGTTTACTGGTTTATCCCTGTTAATTGCCTTATATACCAGTATTCTTGAGTAGAGGTTGGTTGAGTGTGAAAAGGGTTAATTTCTATGCTTTGGAAGTGTTTTCCCATGCATGTTTTTATAAACTTTTGGACTTGATTATCCTATTTTGGATACCTTGTTTGTTTCCCATATATGCTTAGTATTGCAGGATAGATTGATTGTTTATCTAGCATACTAATATGCATTATATTTGTATCCAAGTAGTTCTTGAGGGTTACTTTGGCTGATACGCGTTTCTATGCATGCTTGACTTACACTCGGTCGTGAGAACCTAGTGTACTAGACCATAGGGATAATGTACATAAGGGCATATCCAGATTTCTTGTTTACTTTTACGATGTGAGACCACAAGGGGAATTGATGTAAGTGCTTCCTCAGAGTGTCTATAGTTCCTTGCCATGAGCCATATAAATAGTGTGACATAAGTTCTTCCCCAGTGTGACTTCAGTTATAGATATGAGACTGTAAGAGGAATTGACAATTTGAATGTCCTCAGAGTGTCTATGCTAAAGCAGAACAAGAGAGGATAGACTGAGTGTACTGCCAAGTGGGTTGCTGGCCATGTTTGGTTGAACCAGAGGGGTTAGGCCATGAGTAATTCCAAAAGGATTACTGTTTGTGTTTAGCTTCTTGATTAAACGTGAATGGTTGAATCAGAGGGGTTATGATGTGAATACTACCTAGAGGGTTACCTTTTTTGTTTAGATGTTTCTTTATATATGAGACTGAATGCATTGAAACTGTGGATTGTTTACACCTGAGTACTTCCTTGATTAATACTTTCATTTACTTATTACCTGCTATATATTTACTGACTATTAGACAAAGATCTTATTGTGGTTGCATATTGGGATTTGATTCATACACTGTTTGGGATATTCTTTTGGGCCCAAACAAATTATTTTGTTGTAGGTGTAGATAAAGACAAGAACCCTTCTACTTCAGGTATTAAAATACTTTGGAGCTGGAGAGCATGATACCCATCTATGGATTGAAATACTGAGGAGTTGTTTAGTTGTTTTTCTTTAGTAATTTGGATTAGTATGGTATTCAACATAGTGTCTTGTTTGTCTATTTTACTAGACATATGTATATGGAATCATGATATATATGTGCTACTGCTATTTATTTCTCCATTCTTCCACTATTTGGTTTTTTATGGTAACATTACTACTTCTATTGTTACCTATTTCTTTTCCAATGTTTCACTCTACCAATGAGGGCATAGTTTCCCCAATATCACACCCAAGGCCCTCGCAATTAGTCAGAAGCTTATGGAATTAGGGGAAATGATCTTGAAGCCATGTTACCAACCTGGTACGGGGCCTCTCTGGGCGGCTTCCAGAACTGGGATGTTTCGAAGTGGTATTATAGGTAGGTTCTTTTCTTCTTGATGTACTATTTAGAGCCTATAATTATGGATAAGACAGAATAGGTACATGGTAATAAGATGTACCCAGGCGTAGCTGACCCGTGTATAGGTAAAATCCAATTTACCTCGATAATGTGATTATTTCTAGTTTGTCAATTATTATAGTTGATATGATTTCACTATTGGGTGATTCACAACATTTCTGCTACAATTGTTGATATTATTGAGGTTTTATTTCTATTACAAACTGATGAGATGGGGGTATACCATCTCGTTAATCATATAGGAACTTGTTATAAATATCATGTCATGCATTCTTACCATGACAATTAGGGTGCATTTGTAATTTCATGTTCTCTTGATAGATGTTGTGTTTGGTATGCATGTTGTTGTGATAGATACCATGATAGAATATGTGATTTGGATAGGGTATTTCTTTGCAAAAGGATTACCTTGAATGAATGCCAATCTTTGGTTATTGAGTTGTTATGGACCCTCATGGACCAGAATTTGGGGGATCAATGACATGTTTTTCTTGTATATGGCATGTTAAAGATTCCAAGCATTTATTCTTGGGGAGTATGGGCTCCCGCGGATCTTAATTCTTCACTTTATTGTTCGTTTCACTATCTTTATAGGATCTGGAGTAGTTTCTGAGGCTTAATGGTTGGAAAAAAACCTAGAATACACTCCTTTTAGTTTTGAGTACATTCCATGTGTTCTTCTATTTGGGAATAAAATATTTTTCTTAAGTACACGTTATGTACTCTATGTACACGTTGTGTAGTATCTGACCATATCACAAGACGTGTGGGCAGAGATATAGGGTTGGGAAATATTATGGTGGGACACGCTGTGTACCAAACGCACACGCCTTGTGTTTAGACCATGTGTCTTCCTGTGTGACTAACGACACAGATTGATACAGACATAAGAAATACCCAACGTGTTAGTCTTGAACATGATGTGTAGTGTAAGAAATAGAATCTGGGCATGTAACTAACAACACGGGATGGTGGAAGTCATTTAGTGCACGCCTTTTCCATCTAGAACATTCCATGTAGTGTGAGTCGTGTATCCGGCCATGTCACTAACAACACGATTCGGTGAAGCTCATCTAGTAAATGTCGTGTCTGCTACAAACATGGTAGGTAGTTTTGTTCTTAGTGAACCATGTAGCTTGGCCATGTATAGAGACTCGGGAAGGGGATGAGGATTCAAGTACTCTTTGTGTGTTAGGACTACACGTCATGTGTTTGTGGTGCTACAAGGCCAGTTTTGGCAGAATTACACGCCCATGTGAAAGGCTTAAGGGAACACACTGTGTAGTTAAGAATACAAACCAGGTATCCATGTTTTTTATAACTTGAATGCTTTCATTCTCATATTCCCTTCTTACCCTTACAGTTTTCAGTCTTTCATAATCTTGGTCTAAGGTGTGTGCATGACCTTGCAAAGTTATTCCAATGAGACGTCCTACGGTTGTACGCCAGTGACAGGGCAACGATTAGACATCAAACATGGATGATCAACAACTTCCAATAGATCATCATTTTGTTCTAGTCATAACACATGCCGTCATTTTGGAAACAGGTGTTGATGCATAGTTTCAAGAGGGCTTTTATCAGGTTTTTGTAGAACCTCTGTGGAGTACCGCATCCTACCCCATCTATGGCAGATCTGACACACTTTTTCCAACAGTAGCATCCTCACACATTCACCAAGTCTGTAGGACCTCAGGCTATAGATTCATTGTTAGATTCTAGGTAGTCTATCTTCGATCACATGAAGATGATTCTATAAAGGAGGGTCATGATTTCTACATATACGATTTAGGATTTTTCAAAGAGATTGTGGGATTTGATCTCACAGGATGGATGCCAACAGGTCATGGCCTGAGATGAGTTTCATCATTCCTTATATGATTGCTTTTATCTAGATACATTGAGGGTTGATCAAGATCGAGAGTTTTTATTTTGGATACGGGTACTCATTCAGTTATTGAGTATTCTTCTTGCCTCACTGAGCTGCAGTGATTTATGCCTATTCTAGGAGGTGATTATTTATTCTTGGAAAGGAAGTTTGAGGATGGTCTGGGACACGACATCTGATCACATGTGAATGTCTTAAGGTTTTCGTTTATCACTTACATCATCAACCATGTGATGATCACAGAGCAAAATCTAAGGGATTATGGAGTTGTGAGCCAGAGTGGTTTGACATCCAGAGTTCTTATCCCTCCTACTGATTGTAGGAAGCGCCACAGGTGGTCTTCCCATAATGTTCCAAGGAGGCGAGACACTTCTTCTGGTTTCTAGGTGGTGTTCCACTAGTGTTGGAAGATCATGAATACGAGGACACATTTCCCAAAAGACCTATTAGAGTGCCGATCATGCAGAAATATAGGCCATCTTCCGCACTTATGTTAGTTTTTATCACCACCAGCTAGTGATAGGGGTTCTTCTATGACTCACTGTTCAGGAGTAGCAACACCAGTTTCTCATCAGTTCGGGAAATAGAGTAATTCGTTCATTTGGGACGAGGTTCTTGTCGTGGTCATGGTACCGGACTCCAGGATTTCAGAAGTAGTAGGGTGGATCAGCTTAGGGTGGGAAGGCCAGGTCACAGGGCTGCGGTGTAGGTCAGACTTTTGAAATGGAGCAGACCCAGTAGGAGCAGGATCCCAGACCTTCTACAGTTCGAGGTATGACCTTAGTTTCCTCATTTTTAGCTTCTCTTATTTTCAATATGGGGTGTACCCATATCATTATATCTATTATTAATGTGGAGAGCCTTAGGCTTTCAATATTTTCATCAACTGATATCATGATATTGGACACCCCGTTGGGGTCATGAATAGCTATTGTCCAGTAGTTAAAGGAGTTCCCTTTAGAGGTTGGTGGGTATCATTCTTATGGGACCTTTATATCCTAGAGATGACAGTCTATGATGTCATTATCGGAATGGGCTAGTTAGTTCCCTTCCAAGTAGTTGTCAATTTTTATCGTAGTAGGGTGGGTTTCACATCACCAGAGGGTAGATCATGTCTTTATAAGGGTGAATGGGAAGTCTAGGAGAGCAGAGTGGAACTTGAGCATCATGGGTAGGGAGGCGTTACAACCCATATTTCTAATCATTATCTGTATGACCAGGGGACTTCACAGATGGAATTTCCTCAAGTGGTGGATCGATCCAGGGATATCTCTCCAGAGGAATTTATTGGTTTTCCACCGGAGGAAGCTGTGGACTTTTATATTGATCCTATTCCAAGAGTGGCACCAGTGTCTATTCCTCCTTATTTGATGGCTATTCCAGAGTTACAAGAGATCAAGAATTTTTTATAGGAGTTGTATGAAAAGGGATTCATCTTACCCTGAACTTCTCCTCAGGGTTCTCCTTTCCAATTTGTGAAAACGGAAGATGGTACCCTCATGCTTTGTGTGGATTATCAAATGTTGAACCAGTTTAAAATCAAGAATCAATATCCATTACCAAGGATTGATGATCTATTTGATCATCTTCGAGGGGACCAGGTGTTCTCGAAGATTGACATGAGATCCAGTTATCATAATTTTTGCGTTAGAGTATCTGATATACGTCTTATAGTCTTTCAGAGCAGGTATGGTCTATAAAAGTATGTGGTTAGGTCGTTCAGTCTCACAAATTCACCTGCCGTTTTCGTGGAACTGATGAACCAAGTGTTCCATCCATACTTGTATTTTTTCATTGTATTCATTGTGGATGATATCTTTGTGTCCACTCACACTAGACGTGACTATGACACCCATTTGGATATCGTTCTAAGTACACTAAGAGAGAATCAACTATATTCTATGCTCTCAATATTCCACTTTAGATGGATCATATTCTCATCTTGGGTCATGTTATCACAAGGATAAGTTTATCAGTGGACCTAGAGAATGTGAGAGCAGTAGTTCGGTGGGATCAGACGAAGAATGTCCTTGAGTTATGAAGTATTCTAGGACAGGATGGATACTACATGCGTTTCATACCAGACTTTTCATGTGTAGAAGCACTAGTAACGGTCCTGGCTAAGAAGGTTGTGAAGTACCTGTGTATAGATTTCTTTGAGTCATCCTTTCATGATCTGAAATGGTTGTTGACTTGCGAATGGATACTAGTTTTGATAGATCCAATAAAAACATATACAGTTTATTGTGATGCTTCAGGTATCGGGCTATGAGCAGTGCTTATGCAGAGATATGAAGATGTTGCATATGGGCCTCGGCAGTTGAGGCCACATGAGAGAAATTAACTGGAACATGATCATGATTTTGCATCATTTGTTCATGCCTTACTCTTTCAGATACATTATCTTCTAGGAGATCATTCTGTGGTTTTCACCGAGTAAAAAGTTTTATGTATATCTTTACTCAACATGACCTAAATTTGAGACAACAAATTCCAGTTGAGTACCTTCCGTCATTTTATTACGAGCTTGCCAATTCACATGGGAATGTCAACACAGTGGATGATGTGCTAAGAATGAGGACTCAGAAACCAACATTTCAAAAGTCTAGTAGTGAGTGGAAGCTTATGGATCTGTTTTATGAGATACATTTGGAGGTGCACGACAGACATTGGAAGACATTTCTTTTTTCTCTAGTTGTTACCACTACTCTTTTTGATTATGTGATAATGTGGAAGATATCACATTATGAAGTCATAGTCCTATGGGAGAGAATGTCATGAGGGGACCCTATTCCTAGATGGACTATAGGTGAGGATGAGATCTTTCGTTTCCAACGGAACATATGTGTGTCAGTAGACATACTCGAAGAGTTGATGCGAGACTTTCATTATTCAATTTGGGCAGTTCATCCTGGTGTCCCCAAGATGTATTGTGAACTACAATGTCATAATTGGTGGCCAAGTATGAAGAAATATATTTCTAGGTTCATCATGTGGTGTTCCACCTATCAGCAGGTGAAGATGGAGCATCAGCGACCCGCATGGCTCTCTCAGCAGTTACCCATTCGTGAGTGGAAGTGGAATTATGTCGCGATGTATTTCGTGACAGGTTTATCTAGGTCACCTTGTGGAATTGATAAGATATGGATTTTCATTGATAGACTAAAAAATGTTACTCACTTCTTGTTGATCAAGGAGACCTTTATTGTTGATGATCTGGGACGGTTGTACATGCATGATATTGTACGTCTAGAAGAAGTTCCACACTCCATTTTTTCAAATAGGGAGGCCCATTTGTCTTCTTAGGTGTGGAAGGGGCTATAGAATGGTTTGGGTATACAAGTAAATTTTAGTATAGCTTACCATCCACAGATAGATTTCTAGTCTGAGTGTACAATTCTAGTGCTTGAGGACATGATTCTAGCATGCATCCTTGATTTTGGAGGTTCTTAGGAGATGGACATACCTCTTTTGGAGTTTTCCTATAACAAAAGTTTTCATGAAACTATTCAGATGTCACCTTATGTGGATTTGTATTGTAGACCATGCGGATCACCCTTCTGTTGGATGGCGGGTGGAGAGGCAGCTATGCTAGGACCTCGTCTTGTCTAGGAGACCACAAAGCAGAGAGAGTTGATTCAGAATATGATGGCTATTGTATAGTCTTGACAGATGTCTTATGATGATTAGCAGAGACGAACTCTGGAGTTCGAGATCGAGGATTAGGTTTTCTAGTGTGTCACACTGAGGTTGGGGCACAAGAGAATGTGGAGACACGGTAAGATTTCATCGAGGTATGTTGATCCCTTTGACGTTTTGGAGAGAGCTGGGCTAGTTTCATATCAGTTGAAATTTCCTCAAAGGTACCGAGAAATGCATGACATCTTTCACAATTCTTAGCATCGAAGTTACTACTCAGACATATCTCATTTTCTTCAACCTGAAGAGGATGATTTGGAGTTGGATGCCTCATTTGAGGAGCATCCTATCCGGATTGTTGATTATAGTGCGAAGGTTTTTCGTGATCAGTTTGTTCCTCCGGTACGAGTTCTATGGAAACACAGGTGAGTATAGGATGAGACATAGGCGAGAGAGACCGATGTATGATCATAGTGGCTGAAGTTGTTCGAGGATTCTTCTTCTACACTGTCTTGTTAGGAAATTCAGGGGAAAATTTCTTTAAGGGGGGATGTTTTTAATAACCCGGATCTTCCTTTTTCAAGTATGTTTTCCCTTTTCCGGGGTTTTGAGGGAAAATAGGAGCTTTCAGAATTTTTTTAAGTACACATCATGTGCTTTATGAGTACACATCGTGTACTCGATTACCGCAGGTAGCCATGTGCTGGCCTTGTAACTGTCATACAACTGGCCATGTGTGGGGACCTCGAGACTGCCTAATATGGGGGACAGTAAAAGAATGTACACGCCGTGTACTTTTCAGGTACATGCCCTATACTTTTTTTCATTAAATTCACTGAGGTCGTGTCTGACTGATAGAACCGTCTTCTTCAATGTCTGGTTCATCTGAGAGAAACCCTATAGCCATGATCATTCCCCGATCCCCCAATAGAGCTTCCAATCTCCGATTCATCCATCATCGATTGTGTTGGGATCACCTCAGTATGCTCTTCATTTTTCTAGATATTCATTTTCGGATTCATCCTATTTCTCATGTTATCTTTATTTGAGATGTTTCAGTGTTTTTTTAGATCTATGGAGTTATCGGTCAATTCAAGGCATGAGGTTAACTTATAGCGATCCAACAACACCAAGTTAGGTGGTCTGTGCCTTTCATTGAAAATATTTGAGTTATATGTGCAATTTTACCAATACCCTTGAATGGGGTATTATGTTTTTACTATTTTAGCCCTACTAATTACCTTCTATGCATGTATTCTTGTGTAGAGGTTGATTGAATGTGATTAGGGTTAATTGTTTTTCTTTGGAAGTGTTTTTCCATGAATGCTTTGTTTATGACCATTTGGTCTTGCATAGCCTGTTTGGCTACCTTGATTGATTCCCATGCCTAGAATTGTAGGATGAAGTGATTATTTATCTGACAAGCTGACATGTTGTAGATTGGTATCCATGTAGTTAATGAGGGTTACATTGGCTGATACTTGTTTCTATTATTGCATGACTTACCCAGGGCCATGAGAACCTAGTGTAGTATACCATAGGGGGAATGGATGTAAGGGTTTCTACAGAGTGCCTGATCACTTTTACAATGCAAGACCATAGGGGGAATTGATGTAAGTACTTCCTCAGAGTGTCTGTAGTTCCTCGACGTGGGCCATATGGGGAATGTGATGTATTTGCTTCCCCAGAGTGCCTTTAGTTACAGATATAAGACTATACGAGGAATTTGTGTTGATTTCTTCATCAGAGAGTCTATGATTAAGCTGAACTAGAGGGATTAGACCGAGTGTACTACCCTGAGGGTTTTTGTCTTGTTTGGTTGAACCAGAGGGGTTAGTCTATGAGTACATCCCAGATGGGTACTGTTAGTGATTAGCTACGTGCTGGTACTTGTTTGTTTGAACTAGAGGGGTTAAGATGTAAAAAATACCTAGAGGGTTACCTGCTTTGATTAGTTGTTTCATGATATATGGGACTGAATGCATTGAAATGATATATTGTTTACATCTGAGTGCTTCCTTGTTTACTTACTTCTTTTACTTTTTATCTTCCATATATTCACTAATAGTAAGGCAAAGATATTTTGGTGGTTTTTTCTACTAGGATTCGTCTCACACCCTGTTTGGGCCATACTTTGGAAAAAACATATTATATTATTGTGGGTGTGGATAAGGGAAAGTGACCTTCTACTTTAGGTATTTTACTTCTTTGTATATGGAGATCATGGGACCATGATATGGTTTGCGATGCTGAGGAGTTGATTACTTGTTTTTCTTTTGAACTTTGGATTATTATTGTATTAAATATTGTGACTTGTTTGGTATTTTTCCTAAACATATGTATCATGCATCATTATATATATGTGTTACAGCTATTTATTTATTCATATTTTCGTTGTTTCATTTTATATGGTAATATTACTGCTTCCGGTATTGTAATCTTTTTATCATATGATGTGTTACTCTACCAATAAAGGCATAGTTTCCCCACTATCACACGCAAGGCCCTCACTGCTAGTCAGAAGCCTCTGGAATTTGGGGAAATGTCCTTGGGGCCATGTCCCCAACCGAGAATGGGGTGTCTTTGTGTGAATTCTAGAATAGGGAAAATGGTAGGTGGATTTTGCCTTTCCGTTGAAGGACTTTGAGTTATATGTTCAAGTTGACCAATAACCTTGATTGGGGTATTACGGGTTTACTTTTTTAGCGCTATTAGTTGTATGATTTTATTTTTTGATTGAGTAGAGGTTTATTGTACGTGAAGATGGTAAATTGTTATGCATATAATGTTTTAGCCAATGCATGTTTTGTTTATGACTGTTTAGTCTTTCTTAGCTTGTAAGTCTGCCTTGTTTGTTTCCCATTCCGAGTATTGTAGGATGGAGTGATTATTTATCTGACATGATGATATGATGTATATTGATATCCAAGTAGTTATTTTGGGTTACATTGGCTGATACGCATTGCAATTCATTCTTGACTTACACAAGGTCGTGAGAGCCTCGTGTAGTTGACCATAGAAAGAATGGACGTAAGGGCTTCTCCAGAGTGTCTGTTTACCTTTACGATGTGGGACCAGAAGGGGAATTGATGTAAGTGCTTCCTTAGAGTGTATGTAGTTCCTTGACATGGGCCATATGGGGAATGTGATGTAAGTGCTTCCCAATAGCACCTTTAGTCACCGATACGAGACTATAGGAGGAATTGATGTTGAGTTCTTCCTTAAAGAGTCTATTATTAAGATGAACCAGAGTGGTTGTACAGAGTGTGTTGCCTAGAGGGTTGCTTGTCTTATTTGGTTGAATAAAAGGGATTAGGTTGTGAGTACTTACCAGAGGGTTATTGTTTGTCTTTAGCAGCTTATTTCTATTTGTTTGTTTGAACCAGAGGGGTTAGGCTATGAATACTACCTAGAGGCTCACCTGCTTTGATTAGTGGTTGCTTGATATATGAGACTAAATTCATTGAAACTGTGGATTGTTTACTGTTGAGTACTTCCTTGAATACTTCATTCTTTTAATTATTACCTTCCATATTTTGACTGACTGATAGGCACATATCATTTGGTGGTTTTCTACTGGTATTCGACTCACACCCTTTTTGGGCCATTATTTTGGGCCAAAACAGATTATATTATTGAATGTGTAGATAAGGTCAAGAACCCATCTACTTCTGGTACATGACTAATTTGGAACGGGAGAGCATGGGACCAAGCTATGGCTTGCGAGGATGATTAGTTGTTAACTTCTTTTCTTTTCTACTTTAGATTAGTACTGTATTCAGCATTGTGACTTGTTTGGATATTTTCCTAGACATTTGTATCATTTATCATTATATATATGTGCTATATCTATTTATTTATGAAGTCTTATTCTGTTTTTTTGTATGGTATTATTACTGCTTCCACTATTGTTTTATGTTTCTCTTCTAATGTGTTACTTTTCCAATAAAGGAATAGTTTCTCCACTATCACACCCAAGGCCCTCTCTTCTAGTTAGTAGCCTCTGTCATTATGGGAAATGTTCTTGAGTCCATGTGACCAACTGGGTACGGGGAATCTCTAGGCTGCTTCCAGAACCGGGATGTTACACGGTAGGTCACAACATTTCTGGACTTACCCAAGAGAGTAAGTACATAGGGACCCGAAGTTGGTTCCAGTTACAATTGAGAAGGTGCTTATGATTTAGGAGTTGATGAAGACTACACATATCTTTCGAAATATTATATTTATAGGAGATTAGTACTTTTGTGATCAGAGAAGGAGACCATGTTTTTATACATGTTTCCCCAAGATGCAGATTAAGGTGATTTTGTTGGGCCGACATGATATCTCCATGTTTTTTTGACCCTTTGAAAATACACGATAGAGTTGTCTTAGTGGTTTGCCTCATAGATAAACCCCTATAGTTATAATAGTTACACACCATCTTGCATGTATCATAGATGAGGAGATAAATGCCTGACCCATCCCGCATCATCGACTAAGGAATGTTTGTTATTGGGAATGGAATGAATTTTTCTAAGTACATAGTAGAGATCAAGTATTAGTGGGGGAGGATAATTTGGTGGTGATCGATTCCTTTGGTGCATGTGTAGTTGCACTATGAAAATATATGGGAGATAACATGTGAGCATGAGTTTCGGATTCATGCTCCATACCCTTATCTTTTTTAGTACCCATGTTGAGATTTATTGGGACATAAATCCTCAAGGTGGGGAGAATGTAATGACATTAATATTTTGTGTAATATTTCTAAATATTATTTGGAATGATTGAGAGACTAGGTGCGGAAATTTTGTGTGATACTGAGGCTCGATATCCATGGAAGATTTTTTTTAAATTTTAAAATACTAAATGGAACGTGCACATGATTTTCCAAAAAAATCTACTATGATTTAACAAGTACATAGATCTAAAATTAGAGGGAACGACTGAGATCAGAATTAAATCTTTACCCCATGTTTATCCTAACATTGGATTATATATGTTGATTTGGGAATGTTACTGTGGGCGCTTAAATTATAAAAATTAAGAAAATATATTTTACTTTATTTAATTAACACAGTAATGTATGAGCATATTTGTAATTAGATTAACCCTTTTAAAAATATCTAAGGTTATTCACATAATCTAGAAATGATCTAGAGTCCCCATAAGTTGATATATAAATAATTCTTTGATGAAAGAAATGATAGATCAATGAATCAGTGATTGAATAACGCCAATAATTTTGGATCTCACCAACGACAATAATGTGATGATCATTATTAAACAATTATTGTTCCTAATTCTGGAAGTATCCATTATTTTTCTTTCCTTTACCCATTGTTGATTCCTACGATGAACTTAAACTAACTGGAGAACTGATTAGCCTACAGATTGATAAAATTTTCATGACGTGTTATTTTGTGTGATTTATTGGAAGATGATTCATGAGATTTGTTATATTTTTTCACCATTATATTGGTTCCAAACCATGATCGACATAGACATCGGTCAAGGTTTCTCCCTCTTGATTTTTTGTGATTTTCTCCACTGATTCATGTGTCCTTTATTGTGCATTCTTTGTTCTTATTTTTCATTAAACCCAATTGTGATTGTTGTTTGGCCATTGATACAAGGAAAAATTACCTAAAACGGTGTATATAACATTAGGAAGACACTATATTGGTATGACTATGGGTGTGATAATAGTTTGATATATGGTGTGGTTTGAATCATCATTTTTCAGAGAAAAAAAACCTATTATGATTGCATATTCATAGTCAATTTAAGGCATGAATCCCATCGATTCATTGTTATAGTGGAAATGTGATCTAAGATTTTTAGTTTTAGAGAAAAAATTCCTTTAGGATGGAATCTAGGTGATTGAAAGTAATGGTGGGAGGAATAATATGAGTTTCTAAAAAACATTATCCACATAGTGTGTAGTCTCTGAATACATGTCATGTAGTCCCCTATAGATGAAATTAGTGTGTACGAGGGATGTTCACAGACACATGGTAGAGTACTTGGGTTGCCTATAAGGCATTTACTACCCCACATGGCTTGTCTTGTAAAATTTGCATGGACTAATCCCTGTACTGGCACAAGGGTAGGGATACATGGGTTTTCAGTGTGTACTGGCACACAACCAAAGTACACGAGAAAACCGAGGATTAATGGACACAACATGTAATACATCAAACCACCATATACCCATTTTATACATGAACATATTTGAATGGACATGGTCTGTTGAACATGGGATATTACCAAGGTCAAGGGATACAGCGTGTGACCCCACTACACATCATGAACCACATTCTACATTGATTGAGCCACTTTTTCTTCATATCATGGTCTCATTTTTTTCAGTTGCATCCCCTTCTTTGTTTCCCTAATTATTGGTATGAATCATTTCCAACTCCCAGGACGTGATCCCTTTAGTTGGACTTCCTGGATAGTGTTGATGGAAAACCCCTTATTTCCTAGAGTTGGATCATCTATCTATTTATTTCTTCCCTAGGTGGAGTTCTTGGTATCAACATGACCAACACTATGCAGGAACTGATCCTATACATGGCGAGTTAACCCAGATTGAGTTGTTGGTATCCCCCCATGTCCCTGTATATGATCCACATATTTTTTTATCATATCTTTCTTTATATCAGTCCTCATATATTTCTTATGGAAATACCTGATGATAAGTAACTCTAAGATTGAAATCCTTAGTGATATCAGACTCAGGATTGTGTTCTCCCTAGTGAGGGATTTGTGGAATCTCTGAGTTATAATTCTTTTTTATGGTATATAGTTGTTGTGAATTACCTCTAGACAATTTTCATAGATTGTGTATATATATATTTTCTTTTTATATTTATTATATACATATACATATGTAGATATAACTATATCATTCCTTTCGGTATTACTTTTTGTGTTCCTATGTGTCTTAATAAGTATTGATATGATCACACCTATATAGATTTTCCCTTACATTTCAGGTATTGCAATGATGATCAACCCTTTGATGGATTCCTAGTAGACCCAGGAATAGATGGTGCTTACTGAGACCAGACAGACTAGGGTTTGTACCTTCAGCTTATGGACAATAGTCCCAATAAATTTATCTTACATGATGTACTCATGTTACAAACATTACTATAGTTGTCATGTATTCCAACAATATTTAATTTACATTACATTACATATTACGTAGGTTGTGGGACATTGTTTTATTCATGCATTGGCTACTTATAGGGTTTTAAATTTCAACATTTTGTTGGCTTGGAGATGTGTGTGTGTGTAAATGTACATAGGTAATGCCTCTAATGTCAGTGATATTCCAACTTAGTGCTAGTCCATAGTCCCTGGACTATTAGAAGTTAGACTAGAGACTCATGGAACATACCCAAATCATATGGTTTATGACTTATAAATTCAATTCCATTAAATTTTAAAACATAATATACAAAAATAATTTCTTTGGATATTACTTTATTACACTTTCTATCACCCTACATATCAATCAAAAAATAGTTCATCATATCCTATGAAAAATTGAAAGATGAGAAAGTGGTGATCTCAAATGCTAAATAAGGTTATGTTTACAATGAAAGATACAAATAAATATGGCATAATAAATATTTCAAGAAAAATTACTTAAACAAATTCTTTATAGTCAAAAACATGATAATGATATGGAAAGAATAAATGATGATTAAATAATTCCAATTAAAAATTCACATGAAAATGAAACAAAACCATGTAAATTATTCTAATTAATGAATCAAAATAAATATCAATAACTAATCTCATAATTATGTATTTTACAATATGGGATGTCTATAACATACATTCATCTCCATATCTAATAAGATTACTTAAATGGGTAAGTCCTTGACGAAAACCTGATATAGTTAGTCTCATCAGACATACATATGATGGGATATAGTGTGCCCCACTGATCACATACTTATTCCAATTAATTTCTCAGTTTGAACTTGGGAAAAAAATCAATATATACATTCATATTTAAATAATGATATGAATAGTAATTATTTTTTCCAATCAGTATACATAATCACACACCATTTAAATTATTATAGTGAATGGTATAAAAAATGAACATATCTTGTCAAAATTATCATAAACCATTCAAAAAAATATTGTGAATGGTATAATAATAAATCAACCTCAATGAAGAGTATGATTGAATATAGTATGTTTACATAGATACTTTAGTAAGATGATTAAAAAAATCATGAGGAGAATCCCACTTTTTAGATTGAAATCTCTTATTAATACCAAAATTTCACCAATCATTGGAAAAAAAAAATATTTTAAAAATAAAATTTTAAACTTATATAAGATTAAATAAAAAAAATTTATGGTCTTGAAGACTATAAATTCATTTCATTCCATAATAATTAAATCAAATATTCATTTTTATTTTGTAGAAAATCCAAATGGGTATTATTTTGAAACTAATTTGCAGATTCCTTTGAAATGATTTTGTAAAAAATGTCAAAATGGGGTAAATTATATATTTTTTAAAAAATGATTATTTTTATAAAACATCGATGTAAAAATTAAATATTCCCAAGTGGATACTTAAATATAAACAATCCTGAATAATGAAGAAATTCTAAAATAATACATTTCCACTTTGGTAAATTTTGAATCAAAAGTCCCATGAAATAAATAAATTCATATATATATATATATAATTAATAATATGTATCTTAAATATAATTCATGGGTAATGTAGAAAACACAAAAAATAGACATCTAGTGAAATATGAATATGTCCCACAAAAATAATAGTGAGATTAAAATCCTTACCTCATGTTAGAATTCCTTAAAAGATGATCAGAAGTCCTATGTAATAGTTTTAAACATGTTATTAATTTATTAAAGAACCATATACATATTGATAATATATTATAAATTACTTTTATAACCTATTATCACTCATTCATTAATAACATATCTCTATTTTCTTTACTTTTTGTGTCAATTTATTTATTTTCTTATTTTTATGTTGTCATTAATATCCCAGTTCTATTGAATATGATATAGATTGAAAATCTACAGAATAATATTAATTCCATAAATTTCATATTTTTTTAAATACATGTTTGGGACTTTCATAAATATTTAACACAGAAAATTAATCACATCAATTTGTGGAGATGGTAAGTTGTACATATACACATACGGTGATATCATTTCTAAATCGTTGAAATGAAAACTCAGCGAATGGTGTAATAATTTTCTAGAATCATTATAATTTTATAATTTCATATATATATATATATATATATATTATTTACATAAATATAACCATCCTATTAATGTGTTGATGAAAAACATATTACACCATGTTGTGGAGGTAGTAGGTCATACGTATGCATGTGCAAAGTATTTTTTTACTTGGATAGATGAAATTTGTAATGTGGTTTTACCATAATAATAACAAAATATAGTAATATATAAGATGTTGGAGTTAATATTTTATCATAGAAACAACACATGAATATGATGTAGAATAAAAAATTAACATGATATAATTAGTAAATGTGATTACCTATTATTCAACGAACATCCTTTAGATTGCTTATTGAGGAAACTAGGGAAGACATTTTGAGGAGACCAGATCATAGAAAAAATGAATAAGTATTTTTATAAGATAATTGGTAAGGGGTTTGGTGAGCTATATGTCTGAATGTGTTTTCAATAAATGATATATGAGGTTCCCTTTTTAAATTTACATGAGGTGCACTTTCAGAATTCTATAAAATGTAAAAATATAATGAGTCTATTCTAGAGCCAATGAAATAAAAATGGAGTCTAAAATAATATTATATGACATTTGTGACAACAAATCATTCTCATTTTATTTATTTAATTTCGTTATTATTTTTAAATAATTTAATAAAATATTAATTTGATAAATTATCATTAATTTTAATTTTAACACTATTTACTTTATAATAATAATTATCTCAAATTATATTTATTATAATATTTTTAATAATATTTATTTTATTATTCCATTAATTAAATAATTAATATATCACTATTGTGAAAAGTTTTAGTTAATTATTCATTTAATATAAAATAAAAACAAATTACCATGGTAAAAATAGTTCAGTTATATTTTAAAAAAATATTAATATTCTAAGAGATATTCTAGAAAACACTATATTATAAATTTTATAATTATTAAAATCACAAATGTAACATAATTAACTATTCTTTAAATAAAATATTATGATGATCATTGTCACTTATTAAAATTGAAAATGGTCATATATCTGAACCATTAATAATTATGAATTAATATTACACATCCAATAGAATTTGTGGAATTTCTAATGTAATTGTCTTGTCCTTATCATTTTACTTTTAATATATATGACACAATTTACCATTAATAGTGGTAGTAAAAATTACCAAGGTAACAAATCATATTGGAAAATTATAAAGTTGAAATATTTTCTAAATTTAGTCCTTATGAATCCATATATGGGATCCATTTTTAAAAACCTAAAATAAATAAGTAATAGAATTTAATTTAAAATTAATCATTCAAAATGCATGTGAAAAACAGTTTTCTTGAGAAATCGATTTTCCATCCCTAACATATATTTATTCTAAAATAAGGTAAAAAGATGATTAAAATTGAATTAATTATATTATATATAATAAAATATTACTTATTTATATTGATATCAAATTAAAATCATTAGGGGACCTTTCAATATAAATAATATATTATAATTATAAAAATATTTATTTTTTGTTATTCACCAGAAAAATAATTTTTTTATAAATTACAAATGACTAAATCTATGATAAATTTAATCCCTTGTTTTCAAAAATGTTGTTCATTTTTTAAAATAAATTTTCAAAAATTTTAAGAAATTATATATATTTATTTTCTCATAGAAATCAATAAAAATTGATTTTTGAATAAAACATATATTTGATTAAAAAAGTACTCTAAACATTATGTTGTTATTTAATAAGAATTAATAAATGTTAAATTGATATATATTTCATAATATATTAAATTATATTTATACAAACAAATTTATCTTCTAGTTTATAATCATATTTTATTTTTTTAAGATTGGTGTTGTGTGCTACATAAGCTATAAAAGAGGTTAAATTAAAAAAAAAGTACATACAATAATATTGTGTGGTTTTACAAGGTGAGTTAAAAAAAAATATCAGAACATAGAGCTTCCAGAATTTATTTCCACATTGATGTTGAACCACATCAATAAACCATGTATTCTACATTGTTAACCAAATATACACAAATCTCATTAAAAGACCTATGTGAAAAATCATGATCATCACCTTATTTATTAATGCTAAATTTATTAGTTCAGCCACTATACACTATTCAAGAGATATGGGTATAATAATTTCAATTATTATACTTTTCTTCTTACAAATATTTAAAAGGTTGTTCCACTATACTCACAATTGATGTCATGTTATAGATGATTTATCGTTCTTTTAGTCTTTCTCTCCACCATTTTAATCCACTATAAAAACAATTCATATACCATAGATTTGGGTTTAAGAATATAAACTCGTTATTTTCATATGAAATAACCATTTAATTTTATAAATAATAATGAAACTCTATGAGATAAAATATAATATGTCTTGAATCATGCATCTAAAGTAGTTCTAACATCTATCTCTTTGTTTACCACCCACATAGATTTCACAACACCTTAAATTGCCTCTTGAGTAAAAAATTCTCAAAATTTCCTAATTATGTGTGATCGAGTTTCAAAATTCATATCACTACTATAAACTGTAGTTTTCTATCACTAATATTGACAAATTAGAAATTTCATTATTTGGAACAATCATATGATATATATAGAATAATTGTCACTCTATTAGATCTTCAAATCACGTATAGGTTATCATTCCATATCACTCTAGAAACCACAAGTAAACCCTAATTGATCTTCTACAATCTAATGTTGAATATCATTCAATAACATACATTATATGATATCACACTAAAATCATATTTTTAACAAAACTAGAATATATCTAGCAGCATTGAGATTCAGGGAACTATCATTCTTCATCTGAACCATCACAACTCCCAATCCCAAAATTCATAGATCTTCATCATCCACTATGTGTACCTTGTTGAACATCCTAGAAACATATTTTACCATGCCACTCTTCTCTGGATTTTAGTTAAATGATTATATGAAGACAATGGTTCATGATTCTATCAGAACATGCACAATGAATAAAAAACTACCAATCCATTTAGTTGCAACAAAACTAATGGAAAATTATATTATCAACACTACCCCTTATTAATTTACCTTTATTTCCCAATAATAATTCCCATTATTTCCATTATTACCATCATACCATCATATTGGTATATGTTAAACCAATTTTCCTTGAATTCTTCTGCATTACTGTTCGTACGAATTTCTTTGACTTATCCTCTAATAAGGTGATGAAACTATATTGTCTTCATTCGGTGAATTACCTAATGGAAATTTATCGTCCAATTTCTCTGAGATCATAATTTTGTTTGAATGTCATAAAAAATACTCCAATACCTAGAAATTTTTCGGATAATAATTACTTATAAAAAATTTCTTTACATACTAAATACCAAAAAGTGATGATATTAATATTAGTACCCAGAAGTCCTATACGAACATTATATTAACATATCCAACACAACATTGATTCATTTTAAGAAAAATAAAAAATTTGTTATTTATACATATATTCTAATAATATAAAGTTGGTTAGTGTATAGATATTAATAAATTTGTATATTATAGTGGACTTCTGATACATGAACACCAATGTATTCATCCACTCAACTCATGTATTCACATTACTGATGTAAAAAGAAAAATGGCAGGACAATGACATCTGAATACGTACAAGTGACTTTCTATATTCTATTAAAATTAGACTTATTCCACCTTATATTTATTGATTATATGTTACAAAAAATATATATTAATTTTCAATGATATAATAAAATATATAAATTAAAAAAATGAAGAATTTGTTCCCATAACAAATATAAAATCATACAATGTATACAATCAGTAACATAACATTTGATGCAATAGAACTCCCAAATTAATTAAAATAACATTAATAATGGAATTGAATGTTACCAGATCTATTATCGAGTGATTAATTTTTTAGTTATGAACCATGATGTTACCACTAATATTTTAACATTCAACCAATAAGAAACTACCACAGGAACATGATGTATCTAAAGATTGTAAGTTCACACATCCTAATAACAACAACAAGTAATATACAACATATCGACACTCCAAAAAAAATAAAAACATCTAGACATTCATAAATAAGTACTTGAATGATGATAAAATTGGATTTATGTTGTTCAGAAGTTTTTCCTACATTCCGAGGGGAAACCATCTCACATTTTATATTAATATTAGATAGAATCAATATTTACAACGACATCAATAAATACTTCGGGTCATTTGATATTTGAATTCATGTCCAAACACACAATGAACAGATGTAAATTTGGTCCCAACCCACCTTTATTGGATCATAATCAGTCATCTTTTTTCATTTCCATCCTAGATTCATGATTAACCTACGATTTGAACCTGGATACTATCAATGTCATATAGAATTTTCTCCCTGGCTTCTGATGTCGGTGAACATCCTATTTGACATGCATTTAACCTTGTTTGGACCACTTACCAGTACACTAGTCCATTGAATGATAACATCATCTGACGAACCTACCAACTACTATTGATGACCATTAACACTGCACTTATCATTTGGAATATTGTAATTTTTAGTTCTATACACCTAATTTATTGAATCAAATACATGAAAAAGAATTAAAAAACCAACAACTATATCATTCTCATTAGATGTTAATATCAATATAATACTTTTTCTAGATGTCATAATAGGAGTTGACAGTCAAATTAGAAGAACTAACAATATTATATCCCCAATGATTCCACCTTCAAGACCACATATCAAATAAAAAATCTCTCTCAATTATATATTCAAATAATCAATGTTTTGAGCTTGTTCTTCATTATTTTTTCAATTCAAAAACATCTTTATAAATATCTAGGAATTCCATATTTTATTGAATAATATTCTATCTTTAATCCACATATATACTCATATAGTTTTGTATGTATATTATTTTTTATTTAATAGAACCAATGGATTTCTTATCTCAATGTCCATAAATGACAATCTTGGATATAGTCATTTTGAACTCATCCATTAACAATAATACATTATATTTGTCTTCACAACTTTTTCATTTATGGCTTCTTCTTTGGGTTGGTCAATTACACAGACTATTGTTTCTTCTACGCAATATTAAATCTCTTTCATTGAAAAATTTCTCATTATGTGAAATTGATGTTATACATTAAAACATATCAATATAATTATTTATTTCATATTTATTCTTTTTGAAGGATCTAATTAGATATTCATCTCCTTTAACATCAATATGATATTTTATTATGTTCTTTTCTATGATATATATAAATTTTATATTTTTAAACCTAAAAGTAGAAGTAACTATTTAAAATTTCATTTAAAATTATCAATATTTTATATGAGTAAATGCATCACCTCATGAAATTATTTATCTTCTAAATAATATTCAATTTCCTTGTGTTCCATTATTTGCAGCTATAGCATACAATCATAACATATCTGTGATATAAAAGTTCCTTATATGATTTACGATTTAGTACATCCTAATGTTAAACATGAATGGATTCATTGGGAAATTTCATTCCATTATACTATATTTTAAGGAATTTCTATAGGAATTTTGAAATAACGTTTTTGCTATATCGTTCCATTTATCTAGAATTTAAGCAAAATGTTAAATAGTAAAAAATAAAAACAAAAAATATTTGATATGTTTATCTAATGTTTCATAGGATTAAATGTATGGGATGATATGTGATATTGTTAAATGAATTAATGAATGGTTGTCTCCGTTTAACAATGAATTACAATACAATAGTAAATTCATGATACAAGGGGGACATAGATGAAGGATTATATAAGGTGTTAATCATAAAGAGAATAGTGTGTGAATAGTGGGGATGCTCCTAGTTGATTCTACCTTCCCCAAATCTATCATCTTCTTCCTTATTTTCTATGAGTGGCACTATAATGTATTTTACTGAATTAGATCCATTACCATAAGATGTGATATCCTCATCATCACATGGATACAACCTATTTTAGGGAGAGTTCCAGTTTCATATATGTGATATTAATCAAACAACCATGAATGAATATTATGATAGTAGATCAATAACTAAAAGATAAAGAAATCTTAATTATTCATTTTATTATTGTATGATTTTTTATTTCATCCAAATTATAAATTTATAATAAGGGTTTATAATTTCATATACTATATTGATTGTGTGTTGATAGAACCTTAGAAAATACATTCTGGTTTCAGTGTAATGTTAGGAAGTTTGATCCAAAAATTTAGGTTAATAATGAAAAATATACCGTATAATGTAACTACCATGTTTGTTAATGTACTATATGAAATATATTTTATATTTAGAAAGGAATTATGAAAAATATTATAATAATACGTATTATTTATTCTTAGTACTATGGTTGAAATTATGTTTTGTAATAACAAAATCCGCGGTTGGTATCTCACCATAAAATTTGATATATCATAGGCGGAGACAAAACATAATGAAACATATTTTAAAATATTATAGGGTTTTATATGGGAATGTAGTATGGTATGATAGAATCATTAAACATTTAAATTCTATATAAACACATCATAAAAATTATATAATTCCTTTTATAAGATAGTATTACCTATGCTGAAGGGTTAAACAAACATAGAGGCTTATTACAAGACATGATTACAATTGTAAATAAATTACTCCTTCATAGGTTTTTGAGCAAGTATTAATATTAAATAGCTGTTATATCATAAGAAGATACTATCTATATGTCTGGGTAATGGTATATGAGATACTTTGTGTGGAGAACATTCAAATTTATCCATCATATAAAATAGTGGGTCACATTATTATCATCAAACATAAAAAAGTTATTGAAGAAAAAAGAGGATGTGGTGGTTCATGAAGGCCTAAAGTAACAAAGTCCAATAGATTATACTCTTACAATATCAATGTATATGGAGGAGGGGAATCAATTCTAGTAATGAATCCCAGGATACTCTCTTGAGTATACCTCGACGTAAGAAAATCAATCACTTTATTCCCTTAACTCCATGTGCGGATCAGTTTAATATGATACTTTATTATGGGATTATGTCTATGAATATTGTGAAAATGGACTATGGGTTACCGATACGTCATTGTAGGGATATTTGGATGATGAAAAATTGAATTTCAACTTAGGAAAACTGAATTTTGTTAGAGATAAATAGCTAAACCCTATTGAGCATGGATCAAAACATTTTGAGGAGTGAATCTAATCACCTGTAGAATGAACTAAAAGTGATAAAAAGTTATCCACTAGAGTGTATTAAAATACCTCCACCACATAAAACCATTTTTATAACATAAAATGTTGATATTAATTCCACTATTATGACAGATATAAGAAACTCAATGACCCTATGGAAGCACCCTCTAAATGGATAGGGTGTAGTTTCTACCATCTCTGAAATTCTCAATGATGATGAATTCTATAACAATTTCATAAGACAATATAGTTCTCCCAGTAGAAATTTGTGTCTGACTACATGTGCATGTCTCATTAAAGGGAAACCATCATGATTGGCCTTGTTCCATACCTCCCAAATGAACCAACAGCCGACTACTAAAATAATCTCCTTCACATTCATATCATGGTTATTTTTAGACACACCGTTAAACCAGATATTGATGAAATATCCAATTTCTACATCCTGAGATGCAATTGTTATGTATTCAAAAATAGATCTGATCCATATATACTCACATGCCTTTAATAAAAATTTGAGAAGACAGTTCCTCCCCAGTATTTTGACAACAAAGTCAATTTAAAAAAATATTAACCCCCTTTCACTTGATCTTTTTATCCATGGATATGTTATAGTTCTGTATTATCCAAACTATGAAATTATACTTTAGGGGTATGTCCATGAACTAGAGAATACCACCCAAACCATCATGACCCTATTTTTTATTCAACTCATGGGCATATTCCAAAGAAGAGAAGACTATTGATTAGGATACTGTCAACAGATGTTATCTTTGTTCCTCCATTATTTTGATAGTTTGAAAATGTTTATATTCCTGCTGGTTCAATATGGAATGAGTAAAATAATGATAAACAATGTATTTACTAAAATATATGTCCATAGTTGTTCACCCAGGTAATATTTGTGTAACTCTGACCCATTTTCGATTCCAGAAGATGATCTCTCAACTCCAAATGATCTATCTAGAATGGAACTAATTTTGAGGGTTATTCCATTGAATTATATTCTAAAAAAAGGAAATTTTTCACATTGGAAATATCATGTATTTATCTTACATTCCCATAATTATCATCTCCCAATGAAACAATAATTATATGACATCACACACCATTTCATGTTCAATTTAATAAATTAAACAAAATACAATTCTCAAGTTAATACATCCTTTATCAATCACATCATCTAGACTATCTCGTGAAGACCGGTGCAATCTCCTCTTAGAATGATCATCCTGGATGATGGAAGCAATTATGTTTTAAATGTATCTTGGAATCTCATTTTTCACCATAATGATCATGGAAACATTCATAGTATTGGATGTGATTATTTAAATGGTAGTTTTTATTCTTCCTCTAATTGAGAGAAATTAGTTCCTCCAATTATCAATATGGTGAGAATTTTTTTCACCCACAACATAGAAATGTTAGATGCACAACCTAAAATATGATATCAGGGTTCCCATGTAATATATGTGGAAGAACCTATTTGAAATTATCAATTGGGTGAAAATTATTTTTTCATGACTCTCTGAACAAAATTCTAAAATTAATACACTTCTCTTATAATGGGTAATTATTTGTCGACTCCCATTATATTATTTCAGTAGAACCTTGTTAAATGATCTGATTTATTTTTCACTTACATTAAAAGGTATCACTATATACTATTCCTATAAGATGTGGGAAAATCCATTTATGTGAGGATGATATCAAAATGGTAGTATTCTTCTATTATAGAGAAATATATAATGTTATCTTCCGAAGGAATACCAAACTAGAATAAACCCAAATGGTGATAATGAGTTCCCCTGTCTGAACCCCCTAATCAACATAAATAAGACACATTTATTCCACATAAATGTAAAACTTATCTAATGGGAGCTATAAAATATGATGAACAATTGAATCACCCATAAAGAAAAGACTATGAAATACATCCCCTCAATATTAAATATTCTCTCCAACATGTCAAAACATTATCGTTATCGATTTTGATGCAAATGTTAGAGCCTATAATAAACTTATTAAAGAATATTATCATTTCTTCAGATATTTTTATAGAACTATAGATGGAAAAAACCATGATGAATCCATGAATCTTCTCAGAGAAATAATTTTAGAGTTCAACTAAAAATATATTTTTAATGACTTATGAAAGGGACTTATATGTGATGTTAAACATGTGAATGGGTATATAATACCTCAATGATAAGGTGTATTTAAATTTAAAAATGATATCTAGGGTGGTCACATATGCCACATGGGGAATAATACCTCCTCAGAAGAATTAAAGAATTACCTCCCTAAGGTCACCCTTAATGAGGTTCCATAAATCCATAGAGATGGATCATGAGAATCCATAAGGGCCAAGGGTGCTTTCAGGATTAAGGGAACTGACATCATATTAGATTTCCCTCTCCCCAAGAATGATTTAAATGAATGTGTTATTATGATCAGTATATTTTAAGGGTTTAGTATTATAGAGTTCTACATTAACCCTCAGATACCTATCCTTCATGAACTACAAAGATTAAACATGTGATGATTAAAAAGGGACCTGAAATATACCTCACACCACCTCATGTTTTTTATGGAAGAACACAACATCCATGATTATTTTAATGATAAAAGACCATTTATCCTCTTTTATGCGTGATTTGAAATATTAGTTTTTATGTCTTATTATTTCAGAAACTTATCCTTGCTCCAATCATGAGAAACCCTCTTATTCACTAGTATAATATTTGATAATTTGGTTTTTATGAACAAGAGCTTTAAATATTGAATTATCTTATCCATCATTGTGATTGGTCTCAAATTTCCCAATATTATAATTTATGTTGTCAAAATCATGGAAATGATAGGGTTTTTTATTATTTAGTGTTTTGAGATCTCCATTAATGTTCCAGAATTTGTTTTGAAATCCATCCAATGATCCATTTTCCATTAGATTATTCGAGGATATTCACACTACATAAGGATAACAAGGATTATAATCCCTTGAAGCATCATGACATATCTATCATATGATTTTATCTATCATATATTTTTTAAAATTATATATCTAGAATGATTTTCTATATTTTAGTTGAATATTGATTTATATGACTTATTTAAAATTTATAAATCCTAAAAAAAGGTTTTGTTATAATTATTAACTTCAACATATTGTTACAAATTAATGAACTTTAAAAGGGATTATGATTAATTAATGAATCATTATGAATCAATTATTAAATAAATATTTCACTATATTAATTATTAAAATTAAAATTCAATTTAAAATTATGATTCATTACTTATAACATAGATACAAAATGTTTATATGGAAATTAGAAGAATAATTTAAATATTGTTTATAAATTAAATGATCGTGTATAAAAAGTTACGTTCATCTATTAAAAATTATGCTTATTACTAATTATTTAATCTGAATTATTTAAATTGATGGCCTTATTTGAAAAAAAATTTAAATCACATCAATAGGAAATTTGATAATTGATACGATTCTGTTATTAATCTTATCAAACAATTGATATTTTGAATATGTAAATTCTCAATTTAATTGACTTGAAATATAATATTTTTATATTTCATATAATACTATATATTTATATAAAATTACATATAATGTATAATATAAAGTATGTAATATTAATGGTGCATATTAAATGTTGATATTTATTTAGATATGGATTTTCTATAAAGCATGGATAAATTATTTAGTTTTTTTAATTGGGTTTATCAAGGAAATATTTCATAAAGCATTTTTCTCATGTTGAAATATATGAATTATTTATTCATTAAAATATTCTTATATGTAAATTATTTATATTTTGAATTTATCTGTTCAATATTTTAAATCTATTATAATTTTTTTAACTTATCATACATTTATTTAATGATTAAAATTGTAGGTATGACAATTGATTAAGTTTTATTGTAACTTCAAAATCGATTGTACTAAGTTATGAGTAGGAACTATGAAGTATATTTGGGTTTATACAAAATTTTCTATTAGAATTCTCATTGAATTTATTTTTATTTAGAGGAATGTATCCTTAGGTTGAGGGATATGTGTCTTATACTCATTGTCCTGAAGGATTAGGTATTCTCTTGAAAAGTGGTGGTTAGTAATATATTGCTCTTAGATTACTCATGTGGGGAATTGTTATTTCAAGAAATTATAATATTTATTAGGTTTCATGGACCTTACAAGAAATATGCATTTAGATATGTATAAATATAATACGCTTTTATTTTTCATTAATAACATAGACTATGAGTTTTGTAAAGAGTTACACATAAATATTAAATGAGCATATTTAATTTATAGAAGGAATAATATTCTAAACTAAATCATTAGAATAATTCCTACAAGATGGTAATAACATTATATAGGACGATGAGATAAAATATTCTTAACAAATAAAAATTGTTATATTTCATCAATAATGAACAATAGTCAAGACATAAGTCATAAAAAAGGTAGGTTCTTACAAATTAGGCTACCCATATATTTCATTATCTGGGGAAATTAAGTAATGAGGGGAATATGATGGTTATATTTCTCATTTTTAGTACTTTATTTGTGTTACAGTTAGTTAGGAAACCCTTAGAACAAATATTGGGGGAATACTGTTGACATTACCCATATGAGGGTTAGGTAAAAGAGTAGTTTTCTCAACCATTCAAGAGTTATTTATAATATGATCAGAATAATGGAAAACCTATATAACTATGTGGTGTGAGGAATTATGATGTGGTCTAATTTCTTATTGAAATATGGATCTAGTCCCACTAATGGACATGATGATTTTAAAAGGAGTTATTAATTTTATGTGATATTTTTTATAAAAAATCCTTATTATTTTTTTTAAAACATGATAACCACCTATAAAAATCCAATAATATAGATATATAAAATCATTATAATCATAAAACATAAGATTCAATTAAATAATTAAAAGGAGAAGAATAGTGTATGTAGCCTCTTAGAATGGTAAAATAAAAAAAAGACATAATAAGAATAATAAATGTAATCATAAAAAACCATTGGGAATAAATGAATTGTTAAATATGTTCAAATGGTTAATCTAGATTTTTATGAGAAACATATTTTGATTAAATCAATGTATTATTATGTCTTATTCGGGCTATAAAATTCACTGTAAAATTATTTTTCAAAATTATCTAACAATTCTAATTAGTTCAAGATATGTTTACCATATTTTATTAAAGTGCAGAGAATATGCATAATAAGGAATGAAATATCTAGGTTATAGTGTTTTATTTATAGTTAATTAGGCTAAAATATCTATCCAGAATAAGAAAATTCTATATGTAAATTGAAGAATTTTTCTTGAAAATGAATTTACTATTGCTAAAACCTAAATAAGATTGTTTGACTGAGTGTAATTAATCCATATGGTTGAATTTTGTTGGATTCCTAAATGTGTGTTGAAAAGTCCATGGAATGTTAATGTTTGGTATTTCTGTCGTGGAAATGGATCACAATAAATGATGTTTATAATTATCTCATTTTTATTATGTTATAATATTAGTTATTTATTAATAAAGTGTTATTATGAACTATATGAGATTATGGATTAAATACAAACTTTTTTTCTCATTGAAATCTAGAGTATACTTCAATATATTATAGGGATGAAAAAAATAGGATGATTTATTTCATCTAAATGATTTTTAGAATATGATAAATATAACCTCACCACCATTAGTTTAATATTTTTCAAAATTAAGACTTCTTTTTTGAATAATAAAACAATCACATAGAATTCCATATTTAATATTCGTGTAATAGTTTTTTTGTTAAATATTATCACTAATGTAAACTATAGTTATTTACTAAACACAAATAATTTCGTAAACCATACAATGAGATTTTAATTTGAACATAGTTCCCTGGAGAATAAAGAGAGTATATTCAGATTTACATAAATTAAAGGATAATACCATTTAAAATTCAATATAAATTCCATTAAATATAGTAATGTAATTTATGATGTGTTGGTAAAATAAAAAATGTAAATAGATAAGTTAGATTCTAAAAAAATTAATTTTTTATATAGTATATGTTCTATGAATGAAAACAATTATAATGAAAATAGAAACAAATAAAATAAATGATAGATGTTATTGACATCATAATATTTTTTTGTGTGAATTTAAGAGATATTGAATTTTTTTTAAGGATACAAACATTACTAATATGATTCCTAAATATCACCACTATTCATTTTTTATTTCATAATAGATGTTAATCCGTAAAGTATTTTAGTGGGAATGTTTTATCATATGGTCAAATAGATATGTCATAATAATTTCCTTGAGATACAATGAGTTAAAAAACATTAAAAGAATGAAAAATTTATGTTTTATATAGAAGTATTTCATTTATGATATGATTATAAAAAACCTTATTTTTTAAAAAAAAATTAGAAGAGTTGGTTTATTTAAATTAATCCTATAGTTCTAGAGTAAAATATATACATTCTCATTTTCTCAAATTGTCTGAATATATATATGGAAGTAAAATGATAATTTACCCCTTGATGTATGAATTTGAATTATCATTAATGAGGTCCATCATTGTGTATTATATGTGGTGATTAAATGTTATGGCTAGTGTGAGTAGGAATCTTGTATTAGGATATAAAATATTATCTTGAGGTATAAAAAATGTTTTTTTTCATGAGATAACCCATGAAGTGTTCCACATGGAGTGTCATACACTTTTTCTATGGTATAATATGGGAGGGTGGTAGATATTTTCACTCCCCCCTAAATGAGGTTGGATAGAAACCATGTATCATAATCATCTTTCATTGATACATTTATTATAGAAGCCTTGAGGATTGTCTAATAAGGGGTTGTTGGGTATGTTGTTGATCTCATCATCGATTGGATATTAACCAAGATAAGTTATTTTATCTTGTATAATAAGTATGATATATTAGACCTTATTATTATCGAATGAGGAAGTGTACATTCATTCCTAGATTACCCATCTTATTTTCATATCTATTTGGGAAAGATAAATGTGATATTTACTTCCATATATACAAATTATGTGTAATGTATTTGTAAACTTGGTTGGAATATACTCTAATAATCATATTAATGTGAGAAGGATATAATGGATTTACGTACACTATATCCTATAGTAACTCAATCCATTAAAAATAGGGATAATATAAAAATTAAATTACTCATATGATAATTCTATTGAACATTGGGGTATATATATATGTTTTTGATTGAAATCGTGACAATTCTATTTTTTTCACGAGTACCACTGCTGTTTTGATATGAGATACTCTTTTATTATATTTTAGAATTCTTGATTTCATATTTTTTCATCTTTATAAATATACGTGGGGAACAACATTGTGTTTTACTATATAGTGATTGATTTAGACTCAGAGAGCTACTTTAACAATGTTTTTGAGTTTATCAAAGAAGATTTTTGATAGATACTCACAAGTTCTTACATATGATTTGATATGTGGTGACATTAATGATAAAATATCAATTTTTTTTAAGAAATATAAAAGTTGTGTCAGATATGGTTTCAAAATTTTCTATATATTTTAAAAAATATGGTTAATCATAAAAAATTCTATTTTGTTTTTTAAAGTGGTAGATTATTAGAGATATATACTAAAATCATCATATATTAGTGATATATTTGGGTCAAATATTCATTATGATTTATAGTGTAATATGGTAGAGTACATGTGGTTTCAAAGGAATAAAATTTTCAATGATTCTATATCATAAGATATTATATTAAGGATGTCATTAGGCATGTTATGTGATAATAATCCACTACTCTTTTATAAAAGCAGAACTTCAATGAGATAACATTTTGAAATTCTTTTATTTTCAATAATTATTGAATGTTTTACAAAATAAAGCATATTGGATTATCTGTGTATTCAGGAAGTGAGTGAACGAATGGTAGATGATAATAACTCATATATTGTAATGAAAGAGTAAATGCATACTGTTTATTAAATGTTCTCAAGTTCTTATATATGGTGGTAATCATGATGATAATGTTGGTAAAGAACTTATGGAAGATCACGGATGAATCACCTTATCCAATCGATCTTCTCTTCTTCCTTCATTATCAAGAGATGAACTATAATTTCATGAAATGAAGGCGAAACCAACCCTTGTGGTGGGAAATTCACATCATCCTATGAATAAACCACATCGGACGAAATACAATATTTACATATATGGGATATTAATCAAACAATTATGAATGAATATTATTGTAGTAAATTATTAGTGATGAGGTATACACATCTTGGTTCATTATTTTTTTCTTTAATGATTTATGATTTCATTCATGGTAAATCTAGTTTATAAGTGTTTTAAATCAAGTCCATTGCATTAGTTATGTGTTAATCGATCCTAAAAATCATGAACACTCTCAACTTCCTTTTTTTGGGTTTTTTTGAAATTATAATGAACGGGAGACACATTTGAGGATTTAATGGGGACACGAACAAGATAAAAACATCAATGTAGGGTTAATCCGATAATATAAGTCTCTAAACTATTCCAAATAAGCCTAAATATGATATAACCATGGATCCTCATGAGTCACAAATCAATTTGAATCATATAACATTAAAGATATTTATGGATGAGATCCCCGATGAGATATTTCAACTAATATTAGGTCTTTATATAATCTTCTATGTTGACCTAACCATTATTGAATCCACAAAATATTAGTTTATTTTGGTTATCAATCCAATATAATTGATTTTAATTAATTTTATGTTAATATTTATTTCATAAATATTGTATGATTATTTTATATGAGGATGAATTGAAAACTTATCTTGCACTATCTTATTAGAGAAAAATACAATTTCTATTTATGATTCAGAGTAATTTTCCCTTATGTATTCCCTTTTATAACCAAATTCAATACTTAGATTTCTTTTCTCTTCAATAGACTCAAAAACTATTAATCTTCTATATTCCAAACATGGAATACCATTCTCATTTTGTTGCCCATGTTCTATATATTATTCCTAATGATCATATAATTACATAGAGTCCCTCATTTATCGGTCTGTATTGGGTTTTAGAAGGTAAAAATAGTATATTAAAATTTGGTATTTTATCCCCTCACTCACAAACTGACTTCCAAAATCAAATGCTACCTTTTTACTTTTATTCTTTTGGAATCAATAAAGATATAATTCTGGGATTTCATAACAATATTTTGAAGAAAATAGTGATGGGTATCAGCACATATTTTATCCTTAAAATATTAATTCTATTATAATGTATATAAATCCACCTATTATGGTCCAATAAATAGGTATAGGACCAAAATTTTTTCCCTTTTTTCTATACCTCACTATCTTCCACTCCCCTTATTCCTTATCTGAGTACTTCCCTTGTAGTTCATAAAACTATTTGTAGTAAAATAGATCATAATTATCCTACATTGAACTTCCTTAACTCATATGTGATACTCTACTATCAATTCTCTATTCCTTTAGCTTTGAATATGTTAGAGAATTAAAACACATTTTTAATGGAGGAACACTTTACTCTTGCTTATTTTCAACCATCCTTGGGTATATGATATAATCAATATTGGATTATTTTATATTATCCTGTAGTATATTGTAGATTTATTAGTATTACCTTATTATAATATCATTCTTATGATATGATTTATGGAATCATGGATTTATATTATATAATGATTCATTTCATGTTGTAAAATAAATGATCATTAAAGTTTAGTGTCTTGGAAATGAGGTACATAATACATGGAAACATAAATCACCCATCTATTCCATGTTAAGGGATTACTCAAGCTTAATAATAAGTTAATTTATTTCCTATTAAATTCTAGGGACATAAATCAAATGAAATGGTGTGCTTAAGACCCAGTGATGGATAACAAGGGAACCAATTTATTTTTGAACTTGAGAGATATCAAAAAGAACTTGTGGGATTTAATAAAAGAAAAGAGAATATTTATAAAACAAAAATAATAAATATAATAATAACATGAAAATATTTCTACAAAATTTAATTTAAACATTAATAATAAAATCACAATGGTCCATCCTGAGTGTGTCATAAAAATTACCCTGTTTGTTCACCAAGGTAGCCTAAAACATGTCATCATTAGAGATTAATTTCGTTACACAATGTGTTGGAGAAAAATTAGGCAGAACCCTTAATATGTCTTTTTTATCAGGTGCTCCACTTATACCATAATCAAACATTTCATAAATAACACATATAGAAATAATGAAATGAGTTTCATATCAATGTCTTGGAATTTCATAAAGTTCTTAAAACATGATCATTATGTCAGTTATAACAAAAAAATGGGAATAATGGTTATATGTATGTCAATTACAGATTATAATAAATAATTTTTATGTCTTTATAAATAACCCTATAAATGGATGTTTTTTTGGGTATTAACATAAGGAAAATAAATGAATTTGTTTAGAAAATAGAGTGATTTTTGGATGAAAATTCTGCAGCACAAAGAGTATAAAACATGGTTTAATAAAACATTAAAAAGAGATGAGACAAGGGAAACCCATTTCAAAAAGACCGGTAATAAATTATTGGTAATGAATAAATTAAAAATAATAATATGGTATGAAAATTCTAAATGCATAATATAAAAAAAGAGAACATGAAAGGAAAAGAGAAGTTAAGAATTCCCATAATTTGAAGTGTGACTTCTATTACTAATTGATCACGACCGTGGGAGAATGAAGATAAATTTGAAGAAAGTTTTATTAGTTAATACTACCAGATATTTTAAAGAGATTATTTTGTAATGAATTTAAATGAATGATATGGTGTCATTTATAGTATAAGGGATTGAGTTTTTTTATTAATTTCTGAGGACACCTTATTAGTTTTTTTTTGAAAAACCATGGGCTTTACCATGGTATTTTTACATGGTACTGGCATTTGTGGACTCCTCGAATCAAATTTTAATCATAAAGAGTAAACTAGAATTATTTCATAATAATTACTACACTAATGATTACATTAAACACACCGAAAACTCGAAATTGTATTTTTACAATTCACTAAAAAAACAAAACATTTTATAAAAATATAATAAATTCACCATAACCTAATATAGATCTTATTATATCAAAAATTACATTTATACTATCAAAATAATTCTCTAAATATGATAAATATTACTTTTAACACTAAAACACACAATTTTTAATAATAATAGATGATATAATATTCATATTAAATTGTCATGTAATATTTCTAAAAAATGAATTTATTTTATAATTTTTAATTAATCATGAGTGTTTCAATAAAACAATTTAGTTATGATAATTATTTCTTATAATATAATTGTTTATTATAAACATCTATATCATTTTTCTATTGTACATATAGTGTTCATAATTAATCATTTTATAAAATTCCATTTTCATAAGAAAAACAATTCATAAAAAATACATGATAGTGGAAAAAATTATTTACACAAAGGGAGTTATACATTGATTTTATAAGGCTCCAAAACATAACTACACCTTCATACGACCGAAGGGTATGGTTTGTGATGATGAAATAATCTTGGGGAATCTTAGATAACATTTCCTATGTGGTAATCTCTTCAAAATTGAACTTCTCACATAAGTGATTCTTTCATTCATTTCATGTTGAATCTCATCTTAGGATTGGTCGTTCGTGAATCCCCTTGATGCTACATCCTTCCCAAGTTTCAAAAATTTGGATTTTTATAGAAATATTCTACCGGATAGGGCCATTGAATCTTTTTTTGGTATTAATTAATCATTATAATTTCTATTTTTAAAAGATAATCATAACATTATTAGTATAGTTTCCAACATTCAAATTGACCAACGGTCATCTTGACCAACAATCGTAATTGACTGGTGGTCATATAATAGTTGAAACTTGATTGTGTCATTAAAATATAATTACATTATTATTAATGAGATATATTTTGTTGTGAAATAATAAAACACATATTTTCCGAGAAAAAATAACATTTAAATTCTCGGATCATTACATTCATTCCCCATAAGAAATTTTGTCCTTAAAATTTCATCTCATATTCTGGGTTGAAAAAATTCCAGGGTACTTCAACCTAATTTTTCCTCTATTTCACACATTTCATCTTAATAGATGTGGTTCAGCCATAATAATTTGACGAGGTGGGATGTATTTTTGCATAGAACATTGTAACAATGGTCCAAGAACTCCACATGATGCTCCTCATAAGAGTAGTCATGTTCCATTTTTTACAACCTATAGATTTTGTTTATGTCAATGGTTAGGAATATGATTACTACTGATATATATGGGTAAAACACTGTGAAATTGATAAAGATCTGGTTGATGTTCTAGATTGATGACCACTGCTCTTATGCGATCATATATTTCATATGGGACAATGTACATGGGGATAAGCTTCCCATTCCTTCCAAATCGATTTAATCCTTTCCATGGTGAATTTATCAGGATGACATTGACACTAAAATCAATCTAGAAGTCCAATATATGTTCTTTGGAATAGAACTTATACAAAATCTGAGTTTCCTTAAGGTGTTATTGGAAGACATGAACTTTTTTTGTCATCTCTTGCACAAGATCAGGAACAAGAATCTTTCTCCCGCCTACTTTATCCCAATAATTAGAAGTTACACATCACTTCCCATCTATAGCTTCATATGGTGTCATTTTTACACTCGAATGGAAGATGTTGTTGAAAAAGGACACAACTAGTGAGATATGTTTATACCATCCCCCTTTAAATTCCATTCATAATGCTCTCATCATATATATGGGTGTTGGAATTTTATTTTTAGATTTGACATCAGTTTGGGGTGATATTCCATACGAAAATTCAATTTAGGACTCAAATCACAATGAGGAATTCTCTAGAATATTGATGTGAACCTCTCATCCTGATCAGATATGATAGATAATGTTACCCAGACATCCATAAGACCTCTCTAACATAAAATATAGCAAGTTGATCAAGATATCAACATTCTTAAATAGTGATAAAATTGGTTGTCTCTGTGAGATGGTCTAGTATAACCCCTATTTCCTGGTTTCCATTAGAAGTTGATAGGATACTGGTGGAAAAGTAAATAATTATATTATTTCACTTCAAAAAATGGTATATGAACTGGTTGTAATGGCCCATTAGGAAGTTGTCTCATTGCCTTCACTTACTGACACACCAAGAACCTTGCAGTGTTGTAAGAAATATCTATTTTCATGTTATACCACCAATAATGATCATGAAGGCCCCTGTACATTTTAGTGCCTCTAGGATGTATAGATAATGTAGTTTTTTGAGTTTCATCCATCATTTCCTTATTTATTTCCATAATACATGGAACACATTGTTTTGTATAAATTCCATCACACTTTCATGATCAAAATTGAACATAAGAAACATCCCATCATTCCCAGACTCAACCTTATTCTATAATAAATGATTTTTTTGATATTTCAGGATCATATCTAGTAATGATGGTTGAGAAATAATTTGTGATATGGTTAATAATTTCCCCCCCATTATGATTCCCAAGTAATATTTCACTATGTCTTTTATTAAGAGATCTCTTTGAATACTCATCATATATAGAACAACAAGTTACTTCTACATAATGCATCAATGTATTTTTTTATTTTTTCTAGGGTGATGATGAATTGTACAACCAGAGTATTTAAAATGTTTGATCCATCTCCTATATCTCCAGTTCAATTCCTTATCTGTGAAAATATACATCAAACAATGTTCATATGTGTATATATCTCACAAATATATATATAAATATTTCCTCCAAATCGTTAGATAAAAAAATCTATAGGCAGCTGCAGAACATTCCTTGGATATTATTTATCATTAGGCATTAGCTTGCACGATGCATAAGTAATCACCTTGTAATTTTTCATGTGTCTGGACTCAATCCATTTATAAGATGAATTACTAAAAATAATGAATCCTTCTCCAATTTGGGGAAGTGTTATCATGGGTGCAGTATCCAATATCTTCATTCATCACTTGGAACATTCCTCACACACCATTTTATAGATGAACTTAAACCCTTTTTGTGTTAACATGTCTTATGGATTATAATTTTGTGAAACGTTTTTCACAAACCACTTATAATATCTTGCTAATCCATGGAAACTATAATTCTTAGTAACATAGATGGGATGAGTCCAGTCCCCCCAACCATTGCCTTTAGAGGGTCAACTGAGATTCTTTCATTTTTTACAATGTAGACCCATAAATAAACTCGTTATAATCAAAACTCACACTTTCTCACCATTCTAGATAACATCTACTTCATCATAGTTTTCCATATAACCCTTATATGATCTTCATTCTTCTCTATACATTAATTATATATTATAATATCATCAATAATAATTACCAAAAAGATACCTAGATGGTAATTAATGACTTTTTTCCTCAAATACATAAAAATTGTAGGAGCATTAATAAAGAACAATTGAATAAAAAAAATATCATAAGTCCCATATCGTGATCAGAAAGTAGTTTTTTAGCATATCATCTTTTATCACCCATAACTATTGATAACTAGATCAAATATTGGTCATGGAGAAGAAATAAACCACATGAAACTGGTAAAATAAGTCATAAATTCATTGAAGTGGGTATTTGTACTCCACTAGGATCACATTCAATACTCTATAATCCATTCAAAAGCGCATTGATAAAACTTCGTCTTCACAAAGAAAAGAGGCACTCCCCATGGAGAGACACTCAGTCTGATAAAAACCTTCTCCCTACGATCTTGGATTTGTATCATCAATTACTCCATGTCCAAAATTTTCATTCTAAACATGGTTTTTGACATCAGATAAGATATAGGTATGAGTTCAATGGAGAACTCTACCCACCGTTCTAGGGGAGGTCTATATTTTTCTTGTGGTAATATGTCAATGTATTCTTAAATAATGGGGAAATTATCTATCTTATACTATCATTTACATCAACTTAATCACTGATCAACTCTATAAAGGAGGCTATAAGAGGTGCTACAAAAAAATTATATGGTCAATATATCTCTCCTTGTAATATAACTATAAGTTTTCCATTAATGAATATTGAGATTTCCTAAATTATTCATTTAATAATAACATTTTAATTTGAGGTACATTCCCTCTCTAAGAGAATGTCGAATTACAACAAGGTAATGAATAATATATTTTTCATATGATTTGTTCTAGCTAATATATATAATATTTTTTCTACGAACTATTGTTGTTTGGATAATCCATCCAGGAGTCTTGAGTGATTACTATACTATTAGAAGTTTATGGATTGATTCTAAATTCTTTATAAACATGGAAGAAATAAATGAATCCATAGAACAAGAATAACCAAAATACCTTCACGATTTGAGAGTACCAAATGTGTACCATCCAACACATAATGTGGAGCTTCATCTTCAGTCATCATGATAAGAAAAGAAGTACATTTCTCCCTTGGAATATACCGAGGCTGATGGTGATTCCCCAATATTTCCCTTATATTTTGACAATGATTGGGAATATTCCCACGTATTCCATAATTGAATTATTTCTAATTAGGTCGGGCCTCCATTATTTCCCATTATTCATTAGTTTTTGGAAGTTTAGGCCTCACCTCACTCTAAAAATTCCACATGATATATCAATCACTTCTTCACTTTTAGCACTTCCCACTCCCTAGTAGCCATTTCATGGAAATATTCTTCCCACATTTATTACATGTGGGATGTTTCGCATTCATTATCCTTCTTCTCTAATCAAATATAATCAAAAATATTGGTTCAATTGATTTGATATTTTCATTTAATTTTTAAGAATAATGAATCTCACTGATCTCCAGTTTGATCCTCATTGCACAATGTACAATTTTACCATAGCTTTCACTATCTCAGTTGGCTATATTAGTCCATAAATGAGTATATAGTCCCCTAAATAATCTATCAACCTTCCCATTGTTATCCATAAAAAATATATAGGTTTAATGTGAAATCCATTTAACATTCATCTCGTAGCTTCCCACTTATTCATTCTCCCTCTACTTCAGCTAGAGAAATTTCTTCTCTATTTTTGTTCTCATCGAATAAGGGAAATACATATTAAAGTTTATCCCTCTGAACACATTCTATTCAAAATATTAATTATCCCCTCCTCGACTAGTGTTTTTAATTAGTTCCCACCACTAACCATCTTATCCCTCTATATGGAAAAAAAATATATAATTTATGGAGAACCGAGTTTGGTGGGGGTGGTTCAAGGTTGGAGTAGATGTAAAAAAAATGAAATGAATATACCAATGTAGATAAATGGTAATCCATAACATGAAAAATTAGTGGTTGATGGTGTTTTCCCCTAGTTCAGGGTTAGTTTATCTCCCCCTCGATAAACTAACAATTAGTAAAAATATCTGGATCATACAGATTTATTATTTTATTTAGATCAATTAAAATATTTATTTCATTATGGATATCCTTTCATGATCATATAAATTAATAAATTAACAAGAATGAATATTATAACTAACATAAAATGGATTATGAGTAAATATTATCTAAGGCATGTATAATCACATAACAAAATCCAATTAATATTGAATATATTTTCATAAAGACTAAAATGAGAAATTTACACATAAAAGATTAAATCCATCAATTATATATATTAAATACATATAGCCTCCCACTACTTTAATTAAAATCAAATGAAGTTCAATTTCCCGGATTAAACAAATTCTGGGTTCTTTCAATTATTAAGAAAATCCATCATTATGTTTTGGGCTGAACTATCCAAGTTCACATCAACGGGTGACTACAAAAGTAAGAATTAGTGTAAATAAGTGGAAAATTATGATGATATCCAATTATGGTTTTTAGGATTTAGGGGGGGTAAACATATTAAGGAACTATGAGTTAAATTGTTTTTTTATTTTGAATTCTTACCTAAATCGCATCAAATTTATTGAATGAAAAAAGATAGGGTGATGAGAAGGGAAATATTTATCCTTGACACTATAATGTCCTAAAACGTGATATTCTAAATCCAATGGCATGAGATATTGGGTTTTAATAAACAGTGAGAGATTAAAAAAAATAAATTTATTTTTCTAAATTTTATCATAAAAAGAACTAAAATTCTGCTAATATTATTTTTAGAAACAAAAATAAAAATTACTTCAGACATATGACTATGATCTATACGTGGAAAACATAACCTTTACGCTGGAACAAATTTACATGAAGGGAAAAGGTGGCTACACATTATCCTACTACATGAAAAGAAATTTTAGGATCATAAAGAACATATTATTGATGTTCCTGTTAAAGAAATGAGTGAGGAATAATTATCTCACTATGAAAGTTTTTTGAAAAATACTACACATGTTCAATGTTTCATGTTATCATGCATGAGCCACCATGCTTTGAAGAAACTTGAAGACATGTAGGCATATAGAATGATATCTCAATGTTGGGATATATATCAAGATATGGTGAGGCATGAATGATATGAATTCAACAATGATTTGTTTAAAACTTATCATGGAAATTAGATTCTAAATGGACCTTAAGTAGTTAATCTTATTAGATACATTAAATTATTATAAGTTTTATGCATTAAATTCCAAGATGTATTAAAAAAGATTTCATACTTTCCAAACTACCCAAGTCTTTCTATAGATTTATTGTTAATTATGTTATAAGAAATAATGATAAGAGTCCTTATATAATTTTTTCACTAATTAACCATGTAGATAAGGACATTTAAGGTGATTAACTCATGGTTATTAAAGTGAATATTAAATGTAAGAACAAGGTGAAGTGTCCCACGAATCAAAACAAGTCTAGTTATCATGATCATCATCCTTCCAAGAAGAGGTTGATTTAAATGATGGGAATGGAAATGGAATATGTATGTTTTTTATGTGGAAGGAAAGGACAGTGGAAGATGAAATGCCCCTAAAATAATGGGGAAGATAACGGTGGATATATTATCAAGGGTAATATTTCAATATCTAAAAATTAGTATTAAATATATCTTGGGGATCTCGCATAATTATCCTAATGAAATTAACAAGTAATTTTGGAATGATTACTATAGGATATGTGGATTAGTTATATTCCAATGGTTTTAGTTTGGTTTCTCTTACAATTTTAGACTACCAAATTCCATTTCCAAGATGATTGATATTGGTTTTAAGAGATTTTTATTACACACCAAATGTTTCTAGAAATAGAATTTCTATATCACTCCTAGAAGCAGATATTTTTATTTTGATATTTTTATTTAAAACTATTTTATTTTAATAATAAATCATATTTTATGCTATAAAATAATTAAATAATTGTATTTAATTACTAAATTAGGAAAAAACATGAAATTTAAATACATAATGAATCAAGTCCAGAAGGCTTATATAAGACCCATATATGTCATCAATATCTTAATCGTGTAAATGAGAAGCATTTGGAAAAGATCTATCAATATGGATATTTAGAAACTTTTGAGATAAATACACTAGAATTATGTCATCTACTTTCACAAGAGAAAATGACCAAACAAAAATTTTGTGGATAGGGTGAACGAGACATAGAGTTTCTTGGATCAGTAAAAATTTATGTTTGTAGACCATTTTTTGTAAATTCTATTGGTTGGTATTGTTAAATATTAATTTTTACTGATGACTTGATTATCTATTGATAAGTTTATATAGAAAGATAAAAGTCTAATTATTTTGATAAATTCAATGAATTAATGAATTAAGTAGTTATTTACATTATAAATAAGATACAGATTCTTTGGTTTAATCAAGGTGGTCAATATCATAACCTAGAGTTAATCTAAATTCAATAAGTAGTGGGGATTCTATCTCAAAATGGATAGTGGGGGAAAAATGGGCTACAATGAAGTTGACTCTCACGATACATAAGAGTTGGTATAGAATCTGATACCATAGGTCCCGATGGAAGAAGTTATTGAATCACAAGTAATTCATAAGAGAACTATATAGTTAATATAACCAAAGATATATAGTTTTCTAGTCACTGAAGATGGTGAATCATTATTGGTTGACAATGATAAACCTCTCTAATTAATAGAGGAAAAAGTTATCTTTGAAGGTATAATATGAAATGACTCTATAAATTCTGAAATGGACTCCATGTATTAGAACCCGGTTTCGGATCTCTTCGATGCACAAATTGATGTATGATCATGGTGTTAAAATGTATATTCAAGAGAAAATAAAATATGTAAGGAATGTTAAATACCATTAAAGCATGGTTATTTGATAATTTATTTAAATATAATTGAGGAATCACTTTAGATGAAACCGTTTAAAAAATTCCCATTTATAAATCAATCAGAATTATACATTCTATAGCAGCTTAACATGACAATGAAATTTTGTTGATGGAAATCAAAACATTTATCCATAATATAAACTATAAAAAAGATGTCTATATGAAACTACACAATGTGTTTGTGAATCTATGTAATGCTAAAAATATTTTTAAAATGTCGTGAAAATTGTACGAATTGAAGAAATCATCTATGATCCATTACATTTGATTTGATGAATCTATAAAAAATTTGATTCCATTACTAATGAAGTTGATCCATGTGTTTACAAGAGGATTAGTTTGAATATGGTAATTATCCTAGTAGTATATGTTGATGATAGATTATGTGTCATGATTCATCCCCTCAGGTCCTATTATATGACAACCCCAATCCTGCCTTTAATTGGGAAGTGGAAGGAGACACACACCGAGTAGCATATCTCACTTACTAGAGGACATAACCTAATGTACATATATAGATTCACACATCATCAAGACCATAAAAATCCAAAATCATAAACAATTTATAACCATACAAGGATAAATATAAAATCTGACAAAAAAGTATGAAAAAAGAATTTGAAAGACAAAGTTACAAATATAATACAACCACACATTAATTGAAAACAATTCCAACCTATAAAGTTGTAGGGGGCTACTACCAATGTAACAACGTGAAAAGACCTCTATTTATCTGGCTCATGATTCTCCACCTAGACTTGTTCCCTCTAGGAACCCATCAATATGTATCCATTTGAATAATTCAAGACACAAGTGGGAGAATCCTTTGTAGGGGTGAGTATAAAAATATTGAATTGGACACCACAAAACCACTAAGAATATATAGTCATCAATAATATTCTTATAATAATATGTATATGAAAAAATCATATATAACAATAACATATAGAAATGCACAAATTATACACACATCCACAAGGTATGTCACATCCATAAATCCAAACTAGTATTACTACTCAAAGTTCGTATATAATAATCATTCAATAGAACATAATCTACGAGTCAAATAGAACATATTTCTTCGATCTTAAGAGTGATTCTCTTTATGTATCACCTTAATAAGTACACTATGAATTTATTAAGAGAATGACATATAGATAGGTATCACACCAAATTCCATTAGGTATACCAATAACCCATACAAAATTTACCATATTTGTAGATGACTGAATACCATATCGTGATGGTCATGAAGATACCATTAACCCCACCTAGGGAAATGATGATGGTAAAGGATCTCACTCTAGACCTCATGGAGAGATTACCACAACTCTATCTAAGAATGAAGTTCCTTATAGGGGATAACCATCCTATGAAAAAGATTTTATTCTATTCTTCTCTAAGGGAATAGATCAATGTAATGTAACCTAATAACACACTTCCATTTAGAAGAGGATTTGGGATTTAATGTATCAATTAAGGAGTACATGGGGTGTGTTTGTAATACATAGTCTTTCTCTGTAGAATTGGGTCTTACCCGTGTATCACATCCCATGAATATGTCTATGTCTGAGTACATGACATCATTGATCCCAAGTACTCCATAACTATCGGTTTCATACTGGATGTGTGTTTTCTCAAGTATATGCCATGTATGAGCTAGTTTACTTATATAATTGCATGTGGACCTTCAAAGGTACTCATCGAGAATTCAGGTAAGTTCGAAACATTGTGTGATAGCTGTGAGATGTTGTGTGATTATTTTCATCACACATAACCCTAGCACTATAACTAGGGTTCTCTACATAGTGTGTGTTACTATATTTCACAACAGGCAGTGAACAATTTAACAAAACCCACAATTTGTCACACATATTACTCCATTACAACTCCTGCATTGATTTAATCAATGATTCTCACTGAAAATCATGGATCTAAGTTTAAAAAACAGTCTCTTTTATAAATATGATATATGGCCATCCAAATCAATAAGGAATAATCTAATGTTCAACTATTCTATTGACGCACACTGAAACAGAAACTAGTGACCACAAATAAGAACATATATGTTCTCATTACCATCATCGCACTATCCCTATGTCCCTACAATCCTAGATTAACAATATTAATCCGTTGAACCATGGATAGAATAAACAATTATTTATTTCATGGTGTTTTTGTAAAACCAATGGTCAAATGAATAATTAATAATGAATGAAAAACTAATGATTAGAGAATACTAAAAAACAAATTAAAGAGGAATGAACATAGTGCGTATTTATGTTCAACTCAATATGTTTCCATATAATGGTGAACATGGATCAATAATAAAATAAACAATTTTGCCCAATAATCCCAGAAAAATTATACCCCACATTAAATTCAATCAAAACATAAAAAATTATAATTGTTAATTAATTCATGATCATCCTAGGATAATTAAACGAGTATAAACAAAATAATAAAACCCTCCAACCAAAAATTGGATGGATTAGTTACAAATAATGAATCTTGATTATTATCGTTAGATAGATCCCAAAAATCCAATTGGATTATATGATCATGAATCTGTCATCATCACAAGCATTACCTCTCAATCCAATTATCTATCACAATATTAGGTTTCTACAAATAATCATGAGATTTGATCATAAGAATGTTTAAATAAAAATGGATTTGCTCATTTCATCATGTTAAATAAAATAAAAAATTTAATTAATTTTGTTTATTGATTTACATGTGACTTAAAAATATAGAAAACTCTGATACTAACAATGTTTATATAACACCTAGCATAAATAATAGGATTTCAGATCAAAAGTTTCCACATATATCTAATCTTATCCTCCATTTAAGAGATACTTTATTTTTTATGGGAACTTTGATCATGTGATATTTAATATATTTGATAAATTAATTTCATTGTAACATGGACTCAGAATCTCATGATGTCTAAGTCACTAGATATATAAGTAATCTATATAATATTTTATTATAATATATGTTATAATTACAGTCATTTAATTTACCCCACCTTCTGGATCAACATCCCAAAAACCAATATAAATGGCTAGTCAATGAGATGTGAGTATTGGCAATGCATCTCAAAATCCCACTCCCAGGTACTCTCCTAATGATTTTTGTACTACCATCATACACACACCAAAGTATTTTCTCACCCATGGAGGATCTTCTCATAAAAATCCTCAACATCCACTGGTTACTCCAAAAATTTAGATACATTTTTTATTTTCATCTCACCCAAGTCGATAACACAAGATGGGTCATGCACGTACCACTTTAGCTACAATATTTGGAAGATTTCATGTACTCGGACTAACTGTGATGATATTAATAATTGGTAAGACACCTGTTAATGTATATTCTAATTATTTCTTCAATTGAACAAATTCTTGGTTTTATATTTCCATCAATTAACTCTAGTTTCATATTATTTAATGTCTATTTTTATAGAAAAAATTCATGTCGGAATCAATTTAAATTGAATCTGAAAGAAGTGTGGGTGAGAGGACATGCATGTTATGATGTAAATACTTTTTCTATATTTATTAATATAGTTTATGAGTTTATGGAATAAAAAATAATATATATGTAAAAATGTGTTTTTATAAAACCTACATTCATAGTATGTATATAAATTATACTTGAATTTGTATTAAAATATTTAGTATATTTGTTGGATAGGAAAACATTAGATTAAAGTAATCATAACTAGGAAAAATAAAATTATATAATTTAGGGATTTAATAAGATCTAAAAACATGGTAGTTGAATTACTTATGACTTAATTAGACATTATTATCATGGAAATTTTATTTTTTAACTTGGAAAAGTTGAGTGATTGAAAATTTCATTATAGAATTGAAATTATATCATGAGGACATTGGAATTTTATTATTAATTCAAAAAAACTTAACATTTATAAAAAATTAAAACCCAATGATCCAAATCAATAGAAATTTATATTATTAATTTCAAAAAATTTGGATAATGGGTGATTGATATCCCAAATGGAATATTTGAGATATTATTTAATATGTGTATGAATAAATTCCATTTGATTATTTTAAATAAGTAAGTTTATTTGGGATGTACCCATACATGACAATGAAAATTAAATAAAGGCCTAATTTTCAAAAAATATTTCATTTAGGTGAGAGTAATATAGAACCCAAATTATGATGATAGAAATTTAATTATATAAAATTCCATTGAGAAGTGTAAATGAAGTGGAAATTGGAACTCCTGTTTAGGGAACATTGTAGAATGTGATAAATAGAAGTTTTACTTTTTAAATTTCCAATTGCACTCCAATATAGAAAATTCACTATTTGAACTATAACATTTAATTGAATTTATGTCAGATAATGTATTGAAACCACAATGGAGGCATAATTATTCATACAAAGGAAGAATATACCATTATATTATTCTTTGGTATGTTTACTTAAGTCTAGGCATGTATGTCACTTAAAATTATTAAATTTACTGTATTTCATGAGAGTGAAACAAACTATGTATGGGGAAGTGATGTAATGATATTTTACTAAACATTTGCTTTTAAATTCACTATTTTATTCCCCTCATACAATTTTAAATCCAGATTAAAATATATATTTTTTATCATGGGATTCTATGGAATGAATTAGGATTGAACATAATTTGAGGAATTTAATAAAGAAAATTCATCACGAATTACAGTAGAGTAATAATTTTGGAAATTAAATGATTTAATTATGGTTATATTGTGTTTTTGTTGGAAAATTAATTTTGTTTAAAAATTGATTTTTTGTAAATAGTAAAACATCTATTTGAAATATAATTATTTTTTAAAAATGAGAAAGGAGAATGTTTTCAGTTTTCAAACATCCTGATTAAATTTGGAGGATAATATTTCACATTAAATTTTAAAATTAAAGTACCTCAGACTCATTATTTACGAATATTTTCCAAAAAATACAATACATTTTAATTTTTGAGTATTATTATATAATAATTTATTTCATTGTTTCTATTTTTTTGATTAATTGATTTAGTGTAAATTTATATATTTCAAATCTACTGTATGTAGATTACCAACAAACTGTGTATCCTAAATGCTACAAAAAATGTAAGAAAAGAGCACATAATTTTCAACTTATGGTTAATCATTCATGTTTTCGTGATTCAATCATCATAATTACATGCATTCCTACCCTCTATATGAAGGATTCAATGATTGATAATCCATCTGTATCAACCTATTACACTCAATTCAAGCTACTTCTTCTGTAACACCCAAGTGACCTTACCATGAAATCAATTGAACATTAAATCTTCTTCAAGACACCACATGAAGGGAATCGTAATGATACAATAAGACTCAAACATTAAATTATAATTCCAAATTTATACCAAAACATAATACTACATTTATTTTTTCATAAATACACTCCACTATAATCAAATAAACCTCACTCATCATCAAAATACCACACGATGTATTTTTAACATACCACGAGGAATCATTCCAATTGATCGTAAGCTGTTGATTTGTTTAACAAATTGTGAAAAATGTTAAAGGGTATGAAATAAATGAACTATAAGGTAAATGATTATGGTTATTAAAAAAAGGAATTTAAGATGAATATAAAATGAAGCTTAGGTGAATGACATCCTGAGATGATTATTTGACGAAAAAATAATTGAGGTTCAAGCTCCATTGAGGAAAAAACATGATGAAACAACCAAGGATAATGAATGGGGTTGAAAATGGATATAAAATTGATATAAATGGTCCCAAGATATGATGAACTAAGAATTCCAGGTTGATTGAAATAACATAACATTAATTGATAATTTTTGAGCTTAATCTAAGAATAGAAGAAGAATTGAGTCCAAAACTGGATTAATTGGATCATGTTCATTCAATTCCATATGTAATAAATTGAAAAAATTCCAAAATTGATAATGCTAACACAATCTAATTTGTGTATAAAATATGAAAATAGTGAATCCTAGAAAGGTAGATGAGTTAAATATTTGGGATCACTGTTTATTCTCTATAGAGGTTCATAAAGTTGGATGATGCCTCATTATTCAATATTGTTGTAGATTCATGAATGGGTGTTTTTCACACCAAATTCAAGTTCTAATTCCTATATATGTTCATAATTTTAACCCATTTGTATGAACCATGTGTCTATATCAAACTAGGTTTAAACCTTATCCGTCCTTTTAAACGTGTCATCATCCCATGTAGGTTACAACCCAGGATCACCCTCACACCATCATCCACCAAAAATACCATTAAAACAATGGAAAATTTATACACATAACTAGAATTACATGATGACACCATAAATTATAATACCATGTTCCTTTAAATAAAAATATTGCATCAGGATAGACCATCCACACACATTTCTCCATATCCCTGAACTAAATTTTCCCAAGAACACGGTATGAATAATCAATTTTAGATGTGTGGGTAATGAATAAAAATTTCAAACTCGAGATTATCATGAAAATTAATTAAATGAAAACATGTTTTTCATTCCATGATAAATATAATTTCATGATCGATGTTAACTATCTTTGTTAAAACTATCTCTAGATGAATCATGTTTTATTGAATCCTGAGTGATGTGACAATGAATCCAATTTCTGAACCCATCATCTCAAGCAGAAATAAATTTCTCTAAATTGTATTTTGTAAATTACCAGACCACCCATCAATATAATCTTCATATTATTTATTTGAAATCACCCAATATAACTTATTTCCACTATAACTACTAAACATCAGATCATTGCATCAATAATTTTTTATGATGTATGAAACTTGGTAAACAGATGGAAAATTTGTAACAAGAATATTTTAATGATTATTATGTAGAGAAATATAAATCCTTAATATTAACATGTAAAAAAAATCCATAATGGACAAAGTATGCCAATAAATTCAATCAAAATCATAATGGTTTAGGCTATAGAGAAGGATAACAATTTATGAAACTCATATAGGGTGAGGATATTATACATATGATACATCTGATTGTCTCTATTTAAAGAAAAACTAATCACTAAATTGGGTGTTGTTTAATCAAGAAATATTTTGCCACTATTTTTATTGGTTTTCCTTTAATCATTTTAATAAAATTCTGTAGTGATGGTACACTATGCCATAATTTGTGGAGCAAAAGATATTATTTTTTCACTATTATATTAAATTCTATGATTTAATTTTTTATCTATGATTTTAATTTATATTAATTATTTGAATAATTTATCAATTATGGTTTTTTATTATTTTCTCGAAATTTGAAATCTTCTCCCAACATCCACTGGTTTTCTCATGGAATCCATGTTGGTTGTCTCCACTACTTGTGATAATTAGTAGTGGGATGATCTAATAGAGATTACAGATCGTATATCAATATTCTAGGTGAGGTAAGAGGTTGTAGTCATCAGTATATCCCTATTAACAAACATAATTTAATAGTCGGGGGTGATCTAGTGATATTTTACATTATTAGAGAGAGTTAAGTAGTGAAAATGAATTAATCTAACATTTTCTTGGAGTGGATAAGAGATATCCAAGGATAAGAAGTATCTTAAAATATAAATTTAATAAAAACATAATTAAATTAATTTTTTATACAATAAAACCATTAATTAATATAAAAAACCCAAACAACTCTCATTCCTGGATACAATATGAGGCCAATAATAGTGTATTTAATTTATGTTCATGAATTTATTGGTTGATGGACATGGGACATAAATATTATTAATATATCCTCCTATAAATTTTTAACCCTTTACTAGATATTATATTTTATATATAATTGCCTAAAAATGTGGTATTAAATTTTCCCACACAATGTTTGATAAATTCATCGATCGATTTATATACTAATCTAAAAAAAATTAAAATATATGACTAACTATACATTAACATCTCATTTTATAATGTGGATATGAGAATAATTTTTCATTAAAATGGAATTATATATTATTATGGTTCTTTGGGTTTCATATTTTATAACTTTTTCAAACAAATTTATTTTAATTACCCTTCTATGTAATTATTTTCTATCAAGTATATTTTTTATAGAATCCTGAGCAAACCATTCATTGAATAATTAAAAATACTGTCATTACTCTCAATCTAGCCATTTTAGACAATAAATTTTAATAAGATAATTTATTAAATGGAATCAACTATTGGTGAAGCCTCTTATTTTTTCTGGAAATAAATTAATTTTTTAATACTTATAATCCATGAGTATTTCCTTTTAGTATTCATTACACCAAAACCATCATTTAATGATTGTTTATTTGTGGAAGTTTAATAACATTTTGATAAAAAATACTAAAAATATTTAGCATTGATTTTTGGAATAATACAACTATATTTTTTTATTTTAATAATAAAAACTATCCCCCACACTCACCCTCCCATGAACCCCCCTAGCCCCCCATGCCTACACATGAGCCCCTAGAATTCTACTAATACCCTTTCTATCAACCCTTACCCCCCCCTCAAAGAACCCCTAGTTATCGAAACCCTTTCCCCCTCATTACCCCCCTTCCCGACTCACAGTTCCCCCTGACCCCCTCTTACTTCTATCACAACCGATCATATTCGTACAATGGTGGAATCTTCCTTTTACACAAGGTTTTCGGGAATTTTACCTTGATTCATGGTGAGTTCATTTTGGATTTATCATCACTTTATAACTTCTCTACCATCATTCCCCATTTCTCCCTCATATATTTATTTTAGTCAGTGTTGTTAAAACCAAAGGTGAGTATTGGGTTCAAATACTTGTTATTCTAGTCCTTAGGTTATTAAAATTCACCCTTGGGAACTCCTTTATTATTTTTTGAATGATTCCTTTTATGTGTTAATGAAAAAATTATTTTCTTCCATTCTTTTGTTCATCTTCTAGACAATCCATGTAATGATATATTTTATTGAAATCCTTTTCACCAAATTTTTGTATGATATGTAAATGTTTAAATGTATAAGTGGTGTTTTCAAATAGAAGGTAGTAAAGTTTCTTCATGGTCCACAATGTGATCTTTATTTAAATTAATTTTTAAATATAATTATTTATGTTTATCATTTTATTTCTCTATTATTTATAAGTTTTATATATTTTATAATTATTTTTTAGTTTTTTAATTTCAATTTGGATTATTTATTTATGTAAACCTTTTCATTTTTTGGTTTCAAGGTTGGGGATTCTCCATCTAGGATATATTTATGCTACTCAAAATGAGAAAGTTCTGATAATCTCTTATGGAATTATGTAATGGATTCATTGATGTCAAATTCATGTTATGTAACATACCTTGGAGGGAGTCACTATATTTCACGCCTATAGTACCATTCCATTTCCAAGGAGAGAAAATATTATTGAGGAAACCAAATGGTGCGCACCTAGAATTCTATTCTTTTAAGCGATTATGTGCATAAGTGGAACCCCCGCCAAAAAATGATGGCACATTATCAAAAATTAAAAACAATAAGGGAGATTATATTATTTTTTTTTTAAAAAAATCAATACTGAATATAATAAAATAATGATGAATGATTTTCAATGAAATAAGAATGTGAAACTCAGTATCCATTTGAAGGAAGAGGGTAGTTCGTCCACTAAATTCTGAAAAGTAGGAGCAGATGCATCGTCCTTGGGAAGCAACATCACTATCTTGGGATACTATAAACAATAATACTTTCTCCCTTCCATTTCATTAATTCCTAAGAATAATTGTATGATTATTTTTATTGTTTTTGTTCTAAAGGATTGTTTATTTTCATATTTTTTGGTTAAAATAATTAATTTGTAAATTAATTTTTATTATATAGATAAAATTTGTGTTTTTTTTCTAATTTTTATTTTTTTTCACAATGTGTATATTTAATTATTTCTTGGGATTAACCATAGTTTCAAGAGTAATATGCCTCACTATGCATCTCTAATTGGCCTTTTAGCCTAATTGTGCCTTTCCCCAATGAATGATATGGATTGATTATATATATTAGAAATAAAATATAAGAAAAATTATGATCTTCAGTAATGTAATAAAATTTAAAATCATAATGAATTTTTGATATTGTTGATTTATAATAAATTATTAATTTTTTAAATGACATTATATTTCCAATGTTCTTTAAATTTATTTAATGAAGAGTTGGAATATTGTGATATATTGATAAATGTTAAATCCCATTCCTGTGGAATACACTTCAGTATGCTAAGTGTTTGGAAGAGTTCTTAGATTTTTCAATTTCTAGTCGATTCAATGATGTGATAATAACATGTAAATTCCATACATTTAAATTTAGAATATGGTATAATAGACATGATATTTATTGTCACTTGATATTGAAGAAATTCCCAAAAAACGTATTTGTGGGCGATTTGGCATGGAGAATAAAATGATACATAATGCTTGAGTTCTTCTGTCAATCAACAGAATGAGCTCTCAACATCATCGAAAAAGGAAAGTGGAATTAAAAACCATACAAATGACGATTTTATCATTTCAAAGAAACAAAATAAAAATTAAAGAATATCAAAACAATTATTTCATGGTGTTACAAACAGTACCTTGAAAAATTATGTTTTAGGCTACAAGAAAACCAAATCAAGATTTTAAAATATCCTTTGATCGTCCACTTGATACTATAGAGATTAATAGAAGAGAAACATCCCTAAGAAGAAATATTTTTCATTTTTTAATTGATGATTTAAATCATGATCTGTCTGGTATATGTATGAAATATTCTAAAAATTATTTTCTATTGAAATTGTATCATATAAATTTCCCTTGAATAATTACAGATATGATAATGTACATGATATTTGAATTGTTGCATGAAACATTTTATAAATCCATGATCCATGATTAATTTTATGATATCGAGATGTTTTAATGAAACATGTCATGAATTATATAGAAATAAATTCTTTTCCAAATGATTGTATTCTTGATTGGGAAGAGGATTCAAGTAGACTGGATTTAAAAATTGTGAGTCTTCTAGATATAAGTCAGTGGGTGATGTTGGAAGTCTAAATCAACATACTAATATGAGTAATAATAAAAATAATAAAAATAAAAATGTATTGTGTTGAATCATATTAATATGTTTATTTCAAAGAATACTATTGTCATCGATAAACTCCAAGAACATGAAATGGAATTATGTTGATAATGACACTGATTAGTTAATGAGACAAACTAGTGATGAAAAATCATTGAATTCTTTTGATTAAATACACCCATTTTTTTCATATGATCCTTGGAATGTTTTCTTCGTATTAGTTACTAATGGATTCAATCCATTTGATACTTTGAGTACCAGTTATATCCTTTTGACAAATGTTTTGATCCCTTATAACATACCTATGTGGATGTGGATGTAAAAAACCACTTTTATCATTTGGATAATGATTCCTAGAAGAAAACTCTTAGAAATGATATTGATTTAGTATTAAATCATCTAATTGAATAATTATTTCAGTTATTGATAAATAGTTCTGAGACATAGGATGAATCTTCTAGAACAATGTTTAAATTTCATGCTTCTCTAATATGGACTATTAATGAATTCCTTGGACATGAGAACTTATCTTTTTGAAATTCATACATGAGTTTGGATTTTATTGTTTGTAACATTTATTTTCATCTTGAACAAATATATTATAGTAAAAATTGTTTGTCTTGTGTCATCACATATTTCTAGATACATATTTTATATTTTTGTTAAAAAATTCAAAATTCAATGGTTTTATTGATTGTATACCACCTCCAAAGTTGTTTATTGGTTATGAAATGTTTTCAAAACATGTAAATGTGAAACTTAATTTTGAAAGGTGAATAATTTTAATGATAATGAGTAACATGTTTGATATTATTCCTCAATTAAAATCATAATGCATTAATAAAAGGAAAAATGTATATTATTTTAACATCCATATTGGTAATTTTATTTGTTGAGTCATAATATTGATGCTATTCATAATTAGAAGTTTTCTTGGAGAGTTATTTATTCACATTACTAAATGGGAATGGAAATAAAATAACCATCTCAATGCTCAAAAGGACATAAAAATGTTGAATTTAAATAATTGTCTCTGGTCATATGGTAATAAAATGTATTCTTCATAATGTTTTTCAATGAAAAATAGGGTTAATGATACATTTTTTTCAAATTTTAAAACATGTGAATGTATCTTATTGGTATTTCAGTAACATAACAAGGTTTATCTACTTAAATAATTTAAGCATAAATGTATTTAAATTTCACGATTTAGTTATTTTGTTTGAATAGTTACTACCATATGAAATAGGTAAATTGATACCTGAATGGATAATTTAGTTATACACTAATTTCTCACATTCTTAAGATAAATATTTGTGTAGACACTACAATAATGTGATATTTCCAACCCTCAGTATTGATTTTTAATAATATTTTTTGAATGGAGATGATCTTTATTCATATTTTTTTATTATAATGATGCATTTAACTATACCATTAGTTGAGGAATCTAAATTATGAGGACTCGTACATTTTCATTGGATGTATCTAATTGATATGTACATTAATAAGCTTTTTTTAATTTTATGTAAATGTTTTTTGGAACTTCTTTATTTATGTTATTATGATTTATTTATTTTCTTTCAAAGATTCCATGGACATTCAAAATAAATCATTAAAAAAGCTAAATACTAAGTCTCTATTTATGAAGTCTATTTAATATACGAGCGTCTTTGTTTTTTATAGATATGTGGATTATATTAAAAAAAAATATTCCATAGAGTTATACATGACGATGACACTAAACTCTATTTCCATTACAAAGGATATAAAAAATAATTTAATCTATTGGATGATCATTTGTGAGGATATCAAATATTACACATAGAAAAATAGAATTATTATTGAAGTATAAATATGTGATATAGAATAGTGAAATTTTAGATAATTTTATTGAAGAGCATAAGGTTCAAAAAGAGATTAATGAAAAGTATAACATAGATTGAGTATGATATAAATAATTATGTTAAAAAATATCTTGTAAAATGGTTTTCACTATGTATAATTTCAAAAATATTTCCATAAATATGGATATTATGTTGAAAATTATATTTTATAAAAATAATTATCTTTATTACTTTTTAGGATAATTAATATTAATAGTTTCGTTGAGTTGTCAATATATTTGATGATTCTATATCAACATCCTCTAAAATATTATAGAAAGTCCAATGCGTACAATGAGAATGGAATTAAATTTCATATAGTTGGTCATGAATATGGTTAAAAAATAAAAAAGTTTTATATTTTCAATTAGGAAATTCGATATAATGGTATATTGCCTAATATTATTGAATTAAAATAAAATAGTCATTTTATAGTTATTTTATTCAAATTCTAGTGGGTCTATATTACTTAGGGTATTAAAAGAGATTCCACGGAATTTATTTTTGGAAACTTATCATGATTGAGGGATGTTGGTGATCATAAATTATATGATATTTATATCTTCTCAACATATGAGAAAAATATATATTATCGGGATGATTTCCCAGATGAATGGTGGAGTGTAGTTTTTCCCATAGAACAAAGTGACATATATGATATGAGTATGGAAGTAAAATATGGGACAAAAATAATTTAATTCCATCACCTACAAGAAATAAAATTCATCATTCATCATGATAATAAATATATATATCATTAATGGGTTGTTGTAGTAGATGATTTAATTATTAATCAAGATAATGATATTATTAAATAATAAAATGGTTATATGTGAAGCCATTCAATAATGTATCAACAACCGATGTGATATATTATTCATTTTCTATATTGCAGATCAGTTATCCAATATATATTTAGTTTTAATCCGTATTTTTTTTTTAATTTTTAAAAAGTTATTGTTTTATTTTTTGTATGTGGATTCATTCATTACCTATCTTATATATATATTTTATTTCAATATTGTACATACATTATCCTTTATAATTTTATTTTCCTACATGCTGTTTTTTAAATATATATTCTCAACTTATTTTTACTTGTTTAATTAATAGAAATGTGAAGGAACATTCATTTTACTAATCCTAATAGAATCCCAGTTGACATTCCCATGACCACACAGACACATGATGATCCATCAGGATCCCTCAATATGGAATCTAGGACACCCTTTACCTTCCCCCTCAATAAGTATCTATCAATCTATACTCCTCCATTTTGTCTTCATATAGAACATGCCCCTTCTCCATCCCATCACCATCTGTAACATTTACTGTTGATTCAGTAGTTTCACCTCATTGTAAATATGTAGTGAGGGAACATATGGCCCTAACTTTTTATTCTTGAGGAAATTAGAGGGTGACAGTTGTTGGAAAAATTTTAAGGTGAATATGTTTATTTCACGTTTCTATATAAACAAATATTTTTTCATAAAATATAGAATCAATGTTACTACATATAAAAATATTAATTATTCAAATGACTATTATTGATATATATTGATGATAGGGTCCCCATTTTATTATTATGGGGATACCACAGATTATTCTACAATATTATTTAACAAAATTCTTAGACATTTAGTTTCTAAACTAGTTACCCATCAGATTATATATTTTGATTGGAGAAATTACCATCTATCCTAAAAGAATGAATTATTTTATTGACTTATAAAGTAAATATTAATTATTTATGGATCATTTGAATTTCATTATTTAAATAAATTATAATATTTTAAACATTTATCCCCATTTACGGATATAACTCTACTATACCATTGATGAACTTATCGAACAAAAGAGAAAATTGAAAACATTGGTGATGAAATTGAAATTTTGTAAATGGATATTGTGGAATGAATTCAATGATAATTCCTTGACCACTCAAATGTAATATGACAATGTACTTGAAGTGGTACTGATAGAGTAGTGGGAGATGTTCGTTGATATCCATATCCATTTCAAGCATATGGTTTTGAAAAATATATCACTATATAAATCACAGTTTACATATATAAATGCATATGAAAAGGATATATCATTTAATACATTACTATTATATTATATTATATTTCTTTAAGGATGTTTTGAGGGATGATAAATCATGTCAAGATAAACAAACCATCCACCATGTTGTCGGTTCATTGATTTTTTCAAGAAATATATTGACTGCAGATATATTTTCAAAAATTTAAATATTTAAAAGTTAACATTATATGTTTCATATATTATAATGTTGATTAATATAGGTATAATGTAGTCAAATAATTTATGGAACCAAGTGTCCTAAATGAATCATTTGTTTGATATTCGTATGAAATCTTATGTTATTAAACTGAATGGTCCTACCAAATATGTATTGTTATGAATTCTGTTTTCATTGTAATAACTTATTGTTAGTTGATTACTTGTTAATATGAATTTCATTAAATACTAATGTCATTTTATTTTTATGTAATAATTAATGATCTATGGGATGCCAATCCCATAGAGTTTTTATAAGTCTCCCAGGATGATCTAGATGGGAATGTCCTTAGAAAGGAGCATCCTGGTCCCATGTACATGCTAGGTTAAATACAATTACTATCTAAGGATTTTGGAAGGAAAAATATGAGTGAAAAAACATTTACTCCTAGTTATCATTACTTCTTAAAATTAGGTGTTCAGATAATTTTTTTCAATGAAAATTAGAATTCAACAATAGTGGATCATAATCCATCACATGGGATTATATACAGATGTTATATGCAATTATCATTTCTCTGTAAAAATCATTGGTTGATTTATATAATAATTTGGCGAGATGTTTACCTTATGATACTATTTCTATGGATGTATTTAGTGAGTATATTAGTCACAAAACATCATAATCATTTATTTTATGAAATTTTATTTATTTTGATATTAAATCTAAATATACATAATTGTTTAATTTTAATGAAAATTGTTATACATGTTACATTTGAAAAGGAGTGGTGATACATTTGAGATGATGTTGATTATAGTTCTTCAGGTAGTGATTATTATTAAAATTAGATTTATTGATTACGATGTGTAAATAAAATCATGAATGACTAACATAATGATATGGCGATTGGGAAAAAAATTTGTGGTTGTGGTATGGGATATTTTTATTTCGCTTACATTTAATTTAATCTATATGCTAGGTTGATTTTCATTGTTTTATTTTGATGTTTTTCGTATACTATTATTTATTAGGTCTTTAGGTTTTTTTTAGAGCTCCTTCATGAAATTTTTTCTCTTTTGTCTTCCATTATGTGGATTCAACGATGATATTTGATGGGGACCACGAGTCACATGGATATATGTGGTCCAATATTTGTACTTCCCTTTTTTTATTGTTATTCATATTGGTTGGATATTTTTTCATATATTGTGGAAAAAGTATTGATTTTTTATACGTATTTTATGTTATGGAAAACATTATAGTTATATATTTGTGTGTCATGAATTATTTTGTTTCCTTATTTGACCATTCATAGAAATATGATATATGGAAACACCCTAAAAGATTATTAAAATTTTCCACTTACCATTTATTTATATTAACATGAGAAAACTTATTCCCAAGAGTTTATCTTTGATGTCAAAACACATGTTCCTAGAATCTATGGACCAATTATATCCTTCAGACTATCCCAAGGGTTAAATCAGTAATCTAATAAAGATAGTTTTTGTTGTTCCATGTAAAATTATATCAAATTCATGTTTAAATATTTTCTATTAATTTAATCATGATATAAAGGATTATGATCATTATGATGTAGTGGGTAGGTATGACTAAATGTATGTAAAAAACATTTTTTCCATTACTTGAGTTTCCAATAGACGTTGATAAGGTGTGATTCTTAGACATGTTTTGATTTATCCCTCTTCTTAGTTTTAATTCAATATTTTAAAATATCTGGATGATGAACTAGTGAGTTATATGGGATTGTCATATAGGATGAATACTGTATTCATAATCTAGGAATTGAGAATTATGAGTACAAAACTGAGCTAATTCTATTAATTTGGAAAATAGATTAATGGAAACCCAAAGAATATTAATGAAAATATTCAAAGGGATTCAACCACAATGAACAAATTTCATTGTGTGTTTCTGCTATGCATGGAATTATGCCACTCCGGAAAGAACCGACAAATGAATATATTTTTTAGGAAGGAGATTGTGATATCTGAACCAACAAACAAAGCTGAATTCATTTTCACAATGGTGTAATTAATTTCCCCACTCGAAAGTAAACATCCACTGTGATCAAAGTAGTCTGCAGGATGGCGTGGTGCCGTCAGTTCTCAAAATTGAGTCCTAAATCATTTTCAGGACCAAGGTGATTATTTAGGCCTCCCTAGACAAATATTTCCCAGTTATCTAAAGAGTTTATAAGATATAGTGGGACCATTGGTTCCATGAAATTACCTGAAATCATTTTTATAAATGGGGATGTGATTTACACACTCATAAATGACATCTCTACATGCTAATTCATTTTCTAGAAAGATCACCCACCATGGGTTACCACAAAATAATTACTATGGAACACAATAGATGAATAACCACACAAGTATCTACTCCCTTCGATCTTTTATAAATAGACCTCAAGGCCTAATAAAAAAAGAAGAAAAATACACACTGGAAATGATGGAAAATGAGAGATATAGCTGATGAAAACAAGTAAGATGGAAACATTAATACGAGGTCTCTTTTGATGGTAACCAGTAGTTATAAATTAGATTCATAGAAAAGAGAGTGAAAAGAAAATTAGTCATCCATCCGTGAACTCAAAATATAATTGGGGACCATCCCACAAGGTGAAAAAGAGAAGTATCGTTTGTAGAAAATCACCCCATATTGAAAAATGCTAAAGGTTAAGATCCCTAAATCGAGTATAAAAATGAAACACAAGAGGAACTCAGAAAAACATATTGAAAATATAAATGTGCGGATCTTGGTCTCATGAAGTAGCATTTTTTGCGGGTCGTAACTAGGTCTACATAAAATAATGCAACATGGATGGTCTCCATAACTGAATAACAACATGATACATGTCAAGAACCTCATCCCACATAAGAACAAGCTTTGCAGAATGGTTTATCCTAGGACATCCCACCCTTCAGAACGCAACACTCTCCACCATCATGTCATCAGCGACAAATTTGGACCCTCTGAAAACTGTTATAATGACATATGGATACGACCTCTTCCAATGCACCAGATATGTATGATAAAATCAATAGGCCCATCATAATGTCCCCTCATGTTCATATTGTCGAGGTAAGAGGATTCATGTGGGTAATCTCTTTAGTCCATCTGATCCTCGTAATGTCCTCAAGTTTACATTCTCGTGGTACTGTGGGTTCTAACAACATTATTCTCATGTAAAATTCATTGTTCAATGTGTTTTGGGAGAACACATTCCATTCACATTGATGAGGGATATTTTTGAACATCCCTCTATTTCTCAGAATCAATTTTATGGAACCCCTCTTGGGGTAATACAGTAGACATTCTTATGGGATGGGAAACATATCCTCCTCCATAGGTCTACCCAGAATATAGCTTGATAGATCAATAAGTAGATTATCGTGGCTATGAATATAAAATAAGAAATAGGAAAATTAAAATAACACTCTCTCCCTTCAGGAACAAGTACCATCCATCAGAGGATAGGGTGGGTCCAACTATCTTTTGATCCAATTATTCCTATTGTTTCTCACCCTGATCACGGCTCACATTGGATTAAATATCAGTGATGATCATGAAATATACACAATCCCAAAAATTAATTAGGCCGCATTCTTGAGTTCTCTCAAATTATTTCCCTTTATAAGGATTATCTATCGATGTAAAAACCTATATCAACTAGATATAAGGTTTCATTTCATATGCCCAATACATATCCCTTTAATGCTCCTTCTCTATAAACATAATCCAAAAAATCATCTAGATGTCATGATTTCATTTATATTCCCCATCCATGTCCCATTAACAAGATATATCCATAGATATAACCCTCCCTTCAACCAAATGGGAAGCTTCCATGTATAATCCCCATCCATGTACCTTTAATGGGCTTCTACATTTATGTTAGCCCAAAAATAAAACCTCAAATGGTCTTATTATATAGTATTATCCCAATAGAACTATGTCCCACCGAACAAGAATCCTTCTGAGTGTAATACCCAGTCATTCCCTCGTAAGTGGTAATATTCTATTCATATGACCCAACATGCTGAACTACAAGGTATTTGATTCTAAACTAACTGAGATACATAAAAATACACCATGAGGTCCAAACCTAGCACCCAAATCCATCGTAATGTTATCAATACCATATCCATAATATGTACATATCCATCCAATTGGAAATATCTCTCTTGGGTCACTTAGGTCACCTCAGTATAATTCCAAAACATCATTGACCAATCACATTCAACTTGGGTTTCCTGACCTCATTTTATTAAATTACATGATTAGGACCTCATCACATGATTATAAATGGTGATGTTTCCTACTACATGGCACTGAACTATGTTGGATCATATTTATCTCACAAGGATACATAAGAATCCGATCTCATGGGGTTTATCCCAAAATTAAAATATATTATGTCTCTGTAGATGACAAAAAACATTAGAGTGCCTCACAAAATGGATTCAAATGAGAAAAATCTTAATGAATAACCAACGTATCTTTAATCCATCAATTACAAGGTCAAATTGATGAAGAACCCCAAATACACATAAATACCTCCATCAATGGAAAACCTCAGATACATGTATATGGATATGAACCCATGAATATTTGTTCTCAATATTTACCTAATGGGTAATATAAGTATACATACTCAGGAATGATCCAAGGAATCCTGAAAAAATATCGAATCTATATTAGAGTCCAAGAGTATGTAATAGTTCCCCCCAAAATGGTGTTATGATCTGGAAATCACATCCCCTCAACCAAAGCACATTATCATGCATTGTTTGGAATGTTACCCATTGAGCACTTCCCATGGAAATGTAGGTCAATGAAACATGGGTATGAGATCCATTGGGAATGTTTAGCCCCATAAAAATACCAATTGTATACTATTCCAATACCTTGTACAAAACGTTAGTGATAACACAACATTCAACCACTTGTAATAAACCATTCCAAACATAAAAAAGCATACATGGGAAACAAAATGGGGAACCCAGCATGAATTATTAACCAAGGTGGTGGTGTTCTCCTATTCCATCACCCATTCACATCCAAAATGAATTGGTGTCAAATGCTACTATCAATTATTTATATGAACATGATATTCTACATTGAAGACAATTTATTAACTATATTAGTCCCATTTATTTCTAGAACACATTATATTTTCATTCAATACAATGGAATCTTAGTAGTTTGGGGAAAAACTGGTACCATCTATTTCACATGCTGAGTCTTCCATGAATAAGAGGACTCTATCATTAAAAAAACATCTTAGACACTAGGACCTGAATGCATTGTTTAGAGAGTATCATATTAATATTACTCTCCCCGCCCTGGGGGTAGTTAAGCTAGACCTCTAGTCCATGAATCCCAACCATCCATCAGATGAGTGATATATTACATTCTAGAACCAGAGGATATCACTATGGTTATCCAATCATATCTAGTGCCTATCCCCATACCAAGATAATGAGTGCCTCCCATATATTAGGTAGGCTGATGAAGTCATGAATAAGGAATTCATCCCCGTAACACAATGATCATGCCCAAGGTCCACTTTTGGAAATAATCATTGATACTTCATTGAATTTCCATATACTCATCATAATGAGGATACTGCCCCATGGGCCCTCATTAAAAAAATGGGCCTCATTCCCCAGGGTTTCCCAAAAAGGGAAAGGATCATGAAATCAAGAACAAGCCATCATCCTGGTTCATACTAGAGAATCCTACCATATAAATTTTTTTATGACCCATTAGATGGAATATATTACTTCTCTCTCACATGAATCACAACAGTGAAATTTGAAGAGAAAAAGTTATGGGAAAACATATTTCCCTACAATGGATCCTGGAGCCCGCAATTAAAATAAAGTGGAACAAAAGTAGAAGAAAATACCGAATCACAAGTATAAATACCATCATTCAAATATGGAGGGAATATATGAGAAGGGGAAAATTACTGATACTTATTAATAATATTTTCAGGCATATATGGTTGAAAAATATAGGTAGGCATATACCCCTTCTAGTTCACATGAATCTCACCATCCAAATAAAGTTGCAACCAGCTATGAGTTGAGGAAAATTATTAATGATATATTCCAATACCATAAACCATTTAGGGTGTAAAAATATAGGTAGTCACATATCCTTGTTGATGAATATGAATAACATCATTAAAATATGATATCAACAAAATACAGATAGTGAAAAAAAATACTATAGATGAAAATAAATGTCATCTATAAATAAGATGGAATCAAATGACCATATGAAAACCTAGGCTCACAAGTATGAAAAAATATATTAAAATAAAGTTAAAATGGTAGAAAACAACAAGTGTATTAGATTTTAAAATAAATGGTAGACTAATATCATCACCCCCACAATGGATAACTGTCAGTACTCACTAGTAGGAAATGCAAGAATAGAATAGGAAAAAATGATTTCTCCAAAATTGTATGAGGCATATATTCCCATTCTAGCCAAGTCTATCTCTAAACAAATCTTGGAAATATATAGTATTAGATATTGATTATTTACTTTATCCTATAAAAATATCATGACATAATTTTTTCCAAGGAATTAATAAGGATTCAGGCCCACAACATTGCCTCCCCATGTGGGTTGATTCGTCCCCACAATGTGGTGGTCACTACAGAGAAGACATGATTCCCTAATCATGTCCAAGAGTGTAATTTGAAATTTTTTATAATAAATTGACAATATTATAGGGTACAAATACTTGTTCCAAATGGGATATTCTAGTCCACATTGATGGCCACTACAATATAGCCACATATCCCAACCAAAACATATGAAGCTCTATAGACAATCCCAGAAGCCCCATAAGAGCCACATGAATAGGCACCTTTAAATGATTGACTTCTCCAAGACTTTGAAGAATCAGTTTCATGAAAAGGTGCATCAAAAAACAAACCATGTCAAATGAAACTATAAAATGAAGTGAAATACGAGAAACCAATTTTTTCAAGTAGGATTTCTAGTGTCTACTAGGAAACTATCCCTTTATATCGATGATCTTCCTTATATGTTACAAAATAAAGGAAGTGGAAGTAGATGTTTTGAAGTTCCTCCCTATATCTTTTTTACTAGTAGCTCTGAATGTCCACCTAATAGCATGTACCAGGATGGGTTACTTTTTACTCCACAAATTATTGATCACGAGAGCCTATCTCATGATTACATTCATTGTAACCCTCATAATTGTCAGAATATAAAATAGATAAAAGGATATAACCTTGTTGTTTTCCACCCTGATGTTCCTCCCCATGGTATACAGTGTAGAAATTCTCCCTATAGGTGGAAATCAAACTATGATGGAGGTCCTTTCCATTTTGTAACAAATTGTGAACGTCCTACCTATAGTGAAGTCTTATTTTAACATTAATGTCCCACCCTAACTAAAAAATTATTTAAATATTCTCTCAAAGGTATATGATGGAATTTTTTTCATTCATCAGACCACATGTTTTGATGGTATTCATCACCAATACAACACCAATAGTGATGGTCATCCACACAATGGAATCTTATTTTAGCAATAAGGACCTGCACTTGTTTTCATCCAACATGAAGGTTTTACCTAGGGTATACACTATATAAATTATCCCTTCATTCATAAATCATGTTCCAGTGGTATTTATCTCCATTGAGGAACTAACTACAAAGGTACTCCCTACAGTGGAATATTATTTCAGCCAGTAGGCTTCCCCTTATTATCATATTCCCTAAATTTCCCTTGTATGGTACATGTTGTATAATTAATCTCTCTAGTTGAATGACAATCTATGATGGGGGTCCTCACCATTGTGGAACTAACTACGACGGTCCTCTTTAAAGTGATGTCTTATTTTAGCTTGAAGGTCCCCCCCAAACATTCATCAACCTAAAAGGTCCTTGCATGGGTATACATTGCATGAATTCTCTATGCAGTTAGACATCATGATTTTATGGTAGTCTTCACCATTGTGTCACAATGTATGAAGGTCTCCCCATAGTCACATATTATTTTAGAAATTAGGTCCTCCTTAGGTTATACACTATAGATATTATCCTTGTGATTAGAAGTAAATCTATGATGGTAGTCCTCACCTCTATGGAATCTATTGTATTGGTCCTCCCCAAAATAACATATTATATCAAAAAAAGGTCATCTTATATCTCTCATCCACCCCTATGGTCCTCTCTAGTGTATATACTGCATAATTTCTCCCATTAGTATGTCTCCAAGAGATGATGGTAGTCGTACCATTATGGAAACAACTATGAAGGTCCAACCAGCAGTGATTCCTTATTTCATTAAGAAGTTACACCCCTAGACGTTGTTTTCCCTATATGTTTTCCCCATGGTAAACGCTTTAGAAAATATCCTTACAATGGGACATCAAGATATGATGGATGTTTTCTCCATTTTTTCACCAAATGTGAGGTCCTACCCACTATTATGTATTACTATAGCATGAATTTCATATCCTTACATTCGTCTACCATGAAGGACCTCCATAGGTTAAACAATGCATATATTCTCACTCAAATCATACATGATGCTATGATTGCTATCATCTCCATTATGTAATCCACTATGAAGATCCCCCCATATGTAACATCTTATTTTAGACACAAGGTCATCCCCTTTCTGCCGTCATCCCTTAAGGTACACCCTTGGGTATAATCTATATTAACTATCCCTATAGTCCAACATCAAGCAATTATGGTCATCCTAGCCTTGACAGAATCTACTATGAAGGTCCTCCTTGTAATCAACTTCCATATCGACAGGAAGGTACTCTCCTTACCAAATCAAATACATGATAACCCTAATAGGTTGAGGATTTTTGAGGGATTATGTCATACATGTTATAGAACATTTCAATAAAAAGTGACATCCTTTCTCAACCATGAGATGGATCAATGGAATTCTCATCTTCCGAGCCACCCGCAGACCATTCCAATGCCAATGAGACCCTTCTTACCCCATTAAATGAGATAATATTTTTAAGAGGCATCTATTTCAGGAAGATTATGTAGTTGAGTCTCTATAGATAGGAAAAAATGATATATTTCTCATGAGTAGACAATTGAGTTGGGATGAAATAAAAATTATTTTTTGGCCTTCAACCACATCTCAGTTTGAGATAAAAAGGTATTTTTTTGGAAAATTATACACACCACTATCCATAATCTCTTTAAATATCTCCACCACCTAAAAGGGAATTTTTTCTTTATGATGGGTATGTAGACACTATAAAAATATTGTGGGATATTCATCATAAAATTGACTTATAGTTCCTTCCATATACACAATGACCACAATCAAAGAGGTAGTGGAAAGATCAACAACTAGCCTTCCTCAATGCACCACATAAGTTAAAACATTTAATTATTGACTCCCTTTTTAGTGTTTAGATTAATGTATGGGGGGACCTGTAAATTTTCATTTCACCCATCTCCTTTCCATGTAGAACTAATTGTAAATTATTTCCTTTAGTTTCATTATACCGAAGAGAAAATAAATCAAATCACATTCTTAGGAAAGGAGACATGTTCATCATGAACTAGACATGATGAAATTTCAAAAGAATTAGTCCCAATGAGAGTGATATATGGAATAATCTTAATCTAGGAAATTATTAACATTTAAGAGGCTTACCCCTTAAGGGAAGAAAATAATGAAGAACTGTTATTTCCCTTAGATGTAGATAGTTCGCATATATTCAAAACATTAGATCCAAATAATTCTTGAATAGGGATGTGTGAGGAAAAATGAGCGGAAATACAATGATTAGTTGAAATAGTATGGTATCTTCTACAATATATCTGTATGGAGGAATATTTTATACAAAAAAAAACCACAAGGCAAAAAAACCAGGAATAGGGAACACCCAAAAGAGAAACCCCATCTCGTATGGATGGGGGAATTTATACCTCTTGCACCCCTTAATGAAAATAATACTTTTCTAATTTAGTGTGGATGTTAAGTAGAGAGGCCTCCCAATCAATCCCAGGTCACTACAAATTTCCCCTATAATATAGGCAAAATCCAGGTTTCATTAAGGTTCTCATAGATTCACCCTTCACCAAGAAGTATGATGATGATCCCAAAAAGGTATGGAGAGGTATAGAAATTGTCAGAAACACCCCTCCTATAATTCAAATGTTGTTATGATTCAAAATAATCTTTATGATTTTGTGAAAATTAATGATTTAAATCCCATAGGAGACACTAAAAATTATGAAAATTCAGAAGATCAAGAATATGAATATTCTTTTTGGGATATGGTCCACACTGATTGAAGATTTTTTTACCAAAAACCATAAAATAACATTAAATATTGGTTCTCCATAGAAAAATCCCTTATTGAATCCTAAGAAAGCCTCTAATAGAGAGAAGAATAAAAACAGGGTCATATACAACCCACCTCCTCTTGAGGAGAATGAGGGCCATACGCTTAATGAAAAATTTTTATTATAGGAACAAGAAATGAAATATTTTACGTTAATGAATTTTATATTACTTCAATGTAGATTTCATATTGAGTATTATCCCCTACTAGAGATTACACTTACACATTCAGAAGTTGTACCTTAACAATAAATATTCAACCTAGAAATTGAAGTTGGACCATGAAATATTCCCAACATAGTGTGTGGGCCATAGGTTTACCAGACCCAATCATGATATGTTACCTGTATTTCCATCCATAAATGAAAAAACTAGAATAGGCTCAGGTAAATCCTTAAATGAAGCCTCTAGATAGAAATCTTCCCCATATGGTGGAAAAAATGATCTATGAAGTCAATCCTATTGCTTCACCTATCATAGTAAAAGTTCTACATTACACCTAATAAGGTATTATTGAAACCATCATGGAATTAAAAGCTCTATTGGAAACCGTGGTGGAGCAGTGTACACATGTATTGAAAATAATTCATTACCTTAACTGGGTATCTGATACCTCACCCCCTCTAAATTTCATTAGTCCTATTTTTTTAGTCTTCAATGGTTTAGGTGATCTGAAACAACATCTTACCCACTATGCATCCCTTTATGATACCGTTTGGGTACTCTAAAGTAAAAAGATGTAGTGAATCTCAAATGCTTCATACGAAGCATGCAAGGGCTATAATTAAAAAGTTAAACCATCTTGTCTTCTCGATCTATCACAGGATGTGAATAACTCTGCCGATATTTCATCTTCCAGTACATCTCAACACCATAGACGGAAACACTTTGTGGCATATCAAAATGTTGATATCGAAATAATTAGAGAGTCTAAAAATTTATCTCCCAATAAAATGACTTGACCAAATACCAAAATCAAACAGTTACCTAGGATGATGTTATTGCAATGTGAATTGATAAGCACTGTGATGATCCCCGAATTCCACTCATCCTGGTGAAATATACAAGATGGTTTTGGGGTTTCTCTACCTTCTCCCAATGAATACAAGACCCTATATAATAGACTACAATGAAGTCCCTGATAACTCAAATAGTCATGGGGAAGTGTGTTGGAAATGTGGAAGAGGCATTATTATGGCATCCTTCCTTTTTATTAAATAAAATTTCATTTACATGGTAAAAACAACATATATTTTCAATTTTAGTTTCATTGAAAAGAGTATATGATACACAAAAAATTAAAATAATCTTCCAAAAAACATGTAAGTATTTTTCTTTGTTTCATACTACCTAATATTAATATACCACAAAACATGGTCCTTATAAGAAAGGAAAGGTTGAGCATAAGGAATATTAAGGGAATTCTAAGTAAACATTTCTCTTGTGATCATGAGATTTTCAGATATTAACATGAGTAATATCACATTTGATTTGGAATTTGAAAAAAATAAAGTCATAATAAAAAATAACTGATTAAAAATAGATAAATTTGGTTAAAAAAGTTATTTTTTACGTTCATAAGGATATCACCATGTTTAATCACTAAGGTGAAGTAAGAATTTCAAAGGTTATTCACCAAGGTGTCATATAACAAGTCATATCTAATGATTATATATTTCAACCAATGCATTGGAGGGCTATTAGGGAACATGAATAATATGTATCAATTAATGTGATCCACATTTATAGTTATAAAATATCTCTTAAATAACTCATATAGAATATAAGAAATGATTTTCATATCAAAATCAATTTGTTTTTTAAGAACTAAAAGTGAATATATTAATGAGATTTGTAACACATAGAAAGAGGAATGATGGTTTAATGTAAGTAAATTATAGAATAAAATAAATATTTTTATATTGTGGTGAATTAAACAATAAAAAATAGTGTTGGGTATTCACAAAATGATTGTTAATTTTAATTTGTTGAGGAGAAGTGAGAAATTATGAGAAGTAAAATCAGCAGCATAACATGTATAAAACCTAGTTTGAAGAAATAGTAGAAAGGGAGGGTACATGGGTCTCCAAATCACCAAATAATATTTATTTAAAAAAGGTATAGAATAAAATTTTAAAAAGAAAATAGTATGGAAATTTGACTGAAATTACACAAAAAAGGGAATTTTAAAGAAAATGAGAATTTGAGTTTTCTATTACACTTAATTATAACTCCTCGAACATCAAGGTTGGGACCCTGGGGATTGAGGAAACCATGGGAGGAATCAATGGGAGATAAAAAAATTAGATATTAGTAAAAAATGAAACTGGAGAGAATGGAAATGTTGAAATGTGTGGGTATTTATAGAAAATGTGAGGGATTTCTTTTAAAATTTTATATAAAAGGATTTGGACCACTAGGTAGTGGAAAATAAAAAAACATGGGACTGACCATGGTATTGGACACTTGGATCAAATTTTATTTCATTTTATCTCACATTATTTGGCCACAATTTAATATTATATATATTTTTAATGTAAAATTAATGTTTTCATAAAATATAATTTTTAATGTTTTAGTTTCCATTTTAGAACCTAAAAAGTAAATTTTATAGTTTTAAATTTATTATTATCAATTAACATACATAATGTTAAGAAAATAAAATATTTTACGTCTTGGAATGGGGTTAATTTTATATTAAATCATTATAAAATAATTATGATGTTATTAAACATACCGAAAAACTCAAACAGTATCGTTACTATTCATGAAAAATTACTATTTATTAAAAAATTCAAATAAATTTACCCTAACCAAATAATGACATTATTACTTCAATTACTATATTTATTTGATGATAAAAATATTTAAATATGACAATTATTAAATTTTAAATTTAATAACCATTTATTAATAAATATGACAATTGATTGGAAATACATAGTAAAATTTTGGACACTCGAAAAAATTTACCTTATAATTTATTTTTAAATAATAGTGGTTTAATAATAATATTTAGTTAAAATAACAATAATTCATAATACCTTAGTTTATTATAATTGTTAGTGATTTTTTGAAATTTAAATTTTTTATCCAAAAAAATCATTTTATCAAATTCCATCTCAATTTTATTACGAAAAACTAATCTTAAAAAACGATGGAATAAATATTTTATTGATGTAGTTAAATTATAGTTTAAGTAACTAAGGCTAAGATAGGTACCCCTTTATAACACCCAGATATGACATATTGTTAAGGGGCACAATGGTGATATATTCATGGGGCACCTTGGCTAACATTTCATGAGTGGTAATTTCCACTAACTCGAACTTCTCTTGTAGGTGATTTAGTTTATGCATCAATTGTTGAAGCACATATTTGGATTGTCCAATAGAGAAGCCCAAGGATTCTACGTTCATCTTATTTTCATAAAAATTCTCTTTATATGAAACATCAATTCTGGTTGAGGATATCATTTATGCTCTCTTAAGATATATTATTTTTCATGTCTAATTATAAATAATAATATTTAATGTTTTAAAAAAAGTATAGTCTGAAATGACCATGTTATCCAATGGTAATAATTGACTAATGGTTGTATAACGGTCAAAACAAAATGTTCACATTTCAATTTAAACATACATCATTATAAATGTGATATAGTTTTGTTGTGTCTAAAATAATATAACACCCATTATTATGAAAAAATTATAATTCAAAAATATTGGGTCTTTACATTCTCCCCACTTAATAAATTTCACCCCCAAAATTTAAAATCCTTATCTCAATTGATAAATGATTTATGTACATTTTTCTCATTTTTTAATCTAGTTCCATCATTGCTTCATCATATATATGGTTCCTCCATAACAATTTAATTGGGTGGGTAGTCTTGTTGTGTATAACCTTGTCTCTACTATCCAAGATATACCTCAAGAACTCATCAAAAAAGAGTCCATGTACTAGTTATACCTCCTCACGACTTAGTATATATGATGTATTAGGTATTTACATCCTCAAGAGGGATAAATCTAACCATTGTTGAGTTGATTTATATTTGTAGGATGTTTAAGCTGAAAGGTTACTACTCCGATGCAATCATGGAATTTATATAGGATAATGTACCCAGGGCTAAGAATACCTTTATTCCAAATCTTCATGAATCTATTCCAAGGTAAAATTCAATGGAATACATTTTCCACAACATGAATCTTCTTGTCCCTTCAATGGTTTACATAATATATCTACTTCTGAATCAAACTAACCTTAATGTTATGTTTGATGACATGAATGTTTTATGTCCTCCCTTGCACAAGATCATGATAAAGTTAATCTCACTCATCAACATCAACCTAAAATGTATGATTTTAATGTCACATCCCATATTGATCTTTATAGGGTTCATTTTGAATACTCCAATGGAATAAGTTGTTGTATGATAACTCAAATAATGAAAAATGTTGATCCCATCAACCTTTAAATTACATTAAGCATGTTATCAGCATTTCCTCTAGTGATTGAATATTTATTTAAGACTATAAATTAGTATTGGGGTTATATTCCATTCTGAAACTCAATTCAGTACTTAGAGATTGTTAATGAATTATAAATAATTTGGAGGTGGAGTATGGATCTTGATCAGATATGATAGAGAGTGGTATTCTAGGTAGCCTTACCAATTTTTTAATGTAGATATTGGAATGTTTTCCAAGAGATAAATTTTCCTGAATAGATATAAATTGGGTAGTATTGGTGATATGGTCCACTATAACCAATATCATATTGTTTCTTATGGATGTTCTTCGAAGACCCTTGGAAAATTCCATAGTGATATTGTCCCACTCCCATGTTGGTATAGATAGTGATTGTAACTCCCATTTTGTAATTTGTTTCTCTATCATAACTTATTGACACACCAAGAACATTCAAGTGTAGTCAACAATCTACCTTTTCAAGTTATCCATCCAATACTAAACCTGAATATCATAATAAATTTTCATTCTTCCATTATTTATTGAGAATACAGATCTATGAGATTCATACATCAACTCCTTTATTATTTCATGAATAGGAAGAACATATAACCTTGTATGAAATTTTAGTACAATATTTAACATGGGAATAATACCACTATTTATTTCCATTATCTTTTTCAGAAATAATGGATCTTTCCATCGAGATTTCTAGATCGACTCTAGTATTTATGGTCATGAAATAATTTTTGGATAGGGTTGATGATTACCCTTCCCTTATGATTCCCAAATCTAGTTTTACAAGGTATTCGGTCAAAGGATATACTTTAATACTCATCATGTCCAAAACAATAGGGTCTTTCCTACATAATTCACTAGTTAATTCTTATTCTGTTCCAGGGGGAAAATGAATTGAATTGTCTTAGTCTTTAAGATGTTTCAACTATCTCCTATGCCTCATGTATAATTCCATTTGTGAGAAAATATACCTAGAATTTGGTGGTTTGTGTATATATCACATTTATAAGCATAAGGATAGTACATCCATATCATTAATGATAACACATCATCATATAGGTCAATGTAATGCATATGATAGTTCTTCTCATGAGGTTTCAATTATCAAGATCCATATGAAATTATATTATCATTCTTCATGAGGTCTCACCAAATACCTTTCTAATATATGCCATTATGAAAAAAATCATTCTCCAATAGTTGGTAGAGTTAATATAGGTGAAGTAACCAATCAGTTCTTCAGCTATTGGAAACTGTATTCACAAAACTTATTCGAGATGAACATGTCCACTTTTCAGGTTAACTTGGATAGTGGATTAAAATTTATTTAAATGTTTTCAAAACTATACTATAATATAATGCTAATATAAAGAAAACATGTATCCAATTTACAATTATAGGATGAGTCATATCCTCTACAACTTTTTTCTTTATAAGTTCAATTGAGATTCCATCATTGGTTACAATGTACACCACAAAAGAATCTCGATGTAAACAAAATTCCCTTTTTCTAAACTCTCCAAAAAGAATCCCCTACTTTTTATATAGAAATATAACCCTAATCTGATCATCATGACCATCATTAATTTGATAATATATTATAATAACATCATTAAAAACTATTATAAGGATATCAAGGTAGTTCTTAAATCCAATATTGGTCAACTCCATAAATATTGCAAGAACCTTAGTCAATATGATGGGCATAAAAACCAACTCGTAATCCTTATATCCTGACTAGAGAGTAGTATTTTTTATATCTTCTTGCATAACCCTCAATTGATGATAACCAAGTCATAAATCAGTCATGCTGAAGAATTGGACCCCATGAAGCATGTTAAATAAATCATCAATCCTGGGAAGAGGGAACTTGTTCTTTACTAAGATCCTTTTTAGTTATCTATAATCAATTTTTTGTTTCATTGATCCATCCATCAAAATAGAAAATATATAAATTTTTTCCCAAGTAGACACACTTGTTCAGAAAAACCCCTTCTCGTAAAGATGATGAAACAATTTCTTTTATTCCTAGTTCTCGACATTTTCAATTCTATAAGGGGTATCTAATATTTGATTGGATCTAGGAATGAGTTCAATGGAGAACAATACATCTCATTTTGGGGGAGTCCCTTGTAACTCCTCACAAAATACATAAATGTATTCCAAAATATTTGTGACATTATGTATCCATATAATTTCGTTTCATTTATTATGACAACCCTGCTTTTTATTACAACTTAAACATGCTTTATTACATAAAATATCACTTGATACAACAAAGAAGATCGAGAGGTTTAGTGTCTTTGGGGCTTAGGATCATTACATAAAAACTTTAAACTTGAAATGCAACATCCTTATTGAAAACTTCCATTACATGACCACTACATTCCTTCGTACTTAGCATTTCATGGGATAACCTGAGGACATGCATAAGAAAATGGTGATCTATAAAGCCCAGTAAGGGAGTACACAATGAATAACATGAGGAGTACAATACATGTTAGGCAATAGGCATATCAATAGAGCATAAGAGAGACATGAACATAAAGGAATGATAAAGCATGATAATCATAACATGGAAATGTGGCAACAACACTTAACATTGAATTAGCATGAGCCAAGGCTCATTGCACATGGAGCATGAGTAAACCCTCATTGCACTTGAAGCACGAGTAAACCCTCGTTGCACTTGAATTAGAATGAGTAAACACTCATTGCACATGACGTATCATGATACTATACTTTACCCAATGCATTGGAGCGCTATCAGGGCGCACCCTTCTTAAACATTTCATTTCATGCATAAGTGTCCCACATGGATCATAAAACATGGATTCATAAAACATAATCATTTATTCCACGATAAAGGAATGTGGAATTCATACATGAAACTTTACAATCAATAAGTAAATGTGCATAAAGGTGAATACCCTTGATGGAGAAATGGGCATGGTATTCACTACACAATGATATTGGCTTAGAAAATCGGTGTGATTTCGGCAGCGTAACGACGTGACATAAGAATTCATTAAAAAGTCTGATGAGAGAGAAAGGGGTTCCTCATCATATTTACATGTAATGGAAAGTAATAAGGTCATATAGATACATGTACCAATAATTGAAAAGGAATTTAGATTCATGATACAAAAGTATTGCTTGACTATAAAAGAGGAGAAAAAGGTTCCTTCAGAATTTCGGCATAGTAACGGGTGTACATGGGAGGCATTTAATGAGAGAGAAAGGGGTCTCCCATCATTCAAAAAATAAGAGGGCAGTATGGGAGAGGTGCGAAACCATACCCCAACATTCATAAATGAAATTAAAAGGGCAATACAACTTAAAGAAAAATTGACAAAAATGAGAAAGGAAGAAAAACCCTTACTTGGAAGTGTGCTTCCAAAGGCTAGAGAGAGGCTTGTGAGAGGGTTCTTGGGAGCTTGGGGCACCTTGAGAGGATTCTAGAGAGAGTAGGGCAGAGGTTGGACGAACTTCAAGGGCTTTGGGTGAGGAGGAAGTGGGAGCTTGGGTGGGTTTATATAGGGAAGGTGAGAGAATTATTTATTATTTAGGTTTGGGACCCCTTATATTAAAATAATCCAAACCACAAACCATCCCATGGTATTTGCCCATGGATTCTGGAAAAGGAAAGAGGAAAACAATATTTTACATGTCCAAGGTCCGAACTTATTAAAAAATTAGGGTTGCTTATGTGGAGGTGAGTCACACTCCCATGGAAATTAATTTAAAAAGGCAAAGTGTTGAATAAGTCTTGAGGGCTCCATTAATGCTTTGAAAAGTGAGTCAAACAAACCCAAAACCTCATTATTTTAATGATAAAACACATATTGGCCGAACATAAGGATTATGGTATTTTATTACATCACCATTGGGTCATTATGATGTCATAAAACACATTATATATTTAAATGGTATTTAATTTTTACCCAAAAATTTGACTGTCTCAGACAATTATGAAAAATTCACCGTTGGATAATTTCGACATCCTGATTCCAAAAATAATATTTATTTTATCTAAATAATTTTCTAAATATGTGAATTTTTACTTTTAAAATAAAAACTGACATTTATAAAAAATTCACGGGTTTTGACAGAAATGGCTTTCAAACCTTAATAAAAATTTTAATTGCATTCATAAAATTATAAGATAATTTATATTTAATAAAAATTAATTTCATATTAATAATAATATTTTATTAAAATATTATTTAATTCAAAAATCCTTTAATTGAATAAAACATAATTCTTAATTAAATAATAACTAAAAACACCGTTTGTACTTAAAAAACTAATTACAATGTATCAAAAATGACTAGAAATTATATTCATTATTATATACAAAGATAATGTACATGAACATGGTGCTACTTATTTGTTACATAACCCCTTAAAATAGCTGCATAAGACCTAAGGGTAAGGTGTGCGATGGTGACAGACTCTTGGGGTTGCTCGGATAACATCGCTCGAGTGGTAATCTCTATCAACTTCTATTTTTCCTGTAGACGATCACGTTCGAGCTTTACTTGATGAAGCTCAGCTTGGGATTGGTCAAGGGAAAAGCCCAAAGATGCCACCTCCTTTCCGAGCTCCGAAAAATGGGCTTCGTAAGGGGCAATTCTACTGGATGAGGCCATCACTTCCTTTGTCTGAGTAGAAAATTGGTTCGTTAAAGCCTTATATTTAAACTACCCAGATGATCACTGTTCAACGGCTATAAAAGTAACGGTCACAAATCTTAACGTTAAACTAAAGAAGTTGATATCTTATAAAAAAACATTTTTCATAATGAAACATTTAACTAGATCAAGAGGGATTTTCCATTAATGAAACTTTGGGTCGTTACAACATTCCCCCCTTAAGAAATTTCGCCCTCGAAATTTTCCTTTTCCCACACTAAAACAAATGTGGGTAACTTAGCTTCATCATATCCTCCGACTCCCAAGTTGCTTCTTCAAACTTGTGGTTTCTCCACAACAACTTGACGAGTGGCATTGTCTTATTTCGTAGAACTTTTTCTCTACGATCTAATATCTTCACTGGTTGCTCCTCATAAGAAAGATCGTCTTCTAATTGTACCACCTCAGAAGAGAGTACATGTGAAGGGTCTGGTATGTACTTCCTTAAGAGGGATACATGGAAGACATCATGCACCTTGGCCATAGTAGGTGGAAGTTCTAGTCGATAGGCCACAGCCCCAACACGATCAAGAATCTCGAATGGGCCGATGTACCTTGGACTTAACTTCCCTTTCTTTCCAAACCTCATGACCTTCTTCCACGGAGATATGCGTAAAAACACCATGTCTCCAACTTTAAACTCAAGGTCTCGTCGACGATTATCTGCATAACTCTTCTGTCGACTTTGGGCTGCCTTGATATGCTGCTGAATGGTTTTCACCTTCTCCACCATTTCTTCGACCATTTCTGGTCCAAGCAGCTTATGTTCACCGAACTCATCCCAACATGCCGGTGTTCTACACCTTTTCCCATACAGGGCTTCATATGGTGCCGTTTGGATGCTCAAGTGGAAACTATTATTATAAGAGAACTCAACTAGAAGAAGATGTTGATCCCATCCTCCTTTAAAGTCCATTGAGCACGCTCTCAACATATCCTCAAGTGTTTGGATAGTCCGCTCAGACTGGCCATCAGTTTGAGGATGATAGGCCGTACTGAAGTTCAATTCAGTATTCAGAGCATGCTGAAGACTCTTCCAAAACTTAGAGGTAAATCTTGGATCTCGGTCAGACACAATATATAGTGGTACTCCATGCAACCGTACCACTTCCCTGATATATATCCGTGCCAGTTGATCCAAAGAGAAATCCTCTCGAATAGAAATGAAGTGTGCAGTCTTTGTAAGACGATCCACAACAACCCAGATTGAATTTTTGCCTTTGGATGTCCTTGGAAGTCCGGTGACAAAGTCCATGGTGATGTTCTCCCATTTCCATTCTGGTATGGGCAATGGTTGCATCATCCCCTTAGACTTCTGCCTCTCTTCCTTCACTTGCTGACACACCAGGCACATTGATGTATATTCAACGATCTCCTTCTTCATATTATCCCACCAAAAGTTTTCTCGGAGATCTCGATACATCTTGGTGCTCCCTGGGTGAATAGAGAAATTTGAACTATGTGCATCATCCAAAAGTTCCTTCTTCAGCTCCGAATTTGATGGAACACATAGTGTTTTCCCAAACCACACAATTCCTTCTTAATTAACATTAAACTCAGAGGATTTTCCCTTTTTTATAGCTTCCACTTTTTCTTGGATTCCTGCATCATCCTTTTGAGCATCCTTTAACCTTTCCAAAAGAGATGGTTGAGCAATCATTTGTGAAAGGACTGATGATGTTCCCTTCTTTATGATTCCCACGTCCATCTTCATCAAGTCTAAGAAGATTGGATCCTTCTCAATTCTCATCATTGATGGAATTGCTGGATCCTTTCTACTTAGGGCATCCGCCACCTTGTTCGCCTTCCCAGGGTGGTAAGGTATTGAACAGTCATAATCCTTGATGAGCTCTATCCATCTTCTCTGGCGCATATTAATCTCTTTCTGTGTGAATATATATTTAAGACTTTTGTGGTTAGTATATATCTCACATTTCTCTCCATAGAGATAATGCCGCCAGATTTTCAAGGCAAAGATCACCGCCGCCAACTCCAGATCATGCGTTGGATAGTTTCTCTCATGGATTTTCAACTGCCTTGAGTCATAGGATATCACTTTATCATTCTACATCAGCACACATCCTAAGCCCTTCTTCGAAGCATCACTGAATACCACAAAAAGCTCCCCACTTGTTGGTAAAGTGAGCACGGGTGTAGTGATAAGCCTCCTTTTCAACTCCTTGAAGCATTCTTCGCATTCATCACTCCAAGCAAACTTTACTCCCTTTCGAGTTAGCTTGGTAAGAGGGTTGGACAATCGTGAGAAATTTCTCACAAATCGTCGATAATATCCGGCTAACCCTAAGAAGCTACGGATATCATTTACCGATATTGGCCTCGGCCATCCATCAATTGCATCTGTTTTGGAGGGGTCCACAGATATCCCATTGCTTGTGATGATATGGCCCAAGAATGAGACCTCCTTCAACCAGAACTCACACTTGCTGTACTTGGCATAGAGCTTCTCCTTGCGAAAAGTCTCCAGTACAGTTCTTAAATGCTCCTCATGGTCCTCCTTGGTTTTGGAGTATATTAGAATATCATCTATAAAGACTACCACAAATTTATCTAGGTAATCCTTAAATACTCTATTCATCAAGTCCATGAATATTGCTGGAGCATTGGTGAGTCCAAAAGGCATTACTATGAATTTATAGTGCCCGTACCTTGTACGAAAACAGTCTTGGGGATATCTTCCTTCTTCACCCTTACTTGATAATATCCCGACCGCAAGTCGACCTTGGAGAAGTATTGTGCTCCACACAGCTGATCAAACAATTCATCGATTCTTGGGAGAGGATACTTGTTCTTTATCGTGATTTTGTTAAGTTTTCGATAATCGATGCAAAGCCGCATTGACCCATCCTTATTCTTGACGAAGAGGACTGGTGCACCCCATGGTGATGCACTTGGGCGTATAAACCCTTTATCCAGATTCTCATGTAGTTGTTTCTTCAGTTCTTCAAGCTCAACCACAGCCATTCTATATGTAGTCTTGGATATTGGTAGCGCCCCTGGTATAAGTTCAATTGAGAACTCAACATCTCTTCTTGGAGGAAGACCAGGAAGTTCCTCGGGAAATACTTCAGCGAATTCCCTCACAATAGGCATTTCTTCAAGGGTGGTTTCTTCCTTGGACTCAATCATCTGCGCCAGATATGCGTGCTCATAAGGCAGTAATATCCATGCTTGAGATGATGGAGCTAAAGGAGATTCATCTTCCTCCTGACACTTGTAAAGAATCGGGGGTCGATTCTCCATATGGAGTGTGATTTCCCTCTCCCGACAATTTATGTTGGCTCTATATAAGGAAAGCCAATCCATGCCAAGAATTGCATCAAATTCCACCAAAGGGAGTATGACGAGGTTCGCCGGGAAATTCAATCCACAGATTATAACAGGGGAGGACTTATACTCATGGGATGCAATGATTGCCCCATTTTCCGTACTCACTGACATCTTTACTTCCAGGATTTGTGGTGGTGCAGGGATTGTTCTACTAAACTTTTGAGATATAAAAGAATGCGTAGAACCTGAATCAAAAAGTACGTTCGCTATTCTTGAATGAATAACTAGCGTACCTATCACCACTTCGTTTTCGGGGTTCACTTCGGCAGAAGTGATGGCAAAAGCTCTTCCTTGCTGTCTTGGAGGTTGTTGATTTCCTCCGATAACCCTTGGATTAGGGCATTGATTCGCAAAATGACCCGGTTCTTTGCATTTTAAGCATTGAACAACGCGTTGAGGTTCGAACGGAGTGTTCCTCTCCTCTGTCGCAGCCGCGGGTCCTTCTTTCTGACAGTTAACAGCTAGGTTCCCTTCTCTTCCACACTTGAAGCATTTTCTTGTCCCCCTAAGGCAATTTCCAGGGTGCTTCTTTCCACACTTTTGGCAAGTGGGGTGCCCGAATTTCTTAGCGCCATTGGATTTATCCATCGGACCACCAGCATTGAAGTCCACCTTCCGCTTCTTGTCCCCATGATACCCCTGTGATTCTCCGATCTCCATTTCAACCTTAAGGGCACATCGGACAATTTCCTCATAGCTGTCGAAGTCACGGATCGCTAATGATTTCCGCAAGCTAGGATTCAGCCCACCAAAGAAGCGGTCAACCTTGCATTCGGGGGTAACGACAAAGCCGGAAGCGTATCGTGCAAACCTTGTGAAGTTTGCCTCGTACGCTCCCACAGATTCCTCATCTTTCTGATTGAGGGAAAGGAAGTCCCTTTCCATCTTAAGACGGAGGGTGCGTGGAAAATATTTATCGAAAAACATCTTCTGGAATACCTTCCATTACAAAGCCTCGATCTCCTCCTCAGGCTTCGTATTTTTGACCAATGTCCACCATTGATCAGCTTCACCCTCCATACGATAAGCCGCCAGGAGAACCTTCTCTTTTTCAGAGCATTGGAGGATAGAGAATATCTTTTCAATGGAGTTGATCCATTGTTCAGCGATCGTGGGATCGGATGATCCACTAAAAGTAGGAGGCCTTTGTCTCATGAAGCTTTCAATAGCAACCTGTTCTTTCTTAGGGGGGGTTGAACGTTCCTCTTGACCAGTGTTTCTATTCAAAACTTGAGTTATCTGAGAGAGAAGCGTGACAAAGTTCGCGATTCCTGCTCCCATTGGATTGGACATCTCATAAGTACAATCATCACACTGATCTTCACAACGGTTGTTAGCCCGAGTTCTCCTATTACCGGCCATTGGCTGGAATAAAAGGAAAGATAGGGGTAACACATAAAGGGTAATCCAAAGACAAAAGTTGATGACTTATAAATAAACTTTAATCTCTTTAACTCATGAGTCTATAGGATTCAATCCAGGCTTTTCATGATCTTCCTTATAACATATATTCTTAGGGGCATTTTTCCCTAAATAAGGGTTCATACTAAGATTGTGAATTTATCAAAACATATCCCCCGGGATTGTCGTTACCAAGAGTGCATCAAGGCCCGTTGTCATGCACCAGTTCCCGTTCGAGTCTAGCTCAAAGCGGTGTTTTCAGGTTTTACCCCTAGGATACATCTGTGCCAGAGCCGCCTCTACCTGCTCGTATCCAGACAGGGATGTATTTGTTTGATAAACCACTTACTTAGTATTTACCAAAACTTAGGGATGTTTTTATTATGCTTAGTCTTGTATCTAAGGCTTTAATAGGGTTTCCTAATCCCAAAAATAACTAAACCTATCCTTTGATACCAACTATGACAACCCTGCTTTTTATTACAACTTAAACATGCTTTATTACATAAAACTTCACTTGATACAACAAAGAAGATCGAGAGTTTTAGTTTCTTTGGGGCTTAGGATCATTACATAAAAACTTTAAACTTGAAATACAACATCCTTATTGAAAACTTCCTTTACATGACCACTACATTCCTTCGTACTTAGCATTGCATGGGATAACCTGAGGACATGCATAAGAAAAGGGTGAGCTATAAAGCCCAGTAAGGGAGTACACAATGAATAACATGAGGAGTACAATACATGTTAGGCAATAGGCATATCAATAGAGCATAAGAGAGACATGAACATAAAGGCATGATAAATCATGATAATCATAACATGGAAATGTGGCAACAACACTTAACATTGAATTAGAATGAGCCAAGGCTCATTGCACATGGAGCATGAGTAAACCCTCATTGCACTTGAAGCACGAGTAAACCCTCGTTGCACTTGAATTATCATGAGTAAACACTCATTGCACATGACGTATCATGATACTATACTTTACCCAATGCATTGGAGCGCTATCAGGGCGCACCCTTCTTAAACATTTCATTTCATGCATAAGTGTGCCACATGGATCATAAAACATGGATTCATAAAACATAATCATTTATTCCACGATTAAGGAATGTGGAATTAATAAATGAAACTTTACAATCAATAAGTAAATGTGCATAAAGGTGAATACCCTTGATGGAGAAATGGGCATGGTATTCACTACACAACGATATTGGCTTAGAAAATCGGTGTGATTTCGGCAGCGTAACAGCGTGACATAAGAATTCATAAAAAAGTATGATGAGAGAGAAAGGGGTTCCTCATCATATTTACATGTAATGGACAGTAATAAGGTCATATAGATACATTTCCCAACAATTGAAAAGGAATTTTGATTCATGATACAAAAGTATTGCTTGAATATAAAAGAGGAGAAAAAGGTTCCTTTCAGAATTTCGGCATAGTAACAGGTGTACATGGGAGGCATTTAATGAGAGAGAAAGGGGTCTCCCATCATTCAAACAATAAGAGGGCAGTATGGGAGAGGTGTGAAACCATACCCCGACATTCATAAATGAAATTAAAAGGGCAATACAACTTAAAGAAAAATTGACAAAAATGAGAAAGGAAGAAAAACCCTTACTTGGAAGTGTGCTTCCAAAGGCTAGAGAGAGGCTTGTGAGAGGCTTCTTGGGAGCTTGGGGCACCTTTAGAGGATTCTAGAGAGAGTAGTGAAGAGGTTGGACGAACTTCAAGGGCTTTGGGTGAGGAGGAAGTGGGAGCTTGGGTGGGTTTATATAGGAAAGGTGAGAGAATTATTTATTATTTAGGTTTGGGACCCCTTATATTAAAATAATCCAAACCACAAACCATCCCATGGTATTTGCCCATGGTTTCTGGAAAAGGAAAGAGGAAAACAATATTTTACAAGTCCAAGGTACGAACTTATTAAAAAATTAGGGTTGCTTATGTGGAGGTGAGTCACACTCCCATGGAAATTAATTTAAAAAGGCAAAGTGTTGAATAAGTCTTGAGGGATCCATTAATGCTTTGAAAAGTGAGTCAAACAAACCCAAAACCTCATTATTTTAATGATAAAACACATATTGGCCGAACATAAGGATTATGGTATTTTATTACATCACCATTGGGTCATTATGATGTCATAAAACACATTATATATTTAAATGGTATTTAATTTTTACCCAAAAATTTGACTGTCTCAGAAAATTTTGAAAAATTCACCGTTGGATAATTTCGACGTCCTGATTCCAAAAATAATATTTATTTTATCTAAATAATTTTCTAAATATGTGAATTTTTTCTTTTAAAATAAAAACCGACATTTATAAAAAATTCACGGGTTTTGACAGAAATGGCTTTCAAACCTTAATAAAAATTTTAATTGCATTCATAAAATTATAAGATCATTTATATTTAATAAAAATTAATTTAATATTAATAATAATATTTATTAAAATATTATTTAATTAAAAAATCCTTTAATTTAATAAAACATAATTCTTAATTAAATAATAACTAAAAACACCGTTTGTACTTTAAAAACTAATTACAATGTATCAAAAATGAATAGAAATTATATTCATTATTATATACAAAGATAATGTACATGAAATGGTGCTACTTATTTGTTACATAACACCTTAAAAAAGTCTCATAAGACCTAAGGTTAAGGTGTGCGATGGTGACAGACTCTTGGGGTTGCTCGGATAACATCGCTCGAGTGGTAATCTCTATCAACTTCCATTTTTCCCGTAGACGATCACGTTCGAGCTTGACTTGATGAAGCTCAGCTTGGGCTTGGTCAAGGGAAAAGCCCAAAGACGCCACCTCCTTTTCGAGCTCCTATAAATGGGCTTCGTAAGGGGCAATTCTACTGGATGAGGCCATCGCTTCCTTTGTCTGAGTAGAAAATTGGTTCGTTAAAGCCTTATATTTAAACTACCCAGATGATCACTGTTCAACGGCTATAAAAGTAACGGTCACAAATCTTAACGTTAAACTAAAGAAGTTGATATCTTATAAAATTTTTTTTTTCATAAAGAAACATTTAACTAGATCAAGAGGGATTTTCCATTAATGAAACTTTGGGTCGTTACATTTATCATCTTCACTAGTCGTCTCCATAAATAAAGAAATGGGAGGGTCTTCTAGATAAATATCAGACTGAGATATCTCTCATTTAAAAATAACATTACCTTTTCCATTCAAGGATAACAATATTAAATTTCATATATTTTTTATATTAATATTTAACATTGAGATTCAATCCATCCATAGTAAATATTTTAATACAACCATGGGAATGACTACTATATTTTTAATGAGATTGTTCTTTCCAAAGTGAATACAAGAGTTTCTATACAATATTCATGCTTAGATATTCCCTAAAAGATTCTACAGTGGTAACTCTAAATCTATATGTTTAGGTATTTATTCAATATTATCGGTTGAATTTTCGTAAATAATGTAATGTTTATAATGAGAATAAAAAAAATTTATCTATAGATTTTATAGAAAAACTAGATTACCTGCCACCAAATTTTTAGATCTTCATATTTATTTGTCCTGAAAACAAATTCTGACCTTGATACCACATCCTATGTTGATTTTTATAGTTAAACCCTTTCCAATAACATAAGATTTGGACAATGATTGGAAATTTTTACAAGCATTAAACACTCAAAGAAATGGAGTTCATGTTGTGCCTAAACCATCTTCTCTTTTTCATCAGTGTTGAAGAGGTGATGATTCACCTCACGAATATGGTTCTGAGAAATATGGTAATCATGTCCACACATTTAACATTTCATTATTCTATTTAAAGTTTTAATTGAAATATTCTTCCCAAATTTGTTTCATGGGGATGGTTTCACATTCTTTACTCCTCTTTTATGATAAAATTTACTCCATAATCATGGAAACATTGATCTATTATTATTTTTTTGATCAATGGGAACTCTAAATCACTATGAATTTGAGTTGAAACATCATATCACATATCATGACCACCTCATAAATTTCATACTCTCAATGGGAAAAATTCTTCCATATATGGGGTCTTAGTCTATGTTATGAATCTACCAAACCTTCTATTAGGATCCATACAACGATAGAGGTGTAGCATAAAATACTTTTATTTTTCATGAGGGAGATTCCCAAAAATTAATTATCTTTCTCCTTAATCATTAAGAATTACTTCTCCAAGATTTTTATCATTAAATGGGGGAAATATTTAATGATAAATGTTCCCCATTAATATTCCCAATAAATAGAATCAATCTATATTATTTGAATTTTATTATTAATTAGTGTCCACCACTAGTCATATAGTCCCTCTATGTGGTACACAACCAATGTAACTTTTTGTTGCCCCAAAAAATTATAAATGAAAAGGTATTTTTTTATATATCTTATCCATTTTTTAGAAATCAATTTGTAGGGGGATCCACTAAAAGTAGGTGTTCATTAACACAGACAAGTATTAATATAATGTTGTTTACTTCAAGGTGAATTTGGTATCTCATCTTGATTCAATATATTTTTCATAAACTAATTCAGTTGATTCATGGTTATCATGAATTTTATCATTATAGATTCTATCATGGAATCATCAGCACCCTGTCCATTTAACTCACCATTTATATAGTTACTCATATTTCCCTTCATTTAATAAAATAATTAAACCATAGTAAAACATGTTTGTTTCAATAATATTTTAATTATAGTAAAATTTTTATGACATAAGACAACATGATTAAATATTTTATTCGTTAATAAAAATTAAATTTTCCATAAATCCTTCATAATGGTTAAAAACAACTTGTCATTAACCAAAAATAACCCTCAAGAGTTCCAAAACAGTTGAAAGGTAATGCCCATTTACATGTACCAGGATACACCTAATCAAGCTTGACTAAGCTTTTCTTAGTTTTTACCCTTAGGTGCCTCTCTGCCAGTACAATATCTACTAGTTCGAATCCAGACAGATATTACTTTGCTTGAAACCACTTTCATAATAATTTAACAAAATATATTGATGTTATCTACATTTTAACTTGTCCATAAGGTTCTACCAAATTTTTTCAAATCACTATTTCCATAAATAACTAATCCATCCATTGATATGTACTATGGAATCCGTCCTTGTACTAAAATAATAATTTACACAATAAAAATAGAAGATCTTTTATGGTTCGGTTTCATTGAAAACATTATACATAATACATGAAACCTAATAAAATCTTCTTAAAAAATAGTAAGTATTCATCATTTTTTCATAATAAGTACATTATTGTGTCTCAAAACTTGGGGACATAAATTAATGGAAAGGATAAGAATAAGGCCATGTATGTGAAATAAATGGTAATTGTATTTATGTGATCCTGAGAATTATTGGTAAAACCATTAGGAATATAATAAAGGCATTTACAATTGAAAAATATGGATATCATAATAAAAAAATACATGATTCATAACATGGAAATGTGTTGACAAAATTTAATTTATAAATTCATAAGAATATAATCATCTTTAATCACAGTGGTGTTAAACTTTTACCATATTTATTCACCAATGAATCATATAACTTGTTATAACTAGAGACTGAATTGTTTAACCAATGAAATGGAACACTACTAGGGAACTCCCTTTATACGTATTAATTAATTTGATGAAAATGGATCATAAAAAATATTAAAAAATTAACCTGTAGAGAACATGAAAAATTGGTTTCATAAATAAATCATGGAATTTTTATAAATTTTTTATTCAAGAAATAATGTTTATGTATTTTAAACCAATAGAAAGGTAATGAGAGATTTATATATTTCAATTACAAAATAAAATAAATAATTTGTATATATTTTTGAATACCCCTAGAAAAGAAAGAGGTTTGGGTATTCACATAAATAAAATAAATTTAATTTCATGAGGAGAAGCGAGAAAATTTGAGAAGGAAAACCGGTAGCATAACTGGTATATTAAATGTTTTTTGAAAAGGGATAAAAAGATAAGAGAACATGGTATGGAATAATAAATTAATATTAATACATTAAGTAGGTATAATAAAATATACATAAGAACATAGTTTATAAATTTTAAAGACATTTAACTTAAAATGTTCCATTTTTTGTGATCGATGTTCATATTTTATGGGGTTGTTTCTGAAGGAGGTTGTATTTTGAATTTCAATTCATTTTGATTGACGGATGTAGTTTGTTTCAATCATTTACAAGTATTTTTTATTGAATGGTGTTTATTTCGATGGTGAAAATAGTTTTATGCTTAGATTGGATGTTTATTGATAGGATATTAATGGTTGGCGTTCCATGTTGCTTATAGTGGAGGATGGAGGTGAAGTTGATGACAATGATGGGATGTTGATTTATTTGATGTTCTATGGGGTTGCCGATATTGATTCGTTTTGATCAAAACATTCCAACTCAATCTACATGTTGGATCTTGAATTCCAATGTTTGGTGGTATGGATATCAGAATTAAATGTGGACTTGATTGATTTTGGTTTTGATATATTAAATTTAAATATTTTAATCATGTTCTATATTGGATTTATGAACAGTGCGGCTACTAATAGTTCATAAATTGGGTTTATAAATTCAAAAAAGTGTTTTGTATGCTAATAACATAGTTTATTATAATAATTATTTCTATTAATAAATGTACATTCTCTATTGGAAATTCAATTTATCAACTTCCATATAAATTTTATTAAGAGTAACTATTTATAAAACACAAATGATGGGATATAACACTATTTATACAATGGAATTAAATTTATAGAAATTAAGGCTGGGATTTGTAACCCCAAAAACACCTTCAAAAGAATTAATTTTATGGTTTGTGATAGTGATAGATTCATGGGTCGGTATAGATTACATTTATCGAGTTTCATTTTAGATTAACATTAAATTCTACATTTTTTGATTTCTTTCAAGACTCACATGTTAATGCACAGATTGGGATTTCCCAAGAAAAAATACTAATGACTCTACCTCCCTTCCATGTTTTGAATAGTGGGATTTTTATGACACAACTCTATCATTTGAGGCAGTTACATATCCTTTAGAAATTATTTACTGTTTATCATTTATACTTATAAATAATAATGTTAATTTTTTATCAAGTGTATTGAATAAAATGGTCATATTGACCAATGGTCGAAAATACCCAACATTCATATAACAATAAATACCTAATGGTCACATTTCAATTTATACTAATTTCATTATTAAACAAATATTGTTTTTTTTGTATAAAATAATATAACCCACATTTCCAAGAAATAATTATAATTAAAATATTTTGGGTTGTAACAATTATTCACTCTTAATCCATCCGTAGCTCCTAAGGCTGGAAAATATCATACAACGCCATTCGAGTGTCAATAGAGACCCCTAAATAAGTGTTGTATGTATCTACGCATTCCCCTAGGGAAGGATATGAGTGGATGGAAGTTGTTATCAGAAGAGAAAAAAGTTTAATAGTTGGATGAATCAGATAAAAATAAAAAAACTAATGGAATACACCATGAATATTTAAATCAACAAACTATGCCTCATTCTACATCTACTAAAACAATGATGGGTTCATTACAGACACAAACCTCCAAAGGAAATCCCTTAAAAAGGTTGCAAGTCTGGAAATATAGTTATAATGAACATGAGTAGGATCATGTACCAAGGATAATTTTGGCATTGACACTCTTAGATTTTATTCCCTCAGATCTGAAATAAAAATAACCGCCCCCACAAACAGTACCTCTAGAAGTGATCACCCAAACATTGTTCTATAATAATAAAAGTTGATAATTAGTTCCGTTAAATTAATTAAATTTATTGATTAATTTTTCAAATATGAGTATGGATATGAAATCAAGTTCCCAACATTCAGTTTGGGAATTAGAGGAATTGGTCGCATGAGACAAGGATACCTATGAATATTCATTCAATACCAGATCTAGTTTTCTAGTTTCACCCCTACTCAGACCCTAAATAGTTAATGAACTCATTGTATGTCATAACAGAAATTCTAAAATGAATATGAAAAATACCCCACACCTTCTAGAAGCCACTCTAACCTAATCACTTTGGAACATCTATTAAAAGATGAATTGGTATCACATTTCCCTCAGTGATCTTGTAGACATCATTGGCCTACCCAACCATGAAAAAGAAAACCTCAAACTCTTATTCTTAGGGATGGTCCATATTAATCAATTACACAATCCCATAATGATCCTATGATATAGAATCCCCATGCTGGTAAGAGTCAGTCTTAAAAAAAGAATTATGACATTCTAAAACAAATATCCTCAGTAATGGCCAAAATATCATTCCTGGAAACCTTTAGTTTTCAATAATACACTACGGAAGAACATAGAGAATCCTTTCAATTCAAATTTTTTTCAAAGTCAACGTACCAGCCACTGAGGTATATCATCAATAGAAATATTCATATGAATTCCATGTGGTTATTCACTTCAGAAATCATGATTTAGATTCCATCAAACATGGGAACATCATATCATTTTACATATCCAACAGGATAAATGGTGTAATTATTTTACATTTTTTCATTGATAATTGATTTATAGTTAATCTCATTACAATTATGAAACTTCTCCACAAAGTATTTGATTAAAATAACACAACACCTTCCTTTATATCACTACAAGCCTATCAGAAAATTCAGCAGAAGCTACTATGAAAAATCAAGCTCAACACTCAATTTGTAGACCGCATACCAGACTTAGAATTTATATTGTATCTAAGGAACAGAAATGTCAATGTATTTCTATGAAGGCCCCCTAGGAACCAACATGCATAAATTCCTTCTTCTTACCATATATTCATCAAATATTTCATCAAAAGACATATCATGGTTTTATGCCAATAAGGCCCAATAGGAATCCAATGAACTGGATTATATTGATGTGTGATTCTATAAAAAAAGGAAACATCCCATAGTTGAAGGAGTTGAATGGTTCACAACCCTGAAATATCTAGAAATAATCTTGGCAAACACTTTCACGAATACCATTGAAGAATATTCTCTACCTATCAACTAATTCGAGTATATGAGCACCAATTCGGGTATATATTCAGAAATATTCATTATTTATGTCATTATCACTGTGTCTATTACTATTAGAAAATATATAATATCATTAAATATTCATAAAATATCATATGAATGAACATTGAGCTCATCCACTGAGCTCTAGGAAATCCTTTCCACACCACCTATGGTAGAAAATGATGTCTTGTCCCACAATGTTGATAAAGACACCTCGCCCCACACTCCATGCTCTCCAAATATTCATGGAAATATCCCACTCGCATATAGGTGAGAGGAAGTTCCATCATCTTCTAAATACAAGGATAAAAACTCTCATATCAACTCTGGTGAAGGTATTGCAAGACTTTTTCCCCCATAAAAATTGAAATAAGAAGATGAAGAGGATAAAGGAGAAGGGAGTGAAGATGACCTTTGGGATGTCACTCAAACATTTGATTGGGAGTATCTATAAACTTTTATGAACATAGAGAAATAAATCATGGTATAGAGAAAAATACATGACCCATCTTAATTAGGGAGACCTCATTTTCTGATGAGAATGAGGTGTATACCACTTTCCTAAGGTAACATCGAGATTGATTTTTATGCGACTATATTGAAATTATAGTTCATTATCCTAAGGTGGAAACTCACTGCATGGGCCTTCTATAAATTCAAATAGGATATAATAAAGCCACCCAGAGTATGCACTTAACACAAGATAATAATAGAGAGGATGATGTTGAAAATATAATGATAGCTTCACTCATTCGTAGGTTCAATACCCTATCTGTTTTTCCTAAATGGTCCCCATAAAAATGGTAATGTGTCAGTATGTATTGATTTTAGCGATCTGAACTAGAAATAATAGAGGGATGATTTCCTAGTCCCAATCATAGAACTACTGATCGATGAAATAACATGATACTAGACCCACTCTTTCATGGATGGATATTTTGGATAAAACCAAATCTGGATGGCCCAATAAGATGAATAAGATTATGAATTTTGGGCCCCCATGTAATATTTTTCTATCTATAAATTATATTTGTCGTGAATAATGCCGACTGCACATAACAATGAACCATGAACCACATATCCAATTTCATCACATGAATGTCCATCAAATTATTTGATAATTTCCTTGTGTTTGAGTCTTGACAATTCTTAAACGACCCATTAGTACATTAATCTTTTATCTACAAAACGTAGCCACATATCCTGAAAATAAACCCCCTGAAACGTGATTCCTCAGTTACCTCAGGGAAATTTATGTACATTTTAATATTCCTTAATTGAATAAATTTTGAATCCATTAAGAAAAAGTATACCCTTTTAATTTCACCTCCTCCAAACCTCATAGAGTTATAATTAATTCAAAGGAACTTAGACAAAATTCTATTCATCATATCAATCAGTTTCAGAATATTTTTTCCCTTCACCAATAAATGAAAAAGGAGTGACATACTAGTGTTCTGATAACTTCCAACTAGCATTTGAAAATATTAATAAGTAACTCTTGAGACCACAAGTGTTAATTACACCTATAAAAGGGATACCCCATATCTTTTATGGTAATCCCTTTGAGGGATCACTAGGAGACTCTAACAAAAATGAAAAAATCAGGCAGTGAATAAAAACATTATTAAAACATCCAAACCATGATCGATGATGATAATCAGCATTCAGAAATCGAGAATTGATGTAGGGCACAATTCTTTTCATTTTAGAAACTGAGGAACTATCTACATATTCATAAGGTCCATTTTTATATTGTACAAAACTACTCAAATACATCCTTAGTCATCCAATGTTTACCATTCATCTATAATGGTGAGAAGTCATCTTGTAGTAGTTTGACAACTAGTTTGTGCCAATGAAACCAATGGAAGTAAATAAATTAAAAGATTTAATGGAAGATAACATCTCACCATAAATGACTCTATTGGATACTAAATTACCAAATTAATTGGTTTTATCTTGTCAATGGTGCACATATATTTGGAAAATAAATTTTGACAGTGAATTTAGAAGCCCAAAAGGAAAGATGATGGAAGACCCTAATCTAAAATATGTGGGGATATGAGTTGGGCTTATATCTCATGTAAAGGAACTCCTACATTGATCTTTCATGTTATTGTTGGTTTTCATAAATAATAAATAAGATTATCAACCTATCATTGATGGTCTATAGATGGAACATCATGTAAAATTAAAACACTACATGTTAAAAGGGGATTTTGATCTGATCATCAAGGATGTTAAAAGTGATTATTCAATAAAAAAGAAAGATCACATACTCATGATAAATCGTGTTAGATGAATGATGATATAATTTCCTTTGGATATGATATCATCTAATTTACCAACCTTGGACAATGACTGGGGTGGAACAATATAAAATAAAACTTTTACTTGAGCTGATACTAAGGGATATGAAACAATCCTCAGCACTGTGCTCCATCGGATTGTCCCACCCTTAATAAAAACCAATACATAAGAGATCGATGATATTTGTCGCATACCTAAACATTATGGTCCTACCACTGGTTGGATCACACAAATTTTGGACCACAATAAAAATGGACGGATCCCACTGGACAGAGCCAATAGATAGATATTACGAAGATGATAAATTTACATTGTTCTTTATAATGATATGAACCATAAAAAGAAATATATAATTAGAACCTTGATGGGGTACTTCTCAAGATCATTGATGGAGAAGTGGTGATGACTATCATGAAGAAAGTGCATGCTAGATCCAATGGAGATCACTATTAATGACTCGTGATTTCCAAAAAAATCCAAAGGATTGGGTAAAACTGGCACACACTAACATTAGAATGAACCAAATTCACAAAAATGTGGCACACCTTCCAGGTTCATGCCAACTTAATCCACCAAACACTAGAGTTGTTCCACACAGACATGTACTCCTAGAAATTTTCCTAATGGTGAATGAACATTGTGGGACCATATCTTCATACCACAACCAAGTAGTTCATGAGCATTCATACTAGAACTGATATCTTCTCCAAGTGGGCCAATGTTATGCTACAAAACGTGGTCAGGGAAAAGAACATTATAATATCCTTGAAATATAATAAAATAACAAGATTCATGGTCCCTCATAATATATTGATGGAAAATCAGACCAATTTAATTGCGGCTGAATTGAAGAAGATATATTAGGAATACAATATCAAGTCCAACAATTCATCTCACTACCATATAGTGGATAATAGATAGATTGAGTCCTTTAATAAGATGTTATCAGATATACCCTATAATAAGATAGATAAGGATAAAATGTATTGGCTATAAAAGCTCCTACATTCCATGTTTGATCACTATACCATGACCCACAAAACACTCATACAACCCCATGCTCGTTAGTACATGGGACCAAGGTGGGACTACACATCGAAGTTCAATTTCCCTCTATTAGTGTTTCTATTTGTGATACACTATACAAGGATATGTAATCCTTTAAATATATATATAAATTATGGTTCCTTGATGAAATTATATTGCATTACATGCACTATTTAGAGGATTAACAAAACTAGATTGCACAAGTCTTTAACAACATGGTTCACCTCTAGTCATTCCTTGAATGGGAAATAGTGTTAGTTCCTAGGAATCCAATGATACTCAGAATGAGGCATCTCATGGTTGATCCAAAATGAAATAAATAATATACTATATGATAGGTCCACTCAAATATAGATTATTGAATTATCTGAATGGATGAAAAAATCTTTACAAATTACACTAATTCCATGTTCTTGAAGAAGTATTTTTTGTGACCACATGATACACCATCCTTACAACATGAAGATAAACTGTATGATCCTTCATCCTTATCAAATGACATTAAACATAAAGATAATCCATCCTCTCTATATGAAATTTCAAATGTATATAGATCATATTAACAACCTGAAGTTAATCATTACGGAGGACATCATAACAAAACAATGTTAAACACTACATAGATCTTCCTCATAATATAATTTAAACCTATACATATCTCATCCTTACTGTATAATGTTAAACTAAACGAAATTTCATCCTAAAAAAATTATGTTATAATGTACTTATCTCATTCTAAAAACATGACATTAATCTTCACGGATCATGTCCAAACCACATGACATTAAACTACATAAAGCTTGTCCACACCAAATAGTGTTAAAATGTACGAATCACATCCTTACAACATGACGTTAAATTGGAGGATCCTTATTCTTAGACACATGATGATAAATTGTACAAATATCATCTTAACCACATGATGTTAATCTATTTGAACCTCATCGTAACAACATGATGTTAAAAAATATAGATATCTTCCTAACCAAATTTTGTAAACCTATATTGAGATCATCTGACCCACATGTAGTTAAATATTATAGAGCTCTTCAAATTCACATGATGTTAAATTTTATAGACATTTTAAAAAAAACATGACATTAAAATCTATATATCTTATCCTTAATAAATTATGTTAAAATGTATAGAGATATTCATAATAAAATGAAGCTATATTATATGGATCACATCCTAAAAAAATACTTTATACTCTACAGAGCTCTTCCTAACCACATGGAGTTAAAATGTACAATGAGTAATCATTTTAACCAACAATTCATCACACATGAGCTAGATCTATATGTGTGAAATATGAAATTACCATATTCTAGTGAGAGATATAGATAAATATAGAAAGTATATTTATCTAGATATTTATGTGTCTTGATTTTTATAATCACTGGATACACAGTGATGTCCATAATCTATTTTCTAGGTCGAGCGATGAACAACAAGAAAAATGAACTCCTGTGCCTGTTGGTCAAACCAATGAGTATATTTTCCCTCTAAAAAATTATCTGGATTGATTCATCTATCACTAGATATGTTGTGACATATATAAATTCATTTTCATGTCCAGATAACAATTTACCCCCATCAATGGAAGATTTTATCACAAGCCTTTCACATAAGTTCCTCTCGTAATGTCCATGTTTTCTTTGTTTACTGATCTACAAAATCATCCTTGTAAAAATTTTAACACCCATGTCCTTGATATAAGATGTTAATCTACATGGAACTATGGCTTCATCATCCATAATGTAATAGAAATAGACATCATTCATCTAACATGACACATTCAAGAACTACATATATCTTGATTCTAATAACATGGGATACATAGTGACACATTGATTTCATATATTAGGTCCAACCACCCCCAAAGAAAAAAAAATTACCCCTCCCTTTGTGTGGGACATCCAATTTAGGACATTCTATGTAAAGAAATACATATGGATTAATTCCCGTTAACATTAAAAATGTAGTGACACCCATATTTTTTTTATCTTTGTTCCTAGATTAAAATTCAATCACCCTTATGGCATATTGGCCTTTCATTACTCTCTGAGTGTGTGGTTTGGCTTGGGGACATTAGGTCCTAATTCATATCTTGTCATATATAGTATTCCATGAACCTCCAATTTTAATCTATGTTCTCACTTTTTCCTTACAACATAACATGACGTTGTGCTACCAACATCATATTAATATGATGACAAATCATTGAATAATCACATATCAGACATTCAATGATAAATTTTAGAACAACAATCATCCTATCTTCATGATGGGAAACTAGATGGTGCCATCATGATGCTCTCACCTGAGAGGAAATTGACCTCTGAATTAGACTTCCACCATACACTTTTTGAGAACTATGTTTGGGTTGATTCCAAATCACCCAGGATATGTAGTGTCACATAGATCACTAATACAGGGTACATCCACAATAAAAAGAAAAATATGTCCATCCTTTTTATGAGTCAAACATTCATAGGGAGCCCCTTCCACAACATCTACGTGTTTCTTGATTCATATATGGACGATACATGTAGTAAAACATATGCACCATGTCCTAGTACCATCCCCGAGAAAAAATAATAAAATGAAAAATGACTCCATCTTTTATTTTTAAATTCATATAAGAGATATTAAATTCATGTTCCTTATTTAGATATCCACTGAAAGAAAAAAAATTACCCTAGGTATGTGTCAGATCTATTTAATGAATTTTCAAATCATTGAAGAATCATGTTATTAATTTTTCAAATGTTTCAGGCGACACACCTTCGATTCATCAAACACTGTGTCTTGGGAAATTTTAGATCTTCATGAACCTCCACGACTATGAGATGTGGTGGTCCGGTGTCCTGATTACACTATTATTTAACTATGTATATTTTAACTTATTTGTCTCAACGTATATTTCTTATTAAAATATCCTTTCAAACAATGTCAAAATTTTCTATAAGAGAGTATTTTCTTTCAACTATACATCCCAATGGATTCCATGACATTTATCATTTCTCCTAATCAAAGAATCCTCAGTACCATGGTTACAATCACCTTCCCCCTTATGTAATGGTCATCTCAAAAAATCCTAAACCGATTAGACTCCAATTACACATGGTTCCTATAACAGATATGGTCCTAGTAGTATGACCATAATCTACATGACCCCATGTCTTCCTTAAGATGTGATATTAAACTTATCAACCCATATCCTCATCACATGAGACTAAAACATCATGATATTAAGAACTAAATTTGGATTGACTGTTGAAATTGCATGATACATAGTGACACTAAAACCTCATATCTCATGTCCAGTCATTATATAGAAAATTCGCATATATTACTATGTTTGGGACAGACCTGGATGATAAATTTCTACATAGAACATATAATAATTCCCCCATATTCCTATGGATGAAATATATCTTCATTTGAGAGTCCAATACGAGCCTCGTCCCATTGATGGGCTTGTGTTAGAAAAGCCCACATGATTAATCAGGAGATAAATATGTTTGGGAGAATTTGATATGAGAATTACCATATTAATGACATAATTCCAAATGGAATAATTTCCTTGCATATACAATAATGTTATTGTCATGTGTCTGAACCTTTAAATAAAAATATATGAATTAATTCTTTCCCTTACATGATATGTAGTGATATCTAGTTTATAATTGTTGGGTCCATACACAAAAAATGTCCCTTCCCTCTACCGAGGACAAACCTACTTTGGGGACCTACTTCTACATTAAAATGGGAGATGTATCTAAATATCCATGGGAAATTGAAATATAGAATTCCACTTTCATGTTAAATATCACTCCTTTCACAAACAACCCTCTATATATAAAAGGTTATGAATCCCCATAACCCTCTCCAAAAATTTAAATTTGAGGGCCAGTGTCCTCAGGAATCCATCGTTTATTCATGAAAATTATGCCCCAACTGGCTCTCCATAAGTTTCCTACCAAAAAAGAAAGTGGTCCAAAATAAAAATTAATCCCAAAGAGAGGATTTTACTACCATTTTATTCACCAAATCAATTCCATTCACAACATCCCTCATGGATTTTGATACCCCCATATTACTGTTTACCACCTTCCGCCATCATGCCTAAAGATGATAGATCATTTCATGTCAGTTTACCATGAAAAGGAAGAATCATTTACCCCATGATCAAAGGAAATTAGTTTTAATTACCAAATATCTGGGACAAACAACATTAAACTTCACCATAAATTTCCTAGTAACAATATTATAAATTGAATCTTCCTTTAACCCTCCTTCACAAAATCCAAATTCTTGTGAGAATTGATTATCATTCATCGAAAAAATGTGATAAAAATGCCGTAGTAATTTTCAAAGAACATTTCCATGGTAATACACCCATCATGGCCTTAATAAAACTAAGTTTTCATAAAACACCAATATATTAGATTTGGAATGTCAGTATTCTAAAGAAACCTTTATTTGACTGTGAAAAATATCTTCTAGTTGTATCTACATAAGTCACCCACCAAAAATACCTATCAACTGAAAAAAAAATTGTCCTTTTTATAGGATTTGTATACCTTCATATGCCCTAACAACATCCTAATTGACACCATTTTTATGGTTAATCATCATATACTTCTCCCATATAATGTATTACCTTTAGAAATCACAGTACTAGATTGAAGAAAAATCCACCATTCATGTCTTAAAAATATTAGTACTTTATCTTCAAGTAAACTATTTTAGGTTCCTTGTCCAATAATTCATGGTTAATGTTGTTCGACCTAAAACATTTTTAAAATTAGTCTGCGTTTAAAGATTCTAAATTTCACATAAAAATAGTTACCAAAGTTTTTATAGGGAAAAACTAAAAAGGTAACCCTAGATAAAATTTGAATATCATCTCACTATACCTAAACTTCTCATAGTCTAGGAATAAATTGAGCAGTAAGTTTTTTTAAAGAATCAAAATGCTTATAAATTCAATAACCCTCTATGTGATTAATATGAAAAAGACATTTATACCTATTAGGACTTCGCCGTAATATACATTGTAAAATTCCAGGTTATAAAATAAATGAAATGAATTTCTTCGTATTCCAACGTAGCCAATGAAACATTCAAACTATGATAACTGATTCCATCATCTTATAATATAACTTGGAAATTTTATGAACATTTCAATTCAGTTATGCTGGATGGTGATTATAGAAATATAAGGTGGATCTTATATTTCCAAATGTGACCAAATTTAATATATTGGTACTGCAAAAAAAGATAAAGAACACACATTGGAGTGAAGATACATTTTCATTTCATATAATTATAATGAGGGATTATCCATGCCCTAGTTTATCACCCCCAAACTACATAAAAATGAGAATATAGAAAACCCATGTTTTTTACAATAATGCTCTACTTGGTTTTATCATCATATTGATAATTGATTGGTGTGGTTCATCAAGGGTCTATTCCATAGAGGTCGTATACTATTTTTTATTCACCTACAGGTCAAATTCTTGGATGTGGAAGCTAAAATCATTATTTTACCTACAATGAATAATCAATTGTACGAGATATTAATTTGAGGGAATTCATTGAAATGATTAAAATACAATTCAATATATGGAAATAATTTGACTATGAGCTAACTATTTTTGATGTAACTAACGCATGAAGGCATTGCATTTTCAATACAATGGAAAATTATTCAATGATGCCAAGAATTAGTAAATCTGAAAAGTTCCACCCACAATTTAGACTTCCAAACAGCTGTTTGCATCAAATTTTTATTGTTCACGTGTGATGGTTTTCAATTCATGGGTGATATAAATCAGTTCATGGGAAAGAATTCCCACAAAACAAAAAGAACATGGATGATAACATGATCAAGATGGTTGGTAGAGTAAATAGTTAGATGATAAATCATGTAAATGAAAAATCGGTTTGGCACCCTATATAAAGGCATGATTCCCTCATCAATAACCTATTGAGTAATGTGAATCAGTTTCAAATAAGATAACCTTATAAATCATAATAGCTTCCTCTTCATCCCAATCGGAACCCATTACGATGGGGGCCATTTTTAGTTGCTAAAAAATATTCAAATAAGGTCGATATAACTCCAATAAATTGGAAATTTTTTAAAAGGAAACCCTAATGAATATTGAAGAAAAAAAATTCGTGGGGCGCTGGAATAAAGCACAAATTCGTTCGGAACCTACTACTCCGCATAGCCTTCCATGTCATTGAAAAGAAACAAAGATAAAATATTGATTTCAAGATGGGGATAGTGATTCCATCTCCCATATACCAAAATGAAGTCATTTATGAGATGGAGGCTGTGATTTCCACCCCCATAAATGAATATCACCCACAAAATAAGTAGTTCACGGTATATTGTGGTTTCATCCATTCCCATAACAGGAACCTATGTAATTCACGGTACTGGGGTATTGATTTATAAGTCTGAAAACTAATAATTTCAGGGGAGACAACAATATCTTTACTTCTCAAAAATGAGATGAAGTCATTTCTAGAAACACAGTGGTGACATTCACCCCCGTAAATGAGATCCCCACTTACAATTTCATTCAGAGGCTGGGGAACCCTCCACGGTCTCCCACAAAAGAAGAAATTTATCCCACTACATATGATCTGCAACACCAGTATTCAGTACCCCTACTATTATAGAAATAGACCCTAAGGAAGACCTAAGAAAAAAAGAGAAAAGATCCACAACCGAATTGATGGAAATGAGATATTGTCATAAAAAATTAAGCAATAATGCACTGATGAATGCAGATCCCGTTTGCTTATTACTAGTAGGTATAAATCCTCTACATAATAGAGTAGAAGAAAAAATAAATTAATCATCGATATGATAACTCAATACCATTTTTATGACCATTCTATGAGGTAAAAAATTGATATCCCCATTACAGATAAACAACCAGAATTGAAAAAACATTATATAGGAAGAACATTCCCCAATATAGAAAAACGATACGCATATTATCTCAACCCCACATAGAGAAACATTAAATTATTGGAACCTAGACCCAAAAAGAAGAATACTACATGGGGGAACCCATGTCAATGTTACAGAATGCATTATAGAGAGACCATTACCTGCATAGATCCATGCTAGACAGAGAGAAACTTATCCTCCATAATAACATGCTAAACATAAAGGGGTATCCTATAGTATTCCACCCTATGACTCCTATCAATCACATTTATTATATTATCAGCCCCTTTTTTGGACCATATTTGAACTTGTACAAAGACATTGATCTAAGGACTATTCCAATGACACCCGATATGTATGATAAAAACATCTAGCACATAAGAGAGTTCTCTTATGTTTACATACCCATGGTAAGAGGATTCGCTTGGGTAATAACAACAGTAAGGCAAAACCTCAGAATGCCATTGAGTTTAAATTCCCATGGTAATTCGGGTTTTTATCCCAAAATTCTCATGTGAACATCCCCATTATATGGGTTTAGGGTAATCACATTCAATTCCCTTCGCTAAAGGACAATATTGAACATCTCCCTTTTTCATGGAAGCAATTTTTGGGAACTCCTCCTAAGGTATACACCTATAATTTCATAGGGAGGTTACCATTTCTACCCTCATTTCCTATTAGTAGAACAAATTTGGATAGATCAAAATATGTGACTATTCTATATATGAAAATAATAGAATAAGCCAGCACATTCTAAGACTAATCTTTCCCTCCCTCTTACTATATGGGATTCTGCACCATCCATCAATTAATATGGAAGGTCATGAAATCATTAGATCCATTGATTAATATTATTTTCACACTGAGTATGACTCACGTGGTCATAGTGGAAAGTGTTTCATGAAACCATCCTGTTCTTGAACATTTTATTGGGTATCTTCCATTCATAATCCCCAACAATGTACCTTTAGTGGGACTTATACATAAGGGTAACCCCATCATTAATCATATAGGAAAACTCCAAGTGTATTCCCCAATCATATCCTTTTAATGGTACTTATCCATATATGTATGCCCCAACTTCATCTACAAGGGATGCTTCCATGAATAAGCCCCTACAAGGTCCCTTTAGTGGGCCTTCTCCATAGAAGCAATCCCCAAACTCGACCAGATGGGATGATTCTATGCAAAATCCATATCCATGTCTTTTTAATAGTCCTTTCATATAAATATAATCCCAATCGTCAATACTCAAAAGGTCCAAATATATAATATAATCTCTTATCAAATCATGTCCCAAAAAAATGAGCATCCTTACCACTGTAATCCCTAACCATGCCCTCTCAAGTGGGATACTTCCATGCCTAATCCACAACATGATGTACTACATGGGATTCAATTCCCAACTAACTGGGATACATCGTAATCCTATCTGAGGTCTAAACCCATCCCCCAAATCCTCCCTAACATTCGTTGATTCATATCCTTGCAAGGGTCATTTCCACCCAGAAGACAATATATCTCCCAGGTTACTCAGATCCCTCAGTATAAGTCCCACATGTCCTAGACCAAACCACTTATACCTAGAAATCGTGGCCACATGACGCTAAATATCATCATTGGTTTATCGTCACCTGACCATAAAAGGTGATGTTCCTTGTTATGTGGAAAACAACGATTTGGTTTATAGTTCATCTCATGACGATATGTAAGAATCTCCTCCCATGGGTTTTATCCAGACATAAAAATTTATCGCATCTCCATATATGAAATCAAACTCCAGAGTGCCTCACAAAATGGATTGAAACTAGCATCATCCTAATAATTAACCAATGTATCTAAAATCCATCAATAAAATGGTCCAATTGTTGATGAATCTCGGATAAATATAGATATCCACCTTAATACATAACCTCATACACATGTATATGGTTCCAACCCCATCCGTATTTAGGATCAATAATTATCTATGGGATAATATATGTATACATACTTCATAATCAACCCAGGACTCATGAATATATTAAAAATCTATACTTGAGTCCAAGATAAAGAATTATTATCCCCCCAAAACTGGTGTGATGAGACCAAATTCACATCCAATCAACCAATGTGAGTTCTCATGTGTCGTTTGAAAAGTTTACCAATGAGCTCATACCATTGGATTGTAGGTCCATTTATCATTGACATGATTGGAACAAAAAATTATTGTCTCCATGAAAAAGACTCCTTGTAGACTACTATATGGACATATACAGAAGTTCATTGACTGAACACCATTCAACCCCTTACAATTTACTATTCTTAACTTGGACGTATATTGAGTGTAATAAAAATATAGTAAAAAGTTTATAGGGTTGTTATTTTTTCAGGTTTTAACTTCCTAATTCTTTTTAATGGATCGTATTAATCATATAGACTCGTTATAATTGATATTAATTATTTTTACATGATTTAACATTAATTTAACTCTTTTTTAATTAAAATTTCACATGAGTTGAGAAAATTTACAAATTGATATTTTGATTCAAAATTATGATTCATTTTATTACTAATAATTTGATATATGGTTTAAAATTCTTAGATGTTTATCATCCTAACCGATTGTGGATTTATAGAATTTCCTGAATTTCATTGATTTAAATGTTAGTTTGGTTGAAATTTTCAAATTTTTGTCTATATTTCAATTTTAATCATCACATTGAATTACAGATTTATCTGTTTTATAATATTGGATGGGTTACATGATTTTTTTACTATGATTTTTTCAATTTTTTAATTTATATGATTCAATATTCTTATTATATTTGGTTTTATAGGGCCTTTTCCCTATTGATTTTGTTTTTTCTAACATTAGTATGTAGTCATGGTTTAAACTGCAACTATATATAACCATTTACATTATAGTGTTCCCTGAAAACACTACTATATATGGTTAAAAATATTTCATAGTTATTTTAAATTCCAAAATATATTATTAAATTTAGTATTGATTTAATCCACCTCTAAATCTTGGGTTGATTTCTCAAGGAAAATAATAATATAAATGAAATATCCACCACTAATAAAACATGTCACGAGAATTCGGAAAATCCATAGCTAAATAGGTGAAACCGATGCATGTTGGATGCTGATGCCAATTCTATTAGCAGTCTAAAAACACCATCTTGAAAGTATTTGGAAATAGTTTTAACCACCACCAAAATTAAGAAACATATATTGTCACCAATTGTTTTATAGTGACTAAGTCTAATTAATATATATAGTCACATATGATATAGAAAAGTGTGACGAACCATTGAGTGGTTTTTCATTTCCTTTAAAAACTCGACTATCTTATCATAAATTAAATAAATTCATTGAAATATTAATCAATATTTACTAATATATATTTATATAACACCCATATATCTAGACTAAGTTTCTCTTTAAATAATTTTATTTCTTCAATATCTTGTGTTATAGAAAACACCAAGTTTAAATGAAATGTGACATACTGTTAAATTAATATAATGTAATAGTTATCACCTTGCCATTGGATTAGTGAGAACAAATAATGGAAAACAAATTCTGAAAATAAAATTGTTTACATATGTATTAAATAAATTCATTGTTTGTCCAATAATTAGTAATAAAATAATAACTATTTCTTTTGAAAAACTACTTTTTTGATTGAAATGTTATTTATGTTAATAAATTAAATTAATCCCTATCAGTGAATTATTTAATTGAAATTTATATATTGTAAATTCAATAAATAATTTTAATCATCATTTAATATCTTCTATTGGAATGGAATAACAAAAGAATAATTTTTATGATTAAAAATGTATTATAATATAAATATGTTTTCTTCATGTTTTAAACAGTTTTTTTAAAATAAATTTTCCACACTTTGATAAATATAATTGTGAAAAATAGATTCCATATATCGTATTTGGAGTTTGAAATATGGTAAATATGTCCCTTTTATTTTTATACATTATAAATAACAATAGTAGATAAATTTAACATATCGTTAAAGAATAAACAATGTCAGTCATGGTTAAATATAAATTTTACGGTCACCCTTTTCCTACATAATTATTTTTTTTATGGAAGTTAATTTGACACTTATTAGATTAATATTGGATATTAAATTTTTAAATATAACTTTAAAATGAAAATGAACTATAAAATATTTAAATCAAATAATGTCACAAAATTTTAATATTGTTGTTTTAAATATCTATTTTGTGTCAATATAGAGAAATTATATAGTTATGAATGAATTTATGTGAATATTTTGAGATTAATTAATTAATTTATTTTATAAATATTTATTTATAATTTTTTTTAAATTATATAATTACCTTAAATTATTATACCACATCCATGAAACATTTCTTTAATTAATAAAAAAATATAATTATCGATTATATAAATAATGAATGTAATATAAATTTATAGTTAATGCGTGACATGAATTTTTAGTTGAAGAATAAATTTTAGTGAGATTTAAGATGATTATATTTTAATACAATCTGTTTTGTTATGACTTTATGTAAAATTAAATTAATAGTGTCAAAAATTACATTAATATTATTTTATCATAAAAATATATTATTATGTAATTTAAAAATAATAAATAACATTGAATGAAGACTAATTGGATAATATATGGACTACCATGTAATACATTATCTATTAATTATCCAAATTTCACTATAATAAGTTTGAAAAAAATGTTATAGTGGTAAATGTTAAAATATGTTAGATAAGTTGTTAAAATAAATAATTTGTTATAAAACACCACTAAAACAAGTCCAAATATAATTGGATTATGTTATTGAAAACCAATCCTAATATATCTCAAATCCCATGTCCTTTGGAATCATTTGTTCTTGTAAATGACCTTGTTACATGTTAATGGTTTTAGAAATTCCAAGAGTTCCCTTACCACAATTATAAAAAGGAACCCCTCCTTTGTATTGTTCACACCAAATTTGGTATTATATCTCCAAAAAACCATAAAAAATTATTTTACCAACTACATTATACATACTCCAGAGCTACTGATATTCCCTAAATTCCATCACTAGATTCCTTGAGAGGAGATCTAAAGGAGTCATTTCAAATAAGAGGTAATTACTAAAATTGTCACCTTCATTTAAATTATCTCTTTACCAAATAGAAATATATTATATTATTTATAAATTTAAAATTAAATATAATAAATATACTAAAATGTTATTATTATTATGAATAAAAAATAATCACATTCTTTTCATAAAATTGGATGTGAAAGTATCGCATGTCCATACATATGGCTTAATGACTACATGTTATGATACAATTAATTTTTCATCTCCACATTTAATGGATGGTTTTTATGATGGTTTTTATTTTTATATGTTATATTTATGAAATATTTAATATTAAATAAGTATAATATCATATATACCCGAATACCATCTAATACATAGGAATACAATAGCGTTAGTCAAGTTTACTTGTGGCTACTACCTCTTTAAAGTAATGTGATTCATTTTTTATTTACATTTAATTAGATAGTAATAAAGAAATATTTAATGAATATATAAAATAATTAAGATATAATAATTAATGTTTAAGGGTTATATATTATTTAATATTCCTTTATTCCATTCATCATAAGATGAAAGCAACATTCAAGCGTTTATACAGACTACAAATCTCGCGGAATGATGTAAATCATTTTTATACCTCAAAATTTTATGAATGATTATAAAAATTTATAAAACGAATATATATGATTTTTATACCATGATTACAAATATGGGGATTGTTTAACCATATTAAATGTACAAAGGTAAAAACTATCTAACTAAAAAACACATGAAAAACAATGCAGTTATCACACGTGGAAGTGATTTTTAAAAATAATTACAAATAAATTTGATATAATAGGTTATAAATAAATAATACATGGTATGATATATATGGGTATGTTTGTGGAATAAATTTATAGTAATTATATATTTATTAAAATGGATTTCCAAACATCCATGAATAAGTTTGAAACTTTGATATGAATTTAATATTACAATTGCATTGTTTATCTATATTTGTAATGATTAATTTTCAGATGATAAAATTATAGGATATAATTCTCAATAAACACATAAATTTTCTTCCCAACTAGTTATTTATTGTGAATAATTTTTTTACTTCTACTTCTTTACCTTATTTACTCAAAAGTATAAATATTTTAATAAAATTCTATTATTTTTCTCTTCAGTCTAAAAATATTTGTCATCCATATCCTTTTATTCTAAAAAAACTAAACAATGATTTAACTATTTATATATGATTATTAATTTTAATTTTTAAAAAATATTTTATTTTAAAAATATTTTTTAAAGGGAACATTTATTCACATTCCATGTGGGGTATTTTTTTACATCTTCTACAAATTTTTGGGATGAATGTTTTCTTTTCAAATATATTACATGAACCAAATTTTCCACTATCACGAGCACTTATTTATTTCCATTAATTATTTGTCAATTTATAATTTTATTTTAGAATAAAATTATATCTATAGTATTGGAAAAAATTAAAATATAAATAAGGTATATAGAAAGGGAACATATTTATTCATCAAGAAATATTATAATGATCTTTTAATGGAATTTTATTCAATGAACACATATTTGATATTACTTGTGATTGATTGGGTATCTGATCCAATTATACCATCCATATTATTTATTTTAATTAATTATGATGATTATGATTAAAAAATGATTCTATTAAACACTACATTTTTAAAAAAGGTTATGCTTTCATGAATCATTTATGAAGCTAGTTTCTTTTCAGGGGTTCTGATATGATTAATTTTTTATTATTATATGGATAAATATTTATTATTTTAAATAAGTTATGGTTGGGACCAGAATTATATATCACACTAATTCATTGGGTAAATACTGATATTTAATGATATAAATAGGATAGTAATGGGTAGTTAACACAGTTTTGTAATATACTCTATCCACTCTGATAGCATTGGGAATGATCCTTGAATACAAAAATTGTATGGTGAGTGAGAAAAATACACTAGGATAGTATTAGAAGTTATCCATGATAAGTATTAAAATTATATTCTATTCTTTTTTGTATGCCGTAATTCCATGGATTATGAGAATGTTATTATCTTGTGGAACATGTTATTTGATTCCATTATAATTCATGTATAATTAACTAAAAACATTAACCAATGACTCATTAGATGATATATGACTTTCATATAATTATTTTCAATTATTAATATCATGTTCTCATATCTTTATGATCATTTTATGGCTATTGTTTCTTTGATACTCTATTTTTTAACCTTAATTATCATCTATGATCAATATTTATTATGATTCATCTCCCCAATTTATGATCATGGGGCTCACCTAGGAGCTATTTTCATACGTGTCTATATATCCAAAGATACTATAATTATATGACCCAAGAGTGGAGAGTAGTGTTATTTAATTAAAATTAATATATTTATATGAAATATCTATATATTTAAAATACGGGTGTTTATAATTTCTCCATCAATTTCTTCACTTTTCCATATAAGTACAACCAAATTTTATAACACATTTTAGGCTCAACACCATGATATAACTCATGTAATGTTAGAATCATAATGTAAACCAAGTTATTAAATTACTGAATATAATACATTACAAAAAAACCGTATAATGTACCAAAAAATTTACTTATTAAACAAAAATTTAGGTATTCATAAATATATGTTTCAATTGGATTTTATGGGAGTTGTTCATGGGACACGAAACACCAATGGTCTCAAATATCCTAGAAAAGATCTCTCATTAATGAACCGATCTCAAAATGCTGATATACAGTGACGTTTTTATCAATAAATCATTAGAATGAACATTGTTTGTGAGGATAGGAGGTTGGCCTCATCATTACCTTTAAGGGGATAATTATTGCTCATTCGATGATTTTTTTATTGAGTTATGTTGTGTTTATGAATCTTTCCCAAACTCCCAAGATGTTACACATTATTACTGTGTTAATGATTTTTCATAATCATGGATTTATGTGAACATATATATTTTTTAGTGACTATATATCTCTTTTTGATTTATTCTTATTTCCTATTAACATTAGGGTGTAATGGTTTTGAAGACATATTGTTGTGACTAGGGTGTTTATAACTATCCAAGGAGGTGGTGGTTGTTAGTTAGTTGGGATTTATCCTAAAACAGGTGTCATAAGTATCATGGGATAATAAAAATAAAATATAAAGTAGTAAAAATTCAACAATTTATGGTCATGTAGAATTACATATCTATATAGCAATATATCATGAAGTAAGGAGATTTGGTGAAGGGTGTCTAGTGATAGTAGGTGTGGGACATACACATGAGCATATAATTGTTGTTATTCACAATGGTAACCTGTACCAATTAGGTTGGTATGTGCTATCTAGTATGAATATGACTAACTAAGGAGCTCATGGTGATTTTTCCCACGTGACCAAGGTGTGATGATTTCATGGAGGTAACATGGACCTTTGGTTCTGGGAATGATCTCATTGGGAATATGGTCTAATATAATGAATCCCAAGGTAATATGGCCCAGAGAACGAAATTGTTAGTTTTCTTAATATATATCATATAGGGGAAGATGTGGATTATAACAAAAGTATTATTATATAATGAGTAATGATTTAGAAGGTGGATTATATTGGGATTAAACCTCAGAGAGGCATCCCATGTATCCTGGTTAATAGGATTAGGTTCCCTCATAGTTTGAGGTGTAAATTTTAATGTCTTTTTATAAGTCTATACCATTATGTACACCATCATGTTCTAAGGGTATTTTCATTCATGTTTAAATAATTTTACAATATTTTGGTTCATAGAGTTTTGTATAATGTTTTAGGGACATTATTGTCACAGAAGGTGTTCCAAAATAGGATTTTGTGGGGAATAAATGTATTAATGGACCACACTAAGGTAGGTTAAATATTACAACTACTATGATTCCCACTGGGAAATGGAATTTAAGATAGAGAAGAAACAAATAATTGAGTATAATGTTAAGAATTACACCTAAAGAAACCTTTTATTTGATGGTAAATTTTAACTATTTTATTGGAATATTCAAATAATATCCCTATAAAAATGGGATTATTTTTTTGGGTGAGTAAAAAGAGTCAAAAGATGACTGTGAAATTATTATTAGAGTATACAATTATGTTTAAATAGGGATTATGAAAGGTGAATTCCTATCATATCTTTCCTTGGATAGTTGGTGACACCTCTAATTGGAAAAATAACGGGTCTTATATTTGATGTAGATATTATATCCATCCATATTCTTAAATGATATTTGTAGAGTCTAGGTCATGGAGGTTGGAGTAATGTGGTGGAATGAGAACTATATACTACTATATGAAATTTCAAGTATTACTCTATAGGGTATTCCAATTCTAGAATGACCTGAAAATGGGTACGAAAGCCATCACTGATCTCAGAGATACCACTCTAATTAATTCCTAATATGGACCCCTGATATCTTGGTAATACATAGTTCTGGAGCCCCCTATGTGTTTTTAATATCATGGAAGTCAATTCATTTGTGTCATTATTTGAAGCGAATCCATGATTGAAGAGGTACACACTGGTTTGGATACCCTAATATTGTAAATCAGGTGGTGTTCAAGGGGTTCTTATGTTATCATTTTTGGGTTTTTACCTTTTTGGGAGAAATCCACTAGGGTACCTCAAATTGGATTATATTGATCATTAAATCTATAGGAAGGCAATATTCTAGAATGTAATTTATCATTTTAAAAGATAAAGGGTTTTTTAAAATTGGGACTCATGATTTTAACCACTAAACTACCTTTTTGATTGTCTACATCGACTATGTAATGATGGACATACATCAAAAGTTCAGGTCATCATTTAGGGTTTTCTTCTATGAAGGTGGATTCTATGGACTTATACATTTGGCAGTTATCCTCAATGGTATGGTTCACTAAGGTATAGTCCTCTTCATGTTTCACCCTCCATGATGTTTGTTATATGTGTTAGGAATTCATATTCTAGGCCTTTATGTGGTTTTCCTTAATATCATAGCCTTCCTAGTCTTGGCCTTAGATGTATTAGGGTCTGCATTGGTATCACCCACTTGATTTTACACTATGGGATTGGTATCATGGGGAAAACTGTTCTTTACTTTTTCATGGGATGTTATTACATTAATCACCTAAAAATTATCATTGAGATAATAAATTATTGAATCAGGAGGCTTTTTCTGAATTATTCTCTCTATGTGTATTTTTTCCAATTAATATTCAAATGAGTCTTGTTTTGGAATGGTAGTGAGTTATGTGTAAGCATCATTGAGGTAGTGGTTTCCCAAAATAGTTGGGCATAGGGGGGATTCCACAGAGCCTTGGGAAAATTATGGAATGCTAATAAATGATACTTCATTTGGATATAGTTGGGACATGTTGTTGGTGAAGTGACTTCTGGAAGAATATTAAAAATATTTTCTAACATTATGTAGTGGAACCTCGTAGTTAATTTTAAAATGAAAAATCTACAAAATGAGGTGAATTTTTATGGGGTTTCAGCCTATTATATCATTACCAAATTTCAATATACCTCATTCAATGACGTATATTCCCTCACATAATTGGCTAAAAATCATGTTTCATTTTATCATGGTGTCAAACGTGTTGTTAATCTGATATATATGGTTTTTTATTAAACAAATACTCCATGCCAATTCATCCTAATTTTTTATATTCCACTCTTTTTAATGAAAATTCACTGTTGTCAATAAATTCAATCTATGAAATGGGTATGTTCTTAATAATAAGGACTAAATTATACGAAAGTAGAAAATCCCCTATATTAACCACGTTATTCATTATTGGTTGGATCATATAAATATATAGACTAGGCCACCTATAATTTAATCATTTTCAAGAAAAAAGATTGAAAATTTCTATAAATAACAAAAAAATATCAAAAACTCAAGACTATTACTATAAACTATATATACCCCTCATTGATGTGTCCTCTCCGAAGTCAAATTTGTATCTTTTTTAGATTGATCAAGGTCTATGTGTTCAAACTTTTGGATCACATGTTTTTCTGACATTATAAACATCTGGTTCAATGTGGTTGACTTCATAATCTACATGGATAACTATGTGGATCACATGGTTAGGTCTTGGGAACTGTACTTAGTTATTTTTTTCACCTTCAGGTATACATACTCTTCTTTAATTTTATTGATTATTGGTTTCATTATTTATTATTGGAATAATTAAATATGGACAAATCCATCTATTTGAATCAATTACTACAAATAAAAATAGGGGTTCTCTTACTAACAATTCTGAATTCAACTGTCTCAACCATGATTCGTCTCATCATGAAGCCATAGTGGAAATCATAACACAATAGATCCAAGAAAATATATTATAATTTATATTTACAAAATGAAGGTTTATCCTTAGGGATGACATCCCATTTCCAATTCCCAACCATAACATTTCTTCATCCAATCATTTACCCTATGTAGACTATATCTAAAATAACTTATCCACTAAACATTATCTTACCCCTAAATCTCACCAAGGTCATGAACATATCCTGAATAACTCTCTATTAACCATTGATAAACAATTATAGTGGAAAAAACATTTTTTGTTGAATTAATCCTCAATGTTCACTACCACTCTATATAATACTAGTTTATCATGGATCCATATGTGGGATTTACACCTCAATGAAATATTCTTTTAGGAATGTTTCATGCCCTTATGGATTCAATATAACTTCATAGAGGTCTCAAACTAATTATAGGAGGATGCGTTTTATGGGTATTTATGGTTTTCTCAGTTTTTTTATGGTTTACTTGAATGAAATCTTTAGTAAAATTTTCAACCATTGGTATTTTGTAACCACACATTTTATCCACCATATTGGGAGGAAGGTATCAACTTATGAGATATTCATTAATTGGAGACGATCCTGTTATTTGGGAGGATGTATGATAAAATCCATACTTTGTAAGATTTATGAAATTATACATGAATGACCACCCCCGGTGATAGATTTATTAACTAATATAAAATATATTTATTTAGGGGTCAATACATCTATTAAATCATCCAGTTTTGAATGTAGACAAATAATTTTAAATATTCATGGTGGGATAGACCCTGGGGTTAAGCATTCAAGAAACTCTCTTTATCAATTATATAATGGATTGTAAGGATGATGTTGGTCCAAACTATAAGTATGCTAATAATATTCATGTAGATATATTGTCTGAATATACATAACCCCCAAAAAACAATTTACTGGGATTACATACCTTGTATTTTAGTCTTTGTATCGTTGCCATAAAATAATCTAGATTACACATCATGGTTCGTACACTAATTATGGTAGCATTTCATTTTTAATGTTAAACAATTTACTAGACTATACTGGCTATCATCCGGATATACCATATATTGGTCCATATAATGGAGTTGAAGACACCAACATGATTTAGAATTCCATTCCATTTATTAATTGCTAGTTGGGGGAGAACTTTTGGTGTTATGAGTATGATTATAACATTGTAATTCTCCACATTACATCACGCCCCAGGTCACTTGTAATTAATACATATTAATGAATCATTGAGTTTTAATGAATTTTCTAGAATTCTAAACAATAATTCTCATTTAATATCCATCCCTTAACATTCCATCAAATATGATTATTTAAAATGGAAATAGAACATATAAAACATATTATTATATTTCGTGTTTTAGATTTGGGGTCTTGGTATCCTAAAGATATAAGTTTTTCATATATGAACCTTATACTTGTAATCAATTTTAATTCAAATTTTCATTCTTGTAATGGGTATCCCAACTTCCTTTTATTGGGGTATAGAGTGAACATAATCCCATTATCATCCAATAGTTTTGGATATTATTAACATGGGAAAATACCAAGGATGATATTATTCTTCCACTAATGGGTTCTTCCACCAACCTAGCATGAGATTATTCCAAGGTTTTCATAATAATATATCAATATTGGGTTTTAGATAGTAAATTTGATTGGTAAAAAGGACATTCAATTTCTATAGTCTATTTCTATAAGTTATCCTGATGAAAAAATTAGTTTGAGGGTCCTGTGACTATAAACCCTAAACATCATATGGAGTCCCCATATTATAAATCCCTTTATATTGAGGTAGTGATAATCACAACATAGGGGGCCAAATCTATTGAATATATTTAATACATTAGTTATGCTAAGTTAATTGATAATAATATACTGGTTGTGACATACCCTATTGAGATGGTTTATGGAATGAGCATATAGGTGGTGGTCTATGATCTATTTGCACCTTCCACACCATCTTTACCTGCTTCTTTGATAGTGAATCTACATCCTAGTTACATACATGTGGTAGTTTATCAATATAATAAATAACCAATCTTTTATTTTTGAAAAATAATTTGTGATAAGATATTCATGGTTCCAAGTCAATCTTATAATTTTAGATACTCAATGAGAGGATATTGATGATAAGTGGAAAACCTTCACCAAATTTATTATTTCCAGGATGCTAGAAAGTTCAACTACTAGCACCTGCATTCTCTCAATTGGAAAATTTTAGCTACTCAAGATAAATTATATTCCATAAAAAGTAATATATTCTTAATAATTATGCTAATTGAAACGTGAAATTCATGGATGGCTAAATGGAAGAGAAAACCCATATTTATGTTTAATATAAAACCTTCTTTTTTAGATGATTTTGAAAATTGGAAAGATTAGAGAATATGTTTCTCATGTAGTAAAAATGATAACACAGCTAGTAGAAGCTACCAGCATACACAAGGACATTAAGAAAAGGATATAGGATGTAGCAACCTGAATTTGGTAGGAAAGACCACATGAGAAAGTTGAATACTACATATTAGTGAACCTTCTACAATTATTTAGTCCTTCCTTACTAACATCAGCTGACTTGTTGAATTTAGATCATCGATACATATTATTTTTTTTAAATTTTCTTATCTTTTTCATTAAATGATGTTTACAAACTCAAATATGTGGTTGTTCATCCATTATTTTTTATCAGTAAATTAAATAATATTTTTCCCCATACATTTTTTGAAATTTCTATTATTTGGTTTTTCGATTCATTGTATTCCATTGAAACTATTTAATGGTAGTTTAATGATAACTATAATCCAAATGAACAGTGTATTTGAATAAACAATATTAACCATGATTATATAATTTTTGAGCCAGTGGTAACTCCACTTGGGCATGAATCTTGTATAGATATTGGGGTAAAAATACCATCAGTATATAATAATAGTACCTTAATTTATATTCAGTGGCCTATTTCAATGATTTCCACTTCATTGTTGGTAATAGACTTATATGTGAACATGTAATGCAACCATACCCAAGAGATGGTCCAATTAGATAAATGATTTTCTCTTCGAGTTGGATCGCAGATAAATATTGGTATATGTTCCGCCACCATGAACCATATTTAGTCTATTAGATGTATGATTTCATAAAAGGTATGGATCATGAATGGATATAGGTACAAGTTCGATCACCATACAATAACATTGATTCATTTTTATAATTTACTCATCAGAGTGGACCATGGAAGGATAAAATAATCATTAACATCATATAACACAATATTTTTCCTTTGTACATGTTATATCCTCTTAAGAGTTGGTCACATATTTATATATGAAATGGATCCATCACAACAAACTATCATTAGTCCATTTGGATGATTGGTTTTACACAACATGATATAGGTCACAAAATGTAAATTTGGAATTAGGATTACAATGTTTAGGATGACTTGAGTATCATAAGATAGATCTATATTTTTCTTTATATATGGTTACTACTGAGTTCATCATTTCATTTAATGGGGCCATATTGTGGCCTCCAATTGATTTGATTTTACTATTATATCACTCGATCTTTATCAAAATAATAATTTTTGGAAGACATTAATTTTTAATTTCAAAATCAAAATTTTCCGATGATCACATTATTTTCATGTCGGGTGAATGGAGACTTGACTTTCTGTGAAGACTTTCTCTGACAATTTTGAACATGGAAAGTCTTATTTATTTTTTCCTTGGTTATTTAATGGTCATGAATGTTGGATCACTATAAATAATTATTATGTTTTGATATTCTTTATTATATATAGATGTATTATAAGTTTTTTTAACATTGAATAAATAGGGTCGAAAAACCCATGTATCAAAGGAACAAAATGTTCTGATGTTAATAGAGGGCATATTCCTATGAATAGACTTTAACAAAAAAGGGGGAATTTATTTTATGACCATAATGATTGAACGATTGAACCATTTGTTTTATGGTAAAATGATTCTAAAATGTGACGACGCATCCCTTATTTGAAAATGATTATGACCCAGAAAGGTATAATATTGAGGATATTAAATAACCTTTAATTGTTGATTGTAATATATGCCATCGTTACCATCCTGTGATTTCACGGGAAGCCTAGCCAGACAGTCATGCAAAGGTAGAGTGGTACTATCAAGATGCAAATGCTGGGAAGTGGCAGTTCCTTGTAGAAAGTCTGGTTGAATTCCCTAAGTCCTTCAGGTCATGTAATCTCCTAAGCCTATGGGCCTTGTAATATCTGAGCCTACAGGCCTTGTAAATGTTCCCCCTCATCCCTTGAAAGGGTGGTTATCAAAATTCAACAAAAATTATGGCCTTCGGGCCATTCAGGCAGGAAACATATGATGTTAATGAACTCAGAATGAGTTAAAATGGGTAACGGTCTATGGATGATTCCAAGAAATCTTGGCCATATATTTCTAATTATCATGAAAAAAAATTCATTCATAGTTTTTATATTATGTCATGAATGAACATTGACTTAAATTAAATATAGGATATGGGTGTCCAACATCTAAGAATGATTTTGAACATATAAAAATACATATATTCTTACTAAATGTGGAGTTTATTTGTGTAACACACTACGATTTAAGGGAACCCCAAATATCATAAATTTTTATATTACATAAGGGAAACTTATACTAGTGTGGGGTTACCTATGTAATATTCCATTTTATGTATAATGGTATTATATATAGAAATTGGGATATATTACATGAATCACCAAATTGTGTTAATGTTGATACATTGTGGACTAGATGTTATATAGTTTAACAAAATATAAAAATGAATTAGGTGGAATGGAGGATAATTTTAGGTTGTAAGAAATTATGATTGATGGAGTTTATCATCACATGAAAAGGTCACAATACATGGTTTAATGACATGTGAAAAGTATGTATATATATAGAAACCCTGTGTAGTTCTAACTTGTGTGAAAAATAAAACAACCCCTTCTTATTGTTTAGTTAATAAGGTAATTTCATTACTATGAAACATCCGATTAACATTTATATTTTACATTGGAATACGTGTTTGTAAAAACCCAAATGCTTGATTCATTTTGTTGGTATAGACTATACAAGATATAATCACTCAAACCAAGCATCACATTTGGAAACAAAATCTAAATCCACCACCAATACTTGTCATGGTTTTAGTGGAAATCATGTATGTTCCAAAGATAGAGGATTGATGGATAAATATATTTTCCTAATGGTGGGATTCAATTAACTTGTAGTTCAAAAATTGGGTCTACCCCTAACATATCCCAATGGATGGGGAATTTCATATTGTATCTTTTTATATAGAATGAATTAATATGATGTTGGGTATAAAATTTTATTGGTTTGATGTAAAATTGGTTATTATCCAAAGGATATGAGATCCATATGTCACTATATAACCCATCAATCTAAAAATAAATATTCACAATGTTTAGAAATGGAATATTCTACATATTTTGAACTCATACGGAGGTGGAGGGCATGAGGATTCACCTTAGTATCGGAAAATCTAGAATGTTTAATGTTGATTAGCAGGGCCAAACAATAAAGAGATATGATGTGTATTTTATCATTTGAATATTTAACTGGTCCTTGGATATATGATTTACGAATCCCTACATATCCCATATGATTAATAATCATTCCACATGTACTAATTGAATATTTGTGTTGCAGGACACCGAGCTAAATGGAGAATATTTTCTCGAATGAGGATAGATGTTTCACAGTTTATTATATAAGGAGATTCTTTATTTAATGTTTTTAATGTCATATTTAATGTATAATTATTTTAGATTAATTTTATATTATAATTATTAATTTATATGATGTTTAACATTTTATATATAACACTTTTCATTGGTGTTGTGAAGATTATATTTTTCTGGTAAATACAACAAATTCATCTTATAATCGTGTAAGGAAAATACCAATTTTATTGGTGGAAGGGTTATTCATCGAGAAATTGTGGGTGTATTTTTGATATTTTACATATGGACCTTGTATGGGATTTTTTGCTGTCACTACATATCAGAGAAATATATTAATCAATTTTAATATAGTTCTTATATGTTCTATCCCCACATATATCTGTCTCATATATGAGGAGTATGAGTTTTCTTATTTTGATAAAGTAAAGAAACAAGGGGTTTGGTCTATGGATCTATATTGGACCAGATCATTTGATCTATGTAGATCAACCATAAAATTATATTTTACATCAATTATTCTATAATTTAAGGTAATGGTTCTCAGGAATTTTCCCATGGAAAATTGTTGTTGAGTCCATGTTTAGGGGACCATATTTCTGTAAATTTAATATAATGTGATTAGGACGAAATTCCATACCTCTTGATATATCATATATCAATATTCTTTATCATAATTGTTTTTACTAGGACCTATAAGATCATGTTATTCATGATCAGTGTGAGAAATAAATGATATCTAAGAAATTTTCTATATAATGTGGGACTGTATGAATGTAGATAAACTAGTTTCATTTTCATCTTGATATACGAAAAAAATTTAACACATGGATTTGAAACTCATATGCGGATACATGGTTAGTAATGACGATAATTCCTGGTTTGGAAAATGGATAGAAGATCTGGGTGTCACCATATATCATATACAATGAATCCAGTTTTACATAGTTCCAGAATGTGGTTAATTTTGTTTTAATGATTTATTGTAGATATGAATGAATTGAGAGCACGACATTGGCTACCATTACAAAAAATGGATTTCATTTATATTGGTTGATCCACATTAGTAGGATCCTCGTTTTGATTAAATAATCAATAAGATTGCAACATCTATGATATATTTTATCATTATATGACAAAGGAAAAAGTGGAATATTTTTCCTGAACATAAAATAGAAAATGTGGATAATAATCATATTAATATATCCCCAAGGATCTAATTAAAATGTGTGGACAATCATAAATTAATTCTTGGTGTAGATTAGTAAAAGGAAACCATGAACCAAATATGGGATACATTTTGTTTTTTTTATGTATAGAATATTTAATCTATATCATGTAGGTTAACGTAATGTGACAAGGATCAAATCCAAGATGATCATATTCATGTATAATAGATTGTACCACATAGTTCAAAGCTATGTGTTAGGGATAAAATGCTAAAATATTTAAAGTACTATATACAAAACTACGTCTTTTCTGAGTTGAGTAATTTCTTCTTGGGGGAGCATTTCACTATATTTGGTCATATAAGGTCTATCTATACAAACATTTCATCATACTGAAATGGATTTGAATTTGGTAAAACTCACGTCTAGGTTCATGATATGTGCTCTCATATAACATTATACAACATGCCTAAATAAAAAATCAATCCATTTGTAGTTATTAAAATTTCCTTACATATTTATATTTCATTGATATGGGGAATGTTGATCACAAGTTAGTGTACTACCATCAGGAAGATGGGATATTTCCAAAAATGGCTAAAGAAGTAAGTTGGGAGATGGAATTTATTGTGGGGATTTATGGATGGGCCTACGATTAGAGATAGAATTACCAATATGTATCTTATGAATATAGGAATAAATAAATTTTTAGTTATTGTGGTTGACATTCCACACATTTTGTTCTAAGAATAATTTGATTTATAAAGAATCCCCTAATTAAGGGTCCTTTCCAAATCTAGATCTTATGTAAGATATAACCATTTTCATGTTTTAGGAATGCACACAAAAATGGATAAACAAATTTAATGAGGGGATTTGAAATCAAAATATTATTAATAATGATTTAATTATTGCTACACATAGGGTATCAAAATTCTGGGCATCAGTACATATCATATGAATATGTGAATGAATCCACACATAGTTCGTGAGAAAAGGTCTCTATGTAGATCAAACTATAAATAGAGGTGGGGTAGTTTTATATTAGTGCATACTTGAACAAAGATGTATAGGTTAGCTAACTCTTCTATTGGAATAAATTATTTTTCAGATTAATTAAAAACACTTTTTAAGATCATGCAGATGCACCTAGGGAAACATTTCTTCATGGTTTCCAATATGATTTTTTACATGATAGATAATCCTACATAGATGTTTCATGTAACAAACTAAAGGGAAGGATCCTCATTTTCTAGTTACACTCTCGGGCTCTCGTCACACCTTCACCCTCCTAGGGTTTCGAACTCTCCCCAACAATGGTTTTTTTCGACACTCCACTCCTTTAGGTTCTTCCTTTTATCTCTCTAGCTCTGTGAAGTTGATCTACTATATCATTGACTGCCTATTCCATGCTATATCCTCTCGATCCACCATTCTTCTGCAAGTCATATATAGAGGGATGGAAAAACTGATGATTTGTGTTAAGTGGTTAGGTCGAAGTGGGTTTATCGGTGGGTCATTTCTTCCCTAGTTTAGGGTTTCAGTCCCATGTTCCTCTCTGTGATTTTATCCCCTCGCGGGTTTTCATTACGGTAGGCCTTCATTTATACTTTTTCAGTTCGACATGTTTCTATTTGGGGGTGTTTTTCACTCTTCTTGGTGGATTGATAGGAAGGCCCTTCTTCTCAAACTCTCTCTTACCTCTAGGCTCCCTACTTCCATCATGGTCGGTAGGGTGCACTGAATATGATGAGGTTTTTGGTGTGTGGTGCGATGTGGAGGAGGCTACTGGTGATGCTTCTTGTGATCGGGTGAGGGTTTTGTGTTTTTTTAGGTGTTTTGGTGATGGAAAAGGGATGTGTTGACATTGAGCCATGGATAGCAGCAGAATGGTGTTGCATCGATCGAATGACTTCTGGTCTTCTATTCCTCGATCAGGTTCTTCAAAAGCTCATAGGTTTTAGTGGGGACCCTCACATTTTTCTTGAGTTTTGTCTTACAATGTGATGGAGGGTTCCGCATGTTTTAAAACTCAGTCTTGCAGTTGAAGATGTTTGTGGCTCAGGACTGAAGGAGGTGGTCACATTAGTGTGTGTTGCTCTCAGAGGCCTGATATGTGGTTTAATTTGTTCAGATTTCTTTTCTGGTTGTCATGTATGATTGTTTCATTGTTTCCAAGGAGGTTATTGATGGAGTCTCCTTCTATGTTGTGGTCAACACTCATTTTATGATGGTCAACATTGGAATTCTGGTATGGTGCTTCAAGTGACGACGATGTCGATGAACGAAGGTGTCGAGTGGTGATGACGATGTAGATAGTAGTTTTAGTGTTGATTCGGTGATGGACAGAGTTGGTGATGTTGATATCTAGCGAGGGTTCATTCAGTTACATGATGACCACTTTGAGGGTTTTGATTCTCGAGGTGGGCACATGTATGTTGGATTGTTTTTGAATTTTGAATGATGTGTTTTTTGGAAGGCGGTAATGGTTGTACAGATCGGGTTGGCTACATGGTTTGTTTGAAATTTTAATGTTGTATGCTGAAATTATTGTGATGGATTGAATCTGGTGGTTTTGTGAGGGTCCACACTTACCCATTAAATGTGTTATTAGAAAATTAAGAAAATACGGATTGGGAATGCAACACCCTTAGTTTGAGGAAACATTATGTATTCAATTACGCATTTTAAATCCATATTCTTATTAGTATATTTAGTTTTAGAGAACCTTGGTGTGTTTTATTTAGTGTTTTGGAGTGTTCTATTTTTTCTGGGTGCCCCACGAATAGTAACATGCTGTAGTGGGTGGAATAGTGTTCTCCTAATATTCTGAGGAAACATGTGCACACAAAAATTCCCAAGGGATGAAATGATCTCTAGGCATCCCAAGTGCTTGTGCACTATGGCCTGTCTATGAAACTTGCCAAGATGAGACGTCATCATGCCATTGTCAAGGGCATGATAGGTCTATAAGGGAAAACATTTTTCCAACATGTCATTGTGTCTCTCCATGGTGGGATCCTATACTAGGTAGAATTTAAGGAACCAAAACTATGACAGACACCGCCAGGATGTGGTGATAGTAAAACTCTATTATTTTAAATATTTTGATTAGGGACCACTTTTGGGGGGTTTATTTATCCTCACACGGTCTTATTTCTTGGTTTTATAATGAAACATTTTACTCGAAATCGAATCATATAACCTATTTTAACACTATACATATTAGTTTTTTCAATCTAGAGTAATCCTAATAGTTATTTTAGGATGGTTTGGCTCATCTTAAGGACCATTTTTTTGTGTTGTGGGAAAACACACACACTCTCTCACTCTCTATCAATTATTGGTGTATAAATAGATCATAAGAGGTAGGTAGATTGTATATTTTTCACACTTCTTCTAGAACTATAATGATTATTTTTTTCAGAAATTACAAGTGTAAATTTATAAAGTGAACACTAGAAGAATTATATTGAAAAGAAACCCTTTTTTATATTGTTTACAATTTAGGTTTTTTTAACTCTTGCATGTTTTATTAATAGATGATTCAAATAAGTAATCGAATTTAATTAATGAATGAGTTTGATATCATGTCATTCACATTTAACTTGTGATTTTATATTCCATTATAAGACACTATGTTGGGTTAGAAAAATGGTTTTTTCAGGAATGGTACCTTCGATTCATGGGAATGTGATTCCTTGACAGGTAGGACATGATTCTACTCATGGGTTAGGAATTTTCATGGTTAATTTTATGCTTGTGAGTGTGTATTTTTAGAACGAAATGAAAAGTGGAATAAATAAGTTAAATTATTTTTCAACTTTTCTAATGCATTTAAATTGGTTAATTGATTATTATTTGCAATGGTATGTTTTATTTATATTTTAAAAAATGAGAATGAATTTTCATATTCTAGTGGCAAGATTTGGGATGTCTCTTTAGGATATCCTTCTAGATTATACATTAACCCCTACATATACTCCTTGTAAAATTTATAAACATTTTTTTCAAGACATGGGTATGTTAAAAAGTATTATATTTATACAATAGAGCATCATGATTCTATATACATGGATGGAGGTTGGAGATTTTTATATGATCATATATAGTGTTGGGAGTGATTCCACATTAGTGTTTCTAATCATGATGTCCATTAGTTTTGGGTTGGGGTCCTATTTCAATATTTATTATTACTATGATATCATTGGTTATTGGTATTCTATTTAGTTGTGTTGTTTACATTTCATACATATTATAATTTGGTATTTTTTTCTTATTATATTCATATTAAGTGGTATTATTTAAAATGGAAAATCATCATCATAATTTTTTTTATCCATCGAAATTAATTTTTTGAGCTTGGTGTTTGGGGGATATCAGCAATGGTTATTTGAACATTTGATCTTTCCATTAAAATGGTTGGGATTGGGATGTTACGAATTGTATCATTTTTTCTGTCTGTAATATTGGGATGGTAATATAGAGATAATAAATTTAATAAAATTAATATTATATTTTAATATATTTATATAACCTATTTATGACTATATTCATGTTACTTTGATGATTGGGTACAAAAAAGTGTGTTTCTAGAAACCAATAAAATTATTGTTTCCTCATCGATGCGATTTTGATAGATGAGTGTAGTGTATCATGAATTAGAAATGTGACATTTAACTTGGTTAACGTATATAATATTATATTTACGGTTTCCTGGAAGCTGGTAACAATGATTCTTATTTTTAATGATTTTTAATTTACAAAGAAATTATTTTAGATGTTATGTGGGGAATAAGTAGTTTGTTTTACTATAGAGAAATGGTACCCCTATGATGATCATGGAAATCATAAGAATACTCTGCAAAGAATATGGTTACACATGAACCAAAGGATAATTAAAAAATAGTTTAAATCATTATATAATAATTTTTATCCATTTAAAAAGGAAAATAAAAAAGATGATCCATGACCAAATGATTATTTTTTAATATTTTGGAAATTGAATCCAATAATATTTTTGGGCGATTCAGAACCTGAATATGTATATTTTTTTCTATATATAATGAAATATATCTTCAATTTCCTTGAAACATAACTGATATAATTTTGAATCTTATAGTGTTCATGTTGGATGATCTTGCATGTCAATGGTGGCATTTAATCATCCAAACTAAAATCAACCAAGGCCTTACTTGGATAAAAATTAAAGAATTATTCAGAAAATAATTATTCCTATACTCATTCACATTTGTGAAATTAATTTATTTATTTAGTATTTATAAGGAAAAACAATTAGTGATAGAATATTCACCTAATTTTGTGACCATTACTTTTATATAAGTTCTTGTTTTTGAGTCCTTGAAGGATATTATATTAAACTACAAAATAAAACAAAAATATTCATTCTAAGATATATATTATCAATATTAATAATCATATATACATGGTTAATTGATAAATAGTGGATTATATACATATTTTTATAAATCATATGAGATAAATCGTTTTCAACTATATGGGTGCCCTTGGGAATTCTATTTATAGAAATATGTGGAATATAAAAACCTAATTTTAGGGGGGAAGGTAATCATTAAAACATATAACTATATAAGATTACATTCCTCTCCATCCATGTAACAATCATATATGTTTCCAAAGTGGTTCATTTGTGAATAATAAAAAATATTAGTTGACACAAACCCAAGCATGGCCCAATTGTAATCTGATGGGACATATTTGATTTTATTTCCATAGTGTTATTATGTGAGTTACTAGTAAAAACAAAAATGTTTCTCAGGAATATTATGATTTTAGTAGGTAATCATGTTAGAATATTTCTCATCCCCTAAAAAAGTGAGCCAAGTTGATTATAGAAACACCCCAACTGCTCATTCAAGAAACTGTAGTAGGGAAGTAAAGAACATGGAGGCATGAGTATACAATTTTATGCTGATGATCAGGGGAATATAGATTCAAAATATGGATCTTCTACTATACATTTTAATATTTTACATATCTTAAATATTATGATATTTCAAGGTATTAAAAATAACTTATCATACATTAATTTTCACAAAAACTACAGTTATTAAAACCTCTGTTCAAAAATTCCATCCTTTCAATTGAAAATTATTGCATATATGTGACATGAGGAAAAAAGAGTAAAATATTTTCCTCATAGGGGTTTCAATTCACATTATAATAATAAATACACTAATAAAAAATATCAACAGTATTTAAATACAATAAAAATAGTAGATAAATTATTTGATAAATAGAATTTTAATATGTATCTCATCAATAAATTCAAACCCAACTCTCTTAGCCATTCATGATTAAGAGTTTCATTTTTACTATCATGAACCCCCATAAATATATTTTTTTAATAAATTTGATAGTAGAATTGGAGGGTAATGGTCATCCCAAAACATCATTTTGATTTATTGATTTACCCTATAGATTATTCTGAATTTTCCTTGTATTTTATATTCCATTAATCCATATGTAATAACATAACCCATGTCAAATGTTTTTAAATTATGTATTATGGTTCATTCATATAAAAAAATTTAACAGATATACCTCATTATCAAATATATCATTATTTTAATATATGGTTATAAAAGAAATGTTCAAATAGATATTTAATATTTTTGAACATCCATACCTTCAATGAGAATAGCTATCTCCAAACTTAGATCACGAGCTATGTGAATTACTGCACTGAAAATATCATTTGGATGTTTTTTGTAATTATGTAGAACATGTCACTTGATATTTCACATTATATGACTCAAAAAAGGTGATGTGTGGGTGATTGTAGATAAAATTCATATTCAATATTACCATGGATAATTTTAGTATAATATTGTTAAAATTAGTTTTTTTATTCAAATTATTTAAAAAAATATTACTACATTGATGAACATGGTAATGATATTCCTTTTAGTGGAATGGATTTCCTCAAATCTAGTTAGTGTGGCTCAAAAGGTAGTTTTTTTTGTTGTGTAATGTATTCTCCTAGATCCTTACCCATAAATGTTTCTATCAAATCAAACTATGAACTAACATTTTATTTTAGATAATATATTTGATCCCACATGACATATATTTTCTTATATATATTAGTGTGTTTATTTTATTTCTCAAAAATATACTCGGTGTTAGACTACAAAATCTTCTTCTCAGGCATGGATATATTTGTTGGGTTGCTTAATGTCTGAAGAATGAGGCATTAATAAAATTTTATTCTAATAAAATATAGTTATATCATAGTTACACATTATTCACATACTCATGGTTCATTTTCATCTAATATTTTTCCCCCATTCATCATAGGGGCCTCTAATATTAACACATGACACTATATAGAAGTGGAATTAGGATTTAATTAATAAATATCCATATAAAAAAAGAATTTAATTATGTTTATTTTTCATATCACATAATAGAATTATTATAGATTTTAAATACTTATAACTGTTTTTATGTGAAGTGTGCCCCATCCCAATTTTACTATCTTGGTACATTTGTTTTGATACATGGTACATATATTTATGACTGTCTTATTATTTCAAAAATTAATAATTTATAATAAAAGTGATTAATAAACATATTGAAAAATAAAATACTTAAAATTATAATTTACCTGAAATTTCTCTTCATTGTTATGGATATGGAAAGAATTCAATATTTTTTCTTTACTAGTTTTGTACATATTACGGGTTAGTGGGGATAAACATCCCATCAACGTCCCTGAAATGATTCATCATATGAATTGTCTAAAATATTCTATGGGAAATTATAGTGATATATTATATGAATTTCATTTGATAATTACCTTCTAAAAATTTACAATAAAAAGGGAACTAAAGTGAAATCCAACATTTTTTGTGTAATACTGAAAAAATATCAAAATGTTACTCTAATATCTTCCAAAATCATTTTCTTCACTAATTCAACAATATTTCTCTATATATTTACATTAATAGGAATGTGTATTTAAATAATTAAACAATATGACTAATAAAAATATACTTTGTGGGTCTACAGTTTAGTTTTGTGCATTTATTACAATATCAAACGTAATTTCTTTACTTCTCAGAATAACATTTTTCTATAAATATTCTTCTAATTTGATGCCAATATTTTATTAACAATATGTTTTTCAACTTATAAAATTTACTCAATTTCATCATGTTGAATATTTTATTTCATTGGATTTTTCTAATCATTCGGTGGAAAATTACTTTTGTCTTGCAGTAGTTAAATATTTAATTTATATTACATAAATATTGTAGTGAACACATAATATTGTATGAAATAACATTATACATTAAAAAACAATATAGCCTATCCATTTAACACTAATTTTATTAAAATGTTAAAGGGAATATCCCATAAATCATGTATCAAAATCCTATCTTTGTAATCCCATCTGAAATACATGACAATGTGTACATTGGGACTACCACAACATGATTCCAATATCCCAATTATAGGGTCATCCTCAATAGAATGAACATTTTCCATTGAATATGTTTACTTAAAAATAAACCAATAATTTTTAATAGGATTTGGGACATAAATACTTGTGCCTAAAATGAATAAATTAGGAATGGTTCATCCTTTTACCCTTCCATAGAAAAACTATATTTTATGAATAAAAATTTATTGACATCCAGAAAACTAGTAAGTTATCCCATTTTCAAAAAAAAAATATACCCTGTGAACGTTATATAATGAAACTCCAATATTTTTTTATGCCAAAGTATGAAAAAATACACTTAATTGGGTCTCTTTCCTTGATACTATATACATGAATCATTTCCAACTAATGAATAACATCATTATTTTGAATCAAATTTCATTCATCTTATTCTTTTTTATATAATATGTTTCCAATAACTACATAATAATTGTATTAAAATAATAGTACATTTGGTGCCTCAGTTGTCCATTAATGTCATTCAAAAATTGTAATTGGATTTAAATATAACGCCTACAATATATTATATCAAAACTAACCTATAAAATTATTATTATATTTATATAATATCCATCTTTTACACATTATGGATTCAAATTTTAACAAATTACATTGTGGGATTCAATATATGATGTAATTCCTATACTAATATATGAATTTTAATGGTGATATTGATCCCACAATATAATGGTAATTGTAAAAAAACCTTTTGAATTTTTGTTTCTCTAAATGGAAACCATTTTGTGAATATTTTTAGAGTCACATGTCATGAATGTTATACAAGAAGTATATACAGATGTCAATGTATCCCCTAAAAATATATCACTATAAAATAAAACCATATGTTCATCATCTATTTTTGATGTACCCTTTTAAAACATTTTATATAACATTCAATGAGTTATATCAAATTTATCATATAGAACCAAATAGTGATATAAACATAATCATGCGAGCTTTCATGTAAACCATTATGTTTGAAAATTAATGTTGTAAGAACCTATCTAATTCACTTAATATGACATTATTTTTCTATTATATAATTTAAAACTTTTATGGGTCTAAAAAATTTCATTTTATGTCATTGAAAAAGAAGAAAATATGGGTTAATGATTCTTATAAATTTTTTATTAGAATGAAAAATAAAGATCCATTCATTAAATATTACATCAAAACATAAATCTCATGTGGTTTTAGCCCCTCTAACTTAAAATCAGATATTGCAGAAATATTAGTAATATTTTTTGCCTCTCCCTTTTAATCCTATACATTAATAAGGATGTTGAAAATTTAACACCCATGAATGATAAAGTGTTAAATGACTAAATGATATGACTCATGTCAACAAGGTGGTAATTCCTTTTAAGGAACCTACCTGATTAAAACTGGATAGTTAAGTGTGCTTAGCCTGGAGTAGTGATCATGATGGGTGAACTTTAGGGAATTTTTATAGGGTGTGTGAGAGTGAGGTCAAAGCCCACTTGAAAGTACATGTGTTGGCCTATGGGGACTATCATTAGTCATATGAACAGTTCAGAAAAGTGGGTGGGCCCCACGGTGTGGACGATGAGCCTGCAGGGAAACTTGTGGTACCAGGAGGGCTAGGGTCCGACGGAATTTTTAAAGACTGGTTGTATGTGTTGTCACCATGACCCATTTGTCACATTTTTTGTTAGAGGTGGTACCCACCCTTAAGTGCACTACACTGCATGAGTTGAGATGTGGGTCCCATAATGAAGATGTTGTTCTCTATAGGGGGGTGATTGTAATAACCCCGGATGATAAAGGGTTCAATGAATAATTGATATGATTCATTTTCACAAGAAGAACATTCCTTTTCATGAGCCTACTTGATTAGAACTCCACAGTTAAGCATGCAAGTCCTGGAGTAGTGATCCAGATGGGTGACCTTCTAGGTTGATATGTAGGGCCCACAATGAGGATATTGTGCTCTAAGGAGGGGGGGGGGGTGATATTGACACTCCAAGATAATAAATGGGTTAAAGAATAATTGATATGACTCATGTCCACAAGGTGAATCTTTTTTTCATAAGACGACATGATTAGAACTCCACAGTTAAGAGTTCATGTCCTAGAGTAATGGTCAGGATGGGTGACCTTTTGGGATGTTTCTCTAGGTGTGTACGAGTGAGGAAAAATGACACTAAAGAGGACATCTGTTGGCCTATTGGGACAGTTATTAGTCAGATGACCTATTTGTGCATGTGGTTGGGCCCCACGGTGGGGACCATTTGTCTGCAGGGAAACCAGTGGTACGTTGCACACCAGGGCACAATGACCATGATAATGCCAGGATGTCTAGCAATCACTGGGATCTATTTGTTACAGAAAAACTGAATTTTATCTTTCTTGGAAATAATTTAAGCTGTTCGAGGAAACAAATTCTACACCAACCCTTCATTAGCACAAACTATTCCGTTATTACCATTTCAATCATGTCGATCATATTATTATTTACATCTATTATTTTTATAGATTAATTTATTAAATTCACAATGAAACTATCATATTTATTTTTTCCTATTTAAGTGTCTACAAGAATATTTCTTACATAAAAATAATTAAAGTATAGAAAACCATCAAAATATTATCTCATTTTTGAGAAAAATTTCCTATGATTTTTTTAAAGGGTTTACAAAAAATATAGAATATATATTTTAATTTCTCAAAATTCATATCACTTGTTAGTGGAGAAAATTTCATACCTTATTATAAATTTCAATGAAAATTTTTAGAGTTGGTTAAATAAATATGCCAATATTGTATTTTTTTCCATGAAAAATAGTAAAAATGGAAATTTTAAACCTATCATGGAGTTTAGGTTCTTCAAAAATTGGACACACTATCATTCCATTAAACAATTATATATGATGAAATTCCTGCATCTAGGGATTTTATTTATCCTCCTCTATAACATGGATCATACTATCAAATCCATAATTCTATGAGCACCATACAATTCAAAACCCAAATCCCACATTAATTTAATTCATTAATCTATGAATCCATATAAATATCAATATTATTACCCAGTTTCTTTTTTACTTATATAAATTAAATCCCAGTGTGAATATATCAATAGGAAATTCCAAAGTGAGTGGGAGTTAAAAATATTGTGGGAGGATTCTAAGAAACATTATTCAGAATAATATGTATGGAGTTCAGACCCATAAAAATAAATATTTTATATGTGATGTGGATTTAAAAAGAACTCATAGATGGTCAGAAATGGCCCACAGATGGATGTGGTGGTTGGTGACCCCTTGGATTTATTATTCCATCATTCATCTTAGGACTACAAATAGTAAGGCACTAAGCTGATGTGACCACCAGCTAGTTGGTGTCCTATTGGTAGCAAGTTGGTGGAATTTAAAAAGGTGTAAATGAAAAATTTACCACTCAGGTTTCTAATGGGGAATCTCACTTTTTTCTATTCCTCATACACTTGTGGCCTAGGGTATCTTCCCCATTATACCCCCTTTAAACCCCATTCAAATAGGGGTGTTTTTCGGTTTCCTCCGATTATCTAGGGAAAGTATCTCTGTCTACTTGTCCGATTTACTTATCCCCATCCATTTATTCTTGATTTTATTTCTCCAAGGATATGGAATCAATGCTAATTAAACATTATCATATAGTAATTTTGTATGGATGGTGGGACATTGGTTCTCCCTAGTGAGGGGATGTCTTGAGATGATGTATGAGTTTCAAAAATCAATGATTTGATGATTGTATTTTCTTAATAGGGTTTTCATTAAAATTAATATATATTTCATATTGAGTTACAATCATAGGTTTCTAATTTCATCTTTGTTTCATGTTGTGGGTGTGTTGAGGACCTCTTATGTGTTGATGGTTTCAGTTATTGTTTGACAAGGCCTAACAATGGGTTTTTTTAATTTATGAAAATATGTTTTAAATTTTGAAATTAAATTTATTTAATAAATTAATTATAATTTTATTATAATTGACTAATTTGTGTCTTATTGGTTTGATTTAGAATCTTGGTAGTATTTGGAAGGTTTTGTGAGGCATTCACAGGTTTTGGTCACATTTTTCAACCATTGGCATATAAATATTGAAAATATCTAAATAAGTTAGGTGGTTCCCAATAATTTCCCTATGGTATATTTATTATTGTCTATGGTGTTTGTAAATTAAAGTAATACTACCATGGGTTTCGACATATTTAGTTAAATGTTAATTTCAATTTAAATAGATTTCAAATTTAAATTAAATGTTTATTTAATGTAAAAAAAATTTCCCTTGACAAAATTTTTATAATGGATAAGAGAGTGAAAATGACATTGGGGACCTTTGAGACTAGAAAAACACCTTATCCACTACTGGTTGAGTCATATACTAAGAATTTATCCACACAAATAGACACCTATAAGATAGGGTGTTGAGTGAAATTAAATGAAAAACCATCGTAGGGTATATGAGGTCCCAAGTGACACATGTATCATATGTTGATAGACTGTTGGAAAGGAGGACTTAGTTTGGGGTGATTTGGTTAGTCTATAGAGACCCTATATATAGATATCGTTCTCCATCCATCTATGGATGTTTTTTCCAGTGTGGCACACCCTTGATTCATATGAGTCTAAGTTATTTATTAGATGTTGGTTCGGAATGGGTTTCCCTATAAGCATATGTCATGGGTTCGATAGACCCATTTTGAATGAGGATCCTGAGTGGGATGTCTCCATAATAGTTATGAACTATGGGAATCCCCTGGGTGTCCATTTGATAGATGACTCTATGAGTTTTTATGTTATTATTGGTAGAGATGGTTGTATGATTCACCTAAAACCCATTTTGAACATGTGATCCAAAGGGCTATAGGTAGTAGGACATGCATGAGAATCCGACAAACCCCTACTATGTTTGCTATGATATGTTATTTATGATGATTTTTTCGAAAAATCCATTAGGACTGGTAGTTTTTTGACTTTATTAGAGGCCGAGGAATCACATGATGAGATGGATGAGGCCCTAGTATTCCATGAATTTTCAGGAAGTAGTCACATGGTGCATTATGGGAATTTTACTAGATAAACTAGTGTCCAATGATATTGTTGATTGGAGATTGGATACCAAGATGTTGAACATAGGATTTAAAATCAGAGGGAATGTGATCAATTATATTATAAGGGCTATGATTTTAGAGATTCCTCTGACCTTTTGATAGCATTTCAAATACATTGTTGATGAGATTCCAATAGAGATACAAGTAGAACATTATGAACAATCATGATTCATGGGTTTAGAATGTTTTTATGAGTTATTTCATGGGTATATATAATTTTGAAAAGGATGTTATGCATATTGATCATGTCTACTAGTCCCCATTGATCGAGGTCTTGGATAACCTGTTTGGATCATGTAGATGCATTAGTGATTGATCGGTTAAGGAGTCATGAAATGTTTTGTCACGACCCGTCCTCGGGGCCTGTGCTGTGACTACCCGAAGCCCACCTTCCATAGGCCAGGTGCTGGAAACTAGCACCAAGGAATAATTCCCGGTAAAAAGGGAAGGAATTTCCTTTTTAAAGTAAACAAACACCGTAGAGAAAGCAAGTAGAAGTAAACAGTAAGTAAAAAAAGGGTATAATGGAAAGTGCGGTAAAGTAAGTGGACCAGAATAAAAACCCAAACTAAAAGTAAAGTACAACTGAATGAGAGTACATCAAATGAAAAGTAAAGCCGTAGCATCGAGCCATCCACTGGTAGTCCCACGTGATGGGTGGGTATAGATAGCCTCCACAGCTCCTCGGGTCCAGCCGTCCGCTCTGAGTACGCCCGCCTAGTGGTCCACCTCCGGGTACTGAACTGCTCTTCGTGCCTCTACCACGATTAGCGTTGTCCGTCGTCTGCAACCAACACAACATAGTGCTGGCATAGCCCGTGCAGGGGTGAGTATAAGCTACTCAGTAGGGACCCCGAGACCACCAAAGGTCTCCCAGAATCCACAAGGATAATCCACAAAGGAAAGATACAATCACAAAGTAATATCAGACATTACTTAGGTATATTCCCATACATATAGCTAAGTATTCAATTATCGTTCGGCTCTAATATCCGAGCTCATGTTCAACCCAGTCCACACAGGAAATCACAACCCGGTACACACAGGAAAGCATAACGTAATCCACACAGGATATCAAGTGAATCTTATCGAAGATAAGGTTGAATGTCATGATTCAGCTCACACATGTATACTTCTTCATAAGATGATAGAGATGATCAGATGTAGTCACTGATTCATCTAATCCATCAGACCCACACATGATCGATAGGTACTAACCCCCGAAATGAACCAAAAAGGATCGATAGGTAACTAACCCCCACAATGACACACACAAGATCGGACCCACACAGGATCTGTAGGCGCTGGACCACACAGGACCACTGAGCGCTGACCCACACAGGATCTGACCCACACAGGATCAGTAGCACTGATCCACGTAGGATCGATGAGTGTTGTAGTCATCACTGCCGAATCCATGGAGGATTTTTGCAATGTCATCGTCGTCGTCGCAGTCGCAGTTAGCTCTAGGCTTCCCGCATGCAGCAAGCTCGTTCAGGAGGGTCCATTCCATGAGGCGAAGGGCTGATATATCAACTGACTCATAGTCCGGAGTTGATGTATCCTAAAGTTCCGTATTATCAATAGGAACTCAACGTCACATTCGACGCATCAATCGGACCCCCGGTTTGAGAGATATTGGCCTTTTCGTTCCAGGGGCCCAGTTGGTTATTAAGTCAAACCAACCCGAACATACTCCAACAGCATCCAAACCATGAGCGGAGTAATCCAAAAGGTCCGTCTCACCTAGAGAAATCCAGAAAAGTCGACAGCATGTCAATCAGATGTTCGAAGATCATGTTATAAGCGTTTCCGCTCCAAGGGCCCGGTTGGTTTCATGTACGAACGAACCCGGCCGAACCCAAATTACTCCGAAACCATGAGTATAATATACCGAAACGACCGTCTCGATCGAAGGATCACATCGCAGCTGATGGTGCGTTGATAAGTGGTCTGTAACCCATGTTATAGGAAAAAGACCGTGAGGGGTCCGATATTAGGGTGTTCGGGCCCGGTCCGATCTGGCCCGATACCCTCGGGGTCGGCCAGAACCGGGTCGACCCGTCCCGGGTCCGGGTCCGGCCCACTTGGGTGTGACCCGGCCCGACCCTTCCTGGGCACGACACGGCCCAGCCTGGGCATGGTCCGGCCTGGGCAGCCGGCCCGGTGCGCTGGTGCTAGCCAGGTGGCTCGGCCGTTTCGGCCGACCGGATGGGGGGGGGGGGGCTGCCCCCATGTTTTGTAACCGCAGCCCCCATGATGGGGGGCCGCTCATGTTGGCCATCTAAGGGTCATAACCCCCGGCTCTTCCCTGGTCCGGCCGGCCTGCTCCGGCCGGATGGCTTTTGCCGCCATGGGACCGGCAAAGGCTGGTACCCCTGCTCCGATGCCGGCGACCCGGAACCGGCCACCGGTCCCTGCTCCGCTGCGGCCTTGGTCTGCCCGGCGCGGCGCGATGGAGTCGCGCCCCTCCGCCGCAGCCTCGCTCCAGCCGCGGTGCCTTCGGGGTTCTCCGGCGCGGCGCGACGGCGCCACGATCTTGCTCGATTCAACGGCGCGATGTGACGGCGCCGCACATTCCTTGACGCATGACCCCGTGCGGTGCGACGACACCACTCCATCCTCGTTCCATTCCACCACAATGTCAAAATGTGAAAAAGGGGAGGGGTTCGGCCATGTTTGTGCGGTCCGGCCCCCTCCCGTTATCTGATAACAAGTGGTCCAATTGTACGAGGAATGATGAAGGAAGAAATTCACGAATAGAAACGCATAAAACCCCTACCTCATTGAATTTGTTGAGCGAGGGTTCATCGTGGAAATAACCATCGCGGAAGAAGACGCCACGGAATGAGAGAGTCGCGTCTTGGAGAAATGATTCGTCGGTGTCGCGTCGTCGTTCTCCGAGGATCCTGCTTTCTTGTCGACCTTCGCCAGAGGTCGGCGTTCTTTGTGTTCTTCGCATTCTTCGTCGAGGAATAAGAACTTCAAGAGATTTTCCTTTTCTCCACAAATAATCACACAACAATATTGAACCAAATAAAATAATTACTTCACTTATTTTATTAACATGACTTATGTTTGAAATTCAAAAGTTGAATTAATCCACTTAATTAATTAACTCTACTTTACTTAATAATTGCAGGGTTATGGAATGTTAGGGAAGATGAAGGGGTGGGGTTTGTGTGGGCCCCACCACCCACAAAACCACACTTGGGATGTTGGGTGGTTTCCCCTAACTTCCACTAAAAGGTTTTAACCACTTAGAGAAAAAAAATTGATGCTCATTTTTATTTTAACTTCCACAATTTTTAACAACATCTCCCGTGTAAACACAACTCCAGAAAAGGTGTTCCTAAGAAATTACCGGCACTACAAATCCATCAGTGCCCTCAGAATTTGATTCTGAGCACCAGTTCAAAAGTTAGGAAAACCTACTCGTTCGTTCACTGAATGTACCCGAGCTAAACTTCAGATAGAAATTCCGGGCACACCAGGCCTCGAAATCAAGTGCCGTCAGAAATCGCGTTCTTTTAAAATCTCAAAGAAAATTAAGCAAAAATTTCCCTTGAATTTTACAGGTCTTTAAATTACTCCCAACTTAGGGCTTTATGTCTTCGTAAAGATTCATCAAAAAGTTGGGGAATAAATGTGGGTATTGTGCATGCATCTGAGCCTCCCTCTCTCAAGTGCTCTCCTGGAGGTTCCCGTGCTGCCATCTGATGCGCACTAGAGGAAATGAATGTCCAAGTAGGACCCGCTCCTGTTGATCCTCGATCTCCACTGGGACCTCGGTAAAAGTCTCCCCATCATCTATTTCCAGCTCCCCATGGTCAATGATATGAGTTGGGTCGTGCACGTATCTCCTCTGCTGAGATACGTGGAAGACGTCGTGCACTCGGTGCAACTGAGTTGGTAGAGCCAGGAGATAAGCCAGCTCTCCAAGCCAGCTGAGGACCTAGAATGGTCCGACGAAGCATAGAGACAACTTTCTGCCTCGACCAAATCTCCATAATCCACATCGAGGTGAGACCCGAAAGAAGACGTGGTCACCATCCCCGAACTCTAGTGGCCTCCACCTCCTCTCAGCATAAGACTTCTATGGGCTCTGAGCTGTCCTCATCTGCTCCTGGATGACCTGGACCTTCTCTGTCATGGACTGGACCATCTCTAGTCCCATAAGTGCTGACTCCCCAGGGTCTGTCCAGCACAAATGAGATCTTCAAGGTCAGCCGTACAATGCCTCGTAAGGTGCCATCCCGATGGTGGAGTGGTAGTTGTTATTATACGCGAACTCTAACAAGGTTAGGTGGTCCTCCCAGATGCGACCAAAGCCGAGGACACATGCACGAAGCATGTCCTCGAGAGTCAGAATGGTCCTCTCTGTCTGACCATCTGTATGAGGGTGAAAGGCAGTACTCAGACGTATTTGTGTCTCGAATGCCTCCTGCAACCCCTTCCAAATCCGGGAAGTAAAGCGAGCATCTCAATCGGAGACGATAGATGATGGAACACCATGAAGCCGTACAATCTCATGAACGTAGGGACATCCCAAGCTCTCCATTGATCCCTTCTCTCTGATGGGTAAGAAGTGAGCCAACATGGTGAGTCAGTCGACAATCACCCAAATGGAGTCGTGACCTCTGGATGTGCGTGGAAGTCCAGTCACAACGTCCATAGATATTCCGTCCCACTTCCACTCCGGGACCACCAAGGGCTGCACCAATCCTGCTGGTACCTGGTACTCTGCCTTCACCTGCTGGCAGGTGAGGCATCGAGAAACAAACTTTTCCACACCCTTCTTCATGCCTGGACACCAGTGCTGTCGTCTGAGATCCTGGTACATCTTCGCCAATCGAGGATGTACCGCCAAAGGGGAAGTGTGAAACTCTCTCATCACCTCCTCCCATAAAGAAACTGGTACCAAGGTACGTCCTCTGAAAAGGACATTGTTCTCTCATCCCACGGAGAATCCATCAGGTGCCTGTCCTGAGGATATCTACGCACGCCGCGTCTCATAGTCGGCGTCCCCATGGTGTGCCTCTCTAACCTGCTGCAGTAGTGGAGGAGTGACTGTGAGTGACTGAAGGAAGGATTCTCCATCTCTATCCACGAAGGATATCTGCAAAGAGACTAGCTACTCTGTCACCTCCCCATGTATCTGAATGCTCATCCTCTTGTTGAAAGCATCGACTACCATGTTCCCCTTTCCAAGAGTATAGACTATCTAAAAGTCATAGTCCTGGAGGAACTCGAGCCATCGCCACTGTCTCCAGTTCAGGTCCTTCTACAAGAAGGTGTACCTGAGACTCTAGTGGTCATAATAGACTATAAATCACTCGCCAATCAGATAGTGTCGCCACATCTTCAGAGTGAAGACCACTGCTTCTAACTCCAGGTCATGGGTAGCGTAGTTCTTCTCATGCTGCCCCAACTGACGTGATCCAAATGCGATCACAGCCTACTCATGCATCGGGATACATCCGAGTCTGGTCCCTGATGTATCACAATAAACTACGTATCCAACTCCCTCCTCCGGTAGCCTCAAGATAGGCATGCTGGTCAATCTCTGTATCAGCTCCTGGAAGCTCTGCTGACATCTGTCTAACCACAAAAAGGGTTTCCCATTCTTCGACAAGGCTGAGAGTGGTTCCGCAACTATGTAAAATTATTGCACAAATCTCCAGTAGTACCCATCTAGTCCCAAGAAACTCTTCACCTCCGTCACACTCCTGGGTGGCTCCCAAGCTAGAACTGCCTCGATCTTCACATGATCCACCGCAACTCCCGCATCAAAGATGACGTGTCCCAAGAAGTGGACCTCATGTATCCAGAACTGACACATCGAGATCTTTCCATAATTCGGGTGCTCTCAGAGTGTGTATAGTACAACCCGCAAGTGGTAGGCATGCTCCTCCTCAGTGGTCGAGTATATCAAAATGTCGTCGATGAAGACCACGACAAATCGATCGAGGTATGGCTGAAAGATCCTGTTAATGAGGGCCATGAACACTGCTAGAGCATTGGTTACAATGAATGGAATAACCAGGAACTCATATTGGCCATACTGACACCTGAAGGCCATCTTCTGTACGTCCTTGTACCAAACTATGAGTTGATGATAGCCTGACCTGAGGTCTATCTTCGAGAAGCACCGTGCTCCCTTGAGCTAATCGACGAGGTCTTCAATCCTCGGTAGCAGATACTTGTTCCTCAAGGTCACCATGTTCAAGCGACGATAGTCAACACAATGTCGCAAGCTCCCGTCCGCCTTCTTGGCGATCAATATCAGGGAAGCCCAGGGTGAAACACTGGGTCATATGAATCCCTTCCCCTGCAAGTCCTCCAACGGTACCTGTAACTCTCGAATATCAGAAGGGGCCATCTGATATGCTGGAGTGGATATAGGGGCTGTCCCGGGGTACATGTCAATATAAAAGTCTACCTCTCTGTGAGGAGGTAGTCCTGGAACGTCGTCAGGGAAAACGTCTGCATACTGATCCACCACTACAAGAAAACCCAGACTCCGCATGTAAACTAATCCTAGGATGAGGCTAGCTAACTAATGAGTGATGGGCTGTCATCTCATCTATGAGAGTCCCTCCTGTGCTGAGAAGGCTCCCTTATTGCTGGTGAAGGTGAACCTGCTCCCATCGGTGTGCACACACCGCAACTTGTGACTAATACAGTCGATCTGATAATGGACTGTAGATAACCAATCCATGTCAAAGATGACGTCGTAAGGCCTCGATGCCGCTACAAGAAGAACTCAGCCGAAGCTATCGCCTCCTAGAGTAAGCTCACACTACCGTCACCAGTGCGTAATCATCGAGTCTACTCCTGTAGGAGTCTCTAGCCGTAAGGATCGAGCCAACGACTCTGTTGGAATCTCCGAGATCCGAACAAGGGCAGTGGCTATGAAAGAATGACTTGATCCTGTGTCTATAAGAACTAGAGAAAGGGTGGAATAGACACAGATAGTATCTCAAATCATCTTGGGCGCGACGTGGTCGTACTCCTCTACTGCCTGGAGCTGTGCCTGTCTCTGCCCACCAGCTCCCTGTGGTCGGGATGGACCTCCTGGCGGTGGTGGTGGTAGAGCCTCAAAGTGTCGCCCATCACCTACTTCTCGGCCAGCTCTTCTGCCTCGTCTTCCTGCTCCCTACGGACTTCCACGGTCGACCCTCTGCCTCTGCCTGGGTGGTCCCTCAACCGTCTGCGGCTCCTCTGCATAGCGGGTCGGGCATTCATGAGCCATGAGTCCCTGCCCGCTGCATGCGTAGCACTGTATTCCTCTCGAAAGACTGGCTCTGCGCTGTGTGCCCCGCACCACTGAGCTAGTGTCTTGAGGTTTTTTTCCTAAGGGTATGGTCTGCCTAGACCCATGAGTCATCCGTCGACTGCCTACTGTAGAAGACTCTGCTACGTGCTGCCCTTCGGTAGGTCTCGCCGCTGATGTAGGCTCACCAAGGAAGCTCTCAATGAGAAGGGCTCGCTCTAGTACCCCATCCTATGTCGGAATATTGAGGGATATCAGCGATGCCCTAATATCATGCCTCAATCCCTGCTCAAAGGTCCGGGCCTGGAAGAATGTGTCCCATACCTTGTCCGTCGAATAGCGCGAGAGATCTGTAAATCTCGCCGAGTACTGGGCGACCGTCAAGCTGCCCTACCGCAGCTGAAGATGCTCCAGGATGCGCACTGCACAGAGGGTGGCTGGGAGGAACTCCGAGCGGAAGAGGCTCTCAATGTCCGTCCAGAGAAGAGATGACTCGTCATGCACCTGGAGCATCAAGCTCCACCATCTGCCTGCTCCCGTGTGTAGTAGGCTCGTTGTGAGGATCACCATGAGGTCTGCTGGTGTCCTCACTAACCTGAAAACCCGTACAACTGCCTCCAGAAAATCCTCGGCTGCATGAGGGTCCATCTCCCCGCGAAACCTGGGTGGTCGCTGACGCTGAAACTCATGCGGTGCACTAAGGCGACGTGCATCGTCAGTGGCTAGGGATGGTAGCATCAGTGGCTCAGTGGGTAGAGGTACCGCCGGTGCCTCTACTGTCAAAGGGCCCTGTATCGAGGCCTCGTCGCTCGGTGGGCTTTCGTCACACACAACTCTCAGAACCCTAGCTGGCAGTCGTCGTGGGGCCATCCTGAAAAGAAACAGGTGTGACAAGGTCAAACAATATACCCGGTGAGCTAACATAAAGTAATCACAAAGAAAACTTGAAACACACATGCAATCAGTGTTTTCATGTATTAAGTCGGAAATCAGAAGTCAGGGTCCTGGGTTACGGATACTTCGGCTGCCACACCGACACTGGACTCCCTGGACTGATAACCACACTAAATAATCAAAACAATATTGCTTCACATAGAAAAAGATCAGAGTCCTGAGTTCTGCGGTATAACTGAATCCCTTTGAAACCAATTTGTCATGACCCATCCTCGGGGCCCGTGTCGTGACTACCCCATGCCCGACTTCCATAGGCCAGGGGCTGGAGACTAGCACCAAGGCGTAATTCCTGGTAAAAAGGGAAGGCATTGCATTTGTAAAGTAAAAAAACACCACAGAGAAATAAAGAAGAAGTAAACACTAGGTAAAAACTGGGTACAATAGAAAGTGTGGTAAAGTAAGTGGGCCAGAATACAAACCCAAACTGCAAGTAAAGTACAACTGAAAGTGAGTACATCAACTGAAAAGTAAAGCCGATGTGTCGACCCGTCCACTGGTAGTCCCACCTAATGGGTGGGTATATATAGCCTCCACAGCTCCTCGGGTCTAGCCGTCCGCTCCGAGTATGCCCCACCCAGTGGCCCACCTCTGGGTACTGACCCGCTCCTCGTGCCTCTACCACGATCAGTGCTGTCTGTCATCTGTAACCAACACAACGTAGTGCGGGCATAGCCCACGCATGGGTGAGTATAAGCTACTCAGTAGGGACCCCGAGACCCCTGAAGGTCTCCCTGAATCCCCAAGGATAATCCACAAATGAAAGATACAATCACGAAGTAACCCCCGACATTCCTAGGTATATGCCCATACACATACCTAAGTCTTCAATTCTCATTCGGATCCAATATCCAAGATCATGTTCGACCTAGTCCACGCAGGAAATCACAACCCTGTCCACACAGGAAAGCATAACGTAATCCACATAGGATATCAAGTCAATCTTATCGAAGATAAGGATTGAAAGTCAATATTAAGCTCACACAGGTATACTTCTTCGTAAGACGATAGAGATGATCAGATGTAGTCCCTGATTCATCTAATCCATAAGACCCACACATGATCGATAGGTACTAACCGCCGCAATGACCCACAATGGATCGATAGATAACTAACCCCCGCAATGACCCACATAGGATCAGACCCACATAGGATCTGTAGGCGCTGGACCACATAGGACCGCTGAGCACTGACCCACACAGGATCAGTGCCACTGATCCATGTAGGATCGCTGAGTGCTGTAGTCATTGCTGCCGAATCCACGAAGGATTTCTGCATAGTCGTCATCGTCGTCGCAGTCGCAGCCAGCTCTAGGTTTCCCGCACACAACAAGCGCATTCAAGAGGGTCCGCTCCACGAGCCGAAGGTCTGATACATCAACTGACACATAGTCCAGCGTTGATGTATCAAAAAGTTCTGTATCATCAACAGGAACTCAACATCACAGATGGCGCGTCAATCGGACGCCTGGTATGAGAGTTATTGGCGTTTTCGTTCCAGGGGCCCTGTTGGTTTTTAAGTCAAAACCAACCCGACCATACTCCAACTGCATCCAAACCGCGAGCAGAGTAAGCCAAAAGGTCCGTCTCACTTAGAGGAATCCAACAAAGTCGATGGAATGTCAATCGGGCGTCCGGAGCTCAAGTTATAAGTGTTTCCGCTCCGAGGGCCTGGTTGGTTTCGTGTACAAACTAACCCGGCCGAACCCAAAGTACTCTGAAACCTTTATTATAATATACTGAAATGACCGTCTTGAACCAAGGATCGCATCTAAGATGACGTTGCATCGATCAGAGGTCCACAGCTCAAGTTATGGGCAAAAGACCGTGAGAGGTCACGTATTAGGGTGTTCGGGCCCGGTCCGACTCGGCCCGATACCCTCTGGGTCGGCCCGAACTGGGTCGACCCGTCTCGGGTCCGAGTCCAGCCTACTTGGGAGTGGTCCGGCCTGGCCCGGCGCGCTGGCGCTGGCCAGCTGGCTCATCTGTTTCGGCCGAGCGGATGGGGGGGGGGGGGGCGCCTGCCCCCTGTTTCGTAACCACGGCCCCCATGAAGGGGGGCCGCCCATGCTGGCCAGCCGGGGGTCGTAACCCCCAGCTCTGCCGCTGTCCGGCCGGCACGCTCTGGCCGGCCGGCTTTTGCCGCCACGGGACCGGCGATGGCCGGTCCCCATGCTCTGAAGTCGGCGGCCCAGAACCGGCCACCGGTCCCTGCTCCGCCGTGGCCTATGTCTGCGGCCTTGGTCTGTCTGGTGCAGCGCGATGGGGCCGCACCCCTCTGCTGTGGCCCCGCTCCGGCCGCAGTGCCTTCGGGGTTCTCCGGTGCGGCGCGACGACGCCACGATCTTTCTCGATTCAATGGAGCGGCACGACGGCGCTGCGCATTCCTTGCCACATGACCCCGCGCGATGCGACGACACCGCCCCCATCCTCGTTCCATTCCACCACAAGGTAGACAACAGAAAAAGGGGTGGAGGGTTGACCGTGTTTGTGCGGTCCGACCCCTCCCATTATCTGATAACAAGTGGTCCAATTTTACGAGGAATGATGACGAAAGAAATTAACTAATATAAACGCATAAAACCCCTACCTCGTCGAATTCGTTGTGCGAGGGTTCATCGCGGAAATAACCATTGCGGAAGAAGACGTCATGGAAGGAGAGAGTTGTGTCGCGGAGAAATGATTCGTCAGTGTCGCGTCGTCGATATCCGAGGATCCGACGTTCTTGTCAACCTTCGTCGGAGGTTGACGTTCTTCACGTTCTTCGTCGAGGAAGAATAACTTCAAGAGCTTTTATTTTTCTCCCCAAAGACTCACACAACAATATTCAACCAATTAAAATAAGTACTTCACTTATTTTATTAACATGACTTAAGTTTGAAATTCAAATGATGAATTAATCAACTCAATTAATTAACTCAACATGACTTAATAAATGGAGGGTTATGGAAGTTTAGGGAATATGAAGGGGTGGGGTTCATGTGGGCCGCACCACCCACATAACCACACTTGGAATGTTTTGTGGCTTCCCCCAACTTCCACTCAAAGGTTTTAACCACTTAGTGAAAATATAAAAATTGACGCTGAATTTTATTTTACCTTCCACAATTTTTAACAACTACTCCCATGAAAATTCAACTCCGAAAAAGGTGTTCCTATGAAATTACCAGCACTGCAAATCCATCTGTGCCCTCAGAATTCAATTCCGAGCACAAGTTCAAAAGTTAGGAAAACCCACTCGTTCGTTAACTAAACGTACCCGATCTAAACTTCGAATAGAAATTCCGGGCACACCGGGCCTCAGAATCAAGTTCCGTCAGAAACCAAATTCTTGTAAAATCCCAAAGAAAATTAAAAAAAATTTCCCTTGAATGTTATGGGTCTTTAAATGTTTGGTGCACAATATATTGAACATTTTATCCAATGTGAGTTTTTCATATGATTTAATGGGTCTCATTGTAATATGTAATCTATTTATGTATTTGATTGAATATCCCCCTTAACATTTAGGAATCATGCATCTGTTTTATAGTGATGAAAACCCATGTATTACTATGTGTTCATTCCAAAGGCTTGAGGATCTAGAATTTCCAGTGATTCCCCTAGGTAGGTAATCATTATGATGGAAAATATTTCATGTAATCCCTAGTAAGTTGATATATGATCCATTTAGATTATACTCATTCTAAAATATACTATTTAACTATTAGATGTAGGAATGGTTGATAAGGGATATGGATCTGAGGATCTATGATGGTTGAGGTGATTTGTACATTTTATATTCATATGATCATGGGGATGTAGAAATATTAATGATTTATTATCATTGTGACTAGTTTAGAGACATTCTGGAACCAAGAAAAATCACTTATTTATAGTGGTCATAATTATTTAAAATATTTTAATAATTTATTTTGAGCATTTAACTTGAACGCATCACTACATTGTTGGTAAAATATTGGATCATGATGGTGGTTCCCTAATGAGTTATTAACTCACACCTTGATCAAGACACCATTTCATTAGGGTACAAGAGTAGACTCTCACTTGATTCTATGCATAGATGGGGATAATGACTAGGTTGATCATGTATAACATCTGAGGAGAGTACATGAATCTTGGGATGATGTATGGATGTGCTATGTCAAAGATTCAACATATTTATTTTGTTTTATTCTAGATCATATATGTTTCTAGATCTTTGGGTGGTATGTATATAATTAGTATGGTTGTTAAATCCATTAATGTAATCAATTTATTAGCCATATTGTTTATATTTATCTTCTTACATTATCTATTTTTTGTGTGATATATAATGTTTAGTTATTTACTTTTGATCGCCAAATTTTCTATGTGGATATTGTCTCACAAGAGTACCTTCACAGACCTCCACTACTTGTCAGAAGCCTCAGATATGTGGATGTGTTCTTTAGTTCATGAGGTAAACTTGTATAGTTACTATTTTGAGTGATCTACAAAAGAGTGTGACAAAGTGGTATTGTAGTTTTTTATATCTATTATTATTTGGGACATTGTAGTCATAAAAATGGATTGTTTCCGAGCCTATGATGGATACTGGGATGGTTTGATATGGATACCTGAATCAACATGAAGTATCATTTATCAAGTATGGGATTGATGTCCTTTTTTCAGTATTATGAATGCTATTATTTCACCACATTTGAAAAACAAGATGTTTTAATATATGCTTTATTACAGAATATCGTTTCTTAGACCATTGTCAATAGACTAGTTATGGATTTGAATCTTATCTAGGAAAATAAATAGGTATTTAATTAATTATGAGTTGGAGCATAGTTTTCAAATGACAAATAAGGAACTTTTTCTAATATTTTTGTCAATTACTTGATGGTTTGATATTTAATATTTCATTAACTACTCTTATTCCATTTCCACATATAATTACACGGTGTCATTATACCCATATTGACCAATATGTATATGTATTTTCTTTTGATGTAAGGCCTTTATGATCGACAATGACATTGTTATTGATATTGATGGAATATTTTCTATTGGGGAATGGTATCAATGGTTCCCCAAGTGGGTCAATAAGGCACACAATAACATAGTGGGAAATACCTAGTGGGTCTATAGTGTAACATTTTGGATATATGATGTGTTGGTAACAACCTATAAATGATTCTCTGGTTTTTCATCAAATAACACACCACATTAGCAAACCATGTGATGGAGATTTACTAGATACACATCTATATTATGGTGATTCCAGTTGAATACACCTAATTGGTTCATTTATTAAATGTGTCACGTAAAAACTATATGGGATTTTAACTTTATAAAGATTATTGTAATTCACTCTAAATAAGTATTGTGAATATGGTTTCTTAACATGATTAAACTTTGATGATGTTTTAGGGGATCAGTCTATGTGATTACTCCTGAGAGAATTTTCCTTATAGTGGATATTCAGTGAGTATTAGTTCCCTCTTTTTAAATTTATCATGATATTAAAATGTATAGGTCTATTTCACCCTAGTTTATGCATTGAAATGTATGGTTCATTTGGATTAGAAAAGGTGATAGGAGGTTTCCCATTATATATGACCTTGTGATATATAGTTGGGATAAGTGGGAGACTTAGCTACCATTAGTCCCAGCTTGAACATTAGTCAGTTATATTACTTGAAAAAATACAGGTAACCATGAGAGGGGTTATCCTGACTCTGTGAGTCATTTATTAATGGAAGCTTGGTTGGATGATTTTAGATCAGATTGATTCATGGAAGGTTATACTAGGTTTATGATACTATCATGGATAATCCTTGGGGTTTTTTTGATCAAACACCATAGGTGGTAAATTTATATTATTAAGGTTTGTTTCAAAGGGAATGGTAATATGGGTTCCTGAATCTTTTTAATTTCATATCACTTCTATGTGTAGTGAGAGAATGGGTGGAATATCCTGAGGTAAAACAACATTTGGTGGAGGATAAGTGTGTGGTATGATTTTGTGTTGTTGAAACATTAGTAATTTGGATGAGAGCCTCTTAGATGTTATTGTTAGGATGATTTGATATAATAAGGATTATGGTCTCCCTAATTAATGATGAAACTAACGATATGTTGAGTCATGTTTTCTGTGATTTGTTGTATATGAGATTAATCCCATTTGTGTTCAGTTGGGAACAAGGATACACACATGTATGTTACGTGTGGTGTTGTTCAAATCAGAATTAGTGATGGTTGTGTGAGATATAAGGGATTATTGGTTTTTAATATGATGTGGTGATTGTGTATTTAGAGGATAAAAATTCTTGGGAGTATGGAAGGAAATTATGGTTGTGTTTTCTCAAAAAGTTGCATGAAAAAAGAAATGTGGTGGTGAGTTCCCAAGTGGTTAGGTGAGGTAGGTGACCCTCTTTAATGATTTGTTTTAGTTTTTCTATGGTCGACATTAATGTGAGTTGGGACATGTATCAATTGATGTATCATATAATTTCATTAATCTGATTGAGATGATAAAATATACATACAATGTGTGAGAATGGAAGATAAATTATATATTAATGCATGACCCAAAGAAGGTTGGGTCATGGGTGTTACATGATCGACCATTGGATAGTTGATATGAGTAAGTGAAAAAAAATTATTTGGTCTTTTGTAAATATATTATTTGGGATTATGGAGTAATTTTAGATGCGTAACAAGCATTGCCATGGGGATCAAGATGGTTTTTAATGGTTCAAGTTTGATCAAGATTGGGAAAGTGTTAGTGCTCTTGTTTGGAGAATGAAATTTGAATTGGATTATTGAATATTTGACCACAATATAAAATCAAAATCCAGAATGAGATTTCGGTGGGTATGTTGGGATGTTCTTGATGTTTATATAGGATTTAAGGAATTATTATTAGATAAGTGGATATCATGTTATATATAGACACTGGACATTGTTGGGAAGAGCCATCTATAGGTGGACCAATTGGAAATTTGTGTGAAATTGTATATGGTGAGCCATAAACAATAGAAGGTGTATCATTTTGGAAAGAAAATGGATATTTTGAGATTTTTTTGCATTTATTTCAGGGAAAAAATTCATGCTCGTGTTTTATATTGATTATAGAGGAATATATGTTCTAAATTGGAATTTGAGAATAATGATTGGCACTTCTATAAAACTGTGCATTTACCTTATGGTCGGGTATGTGTTTTTTAAACTACCTAAGGGTCATAAATTGAATTCCATGAGCATTCGTTTATGAGTAATTCCAATGGTGTAGGATATATTCTTTGGAATTAGGTTATGATCTAATTCATTTGATTCGAAGAATCATATATCTGATAATCAACTATACAAGTAAACTTGTATGTCTTAGGAAACATTGGTGCATGCAAATAAAATCTCAATGTTTTAGTATTGAATTCAAGCATAGGACCAAGTTGTATTAATTCAATTTCGATAAGACAAATGACTCACATGAGGTGCATGATGGTAGTCTAGAGGTGGAATGTGACCATTTAAATGGGAATTTATGAAATCAGTAGGTCAAGACTTATGAAATAATTTTCAACAAGACTTATCATGGATTGGATTATATATAGTTGGTATATTATAAAACATGATGTGTATTGATGTGTTGGAAATTAGTGAAGTTGTTTTAGTTTTTAATTTAGTAGATTATTTGTATCATGAACTGAGACTCAAAATAAATTTTTTATAGTTCATACCTGTTAAAGGAATGTTGTTGGAAGGGATGTATCACTTGAGAGAATTCATGGAGTCTTGAGAAGGCCCAAGGAGAACTTTGGTTGTTGCTACATCCATAGATGTAGTATGCCACCAGCTAGATGGTGGCTACAATTAGTAATCCCTATAACTAATTTTTGACAATATCACTAGTGGCCTAATACATTTTAGATTGTTGTATTTAAATAGGACAAAACTACATTATCACCCTCCCATGTTTTAATGGGTGGATCCTCGTTTATCATGTTTCTATAACGTGTATCTCTTGCGGTCTCTTCCCCATGGATTCCACTTCAAAACTGTTCAATTGATGGAATTTTATAGTTTCCTATTATTATCTATATATAGTATGTCTCTCATGTAACATCTTTCCTTATCCTCTCTTCTTTTTATTGATTTTGTATCTCCCAATAAATGGATTAGATTCCAATTAAACCACATCATGGTGAAATTTAAAAATAATGATGGTGCATTGTTTCTATATAGATATGGGATGTCCCGAGTCGATGTATGAGTGTTTATTCTCATTAATTATATTTTGGGGTGAATTTTTTTTCATTTTAATTATTATTATTTTTGTTTAATATTAATATTTAGTGGTTATAGGGTTGGACTAAAATGTTGGGACTTTTTCCCGGGTTGATTATGGGGGTCTAATATATAACTCTCTTATGTTTTTGTTTATAATTATTTAATTCTGAGGCTTTCAAGTGGGTTTTCATCATTTATTACAATTTCATTTAAATATTAAATTTAAATGTATTTGATTAATAAATTATATTTTAATTGTAATTAATTAGTTTCATTTTCTTGTTATGAATTGGAGGCTTGAAAGTATTTGATGAGTTTGGAGATGCTTTGAAAATCCTTGTTTGTAGATATTGACCTTGTTTTATAAATGTGGAATTGATTTAAATATGGTAGGATTTCATAGATACTTTCCCTAGAGAGTTTTTCTTTTGGATTATAATGTCTGTGTTGTACAATCCCACCATGGAGAAAACTAACATATTTAGTAAATTTATTTGTTTAATTTATATAGTTTATCTAATTTACATTTAATGGTTATTGAATGTATATTTTATTTTCATTGTAAAAAATTAAAATAATGAATGAAAAATCCTCCAAGGAAACTAAGGACCCTAGGAATTAGATTAACTCCTCTGTTGATAATGTAAAATTACTGAACTATGTATTTATTTAGATTCCAGGACACCCATAAGAGGGGGTGTGTTCTGATATTAGATTGACAACGATGGAAGGAAAAAGTTGGAAACTAGATACATTCATAACCTAGGAGGAAAGATCGTCGAAATAGTGAACATGGGATGTAGTGAGTTGGCATGTCCGGAGTGACCCCAGACATAGATATTTTTCTTTATCCATATATGGAGGAGTCCCCTAGTGCGACCATAACATGATTCCTAGGATTTTGGATGATACTTTTGATTATTTCAAGGTACGAGACATCATATGAGAATCATTTGTTAGATCAAAAGACCACTTATGAATGGGTATCTCTAGTAAGATGCATCCACAATATTAATGTTCTAGGAAAACCCCATAGTTGTACCTTTGAGAGTTCACCATGAGCAGGTTTTTGTATCTACGGGTAGAGAAGGTTGAGGGTTACATCTAGAACCATTTTCATCCATATGAGACTGAGGGGCTATGGATAGTGGGATAGTCATGGATAGTGTATCAACCACTCATATGTTTTGTTTTATTTTTCATTTGATATTCAATTTCATAGGATTATAGATAATCAGTCATTGGAAATTTTACAATCATGATTTCCTAGGATTCTCCAGAATAATTAGAATGTAAGGATAAGGACCTAGGAAACTCGATATATTTGGGATCTGGTTATATAGTACAATAAGGGTGGATTTCAATCTCATGTAACATATAGCTATTTAGATATGAAGGAGTGGATTAATAGATGTGGAACCTAGGATCTAGTATTATAGGGGTTGCGATCGTGTATATAGGAATTCCTCGGATGATGAAGATTCCTCTGACATTGTGATCCCACCGTGAATTCTTAGCTGTTGGGATTGAAATGGAGATACTAGTATACCATTGAGAATTACCTCTTTGACCATGATTTGAATGGGAGTATGAGGTTTTGAGCAGGTTTATACCCCCAATCATGGGATTATAACATCTCAATGATGAATGTTGGATCCCCTCCATTGATTACTTTGTTACCCCACTAGGATCAGGTGGGTGTACTAGTGATTTATGAAAAAAGGACCCATGAGATGTTGGCTTCCCAGAATAATGAATATGGGGTCCATAGAGTCTATTACATTTTATTTAATAGCATTCACTAGAATCAATAATTCTTGTAAATATAAGGTTTCCCTTCCACAACCCCTCTCGTATAAATTAGACATCCGCATGACAATGATGAATGTACATGTATTAGAGTGGGGTATAGAGTAAGGGAATGGGGATGAGAGATTCATGGATATTCCCTGATGTATTTTAATCAACATGGTCAAATAATGAATGTGGGTTCTCTAATTAGTGGACATAGTATCCCCTAAGGTGATTCTCATGTGCTAAGACACTCTATCACTGGTCGATATCGGTATAGTGGATCAGTGTCACAAACTTGTGGATTGATGATGTTTGAGGGGCTTTGCCTGGTTTAAATACAAGTACAAATGAGGATGTTGAGGTATTGTTTTTCATAGTCATCATGAAATTCTTTAAAAAATTATGTCATCAGTTCAAGAAAGTTATTTTTGTTTATTTATTTATTGTTGTTTACTTATTTTTTATGTTCATGTCACAATAGCATAACACAAATTTAATGGTATATTATGAGGCCATGTTGGAGTTGACCTACTATTCAATGTGCTCAAAACCTACTCAAGATTCATTACACTAGGGGTACTTGATAATACTCTCACTTGATTATTTAATAATGTTTGGATGACGACCAAATTGATTTAGTGACATGACATAAAAAAAGACGTAAAACATGGTAGGAGGTATAACTCATGTATGGAAAGGATAAAACATATTTGTTTTATGTTATTCTCTTATGTATATGTAACTAGCTTATTTGGTGCTAATTATATATTTAGAAAGTAAGTTTGATCCTATAAAACAATTAATTTATTACATAATATATATATATATATTTATTTATATTTATAGGCTTTTTAGTTCCTATGTGTTCTATTAAGCCTGATTATTTACATATTATTATATAATTTATGTAGGTGAATAGTGTCCCATGGAACTTTCTTATACCCCCACTTCTAGTTGGAATATTTTTGTGTATGGGTCGTCATGCATGAGTTCACATAGAGAATTTGAAAACTTCTAATTAAAGTGAGTTGGGTCTGGGTGTTACAAAGTTCTAGAAGATAATTTTTTACTTTTCTGGATATTTAGGACCTCGTAGTCAGTATATAGGGATTTGTTAGATCTTATGATAGATACTAGGATGGGTCTTCATGAACACCAACATCATTATTGTAACACCCCAGGTAAATAAAGAATATGACATTTTCATATTTATCCCTATTTGTGAATAAAATATTAATATGACTTTAAAGGGGACGCTATGCTCGATGGCGTACCCAACACACAACAACGAGTTTCTTGGGAATCTTACGTTGCACTCTAATAATATTATTTTAAATGGAAGTTAACATGTAGTCGTTGTATTGGCGGGAATGGATAGAAATAACTAAAATATGATTATATATGTTCTTAAATATTTTTACATTTATACAATAAAAGATAAAGGCTTAAAATACGGAAAGAATTAAATTTTAGGCGTATATGCCCTAGTTTTCACTAAAGGCTCACTTATCACCTTTTGATGTTGAAACATCATTAAATATAGTTTTGTTCACTCTTAAACATTATTTTGGACCAAATAAAACTCTTACTAAGAATCAGGACATCAAATTTTACTTTGTGTAATTTTTTTGTATTTTTCCGATAGAGTTCATTTTTTTAATGAATAGTGTAAAATGTTGTGTTTTAACTCAAAACCACTTTTTAATCTAATTTATTTATATGATTAGATTATATTTTTAATTGGTTTTAAAGTGAAATTAGAAAATATTTTTACCATTAAATCCAATATTGGTCATTGGAATCAATTTCACTTTGAAATCAGACTAAAACTAGTGTCAATCTTTTGATACTTATTGTTTCATAAAACACGCTATTTGTCACGACAGCGGGAATTAATTATTAAATTAATTAATGTTACTTATATGTTTTGAATTTTGTAAAACGGACTTCATTTTTGAATTCAGAATATCAAATATAGCTTAGGGTGAATTTTTGGGATTTTTCTGAAAAACTTCAATTTTTGATGAATAGTGAAACCACTAAGTGGTACTTATAAAACTGATTTTCCGTTTAAATGAAATTTTGCCATCATTGTGTTTAGATTTTAAAAAATCCGACATAAATGGTTGTCATTAAGAAGTAAAATGTGGTTCAATGAGATTAAAATAATTTTTTGGTGAATAGTAACTTATTAAGTTTTTAATCGCGATTATAGGTAATTACTGTAGTTTAAGGTAAAAATGATATTATAAGAATGTGAAAACACCATGACACTTGTCCTACACCTATGGGTTGTATCATGGCCGACCAAGACAAGCCATGGGTCAACTTGGGGACCCCATGGATCCACTTTTGTTGGGAAATGACATAAATAACATTTTTTTTAATGTAAAAGTAAAATTGACACAAACATGATATGTTTTACAAAAACAATTTTTAAGTGGGGTTATACAAGCCATATTTTTTATTATAAATATTCATTGGAAAGATAAAAAGATTTCCTACATCATAGTATTTTTTTTATAATTATTAGACATTAAATAAATTAAATTATTTATGACATAATAATGATGAAGCGATGACATCATTATTTGACGATTTAAATAAAATGGAATGATAATGTAAAATCTATGAACTACACATGTCCAAAACTTATTGGATGGGTGTATTTCGAAGCCATATCACCTTAGCCACGAATTATATCAATGTGGGACCTTTTTAAACCGAAAAACATTTTCAAATAAAGTAATATTTCTTTACTTTCCGAAAGTTCCCCTCCTCTCCTCTTATAAAAGGCCCCCACCTCTACCTCTTTTAACACACTCCTCAAGCCTTTGGCTCGGCCAACCCCTGCCCATTTACTCTCTACACATCCCTCTCCTCATCCTAGAGTATTTCCTTTGGGCATAATCCTTTCAAAGGAAGCCTTTAGGCTCAAATGAAAAGGAGTTACACTTTTAAAGGTAATTCATTCTCTCATGTTCATTTGTTTTATTTTGCTTCTCCAACCCCCTAAAATCTTTTTATTTACTTATTTTGTAACAACAACAGTATCTTAAATATACTAGTATGTTGTTATAAGATTTATTCGAGCTACACTCTCACACAACTACATCAAATGGTTAAAGAACATACGGTTTCCGTGGATGGTGAAATTCTGCCTCACGAAACGATGATTGTTCAATACTCATTTAACACCTTCAAAGGTGGCCATTATGATGTCACTATTTATATATATGATATATAATATGTTTAGGTTTTATTTATGCTTCTGTATTTTTAATTTTTGTCTTACCTTTATGGCTTCCATTATGGGTATACGCGATATCTTCATTTAAGGAAGTGCGGACTACCGCCCCCTCAAAGTGATTTGATTCGTTAAATACCATATGTGGGATGTATAAAGGATGGAAATATGATATTATATATGATATTATACTGGAATTATAATATAACTTTATATCATTATTATTCCATTCTATAAAATACGAAATAGAAATGAAAGTAGCGTTCATGCATACGTACGGCTTACCGTCTCCATGAACGGTGCATTTCATTTCTTACCTCTAAATGATTATGTAATGTTATAAATTCATGCATTTACTGGATATATATGACATATATGATATCTAAATAATGAATACAATTCTGGATATAATAAACATTTGGCCACACGAACAACATGTAATTGTAAGAAGTCCACTTTCGACTTAAGAACCAAATATCGGCAAAAAAAATATTATTAACTTAAATGATTACATAATGTTTATGACATGGTAATAAGTGGTATAAAAGTAATAATGAACATGAAAAAGGTTCTTAAGGAATTATAAATTAACTCAAGTTTATTATTCAGGAGATTAAAGAACGATCGAGTCAAGTCGGACCCGAGGTAAGGGATCATACTCCTCTCTTTCTTTTTAAGTACACTCTTTTATGTCATTCCTTTTAATGCTCATCTTTATTGTTATTGGGATGCCCTTTTATATTACTCCTACTGTAATATTTATGTTCATGTGATGAGAGACCCTATTATCTCTCATAAATCCATTTTGGAAGTTTTAAGTGGCGTCGTTTGGCTGCCGAACTTTCGTAAGAGATCTAACCTCTCTCTTTCTTTTTAAGTACTCTCCTTTATGTCACTTCTTTTAAGCTCCTCTTTTTAATGTTGGGGGATGTTCTTATATATTAATATTTCTTTACAATTTATTGTAATGTGATGAGATACCCTATTTGATCTCATCAATCCATATTCGGAAGTTTTATGTGGTGCCGTTAGGCTGCCGAGTTTTCGTAAGGGATTTTTCATCTCACTTTTATTCCCGTGAGATTTATGCTACATTTGCCACAATTTCCTTTGAGTGGTGTATGTACTTCCATTATTCTACTATTTGTGTAATATAATTTCCTTTATGAGTATTTACATCAATTATTTATTGTCCTTCTTTCATGGGGTGTATGTTTTGAATGATACCCAAGTCGGTAAGGGAACCTTTCACCCTCCTCTTTTTAAAAGACTCCTTTTGTTGGGTCTTTTAATTTACATGTTGTTATGTTGGGATATGTTCTCATATATCCTTATTGATGTAAATTTTATGTCCAAGTGATGAGATACACTTTTTATCTCTCATCAACTCATTTTGATGTGATGCCGTTAGGCTGTCAAGGGAACTTTTTAACCCAATTTCGATTTCTTTGGGTTCAACTTGTAGTCATTGAATATGTCATCCATTGAATATGTGTGAATGACCTTTTATTGTTTTACACTTAATATCCACTTATATTGGGTGTATATATATTTGTAACACATATTTTTGAGATTTATTTGTCCTTAATTTAAGGATACCTTCTTTATAAGGGATTTCATCACATTTGACATTTCTATTGATGGCTCATTGTTGTTATGCACCAATTCACTCTTATATGGTGTATATACTGTCCTTTGGAGTATTATATCATGAATCCTTTTATTCTCATGATATTATAAAATTCTGACTAAATGTTATTCCTCGATTATTGTATTCAAGTGTCTCTAATTTTGGTAAAACCCCTTTAACCAAAATATCGTTTTAAATGTTTTAATTATTTGTTCTTATTAATATCCATGTTTTCAAAATGGTTTTAAGGATTTATTTATATGGATATTAATGGTTTAAAATGTTAAAATCTTCAAGGTGGTATGAGACACTTTGATTCAAAAATATCTTTATTAAATGTTTTAAATGGTTTTGGAAATGGTTTCTTTTTGAATGGATTCATTATTTCAATATCCTAAAATGTTATATTGTGATTGAAATGTGGAAATGTTATGTTTCCTTTATTCATGTTTATGTGATACGATTATGTTATGGTTCTTGGGCACTGTTATGAAGAACGGGTGGTTCCGTGATAAACTAAGGGCGGGTGAGCCCGATATAGCTCTCCAATGCATTGGGTAACGCGAAGGAGTGAAACGTTAAGGTTTCTCCGAAGAGATTTAGGGAATATACTGTGATGGGTATTCCGAACGTAACCAAGAGGGTTACTCCCTACATAAGAATGTTATGAATGCCTCAAGTTATCTTTATGTCTTATGTTTTCTATGATTTATTCATGGTTTGATGAGGTATGTTAAAGTGCCTATGTTTTATGGGTAAAGTATGATATCATTCTTATGTATATATGAAATCATTTTTCCTTTCCATATTTTTATAACCTTTACTGAGCTTTTTATGCTCATCCCAAGTTTTTGAATTTTTTTTCACAGGTCAAGGGAAAGGTACATGATGTGACGATAGTGTCAAGGATGTGTCAAGAAAGAATCCGTGTTTTATTTTAAATAGGGTTCCATTGATGGGAAGAATGAATATTGTCTTTTATGTAACCACTTTGTTTAAATGTGGAATGTAATACAAGTTTCATGATCTAATTCTCTAAAACTCTAATCCTGAAAAGATCCTGAATGTGTAATCTTGTAATAACTCAAGTTTAATTAAGGTTTAAGGCTGGGGCCTTATAATTATGGATTCTATTTTACCATGGATGATATATAAGTCCACTATTTCCCTATTATGATTTTTATGATTTCTACTTTAGTGTTTTACATGGTTTATGGTTTTATTATTTTTAAGTAATTTTATCAATTATAACATGGAAAGAGACTGGTTGTGGATTTTAATATTTTCTTTTCAAGGAAAGGGGTGTCTCATGCATTTTGAGTATTCATGTATACTTCAAAAGTGATATGGGGACCATCTAGTGTGATTTTTATTTTCACAAGAGACAGTTTCATATATTTAATGTTTTAGAAAATTCCAATATGGAATTTTCCCTTATAATTACTTTTTATCATCCAAATCAACCTGTATGACATTTGAATTTTAATTTTATTTTGATGTATGTTCATGTGGATCAAGAGTGAGAATCTTTTTGATGTTAATGGTAATGTAACTAGGTGTATGGTACATATGGTTAGCCAAGTTGGATAGTAATCCATTTGATTCCCTATTAGAATTACCCAATTTGGTCATTAGTATTATGGATTGGCCACATAATGTTGTAGTAAACACCTATATAGTTTTTTTACATATATATGAGAATAATAATCTACATAAATAAACTATGTGCTTGTGGTTGGATAGATAATGTCCTCCAATTGGGTATTTCTTATTTAATATCCAATATATGTTTTGTTATATAACATTACATTATCTAAATAGACAGTGTTATCCCATATAGAATTTCATGAAATTTTATCTAACTATGTCAGAAAACTATGGTTCCTAGATATGAATTGACCTAAATAATATAGTAGGGGATAAACCTGGGTTAGGATTCTCAAGGGTGTAGTCCCATAGGCTGATTCCTAATATGAATTAGTTTCCTCATATGATATTTGGAATGAAAGGTTATTGTATATGTTTTGGTATCCTAGAGTGAGAATTGGAACATTTGTATCCTTAATAATTGAAATGTGAATATGAGGTTTCCAATGAGATATGTCCATCTTAGATATGGTTGGGATATTTGTGAGACCTATTAACCCTTATATTATTAATATAATTTATTGAGTTGGAAGGAATTAGAGATTGAGAGTAACCATGAGATTGGTTAAATCAAATTGGATCTCATTATTGGGGTATGATAAAAGAATTTATCAATTTATTATTTTACATTACAATCACACCAACATTTCATATGATACTTCATTTGGTGTGTTAAGATTATCAGGGGGTGTCTTTATGATTTAATAGAACCATGATTGGATAATGGGATAGAATATCAACAATAGTGACCATGAATTTCTAGGATGATTCCAAAAGTGGATAGAAAACAAATTTTTTGTATGAAATTGGATTTAATGATATGGAAAAAATATTAGGTGTACAATTTTTGTTATGAAATGAATGTTTTCTGGAGTTAGTGGGTGCCTTGCGAGAAAAAAGTTTTGTGTTTGTGTTTTGTATGGATAGAGGAGGAATTTTCATTACAACTTGGATTTTTTTAACGAAAATGGTACGAGAGTGGAACTGGGTATTTATCTTCTGTTTGGGTGTAGTTTTTGAAAACTACATCAAGGATTCTGTTATAATTCCATGATCATGTTATGAAGAAAAATTACAATAGTGGAGACACAATGGCTTAAAATTTCATTGTCAAATAAATCAAATGGTGGGGAGGATCATTGGTATTAAATTAATAATTATATAAACAATGAACAATATACTTTAAAATCATTAATAAATTTTTAAATATTATGATAATGGTATTATCATTTTTACAATATAGGTATTAATATTTTTTAAAAATGTTTTATTAATTAATGAATTAATATTATAAGAAATAGTAATAATATATGTATAAATATTATTATTTATTAGAAAATAAGAGAATTACATTCCATTAAAATATAATAAATATAAAAAAATAACATAAAAAAATATTACAAATGAATGTAATAATATTATGATAAATTTAGGAATAGTATATTTGATGTATTAATATTATGATAATATAATAAATGTTTTAATATTATAATTTTTTTATTAATATTATAAAAAATATTTTATTGATAAGTGTATTAATATTATCATCAAATGTATTATATATTTTATAAAAAATGTATTAAAATTATAATAAATTTTTTAGTTTCATGATAAATGAATTAATATTGTTATAAAAGTGTGGATATTATAAAGATTATACTACTATAAAGATAAATGATTTATAAATAAATGTATTAAAAGAATTTGGTCTCACGTAATTTTATAATAGAAATAAACAAATATTTACCTAGGTTATGAGGGAATCATTACATGAACCAATTACCCCAATGTAAATGTTCTGAAGGCATAGATTCACAATGGTTGTAAATATGTTTCTAAATGCCCATTGTGAATAATAATTCTTCCGTACTCCTGAATACTATATTTCTTGATGTAGTACTTATTATGGTTATAGATCTGACCACTACAATCGTGTATGAATCCTTCTATATTGACTATAATAATGCCCATAAAAAACCACATAAATATGGGGTCATTAGGGGTTGATCCATTGACCTCATGTTAGATTACGAGGGCCTATAACACTGTAAAAAATATAAAAAAATTATTAAAATTTATATATCATCATTATCATAATTATTATTATAAATTTTTAAATATAAAAAAATATTAAATTTAAAATTAAAATAAATTTATAATTATATGAAAATGAATATTAAAAAATAAAATAATTATTCGGCATTTTTTTGGGTCGAGGAAGTTTTTTATTATGGGAATAAATCGATCCTTTTCAACTAGGTTGATAGGTAACCGATTACATAGCTCATATTCCCTGTGGATCAGATGCCAAATACATTATATTCTCGCATCAACATTCCATGGCCCACACCAAAATTTCTAGAGGAACTCAGGAAATGTGATGATGCCTTGAACATCATACCAAAAACACCCATATATGTCTAGGATGGCCACCCTGTACTATGTGTAGAAGCCCCATGTTGTAGTGTTCCTCATGGCTCCCCATGCCCAACGTTATGTCACGATGCCCCTCCTCCATGACTACAACTAGCCTTTCCCGGTGATGTAGTGTTCTTTTATGATAAATGTAATAAATTTTTTAAAAAATATTAATATTATAATAATTATATTTTTATTATAATAAATTATCTATACATAAATATAATAAAATTTATAAATAAATTTTTAATATTATGAAAAATAAAATATTTCATGTAAAAATATATATTTTAAATTTTTCTCATAATAAATTATTATTTATAAAAATATAATATTAAAATTATGAATTTAAATATTTACATATAAATTCATTATCATATTATAATTTAATGATATATTATTATTCCAAATTAATTATATATAATTTAATATTATATTTAATGTATATAATAAAAAAAATTAATAACTATATTAAAATTTTAAAATTACAATCAAAATATTATTATTTAAATCAATATATTTTTTATGTGTGTTTGTGTGTGTGAAATATATAAGTGAACAATGATGTAATTGTGTGTACCCAGTTATAAACATACACAGTCACAAACAAATACTTTCTCATAAACAAAAATACATAAAAAAAGACATACATACACACAAATACATACCAAAACATAAACACACACACACACACACACACAAACACAAACACAAAAAAAAACATACACCTAAACATACACATAAACACATTAACATGCACATATTCACAGACAAATATATAAAAACCTCATATTTTTCATGTGTTCTATGAGTTAAATTATTTATTTAATAATGTTTTTTAGAAATAATTTATTTAGACTGTGATCTAGGAGTTATCAATTAGTTTTATGGAGTTTTAGGGTACTTTTTTTTTGTGCAAGGTTTGATCATGATTTTCCCCAACTGTAACGACCATTTTGGTAATTATTAGATGAATGAAAAAAGCACAATGGGGTGGCACACAGTTAAAGAACATAGTTTATAAAAATATTTGGCCTTGCATAAAGAAGCATGTGATTATCTATGGTTTCCAATAACATGGTTGGAACACAGTTTTTCCAATTGTGTGACCAAACCATGATGGTGCCTAAGAGTGGCAGAAAGCCTTACATAAGTAGTGCAATTTTTTTTTAAATGTGAGACCAAACCATACCCACAATGAATTATTATCTAAAAATCATATTTAACAAACCATACTAGTATTTTTTGACATGTTTTTTATGACTATATAAAACCAAAATACTCCACAACACTTAGATAATAAACTATCATCTTTCAAAAAATGCTTCTGGGGGATAAATGAGTGAAAATAAAAAATAAATAAGGTATGTGATCCAAAACCTCCATTCATTGGGTTTATTTTGGATATACCCTTTTTTCTATGAGGTAAAACGTATATCTATCTTGTGTTTCCAAATCTATGGATTCTAATTCCTTTTAAATAATAATTAATAGATCATTTCTATAATAGTGACATATAAAGGGTGTCAATGACACATCACTAAATTAATTTCAATTTTATGATCATTGGTGGATCCTGAGAGGTATATTGGTTTTAAAAATTCACTATTGGTCAGGAATCCTCTTGAATCTCACTATAAAAAATTTAGGTGTTTTATTGGGGATATGTTCTCAAAACTCTTGTGATGTAATATTGTTCAGGTTGGTGTGAGATCATAGTTTTTTTGATGAAACACTCAGTGAACCTTGATGTTTGAAATAACATAACTGATGGATAAAGCTACATTCCGAGTAGTTTCAATGCATATTGTTTTTTTAATGATATAATGTTGTGTATTTTTGGGATTTAGACCATGATTGAGGTTTAATTTCATGTGTGTTCATGTGTAGCACGTGAGACCTTCTTTGAGTATGATCACATGTTTGTCTCTATGTGTGTGTGTGTGTGGATACTGATATCCTTTTTGATATTTTATATTGTATGTTTATATTCTATGTCTTATATATGTATTTTTTAATAAATATTGGATCATCATTTTTCAGTGTTTCACATGACATCTGTCCTAGGAAGACATGGCCACTACATTGGTGGGGTAGTGTTGATGATGTGATGGCTTGTCCCGAAGCTGTAAATTGGGTATTCACATGGCATGAGGCTTTCACAAAAGACATAAATTGGGATGAATTTTGCTTTTCCTTCAAGTCAAATAGTGGTGTTGTTCTTTAATATCATTATATTATTTTCCTTAAACATAGATGAAGGGGTTTTTCCTTAATGGATGTATATGATTCTCCTTAAAGGTGGATGAAATCAATCAACATGATCAAAATCATCCAATTTACTACATATAAGTTATTATTCTTACATGGAGATGAATAATGTATGACCGATGGTTTTTAGAGACTTTTTTAAATAAGAACACACATTATGTGATTGTATATTGTTTTCTTAAAATGTAATTATTATCCTGACAGATAAAACTATTCATGTGAAGTCTTGTTAATGATGTATTCATGGTGTCCATTATGTATACAATCACACTCTATACATTTTTCTCGATGTATGTGAAGACATTATGACATTGGATACATGAAAGATCCTGTCCCCAAAAATAGCTAGCTAAAGAGAATGGTGAAGTGAGATGGTATCAGGACAGAAATAAGAGAGAGTTTATAGTGTTAATTTGTTTACATGTCTTTCTTGTATACTATTTTGACATTTGGCTTTCACTTTACATAAATTATTTTACTATATAACTTGAGAAACATGTCCTAACATTGTAATAAAATTAATTATTTATTCTATTGTGTTTTTACTAATTCATTTCATTATGAAACTAAAGGTATATTCCATGAATTGATGGAATTTAGATCCTGAATACTATTCAAAAACCTCTTGGGTATTAAGATGCATTTATGAGGCCATGTTAAACTCTATCTTCAATTAATTTATTCCATTTTGGGTGTTATAATGTTTTATCACTTGAGTACTATCCTCTTTATTTCATTATTACAAGGGTTTTTTCATAGGTAGAAGGGGTTTCGTTAATTGAATCTTAGGTTAGGGAGTTTCGTGTGTGACTCAATAGTACTTGTGTGGTAAACCTCTGAGATACCATTATTGGGACTTTTATTATAGTTTTGGTACTAAAATTTAATGTTGGTTATTATCATATTTTATTGATACTTGTTAATGGGATATTTGTTCATTAATTCCTCACAAGTGGGAACATAGGACAACATTCCATGTATATAATCATGTTGTATGATTCATAATTGATATTTAATTTAATGATTTTATTTATTTTAATTATCTGGGATATAAATTTATTACTTGTTAAGATATATATATGTTACCTTTAATAATTATATATCTATATTGGAATTAATTATTTTGAATTGATAATGATAATGAATTTTCTAGATACATAATTATGATAAAGATGTAGTTAAGAAGATCCTTTAGAAAAGCATAGATGGTTGGGCCATCTGGTGGTGGCTTGACTCATATGATAGGTTTCAATAGAAATAAGCATTCTATTCTCTAGAACTTAATAGGTTGTTCTAGTAATAAATTTATATGGAATTCAAAAAATTCATTTTTAATTTTATAAAATTCCTCTTTATTGTTACATGGTTGGACAACATTATAGAGAAAGCAAGAACAACCCCACCAGGGATTATATTGTGGTTCTACCTCTATCATTGAATGAGAATTCTTTGGATATATCCTTATACTCATAATTTTCATAATTATTCTTCACATTCATTTATATATCTTGAAATTATTTATTGTATAGAAATATCAGTCATTTTACATTTTTAGTTTCTATCTATTGATACACCAAAAGTGATGAAATTAGACTGTATTCAGAGAGGTATTGATTTCCTTGTAGTAGTGGTTTGATTCAAAAATTTAGGCAACTTCAAGATTCTCAAGGTGGAATGATTTGATGTGATATTCTTGATTGACTGGCTAAGAATGTATCTTACTCACATTTATTGTCTTTGGAGGTTGTTATCATCTATTATATATAAAGGGATAATTTGGTAAATAACGGTGAGTTAAAATTTGTAGAACATAGGGTGGATCTAGACCTGAGTAAAACCAAATAAAATAGGGAAAAGTATCTGACTATAGTATTTTGAAAGAGATACTAGTATCCTCTCATTATCCTCTAGAGGTGGAACTATATTAGATTGTCTTTCCAAATGACTTCCTAGTCCATCATCCCAAATGGGGGTTGAGTTTGAGATTAATTTGGATCAAAAAAATAACCAATATTGATACCACATTATAGTATGGCACAAATAGATTTGGGTTAGTTGAACGTGATTTTGGAGAATTTAGTGGAGAAAGGTTTCACTATATTGTGAACATCTCCTTGTAGTGTCTAGTGTTGTTTTCCAAGAAGGAAGATGTTATTTTATGGCTATAGGAATAATAATGGATTCTAAATCAAGTAAATGCAATGAAAATGATCCCTTACCTAGGATTGGTGATCTTATTGGATTAATTGTGATGAGCCATATGGTTCTCACAGACCATTATCTACACGGGAACCAATTATCTATATTTTGTAGTAGATTATATTCCCAATACAACATTTAAGAGTTTTCATGTATCTCATGAAATGTATTTTCCACTCATATATTTACTCATTTTTTATTATATTTATTTCATATATCTTAATATATTCCACTGAATATAATATGAAATTATAAATCTAGGATATATTATTATTCCCACTTCAAGAACACTATTTATATACCAATATATCAATGTTTTAAATTTTTATTGAAGAGGATCAGTACAACGGGCTTGTGATATATGAGGCATCGATTCTTTAGACCCATATAAGTTTGAAGAAGTGGTGTCTTGGGCCCCCCTCATTATTTTTGTCTATATTAGGGGATTTGTAGGTTTATTTATTTACTATAGATATTTCATCCAAGACATCTACTATTTCTCATTTATAATGATGAAATTTACACATAAGGGGAATAATTTTTAGTGGTTAGATAAGTGTGAAAATGCATTCATAGAGTGCGAGATAAGGCTTAAAAAACTAGTTTATACCATTCAAGAGCTTTTGATTGTTTATGTAATATTTTTCGATGAATCAAGAGTTGGGTTGGGTTATTCATTTATGAATAGAGGTTAGATAGTTCTATATGGTTAATGTCAATGTTGAAACAATGAGTTTAACTACCAAACACAATGTATAGGGATGATATATTTAGCCCACACATTGATGTGTGTGGGTAATTATCTGTTCATTGAGAGGTTTTTTGTTTAAATGGAACACACAATCCCATAATATATCATCTATCATAATGATATTAAATTTAGGTATATGCATTAGGTGATTTATATAAAGACATTCCACATTGATATGTATTATGATACATGGAATGTTAATGTCAATGATGATTCTAATATATGGAAAACACAATAGAAACATGATATTGGAGAGTGGCCTTCACGGGAAGAATGGTGTCTGATGAGTTCGATGATTGAGTAGCTCATGGATGCATTAGGGGATCATGGTACGATGACATTTTCACAATAATTGATCAGGTGTTGTTTGGTGGATAGTTTAAAATTAATCCAATATGCAGGCTCTGAGTGTTTGTTTATGAAAGAAAACTTATAAGGGATGATTCTATTCTAGGGTGATAAATAAATGATGAATATATGATCTTAATCCACAAGTGGTTAGTATTTCTAGCTTTCTTAACGGAGGAGTTAATAAAAGACACTAATTCATTGAGGTGGATATTTTATACAAGGTATACTAAGATTTTAGATGAAATATAACTACAATATTAGTGGGATAGAATGTAGAGAGACATCATCATTTTTGTTTCACAATGGCTTACTTACTAGATGGCAATGGTCTAGATTCAACATCTTAATGTTTTTTATTACCATATTTTGGTGTTGATGGGGAAGTGGGATAATTTGGTGATTGAAATGATGTAAGGGATACCTAGGACCATGAAGACTCATGATTATATATAGGTGATAATGGATCATATGATGAAAGTATCCGATATCTTACTAATACAACAGACTTGCTATATAGATGAGTTATTCTAGATGTATTTGTATTATATTTTATGGTTTCAAAGAGTTACATACGTTATCATATTAGAAATAGATCCAAATATTTCATCAAATTCTTATAACGTATTATATATGGATTTTTGGTCTCAGTTAATGTTGAGTTTTACATACCATCCACAGATCGATGGACAGTCAGATAAGAAGATTTTATTCCTAGGTGATATGTGTAAGGTATGTGTCTTAGACTTAATAGGATCAGGGTATGTGAACCTAACTAGGTGATTATTTTTCATAAAATAATATATTCATTGATTCAATTTATTTGGAACCAGTTTCATTATATGTATGGATGTCTGTTCCACTCATCATTATGTTGGAATGAGGATAGTGACATACCAATTGTTAGGTTGAGTGGTAGGTATGAAAAAATTAAGAGAGATATGTTGATCAGGAAGTGGGTGGTTAATTATTACAGATTTATGTGATAATGTTTTGATAGTTATTGGTGATCCTTTGAGTTCATTTTTATTGATTGGGACCTCTTTCAGATAATTACCCAGTTTGGGCATTATTGTTTATAGAAGTAGGGAATGCCAGTCCATTGGTTTGTGGGACCACTATAGATCATCAAACGTATCATTGTAGATTAATACTAACTGTAAATTCCAATATATTAATGAGGAATTAATGATGTTTAATTCATTTCATTATATTAGAGGTACATGATTGATCTTAGGAATGTGATTGTCTTTGAGAATGTTCTGTTGGAATAAAAACATTTTTTTAGAGTTCCTGGTGTAGATCATAGAACCAAGTGACAACGTTTTTGTGTGGTCAATCTATTCAATTCTTTGTGTCTTATGTATATTTTGACATATATAAGACTAAATATCATATTGGGACTCTTCTGGTCATGATTAGTAGACAATGTTTTTAAGAAGGATTCCTTGTGGCACTTCTCTATGATGATAACTGTTTATAGGGGATTGTTGTAACAACCAAAGTCTTTACAGGTGAATTTGGAGTTAAATTTAGCTATTGATTCTGTCTTTTTCATCTATGAATTGTTTGGGCTATGTTTTTGGGGTTTATGTTTGGTTTCAGAGAGTTTTAGCGGCCTTTTTAGATGGAATAGTTTCCTCAAATCATGTTGATCATCTAGAAAACCATGCACCAAGTGGAAGACACACATGGGTTTGTGAAATATTAATGTGAATAGTTTTTCAATTCATACGACCTCTCGAAAAAAACAATATGAAATTATCTAGTGGAAAAAAACACACATGGTGCAGAGTTTTCAAAACTGTGAGACAGTAATACGTGTTATAAAAATAATTATATGAAAATAAACATTAATGAATGTTAATGATTTGTTTTTACGAGTTCTTCTTCCAATTAATATCCATCATGAATAAAGAGACTCAAATTCCATTTCATGATGAATTCCCCTCATTCCATGTTTTATTAATACATATCCATGTGTAACATCCCAAGTAAGTAATGAATAATAGATATTTTTATCTCTGTCTGTTAATGATTAAGATAGTGTTTTAGAGGCTTAAAATGAAAATAAATCCAATCTTAAGCATGGAATATACTAATATTCTTAAAAGATTGTTTTAATGCCTTATGATGGAAAACCATTTCTAAATCTATATTTTAAAAATTTTATAGACTATGTGTGTCAAAATAAACTTATTATTTATGATTGGGACATCAAAATTTACCTTGTGTGAATTTTTGGTATTTTTCTGACAATGTTCATTTTTTAATGAATAGTGAAAAATACTGCATTTTACATCAAAACTGCTTTTTAATCTAATTTATTTATATGATTAGATTATCTTTTGAATTGGTATTAATGTGTAATATGAATATATTTTTACCATTTAATCCAATGGTGGTCATTGGAATCAATTTCACTTTGAAATTGGACTTAAACCGGTGTCAATCTTTTGATACTTATTGTTTCATGAAAACACGCTATTTGCTCTGACAGCGGGAATTAATTATTAAATTAATTAATGTGACTTATATTTAATGAATTTTTTAAAATAGACTTCATTTTTGAATTCGGAATATAAAATATAGCTTAGGGTGAATTTTTGGTAATTTTCTGAAAAACATCAATTTTTGATGAATAGTGAAACCACTAAGTGGTATTTATAAAGACTGATTTTCCATTTAAATGAAATTTTTCCATTATTGTGTTTTGAATTTCAAAAATCCGACATAAATTTTTTTCATTAAGAAGTAAAATGTGGTTCAATGAGATTAAAATAATTTTTTGGTGAATAGTAACTTATTAAGTTTTTAATCGCGATTAGTGGTAATTACAGTAGTTTAAGGTAAAATTAATGCTTTAATAAAATAAGATGAGCTTGACACATGTCCTACCCTCATTGGTCGTGTCATGGCCGACCCAGACAAGCCATGGGTCAACTTGGGGACCCCATGGATCCACTTTGGTTGGGAAATGACATAAATTACTTTTTATTTAATGTAAAAGTAAAAATGACACAAACATAATATGTTTTAAGAAAAAAAATTTACATGGGGTTATAAAGATCAAATTTTTGATTATAAATAGTCATTGGAAATCTAAAAAGATTTCCTACATCAGAGTATTTTTTTATAATTTTTAGACATTAATTAAATATAATTATTTATGACATAATAATGATGCAGTGATGACATCATTATTTGACGAATTAAATAAAATGGAAAGATAATGTAAAATATATGAACTACACATGTCCAAAACCAATTGGATGAGTGGATTTAGAACCCTTATCACCCTATCCACGAATTATATCAATGTGGGACCATTTAAAATCGAAACACATCTTCAAATAAAGTAATATTTCTTTACATTCCAAAAGTGCCTCTCCTCTCCTCTTATAAAAGGCCCCCAACTCTACCTCATTTCACACACTCCTCAAGACTTTGTCTCGGCCAACCCATGACCATTTACTCTCTCCACATCCCTCTCCTCATCCTAGAGGATTCCTTTTGGGCAGAATCCTTTCAAAGGAAGCCTTTAAAATCAAATTAATAGGAGTTACACTTTTAAAGGTAATTCATTCTCTCATGTTCATTTGTTTTATTTTGTTTCTCCAACCCCGTAAACTCTTTTTATATACTTCTTTTGTAACAACAACAGTATCTTCAATATACTAGGATGTTGTTATAATATTTATTTGAGCTACACTCTCAAACAACTACATCAAATGGTTAAAGAACATACGGTTTCCGTGGATGGCGAAATTCTGCCTCCCGAAACGATGACTGTTCAATACTCATTTAACACCTTCAAAGGTGGCCATTATGATGTCAATATTTTTATATATGATATATAATATGTTTATTCTTTCCTTAAGCTTCTGTATTTTTCATTTATGTCATACCATTATTGTTTCCACTATGGGTAAACACGATATCTTCATTTTAGGAAGTGCGGACTACCGCCCCCTGAAAGTGATTTGATTCGTTAATACCATATGTGGGATGTGTAAAGGATAAAGTTAATGATATTATATATGTTATTATACTGGAATTATAATATACTCTTATATAATTATGATTCCATTCCCGAAATAAGAAATAGAAATGGAAGTAGCGTTCATGCGTACGTACGGCTTACCGTCTCCATGAACGGTGCATTTCATTTCTTACCTCTAAATGTGATTTAATATTATACATACATGTATATGATGAATATATATGATATATATGTTATCCAAATCATTAATATCATTCTGGATATAATAAACCTTTGACCAAATTAACAACATGTAAGTGTAAGAAGTCTATTTTTGACTTAAGAACCAAATACCAACAAAATGAACATTATTAACTTAAATGATTACATGATGTTCATAACATGGTATAAAAGGAATAATGAACATTTAAAAAGTTCATAAGCAAGTAGAGATTAACTCAAGTTTATTATTCAGGAGATTAAAGAACGGACGGGTCAAGTCGAATACGAGGTATGGGACTTCGTCTCAATCTCCTTTCATTGAGGCATATTTTATTTTATACACAACATTATTTTATACGGTGTATAAACCCCTTTGAATTTTACGTTTATTCAAAAGGAATCTTTTTTATACGAAGCGTTTAATAAACGAAAAAAGGGAATGTTTTTGTCATACGTATGCGGCGACAACGACTTCTCCACCGTCGTGACCGTTATTTGAGTTTCAGATTCCTCTACAAGCCATACCTTCTTTTTAAAATAAAAATAAATACCATGTTTTACTTTTCTTTTATTTTGTTATTGAAAATGGTTTTCACAATGTTTTTTGTGTTGTATTGATATCTTGTGATTGAAATGTGGAAATGTTATGTTTCCTTTAAGCATGTTTTATGTGATACGATTATGTTATGGTTCTTGGGCATTATTATGAAGACGGGTGGTTCCGTGATAAACTAAGGGTGGGTGAGCCCGATATAGCTCTCCAATGCATTGGGTAACATGAAGGAGTGAAACGTTAAAGTTTCTCTGATGATATTTTAGGGAATATACTATGATGGGTATTCCAAACGTAACCAAGAAGGTTACTCCCTACGTAAGAATGTTATGAATTCCTCAAGTTACCTTTATGTCTTATGATTTCTATGATTTATTCATGATTTTATGAGGTATGTTAAAGTGCCTATGTTTTATGGGTAAAGTATGATTTCATTCTTATGTATATATGAACTCATGTTTCCTTTCCATGTTTTTATAACCCATACTGAGCTTTTTATGCTCATCCCAAGTTTTTTTGAAATGTTTTTCACAGGTAAATGGAAAGGTACATGATATGATGATAGTGTCAAGGAAGTGTCAAGAAATAATCCATGTTTTATTTTAAATGTGTTTCCACTGATTGGAATGAAGAATGCTATCTTTATGTAACCACTTTGTTTATATGCGGAATGTAATACAAGTTTCATGATCTAAATCTCTAAAACTCTAAACTGAAAAGATCCTCAATGTGTAATCTTGTAATAACTCTAGATTAAGTATGGTTTAAGGCTGGGGCCTTATAGTTGGAATCAGAGGTCGGTTTAGATAACTTTAGGAGTTAGAATTCTATTAAATGATTATCCAAAAAAATTTCTTTGAAATGATATAACATTTGAATATTACCATGTTTCTTCATCTAAGACATGTTTTTTCAGAATTATTTTCCGCAGAGGAAACAGGGAAGCAGTGCTAGGAAGGCATACAGAAGGAAATAACCATCCGAATCAGCATCCCGAGATGGTCAGAATTGGAACTGAACAGTTTGTTGCAGTAATGGTGCAGTTGACTCAGGCTATAAATGGTGGTGGTATCAATGCATGAGATCAGCCAGATCAACCACAGAGGAACATGTTAGTGGTGGAACATTTCATGAGGCAACATCCACCATCATTCAGAAGATCATCTGACCCTGTGCAAGCTGAAGGGTGGATTAAAGCACTGGAAAAGATTTTTGATGTCATGGGGTGTTCAGACAATCAAATGGTTAGTCTTGCTATTTACCGTTTGGAGGGTGAAGCAGATCAGTGGTGGTCTATGGTTAAAAATATCAGGGACGCCGATGAGATTGATGCTCTTGACTGGTATGAATTCAAATGTATGTTTCTTGAGAAATATTTCCTAAGGTGGTTCGTCTTAGGATGGAAAAATAGTTCCTAGAATTGAGGCAGGAGGGTGATTCAGTGGCTGCTTATGAAACAAAGTTCACTGGATTGTCAAGGTATGCTCCAAACATCATACGAGATCTTGATAGTAAAATAAACCGTTTTTACTCAGGATTAAATCAAAAATATCAAAGGGCATTAGCTTCTCGTGAGTTTAAAAGTTATGAAATGCTTGTTCGATGTGCTGAGAAGGTGGAAATGGAGTTTGCCGATGACCAAGTGTTCTATAACAACCAACAGAAGAAGAGACCTAGGTGGCAGGAGAAAGGTAAGAATTCTTCAAAAAAGTATGATGGTAAGAGAACTAAGTTTCTAGTTTGTGATAAATGTGGTAAAAGGCATGCTGGGGAATGTCTTCTAAATTCTAAAAAGTGATACCGATGTGGTAAGATGGGACATAAGGCTCGTGACTGCACTGAAAAGGATCAAGGTGAAGGTATGAACAAATTTTATTTACAGTTAGTGAAATGTTATAAGTGTAATGAGATGGGTCACTATGAAAACGAGTGTCCGGCAAAGAGCTTGAGTGATGGGAAGCAGTTAGACTACAAGCAGAAAGGGGTGGTGAAATCCTTTGCAACTACTTCAGCAGATGTCGGGCCATCAAATGAAGTTGTATCAGGTACTTTGTTTGTTTTTTCAGATTATGCCAGTGTGTTGTTTGATTCGGGGTCTACACATTCTTTCATCTCTGAAACCTTTTCTAGTAAAATGGGAATACCATCTCATGAAATGACTCCTGATCTTTTGGTAAAAACACCTCGGGGAAATGTTGAGGCAACAAGAATTTATAAGAATCTTCCTATCCTTATCTGTGGAAAGAACCTTCTTGAAAACCTTATTGTTCTACCTCTAGTAGAGTTTGATGTTATCCTGGGTATGGATTGGATCTCTATTTACCATGCTAAGATTGACTGTAGAGCTAAAGAAGTTTCTTTTCAGAAACAATTTCAGTTTGTTTACAATAATGAACCCTTACTTTTGATAACATATCAAGAGGCCGAGAAACTTGTAAAAGATGGAAATGAATGTTACATTGCACACGTCGTTGAAAATAAACGAACTGTTCAGATCAATGATGTGCCAGTGGTAAATGAGTATCCTGATGTTTTTCCTGATGAGTTGCCTCGAATAATACCAGATCGGGAAGTTGAGTTTACTGTTGACTTAGTTCTTGATTCTAAGCCAATTTCAAAACCCCCTTATCGAATGGAACAAATTGAACTTTTAGAGTTGAAGGAGCAATTGAATGATTTATTAGAGAAAGGTTTCATTAGACCTTGCACATCACCATGGGGTGCTCCTGTTTTATTTGTTAAAAAGAAATATGGTTCTATGAGACTTTTCATTAATTATAGAGCCTTGAATAATATCATTGTTAAGAACAAATATCCTTTTCCTCATATCGATGATTTGTTTTATCAGCTCTAGGGAGCTCAGTTTTTTTTCAAAGATTGACCTGAGATCGGGGTACAATCAGCTAAAGGTAAAGTAGTCAAATATTCTGAAGGCCGCGTTCCATACGAGATATGGCCATTATGAATTTGTAGTAATGCCTTTTGGGCTAACCAATGCACCTGCTGTATTCATGGACTTAATGAATAGAATTTTCCATGAGTTCTTGGATAAGTTTATGGTGGTTTTCATTGATGATATTTTGGTGTTTTATAAAAGTAAAGAGGAGCATGAAAGACATTTAAGGGTTATCTTGAAAGCCTTAAAAGAAAATAAACTGTATGGGAAATTCAGCAAGTGTGAGTTTTGGTTGCAAAAAATTTCTTTCCTTGGTCACATTGTTTCTAAAGATGGAATAACAGTTGATCCTGCAAAAACAAAAGTTGTGGAAGAATGGCCAAGACCCACAAATGTAACTGAGATTCGTAGCTTCCTTGGTTTGGAGGGCTATTACCGAAGGTTTGTTAGAAATTTTTCACGGTTATCTAGTCCAATGACTAAGCTAACTCGGAAGGGTGTTAAGTTTATCTGGACAAAAGATTGTGATGATTGTTTTCAGGAATTGAAATGAAGATTGGTGAATGCTCCAGTTTTGGAACTACCTTCCAGGAATGGTGAGTTTGTTATATATAGTGATGCTTCATTGAAAGAACTTGGCTGCGACCTAATGCCGAATGATCAAGTAATTGCTTATGCTTCACAACAGTTGAAAACTCATGAGGTAAATTACCCTACACATGATTTGGAATTAGCTGTTGTTGTTTTTGCTTTAAAAATTTGGAGGCATCATTTGTATGGAGTAAAGTGCGAAATATATACCGATCACAAAAGTCTAAAGTATATATTCACTCAGAAAGAGTTAAACATGAGACAGAGGAGATGGCTAGAATTAATCAAGGATTATGATTGTACAATTCATTACCATCCGGGAAAAGAAAATAAAGTGGCTGATGCTTTGAGTCGGAAAAATTAATGCTTCATTAATAATGTTGCGTTTGGAACATGATCCTTTGGTTAAGGATTTGATGAACTTTGGCATAGAAGATGTTGTTGAAGAAAGTCCTTCTGTTTTGTTTCAGGTATCAGTGAGATCATCTCTATCAGATAGAATCAAGCAAGAACAGAAGCAAGACAGTGAGTTGCAGAAAAAGTTAGAGCTGGTTGAGAAAGGTAAGTTGCCTGAATTCAACATTGATAATGATTGTGTTTTGAGATTTGGGGAAGAGATTGTGTGTGCCTTGTGATTCACAGTTGAAGAGAGATTTGTTATGTGAAGCTCATAGTTCTCCGTTTTCAGTTCATCCGGGCAGTACTAAGATGTATAGAGATCTGCGGGAGTATTACTGGTGGGATGGAATGAAAAGAGACATTGTTGATTTTACTGTGAAGTGTTTGACATGTCAACAGGTTAAAGCAGAGCAGCAGTTACCGAAAGGGATGCTTCAGCCTTTACCAGTGCCAGAGTGGAAATGGGAGAATATATCCATGGACTTTGTTGTTGGATTAACAAAGACATCTCGAGGTAATAATGCAATCTGGGTTATTGTTGATCGCTTGACCAAATCTGCTCATTTCCTTGCTAAAAGAGATACTTTATCTCTTGATCAACTTTCCCGTTTGTATCTTAAAGAGATAGTCAGGTTACGTGGAGTTCCTCTCTCCATTGTATCAGATCGTGATCTCAGGTTTACTTCTAACTTTTGGAAAGGCCTTCAGAAGTCATTGGGTACTGAATTAAATTTTAGTATAGCTTTTCATCCTCAATCAGATGGGCAGTCAGAACGAACAATCCAGACATTGGAGGATATGCTACGAGCTTGTTCTATGGATTATCAGGGAAGTTGGGACCAACATATTTCTTTGGTTGAATTTTCATATAATAACAGTTTTCATTCCAGTATACATATGGCACCATTTCAGGCATTATATGGGAAGCGGTGTCGAACTCCAGCTTTCTAGGATGAAGTGGGTGAAAGGAAGTTGATGGAACCAGAATTGGTAGAAGAGATGGCAGAAAAAGTTCAGCTGATTCAGAAACACATGAGAATAGCTCAGAGCAGGCAGAAGAGTTATGCGGATAAACGGAGGAAGGATCTATCTTTCTAGGTAGGTGATCATGTTTTTCTCAAGGTTTCTCCTCGGAAAAGTGTGATGAGATTTGGTAAGAAAGGAATGTTGAGTCCAAGGTTCGTTGGACCATACGAAATTCTGGAGAGAGTTGGATCAGTTGCATACCGAGTGGATTTACCTCCGAGTTTATCTCAGGTACACAATGTCTTTCACGTTTCGATGTTGAGAAAGTATATGCCAGATCCATCTCATGTTTTGAGTCCAGAGGTAGTTCAGCTTGAAGAGAACCTATCTTATGAGGAACAACTAGTACTGATTCTTGAACACAGGGAGCAAGTGTTACGGAATAAGGTGATTCACCAGGTAAAGGTTTTGTGGAAAAACCACATGATGGAAGAGGCAACATGGGAATCTGAAAATGCAATGAGGGATAAGTACCCCCCATTTATTCGATAAGTAAATAAATTGCGGGGACGCAATTTTTAAAAGGGGGGAAGGATGTAACATCCCAAGTAATTAATGAATAATAGATATTTTTTATCTATGTCTGTTAATGATTAATATAGTGTTTTAGAGGCTTAAAATGAAAATAAATCCAATCTTAAGCATGTAATATACTAATATTCTTAAAAGATTGTTTTACGGCCTTATGATGGAAAACCCTTTCTAAATCTATCTTTTGACAATTTTATAAACTATGATTGTCAAAATAAACTTATTCTTTATGATTGGGACATCAAAATTTACCTTGTGTGAATTTTTGGTATTTTTCTGACAATGTTCATTTTTTTGACGAATAGTGAAAAATACTGCATTTTTCATCAAAACTGCTTTTTAATCTAATTTATTTATATGATTAGGTTATCTTTTTAATTGGTATTAATGTGTAATATGAATATATTTTTACCATTTAATCCAATGGTGGTAATTGGAATCAATTTCACTTTGAAATTGGACTTAAACTGGTGTCAATCTTTTGATACTTATTGTTTCATGAAAACACGCTAATTGCTCTGACAGTGGGAATTAATTATTAAATTAATTAATGTGACTTATATGTATTGAATTTTTTAAAATAGACTTAATTTTGGAATTTGGAATATCAAATATAGCTTAGGGTGAATTTTTGGTAATTTTCTGAAAAACATCGATTTTTGATGAATAGTGAAACCACTAAGTGGTACTTATAAAGACTGATTTTCCGTTTAAATGAAATTTTTCCATTATTGTGTTTTGAATTTCAAAAATCAGACATACATGGTTGTCATTAAGAAGTAAAATGTGGTTCAATGAGATTAAAATAATTTTTTGGTGAATAGTAACTTATTAAGTTTTTAATCGCGATTAGTGGTAATTAGTGTAGTTTAAGGTGAAATTAATGCTTTAATAAAATAAGATGAGCTTGACACATGGTCTACCCTCATTGGTTGTGTCATGGCCGGCCAAGACAAGCCATGGGTCAACTTGGGGACCCCATGGATCCACTTTGGTTGGGAAATGACATAAATTACTTTTTGTTTAATGTAAAAGTAAAAATGACACAAACATAATATGTTTTACGAAAACAATTTTTACATGGGGTTATGAAGATAAAATTTTCGATTATAAATAGTCATTGGAAATCTAAAAATATTTCCTACATCAGAGTATTTTTTTATAATTTTTAGACATTAAATAAATATAATTATTTATGACATAATAATGATGCAGTGATGACATCATTATTTGACGAATTAAATAAAATGGAAAGATAATGTAAAATCTATGAACTACACATGTCCAAAACCAATTGGATGAGTGGATTTAGAACCCTTATCACCCTATCCACGAATTATATCAATGTGGGACCTTTTAAAATCGAAACACATCTTCAAATAAAGTAATATTTCTTTACATTCCAAAAGTGCCTCTCCTCTCCTCTTATAAAAGGCCCCCAACTCTACCTCATTTCACACACTCCTCAAGACTTTGTCTCGGCCAACCCATGACCATTTACTCTCTCCACATCCCTCTCCTCATCCTAGAGGATTCCTTTTGGGCAGAATCCTTTCAAAGGAAGCCTTTAGGATCAAATTAATAGGAGTTACACTTTTAAAGGTAATTCATTCTCTCATGTTCATTTGTTTTATTTTGTTTCTCCAACCCCCTAAACTCTTTTTATATAATTCTTTTGTAACAACAACAGTATCTTCAATATACTAGGATGTTGTTATAAGATTTATTTGAGCTACACTCTCAAACAACTACATCAAATGGTTAAAGAACATACGGTTTCCGTGGATGGCGAAATTCTGCCTCCCGAAACGATGATTGTTCAATACTCATTTAACACCTTCAAAGGTGGCCATTATGATGTCACTATTTTTATATATGATATATAATATGTTTATTCTTTCATTAAGCTTTTGTATTTTTCATTTATGGAATACCATTATTGTTTCCATTATGGGTAAACACGATATCTTCTTTTTAGGAAGTGCGGACTACCGCCCCCTGAAGGTGATTTGATTCGTTAATACCATATGTGGGATGTGTAAAGGATAAAGTTAATGATATTATATATGTTATTATACTGGAATTATAATATACTCTTATATAATTATGATTCCATTCCAGAAATGCGAAATAGAAATGGAAGTAGCGTTCATGCGTACGTACGGCTTACCGTCTCCATGAACGGTGCATTTCATTTCTTACCTCTAAATATGATGTAATATTATATCTACATGTATATGATGAATATATATGATATATATGTTATCCAAATCATTAATATCATTCTGGATATAATGAACCTTTGACCAAATTAACAACATGTAAGTGTAAGAAGTCTATTTTTGACTTAAGAACCAAATACCGACAAAATGAACATTATTAACTTAAATGATTACATGATGTTCATAACATGGTATAAAAGGAATAATGAACTTGAAAAAGGTTTATAAGAAAGTAGAGATTAACTCAAGTTTATTATTCAGAAGATTAAATAACGGTCGGGTCAAGTCGGATACGAGGTATGGGACTTCGTCTCAATCTCCTTTCATTGAGGCATATTTTATTTTATACATAACTTTCTTTTATACGGTGTATAAACCCCTTTGACTTTTATGTTTATTCAAAAGGAATATTTTTTATACGAAGCGTTTAATAAATGACAAAAGGGAATGTTTTTGTCGTACGTATGCGGCGACAATGACTTCTCCGCCGTCGTGACTGTTATTTGAGTTTCGGCTTCCTCTACAAGCCATACCTTATTTTTAAAAGAAAAATAAATACCATGTTTTACTTTTCTTTTATTTTGGTATTGAAAATGGTTTTCACAATGTTTTTTGTGTTGTATTGATATCTTGTGATTGAAATGAGGAAATGTTATGTTTTCTTTATGCATGTTTTATGTGATACGATTATATTATGGTTCTTGGGCATTATTATGAAGACGGGTGGTTCCGTGATAAACTAAGGGCGGGTGAGCCCGATATAGCTCTCCAATTCATTGGGTAACGCGAAGGAGTGAAACATTAAGGTTTCTCCGAAGAGATTTTAGGGAATATACTGTGATGGGTATTCCAAACGTAACCAAGAGGGTTACTCCCTACGTAAGAATGTTATGAATGCATCAAGTTACCTTTATGTCTTATGATTTCTATTATTTATTCATAATTTTATGAGGTATGTTAAAGTTCCTATGTTTTATGGGTAAAGTATGATTTCATTCTTATGTATATATGAACTCATGTTTCCTTTCCATGTTTTTATAACCCATACTGAGCTTTTTATGCTCATCCCAAGTTTTTTTGAAATGTTTTTTACAGGTCAAGGGAAAGGTACATGATATGATGATAGTGTCAAGGAAGTGTCAAGAAATAATCCATGTTTTATTTTAAATGTGTTTCCATTGATGGGAATGAATAATAATATCTTTATGTAACCACTTTGTTTATATGTGGAATGTAATGCAAGTTTCATGATCTAATTCTCTAAAACTCTAAACCCGAAAAGATCCTCAATGTGTAATCTTGTAATAACTCTAGATTAATCAAGGTTTAAGGCTGGGGCCTTATACCATGTGTGGTTATGAACAATAATTTTGGTATGTGATACAAAAACATATATTATTCAGGTTTATTCCTGATTTATCTTTTTCCCTTAATGAGAATCATTGATATGGAATTATGTATGATGATCTATAGATTGTGAATATTCATGATGATGAATTATTATATCATATCTATAATGGTGTCATATCTATACTTTTGATGAAATTTTTTTTGATCAATTAAAAATAAATCTCTAATGTAGTATCTTGAGAGGTATGTTGATGTAAAACAATATCAGTTGGCTTGGAATATTCTTGAATCTCATTCTATATAATTGATGTGTTTTGTTTGGGGTCCCTTATATCAACTACTATAAGGTGATATTGTTCTTATTGATGTGAAAACATAGTTTGGTAGATGTTTCTCTCAAAAAACAATAATGTTGATAACAAGAGACTATATATAGTCTATTCATTTCAAATTTGAGTCCATGAATATAGTTGTTAGTGTGGTATTATTTTTTTCTTATGTGATTTAGACAATGCCTAATTTTTTATCACATATGTGTGCATGTGTAACCCATTATACCATGTTTGGGTATGATAACATGTGTGTGTGTGTGGATAATGATGTCAGAGATGCTATTGAATAATGTTCCTTTCTATGTAATGTCTTTTATGTATTGTAGTGCAAACAATGTGGAATATGTACATTTAATGTTCTTGTTGATAGGTGACACTAATAGAAATGGTTAGTACCATATAGGGGGAGTTTGGAAAATGTGATGGATTTCCCAAAGCTATGAATTCAGTCAAATGTTGGTATGGTTTTTACCCATATTGGTGAATTGGGTATACTTGTGCATGCCCTTAACGGTATGTTGTGTTAGTGTTCATCAATAGTTGGACATGCTAGTTTATAAATTCTGATGAGGGGGGGGGTTATTCCTTAAATTTGGAATGTGTGTGTCCTTAATGATGAATATTATTAGTCGGAATGATATATGTACTGTAATTGACAATACATATGGTGTTTTATTGGCATGGATCCAAAAAATGTATGCCATGGGGTTTTGGTTGCTTTGTTTTCACATGACCACTCGATGCGTGATTTAATGTTGTTTCATGTCCATTTATTTATTATTGTGACATATTATATTATTACTGTGAAATCATATTACGGACGCATTTGTTGTGTCGTACAATGTTTATAATCATAGCTTTTATGAGAATCTGGATGAATGTAAGGACTTCATTATCAGTGTTATAGAAAAGGGAAAGGACCCAATTATAATGATCTATGATTTGTATCATGGTTATCAGAGATAGTTAAAGGATAGAATCCAATGTTATGCCACTATATTTATTTGTTTACTTTATTTTCTCCTAATACAGTATTACCTACAACATTATAGGTCATTGAATTATTTTTACCAATGACTTGAGATATATTCGATGACATTTTTCTAGAATTATTTATTTATTTCCCTATGTTATTATTTAATCTTGTATTTATAAAACTAATAGAATATTCTACCAAAAAATGGAATTCAGGTCCATATTACAAGATTGAAACCCCTTTCTGGAATGGAACTACAAATGACGCCTTGTAAATATGGGGAAAATAAAATTATTCGAGTTAGTGAATTACAATACACATACATACACATACTGTCACAAACCAGAAACGTATTATATCCCAAAAATAAACCAATGATGATCACTACTATCCAAAGGTATGTTCCCAATCTACATTGGTTGGAAAAAAGAACTGGGCTATTAGATATATAAAATTGGAATGACTTCTCCCTTAAATTATACTTAATGCATAACAAAATTTTCCAAAAAAATTCATACATGACCCATATAAAAGGAAAATTCCCGTGATAAAATTTTAGAAGAAAAAATAAAAAATTGGAAGATCATTGGTAGATAATTAAACTCTTAGCTCAACATCTAAATACCCTTCCATTCATTATATCCTCTAAAATATCTATCCTTTGAAACTAGAATAATATTACCTCTCAAAACATTGAAATAAATAAAAAACACTTAATATTGTTCAAAAAATGTGACAAATAAACTAGAATCACTATCCTCAAGTCCCTTAAGTCAATCCATGATTCATGTGTTGTCAAAAGCTAAACATATTTCTTAAGTATAAATATAAATATAGGAATGACCATAATAATTTCCAATAGGTCTCCACCTTCTCAAAGTATAGGGACCCCTTAGTAAAAAGGATTTTCAATACAATGTTTGAATATTTAGTATAAAATAGAATTTAAAACATGTTATAAGAAAATATGAACAACTTGAAACATGAATTTTTTAAATAGAATATTATATCTTTTAAAAAGAGTATCAAGGGTGATTAAAAATTTTAAATTATGGATTTTTATCAGAGGATTGGTGGCCCTAAAACCACGATGAAAATTAAAATAACCATTTGTCCCATTTATTAGATCATCACATGGAATCACATTCTTAGAAAAAATCCCAATGATTTGTTTTTCGTAAAAATACTATTAAAAAACACAAAATATTTTCCTTTTAAATATTAGAAATCAAAACACATAAAAATAAATCATTTTAATTTAAAAAAACACACAATCAAATTAATGCATATGTAACATAGAGGAACCCAAGAATTAAAGAAAAGTAATCAATAAATACAACAATGGAATCTATAGAAAAGTAACTAAACTAGTGGAATGTAATCAATTCATGAAATAAAATGCCATTAAGTTTTATAATAATAAAACAAAATCATGGGTGTCGTTTTTAGATATGGTAATAAAATGAATTTAACTACTAAAAAGGAACCTATGTTGACACTAATGATCATATCTCAACCCTAGTGGTCTCAAAAAACTATCCTTAAATAAACAACCATGGATCTCCTTTGATACCATGATAAGAAAAAAAATCGTTCTAATATAACCAACTACCTGCTCAATATAATTTAATTAGTATATCTGGGCAAAATTCAATCAGTAGCCTGCAACTAAACAATAAATATTTCTCTAATACAGGTCACCTAATAGAATCCTTAGACTCTTATAACATTTCCAATAGTTTTTATCAATCAATAATCACATTCATTAAGTATAACAATTTTTTATGTACTCACCCCTTACCTCTTACACGATCACATGGGAAATCCCCATGAACATATCCCTGGATCAGAATATAAAAAGAATTTCATTTAAATATAATTAATCACTCCACGAGGTAACAATGATCATTACTCATAAAATAAATAAGCAAGGAAAAATAATGCTTCTTATATGTTGTTAATACAATTTTACATATTTTTCTAACTAGGACTTTGAAAAAGTTTTTAGAAGGCCGATCCATTTTTATATAGTTTGGAATCCACATTTGAAATGATCGTTGAAAATTAATAATTTAAAATTCACTTTAAATCCCATTTATTAATCTATCAATTCAAATATATCATTTTCCAAAGGGATTTACCCTTTGAAATTAAATCGAATGGTGCTAAAAACCCCTTCATAAAACCAAAAATTAATTTTTAAAACATCAAGGAAACCTCATAACCCGATACTATTTAAAATTAAAATGTAGGAACAACCCTATTGGTTTAATAAAAAATAATTTGAAACCTCAAACTACCATTTATAAAATGATTCAATCCTTTAATATTCTATTAAGAATTTTAAATCTCTATTGTAAAGGTAAACAAGTTATTTATCAAACACATGTCTTGTCAATTATGTTAATTCGAAGTGTTTAATCTTTTTAAATGATAATTATTACCAAATGGAATTTCATATATATAATGATCAATAGGAAAAATTTCAATTCAGTAGAATAATTTCAAATGGACCACTAAGGAAATTTCATAAAAACATGGATGGTGGTCTTGTACCGTGCCAAAAAATTGCAATTCAAATACAATATCAATGTTATTACAGCATGAGGTATGAAACTAAATTTATAATATTTCATTTGAGGCAATGTTTTTATAAAATTTAACATACGAGTGTTATAATGTGACACCTACCTCAAATCAGAAAAGATCATACCAAAATAAGTCATTCCCAATAATCGACACACAAACAATCACGAAGGGACCCATACTAACCAAAAATTATATAATAAAAATCGAAATAATAAATTCTAGATCCAAAAGGATATGAATAAATTAAGACACCACAAATTATATGGGAAAAAATTTTGAAAGGGGGAAATATTGGGGGGGGGGATCTTAATTCAATGAATCTAAAATGAACCACGAAGGAATTATGTTTAAATCACCCAAAAGATGAGGTATAATAGAGGGAGGTCGCACACGACATGGGTAATGGAACGGTACTGTAATATGTGAAGGATATAGAGAGGGGATTAAATTTTAATGATGGTTTTAATGTAATAAAGAAACTATATTAAAAGTAATCATTAAAAAAAGGATCATAGTAAATCCACACCATTAATCCACATGTTTTTTCAAAACAATGCAGAAACCATGAATCCAACACTAGACACCCAAAAACATTTTACATGGTTTATATTAAAAACACACACGATCCAATGAGATATTTTCCAATCATGCTAAAATAATTTTCCTATAATGGCCCCCCATTCACAATTAAAATTATCCCAGTGCAACACACGTAAAGGAAAAAAATGAACAAAAATATATAAAAATCAATCCCGAGAAATAAAGAAATTTAATTAGTCCCAATTAGTTAATTTAATATATAATAACAAGTAATAGTGAAAAATAAGTTTCACAATTCTCCAAATCATTCCGATTAATGCTCCATGAAATTCACTAGTTGAGGAAAATGTAAAGGAAAGGGTGGAAGACTTAAAACCGCTTTATAATAAGTGAAATAGGTCTTGGAAAAAATAAAAAACCCAAGACCAAAAAATCCTAAAAAATGATCTATAATCCAAATAACTAGTACAAGTCATCATAAAATGATAAAAACAATAAACATGAATTGACCATGAGCATGCTAAATAATGGGATGCCAAATTGTTGTCTCTCCATCATTGAGAATTAAACTATATGGGTAATCATGCAGGAAAACTCCAACAATGAAAACATCACTAAAATATCAATTTTTAATAAATAACATAATATATTAAATGTGATTCCAATAAACATGAATATCCATAGAAACTTATTCTATAAAAAATGAAAAATTTCATGAAACACCTGAAGGACCCAAAATATCAAGGATATTGGTGATCCCGAGATCAGTTCTCTAAAATGATCCTTATAAAATACGACCAAAGAATCCAATTAACATGACACTAGGTTTAAAAAAATAAATAATCACCCAATAAAATAAGAGGTTAAAAAATCAAAAATTAAGGAAACAATATATGCTTCACCCATGGATTACAAACCTAGACAAAATGTGGAAAACATTGACATTATAACTGGGCTACCCTCTCATGGTGAACCCGACCAGATCTAATTCAACATTGGCCAGTATATAATCTTATTAAAAAGACACCAATACTTTCTTCTCCATATATATTCATGTAAATATCCGAAAACAATGGATAAATATCTATAAAATTAAAAACTCCACCATCACCTAGACCAATTCAAGAGGCATACTTTTCATATAACAGACCATGAACTCAACTCATCCATGTTCCAAAAATAAAATCATCTAGTACAAACCCATATTGTTGGAAAAAAATATTGAGAGACAATCCATCATTTAAAATCACTTGAAAAAATATCATTCTTTTGAAAAATACCACATTCCAAAATGAACAGACATAATACCAAAAACATTTAACATGGATTTAGAAACCACAAACACATTTTAAAAATTAGTAACTCAATCGATATTTCCAAATCTTAATATTTATAATTTTTTAAAACCCATAAATCCACTTTTATAATTACATGAATCCATAACCCACATTATTGTCCTCAAATGTATACAATATCATTTTAATCACAACCTAATTATTTCAAAAACTCATAGCACAAAAAGATAGTTTTAAAGGAATTTATTTTATAAAAATCCAATTTCATTTCACATTATATCCGAAAGGATTAATTTTGAAATAAAAATTATTTCAAAAAAATCCAATAAATTTTTTAAACAAGACTGAATACCTCCATCCAAAGAACAATATATCCTATAAAATCCTTCTTTTTCATAAATAAATTCACACAAAACTCACACACCAGATAGAGTCACACAAAAAATCCAGAAAATATATTATCCAAATCATTAACAGATTATATGATCCATATTTACTTGTCCCTCAAAATCCAAGATCTATTAAGATAAATTTAAAGGAAAATACAAATTCTATATAGAACTATTCCAAACATTCCCATATGTTTTTATAGACCATTAACCATCCATACAACAATTCATAGTACATTTAAATATAACATGTTTGGTTATTTTATAGTTAATAATTTCATGAAAACCAACCCCACATCACTCATCCACCCTCCATCCCATCCCCAAATATAATCCAACCCATATGTAATCTGAAACTATTCCAAATGGGATTAACAAACAATATATATTAAAAAAATCAGAATTAAAAATATATATCCCACATCCCATTGTATCATCAGAATCAAATTCAGGGTTAGTGATCAATAATCCACTCATGGCCATTATCCTATGTCTCAATGATCAATTCCTACTCTATTTTACCCTTACATTCCCAAATAGTAATAGGAATACTCACAACTTAATGATATCATAGTAAAACCCTGTATATGATATGATATATAATGAACCATCACATGCTTCCATACAAAGTGAAACTAAAACTGACCATCCACTGAAATGACGTGAATTCCTAATTCCCATGGGATGGTGATAAGATCCAAGTCATCAGATACAAACAGTGGTAATAATTTTTCACTTAAATTAATGCTGAGCAGAATATTCTATCTTAGAAAAATCCAACATGACCCTCCCATATGTTGGATGTGGATAGTAAAATCAGATAAAATTAAAATAATACATCTAGAAATAAATATTCAAAACACCCTTCAAACACCATTCTTATCATAAAATACTCAAACAGTTTCTTTTCCTGAAATCAAATCTAATAGTACACCTCTAACCATAAAAAGAAGAAAAAAGAGAACATGGACAAGGAAATCATTTAAGGGAAACACAAAAGACAAACTATTAAAATAAATGAATGTCCTTTAAATCATGTAAAAGATATAATTGGAAGAATTTAACAAAAATAAAAAACTATTATCCTCAAATATCATTAATTAATCAACCCTCCAAGTGAAGTTACAAACTGAATTCAATCATAAAACTAAATTATAAATATATTCATGGGAATAAAAATTCCCCATAGGTCTTAACCAACTAGGAATATAAAATCACTTTAATAAAACAACTAATAATATTATAGTTCAAATATAAGGTATAAAATATTTTTCAATGTCTTTATAAAATAAATCCAGACAATATTCCACAAGAAATGTTTAAAACAACAACAATTCTAAAAAAATGAAAAATAGGGTTGTTCAAGAATTTTAAAAAACAATTATAAAATATGAAAATGATCCTTTAAACCATGAAATGAAACTAAATGATAATTAATTCATCTTTTCCATGTATATAATAAAAAAATATTTTTCCTAAACCATATCATTGTTTATCATTTGATAAAAACTATTAAGAAAACTGAAAGAATTTTACTTTTTATGATGCAGTTTCACATCATATAAAAAATAATTATTTCAAATTAAACCAACAAACACTCAACGTGATTCATAAATCATAAAAATGAACCCTTGTATTTGGGAGACAACATACTAGAACAAAATTATTCTATAATTTTAAAATTCAATGAACTAGGGTAATGCAATCGAATCATGAAACAAAATCCACAAATTCATTCTTGAAAGGAAGTAGCTTCATGAGAATAATCCCAAATATCTAGTTATAAAAGGACTTAAACATGATATAGGGAACCTATGATAATTCTATTGAACATTTCTAATTCTTATTATCCCTATATAACTATTCATAACAGAATTCCCCTGGTATCCATCTAATTCCAAGGGAAAGAATTTCAATCTTTGAAAAATTTTACCCTATAGTTATAATCGTCATATTGTAGCCAAAAAATACACTTTGTATGATAATTTTAGAAATATTAGATTTCTATCATACATTTCACAGACTATTTTACTAGTACTCTAATAAAAAATCAAATGGAGGATAAAAATTTATAATCACATTCAACAATAATAAAAAAATTAAATTTACTCACACCTCAATTCCTACACCACATCAAATGTCATTATAAGGAATCACCCCATGGATTCACAAGACACAATTGGTATAAAATAAACACAATTGTAATATTGGATGGTCCCACATATTTTAAACCATTTATTATAAACCGTTATATGGGATTATCAAAAGTGCTCATAAAGCTAAGAATTTTTCACACGTTTTTAAATCAATCTTCTAATACCTTTAATATTCTATTTATCAAAATAAACTTGAATTTTTTTACAATATAATGATGTGAACAAATAAATTTTAAAATAAGTATAACATTTTTTCAATAAATCTATTGCTACCAAGAACCATTTAATTAATCCAAACCATCCTTTTAAAAACATCATGGAAATATCATAAGAAAATAATATTAAACATTTATAAGAATAAAAACCTTATTGGATTAATAAAATTATTTATAACATAATACAATATAATGACTCAGTCTTAAACATTTCATAATCTTGAATAAAATGAATAATTCACATTGAGGATGTCTTCAGGTTTAGAGTATTAGAGTGTTATGTCATAACATATATAACAACTTGAATATTACCTGTAGACACATATACACTCCTTCCATTTTTTTCATAAAATATAAACTCTTTGAAAAGAAGAGTCATGTCTAGTTCCATGTTTTATACCGGATGAATTGTCCTTGATCCCATCCTTGACCCTATTACACTTTATATCTTCTGAAAAACATTTAAAAAATTGGGATGAACATAAAAAGCTCAGTAAGGGATACAGAAAGAAGGAAAACTGTTAGTTTTTTAAAACAACAAGTAAACAATGAGTAGTTTTTCATAAGTAATAATTTTATCCTTTAAGAAGTTTTAAATAATCATCATTGAATAAAATATCTATACATACCATTTTGTAACCACAAGATTACCATAAAACCCCTATGATGAACACATTACATATAAATGTATCTTGGGACATAAAAATACTTAAATGGAATAACCATACAGTCGAATTCCACACATATCACCAAATAGAATAGTCATACGGCCAACATCCATACCTGAGGCATTGGAGGTTATAATGTAACCACCCATCCTGGTTTATCATGTCACCACCCATCATTTGGTTTATCACGTAAACAACCGTCAAATGTCCAAGTAACATTATAAAATCATAACACATAAAATATTGCAAATACAAACATTTCACTAATAACATTTAAGTTGAAATCACAATAAATAATGTCAAGATATTGAAATAATGAATCCTTTACAAAAACATTTTCAATTGAAAACACCTAAAAATAGAATAACAGATTCCTTTTCCTTTTAAGAAAACATTAAGGCTTATAGAGGAAGCCAGATAATGATTACGGCAGTGGAGAGGTCATTATCACTGTAGACGTTAAAAACATTCCATTTGTCATTTAGTAAAAAACTTCATATAAAAAAGTTTCCCATTGAGTTAAATTAAAAGTCAAAAGTGTTTATAATGCGTATAAGGGAATGTCGTGTATTAAATCAAAATATGCCTTAATGAAAGGAGATTGAGACGAAGTCCCTTACCTCGTGTCCGACTTGAACCGTTCATTCTTTAATATGCAAAATAATAAAATAATGTCAAATTCTAATTCCTTAAGACCCCTTTTCAATTTTATTAATCCTTTTATATAAATTATTACCATGTTATATACATTATGTAATCATTTAAATTAATAATGATCATTTTGTCTATATTTGGTACTTGAGTCAACAAGGAACACCTTATATTTACAAGTTCCCCATGTGGTCAATATTCCATTACATCCATAATGATATTCATGAATGAAATATCATATATATCATATATATCTAGTATATATATGTATTTATAATAGTACATAACGTTTCAAGGTAAGAAATGAAATGCACCATTCATGGAGAGGGTAAGTCTTACGTACGAATGAATGCTACTTTCATTTCTATTTCTTATATTAATGGAAATAAAAACTAATGATACATCGTTATATTATAATTATAGTATAATATCATATATAATATCATTAAATATATCCATTATAAGTCACAATTATGGTAGGAACAAGTCATATCACTTTGAGGGGGTGGTAGTCCGCACTTCCTCAAATGAAATTATTGCGTTTACCCATAATTGAAACCATAAAGGTATGATATAAAAGAAAAATATATATGCATATAGAAAACCTAAACATAATAGATATAATATATAAATATAGATCTGTCTTATTCTCTACCATGATAGTTGGTAGGAGATAATCGAACAATATTCGTTTCGTGAGGCATTGGTTTGCCATCCACATAAACAGTATATTGTCCACTGATTAAATGGAGGTGTGTGTATGTTTACTTTGAATAATTCTCATAACAATATCATAGTATATTGAAGATACTAGTTTTTTTATAAAATAATGTAATTAAGAGAGATTAGGGGTTGGATAAGTAAAATAAAAAGAAATGAAGTTTAGAGAAACCGTTACTTTTAATTTAGGTAACTCCCAATGGTATTAACCAAAATGGTTCCTTGAAGTGCCTTCTGCCTATGTTAAGGCTTATAAGTGGAGGAGAGGGATGTATGGAGATTAATTAGGAATAATTTGGATGATCCAATGGGCTTTAGAGGTGTGAGGAACGGGTTAGAGGTGGTGTCCTTTTATAAGGGGGAGGGGGGGATCTTTAGAAATGCTTGAAACAATTAGTTTATTATAAACTTAACTTCGGTAGCAAAAGGTCCAGAAATAATAAAAGTTGAAGGTAATATGACTCATGGTCGAAATAAAATCATCCAATAATAATTGAACAGGTTTTGGATATTATTATAGTATCTATAATGTTAGTTATTCAAATCATTTATTAATGATGTAAATACTCCATAATTTTTGTGTCATAAATAATTTGATTTATTTGATGTCTAAATATTATAAAAATATACTATGATGTAGGAAATATTTTCATATTTACAATTAATAATTATAGTCTAATAGATAATTTATATAACCCCATGTAAAAATTGATTTACTAAAAGCTTTTAGTTTATGTCATTTTTGTCTTTTCTTTAAATTAATTAATCTAACATGTCATTATCCCTCTTAAGTGGCTCCATGGGGTCCCAAAATCACCCCAAGTATATCTATGGTCTGTTATGACTCATCAAATAAGATTATTACATGTTTTAAGGTAATTTTATATTTCTAAAATATTCTTTTTACCTTAATTACCCTATTTACCTTTAACCGCGGTAAATAAAAGTCAAAAGTATCTATTCACCAAAAAAATTTCATCTTATTGAACCAAATTTTACCTACTAATAACAACCATGCATTTTAATTTTTTAAATTCAATTCACCGAAGCAGTAATTTTTTATTTAAATGAAAAATATAGTTTTTGAACTACTACTAAGTTGTTTGACTATTCATCAAAAATTGATGTTTTTCAGAAAAATACCAAAAATTCATCCAAAGATATATTTGATTGTCATGACCCGCCTTCGGAAAGATGATGGAAGGGGAGACAAAGGTCTCCGCCCATCCGTACTCAAGTCAAAGATGAGACAATGACACCCCGAGTCCTGCATCTAGCATGACCTGGAGTGGCGACTATCACCAAATAACACAAAAAGTAAGGTAATAGTTAGAACAAAACATTTGGGTACCCCGCACCACCATTTCCCCCTCTAGCTAGCTACTCATCCCTAACAGAAAACGTCCTGACGCTACCACACTCATCCTGTCTGCACACCCTTAGGCCTCACAACCATCCATATCCCATCCCACACACACCTGGGCCCCACAACCACACATCCATGCCCGCACACCCGTGGGCCTCACAACCATCCATCCCTACCCGCACACACCTGAGCCGCATCCCGAAGAAACCTGGGAAAACAAACCATAACCAAAACCCCTACCTGAAAACACCTGGGCCTCATCCCAATGATTCTTGAAAAAAAAACATGCCCAAAGGTTCGTGGGCTAATAACACACCATTCGAAACCTACCTGAAAATTCTTGGGTGTAAGGCCGCCTCCAGCCATCACAGCCAGGGGATGATGGAGCATGAAGGAGAGTTACTAGGGAAAACAAACTTCCCCATAAAATTGGGTGTCCAAAACTAAGTTCCCAACACGGGTGGGGTGCAAATAAACACAAATCATACAGTTAAACTTATATATACTGACACACAACCCAACCTACGAATACTCAAATAGATACAAGCAGGTGCACATGCACTGCTGCCTCATAAAACAGGCACTCAACAAATAGTTCCCAGCTTCCTTGTTCAAGTTATCATTCATAATAGTTTAGTAAGAGATTATCCCTCCACTACTGGGAAACTAACAGGCACAAACACAGATAAAACAACAATAAGAAGGAACGAAATCCATCATGTAATTTAAGCATTCACACCCGGTTCTCTTGTGAAGTCACATAAACAAAGGGATCTATGAGATCCCTCGAAGTACTCGAACCAAAGAAAAACCCAAAAAACCATTGGTTATACCATATTAATTCATTACCATTCCACCCAATTCATTATTAACTTCCCACTTTTATTCATGTTCACAACCCAACCTTCAACCATTCTGCCAAACACCACCACAACCAAGAAACAACTCATGCCATTCCAACCACACCATTCACAGCCCTGTTATTCACCCATCCATATTTGAACCATCCCAACGTTCATAATTCATTCTTTTATATTATTTAGTTCAACTGGGGTGATCGCACAAGATTATAGGCTTTCATATTCAACAGTCGAGTTAAAGTGTTTAACCCATTCATACAAGATTCAAATTCACCAGACAAAGCATAAAACAAAGCATAACATTGTTGTGCAAACAAAGACCCCCAACGACCATGATTTTTAGTAGGAATAAGCCCATTAAAATCATAACAACATCATAGGGAAATCATGGATAAAAACATATAACAACATTAACAAAATCCCTCTTCCCCGTTCTTTATGTGGTTATTATCTTCATTACAGAATTGTTTAACTGCGTCATGGGAACCAAAGAACACGCACCCCGCATGATACACAAGGAGGGGAGACAATGTTAAGATCCATAATTTTTTGATCAAGGTTCAACATTAATTCCTAGCATGGAAACTGAAAATTAGGAGTAACATGAGCTCCACATAACGTGATCAAGGAAAACTTCACAACAGGGGTACGACTCGTCGGGAGGAAGGGTACTCCTAGCCCTGGGTGATAGAAAACAAGAAACTAAGGGAGAAGAGAAGCCTTTAGGTTATAAGGACTAAGGTACAACATTCCCGAGATAGTTAAGATACAAGGAGGAAAACTCGAAACCACGGAAGAAGCGGGATCGTGGGTTGACCATGCGGGTGGGCCACCACACATGTCCAACCAAAAGGTCCCCAACCATTGGTGCATTTAAAACCGACGCACAACTCCTTATGCCCTACATGCGTTTATGAAAACGCGGATAAAGGCATAACCAAAACGCATGATTGTTCATTTAAAGAGGGTACCTCACCAAATTATTTAATTAAAAGACATTAATAGGATTTAAAAAAAGTTTAATGGGGGTCAAAACAAGGTTTAAATATCAATTCATGCAAAAAGGATGGGCTACTAGAATAACCCGTGGAGCTAAGGTCACCGGTAGGCTAGGTCTACCGGTAGACCAAGATATGGGTAGGATAAGGCTACCGGTAGGCCGAGGCTACCAGTAGGCTGAGGCTACAGGTAGGTGAGAGCTACCGGTACCCTAAGGTCACCTGTAGGCTCGGCATAACGGTAGACCAAGCTACCGATTGGACGAGGCTACCGGTAGGCTGAGGCTACTGGTAGGCCGAGGATACAGGTAGGCCAAGGCTACAGGTATGCCGAGGCTAGCGGTAGGCTGAGTCTACTGGTAGGCTGAGGCTACCGGTAGGCCGAGCCTACTGGTAGGACAAGGCTCACCCAAACATCAGATTTTCACCAAGTAAAAGACCCCAAAACCCCGGTACATTACATCAGATACTTCTCAAACTAATCTCATCCCCAAGAATATAAGAACAAACCAGAAAGGGGAAAAGATAGGTCTAAACAACCACCCTCTAAAGATACTTCTCAGGGTCAAACCCATGAGTTGTTCGAAAGCTAGAACAGAACACCCCCTACAACCAAGAATACTCCCCCAAGAGTTATCAATCCCAAACATCCACAACAAGCACAAGGATCACATTTTCCAAAACATGAGTTTGGGAGTCCCCTTCTACATGTCAGTATATTATCCTCTTTGGGTTGCACTGACTCACTTGCACGGGTTTAATCGCATCCACATTAATGCATCCTGATTAGCAGTTATGATTTTCCATCATCACACATTCGGACACACACACAAAGAGTGAACAGGGAATAGATCATCTCATAGCTAAGAAAAACAAGAAATTCATATATTAAAGCACAAGGTAAAACTTCTCAACAATTTTCAGAACAAAAACAACAAGGAAGTCAAAACAGCTATGGGTAATGAACGCGTAACTGGGCCTCCCGCTCCCATGTGCTCTCCTCAAGGCCACCATGCCTCCACAATACATGAACCAAGGGGATGGTTCATCCATGAATCACTTTCTCTTTACGATCCTTGATCTTGATCAGTCGTTATACAAATGTTGCATCGTTTTTGACATCTAACTCTCCCGAATGGATGACATCGGAGTCATCGTGTAGATATCGACGGTGTTGGGAGACATGAATGACGTTGTGAACATTCTCCAACATAGGTGGTAAGGGTAGCTGATACGCCACATCACCCACTCATCCTAGCACCTCGAAAGGTCCGATGAACCTAGGGGAGAGCTTACTCCCCTTCCCAAACCTTCACTGCCAACATCGAGGGGAATCCTTCAAGAACACATGATTTCCAACCTTGAACTCCAAGGGCCTCCTCCTACGAATGACATAAGACTTCTTCCAGTCTTGGGATACCTTCATCCTCTCACGCACGAGCTGAACCTTCTCAGTGGTTCCCTACACCACTTTTGGCCCACGAACAGCTGCTTCCCCAATCTCTGTCTAGAAAACGGCTGAACGACACGACCTTCTATACAATGCCTCAAACAGTGTAATGCCCATAGTGGAGTGGAAGCTATTGTTATAAGAAAACTCCGCTAGAGGCAAGTTTCATGCCCATGATCCCCCAAAATACAGAACACATGCCCGCAGAATGTCTTCCAACATCTGTATTGTTCATTCTGTCTGCCCATCTGTCTGAGGGTGTAAAGAAGTGGTAAGGCGTAGCTGGGTGCCAAAGGCATGCTGTAATCCCATCCAGACACGTGAGGTAAACCGTGTGTCTCGATTGGAGAAAATAGATCTCTGAATCCCATGCAACCACACCACCTCATCGATGTACCTTTGGGCTATGGTACTCAGCGTGCTCGACTCCTGAATCTCCATGATGTGAGGAGATTTTGTCAACTGATCCACCTCTACCCAGATGGCATCATAGCCTCCCTGAGCCCTGGGTTTCCTTGTGACAAAGTCCATCCAGATGTCAGCCCAGTTCCACTCGGGAACATCTAAAGGCTAAAAAAACCCTCCAGGAAAATGGTGTTCAACCTTCACTTGCTGACACACTAGTCACTTATCCAAAAACTCTACCACCACCCACATTACATTGGGCAACCAAAATTGTCCCCTCATGCCTTGGTACATCATTGAGACCCCTGAATTTACATCTAAAGCCAATCCATGGAACTCAAGGAGAACTCCTTTATGCATCATCTCTAAAACAAATAGCCACCCATTGAAAAACATCTACTGCTGACCATCCTCAGACCATCCCTCAAGAGCATTTCCCAGATAAACATGATCTTGAATCACTTGTACCTCCATGTCCCCCCACTAAGACTCCTCCACCTGCACCACTAAAGTGGAAACTATAGTCATATGACACAGACAACCTCTTCCACCTTCCACCCTTGAATCTAGATGAAAGGCCGCTAACTCTTATATCGCTCTCCAAGCATCTGCAGATTCCTGAACTACTTCCTTCTGCGATTTCATGCTTAGGGAATCTGCCACAAAATTACCCTTTCCCTTAGTATAAGAGATCTCGAAGTCATAGTATTGGAGGAACCCAACCCATATCTGTTTCCACAAGATAAGATCCCATTGGGAATAGACATAACAGAAGCTCTTGTGATCTGAGAAGACCACAAGGCACTCTCTGATGAGATAATTCCGCCATAACTTTAATGCGAACACCACGACCATGAGCTCTAGATCAGGGGTGTAATAGTTACGTTCATGAGGACGTAACTGCCTAGACCCATAAGAGATCACTCCTTGATGCTGCATCAGCACACATCCCAACCCAAGGCCAGAAGCACCACTGAACAGTACAAAAAAACACCTTCCTCTGGTAATCTATGTACTGGAGCACTAACCAGCCTCTTCTTTAGGTAGCCAGAAGTTGTCTGGCACTGGTCTCTCCACACGAAGGCCTGGTCCCTCCTAGTCAAAGCTGTCAATGGAGCTGCAACTTGAGAGAAGTCGGGCACAAACCTCTGGTAATAGCCTTCCAAACCCAGTAAACTACGAATATCCACAACATTATTGGGTGCTGCCCATGAAACAACTTCCTCGACCTTCAACGGGTCTACTGTTATTCCCTTCTAAGAAACTACGTGTTCAAGGAAATGTACATCATGCATCAAGACTTGAACTTAGACAGTTTCCCATAAATATGGTGGTGTTGAAGGGCTCCCAAAATGGCCCAAAGATGATCAACATGATCTTCCTCTAATCTTGAGTAAATAAGGATGTCATCGATGAACTCCACAACGAACTGGTCTAGAAACTCTCGGTAGACAGAGTTCATGAGGTTCATGAACATAGATGGTGCATTTGTAACGCCAAATGTAATGGCCACGAACTCAATGTGGAAATATTTGCAGGTGAATTCCATCTTCGAGATACCACCTTCCATCACTCTCAGCTGGTGGTATCCAGACTGTAGATCGATCTTAGAGAACCAACATTCTCCCCTCAACTGGTCGAATAGATCGTCTATCCTCAAGAGGGGGTAACTATTCTTTGTCGTCACTAGGTTCAACCTTTGGTTGTCTATGCACAGCCGTAGACTACCATATTATTTCTTTACGAACAAAACTGGAGCACCCCACAACAACACGCTGGGTCGAACAAAGCCCTTCTCCATCAGATCGTCAATTTGAATCCACAACTCCCGCAACTCAGAAGGTTCCATCCGATAAAAATCCATCGAGATCGGGCGATCACCAGACTATAAATCTATCCCATACTCAACATCACGTCGAGGGGGTAGAGTCACAAACTCATTGGGAAAGACATTATGGAACTCTCTTATAACCTCTAGGACATCCATCATTCATGCGTCCACCGACTCCACTGACACCCCGTCTAGCATAGAAACGAGTGGCTCCACACGTCGACTCCCCACCTGATAACTCCTCTCCCAAAAAAAACCACACACTGTCCATCCTCATTGAAAAATTAAATCCTTCCCCTATAGAAGTTGATGATGGAATTCACGGTGAATAACCAATCGATGCCGAGAATTACATCGTATTGCTGCATCTGCAAAGAAAGAAGGTATCCACTGGACTGATGCGGTCCCAAAATCAGTCTACATCCCCGGAAAACGTATGATACGCTGGTATGACCCCCAAATGGTGTTCTCAACACATGGGGCACAAAAAGTCTATCGTCATCCAGAACTAGAGCATGGGATAATTCTGGCGTAACAAAAGTGCGTGAAACCCCCGAATCAAAAAATGAAGAAACAAGAGTGCTGAATAAACTGATCGTACATCGAATGACCTCTAGTCCTTCTGGAGCTACTATCTCTACGGCGTGAAACTGTCCACACCCAGCTCCTCTTCCTCTCTACTGTTGACCACCTCCCTGACAACACCCTGGTTGAGGTCCCTGAGGAGAACCCTGGTTTCGGTCTCCTCATGCAAGGTCATCCCTCAGAGGGCCAGGGGCCTGCTGCTGCTGGAAAGGCCTCGCCCGCAATGAATGCTGATTAGGTGGGTGCTGAAACTGCCCACCTTCACCATGTGGAGCTCGAGTCAGACACCTGCTTTGGATGTGCCCAAAAACTCCTCAAGAGAAACACTTTGTCCATAGTCCTGTGGAAAAGGGGTGAGGGCCGGAAGCGCAGAACTGGAACTGATGAGGCATACTCCCTACTTGTCAAAACCTAGAAGGCCCTATCGCTGGAGACCTACTATTGGCCACCTTCCCCTTTAACGAACCCAGCTGGTTCCCCTCTCGTGGTGTGCCTACCTTCTAGTGCATCCCACCTACTATCTCGGACTTCTTCTGTAATTCTATGTACGTCAGAAGTGTGAATGGAGTGACAGCGTACTGAAGAGAAGGACGGAGTGCCTCCTCTAACCGTCTTTCCCAAGACTCCTCATCTGGAAAGAGATCTTGGGAAAATCTCAAATGATCTTTGAACATGATACCCAGCTCCCTCACTGACATTCATCCATGCTAAAGGGAGAGAAACTCCTATCTCTTCTCAGCATTCAGCATATAGTAGAGGAATTCCTCACGAAATTCCTTCTCGAAACCACCCCATGAAACCTCTTCCTCTGTCTTCTCTCCCAGGAAAAGCATCCACCACTGACATGCTGCTCCTCTCAGCTGACTGAAGGGCTAAAAAACCCAGTACTCTCTCGGAGAATAGATCTAGCAGAAGGTGATGGCTAGCTCCTCAAGCCATCCCTCTGTTACTGAGTCAGAAACGCTGCCCTCGTACTTCTTGAGGGTTTTTCGCTGGAAGGAGCACAGAGCCCTCTACCACTTGTTATCATCCTCATCTTGGTCAACCCTCTGCTGGTCAAATGCCTCAATCCTCTGGGCCTCAACCACATGAGTCTCTCGTGGATAACATCTTGTTTCCATACCTTCATGGTCAACAAATAATGCCTAAGCTCGAGTAGCAAGGGATTTATTTTGGTCTCCTTAGTATTATTATTAAATTTTTCTCCCCAAGGTGGACCAAAAAAATTTAAAAAGACAATTATTATGATTCATTTACCTTTCCTAGGGTCTCTACCCGGAAATAAAATTAGTCTCACATGTTCGTTTGATAGGCTCAGCGTCCTTGCATCGGATCACGGGGGGCCCTAAAATCTCGTGTCCTAGCTGGTCCTCCCTGATCTATTTCATGAACCAAGATCACCTAACATTGTTTCCCTACCATCCCATGCAATCCTCACTGTGCCTTACTCCAGACTCCATCCTATCCCTCAACCTCTTCCCTTTGAAACCATTCTGTCATGACCTGCCTTCGGCATGACGATGGAAGGGGCGACAAAGGACCCCACCCTTCCTTCCTCAAGTCAAAGATGAGATAATGACCCCCCGAGTCCCGCCTCCAGTAGGCCCCAGAATGGTGACTAGCACCAAATAGCACAAGAAGTAAGGTAATAGTTAGAAAAAAACATTTGGGTACCCCGCACCACCATTTCCCCCTCTTTCATGTTGCACATCAGTAACGCCAAACATCCTGACGCTACCACACACTTCCTGCCCGCACACACTCGGGCCTCACAACCATCTACATCCCTGCCCACACACACCTGGACATCACAACCACACATCCTTGCCCGCACACCCCTAGGGCTCACAACCATACACCCCTGCCCGCACACACCTGAGCCTCATCCCGAAGACACCTAGGAAAACAAACCACAACCAAAACCCCTGATCGAAAACACATGTGCCTCATCCCAATGATTCTTGGGAAAAATATCGGCCCGAAGAGTCCTGGGCTAACAACACACCAATCGAAACCTACCCGATGAATCATGGGTGTAAGGTCACCTCCATCCATCACAACCGAGGGAAGAGGGAGCAGGAAAGAGAGTAACTAGGGTAGAACACCCTTCCCCATGAAATGGGGTGTCCGCCACTAAGTTACCAGTGCGAGTGGTGTTTGAAAAAACACAAAACATATAGTTACACATATATATACCAACACACAGACCAACGTATGGATCCTCTAATAGATACAAGAAGGTTTACAAGCACTGCTGCCTCAGAAAACAGGCACACAACAAACAGTTCCCAGTTTCCGTGTTCAAGTTATCATTCATAATTGTTTTGTAAGAGTTAATCCCTCCCCTACTAGGAAACTAACAGGCACAAACATAGATGAAACAACAATAAGAAGGAATTAAATCCATCGAGTAATTTAAGTATTCACACCCGGTTCTCATTTGAAGTCACATCAACAAAGGGATTATTGAGATCCCTTGAAGTACTGGAACCAAACACAAACCCAACAAACCATTGGTTATCCCACATTAATTCATTACCATTCCACCCAGTTCATTATTAACTTCCCACGTTTATTCATGTTCACAACCTAACCGACAACCCTGCTGCCAAACACCACCACAACCACGCAACAACTCATGCCATTCCAACCACACCATTCATAGCCTCATTGTTCACCCATCCATATATGAACCATCCCATCATTCATAATTCATTCTTTTATATTATTTAGTTCAATTGGGGTGTTCACACAAGATTATGGGATTTCATATTCAATAGTCGAGTTTAAGTGTTTAACCAATTCATACATGATTCCCATTCACCAGAAAAAGCATAAAATAGAGCATAACATAGGTGTGCAAACAAAGACCCCCAAAGGCTGTGATTTTTAGTAGGCCTAAGCCCATTAAATTCATAACAACATCATAGGGAAAGCATGATTAAAAACATGTGACAACATTAACAAACTTCATTGTCCTCATTCTTTAACCGGTTATTATCTCCATTATAGATTTGGTTAACTGCATCGTGGGAACCATAGAATACCCACTACGCATGATACACAAGGAGGAGAGACAAAGGTAAGATCCATACTTGATTGATCAAGGATCGACGTTAAGTCCTCTCATGGAAATTGGAAATCAGGAGTAGTAGGAGCTCCATGGAATGCGATCAAGGAAAAAATCGAAACAGGGGTACGACTCGTCGGGAGGAAGGGTACTCCAAGCGTAGGGTGATAGAAAACAAGAAACTTGGGGAGAAGAGAAGCCTTTAGGTTATAATGACTAAGATATAACATTCCTGGGATGGTTAAGATACTGAGAGAAAAACTCGAAACCGTGGAAGAAGCGGGATCGTGGGTTGACCACACGGCTGGGCCACCCCACACATCCAACCAAAAGGTCCCCGCCCTTCGGGGCAGTTAAAACCGATGCACACCTCCTTATGCCCTATAGGAATTTCTGAAAACATGGTAAAAGGCATGACCAAAACAAATTATTTTTCATTTAATGAGGGTACCTCACCAAATCATTTAATTAAACGACATTAATGGGCTTTAAAATAGGTTTAATAGGGTCAAAACAAGGTTTAAAACTCAATTCGCGCAAAAAGGTGGGGCTACTGGAAAAACCCATGGAGCTAAGGTCACCGGTAGGCTAGGTCTACTGGTTGACCAAGCTACCGGTAGGCCAAGGCTACCGATAGGCGAGAGCTACCTGTACCTTAAGGTCACCGGTAGGTGAGTTCTACCGGTAGACCATGCTACCGGTAGGCCGGGGCTACCTGTAGGCCGAGGCTACCTGTTGGCCAGGGATACCAGTAGGTAGAGGCTACCGATAGGCTGAGGCTGCCGGTAGGCCCTGGCAAATGGTAGGCTGAGGCTACCGGTAGTCCCAGGCCAATGGTAGGCGAGAGCTACTGGTACACCAAGGTCACCGGTAGGATGAGACGACCGGTAGACCAAGCTACCGGTGGGCCGCGGCCACCGGTAGGCATGGGATACCGGTAGGCCGAGGCCACCGGTAGGCCTTGGATACCAGTAGTCCAAGGCGCCTGGTAGAACGAGGCGTCGGGTAGGCCGAGGCAACCGGTATGCCCAGGCTACCGGTAGTCCAAGGCTCACCCAAACATCAAATGTTCACCAAGTAATAGACCCCAAAACCCGGGCCATTACATAGATATTCAGAATTCATAAATTATGTCTATTTTAGCAAATTAAAATCATAGAAAATTTATTATTTAATTTAAAATTAATTCCTGTTGTTACAAAAAAAAGAGTGTTTTTAAGAAATAATAACTATCACAAGATTGACAGTTTATTATGTCCAATTTCAAAGTGAAATTGCTTCCAATTACCAACATTGGGTTGAATTGTAAAAATATAAACTAATTAAACATTTAAACCAATTCAAATGATAATCAAACAATATAAATAATTTAGATTAAAACGTAGATTTGAAATAAAATACAATATTGTTTCACTATTCATTAAAAATGAACAATATCAGAAAAATAAAAAAAATTCATCCAATGTGAATTTGTATTTCCCAATTCTAAATAAGAATTTTATATAATAAAATATAACATATAAAAGTAAAAGAAATATATTTAAAAATGGGTCGCCATAAAAAATTGGTAAATCGATCATTTAATGAATATTAGAATATTTATGATTAAAATTAGATTCATTCACATTTTAAGACACTAACATTTATTGGATAAAATTAAAAAAAATTAGCAATTATGTATAATCATATTGAAGTTAGTTCTATTCATTCCTTCCAATACAACAACTAGGTGTCAACTACCATTTAAAAATAACAATATTATATTATTAGTGTGGAACGTAAGATTTCAAACAAACCCATTGTTGCGTCTCGGGTACGCCATAGAATATAGAATCCCCTTTAAATTAAAATTAATATTTAATTCAAAAAAATTAATAAATATTAAAATATCATATTTCTTTATTTACCTAGGATGTTACATCTTTCCCCCCTTTTAGGTAATTTCATCCACACAATATTTATTAACTTTTCAAATACATTGGGGAATTTTTATCCCTCATAATGTTTTCAGATTCCCATTTTTCCTCCTCAACCATATGTTTTTTCACAAAAACTTTACCGTGTGAATTACCTTATTTCTCTACACTTCTTCTCTATGGTCAAGAATATGGACAAGTTGTTCCTCATATAAGAGATTCTCTTTCAACTGAACTATATCTGAACTCAAAACATGAGATGGATCAGGCATATACTTTCTCAATATTGAAACATGATAAACATTGTGTACCTAGGATAAACATAGAGGTTAATCCACTATGTATAAAACTGATCCAACATTCGCTAATATATAATATGGTCCAATGAACCATGGATTCAACATTCCCTTCTTAACAAAACACATGACACATTTCCTTGGATAATAATTGAGAAAGACATTATCACCTACCTGAAAAGAAAATTCTTCCTCTGATTATCCGTATAACTTTTCTACCTACTCTAAGTTATTCTCATGTTATTCTGAATCTACTGCTCTTTTTCTACCATCTCTTCTACCAATTCTGGTCCCATCCTCTTCCTTTCACCTACATCATCCCAAAAAGACAGATTTGAACACCTCTTTACATATAATGCCTCAAACGGAGCAATCTGTATACAGGAATGAAAACAATTATTATATGAAAATTAAACCAAAGAAAGATGTTGGATCCAAATTCTATGGTAATCCAGTGATAAAGAACATAGCATATCTTCCATGGTCTATATTTTTTATTCTTTCTTCCCTTCTAATTTCGGATGAAAAACTTTACTAAAATTTTATTCAGTAACCAATGAATTTTAAATCCCTCTCCCAAAGTTAAAAGTAAATGTGGGATCACGATTAGATACAATAGAGAGAGGAACACCATGAAACCGGACTATCTATTTAACAAACAACCAATAATTTTGATCTAGAGTCAATGTATCTCAAATAAGAAAGAAATGAGTAGTTTTAGTCAGTCGGTCAACAATGACCCAGATACAATTGTTAGCACGAGATGTCTTTGGTAATCCCATAATGATGTTCATGGATATATTTTCCCATTTCCACTCTGGAATCGGTAAACACTGACGCATACCTTTCGATAATTATTGCTCTTCTTGAACCTTCTGACTTGTCAAACACATCATAGTAAAATTATCAATATCACTTTTCATTCCATCCCACCAATAATACTCCCAAAGATCTCCGTACATCTTAGTACTTCCAAGATGAAATGAAAATGGGGAACTATGACCTTCAATAATATATCATTCATTAATTATGAATCCCATGTCACACATAATATTTTCCCAAATATCAAAACACAATCATTATCAATATTAAAATCTGGCAATATACCCTCCAGAACCAACTCTACCTTTTTCTGTAACTCACTACCTTCCTTCTGTGCTTACTTAATTCTGTATGATAGAGATGATTTCACCGACACCTGAAAAAAAATAGAATAATTTCCTTCACCAACAACTTCGATGCCAATGTTCATCAAATCCAAAATCAAAGGATCTCATTCCAAATTTTTCATGGTTAATGGAGAATTAGTTTTTCAGCTCAAAGCATCAGCCAATTTATTTTCTTTTCCCAGATGGTAATGGATCTTGAAATCATAATCCTTTATTAATTCCAAACACCTCTTCTCTCACATGTTCAATTCATTGTGAGTGAATATATACTTTAATGCTTTGTGATCATTATATATTTCACACATTACTCCATAGAAATTATTCCTCCGAATTATTAAATCAAAAACAACAACAGCTAATTCCAAATCATGTGTAGGGTAATTTAACTCCTGATGTTTCAAATGACCTAATGAAAAAGAAATTAACTGATCATTATGCATAAGGACACAACCAAATCCTTTCAACGAAGCATCACTGTAAATAAAAAACTCACCATTTCTTGCAGGTAGTTCCAAAATTGGAGCATTCAACAATATTATTTTCAATACTTGAAAAAAATCACCACATTATTTTTTCCAAATGAACATAAAACCTATTCGAGTTAACTTTGTCATTTTACTAGATAACCTTGAAAACATTTCACCAATCCTTCGGTAATAACCTTCCAAAAAAAAAGAAAACTACAGATCTCAGTTATATTTGTTGGTCTTGGAAATTATTCAAGAACTTTTGTTATAGAAGGATCAAAAATTATGGCATCCGTAGAAACTATGTGACCAAGGAAAGAAATTTGTTTTAACTAAAACTCACACATGATGAATTACCCAAACAGATTATTTTTTTAAGGTTTTCAAGACAACCCTTAAATTAATTTCAAGCTCCTCTTTAATTTTAGAATAAACTAAAATATCATCATTGAATACAACCAAAAACTTATCCAAGAACACATACAACATTCTATTCATAAGATCAATGAATATAGAAGGTGAATTGGTTAAACCAAAAGGCATAACTAAAAATTCATAATGGCCATATCTTGTACAAAACACGCATTTGGAATGTCTTCTTCCTTTACATTCAATTGATGGAACACTGACCTCATGTCAATCTTCGAAAAATATTAATCTCCCTGGAGATGATCAAAAAAATCATTGATATGAGGCAAAAGATACTTGTTATTAATAATGCCGTTATTCAATGCTCTATAATCAATGCATTGTCTCATTGAAAAATCTATCTTTTTAACAAACAATACCGGAGCACCACATGGTGATGTGTTAGGTCGAATGAAAACTTTATCTAATTACTCCTGCAATTGCTTCTTTAAATCTAAAAGTTCAATTTGAGCCATTCGATAAGGGGGTTTTGAAATCGGCTTAGCATCAGGAACTATGTCACCAATAAATTAAACTTCTCGATCAGGTATAATATCATGAAACTCATATGAAAAAACATCATGGTACTCATGTACCACTGGCACATCATTAATCTGAATAGTTCCTTTATTTTCAACAATATGTGGATGGTAACATTAATTTCCATCTTTTACTAGTTTCTTTGATTTTTGATATGTTATAAAAAAAGGGTTTATTCATGTATAGAAAATGAAAATCTTCCTTAAAAAAACCTATATAGCTATACAGTCAATCATAGCAAGATAAACAGACAGTCGATCGATGCCCAAAATAACATCAAACTCTACTAGACACAAAACAATAAGGTTTGTAGGTAGATTCTTTCCGTACAAAAGGACATGAAGGTTTGTATAATTTCTTTTTATATCAATGTTTCTTCCATGTCTTTTTACCATAATTTCAGTATTCATATCTTGAGATGGAATTCCAAAATTAATAGGAAGCTTCTCAGAAATGAAAGAATGTGTACACCCTAAATCAAACAACACATTGGAATAATATGTACAAAAAAATAGTGTACCTGATACTACTTCATCTGATGGCCCGACATCCACTAAATTAGTCCCAAAGGATTTCAACACCCCATTCTACTTGTAGTATGGCTGCTTTCCCTCAGTTTATTTCTTCATTGGGCACTCATTTTCATAATAAACCATTTCATTACACTTAAAACATTTTACTGATGGATTTTCATTGCTTTCTTGATCATATTACTTACAGCTACGAGCAATATGACCAGACTTGCCACACCATATGCATTTTCCAGAATTTGATAAACATTATATAGGATTCTTTTTACCACACTTATCACAAGATGGACATTCAGTTTTCTTAACTATATGATTCTTTGAAAAATTATTTCCCTTTGCCTACCAACTTGACCTCTTATTCTGTTGTTTTTCAAAGAACACATGCTCATCAACAAACTCCATTTCCACATTCTCTGCACATCGAACATGTTTTTCATTACATTTGGACTCACGAGAGGCTAATGTTCTTTAATATCATGGCTTCAGTCCTGATTATATTAGATTTATCTTATTATCATTATCTCTGATGAAATTTGGGGCATACCTTACTAGTAGAGTGAACTTTCCTTCATAAATAGACATTGAGTCATCCTCCTTCCTCAATTCTAAGAATTATTTTTCCATCCTAAGTCAACCACATTAAGGAAAATATTTCTCAAGCAACATACCCCTGAATTCATCCCAAACAAGAGAATAAATCTCTTCACTATCCCTGAAATTTTTCCCCATTGACCACCACTGTTCGGCTTCACCTTCAAAACATTAAATAGCGTGACTGACCTTTTGATGTACTGCACAACCCAGGACATCAAAAAATTTCTCCAGTGATTTAATCCACCATTCTTCAAGCACAGGGTCAGATGATCCTCTAAATGATGGGGGATTTTGCCTCATGAACTTCTACACTAAAGACATGTTCTTATTTTTTTATTGGGATTATCTCGTCCATGGATACAACCACCATTTATAGCTGGAGTCAATTGTTCCATCACTGCAACAAACTATTCAGTTTCTATACCGACCATCTCAGGTTGCTGATTTTGAAGGTTTTCTTCCTCATGATTTCATCTAAACAAAGGTTCCATGTTTCCTCTATGGAAAAACTTTTTGTACACAGAAATATCTTAGGAGAAGCAATATGGTAATCAATAAATTCTATATACCATCTCAATAATAAACTAAAATTAATTTATGGATATTAATTTAACAATATTATAAATCTTAATTTTTTCTAAACTGTCGTCTAATACCAACTATAAGGACCCAAACTGAAACATGTAATAATCTTGAATTAAATGAATAATTCACGTTGAGGATCTTTTCAGATTTAGATTTATAGAGAGTTAGGTCATAAAATATACATAAAAACTTGTATATTACATATAGACAGATCTACCTGGTTTCCATTTTTATCTAAAAAATATAAACTCTTTGAAAGAAAGAGCCATGTTTAATTCCATGATTTAGACATCATCAATTTTTCTTAATCCTATCATTGACCCTATTCCACATTATATCCTGTGAAAAACATTTCAAAATCTTGGAATGAGCATTAAAATCTCAGAAAGGGATACACAAAGAAGAAAAAATGTTAGTTTCTCAAAAAAATCAATTAAACCATGAATACTTTATCATAAGTATTACTTTTCACCTTTAAGAAGTAGTAAATACACATCATTGAATAAAAGATAAATATGTACCATTTTGTAGCCAAAATATTACATAAAACCCATATAAAAAACACATAACATATACAGGTAACATGGGACATAAACATACTTAAATGGAATAACCATACAGTCGACTTCCACACATATCACAAAATGGAATAGCCATACAGCCGACTTCCATACCCAATGAATTGAAGTTTATAACGTAACACTCCAACCTTGTTTATCAACGCAACACCCGCCATTTGGTTTATCACGTAACCACCTGTCAAATGTCAAAGTACCATTGTAAAATCATAACACATAAAAAATTGAAAATATAAACATTTAACTAATAACATTTAATTTGAAATCAGAGGAAATCATTTCATGATTTGGAAATGATCATTCCTTTTCAGAAACCATTTTCAATACCAAAACACCCAAATACAAAATAATGGATTTCTTTTCTTTAAAAATAATTAATGCTTATAGAAGAATCCATATAACGATTACGGCAACAGAGAGGTCAATGTCACCGCAAACGGTAAAAAATTCCTTTTTTAGTTTAGTAAAATGCATTGTAGAAAAAATATTCTCTTTTAATGAAATTAAAATTCTTAGGTTTTAATAAAGCATATAAATTATTGTCGTCTATAAAAAAATATTCCTTAATCAATTGAGATTTAGACGAAGTCCCTCACCTCGTGTCCGAATTGACCCGTTCGTTCTTTAATTTTTTTAATAATAAACTAAAGTAAATTTATAATTGCATTAGAACATTTATCAAGTTTATTAAACTTTTTATTTCAATTATTACCATGTTTTTAAGATTATGTAATCAATTATGTTAATAATGGTGGTTTTTTCGATATTTGTTTCTTGAGTCAAAAATGTACACCTTATATTTACATATCGTCCATGTGGTCAATAGTAAATTATATCCATAATGATATTAATGATTTAAATATCATATATATCATATATATCCATAATATTCATGTATTTATAATTGTACATATCATTTTTAGGTAAGAAATGAAATGCACTATTCTTGGAGACAGTAAGCAGTACGTACGCATGAACACTACATTCATTTCTATTTATTATTTTAATAGAAATAAAACATACTGATACATATTTATATTATAAAATTAGTATAATATCTTATATAAAATCGTTAAATGTATCCTTTATCCATCCCACGTATGGCATGAACAAGTCATATCACTTTGAGGGGGCAGTAGTCCACACTTCCTCAAATGAAATTATCACTTTTACCCATAATGAAAACCATAAAGGTATAGTATAAAAGAATGATACAAAAGAATAAACAAATCATAAAAATAATATATATCATATATAAATACATTTTCATCTTAATGGCCACCATGATAGGCGGTAGGAGATAACTGAACCATCATCATTTCGTGAGGCGTTAGTTTTCCTTCCATAGAATGAGTATGTTCTTCACCAAATAGATGGAGGTGTGTGTAAGTGTTGTTCAAATACATATCATAAAACAATACAAGTATATTTATGATATTGTTTTTTCTATAAAAGAAATTAATAAAAATAGTTTACGGGTTGGAGAATAAAAAAAAAGAAGTTAAGAGAAAATGTTACCTTTAATTTGGGAAACTCCCTTTGGTATGAACGCAAGGGGTTTCATGAAGTTCCTTATTCCTAAGTTAAGGTATCTAGGAGGATGAGAGTAATGTAGGGAGCTTGATTAGGAAGATTTTTTATGAGCTAAGGGTCTTTAAAAGTGTGAGCAATGGCTTATAATTGGTATCCTTTTATAACAGAGATGAGGGGCTCTTTAGGAAAGTTTGAAACAATTATTTTATTATATACTTATCTACGGTATCAAAAGGTCCAAAAATCATTAAAGTCTAAGATAATATGACTAATGTTTGATATTAAATCATCCAATACTATTTGGATAGGTTTTTGAAATTATTGTAATATTTATTTTCTTATTTATTTAAATCATTTATTAATGAGGTAAATACTGCATCATTATTGTGTCATAAATAATTCATTTTATTTGATGTCTAAAAATTATAAAATAGACACTATGATGTAGGACATGTTTTTAGCTTTCCTATTAATATTTATAGTCCAATAGATAATTTATATTACCCCGTGTAAAAATTTATTTACAGAAAACGTTTTATATATGTCATTTTTGTCTTTACTTTAAATTAATTAATCTAAAATGAAATTATCCCACTTCAGTGGCTCCATGGGGTCCCCATATCAACCCAAAGATTCCCATGGTTGTCCATGACTCATCCAATAATGTTAGGACATGTGTTAAGGTAATTTTGTATTATTATAATATTCTTTTTACCTTGAATTACCCTATATAACTTTAACCACGGTAAATAAAAGTCAAAAGTTACTATTCGCCAAAAATTATTTTCATCTTATTGAACAAAATTTATTTAATAATAACAACCATTTCTGTCAGATTTTCTAAATTCAATTCACAGAAGCAGTAAAATTTCATTTAAATGATAAAGTTATTATTTGAACTACTACTAAGTGGTTTTAATATTTATCAAAAATTGATGTTCTTCAGAAAAATACCAAAGATACCACAAAATATATTTTTGATATTAAAAATTAAAAAATTATTTCTATTATACCAAAATTCAAAACATTTAAGTTCAATTAGTTTATTTATAATTAATTCTTGTTTTAAAAACATAATGTCTGTTTTTAAGAAATTATAACTCTCAAAAGTTTGACAGTTGATTATGTCCAATTTCAAAGTGAAATTGCTTCTAATGACCAACATTGGATTAAATGGAAAAAATATAATCTAATTACACATTGAAAACAATTGAAAAGACAATCAAACCAAATAAATAATTTAAATTAAAATGCAATTTTGAATTAAAATACAATATTATTCACTATTCATTAAAAAATGAACAATGTCAAAAAAATACAAAAATTTCCTCCAAATTAATTTTTGGTGTCCCGATATTAAAGAAGAATTTTATTTTTTCAATTATAACATATAAAAGAGATAAAAACATGATTTAAAAATGGTTCTCCATCAAAAAGCGATAAATCAACCTTTTAAATAATATTAGAGTATTTATTCTTAGAATTAGATTCATTCAATTTTAAAGCCTCTATATTTTATTAGAAAAATTTAAAAACATTTAAAAAACATGTATAATCTTATTGTATTTAGTTCTGTTAATTCATACTAATACAACAGCTAGACATCAACTACGATTTAAAAATAATAATATTATATTATTAGTATGCAACGTAAGATTTTAAAGAAACCTGTTATTGCATCTCGGGTACTCATTCGAATATAGCAACACATTTAAATTAACATTAATATTTAATTCAAAAATATTAATAAATATGAAAATATTATATTTCTTTATATACTTGGGATGTTAAAAACACCCATTTAAAAAATTATTACACCATAAAACATGCGTTCAAAATATTTAAATCAATTTAGTAAACAAAATAGGCATATAAACCATGACATGGAATTCCACATGAGCCCATGTCAAGTATTTAAATGATTTGAAATCAAATTAATTCAAAAAATTGAACGTAATATATATAAAAATTATTTGAATGAATTCAAATATTTAGATTTATTTATTGGATCCACATCATCAACTTCCAAATAACATATCATTCGACCAAATCCCATGCCAAGCACAAAATCCATTCAAATAAAATTTCAATCCTATTTCCATATACCATATGATTCTAAATTAATAAGAAATAATTTCAAAACAAAAAAAATTGAATTAATGTAATAAAATGGAATTCTAAATAAACACATACCTCAAATTAGCAGAAATCAAGTTAAAAAGGGTCTCCTCTGATGAAGGATTCAAAAGAAAAGCATTAAGGGACTGAAATGAACCCTAAAACCAAGAACAAGAATCAAAATCAGACAACCAGAAACCCCTAGCATTTTTACAATCCATGAACCCATAATCGGGAAGATAAAAACACAAGATAACAATGAATTATGGGAGAGGACATCTTATATCAATGATATATCCAAGAACCGTGAAGGAATTTAGTGGAAATCAACCAACAGAAGAGTTTCAGTGGAGGGAGGTCATGCATTCCATGAGGCTCAATCATGGGTGGGGGGGACTGACTAAGGGAGGTAAAGGGCATAAAAATATAATTAGGGATTAAAATTTATAATGGTATTTTAATTAATTCTTAAAAAAATTTAAAAAGGACCCTAGGAAACTGACACCATTTTCAAAATAGTGAGGGAATTGTGCGACCCACACCGGGAACCCAAAAAAACAATGCACATTTTGTCTAGTATATTTCACAGTCCAATGACTAATGATCCAACATTGTCTAATGGAACTATTCCATACTATAATCATATTCATGGTTGTTTCACGGTTACCACTAGTGACGAGAAACCTATGGGGAGAGGAAAAATCTCTAAAAAATTTAATACTCATGCCCAAGATTTATAAAATTTTAATCAGCCGAAAAATAATTAAATTAATCAAAAATAAATTGTAAAAGTGAATTTCAGTTGTCACACATACATACACATAAACACATATACATAAACACAATGACATATACAATGACAAGGAAAAAAAATACATATAAACACAATTGATGGAACATATGCATACATGTACACATATACACAAACATATGGTTAGACATACACATACATACATATGCATATATACATATGAAAATATATACATGATCATAAAAGTGCACATATGTAACATAAAATACATAAACATACACTTACATATAAACAAACATAAACATTCACTAATACACATAGATAAACAGGCATGCTCATACACATACACGCACAGACACGCACACACACACATACACATAAAAATCCATATACTCTGTAGGGTCCTGAAAAATCCGCAAAGGAGAATGATGATCTCCATTAACTCAATGGAGATTCAACCCAATTTACCCTCAAAAGGGATGGAAAATGTGAACAAAACTCAAGGATAGTGAAGGAGGAACCAGACCGCAGACCGGTCTAATGTTAGCGATGAACAGCCGGTTCCGCGAAGCGTCCCCCCATTCGTGGACTGTTGTCATTCGCGGAATGGAGGCAGAGATCCTTCGAGGGCACAAAGAAGGACGGGCACCAACCCGGTACACCATTTCAAACCTCCCCAGCCACGAGCCGTGTCAGCCGGTCTGAACCGCCTCCAGCTGTCGTTAGTGAAATGGATGCGGAACCCTCCGTGTTTGCGAAGCACTCCCGTCGTTCGATTCGCGGGGGGGGGGGGGGGGAGCGCTCAATACCAACCACGAATTACAGATAGACGAAGTCAGCCGTAAACCGGGTATTCGGTCATGGGCCTCTGAAAAAGGTGTTGCGTGACCGCGGATACCTCTCTTTCCCCACTCTATAAAAGGAGACCGAGGGGGAAATGAGTAGGGATTGCAGATTCAGATTCGGGGAAAGGAGACGAAGAAGATATCAGTCAGATTCGGGTGGAAGGATTTCAAAGGAAGGCTTAGGATTTCAAAAGTTCTAGTTCGCGATCCATAGAAGGTATGAACTAGGGAACAAACTAATAATGAACTGAAAACGCATAATAGTTTGGTGAACCACGAACTCAAAATAACATAAAAGGGGAAGATTGCGAACCATAGCCCCTCCACGGATGCAATCCCTGCAGACATGGGAGTTTATGCCTCTTTTCCAATCCACCGAACCGCATAGCACCCTCTTACGTGGGCGAAGCCCCGACTGACGAACCCCCAACCGGCGCCGACCTTGGCCACCGCTGCTCGCTTGGAACCCTCCGCGTACCAACCTTGTACGCAGACCAAACCCGAAGCCGCGAACCCTCCTTGTTCACGGGATTCCAATCAATATGTGGATCCTCCTGGTTCGCGGATGACCTCTCAATTCGTGGACCCTTCTAGTTCATGGACGACCTCTCAGTCTGCGGACCACCCTGGTTTGTGGACAGCCTCCCCAGCCACGTAGCACTTCCCTACGTGAAGGGAACCACCACCCATACCCATGTGTGGCCTGCCAAAACCTTCATAGTTCCTATTCCCCGATCCAGATAAAATCCCTCCTATCCGGCCCGATCCCCCATGACTCCTCCACTATCCTACTCATTGGCCTCGATCCGAGGCCCCAACCAAAGCCACCAGATCCGTGTAGTGAAACCCTCAGGTGCATCAGCGCGCCGTTTTGAGTTCACATACCCATGATAAACAGGGGCACAGGCGTATCCCCGACCCTTGGGCATATTCCTGAAGCATGCCTTGGTCCAAATTCCCATGGTAATGCTGGGTCTGAGCCTGAGATCCCCCTTCCTGCCTCTACTCTCCAGGATGGGGGGCTTCACGCTTCGGCGGTCGGGAACTTCTCCCCTCCCCAGAGAGGGGGCGGCATACCCATCCGATGGTAGCCGTCCCCATGCACCTCGGTACTTCCCCGGGTACTTCATTGGGGAACAAGAGAGGTGATGGGCATAGGGGCACCCCATTACCTCTCCCACTGTGCTTTGTCTCCATTGGCTAACCTCATGCGTAATCCCCACTCCACTTCTCATGGACGCACCATTCACGAAGTGGTCCTCTGGTCCCTGCTGCCTCTTGTTTCTCACACCGAGCATTACTCACATGGGATTAGAGTAAGCATCGACCATGACATCCTATTATGTGCCTCCTCAGAGTGTAATCCCCAATCCACACTGTGGGCCTCCTTAGAGTGTAATCCATAATCCATCACCCTGGGCCTCCTTAGTGTGTAAGCCCCAATCCATCATTATGGGCCTCCTCAGAGTGTAAGTCTCAAGACAATGAGAACTACGAGGACATTGATTCCATACCACTGGGATACGTAGGAAGCCTCCATGAGGTTCAATCCCGATCACTAGTGGACCCCCGGGTCTACCTTCACATCGATTCTCTGAAGCTCTCCGTTCAAACTACGTGGACTTTGATCCCTATCCCCCAGGCAGGGTACGCAGGAATCCTCCATGAGGTTCAATCCCAACAGCCGGTTGATCCGACTATCTTCACATCGGTTCACCGCGCCACTCCTAGTGTCGACTCAATAAGTTTCGACTCTATGAAGTCATTAATCCAACGAGGGATGGTAAAACTTAGGCCTAAATGATTCTGAACCCACTGCGTCTAGTTGACCATTTCTCACGAGGGTTAAATCCATGGATACTATGTTTGGGTATAAACCAAAGATTCACAAACATATGAATACGTCTTAAATCTATAAGAGAGTCCCAGAACTTGAAATAATTTCCCCCCAAAACGGTGCGATGAGCCCGAATTCCCATCCTCTCGACCAATGTGAGTTCTTAAGTGTCGCTGGTCAGACCATCTAGCGAACGCCTGCCTTTGGAAAGCAGGTCCATGCCTCATCGGATATGAAGCCATTTAGTGTTTCCAGACCGAGACCACGAAACAAAAAATGGTGAACCCGATGTGAATCTTTAACCGAGAATGACATATTTAACTTCATCCCACCATATTCCCTATTTTACTCACAAAGAGGGCCAAGAAAGGTCATTAAATACGCATGGGATCATGAGATGCTGCTTTGATAGGTTTGATGCTTGTATTTGATAAAAGGATTTGCAGGTAATACCTTCAGAACTCCCTTCGATCCAATGGAGTCCCGAAGGAACTGATAAGTGTGTGCTTCCAACTATGCAATGACTGGGCATCCTCACCTATGGAGGACCCTGTCACGCACCCAACGTCTTCAACGCTGGGTCTCGGACGCGCTGATATGAATGTACCACGTGAACAGAAATCTTCCAATGGTGGAGGCAGCCATGCATGCCATTCAATCCGCCAGAACTCGCTGGTCGCCTGCCCAGCAGTGGCCACAAAGGTAGATCCGGACAGCCCCTATTTCTATCTCCAACCATTTCTGGAGTCTATCCCTAGAACGGGATAATGTGTACCTCCCTTATCTTAGGGAGGCGGATGAGGTCGACGTTGAGGACTTCATCCCCACCAAATGAGGGTTCCTCTCCAAGGCCCGCGCTGTCATACGTCATCACGGTCACACCACGACCCGACATCCTCGCACTGAGGAGGATGTCTCCCTGAGGATTTAGGCCCATGCTCCCCCGAGCTCTGGCCCCACAGACTGCCCGACGAGGGTTGAATATGTACAATCAAGGACCGGTCATCAACCTGGTCCCTGAGGAGGTGCTCCACTTCCAAGCCACAAAGACATACCACGAACATGTACTTAACCCTATACTCTCCTCTCGAGCGCGCCATCCAGACATGGCGGCATCATACAAGCCAGTGCGCATCCCCGTCGAGCTTCATCAAGCTCGTCGCTCACACAGGTCGGAACTTACTAGGCAGACACCTCTCCCTACCCAGGGTCGTGAAGCCCACCAACCTGACGTGGTGGCGACCTGACACCTGCAGGATCAGCTCCTAGTAGTTTCTTCCAATGCTCTCCATCCTGATATGATGTCGATCATCATTCTCCTCAACCCAGATGTGGCAGCTAATCATAGGCGGGCACGTCTCCCTGTCAACAAAAGCCACCAACTCGATATGGTGGGAAACCAATATATGCAGGGCCAACTCCCTACGAATGCAAGTAAAGTCCGCCATCTCGATGTGGCGGAAAATAGAGAGATAAAACGGCGTATCCCGGAACATGGGAAGATTCAATCACCTGTCCTGACACATGAGAGTTGTCATTACCCACTGACCACAGGAGAACCAGAGCAGGATATTCCTACTTCAATACTGGAATGGGACTTTATACCCAATCCAGCCAAATATGTCCCTTTACATATCCTGGAAATGATGGAGGAGCAGGTATCGATCCCAGATCATATCTTGGAGACTTTCCAGAATGTAATTGCATCAGCGGAAACAGCAAAGACCCGGGCCCGTGGGCCCATCTCCCCAATTGAGGCGACTCATCTGAGAGACGCGATAGCTGCCTCAGAGAAGATCTGCATCCCTGCTTCTGCCCAGGAGGGTCGCCGGCCATATTCCATCACACAAGGGAAACCAGATCGAGCAGCTTCACTCGTTCCAAAAGGGGGCACCCATCCATCACGGTGGATGCTCCAGAACAAGCACATATCCTAGATAAAAGTCAAGATGTTTGTCGGTGTATCTCGACAACGTCATGGGACCAAATTAGACGGGGTCCCAAAGGTAAAGGCCGTTGTCAACTGCAGATGGTCCCTACTACCCACAAAAGAGAACCCCGAACACGCCAAAGGCAGCCGAAAAATAAATAGGGAGTTCATGACTTCACTCTACTGGAAGATGAGGTTCCTAATTCCGCTAAGCATACATCAAAGGATCAGAACCCTGCCCATCCATTACCATATTACGGGAGTGGTAGTAGTAGTTGGGAAGGTCCTCCCTGCAATGTCGCTACCAGCAGCTCTAGAGGTCCTCCCCTGAGCACCCGTGGGGGCCCCACCCATGGGCATATAACGATCGATCATGAGAGATCCTCTTTGGATGTGAGTCACGGAAACCCTCCACATGACCAGAAGATCAAGCAGCAAGAAGGTCCTCCACTTGTTGCGGTCAACCCTGAAGGTCCTCCCTGAGGTATACACTGCAATCACTCTCTATGTAGTGGGACCACAGATTATGACAGTAGTCCTTGCTATCATAGTCGCAACTTTAGAGGCCCTCCCCGCATTGACGTCTCATCACTAAAAGAAGGCCCTCCTTTTATTATAGCCTACCCTAAAGGTCCTCCCTAGGGGTAACGCTGCAACGGAACTCCACGCAGTCAGGCATCAGATCAGGGTGGTAGTCCTATCCACCCTGATAATGGAGGACCTCCCCATAGAGACGCAGAGCAATGAGAAGACCCTCCCCTCGTTGCGGTACATTCTGGAGTCCCTCCCCAGGATTTATCCAGCAGATATTCTCCCTATGGCATCAGTAATGGTAGTCCCCACCATTGCCGCAGCTGTGATGGTAGTCCTTACCACCACGACCTCCATTGCAAAGGGCCTCCCCGCATTGGCCCAAAGCAACAAGAAGGTCCACCCCTTGATGCAGTGTGTCCTGAAGGTCCTCCTCAGGATGCACGTTTAACGTCAAGCCATGATGGTCTTCCTCACCATGATGGCAGTTATTGCGAAGGTCCTCCCCGTAACGACGCTATGCAGCTAGAAGTTCCTCCCCTTACTACGACACGCCTTGGAGGTCCTCCCCATTGTGTGCATTGAAAACTTACTATATGAAGTGAAGCATCAAGCAGTAATGGTAGTCCCTGCCATTATGGCCGCCATTGCGGAGGTCCACCCCACGATGACATATCATATCGACAGGAAGGTCCTCCCCCTGCCGAATCAAGCACAGAGAAGCCCTCGCATGCCAAGGCACTCAAAAGGACAGGATCAAGAATGTCAGATTCCCAGTTAGTCACCACCGACAGCCTTCTGAAATCAAGAGATGGTCCAGGGCCACATCATCCCCTAAACCGCCTCGGAATCTCCCACAAAATGATTCAACACCTATGGGTCCCACTGCCTCCGACCACACTATTAGTGAGCGCCTCAGTTGGGCTGACTAGGTAGAGGATCCACTAGCGGAGGAGTTTTCCAATATGATGCACCTGAGGAAACGACTGGCCAGGGATGATATACCAGTTATTTTTTGGAGTACTGCCACCTCTCAGTTCTACATACCTAGATAGTTGTCGGAAGAATGCATGCACAACATCCGCCATAATATATGGACAACCCTCCACTGACTAAAATTAAGCTTTCAGCCCTACGACGTGTATGTAGATAACTTCAAGACAATAGGAGACCTCCTACGTCACATTGACCAGGATTCTCTTCCTTCATCATGGAAACAACGACCTAAGAGGCGTAAAGGAAACATGGAGATAGCCTGCCCCCGTGCGCTGCACCAGCTACTATGCCTCATCGGTGACGCTCTGAAGGGAGTCCATATTAGGGGATGGGGGGAACACGGAGATCTGCATTTCACTCTGCTCCCCACCCAGAATAACCCATTCGGCATGGTGTCTTGCAACACCATCACGTCAAGACGGCAATCGAGTGGTCTCCCTGTTCAGGTAAGGCAACACACCCAACAGAGTCAAGCCTTGAGTATGTCCCAGAAGCGTCAGGCCCAACGAGAACAAGCCATTAAAGAACTCATGAATCGGGCCACCGAGAGCATACAACATGCCTCTCTCTAAGAACAGACCAATCATAAATCTTTTCCTACCTCCCAAGAAGGGATTTATTCACAGAAGAACTCCGAACCAAACCCAGTTCACCCCCGAATGGGGGCACGCAGGATCAGGCATGTAGCGATTGCCGCAGCCGCTGCCGCAATCTAGGGTCAACCCCAGCCTGCAGGGCTGGGGGAATTTTTAACAACAAATTCCCCCATAAGACCAATAAAACCGGGAAGAGACTCCATGTTCAAGGAATGGAGCCAACCCCAGCCCTCAAGGCTGGGGGAATTATTACCCCATCAACAACAACCTCCCCCACAAGAATCGGTATTCTCTCATCTAGGGAGGAAAGTCAAAAGAGGAGGTTCTCGTCCTATCCCTTCATTTGAATCATCATCCCCTCTGGGAGGAAGGTGCACCGTAAGGGGGCATCAAAGAACTCTCTGCCTCACCCTTCATCAAGAAGTTTTAAGGTAATCCCAGGTCACGAAAGGGAAGGCCAGCAGAAGACGTGGGAGATCCTCTTCCCATTTGGAAGATGACATCTTCTCCACCACACGATATGAATCTATCAATGTCATAAAGTTTAACCCCATGGGTGAGTCCAGATATACTGCAAATCTGGAGGGGTTTGGAGATGATAGTTTCAGTCAGGCTGTGACTCACAACGAACCACCAGGTGTGCACACCCGGAACCAGAGGGCCTCCCTAAATATGGTTTTCCTTCTAGCCAACCCTCCTCTGCCTACCCTGCGAGCTTACAACAAGGATAAGAATAATGTACCAGTTAACCTTAACCCAAATCCTTCTCTAGGAAAAAATTATCCACTCACACTTGAAGAGAGATTCGCTTGACAGGAATAGGAGATGAAATAATTGAGGCGGCTTAACGCCGAGCTACTCCAGAGGAACCGCATTACTAAAAGTTCATCCCATGAAGAGACACATCATGCACCTCAAAAACTAAGGTTTTCCACGGAAAATGAAACATGGTCAGGGATCCTGTCCAACGAGGTGCCTGACCCATCCAACTACCTAAACATAGATTCGGATGAATACAAAGGCTTCCATCCACTCAGGAAGAAATCGGAGCGAGTAATCCTGAACCCTTCGAAGGTGCCACAAACGGCACACGCACCCCTGGTACCAGCCAATCTGGATCCTCAAGAAATGCCTCAGGAAACGCTTGACCAGGACCGGGCCCAACCAGATGTAAACCAAGGTCTCACCAACACCATCGAGGAAGTAACAACTCAATTGGAAGCGATAGAAGGTCGACGTGCTCCGATACAGCCCGAGCGGAAACCCTACCCGGATTGGGTGAGAAACACACCACCACCCAATTTTGGGAGCCCTGTATTCCCTATATTCAATGGATCGGGTGATCCGGAACAACATTTGAAGCACTACACATCCTATTACGACCCTATGATGGGGACTCTGGAACAACAAGAAGCTGTTAAAATCAGATGCTACGTATGGACCTTGCAAGGATCTGCCATCGTCTGGTACATGAGTCTTCCATCCCGTTCAATAGAGCTGGGAAGACCTTCGGTAGCAGTTCCTATTCCACTTCATCTCAACGTTGACTAAAACAACAGTCATTGATCTCATGAACTGCAAGCATAGAGAAAATGATAAGGTCTCAGATCTCATCGCCATATGGAATGGTCTGACCTATTCCCAGAACAGGCCAATGCCTCAAGATGAGATGCTAGCCATATGCATCGGTAATATTTGAGATGAGCTGTGAACACTGCTCATACCAGTGGAGTACACCCCTGGCTTCCGCCATATCTCGTCCATTGCCCAGAGAATTGAGGACTCCCTACAGTGGACTAATTCGAACACCCGAATAGCCTCACAGGCTCTTGCAAAAAGAGCCCCTAGAGCTGAAGCGTCTGTTGTCACACTCAAGCTGCCCCCTGTGCCCGCTCCACCGCTCAGCCCTCCACCAAATCGTCAAGGGCCTCCTGCATATCATCGGCCACCCTCTCCTAAATAGGACGATTAGCGAGGATCGAAGCAGAACTAGTTTGAGGAATGAAGACAAAAAGTATACTCATTATGGGTCGATCATGTCTCCGGCTACTTCATTGCCTCCATGAACTGCAACTTGCTCCGCCTTCCGGAGCCGAGGAAACCTGAAGAGGTTGGCCGCGATGACATTCCAGATTACTGCCCCTACCATCGGATGTTGGGACACAGTATCCGAGAATGCTTCGTCTTCAACGACCTCCTGCAGAGGATGGTAGACTCTGGGTAGGTCGAGCTGGGACCACCCCTAGCAGATGTGGCATGTATCTCTACCACCGACTCCGACAAAGAGGAGGGGGAGAAGAAAGTAACCAGCAAGCAGGGGAAGATATTTGACAACTGGATGACTCGGAAGACTATCAACCGACCCCAGGGCATACTCCGAGCTCAACTACAGTAGCCGGTGTTGACACCAATATCCCCTGAAGCCATAGAGCAGATAGTATCGTCCACAAAATCCCCCATGAGACAGTCATCCGGGCATAATCGAAGAAGGAGGAAATAATCGCAAGAGAAGCAGTCCGCGACGGGGCCAAAGTTAGCCCCGACCCTGGCAGATTATATGCCGTCGAATTTGGGGCCACGGGCACTGACCCACCAAACGACACCATCAGGGACAACCGACCTGGTTGACCTTTCAGAGGATGAAAAGCCAATATTTGGTTCTGTTAATTTCATCCATCTTATGGAATCATTCCCTGACGAAGGGTATGGTTATGAACCCGAGTTCCCTGCACGAGGAGCTAGGAGGAGGAATCATAGAGGTAGGGGATACCAGGGGAGGCGCATCCGCGGCCGAAACCAACCCATACGGTTGGACCCCTGCCCAAACCGTTAATATCACAGAAACCTGTGGGAGAACCCTTCAACAGACTCAGCAGTAGAAAGAATTCCCCTCCACCTCCACAAGCAGCCACTCTGGCCATGTTGTTCTGCGATACCCACCATAAGAGGAACAAATGTTTGGCTGCCAAGTGCGCACAAATATATCGGCCTATCCAAGTCCTCAAAACACGGGAACGCCATCGATAGTTGACCCCGTGGCCGGCCCCTCCTCATCAAATCCCACATCCCCTAAAGTACCCGCTAAGACTCTCCCTCCAATGGAGAAGTGTCGGCTGCTAGAGCAGAAATACGATATCCTTAAGCAGCTGGCATCGGTACCAGGCAAGCTGTCAATTCTCGATGCCCTATGTGTGTCAGTAGACCTCAGGGAGGTGCTTATAGAAGCTTTGATCAGCCCCCAATAGTTTCAAGATGAAGTATCTACCGCCGAAATTTAACGAACGGAGAATGACCCGGCTGAATGCAATGCGGTGACTTCCTTCACCGATCATGATGAAGATTCCATCATGCCAGGACACATCAAACCTCTATATTTTGTTGGAGCACTAAATGGTATTGAGATCCGGAATGTCTTTATTGACAATGGCTCTGGAGTTAACCTCCTTCCCCTATGGAAACACTGTACGTTTGGATATAGTGAGAACGGCCTATTTCCCTCAGCCACAACTCTGTTGGGTTATGACAAGAGTGAGTAGAAACCATTTGGAAAAATTAAGCTGAAGACCCATTTTGGTGACCTGGTAGCCTACACGGAATTCCTGGTGGTCTGACAGAGCACCACATTCAATGCCCTACTGGGAAAGCCGTGGATCCATAAGAACATGGTCATTCCTTCATCCTAACACCAGTGTATCAAGTTCTGTATCAATGTATGAAGTGGAACATTTCACGCCGACAAGGAAACTTTTGAGCTATCCGAGCCACATTACATTGACGTCGGCTTCTATGACCAAAAGAAAAAGAATCCTTTGGTTGATGGTGTCAACTAGATCCCCGCTCCAAATGGCCTGGAAATGGTTCCTGATGACCCCCTCAGGCATCCTGGTAGAGATTATGTCCTACCCATCTACCATGTTGAGAGTAGGAGTTCAAGTGAGGATAAACATTAGGATGTCCTCATGACTTCATCCACGTTGGCCGAGCATGACAATGCGGTAATGTCCGCCAACCCTCGATTTGGGCATGAATACTCAAGAGAGGACACCGACGACACCTCACCTCTGGACTCCACATAGCTCATGTCAGGAGATCTCTCCTCGACGGACCAAGAAGATGAGGACTTGGGAAAAGAAGAGGAGGAAGATCTCAGGGATGCACCTCCCTCATTTGAGGAGGGTATCTCCACCACAGTGGATGAGCTCAGGGAAATAAACCTAAGAACTTAGAAAGACCCGAGGCCCACTCTCATTAGTGAAGCCATGTCCCCCGAGGAGCACGAGGTATAAACCTCTTTCCTGAGGAAACATCGGGATGTTTTTTCCTGGAATTACCCAAAAATTCTGGGACTCAATCCCAAAGTGGAGACACATCACCTGGGTCTTCCAGAAGACCACTGGGGCTATAAACAGGCCGCCAGAATGACGCATCCCTCACATGCCGCCAAAATAGAGGCTGAAGTCGATAAGCTCATTAAATAAGGATTCATTCTGGAGGTCTAGTACCCCATTTGGTTGGTCAACATCATCCCTGTTAAGAAAAAGAATGGAAAAATCCTTGTCTTCATTGACTTCAGAGATCTCAATCGGCATTGTCCGAAAGATGATTTCCCGGTCCTGATCACCGAATTATTAATCAATGAGACAGGCGGGTAAGAGGACTTATCCTTCGTGGATGACTATTCTAGATATAATCTAATCAGGATGGCCCAAGAAGATGATGAAGCCACTTCCTTCAGGTCCCCTCAAGGGGTATTCTGTTATAGGGTCATGCCCTTTGGTCTCAAGAACGCTTTCAACACATATTAGTGTTCCATGCATCAGATCATTAAACTGTTTCTGGGAAAATACGTTGAATGCTACGTGGATGACATGGTGGTTAAGTCTAGACAGCGCTCAGATCACATGTCATACCTTGATACCGTCTTTAACAAACTCCGATAGAATAGCTTGAATATGAACCCCTTGAAATGCGCCTTTGGGGTTTCCTCAGGAAAATTCCTTAGCATCATTGTATGCCATCATGGCATCAAAGTCGACCCTAAGAAGACAAAGGATATCCTTGGATTACCTCCTCCTCACAATCTCACCGATTTGAGAGAATTCCAAGGACACCTAGTCTATATTAGGCGGTTCATAGCCGACCTGGAAGGAAAATATTTTCCCTTCACGAGGTTAATGAAGAAGGGGGTCACGTACCAATGGACGGATGACTGCCAAGAGATATTCAAAAACATGAAGAAGTACCTTTTAATCCCACCGGTGCTCATTCCCCTGGTTGTAGGAAGACCTCTCATCTTGTACGTGACAGCCTTAGAGCGATCACTAGGAGCCTTCCTCGCACAAAAGAATGACACGGGGCAGTGAAAACCGTCTCTATTACCTCATCCAAACAGTGATTGATGTTGATACTCGATACTCAAATATCGATAAGAGTTTTTTGGCCTTGGTCTTCACGATTCAAAAGATGCGGCATTACTGACAGCATCATGAGGTCCATTTGATCTCACGGAGTAACCCGCTGAAGTACATCCTCAGCCTCCTGATGCTAACCGGATGCCTATCCCGATGGGCGGTCATCTTACAACTGTTTGACATATGTTTTGTGCCTTAGAAAGCCATCATGTTTCATCCATTAGTAGAATTTATGGCAGAGCACCCTTCAACAGGGACCACTGCACCTGATTCCAATATACCTGATGAAGACATCTTCTTGGTTCAAGAGGATTTCCCCGCATTGGAAATGTACTTCTATAGCACATCCCGAAGCCTAACCGGGAAGAGGATGGAGGATCCCCGATTCAACAATGTGGGTTTGGGAATAGTACTTATGTCCCCATAAAAGTCAGTCTTTCCATATTCCTTCCTCCTATAAGAAGGATGTATGAACAATGAAGCAGAATATCAAGTTCTCATTGCGGTCCTGAAAATCTCACTACAGACACAATTGCAGCACCTTAAGGTAAAAGGTGAATCAGAGCAGGTCATCAAGAATGTCAATGGTGACTATGCTATTAAAAAGGAGGAACTGATCCCCCTGTTTGATCATGTCCAAGGGTTAATGGAGGAATTCTCCACAGAACCAACATTGACCTATATTCCCAGGTGCTAGAACACTCAGGCTGATGCATTAGACAATGCGGCCACAGCCCTCGCTGACCCAGGCCGGGATGAAACGGTTATCAGTATTGCTCACCGTCGAATGGTATTACCATTTGTTCAGACCAAGAGGGAAGAAATCCATGAAGTTAGTCCTGTCCCCGAGCCAGATTCTCCTGCCACTGGCTGGATGACCCCCATTTAAAACTACCTTCAACGGGGAGAACTTTCATCAGATAGGGGTGAACGAGAGCATGTACAGAGAAGGGCAATCAACTTTATCCTATATGGCGGCGCATGTCAGCAAGAGGTCCTCTACAAATGAGGCCTCGATGAAGTTCTCCTCAGATGCATTGACAGAGAGGAAACCTCCACCGTAATGAATTAAGTACATGTTGGAGCATGTGGAGCACATCAACCAGGGACCAAGCATTCATATCAGGTTTGATGGTTTGGGTACTACTGGTCCACAGTGGCACGAGACTGCGAGCATTTTACTGCAAAATGCCACTCATGCCAGATTCATTCCAACTTCATTCACTAACCCCCGGAGTTACTTCATCAAGCCAAGTACTCCTGGCCATTTTCCGTCTGGGGAATGGATGGCGTAGGACCATATCCTCCCGCCATGGTTAAACAGCTGAAGTATATCTTCATGCAAACTGACTTATTTTCCAAATGGGCAGAAGCCATACCCATCAAGGAAGTCATGGAAGGAAATATTGTCACCTTTGTGAAGACCAATATCATCACTAGATTTGGTGTCCCTCATACCATATTGATGAACAACGACACCATCTTCTGCTCTGCTGAATTGGAGAAACTATACCACTAGTATGGTATCAAGGCTAACCATTCATCCCATTACTATGCAGCGGCCAACGGACAGATAGAGGCTTTCAACAAGAACCTCTCCAACATTCTCCAAAAAATGGTGGACAAAGACAAGAAGTCATGTCTGGATAAACTCCTCCATGCATTGGGGGCTTATCACACCACAATCTTCCCCGCTACTCGGGCCACCCCGTACACATTGGGGTACGACATGGAGGTGGTTTTGCCCATTGAACTCCAACTTCCCTAACTATGTGTTGCCATATGTGATCAATTTTCCAATGATGAGCAGTCAGAAAAGCGACTAGGTGAATCGGAACAGCTGGATGAGAAGCTGCTGCAGACAATGCACCATCTGGAAGTCTACCAGAATCGGATTGCACAAGCCTTCAATAAAAAGGTCAGTCTCCAGTCTTTCTTGGAAGGATAATTGGTATTGGTCCTCTAGACCCCAATGATACCTGGATAGAAGCTTCCAAAGTTGGAGCCCAAATGGGAGGGACCATACGTTGTACACAATTTCTACTCCAACAGAGCATATTCCCTAATCTCTATGGACGGAAAATTTACAACTGCTCCTACAAATGAGAGATTCCTAAAGAAGAATTTCTCATAGAAACTGAAAGCGGAGTACGTCCTTACCACACGACGTTAAACTGCATGGAGTTCGTCTGAGATGCATGATGTTAAACTGACAAGAACCCAATGGTCCAATCTCTATTACCCTAAACTAAAAGTATCTCGTCCTCACCACATGATGTTAAATTGCACAGAGTATGTCCTTACCGCACGATGTTAAACTGCAAGGAGTTCGTCCGAGCTGCAAGATGTTAATCTTTCAAGCACCCAATGGTCCAAACTCTATGACCCAAAACTAAGAGTATCTCGTCCTCACCGCATGATGTCAAACTGCACGGAGTACGTTCTTACCGCACGATGTTAAACTACAATGATCTCGTCAGAGCTACATGACGTTAAACTGCCAAACACCCAATGGTCTAAACTCTATGAACCTAAACTAAGAGTACCCCTCGTCCTCACAACCTGACGTTAAACTGTATGACTTTCTTCCCCACCGCATGATGTTAAACTGTACAGATTTAAGAGAACTACGTACAGCTTGATTCCTGCCCTCGCAGAATTCGTAGTGATGCTGGGATCCCCTATCATGGCCCAGCCACGCCAACATAAAAGTTAAAAATGCATTCTTCTTCCTGTGTATGGACCAGACCTGCACGTGGTGTACTCCTCGTCCTCACCGCACCATATTAAACTGCACATACATGAATTTTTAACAATTCCCCTCTCCCCCCCGTGTATGGACCATACCTGCATGAGGTGTACTTCTTTCAGAGAACTATGTATGGCTTGATTCCTTCCCCCGTATGATATGCAGTGACACCAGGGTTCCCCGTCCTGGCCCAGCCACCTCCAAATGAAATAAAATAGAATTTAGACAATGTCCTCTCCCCCCATGTATGGACCATAATGTCACGGGGTGTACTTCTTCCAGAGAACTACGTGCTGCTTGATTCCTGCCCTTGCAGGAAACGTAGTGATGCCAGGGTTCTCGGTCCTGGCCCAGCCCCCTGAATAAACGATAAAAATACCCTCCCCCCCCCCCCCCCCCCGTGTAAGGACCAGACCGACATGGGGTGTACTTCTCGTCCTTACCGCACGACGTAAAACTGAACAGATAGAATGATTTAAAAATGCTCCCTTTTCCCCATGAATGGGCTAGACCTGCCAGGGGTGTATTCCACATCCTTGCCGCACGACATTAAACTGCATTGACAATAATGTTAAAAATTCCCCCTTCCCCCGTGTATGGACCTGACCTACATGTGGTGTGTACTTCATCCTTACCGCATGACATTAAGCTGAACGAACATTGTCCTCACCACATGATGTTAAACTGAACGGACTTCGTCACGACCCACCCAAGACACATGTCGATACGAGATGGAGATACTCATTGAACATTTGGATGCATCCTCTCCATACATCAGACTCCACGACCCAGATAATTATGGATCTTCATAACCACTCATGGCCATCGGAAGTGGAAAGTCATCAACCTGTGGACACCATTGTATGACTATGCATACCATTCCCTCAGCGGCTCTACATATTGATAACCCATGGCCCGTCTACAAAAGGATTGATTTCCTCGGGTGACACTTTTCCTAGCTCCATATGCCTACCGGCCTTAGAGCCCCCGTATCACATCTCCCGATCCAAAAATTCATGGAGAAGTGGTTTACAAGTTCATTCCCATTTTTACATCCAAGTGTTTCCAGGGTATCCATTTCTGGCTAGCCTATGTGTCCACTGGTAGTTCACATAGCGACCTGCATCAACGAACATCATGCCAGGGCAAGGCTACTTTGACTCAATGGACAATTTCAGTGAATATGATTCTTGTATACTTAGACACCATTATCCCCACATGTCGAACACTGCACTGTGAGCAATCATGGATTCTCATAATCATTCATGGCCACCGGAAGTGGATAGTTATTGACCCGGGGACACCTTTTTATGACTATGCATACCATGCCCTCAGCGGCTCTGCATAATGATAGCCCCTGGATCATCCATCAAAGGCAAGATTTCCTTGGGTGGTACTCTTCCAAGCCTTGTACGCTTACCGGCCTCAGAGCCCCCATGCCACACCTCTTGATCTAAGAAAAATCAAAGTTTCAGTTTACAACGGTCATTCCTGAAATTGTTCTAATTTTATCAGAACATGTTGTCTCAGTTATCATTTGAATGACTACAGTAATAGTCACCCAATTGTCCGAGCTCTATGACCGATAAACTAGGATTACCTTCTCCTTACCGCATGATGTTAAATAGAATGGGGTAAAGGTACACCCCCGCGCGCAAAAAAAATCAGCACAGGGAGCTCTCTAAGATTTAATAGCATCCAGGGCTGAGTATGCTCGACATGTTTAGACATTTCCTTCCCCGACGACAGACTTCGTGGCCCAGATAATTGAGGATATTCATAACCATTCATGGAAACTGGAAGTGAAAAGTCATCGACTTGGAGACACCTTTTCATGACTATGCATACCATGCCCTCAACAGCTGTTCATATTGATAGCCCCTGGCCTGTCTACCAAAGGCATGATTTCCCCAGGTGATACTCTTCCTAGTTCCATATTCTTACCTGCCTCAGAGCCTCCGTGACATCTCTCCTGATCCAAGAAGCCCCGGAACCATGATTTACACCATCAACCACCACTCCATGTCTTGGAAATGCCAGGATACTCGGGTCTAGTTACATTTTAATCAAGAGAGGCCTTTTTAATTACATCCTCACTGCACGACGTTAAACTGAACGGTCAATCGTCCTTGCTGCATGACGTTAAACTGCACAACATTGGCAAGGGGAAGAAAAATTCCCCTCATCCTCACTACATGACGTTAAACTACACAACATCCTTTAATAATTCTCTTCGTCATTACCACATGACACTAAACTGCACGGTCAAAACCGCCATGGGTTCAGTAAGGAATGAAGGATTATCTCTCTCCTTCCGTGCACATGTCAGAACTGCACAAGCCATAATCTCACAATCGCGTGAGAAGGAATTACTTTACCAATTATCATGTTGTTCATTCTTGATGTTTCCCTCGTATCAAGTCACCCTCTTATCATAAACCATACTCTGTACTCAGAAAAAAAACATTGCACTCTCATAAGCCACCCCCGGTGGTCCCAAATATCAAATTCCCTAAAGTTGGTTGCCCATTGGGGGAATAAAATCATTGACCTGAGGACACCTTTTTATGACTATGAATACAATGCCCTCCATGTCTCTTCATATTAATTGCCCCTGGCCCATCTACCAAAGGCATGACTTCCTTAGGAAATGCTTCTCTCCGTACGCCTCTTGGCCTCTGAGCCCCCATGTCTATCTAGGGATTCAAAAACCCTCTGAGTTACAGTTTTCCAAAATCTTTCACAACCCTGCCTGAATATTGTGAAACGTCTCTGACATGATTACCGAGCATCAAGAGAATCTGTTTCATTCCAGATGATGTCCTAGCTGTGTGACTTTAAACTGCGCCAAGCTTCAACCATCCCTTATGCTAACTAAATGCGTATGAAAGTGGTCTCTCGAACACACCCCTAATTAATACAGATGTTCTCAAAACATTCCATACATCACATACCCTTTCTGAGCCACCCCCGGTGGTTTTCATAATCCTCCATTCCACCTATGGTGGTTTCCATAATCCATATTTTCATGAAGTCCTATGGCCATAAAAAATGGAGGGTCATTGACTTAAGGACACCTTTGCACGACTATGCATACCATGCCCTCAGAAGCTCTAGATATTGATCGTCCCAGGACTATCTACCAAACGAAATATTTCTTACTACAATTCTCCTCCAACCTCATCCGGACGACGAGACTCCCATGCCTTTTGACATGCCCTGCATGTCGTTCAAATTTAAACACACTCCCTCCAAATGCGTCTGAAGGACACCAAGACAAATTTTAATCAACCAAACCCCATTGGGGCCCTTTCCCCACCATGTCTGGTAAAAGATAATCGACCTAAAACATCAGAAATGATTGTCTTGTCGACAAGACTTTAAACCACTCACAAAAAAAGGCACAAAGCCTGTTAGGCTGAAAAACCGAAAAGGGTGACCTTAGAAAAAGTTAGGCCATACCGGCTGGGTTCACACTTAATGAGCCCTGGAAAAATCAGGGTATTAAAAGAAGAGACAAAAAGTTAGTAGGGATTTTCTACAAAACCCTATCAATAGTCAAACTATGCTCGCTGGACCCCATGGTCTAGGAAAAAGTTAGAGTTTGTTTTTCTGAGTTATGATTAATTATGATTCATTGAGTTTTTATTTACACAACAATTCTTCTAAGTAACAATCAAATTTCACAGTCAGATGTGATTGACAGACTATATTTCGTTCAAACAAAAAGGGAGGACATCCACGAGCTGGGGTCTCTCCATCACAAAAAAGGGTGAAAGATGGATAAGTAAAATAGAGGGTACAAGAGTGGCTCTGATGGTCATAAAGGAGCCTGACTCGCTCTCTCCACCATATCAGCGACCGTGCGACAGAGGTCATTGCAAGACTGTTCCAACACGACCTTCTCCCTAGCTTCAACCTCAGCCACCGGACGAGTACACTCACTTTTTTTTGGAGATCGTTGATCCCTTTTTTGGTGTCTTCAAGACGACCAGTCATAGCTGACAACTGATTCCTCAGAATCGCTGCCCGTTCTTCACAATCATGAAACTCAAAGGATAGGACGACTGCTTGATCTCGAGAGGTCACCTCATGTTCTATCAGCTGACGGAGCTGTATTGTGGCTTCCTCCAAGGCTCTGGTCCCGCAATGAGTGGCAGAAAAGTGAAAAAGTTTGTGTTCACTAATGGCAGCTTTCTCACGGGCCATGAAAACATGGAAATCAAGAGAATGGAACTGCCGATAGTCAAATCAACATGACCCCAAACCCAAGAAGAGTTATCAAAGATCTTTGGTCTTAATTGTCTTCTTAGCTAGAGGAGGTTCAGAAACGTTCTTGAAAATCCGAGGGCAGGCCCACCTGTGCACCGCCCAGTGGTTGGCCATGACACAGGGATCTTTGAAATCCTTGTTGGATGGAATAGAATCAAAATATGGCATTGCAACCAGCACAAGAATGTGCTCACTAGAAGTCAGTTCCGAAGCTGGAAATATGAGAGCCTCTATCCCCGGTTCAGGCATGGGGATCAAGTTGCTACGCCCGGTACCAACTGGAAAAACATCCGGGAATGTCTCACTGGGACTCGGAACCACAGGGTCGTCCTCATCCATGTCCAAGAAGGATGAACCCGTCTGAACATCGACCCTCGCAGGGCTGGGAAATGAAAATCCCCTAAGTCTCTTTGATCAAAAAGCCATCAGTCGATCCTCCCTTAGAGCTGATGAGGAAGGTGCAGTGGATGCAACAGCCGCAACACCTCCTGATTTGGGAACTTTTTGGACGAACTTCCATAGGATCCCATTGGGATAGTGTTTTTACCACCCATTTTCATACTCCATGGAATGGCCACCGACCACCCCTACGACATGAAGAGGAATGCTCGTGTCAGATCCCTCCCGTGTCAGCATCAGCCACCATTGAAGAAGTGTGGCCGGGTGTAGTCCTCGATCCTGAGGAGGTGGAAGGGAAACATGGACTTCCATGCACCAAAACTGGTGAGAAAAACGATACAGGGCATACATCTCGCATAGAGAAACCCTGTCGATCCGTGCGGACTGAAATCTGTCCCGTAGAGAGATCATGTAAGAACGCTCCTCCAGGATCCCCCGACATTTGTCAACTATGACGCCAGAAGGGGTGGGGTAGGGAGTGAAAGAAAACTAGGAAAGTCACTCAGAAGCTCAAGGACTTCACCAGGGGTGATGGATTTCAAGCGAACTCCATCAATATTAAGTAGTGTAGGCCGAAAAGTAGGAAGCAGGATGACCATGTTGTGATGATACTCATAACAGCGATAATGATCTGCTACCCTTCCATACAAAAATTTAAATGGCCCACTCAGACGGAAGGGTGAACAACCCGTCTGCATGTGACCCAGCCGTTCATAAATACGAGCCAATGTGGGCACGACCAAATTCACCGGGCGGACCTCTTCCAGCTCAACTGCCATCATCAGGGTGCAAGCCCTTATGCTAGGATTAATATCCCGCGAATGGAATAGCCACCCGCTCAGGAACATAGCAAAAAAAACTGTTAGTCAGAGCATCGTCGGCACACCGGGGCACACCTCGTATCCCCATGAAAGGTAGCTGCCCACCTCCAAAACCGCCCAGTAGGAACCTGGGGAGCTTCGTGACTATTGAGAAGGATGAGTCATGGGGCACTTGATCATCTACATAGGACCACTGGTGTTCAGAAATAACCGTATCCATGTACTATAGGGAATAAGAGAGTGGGAACTCAATGCCTAACCTAGTGACTGCTCCGCCATAACCAACAGATCCCTCACCAATAAAGGAACTTTTTTGACATCATCCCATGTGTTAGGAACAAGCAGAAATGCATCATTCATTTCACTGATAATCGGGATTCCTCCCAATTGATGGATATCCCACAGACTAATACCAACATCCCCATGGGAAAGGTGGAATGTATTAGTACTTGAACAGCAGCAACTGAGTAGGTCTGGCAGGACCAAGGATGGTGGGTAAATGGAAAATTGGGAAGGCCACACTGCAGAGTATAAATTGACTGCTTCCAGTGATTCAGGTGACTCCCGGTAGTGATGGTGGACCCAGAATGCCCAGGCCCAGTTATTTGATAAGGGCCCGCCAGACCTAAGATCCTACCTATAAATCCATCCATCATTGGGATCTACTCGAGCAAGGTTGATAATAGAAGGGTAACTCTTGAATACATATTACTTAGAAAAGTTTCGGGCATGATGATAACTTTGGGTCAAAAAAGAACCTCTCAAAATGAAGGCATCTTTCTAGTCAGAGTCAGAAACCCTCTCCCCCAATTGGGTAATGTTCACCTGAATACAATTGGATGAAGCATCCAAGAAAGGAGAAGGAAGACCTGAGAAAGTGGGGGAATAGGGACATCGTCTTGAAGACCGAATCCATGAAATGGAATCCGATTTGATAGTGGATAATCCAATAGCTCAAGAGGGAGAATGTCTTTTAAGTCACCATCGTCAAGAATTATGGACCGACTAGGGTCCTCTTGGATGTTCTCCGATCTGTGAATCATAGATAAACGTCTCCCTTAACCAATTGGGAGATTCTCTGTAGCAGGCCTCAGTGTAGAATGAGGGGGAACCGTATTTTCTCCCTACATAACGAGATCCAACAAGCGGTTAGTCCGGAATAAAATTTGTTGGATAAAAATACCAAAAATATGGCTTGAGGATCAGTTGAAGAGCCTTCATAGAAAATTCTATGAGGATGCCTCGAAGGATGGTTTGTGATGGCAAAATCCTGCAAACAATCCCTTCGTCAATGTAGTCCGTGAAACCCTGGCCTGCGGAGCGTTGGCCAGGAAACTGCAGACCAGGTTGCTCAGTAGAATTTCAATCCCGAATTTAAGTGGTTAAATTGGGAAGTCATAGAAACTTTCAATGTTCTAAAGATTTTAGTCTGCGGAGCATCGAAACCATGGAGCACCATAACAGCGAATCGAGTTCCTACACGGCCCGTCGTAACTTACATTTTAATTAATTAAAATTTTTAGTTCACGGCTGGGATGTTGATCCATGGGTGAAGAAAGGCGCGAAAGAGAAATGGTTTGCAGAAGTATCAGCCAGTTCGCGGACGAACCCCTTCGCGAAGGAACAAGCATGAAAACTCAAAAATATTTTGTTTTTCGAAGAATCTAGTAGAAGAAAAATGAAAGGTTCCCACGTATTTATAGGCGTGGTCCCCTACCAGGTCCACCTCTCTAATGCAAACCACCTGAGTTTCAGGACCACTCTGCATCGGAATAGCCACCTATTCGTTCCAATCAGACCCCATTCCACTGGGGGGTATTTGTAGGGTCCTGAAAAATCTGCAAAGGAGAATGATGATCCCCTTTAACTCAAGGGAGATTCTACCCAATTTCCACTCAAAAGGGATGTGAAAATTTGGACAAAACTCAAGGATGGTGAAGGAGGAACCTATCCGTGGACCGCTCTAATGTTAGGGACGCACAGACGGTTTCGCGAAGCGTTCCCCCCACTGCGGACCATTGTCATTCGTGGAATGGAGGCGGAGATCCTCCGCATGTGCGAAGCAGGACGGGGGCCAACCCGGTCCACCATTTCGAACCGCCCCAGGCGCGAGCCGTGTCAGCCGTCCGGAACCTCCTCATGCTGTCGTTCACGAAATGTAGTAGGAAACCTCCGCAGCCGCGAATCACTCCCCTCGTTCGGTTCGCGGGGGGGGGGGGGGAGCGCTCAACACCCACCACAGATTACAGATTGACCTAGTCAGCCGAAAACTGGGTATTCGGTCATGGGTCTCCGAAAAAGGTGTCGCGTGACCACAGATACATCTCATTACCCGCTCTATAAAAGGAGATCGAGGGGGAAAAGAGAAGGGATTGAAGATTCAGATTTGGAGAAAGGGGAAGGAGATGAGATCGGTCAGATTCGGGTGGAAGGATTTCAAAGAAGGCTTAGGATTTCGAAAGTTCTAGTTCGCAAAGAAGAGAAAGTATGAACCTGGGAATGAACTAATAAGGAACTGAAAACACATAATAATTTGTTGAACCAAGAACTCAAAATAACATAAAAAGAGAAGACCGCGAACCATAGCCCCTCCGCAGATGCACTCCCCGTGGACCATGGAGTTTATGCCTCTTTTTCGATCTGCCGCACTATGTAGCACCCTCCTACAAGGATGAATCCCCAACCGACGAACCCCTGACCAGTGCCGTCCTTGGTCGCCGTTACTCGCGTGGAACCGTCCGCGTACCAACCTTGTACATGGACCGAACCCGAAGCTGCAAACCCTCCTGTTTCGCAGGATTCCAATCAATCCGCGGACCCTCCTGGTTCACGGACGACCTCTCAATCCGTCGACCTTTCTGGTTCGCGGACGACCTCTCAATCCGCGGACCAACCTGGTTCACGGACGTCCTGTAAAGCCACGTTGCACTTCCCTACATGAAGGGAGCCACCACCCATACCCATGTGTGGCCTACCAAAACCTTCTATCTTCCCATTCCCCGAGCCAGATAAAATCCCTCCAATCCGGCCCGATCCCCCGTGACTCCTCCATTGGCCTACTCATCGGCCCCAAGCCAAGGCCTCCACCAGAGCCACTAGATCCGTGTGGGGAAACCCTCAGGCGCATTAGTGCACCGTTTGAGTTCACATACCCATGGTAAATAGGGGAAAAGGGGTTGCCCCAACCCTTGGGCTGATTCCCGAAGCATGCCTAGGTCCACATTCCCATGGTAATGCGGGGTTTGAGCCCGAGAGCCCCCGTCATTCCTCTACTCGCCAGGATGGGGGGCTGCACGCTCCAGCGGTCGGGCACTTCTCCCCTCCCTAGAGAGGGGGAGGCATACCCATCTGATGGAAGTCATCCCCATGCACCTCGGTACTTCCCTGGGTACTTCCCCGGGGAACAAGAGAGGTAATGGTCACAGGAGCACCCCTATCCCTCCCCCGCTGCCCTTTGTGGCTATGGGCCACCCTCATGCGCAATCCCCACTCCACTTCTCACGGATGCACCTTTCACGACGTGACCCTCTGGTCCTTACTGCCTCTTGTTTGTCACACTGAGTATGACTCACGTGGGCTTAGAGTAAGCATCAACCATGACATCCTCTAATGGTCCTCCTTAGAGTGTAAGCCCCAATCCACACTATGGGCCTTCTCAGAGTGTAATCCCCAATCCATCGCACTAGGCCTCCTCAGAGTGTAAGCCCCAATCCATCATTCTAGGCCGCCTCAGAGTGTAAGTTCCAAGCCAATGAAAACTATGAGGAATTTTATTCCCTACCATAGGGATACGTAGGAAGCCTCCATGAGGTTCAAGCCCGATCACCAACGAACCCCTGGGTCCACCTTCACGTCGATTCTCCGATGCTCTCCATTCAAACTATGTGGAATTTTATTCTTGTCCCCCAGGTAGGGTACGTAGGAAGACTCCTTGAGGTCCAAGCCCAATAATTAGTCGATCAGATTATCTTTACATTGGTTCACCACGCCACTCCTAGTGCCGCCTCAATGAGTTCTGACTCCATGGGGTCATTAATCCAATGAGGGATGGTAAACCATAGGCCTAAATGATTCTTAACCCCCTGCATCTAGTTGACCATTTCCCACCAGGTTTAAATCCGGGGATACTATGTTTGGGTATATGCCAAAGAATCGTGAACATATGTATACATCTTAAATATATTATAGAGTCCTAGAACATGAAATAATTTCCCCCCAAAAGGGTGTGATGAGCCCGACTTCCCATCCTCTCGACCAACATGAGTTCTTAAGAGTCACTGGTCAGACCATCCGGTGAATGCTTGCTTTTGGAATGCAGGTCCATGCGTCATCGGTTACGGAGCCATTGGGCATTTTGAGACCGAGACCACAAAACACACTCATACCTATAAAAAAAATTATGCATACAAAAACATACACACCCACATACATAGAGATATATATAAGTATGAATAAATATACAAATAGATATATGTAAACAAATAGACACACATAAACATGTGGTCTTCTCAATCCATATAAAGGATTTTCATAAAAAGATCAAAAAATATATTTATATATTTGTTATATTTATTTACATATATTATATATAATTATTAATTTTTTAATATATGTTCGTTAATATATTTACATAATTATTTATATTAAATTACAATATATTTCATTAACATATATATTTTAATGTATTTAAATAAATTATTCAGTATTTTCATTGTTCAAAAACAAAATATAATATATATATATATATATATATTAGGAAATTAATATTGATAATAATTATTTACTATAATAAAAATCATATAAATATATATATATATATTGATAAATATTAGAATATTTATTTCTATATAATCATATATTATCTTGAAAGAATAAATATACTTATAAAAATACATATACTATAAATATATATTTATATTTAAAAATATATAATAGGAATATAAATATGTAAAAACATTAATTACAAAATTTTAATTTAATATATTTTTTTTATATATTTTTTATTTTACTGTGGGTCTATCAATATATATAATAATACATAAACTAAGAAACACATAATTATAAATATATATTTATATTGTATGTATGTATGTATTTTATAAAGTATACAAAATTAATTAAATATATAAATTTAAGTATTTATATTTGTGTATGTGAGTGTATGAGGAATTATATAATTTAAAATTAAATATATTGTATGAAAAATTATAAGTGATATATATATAATGAAAAATAAAAACATTTTGTAAAATAAATCAGATATATGAATTTATAAATATGTCTATATAAACTGGTTTATAAATTTTAATAGTTATTACTTCTGGAAACATTGAAAATGGGAATACTCTATTAGATCTAAATAAAGAACTAATAATGTGAGATCTTTATCAGAACTAAAAAATTATAGAAAAAGGGAGACCTATGATCAATGATTTTTTACCATTCATAAAGGGAACCTTTATTGATATTTTTTTCAAGAATAGATAAATGTATTACCTTTGAAAGTTTTTTTTAGAAATGGTAAGGTGTTTATATGAATAAAACATATTCTGTAATTGTTCCAGAAAAATTAAATACATCACCATCAGCTTGCCACCTTGATTCCATATTTATAATGAAACCCATACAATCAGGAACTATGGTGCCTCTTCATTGATTGGTTAAAAACATTTATGTTCATCATTATAGAAGCTATTATAATCCAAAAATGCCAATTCCAATTTATTAGAACTCATTGCATGAGGACACTCTATAGTAACCTATTTAGCATGAATGCACACTCTAAGAATCTCCTATAGGGAAATCTTTAAGGATTCCCCACATCCATATTCTCACAGAATCACTATTGAAAAATGATATAAATGTAGTTGATGAGTAAGAAATTATAATACACCTTCTTTCTCATGTAGATACTGATCAAAGCATTTGAATCATACACACATGCAAGATTCATCATGTTTATTTTAGTAAAATATGCAATATAACTACATTAAAAACAATTTAGATTTAAAAAACATAAAAAAACTATTTTTAGAAATTAAAATTTTGAAGTGGTTGTTCTAAACCCCGTAAAAATAAAAATTAAAAGGAACAATAAAATAAAAACCTCTAATTATAAGTTATTACTATTTACCGCAAAAATATAAAATTTTTATTTAATATTACTATCCCTATTTTTTTCACATGGTTCAATGAAACTCCCTCACTATGATACCCTTATGTCTCTAAACATAATGGATTCCTCTGTCTATGGTCATGAACATACCCCATCTGTGAGATGTTGTCAGTGAATCCCACCTCCAAGACATGATGACATCCCCATCTTAGTTTATGAGGTCTACCCCACTATCTCAGACCACATTGGACCACATAATAAAGTCCTATACTCCTCAAGTTTATATAACAAGTAATATCCAACAAAATAAGCTACTTATCCTCACTGGAATAATGTTGTTGTAATTGAAACTCCATTGACGAAGCCATCACCCTCTAATCTCCCACATACCCCCCTCCTAATAGAAAACCTCACCAGACCAGATGGTATTTGGGGATTATACATTTAAAATTTCACTAAAATTTTCTCTTCATCCTAAAACTCTTAATTATTCCCTCCCCATAGAAGATCCTTATTAAAATATTGGTTATGATTATATTCAATAAATATTAATATTTTTTCCATATGTAAAATGAAAAAATCTATATTAGACCATATTGAATCCAATGTTCGACTAAATGTTACCCTAAAACAGGTAATTATAAAACATGATTTTGATATTATATTTCATTCTATTGATTTTAATTTTTTTTATTGATTTCTTTGAATTTACTCATTGGTATTGTTTTGTTGATTATAATCATTGGAATAATTTCTTATAGGAAAATTTAATCTCATTATCTCTGAAAGGTATTATCCATTTTCACTATACATATTATTTATTTTGTATCTAGTATATATACCACTACTATTAACTAAATATTATAAATATTAGTTATAATAAGTTCAATATGTTTAAATGGATTAAATATGTAATATTGTTGGATTGATTTTATGAACAAGAACAAACAATGTTTATTTTTCTATATTATTATCAAAACCAATAAGGGATATGATATATTGTCAATAAGAAATTCTATATAAACCCTTAACATATTAATTTATTGTAAAAAAACCCAAAATATGTCTATAATTTTTTTAAGGGAACAATATTATTTTATGTTTCGTAAACGAAAAACGATTCTTTTATAAGGTTTAGTTTTATTTAATTTTATGAAATAAAAATTAGATTTTCATTTTGTATTTTCTAATAAATGTTTTTTATGAAGAAAAATTCTTTAATTATTTTTGTTATATGGGATTTTTTTATATTATTATTAATATTTATTATGTTTATTTTAACATATTTAACTGATATATTCTATTATAATTAGTTCCACAAAATTGATATATTGGAGACATGTGGGATAAGAATATAATAATTTTTTATGGAAGGATTAATTAAATTTCATGAATTTTCTTCTGAGTGTATTTATTTTTAGGGAATAATAATATTTCATTTTCATAATTTTAAATTCAATAACTGTTTTCCCAAAGTTAAAAAGTATTCCATTTTTAGTCAAATATAAATTTTTACTAAATATACAATGTGGGAATTTTAAGGAGAATTTAATGAAGTTAATGTATTGTCTAGTATTAAATAATAAAATGAGAATAATATATATAATAATGGTCCACCTTCCATGATATTTTATGATCCTTGAATATTAACAATATTATTCTATAGATAATTTGAGAAATATTTTATATTCACAATCATAGTAATAAATATTTCTTTCATTATTTTCCAAGATAAATAAATATTTATTAATAAATAAATATTATTTACTCAATTGTGAATAAGTCAAGAGAAAAAAACATTATATGTATTATTCTAGTAAATAATTACCTATATAATACAACTTTATTTAATATTCATATCATATATATATATATATATATATATTAATACAATGGTTGAATGAATATCTGCATGGAAGAAAACCTAAATAAATATAATTCGCCAGTCTGGAGAATAATGCTTTTCAATAGTTATATAAAAATATTTTCAATCTGAGGTCAAAGGATACACTATTTTTGTAACCCTCGATACCTATTATTCATTGGAATTTGGATTTCACAACAAAATACTATCATTATAATCTCAAAATTGGTAATTTCACCCATGTTTAATATGTTAATTTTGCAATATTCATAACCAAAAAAGAATGATCAATGTGTAATATAATCCATTTCTCTCAATATATTTCCATGTAGGTTTCATAATAATGTCATTAACCAATATTCTCAATATTTTTTCTTTATATTCCTTTAATAAACCTGTTAATACACCACAACTATGGATTTTGGTTCTATTGTTACATTATAATCTAATGACCTAGATATCAACATTCATATACATTGAATTGAAAAATAATTATTTATATATTCATTATTATTATACCATTCATGATTCCCCCAACATACCTCACTTCACCGTGATCATTCAGAATCACTGTATTCATATGTACATCAAATTACATGACCAATTATATGCATTTACAATAATATAATATGTAGGGATTGTTACAAACATTGACTAATAGGAACTTCTTGCATGTGGAACTCCTACATCTGATTTTATTCTCATAACCCTCTCTCTTATATAATAATAATAGAAAATATCATTATAATAAATCTCAATGTGTTATGAGAATTATTCCCTTGATCTAATCTATCATCTGTTTCCAGTTATATTATTTTATCCATCCCTAAAAAATATTTAGGAATATGTCAAAGAACATCATGTATGTCATCTTAGTGAGGAAATATTATGACTTTTTAATGAGAAATATTTCTCAAGGACATTATGATGTTATCATAAGTCAAAATAACAATCATAATTTGAAATGATGTTAATATTTAAGTCTTTGTATATATAAATAGAAAATCTAAGGTACTAGGTTGTTGGTACTAGGGAACCAATTATAAAAGACTCCCAATACAACTCGAGCCAATTGTTAACTACAAAACTATAATTTAGATCTCACATGTTTAAACATTTTTCTATTGAGTATGCATATATAAATCGGTACATCAAAATTTAAATATGGTTAGAGTTTGTTTTTTAACAATTAATTGTGCAAAAATCTTCTAATTGTGACCTCACATTAATGGAAAATTAACTTAACAATCGATAACATTGAGTATCCACCTTATGTTCCCCATTCTGAAACATGTCATATAGAAAAATACGATAGTTAATTTTTATCATAATAATATAAATAATCTTGACCTTGATATAAGTAAAATCACATCAGTCATATATTGACCTGTTTCATAAGAAATATTGGAATACCAAACATACATAGTTATATTAGATGTGGAAATTGATTGTCAAAATAATTTTATCTTGTATAATACCTTATAATTATTGGTATCCAAGATAAAAATTGATCCTTAAGGTATAATAGTGTTATATAAAAATAAAAAACGTATTTTGATTCCACCATATACCAGGAAATCATCACATTCAAGTTTCTCAAATTTTCCATATAGTTTTAACTACAAGTCATTGTGGTTAATCAAATTTCATTTGATATCACCCTATAATGATTTAGACATAGTTATTATTAAGAAAATGTATATACCAAGTATTAAGGGATTTAATTTTATAAAATAAAATTATAAAATTCAATTTATAATCTCATATAATTCCCAAACACAATATTCTAAAGATATATCTTGATGTGTAACATGGCTTTCAATTCAGTTATAAATTTTCATATTCTATTTTTTCATTACATTATCTATAGGGTGCTATTTAATAAAACTAGCCTTAAAATATGACTACTCAATATAATGATAATATAAGATACCTATAATATTTTGAATTCAAATTGATTAAATATGATGATTGGAGCAACTGTTTTTTCATAGGATATATCTATACAGTGATTAAAACATTCTATAAACAATCATTCATATGTCTTTTCATAGGAAATATGATGGATATTTTTTTAAAAAATAATTATTAATTACTCCTCATTACTATGTTCTCCAATCCATTTCATGTACCACTTTAACACCCAAAAATAATATAATTTATATACTCATCAAAAAAAATGTGCCCATATAATTTACAACATAGAATCCACTACTAAATTCATACAAAATTATCAACCATATCTAACTCTCTTATACATCATAATTATTGGATTTATAATTATCATTGTGTAATATATCACCCACTCAATAGAATATGAAATTACATTTTTTTAACATTACTATATTGTATGTGTCTTTTGAGTAGCTCCTCCCACTATGTCTAGAGGATTCTAGTGTTCCTATGATAGATGGTGTTCATTTAGAACCTTGTCATAAGAATATTTAGGTTCTCTACCGCTATCTAAAAATATATTGTATAATTTAATATAAATATAGTTAATCATTAAAAATTAAGGAAATTAATATCCTAACATGCTATAAGATAATTATATAATTTCAATTTAGTGTACCCTTAGATGTATTTTTTTATTAACGAACACCTCAAATAAAATAGATAAAGTAGTTAATCAATATATCTATTATCACATAAATATGATGTCCACTAGTCATTGTTGTTATAATAGGTCTAGAATTTTTTTTATTATGAATGAATTGGTTGAAATCATGGACAATTATCAATAAATATAAGATTCATCATCAACATACCATTTACTATCAGCATTATATAGATATGTATATTTAAATATGAATTAAGGATCTATATCACTATAAATATAAGAACCTAAATATACGATTGGTAAGGATATACTCTATCAAACATTTTATATGATCTAACATACTCTATCAATAATATTGATTCATAGATAATTTTTAAAATTTATTAATGTAATCACACTAACTTACCTATAGATTATGTTTAGAAAAGTTCATTTTGAATTACTAAAGAAACTATGTAATCTTGCATGGTTAACCATTATTTCTATACATTTACTTATCTAAAACATGATATGTATGTTTTTTAGTAATCATTTTATTTTATCTCAAATGAGACTAAACACCTTTTTGGACATAAACATGTCAAATACCATATATTTATTATGATAGAGAATTATCATTATTCAAATGGGTATGAAATATACATTTATATTCATCATTGATTATCAGTTTAATATATTTTTTCCTCAATAATGATCCAACTTTTAGTTAAGTTTGATATACTACAATTAAATTCATTAAAAAAAGAAATAAATAACATATCATAATGTAAAAATTATACACAAAGAAAAATATTTTTGTAATAACCAATAAAAAAAATAATTTAATTGGAATTTCATGGATGATCAAGAAGTCCCACAATTCTCAATAATGATTTAGTAATCATCCTTTTTTTGAACCATATATAACTTACATTACATCTTACAATATTTAAATAATTTCTTTTATCATTTATTTTGAATACATATATGTGGACACATATACCCATGATGTGTGAATGTGATGTTAAATGTGATGATGAATTTTCATGAAAAATAATATTTTTATAGTTTCTTATTTAAATTATCATAATTTATTGTTAAATGTATTTTAATACCACATAATAAGTAGATAGCCTATTGTTCACTAATCTTTACTTGTATCTTTTCTCTCATGGAAGGATTTTCTCAAATGCATCATTTGATTTAGATTAGTAATGAATTTTGCAAATTGGTATACTATTATATTTACTATAAGGAGTGGAGAACCCCATTTTCACCAACACATATAAATTATGAGACGAATATAAATAATATTCATGTTCAATCTATCCATTTAATTTATCTATTAGTACACTATGGATATTTAATTATATAGTGGTTAGAATGATAATTTTTGATTAATGGATAATTTAATACCAAGTAGAGGCCTATATATATTAACTAATTCTTTTACCCATTCATTTTCTCAACAAGATAAGTAGTTATGAATCCCTATTCTAGTTTACACTAGTATCATATAGTGAAATCTCCATTTATCAATACTATCTCAATCTTATTTTCAAGTGAAAACAAATATTATATAACATGGTATACTAATTTATGTAGTAGTGGTTCACCATTTTCTCTCCATACAATGTGAATATCAAGATAAAATGGACATAAACATAATCCTTTCTAAATATATATAAGTATTATGTATCAACTAAACTCACATAGTTAGGAGGATGGTATTGAATAGGATACTCCATCACAAAATATAGACCATAAAATAGTAGTACAACATATTCTTTTCTATACTAATCATTGTATTTTTTTGGACAAGTCAGATTCTAGGTATGTAGATGTTTACAAACTTTTAGAAGTATATTTTCCATTTACTACAATTGTTAAATTATACTATTAATACCTTATTATTTATTACCAATGTACTATAGAAAAAATAATTTTAATTATATTATTAAGACACACAATATTTTATCATGTCTCAATATCCTTCACTATTGGAATTATATTTTCCTATACTATGAACATGTTGTGAAATTAAATATTTTTACTATTACAGAATAAGTTTAAAAAGTAAATAAATGGCATAAAAAACAATGAGAAAAGAGTAAGAATAATACCACTCAAGAAATAATTATTTAACTGGTTTGTAAATTTATAGCCTTTTCTACTAATGATTAGTAATATCAAAACTTATGTAGCACAAATATTGCGAGATATCAATGTTTTACCCACATATACAGCCTATATTAAATGAACTAATAAAGAAGATGATGAACTATTACACCAAGAAGAACGTAGGTTCACTATGATACAGTATTGCAGTCACCTAATTCCATACTACAATAGTTACTAGGGGCTGGAAGTCCATGGAGTTACAATATTGTTAACTCAAAATGTGTATGATGCTATAATGACAAGTTCTAATGTCCACACTATTATAGTTTCCATTTTCATATTTATGAAGTATGTAGGAATTACTATACTACCTTATCAGAATCATGTCGACCCATCAGTGTTTCATTCTACTATATTGTTTGGGTCATTAGAAATCATCCCAACATCTCCCAAACCGATTTAGATACACCATTCGAATAAGAAATTCAACTTGTAGGGATCCATAATTGACTTATCATAACTGGTATTTTTTTAGGACAAGTAATTCAAAGGTATTTAATTAGGTAAACCTGTAATCGGGTAGCTTTAATCTCCATGATCCATTTAATGGAATCCCCAATCCAAGAATTCTAATTAATATTTTATGAAAACCATTCAATATGTTTTACCATGAGCTACTTTGGTAGTAAAAAATTGATTCTATCATAGTTAATCCAATCTATATCTTTCGTTAGAACTCCCAGTTTATCTAAATCACTAATGCATTGGAATATATATACTTTTTAATATTCTTACATTCATGAATAATCTATGTGATGTTGTAATGAATTTATATTAATTTGATGTATTTGTTTATTATGTGAAAATAATCTCATTTTATCATTTTAACATACCAGTTAATATTATCTTGATTTAACATTACTGAATAACGGTTGATCGTTAAATTATCGAATCATAATCCATTTTTTCCATCATACAGTTTTGTTAATTAGTTCAATAATGTGACCACAGATGGACCACATCTTTTTTTGTAGGTTATTTTTAATGACTAATAAAATATGATTTCTGAAAATATGTTGATGAAGGTGTTTCATAAATTTTGTACATAATTCCTCACAAATATTGATAAAAATCACAGATTTTTATAGTCTATGTTCTACTATAGGTTGAGATTAAAAAAATTAGTAGTGATTGTTGAAACATCATAAAGATTAAAAGTTTGTAAAAAATTGTGTTTTTTCCATTAGGTTTATTTAAGTTCAATTCAATTGGAAGAAAAAATATTATTTACAAATATGAGTATACCTATTAGTAAAAATATTTATTCCATTCATGTTGATTTGATATGTACCGTGTTTGTGGAATGATATTAGAGAAAAAACTAGTTGATACATATGATTTTTACATCATCGATTCAAGTGACATGATATTTTCAATGGATCATGACCCATGAAGTTGTGATAATAAGAGGATCTATATAATAAATAGTTAATCCACATATAATTGGTCAGAACTATAATGCACTCATGGAGGGATATTAAAAATATATATTATGTGTAGAGTTTTTTAGATAATTTTGCTGGTGATATTTCATGTATCTTTAGAGGGAATGAATCTGAGTACTAATTATAATTAAAAGAAGTTTTACTAAAATTTAAAACATAATAAATATAATAAAAATTAATGGGATTCTATATTTTTATTATTGAAAAAATATTAAGAAAATAAATGTGGATATAATTTTTTTGTATGATATCTAAAGATCAAAGAGGATTTCTGACTATATAAACAAGTGAATATTATTTTAATCAATGGAAGAAGGAGGAGGATAAAGAGTTACATTTATTTTCCTTTACATTAAATAAAATGAAGTGATAGACCTGACTATATAAATATATACTCATTATATAATTTTCAGGAATATATAATGTGTTTTAGTGATGAAATAAATCATTAAAATTGAATAATAATAAGAAGGAATTGTGTTCAATAGTGCTACAAATGATCATATCCCATGACATAATGATAGGAGATGGCACCTAAAGGCATTGGTAATGAATTTTCAAATAATGTTGAGGCATCCAAATTGAATTATTTATGATAAGAAGAATATTAATTTATATTGTCCATAATATAAATGAGAAAAAATAGACTATATTTATTTAGGGAATTGAAATAGAATTATCTTATTAAAAGGGTATAAAAAGACCTCAAATAAATTGAACCTATTTAGTTCTATGATAATAATTTCAAGTCCATATGCTTTATCAATAATCTTTTTATTATATGAATGAATGTTTGTGAATATTATGATAACCATGTGTCACACGGGACCTAGTAATTCTCAAGGAGGCGAACTGCATCAACATACAACGATGTTCACTATGTTTCTTTTATATTTTAAATCTAAAAACTACCCAATGTGGAGATAAAGAGGATGGGAGATCCATTATCACCCAATATTATTTTTTTTATTGAGAGGAAACTTTTACGAGAATAGGGAAACCTTATCAATATAGCATAATTCCACTATATAATGAAAGATCTCATAAGTTGATTAAATATAAGACTAAGATTTTTTGAATTCTAAAGACAATATAACACCCAATGAAGTCAACTAAATGAAGACCTATTTTCTCACTGGGATCCACTTCAATGAGATTTTCCATTCTATCTATTATCTTTATAAATTAATCTAGGTGGTTTTTACTTTGATTTAAGACCCAAACCTATATTCATCCTTTCTTGTTTATACATTATTCATTCTCCTCAATGGTATCAACTCGCAACCTTCTATAACAGATTTTTTTAAAATCCTATTTGGAGATATTGAGACAAATAAAATTCATTCATAACTTCCAAAGAATTATGTATGATATCTAAAGGATTCCCTTAGTCTCTTTCCAATTTCTTTATTTCCATGATTTTTTCAGTACATTCCATCTTTCTTTTCCTGATAATTTATTTAATTTTATTTATTTTTCTCATTTCATATAAATAATTTATGTACTGGTAAAAATTGTTTTGGGGATATGTGAGTAATATATTTGGGGTATATCTTTATTCCCTCCCATTATTAAAAGGAAAATTCATATAATAATGGTTTCCTTTGTTTCCCTTTCTCAGTTTGTATCCAACATTCATATACACAAAAAAGTCATACTAATATGATGTATCTTGTTGGTATAAACTACAACTGTCCCCCATCTCAGTGTTTTTGATAGAATTTATTTGACCCCCTTTATTTTTATTTTTTGGCATTACTTTCTTCCACCCATCATGATCTTTATCTCCATGATCACTCCCAGCTATAGACATAAACCTATTATGGGTCTCAAGAGGAATTTGTACATCCTGATTACATTAATATTCAATGTTCTTTTGTTTTGATTCATTCTGATCTAGGAGTTCGCTAATAAGGAATGGTGACATTTGCTCCAGTTCAACCATCCATTCATTGTAATGATCATCAATAAGGATTATTTATTGTCTAGTTTTCATATATTTAGAAATAATATCATCAATCAAAACAATAGAAGGAACTATCTAATTATTCTTCTGATGATTGAATACATTAGAGTCATTAGGTTCACCCATATCCTTTAATGAACCACTTCCGTCCTTCTAACCATTAAGACATAACTCCAACTGATACCCCTGGTCCGCTGCTATACTCTCATTTGATGAATTTATAATTGGTTTTAATACCTCATAAAAATAATTAAAAATGTTAATAATTCAATAAGTCACAACATACATCCCATATATCGTCCCCATCATCTCATTATGTTTCATAGGATTAGAAATCACACCAATAGATTTTTGATTCCCTTAATTTGAAATATATCATTGAGGAAGATAAATATTGAATGAGGCTTGTTGGGAAGGTATCACATAAGAAATACTGACCACCTACGGGAAAACCTCATAATGAACCTATCTAGAATTATCCTTATAAATTTCATCATGTTTTTCATCAATGTTACTACACTGATTCACCAATTTCATCTATCTGATTTGATAGTAACAGACATTGGAAAGCTGTCTGAGCCAAATACAAGAGATAACAAAATCATACAATGATTCATAGAAAATAGATTTCTTCCACATAAATTCAATGCCAAATGAATTCAAGACCCAATCCAATGGTACCATTGGAAAATCAATATCATCGTAAATTTAGGGGGAAATAGAGTGGCTGAATACTTCTGTTCCAATATCAGAACAATAGAACTACCCAAAAAGGTTTTTGACAACCTTCTAGAATGAAGGGTTTAGAAATATAAGGGGGAGGATTATGAGGATTTCCTAAATTTTTGTAGTTGGTGTATCTCTCTTCATGTATAATATAAGAGGACCAATAAAAGATGAAAAAGAATCATGTGTTGCATCTTCGATGGGCACTAGACAATGTTGTAGCAGGATCATCCAACATCTCAAAGTTAATCATAATTTTATTGTGGTCGAGAAGCCCAAACATATATCGGTGAATTAAACCTAATGAGTCAATGATGAAATGATCAAACTTATATATTGCTAAAATATATTCCATATATTATCCTAGTAGAAATAATGAGCGATATATTTTTTGGATTTTTTTGAAATATATAGTAGGAGATAACCTACTTACATTATAAGAATGAAGATAATCATAAATCTCTCCAAATAGAAAGGGGTATTAAATATCCTGATTGAGGAGCTTTTAAAATTTTCCCATCTGTTCAATATAAATTTAACTCTATAATTCACGAGTGATAAGAAATGATAAAAGTGATAAATAAATGAATCATGCATTTAATGAGGTAATTGATGATAAGAATGATCATCTAGAGGTCATGGAAAAATTGATTGAGGGAATGAATATATACAATATGGATATTAAAAAATTAATAGAGAACAAGCTAAATAAAACAGAAAACAATGAGAACATAGAATGAATAAAATTTTAAATGAAAAATAAAATATCAAAATGAAATTATTGGATAATTTTGTAGAATGAAATAAATATGGAAACAACATAATCCTTGTCTTAAAAACAAGTTGAAAATAATGATTCTTCCAAAAAAAATAGAGAGGATTTGTAAATTTAATATAATTCATCTAGCGGAAAACACATTTTAACATGATCTAATGATTATTTTAAAGTGTCTTTATAAGAAAATGTACTATCCATATACCAAAAATAAAAAATTAACTAAATTTTTTTATTTAAGATATTAATATGAATACATAAAATATATATGAAATTGGATGAGGAAATGTCAATAAGATTTTAACAATACATCCAATGTGGCTGCAAGAAAGAATGAGTGGATTTATTCCTTAATGAAATCCAAATCAGTGACTAAAATAGGCCATAAAATCAGAAAAAAATAATTTAAAATTAATTTTATGAAAAATTATTGATCTTGTTTTTTCGGCCTTTATTGTTATTGTAAAATGTTTGGGTGTTTGTTTGGTGATTATTGGTATAATTTATCAATCACTAAAATAAAAGAAGAGGCTTGATTAATGGGGAGAAAACAATGATTGAAGAATTGTTCATATGAAGATGGGAAAAGTATATTCAAATTAAATATATTTAAAATTACTAGATACATATGTGATTTTTTTATTTATTATTATCACAACAGTGGAATATTCTGACCAACACCAACAAGAAATGAGTCAGAAATAATTCATAAAAATGTCGATCGAATTTGAAAAAGTTTATATTTTCCATTGGAATGTCTCAAAATGATAATGTATTCATGATGATGACAAAGCTGTAAAAAAATTAATATGATAGAGATCCATGGATGATAAATAGAAAAGGATTGAAAATGAAATAAGACCAATGTTATTACAAAAGGGTTCTAAAATAGAAATAAAATGTTGTTTCATCTATGTGAAATAAAGAAACATCCAAAAAAGTAATGAACAATCCTTGGGAATGTCTTTTAAAAGAATGAAGATGGAGCATAATTGAAGTATATTCTAGGATAAGATAAAATGTATTATTTTACAAAAGTGAATTTCAAAAGGACCATGTCTATGATTAAAAATCATTATGTAAGTGTGTAAAGAATTATCACCATTTTTCTAGTATATTTGGACAATAAAACAATTCTAAAATAGGAAAAATTAAAATATAGATCCAATGGAAAATAAAATATACTAAAAGAATAAGATGTTGAACCATAATAAAATATTTCAAGTGATGATAATGTTAGATCTCATAATCAGTAATGTGGTAGGTTTAAGACGGATGGTCAAAACAAATATAGTTGGTTAAAAATTGTACTAGACCTTGAATAAAAACTAAATAATGTGAAGAAAGATATTATAATTGATGTATTTTACATGATTTATCATGTTAATAAGAATATCCTGCATATGGATATCAAAAAAAATCTACGCTACCTAATTTAAATATAGATATAAATAATAAAATTTCATGCATGAAGAATGATATAAAGGTAAATGAAGGAATGAAAATTGTATCATGGTTGAGAAGATACACTCAGATATTTTCCACACTCTAAAATATGCAATAATTTTCTACCATAAAACATAATTATTTGTGTAGTATTTTTATGTTATCCATGGATGTGATTAAATTTTATTCCTAATATCAAATGGCGAACTAATAAAGTAGAATATGATGAAATATATATTTTTGATATAAATAACTACTCACCTTGATTTGATTAGTTAATTTATAGAATAAATACCATATCTGGAAAATAAATAAAGTTATCAAGAGAAAGAGGAGATCATCCCCTGATAGGGAGTTTTCTGAAAATCTTAGAGTAAATATAAATCATAGAAAGATAATTTCTAGATGGTTCTTGTAAAATGTTCACTAAAAAGGTAAGTCTTGATACTGAAATTTTTATTGTAATGTTTTTTTGATATTATAGGGGAGAATTTGATTTCTTTTATTTCATCAAAATGTATAAATTTTAAAATATTTCAAGAATAATTTAGATAACTAGGTCATATTATTTTGAAGAAAATGTTTTTACATTTCTGTTGAAGTGATTGAAGGAATTTATATTGAAATTCAAATGAAATATAAATTATTTAATTGTAAATTCATTTATAATATTGATTATTGGTGAAAAAATCTCATTATAATGAGTTTTATTTGGTTTCATATTCTATTAATAAAATATTTTTTTTCTAAATCAATACATGTTGTTTTTTATGTCATTAAAATATCATATAGACATATAATGGAAATATTGATGGACCAATTCTAAAAAATGATGTGATACGATCCATATTTGTATTTTTTCTCTTTTTTTATCGAGAAGGGGGAATGTATAAAATGAAATCTCTTATTGTTGAGAAAAGATGATATAAGAAGGTAATTGGTTTGCATATTGAGAAAAAAGTTTATTGCATTAGTATTGTTAAAAAATACGGGGGGGGGGGGGGGGGTGGGTGGAACCTAATTTGTTTTTTTATTTATTTTCTTCAATGAGTAAGGAAATATGATTAATGTATATATTAAGATGAATGTATTTAATTGATTTTTTGGGAGAAACCCATGAATAGTCAAAACAATATGGAGGTCCCATGTCCAGGTTACAATATGTGTTGTGGTAAAAACATGGAATAAATATTTCCAACGCATCTCAAGGCTTAGAGGTTTCTAAAGAAATATATTCTACCATTCCATTTTCAGAAAGATATATTATTTTATAAAATATAATTTGACGTTTGAAGATTATTCTACTGTATATATCCTATAGAAATCATTTTTGTGATTATTTTAGAGGTCGTATAGTTGTGAAATTAATTTTTATAATAATATATACATACATGGGGTTGTGATTAAGTGATATGTTTTATCACTATTGCAATGTAAAGTTATTCTGGTGAGAGTAATGTCTCCCATATGCTATAATAATGTTTGAAGATATTGATGTAGTTTTATAGTAATGAAATTCATATAGATGAGGGAAGGTAGTATTAACATTGATGAAGTCATCAAATTGATAATTAAAATTGAGTATATTTTGATCATGTGAGGAAGACCAATTTGATGAATTTTATAAGATGATTCGATAAGAATCTAATGTGTATGAGATTCCTTGGGATGAGTCCAAATGTTTCAAAATTTTATTTATATTCTATCTGGAATGACTTTACTGAGATCTAAAAAATTAAAAAAGGAAATTTCCTCTATGATATCCATAATGATATTTTAGGCAATATAAAGTTTAATAAATTATGGAAAATTATAATGAAATCAATTTCAAAATTATATATAGATTTCCAAACCTATATAATGTAAAATCATTAATTTAAATCATAAAATAGATAATAGAATTAAATAATTAAATAATTTAGTTTTATATACACTTAATTTTAAATTGGGATGTGGAGGTGGGACAATGTTCTGATAATGAGTTGTGACATAGAGTTGTGACATACAGTTTTGGGTCAACATTTATTTTAGTATGAAGTTTAATATTCAATGTTTTGCAATTTTTATTTGTATTTTATATTTTGTGTGTAGATTTCATAGATGACATATTGTTCATATACGGTTTCGATGTAGAGTACCAATATCAATTCAGGGTTCAACTGATTTAGAAAAATTTGAGAAGTCTGTGAAAATAATTAATTCATCGACTTCAGAATAATCATACTTATATATTAGTAAACATATTCAGATGATGCTTCTTGTCCATTTTTCAGGATTTATGTGTTATGATATTTTTAATGGATCATGATTGAAAATATTTTTATGATAGTTGGTACAAAAATACAAAGATGTGAGCCACGTAGAAATTATTCAATATGTTATGCACATATTAAGGGAGAATAAAAAGACAGGTTATGTGTAGATATTTTGTATAATTAACCCCAATATATTTAAAAATTTATAACATATAATGAATCAAATTAATAATTGAAATAAAAAAAATATACTCATTTTTAAATTAGGAGAAAACTTATGAAAATGAAGTGGAAATGATATTTGAATTAGGAAAAAGTATTTATAAAATATATTTCAATATGTAATTGTATGTTTGGGAATGAAATAGATAATAATATTCATGACTGTGTGACCCCATGAATTTTTTTAAATAAAATGAGGAAAACATAAAACTGACCAAACAACTATCATATTAACTAATATTTCTGTGTTGAAAATATAAAATAGATAGAGTGTTCTAGCGATGCCCTTATGAACTGAATAAGAAGAATAATAATAGTAAAGTTAGAAACCCAACTCTATAATTTTTACTAATTATGTTATGTTGATTGAAAATGATATTTTTCTTACGCTGCAACAGTCCTTTCACTATTAATAAGAAGAAGAATAAGAGAGTTTGTATGTGCTATAGTTTATAATATTCAAATATGAGAAGATGAGAGATCCAGAATACAAACATCTTCTCTAAAAGTATATGAATGTTTTTGGACTACAAATTGATTGATATATAATAGGAAAAAGGTCATTCTATATAGTTAGGGAGGTACTCGACCAAACATAGGTGATGATTCCTCAAGGTTGTAGATGTCCATTCTCTTGTACATAGTGACAATAAGACTATAATTTACTAATACCAGGTTGGTTCCATGTTAATGAGTTTAATAAAATACTGCATTCGAAGATTATTTTAAAAACTAAAAGGTTACAATGTTGGTAGAATAATAACCATGTGTCATCAATAACCTACTCATCATAAGGGAAAAAAAATTTCAATTAACCCAATTGTTCAATTGTGTTTCTTTTCTATTTTATATATTCATAATGACCAACAGATAGGTAAAAAGAGATATATGAAATCACTAATTAAGTGAATAGGTTAAAAAGGGGAAAAAGTAAAGTAGGATTACCAGTATAACAACACTGATTCTCCCACCCCTATGTGTATTGTACACATCCATATGTGATTCTAAATATTATGATAAAGTATCTATGAAAACATTAACCATGAAGAGAAAAAAATAAAATATATTACATAACATGATCATGATATTTATATTTCTTGATTTATTGAGAAGAAAATAAATAAACCCATGAAAAAATGGAATAACTCATCAATCTAGGATTGGAATGAATTTTATTATCCCAACATCTTTTTTCACATCTTCATTGTTGGTTTATTTGATAATTTTTCTTTAACCAAATCCACATACTTGCGATATTATTTCGATTTGAATCACATCCCATCATTTTTATATTAATAATATATTATTAAAAACCAATGTAATAATAATTAAATTAAATTAAATCGTCACATGAATTAGTGTATCAATGCTCATGATTAGTCACGAACATGAAAAAACATATCATTCAAACAATATATTATATAATTATTATCATGTAATTTATTAACATAAAATTTTCATGAATTAATAATTATTTATTTCTTTATATTAGTTATTAATCCAAGATGTTTTTCAAAATACATGTGATAAACCCTCCAATATAATTTTAAAAAATAAAAATAATAATTACTATATTTAAAATAGTATTAGTAATAGTGTCTATTGGGAGTCAACCTGATGTTTTCCCATCTAATCTACACTAAGTTTATCTTTTAAAGAACTAACTTGGGTCAACCAGGACCGTCACCAGGGTCAACTCGGGATAATGACTAAAGTTTGTTCTTAATTTTTTGGTTTAAAAAATATTTCTTATGAAAAACATAACATACTCATGGTGAAAAATTTTCTCTCATAACTGATAAATTGAATATAATTACCCTTGACATTTTTTCATAGAATAGTCATGAACTGGACGTTTGTTCATTCAAATTAATATATAAAAATAAATAAGAATGGAGAATATGGAAATAACATGATTGATCAAATGAAGATAAAAATTAAATATAATAATCCAAAATAAATGTCACCAGAGCATAAACAAAAGATGTTTTCATAGAAGAAAACAAAAATACTAAAAAATTAGCTTAGTTTAATAATACATGATTTTCCCCCAAAGAACCAATATATTAACAATGGAAAAGAAAAACATTATATGCCCCATTGATAATCACTATATCTCAAAAAATATATCAATATAATATGATATATTGAAATACCTATTTAAATGACTTCAGATAAATGGTTCTAACAAAAAATTATAATAAGGATTTTTCAAAATAGTATATTCATTTACATTAAAAAACATTTCATTAATTATGGCATTAAATAAAACTAAAAATTAATATTTTCACAAAAATGGGATTTCTTAAAAAAATTCCCATATTTCCACCAATAAGGATATGTTAAATGCTTTATGAAAATCAATTGTTGTCACCACATAGACAATTAAAATTAATAGAATCCCAAAAAATTAGGGTCTTTGATTTATTAAATAAGAAAATCAGTATATTCTTATATAAACGATTTTAAAAATGTTATACATAAAAATAAATTTTTACTATGATAAGACACATTCAAAAACACTTTTGGAGTCTATGTAAAAAAATTAACTAATGTACAGGTTTATTAATATAATTTAGAAACAAAAACCTCAAAAATGATAAAATAAAACTAATGAATAGGAATAAAACATCTCTCCATGTTGTGATCCGAAATTATGAGTAACTATATGTAATAATGATTGATTTTTGAATCAACCAGATATCAGTTTTTCATATTAATAGGATTCATGAGGGACACCATAGGTTCTAAATTGAAATTATCCTAATAATAGTAAACATGAACCCAGTGATAGACCATATTATTTCCCAAAAATCTATCCTCTCAACAATATCTCCATAAATTCATCAGGGTAAATACATTAAATATTTCCCTAGATCACACCATCCATCATAAAATATAACTAGTGTAGAAAAATCAAAATATACCACATAGCTACCAAGGATCCCGTGATAAAACAAAGTTGAGGTGAGAGGGGATAAACCAATAATCATATCATTCCTTGAAACAATAAATTACATCTCACATATAACACCATTGAATGAAGAAATATAATTTTTAATTGAGGCATAAAAATCAAATCAATCCATTAGAAGGAAATATATGATACCAAAACAGCTAGGTACTAAGAGGGTATCAAAAAACATTATTTGGATAACATACCGAATATTCCATCAATACTATCATAGAGTTCCATGATATATAGAAATATATTTCAAACATTGTTGATTCATTTTATCAAGACACAAAAATGAATTTAAAAAATAAAATTACAAAAAAACATGTTTTTAAACACCTCTTTGAAAATAGAAATGTATATTTGACACAATCAATGTAAATATCTCCTCCCATAAGAGTGTTCTGGAAAATAAATAATCCATTTTAAATTATAAAATCCTTTAGAAAATGGTACAACTCCTTAATATTTGATACAAGGATAAAACTACTTTACTCATCAAAAAAATGTTTTTTAATATAATCATAGAAATTTAATATTGATATTGTAATGTATAAACATTGAGATAACGAAATTTAATCAAAAATAGGTAATATACATTATTATATGAATGTAATACATAGAAAATATCATATAAATACATTATGGGTATCATATATAGTTATAATAAATTATTAAATGAATTAATAATTCCTAAACATTTTATCAATTGAAAAATAATGGTATTATATAGAAACACAAACCAAAAAAGAGTGTGGATCCCAGAAACCATTGAATGTTGGATGTGAATATACCCTGAAACAATCCACACAACAGAAAGCATAAATACTGATGGTACGCAAGGTCAATATGTTACCCTAATGATCAAAAAAGGTGAAACAAAAATATGTTATTGGAGAAAAAAATAACATGATAAAAGTTGAGGAGAAGGCCTATCCTTGATGGAACCACATGAAAAATTTGAGGGAGAAGACACAAAAATTTAAGGGTTGAATGTTGGGTGCAAAAATGGATCCATCACATAGTGGAGTCATGAAAATGGGAGATAAAAAACATCTATAAGTATTATATTGAGTTAAGGTAGAATATGGAGATAAAATTTTTAAAAACAATGTATGTCACATGATTGGGAAAAATAGTTTTGAAAACTATGATCCAACTAGCAACCATTCACTAAACATTCTTAGGAAGATAAATTGTTAGGCCACAATGTTTGAAAATATTTTCACCTAATGGGAAGCATTCCTCTAACATAGAATGATTGGTTTTCATTGATTTCCACATTGCTAGCACTAACTATGTAGAAAATTTATTCCCTATACTGAAACTCAAAAACAATTATTTTTTCAGGATAATTGACCCTAAGATCATAAAAATGAATTAGAATTTATAACTATATAATATAAAAGGGGAAAACTAAGAGTTTTATAATTCTCTATACTATGAAAAAATTTAATATAAGATTGAAATTAGTCAATGTATGGGAGAATAAAAAATGATAACCATCACACCCCAAAATTTTATACAATTTATTCAAGGAAAATCATAGAGGGTATAGTTGGGAAAATCCATTTAAAACCCTAAAAACTAAAACAGTGGATCCAAAAAACGTCAAAAAATGATTACATACCATTAAATACACTAAATAAATCCAATAACATAGAGCACACCATATTCAACTGTACAGTGATTAGGAATTAGGTAATCCAACCATCTGAGAGAGATTGGAAAAAAATGAGATCTAAAAAATATAAATCCCCCACGAAACACATACCTGAAACATCCAAAATGAAATCATAAGTTTGGATAAAAACAATAATTTTGGACCACATATAAGATAGTTCAAGAACTAACAGGGAAGATGAAGTGGAAGAAGAATAAAATTCTATTAATGATCTAAACCACTCAAAATAATCTACAAATCATGTCCTAGGAACTATTAGAGTATCAACATTATAGGAAATTGTTACTATCTATCAACATGAACTTAAAAGTGATAATCTCTTGCATCCAGTCTTTGATAGAGGGAATTTTCCTCTTAATGATTTGACAAAACTAGCATGTAACACTTTTACATTCACCAACAATAATGATATTTAATATGTGGCTGACAATCTAGAAATAGGAACCAATCAGACCTAGATTACTACTAATTCTAAGATAGTTACTCAAAAGGACAATCAAGAAACTGCCCGGTCTTCTAGCACCATTGTGAGACCTACCTCAATGGACGTAGAAGCTTGAGAATTCATGAAAAAGTTCTCTACATATGTTTTAAATTATAATTCAGCTCCGGTTCTAGTACCCAAGCCTATGCAGGTTTACAATGTTCCATCGAAGCCAATGTAGAGTATCTCTTTGAACACTTTCAAACAATAATATTCTATATATCCTCCTGTCCAAGGTACTTCTTCTCCACTTTCATATGCATCTAAAGACTTTTCCATTCTGACTAAAAAACTACATTATGATCAAAATGATTATGGAACTAATGTTTTCTAAATGAATTTTGTTTCATTAAACTCATGCAACCTAACCAATGCTATCCAATCCTTTATTTCTCCAAAAATAAATTCCTCTTGTATGGAAAGTAGCCAGGTTTTAGCTAAAGGCAACACAATAATTGAAAAAAAGCATGAGGCCAAATCAGAAGACCATAAACCAACTCCCTCTCCCGTGGCTCACACTACCCCCCATAACAAGGTTGTTCAACCCAAGATACAAAATGATGAGCACACCCCTCATGCTAACAATAATGTTGAACCTACTGCTCATGAAAGTCCATTTGCTATATTATCAACTAGTTGGAAAAAGACTAAGGACTCCCAGGAACTGAAGTATACTACCATGATGCTATCCACAGTGGATACAAAGTCTCTAAGTTCAAAGGATTATATATATACAACTATGACTACTCAATTAAAATAACCAAAAAATAAGAACAATTCCATCTCTCACAATGTAATGAAAATGACCACTAAAACTGAGGATACAAGGTATACTAGAAATAAGATATCTGAAGAAGAATATAGTAGGTAGTTCTAACTGCAAAACAATATTTAAATAAAGATCGTTTTTTCGATTTTTCAGGGCATCTCCAACTCTAACAACCTCAATTTTTTGAAAAAAGATATAAGCACGCATCACCCTATCCTTTTTTGTATATGATCCTTACATTTTTTTCTCCTCAAAATATTCTAACATATGTCAAAAAAATTATGTTTTTATGGTACAGTCAATTAAAATATCAATGATGATTCTTTATGGATTTTTTCAAACATTTATTTACAAAATTTTATTGTTTTTAATATCTCTGATCAGATTCTCACTTGAACCCTTACTATTGATGGTAATCACACTTTATTTTCCTTTTTTATGCTAATCATAGATATCATGAATGAATAACTCATTGGATTGACCATTCTTATTTAGGATTAAACACCAATACCCCTTAGTTTCTCACTAGAGACTTTAATGTGATTCTTATCAGTAGTGAAGAAAATTGGCCCATCTCACACATCTATTTCCATGAGAGAATTAAAATACTCGATTATAGACAAAACCATTACTTAAATTAACCCCACTCGTGAAAAAATTCACCTATTATAGAAGTCATTACAAAAAATTGGATAGCGCGATTATGAATGTCCCTAATTTAGACCAATGTGACACTATCTCCAACATCACTCTTCACATATTGAACTCTGATAATCATCATATCCTAGTAAACATTTCCTCTGAACTCATGAAACCTTGGTTACCTTTACATTTAATAAATGTATTTCTCTATAATAATAATTGTAATCATGTCATCCAAAACATCAGGTCCTCAATGTCTCATAAAAATGGGGACTTTGATTGCAAACTCAAACTAAAATAACTCAAACAGACTCTCAAATCAAGGTGAAGCTCAAAAGGCAATCAAATAAGCAATGGCATTACTCTCTTTGAGAATTATCTCAATGAAGGACCAAACAAAAACACCAAATCTAGTCTCTACAAAGATCCTGTGCAAGAAATTAACATTGCAATCAAATTAAATTCCTTGCTCACTTTTAAGGACAACATGAGAAACAAAGATTATAATGTCAAATGGTTAACTGACGGTGAGAGAAACTCCATGTTCTACAACTCTATCCAAATAATATTTGAGGACTTAAGACGTATCACCTTTCTAATGGATGGGGATATGAATTGTGACAATTAATAAGACATTTCTATTCTTATAGTATTCAACTATGAAAACCTCTTCAATGGCCCTAATAATAACTATGACCTCCTCCCTAAGGTCATTCCCTTAGTGATACCTGATACAGTCAATTATTTCATTCGTAACCCACCACTGGATCATGAAATCAATGACACTATCATTAGTCTGAATCCTGATAGTGCTCCCAGTACAAATGGTTTTAACAACAGTTTCCTCTAACACTATTGGGATTGGGTTCATATCGATGTTTGTAATCTAGTTAAATCTGTTTTCACTAATGGGATGCTACCCCATGCAATTAATGATCAGGTCCTCACCTTGATCAACAAAGTGGATAATTCCTCTAAAATTCAAATTTTTTGATCCATTGATCGTATCAACAGTCTTTAAAAAATCATCAACAAAATCATTGTTAATTGTTTCTCAATAATTACTAATAATATTGTATATTAGAATCAATTTGGAAATATAAAGGGAAGATCCATTCTAGATTTTATTTGTCCTACCTCTGAGTGTATAAACAAATTCAATAAACCTAATAGAAGAGAAAACATAACTATTAAACATGACATCCAAAAAATTTTAACACCAAGGATTTGAGCATTATCTTTACCGTCCTTTTATATTTGGGTTCTAATACCTCCTTTATCAATTCTATCAAAAATCGCATCAACTTAGCCAATATCTTCATCTGGACCAATGGTTCTTCCCAAGGGTACTTTAAATGCACCAAAGGTATCATTGAAACTGACCCCCTCTCTGCCAGTCTCTTTTCCATAGTGGAATACTACCTCAGTTGTCTGATCAATTGGCTGGTGGTCCAAAATAAATTGAAACCCATTCATGTCTCTAAGAATGTAAAATCTCCCACTCACCTATTTTATGCTGATGACAACATCCTTTTTAACCAAGGTGACAAAAGAAACATTCTCAACCTCATGAATTCTTTAGATCACTAGGAATATGTTTCTATCCCAATCATATGTTGGAACAAATCCCACATCTTCTTTGGGAAGAACTTCCCCCTCAACAGAAAATATAACATCATCATTGATATGGTGCTGAAAGAATGCTATCTCCCTTTCACTTACCTTGGTGTCTCCATATTCCGGGGTAGACCCATGTCTTGCCACTTTGTGACTATTTTTGGTCATGTTTTCATCCAACATTTCTCTTAGTAGGGTAAGGAAATCATTATGGCTACCCAAACATGCCATGTTAAATACACTATTTTCTCTTAAATGGATTACTCTATAATGGTATACAAAAGGATTGTTGGTCTTATCAAAAAATTAACATAGCTATTAAAAAATAATCTCTACTGGTAGTATTCAAGAAAGAATGTTCACGATGGTCCTTTGGTCCATTTTTTGCAGACCAATTGAAAATGGGGGCATTTTATAAAAAAAATAATGTTTTTTAACGAAGCTCTTCAAGATCAGCTCACATGGAACATTTTTTACAATACATCTAATTATATCACCTTTCTCCAGAATAGATTCCCTAAAAAACATAAGACTGACAACTTGACCTTCATTAATTCTTCCATTTGGCCTACCCCCAAGCTCTCCTTCACTAACATTATGAATAATTCTAGATTGATGGTTTCAAGAGATTCTTCCTTGAAATTATGGCATGAAAAATGGACTGGCACACCTTTAATCTCTATGATTACTCCAAATAAAACTCCTAAAAACAACAATAACTCTATCGAATGAACATTAAATCCTAAACATGATCATCTTTTTACACCTGTTTTGAATCTCATTGAAAACTATCTTTTTACATAGAATTATGATTTCTTAATTTGTGAGACTTCTCACAATGGTAGGATTACCTAAAAAGATTACAAATTTTAGAACCCAGTTCTTATTTTTGAGGTACGGGATTCTTCTTTTTCCTTTTCCTTAAGTTTTTTTTTGAGAAAATATGGAAAATGGGGGAAAATCCTAAATTTTGGAACTACACACCATGTAATTTTTCCACACGCTGTGTAATTCTGGACATGTGGGGATGAGTACATGGAGCGTGTAGCCATGCCATCAACGAAGGGTGTAGAAACCGTCTACATGTCGTGTAGTGGTACATTACATGCTCTATAGTCATTTGGAAGGCCTAAAAAGTAAGGAAGTGGAGCAGCCTCCAGCTGGGCGACAATACACGCCGTGTACTCGGGAGTACATGTCGTGTACTCATGTCGAAGAATGAACAGTGTGGCGGTACCGCCATAGGAATAGTTAAATGCTATAAGTACATGTCGTGTACTCAGAAGTACACACCGTGCACTTTTTTTAGGCTTAAAATAGGTAGTAGCCTCCTCATTTGGCAGAGGAGACACTTGAGCCGATTTGGAGCCAAAGGAGGAGGCCGTACATTTGAAGATCCACCGGGTGTTCATATGGAATCGGTTTAAGCCTCGGACGATCCCGTCGAAACCGCACGGGTAAGGGCTCCCACCTCCTTAGTTGGTTTTTACCAATTCTTCTCCTAAAAGGTGTTATTTATGTTTGAATGGATTTTGTTCTTCATCAGATTTACGTTGTTCTTGGGCGTTTCTGGAGTCGGCGTTCGGGTATAACGTTCATTGGCATATAAGGTAGGTGGTTGGTGTAAATTTCCAAATGTCGTGCGTTTTAGTCCATTTTCGTGCCACAATCCCATGTTGGGCTATCATGTGGGTGAGTCTGTTTCTATATTTAATGCATATAATTTCATAGGTGATTAAATTGTGATAATAAAATGCAGGTTGAGATCATTTCTTGGATCTGGAACCACCCCGGGGGTGTGTTCCACTGTTTAGTCGTTTGGCCAGGATACCCGAGGGTATGAATTTAATGTAGTAATTGTACAATTGCATTGAGTGTAATTGCTTGTTACTGCTTGTTTACCTATTGGGATGGCCTGATAACCTATTTATCCAAAGAGTGTTGTTGTATTTAGCCTAAGGGCGTTGTTGTGATTAGCCTGTGGGCACTGCACTATTTAGCCCGAGGGCTGTAGTTATTTCACTTGAGGGAAACCTTTCATGCCTGAGGGCTTCAATTATGTTCCTGAGGGCGACACTTCCTACACCTCAGGGCTATATCTGTTATGCCTGAGGGATATACCTGTGGGTTGGATTCTACTTACCTGAGGGTAAGGTTTTCCTTGTCTGAGGACGTGGATTGTTTACTTATAAATGCACAGTGGTGATTTCTAATATTTAATGGATTAAATAAATAAAAAAATGGAAATATAACTGGTAATTAGTTACTTTTGAGTACTTCTTACATTATTGCATTTCACTATTGGACACTGTTGTCGCATGCTTACACGCAGTTGGGCACGGGCCTTTAGTGGGTGCCTACTGAGATATATTTTTCACACCCTGTTTGGGTCACGCTTTTAGGCCCAAAAGTATAACTTTTCTGTAGGTGTGGATAGTGGAAAGAGTCCCTATACAGGTACTTGACTGTTGCTGTGGAGTAGGAGGGCATAGGACAGAGCCTAGGCTCGTGATGCCGCTGCCAGCATTTTGTTTTGTTTTGTTGTACTCTGTATTGTGTTGTACTGTATTGATGTATAACGTGTTCGGGCTGTTTTCTCAGAACTTGTGACATGTTGCATCTTATATATACTATTGGTTATCTCATCTGCAGTTGTATATTTTAGTTGTGTATGGTTTACTTCTTCCACTATTTGTTGTATGTTTTATTTCCATTCCGCTGTGCTACACATTGATAAATGAGGGCATAGTTTCCCCACTATCAGACCTGGGACCTCACTGCTAGTCGGCAGCCTCTGGCATTTGGGGAAATGCGCTTGAGGTCACATGGAGAATCGGGTTCAGGGCACCAGTGGAGTGGCACCTGAGTCCGGAATGTTACAAAATGGTATCAGAGGGGGTTCTTTTCTTTGACTTACTATTTGGAGTCGTAGTCAGTGATAGGACGAACGGTAGTTGGTAATAAGCTGTGCCCGGGCATAGCTAACCCGTGTACCGGGAAAAGCCAATTTACCTCGTGATTGCAATTTTATTGATTTTTCAATTTACGGATGATATGTTTCCACCATTGGGTGACACACTTTGAGATTGTGCAGTTTATATTTTATGGATGGGTTCTTTTTTAGTTGCAACCCGATGAGATGAGGGTATGTCATCTGATGCATCATATAGCAACATGCTAGATATCACATGCCATGCATAGTTTCCATGCCATGTAGGTGCATTATAATTTGCTTGTTTTTGTGATAGTTGTTATGCTAATGAAGCATGATGTTCTGAAACGTGCTTGATAAATACCGTGATATGGTATTTTTTTTTGATCTTGTTTATAGAATGGATGCCAAACATTGGTTTTTGTGGTGTATGTGCCCCCATTGACTGGGATTCGGTGGATCATTGACTATTTATTGGTTATAACACATATAATATGTAAAACTTTAATTCGTGGGGAGTATGGTCCCCCACAGGTCGGAATTTGACACTTATGTGTTAGTTTCAGTATTTTCTGGGTTCCGGCGATGTTTCTGAGGCATACTGACCTGAAACCCAGTATACACACCGTGTAGAATTTTTATACACGCCGTGTATGATCTTCTGTTCGGGAAGAAAAATGAACTTTTTGAGTACATGTCGTGTACCCTGAGTACACGCCGTGTCGTCTCTTCCCGTGTCACAAACTGTGTGGGCAGCGACACAGGGTAGGGAATGGATTAGGTATAACACACTGTGCAGCGTTTGTACACACCGTGTAGTGTGACCCGACGTCCGACCGTGTAACTAACAACACGTATCGGTGAACTCCTATACAGAACACACCGTGTCAATGATGAACACATTGAGTAGTGTGACATGGGGACTCATCCGTGTAACTAACAACACGGGCTAGTGTCACCTCTCCCTGAACACGCCGTGTACCGTTGGGACATGCTGTGTAGTCTTTACCGAGGACCGACTATGTGGTGTTAGCTGTGTGGCTGGGAAACAGGATGGTGTAAACGCCATGTACAGGTGTAACACTGCGTGTAGTGTCAAGAAGAGTAGTCAGTCGTTTCACAGACAACACAGGCAGTTGAGAAATAACACCATACACGCCGTGTAGTTTATTTACACGCCGTGTAGTTTTTGTTGAACGGAAGCCGTGTGTCCTAGCCTTATAGAAGGACCCAGGAAGGGGAACAGAAGTCAAGTACACACCGTGTAGTCAGTGTACACGCCGTGTAGTCTTGTTTTGAATATTTTTAATGCCTTCTTCCTCTTGTTTCTTTTGTGGTTCCTTCGCTTTTAGGTCATAATAATCTTGAATCTGAGGCGTGCTTTTGACCCTATAGTTTCATTCCGCCTTGATGACTAAGATTTTTTCACCAGGAGAGCGGCAACGATTATACTCCGAAGATGGTGGGACATGGGCTACTAGTTGATCCTCGAGAAGATCCAGATGCGGGGTCTGCTGCTATACCGGACACTGGCGTGGAGGCACAGTTCCGTAAAGGATTTATGCGGTTCATACAGACCATTCAGGGAGCACCGCAGGCTGCCACATCTTTGACCGAGCTGACTTGTATCTTTCAGCAACAGCATCCACCTACGTTATCCGGGGATGGCAGACCACAGGCTGTAGAGTCTTGGCTAGGATTGATGCAGACTATTTTTGAGCATCTTGAGACGCCTCCAGGGTGGAGGGTCAAGTTCGCGACTTACATGCTTCATGATTCCCACAAGAGGTGGTGGGATGTTACCACCCAGTCAGATCATCAAAGAGAAATGGAGTTGGATGATTTTAAGGCAGTCTTCTATGTCTTCTTCTTTCCCGAGATGCTCAGGGCAGATAGAGCTCGAGATTTCATGATTCTGCAGCAGGGTGCTATAACGGTGATGGACTATTCTGCTTGTTTTACAGAGCTTTAGGGTTTTGCACCCGTGCCGGTGGGTGATGAGAGGTTGAGAGCCAGATGTTTTGAGTATGGTATTCGGTATGACATCTGAGCGCTGGTGGATGTTTTAAGGTTTCCCTCATTACACGCTATTGTGAACCATGCGCTAATTACAGAGAGGAACCTGTGGGAATCTAGTGGTGTGGGCTAGGGTGGTTCAGCACAAGTTACTGGTACTATTTATACTAGCAAGAGGAAGAGACATATGGACTTCTCTTAGGGTGGCAGTACCAGCCAGGTAGCTTTTTCAGGTGGCCTGATCAGGTGCTACCAGTGTGGTAGAGAGGGGAACAAGAGGCCGCAGTGTCCACGAGACCCAGTGGAGTGCTGAGCTTGAGGCAAGATGGGTCATCTGCAGCGCTCTTGTAGGGTGTTTCCACTAGTGGCTAGTGATAGGGGTTCTGTGCAGACTCCGAGTACAGGAGAAGGACCAGTGGCTTCTTACCAGTCGGCGAACTAGAATACGTCAGGGCGTGTAGGCCGAGATGGTGGTCGTGGCTGAGGTAGCCAGACACCAGGATCTCAGAGGCCGAAGGGCGGGACAGCTCAGGGTAGCCAGGCTGTGTCGTAGGGCCGTGGCACTAGGTAGGCATATGCAGTGCAACAAACCCAGCAGTAGCAGGATCCCGGACCTTCGACAGTCAGAAGTACTATTTTAGTAACTTCTTTCTTATCTTCAGTACTTTTCGATACGGGTGCTACACATAGTTTCATATTTGTACCCATTGTGGAGAGCCTTGGGCTCTGTGTTTCTTCTTCTTCTGATATCATGACAGTAGACAATTTTTGGGGGACTAGGACGGCTGGTGTGTGTCTGTGTAAGAAGTGCCCCCTTGAGGTTAGAGGGTGTCACTTCGTTAGGGACCTCTATGTCTTGGAGATGACGAGCTATGATGTCATTCTCAGGATGGACTGGTTGGTTCCCTTTCGAGCCTTTGTAGACTGCTATCATTGCAGGGTGAGTTTCACATCACTAGAGGACAGGGAGTGTCTATACAAGGGCAAATGGGATGTTCAGGCGAGTCGAGCTGGACCAGAGCATCATGGGCGAGGTGGAGTCACAGCCCAAATAGCGAGCTTATATCTGGATGATCAGGGGACTTGTCAGATGGATTTCCCTCTAGTTGTTGATCATTTTAGGGATGTCTTCCCAGACGACTTTTCAGGTCTACCTCTGGTACGTGAGGCGGATTTCTCTAGTGATCTTGATCCATGAGTAGCAACAGTGTCCATTCCTCCTTATAGGATGGCTACACCTGAGCTGTGGGAGCTCAAGAGGCAGTTAGAGGAGTTGCAGGAAAAAGGCTTTATCCAACCCAGTACTTATCCTTGGGGTTCTCCGGTCCTTTTTGCGAAGAAGGCGGATGGTACCCTCAGACATTGCTTGGATTATCAGAAGCTGAACCAGTTGAAGGTTAAGAACCAATATCCCTTGCCGAGGATTGATGATCTTTTTTATCATCTTCATGGAGCACGAGTGTTATCGAAGATTGACTTGAGATCCAGATATCATCAGCTGTGCGTTAGGATATCTGATATACCTCTCACATCTTTCAGGAGTAGATATGGTCTATATGAGTATATGGTTATGCCGTCCGGACTGATGAGCGCGCCAACAGTTTTCATGTCTCTGATGAATCGTGTGTTCCATCTGTATCTTGATTCATTCGTGGTGGTATTCGTGGATGACATATTGGCGTACTCTCTCACTCAACATTATCATGCCACCCATCTAGAGATCATACTGAGTACACTGAGAGTGCATCGTCTATATGATAAGCTCTCTAAGTGCCACTTTTGGATGGACCAGATTCACTTCCTGGTTCATATAATCTCAGAGGCATGAGTAACAGTAGACCCCGAGAAGGTGAGAGCAGTAGTTTCTTGGGAGAAGCCTAAGAACGTGTTTGATATACAGAGTTTCTTAGGACTGGATGGTTAATACATATGGTTCATACAGGACTTCTCCCGCTTAGCAACATCATTGATGGGTCTGACTTAGAAGGGTGTGAAGTTCATTTGGTCAGAAGCTTGCGAGACAGATTTTCAGGACCTGAAGGGAAGGTTGACATCAACACTGATCCTGATACTCCCAGAGCAGGGAAAGAGCTATACAATTTACTGTGATGCATCAGGGATTGGTCTGGGAGCAGTTTTGATGCATGACGACCGATTTTTTGCATACGGGTCTCGACAGTTGAGGCCACATGAGAGGAATTACCTGACTCATGATCTCGAGTTGGTTGTATTTTTGCATGCGTTTCCATGTTGGAGACATTATCTTTTGGTAGAGAATTGTGTGGTTTTCACCGACCACAAAATCCTCAAGTGTATCTTTACTCAGCGTGACCTGAATCTGAGGCAGAGAAGGTGGGTCAAGTAACTACAGTCCTTCAATTTTGAGTTTTCATATACACCTGGTAATGGTAATGCAGTAGCCGATGCACTGAGCAGGAAGACTTAGATACAGGTAGTGCAAGAGGCCAGTGGTGAGTGGGAGCTTATTGCTTTGTTCTCTGAGATGCATCTGGAGGTGCACGACAACCAGGGGCAGACTTGTCTTTCCTCGTTAGTTGTGACTTCTACCCTCCGGGATAGTGTGAGGATGAGGCATCTATCGGATCCAGAACGCCTAGTTCTATCGGAGTCAGTGGCAAGTGAGGACCCTCCTCCTAGTTGGACAATTGGCGGTGATGAGGTTTTTCATTTCCATGTACGAGTATGGGTTCCAGGGGATATACGCAAGGAGATTATGTGGGAGTTTCATGCTTCAGTTTGGGCAGCTCACCCCAGGGTTACCAAGATGTACTGTGACTTGAGGTGTCAGTACTACTGGCCGGGTCTGAAGAGAGAGATAGCTGGTTTTGTTACGAGGTGTTCCACCTATCAGCAGGTGAAAGTAGAGCACCAGAGGTCAGCCGGGATGTTACAAAAGTTTCCCATTCCAGAGTGGAAATGGGATGATGTCACAATGGATTTCATGATGGGGTTGTCGAGGTCACCTCGAGGCAATGGCGTCGTGTGGGTTGTTGTGGATAGACTCATGAAGGTATCTCACTTCTTGCCGACCAAGGAGACCTTTGGTGTTGACGAGCTCGGAAGGCTGTACATCCGAGAGATCGTACGTCTTCATGGGGTCCCTTGTTCTATCATTTCAGATATGGACACCTGTTTTACGTCTCGTTTCTGGAAGAGTTTTTAGAGGGCACTGGGTACACAGCTGCTTCTGAGCACAACATACCACCCTCAGACTGATGGCCAGTCAGAGCGTACGATACAGGTGCTAGAGGACCTGCTGTGTGCATGCATCCTAGACTTCGTGGGCTCTTGGGAGAAGAATATACCCTTAGTCGAGTTTGCCTATAACAATAGAATTTGGGTGACTATTGAGATGTCACCTTATGAGGCGTTATATGGTAGGACATGCCGATCATCTTTGTGCTGGTTAGAGGCAGCTGTGGAAGCTTTACTAGGGCCACAACTCATGCAGGAGACATCTGAGCATGTCCAGTTGATTCGGAAGCGGATGGTTACCACGCAGTCTCATCAGAAGTCTTATGCTGATCGCCGTAGACGACCCTTGGAGTTTGTGGTCAGGGACCAGGTTTTTCTACGTGTTTCGCCAAGTCTGGGACACAAACGGATCAGGAGACAGGGTGAGATTTCACCGAGGTATGTGGGGCCATTCGAGATTTTGGAGAGAGTCGGGCTGGTTGCCTATCGGTTGTAGTTACCACAACGATACTGATCCATGCACGGCGTCTTCCACGTGTCTCATTTGCATCGCTATCATTCAGACACATCTCACACCTTTCATCCAGAGGAGGTTGAGCATCATCATGATGCGTCCTTTGAGGAGCATCTGATCCGTATCGTTGACAAGAGCATGAAGGTTCCCCAAGGATGGTCAGTTCCTCTCATATGAGTGCTATGGCAGCATGGCCGATTACAGGACGAGACCTGGGAGTGGGAGGCTGACGTACGTGCTCAGTGGCCAGAGCTATTCTGAGCTTTATCTTCACCACCCAGGGAAGGGAAATTCGGGGAAAATTTTCTATAAGGGGGGAAGTTTTTAAGAACCCAGTTCTTATTTTTGAGGTACGGGCTTCTTCTTCTTCATTTTCCTTAAGTGTTTTTGAGAAAATATGGAAAATGGTGAAAAATTCTAAATTTTGGAACTACATGTCATGTACATTTTCCACACGCCGTGTACTTATGGCTGTGTAGGGATGAGTACACGGGGCATTTAGCCATGCCGGCGACGAAGGGTGTAGGAACTGACTACACGGCGTGTAGTGGTACCTTACACATCGTGTAGTCATTCAGCATGCCTAAACAGTAAGGCGGTGGAGCATCCGCTAGCTTGGCGACAGTACACGCTGTGTACTGGGGAGTACATGCCGTGTACTCATGTTGACAAATAAACAGTGTGGCGGTGCCACCAGAGGAACAGTTAAATGAAAGAAGTACACGTCGTGTACTCAGAAGTACACGCCGTGTACTTTGTTTTTTCGGCTTAAAACAGGAAGTAGCCTCCTCATTTGGTAGAGGAGACACTTGAGCCGATTTGGAGCCAAAGGAGGAGTTCAGACCTTTAAATATCCACCGGGTGTTCGTCTGTAATCAGTTTTTGCCTCGGACGATCCCGTTGGAACCGCACGGGTAATGGCTCCCACCTCCTTGGTTGGTTCTTACCAATTCTTCTTTTAATAGAAGTTATTTACGTTTGAATGGTTTTTGTTCTTTGTCAGATTTACGTCGTTCTTGGGCGTTTCTAGAGTCGGAATTCAGGTATAACATTCGTTGGCATATAAGGTAGGTGGCTTGGTGTAAATTTCCAACTGTCGTGTGTTTTTGTGCGTTTTCGTGCCACGAACCCATGTTGGGGTGTCGTGTGGCTGAAGCCATTTCTATATTTAATGCTTAGAATTGTATAGGTGATTAAATTGTGATAATAAAATGCTGGTTGGGATCGTTTCTTGTATCCAGAACCACCCCGGGGGTGTGTTCCACTGTTTAGCCGTTTGGCCAGGATACCCGAGGGTATGCCTTTAATGTAGTAATTGTAGAATTTCCTTGAGAGAAATTTCTTTTTACTGCTTGTTTTCCTATTGGGCATAGACCGGTTACATGTTCAGCATGAGGGCGTTGTTGTATTTATCCTGAGGGTGTTTTTGTGATTATCCTGTGGGCATTTCACTGTTTAGACCGAGGGCTGTAGTTATTTCGCCTGAGGTCAACCTTTCGTGCCTGAGGGCTTGACTTCTGTGCCTGAGGGAGACACTTCCTTTTCCTGAGGGCAATTTCTATTATGCCTAAGGGCTATACCTGCAGGTTGGATTCTGGTTACCTGAGGGTAATGTTTTTCTTGTCTGAGGACGTGGACTGTTTATATAGAAATTCACTGTGGTGATTTATAATATTTGATGTATTAAATAAATAATAAAATGGAAATATAACTGGTAATTACTTACTTTTGAGTACTGCTTAATTTATTTCATTTTACTATTGCACACTGTTGTTGCATGCTTACACACAGTTGGTCATGGGCCTTTAGTGGGTGACTACTGAGATATATTTCTCACACTCTGTTTGGGTCACACATTTCATCCCAAACAGATTACATTTCTATAGGTGTGGATAGGGGAAGGAGTCACTATAAAGGTACTTGACTGTTGTTGTGGAGTAGGAGGACATGGGACCGATCCTAGGCTCGTGATGCTGGTGCCAGCTGTCTATTTTGTTTTGTTGTACTCTTTATTGTGTTGTACTGTATTGATGTATAACATGTTCTGGCTGTTTTCTCAGAACTTGTGACATGTTGCATCTTTTATATACGGTTGGTTATATCATCTGCAGTTGTTTATTTCAGTTGTGTATGGTTTACTTCTTCCGCTGTTTTTTGTATGTTTTATTTCCATTCTGCTACGCTACACTTTGACAAATGAGGGCATAGTTTCCCCACTATCAGACCTGGGCCCTCACTGCTAGTCGGCAGCCTCTGGCGTTTGGGGAAAAGCGCTTGAGGTCATGTGGCGTACCAGGTTCGGGGCACCTGTTGAGTGGCACCCGGGTCCGAGACGTTACAACAACAGTCATACATAATAGAACAATGAGAATGACTTCAGTTAGATTAATGACTTCAAAAGACATTGGATAAAGATCTCATGATTCAGTCTCATTTGGGGACTTCCTTACAAAAGAATTCCAACTAATTTTTGTCTTCCATTGTTTGAAAATCGACTTTTATCAAAATTTAAAATTTGTAACCAACAAAGAGAAGATGCTAGCCACCTCTTCCATTCATGTGATATATCTTATGCTCTTTAGAACTATATTTTTGAAATCTTGGATTGCAGATGGTTGATATGTGACTCTATCAAAATACAACTTAAAAACTGTGTAGAGATGGAGGGCTCTCAGTAAATTAAGAATCTCTTACTTGATGCAGTTGTTGAACTCCACCATCTGATCTGGTTTGATCAAAATTCTATTATTCATATAGACTACTCACTCAATCATATTTCATGTCGGACCTGAATCCTTATTTCCATAAGGAATTTTTCTTTGTTACAAAAACGAAATTTCCACAACTTCGTGCATGAAATTGTAATCCTAAAATGACTACGGATCAAAAGAAATTTATGTCATCGTCATCGCACTCACTAGGTGTTCTGGAGATCCCCTCTCCTTGGCTGGATGAAAATCATCATTGATGGTGCCTCCAAGGGAAATATGGGGCCTACAGGGTGTGGTTTTGTCTTCAAGAACCACCTCATCTAGATTCTAGGATACTTCATGGGACATTGTGGCTATGCTACCTCCCATGAAGATGAGATATTGGGTTTGATTTATGTGATAAAAATATCCATGTTAATTGGTTGTAACTACCTTTGGATTGAATGTGACATAACGAATATCTTAACAGCTATTTGGAATGGTGTAACTATCTATATTTCCCGATTACTACCCATTTGATGGAATTCAACCATTCTCTCACGGATATGAACTACATCATCACACATGTATATCAAAAAGCAGACATGGTTGCTGATGTCTTGGACAACTTTGCAGTTAATCAAGACATGACATGGTGGGAAGACCTCCCTACTGCTCTAATTCATTTCCATATGAATGATTGTAATATGATCATGTACTTTCGACTATTATAAAAGTTATATTAAAAAAAATTACTTTGGACACTTAGTTAATGGAATCATCCTCTTAAAAAACAATATAAATAATAAAATAATTCATCATTACGAATTTTAAAATTTTTATAAATCACAATTCTTTTTATATAGTATCAATTATTTTTTCAATGTGAAATCGAATTTTAAGACATCCAACTTTTTTCTAAACTGTATCACTATAATTGTAAAAGATAAAATAAAATAACATTATTTTATTTCACCACCATTTCAAAAGGGTGTAAAAATATTTTATGAAAACCAGAGACATGATTTGATGTTGAATTAATTTAAATAAAAACTCAATCAAACATTATAAAATACAATTTTATTTTAAAATAATTCCTTGATTTTAATTACAAAACTAAATATTTCTATGGATATCACTTGCTTTCCAAATAATTTATATGAAATCCCACTTTTATTCAAACAGTTTTCATTAATTTAAAAATCATTTCATAATATCAAAATGAAATCAACAACTTTAAAAACATTTATTGTATAAAAAATATCCTAAAAATAATATTTAACACTCCATCCAAATTCCAAAAAATATTATAAAATCCTTCCTTATGTTAAAAATATATTCCAACTAAAATAATGGATGTCAGAAAATCATTTTAAAAACCATCCATGTTATAAAAAGTTTTTTACTACAAATTAAACAAATTGGTTTCGAAATTGAATCACTATTTTCAATCCAAAATTTAATTTCATAAAATATAAAACCATCCTTTAAAAATGTATGGCCAAATCTCATGAATAATACATCAATCTACACATAAAACCATTTTATCAACCCATCATAGAAATATATTAATTATTCTCACCCTAATATAAAATTATATTGGATTAAATTAGGAAATGAAGGGAACCAAAACAACACATCTGAGTGAAAAAATAACTTTTTCATCGTTTGGTCACACATGTTTTCTTACAATGAACCAAAAATTTCAAAAATATGATAATTGATTATAGAACCATATTCTAGGGATTTTAATAGTTTTCCAAACTATGTAACCAAGCCCTTATTCTTTTTTTCTCCCTCCATTTTAATAGAAATATCATTCAGAGACCCCCAAAAACACTCAAGCACTGAATATTAATTAAACAACATCATATGTCATCAGAAATACATAAATATTAACTATAAAGCGAACTCATATATTTTTTTAAATCCTAAATACATATGGTAAATAATAGATTAGAATAATAAAGATATTGTGAGTCTCTCCCTAAACTTACCTCTTAGGTTCTAAAATATCTATTTTAATACAACCTGAATTTACAAATAAAAATAGGGAACTTATTGAAACTATGATTTTTATAACCAATGGTTTTGATACCATATTTTCATCGACCGACTGTGGTCAACATGGCCTATCATCTAGGTCATCTTGATATAAGGTGTGAAGGGCATTCCCAATACCCATGGCAATGAAACTTGTATGTAGGCATCACATAACATATTCTTGGGAATGATTAATCCAAAAATAATAGATAAACATGAAACATAGTCCACTGAGATTATTTTATGGAAAATTCATACATTATATTCTTATGCATGTAAAAAAAGAGTTATAAATATATAATAAATTCATATATGGGAATAACATAATGATTAACTAAATAAACATATTAAATATAATAAACAAAAAGATAAAACATCATAGAAAAAGTATTAAAAGATTATAATATAAGATATCCAAAATACTAGATTTATAGAAGAGGAAGATGATATTAGAATGGACTCAAAATAAAATGACTCGAAACCAAAAAAAATTACAAAGAATAACTGCAAATGTCCCATGGATACCCTAACCATTTCAAAACATCCTTTCATGGACAAAGAGAATATTTTCCAACATGGGATCATAAAATAGGAACCGAAAAACATAAGTGATATACACACATATGAGTGTGTTTGTAGTGTGTGATCTAGTAGACCTAGTATGAACTCACCAAAGGTTATTAGAAAATAATTTTCTAAAATATTTCATAAATGATTCATTAAAATAAAACATTAAATTAAGGGTATCACATAAATATATTTTAACGAAACCAAATCATTATATTTAAATCCATATGAAAAAGCCCATTTTTTTACAAACATTCTTCAAAAGTTATAAAATTTAAATAATTTTAGAAAAAATAAGGACCTTTAATCTACTAAATAAAAAACAATTTCACTACTGAAAACCATTATAAATAAATAATACATAATAAAAAAATTTATTATGATATCACCCATTTAAATAATATTTTTATGTAAATTTAAAAAAAAAATCACCTACTGGATTATGAATATATATCATAAAAGTTTACATTATATAATGAAAAAAATAAAGAATAGACAAACCATATCTACATAAGAGGTTCCATGAAATATATAGTAAGGTGACAAAACATATACGATGTGACAATACCAATTATACCAATTAAATCAAGATAATTTGTTTCATGAGAAGACACCAATGTAAATATGTAAGATAATCCTAGAAATACTAACCAGAAACAACTATCAGCTTAGGTTTCATTTCTATTACCAGACCACCAATCTAGCACTTTATTGCCTCACTGAGGGAACTCCCATTTGATGTAGCCAAATACTTCCATAGAGGAAAACATAAATTGTGTAATATAAATAGTGCATCACAAATCATGATATCCTACATAGATACCCAAGATTCCATGAAGAAAAAAATTAGTGGTTATAAACAACCTAGAAATAAGAATAACATTAATGAAAATGTTAATCTCATTTAACCTCCAAAACCCAGTCATTAATTAATAAATTTCACAATAATTCATAATCCGAAAAAAATATCATATGATGGATGTAGATAAGTCATAGATAAGGGTAACCAAGAGGATCTTACTAAATATTTCATTTCATTATGTTCTAAATGGCATTTTTATACAGACTCAGAGCTCCGTGCATTATATATGACCTTTCAAAACTACAAGGAACCACTTTATCATGATCCTTAATATCCATTACAAAATTACATTAAAAAACCAAGTTATAGAACTCCCCATCTATAATCCAATTAAATATTAGATACTTTCAATGTTATGAAATCTTCCTATGTGAGCCTTTTCAAAATACTCAGTTTCTAAATTTTAAATAGATTCATTAAAACATGGCTCACATCCTTCTTAAAAATTAAAACACAGCTAAAAATACATAAATACTTGTGATTTTTTAAAGACTCATAAGAATTTAATATAGAAAAGGTATGCATAATAATTTAGTTTAAAATAAATAGTTGAAATACATACAGTACCATTTATATGAATAATATAAAAAAATAAATACATAATTTAACCATATTATGGGGATCACATTATGTTACAAATAATTTTGAAATTAATTTTAAAATATCAATAATTTCATTACCTTTTAAATAACATTTTCATAGAAACACATACATGGGTTCTATATTGATGACCTGAAATGTCATTTAATGTTTTAGAAAATACCAATAAATTGTTTTCACAACCAATACCATAAATAAATATGGGTAATAAGGTAAATAATTCACCCAATGGTTCGTACCAGGTGATTGAAAATGTAAGTGCGTAAGAAAAAGAATAATAATAAGAGAGTATTAAAGGAGATGACATGACCTCAACTAAACCACAAGAAAAACTAGAGAAAGGAGCTCCAAAAATTAATGGGGATAAAGAATTGGGATTACTAGGGATCCTCCCTTGTGTCTAGTCATATTATTGGGTTATGTTGACACCATTTATAATTTATATTGAATAAATATATATTAATAAACACTAATTTTTTTATAATTTAGTGAGTCACATGATTTGGCCGAAAAATATACCAACCCATTCACGAACCGTATTCTGTTCACTAAACCCATATGGGAAGCTACATAGTTATGGTTAATGGTTTAGTAAATGATGTTAAAATCATGATTATAATCACTAAGAGGAAAATATAGCTTCTTCTCCCCCCCCAAATTTCTACTAGTCACACGACAACAATTCCCCTTGAACATAACATCAAAAACATTAAATTTTATGGGATGTTTGACCTAGAACTCCTGACCATAGATATGATTTTAAAAAATAAATCAAATTAATTTTATAAATTTTGTGGGTGACATTTCTGGTATTTTACAATGTATTAATGTTGAATTTTAGCAAACACAACATGTCATACAATTACACAGTATGCAATGATGCATGTAACCTACACAGTGTGTACCTATATAACAATCCATGTAATGTACATGGTTTCTTTATTGATCACATGATATATAGATTAGAATATTACATGTAATAAACTACACAACATGTTCTTTGGTTTCTAATTTCATAATTAAGTTTATCTATATAATTTATTTAACATGGTGTATATCATTTTGTGGTATATACTCTCTATTTATGGGCATTAGTTACACATCATGTTTGATTGATACATGGAATGTTACTCCTTCTATAAAATTAAACATTATATGCATAGGTTGTTATCTTAAAATCCAAATGAGATGTTAACATGTTACACATTATGTTCAATAGGTACACAATGTATAATATAGATATCTCAGTGTTGTCTAATATTTTATTATCAGTTGATGTGAGAATTTAATACAGTCTTCATTTTTTAATCACATATCTACTATGTCATGTCTGTATTATAGGTAATTAATGTATGATACAATCAAGGTAACCAAAAAACAATATTCACCAAGGATTTTCATATGTCGAGTGTATAAATACACAATATGTAATGGAAAATACAAGACTATCATACATAAACATAAATATGTCCTTTTGTATTGACGAGGGCTATATGACATATAATTTGGTTACACATTGTGTAACCCTTTCATACAGGAAGGTTCTCTAACACCTCTATATGGTATCTCTATGATTCTTTCACCAATTATTTTCTTTTAGTTTCTCATATGAGATTGAATGTACTTATTTTATGAAAATAGTAGATAAATAATGTCAATAAAATTGTATAACTATAAAATTAATTGTGATATCAATCAACATGACATTAAATAATTATAAAATTAAAACTGACCACATGGATACCACATAATGGTTTCTGACACTACAAATCTAGTAAATCAAAATCCTAATGATGGTTCGTTCTTTGAATATAATTATTAATATATTAAAACACAATATATAATAAAATGAATCATGATAATAATTAAATTATTGTTGATGAAATCGCAAAACAGAATGGAGTGATCATTTTCATTAAATATATATGTATTTAATATGCCATGAATTTCCTCATTGTTTATATTCTTTCATAGATGATAATCTATAATCTTGTGGAGGATGTTGATTGACCAAAATTTTTTATAGGTTTTAAAAAAATTGAATTGGGAGGGCCCACGAATCTAACCCCTTTAGAAGTAATCCACAGTATCACTTTTATCTCAAAATGTGGCCAATATATCTTCAAGAGCTAACATGGATTTTACATTTAATTTTCATTATTTGTGTTGATTACCACAAAATTATTCAGGTGGGATTATTATTGTGTTTTTTATTTATATTTATTTATATGGATGAAGGAGGTGGATGAATCACTCACGATTTAGAGGAAACCCTATAATGTTATACATTCAATAGTGATAGATATAGGGAAATATTTGGAGAGTTGATTTCATTCAGACCTGCCAATGATTCATAAAAATTATATAATTGTGCACAAAAAAAAATCCATGTTAATGAATTTGTAATTGAATATTGTAACTTCTACAATATCATATTCAATTTAAAACCCCAAATTTATCCATTATAATTATATTATTATTATTTAGTTGACATGAACATATCTTAATGATAATGAAAATACTAATAAATAAATTAAAATTTATTGAAATGATATTTCATATATCAATTCCATTACCGAGTGTCTAATTATTCCATATCCACCATACTTAGTATTTATCATACCTCAATTAATAAATATATTATTTACTTGATAACATATATATTTTATATTCATGATCTTGTGAAAAAAATTATTTTATCATTCATGTAACTAAATAAATATTTATGAAAAAGTAAATATTATCTATTACCATAATAGTATGTCAAGAAACAAATTTTTTAATAAATATTTATATAATTTATAGTTATCTTGATAATTAATATTTTTTTAATATTCAATTAACATATAATTGGTCAAAAAGAAATACATAACATGACTGAATATCCCTAATCCGCAAAACAAAAATAATAGAATTCATTATTATTGATAAGGGTATTTATTCAAAAATTAAATAGAAATAATATCTAACTAATATTATGGGATAAACTATGTGTGTGACATTCTTAGAAGTTACCTCCGTGGCATCAGGTGGGAATGAATAAAGTCCAATATCATCATACTGCAACACATGACGACACCCAATAAGAAGAATTTAATGTCTCACCATTGATAACTATAAATGAATAGTCTTATTGTAATATAATATCTTTTTATTTATATCTCGTCATGTGAGTTTCATAATCAAGTCACATTTATGGATTATTACACCAGATCAGATAACTTAATGTTTATGGATCATTATTCACTTTAGTGTGCATCCAGTCAATGAATTATGATGGGTGGGCTTGTACAATATCAATAGTTTCTTCTTAATGTGGGGTACTATAAATTTTTTATATATACTAAATCATACCAAACTATTTGTTTCTAATAATTAAAATATTTTTATAGACATTTAGGGATATTAAAGTGTAATATTTATAAAAAGGATCAATTATAATGATATATTACAAAGAGTGACATGTATAAAAAATTTCTAATTTTTTTCCCATGATATATTGAAAATATTACAAAAAAATTAAATTGATAAATTCCTATTAATGTATTAGTTAATAATTTTGAAAATTATGAATCCTATATTACCATTTTAAATATCATCAATCAATTTTGGAGTGGTACTAATTTTTCCCTAAAATATATTGAGATAAACTAGGTGCACTGATATTTATTATTTAATTGTGAAGATGTGGATCCATTTGTAGAGTATGTATCAATTTATTTTTCCATATTTGGTAATATTAATTATATGATTTTATATTTTAATAGTCAATACATATAGGGGATACATATTATATATGAATATATGAATAACGATTCAATCATTCACTATCTTGATAGTGTATAATATTAGAAATAACGACTTTTATGGAGGATTTTACAGAAGGGTATGTGATAAATGATGGATAATTCTATTATGAATTAATAGTTATTTTCTTAAATATCATTATAATTTATTTATTTTTATATGAAGTTTATTCTACAATTTTTTATGATTTTATTCATCTAAAATAAGTCCCATATCTAAATACTAATATATTTTCCTCATTAAATATCAATGTTTATATTTATCTAATAATGGATCCTAAAAAGGGTGTAAAAAAATTGGGACTATTCAAAAACTCAAAAACACGTTTCTTCAAGTAACCATGATAAAAAAATGATGTTGGTATTTTATATTTTTAGATATTTATAGATATTATATAGACAAATTTTTATGTTCTTGTGTTTTTTATTAGTTGAATTTTATAAAGGGGTTTTATTTTTTGATTAGTGAGTAGTAGACTTTATTATATGAGGTTCATAACAAGAATCTGTGAATAAAAATCATATTGGGTTTTTAATATTTTTTTTTATGTCCTGAAGGGTTTCTTCGGGGTTCTATTGACTTTATAGAGCATAGATCTCTGAAATTTTTTTTTTTGGAATACCAAAGGGAGGATCACTATGTTAGGTCCAAGATTATTTTTAAGATGGTGGTCTTCATGTATTGTATTTAGTTGTTATGAATGAAGATGGTTTAAAGAAAATAATTCACCTCAAATTTCATTTAAAAGGATCAAGTCATATTTTGTGAGAAATAAATAATTCAAGTGTTTTTTTAAGAATTTAAGGTCTATTTTTTGAAGAATACAAAGTAATTTTTTCGAAGAATAAAGAGTCTTCTTTTCGAAGAATTCAGAGACTTATTTTTGAATAATTCAGAGTCCGCTTTTTAAAGAATTCCAAGTTTTCATTTTGATTAATTAAAATATTGTTTTTTAAGAATTCAGAGTTTTCATTTTATCAAAACTATAGTATGTTTTATATAGAAAAATAAGCCTCAATTTCATAAAAAACAGAGCATGTTTTTAAGATAAAACAGTGTTGGATTTTTTGAGAAAAAAGATCTTCGTTTTCAGAGAAAATAATAATTGTTTTTAGAGAAAGAATAACTATTATTTTAGAGAATAAGGAGTGATTATTTTGATGAAATGGAGCCGGATTTTCCTAGAATATAGATCATGTATTTTAGAGAAAACATAACATATTTTTTAGAGAAAACAGAGTCTATTATTAAGATGAATCAGAGCCTATTTTTTAGAGGAATGAGGGTTTCGTTTTTGGGAGATTTCTTATTGAAGACTTGGTTTCTGTGATGAAGAATTAGATTCCATATAACTACTATGTGTTAAATAAGATGATGGTTTATTGATTTTTTACTGCTAATAAATCATGATTTGATGTAGAAACATGTTATACAAGCCTAATATAAGAATAAAAAAATTGTTGAGTGACACCAATAATGGTTCGATGAAAAGAAGAATCAATTATACCAGTGACAAGAAGAGTGTTCTTTGTATAGAGCACTGATAAAGAAGGGAAATTCAATTCTTCCTAATAAATGTGATGATTATGTTTGATGTAAATGTTATCCGAATAGGAGATGAAAATATAATGTATATTAAATAAATATTCAAGATGAGTGATGTCAATAACCAATTAAAAAGAGATGATGCTGGAAGAAGTGGTGCCTAAGGGAAAGTGGTGCTGAGAAGAGTGAATTTGGGTGGATAAATAGGTAATACATAAAATAGGAAAAGAGTTGGAGATTGTTGAATGACTTGTTCAGGTAGATATGGACCAAGATTGAATGTTTATCATTCAAATTGATTCTGATATGTCAGATTTAAAAATAAGTATGTGAGAATCTGAATATAGTGGTCCAGACATTGTGTATTTTCCAAACGTACTCCATATCAACAATTAGAGGCTAAAAGAGAATATAATAAGATATAATAAGCTTTGAGAAGATATATGAGACTTATTTTTTATGAATCTATATTCTATTTTTAATGAACTCAGAGTCTATCAATTTAATAATTTAGATTTTTTAGAAGCATTCAGAGTATTCCTTCTAAAAAAAATATGATTCTATTTTTCGTAGAAAATTGAGATGGATTTCAGAGAAAATAGATCCTATTTTTTTAGAAAACAAAGCACTATTTTCAAAGAAAATTGATCCTATTTTTAAAATAAAACAAAGATTGTATTTTAAGATTAAAAATTTTTTCAAATAAAATGGATTTTTTTTTCATACGAAATGAAGCCAGATTTTCAGAGAAAATACAGCCAGTTTTTTGTTCAAAATTGAACTAGATTTTTACAGAGAATAGAGACAATTTTTAAATAAATTATAGACAATTGTTAATATGAATTAGGGTATCTATTTTTTGACATTTGTAATAGAATACTTTGTTTTTCTGATGACTTATCAGTGTCACTGTTACATTGATGTGTTAATTTTGATGATACATTTGGGATTTTTACTTCACATAATCAATGAGTTAATGTGGGAACACATGATACATGCTTCATGGAAGAAATAAAGAATATAAGAGTGACCCCAATTATTATTTCATAAAAACAGAATTAAAGAAGGGAGTTTCCAAGGAGTGTGGCCTTGTTAAAGAGTAGGTCCAAAAAGAGAAATAGAATTTTTCCTTTGAATTATGATATCGATGTTTGATGTAAGTGTGATCCAGATAAGAGTTTAAAATATGATGCATATGAATAACGGAGTTGAGATGAGTGATTTCAATGACCAATAAAAAAGATATATCTATGGAAGAAGCAGTACCAAAGAGAAAGTGGTGAGAAAAACAATGATGTCATGCAAATACATAGATAATAAAATAATTAAGAAAATATATGGATATTGAAGAATTTATTCTTGAATGGGAGATGAACCTAACTTACATGTTTTTAATTAAAATTTATTCCGATAAGTTGTATTCAGGAATCGAAAACTGAGAATTGAAATCTAGTGTTCAGGTCCTTGTATTTCTTACAAACATAATCAGTCTCAGCAATATGAGTCTGAATGAGAAGGGATAAAGGTTGAATAAGTACCGATAAGTACCGGGAAGTCTAGAAGATGTCAAAATTCCCTCGATAATTAATGGGAAATGACAATTAGGGTAAATTTACATGGGCGGGAAGTCTTTTTGGATTTACCAACTAACCCATTTTGGGTCACCTATAAAAGTAGAGATTATACCTTGTACATTTTGGATGTCTGACATGGACAAATATTAATTGTAGAGGAGAGAGAATCTCTAAGTGTTTGGAAAGAGAAATAGATTTTGGCTCTCTTGTATTGAACAAACTTTGTCATAAAATATGAAGTGTTTGGTCGACTATGGTACCTGTATAAGATAATTAGAATATGATAATTGTACCAAGGTGAATTAATCTGAATGAGATTTCTATATTGGGTTTCACCATATAGGGTTTCTCAGAATAAATAATGATTAGAACATAGTTTTCTTACTAGGATTTATGGTACTGATACTTTCTAGTGTAAGAATAACTAAATTTTGTTTCTACATAATCAGAGTTTTTGTGGAGATAATTTAGCTGTATCAAGAGAATCAGATTCAAGGGAATCAGACTAGTAAATTAGAGTATAAAATTCTTAACATCATTATTGTATGTTATTACTTTTCTTATGTGTATAAAATTGAATAATTTTGTAACACCAATATTTACTTTTTGAAGTTAAAAGAAGCACTAGTAACGTGATTTTTTATAAAAGAATATTATGTTACCCTATTTTTATAAGAGGATTCATATGCACAAGTGGTATGGTTTCATTATTCATTATGACTTTAAGGGTACATCATAGTCGTTGTAATATAAGGATTTCATTTCTTGTGGATTTTTCGTTTTTTGATTACATCCAACCATAACTTGGTTGTAGCTATTCGTATTTAATAGTATACTTTGTAAATACTTGTGTTCCAATTGATGATTGTATTAATTTTTTAAAAGTGAATTAAATATTTAATAGGTGGTGATGGTCGTTTCAACTAAAAGGGAACATAAAAGAAAAATAGTATCTACGATTCACCCATCCCCCTCTCAATGATACATAACATTTATATGGCATTTCACATTGTTTGTGTTAACCATGTCCCAAAACCATGCATGTCTAAGAGAGATTCACAAAGTTATTGAATCCATGTACCCACTTTTTCATAACCATGAATGATGTATATAGAAAATTTAAGATCCAATATTCAAGGGGTTCACATTGTAATAAAAAACATGTGCCTATCAATGTGAGTGGGGTTCTATCCGAAGAAGTAATAGAAAACTGTTGGAACATGGTCTGTCCATCCCTGTAGACATGACCTAAATGATGTATATAGAAAATTTAAGATCCAATATTCAAGGGGTTCACATTGTAAGAAACAACATGTTACTATCAATGTGAGTGGGGTTCCATCCGACGAAGAAATAGAAAACTGTTGGAACATGGTTTGTCCAACCCTGTAGACATTACCTGAACCTCATTAAAATAGGTGAAATTACTTTTATACACCTATTTAATTCTAACCATCCTCATACCTTCTTCTCCCCAATCATGCATAGTATCTCCCACCCATTCCTAGATATTTTCTATCTACTCTTAGACAAGAATGTTTCTTGCAGAAACCCAAGCATGATTTACATGTTATTTACATTAATTTTGCAGAAAACATAATACATGACCCAAAAATATTTCCAAATGTAGTATTAGTTAAGTGTCTTTGGAAACTCGGAACACATTCATCTAGCTTGGTGAAAGATCTTCAAAATCTCCCATAAAGATCTTCCACATTAGTTTTCCTACCTGAAACATTTATTAATATCATGGGAAAATAAAACAAATATAGAGTGAGTTGAAATGCTCAATAAGGGTAAAAATTGAGTTCCTAATATGAACCATAAACATTAGAATGTAACAAATAAGAACATAATTTTTAAATATCAAAATCAAGGGTAATGCAAAAAATCTTGGATGTTCGTAAGGAATAAATCATAAGTGAACATGACCTTGATAACATAGCATTGAAATAAAACATAGAATTGTGAAAAAATAAAAATCACATAATATGATTTCCATAGTAGCCATATAATTGCAGCCAAGACCATCATAGTGGAAAAAATCCATTACTGAACATGATTTAATTACTATTCCAGCCATCTATTACTATATCTGCTTTATTTTCAATTCCAACCTTGTAGTAATGGTCTATATTTACTTTTCATTCCATAAATTTCAATCTCATGAGATATAAATCATTTCCCAATGCATTGTAGGGAGATATAGGTCCCACTTATCTCAAAATTAAATCATTCATACATATTCCACATATACATAAATCATTCATTATAGAATAACCCATGAAATAAAACGTGTTTTTTATAAATCATTCCATCATAATCCATATAAAATAAACTGATTTAATAAAAATAGTTTCATCATTTACACAATCATATGAATGTAATAATTGGAATACAAACAAAACATTATTCCATCTTAGATTTATTTTTATGATAAAATGATTAAGCTTAATTCCATATGAATATATCCTTTCTTCTTCAAAATGTTTTCTTTTCAAAAAATTCCATGCAATTTTAAAAGTAAATAATTTTGTTAAAATTACACATTAAACGTGTAGGTGGCTTCATTGATATAAGTCATTATGAATATATAAAAATATATTCATTGCTTATAAGATAAAAAATTGTCATCATATTTTTTCCAAAAAATAAAAAAAATTCCATGTAAAGTAAGAAAAAGAAAGATTCCTTCCATACCATTGGTAAAATTCACATTAAACATACATATAATAATAGTAAATATATTTTTTAAAAAATATAAACATCGATGATAAATAATCCCCTAGTAAAAACCTTTGTATAAAAAACATTGGATAAAAATGAGATTTTTCAAAATATCCCTTACATATTTATAATCAGTAAAATAATATGGTTCATAAAATAAGGAAAATTATATGAATATTTCAATATCATATCTTTAATTATAAGAATAATAAAAACATTCATGGTTCACATAAACCCAACACAAAATAAATAGATTGTGTATAAGGCCTATGCCCATCATAAATAAAAGCGAGTAAAAACAATACCATAACATAAATCTGATATGCTTCATATATATCAAAACCACCTATATAGTAATTTAAATAATATTACTGGCATCTTCTAGAAGAATAGTCATTTTAATGATAACAAATATTATCATATTGTCATTGTTTGTTGGTGACATTTCATTATTACTCGTTATTCAGGTGTTAACTGTATTACGTTATTATGCATGTCTTGTCGAATATGATCTGGTTCTCCTTGTTAGATCATAGTTATATATTAATAAAATTATATTAACATAATAGATAAAAGTTTTATTCATTATTTACATTACTATAATTAGGAATTAATGATTTTCATGTTGAATGAATTAGATCACATTGTGGAGACGATATGCAGTATGTGCGAATGGTCAACGATATCATTCGAATAGTTGTTGAATCTATTTGAAGTAGATGGTGTATAAAATTTAAGAATAAAGATAATTGTAAAAAAATCACATGTAGTTATTACTTCCATCACTATACCAATCCATGTAAGGTGGCGGTGAAAAAAAAAGTACACCATGACATGGAGACAGTACGTCGAACATACCCAAGCTTGGTGATTTCATATTTCCCAAATTGTATTACATTTTTAATATGGTTGTTTCCTAATTATAATTACAAATAAGTATATTCAACATACTTATTTTATTACTTGTAATGAAAAAACTAATGAATAGGGATTATATGAAGAATTAATTTTGAACGAATTGGGAGAAGAGATTAACTCTTTGTTGACATGATGTCTCTAAATCACTTCATAGAGCACTTGAGATTGTCTTGGAAGATGAGTTGATCATGTAGATTGTAAATATTGAATTTGATAACGAAAAATGTCAGGGTATGAATGAGATTGAAGGCTAAAATTGAAGTTTATAGTTGAGGGAGGAAGTTCCCTTTATAATTGAGGTGATGGGAACCTTTGGAATCCTCAAAAATATTAATTTATTATAATATGAAAATCAATAAAAATACATCCAAATTTTGATATATTCGAATATAAGATATGATAAGATTAAAATATCATCAACCAACAAATTTTATAAATGTTTATATTTCCATTTAAACCATATCTTTTATGATTAACACTTTGTTATTATATATAATTTTAACTAGGGTATCAAATATTTCAATATTAAAATGTTAAAATACTTACTTATTTTATGTCTATTAGATCATAAATAAATATTTAGAAACATTATTGACCATATTATAAATATTATAATTTTTTTAAATAATATATATGATTTTTTAATTATTTAATAAAACACAATTTTGATAAACAATCAATAGTGTCAATGCTGGCACTATTTAATTTATTGATTTTAAAACGATTAAAGATAAAATGTTAACATTGAAAAAATATTTTATTATTTTACTAAAAGATAATTTTTATCTATAAAATTCATTTTACATATTAATTATCCCAAAATATAATTATTTTAATATTTTTAATAACATTTATTAGATATTTCCATTAAAAATAATCACAATAATGATTTTGTGTTATTATTTAATATACTTATTTATAAAATTAAATATAAAAATAAAATACTATAAAGAATAGTAATTTAAAATATTTCATTATTATATATTTAGTAGAATTTATCTACTCTAAAATACAACATTAAAAATTTTGTAATTATTAATATATGAATGAGACAACATTACCATTACTTAAAATAAAATAATATAATAGTCCAAATCTATTCTTTAAGGATCCAAATGGTCCCTAGCATGACCTTTGAATGACTATGGTATATATATACCCATACAATAATATTTGGTCATGTTTTGAACCTTTTTATGGTTACTAGTATTTTTAAAAAAATAATCATTTATTTGTCACCAATTAATTAATTTTTACATCTTTAATAAATAAAAATTTATGGTAATTATTTATTTCCTAAAATAATAAATAAAATAACATGATGTTTATAATTATTATATCTTTCCTTGTAATATTTAGAATAAAATACACCACCTAGTTATTCATGTATTACATTTACAATACTTATAATAAATTTGAGTTTGACATATGGTCACTTTCAATGGTTTTACTAATATTTATGCCAATTTCATTGTCATGTGGCCCATAAATGAAAATGATTCGAACTAAACATGTTAAAGGTAAACATTTATAAATATAATGAGATTTTGGAAGGTTATTGGAAAATTTTATTGTACTTATCATATTATTAGTTTTCATGATTTACTTCATTTACATTTAAATTTTCTAAATAAAAATTACTGTCGCTACTATTAATAATATTCAAAAATAAAAGTGACATATTAACATAAATTGGACCCACTAATTCCAAATATGGAATAATATTTTAATAATTCCAAACCCATAATTGGTAGACATTAATATAAGTTTTTTTCCCATTTTCCAAACAAAAAATGGGTTTTTTAGAAGAAAAAACATATAAAAATATTGTCTTCTGTTTTTTTCAATTTAAATGTGAAATTACTTACAATGGCCAATATGGAAATAAATGATAAAAAAAATAATAAAATTGAAATTTAAAACACATTAATAATATAATATATCTAGATAAATAAATCATATTAAAATGCCGTTTTGATTTAATATACAACATTTTTTCATTATTCATTAAAATATTAATTATATTAGAAAAATACAAAAAATTAATCAAAAAGTAAATGTTTATTTCCTTATTTCAAATAAAAATTTTATTCTGTCAAATTATGCTTATAATGTGTGAATAATATATTTAATATTTATTCTCCATCGAATTGTGGTAAAACAACATTTTTTAAGAAAAATACATCTTTAATCAAAATTTTTTTTTCTAATATCCTGCCATAGAAATAATATAAAATGAATTTTAATTTTATATAAAATTCCTTATGTAGTTAATAATATTCATAAAATATTCTTTATATCCCATTAAATAATACTTTAATAATATATCATTGTTTTGTGAATCTTAGTATTTCGTACAATGCAAACTATCGAAGAAGGCCGCTCTTTCGAGTAATGCGAGTAAATTTAATTTTACGTTTAGTGAAAGAATCCTTTGGTGTATATCATAACAAAATATAAAATTTTTTATTTTATACATTTAACAATATCTATACTCAGTGATTCATGAAATGAATTCTATCAAATGAACATGAAATGGGGTGTAACACAAGCCCAGAATAGTGTTTCATATACTACAAGCTAGTACGATGTTGTTTATTGCCCTTGATAATCATGGTGTATATTAAAAAACATGGCGTCAACAAAATTAAAAGGAATCTATCTCATAAAATCTCAAAGTGTTATATTATACCCCCCATAATATGAATATCACACTTGAAATTCGTTGGGGTTATAAAAGGTTTTCTACTTTAAAGGTTCATTCATAGAAACACACATTTTGACAAAGGAATACTGAAACATAATTTTAAAAAAGAAATTTTGGAACAAAAAGGTTACCCAAAGCAACTCATCATTGTGTTTCTATATATCAGAAAAATTTGGAATGTGAAAAAATTGATATGGAAGAGAAATCTAATCATCAAATTCTGATGGATAGTGATAGAGAATATGGTTTAAAATGGGTTAACTACCAGATATCCATAAATCTATGATAATTTAAGGTAACGATGGATTAATTGGAAAATATGGTACCAGGATAACATATTTGGTTTCAAGATCCTTTAACTTTTATTAATTAATTTTTTCATGATGATAAATATTTACGTAAATTCAGTACAGTCTCATAGTTGTTCATTCCCTATACAATTTCCAATTCCTCTCTTATTTAAATAATTATAGTTGAATTTTTTTATTCTCGATGTATTAGAAGATCATGAAATAGAATGATAGGTCATTGCATATGTCACTAAAGAAGGTTAGAACAGGATATCAAATATGCATAAGCCCACTTACATTGAGATAATGTATTGAACTATCATACATCAAGAAAAGAATAACTCATACTATCTAGAAATGTGTAACCATACAGTCATTTCAAAAACCGAATATATAAAACATTAGAAATTACTGAACCAAATTTACATAACATTTATCTCCCATATCTCATAATTTAATTCTTGGTTATAAAATTCCAAATATTTGAATACCTTAATCATGTATTCTATTGAAAAAATGTAATAACATAAATTAACATAGTACCGTAGTTAAAACATGCATTATGTCAAAATTAAATCAGTCCACACACCAAAAATACCAAAAATATATATACTCAAACAGTGATATCATTTTTTCATTGTATCCTTCCATATGTATTTAAGGCTATCAAAGAACTCATTATCTTCAAAGGACATTGTTATTCACATAGGTGTTTTACAAAAATATGAAAATAACATTTCATGGTTATCGGTACAATTCATCAAATACATTCAAATAATCAATGAAAAACAATAGTTTTCAAATCATTAGATGTTTCATTATTCCATAGTATCGCACATTATTCTTGATAAACATGTAATCAATAAACTATATTCTTAGACCACTTACCGAGATTCATTGTTTTATTCCTCAACATTTCATTCATCTCATATATCATATTTATTGTCTTCATCACCAATAACATAAATAAAACCCATACGACCATACAGATTCACTTCATGATATTTTCCCTAAAGGAACTTATTTTCATATTTACCTTTACATTCTATATTTAAAACAATTATCCATCTTTGATGTCTTATTAATACCATTATCCTTGTCCACAATGTTAACTGAGCCATTTCATTTCCAATTATATGATTTGTGACATTATTTTCCACACCTAAATCATGTTTTAATTTCATTATAACATTCTCCTTGATGCATTTTCTCACATGATTTACATGAGTAAAATTGAACATTCTTTCTATTATGATCACCATGAAACTCCAACTTTATCTTATTAAATAGGTCACAAAACTCACCAATGTTGAGATTATTTATCATATTATGAGATTTATGATTAGCAATAATAATGATATTTAACCTTCCAAATCCCATTTAATTTGGTTTCTCGTGATAAAAAACATTACATTGTCCATTATATTTTCCACTAACAAGAATCCTTTAATTTTTTTGTCAAATTCTATAACCACGATGGAATATTGTTAGCGGTGAAATTCATACTAGGAATACAATAGAATCACGGGGGGAGTAAATAAAATCTCTAATATCTTAGGTTTAATCGTAAGTTATTTATGATCGGTACCGTAATTCTAGGACTATAACCTATAGTTAGACTTACCCTTAAGAACATCCCAAGATATGCGGTAGAAATATATCTAGAGATATAACTAATGTATTTACATCCTAGTTTCCAAACTTTTACTAAAACACTTATATGATACCAACTATAGGAACCCATTATTAACATACATGGAAAACACATTAATATTGTCGAATACTTAATATATGACACAAAAAGACGCCCAAAGGTCGTATTAGTTTAGTGTCTTTGGAGACTCAGAAATCATTATTCTAACTTGGTGAAATAACTTCAACATCTCCCATAATGATCATTACCAATATTTTTACAATCTAAAACCATTATTTATGTCCTTGGGAAATGAAAAAATAAAAAGGGTGAGATCAAATGAACATTTAGATTAAAAAATGAGAACATAAAAAAAATCATAAACATTAGAATGTAAAAAAATGAACATAATGTTTAAATATGAAAATCCTGAGCCATGAAACAAATGATGGCAGTTCATAACGAATAAATCATAAGTGAACCAGACCCCGATAACATAACAATATTATAAAACATTGAATTGTGGAAAAAATAAATACATAGTATGATTTCTATAGTTGAAAATCCATTGCTTCTAGGACCATCATAGTAGAAAATTCCTATTACTGAACTGGATTTTCTTGTTGTTCCAACCATGTATTACTAATCCAAATTAACATGTCATTACAGAAATTTATTACTAAACCAAATTTACTATTCATTACAACCATTTCTATCTCATGAAATATAAATTTTTACCCAATTCATTGGAGGTAGATGTAGGGCCCTCCAAGATCATAATGAAATCATTCTTACATGTGACACAAATGCATAAATCATTCATCATAGAATATCCTAATAAATAAATTTGGTTTTTAAACATCATGAAATCATAATCCATATTAAATCAATGGATTTCATAAAAATAAATCTATCATAAACACAATCAAATAAAATTAATAATAAGTAGACAAACATAACCCTATGTCATATTATATGGAAAGTAATTTTGATAATACACTTGAGTATTACTCCTGAGGAAAATATGATTTCGTCTTAGAAAATATTTTCATCTCAAAAAATACCACACAATTTTAAAAGAAAATAAATAGTTGAAAATAAAATTGACAATGTTTAAAGGAAGCTTAATGTAAATTAGTTGTTCTGAAGATGTCTAAATCTATTCATGCTGTATATGTTAAAAAACATTCTCCTTGAATTTTTTCCTGGATATTCAAAAAGTACCTCGTATGGTAAAAAAAGAAAGATTACATCCATACCATGGGTAAAAATGTCTTTAAACATACATATAAGAATATTAAACATTTTATGAAATCATTTTTTTATAACATGGACATGGATGATTAATGTACTCCTAATAAAAAATTATGTTTAAAAACTTTCATTTAAAAATGAGATTTTCAATATTATCCCTTCACAATTTATAATTAATCAAATAATATACCTCATAAATTAAAGGAAAATATATTTATATGTAGATATAATATCATTTATAATAAGAATAATAATAATTTTCCTGGTTAAAACAAACACCACACAAAATAATTAGATATTGTATAAGGAATATGTCTAACATTAATAAAAGTGAGACCAAATTATTCCTTACTATTGGTACTATATGCATAAAATATTTCCTAACCTCGTGTATAACAATTTAAATAATTTTATAAACTTTTTCCAAAATCATATTAATTATAATGATATCATATATGATCATATTATGATCGACTGTTATTAACATTTTATGGTTACTCGTTTTTTAGGTGTTACCTGCTTTTTGTTCTTATACTTTTTTTTCGAGTAATTTGTGGTTCCCTTTCTTGGTTCATTGTTATATAATTCCAAAATGAGATTAAAATAATATATAAATTTTTTATTCATTATATAAATTTATATAATCATGCTTTAAATATGATCACGTACAATCCATCACATCTCATCGTGGAAACGGTAGGTCATACATAGACACGAGCGACAATATCACTCCAATAATTGTTGAATTGTTTTGAATTGGATGGTTCATAAAATTTAAGAATCAATATCATGTTATAATAATAATATATAGTTATTACATCCATCAGTATACACATGCAAATAATGTGATGGTGAAAAATAGAGTACACCAAGACGTGGATACGGTAAGCCGTGTGTTTACATGCGTGGTGATTTCATTTTCATAGGATGGATAAAAATATTAGTATATTTTTTTCATAAATATAATAACATATAATAATATTAATGATACTTATGTTATTAGTTTATAATTAAATTACTATCGAAGATGAATTAGAATATGAAATAAGTTTTAATGAATTAGTAGAAGAGATTACCTCTTCTTTCACTTGATTCCCCTAAATATCTTCTTAGAGAACTAGGGTTTGCCTATGAAGATGTATAGAACCTCTATAAGTAAAATTGGGAAGACAAGTCGGAAAATGTCAGAGGATGTCTGACCATGAAGGCTATAAATGAATTAATGTGTTGTGGGAGGAAGAACCCTTTTATATTTGAGGTTAGGGGCACTTTTGGAAACATCAAAAATATTAATTTCTAATATTTTGAATGTAAATATAAATACCTCAAAAATAGGATATATTCCAAGATAAGATATGATAATTTTGAAATATAATCAATCAATCAATTTATGATTAGTTTCTATGTCTATTCAAACCTTATCATTTCAATTTTACACATTATTATTATATATCCTTTTAGCTAGAGTTACAAATATTTCAATATTGAATGGATAACTATTTACTTAATTGATGTCAATTAAATCATAAATAAATAACTCTAAATAGTTTTACAATATCATAATTATTATGTATTTTATAAAAAAATTATGATTTTTAAATAAGTTAATATAACTCTATTTTGATAAATAATCAATAATGTCAATTTTTTAACTACTCAATTTATTTATTTTTAAAAATATAAAGATTAAAATTTTACTTCTAACCAACTATTTTATTATATTACTATGTGGTAAATGTTAAAAATAAAATTAATTGGAAAAAATAATTATCACAAAAATATTTTTATTTTAATATTGGCAATAACATTAATTTGATATCCCCATTTAAAAAAATTACATCAATATTTTGTGTAATTATTAAATATACTTATATGTTATTGAAAAATTAAATATAAAATACTAAAATGAATATAAATTTAATAAATTTCATGATAATATATGTTTTAAAATATATATTCAATAAAATAAAACATTAACAATTTTATACTTATTAATGTATAAATGTGACAACTCTAATATTTCATTGAATAAAATAATTTATTGGTCCAAGTCTATTCTATAAGGCTTCAAAAGGTCACTATATTTAACATTGGATTATTATTGTATAGTTATACTCAAAAAATAAGAATTTTTCATATATGTTTACAATTTCATGGTTATTAGTATTTTAGTAAAAATTGGTTCATTGATTTCTCATAAATTAAATAATTTTTACATCATCAAAGAATAACACTTTGAGAGAATTATTTATGTCTTAAAAATAAAAAATAAATTTCAATGATGTAGGTAATTATTTTATCCTTCCAAGAAATATTTATTATTGATGATATCACCTAGTTATACAAATCTTTAAATTATTATACTTATAAAAATTGTGAGTTTCACATTTTCTCACTTTCAATGGTTTTATTTACATTTATATCATTTTCATTGACATATGGCCCTTAAATGACTATGTATCGAACCAAATATGTTAAGGGTATAATTTTATTTATATAATTTAATTCTTTCGGGTTATAAGCTGATTTTATTTTCCTTATCATATTATTAGTTGTCGTAATATACTTGATATACCTTTAATAATGGTAAATAAAAATTACAGTAGTTACTATTCATAATATTCAAAAATTAAAGTAACCTATTAAAATAATTTGGACCCACATATTAAAAACGTGGAATAAATTTTAAATAATTTAACATAGAGAATTGTATGAAACTAATTTAAGAATAATTCCCGTTTTCAAGGCCAAAAATATGTTTTTTAAAAAGTAAAAACATTTCAAAATATTCATGTATTTATGTCCAATTTAAAAGAGAAATTACATAAAAGGACTTACATGGGATTAAATGTTTACATAAAAATCTAATTAAACAATAAAAACAATTAATAATATAATCTAAATAGAAAAATAAATTAGATTAAAAGGAAAATTTTATTTAAAATGCATTATTTTTCACTATTTATTAAAAAAATGAATTTTATCAGAAAAATAACAATAATTAAGAAAATGTAACTTTTTATGTCCCACTTCAAAGGAAGAAGTTTATATTGACAAGTTGAACTTATAAATGTGTCAAAAATTATATTCAAAATCAGTGTGCTATCAAAAGGTGGCGAAATTATATTTTTTTGAAAAATATTTATTTTTTATAGAAAATTGATTTCTTCTTATATCATGTTCACCAAAATATATAAGATGAATTTTAATGTCATATAAAATTCAAGATTTGGTTAGTAGTATGAATAATTGTTAATTTATATCCCCTTAAATAAAATTTTATTAATATATTGTTTTTTATGGAAACGCCTTATTGTGTACATTGCAAGCTATCGATGAAGTTCTCTCTTTAATGTTATTCAAACCAAATCGTTGTAACATTTAAAGAAATATTCCTTTGGGGTTTCATATAACATAATACAAACATTATTTATTTATACTTTTTAAAAAATCTATAATCAGCATTTCGTGAAATAGATTCTTTCAAAATGACTTGAAATTGTTTGTAACACAACACCATAATAGTGTTGCATAAACTTCAAGCTATTACAGGGTTGCATATAGTGCATTCTAATATTGGTACAGAGTATAACATTAGAAATCATTAAAATTAAGAAGAAGTTATCTCTTAAAATCTCACGGTGTTACAAATTTCCATTATTTAGACTCAGAATCGATTTTCATTAATCATGTTTGGTCACACTAAATAAATCTATGATCCGAACAATCATCATTATTAGTTTATTGCTCCATTATGAGTGTTATTTCAATGTGAGCTGATACTCCCTATTTTTAGGGTTTTTTCCAATTATTATTATTTTTATCATGCCAACCCAAATCAAATCCAAATAATGGATGATTTAAGCAAATTAATCATGAGTTTAGGGGTCTATGTATTTTCCATTAAAGCCTCATTATTTTTTAAGATATTCTATTTTGATGAATGTTGAATTTCCTGTTAGTTTCGATTTAAATGTGAAATTAATTATGTGGAACATAATTTCTATAATTTATTAGTCATCATGAATTAAATTTAAACATTGTATGTTAACCAATTCAACATGAACAACACATTTCGGTGAATTGCTTATATTCAAATAAAATATTCTTTACAATGTAGATTATATTAACATTTTTGGTGATGTTTTCAATTCATTGATTGAAATTTTATACCTACTAACTAATCACCCTTGAGGTGTGATTAGTTTACCTCCCATGTATTATATGATTAAATTGAAATTAATGTAATTCTTTGAATATGATACAACTTTTTCATAATAAAATTGTCTATAAGGTTCAACATTTCTGTAATAAAAAGGAAAAATCATATGGTTATATTATAAATATGACTTAGAATGCTTATGGAATTGTTCTTAATTACATTTATTGATTTAATTGAGATGCTTCAGGTTTATATAAATTTTCTTCTATAATATTTAGGCATGAATTTAAATGAATGAAATAGATAATATATATATCTGGAACAGATATATATCAGGGAACATACTTAATATTTAATTTCATGTTACTACATATAATATTCGTGATATTTTGGTCATAGCATCCCTTATTATTTTTTATACTCATTCATGACATCCATTATTATTCATAATACTCGATCATGGAATCCATTATTAGTTGTGATTCTCAGGCAAAGAGTCCATTACAATTCATGATACTCTAACATAGTGTCCCTCATTATTTTATGAGACATATGGGCATGAAAATCATTATTTTAAATATTAGACTATTATGATTATGCATGGACGCTTGAGTAATGTATTGTGGCATGAATAGAAATAAATATCTACATATACTTCTATATATATTTTCACATTAATAGTACATATATATACATAAATATATATATATATATAACAACATACAAGGCTGTACATCAATTGATATTGTAACACCCCGAGATTTTATGAAAAATATTCTTTTTAATTTCACTAATGTCTTGTGTTGTACACTACACCAAAATGAGCTTGCACAACACACTTCCTTGATTTTCCTTGCATTACACGCAATCACGACCTTCCTCGATAGCGTGTGTAGTACGCAATAACGAGTTTCACTAAACAACAATATGCTATTAAAATATTATTAAAACTAGCTGTTATGAATAGTAATAACCACTTTTTGAAATTTTGTAATTTTATTTTTCAAAATGGAACTCATTTTTGGATTCGTAATATCGAAATTAGCTTAGGGTGAAACTTTGATGATTTTCGGATAACTTTCCTATTTTGATGAATAGTGGAAATTACAAAATCTTAATTAAAAACAACTTTTCCAATAGAAATAATTAATAGTGATAAATTATTAATTTGAGTAGTTTTAAAGTATATTTAGAATATATTTTTACAATTTAATACAATGTTGGTCATTGGATGTAATTTCACATTTAAACCAGACATAATCAAGTGTCAATCTTTTGATAGTTATTATCTCTTAAGAACACACTATTTGTTTTGACGACGTGAATTAATTTTTAAATTAATTAATGCAACTGATATGTTTTGAATTTGGTTAAATAGACATCATTTTTGAGTTCATAATATCAAATATAGCTTATGCCTAATTTTTGGTATTTTTCTGGAAACTTTCATTTTTTTGATGAATAGTGAAACCACTAAGTGGTAGTTAAAAAAATGAATTTTTCATAAAACTTAATTTTACCGCTTCTGTGAGTGGAATTTCAAAAATCCGAGAGACACGGTTGATGTTAGTAAGTAAAATGTGGTTCAATGAGATGAAAATAATTTTTGGTGAATAGTAACTTTTTACTTTTTTTACCACGGTTAATAGTAAATTGGGTAACTAAGGGTAAATATGATATTAATATTACCCTAACACATGTCCTAATCCTATTGGACAAGTGTATCTCGACCAAAAACAACCTTAAGTGTAAAATATTATCATTTAGGCCCACATGGATTAGATTAGGACATTTATTATTGTTTAATTCAAAGAAGAGTTAAAAGAGTTAAAATTAAAGTTTATTTACTAAAACATTTTTAATATAGGGTTATACATACGATAAATTCGATTTTAAATATTCATTAGAAAGATAAAATTATTTCCTACATAATGATATTTTATTTATAATTTTTAGACTTTAAATAAATTAAGTTATTTATGACACAACGATGATGTAGTAATTACCCTTTTAAGGAAATATTAACATAATTGATGTTATAAATGCTCAAATGAATGTAATTTGAGACTTTTTATGAATTCCACTAATTTTCTAGGTTAATATGATATATTATTGTTTCTTTAATAAACTTGGTTCGAACATATAATTCTGTTATGACTTTCACAAAAATCATATATCAAATAGTTTCAAAATTGACACAAAATAGTTTTTAAATCAAATATTATATTATTAATTGTTATTTTCATCCTAAAAATCTAAGGTTCGGCCAAATGACTTAGATAAGGATATATATATTAATAATAAACAATTTGGGGTTCGTTTGGCATGTTATAGTAAGTGTATTAACCATATAGTGAAAGAAAACAAAAAGACACCGTAAATGTTAAATTATTTAACTTAGAGTTAAATCTAATTGATAAGGTTAAAATAATACCCTAAACTTGTCTAAATACTATTGGTTGATAGTATTTCGACCCAGGCCCACTTTATCTTTGAAACAAGACCCTTTGGAACCATTATAAACCGATTTTGACTTTAATATAAAATAATATTTTGAGATATTCCTAAGGTGCCCCTCTCCTCCCTTATAAAAGGACACCTCCTCCCCCTCCTCCTCACACCAATTTGAGCACTCAATCTCGGCCAACCCCTGCCAAAATCTCTTCTCCACGTCCCTAGAAACATCCTAGAGGTTCTGGTCTTCCTCAAAGACCAATTTTAGTTCCTTAAGAGGAGGTCTCAAAGAGGCGCTTCAAAGAAGAGGTAATTACCGTTACCAATTCTTTCATCTTTATTTCTTCTTCCACTTATTCTTCTTAGGTTGTTTAATTATGAAGTAATAACATCAGTATCACTCATATAGTGATATGTTATTATAAGTATGAAACAACCCTATTTCACCATCTATCCATCCTACGAAAAAAGAAATCATCGCGCGTGCGTACGTACGGAATACCGTCTCCACGCCGTGGTGTAATCTATTTTCCGCCACCACCTTAATAGGATGGGTATAATGGTGTAATGAGTAACTATATATGATTATTATAAAGTGATATTAATACTGAAATAATATTCATACACTTTAACACAATTCCACGACCATGGGAACGATATCATCGCTCGTGCGTACGTACGGACTACCGTCTCCACGACGCGATGAGATTCATTCTCCATGTTAACCATTTAAGAATGAGTAAAAAGTATATATAAGAAATAATAATGAAATATATGACATTATAAAGCTACTGGATTTATGTATATATGTATATTTATGTCATCTACTTACTTCCATTCATTACAATAAGGAAAGGAAAACAGCGTTCATGCGTATGTACGGACTACCGTCTCCATGAACGGTGTTTTTCATTTCATTTATCTATCTTATATATATATATACTGAATATATATGATATATAAATCATATTTTATATTCTGGAAGTAAGTAAATCATGATATAAGTAATAATAATGTCAAGAACAACAAGTCAAAACACCTACGATAAATGAAACGATTTTACCCAAAACGCTTCTTTAACATGGAATTTACAAAAGAACGGGTAATATAATAAGTGAACCATATATGATATCATAACAATGAATATGATTCTGTAATAAGTCAATGACATTATTTAAATCATTATATAGGAGGTTCGGACACTTACGAAGCAAATCGGACCTAAGGTAAGGGAAATATCACAATCTCATTTTTATCCGAGATTGTTTATACTTTAGTATTTACTGGGGTGTATTTTATCATCCACATCCATGTTTTATAAATATGTAATATTATATCCATCCAACTACACTTGTTTAAATCCAATTTTACCCTTCGGTGAGTTTTTAGTAAAAGAAATGAAAGGAATCTTTTGTCGTTTTTCGTACGAGGTACTTTTTGACTTTTCTGACAAAAGTACGAAGAATTTTTTTTATCTTATACGGAATGAATGGATTTTTGAAACATTATTTCCAAGAAGCTTCCTTTACATGTTGTCAAGTTTATTTTTAATCAAATTCTTTTATTTTAAAATTTTATGACATGTTAAGAAAGGAAATGTGTTTTTGAAGTAGAAAGGATATTTTCCTCAAGAATGAAGTTCAAGTATTTTATCAAAATTATTTTCCATCTAAGATAATAAAAGGGTTCTTTTTTTATCCCTATTATTACATGGATTTGATTATGTTGTGATGGAAACATTTTTATGAATTCCTTTATCTTATATGAATTGTTTTATGATGTCATGTTGTTTAAGAATCCCATATTTATTACATGGGTTATGCGATGATGTATGATTTATGATTATGTGGCACACATAAGAAAGGATTCATTATAATATGGGTGGGACCTATATCTCCCTCCAATGCATTGGGTAATGATTTTCTATCTCATGAGATAGAAATGGCTGGAATGGTAGGTTATACCGGTTCAGTGAAACATGACTGGAACGAGGGTGACTCGGTTCAGAAAGGGACTTTGTCCACTAAGATAGTCTTGGCAATGAGTCTTGACTAACAAGAAATGATTCTCTATGATTATGTGTCTATGCCAAAAAGTTTCATGTTTTAAGTTATGATTATTGGATTTTCATTTCACTATTATGATTTATCCCATGTTATGAAATTATGCCCTCTTTTGTAGGTTAAGATTTCCAAAATTTATGTTCTTATGAATATGATGTGATTGATTTCTCTTTTTTTTACCCTTACTGAGCATTTGAGCTCATCCTTTTATGTTTTCTTTTTCCCAGGATATAAAGAAAGGTTTTAGGTAAAAAAAAGGAAGATCTTTATGGGAGATGTTGAAGATCTTTCACCATGATTAGAAGATTACGTTCCGAGTTTCCAAAGACACTAAACTATTACGATCCTTGTGTGTGTGTTTTTGTTATGTACTAAGTATTCCGCAAAAGTAATGTAATGTCCATGTAAGTCAAGCTTTGGGTCTCTACAGTTGGTATCAGAGGAAAGGTTTAGTCAACCTTTGGAAACTAGGATATGAGAACGTTAGTGAGATCCCTAGAGATATTTCTAAGGTATGTATAGGGATGTCCCTAAGGATATGTATACGTATAGGATATAGTCCTAGAACTACGGTAACGATCTTAGAATTAAACCTAAGATGTTAGATATTGAAGGTACTCCCCCTTTATTATGTTGTTTTCCCTATCATTATTTTTGCCTCTCACACTATTCTTTTTGGGTTTTAGACGATGGCTGGAACCCGAAAGAACCGTGTTGATCAATGTAATGGACAATGCAATGATTGCCCTCCTGAAAGAACAAATGTTATGGGAGATTTAGTGCAAAATCTTATTGCTATACTTACACAAGCTATGAATCATTCTAGACTTCCAAATGAGCAGAGAAGGGAACAATATTCTATTGAGTCCTTCATGAGGAAACATCCACCTTATTTCAGTGGGACTTCCGATCCACTTGTTGCTGAACAATGGATCAGTACCACTGAAAAGATATTTTCAGTTCTTCAATGTTCTGAACATGATAAAGCCATCTTAGCAGTATATCGTTTGGAAGGTGAAGCTGATCAATGGTGGAATCTTATCAAGAATACAAGGCCAAGAGATGAAATTGAGTCCATGGAATGGGACGAGTTCAAGAACTTGTTTTTCAGTAAGTACTTCCCTCGTATTCTTAGAACAAAGATGGAAAAGGAGTTTCTTGAGCTGAAGCAGAAGGATGATGAATCTGTTGGTATATACGAAGCGAATTTTACAAGACTTGCAATGTATGCATCTGGCATTATCATCCAACCTGAAAGTAAAGTTCATCAATTTTTCAGTGGCTTAAAACCAAGTCTTCGAAGGGCATTAGCTATAAGAGACTTTAGTAGCTATGAAGAAATTGTGTGTTGTGCTATCAAGGTAGAAATGGAAGTTGGTGTTACATATCCATCTCATGGTTTTGACAAGAAACGAAAGATGGAGTTCAAGGAGAAATATCAGAATAATGGTGAAAAGAAGATGAATGTTTCCTTATGCACAAAGTGTGGAAAGAAGCATGGTGGAGATTGTCTTAAAGGGACTAGAAAATTTTTTAAGTGTGGAAAAGAAGGTCATCGAGCAGCTGAATGTCAAAGTAATGGAAAACAGGTTTCTAATGATGTGAATAAAGAAAAAACTACAGAGAACACACCACCAAAACTTCAATTCTTCAAGTGCAAGGAAATGGGGCATTATGCTAATAAATGCCCTAATCCAAGGGTTAGTGATGATCAACATGAGCAACAACTGAAGGCAAAGGACAAAGGGAAGTCACATGCGATCACTATTGGCGATGTTGAATATGACAACGATGTGGTGGAATGATTAAGTGTTTATGTAATGGGATTCCAAAATAATATTGTATCATGGAGTATTGGAATATTTATGTATTGGTCTAATGTGGTATTCAATGTAATTGAGATATTTTTGGAAATAAGATGATATGCGCATAATGAAGGGATAAGGAGAAAATGAAATGTTTGACATTATTCATGAGCTCATGATTGATATAAGGACTAAGTGATATCATGGTTTGAGTATATATAATTTTGAGGATTTTAGTATGTGAAAAGTGTTAACTTTTAACTGCATTCAAGTTTTCACTATGGTTCAATGGGTATTCAAGATAATACATTTTTAAGGCCTTTGAATGTTTGGAATGTGACCAACAAAACATATCTTATGATATATGGGGATCGACGATGGTGTTAAATCTCTGGTAATCGTTTTCACTATGTTATGAGAGTGGACTGCAGTATTATGGATAAGCCTAAAGATTGGAATGGACATAAGTTAGTATTGTTTAAGGATAGAAGTTTTCTCGATATTATTGATGGGATGATATAGTAATATAGTTTTAGAAAAAGGACAACCTGCAGGACGGGCGACAACCCATCATGTCGGACAAGGATATGGGAATCGAACCCACAACCGAAGTGCGACTAGCCTTTATCGCCTACCACTGGCCTACAGGAAGTCCCTGTTTCGTAGAAACTAGTTTTATTATATTAAGGAGTATGATATATGAAGTATAAGTCCATTTTAGGAACAATATATGATTAATCTCACTATAGATCGACTTATGTATATAATTTTTGCTAACCTTTTGTTTGAGACAGATGGAATGACCCGTCATTCTATCACATGATCTGCTAACACTTCACGAATAACAAATCAAACTTCATTTATTTAAGAGATGAAGTGGAAATTGTTCAAGGCACGAACAATAGTGAGATTGTACCAAAATAAAGTAAGTATTTATTCTAATTCAAATTCTTCAACTTTAGGGAAACGATCTTGAAAACCAAAAATGTTGTCCTAGTGCTCTTATATCTGATTAATCGGATGGTACCTTAGATCGTCACAAATTTATGGATTTGTGATTGTTGGATTTTCCATAGCCATGTTCTCTACCACTCTCCATCAGAACATGATGGTTAGATTTTTCTTCCATATCCATATTTTCACCAGTGTGGAAACCCAGTGATTAGTTAATTTGGGTAACCGTTACGTTTCATACTTTTGTTTTTAAAGATTGGTTTTGGTATTCCTTATTACGATGTGGGTTTATATTAAAGAAACTTTCGAATAGTAAACCATTTATAACCCCGACGAATTTCGAGGGCGAAATTAATTTTAAGGGGGGTAGAATGTAACACCCCGAGATTTTATGAAAAATATTCTTTTTAATTTCACTAATGTCTTGTGTTGTACACTACACCAAAAGGAGCTTGCACAACACACATCCTTGATTTGCCTTGCATTACACGCAATCGCGACCTTCCTCGATAGCGTGTGTAGTACGCAATAACAAGTTTCACTAAACAACAATATGCTATTAAAATATTATTAAAACTAGCTGTTATGAATAGTAATAACCACTTTTTGAAATTTTGTAATTTTATTTTTCAAAATGGAATTCATTTTAGGATTCGTAATATCGAAATAAGCTTAGGGTGAAACTTTTGTGGTTTTCGGATAACTTTCATATTTTGATGAATAGTGGAAATTACTAAATTTTTATTAAAAACAACTTTTTCAATCGAAATAATTAATAGTGATAAATTATTAATTTGAGTAGTTTTAAATTATATCTAGAATATATTTTTACAATTTAATACAATGTTGGTCATTGGATGTAATTTCACATTTAAACCAGACATAATCAAGTGTCAATCTTTTGATAGATGTTGTTTTTTAAAAACACGCTATTTGTTTTAACAGCGGGATTTAGATATAAAATTAATTAATGCAATTTCTATGTTATGAATTTGGTAAAATAGACTTCATTTTTGAATTCTGAATATGAAATATAGCTTAGGATGAAATTTTGGCATTTTTCTGAAAACTTTCAATTTTTGATGAATAGTGAAACCAATAAGTGGTAGGTTAAAAACTGAATTTTGCATAAAACTTAATTTTACCGCTTCTGTGAATGGAATTTCAAAAATCCGACAGACACGGTTAATATCAAGGACTAAAATGTGGTTCAATGAGATGAAAATAATTTTTGGTGAATAGTAACTTTTTACTTTTTTTACCACGGTTAATAGTAAATAGGGTAACTAAGGGTAAATATGATATTAATATTACCCTAACACATGTCCTAATCCTATTGGACAAGTGTATCTCGACCAAAAACAATCTTAAGTGTAAAATATTATCATTTAGGCCCACATGGATTAGATTAGGACATTTATTATTATTTAATTCAAAGAAGAGTTAAAAGAGTTAAAATCAAAGTTTATTTACTAAAACATTTTTAATATAGGTTTATACATACGATAAATTCGATTTTAAATATTCATTAGAAAGATAAAACGATTTCCTACATAATGATATTTTATTTATAATTTTTAGACTTTAAATAAATTAATTTATTTATGACACAACAATGATGCTGCAGTAATTACCCTTTTAAGGAAATATTAACATAATTGATGTTTTAAATGCTCAAATGAATGTAATTTGAGACTTTTTATGAATTCCACTAATTTTCTAGGTTACTATGATATATTAGTGTTGATTTAATCAACTTGGTTCAAATATATAATTCTGTTATGACTTTCACAAAAAATCATATATCAAATAGTGTCAAAATTGACACAAAATAGTTTTTAAATCAAATATTATATTATTAATTGTTATTTTCTTCCTAAAAATCTAAGGTTCGTCCAAATGACTTAGGAAAGGATATATATATTAATAATAAACAATTTGGGGTTTGTTTGGCATGTTATAGTAAGTTTATTAACCATATAGTGAAAGAAAACAAAAAGACACCGTAAAAGTTAAATTATTTAACTTAGAGTTAAATCTAATTGATAAGGTTAATATAATACCCTAAACTTGTCTAAATCCTATTGGTTGATAGGATTTAGACCCAGCCCCACTTTAGCTTCTAAATAAGACCCTTTGGAACCATTATAAACCGATTTTGACTTTAATATAAAATAATATTTTGAGATATTCCTAAGGTGCCCCTCTCCTCCCTTATAAAAGGACACCTCCTCCCCCACCTCCTCACACCAATTTGAGCACTCAATCTCGGCCAACCCCTGACAAAATCTCTTCTCCACTTCCATAGAAACATCCTAGAGGTTCTGGTATTCCTCAAAGACCATTTTTAGTGCCTTAAGAGGAGGTCTCAAAGAGGCGCTTCAAAGAAGAGGTAATTACCGTTACCAATTCTTTCATCTTTATTTCTTCTTCCACTTCTTATTCTTAGGTTGTTTCATTATGAAGTAATAACATCAGTATCACTCATATACTTATATGTTATTATAAGTATGAAACAACCCTATTTCACCATCTATCCATCCTACGGAAAAATAAATCACCGCGCGTGCGTACGTACGGAATACCGTCTCCACGCCGTGGTGTAATCTATTTTCCGCCACCACCTTAATAGGATGGGTATAATGGTGTAATGAGTAACTATATATGATTATTATAAAGTGATATTGATACTGAAATAATATGCATACACTTTAACACAATTCCACAACCATGGGAACGATATCATCGCTCGTGCGTACGTACGGACTACCGTCTCCACGACGCGATGAGATTCATTCTCCATGTTAACCATTTAAGAATGATTAAAAAGTATATATAAGAAATAATAATGAAATATATGACATTATAAAGCTACTAGATTTATGTATATATGTATATGTATGTCATCTACTTACTTCCATTCAAGACAATACGGAAAGGAAAACAACGTTCATGCGTACGTACGGACTACCGTCTCCATGAACGGTGTTTTTCATTTCCTTTATCTATCTTATATATATATATACTGAATATATATGATATATAAATCATATTTTATATTCTGGAATTAAGTAAATCATGATATAAGTAATAATAATGTCAAGAACAACAAGTCAAAACACCTACGATAAATGAAACGATTTTACCCAAAACGCTTCTTTAACATGGAATTTACAAAAGAACGGGTAATATAATAAGTGAACCATATATGATATCATAACAATGAATATGATTCTGTAATAAGTCAATGACATTATTTAAATCATTATACAGGAGGTTCGGACACTTATGAAGCAAATCGGACCTAAGGTAAGGGAAATATCACAATCTCATTTTTATCCGAGATTGTTTATACTTTAGTATTTACTGGGGTGTATTTTATCATCCACATCCATGTTTCAAAAATATGTAATATTATTTCCATCCAACTACAATTGTTTATATCCAATTTTACCCTTCGGTGAGTTTTTAGTAAAAGAAATGAAAGGAATCTTTTGTCGTTTTTCGTACGAGGTACTTTTTGACTTTTCTGACAAACGTACGAAGAATGTTTTTTTTAACTTATACGGATTGAATGGATTTTTGAAACATTATTTCCAAGAAGCTTCCTTTACAAGTTTTCAAGTTTATTTTTAATCAACTTCTTTTATTTTAAAATTGTATGACATGTTAAGAAAGGAAAAGTGTTTCTGAAGTAGAAAGGATATTTTCCTCAAGAATGAAGTTCAAGTATTTTATCAAAATTATTTTCCATCTAAGATAATAAAAGGGTTCTGTTTTTGTCCCTATTATTACATGGATTTGATTATGTTGTGATGGAAACATTTTTATGAATTCCTTTATCTTATATGAATTGTTTTATGATGTCATGTTGTTTAAGAATCCCATATTTATTACATGGGTTATGCGATGATGTATGATTTATGATTATGTGGCACACATAAGAAAGGATTAATTATAAGATGGGTGGGACCTATATCTCCCTCCAATGAATTGGGTAATGATTTTATAACTCATGAGATAGACATGGCTGGAACGGTAGGTTATACCGGTTCAGTGAAACAGGACTGGAACGAGGGTGACTCGGTTCAGAAAGGGACTTTGTCCACTAAGATAGTCTTGGCAATGAGTCTTGACTAACAAGAAATTATTCTCTATTATTATGTGTGTATGCCACAAAGTTTCATGTTTTAAGTTATGATTATTGGAATTTCATTTCAATACTATGATTTATCCCATGTTATGAAATTATGCTCTCTTTTGTAGGTTAAGATTTCCAAGAGTTATGTTCTTATGAATATGATGTGATTGATTTCTCTTTTTTTACCCTTACTGAGCATTTGAGCTCACCCTTTTATGTTTTCTTTTCCCCAGGATATAAAGAAAGGTTTTAGGTAAAAAAAGGAAGATCTTTATGGGAGATATTGAAGATCTTTCACCATGATTAGAAGATTACGTTCTCAGTTTCCAAAGACACTAAACTATTACGATCCTTGTGTGTGTGTTTTTGTTATGTACTAAGTATTCCGCAAAAGTAATGTAATGTCCATGTAAGTCAAGCTTCGGGTCTCTACAGATATATTCTGGCGTTAGCTGTATTAGGTATTTTTGATTGGGGGTCTATCATGGAACAAGATACTAATTAGATATTATTCATTTTATTACATCTTTATATATTATAGTTGTACACAGATTTATTTTATATTCATAGAATGAATGGAATTAGACACAGTTTGTGGTGTCCAAATGAGTATATATCAAACACTATTCATGCCACTATTTGATAATCAAATAGATGTCCTGTTTGTGGGATTAGGATCGTGGATTTGACATTCTTGTTGTAATTCATATTATGTTTTTATTCATGTACATGAGATATTTGGTTCTCCAAACTACGTTAGTTCTCAGGATGATCATTGAGATAGCCAGTGGGGTTTTCGTTCTTTTTTTATTGATATTTTGTACCACCTGATATATGAAATATTTAATTCTATAGATTCCCATATACATGAATCACTATATAATTTCATATTTATAGGTTATTTGATTTCTTTCCACTGTATTTATAATATACAACAATCAATATTGTATTATCTATTACTCACTTCTATTACATCTTAATCATGAGAGTATTGTCTCCCTATTATACCATCATTGCACCCTCTTGTCTAATTTTCACCCTCTAGCATATAGAGATATGAACTTGAGGACACATACTCGATTATCTCAGGACACATTTTTAGTGGATATCTTGTAAGGAGCTAAAAAGTGTAATTAGAGTGATTTATTTTTCATTGTATGACAATTTCAGTATAGTATATAGGATACTTTTTAAGGTCTTTCCCCTTGGTAGATAAATGTTTCATGGAGTGATCAACCCATACATGGGAAAAAAGTATGTTTATAGGGATGGGAAACTTCTTCACATTGTTTTGTATTATGGTTGATTAATATTTTAGAATTAAAGATAAATATAGATTATACTTATTCCAGATTTATTGTATTTTACCCATGGAATAGTATGGAAATGATGTATTGTTACCTGAATCATTATAGTCACATATAGATTCACAATCCATACATATTCAATGCCATTTATATTTCATTATTTTACTTCCAAATCCATATTGGATGTTCCTTTTATTATTTAACAACATGTCTCTCTATATGCCATCATTAGGGGATTAATAAACATGCTTAATTATACACTATACTACATAATAAATTTATAAGTTCACATGAAATTATTTAAATATGATACCATTCCTTAATAACGTTTTGGTATTTTGTTGGAGAAATAATAGATCTTTATCAACTAAAAAGTTGTTTTTCAACATATCTTGATGGTTGATTTCTATTTAACTATCTGATTATGACATATTTAATCCATCGACCATTGGTTTCATGGGATGAAGTATTAGTGGTTGTGATTAAATAGGTTCCCATTTTAAATTTATATATTATATGGACCATTATAAATTGGGTAATGGTGACCCACATAATCAAACCATAAAATATGAAATTGGAAAATTTTGAGACCGACCATAAAAACCTGGTTGATGTTACACGAATGGAAACTGTAACTTATAATGGATTTACCTTCATAACAAGGGAATGGTTATGAATCTAACAGAGCCATGGTATATATATATATATATTCTTATTAATCTATAACATGAGCATGCTGACCCGTATGAATATATCGTTAGATGCTTGTCTCGACCCTTGTACATTAGTTTTAGCATTATATTATTACATAATTAACTCATCATTGGTATTTTAAATCAGATTTATTTATGTGTAATTTTGAATCATTTAATTAGAATCATGTTGGTATGATGGGACCCTCATATGTTGCCGTTTTATTTGATATTCCTTAGTTCTTAAAAAAATATGGGTATACTGAATCTATATAGTGATGGTTATGTAAAGGGTAGAGGCCACATAAAAGGTGTTATACTTCAATGTATGGTGTTATATTATTGAACAGATGCACTTATAAATGATAGAGACCGTTTATCCCTTATTAGGTTCTCCAAGACTATCACTACATATCATTCATGATATATATCTTCATAGCCCGGGGAATGAATCATAAAAAAGGGTGTTCTATGAAGCTCAATAATTGTAAATAGGGGATAAATGTATGAAAAAAGAAGTGCATAAGGATAGGAGAACATGATCAAGAAAATAGAAGATCATACCCAACATATCAATGATCATAAACACAATTCATGTAATAAAGATAGGTAGTTTTTAAGACAAGTATCATAAGTAAATAATGAACATAAGACATGAAATCAAAACATAGAAATAAAACATGGGGTTTTGGTAGACAGATAATAATATATAATGTTGTCTATAGTAGTCATGGTATCATTGGCATGGCCATCATTCTGGACAATGTCCATTACGAAACCGAGTTCACACCCAGATCTAACCCAATATTTCTGAACCATGTTCACGCCTCATTCTATCCATGTCATACATAATCGATAGTGGTCCAAAGTGAATGGAAGTAATTATATGGTAGAAATTTTTCATTAAATGGATTTTTATAACTTTATTGGTCAATTAGGACCATTTGAATATTGATTAGAACTTATTGAAGCTTATGTTTTCATTATCAATGTAAAAAATTTTAACTACATTCATTAATATGTTTTGTCAGAAACAATTTTTACCTTAATAAATTTTTTAAATTATTTTGATTTTAAATATGAAATCCATTTTTCCATAATTCCAACAACATACATGTATGAAATTAATTTAATATTATTTCTATAGTTGGTGGACAATGTGGGATTTTTTAAAAAAAATATTCAATCATATGTAATCTTTTTATATATTATTCCAATGTTAAATGGACAATAAGGACCTCAATAGTATTAATTGATAAAAATATGATCTAATTCAAATTTTATACCAATTTATAATTTAATTAATCCATAAAAATAATTTAGATGAAAATGTTGTTTAAAAGTAAAATATAGTACTTTTTATTATTCATTTGAAGATGAAACTTTATAGAATATTAAAAATATATCCTTAACTAATTGTTACATTCTTATTTAAAATAATATGTTTTTTAGATATATTAAATCTATTAAATTTCAAAAAAATAATATTAAAATGGGTTCTCCATTAATATGTTGTAAAAATACTTTTATAAAAATATATGATTTTTAAAAAAAAATGGGTATGTTCCTATCTTATGTATATCAAATATCTTGGATGAATATAAAAAATATTTTCTGAATATAAAACATATATATTATATTAATATCACTACATAATTATAATTAATATAATTTATTATGTCAAAACATTTTATAATAATAAAAACATTTTTCATTATCTTCCACCGGTTTTCATATTCGTTTATAATTTATTATTTATTTATAAATTCAAATTATATTAGTTTAAATCATATATTTTCATAAATAAGTTTATAATATTAAAGTAATATAATTTAACATTTATCTTATAAATTATTATGATAACATTTCAATAAAATATTATTGTCCAGTAAAACTTGGTATTGTGTGTTACACATGCCATTAAGGAATCTCAATCTATCTTGTATTATAATCTATCCTTGGTGTTCGTGTAGAGAGTGATAAAAATTATGATTCATTTAGTTTATGATTACTTTTTTTTCCTACAATTCAAGACACACATAGATCATTAATGTAAACTATTATCAGTGTTTCCAAAAATAAAAAATCTCAATGCAATTAAATTATTTAAAAAAAATTTATCACCAAATCTATGGGTGATAAATTCTATCCCCCTAAAAATGAATTTCTACATCAAAATTATACTAGGTTATCATAGTATTAAAAATTTTAATTTACTCTAATATAAAAATAAATCATATAAATAAACACTAAAACCTCCTTTAAAAATGTTTTTGGATACATAATGGTTAGTGAGAGTAACCCATAGTTTGGATTCATATAAGAGATCATAGGTTTCAAGAGAAAATATATACATGGAAAAAAAATAAATCGATTAAGATATAATGGATAGTTATAGATAATAAGGTCAAGATAATGTTGGAAATCCCAAATCTATAAATATGTGCTGACCTAAATGACAACATGATCCACCAAAAACAAATGTACTGGAATAAAATTTTACATTTACTGAGAATTATTTTATAAATTTGAAGAATTTTTTTAATACAATATACATTCGTGATATTAGGAGAACCTCATTTTTTTTGTTTCGTTATCAACTTCACCTCTTTCTCGAAAAAAGTAAAGTAAATTTCTTATTCTTAAAGTACTCTACAATCTTTTAATAAATGACATTTCATCCAATTTTTCATTGGATATCATTAACTAAAATCCATTAGAATATTATATCGACTATGAATAAATCCTCATTCGGTGAGAAAATGATTTAACATCACAATAATAATTTTAATTTTAACATAATATCACCACAAATGGTTAGCCTTACAACCCTTCTGAAATATGAATAAGAAAAACATTAGAAAGAAATTCACATAAGAATCATAAAATTGATCCATCATAAATCAAAAACCATCACATCATTTTCAAATTCCAAAACATTTAATACACTCATCATATATTCCCTTCGAACATGGTGTGAACTGAAATTACAATAAATCCTTTATGATGACATGCATGCCACCTTATTTCCCTGATTACTGGATACATTCTTTAAACGTCCTTAATTAATTAAGGGTTTAATTCACTTAATTAAAAAATCACCCTTACATGATATTAATTATCTATGTATTAATCACCACTCAAAAATCATTTTAAATTCATAAGGAAATCATATAATGAAAATAAAAATATATTTCATGATTCCCATAACATACTATTTTAATTCAAAAAAAATATTTTATTCATCCAATATTATTCTTAAAAAATCATTCAGGATTCATTATATTATTAATTAATAAAACATACCAATATTATAAAATATAAATATGTCTTAACGTTTCTAAATCTCAATATATTAATGATTAAATGTATAATGTAAATAATATTGGAATAACATCATATACAATTCACATGTTGTTTGTTGTATCTTTATCATCCCCAACAAACCTTTACTTGTACCAACTAACTGATTCTATTTCTGAGCATTTCACATAGATCATAAATGTTCATAATTCCCAAAATTTCCACATTTAATGCTAACAATGATTTAAAATTCCTTTAGGATTCCCACATTCCCATCAATTCTACAAACTGAAAATATCATTTTCCGTTTGCAGTTGCATTCTTCGGGAAATTCTTTTCCATATTCAAAATATCCTTTTATTACACTAATAAATTATATAGGGTTATTTTTTAAACCTTCTTGACATAAATGAAAATGAATCTTCTTTACTCCATGGTTTTTATTACTAGAGATATCAGTGATCTATTTCATTATCACCCTTTGAGATTCTGATATTTTGTTAAGGTACACATTGTTAATAATGTTCCCTGAACACTGATTAGGCATGAACAAAAAATCATTCAATCTAGTGATCACCATATTTGACTAATTATCTTCAAATTTTCCATCATATTCATCATTATACCAATTCCTTCTAGTTACTATTAATGAATAAAACTGGGATGAATTGTGTAAGAAATGATTATCATAGTAAAGAATCATATAATCATGAAAACAACTTATGTGCTGTATGAATTCTAACATCATTTGTAAACTAAGAATCCTTATGTTTATCATAGTATATTAATTACCAACTCCTATTTAAATCCTACATGATTTTTTATGAGGATTTAGTAAATTTATATGTCTTATACAGTGGTAGTGTCAAACCAGTTGTATAGTAAAGTCCATTTTCTTGTACTAGAATATCTCGAGTCAGGACTGGAAGATCTTGTCGAATATGTATCCCTAGGTACATATATTACATAGCCACATCAACTTGTGGTACCCAGAAATGGATGTATTTATTTTAAACAAATCAATCTATCATTTTAAAAAAATTCCAAGACATTTTTATATACTTTTTGTAATCCATTGATTTATCCATAGACACGTCCTTAGGGTTCTCACTAATTTTTCTGATCATAGATTACAAATCATAAATAAAAAATTCACTATGATTCCAAATATAGAGACTATTTATCTTTATACATTAACAATATATACCTTTTGTGGAATACATAATACAATTTACAAAATGAAAGCCTGTAGTCCATATAATTTATTGACATTGGAAACATGGAACCATTACCACTATTACAAGGGTGACATATTATATCTCCCACTAGGTTCTCCAATACTACCACCTCAATTACACATATCTCAAAATAAATTTTATTTCAAGGAAATGGGAAGGAAACGTAAAAATTATTGAGCTCATATGCACATTTTTGGTAAACAAGGAAGATATGTACGCAAAAACATGATCATATGTGTATGTGAACATGATCAAGAAAATAGAATATCACACCATTCATATTATAACGACCCATAATTTACATACATTGTTATTACATAAAAATTGAAGCACACTTATTATAACATATAACAAAACCATCGTAGGATCGTATAGGTATAGTGTCTTTAGAAACTGGGAAACAGAAACAACAGGTTCATAAAGCAACTACATTGTCTCCCGTTTATTTCATCATATATAGAGTCCCTTTTGGCATATCCTACTTAATAACCTTCTTCCTGACCTGGGGAAAGAAAACACACAAAAGGTTGAGCTCAAATACTCTGTACGGGTAAACAAAAGAAATATCATATTCATAAGAACATAGGTTTTTGAAAATCATAACCTGCAAAAGAGATCATAATATCATAACATGGGATAAATCATAGTAGTTAAATGTAATCCCAATAATCCTAACATAAAACATGAAACATTGTGGCATACACAAATAAAAATATAGAATCATTTATTAGTAGTCAATACTCATTTCCAAGACTATCTTAGCGGACAAAGTCCATTTCTGAACCGAGTTCACTCCTCGTTTCAGTTCTGTTTCACTGAAATGGATTAACCTGTCGTTCCAGCCATGTCTATCTGATTAGATATAAATAATTAACCAATGCATTGGAGGGAGATATTGGTCCCACCCATCTCATAATGATACCATTCTTATGGGTTCCACAAGATCATAAATCATACATCTTAGCATAACCCATGTAATAAAAATGGTATTCTTAAACATCATGCCATCATAACATAATCCATATAAGATAAAAAACATAATAAAAATAATTCCATCATAACATAATCAAATAAATGTAAATATAGGGATATAAATAGAACCCTATATTATATTAGATGGAAAATAATCTTGATAAAACACTTAAACTTCATTCTTGAGGAAAATATCCTTTCTATTTCAAAAACATTTTTCCTTTCTTAACTTGTCATACAATTTTAAACTAAAAGAATTAGATTAAAAATAAACTTGAAATCTTGTAAAGTAATCTTCATGGAAATAATGTTCTAAAAATCCATTCAATCCGTATAAGTTAAGGAAAAAAATTATTCTCGTAATTTTGCCAGAAAAGTCTATAAAATACCTCGTACTAAAAATGAAAAAATATTCCTTTCATATCTTTCACTAAAAATATAACAATGGGTAAAATTGGTTATAAGAAATTTTAAGAGGATATAAAAAATATTATATATTGATGAAACATGGATTTGGATGATAAATATTCCCCCGTAATTACTGATGTATAAACAATCTCGAATAAAAATTGAGATTTCGAGATTTTCCCTTACCTTAGGTTTGATTTGTGTAGTTTGTGTCTGAACCTCCTGTATAATGATTTAAATAATGTTATTTACTTATTCCAGAATCTTAAAAATTTATATGATATCATATATGGTCATATTTTTAGCTTTGAATTAGTAATACTTTATTGCTACTTGTTATTCGAGTGTTTATTGCTTATTGTTCTTATGCGTGTTTTGTCGAATAAATTATTATTATTCTGTTTAGGTTATAAATAACTCATATACACAAAGGTATTAGTGTAATATATAACATATTTACTCATTAAATTAATTTACATAATCATTATGCATTTTAAATCATGTAGAACGAGTCACATTACATCATGGAGACGGTAGGCCGTACGTATGCATGAGCGATGATATCGTTCCCATGATCGTGGAATTGTATTTAAGTGTATGTATAATATTCCAGAATCAATATCACATTAAAATAATAATATATAGTTATTTATTACACCATTATACCCATCCATGTATGGTGGTGGTGGAAAACAGATTTCACCACTGCGTAGAGACGATATTCTGTACGTACGCACATGTGGGGATTTTGTTTTTTGTAGGATGGATAAAATGTGAAATATGGTTGTTTCATATTTATAATAACATATCAGTATATGAGTGATAATGATGTTATTACATTATAATTAAACAACTAAAGAAGAATAAGTAGAAGAAGAAATAAAGTTGAAAAAATCGGTGACAAACATTACCTCTTCTTTGAAGTGTCTTTTCTTAACCTCCACTTATGGCACTAAAGATGGTCATTGAAGAATAACAGGACCTCTAGGATGTTTATAGAGAGGTTGAGAAGAGATATTTTCATGGTTTGGCCAAGATTTAAGGATCAAAGTGTTGTGAGGAAGAGAGGCAGAAGGTGCCCTTTTATAAGGGAGGAGAGGGGCACCTTAGGAAAAACATAAAAATATTATTTTATTATATAGTCATATTCGGTTCTTAACATCTCCAAGTTGATTTAATTCAAACCTAAGGTGGGTATGGGTCGAAATACTCTCAACCAATAGATTTTATACAAGTTTAGTTTACTATTTTATCCTTATCATTATTATTTAACTCTAAGTTAAATAATTTAACTTTTACCAAGCCTTCTTGTTATCTTACATTATATGGTAAATAAACATACTATAACAAGACAAAGGAACCAAAATTTTTTAATTATTAATCTATATAACCTTATCTATGTTATTTGGCTGAACCTTATATTTTTAGGAATAAAATAACAATTAATAATAGAATATAGTTTTTTAAAACTATTTTATTTCAATTTTAACACTATTTGGTAATTGATTTTTGTGAAAATCATAAAGGCGTGATTAGTTCAAATAAAAATTTATTAAATCAATAATAATATGTCATATTAACCTATAAAATTATTTTAATTCTAAAAAAGTCTCAAATCACATTTATTTGGGAACATATAATATCAATTATGTTAATATTTCCTTATTAAGGTAATTACTGCATCATCATTGTGTCATAAATAAAATAAATTATTTAATGTCTAAAAATTATAAATAAAATAATATTATGTATTAAATCATTTTATCTTTCTAATTAATTTATATAGTCGAATTTATCTTATGTATAACCCTATATTAAAAATGTTTTTTGTTATTAAACATTGATTTTAACTATTTTAACACTTCTTTAAATAAAATAATATTAAATGTCCTAATCTAATACAGGTGGACCTAAAGGGTAATATATTATACCTAAGGTTGTTTTTGGTCAAATTACAGTTATCCAATAGAATTACGACATGTTTTTGGGTAATAGTAATACAATTTTTACCCTTAATTACCCTATTTATTTTTAACCGTGGTAAATAAAAGTAAAACATTACTATTCACCAAAAATTATTTTTATCTTATTGAACAACATTTTACTACTTGAAATTAATCGTGTATCTTAAATTTTTAAAATTCCACTCACAGAAGCAGTAAAATTATGTATTATGTAAATTTGCAAATTCTCCTAGGAGGTGGGTAAAAGACGGTGAACAGGTCAATAAAATTTTCATATATCTAAAATTAATATAATGTGACTCCAATGAATTAAATTGAACTTATATAGGTATTATGAATCTATTTTTACCTAAAATAAATTTAAATAAAATAAATAATTTTTTAAATAAAATGTTGGTTATTAAATTGTAACCCCTTATTTTCACTATTCATAAAAAATGGAATGTCTTCAGAAAAATACCATAATTTTACCCTAGGCTAATTTCAATATTCCGAATCCAAAAATGAAGTCCATTTTGAATGATAAAAATTAAAAAACTTCAAAAATTGAGTATTACTATTCATAACGGCAAGTTTTAATAATATTTTAATAGAATATCGTTGTTTTAGTGAAACTCGGTATTGCGTACAACGAAAACTATCGAGGAAGGTCGCAATTTCATGTAAAGAAAGCCAAGATAGTGTTGTGTGTAGTGAAATATTCCTTTGATGATGTATATAATATAAAAACTAAATATTTCTCATAAAAATCTCAGGTGTTACATTCTCCCCCCCTTAAAATGAATTTTGCCCTCAAAATTCGTCACATTGTAACAAAAAGATGAGGATACCTCTCCCTCATCATATCCTCATGCCCCCATATAGATTCTTTTAGTTGGTGGTTCCTCCATAAAACTTTCACCAAGTGAGTGGTCTTGTTGTGAAGTACGTTTTCGCTATGATCCATAATCACTATCGGCTGTTCTTCATAAGAAATATCTTTCTCTAGTGGTACACCTTCTGAGCTTAGTACATGTGAAAGATTGGATATGTACTTTTTTCAATAGAGATACATAAAACACATCATGAACATGAGAGATTGTGGAAGCTCCAATTGGTAAGACACCTTCCCAATACGATCCAGTATTTCAAAAGGACCAGTATACCTAGGGCTCAGCTTTCCCTTCTTTCCAAATCTCATTACTCTCTTCCAAGGAGATATTCATAAGAACACATTATCACCCACTTCAAACTCTATGTCTTTTCTTCGGTTTTCAGCATAACTTTCTTGTCGACTCTGATCTTCTCTTATGTGTTTTTGGTTAGATCAGACCATTTCTACCATCTCATCAACAAGATCAGGTCCTAATACCTTTCTTTCCCAAACTTCATCCCAGCAAGTTGGAGTATTTCATTTCTTTCCATAGATATCTTCATAAAAATCCATATGAATACTAGAGAGAAAGCTATTAATATATGAAAATTCCACCAAATGTAGGTGTTTATCCCAACCACCTTTGAAATACATAGAGCAAGCTCTCAACATGTCTTCTAGAGTTTGAATTGTTCTCTCAGATTGAACGTCTGTCTGAGGATGATAAGCAGTGCTGAAACTCAACTATGTATCCAGAGTATGCTGAAAACTTTGCCAAAACATTGAGGTAAACCTCACATCCTGATCAGATATAATGTGAAGTGGTACTCCATGAAATATTACCACTTCCTTTACATATATCATGGAAATCTAATCAAGAGAGAAATCCACCCTAATAGAAATGAAGTGTGCCGACTTTGTAAGACGATCAACTATGACCCAGATAGCATTATTGCCTTTAGATGTTTTAGGATGTCCGATGAAAAAGTACATAGTGATGTTTTCCCATTTCCATTCGGGTATGGGTAATGGTTGTAACATCCCCTTTAGACTTATGTCCCTCTACTTTAACTTGCTGAAAATCCAAGCATCGAGAGACATATTCAGCAACATCTCTTTTCATGTCATCCCACCAGAAGTACTCTTTCAGGTCCATATACTTCTTCGTGCTTCCAGGATGAATAGAGAATGATGAAATATTAGCCTCATCTAGTAGCTCCTTGAATTCTGGGATGGGAGGAACACATACCCGATTCCGAAACCTTATTATCCCATCACAATAAAGGATGAATTCCGGAACATTTCTCACCTTCGTTTGTAACTCTACATCTTTTTTTTGTGCCTCTTTAATCTACAAATGTATATATGGTTGAAAATTCATTTGAGAATGATAAGATTTTTCCACTTCCATTATAATTCCAAGATACATCCTTTGTAAATACATAAATATTGAATCTTTTGTGATCCCCATCATGGATAAGCTAGCATGGTATTTTTGACTTAATGCATCTGCCACATTATTTGCTTTCCCGAACTGATAATGAATTGAGCAGTAATATTCCTTAATCAGCTCCAACCATATGCTTTGGCAAATATTCAACTACTTTTGTGTGAAAATATACATTAAACTTTTATGATCAGTATAAATATGACACCTTTCACCATAAAGTTAATGCCTCCAAATATTTAATGCAATGATTACCTCATCAAACTCCAAATCATGAGTTGATTAATTTTTCTCATGTATTTTCAATTGTCGTGAAGCATAAGCTATCACCATATCGTTTTTCATGAGAACACATGCCAATCCCTACTTGGATGCATCGCTATAGATCACAAACATTTCTCCATTGCAAGGTAGTGTGAGCACAGGTACACTGGAAAACCTTCTTTTTAATTCCATGAAATTCTCTTCACACTCCTCTGTCCAAATGATCATAATTCCTTTTTGACTCAACCTGGTGAGTAGATTAGATAATCATCAAAAATATTTCACAAAACGTCGATAATATCCAACCAAAACAAGAAAACATCGGATCTCAACTACTGTTGTTGGTCTGGACCATCTTTCAATAACCACTGTTTTTGTTGGATCCACAGATACCCCCTCTTTTTAGATTATGTGACCCAAAACTGAGACTTTTTGAATCGAAAATTCACACTTTGTAAATTTGGCATAAAGCTTCTCCTTTCTCAGGGTCTTCAATACAATTCTCAAGTGATCTTCACGTACTTCCTTTCTTTTTGAATAGACAAGAATATAATCTATAAATACTACCACAAACTGGTCGATATAGTCTCTAAAGACTCTATTCATTATATACATGAAGATAGCAGGGGCATTAGTAAGACCAAATGGCATCACAATAAATTCATAGTGTCCATACCATGTACGAAAATTCATCTTTGGTATATCATCCCTTCTGACCCTTAATTGGTGATACCCTGAATGAAGACAAATCCTGGAAAAGAATTGATCTCTGTGTAGTTGGTCAAATAATTCATCAATTCAAGAGTTAGAATATTTGTTCTTGATAGTGATCTTGTTAAGTTCTCGGTAATCAATGCAGAGTCTCATTGATCCATCTTTCTTCTTAACAAATAGAATAGCTGATTCCCATGGTGATGCACTAGGGTGTATGAATCCATTATCAAGATTCTCTTGAAGTTTCTTCTTCAATTCTGGCAACTCAATCGGGTCCATGCTATAAAGTGTCATTGAAATAGTTAAAGCACCCGGTACGAGTTCTATTGATAACTGAACTTCATGATTTGGTGGAAGACCATGAAATTTATCCCTAAAGACGTCATCAAATTCCCATACAATGGGAATATTCTTAATCGTGAGTTTCTCTCCAACCATTTGAGATAAATAACCATAATTTAGTGGAATCGAGACCCATTGGATGGATGAAGATTCCACTAGAAGGTTATGTTCATCCTTGCATCGATAGACGATCATAGATTGATCTAAAATATGAAATGTGACTTCCCTTATTTGGAAATTGATATGTGATCCATATAAAGAAATCCAATCCAAGCCATGAATCACATAAAATTCCACTATAGGAAGGATCACAAGATTTGCAGGAAGCACATTCCCACAAACTTTAATCGGAGAAGAATTGTAAACTTTTGATGCGACTGTTGTGCCATTAGTGGTTGTCACAACTTACTCAATATCTAACTACTGAGGTAATATAGCGATACCCTTACAATATTCTTCAAAAATAAAAGAGTGGGTCGATCTAGAATCAAATAAAACATTTTCTACTTTAGAGTGGATGGTAAGTATACCTTTCACCACTTCGTTATCTTACTCCACATCACTGATAGAAATTGCATGTGACTTTCCTTTTTCTCTAGACTTAAGAGTTTGTTGGCGTCGGTCATCATCAACACCCCTTGTATTAGGGAATTGATTAACATAATTCCCCATTTCCTTGCACTTGTAACATTGAAGTGTAAGAGGTTCACTCTGTGTAGACTTTTCTTTGTTCACATCACTAGACATCTTCTTCCCATCATTGAGGAATTCAAATTACATATGACCTTCCTTTCCACATTTGAAACATTTACTTGTCCCATTAAGACAACTCCCTCCATGTTTCATTCCACACATTGAGCATAAGGGAAAACTCATCTTCTTTTCAGTGTGCTCTTTAGATTTTCCTTTGAATTCCATTTTCCTCTTCTTATCAAATGCAGATGAATGATTGGTTACTCCAATCTCCATCTCAACCTTGAGAGCACATCGAATGATTTCATCATAGATATTGAAGCCCCTTATGGCTAACACCATTCGAATACTTGGTTTTAAGGCACTAAAGAATCGATCGATCTTACTCACAGGTGGTATAATAATCCCAAAAGCATACCTTACAAGTCTTTTCAAATTTGCTTCATAGGTACCAATAGATTCATCATCCTTTTTCTTCTATTCAAGAAACTCCTTCTCCACCTTTGTTTGAAGAATACGAGGGAAGTAATTATTGAAAAATAATTTCTTGAACTCGTCCCCTTCCATGGAATCAATTTCATCCCTTTTCCTCGTATTCTTGATAAGATTCCACCGTTGATCAGCTTCACCTTCCAAACGATATATAGCTAAGATGAATTTATTATGTTTAGAACATTGAAGAACTGAAAATATCATTTCTTTGGTACTAATCCATTGTTCAGCGACTATTGAATCAGTAGATCCACTAAATGAGGGTGGACACTGCCTCATGAAGGATTCAACGTAATGTTACTGCTTCTTTTGCTCGTTTGGAAGTCCTCCATGATTCATAGCTTGAGAAAGTTGTGTGAGAATGGATACAAGATTTTTCCTTCCATCTCCCATAACGTTTGGTTGCTCAGGGGGACAATCATTGCATTGCCTGTCGCATTCCGCATTAACACGGTTCCTTCGGGTTCTAGCCATTGACTAAAACCAATAAAAATAGTGTGAGAAACACTAAATATAATAGGAAAACCAAATAATCAAGAAAAAAATTTCACACTTAAGGTCTAATCATAGGTTATTCATGGCCTTTTCTAAAACACAAATATTTTTTTCTATGCTTAGATATATCCTAAGGGTTCTTACGAAGGCTTTCACATCCTAGTTTCGAAAGGTTGACTATAACTTTCCTCTGATACCAACTATAACGACCCATAATTTACATGCATTGTTATTACTTTAAAATTGTAGCACACTTATTACAAAATATAACAAAACCATGGTAGGACCGTATAGGTATAGTGTCTTTAGAAACTGGGAAACATAAACAATTGGTTCATAAAGAATACACATTGTCTCCCATTTATTTCATCATATCTAGAGTCACTTTTGGCATATCCTACTTAATAACCTTCTTCCAGACCTGGGGAAATAAAACATACAAAAAGGTGAGCTCAAATGCTCAGTAAGGGTAAATAAAGGAAATATCATATTCATAAGAACATATCATTTTGAAAATCTTAACCTGGAAAAGAGATCATAATATAATAACATGGGATAAATCATAGTAGTGAATTGTAATCCCAATAATCCTAACAAAAGAAAAATGAAACTTTTTTTCATACACACATAATCATAGGGAATCATTTTTTACTAGTCAAGACTCATTGCCAAGACTATCTTAGCGGACAAAGTCCATTTTGGAACCGAGTTCACTCCTCATTTCAGTCATGTTTCACTGAACCGGATTAACCTACCATTTTAGCCATGTCTATCTCACGAGATATAAATCATTACCCAATGCATTGGAGGGAGATATAGGTCCCACCCATCTCATCATGATACTATTCTTATGTGTTCCACAAGATCATAAATCATACATCTTAGCATAACCCATGTAATAAAAATAGGATTCTTAAACATCATGCCATCATAACAATATCCATATAAGATAAAAAGGACATCATAAAAATAATTCCATCATAACATAATCAAATCAATGTAAAAATAGTGATAGAAACTGAACCCTATATTATCTTAGATGGAAAATAATTTTGATTAAACACTTGAACTTCATTCTTGAGGAAAATATCCTTTCTATTTCAAAAACATTTTTCCATTATTAACATGTCATACAATTTTAAACTAAAATAATTTGATTAAAAATGAACTTGATCACTTGTAAAGAAATCTCCATTCCTTATAAGTTAAATAAAAACATTCTTCTCATACTTTGGCCGGAAATGTCAAAAACGTATCTGGTACTGAAAACAAAAAAAGATTCATTTCACATCTTTTACTAAAAACATACCAATGTGTAAAATTGAATTTAATAAATTGTAATAGGATAGAAATAATATTAAATATAGATGAAATATTGTTGTGGATGAAAAATATGCCCCAGTAATTACCGAAAAATAAACAATCATGTATAAAAATTGAGATTGTGAGATTTTCCCTTACATTAGGTTTGATTTGCATCGTATGTGTCCGAACCTCCGGTATAATGATTTAAAAAATTTTATTGACTTATTCAAAAATCATTCTCATTGACATGATATCATATATGATCAAATTCTTAGCTTCGTATTAGTAATATTTTATTTCTACTTGTTATTCAGGTGTTTATTGCTTTTTGTTCTTATTCGTGTTTTGTCAATTAAATTCTTATTATTCATTTTAGGTTATAGATAACTCATTTCCATAACTTTATTAGTTTAATATATATCATATTTATTAATTAAATTAATTTACATAATCACTATGCATTGAAGATCAGGTAGAACGAGTTGTATCACATCGTGGAGACAGTATGCCGTACGTACGCACAAGAGATGATATCATTCCCATGATTGTGGAATTGTATTTAAGTGTATGTATAATATTTTATAATCAATATAACTTTAAAATAATCATATATAGTTATTATTTACACCATTATACCCATCCATGTATGGTGGTGGTGTAAAATAGATTACACCATGGCGTGGAGACGGTATTCCGTACGTACGCACATGCGGTGATTTCGTTTTTCGTAGGATGGATAGAAGGTGAAATAGGGTTCTTTCATATTTATATTAACATATCAGTATATGAGCGATACTGATGTTATTACTTTACAATGAAACAACGAAATAAGAATAAGTAGAAGAATAAATAAAGTTGAAAGAATCGGTAACAGACATTACCTCTTCTTTGAAGCGCCTCTTCTTAACCTCCTCTTAGGGCACTAATGATGGTATTTGAAGAAGAACATCACATCTAGGATGTTTCTAGGGAAGTTGAGAGGATAAATTTTAAGGGGTTGGCCAAGATTGAAGGCTCAATGTGGTGTGAGGAAGAGAGGGAGGAGGATCCCTTTTATAAGGGTGGAGAGGGGCACCTTAAGAAAAACTTAAACTATTATTTTATTATAAAGTAATATTCGGTTATTAATACCTCAAAATTTATTTATTTCTATCCCAAGATGTGTATGGGTCTAAATACTCTAAACCAATAGATTTTAGACAAGTTTAGGTTACTATTTTAACCTTATCATTTAGATTTAACTCTATGTTAAATAATTTAACTTTTACCTTGTTCTTGTTATCTTACAATAAATGGTTAATAAACATACTATAAAAATCCAAAAGAACCCCAAATTGTTAATTATTAATACATATAACCTTATCTAAGTAATGTTTCATATCCTTAGATTTTTAGGAATAAAATAACAATTAATAATATAATATTTGTTTTAAAAAATATTTTATGTCAATTTTGACACTATTTGGTAATTCATTTTTGTGAAACATATAACAGCATGATTAATTCGAAAAAAGTTAATTAATTAAATAATAATATGTCATATTAACTTATAAAATTAGTTTAATTCTTAAAAAGTCCCAAACTACATTGATTTGGTTATTTATAATATCAATTATGTTAATATTTCCTTAATAACGTAATTACTACATCATCATTGTGTCATAAATAAATTAAATTATTTAATGTCTAAAAATTATAAATAAAATACCAATATGTAGGAAATATTTTTATCTTTATAATGAATATTTAAAGTAGATTTTATCTTTTTTATAACCCTATATTAATAATGTTTTTAGTTATTAAACATTTATTTTAACTATTTTATCACTTCTATAAATAAATTAATATTAAATGTATTAATCTAATCCAGGTGGACCTATAGAGTAATATTTTATTCCTAAGGTTGTTTTTGGTCGAATTACACTTATCTAATAGAATTAAGACATGTTTTAGGGTAATAATAATACCATTTTACACTTAATTATCCTATTTACTTTTAACCGTGGTAAATAAAAGTAAAAAAGTTACTATTCACCAAAAATTATTTTTATCATATCGAACCATATTTTACACCTTGATATTAACCGTGTCTCTCTGATTTTAGAAATTCCACTCACAGAAGCGGTAAAATTATGTTGTATGTAAATTTTCAAATTCTCCTAGGAGGTGGGTAAAAGACAGTAAAAAGTTCAATAAAATTTTTATATATCTAAAATTATTATAAAATGACTCCAATGAATTAAATTGAACTTATATAGGTATTATGTATCAATTTTGACCTAAAATAAATTTAAATTGAAAAAATTATTATTTAAATAAAAAGTCAGTTTTTAAATAGTAACCCAGTGTTTTAACTATTAATCAAAAATTGAATGTTTTCAGAAAAATACCAAAATATCATTCGTGGATAATTTAGATATTACGAATCCAAAAATGAAGTCCATTTTGAGTGATAAAATTTATAAAATTTCAAAAATTGGTTATTATTATTCATAATGGCTAGTTTTAATAACATTTTAACAGCATATCGTTGTTTTAGTGAAACTCGGTATTGCGTACAACGCAAGCTATCGCGGAAGGTCGTGTTTGCGTGTAAAGAAAGCCAAGATATTGTTGTGTGTAGTGAAAGATTACTTTGATGATGTATATAACATAAAAACAAAATATTTCTCATAAAAATCTCTAGTGTTACACATATCAATGATCATAAACGTGAATCATGGAATATAGATAAGTAGTTAATAAAGATATGAATCATGTGAAAATAAAGAAAATATTACATGATGTAATTACATAGGAATAAATCATGGGATTAAAGAATAAATATAATAATATATAACGATTTCTGTAGTATTCAAGTCATAGATACCAATTCCATTTTAGTGGACAATTTTCTTTACTGAAACATGGTCACACATCATTCTAGACATATATTATTAAACTAGGTTCACTCTTTATTACCTACCAGTAATACAGAACAAAATTTATTTCATGGTATAGCCCTATAATATTGAATAGAGTTCAATTATCATTCAATCCATGTTAATATTTCGAGAAATATATCTTAATACAATGAATTAGGAAGAGATATAGGTGTCACCCATCTCATAATAAAGCTATACACACTTTTTTCACAAAATCATAAACATTTATATCATATACCGTGATATGAAATGGTTATAATAAACAATTAATCATATGTTAAACAATATAAAAATATAGGTTTCAAAATCATTTCCTCAAATAACAATCCATTAATAGAGAAGGTATCAAAATAATTTTACCAGTGGAAGAGAGACTGGTGTCAAAATCATCATTCCATAAAATCATAAACCATTGATGAAATAATATTAATGAAACCCATTGATAATTTCCTATAATGAAATCTTTATAATCAACATATTTCATATTATATGTAAAATTACATGGAAACTTATTTTGAAAACCTTTAATGATAAAAATATAATTTCTTCTTTGAAAACATTCTCTTTAATACATACAAACATTTTGAAAACAATTTTCTTTAATTGGATGATGAATGATTATATATAAAGAATTGAAAAACATTGTTAAATATTTTTCTTTGAATACATATAAATAAATCATGAAAACATTTTGAATACCATTTTCCATGAAAACATATAACAGAGCATGAAAATTCTCACAAGACCATTTCATTGAATATTATTAGAGAATTGATAAAAAAGTCTTGAAATCATTTTGAAAATTGGTTTCCTTAAAAACATTAATATAATCATGAAACCATTTCGAAAACAATGTTCCTTAATAGCATATAAATTATGCTTCAATACATTATCTAAAAATTATTACTTGAAAAAATATAATGGAATCTTGAAAATATTTTGAAAACAATTTTCCATGAAAACATATAAAAGAATATTTTAAAAATTATGAAAACCATTTTACATATAGACATATAAATGAATCAAAAAATATTTTGATAAAAATATTCCTTCATGAATACATGGATAACTCATAAATATTAATGATATTGTTTTGAAAACAATTACATTAAAAATTAAATTAAGAAAATTATTTAAAAATATCCATTTAAAAAATAAAATGACTCTTTATAGAAAATATGGATGGCAAATCTATAAAATCCATATGATGTATAATTAAAATTCTTTTTTCATGGTAAAAAGGATAGAAAATTTCCTTGTTTAGAACGAGACAATAAGATTTCATTGAAAAAAAATTCGGAAGAAAAAATGGTAATAATCGCACATAACTATTATTGGATAGTAGTATAATAATCACAGAAACTGTTTTTTAGAAAACATGGTTTTGAAAGAACAACGATTTCTATCTGAAGAGAGGGTAAATTTAAGCTTCTATAAAAACACTTTCTTAACTATATTATATGTCAATATATAAAAAACTGGTACCAATACATGATTATATAATGATTTACTTGAAGAGAAGAAAATTCATTAATTTTTTTAGAAATGTATTGTATGATTTTATCAAAGGAAGCTTAATCCCAAAAAATCATGAAAAGCGATGTGATTGTTTCAATTAACACCACTCACTTAGTAAAGTCCAACCAACATACCCATGTATGAAATTTAAAATACAATAATATTAAAATATCATGGATGGAAGAATATTGATGATATATAATTTCAAACGTATTATATACACCTCATTTAAAAATATAGTGGCATATCATGGCTTGTGTCTCAATGAATGAAAATTGAGATAAGACTATTGTGCTTATTTGGTAACTTTTGAAAAATAAAACACATGAAAGGAAAATAAAATATTTAATATAAATTATAGTTATATTTATATATTATAACCTTATAATACATTTATTTTCATTATATTCCCCACTAAAAATTAAAGGGTAGTGAACATTTCATGTATGTCACAGAAATAAAAAGTTAGATAAAATCCCCTTACCATGTGTCTTGACTGTCATGATACTCATAAAAACCTACTATATAAAAATTATAATTTTATTATAAATCTATAAAATAAAAATATTACTACATATAATACATTATATTCATTTATTATTACTTTATATTACCTATTTCATATAAATTATATGTTAGAGATTTACTTTGGGTAATATCTACTTTATTCATTCCACGAGTCTTAATTTGTTTTACCTTTGGTATTTATAATTTTATCATGATTTTGAGATTATAAAAGATGATATATATATCATTTATATTTATTATATTTTTTTATAATAATCAATAGAATATATATATATGAAATTTATTACACTATTCTAATAGACTGTAGGTCCTACGTACGCATGAACATTGTTTCCATTTAATAACCATATTGAAAAAAATAAGTCAAATTAAATATATATATATATTATAGTATAATTATTACTCATATATATATATATCATATTAATTCCCTAAATTCATTTTTAATATATTCCATGTAGTGTGTGAATCAATAAAATCACTTTGAGGGGGAAGTAACACACACTTATTCAAATGAAATTATCAAATTTACAACTAATGTAATTTATAATGATATGTATTTTAAAAGGATTAAATAATAGTAAATACATAATAAATATAATATTTTTCATATATAAATATTTTTTTATCATAATTTCAACTATGAGATGTTGTAATTGAAAAATAATCAATCATCTTTTCATAAGGTGGTAGTTCATTGTACGTGTAAATACAATATTTGTTACCCATTAAATGGACAAATGTGTAAGTATAGGTCATAAAAATAGCATAAAAATTAAAATTTTATTTATGATACTAGTTTTGTTATATAATAAATTAATAAATAGTATTTACGAGGTGGAGAATTGAATCAATATAAAAGAAATATAGGAAGAGTGTTACATCGTCTTTGGTTAACACCATTGGGTTTTCGAAAAATGGATTCCTTTGATTCATTTCAACCAAATTGTATGTTTCTAAGATTATTTGAGGGAGGTTTACAATCTATTTTTCAATATATATTTGGAACATATGTGGCCTCAGACGTGTGAATAAATGTGAGTATAGGATGCCTTTTTAGAGTGGAGGAGGAGTGACACTGTTGTATGTTTTGGGAAAGAGAATTCCACCCTCATTTCCCCCTAAAAAGTGAATGAAATAATGTCCCAAAGTGTATAAAATTGAATTTACTTTCTATAAATTTCCATAAAATGGAATTTTAGAAATTTTATAGGTCATTTATGACATTTATTTTAGGTTTTAGTCCTTATTTAATCTTAATTTTACCTTAATGGATGTAATTAATATTAATTAAATTGAATAATATTTTTGGCCTATATCATATTAGAGATTATCATATATTAAAAATGATTATTATTAAAAATATAAAACCCATTTATCTAAATTCTAATAATATAATTGTCATAAATTAAGGTAAATTTAATCTCGTAGTCTGGTCGATAATAAAGGGAATTAATGTAAAAATGTTCAAAAGTTTTCTATGTTTTATATTTAATTTCAAAATGAAATAGATTAAAATGAACAAGATTGAATATATTTAAAAAATTATTATACAATTAAACGTTTAAACTAATTTAAAATGTGATTTATCTTTATAAATAAATATGATTCAAATGTAGATTTGAACTAAAATACATTTTTTTTCATTATTTGTTAAAAAACGATTCCTCATAGAAAAATACAAAACATTTACCCTAACCTGTTTATAATGTTATTATATCAATTATGTTCTTTATTTTTAAATATTAAATCTATAAATGTTCTAAATATTTTATTTATAATTGGTTGTCCATTATTTAGTGGTAAAAATACCTTAATAATAATACATGTTTTTAAGAATAAATGGGGTTTGTTATTATTTTATTTTAATAAAATATATTGGATGAAAATAAAAAAATATTGTTTTAGTATATAAAACATATATTACTTTAATATAACTCCCTAATTATAATTAATTTAATTTATTTGGGTAAAAATTATTATAATAAAAATAATATTTTGATTTATATTTAATCATTTTTCATATTTAATTCTAATTAATTAGTAACCTATGACTTCAACATTTATTTGGGTAAACCATATATTTTAATAAATTAGTTAATATTTTTCAATAAAAAGAAATTAATTTCTATGTTATATCTAATTATAATATAATTTCAATAATGTTTTATTATTTTGTAATTTATGGTCTTGTTTGTTACACAAGTCATAGGGGAATATCAGTATGGTGTGTAATGTATGTTAACCTCAGGGTTCGTGTACAAAATATTAAACATTATTTTTTGGGTGGAGCGTAATAAGTATGTTTTTCAAATAACACAATCCAAAATTTGTTCAATAATATAAATTGTTTATGTAAAGACCCATAAGTTTCAAGGATTTTTTTCTAAAATTATTTGGAATTTTACGAGTACGTAGTTTCTAACGGTGCCTGATTCCGAGGCCGGGTGTGCCAAGAATAATTTTCTGACGTTTTTCTCTGGTGTGTTCTATGAACGAACGTGCGAGTTTTTCTATCTTTTGAACTGGTGTTGCGAATTGAAATATGAGGGCACCGATGAACTCACAGCGCCGTTATTTGATTAAGGGGACCATTACCATAGTTTCATTTTATGTAGTTTGAAAGTTAATAATTGGGAATTTAGAATAAAATTAATAATATTGGTAGTACACTATTTTATTTATATCTATGGCAGTTATATCCAACAAAGAAGAGTTAAGGGTAGGACCCACAACCACCTAAATTCCAATGTTGGGATATTTGTGAGGAGGGACCACAGAATCCGCAACCTTTCAACTTCCCTAAACTCTTTTAAAACCCCCTTTATTAAATTCCTTGAGAACTACCCTTATTGAATGAGAACTCTTCCTCTCCCTCTCTCTCTTTATTATTTGCCAACACACCTTATTTAATGAATTCAACCTCTTCAATTAATTATAAGTGATTTGAATTTTTAATTTCAATTGTAAATAAAATAATAGCCATATCTATTATTTTATTTTGGCAGACGTTGTGTTGGGAGGATATTTGGGAGAGCTTTTGTGTAAAAGTACAAGAGAGTTCCTCTTTCATTGAATAACACCATCCTTCCACGGAGAATGACGCCTCTTCGACGAAGAATGCTAACTCCACGATCACCGATGACATGCCTTCCTTCCTCTTCTCTATAACTACTGTGGAGATGCATCTTCCTCCTCAAATTCACTCCGACGTCATCTACAAATATTCTCTACATGACGCCATCTTCCGCGACGCCCGATGTGAAACGTCAATTATATAGGTATGGGGATTATATACAATTTTAGTTGAATAAAATTGTTCTTGTTCTTCATTTAATTTTCTGAAATGAATTTGGCCAACTGTTACCACCTAACACGGAGGGCGCGGGTTGAATTCACACGACCCAACCACCCTCCTTATTTTTTTTGCGATTGAGAACATGTCGTAAAAAGGTGGTGACGAGTAGAGGCGGCGAAAAATGAAGGCGCCGATCTCGTGAGGAGGAACCACGGCCCACAACCGCGGGCCGCTCGACCGACGAAGAACCGGACGGCTAAGGGGCTTCGCGCTGTGGAAGACCGTGGACCGAATTTCACAGGCCGCTCCGGTGGAAGAACCGGTCGGCCGTGCAGAGGGGAGTCACGGTGCCAGAAGGCCACCGCGCTGGATGAACTGTGACCCACCCGAGTGGACTGGTTGCGCCAAGAAGGCCGGCCCGCTTCTGCCGGCCGGTTTGGGAGGGCGGCGCCACTTGGCACTGCCGGTTTGTGCAGCCGGGGGGCCGCCCCCTCCCCCCTCAGAACGCTCAGCCTTCAGGCCTGGCCGCTCACCTAGCCGACCGGGCCGCGGTCAGCCAGGACATGCCCCGCCCTGCCGCTCCACACCGCTCCGGGCCAAGCCAGGTCGTGCCAGGCCTGGCCGTGCACCTCGGGCTAGGCCATGAGATTCATCGGGCCGGTCCAACACTCTTCTGGGTCGAACCCGCAAAAACCGAATCGACCCGACCCGCCAGCCCACTCAACCAAACAGGTCAGGCCCGTTTTCACTTAATCGTGAATAACTTAAAGACCGCGTGTCCAATCGACGTGCAGTCTATGTCACTAGGACCCTTACGAAGAGGAAGTCCTTTTGCGATACTATAAGTGAGTTTTGGATGACTTTGGATGATGTATGGGCTAGAAACAATAATATTTTTAACCGGGCCCCTAGAACGAAAAAGCTAATATCTCTCAGACCGGGCATCTGATTGACACACCATTTATCGCTTTGGGTTCCTTTTGATGAAAAACAAATCGGAATAAATCTATTCTGGACTTCTTGATAGTTTATGTATTGATCCTCATTGCCTCGAGGAGCGGACCCTCTTAGAATTGAGCGTGCTATGTGCGGGAACCCAAGAGCTGGGTGCGACTACGTCGAGTACCGTACTAGGATCCTCCGTGGCTTCGACGACGACGACTACTATACTAGGATCCTCTGTGGGTTCGACGACGATGACTACTGTACTTGGATCCTACGTGGGTTTAGCAGCGATGACTACTGTACTTGGATCCTACGTGGGTTCGACATCGATGGTTACTGTACATGGATCCTCCATGGGTTCTGCAGCGACGACTTCTGTACTAGGATCATACTTGGGTTCGACAGAGGAGATGATTCAGAGGCAACATCAAATTATCTCCACCTCTCTTCAAAAGTTTTATACATGTGTGATATGAGTCTTGACTTTCAATCATTATCATTGATGTGATTGAATTTTTTCATGTGTGGACTGATTTGTGCTTGGGCTCGAGAGTTGGAGCCGAATTGTAATTGATAACTTAGGTATATGTATGGGCATATACCTAAGTAGGTTTGGTTGATACTTCATGATTGTATCTTTCCTTTGTGGTTTATCCTTCGTGGATTATGGGAGACCATTAGGGGTATTGGGGTCCCTACTTAGTATTGTATACTCACCCCTGCACGGGTTATGCCCGCACTACGTTGTGTTGGATGCAGACGATGGACAACACTGACCGAGGTGGAGCCTTATGGAGCTAGACAATATCCGTATGTGGACCACATGTCAGGACGTACATGGGCTAGACTGCCGGACCTGAGGAGCTGAGGAGACCATATGTACCCACCCTTCAAGTGGGATATCCGGAGGATGACTAAGTGGTTGCAGCATTTCGTTACTGATGTTGTAATTTATTTTCTGTTGCACATCCTTTTCAGTTGTAGTGTACATTCAGTTGGGTTTTTATACTGGCCCATTTACTTTTCAGCACTTACTTTTGAACTCAGTTTGTACTTAGTGATTACTTCCCTTGCGTACTCTATTGTGTTTGTTTACTTTTATAACGGAAATGCCTTTCCATTTTCCAGGATTTACGCCTTTGGTGCTAGCCTCCAGCCCTTGGCCTATGGAAGGCAGGCTTGGGTTAGTCACGACACGGGCCCCGAGGACGGGTCATGACAAATCGGTATCAGAGGAGTCAGTTCTACCGCAGAACTCAAGACTCTGATAATTTATTCTATGTGAGGCAATAATGTTAAGAGCATTGAGGGTGGTTATCAGTCCAGGGAGTCCAGTGTTGGTGCGACAGCCTACGTATCCCTACACCAGGGCCCTTACTTTTGAAATCTGACTCAATGCATGAAAACATTGATTTCATGTGTGTTTCAAATGTTTTCCTTGTGATTACATTATGTCATCTCACCAGGTATACTGTTTGACCATGAAAAACCTTTTTCTTTTCATGATGGCCCCACAAAGGTAGCCAACTAGGGTTCCGAGTTACAAACGAGATGGCTGCCCACCGATCGATGAGGCCTCAGTACAGGGCCCCATCACAGTGGAGGCACCGGCAGTACCACTACCCACTGAGCCACCGATACTCCAAGTCTTAGAAGTAGAGGGTGCACGCCGCCTGAGCACATTGCATGAGTTTCAGAGATAGAGGCCACCCAGGTTCCAAGGAGAGATGGACCCTCAGGCTGTCGAGAATTGACTGGAGGCTATCATCATAGTCTTCAGATTGGTAGGGATACCAACTGACCTTATGGTGAATCTTTCCATGAGTCTACTACATGCAGAAGTTGGTAGATGGTGGAGCTTGATGTTGTAGGTGCATGACCAGGCATCTCTACTTTGGACAAACATAGAGAGTCTCTTCCGCTCAGAGTTTGTTCCCACCACCATCTGTGCCGTGCAGATTCAGGAGTTAATTCATCTGCCGCAGGCCAACATGACAGTAGCCCAGTACTCAGGAAGGTTCAGGGAACTCTCACGCTACTCCACGAACAAGGTACGATACCCATTTTCCATGACATTACCTTCGACTAGGGACAGAGGCCTGAGATCAGGGCTTCGATGATCTCCCTCAGCATTCTGACACAGGAATAAGTAATGGATCGTGTCCTTCTTGTGGAGAGCATTCTTACTGAGCTGACAGCAGTAGTGAGACCCACCGCAGGGTGACACGTAGCGGGGACTTCTGCAGCTGGCAGTAGACAAATGTCGCAGAGGTCCAAGCATACTAGGCCATTAGGTGGGAGATCCTTTGATACTGGTTTGGATGTGTAAGGCACAAGAAACAGAGCTATCCATTTGAGGGGCAGGCTGTGTTGTCCATGCTTCGGTTAGGGTCACATGGCTCGAGACTTCCCGAACCACCATGCAGACGAGTAACAGATAGTAGAGGGACCACCCAGGAAGAGGCAGAGGTTCGACCACGGTGGTCCGCAGGGAGCAGGCAGACGTGGTAGAGGAGCCGGCCGAGCAGCGGGTGGTGGATGACTCTTTGAGGCTCTACCACCACCATCACCAGGATGACCACCCTGACCACATGGAGGTGGCAGACAGGGGTATGCTATGCTCCAGGTGGTCGAGGCCTATGACCATGGTGCACCTGAGATGATTTGAGGTACTATATGTGTCTACTCCACCCTTGCTGAAGTTCTTATAGACATAATAGAGAGTCATTATTTTATTTCCACTGCCCTTTTTTGGAGCTCAGAGATTCCAACGGAGCCGTTGGATCTATCCATACGGCTAGAGACTCCTACAGGAGTAGACTCGATGATTACACACTATTGCAGGAAGTGTGACCTTACTCAAGGAGGCGAGAGCTTCGGCTGGGATCTTCTTGTAGTGGTGTTGAGGCCTTACGACGTCATCTTGGGTATGGACTGGTTATCTAGAGTCCATTCCCAGATCGACTATATTAGGCGCAACGTTCGGTGTGTTCGCACAGATGGGACTAGGTTCCCCTTCACTGGTGAGAAGGGAGCCTTTGCAGTGTAGGATGGACCTACGCAGAGGAGAGGGAATTCGATCACACATCAGTTGGCTAGTCTCATCCTAGGAGCAGTTGATGTGCAGAGTCCGAATTTTCCTGTTGTAGTGGATCAGTATGCGGATGTTTTTCCTGATGACATTCTAGGACTAACTCCTCACAGAGAGGTAGACATCTACATTGAATTATACCCTAGGATAGTAATGATATATACTCCATCATATTAGATGGCTCCTGCTGAGCTTTGTGAGCTACAGGTACACCTGGAAGACTTGTAGGGAAAGGGATTCATCCTACCCTGTGTTTCACCCTGGGATTCTCTGATTCTGTTTGCAAAGAAGGCAGATGGGAGCTTACGACTATGTGTCTACTACCGTCTCCTAAATCAATTGACCGTAAATAACAAGTACCCACTCCCGAGTATAGACACCCGCTTTGATCAGCTAAAGGGAGCACGATGGTTCTCGAAGATAGACCTCATGTAAGGCTATCACCAGCTCAGATTTCGAGATGAGGATGTGTCGATGACGGCCTTTAGGTGTCGGTAGGGCGACTATGAGTTCTTGGGTATTCCCTTTAGCATAACCTAGGCTACAGCCGTGTTCACAGGTCTCATGAACAGGATCTTCCAGCCTTACCTCGATCGATTTGTCATAGTCATCATCAACGACATACTGACATACTCGACTAATGAGGAGGAGAACACCTACAACTTACGGGTTGTACTAGACACACATCAAGAGCACCAGCATTATGGTACGCTCTCGAAGTTCGAGTTCTGGATTAGATTGGTTCATTTCATGAGACACGTCATCTCGGAGCCTGGGGTTGTAGTGGACCCAGTGAAGATCGAGGTGATACTTGCTTGGGATCCACCCAAGAGCATAACAAAGGTTTATAGATTATTAGGTCAGGCTGTGTACTATGGGAGATTTCTTCTAGACTTCTCTAGAGTTGCAGCACCACATTCAGCTTTGACGAAGAAGGGGAAAGACTTCATGTGGTCAAATAGACGACAAAAGTGCTTTTAGGAGCTGAGATAGAGATTGAAAAGTGTGCCCATCATGAGGCTACCGAAGGAGGGAATAGGGTATGTAGTTTACTGAGACTCATCACGGACCAGACTCGGGTGTGTCCGGATGTAGAAGCGAGCGGTGATTGCATACAGTTCATGGAAGTTGAGGCAACACGAGCAGAACTACGCTACCCATTATAAGGAGTTAGCAGAAGTGGGCTTCTCCTTGAAGTTGTGGCGACACTATATGATGGGAGAGGGCTTTATATTCTACTCTGACCACTAGAGTCTCAAGTACATCTTCTTGCAGAAGGAAATGAACCATAGATAGTGGAGACGACTCGTGTTCCTCCAAGACTATGACTTTGATATAGTCTATACTCCTGTGAAGGGGAACGTAGTAGTAGATGCTCTCAGTAGGAGGTCAGGAATTCAGCTACTAAGAGAGGTGATAGAGCATCTAGCTGCGTTTCAAATATCCTTTGTGGATTGAGATGGAGTAGCCTTTCTACTGTCACTCACAACCACTCTTCCAATCATTCAGCGAGTCAGAGAGTCAAAGCGTGGTGATGATGACTGTGAGACATGACGTGCTCAGATATACTCAGGGCAGGAACCTGATGGGTTTTCTGAAGGAGGGGAGTAAGTCATCCTCTTTAGAGGACGTACTATGGTACCAATTTCATTACAGGAGGAAGTGCTGAGGGAGTTTCACACTTCTCCTCTAGGGGTACATCCAGAAGTGGCGATGATTTACCAGGATCCCAGAAGACAACACTGGTGGTCAGGCATGAAGAAGGCTATAGCAGAGTTCTTTTCATGATGCCTCACATGTCAGAAAGTGAAGGCGGAGCACCAGGTACCAGCTGTCTTGGTACAACCCATAGAGGTCCCTGAGTGGAAGTGGGATGAGATATCCATGGATTTCGTGATGAGGCTTCCACATACTTCCAAAGGACACGACTCCATCTGGGTGATCATCTCGACTCACCATGTCGGCCCACTTCATACCTATCAGAGAGCAGGGCTTAGTAGTGATCTTGTGATACCTCTACATTTATGAGATTGTATGACTTTAGGGTGTGACGTTGTCTATCGTCTCCGATCGAGATGCTCGCTTTACTTCATGGATTTGGAAGGGGTTACATGAGGATTTTGAGACACAACTACGTCTGAGCACTGCCTTCCAACCTCAGATCGATGGCCAGATAAAGAGGACCATTCAGACTCTTGAGGACATGCTCTGCGAATGTGTCCTTGAATTTGGTAATAGCTGGTAGGATCATTTACCCTTGGTGGAGGTTGCGTAAAACAATAGTTACCACTACACCATTGGGATGGAACCATACGAGGAACTGTATGTCCAAACATGCAGATCACCTCTGTGCTTCACTGACCCTGGGGAGTCAGCACTTGTAAGACCAGAGATGGTTTAGGCTATTATGGAGAAGTTACAGATCATCCAGGAGCAGATGAAGACTACACAGAGCAGACATAAGTCTTATGCTGATAGGAGATGGAGAGTACTAGTGTTCGAGGATGGAGACCACGTTTTCCTACGGGTCTCACCTCGATGAGTTCTAGGAATATTTGGTCAGGGCGTCAAGTTATCTATGCACTTTATTGGACCATTCAAGGTCCTCAGTAGGGTAGGCGAGATGGATTACCGCATGGCCCTTCCACCTCAGTTTCACCAGGTGCACGATGTCTTCCACATATCTTAGCTGAGGAGATACGTGCACGACCTGTCACACATCATCGATCATAGGGAGCTGGATATCAATGATGGGGAGACCTTCATAGAGGTACCGGTAGAGATCATGGATCGATTGGATCGGGTCCTACGTGGATGGTCGGTTCCTCTAGTTCACCTTCACTAGCAGCACAGGAACCTCCATGATAGCACCTCGGAGCGGGAGGCTCAAATGCATGCTCAGTACGCTTGTTTGTATCCTGAGTATATGATGTAGCTTTATGGGGACATAAATCCTGGAGTTGGGGGTAATGTAAAGACCCGTAAATTTCAAGGTATTTTTTTTCATAAATTCTTTGGAATTATAGGAGTACGCAGTTTCTAACGGCACCTGATTCTAAGGCCCGGTGTGCCCAGAATAATTTTCTGAAGTTTAGCTCAAGTACGTTCAGTGAACGAACAAGCGGGGTTTTCTATCTTTTGAACCAATGCTCGGAATTGAAATATGAGGGCATCAATGAACTCGTAGTGCCGATATTCGCTTAAGGTGACATTTACCATAGTAGCGTTTTATGCAGGTTGAATGTTAATAATTGGGAATTAAGAATAAAATAAATTAAATTGGTAGTAAAAAATATTATTTATAACTATAGTTGTTATATCCTACTAAGGGGAGTTAAGTGTGGGACCCACAACCACTTAACTTCCCATATGTGGATATTTGTGAGGTGGGGCCGACACGAGACCCAACCTTTCAACTTCTATAAACTCTCTTAAACCCCCATTTATTTAATTCTTTGACAACTACCCTTATTTAATGAGAACTCTTACTCTCCCTCTCTCTATCTTTATTATTTTCCAACACACCATAATTAATGAATTAAAGCTCTTAAATTAATTAGTTAAGTGATTTTTATTTTGAATTTAAAGTGTTTATAAAATAATATCCATACCTATTTTTTTTATTTTTTCACACGTTGTGTTGGGATGATATTTGAGAGATCTCTTGTGTAAAAGAAGAAGAGAGTTCCTCTTTCGTTGAAGAACACCATCCTTACACAAAGAACGATTCCTCTTCGACGAAGAATGATGACTCCAAGAAGCGCGATGACGTGCCTTCCTTCCTCTTCTCTGCAACTTGTGTGGAGACACCGCTTCCTCCTCGGACGCACTCCGACATCGTCTATGAATCCTTGCTCAGCGATGCCGTCTTCAACGATGCCCGACGTGCGATTTCAATTATCGAGTTAGGGGGATTATATACAATTATAGTTGATTAAAATTGTTCTTGTTCTTCGATGAATTTTCTGAAACGAATTTGGAAAACTGTTGCCACCTAAGACGGAGGGCATGGGCCGAACACACACTGCTTGATGACCCTCTGTAGATTCTTTTATTTGCAATTGAGACCATGTTAGAAAATGGTTGTGACGAATAGAGGCTGTGGCAAATGAAGGCACCGACCGCGTGAGGAAGAACTGCAGCCTGCAACCGCCATCCACTCGACTGACGAAGACTGCGGCCTGCATTTCGTGGGCCACTTAGACGGAAGAACCGGACGGCCCGATGGCTGGTCGGGCAGAGGAGAGCCACGTCGCCAAAAGGGCGCCGTGCTGAATGAACAACGGACCACCCGAGCAGGGTGGTTGCGCCAAGAAGGCCGGCCAGTTTCAGCTGGCCGGTTTGGGAGGACGGTGCCACTTGGCGCCGCCGGTTCGAGAAACTGGGCCCCCCGGACCACTCGGACTCTAGGCCAAGCCGATTGGCTAACCGGGCTGGGCCGTACCATGCCAGCTAGTGACCCGCACCCATTTGGTCTGGGTCGTGCGCCTCGCGCCAGGCCACAGGATTCACTGAGCCGGTCTGACCCTCTGCCCAGTCAGACCAGCCAAAAACGGATCGACCCGACCCGCCAGCCCACTTAGCCTAACGGGCTATGCCCGTTTTCACTTAATCATGAATACCATAAAGATTGTGTGTCCGATCGATGCTCCATCTACGGCACTGGGACCATTACAACGAGGACGTACTTTTGTAATACTCTAAGTGAGTTTTGGATGAATTTGGATAACATCCAAGTTAGAAAAGAGCATATTTCTAACCGGGCCCCTGGATGGAAAATCCAATATCTCTCAGACCGGGCATCTGATTGAAATGTTTGCTGTCGCATTGGGTTCCTTTTGACGATACGAAACATCATTATACACTAACACTGTACTCTGTGATTGTTTATGTATTGACACACCTTGGATCAAGAAGAGGAACCTCCTGGAATCGAGCGTGCTATGTGTGGGAACCCTAGAGCTGGCTGCGACTGCGTTGAAATCCGTACTGGGATCCTTCATGGGTTTGATGAAGACGACTACCATACGGTAATAATCTGTGGGTTCGACAATGATGACTAATGTACGTGGATCCTACGTGGGTTCGGTAGCGATGATTACTGTATGTGGATCCTACATGGGTTAGTTAGCGATGGTTACTGTACTAGGATCCTCTGTGGGTTCGGTAGCGATGACTTCTATACTATGATCCTACATGGGTTCAATATTAGAGACGATTTGGAGGATACATCTATCATATTCAACTCTCTTAGAAAGTTTTATACATATGTGAGCTGAGTCTTGAAATTCAATCATTATCATTGATTTGATTGACCTCTTTCCTATGTGGACTGGGTTGTGCTTGTGCTCGAGAGTTAGAGCCGAACTATAATTAATAAATTAGGTATATATATGGTCATATACCTAAGTAGGGTTGGTTGATACTTCTCGATTGTATATACACTTTGTGGTTTATCCTTTGTTGATTTTGGGAGACCTTTAGGGGTCTCAGTGTCGCTACTGAGTATTGTATACTCACCCCTGTACGAGCTATGCCAGCACTACATTGTGTTTGATGCAGACAATGAACATCACTGATCAAGGTGGAGGCTTGTGGAGCTAGATGGTACCCATAGGTGGAACACTTGTCGGGATGTACACGGGGCGGACGACCGGACCCGAGGAGATGAGGAGACATTCTGTACCCACCCTTCAGGGGGGATATCCGGAGGATGACTCAGTGGTTGATACTTTTATTTACTACAGTTGTACTTTCTTTTCAGTTGTACTTCCTTTTCAGTTGTATTTTACTTTCATTTGGGATGGTATACTGGCCCATTTACCTTTCAACACTTAATTTTTAGCTTTTTTTACTTAGTTATTACTTCACTTGCGTACTCTGTTGTGTTTTTTTACTTTTATAAAGGCAATGCCTTCCTTTTTTCAAGGATTTACGCCCTTGGTGCTAGTCGCCATACCCTTGCCTCTGGAAGGTGGGCTTGGGATAGTCATGGCATGTGCCCCAAGGACGGGTCGTGACATTTTTCATTGTTATGTGAAATGAAAAATATCAAAAATAATAAATTAATTCGAAAAAATGACATAAAGTATTTCTGTATGACCCACATTGTTCCAATCAGGTTGATAAGTGATGGAACAAAATGTATTATTTCAACAGAAATCATTATAGTCATGATGTTATAAATTGTTTTCAAGGGTATGATTTGGATTATAATGGACCATGTGTTAAGTGAGTTTTGAGTTATCCCAATGATCCGGATGAAGTTGAAAAATGGATTTAGGGTTTTGAAACAACTTATCAATTTTGTTTTTGGTTATATTCCTAATTCTAATAATGTGTATGGGAGAATCTTATGAGAACATCACAAAAACATTAAGAGGGAATATGTTCATTCATTCTGGCAGTAAGATAGTTCCTTGTTCTCATCGTTGTTGTGCTCGATATTGCATGTTTCCCACGACCAGGAACTACATTCGATGGATGGAGCATGTGTTGTGGGATGATGTTTTGTTTTTTGTACAATTATAGTAAGGAAACCCCCATTTCAAGGATAACATTTGAGTCATGAAATAATCATTTCCATCCATGTAGAGAGGAAACAATTGTATGATACCATTTATAAATGGCTAGAACTGCTTCTGAGAAATCATGAGGTGACTGTGTAAAATATTTTTAGTTCATGAGATGATGTTTTCTGAAAATGCATTATTTTGGGTTTTGATAATGTCTTGGCTCAAGATTCAGGCCAATGACATGTGGTTGACCAAGATAATATCACTTTGTTATGTACTATTAATTCTTTAAGGGAAGCATGATGTCGAAATTTTTGGTTATATGCATTATAGTTGAGGAAACCATGGGTTGAGGTTGTACTACAATAAGTTTTTTTTAAAATAATAATGAAATTACTTTTGAGTGATGATATCATGGTCAGGTAATGATGATTTGTTTATAGTTATAACAAATATCTTTCTAATGATTTCTTCTAGATGTGGTTCAAATGTTCTTCTCATGTATAGTTTGATATCGTAGGTTGGAATTCATACCCAACACTTAATTTTTGATCAGATGGGTGTGTCTTTGGTTTTTGTTGGTAATATCTAATATCATATTAGTAGAATTATGGATTTATAATGATCATGACTTATATCATTACAATTTCCATGGTTCACTAAGGGAGAATTAGGTATACATTGACATAAATAATTAAATTTTACTCCTTTTTGGATTGATAAATAGGATCTTTTATAGATTAACTCTTTGAGTATGGATGATTAGAGAGGCGTGGATTATTATAAGTGATATTGGGATTACCTTTTAGGAAGTCCTTGTATGGACTTCAGGACACTACCAGGTTCCATGACATGATCAATATGATAGATACCAGTGTTGGGCTCTTTCAATGTTATCCATACATGGACGTCTCGTATGTGTGTCATCATATCAATTATAATGAACTACCATAGATGATATCTTTGTAATCTAGTATATTATTCTAATATTAATAAAAATATATGGTTGGGATCAATTGATATTTTTTGTTTGTGATGACCCAAGGGTGCTATATTGATTGTACACTTAGGTTTGAGTTGTGGAATGATGAGATTGAAACCTATTGGTTAGAGATATCATCAAAATCTAGTTATTGGATTTATTATGCACAAATGAAGTTATCTTTATGCTAGACATGGATTAATGGTGTTAGGATAGGGTTTCGCATATAATAGTTATGGAATATGATAATTTTTAAGTAGACTAGGTATAGAGGTGAACAACATACTTATCTTATGATTATTTGAAATTTTTTAGTAGGGAATCAATTCTATAATAAAATTGAGATAAAGATAATTTAGAGAAATTTTTATCTGATTATTTTCATGGATCTACCAGTATAAATGAATTCAATTTGGTATCAACCATTAGATCAATTTGAAAAACATTCCAATGTGTGTTTGTAATATTAGAAGTGCAATATTGAGTAGTAAATTTTGAAAGTTGGAGAACCATGAATAATATTTAGTAATTCATTATATAACCTATAATGGGTAGAAACATGGGATTATTGATGAATTTGAAAACAACATGATTGGGTCCCTAATTAAATATGTTTGGGTTTTCATCACCAAACTGTTCCAATTTTGTGAATGAAAGTGAGATTTAGTTTTAATTGCTAATAAATCATATGCTTAAAAGTGGTTCATGGAAGCATGCTATGAATCACCAAAAAACATGATAGTTTTAGTAAATAATATACTGCCCAAAATAATCAACAATATTTTCATGATATCCCATGTAGTCTTTGGGATGAGATGTTCTAGGATTGGGTGACTTTATTCTCTTGTGTTTTGGGTGGGTTGAATTTTCTTACGGTTTTTTGAATTTTGAATTAGAGAATGGGAAAGTTTACATTTTGGGCATCAGAACATGATTAACTATAATGAATTACCAATGTGTGATTTTAGATGGATTTTTAGGGGTGAGAGGTTTATCATGTGTTATAATGAGATTCAGGAGTATTTGGGTTCAAAGTAATATATTCTGGTAAACCAAAGGGAGGGGCAGTGCTAGCGCACAGTTGGATCAAACCATACCCCTCAAACAGAAGGTCCTAGAGGGCATCACAAGGTTTTCCAAAACATGAACCCATGTCCCCAGATCTGTACAAGGAATCTACAATTGATTATAATGAAAAAATCATGGGATGCACATTGTAAGAGAAACCCTGCATGGATCCTTGTGAGGGGGTACCACCGTAGGCTGTTCTAGAGCAAGGTTGATGCACGATTAGAAAACATTACAAAACTTTAATTCCATAAAAGTGGCTTAATTTCATTTCTTGTAATCACCCACCAATTCTCATTGGCATGAGAGTACAATGAGTCATTAATAGGAATTAAGAAACATCCCCAAGATGCAAAATCTGGAAATAAATGAAGGAGGGTTTGAAATACATTTTTGAGATGATATACCCATTTTGAAATAAAACAATAAACCAACCAACCATTAACAAACATTCACTATATGATGAATGAACAAATTAGAGATGACTCAGAAACTTCATGTATCTCAAAACCACATCAAAGTAAGAATATTTGGAAGAATAACCAAGTTTCAATGTACATAGTGGTAAACTAAACATGGCTCTCCCAAGTCCCCTAGACTTCATGCTCCAGATGTTCAAATCTCCGCAATCCCCAAACAACCCAAACATCATGAGGTAGTGCTAAACATGAATGAAACATTTACTTTTCCCTTGTCTCGGAAGATAGCTTCTCCAAAAGCACCAAAATTCCAATTTAGGGGTGAGTATAAAACTCAAATGGTTTTCAACAATGATTTTACTACTCATTCCACTATGATATAATAGTTTGAAACAATTATATAAATCAGTTTATATAAAACAATTTCTCAAAAATAGTTTATAACTAAATATAAACAAGTTTCCAAAATCAATCCTTAATAAATGTATACAAGTGAAATTGGAAAAAAATTACCAGCAAGATATTTTTCTAGAAAAATAAATAAACCTGATTTAAAATCATTTCACAATATACCTTTCTTGGAATACCCAACAATTCCACAATACCATGCAAACAACCATGCATGCTATGTTATGACTGTTCAAGACTCAGGAGCATTTTCCCGTCGATCTACCAAGTCATCAAGAGGTAATTGTTTCCCATGTTCCATTAACCCTTTGGCATCATGCACAAGATCATCTTTCACCCAAGACTTGTATATGCAATATGAAATTTATATCCTATGTTACACTTATCCTTTGGCACTGAGCACAAGGTTATGTTTTATCCAAGCCCCCGAAATGATGTATGAACTCACCCGCCAATATTCCCAACAATCATGCCGAAACATATTTTCAATAAAAGCACACCTTTTATTGAAAACAAAATATTCATAAAATAATTTAACAATTTCAATAAATCAATAATTTAAAATCATTATATTCAATTCATGAGGCAAGATCACATTACACCACAAATCACTGAGATTTCACAATTTTACTAAACTCATAAATCTTCAATAAATAATATTTATTCCATGCGTTACACAAAAAATACCATTCAAATAAACCAATGTGATAATAATCTAATAAATTTTAGAAATATGAGATGAGAGAGAATCCACCTACCTCGATGGTTTTGACAAAACTTGACAACAGATGAAGAATACATAAGAAGCCAGTTTGATTCTCTATGAACGACCCTAGTTTTATTATCCTAGAAAGATCACGACTAAAAAATGAATGATTCAAAATCAAAAAATATATATTTATCCACTATAGATTTAGATCTGAGAGTGAATGGTGATCGGGGATGTATATCTAATAAGATCAACAAAAACATGACAAATCATAATTGAATAATGACATACCTTATGAATCATATCATGATTCCAAGAAAGCATCTTATATTTGTTATTATATCATTGAAAAACCATATTTTTCCTTAAATGTCTTTTAATAACTAGTATCTACCAACAGGAGGTGTAGATATAAGAAAACGAGAATGAGAAAAGGTTTGGTTTGCAGAAAAAGGAAAAGAACCATGATGATCTGCACTTACCCCAAGAATCGATCTAGAAATCACAAAGGGAATGAACTAGGATGGCACCAACTCATGTGGGGAGGGTTCTATAGATTTCTAGAGATTTTAATATCACCGTAGGGGAGTTTTGAATACAAAACGTAATATATAGAGAAAAAATAATTAAGCTCCTAGAAAATAGGTTCTAGATTTGACCACTATGAAAGGATTGACCCCACGGTTTGGGAAAACAGTGTGTGGATCATGTGACCTTCCTTTTTGTCCAATCACTCTTTAGAATACCGCCAAAATCTCACATCCTTAACCTTTACAAATTTTATGGAAACACATTTTTTATAAAAACATCCCACTTTATGGAAATAACCCACATTATGGAAGCAACCCACATCATGGAAACAACAAACATTATGGAAACACCCAAAATTATGGAAACTCTATATATAATTGACACTCTATATTTATGAAAACTCCATATTTTATCAAAACTCTCCTATTATCTGGAAACTCCCTAATTTACATAAACACTCTTTATTATGGAAACTCTCTATTTTATAGAAACTCTCAGTCCAAGGCACACTATTTAAAAAAACACATGAGGAAAGGGGGTTATATAACCAAAAACTGGGGTACTACATTCTTCCCACCATTATTCTTTCCTTTCTTGGAAAGAAGAAAACCCTCACTCGCAAAAAATAGTTCGGTATAATTCTCTTTCATTTCCTTCTCACGTTTCCAAGTCTCTTCTTGAATCCAACCATGTATCCAAAAAACCCACACTAGGCCGATGATTTACCCACACAAGACATTCTCTTGTCTATCCATGATCTGCACTGAGATATGTTCCAATGATGAATTCAGTTCTAGTTCAACGTGATCCAATATGATCACATGATCTAGATAATGGTGATAACTTTTCATATGGGAATCATGGAACACATTATGCACCGAGCTAAGCATTGAAGGCAATGCCAACTGATATGCCACATCTCTACCCCGTTCCAGTATCACAAATGGGGAAATTAATCTAGGAGATAACAATCACTACTTCCCAAAATGACGATATTAATGCCTTGGAGAGATAGTAAAGAAGACAAGATCACCCACAACGAACGAAAATGGTCTTCAATGATGATATGCATATTAATTTTTGAAACTCTGATCCATATCCATCCTTATTATAATCAACTGAATCTTCTCTACTGGATCTATGACTAGTCTTGGCCCGAATAGTGATGATTAGCCCACTTCCACCCAGCATAGTGGAGAAAGATAAGGACTCCCATACAATGCTTCAAACAGAGACATATGCATCAGGGCTTAATAGCTATTATTTTATGAGAACTCTACTATGAGTATATGATCTTTTCAAGATCCACATAAATCCATTAACCAATCCTAAATCATGCCTTCCAATGTTTGATTCATCCACTCAGATTTCCCATCTCTCTGAGGATGGTACATTGTTCTCATAGTCAACTGAGTCCTAATAGATTACTATAAGTAATTTAATAAATGAGACTTGAACTTTGGATATTTATCTGCGACTATTTAAACTAGTACACCATGCCCAATTACCACTACTCAGATATAAATTTTTTAAATATCCCTCCCCGTATTAGTTTCACGAATAGGGATAAAATGGGCCAAATTGGATAGACGATCCACTATCACCCAAATTGCATCATTTTTCTAGACCAATCTTGGAAGACATGTATCAGAATCCAATGAAATTTGATCCCATTACCACATTGGGATGGGAAAATATTGTAACTTTCTAGCTAGTCACTAATGGTCTGATTTAACATACTAACAAGTTAAAGAACATGAGACAAACTCGGCCACCTTTTTTTCATGTAGCTCCACCCAAACTGCACCTTCACCTCCGTATAAATCTTTTATGTTCTTTGATGTAAAACCCATATTGAATGGTGGTAACCATGTAAGAGTTATGACAAAACCGTATGTACAACCATTTGATCTCTGAAACAAAAAATTGAACCCCCATCAAGTTTCCAACACACAATGGTCTCCCCACCATTGAGTTATGAACATGAAACCAGACATTCTGCATTATATTTTTCTTCCTCTTTAATCATTTTTAACAATTCAGTAAAAAGGTTAGCTAAAAATAAAACCGCAACATCACCTTTGTCTTTACATTCCACATGCATTTAACCTAAGACCGACATCAACATTCACTCATATGAAGCTTCTTTCAGCAACTGAGCATATAGATTTCTACTCAATGAATCCAACCCCAAATTTCCTTTCCCTAGTGTGTACATAAAGTCAAAGTCATTAATTTGGAGATACTCCATCCATATCCATTGCCTCATATTCAAATCCCAATATGAGAAAATGTGTTTCTAGATTTTTGATCTGTAATCACATTAAATTTCTCAACACAGATATAATGTCTCCTTGTATTCAAAGCATGGATGAATGCAACCAACTCCAGATCATGTGATGGGTAATTATTCCCAGGCCACCCTAAACATCCATGAATCATAAGAAACCACAATATATATTTTCATGAAATCATAGCCTCACCTTGATCCCGAAAAATCACAATACACGACATACCCCTGTCCTGATTATTGAAAGATCATGATATGTGCCGAGGTAAACTGAACATTCAGTTACTGGAATGACATCTGGAATTCCATTCCCCATTAGAATGGAGCATTCTTCTTTGTTAAAGCTTTCATTGGTGAAGCTAGTCGTGAGATATCTTGCACAATGTGTTGGTAGTAAATAGCAAGACCATGAAAACTTCGTATCTCAGAAACATTATTTGATGGTTTCCAAGAGATAATGACATATATCTTTTCAGGATCAACATAAAACCCTTTCTAAAAAATGACATGTCCAAGAAATTGTACCCACTTCTTCCAAATTTAACACAATGACAATTTGGAAGATCAACGATGATCTCTCACGATTTATAACATAGTTTCTAGGGGCACCTCATGGTCAACCCTTGTCATTAAATGGACCAAAATTTCATCCATAGTCACCACAACAAAAGAATTAAAATATTTTTGAAATATCTGATTCATTAATTCCATGAAAATTGTTTGTGAATTTGTTAGTCCGAAAGGCATGACTACATATTCATAGTGGAAATATCTACATTTGAAATCGTTCATTGGAATATCCTCTTTACATACTCTCAATTGGTGGTATCTTGATTGCAAGTCAATCATGGAGAACCACTAATATCCCTTTAATTTATTGATCATGTCATCAAAGCATGGATGTGGATATTGTTTATTTATCTTAACTTGGTTATTCTTAGGATAATCAACACACATCCTAAGAGTTCTATCCACCATTATCATGAAAAAATGGTGCTACCCATGGATAGGTACTTGATCAAATGAAAACCCTTGCTTTTTAGCTCCTCTAATTGTAAATTCAATTCCTATAACTCTGTTGGATACATCCTAAATGAAAGAAGAGTAATAGGACAGGTCCATTGATGGACATCAATCGTAAACTCCACATTCCTTAGAGGAGGTAACCCTGATCAGTTCTTTGGAAATACATCTTGAAATTGATCCATAATAGCTATAAAAATATTTTCCTCGATCTCTTCCATTTATGCAAAAGTGAATGCTACCAACTAGTTAGATATCATTCCCAAGAATGTTTCCAACAATCTCGTTTTTCACTTCTTTACAATCCTATTTTTCTAAAGAGATGCTCGAAGCCGTATTCCGTCATGAAACTAACTGTTCTGTTATAATAGTCGATTTGAGCCTTGAATGTTTTCATCCAATCCATACACAGGAATAAATCATAGGCATCCATATCTATCATCGATAAGTACCATTTTAGCTCAGCTCCATCAATAGTTATAGTACATGCTATACACCCAATGGATTTAAATTATCTTTCAAAGAGAAGAGTTTGTAATGACCCGCCAATTATCATTGGATTGAGATTTCACAGGGTCATTAATAGGCCTTAAGTGACATACCAAATATGCTAATGGCTTGAAATAAATGCCAAAAGGTTTCAATTACATGTGGGGATGATTTACCCATTATTTAATAAACCGATAAACTTACCAACCATAACCAAACATTCACTATATGACGCATGAACAAAAAAAAGACTACTCAACAACATCATGTATCTCAAAACCACATCAAAGTAAGTAAAAGAGGAATAATACCCAAGTATCAAAGTACACAGAAGATAAAGTACACAAGAAACTCAAAATACCTCAAAATCTATGCTTCACATTATCCATGCTCTATAATCTCTGAACAAACCCAACATCAAGAGGTTGTGCTAAACACTAGTAAAATATTACCTTGGAACTCCTCTCGGAAGATAGAATATCAAAAAGCACAAAAGTGACAACGCAAGGGTGAAATGAAAGCTCTTTATGTTTATCCTAAATGACCTCCCTACTCACGCTACTAGGATAGAAGAAGTAGAATATATTATATAAAAGAGTTTATATGTATCAATTTTTTAAAAACGGTTTATAACTAAATATAAACAAGTTTACAAATCCATTCTTGACAAAAAAATTAAATTGAAACCAATTTTCCAAAAAAATTATTTTTCTAGAAAAATAACTATACAATCCTTAAATTCATTCGACAATATCACTTTTTTTTTCAAACCCAACCATTCAACAATCCCATGCAACCAACCATTCATGCTACAAAATGACAGTTCAATACTCATGATATGTTTCATGTCGATATACCAAGTCATCAAAAGGTATTTTTTCCCATGTTCCTAAAAACCATTGGCACAGAGCACAAGGTCATATTTCAGACATGACCCATATATGAAATATGAAATCTATATCCTGTGTTTAATTTAACCTTTGGCAATGATCATAAGATCATATTTTAACCAAAACCTATAAATTCAATATAAACTCATACACCAATATGCCAAATGATCAAGCCAAAACACATTTTCAAGAAAAATAACTTTTTCATGGAAAATAAATTTTCATCAATACATTTATGAATTCTAGAAAATAAATAATTTAAAATCATCATTTTAAAATTAAGAGGCTAAATCTCATTACATAACAATTCACCATGATTTCACAATTTCAAAAAAACCATTTATCTTTACTGAAAAATATTTATTCCGTGATTTTCATAATAAATAACATTAAAATAAATGCATTTAAAAATATTCCAATAAATTATAACATGAGGAGATGAATGTGAATCCACCTACCCTAAAGGTTTTGATGAAACTCGACAATTGACGAAGAATGCACAAGAAGATGAGTCGATTCTCTAAGAACGGCCTTAGTTCTCTTATCATAGCAAGATCACGACTCATAATTAAATTATATGGAATAAAAAAACATAGATCTACCAACTATAGGTTATGATATGGTAAATAATGGTGATCAGAGATGTAAATCTAAGCATAATTAAGAAAACGTGACAAATCAGGAAAGGATGGTGGCATACCTATAGAATCAGATCATTATTCTAAGAAAGAAGAAAAAAAATATTCTTAGATAAATAAAACCAATATTTTTTCATACATGACATTAAGAAACTTATATCTACCCACATGATGTGTTTATCTATGGAAACGAGATAGAGATATGGATGAGTTTGTAGAAAACATAATAGAACTAATAATATCGGTACTTACCCAATGAATTGGGATTGAAATCACCAAGGAAAGACTATATGATGCCTACAACACATCTGGGGAGGGTTATCCAGACATCTAGATAAAATATTCTAGAAATATGGTCTTTTTTAATCCAAAACGAAATATATTGAGAAAAAAACGAGCAATCTCCTAGAAAATCAGATCTAGATTTGACCACTGCGCTAGGTTTGACCACATGGTTTGGGACAACCTTGTTGGATAGTGAAACCTTCCTTTTGGTCCCAACACTCTTAATGAAATCCCCTTACTCTCCAATCCTTCACATTTACCATTTTTAGAAAAACATTTTTTTTGGAAACATCACACTTTATGGAAACACCCCACATTATGGAAACAACACACATTAGGGAAACAACAAACATTAAAAAAACAACCCACACTATGGAAAATACCTGCATTATGAAAAAATATAACATTATTTAACCTCTATATATTATGAACACACTATATTTTATGGAAACACTCTATTTTATGGAATCTCTATTTTTTATATAACTCCATATATTATGGAAACTCTCAATACTATGGATACTCTCAATTTTATGGAAACTCTCAATCAAAGCCATTGAATTGAAAAAACACGAGGAATGGAAGTTACGTAGCTAAAAATAGGGTACAATAATTCTTACAATTATATTTTTAACATTACCCATCCCTTATTTTCCTCAGTCATGAATAATAACTCTATCCCTCATTTGTATCTTTTTTATTCTTTAATTCATGGATTCTTACCTGTCATATAGAATTGGAATGAATTGCTACTTATCAGGTTTAGTTATCCTTGTTCATTCTAAGATTAATCCTTCAACATGACTTAGTTTTAATTTCCATGTTCAATTCTATTTCAATTTTATCTAATACACCCTATTTTTGGGGTGATTGTTTATTCTTCCTATTTCTCATTATTCAGATCACATAAAATTTTGATAGTGGATGATCGCATAATTATAACCATGACGTTTGTGGAATATAGATTTTTCATTAATGTATCAAATTTTTATAAAAAATTCCATAGGTCTATATTCTAAAATTAATGTCTCTTTATGTTAAATATGAAATTAAATATTTTTTGAACCAAATTTTATAGATTTAATAGTATTACTATTTTTAATTTCACCAGTGGTTTATTATTACCTAAAAATAGACCACCACTTCTGGTGTGTTTCTTATATTTCTATGTCCTATGCTTATTTAGGAAATTACAACTCCCTATTTGGGTGATTTTTAAAATTATTAGATTAAAAATGGTTTTAGTATTGTCTAATCTCCCTTAAGGCGTGGTTTGTTTAATTTACATGTAAAATAGGATTATATGGTATTTAAATGAAATGTTTTGAAAACCATGACCATATTTTATAATAAAACCCCCTAAGAGGTTCGCTAGAAAATCTAATAAAAGGGGTGATCAAATGGGGATATTTGATGCCTATTATTGAATCTTATTTTCTTGGACTTCTTAATTTTTCATGATTGAATTATGATGTGTCATGTTTATGTACATGGAATTATCAATTATTTAGGGTTAACCTGAAATGAATGACCAATATGAGGTGTATTTTTGGCATGGATATATCTCAGGGTCTATGATTAATCATTAAATTTGTGTTCCTACATATATTGTTAATGACATTTTCTCATGGTTACAACTATTATTTGTAATAATAGTTCCTGATGTTTGATATTAATCATGATACTTGAGAATATAATCTATCATTATTTCTGATACTCATACATGGAGGCCCTTTTTATTCTAGACACAGGGGCATAGAGGCCATCATTATTCTGTGATGCAAATGGGAAAGTCAACCCTTATTTTAAATATTATACTCATATGATTTTTCATTGAAACATGTGTTATGACTTGGGTATTCTATCATACAACTCATCTATATTCATTTTAAATGGGTTTTCATGATTATAGAACAATCACACACACACACACAACATATATATATATATATACTTATATTCCAAGATAGGGAAAATGGTTTATTGATTTGGATCTTGGATTGATCATTCCTATTTAAATTGATTTTATGTTTTTATTCTAGGACTTGGTAGTGTAAGAGTATAGTACTGAGCCAGTGCACATGATACTCATGGAGATAGATTATGTAGTATTTGTTATCTTTTTTTTGAATTTGTAGTTGCACATTGTTTATTTATTCCACTTTGTAAATTTTGCAAGAAATGGACATTCATAATTATATTATTATAAATTTTCTGAATATCTGATTTATTTTTAACAAATTTATTTGATACTACATCCATTATTGTTTGTGTAATTATGAACCATTTTGTCACATAGAGAACAAGGATATAGTATCCCCTCTATACAATCATTGTACCCTCACAAAAAGTTAATAGCATCTTATGTATAGGGTGGAACACTTGAGTCAATGTGATTGACCAAATTATGAATCCTTATTAGTGGCTCTCAGGTTGGTATTTTACAAAATTACTATTAAAATTATATGAAAATTTTTAAATGTATATTGTCTGATATATATAGAATTCATAATATTTATAAATGATTATTGGGGTATTAATTTTTTTAATTATATTAAATGAATTTAAAATGGGAACCATCAAGATAATTATCCTTTTATTTATGCATCTTGAGATGAAATATATTATTATGTTGATGTTTATTTTGATTATACTATTATTTTTTATCCTATAACATATGATTTGTACAATGTGGGTGAATATGATGAGGATAGATGAAACTATTAATCTTATTAAGAAAAATTGTTTATAAAATATTTCTAGAATAAAATATAAAACATTCAAATGGAATATAACTTCGAATATTTTATTATTTCATTTGAATGTCTTGTAGAAGATGTAAAAATTTGAGAACAAATACATTCATTTTTTTTGTTTTTATGGATTTTTAATCTATTTTAGTATAGAGAAAAATTTATTTTATATTCATTCATGTCATATACACATTTATATTAGGATTATTAAAATTAGTGTTAAATATAATAAAGAAATTCTGTTGTATTTTTGTTTAAAATGTATATAAATAAAAATGAAAATTTTCAATCTATATTTTTCTAAATATTTTTTCTATGTACATATTTTATATATATTATTCATCATAATTAATTCTAATATTTTTTTCATATATTATAGAATTTTTTAAATTTTTAGTATATATTATTGCATGTAATATATTAATATTTACACATTATACCCTTTAATTATTTTTGATATATATTTTATTCTTTATTTTTTACGAAATATATTATTTGGTTATATATGTACTTAATAAAAAAAATGAAATTATACATTACCAAGAGAATGAATATTTCATTAATCCTAGAACAAATTAAAAATACTATGTTTTCATATATGAATATTCACTTTATTATCATTCATGCATATATACGTGTCCTTAATCATTTATCATTTGGGACTTAAAAAATTGTGTTTTCACCTAATTAGTTTTTATTTTTCCCTTTTAACCTCATTATAAATATTTCATTAAATATACTGTATTCTAATAATCCCTATACATATATATGTTGAAATGAAAACGTCCAATGGAAAAGAAAATATTTTTCTATCTAGTATTAAAATTGATGTTTATATGTATGTGAATAGTGTTCCTACATTAATTAGTATAAGGAATGGAAAACAATATATTGGTTTAATATTCAATGTTACATGCATAATTAATTTAATCATTGTCTTCATTATTTTAGTCGATGAATTTTTAAATTTCATTCATTGTATTATTTGATTAAAATGGAGTGGAGAATATTAAAAATTTGAGAACAGTGGAGATTTAGTTATTATAAAATGAAATTGGTGTATTGAACTCAATGGATAAGGGTCGTCTAATCCGAGAAGAAGGGTCTTAATTTTTTGTTCTATATTTGATAATGATTTTGAATCATGGAGAAGGATTATGAATTCTATAAAATATATTATTTCATATCAAATAGATACAATGTTTTTTTATTGAATTTATGTGTAAATTTTTATTTTTTTTAGAATTTAGAGGCTACTATTTCTATTTTCTTCCAAAGACCTACATGCATTACAAGCATGATATGTTAGAAATGTGGTTTTCACATATTGATATTGTAAAATAATAGAGTTTTGTTCAAAATCACTAGAATTATATATCGAAAAAAATAAAAAAGAATATGTTTATAATTTCTTATAAGGAAAACAATGTAGAAATAGAAATGATATATCATCATCAGTGATAAAAAAACATATGGTACATTTATATTTTTTAGTAATCATTATATTTTAAATTATTGTTGTTTATTTTCATTAATTTTTTTTAAAATTACCTTTTTTAATCATGTCATATATATTTTAAAAGGTACTAAATCATAGTAATAGAACTATTTAACAAACATTTGGAAATAAAACGTTTTCCCATAATAATGTTGGGATGGTAGTATGTCATTTACATTTTATGAAATCTATTATTTATTTTTATGATATTGTCTTTTCTAAAGGATAAATACATTAGACATATTGTGGGTATTTCAATTCAATGGGATGAGGTACGTTAAAAAAGTGATGGATCATACATCAAATTTTCACAATGAATAACGTTATGAATTCATTGTAATGATTTATAAATTTTTAACATAACATAATTCTTGTTAACATATTCAGAAAAATAATGTGTGATGTTTTTTAAAATTGATTTATGAAAACATTGAATACATTCACCATATTATTCTCTAAAAATATTATTTAGAAAATATAATTCATCTTTTGATTGATTTCTTGGGTTGTATGTTTGTTCTGAAAGTGTATTTAGCTTTACCTATTCATAATTTAAGGTATTAATGTGTAATGTCCTAACCTAAATAATGTGTAATGTCCTGAATAATAATCATTACATAATAATAATTACCTAATTTATAATAATTAATAATAAATTATAATAATCATTACACAATTTATTATAATAATCAATACGAAGTTAATAATAGTGTATACATATTTTATAATTAATCGTGATATATATGGTAATTAATAATTAATAAATAATAAATTCATATAAATTTTTAATTAATTAAAATAATCTACTTTAATATTTTTCATTACTATTTTGATACATATTTATATATAAAAATAAATAATTATATAAAAAATATTACTCAAATATTTGAAATTATACCCCCACGTGTGATGTAATGAAATAGTCAATGCTAACAAATGTTACCTCACGCCTAGGGTAAACCACAATTTTCGTACCCAATAGTGATAACTGATTAACCATACAATACATAGTTTGAAACATATATTTAATTTTTTTAAAAATTTATAATACAAATATTAAATGAATTACCCTCACCTACTATGTTATTACCCAATGATCAAAATTCTTATGTGGTGTTTAGGATAAACCCCACATCCAAGAGCTTGTAGTGACCTCCAATTTATCATATCCCACACTATTCAAGTGATATTCTATTAATTTCAAAAAATATCATGTCCCTTATATAATATACTGAATATTTTAATTCTTATCTACACCGAGCCTCTACGGGCCTTGTAAACAAGAGCTATCCAACTGCCTCACTAGGTTCATATTTTATAAAATATTTTAGGATTGTAAGATATAATAATTATTATCAACTAGTCCAAATGATTAGAAAAAATTATTCTAATTATTTTGGATGTTTATATAACTTTAGGCTTGGGAAGTACACATCAGTATGTATTATGTGATCGTGATTCGATAAATAATTAGAAAAATTAATGAAAATAAGGAATAAATAATGTCTACATTGAAGGTTTTAATGCTTTTATATTATTTTTATCATCAAATTCATATTTTGTATCTAAATGAACAATTAAATTTCGTTGTAAAAAATTTGGTATTATGACATTCGATATATTTTGAAATGTTGAAATTCAACTATTATGTTATGGTTTTCAGAAAGATTATATTTTTTTCTATCAATATGGTGGAAATAGTTCTATAGAAATTTGAAAAATTGGTTCTAGATCAATATTTTCATAATTTAATATATGAAGCAGTTGTTATATCTACTCCTAAAAAAACATTAATTGAAATTCAAAATCCATAATATTAACCTTCTCAGTTTTACAATATGTTGCAATCTGCTAAGGATGCCTTATATCTGGGATGATATTTTATCCAACATGATGATTTTACTAATTTTTGGTATATTAAATTAGATTTTGATTTAACATCCAGGTTCCAGGTTCCACCCAAAGGTTCCCCATACCTGGTTGGTCACATCACCTCAAGCACATTTCTCCAAACTATAGAGGTTGTCGACTAGCAGCGGGGGCCATTGGTGTGATGGTGGGGAAATTATGCCCACATTGGAAGATTAATGCACCTGAAATAGGTAGATAATAGTAGCAAAAGGATTAATAATACCATACAACATTAATCAATGGAAGACTGAAAGTAAATAAACAAATGCAGCACGTATTTAAATGGTGCATGTTACATATGCCTAGGAATGTCTCAAAACAAATCACAATTCCGAAATATAGTACTAATCCAAAGTACAAAAGAAAAACAAGTAAAAAACTCCAACAACATCACAAGCCTCATCATCTTCCCATATGCTCCAGCTCCACAACAATCATGTACCTACAAAAGAAGGGTGCATTCCCTTATCTAAACCCGCAACAATATAATCTGTTTGGGCCCAAAAGCACGACCCAAAAAGGGTGTGAGACGAATACATATAGGCAACCACCGAACAATCTGTGCATATCTATCAGTGAATATATACATGGAAAAAAATATGAAAAATTAATTAATAATCAAGGATGTTCTGAAAATTAAACAATTAATATTTCATATACATTCGTTCACATTTATTGATTATTCCACCAATGATTCACAAGTAACCACCTGGGAAGGATTTCACACCCTAAACCCTATGGATTAACATATCATTTTACAATAAAGATAAAATGACCATATGGGAATGATCACAAAGATTCTTGCCACAACTAACTTGAAAAAAAAAAGACTCTGTAAGAAAGAACTCACCATCAATTCCCGCTATTATCATTTAATGAAAAAAATACATACACTATGAGGAATAACTCGATGTCATTTCCCCATATTCTATCATAATGATAAATATAGAATCTTTAATGGAGAACTATTCATCAATCAACCTTATGTTCTGGCAATGGGAAATGTATAACAGACACTCTATGGAAGCCCTCAACATTAATTCCTCCTATGTACTCACTACACAAGCATCAAACATCCATGTGTAAAAAAATAATGCTCAAAAATATTCAGCAGCCAAAGGAAATCACTAATACTACGTGGATATTTGGCTACAAGGAATAAAAATAGCAAGAAACATAATATCACTCCATCCTAACTGCTCTAGTCATGGAAAACAAAGAATCCTAACAGGTAATTCTAGACCCAACAACCAAAATCAGTTCAAACATGGAATGCACATCCATGGCAATGTAATTAACCATATTTACAATAAAAAATTCCATACTCAAGAACAAAATCCATAGTAGTAATTATCATTGTTAAATTACATAACATGGAATACCCCAATATAGGATATTGGCCACTTTTTCACACAATATTCAAATAAAAACTATTAAAAGGAACGAACCACGTTCCTCAACATTGTAAAATCGATATACTAGGAAATTGGCCCTTGAATCGTCCTATAAAGATGTAGATATACAAAAAAGCCTAAATTTTTCAACCAAGGATATATCACGAAGGAGGAGAAATCAAGGATCAGGGCTCGAAGAAGAATCGTCAGCTTCAATCACTCGTGGATGAGATGAGAAGTGTAAAAGAGTGTTTTGCGAATTATATGTGACTCTAGTGCATTTATTAAAAAAAATACAATACATGTTTTCTAAGAATACATGGTGGGTATGGGGCTTTACTAGGGCCCACCATATGTTTCCCAACAACGTCATTACACGGTCATGTACAAGGTTGTGACACAACCAGAAATGGACAGGACTTGGAGGCGGGGTACATGGTGTGTACAAGGATGTACACTGCGTGTAATCCTAAAATTTTATTTCTTACCATTTTTATTAAAAAACAATTTTAAATAAAAAACACGCCTGAAAGGAAGATCTGTGTTCATAGAAACATTCCCCTTTAATGAAATTAATCCCCAAATTTATTTATCAATGCAGCGTAGATGAGGAATCCTCAAACAGCTCTGGAAACTATGGTCTCACATTGGCCTCCCTCTCCCTAGTCTCTTCTTATACTCTCCCGTCATCCCTTAGCACCCATACCAGAGGAACAAACCAGCCAAATAAAACCTTTGCAATGTGATCAAAAATCATGACAGGATGTTCCTCAAAATGATGTCTCCACCTCATACTCAGCCTCCTCGGGTAGGAAAACTTCAGACAGGTCTAAGAAATAATGTTGTAGATAAGAAATTATGAATACATCGTGAATAGGTTGATACCTCTAAGGTAACTGAAACAGATAGAAAATAGGACTGACTCACTCCAAAACCTCAAAAGTTCAACGTATCTCAGCAAAGTCCTTCCCTGAATCATAATCCTTTGGTGTCCCAACCTTGTTGTGGCAGGTAGGAAAACCTGATCTCTGACCTTGAACTCTAGAGGTCATCTCCTTCGAACAAAATAAGACTTCTATCATGACTGTGTTGTATCCATCCTCTTATGAATCAACTCTACCTGCTCTGCAGTCTTTTGGACAAGATGAGGTCCCAGCATAGCTGCCTCTCTTACTTCCAGCCAACATAGGGGTGATCGGCATGGCCTACCATTCAATTCCCCGTGTGGTGTCATCTAAATAAAAACATGAAAACTATTATTTTAGTAAAACACCACAAGATGTTTGTGTTTTTTCAAAGATCCTCTAAAATCAAGGATGTGTTCTCGATGAATTCCCTCCAGTACCTATATCGTTTGCTCAGATTGGCCATCTGAATGGGGATGTTAATCTATACTCATAAGTACCTATATACCCAATTCCATTTGTAGTCCCTGCCAGACTTGAGAAGTAAAACTCACATCCCAGTATGAAACAATAGAGTGATGAACCCCATGTAAACGTACAATCTACCATATGTAAAACCTTCCCAACTCATCTACACTGATGGTCTCCTTGATCGAAAAGAATTGAGATACCATTTTCAGTCTATCAATGAAAACACAAACTACATAATTACCTCGAGGTGGCCTCAGTAAACCTATAATGAAGTACATCACAACAACATTCCACTTCCACTCAGTAATGGGTAACTAATAAAAAAGACCTGTTGGTCACTGATACTTTGCCTTCATTTGATGATAGGTCGAACAACTCATGAGAAACCCATCAACATATCTCTTCACACCTGGCCACCTAAAATAACATAGAAGATCTCAAATTATCTTTGTGACCCCGGGATGAATTTTCAAAAATGAGTAATGAATGTCTCACATCATGTCCTTTCTTATTTCTGCTGACACACAATCGCACCCCTAAAATCATAAGATTTCATCCTCTACTACATTTTATTTAGGAATAGTTTCCTCCCCTGGCACACTCTTTCATAGGACTAGGACTTAAGAATCTGATAGCTTCTTTATTCTCACTTGATCATGTGAGTAGCGGTAACATCAACAAAAGAATTAAATTTCTTCCACTTTCTATCTTGGACTGACAAATGAATCTTAGATAAAAGAACTATATGCGTCCACTAATATTTGGCCTCCTAAACTAACCGTATTTTATTCCTTATTCTCAATGCATCGACTACTGTGTTTCCTTTCTGAGGCATGTTAGCAAGCACAAAATCAAATGACTAAAGGTAATAAATCCACCTTCTCTTTCTCGAATTCACATTGCATTGTGTAAAGATAAACATGAGAATTCTATGATTGGTGAAACATGAAATTATTCTCCAAGAATATAATTTCTCCTATAGTGCAGATCATGAACAACTACAGAAAACTCTAGATCATGTGTTAGGTAATTCCTCTCTTGTGGACTCAACTGCCGAGACCTAGAGGTAGTGACTACTTCCCCCAATATAAGCACTGCTCTAAACCTGATTCTTGATGCATCAGAGTATACTATATAGCTCTTTCGTAGATCTGAAAATACTTGTATAAGTGATGATTCTATCACTTCATTCAGCTCTTGAAAGGATGACTCACAAGAATCTGACCATAGGTGCATATCACCTGTAAGAACCTGGTTCTTATTTTTTAGGTACGGCTTTCTTATTTTCCCTTTTGATAAAGTTTTTTTTTGAGAAAATAAGGAAAATAAGGAAAATCCTAAATTTTTGGAACTACTCATCATGTACTATTCCACACGCCGTGTACTTTGGCTGTGTGGGATGAGTACATAGGGTGTGGTGCCCTGTCGGCGACAGAAGGTGTAAAAACTGACTACATGCCGTATAGTGGCTATTTAAATGCCGTGTAGTCAGATGGCAGGAAAGTAGTAAGGTGGTGGAAGTAGCCACTAGCGGAGCAATAGTACACGCCGTGTAATCATAAATACATGCCGTGTACTCATGTCGACAGATGAATAGTACGACGATGCTACCAAAGTAACATTTAAATTAGAAAAGTACTTGTTGTGTAGTCAATAGAAAACACCATGTAGTTTTTTTAATTAAATGGGTAGTTGCCTCCCTTATTCACTGGGAAGGCTTAGATCCATAGGAAGGAGTTGGAAGAGGAGGTCGGAACTTCGAGGATCTCCAGATCGAGCGCCGAGAATCCGTTTTCACAGTTGACGATCTCGTTTGAATCGCATGGGTATGCCCTCAACTATCCTTAAGTCGTTCTTGACAATTATTTCTCTAAGGGAAGTTATTTTGGTTTGAACGAGGTTTTATTTCACCTCATATCTAAGTCGTTCTTGGATGATTCGAGATTCTTCATTCGTGTATACTATTCAGGGGTGTTTAAGGTAGGTGGCATGGTGTTTAATTTCCAACTGTAATGCGTTTGTGTGAATTGTTGAGCTACGAACCCATTTTGGGGTGACGTGTGGCTGAGGCCTTAGCTGTTTTAAATACCTATAATTTTATAGGTAATGAAATGTGATAATAAACTGTTGTTTGTGATCACTCCTTAAATCCAGGACCACCCTGGGGGAGTGTTCTTCTGTTTTGTCGTTTGGCCAGGATACCTGAGGGTATGCCTTTATAATAATGATTATAGAATTTCCTTGAGATAAATTGTATGTGTATTGCTTGTTTACATTTTTGGAAGGGCCCAATTACTTGTTTAGCCTGAGGGCGTTGTTTTACTTAGCCTGAGGGCAATGTATCTTTTAGCTGGAGGGAAACTTCTTCCGTGCCTATGGGTAATAGACTCTATGCCTAAGGGTGATAATTTGTATGCTTGAGGGAAATCTATGCTATGCATGTGGGCACTTACCTGCAGGTTACGTTTCTGATTACCCGAGGGTAAGTGTTTGCATGTCTGAGGACACTGACTATTTACATAGAAATTCACTGTGGTGTTTTCCGTAAAATGAATGATTAAATGAATAATAAAACGGAAATATAACTGGTAATGTTTGTTACTTTTGAGTACTTCTTAGTTTATTACATTTTACTAATGCACACTGTTGTTGCATATTTTCACATAGTTGGGCACGTGCCTTTGGTGGGTGCCTACTAGGATTTATTTCTCACACCCTTTTTAGGTCATGTCTTTGTCCCAAACATATTACATTTCTGCAGGTGTGGATAATGGAATGGATCTTTATATAGGTACTTGATTGCTGCGGAGTAGTAGGGGAGCATGGGAATGGGCATAGGCTTGTGATGCTACCGACTAATTTGTTTTAGTTTTTCTGTACTCTATGTTGTAATATATGTTATTGTTGTGTAACATGTTATGGATGTTTTCTTATAACTTGAGACATGTTTCATCATCATCTATATAACTGTTGGTTATCTTTTACAGCAGTTTTTATTTTAAATGTGAATGGATTATTTCTTACACGGTTTGTGTGCATGTTATTTATTTTATTCTGATGCGCTACACTTTGACAAATAAGGGAATAGATTCTCCACTATCAGACCTGGGCCCTCACTGCTAGACGACAACCTCTCGTGTTTGGGGAAATGCACTTGAGGTCACATAGTGAACCGGGTTCGGGGAACCCGCTGAGTGGGACCCGGAACTAGGACGTTACAAAGTGGTATCAAAGGATCTCTTTTTCATTGACTTACAATTAGGAGCCTTAGTCAGGGATAAGATGGGATATGGTAGTTGGTAATATGTTCTGCTCGTGAGTAGCTAACCCAGGTACATGAAAAAGCCAGTCTACCACGTGTATTGCAATTCTTCTGATTTTTCTTATTTTATAGTTGATTTGATTTCACCTTTGGGTGAATCACTTCTGATCATGCTATTTATATTTTATCCATGGGTTCTATTTAGTTTCAATCTGATGAGATGAAATTATTCCATCTCATGTATCATTTAGGCACATGATAGAAATCACATGCCATGCATAGTTTTCATGCCATGTAGGTGCATTAGAAATTGCATGTTGTTGTGATAATTGTTGTTCTAGAAAAGAATGTTGTTGTGATAGCTTCTTTGATAAATAAATGCCATGTGATAGGGTATTTTTGTGTGATATATTGAAGAATGAACGCCAAAATTTGGTTTTTGGGGAGTATGGGCCCTCATTGAATGTAATTTGGTGGATCATTGACTTATTTACTGTATGTATAACAAGTATAATATGTCAAACATTGATTCACGGGGAGTATGTGCCCTCGCGAATCAGAATTTGGCACTTAGATGTTGTTTTTCAGTATTTTCTAGGCTCCAGAGTAGTATCTAAGCCTTACTGTCCAGAAAACCCAGGATACACGCCGTGTAGTTCCTCAAACACACGCTGTCTAATCTTCTGTTCAAAAAGAGAAGAAAACATTTTAATTATACATCAAGTACCATAAGTACACACAGTGTAGTATATTCCCGTGTCATTGATCGCGTGGGTAGGGACACGAGGAAGGGAAATGCTTAAGGAGAACACACCGTGTACCTGATGTACACGCCATGTAGTGTTGACCCAGAGTCCGCCCGTGTAACTAAAAACATGGACGGATGATATATTAAGACATACAGGCCATTTCCACTATGGAACACACCGTGTAGTCTGACCTGGGGACCGAGCCATGTAACTAACAACACTGGGTTGTGGAATCCTTTCGTGTACACATCGTGTGTATGTGGAACACGCCGTGTAGTTTGATCCTTGTATTTGGCCATGTAACTAACAGCACGGGTCGACGAAGCTCTTCTAGTAGATGTCGGGTACCTATGGGACACGCTGTGTAGTCTTGTCTGAGGACAGAACCTGTGGACTTAGTCGTGTGGCTGGGAAATGAGGTAGTGTACACGCCGTGTGTGGGTGTAACAAGTCGTGTAGTATCAGGCCGAGTAGTCAGCCGTGACACAAACGACACAGGTATTTGGGAAATTACACCATACATACTATGTAGCATATATACACACCGTGTAGTTTTTTTAAAATGGGAGTCATGTGGCTTAGCCATGTAGAAGGACCCAGGCATGGAAGAGAAGTCAGGTACACGCCGTATAGTCCGTATACACACTTTGTGGTCTTGTTTTCTAAATACTGAATACCTTCTTTCTATTGATCCCTTTTTGGTCCCTTCATTTACAGTCTTTGATAATCTTGATCTATGATGTGCGTTTGACCTTGTAGAGTCATGCCGCCGAGACGACCACGCATTGTTCACCAGGATAGCGGCAACAATTATACTCCAGATATGGTGGGTCATGGGCTACCAGTGGATCCTCCAGTAGGGCCAGATGCTGCGCCAGTCGTTATACCAGACATAGGCGCGGAGGCGTAGTTCTGTGAAGGCCTTATGTGGTTCATGCATACCTTTCAGGGAGAACCCCCATCCGCCACATCTATGGCTGAGCTGACTCATATATTCCAGCAGTAGCATCTGCCAATGTTCTCAGGGGATGGTGGACCACAAGCTTTGGAGTCTTGACTGTGGTCTATGCAGACTATTTTCGAGAATCTTGAGATTCCTCCATGGCGGTGGGTCAAGCTCGCGAATTATATGCTGCATGATTCCCCCAAAAGGTGGTCGGATGTTACCACCCAGTCAGAGCATCACGTAGACATGAAGTGGAAATATTTTCAGTTAGTCTTCAATGACTTCTAATTTCTTGATAGGATCAGGGAAGATAGAGTTTCAGAGTTCATGAACCTGTAGCTGGGTGCTATGTCAGTGATAGATTATTCATCTCGTTTCACTGAGCTTCAACGTTTTGTACTCGTACTGGTGGGTGATGAGAGGTTGAGAGCCAGAAACTTTTAGGATGGTCTTCGATATGACATCTGAGCACTGTCGAATGTTATTAGGTTGCCTTTAGTATATACTATTTTGAACCAGGCTCTGATTACAGAGTGGAACCTGAGGGAAGCTAGTGGTGCGGGATAGGGCGGTTCAACACCAGTTTCAGGCACTATTTCTTCTGGCAAGAGGAAGAGATAGATGGACTTCTCTCAGAATGGTAGTGCCACCCAGAAGTATGTTTCAGGTGGCCAGGTCATGTGCTACCAGTGTGGTAAGGAGGGGCACAAGATAGCTTAGTGTCCACGAGACCCAGTGGAGTGCCGAGCATGCGGAAATATGGGTCATCTACAAACCTTCTCCAGGGAGTTTCAATCAGTGGACAGTGAGAGGGATTCAGTGCAGAATCCGCTTGTGAGATTAGGACTAGAAGATTCTCACCAGTCGGGAAACTGGAATACGTAATGGAGTGCATGCATGGATGGTGTCCGTGGCCATGTTAGCCAGACACCAGGATCTCAGAGACAGCAGTGCGGGATATCTTAGGGTAGCCAGGCTATGTCGCAGGGCCGCGACACTGGACATACATATGGAGTGCAACCGACCCAGAAGGAGCAGGATCCTTGACCTTCTACTGTCAGAGGTACTATTCTAGTAGCTTGTGTATTATCTTCAGTACTTTTTGATATGGGTGCTACAAATAGTTTTATATTTATGCCCATTGTGGAGAGCCTTGGGATCTGTGTTTCCTCTTCTTCTTCTGATTTTATGATGCTAGACACTCCGTTGGGGATGAGAATGGCATGCGTGCATCAGTTCAAGGAGTTCCCCCTTGATGTTTGTGGGTGTCACTTTCTTTGGGACCTCTATGCCTTCGAGATGACGAGCTATGATGTCATTCTTGGGAAGGACTGGTTGGTTCCCTTTCAATCCTTTGTAGATTTCTATCATCGTAGGGTGAGTTTCATGTCCCCATAGGGCATGGAATTTCTATATAAGGGCGAATGGGATGTTCTGGAAAGTCGAGCTGGACTAGAGCATCATGTGCGAGGTGGAGTCACAGCCCAGATTGCGTGTTTACATCTGGATGATTAGGGAACTTGTCAGTAGGATTTCCCTCTAGTGGTTGATCATTTCAGGGACGTCTTCCCGGATAACTTTTCAGGTCTACCTCTAGAGTGTGAGGTATATTTCTCTATTGAGTTTCTTCCATTAGTAGCACTGGTGTCCATTCCTCCTTATAGGATGGCCACACCTGAGTTGCAGGAGCTCAAGCGGCAGTTAGAGGAGTTACAAGAAAAGGGTTTCATCCGACCCAGTACTTCTCCCTGGGGTTCTTTGATCCTTTTGGTGAAGAAGGAAGATGGTACCCTCAGACTCTGTGTGGATTATCAGAAGCTGAACCAGTTGACGGTCAAGAACTGATATCCCTTACCAAGGATTGCTGATCTTTTTGATCACCTTCATGGATCACGAGTGTTCTCGAAGATCTACTTGAGCTCAGGATATCATCAGTTGCGCCTGAGACCATCAGATATACCACTTACAGCTTTTCGGAGTAGTAATTTTCTATATGAGTACTTGGTTATGCCGTTCGGACTCACGAACGCGCCATCAATTTTTATGGATCAGATGAATCATGTGTTATATCCTCATCTGGATTCTTTTGTGGTATTATTTGTGGAAAATATCTTCGCGTAATCTCACACTCGACATGACCATACCACCCACCTTGAGATCGTTTTTTTTACACTGAGAGACCATAAGGTATATGCTCAGCTCTCAAAGTGCCACTTTTGAATGGACTAGAATAACTTCCTGGGTCATATCATCTCAAAGGCAAGAGTTGCAGTAGACCCAGAGATGGTGAGAAGAGTAGATTCCTGGGAGCATCCTAAGAACGTGTTTGCGATACAGAGTTTTTTAGGGTTGGATGGTTATTACAGACGCTCCATACGAGAAATCTCCCACTTAACAGTGTCGTTGACGGGTTTGACTAAGAAGGGTGTGAAGTTCGTTTGGTCAGAAGATTGTGAGATAGCCTTTCAGGACCTCAAAGGAAGGTTGACCTAAGAACCAATACTGATACACCCATAGCAAGGGAAGAGCTATACAGTTTACCGTGATGCATCAGGAATTGGGCTAGGAGCAGTGTTGATGCAGGTCGACCGAGTTGTTGCGTATGGGTGTCAGTAGTTGAGGACACATGAGAGGAATTAACTGACGCATGACCTCGAGTTGGCTGAAGTTTTTCATGTGTTGCATTATTTAAGACATTATCTCCTGGGAGATCATTTTTTTGTTTTCACTGACCAAAAAAGTATCAGGTATATTTTTACTCAGTGTGACTTGAATCTGAGGCAGTGAAGGTGGTTCGAATACCTTCAGTCCTTTGACTTTGAGCTTGCCAATACACCTGGTAAAGGAAATGCAGTAGCTAAGGCACTGAGCATGAAGGCTCAGATACAGGCCGTTCATAAGACCAATGGTGAATGGTAGCTGATGGATTTGTTCACTGAGATGCATTTTGTGGCGCACGACATTCATGGGAATACCTATCTTTCTTCTTTAGCTATGAAATCTACCCTCCTAGATAGAGTGAGGATGAGAAAACTATCTGATTCAGAAGGCCTAGTCCTACGAGAGTTAGTAGAAAGTGAGGACCCTCTTCCTATGTGGAAGATAGGCTAGGATGAGGTATTCAGTTCCCATGAACGAGTATGGGTTACATGGGATATACGCAAGGAGCTGGTGTGGGAATTTCATGATTCTGTTTGGGCTATTCATCAGGGAGTTACCAAGATGTACTGTGACTTGAGAGGTCAGTACTGGTGGCGGGGTATGAAGAGATAAGTAGCTAGTTTTGTTACGAGCTTGAGATGTTTTATATCTGCGAGGTCATACGTCTTAATAGGGTCCTTCATTCTATCATTTCATATAGGGATGCCCGTTTTACGTCTTCTTTCTGGAAGTGTTTCCAGAGGGAAATGGGTACACATGTTCTTCTGAGGACAACTTACCACCCTCAGATAGATGGCCAGTCAGAGCATACGATACAGGTGCTAGAGGACATGCTGCGTGCATGCGTCCTAGACTTTAGGGGCTCTTGGGAGAATCATATACCCTTAGTCAAGTTTTCCTATAATAATAGTTTTCAGGAAACTATAGAGATGACACCATATGAGGCTTTATACGGTAGGCCATGTCGATCTCCTTTGTCCTGGATAGAGGATGGTGAGGAAGCTTTACTGGACCACGTCTCCTGTAGGATACTTTTAAGCAGTTCTAGATGATTCAGAAGCAGATGGCTACCACACAGTCTCGTCAAGAAATCTTATGCTGATAACCGCAGACTACCATTACTGTTTGTGGTCGGGGATCATGTTTTCTTGCGTGTTTCACCAAGGATGGGACATATGATTATCAGGAGATAGGATAAAATTTCAACGAGGTATGTAGGGCCATTTGAAATTCTAGAGTGAGTCAGGCCAGTTTCATATTGGATATAGTTACCACAGAGGTACAATCCCACGCACGACGTCTTCCATGTATCTCAGTTTCACTGCTCTTATTCAGACCCGTCTCACGTCTTTCAGCCTGAGGAGGTTGAGCTTGAGGTAGACGCATCCTTTTAGGAGCATCCGATTCGTATCGTTGATAGGACCACAAAGGTTATTTGAGGCCGGTCAGTTCCTCTCGTATAGGTGCAATGGAAGCATGGTTGAGAGCAGGATGAAACCAGGTAGTGGGAGACCGACATACGTGCTTAGTTTCCAGAGTTTTTCAAAACATTATCTTTTCCACCCTGGGAAGGGAAATTCGGGGACGAATTTCATTAAGGGGGGAAGTTTATAAGAACCCAGTTATTATTTTTTAGGTACGAAATTCTTCTTTTCTATTTTCATTAAATTTTTTGAGAAAATAAGTAAAATGAGAAAAAATCCTCAATTTTTGGGGCTACACGCCGTGTACTATTCCACACACCGTGTAAATTGGCCATGTGGTATGAGTACATAGGTTTTGTAGCCCTTTCGGCGAGAAAAGGTGTAAAAACTGACTGCAGGCTGTTTAGTGGCTATTTACACGCCATGTAGTCAGTCGACAGGAAAATAGTAAGGCGGTGGAAGTAGCCACCAGTAGAGTGACAATACATGTCATGTAATAAAAAATACATGTCATGTACTCATTTCGATAGAGGAACAGTGCATCAGTTCCGCCAAAGGAAATGTTAAATGAGAAAAGTACACGCCCTGTAGTCAATAGTACATACTAGTTAGTTTGTTTTATTCGCTTAAATGGGCAGTAGCCTCCCCTGTTCACAGGGAAGTCTCAGAACCGGAGGAAGGAGTCGGGAGAGGTGGCCGGACCTTCGAGGATCTCCAGATCGAGTGTCAGAAATCTGTTTTTTCCATTGACGATCTCGTTGGAACCGCACAGGTAATCCCTCCACTCTTCTTAATCGATTCTTTCCAATTATTCCTCTGTGGGAAGTTATTTATGTTTGAACAAGGTTTTCATTCACCTTAGATATACGTTGTTCTTGGACGATTAGAGGATCGTCATTCACGTATACTGTTTAGGGGCATTTAAGGTAGGTGGATTGGTGATTAATTTCCAACTGTTGTGCGTTTGTGTGAATTGTTGAGCTACGAACCCATGTTTGGGTGTCTTGATGCTAATGACTTAGCTGTTTTAAATACCTAGAATTGTATAGGTAATTAAATGTGATAATAAACTGGTGTTTGGGATCACTGCTTGGATCTAGTACCACCCTGTGGGTGCGTTCTTCTGTTTAGCCATTTGGCCTGGATACCCGAGGGTATTCCATTATAATAATGATTATATAATTCCCTTGAGAGGAATTTTATGTGTATTTATTGTTTACATGTTGGGTAGGGCCGGGTAACATGTTTAGCCCGAGGGTGTTGTTTTCCATAGCCTGGGGGAACTGTATCTTTTAGCCTAAGGTCAACTTCTTCTGTGATTGTGTGCAATAGACTCTGTTCCTGAGGGTGACACTTTGTATGCCTGAGGGAAATCTCTGCTATTCCTGTGGTCACATACCTATTGGTTATGTTTCTGAATACCCGAGGGTAAGAGTTTGCGTGTCTGAGAACACTGACTATTTACATAGAAATTCACTGTGGTGGTTTCCTTATAATGAACGATTAAATGAATAATAAAATTGAAATATAACTGGAAAAGTTAGTTACTTTTTAGTAATTCTTAGCTTATTTCATTTTACTACATCACATTGTTGTTTCATATTTTCAGACAGTAGGGCACGAGCCTTTGGTGGGTGCCTGCTGGGATTTATTTCTCACACCCTGTTTAGGTCATGTCTTTGTCCCGAACAGATTACATTTCTGCAGGTGTGGATAAGGGAAAGTGTCCTTATATAGGTACTTGATTGCTGTAGAGTAGTAGGGGAGCATGTGACCGGGATTAGTCTCATGATGCTACCGGCTGTTTTGTTTTGGTTTTGTTGTACTCTGTGTTGTACTATACAGTATTGTTGTGTAACTTGTTCTGGATATTTTTTTTAGAATTTGAGACATGTTGCATCATCATCACTGTTGGTTATCTTTTACAGTAGTTGTAATTTTAAAAGTGTATGGTTTATTGCTTCTGATGTTGTTGTGTATGTTATTTATTTTATTCTACTGTGCTACACTTTGATAAATGAGGGCATAGTTTCCCCACTATCAGACCTGGGCCCTCACTACTAATCGACAGCCTCTGGCGTTTTGGGAAATGCACTTGAGGTCACGTGGTGAACCGGGTTCGGGGAATCCATTGAGTGGCACCTGGAACTGGGATGTTACATCACCATTCATAGTGACCACAATAAGTGGCCCTGCTATTCGTGAAAAGTCTTGTATGAAAAGTTTTTAGTATCCATCTAGACCTGGAAAACTCTGTACCTCAATGATGTTTTTTGGATGCTCCTAAGAAACTAATTCTCTCACTTTCTCTTGGTTTACTGATACTCGTGTCTCTGAGATAGCATCACCCAAGAAGAGAATTTGGTCCATCCAAAAGTGGAATATTGAGATCATATAATATAACTAATGCCCTCTATGTGTACTTGAAACAATCTCAGGATGTGTGTCATGGTCGTGTTGGGCGTGAGAGTACACCAATATATCATCTATGAAGACCATCACAAATGAATTCAAGTATGGATGGAATACTCAGTTCAACAGTGCCATGAAAACTATAGTTTTTTTCATGGGACCAAATGGCATAACAATATACTCGTATTGACCATACTTTCTCTGAATGGTTTTACGTGGTATATTTGATTGTATAACATGCAATTGACGATTAACATATCTCAAGTCTATCTTTGAGAACACCTGGGCTCCTCGAACAAGATAAAAGAGATCATTAATCATTGGAAAGGGATACCAGTTCTTGACCGTCATCTGGTTTAGCTTTTAATAATCCACAGAATATTTAAGGGTACTGTCCCCCCTCATTGAAAATAGGATAGGCGAACCCCAAGGATAAGTTCTTGGTCAGCTGAAACCCTTCGCATGTTAGTCATCAAACTGCTTCTTGAGCTCCTGTAACTCTAGTGTAGCCATACTATAAGTAGGAATACACACTAGTGCCACTCTAGGAAAAAAGTAATTAGAAAACTCCACCTCTATATAGAGGAAAACCTAGAAATTCCTCTGGAATGACATCCCAAAAATGATCTACCACTGTAGGGAAGTCCAATAGTGAAGTCCCTTGGTCATCCATATTTAGACTAGTGATCTAGACAATAAATCCTCCCATCCCATGATTTTTATGTCATGTTATACTAGAATGAACATCCTATTCTCCCTTATATATAATGGATGTTCCCTATGGTGACGTAAAACACACCCTACAATGAAAGCAATCAACAACAACTAGAAAGGGAAGTAACCAGTCCACCCTGAGAATGATGTCATACCCCTTCATCTCTATGACCTAAAATTCCCATGAATAGTGAAATCCACCAACCTAAAGAGGGAACTCCTTTCACCTACATACACTAGCCTTTCTTGTCCCAAACATAGTGTCTAGTGTAAATATTTCGTTAGATGTAATGATACAGAGGCCAAGGCTCTCCACAACGACAAAAAATATGAAACTATGGGAACCCACCTATCAAAAAGTAAAGAAGAAAAGACTGAGGTAACTAAGATCGTACCTAAAACTGTAGAGGGTTTGGAATCCTTCTCGTACTAGGTCTGGTATACTATAAATGATGCATGAAACATATGTCATGGAAAGCATACCACCAAGTCACAATGATTAAATAAATTACTAAAAAAATTACAATGTAAAAAAAGAAAAAAAATACAACAACAATGCAAGCCTCAACTTGGTCACATGCTCTCTAACTCCACACCAATCAAGTACTTGAATTAGAAGGGTTCATGACAAAATCTAAATTAGCAATAGTATAATTTGTATGGACCCAAATGCATGCCCGAAATATGGTTTGAGAAAAAACCTACTAAGAAACAACCTAATTATATATGCATATATGTCAGTGTATATATTTATACTGCAATAATCAAAATGATGTAATAAACAAGGAAGTACTAAAAAGTTATAAATCATGTTTTTCATCTATATTAATTTAAATTTATTAATTGTTCAACCAATCATTCACAAATAGCCCTCTATGAATATATTCATAGCCCAACCCCTCTGGTTCAACTTATTATTTAACAATAATTACATAACGACCCTCTGGGAATGCTGATACAGTCTAACCCCTCTAGTCAGATACAAACAAACACTCTATGAGAATACACTCACTGTCAATTCCCCCTATAGTATTTCAAGGATAAACTACAGAATCTCTGAGGAATCACTCACTGTAAAATAACCATATAGCCTATTAACGATAACTATAAACACTCAGAGGGGTCACACATCATCAATCCACCCTATGGTATCGCAACATGAACTGTATAATAGACACCCTGGGGAATCCCCCAACATCAATCCCCCCTATGGTCTCACTACACCAGGTTCCCACTGCCCTATTTATGGAAATCAATAACAAACGATATTCATCATATAATGAAAATTAAAAATACAACTTGTCTAAAAGACTAAAAATCATGGCACAAGAAAACAAGATAATATCACTCCATCCTAACAGAACTAGGCATGGTAAATAGAGTAGCCTAACTAGCAATTCTAGACCCAACATCCAATATTATTTAAAAAATGGAAATCACATCCATGGAAATGTAATTAACACTAAATACAATAAAAAACCTTACTCAATCAGAAAAGGCATATCATGCATTTACTAAGTAAAATTCCATAAACACACAATACCCCAATTTGGGTTATTGGGAACTTTTGTACACAATATTAAATGTCAACATGGGGAAAGGCCAAAACCAACTACCTTTTCATTTAATGATCGATGTACTCTAGCATTAGACCCTGAATTGACCTACAATGATGTAGATATACAAAAACATATAAAATGATGAACCAAGGATTTCTCAAGTAAGAGGAGAAATAATAAAACGAGTTTCTAGATGATTAAATCACTCACTATCTCGATTCCAACACAATCGATAGTGGTTAATTAGGACTACTGATGCATGTCAGTGGCTTGGAGAAGAATCATTGCCTACTTTTGCTCCTGGATGAGATGAGCCATGAAGAAGAGGGTTATTCCAGTTAGATGTGACCTCAATCAGTTTAGTCAAATGAAAATAAAAATACACGGCATGTTCCCTATGAATAAACGACATGTGGGAGACTTTACTAGGAAACACATTATGCGGACCTGCCATAACATCACATGGTAGTTTATGAGGTTGTGACATGTATAGACACTTCCTGGACTCAGAGGCAGGGTATACGATATGTACAAGGAAGTACATCGTGTGTTCTCCTAAAATTTTCTTTCATTTTATTTTTCCTAAAAAATGCTAGAAATGAAAAACATACCTAAAAAGATGTTATGGTTTCTAACAATTGGTATTTATTATAGTGGTTCGGTCAGATTTTATTATTGGTTAATTAATTATTTAAGGATGTAAATACATTACCTATATATTTCTATGAAAGTAAAAGGATGGTTCATAATTTGGGTTTATATCATCTGAATATCCATTTACTAGAAGATAAATGATTTTTAACGTCACCAGTTTGATGTCAGTTTCTTATAAACCAACCTAAATAATTTTTATAGTGAATTCTTGGTGTCAGTTTTTTATAAACCAATTTCAAAAAGAAAAAAAATGTTTTGGTGTTGGTTCTTCAAAAAACCGATGAAAAAAACTAAACAAAAAATATTTTGGCCTTGGTTTTTATGAAAACTGTTGCCATAAATTAAATATAATACAATGTTTTAGATAATTCACTAAGCTTATATTTGGCTAGTTATAAAGAAAAAACGGAGATACGGATTAAATGTTATGGATTCCGGATGTTGACCTTCTCTAAGAGAAGTCTTAACTATGTTCAATTTTCAAAGGCCATCACTTTTAATCCGTTACTTCGTTTTAGCTCCATGACCAGTCAAATAAAAGATTAACGAATTATATAAAATATTGTAAATTGTTTTTAAAATTTTTTCATGCCAGTTTTCATTAAATTCAATGCCAGAAATACTATTTTAGTTTATCGCGTTGGGTTTTTTAAAAACCTAAGCAAAAAAATTATTTTTTTTTGGATTTGGTTTTTAAAAAAACCGACGCGAAATATTTTCTAACAAATTTTTAGCGTCGTTTTTTTAAAAAACAGACACCAAAGATATCTTTTAACCTTTTGGCATCAGATTTTAAAAAAACCGACGCAAAAAATGTATTTTTTTTACTTTTTAACGTTGGTTTATTTAAAACTCAACGCCAAAAAGGATATCGATTGGCATTTTTGGCGTTAGTTTTCTAAAAAACTGATGCCAAAAGACCAATGTAAATCATATTTTGCTTCTGTTTCAAACAAAGCAAACACAAAAGAGTAATGTGGGATCAGAATTTCAATTTTTTTCACAACGTGCATTTAACTTTTTAAAATCCCGCCTATATTTTCATACAATTCAATTGAAAATATTATTGTTTACAATATATATATCCAGTTTTTCCTTCGTTCATTATTTTCATAATTCTTTGATTCAATAAAGTTTTCAATGAGACTTTAATCATTAATTTGAACATGGTACGTATTCTATTCATTTATTTTCTTTATTATTATTATCATTCATTTATAAACAAATCGATCAGCTTTCTTATAATTATTATTCATTCTCATTTCTAAATATAAGTTATATGATGATAAAAAACATATCTTTTCAATTGAAGCCCCTAAAACCATTGAAATATGTTTGAAGTGTTATGGTTATTTTATTTTTTTGTATATGATTTTAATTTATGTTTATCATGTTTTCATTGAAACAAGTTGTATCAAACAAAATTTTGATTGGTTCAACTTATGACGGTGATAATTTTTGATTCGTAACTCGGTTTTAGGTCCACAACCTGTCAAATCAAAGTGTAGGAGAATCCATAAAACATAGAAAAAAAATTACATTTTGGCGTCGGTGTTTTTAAAGACCGACGCCAAATTTTTTTTGTTCATTTATGGCGTCGGTTTTTTTATATAACCGACCCCAAAACTATTTTTTTTATTTTTTATGTCAGTTTTTATGAAAACTGATGCCAAAAATGATATGACCTAGTTTTTTTGGCATTGATTTTTTACAAAATCGATGCCAAAAAACAAATTTAATTCTTTTTTTTTGTGTCGGTTTACAAAAACCAACGTAAAAAGCCATATTTTTTATGTCAGCGACATCGACGTCGATTAAAAACCGATGTGAAAAATAAAAAAAATGACGTTAAAGAACATTTTTCGACAATTGATTCATGTTCAAAGGGCTGCATCTTAAATTATTCTGAATATAAATAATTCATTAATTTTCCTACATGTAGAGAATCGAGTTATAAAGAGGTACATCAAGAAATGTCCAGAGTTCTTGTGAAACAGTTGATATATTTTGTAATTAAACCACATTTATAGCATTTATTTATTTCTCATAGCTAAAAGATATGAATTACATGTCATAAATCAAATATTTCATCACAAAAACCATAAATCATACAAGTGATGTTGACTCATGGATATATTTGATCAGATACTTTATTTCATGATGTAGAACCTCGTAACATATGTCTAGGACTTCCTATTAATGGGTTCTTTCCATTTTGTATTTACGACGTTTAATAATCATGTTGACTTCTTTTTATTACTTCGTATGACTTTCCTGCTTAAATGTTGATGAAGAAACCACATATATATATTTTATGCGATTAATTCAATAAAATAAAAAGAATAATATTGATGTACATTTGAAACCAATAATTGATGAGTTAATGTCATTATGGAACAACAGTCTAATTACATTTGATATAATTGCATATCATAATTTTATATTGAAGTTTGTATTAATATGGACGATCAGTGACATTCCAACGTATGGTATGTTATCTGGATGAAGAACACATAGTCTAAATTCATTTTTGTACTTCATAGATGAGAAAAAATCATTTATGAATTGTAATGGAATAATGGTTTGTTATTTTGATTTTCATCAGAGATTTCTTCCAGCAGATAATGGTTTTTTAGGAAATAGAATTAATATTACAAATAGTCCAATTCAAACAGATGCACCACTAGCAATGCTATCATGTTATCTTGTAAAATATAATATCTCTTCATTACCCCATTTGACTTTTTGGACAATCCATCAATGAGAAAATAATAAATTCTTTTGGGAGTGAATAAAATTGGAAAAAAATATTATTTTTTGGGAACTTTATTATTCTTCCGATTGGTTGGAACGCCACATGTTAGAGGAAATGAATACTGAGAATAATGTTTTAGATAACATGTTTTATTCCATGTTGTGAACACCTAGTAAGACAGAAGATAATGTAAAGGCATCATTAGATCTTGCACAGATTTGCAGACATCTTGAACATGAATTATTTGAAAATAAAATATCACACAAATTAATGATGCAAAAATTAGATTACTCAAATTGTAATGAATAATGTATATTATTCATTAGATGGATATGATATTTGAGTTTATCATATTTTTATTATTATAATTTCATTATTTTAATTATAAAAATGCATATTAATAAGCTATAAGTAATGACTTTAATGCTATAATTGAATGATTATTGCATGTTGGTCATAGAGGGTTTTGGAATTCTTCAATCTGGGATGTGTCTACTAAAATATAATCATTTTTCAGATATATTTGGGTATTTAAATTAAATTATAATGCATTGAATTCTATGAAAAAAGTTTTTTTAAAATTTTTCTCTAAATTTTAGAAAATATTATCACCATACTTATTTTATTCCCTGGAACAATTAATATTTCAATTTCTATACGAAGATAAATGTGGAGGGCCAGTAACATTTTGGTAGATGTATTTAACTGTGTGATGTATGAAAAAAGTAGTGAAGAGTGTGTGCAATAAAGCTTTAATTGGAGAATCGATTGTAGAAGCATAAATAGAGGATAAAATATCAAATGTTTTGTATTAATATTTTCAGTCGGAATATCTTTCAAAACATAACTATATCGGTTGAAATTAGAAAAATGTTATTGAGATCACATACCATCAGTTGTTATTTTTTAATCAGCATTGGCTTGGTTTCAATGGGTATCATGAGAAATGCCTCACATATGAATAACTACACAGAGCTTATACTTTTGTATCATAGAATTATGAAGAGATTACACAATTTGTGGAGTAAGTACAACTTTTGGTATTTTGATAATTTTTATAAATGATATCATTATTTAAATTATTTTTTTGTTAAATTTATGATGGCAATATAAAAAATAAATTTCAACATATCACATCTATTTCACTTAAGGAATGTTGACAACTAAATGTTTTATATTCGTTTTAAATACTAGTAAATAATAATTTCACCCATATAAAAATATATAAATTTTTTAATGATATCTATTAATAAATATTTTTTTTATTTACATATAACTAAATATGAAAATAAAATAGGCAGTCAATTATGTGTTCTAAAAAAACCTCTATTGAAATTGCTAAAATTTTATAATGGATTTGTGGTTAATAGGTATCTATTCCATACATGCATATATGGAGGCTCAATGAAATAAATGAATAGTGGTGTTAATTTGAATAGGAATAATCATAAGGAAAGTGAAGTGGACTTTAACTTTATTTGAATTGAAATAATTGTGTTATGTTATCTTTCAATAAGTCATGACACAATGATTAAATCTCATTAGTCCGATACAGATAAGGGCTTGAAAGTTCATCAATGATATGGAGTCATTAATATTAAATATAAAGGTCTTATTTCACCAAACAAACCATTTATGACGGCACATCTAGCACATCAATTTTAAAATTCATATTAGTATGATGTTTCGAGATATTTGATGGACTAGTGGTGTGCAATAAAATGAAATCACACGAAATTCAGTTTATTCAAAATGCAAATAGTTCTATTGAAGTGAAACATATTTAATTTTTTCATAAAACATTCCAAAATATATCTCTTACTTGACGGGATTGGAATATTTTTTATGAATTCCATCATTTAAGGGAAGATGACAATGATAATGTTGATAATGTAATAAGGGATGAAGAAAATTGAAATTTATATGTATGTAGAAAAAGATGAAAATGAGGATAAAGACATTGATGAAGAAAAATATGGTGATGAGTATGACGATTGATGTATTATATCCAGGTCATTATTTATAGGTTATTATTATATTATGATATTAATTTGTTTTTTTAATTTCAGACATGTATTAAAATTCAGTTATATGTAGCATAATTTTCTTCTAGAATTAATTACATTTTTATATTTCTTATTGGGTTTAATAATCTATTATTAGAGAGAATAAGTGTCTCAAATGTCTATATATGATCCTTATGGGAATTTAGTATGCTCTCTCATTGATACCAAACTTAATAATGCTGAGTCTAATTTAGTTATTCCTCCTCATGCTGGTGCGCCTACTAGGAGGGAGCACAGTCTTGCATGATTACCAATCATGGATCTTATTCCAGAGAGATGACCATCAATTTATTTTGATCCATGTTTACATAGGTATGTTTAATTTTTATAATAAGAAATTTGTTTATATTAATTAAGTGAATTAATTTTCATGATAAATCAATGATTATAATTTTATTTCAATTTGAACAGTTTTTAAACACGTAGCCATTAGCCAGGCTAGTAAAATTCTAAGAAATCATTTTTCTGAACCATGGGTGTCATGGTACCTGGTACCCATCTCCATTGATGACCAGATGTCTGACCACTAGATTGTAAATTATTAAAAAATATACTTTTTTATAATTTATTTAATTAATAACATATTTTATTAATTGTCTTGTAGAATTCAATTTCTCGGATTTCTCATAGTCAGGAAGGTCATATCCGAAAGACAAGTGATACATGTATATACGAGTACACTTATTAGTTTCTACACTACATCATAAAGAAATATATGGATTATAAGGCCACGACCTTAAACCTTACGTAATATTGAATTAAATGAATAATTCACATCGAGGATCTTTTCATGTTTAAAGTTTTAGAGAATTAGGACATAACTATTAAATCTCAAAAGATTTCAAAGCAGACACTTATACTAAGTTTCCATAAAATAAAAACACTTAAAAAGAAACATGTCTAGTTCCATGTTTTAGATAGCATGAATTTCCCTTGATCCCATCCATGACCCTATTCCACATTAAGTCCTATGAAAAAAAATTCAAAAAAACGTGGGGTGAGCATAAATAGCTTAGTAAGGGATACACAAAGAATGAAAACTGTTAGTTTTTCAAAACTACAAGTAAACCATGTATACTTTATCAATGTAATACTTTTTTACCTTTATGAAGTTTTAAAAAAAATCTTTACTGAATAAAAGATTATTACTTACCCTTTTGTAACAAAAAAATTACCATAAAACCCATATAAAGAACACATAACATATAATGGTAGCTTGGGACATAAACATACTTAAATGGAATAAGCATTCGGTCGACTTCCACACATACATAATGGAATATCCATACAACCGACTTCCATACCCAATGCATTGGAGGTTATAACGTAACCACCCATCCTGGTATTCACGACAACACCCGTCATATGGTTTATCACGTAACCACCCGTAAAATGTCCAAGTACCATCATTTCACAGAAAATATCGAAAATATAAACATTTCAGTAACAACATTTCTTTGGCAATCACAATAAGTAATTCCAAGATATTTATTTAATCAATCCATTTTCAAAAACCATTTAAAAGAAATTTTTGAATCAAAGTGTCTCATACCACATTAAATCTTTTAATGGAATTTTAATTATAAAACATTAATTTCCATATAAATAAATACTGAAAACGACTTTTAAAACATGGACAATAAAGATAAAGATTTAGAATAACAAATCCTTAAAACATTTAAAAAGATATTTTTGTTAAAGAGTTTTTAACAAAATGAGAGACTCTTGAATCCAAATAATTGCCGAATAAAAATTAATCCAAACTTTATAATATCATGAGAATAAAGTGATTCATGATATAATATGGCATAGGATAGTATACACACCATATAAGTGTGAATTGGTGCATAACAACAATGAAGTCTCAATGGAAATGTAAATTGAGATGAAATCCATTATAAAGATGGTATCCTTAAATTAAGGACAAATCTATCACATAATTATGTGTGAGAAATATAAATACACACAATATAAGTGGATATTTAGTTTGAAACAGTCAGATGTAATTCAGACATATTCATAGGATGACATGTTCAAGAAGTACAAGTTGAACCCAAAGAAATCGAAATTGGGTTAAGACGTTACCTTGTAAACATTCGACAGCCTAACGACGTCACTATAAAATTTAGAAAATTAGTCAATGAAAGAGTGAATGGTATATCATCACATGGACATTATATTTACACCAAAAAGGATATAGAAGAACATATCCCAACATAATAAGATGTAAATTAAAAGACATAACAAAAGATGTCTTTTAAAATAAGGAGGGTGAAAGGTCCCCTTACCGAGTTGGGTAACTTTCGAAACGTACACCCCATGGAAGAAGGGCCATAAAATGAAGATGTAAATAGACATAAATTAAATTATACTACAAAAATTGTACAATAATGGGCTTTACATACACCACTCAAAGGAAATAGTGGAAAACACAGCATAAATGTCACGGGAATAAAATTGAGATGAAAAATCACTTATGAAAAATCGGCAGCCTAACGGCGCCACTTAAAACATCCAAAAAATGGATTTATGAGATCAAATAGGGTCTCTCATAATATGAACATAAAAATTACATTATGAAAAATATAAAAGAACAACCCCAAACATAAGAAATATGAGCTTAAAAGAAATGACATAAAAGAGAGTACTTAAAAAGAAAGAGAGAGGTTGGATCCCTTACCTCAAGTCCGATTTGTCTTGTTCGTTTCTTTATATTCCAGAATAATAAACATTGGTCAATTTATAATTTCTTAAGGAATTATTTTAAAGATTATTATTTAGTTCATATCACATATTATAATATTATAATAATTGGTTAATAATGTGAGTTCATATCAGACGTTTTTGTCGATGTTTGGTACATGAGTAAAAATTGAACTTGTTGGAAAAGAATTCCCCATATAGTTATAGGTACATCATATCCAGAATAGTATTGATGGTTTAATTATCATATTTATCCATTATATACTCATTTTATACTATTCCATAGCATTTGGAGATAAAAAATTAAAATCAACGTTCATGGAGACGGAAGGCCGTACGTACGCATGAATGCTACTTTCATTTTTTTGTCATATTAATGGAATTAAAACAAAATGATATATATATATATATATATATATTATAATTAAATAATGATATAAATAATTTAGATGTAACATATTACACATATATCGATTACATATATGTACTTATAATAGTACATAACATTTGGAGATAAGAAATGAAATGTACCGTTCCTGGAGACGGTAATCCGTACGTACGCGTGAACGCTACTTTCATTTCATTTTTTTGTATTCAATGGAATGAAATAATAATGATATAAAGGTATATTATAATTCCAGTATGATATCATATGTAATACCATGAATTACATCCTTTATACGTCCCACATATGGCATTAACGAATCAAATCACTTTGAGGGGGCGGTAGTCCGCACTTCCTAAAATGAAGATATCGCGTTTACCCATAATGGAAACCATAAAGGTATGCCATAAATAAAAAATAAAGAAGCTTAAGGAAAAAAATAAACATATAAAATATCATATATAAATATAGTGACATATTAATGGCCACCTTTGAAGGTTTTAAAATAATATTGAACAATCATCATTTCGTGAGGCAGTAATTTGCCATCCACAGAAATAGTATGTTCTTTAACCATTAGACGGAGGTGTGTGAAAGTGTATCTACAGTACTTCTTATAAAAACATTTTAGTATATTTAAGATACTGGTGTTGTTACAAAAAAAAGTAATCAAATGAGTTTAGGGTTTTGGAGAAGAAAAATAAATCAAAAGAACACAAGGGAAGACATTACCTTCAAATCGGGTAACTCTCTTTGATTTGAGCTCAAAGGCTTCCTTGGAAAAGATTCGGCCCAATTTGAGGCTTCAATGATGAAGAGAGGGATGTGGAGAGATGAAATGGGCAGGGTTTGGCCGATCCAATGGCTTTATTGGTGTGTGTAAGGTGGTAGAGGTGGGGGCCTTTTATAAGAGGAGAGGAGGGGCACTCTTGAAAAGTTATAAAATATTACTTCATTATAAAATGATTTTCGGATTTAAAAGGTCCCAAAAGAATGTATTTCGAGGATAAGGTGATATGGTTTAGAAATAAACCTATACAATGGGTTTGTGACAAGTATAAGACTTAGATTTTACATTATCATTTCATTTTATTTAAATCGTTAAATAATGAGGTAATCGCTGCATCATCATGGTGTCATAAATAATTTTATATATTTAGTGTCTAAAAGTTATATAAAAATATCATGATGTAGGAAATAATTCTAACTTTCTAATTAATATTTATAGTAAAAAAAATGACTTGTATAGCCCCATGTAAAAATTGTTTTAATAAAACAACACATATTTGTGACATTTTAATTTTAACTTTAAATAAAAAGGTATTAATGTCATTTTCCAAGAAATGTGGCTCCATGGGGTCCCCAAGTTGACCCATGGATTGTATTGGTTGGAATTTACTCATCCAATGAGGGTAGTACATCTTTCTAGGTCATTTCATATTATTAAAACATTATTTTTACCTTAAACTACACTAATTACCTCTAATTGCGATTAAAACAGAAAAGTTACTATTCACCAAAAAAATTATTTTAATCCCATTGAACGAAATTTTACTTCTTAATGACAACCATGTATGTCAGATTTTTTAAATTCAAAACACATAGGTGGTAAAATTTCATTTAAATGAAAAAACAGTTTCTTTAACTACCACTTAGTGTTTTCACTATTCATCAAAAATTGATGTTTTTTAGAAAAATACAAAAAATTCACCCTAAGATATATTTGATATTCCAAATTCAAAAATTATGCCTATTTTACAAAATTAAAAACATATAAGTTACATTAATTAATTTAATAATTAATTTCAGCTGGCATAGTAAATAGCGTGTTTTTATGAAACAATAAGTATCAAAAGATTGACTGTAGTTTAAGTCCAATTTCAAGATGAAATTAAAATCCAATGACCACTATTGGATTAAATGGTAAAAATATATTCTAATTTCACTTTAAAACCAATTCAAAAGATAATATAATCATATAAATATGTTATATTAAAATGAGGTTTTGAATTAAAATACAACATTTTTCACTATTCATTAAAAATGAACATTATCGGATAAATACCAGAAATTTACACAAAATAAATTTTGATGTCCCGATTCTAAAGAAGAATTTTGTTTTGTCAAATATAACACATAAAATTGTCAAAAAGTGGATTTAAAAGAGGTTTGTCATCAAAAGGCGGTTAATCGACCTTTTAAAGAATATTAGAATGTTTACGCTTAAAATTATATTCATTCACATTCTTAATCCTCTAACATTTATTTTAAAAAGTAAAAATATTTTACAAACATATATAATCATTTTTTAGTTATTTCTGTTCATTCCCGCCATTACAACAGCTAGGCGTTAACTACAATTTAAAATAATATTATTTTATTATTAGAGTGCAATGTAAGATTTAAAAGGAACTCATTGTCGTGTATTGGGTACGCCATCGAGCATAGCGTTAACATTAAAGTAATATTAATATTTTTTCAAAAATACTGATAAATATAAAAATGGCATATTCTTTATTTACCTAGGGTGTTACATCCTTCCCCCTTTTTGGGAATTACGTCCTCGCAATTTTTAAAATTGGGCTTGGAAACTTAATTGAAAATCACACAACAAAACAAGAGTCTGTAAAACTATCACATTAAAATAATGAAAGATAATTACAAAGGACTCCCGAGTTAACCCATACTAGGATTCCATGTAGGAAAACATGGATATGGCGGAAAAAAGTGTCATGTTCTGAGGGAGAGTGATAGTAATCATGTATAGGAGAAAGTTTATCATAAGAAAATCACAAACTTTTGATGGGTTAAATGGTATTCGATTCCCCGGTAGGAAAAGTTAACAGACAACATTTTTGTTTTATGTTACTCTTCATTGAGGAATTTATTTTTGAGCTTAAATAAATCATAATGAAACATACTTACTTGTCACGTAGACTTTCAACTTTTACTAGATTCCTTAATCAAACTCATATTTTATCCAAAAGACAAGTATTTAGGAAGACTTGTTTGAATTAAGAGTATTATAATCAACATCTTGAGAATCACCTAATCCACAAAAGAGAACTATATATTTCCCATGTATTTAGACAAATACCAAAACCAAAATTTTTAGTATGAGATCAGATAATCCACAAAAGTATAATCCTTTATAAAAAGAAAAATCTATTCTTAATCTCCAAAATTTGTCCAAAAAAACACAAAGTTCAACGAAGACCATTCGATAAACAATTGTCCATAACATTATTCAAAGTAAACCAAACTAATATTGACACCCAAATATTTGCAGGATTTAATCACATAGTCTTCCAAGGTATAAATTAACTTTTATCTCCAAATAACATCAGTTGCTCTTAAATTCTCATATTGAAAAGTAATTATCCTAATCACATATCCCGGATGATAGGTTAATCATTTCTATAGATAACCCCAAATAAACTTACTCTTGATTCCTAAAATTATCTAAATAAAATAATTAGTCAAACTAACCATGGACTTCACGTAGTCCAGTGGTAGGCGATAAATACTAGTCGCACATTGGTTGTGGTTTCGATTCCCGTAGCTTTTTCTGACACGGCGGGTTGTCACACGGTCTGCGTGTTGTCCTTTTTCCAAAACTACATAATTCTTAAAACATTCCCCAAAACGGGATAAAATATTCAAAAATAATCATAACATATTTTAACCTCAATTTTATCTCATGCCTTTCATTTTCCATCATAACATATAATAACCCATATTTACCTCAAAAGTAAGGATTATATAAACCCAAATGGTTACCTTTATAATTATTACATGAACTTCCTCATCGATTGGTCATCTCATACATGATGCATTACAGAACATACCAAGGTACAAGTGGTTGATCCGGACTCCTGGATAGTTTTTTTAGAACAACCATCAGTTTCCTCATTAAATCCCCCATTTCATCCAGTCTCTTAATCAGAGAACCACCAGAGTTTCCTTCAAACCTATTGTCACTTTGGTGCCTGCTAGATCCATCCATTCACTAAAAATAGAAATGTCAGTGTGAGTATATCAACAAAACCATCATGTACTAATGAGGAAGATAAACACTATTATATAATTACTCATTCACGTTATCTAAAACTAGGACTCTTTCTGAAGTCTTAACCATTATGGTAATGTCACTTATGCCTAGAGAATACCCTAACCTTTAAAGATATCTAAACCGACCTCTGATACCAACTATAAGGCCCCGACCTTAAACCTTACATAATATTGGATTAAATGAATAATTCACATTGAGGATATTTTTAGGTTTAGAGTTTTAGAGAATTATGACATAACTATTTCATCTCAAAAGATTACAAAGGAGACACTTCTACTAAGTTTCCATAAAATAGAAACTCTCAAAAAGAAACATGTCTAGTTCCATGTTTTAGATAGCATGACTTTACCTTGATCCCATCCTTCACCGTATTTCACATTAAGTCCTGTGAAAAACATTTCAAAAAAAACTTGGGTTGAGCATAAATATCTCAGTAAGGGATACACAAAGAATGAAAACTGTTAGTTTTTCAAAACAACAAGTAAACCATGTATACTTTCTCAAAGTAATACTTTTCACCTTTATGAAGAAGTAAAAAACTCTACACTGAATAAAAGATCATTACATACCCTTTTGTAACCAAAAGATTACCATAAAACCATATAAAGAACACATAACATATAGAGGTAACTTGGGACATAATCATACTTAAATTGAATAACCATTCAGTCAACTTCCCCACATACTTAATGGAATATCCATATGGATGACTTCCATACCCAATGCATTGGAGGTTATAATGTAACCACTCATCCTGGTATTCACAGAACCACCCGTCATATGGTTTATCATGTAACCACCCGTAAAATGTCCAAGTACCATCATTACACAGAAAATATTGAAAATATAAACATTTCAATAACAACATTTCTTTTTCAATCACAATAAGTAATTCCAAGATATTGAATTAATCAATCTATTTTCAAAAACCATTTGAAAGATATTTTTGAATCAATGTGTCCCATACCACATTGAAGATTTTAATGGAATTATAATTTTAAAACATTAATGTCCATATAAATAAATATTGAAATCCACATTGAAAACATGGACATTAATGATAAAGATTTAGAATAATAAATATTTAAAACATTTAAAAAGATATTTTTGTTAGAGAGTTTTTAACAAAATAAGACTCTTGAATACAAATAATTGCTGAATAACATTTAATCCAAACATTACAATATCATGAGAGTAAAGGGATTCACGATATAATATGTCAAAGGGCAGTATACACACCATATAAGAGTGAATTGGTGCATAACAACAATGAAGTCTCAATGGAAATGTAAATTGAGATGAAATCCATTATAAAGATGGTATCCTTAAATTAAGGATAAATCTATCAAATAATTATGTGTGAGAAATATAAATACACCAAATATAAGTGGATATTAAGTGTGAAACAATCAGAGGTCATTCACACATATTCATAGGATGACATGTTCAAGAAGTACAAGTTGAACCCCAAAAAATCAAAATTGGGTTAAGACATTCCCTTGTAAAAATTCTACGGCCTAACGGCGTCACATAAAAATTCAGAAAATTTGTCTATGAGAGAGCTAATGGTATCTCATCACATGTACATAAACCTTAAATCAATAAGGATATAGAAGAACATATCCCAACATAATAAGATGTAAATTAAAATACATAACAAAAGAAGTCTTTTAAAATGAGGAGGGTGAAAGGTCCCCGTACCGAGTTGGATAACATTCGAAACGTACACCCCATTGAAGAAGGGGCATACAATGAAGATGTAAATACCCATAAATGAAATTATACTACAAAAAGTGTATAATAATGGGAATTACATACACCAATCAAAGTAAATAGTGGCAATCATATCATAAATTCCACGGGAATAAAAGTGAGATGAAAAATCCCTTTTGAAAATTCAGCATCCTAACGGCGCCACTTAAAACTTCCAAAAATGGATTTATGAGATCAAATAGTGTCTATAATTATATGATCATAAACAATACAGTATTATTAATATAAAATAACATCCCCAAACATAATAAAGATGATCTTAAAATAAATGACATAAAAGAGAGTACTTAAAAAGAAAGAGAGAGGTTGGATCCCTTCTCTCAAGTCTGACTTGTCTTGGTCGTTTCATTATATTCCTGAATAATAAACTTTGTTCAATTTATAATTGCTTAAGGAATTTTTTTAAATATTATTATTCATTTAATATCACATATTATAATGTTATATTAATTGGTTAATAATGTGAGTTCATATCAGACGTTTTTGTCGATGTTTGGTACAGGAGTAAAAATTGAACTTGTTGGAAAATAATTTTCCATGTAGTTATAGGTAAATCATATCCAGAATAGTATTTATGTTTTAAATATCATATATATCCATTATATAATCATTTTATACTATTCCATATCATTTGGAGATAAAAAATTAAAAGCACCGTTCATGGAGACGATAGGTCGTACGTACGCATGAACGCTACTTTCATTTTTTTGTCATATTAATGGAATTAAAACAAAATGAGAGATATATATATATATTATAATTCCAGAATTTTATCCTTCATTTATATGTAATATATTACATATATGTCGATTATATATATGTACTTATAAAAGTACATAACATTTGGAGATAGGAAATGAAATGTACCGTTCAGGGAGACAGTAAACCATACGTACGCATGAATGCTACATTCATTTCTTTTTTTGTATTAAATGGAATTAAATAATAATGATATAAAGGTATATTATAATTCCAGTAGGATATAATATGTAATACCATTAATTCCATCCTTTATATGTCCCAAATATGGCATTAACGAATCAAATCACTTTGAGGGGGCGGTAGTCCGCACTTCCTAAAATGAAGATATCACGTTTACCTATAATGGAAACCATAAAGGTATTTCATAAATTAAAAATTAAGAATCTTGAGGAAAACATAAAAATATTATATATCATATATAAATATAGTGACATCTTAATGGCCACCTTTGAAGGTGTTAAAATAATATTGAACAATCATCATTTCGTGAGGCAGTAATTCACCATCCACAGAAACAGTATGTTCTTTAACCATTGGAAGAAGGTGTGTGAAAGCGTAGGTCAAATCCTTTTTATAAAAATATCCTAGTATATTTAAGATACTGGTGTTGTTACAAAAAAAAAGTAATCAAAAGAGTTTACGGGTTTGGAGAAGAAAAATAAAATAAAAGAACACAATGGAAGACATTACCTTCAAATCGGGTAACTCTCTTGGATTTGAGCTCAAAGGCTTCCTTGGAAAGGATTATGCCCAAAGTGAGGCTTCAATGATGAATAGAGGGATGTGTATACATGAAATGGGAAGGGGTTGGCCGAGCCAAAGGCTTGAGAGGTGTGTGTAAGGTGGTATAGGTGGGGGCATTTTATAAGAGGAGAGGAGGGGCACTCTTGGAAAGTTATAAAATATTACTCTATTATAAAAAGATTTTCGGATTTAAGAGGTACCAAAAGGATATATTTCTAGGATAAGTTGATAAGGTTTCGAAATCCCCCCATAAAATAGGATTGTTACAAGTGTAAGACTTAAATGTTACATTATCATTTTATTATATTTAAATCTTAAAATAATGAGGTAATCACTGCATCATCATGGTGTCATAAATAATTTAATTTATTTAGTGTCTAAAAATTATAAAAAAAATATCACGATGTAGTTAATATTTTTTAGCTTTCTAATTAATATTTATAGTAAAAAATATGACTTGTATAACCTCATATAATTTTTTTAATAAAACAACACATGTTTGTGACATGTTAATTTTAACATTAAATAAAAAGGTATTAATGTCATTTTCCAAGAAAGGTGGCTCCATGGGGTCCACAAGTTGACCCATGGATTTTTTTGGTCGGCCATGACTCATCCAATTAGGGTAGGACATGTGTCTAGGTCATTTCATATTATTAAAACATTATTTTTACCTTAAACTACAATAATTACATCTAATCGCGATTAAAACATAAAAGATACTATTCACCAAAAAAATTAATTTAATCCCATTGAACCACATTTTACTTCTTAATGACAACCATGCATGTCGGATTTTTGAAATTCAAAACATAGAGGTGGTAAAATTTCATTTAAACGAAAAATCAGTTTCAATAACTACCACTTAGTGGTTTCACTATTCATCAAAAATTGACGTTTTTCAGAAAAATACCAAAAATTCACCCTAAGCTATATTTGATATTCTGAATTCAAAAATGATGCCTATTTTAAAAAATTCCAAACATATAAGTTACATTAATTAATTTAATAATTAATTCCCGCTGTCATGGAAAATAGTGTGTTTTTTATGAAATAATAAGTATCAAAAAATTGACACTAGTTTAAGTCCAATTTCAAGATGAAATTAATTCCAACGAACACTATTGGATTAAATGGTAAAAATAAATTCTAATTTCACTTTAAAACCAATTTAAAAGATAATCTAATCATATAAATAAATTATATTAAAAAGCGGTTTTGAATTAAAATACAACATTTTTCACTATTCATTAAAAATAATCTTTATCAGATAAATACCAAAAATTTACCCAAAGTAAATTTTGATGTCACGATTCTAAAGAAGAATTTTATTTTTTCAAATATAACACATAAAATTGTCAAAAAGTGGATTTAAAATAGGTTCATCATCAAAAGGCGGTTAATCGACCTTTTAAAGAATTTTAGAATTTTTACGCTTAAAATTGGATTCATTTTCATTTTTAAGCCTCTAACATTTATTGTAAAAAGTAAAAATATTTGACAAACATATATAATTATTTTGTAGTTATTTATTTTCATTCCCTCCATTACAATGGCTAGGAGTTATCTATAATTTAATGTAATATTATATTATTATTAGAGTGAAACGTAAGATTTCAAAGGAACTCGTTGTCACGTATTGGGTACTCCATCGAGCATAGCATTCCATTTAATGTAATATTAATATTTAATTCAGAAATATGGATAAATATAAAAATGTCATATTATTTATTTACCTGGGGTGTTACATCCTTCCCCCTTTTGGGAATTTCGTCCTCACAATTTTTCAAATTGGGCTTGGAAACTTCATTGAAAATCACACATCGGAACAAGAGTCAGTAAAACTATCACTTTAAAATAAAGAAAGAGAATTACAAAGGTCTCCCGAGTTAACCCATACTAGGATTCCATGTATGAAAACTTGGATATGGAGGAAAAAAATGGTCATGTTCTGAGGGAGAGTGATAGTAAACATTTCTAGGAGAAAGTTAACCACATGAAAATCACAAACTTGTGATGGGTTAAACAGTATTCGATTCCGGAGTAGGAAAAGTTAACATACAACATTTTTTTTAAGTTACTCTTCATTGGGGAATTTATTTTTGAGATTAACTGAATCATAATGAAACATACTTACTTGTCACGTAGACTTTCAACTTTTACAAGATTCCTTAATCAAACTCATATTTTATCCAAAAGACGAGTATTTAGGATGACATGTTCGCATTAAGAGTACTATAATCAACTTCTTGAGAATCACATAATCTACAAAATAGAACTATATATTTCCCATGTATTTAGACAAAAATCAAAACCAAAATTGTTAGTATGAGATCAGATAATCCACAAAAGTATAATCCTTATTAAAAAGAAAAATCTATTCTTAATCTCCAAAATTTGTCCAAAAAAAACCCAATGTTCAACGAAGACCATTCGATAAACAATTGTCTATAAAATTCTTCAATGTAAATCAAACTAAGATTGAAACCCAAATATTTGAAAGATTTAATCACATAGTCTTCCAAGTTACAAATTTACTTTTATCTCTAAATAACAATAGTTGCTATTAAATTCTCATATAGAAAAGTAATTAACCTAATCACATATCTCCGATGATAGGTTAATCATTTCCATAGATAACCCAAAATAAACATACTCTTGATTCCTAAAATTGTCTAACTAAAAATAATTAGTCAACTAACCAGGGACTTCACGTAGTCCAGTGGTAGGTGATTAATACCAGTCGCACATTGGTTGTGGGTTTGATTCCTGCAGCTTCGTCCGACGGGACGGGTTGTCACACAGTCTGCACGTTGTCCTTTTTCCAAAACTACATAATTATTAAAACATTTCCCAAAACGAGATAACATCTTCAAAAATAATCATAACATATTTTAACCTCAAGTTTATCTCATTCCTTTCATTTTCCATCATAACATATAATAACCCATAATTACCTCAATAGTAAGGATCATATAAACCCTAACAGTTACCTTTATAATTATTACTTGAACTTCCTCATCGATTGGTCATCTCGTACATGATGCATTACAAAACATTCCAAGGTACAAGTGGTTGATCAGGACTCCTTTATAGCTGTTTTAGAACAACCACGAGTTTCCTCATTGAATCCCCCATTTCATCCAGTCTCTTAATCAGACAACCACCACAGTTTCCTTCAAACCTATTGTCACTTTGGTTCCAGCTAGATCTATCCATTCACTAAAAACAGAAATGTCAGTGTGAGTATATCAACAAAACTATCAGGTACTAATGAGGAAGATAAACACTAAGATATACTTACTCTTTCACTTTATCTAAAACTAGGACTCTTTCTGAAATCCTAACCATTATAGTAATGTCACTTATGCCTAGAGAATACCCTAACCATTAAAGTTATCTAAACCGACCTCTGATACCAACTATAAGGCCCCAGACTTAATCCTTACTTAATATTGAATTAAATGAATAATTCACATTGAGGATCATTTCAGGTTTAGAGTTTTAGAGAATTAAGACATAACTATTACATCTCAAAATATTACAAATCAGACACTTCTACTAAGTTTCCATAAAATAAAAACTCTTAAAAATAAACATGTATTGTTCCATGTTTAAGATAGCGTGACTTTCCCTTGATCCCATCCTTGACCCTATTCCACATTAAGTCCTGTGAATTTTTTTTTAAAAAAACTTGGGGTGAGCATAAATAGCTCAGTAAGGGATACATAAAGAATGAAAAATATTAGTTTTTCAAAACAACAAGTAAACCATATATACTTTATCAAAGTAATATTTTTCACCTTTATGAAGTAGTAAAAAACTCTTCACTGAATAAAAGATCATTACATACCCTTTTGTAACCAAAATATTACCATAAAACCCATATAAAAAACACATAACATATAAACGTGACTTGGGACATAAACATACATAAATGGAATAACCATTCGGTCGAATTCCACACATACTTAATGGAATAGCCATACGGCCGACATCCATACCCAATGAATTGGAGGTTATAACATAACCACCCGTCCTGGTATTCATGACACCACCCGTCATATGGTTTATCACATAACCACCCGTAAAATGTCCATGTACCATCATTACACATAAAATATAAAAAATATAAACATTTCAATAACAAAATTTCTTTTGCAATCACAATAAGTAATTTCAAGTTATTGAATTAATCAATCCACTTTCAAAAACCATTTAAAAGAGATTTTTGAATCAAAGTGTCCCATTCAACTTTGAAGCTTTTAATGGAATTATGTTTTTAAAACATTAATGTCCATATAAATAAATACTGAAAACCACTTTGAAAACATGGACATTAATGATAAATATTTAGAATAATAAATCTTTAAAACATTTAAAATGATATTTTTGTAAAAGAGTTTTTAACAAAATGAGAGACTCTTGAATACAAATAATTGTGGAATAACATTTAATCCGAACTTTATAATATCATGAGAATAAAGGGATTCATGATATAATATGGCAAAGGACAGTATACACACCATATAATATTGAATAGGTGCATAACAACAATGAAGTCTCAATAGAAATGTAAATTGAGGTGAAATCCATTATAAAGATGGTATCCTTAAATTAAGGACAAATCTATCACATAATTATGTGTGAGAAATATAAATACACCCAATATAAGTGGATATTTAGTGTGAAACAATAATATTTCATTCACACATATTCATAGGATGACATGTTCAAGAAGTACAGGTTGAACCCAAAGAAATCGAAATTGGGTTAAGACGTTCCCTTGTAAAAATTCGACAGCCGAACGACATCACTTCAAAATTCAGAAAATTAGTAAATGAGAGAGTGAATGGTATCGAATCACATGGAAATAAACATTACATATATAAGGATATATAAGAACATATCCCAACATAATAATATGTAAATTAAAAGACATAACAAAAGAATTCTTTTAAAATGAGGTGGGTGAAAGGTCCCTGTACCGAGTTGGGTAACTTTCTAAACGTACACCCCATGGAAGAAGGGTCATACAATGAAGATGTAAATAACCATAAATGAAATTATACTACAAAAAGTGTATAATAATGTTCATTACATACACCAATCAAAGGAAATAGTGGCAAACATAACATAAATGTCACGGGAATAAAAGTGAGATGAAAAATCCCTTATGAAAAATTGGCAACATAACAACGCCACTTAAAACATCCAAAAATGGATTTATGAAATCAAATAGGGTCTCCCATAATATTAACATAAAAATTAAAGTATTAGAAATATAAAATAACAACCCCAAACATAAGAAATTTGAGCTTAAAAGAAATGACATAAAAGAGAGTACTTAAAAAGAAAGAGAGAGGTTGGATCCCTTACTTCAAGTCTGACTTGTCTTCTTCATTTCATTATATTTTTGAATAATAAACATTGGTAAATTTATAATTTATTAAGGACTTATTTTAAAAATTATTATTCAGTTCATATCACATATTATAATTTTATAATAATTGTTTAATAATGTGAGTTCATATCAGACATTTTTGTCGATGTTTGGTACATGAGTAAAAATTGAACTTGTTGGAAAGAATTTTCCATGTAGTTATCGGTAAATCATATCCAGAATAGTATTAATAGTTTAAATATCATATATATCTATTATATAATCATTTTATAATATTCCATAGCATTTGGAGATAAAAAATTAAAAGCACCGTTCATGGAGACAGAAGGCCGTACGTACGCATGAACGCTAATTTCATTTTTTTGTCATATTAGTGGAATTAAAAAATATGAGATATATATATATATATATATATTATAATTCCAGAATGATATACTTAATTTAGATGTAATATATTACATATATATCCATTATATGTATCTACTTATAATAGTACATAACATTTGGAGATATGAAATGAAATGTACCATTCATGGAGACGGTAAGACGTACGTATGCATGAACGCTACTTTCATTTCTTTTTTTTGTATTCAATGGAATGAAATAATAATGATATAAAGGTATATTATAATTCCATTAGTATATCATATGTAATACAATTAATTCCATCCTTTATACGTCCCACATATGGCATTAACGAATCAAATCACATTGAGGGGGAGGTAGTCCGCACTTCGTAAAATGAAGATATCGCGTTTAACCGTAATGGAAACCATAAAGGTATGCCATAAATGAAAAATAAATAAGCTTAAAGAAAACATAAACATATTATATATCATATATAAATATAGTGAAATCTTAATGTCCACCTTTTAAGGTGTTAAAATAATATTGATTAATTATCGTTTCGTGAGGCAGTAATTCACCATCCATTGAAACATTATGTTCTTTAACCATTAGACGGAGGTGTGTGAAAGTTTAGCTAGAATACATATTATAAAAACATCCTAGTATATTTAATATATTGTTTTTGTTACAAATAAAAGTAATCAAAATAGTTTAGGGGTTTGGAGAAGAAAAATAAAACAAAAGACCACAAGGGAAGACATTACATTCAAATCGGGTAACTCTCTTTGATTTGAGCTCAAAGGCTTCCATGGAAAGGATTATGCCAAAAGTGAGGCTTCAATGATGAAGAGAGGGATGTGGAGAGATGAAATGGGCAGGGTTTGGCCAGGCCAAAGGCTTGAGAGTTGTGTGTAAGGTGGTAGAGGTGGGGGCCTTTTATAAGAGGAGAGGAGGGGCACTCTTGGAAAGTTATAAAATATTACATTATTATAAAATGATTTTCCGATTTAAAAGGTAACAAAAGGATATATTTCAAGAATAAGGTGATAAGGTTTTGAAATAAACCCATACAATAGGTTTGTGACAAGTTTATGACTTAGATTTTACATTATCATTTCATTTTATTTAAATCGTTAAATAATGATGTAATTGCTGCATCATCATGGTGTCATAAATAATTTAATTTATTTAGTGTCTAAAAGTTATAAAAAAATACCATGATGTAGTAAATCTTCATACATTTATAATGAATATTTATAGTAAAAAATATGACTTGTATAACCCCATGTAAAAATTGTTTTAATAAAACAACACATGTTTGTGACATTTTAATTTTAACTTTAAATAAAAAGGTATTAATATCATTTTACAAGAAAAGTGGCTCCATGGTGTCCCCAAGTTGACCCATGGATTGTATTGTTCGGAAATGACTCATACAATGAGGTTAGGACATGTGTCTAGGTCATTTCATATTATTAAAACATTATTTTTACCTTGAACTACACTAATTACCTCTAATCGCGATTAAAACTTAAAAGTTACTATTCACCTAATTTTTTTTAATCCCATTAAACCAAATTTTACTTCTTAATGAAAACCATGTCTGTAGGATTTTTGAAATTAAAAACACAGAGGTGGTAAATTTTCATTTAAATGAAAATCAGTTTCTTTAACTACCACTTAGTGGTTTCACTATTCATCAAAAATTGAAGTTTTTCAGAAAAATACCAAAAATTCACCCTAAGATATATTTGATATTCCGTATTCAAAAATGATGTATATTTTAAAAAATTCAAAAAATATAAGTTACATTAATTAATTTAATAATTAATTTCCGCTGTCAGAGCAAATAGCGTGTTTTTATGAAATAATAAGTATCAAAAGATTGACACTAGTTTAAGTCCAATTTCAAGATGAAATTAATTCCAACGATCACTATTGGATTAAATGGTAAAAATATATTCTAATTTCATTTTAAAACCAATTAAAAAGAAAATATAATCATATAAATAAATTAGATTAAAAAGAGGTTTTGAATTAAAATACAACATTTTTCACTATTCATTAAAAATGAACTTTATTAGAAAAAATACCAAAAATTTACACAATGTAAATTTTAATGTCCTAATTCTAAATAAGAATTTTATTTTGTCAAATATAACACATAAAATTGTCAAAAAGTGGATGTAAAAGTGGTTCTTCATCAAAAGGTGGTTAATCCACCTTTTAAAAAATAAGAGAATGTTTACGCTTAAAATTGGATTCATTCGCATTTTTATTCCTCTAACATTTATTGTAAAAAGTAAAAATATTTTAAAAACATATATATTCATTTTGTAGTTATTTATGTTCATTCCCGCCATTACAATGGCTAGGCGTTAACTACAATTTAAAATAATATTATTTTATTATTAGAGTGCAACGTAAGATTTCAAAGGAACTCGTTGTCGCGTATTGGGTACGCCATCGAGCATAGCGTTCCATTTAAAGTAATATTAATATGTTATTAAAAAATATGGATAAATATAAAAATGTCATGTTCATTATTTACATGGGGTGTTACATGTATAAAGCTTGTGTTACTCTCAACCATCAATATTTCTTCTCCCAACATCCCCACGATATATTAGTTCAGTTATAGGATGTCTTGTGCTCCTTATGGATAAGAAATCCATTTAAGTAGAGATCCATAGATGGATGTTATTTCCGGGGGAGGAAAGAGGTCAACCATAGGTCTGGTAGTCATACATTTAGAATACATCAGTGACATATAGAATTTTATATTATATATTAGTATATATTTATTTAAAATGCAGAAAGTTTTTTATTTTATACCAGCTAATACTGACCCATAAATTACAATTTTTGATATTTATAAGAAGATGTATTCGGATCCCCATATAAGAGATGTTATAGGAGAATGACAATGCCATATAGTGGATAATGATTTTATTGAACAATGTTATCAATATTTATATTTTTATTTTTTCACTGTATTTAATGGAAACAAATGAGGCTAGGTCTTTTCATTTATGGGATAGTCATTCTGAGGCCCAACAAGATTTGACAACTAATTTATGTTTTAATGAGAGGGAATGGATTCATGTGACATCATAGGGTGTCAAGAAAGGTTGAATGATTGTTTTTGGTTCTCGACAAACACCTAAAGTTATTATGGTACATCTGTGATGGAATCAGTGAGAGTGAAGGGAGGTCGGGGAGAGTCTTCATCTACATCGTCATCCTCTGTACATTATGAGGAGATGTTGAGAGCTCAGGATGTGAGGATAAAATATATGCATAAGTAAGGGGAGGAAAATGTTGAGAAGCATCATCTGAAAGATGATGATATAATGGAGTATATTTGGATACTTGAGTGTGGCATTGGTATAGAGTTTCCTCCCCCATGTCCATCAAGTGATCCGCCACCACCTGATGCCAGTTGATGATTTCTAAATATTTTCATGATTATTTTGTAATTTGGGTTGACATAAATATTATATTTGAAATGATGTATTACATTAATGTTTGTTTTAATTTATTTTTTTATTTTATTTTAAATATTTTTATTTTTATTTATGTATTAATAATATATTTATTTATTTATTAGGTTACTTGCGATAACTATATTTGTAATTCCTTCATCCACGATGGGCTATTTGTGATAGACACCAATAAAAAAATAATTTTTGATGAAAGTACGTCACAAATGCACCGTAAAAATTATAAGAAATTCTTGTTTTTTGTTATACCTTATATTTTATTTTAACCCCCTCATTTAAATTTTTTTACACTAACTGGGGTAAATAATATTTACAGTACTTACTATTCATAGGGAAAAGAATAATTGTGGCATCACTAATTCTTTTCCAAATTCCAATTTCATATTTTGAAAAAAAAACGTTACAAAATTAAATTCTTATAAGTGGATGAAATTTATTTTAATATAATATAGTAAAATTTAGTGATATCTATTTTATGGAAAATACTCCATCATGTAAATGATTGAATTTAGTCATGTTCCATTCCATGTAAAAACCATTTAATGAAAGTGAACTTATTTTATTCAGTATATTATAATCAAATTTATTTAAAATTATTATAATATAGTGATTAATTTAATTTATTATGATAAAACTTATTTTACACCGAAAATAAATTTTTCATTAAAATATTTATTTGAACATTCAATGATTTCATTTTCATTTCGATAGCATTGATAACATATGAATTCATTTCATTCATTTTAAAAACAACAATTTTCAAATGTTTAATGCTCTAAAATGTAATAAAATAGATATAAATATGAAATTATGATAATAAATTAACACAAAATAGTTCTATAAGATCAATAGTATTACATAAATGAAATATAAATTATTTTCAAAAATTATATGCCATATGATGTGGATAATTTTATAATGTATAATAACTTATCATATATGATTATGTTTTAATTAATCATTATATATTGAATTCATTCATTTAATGAATATAAATATATTATAATATTTTAGGGTTCTATATTCTAACCCACATAGAAAAGAATTGTCCATTGAAATTACCTCACTCAAATACAAACAATTAGGGAATGATCTGCCTCATCAAATAATTGGGTTCACACATAGCATCCTCAAATTTAATTCCTCAAGAAAACCATAACCTAGTGAGTATTCATGTTTTTATTACATTATATCAATTATAAATAGTTTATAAAAGTTGTTAATAAAAAGTGCGATAATTGTATAATGGTTGAACCACTTAGTTTATTACTTGTGAGGGATCTAGTATTGACATTCTCAAAAGAGATACACGTAACACATCATGATCATAGGAGAGGTTCATTAGAAACACTATGATATAATACACAATTATGATACTATCAAGACTCTACTAGGGACCAATTTAGCCATTACCTATCTTCAACATCATTCTAAATCCTATATCCTTATTCTGAGGACATATTCAATAGAAATTCTAATAACTGACATTGAATTATAGTATTATCTATTGATTTTATGTATAAATATTTCTTTCAAATAGGGGTTTTCTTGATTCATTTCCGAATACATATAAACTTCTCTATATTTCGTTAATTATCTAGAGTCCAAGTATAATTTTTTAAATAACTTTATTTATCTATGATAGTGTTCCAAAAATCCAAAATATATATTTTCACAAGGATCCATCTAAAATCGAGAGTTAATGTTATTTTTAAGAAATTTAGACTAGAGAAATATATTATTTCCAACCTAAAATGAATCCTTAATAAATTTTTTCAGAATTTCTTATTTTGTGTGAATATTTTTCTTAGGTTGACCAACTTTTTTATAATGATATATAATGACAATGATCGGCCCCATATTCAAATCATATTGTATTCTTCTCCTGAACATCAAGTTAAACCTTGGACCATGATCATATATGATTTATATTGGTACTATGTGACACCATATAACATCCTTAACATATAACCTAATGAATTGATAATGAGAAAAATATTATTTTATTGTAATTAATGGTGTTATTTTCATAAGGTTATCAACTATAACCCAAATTGTATTTTGAACATTGAATTTCGTTGGCAATCCGATGAAAAAATTCATGGTGAGTTTTCCCCATTTCCACTTGGGTATGTGCAGTGGATGTAAGATCCCTTCAAAAATATATCTAGTATCCATACCATGTTTTCATACAGTGCACTTACATATATACTATACAACATCACTTTTAAGTTATCTCGCCATAAATGCACATTACTATATTTATTCAAATTTTAACATCAAGGACGAGTAGTTAATTATGTACTATGATCATATCTAAATTCAATTTCTATAATTCAGTTATTGATGGGCCATATAATTTCTTCATAGACATGATCATTCAATCATGTTCAAAGTTTAACTTTATAATAATCCTTAATATTTTTTACAATTCTACATATCCCTCATACACGTCTTTAATAATAACATGAGTCGATGATTGAACATTTAGCTAGGAATGAGAAGATATTTTTTCACAATATAATTGATTCTAGTAACATAAACTATAAATCAATAATAATAAGATCACATTGAATCATCTTCATGGACAAAATATCATGGGCTTTCTATCTCAAAGTAGTAGGAATCTTGTTCTCATTCCCAATAGGTAATATATTGAGTAGTCATAATATTTAATTCTTTATAACCATATTGTTTGATTCATATTCAACTCATCCTATGTGAATATATGATTCAATATTTTATTATTTGTATATATATCAAACCCTTCACTATGATGATAACTTATCATATTCATTAATGAAAAAATTACTATCACCATTTCAAAAACATGGGTTCAGTGATATTATTAACGATAATTTTTCATGATTAATAATAAAATTTATGGAATTTTAGATGAGAACACTTCCTAGTACCAACATGGAGGCACCAATATAGATTTAAACCCCCTTCCACTATAGGGTAGTGAGATAAATGGAACACTGAACAACAATATATTAAGTTCTCTGAATTTCTATTATCATTCACATATAAAATTGAACTTCTATCCATTCAGAATTGTCTTTTTTAGTGGACATTGTTTCCATGAGAAATTTATCACAAATCATCAAAAATATCCAAAAAATCATAAAAACTACATATCATAGTCAATTTGGTTGGTCTAGTATCTCTTTTGATATCATTTATATTTTATTGAACAACTAATATCCAATATATTTTAATTACATGACCAAATAATGATATATTTTATAGCTATAATTATCATTTACTAAAATTTTCATACAGATTTTCCAACCTCATGCTCATGAACATAATCCTTATATACCTTTTATTCCCTTACTTTTCCCGTAGATATATAATGTTATCATTTATAATGACTACAAAAAACTTATCAAGCTAATATATAATGATTCTATTCATCATATTCATGGAGATATATGGGGGATTGGTAATTCAAATTAGAATTAAAATAAATATGTAATAACCTACCTCATACAAAAAAAATTCCTTGAATATATCCTCTTTTTTACCATCAAAAAGTGATATATAGGTTGAACATAAATATTTGATAATTATTGATCTAATTGTATTTCATAAAAAAAGTAACATCAATATGGGACATAGTGTATTTTTTCTTGTTAGTAATATTATGAATTTCAGGACAATCACTTCAAAGTTTCATTAACCTATATTTATTCTTAACCAAATAAATTAGTGTACCCCTTGGTGGTTCACGTGGATGAATGAATCCCTTACCAACATTCTCTAAGATTTTATTATTTAATTCTAGAAAGTCAATTAGTTCTATTCAATAATGATTCATTCAAATAGTTATATCACAAATTATGTTTTCTACTAAGAACTCAACTTCATGATTCATGTGAGGACTAAAAAACTGGTCAAAAAATACATTATCACATTACCAAAAACAATATTATCCTAAATTTTTTTCTACCCAATATTTTTATATGTTTACTCCTCATGAATAGTAAATAATACCCAGAAAATTGATGTAGATTCCTTTATTAGTTCATAATTATCCCCACAATTATATAAAAATAGGGGTTGATTTTGAATATAAAAAATCAGTACCCATCCACATAAATGGAAATTTTCACTAATGCAAGTGATCCAATCCTTGTAGAAATTCTCATCAAATTACACTATCTAGAGAAAAACAAGATTTCTAAGAAGTAAATTCCTACAAAATCATATTATAGTAGAGATAAATACATGTTCTACAACAGTCATACCATTATGAATATTCATATATAATTGAACATCTAATATTTAATATGGTGAAGTGATACCCCTAAAAAATTAATTAGATATAAATCAATGGGTAGAGTAAGAATAAAAGAAGACATTTTTTGTTATAGAAGGAATGATAATTGTACCTTTCAATATTTCATTCATATGACCCACTTTATTATTATAATTTCATATTGTTTACTTTGATAACTTAGCATAAAATGTTTTTTATGTTGACTATAATCACTAAACCTTGGATCCGATCATTGTTTTTGATAATAAGTGTAATACATAAAGTAATAGAATTATAGTGTTGTTGATGGATTAAATGTATCATTACCGACATTATTTTCATTTATTTTTTCTAAAAACCTCTTCAGTATTCACTTTTTTATGTACATCCTTTCCACACATGTCATATTTACCATTAGATTTGTGAAAATATCCCAATGATTTTTCCAAAACTTCTAAAAAAAGGAATATTAATTTCCTTTCCACTATAGGTTATGTTAATATAATTTCCTCGAAATTCAATCATTCTGTTGTTATGAATACCATTTGATTGTTTACACTCCATTTCTACATTGAGAGAGCATAAAAATGTTAATTTATAGGTATTAATGTCCCTTATGCCTAGGTACTTTTGATATCTTGGTTTTAACCCACAAAAGGTTTAATGAATTAATCATTTTGAATTGATGATTAAACTATAAATGAACTTTGAATGTCCTGTAAAACATTCCTCATTGGTATAAATATATTTAAAAACATAATTATATATCTTATTGCATTCCCATTCCATTTTCATGTGATTAGTTTTGGGAAAGAAATTAATGAAAAATACCCTCTTAAACACATCCAATTCCATGGAATCAATTTATTAGTACTACCTCATATTATAAATATGGTTCTATAATATATATATCTTTAATTATATATTATAAAATTCTAATAGAAAGTACTCTTAATGAAAAACTGGAGAATGTAAAATATCCTATCAATGGAACCGATCCATTACTCGTCCACTAGTGGATCTGATGAAGACGCTGAAAGAAAGAGGTAGTTTCCTTAGGAATGAATCAGTAGTGAATTAGTCACTCATTTTCTCATATGGAGTCTCAATTTAAATTCTTTATTGAGTGTGTTTCATGATTATATCAATGCGTTATTTCATTCAAACTCCAATACATCGTTTTTTGTAATGTGGAAAATCATTTCATTGACCCCACATTTATAGTTAGCATGATTACTCATGGTTCCATCCATTTACTATGATCATTAAATATAATATAATACAAATTCAATAATAATCAGATGAGAAAAGATTTTTTCATTAAATTTATTCCTACAATTTTATAAAATTTTAGAACTTATCAACATCATACATTTTTAGGTTCACTCTATATCACATTCAATTAATTTAAGGGTTTATTGTTGTATATCCACATTTTCATCATAACTAAATATAAAAAATAAAATTAACACTATATTGATAAAAACTATGGTGATTAGGGAATATAATACATAAATATTTATTTTTTTAGGGAATAGTCCTTGAATTTTATAATAATAAATTCTATATAACCATAAATTATTTTTTCAATTGGGAACTAGTACATAATAAACTTATTTCATGATAGATATTAAACCTACCCAAGAATTTTATTCTCTCAAAGAACCCTTATATAAATAAAATAATTAAAACCATATTTTATAACCATGGGACAACATAAATACAAGAACGATTTAGATCATGTCCTCAGTAAGGATAAACACAGGGGATAACAATAAATGATCACATGAAATCATAAAGTTATGTGAGTGTGATCATATCATGTGATTTCATACCCAATGTTCATAGCTCTTAAATTAGGATTCACGGTAAAAACATTTTCATTTAAAAATATAATGTTCATAAGTGTTTGGTATCATCATTAATTAATTGTTGGAAACGAAATAGTATTATTAGAATAGTAACATTTCACAGGGTCATTGTAAACCCGTTTGGTTCAGTCATCCATGCTTCTAGTGTTTACCTTGGTCTTTTGAATCCGTCATTGATGAAGCATCCACTGTTCTCAAGGGGATCATTTTGTGCATGTATCATGGTATTGTGTTGAAATAGGTTGAATCTAAATCATATAGACTTTAATAATCCATCAAGGGAAAAATATAAATCCCATGGTATATCATTTATATTGTCTTCAAATGCAAAAACCTATTCTCAGTGACATGACAGTTTCCCACACATAGACAAAGAGATATATGGTGGCCTAATTCATGGCCTCACATTCCACCTTTGACTTTCCTTATAACTTTTTTCATCCCTACTATCCCTAACCACAAATTTTTTAATCATGTAAGAGATGATACCTTGTGGCTTCAATATATTAGACCATCATGATAGTTTTGGGCATGACTCCACTCCTTAATAATCATTATAAATATTTGATGGATAATATTATATAATAATTTAATTAGTAAATCATTACTTCTAACACTATCATAATGGGAAAATGAATATTTTGTATTGAAATCAATCTTATTTTACATCATTACCTTATTTATGATTCACCCCCAAGAATAATATAATGTACGGAGTCCATTAATGAACTTAGTTCGCTCCCTATTCTACTCAATATCATTTCATGAGATATAAATAATTAAACAATGAATAATATGGAATTAATGGAACCACCAAACACATAATGAAACTCATACATATGTGTTCCATAAGATAACAAAAACAATAATCAATTTATTATGGCATAACCCATGGAAAAGAAAAAACATTCATAAACAGTTTATCATCACATTAAAATAATTAATCCAAAGAAGGAACATAGGTGTTATCATTATAAAAATAATCCCAATAATATATAAAATAACTAATTTATTTTCACAAATATGAGTATACAATTAAAATATCATTTGATCTTTTTTTGAAAAACACGGTGCGAATATAATTTTCTGTTATTATCACAAGAACTAAAAATTTATATATTTTTTATAAAAATATTATATTTGAAAATAAGAATGGAAAATTATAAAAAATCTTTTTTACTAAAATTATCGATATTGGAAAAATTTATTTGTTTGATAATCCTTAAAAAATATTCATTTCACAATATTTATAAAAAGTCCAAAAGTACATCATTCTGAAAATGACTACAAGATTCCTTTTAAAACATTTAATATAAAGTCAAATATGGTTTAAAATGACCATAAATAATCCTTTTAACAATGAAATTAACATTACATAAATAATTTTAACTATCATGAACATGTATAAAAAATATTTCCCAAAGAGGAAAAGTTGTTGGATTTTATTAATAATATTTTCATGATCCATTTAAGTACCAATGAAAGGAGAATGAAAAAAACTTGAGAACGCGTGAAATATATCAAGGATAATAAAATTTATTGAGATCATAGATATAGAACATATAATTCTCATAGTGGATATTAATTAAAAAAAATCTAAAATAAAAATGAGATAAAAAATAATCCCTAACATCTCGTTCAGATTTCATCATATGATCACTTATGTTCCTATATAATAAAGATATATTTATTATAAATCTATACGAAAAACATAATAAAATATATTATACAATATATAATTAACTTATTATTTCCAATTTCTTATTTATTAAAAATTTATCATTAAAATCACAATTAGGTGAAAAATAGTTCATTTTCCATTAATGTTTTTGTACAATATTTCATGTTGATTGACCTTGGTCATTAAATCATGATATCCCTAATATAAACCATGTTATAAGTACCTTATTTAATTTTTATATAATCTTTTATAAGAATTATTATTATCTTGTGATGTTAAATTAACTAAATTACTTCGTCTAGATGGTAGTTTGCACATATGCGTGAGTATTGTTTTAATCATCTAAAACAATTAATGAAAATGAGATAAATAATAATATATAATAATAAAAGAATAATAGTATCGTATGTATCATAAATATTCATTAAATTCACCCATATTAAAATCCAATTATGTAGGACCTGAAAAATTAATCATATCACTTCACCATGGTGGTAGTCCATACAAACACACAAGAAACATTATAATTTCTCAGAGGATTGATCATTGGTAATAAATGGATATATATTTAACACAAAATTTTTTATTATAGAATATATAATATTTTAAAATTATTAATATAGTTATATAATATTTTTAATGTTTATGGATGGAATAAACTCATATTATATCAACAATAAAAATTACAACTTCTTTAGGAATCATAATTTAGCTAACACCTTAATCCTTTAGTTATTGGACTTTTAGGACGACTGGATACTCTAGTAAATAGGGAATTAATTTATGAAGATACTTTGAAAACAAATATCAAATTGAAATGTGTCACCCTAAATCAATGATATACCTATTTTATTATTATTATTATTATTATTATTAAATATATAGTGTTAATTCCTAATAATTCATGAATTTTGAACAAAGGAAGAAATAATTTTATAATTATACCACTTTATCATTTCAGATTTTAAAAATAGTAGATCATAAATAATATATAAAACTCATGAAATTCTCAATTAACACTAATGGAACTCCACCCATAATTATAATATGGTTGAACGTATAGCCCTGCAACAGTGGATACTACAGAATACAAAAATAAATAGCCAGAGGAATAAAGAGGTTACTAAGAACAAGATGAATATATAAATCCATTTTTATGTAAGAACTTGAATTCGGTAAAAATATATTATTTCTGAATGTCTTCGAACCTTGTATTTATAAAGAACCTTTTTTGTGATCATTGGTAAAAATGTAGCAGTTGGAAGTTTTAAAAACATCTAGATGTAATTTAAATTTAAAATGATTTTTAAATAATAATTGAAAATAAAAAAATGATAACCTATAATGATATATGTTAATTAATACTTATACATTAAATGTTTTATATTATAATATATTTAATTTATCAAGATTGTAATTTTATATAAAAATTTTAAAATTTGAATGACAAATTAGTTTTTTTAAACCAAATGGTCCAAATTATGTCATTAAAGTGATAAAAATGTATTTATGGTAAATTAATTTTATTCACATTTTAGAATTCATTTTATAAAAAAGTGTGAGGAGAACCCACCATAAACAATGAATCCTATATTCCATGATTGATTTAGGGGTTTTACTCTATGGTATAAGATAATCATGGGAAATATATATTCCATTCCTATGTATATAGGTTAGAAGAATACTATTTCGAGTATAGGTGGGCCGAAGCCTGGGTCTTAGACCATGTTTAAGGCTCCTGATGTGTGTGCTTGTGATTTTGAAGCAACATAGGCATGTCAGACCTTATAAGTCATCCACTGAAACGAATTGGTATTAAGTTGGGATGATCCTAACATGATATATATCATTCCATGGGGCTTGATCTTCGTAGATGTTAATTCTTTTCCAAAAATCAAGATCAGATTTTATATTTATTTAACTTTTTACCTGAATTCTAGTTTTTTGATCTACTTGAGCTCATCTGAGTTATCCAACTCTATCCTCAAAAGTATTACCCATTTAAACCATCCCTGATTCATTGAACCAAATGTCCTCAACCCATTGTTCACTTTTTTTCCACTCTCAATGTCCCCTCATCCATGGCTCATCTTTGTTTTATCATCGATAACAAATTACATAAGTGATGACTTCATTGAAATTGGTCCATTGATGAATTCCTCATCCGCTCTCTTATTCATGTGGATGTTATATATTTATATATTATATTTTCTATATTACAAAAAAAAATTCTGATAATAATGTTCAAAAAATCCCAATTAACACCATTGTCTATTTGTTGGGACTGCTTTTATAATCTCCCTTCTTTTTTTAAATAACCAAACATGTAATTTAATAAATATTTAAATATGATTATTAGAATGTCCTAAGAAATTGGTAGAGTCATCAGGTGAATTTTTTTCCAATTACATAGTTATAAATTCATTAATGATTTGTATATTATAAAAATTTATGTATCTTTTATATAAGACCTCTTTTGAACACCCAAAATGACTTTATTATTCTTCTCCCCATGTTTCTCCTCCTTCAAACATGCTTTTGTTTAACATAATTTCTCTTCTACTTTCAAATCACATAAGGGTTTTATTTCATTATATAAATTTATCAATAATTCATTTATAATGTATATTTATATATGTATATATATATATAAATATTTATGTCTATTTATTTTAATTAATTTACCATGTAAGAGTTATTTCATTCTTAAAATTTATAACAGTGCCTATTTCTTTTAAATTTTTTATTATCGTGTATGTGTCTAATTAATTTTCATTATTTTATTCTTAATTCTCAAATATATATATATATATATGTATATAATTAACTATATATCTATAATTTTTTAGAATTTGTGAATGAAAGGGGATTGTTTATTTTAATATATAAAATTATGATTATGGTTTCGAAAGGGTTTGATCATGTCTTCAATCTATAATTTAAGTTAAATTTACAAATAATTGTATATATATATATATAAATATATATTTATGTATATATATAACTGTACATATATATGTAGTAATACTATTAGGGATTCTTTTAGAATTTGTTTCCAAAATCATAATTCTATGGACTGTAAGGATTTATATTAAAAATATTTCTAACTTATGGTTTAGAAAATGGTTTTATATTAATTTATAACATTTTATAATTTTTTAATGTATAATTATGACTTCAAATTTTAGGATAAAAACATGTACGAGTTTCCAAATTTGATCATAAAACAGAATTTAATTTCAATTATTTAATTAATGTATTCTAATATTAGTCAAACATCATGCATAGAATCAATGTTTTTTTAAAAATATCTAACAATATATTTCATAAAAATAATAAAAACTTTGTTTTTTATTATAGATGTTAATATTTTTATTTTAAGAATAATATCTCCATGGGAGGAGATATAATTCTGGGGGAATCATTTTATATTAACATATTAGTTAAAAACTATAAGTGTTATAATTATATGTTTAAATTTATTGTAGATGTTATTATTTCATTTGAACAAATTCCTCTACACATCCATGTGTGTCAATTATTAATTAGAAATGTCCATCACATAAGTTATCAATTACATTACATGCATTTTTTACAAGCATTCATTTATATTATTATGAATTTTTATTTGTGGCTATTAAATAATAAAAATTGTTATAAATATGAATTTCACGTAAATGTGATTTTATACATTCAAAATTTTAGGACGGAGTGGATACTCAAGAGGGGGTGAATTGAGTTCAAAATAAAAATTTATGTTAAAAACATTTCTCTTAAAATCCCCAATTTATAAAAAAAGTTAACCTGTAGTGAATTTGTATAACTGTAAAGGTACAACTAGGTTCTCAAAATATTGATTAAGTCTCAGTTAATTTAATCTGAAGATCAAATTAGATTTTGAAACTATTATAATTATTTACAATAGTTATAAACACTTTCTATATTAACTATCAAAGTTACATTAAAATAGATTTGTATTTAAATGTAATTAGCAACAGAATACCAAATATAAGGTATATTTTAAACTTAATATAAGAATGCACAACAGATGTAAAAAAAGTTGTTCAGTCTCAAGCTGAGACCTAATCCACTCCACTGGGTGATCACCTACCACTAAGCAGTTTATATAAATAAACATCTGATCCACACCCTGGATCGTGGTTTACAATAGTTCACACTATCCAGGCCACACGGGGACCTCTACCACAAATGTCGTGGGAAAATAAATAATGATCAGGCCACACATGGACCTCTTCCACAGTTTTCGTAGGACAACAAATAATGATCAGGACACAGAGGGACCTCTTCCACAGTTTTCATGGGAATAAAAATAATGATCAGGCCACATAGGGACTTCTTCCACAGTTGTCGTGGGTAAGAAAAGGTAAAGAATGTGGTGTAAAGATTTTATAATCCACCATTTCTGTGCAGGAGACAGAGTGTGTGTATGATATACAGAGTATACACACTACTGAAAGTAAATAAATGAATCACTGAGAGTAATTAGAAATTTTTTTTAAAGCACTAGTGATTAGCAGTGCAGCTCTAGAATCGTTGGATTCAGCAGAATTTCTTCCGAGTCCTCTAGTTTTTCTTCTGAAAAACAGAGTGTCGTGGGTCAGCTTGTGTTCTTCCCGAGTGAAGATATTCTCTTGATTTCAATTTACTTTGTCTGTTCTTTAGTAGGGTTGGATTTCATGTATGTGGGAAAAGCATTTCTTGAAGATCTTGCAATATGTTCATCACTTTTGTGCTCAGGATAGTCTTTTTGTTCAGTACTGAGTACTCGAGTTTCTTGCTTTTTCATTGTTTTTATCTCATGTGCACACTTCTCTTTTATCATTGAATACATGAGGTTGAGCCTAAAAGTTCCATGTATAAATTTTTCCTCGTACCTCGTACTATGTCTACAAATAAAGTTTAATTATGTCAGTGCATTAATGTCATCAAATATGACCATTAAAAACATAAATAGTAAAATGAAAAAAGAGTTTATGAAACAGTGTCACAGTAGTTATGAAAATGGTGTTTCCTTCACATTATTTCCTTCACCGTGTCTTCTTCAAGGTGTGTCCTTCATAGTGTGTCCTTCACAGTGTGTCCTTTACGTTGTCTTCTTCACGGTGTCTTGTACTTAGCTAAATAACTGGATTCAGGCTTAAAAAATAATATGCATAAAATTAATTGAGATTAACCATTATAAAGTATAAGATATCTTGAAACATAAATTCACATGATTAATAATATTTGTGAGATTTGAGATCATTAATATGAATTGTAAATATTATTGAGATTTTTGATCATTAAAACATGATTATTACATGAGGAGTCCGACAATATACCCCTTTTTGATGATCACAAATCATGTATAGGTAAAGTATAAATGAGATGCAACTACAGCATATTATAAAATAACACATAACCTTTTCTCCCCCTTTTGGGATTATCATAATGTATAAAGAGTATAGGGAAAATAGTGCATATGACATTTAAAAAAAATGTTCAGAATACAACATTTAGTAGAAATACAAAAATCAAAGACATCCCCATTAAAAAGAAAGTAGTCACTAAGCTTCTTTAGGATGTGGCCTTTTCATTTCCTTTATCAGTAGCAGAAGAGGGATCTATCGGTGCAGTTGCTGATGTGGAAGAAGGCATATAGGTGGTAGACAAAGAAGGTAAAGGTAGGCCTACAAATACAGATGGATCCAAAGTGGGAGCTCTAGAAGATCTAGTATGTGGCTGATCAAGAATCACTAGCCTGATCTGAGTAAGAGCTTCGCTAATTGACATAGCACTTGAGTCTAATGCAGGGAGTCCAGGTCTGAGAGGAGCAGCTACTGGAGCAACTATAGTCGTGCTCTGGACATGAAGGTAAGGCTTCAGAAGATTGAATAAAATCTGTAATAATTTATCCACCATATTGCATAGCCTTTTGAAAATCATCTTTATTCTCCATGAACTTATCCAACAGTCTGGTAAACTCACTGAGATTCAGAACTTGAGTTTTGAAAGCTTGAGTCACAGGAGGTATTCTCAGATTCTTGACAAGATAATTAAAGTGATTGGTCATATCATATTTGGAGAAAATCCGGATGAGATAGAATTCTATCTTATTAGTGATCTCCTACTAAGAATGATTGGAAATCATGGATTGAATTTGAGCCAAGTCAAGTGCTCAATCACTGTTCTTAACAACTTCATATATAAGAGTCAAATCAAAACCACTAAAGTCATTCTGAATAACTTCTTTTATTATAGATCTATGATGAGAATCATCCAATGATGGAATAGAGGATTGACCAGACGGAAGAGAATCCTTGATAGCTATAGTTAGAGCTTTGAGCTGTTTCCGGACTTTTTGAAGAGAACCAATGTATTGATATGTAGTTTGTTCTGGTTCTCCACAATCTCTCTCATGCATTGCAACATCTTTGTATTCATTTATCTAATATTCTTATAAAACGATAGTAGTTAGGGATGTATCTGGGACACAATGTCATGAGATATGTTTGAAAAAGAAGGTTCAGGAGAAGTAGCAATAGGTGGAGGCTCTGATCTGGAAAGAAGTTCTTTCTGATGGTTTTCAACAATACCTTTAAAAGTTGAAACATCAGTACTAAGCAGATTTTTTTCAACCCATACTTCTTGAATTTCATGGATAATCCTGGGTTGAATGTACAGAATAATGTTTTCCAAAAGCAGCAAGTCATCTTCCTGAATTAGTTTTGTCACAAGAAGAGGTTGAGAAGAATTAATTTTCTCAACTTCAGCTATGATAGAATCTCAAAACACATTCAGATCATCCTTACTGATAGAATATTGTTGATCAGATAAATGTGCAGGGGAAGGAAGTGGTACATGGGAAGGTTCAGGGTCTAGTTGAGATTTAGATTTAGTTTCAGGTTCAGTTTCAGATTGAGGTTCAGGTTGAGGGTCCGAGTGTGTGACTGACTTTAATCAAAACAAAGAAGAAAGTTCAATCCCAGTTGCAGACACCTGCTAAAATTCAGTCACATCATAAAATCTAGGGAATTCATACTGAGTTTACTCAGAAAAAGAATCAGTTGGTTGAGATTTTTCAACAGACTTAGCTTTATCAAAAGCTTCATTAATCTCAATATTTTGAGGTTCCTCCCCCTCAACATGGGCATCCTTTTCAGGAACTAGAGGCTCAGCAGCTTGTTCTAGATTCATAGGATCATCTCTGATTTCCTTAGACATTTCTAGCCTAGCCATTTGAAAGGATATTTCGATCCTCCCTTCAGCATAGGAAATTATCTCATGAGAAGATTGATCTTCAGGGAGTTCTTCTATATTTTCATCTTACCTAACATGGATTTCTTCTAGATTAGCTCCTTCTATAACAGGGAGGTTTTCTTGATTTTCATCTTCCATCACATGCTGCTCTGATTCTGGGATAACTAAATCACTTGTAGCCTCAGGTCAGGTTTCCAGATTTACATATTCTCTAGGGACAGGAGGTTCTTCTTCAACAACAACAAGAGGAGGAATATGCCTTCCATCCTCAACAACAACTTCTTCTCTATGTGGTATAGAAGTAGGTTTAACATCATAGACAACATTCCTTTCTTTCTCAACAGAAGCCACTTCCTTATAAGGTACTTCATCTACCTCTTCCTCATCTGCTTCATCTTCTGAATACTCACCCACTTCATCTAGTTCTAAAGTAGGATCCAAAATTTCCTTTTTCCTTGTTGGATAATCAACAGGATTAAGCTTTTCATAAATATTTTCATTATCTTAAACACACTCCTTTTTCCAGGGGTTCCCATTAATTTTCATCCTCCTTATGGTAGGTTTGGATAGAAAAAAATCACAATCCATAAGAACATATTCATTTGGTCAAACTACTCCATTGGAAATATGAATGGTTGAGATCATCCTTGAGTAGAATAAGGATTCAGACTTGGATGTGACCATAATCAATTCACACATATGGTGAATGATATATTAGCACAAATTTATCATGTGTCCATTCTTCATCAGATGAATCATAAAAAATCCTGATACTTCAATACAGAAAAGTCACCCATCCTCGGGCCAATCAAATTCTGAACAAACTTAAACAGTGGTCTTGTCTCCCCATCTAGTTCAGCAGGTATGTCCCTCCTCTTGGTGCCGTTTCTAGTTAAGGTTTATAGATTTTGTTTCTAGGTCAAAGATATCCGTTGTAGGAGGTGGATCTATTTGATAATCAACAAAAATCTATTTGTGATGAATCCTTAGACATGCAGCCCATAACCTCGACGAGAAGGAGCATATTTGTCCATTCACCCAGCTTCTTACAACAAAACTTTCTGCAGCATCAAAATAAAATTGAGCATAATGATAAAACTGAGATACCAACCTTAGGTAAATTGGTCAATCCTTTGTAGAGAATCATTGAAGCCAAACTTGTTCTATCATAACTTTTAAAACCAATGATTTTCAAGACATTAGACACTCATGGTAGATTACATTCTCCAGAACAATAGTACAGTTTACCAGATTTGGATTTACGGGTCCTTCGGGTGCAAGCTTCAGGGCTCTCTTCTGTTTCTTTGAGCAGCGCTTCTCAGATTTGGATGAAGGTGAACACATCATCCATGGCATCCACTGAAGGTTCGGGAGAGAGAGAAAGAAATAAGGGGTTCGAGGTTAAGAGGGTTTTTAAAAAGTAAGCAGGAGAGAGTTAGGGTGAGGAATCAAGTGAAAAACCTTTTGTTTTTTTTAATTTGGGAATGTCAAACGTCACCAAAATAAAAACATGGGAATGTAAATAGTTGTGAAATAAAAATTACAGTTATATAGGTTAAATTTAAAACATAAATAATCTTCATGGTGAGACCGTGAATATAAGTTATGGTGCAATGATAAGTGGTCGTCACGGTGAGACAGTCTGTAGTCATCATGGTGAGATAGTCCGTTGTCGTCACGATGAGACAGTGTGTAAAATGTTCAGTCATAGAGAGACAGTCAGTAAACTATTCAGTAATGGTGAGACAGTCAGTGGAAGACTGTGAACACAAATTGTTAACTGTGAAACCGTAAGCATGAGACAGTAACCGAGAAACCGTAAACATGAAATAGTAATGTAAAAAATTAGAAAATTATTAAAAATTATGACTAGTAACATATTTATTTGTGATTGATCATTCAATGATCATGTATTATGTAATCTAATCTCTCAGAATTTAATGTTTTAGTGAATATATCAGCAAGTTGATATTCAGTGTCAATGATTACCAAAGTGATATCACCTTTTTGATAATGATCCCTAAAAAAGTGATGTCTTACATAAATATGTTTTGTCCAAGAATGTGAAACATGATTTTTTGAAATTTTAATAGCACTAGTGTTGTCACAATTTATTGGTACATGTCTGAATTGATATCCATAATATAGTAATGTGTGTTTCGTCCACAAAATTTGTGCACAACAAATTCTATCAGCTATGTATTAAGCTTCTGCAGTAGATAATGCATCAAAATTTTGTTTCTTACTACACCATGAAACTAGTGACTTTCCTAAAAAGTGACATGTTCCAGAGGTTCTTTTTCTATCTAACTTATAGCCAGAAATTTCAGCATCAGAGTAACTAACTAGTTCAAATGATTTTCCTTTAGGATAGAATATTTTTAGATTGGGTGTATGCTTGAGGTATTTGAAAATTCTCTTTATAGAATTTAAATGTATTCTTTATAGTTTTCATGAAAACGAGCACACATACACACACTAAACATAATATCAGGATGACTAGCAGTTAAGTAGAGTAGACTTCCAATAATTCCTCTATAAGTGGTTTGATCAATAGATTTTCCATCTTCATCAAGATCCAACTTACAAGTGGTATTCATGGGAGTGTCACTACTTTTAGTGCTATCCAATCCAAAACATTTTAAAAAATATCTGGTATATATACTTTGATTTAAAACAATCCCATCATTATTTTGAAAGATATAAAATCCAAGAAATAATTTGTTTCACCCATTAATCTCATTTCAAATTCGTTTTGCATCATTTTAGAAAAATCAACACATAATGAAATTTTTGAAGATCCAAAAATAATATCATCTACATAAATTTGAAGAACTAACACATCATTATAAATTTTTTTTATAATGAGGGTAGTATCAGCTATTCCATTTGAAAAATATTTAGAAATAATATAAGTATTTAATCTATCATACCAAGCTCTTGGATCTTGCTTTAAACCATATAAATATTTTGATATTTTGAATATATGATTTTGAAAATGAGGGTTTGTAAATCCAGGGGGTTGTCCAAAAAAAACATCCTCAGCTATATACTCATTTCAGAATGCACTCTTGACATCTATTTCATATAGTTTGAAATTAAGATGTGAAGCATAAGCAAGTATAATTCTAATGGCCTCTAATCTTGCTATAGGAGAAAATGTTTCCTCATAGTTTATACCTTCCTCTTGACTAATTCCTTGTGCAACTAGCCTATATTTATTTCTAACTACTTTACCAGCTTCATCTACTTTATTTATAAACAACTATTTAGTGCCTATTATTAAAGTTTCATTAGGTATTTCCAATAATTCCCAGAATTTGATTCTTTGAAATTGATTAAGTTATTCTTGCATAGCCATTACCCAAAATTCATCATTGATTGAATAATTAATGTTTTTAGGTTCAAGCTCTGACAAAAAGGCTTGATGTTCAACCTGATTTCTAAGAAAATCTCTAGTCGATGTCCCTATATCAACATTACCAACAACATCATCTAAATGATGATTCTTTAGGATCCTAGTTGATCTAGTAATGGTAGGACTAGAAATTTCAGGTTCTTCTCTAGGTTCAGGTTCATTCGGAGCAGATTCTGAAATATTTCGAGAACTGGTTGTCATACAATAGGTTCATTGATTTTATCATTAAGGTTCAGAATAGACAAATCATCTTCTATATTTTCAAGAGATTTATTTGGATTATGTGGACCAGTTTCATCAAATTTAATGTGAACAGATTCTTCCACACACTTGTTTTTCTTATTAAACACTCTATAGGATTCTCTTTTTATAGAATATCCTAAAAATATTCCTTCATCACTTTTAGAGGAAAACTTTTCAAGATTATCCATGGTATTGAGAATAAAAACATTACAACCAAAGACTCTAATGTAACTAACCTTTGGCTTCCTATTGGTCCACAAATCATAAGGGGAATTCTTAAGAATAGGTCTAATTAAGCCTCTATTTATGATATAACAATATGTATTCACAACTTCATCCCAAAAGTAAATAGGCAGTTTATACACATTATGCATTGTTCATGAAATTTCTTGAAGGGTTATATTTCTTCTTTCAACTACACCATTCTGTTGAGGTGTTCTAGGGGAAAAAAGTTATGATTATAGCCATTGTGTGAGTAATAAGACTCAAACTCATGATTTTCAAACTGACGGCCATGATCACTTCTCAGGGTCTTAATCTTAAGTCCACTATGGTTCTCTACAGACTTGGAGTATTTAAAAAATTAAGAACATGCTTCACTTTTGTGAGATAAGAAGTATACCCAAGTATATCTATAAAATTCATCTATTGATACATACACATAGTGCTTAAAATTTAAACTAGAAACTCTAGAAGGTCCAAACAACTCCATGTGAACCAACCTGAGAGGTTGGGAAGTTGAAACTTCAATCATTGATTTAAAAGAAACTTTATGTTTCTTTTCCTTTTGAGAGGGATTATGAACTTTGTCTAATGTGAATTCAAGTTTGGGTTAGTCCCTAACTAAGTTCTTCCTATTCAGTTTTCTAATTGAATGATTGTTTCAGTGTCCTAATCCTATGTGCCATATCCAAGATTCTTTATGAAAAGCATTTAATCAAGAAACATTTTGTTTATCTAAAGTATTCAAATCAACAGCATATACATTTTCATTTCTCAAGGAAGAAAATACTAAAACATTATTATAATTAAAGAAATTACAAAATTAATTTTCAAACATAACATTAAAGCCATCATCACATAACTTATAAATACTTAATAGGTTGTATTTTAATCCATCAACAAATAAATCATTAGTAATTAAAACTGAGCTAGTGTTACCAAATTGGCCTAGGCCGATGATATTTCCATTAGAATTATCCCCAAAGGTGACATATCCACCATCAACATTTATTAAGATTTTAAAGCATGAGTAATCTCCATACATGTGCCTCGAAAATACACTATCCAAGTACCATGTTTTTCTACTAGAACTCTTTAAACACGTTTCCTACAAAACAGTTTTAGATGAAAAATGATTTTGGTACCCAAATCTTCTTGGGTCCAGACATGTTAGCAAGTAAAGCTTTAGGTAACCAAATTTGTCTTATGGGTATCATATAATTTACAGAATCAATTTATTTTGAAATATAAACTTTGTTTGATCTAAAAAAATGTGAATAACTAGTTGAGGCATACGAATTTCCAGAACTGGAACTAGCAGAATTTTGTCCAGATTTAGGAATATATCTATTTTTGGTCAACTATTTTTATCCAGGTTGGTATCGCAAACAATTAGTATACTTTGGAACCACTTGTTTACCTATCATTTGAGTTAGATTGCCTTTTCCATTTGTGAAATTTTCTACTTCCTTTCTCAGTTTCTCATTAGAAATTTTCAGTTCAACATTTTCTTTTAACAGTTCAGCATTCTTTTCCTATTCAATCTCAAGGGCAGATGTAATAATGCAAGATAAAACATGCTGTTTCTGTAAGGTTTTGTACTTGTCCTTAAGTTCATTTCAGGTCTCTTCTAGAATACTTCCATATTAAAATAACTCTTCACTAGAAAAGTTTTCATATTCAGAATCAAAATCAAAATCAACTCTAGAATAGTATGAATTTAAAGCAGCAGGGTCCAGTGTTACCTCAAATGTGTTTTTCATTAAACACATGTTAGCTTTATGAGAATTATCATCTTTAACAGAATTAGAATCACTAGAAGTGTCTTTTGAAGCACTCCATGTTGATTTCATTGTTTTCTTATACTTGTTGTCCTTATAGTCATGTTTCTTCTTAAACTTCAATTTTGGACAGTCAGCTTTAATGTTACCTTCTATATTGCATTCACAGCAGATAACTTCATCACTCTTATCAGCTTTCTTCCAGTCATTTTTACAATTATTTTTGTTGTCATATTTACCTTTGTAATTTTATTTTCTGAATAATTTCTTCATCCTATAGAATTTCATAAATATTCTGGCTATTTGAACCATCTCAGCATCACTATCAGATTCTGATCTTTCAATTGTTGTGCTTTCAGTAGGTATCTAAAATTTCTCCTTGTCCTTGCTCTTTGAGGCAGTAGACTTAATTGCCACTGACTTCCTTTTAGGTTCATCATCTTATTCCTTATTCACCTTGAGTTCTTCCTCAAACATCATAAGCTTACCAATTAGCTCTCTGACAAGAAGAGAACCAATGTCACATGATTCTCTTATTGAAACAGATGTGCCTCTCCATCGGTCTGGCATACATCTCAATATTCTCATTATTTATTCCTTTTCTTGAATAATATTTCCAAGGGAGCTAATAGTTTGACAATCTCATTGTACCTAAGATATATGATATAGATAGGTTCATACAGTCTTCATTTTAAAATTATCATATTTAATAGGTTAAGTGTTCAATCTCATTTCTTTAACATTGGTTATTCCTTCATGAGAAACACACAAAGTATCCCATATTTCATAGGCAGTTTCACAAGCACATTTTATATTAATCTCTTCATCTCCTAGAGCACAATAAAGGGCATTCATAGATTCATAATTATTATTGTAAGATGTTTTAGTAGGTTCATCCCAAGTAGTTCTTTCAGTTTCTGGAATCTTATATTCAGTCTTTATAGTAGTCCATATATAAAATCCCATACTCTAAGTGAATTTTGATCTTAATTTTCCAATGGGCATAATTTGTACCATAAATGAAAGGTTTCATGTTGGTAGCAGCACCTTATAGTCTATTGTCCATAACTAGATTTTAGAAAATATATTTAAAGAGTTAAAATTTAGAACTAACAGAAATTTATGATCTTTAAAGATGAACCTAAAATCACAGTTTATAAACAGAGTGATTTTAAATCCTCTATTAATAAAAAAACCCTTTGATACCAAATGTTGGTCAGAGTGGATACTCAAGAGTCATGTGAATTGAGTTCTAAATAATAATTTATGTTAAAAATATTTCTCTTCAAATCCCCAATTTATAAAACAAGTTAAAGTGTAGTGAATTTGTAAAACTGTAAAGGTTCAACTAGGTTATCAAACGATTGATTAGGTCTCAGTTAATTTAATCCGAAGATTAAATTATCTTTTGAAACGAATCTAATGATTTACAATAGTTACAAACACTTGCTAGATTAACTATCAAAGTAACCTCAAAATATATTTGTATTTCAAAGTAATTAGAAGTGGAATACAATATATATAGTATATTTTAAACATAATCTAATAATGCACAACAGATGAAAAACAAGTGGATCAGTCTCAAGCCGAGACCTAATCCACTCCACATGGTGATAACCTGCAACCAAGCAGTTTATATAAATAAAATTCTCATCCACACCCTGGATCGGGGTTAACAACAGTTCACACTGTCCAGGCAACGTAGGGACCTCTACCACATGTGTCGTGGGAAAAAAATAATGATTAGGACACAGAGGGACCTCATCCATAGTTGTTGAGGGAAAAAATAATGATCAGGCCACACAGGGAGCTCTTCCATAGTAGTCGTGGGTATGAAAGGGTAAAGAATATGGGGTGATGATTTTTGAATCCTCCAGTTCTGCGCAAGAGACAATGTGTGTGTAAGATATACAGAGTACATACACTTCTTGAAAGTAAATAAAACAACCACTGAGAGTAAGTAGAAAAGTGTTTTGAAATATCTAGTTATTATCAGTGCATATCTGGACTCGTTGGATTCCACAGAAATGCTTCTGAGTCCTCTAGTTTTTCTGTTGAAAAATAGAGCGTCATGGGTTAGCATGGGTTCTTCTTGAGTGAAGATATTATCTTCAATCCAATGTACTTCGTGTTGTATTCAGTATTGTTTTCTTTCATGTATGGGACAATGCTTTTCGGGATGATCTTCCAATATGATCTTCACTATTGTGCTCAGGATTGTCTCTTGGTTCAGTACAGAGAACTCGAGTTTCTTGCTTATTCTTTGTTTTTCTCTCATGTGCACACTTCTCTTTATCTTCTAATGCATGATGTGGAGCCAACAGGTTCCATGTATTCTTTTCATCATACGTTGTACTATATCTAAAAATAAAAATTAATTATTTGAGTGCATTAAAGTCATCAAATATTACTGTTAAAACATAAATAGTAAAATGACAAAAGAGTTTAAGAAACGGTGTCACAGTCATTTTGAAAATGGTGTCTCCTTCACAGAATGTCCTTCATGGTGTCTTCTTCACGGTGTGTCCTTCATGGTGTGTCATTCACAGTGTCTTCTCCACAGTGTCTTGTACTTTTCTAAATAACTATATTCATACATAAACTGTAATATGCATAAAATGAATTGAGCTTAACGATTATAAAGTATAAAATAACATGAAACATAAATAAACATTATTAATAAGATTTGGGTGATTTGGGATCATTAATAAGATTTGTAATTATTAATGAGATTTGAGATCATTAAAACATGATTTTTTTTCAAAGGTAAAGTGAGCAAGCCCCCGTTTATTGAAAGAAAGAAACTCCTTTTGAAGGGATGAAGGAGGAACCCATTACAGAGAAAAATGTAAAACATAAACCAAATAAGTCACGTATTCAAAAAGAGATGCAAAAGTCAAATGGAAACAAAAAACAAAGAAGGATCAATCCAAAAATTCTCATCTCCCCCCTAATCGAAAATGAAACAGTGAAATCAGGCAAGATGTTACGTCACCCCCTATGCATTGAAATGTGTTGTGCTGACTACAAAACCAAAGCCGAGCACACCTCCAACTCACACTGATAAATGAGAGGACTGGATGATAAGTACCAGAACACATATCTCTCCTTCAAGCCACCCCCCGACAGTGCAAATGAGAGACTCACTGCACCATCAACCTGATGCGCCACAACATTCTCCAGAGAAAACCGTGCCAAAATCAATCAGGGTAACCATCCATCCAAAAGAACAGACGGCTAAATGATGGGTGTCATGACACCCATCCCCCCATAGTGGTCGCCCACCTGACACAATCTGTAAGACATAACATGCCAACCAAATGCCGAGAGACCAGAAGAAATCACCCACCAAAACTTCTGCATCCCAGTGACAAATAGAGGGATACACAAGGGCTTGAAGTACAAAACCAATCTCCATACAATCCTTCAAGAAACTGAAATTTATGAGGCAATAAGGCCTTCCAAACAGGAACCACAAACATCAAATCCCGAGAAATCAAGAAACCAATGCGTGACAGAAAGCTTGAAAGATACCAATTTCCCCAAACATCAGCATCCACACACCCCCTCAGACTAACAGAAGCCACTGCTCAATGGGAGCCCGTGCACACTTCACCATCGCGCAGAGGAGCATCAATGACGCTACTCAAGGGAACATCCACCAGCAAAGATCAATCTTCATCGGTGATGTTCGGATATGAAACTTGATTTGAAGGTAGGGAGGAGATAAAAATTGAGCAAGAAGGAAGGCCTCACCATTCACTGGCATAGAATCCTTAGAAGTCATCAGGAGGCGATACTCTTTTTGAAGAAGATGAAAAAAATGAAGCACCACTGATGGAAGATGTTGAGGAAAGATTGAGGAGACAAGGCTTGGGTGAAGATACAAAAAACCTCCCCCCTCTGAACAGCAAACGATCCAACACCTCACCCCCCGTAAGTCGCCGGAATAGTGCGTGGAGCTTCCCCGGTCCTTGGTCAGATGAGACAAAAGCCGAACTCTTCCATTCAACTGGAGCAGCCATAACGCGCCTCGCCGAGTCAGGTAAGTCGAGTACTGGTCCTGCCACTGGAGCGAATGAATCCACACCCGAGACATGTGCCCCACCGAAACCCCAGGGAAACGACTCCGAAAACCGATCATGCCAGAGGAGGGGAGGAAAATATGTGAAGGGTGAATACCCTAGCCTCCGCGCCCAAGAACTCGTAGCCACTCAGATCCCATCTCTCCAAAAGGTGATATCATTAAAACATGATTAATAGTTAAGGATTCTAACAAAATTGAACTAATTATTCCATTTTACAATATATGTAAAATTATTTTATTCTTTAGATAAGAATTTATTTATATATTATTCTAAATAATTTTTTTATTATAATTGAGAAAGGTAGGTCCATTAAAATTATTTTTTGAATTGGTACTAGGGCATCATAATGTAATGTTATAGTATCATGAATGAACCCAAAACCGTAAGGTTTTGTAGTAGTAATGAGATACAGCTATGCGGACTTATGCTTTTCTCATGTCATACAATGTATCATAATTAATCCTTTAGAAATTATTATTTTCAATTGGAGAAATTCAAAGAGCATTTTCACAATATTATAACTTTGTAAATTTATTGTATTCATAATTGTAGGAAAATTTTTATCATTAAATGCATTAAAAACATATTTACAAGTATTTATTTAGTCATTATAAATATTTTCAAAGTTTTCGCCATATATTTTAAAACTCCCATTGCAGGGGAAAATAATTTCTCATTATATATTTAAAATTTATTTTTCATAGGTTTAGAAGAACTCCATTATGAAAAGTATTTCTTTAAGATAAAAATACATGTGACTAATTTTTCATTATTTTAATTCAATTTAAAATGATTTTTCAGTTTAATGGTATATTTTTAATTATCCAAATCCATGATCCGAAATGTTCTTGGAATGTATTAATGATTGTGTATTTGTTTAGTTTCCTTTGTAAAAAATTCAAATTATTTATATGTGGTGACCCTGAAATTAATTTTTTGGGACTTCATCATTTGTATTAGAGTAATAGTCTATATAATTCATAAATATTTGAACCAATTGAAAATTTATTTATGCATCCATTATGATATTATTTTTCATTAATGTTTTCAGTTGGATGATAGAAAATGATAATGAAATATTTTGTCTCTTCATGAAGAGTTACATGAAAAGGTATTTTTAAAATTATGCCTAGATTAATTTGGTCCCCTAGAAAACTGTTATCTATTTTTTAGATGCCTTTACCAAATGTCCAACACTCTTAACATAATCTATTTATTTTGAGGACCAGGAAAGGTTTATTTTCTCATGGTGAATGCACAACATCCATTATATACATTGAGAGGAAAATATTTTGAGTGTATTTCAAATTCAATACCTTATCCAAATGATTTCACTCTTTAAAAATATTTTTGGAAGATATATCAATGGGTGACCTTCATGAATCCTATAGGTGTCATGATTTTTATTTTAGTTTATATGTTTTTCTTAAAGATATTGAAATAATAAAGGTTGTGTTGTTTAATTTGTTTTATCGAAATCAAGTCCACTCGGATGTATCCAAGATTTAAACCACTCATAAATCCCTTTAAGAGGATCCTATTAATGTATAAATGAGTTTTACACTAGTTGATTGCATTGTGTTTGGGAAAAAGAAATTGAAGAAATTAAGAATACTTTGTGCATCAATTTAACTAGTAGAAACCAACCTATTCCAGAGAATCTCCAACACAGGGGAATCTGTTGATGTTTTGAATTAATTATTATAATTACATTTTTATTAGTAATTATATTAATTTTTTTTATATATTAACATCATGATTGATGTTCAGAATAATAAAAATTAAGTAGTGTGTACAAAAAACTAGCAAGAGTGAAATTATGTTAATGGGAAAGAATGTAACACTCTGAACTCATGATATAATAGTATTTCTACTACTAGTATTATTATTATTAAATAATATTTATTAATTCAAAATAATTTAAGAATTATGGCCAAACAAGGAAACCATATTTTTATTAAATGGCTGATATCATTATACCCTTGACAAACTGGAGACCATGTCTATTTTAAAAATCTCATTGAAATCCATCGAAACACCACTAGAACACATTCTATATTCAAAATAGTGTTTAACATACTGAATTATTCCCTTTGATCTACCAAAATTAGATATGAAATATAAATAAGAATAATGAGGAAGATAAGAACAAGATTAATATATAACACTATTTTGATGTATGAAGTGGACTTTTGTAAATCTTGGGTGTTTCTAAATGTCCATGGACAAATTAATTATAATGACCCTTTTTTGTTATTTTCAGGTACAATATATCCATTAGAATATTTAATGACCATTCAATTTTTTAAAATATAAAGTGGGTTTGAATTAATAATTGATAAAAATAAAAATGATCAAATAAAATCATAAGGGTTTAATTAAATGGTATAATTTTTTTATATTATAAATATGTGTGTTTATTAATAATATATTTCTATATTTGTTTTTTCAAATATGAGATAAGAATTAGTTGTTTAAAAAATATTTCTAAATGCAGTAATAAAATTGGGAAATATGTATATATGATACATTAATATATTTCTACATTTTTAGAAAAACAATTATTAAAAAATAGGGGGAGATTCCAATAAAACCAAAGAATCATATATGTCAATCATGGTTCAGTGGAGGTTCTCCAAAGTAAAATCCCATCACAATAATATCATATGTTTTTCTAACATATATATGCGGGCAAAAGACTTGTCTTTACAAAGGTGGGACAAAGGCCAGGGGGGAGGCCATGTATAAGGCTCCAAGTATGTGTTCTTGTGATTTTGAAGCAATACTGCCATATATAGCTTAATAAGGGGCCCAGAGAAACCAACTAGTTTCAATATGCGATGAACCTGATGTTATCTAATCCATTCGATAAGGGGAATAGATAATCCTACACATCTGTTCCTTTCCCTCAATCGAGATGAACATTTAATGTTCATTAAATGCTGAGGTGAATTCCAGTAGCTTGATCTAGAAAGGTTCATCTGTGATTTCCGACGAAATCCCTAATTGATTTCCATATTTAATCCCTTCCTATTTCTATGAACCAGTATCCCTTGACCCACTATATTCTTATTTCTATGTCAATGTTCCCCTTATCCATTCCCCTCATCATGTTCATCTTCCACAAAAAAAATGAAATGAATGGTTTCTTAACTGAAATAGAGCCCTTCAAAAACACCCTCTCCAAACATGACTTTGGAAGGATGATTTATATATATTTTTATATTTACTATAATACCAGATAATTCAGTTAATCGAATTCAAATTTTCCGGATTAACACCCTTTCATGTTTTTTGGTTCAATTTGTATAATCCCTTTCCTTTTTTAATTATTTGAAATAGGATTATATTAAAAATTTAAATATATTAATTCAAATGATCCAAGAAATTGGTCAAGTCCTCATGTGTATTTTTTCCAAATATATAGTTTCAAATTCATGAATAATTGATATATAATAAAAATATATAAAACAATTATATAATCCCTCTTTATCATACATAAAGGAATAAATTTTTATACTCTCCATGTTTCCCCTCCTTCAGTCTCCATTGTGTTCGACATTTTTTATCTACAACTTTCAAATAATGTAAGGGTTTAATATTATTTTATCAATCTATATTCAATTTATTTATAATATATATATAAATAAATATATGTGTATTTATTTTTTCAAGAATCTATTAGGTATGGGATATCTATGTTTTACAATTTATAAATGTATATTTTTTATATAAATTTTATAAAATCATGTAACTGTATAAATTATTTTCATCAATTTATGTTTATGATACAATGATATATTTACATATATGTATATAAATTTATATATTTAACTATCTATTTATTGGTTTGTTTGAAAAATTTATGAAAGCAAGAGGATTGTTTATGTTTATTTATAATTTTAAGTTTATGGTTCTGAATAGGTTTGATCTTGTCTTCAATATATCATTTTTTGTTTAATTTACAATAACATATATATATATATTTATATATTTAAAATAAAATATATTGATATAAATTTTATTTTAGAAATCATCATTATATGGTCCAAATAGATTTGATTAATAAATGTTTCTAATTTATGGTTTAATCAAGAGTATTTTTTCAATTAAAAAATATGTATTTTTAAAATTATAATAATCCCATAAAATATTATGATAAATTCATTTATGTATTTTCAAATTGGTTTTGAAAATATAATTTCATTAGTATGGTTTGAATTTAAATATTCTATGAACAATAAAAAATCATGCAAGGAATTAATGTCTTAAATAATTAATATCATAAACTATTTATTATATAACATTACAAATCCGTGATTTATTATTAATTATTTTAAATGGTGTCCTTTATACATAATATAACCATGGGCAGATATATGAGTCTATGTATATCTACAACAAAAATATAAACAATTAATTGGAGGTATATATAGGTACAAAGAATCATCAAAATCAATGAACAAGGACCAGAACATAATCATAAAACATGAAAACTCTCATTATAAAAAAATAAATTCTAATGTTTTTAAAAATAGAAATTAAAAAAATGAATTTTTGAGAAAAATTTCATGTTTCCTATGGAATTGGGGATGATCTCATTGATTTATGATTCAAACATTCCAAGAGGTTTCTAATGGGTTTGTTCGTAGAACCGGAAACATCCAATGATTTCATATTCATTTGGACCTACTTTCCAAAGGTATGTGCTCATTAGTTGTGAACCGATGAGACTTAAGAATTTGCATTGGTCGAGAGGATGGGAGGTCGGACTCATCACCCCTTTTGAGGGGAATTATTGTCATCTCTGGGTCTCTCTTTACAGATTTAAGTTATGTTCGTGAATTCTTATTACATTACCAAATATAAAATGATCTTTTCTTTAGATCTGAAAATCAATGAATAAATATGTAAGAAATTTAGATAATATTTTATATGTATTTTATGTTCTTCATCGATAGATAATCATATATATTTTTTAGAGATTCTTGGTCAATGGTATCCTTCAACCTATTATATAAAAGTCTCTTGGTCATTATGATGACCATGTTGGATTTAAAGACACTCAGTGGGGAACTTGAAGTTTATTGTCATTCAGAAGGACATGGATTATATCAGAGTTGGGATCGTACCCGCAGATGGGCTACCTACGTATCCTTTTTTTAGAAATGGAATCAGTACTCACATAGATAGAGTAAGGGAGTGTTATGTTTATGTATGATTGAGGGCTAAAATAAAGTTTTCATAATTACTTTTATACTCTAAGATCATGTAAGACATGTTCAGTGTGAGAAACAAGAGGTATTGGTAAAACCAGAAAATTTTTCCATAAAAGATGAAATCATAATAAATGATGTGGGGATTATGTTTGTATGACTTCCCAAATAGATGAATATTAAGATTTAATTCAAGTTAGAAATCCAGGAAAAGGGTCCATAAAGGTATATGTGCATTATGAAGATTTGGATACTCTAATCACGGGGATTAATCATAAGGAAGATTCCCAAGTTAGGATGGGAGTTATGATTGGGATTTACTCTTGAGAAGGAAGCCCAGATCAAATGTAAATTAGGACTGGTTAAGAGAAATTAAGACTGGGGCTTACTTTTGAGAAAGTGGCATAGGTTAAGGGACTTGGGGCTTACTCCTAAAGAGGATGCCCATATTTATAGACTTTGAGACTGGGGATTATTCTTGAAGCAGAAGCCCAGGTTAAGAGAAACATGGTTGGGGCTTACTCCTAAGGAGGATGCCCATATTTGGGAACTTGGGGACTGGGGCTTACTCCTGAAGAGGAAGCCTAGGTAAAGGGAATTATGACTAGGGATTAATCTTAAGGAGGATTCCTAGATCAGGGGACTTGGGATTCCTCTTGAAAAGTAGGCCTAAATTAATTAGGACATGGGTATTACTCCTAAGGAGGATACCCAAATTAATGAAAATTTGGACTGGGGCTTACTCCTGAAAAGAATTCCCAGGTTAAGGATTCTCTCATCTTAAAGGATTAGGTTTAATAAATGAACTCTCAAAATTTCCTGATGTAAAAATGTGTAAATCACTAGGTTTTGAGAGATGTTCCACAATATTCCTTTCATATAAGGAAACCGATAAGGAAGTCATGTCATGAATGGATTTGGAGAGAGTTCTGAAGACTTAATCCTGAAGAGGAGAGGAGGATAATTGTAAGAGGGGTGGAATGGGCAGGAAGGGCACCCAAAAAGAGAGGGGTGCACAAGTACTACGTGGGCACACAAGTACTATGTGGGTGCGCAAGTACTGTGTGGGAACACAAGTCTTGGTCGCACAGGTGTACCTACACGACATATGGGTAGTTGTGCGTCGACCAATACTTATGGTAGAACATGGGCGATGCTTTTCTCAAGCCTTTAATACTACCCCTAGAGACATCCAGAAGAGATATGCGCAAGTTATATGGAAGGGGTAAGGCAGCGCACAAGTGTTTCCATTTCCCATAATGGATGGCCACCTAGGCGCGCAAGTGTTGATGAATTTCAACACTTATGCCTTCCTCCCCCACATTAGATTATCCGTTCTAGGTAAGAAATTGCCTTAGAAGTTTTCGGATGCTTTGAGAAGAGACTAGGGCGTCGGGAGCTCAAATCTGAGGTTTTGGAATTTTTCCTCCCCAAAATGGGGGAGGCCAAAGGGGTATTTATAAGCTAGAGAGACCCTGGGAGAATTTTCAAAGAGGGCGTGCATGTTACCTATGCGACTACTGGGTGTCACGCATGACTACTTGAGTGAACTTGGAGAACATCCGCGACCCAAGTGTAAATGACTCCTTGTTCATGCCCTTGTCATTTTTTGATGTTTTCTTCAAAGGATGAATCACTTTATTATAAGGTATTTTCCATTCCATTCGTTTAGACATTGTGATGAAATGGAGAGTCAACATAAGTCTCCCCTCAGAGATGGATCCGAAAGAAATGAGGATGTTACTATGAGGAAAAGAAGATATCCAAAGGACATGTGGTGCGTAAGTGTTGAGTGCGCAGAGGTCGGCGCGTAGGTGCGAGCGCGCTGGCTTTAGGAGTGCTGGTTTTAGGCATGCAGGGGTGCAGCCTGGCCTATATATAGGTGGCCTTTCTCACGCAAAGCATCCGAATTTCGAATTTTTGAGCTCTCGCCGCACAAGTTTCCTTCGCCGCACAAGTTTCCTTCACCGCACAAGTTTCTCTTTTTTCCCCTGATTCACTATTTTCACGCTGTTGTAGAGGTAATAGGACTTTCATGGTGATATTTGTGCGCCAAAAACTTGCGTGACAAATCCATACTTGCACGCTAAAATTATACTTGCAAGCCTTAATTCCTTTTCAATTTTTTTCGAAATCCTTCACAAATTTTATTAAAAATCCACTTAATCCAGAGTTACTTTATTCAACTTTTGTGAAGATTCAATGGCTTCCATGAGAATCAGAACGACTAATGAACTGGCAAGCAAGCGACTTGATGATATGATGAGCATCATTGGCCATGATTACTATACCTTCTGAGACAGCACTCTCCCGGATTTGGATAAGTATTTGGAGAAGTATCATCATGAATACCACCAAAGAAATTATCTGCCTTTGTATGGCTTTGGTCATCTGTGAGAAGTTACCATTCCAGAGACAAAGAAATATATTCCAATTTCTTGGTTTCAGAACTAAACCAACATTGCTGTAACAAATATCTCATGTGGAGGAGTATTTCTAAGTGCTAGAACAGTAGAGAAGGCCCATATGATGCATCATAGCCCTTGTACGCCAGATCTGAAACCTCATAAGCCTGAGCTGCACCATCATTTTTATCCCTCAGTTTTCAGAAATTCTAAGATGGATCAATGAAAAGGCTGTATGAGAAGTTGGGACATCCTTCTTGGAGGAGGATTGAAGCCATCCTGGATGTGGGCATACTAGGTGCGGAAAACCTGTGCAGAGTTTGTTGAGGATTTGAAAGGTGTTGCGATATACGAAGCATTCTGGGTTGGGAAAAAATATGTTTATAGGCATGATAACTTCCTGCCGGAGATACTCAGCTATTGGAGCCTAGAAACCAATTCTTTCCATCTGAATCATGGATAAGTAGGAATCAGTCTGTGGATGTCCACAAAATCTCAGGGGCTCCAATTTTCGGTGATATGTATGATGAATTCATCCCTCCCAAGGTGACAAGGAATGATTCAGAGAAGACTCCGGCTTTAGCTAAGGAATTATTTAAAACCTTTCATAAGATCAAGAGTTCAGAGACCTTCATAACTCATTCTAGAAAGGATATTCTTCCAGATGAGTTGATGAATATGTTTCTTATCCAGAAGCAGGAGAAGGAGCCAAAGGATAAGGGATCGAAGGAGAATGGATCCAAGAAGAATAAGCCCACTCGTCCTACCACCTGCCCCAAAACAGAGAAGAGTGGTGTTGCTGGCACATTTTGGCCGACTCTGAAAGAAGGAGAATTTAAAAATTGGGGATATGAGGTGAATCAGAGGATCCCAAAGAAGACTCATTTGGAGGGCTTCTTGGCCCGGTGGCTCAACATTTATCTTCTGCCAGTTAGGGACTCGAAGGTAGGCGTTAGGCCAGGGACCTTCGTTATTACGGAAAAGTTGGATGAGGGAAAAATGGTTGGGTTGGATACCCCCATTTTAGCAATGAATCACAGGATCTTACTTCGTGTAATCAAGGGTAAGTCTCCTTTGATAATAGTGGGAACATTCCATGTTTTGTGGGGATGGCTCGCCACTCACTTCAGGACGTATAATGTACAGAATGGATTACAGATTCTTGTAAGTTATTTAAGGCCATCAGTGAAAGAATTCTCTGGAATTTCTCCATTAGTTATCAATGTTTATGAAATGAAGGTGAGTCTGAGCATGTATAAGGAATTCAACTTATTTCCTTATGGAAATCCACCAACCGGGCGGTTTGCTGATGATGGAACAACCTGTCTGAATTTAAGGGCATACATGCTGGCCTACAGAGATGTTGTGTGGGTCGCTAGGATTGATGGAGATATTATATGTGAGGCCTATGATCCATATAGATTTTCACATCAATTCAAGTGATTTTAGTAGACTGATGTATCTCCCCCTATGCATGTTAGGTTAGACCAACATCTAATGGTTTCCCAGCAACTATGGTTGCTGACATCTAGGGAAAAGACTGGGGCAGTGTATGATCTACCAGTTGAAAAAGTGGAATATAACTTGACTAAATGGTATGCCGAGCACTGGATAGTAGCATACCCTAGAGGGATGTTGAATCATCCAGTTTATCAGGTGGGGAAAAGGAAGAGGACTGTAGGGAAAGAAACTCCTCCTCATGAAGGTGATGCTTCCCCACCTGAAGTTGATTCACCGGATTCCTCATCTAGGACTGGCTCACCAGATTCTATTGATGGGGTGGATGATGCATTACAAGTGGGAAAGTGGCCTCGTGCCCAATATAATCTTCCAGACAGAATAAAAAGACCCACTCCATATACTTCTTGTGAGTTACTTCATTGTGGCAATTTAATCACCATTACATCATAAAGCAATAAGTCTTATTTTCTTATTCTCTATCAATAGTTGCAGGAGCTGTGAAGAAATTCAAGTCCAAGATTGTAGGACCTTCCACGCATCGTTCTGGTACACGTACTGAATATCTATGACTAGAGGCCATCCAGACATGGGAGAGTTTATATTATGGTACTGAAACTGCCTAGCTAGATTTGTGCGAGGGGATACATCTCCCTGGAATAGGGACTCTTCGGGCTTCTAAAGAAATCTATTTCGAGAATAAACCCGATGAAATGCGTGCATACATCAGATATCTAGAAATTCTCATATATCCCACTGACGATTCCATTCCTGTCACCAAGCGGGAGAAGGAAATGATAGATCGTGCTGCCTCTGAAGGGAATAATGCTTCCAGAGATGAGGAGTGGCACGATTATGTGGCTTCTGAAGATGTAACTTTTCATTCTATATTTTCTTTGTAACATGATTTTAGTCGAAGTTTTGATAATCAAGGAAATTAGTTTCATCATCCTATAGCTTAGAAAGAAAGGAACTAATGAGGTTCATTCGCCAAATTATATCCATGGTGGTACTGCCATTGGGGCTGTTGCTGAATCTCATCGCGAGTCGGGCTAGATATCTCCAGGCCAGCAGGACATGGATGAGGAGTTGGACATGGCCTTCTATTCTCCAATTCAGGTACCTATAAGGGAGACTTCTGACACTCCCAAAAATCCAAGGAAGCAAAAGAAACCAAGGATGAAGTCCACAGCTAAACAATTCATTAGTACTGGTAAGTCCTTTGGGTAATCATGAGTCTTAAACCATGAAAAAAATTGCTCATTTTTCATTGGATTGTAGGGGATTCTTCAATTTTCTCTCTGAGGGAGAGGAATCATCCTCCATTGGGGACCACTGATGGTGTTGTGGAACAATCGCAAATTCAGGCTGACTTGGATGCTCCTGGAGAAGAGCCAGCATATGTTCTCAGTATCCCTCCTGCTATTGTTGCATGAAGAGAAGAAACTTCTTCTGGTAAGTTATCAATGCTTCATCAAATGTTGAATGAAACACCGAATGACTTCCATTATGTGATACTTCAGGTTCTAACCCTTCGTTAGAGCTTTTGGCGGCTATTGCAACTGATTCCGTGATTTTATCTGAAGATGATGTCTAGGGTCAGGGACCACAAGATGAAGGTCGCCAAGAAGACACATCAAATGCTCCCACTGGTGAGATTAACCTAGATTCTGAGATGACATTAGATGAAATGATGGAACTTGTCCCATCTTTTGAAGATTTTATAAATCATGCTAAATTACCATGTAATTTAGAATATTATTGACATGAGTGTTATCCTTCATCCTATTAAAAATACATTCTTTATTAAATGTCTAATCACGGTCGGTTCAAATGTGTAGTTCTTTCTGAGCAAGCTGTTGAACTACCCATGCTTGAAAGGGGTACAAAAAACCCTACTATTGCAGAGTCATTAGCACAAGTGGAGATGAACCCAGTGGAGCTTCCTCAAACTCATCCTAAAAAACCTATCGAAGCTAGGAAAGATGGGGAGGAGCCTTCTCATGTTTCTGATCTACCGTTTGGTAAGGGATAACAATATTTGCGACTGTACATAATTTTCAAGACAGTCAATTAATTTTTTTATCCTTTGAATCTAGCCAAAGCATTAAATTGATTTTGCAGGGCCATCAATTTTAGTGGCTAGATCTGGAGGTGAGGCCTCAAACTTTGCCCCAATGGGAATTGAAAGTGAAGAAGCACATGTCAGGGGGAACGTGCAGAACATGGAACTTACATAAGTGAATTAATCACATATTATATTCCCCCTTGTGACAGTGATGCTGAGTCGGATCCAGAAATACAGAAGGCATTACAATTTTCATGATGCAAGGCATGGAAAAACATATGGAAGATCATATCCGATGTTCCTATAGAAGATATGTCATCGAAGATCCCTCAAATGTCATCCCTATTTGTCATACTAGGACTTGGCGGTTTTGGATATAAAAAGATCCATGCCATAGTGAAGCAATTCATTGTAAGGAGGGAGCAGGAGCAAATGTTCCGTGAAGATCTGACTAGGGTGAAGCTGTCAGCCAATATTAGTGAATTTTAGGCTGCGGTATCCTGATCTGAGGCTGACTAGGCTTCCAAGATGAAATAACTGATGCAAAAAATCAAGGATAAAGTCATCTAGCAGATGAACCTTCAGCAACAGTTAGATGATGTTACTGGAGAACTTGACCAACTCAATAATTCATTGGAGGGATCTCAAACAAGTGGTATGAAAGCCATCATAGATGCCCAGAAAGCAATCCATAAAGATGAGATGAGTGAAGTTGGTCGAGTGCATGAGATTCAAGTGGCTAATGATGAAGCTCAGGATGTTGTACATCAAGTGAAGACTTCTGTTGATAGTCTATTGTAATTTCTTGGAAAAGAGAAGAGACTCAAATATGTGGAATTCCTTTGAATTCTTGTGCATCAAATGGAATGAATGCTTTTATTTTCAATCATTTGTGCAAGCATTTTCCATTGCTATCTGTTTATATTTTTACCTAATAAAATGTGCCTAGTAAGCATAGTTTGTTTATTACTAGGATTATTATAAATAACCCTGCAAACTTTGAATATTTTAATTGCTCAATATTACCTAAGTCATACAAAATGTATGTTTATTGAGTTGGAACATGACTTTTCTTTAGATTTTCCTTTTCATTAGTGATCAGTTTAAAGTCATGCACGTCGGACATAAAGAGGCTATTATTTAAGGTTGAAATAGCTTTGACCGAATGGATTAAAATTGACTCAATTCCTTTACAATTTATCTAAAAACATATTACCACACTCAAGTATGAGGGAAAAAACATAAACAATGACTTAAGAAATTTTGAATCTGATGAATGATATGAAAAGGGGATAAAAGGCATTAGAAAAATTATTTACCATGAATGAAGTTACCATTATTTAACAAACCCATTAGGGGGTTGATTTATGCAGGCCACCTATGTGTATTGGCTGAATAGTCAAATAATGGTATCTTTTGGCTGACAGGTCCGTTATGTAGACTACTTATGCAAGGCCGCCTAAGGGAATGTGCTGCATAGTTAGGCAAAAGAACTCCCAGAAATTTACTTTTCTACTGCTAAAATGCCAGTGGATGTTTAGGAGTATTCAAATTTTCCAAATCATATAGTTTTCTGTATGGAGAGAGGTACTTGAATATAAAGAAGATATTTCCAAATAATATTATCCAAGAACTTGACGAATGTCACTCATACGAAGGACTGACCCAAATGTAGGGAAGAGAAATATAAACCATAGACATGAATACTTTCAGATCATGAAAAAGGTCTTGAATCAAATATGTTAAGGATGGATTTTTTTTGCAGATCCTTACATATTTTTGAAATGACCAATAAGAAAAAAATAGGTTTTCTTCCCAAGAATGATGTTACCATTATTTAACAAACCCATTAGGGGGTTGTATTACGCAGGGACGCATATGAGCATTGGATTTATGGTCAAATAATAGTATCTTTTGGCTATCAAATCTGTTATGTAAACTATTTATTCAAGGCCGCGTAAGGGCACGTGCTGCATAGTCAGGCAAAAGAGCTCTCAGAAATTAGACATTTTTTGTCAAATAGTTGAGAAAAAGGTTAATAAAGACATGAAAATATTTAAGGTTAGGATTATGACACATAAATATGGGTATTTTCCTATGTATGCAGATATACACAGATCAATGCTAACCATAATAATGTTGTTGCTGGATCCTAAATTGAAATATTGGACTTCACTACGTATCCCATAAGGATGGGAATCAAGCCATACGTAGTTCATGAAATACAGTTTAACGTCATGTGGGATGAGAGTATAAGAAATCTTAGTTTAGAGTCATAGAACTCGCACCATTATAATGAATACACTGTGTGTGTTTTCATTGGGTCTTTTCAGCTAGGGGACTGAAAGTGGAATTTGGAGTTAGGCCCAATGACTTGGGGTTGTATTCGAGGGACACTCCAATATTCCTATGCATCCCATAAGGATGGGAATAAATCCCACGTAGTTCTATAAATACCCTATGTACAAATTTGGTTTGTACATGTGATGGGTGAAAGGGGACTACAGTGAAATTATGTGTTAACCTAAGATAAAAGGTTCTGGCATTTCCATGTATGCATGTAGTCTATAGAATATAACATGATTGGAGATCAATGTAAATAATGATTCCCTCTCAGGAAATGTTATGAAAGAATTTTGTATTTTATTTTCACAGAGAAAAAATGTTTTGTATAGTTTAACATCATATATCAAGGATAAAGGTGAACCAATCTGAATAGATTGATTCTGGAGGCGGTTTCACGAATCAACATCGTATGATATAGAGGTGAACTGATATGAAGAGATTGGTCTTGCGCTTGAAACATGGGATTTTTCCTATGTACCTAGCATGGAAGGAAAGGATCAAAGCCCATGTAGTTTAATTAAAGAATGAATTAGTGATCAAGTTGTTCATGTTGACAATGACCAGAAAAATGGTGTTGGGACTTACACATGGTTAGCAGCCCAGAGAGGGTGTTATGGTTGAAATTTTCTCTAATCTCACATGATTCATACTCGGTGTGAGAAACAAGAGGTAACAAAAACCTTAATGAAGGATAGCTTAATGTCATGCATGACATATAAATGGACTATGCAGTTTAAAGCCTTCCAGATAGGACTATTGGTGCTGCATAGTTTAGTGTCATGTAGCAGGGAAAAAATACAGTTTAATGTCATGCAAGACGTATTAAGGGATTTTTGTACAGTTTAGCATCATGTATTTAGGACGATGGGGACAATACAGTTTAATTTCATGTTGGAAAAAAAGGGGACTATGCAATTTAATGTCATGCAGTAAGGACAAAAGAGGACACAGTTTAACGTCATGTTGGACGTATTAGGGACATTTTCACAGTTTAACGTCTTGTTGGACAAAAAAGGGATGATACAATTTAGCGTCATGTTGGACGATGGTACGAATAGTTTAAGGTCATATGCATGGACCATTGCTGTATAGTTTAATGTCGTATAGGATGTTGAAAGGGGCACAGTTTAACGTCGTGTTGGATGAAAGTTCAAATAGTTTATGGTCATATGAATGGACCATGGATGATGATGTAGTTTAACATCTTGTTGGATGAGAGAAATGCCGATAGTTTAAGGTCGTATGCATGGTCCCTTGGTTATGCTGTTTAACATCTTGCTGGATAAAAGTAAAACAAATAGTTTAAGGTCATATGTCGGGACCGTAGATGTATTTTGTGTTCATACAAAATATTTCTTCAGAAATATGGCATTGGTTGGAGTAGTGATGAGTTCTCCATCTATTTAGATTAAAGAATAATCCCCATTGGAGTAGACCTTATGTATTGAATAAGGTCCTACCCATTTTGTCTCATGCTAGGGAGGATTCTTTCTTAGTATCATTGGAGTTCTGAGAACTAATACCAATTCTCCCTGAACTAATGAATGAAGACGAAATTTTTTGTTGAAATCTCATTCTATTCGATTCTGATAGACTTCCATGTGGTGCATGGTGCACAGTCATTTATCATCTAACCATTCCAATTCATTCAATCGCTTTTGAGATTGTTCATCTGTAGATGACTGATCACAAATGGCTACTCTGAGTGAAAGTAATTGAACCTAAATTGGCAAGGCTGCTTCCGTTCCATATACCAGTGAATAAGGAGTTGACCGTGTTGCAGTGCGGGTGGTGGTTCGATAATCCCATAAAGCATGAAAGAGTTTATCAAGCCATGATTTATTATCTTTATCCACCATATTTTGTAGTATGATTGACAGAGTCTTGTGAAAGGTTTCTATCTGGCCATTGCCCGCTGCATGATACCAAGATGAATGGTTGGATTTGATATTGTTTTTATGATACAACTTCTTCAACTTGTATGAACAGAAGTTGGTGCCATTTTCTGTCAATATGGTATGAGGGACACCAAATCTAGTAATGATGTTAAAATTGATGAATATAACAATGATTTTAGAACTAACTACTTTGAGAGGTATTTCCTCTGCCCATTTGGAAAATAAGTCAGTAGTAGTAAGAATATACTTAAACTTCTTGGTTATAGCTGAAGGATATGGTCCCACCATATCCATTCCCCATGTGTCAAATGGCCATGATTATTTATTTGTATGAAGAAACTCTGGGGGTGGAAGAATGAAGTTGGCATGTTCTTGGCATGAATGAAACATCATTGGTAAATCAACACAATCTTGTATCATTGAAGGACAAAAGTATCCATGCCATCAAATTTGATCAGACAGTCTGTGTCCAGACTGGTGGGCACCAAAAACTCCTACATGCACTTCTTTCATGACATTCATTGTCTTTTCACCATCAATGCATCTGAAGAGAACTCCATAAAAACCACATTTGTAGAGAACATTCTCTAGGTGATATGGTCTATCATAAAGAGTAAAATTGATCACAAGTCACAGGATTTGTTCTTTCACGGCTCTATCAGGTGGAAGAATTCCATTTTGAACGTATTTCCCGATAGGTGTCATCCATCCTATAGTATGACCATATGGTTTAGGAATGGGACTAATTTCATTGATTTCCTCTGTTCTGATTTGAACATAAGGTGAAATTGTACGATGATGGGCAATACTGATGGATGTCTCAACCCGATTTGGATCTGTCAGAGCTGTGGCTATATTATCCATTGCATCAGCTTGGGCATTTTGTGACCATGGGACATATGAAAATGTCGGTTCTGAAGGGAATTACCCCATTAACTCTATAACATAATCATACAAAGGGATTAGTTCTTATTTTCTGATTGCGTAATCCCCATTGACTTGTTTGATTACCATGTCTAAATCACCTTTCACCTTTATTTGACTCACTTGTTCTTGAAGTGCCAACTGCAATCCTGCAATAAGAGCTTGGTATTCCGCTTCATTCTTTGTACCAGCTCCCGATAATGAGAAATAATAAGGTATCACTGCCTTTTCTGGGGAAATGAACACAATTCCTAAGCCAACTTTGTTGAATATAGGATTCTCCATTTTCCTCCCTGTTGGAATTTTAGAAGCACCATCAATGTACATTTCCCATGTTTGGAGACTTTATTGAATAGAGAAGACTTCCACATCAGGTAGTTCAATATCTGAAGATGTTTCTTCCACTGAAGGGTGTTCAGCCAGGAAATCAGCCAAATCTTGGCCCTTTATTGCCTTTTAAGAAACATATTGAATATCAAATTGCTGCAAGATAAGTGACCACCTTACCAGACGTCCTGTAAGAATTGGACTACTAAGGATGAATTTGAGAGGGTTATTGCGAGATACCAATTGGAACTTGTGATGTTGTAGGTAGTGTCTCAACTTCTGAACTGCAAAAATTAATTCTAGGCAACACTTCTCAATACATGAATATCGGGTTTCTACTTCAAGCATAGTCCTATTGAGACAGTAGAGGCTGTTTTCATTCCCATCATCATTCTTCTGAGCAAGAAAGGCACCTAATGATTTATCTAGAGCTATCACATAGAGGATATGTGCTCTTACTTCAATAGGTGGAATTAACATCAGTGGACTCAAGAAATACTTCTTGAGAATATCGAATGCTTCTTAACATTATTCATTCTACAGGTAAATGACTCCCTTCTTCTTCAATTGAGTGAAGGGTAAACTTTTGGCTTCCAAATTGGCGATGAAATGCCGAATATAGGATAAGTGTCCTTGAAGTACTCTCAATTACATAAAATTTCGAGGATGTGACATACCAAGGATTAACTTTGTTTTCTCAGGATCAACTTTGATGCCACGATGGCGTACAAAAAACCTGATAAATTTCCCAGAGGTTACCCCAAAAGAAATTTTAAGAGATTCATCTTCAAATTATGTTGTCGATGTTTGTGGAATATGATTTCCAAATCATCCAAGTGATGAGAACGTTTCTTGGATGTGACCACCAAATCGTCCATATAACATTATACGAACTTCAATAAAAAGGGTTTGAAGATATGATGCATGGAACGCTTATATGTTGCGCCTGAATTATTTAGACCAAAGGGAATTACCCGATAGCAAAACACACACTAAGGGGCTCTGAAGGATGTATATTATTCATCTTCTAGAGCCATTTAGATTTTATTATATCCATAATATTCATCCATGAAGGAAAGTTCTTCTTAGCCAGCTGTTGCATCAATTAAGAGTTCGGTAATTGGTAGTGGAAAATCATCCTTAGGACAATGATGATTAAGATCTCTGAAATCTATGCAAACTCTTATTTACCCATTCTTCTTTTTCACTGGGGAAATATTATCCAACCACTTGGGATATTGAACTTCTTTGATGAAGTTAGATTTGATAAGCTTATCTACCTCAGCCTCAATTTTGGAAGCATAGGTTGGGTGTGTTCTTATAGCAGTATGTTTGAATCCTCGATGTTCTTCTGGAAAACCCAAATGATGAGTGGCAACATCAGGATCAAGCCCTAGAATCTCCGTATAGTCCCAAGCAAATATATCTCGATTTTTCTTTAGAAAGGAAATATACATCTCTTGTTATTCAAGAGTCATAGCCTCACTAATTAAAGTGGGGCGTGGATCTCCTTTTAGTCCCAAATTTATTTTTCTGAGTTCATCCACAGTGGTAGAGATACCCTCTTCAAATGTTGGAGGAGCATCCCTGAGATCTTCCTCTTCTTCTTCAACATGTGTTATTTCTTCTATTTCTACTTTCATAGTAGATGACGAAGCAGAATTTTCATGATCAGAAGAGATGTTAAAAGTTTCACATCTTGAAGAAGAAGCTTCCATTTCTGACCCAATTGATGATGAAGGGTCTTTAATGGGTAATAAAGAGGAGATGATGGATTGAGAATTGACATCATCATCTACCTCAGACAATGCTATAACTTTCTCTGGCCTGATTGGAAAAGTATAGACTTGCTGGATTTCAGAAGATGAAATGAAGACATCTTCATTTGAGCTTTCATCATTGCTTGGTGGATCTACAATTTCTCCCATATAGTCTGGCATGCTTTCCATGATTGACATTATTGAGGTTTCCATAATTGTAATTTTATTTGGGTAAATCCTATCGATTTTACTGATAGGCAACACATAATATGTACTCATAGGTGCTAATGGGTTTACTAGAATCTTTTCCAAACCATATAGAGCATTAACTTTGGTAATCTCCCTTGTTGTGGACTTCTCATTTCCCTTCATGTGATAAAATTCCTCCTTAATGTATTGAGATCCACATGTCTTGAATGGGGATTTATCACAATACAATGTCCCAACATGGCCATCAAAACAATATTTGAGACATTGATGGTATGATGAAGGGATAACTGCATGTTGATGTAGCCAGGGTCTTCCAAGAAAGATGTTGAAGGCTGATTCTTGATCAACAACCATGAAATTTGAATTGGATACAAGATCTCCAAACTTAGTTCTGAATGTAATCTCACCCAGTCGTTCTTGTTCATTTTTATTATATCCTTGTAACATCATAGTAGAAGGAGATAAATCAGATTTCCTGAGGCCCAATCGTTGAAGCGTACGTATGGGCACGTGGTTGAATCTTGAACCATTATCAATAAAAGATCTTCGGATGTCCACACCATTGACCTTACTAGATAAGTACAAAGGTCTAATATGTCCATGCACGACATCATCTTCATCTTAATCAGTAACGGATATCACGGCATGGAATTCTGTAGGATTATTCTCTACATGGTAGACTTCAGCTTTAGAAATTTCAGTTTCAACCTCTTGAGGACTTGACAATGCCTCAATGACTGCCTCCCGAAGATCCTTTGATAAATTCAAGGCATCCAGAATTGATAACATAGCCAGTACATGGGCCAAGTGTTTCAATACATCATACTTTTGATCCAATGGTATACGTTTCCAAACAGGAACATGTGGTTTAGAAGGTTCCTTGGCAGTTGATGCTTTTGAAGTTGATGCATCTTGTACCAGGATAGTTGGTGACAATATTCTTGGCTTTGGAAGATTAGAATGATTAGGTCTGTTTACTTGTCGAGAATATTAAGGTTGAACACTTAAACGATATTCCAGAATAATTGTTGCAGGACTGAGTCTACCTTTTGTGGAAGAACATGCGTGTTCTTGTTGAGCTCGTTGAAGGGATCTACCATGAGTTTATGCTGTATACACAGTTCTAGCAGGGGTAGAATTGGAATAGTGGCCTCTGAAAGATCCATGTCTTCCCCTGTATCATGAGCCTCTGGAACTTCCTCTGATTCCTCTATTTGATATAGGGAACCCAGTTTCATTGAGTTCAAAACTGTGACTGGCATATGGATATGTTAATTGAATCATATTAACAGAACAGAAGATAAACTCTTCATCTGATGAAGACTCTGCCTGATTATCCTGTTTAGGTTGTGATTTTTGGTGGGGCTGTGCCCGTTGCTTCGATGTAGATGGCATGAAATCTACTAGAGTCAAGGACAACTTAGGCTTCGACACATACTCATATTCTTCTGATTTTTTTCTTTCTTTTAATTATGTCATTTCTTTGGGTATTTTCCCTCTAGTGAAGAATGTTTTACTGTGGCATTCATGGCAGAAGGCACAATTGGTTTCTTCAATTGTGATCCAAAAATAGCATGAGTTCGGTTGATCATTTTTCACACCATCCAGTCATCATATTTTTTGTGCATTTTTGTTCTTTAATTCTTTCCACTCACCTTCCTCCTCTGGATCTGTAGTAGTAACACATGCTACCAGAGCTGAAGAACCTTTCAGTTTGACATGTCACATGTCGACCATTTTTGCAGGAGGTCCTTGAAATCAAAACACTCCTGAATGGGATTCCCCAACATCTAATGATACAATAAATAGTTGGGATGGTCTTCATATTCTTCCTTGTTTGGCCTCTTGGGCCTTGGCAATTGAACCAAATTATTTTCCAAATCCGAAATGAATTAACCAGGAACAAGTTCGTTTCAGAAAGAGTAAACTTTTCTTTTCAAATCCGCAAATTGTTTTTTTCTTTGATGTCTTTGATCATCTTGAAGAAAAGGCCTCTTTTTCTAATGCTCAGGAGGTGGAGCCCTATGATAAGATAAAGGTTTTGAAGTAGAAGAATGTACAGGTGCTTGATTATGCATAACTGTAGCAGTCTCTGATTTACCCATTCTCTTTCCTGGAGATGATGGAATTACACGAGCTTTATCCTTAGTCTTCATAAGAGATTAATCAATCAGGTGAGTGATTGAAGTAAGGTCTCAAAACCCTGATGTGTATTTCACAGGGATCAACGGTGTGAGTAACTCATCATGTAAATTTTCCACACAGATTGGAAACAATTCCTATTGAGTGAGTGCTATGCTTAGGAAATATGTTAATCCCTTCCAGCGAGCAATGAAATATGAGACCCTTTCATTCTCCCTTTGCTTACAGTTTGTAAGATAAAAAACAACTATCTTTGGAAATGTTGAGCTGAACTGATGGAGTTTTTGATGAAGATCCCCGCATCAGGTAATTGACCAGAATTGCAAGCTTGTGTACCAAACCAAAGCAGGTCCATGTAATGGCTATAAAAAAAACCTAAGCATAACTGCTTCTTATTATTGAAGGGTTCCCATTATAGGATCGCAACATGAAACAAAATGTGTTATGTTTTGCTCTGGGTCTCCCGAACCATTAAATATTGGGAATGTGGTACTTGCAAAATTTGATGCGGGATGAATTGCATCAACCCATTTAGGATAAGCTCTCTTTTCTGGTTGAATTTGAGCACGCTTTCCCTCCATATCTTCCAATCAAGCTATTAATCACTCAATAGTAGTTATTAACTTTTGAGAAACATCTGGGTGAGCTTAGACCTGAATAGGTGCAATGACTGGAGTTGGTACAGATGTGGCAGTTGGTACTGAAACTAATGGTAGCACTGCCGATTGTTGTTGCACTTGACTCGTAGGATTAGAACTGTGTGGGTGTACTGATAAAGGAGGATATTCTTGATCCATCCCAGTAGACACAACAAATTCCTTTGGTTGAATGACTCCGGCACGCTTAGGAGGAAGACTAACTTGAAGTACTTCTGCGTTCAACCTTCTTAATTCTTTAATTTCATACTCTTGTTGTGATAATCTTTTCTCTAGTGAGATCTATTGGCCTTCTCTAGAGTAAGGGTATGTAACCTATTTATTTCATTTCACCTTATCGGACACCTTTCGGAGAGGGGGAAGTGGGTTACATAAAATATTACATCAGTTTTGAGTAATCCTTTGATTTTGTGTACGCACACCTTATTCATTTGTGTCTGTTCGTACAACTTCGTGAGTAGGAACCTCTTCATCTGATCCCTCTGAGTGAACCTCATCTGGTGGATCAGCAACAACGGCATTACAGACATTAATTGATGCATAATGTATTGCATCCATTATATCATCATTTTTGTGATATTATCTTCTTCCATGTACTTGATGAGACATTTCTATATGTTGATTCAATCCCTCAGGAACTTCTTGACGAACCGTAATTTGGAGGGAATCTCCTGAAAATTTTGCACTTCGTTCCCCTTGAGGCTTCTTCCCCAATCAAGAGATGACTGAATTTATATGAGGGAGGGATTTTGGATATGAAAAAGTCCCCATTTCGGTGGATTGGGGTTGTTCCTGCTCAACTCCTCGAATCCTATTTGTGGATTCCAAGGGTTTGGTTAAAAGAGTCCCCAGTCCGGCAATCCGGGGTGGCTCTTGAGTTGTTATATCTGAGACCTTCATGAAATATCTCCTGATATTATGGACCGTAGTCTATAAATTAGCTGGATGCATCAACCTATATCCACTTTTATCACCGAGCTCAAAAGACCATTGGAAGATTTCTGACACTTCTGTCACTTGGTGATGTGCTTTCTCTAAACGAGATGTCTGTTCAATATTATCCTTTGCTTGATACAGGAGTAATTAAATAACTTTTTCTCTATATTCCTTGATTTTTAGAGGAACTAGTTGAAGCTTGTTCTTGGGAAAGCTTTTGATTACAAACATAACCCATTGACTGTGGCCAGCCACGGGCAATAACATTAGATGAGACCATTTTCAGCGGGATTTGCTGAAGGGTTAGCACAATGAAATTTAGTCCTCCATGAAAACCCCATCCCCTGATATGAATACCAGATGGGGAATTGGAAACTAACTGGCGCAATATTCTTAGTGCGATAAGGCATGAACGCTGAAGGGCACTTTGCTACTTTCAGCCTTCGGATATCGAGAAACTGAGAGAGATGCCAAGTCCATTTGGTGTTTTAACCCTTCTATTATCTTGATATGATTTTCATATTCATCATAAGATAATATTTTCTTTTTTGAACTGCCAAATAGTTTTCCATATGTTGAGACGAATATCATGAATTCCATCTTCTGTCAAAATCTATGGAATATCATACTGAGAGTTGGATGAAGGCCAAAACATGACTAGAACTTCACCTTTTTCCAGTTTTTTTCTCATATTTATTACTTCTTTATTATCATTAAATGAAGATTCTTCTACCTGATTAGAACATAGATGGTGCTTATTCATTGCTTCATCGGATTAAACAATATCGGTAGAGAATTCACTGATCAAACTAGAAGATGAACGACCCATGGGTGGTTCAGAGAATGACCTAAACCCCAGGATATCTTCTGACTGAGAAAGTGATTCACCTGATAATGGTAATGCATCAGACATGAATGGATTCACATTTGCATGTTCCTCAAGATAAGAGGGCTTCTTCATCACTGCATTTTCATCTGAAGAATCTTCCAAACAATGCGAATTACTACTGTGGAGAGAATATTCTCATCTAAATTCATCATCATGGGGAGGACCACCATGGTGGGTTACAGCAGAATATGAAACATTTTTCTCCTTGGTCTTCTGACCACACAGAGGGTTCCTGTGGATCTCATCTGAAGTTGAAACTTCGAGATGGATAGAATCATCATGAAGCAATCCTTCATGAGGAAATATCTGATGCAGACCTTCAGAATTAATGTTCCCACTATTGGGAACTGAGGGAGTTAAATCTTGAGTTTCAACAAATAATTATCAGAGTGCATCAATAACTCCTGCATCGAGCAAGGCCTTGTCACATATGGGCCTTTGATTTCATGACTGTGCTGGGTGAGTCTTCTTCTTAGATGCCTTCTTACTCAGTTTGGTAGGTGTATGTTCCTGATCAGGAGAAATGATCAGGTTAGGCTCATTATCTTCACTCAAACCCGGTGTATGTGCCTCACTTGGTTGTCTGTATGATATGGGGGAGTACACCCCACAACCCTCTTGGACTGGAACAGAGGTGTGTGTCTGTTCTGGAGTGAACTGTTGATGTGTCACTCCACTGGTAGGGATATATTTATGTTTCTTTCCCTAAGATGCTGTTGAAGCTGTTATAATATCCCGACAGGCATACAGAATATCAATAGGGATTTTCTTATGCTCTTTCACAATTGAAAGAATGTGCTTGGTGACTTCAGCAGTCAGAACTGGGATATATGTCCATTCCGTGCATGGAGTAGGTGTATGTTCCTGATCCTATCCTCATTTTCCGGTTAGTGAATTCCATTAGTACTCATGTGTGTGGGCATAGAGTTGAGTCTGCCTCCTGTTTGTCATCGGAGCTTTCCGACTAACTTCTCCAAATGCTACCAAACGAGAATGTTGGTAGGCTTGATCAATACTAGCAGGTGTATGTTCCTTCTGATTTCACTCCACCAAACATGGTTCATTAGCTTCCTTCGACACTGACAGATGAGGCTACTGGAAGGATTGATGAGTGTAAGTAGGTGTATGTGTCTGTTTACCAGTTTTCAACACATTGGGTTGGTGGGATTCATCGTATGTAGTCAGATGAGCCTGCAGACTATCTAATGATTTATAAATAGGTTTATGTTCATTTCTATAGTACTCCGCCAGAATTTCTTGGCGGGATTGGCATGCAGCTGCCAGACGAGTCTGCTGGACTACAGAATTAAAATGGACGGATGTGTGTGCCCACTCATTGCTTTCCATCAAGTTAGTTTGGTGGACTTCTCCGGAAATGGCAGAGATAAGAACATGCTCACTGTTAACCGGTTTTCGACTTTAGTGGTTCGTCTTGCCTTCTCGGGTTTGAGGAACCTGAGCTGAACACCTGGAGACGATACCCTCATCATGTTGAGGGCGCACTACCGCACGAGTCTGGCAGTGATTGTTGATGGGAGCCCTCAGGAAGGACTCTTGATTCCATGAATTAAGTCCTTGAGGGACCTTCTCATTTTACTCCTCAAAAAATGGGAGGAAATGGTTGTTGTGTTCCGGGGATAACGACCCGAAACAATTGGAGATGGTGGTTAGCACTGCTTACTTCTTGATCACTGGTAGTCGCTGTCTGGACGACCAGGGGGAGTTGTTCACTTGTAGGGATTTTCGAGCAGCCTCCAAAGTTGGAATGGTACCATGTTGACGATACTCCTTAACTAGTGCATTCGATACCCAGCGTTGAAGAAGCTGAGTAGGTGATGTTGTCCTCAGAGCGGACGACGATCCAGCAGGAGTAGCAGTAGATGCATTCACAGCAGAGGTTTTCACAGTAGAGTTATTCACAGATGCGAGCTTAAGAAAATCCATTATCGTAATGTAGAAGATCTTGGAAAAGAGTCCATGTTTGATTTAACAGACGTTATCAAGATAATTCCGGCCACAACACCTTTTGGATAAGCACATATGTTATTGATTACTTTGTTGGACCTCTCATTGAGTTTTATATAGGGTCACAACAAATAAGTAAAACATCATTTTAACTTGGTTAAGGATTCATGTCAGCTTCACCATTTTTTTCTTCCTTTGAATTTGGGGATGATCTCATTGATTTTAGATTCAAACATTCCAAGCAGTTTCTGACGGGTTTGTTCGTAGAACCGAAAACATCCAATGATTACATATTTATTTGGACCTATATTCCAAAGGTAGGTTCTCATTAGTTGTGAACTGATGATACTTAGGAATTTTCATTGGTGGATTGGATGGGAGGTCGGACTCATCACACCTTTTTTAGGGGAATTAGTTTCTACTTCGGGACTCTCTTTATAGATTTATGTAATGTTTGGGAATCCGTATTACATTACAAAATATAAAATGAGATTTTCTTTATATCTGACAATCAATGATTAAATATGTAGGAAATGTAAAGAATCATTTATATGTATTAGAGGTTCTTCATCGATAGAGAATCTTCTTTATTTGTAAGAGATTTTTGGTCAATGGTATCCTTTGACATATTATATAAAAGTCTCTTTGTCATTATGATGACCATGCTAGTTTTAAATCCACTCAGTGGGGCACTTGAAGTTTTTTGTCATTAAGATGGATATGGATTATTTTAGAGTTGGGTTCGTACCTGTAGATAGGCTACCTACATATCCTTTGTTTAGAAAACGAATCATAACCCATGTAGTTCGAGTAAGGGAGTATGATGTTTATGTATGATTTATGGATCAATGAATGACTTCATAATTACCTTTACACTTTAAGCTCACGCGAGTCATGCTCGGTGTGAGAAAAAAGATGTATTGGTAAAACCAAAAAATTTTTCCATGAAAGATGCAATCATAAGAAATGATGTGGGGCTTATGTATGTATGACTGCCCAAATAGATAATGATTAAGATTTACTTCTAAGAAGAAATCCTGGAACAGGGTCCATAAAGGTATCTATGATTTTTGGAGATTTGGATACTCTAATCATGGGGATTACTCCAATGGAATTCCCAAGTTAGGAAGAGACATATGATTGGATTTTACTCTTGATAAGGAAGCCCAGATCAAGGGTAAATTAGGACTAGTTAAGAGAAATTAAGATTGGGGCTTACTCTTGAAAAGGAGGCCCAGGTTAAGGGACTTGAGGATTACTCCTAAAGAAGATTCCCATATTTGTAGACTTTGATACTGGAGATTATTCATGAAGAAGAAGCCTAGGTTAAGAGAACCATATTTGGTGCTTACTCTTAAAGAGGATGCCTATATTTGCGAACTTGGAGACCGGGGCTTACTTCTGAAGAGGAAGCCTAGGTAAATGGAATTATGAATGGGGATTACTCCAAATGAGGATGCCCAGATCAGGGGACTTGGGCTTACACTTAAAAAGGAGGACCAAATAAATGCATACTTGAGGGTTACTCCTAATAAGGATGCCCAAATTAAAGAGAATTTGGACTGGGGCTTACTCGTGAAAAGAAGGACCAGGTTAAGGATTATCTCATCCTAAAGGATGAGGTTGAAAAAATGAACTCTCTGACTTTAGTGATGTAAAGATGTGTAAATAACTAGGTTTTGAGAGATGTTCCACAAAATTACTTTCAGATAATGAATCCTAAAAGGAAATCATGCCATGAATGGCTTTGGATAGAGTTATGAAGACTTAGTGCTGAAGAGGAGAGGTGGATAAGTGTAAGAGGGGTGATATGGGCAGGAAGGGCATCCAAAAAGAGAGGGGTGCGCAAGTAATGTGTGGGAACGCAAGTACTGCATGGGCACGCAAGTCCTATTCGGACAGTTGTACCTGTACAACACTTGGGGATTTGCGCGACGACCAATCATTAGGGTAGAACATGGGTGATGCGTGGATAAAGACTTTGATACTACCCCTACAGACTTCCAGAAGGGCGGCGCGCAAGTTATGTGGAAGGCGTAAGGCGGTGCACAAGTGTGGAAATTTCCCTTAAGGGTTGGCCACCTAGGAGCACATGTGTTGATGAATTTCAATACTTATGTCTTCCTCCCACTCTTTAGATCTTCCGTTCTAAGTAAGAAATTACCTTAGAAGTGTTCGGAAGCTTTGAGAAGAGACAAGGGCATCAGGAGCTCAAATCTTAGGTTCTGTAAATTTTCCAACCCGAAATGGGGGGGCCCACAGGGGTATCTATAGGCTAGAGAGACACTGGGCGAAATTTTAAAGAGGGCGCGGAAGTCACCTGTGCGACTACTTGGCATCGCACAAGTCAACTTGTGTGACCTTGGTAGAACATGTGAGACCCAAGTGTAATTGAATCCTTGTTCATGCCTTTGTAGATTTTTGATGTTTTCTTCAAAGGATGAATCACTTTATGCTAAGGCATTTCCCATTCCATTTGTTTAGACGCTGTGATGAAAAGGAGTGTCAACATTCCCTTTCCGTAGATTCGTATTACTCCACATGTGTTCAAACCACCTTTATAATGGTTTTAAAAAGTAATTAATATATTAAATAGCCATATTAATATTTATAATTACTTACATGATCTTCTTATAATACCCTTCCACCCATTTATTAATCATATTTTGATATTTTCATTATTTCGTGGGGATTTCTTTGAGGGTTACCTTGGTTGGTTCCCAATAGATTTACTTGTCAAATAGAAGAGAAAATTTAGATGTGGAATGATATAGTGTAAAATTGTTTCCAGAATATTATATAATTCCATATATCATTTTTTCTATTATAAGGATGAATCATTAGATAAACCATTAATAAAAATGATTTAATTTGTTTTTCCAGTTTTTACATCAATCACTATCTCATATCTGTTTATTTATTATCATATATATATATTGGTTCTAGATATATTCATAATATATAATATATATAATAAAATCTTATATAACCATCATAATGGTTTTATTACCATCCATGAAGGTGGTGAATGAAAATAAAAACACATTGTCCATGATTTTTGTAAATCAACACATCACGATAAATGTCTTATTTTTTCTTGAATAAGATGATAAGAGGATAACATTGATGATTGATATTAAAATAGAATTATATTATATGGATGATAATATATAAACTATGTCACTTTGGAAAGGGTATCCAAGGAGTGAATAAAAAAATAAATTAAATTGAAAATAAATTAAATTAAAACACAATTGGATATTACGTCTGGAATTATTACCCTTGAGAACCACATTGAGGCAGTTTTTATTGAACTTTGGGTGAAAATTGTAGGTATTTTATATAGGGAGTAGGCTTTTTATGGAAATTTAGTAGAAATTATGTAATATAAAATTCTTTATTGTTTGAGGAGAAGAGATGGTGTGGGGTGGAATTTGTATTGGAAGGGAGGGGTGTTTTCTCACTATTATAATCCTTATATTTTTATTTTATCTCTAGAAAATGAATAGTTTGAGAATTATCACTAAATATATTAATATAAAAATGTGTATTTATAGATTTTGCGATTCATCAAAATTACATCATTTATGAATCAATAATTCATTAATTTCTAAAGTACCGTAAATTACAATAATTCGCTGTTGAAAAAAATCATGCTTTTTTAAATACCTAAAAATTGAATCCATCAACTAATGAAGATGTAGAATTACAAAGAGAAATCCAATTTTTGAAACTAATTTTTTAAATATGATAATTATAATTTTAAATTAATATCATTATTTATAAAAAAACTGCCAATTATTATATTATAATTTATTTTATAAAAAAATGCAAATTTAATCATAATGCCATTATAATATTATATAATCGTAATTTAAATAAATATTTATATATATGTATAATTTAAATAAAATAAATATTATTTAAAATCGTTAAATTAATTAAAAAATTATTATGAAACATATATGTCTCAAAAAAATACCAAATCTTAATTTATAAATTTTAGGAAAATAATTTATTTATTCCAATATATAAATATATTTTTTTCGGATTTACGATAAATTATTTTATATATACTTTAATAAATTAGTTTACCATTTTATTATTATATATTCCATATTTTCAATAAAGACCACTTATATTAATATACATTAAAAATTAATATAATTATTTAATTCCTGAAGGGAAAATTAATATTTATAAACCTGGGTTTTTATATTCTCCGCACATTAAGGGAATTATATTCTTCATATTTTTTCACATATAAAACTATTTAGGATACATTTCCCTTATATATTTTTGAGATTCATGTTTTTCTTCATCAAACAATTGGGTTCTCCAAAAAACCCAAACCTTGTGAATTAACTTATTTTGTAATAATTTATCCATATGACCAAGAATATGAAGAGGATTCTCTTAATAATAAAGGTTATCTTCTACGGGACTATTTCATATATCAAAACATGAGATGTATTAGGCACATACATTCTAAACATTAATACATTATGTATATTTTTTTTACACAAGATAATATTATAGAAAAGGATACTTTGTAGCCAACTGATCAAACATTATATTGAATTTCAAGAGGTCTAATTAACGAAAGGCATAACGTTCATTTCCTACAAAATGAATAATACATTTCTAATGAATGATTTTATGGAAAAAACGATCACCTTCCATGAATGAAATTTATTTACTCATGTTATATAACTTTTCCCTCTTCTATGAGCTATATTCAATATGTAGTTGTATCGTCATTAATTTGTCAGCCACATTCTCAAATAATTTTGGTAGCATTGACTTCCTTTCAATAACAAGGTCCAAAAATTCCGGAGTTTGACATTACATTCCATAAAATTCCTAAAAATTATATTTTTTTATTCTTGAATGACATCTATTATTATATGAAAATTTAGTTAATCAATTATGGAGATACCTATTTACCTGGTAATGAATTGAACATGTTTTATGAATATACTCCATTTCGTGAATTCTTTACACTGACTGCCCATCAGATAGTGGATGAAAGGTTGTTTAAAAAATTAATTTAGCTTCTATTGACTTTTGACATTCATTCTAAATTATATAAGTTAACCTCTGATTTCATTAATATATAATGGAGATTAAAAATTCATGTAACATGACTACATCTGTGATATATAGTTGTGAAATCTAATAAAAATTCATAGTATCTCAACATTGGTGAAATTGTAAAGATTTATTCTGTCAATTAAAAATAACCCATATCAAATTATTACTCGATAATTACATGGTAGAACCACCGAGAAATAAATGGATATGTATTCCCATTTAAGCTCTCACACATGTAAAGGCTGAAGTATCTCCTTTGGTAGTTATTGACCATTTTTATCATTTTGGAAATTCAACCATTACATAGTAAAATATCCATTAAATTTTTTAGTCCATAACACTAGAAACACTCTTAACAGACTCTGTAGGAATTTTTTCTTCCATGATGAACTAAAAAATCATAACTATAAGCCCCACATGACAATTAATTATACAAATGTGAATAACAGGATACACATATTCTCATTCCAAATCTCATGAAATTGACTTTATCAACATCAAATTTTTGGCCTGTTATGTTTCATAACTAATTCTACTATTTCCCTTAACTCACACTAATCCATCTATGCTTACATAATCTTAACTGATAGATTAATTTCACTGAAACTAGAAACAAAATAGAGGAGACTTGAACTCCAATAATATCCATGTGAAAATTAATCAAAATTTTAACCAAGGGGTCTTGTTCCAATCCTATCACGGTCAATGATGGTTGGTGTTTTTTAAATCATGACATCTTCCAGTTTGTGTTCTTTTCCAATATGTAATTGACCATGAAATCCTAATCAATTATCATTTCAATCCATGTTCCCTACTTCAAATCTAATTCATTATGAGTAAATATATACATAAACCTTTTATGGTCATTAAATATTTCACATTTGGATACATATTAATGATTTCCCAATATTTTCAATGCAAAAAGCACATCTTAAATTTCCATATCATGTGTGGAATATTTTAGTTCATGAGGTTTCAATTGTATTGATGAATAATAAATGACATGATCAGTATACATTAAAATACCACCAAGTCCATTCAATGAAGAACCACTGTTGACAAAATCATTATTTCTAGAAGGTATGGTTAAAAAAGGAGTTTTCAAGAATATTCTTCTAAATTTATGAAAACTAACATCATCATCTTATGTTTAAATAAATGTATCCCATTTTTGTGTTAAATTATTTTGGGGTTTTGATAACCATGTATTATTTTTACAAACCCACAGTAATATCCAATAAATCCAAGAAAAGAATAAATATTTGTAACATTTGTAGGTATTATCCCATCACCAACGTATTTTTTTGTATGATAAAATGTTATAAAATTATTACTTATAATGTGACCAAAAAAATGATATTGGTTTAAAAAAATCACACTTCCTAAATTTTATATATAAATTCATTTTTTTAGTTCATTAAAAATAATAATTAATTGTTTTTCATTATCCTAATAACATTTGAAGACACTAGAATATTATCCCTAAATACAACAACTATATTATCCCAATATTCATGAATGATTCTATTCATAACATAAATAAATGAACATGATTAATATTTCAAACCAATGGTAATAACAACAATCTCATAATTCCCATATCTAGTAAAAACTATATTTTTGGGATGTCTTCCTCCTTATCCTTCTGCAAATAGTAGAAAAATCTTACATCAATCTGGGAAAAATATTGAGATCACAAGAGCATATGAAAAATGTAATTTATTTTAGTAAATGGATATTAAATCTAAATAATAATGTTATTAAATTATGTATAATCAATGAAACGAATCATAGAACCAAATATATTTTTAATGAAAAAATAGGGGCACCGCATGGTGATGTCGAAGGACGAAAGAATCTATTATTAATAATATCTTACCACTGATTATTAAATTCAAGTAGTTCTGCTGAAGACATTAAATAAGGGGTTTAAAAATTGGATAATCATATGGAATGAAGTCTCATGTATGTTCAATTTATTGAATAGGTATAACATGAGACAAGTCATCAGTAAAAAATATGTATTAATTTACTAATGGAACATCAATAATCTGAATATTTCTCATATTTTTAATAATATAACTATTCTAACATTCATTTAAATATTTAAAGAGGTTCTCAGCATCCTAATATGTTATCAAATGTATGGGTTCATTCTGTTATATAAAATGAAACTCCTTTTAAAAAATTCATTAGTATTAAATAAATCTTACTATGATAAATAGTAGGCCAATCCATACCAAGAATAACATCAAACCCCAATAATGGAAAAACAACATGGTGTTTTGGTAATTCTATTCCACAGGCAGTAATAAAAATATTATTATAATTCCTTTTTTATATAATATTTCCAATTGGTGTCTTACCAATTAGTTATGGTTTCATTTATTGAGGTGGAAATTTTAATTTACAAAAAAATCATATTAATAAAGGAATGTGTAGACACCGTGTCAAGAAAAGCATTAGAAAAATATGAGTAAACAAAAAAAGTACCTAAACCAATTATTTAGATAGCCCAATGGCTACTAATGTAGTCACAAGGGATGTCATTTCCCCTTAATTCTTATTATCTGACTACTTTACAACCATTAGATCTTTAATTAAGATGGGATTTTTAGGGTGACCCATATCACCACATTTGAAACACTTTATAGTGTTATTATCAGAATTAATCATAAGAATAGTTTCCTTGAAATTTCATGATATATCTCCAAAATTACCACATCAGACACACTTCCCAGTTTTGTTAGGGCATTCCCTAAGGTATTTTTTACCGCATTTTTAGTGAACTTAGAATTGGACTTTAATAAATTCAAATTTCTTGATTGATTCATAACCATTTTTTTCGATATGGACCTTTTCATTAAAATTCTTCAATTTGAATTTGATAATTAAAAACACAATTTATAACCTCATATAACATCATAAATTTTTCTCATAATATTTTAATTCATTGGAGGCCAATTACCTTCGATACCATTTCATCAATTCTAAGTACAAACCATTGATTTTACAAACAATGTACCAAATATGATTTACAACATTCTCAAAAAAAACAAGTGATGTTTGATTCATAAATAGCCAATGAATACTACTTATTTTTATTCAATTCAAGTAATTTCTTTTTTATCTTATGTCAAAACACTTTGGGAAAATAATTATCATGTAAAATATTCATAAATTCAACCCATTCCAAGGAATCAATATCCTCTATATCTCAAATATTGTAGAACATTGACCAATATTGGTTGAATTAACCTTAACAATATTAAGGATTAAGACTAACCATTTGATTATATGAACACCCCATCACATCTCATATCACTTTAGTTACTTTAATCAACCATTCATCGAACAACGTGTCAGAAGATCCACTCAAATTAGGAGGGGTTTCCATATAAATTTTCCAATGACATCATGTTTCTTTGTGGAACATATTTATTTTCTATTCAATTGATGTAACCTAATTTTTTATACAATTTCAAATAATATATTATTGATAAATACTAATCGGTTCCAATTTCCACTATTCCATGTTGTTGATTTTTAATGATACCATCCTCTCACTCCTTTCCAACATCATCTTCCTTGTTTATATTATAAAAAACCAGTCTGAAATGACATATAATAAATTATGATACAGAGTAATCTTAAAATTCTATATCATTTTAACATAAAAATAGGTTAAAAATACTTTATGGTTTTATATTAAAAACATCCCAATCTATACAATAATTTATACTATGCATTGATATCAATAAAATTTTCCCAACCTTAAAAATTACATAATCAAGTAAATTCTTTTAGAATAAACATTATTACATTCCGATATATATTTTTAGATTGTAGTTTCAGAGAATTATTACACAATTCACACATATTATCCTATAAGCACAAAAATATTGTATTACTAAAATTGAATCCTTTTCTTCTATAATATAATTTTTTTAATTAACCATGAAATATTTTGATGAAAAACCCTCACAATATTTTTCTTGGCTTCTCTTTTCATTGAACCTTCCTTGAAAATAGTGAAGAAAATTATATGTGGGATGAGAATAAATAACTCACTAAGTGGATAAAATTAATACATAATCATTTAGTCCATGAATAATTATAATCATATGAAATCATTTTCACAAAGACATACATATCACCCATAAATAATCATATTATTACTCTAATAAACTAGATATTTACTTAAAATATAGAAAATAGAAATTAAACCACATAAGTATCCTTGAATTTCTTACATCATATTTTAACCTTCACAGCTACCATATCATTTTTAACCCTCATGACAACCTTACAATGTAACCCCAACAACTACCTAACATTGTAACCCCCATGGATATTTTATTTTTTATCTATCACAACTACACATGGGAAGAGACAAAAAAGGACATTAAGGGAAATAAAAATAAATAAATAAACCAATAGTCCATGAATGATTATAAATGTTGGAAATAATTTCTTCAAAAACATACTTCTCAACCATATATTATTTTATAAATTTGGAAAACAATAGATTTCCATAAAACATAAAAAAACATGAATATAACAGAAAAGGTATCTTGGGAATTAATTATGTAAGACTTTAACCATCATGGATAATATATTTGATATGTTACCCTCATTAATAAATACCATTATAATGCTTATGGATACCATATAATATAACCATCACCGATACTTTATTGTGTAACCATCACAGTTACACATGGACAAAACATACAATAAACCTCTAACATAAACGTACCCAATGATTTGAATGGAGATATAAGTCCCAAAATTCATCATTACGAGTTATAAAGAACCGTAAATTTTAATAAAACTTGAATACATTCATCATTATAAAATATATTTTTTATTTTATAGAAATAGAAATATAATAGTGGATTCTAATGAAAGGTAACTTACCTTGAGTACATCTCACATAAAACATGTTCAAAACTATTGTATAATTGTTAAAGTGGGTTATTAATATATTTAATTAACATATTAATATTTATGATAAAATATATGATCTTCTAATAAAATCATTCCACACATTTATTAATAAAATTATATTATTTTCATTGTTTTGTGTTTATTTATTTTCAGGCATCCATAGATGGTTCATTATGGAGTTTCTTGTTGAATGGAAGAAACACTATAGAAGATGAATGAAATTTTATTAATATGATTGTATAATTTTAAATGATTGTATATGTCAATATTTTTCTTAATATGAGGATGAATAATTAGATTAAATAGAGATGAAAATGGTTAATTTTTGTTTTTACAATTTCTATGACCATCACAAACACATATTATTTTATTTAACATCATGTATATATATTGCGTACAGAATATTATATAACATATAATATGTGAAATAAAATATTTTTTAACTATAAAAATATTTTTATGACAAGAATTGAAGGTGGTAATTAGAAATAAAATCACATTGACCATGATTATATTAATTTGAAAAATCATATGTAATATTTTTATTTTTTAGAATTAGAGGAGAACTGGAGAGGGTTGACTATCGAGAGTAAATTAAAAAACTAAAATTCCGATATATTTACAATATAGTATCTATCATGTAACACTGGATAGTTAGTGTTAGGAGTTATTAATTAAATAAAATAAAATTAAATGAAAATAAAACAAAAATAATGAGTACTTTGCCTCCTAAATTATTTTCCTTGATAACCTTCATGAGGAACAAGGTTTGGAAATTTTAGTGGAGAAGGTAGGTCTGGGAAGAGGGGGAGAGAATTAGTAAGTGAATTTGGATGAAATTAATTAACATACAAGTCTTTTATTTGTTAGGAGAAGAGGTGTTGAAGGGTGGTATTTATAGTATATGAGTGGGGTGTTTTCTCATTATTATATTTATTATTTTTCATATTGAAAAAAGATTATGAATCTTCTAAGAAATATTAGTAAATATACGAAAATAAATTAGTGTTACTTTTTTTATTACATTATAATTACATCATCTATGACTCAATAATTCATTAATTTGATAAATACTGTAAATTACAGCATTTCACTATTAAAAAAAACTATTTTTTTAAAAAAATTCAAAAAAATTAAACACATAAATTTTAGTGATGTGTATAATTTAATAATGAAAAACATTTTTTTAAAATAATTATCTGGATATGATAAAGTTAATTTTAAATTAAACGCATTATTTATTTGAATAATATCTATTTTTGAAATTTAACAAATTTAGTAACAGTTTGAAAAATTAATTATGGTCTCATATATTATATAATAATTTTAAGATAAAAAAATATAACTTTATTTAAATAACTTATGGAGAAAAAATTTCTTTTAAAACATTATCTTGTTTACAAAATTATGTATATTCATTTCTGATACACAAAAATACCTACACTTAATTTATGAATTTAAAAAGAATTATTTACTCATTTCATGGTATAAATATAGAATATTTTCACATTTAAGATATGTGAATATTATTTTTAATTTCATAGGTTATGTTACTATTCTATTTGTATAGATTTATTAATTTTAATATATACCAGTAATTTTATTATACATTTATAATGAATTTAACTATTAAATACCAAAATGAAAATTATTCTTTTTAAAGGTACATAGGTTGTTACATTCTCCCCACCATCTGGAAATTGCATCCTCATAGTTTTTTTCACAATTTAAACATGTTATAATATCTTTCCCTTATAAAATTTTTAAATGCCCATATTACATATTCAACAATTTATTTTCTACACAAAATCGTAACCTGGTTAATTACCTTATTGTTTAATAAATTCATTATAAAATCAAGAATCTAAATAGATCTGTTTTCATAAGAGAGGTTTTCTTACATCTGATCTAATTGTAGTCTCAAAACATGAGATTTATCTTGAATAAACTTTCTTAATATCTGAACATGAAAAAAAATAGTGTAACTGAGATAATCATAGAGGCCAAGCTACTCAGTTGGAAATTGGTCCAAAATTATCAATGATTTTAAATGGTATATGGAACTATTGTCTTATATTTCCTTTAATTAAAAAAAGAAACATTTATAGGGAGGGAATTTATGGAAAACATGGGCACTTACCTTAGAATAAATGTATTTACTCCAATTATCTTCATAACTTTAATTTCATCTCTAAGATATCATTATATATTTTTGGATCACTATTAGTTTATTAAACACTACCACTAACAATTATAGGCCCATCATCTTTCATTCCCTACCAATATCTCAACATATATGAGTTTGAAACATCTTATCAAATAATGCCTCAAAAGGTGCCATCTTTATACTTGAAATTAAATAGTTATTATAATTAAACTCATCTAATTAATGTTATTAATCCCAACTTCTTTTAAAACCAATTGGAAAAGTTTTATGAATATACAATAATGTATATTTAGTTTTCTATGACTATCTATTAGATTGAGGATGAAAAGTAGTTCTGAGATTTAATTCAGCTCCCAACTACATATGATTGAATTTCCAAATGATAGTTTTTTTTGAGATCATGGTGAGATAAAAAATACAGAGGAACTCTATTTTACTTGACTATATCATTGAGATATAGTCAGGAATGCTGGTCAAAATAAAAAATAAATCTAATAGTATGAATATCTATTGATTTGGTCAGTCAATTATCAATTATCCAATTATCATTACTTCCTTGAGAATTTATTTATAGTACCAACATTAAATCCAAGGATATATTTTTCCATTTTCAATATACCACTAAAAAGGATGGAGTATCCAACATTGGTAGTTATCTATTTTCCTTAATAATTTGAAATGTTAAACATTTCATAGTAAAATATGTAATATCTATTTTCATTCCAACCTATTAATAATACACCCAGAGGTCATTGTAATTCTTAGTACTTTCAGGATGAACTAAAAATAGGGAACTATGTGCTTCACCTAAAAACTCTTTCATTTTATGTGAATCATTAGGCATAAATAATTTCTTACAATATCTCATGAGACGATCATTATCAACCATAAATTACATAAATTTACCACTTTTAATTCAATTATACCTTTTTTTAGCACTTGGTCTTCCATATGATTATTCAAAATTATTTATGATAGAGACAATTAAAATGAACCATGTAACTGCATTAAGGAATATCTTATATCAAGAATATCTCTACCATAATTTATAAAATCATTAATTATGGGGTCTTCTATAAATGTGACATGGGTAAATATGCTTGTTGTTTTTTAGCTGAGGCATCAACCACTTTATTCATTTTCTAATATAGTAAGTGATCATGAAATCATAATACTTTATTTGTTCAATCCATACTCTCCACCCCATGTTTAATTCATTATGAGTAAATATATACATAAAACATTTATGGTCAGTATATATTTGACATTTGGATCCATATAATTGTTGTATCTATATATTATAGTTGAAAACTACCGCTTCTAATTCGATATTATTTGTGGTATAATATAATTAATTAGTTTTTAGTTATCTTAAAGTATAAGAAATCGCATAAACATTATTTACCATAAAACAACCAATTATCTTTAATTAAACCCTACTACATATGACAAAATCATCATTTCTAGAATTCAAGGATAATGTTGGAGCATTCACCTATCTTCTTTTTAGTTCTCAAAGATAGAAATTACATTCTTTTATCAAAAAAAATTAAACCCCTTTTCTTATTAAATTTGTTAGAGGGGAAGATAACAATCCAATATTTTTTAATGAAATTTTTGGAATAGACTTATAATCAGAGAAAAATATGAATCACTTTGAAATTTGGAGGTTTTATCCATTTATCAACCACTTTCTGTTTTGTCAAGATCAACTGTAATTCCATTATTATATACATTATTCTCATGAAAATTGATCCTATACAACCAAAAATAGTATTTTCTAAAATTTTTATATAAAAAAATTTCATTGATAGTTTGAAGAATAATAAATAAATTTTTTTCATGATGATAATAAAATTTTAAACCACCAGAATATAATAAATAAAAACAACAAAAATCTTACCAAAAAAATCAAGGATGTCTCTGTTCATAATATTTATAAATAAAAAATGATTTTTCACAAAACAATTGTCATAATAAATAATAATGAACATATATAGTATTAAAATATATTTCTAGATGTCATCCTATTTTACCACTAGATAATGGTGCCCAAATATTATGATAATCTTGGAAAAATAATGAACTCTCTATAACTTATCAACCAAGTTAGCGATTTGAGGTAGTGGGTACTTATTATTAATTATAATGTTATTTAAGGTTATTTAATCAATTCAAAATCTCATGGAACCATATTTTTTTTAATGAAAAAATAGGATCATCCCATGGTGATGTGATAGAATGAATTAATCCTTTTTCAAGAAACCCCTACAACTAATTCATCAATTCATGAATGTAAAGACCACAACTAAAAAATCCCACAAATGGTACCTTACATTTCTACATTTTAATATAAAAAATGGAGAGGAATATTTAAGGGATGAATTTTTTTAGTATCTTATTAATATTATATACATACATAATTTCAACATTATAACCTAGAATAGAATCATTGTATCACTTTTGGGACACTCTTAATCTTCTTGATTATCTTATCATGTTATTCATAAAAATTCATCTTATCATTATTTGGAAAATAAACATAGTAAATGAGTGTTATATGAATCTCATTAAGGGTAATAATTCATAGGAAAGCTAAAAATAATCTATACAACATGGCGAATAACAAAAATACGTTCTATTGAAAGAAAAACATAAGCATAACATATAATGAAAAAAAACCGAATAAATGATTTCATGTAAATAATCACATGAAAATAATAATTACCCATGGATATTATACTTGTCTAATAATCACATAGAATATCATATAATAATATCATAGTGATGGAATTAATAATTTTGATATATCATAAACATATTCTTTATGCTTCGTTCCATGACTATACATAAATGGGTAAAAACCCCGATCTAGTTTGACTCATTAGATATACTGATGCACCAAAGCAGAATAGAGGTAACCACCGAAAAACTACTAAGTCAAATTCATTATTCATATTAAAGGGGTAAAACATAATAAACATATATATTCATAGTGATGATAACTTATGAAATGTAAATAATTATCCCCAATCAATTAACATAATAATTAACTATTTAGAGTTATATGGTGAATGATACCAATATATCACATCCATAGTCAAAATAATCATAATCCAATAAAAAATATATTTGAAATTATAAAATATTAGTCCCAATTAAATATAATAATCAACAAGGGTTTTGATAGTAAGTGAATATACTCTTATAAAATCATTGAGTAATTTTTCAGGGATACACACTTTCTATTTTTCAAAAAGGGTTATTTTAGAAAAATATTGTTATAAAACAAGAAAAGAAATAATATATTTTTAATAAAAAATTAGTTATTTTAGATTAAATGTTCCTCAAAACAGAATATATATTTTACTTGAATATGGGTAATAAATTAAGACATTTCCATTAATTGGGCTTGCGTATCGTGAAGAAATTAGCAGGGAACCTTTTAAAATATTATTATCCAATTAATGAATTGCTATCTGTTCTGAATATATGATTCTGTAACATATAAATATAATTTATAAAAATTATATAATAATGATTAATAATTACATATGTGTATATGGTTATAAAGCATTTCATAAATGAAAATGGAGTTTCAAGAAGAAAACCCTTATATTTTGTCTAAAGGTGTGTTACACTCGAACACAACACCCTGAATAATAAAATTATATCCATTAATTAATTCATAACATTATATACATTAATATTATTTAGTATAATTTTATTAATTTCATTTATAATCTTTTTGGTGAATTATAATATGAAATTTTTTCATTCAAGAGTGTTTATTTCCATTGTTTTCATGATATGTCTTCATATTTATAAGTAATGAAATTCACGTAAAATGTGTATAATTATCCACTAGTAGAATTATATACTATTCATAAAAATCAATAAGTTTAAATGGAGATATATATCCTTGTGTTATTTTTTATGATTATGGATCAATACATATGACCTTTAGTGATACTCGTTTATATCATTACGGTGATTATTGATCATTATGAACTCATTATTTTTTATCATTTAGTATTTATGGAAATATGTTAGATCACGGATAAAATAAATTTTTTCATACATATATTATAGTTTTTTTAACTATAAAAATAGTTTCATTACCACCCTTGAAGGAGAAATTGAAGAATGAAAACCTGATTTCCAGAAAGGTTGTAAATCGGCACCTCATAGGTGATGATTTTTTTGGAAATAAAATACAAATTAAAAAGATTTTGAGTAAGGATATTCCATTAACATGATATTATTCTAGTATAAAGTTGATAATGGATTTATAATGTTTATTTATATAGATGAGGTGAGATAGTAATAATAAAAGAAAACAACAGGTAATTAAATTTAATGGAAAAGGAAGGGGATATTACCTATAGAATACTACACCATGAGAAAATACTTAAGGGGATCACTTATAGTGATTTTATGAGACCAAGAGATCCTAAACATTGGGAAGAGGTTTAAGAAGAGTATTGTGAAGAAATTCAAAAAGTTTCAACCATTATAAATGTGAGGAAAAGTGGTGCTGAGGGGTGGTATTTATAATGGATGAGAGGGGTAGTTTTGACATATTTTTTCTTCATTTGAATGTTATTTTGGTTAAAAAATATGAATATTTTAAGAATTATCATTAAAAAGATTAAAATAATTAACATATGCTCTATAATATTGTTATTACATTAGAAAACCCCAAAAAATAAACCCTAACAATATTTGTATGTGTAGAATTAATGAATGTACTCCATTTTATAAATATACTTATATTAATATGAGAAATTTAATTTTTTTTAAAAAATCATCACTTAGTGGAAAATATGTTTTTTAATATTAAAACATATTTTATAGCACTATAAAAAATTATCTAAGTCCTTATTTAATTATTATAAAATCATATGATAAAATAATATTAATTTAAGAATCAATTTATGAAAAAAATACAGTTTTAAAAATTTATTAATTATAAAACTGTATATATATATATTTATGACTCTCTAAAGTACCAATAGTTAATTTCTATATTTCAAAATATTCATTTACTTATATTGTGATATAATTATATCACAATTTAATTCATTAGGTGTCTAAATTATATTTATACTATCCTAAGATACTTTAAAATTCATTAGAAACAAGTACAATTCATAATGGCAATAATACTACTCCTAAAATCATGTTAAATGTTCATTGGTATATTTTTTTTACTTGAACAAATACCACTTATTTCATTTATTATTCATTTATAAATATTATATTTTTCATATAAGTTATTTTATATGATCTATACTATTTCAAATTAATAGTATAATTGAATAATCATTGATATAATTTTGGGTCGTAACATTCTCCCCTGATACACAAAATTTCATCCAAAAAACTATTATATTGTAACCTGCCAAAAAGATTTATATAGATATTCATTGTTACCTCTATAGGCTCCTTAATTAACTCTTTAATTTAATTATTTTTACCTAGAAATGTTCCCCATTGAGTTATCTGATTCCTCATCACCTATTCTTTAGTGTCTAGCATCAGTATTTGGTTGTCACTGTAAGATAAATTGGGTTCCATTCCCATTTGATCATTAGTTAGTACGTGTGTTTGGTTTGACATGTAATTCATTAACAAAGAGATGCATAAAACATTGTGTACACTATAATGTATATGCATCATTTCCAGATTATATTCTAAAACTCATATTCTATCAAGAACATCAAAAGGACCAATGTACCGGGGTATTAGTTTTTCGTTCTTCAAAAATATTGAAACAAACATTCGTGTAGATACATTCAAGAAATAATGACTACCCATTTGAAATTACAAATCCTTCCTTCAATTATTAACATATATATTTTTCCTTATTTTAGCTTCATTGAAATGGGTTTGAAATATCATTACATTTTCTATTGTTTCCTCCATATGCTCTGGGCCAACAAGCATTCTTTCACCAACTTCCACCAAATATGTTGGGGTATGACCTCTCTTTCTGGATGATACCTCATATGGTTCCATTTGAATACATAAATTGAAGCTATAATTGTTGGAAAACTCTACCATAGTTAAATACAAATCCCAAATACCTTCAAAATAATGTTTCCATGATATCGACATGCCCCATAATGTTTGTATTATATTTTTTATTGTCTGTCAGTTTGAAATTATATATCTATTAGTAGTTTTTACTAAAAATGCATTTATTAAATGAAATGATTAATGCCCAAAATTATTACCAAACCAGTTATATAAGAGATAATGTGATTATCTAGAATCAATTTCAACAGGGTCTATGTTTTATGAAATGATAAAATTGCATTCCACCACATCATTAAAAAAATCATCCTTTGAAGTTGTGACCTTATATTCTTGGTTATTCTCTGTTATCATTTTATATGGAAGGTTTTATTAATGTATAAGACATTATTTTTCATAATTTACCATCTATTTATAACTTTATCATTAAAACGTGGGAGATTATTTCATTCCCTCCAATTCATGAGCTTAGAGGACTCTTTCTTCCCACTTTTAACATACTAACATTCATTACAGAAAGTAGAAAGGTGTTTCTTCGAACTATTACTATAAAGTGGAAAGTATACTCTAAAATTATTCCCCATTTACTTATTTCCTTTTATAGAGTGTTTGATATCCAACTTCTTATCTTGCTTCCATAGAATTTCATATTAAATAGAGAATTTTTTTTCAATCCTAATAGAACATGATAATATATATTCATATGATGAGAATGCTTTGGAGACACGTTCCATTCAAAGGAATGGTTTTAAACCATCAATGAATCAATCAGTATTTCACCCTAGATTATGTATGTATACTATAGAATTCATTACTAACACTGTAATTTTGGATTAATACATGGATACATTCTCATCCTCATTTTTCCTCTGAGTCTATAATTTCCTTACCCTATATGTTTCTTCTTCATGTGGAAAATTATTTTTGGGTAAAATTTATTTAAAATACCTTCATTTCGTATTTGTAATTTCATCCTCATACATTGTGATTTTAATTACTGAACACTAATAATCAACATCTCTTGATAGAAGATACACTTCCATTACAACCATATATATTTTGATACATCCATAAAAGAGAAAAAATTTCTCTATATAACTTATCTACTAATTGACTTCCATTTGGCTTGTAGACCTGCAAAATTGTGGAGTTTTTTGTCTCATAAGGCTTCAAACATTTTTCCTCAATATTATGGTTAAGGATTATTTATTTGTGTAAGATTATTCTTAACTACCTGAGTCATCTATCCCAACACAGTTATATGTTTCTCTAAACCTATCATAACTCCATTACCAATATCATTATCTTGAAGAGTAGGGAAATACCTATATGGGATTCTTCTGTTGATATAGTTTCCAATCCATCCATGAGAATCCATTTCTAAATTTTGGAAAACATTAGATTATTTTATGAGTCATAATGGATAATCATAATCATGTAAAAGACTAAACCGAAATTGAAATTTAATTTATAGATATACTCAAAATCATAATCATGATTTCTTTGGTGACATATTAAAATTTTAGTCCGTAATAATTGTTTCTTAGGATAATGTGAATTATCTGAAGAATATCCACCAAGAGTTTCAAAACAGTTGCACAATAAGCCTCATTTTTGTGTACAAGGAAACCTCAATTCAGGTATGTGATACATTGTCAGAGTTGTTACCCCTAGGTGCATATATTCTAGAACTACATCTTTATGTGGTATCCAGACAATGATTTCATTCTGGTAAGATTCTCATAATCTATATGATACAAAAATTAAAGGATGTTCTACTACTGTTTTCTTCGATGTATATCTTATGGTTATGATCACTAATCAATATTTTTAAAATATAATTTCAAAGTATTCTATTAAAATTCCATTGATACCAACTATAAGGACCCACCAAAAGTAGCCAGGAGTTAGTGCCTTACATTATTACATTGGCATATAAAAAAGGGAGACACATCATGAAGGACTAAATGGTTTAGATGATTTTTTCAAACTAGATACATACATAACATCAACATTACAACATCAAATTAAATCCTAGAAACTTCTTTGGGAAACTCTTATTCTTATAGTTTAATTTTTTTTTTCATTTATAAAAATTTATATCGGTATCATAGGGAAATGAAATATAACAAAGGTATGATATATGATGCTCAGTAAGGGTAATACATCTACCGAAGATAAAAATACCATATAAGGAAAGGTGGATAAATAAATTTTTTTTATTGAACCAATAACTCGAGCCTTATATAGAATGAAAAAATATGAATAAATAATTCCATATAAAAAATCACATGAAAATGATATGTATTCATGCATATTACACTTGTAAGAAAACCACATAAAATATTTAATGTGAATCTCATAATGATGGAATCCATAGTGAAGGACATCATAAACATACCATCAAGGTCTTCTTCCAAGACCATGACCAAATGTGTAAAAACACAAACTAGCTTTCTCATGAGGCCTACTGATACATCGAGGTTCTATAGAGGCCCCCACAAGACACTTACACAGTCCAATGGAATCCTCATATGAATGGGGTGAAACATAATAAACATTTATATTCATATTTAAACTAACATATGAAATGAAAATAATATTTTCCAATCAGTAAAATCAATCACTAACAATTAAGAGTAATATTGTGAATGGTAAAAATATTCCTCAAATATAGTCAAAATTAATAAATAAAAATTCAATGAAATATGTTATTTTACATCGTAAAATATTAAACCAAATTAAATATAATAATCACCAAGGGTGTTAAAAACATATGAAAATAATTTTAGGAAAACATCATGGAAATATTGAGAGAAATTCCATATATACATTGAAAAGATGATTTCTTTCATAAAATAATGGAATAAAATATAATAGAGATATGATAATTTTTCAATAAAAAATTTGTGATTTTCAAATAATGGTTTGTTGAAATAGATTATAGATGGTACTTGAAAATGGTTTTGAAATTAAGACATTCCCCTTAATCGAGCTTGCGTATCTGCATGAAATGGGAAGAGAACGTTGTAAAATATTTATTATCCATTAAAAGAGTGGTAAAATGATCTATATATATGGTTTTGGAACATATATATATCTATATATATATATTATATTATTTATATCAAATAATGATGAATTAAATATTTGTATAACAAAAGAAATCGTAACCCAAATTAAAATTAATATTTGGGAATTAAACACTTACCTAATGATAGAATATCCACTTTAATTTACCACAACATCCCAAATTATCAAATTTAATCAAATAATTAATGAATATCTTATTATACATATATTTTATTTATTATAATTTTATTATGTTCATTCATGTCCTTTTTGATGAGTAATATGATACAATTATATTATCAAGAATTATTTGTTTCTTTCTAATTCCAGATCACTATTCTTATTTACAAGGAATAGAATTCATGAAAATGGTTATAATTCTACAACAAATTATATGATATTGATGAAAATAAAACTCTATCATTGTTTATATATATCATTTTCTTATATTTTATGAATATGAATCATTATATAAGACATTTAGTCATAATCGTTTAGAATATTATTGCAGGTTTGGATCATAAAGAACTCATTTTGATTTATTGTTTAGTATATATGTAAAAATTTTACATAGTGAACATAAGAATTATTTTAAATAATATATAATAGTTTTTTTACAATAAAATTATTTCATTGGGATCCTTGAAGGATAATTTGAAGAATTAAAATCCATTATCCATGAAGGTTGTAAATCGGTTCCTCACAGACAATGATTTTATTTTTAAAATAAAATCAAGGGAAAGGAGTTTGAGTAAGTATATTATATTAACATGATATAATAAAAGTATATTTATGATACTGGAGTTATAATTCTCATTTGTATGGAGTATGTGAGGAGTGAATAATAATTGAAATTAACATGAAATGAAATTACAACGAAAAGGAAGAAAATTCTACCTCTTGAATACTCCCCCATGATAACATTTTTTAGGGTATTTGATTTTCATTTTTATTACACCAAGATATCATTAATGTGGGGGATATTATAGAAGAGATTATTGGGAATAAATTTAATAAGCTTCAAGGCTTAGATGTGTGAGGATATGTTGTGGTGAGGGGAGGTATTTATAGTTGAGGAGAGAAGTGATATAGTAATATTTTATTCATTTGATTATTATATCTTCTCATGACTATAAAAATGTTGTGAATTATAAGAAAATATATTAAAATAGTGATGGTATTTTCTATATTATAGTTATTGAATCAACAATGACCCAAGGAATAGTTTATTTCTCTTATAATGCATTTATACAATAAATTACGGTATATTACTATTAATTTTTTGATTTATTTTAGAAAAATCAATATATTTTTTTAAACCATTTTTATATATGTCGAATTAAGAAAATAATATTCAGAAAATAATTTTATAACCATCTGAAATTTAACCATAATTTTATATCATCATTTACCCAAAAAATACTATTTTAAAAATTAAATCTGATTTCATGAAACTCTGAAAAATTAACTGAATTCTCATTAAATTATCCAAAAATGAGAGGAAAATATAATATTTATTTATGAATTCATTTTATGAAAGTGATTATTATTTAAAAAATTTTATTAATTATAAAATTGTTAATAAATATTTATGAATCTTAAAAATACCAATATTTAATTAATAATTTTTAAAATATTTATTTACTTTTACTTTGAAATAAATATATCATACATTGATTTATAAGGTGATGAATGTTTTTTATAATTTCAACTATGATTTTAATTTTCTTTAAGAGGATTTAATATTCATAAGAGTAAAATTTCTATCACTATGGTCACATTACTATTTCATTGGTATAGGTTCCTTAACGTCTAAGAATACATCTTATTTCATTTAGTATTCTTATAAATAGATTGAATTGTTTTCAATAAGTAATTTTATGTGATCTATACAATAAAAAATAAGCATAATAAGGGATATATCATTGAAATAATTCATTTTTGTTACAAATATGCTTCGCTAGATCCATTTTATACGGGTGTTTTTAAATTATATAATCATTAGAAACTATGCCAATAGTAAATTCATCTTCTTGGTCAGGTATAACACCATGAAAATCAACAAGAAAAATCCTATTTTTCAATTACCACTGACAAGTCATTAATCTGATCAGTTCCCTTATTTTCAACAATATTAGTAAGGTAACTAGCATTTCCATATGTTAACAGTTTATCAACATCATGATATTTTATCAATGGAATGTGTTTCTTCATGAATCAAAAAATAAAATCATTCAAAAAAATAATCATTAGATTTATAATCAATCTTCACATGATAAAAATAAATCCATCCATACACAGAATAACATCAAACTCAACTAATGAAAAGACAACATGGTTTACAGGTAAAGTATTTCCACAAAAACCTATAAGATGATTCTTAGAATTCCTCTTTTCTATAATATTTCTTCCCAGTTGTTCTAATCACATGCAATAGATTAATTTCATGAAGTTATAGATCCAAATCACTATAATCATTCTTATAAATAATGAAATGTGTATACCTGATATCAAATAGAATATTAGAATAATATGAGTAAACAAACATAATACAAGATTTCACTTCATTGGATGGAACAACTAATATTTATGTAGTCACAATGTATCTCATTAATTCATTCTGCATAAAATACCCCTTCATTCAATTTTTCAGATCATTTATTAGGAGACAATTTTCATATTGACACATGTCACAACATTTCAAACAATTTATAGTTTTTCTATGAGAATTAATATCAAGATCATTTTCATTGAAATCGAGGGACATATGTTTAAAGTTACCACATATAAAATACATCCCAATTTTGTTAAGGCATTCCTCTAGCTGCTTTTTACCACACATTTCACAACCTTGAAACTAGTCTTTCTTATGTTCCAATTTCATTGATTGAGTCTTTTCAATTTTGGACCCTTTATACATATTCTTCTAATTTTTTTCAAAGGTATTGTGATCATTAGAAAACACTATTGAAACCCTCTCATCACATCAGAAGCCATTCTCGGAACTATTGAATTTACGTATATACAATTACGTTTGATATCGTGGCATCAATCTAGAGTAAAAAAAATTAATTTACTATTAAAACCCAATTTTTTTTATTGTACCTTTCCAAATGAGTGATGTTTTCATCCCACATGACCAATAAATACTCCTCATATTATTTCAAATAATTGAATTTTTTACCACCATAATTTTAACTACATATGGAAAAAAATTGAGAAAACAATTTATAAATTTAACCAACTCCAAGGCATCAATATCCTCACTATCTCTGATATTCATGACCAGTAACCACAACTATTAGGATTATCCTTCCAAATGTTAAATAGAGATACTGACCATTTGATTATATGAACACCACATGACATTGAGTATTTTCTAATTGAAATTAATACCCCATTCATCCACCATTCTATTAGAAGATCCTCTAATAGTAGGGGTTATTTACCCATTACATGTCCCAAAATCTTCATGTTCTTTTTTAGTGTATTTGGATGTTCTCTTACATGGATTACCCCTCTATTTATTTCCTTTTCATCAGATATATTTTAGAAAAAAATACTAGGTTCCAATTCCAAAAAATATATGTGACAGATTTAGAAAGATAGCATCCCCTCTGTGATTTCTAACTATAGCTTCCTTTTTTATTCTGCGCAAAGACTTTCTGATCCCAGATATCATAGATGAAGTAACATGATAATATTACAACTATATATAATTAAAAAAAACCATCTAAAAATAATTTATGTTATTCTATTAATCTCTTCCTGACCACTATAGTTATATAAATTATTCTCAGATACCAACTATAAGGTCTCTTTCCTAAACTTTATATAATCTAGTAAATTCTTATAGAATTAACTTTCATACATTCTCAAATATTATTAGAGTTTAATGTTTAATAGAAAACTAAAACAATTCATACATATCATCCCATAAGAATAACAATTTGGTACTACTAAACAATGTTTATTTCTTCCATAATATAAAAATATTAAATTAAACATGACATATTTTCATGTAAAGTATTCACAATAATCATCTTGTATTTTTATTTTTTCATACCCATTCTTAAAAATATGAAAAATTATTTTAAAACATGGGATCATAACAAAATTATCACTTAGGAGAAGAAAAATAAAAACAGAAACTATCGATCCATGAATAATTTTAAACATATGAAATAATTTCTATAAATAAATACTTCTCACCCATAATGTATCATATGCTTTGTGAAAATAATAAATTTTCATAAAACATAGGACTTATAAATAAAAACATAAAGGTACCATTGATAATTACATACATAATATTGTAACCCTCATAGAGACCATATTATTGTTATTCCTCCTAGAAACCTTTCAGTGTAACCCTCATGGATACCTTACAATATAACACTCGCAACCACCTTATAGTGTAACCATCATAGTAACATTTTTAGTAACCATATTGTCCAACAATGATATAAAGATATCAAATTAATTATAGACACATATAAGTACCAAAAATCATATTAATGATTTCCCAAGAATAATAATGTAGAGACCTGAAGCCTGACGTACATGGACATTACATTACTTTTGAGGAATACATAGTACATAACAAAAACACACACACAAGGACCGTAATAGTTTAGAGTCTTTGGAAACTCAGAATATAATCTTCTAATCGTGGTGAAAGATCTTCAACATCTCCCATAAAGATCTTTTTTTTTAAACCTAAATCCTTTCTTTATGTCCTGGGGAAAAGAAAACATAAAAGGGTGAGCTCAAATGCTCAATAATGGTAAACAAAAGAAATATCAATCACGTCATATTCATAAGAACATATCTTTTGGAAATCTTAAATTGCAAAAGACATCATAATTTCATAACATGGGATAAATCATAGTAGTGAAATGTAATCCCAATAATCATATCATAAAACATGTAAATTTGTGGCATACACACATAATCATATAGAATCATTTCTTATTAGTCAAGACTCATTGCCAAGACTATCTTAGTGGACAAAGTCCCTTTCTGAACCGAGTTCACTCCTCGTTTCAGTCCTGGTTCACTAAACCGGTATAACCTACCATTCCATCCATGTCTATCTCAGGAGATATAAAATCTTTACCCAATGCATTGGAGGGAGATATAGGTCCCACCCATCTCATAATGATGCCATTTTTATGTGTGCCACAAAATCATAAATCATACATCATTGCATAACCCTTGTAATAAAAATGGGAATCTTAAACATCATGACATCATAAAACAATTCATGTAGGATAAAGGAATTCATAAAAATATTTCCACCACAACATAATCAAATCCATGTAATAATGGGTATAGAAACAGAACCCTTTATTATCTTAGATGTAAAATAATTTTGATAAAACACTTGAACTCCATTCTTGAGGAAAATATCCTTTCTACTTCAAAAAAACTTTTATTTCTTAACATGTCATACAATTCTATACTAAAAGAAGTTGATTAGAAATAACCATGGAAACTTGTAAGGGAATATTCTTGGAAATAATGTTTTAAAAATCCATTCATGTCATATATGTTAAAAAAACATTTTTCTCGTTCTTTTGTCAGAAAAGTCAAAAAGTACCTCGTACGAAAAACGACAAAAGATTCCTTTCATATGTTTCACTAAAAAGTCGCCGAAGGGTAAAATTGGATTTAAAAAATTGTAGGTGTATAGAAATAAAATTACATATTGAGAAAACATGGATGTGGATGATAAAATACACCCCAGTAAATACCAAAGTATAAACAATCTCGGATAAAAATGAGATTGTGATATTTTTCCTTACCTTAGGTCTGATTTGATTCATATGTGTCCGAACCTCATTTATAATGATTAAATAATGTCATTAACTTATTCTATAATCATAATCATTGTTATGATATCATATATGGTTCACTTATGGCTTTATATTACCCGTTCTTTTGTAAATTCCATGTTGAAGAGCGTTTTGGGTAAAATCGTTTCATTTGTCGTCCGTGTTTTGACTTGTAATTATTAATATAATTATTTAGATCATGATTACTTAATTAAATAATATAAAACATGATTTATATTTAATATATATTCAGAATATATATATATATATATAATAGATCAGTAAATGGAATGAAATACACCGTTCATGGAGACAGTAGACCGTACGTACGCATGAATGCTGTTTTCTTTTCCTTATTGAGTTGAATGGAATTAAGTAGATGACATACATATATATACAAATACTTCCAGAATCATTATTATGTCATATATTTCATTATTACTTATTATATATAGATTATAATCATTCATGAATGGTTAACATGGAGAATGAATCTCATCGCGTCGTGGAGATGGTAGTCCGTACGTACGCACGAGCGATGATATCATTCTCATGATCGTGGAATTATATTGGAGTGTATGTATACTATTTAAGAATCAATATCACTTTAAAATAATCATATATAGTTATTATTTACACCATTATACCCATCCAGGTAAGGTGGTGGTGGAAAATAGATTACACCACGGCGTGGAGACGGTATTCCGTACGTACGCACGAGCGGTGATTTCATTTTCCGTAGGATGGATAGATGGTGAAATAAGGTTTTTTCATAATTATAATTACATATCAGTATATAAGTGATACTGATGTTATTACTTCATAATGAAACAACCTAAGAAGAAGATGTGTAAGAAGAAATAAAGATGAAAGAATCGGTAACGGACATTACCTCTTCTTTGAAGCGCCTCTTTGAGATCTCCTTTTAGGGCACTAAAATTGGTCTTAGAGGAAAACCAGAACCTCTAGGATGTTTCTAGGGAAGTGGAAAAGGGAATTTGTCAGGGGTTGTCCGAGCTTGAAGGCTCAAAGTGGTGTGAGGAAGAGAGGGTGGAGGTTCCCTTTTATAAGGGAGTAGAGGGGCACCATTGGAATAACTAAAACTATTATTTTAGTATAAAGTCAAATTCGGTTTTAAATAGCTCCAGATTGATTAATTTAGAAGGTAAGGTTGGGATGGGTCTAAATCCTCTCATCCAATATAATTTAGACAAGTTTAGGTTCCTATTGTAACCTTATAATTTAGATTTAACATTAAGTAAAATAATTTTACTTTTACCGTGTCTTCTTGTTGTCTTATACTATAAGGTTAATAAACTTACAATAAGAAGAGAAACGAACCCCAAGTTGTTTATTATTAATATAAATAACATTATCTATATCATTTGGCCGAACCTTAGAATTTTAGGAATAAAATAACAATTAATAATTTAATATTTGTTTTAAAAACTATTTTATGTCAATTTTGGCACTATTTTGTAATTGATTTTTGTGAAAATCATAAAAGAATTATTAGTTCAATAAAAGTTAATTAAATCAAAAATACATGTCATATTGACCTATAAAATTATTTGATTTCATAAAAAGTCCGAAATTACATTTATTTGGGTATTTATAACATCAATTATGCCAATATTTCATTAATAAGATAATTACTGCATCATCTTTTTGTCATAAATAAATTAAACTATTTAATGTCTAAAAATTAAAAATAAAATACCATTATGTAGGAAATCGTTTTATCGTTCTAATGACTATTTATAGTCTAATTTATCTTATGTATAACCCTATATTAAATTTTTTTTAGTAAATAAACTTCGATTTTAACTCTTTTAACTCTTCTTTGAATTAAATAATAATAAATGTGCTAATCTAATCCAAGTGGGCCTAAATGGTCATATTTTATTCCTAAGGTTGTTTTTTTTCGAATTACACTTATCCAATAGAATTAGGACATATGTTAGGGTAATAATAATATCATTTTTACTCTTAATTACCCTATTTACTTTTAACCGTGGTAAAAAAAAGTAAAAAGTTACTATTCACCAAAAATTATTTTCATCTCATTGAACCACATTTTTCTTATTGACATCAACCGTGTCTCTAGGATTTTTAAAATTCCACTCACATAAGTGGTAAAATTATGTTTTATGAAAAATTCATTTTTTTAACTACCACTTAGTAGATTCACTATTCATCAAAAAATGAAAGTTTCTAGAAAAATACCAAAAAATAGTCCTATGATATATTTGATATTATGAACTCAAAAATGATGTCTATTTTACCAAATTCAAAACATATCAGTTGCATTAATTAATTTAAAAATTAATTCTCATCGTCAAAACAAATTGCGTGTTCTTAAGAGATTATAACTATCAAAAGATTGACACTTGTTTATTTCTGGTTTAAATGTGAAATTAAATCCAATGACCAAAATTGTATTAAATTGTAAAAATATATTCTTAATATACTTTAAAACCACTCAAATTAATAATTTATCACTATTAATTATTTCAATTGAAAAAGTTGTTTTTAATTAAAACATAGCGGGTTTTTACTATTCATCAAAATATGAAAGTTACCAGAATGATATGAAAATTTATCCAAAGTAAATTTTTATTTCATGATTCCAAAGAAAAATTTTATTTTTTCAAATTGAACTTATAAAAATGTCAAAAAATAGATTTAATGTGGGTGTGCCATCAAAAGGCGGCAAAAATTCATTTTTTTGAAAAATACTTATTTTAACCGAAAAATTTATTTTGTTCTTATACCATGTTTTAGAAAAAGTGCAAGACGAATAATAATGTTATAAGATTCAAAATTTAGTTAATACTATTCATAACAGCTAGTTCATAAAAATATTATAATAATATATCATTGTTTAGTAAAACCCGGTATTGCGTACAACACATGCTATCGAGGAAGGTCGCGATTGCGTGTAATGCAAGCCAAGTCATGGTTGCGTGTTGTGCAAGAATCCTTCGTTGTTTCGTATAACATAATCCAACCACATTTCATTTATACATTGAATATATATATATATACTCAATGTTGCGTAGAATAACTATTATCAAAATTGTGTGTAACACGATCCAAGAATAGTGTTGCGTATACTGCAAGCTAATACGGTGTTGCGTATAGCGCAAGGTAATCTTTGTGTAGCATACAACATAAGACATTAATGAAATTAAAAGAATTCTTTTCATAAAATCTCATGGTGTTACATTCTACCCCCCTTAAAATGAATTTCGCCCTCGAAATTCGTCGGGGTTATAAAGGGTTTACTATTCGAAAGTTTCTTTAATAGAAACCCACATCGTAAAAAGGAATACCAAAACCAATCTTTAAAAACGAAAGTATGAAACGTAACGGTTACCCAAATAAACTAATCACTGGGTTTCCACATAGGTGAAAATATGGATATGGAAGAGAAATCTAACCATCATGTTCTGATGGAGAGTGGTAGAGAACATGGCTATGGAAAAGCCAGCAATCAGAAAGCCATAAATTTGTGAAGATCTAAGGTACCATCTGATTCATCAGATATAAGAGCACTAGGACAAATTTTTTTGTTTTCATGATCATTTCCCTAAAGTTGATGAAACTGGAATTAGAAGAAATACTTTTGTTATTTTGGCATAGTCTCACTGTTTGTCATTCTTTGGACAATTTCCACTTCATCTATTAAAGAAATGAAGTTGAATTTATCATTCATGATGTGTTAGCAGATCATGTGATAGAATGATGGGTCATTCCATCTGTCTCAAACAAAAGGTTAGAAAAGTTATCAAAAAATACATAAGTCCATCTATAGTGAGATTAATCATATATGGTTCCTAAAATGGACTTATACATCATATATCATACTGCTTAATATAATAAAAATAGTTTCTACTAAATAGGGATTTCTTGTAGGCCAGTGGTAGGCGATAAAGGCCAGTCGCACTTCGGTTGTGGGTTCTATTCCCACAGCCTTGTCCGACGTGATGGGCTGTCGCCCGTCCTGCAGGTTGTACTTTTTCTAAAGCTATATTACTATAACATCCCATCAAAAATATCAAAAAAGTTTTATCCTTAAACAATACTAACTTATGTCCAACATAATCCATTCCAATCTTTAGGCTTATCTAAAATACTTCGCTCCATGCACATAGTATAAAGAAAATGATCACGCGAATGCCATCATTTATCCCCCATATATCATAATATATATCTTGTTGGTCAAATTAAAAATATGTGAATACCTTAATCATGTATTCTCTTGAAGAATTAATATCCATTGAACCATAGTGAAAACATGAATGAAGTTAAAAGTTAACACTTTCCACATACCAAAATCCTCAAAATTCTATATCCTCAAACCATGATATCACATAGTCCTTATATCAATCATGAGCTCATGAATACTATCAAACATATTAGATTCTCTTTATCCATTCATTATGTGCATATCATCTGCTTTCCAAAAATATATCAATCACTTTTCATGGTTACCGATGCCATAAAATTATTGAAAACCACAATAGACCAAAACATAAATATTCAAATATTCCACGATACTATATAAAAAATTATTCTGGAATCCCATTACATAAACACTTAATCATTCCACCACATCGTTGTCATATTCAACATCTCCAATAGTGATTGCATGTGACTTCCCTTTGTCCTTTTCCTTAAGTGGTTGCTCACGTCGATCATCACTAACCCTTGGATTAGGGCATTTATTAGCATAATGCCCCATTTCCTTGCACTTGAAGCATTGAAGTGTTGTTGGCGCGTTCTATGCAGTATTTTCTTTATTCACATCAGTAGAAACCCTTTTTACATTACTTCAACACTCAGCTGGACGATGACCTTATTTTCCACACTTAAAACATTTTCTAGTCCCTTTAAGACAATCTCCACCATGCTTCTTTCCACACATTGAGCATAAGGAAACATTCATCTTCTTTTCACCATTATTCTGAGATTTCTCCTTAAACTCTATCTTTCGTTTCTTGTCAAAACTATAATATGGATATGTAACACCAACATCCATTTATACCTTGATAGAACAACGCACAATTTTGTTCATAGCTACTGAAGTCTCTTATAGCTAATACCCTTCGACGATTTGGTTTTAAGCCACTAAAGAATCTATCAACATTACTTTTAGGTTGGATGACAAATCCAGATGCATACCTTGAAAGCCTTGTAAAATTCGCTTCGTATATACCAATAGATTCATCATCCTTTTGCTTTAGTTCATGAAACTCCATCTCCATCTTTGTTCGAAGAATATGAGGGAAGTACTTATTGAAAAATAAGTTCTTGAACACGTCCCATTCCATGGACTCAATTTCATATCTTTGACTCGTATTATTGATAAGATTCCACCATTGATCATCATCACCTTCCAAATGATATACTGCTAATATGACTTTATCATGTTCAGAACATTGAAGAACTGAAAATATCTTTTCAGTAGTACTGAACCATTGTTCAGATACAAGTGGATCAGAAGACCCACTGAATGAAGGTGACCGTTGCCTCATGAAGGACTCAATAGAATATTGTTCCCTTCTCTGCTCATTTGGAAGTCCAGAATGATTCATAGCTTGTGTAAGTATAACAATAAGATTTTTCACTCCATCTCCCATAACATTTTTTTGTTCAAGAAGTAAATCATTGCATTGTCCATTGCATTGATCAACACGGTTCCTTCGGGTTCCATCCATCGTCTAAAACCCAAAAAGAATAGTGTGAGAGGAAAAAATCATGCTTGGGAAAACAACATAATAAAGGGGGAGTATTCTCAATATCTAACATCTTAGGTTAAATTCTATGATCATTACCGTAGTTCTAGGACTGTATCTTATACGTATACTTATCCTTAGGGACATCCCTAGACATACCTTAGAAATATCTCTAGAGATCTCACTAACGTTTTCGCATCCTAGTTTCCAAAGGTTGACTAAACCATTCCTCTGATACCAACTGTAGAGACCCGAAGCCTGACGTACATGGACATTACATTACTTTTGAGGAATACTTTGTACATAACAAAAACACACACACAAGGACCGTAATAGTTTAGTGTCTTTGGAAACTCGGAATATAATCTTCTAATCATGGTGAAAGATCTTCAACATCTCCCATAAAGTTCTTCTGTTTTTAAAACCTAAATCCTTTCTTTATGTCCTGGGGAAACGAAAACATAAAAGGGTTATCTCAAATGCTCATTAAGGGTAAACAAAAGAAATATCAATCACATCATATTCATAAGAACATATCTTTTGGAAATATTAACCTGCAAAAGAGATCATAATTTCATAACATGGGATAAATCATAGTAGTGAAATGTAATCCCAATAATCATAACATAAAACATGAAACATTGTGGCATACACACATAATCATAGATAATCATTTCTTATTAGTCAAACCTCATTGCCAAGACTATCTTAGTGGACAAAGTCCCTTTCTGAACCGAGTTCACTCCTTGTTTCAGTCCTATTTCACTGAACCGGAATAACCTACCATTCCAACCATGTCTATATCAGGAGATATAAAATATTTACCCAATGCATTGGAGGGAGATATAGGTCCCACCAATCTCATAATGATACCATTCTTATGTGTTCCACAAAATCATAAATCATACATCATTGCATAACCCATTTAATAAAAATGGGAATCTTAAACATCACGACATCATAAAACAATTCATATAGGATAAAGGAATTCATAAAAATATTTCCATCACAACATAATCAAATCCATTTAATAATGGGGATAGAAACAGAACCCTTTATTATCTTAGATGGAAAATAAGTTTGATAAAACAGTTGAACTCCATTCTTGTGGAAAATATCATTTCTACTTCAAAAAAACTTTTCTTTATTAACATGTCATACAATTATAAACTAAAAGAAGTTGATTAAAAATAAACTTGAAAACTTATAAAGGAAGATTCTTGGAAATAATTTTTTAAAAATCCATTCATTTCGTATAAGTTAAAAAAACATTCTTCTCGTACTTTTTTCGGAAAAGTCAAAAAGTACCTCGTACGAAAAACGACAAAAGATTCCTTTCATATATTTTACTAAAAACTCACCGAAGGGTAAAATTGGATTAATCAATTGTAGGTGTATGGAAATAAAATTAAATCTTGATAAAACATGGATTTGGATGATAAAATACACCCCAGTAAATACCAAATTATAAACAATCTCGGATAACAATGAGATTGTGATATTTTCCCTTACCTTAGGTCCGATTTGCTTCGTATGTGTCCGAACCTCCTGTATAATGATTTAAATAATATAATTGAATTATTCTAGAGTCATAACAATTGTTATGATATCATATATGGCTCACTTATGGAATTATATTACCTGTTATTTTGTAAATTCCATGTTAAAGAGCGTTTTGGGTAAAATCGTTTCATTTGTCGTCTGTGTTTTGACTTGTAATTATTCATATGATTACTTAGATCATGATTAATTAATTCCAGAATATAAAATATGATTTATATATAATATATATTCACAATATATATATATATATAATATCAGTAAATGGAAAGAAATACACCGTTCATGGAGACGGTAAACCGTACGTACGCATGAACGCTGTTTTCTTTTCCTTATCGAGTTGAATGGAATTAAGTATATGACATACATATGTATACACATAAATCGAGAATCATTATTATGTCATATATTTCATTATTACTTATTATATATACTTTATAATTATTCATGAATGGTTAACGTGGATAATGAATCTCATCGCGTCGTGGAGACGGTAGTCCGTACGTACGCACGAGCGACGATATCGTTCTCATGATCATGGAATTGTATTAGAGTGTATGTATAATATTTTAGAATAAATATCACTTTAAAATAATAATATATAGTTATTATGTACACCATTATACCCATCCATGTAAGGTTGTGGTGGAAAATAGATTTCACCATGGCATGGATACGGTATTCCGTACATACGCACGCGCGGTGATTTCATTTTCCGTAGGATGGATAGATGGTGAAATAAGGTTGTTTCATAATTATACTAACATATCAGTATATAAGTGATACTGATGTTATTACTTCATAATGAAACTACCTAATAAGAAGAAGTGGAAGAAGAAATAAAGATAAAAGAATCGGTGACGGACATTACCTCTTCTTTGAAGCGCCTCTTTGAGATCTCCTTTTAGGGCACTAAACTTGGTATTTGAGGAAGACCAGAACCTGTAGTATGTTTCTATGGAAGTGGAGAAGGTAATTTGGCAGGGGTTGGCTGATCTTGAAGGCTAAAAGTTGTGTGAGGGAGAGAGGTAGGAGGTTCCCTTTTAAAAGGGAGGAGATGGGCACCTTTGGAATAACTAAAACTATTATTTTATTATAAAGTCAAATTCGGTTTTAAATAGCTCCAAATTGATTCATGTCGAAGATAAGGTGGGGATGGGTCGAAATCATCTCATCCAATAGAATTTAGACAAGTTTAGGTTCCCATATAACCTTATCTAAGTCATTTGGGTGAACCTTAGATGTTTTTGAATAAAATAACAATTTATAATATAATATTTTTTAAAAAAACTATTTTAGGTCAATTTTGGAACTATTTTGTAATTGATTTTTGTGAAAATCATAACAGAATTATTAGTTCAAACAAAGTTAATTAAATCAATAATAAAATTTCATATTAACCTATAAAATTAGTTTATTTCATAAAAAGTCTGAAATTACATTTATTTGGGTATTTATAACATCAATTATATCAATATTTCATTAATAAGATAATTACTGCATCTTCTTTGTGTCATAAATAAATTAAATTATTTAATGTCTATAAATTAAAAATAAAATAAAATTATATAGGAAATATTTATATCTTTCCAATTACGATTTATAGTCGAATTTATCTTATGTATAACCCTATATTAAAAATGTTTTAGTAAATAAACTTTGATTTTAACTCTTTTAACTCTTCGTTGAATTAAATAATAATAAATGTCCTAATCTAATCCAAGTGGGCCTAAATGGTAATATTTTATTCCTAAGGTTGTTTTTGTTCGAATTACACTTATCTAATATAATTAGGACTTGTGTTAGGGTAATGATAATATCATTTTTACTCTTAATTACCCTATTTACTTATAACCATGGTAAAAAAAGTAAAAAGTTACTATTCACCAAAAATTATTTTCATCTCATTGAACCAAATTTTTCTTAATGACATCAACCGTGTCTCTCAGATTTGTGAAATTCCACTCATAGAAGTGGTAAAGTTATGTTTTATGAAAAATTCATTTTTTTAACTACCATTAAGTGGTTTCACTATTCATCAAAAAATGAAAGTTTCCAGAAAAATACAAAAAATTAGGGCTAAGCTGTATTTGATATTATGAACTCAAAAATGATGTCTATTTTACCAAATTAAAAACATATCAGTTTCATTAATTAATTTAAAAATTAATTCTCGTCGTCAAAACAAATACAGTGTTCTTACGAAATAATAACTATCAAAAGATTGACACCTATTTATGTCTGGTTTAAATGTGAAATTACATCCAATGACCAACATTGTATTAAATTGTTAAAATATATTCTAAATATTCTTTAAAACCACTCAAATTAATAATTTATCACTACTAATTATTTCGATTGAAAAAGTTGTTTTTAATTAAAATATAGTGTGTGTTTACTATTCATCAAAATATGAAAGTTACCAGAATGATATGAAAATTTATGCAAAGTAAATTTTTATTTCATGATTCCAAAGAAGAATTTTATTTTGTAAAATTGAACTTATAAACATGTCAAAAACTATATTTAAAGTGGGTGCACTATCAAAAGGTGGAAAAACTGCATTTTTTGAAAAATACTTATTTTACACGAAAAATTTATTATGTTCTTATACCATGTTTTTGAAAATGTGGAAGACGAATAATAATGTTATAAGATTCAAAATTTAGTTAATACTATTAATAATGGATACTTCATAATAATATTATAATAATATATTGTTGTTTAGTAAAACACGTTATTGCATACAACACATGCTATCGAGTAAGGTCGTGATTGTGTGCAATGCAAGCCAAGTCAGGGTTGCGTGTTGTGCAAGAATCCTTCGTTGTTTCTTATAAAATAATCCAACCATATTTCATTTATACATTGAAGATATATATATATATATACTCAATTTTTCATAGAATAACTATTATCAAAATTGTGTGTAACACAATCCAATAATAGTGTTGCGTATACTGCAAGCTAATACGGTGTTGCGTATAGCGCAAAGTAATCTTGGTGTAGCATAAAACACAAGACATTAATGAAATTAAAAGAATATTTTTCATAAAATCTCGGGGTGTTACCAATATCATAATCATAAAACATAACTATTTTTAAAATTTAATCATATATTTTGAATTTTTTTGAAAATCATTATTTAAAAGAAGATTATAAAAGAAAACTCCCTTACTCTGGGTTCTACTTGCTTCAATCATATTCATTCCTAATTTATAATATTTTTATGAGTTTATTAATTTATCATTAATCCATATTTATATTTAGAAATACATAAATGGATATACTAATGATCTTCTTTACCATTATTTTTTAATTATATTAGGTTATTTTCATTTTTTGGAATTTATTTATTCCATGGTTTCCATGGTTTCTTCATTATGGATTTTAATGTCCAATGGATTAAAAATAAAACAAGTGAAATTAAGTGGTATTATTATATATCTAGAATATTAAATGATACCATATATCATTTTTTCAGATAATTGTATTAAAAACGAGATAAAAAATAAATGAAAATAATTTTATTTGAATGGGAATTAATTACAACCACCCATAACTCGTATCATTTTATTTAATACTATGTATATATATATTTATAATGGTTCCAAAACATTATATAACATATAATGTTTATAAAAAATACTCTTTTAGCATAATAATCAATATATAACATAGCTTGAAGGAAATAAAAGAAAATTAAAACACATTGTCCATAATGATGGTAAAATGACATATCATGGGAAATGTTTTATTATTTATATTTTTTGGAGAGGAGGATATTTTTGATGAATGATATTTCATAAAAAATATATAATTCAATTTTATTTAAGATACTGGAGTAGTCAGGTCACTTTGGACAGTGTATGTAAGGATAGAATAGTAAAATTAATGAAATTGAAAAGAAAATAAAAGAAATACAAAGAGGATTTTACCTCTTGAATTAACCTCCTTGAGATCCTCATTTAAGAACATGGTTTTGGAAATATGAAAAAAAGTACATGGAGGTGTGTAATAATATAATTAATGTAATTGGAATGAAATTAAAAATTATACAAGTAATTGAGGTGTGAGGAGAGTAGGTGTTGTGGGTTGGTATTTATAGTGCACGAGATGAGTTTTTTCTAAAAATTATATTGCATAATTTATTATTTTGGATAAATAATATGATTATATTTATATTAATAAATAAATATTTTAAAATAATTAATTATTTATATTTAAGTTTTTGCTTTCATTAGCCTTACATCATCAATTACTCAATAATTCATTAATTCGATAAATGAAACAAATTATTATATTTCATTATTCACTAAAAATTCACGTTATTTAGATAAATTCCCAAAAATATCTCCAATAATTTTTCAATGTAATGAAATAAAAAATTAAATCCATTTTATAAATATAATTTCTTTATTATTAGTAATAAAATATTTTGTTAAACTCATTATTTATTCAAACATATAGGCCTCTTCCCTTGGATCTTACAATAAAAAAAAGATGTATCAAGAGGAATGATGTGGATTCTATGAATGAGAGGAATATAAAATACCATTTGAAGTGATAATTGGACTTCAATAAATTATATAATTCTCTGAATGTTATTAATCATAATATTTATAGAGTCCTTTTTTATCGTTAGAAAAAATGTTTCCATTGGAATTTTGAATAACTTTTATAATATATAAAATTATAAAGTGGATTTGAAATTAGAATTTAAAATAATACAAGAGATGATATTTAATGTTAATTTATAAATTATATGTTATAATCTTATAGTTTTAAATTATTTATTTGATAATTTAATAATATGATAATTATAAAAAAATATTTCCATATATAGAAGGATAAATTAATTTTTTTGTTTCTAAAAATAAAATTTCTTAATTTATGTAATTATTTTGATAACATTATATATATAATAATTTAATATTTCTAACTCTTTTAAGAAAAATATTTGAAAAATAATGTAGGAGAAACCACTATAAACCAAGAAGTCTATATTCTGTTCCTAGTTTAGTGAATGTTCCCTAATGTTCATGTCAACATGAGGAACCCGCTAGTTAGGCCAATGTTTATAGGTTGGACGAATACCAATACAAGCATAGGTGGTATGAAGCAAGGGAGGTAGCCCTTGTATAAGGCTCTCAATGTTTGTTCTTGTTATTTCTATGCCACAAAACTATATCTAGAACTATATAGATACTGAAAAAACAAATTAGTTTTGATGTGGGATGAGCCTGATGTGATGTCGACAGTATAATAAAGGGGTTGGATCATCATGTCCATCCAATCACTTCCCCCGATTGAGCACTTCTTTTTTTATTTAAATGTTGATATGACTTCAAGCCATCTGATCTATATGGGAACATATGATCCATAAATATCAATATTGGTTCATCCTCCCTATTGAAACCCTTCCCAAATTTATTAACCAGTAGGCCTCAACCAACTATAATATTTTTTGACCACCGACTAAGTCCCCCTCAACCATGGTCCATCTTAGTTTGACTTCCAAAACAAATTAACAAGGAAGCGGTTAAAATTGAAACCATTCCCTTGAAGAATTCCCCATCCACTCTCATCATTGCATGAATATTTGATATATATATATATTATATATTTCATATCTTACCAAATAACATAGATAATCATGTTTATACATTTTTTTAATGACACCTTTTTCTAATTTTTCTTTGTAATTTTTTTATTTTGTTCCTTTTTTAATATACCTCAACATAGATTATAAAAATAATTATAATATTATAATTAGAATGACCCAAAAAATAGGCCAAGTAATTGTTTGTATTTTTTACCCAATTACACATTTATAAATCATTAATGATTGATATATTATAAATATATATGAAAAATATATATAAACACTATTTTTCATACCCAAAATACCTGATTCTTCTTCTCCCAAGTTCTTCCTCTTTCAAAAATGTTTCTGTTCAACACATTTCCACATCAAAATTCAAATAAATTAAGTGCTAAATTTGGTTCCCTAAATTTATCATTGATTCATTTATAAATTACACACACACATATACATATATATATGTATATATTAATTTACCACGTAAGGGTTATTTCGGTTTTCATTTTAAATAAGTATATTTTATCCTAAATTTTATAAAATCATTTAATCATATAATTTATTTTAATCTCTTCATGTTTAAGTTACAAAGATATATTTACATATATGTATATGTATGTTTATATTTAACTATCTATTAATATATTGCGTTTAATAATTTCAGAATGTAAGGGGATTGTTTATTTATATTTATCAATTTATATTTATGGTTTTAAATGAGAGTGATTGTGTATTTAATATATAATTTTTGAATTATTTACAATGATTTTAGGTATATATATATGTGTGTGTGTTTTTATATATATATATATTTATAATATAATGAATTTATTTAAATTTTATTTACAAAATCATCATTCTATGGTTTGTAAGAATTTATTTTATAAATCATTCAAAATTATAGTTGAACAAGAATTTCAAATAAATTTAAAAAATAACATATAACTAAACGAATAATTAAAAAATTGAATTTTATAAAAAAATTAATGGATTCTAAATTTTGTTAGAAAATATAATGTTATTTATAATATCTTAATTAAACGTTTCTATGAAAAATCAAACATCATGTAAGGAATTAATGTTTTAAAGAAGTTTTCTATTAAGCTATTTCTTTTATACAAATATAACTAAATTGATTTGTTAATTTTTTGAAATGTTTTTTTATACATAATATCCCAATGTGAGGAGATATCATCCTATAGATATAATTTTATTCAGACCTATTAGTTACTAATTATAAATATTATCATTTGATGTGGAAATATTCGATAAAAGTTATTATTTAATTTGAAAAAAATACTTATACATATATATTTATGTCATTGATAAATTAGTTATGGACATAATCTAATTTACATTTGATATTACTTGATTTTGTTTCAATTATTAATTTCTTTTTTTATACATTTGTATTTATGTCTATTAGATATGAATAGTGGTTATATGTATGGATTTCTCCTAAATCTATTTTTTGAAATTCTCAATGAATAGATTCGGACTTTGAAATATATATATATGAAATTATTTTAATTTTTATGAAAATAATTTATGTATGTATTGGTTTGAAGAATATTTTGATTATTGTTGAGAAAGGAAGGACAATAGAAATGTCTCCTTTAAATTGGATCTAGAGTAGAGATTATTAATTTATGGTATGTGTAGTGATTACATGACTATAATGGGATGTTTTCCCATATGAGATATGGAAAAGTGGGTATGCACTTTTCACATGGCCTTCTATGTGTCATAATTAACCCTTAAAAAATTATTATTTTCAAATTGAGAAATCCAAAGGACCTTTTCAAAATATTATGACTTTTTAAATTTTTGGTTTTCATAATTTTATAAAAATTATTATATTTAAATGTATTAAAACCCAATTCAAAATTATTTATTAATCCAAAATAAATTATAGGAATATATTTATGAAGGATTTTAAACCCCACATTATGGGGAAAACATATTATTACCATATGTATAAAACAAATTCATATTTTTTCACAGAATTCATATATGATACGTATTTCTTTGGGGAGAGAAACCACAAAAATAATTACTGTTTATTTTATTTTATTTTATATAATTTTTCTACATTGTATGCTTGTAGGAAATTCTACCAAAAAAATATGGGAAAAGGTCTTGGAATATATTAAATGTAGTGTATTTGTTATTTTTCCGTTATAAAAAATATACAACATTTATATGTGCTAATCCTAGGATTTAAGGTTAGGGTGTTCACATTAAATGTTTCAAAATGTGTGAAATAGTTTGGGGTAGAGGACCTCCTTTTACATGTGTGGTGAGTGGAAATCATGTATATAAAAAACATTAAAATATATTATAGTCATATTCATTTGAAAGTGGAACAAAATAGAAGTTTTTTTAATGTTAGTATATTTTAATGATGAAATAAATTCAATAAATAAAATTGATAAAGGCTTAAGGTATATTTTATTCATTATTATTTACATTAAACCCCATATAAACCATTTTAATGCTAAATTGAGATATTTTTTTTACCATTGTTAAATTTAATTTATACTAGAAACTAAAGTGTTTTTATTCACAAATTTTTTAAATTTGATTCCAAATATGGATACCATATTATAAAATTAAATTTCTAAAAGTGGTAGAAATTTATTTTAAAATACGAATGAAAAGTGAAAATAAAAAACATTTTTATGAAGATATATTTTTTACGTTAGGACTATGTTTATTCCCATTCTATGGATATATAAAACCATTAAATAAAAGTAAAATTCTATTTCATAATAAATTACCTTTAAATAAAATTAAAATAATTTATCTATATTGATAAATTTAATTTTTCTAATAATAATATTTTTTTTCATATAATTGCATTTTTTCAATGAAACATCACTTTTTACCTTCAAATTATATTATTTTCCATTAAAATAATTTTATAATCAATGAAATAAATTTATAAATGTGTAAATTATTTATTTTTCAATGTTTAATACTTTAAATTTTAATCAGTGATATAATAATAGAACACTTCTCATAAACAAAATACATCAAAACAATTCTTCAGGATCGATTTTATTTCATAAATGAGTTTTAAATTATACTCAATAATCATGTACTATATAATGTTCTTAATATGTTTTTGTATAAGAAATATTCACATAATTTTAATGACACATTATTCCCAAGATAATTATCACATTCATTTATTGATGATAAATATATTGTAAAATATATTGTTTTTCACTTTCACCCCATTTTTAATATCTAATAGATAATATTATCTCAAAAAGTATAATTGTAATCATTATATAGAGGACTCATGGAATAACTAATTTCGAGTCTCGAGTCATTTCCTAAAACCAAAATGTTTAGTATTAGAAAAAAACAATTATATATTATTAAAATCAGATTATTTAGTTATATTATTATGAAAAAAACAATACAAATATATATTATACTATGACACATTTTTTTAATATTATAATATATGTACAATTGTAAATATTTTTTTTCAAACTATAATAACATTGGATCTACTATTCCACTATTTGATAAATGTAAAAATAATATAGTTAAGTCTAAATTATTTTATTTTTATCCTCTTATTCTCCATAATAAAATACTATAATAATATATAAACCTAGAACAAAACCCAACAAAAGCACCCATAGACTGACACATAAGTATATGGCACTACAAAAACATAATTTAATAAAAAATTTGGATACAAACTAAGATGAGAAATTTTTTTTACATTTTACATGTCTATACTATCCTGATCAATGTTAAAAAACACTCCAAATACTCAATGGTTAATTTTTTTTGGATATGAGTTACATAAAACATTTAATTACATAATAATTTTTTAAAATATAAAATAAATATTATCATCATGGGAATAAACCTATAAATAACCATGTATATAAATTCTTATAAAAATAAGAAATGTAATAAAGAAGTGATATCAACTATTCATAAGAGATAAAAACATCAATTAAATATATGTATACATTACAAGATCATAAATTAGAAAAAAACAAGGACATGTGAGAAATGGAATGAATAATGGAATAATATCATTGGACTATATTGTAACACCCGAGACTTTTATGTTATATAAATCATCAAAGGAATCTTTTTCTACACAACACTTGCTTGGCTTGCTTTAAACACAATCGCGACCTTCCTCGATAGCTTGCGTCGTACGCAATACCGAGTTTCACTAAACAACAATATACTATTAAAACTAGCCGTTATGAATAGTAATAACCACTTTTTGAAATTTTATAAATTTTATTTTTCAAAATGGACTTCATTTTTGGACTCAGAATATCGAAATTATCCTAGGGTGAAATTTTGGTATTTTTCTGAAAACTTTCAATTTTTGATGAATAGTGAAACCACTAAGTGGTAGGTTAAAAACTGAATTTTGCATAAAACTTAATTTTACCGCTTCTGTGAATAGAATTTCAAAAATCCGAGAGACACGGTTAATATCAAGGACTAAAATGTGGTTCAATGAGATGAAAATAATTTTTTGGTGAATAGTAACTTTTTACTATTTTTACCGCGGTTAATAGTAAATAGGGTAACTAAGGGTAAATATGATATTAATATTACCCTAACACATGTCCTAATTCTATTGGACAAGTGTAATTCGACCAAAAACAAACTTAGGAATAAAATATGACCATTTAGGCCCACTTGGATTAGATTAGGACATTTATTATTAATTTATTTAAAGAAGGGTTAAAATAGTTAAAATCAAAGTTTAATAAGTAAATCATTTTTAACATAGGGTTATACATAAGATAAATTCGATTGTAAATATTCATTAGAAAGATAAAACGATTTCCTACATGATGGTATTTTATTTGTAATTTTTAGACATCAAATAATTTAATTTATTTATGACACAAAGATGATGCAGTAATTATCATATTAATGAAATATTGACAAAATTGATAATATAAATACCAAAATAAATGTAATTTGAGACTTTTTATGAATTCCACTAATTTTATAGGTTACTATGATATATTAGTATTGATTTAATCAACTTGGTTCGAACATATAATTCTGTTATGACTTTCACAAAAATCATATATCAAATAGTGTCAAAATTGACACAAAATAGTTTTTAAATCAAATATTATATTATTAATTGTTATTTTATTCCTAAAAATCTAAGGTTCGGCCAAATGACTTAGATAAGGATATATATATTAATAATTAACAATTTGGGGTTCTTTTGGCATGTTATAGTAAGTGTATTAACCATATAGTGAAAGAAAACAAAAAGACACGGTAAAAGTTAAATTAATTAACTTAGAGTTAAATCTAATTGATAAGGTTAAAATAATACCCTAAACTTGTCTAAATCCTATTGTTTGATAGGATTTCGACCCATCCCCACTTTAGCTTCGAAATAAGACCCTTTGGAACCATTATAAACCGATTTTGACTTTAATATAAAATAATATTTTGAGATATTCCTAAGGTGCCCCTCTCCTCCCTTATAAAAGGGCACCTCCTCCCCCTCCTCCTCACACCAATTTGAGCACTCAGGCTCGGCCAACCCCTGCCATTTTCCCTTCTCCACTTCCCTAGAATAATCCTAGAGGTCCTGGTCTTCTCCAAAGACCAATCTTAGTTCCATAAGTGGAGGATTCAAAGAAGCGTTCCAAAGAAGAGGTAATATCCATTACCGATCTTTTCAATTTCTTTCTTCTTCAACTTCTTCTTCTTTAGTTGTTTCATGATAAAGTAATAACATCAGTATTACTTACATACTGATATGTTATTATAAATATGAAACAACCCTAATTCACCTTCTATCCATCCTATGGAAAAATGAAATCACCGCGCGTGCGTACGTACGGAATACCGTCTCCACGCCGTGGTGTAATCTATTTTCCACCATCACCTTACAAGGATGGGTATAATGGTGTAATGAGTAACTAAATATGATTATTATGAAGTAATATTGATACTGAAATGATATATATATACTCCAATACAATTCCACGATCATAGGAATGATATCATCACTCGTGCGTACGTACGGAATACCGTCTCCACGATGTGATGCGACTCGTTCTACATGATCTTCATTTTGTAATGATTATATAAATGAATTGAATGAATGAATATGGTATATAATACACTAATACCATTCTGGAAATGAATTATCTATAACCTAAAGATATGAATAAGAATTTATTCGACAAAACACGCATAAGAACAAAAAGTTATAAAGACCAGAGTAACAAGTAACAATGAAATATTACTAACAAGAAGCTAATAATATGACCATATATGATATCATATAAATATGTATGATTCTGGAATAAGTCAATAACATTATTTAAACCATTATACAGGAGCTTCGGACACGAACAAAGCAAATCGGACCTAAGGTAAGGGAAATATCACAATCTCATTTTTATCCGAGATTGTTTATTCGTAAGTATTTACTGGGGTGTATTTTATCATCCACATCCATGTTCCCTCAATATGTAATATTGTTTCCATCCACTTGAAATAGTTTAAATCCAATTTTACCCTTAGGTGAGTTTTTAGTAAAGAATATGAAAGGAATCTTTTGTCGTTTTTCCGTACGAGGTACTTTTTGACTTTTCCGACAAAAGTACGAAGAATGTTTTTTTTAACTTATACGGCATGAATGGATTTTTAAAACATTAATTCAAAGAATTTTCCTTTACAAGTTTTCAAGTTTATTTTTAATCAACTTCTTTTATTTTAAAGTTGTATGACATGTTATGAAAGGAAAAATGTTTTTGAAGAAGAAAGGATATTTTCCTCAAGAATGGAGTTCAAGTGTTTTATCAAAATTATTTTCCATCTAAGTTAATAAAGGGTTATATTTTTATCCCTATTATTACATTGATTTGATCATGTTGCGATGGAATTATTTTTATGAATTCCTTTATCTTATATGAATTGATTTATGATGTCATGATGTTTCAAGAATCCCATTTTTGTTACTTGTGTTATGCGATGATGTATGTTTTATGATTATGTGGCACACATAAGAAAGGATTCATTATAAGATGGGTGGGACCTATATCTCCCTCCAATGCATTGGGTAAAGACTTTATATCTAATGAGATAGACATGGCTGGAACAGAAGGTTATTTCGGTTCAGTGATACAGGACTGAAACGAGGAGTGAACTCGGTTCAGAAAGGGACTTTGTCCACTAAGATAGTCTTGGCAATGAGTCATGACTAATAAGAAATGATTTTCCATGATTATGTGTGCATGCCACAAAGTTTCAAGTTTTATGTTATGATTATGGGGATCTCATTTTCACTTCTATGATTTATTCCATGTTAAGATATTATGATCTCTTTTGCAGGTTTTGATTTTCAAAAAGATATGATATGATTTTTATTTTCTTTATTTGCCCTTGCTGAGCATTTGAGCTCACCCTTTTATGTTTTCTTTTCCCCAGGCCAGGAAGATGGATATTAAGTAGAATATGCTAAAAGGGACCCTAGATATGATGAAATAAATGGGAGACACTGTAGAAGATTTATGAACCAGTTGTTTATGTTTCCCAGTTTCTAAAGACACTATACCTATACGGTCCTTTGTGGTTTTGTCATATGTTGTAATAAGTGTGATTCAATTTTGAAGTATTAACAATGTATGTAAAGTGTTGGTCGTTATAGTTGGTATCAGAGGAAAGGTATAGTCAACCTTTGGAAACTAGGATGTGAAAGCCTTAGTAAGAACCCTAAGGATAAGTCTAAGCATAGAACACAATCTTAGTGTTTTAGAAATGGCCATGAATAACCTAGGATAAGACCATAAGCATGAAAATTTTATTCTTGAATTATGTGGTTTCCTATTATAATTAGTGTTGCTCACACTATTCTTCTTGGTTTTAGTCAATGGCTGGAACCCGAAGGAACCGTGTTAATGCGGAATGCGATGGGCAATGCAATGATTGTCCCCCTGAGCAACCAAACGATATGGGAGCTGGAATGCAAAATCTTGTAGCCATGCTCACACAACTTTCTCAAGCTATGAATCATGCAGGATTTCCAAACGAGCAAAGGAGGGAGCAACATTCTGTTGAATCCTTCATGAGGCAGCGTCCACCTTCTTTCAGTGGGTCTACTGATCCATTAGTTGCTGAACAATGGATTAGTACTACTGAAAAGATATTTTCAGTTCTTCAATGTTCTGAACATGATAAAGTCATCCTAGCAGTGTACCGTTTGGAAGGAGATGCGGATCAATGGTGGAATCTTGTTAAGAATACAAGGCAAAGGGATGAAATTGAGTCTATGGAATGGGACGAGTTCAAGAACTTATTTTTCAATAAGTACTTACCTCGTATTCTCCGAACAAAGATGGAGAAAGAGTTTCTTGAACTGAAGCAAAGGGATGATGAATCTGTTGGTACCTATGAAGCAAATTTTACAAGACTTGCAAGGTACGCTTCTGGTATTATTATCCAACCTGAGAGTAAGATCGATCGATTCTTTAGTGGCTTAAAACCAAGTCTTCGAAGGGCTTTAGCCATAAGGGACTTCAATAGCTACGAGGAAATCGTTCGATGTGCTCTCAAAGTCGAGATGGAGATTGGAGTAACCCATCAGTCACATGGGTTTGATAAGAAGAGGAAGATGGAATTCAAAGAAAAATCTAAAGAGCACATGGAAAAGAAGATGAACTTTCCCTTATGCTCAAAGTGTGGAAAGAAACATGGAGGGAGTTGTCTTAAAGGGACAAGTAAATGTTTTAAATGTGGAAAGGAAGGTCATCGGGCATTTGAATGCCGTGATAATGGGAAGAAGATGTCTAATGATGCAAACAAAGGAAGGGATACACAGAATGAACCTGCTACACTTCAATGTTTCAAGTGCAAGGAGATGGGGCATTATGCCAATCAATGCCCAAATCCAAGGGTTGATGATGATGGTCGACGTCAACAAAATCTTAAGGCTAAAGACAAAGGAAAGTCACATGCAATTTCTATCAGCGATGTGGAGTACGATAACGATGTGGTGAAAGGTACACTTACCATCCACTCTAAAGTAGCAAATGTTTTATTTGATTCTGGATCCACCCACTCTTTTATTTCTGAAGACTTTTCTAAGGGTATCACCGTATTACCTCAACAATTAGATGTTGAGTTAGCCGTGACAACACCTAATGGCACATCAATCGCATCAAAAGTTTATAATTCTTCTCCAATCGAAGTTTGTGGGAAAGTGCTTCCTGCAAATCTTGTGATCCTTCCTTTAGTGGAATTTGATGTGATTCTTGGCATGGATTGGCTTTCTCTACATGGAGCTCATATCAATTGCCAAAGAAGGGAAGTCACATTTCATATTCCAGATCAATCTACGATCGTATACCAATGCAAGGATGAACATAACCTTCCAGTGGAAATTTCTTCCATCTTATGGGTATTGATTCCACTAAATGAAGGTTATTTATCTCAAATAGTTGGTGAGAAACTCACGATTAAGAATATGACCATTGTACGGGAGTTTGATGATGTCTTTCCGGAGGAATTACCGGGTCTTCCACCAAATCGTGAAGTTGAGTTTTCAATAGAACTCGCACCGGGTGCTTTGCCTATTTCAAAGACACCTTATAGAATGGCCCCAATTGAGTTGTAGGAATTGAAGAAGAAACTCCAAGAGAATCTTGATAAGGGATTCATACGCCCTAGTGCGTCACCTTGGGGAGCACCTGTTCTATTTGTTAAGAAGAAAGATGGATCAATGAGACTCTGCATTGATTATCGAGAACTTAACAAGATCACTATCAAGAACAAATATCCTCTCCCACGCATTGATGACTTATTTGACCAACTACGCGGAGCTCAATACTTTTCCAAGATTTATCTTCATTCAGGGTATCATCAATTAAGGGTCAAAAGGGAGGATATACCAAAGACGGCTTTCCGTACAAGGTATGGACACTATGAATTTATAGTGATGCCATTTGGTCTTACTAATGCCCCTGCTATCTTCATGGATCTAATGAATAGAGTCTTTAGAGACTATCTTGATCAATTTGTGGTATTCTTTATAGACGATATTCTTGTCTATTCAAAGAGCAAGGAAGAGCATGAAGATCACTTGAGAATTATATTGAAGACCCTGAGAAAAGAGAATCTTTATGCCAAATTTACCAAGTGTGAATTTTGGCTTCAAAAAGTTGCATTTTTGGGTCATATAATCTCAAAAGAGGGGATATCTGTGGATCCAGCAAAAACAGAGGTTATCGAAAGATGGTCGAGACCAACAACAGTAACTGAGATCCGAAGTTTTCTTGGTTTGGCTGGTTATTATCGACGTTTTGTAAAAGATTTTTCACGATTATCTAATCCACTCACCAAGTTGACTCGGAAAGGAGTTAAGTTTGTCTGGACAGAGGAATGTGAAGAGAATTTCAAGGAGTTGAAAAGAAGGTTATCCTGTGCACCTGTGCTCACACTGCCTTGTAGTGGAGAAAGGTTTGTGATCTATAGTGATGCATCCAAGAAGGGATTGGGGTGTGTTCTTATGCAAAATGATATGGTGATAGCTTATGCCTCACGACAATTGAAAATCCATGAGCAAAATTACCCAACACATGATTTGGAGTTGGCTGCGGTAATCTTTGCATTAATGATTTGGAGGCATTACCTTTATGGCGAAAGGTGTGATATTTATACTGATCATAAAAGTTTCAAGTATATTTTCACACAAAAGGAGCTGAATATGCGCCAAAGAAGATGGTTGGAGCTGATTAAGGATTATGACTGCTCAATCCATTACCACCCTGGGAAAGAAAACAAGGTGGCAGATGCATTAAGTCGACAAGACCATGCTAGTTTATCCATGATGAGGATCACAAAAGATCCAATATTTATGGATTTACAAAGGATGGATCTTGGAATTATAATGGAAGGGGAAAAATCTTATCTTTCTCAAATGAATGTTCAACCATCTATACATGTGAAGATTAAAGAGGAACAGAAAGAAGATGTCGAGTTACAAAAGAAGGTGAGAAATGTTCCTGAATTCAACCTTGATTGTGATGGGATAATAAAGTTCAGGAATCGGGTTTGTGTTCCTCCCATCCCCGAATTAAAGAAAGAGCTGCTGGATGAGGCTCATAGTTCTTCATTCTCTATTCATCCTGGAAGCACGAAGATGTATAGGGACCTGAAAGAGTACTTCTGGTGGGATGGCATGAAAAGAGATGTTGCTAAATATGTCTCTCGATGCTTGGTTTGTCAACAAGTTAAAGCTGAGAGACAGAAGTCTAAGGGGATGTTACAACCATTACCCATACCCGAATGGAAATGGGAAAACATCACTATGGACTTTGTCACATGACTTCCTAAAACATCCAAAGGCAATAATGCTATCTGGGTCATAGTTGATCGTCTTACAAAGTCTGCACACTTCATTGCTATTAGAGAGGATTTCTCTCTAGATCAGCTTGCCAGGATATATGTAAAGGAAGTGGTAAGATTGCATGGAGTACCACTTTCTATTATATCTGATCGAGATCCGAGATTTACCTCGAAGTTCTGGCGAAGTCTTCAGCATACTCTGGATACAGAGTTGAGTTTCAGCACTGCTTATCATCCCCAGACAGACGGTCAGTCTGAGAGAACAATTCAAACCCTAGAAGATATGTTGAGAGCTTGCTCTATGGATTTCAAAGGAGGTTGGGATCAACACCTACCTTTGGTGGAATTTCCTTATAATAATAGCTTTCACTCCAGTATTCAGATGGCTCCTTATGAAGCTCTCTATGGAATGAAATGCAGGACTCCAACTTGCTGGGATGAAGTTGGGGAAAGAAAGCTATTAGGACCTGATCTCGTTGATGAAATGGCAGAAAAGGTCAGATCTATTCAACAACACATAAGAGCAGCTCAGAGTCGACAGAAAAGCTATTCCGACAACCGAAGAAAAGACCTAGTGTTTGAAGTGGGTGATAAAGTGTTCTTACGAATATCTCCCTGGAAGAGGGTTATGAGATTTGGAAAGAAGGGGAAGTTGAGCCCTAGATATATCGGTCCTTTTGAAATACTGGATCGTGTTGGGAAGGTAGCTTACCGATTGGCGCTTCCACCGAATCTCTCTCAAGTTCACGATGTGTTCCATGTATCTCTCCTGAGAAAGTACATACCAGATCCTTCACATGTACTCAGCTCAGAAGTTGTACCGCTGGAGCAAGATCTTTCTTATGAAGAACAGCCGATAGAGATTCTGGATCGTAGCGAAAAAGTCCTACGAAACAAGACCACTCGCTTGGTGAAAGTTTTATGGAGAAACCACCAACTTGAAGAAGCTACATGGGAGCTTGAGGATATGATGAGGGAGAAGTATCCTCATTTGTTTGTTGCAAAGTGACGAATTTCGAGGGCGAAATTCTTTTTAAGGGGGGTAGAATGTAACACCCGAGACTTTTATGTTATATAAATCATCAAAGGAATCTTTTTCTACACAACACTTTCTTGGCTTTCTTTACACGCAATCGCGACCTTCCTCGATAGCTTGCGTCGTACGCAATACCGAGTTTCACTAAACAACAATATGCTATTAAAACTAGCCGTTATGAATAGTAATAACCACTTTTTGAAATTTTATAAATTTTATTTTTCAAAATGGACTTCATTTTTGGACTCAGAATATCGAAATTATCCTAGGGTGAAATTTTGGTATTTTTCTGAAAACTTTCAATTTTTGATGAATAGTGAAACCACTAAGTGGTAGTTTAAAAACTGAATTTTGCATAAAACTTAATTTTACCGCTTCTGTGAATATAATTTCAAAATTCCGAGAGACACGGTTAATATCAAGGACTAAAATGTGGTTCATTGAGATGAAAATAATTTTTTGGTGAATACTAACTTTTTACTATTTTTACCGCGGTTAATAGTAAATAGGGTAACTAAGGGTAAATATGATATTAATATTACCCTAACACATGTCCTAATTCTATTGGACAAGTGTAATTCGACCAAAAACAAACTTAGGAATAAAATATGACCATTTAGGCCCACTTGGATTAGATTAGGACATTTATTATTAATTTATTTAAAGAAGGGTTAAAATAGTTAAAATCAAAGTTTAATAAGTAAATCATTTTTAATATAGGGTTATACATAAGATAAATTCGATTGTAAATATTAATTAGAAAGCTAAAACGCTTTCCTACATGATGGTATTTTATTTGTAATTTTTATACATCATATAATTTAATTTATTTATGACACAAAGATGATGCAGTAATTATCTTATTAATGAAATATTGACAAAATTGATAATATAAATACCAAAATAAATGTAATTTGAGACTTTTTATGAATTACACTAATTTTCTAGGTTACTATGATATATTAGTATTGATTTAATCAACTTGGTTCGAACATATATTTCTGTTATGACTTTCACAAAAATCATATATCAAATAGTGTCAAAATTGACACAAAATAGTTTTTAAATAAAATATTATATTATTAATTGTTATTTTATTCCTAAAAATCTAAGGTTCGGCCAAATGACTTAGATAAGGATATATATATTAATAATAAACAATTTCGGGTTCGTTTGGAATGTTATAGTAAGTGTATTAACCATATAGTGAAAGAAAACAAAAAGACACGGTAAAAGTTAAATTAATTAACTTAGAGTTAAATCTAATTGATAAGGTTAAACTAATACCCTAAACTTGTCTAAATCCTATTGGTTGATAGGATTTCGACCCATCCCCACTTTACCTTCGAAATAAGACCCTTTGGAACCATTATAAACCGATTTTGACTTTAATATAAAATAATATTTTGAGATATTCCTAAGGTGCCCCTCTCCTCCCTTATAAAAGGGCACCTCCTCCCCCTCCTCCTCACACCAATTTGAGCACTCAAGCTCGGCCAACCCCTGCCATTTTACCTTCTCCACTTCTCTAGAATAATCCTAGAGGTCCTGGTCTTCTCCAAAGGCCAATCTTAGTTCCATAAGTGGAGGATTCAAAGAAGCGTTCTAAAGAAGAGGTAATATCCATTACCGATCTTTTCAATTTCTTTCTTCTTAAACTTCTTCTTCTTTAGTTGTTTCATGATAAAGTAATAACATCAGTATTACTTACATACTGATATGTTATTATAAATATGAAACAACCCTAATTCACCTTCTATCCATCCTACGGAAAAATGAAATCACCGCGCGTGCGTACGTACGGAATACCGTCTCCACGCCGTGGTGTAATCTATTTTCCACCATCACCTTACAAGGATGGGTATAACGGTGTAATGAGTAACTAAATATGATTATTATGAAGTAATATTGATACTGAAATGATATATATATACTCCAATACAATTCCACGATCATAGGAATGATATCATCACTCGTGCGTACGTACGGAATACCGTCTCCACGATGTGATGCGACTCGTTCTACATGATCTTCATTTTGTAATGATTATATAAATGAATTGAATGAATTAATATGGTATATAATACACTAATACCATTCTGGAAATGAATTATCTATAACCTAAAGATAAGAATAAGAATTTATTCGACAAAACACGCATAAGAACAAAAAGTTATAAAGACCCGAGTAACAAGTAACAATGAAATATTACTAACAAGAAGCTAATAATATGACCATATATGATATCATATAAATATGTATGATTCTGGAATAAGTCAATAACATTATTTAAACCATTATACAGGAGCTTCGGACACGAATAAAGCAAATCGGACCTAAGGTAAGGGAAATATCACAATCTCATTTTTATCCGAGATTGTTTATTCGTAAGTATTTACTGGGGTGTATTTTATCATCCACATCCATGTTCCCTCAATATGTAATATTGTTTTCATCCACTTGAAATAGTTTAAATCCAATTTTACCCTTAGGTGAGTTTTTAGTAAAGAATATGAAAGGAATCGTTTTTCGTTTTTCCGTACGAGGTACTTTTTGACTTTTCCGACAAAAGTACGAAGAATATTTTTTTAACTTATACGGCATGAATGGATTTTTAAAACATTAATTCAAAGAATTTTCCTTTACAAGTTTTCAAGTTTATTTTTAATCAACTTCTTTTATTTTAATGTTGTATGACATGTTATGAAAGGAAAAATGTTTTTGAAGAAGAAAGGATATTTTCCTCAAGAATGGAGTTCAAGTGTTTTATCAAAATTATTTTCCATCTAAGTTAATAAAGGGTTATATTTTTATCCCTATTATTACATTGATTTGATCATGTTGTGATGGAATTATTTTTATGAATTCCTTTATCTTATATGAATTGATTTATGATGTCATGATGTTTCAAGAATCCCATTTTTGTTACTTGTGTTATGCGATGATGTATGTTTTATGATTATGTGGCACACATAAGAAAGGATTCATTATAAGATGGGTGGGACCTATATCTCCCTCCAATGAATTGGGTAAAGACTTTATATCTCATGAGATAGACATGGCTGGAACAGAAGGTTATTTCGGTTCAGTGATACAGGACTGAAACGAGGAGTGAACTCGGTTCAGAAAGGGACTTTGTCCACTAAGATAGTCTTGGCAATGAGTCATGACTAACAAGAAATGATTTTCCATGATTATGTGTGCATGCCACAAAGTTTCAAGTTTTATGTTATGATTATGGGGATCTCATTTTCACTTCTATGATTTATTCCATGTTAAGATATTATGATCTCTTTTGCAGGTTTTGATTTTCAAAAAGATATGATATGATTTTTATTTCCTTTATTTGCCCTTGCTGAGCATTTGAGCTCACCCTTTTATGTTTTCTTTTCCCCAGGCCAGGAAGATGGATATTAAGTAGAATATGCTAAAAGGGACCCTAGATATGATGAAATAAATGGGAGACACTGTAGAAGATTTATGAACCAGTTGTTTATGTTTCCCAGTTTCTAAAGACACTATACCTATACGGTCCTTTGTGGTTTTGTCATATGTTGTAATAAGTGTGATTCAATTTTGAAGTATTAACAATGTATGTAAAGTGTTGGTCGTTATATATATGAAGTAATAATAAATCATGATAACATAATCATAGATCATGATATAAAGCTCATAAGGATGATCTTGATATCATTAAATATAAAATGACACAAAATATGATAAATCAACAAAAAAATCCTAAACCATAGCGAAAAAAATTGAAATGGGAGCGTGATATAAGCATGTATCTTGAATGTGGCACTTATATGATGATAGGATACCATAATAGTAAGTCAATGTTAATAACCAACACATTCATATCATAATATTTTTCTTTAAACATTAATGCCTCATATAATAAATTACTATTCTAACAACCCATTTTCCATGAAAATAAGGTCCTGGATAAACATCAATGCATTATAAGACTATATAACTCTTTGAAGTCCTATAGAATAATGTTATATCCATACATATGTCTCCCATAAGAAATCAATCTTATGTCCTATATAATCATAGCATGGTTAACCCGTAAAAAAAATAGTAAATATATAAGAATTCTTGGGATATATATTATCAAAATAATGATAAAAGATACCTATTAAAAGAAGATCAAATTAGAAAAAATATATAAATAATTCACACTATAAGTATAAAAAGGGTATATATTATTACCAATATATTTACCCATTCAATTGAATGTTATGGTAATCTAGTTGAGCACCTGTCATTAATGAGTGTGAAATAAGTTTATTTTGGAATGAAATGAATTAATAAAATGTTATTTTTTATGATTTTTATGTTTTAATCTAATTATAGAAATAATGAGGAAGTGAAATATTTAAATGTATTTTCTTAATTTTTGGTTAACATTTTTTGGAAAAATTAATATTGATCACTTTAAAAATCAATCTATATAATTTATATGGTATATTAAAACATTATTTTAAGAATAAATATATTATTTTGGTTATTGAATATTAATAATTGTAATTTAAAAGAAATGTAGAGTAAAAGATACCAAATCACATGAAAGTGAAAATTTAATATAATTTTAATCATTTTTAAAAGTTTAAAGTAAACTTAATAAATTAAAAGGAGATAAAATTGTATTTTAAAAGAAATTAAATAAAAATTTTAAATTCATAAAATATGACACATATTTAACTTTCATGCCTATTAAATAAATATTTTCAATGATAAACATTATAGACATTTGATGATAAATACCCAAGCCAGAGTGTTTATGTTTTCCATTAGTAAAAAATATATTATGCACTAATAATCATTAAAAATAATATCATAATAATGAAATAAAAATCCCCTAAATCATGGGTAAACTAAAATTAGAGATATATAAATGAGAAAATATATCAATCATAGAAGAACACAATCAAGGTATGATGAGTGTGTCCATATAGAAGATGATTTATTTAATAAAACACTAATGAATTTTCTGATGTATGAATAAATGGATAATAAATGAGTGAATACAATTAAAATCCCATCAATCAAATATAATATACAGTAAAAGATATATATGGTGACATATATACTCTATATAATGGAAAATATTTGTATAATAAAAAACATGCCTTAAAGAAATGACGGAGAGATGAAAACCCCTTTTGAATATCATATAATATCAATTATGCATAATTATATCATGAGAAAAATGTTTTAGTATATAAATAAAAAAATATAATATTAAATATTAAATTTCTTATTTTATATGGATAGTACATATAATTAATAAAAATTAACATTCGATATAGGGAAATCTGAAATAAAATAAATGATCAATGTAAAACACATTACCATGGATTCCGTCTTGCTGAAAAAAATATTATAATTTTTATAATAAATATTTTATATTTATTCTTTAATATAAATACATTATTTATAATTATTTTACTATGTGAAAACCTTTTATTTATTTTTCAGGTTAACTATTGTTATTCCTTAATACATAAAATTAAACAATAAGTGTTTCTTGTTTTATTTGTTACATTCTTGCATTAGAATTTTTTTCGGTCCATTCTACTTGTCCATTTGATCACCCTCTCTAGATTGGTCATAAAGATGATATATATTTTTTAATATAATTTTTTTGTGTGATTATCATTTTATAGATGTTATGTTATTTTTTAATAAAGAACAATTACAAATAATTCCTTTTTATAAATATTGAAACCAACAAATAGTTGATTTTATTAATAAATATAATTATATGTATCACCATTATAAAAGTAAGAAATTAGAAAATAAATTTATCATTAGTACCATATATAATCATAATTTTTCCATAACCACCCATATTTTAAAAAATATAGCATTTTTCTTATTGGTGGTTAAATCAATATAAACATGAAAACACTATAATTTAATGGATGGGTATGATATTATTTAAAGATAATATCATTATAAAAAGGATAATTATATTATATATTTGAAATTATAGTAGTAAATAATATATTGGTTGGGCTATATGGATGGATAAAAGAAAAAAAGATGAATGTAATTATTTCATACTAAGTGTGTATCTAAGATCAATTGAAAACTTTATTTATTATAATGGATTTCAAGTTATTTCTTGAGACCGGCGGATTCGAAATATGGGTTTGGCTTCTCAGGGAGTAAAATTTTTAAGATATTGGGTATGAAACTATGGTAAATTTGTGCAATGATGTGGGTACTGTTCGAATCCTTTTATATGTATGTTTTATTAGAATTTTATAAAATGATAAATACTCAATATAAAATAAATTTAATTTCATATTGGTTGTGGCTAAAATATAATGAATGAATAATGAAGGGCCATTACATACATTTTCCATAATATTTAACATTAATATTTAGAGATATTTTTTGAATTTATAAAATACATTTACCATTTCAAATCATTTAAACTTTTTCATTAGTAACTCAAATTTTATCTCATAAACTTATTTTTTAAAATAATACATCAATCACCATATTTATAAATTATAAAAAAATTATTCCACATTCTATTTACATTTTAATAATTTATAATTATAAAATAATATAAATTAATTTTAAAATAGTAAATCCTACCTCATAAAAATCATATTTTAAGAAATCTAAAATTTAATTATTAAAGTAATGTTTTATTTTTACCAACTAACAATTATAACATGAATATTAATTTATTATTTATATATATATATAATGTATTATATGATATAAATAATTATTAAAAATGAAAGATTTAATTTTAATATTAAAAACACATAATTTAAAAAATATACTGTTTTTAGAATACATGTTATTTTTGTTAGATATTTTTTATTCAAAAAAATATATTATAAGTAAAAGTAAAATATTTTAATTATAAAATATTATTCTTTTAAATATTCCAAAAATTTAATTGTTAATGTACCTATTAGATACATTTATACACAATGATCAAATAAAAAATGACCATATATTAAATAAATATCATTTAGGGATTTTATAATGGTGATACTATCATTAAATATATATATATATCCTTACATAATTACCTAAAATTATTAATCCCAATCGTTTTTTTCTTTTCTCAACATATTTATCATTTTTAAAATCTTATTATTTCTTTCTAAAGTTATCATTGATAGTGTGATCTTCACGAGAGATCTTTCTAATTAGTATTTCAATAATAGTATTTTTATTTACTTATTTTTTTATTCCACATTTTAATTTTCAAAATATTTTCATTTATATTTATATTAATATATTATTTAATATTATTTTATTTTATCAAAATAGAATATTGTATTATTCATTTTATCATGATATTTTATAAATTTACTCTATATATGAGTTCAATTATATTGAATGAAACATTTATTTTATTTTAATAAATATATTATATTGGTAAATAAAACATGTTAAAAAATATTGGATGTTACACTAATGAATGAAAAAGTTATTGTAAATGGTAAAAAAAAGCTCAGAGATGTGGGAACCAGGATTGAAAAAATGAAAGAAAACATATATGGAAAAGAAGAATCCATAAAGAATTGGATATCCCTATTATAAAAATCATTACAAAAAATAGATAAATAGTTCAGTATAGATCAACCTCAAACCATAATCACTACAAAGAGTAGATTACTAAACTAATGTATAACGATGGAGACATTTAAGAACATCTCATAGATAATCCATTTGAGAAAAAAAGGTGTATAACATACCACTAAAAAATGATGTATATTATTATGGTAGTAATAATTCCAATCCAATGTTTCTCAAGGAAGAGATAACTTCTTATTGACAGGGTAGGTTGGTGATAAGGGATCTTCGTTTGTAGAGGAACTCAAGTCAATAGTCTATTTTCTCTCACATATTTCAATAAAAATAGTTAATATTTTCATTGTATTTTTTAAATATAGATTTTAAAATATTATATTTTCGATGATAGAGACATCACCATTAAAGAGAAAAAGGTGGTTTCAACTATTTTATTTGTGAAATGTTTTGGATTTAAATGAAAAATTAGTGCACTAAATTAGCAATTATCAATTTTCATATATAATTGATTTCATTGATATAAAATTAGAGATGAGTATTTTGATTAAACAATTTATTGTGTTTATTGAATATTGAAGTTAATTATATATATTTAAATTCATGTCATTTATACATGGTTGAGATCTTGGCTACTACCTTTTTTTAACCCATGAAGTTCCTGCAAACGTAATGGTTTCACAATTTTTTTTTTCTAGAAATAATGAAATAATTTGTACATTAATTTAATTATGATTTATCATATAAATTTTTAGGATTTATATCTTAGCAGAAGATCTAAATTTATAGTTTATTTTCCTCATTACCTTTATTGATGCAATTGAATATCTTAATTAAAATATATTTATCCATCTTTCTAATGATTTTTTTTTAAATTATCATCATACATTTTCATCTATCAAGACATAAATAATAAATGGTAAATTAGAATCCTCAAAAAATGTTTCATTTTCAGTGGAATAAAAATCTTTGAATTTCTGTGAATGTATTTCTCTGATTACGAAATTTGAATTAAAATGAAATATTTTTCTTAAATTTGACTACGTGAAGGACTTTAATTGCATTAAATTAGAATTCATGATTGGAATATTTTATAAGTTTGAATTTAATGAACTTTTTATATATATAATCCTCTATTTTTTGAAATCTGTGAGAATTTTTACTCTGCTAAATTGATTCCTTTGATGATATTACATATACTTTTTATGGTATTAGGTAGGGAAACACCATATATATGTATTTATTTTAGAATTGTATAAGATTATTGGACATGATGCATTCTCCAAGTAGTAGATATGGAATCCTTAGGACTAAACATGTTGGTAGGGGTGGGGGTGGGTAAAGCCACCATCTAATATTTGTTATATTGATGATATAATCTTATTTTAATAGGGATCTTATAGAACATATCTATACATAAATAAGTGATTTGGAATTTCTTTCTCTAACTATAATATAATATAGTCAGAACAATAAATTTTATTCAACAATATATTAAAGATCTATAGGATGTTTATAATCATTATTAAATTAATTATTAAGGAGGGGTATCTTCCATTTACATACATGTGAAATATATTTATTATTTTCATAGACAAGTGTTTCTCATTTTATGGGAATTTTTTGTTTCACTAAATACCTTATCTGTTAATGGAAACAGAACACTTTCTCTATTGTTTGACGTACATCTTTTGTGATTAATATTATCCTTTCTAAGCATGTATAGTAATTAATTTTAAAAAATTTACATACTTTTTAAATTAAAAGACTAAACCGATGCTTTATAAATTTTGTCTCGAGTGCATGTATCATCAAGAGAAATGTTTTCCTTGTCAAAAAATTATTTTTTGGAAATCCTAAAAGGATTGAGGGATGTGAATTAAGAATCAATGTTTGTTTAATAAGTCCCCCAAGCTTAGTTCATCATGTTACTTTTTACTGACTCCAATTGTAATCATGTATTTAATATATGATTTTGAAATCAGATTTCAACTAGGAAATTTCACTATCTATTATCCTCTACCTGTTCTTGAATTACAAACACATATGCTACAATGATGAACTACTATAAATGGATGCCCTATAATAATTCTAATATAAAATTATTGAATGATATGTGGCTCAACCCAACACTGATGGATGAGTATCATGAACACATATATGCCTTACATATATCAATTTCAACTAAAATTTTACACCCTCTAGATTAAAATGTTACAATAACTAAGGATTCTATTATTCCCTTCCCCTTCACACCTACAAACAATAAACTAGTTTGGGATCCAACACAGCATTGGACACTTCCCTATAAATTAAACTATGGTTTTTATGTCGATGGAATGTATATTTGTCTTCCTTCCATAGTCATCTCTACAATACATTGATTTCTCTATATAGGTACACTCTAATTTGGTTGAAAAAGTTCCACTGTTTCCCCATGGTTGATTTGCTTATAAATATCGGATTAATAATTTTTTTAGGTTTTGATTCTATAATGGAGAAAAATACATCATAAATAATATTTTAATATATTTCAATTTTTACAAATACCTAGTGGATCAATGTCACTTTAATTCTAGAAATTGAGGGAATAATGAAAACTAAGATTTTGTCACTTTTGGTTCACTATAACTCTCATGAAGCATTTTATCAGTAATAAAAAATAATATAGACTTTTGAAATTGGTGTATGTTACGTTATTTGTTGGTAAATTCATTATATCATCCATTAGAATTGATACCTCTTAAAATATATTTTTAATAGAAAACTAAAACCATAGAATAATATATTTATATCAGATTTGAAACTCATGGTAATTTAAATATTTATAATGGTTTCATTCTATTGGTTGTGAACTCCCTCTAAAATAATGTATCAATATCAACCAAGATGGTGCATCAAAAGGAAATCCATGACCTACAATATGTGGAGGAAACATTAAGGAAACTCAAATAGGAGAAATTTCATTATTCTTTAAAGACTATGGGATATTGATAAACAAAATATTTGATACAAATTTTTCTATCAAGGACATTATGATTTATCAATTCTAAAATTTGGGAATGGTGTGGGTAGAACTAGGAACTACATTCATTTTTCATTCATTATTCCTCAGTTAATAATACCTTATTAGAGTCAATCTATGGAATTGATAGATTTTCTTCTCATCATAACAAATGACTCTGTGTCGCACCACATATTCAGAGTGGGATCTAAAATTTTCTAATAACATAGAAACATGTGTGTTTTGGAAGTGAAATATATCAAGAAATGTTTATTTATATTGTTGATCAATGGTCTCATATTGTTTGATATTTTTATAACATAATACTTCAAATACATATAATATTTATGTTCACTGAGAATACATTAGGGGAAAATATTTTTATTTTATTTTATATGGATAAATATTCTATCATTTGGTTCTAGAGTAGTGGATCTAAATACATATCCAAGAATAATCGTTAGAATAACGGTTTAAATAATATCCTAGAGGTAAAATATATCTTAGAATATATATGAGAATAATTTTTTGTTTGAGTATTGAGATGGTGAAAATTTCATAACAACTGAACTACATATCAATTTTATGTACTATGATAATATTATATTTCTATTGGTTCATATAGTAGTCAAATTTCAAATTATTTATGTAAAATAGAAGGAAATCCTGTGTACTCTCATGGTCCCGAAGAATGTGATTTTGAATATTGGATCCATTTTTATTTATTTCTAATGGGATGGCCATCTTCATGTCAAATTTCACTAGGCTTACTAGGATATGCTGGAAAAACCTGTTAAAGAAGGAGGGTTTTACCATAATATTGTTTTAGCAGAAATGAATTTCCTTTATGAAAAATTTACACAGGAGGTTCTTTAGGGGGGTTCTTTGTGGGAAAAACACATGGAAAATCCTATAGACTTGAGGGGTTCTCATTTAGACACAATCCATCCAACGTTATAAGGATGATCCAACCCCATACCACACTTTATCAGTAACACATACGCTTGACTATAGGTAGATGTGATATTTGTTTTTGGAACCATAACTAGTAGGAAAAAATTCCAATTTTCCCTTATATCCAACAATGATCATCTCTTTCAGGGAGGCTTGTAATCACCCCACTCTCAGTCATTCCACCTTGGACAGCAATTAGACGATCATTTTTGAAATTATTGCTTTGTCTGATGATCTGGATAAATGTGAATTCACAGCGTCTGCATATGGAAATTCCCTCCTCAAATAATTTGATAAGATTCAATCTCTATATTCTCCCCTAAATAGATCAAGTGAGGTGTTATGGTATAAATCTAGTCCTTCAAAATACTTCTACCTAGTTTGGAGTGTTAGGCATAATATCATTCCATTTTATGATTATGTCCACCGTAGAGGTGTCAGCTGGGCCTCAAAATTCATATATTTCAAGGAGCCCAGTACTAAATCCTCTACTAATTTATTCATTAATATTGACTGGGCTAAGGCTATCTAAAATAATTTTGCGCAGTTAATAGGTTGGTCTAATCAGGCCTTCAATGTTAACCTCTACCTCAAGTGCTGGTTCCTTGAAGTGGACTGCTCCAGTTTGAAAAGAAAGGGTAGGGCTCTCATTCTCTTCACTATTTGTTGGATAATTTGGTATTCAAGGAATGATAGGAGGTACCAGTGCATCTGAATGTCCTCTACGTGTCATTTTTCAAATCTAGAATCATCTTTATGGATTTCAGCATGCTGTCTAGTGACATGTTGAATGCGCCTTCTATAGGGCTGATTCTCCCTCCACAAGCCTCCCGTTCTCCTCCTTCTTCATGGGGGAATTGGGGTTGATGTTTTCCGCCTCTTTATGGTTAAAAACTGAAAACTGATGGCTCGAGTCATATATTTTCATTGTGCAGGGGTTGTTATCAGTGACACTAAAGGTTATTTGGGCGTTATGTTTTCAGAATTCATGGGGATCAACAACACTCTTCAAGAAAAATCATTGGCCCTGTATGATGGTCTGAAGATTCGTAGATGGGGAAACCATCCCATTCAAGAGATCGAGATATATCATCTTACCCTCAATAATGACTTTTATAGTAAGGGGCATATAACCTGGTCTATCAAGTATTCTATCAGGAGTTACAAGTCTATCATGAAAAACAAGATGACAATTCTTCATACCTGGAGAGAGGTAAATACTGTGGAAGATCTTTTTTCATCTATATCATCTCCGGATTACCATCTGACGATTTTATCGAGTCCTAGATCTTTCCCCCAAAAGTTATGAATTTTATCTGAGATGATTCTTTGGGGAATATTTAATTAGAACCCCTTAAACGCTGTTTTGTATACCTAATTCCTTTCATTAATAAAATACAAAACAAAAAGACATTGGTGGATTGATTAATAAAAAATAACCAAATTAAAAATTTTGTGTGTTATGTAAATGGAGGCTCATTAGTGAGTAGTGAAAACTACCACTTATAAGATTTGTTATACCATGTGGTGTTTTTCTAGGTTGTATGTGGGATGTTCCACATAACCTATCACTAGATGTTTTCTTGTGGGGAATCCAAAACCCAATTGACAAATTGTTACCTGGTGTAGGACCATCTAGAGGCAAGTGGAATACCATTCTACAACTTTTAAATTGGGGATATATTTTTGTAATTTCACAAAATGTTTCTTAGTATTTAACCTCTCATCCTCAAAACATCCCTGATGGAAGAACATGGGGTCATGCATCATTGTTTTTTCAATCTACCTTATTATTTGAATAGATTTTTAATCTTCATAAATTTTATAGATTGGAGAACCAGTAGAGGTTATTGTACTATCTCATAATGTTTTACCATCCAAACTATTTAAAATCAAATTATCACCACCGTTGGATTATTATGCAATTAAAATCCATAGTTTTGGTGTTTTGATAAGAATTTTTATACTTCACAATTTAGTTGAAAATATAAAATGTTATTTGATGGGTTATGTCATAATTTTACAAGGTAATTCATCCCTAATTTTTATTTCAGGTATTATGTATTTCTTTTTTTTTGTATATGGGTGTTAATAATATACCCATAAAGTCATGAACCAGGACATAGGGGGGTTTAATATATTTGATATAATTGATAGATCCAATTTGTGATGAAGTAAAATTTTGATATGGGGTGGGATGATTTTAAAATCAACGATAAATCATTTTACCATGTGACATATCTACGAGAATAATTTAATGGGATCTATATAAGTATAAATTTCTGTGATAAAATGATTAGGACCAATGATTGATTTTTTTATAAAGAATATATTTTTTCTATGTAAGTCCTTGGAATATTTCTAAGAATTTTTTCCGAGGTAGTCATTATGAAAGTAAGATATGTTGTGCCTTGATGAACATTGTATCAATATTTTAAAATTATTAAAATTATTAACATCCTATGAATTCATTTTTTATGAAATAATGAATTAACTATGATAAAGTGTATTAAATCAGTAATATCAAACCACCATTGAAGCTAGTATGTTGGTTTTACCCAAGAAAATTCATGAAATTTGTCGAAATTGGGTTTTTGTATTCAAATCCTTCATGGGAGAAATAATTTAAAAAATTATTCTATTTATTCAATTGTTTTATAAAATGACCAACCCAATTATTTACTATATAAATATGTTGTTATGAAAAATCCCATGGTTTTTCTACCAAACTCTATATATTTGGCAGGTACTTTGGAGGGATGTTTTTGGAGGATTTATTGAAATGTAATGGTGGATTGAGCTTTGGAAATTTGTTATCCAATCAGAGTTCATGGATATCTCCATCGATGACATTATAAGACCATTTTTTGTATGAGACTAATCAGAACTCAAGGTAGGATGTTGTCTCGAATAGTTTGTTATCCATTTGTTTATCTAAACATAAAAAATATTTTATTCACATAGTTTGATATCAGGGTTGACACATTATTCACAGTTTATATTAATTATCATTGAATAGTGTTTACTTTATTTGTTTATTAATTTCTTATTTTTTTATTGTACTCTGGGAATCGATCTAGGACAATGCAAACATTGGACATGGGTAGTTCTTCATTTTCATTTTCCCCATTTTCCCTCCCCATTCATTTTCTGTCTTTTATAGAATTTTGTTTGGCCAATGGATTGAAAAGTAGCTAGTAATAAGTAATTAAACAATTTTTCTCCAATTAAATATATGTATTATGAGGGTTTTAGATCAATATTTGATGAGTTAATGAAGGTACGAAGGATGTGATGATGGATCATTAATGAATTGATGTGCATAATGCATTTTTTTTATCTTTTTTAAATTATATGTATTGATGGGAGACATATTTTTAATTGGATGAATATCAAAATTTCTTCCAATAATGGTTGTTCAGGAATGATGAACCCTATATACACACTCCCCAATGAATAATGATCTTAGGCCTTCGGCAGAAGTGGACTATCAAGTGATTGTGGCCCAACGAGTGGTGGTGGATCCCCTAGAGAATAAATAGATGTGGTAGTGACCTATACCATCCCCTGAGGAGGTGAATGATGGTGATCAGTAATCCAAGGAGATTGCGATGGTTACAGTCTAAGGAGATTGTGGTCGAGGCCGTCAGGGGGAAGTATGGTGAAAGACACTGCCATCGACCACCCATACACACATACTTTTCATGACCACCCCATATGTATTTATGGAGATGAAAGGAAGAAGTGGAGGAGAGGGGGAAGAAATAGAAAATATAAATTAATAATAAAAATCATAATAAAAATATTATTATTATGATCAAATGTCAATTTTCATCATATCATCTACTTGTCACGTCAGATTTATATTACATTTATGTCATTGTGAATATAAAATTGTGGTGCATATTTCTTTACCAATAATTGTTATTTAATTATAACATTTATCATGGTCCCATGAAAACTACATTCATGTGTTATGATGTGAAATTAATTTGATTCACCATTTGTCCAAGCTTGAAAATTAAACTGTCTATCTAGATTTTTTTTCACAAGGATCACAAAAAGTGATCTACTTGGCTATTAGTTGCTGTTTTAATTGACATACTATTGGATTTACATTATATATATTTTATTTATGAAGAGCCACACTCATTCATCAAAATCGTAGGCCTTTGTCCGCATATAAATCAGTGATGCCCTTTTTTTGGAATCATGTATTTGAAAAGAGGTGATGTATATATGAAAATTATTTCAAAAATTATTATACAACATTGAATTGGTGAGTTCCCTCTCTCAAATCATCATGGAAGAGTTCCCTAATTATGTAATGTGTTCTTTTCTCCACTCTTACAAGGGTTGGTGCAGCATATATAGTCATTTCAATTGAATGTTGAGATCTCATTGGTGAAGTAGATATGAATCCTCCATGATGCATAGAGTTGATCCTAATTCCCATTTCTTCCTTAATTAGGATTTTTGTTATTGGAATACAAAAATACATGGGTGTGACGAATTTTATAGTTGGTTAATCATATAGTGAATATTGTGTCTCCTAGAGGCCCTAGGGTAAATTTTCTATCTGTGTATCAATATATTTTGAGTTACAATTTTTTTATAAATGATGATTTCATATGAGAAATACCTCTTATAAGGGATATGATAGTGTTATTTAGACACATGGAGTGGGCTATCCTAGAATCATGTGAGACCATAAATCCTTAAAAGGAATACTAGGTTGATGTGATGTATCGTTGTGACTTGTTTTGTTCTTTGAGAATATTTATGTTAAGGAGTTTTTTTATCTATTTATCACTTATCCTTATTTAAATATCTTTATGGTTATCAAATGAAAAATATTCAATGATTTTTTATGGTGATATTGTGGTTGCATACTATGTATTTAGTACCCACCCTAACATGGGAACTTCTCACACATGTAAATTATTAGACATATGGCATGAAGTTCGAAAGTGACCTTGGAAGATCGAGATCTGGTAGAGGTATGGGATCTTAACATGCTGGTATATTCGAGGAGTGTGTTTTTCAGTAGTAACCTCCTTACAATTTGTAGGTTGGGCTAGTTATCGTTTTTAGTGGGCTTGTATTTGACCTTTATTACTTTTTCCTTTTTTCATACTATATTATGGGATTGATGTTTCTCATGAATTGTTATACAATTTTATTCTTTCTTTATTAATTGTGTTTGAAGATTTATTCTTGTGTAAATGTACATATGACAATTCCTGACATATGTGCGATATGCCTACTTGGCACTAGTCACTATCCCCTAAACAATAGGATTCAGTCTTGGGGTTGTCACACTCATCCTACCACTGGATAGGAGTTCCAAGGTAGGTTGGGTAATTAGAGAGCTATATTAGAGGTGGTTTATCCTTGGTTCAGTGTAGAGATGGACCCATGTTGTGGATTGATTATGAACTTATGGAAATATATTTGGTGTGTCTTGAGTGTGACTTTTAGGCTAGGGAAACTAATATTTATATAGAAACTAATGTATCCATTCACCAAGACTATGACTACCTATTTTCTGACTCGACAAACAAAGGCATTGGATGTAGGGGAAAAATATGTGCATGATTAATATATGATTGTGTCCACTAAATTTCCATCTCAAATTTTCTCCCCATATATTCTCTTCTACCATGGAACATCTTGATAATTTCCAAAAAAATCCATAATGAATGCGATCTAGTATTTTGAAAATGTGTGATGACAATGACCATTTGATTATTAAGGCCTATTCTAATGGACTAATTAATGAGGTGCCTCTTATATGAAGTGATAGAGTAGTTCCATCACCTATTGTGTATCACATGGTCCCTTCCAACTTTCTAGAATAACGATCATCAACCTGATGTGTTGTGGATGGATCCATCAGAATAGGGGGATAAAATGTGTTTGCACAGTGAATTTTTGTAATGCCATAACCCTAGAATGCTAGAACGAGGGAATTATTTAATTACATTAGATTTATTACTAGAAATAAAATCTTGAAGGACCATTATGTTGACTTGTCTTGGAAAATAGATAATGAACATGAAATTTACATTATATTTCCAAATATAAAATAAAACATATAAAATCCATTTATAATTCCATTATTCCCCAAGACATACCCATAATATCATTTATAAAACACTTCATGGAATCATGGGGAAATTAAAAACTATAAATCTATGAGATCATAAGCACAATATGGTTAATCATACAAAAAAGACTTTATATATATGTATAAAAATTAAAGGAAAGTAAAAAATTGAAACACAACCCTTTTAAACATAATAAGGAATTTAATATATTTAGAATAAATCAAATAATTACATTTAAATATTAACATTGTTATTCTGGTAGTTGATAAATAACATGTAATATTAGTAAATAATCTCATACTTTGGGAATTAATAATTTCGAACAACAAAACTACTTTGCGAAGGACTCATTATAAGACTATAAGTATGGGTGAAAGACATTATCCAAAACCAAAAATAATTTTTTTCTGATATCTACTAATGAATCATGTAGAATTCATTAAATGTTACCAAACCCATAGGGCGTTTATTAAGTGGTCCACAACCAATAACATACTATGTCCAATGCATTAATCATATGAAAAGGGTAAAACATTACCAACAGAAAAAATAATATTAAAACTATCATAAGAAATGTTAATACATTAACCAAAAACCATGAATTTTATTAGAATAAAATATCCACACTCATAAGTACAATATACCCTTTAATATAATATAAAATATCACATCATAATGAATCAACCTCAAATAAGCATAAAATCCAACAATGATTTAATAATAGATGAAAATAATATTTATTAAACTCATTGAGAGAGATTACCATATTTCAACGAAATAATTAAAAACACTCACAATAAAATAAAATATTTATTTAAAAATTACTTTTTATTCTCATAGGGATGATTAAAAATGGTAAGGCATAAAAATGGTAGATAAAAGTCACCTACACCGTATAAGTAAATAAAAAAATTATTAAATTTGTTGAAAATTTCATTAAGTATCAGTTTTTGAAAAATGACTGACATATTTCTTGGAAAATGATTTATATAAAATCCAAAATGTGTAAAAATGAATATATAAAATTTTTGGTAATATTTTGAAATTCATTTTAAGAAACATGGACATCGATGAAAAAGATGTCCTAGTAATTAATTACGTGTAAACTACCATAGATAAAAATGTGATTGTGAAATTTACCTGCATGTATACACCTTAAAAGAATTATTTTTTATAGCATTTAAATAAACGTGAAAATATAAACACCTTTTATATATAATCCATTATATACATATAGTTAAATATGCAAGATAATATAAAAAATATTCAATTGGAGAAATGATTAATTCATAATTGATTCAAAGTGTCACGTAACACCTTTAACATTTATATAATAATCCATGTATCATAAAATTAAACATTAAATACCATGAAGACAATTGTATTCATAATATCAAATATAATAGGGGAAGGAAATAGACTGCACACAAGAAAAAGGTGTTGATCATAATATATATCACCCGAAAATTAAAAGTTTTACAAAATTCCCTCACTATAAGTTTGATAGTATGTTCATGTGTCTGAAACTAAAATTTAATGGTTTTAAAAAAATTATTTATTTATAATAGCATAATAATATTATTTATTATATCATATATTACTTATTTATGGATAAATATTTATCATTTATTAATTATTATCATGATAAAGAAACATTTTTGGCAACGATTGCTTTAATTGTCATAGATGTTTTGACCTGTTATCCTTGATTTTATAAATTTATTACATCCATAATGTATAATGTGAAATATATATCAAATATATTCATACATTAAATATATATTATACATAGATGTATTAAATGAAGTACACTATTCCTGGAGATTATAGGTCGTACATACACAAGAATGATATTTCCCTTTTCATATCATTCAGAATAGAAGTAATTCAATGAAAAACATTTATATATATATATATTTATATATTATTCCAATAACATTTTTATTCCATAAATTTCATAATTATTAATAATATATATTTTTATAATCCTTCTTGAATGCTGAATGTGGAAGATCAATCTCATCACATCGTGGAGATGGTATGTTGTACACAAACAAGAGTGATGACATCATTTTCTTAAAAACTAAATGGTTTGTAATTGGATGGAATATGAATTTAAAAATATTAATATAAAGTTACATTTATTATTTAAATTATTTTATATTGATCATTATATCCATATATATAATGTGTACAGGAAAAAAAATTTACACCACAATTTGGAGTTGGTAAGTTATACAAACGCATGCTTAAGGATATTGTTTTCGCTGGAAGGGAAAAATAAGAAATAAGAATTTACCATAAAAATAATAACATCTCATCATATAATATATTTTAGAGGTATTATTTTATTATGGAAATAAAACAGGAAGAGTATGTAGAAGAAGAAAATAACATCGAAAGATGTGATAAAACAATTACCAATTCCGGGTATCTTCTTTTGTTTTTCACAAATGGAATCCTTAAGATAACATTATATAGAAATTATGGCTGCCATGACTTATTGAGGGAAGTGGATATAGGTTATGTGAAGGGGTTGGCTGATCCAAATTTATTTAAAGGTTTGATTTAAAGAGAATGATAAATTACATTTTATACGATAGTTGAGTGGCACTTATGGTTGATCTTAAAATATTAGATTATTATAAATTTAGATTCATTTTAAAATATTTCCTAAGTGATTGACTCAAGTATAATATGAGTATGGGTTGAAACCATTTCAGAGAAATAATTTTAGATATTTTTAGGTCATAAGCATGACATTATCTTTTGAATTTAACTCTTATTTGTAAAATTTAACTCTTGCCATGCCTTCTTGTATTTTTACACAATAGGGTTACTATAGTTACTATAAAATGAAAAAATAACACATATTAGTGATTTTATGATTAATTTTATAATATACATTATTTTTTTAATATTATGTTTTTATGAATTTTACATAATTTAATAACATAGTATTTATTTTAAAATATCATTGATGACAATTTTAATACTTTTCAATATTGAAATTTTTAAAAACAACAAACCAACATGATAACATAATAGAAATATTTCCAATATGTCACCAACATGTTTATGATATCTATAAAATTATTTTATGTCATTAATTAGGTAAACTATAATTATTTTATTATTTGGATTTAATTTATTTGTTATCACAATAAATTATACAATTACTTCATCATCATTGTCGAGCCATTTTTATTATATAATTAATATATAAAATTATAAATAATATATCATGAAGAATAGAATTTTCTTATCTTTAAAAATATTATCATTAGCCAAAAATATCTCTTATATAGCCTTATATTAAAAATAAATTATTTATTAAAAAATTTTAAGTCATTTTTAACTATTCTTTAAATAAAATATAATAAATGTCCAAATAAAACCCAAGTGGCATAAAATGATCATATTTTAAACCAATAGTTGATTATGGTCTAAACATACATATCCACTTAAATTATATAAAATTTTACGTTCATATTATTTTATTATAGTGTTATTATTACATTTAATCACATTATTTATCATTAAACGGGGTAAATAAAATTACACAGTTACTATTCACTGAATTTTTTTAATCATATTAGAACAAATTTTTAATAATCATTAAAACCATATATGTAATAATTTCTAAATTCAATTCACATATGCAGTAAAATTATATTTAATGAAAAAATGTAAATGTGGCTAGAAGGCAGGTAAAAATATGCTAATAATGTTCAAGGAATTATTAATATATAATTATATTATAAAAATTATTCCATTTTCATAAATTAGGTTAATATATGAAATTTTTATCTAGTATGAATTTAAAATCAATTTAATGTAAAATAATTAGTTAAATGAAAAAGTTGTTTTTAGCAATAATGATGTGTTTTCACGACTCATAAAAATTTAATAGTTTTCTGAAAAATACAAAAAGTTCATCCTAATATGATTTTATTATTCTAAATTCAAAAATGAAGTATATTTTACCAATATAAATTTCTATTAGCGTCTGAAATTAATTTTATTATTGTTCAAAAAAGGACCAAAAAATTAGTTTCACTAGGAAAACAATATTTTATAAACATATTACTATTTTACCAAAACCTATTCATTAATTATTAAGTATATTTTATTTATGTCAAAATATTACAACTAACAATTAAATATTATTTATTACTATTCATATTACAATATTTAATGGATATGTTATGAATATAACATATAAATAAGTTTTACACTAGTGTTTTGTTTCGCAGATACTCAACATAGAATGTCATGTAAGCCAAGTCAGTATTGCGTGAAACACATGTTTTAAAAGAAAAAATTCAATGAAATACTGGTTTCATATATTTTCCTATTATTCAACAAAAAATTCATCATAATTTAAATGCAGTATCGAACTATATGGGTTACAATTTTTAAAATATCATTATTGAAATCTCACACCAAATAATATTTATATTAGACCACAATTTTATCATAAATGATGGGAAGTATGAAGGTAAGAAGTGAAAAAACTTACTAGGGTTTCATATATAAAAATATGGATGTGGATTATAAATATGGCCATCATGTTCTAATGGAGAGTGAAAGAGAAAATGGTGGTGAAAAGTCAAAAATCAAATGCTAGAAGTCAGTTATGTTATATGGGACCATTAAATTCATCTGAAAAGATCATACTGCAAATATATTTTTGGTTTCAAGATCATTTCATTAAAATTTTTTAATTATATTACTGATTATTCACTGAAAGTGTCTTATATAAATTGTTAATATCTTTATATTAATTGTTCCAAAGTCCATAAACATTGTTTTTAGTGCATTACATAAATAAAACTTCATTTCTCATCAAAAATGCAATTTATGTTTAAAATCCAAATTTGGGCCCAATCATTCATTTGTTTGTGGACAACATTATATTATTTTTTTGAATTTGAAATTTTGAGATATTATTGATCACTTTGTTTGGAACATTTTATCTTTTAGGTCTGATGGATGAATCCCAAAGGAAGATGGTGAATTTTTGCACCTGAAGGCAGAAACTTGCTGGAAAAAAGCATAATGGGCCAATGGCACATCAAACAAATGTGGGGCCCAAAAAATAAGCCCAATGAAACTCAAATTTATACAGTAGAATGATAAAATATGATGATCATTTTATTCAATTGTGGCCGGATCTAATTCTGATGTTATCATGATGATAAAGGGATCTGAAGTTGAGATTTAAATGTTGGACCCGACATTTATGCACAATAATCCATCCCACCATTTCGACTATAACATCCAAATGGCTGGGAAATATTTCCTGAAATTTTTATATCTCATAGAGGACAGATGGATGAAGATATTTATATTCTACAGCCCCTCCGGATTCGGCATTCTACAATTGATAATTCACACGTAAATGTGGAAGATGAATCTGGACAGTTTTCCGGGTCAAATTCGAAACATCAATTTCCTTTTGATTATTCACCCTCCATTTGACTCTATTAATTGTTGGGGGGTGAATTAATTGTTGGGAGATGTACCTAAGGCTCATAATATGCCTATATGAGGAGCTAGTGGTGAAGAAAATATGGGTGGAAATTTTTCTTATCATCTTTTGATTTTTGTTTCATTGTAAGGTTATGCTTCCAAATTTCCATTGTAATGTTTTCCATTTCCATGTAAGTTTTTTTGTATATTTATGTTCTTAATCAAATTATTTCTCTTATATATTTTCCATTTCATTTATTAAAACATTATTATCACAAGGAACAATGATATATCTGTGTTGTTGTGAATTAGTTCACACATAGGTGTGAATTTAATTCACACACACAGAGGAGTGCTCATTATTTCCGCGGTTTTAATTTCTTCAATCCAATTCTTGTTAGTCATCTTCCGCCCACCATTGAGAGTATAACATAAATGTATGGATAACCCTTTAAAAGGGTTGATCTTAGGAGGATGCAAAGGCTGGATTGAATGTTATTTTATGAACTAATTGTTGTTAATTGGATAATTAATTTATGACATCCATTCATCAGTTATTTCTACTCGTCATCTTTACTGTGTTTGAGAAAACGAAATTCAATTACTAAATGACCATATACCTCAGAGAGATCATGAATTTGGTTCTATAAGTGTATAGTGGATTATTAATTGTGTTTATTAAGCACCAAACCAGAAAATAATGAAGGTAGTGTTATTTTTGAAGAATGGATTCATCAAGAATTAATAAAACCAAAATTGTCTAAAGAAGTCAAATTCATTCAATCCACCTCGAGCATAATCATAGATCAACCCATTTTCATTGAATTGAATTCACATAGGTTTCTTAGATTTATTTAAACCATCCAAAATCGAACCCAAAGTTGGCTACTTCAAAGCCCATCCTTCACCAAATCATAGCGTCTCAAGGTTACTTCTTTGGTCCCTGTGGATTCAACCCCTACATGTACTACATCGACCGCTTTTACCAGTAGGGTAAATTTTGGCGCAACCAAATTTTGGCGTCGTTTCCGGGGACCCAAGTAAGTACCTTAAACACTCATCTTCTTTTCTCACCCCAAATTCTCTATTCTCACCCTAATTTCTATTCTCTATTCCCCTTTCTGTTTCTGCGTGTCCAATGAAACCCAAAAACAACTTTCAATAAACTCCAATGGATTATCTTCAACAATACCCATTAATATAACAAGGCTATAATCAACTGGAAAATCAATATTTTGAATCACCTCACATAAAAAATTTCTTTGACCAAAACATGATTGAGTACACCACACCAGATGATATGTACCATCAATGGGATGCTGATTGTTTAAAAGATCAATTTTCATACCTCTCGAGGATGATTGAAGAGATCAAACATAATGATGTTCATGATTTCCAATCATCTATCAATCCTAATTTAGAAAAGATTCTTGAACATTTGTATGAAAAAATGGATAAAATGAATTCATAGGAATCATCTTTAAGAGTAGAACTACAAAGCATTGAAATGGTTGTGGAACCCATTCCCACTCAGGTTGTCTCTTCCTCATCACTGATAAAATAATCTTGTCTCTCACAAACCGCAAATAATTTTTTTGAAGAACCAACCATTGGATTTGGGATAGTTGAAGATAATCAAGGAATTGTTGATGGGTGGTTAAATCAAGAAGAAACTGATTTTTTGTATTCACAAGAGGCAAACATGACATTGTGGATAGAGAGTCCTGAATATTTCTCAATTGATGATTTTTCAAAAACACAAATCATTGAACAATTATGAGAAATACCAAACATTGATCCCATAACCTCACCTCAAATTCAACTAGACACTTTTGGGGATGAATCATATTTTAAAACAAAACCGATTCTTTCTAATTTTTTTGGAGAAGAAACTAACTTTCATTAAAAGTGCCAATCATTATTAGAAAATTGCAATCGACCAAAACTCAGTATCATTATCCTTCCTTCCCCAGATAAGAATTCCATTATAGGTGATAAAAAATACCTTGCAGTTTTAGTTCATTCATCTAAAGAAGCCAATAATTTTTGAATGGTCATTGAAATCTTAGGAAAGAATATATTTTCAACTCGATCAACCTTTTCATATATTCCTTGGATTTTACCAATCATTGTAGAAAATAGGATTTTAAATGAAACAAATTTCAAAAAAATAATCAATATCAATCTTATTGAAGTGGAAAAAGATTGGTTAATTTAAATGTCGAAAGTTGTAATTGGATAAGTTGGGGGGTACAAGTCGAGCTAACAATGTTAAACAAAAGCGCTGCATGGGAGGCAACCCGTGGTTTTCATGTTTACAATATTTTTGGAATCATATTTATTTTTCAAAAAGGATTAATAAATCATTTTGATATATTAAATATAAAAATAAAAAATAGACTGTTGACCTATTCTTCATTTATGAGTAAGGATAGGTATGAAAGGGGAGCACCGTATTCATCTGTGTCACGCGGTGTGATCCCTGAGTAATACCTTACCCAGAAAATATAAAGAAGACAATGTATCATCAGTTTATTTTATTTTATTTATGTTTTTCTAGGTTAAAAAAAATTAGACTGTTGACCTATTCTTATTTTATGAGTATGGATGGGTATGAAAAAGGAGCACCGTATTCATCCGTGTCACGCAGTGTGATTCCTGAGTAATACCTTACCTAGAAATTTAAAAGAAGACAATGTATCATTAGTTTGATTAAAAAAACCATAAAAATGATGGTAATTGGAATTAAATAAATCATTGTGTGGTTTGTTTTGTCTGCTTTGACCTTCTTTTTGTGGTTCAGGAACTATTTTGGGTGATACATTTTCAATCGAGGAGCCTAAATCCCCCAAGTGATCAAAGGAGTAATCTGAAGCATCATGAACTCCAACTTTAAAAACCAGGTGAATTTGTTCCATGTTTATCATTCTCAATTTCATCTTTGAACTCCTCTCCTACCCCCTTCTAACTTTTTTTTTGTTAAACACTGGGGATAGTGTTATTCTAAGTTGGGGGGAGATAAAAAATGTTTTTTTGTGAATAAAAACATGCATGAAAAGAGAAATTCCATTAACCATAAACATGATAACACACATTGAAAACTCTAAAATTGGATATCAAATAAATTTTGCATGCCTTGATTCTGATTTTATTGCAACTTTATGTTCATGAGCATACTTTTTGGAAATTGCGGTTGTCCGATGTGATTTTTCAATGTTTAAATTGTCATCTTATTTATAAAAATGCCACAATGCACGTATACTGGATTGTGGGTGTAAATTTGGGTTCTTGGGTCCTCTTCATTATAGCATAGGGTTTTGGGGTCACTTTTAGTTTAATTTGAGTATCCATAAAAACAAAAACAAAAACAAAAAAAAACAAAAAAAAAATTTGACCACATAGAGCAATGTTTTTTCTAAATTCATGGCGTCCGGCACTTGGGGATCATGACTCCATAGTGGTCTTGCCCAGAGTTAGGCTTTATATCTCTATTTTAGAGCATGAAATTGATAATATGTGTGGCGTCCGACACTTTGGGATCGTGACTCCATAGTTGTCTTGCCCAGAGTTAGTCTTTTCATATATATTGTGGATAAAAGAATCATAAAAAAAATCAAAAAAGGGATACTCATATTAAGGTTTAATTTTATTCCCACTTAGCACTTCCATTTTTTCCCCTTTAACAATAAAATGGGCCCCATATCTTTTGTGATGCACAACACTTTATCATGCTTAATTGAAATTGGATGAAATGTGGTGATGAATTTGAACAAATGAATGGTCTTGGGCTTGGGATATGTTTATGGACCTAGCTTTTTTTAAATGATTTTGATGGGGTCCATAATTTTTTTGGTATGAGGTCTTTGGGTGAGCAATGTGTATTTAAATGTTTTTGGAAAAGGGGATTTGAATTTCATATTTGTAATATATTTTGCTCGGGACTAGCAAAACTTAAGTTAGGGGGTGTGATTAGTCACTGAAAGTGTCTAATATTAATTGTTAATATCTTTGTATTATTTTTTCCAATGTCCATAAACATTTTTTTTAGTACATTACATAAATAGAACTTCATTTCTATTCAAAAATGAAATTCATGTTTAAAATGCAAATTTGGGCCCAACCATTCATTTGTTTGTGGACAACATTATATTATTTTTATGAATTTGAAATTTTGGGATATTATTTATCACTTTTTTTGGAAAATTTTATCTTTTTGGTCCGATTGATGAATCTCAATGGAAGATGGAGAATTTTGCGCCTGAAGGCAGAAACTTGCTGGAAAAAAGCATAATAGGCCTAAGGGCCATCAAACAAATGTGGGGCCCACAAAATAATTCCAATGAAGCTAAAATTTATACAGTAGAAAGATACAAATATGAGTATCATTTTATTCAACTGTGGCCGGAGCTAATTCTGATGTTAGCATGATGATAAAGGGATCTGAAGTTGAGATTTAAATGGTGGACCCGACATTAATGCACAACAATCCGTCCAACCATTTCGACTATAACTTCCCAACGGCTGAGCGAACTTTCCGGAAATATTTAAATCTCATAGAGGAAAGATGGATGAAGATATTTCTCTTCTACAGACCCTCCGAATTCGGCCTTCTTCAATTGATAATTCACATGTCAATGTGGTGGATGAATCTGGATAGTTTTCCGGGTCAAATTCGAAACATCAATTTCCTTTTTATTATTCACCCTCCATTTGACTCTATTAATTGTTGGTGGGTGAATTAATTGTTGGGGGATGTACCTAAGGCTCCTAATATGCCTATATATGGAGCTAGTGGTGAAAGGAATTGGGGTGTAAATTTTTCTTATCATATTTTGTTGCTTGTTTCATTGTAAGGTTATGCTTCCAAATTTCCTTTGTAATGTTTTCCATTTCCATGTATGTTTTTTTGTATATTTATGTTCATAATCAACATCTTTCTATTATATATTTTCCATTTCATTTATTAAAACTTTATTATCACAAAGAATAATGATATCTCTATGTTTTTGTTGATTAGTTCACACATAGGTGTGAATTTCATTCACACACACGGAGGAGTGCTTGTTATTTCCGCGGTTTTAATTTCTTCAATCCAATTCTTGTTAGTCATCTTCCGCCCACCATTGAGATTATAACATAAATGGAGGGATAAAACTTTAATGTGTTTATCTTTGGAGGATGCAAAGGCTGTATTGAATGTTATTTTATGAATGAATTGTTGTTAATTGGATAATTAATTTAAGACTTCCATTCTTCAGTTATTTATACTATTCATCTTTACTGTGTTTGAGCAAACTAAATTCAATTACTAAATGATCATATACCTCAGAGAGATCATGAATTTGGTTCTATAAGTGTATAGGGGATTTGTAATTGTGTTTAGTAAGCACCAAACCAGAAAATGATGATGGTACTGTTATTTTTGAAGAATGGATTCGTCAAGAATTAATAAAACCAAAATTTTCTAAAGAAGTAAAATTCATTCAATCAACTCCGAGCATAATCCTAGATCAACCCATTTTCAATGAATTGAATTCACGTAGTTTTCTTAGTTTTATTTAAACCATCCAAAATCGAACCCAAAGTTGGCTACTTCAAAGCCCATCCTTCACCAAATCATAGCGTCTCAAGGTTACTTCTTCGGTTCCTGTGGATTCGACCCCTACATGTACTACATCGACCGCTTTTACCAGTAGGGTAAATTTGGGCACAACCAATTACATCATTAAATAATTTATGAGAAATAATACATACATGAAAATAAGAGTTTCGTCTATTAACTAATTTCTACTATAGAATAATCATTCTGTCAAAATAATAATATAACAAATATTCAATTTATCTGGATCACACTGGGTTCAAAAAATGAATCTATTATTCCTATGATAGAACATTTAAAATTACTATGTTATAAAAACATAAACATCACATTGGCCGGTGGAAGGTGATAAAGGCCTGATGCACTTTAGCTGTGGGTTTGATTATTTAAACCTTTTCTGAGGCGACGAGTTATCACACGACCTGTAGATTGTTATTTTCTTAAAAATATATTATCATATCATTTAAAAAATTATATTAAGAAAATTAATAACCATAAAAAATATTATCTAATTTCCAAATTATTCTATTCTAACTTTTAGGATTATCCAATATACATCTATCCAAACTTATAATAAAAAAATTTATATAGAAGTTGCAACATTTCTAAAATAAATATAACATAATACACATCCCTTTTGTCACATACCAAACATGTGAATACCATCATGTTTTATCCACCTATATCATGGTAATACCCATAATTACTATAAAACCATATAGAATAAGTTCATTATTCCACATTCCTTACCTAAAACATAGAATATTGGACAAACTCCTTAAATTCAAAAATATTGTAAAATTCATCAATGAAGGAATAAAAAAACTGCTAGAAAGGTCCAAGGTAGTTTAAAATATCCAATATTTATTATCAAAATGTATAATATCATTATTCCAAAATCATTATCTTAGTAAAAGAAACAAAATAAAGGTTATCTTTTCCCCGCCAATATATTTTCTAAAAAGTTTAAATAGAAATTTTAACACTTTACATGATACTATACAATATAAAATCCCTAATTAAATAGTAATGTAGTTAAATCCTTATTTTTTCATTAATTCATATAACCATTATATCATTTATACAATATTAAAATTACATAATTCCTCAATAACGACATAATAACATTAATAATTCCTCTTCATTTGTGGAAGTACCATAACTTGATTACTAACCAATAACATCATCTAGGGTATATTATGATGTTTTGGAAATTGATTCACATAGTGTCCCATCTCCATATATATGAAACATTATAAAATGGAAATCATTTTCTTACACTTCAAATCATGAATTTGGTTCCCTTATTCTCTATACTTAAAAAATTTCATTCCCTTCAAACATTTACCAGGTGATGCTTTCCGCCATTATCAAATGTGGGGTAATACTTCTTTACCTTCTTCCATATATCCAAGTTTTTCTCTTCTAACATATTATTTGGTTTATACCCTTCAAATACATAAGACTCATTGTTTTTGTATATAACTTATTAAAACATGATACTATTTCATCATATGATGATAATACATGGGTGACTATTTCCCTTCAGAATGTTGGCTTAATGCCATGAATGATATTATCCTACTTAATCATTAGATCATATATATTGTCTATTTCTCATTACTTTTATTAGGTGTCATTTCCATAAGTTGAAATGTACTAGATCAGCATATAATGTTATGTCCTTTTTGTAACTCTAAATTTGGTATAACACAAAACATAAATTTATTCCTCGTAAATCCTATAATCAGAAAATTTGGTTAATTTATGGGAATCTCAAATTTAAATCCATCACAAAAATAGGTATATAAAATTGGAATTACCCTAAGAATATCCCCTTAGAGTAGAAAACCTAGTGTGCAATAAGGCCCATATTTATGTACTAGTTTATCCCAGGTCAAGCGCAAAACACCTTATTATAGTTATTACTCTTAGGTACATATGTGAAAGAACATCATCCTTATATAGTATCATGAAATGGATGTAATTTTAAGGAATTACCATATAATGTCTACATTAAACAACATCTAGGATTCTATTATACACTTATCTTCAAAGTATATCATAGGGTTATGATCCCTAATATACATTTTGTCAATATATTTACAAGATTATTGATATTCTTCCATTGATTCTAACTGTAATACCCTGAACCAAGAATCATGGATCTAATATATTATTTTAATACAATTTCTTGATTACATGGACTAGAATAATTTTGGTGTGATATGTTTAGAATACTAGGAACATATATTACAAACATGAAATTTTCAGTATAATTATGATCATAAAATACAACAAAGATAACACATTCAGAACAAAATTATTCTCATAGATTAACCCTGATTATCATTTATAAAACACTTATTGTCATCCGGGTAAAATAAAACATAATAAAGGGTTGATTTCAGATTCATAGTATTGTTAATAAATATAGAAAAAGAATTCATAAATAAGTATAAACCTTTAAATAATTCATATAACTGAAACACATGCCATTTAAACATAAACATGAATATAATTTTGCAATAATAAATCTAATAATTCAATTAAAACACTCACCATGGTATTATAATTGTATAATAATCACATAAATTATCAATAACTAATCTCATAATGATGTAATGCATAATGTTAGATATTATAAAAACTTTTCCAAATACTCATGCCAAGCCCCTACATATGTAGGAATAATTATAGTTAGAATCCAAAATAACTTTTCTCTTGAGAACTACTAATGAATCCGGGTGGTTTTAATAACTGGTCCTCAACTCGTAGGCTTTTCAATAAGCTATCCACAACCCATCAAACAATATTTCGAATGCATTCCACATATGAAAACGGTGATGCATTTCAAATGTAATCATTCATATTAAAAGAACAAAATGAAATGTTAATACATTTAACCATAAAACATGAATGGTGTCATAATAGATCATCTGCGGTCATAAATATCATAGACCCTTCAATATAATATGTTAGATTTTATCATAATTAATCAACCACAATTTAGCATAAAATTAGACAGGGATGTTATCATATATGAAAATAATAATCATTAAAATTCTTTGGGAGAGTTATACCTTTTTATATTGAAATCATTAAAGAGATTAAAAATAAAAGAATGCATTTAATTTAAAAATATCCTTGTATTCTTTTAAGGTATGATTCAAAATGTTATGGTGTCATAATGGCAGAAAATAATCGGTCACGTAGTATTGGTTAAAAAAATTCTTTAATTTGATGAAAGGTTATAAACTACCTCATTTGGAGACTGAATGGAAGGGTTCCTTTGAAAAATAGTGATAAAATGTAAAATTTGGGTAAAAGTGACATTAATCGATTTTTGGCATCATTTTGAAATTCATTTTATGAAACAAGGAAATGAAGCAAAATATTCCATAGTATATATTTACGTATAAACAAACTTGAATAAAAATGAGATTATGAAATTAACCAGTACGTAAAAACCATAAGAAAATTTGTTTTTAAATAATTTTTTTTTAAAAAAATATAGACATAATATTTTCTTTATAATCCATTATATATAGACATATAAATATGTATGTTAATATCATGAATATTGAAACATAGAAAGGATTAATTCTTTATTCCTTTAAAGAATCCCATACATATTTTAAAATTTAAATAATAATCCCAATATAAAAAATTAATATTTAAATATGATGAATATTATTTTATTCAAGATTTCAAACAAAATAGGAGAAGAACATACCCCACACACAAGAAATACGCGGTGAATATGGATTATATCTCATGAAACATAAAAGTGAGACAAAATTCTTTTACATTAGTACTGATACCCTCTATATGTTTCCAAAACAACAATATAATTGGTTATATATATTTTTGACTTATAAAATAATCACAATGTCATTTATGATATCATAAATTATTCTTTTATGGATTTATATTACATGTTTATCAATAGTTTCCATGATAATGGAACAATTCAGTTAATAATTGCTTTCTTTATCATACAAGTTTTATCTTATTATTCTTGATCATATTACATTGATAAAGGATTAATTAATTATATAATGAGTAACACAATTTATATAACATATATATTTAGAATTTAGATATTTATAATATATAGATATATGAAATGAAATTAAGTGTTCATGGAGATGGTAGGTTGTACATACAAATGAACATCGTTTATATTTTCATATCGTAATGTATTGAATTAAGTGAATGAAATTTATGTGTATATATATATATATATTATAATAACATTATTATTTCATATATTTAATATTTATTAGTATAATATATTATGATAATCATTAAGGAATTGAAAATATTGAAGATGAATCTCATGTGTCTTGGAGACGGTAAATCTTAGGTACGCATGAGCGACAATATCATTTCATTAATTTTTAAATAATATAGAATTGGAAGGAAAATAAATTGAATAGAAATAATATAATTTTATATTTATTATTTAAATTTTTTATATTTATCATTATACCCTTAGAAAGAATGTGTACATGGAAAACAGTTTACACTACATTGTGGAGACAACAAGTCTTATATAAGCACACATAGTGATATTGTTTTTCGTTGGATGGTGAAATGGTGGGATAATATATTCCCATAATAATAAAAAAATGATAGAATATATTATATTTTGCAACTATTACTTTAGTTTGTAAACAAAATCGGAAGAATAATTAAAAGAAGAAATGTACATTAAAACAATTGATAAAATAATTACCTCATTCCCTAGTATCTCTTATTGATTTTCACAAAGGACACCTTAGAATGGATTTATGGAAAATTTATGGCCTCATAGATGTAGTTATAAATGTTAGGAGAGTAAATCGGTAGGTTTTGGCTGAACCAATGGGCTATAGAGTTCTGAATTATTGATAAAGGGAAGTTCTTTTTTTAAGACAAGTGAGATGGACATTTGGAAGATCAGCAAAAATTAATATGTTATGATTTTTTTAGTTTCAAATTGATAAAAAGGGATTTATTTCTAGAGTACGATGGTGATGGGTCTGAATCCTCCAATACAATGAATTGTCGATATGTTGATGCCATATTATCTTTTGTATTTAACTTTTAGTTAATCCGTTTAAATCTAACCATGTCTTCTTGTATTTTTACACTATATGGTTAATATTGTTTAGATATAATGTCAAACAAACTCTAATTAGTTCCTATATGAAATATTTGACATTATCAGTGTATTTTGGAATATTCATAGATTTTTTGACATTTATATCATTTAATAAAATAGTATTTATTTTAAAATTCCATTTATCTCAATTTAAAAACTATTCAATATGTTCATTTGTAAAAATATATATCCAACATGATAACTTTGATCCAATACATAAACTATTTTACTTACATGTCTAATGTATCAATAAAACTATTATATGTAGTTAATTATGTCATATTATAATTATTTAGTATTTTTAATGTCATTTATTTGATATCTCAATTAATTAAGCAATTTCGCCACCATCATTTTATCACCATTTAATTTATTTATTTAACATCTACAAATTTAATGTAAATAATTATGATGTATATAAATTACATATGTTTCTAAATACTATTTATAGTATAAAATATCACTTATATAATATCATACTAAAATTATTTTAGTTATAAAATGTTTAATGTGACATTTTTATCTATTCTATAAATAAAATATAATAATTTTCGTACTAAAAACTAGTGGAATAAAAAAGAATTAAAATTTATAAATATGGTTGGTTTACTTAATTACATATATATCTAATGAAATAATGAAAAATTTTAGTGTAATATTATATTATTATAATATTATTATTACCATTAATTACCATATTTTCCAATAAATCTAATAAACACAATTCAAATGATACCATTCCAAATAAATTATTTTCATCCTATAAGACCACATTTTTTATACTTATTACAATAGTTTATTTTTAATTTTTTAATCACAATTCAAAGAAGTGGTAAAATTAAATTTAATATTAATCTAAAAATGTGGCACGAAGGTAGGTAAAAAAGCGTTAAAAAGGTTTAATTAATTTTTATATATCTAATTCTATTATAAAAAAGATTCTAAATACAAAAATTGGTTTAATATTCTCATTTTGTATCTATGGTGACATTAATTTTTTTTAACACAATATAATTATTTAATGGAAAAAGTATACTTTTAAACAATAATTCTATGTTTTTCAGTATTCTTCAAAAATTGAACATTTTTTTAAAAATACCAAAAAGTAACCCTAATCTAATTTTGGTATTCCAAATTAGAAATTTAATACTAATTTTTCAAATTTTATTTTTAAGATTTGTTTAAATTTATTTTATTATGTTCTCAAAAGGATGTAAAAAATAGTTCCTTTAATAAAATAGTATTTCTTAAACATATATCTATTTTACTGAATCATATATATATCATTATAAATATTTTTTATTTATGTTAATATATTATAAATAAAATTTACAAAATATTTACGACTATTTATATTACTATATTTAATGTATAAGATTTGAATATATCATTTAATTATTTTAACACAAAAGTGTTGTTTCACAAGGAATCATTCTTGCATGTTATGCAAGCAGATTCAATGTTTAGTGAAACCCAAGTTATTGAAGATAATGTACTACTAAATATTGGGCTACTATAGTACTAGGATTTTTAGTGAAAATGACTACTAATGTATTGCACTGTTCTATACCCTAAAGTAGTAAGATGATCATATTGAGGAATTTTTCATGATCTTTTATCTTGTGGAGACCAATAATGATTGAATGGTTGAGACCACAAAAATTATTCATCATGGTGAAACAGTTGGTCCAAATGGGAATGGTAGATGATTAACCAATGTTTATGACACATCATATATTTATTATCTATATATCACCCATGACTGATTGTTGGCTAGACCCCACTTATCAGGAGGAAGAGGTTGGGATCAAGCCTTGGGTGTAAGTGTCATTATTAGAAATGACTCTACATGACGGTGGATCTAGATGTGAGACCTTACCAGGTCTACATGGGGAGCAATTTGTGCATATATTATTGATTTTTAATGTGTCTTCAGGAAAGTAAAGAATATGCACACTTACCCAATGAGACACATTTTTTGTGATATGATCCAAAACCAACCGTGTGAGCCAGTGCTTCCCTAGATTAGATTGTGTTGTTGGGTTCTATATTTGTTCCTTTGACTTGGGTGTTTTAGGTCCTTCAAATGGGATATTTTGTCAAATAATTACATGGTTATTGTGAACTAGTGGTAACGGCTATGTATAGCTTTAAGCGGTATGATCTCATTACCCAAAGGCTTCTTGTGCGGTTTAGTTAAGACAAGTGTCTTCCCTAAATTAGTTATAGTTATAATACATAGTTTCAAGAAACATTTCTCTCAATATATACCCCATTGAAAAACAATAAATTATAGTGGTGCCTTTTTATCATGAAATTTGTGATGGAGTATTTATAAAGAGGTCCGGTGATCAAAAGCTTATTTTGATGGTTTGACCAGACTTTGTGAGGAGAGAGAGCCTTATATTGGATATTTCAATTGTTTTACTAAGGCACTATGATGTTTTCCTTACCATGGATTATTTTTCTACAATAAATTGTTAGTTTAATATTACAAAAGATGGTTATAGTGTTATGGGTGGTGTTTTCTTCCTTTGGATAGGGGTGATCCCATGTAGATAAATATGATCTCAAGTGTAGGATGATAAAACTAATTTCATACCAGTTCGATAGCATGACACTTAAAAAATTTGTATTATAAGAGTTTCTATTTTCCATCAATTTTGTTGATTTGTGAGGGTTTCTTATCTATAGACATACCATTATTAACACTATCGAGAGTTTGTTTCCTGTATGGTACTATACCCACGGAAAACCTGATATCTTTATTATCATATTGGATGAAAATTTTGATTTATGATATATGGAAGTTCTATTGGAGGATCTATAGATGTGGGGATTCATAAAACCCATTTTTTTCATTTGTATCCATATGTTCAATACCTAGGTGGTGGATGATAGATTGAGGTTTTCAATAGAATGAAATCACCTGATCTAGGTGAATTTAAGGAAATATTATCCTACTCAGAGAAATAACGAAATATTTGGACATTTTTTTAGGGTGATGTGGTTGTGGGAGTATGACCCTCGAATGGGTGATCACTAGCTTCGTGTGTGATAAGATGATGTACTAAGCATTGATTCCTAGAACATTTATGGTTTCCGTGAGTTCCTAGTGAAATCCATCAACATGTTAGATTCCCATATAGAGTTTGTGAAACTTATGGACTGGTTTCTTAACCCTTCATAGATAAATTCATGGTGGTCTTCTTCAGTGATAACCTTTTCTACTCGGTGTCTAGGGATATCATGAAAGACACTTTAAGATTGTATGATAATTTCTTTGAGAATAATATTCTATCAGATAGTTTTCATTGGTATTGTTAAATTTTATTTAGGTACACTTATTGATATTATATTTTAATAAATTACCGTGAATGTGAAATAAATAATGGATGTGACACTGTAATATTGAGATCCACCCAAGTGTACGACCATTACAACAGTTGCTGCATTAATGTATTTCTACTGTATTTATAGTGAAAGGTGACATTGTAGTATACCGCATCAAAATTTTCCCTTTAAAATGAGGATGTCAAAACAGACCTAAAGTTGATATATGTCTCCCCAAGAATTTTTTTGTGCTTTATGGAGGTTTAGTTTAGATATACTACCTATGAGATTTCACATGGCCAGATATCCACTAGACATGATCTTGATGGATTTTTTGATAGTGGGGAGAAGGTCATCATTGATCCATGATGGACGATGAAATTATTCATAATATGAGAAGGGTTGATGTGGAGGATGTTTTCTTTTATTATACTATCCATGATAGGAATGCATATACAATAATTATATAGCACTATATTTGGTAGTGAAGGATATTGTTGCACGTTTCTATGTTTAGTATGGTGTCTCAACTACCTATAGGTTGAGGCTGAGGATCCAATAAGGGATGTAAAATTAGATGATCCATTTTTTATTATGGGGTATTCATTGACTAGTGAGCTGTTATGAATCTATTTGATTGATCATAGTATAGGTTTCTATATTGACCATCTTCCTAACCATATAAGGGAAGAACATATTAGAGTATCGAGACACTTGTGCATTAACGATGTAGTCTAGTATCATAGAATTACCTTAACTATTTGATTCGTATCATTATAATCCCTTTATGTCAGGAGTATATATAGGATTAAAGAGGATTTTGTGACCTAATTTTTGTGGAGTATCTTGTTATTACCTAATATGAATTTCTATGTAAAGGAGACCATTTCGGTTTAGGTGAGCATGCATCATGTTTATCGTTGGTTCAAGTCCATGGAATGAAATATCATATACTATTAGTGTAGCTTGATTATAAATAATGTAACCACTCTACAATTTGTGCATTACCATTTGAGGTCATGTACAAATGACCATTTAATATAACACCTTAGTGACCCTGCTTTTTCTTACATAAATATTACATCATTTTAATGATAAAAAATATAATATTATTACATGAATAGGATCCAAAAGTTTAGTTTGTTGGGTGAATTATTACCATACATAAAATTTAGAAACTAAAACATAATCATTTATTTAATTCCAACTTATCTAGCTTCTTATTGGTCATTACATTCTCTCTAGTCCAAGTAATCACATGATGATATACATATAAATGGGTGGAGATAAAATCATAGTAAAAAGATATAGAAAGAAATGAATCAATATAACATGAAGTGAGAATAATCATCATTATATAAACATATGTATAGTATTTTAATTTTAGTCATGAGAGGATGCATTAGATAATGTAATGAAATGGTAAAATACATAAACATGAAACATCATGTTTTAGCAGTCAACTACCACAAATAGTATTAAACAATGCTAGCATCATGATTATGAATATAAAAATTGTCTCATTAGATATATGACATTAACCAATTCATTAGAGTGCTAAATAATTACTATTGCACTTGTCGAATCATAACATTTACATTGTGTAATATAAATATACGCACACCTGTTACAACATAACATTGAAAATATCAAGCATGCCCCATCGATCATATATTAATAATGGACATAAAATAACCCATCGAAAGGATTGGGTTTCACTTAATAAAGAATAAATTCATAAAATATGGGTTCCCATATGAATGAGGTAATAACATACATGATATAAGAATCATCAATTTTGAGTTTAGTTGAAAAAATCTAGATAAGTAAATGGAATGTTTTTTGAATTAGGAGTTATTTTGGAAAACAATGGGTTTTTTATAAACTCCTCTAGAAATCATGTATATATTAGAAAAATTATGATATAGATGATGATATTTTATTTAAAGAATATCCAAACTTAAATAGCGGTGAAAAGGGGGAAACCAATGTAAGAGGTTTGGTTTCTAAGATTCTACATACTTTTTTATGAATGTCTTGTTCAAAATAATACCATATATAATTCGATTAGATTTAATAACTAAAAAATAAATAACATTTGATACAATACATTTTTGTCATTATGGTTTTTTTTAATTCATTTATGGGATTTTAAATGAATTCTACAGTTTAATATCATCATTCCGGTGTGTTTTTTCTTAGTTTCTACGATCCACTCACTTGTATAGGTGAATGAAAGTTAATGTAAAACGAGGATAAATATTAGTAATTATTATAATATGTTATTAATTATAGTAGTTATTATTAAATGTTCTTAAAAATAATATTTTGATATATTTTGAGGATTAATTATAATATAACTGTTAATGATGGTCATTTTATGCCAATTTTGGTTGTCATTCAATCAGAATGATGTACTTTTGATTTATCATTTTAGTATTATGTATATATGTCTATTCCAAAACATAATAAGTTTAGTAACATTAATTTAAAATACATTCAGCCATTATACCGGGTTAATTATCATCTTTGAAGTCATTAAAGGAAAATTAAAGTGTATCACCCATGATGACTTTAAATTGACACATCACAAGCGATAATTTCATATTGAGAATGTGATAGAGATATGGATGATTTTAATTATGGAAAATAATTTAACATGATACAATTCAAGTATATATAAGTTACTTGTGAATCATTCCTTTTTGATGGGCAATTGTGAGGAGAAAATAAAAATAGAAAGCAACTTCAAAATAAATTAATTGAAAAGAGAGAGGAATTAACCACTTATATTTTTCCTCCTTGAGATCCACCTAAGTACTAGGGTATTGTTGTTTCTATGATATTAGTATCTCCTAGAAATGGGTAAGGGGATAAGGAAGATTATTGGGTCAAATTTTTTTCAAGGATAATATATTGAGAGGTGTAAGGAAAAAAGGTGGGGATTAGTTGTATTTAGAGTGCAGGAGAGGGGTGTTAAATCATTATTATATTCATTAGATTATTTTTATGGATGAAGACTATGAATAGTTTGAGAAGTATATTATAATTATTAAAAAATAATGAATTATATATCAATATTTTGTTGTTATATCAACAATACATAATCTGTGACTCCAAAAATCATGTATTTAGATTTTATTGTAATTTATCGTATAATACTATTCATAAAAAATTTGTTTATTTTAGAAAATTACCAAACATCCACCCTAACCAAATTTTGATGTGAACAAATGAAAAATTAACTCCATTTTATGAAAATAATTTTATAAATATGAGTAATTTAATTTTTAATGAAAATAATCTTTTACATTGTAAATATTTATTTTAAATTTATATTGGATTTTAAAACACATTCATAAATTACATAAGGTATCATAAAATAATCATAAAATAATAAGGTTCAAAATATAAATTTATCAAATAATTTTACGAAAATATATTTATTTTAAATTATAAAATTAATCAGAAAATTGTTATTAAATATATATGACTTACTAAAATGCCAACACTTAATTAACAATTTTTAAAACATTTATTGACTTAAAAAATGATTTAATTATAGCATAGTTTCATTTTTAATTTCCCTAAATTTTATTTATACTTTCTTGGGTGAGGTTCCTATTCATTTGGTCAGTAAACTATTCATATGTGCCATAATAATATTTCTAATGTCAATTTAATATTAAATTGATATTGCTTTCTTAAATTCTAAAAATACTTATTGTCTATTTAATTATTAAATTATAATTTTTTTATTAAGGTATATAAGTGAATTTATGTGATATATAAAATATAAAATTACAATAATAAGGTGTAAATAAAATTAATAATGCCTTTGGTTGCTAATTTTCTCACCCATTTTGAAAAGTTTCCCTCAAAACGTTGTTGTACATAATAAAGAGACAATAATTCTCCTTCAACCCCATCTTATGGTTTCCATGTTTCTTCTTCTTATATATGTTTTCTCCAAAAAACTTTTTCAATGATGGATTTCCTGGTATTTAGAACCATATATCATTGGTATAGAATCATTATTAGTTAATCTTAATATGAGATATCATCATTCATTTATGCCACATCTGAATTCTGTACATGTGAGTGATCTGGAATTTACTTCCTTTAGAGTGATATGTACAACACATAATGATCTTGAGTCAAATTTTATGGAAGTGGAAGCTAATAGGTCTTGGATCCAATGTTATCAGGGATATCAATGGAAAAAATGTACCTCGAGAATAACTTCCCATTCTTTAGAAACCACAAGACTCTCATCCATGGTGGTATTCAATGGAAGACATTATCTCAAATGTCTAACACCTAGTCCCTTCGATGATTGTTAGCATGTCTCCTTTTCTGACTCTATGAAGAGATGATGTATTTCTTGATGGATTGAACATTATCTGTTATTTCTTTCACAATATCATGTTCTTGTGGCTTTATTTTAACAGCTTTATCCCAATAGGTTGGATTTATACATCACTTTCCATATAGAGTTTCATATGGGGTCATCTAAATATTTGAGTGGATGATATTGTTTTCTAAGAACATAACCAATTAAAAATACTAAACCCATCCACATTTAAACTATAAATATTAGCATATTATCATATCTTTCAGCATATAAATAATTCTATCACATTTTTTATCAGTTTGGGGGTGATTGGCCATGCTGAAATTTAATTCAATACTAAAATAATATTGAAGACTCCACGAGAATTTAGATGTGAACCTAATATCATGAACAAGGAAAATTTAGGGTGTAACTCCATAAAATCTCACCACTTACTTCACATATATCGTAATATGATATTCAAGTGAGAGATTGTCCAACATATTGATAAATTGGATAGTCTTGGGGATTCGGTCTGCCACAACCCATATCATGTTATTTATGTTGGATGTCTTCAAGAGACCCGTGAAAAATTCCATACGTTCATGATTCTATATACACATGAGTACATGGAATGTTCACATAATCAATTTGTCTCTATACTTTTTCTTGATGACATATTATGCTTCTTGTGATATACTCAGCAATCTTCTTCATCATTTTGTCTCACCTAAGGCGTCCTCAGAGATCATGGTACATCTTAGTACTCTTAGGATGGATAAATAATGATGATCTATTTTCACATTCCAATATATCATTGTTTATCTCAATTGATAAAGGCAAACCACATTCCTTGAAAAATAAAACCATTATAATTGATATTGAACTTTTGTGTTTTACCTTTCTGTACTATACTCACCTTCTTTTGTAACACTGAACATCTCTTTGGGCAACCATAATATTCTATTAGATTTTTTGTCGGTCAATCCTTTGGGAAAGGTAGTATTAATTCCCTATAACTATGATTTCAAAATCAAAATGTTTATTATCCATAATTATTGGTTCTTTATCAATATACATCATTGATATAATACCAGGTTCTTTTATGCTCAGATCATTATCTACCATGTTTATCTTGGCAGGATGATAGTGAATAGAGAAATCATAGTACATGATTAGATATAACAATATAATTTGTTTAGTATTGATTTCCATTTGTGTGAATAAATAAATTAGGCTATTGTGATCGGTATATGTATCACACTTCCCACCATAGAGGTATTTTTGATTTCTTTTCATGGAATAAATCACAAATTCTATCTCATGTTCACGAATAAGGTAGTTCCTCTTATGGATATTTAATTTTGTTGAGCCACAGGCTGTCACATCAACATTTCTCATCCCTATACATCCCAATACATTCTCTGAAATATCACTCTATATCAAAAAACATTCCCCACTTTTTGGTAATGTTTGTGTAAGTGTAGTGAAAAACATCTTTTTTAAGTCCTTGATCTTGCCCTCACATTCTTCCATCCATATATAAATTACCCCCTTACTTGTTTACATAGCTATCAAGATTTAAAATCATGGAAATTTCTCTCAAAATATCGGTTGTACACATTCAATCTAAAAAAATACAGATTTTTATAACACTATAGAGTCTACAAAATTCTTCAATTTCTTTTTTTTTCTGAAGGGACCATAGAAATTCTCCAACTTTTCATCATGTTTCCTGTGAATGTGATAGTCTTCATAAAAAGTCACACTTTCTGAACATGGAGTAAAAGTTCTCCATCCATAATTCCATCAACATAATCCCTATATATTTTAATATTCCTCCTTACTCTTAGAGTAGATGATAATAACATTGATAAAAACAATCAATAAAATTCCAAGGTAAATTTTAAATTATCATCATAAAATACAATAAGATTTCATGGGAATTAGTATGTCCAACCCACATCAATAGAAACCCATAGTTCAACAACATTGTACAAAATGATATCATCATAAATATTTCTTCTTCAGATTCAGATAATGATATCCAAATTAGATATCCACCTCTGCGATGTAGTAAGATCCTCAAAGCTGATCAAACAATTATTCAATCCATGGAAGAGGATAATTGATCTTTATGTTGATCTAGTTTAGTTCTTGATAATAGATATGTTTCCTTATTCATCCATCCTTCTTCCATGATAAAATAATTGGCACACCCAATGGTTTTTCATTAGGTTATATTAGCCCTTTGTCCAAATACTAATGCCTCTTCCTCTTTAATTCCTCAATTTTGATAGCATCCATCCTATAGGAACACTTGGAGATAGAAGTATCATTGATTATGAGTTCTATTGAGATCTATGCCTCACAATTTGGGGTATGACTAGGTAACTCTATGGGAAATACATCATTATATTCCCTTATAATGGGTACTTCTCCTAGGTTTATACCTTAATTTCACCCACCCATTTGAGATATGTATGCTTATTAATAGGGAATAAATACCCACACCATTAATGTATTTTCAAAATGAGATTCATGATCCCCATTTTACATGGTGATGAGAAATTGATGGTTCAGAATAAGGAAATATACTTCCTTTTCCTGTTAGTTTATATGTTCTTGATATAATGAGAGCCATTCCATTACCATTATAGAATGAAATTAACCCATTGTAAGTATGATATAATTCATTGGAATAATCAACCCACACAAGAAAACATTTTATGATTTCAACACTTGGGATGAAATTATATCACTAGTTATTTTTTTAATAAATATCTCTACTTCAACGTTTTGAGTAATTGATTCAAAAGTTCTAGAATAGTTGCGAGATGTAAGGGATTGTGTTGAACTAGAAACAAATAATGATTTTTCCATTCCTGAGTGAATTATTGGTGTACATTTTTGATACTTCATTATCTTGATCCACTTATGTCATAGTGATTTCATAAGACTTCACTTTCTGGTTTTTCTTTGGGGATTGATGACGCTAATAACTCTTTAGGAGTCGAGGTATTGAGAAATTTCTTGAATAGTTCCATTTTTTAAAACAATTGTAGAATTTGATCGTGGGTGGTTCTCTACATTCCTCCACCATATTTTTCATCTACCTCATGTAATTTTGAGACTCATGGGCTTGGTGTCCCTCACCCCTACACTGGAAACATTTTCCCATCCCTTTGAGGATGATCCCATGACAATAATTCCAAGATTTTTGATATGTGGGTGGTTGGGTTTTCATTCCACATTTCTCAATAGATCATTAAGATTGAAACTCCATCATTCATATATTATCACCAAAGCTTTAATTCTATTATCCAAACTTCATTTCCACTTCAAGATAAAATCAAAAAAATACATATCCCCCAAAGTCTGGAATTTCTAATGCCCTTTGATGGTGTGGTATTCATCCACAAATCAATCTATCAAATTTTCTATCATTTTCGATAACAAAACCCTTTGTGTACCTTGAAATCATTATGATGTTTTATTCATATGTCATGAAAGATTATATTTCTTTTTTCTTTAGCTTTATGAAATATCTCTCCATATTTATATGAAGTGTTTAAGGGGGATAATAATTAATAAAATTTATCTTAAATTATCCCAACTCCATATCCTCAATTTCATATTTTATCTTGGTGTTCGTAATAAAATCCCACCATTGATAGGCCTCTCCCTATAAATAGTAAACTGACATAGTTACATTATCCATCTCGAAACAGTGATGCATCAAAACGATCTTCTCCATTGATTTATCCAACTAGTCAATGAATAGTGCATTAAAATATTAAATAAATGTGGAATTTTGTTTCCGCCTAAAACCCTCAATATATAGTTGATCCCTATTTGGATAATGTAGTCTTACCACATTATTCAAGGTATTGTTCATATCTTGATACATCTATGTAAACATCGCCATGAAATTTTGAACTCCACCTCCTATGTCATTGCAGATGTCATGCATGAAAGCACTAAATTTTTCCTCACATGGTTTGTTGTAATGATATATATTGGTTCACCTAATATTCTAAAATATAAATGGTTCGAACAAAACATATGTAATTAAGTCATGAATAATTTATCAATTTGTGAAATTGACTCTAAAGGCACATCTTATTGGATCCATATGATTAGAGAAGCTTTATATGTTCATATATATAATTGGTCTCAAACTAATTGTTTTAAAAAAGGTTCCCTGATACTAATTATCATATTTAATAAACCATGCTCTGATACTAACTATAGTGGAAATAATTGTGTTTTACATTACTATTTCATTCTTTTAATGATAAAAACATTAAATTTTAACATTACTAAAATCTAAAGGATTAGTTTCTTGGAAAAATTAAGACTCCGAATAAAATATAAATATTAAAACATATAAATGTATTTATTTTCTTCTTCTATAGCATCTTATAGGTCATCAGATTCTCCTTGATACTTATAATCACTTGAGGATATGCATCAAAATTGGGTGATCTAAAATCCCAGAAAATGATAGAGAAAGACGTAAATCAATAATACATTGTATGAGCATAATAATAATCATCTTAACTATAGTATGAAATCAAAATTATAAACATAAGATGAATTATTATATAATGGAATGGACTGTGGAAATATATAAAAATTAAACAACGTGTCTTCATGTCGAACGACCACAAATAATTTGAAACAAAGATATAATCATGATCATGAATATTTCACATCTATAATGAGATAAATAACATTACCTAACACCTTAGAGAACTATATGATTTTGGGCGCACCTATAAAATAAAAAAATATACATTCCACTATATAATTTTGGGTGCACCCGTCAAATAATAACATGTACATTATCATGCATACCACATAAAACATATATAAATATTGGCCATAAAATACACCATGGAATGGAATGTGTTTCATTTCATAAAGAATTAATAAAAAAAATGGGGTTTCCCAATGAAAAGGGAATGAAATACATGATATAAGAATCATCAATCTTGAGTGAAGAGGAAACAATCTTGATAGGTTAATGGCGTGTTTTTTATAAGGCGGGTTCTTTTTGAATTTTTAATATCATTAATCATGTAAAAAAGTATATATTATAATGGGAAAGATTATAATTAAGGAATAAAATTTACATAATATCCATACATCAAATGCGGTGAAATAGGGAAAACTCGAATAAAGAGTGTTGGGTTCAATATTTCCCCTTACATTATGTTTGAATGAATTCATCAACTTAATACCTTGTATAATAAAATTTGTTGTGTTAATTACAAATTAAATCACGTTATATAAAATAATTTAATTCATTATTTTTTATTAATATCATTTCAAGAATTTTTAAGGACTTATAGATGATATTTTCATCATTTTGGTGTGTTCAATTTCATAGTTTTCATGATCGGTTCACCTGTATACATCAATGAAGGTTCATCTTAAATTAGGATAAATATTTATATTTTTTATAATTTGTAATTAATGATCATCATGATGATTAAATAATATTATTATCAAATTAGATATATTGTACAAGGTTTAATGATTAGTTAAAATTTAATGATGATAATTTTAGGATAATTTTGTTGGGTTTCTTCATCACAATGAACTTGTTTTTTTATAATTTTTTATTTTGAATATTAGTTAGTTAAAAATCATATAGAGGTTTTAAAAGAAAATTTAAAATAATTTAAAAAATTATAATTATTTTATTATCATCCTTGAATGTGTTACTGTAAAATGAAAGTGCCTCGCCCATGAGGTCGATAAACTTATATATCATGGATGACGATTGGATTTTCAGGATAAAAGAGTGAGAGGTGGAGGAGTTTAATGATTGATATTAAATTAATGTGATAGAATGAGAGTATATTTTATTTAATAGATTTATCATCCCATTTTTATAATTTTATTTTTGTAAAAATAAAAAATAAAAAATATGAAGAAATAAAATTAAAAGAAAAGAAAAGAGAATTTACCATTTGAATTTTTCCTCTTTTAGAACCTCCTTATTGAATGGGTTTTGGTATTTTGAGGAGACCAAGAGATCCTGGACATGGGGCAGGATATATAGAAGTGTATTGGGTAGAATTTTGTAAGACTCAGTGTTTTATAGGTTTGTGGAAAAAAAGGGTGTGAGGGGTTATATTTTTAGGGGAGAAGAGGGGTGTTTTCTCATTATTATATTAATTATTTTATTATTTTGGCTCAACACTATGAATATTTTCAAAATAATCACTAAATAAATTAAAATTTTGATAGAAATTTTGATATTTTGTGCTTACATCAGAATTACATCATCTACGACTCCTTTATTCGGTTATTTAGATTTAATTACATATTATCTGATTTTACTATTCATAAAAAATTCATTTATTTTTGAAAATTACGAAAGATTTAACAAAAAAAATTCAAAGTGTACTGTTAAAAATGTAACTCCATTTTATGAAAATAATTTTCAAAATATAGGGTTTATATATTTTTAAAAAATAATTTATGAGATTATATTTTTTATTAAATTATTAAATTAATTATAATATAGTGATTTAAAAATGACTTACTTAAATTTCTACAATTTTTTTTTTATTTTTAAAACTTTTATTTATATAGATTATGATTTATTTATACCATAAAATAATTTATATGATTCCTAAATTTTATTGATACATTAATGGGTGAGGTTACTTTTCATTTGGCCAGTTGATTAATCATAAGGGTTATATTACGATTCTTAAGGTTATATTAATATTACATTGATATTAGTTCCTTATCCATTATAAATATTTATTATTTTATTAAATAATAATATATATAGTTTTTATTATGTTCTATCAGTGACATTTTGTGATTTATACTATATGAAATAACTAGAAGAAGGGTGAGATTCAAATGATTAAATTTTGGGTCACTACATCGACTATACTGGTAATAACTAGTTAGAGGCATCACTTGTTGGACTATAGTTGGTTCTAGAGAGTGTTTGTGAATGGTTTAGTTTAAAATAGGTAAGATTGGGACTTCTAAAAAACAACATTATTCTCTTTATTAGAAATGATAGTAACCATTGGAGGTTGCAAAAAAGATGATGTATTTCAAGAGATGACATCCCATTGAGGATCATGGGGATTTGGATGAGACTGAAGAATATATTTTAGGTTTATAGGACTCCATTCCTACTACTGTGTTGGGATTATGAGGTGGATTACTTCTTGGACTAGTGAATGTAGATGGACTATGTGTTTAGTCTTTTCCATGTGTTAGAGTTGAGGATACATGTGATAAACTCTATGCATGACGCCGAATGGGATGACCTAGAAAGAGAGGGTGGATTCCTTTTTTTGTGGAGTTCAAGGATCCCAATGCAGTTTGAAAACTAATAGGTGAAACACATTTTGGGATGGTGTTTCCACATTGGTGTTTTCTTTTTAGAATCATTAGAGACCTCATGATAGATCATGGGAGTTGAAATCCTTGTTGATAGCATAGCGCACTGATGTGTGTAAATGATTAATCTTTTTCAGATGAAAATCCATGAAGGTGGGTTGAGTGTAACGACCCAATTTCTACCTTGTACTAAATTGGATTATTTATAGAAATATTTCCAAATCCAGTTACTATGATGGCACAAGATTATGACACGCAGTGATCCAAATATATATGTTATAATAATATTAAGAATAATAATTTCCAACGCACTATGTTCTTTTATATAATGAAATAAAATAATAACAGTGTCATAGATCAGAAATTTATGACTACTATTGAGTTTTTAATATTGTTCATACCCTTTATGATTATTAATTTTGTTGGAATTTTTTTTAATAAGTTCCATCATGGATGAAATAATTAAATTCATTATTTAGTTTTAATTATTTGAATAATGAATATCCAAATTAATTTATCTATTAATATGTATTTATTGAAATTTCATTTGGTCTTACCCATGACCCTAGATATTATGGACGACCTATTGGAATATTTTTTGTGGAGTATTCTCAAAAATATAATTTTTTATTGAGGCTTTGATATTGGTGATCCAATTAGTGTTCGTAGATCTCCCCAATAGTAATGATACAAGAAATATGTTCACCAAAAACTGATCCAAACTCATGGTAGTATGTTTTTTGTGGACTTACCCGAGCTATTCTTATTCCACATTAAAAAAAATATATTTTTAAAAATATATTTTTATAGTCTATATATGATTTATGGTTGATGATTATTATCCTTGAAATAAGTGTTTCTTTATTTGTTTACTAATTTCCTCATTTTTATTCATTAAACAGATGGTTAGTGGCCAGCATGAACATTATCCATACTATGATCATAGTGCTCACGTTTCTTTCTATTTTATATCTAACAAATTTCTATATGCATTAATTATAGACAATTTCTTTTTGTCATTGGTATAACAAATATATAGTAATCAGTAGTTGTGAAACTAATCTTCAAAGTAATGGATTGATATCAGGGGATTAGTTTTGAGATCGAATTATATAATAATGGTTTTCATGAAAAAAATGATGAATTGGGAAGTGATCGAAATTATTCCAGTGTATTATAGAATAGGATGAGGATAACGATTAACGAGGTTAAAGTTTTTAAGTTATCAAATGTTGGATTTCATCATCCTATAGAAGATTGAGAATGAACAGTCCTTGATCATCACATGCATGGTGAATAATGAGTGGAGTCCATAGAAGAAAGTGAACCAGTGAGCTATGGGGGTTCACTAAGGGAATGAAAATTGGATACAGTGACCTCCTCCTTCCCCTACGATGGTGAACGACAACATCTAACAACCTAGTACAATGGAAATAATCCCAGATGGTGATGGGATTGGAAGATTGTTGTCCAATGATGAGAGGCAGTGGCATACATTAGTGTTGAGGCCACCTGAATGTATAATGTACATGAACCCCGTACATTTATTGATGATAAAGAAACATAGGGAAGAGGTAAAATAGAAACAATATTAAAATAATATAAATATAATAAAAATAATATAATAAATACACCATTTTGGTTGTAACTTTTTCTTGTAACATCATATTTATGCACTATAGGAATAATTGTGACCCTGAAATTTAGTAAGTCATTTCATGTAAAATATTAGGTATTTAATTTATACTCATGGCTCAAACCCATAAAGCATCATTCATAGGTGATGTGGTGAAATACATTTTTTATTGGGCGTCTGATTTTTTTAATTAAATAGTCAATACATAGTAATTTTTACAAGAGGACAAAACGTCATGATCCATTTGATTCATGGACACTTGAATTTACATACAAGTGTATTTTTTATTTAAACCATTAGATATATGATTATCCTCACACATTCATTAGACTTCTGTCTAGACACATGTTTGGGCTCACGAATAGTCAATCCGGATGAGTATTCCGCACAAAACATGACGGTGAAATTCAATTTTGTATCATAGATATGAAAAGTGGTAACATATAAGGGATGATTATTTTAGTGATGATTAACCAGTAACGATTGGGTGTGTTCCTTCTCTCAGATCACTATGTGTGAGTTCCCTTGTTCTTGGATGGGTTCCTTAGTCCCATGTTATGAGTGTTACTATGAAATATGGTCCTATGAATTAAATATTTATATCCAATCGATGCACTTGATCTTCAATACATGATGATACATATATTTTATCCTAATTTCCAATTGATATCCCTAGTTGGTTTCATTGGAATCATGGGACCAATATTCACACCTATCATCCCATTAATAGAATATTAATCTAGAAGGGTTTATGATATTCTCTAGATGACCTTGGTGACATCCCCTATATATTAATTGAAATATTTTGAGTACCAATGGTTTGTTCCTAATAGGGAGTACCTATTATCATGAAATATTGTGTGGGTGCTATTAGTGTTATCTTGTTATGAGTAGTGAGTTTTTTCAGAATTGGTTGGGAACATAACTCCTTGAGTTGAATCCTAGGCAGATAAATGGTCTGTTTGAGACCTTATAGAGAGGTTTCCTATTTTTATAATATCTATATGAGAGTTTTCATTATATATTTATCACTTATCATAATGTATATATCATCATGGTTATGGGTTTACCAATATTTGATTTTTTTTTATTTTGGGGTGCCCTACTGAGTATGTTGTTTTGACACCTCCATCCGCTCATCCAACATGGGTAATTGATGGTATTTACATTATAATGTTTGAAAATATTCCTAGGAGGAATATGAGAAAGTAAATAATAGTGGGATTTATGATATGGTTATTTATTAGAGTGATTTTGTCAACAATCCCCTCTGTACTTTTAACAAGATTTAATTTTTGTCATTTTTGGGTGGGCTAGTATATTTCTTTTTATACATTCCACTATTGTCAAAATCTGTTATGGGATTGATGTTATGCAAGTATTTTTACATAACTTCTATTATTTATATATTAATTGTTTTTTATATGTGTGAATGTGTGTTGTTAACCATGATAATTCCTCCCATATTTATCGTATTCCTACATAGCACTAGTTTCTATCCCATTTACTATTAGAAGTGGGTTTGGGGTTTTCAAACTAATCTTCCCACCATATTTGTTGGCCTCAATGTGTTTTTTCATTAACATTATGTCACTATATAAGGGTGGCGACAGTGAAAGATAATGGTTGAGAGTTTGAAAACTAATTTTCCTTATAATCTATGTTCACAGAAGAAGATACAATGTGTTATTTAGAAACATGGTTTCATATTAGATGGTAATTGTACGGGTTATATGGGATGGACCTTGAGAGTCATTTTTTGTGAATATGAAACTAAAATGAATATTGTATAACGAGTTGACAAATGGATTGATTTCTTGGAGAACTTTTTACCTAGTAATCTTAGTGCATTAATGTTTTAGTGATAGATAATAATTAATATGTAATGATATTGGATGTGATTAATAAAATGGAATGATTTCATGGATAGTCTATGTAAACAAAATCATCAGTGAATAAAGTTAGTATGATTTTATATTATTCAATGTTTTTTGAATTTTGACATGAGTGTTGGGAATGGTGTTCTATGGACAATGCTCCCTATGATCATTTATATGATCACTGCATGTGTAATTTTATTCCTTGGATGACAAATCTCATAGATTCAGTATAATAAAAATTTAAATTCATTGTGGGTTATTATCAGTTTTCATCAAAATCAATCCTAAATAATTCTTTAAAAAAAATTAGCAGTTTCAAAAAATACATTAATTATATTTATATATATTTTTTAATTTTTAATTTACTTTTTCTTGTCGATTTTAAAAATTCATCGCTAAATCGAATTATTCATTTTTTCCTTTTTATAATATATTTTTTGTTTTGGTTTTTAAAAAACCCCACACAAAATAGTAACAGTTCATAAGAACATATTACCTAAAAAATATTTAGAAAACAAAAAATATAAAATAGTTATTTTATATTTAATATTAATAAATAATAGTTACTAATTATAATAATTTTTTATTTTTTATTTAACTTTTCAAATTATTATATGTTAATTATTTATTATTTGTGAATTTTATTTTTCAATTATTTAAGATTAAAATTAGTAATAGGATATGTTTAAAATCACACATTGTCATCAAATGACAATAACATATGATCCAGATGTCCATTTTTAACATCAAAACCAATCAAATAGATGCATATAAAATGAAATAATAGAAAATGTGATAATAATTTGGTCATATTTAATAAAACAAAATTTATTAAAATTTTACGAGAAGATAAAATTGAACATAAAGATCAAATTACCATAACATTTGATCTGGGTGTTAGTTTGGGATATATCACATATCAAATCAAAGTATGTTAATATTTTTGCGCTATTTTTAAATAGGTAAACCCAATCGATTGTTTTTTGGAGTAAAAAGCCCGATATAGAATCCAAATATGAGATTTCTTAAGATACCATGACTTATAAACAATCATTTTGATTTCAACATCACTTAAGAGTATCTTTATATTCTTGTTTTGTTCTCTAATATCTTATTCAATGAAAATACATTCCAATTGATTTGATGGTGGTACAGTTTTTGTGGTTTTCCTTCATAGTGATATTTATTTTCTAATATAAATATAAATATATATATTGTATAAATTTATATATATTTATGTATATATATGTATATTTTGTATATATTTATCAATATTTATTTATAAAATATTAATAAGTGCATATAAACATTGATATCAATATGAATTTATGCATATAAAACAATATATAAATATATTTACATCCATATATATATATTTATATATTAAATAATATTTATGTACATGATATTGGTAAATATTTTTATATGTGTTCTATTTGTCGGTGTGTGTGTGTGTGTATTCGTGCATTTATTTATAATATTCTTGTAAGTTTAATTAAATTCAATTATTTCTAATAGATATATATAACTGTATTTGAATAATAATATATGTTATAATATATATTTATTTTCTTATTATTATTTATTATACAATAATTATTATATATTAAATATTAAATATTATTAATTATATACTATATATTATATATTATAAATTATATATTATATATACCTCAATTATTTATTATTAATTAATTATTAAACAATTATTTATTTATTATATATTTCATTATTATTTAATATTTATTTAGTATTAATTTTTTTATTAATATATTATTTAACTAATTCTATTATATTTACTACTTATATATTATATGTTGATTTATTATCCATTATGTACCATTAATTAATTAATTAATATTAATTAATTAATTATTATTATTTCTATAATTTATGACTTATTTATTTTTATTTATTGGTTATTATTTATTATTTATTATTTATTACATATTTGTTTATTATTTATTATTTATTTCATATTAATTTTTTTTTATTTATTATTATCATTCATTAACACAATTATTTATGTACACACATTTATTTGTATTGTGTATATAATTATATTAAATTATCTTTTATCACGACATGAGAAGCATTCGAGAGTGGTAAACAATGTAAAGAATAACTAAGAGGTAAGGAGTTCAAATCTCACCCAACGTATATCTTTGATGAATTTATTCAGTGCATGTATAACATATTCATGCATTGTAGGATAAATAAATTAGTAAATAAATAATAAATAAATTGTAATTAAATAATAATTAAATAACTAAATAATATATTACATGTATTTAATATTAAAAAATAATTAAATAACTAATTACACATTAAAATATTATAAACAATTAAAAAAAGAAAATATCCAGAAAAAAAACAATTTGGCAACGGTTTCCAAAATCCCTACTAAATCATTTCACAACTCCTTTTGATAACCATCATGAAATGATTCATGATTCCAATTTTCATGATGTTTTTTCACAACTGTCATAAAACTATTTAGTGGTAGTTGGAACAACATTTAAATTTTGTTTTTCCTGTGGTGATTATCTTATATGTTTATGTGATACATGCATGATGATGGTTTTTAACCAAAAATAAATTAAAATATTTCATGATATGTGATGCATGTTATGTTAAATATTATTGTTAAGGGTTATGATGTTGTAACATTTGTTTAATTGTATTAATGATTTCATATAAAAAAAATTCAATTATATGTTGTAATTTGTATTTTTGTTAATTAATATTTGATATTTAGTCAATATTAGATTATTATGGAAGATTTTGATGTAATTTTATAGACTTGGTAACATGGTTATACAGGATAAAATGGTTTCCACATATATATTATCTATATTTTGGATGTTGAGAAAGAAAAATATGGACATCGATGAAATTTTGTATGCTGATTTTATAATATTCATGGAGGGAGAATTATTGAAAAAACATTAAATAATGAAGACACATTGATATCATTATATATCTTGTACACGGAATATGAATAATGAGGTGGAGATAGTTTTTTAGAGTGTAAAGGTATATCTTTACCTAAAATGCAAAAAATATTCTTAATCAAGTATATTCATTATTTGGAAGACGTGTTAGTAGGTTTTGAAACTCAATCGACCATATCTCTAAATCCAAAAGCTAAAAACACATTATTTAGATACTCACTTTGTTACCATGTGATTTGATCTAAGTTAAAAACTCATAGAATGCAAATATTTGGAACATTAAATATTAGAAAAGTTACACAATTCTATCAAATGAATGTTTTAGTGTCTTTGAGGATTATCTATATAGGAAACTAATTATAGGATACTTGTAAAACATTATCTATATTGGAACCACACTCTATCCACTCCATGACATCCCCATGGTTATAATCATCTTTATTTACTTTGGAAAATTAATTTAAGAACGTGATGAGTTCAAATGATGATTAAGGGAAGCATTTTAATACATTATATAAGATAGTTTATAAGAATATGATATAATATGGAAAAGGGGGGAAATATATATTAAAATGACCATATGATAATAAGACAGTGTTAATTCCATCTGTGTGGTACGATAATCATATTATATATTTAAAAAATATATAAGTTATATTCAATCTGGGAAATATTATAAGTATTTGGAAGATCATAGATAAATGACAAAAAAATAAGAATATAAAATAACCTGGGGGGTTGGGCTTCAAAAATTGATTCCTATATAACAATGGTCTTAGGATAAAAACTCTTGTACCCTCTTTTCTCTTAGTCTAAAAATTATATACCTCTTAATGATTTGTAAATAGTATTTGAATATCTTTATGACTGGGAAATAAATCGTATACCTATAAAGATTTTGTAAATAACCCTTGCACCTCTTTAGGCTTGAGAAGCAAACACTGTACCTATTTATTCAAGGGAAATGATATGTGTTACTCTTTAGGGATGGATACAAATAGTTTACCTCTTTATTATTTGGTAAAATAATATGTAACTCTTTTATGTCATGATACATTAAACGTTAAGTAATATATTGGAGGAAAATGTAATACCTCATCCAAAATAATCCAAAAACATGTGTCTTATAATATATGAGAAATTGATTATATAAAATAACTCATGGATGTAAAATCGGTTTTTTAATATGTACAAACAATATTATATAAAATATTATTGCATAAAACAACTTCATGAATTGATTAGTTTATAAAAAAATCTCAATAAAAAAATAAATTATTTCATAATGTAATTTATATGGTGGTTCATTAATCCTTACCCTAATAATGAATTATATTTTTATTTCTAAATATAAAATTGAAAAAAAACATAAAATATAATTTTAAAAATCTTTTTAAAAATTTTCCTAAGGAGATGAAGTTTTGGTCATTTTTAGAATAAATTTCTAAATGGGGAATTAAAATCAATTGGAATATTGTAAATTAAAATGAATCTCTAAAAATGGAGCCTTGAAAAATAGATATAGTAATACATGGAATTTTTTTGGATGAAAATAAATATTAATTTGAATGGTAAAATCATTTTTATACTTTTAAAGAACATTTATTAAAAATCCAAATAATAAAAATGGTAAAAACACATTTATATGAAATATTTTAGAAGGAAATTGTATATTCAAATGAGTTTATATAAAATGTGGTTTCAAAATATTTATGTATTAAATTATTTTATAGTTAAACATAGATTTTGATGACAAATCACTAGTTATGGAGGATGATAATAATTCAATAAGTAATATATTTTTATGAAAAAATCTTTCAGGGAAATAGATTTCTATCAGAACTCATTTTACCAAGTGAAATATATAAATTAATATTAAATGTTTAATGAGTTGGATGAAATTGATTACTTATAAAAAATGTGTCATGTTGAATCCATATAACATAGATAAAGAAGGTTGAGTTTCTAAATTACCTTATGAGTAAAATAATTCATGAAGTTAGAAACATTTAACGATAGGTCAATGTAGTAAGAATATAAATCCCTATAATTTAATAGATAATACCATGTAATTCAATAATTGGGTAAAATTAACCCAAATTATATGAAATAAGTTCAACAAGACCAATCATAACAGAATAAATGAGAATTTAGTTAATAAGAACCTTTATAACTTGGGGGGATATTAATCAAATCCTTGTGAAACAGAAATATTCCAATGGAACATAAATTTCCATGAATAAAAGGTAATTAATGTCATAATATCTCAATTTAAATATATGTACAAAACATAAATAGAATTAGGTGTATAAAAATCTATCTTTTAGAGATTAATTTGAGATTAAAATAGTTACCATATATCCTGAATTCCAAAAATGCACTCAAACCTCATACATAACAAAATTAACTATCATAATAACTTATGTTCAAATAATAGAAATACAAATAAAATATTATACTTTACATCAATAATTAATTTCATAATTTTTATAAGTTATTTATATATATATATTCCCCCATCAAGATTTATAATTTTTATTGTTTATGTTAGTTTTATAGGAGACAAAATTGTATTTATCCAAATTTAATCATTCCTTGACTATTAAGGGCACAAATATTTTTAATTTATTTTATATTTTTCTAATTACGGATTTGAGGGTTTTGTTCTATATTCATGAATATTAAATCGACCATGGGTTTGTATCATTGATTCATGAAAAAATAAATGAGTTTTTATTAAATAATGATATGAATATATACATAACCCTTTGATAAAAAAAATTAAAAATTAAAAATTAATATCATATAATAATAATATATTTTTCCCATAATCATTCATTATAAAATTTAATAGAGTTATTCAATTTGGGGGTTAAAATGACCAAAAAATGAACATATCATGATAAATCAATGATTTTGACAGGGTTTATTTGTCATACCAATATAACATAATAATAATGATATTTTTATAGTATTAATTAGTGTTATATATCTTAATTTGAATGAAATTGTGGCTAATATATTTCATATAAATCTATTACATTGAACGAAGAGTTAGTTTTACTCTTAGTACACCCCTTTTTACTAGTTCAATTTATGATGATCATTTATATCTCATATCATCAAAAATTTCTTCAATATATCTTAAAATAATCATATTTATTTCATAAACCTTATATTTATCCATTAATCCAATTCAATGAACCATTCATGTATGGTTGTAGTGAAAATAATGAACACATCATTCTATTGAGGTGGTAGTCCGAACATTTGCTTGGATGAAGATTTTGATATCCATAGAACAATATAGGGGAGCAATATTTTTTTCCTTTAATTATCATAAATAAGTTATATATATCTAAATTATATATTAAATTCTTTTTTTAACAATCCATGTTTGGTGGTAAAGTTAAATGATTGTGTTACTTTATCGTGGAGGTAGTTCGAATATACACATGATTCATGTTTTAATTTTTTTAATATAAAATAAAAAGGTGTATAATGATTCCATCATAATTATAATAATAGTAAAACATAATAATTATTTTTATGTTACCATTTTAATATTTTATAATTTAATTTGATTAATAATAAGTGAACCGAAGAAAATATAATTGATAAAGGGGTTATTGTAAATTTATACCATACACCTAGGATAATATTCTATAAAAATTGGGTAATGGCCTTTAGGATTGGTCTATTGAGAAGATAATAACCCCTTTCTGTTGCACATTAATGCGAAAGATATTTATGTATTTATAGTGGCACAATTTAAGTGGGATTTGGTGCAAGGGAAAGTTATCATAGGGGTCCCCCATTTACAAGTGAAAAGAGATCTCGTTTTAGTGAACACCGAAAACATTTCAATAATGGAGAGAAAATATAAATATATTGGGATAAAAATTGTTACGTAATGAATATGGGTAGTTATAAGGTCAAGAGAGGCATAAAAAACAAAATCTAACCGTTTTTCAATATTTTTGACTTTATTTAGTCTTATATTTTTTTAATTCTTCCATTTTATCTTTCAAAACACTAATTATTTTTTACCCAAAAAATTATCTATAATTATTAGTAATACAATTTTAGATTTTATATAATTTATACCCTCTAATTAAAATTTTCAGTTTAATCTCATTTATTTATTACCAAAAATTTGTTAATATGAAAATAAAAAATTATATACATATAATGTATTAAAAAAATTCATTATTAGATAATACATATGTCCTAAAATGTGAAATTTAGGATTCTAATTAAAAAATAATATTTAAATATTTATAATTTTAGTCATAAATCTTATATTTTATCAATAAAAAGGTTTCATAAATTTTATATTATACTTATATGGAAGTGATTCTATAAAATTAAATGTTTTTTTAAAAACATTATATGACGCAATTCACCAATAAATCATTTTTGTTAGAAAAATTAATAATATTTATCTAAATAATATAATATTATTATAGATAAAAAATTAATTTATATTGATCATATATATTTTCTAAAATTTAAATTTCTATATTATAATACAATTGAAAAATTATTTTGTAAACTATTTATATAAGAAAATAAAATTTTAAATTTTAAATGAATCAATATTCTTATTTACAATATATTACTAATTATTATATTATTAATATTTTATTCATATTAATAATATGTTTTTTATTTTGGAATTATAATATTTTTAGTTTCTATAAATAAGACATAAAATTTATAAAAATGTATTTTTATGCATAAAATGATTTTTCATAGTTGTTTTAGGTACACTATTTCATTTCATTTCTAGTAGTAGTATTTATTTTAATTTTAAAAATATTTAATAATTTGGTTACTCATATTCATACCTACTAATTCAAAATTCGTGTATTGATAATCAAATTTATTATTTATCTTTTACCTAAATATACCACGATTTTCTTTTTAGTTCACTATTGTGTGTGAATTAAGAAATAAAAAATTATATTTATTTATTAAATATGTATAACTAAATCATAGTTCATTACATTCCTCTATAAATAAATTTATTCCTCACAATTTTATTTATCGCGTACTAATGATCATAGTTAATAGTTTCAATAGATATAAATCAATATTCAATCAATGAAACCCTCTTGCTTTATGATTTGTGTATCCAAAATTTATATTTATGGGAATGTGAATTTTACCCTTATACCATTAAACAATAAAAATGGGATTTTTAAAACAAATTGGATATTCCCAAATGAAATCAATATTATATTCCGAAATAGAGGAATATAATTTCATATTTCATATCAACCTATGATCATCTATCACTTCATGGATGACTATGAAATATCTAGGGAAATTAATCAATATGGGGGTTTAACTAAAAGAGTTTGATAGAAACTCAGTATTTGGATATTTCACTTATGAATGAATTTATTTGTTTCATAGTCACACCTGAATTATTATGGTTGATAATACAGTAGATATTAACTATTGATTTGTATATATTGATACCCTTAACTATATTCATTAGTATGTGATAACTAAACCCGATATTGACAACAACGAAGACACTCTAGACTCATACCCTTAATCACAGAGATAAAAATATAGTCATTATATACTCTATTTGATAACTATTGTGATGATCCATGATAAACAATTATGTAAAATTTAAAATTAAATCGTACAATTATCACACAATTCAAAAGAACATAAGGGTTAGTTTGTTTGATGATTTTCTACCTATGTAAATAGATTTAATGCTCTGTCAAACATTTAATACATATTTCCACCACACTAGATCCACTCCTCGACATCTCCTAAATTATAATCATCTTTATAACCTGGAAAAAATTATAATAATAGGGTGAACTCAAATTATGTTTAAGGAAAAAATTTCAACGAAATATATTGGTATGATTATAATAATGTGAGATGACAAATATAATGAAAGAAATTGGTGATGAAAATATAATAGAATTTTAAGATCATGAAAATTTTCTCAAAGTGGCATTCCAATCATATCACAGTTGAGAATCATTAACAATAATGACGAATCAATAAAATATGGAAAACAAATGTAATCAACAATAAAATGATAGAAACATAACCAAATAGAAGCACATAGTGTTGTAGTAATCACAACATAACTCCCATATGATTGTGGTATTGAGATAAACTCTTGTGTAACCTCTTTAGGCCAGGGATATAGATTTTGTGCCTATTTAGGGATGGGGGAAAACATATGTTCTCCTTTAGGCTTTCTAAACATCTTGTGTACATCTTTAGGAATGTGAAGAATCTTGTGTACTGAGTTTTTCTTATAAAATAATACATATATCACTTTAGTCCTAAACTAAATCCTTTATACCAATTGGATATCATGATATAATACAGAATATCTATTTAACTAGAGGCTGATATAGGACCCATCCCTCTTTTTCCACAAATATGTGTACCATAATACATAAATCATCAACATATTAAATTAACTCATGAATTTTAACTTGGCTTCATATCATTTAAAAACAACATACTATAAAATGACTTCATGACTTTTTTGGTTAATTCTAGAAACTCCATCACCAAATGGGAATATTTTAAAAAACTATATAGTGGTAGATTCATCAATAATAACCCTCATATAATAAATATATTTTAATTTCAACTTTTAAAATTGAAACAAAACATGAAATAGTGTTTTATAAAAATTTTGTCAACCTTTTTTATAGATATGATGTTGATGGTTGATTTTAGAAAAAAATTTAAAAATGGGAAGCAAAAACTTATGAAAAAAATAATTTACACATATTTTCCAAAAATATATCCTTCATAAATACCTAATTTTATTGAATAAGAATTGGTTTTTAAAACAAAACATTTGATCATGGATTATAAAAACCATTTTATATTTTGTAAGTACTTTAATTTAAAACCCACATCGTAAAATGATTTATAAAACACAAAATTTAAAAAAGGTAAAGGGAAATGATATAGTAAAAATAGTTATTTTAAAATAAGGATTAAAAATATTATATAAGTACATTTTCTATAAGGATAATCAAGGGTATAAGAGAGAAATATCCCCTTAAAGAGGATGAAAATAATTCAAAACATATTTTAATTTTATATATAATGAATCTAGTCATGGAATATATTTGCATAAAAAATAACTTTCACAAGTGAAATATAAGAGATAATATCATATGATTGTTGAAATGTGATAATAAATGTAACCTATAAAAAATATTTTAAAAAATATAAGTTACGAAATAAATAATGATGTCTGAGTTTACAGAAATACTATACAGGAAACATAGTTCATGAAGTTAGAAATTTTTAATGTGGTTTTGATGTGGTAAAAATATAAATCCACATTAATAAATAATTAATAACACAAATATAACTCATAGGTAAAACGTTTCCCAAATTTTATTGAATGCATTAAATAAGAACAATCATAACTTAATTAATCATATCTCAGTTAATAAAAACCCTTATGGTTAGAGGAGAATTTAAATCAAATCATCTTGAATGATAGAAATTAAAATTGAAATAAATTACCACTAATTATATTTAATTTAAAATTTAATATATCAAATAAGTATTATATACAGAAAATTAATATAATTTGGTGTATAATAAAAAATATGTCTCAAGGAAAGGAATTTGGGATGGAACTCCTTAACTTATGTCCTAACATCAACTAATGCACTCTAAAATCCTATATAAAAAACATAACAATGATTATCATTTATTTAATAACCTTATTCATATATATATATATTTATACACATAATAAATAATTAACTTTTTATGTTTATATTTTATATTTGAATCATATTTTCCAAAAGAGTGTGTTTATGATTTTGACATTTTGTACAAGTTTCAAAATAGTGGTGTAAATATTCAACACATGTTCATCATTACTAGATTACTAATTATTTTTGTTTTTCTACTTAATAATGTTTTGTGAATTTTAAAATTACATTCTTTAGGTTATCTCTATATATACAGGAATATGTATTAGAAAACCAGCATGTTTCGATGATTTTTAACAAAAAAAGTTGGTTCTTAGCTAATGAGTTCAACCAATCCCAAAATGAACATACCATGATCAGTGGATAATTATGAGGTTATTTATCATTAATATGATTATTAAAAAATAATTATGATATAGTATAGTTTCCATTATTTTGAAATATCTAAATTTTAAAGATTCATAATAAGAATATAATTCATATAAAGCTATTACTTATAATGATGTGATGATTTTCTTCTTACCATTGTCATATTGAACTATTTAATTCAAGATAATCATTTATTAATTATATATTTATTAGTTTCTAAATTATATGAAAACCTTATATATTTTATTAACATAATATACACCTTTTTAACCGATTATTAAAACCATCCATGAATGCTGATAATGAAAAATGGAACAATATATTCCATAGAGGGGGTAGTCTGCACATATATATATATGGTGATTTCATTTTATATAGAATGAGATAAAAGTTTAATATGAATATTTATTTTATAATCTTAGATAAGTAATATATATCCTATTTATATATTAAATTACTATTTTATTCCATATGTGTTTGTAGGTTCAAGAGAAAAAACGTGATACTTTGTGGAAGAGGTTATCTGCACAAACGCATGATTCACAATTTTTTATTCTAAATTGAAAGGGGAAAGGTTGTTAATGATGGTATAATATTTATAATAAAATAATTTTATAATAATTATATTTATGTTATCACATTAATATTGTGTGACTAAATTGTAGGAAGAAGAAGTGCACATAAGGAAATATTAATGAGGAAGGTGTTGTTTGAAATTTATACCTCACTTCATGGATTATCTCCTTTTAAAACAGGTTCAATACCATGAGAGATGGTATTTTTACAAGAAAAGAACTATTAATGGTGGATAATAATGTACACAATAGGATTCATTAGAGTTTCTAATAAACTATGTGGTTTTTGGTGTGAGTGTATCTGTGGAGAGGTGCACCCTGTTTATAAGAGAAAAGGGATTAATTTTTTGTAAATAGCCAAAAAGTTTCAAATTGGGAAGTCACTATCTATGAAAATGGATAAAAAATGATAAATAATCATGAGGTCATGTAATATGGTTTATAATATTAACATAATAACCATCAAACATGTGTCTTATACAATTTAATGTTACTTACTCTTAGATTTTTTTATACATTTATCTTTAATGCTTCCTGAGTGATAACTAGTTATTACCTATGTAAATTATTCTTAATGAATAAAAATAAAATGTAACATATTTTTATAATATGGTCACAAAGATTAATTTTTTTATTCATTTAATTTAAATCAATTTATAAAAAATAATAAAATAAATTTTAAAAATAATAAGTGTATAATGTAATAAAAATAATTCTTTAGAACATATTTGATATGTTATAAAATAAAAGATAGTTTTTTTTAATTAAAATATAACATTTGAAAATAGATAATTTAACTCATAAGACATATATTTTATCAAGAAAATGGTTTCATAAGTTTTTGGTTTTAATTATATCCATGCAATTTTAAAAAAATCGTGTTATTTTGAAAAATGCAAGTTTTCAATATTCACATAATAATAAATCATTAAAAAAACCCCCAAAATATTATCTTCGCAACATATTATTATGATTATTCAAAAAAATTGATTATTTTTTCAAATTATTTTAATAAATTTTATATTTCAATTTTTATATAATATCCTAAAAATATAGTCGAAAATAGTTTATATAGGTAATATCATTTTAAATTATTAAGTGTTGTTTTCATTTAACTATTTTCAATTAATAATATTTTTTTAATATATAATTAATATTTACAATATATTTTATTATTATTTAATAATTTGATATTTAGTTTCTTGAAATAAAATACCAAATTTTTAAAAAATGTGTTGTTATGAATAAAATGATATTTTTAGCTGTTTTAATTGTACTAATTATATTTCATTATAAATATAATTCATATTTATTTTAATTAAAAACATATATAAAATTTTTTTTATAGGTATTAATTAATTATAATTCATTATATAGGTTTTAATGGTCAAATATAATATTTATAATTTACCTACATATATCGCTGCTTTTGTTTTGGATTAGTATAGCTTTTAGAGAATTTTATCAAACACAATATTTATTTAAGTAAAATATACAATGAAATATCATGTTTCTATATGTTTAAAGGTGTTTGGAGTCAATATGATAAGGATAAAATAAATATTTATCATTTTTCAGTTTAATATTTTTGACTGATGGATTATCCTTGAGACATAATTGTGACCAAAACATTCATAGTGACACATAAGGGAAATCATGAGAGAATGTGTAAGGGTGACACTACCAAAAATCAAGATACACAACGTAAATCCATTTACCACTTCTTATAGACTTATTGGAAATAATATAGGAATGATTGAAATATTATTAATTGGTTTTTATGGTTTTTATTGGCTCCTCAAATTTTGATATTCCTACAAAGTTAAATAATTTCATGTTCGAAGGATTAGAGGATTAAAAATTTTGTATGATGGTAGAATGTATGATGAAACTGTGGGTTTGTGGATCAAAAATGATTTCAATTATAACATTGGTATATTTAGAGGAGTTAAATTTAATAATTTGGGATTAGTTTTAGGACATGTTTGTTGATAGAGAATCATGGATCAATACTATGTTTAAACTAAGATTAATGAAAAAAATGTAAAAATAGTTACAAAAATATGAATGAAGAATGGACAAGAAATTTAATGTCAATTTTTTTAGAATTATAAATATTATTTCACTATAATTAAAAATTAATTTATTTAGTGAAACAAGTAGATGAATGAAACTAATGAAATAACCCAATTATCAGGCCATGGTGAGAACATCATGAAATGAATAAGTTATTTCCCAAATATCCTTATGATTCCATTTGAAGTACCCCCAGTTTGAGTTATGTGGCCTTTGTTTATTATTTATTTTCTTAAAGTGTATGGGATGAGTTGGAAAGAGGATGGGAGAATTTGGAATGGGTTTGAATGCGTATGGAGGCTTTTATTAGGGAGCACAGTCTGAGCACGATTAGTGGAAACCGTGTAGTTCAAGAAATTAGGGTTTGTAAAGCCTGCGTACAGTTTTCCAAACCGTGCGAGGCAACTATGTGGACCCTTGATCTCGAGGAAGTTGCATGTGCACGATTAGTGCACGGTTTGTCAAACCGTGCAGACTAACCGTGCAGCCACATCAATACAGGGTTTTAAAACTCAGGCTCACTCGGGCTTGCCTTAGTCCTCTCTTAATTTTCTCCCACTCGCGCCTCCGTCAGAAATTTTAGTACTCAATGGATGGAGGGGCTCTTCAACTTGGTTTGGAAGAATTTTTAAGGGGATTCGTGGAGGTTTGAAGGTGGTTTGTATCTGGTAAGTCTCTCCTCTTGGTTTACTTGTGTTTTCTTCTAGATCTACATCTCCCTATCTCTCTATTTTCTAGATCTAAACCTATTGGGTATAGATCTGGGGTGTTAGTTTCCTTGGAAGTTGATTTTATGGCTTGTGAATGCTAGGGAATGGGATCTAGAGATGCTTCGGTGGTTCTTTCACCGGATTTGAGGTGCGGTTTCTTGTGGGTTTCTTTCTCAGGAATCCTAAAGGTAGGAGGCTTCACTCTCGACCCATCTTGTAAGAATTGATTAGATTAGATTAAAATTGGTTTATTTTAAAGGATTTTATTGTGAAAATAATAGAATAAATCTTCCTGAGTGGTGATTTATGTTTTTTATGAGATTGTGAAATATTGGTGAATTTTTGTGCAAAGTGATGTGGCTTCAAGAATTTAAAATGTTGAATTTAAATTATTGATTTGATGAAATTTGAAGTGGTTTGAGGAAAAATGTGTTTAAATAAAAAAGGTGTTTTATTGTAATGGATTGAGATTGAAATGGTTTTGATGGAATTGGTTTTCAATAGAAAGGGATTTTTATTGAAATGGTTTGAGATTGAAATGATTTTGATGGAAACAGTTTTCAATAAAAAGATCTTTTTATTGAAAAGGTCTTTTGGCATGATTGATGGGAATATGTGGTCTGTGTTTGTGTTGCATATATGAGTGTTGGTTGATATATGACATTGTGCTCGATGCCAGAGGTTTAATGGAATATGGTTTCATATGATCATATTTAATTCGGGACAGATAATGGTTAAGAGTATCCCCCATCATTGTTGGTATGGATAAGGGTTAAGGCTCTCCCCCATCAAACATTCATATTTCATTCGGGAAAGATAAGGGTTAGGATTCTCCCCCATCAGTGTTGGGATGGATAAGGGTTAAGGCTTTCCCCAGTCAAGCATTCACATGAATTTGGGTTAGATAAGGTTAAGAAGTCTCCCCCATCATTGTTGGGATGGATAATGGTTAGGAATTCTCCCCTCTTCTAGGTAGCATGCATGGTTGGTTGCATGGGATTCTGGAATGGCTGGGTATGCCACAAATTAATGGTTGAAAAATGGTTCTAAAACTTGTTTGCTTATTTTTTTGGAAAAATAACTTGCTGGAAAATTGGCTTGAATTTCTCTTAGAATGGATTTGGTTATTAATTATTTTGGAAGCTTTTTTATATTTTGTTATAAACTTCTTTTGAGAAATTTCAATATATAAACTGTTTTTATATATATATATGGATAACTCTTCTATCCTAGTGGGGTGAGAGGGGATGTCATTGGGGAAAAACAAATCTGTTTTATACTCACCCCTGCTTTGGAACGGTGGTGCTTTTGCAGATGTCGTATTCTGGGACACATGTAAAGGTAAAGAATCTTATTGCTAGTGAATTGTGGTGATGCTTGGGAGATGTTTTGGAGCTTGGATATTTTGGAGCATGGAGTTGTAGTGTCTTATGAGAGTCTTTAGATGTTCATCTGCTGTGTACTTTGATGCTTAGTTTTGTCTTCTACTATTGTGTACTTTGATTTAGTTTGATATAAATTAAGTGTCTATTGGTCTTTCATTTGTTCATGCATCATATAGTGAAGGTTAGGTTATTGTTGTTTTATGGGTTTATTTCTTAAAGGATAAATCATCCCCCACTTGTTCCTGAATCCCTTCGACATTTATTTCTCACCATTGGTGCCTTGTGGATGACGTTGAAGGCCTAGTAATGACTCGTGGTACTCTCAAGAAAACTAGAATTGGAGGGTCATTACAAATTTTATCAGCTTGTTCGGTCACTTCCTAACAAGTGGTCATCGATTTTATAGGTCTTTGAGTTGCAATTCATCTTTTTCTATTCCATGGGATGAAATCATAGACCGGAGTAGGATTGTCGGAACTCGAAATGTATAGCATAAAAGGATGTAGATAACCTGTTTATGTTGAACATCATGTTACCATGGTGTTGGGTACATAATTTTTATGGATAAACTTCTAGAATGTTGGAAATATCATTGTCATGGGTTTAACCAATGAGAGGAGCATGAAATTCATTGTAGAAGAATGAATTCACACTAAGATTTCATATCTTTTTGTGATGAATGTGTAAATTTTTTTATACCATGGGAATTTTTGAGAAATGTAGAAATTGTTTTATTGTGAATGATTTTGAAAACATGGTATTTTGTGAATTTTGAAAATGGGTTGATTTTCAAGAATTATTTTTAATTTTTCATAAAGTATGGATCATGGAAAGAGGTTGTTATTGGAAAAATAATGTTGTGGTAGTTGAGGTGATATAATTTGAAATTCTATGCCAAAAGTTGCTAGAGAGGGATATTTAACGGAGTTCAATGTCCATTTAGAAAACAAAAAATTTGGAAATGTAGAATGCCTCATTGTAATAGTGTTGTATTACGTGATTTGAAATGAGAATTCTTGATGTCTACAGAAGTGAGACTCAATGTTGGTTGTTCTGTTTATAGATATCGTGTAGATGTCGTAGGGACCAACCAGAATTGGCCGATGAAAGCGTGGTTGCACCAAGCCCCAGGTGAACCAGAAGTTAGTCCAGAGCATAGTGAAAGCATTCCATGCTGTGGGATATGTGAATATTGGGGATGATCCAAATCATGTTGATTATGTAGCTCAGTTTCAATTACAGGATCCACTTGCCTTTAGGGGTTATTCGGAACTGGAATGGGTAGAGACATGACTATCCAGGATGAATAGAATTTACGAATTCATGGGGACACCGGTAGAGTTGAATGTAAATCTAGAAACATGTAATCAAGAGATTCTTTGTCTTCAGTGGTGGGAGTTGGTAGTCTAAGTGGGAATAGACCAGGGTATGACATGTGATGGTTTTTGAGGAATTGTTTAATAATTAACTCTACCCACAGACGTTCAAAAATCAGCGCACAACATATTTCTTCAGTTTGAAGCAAGAGCATATGTCGGTGATGGAGTATGAAAATATAATTATGAGCTTAGTGAAATTTTCACCCGAGGTAGCATGTAACATGTCGTTGAAGCCAAAGATCCTAGAATCAGGGTTAATGAAAGATATCCATTAAAAATAGTAGTGTTGTGTATCGGTGATTACACACAGATGGTGAATCGAGAATCGATGGCTGTGTGCGATCTGTTGGGAGCTTCGAGCAGAGGAAGCATGGTGGTACCGATGGGGAATAGTGGGAATTCTAACACTAGGTTCAAGTGGAGGAGGGACACTTATTCCCAGGGCAAGAGTATGACACATAATCTGATACTGGAGAAATAAAGAGTAGAGTGTGGAAATCAAGGCATTGTTCAGAGCCGGGCAGGTTTTGGTGGATGATCAGTCGGGACCATCCACAGTGTGAAGTACTATTCTTTAAAAACCTAACAAGATGAAATTGTTGATTGATACGGGTGAAATATTTTGAAAATTAAAACTTCTCTAGGTAGTAGAGAGTGTCGAGCCTTCTTGTGTAGAGCATGTTGTATCATTTTGGGAAAGGTTGAGATAATAGGGATTTTCTCAATGAATGAGATGGATGGGTATGATGTAATCCTGGGAATGGATTGGCTAGTGGTGTTTAATGCCCAAATCGACTATAATGCACGAACAATGGCTTTACGAAACACGATAGCATTAGACATCCTTTTAGAGGAGTGATGCATGAAAGGCATGGAGCAACAGGTCTCTTGGCACCAACAGTGGGATCTTTATCGTATCTATTGGAGGCGTTGTTGTTGGAATTGGTAAAGGGTGTTGAGAAAAATTCTCTTCCGGTAATGGTGGATCGGTTCATGGATGTTTTTCCCTGAAAAATGCTATGTGTTACCTCCCGTAAGGGAGGTGGGTTTATGATTGATCTCCTTCCAAGGACAAATCCTAGATCACATATGTCTTACCATATGAGACCTAATGAATTATGGGAACTAAAAGTTCAGTTGGAAGAGAATGAAAACAAAGGGTTTATCATTACTAGCACATCTCTAAGGGAAGTGCCGGTGTTGTTGGTTAAAAGCCGGATGGAACCATGAGGCATTGTGTTGATTATAGTAGACCAAACCAAGTTACGATAAAGAAAAAATATCCACTGAGAAAAATTGTTGATTTGTTAGACCAGTTGAGGGGAGCCCGGTGGTTCTATATGATCAACCTGAGGTTGGGATGTAATCGATTACAAGTGAGGAAGGACGATATTTCTAGAAAAAAATTTAGAAGTAGATATGGACACTATGAATATGTAGACATGCCTTTCGGTCTAACGAATTCACCCTCGGTCATCATGGATTTGATTAATTGTATAATTCAACAATATTTGGTTTCTTTTGTTGTGGTGTGTGTAGATAACATTCTGGTGTATTCAAATACAAGGGTGGAGCATGAGCAGCACTTGGTGACAGTGCGGGGGATCTTGAGGAATCATCATTTGTATGCCAAATTGTTAGGGATTGTGTGTGTTCTCATGCAAAGGAATCATGTGGTTGTGTATATCTCATGACAGTTGAGGGTTCATGAGATGAATTACCCAAAACATGATTTGGAGTTGGCTGTAGTCGTCCATTATTTGAAAACATAGAGACATTATCTCTTTGGTGAAAAAATTTCTATGATTACGGATCACAAAAGCATGAAAAACATTTTCTCACAATGGGATTTGAATTTGAGGCAAATGATATGGATGGAGTATCTATAGATGTTTTACATGGACTTGGTGTACACACAAGGAAAAGAAAATTTTGTGCTGGATGCATTGAGTAGAAACTCATATTCTCAGTTACCGAAAGAAGCATCAGACAAATGGAAATTGATATTGGTTTTAGCTGACATGCATATGGAATGTGAAGAAAAATGTGATGTTTCTATTTTTTTAGCTACACATGTTTCTGATTTAGTAAAGATGTTCAAAGAAGCACAAACATCTGATGCAGAATATCTGGTTGTATGTTCAAAACTCAATGGTGGAGAGACCATTGATGGCTGGAAACTTGATGGGGGTTCAATTTTTTGTTTCAGAGATCGGATGGTTGTACATATGGTTTTTCAAGAACAACTCCTTTATGCTTATGACCATTCAAGAAGGGATATACATCCAGGTATAGAGATGATGTATAAGGCATTGAAGGAACAATTTTGGTGGAGCGGATTGAAAAGGAAGGTGAGCAAGATCGTCTCATGGTGTTTGACTTGTCAGTATGATAAAGCAGAGCATTATAGACCAACTGGTATGTTGCAGTCTTTACCCATCCCATTGTGGAAATGGAAGAAAATAGTGATGGATGTTGTTACAGGCCTCCAAAGAACGGTTAGAAAGCACGATTATATTTGGGTGATAGTGGATCAGCTAATGAATTTGGTACATTTCATCCGGATTTGTGACTCTCAAATGGTGTAGGATCTATCAAAAATCTATATTTGGGAGGTGGTAAAGAGGCATGTTGTTTCAATTTTGATCGTATGCGATAAAGATATGAGGTTTACATCTCGTTTCTGGAAATCCTTACAGCAAGACCTTGGGACACAGTTCACTATGAGCACAGCGTAACACCCTCAGACAGATGGTCAATCCGAGAGGAAAATAAAAACATTGGAGGATATGTTGTGGGATTGTGTAATGGATTTTGGTGGCCCGTGGGAGGTTCACTTGTCATTGGATGAGTTTTCATACAATAAAAATTATCAGGCATCCATACATATGGCTCTATTTGAAGCGTTGTATGGGAGGTCATGTCGTTCTCCACTACGTTGGGTGGAAACAGGTGAGTCCTCAATGGTTGGATTGAGCCTTGTCTAGGATACTACGTAGAAGATCAGGTTAATCTGTAAGAGAATGGAGACGGCTCGGAGTCGTCAGAAATCATATACGGATCATCATCGATGGCCATTGTCGTTCGCGGTGAGTGATCATGTTTTCTTGAGGATCTCTCATAGGTTGGGACTTCATCGGTTTGGGAAGCAGGGAAGGTTATCCCCAAGGTATATTGGACCTTTTGAGATTATTTAGGGGGTAGGTGAAGTGGCATATTATTTGGCTTTTCTACCTACGTTTAGTGTCTTGCACAAATTGTTTCATGTGTCAGAGTTGAAAAAGTATCAGATGAATCGTGACCATGTGATTCGATGGGATCATGTTGAGCTAGAATTGGATGCATTTTTGGTGCATGTGCTAGGTCTGGTTGTGGATAGACAAGAAAATGTCTTTCATGGTAAAACCATCAGTTTAGTTTGTGTTTTGTGGCAACATGGTTAGATTCAAAAGGAGACATGGGAGCGGGAGAAAGAGATGGTTGAGCAATGGCCCGAGCTCTTTCGGCAAAGGATGGGTTTACTACTTTTTGAGGAAGGATATACCATTGGTGGAGAGAATTTTGTACCCTCGGCTTGAGGTATGGGAACATTTTAATTCTTTTTTGAGTGCTTAATGTTCATGGGATGAGTCAGAAAGAGGATGGGAGAGTTTGGAATGGATGTGAATGAGTTTGGAGGATTTTCTTAGGGATCACAGTTTGAGCTTGGTTAGTAGAAACCGTGCGGATTCTCCCGGAAACCGTGCAGGGGGAGACAGTAGGCCTCACATGGCCTATGCCTAGTTTTCCCAACTGTGCGAGGCCTTACTCTTGAGGTAGTAGCGTGAACACAGTAAGCAGACGGTTTGTCAATCCATGCGGACTAACTATACGGCCACTTAAAATTAGGGTTTTAAACCCCGAGCTCATTTGGGTTTGACTCATTCCTATCCATATTTTCCCCCACTTGATCCTCACTTAAGATTTTCAGTTCTAAAGGGTTGTAGGGGCTCTCCCACTCGGTTTGGAAGCGTTTTGAAGGGTTTTCATGGCGGAGTGAAGGTGGGTTTTCCCAGGTAAGTCTCTCCCCTTGGTTTCCTTGTGTTTTCCTCTAGATCTACATCTCCTTATCTGTCATTTTTCTAGATCTACACCCATTGTGTGTAGATATAGGGTTATGGTTTCCTGGGATGTTGATTTTAAGTCATGTGAATGCTAGGGAAAGGAATCTAGAGAGGTTTTAGTGGTGCGTTCACCGGAATTGAGGTGTGATTGCTTGTGGGTTGTTTTCAAGGGAACCCTAAAGTTAAGAGGCTTCACTCTTGACTCCACTTATTAGAATTTATGGGCTTAGATTAAAATTGGAATACATTAATTTATTTGATTGTGAAAATCATAGAGTAAATATTATTGAGAGATGATTTATGGTTTTGATGAGATTGTGAAATCTTGGCGAATTGTTTTGCAAAGTGATGTGGCTTCTTGAATTTAATATGATGATTTTAAATTGTTGATTTTCTGAAATTGTAAGTGGTTTGATGAAAAATGTGTTTCACTAAGAATGGTGTTTTATTGAAATTATTTTATATTTAAATGATTTTTATAGAATTGGTTTTCAATAAAATGGGAGTTGTATTGAAAAGGTTTGATATTGAAATGATTTTTATGTAAATGGTTTTCAATAAAAAGTTGTTTTTATTAAAATGGTGTTTTGGAATGATTTTTGTGAATATATGTTGTGTGATTGTGTTTCATATATGAGTCTTGGTTGAAATATGACCTTGTTCTCGGTGCCAAATGTGTAATGGAATATGGTTGTGTATTTTCATATTTTATTCGTGACATACAAGGGTTAGGAGTCTCCCCCATCAGTGTTGGGATGAATACCAGTTATGAATCTCCCCCGTCAAACATTCATATTGCATTCGAGACAGATAAGGGTTAGGAGTCTCCCCATCAGTGTTGGGATGGATAAAGGTTTGGGCTCTCCCCCATCAATAATTCATGTGCATTTGGGTTGGATAAGGGTAAGAAGTCTCCCCCATCATGGTTCTGATGGATAAGGGTTAGGGATTCTCCCCTCTTCCATGTAGCATTCATGGTTGGTTCCATGGGTTTGTGTAATGGTTGGTTATGAAAAAAAGGAATGGTTATGAAATAGTTCTAATGCTTGTTTGGTTATTTTTTTGCAAAAATAACTTGCTGGAATATTGGTCTCAATTTCTCTTCGAATGACTTTGGTTGTGAATAGTTTTTGAATCTTGTTTATATTTAGATATAAACTTCTTTTTATAAAATGTTTTATATATACTATTTTTATATAAATGTGGATAACTCTTCTATCCTAGTGGTTTGAGTAGGGAAGACATTGGGGAAAACCTACTGAGTTTTATACTCACCCCTAATCTGGCACATTGGGGCTTTTGTAGATGTCGTAGTCTGAGACACAGGTAAAGGTAAAGCATCTTATTTTTAGTGTCTTGTGGTAATGCTTGGGAAATGTTGGAGAGCTGGGAGATTGTGGAGCCTAGAGTTGTGGTGTCTTTTGAGAGACATGATTTTTTCATCCGTTGTGTACATTGATGCTTATTTTTGTCTTCTACTATTGTGTACATTGATGTAGATTGATATTAATGAAGTCTTTATTGGTATTTCATTTCTTCATGCATCATATAGTGAAGGTTTGTTTATGGTTGGTTTATGGGTTTATTTATTAAATGGTAAATCATCACCCACTTGTTCTTGAAACATTTAAGCATTTATTTCTAGCCTTTGGTACCTTGGGGATGTCTCTTAACGCCTAGTAATGACTCATGGTACTCTCCATCAAATGATAACTGGCATGTCATTACAACATTAGTATTAAAGAAATGGAAGATATTTCCAAATTTAAAAGTTGACAAGTTTACTATTTATATTATGACCACATTGAAATGTATGGTACACTTAGAATTATTATGTTTCATTAGAGGTATAGGAATATATATCAATCATTGGATTAAATGATAGATGAACTAAATTCTTTATAAAAATATCTTGTAGAAGTTATAGAAGATGAATATTTTAAATATATTAATATATTTTGATTTTAGAAAATCAAGAGTGGAGATCCACAGAGGATTTATATTTCTATTTTTTGTTCAATTCAAGAGATTGGGATCAATGAATAAATAAGGGATATGTGACCAGTAATAGTAATATAAGAGGGATAATAACATGTTTATCTATACAGTGATTAATCATCCTCTAGAAAATGATGTTATCACTTTTATTATTTAATGGAGGATGAATATTAAAACACCACATAAATGATTAAATGTCATCCAACATTAATTATTGAGTGCACCGTATAGTGATGCTTAGTGAATCATCTTTACATAGATGAGTATGGAGACCCAATACTTAAACACATAATAAATCATAGTCCTGAATTTGTTTTCTTATAATACATACCAAGGATCAGGATGTGTAGTTTGTTTAGAATATTAAAAACGTAAAAAAATATCTTAATTAGAAAACAACTAATTTATTTAAAAATAAACACATTTCTTCTATCTTTTATAGATCATAAAAAACTATATTGAATTTCATAGGGAAAATATATAAGAAAAATGGTGATCTAGAAAGAGAAGTAAGGTTCGAAACATGTGAATAAATCAAAACATGAGATACAAGAGGCATTAAATGAGAACATAAAGACTTTCGTTGGGACCTCCTTATTTTAATTCTCACACATCACTATTCCTATATTTATTAATAGATTGATTTTTTATTATAGTATATTATTTAAATAAATAATAATTGGATGAAAATTGGATTATTATGAAAATATTCCATAGTGAGTATATTTATGCCACTGCCAGATATGCTACCTCTTGATTTGCGACCTCTAGATATAACACCACTCTATCTTACACCGAAATATCTTCCATCTACAAATATACCACCACCTTCCTCTTCCATCACTATTCTCATACATTTGTTAGTCCAATTTATTATATTGATGTATTTATAATACAATTTGATACATTCTACACCTAGAGACATGACACCGTTAGGCATTCTACAAGGAGATATTGTAATTCCAAATATTCCACCACCAGATCATATCACCACCAGATCTCTACTTCATCTGGAGAAATGATATCATTAAACTCTTGGAACCATTAGTATGTTCCGCCACTAGAGTCTTTCTACCACAAGACTCCTACATCCACTATAGTTGTGCTACCATTAGTTCAATTCTTCTACCACCGTATATCTACTACCACTTCGAATTTTATATGACAAGACATTTTTTCCCTGAGTTCATCCTTTCTAACACCATATTTGATACTGTTGATAGGTTAAACACATGATTTGTGTTACCCCTATAACATTACATAACTATATTTATATCATTTCTATTTTTATTCATTCAAATTTTTTAATTGTATTTTTCTAGTTTAAGGGAGTTATTTCAGAGGATTTATTAAAAGATTATTCCTAAACCATTGCACAGACAACATAAAGAAAATGTTAGGTGTTTTTAATTAAGTATGTGGATCCAAGAAACTTTTATGAATATTATTCAATTGAATATAACATGTAGTGAAATTAATTTAGATGATTTACCTTGTTCATAAGAGTTTCTTGATGTTAATAGAGAGAGAAATTACATGTTGAATTCATTGTAATGGGAAATAGTATATTTCATATAACATCATGATCATTTTCTATGGATAGAAAAAATAATCATGAAAATCTATTTTCTAAACAATTTGGTTGAACTTCTTAGAGCTTCTCAATAAGCGAAATATAAGGACCCTAGAGATTCTGATGTATCACAGACTCAACATAATTACATTTCCCATCTCTTTGTACTATCTCACACTATTTTTTATCTTCACTTTGGATTACTATGTTGTATTTCTTGGTATATCTTCACACAATGAATCTTCTGTCCATGCTAGAGAATACATGATGTAATGTCAAAAAAAAATTTCTTTTTACCCAAGTAAACTATTCAAGAGCTCCTTGTGTGGCCTATGTATTATTTCTTCCTTTCAATAATCATATAAGAGGATTTATGCTTGGAAATCATGTGATTTTGTTTTTATACCTGATCCATGTTATGGTTTATATTATTTTTCAAAAAAATATTCATGTTAGAACATGTTTTCCAATTGGAGGGGATTATGTATCGGCATTCTACAAGACCCATTGTTTACAATGTTTAGTGTTTTAGTTTTGTTTACATTTATTTAACTTTTAAAATCCATTTATTTTGCAATATATTATAAAATTACATTGATAGTTGAGCTTAACAAGTGTATATATTGTATTTTATTAAGTAAATAGAATTCAAAAATTAAAATAATTTCAAATATTGTTTTAACTAATCCCTAATCACACATTGAGAATCTATTGTAATGATAAAACATATATTAAACAAATTTTTTGATTAGTTGGGAGATTTTAATTTAATTATGTTGATTTTATTTCATTTTTCGTTGAGAAGATATTTTATTGGGAACTCAATTCTCCCCTTAGTGAGTTACTCACATTGATCAAAATTTTTTAGGAATGGTTTTCAAATTTCTTTTCAAATATGAATTTAATATATTTTAAATATCTAAAATTTTGTTATTTATAAATTTAGTATTTTATGGATAATAAATAAGATTGTATTTCTACCACATGACCTCCTTATTATTATGGAAGTAGGTGTGATGAATGGAAAATTAAAATGAATATTCATCTTGTGGGAATGGTATTTGAAATATAGACCAATATTATAGAAAAATATGAAATACTAATTATCTATATATATACTTGGGATAATCCAACTATATATGATTTTAATAATATCTTTAAAGCCACATATTATTTTTAAAATTCATTGGGTGATGTATAATAATAAATAATTTATTCTTATAAAAATTGGTTTTCAAATTTCGTAAAATTTAGTTATTTATCATTAGGGAACATATAATCACAATAAAATGTGTTTAAATACCTATAAAAGTAAATACGATAAATTTAATATTAATCCTAATTAGTCAATTTTAAAGATGAATTTAATCTTTGATGAGATTGATAACACAATGAACTTGCGGGGGAAACCAATTTCTGATAATGATCAATTGACGAGACCATTTTGGAGTCTACAAAATTCATAGAGAGGAAGGACAATTTAAATAAGATTGTCATGTGATGTTATCATGTTACCTATAGAGGAGATTATATGATAACTAATGATTTATTAATAAGAACTAAAAATCAATTGATAAGTGTATGATTAATCAAATATAAAATCCATTTCTATTAAGTGTGTTACGTTTCAAACAAAAGTAAAATATCAATGTATATGATTCAAGTGATGAGGACTCACCCAGTGATAGTGATGTAGGGTGGTCTGAAATGGACAAAATATTCAAAAAAAATTATTTCAATTATAATTTCATTAGGAAATATAGTTAGATAGGTAAATTTGATAATAGAGGAAACAAGAGAAATTTATGGAATAATCATGATGCCTTAAATAAAATATTTTATTATGACTGTAAAAGGAAAGGTCATGTCAAAGAGGACTGTCCTAAGATGAAATGAAAAAATAAATATGATGATAAATAATAGATAAAAAATAGTGTTTTGAAAGAAACCTTAAGGTATTTTAAAAATATTTTGAGCGAGTAAAACTCAAATCAAGATTATAAACATGAAAGATACAACATGTGTTCGGAGAAAAACGCATATGAGATACTCAATGTTTTTCATCATTTATTTTTATTTTATATATTAAATCTATAAATAAAAAAATGATAATAAATTTTTAATGGAAATATATTTTATTACTATTATATGTAGTAAGACGAATTCAATGATATTTAATAAAATATGTGATTTTAGTAAAACAACATGATTTGACAACTATTCTTAAGTCCTACCTTAGAATTGAGAAAGAGAAAAATCTCTCATGTTAAAGGAGGTGATTGAATTAAAATTTTATAATGAAAAAACTAAAGAAATATTTTGAATGATTTACTAATGGAATAAATAATATTATAAAAATTCCTGTAAAAAACTACTCCCATTTACAAAAATGGTATTGGATATAAAATTGGATAGAGGTGGATTGTTAAAAATGATTTTATTATTTGATCTTATTCTAAAAAATATTTTACTAATTATTATTCATTTGTACTGAAAAAAATTATTAATTTAAATGATTTATAAATATTCTTATTAGATACTATGTAAAAAATTATGTGTTAATAAAGGTTAGATAACCACCATTTCTCGACCAAAGAATATTTGGGAAATGAAATCATTTTTGGTGTAAAATTTATATTGTGTGTAACATGATTGAAAATATTTAGCAAGTAAATAATGTACATGGATATTGGTTTTTACTAACACATGACTATATATTATACATGTTTTAATATTATAATCAAATTTTTTGGTTGACATGTAATGTTTGGTGATTAGGATAAGGGGAAAATTATCAACTTTGGACGAATTATTAATCATAACACATTTTAATTTCCTATATTTTATTTGTAGATTTTTTAATGTACAAACTTCTTAATATCTCAAAACTATATTATGATGGTTTTGATGTTAAATTTTAAAATAATACCTAACATGTTTTTTGTTATAAATATTATTTCGTTTTTACTTTACTGAGAAATTTTAATGTTTTTGATGTTATGTTAGACTCTTTATTTTCTCAAAAAAGTTCATACTGATGGTAACTTCAATATAATCATGGATTTCACATAGTTTACTAGGACATTATAATATTTACTCAATAAGAAAGCATCCAATGAAATTATTATTAAACAATCTACTTAAATTAGAATTTTCAAGTTAAAAAGTCTATGACATATATTAAAAAAATTGAAAAATAAAAAAAAATTGAAATAATATATACATTTTCAACCTCACAACCCCAGTAGTTAGTTCAAATATACATTTTTGTAAATTCTAGAGTATCAAGATTAAATACAACGCACTATTTTTTTTATTGTAGATGAATTTTCTACATAAACGTTGGTATTATTTATAAGACAAAAAATTGAATCCTAATATTGTTATTCTATTTATGAAGAATCCATAGAAAATCGTAGTGTACTTAAGAGTAATACAATATGAAATGATCATGTAAATGGGTTTAAAAACAATGAAAATGAATAATATTAATAAAAAAATGATATAATCATAAGTTTTCTTCTTTGAGGACCCTAGAGAAGAATTTTGTTGTTGAAAAAAAATATGAAACTTCTTAATATTTTCTAGACCATGCTCACTGAGTATGTAAAAATTGATTACTTTTGGGGAGATGCTAGGAATAACGAATGTCACAAAATTCATATTTTTTTAATTAAAACTCTAATTAAAATATACTCATTAATTACTGAATGGAATAAATCCAAAGGTTAATTACTTTAGTGATTTTTGATTATAACTTATTTATTCTTAATTATCATGAAAAGTTTTCATCCAAAGTTGATGAAGGAATATTCGATGGTTTTCTAAATTCTAGTAAATATTATAAGGTTTTTCGTAAAAAAACCAATATTTTAGATGAATCTGTTCATGTTAAAATTCATGAAATGGATCCACATGGGTCTAAGAATACTTTAGAAAACCAAGAAGAGTATTAATCAAATCTGAATATCAATGCTACAAATTCTAAAAATTCATTGAAACAGGAAGAAAAATCATTGAGTTCGAAGAAACAAATAGAACCTAAACCTATAGATGTCCATGTTATATACATCCCTTATTTTCCTAAAGTGTATAGAAATCATATGTACTATCATACAGATAATATAATTGGATATCTAATATAGTTACACACATAATAGATTGTGTTAGAAATCAGGTTGAATATCAAGAATTCTTGACACAATATTATCCTAAGAACAATAATGAATCAATTTATGATAAAATATAGGTAATGAAAATGTCATAGTAACTTATCCAATTTTAATGTAATAGAGTATGGGAACAAGTATATAGTCTCGAGAAAACTCTGCCTATTAAAACTAAGTTTCTATTTAGAAACATTATTATCGAGTTATGCACTATAGTTAAAAATAATGCTAGATTGGTTTTACAAGAATTTACTTAAGAAGAGGGTTTTGGGGATGAGGAATCCTTTTCACCAGAGGATAGTCAGGAATTAATTATAATATTGTTCTTCCTATTAACAACATTTGGATTTCAGAAAAAATTATATGGATTTCAAAATTGAATTATTATATTATATTATAGGTGGGGATTTTTTTGATTAACAACCCCAGGATTCCCAAATACAAATTTTCCCAACCATGTTTGTAAATCATCAAAATTATTGTATGGTTAATAACTGGATATATAGATTTATAAGATATTATCTATAGTTTTATTATTTATACATGTCTTTAAAAAGTCATATATGATCCCACTCTCATTATAAAATCAATTTTAAAGGATGTTTTATCAGTACAAATTTATGTTGGTAATATTATTATTAGCTATTTATGAAATTATTTATTTATTTATTTTTCAAAGATAATGAAATATAATCATGAATTCATTTTAGGGGTGAACATAAATTCTTTCATGGTTGAAAATATTTCAAAATAAATATGGAATTATTTTATATATAAGTTACAAGACTAAACACCATTTAATTTCTTTGGATTGGATATAAATAAAAGTAGTGAAACACCCATGATAACCACTACTACAATGGATCCTGATGAAGCTAGAAATTAATTAAATCAATTATGTATAGACGTATGAATGGAATATTTCCATATTTAACTAGTATCCATCAATATATTATTTTTAGTGTGTGTATGTGTGCTCATTTTCAAGAAAATCTAAAATAATATCATTTACATTATGATAAATTAATTTTCAATTACCTAGAAGATGAAAATAATTTTGGATTGTTATACCATAGTGGAAATGGTTTAACTTAATGATTTATTCATATGTGCATGTTATGGATGAATGCTAGATAGAATAATCACCTCTGGAAAATTTAATATTTTGGGAATACCACTTGTTTCATTGTTTAGTTGAAATGAAAAAATTATTTCAATGACTACTGTTGAAGATAAATACATAGATATAATAAGTTACTAGGGATGTTTTTTTGGGATTAAATACAAATTTCTAGATTATAGATATCAATTTAGAGGCATTCCAAAAAAAATTATACAACATAAGGGAGAAAAATATATATATTAATAACATACATCAATCTACGATAATTTATATTAATTCAAGTCATCAATTTTCATATATAATTTGAAAAATGGAGAAATAACTCTTGAGATCCTAGAAAATGAAAATATAATTATTGATATTTTTGAGATCCCTTAAAGTATGAGATATTAATAAACATCAAAAAAGTATTAAGAATGGTATATTTTAGATAATTCCTATGCTTGAAGGAACCACCATTTGAAAAGACACCAATGGACATGCCATTGTTGGAGATCCACTATTCATGATTCACTATTGTTGATACAAAATTTTTGAGCTACCATTGGTGATACACCATTGAAATAATCCACCATTTGAATGATCCACAATTTGGTGATCTACTAGTCTTAGAATATGTTATTCTACGAGTATGTGATTAAATTTTTATACTGGTAGTATTTTTAAGTGTGTAAGTTTTTATTATATTTATTTATTTATATTTTATTATAATTTTTCTAATTAAAAATTTCTAAATGATACATCTAACATAATATCTAATTTACAGTGACTCCCTCACTCATGCCATCCCCTTCAAATATCTTTATCTTCCATTTATCTCCCAACTATTAGCCTAATATTACCTTTGATTCAACCATTTATTTCACGAAAATAGTGAGAGTCAAGAGAATATTATATTTTTCTCCAAAAGGATTGAGGCCTATGAAGAAATCCTGAGTAGAATAGAGTGATGTTTTTATCGAGCAGAGAAACCACCATCTTGTAAACCATGTGGTTGTTATAGAGAAATAAGCAGATACCGAATGGATGTTTTGTGGAAAAGAATTGGTAATCAAGGAGATCTAAAATGGCGGATGGGTAGGTTATATTTTATAAAATTAGAGACCTTTCTATACTTGGATAGTTCATCAGTTATATAAATACATTATGTACGGTTTTTGGGAAAGGAAATATTTATACTAATGTATGATTGGTGGAAGATGGGTTTGTTTTTATTCATTATAATGGGACAAGTTTATATTTGTAACACATTTAGTGGTTTCTGATGAATATCAATGACATATTCTATGTGATTGTGAAAGGTTTTTATATAAGAACGTGCTATTAAAGCTAACAATAGATGATTCTTTGAGAAGGCATACATCCACAGAATTAGATTGAGCATACACACAACAGTTTAAGTTCATGAAACATACAATGTGCCAGAGAAATGGATATTTAATTAAATGAGGGTATATAAATTTCCATTATATGTATCTTATGGTGAACATTATAAATATAAGAAAGTCATGTTCAATGTTGAATTAATTTATTTACCATAAGATGATTTCAAAAATTCCAGAGACCAAAGGATATGATGATGATGAAGAAGAAGAATAATAGGTCGTGTGTGGTTGAATTTACCTGATTATTGTTACATATTAAAGGATTTAAGTGAATTAGAATATATGGATGAATAAGTGGGTTAAAGATAATAAATAACTTAATGATGATTTTAATCCTATGAAAAATCCATCATAACCCTAGAATCTTACTGACCCTGAGTTGGAGCCAGATGAAATTGTAGATTATTGAGATAAGGAATCAAATTTGGATGTTTTAATGTTTGATGAAGAGGATGTGTAGGCTTCTATTAACATTGGTTGTGATGTAGAAATAACTAAGATCCCATCTATGTTATATTTACCATTAAGTCCAACTATTTCAATCCATTCTTGAGAGTGTTAGTTGAGTGAATGAGTTGATGAAGAGACTAGTGTCTATAGTTAATAATAGATTATGAGTTATTTTAAAATATCTAAATATTATTTTGAATTCTACGATGGTTATATGAATGGAATTGATGATGATGAAAGACATATTATTTAATGTAAATGTTGATAAGGATGGAAATTGTAATTGGAATGATGTTATTGTTGATGGAACTACTACAAAAGAGCCATTTCACAACCCTAAATATGCATTTATCATATCTAATTCAATGTTGAATAATAAAATGCGATTAAAAGGCTGAGGATTTTATCATTGGAAAAAATATTTGATAATGGGTAACTAAAGGAGTGAAAAACAAAGCACCGATAAAATATAATTTTTTTAACACATTTAAATGAAATGATAAAAGACCTCATTTATATTAACATTTATTTAGTGATGATTAATAGATCATTTATTATTGCTTTCAAAATCACTAAAAAATATAACTTTATCAACACTTTTGAATGAATTGATAAATGGTCCCTTAATCCATGGTTTTACAGGCACTAATAAAAACCTTTTATTAGTGCCTTCTAAATGTGATTGTAAAAAAGAATCTTTATCATCACTTTTTACAGTACTAATAAAGGTATATTCATCAATTATTTTGGAAACATTGATAATGGGATCCTTTTTCAGCACATTTAGTTGCACTAATAAAGGGAAATATTATATTGTGATGATATAACAAACTATAACACAAGAAAAATGGCATGTTTTGTGGTGTATAAAAAATTTTCATCACCAAAAGGTTCATTAACTAAAATTATTATATAAAAATAATGAATTTTAATTAAATAGAATCACTAACAAAAATACTTGAAAAATACACCATAATAGAGTATGTCAGTTAATTGTTTCCTAAAAATAATGACAATTTTGAATAAAATGTGCACAGGGAGTCATATTGGTCAACCCATGAGTCGGATTGAGGTACAACTGATTCATACACATCTCAAATGTCTTATTGAACATTTTTCTAATTAAAAAAAACAACCAAAATGTATTTTAATAATTTTGAGTATGTATTTTGTTTTTTATTAAAATTAATGTTCTATTTTTGAATAAATATATTCTCATGGAGACATACCAATAACAACATTCATTGTAATGAGGAGATACAAATTATCATACATACCATATGAATTATGGATCATTTTCCTAACCTATAAGAATAATATGAATGTGTTTCATTAGTTTTATATATTCCACGTGTTTTTTACAAAATTTAATTTTAAACAGGAAAATGAATCTTTGAGTTATATTGGTGGAATCATGTATGGGTTTCAAATGATAAGAATTCAAACACATCACATATAAATTATAAATCATTTTACTATTTTATCAATACATTCTAATAATGTTTTCCTATATTATATTGAGTGTTAATTTTTTGTATTAAAATGTGATTTTTTTTACTAATAATAGAAAACATGAGCCATACCAGTATCACCAAGAGTTAGATTGAGGAAATTCTAATTATTACTTGTCAAAAATGACTTATGTATCATTTTCCTATTGTATCATAATACTGAAAATTCAATTCCAAGATTTTGATAATGTTAGTTTATTTTACAAAAATAAATGGAGATATTGAATAAAAAGATGCACATAGAGTCATATCGGTCACACCATGTATTGAATTGACTATCAACTAATTCCTACACATCCCAAATTACTTATAGATTTTTTTTACTAAAGTATCAAAATAATACAAATTTTTTCTTGGTTTTTTAGTATTTCTCTTGTTTTTCCACTAAAATGAAATTTTAAACTAGATATATGAAATTTGAGTCATATTTGTGAAATCATGTGTTTTTTCCACGATACTAATACATTTACATATAAATTAATTATTAATAATTAACTAAAAATTATTACAGTATGACTGTGGTTTCATGGTATTCAGTGAGGGACACATTTTGTATTAAAATGTCTATTTTAAACTAATAACAGATACTTTGAGCCATATTGGTCATAACATGATTCAAATGGTTATTTTTAAGATTCCTACAAATCACATGGGAAATATAGATCAATTTTCTAGTGTACTAATCAAATATAAATGTGTCATTATAGATTTGATTTAGTGAGTTTTTATTCAATACAATTATTGTCAATTATGAATAAAAAGACACTCGTTGAGTTATACCGATCACAATGTGCTTCTTATTGAGGTAAGTGTTGTTCCAACACATGAAAAAAATACTTATTTTTCATTTTCGTAATGTATCCCAATAATCAAAATGTTTTTCCATGGTTTTGAGTAAGCCACATTAGATGTTTTAATGAAATATCCTTTTAAATTGGAAATAGAAACCTTAATTAATACAGGTCGCATCATGTTTGTCTAACATGATACTGATTCATACATGTCAAAAAATGAATTAGGAATCATTTTTCCAAATTCAATACAAAATTATATCATTTTTCCTCAGTATTCCATGAATGACACTTTTTTTAAATGTCCATTTTAAATTGATATTGGACACTTTGAGTTATACTGCTCACACCGTGAGTATTATTGTCTTATTGTTGATTCTAAATCATAAAAAATGACATATGTATATTTTTTTTTATGAATTACTAAAATAATATGATTTTGTTTTCTAGGATTTGAGTGTGTCAATTTTTTAACTAAAATTTATGCCAATTTTGAATAAAAAATGCACTTAGAGTCATACCATTAACAACATGTGTTGGATTGAGGTAAATATGATTTCTATAATTCTAAAATGAAATATGGATCATTTTCATAATGTATCAAAATAATTATATTGTGTTTCCTAGGATTTTTGTATGCCATTTTTTATTTTTACATAAAATGTAGTTTTAAACTAGAAACTTGTACATTTATTCATACATGTTATATCATCAGTGGGATTGAAAATAGATTAATTCATACATGTAATAAATTAATTATGAATTGGATTCACAAATAATAATTAAAAATAAAGTGTGTTTTTTTGTTTTTTTTTGTGATTGATTCTTATTTATTAAAATCTAAATTATAAGCTGATAATAGACACATTGAAACCATCCCTCAGTGACCACGATATATCAATAATTTTATTCCTTTAATATAACATTCATACACCTACTAGCTTCATTGATTGATTAAATGTATATTTAAAAAAATATTTTTGTTCGATTATATATCATTTCTATGATTGGGGGTTGTGAAGATATTTCTTCAATAACACTTGTAGTGAAATTGATGATTACAACACAAAATGATAAAACATTTGGATTACTATCATATATAATATCCCTTAATCAAGTGGTGAATAAGATTATTTCCATAATCCATATGAAATAGTTACCCAATAACACTTATCAAAAGTGACAAGTTTTTTGTCGATTTTTTCAATAATTATTCTCATGAATAATCTTAGAATGATCATCATTATACTTCATTTGTCAAAAATTTTATTATTAGAAATCATGTACTTAATCTCATCCTCTACCTTGGACTCCACATCGTTCTCTGCGACTACCTCCTACTCCAAGTCAGTCTCTAAATCTGAATCTTCTTCTTCATCTGTGTGTGCCTCCACCTCTATCTCTACCTATAACATAACATCCACCTTCACCATCGTAATTTCCTAAAAATTTTATTTTTTTCATGTCATCACTTACAAAAAAATTTCATCCATTATTATTCTTGTTTAAAAAACAGATAAAAAATAATATATAAGCCTTATGAAACTATTTCATCCAAACATAAATATATTTCCCAGTTCATAACATTTACTAGATTATAATCATAGCCAATAATAACATAAATTTGATTTAAGAAAACATTATAACAAAAAGTTAATTGGCCACAAATTTCTAGACAAATTTGTTCTTTCTTTTAAATATCCTGTTTCTTGGAAATATTGATAGTATTTAGAAAATATTGATAAAAAATGATATAGAAATATATTTAATGAAACGGTAATTACCTTCAGAAATTATCTATTGGGGGATGGTTGTCTTTTTATGCTCTAGTATTTCACCCAAACATTTGAAAACATAATATCCTTAATTGATGTAAATAGTTAGGATTCCCAGATTGTCTCCGATCAGCATCTAGTGCACCGAAAAATAAAATACAATTAATTAATTTAAAAAGGGAAAAAAATTTCATGTGATTATATTTTATAGTTTTGTCATTTCATTGTAGGAATAATAAAGATTCTGGAATCTGATAATTTTGTTAAAATCCATTGAGTATCTCACTTTTTTCTTATCAATTGTTTCATTATCAAAATTCAGTTCTGTTGTAGGAATGATACATAGATTAATGAACCTGAATAGTTCTTCACATGATCATCCAATTATATATTTGTAATATAAATTTCTAATTAAAATATTAGTAGTTATTAACATTATTAAACATATTATCTCACTATTTGGATAGTTGTTTTATTAAAATGAACCCTAGGAATGTATTCAAAACTAAGACACTGAACCATTCATGCTTGAGAATCCAATTTAGTGTTTGGAGTCCATTTTCATTATTTAATGAATCTCTATATGTTAATTATAAATAATTAATAAAATAAATATTTTAATACATAAATGTGCTCTCTATATGAATTTTTAATGATAGTAAATTTGGGTCCTGAATAGTAGGGATAAGGTACTCTTGGAAGGTTGTTTTGTTTTCTTTGTCGATTCACTAGATTTTATGGATTGGACCTTCTGTTTCTCCTCTAATTTATCTTGTTATGATATCATAAATCACATCAGACCCTTCATCATAAAATTATATTGGTTCTCTATATGTGATAAATTGTTAATTATGTATGTCATGTATCTTTATACGATTAGATGAATATGATATGAATGCTCCAATATGATCAATGATTTTTGTAACATTCTGACCATCAAGAAGATCATGCTAAATATTATTCAGATCATGATATATCTAAATACCGACCCACTTGTGATCTTTTCGAACGTCTTGATAGTGTATCTTCTCTCCAAGTATATAATACATTGTACCCATCACATCATTTGGGTGACTTGTTGTTGACAAATACAAATTCAATGCAGATGTATCCTATAAAATTATATTAATATAAATATATCGGATGATGTTTGATTTAAATTTTAGAGTAAGAATAAGCAGAAAATGTTTTACCTGGGTAAGGGAGGAGGTTTATGGGAATGAATGGCCTGAAAGATAGCGTGAACATTTGGTTCATGTATATATATTTGTTCCTCCCTAGTTTGTTTAGATCCTTTCTAACAAATTAGTATGAAAAATCATAACACAAAATAATATATTACAATGAGACTTTTTGGGTATGAAATCATCTAACCATAATATACGTATCATCATGTGGATTTATCATCTCAAAATATTTTCAAGGAGATGCACCAAAACATAATACTCTACATAACCATATTGTTCATTCCACATCAATGCTACTAAAATTATCTTTTATTTAGGTATGATAATTACTGATTATTATGTTTAAATAATATAAAAAATATGAACATATATATATATATATATTTAATATTTTTATAAATCATAAAAAATTACAACTATGAAATACTTACACATACTTCCCACAATGTTTTTGTGTTTTCACAAAATATTTTACCCTCCTTATTTACGCAATTTTAATTCCCTAAAACAAGACACAGGATGGATGTTACATTATATATTTAGTCAAAAATATTTATATAAAAAAGAAATATTTTGTTTATATTAGATAATTTGAATTTAATAGTTGATTTAAAATACACACAAAATTATTCTCTATTGAACTGTACCACATCCTTTCTTTTTGAATGGTTTATGTGGATTTTGATGCATGATTTTAATTTTCAACACTCTTTTTCTATTTCATAAATTGCATTTTTGTAATTATGTAGGAGAAAATAAATAATTTAAAATCATCTAAAATGCACATGAAATGATTTATCATTGCAACTCTTATTGAAATAAGTCCATATTTCCTTCTTTATAATGTGTTTATAACTAACTATTGGGGGGACATTATATTCCCCTAAAAATCACTATGTTGTTACTTCATAAGATCTGTCAGGAATAATCTAGGGGATTTTTAAATGTCCATTAAGACAAATTTCATATGGAAATCTTCTTAAATAATATAACTCTAACAAATAATAATGATAATTAAATTAACGTTTCATTATAGAATTTGTTATTAAAATATATATAGTATGTTATAGCATTACCATAATATATTTACAAAGTATTTCCCTTAATAATGTTTGGATGTGGCCCCAGTATTCAATATAAATCATCACATTCATCAACATTGTTATCCCATGATAAATAACGAGCATTAAAATTTTGGAATTAATATGATGGCTATGTTTATTACAACCTTTGAAAAATCTTATACCCTAAAATACTACCTTAATAATTTTATTGACCACAATGATACTGAGCCTTTATTGTCAGTTTCATGTAAAAATTGTTTATACCCTAATAATTATGTTTTTTCATTATAAACTGCATTTTTTTCCAAGGTATTGGTAACATCAACAGGTGAAGAAGACACAATATGCATGAGTAGTTCATAATTTTGATAATAATAACAGTATCATAAAATTCATGAATAAAAGTTCATATTATCTTGTATCCTTCAAGATATTTTTTAATGTAATGAACATTGTTATAATACATAATTAATCTAGTAAAACTAACCATCACTACCATTATATAATTCATCCTTATATTCATGGTTGTCTTCCATGTCTTGAACATGGATTAAGAACCTTATTTTTTATTTTAAATCTTCCCTTAATTGGGTTAACAAATTTATATGATGGAATATGTCATGAACCTTTATAATGGGGCCCATGAAGTGACTGCCCAAGACCACCACCAATATTCCATTGGCTGGAGACTGATAGTGGGTATATATTTCACTAATGGGAGGCATTGCCTATGTACATTTACACATGCACACATATCCATGCCCAAAAAATGATTAAATTTAAGAACCACTAAGTAACGAATACATCCATATATCTAAATCCCAAAACTAATGTATGACATGATGTAATGTAAATGAAACATGGAAAATACAATCTCACCATAGATTTCATAACCACATTTCATGTATTGTGGTCTTAAGCAGTAGGAACACACCTCAATATATCCAGTCTCATAAAGAGTAGATTTTTTCTAGTCTAACAACAAACCTATCAAAATTATATCATAATAAAAAGACATTACATGTGTTGGAAAATACCATATAGGGGTGAGTATAAAAATACTCAATAGGAAATCCTGAAACCACAATGAAGTGCAAACAAATGAATGTATAGTAAGTAGAAGACATGTTTATGCCTATTGCACATATAACAAAAATATCCAAATATACCCAATACAAGATACACATACTATAATTAAAACACAAACATAGTACAACAAATTTTGATTTCATTTTGAATATTCCACGAAGCACTCATATGATAGATCACATTCCTGGGTTTGATAACATTGATGACATCCAATCGAGAGGTCCTACTCATTGGTTCTCTCCCTGATAATGATACATTGATTACTAAAACATATTATTATAAATAGATTAGGATCACATTTAGGTTCATCTATTGATATGAAGGACTCAATATAAATCAACCCGCTATGTAGTGTATTGGTTCTCGTGTTGTGTTGGTCATTTTGATACCAAGAACTCCACATAGGACATGTAGATGAATATATTATACCACTATAGGTTACATGATGTAATTCAAAAAAAAATATATCAAGGATGTATTTATAAATATATCATAGTTCTAATAGTTTGAAACTATTCACACAAACCATAACAGAATTGATAAAGGGGATCAACCATAACAAAACGTGTCCAGGATATAGTGGGAATGATTTTCAAGACATGTAGAAAGGGGTACACGACATGTAGTTACGGTACAAACCATTTCCCATTACCCATGGGTACATCTTGTGTCATTAAAATCATGTTTTGTAGAAGATTACATGTCATGTGAAGGGTTTACACAACATGTCCCTATTTCCGAGTTCCGCTCATATACTCACATTGTGTTCTAGTACACGACATCGGCCCATGTATCCATTCCCATGTACCAATAAATGGGGTATACCATGTACATGGACCATGCCATGAAATTTATGAGATAAAATTATATTTAAGAAACCCATGTACATACACCCTATGTCCATGTACTCCTTCAAGACCATGCATAGTTATTCAAGGGGGCTATACGCCATGTAATCATGGAATACATGTTGTTTGTGCTTGGTTTTTTTTGAACTCATCTTCTTCCTTAGGGTCACACTAATTGATCAAGAGGAATTTTTTATGGTGTTTTCTTTTCATTTAATCACCATATATTATTTCTTAAAGTCATTTCATCACCAAATAAATGAGATTCATATTCATGATCCGCCCGCAAAATTGGTTAATTTTTTTTCTGCCGAAAAACACTGAAGAATGAGTATTAAGGTATCCATAACCTTATTAATAACTATATCTCTACATTAAATCGTATTTTCCTTATTAATTATATAAATTTGATATTAGATTATTTCACTAATAATCGGTTGTGCAACGATCAACTGATAGGGTTTTCTCGTGCCACCGATCATGAAAAGAAAGAATGCGACAATGTGATGAATGGGGGGGGAGAAAAGTTAAACAACAAAGTAAAAGAATGAAAGTAGATCAATATTCTTGTACATATTTATATTTTTCCATTTTAATGAAAAAAAATAAACAAATAATCTGAAATATTAATCTCCTTTCCAAACCGCACAAAAATAACCCCTACCAGAAATATGATCGAACCATGGATCAATCATTTCATTTATTGAGTCACATTCATCATGGAAATCCTGAATATAGAAAATATTGATGCACATTCCCTGCCACAATTTTGATAGGTCTATGATGTATAATGAACTATTCACCTTCATTGAAATAATTTGTAATTTCTATTACGTGTTGATTATCGATCCATGATCATTAACCGATTGTTACAATGAATTATTTTGAGTTTTTCTACCGCATATATCTTGAGATTATAGGGTTGTGAGGATAACACCAGATCTCAATATAAATATTTTTTTTTTATTTATGGTCATTTCATCGACAATGTGAATAAAAATAATTCCATTACATAATTTTATACATTTTAGGCATACATATGTTTTTCATAAACAACCCATGCCGACCTATGGTAGTTCATTCCTACTGTAAAACCTTCATTTTGAAATCAACGAATCAACCGTAATTCATATCTAGACATCCATTTATATTATATTCCACATTTATAGGAACACCATGCAAGTTCTATTTAATATTTCGATGTTTTCAAACATTTCATCAAGGAAACCCTGGCCGAATATTTTAACAATGTATTATCTCTTGATCTCTAAATTAATATATATGTAATATTAAAAAAAAATACAATAAAAATCAAAGACATTAAATTATAAACTACAAGGGACATTATATCTTTGAAAAAACAGAACTACTGTTACTCAAAAAGATGTGAAAGATTTGTATGAATTTGATCCTCACACTTCCTAGTGCTCTTTTGGAGATTCTAATTCTACCAGTAGACACAAACCAAAGGAATTTATCTCCCATTATGGATACTTTCTCATAATTTCTCAATCAAAAATTGGTAATCGTGATTTGTCACATGGAATATATCTTCTATGCATTCTAGTTATAGAGGTTGAGCTATCTGGTATTCCAACATTCTAACTCTACGATGTATATATAAATGGTTTATGAACCGTATAGTTTCCACTCTATCCAAATCCATGTTATCCACATAAATGTGAAACCCATAGGAACACATGGTCTTATTCCTCAAAATTCAAAGTCATTTGTCACGGATTAACATATGACATTTGTATGATCTATTCATTATTATCCCTCTCTTGGATTCTTGGCACATTCTGTAGTTTCTCACACCAACTTTGGGGCCACAACATACACTCTACTAGGCCAATCAAGTAAATTTGTGACCTGCTGGGTCATCCATACAATTCATTGAATGGAACCATACTGATGTTGGAATGGTAACATTTGTATATATAAACTCCACCAATGGTATGTGATCCTCCCCACTATATCCCAAATCAAACATGAAATGTTATAGAATGACCTCTATAAAATGAATAATATGGTATGTCTAGATATCATTTTGTGGGTGAAATAATCTTCTTATGCATAAAAGGGTCTCAAATTACTCATGTAATACCTTTAAAATGTAAGATGTAAATAAATAATCACGAAATGAAACATTTTATATGTATCTCTATGAATTCTATCTATCCCTTGAATGTAGTACCATCCCATGATCTCTACGTAACTCTGATCTCATATGGCTAAGAAGTGGGCGGACATGGTGAGTTAATCAATGATCACATAGATGGAATCATGTCCCCTGGGAATATGTGGAAATACCAACAAGTATTCCAAATACATCCCTTCACACATCCAATCTAGATCCTTAAGGGGTTTAGCTAATTCATTTGGATCGTGTTTCTAAGCATTTACATGATAGAAAGTAAGGAATTGAGTGAAAATATATGCTACTCTTGTCTTCTTCATTGGCCACAAAAATTGATTTCATAGGTTCTTATATATATATATATATGACCCTCATATATACCATCAAATGATATGTAGGAATGTGTCCCAGAAACTCTTCCCTTTAATGTCTCTAGTACCATCATGCATCCTATGAAAATAACTAAATTCTTCGCATATTTTTTAAAATACATCTAGAGAAGTTCCTATAGATATCTTATCCCATAGGGTATAACAATTGGTATAAACAAGATGTTCCTCTCAGAATTTATGTAAGAGCTGAGGGGTGAAAACCATGGAATGGAAATGAGCATATCCCTCTCCTTCCACACGATATAATTGGAACGAGACCAACTTCTATGATTCCTCATTAAACAAATGTGAACTATATCTTCTAATAAGTACATATAATACCACATTCCCCTTCATAGGGGTATAGAAAAATTCAAATTCATAATCCTGGAGGTACCATATCCATTGAACCTACCTCATGTTATGATCTTTCTGAGAGATGATGTACTTCAGACTCTTGTGATCACTATAGATAATAATCTGTTCACCCTTTATGTAGTGTCTCTACATCATAAATGAAAATATTACTATTTCTAATAGAATATCATGGATAGTGTAGTTATAATCATGTAGTCTCAATTGACATGAACCACAAGAAATCACTACTTTCTACTACATCAGAACACAAGAATGCCCGATTCATGATTCATCACTGAACTCCATGTACTAGACACCCTACTTAGTAAATCTCAAAATGGGAGTGGTGGAGAAACAATGCTAGAAGTGTTGAAAATCCTACATGAACATTTCTGTCCATGTGACTTGCTTCCCATTTGAGTCAATTATTTCTTGGTTTCTGATAATTTTCAAAAATTATGTATGAATATTTTGTAATAACCTACCTACCCAAGGAATATTCTCCCATCATTCACGCTGTTATGTGGCTCTCATCATAAAGCTACCTCAACCTTGGCTGGGTCCACTACTACTCCATCCACTAAGATAATATTTCCTAGAAACTGGATAGCATGAATCAATAAATGGAACATCATGATTTTTATGTAACACTATTTCTCTCTCATTATAGATATATCATTCCTATTATGTCGTGTCTTCCCCTCTGTGAAAGTTTATTACACATGTAAATTATTGATGAAGACTACAAATTTTTTTATGTAAATATGAATGATATAGTTCATGAATCCCAAGAACAATGTTGGGAAATTATTCATTCCAAATGGAATCACCATGTACTCATAGTGATCATAGAGTCATTGGAATGAAATATATGTAATATCCTCATCTCTTACTCACAATTGGTGATATCCTAAAACGAGGTCGATATTTCAGAACCATTGTGACTCTCTCAAATAATCAAATTGCTCTTCAATCCTCGATAGTAGATACATATTCTTCATGGCCACCAGGTATAATAATCGGTAGTCCACAAACAAACTCATGCTTCTGTCATCCTTATTGGAAAGCAAAACATGCGCTACCTAGGGAGAATTATTGGGAATCAAGAATCCCTTCCTATGTGAGCACTCCAACGGCTCCCTCAGACTATGAATCTCAGGGGGCGAGAGATCCAATATGTCAAGTTATATATTAGTTTTTTTCTAGGGTGTATATCAATGCATAATTCTACATCTCAACCGATATGTAAAAAAGGAACATCTTTAGGAGAGGTATCCTTATACTCTGCAACTACAGCCAGAAATTGCAAACTCATAAAATAGACTGCACAAAGGGTTTGTCTAGCCATTTTATGAGTAATTGACTGTACCCTCCTATGAATGATTCCAACCTTAAATTCTTGGGTTCTCATTCCACCACAAAGGAAAACCTAGTTCCTTTACTGTGGAAACACCACACCCTTTGCGTAAAACAAATTAACTAGACCTGAAATGTATATGACAAATCCATTCTAAGAATGATTCCATAAGTCCTCAATGCTACAAACAATATATTATAACAGATACACTCCCCAACAAGAGTCTGGTTGCACTGCCAAAACATGTGTCTGATCTTTGATTATTCTTTAGTTGGAGTCTCCAAGGGTATGGGTCTAATCAATGGTTTAAATAAAATCTCTATGTCGTGTACATGGTATGTGGGAAAAATGTAATGGGTAACTACTATATCTATTATTACTACGGATAAATAAAAAAGATATAGATCATTCCTTCCATAATTCCATGTTCTCTTGGGTCATTACCACAAACTGCCAACTGTTATCCCCACCCCTATCCTCCAGCTCCCTGAACCTAGAATGATCTATATAGTGGTGGCGGTGGTAACTAGTTGAAATATATATCACCTCCTAATGCTCTTCCATCTCTACTACCACCATGTCATCGTATGCATCTACAAAGTCTTATCATTTTCTCCACCTCAGCGGTATATCTACATTCTTTCTATTGGTTTTCTAATGATTTAAACCATCTTGAGGAAGATGTCCCCTTCCATCATATGAATAGAAACGCCTGTCTTTATGATTAATGGATCCACACTTTGATCCCTGAACTACATATATACAATCCTATGAAATATTCCATAAACATATCCCACATCCAAGTCCTTGATACTAACATCCTCTTTTTGATTTTGAGGAATCTACTCATTCATTTCCATCGCTGATAGTCACCACCTAGATCACCCCATCTAATAGGATTTCAACAAAAAAATCCCACTCAATCACTACGAAATAAGCAGGGATACATAAGGGTATTACACGAGATCATATGTCTCTATGAATACCATTCTCTACAGATCGAGTTCTTATGTACTTATCTCAAACCATATCCATCATCTAATTTGAATAGTTGGTAAGCATTGAGAAACAATAAACCACTAACATGCATCCCTGCTTGAGTTTTAGAAGATCATGAATATGCAGATCCCTCAGTATAACTAGTGATAAATATTATCTAAATATGAACTCAAACTCTGCCAATGAAAGTTTCACCTCATCATAGTTCTGGGTAAGCAATATCCACCATCTCCCTACTGATCTGTGGAGGAGGCTCACCACCAAGACCAATATTTGATCTGATGATGTCTGAACTATATTGAAAACTCAGGTCACTACCTCAAGATAGTCCATAGAATCATGTGGTTTAGTCTCACCTCATAAACTGATAGATCTCTACCATGAAAATTTTTGAAGCACACTCAGACATGGTACATATCTGTTGTAACTACGGGAACAATTTGATGATCACTATGTAGTGGAGTGGTTGGTGCACCACCCAATGATAGCATCTTAGGAAATGGTTCTATTATAGAAGCCTCGTCATTGGGGGGTTCATCCTCAGTATCATGATACTAAATCGTAGTTGAAATGCCTCATAGAAGCATCCAAAAAGTAAAAATGATGTACCACAATAAATGATTATATATGGAATGATGAGTTAAGAAGGACAATAAAACCCACAACCCAGTACAATATGATTCAAAGTTAAATGTTTTTACTATAATTAACCATATCATGTATTAACTATAAGAGTATAAGATCACAGTGTAGGTGAATAGATACGTTTTTCATCACACTAATGATTGTTTCCCTAAACTAAATGATGAATTCAAAACACCATGTATTGTTTCCTCAAACAATCCAATTAGACTCCCAGTCCAAATTTAGAACATACCCCCTCTAAAAAAACTCTTCCACAACCCGTCATAATGGGGCCTGTGTCATGAATCCCCAATACCACAACCATTAGACCATATTATTTTGACTAGAACCAAGTTTTCATATCACTTTCATAAGAGGAATTTCCTATATACCTATACACATACACATATCACCATGCACAAAAAATACTGAAATGTAAAATCCACTAAGTAAATAATTCATGTATACATAAAAATATCATAACCAATGTATGATAGGAAGTATTGTAATGTTAGTAGGTCCAAATAGAAGACCACTATAATGAGTCTATAATCACAAATACAACCTATATTTAATGGTTATGTGACTATTGTCTGAAGCTGCAAGAACACACCTCAGTCTATCAAGTATCACAAAAAACTGTATAGTCCTCATCTACCATGTAACACCCCAAGATTTCATAGTGTGTTATTTCTTCAAAATAATTCAATAACTTGCACTACACGCAACACCGAGTTCAATCACACCATGAATTACAAAAAAAAATCCATTCAAAAGAGGTTATGAATAGTATTATCTAAATTTTAAACTTTATATAATCCTTATAATTTTAGAATCCATATTATGAGTTTCTTAGATATAATGCAAGAACAAATTCATTTTCATTATTGCACTTTTATCAACTTTTAATAGCGAACCCTTTTTAAATACAATATTTTAAACTTTTTGACTAAATGGGGACATAAAAAAAAAATTAAAATGAAACATCCCAAGCTTCCACGGTACGCTTTCCTTCGAATAATGCGATAGCGTGTGTTGTACGCAACCTCGAGTTCTAACACACACCACAACTAATTAAACTAGCCGTTGTGAATAGTAATACCTAATTTTTGAAATCATATATATTCTATATTTCCAAATGGACTTCATTTTTGGATTCGTAATATCAAAATTAGCCTAGGGTGAAATTTTGGTACATTTCGGATAACTTTCATATTTTGATGAATAGTGAAAATTTCTAAATTTTAATTAAAAACAACTTTTTTAATAAAAATAATTAATAGTGATAAATTATGAATTTGAGTGGTTTTAAAGTATATTTTGAATATATTTTTACCATTCAATTTAATGTTTATCATTGGACATAATTTTACAATTAAACCGAACATAAACAAGTGTCAATCTTTTGATAGTTATTATCTCTTAAAAACACGCTTTTTGTTTTAACAGCGGGAATTAATTTTAAATTAATTTCTGCCACTTCTGTGTTTTGAATTTAGGAAAATGGATTCCATATTTGGAATCAGGATGTCCAAATTATGTAAATAGGTAACTTTTATTTTTAGACATTTTGAATAATTACTGCGGTAAATATTTTATTTACCATGGTTAAAGGGTAAATCCGGTAAATAAGGGTTAAACAAATAATATTATAATAATACAAAATTACCCTAAAACGTGTCTTAACCCTATTGGTTGATACATGGTCGACCATGGGCATCTTTGTGTCAATTTTGGGACCCCATGGATCCACTAGTAAGTGATAATGACACTTTATTTTAATTAAGTTAAAATGAATACAAAAATGACACAAGCATATATCTTTTAGAAGAACAATTTTTACATAGGGTTATACATGTTGGATTTTCGATTATAAATATTCATTAGAAAGATAAAAAGATTTCCTACATAATGATATTTTATTTATAATTTTTAAACAATAAATAAGATATTTTATTTATGACACAATGATGATGCAGTAATTACTATAATAGTGAAAAATTAAAATAATTGATATTATAAATACCCAACTAAATATAATATGAAACTTTTAATGAATTAAACTAATTTTCTAGGCTAATATGATATATTAGGATTGAGTTAATGGACGTTTTTTGAAGTAATCAATCTTTTATGAGTTTCACAAAAATCAACTATTGAATAGTGTCAAAATTGACATAAAAGAGTTCTTAAAACAAATATTATATTATTAATTGATATTAAATTCCTAAAAATCTAAGGTTCGGCCAAGAGACTTATATTATGACAGGTTAATCATTAATGGACCACTTGGGGGTCGCTTGGATGTATATAGTAAGTTTATTAACCATATTATATAAAAATACAAAGAGACATTGTAAAAGTGAAACTAATTAACTTAGAGTTAATACTTAAAGATAAGGTTAATATAAGTACCCAAACCTGTCTAAATTCTATTGGATGAGTTGTTTTCGACGTATCCCCACCTCATCCTTTGAATAGTCAACTTTGGAGCCTTTAGAAACCGAATATGAATTTATTATAAATTAATATTTCTAGTTTTTCCAAAGGTGCCTCTCACCCCTCTTATAAAAGGGCACTCCTCCTTCTCATTTCTTCACACCTCTAAAGCCTTTTGGTTCGGCCAAACTCTGCCCAAATACTCTCCCAAAATACCTCAATACAACCTAGAGGCCTTATTTTGATCAGAAAGCCAACCTAAGGAGCCCTTTTGATCAAATCAAAAGGAAGAACCCGAAGAAGAGGTAATGATCTCACCACCCTTTTCTAAGTTCATTTCTTCTTCCACTTCTTCTTCCTTTGTTCTTACCATTCTGAAATAATAACTCCAGTATCTCACATATACTGTGATGTTATTATAAATATTGTACAATCATATTCAGTATTCTATCCACCCTTTGAATAACATGTCACCATACGTGCGTACGTACGGCTTACCGTCTCCACGTCGTGGTGTAATTGTTATTCAATATAATATTATTTGGATGGGTATAATAATGATGTGTAACTCATGTAAATAATAAATATAACATGTTAATGATTCTGTATATATGATATACCATCCATTTATATATTATTTTAATATCAAAAGAATGATATTGTCGCTCGTGCGTACGTACGGACTACCGTCTCCACGAACGCGATGAGATTCATTCTCCATCGTAACCATTAAAGCGTAATTATCATTTTATGATTTAAAAATGATGTTTAAGGACTTGATATCATTCTGGATATGAATAATATACAACCTATCCTTTACAAACATGTCTTACGTAACAAAACATATGAAAGAAAACAAGTAAGTTAACACCCGAAACAACGATAATACTAAGATATTATTATCAAATCAATATTAAAAGATCATATATGATATCATATTAATGTATATGATTCTTGTATAATTTAATAACAATTATTTCACCATTATACAGGAGGTTAACCTACCACAACCAAGGAAAAGTACAAGGTAAGGGTTATTTCACAATCTCTTGATTATCCGAGGTTGTTTATATGTAATAATCTACTGGGATCTCTTTATCATCCACATCCATGTTTCTTAAATATGTATTTCAAAACATTTTTACTATTTACTAGAATATGAGTTAAAGTCATTTATACCCTTTTTGACTTTTATAAGTGTTTTATAAAGGAATCTTTCCGTCATTTTCAAAACAAGGTCCCTTTTTAACCTTTTCGACAGAATTAAGGTAAGAATGTTTTTTTTAACTTATACGGCTGGTGCGGCTAATTTCCGCCGTTATAAAATCTTAAAAACTTCCCTTACAAGCTTATAAGAATATTTTCAAAGAAAATGTTTTATTTTATATGGATCTTAAATGATTTCAAAATAAAAAGAGATATTTCTTTAAAAAGAATTTTGATTTCATCTATGTCAACATCCTTTGATGGATTTTACGCTTATTTGAAGTTGATTTATTATAATACAAAGCTTCTATATTGTATTGAAGGTTTTGTGATATGTTTGACTATGGATGTGCTATTTTTATACCATTCATATTTTATGGTGAAATTATTGACGTTTCGTATGCTAGTTTTAATACGAATGTTTATGTTATGTTTAAACCTTTTCATATGGGAATGCATTGGACTTAATAAGTGACGGGTGGAGCCTGCTATAGCTCCTCGATGCATCGGTAGGTCTCATGAGACAAACTAGTGTCTTGGCACAAGGCCTTGACAAAATCTTATTTGTAGTCTTGGCACGAGGCCTTGGCTATGTGGTTATGATAGTCTGGAATTATGCATTCCAACATTATGAAAGTGGTTATTGATTTTTGCATGTGATTATTCGATTAGTAGAATATCCATGTGAGTAAGTAAATGGCATTATTTCATTTTATTTATGTCATACCATGTTGAAAGTTCATGTTTGAAAGGCTTTTGTTTTAGTTATACATTGCCTTAAAAGTTTATTCTTATTTATGAAAGTTTCCGCTATATTGTTATCCTTACTGGGCATTTGAGCTCACCCCTTTTCTATGTTTTATTTTTCCCAGGAAGTGAAGAAGTAAGTTATGAATGACCTGTAGGGATATTATGAGGGGTTAATAGTCTGGATATCAAGACTTTGTTGTTGTAGTAGTTTTTCACTTTGAAATGTAATGTAAAACTTTATGATTATATCTAGTGTTTCCAAGGCTACTAAACCAATCGGTCTTTCGGGATTTGATCTTTCTTGTGATCATGCCAATGTTACGAAGTAATGCACCGACTCCGGGTAGCTGGGGTCGGGGCGTTACAGTTGGTATCAGAGGAAGTTTAGTACAAACCTTGGAAACTAGATTTAGATAAACTCTGATTAGAGCACGTAGACCTAAGATGAACTTTGAGGATTAGTATAGAAGAACTTCCTAAAATTTTGGTATTGTAGAGATTTTGTGAGTTTTCCGAGCAATACATCCCTGTCTGGATACGAGCAGGTAGAGGCGGCTCTGGCACAGATGTACCTAGGGGTAAAACCCGAAAACACCGCTTTGAGCTAGACTCGAACGGGAACTGGTGCATGACAACAGGCCTTGCTGCACTCTTGGTTACGACACTCCCGGGGGATATGCTTAGGATAACTCTCATTTTCTTTACAAATCATTATGAAGGGTTTATGAGTATATACTTCCTCAAAGAAAACATTTTTATGATTATGGATTATATCCATAAATAGTTCAATTTATGTTAAGTGTTTTATAAGTATGGGATTATGTATTTTGATTCATAAACTGATCTAGTTTATGCCATTGTTTAGAAATGGCGCCCAGTAGAAGGAATGAGGACTCCAGCAATGCACATGATCCAAAGAGAAGGAAGGATCATATCTTTCATGGTCTTAAGCTAGAATTTATAAGAGAAATAGTCTCCAATGTATTATCATCATATGAAGAAATAATATCATGTGTTGATAAGATATGTAAAGTATTTACTGAGTCCTATGGCTTTGAAGGGAATCAAGAGAAGAAAAGGATGGAAGAGAGAAAGATGGATAAAGGGAAAAGGAAAAAAAAGAATTTTCCCATATGTGGTAACTGTGGAAAGAAACACCCTGGAACTTGCCTGAAAGGAATGGGAGTTTGTTATAAGTGTGGAGGAAAAGGGCACAAAGTACGTGACTGCAAGGGTAAGAAAATGGTTTCAAATGTACAATGCTTCATTTGCAAGGAGTTTGGACACTAGGCGAACCTATGTCCCAGTCATCAGAATATGCCGCAAATGATGTTATTGGATAATAATCAAGTTATGATACTACCACAGATGAAGAGGAATGATTAGAGTTCTTATGTTGATTATGTCAACTGAGTGTTGTATCAACAATGTACTTGTTATAATAATTATGGAGTATATAAGGATTGTACTACAGTACTATTTCATTAAGGACTTGAGATTGTGTGGAACAAAGAAAAGTGACTCAATAGCAGAATAAATTTTTGGAAAATATATGGTTAAGAGAATGATAAATCATAATATAGTTCTGATACTGAGGTAGTGATTTTGGAATAATATGTGATTGTTTTGGATAAATTATATTGGATATTCTTGACTACCCTGAAACTGATTAATGATTTGGGGTTTAAAACATTTTTGGATTAATGAAGTATATCCAGCTTTCTATATGGAATAAGGGAGCATGAATGTAATCAATAAGGAATATGGTAATTCGGGATGTTTCAGTGTATTAAAAGAATACATGATGAAGGTATTCATATGCTATTACGGGGTAAAAAGGATCTATATTATGTTTACCTTCCTTATAAATGTTGGACTGTGAGTTTGGACAGAAGTATTTTGGATAGTTCTAGTTTGGATTATTTTGGATTACCATAAAAGGAAAACCCGGAGGTCGGGCGGCAACCCGTCGCGTCCGGCAAGGCTGCGTGACTTGAACCCGCAACCGAAGGGCGACAAGGGTGTATCACCTACCACTGGCCCACGAGATGTCCTGGATTAAATAATGTAGTTTTTATTAAAAGATCTTGTAGATGAATTATAAATTCGTTTATTTTGGAACCCTATACGAATAGTGTAAATAGAATTTTTACGTTCTATTATCTTTTAGAGTGAAAGATGAGTTTGTGGTAGAAATTTATTAATGGATAAAACTCTAATTATAAAGTAAGTATATCTCCTTATGATCTTATCCAATCTCATAAATAAATTCCTCAACATTAATAAAAGGAACTTAGAACAAAAATGTTGTCCTAGATGGTACCTTAAATCATCACTAATTTATGGCTTTGGGATTTTTGGCCTTTTCATAGCCATGTTCTCTACCACTCTCCATCAGATAATTGATGGTTAGATTTCTCCTCCATATCCATATTTTCCTACATGGAACCCTAGTATGTGTTATGTTCGGTAATCTTCATACTTTCCACCCTTTGTTTAAAATAGAGGCCTCATTAATTCATTTTTCGATGTGGGATTTCAACTATGATATTTTGAAACGTCAAAAATGTGTTATCCTAATACCCTATGTTTTGTTGAACCGATGGTATTTCAAATCATCATAGATTGATGAATTTAAGGACCTCAATTTTACACTTGTTTGTGATTGATGACCTCAATCAATACCTATAAATATTTACGTCTTTCCTCCAATTATATGTCTCTAATTGCCACCAATGTTCTCCTAATCGAGATCATAATTTGGTGGTAACCCTTTCATTTCTCTTTTCCTCATATTAAGACTAAATTTTAGTAACCCAATTTCCGATGTGGGTTTTCCCACAAAGATATTTTCTATTTTCAACCTTTTATTTTCGAAGAACAATTTCAAATTGCGAGGACGCAATTTATTGAAGGAGGGGAGAATGTAACACCCCAAGATTTCATAGTGTGTTATTTCTTCAAAATAATTCAATAACTTGCACTACACGCAACACCGAGTTCAATCACACCATGAATTACAAAAAAAAAATCCATTCAAAAGAGGTTATGAATAGTATTATCTAAATTTTAAACTTTATATAATCCTTATAATTTTAGAATCCATATTATGAGTTTCTTAGATATAATGCAAGAACAAATTCATTTTCATTATTGCACTTTTATCAACTTTTAATAGCGAACCCTTTTTAAATACAATATTTTAAACTTTTGGACTAAATGGGGACATCAAAAAAAAATTAAAATGAAACATCCCAAGCTTCCACGGTACGCTTTCCTTCGAATAATGCGATAGCGTGTGTTGTACGCAACCTCGAGTTCTAACACACACCACAACTAATTAAACTAGCCGTTGTGAATAGTAATACCTAATTTTTGAAATCATATATATTCTATATTTCAAAATGGACTTCATTTTTGGATTCGGAATATCAAAATTAGCCTAGGGTGAAATTTTGGTACATTTCGGATAACTTTCATATTTTGATGAATAGTGAAAATTTCTAAATTTTAATTAAAAACAACTTTTTTAATCAAAATAATTAATAGTGATAAATTATGAATTTGAGTGGTTTTAAAGTATATTTAGAATATATTTTTACCATTCAATTTAATGTTTATCATTGGATATAATTTTACAATTAAACCGAACATAAACAAGTGTCAATCTTTTGATAGTTATTATCTCTTAAAAACACGCTTTTTGTTTTAACAGCGGGAATTAATTTTAAATTAATTTCTGCCACTTCTGTGTTTTGAATTTAGGAAAATGGATTCCATATTTGGAATCAGGATGTCCAAATTATGTAAATAGGTAACTTTTATTTTTAGACATTTTGAATAATTACTGCGGTAAATATTTTATTTACCATGGTTAAAGGGTAAATCCGGTAAATAAGGGTTAAAAAAATAATATTATAATAATACAAAATTACCCTAAAACGTGTCTTAACCCTATTGGTTGATACATGGTCGACCATGGGCATCTTTGTGTCAATTTTGGGACCCCATGGATCCACTAGTAAGTGATAATGACACTTTATTTTAATTAAGTTAAAATGAATACAAAAATGACACAAGCATATATCTTTTAGAAGAACAATTCTTACATAGGGTTATACATGTTGGATTTTCGATTATAAATATTCATTAGAAAGATAAAAAGATTTCCTACATAATGATATTTTATTTATAATTTTTAGACAATAAATAAGTTATTTTATTTATGACACAATGATGATGCAGTAATTACTATAATAGTGAAAAATTAAAATAATTGATATTATAAATACCCAAATAAATATAATATGAAACTTTTAATGAATTAAACTAATTTTCTAGGCTAATATGATATATTAGGATTTATTTAATGGACTTTGTTCGAAGTAATCAATCTGTTATGAGTTTCACAAAAATCAACTATTGAATAGTGTCAAAATTGACATAAAAGAGTTCTTAAAACAAATATTATATTATTAATTGATATTAAATTCCTAAAAATCTAAGGTTCGGCCAAGAGACTTATATTATGATAGGTTAATCATTAATGGACCACTTGGGGGTCGCTTGGATGTATATAGTAAGTTTATTAACCATATTATATAAAAATACAAAGAGACATTGTAAAAGTGAAACTAATTAACTTAGAGTTAATACTTAAAGATAAGGTTAATATAAGTACCCAAACCTGTCTAAATTATATTGGATGAGTTGTTTTCGACCTATCCCCACCTCATCCTTTGAATAGTCAACTTTGGAGCCTTTAGAAACCGAATATGAATTTATTATAAATTAATATTTCTAGCTTTTCCAAAGGTGCCCCTCACCCCTCTTATAAAAGGGCACTCCTCCTTCTCATTTCTTCACACCTCTAAAGCCTTTTGGTTCGGCCCAACTCTGCCCAAATACTCTCCCAACATCCCTCAATACAACCTAGAGGCCTTAGTTTGATCAGAAAGCCAACCTATGGAGCCCTTTTGATCAAATCAAAAGGAAGAACCCGAAGAAGAGGTAATGATCTCACCACCCTTTTCTAAGTTCATTTCTTCTTCCACTTCTTCTTCCTTTGTTCTTACCATTCTGAAATAATAACTCCAGTATATCACATATACTGTGATGTTATTATAAATATTGTACAATCATATTCAGTATTCTATCCACCCTTTGAATAACATGTCACCATACGTGCGTACGTACGGCTTACCGTCTCCACGTCGTGGTGTAATTGTTATTCAATATAATATTATTTGGATGGGTATAATAATGATGTGTAACTCATGTAAATAATAAATATAACATGTTAATGATTCTGTATATATGATATACCATCCATTTATATATTATTTTAATATCAAAAGAATGATATTGTCGCTCGTGCGTACGTACGGACTACCGTCTCCACGAACGCGATGAGATTCATTCTCCATCGTAACCATTAAAGCGTAATTATCATTTTATGATTTAAAAATGATGTTTAAGGACTTGATATCATTCTGGATATGAATAATATACAACCTATCCTTTACAAACATGTCTTACGTAACAAAACATATGAATGAAAACAAGTAAGTTAACACCCGAAACAACGATAATACTAAGATATTATTATCAAATCAATATTAAAAGATCATATATGATATCATATTAATGTATATGATTCTTGTATAATTTAATAACAATTATTTCACCATTATACAGGAGGTTAACCTACCACAACCAAGGAAAAGTACAAGGTAAGGGTTATTTCACAATCTCTTCATTATCCGAGGTTGTTTATATGTAATAATCTACTGGGATCTCTTTATCATCCACATCCATGTTTCTTAAAAATGTATTTCAAAACATTTTTACTATTTACTAGAATATGAGTTAAAGTCATTTATACCCTTTTTGACTTTTATAAGTGTTTTATAAAGGAATCTTTCCGTCGTTTTCAAAACAAGGTCCCTTTTTAACCTTTTCGACAGAATTAAGGTAAGAATGTTTTTTTTAACTTATACGGCGGGTGCGGCTAATTTCCGCCGTTATAAAATCTTCAAAACTTCCCTTACAAGCTTATAAGAATATTTTCAAAGAAAATGTTTTATTTTATATGGATCTTAAATGATTTCAAAATAAAAAGAGATATTTCTTTAAAAAGAATTTTGATTTCATCTATGTCAACATCCTTTGATGGATTTTACGCTTATTTGAAGTTGATTTATTATAATACAAAGCTTCTATATTGTATTGAAGGTTTTGTGATATGTTTGACTATGGATGTGCTATTTTTATACCATTCATATTTTATGGTGAAATTATTGACGTTTCGTATGCTAGTTTTAATACGAATGTTTATGTTATGTTTAAACCTTTTCATATGGGAATGCATTGGACTTAATAAGTGACGGGTGGAGCCCGCTATAGCTCCTCGATGCATCGGTAGGTCTCATGAGACAAACTAGTGTCTTGGCACAAGGCCTTGACAAAATCTTATTTGTAGTCTTGGCACGAGGCCTTGGCTATGTGGTTATGATAGTCTGGAATTATGCATTCCAACATTATGAAAGTGGTTATTGATTTTTGCATGTGATTATTCGATTAGTAGAATATCCATGTGAGTAAGTAAATGGCATTATTTCATTTTATTTATGTCATACCATGTTGAAAGTTCATGTTTGAAAGGCTTTTGTTTTAGTTATACATTGCCTTAAAAGTTTATTCTTATTTATGAAAGTTTCCGCTATATTGTTATCCTTACTGGGCATTTGAGCTCACCCCTTTTCTATGTTTTATTTTTCCCAGGAAGTGAAGAAGTAAGTTATGAATGACCTGTAGGGATATTATGAGGGGTTAATAGTGTGGATATCAAGACTTTGTTGTTGTAGTAGTTTTTCACTTTGAAATGTAATTTAAACTTTATGATTATATCTAGTGTTTCCAAGGCTACTAAACCAATCGGTCTTTCGGGATTTGATCATTCTTGTGATCATGACAATGTTACGAAGTAATGCACCGACTCCGGGTAGCTGGGGTCGGGGCGTTACAGTTGGTATCAGAGGAAGTTTAGTACAAACCTTGGAAACTAGATTTAGATAAACTCTGATTAGAGCACGTAGACCTAAGATGAACTTTGAGGATTAGTATAGAAGAACTTCCTAAAATTTTGGTATTGTAGAGATTTTGTGAGTTTTCCGAGCAATACATCCCTGTCTGGATACGAGCAGGTAGAGGCGGCTCTGGCACAGATGTACCTAGGGGTAAAACCCGAAAACACCGCTTTGAGCTAGACTCGAACGGGAACTGGTGCATGACAACGGGCCTTGCTGCACTCTTGGTTACGACACTCCCGGGGGATATGCTTAGGATAACTCTCATTTTCTTTACAAATCATTATGAAGGGTTTATGAGTATATACTTTCTCAAAGAAAACATTTTTATGATTATGGATTATGTCCATAAATAGTTCAATTTATGTTAAGTGTTTTATAAGTATGGGATTATGTATTTTGATTCATAAACTGATCTAGTTTATGCCATTGTTTAGAAATGGCGCCCAGTAGAAGGAATGAGGACTCCAGCAATGCACATGATCCAAAGAGAAGGAAGGATCATATCTTTCATGGTCTTAAGCTAGAATTTATAAGAGAAATAGTCTCCCATGTATTATCATCATATGAAGAAATAATATCATGTGTTGATAAGATATGTAAAGTGTTTACTGAGTCATATGGCTTTGAAGGGAATCAAGAGAAGAAAAGGATGGAAGAGAGAAAGATGGATAAAGGGAAAAGGAAAAAAAAGAATTTTCCCATATGTGGTAACTGTGGAAAGAAACACCCTGGAACTTGCCTGAAAGGAATGGGAGTTTGTTATAAGTGTGGAGGAAAAGGGCACAAAGTACGTGACTACAAGGGTAAGAAAATGGTTTCAAATGTACAATGCTTCATTTGCAAGGAGTTTGGACACTAGGCGAACCTATGTCCCAGTCATCAGAATATGCCGCAAATGATGTTATTGGATAATAATCAAGTTATGATACTACCACAGATGAAGAGGAATGATTAGAGTTCTTATGTTGATTATGTCAACTGAGTGTTGTATCAACAATGTACTTGTTATAATAATTATGGAGTATATAAGGATTGTACTACAGTACTATTTCATTAAGGACTTGAGATTGTGTGGAACAAAGAAAAGTGACTCAATAGCAGAATAAATTTTTTGGAAAATATATGGTTAAGAGAATGATAAATCATAATATAGTTCTGATACTGAGGTAGTGATTTTGGAATAATATGTGATTGTTTTGGATAAATTATATTGGATATTCTTGACTACCCTGAAACTGATTAATGATTTGGGGTTTAAAACATTTTTGGATTAATGAAGTATATCCAGCTTTCTATATGGAATAAGGGAGCATGAATGTAATCAATAAGGAATATGGTAATTCGGGATGTTTCAGTGTATTAAAAGAATACATGATGAAGGTATTCATATGCTATTACGGGGTAAAAAGGATCTATATTATGTTTACCTTCCTTATAAATGTTGGACTGTGAGTTTGGACAGAAGTATTTTGTATAGTTCTAGTTTGGATTATTTTGGATTACCATAAAAGGAAAACCCGGAGGTCGGGCGGCAACCCGTCGCGTCCGGCAAGGCTGCGTGACTTGAACCCGCAACCGAAGGGCGACAAGGGTGTATCACCTACCACTGGCCCACGAGATGTCCTGGATTAAATAATGTAGTTTTTATTAAAAGATCTTGTAGATGAATTATAAATTCGTTTATTTTGGAACCCCATACGAATAGTGTAAATAGAATTTTTACGTTCTATTATCTTTTAGAGTGAAAGATGAGTTTGTGGTAGAAATTTATTAATGGATAAAACACTAATTATAAAGTAAGTATATCTCCTTATGATCTTATCCAATCTCATAAATAAATTCCTCAACATTAATAAAAGGAACTTAGAACAAAAATGTTGTCCTAGATGGTACCTTAAATCATCACTAATTTATGGCTTTGGGATTTTTGGCCTTTTCATAGCCATGTTCTCTACCACTCTCCATCAGATAATTGATGGTTAGATTTCTCCTCCATATCCATATTTTCCTACATGGAACCCTAGTATGTGTTATGTTCGGTAATCTTCATACTTTCCACCCTTTGTTTAAAATAGAGGCCTCATTAATTCATTTTTCGATGTGGGATTTCAACTATGATATTTTGAAACGTCAAAAATGTGTTATCCTAATACCCTATGTTTTGTTGAACCGATGGTATTTCAAATCATCATAGATTGATGAATTTAAGGACCTCAATTTTACACTTGTTTGTGATTGATGACCTCAATCAATACCTATAAATATTTACGTCTTTCCTCCAATTATATGTCTCTAATTGCCACCAATGTTCTCCTAATCGAGATCATAATTTGGTGGTAACCCTTTCATTTCTCTTTTCCTCATATTAAGACTAAATTTTAGTAACCCAATTTCCGATGTGGGTTTTCCCACAAAGATATTTTCTATTTTCAACCTTTTATTTTCGAAGAACAATTTCAAATTGCGAGGACGCAATTTATTGAAGGAGGGGAGAATGTAACACCCCAAGATTTCATAGTGTGTTATTTTTTCAAAATAATTCAATAACTTGCACTACACGCAACACCGAGTTCAATCACACCATGAATTACAAAAAAAAAATCCATTCAAAAGAGGTTATGAATAGTATTATCTAAATTTTAAACTTTATATAATCCTTATAATTTTAGAATCCATATTATGAGTTTCTTAGATATAATGCAAGAACAAATTCATTTTCATTATTGCACTTTTATCAACTTTTAATAGCGAACCCTTTTTAAATACAATATTTTAAACTTTTTGACTAAATGGGGACATCAAAAAAAAAATTAAAATGAAACATCCCAAGCTTCCACGGTACGCTTTCCTTCGAATAATGCGATAGCGTGTGTTGTACGCAACCTCGAGTTCTAACACACACCACAACTAATTAAACTAGCCGTTGTGAATAGTAATACCTAATTTTTGAAATCATATATATTCTATATTTCAAAATGGACTTCATTTTTGGATTCGGAATATCAAAATTAGCCTAGGGTGAAATTTTGGTACATTTCGGATAACTTTCATATTTTGATGAATAGTGAAAATTTCTAAATTTTAATTAAAAACAACTTTTTTAATCAAAATAATTAATAGTGATAAATTATGAATTTGAGTGGTTTTAAAGTATATTTAGAATATATTTTTACCATTCAATTTAATGTTTATCATTGGACATAATTTTACAATTAAACCGAACATAAACAAGTGTCAATCTTTTGATAGTTATTATCTCTTAAAAACACGCTTTTTGTTTTAACAGCGGGAATTAATTTTAAATTAATTTCTGCCACTTCTGTGTTTTGAATTTAGGAAAATGGATTCCATATTTGGAATCAGGATGTCCAAATTATGTAAATAGGTAACTTTTATTTTTAGACATTTTGAATAATTACTGCGGTAAATATTTTATTTACCATGGTTAAAGGGTAAATCCGGTAAATAAGGGTTAAAAAAATAATATTATAATAATAAAAAATTACCCTAAAACGTGTCTTAACCCTATTGGTTGATACATGGTCGACCATGGGCATATTTGTGTCAATTTTGGGACCCCATGGATCCACTAGTAAGTGATAATGACACTTTATTTTAATTAAGTTAAAATGAATACAAAAATGACACAAGCATATATCTTTTAGAAGAACAATTTTTACATAGGGTTATACATGTTGGATTTTCGATTATAAATATTCATTAGAAAGATAAAAAGATTTCCTACATAATGATATTTTATTTATAATTTTTAGACAATAAATAAGTTATTTTATTTATGACACAATGATGATGCAGTAATTACTATAATAGTGAAAAATTAAAATAATTGATATTATAAATACCCAAATAAATATAATATGAAACTTTTAATGAATTAAACTAATTTTCTAGGCTAATATGATATATTAGGATTGATTTAATGGACTTTGTTCGAAGTAATCAATCTGTTATGAGTTTCACAAAAATCAACTATTGAATAGTGTCAAAATTGACATAAAAGAGTTCTTAAAACATATATTATATTATTAATTGATATTAAATTCCTAAAAATCTAAGGTTCGGCCAAGAGACTTATATTATGATAGGTTAATCATTAATGGACCACTTGGGGGTCGCTTGGATGTATATAGTAAGTTTATTAACCATATTATATAAAAATACAAAGAGACATTGTAAAAGTGAAACTAATTAACTTAGAGTTAATACTTAAAGATAAGGTTAATATAAGTACCCAAACCTGTCTAAATTCTATTGGATGAGTTGTTTTCGACCTATCCCCACCTCATCCTTTGAATAGTCAACTTTGGAGCCTTTAGAAACCGAATATGAATTTATTATAAATTAATATTTCTAGCTTTTCCAAAGGTGCCCCTCACCCCTCTTATAAAAGGGCACTCCTCCTTCTCATTTCTTCACACCTCTAAAGCCTTTTGGTTCGGCCAAACTCTGCCCAAATACTCTCCCAACATCCCTCAATACAACCTAGAGGCCTTAGTTTGATCAGAAAGCCAACCTAAGGAGCCCTTTTGATCAAATCAAAAGGAAGAACCCGAAGAAGAGGTAATGATCTCACCACCCTTTTCTAAGTTCATTTCTTCTTCCACTTCTTCTTCCTTTGTTCTTACCATTCTGAAATAATAACTCCAGTATCTCACATATACTGTGATGTTATTATAAATATTGTACAATCATATTCAGTATTCTATCCATCCTTTGAATAACATGTCACCATACGTGCGTACGTACGGCTTACCGTCTCCACGTCGTGGTGTAATTGTTATTCAATATAATATTATTTGGATGGGTATAATAATGATGTGTAACTCATGAAAATAATAAATATAACATGTTAATGATTCTGTATATATGATATACCATCCATTTATATATTATTTTAATATCAAAAGAATGATATTGTCGCTCGTGCGTACGTACGGACTACCGTCTCCACGAACGCGATGAGATTCATTCTCCATCGTAACCATTAAAGCGTAATTATCATTTTATGATTTAAAAATGATGTTTAAGGACTTGATATCATTATGGATATGAATAATATACAACCTATCCTTTACAAACATGTCTTACGTAACAAAACATATGAAAGAAAACAAGTAAGTTAACACCCGAAACAACGATAATACTAAGATATTATTATCAAATCAATATTAAAAGATCATATATGATATCATATTAATGTATATGATTCTTGTATAATTTAATAACAATTATTTCACCATTATACAGGAGGTTAACCTACCACAACCAAGGAAAAGTACAAGGTAAGGGTTATTTCACAATCTCTTCATTATCCGAGGTTGTTTATATGTAATAATCTACTGGGATCTCTTTATCATCCACATCCATGTTTCTTAAAAATGTATTTCAAAACATTTTTACTATTTACTAGAATATGAGTTAAAGTCATTTATACCCTTTTTGACTTTTATAAGTGTTTTTTAAAGGAATCTTTCCGTCGTTTTCAAAACAAGGTCCCTTTTTAACCTTTTCGACAGAATTAAGGTAAGAATGTTTTTTTTAACTTATACGGCGGGTGCGGCTAATTTCCGCCGTTATAAAATCTTCAAAACTTCCCTTACAAGCTTATAAGAATATTTTCAAAGAAAATGTTTTATTTTACATGGATCTTAAATGATTTCAAAATAAAAAGAGATATTTCTTTAAAAAGAATTTTGATTTCATCTATGTCAACATCCTTTGATGGATTTTACGCTTATTTGAAGTTGATTTATTATAATACAAAGCTTCTATATTGTATTGAAGGTTTTGTGATATGTTTGACTATGGATGTGCTATTTTTATACCATTCATATTTTATGGTGAAATTATTGACGTTTCGTATGCTAGTTTTAATACGAATGTTTATGTTATGTTTAAACCTTTTCATATGGGAATGCATTGGACTTAATAAGTGACGGGTGGAGCCCGCTATAGCTCCTCGATGCATCGGTAGGTCTCATGAGACAAACTAGTGTCTTGGCACAAGGCCTTGACAAAATCTTATTTGTAGTCTTGGCACGAGGCCTTGGCTATGTGGTTATGATAGTCTGGAATTATGCATTCCAACATTATGAAAGTGGTTATTGATTTTTGCATGTGATTATTCGATTAGTAGAATATCCATGTGAGTAAGTAAATGGCATTATTTCATTTTATTTATGTCATACCATGTTGAAAGTTCATGTTTGAAAGGCTTTTGTTTTAGTTATACATTGCCTTAAAAGTTTATTCTTATTTATGAAAGTTTCCGCTATATTGTTATCCTTACTGGGCATTTGAGCTCACCCCTTTTCTATGTTTTATTTTTCCCAGGAAGTGAAGAAGTAAGTTATGAATGACCTGTAGGGATATTATGTGGGGATATGAGTGTGGATTATGGAGACAATATGTAGTTGTAGTAGTTTTTCGTTTAATGATGTAATGTAAAACTTATGAATATATCTAGTGTTTCCAAGGCTACTAAACCAATCGGTCATTCGAGATTTGATCTTTCTTGTGATCATGCCAATGTTACGAAGTAATGCACCGACTCTGGGTAGCTGGCGTCGGGGCGTTACATACCAAGACTCTATAAAATGGTTGATTGTTTATATAATATACATCACATGCATGAAATGGTTATGGAGGTGTGAGAATAACAATACTCAGTAGAACACCCTAAATCAGAAAATCAATGAAACAAAGGAAAATATTGTCTTTTATACACTAGTATAAGTTTAAAACAAATATAATAGTAATATGAAGATATACATAATCCATGACACATACTATAGATGTAAACCACACCCATAGTAAAATATAATAGGATTCTAACTAACTGATTCCATGAATCCCCCATTAGTAGAATAAAACACTAAGTTTGATAGCACTGACGATGTTCGTTTGAGAGGTGCTACTCATCAGGTATTTCCAGAAAAAAGATATTATAATTGTTTTAATCGTTTATGATACATATATTATGATCAATAATAATCCATTGGGAGATAAAAAATCTCAGTCTACATTAACTCACTCTATATATTATTAGTTCCTACGTAGTGGTAGTCATGTAAACCCTAATGACTGCACCTTGGGCGTGAAGGTGAATAGATGATCCCAATTTTGGAAACATGGGTGAATTAAACAACTCTATCTAGGAATAACTATTTATGGGATCACAGTCATAGGACTAGGAAATGATTTGTATGACCCATTAGGGAAATGATAAAGGAAATGAAACTGAAAATATACATGTGCACTATACGTTCGAAAAAGAAATTCATTCTATGTAGAAATAGGTAAATAAAATGATGTAAGAGTAGACAACATGTCCCTTAACCCCATGTACTATTCGTGAAAATATCCCATGTCATTCATCTATTTTGCGTAGAAGAGTACATGATATGTGAAGGGGATAAACGTCATGCCCCTATATCTGGTGTCTCCTCTTGTACTCCAACCATTTTCCAGTACACATCGTCATCTCGTGTATCCATGCTCATGTACTAGTACAAAGGATGTCCCATGTACATGTTTCTTGACAATCTATGTGGGGGGTACAAGTCCTATAAGAAACCATTGTACTCCACTATGTGTCCATGTACACATTTAGTTACATTATTAGTCATTCTAATAGGATACACACCATGTTGTCATGGAATAAATGTTGTCTGTATCATTGTTTTCCATAATCAATTTTTTCTCCCATGTCCTCTATTTGATATTCATGATTTAGTTATATTGTTATGTATGACATGAATCTCAAAATTTGAAGTTGTAATATCATGATTTCAACAAATCGATGTGATTATTCTTCTGATCCTACAGAAAAATATTAAAATTTTCAAACGTTCTTCTATGGTGAAGAATGATAATGATTGAGACTTTGAGGATCCAACATCATCAAAATTGATCTATCTAAATCTTCGTACCTCTCTCATGTTGTTTTTATCTCAAATATACGACATCAGATCATTATAACAAGAATTGGGTAAATATTGATCGATTGATTGGGATGTGTTGAGTCTTAATCCATGTGAATAAAACCCATGATAAATGATGAATGGGGGAGAAATATCCATGAACTAAAGAACGGAATGAACCTAAATAAATTTTTCTTTTGATATTGATCCATCACTGTTAAAAAAAAATAATCCCAAATATTAATGTTCCATAAAAACCGCACTAAAATTCACCTTCCTAAAAATATGATCGAACTGAAGATTAATTTTTTTATTGATTCGCATTTAATTTAGATACCATGAACATGTAAAAAAAATTATACACATTTCCTTCCATGATTTGGAACATTTGTTGATGTGGAACATCCAAAGTGTCATTATCGTTGGCATAATCTGTCAAATCAGTTGCACATTGATCCTCAATCCATGATCCTTCACCCCTTGATTGATATAATTTGGTAAAGGTGTTCATCAATTGATCTCCGAATATTCTAGGGTTATAAGGATATCCTTTTAACTCAAAATAATGTTCATTTTATGGATTTCTCATTATTATGTCAAAAAAGTGAATAAAAATAATTTTATCTAATTTAATCCCTAGATAACTTTTTCATAAATGACCCATTCCATCAAATGATATGTCACATAGAGGGTATAAATATATATCTAAACTCAATTATGCCCTCATATTTCTAATATAGGAACCCTTTTATAATTAATTCCACTATTTCAGGAAATCTTTTTGCATGCAATTTAATATTTTTATATTTTTCGAACATTTTTTCTGGGCACTCTGGGACATGGAATATCATGACATCTCAGTGGTTGGTCTCAAAATTAATCTATATAATATTTAAAAATAATACATTGAATATCTGACACATTAGAGAATACCTCCCTAATAGTTATTTTTATTCATTTTTTTCTTGATTTCTATCCATCATCTTTTATTAATATAAACCTATGTTTCTATAACAAATCTAACCAGAAATCATCCCAAACATGGTACTAGTGATCATGTTGGATGACCAGTAGTTAGATTTGTTCAAAAAACATAAAAGTTATGGGGGGTGAGTTTTATGGAATATATGAAATAATAATTGTGTTGGAGATGAGATGCCCCTAACACTACCATTAGAACATCAAGTCATCCCAACTTAGATGCCACGAGTATTACATATGTTAAAATTTAATTTACCCCAAATTTATCTAAAATATAATAGATCTATATCAAATGAGGTTCAAAAATAACCTAAATTCAATATTAATTATGTCTTCTAACATATTACATTTCAAAAATAAATAAATAAATAGTAAAATACAAATGACTTCTACTCGTAATAATTTAATTTCACGAACAATAATTTATTGTTTTTAACTTCTTGTGAATTTTTTTATAGGTCTTATAGGGGATACCTACTTATGGTTTTATTATATTGAGGATGATGAATGATCTTGAAAATCACTTATTTATCCAAGCTACTGAGTGAAATTATATTGATTATTTATCCAAAAACAAGGGTGGAGAGATATCCTCAATATTGTAGGAATAATTTCAATAGTAAGATTGTAAAACTATTAAATAAATCTTTTTATGGGAAGAGAATAAAATAGTGTATTGGGAATATATATTTTTTAAAAAAGTTCAACACTAATATTTTTCATAGGTAACCCATGGTTTTAATATTCTTTCCCAAGTATGGTTAACTTTGGAGTTCGTAATGATCCAACGAGACAACACTAAAAATAATATTAATTTTTAATAATGTATTTTCAACTATAACTGAGTGAGTCCTATAAGATAATTAATAACAACAAACCAAAAAAAATTCATTCATTATTTTTTGATTAATTTTTTTGTTTCATGTTTTGTGTTCTATGGATGAAGTAAATGAGGAGGATGAAAGGCTAAAAGAGTTGAAGAATGAGATGGAAGATGTGGTATTCAATGAAATTTCATCATCATTGATAGTTATTAATGAATAAAATTTCTTGAGGAGGTATGTCATAAATGGAAGATAGGAACCACCATGATGGTAGGAAGGATAGTTTTAACGATGTAGTCTAATCCATAATCAGGATATGGAAGGCAATTAAGTTATTAAGGAAAAATTTAATAAAGGTTTAAAAGTTCATTTGTACTTGATTAATGATGTATTATATATGTTTTCAAGAAATTCACAATATTCATGAAATATGCATGCAATTTTGGACTTTTTTTATTCAATAGTATTTTATATCTATCTTACCGAATGAAATCATTACATACACAACATTATGGGTGAAACTAATGGTCCTTTTTTTAGAAATGTCATTTATGTTTCTTATGAATATTTTGTTTTTCATGATTCTGTTCATTAACATAAATTAGAATATTTTGATAAAATAAAAATGAGATACATTGTATTAAGGTTGAATAGGGGAATGGAAAATCATCATTTAAAACCTCCCAAGTTACATTACATAAGAATTTTGTGTGCATCATGGTGCACATGTAGATGATGTTTCCATGGGTTAAATATTGTGAGGATTTATTATTTACTAGAAGGGATAAACTATCAAATTATTGATATTAGGAAATTTTGGAGTTTTTTTCATTAACGGTAGGTTGGTTATTCATATCAATTTTTTATTTTTAAATAGTATTTACCTAATGGTTATTGTATTATACTTGTAGGCATTTTAATTCATGGGATTATATTGTGGACTACTTAACATATATTAACGTGCAGGGTGAGTTGGTTTTTATATCATCTATCATGGATCATATTGATTGATATATATATTTATTATAAATCCTTCAGATGATGGTTGAAGGTTTTGAGGTTTATGTAACATTTTGATTCATCTCATGTCAGGTTATGAATGGTTGGGATATATTGGGATGTAATAGTTTTCTCAAAGAGAAATTTATTGATAATATAAGAAACAAACACAAAATAATGAAAATAAATTATCAGAAATCACTACAATTCATAAAAAATAACTTCATTCTTGTAGTTAAATTTATTTATAAGTTAATTATTTAAAAAATAGAACTCATATATAAAATCTTCTATAGATGACAATGTATATGGATACTCTACTACTATAAGTAAATGGTATCTCTTAAATGTTCTTCAAAACCCAATAAATATCAAATTATCTCAAGAATATAATGTTTTAGTGGATTTATTTTTAAGTAAATTTTTTAATATTCATAACCTATAAAACAATTATAAACATGACATTTATTTATAATACATCAGATGTTTTGAGTCTCTATCAAATAAAACACTACAAAAGTTGAATATATTGATTTCAATGAAAATTTTAACAATTTCATGCATTTTAAATATTATCTACATATAATGATGAAAATTCCATAAAATATAATCTATAAATTTAAATCATTTCTTCCATTAATATGATTAACACATTCAAATAAAAAAATGTATACAAACAAACATTATATTATTCATATCAAATAAAATTACATGTCATATTAGTGCAATATAATTTTAAGTGTTTTTTCATCTTTTTGTGCTTGTAATAATATGGAAAAGGGATTCAAAAATGTAAAAAATGCATTATAATAGTTAACAATGACTAATACAATTGAAATATAAAAAAGTTAGTTATAATAATGGATGGAGATTATGTATATAGTGATCTTGAATGAATATGGAGTGAGTATATGGGGAAGGATGGTATTGTGTTGGTATATGTAAGTTTGTGAGTGAGTGAGATGATATGTAGGGGGTTTCATGGATAACGACAAAAAAAAAATGAAAACTACAGAACCCAAAAAAATCAATGAAGTAATAAAAGTAGAAAATAAAATACATTGGATTATAGGATTATTCGTTAGAGGGAATATACATGAGTCGTGATGACAACCAGGGAAAAAACCAAGAACATGAGAATCATGATTGAGTGAGTCTCATTTAGGGTTCTTTTAAATAGTTTAGGAAATATTTTATTGTTCTTTCAAAAAAGTGTTGATAATCATCCCTTTTATCTGCGTTAAATAGACATCGGTTTATAAAATAAATTTTTATAAAGAATAATGATTTATTGATGATTAATATTTCTTTTAACAATGATTTTTTGTACTGATTAAGATCGACCATTGTACTCTGATTGGCCCAAAGGTATTCTATTTTATTTTTATTATAGATATTCCCCCTTCTATGGGTAGAAGGGGCACACGTACATGACCCGTAGGCCCAAGGCACATGATCTGACATGACCCGAAGTCCCATAGGCATTCCATGCACATTAGAAGACCCGTGGTACCAACCCACTAGAACTGCACCTCCCCATATTCTACATCATTTAATTCCTTTAGATCCCCACCTTCATTGTTGATCTGCTAGCATTGTGCCATAAAAATTTGCACAGTGCCTGGTCCTAATGGTGGTTGACATATCCTCTCATTCTTCTAATCAGGTTAGCTCTGCTTCTGAGGACTGCTACTATTTCTCTGGTCTTCTTCTGGGGCCTGCTCTGTGCGAACTGGTCTACTTCACAGACTTCAATGGCCTGAAGGCCCTATTGCCAAAAGGACTTTCATGGACCGAGGGCCCCTGAGACTTGTAGGCCCAAACCGGTGGCCCAAAGTTCCAAATTGTGTGAATAGTTCCTGCTGTTGCTATATTTAATTTTTTTATAATTATTTTAATATATATAATTATTTATTTATAATTATATACATACATTTTCAAAAAATAATATTTATTTATTTACAATAATAATTTTTTTCAATTTTTAAATATAGTAATTGTACTGTTATGAATAATTTTATTAATAAATATTTATTTAAAAATATATTTTTAACATTATTATTGTCATTATAATCTGAAATAGAATCATTTTAAAATTTTGTTCGATTAGATAATTGAAAATGTGTACACTTTAAGAATATATAATAAATGGATTTATTTTACTTGTTAAATTAAAATTAAAAAAATACGGAAATATATATTAAATTAAATATTCATAAATATTGAAAATAAAAAACCATAGTCAATAAATATATAAAACAATAATAGAAAATGTTAAAATTCTATAAAAAATGAAAAATTAAAACTGAACTATAATAAATGAGAAAAAATACCCTAATTATAATAGTTTTTAAAATAGATATATAAAATTTCATTAATAAATAATATTATATTAAATGTATAATATTATAATAAAATTATAAAATACCTTAAAAAATGAATAAATTACATAAATATTATATGTATGTGTTTCAAGATATGATTTCATTAATTGCATACATATATTTGTGTGTTTATTGTATATAAAAATATATTAATTACTCACACACACAGATATATATATATATATATATTTACATATGAATAGGAAAGGGATGTATCACATGAAATTTTGTATATGTTAAATTGAAACTCAAAAAACATTAAAAATGAATAAGACATTAATTTGTTTCCAGTTATTACATTTTATTCCTATTATATATATTTATATTTAATATATATTGTTGGAACCGAAAAAATCCCTTAACTCACAGAGGAAGTTTCGGAATGACGAAGCAAAGTCATATTCGGAATCAGAGGGTCGATCCTGAGGCTCGGGATGTGGTGCGCGAAATAATGGAGGTTCCGCACGAATATTGTTCTGCGCACGTAGAATCACCGGGTTTCGCGTAATTGAGCCGTTGAGGTGCACAATCTTTGCGCGCCCCGGTTCCGCGAGGCGAGCTTTTGCGCGCCGGCTGCGCTCGGCGCGAAGAATTTCGTGCACCACCTGGATCTCGCGCCGGAGGCCGCCTATAAATAGAAGGTGACCCCGAATGGTTTGGGGGTTGAGGAATCCGAAGCGACTCTCGTGCATGCAATTGCCCCCCCCCCCTGCGAAAGATGTCATCCAGGTAAAACCCTCATTTCGCGCAACCTTGCCCCGTAGTTCGCCATTGCGCGCAACTCCACCGGCTTCAGTGATTTTCCCCCTCCGCAGTATTCCAGCCTTGCGCGCAATCTGTGCCTCGTGTGCGCAAAACCCTACAGTGCATGAAAAAACCTTCACGTAGTTCCTTCTCCACGCACAATTCCTTTTCATCCATTACGTGTCGTCCCGGTCTTTTCCATGCAAACCTTCCCTTTTTCATGCAAAACCCTGGACTCCTCACCTTGACGCCCCTTGGCTGCCCCCTGCACCGGCACATGATGTCTCCCCTGCCGGGCATGCGCTCCATGCATTGGTTTCCTGCATTACCTTCTAGGCTTGTGCGAAGTAACCTCAAGGTCCCTTGGGCCGTGATTCCCATTGCGTTTCTTTGCCTTATGCTTCTTCGCATAGGCATGCTAACGACTATTGCTTCTTCGCATCGCCACGATAACATGGACCCCCCAGTGGTTCGCCCTGCGGCCCCCCTTTACAATGGCCTTGCCGATGCCTTCCCTTCCACAAGGGGTAGAGGGCGTTGGGCATGTAAGCCCTAGGGGTGTGGAGCGAACCCACCTCGTCCAAGTTGCAGGACGTTAAACTGCTAAGCACCTCGTCCTTAACACAAGAAGATAAACTGTGGTCCGACCTCGTTCTTCGTACGCAGGGTCCCCCCAGCTCGGACATTTTTTACTCCCACTCGTCTCCACCGGAATGGAATCTTCCTCACATAGAATGAGATCCTCCTTGTTGGAGAGACGTTTGTCCGCAGGGGAAGGGCCGCCTTAGAGCATAACCCCTAACCTTTCTTGCAGATGATTGCACCCATGCATCTCCTTCCCCCCTGCCAAGGCCAGTGGAGTCCTTTTCCCACTGTGCTTTGTCGCACCACGGTCCTCCACCCTGGAGTAAGCCCCAACCCCAAGGGCCACTAACCACGCGTAAGCCCCTATTTCCTCTTTCAGACGCTCAACGCGTAAGCCCCATTCCGCTTCTCACGGACGCACCATTTGCGATGTGATCGTCTGGTCCATGCTGCCTATTGTTTCCCACACCGAGCATGACTCACCTGGGCTTAGAGTGTCCGTCAACCATGACATCATCTTATGGGCCGCCTCAGATCGTAAGCCAAATCCCAGCGAACTACATGGACTTTGATCTGTGCTAACGCATGGTACGTAGGAAGCCTCAACGAGGTTCAAGCCCACCACTTGGTCATCCCGAACTCTCCATGTCGGTTCCCCGACCACCTTGGGTTTCCTCAGAGAGTAAGCCCCAAATATTCCATCCCGCATGACGTTAAACTGTATCCCATCCCGCATGATGTTAAACTGTATTCCATCCCGCATGAAGTTAAACTGTATCGCGTCCCACATGACGTTAAACTATATTCTATCCCGCATGACGTTAATCTGTATTCCATCTCTTGGGCTGTCTTAGAACGTAACCCCAATGTCTCACTCCACCATCCATCCTGATCCTTACCCAGGCCGCCACATCCCGGTGAGATCATGCCACCCCTTTCCCACTCCATGATATATGAGAAGCCACCCACGTGCTGGCCCCAACATCGGTGTTCCCCATAGGGATCCTTTAACACGATCCATATCCGCAAGACGTTAAACTCGTTACATACCCCATGTTAAACATGGGAAGATAAGGAATACCTCAGATGGTACAGATTCCCCGTGTTCGATATGGGATGCCTCGGGCTTCTGCGCCCTCGAGAAGCCCTGTGATGAGGGACCAAAGACAGACATGCCGACGACGCCCCAACGTGACCATTCTCCTCACCGTAGGTTACTGTCCCAACAAGACCCGTTGGAGCGTCTTGACGGATGCAGCGTAATTAACTGGCATCCATGTAGATATGGCACCGGGAATGAGCTTCAAAAACCCGTCTTAAATCATTGAGGGAGACCCGGACTAGGTAATGAGCTCCGAGGAGGAATCCATGGAGGGAAGAACCGACATCCCATCATCCCGGTTTCAATCAAGGAGAAAACGTACCTGAACAAGGAACGGATGTCACCCGCCTTTGGAAAGCGGGAATGCGGGGAAAAAAGCAGTGCGCCCTCTCTGGCGGACGGACGCGTGCGCCCCAGAGAAAGCGTCGGAAACAAAAAATGGTGAACCCGACGTGAATCTCTTCTCCTAAACACGGGGAATGATGCCATTGGGGCGTCAGATCCACAAAAAATGGTGAACCTGACATGAATCTCTTCTCCTCTACATGGGGAATGATGCTGTTGGGGCGTCAGATCCACAAAAAATGGTGAACCCGATGTGAAGTTCTTCTCCTCAACACAGGGAATGATGCCGTTGGGGCGTCGGCTCCACAAAAAATGGTGAACCCGACGTGAAGCTCTTCTCCTCAACACAGGGAATGGTAGTCGTTGGAGCATCAGAATAATAGCATGTCACCAAGTCCGGGTAACCCTCACCAGGACGTGAACCAACCAGGGGTCGAGGCCTTCAGGACGTTGACTACTCCGTTCTGTGATGTCGTCAGCAAGGATCCCTCTCGCCGACCATGGAAGACGGAATGATGTCGGGCCTTGGTTGCTGATCTCCTTTCCCGTTGATACTAATGGGTTTATTGCCCTATTTCCAGAAATTAGAACCCTGCATTCGGAGCTCGATCGCCACCTGACCATCGGTGCAGGGGTAGGGGCAGTGTCGACGCGGCTACCCCACGCGGTCCCATCTATCCCACGGTCTCTCCGGTTTCGACCGCCGTAGCAGCTAGGCGCTTGCGCTACCTCTACCCGTCGGAAATCATCCTACGGAGGGTGATCAATAACCTGGTTCGTAGGTATGACGAGGAAGGGGTCATCCCCACTAGGGGCATGACCCGCTTGGATCTAGAGGCGGCCACGCCTCACCACCATCGCCGCCCTCGAGGGCTGCGCAGAGAACTTCCGCTCCCCACGCCGACGTTCAACCACTTCGGGAGCCTATCTCCGTAGCGCTTTGACACATCCCTCCCCTACGCCAATGAGGTGGGGGATGTCCGGGTCCACTCAATCGACGATCCATCCTAGGGGTTAACGGCAAGAACCCCCGCCAGGCTGTGTCGACGCCGCCACCCGACTCCCCGAGCCGAGGAGTAGGAAATCTTCATGTCTGTGCCGCCGGTTCCGACCCATCTGACTCGATGCTAGTGTCGGGCACGAGTGGGGGAGAATGCCCGTCCTGGGGCACCAACACCAGCAACCATTATGTCCGCAGCCACTGATGAATCCTGTTCCAAGATCCCTGCGCATGTTGAGCAGGAGCAGCCACATGCCCGACTAGGATCGAAACCCCGACCGCCCTGCAGTTAGGTTTGGTCGAATCTCCCGGTCGCCATGAAGGCTCATTCTGTTCCACCGATATGGGAAGCTGAATGCTTCTTCGCGATGGCTATGCTATGGGTATGACTCCTTCCAGCACCCACTGCATGGGGTATGAGGTCACTCCCCCTACCTCTGGTCACGAGCATGGAGCTGTTGTGTATCCAGTCGCTCACTCACATGGAGGTCCTCCCCATGTCCCTTTCGACATCTGTCCCGGTGCTGCTCGCACGCCGGCCTTCGTTCCCCTCTGCCCCAGCTCTATTGTGGCTGGGGGACCACATGATGGAAGTCATCCTTATCCTGAGGAGCTAACCAGGGGTAGGAAGGCCGGGCATCATTTCCATAGGAGGAATGTTAGGGGAGTCCGTACGGGAATCAGACTAGTCTGTTTCTTGGATTCTGAGGTAGAGAACGACTCGACGATAGAACCTCCCCCCCCCCCAACATTTCGAGTTGAGGGAAGGGATGGGGATGCAGCGCTTCAGTCTCCTACTCCCTGAATGCAAGATCTGTATGATTCCCTCCTCCCTTCGAAGGTATATCCAGGAGGACAGAGACTTGGCGCACCACCAGGGATCAAGACCACAGTTTCCGCTGATCTCCTCGGAAACACCTCCTACCCCTGTTGGGGAGGGTGAGGAGCTTATCTGGGGACCGACGGAAGGATCGCGAGGCGGCACACCCTCGGTGAGCACCGATGTTGTGAAAGGAGGCCCATCCACCGGCCCATCATATCGCGACATGGCGGCCATGGCACTTCAACCCCAGGAGGATGTTCCAGGGATCGGCGGCCAATCGGCCTGTTTGCCGTATTCCCTGCCGGCCAGCCCACCGCCCCGACAGCCTGCCTCGGCGCCATTGCCAATTCCCCGACTTTCCTCGGTGGACGAGAAGGGGCGGCAAGTTCCGGACCCCGAGTCGGAGCCGTGGAGTTTTTGGACCGTCCTTGTAGTGGGCCACTTCCCTGAGAAGTTTTGGTCGGTCGCAGAATCGGGTTTTGATGTGCCAGAGTCGCTCACCCTGGGAGAGTTTGAATGATTCCGCCAGATTCTTTAGGTGACTCACTCCCGCTTCCTTCATCATCTAGCGCCTTATCCCCAAAGCCAAGTGCATCTCGAGGATATTGGTGAGAAGGGCCACCGGGTTGACCTAGCCGCACTCCCCATGGTCCGGCACCCCAAGTCGCTGGGCCTCCACAAGTCACTTCAGCAACAATGCGTCCAGAGTTTTCAAGTACTCCGCAGAGTTATTGAGGAGGCCGCCCCCCACGTGGACGTCCGCGACTGGGGGCAGTACGATGTTCTGCTCTTCTGTGCGATCTGCCGGCAGCCTGATCCACTAGGCGGCTCTGATGGAATGTCGCCAAGGGTAGTAGCAGTCAACATGGATGAACCTTCAGATGAGGGAAACATTGTGGAGCCCCTCGACGGGGACTCATCCCCCGAGGACAGGCCCCTACTAGACCCATCTGGGAGGATTACTCGCCAATAGTGGAGCCTCCTAGACCTTCCTGTACCCACGGAGGCACTGGCGCTGAGCCGAATCATCGACAAGGGTAAAGAGCCCGTCGGGTCTGTCAAACTCGCTGACCCATCTGCCTTAGTGCAGAAGGCAGAGGAAGATCCTGAGAAGGCCACGCTGCACTAATAGCTAGCCGAGCAAAAGAGGCTGGTTGATGAGCTCCTGGCAGAACGCATTGTAGAGCGGCGGACTGTCTACGACAACCCTAGACCAGGATAGCAGGGGTAGGAGCATCTATCCCTTGCTGAGATTCCCCCGGGCAACCGTGACCGTGTCGTGTTCGCTGATAGGGGAGACACTAGAGACCATGGAAAGAGGGCGCGAAATGTTTCACCGAACCCTCCCGAGCATCAAGGGAACCTGGGAGACCCTTCTCGGTTTCCTCCCGCCGCTCCGAGAGTCTCTCTGCCAGCTGCCCCCCGAGCCGCTGAGCGTGAATATCGTATCGAAGAGCCTAGAAATGTGCTTTTGGTTAGAGATCCCCATCAGGACATGAATCCACATCTGGTTGATCTGATGTAAGTACTCATCGCTCGCTTGGAGGCCCTGGAAACTTGGCAGGTGGCGATCCCACAGGATGGAAAGCCATACCCCGCATGGGTGGATGACATGTCGGCCCCACAGAGATTTGGGAACCCCACATTTTCCCCCTATAACGGGATCGGAGACCCGCAACAATACTTGGCCCACTTCAACTCGAGGTCCGTTCCTATGTTAGTGACTCCGGCGCAGCAGGAGGCTGCCAAACTCTGGTGCTTCGTTCAGAAACTGGAAGGACCAACGTTCGTTTGGTACAACCAACTCCTTGTTGGATCAGTGACTAGCTGGGAGGACCTTCGCCGACAATTCCTCTACCATTTCAGTTCCACAACCCAGAAGACGTCCATTGCAGACCTCTTCAGGTGCATGAAAAGGCCCAACGTGCGAGTCGCGGACTTCATCGCCCGGTGGAAGGGGCTCACGTACTCCCTTAACATGCCACTGACACAGGAGAAATTACTGACGATGTGTGTGGGGAACATCAAGGCGGAGTTGGTTCCTTCCCTGATCACACAGAATTACCCTGGAGGGTTCCACGACTTCTCGGACAAGGCTCAGCGCCTCGAAGAATCCCTTCAATAGGCCAGTTAGGCACGCCCGCTGCCTATTGTGATCTCTGCAAGGAGAGCCGCCAGAGCCGAGCCCGCAGCTGTGGCGTAGATAGAGGCCCCCAGAATTCTAGAGTTGCTGCCGGTGAGACCAGCTCAACAGGCTCATAGGTTTCCACCCCCACAGCCTCCTGCCCAGCAGTGACCGCCTCAAAATCGGCAACCGCCTCCGCGTAACGCACAGCCACCACCTAGTCGAGGTAATATGGCTCCGCCTCCTCGACCTGCTCCATCGGTCCCTGGCCATGGTTAGCCCCCAAGAGTCCCCTTTCCAGGCAGAAGTAATCGAGCTTACTCGTTTGGCGAGACCCTGGTCCCCAGTTATTCCCATAGTGCCTTGGAGTAGAGGATCGTTCGGCTGCCTGAGTGCCGGAAGCCAGAAGAGGTGTGTCTCACGGATCTCCCTAACTATTGCCCTTCTCACCGATTCCTAGGACACACCATCTAGCAATGCTATGTGTTCAAGGACAGGCTCCAAGACCAGATTGACAACAACATAGTCAGGTTGGGCCCAGCCCCGACATAGGTGGTAAGTGTCTTTGTGGGATCAGATGGAAGTAGTGATGATGGGGATGGGTGGGAACAGGTTTCCGACCATGGGTCCTGGACGTATAATGACTGGATGGCACGCAGGACGGTCGTCCGTGCCCATGGCATCATCCGTGCCCTCTTGGACCAGCCATAACCCTCGGGATCTCCGAGCACCACTTCAGCATCGTTGTCCCAACCTACATCATCGCAGAAGAGTAGGTGGTGGCGCAAGAAGAAATAACACGCCCTGCCATTATCGTCGTCTTCTCGCACGCTTGGTGATTTCATGCCCCCGGAAATGGGGATACCTCCGAGACCCCATTCGGTAATGGATGACTCCTCAAGCGAGAGCTCGGGGTACGCTTCAGTTAACACCGTAGAGTTGGTAAATCCCTTCGTGGCTCCCGACGACGAGGAGCACCGGGTGAACCTCCCCGAGAGCCCAGGGTACGATTCGGTTAACACCGTAGAGTTGGTAAATTCCTTCGTGGCTCTCGATGATGAGGAGCGCCGGGTGAACTTCCCTGAGAGCCTGGGGTATGCTTCGGTTAACACTGTATAGTTGGTAAATCCCTTTGTGGCTCCCGATGACGAGGAGCGCCGGGTGAACCTCCTCGAGATCTTGGGGTATGCTTCGATTAACACCGTAGAGTTGGTAAATACCTTTGTGGCTCCCGAAGATGAGGAGCACCAGGTGAACCTCCCTGAGAGCCCGGGGTACGCTTTATTTAACACCGTAGAGTTCGTAAATCCCTATGTGGATCCTGACGACGAGGTGTGCCAGGTGAACCTCCCCGAGAGCCCGGGGTACGCTTCGGTTAACACCATAGAGCTGGTAAATCCCTTCGTGGATCCTGACGATGAGGAGCGCCGGGTGAACCTCCCCGAGAGAACGGGGTACGCTTTGGTTAACAACGTAGAGTTGGTAAATCACTTTGTGGCTCCCGACGACGAGGAGCGCCGGGTGAACCTCCCCGAGAGCCCGGGGTACGCTTCGGTTAACACTGTAGAGTTGGTAAATCCCTTTCTGGCTCCGAACGAAGAGGAGCACCGGGTGAACCTCCCCCATGTCCCCAGCTGTCGCCAACGTCGACGGAGCTGTGGGTACGTGAATCGCCGGGGCACGGCGGTCGTCACCTCCAGTCAGGTCATGCACACCACCGAGACCATGCAGTATGCCTGGTATAGAGAGCAGCAGTCACGGATCCCTCACCCGATGACAATAGGTTTGCTTCCACCACTGTTTGTATTGCTGGATCGGGCAGAATCGCCTTGCCTGCGTCGCGACTAGCCCAGCCCTGCCACTAGATGACTACGGCCTTCCAGTCCTAGCATGGCAGCCACCTCCCGGGATTCAGCTGGTGAACAGCGGGACGTGCCTAGTACCAGTCAGTCACCGATCCCGCCAGCAGGGCTCGTCATGCCCCCAACCGCAGAGCGACCTCCTGTAAGTAGAAGCTCACGTTTGGTGTGAAAGTATGATGTATTGAGGCATCTGGCCGGAATTCTGGCGAGGCTTTCCATTACTGAGGCCCTCCGCCTGACTTCTAAATTGCGTGAGGTGCTCGCCGAGGCTCTAAGGAGCCCCCTCTAGTTTGAAACGGAGGTAGCGGCCGCAGAAGCCTTCCACACCGAGGTGGTTTAAGGCGCTGAATGTCAGGAAGTTATCTCATTCTCTGGTGAATATGAAGACCCTCCCATACAGGGGCACATCCGCACGTTGTACATCACCGGCCAGTTCAATGGAGTGGAGGTCCATCGCTGTCTTGTTGACACGGGTTCTATGATTAACTTGATCCCAACTCGGACACTGCAAAAACTGGGGTTGTCCGAATATGATTTAACTCCCTCCGACCTCAGAATCCAGGGGTATGACAGGACCGAGGAATCTCCACTCGGCATGATTCGTCTGAATACCCAGTTCGGTGGCTTAATTTCCAATACTGAATTCAAGGTTGTCTCTCAGGACACTGCCTATAACGCGTTGATGGGAAGGTCGTGGATCCATCTTCATGCAGCAGTTACCTCAGCGTACCATCAGTGCCTCAAATACTCCCTTAAGGGTCGATTGGGTGTGATCCAAGGAGATGCATCCCCATTTGCCTCTTGTGATGCTCGTTACCTGGACGCTGCCTATTACTAGAGAAAGGACAAGCAGATCCTGGCAGGTGAGGTTGAGCCTGCCGTTGTCGCGAGTGATCCCTAGACAGGTTTGGATGACGCATATGTCTTCCCAATCCATCAGTTGGAGGCCACGACTCATGATATGGGAGAGTGATTTGTTGTCTCAAGTACCAGAGGGAAGCATATTTCCAGGTCTAAGTGACGGTGTGAAATCACCTCGTACTCTTACACCAAATAGGCCCAGGTGATCCCCGAGCCTCCTACCCCCGTACGATATCGGGATGTTGGGCTTATGGAAACGGCAGTACGTCATACGTGCCTGTTTCTCCAAGCAGGGATCGACCGGATCAAGCCAATGCGACACCACTGCTTTGATGTCGTAAAGCGTGGCCCCTTGGGCCGTAGGCCAGATGGGATTGGATCAACCGCCTTTGTCACTACGGTCTCCGCGGTGCAGGAGTCTCCCGTCGTGACGACCTCTGCCGCCCAAGCCGGTGCTAGCTCCCCATCAGGGTCGAGAAACCCCGAAACGGCTCCCCCCATGGACGATCCTTTCCCAAGAGGAGAGGAAGACATGTAAGAGGCTCCTCCTGCCTTTGAATAGGGCGTCTTTTCCACGGTCGACGATCTCGTACAGGTGAACCTCGGTAGTGAGGCGGACCCGAGACCCACATTGGGCAGTGCCTCTATGCCTCCCGAGGAACGACAACGGTACATAGACGTTCTCAGACAACACTGTGATGTGTTTGCCTGGAGTTATGAAGAGATGTCGGGACTAGATCCTCAGGTAGCCATCCACCGCCTTGGCCTCCCAGCAAACCATCGTGGGTTCAAGCAGCCTCCTAGAAAAATGAACCCCTTTCACGGTGCCATGGTTGAGGCTGAAGTTGATAAGCTCATTAAGGCCAACTTCGTCAGGGAAGTCTAGTACCCCAGGTGGATAGCCAACATTGTGCCCGTCAGGAAGATGAACAGACAGATCAGGGTCTGCATCGACTTCCGCGATCTTAATCGCCACTGTCTGAAGGATGACTTTCCCCTTCCCACGACAGAGCTGTTAATCAACGCAACGGCCGGGTTCCAAGCCCTCTCCTTCATGGATGGATACTCCAGGTATAACTAGATCCGTATGGCCCCCAAGGATGAAGAGTTCACTATCTTCAGGGCCCCCCAGGGCACTTTCTGCAATCGGGTTATGACCTTCAGCCTGAAGAACGCGAGTGCCACCTATCAACGGGCTATGCACTGCATATTCAAGCCGATCCTCGGGACGCTGGTGGAGTTCCATGTAGATGACCTAGTGGTTAAATCTCTTCAGCAACAGGACCATCTCAAAGTCCTTGAGAAAGTGTTCGATTTGCTCCATTCTCTTCACTTGAAGATGAACCAGTTGAAGTGTGCCTTCGAGGTCACCTCCAGAAAGTTTCTTGGCTTCATCATCAGGTATCGATGTATCGAGATCGACCCCGAGAAGTTCAAGGCCATCATTCAGATGCCTCCCTCGAGTAATATTCGTGAGCTTCGAGGCCTCCAAGGACAGTTAGCCTATATATGCCGATTCATTGAGAATCTGGCCGGTAAGTGTAAGCCCATTTCTCGGCTCATGAAGAAAGGTGCCGCCTATGGGTGGGATGATGAGTGCCAGACTGCTTTTGAGGAAATCAAGTAGTATCTACTTCAACCTCCGGTCCTGATGCAACCCGTTCCCGGAAAGCTGATGTTCCTTTACGTGACCGCCCTAGAGCGATCCCTCGGCGCCCTTCTCGCACATAAGAACAACGAGGGAACGAAGAATAGCCTCTATTACCTCAGCTGCATGCTCCTCGATGTGGAAGTTAGATATTCTACCATCGAGAAGAGCTTCCTGGCACTCGTATTCGCCGTACATGAATTGCGACACTACTTGTATCACCACTAGGTACAACTGGTCTCTCGGGTAGACCCGTTGAAATACATCCTGAGTCGGCCTATGTTGACTGGCCGATTGGCACGCTGGGTGGTGATCCTCCAGTAGTTTTACATTAGGTTAATACCTCAGAAGTCCTTCAAAGGACAGGAATTGGAAGACTTCTTAGCTGCTCATCAAACCTCTGCGGACCAGCCGATGGATTTGGGTTTTCCTGATGAGGCAATCCTCTCAGTCGATCACGCCACCCCATGTAGGCAGATGCACTTTGATGGCGCCTCCCGAAGCCCTACCGGTAGAAGGCTCAACTATCCTAGGCTTAACAGAGTGGGCCTGTGTATCGTCTTCATCCCCCCGGAGCAAGCCGTTCTATCATATTCTTTCTTTTTATCAGAGGGATGCACGAAAAATGAGGCAGAATATCATGCCCTCATCCCCGGCCTCGAGTTGGCTCTGGAGGTTGACATAGCCCACCTGTATGTAAAAGGGGACTTTGAGCTAGTCATCAAGAAGGTTAACGGTGACTACACTGTCAGTAAGTCAGAACTCGTGTTGTTCCTGGAGTGTACCCTCCATCTAATGGATAAGTTCCCCTCCCAACCAAATGACGTTCACGTTCCCCGGTCGCAGAACAGTCGAGCAGATGCTTTGGCCAGCCTGGCTGCATCACTCGCGGGGCTCGAATAGGATGACCTAATCATCCACGTGGCGCACCGAAGATTCATTTCTCCTGTTATCCCGGAGGGCAGTCGTGGCCCCCGAGTGAACCATCTCACCACTGGTGCCCTTGCGTCAGGACCCCCCGGGGCTTCAGGCTTGGTGATCGAGACAGTTCCTGACTGGAGGAAACCCTTGGTTGAATATCTCTGGCATGGAAATCTTCTGATGGACTGAGCAGAGCGGGAACGAATCTAACCACACATCCCGCTATCATGCGCATGCGAATGGACAGATTGAGGCATTTAACAAAACCCTCTCTAACATTCTGCAAAAAATGGTTGGTCAGAACAAGAAAAGTTTGCCGGAAAAGCTCCCTAATTCCCTCTGGGCTTATAGGATGACGACTCGCAATTCCACCCAGGTGACACCATATTCTCTGGTATACGGAGCTGAGGTCGTCCTTCCCATCGAGGTCCAACTTCCCTCATTGGGAATGGCGGTCTACGACTAGCAGGTGTCGAATAGAGTTTCCGAGATCCGTCTAGCCGAATTGGAAGCGTTGGACGAATGTAGGCTTCACGCTTTACATAACTTGGAAAGGCATCAGAGAAGGATGGCTCGAGCTTTCGATAAGAAGGTTCGCCTCCGCTCCTTCCTGCAAGGTGACCTGGTGTTGTCTCTCAAAGCGCCAATGATTCCCGGCAGGAAACCACCCAAGTTGGAACCCAAGTGGGAGGGACCATTTATTGTCCATAAGGTCTATCCCAATGGGGCGTATTCCCTGGTGACTATGGATGGTGAGCGTATCACTCCTCCCACCAACGCCAGGTTCCTCAAGAAGTACTTTGCTTAAGCTGATGGTCTTGCATGACCATAAACTGTATGGTCCGGCACGACCTTAAACTACACTCTGCCCTGCATCTGGGCACCATGGTCCGAGCTCTATGACCTAAATCTAAGACCTATATTTCGTCCAACAGGACATTAAACTGTATTTTCGTCCTGCATGACCTTAAACTCTATGGTCCAGAAAGTCCTTAAAGTGCACTCTTCCCTGCATCTGGGCACCATTGTCCGAGCTCTAAGACCTAAAACTAATATCCTATTTTGGTTCTTCCCTTTTCACGGTCTGAGCTCTATGACCTAAAACTAAGACCTATATTTCGTCCAACATGACGTTAAACTGTACCGCCATAACTACGTCTAGCTTTATTTCCATCCTAATGGGATACGTAGGAACGCCCAGACCTTTCGTCTTTTGGTCTAGCTTGAGGTCCGCTGTCGCGTCTGTTTTTCCTTTGGGACTTTGACCACAGGGTCGCGTGGCGTGGTGTGAGAGTATGTCCCCATTCACGTCGGGTTTGTGATAGCTGCACCCCACACACCCTATCCTCAGGGTTTAGCCCTCCTCTGTCCAATGGCATTTAAAGACGCATATCAAGAACTACGTGGGGCTTGATTCCCATCCTTATGGGATACGTAGGACCACCTGAACACCTAGATGTCAGGTCCAGCCCCATCTCTTAGAAGATCCCACGATCTCCCAGTGCCCAGGGTGTTTGGCATTACACCCCCTCTTTTGCCCAAGGATCCGCCATCTCTTGGCCACTCTCGGACTGATCCCTATGACCCTTTCAAGTGGTCTGCTGATGTGCTCTAGGAACTCTGGTCTAGAACTTGGAGTGCCAGATTCGACTTAGGCATGTTCCATCCACTTGACAAGCTTCGTGTTCCCCTTCATTCGGGCCCCCGTCATCCTTCATACACGGAGGGACCCCCAAGAACAGCCAGAATACAACACCCAAGGGCTCTCCTACCGGCATGGGCCAACGCCCCCGAGGGTTTCAGACAACAAATTGATACAAATCCCGCGTTGTGAACATGGTCAGCGGTTGATGCTCATTTGTTTGTCCTCATGGCTAACACGACAAGATTCTGTGTTGCGAACATGGTCAATAGTAATCCTTAGTCGTCGCGCCGGTTCCCTAGGCCCTGAATGTTGGTGGCATGGTTCATGTCGTGTTCTGCCTCGCCGTGTCAAGGTGGAATCTCGACACTCCTTGTACTAACCCTCAGTACACCCCCGCACATCAGACAGACTGAGCTGCGTAACGATGTCTCTTGAGGCTCCCGCGATCTGAGCGCTAGAGCATGTGCTTGGGTCTCTTCTTTACGGGTTGCGTGCAGCTTGACCTTCATCCCCTTAGGGGGGTGAGGAGTCTCCCAGACGTTGCGTTTCAGGCCCAGTATAGCTGGGAGCTAGCATCTGCTGCCCCTCCCTGATTGTTGAACCCTCGTAGGCCCCTTTGCCCGAGGCTCCTCTCTCGGTTGGTCCAAACCATATGACCTTAAACTGTGCTGTTGGTCCAAACCATATGACCATAAACTGTGCTGTTGGTCCAAACCATATGACCTTAAACTATGTTGTAGGTCCAGACCATATGACCTTTAACTGTGCTGTTGGTCCAGACCATATGACCTTAAACTATGTTGTTGGTCCCATCAGACGACCCTAAACTGTGACATTATCGTCCTGGCCGCATAACGAAAAATGGCACTGCATTGTGGTGACCTCATTGTAGAGGACATCACGTTGGGTATTGGTTTTATGCCATGCCATTTGTCAACGCCTATCGCAGCTTGATGCTTGTGGCGACGCCATGGCCTGCTACTTTGGGCCTATCGCTTCACAAAAAAAAACACTCACCTTAAAGGAAAAACAAGATTTATCAAATGCCGCTTCTTTTAGTGCAAGGCCCACACCCGCACTCCCCTTTTCCCTTGGCACAGGTATCTTACCATGTAACTTTCAGAACTATGTATGGCTTGATTCTCATCCTTATGAGATACGTAGGAATTCCTGGGGAACTTCCCCGCGGGTCCAGCCTACCTCCATGTTCGGTCCCTCGTCTCGAGCGTTTCCCCAGAGAGCACATGTTAAGTAGGGCTTAGGTCCTCCTTCACGTCGGGTTTTGTAACCGCCTGGCCATGTGTCCGTTTCTCCCCTTTCCTTACGGTCCGATCTCTAAGACCTAAAACTAAGATCCTTACGGTCCGAGCTCTAAGACCTAAAACTAAGATCCTTACGGTCCGAGCTCTAAGACCTAAAACTAAGATCATTATGGTCCGAGCTATAAAACCTAAAACTAAGATCATTACGGTCCGAACTTTATGACCTAAAACTAAGATCCTTACGGTCCGAGCTCTAAGAGCTAAAACTATGATCCTTACGGTCCGAGCTCTAAGACCTAAAACTAAGATCCTTATGGTCCATGCTCTAAGACCTAAAATTAAGATCCGTACGGTCCGAGCTCTATGACCTAAAACTAAGATCCGTATTTGGTCCTACATGACGTTAAATTGTATTTCATCCTGCATGATGTTAAACTGTATTTTCATAACTAAGTGTGGCTTGATTCTAATCCTTATGAGATATGTAGGACCGCCCGGACGTTTTGTCTTGGGTCCAGCCCCAGGGATTAGCAAACCCCGTCCTTCCTTATTTTCAACCGCTCGACCCGACTTCATGGGAAGTGGTGTAATCGGGATATCTACCCTGAGAATGTTTCGGATGCCCCATGGTAATAATGGGAAGAAATAGTTCTCTCGCAAAAGAGGTCCTGCTTGGAAATTGGGACGACCCGTGATCAGGTTGGTACCTCCGCCTAATACGCCTTCGCCATGGTGGCGCAATTTCAGGAGTGTTGAACTCTGTTCGAACAAACCACCACTCCACCATCCACGCCTTGCATCCCCCCATGTTCAAACCCTCATTTCCTTTCATGTTTGATGAGCACCCCTAACAGTATGGATGCTCGACCTATGGTCCGCCTGCTGTCCTCGGCCAACGTTCTGGAGAACTGGTCATGTTTGACGTGACCCCCTAATAGTATGGATGCTCAACCTTTGGTCCTCCTGCTGTCCTGGGCCAACGTTCTGGGAAACTGACCAACGATATTTGAGTTAGTCTCCATGTTTCGGACATGGTCAGCAGCCAGCCCTCATTTATTTTCCCCCCATTTCGGGTCCACGTGATATGGATGCTATGTTTCGGCCATGGTTGACAGTTATCCTCCATGGTTGCGCCCCATTTGGTTCTGAATTTGGGCAGTGTGATTCACCCTTCCTCTCCATTCCCCTATGTTCGGATGGATTTCAATGTCCCCGGCATTTCCCCACTTGTGTGTAAGGGCACATTGAGAAGTCGACACATCAATCAGCTCAAGGGTCTCCTCAGAAGTCCAGGCCCAATATTGGACGCCAGAAGCTTGGTCAATGACCCACAGTTGAACGAAATGATGGTACGAGCATCTTCTGCTCCTTGCGTTGTGAACGACCCATAGGAGCCTAGCGATGAGTTGTTATTCATTTCGAAACTATGGTTGAGCGCATTAAACCAAGGGTACAAATGAGTGGATTTGACCACATATTGGATTGAGACGATGAGCAGTACAAGAAGAAAGTTCATGAGGTGGAAAAAATAAAGCCCTCAGGGTTTAGCGTGCTGAAGCGATCTTTCCAGCGCTGCTACCCTCTGGATGGTAGCCTCCAGGACCGCTTCTCGCTCTTTGAAGACTCTCTCCTCTTCAGCCACCATAGAGCGTAGCTCGCCAGCCCTAGCTTGTGCCTGCGCCCACTCGGTCTGAAGTACGGTCATCTGGAGACTTGCCTCCACCAGTTGTTCCTGCGCATCAGCCAGCTGGTCCGTCTGTTGCTCCACGAGATCAGAGCATGTTGCGATGAAGGCCTCTTTATCTGCCGCCTGCCCTTCGTGGTGCCGGACTTCTTGCTCCTCCCTCAGCAGCGCTTGAGCGCTCGCTGATCCTTCCCGGCACTGGGAAATGTCCATGCGCTAGCTGCTCTCGCGTATCTTCTCGGCCATGTAATCACGGACCTTCAGATGAAGGTGATGAGAATCAGCCCCTACGGCGAACAGGAAGCACAACTAGGTCTGAAGTGATCGCATCCGCCTCATCCAATCCGACTGGGGCTGCCTGAGGAAGCGCTGGATACACTTCAACCCTTTGCGCCGTGTCATCCGGCACTCCTCGACTGCCTCTATGTCTGAGTCATCAATCTCCTCAGGGTTAGCGGGTCGGTATAGGGGGAAGGCCGCCAATAGATCGGCAGTAGGATCCACCCCAGGGATGTCTTCATGAGGAATGGAATCATCGACGTCCGGGAGACCTTCTCTCGCCCCAGCAGTAATGATGCCTCCACCAGCTTCCGATCGCATTTCAGGAACGACACTGCTAATGTCCATCGACCCCTGTTCATCTATTGTCAGGGCCGACTCAGTGGGGAGAGCATGTTCCGAGCGAGGTTGTATGTCCGTCGCTGGTCCACTCGTGGATGGCCCGGGCTCCGTAGCCTAACGTGCCTCCAGTGTTGAGATCACTGCACAGGGCATACGCTGGTTAGACAGGATCTTTTGACACCATGAACCAGTAGTGAAGCGTGACACTTACAGGAATCCAGAGAGTCGGCCCCCAGTGTTCCGACCGCTGCCTGATCCGCCATAAGGGGAGACCCCTCTGCACTGGTTAATTCAATGATGGGTGTCAGATCCCCATCTTGTCCCACTGGTTCCTCTCCTCCCTCCTCTAGTGGGGACGCCCGTCCACCGCTCAGCTGCTCCTGAGTAGGATGGGGAAGTGAGTTCAGAAGTTGGAAAGTAGAATGGATGAATGAGGGAAATTAATGTAGATAGAGACAAACCTCGAGTATCTCAGTTATGTCTAGATTAGAATCAGAAATCTCGCCGCTCTCCCGGAGACTCCATTGGTAGGTTGCCCCTTGTGACCCCTCACCTTTGGGCTCCTCTTCTTCATCTTCTCCCTCGCCTTCATCCTCTATGGTTTCCTCCTCCCCCTCCAGCTCCTCATCACTGTTGCCTTCTCCCGACGACATCACTTCGAGATCATGCTCCTGGCCGAGCATCACATTCACTAGGAAAGTTGGCTCCGCACGCCGCCCCCTTTGGCATGCGTATGCGTCCATGGCCGTCAGATAAGCATGTCGCCGATGGAAGTTCACTCGGTCGGTAATCTGAATGAGCCTGACCTCCAGTAGTTGGATCCTGTTCTGAATTATCTTCTGCCAGAGGGCTTCGATGCTCAACGATTGCCATAGGGTCATCCAGGCTGACCACAGTGCCGGGAAAATTGCGTCTTGGGAAGGTTCGAGTAGATATCTTATCTGCTTCCCAGGAAGTTCCCTGGCCACCTCATGTGACCCACCTGCGGGTAACGAGGATGTGGAAACACCATGCGATGTTCCTGCTGCCATAGTCCTGGCCTACGCAGGCCTCGCTGCCTGACGCGCCCTTGGTTCACCCCTTTCGACGGCATCGTGCCTTCTTTCCCGTCACCCGGTTTCTGTGCGAGTAACCTCGAGTTTCCCAGAAGTGCTTGCATAATAGCCCCTCAGGGTATGTAATGGTCCAGTTTTTGTCATATTCGGTTGCTAGGCTGGCATCGACCTCAGTTGGAGGAAGAGTAACGACGTCGCCAGAGCCGAAAGAGGTAAACATCAACCACATATAGCGCAGGACGCATGGATTCTTCTCCTGCCAGACAGCTGTGAATACTTTTTTCGGAATTCACCGAAGGCACCCTAACTACCTAGCGAATCAGGATGGCACGTAGGGCTCACAGATCACCTTCCCGTCGATCTGAGCCATGAGCACCCCACCCTGAATGCTCTGGAAATAATCCTGATGTTCAAGAGAGCCTCGCCTGTTGTCCACCAACTGGCCAACTGGGTTGGGGAATGAGATGAAGTTGAAGTTGGCATGGTTACCAATGCGGATCCTCATGCCCTCCTCATTGAGCATCAATGTCTCCACCCCTGCAATGTTTAGCAAGGATGGTCCCAAGCCATTACCCGGAGGACGGACGACATTTAGGAAAGTATACCCGCCGAGATGAGCCGACACCCAGCCATGGAAGATCTGGAAGGGACCACAGACTCTCCGAGGCGACCCCCCTCATCAGATGCGCCTTCAGATAGTATACAGCTTGGCCAGCATGGGGGCGCCCATGTTGAACCGTTTGTTGGTGGACATGGAGCCCGCCATCACCAAAGTCGATGGACGGATGCTCATCCTTGCGTCCCGCATCAACAAGAGCCACCCGCTCAGAAAGGCGGCAAGGAACCCGACATACCATATGTTCGGGTCTTAGGCCTCAATGACGCGGTAGCTCCATGATTAGTATTGCCCTGCCTCCAGGGTCTTCTAGTATGACCTGTACTTGCTGCCCTGAGTCATTGTTGGGCACCGTTTGCCCCGTCCCGGCATCTTGACGGCGAGATCCCTCTCAAAGAACAGGCTGAACCAGCCCTTGTAGGCAATGTACTTTAGGAAGTCCTTGAACCCCAGCCTCCCCTTGGCCAGCAGTAGTAGGTGCCACGTCAGCATAGGCGTCCGTGACCTGTCTCCATAGGTGTTCTTTGGAGGAATGAACTCGTCGTATTGGTAACCCTCCAGTGGGATAACTCCGATGTAGTGGACGTCCCAGAGACTGATGCTGACTTCCCTATAATGAAGGTGGAACGTGTTGGTGTCAGGAGACCACCGGGTGAATAGCTCCGATCCAAGTTCAGGTTGGCGGTGGAAATGGAACTGTGATGTCCATACCGCCTCGAACAGGTTGATATACCACAATTCGTCCCCAAACTGGTCACAGGTATGGTGAACCCAGAACACCCAGGACCATTCGCTGGTGAAGTAAACTCCGGATCATAGGTCCCAATCCTTCAGCCAGACCTTCGTGTCATCTGTGATGCATTGACGGAACGTGCTCGTGTAGAGGGTCAGAGAATACTCCGCCACATGCTCGTCTGCGGTAATGGTCCTAGTCCTCGAGTTCAGGACATAAACATCCATATGTCTAGTTTCCCTGGCAGGATGGCCGTTGTTGGTGATGTTGTAGCGAGTAAGTTTGTCCTCCCGAGTCACCACAGACCGCAGTGTGTCCACCTCGAAGCCCGGCAGTGGCACCTCCTCCAGGATGCCAAAATTTCAGAGCGGGAGGTTGTCCGACAAGGGATATGCCTTTTGGGCCGGAGACAGCAGATTGAACAAGGTCAGTTTTTAGGAGACAATCACCTTGGCACCATAAACCTCTTCGTTTTCGGCCATTTCTATTCTATGGGTAGCGGCTTCCCCCACATCAACTCGGTTTGCGGCCATCTCAAATTTTTCGGGAGTTGGGTGAAATCATGATGCAGTGCGCGGAATAGGAGAGTTCGGTGCGAAATATTGCTGAGTTGTGCAGAATCTTGGAGATGAGCGCGTAATTGGCACATGGAGCTCGGAAAATCCCGAACAGGCGCGAGATTATGGCCGAATTTCGGATGGAATTCCGCACTGCCAGAGCATTATTACGCGCAGCAGCGGAAGCGATTTCACACACGAGAGCGGTAAGCTTATCGCATGGAAAAAGAGGAAGTACGGATCTGGAACCCAGCACCCCTTTTTATAGGCGAGGCCAGGGTTTCGCACCGCGCAGAAAGAGTATTTCGTGCGCGTCCGTAGGTTTTGCGCGCCCCATCAGAATTAGGCATGGAACTTGACCAGGAGGCTCCACACTTTTGCGTTTCGGCGTTTCCCTTGGAATCTGATCATTGTGACCTCTCGCCGATCCAATTCCAAGGGGGGGCATTTGTTGGGGCCGAAAAAAGTTTGTAACTCCTGGAGAAGTTTCGGAATGATGAAGGGAAATCATATTTGGAATCAGAGGCTCGATCCGGAGGCCCGGGATGTGGTGCGAGAAATAAAGGAGGTTCCGCGCGAAAAATTGTTCTGCGCATGTAGAATCACCGGGTTTCGCGCAATTGAGCCATTGAGGCGCGCAATCTTTTTGTACCCCGGTTTCGCGCGGTGAGATTTTGCGCGCCGGCTGCGCTCGGCGTGAAGAATTTCGCGTGCCACCTAGATTCCACACCAGAGGCCACCTATAAATAGAATGTGACCCCGAACGGTTTGGGGGTTGAGGAATCCGAAGCAACTCTCATGCACACAATTCGACTCCCCCCGTGTGAAAGCTTTCATCCAGGTAAAACCCTCATTTCTGGAAACCTTGCCCCGGAGTTCACCATTGCGCACAACTCCACTGGCTTCAGTGATTTTTCCCCCTCCGTAGTATTCCAGCCTTGCGCGCAATCCTTGCCTCGTGCGCGCAATACCCTGCCGTGCACACAAAACCCTGCACATAGTTCCCTCTCCGTGCACAATTCCTTTTCTCCAATTGCGCGTCGTCCCGGTATTTTGCACGCAATCCTTCCCTTTTGCGTGCAAAACCCATGACTCATCACCTTGACGCCCCTTGGCTACCCCCTGCACCGGCACCTGATTTCTCCCCTTCCGAGCATGCGCGCGATGCGTTGTTTTCCCGCACGACCTTCCAAGCTCATGCGAAATAACCTCAAGGTTCCTTGGGCCGTGTTTTCCGTTGCGTTGCTTTGCCTTATGCTTCTTTGCATAGGCACGCTAACGACTATTGATTTTTCACATAGCCACGCTAACGTGGAACCCCCGGTGGTTTGCCCTGTGGACCCCCTTTACTATGGCATTGCCGATGCCTTCCCTTCCACAAGGGATAGAGGGCATTGGGCATGTAAGCCCTAGGGGTGTGGAGTGAACCCACCTCGTCCAAGCTGCAGGACGTTAAACTACTAAGCACCTCATCCTAAACAGAAGACGTTAAACTGTGGTCCGACCCCGTGCATCGCACGCAGGGTCCCCCCAGCTCGCACATTTTTTACGCCCACTCGTCTCCACGGGAATGGACTCTTCCTCACATGGAATGAGATCCTCCTTTTCGGAGCGGTGTTTGTCTGCGGGGGAAGGGCCGCCTTAGAGCGTAAGCCCCTAACCTTTCTTGCAGATTATTGCACCTGTGCATCTCCGTACTTCCGCCCTGCCAAGGCCAGTGGAGTCCTTTTCCAACTGCGCTTTGTCGCACCATGGGCCTCCACCCTGGAGTAATCCCCAACCCCAAGGGCCGCTAACCACGTGTAAGCCCCAATTTCCTCTTTGGGCCACTCAACGTGTAATCCCCATTCCTCTTCTCACGGACACACGCTTTGCGACATTATCGTCTGGTCCCTACTGCCTCTTGTTTCCCACACCGGGCATGACTCACGTGGGCTTAGAGTGCGCGTCGACCATGACATCCTCTTATGGGCCGCCTCAGAGCGTAAGCCCCATCCCAGTGAACTACGTGGAGTTTGATCCGTGCTAATGCATGGTACGTAGGAAGACTCCGCGAGGTTCATGCCCACCACCCGGTCGTCCCGACCTCTCCATGTCGGTTCCCCGACCACCATGGGATGCCTCAGAGCGTAAGCCCCAAATATTCTGTCCCACATTACGTTAAACTGTATCCCGTCCCGCATGACGTTAAACTGTATTCCGTCCTGCATGACGTTAAACTGTATCGCGACCCGCATGACGTTAAACTGTATTCCGTCTTGCGTGACGTTAAATTGTATTCCGTCTCTTGGGCCATCTCAGAACATAACCCCCATCTCTCACTCCACCATCCATCCTGATCCTTACTTGGGCCGCGACATCTCGGTGAGATCATTCCACCCCTTTCCCACTCCGTGATATATGGGAAGCCGCCCACTTGCTGGCCCCAACATCGGTGTTCCCCCTAGGGATCCTTTAACCCGATCCGTCTCCGCAAGACTTTAAACTCGTGACATGCCCCGTGTTAAACATGGGAAGCTGAGGAAAACCTCACATGGTAGACAATCCCCACGTTCGATGTGGGATGCCTCGGGCTTCCGTGCCCTCGAGAAGCCCTATGATGAGGGGCCAAAGATAGACATGCCGATGATGCCCTAATGTGACCATTCTCCTCACCGCAGGTTGCTGTCCCGAAAAGACCCCTTGGAGCATCTTGATAGAAGTAGCATAATTAACTGGAGTCCATGTAGATATGGCACCGAGAATGAGTTTCACGAACCCGTCTTAAATCTTTGAGGGAGACCCGGACTAGGTAATGAGCTCCGAGGAGGAATCCACAGAAGGAAGAACCGACATCCAATCATCCCAGTTTCGATCAAGGATCAGACGTACCTGAACAAGGAATGGATGCCGCCCGCCTTTGGAAAGCGGGAATGCGGGGCAACAAGCAGCGCACCCTCCTCGGCGGATGGATGCGCGCGCCCCGACGAAAGCGTCGGAAACATATACTAATTATTATTATTTATAATATATATTATAATTATCCAGTTTCTTTAAAAAAGTCATTACTAAAGTTTTAATTTTTTGTAATTTCTTATTTTTGTTATTTTTTGTTTTTTATTATAGTTTATTCATTTCATATAAATCAATATTTAATATATAATTTTTATTAATATTTATAACATATATATGTGTATGATAAATGTGTTCATTATTATCAATAATTTTTTAATAAATTGTATAATATTTTCCTTTATTTACTCGTTTTTAATAATTATTTATTTAAATATTCCATTTTATTCATTTTTAATAAATATATTTAATATATACTATTTATAAATTTTTAAAATTTATATATACCGATATTTAACTTATTAATTTTAAACAATAATTATTTAATTAATAAAAATATTAATTTTTTTATTTCAATTGTTTTAATAATTTAATTTTTCAATGAACCATTATCAGTGCTAAAATAATGCACTAATAGAGATGGATTTTGACTATGTATTTTTCTAGTGCAGATAAATGTAATCTCTATTAGATAAATCATTTACAGTAGTGTGATTACTTTTAGAGGGAATAATCTTTTCATTACTTCTACAATTGGTTAAGATATCTTTCTGTCTATAGAGAGTACATTTTACGTTCACTAGGTTGATGATGTTTACTCTGCCAGAGGTGAGCCAGGGCATCTATTGAGGTGGAGGAATGCCTTGGTCCTCTCAGCCATTGAATTTTTCTGGTAGATTTTTTAAGTATAACATATTCTAGAGATCTGGTGACTGAACGTAATTACTAGGAAATGTTCATAGGGTATGAAAATCATGGAGTAGACTACTCATAGTCCAACGAAGTTTTAGGAGATGATGTAGATCATAGAGTATCACATGTTTTTATGCCATATAAGAGTATGAGACATCAACTAAGGGGGAGCCATCCCCTAGTTATAAATTGTTTGGGACTTCCTATACATAATCCAATACAGATAACGGAAATGATTCTAATCATATCAGCAACCATGGATTGGTGGAACATCAATCTCAGTAGTTGTTTGATCAGATCATAAGGGATATGTTGTAGTGATTATTGATGATGCTGGTGAACTTTATGCCTTTATATCTGATGTTCCACATTTTAGATCATTGAATATTGAGGATTTATTAATTAGTTCTAAGATATATTCTTTAAAGTTTCCTTCTTTTACATTAGTGCCTTCATATTATGTTTCTAGATATAATTTTTATGTCTTTTAAAAAAGATTGTATTCAAAAAATAGTGGTATATTGAGATTATAGGCACCTCCAATTAATCTTCTTAGTGAAGATGATGCCATAGAGATTTTGTAGTTGGTTGTTTTCAATATTCAGACAAAGTTGATTTTAATGATTCTGGAAGTTCAAATTGATAATAGAAGAATTGAAAGTGGGATAGAATCCATGAGATTTGTAATGTAGAATTTGAGGACTTCCTTTACCACTATCCAGGATACAATGATATAGAGTTGGAGGTATTACCTCTAGTTGGTGCTTATACATCAAGTGATCCACCTCCTTCATCCACTATGGATGTTGATGAATTAGATATATTGTTAGAGTGGATATTCAAGACATTATGGTTGATGATAATTAATCTGATCTATGGGATATTCTTTTGATTTAATAACATGGTGAGCATATATATAAAGTTGTATGAGTGTTCTTGAAATAATACTAATGTGATATAGAATCAATCACCAATGTAATAATATAGTACCTTCCTAGGATATATAAAACTAGTGAGTTTAATTCACTCATAATGTTTATAGAATAGAACTTAATAACGTTATATATTACTAGGGACTTTATGGAACATGAAAAACAACTCAATATAATGACCATTTTTTCAAATTGTTCATAGAATAGAAGAAAGACTTTTTTTCAAGGGATATAGGTTTAAATAAAATCATTATTTTTTTGAACCTCATAAAACATCTATTGTATTTATCTAACAAATATATGATTTCAACAGAGGCCATTCCCGAGTCTTCCTTCACATATTCCCCACCAACTGTTCCTCTTCCTCCTTAGTATTAGTCATTAGGTATGTCTCTAAGAGAATTACTATGTAATCTCACATCAGTTGTGATCTGAGAGCTACCACATACTACTTCTTCACAATCAACATATATCTGAGAGCCTCCAATGTTTAGAAATGTTAGTAGGCCTATTGATCCTGCCTCCAAATATGATATTGACTCATATTAGGATCATTTTTATAGGCATTCATCTACATTTACTTTTATGGATTTTTGAATGTAATCTGATTTATTTTATTCGTAATGATTATTAGATCATATTTTCGTGAAATTTTTTTTTTCTCTTTACTCTTTATTGTCATATTTTTTTTATAATCCCAAATGTGGGAGAAATAATTTTTATGGAATTTACCTTTCAATGTTTATCATTATTGGTTTTAAAATCTAGTTTCCATTGTGTGTTTTTTTGTTTCAGTATTATTTATATCTATTTCAATAAAAAATCAAATATATACTTTGAAATATGAAGTTAAATTTTACTCTTATAATTCCCCAATTTATGCCTAATATTTTATACACACAATTTCTTTAATTCCATGATTAGTGAACATTAGAAGTGGGGATTTTTGGAACCAGCTTCATTTAGTGATCACAAATCATGATAACTATTATTATAATGGTCTTGATGTTTTATAATAGTATATTATTTTTTATATAACAATTGGACTAAAATAAGATAAGTATTAAAATATTCATCCATTAGTACATTTGTACAATCTCTAGATCTACCCCTATCAGATCAACCACCACTAGCTCTTCCATCGCCAGCCTATTCCACAGCCAGAATCATGACACAATTAGTTCAAATTTATCTATTTTGTGAATTATGAGACTATGAGAGTCGTAATATCACTTGGTTGATTCCATCTACATGCATTGTACTTTATGGTCATATAATTTCTAATATTCAACTACCATAACTTTGTCACCACAAGAGTCATGCTACCATCAAATTCATGCTACCATCAGTGAGTGCCACCTCTAGAGTCCTATTACTGCCAGATTTCTACTACCTCCATATTGGGGAATCCATTAGTTCAATTATGCTTACACCGTATCTATACTAACTCCAATAATTTTACACTTCCAAACATGTAAAAAAAATTTGATCAACCTTTCTACCACCAACATTCCTACCCTTAACTTGTGCAAACTTTGAGTATTTCTACTGTTGGACTATGTAGCCTCCAACTTGCTATCATTGATTTTCTACTAAATTTATATTTTATTATTCTATATAATATGTTATATAATTTAATTTAGTGGTTTTTTATCTATTTTTCCTAAACCATTGAACAAATACATTGAAGAAAATGTTTGATGTCTCTTATACACTATAAGGATCCAAGAAATACTTATTACTATTCATTAATATATTAAAACCATCAAGGATATATGTTTTTAAAGATACCTCTCATGCATGAGATTATCTTGATTATGATGGAGTGATCAATTACATATTTAATTCTTTTGCCTGTGAAATTTTATTGTACATAGAATATCAAGACCCCTTCCAACAGATAAAATACGAAACTCTGTGACACTATATTTTCCCAAAAAATTTAGAGAGTGTGTTTGAGCTCCACACCATGTAAAATATGAATATCCTCGAAATTTAGCATAACTAACCATGAAAACTAAAATTTTTCTTAGTATTCAATTTTATCTCTCAATTTTTCTTTACTTTTGAATAGTATGATATATTGATCTATATATTTTTACACACTATTTCCTACGCTCAAACTATAGAATACCCAATACTCTCTTAAAACTATTTTATCTGTTTACCCATAGAAACTATGGAAGTGTTCCATGAATAGACTATGTTGTATTTCCTCCATCATAGAACTGAATTAGAATTTTTTAGACTAGATATCTTATTCTTTTGTTTGTTTACCTGATCGTGGTGTTGGATCAGAAAATTTTTAAAAATAATATTCCTAGTAGTATGAGAATTTGATGTGGAGGGGATTATGTCTCAAATTGATTCTAAATTCCCTATTCACTATTCTATTAGTTTTAGTTTTTATTTAATTATTGTAATGTTTAAACTATATTTGTTGTCAAATCCATAAACATAACTTACTTTTATAGTTGATCATAAATAGTGTATATATAACATGTATGAAAATGTAAAAATATTTGAAAAGTTAAATTATTTTAATATATTTTTATGTGATCTGAAATCATGAATTTAAATATAAGATAAATGGTAAAAATTATATTAAACTACAATTTTTATTAAATTGAAACTTTTAATTAAAATTGGTTTATATTATTTTTTATCTTTTTAAAAGAAATTTTATTGGGAACTCAATTAAAATTTCTATTGAGGTACATAATATGACTAACCAGAATTATCATAATTTTAATGAATGAGAATAAGGAAATGATTACATAAATTTATAAACATATGGAAATAACATAAAACATGATATCAAAATCAAAATTAAATGGATAATGAACAGCAACCGAAATTATAAAAACTTCAATGGTGGATTATCTTCCCTATTTAATACCATATATAATATCTGATGAGATATAAAATATTACACAAAGAATTATTTGTATATATAATTCAAAGACCACTCATGATATAAACTAAAATCATGCATATGTGATCCTAATTTGGAAAATTAATTATATATTAATTATAATCAAGAAAGAATACATGAGAAAGAATAGGGTTTCGTAATTGAAATTCAAGGAATAATTTAAGGCTCAATCGTAATGATTACCAACACAGTATAGAATTAAATCATTTTGATTTTAATATTTTAAAAGAATAATATGTTATGAAATTTTTGTTCCTATATAAATATTTCATAAGAAGCAACTAGATGTATAAATAATAATAAAATTTCACATGGGTTCAACTATATGAAATAAGTAAAAAATAATTTTAAAAATGAAAAAATTTATTGATTTACATAAAACCGTTATTGATCCAAGAGTGTTATAAAAAAAATTTTATGGCTTTTAAACAAAATTAATTGTTCAATTTCATATTATGGGGTGATTCTTTACATGGACCATGAAATTGTAATGTTCCCTAAAATTCAGTTCACTTAAATGTGGGAAAGTTGAAGGATCTAAAAACATATATAAACATTAAATGAAATGTATAATTAACTATATATATGTTTAAGGTACATATATTTAAAAATAGAAAAGTAATCTGTTAATAATATTTCATAAAACATTGAAAAATAATGAGAAAGTGAAATAGGTATGTCCCAAAGAAGGTATAGAATATCAAACCAATAATCATGGTTGGAAAAAACATAAATATATTTTATTTTGTATTACCACATTAAAAAATGGATTTCAAAATTTAATTATGAAAATATAATAAAGAAATTTATAATGTAAAATATGATAACACATAATTAATATTCCAATTAAAAAATATAACATTGGAGCGATGGAAAATTATGAATAAGGAAATGAAAAATATATTAAAGTTGATCCAAATAATTCATAAAAAAGATAACTTTTCAAGACAAATAGAAATCATATATAAGGAATATTTTAATTAAATCCATTAAAACTAGATATAAAAATGGTTAACAATATTAATTATATACAATAATTATGGACAAGCATTACAACTGAAGATATCATTGAGTTATAAAATACCCATATATTTTATAGAAGACATAAATCATAGCCTAAGGAAAGTAATAACATTAATGGATGAAAATTTTCATTTTTTATTAGTATTTAATGATATTAAAAATCCTGGGGCAACTAGTTACACTATAAAAATGAATATTGGTGTATAATATTAATGTTTTGCTCAATGAAGGGAATTCCAAACAGAAACAATTATATCTTAGAAAATAAAAAAATAAAACCCCTATGAAATAAATAGATCTTGAGTTTTAAGTTAATATAATATGAATAATGATTGTTTTTATATTATAAATATTATTGGAAGTTAAATCTCTATTTGAATGAAATTAGGAGTAAATTTTTTTTCCCTCACATAAATAAATTTTGAGATGAACCCCTAATATATTTATTAAATTTTGAATAAAAATTCATTAAAATCTTGAAAATATTAAATATAATTCATTAAATAATGTACTATTCCAAAATAAATTCATGGGATTTATAAAAACCAAAAATAAAATAAATAATTTCATAGTACAAAAACATGTCTTAATGGTAATGATTTCAAATGAAACCATTACCTAGACCAATATTAATTTTTGTAACACATATAATATCCTAAATAATTAAATTAATATTATTACATACCTTAATAGGAACCTTATTTTGATATATTTCATTTAATATGGAATATTTATTAATATATTAAATTTATTTATTATATCCTTTTTTATTATGTTTTCATATAAATTCTATCAGTGTCTACTTGTTTCTGATGTATTGGTCGTAAAAGATGATATTTTAATAATATGTTAAGTACATAATATAAGCATTATAAAAAAAATAATAATAATATAATTATTTTTAACATTAAATAACATTTATATTTATGTTCATGTAGTCATCCTTGGTACATTTTTATAACATTACTCATATAGGTAGTTAAATTATCCCAATGAAGCGAACATTATATCTCAATCAGAGAGTAGGGTCAAAATATAGAATAAAATAAATATAATAAAATAATATGTATTTTACTAATATTTTATTTTATTTATGATTCATACTTATTTTTTTTGGAAAGAGAATCAAAATTAGGACGACAGAGGAAAAATATTACTCTGTGGAGGTGGTAGTCTATAAAAAGTATGGTTAAAATTTTCAATTCTCAATGAAAGAGATGGAATTAAAGAATGTGATAATTTACAATTTCATAATAATACTTATATTATAGATATCATATTAATTCTTTAATATCATTAATAAAAAACATTGAGTGTTAGTATAAGAAATGGATAATGTCTTTTTGTAGAGGTAGTAGTCCACACAACAGAATAATGATGCTTTTATTTCAAATTAGTAAATGGATAAAGATAAATAATGGTCATTAAACTAATATAATGATATAACATAAATATAGTGATACTAATTTCATTTCATTTTTTATATATAATATCTTCAAATGATTATTATTATAGAGAAAAAGTTACGAAGAACACAATAAATACATTAGAGACTTGTTATTCTCTTATAGATTTCCTTAGAAGAGATATAATAAAGATATATTATACAGAAGTGTGGACTATGGATGTGAAAATTAATTCAATGATAGGTATTTATGGAAGATCTTTATGTTAAATTTTAAATTTATGTTTGACCATAATGTTTTGTAAGTGATCCCTTTCTATAAGTCTAAAAAAATGTACTTTTGGGAATACTCATTAATGCTCCATGATATCAAAAAAACTATTCATTTGTCAAGGAAAAAAAAAATTTAGAAATAATGTAGTTTGTGGTACATATTGGGTAAATAAGGACACATCCAATACTTTTTACACATATTTTTAACAAGATTCAACTCTTTTAGGGAAGGTGTTTACATTATTATAATTTTTATTTTAGCCGTGTAAGGCTATTTTTTTACCTAATTGACTTATATATAATTTATAATAAAAAGGCAACCCCTATGAAAAAATTATGATGTATTCAAAATAAATTTAATCCTAATTTTATATAATTCAAATTATAAATATGAGAATATAAACATTTATGTTTGAATATATAATACGTAAAAAACGTTTTTGTATAAAAACTTATTTTCACAGTTTCAGGTTATTTCAAATTATTTGGAAATGATTATAAATATTATGAGAATTAATATATTTAAATATATGTTATAATTTAATATAATATTTATTTTTTTATCAAAAAAATTAAAATGATAGATAAAAATAATATAGTAATAATAAACAATTCATTTAAAAATGTTTTCACCATTATCACAGTAATTAATAATAATCATACTAATATTATATTTGTGTCAAAAAATAAAAATAAAATTATTGACTAATATTAAAAAAATTAACTAAAAAGTTAATAAATATTATTATAGTAAATTTATAAATTTGATAAATTCTTATTTTAAATATAGGCTTGTAAAAACAGTCTTTTAGTCAGAAATATTTATTATGATTCAAAAAATGTAAACATGGATTTTAGAAATTAAACATTATAATTTAAAATATATTATTTTACTTATTTATTTATTTATTTTCTGTAAAAAAAGTACCTAAACATTTAAGTTATTTTTCTATTATAAATGTGATAGGTTTTAGACCAATCGATTTTACTACTATTCATCTAAATTTTTTTAATTCATTAAAAATGATAAAATTATTCTTAAGGTAGTTATTTTATTCCCAATTGATATATAATTTTTCAGTTTATCAAAATATTATTCTCAAAATTTTAAATTGAAATTTTTTATAAAATTATAAATTATAATGGAAACTAGTATTTTATTTTAAAATAAAACGTTTAAATACTAATTGTTATTAATATTATTTAAAAATAATTTGTAATTGAGTAGTTATTAACGGAAGATGTAACTTATCATCATTAATTATATAATTCATGTAATGAAAATAGCATATATAATAAAAAAATTATAGAAATAAAATTTATAAACATAAGATTACATTATTAGTCATTTTTTGTAAAATAATTAAATATAATACATAATATAAGTATCCTTATTTTTTATTAGATAATTATTTTAAAATGAGGTTATAACTATTCATTCATGGAAATTAAACATCTAGCTTTTAATGATCATACTAATTATTTATAATTTAACTAAATATATTTTTGTTTTGTTTATCTTAGGTGTTGGGTGTAGAGAAGTATATCAAACATATTACCATAATTATATGAAAACATATTTTAAAATATTTGGTCATTAACTTCTTCCCCTATTAAATAATGTTATTCCAGTAAATTTTAATTACTACATAATAATGGAAATATCTATTGGTATCTAGAATATATATATATATATATATATATACATTAATGGATAATTCCTCTAGTGATAACGATATTTAAAACATTGGAAACGTGTAATTTTTCCATAGATTTTTCTTCTCCTTAATATTGAGTTTTGATTCCACTATTTCAGCTAATATGAGTTCATTTTTCAATTTCAAAACCAAAATTATATTATTTCAATTTAAAGGGTATTTATAATCACACTTGTATTGAAAAACTATCATTGGTTGATATAAATTGTGTTTTTCATACTCTAGATAATACTTCCACTATGTGGTGGGAAAATATCCATCAATAAAATCACATTATATTTATGTATAGGATAATAATATTTCCGCACGGAGAATTTCATTATTATTCAACTCAGAATATACTAATAATACCACGATAATATTTCTTCAAAAAATTATCATATTGGTGATTTAATAATATTACAAAACTTCATAACTATACTAGGGTTCCATAAAATAAATACAAACAGGTCATCAAAAACATTAATTGAATGTGTATGTGTACATTAAATATTTGAATCCACATTTGGAGTAGTGTATTCAAATGCATTCCATTATCGTCTTTGTGTTGGAGGATTGTGAAGCTCTACATCATGGTTCATCCGAGGATTAGTGAATTGATATGGACATGTCCTAACATACCACATTTATGACATTAAAATTTTAATGATCACTTAAGATTAAATCTATTTCATTTTTTCTTTTTATTTATTTTCATCATTTTTATGTAGTAGTATGATGCTCAATCACAGCATCATCCACAAGGAAATTATCTTCCAGTCACCTTGATGAAATGACCTTAGAACTTATTTCCAAATTTTCAATACAAAGTAAATAGAGTCTTATATTTTCCTTCATGTTATTCATCATAATTTTTATGAGATTTCATACTTCTATTATTTGGTCTACATAATATTCCATTTATCAATACATTATTAGTCATATATCTTAATTGTTTTTTTGAATAAAAGACATATTTATAAGTCCATATCCCATTCTAATTTAATAATAATTGAGGGAATGAACACAACACCCCACACAAATGGGGTTAACATAGTCCCTTCTAGTTCCATTCGTAACTAATACCAAAATGGTTTAATCAAGTGGAAGAAATTTAACATCGCAAGTGTATTTCAATAATCAATAAAAAAAAAGGGATTTAAAAATATTTAACCCTTTAACATAATAATTTGTAAATGAAATTAATTAATGTCCACCATATAATTCAGAGTTTTACCTAGGTTATATAACTCATAGTTTTCATATAATTCGCACCATATTACCACAATGTTACTAAAAATCAATAATTTATAAAAATTTATAAATAGTATATGATCTACCAAATAATATCCCTCAATCATGTCCATCTAGGTGTGAAGTTAGGTCCCTTTATTATAAACCAGGTCATGGTTGAGTTAATACCCAACACACCCTATTTGGGGCCATGTCCCCTAGATAAAATTTTATATGATACTACTTCCACTTTCCAGCTTCCAAACAGGGATTAAATTGAAGGAAAATAACAGAATATTTAATTTTCAAATGTGTCTAGATATTCTCTTATACTGAGGCATATCCCTTATACTTCTACCTTACCCTTCCATAAGTATTATTCCATCCCAATATAAATAAACATTAATAAGTTCATTTTATAAAAAAATAGAGACATAATATTAACAGACATATCATTCAATAATTCTTATAATTATTTTCCAATATATAAAAACTGAGTATTGACAGGTATATTATGTTTAGAAGATAAGAAAAATAAATAAATCAACTTGTATGTAAATCCAAAATATTCATTTTAAACTCTACATATATCTCATACCACCTATATATCTTCTAATGCTACATAGGATATCCTCGTGGAAATGCATATGGAATACTGTGAGATAGAAGTCCTAGTAAATGGATAATCTGAATAATAAAGTCTATCATGATAGTCAAGATGCATAAAAAGATATCATAATGTTGATTATCATAAGCATCAATACTTGGAATAAGAATATTATCTCCTAAAATCGTAAAATAGTGGCTATAATATAATACATGTAATCATAAACAAAAATAAATTTCCACACCAAGAACTATTGTTCAGATGTTGACAAATTCACTTGGATGATTAGTTTCACTCATTAATCCATTATAAAAAAAACATGAGATAAATTAAATTTGATATTGAATTGTAGGGCTATAAAATTCTGGGACCACCAAAAACAAAATTTAAAATCATATATACTCAATCCACATATAGAAAATTATCAATGCATAAATAATAATCTAGATCAAACCAACATGAAGGAAATGGGATTAATAATTATGATTCAATGAATAACTGAATGATAAATCAGAAGATATAAAAATATAACCATTAATTAAATCATGTATATTCTAATATTATAGAATATAACATATTTTAAGATCACTGAGTCCCAACATATATATTTTATGAAAATTTTTTAGTTTAACAAATAATAAAAACCACACAAATTTGTTTAAGTTTATGAAATTTGTAAGGTATTTTTTTAAGGGAGGAAGTTCGGTAAAGTTTTCCATAAAAAAATAAAGGATAAAAGGGAGTTGTCCAAAAAATAATTATGTTTTTGACAATCTATTCACTGTTTAAAATAATTTTATGGGGTTGATGTTGTACATGATTTATGAAATATGGATGTTACCTTAAACTGGGATCACATAAATGTTAGAATTTTAATGGGAACTAAAACATGTAAAAAAATTAAAATAGTATTTAACTAGTTATATATGTAATAAAAATATATAAAAATATCATATCTACATGAGAATAATATTACATATAAAGGATAAAAATTAATATAATGTGTAACTAAAATTTCATGAAAGAGGTAAGAATGAGCTTACAAGTTATCATGGAAGAAATCTAATTTTTAAAAACATTTTTTGAAATAAAACACATTAAAGGGGTCATGAAGCATAATTTTAATTTATACTAATGTAATTATGATGTTCAAATGAGATAAATCAAAACTAGAATTCGAATTAAAATGTAAAACATTGGTAATAAGGTAAATTATGTTTCAGGGATACTATCTTTTAAGTGGATATGAAATATTCTCAGCATAGTATAATTTTCTCGAAGTCATATAACACATCAATAATAAATATTTTAATAAAAAATGATTATGACCCGATTTAAATAGGGTACAAAATAATAAATTAAAGGATAAACAAAAGTATAAATGTTTTAAAATAAGAAAAATTATTGAGTGACGATATATACATATATTTTTTGGAATCCATTCGTCATATACCAATTGAAGGATGATTAGGAATTCATGTTAATATTTCATGATCATTAATAATTAATGATATTAAAAATAAATGAGGTAGTATTTACACCACAAAAATTATGATTGGTAAATAATATAAAATGGTACATTAATTATGAGTGACTGATATGGAATCCCTTACAATATAAGAAGAACATAAATTACACCCATTTAAAGGGGGACAGAGTTTGAGTTCATTTCAAAATACCATGAATAAATATAATTCAGGATATTATAAATCAAATTTGTATTATACAATAAATTTAATTTATATTAGTTTCATAAATAAATATTTTTTCCAAATAAAAAATTTTCAGATGAAACCCCTATGACTTTAGTAATTTTAGAATCAAAAGTATTTGAAATCATAAAAATTATATGGTTTTATAAATTCCATAAATTAAATAATTTTTTATTAGAATATAAAATATGTGATTTATATACACTATATAAATAATATATTTGAGTATAATATTAGAACATGTCACAATGAATATGAATTGAGATGAAACCGTTACCTTATTCCAGGTTCATTATGTGCATGTGCAGAAAATCTGGAATAAAGAAATTATTTTAATTATATAAATTATTATGAAACATACTAATTTATTTATAACATAATATGGAACATTTATTAATATATTCTATATTTTTATTGTATAGTTTTTGTGTTATTTTTTTTAAAAAAATCAGTGTCAGTTTATTTATGTAGTTTTATCGATCAATGATTATATGTTTTCAACGAGTCACCTAAATAATATAACAATTAAAAAACAAAAAAAATTATAAAATTTATTTTAAACTTATAATAATATTATTATATAAGTTCTTATATTTTTACATGATATAGTCCTACCAAATTGTTCTACTAGTTTGTTAAACTAACCCAAAAGAAAACATGATATATCTTTATGGGTGAGTAGGGTGAATAAATTGTATAATATAATTATAATGATATTATTTATATTTTTAATAATTTTTGGATCATATTTTTTTGGATAAATAATAAAAATCAAGATGGAAATAATTAAATGTTACCCCATGGAGGCAGTAGTCCTCATAATTAAGGATTAACATTATCATCAATGAACAAATGAGATTTAATAAAGCAATATTATAGTATATAATTTTTTAAATATTATTATTATGATATATATAACATTTATTTATCAATTACATTATTAAAATCTACCATTATAGGAGGAATGAGTAAAAATAATATGTCAATTTTTGGGTGCGGTAGTTCATGCAACACACTAACGTAGTTTTTTTCTTAATAGAAGGATGAAAATAAAAATCGTTTTTAAATTAATAGAATTACAAAAAATTATAATAATGGAACTTATTTAATTATATTTTAATTAATTTATGATATTATTAGTGTAAGGGTTAATGATAAAATGTTATAAAGAAGGTAATACTTATCTGGGAGTCCCTATCTTCTCTTAGAGATTTCATTCGATTTGATGGAATAAATATTACTTTATGATATGAAGAAAATAGGGAGGAGAAATTGAATTATAGGAGGGGTATTTTTTATAAAGGTTAAATTTAATTTATAATGGAATGTTTATCCTCTAATGGGGTGTAATTGGCCCCATTTTATAAGTTAGAATTTCTACTTCCAAGAATAAACATTAATCTGTCTTGATATCAGTACACTATTACTTGGTAAAAGACGAAAAAATATATAAATAACGGAGTCTGGGGAGGTCATGAGTTAGGAAATACTCTTTCAAGACTTTCTATATATTTTTAATCATCTTTAATGTCTTTTACCATAGGTGTTTACATTTAACATTATGATTTTTACCATGGTTAAAATATTTTTAACTGTGTAACATATATTTTATTTAAAAATATATAGTAAAAACTATTAGAAGATTTTTATTTTATGAAAATTAATTTAATTTTAAAATATTCAAAATCAATTTTTAAATATGTGAAAATAATTCTATGAATTAAAATATATAATATATAAAATCATTTATTCTATAAAAATTTACATTTTTGCATTTTGTGTTATTTAACATTATTTAGCATTGATTATAATATTTTTATTGTTAATATAATTAATTATTTTTTAAATATAATATTATATTCCTATGTTAAAATATATTAATTAAATTTCATAGATGAAAATAAAAAAATGGTTGTAAATTTATAAAAAATAATTGTTTCACAATTATTGAAAAAAGTTTTTTTAATATTTATAATATTATATTGATACGAAAATATAAAATTTTACTTTTTTAATAATATTGAAATTCAGAACTCAAATAGGAAATATTTTTTATATTCGATATCAAAAAAGTGTAAATTATTATTTTTAATACATGCGAGTAACAATAATTATTTGGCCAGAGATATTTATTGAGTTTTAAAAATGTTAAACATGTGTATTATAAAATGACCATAATATTTTTATTTTATCTGTATTACCTATTAGATATATATTTAAATAAAATTTCTCAATATTTTAATTCAGTCTTGTATTATAAAACTCATTTTTTTATAAACTATGTTTTTTTATTATTCTCTTAAAAACAACTAATTTTATAAAAATACAAAAAATAAATCATAAGATAATATTTTTATTGAAAATCCAAAAATCATATTCAATTTTCAATCTTTTAATAATGTAGTTATTAAAAAAAATTCAATGAAAATCATATATTTTAAGGAACGAAAACATTAATTGTATACTGAAATTTTTAAATTATAATTATTAGAATTATTTTTTCATAATATTTTCCAATTAAATTGGTGTTATAAAATTATTAATATCATACATAATTTATCATCATTAATCATAAATTTCATCTAAAAACAAATCATATGGAATAATAATATATTTTTTTATAAAAAATACTCTACTAAATAATAAATGGACTTATTATTCATTTTATGTAAACTAAATGATTTTTTTTAATTTTTTAAGTATCTTTCATTTTCATTTTATATATATTTAATAAATATGTTACTAATATTCATTCCACCTAATTGAACATCTTAGTTCTAAAAACCTTAAATAAAAATTTATTATTTATTTATATGTGTCATAGTTTCATTTATCTACTATTTTCCATGTGGATAATATTGTAGAATATAATGATAAAACAAAAGACAACATATATTAAAATTTGCGGCCACAAAAATGACAAATAATTGGTACATAAGAACATATTCTAATCCAAAACATAATATTATATCAATAAACTGTTAAAAATCCCCTCTATTATGTCAACTGATTATTTCATTCACTAACGTAGTATCCATATGAGATGTTGAGGGTGTAACCCTTTAATCCATAATTCATCATTCATGAGCCATAATAACAACTATATTTAGTTGTGTTTTCTCTTATTACATTTACACACTATTGTCATATTCTCTTTAGATTATAATTGATTATGGAAAAAATTCAAATAATTTTATCCAATGTATTTAATAAATTTATACATATGTGTTTAATGATGTTTTTAGAATTTATTCTATAGGATTATATATTGAATGTTTTTATACCATAAAGGTATCAATATTCATTTTACATCACACCCTAAATCATGAAAAAACATTTTAATCAGTGTCCACCCTGATTCTCCCTCTCTTATGATGGATACAAACAAATATTTATAAACATGAGGTATCGAAGACTAAAGGATGTAAATTGGTGTAAAATATCAATATTTTGTTTTAGTTCTTTTTCCACATTTAGAATCATTGATATGCCCGTGTTTTCTAATTTCATAATGTATAATGAGTAGATGAAATATTTTTTTATTTTCTTCAGTCCAATGACCTTAGAGTACATATAACAATATGTGGATATAATAAATCATGGTGAATGTGGGGTAACCTGAGACACACTAAGTGTCAAGTAGATATATGCGTGAAGACCAAATTAAATATTTTACTTTATGTATTTGTTTTCCTAATTAGATGTAGTTCAATTCTAGTTGGAACAATGCTCAACACATAATTTAAATCTCTTTTCAATATCACTCCCTTAATACCAAGTATATATGTAGAAATATAAGGCATGAAAGAAAATTTGTATTTTACTTGGTTAACCATAATGGTAAAATCAACATTTCATATTCTTATATTGTGATGATATACTGGAAGGTAATACTATTAACTATATATATTATAATACTTTAGGAAACCCTCACTAAAAATCCAAGGTTCACTCCCTTATTTTCCCCATTATAATCTAATTCAATGAATTATTTAAATTTTATATAGATATTTGGGTCTCTCCTTGATAGGTTTGGTAAGAGTTATAACATAAATCTTAATCTCTATATGGTTGTGTTGTTTTCAATCTTGGTCACTACCAATTCCTTCTTCAAACCAGATGCAATCCACACATTGATGTGTGGGTTGTTCATTTTTCTTCATTTTATGAGAAAACACATTCTTTCTCAAAATTATGACAAATATACCCTAGAGTTATCCTATTACATTCAATTCATCAACTATCATATATGAAAGTGGTATACCTCTTTAATGCTTCCTTATTCCACTAAAAATACTAGATATAATGATGAAATCATTTTATCACCTTTAATCCTATAATTTTTTATATTGAAGCCTAATATTTATGTATATTTTATTTCAATTCAATATATTTGAAAAATAATCAATATTTTACAGGTTCTCTCATCTACCCTATTTCACACATCTTCTTTATTACAGAAGTATATTCATGAAAATACAATTTTCAAGGAAATTGATAATTCATTATCACACATGATATTTCAAAAAAAATAAACAATGAAGATATTATATAAATAGATGAATTAAATAAAATGATCTATTCTTTAATACAAATAGGTCTTTATCAAACATCTTCATCAACTTCACATCCATATCCCCTTTTTTCAAATAATTTTGTAGGGGTATTTATAAAGAATATTGATGTAGTGTTCACTGCTAGAATAACATAGAATCAATGTTGTAGATCCATTTTTCTACATGAATATAAAAATATAGTTCTTATATTTCCTAAATTAAACTCAACTAAGTTTTTCTATTTTATATGAATGATCACTTCGTGAACAATAAAACTCATGAAAACACATTTCTTCCATGATGTGGAAATTAATAATTGCTTGTTTTACAACATCATCATATTCATTATATGGGATATATTTTCATAATTTAAAACTAATATATACTCCAAATTCTCATGTTCATGATAATTCATTTTTATTTAATTATTACATCCACATAATTCCAAGTCATGTTAATTTATTTTAATATTGTGAAAACCTCATCCATGAAACACAATCATCATCTTCACTTCATTGAGATAATCATGTATTTTTTCCAAACTTGTAATAGAATAGGGTGAAGTCTCATTGTCTCCTCATGATATAATTTTTTTTGGGATTGACTGTTTCATGCTCTATGTGTAACTAGAATATATTTTATGAATTTCCACATAAAAACTCCAATTTACAAAGAATTGGATGATGACAGATGAATGTGTTTTTTAAGTTAAATACCATCTCTACTTAAAATGTTTAATAGTATAAATTTATGTGATTCTCACATAAAAATATATCTTAGGATATCAACTACTTAAAACACAGAATGTGATATGGAATAACATTAAAATTATGTGGTACCACTTTGTATCAAGGCCACTAAATCCTCACCACTTTACACTATCCCAAATAAATTATGTTAGCATCAACGTATTCGTGATATATATTACTCAAAAACTATAATGTACTATTTATATATGATCCTAGACTCAATATTATTTTGGTAGATACTATATACCACCAAAATCAATATTCTATTTTTTTTAATATATTGGCAATAAATTTTCATAGATAAAATTACAAAAAAAAAATTTAAATTTTTTTTTATACGTTGAAAAATTAGTATTTATTATCATTACCAAAATTGATTATATATCATTGAATTCATTCAAATGAATTCAAATAATAATCATCCAACCTTGGGTCATCAAAATAGTTTTCATACACCTCTCAAATATCCAATTTAGTAAATAAATTTGTGTGGTGATGGTTCCCTTCCCCAATATACTCATCATATTCTAACTCTATCATGAAAAATTACACAACCTATCCAATTATTATAAACAAATCCCAACACCCAACCACTATTGGTTACAACATCCACCCACTACATTGTTTTTTTAATGAGAATACAAAATAAACCCCATATCCTTATATTAATTCTAATCCTCAAATTAATATATATGAATTTCAGTTTCATTCCACTATCATTACACTTTTTTGCATAAAATTTAATTGTTTATTTGAAACCATATTTTAGCATCATGTTATCTTTTATTATGTATTATTGAGTACTAGATTTACTAACTCTTATTGTACAAACCATTGTAACTAATTTTGAACCACCATTTGACATAACACTTACTTAGCTTTGTCTGCTATTCAAAAATTTACCTTCAAAAATGAAATGGCATGCCTTATATTTCCTATTAATTTTTTTAATAATTAGATATTTTTTGAAAAATAATTTCATAAAATAACCAATGTTTTATTAACGTAAATCCTTTTGAAATGTTATACTTCATATAATAATATTACATCAAGGATATTATGTCCCTGTATTAACTACATAAAATTGTGTCAATGACATAATCCTCTAAACCTATTGATTTACTGTTAAATTTTCTAAGAAAATTTTTAATCTAATGATCTCAAGATTTCCTTGTCAATAATATTTTTCATAAAAGAAATAATATTTGAATTTTACAATTTCTAATGCATCTTGTTATATAAATCAAAAATACAAAAAATTATCCCTGAATAATGAATACAGAATAATGTGTTTGAGGGATAAAACATGTTGGATAAATTTATACCACATGATATTAATGATATTCATTTTTTCATAGTTAATCTTCCATCTAAGATAAGGATATATAGCCTTTGAGTTCTCAGTAACATATATAACTAAATACCATTATCTATTGAAACTGTATTTTGAGAAACATTTTCAACATTGGTAACCAATTATTGGAAACTCTCTTTTCATAAAACACCTCCTTGTTATTTGAAAAACCATCAGAAAATAACATATTGTTGGTAAACATAAAATAAGCATGCAATTAATATTGGTGTTACCACTTTAGTGATATTTTTTCTTTTTCAGAGTTTTTTTTGTTAAAACTTGATATATGAACCTATATAACTTCATAACATAAATTTATTTTTTGGAACCCCTTGACCATTTATATATCACATTGAATGAATTTAAAATTTAGCTAATTCACTTCCTTATTTTTTTATCATTCATTCATTTCAATATATATACTCCATTTTAAAAAATAAAATTATTTTTTTATAATGGACATCCACATAGATCTTATCTATTCTAAAATTCTACACTTCATCCAATTGATATTATAAACATTATATTTCATGACAATACAAGTACTTACAATCATATTTAATTACTAGAATGGGTTTTCCATGATGTAATAACTCAATACATTCTAAGTTTCACCAATATTTTATCTAGTTTCATATTTTTATGATTCCACTCATAAACAATTCATTCAAGATTATTTATAAATATTATTTATCTTAATTTATTTGTTCACTTCTACTATTAGACTATTCCTAAGTATTCATGTTTCCTACAATAATTCATTTCATTTTCATCTTCCATCATGCTTTATCTATGATATGAGTAATCATCCAACAACTGTTATATATTATTTTATGGAATGGTTTGTGAAACCATTAATACATACCTCAAGTCACTTATCTTCGGTATGTAATAGACAGAGGTCAAAAAAATTTATCCATAATGACTCTGTTTTAATAAGTTCACTCATATTGTTTACCAATAGAGTATATTTGGTTTTTCTATTTAATATTCTTCTTCCTTCACTCAATGAGTGATGTAATTATTAGACTACAATCATTATTACCTTATTCTTTTAGACACAAAATGATAGTGTGCTCCAATAGTTAACAGAAGAAGCACATCCACATTACCTATGTTTAGGAATCATTTATTATATATTATGAATGAAAATTCCTTTCGCGTGGTTTGGACATTTTGTAAAATTCATTTCATTTCAAAATATATAGTTAATATAATAACTTCTCTTTAATATCTTAATATTTAACCATTCCTCCCAAAATAATAACACATTTCACTATGTTCTTCTATTGTAATCTACCTATAGGATTTAAAATATTTCTTCTCAATTTCATATTTTTCTCATAAATTCATATTTTTAATTATATTATGGTTTATATATTATTTTAATGAAGAAATATAAAACATTAATCCATATATTACCATAACATTTGTTCTTTAGGCTACATCACTCATATCTCTATATCTTTAAAACTCATCAAATCCACATTGATTTTTATTATTTACTTAAATAATGTATTAAATATTTTTCAACTCAACCTCTATACAAAATCACTTCAGGTTAATGTAATATCATTCATTTAGTGGTTATTTTATTTTCTATTTATACTCGCATTTGAACAGCTTCACCAATCTCATTCCTTTCATGAATGTTCAAATCTATATGGATGATCTTTAATCATATAAATATATTATATATTAATTCTTCAAACAATATTGGATCAATAACTTTAGATGAGTGTTGAGTACTAATATTATTTATCTTAGTGAAGAGGATTTCCCTAGATAAGGATTATTGAATTCGATAATTATTCAATTGGTTTTCTCCTTTCCAACATTAAGATTAGACAGTGGAATGAATCCTTCCTGTAAACCTCCATTATTTAAAAATAAAAAGACATCATAATGAAAAATTTATCATGATCACCGACCTCTTAATATATTTCAATGAACTATCTTCAGTTCAATTAGATATCGTTTATATAAGAAAAATAATGATTCAATATTTTTTATGGTATCTCATCAGTTCTACATTGCACAAAATTTTATTAAATAGAAATGAATTTATGAAAAAAATAACATTCATGGACATAACATAGCTAATAACTGAATTGGTTACATTACAAAAATAAATATTTTCATTATGTACATAAAATAATACATTCCCTCAGACAATTCTTACATTAATACAAAAATGTTCCATCTGAAAAAAATGTCTTCCACTTTTCCTCATTGTATAATTTTTTTCAATGACGTTGTACACGTATTTATAAGAATAATTGACATAACACTCATCCCTCTATCTTCTAGAATTAGGAATTTCCATTCATTTTTTAGGGGTGATTCAATTTCAAACATGACACTCAAATACTTCTCTATGGTCTATTGTCTGGATAAATTCATGCATGATCATTCCCATGAAAAATATATTGCAATCATGATGTGGGATAAATTTTTTATCATTTCATAGAATTATCATATTCAATATATGGTCTATATTTTAGTAATTATTATGGAGTATATCATTCATATTCTAAAATTCACTAGAATGCATTCTGAATTCATTGTTACTTTTAAAGATTTAATCATCTTGTTATATTTCCATCATATTGTGACAAACTCAGACACATATGAAAAATATTGTCATTACATATTTGAGAATATCATTAAATATTAATTAACATAACATAGACTTTGGCATTATGCATCAATATACTCATCATCTATACATTTTTTTTGGACTCACCTTCAGATTATATTTTTGAAACTAGATGTGTTTTAATCGATTATCTCATGAAAAATGAAGTTGGTAGAGAGTAATAAAATGTCCTAATATAATTGAATTTCTATTAAATTCACACACCTTTTAATGGATGAATAGTTTATGTACTCAAAAATCATACATCATAATGTAACTCTAGAGAGTTATTCTTTATTACACAAAAAAATTTAGATCTAAGAGTTGAATACCAATTATACCACCCCATACCATATCCACCACATTTTTACTACTTTTTTTAGACTCACAAGTTGAATTTTTTATCCAATATATGTTAGATATTTATATTTCCACTACTTCCAAAAGATGAATGTATTTTGGCATGACCATAGTATCCTAGAAGCTGAGCCTAAATCAGGTGTTTGTTTTAATGCAGTTATATTTTCCAAATCATGTTAGTATATAATTCCTCACCCAATATTCCACTAAAACTGCATAAATATTTTATAATTTTAATGTTTCTGATTTAATTTATTTTTTCAAAAAAAATATTCTCCAAAATAGAATTTCATCAGAAAAATTTCATTCTTCTTCAATATACTCATTTCCATCACAATTGTTTTCATAAAAATATAATATATCACTTTAAATAGAAATCATGGTGTGGTGAATGAATATTACACCGATATTCCCTACATTTTCTAAATTATTATTATAATGTCCTAGATTTTTTAGAGGTTCTTACTCCATCCAAGATAACTTTTTTTATTTTCAAACACATTCAAGGGGATAGTGATAATTCTCAAAAAAATAGATCAATCATAAAAGAAAACTTAAAACATATTTAACACAAGATCAAGATGATTGGAATCTCCTTCCACCAATAGTTTATAGGAGAGAGAACATACCTGTCAGTCTGGATCTTCTTCTATGTATTCTTTATAATTCCTTGATAGATAATCCCAAGCATTAAAATATCCCACTTTATGGATATTCACCATATTAAAGCCTCTAATAAATATAATATATTTTTTGTCAATCCATTCATATTTATCCCTCAAGACATCCACATAGATCAATATTTCCATCATTTAGTTGACATCTTCCCTCTCCGCCTTGATCACCAAAACATACTCCTTGATTTCTTCACCATAGTGCACGAGTAGTTCTATCTAAGAATCTAGATCCTTGTTATTTAGTCACCGAAAAACCTCAAGAGATCATGCACAACATATTTTTCCAGGGGGAATACCATCCTCCATCACAAGCATTTTATCGTCAAAATTTAGATGAATCTCTTATTGATGTCCATATGCCTTGGAGGATCCTTTCACATTCAATTGAGACTGTGTCGCCCAACCTACAGTTCCTCCTCCCTTGCATTTGACTGGATCTGGTGCTCCTTGAGTTTAAACTATTTTTTGGCTGATCGAGTCCTTATAGGTTTAACAAGATAAGATTATTCCTTTTGACCATTTGGTTTTCATCTTCATGGAAACTATATAGAAACCATGGTCCGTTTTTTCCTTATTCCCATTCATCCATCATTGGTTTTTCAGACCTTTAATATCCACTACAAAGAAAATTTCATTTGAGGGTTGTCCATCTCTATCAGAAATGTCCTTAGAGTGACAGATATAGTTTTCATCATGTTATCCCTAAAAATATAAACTCTAAAACTAGTTTTTTATGTTGAGGTAGGACAAAGTCATCTCCAAGATGGTTCTATGAATAGTAATCCATGGCCAGCCTACAATATGTGAATGCTTCTCCCACTCCTTTATATCCTTGGAAATACCCATTCTAGTAGAATTTATCTCCATGTCAGATTTTTTTGATATCACCAACATGCACAACCTCAACATAGGTACCCGGATGAAGACTCATTGCATCTTTGAAATTTGGACTAGTAGCTCTAGTAGAGTACCTTAGGTCATAAGATTCATAATTTTACATATATGAAGTTTCATCAACCACCTCACTGGTCTAGGAACCCTTTGAAAAGAATTTTCTACTAGGAGGACTCTCCAAATAGCTCCCCAGCGTACTAATGATATATGTTACACTAGGTTTAGGAGGTAGTCTCTTGACAGGTAGTTCCATTTTTTCTTCATACGAACATTGGGTATCTTTAAAGTCTCCCTTCCCCTTTCTCGAGTGGAAAAAACCATCACTAGACTCTACACCATTCATAACATGGATTTTACCGTCTTCACTAGGAGGACCACCATTGTTGCTGCTTCTTAGATATATAGACATGATCTGGTCCTCTACAAGAATTGGATTACAATAATGAAAACTCCTGTCTCTTCCCCCACACTGACTTTCATATTTAGCATGTTGCCTCATTTGAAACATTAAATGGGATTCCATCCCCACCACTACTCTGATGATTTGACTTGTTGACATATCTCACATCAGCCAGACCACATGATTAGCTTTGACGACATCTAAAAGTGTCAAGACCCATATGATGATTTCCAAAGCTGAATGGAACCAAATAGTCATAACAAACCATTTGATTTCATTTGATCTGTCATTCATTATCAATGACTAAGGAGTCAAAATTTCCCTTTAAAACATCATAATATACACAAATTCTCGGGGAGACAGGATGAAAGATGGTTCTTGTGTGAGTGTCTGAACAGAGGTAGTGACCTAACATATTTTGGATTAACTGAATAATTTCTAGATTCTTGAATGTTAATGGAAGACAGGGTAGTGAAATCCAAAGAACCATAAATGGGGAGTCATGCATCCTATTTAAATTGAAGGAAAACCAAAATAAATTAATCAAGAAGCCATCCATGTCTTGTAGAGCATTGTCCCAAGCGAGGATCAGATCATACTCAGAAGAAAAATGAATCTAAATGTGCATTGAATCTAAAAGACTGACAACCACTTGATCATGATGCTTCCAAGAAGATAAAACAAACCTATCAATGGCGTATACCTTTGGTGTCTTATACCCAAAATGAGTGACCAAGATATGATCCAACATAGAAAATGAATTAGTGAACTCCAAGGGAGAAATCATAACATAAGGAAATCCATTCACATTTGAATGGACTTTAGGGCTCACATAGATTGAAGAAAATTTTGGGAGAGATGATGGGTCAGTGAAAGAGGGAATGAAAAGGTCACGAGAGGGAAATTAGATCTTGGGAGGAGCAACGACCCCACTCCCCAGCTACAGCGGGCATGGGATGGTAGGTGTGGATGCATCCATAACCTACGTCATCGTTTCCAAGGGCTCCCACGGAGGAGCATCCGAATACTCTTGACCTCCAGTTTTACTATTAAAACCTATCACGAGAATCTACTACACATGAAGGTCTTACTTGAACATATCATAGGCCATAAAGACATTCAATTATCTAGACTATGTTTTCATCACCATTGCATGTGTCAAATCCCTCTCGATAAGATATATATTAGTATTCATTCTGTTCTTAGTTTCTCATCCCATATACTAATATATTTTTTGTGATATAATTTTACTTATTTTAAGGTACATTAGGATTATTAATATTTTTTCCAACCTATTATTATTCAAGAAATGAATCTAGTCGAGGATATCACTTTTAACCAATGGTAGATGGTCGTGTTCTTTCCCTTAAGTTTGGTTGAATTTATATAGTGAAAAAGTTTTTGATACAATGAAACCTTCTTGAGATGCCCCATAATTTCATTAAAGGGATATTTTACCCTATGGGTGTGCCATTACCTCATGTTTCTTTGATCTCTTTGACATGAGCAATAGCTATGGGTGTGTTTTTCTATAGATGAATAATTTCCCTTTGTCTTAAATTTTCAAAAAGCTCTTCAGGTGTGAATTACCTTGTAACAAATTATTTTTAAATAATAAGTTCAATTTATAGATTTGTTATGTCATGTTTTATGCCTCTACACTTCTTACCATAATTGAATTTCATTTTTAAATGACATGTACTATTTGATTAATGTATAATAATTTATATTCCCTACTAAATGAGTTGAATATTGATTACGAATTAATTTTCCATAAATATTTGATGGATAAATAATGGATTAAATTGATGGAAAACCCTTAATAAGTCTATAATGATTTATAATTAGAAATGGAAATTTAATATCATATATGTTGGCAGAAATACTTGGTAAACCTTTGATTGGTGACTGGGTGTTTTATGTACCTCCATGTGAGTAATTTTGGTTCCTTAATGTAGATTCCATGAAAATTTGTGGAGGATATATTTTTATACTATTAAATTATTAAGACAAATGCACCTACATTAGATACTAGGGATATACTCAGAGAGTTCTGTATTTACACCATACTGAGGTTGATAAAAGGTATTCCATTTATGGATCTCCATGAATGGGCTCCTATGGTGATGATTATTTCTTATGATCCAAGTGTGATACATGGATTCCTTGATATGGTTATCCTAGGATGGTCCCATGATGGTGCTTATTTAAATTCAACATATTCCATGTTATATAATATCATGTTTGTAATTCATTTATTTCAAAGAAACATAAACTATGACAAATCACATTCGTGGGTGCAGTTATTATCTCCATAAATTCTTTATAATATCCAAATGTACCTTATATCTTACATTAATAAGTTATCTTGATTTAGAGACACCCGGTTTAGGATAAATAATGTTTTTTGGGATGTGTTTCCCATGAGGAACATAGTATGATGTAATTATTTATTTATTTAATCCCTTGAAATTATCATTATTGGAATATAGGTCATTTTATATGCACTAAATGGATTGATCTATAAACATTTGATGGTGGCCTACTGGGTATATCTTACACCAATCATGATCCACCCATGTTAGCTAATAATACTCAATGGTTATGAATTTATATATATAGAAGCATTCGGCTTCCAATGAATTATTCTTAGTTCAATGAATGATTATTGGAGTAGGGGACTGAGCCTATTATAAAGATTCTAGTAGTGACTGATATTGGCCATTTTTTATCTTTGTTTCATCATTTGGTATATCCATTATCCTAGATATCCCATGTACATTAAGTTTTTAAAGAAACATGAAATGAACACAATCATAATTTTTTATCTATTATTTAATGAGTCTCCACCTGTTTATTATTTAATGGATGTTTCTTTAGTATTCCAAATTTTATTTTTTATTACTTCTTTCACTATTTTGATTTCGTGATAAACTCTAACTCATGATGTAATAGTCTCTCCTTGGTAACTCCCTAGGATCTCATTTCAAATTAATAGTCTCTGATGAATTGGGTGTCACACTTTATGTTATATGGAAAATTTTCTCGAGGAACCACTCAGTGGATTTTGGGGAGGCATGATTAAAAAAGAAACAATGCTCTAATTTTTCTATTTTTTCTTTATATTTAGCTATTTAATAAGAGACTGTTATTTATTATAACTTAGTAATGAGAATATTCCATGGGAGTAGCTAACCCACATAAAGGGAAAAGTGAAATGTCCTAGGATGGGTGTTTTCTAATCTAGTTTGTAATTATTACAATTGAATTTATTAAACCATTGGGTGAAACACATATTTTGTTATGATATTATTATTAATATATTATTATTAATGGTTTTATTTCCTTGGTCTTGTATAGAATGGATGTATAATAACAATCATAATACTAGCCTCTTTAGAACATAAATTTCAAGCATTATTCCATGACATATAAATATTTCATTTATGTATTTATTGTATTAAATGTGATAGTTGTCTGAACCTTTGTTTCTATAAATTATAATATGCCATCATTTTTACAAGGATAACATTTTTGGATTAATTAAATTACCCACATTAATCTAAATGGTGGTTTCCTACATATAATGATGATAAATCATTAAATAACCAATTATTCTATGGTTGAGCGAAGAACCATTGGTTCTATGAGATGATATATTAATTGATTTGATTAATGAATGCAAATTTTAACTTATTAAGACAGTAATTCCACGAATTGGGAATGATAATTCATTCAATTAAATAACTATATATGATTTTTTACATCCTAATATAGGATGTAGAGGTCATATTGTAGATACATGACATACCAATCCCAAAATTTGATGATTTTAGGTCCTATATAGGTTTCAACTAGTCACCCACAAAACTGTAGAGAGATATCTATAAACATATAAATACGAAATAACTTAATAAAATAAAGGATTAAAATGAAATGGATACGTCTAAATGGGTATGAAAATTGGAATTTATGTAGTTTTTTTCTCTAAATTGCAATTGAAACAATATATACCAAAACCTATTTAGTGTTTTATATGCCCTTGTCCATGACCTGAACATAGGAATGGGATGTAGGGTGTATCTCTTATGATACATCATGATATTCCCCATCATCTAGACCATGATTTATGAGCAGGATAAGAAGTTTTTTCCATTTATCGGAAGCCTTTACACATATCCTTTATCGATTTCCCTATTTTCAATTTTCAGTAAACATTATCTGAGGTGTTATCTTGGAAAAATTATAGCTATTCTATGACCTCATGATATATTCTAGAAGAGTGTTAAGGAACATGCTCCATATTGGTGTGCCCAAATCAATTGTTATTACCACTTATTGTGCCAACCGAGACACCTATTGTTGATCTTCCACTAGGATATGATGCTCAGTTTAGAGATAGAATATTATTCTTCATGTAGTCGATACATGGGTTTCTATTACCTTCCCCTAATTGAGAATAACTGAGTTGTGAATTCCCACAATAACTTCTTTCCACCTTATCAGGGAATGAGGGACATCATTATGGCTAATCATGAATAGAGGAAATGATTTTTTTATTTTAAAATTTTGATACCCCTATATATTGGAGGGGGAATCCTACTATATATAGCCTTTAAGATTAGCGTAAATGTTGGTGGAATGTCATTACCCAAGTTGGACATCATCAGAGTATGTTATGGGAAAGCATTCAAATGGACTTTTATGATTAGTTCATTCCCTATATGTTTCCAATCGACCATGTTTGAGAGGTTATGCACATATATCAGGGTTCCATGTCAATCATATATTATTGAAATTATCTCTCCATGATTTAATATTTTTAAATGACCCACATCGGTGAGAATATGATGGTTTTGAGTCTTTTTGAGAACGAGATTGCATATTCCATTCGATTGCATGTGAAAATTTAACTAATGAAAATAATTTCAAATGTAATGTAACATACCCTCAGTATAGAGTAGAATATGGGGGATGGTGAAAATGTTTACCAAAGTGTTTTATTGTAAATTTAGGGAGATATTTTATATACTGGCTATAAATTTCATTTTATGGGTTGATGAATGGGAAGCGCTATCTGTATGACACACACTGATATCGATACAAAACGTCACTAGTGTGGAATGTAAGGGAATAAAATTCCCAAGTGCATGAGGAACCCTGTCATTGGACTATCATATGGAATGAAGGGTTACCTAAAAATTTTTCACCAATTTTTACCTTGTATATAGTGTGAAACTGGATCTGTAATGAAATTTCTTTCAAGTACAAGATTAGTATCTCCACTTGAGGATAATAGTTTTTCTACAACTAGATGATCAATATCATGAGCTGGTCAAGGAAAAGTTGTATATATTATAGGTTCAATGTCAGTAGATCAAACCTACCGAGGCTAGTTATGATGCATCCTAGGAATATTATTCATTCCATATCTATAAATTACATTCTCCAACTGAGAACAAGAGTATAAAGACATATAAAATAAGAGGTATAATTCTAGTACACACTATATTAGTTTCTTACCTATTTGATAAAAGTGCATCACAAGAATTCATATATTCTTCAATTATGGAATTTCTGGTATTATATATTGAGTAATTATGTGGTGGCATGACCCTTGACACACATTTAGGTGTCCAAAATGTAAGTGTATTCTAGTGAAAAGTGTTCCACTGGAGATAGTGGTTTCTATTTCCTATGGAATATCTTTATACAAGAAATGAGAGGCCTTAACATCATTCATATAATGGATTGGAATGTGACTAATCTTTACCATGATGATTGTTATCATTAAAGGATTTATTTTACCTATCCCATGGACAATGCTGTTGTTCATAATTGGTAATGGGATATTCCAGAGATTTGATCTATTCATGAGAATATTGCACATGGTGGGGTGATGTCCTCGAGGGCTAGTATCTTTATGAGTGAATAGGGAATATGACATAGAGAATTCACTCATTTGGTAAATTTTTTTATGGATGTATTACCTGATTATTTCTCAAGATTACCATCAGTGAGAGATTTGGTGTTCACTATCTAAATACTTCTAGGTGATGAACTGCTGTTCATTCCTCCCTAAAGGGTGACACCAGTAGAGAACCTGGAACACAATTTTCAGTTAGAATATATGGTGGGAAATGGTTTTATACAAAAAATAATTTTCCATTGGATTCACACATATTTTTCAACAATAAATTTGATATTACCAACTAATTGTGGGTGTATTTCGACTGAATGCACCAAATTATTGTTGTGAACTGGTATCTATTACCTTGTATAGATGAACTATTTGATGTTCTCTAAGGAGTGATAATTTTTTTTAATATATATTTGAGGCCATTTTACCTGAAAAATAATGTAAGTCCATCAGACTAGTCACGTACAATGTTTTAAATAAGTGACAACATGTAAGAGTATTTGGTTATTATGTCTAGTCTTATGAACACACCATCCATTATCATGGAGTTGACGAATCTATTTTTTAACTTGTACTTGGACTAATTCGTGGTGGTATTGGTAGTAGACATATTCATGTATTTTCACACCATACACACCCATTAAAACCACAATGGTATCATTTTTAATAGACATAGAGAGCATTATGTATATGAAAATATTGGAAAATTATGAATTTGTATTAATGAGGTTCACTTCCTGGGTCATATCATTATATAAGAATATGTATTTGTTGACACAGAATAGGTGAGAACCAAGGATTTATTGGAGGGTCCCCATAATGATATTGACATACACAATTTATTTTATCTAGATAAAAATTATAGGCAATTCATTCAATATATCTTATGCCTAGCAGTGTGCCTTATGTTCATAATTATAAAGGTGTGAAAATCATATGGTTAGAATATTATGAGATAAACATTGATATGTTTAATGGGGTAATTAATTTAGAACTAATCGAAATTAATCTACAGATATCACAGGGATATAATTTCAACTATGATTCTTCTAGAATTAGGCTAGAAGAAATTCAAATGTATATAGATCAAGTTGTAGTGTATTAGTCTTTCTAGATGAGGTTTCATGAGTGTAATTACACTACGCATGACCTAGATATAGATGACGTTGTTTAGGATTTATGATATTGGATCCATTATATTTTGGTTGAGTATTATGAAGTTTATGAGTATCAAAAAACTATCAAATAAATCTCCACCAACATTAAATGAATATGTGGAAGCTTTGTTTATGAGAATATCTATAGTCATTCTACATTGAGAATTCTTATACACGTGGAATGGGTAATGTGTTGGATGAATCAATGAGTTGATAGACTCATATGTATTCCTTCTAAGAGTCTAATATATAGTTGATGTTTAATGATATCATTTCTATGATACACATGGAGGTTTATAAATACCAATGGTTGTATTTTCTATTAGCTTTATCAGTGACATCCCCCTTCTAGAGTATGTATAGATGAGGAATTTTTTGATCCATATGGTTCCTTCTTGTGGAAGATTATCTCAATAGATAACCAGAATCATGGTTGGGTTATTAATGGCAGTGACACCAAAATATTTAGTGGGACTGTGTGGGTGTACACTAACTTATGGAATTAGTCGATGTATGAATCTCATGCTTTGAATTGGGAATTTATCCCCATGAATAACAAGATGTACTGAGACATATGTTTCTTATGTTGGGGGATATGTATGAAGAGGTTGATTTCAGGTTTCATTATGTTCTGTTCAACCTATTAGCAGGTGTAAGAGGGGTCACTGGTGACCTTCTTGACATATAAAACTATATCTATTCCAATGTTGACAAGAAATAACATCCCAAAAAATTTCATGATATGCTTTCCAAGATCCCATCAAGGAAGATATGTAATATGGGTGATCATTGATTGTTGAAACAAGGAAGAAAACTTATTACCTATCTGAGATAGCTTCCTAGTTGTGGTGCTATGAAGGATTGTTATCTCTGATATTATTCACATTCATGGTGTTTCCCTTTCTACCATATTAAACTAAGATGCCCATTTAACATCATAGTTTTTATAGGGGATGCAAAAAGAACTGTATTCATAGGTTATTTTGAGTAAAACATAAAACCCTCTAATATTTTGATAGTTTAAGTGAATGATATTTATGTTAGAGGATATGATCTAGGATTTCATCAATTCTTTTAGAGGTTCATGATATAGGAATATACCTCTTGTTGAGTTTTCCTACAATACCAATTTTAAATAAATTATTCAGATAGATCCCTATAAGTCACATTACATTAAGGAATTCTGTTCACCTCTATATTGTTTAGGGAAACATGATACATCACTACTAGGTCCTCCTATAATTTAAGAGACCTGAAGGACAAGTGTAACTGATTCAAAAACATTTGGATACAGATTAGTACAAGAATATATATTTTATATATCATCGTTTACATCCTGTAAATTTTCAGGGGGTACATCATGTATTTCTCCATGAATAAACTAGAATGAATATTAGAAAAATCTATATATAGGGAAAACTATATCCCAAATATGTTGGGTTATTTGATATTATTAAGAGAGTTGAGGTGATATCCTATTGGATATAGTAACCTGATAGGTACCACACCATGAATTATGTTTTCCATGTATAATAGCTTATATGGTTTCATGATAACCTTTCTCATTGTAATAATTATGAAGATATTCATATAGATGTAGATGAATTCATTGAGGAGTATCAAATACGTTTCATTGATCAATGCACAAGGCTCTCTAAGGATGGGTGGTTCTACTAGTCCAAGAACTTTTACAACATTACTATGGTAACGAAGTGTCATGGTGGTGGGATTTTGACATACATTATTAGTGCATTTATCTTTTCTGATATGATACTTTACCACATTCATAGGTGAAAATAGGTGAAAAACATATTTATGTAGGGTAGGTTGTAACGTCTTTACTTTTCAATGAGGTATATACATTTATGAAACTATTGAAACCTCATGTTTTTTGATAATAATGTACTCTATAGGGAAAAGAGTGTCTTGAGAGAGTATGGGGCTTATTCAGATCATAACTATTCATCATTTATGGAATAATATTGAGCCATGTGGTTAGAGAATGATTAGAACAAACCATGTACCTCATTTTTGTAATTCAATCAATGTGAAATAGAGGCCATATGGTTTACGATCATGGCTATAAAACCATATGGAATTTCATAAATTCATGCAAGATACATTTCACACATCTTGAACACTATAAGTTGAACCATCATCCATGCCTGTACTACTATGGTTCATGGACAGTGGATACTTTATGATTGACACACAGTTAAAAAATCTTATATACAAACTATGTGTCCCATTATGTGAGGGTGATTTTATGTTTTTTAGATTAATGATTTTAGAAATATATTTCATTCTTACTTCATCCTCCACCATATATCCATTATTTATGGAGCTCCTCCTTCCTCCACTCATTGGATTTGAAGCCATTCCCTTGAATGTTTTTTTCACAGTCTTCATGTTTGTCATATACCTATCATTATGGTATACACTACCATTACTTCTATTCATCATTTCTATTCCCATATATTATGTTATTTTTAGTGATCTCATTTTCCCAATATTGATGGCATTTTAAAATTCTTCAGATTTTTCTAGTTCAATATTGGTTTAAGGCCCAACAATAGATGAGGAGAGGCAACAAACGTAAATTTTTTTGTCTTGTCCATTCCCTCAGATTTAGTATCATTTATATTATACACAATTGTTCCACATGAAAAAACATCTTCTAGAAACCTCCTAAATGTTTATTAATTAAATTGAATAACTCTTCATGCTCAATAAATCCCATATATGTTCAAAATCATTAGCTAGGATTATTTTCTGGACGTGATCCACCCATAAGGGTCATAATTTCCATAGATTCCAAATTTATATTTTTACTAATTTGTTTAAACACCTATTGAGACATTAAATTACCTTTCAATAAATTATTTTGAAATGAATAATAGAATTAATAAAATCTATTGTATATGACTTCATCTCATACTCTTCAATCAATCATTGAATTACATGATAAATGAGTTGGCCATTTTTATTAATGTGTTATAAATTGTATGATTTTCTAAATGAGTTGGATCATGACTTCTAATCCATATTTCCATAATAATCCTATTAATAATCACGATATTCCATTGATGGAATACCATGTAATAGATCATAGTTCTATACAATTAATGTAATAAAATGAGTTATATACACACTGAGATTGATAATATGTATTCCTTATAAAAATTAACCATAAATTTTATATAAATTGATGAAATTGATACTGGTTACATAGGGGATGTAATGTGGATGGGATTGGGGGTAAGATGGTTATACCTATCCAAAAGCTATACTAGGTCCCCTTTATCAAATTTTAGGGATAGACTCAGATGATATTATATATACACATTGTGGGGCGTGACATAAGGGATTCCATTTATGGATCTCCTTAGACATACTCTTATGGAATTAGTTATTCATTTGGCTTTTGGGGTGATACATGGGTTCCATGATATGGTTCACCTTATATGGTCACATTATTCGTCTTAGTTTAATTAAAGCGATTCCCTTTTATATTTTGTGAACAATGTATTTTCATTCAATTAATGGATAAGTCTACCATTCCAAATCAAATTCATGGGTGTGGTCTATAAATGATACATTACATATACGTTCAATGTACATTATATCATACATTCACATGTTAAATTGAATATGAGACACTCATCTTAGAAAAGATAAAGTACTATCATTTGGGAATCCCATGGGGAGCCTAGTCTGATATATTTATTTATGAATTTATCATTATTGGAACACTGTTAATTTTATATTTACTAACAGGAATGATATAGAAACCATTAGTTCTAGACTACTAAGAATATCTCACACCTTTATGCGGCTACCCACGGTACCCCAGAAAACACAATCGTTATACCTGTAGATAAATGGATGTTTCAATCCTCTGATGTTTGATTCTTTGTTGTAGAATAGATTATGATAACATAGGTAAATGGTTATGTTCGTGATAATGGTAGTGATAACATTTAAAATTTTTGTATTCTTTTAATTCATGTGGTAAAGGAATTCTTTATTGTATCTCATGTACAATAGTTTTCTATATCTATATGACATGAACATAATAGAATTTTCTGTATCTATTTATTACTCAATATCCACCTATTTATTATTGATTGGATTGTTTATTTATTATTCTGGTACTACTTGTTTTTTTTCATCAACTATTTATATTTATGACATATGATATACCATTGTGTTATATATTGAATCATTAGGAAGTATTCCTCTCATGGAAATAAATTGCACACTCGATACTAGTTGGGTGTCTCTAGTATATGGGTTGGTGTGAATGAGGTCATGTGGATAACCATCTCAAGGCACCACATAATGGATCGTGGTGTCAGATACTACACCTCATGGTACATCAAATAACCTCAATAGAATTCTATTTCAAAGAAAATATCATGCGATTACAAATAAATCCACCAAAAAATCTCTATTTATTTCAACTGAAATCGATAGTGAGGCATGTAAATGGAGGATCATTGAATGATCATTATTCAATGTAGTAAATTTAAAATTGAGTCAATGTGACACTACATTTGAGATGATGATATCCTATAATTTTATATTTAAAATCAATCTGGCCTAAGGACTTATTGGTCTCTTCCATAAGAGAAGAGATATAATATTGAAATAATTATAAACCTGGGAAAAAACCCAATAAAAAATAATATTTTTCAAATGAGAAAAAAAATAGGAGACATTAAAAGAAGGCTTAATAGGATATGAACACACTAACTAAAGTGAATATTTTTTATATTTTTATCAAATCCATTTATATTAATAATTATGAATAATTTTTTTATATTTTTAATTTTGTTTCTATTATTAATATTAGAGAGGATAGTATTTTCATGGGATAAATGTAAATGAGATCATGTCATCAAAATGGATTTTTTTGTAGATATTAATAGAAGCTCCTTGAATTACCTAAAATGTTTTGGATAATGGGATATTATGAATGAAGTATAAAATGAATTTATATAGGATAGATGAATGGATAAAAAATATAATTATTGTTTATGAGAATTTTAATAATATAATTTTGAAAATTGGTGATAAAATTAAGTTTCACTGTAACATTATTGATGAAAATTAAAATAATCCATGAAAAAAAACAAACATGGAGAAACATATTAAATTCATAATTATTACTATAAAAAACATATTTATAGGATAAAAATATGATGTAACTCATGTTCAAGGATATATGAAATAGTGATCAATTAATGGATATGGATTTAATGGTTAAGAAGCTCGAAGAATAGTTGACAATCTATAAATAAGATAATGAAATTTCCCATGTAAGTATCAATATATTGAAAGTGGAAACAAAAAATAGAAAATTAAAAAAATAAGTGGAATCATCATGAAAAATAAATAATTGATGATTCTCAGAAGATGGAATCTACATGGAGTGTCTACTATGGAAGAGTTGGGTGCACAATTAGTGGTCATTTTGAACGTTGGGTGATCAAAGTTGAAATAATATCTATTAGAAAATATCATTTATTATGTGAAAAATATGTTAGATTTTTTGTAATAATTAATTACAGTTTTTAAATATGGAGATATGTAAATTCATTTAATAAATTTAGTTTTAGATTATTCTAAAAGGATGATCCATATTCTGATGTCTAGTGGGTGGATTTTTTATAAGAAAAAATAATCAATTTCATTATGAAATAGATTCATTGGGTTTTAGTTATGTCTTTGTGGGGATCAATGAAGGTTTAACCAGAACTAATGATATATTATCTATTTTATCCATTGGATAGAGTATATAAAAAATAAAGAGTGAAGAAATAAACTATTATAATTTTAAAGAAGGTAAATATTATTATAATAACAAACTCACTAGTGTTTAAAAAGTATAATATGGATCTAATGAAAAATGAATAGGATAATAATTAAGAATCTTTAAGTTGTTTTATAATTTTACATAGTTAAAGAGGTTAATAATAGTAGGAGATCCCACATTTGGAAGAGGACATATGATAAAGGATGAAATGACAATGTATCTAATAAAGAAAAATTTTCTAGTGGGGTTAGTATAAATATGGATCATAATCCCATGATTACAAATAAGAACACTAAATACAAAATAAAAATTGAAATCAGTGTTAGTGGTATCACTATAATGATATCTATTGATAAATATTGGGCAGATCATACAATCAAATTGTTGGTCCGTAAAGACCAATCACATTACTCAACATGAGAATTTCAGGGAATTAACCAAATACAATTATATTAAAACTTAATTTAATATTATATGAATTGATGAATATTTTGGTTCGTGATACCATACACTCGATGTGATTGTTTGGAATATAGATAAATTGAATATGTGGGTTCATATCTATTGGTTGTCTTATTTTTTATAGGGGATAAAAAAGTTTAAATGTTATCAAGGATTAATATGACACAGAAAGTGAAGATAAGAATCAAAAATATATAATTGAGATAAATATTATCCCATCAAAGATGAAACTTGAAAAAAAAATCATGAAGTCCATTCTATCCTTAAATGATAAAATTTTGAAATTCAAAGGAGAAATCTAAATGATTTTTCATAAATCCATATATGAATTGAAAGGAATCTTTTTTTTTATGAATAATTTGCATCCTTACTTCTCTAACTAAAAATAATGTATGAAAAACGTTATTACCATGTACATTTTGTGTTTTTTTTATTTTATGAATATAATTAAATGTGAATTATAGATTCAAAGGGATTCTAGAATGTATAAGTGTAGTGAAAAATATTATACAGTGTTAGAGATGTTAAATATAATGGTATTCTTTTTATTCAATTACTAATAAAAATATTTATTGAAGGAATGTTATGAAGAAATTCAATCATGAAAAGGAAGTAGGATGATCGTCCATATATGGGGATAAAAATTCGAGAACTATCAGAGTTGAATAAATCAATATGTATCAAATTTTTATTTTATATTTTGGTAGATAATTTATATGGTGATTTCAAAATCTTAAAATTAAAGATTTTCATTAAAGATGTGTGTTCATATTTCTCTATATGAATCATCATTGTGATTCAGAAGAATATAATCTAAAAATTCAACCAAAAGTTGAAATTGTTTTTATAACGGTGATAGTGGATTCTTGAAACTGAATGGTTTTAATATTTTTTTTCAATTATGAATACATGACATTAGTTGGATAACTTTTAATAAATTTATTAAATAAGGATTTCATTTTGAAATCACATTATGATAGATTTGTTGACAAAAATTGAATCAAAATTTATCTCTCCTATTTTCTATATTGGGTCAGCCCACGTATACATAGAAATGATTAATAAAAATCTCATTGTTTTATAATTATTTCATTCCTATTCTAAATAATATCAAATTAAAATTCTAAAAAGTGAATTATTTTATGAAATGAGGGAATTGAATTATATGAGTTCAATTATTTCGCATTAATATATCTTTTTTATTTACTGGTAAATAGACGGTGTAGAATACATTTACATTAATAGAGATATGGGTATTTAAAAAAATATAAATGGGAGATTGAAGAAATAAAATATATTTAGAGTATTATATTTTTTGTAATTATTATCAATATAGTATTTTTACCAATCAGCAATTTGATATTTGGTAAAGATATTACATGATAATAATTGAAGTTGGGGTTCATTCATTGAATTGGTATAGAGACTTGTTATGTTGGAATGTTTCTTTTGATTTTATTTGAAGAGTTTCATCAAATTAAGAAAAAAATTAACTTTGATGATTACAGAGATGGTATTTTTGTTCAAAATTCATGTGTAATTGGTTATATTGTGTTGGAAAATTTTTATAAAAATGATCTGAACAATAATATAATCCATTATAAAATTATATATGTTTCTTGATGAATATTTTATTGTTTTTATGGCCAAATTTGAAATTGGGGTTTGGAATGTTGGTTTATCATTATTTTTAATTAAGGAATATATTTTTCTAAGTACACAAGTTAGATCATATTTTTTTTATAGAACATAGAGTTGACCTTAACCAACTCATCCACTTCCTTTAGTTTGACCATGGTGGGTCAAAAAAAACAAATGGATTCTTACTGGGGACAACACATGATGCTTGGTCGGTGGAGGTGGGTGCCTGCATGAGGGAGGATGTAGGTTGGAACAGATCTTCAAGGAGACATCAAAGTGAATGGTAAAAATGAGGTGGTGTAGTGTCAAGTTTTATTTTGAGTGGTCGAGTAACAATTATATTATGCTAAAACCATGGACTATATTATAATGGAGAGGATAATTCCATGTTATTATAATGTTGGAACATATTACTATAGCACCAAAAGAATCTAAATCATCTGATATTTATATCTAAACCTATTGACTAAATATCTACTAATATGATAATCCAGGTCATATAATTGTTCTTCATCCATGTTGTCTCTTCCAAGAGGACTCCTCCAAGAGTCCAATAATTTGATATCTCCATTGTGATGTCATCTGAAGTTTCGTCCATATTCTATGAAAATATTTTAAGCATCATGACTATCTAACCAAGGTGAAAATAAACTAATGACTTGGTTACATGATTTTAATGACGAGAAACCTAAGAAAATATACTATATTTACTTTTTATGACATTATTTTCTTGTGTCATGAATGAAAGAACAATTTCTGGGACTTGTTCTCTGAACATCATTTGAGTTTTCTAAAGATTCAAATAACAGATAAATATCCTGAAATTGTGATTTAATATAATAATGAATATCAAATCATGGAATTATAGTGTGGTAAAAATTATCTAAGTGACATTGATGTTTTGCGATATATATCTTGAATAATTTGAGTTCTTCTGAAAAAAAAATGAATATCAATGTTTACCAATGGTTATGATATGGTGAAGTTTATTATAAATATTGGTGGATAACATAATTTGATATGTTTGATAATCCCTCAACTGATAGTGTCTATGGGACCCTTATTGAGAAATATTCATATGTGAATCCACAATTTTATGAGGAGATGATTTTGAGAAGATATTGATTTGTATAAAGGATCATGTGAGTAGAATACCAATTGTTGAAACAGTTGTTCTGATTCGTGAGGAATTTGGTTTCAACGAATCAATTCGGGATGACATGCTAGCTGTCTCCTAATCTTATGCGATGATTATATAAGATTTTTACTTATTCATTCTTGCATGATGACCTCATATCACACTGTTACATGAAGATATTTAAAAATAAACTTGTTTTTTATAGATTGTTTATGATGACCATGTACTGCTCTTTTATATAGTGTGATCATTTATTGGGTTTATTTATATAAAACACACACCTACACAAACACCCATTGTGAATACATTGTATAGTGTGGAATTATTTTAATGAGGAACCTGATATTTAAAAATAGTTGTGTAAAAATTATTGAGATAGAAAAGGAAGAATGATTATATGAAGAATTTTTTGAATAAACTATATTTTTTTTTGTGTATTCTCATAAATTCGTTCCCATGAACATGTTTGAAGGAAATGATGCAAAAATATTGAAGGATATTTTATCAATGGATTATTGACAGTGGAATTTTAATTTGTGTAGATCATGATTTTTTACACATTGTTGAAGAATTTTTAACCTTGATTTTATAACCATAAATGATACACATGATTTATATTTGTATATTTACAAGGTAAAGTGTTATTGAAATTGAGATAGTGTGTTTTAAAGGTGATTTTAGGTTATTTTCTTCAAGTATCTCATAGAAAACCATTCGGATTTGGGAAAAGGATAACCTAAGAGTTATATAGTGAGGTTCACATAATATATTTGGTTTTCATGAAGGTTTAAAAAATTTGTATTTCCTTAATGAAAAAAATATATATACAGAGTTGTGGATTTTTTAAGTAAAAAATAATAAACATAAATAGTGTTGGAAATTACATGAATTGCCAATTTTCTAGTGTTGGTGAGAATCACATAGACGACGAAAACGTGAAGTTAAAGTGTGTAATAATTGTGTTGAGGTGAAGAAATGTTTTTATATGAAGAGAAGTATAATAAAACTTGAAGTTTATTGATATATCAGTAGTATTTAATTATATTTCTGATGTGAGTTGATTTGGAAGTGTTACCTCTTAATATTAAGAAGAGTATTCTGACCCAACTTGTATACAATGTAGTTGTTATTTTCGGTGGTATTCATAGAATCTGTGTTGAAGTGATAAAGTGGATTATCAATTTATTCTCATGATGGATTATATAGTAAGACCAATTTTTTGTTGCAGTGGATGATTGAATATAATAGGATACCTAAAAATAAAAAGAACACTGGTGGGATTCCATTGTAATTTGGAATATATTTTATACCATCCGATAATCATTTTAGGGTGATACCTTACCAACCCACATATAATTTTAGATTGATTTAATGTGGAGGATCTATGTCTCCCATAATGCCATACAGAGCAAGGGTTTAGTCACTTATCTTATGTAAAAACCATTTAAAAATATTGTTTTTTGGGTTTCATTTACTTTTAATCTGGCATGAGGTATAAATGAGCTTATAAATCGAAAATATCCATTCAATCTAAAAAGTGCGGAGGTTTTTATTAAAGGGGGTAAAAGAAAACAAAACAATAATTGGTAAATTTTTTGTAATTTAATTCACCCATCCCCTCCTAACTCAGTGTACTAGTAATATCCACTAGGAAGATGAGGAAATACCATTCTTCAAAACAAAAATTATAAAATGATTAATATAAAATTAAATTGAATAAAAAATTATTTTATTATGTAATTTGATTATAGAATACCATATAAATAAATATTAGGGTCGTATAACACAATAATGCAAGAATGAACTCTATGACCGGCCAATATAGATAAAAGAAAGAATGCTTGAGTAATAAAATTACATTATTAGAAAGATACAATATGAATAATAAAAAATCTGAAGATGTTCATTTCTGGAAAAAATGTATACTATGAGAGAATATCTAATAATAAAATCAAATGGAAGAATTTATCCAATATATATAAATTAATTATAATTGAATGATTATAATTGAATGAATTAATGTTGGGTTGAAAAAATATAGTATTACTATAAAAACATTTTTGTTAAAATAATCAAGAATAAAATTGAATGATTATTATTAATTTATCCCATGAATTAAAAAGATTTAATTTATATAAAATCCATCAGATATTAAATCAATTGAACCTCATAAAAACTAATCATGGTGTAGATCATGTATCTGTCTCAAAGAATTAGTATTGAGATAAATAAAATCCTTTCTGATTGAGTGACAATTTAACCAAACCCCTTTGATAGAGAGGTAATGTAATTAAATGTAAAATACCATTATTAAAAGATAATTCATTATATTATACCTCATATATGTTTTATATAAACAATGTAAAATAATTTATGTTCATAATACCAAATATGTGTTATAGAGATGAATTTGAGATAAAAACTCATACCTTTTTCATAATATCCAGAAATATACATTAAAAAATCATTTAAAAAACAAATATATATAAATAATTTAGTTTATAACATAAATCATTTATATTATTCATATATAATAATTCACTACATAAATCCTTTTGAATTTTTTACATTGAGTTTTGGTAGTTTTGATCCTTTTTTCTAGGTTCGTATTAATAGTGTTTGAATTAAATATAATTTAAATATTAGTAATTAATATGTCATTAATTTCATTTTTATAGATCATTTATAATAATTTTTTATGTTCAAAATTCCTTTTATTTTGTTATTCACTATTCTCTATGATGAAATAGAAACTAAGCATGTTTTTGTGATTCATGACAATCAAATAGTTTTTCTTTAATTAATTAAATAAATATTGATAAAATATATTAAAGAATAAAACCAATGATTATTTTTACATTAATATAATATTATAATTTTGAATATGTTTTCGTAGTCACTCGGGATCTGAAAACATAGTATTGTTCAATTCAGTTGTTAAATCGACCAAAACATGAACATACCCTAATTTCATGGATGACTGTGAGTTTTTTTCATTGAATATAATTATAATATAGTTTTAATGATTGTATTTTGTGGTTTTTAATATTATATATTAAAACATGAAGTAAATATGACAATAAGTATGGTTTATTAAATTATTACACATTTTGAATAAAATATTATCCTCTTACTATTCTTATTTTAAAGGACTAAATTAATTCCCCCCATATATTAATCATATCATTTATATGTTTATAAAATATTTATTACATAAACCTAATGGAATCATCAAAATCATATTTATCCCTTATTCCCCTCCTTATATACATCCATTTAACATGGGGAAAGAAAATGAAATGCATTGTGTCATGGAGGTGGTTGTCCTCACAATACACGAATTGTGATTCCATTTTTTCATTAAGAAAAAATAAAATATGGTTCATTATATGAATATAATTATAATAAAATTAAAAATTAATATATATACTGATTTTACAATTTCAATATGTTGGAAATAAATTTTAGGAAGAATTACTTTGTATAAAAAAATAGAAAAATTAATGCGGAGGATAGAAATTTGTACCACACATTTGGATTATCACATTAGGATAGGAGGTGAAGCCCTTGAGGATCATAAATTGAGAAGAACATAACCTAATTAATGATTTCTCGAGTCTCTAATATATTTTTGGGAATATTTTATTCCAAATTAATTTGTTTTTTCTAAGATGGGATGTGAGTATAAAACTATAACTTCAATAACTGAAAGGGTATAAGATGATTTTAAATTCCGAAAGTATTTGAATAATGTGATGTAATGAAAAAGGAACATTACTCAATAAAAATAAATTATGGATTAGAAAATTTAATGGATGGGTAAGTAATAAGAAATAAAATCCCATAAATGTTGTTAACATTTTTATGTATTTTACTCTTATATAATTTTTTTACCATTTTTATTTTACTATGATAACTAGTTTTCAAAAAAAAGGAAACTATTAATTTAATACAAAAAATAAAATAGTACCTATAAAATAATTTCAAACCATGGATTATAAATTCTAAATCCATTTCATTGGTCCAGTTTATAGAAATGACAAAAATTAAATTGAAAATAAATATGTATACTATATTAAAAATGAAATTATATGGAATTTTACTTATGTTCTACATTATTTTATATGTGGTTTTAAATTTAAAAACATTTTTTGAAATGTAATTTCACTTAAAAAATTAAATATTTGGTCATATAAAATGGTTTTATTAATGTACAATTTATATGTATAGACTAAAAATATTGTAAAAATCTTTTTATCTTTAAAATTGTATTTTATATAATTCACATTAATATAATTTTTAATAAAAATTCAAAAACAATCATTATTACCAAAATATTTTTATGAATAATTTAAAAAATATTTCCATTTTTAAAAGTAATATTCTAAATTTTTTTATTTCAATATTAAAATAAAATCATTAAATACCGTAGAAAACTATTAATAATAGAAATATAATTATTTAAAATGATAATAATTATTTATTCTATTTTTCATATCAATTACTAATTAATTTATTAGTAATATATTTTTTAAATTAAAAATATATATTATTATTATATAATCAAAATATATATTATTTCTATAAATAAAACACCTATTTTTAAATTAATACATTTTTACATATAAACTAATTTTGTTATTTTTTAAGATATTGGAATTGGATTTATATTATATGTAGTAATTATTTTATTTTTATAAATATTTCATAAAGAGGATATTCCTATTCATTATTTCTAATTCAACGGTTTGGTTTTAATGATTATAATAAATATTTTTATTTTTTAAAAATTTATCCAAATTTTGTTTAATTTTGCTGTTGTGTGTGGAGTATGTTATAGAAAACAATGAATTATTTAAAGGCAGACATATAATATAATTTATTGGTGTAACAAGGGGACATTTTGTAAACATAAGAATGCCTCTATATATTCCAAAGGATTCTAATTACTATATACGGACTATAGTAATTCTAGGGGGATACTATACCCTCTAGATATTATAATAATACTAATAATAATATAGAGGATATCACTAAGGAAAATAATCATAGCAATATCATATAAAAAAATTAGATAAGTAAACTACTGTTTATAATATCATGTCAGTCACAGAGTTCTAGTCATTATCACAAATGGGTTAATAAAAAATGTATATATATAAAACAAAAAATTCATCAAATAATGTATTGAACAAGATTATCAAAAAAATCACTCCCTTTCTACAATATCCTACATCTAGACCATGAAACTTCTATAAATATATATCCACTAGTATTTTGATATCGAATCATTTTACTTGAATTCACCAAGAACTAAGAAGTATGCTTTCAACCTAGGGGAATATTTAGGTTATTATTATGAACTCATTGGGCCTCCAACAATGATGTAATTAACAAATATCCATATATATAATAAAACATAAAAATAACCAATAAAAACATCTTAATATTTTTCAGACAAGCCACACACTCATGCTCAATATGTGTTATGTAAGCCATTAAAAATTTCATCTAGTGCTAGAGTGGAATAATAAAGCCATATTATCTAATACTGTAATATTCATTATCCTTCTATAAAATTACATATTACTAGATATGAGTATCCATCATTAAATTATATGTATTAAAAGTCATCAAGAAACATTAATGCAACTTCTATAAATCATTTCTTACGTCCTATAGTCTTTTGGATCTATTTTCTATCCACTGGTTCAATGACCCAATGATCCATAGGCGTGATGATACACATCCACTAACACCCCCACATTTGATCGAGAATTTATTATGAGACTCTTCCACCAATTAGGTGGTCTCACACACCATCAATCATGGGAATCAATGGTGTGACCACTCAATCAACCAGATTTTCAATACCATCACAATATAGCATATATTATATAATGGTCAGACCCATGAAAATCATTAAATAACATCATGAGTCTTATTCAGCTTTCACATGAAACCAATGGCCTTATCCCCCATAGTGAGAGTCATCACCAACACCCTCAGGACACACCTTGGTGAACCACCGTCACCACTCGTGGAAATATTCCCCACCATTTGCATCATACTAGTAACATAATTTACATATTACCTGAAATCAACACCACCAATAAATATATGGGTAACACCCACCACATTTTGGAGGAACCAAATACAAAAAATAGACACGGACAATCGACATCAACGTGCATCATCATGAAATAAAACCACCTAACTATGGTACCATTCTATAACAGGCCTAAACTGATCATTTACCAATAGATACTATGATTGGTATCTATTACAAACAACAGAAACCCGATATGGTTTTCTTTCTCGTCATGTAGACATGATGTAAATATCATCAATATATTACATGATGTTTTTCACAAGTATAGACATGAAATTATTTGTGACCACCTTCATGGAGTTAATAAGACTCCACTAGTGAATAAACTCTGAATGATTCTACTACTGTGAGACGATTTACTAAAATATAAAAAGGAATATAATATTATAGTTTTCATATAAGAATATAAAAATTATAATAAATCTCAAAAATATATTTATAAAAACAATTTATGATGTCCCAAAACATTTTCTAATAAAAGAACTCAAGTTTCACACCGAATATTTTATTAATTTTTACAATAGAATCACATTAAAAGACTATAAAATTTCAGAAGAACATTACATATCAGGAATTAATATGGAATATAATATCAGAAAAAAATATAGGGACATAAAAAATTAAAAATATATAAACAATGATAAAAAATATTGGCTTGATTACTCAGAAGAAGATCGCTCCTACATGGATAATAGTAAATGTAATAAAAGAGTAAAGAACATGATATAAAGTATCATGTGAAGAATTGAATCATTTAATGAAGAGTAATCTCTGTTTAGGTATATTAATGATTGATTATTTATTTGGTATAATATTTAATGTGTCTATTTTGATCCTACCATTACAAATTCATTGTATAATATGATCTTCTATTAACATGAATCCTGAAAATTATGTGCTTAACAAGTTGGATCGTTCCGTTTAAAGACTACGAATCAGAAAATTGAAGAGTGGTATGCTACATCCCAGGTAAATAATGAATAAAACATTTTCATATTTATTAATATTTATGAATTAAATATAAATATTAATTAAAAGGGATTTCTACGTTCGATAGCGTGCTCGATACACAACGATGAGTTTCTTTGAAAACTTATGTTGTACACTAGTAATATAATAATATTATTTTAAATGGTAGTTAACATGTAGCCGTTGTATTGGAGGGAATGGATAGAAATAACTAAAATATGATTATTTATGTTTTTTAAATGTTTTTACATTTATCCAATAAAATATAAAGGCTTAAAATACGGAAAGAATTCAATTTTAGGCATTTATACCCTAATTTTCACTAAAGGTTAACTTATCACCTTTTGATGGCGTACCGTCATTAAATATAGAATCGATCACTCTTGTACATTCTATTTGACCAAATATAACTATTCTTTAGAATCGGGACATCAAAATTTACTTTGTGTAAATTTTTGGTATTTTTCCGATAAAGTTCATTTTTTAATAAATAGTGTAAAATGTTATCTTTTAATTCAAAAACTATTTTTAATCTAATTTATTTATATGATTATATTATATTTTTAATTGGTTTTAAAGTGAAATTAGAATATATTTTTACCATTTAATCCAATGGTGGTGATTGGAATCAATTTCACTTTGAAATTGGACTTAAACTACTGTCAATCTTTTGATACATATTGTTTCATAAAAACACGCTATTTGCTCTGACAGCGGAAATTAATTATTAAATTAATTAATGCAACTTATATGTTTTGAATTTTGTAAAATGGACTTCATTTTTGAATTCTGAATATAAAATATACCTTAGGGTGAAGTTTTGGTATTTTTTTGAAAAACATCAATTTTTTGATGAATAGTGAAACCACTAAGTGGTACTTAAAAAACAGATTTTTCATTTAAATGAAATTTTACCACCTCTGTTTTTTGAATTTCAAAAATCCGACGTAAATGGTTGTCATTATGAAGTATCATGTGGTTCAATGAGATTAAAATAATTTGTTGGTGAATCGTAACTTTGAAGTTCTTAATCGCGATTAGATGTAATTAGTGTAATTTAATGTAAAAATAATGTTATAATAAAATGAAAATTCCTAGACACATGTCCTACCCTTATTGGATATGTCATGGATGACCAAGACAAGCCATGGGTCAACTTGGGGACCCCATGGAGCCACTTTGGTTGGGAAATGACATAAATAACTTTTTATTTAATGTTAAAGTAAAAATAACACAAACATGAGTTGTTTTACTAAAATAATTTTTACATGGGGTTATACTAGTAAGATTTTTTATTATAAATAGTAATTGGAAATATAAAAATATTTCCAACATCATGATATTTTTTTTATAATTTTAAACTTTAAATAAATTATATTATTTATGGCATCATGATGATGCAGCGATGACCTCATTATTTATCAATTTAAATAAAATGGTAAGATAATGTAAAATATAATACCTACACATGTCCAAATCCTATTGTATGGGTGTATTTAGAACCCTTATCACCTAATCCCCGAATTATATCAATTTGGGACCTCTTAAATCCGAATTCCATTTTAAAATAAAGTGACTTTTCTTTACTTTCCAAGAGTGCCCCTCCTCTCCTCTTATAAAAGGCCCCCACCTCTACCTCCTTACCCACAATCCCAAAGCCTTTGGTTCGGCCAAACCCTGCTTATTTTGTCTCTAAACATCCCTATATTACTCCTTGAATCCTCAATTTGGGCAGAAGTCTTCCCAAGGAAGCCTTTGAGCTCAAACCAAAGGGAGTTACATGATTTTAAGGTAATGTCTTCACTTGATTCCTTTTGTTTTATTTTGCGTCTCAAAACCCCTATACTCTTTTTATTAATTTATTTTGTAACAAATACAGTATCATAAATATACTAGGATGTTTTTATATGAAGTATTAGAGATACACTTACACACACCTACATCTATTGGTTAAAGAACATACCGTTTCCATGGATGGAGAATTTCTGCCTCCCGAAACGATAATTGTTCAACATTCTTTTAACACCTTCAAAGGTGGCCATTAAGATGAAACTATATTTATATATGATATATAATATGTTTATGTTTTCCTTAATCTTCTGTTTTTTTCATTTTGGGCATACCTTTATGTTTTCCATTATGTGTAAACGTGATATCTTCATTTAAGGAAGTGCGGACTACCGCCCCCTCAAAGTGATTTGATTCGTTAATGCCATACGTGGGACGTATAAAGGATGGAATTAAAGTTAGTATATATGATGTTATACTATAATTATAATTATAATATGCATCTATATAATTATTATTTCTTTCCATTAAAGTATGAGATATAAATGAAAGTAGCGTTCATGCGTACGTACGGCTTACCGTCTCCATGAACGGTGAATTTCATTTCTCATCCCCAAATGTAATGTACTATTTAAAGTACATGTATATAATGGATATATACGATGAATGATACATCTAAATGATTAATATAATGATGGGATTAAAATATACATACCTCTCATTTAGTTTTAATTCCATTAATATGACTAAGAAACGAAAGTAGCGTTCATGCGTACGTACGGCTTACCATCTCCATGAACGGTGCATTTCATTTCTTACCTCTAAATGATTATGTAATATTATAAATACATGTATATGCTGGATATATATGATATATATGATATCCAAATCAGGAATGTCATTCTGGATATAATGAACCTTTGACCACACGAACAACATGTAATTCTAAGAAGTCCACTTTCGACTTAAGAACCAAATATCGACAAAACAAACATTATTAACTTAAATGATTACATAATGTTTATAACATGATAATAAGTGATATAAAAGTAATAATGAACTTGAATAAGGTTCTCAAGAAAGTATAAATTAACTCATGTTTATTATTCAGGACATTAAAGAACGATCGAGTCATGTCGGACCCGAGGTAATTGACTTCGTCTCAATCTCCTTTCATTGAGGCATATTTCATTTTATACACAACTTTCTTTTATATAGTGTATAAATCCCTTTGACTTTTACTTTCATACAAAAGGAATCTTTTTCTATGAAGTGTTTTACAAAAGGACAGAAAGGAATGTTTCTTTTAACGTACACGGTGACAACGACCTTTTCTGTCGCCACAAGTATTATTGGGTCTTTGGCTTCCTCAACAAGCCGTGATGTTTTTTAAAATGAAATAAATACAATATACTCTTTTATGTATTTTGGCATTGAATGTTGTTTTTATAATGGATTTTTTATGTCAATATATTTGAGTGATATATTGTGATCAAAGTGTGGAAATGTTTTCTTTCCATTATGTTTGTTTTATGTCTAATGATTTTATAATGGTACTTGGACATTTGACGGGTGGTTACGTGATAAACCATATGATGGGTGGTGCCGTGAGTACCAGGATGGGTGGTTACTTTATACCTCCAATGCATTGGGTATGGAAGTCGGCCGTATGGTTATTCCATTAAGTATGTATGGAAGTTGGCCGTATGGCTATTCCATTAAGTGATGTGTGTGGAAGTCGACCGTATGGTTATTCCAGTTAAGTATGTTTATGTCCCAAGTTACCTTTATATTTTATGTGTTCTTTATATGGGTTTTATGGTAATCCTTTGGTTACAAAAGGGTAAGTAATGATATTTTATTCAGTGAAGAGGTTTTACTACTTCATTAGGTTAAGGTATTACATTAATAAAGTATACATGGTTTACGTGATGTTTGAAAAACTAACAGTTTCCATTCATTGTGTATCCCTTACTGAGCTTTTTATGCTCACCCCAAGTTTTTTTGAAATGTTTTTCACAGGACTTAATGTGGATTAGTGTCAATGATGGGATCAAGGGAATGTCAGGCTATCTAAAACATGGAACTAGGCATGTTTCTTTTTAAGAGTTTTTATTTTATGGAAACATAGTAGAAGGGTCTACTTTGTAATCTTTTGAGATGTAATAGTTATGATCTAATTCTCTAAAACTCGAAACCTGAAAAGATCCTCAATGTGAATTATTAATTTAATTCAATATAAAAAGATGTTTAAGGCTGGTTCCTTATAGTTGGTATCAATGGTCGGTTTAGACAACTTTAGGAGTTAGAAAAGTGTAAAATTATAAGTTAATTTATGGTATGATTGAAATGATATAGCAATTACAGATTACCATGATGCTTCACCTAAGGTATTTTAGTGTTATGAATGGTTTTTCGTAGAGGAAACAGAGAAGTTTTTTTGGGTAGGCATAGTGAGGGAAATGACCTTCCAAATCAGTATACAAAGATGGTAAGAATCAGAATTAGACAGTTTGTTGTAGTGATGGCTCAGTTGACCCAAGTGAAAAATGCTGTTTGTTTTTATTGATGATATTTTTCTGTTTTCTAAAAGTAAAGAGGAGCATGAAAGTCATTTAAGTGTTATCTTGAAAAACTTAAAAGAAAAGAAACTGTATGGGAAAATAAGAAATTGTGAGTTTTGGTTGAAACAATTTTCTTTCCTTGGTCACATTGTTTCAAAAGATGGAATAACTGTTGATCCTGATAAAACAAATGTTGTTGAATAATGGCCAAGACCCACAAATGTAACCGAGATCCGCAGTTTTCTTGGTTTGGCTGGTTACTACCGAAGGTTTGTTGAAAAGTTTTCACTGTTATATAGTCAAAATACTAAGCTAACTCGGAAGGGTGTTAAGTTCATATGGACAAAAGAATGGGATGATTGTTTTCAGAAGTTGAAAAGAAGATTGGTGAATGCTCCAGTTATGGAACTTCCTTCCAAGAATGGTGAGTTTTTTATATACAGTGATGCTTCATTTAAAGGACTTGGTTGGGTCCTTATGTAGAATGCTCAGGTAATTTCATATGCTTCACATCAGTTAAAAACTCACGAGGTAAATTACCCTACACATGATTTGGAATTAGCTGTTGTTGCTTTTGCTTTAAAAATTTGGAGGCATCATTTGTATGGAGTAAAGTGTGAAATATATACTGATCACAAAAGTTTAAAGTATATATTCACTCAGAAAGAATTGAACATGAGAAATAGGAGATGGCTGGAATTAATCAAGGATTATGATTGTACAATTCATTACCATCTGGGAAAAGCAAATAAAGTGGATGATGCTTTGAGTCGAAAAAGTAATGCTTCATTAACCATGACAAATTTGGAACGAGATCCTTTGGTTTTTGATTGGATGAACTTTGGAATAAAAGTTGTTGGTGTAGGATGTCCTTCTGTTTTGTTTCTGGTATAAGTGAGATAATCTCTATCAGACAGAATCAAGCAAGCACAGAAGCAAGACAGTGAGTTGCAGAAAAAGGTAGATCTGGTTCAGAAAGGTAAGTTGCATGAATTCAACATTGATAATGATTGTGTTTTGAGGTTTGGGAAGAGATTATGTGTGCCTTGTGATTCACAGTTGAAGAATGATTTGTTATGTGAGGCTCAAAGTTCCCCTTTTTCAGATCATCCTGGTAGTACTAAGATGTACAGAGATCTTCGGGAGTATTACTGGTGGGATGGAATGAAAAGGGATATTGCTGATTTTACATTGAAGTGTCTGACTTGTCAGTAGGTTAAAGTAGAGCGGCAGTTACCGAAAGGGATTCTTCAGCCTTTACCAGTGCTAGAGTGGAAATGGGAAAACATATATATGGACTTTGTTGTGGGATTACCGAGGACATCTCGAGGCAATAATTCAATCTGGGTTATTGTTGATCGTTTGACTAAATATGCTCATTTCCTTGCTATACGAGATACTTTTTCCCTGGATCAAATTTCCCGTTTGTATCATAATGAGATAGTCAGGTTACATGGAGTTCCTCTCTTCATCGTTTCCGATCGTGATCCCAGGCTTACTTATAACTTTTGGAAAGGCCTTTAGAAGTCGTTGGGTACTGAATTAAATTTTAGTACAGCTTTTCATCCGCAATCTGTTGGGCAGTCAGAACGAACAATTCCGACCTTGGAGGATATGCTGCGAGCTTTTTCGATGGATCATCAGGGAAGTTGGGACCAACATCTTTCTTTGGTTGAGTTTTCTTATAATAACAGTTTTTCATTTCAGTATACAGATGGAAACATTTGAGGCATTATATGGGAAGCGGTGTCGAACTCTAGAATTTTGGGATGAAGTGGGTGAAAGGAAGCTGATGGGACCAGAATTCGTAGAAGAGATGGCAGAAAAAGTTCAGTTGATTCAAAAACACATGAGAACAACTCAAAGCAGGAAGAAGACTTATCCGGATAACCGGAGGAAGGATCTATCATTTGAGGTAGGTGATCATGTTTTTCTCAAGGTTTTTCAATGGAAATGTGTGATGAGATTTGGTAAGAAAGGAAAGCTGAGTCCAAGGTTCATTGGAACATATGAAATTCTGGAGAGAGTTGGATCAATTTCTTACCGAGTGGATTTACCTCCGTGTTTATCTCAGGTACACAATGTTTTTCATGTTTTGATTTTGAGGAAGTATATGCCAGATTCATCTCATGCTTTGAGTCCATAGGTAGTTCAGCTAGAAGAGAACCTCTCTTATGAAGAACAACCAGTCCAGATTCTTGAATGAAGAGAGAAAGTGTTGCGAAATAAGGTAATTCACCAGGTAAAGGTTTTGTGGAAAAACCATATGGTTGAAGAGGCAATGTGGGAATCTGAAAATGCTATGAGAGATAAATACCCCCACTTATGTTGATAAGTGAATAAAATTGTGAGGACACAATTCCCAAAAGGGGGGAAGGATGTAACATCCCAGGTAAATAATGAATTAAAAATTTTCATATTTATTAATATTTATGAATTAAATATTAATTTTAATTAAAAGGGGTTTCTACGTTCGATAGCGTACTCGATACGCAACGATGAGTTTCTTTGAAAACTTATGTTGTACACTAGTAATATAATAATATTATTTTAAATGGTAGTTAACATGTAGCCATTGTATTGGCGAGAATGGATAGAAATAACTAATATATGATTATATATGTTTTTTAAATGTTTTTACATTTATCCAATAAATGATAAAGGCTTAAAATACGGAAAGAATTCAATTTTAGGCATTTATATCCTAATTTTCACTAAAGGTTCACTTATCACCTTTTGATGACGAACCATCATTAAATATAGTTTCGATCACTCTTGTACATTCTATTGGACCAAATACAACTCTTCTTTAGAATCGGGACATCAAAATTTACTTTGTGTAAATTTTTGGTATTTTTCCGATAAAGTTCATTGATTAATGAATAGTGTAAAATGTTGTATTTTAATTCAAAACCAAATTTTAATCTAATTTATTTATATGATTAGATTATATTTCGAATTGGTTTTAAAGTTAAATTAGAATATATTTTTACCATTTAATCCAATGGTGGTCATTGGAATCAATTTCACTTTGAAATTGGACTTAAACTAGTGTCAATCTTTTGATACTTATTGTTTAATAAAAACATGTTATTTGCTCTGAAAACGGGAATTAATTATTAAATTAATTAATGCAACTTATATGTTTTGAATTTTTTAAAATGGACTTCATTTTTGAATTCGGAATATCAAATATATCTTAGGGTGAGGTTTTGGTATTTTTCTGAAAAACTTCAATTTTTTATGAATAGTGAAACTACTAAGTGGTACATAAAAAACTGATTTTTCGTTTAAATGTAATTTTACCACCTCTGTGTTTGGAATTTCAAAAATCCTACATACATGGTTGTCATTAAGAAGTAAAATTTGGTTCAATTAGATTAAAATAGTTTTTTGGTGAATAGTAACTTTTAAGTTCTTAATCGCGATTCGAGATAATTAGTGTAATTTAAGGTAAAAATAATGTTATAATAAAATGAAAATACATGTACACATGTCCTACCCTTATTGGATGTGTCATTTCCGACCAAGAAAAGCCATGGGTCAACTTGGGGTCCCCATGGAGCCACTTTGGTTGGGAAATGACATAAATATCTTTTTATTTAATGTTAAAGTAAAAATAACACAAACATTAGTTGTTTTACTAAAATAATTTTTACATGGGGTTATACTAGTCATATTTTTGATTTTAATTAGTCATTGGAAATCTCAAAAAGATTTACTACATCATGATAGTTTTTGTATAATTTTTAGACTTTAGATAAATTAAATTATTTATGGCATCATGATGATGCAGCGATGTCCTCAGTATTTAACAATTTAAATAAAATGGAAAGATAATGTTAAATCTAAGACCTGGACATGTCCAAAACCTATTGGATGGGTGTGTTTCGAACCCTTATCACCTAATCCTAGGATTATATCAATGTGGGACCTCTTAATACTGAATACCATTTTAAAATAAAGTGACTTTTCTTTACTTTTCAAGAGTGCCCCTCCTCTCCTCTTATAAAAGGCCCCCACCTCTACCTCCTTACCCACACTCCCAAAGCATTGGTCTCGGCCAAATCCAGCCCATTTTGTCTTTACACTTCCCTCTCTTAATCCTTGAAGCCTCAATTTGGGCAGAAGTCTTCCCAAGGAAGCCTTTGAGCTCAAACTAATGGGAGTTACCCGATTATAAGGTAATGTCTTTTCTTGAGTCCTTTTGTTTTATTTTTCTTTTCCAACCCCCTAAACTATTTTTATTAATTTCTTTTGTAACAACTCAAGTATCATCAATATACTAGGATGTTGTTATAATAAGTGTTAGATCTAAACGTACACACACCTACATCTAATGGTTATAGAACATACTGTTTCCGTGGATGGGGAATTTCTCCCTCCCGAAACGATGATTGTTCAACATTATTTTAACACCTTCAATGGTGGACATTAAGATGAAACTAAATTTATATATGATATATAATATGTTTATGTTTTCCTTAATCTTCTTTATTTTTCATTTTGGGCATACCTGTATGGTTTTCATTATGGGTAAACGCGATATCTTCATTTAAGGAAGTGCGGACTACCGCCCCCTCAAAGTGATTTGATTCATTAATGCCATATGTGGGACATATAAAGGATGGATTTAAAGTAATTATATATGATGTTATACTGGAATAATAATATACCTCTATATAATAATTATATATTTCCATTAAAGTATGAGATATAAATGAAAGTAGCGTTCATGCGTACGTACGACTTACCGTCTCCCTGAACGGTGCATTTCATTTCTTATCCCCAAATGTAATTTAATATTAAAAGGACATGTATATAATGGATATATATGATTAATGATACATCTAAATGATTAATATAATTCTGGAATTAAAGTATACATACCTCTCAGTTAGTTTTAATTACATTAATATGACAATGAAATGAAAGTAGTGTTCATGCGTACGTACGGCTTACCGTCTCCATGAACGGTGCATTTCCTTTCTTACCTCTAAATGATTATGTAATATTATAAATATATTTATAAGATGGATATATATGATATATATGATATAAAAATCAGGAATGTAATTCTGGAAATAAATAACCTTTGACCACACGAACAACATGTAATTCTAAGAAGTCCACTTTCGAATTAAGAACCAAATATCGACAAAACAAACATTATTAACTTAAATGATTACATAATGTTTATAACATGATAATAAGTGATATAAAATTAATAATGAACTTGAATAAGGTTCTTAAGCAAGTAGAATTTAACTCAAGTTTATTATTTAGTACATTAAAAAACGATCGAGTCAAGTCAGACCCGAGGTAAGGGACTTCTTCTCAATCTCCTTTCATTGAGGCATATTTCGTTTTATACACAACTTTCTTTTATATGGGGTATAAACCCATTTGAATTTTACTTTCATAAAAAAGGAATCTTTTTCTAGGAATTTTTTTACAAAATGACAGAATGTAATTTTTCTTTTAACGTATACGGTGACAACGACCTTTTCCGCCGCTACGAGTATAATTTGGTCTTTGGCTTCCTCAACAAGCCGTGATGATTTTTAAAATGAAATAAATACCATATACTCTTTTATGTATTTTGGTATTGAAAGTGGTTTTTATAATTGATTTGTTATGTCAATATATTTGAGTGATATATTGTGATCAAAGTGTGGAAATGTTTTCTTTCCATTATGTTTGATTTATGTCTTATGATTTTATAATGGTACTTCGACATTTGATGTGTGCTTACGTGATAAACCATATGACGGGTGGTGCCGTGAATACTAGGATGGGTGGTTACATTATAACCTCCAATTCATTGGGTATGGAAGTCGGCAATATGGATATTCCGTTAAGTATATATGGATGTTGTTCATATGGCTATTCCATTAAGTGATTTGTGTGGAAGTCGACCGTATGGTTATTCCACATAAGTATGTTTATGTCCCAAGTTACCTTTATATTTTATGTGTTCTTTATGTGGGTTTTATTGTAATCCTTTGGTTACAAAATGGTAAGTAATGATATTTTATTCAGTGAAGAGTTTTTACTAATTCATGAAGGTGAAGGTATTACTTTGATAAAGTATACATGGTTTACGTGATGTTTGAAAAACTATCAGTTTCCATTCTTTGTGTATCCCTTACTGAGATTTTTATGCTCACCCAAAGTTTTTTTGAAATGTTTTTCACATGACTTAATGTGGATTAGGGTCAAGGATGTGATCAAGGGAAAGTCAGGCTATCTAAAACATGGAACTAGACATGTTTCTTTTTAATATTTTTTATTTTATGGAAACATAGTAGAAGTGTCTACTTTGTAATCTTTTGAGATCTAATAGTTATGATATAATTCTCTAAAACTCTAAACCTGAAAAGATCCACAATGTGAATTATTCATTTAATTCTATATTAAGAGATGTTTAAGGCTGGGTCCTTATATGGTATCATCACTAGGGTCCACCATCATCCAAGAGCAAGTAAATCATTAATAAATATATCTTGAATAGAATATACTATAGGATAAGTTAACATTAGTGGATTTTACCAATATATCAATTTTATCTAAGCCACCCCATGAATGGCCCTCCATCACACACCATACCACTGGGGATTATGTATTTCTATTAAGGTGTTTTGAATTTCTACCTTAGTATAATAAAAGTATTTTTTATAGAAACTATATAGTTGTTTTTTAAATTCGTTTTCTATATATATTAGTTTAAAAAAATATACATGAAAATAATATTAATATGACAAACATATTTTTCAAAAAAATTCAATTAATTGTATTTTTATAAAATAATCAAAAATTATGATATATTCATGAAATTTAAATAAAACTTACTTTCCTAAAATTGTCTTATGAAAAAAATATTATGGTATACATATATGATAATATATTTTCATAATGTCCTAGGTAATTTTGAGATATATAAAAGTGTTGACAATTTGATAAAAACTGATAATTTTTAAATAAATAATTTTTTTAATTAAAAGTTAAAACTTCGATTTTAACAAAATTATTTTGATTAAAAAATGTTATATTTGAAATAATCACATCGTTAATAGGTTAGGGCTTTAAAATAAATAATTTATTATTAAATACTAAAAGTTGAATTTATTTTTTGGTATATTTTATGACTTATTTAATATATAATAATGATGAAATAATTAATATAATTGAATCCACATCCAATAATGATTTATTTTATTAATATATATCATATTAATGAATTTATATGAATTTTTAGACCTATAGGTAAATATTAAATCTTTAAAACAAAAATTTATGTTTGAAAAACATTAATTTATTTAGAAATTATATTTTCCTCAAAAAATTATATAAAATATCGATTTTTTATTCAAAATATAAAAAATCTCAAAAAAATGTTTTATTAATTTCAATAACTATGATCCAAAAGATGGAAAATATAGTGTTTTTCCACTTTCCAATTCCCATACATCGAAGGCCTATATTTATTAAGTAATAAACTATTTTTTCCCATTTTCCATTAACTTCCTCATATCCACCCCATTCCTTTCACTACAAAAACATTACGAATATATTTTCATTCATTTTCTATATCTATATCCATTTTATGTAGTTTCTATGATTCAATGTGACCCTATTCAAGATTTCAGAAGCTGTCTCACAAGGTAAGGTATTTTATTCCTCTTATTTTAATTCATATATATTATTTGGGTTTTATATTTTGATATTAAAGTAATTATGGGTTTAGGAACTTATTATCATTTCCATAATATCCAAATATTTTTTATTATATGATATGGTTACATACCTCTCATTAATTTCGTTCCATAATACACATTATATATTTTTTTATTATCAAAATAACTCTCCTACTTTAAATGCCTCATTTTTTATGTTATGAATACCCATGCCTATTTGTATTCACTTTTTTTCATATATATGTATTTATACATAATTTAATGTGCATTTTCAGATATGAAACCCATATTCCATTCTAATTAGATAAAAATATTCAAAATGTTGATGTATTTAAGAACTTTTGAACTCAATGATTTCATATTAAACTCATTCTTTTTCCCCCAATGGTTATTAATGAAATTATTTTTATGATATATTTGAAAATATGAATTAATACTCAAAATGGATTCACCCTTATAGATCTCCAATGAGTTTTAGAAAAAATTAATCTCTATAGATGACATTCTTTATCCTGTATTGGTGATTATCCAAGATAATATGTTTTATAAAACCGTGATTTTTAACATTGGTGATCTTAATAAAAATTTATCATTTTAATTTTTTATGCACATTTTCATGTTATAAATAATAATGATTATTCTCTCTTACTATGAACCATTTTTTATCCTTTAGAATCACTCATTTACATTTTTTATCCATTAATGGGATTTATACTCCCCATTTTCTATTAATGTATGTCTTGATGAAGTTACTCATAGTGAGGTGACATAAGATGGAATTCTAAAAGAGTATTCTAAGAGGATTGAATAATGTTTGTGTTTATGTTTTCTTTATATATTTCATGTATTATGTAACTTTTTCTCAAGATAATAAACCTAAAATTGGACCATGATGTTATTAATGTAATATGAATTTTAATGAACTAGGGCACAAATCAAATTTTAAAAAGGATTATCTTTGTTTAGTTTGTCATTAAAATAGCTTACTTAATCCTCATACCACACATGATTATGTTTATAGTTGAAGGATAACCCCTTCAAGGGATAAATGATGGAAAATTTGTAATGAAACACTATATATATGTTAAAATACAACTCTCTCCCTCCAATAGAAATTTTCATCATTACATTATCAATTTCATCCTTTTTGGAAAAAACCCTAGTAAAATTAATTATATAAAAATTTTTACAAGCACAATAATGCATTTTAAACACGTATTATGAATTCATACAACCATATATTAATTATTTATAGTTATTTTGTAATGTTTCATAATTATATTTAATGATTTAAGGATAAATAATACATTTTCTATGTTATTCTAGGGTTTTTCGCATTTCTACATTGATACTAAACATAAACATTTTTTCACTATAATATGACACTTATAATGTTTATTAATTTTCAAAAATCTATAAAATCTAATATAAATCCCTATATTCATTTCTCAGCATATAATAACACCCATGAATCCTCTATATGGTCTTGATTCACAAAATAGATTCATATCCTGAATTTAATCTCATTCAAAAATTCTTGATACCTTACACACATTCTTTTGTTATAATTTAATATCATTATATTTATAATTACTTAACTCCGTTCATAAATTAAAAATGATATTCTTGTTCATTTCTTATAATGTTTATTAATTTTCAAAAATCTATAAAATCTAATATAAATCCCTTTATTCATTTCTCAGCATATAATAACACCCATGAAACCTCTATATGGTCTTGGTTCACAAAATAGATTCATATCCTGAATTTAATCTCATTCAAAAATTCTTGATACCTTACACACATTCTTTTGTTATAATTTAGTATCATTCTATTTATAATTACTTAACTCCTTTCATAAATTAAAAATGAGATTCTTGTTCAGTTGTGATGGTGATCCCTCAAATCCATGGTTAAAACTTAAAAAAATTATGGTATTTATAATATAAATAATTTAATAGTATATATTATTATTCCCAAAAAAATAATTTAATATTCATTTTTACAACCTTTTACTACAAATATTTTTAATTATGTTTTCCATGTAATTATAGACACTGAGATGATGTTATTCCTTTTATCTTGAGAATCCAATGCATTTCATTCACATTATATCCTAAGTGGTCCCACATGGGTTTTTTATATATTGTGAAACATATAGAGATCTTATACTTTTGAGTAATTTTTATTAATTAAACATGACTTAATATTTAGTTGATTATTTTTCATTACCTACATTGACTTCTATGATCATTCCAAAACATGATATTTTTCATTATTGTATTAATCTACACAAATTTTATAATTATAATATTTTCATATTTTACATCATGTCTTTATTCAACCTCCTTCATATCAGATAAATTTATTTTTATTCAAATGATCAATATTATATTTAATTTTATTATCCATTTATATATGCTCTCAGATGTGCTTTTTTACTAAGGAAAAATTTTCATTAACCTTCCAAAAAATATCTTACCACGTTGTTATGTTTCCATTCACATCATCAGATAAATAAATAAATTTCTATTTTAATCCATTACTCTCATTAAAGTGTTTCTTATTTATTTGAGTAATTGAATTAATCAACTCTTCTTTATCAATACACATTGTATTATGACATCAAATTGATATTATTACACATCATTGTTACTCATGTAAATTTATTATTACTTTTAGGTTCAATAAAAATGATAATTACTCCTCAACATAAAATTTTAAAGAACTATTCCACATATTTTACATTTATTTGTTGAGAAGGTGTCATCCCTGAAGCATATATTTAAAATTATCCGCCTCTATTTATTTAATTAATTTATTATACAATATTAATTATATAACTAATTATCAAATATATATCCTACTTTACATTAAACATTCTCATCATATTATTTTTTCATTTTATCATTATGTAATTTCATGTTTATTATAATATAATGATCATATTTTTTTTCCTTAGTTATTTTAATAATGTTACATATTTATATATCATTTAATTTCATTAATATATATTTTTTTACAGTAAATAATACATCTACATGATAACTATATCTTTATAATGAACTAAATATTTTATTTTCTACCTTTATCATGAATCCCTTTTTCCCTTCATTAAAAAAACATCATTGTTAAACATTCTAGTAGAGTTATTTATTTTCTGAGTATATGTCATTCATTTCATTAATTAATTAATATTAAAAAAGTTTAAAATGATATGAAATATTTTATATGTTACATATCTAATGACACAAAATGGGTTTCCCAATGATACATGTCCAGAATATCCAAAGAGGTTTGATAAAAGTTATATATATAGAAGATGTACTATAGATATAGAGATTAAGAATATACAAATATTTTATAATAAATTATGAAATATGGTATAAGTTGGAGTATTTTATGAGAATTTTGTGTATAAGATTACTATCTAAATTCTAAATGTACAATGATATGTTGCTCTACTATACCACACGATAGCGGATATAAAAATATATTGTAGACCATATTAACAAAAGTCAGATATTATATGATACAATGGTGAGAGAGAAATTTAACCCTAATGTTATGGATTACAAAAATATTAATTTGGAAATATAAATGAATAATTTATTAAACAATATGGCATTTAATCAAGATATAATTCATATATATATATTAGTAGTGTCGGATGTCAAAATCCACATTAGATTAACATGAAAATTTTTAATTCTATATATATTTAAAATAAAATTTATATAATTTGTATCTATTTTTGATGTTAAATATGTCTCATAAGCTGAATCAATAAGTAATGTACATAAAATTGTTTTTCAGATCATTCAAAATAACAAGCATCGTGAATGATTGAAAATATTTAATGATTCATAACGAGTCTAAAAAATTGAATATAATATATAATAGTTGAGATGGTGTTATTTTGAAATGGTATGTGTTTATTTATGAAGTTGTTTCAAGGATTCTTGGTTTATATGTTGAGATTATAATCCAAACATATATGATGGTGTCTCTTGAGTTTCACTTATTAACAATTTATGGAGTTAAAGTCTTAATTCAATGAGGCCTGAAGCTGATATGATTTTCTACATTAATGACCTTGAAGTTCCGAAAGTAGATGAGGTAAATATGTTACATTTATAGAATATTAAATAAGTTCCAATATTAGTTTTTTGATATAGTAAAAGAAGTCGATGCTACATTATTAGGATGATTATGTAGTGATATGGTAGAGGATGTATTAGAAACCATGTGTAGTGGTATATGTTTTACATGTAAATCCATGGAAAATTCATGAATCCAATAATCAAGGGGGAATAATTTCATTCTATACATGAGAAAATTTTGAACAAATTTAGAAAATATGAATAATTCCCATGAAAAAATGGTATAATTTCATGAAATTCAAGTATTATAGAACTTATACATCATTAAATAATTTCTTTTTATTAATGGGAGGCCATGTATTATAAACAATCATTAAGTTCTTCCTGATAGGTATGTAGTGGATATAAATAATCATAATGTAACTCATCAAAGGAGTATAGAATATATTAAGGTTTTATATGTGTTATGTTATATATTAATCCGATGGTGAATATATTACGTAAATTAGTATATTGTCTAAAAATCTATTACTTGATTGAATTTATGTGAAAAAATTTCTGGAATATGATTACATAATAAAATATTTACAGGTAGAGTATTGTTTTGTTAGGATACCATATAATGATGTTTCAGAATATGTGATTTTATATTGAGGAATTTTCAATGATTGTAGATTAGAAATACTGGAAATAAAAGTTCCAAAAATTGAGGTTATAGATAGTAATTTTATAGAATATGAATTTGTGAGAAGGTGTTGACTCTGATTATTCTATCATCATTGGTGAATATTTTTATTTATTGATGATGTAACCTAAAGAAAAGGATGATATTTTTCATTCAAGATAGTGATAACATTAAAAACTTGTGGTTGGTTGTACAATGATTTTTGGGGATATAGAAGTGATATGAGACATTATTGAGTATGGATGATAATTTCCCACACCAAATATAATCATTGTTTATATTAGTGGAAATTATATGTCAGAAACTCAAACTGAAAAATTAAGGAACTAGGTACCCTAAAATGGTGTGAACGTGTAAATTTTTTCCCTTATGTTTATTTATATTTTTATTCACATTTCTAAGGGGGGATATAAAATTTTTCGGCATCCAGAATCAAATAAGTCAAAGAGGACTATATTTTAAAAGAAAAATGTAAAAGTGTTCCTATTATTCTATTCATTCATAGTACTAAATAAAATTGTAGGGAACTTTACACGGTATCAGAGTGAACTATGTTTCCATTGGAAATACCATACATGGTTAATGATATAGAATTTAAATTCTATAAATAATAGTTTTATTACTACACTTAATGGGAAAAACATGTTATGGATGGATGAAATGAATAATCTCTAATATTTATTCTCTAGTAGATGAATTTAGCACGTAAAATACTCTTTGATTGCCATTATTTTAAAAACATTCCCAAAAAATATACTATCAATCCAAATTTTTTAATGTATTATATAAAATGGAATAAAAATATTATGTCATTGTCAGATAATCTGTACACCAAGGTTATGTGTCTTTAAATTATAAAGGATATTTGGGGAAAATTTTGAAATATTCATTGAAGGGAATATAATTTAATGGTTGGAACGATACTTGTATGAATAAGTAATTTTGAGTATATGAGGCAAGATGATGAATAAACTATTGATTAATTATTAAAAAATGTGCATGAGATTTACAATATGATATGCATTATACATGCATTGTAAGACTCTACTACTGAAAAACTAAATTAATGTGAAAATTAATCATAAGTTGTAATTCTAAATTATTTAAATTGGATGATATAGTTGATTTAGTTTTTAATTATATGAATAATATAATTATTTCTTATAAAATGAGAATATACCTACTATATAAAAATTTGATTAAGGAGGAATTTTTATTATAATCCATGAGAAATAATAAAATCAATGAAAAGATAGATGAGTAAATTGGTAGTTTTGAAGTTGAAAATGAATAGGGTGATGATTATAAGTGTATTATGATTCAAATAAAATATAACATTATAAAAATAACATGTATGTATAATTATAAACTTCAAATGAATATTTTTTAAGTGTGGTACAATTAGAAACTACTCAGTCAATTTTACAATATTAAAGGTGGTGATTAAAATGGTAAATTTAATGATTAAAGGAATCAATGAAATAAATGAGACAAAAGTTGAAATGATGTTAAAAAATATTATAAGTGATATAAATAGATAATATTTTCTTGAAGGGTTTTTGAATTTAATGGCTCCTAATAGACAACATAATGAAATTTCATGATATCAAGAATAAAAATGTGAATATATTTATTTTGAGAACATGTTTAAAGGTATACATAGATATTTACTTGAGAAATATAATACAATGAAAAAGAAAAGGGCTAAGAAATAATATTAATGAAGATGAGAATGATTGAAAAGGAAGTCTTCTTAAAAATGAAAATTAGATAAATTCAAGAAATTTAAGGTCTCAATTTGAAGGTTTTTGAATATTATAAAATTGTGATATATCACAATGAAATAAATTTTATAATGACAAAAAATTATGTTTGTCAAAATCATTTAATATTGATGTTAAAAATTCTATACAATTGTGGAGAGATAATTTCAACAATGTTTTGGATGTAAATTCTGAATCATCTCAATATTTGCATAATTTTATCCTAAATAGGAATTTAAAAATAGCACCACTAAATTAAAGAGACAATATATATTTGTAATAATAGTGTTTTCAAAAATAAAAAGGGTAGATTTGAATAGATAAAATTCACGATAATAAACATTTAATTAATTATTTATAAGGGAATTCAAGAATAAATATATCTACAATAAAAAAGTAAGAACATAATTTCTAAAAAATATAAAATATTATTCTTGAAATGATTATTATAAAAATGTAAGATTACTATTTAGATTATATTCATGGGGTTGTCATTTCTTTTGTTTCATATACTATTCATAATAGTGCAACATGTATATTCCTTGTAGTCAAATGATTCATGGATTCAGTTATAGAAACTCTGAAAAGGTAAGAAAATATTTTCATGAAGATACATAGAGATATATGTTTCTCATTACTAGACACTGAGAATATATTTTCATACTAACAATATTTCCTTTGATTATGTGATCAACTATGTCATCATACTAAAATATAAATGGATACAATTTTCTGAGAGTTTAATAAAATTAAAATATATAAGAAAGATTAAGAAATGATGAATTGTTAAATGTACATAGTTATTAATTTATTAAAAAATTCATGTACGAATATTCCTCGATGGGTAAATGATATAATATTTTCCTCTAATATGACATGATTTAAAAAACTTGATGAAAATTTATGAGTGTTATAGGGGTGAAATTTCTTTTGGGAATTATGGTTCTATATAAATAAAAGGAATTGTTACAAAAATGAATGGGGTGGGAAAAATGCATTCTATATATGTTTGTTTATTAATGGTGTTAAACTAATCATATTGAGGTTAAGTCAAAAATGTGATGATAAGAATAAATTTATATTTTTGAAAAACATATTCCTCATCATGTGATAAAATGTGGTAAGACTATCCCTTAGATGGAAATATCATGTGGTAACTTATTCCTAATAGGTTCATTGAGTAACTCATTTTATCTGTGTACCTTGAATGAAAATAATTTGTCACACAAAATAAAAGGTAGTTTTTTAAAATATGATAGAGTAAATTATAAAAATAATGTTCATTAAGAGACCTACCAAAACTGAAGAGATGAAGATGAATTATTTGGTAAAAAATACATGATTGTAATATACAAATGATTCATGCTTGACATACATGGAAATTACCGTAATCCGGGATAATACATAATAAATTACAAAAAAAGTCACCCAATGAACATATTAGTTTATTGCATTTTTAAATATGGAACATAGTATTATAATTTTTTAAAATATCATCAACATATCCCATAAAAATATTACCCTGTAGTTTTCCTATGGAATACCTTACATTATATCCCTAGGAAAAGCAAACATGTGAATAGGGAAAGCTCAGATGCTCAGCAAGGTTAAAGAAGAAAAATATCAAAGAGAACATGAAAATAATAATGTAAAATATGAACATAATTTCTTAAATTCATATCATGTATAACATATATCAAAATATTGAGTCATGAAATAAATCAACTTATTTACAAAGTCATTATTCTTAATAAAACACGAGCCATGAAAAATAATCCTTGGAAGAAAACCAATAATTATAAAAAACACCTAAGGATATAAAATATATTCCATATTATCCAAGGACCATTTATGAGACCATCATAGTGTACAGTGTGAACTACATAACCGAGTTCACTCCTCATTCCATCCCAGTCATGCTTACCTAGGTTTACTAACCATTCCAACATTATATTACTAAACTAAGATCATTTCACATTCCATCAATATCTATATCATGAGATATAAGTCCTTACACAATTTATTGGAGGGAGATATAGGTCACACATATATCATAATGATATCTTTGATATGAGTTCCACAAATACATAAATCATTCATCATATAATAACCCAATGAATAAAATATGTCACTTAAACATCATTCTAGTGTAACATGATTCATGTAAGACAATTGGTTTTAATAAATTTTAATACATCATAATAATAATAAATTCATTGAAAAAATATGGATATTATACCTAAAACATGAACTTATTAATATATTCCATTTTTATGGGAAATAATCTTAGTTGAACACTTGAAATTAATCCATGAGTAAAATGTCATTTCTTCATCAAATTCATTTTATTCACTCCAATGGAAATTAATCATTAAAAGAAAATAATTTATTTAGAAATAAACTCGATGGATTGTAACAAAAGGATCATGGAAATAATTTGTTCTGAAATAAAAAACTCATCTCATGCCACATAACATAAAAAACATTTTATTTTACTTTTTTTGGAAAATGTATAAAGTACATTATTTGGAAACCAAAAGAAATATTAATTTCAAATAATGCAGTAATAAGTCAAATATGGGTAATAATGACATTAAAAATCCATAAGAAAATAGTAAAACAATTCATGAAATAATTTTTTGAAAACTGAGACATGGATGAAAATTAAATCCCCTTAAATAATTACATATAAAAAATCATGGATAATAATGAGATTGCTAAATTAATAGTAACTGTAGGTATGAGTTCTTTCATACATGTCTAAACTTGTATTATAAGGGATCAAATAATTTAATCTAACTTATTAATGATCATATTCATTTTTATGAAACCATAAGTGATAAAATTAGTACTTGTTTGATAAAAACATTATTACTCATCATTCGTGTATTTACAGGTATATTTTCATAAAATTGTTTTATCAGGTAACATCATGTTTCTATTAGTAGGTTATATTTTAATAATCTCATAAATTATATTAATATAATATATATATAATTATTATTCAGTATAATCATTGATATAATCATGTGTTAATAATGTTCATGTAGAATGAATCGCTTCGCATCGTGGGGATAGTACGTCATACATATGCACGAGCAATGATATCATTCCATTAATTATGGAATGGTATGGAATTGGATGGAAGATATATTATATGAGAATAAAAATATTATAATTATAATAATATGTTATAAATTTCATCATTATATCCATCAATGTAATGTGAGTGCCAAATTGTATTTACACCTTGGAGGGGAGACGGTAAGTCCTACGTATGCACCTGTGGGGACTTCAATTTTCAAAGTATTGATAGATGGTGGAATATATTTGATACATAATCATAATAACACATCAAAATATTTTATATATTATATATATTACTTTATAGTGAAAACAAATTAGGAAGAGTATGTAGAGGAAGAAATATGTTTCAAAGGATTAGTATAGGATATTGCCTCTTCTTCCACTAGCTCCCCTTATATCTCTTATTAAAGGTATGAGAGTTGGTCTATTCAGAAGAAAAAAACCACTAGAATGTGACTAAGGATGTTGATATGGGAAATTAGTAGGTAATGGATGATATTAGAAGAGATAATGTTGTTATCTAATAAACCAATAAGTTTCGGAAGTTTTTCTCTTTTAATATAGAACTTATTATTTTAAATAAAATTTAATTATTCATTGATGTTTTAACAAAATAATCTAATATTTCAATATTAATAGGGGAAAATATTTACTAATTTGATCTCAGTTATAGCATAAATGAATAATTTATAACATTTTCCACCATATCATAATTTTTATATATTTTTTAAAATGTTTATTATTTTTAAATAATTTAATAATATATTATTTTGATAAAAAATCAATAATACCAATTTTGAAACAATTCAATTTATTAATTACAAAAAATTTAATGATATCATGTTTGTCACAACCCGTCCTCGGGACCCGTTCCGTGACTACCCCAAGCCCGCCATCCATAGGCCAGGGGCTGGCGACTAGTACCAAAGGAATAAATCCCTATGTTGGGAAGGAATTGCCTTTATAGAAGTATCACACACACAAACAGAGTAAGCTGGAAGAAAAGCAGTAAGTGAATAATGTATACAAAAAGTAGAGCTAAATGTAAAGGGGGCCAGGAATACAATCCCAACAGTAAAGTACATGTAATATGGAAAGAAAGTACAGCTGAAAATGGATAACAACATAAAAGGGAAGCTCTTTGAACGTCCGCCGAGTTTCCTACCTGAAGGGTAGGTACATATGTCCACCTCAGCACTCCAAGTCTATTGGTTCGCTCTATGTACCATCTCGTTGTGTGGTCTACCTCTGGGTATTTTCCTTTCTTGGCTCGCTCTCGGCCTCCATCAATGATGTTCTTCATCTGCATCCAACATAACGAGGTGCAGGCATAGCCCGTGCAGGGGTGAGTATAATGATACTCAATATGGACCCCGAGACCCCCAAAGGTCTCCCAAAATCCCTGAAGGATATACCACAAAAGGAAAGATACAATCAAGAGGTATCAACCAACCCTATATAGATATATTCCCATACATATACCTATGTTATCAATCTCAGTTCGGATCCATCTCTTGAGCCCATCTACAACCCAGTCCACAAATGAAGTAAAGTCAATCAAATCAATGATAGTGAATGAAAGTCAAGACTCCTCTCACACAGGTATGTATATTTTGTATAGCGATAGAGATTATCTAATGTAGTAATTGATTCATCTATGTTGTCAGACCAACATAGGATACTAGACCAGCTAGGCAGTCGGACCCACATAGGATACAAGACCATCTATTTGTAGAGTGATGGAGATGATCAAATGTATTCATGATTCATCTAAGCTGTTGGACCCACACTTGATACAAGAACAGCTAAGCTGTCAGACACACATAGGATACAAGTACAGAGGTCAATACTGTCAGACCCACACATGATACAAGAACACTAGTCATCCTCATCGAACCCACGGAGGAGTACTGTACAGTAGTCATCAATGTCAATCCCACAGAGGATTCCAGTAAATTAGTCGATGTTGTCAAACCCAAGGAGGATTCGAGGACATTAGTCATCGCAGTCGATCCCATGGAGGATTCCATCACAGTAGTCATCACTGTCGAACCCATGGAAGATTCCAGTACAGTAGTTGATGCAGTCGAAGCCAACTCTAGGGTTCCCGCACACAACATGCTCGATTCCGATAGGGTCCACTCCTTGATAAAATGGGGTTAATACATCCACTATCACAAATTCCATAGTTTATGTATCCCAATGTTCAGTCTCATCAAAAGGAACCCAACGCAATATACGGCGTACCAATCGGACGACCAGTCTAAATGTTATAAGATTTTCTATTCCAAGGGCCCAGTTGGAATTACACTCGTTCCAACCCAGACATTTTTTTAATGTTTTCCAAAACTCAATGAGTGTATCTCAAATAGAACGGATTGTCGTAAAGATCCTAGTGCCGCAGACGGTGCGTTGATCGGACGCACGGTCAAGAAGTTATTCGCATTTAAGAGAAACGGGCTAGGCCCGTCAAGCCCGGTGGGCTGTCAGGTCGGCCCGTCTTGGCTCAGCGGGTCCGACCCAGCATTGGGATCATCCCGGCTCAGTGGGGAATGGCCCAGACTAGCACAGCTGGCACGGAGTGGCCCGGATAGCATGCCCAGGTGAGGCACATCCAGCAGGCCGCGTGGATCAGGGGGCACGACCCCCGGTTTTTCGAAACAGTGACACCGAGCAGTGCCACCCATCTTATCAGGCCGGCTAGTCTTCTCTGCAGTGACCAACCCACACAGCGGGACGCTTCCTTCCCGCACAGCACCTACGGGTGCCGCAGTTCCCTTCAACCTGGACGGCCTCCAGCCGGCCGGTTCGCCTACCGAAGTGGCCAGTGGAAGTACGAGTCGCGGTTCTCAGTTGTGCAGCGCCATGAGGTGCCACAGTTCTCTAGCCAGCCAGCTTTAGCCCGCCGGTTCATCTATCTTGGCCGGTCGAGATACCTACCTATTCTTCCTCGACCAAGTGGACCGTAGATGCGGGCCACAGTTCTTCTCTATGCGTCCAGCACACTGCTTCCGCTTCTTCCGGTCATCGACACAGCCGCCTTCTTCGCCTCGTATTTCTCCTCTGGTGGGGTTTAATTGAACCATGCCTTCTTAACATAGACCCCATCACCAAAACATCAATTTCCAATGGAGGGTTATCGAGCCGTGTTGGGTAGACCCGCGCCCTCCGTATTAGTTTGTATCATTTGGACCAATTTAAACCAAGTCTTTCATCGAATAACAAGAGTTTAATTTTATTCCATTAAAATTAATCAAAAACCCCTACCTCTTAATTGACGTCGCACGTCGACGAGCCACATAAGTTGAGCATCACGGTAATCGGGCGTCACAGAAGATGGCGTCGTGGATAAAGGTGTCATCCCATTAAGTTTGGAGGAAGAGTCGCTGTCGAAACACGAGAAGAGAATCTGAAGACGATAAAGATTCCTTGACACCGGGGTGCGTCTGATGAGGAAGCATCGTTGGAAGAAGTTCTCTGCGTTCTTCGTTCGGGAAACAGAATTTCCACCAAGAGTTTTTCTTCCAAAGTTTTTCCCATGAACGTTTTCCAAACAATTATAAAAAAATTCCCTCCAATATAAAAACATTTTCATGAAATTCAAAACAATTCAAAATAAATTATTGAAAAACAAATTTATTAATTAATGGAGATTAATTAATTCATTTGACGGGGTTGGAACAATCAAAACGGGTGGTGGAGAGTTTACATTAAAATATGGAACTTGTCAAATTATTTAAGAGGCGTTAATGGGGAGTTTAAGGGTGTTAAGGGGAGATGAAAGGGTTTGGGTTCGTGTGAGCCCCAACACACTAAATCCTCTCATGGGTGGTTATGTGTGGTGTGATCCCCACCTCCAACTTCCTTTTATAGATTATAACCACCCACAAAATAAAAATATCTAACTCATATTTTTATTTATTTTTATTAAAAAACCCCCAAAATCAACCTCCCCTCCTTATTAAACGCAACAACGGTAAAGGTCCTCTTAGACGAATATCAGCCCTATGAGTTCATCGTTGGCCATGTATTTCGATTCTGAGCATCGATTCAGAAGTTATAAAATCCTTCTCATATGTTCACTGAATGTACCCGAAAAAAAACTTCATAAAATTATTCCAGGCACGCCGGGCCTTGGAATTAGATGTCGTCAGAAACTACGTTCTCGTAAAATTCAAAATAATTTTAAAAAAATCCTTGAAATTTACAGGTCTTTAAATTACACCCACCTCAGGGCTTTATGTCCTCGTAATGCTACAATACACACTAGTGAAACAAATGTGTGTAATGAGCAAGCATCTGGGCCTCTTCCTCTCATGTGCTATCCTGGAGGTTCCTGTGCTGCCTGTGAATGAGCACCAGAGGAATTGACCATCTGCATATGACAAGCTCATGTCGATCCCCGATCTCCACTGAGACCTCTGTGAATGTCACCCCGTCATCGATGTCCAGCTCTCTATTATTGATGATGTGGGACGAGTCATGAACATATCTCCAAAGATGAGATATGTGGAAGACGGCGTGCACCCGATGCCACTGAGGTGGAAGGGCCAAGTGGTAAACCACCTCACCTACTCTGATAGGGCCACCACATCATCAAGGCGAAGACTACTGCTGCTAACTCTAGGTCATGCTTAGCGTATTTCTACTCATTCTACCACAATTGTCGTGAACCATACACGATCACTGCTTGCTCCTTCATCAAGACACACCCATGTCTGGTTCCTGATGCATCTCGGTAAACAATGTACCCTATGCCCTCCTCTGGTAGCCTCAATATGGTTTCACTGGTCAACCTCTACCTAACCATTTAAAAGCTCTGCTGACATCTCTCTGACTATATGAAGGTTTTCCCCTTCTTTGTCAAATTTGAAAGTGGTGATGCAACTCTAGAGAAGTCTAGCACAAATCTATGTATAGACGACTCCCGAGTGATCTACTGCATCCTCTTATTCATGATTCCATCCTATGCTACCTGGTTTTTCCTTTTCATCAACCAAGGAAAATCCCATCCAAAAGTTGTAGATAAATCACAAACTTTTTTCCAAATACAGTTAATTTGTGTATGAATTGTGGTTGCCTAGGCCATACCCATGTAAACATCATAAGGCATCGACGCTGAAACCAACTTTTAAACTATAACTCTCACCTCAAGGGTCAGATCAAACCGTCGGCGTATGTGTGATTATCAAGTCTCCTCCCGAAAGTATCTCCAGATGTGAGGGTCAAGTCAACAGTTTAACCGGATACTCTAGGTCTGGGACTAGATTTGTGGAAGGAAGGAATGATTGGTACCTATGTCTATTGTTATGGAAGCTAATAGTAGACATAGACCGTATCTCAAATAATTTTTAGAGCCCTTGGGTTACACTCCTTGACTGCATGAAGCTACACACTTCCCCTGCCCTCCAGCTCTATGAGCCTAGAGAGGACTACAAAGGCTGGAGGTTGTAACATGTCGAAATGTTCACCACCTCATGATACTCTCCTAGATCTTCTTGCAAGTTTACTACACTTTGGATTCATCTATCCTTAACACATCCTCTTTCTTAAATTGTTTACACGCCCAAGTATCTGAGAATGGCACTATTTTCCTATGTTCCCACTACAGACATTCACTGGCAGTACCTGCTCATCCAAAGAACATTCAACAACAAAGGATCTCTCTAGAAACCTAACATAAGTTGGAATTATAAAATGAATGATAAAGAGATGGATCAGATGTCACAAAACACATCTCACTCGGAGTTCCAATATATGAAGCACTGATCGTATCATATTCATCGAGTACCAGGAACGATCGGTACACCTCGAATCGTCGTGCCGAAAGCTGGACCTTAGCTTCTTGTGGGTCGGATTGCCTTTGAACTTGAGGGATATGTGCTGATGAATTAGATGTTAGCTACTGAGACTACATGTTTCCTCTACCGGTACTTCCGGTAGTATCTGGTGACCAATAGGTAGTGGTATAGTTGGAACTCTGCCCGAAAGTACCATCTCATAAAATAGTCCAAATACAGAAACTTCATCATTAAGCGGACCATCATCATGAAAACTCATAGAAAAAGATTAGTAGCTAAGATCAATATCTGCTCTACTAGAGTCTCAACTAGGAGGAAAACTCCAGTATTCGCCTCCATCTAATCCTCTCCTAATTGGGAATCTGTCTCGCCTCAAATTCTCGGAGGCCTCTGCCGCTGGAACTCGTGGAATGCACTCTATAGACATGCAATGTCTACCAGTGCAGCTAGTAGCATCTACTTCCCAACGGGTGGTGGTGCTGCTGGTACACCACCTGAAGGTGCCAACATAGTAAGAGGGCCCCACATCGGAGCCACATCGCTCGGTGGGCTACCATCTCGTACGTAACTCGTAACCCTTGCTGGATACTTTCTCGGGGCCATTCTGAAATGAAAAATGTGTGCCACGATCTAACAATATACCTGGTGAGCTGACACAAAGTAATCACAATGAAGTATTTTCAAAGGAAAGACACACTCTATCAATGATTTCGTGCAATGAGTTGGAAATCAGAGGTCAGGGTCCTGATGTATGGATACATCAGCCGCCGCACCAACACTGGACTTCCTTGACTGAAATCCACAATCCATACTCTTAACATGATTGCTTCATAGAAAGAATGATCAGAGTCCAGAGTTCTACTGTAGAATCAAGTCCACTGATGCCAATTTGTCACAACTCGTTCTCAGGACTTGTGTCGTGACTGCTCTAATCCCCCTTCTATAGGCCAGGGGCTAGCGACTAGCACCAAAGGTGTAATTCCCAAAAATGGGAAGGCATTGCCTTTATGGAAGTATCACACACACAAGAAGAGTATGCTTGATGAAATGTACTAAGTGAATACTGTATAAATAAAATAGTGCTGAATGTTAAGGGGACCGGTAATAAAATCCCAACAGTAAAGTACTTGTACAACGGAAAGCAAGTACAACTGAAAAAGGGACAAAAACTAAAAAGGGAATCTCCTAGAACGTCTACCAACTATCCTACCTAAAGGGTAGGTACATATGACCAACACAACACTCCAAGTCTATCAGTCCGCTCCGTGTACCATCTCTCCGTGTGGTCTACCTCCGGGTACCGTCTAGTCTTGGCTCTCTCTCGGCCTCCATTAATGATGTACGACGTCTGCATCCAACACAATGTGGTGTGGGCATAGACCGTGCAGGGGTGAGTATAATTATACTCAGTAGGGATCCCGAGACCCCCGATGGTCTCACAAAATCCACAAAGGATAAACCGCAAAATGAAAGATACAATAACAAAGTATCAACAAACCCTACTTAGATATATTCCCATACATATACCTAAGTTATCAATATTTGATTGACTCCAACTCTCGAGCCCAAGCACAACCCAGTCCACAAATGAGATAAAGTCAATCACATCAACGATAATGATTAAAAGTCAAGACTCAGCACACACAGGTATACATATTTCATATAGCAATAGAGATGATCAGATGTAGTCATTGATTCATCTAATCTGTCAGACCCACACAAGATACCAGACCAGCTAAGCTGTCAGACCCAAACAGGATACATGACCAGCTATTTGTATAGTTATGGAGATGATCAGATATAGTCACTGATTCATCTAAGCTGTCAGACGCACAAAGGATAGAAGACCAGCTAAGCTGTCAGACCCACACAGGATACAAGACCAGCTACTCTGTCGGACCCACATAGGATACAAGTACTGAGGTCAATACTGTCATACCCACACAGGATACAAGCACAATAGTCATTGTCATCGAACCCATAGAGGATTCCTGTATAGTGGTCGTCGCTGTCGAACCCAAGGAGGATTCCAGTATAGTAGTCGATGTTGTCGAACCCACAGAGTATTCCAGGTTAGTAGTCATCGTTGTAGATCCTATTGAATATTTCATAACAGTAGTCATCGCTGTGGAACCCACGGTTGATTCCAGTACAATAGTTGATGCAGTCACAGCCAGCTCTGGGGTTCCTGCATACAAAACGCTCGATTCTAAGAGGGTCCACTCTTCGAGAAAAGGGGGTCGATACATCAGCTGTCAGAAAGTCCAGAGTTGATTTATCTCAATATTCCATCTCATCAAAAGTTTCCCAACATGACAGAGTGCACATCAATCGTATGCCTGTTCTGAATGTTATTGGCTTTTCCATTCTAGGGCCCGGTAGAAATTGTTCCAGTTCCTACCTGGTCATTTTCCAAACATGTCAAAAACACACTTACAGTATCGCAAAAGGATCACAACATCATAAGAGTCCTAGTGACGTAGACGGCATGTCGATCAGATGCATGTTCATGAAGTTATTTGCATTTAAGAAAAACGGGCCTAGCCCATCATGCCCGGTGGGCTGGCGGGGCGGCCCGTCCTAGCTCGGCAGGTCCTGGCCAGCTAAGGGGTCTTCTCGACCTGATGGGGTGCAGCCCGACCTGGGGGGCGTGGCCTGGCCCGGAAAGGTGTGGCCTGGCCCAGCTGGCGTAGCCTGGCCCGGCGGGGCGCAGCCGGCCCGGCTCGGCCAGCCGGCCGAGCAGATTGGGGGGCGCAGCCCCCGATTTTCCAAAATGACGGCGCCGAGCGGCACCGCACCTCCTGTCTAGTCGGCCGAAGTCGACAGGTCTTCTCCGATGCAAGCGGCCCGCACAACGGGTGGCTGCCTTCCCACGGGGCACCTGCGGGTGTCGCTGCTCCATTGAACCCAGTCGGCCGCCAGCCGGCTGGTTCGCCAGCTGAAGCGGCCCGTGGAAGCGTGGTTCTCCAGCTTCTCGGCTTTAGCCAGCCGGTTCTTCTAGGCTGGTCGGTCGAGATACCGACCAGTTCTTCCTCGGCTGAAGGGCCCACGGATGTCGGCCGCAGTTCTTCTCCATGCGGCCGACACATATCGGATGCTTCTTCCGGTCATCGACACCACTGCCTTCATCGTCCTGCGTATCTCCTCTGGCATTGTACAATGGCATCATGACTTTTTAACTTAGCACCTGTTTCCAAAACATAAATATCCAATAGAGGGTCATCAGGCTGTGTTGGTTTGACCCACGCCCTCCATATTAGTTGGTATCATTTGGTCGAATTCAAACAAAGTCTTTCATCGAAGAACAAGAGTTTAATTTTATTCCATTAAAGTTAATCAAAACCCCCACATCATAATTGATGTCGCACGATGACGAGCCACGAAAGTCGGGCGTCATGGTAATTGAGTGTTGCAAAAGGCAGTCTCGGAGAATGGTGTTGTCCCATCAACATTGGAGGAAGAGTCATTGTCGAGACGCGGGAAGAGAATAAGAAGACGAAGTAGATTCCTTAGAGTCAGGGTGCGTCCGAGGAGGAAGCATAGTTGAAAGATGTTCTTCACATTCTTCATCAGGGAAAAGGAAGTTCCACCAAGAGTTTTTCTCCCAAAGCATTTCCCACGAATATTTTCCAAACAAATATAATAAAATGCCCTCCAATATAAAAACATTTCTATGCAATTAAAAACAATTCAAAATGAATTGTTGACACAGAAATTAATTAATTAAGGGAGCTTAATTAATTCATTTTATGGGGTTGGAAAAAATCAATTGAGGGATGTGGAGAGTTTAAATTAAAAGATGGAAGTTGTCAAATTAATTAAGGGGTGTTATTGGAGAGTTTAAGGGAGTTGAGGGGAGGTGAAAGGGTTCGGGTTCATGTCAGCCCCACCACAATACATCCTCTCATGGGTGGTTATGTGGGGTGTGAGGCCCACCTCCAACTTCTTTTTGGATATTATAACCACCCAAAAAATAAAAATATCTAAATAATAATTTTATTTATTTTTAATTTCAAACCCCAAAAAGTAACCCCTCCTCATGATTAAACTCAACTATGGTAAAAGTCCTCTTAGGTGAATACCGGCATTGTGAGTCCATCAGTGACCATAGATTTCGATTCCGAGCACCAGTTCAGAAGTTACAAAATCCCACTCGTACGTTCACATAATGTACTCAAACAAAATTTCTGAAAATTATTTCAGGCTCACCAGGACTCGGAATCAGTTGTCGTCAGAAACTCTATCCTCGTAAAATTCCAAATAATTTTAAAAAAAATTCCATGAAATTCTTGTGTCTTTACAATGTTGTCCTCAAAAATATATTTTATTATTTCTATATGGGGTCAAGGTTTTCTAAAAAAATAATTATATATATTAATTATCAAAAATATAATTTTTTTAATTTTTTTATCACATTAATTTGTTATTTATGTTAGTAAAATAATAGATACATCAATTTTTTTTATTTAAATATTATAATTATTTTTTGAATAAAAAATATCAATAAAATATTATGAAGAATATAAATACTCTAGATTTAATAATAATACTTATAGTATAATATATCTTCTATAACATCCTACATTAAAGTTGTTATATTTATTAATACATGAAGGTGAAAACATTAAAAACTGTTTAAATAAAATATTATAAGTTCCATAATATGTTACATATGGATCTATATGGTAAATAACGTGACCTTGGATGATTATGATCGTCATATAATCGACCAATAACATTTTGGTATGTTTTTCAGTCATTTATGTGTTATTTTTTTTAATAAAATTTATATTATTTATTTTTCACCAATTAAATCATTTATAAATTATCAATATATAACCCTTTAAGAATGATATTTAGTTCCTAAAAATTTAAAACAAATTAAGATAAAAAATAAAAATATTATACCTTCCAAATTAGTATTTATATTCAAATGATTCTTCTCTATAACTTTATATAAAAAAAGATATAGTTATCATAATTTGTGTCCGACATATTGATATTTTATTAAATTAAAATATATTAAATTTTTAAATCCCATCAATGTGGATTAAAAAGGAAACCAATTAGTTTAAATGATTATTTTAGTCAAAACATAGTAATACAATGACATTAGTACTTATGTAATGTTAATTTTTTAATATTAATTTTACCCTTAAATACATGGTTTACCATTTTAATATATTAATAGAAATTATTGAAGTTACTTTCCATAATGACCGATAATAGTAATGAAATATTTACATAATTTTGACCTAATGATTTGAAATATTGAATCAGATTTTAAAAATTTCATTCACATATGTTATATTAACTAATTTTATATGTATATCATGCCGAAAATAAGAAAATGAGTTTTAAGAGTTAAAACATTGAAAAATATTGAAATGTTTTTACATCAAATAATTTTATAAAATTAATTATGATGGAATAAATTGTATTAAATAATAATAATATAATCTATTTATATTTGAAAATAAATTAATTTTATAACATAACATTTAAAATTATTTCGATGAAAATAGCTGTTTTCAATTCAATTTTAGTAGATTTTTACTATTCATCAAAACATGAAATTAATCAAACAAATATAATAAATTTATCAAAATTAAAATTTTAAAACCCAGTCACGAAGACAAATTTTATTTTTTCAAATAAATTAAGGTGATAAAAAATAGATTTAAGAGTTTTTCACAATCAAATGGCAGCCAAACATTATTTTTTAAAATAGACTTATTTTATCCGAAAAATTTAATTTGTTCTTATACAATGTATTAGAAACATATAAGATGAATTTATAAAATTAATTGAATATAATAAACATATATTTCACTAATAAAATCCATCAAGAGTGTATTTATTATTTTATAAACTCACATATTGGCTTTTAGATAGTTTTGGAGAAAACATTTCTGTTTTTTATGAGGGGTTTTATTTTCATTTATAATGAAGTTCTCACCAAGGAATTAGATATATATACATGATTAAAACATATTTTCATACTTAAATTATTATTTTACCTAATTAATATTATAATATATGGTAACTTAAAAAATCCATGAGATTGATATGTAACCCCATCTTCCTTTTCAACATAAATAGCACAAAATACAATATCATCATAACTAATAATGTACGATATATCTAATTCCCATAAAATATTTTTTTTATCCACTAATGATTCAATTAAATTTATATGTTGGATTATATTTCCAGAATTTTACCTTGCAGGCCTTTTTAATTTTCCATGAATTTACCAATATATTAATCCTCATTTTTTCTTATGCTCAAGAAAATAATTTTTTTCATCATATGAAGAATGAGAGGAATGTACATACTAAAAAATAAGTTATTGAACTCATCTCATTCCATGGATTTAATTTTATCATATTGTGTCTAATTTTTAATTATAATCTACCACCATTACAACATTACTTATAAATTATAAATAACCATAATTACTTTTTCATGTTCTGAATAATGAAGGATCGAAAATGTATTTTCAGTGGATATGATTAATTATTTTACAATAAGTGTATCTGAATATCCACTGAATGAATATTGAGGTTTCCTCATGATGTTATAAATATAATATTGTTACCTTATATGTATATATAGATGTTTATAATTATTCTTTTTTTGTGTATGTATAGTGATAATATTTTTCATTCCATCTTTCTCAACAGTTGGTAGTCCATGAGGACAATCATTGTATTTCTCATTTCATTTAGCATTATCATGGTTCCTTTGAGTTATAAACATTGTCTAAAACACGAAAACAATAAAGTGGGTGGAAAAAATAATACTAGGAAAACAATATAATCAACGGGATGCACTTTAAATCTCCAAAACCATAGGTTTATTACTAGGTTAACCATGATCCATACAAAAATAAAATGATTATAACCAATAATTGGACTTATCCTTAGGTAAATCTAAATTCATACCCAAATAAGTATATCTAGGTGTCTCACAAATGTTTTCTCATCCTAGTTTCTATTTATTGACTACATATTCACTTTGATACCAACTTTAATAAACCATCCATGACATTCATTGAAATTAAATTTCTTTTTATAGAATTGATAATATATTACAAAAACAGATTCCCAAATTCCAAAATATATCAGTTCCATTGAAATCATGGAAAAAAATCTTCTAATTTGGTTAATGATCTTCAATATCTATCCTAAATGACATCCCCCTTAGTTTTCCTAACAAAAACTATTACCAACATGCATTTCCAAGACCATCACAGTCAAAAATATACATTACTGAACAAAGTGAACACCTCTGTTTAACCCTGTATTACTGAACATGGTTTACATATTTTTCCATCAATGTATTAATGAATCAGGATCATTTCTAGTTCTATCCCTTTCTATCTCATAAGATATAAATACGTACCTAATGAATATGTGGGAAATATAGGTCCCAACAATCTCATAATGAAATTATTATTACGTGTCACAAAAAAACATATATTATTCATCATATCATAAGTCGAAGAATAAAATAGATTTTGTAAATATCATTCTAATATATTATAATACTTATTTACAAATTTAATTCATAAATAGAATTTCATCATAAACATAATAAAATAATATTAATAACAGGGTCAATATATTTGAAATATAACCTCATTTAAGAATTCCAACTTATATAGAAGATATTATTATAGTACACTTTAAATCAATCCTTGAAGGAAATAAACATTCTTATTTCAAATAATTTTATTTTCTGTAATTTCTTATCATACATTTACCAGATAAATAAAAAGTTACTTCCTTTGGATAATGAAAAAAATATTTCATTCAAATAGTACAGTAATATGTAATATATGGTTAAAAAAAATTTAAATATACCTACGAAAATATTAAAACATTTAATGAAATCATTTTAACAAAAAATGTTCATGGAGGAAAAATAAACCCCTATAAATACTTACATATGAACAATCTCATATAATAATGAGATTGAATAATTAACACTTACGTTAGATTTGGGTCTCTTTGTATGTATTTGAACATCCTATATAATATTTTAAATAATTACATTATAATAATCTAGATTCATATTCATTTTTATTATATAAAATGTGAACATATTTTTACATTTTTGTTAATAACATTATTCCTTGTCCTTTGGGTATTAACGACTTTATTTTCATATGCATGTTTGGTCAGATATGTTACTATTCATATTCATAGGTTATATTTACATAATTTACATAATTATTTTCAGAAAATATATATCATATTTATTTCTTCTAAAAATTATTTTATAATTTTTTAATGAATATCATGTATAATGAATCGCATCGCATCGTGGAGAGAGTAGGTCGTCTGAACGCACTAGTGACGATATCATTACCAAAAATATATAATAATTTGGTAGTGGATGGTATATATATTGTTCCAATATAAATAGAATGTTATAGTAATAATAATGGTAATTATTTCAATAATTATACACATCCATGTATGGTGTTTGTAAAAAACATATTTACACCAAGGTATGGAGACAATAACTTGTAAGCATGCACACAAAGTGATTTAGTTTTTTATATGATTGGAAGAAGATGCAATATGGTTTATCAATAATCATAATATAATCAAACCAGATATGTGAAAATGTATTTATTAATTTAGAATGTAAAAAATTCAGTAAGAGGATGTATTAGTATAGATATATTTGGAAGGATCGATATATGAGATTACCTCTTCTTCAATGATCTCCCTCTAGATCTTCTATTAAATGAACTAGAGTTGGTCTTTTGAGAAGACCAAATCTAATTGAATGTATCTAAATAATTTTAAAACCAAAATGAGAATTTTATTTCCAATCATGATGTCTCAATCTATTATTAATAAATGAGGGATGATGTTTCCTTTAATAATTTACTTGAGGGACACATTTGGTGTATGAATAATTTTAATTTATAGTAAAAAAACATAAATTTTTTAAAAAATGTCATAGTTTCAAATGTGATATGATATTACAATGTAAGTTAATCAGCCAAATAAGTTTATACAAATATTAATATAAATTTAATCCAAATCCTTTTTATTAATACCATGTTATTATATTTTATTTTTTTACTATGGTAACATATATTTCTATATTTAAAGGGTGAGATATTTACTTATTTAAGGTCAATAATACAATTAATAAATAATTTATAATATTTTCCATCATATCTTAGTTTTATGAAATTCTTATTAATGATTAATGATTTATAAATAAATTAAAAAACTAGTATTTTGATAAATAATGAATATAGCTAATTTTTTCACAATTGAATTTATTGATTTATAAAAATATCATCATAATATTTTATCCTCTTACCAGTGATTTTATTATATACCTTAGGGGTCATGAAATTTTATAAAATTCATTGGATATATTAATTATACAAAATTTTATTTATTTTAATACTTAAATAAAATTATTTTTATATTTATATTAATAAAATAATTACTAAATTAGTTTCTTGTAAATAAATAATATACTCACCATTTAAATAATAATTAAAATATAATAATCACAAAAATATAAATCCTCTAAATTTAATAATTATACTTATATTCAAATATATGTTATGTAAAATACTACATAAAAATTGTTTTATGTATTAAAACATAAATGTGACAACATCAACATCACTTTAAATAAAATATAATATGTGTCATAATATTTTCAATATCGATACAAATGGTTAATAACTCAACTATTGGATGATTATGGTCATTATATACTAGACCAATAATATTTTTTAAAGTGTTTTGGTTTTTAATTTGTTATTATTATTTGGATAAAAATTATATTATAGATTTTTCGTTGATAAAACATTTTCAGCATCTTCAATGTATGAGACTTTAAGGTCGTTATTTATTTACTAAAAGATATAAATAAATTCCTGTGATTAATAAAAAAATAACTTTAAATTGACTACTAATAATCTAACTTAGCATTAGTATAACATTTTCTTAAAAATTATATAGATATTAAATTTTGAGTAAGATAAATTTATCTTTTTTTAAAAGAAAATATAATAAATGCTCTAATATAATCCATCTGGCTTCCAAAAGGCACAATTTAAACCCATGAGTTATTTGCGACAAAAAAAGACATCTGATGTTATTCGGTAAATTGTTAGGGTAATTATTTAATAATACTTTTACCCTTAAATACATTATTTACCCTTTTACTTTATTAAAAAAAATTAAATAAGTTATTAATCATAATGTCCTAGTATAAAAGAAATATATTTACATATTTTGGGACCACTACTTATAAATATTGAATAATTGTTCAAAATTATAAAAAATAATATTCATTAATTAAATTAAAAAAAATCATGTGGTTATAGTCAAAAAAATTGTTTTAAAAGTTAAAACATTACAAGAGATTGAAAAGTTTTTACATTAAAATACAGCGTAAAAGTATTTAAAATGACCTATGATATGTAAAATAATAGTAAAAAAATCTTTTTATATTTTAAAACCATTAAATAATATTACTTAACCTCATAAAATATTATGATGAGGAACTTTGTATTCAAATATTTTTTTTATATATATTTTATTCATCAAAACATCAAACATATCAGAAATATTTGAAAAATTCATCCACATTAAATTCATATAACATGATTGAAAACCGAATTTTATTTTTTTAGATATAATATAAAAATATGCATAATATATATTTAATAATGGTGCTCCATCAATAGGTACAAAATGACATTTTTAAAAAAATGTCTTTTTATAAAAAAAAATATACATGTTATTATATCATTTCTATAAAAAATATAAGATTAATATTAAAAATTAGATGCAATATGCAAAATATATATTTCGTTAACAAATTCTACCAGGAGTTAATATATTATTTTATAATCTCTCATATTTTCATTTGAATAGTTTTCAAAAAAACATTTTATTGTGTTTAAAAATAGTTTTATTTTCATTTTTAATTATTTTCTCACCCAAGATTTAATTATATATAACTCGGTAAAAAAAATTAATAAATTTTTTTATATTTTATCATACCTTCCATTATAATATATGTTTAGAAAATAATATTTAGTTATTCCCTTAAACTCAATCTTATGTGAAATGAACTATATCAAAATAACCCAACTTGTTTGTTACAAAATCCAAGCATAGTGTTTCATATATTTCATGATAAGATGTTTTTTTATTTATCAGAAGATTATATTAGTGTAGCATAAAAAGAAGACATCAATGAAAATGAAAATATATATGATCATATAATAAAAATATCATGGTGTTACAAATATTGTAAATTTATTTCCCAAAAAAATAAAAAATTCATTAGACTATGACATATGGGTTAATTATTATTTTTATCTATTTTTTAGATGCTTCCATATATAAGATGTTATCTTTAATTTATAACATTAATTTATGATTTCATCAAGAAGAATAATATTATTTCATGAAGAAAAATTCATAAGGATAATATATATTCAATATATTCTAAATAATAGTAGAAAAATAACTATGTGTATATAAAAAATTATGATAACTCACAATTAAATATATTTAAATAAAAATTTATTTAAATTGTATCATTTTAATCATATTATTAAACATAAATATAATCCTCTTGGAAAAGAGTTACAAAAAGGAATAATATAATATCATTTGGAATGTGAAGCACAATGCATACTGAATACAAACTCTTTAAATTATTTTAATGGTTTATAGTTAGAATAGTTATATATATTATAAATAAAATATTGTTAAAACCTGAATAAAAAATGATTTAATATGAAAATTAAAATTAAAATTAAAATATTTTTAACTTATTCATAGTTCCAAGATGTATAAGTTTAATGATGTTAAGAAATTCAAATTTAGAAAAATTGTATAAAAATGATGACGAAGATATGATCATGGGATACATGAAATATGGATGCAGATAAACGTACTAGTTGAAAAATTTAGTTTATTTCTATAAAGTGAAATTATTTTTAAAAAAAAGTCAACTCAAATGAGTTCAATGAATGATATTCTGATTATTTAATGTAATAAAGTATGTTAAATTTGGGAAAAGTAATAGAAAATGAAAATAATCATGAACCTAATCAAGTAATTTCTAGTTTATATTATTCCAGAGAAGATGAGAATATTTTTTAATATAAATGAAATATTTTTTGGAGTCCTTAGAATAATATTAACCATTATAACATCATTAGAAATAAGGATTCTTTAGTTTAAAATGTAAGTAAATAAATACATGAAAACAAAATAGATCTTATTTCACAAGATGAAAAACAATAAGTTAGATCGTCTGGTAGGTATAAGGTGTTGATAAATTCTATGAATGAAGATTTTCCATAAATAAAGAATAACCCTACCTAGGTAAATGTTCCTTTTATATAATTGAATGTTTTATTGCAACCAAGTTGATGTTAAATTTTAACTCAATGGAAAATGAGAACCATCAAGTAACAAGAAACTATTAGAATTAAATGGTTTTTATTTGGTGGAATATATTGATTTTGAGGAATGAATTTCTCATATTTCATGATAAGTAGATATTAAAATTTTTATATTTTTTACAGTTACTGTAAAAAATAATTATTATCATATAAATCGGATGACCACTTTATTATATGTATATCCTAAATAAGAATATTTTGTTGAGAAACATGGATGATTTTACTTTATAGTGGTGGGAAAATGGTATATAAATAAAAGATATATTGGTTTTGGTTAAAACATGCTGATTTAGTATGGTTTTTTAAAACACAATATCATCATAAAAATTTTAAATTTTATAAAGGAAAAATTAGGACCACTATATATATGAAGGATATCAGCATGAGTGTATTAATTGACATTTTTTACATTGATTGATTAAATTTTATTTGGTTTAATGTGGTATTGTATTGACACAATTACAAATCAAATTAAAATAAATTTTAGGATGTAAATTATATGAGTGATTATTTTATATTTTGGGATTTTATATTTAATGGAATGAAAAATTCATCTTTATATTCTGAGAGAAATATTACATTAAATTGATGAAAACATTTATAAAGGAATGCACTATAGAAGTATAAACATCTATGATTGTTTTTGTGAGTGTGTAGATAAATCTTAAAAAGAGTGTGTTAGAATAAATTTATGAATATAATTTAATGGTTTACATTTTCATAAAGTATCAATAAATGAAATTTCTTTATTGTAACTTTTTTAGTATATTTCAAATTGATGTAATATACATGAATGTTTTTTCTTATAATAGAATTATTAGTTATATAAAAGGAAAATCAAGTTAGTTTATTAATGCATAAGTGATGTAAAGAAATTAATTTATAGTGTTTCTAAAATTCATATTATTAAAATGATTTTAATGATATAAAAAATAGGGAAAAACTTCTTTAGGTGAAATTTTTGTGGATTGTGTAATAAGAAACGTAATTATATATCCTTGATTACAAACATGTATTATTACGTTAATTCTATACAACTATTCATAAAAATGTTGTTGATTAACAATATAATGGTTTCCTTGAAGTAAAAAATTCAAGAAACCATTTTGAATTACATCTAAAAATAAATTCATTATTCATCTATCACTAAATCTATTGGAATGGTATAAATCCACTAAAAAGTATGTAAATTAAGTGAAACTACACTAAACATTGGATTATATTTCCAAGTGGAGGAATAAGTATAGAAATCTAGAGGGAGAATGATAAATTTTCCCTTTTAATGGTGGAATCTATTTTTATCAAAAAAATATAGAGATATGATAAATTTATTTTATCAAGTGGGAGAATAAAAAAATAATCATCTAGAAATAAATTTTACGAAGGGAATGAGATTCTATTTTGAATATTTTATTTTCATTTAGTTTAATTTTATTACACCTCTAATTCATATGGACCATGACTTGGTGAAATGTTAGTGGGTAGTATAGTTGAAAAATAATTAAATGGGCTATTGATGAAGAAAATATAATTATAAAAGTGTTAATTATGTGTTTTATTTATTATCAATAATGTATTAATAGTAAATATTGTTTTTTAGATAATTTGATATGTGGATATCCATAGTTTATGAATATATGTATGTTCATAAATTAAGTTATGGAGGAAGAATAAAACTAGATAATTTTTCTTTAAAGGTTACTACAACTTGAAAATTTAATTCCATGCACTTTTATGTGATGAAAAAAATATGATCCTCAATCATAAGAAACGAGTCGAGTATACATGATAAATTTTCTTACCCAATGAATAATAAAATTAGGGAATATTCAGTTTTCTATGATTTATCACACACTAAGGATTGGATACCCTTAAAAAAATTCAATCGAATTATGTTATTTTTAGAACCTCCCTCTCCTAGTAGTCTATGGATTGCAACCACAACATTAGGAAAATTTCTTATAATATTTGGATATATTATCGGGATATCATGGATATGTAAAACATTTATATGTTTATAGAATATATCAAATGGGATTGTTCATTTTATAATATTATCATTGATAGATAATTGTTGAAAATTTAATTATTGATAACATGCTATATTTGTTTGATTTCATAATTAGTTTTACCAAATTATGGTCAATTAAAGCTCTATAGATGTCCATCATTCCCTAGACATGCAAAACATTACTAAGAGCTCATCCACATGCACTATGTCATATATTACCTAGAATAAAACATGTATTTTAGGTTCTAATACTATCATACATATAATTTCTAAAAAATTAATTCACACTTCCATGAATTACCAAACACAAAAACGCATTCCTGAAGCATATTTGAGTGGTTCCCACCTTTGGCTAGTTTCCCAAGAAAGAGATGTCTCTAAAATTATCCCATAGACACCATTTTCAACAAATGTTGTACAATGAAATTATAACTATAATTCTATGTACATGAGTAGTCAAAATACTCTTTCAGAAAATTTTAGCATCCAAACATAAAGAGAAGGAAAAATGAAACATTGGGCCTCAAAAATTCTTATTAGAGTTGTTCCCTATGCAGTATCCACCTAGGTTCCAGACATAGAGGATCTATCCACATATATAATAAAAACATCATAACTATATACATGGGTTCCAAATCACATAAGTTCCTACCACCTACATGTTGACTTCTTATGAACATAAGAAAATAATTCCCAACATATAGGGTGTAGACAACCTGGTGATGATGTATATATGTGTCGGCCACCTGGGTGCGGACTTATTGGGTTCCATTTACCCCTGTTATCTATGTGATTGGCCATACACCAAGATAAAAAACTATATTCCCACTTATAATGGTTTCTTATATGGTCTCCCATTGTTCCATCCAATTTGGAATCTATCCTTGAACCCTTGATTAAGATCACTGACAACATTCGGTCTCTGGAATTTTCCTCCATCCCTATTCTCCATTCCATGATCACCCAAAATAATTGATATCACCTTCATAAACATTTTATGTTGGGTTATATAGTATTTGGTTCATGATACCATTTACACCCACCTTGATACGAGATAATCCTCCTGTTCTATAATTTCCTTTAATTAATATTCTCTTCATTGTTTCCCTAATATTTTTGTATTTAAGATAATACACACCATTTCCTTATAAACCCTTAGATGGTATAATCCAATTTTTTTTATCATATATATTGATTAATTTTTTTTGGTTTACCCATATTCCTTATTTTGATATATATTTTTTGGGTTTGAGAAACACATTGAGATGGGATTATCTAAATGAATTACTTAAATTACCTAAGTTGATATCCTTCAAATAGTTTACCAAAAATCTCTTCACCTAGGTTACCATCCATCATAAACCAATTTGGATCACATTATCAAAATACACAATCTAAACATTTTCTAGGATCCTTGTCTACTATTATTCAAACCCACTGACATTAAACTTCATAGAATAGTCCATTGATATATGAACAAAAAAATCACATATATAGTCCTCATCATATAATTAATAAGTTATGAAATGTTTCATGACATAAAAAAAAATTACATGTCTTTTTATTCCAATAATAAAAAAAAATATGTATGACTTTTTACATTCATGATCCCAAATCCACAACACTCCATGAATATTTTCATGTATAATCTCAAGAATTTTATTCTCTAATTATGTGTAAAAAACATAAATTTTAGATTTCATAATTTTCTAGAATAAAACATGAAAAAGTTGTAACAATCAAAATATACATCATTAAAAGGTAATATTGGAACACATTCATACTTATAGACTACATTTTTTTATACAATTGTGAAAATATTTTACATATTAATACATATATCTTAAAATTGAAATTTTATCCACTTTACATAACATTTATTATTCAAAATAATCTCTTCAACACCTCCCATAAAAATAATTAATTGATGAAACTTTTCTTCAAATAATTCATCTAACATAATTCATCATAAACCATGGAAAAGTAAATAGAGGATGGTTTAACTCAAATGATCACTAAGGGTAAACATAATAATTGAATATTTAATGTCATAAGTGGATCGAAGAAATGAATATGTGTATGATATCATAATTAGAAATCATGAGAAAAAACATAAAATAAAGCATACCCATAAAAATATTGATCATTAAGAAATTGAAATATTATAATTCATTAAAAATGAAGTATTATTTAGAATCCATATTCATGAGCCATGTGATGTGAGTATTGATCAATGAAAATATTTATTTCCCTATAAATAATATTGAAAGACTGTTGTCTTCTTGGAAAAATATATTCATAAACCCCATTAGAAATAACTGGAGAATTGTTAAATACGTAAGTGAAACATAATTGGTTAACTCCATCTTTATTGATTAAAACGACTTGGAACATTACCCATTTCATTGGAGTTCTATCTTGGTGCACACATAGCATAAGATATTTCTATACCAACCATTGAATAAATTGTAACACGGTCACCCATCATCAAGTTCAATATTGGGATCAACATTCATCATAAAAAACGTCCAAATACCATCCAAGAATAAAACACCTAAAATCATTCAATTTACACCCTTTAGGAGAAGCATTATGTCTTCATTGTTTTATTAAAATATGGAAAAGAAATATAAATCATGAAAATTTTATTAGAACATTCATCACAGCCCATCCATAATAATAATATGGATGGTATCATAAAAACATAATCCTAGTGAAGTCAATGAATCATTTATTTAGGTTAACAAATTTAAAATATCATTAAAATAACATTAAAATAGTATCATTGGAAACTGGGTAAATACCAATTTATTTGAGTAATATTTCATAAAAATGAACAAAATATAGGGAATAATATTTTCATCAAAACTAAAAATGGAAAACTATAATGGTTGATTAAATGAAAAATTTTTCTGGATGGTGGTAAAATGATCTTTTGAAATAAATGATAAAAAGAATTATTATTTTCAAACTATTGTAAAAAGTTCAACATGAATTATTCGTATAAATTTTAAAATCTGATTTAAAAAAAATTAAAACGAACTCAAATATATTTTAAACTAATTTAAAAATCATTTATGTTTATAATAGAAGGTTATTTAACTAATATAAATTATATTATGGAATATTTTTTTTAAAATTCATTATAAAAATCATGTCCACAATTTTTATGAACAAAACATTAAATACATAAAAAACCTTCAAAAAATAACACATGAAAAAAATTAAAATATAATGATTCTAATATATTAATGATATTATATTTAATGATTTTTTATATTTTCCATATAAATTTCTATAAGTGCATCAATAAAATAATCACTCAATAAAAGGATGCTTGAGATGGGAAACCCTTTTATTTGATCATTGATTGATTCAAAATTCCATTGAATGAAGGTATATAAAAAGATTCTATAAAAAATTTATTTCCATGATTTTATATATTAGAACACATTAATGTTAATTTAATTACACCACATAAAATGAATTATGATTTATGACATGAAATAGGACTACAATAATAGAAATTCAGTTTATCTAATCCCACGTACCTTTCATAGCATCTGAATCAATATATCATAAAATATATAAATCTGAATGATAATTAAATATCATGGTAAAAAATTAATTCACCATGTAATATCTATATTGGATATATATAATCATTATAAAATGTTAAAGATGTGTAACATAAATATTTATCACAAAGAAATAGAATTTGAGATGATTAACCCTTATAATGATCATATCATCAAATTGCTAATTAATAAATCGGGCGTGTAACACTCCGTAAATTCCTGGTCAGTTAATTCACTATTTTTTCTATATAGGAATTAATGAGAGGTTCAATGAGTTTTTATTGGAGGCTGGATATGGAGAAATATAGATGTAGGAAATACATTTCATATAAATGAGCTACCTAGCATGTAATGGTGGTTAACAGATTGTGTTGCCAATTTGTTCCTAGATTGTACATGGATCAGTGTTATTCCATGAAAAGGGTTTATGTCAGGGAATCAGGATTCAAAACTGAGGTGCCCGGATCAGTGTGATCACTGAGTGGGGGAGGGGGTGAATCAATGATCCTTTTAATCATTTTAATAATTGATTATTTATCAATAAAACCTCTATGACTTGTTAAGGCCTTGATCCAATCTTCTTGTATCTCTCAACCTTTCCTCGAGTGATGTAGTAAATGTAAAGGCACATGACACAAGGATTTAAAAGGATCGGCTCCAAAGGCCTCCATCCTTTCCATGTTGGTTAAACGCCCCAACATGGTTTCTACACAATAATTCGGTTTGTAATTATAATGGTTGATACAGAGTCACACTATATCTCTATTGAGTGCCACAAAAGGTTCTTTATACTGCATCCCACAATGTTACTAGAGTCCCACTGGCCTGCTTCAGCTTCCACCAAGGACTTCTCAACCCTGAGTCTCACAGGGGGTCTTATCCTGCCTCCTCGAGTCACACGAGTAGATCTTCTTCTTTAATCTCTTCAAGAGTATTAAACAACCTTGAGTAAGGTCTGTTGGCCTTGCTCACTTCTTCTAATAAAATGTGATGACCATGACTCCTCTTCTTTGCTCAGGCTTTATCTCCTTCTTCTAAAGATGAACTGGCCTCTGTCTTCATGAATCTTGATTAGCAAATATGTTCTTGCACTGAGTATTCCCACTCAATCTTCTTGGTCTTCTCAACTACTGAAAACTTAGATGAATGATGATTTTAACTTTAGTCTGGCTTTAGTCTCTCTTTAATTCAACTTCATGCACTGAGTGCATGGCATCTTTGAATCTTTATGCACTGATTTCAGGGATTCTCAATTATCTTCAAGAACCTTTGTTCTTGGACATCCCAAATTCAGACACACTGATTTAAACTTTGTTTACATGTTCATGTGAATGCATGCAAGAATTCTCTCCTCTTTTCTTCTTGGTGTGATAAACCCTCAAAGGGTGTAATATCTTTTAGCACACACACCTTCTTCTTGGAGTCACACTCTCTTATTCTTTCTCACACACACCAAATTTTGTGTTGTTCTTTAGTGTGAAATTCTCCTTCATTTTTTCTTCTCAAGGTGTTCACCCACTTGTTCACTTATTCGTAAATGCATGGATATGCATGTATCTTCTTCCTTCACTTGGGCAAACACAAAGGGTATGACCTCTTTCACTTGTGCACACACTAAGGCTTCGGTCTTCTTCTTTCTTTATACACACACACTCAAGGATGGTGTGGCCTTCCTCTCCTTTTTCACACACACAAATGATTCTTTATTTATTCTTCTTCAAAGTGTGCATACTCCAATTGTGCACACACTAAGGTAATGTCCTCTTCACTTGTTTAGCACACACAACCCATAGGGCCTTGGGCATGCACCCTTCACCCACACGTGTGCTCCTTTGAGCCACCTTTTATTTTATGCACACATGGCCTTCCTTCTTCAACCCGTTCACACACAAACAATCCCATGTGGGTGTGGCTTTCCACTTATGCACCTCTTCATAGGAGGGAACACAAAGATGCGGCCAATCCCTGTCTTCAACCGTGCATGGTGCGTCAGCTTCTACCACGTGGGTGTTGAAGCTCCTTCTTCTGCCGTGCAGGTGCGCAGATCTCTCCTACCATGCAGGTGGTGCGGTGGCTTCCTCCTGTAGCATGAGTTCGTAGACAGAGTGGGTGTGCAGGGTGCAGCCACTTGCTACTGCGCAAGTATGTGGGTAGCGGGTGCGCAAGGCCCCACGGCCTGACTTCTTCCCTATCGTGCGTGGGGAGTGCACAAGGAGGCCTCCTGCTTACTTATTTCACACATGGGTTGCACGAAAGGACCTCTTGAAGCCTTGGGTGGCTCTGGGATTTTCTACTGCGCATGTTGTGCGCGGAGTTTCTCATCGCATTGCTCAGAACATTACGAATCTTCTCTCAGACGATCAGCAGCATCCTTCAAGGAATCATATCCTCTTCTTATAGGAAGAGGATGTTCAAGATCCATCGATGAATTTTCTGAGATTTATTACTTTGAATAACCTAGATATTAGATTCTTTAAAAACATTCAACCAGCGCTCAAGATTTTCTTCATATCTCAGGTGTTTCCTTTTTCTTTTTCAACCATGGGATATTTCATTCTTGGTGTACCGATTCAAGATCGTATGGCTGATTCTCGTGCATGAATCTCGCATGGTTCAACATGGCCTCGACAACTCCGTTTGCCTCGTCCAAGTTCTAATTATTTAACTTGTTGCATGCATGAGACTTTTAATGCATGCATGTGTTCGTGAAGAGGATACGAACACACTGGAGGCAACAGCTTCAGCAGAGGCGGCCGAGAACTCCATCTACATCGCTCGGGTGCCTCTGGTTCGTGGGAGACATCGGGGGGAGTCCTCAGCTCGGTGAGAGGTAGGATATGTTGCCACGGCCGTTGGATCCGCGTTAAATGATCGCGGATGGCTGGGATTATAATGCAGTGCAGCAGATGATATGGACGACAGCGATCAGATGCGCAATCGGATGAGCGGCCATGATTAGATCCGCATCTCAAAATTCTCTCCCATATAGAAATTCACCGAGTTTTTCATGCAGTTTAACAAACAACTACTCCCAACATTAGGTCATGAATTCTACTCTCCCCCCTCTGGTGTTTCCCCACATCGGTTCTCCTGTAGGCGTGCTCTAACGACCACTATGATCCTCCGGGCGCACTCTAGCGCCGACTATGCTCCTTCACCAGCGCACCCTTGGTTCCCACGTTGCGCGGGCTTGGCCTCCACGTTGCTCGGGATTACACACCTCCTAGATGCTAGTGGTCTGGCCCCTGTAGTTTCCCCAGGGGCATGGTGGCCTAGTCCCACATGTGCATTGGGTTGAGGCCCTAAGGCTGGCCCAATAGTTGTCATATTTTTTGCATAACCTCCACCTTGTATACTTGGTTAAATAACCAAGTAGGAAAAAGTCTTCTTCATTCCATTTTCCTCTCCTTCACTTCCTCTTCTTCATAATAATTCTGTACTCCTCTCAATATGTACTCATTACTTAAAAAGAGAGTCCATGAAGTTTGTTCTTCAACCATTACTCTTGAATCAAATGTTTCTTCAGTGTTCTTCAATGATCCAATCGGAGATGAGGTTGTATCATCTTCAAATCCTAATGTACTATGTGATAGTGCATGGTCTTCTTCAAACCACTTCATCCACTAGTAGTTGTGGATGGTTTATCTTAACTTCATCCACTTAGTAAGATGGATGGATCTCCTTTACATCATCCACCTAGTGATGTGGATGGTTCTCCTTTCATTCCTCATCCACTTGGTGATTGTGGATGGAACCTCTTTATCTCCTCATGCATTGTGAAGACAATGCATGGATATCTAACAATGTTGTGACATTGTATATTCTTGATACAGGTTCTTTGAAATTAAGATCAGCTCAACAATCGTCTGATTTTTATGGAGAATTTTTCATCCATTACCTCCTATACCACTTAGTGATTCTCCTAAGTGACATGATTCTTAGTACCATGGTCATTCTCCAATTATCACCATCACTATCACCATCACATCCTTTTTCATTCACATTCCTTTGTCATTCACATATTTCCACTCCATGTGATGAAAATTCAATCCTTGACATCTTATTGACAACATCACCATAACCATCACTTACTTTCTCATTCACATATTGACACTCCTTATTATCCCTTCAATCCTTGACACATTATTGACAACAAATGCAACATACTGCACAACAATATCCCCCTCAATATTTGTTGTCAATATCACTAGAGCACATATGAATGGGTCAATATCCCTAGAGCACATATGACTGTGTGAATATGTGTTCCAAGATTTTATCCCCCTTATTGTCAACCAAATGAAAAGGTGTGGTGTGGTTGTCTTCAAAATATTTCTTCCTCCCTTTGAATGGCATCTTAATGAAAATCACTAAGAGAGGGATGATGTCACATGTTCACTTTTGCAAAGAGCCTTTAGTAAATCATCCCGAAGTCTACTTGGGAAAACCCGTTGTAGAAAATGAGAGTGATATAACCAAGGAATTCAATGTTGTCCACAATTCACTATACATGTGAGATCATGCTTAGGCTTCAAGGGGTTGAAAGTTTTCAGATATATCAATGAATTTCTAAATCCTGCACATACTTCACCAAACTCATTAAAAAGTTCAGTTGCAATGATAAATCTCCCCCTTTATTCCATTTGTCATCAATCAATTTCTCCCCCTTAATTGAGATGTTAAATTAAATTAAGAAACAAGGGATGAAAGTGTGATTGTAATACCTTTATGTTTCACAAGATGATATGAATATCAAAATATCATCTTCTACAGATTGGATCCCCCTCAAGGGACTCACTCCATTCTGTCCATAGAACTCTTGTTTGAGAGTGATCATCATCTTCAATTCCCTGAAATTTAAGCACATGTATATACCGGTGATTATGGAATAAGATGGAACCTCCTTGGTTCATCAGTTTGAACAACAAGGCTGAGAAGATTCTCTCAACTGAGATGTTCCACTTTCTCCATTCTTCACACTTGCACATTTGATCTTCAATGATACTTGTGCTAGTGTGGATCTTAACACATCTTCATATTATTTGTGTGTGACTCCTCTATTTCTAAGTGCCTTCTGAGCACTAGAATCTATTGGTGCAATCATCATTCTCTTGAAGAATTCTTTTTGAGATGGAATGAGTGTTGTGCATTTATTACTAATATGACTAGCTTTATGGCACCTCACACACAGAACACCATCTTCATGTGAAATCTTCTGTTTTCCTTTTGCACTATCTTTTGCATGTGCGTTTTCTTCATTTCTCATTCTTTCCAAATCTTCTGGCTAGATGATTAATATGTCATCTGAAAGTGAGGCATCAGATTTCGATGTTCCACATGGTTCCTTTGATGCTTTTAAGTTACCTTTCTTAGGCAGCTTATTTTCAATCAGTCCCTTATTATTCTTCTAGATTTATTGTCCTATTGAGTGTAGTTTTCTTCTATTTAGTTCCATGGATTGTTTTAAATGATCCACGGTATGACCTTTAATTCCACAGTAGAAGAATTTTTTCATGGAGGTCCTTCTGGATGCATCACCCTTCTTGGATTTGGAATCCATGGACTTCTCTTTCTTTTTCAAAATCTTCTTGGGAGAATTTACAACTTTCATCTGCTGGCTTCCCAAGGATACTTCTTCTTTCTTAGCCAAGATCTGTGATCTTATCTTCTTTTCAGCTTTGGAAACATTTGGATATAGGTATGTATCATTCTTCTGACCACTTGTGCATACACAACAGATGTTATCAAACATTCCAAATCTGTTTTCAGTAAACAAATGTTTCTGGACATGTGAATGTTGCTTCTTCTTCTCTGGCTTGCTCCTCCTTGGTATGGGCTTCCTTTGTGCTTTTTTATTTATAGGATTGTACCAACATTCCATTGCACTGTGTCAATTCCTATTACAGCACTAACATTGACCTACAGATCTTGGCTTCTTGACTTCATCTGATTGTTGAATAATTCTCCTGAATTGTTGTGTCTTTTTAGGAGAGCTATCTTTCTTCATCTTATTCATCCATACTTGTTTAGAGTTATTCTTCCATCCTACACTTTTTGTGGAAACACATTTATAATCATTATTACAAGAGGGGATGGATTATTCCTTCTTCTTGGTAGATTTTTCCCTTTCATTAGAGGATGTTCTTCTTTTGGAATCATCCTTCTCAATGCACACGTGAGTGGAAACATTTATACTTCCTATAGCTGACTGGGAGGTTTCGGCTTTGGGTGATTGATTATTTTTCAATATCACCTATAGTTCTAAGAATTCCATATTGAGAGAGTTCTTCTCATCCTCAACAAGTCTTATATTTCCTTCCCAGTTCTCTTTCAGTTGTTCCATCTTGTCTTCATGCACCTTCTTCATTTCATGCAATGATTTTTAATGTTCCTTTATCCTTTTTACTTTTTCTTCTAGTTGACCCTCTTTGACAACCATTGAAACTCTATGCCTCTTTTCCAGTACACGAAAAACATCTTTAAACACTATCTCAATGAATTATTTCTCTCAAATACTTCTTTGTAGTTCTTCAGTGACATCATGAATTCATTCACTGCAAAGGGAAATGGTTTCATCTTTAGCCTTCACCATATTTGTGAGAGTGTTGGTTATGCCAACCCTTCTTGCCAATTGATCTTCAATAGAATTGTCTTCTTCTTCTAGCAGTAATTTCTCTTCTTTAAGATCATGGATACTTTTAGCAATACACATTGCCACTTCCCTGGGGACTGTCTTCTGAAGAAATTTGAGTGCATTTAGAAGATCATTAATTGTTCCATCATCATCACAGCTAGATAAGGCTTAATCAGAAGAGTGATAAAAGGTATTTTCATCTTTTGTGACATTCACATTACCTTCAATAGAAGATGTTTCTCTATTAGTAGTAACCTTCTTCTTCATCTTCTTGGTGTATTTCGTCATTATTTTTTCTATGTCTTGGCAGATATCTCCATTTGAGGTTGTTCACTAATTTATTCAAATCTTCACTTCATAAAGACTACCTTGTAAATTTTAGGGGTAACCTCCCTCTAATACCAATTGAAGTGACCAGATTAGTGTGATCACTGAGAGGGGGAGGGGGTGAATCAGTTATCCTATAAAACTTTTTACTAATTGATTCTTTATCAATTAAACCTCTATGTCTTGTAAAGGACTCTATCCACTCTTCTTGTATCTCTCATCCATTCCTCGAGTGATGAGTAAATGTAATGGCACATGACACAAGTATTTACAAGGTTCGGCTCCAAAGGCCTACATCCTTGCCAAGTTGGTTATACGCCCCAACATGGTTTCTCCACTATAATTCGGTTAGTAATTAAAATGGTCGATACAGAGTCACATTGTATCTCTCATGAGTCCCATAGGAGGTTATTTATACTATATCCCATAGTGTTACCAGAGTCCCACTGGCCTGCTTCAGCTTCCACCAAAGACTTCTCCACCCTGAGTCTCAAAGGGGGTCTTCTCCTGGCTCCTCGAGCCACACGAGTAGCTCTTCTTCTTTAAGCTCTTCAAGAGTCTTCTACAGCATTGAGTAAGGTCTGTTGGCCTTGCTCACTTCTTATAATCAAATGTGATGACCATTACTCCTCTTCTGTTCTCAGGCTTTAACTCCTACTTCTAAAGATGATCATGTCTCTGTCTTCAAGAATCTTGATTAGCAAATATGTTCCTGCACTGAGTATTCCCAATCAATCTTCTTGGTCTTCTAAACTACTGAAAACTTAGATGAATTATTTCTTTAAATTCATTATGGCTTCAATCTCTCTTTAATTCAACTTCATGAACTAATTGCATGGAATCTCTGAGTCATTATGCATTGATTTCATGGCTTCTCAACTATCTTCAAGAACCTTTGTTCTTGGACTTCTCAAATAAACACACACTGATTTAAACTATGTTTACGTGTCCATGTGCATGAATGAAAGCATGCTATCCTCTTTTCTTCTTGATGTGATAAACCCTCAAAGGGTGTAATCTCATTTAGCACACACACCTTCTTCTTGGAGTCACACTCTCTTATTCTTTCTCACACACACCAAATTGTGTGTTGTTCTTTAGTGTAAAATTATCCTTCTATTTTTCTTCTCAAGGTGTTCACCCACTTGTTCACTTATTCATACATTCATGGATATGCATTTATCTTCTTCCATCGCTTGGGTACACACAATAGGTATGTCCTCATTCACTTGTGCACACACTAAGGCTTCAACCTTCTCCTTTTTTTTCACACACACACTCAAGGATGGTGTGGCCTTCCTCTCTTTTTTACACACACACAAATGATTCTATATTTATTCTTCTTCTTAAAAGTGTGAATACTCCACTTGTACACACACTATGGTATTCTCCTCTTCACTTGTTTAGTACAAATATCCCGTAGGGCCTTGGGCATGCACCCTTCATGCACACGTGTGCTACATTGGGCCACCTTTACTTTTATGAACACACAACCTTCCTTATTCAACTGGTGAACACACACACAAACCCAAGTGGGTGTGTCCTTCCACATAATCACCTCTTCAATGGAGGGCACGCAAATATGTGGTCAATACATATCTTCAACCGTGCAGTGTGTGGCAGCTTCTACTGTGTGGCTGGTGAAGGGCCATCTTCTACCGCATAGGTGCGGTACCTCTCTCCTACCGTGCAGGTGGCGTGGTGGCTTCCTCCTACCATGTGAGATCATAAACACAGAGCTCGCGCAGGGTGCAGCCACGTGATACTGCGCAAGTATGCGGATAGCGGGCGCACAAGGCCGTGCGACTCGTCTTTTTCCCTGTCGCGCAAGGGGAGTGCACAGGGAGGCCTCCTCATTACTTTTTTCACACAGGGGTCGCACGAAAAGAAATATAGAAGCCTCTAGTGTCTCCGGGATACTATGCCTCATAGTTTGTACATGGAGTTTCTCTTCTCATTGCTCAGAGCTTTATGGATCTTCACTCAGACGATCAGCAATATCCTTCAAGGAATCGACTCCTCATCATATAGGCATGTGATGTTCAAGATCCGTCCATGAATCAACTGAGATTTATTCCTTTTAATAACCAAGATATTCGGTTCATTAAAAACATTCAACTCGCTCTAAATATTTTCTGCATATCTTGGGTGATTCATTTTTCTTTTTCATCCACGATATCTTTTGTTCTTGGTGTGCAGATTCAAGATCGTATGGCCGATTCTCGTGCATGAGTCTCGCACGGATCCACCTGGCATCAAAAAATCTGTTTTCCTCGACCGAGTTTGAATTCTTTATCTCATTTCATGCTTGAGGATTTTAACTCATGCATGTGTTCATGAAGATGAGACAAACACACTGGAGTCAACAGCTTCATCAGAGGCGGCCATGAGCTCCATCTACATCGCTCGGGTGCCTCTAGTTCATGGGAGGCGTCATGGGGAGTCATCGGCTCGGCGAGAGGTAGGAGACGATGACACAACTATTGGATCCACATTAAATGATCACAAAAAGCTGGGATTATAATGCAGCACTGCAGATGAGTTGGATGGAAGCAATCAGATTCATGATCAGATGAGCGGCCAAGATTAGATCTGCATCTCCAAATTTCGTCCCACATCGATCCGCACCGAGGTTTTCATGCAATTTAACAAACAAATCCTCCCAACATCGGCTCAGAATTCTCCTCTCTACCCTTCGATGCCTCCCCGCACCGGTTCTCCTACGGGAATGCTCTAGCACCCACAATTCTCCTCCGGGAGTGCTCTAGAACCCACTATGCTCCATCACGGGTGTGCCCTTGGCTCCCACGCTGCGCAGGCTTGGCCTCTGTGTGGCTCGGGCTTACACACGACCCGACTGCTACTCTGCTGGCCCCTACGGTTTCCCCATGGGTGTGGTGACCTAGTCCCACATGTTCCTTGGGTTGAGGCCCTAAGGATGACCCAATAGTTGGCATATTTTTTTCACAAGCTCCACCTTGTATACTTGGTTAAATAACCAAGTAGGAACAAGTCTTCTTCTTTCCATTTTCCTCTCCTTCACCTCCTCTTCTTCATAAGAATTCTATACTCTTCTCAACCAGTATTCTTCACTTAAAAAGGGAATCCCTGAAGGTTCTTCTTCAACCATTACACTTGAATCAAATGTTTCTTTAGTGTTCTTCAATGATCCAATCATAGATGATGTTGGATCATCTTCAAATCCTCATGTACTAAGAGATAGTGAATGGTCTTCTTCAAACCACTTTATCCACTTAGTAGTTGTGGAGGGTTCATCTTGACTTCATCCACTTAATATGATTGATGGATCTCATTCACTTCATCAACCTAGTGATGTCGATGGTTCTCCTTTCATTCATCATCCACATGGTGATTGTGGAGGGAACCTCTTTATCTCCTCATGCATTGTGAAGACAATGCATGGTCATCTAACGATGTCGTGACATTGCATCTTCTTGATACAGGTTATTTGAACTTAAGATCAGCTCAAAAATTGTCTTATTTTTATGGAGAATGTTTCAACTATTACCTCCTATGCCACTAAGGGATTATCCTATGTGAAATTATTCTTAGCACGATGGTCATTCTCCAATTATCACCATCACATCCTTTGTCATTCACATATTGACACACATTGTGAAGACAATTCAATCCATGACATCTTATTGACAACATCACCATCACCATCACTTCATTTTTCATTCACATATTGACACTCCTTGTTATCCATTCAATCCTTGACACCTTATGGAAAAAAAATTCAACATAGTGCACAAAAAACCTATAATAAATTCATGTACAAAATAATTTGATGAAATAAAATTTTTTGTGAATGCTGAACTTTTTGGAAACCCGGATATTACAAATCTTATAAAGGTTACATGACATGAAAACTATTAAAAATGATTTAATTTATTTTACATATGAATTTTCCTTTATTCGTTTGTAGCCCTCTCCCTATCATTTTTGAATATAACTAAGCACCTCATAGAGTTATTCGGGCCCTTATACATCTACGTTAATCCTTTGGTTCTGGTGGATCGCTTTTAGAAATATATGACATGTTCTATTTCCTTTCATGTTTTTTTTCATTCATCCACTCTTCTTCAAAGGATTCAATATATTGATATTCAATTGGTTTAAGATTTGTTTTTTGGTAATTTTTTAGGTTATTTTTTTGTTGTGTAGGGTGATCCTTTTTTTTTCATGCGAAATTCTGGTTTGCAAACATTTTTCCATCTCCATATGTTGCGTAGTGACTCAAAAAAATATTCATTGAGGTAAGGAATCCAATATTTCACTTTATTGTGTATAATGTGGGTTGGGTTATCATTAATTATCTAGGTGTTATGGTTTTTCTACCCAAATAAAAAAAATTATTTGTTAAATTGAAATGGAAATATAAAGGTTCTTGATTTTCATGTTTTTACAAAAATATTAATAATTTTTTATTATGATTATGTGACATTGTTTCCACATAAAAAAAATATCACAATTTGGTGATTTGTTTTCACTGAATGATGTGTGTTGATTTTGGTGAATGTTATGATTATTATTATATCACCCTAAAATATAAATTGGCTATAAAATTATAATTTGATAATAAAATTGTTTTCTTGGGATTATTTCATCTGTGATAAATCCCCTAAAATAAATTGGGATGTGACAAAATCCCTTTGTAAATATGTAAAATGATATTTATGTTATATGATGTGTGGCTGCTCTTATGGGTCAATGATGTATGGAATGGGCATGTGGGTATGAAGGTTTCATATCAATGCTTTTGGTGTTGTGTGGTGTTTTTTCAATGATTTTGTGGTTTTGAGGTGATGGTTTATTTGGTTGAGGAGTATTTTATTTGGATATTTTATTAGGGCTGTGAGGGGATGGTATGATAGGGATGGTATTCTCTTTTCTTTAAGTGTTAATTTTTTCTAGATTTAATTGTAGTGATGGGATAAATAAATATTTTTTTAAAGAATGAAATAGATGAGGGTTCTATTGGTTAAGGTGATGGAAATGGATAGTGAATAATTAAATTTCTGGTTGTGTGGATTAATTTAATTGATTATAAATAATGAAATTAATTGGATCTAAAATTTTAACTAGTTTGAAATGTGAAATGGTTATTGTGGCTTCTTGTGTGGGGTTATAAAATATAAGGTTGTAGTGAAAGTGGTGATTTGTTGAGTTTTTTAGTTTTTGGTTGTGAACCCATAGGTTGGGGATGTGTTTAGATATATGTATATACTTGTATACTACTTTTGATTCTAATATACACCACACCCATGTTGAGAAGTAAGGTTCAAAACCCACATAGTCATGTGGGGGTGTTTTTTTTATATTATGGGAGGAAGATATATGGTTGGGTACCTACTCATTCCCTCACTATCTTCTTAGTGAGGTAGGTATTTCATAGGAAATTACTATTAAAGGTATGTTAGTACATTAGATGGTGTTTTTGTTATCCCATGTTTTTTAGGTGACGTGTGATATGATCATGCTTGTGGGGTAGAATTTGGTGGGATTCATTCATGGTAGCTAGAGAATCACAAGATTTTGTCCAATAGGTTCATGATACCCAACTATTATGGTTGTGGTTTTGGAAGTGTTGTGACCTAGGTGTCTATAAGAGAGATGTGTTGTGGTCATAATGGGGTGCAGTGAGCCCTGGTGTCTTTAGGTGAGGTGTGTGGTACCCATGATTATGTTTAATGTGTTATATTGAATGGGTGGAAGTGTAATGATTTATAATTTTTGGGTGTAAGAGAAGCATACCAATGTGAAGTCGCTGTATGGTTCCCTAATCGATGCAATTCTTATCATATTATAATACATTGATTATGTTATTTGGTGAATGTTCCATTTTGCGGGTTGGTTTGGTTAGTATAAATGTCTAGTGTTGTTGGTTCTTTCATTTTCTCAGGGGTGCATTAATATGATTCTTTCACTTGATCATGGGATACTTTGGTTTTCTTATGGAGTATACTTGTATACTCACCCGATTTATATAAATATTTTTATAGTTTAAGAGAGAATTACATGGATCATGCAAGCCATTACATTCCCACACCTTTAGATATCAGATGGGTTTCTTCCTTAGCTTTTATTTTGTGTATTTACATTATAGACATTAATCTATATCATTTTTATTAAAATATACATGGTGGGGTGCTTGAGGTTAAATTTTATATTATTTCATAGAATTTATTGTGGATTAATAATCTTATCTCTCTATCCTATTTATATAATAGATGTTAATTCCTCTCATACATGAATGTTTTATACCGTCAATGCAAGTCACCAACCCAGGCCCAACGAGAGTTGTGAATCGGGGGCATTATATCCCATCCATCAATGTGGGATCTTTTGAGGGAGGATGTCAAGATAGAATTGTATCAAATGTGGTGGTCGAGATATATTATGGCATTTAGATTTAGGAATAGTGACTTTTATGTGGTTTGATATTGTAGAAATACCAGTTGACCTTGGTACATGAAATAGACAGGGATACAAGCTAATATACATGATTTTCAGAACCATATTATCCAGTGCATGTACTTTAATATTATTGAATTGATGTTTTATGTGGACGTGTTTTTTGGGAGAGAGTTACATTAATCATAATGACTTTTGTTCATTTTTTAATTGGGGTTTTTTTGTAAGGATAAAATAAATTTAAATGCATCTAAATAAAATTACATAATATCTGATCATATGAAATATTTCATTCTTCATTTGGATATGGATCGTGTTCGTCATGCACATGTAGATCTAGAAGTTGAGGTTCAGCAGATTGATCTAGTTTATCAATGTAGTGTTGAACTGAAAGAAGATAATGGGGACTTGTATATGGCCTTCCATGATTTCCAATGGTAGGAATTGGGGATGTATGGGGGATGTGTTTCAAATGTATAGACAGGGATTTGGATATAGGATCTCGATGTCACTTTTATTTCAATCCATAAATTGGTAATATAATGGTTTCTATTGGACTATTTTCAGATTTGGGGAGATACAAATATGTGGTAGACATCATATCTGGGTTAGTGGAATGAAGAATTTTGTTTTGGTTCATCTACCTGAATGAGTTTCATGAATTGTTCCTTTCATTGACTTTGAAAGTAGTGTATATGAATGAACATCTCTCTCTTCAATAGGGGAGTATGTCAGTGTTGGTGTTTGGAATCAAGTATAAGGGAATTTTGTGTCTTCCAGGGTTATTTTTTTTAGATGTGGACGATCATGAAATATGTCTTGAAGAGGAACTCATTCCTTATTTCCAATATTTAGTTACTCCATTTACAATTTCAATGTATTGTGAGGATTAGATGAAAGTGTAGGTGGTCAAGTGGATTTCATATTAATGGGGTTCCCTACTAGAGGGGATCTAGTAGGGTTCCTCAAGGAGTTCATTTTTCAATGGTAGGTCTCAGCAACCTGGAGAATGGAGGGTTTGACCAGTATGAAATCGATATAAGTTGATTTCCCTTCTTTTTGGTTCCAATTGTATCCATTCTTTTCTTGGGGACTTTTTTCCACTGTGTTTTGGTAATTGGGTTTATAGAAATCAATAAAACTGGTGCTCAGTGGTTCCCAATGCTCAGTTTGGAGGAGGTGGATAGATTCAATGTGAGGGTAAGTAACAATTTCTAGTGATATCATTTCAACAACAAGGGAAGAAATGTATACTAGACCATGGGGGCATAGAGAAGGTAGACGTGATGATCATAATATTCATATTGTTCTGGGACCTCAACCTGAGCATGGTATTGGTGGTAGTTATCAAAAGAGAGGTAGAGGAGATGAGCTTGGTGAGTTAAATGAAGTCAAGGAAATAGTGATAGAGTGTCCCTAGATCGTTATATCTATGATCAGTCTATCTAGTTCCCTATTTTCGGAATCATTGGATTCATGAGATATGTGCTCCATTATTTCATTTGATCTAACCCTTTCTATCAAAATAAATGTTGCGAGGCATTATCTACCCTTGATTTTGACTATGCCAATAAGAGTCTAGACTAGACTATTTGATGTGTTCTGGTGGGATATAATAATGTTGGGGCCAAATCAGTCCCATGGGTATATTTTTCTTCTATATATTCATCTCTATGATATTAACCTCAAAATCAAATTTTTTTATTTTTTATATAATGTTATTAACTGATTTTAGAGGGGAGTTGTGTTTCAATATGTTGATGGTCATTGTTTGGATTTAATTGGCATGTCGGGTTTTCAGTTGAGTATCTGTAGTATGGAGTCCCTTATTTATTTAATGGATGAGTTATCAGTCGAATCTATTTTGACTAGGATGGTATTGGATCCTAGGGTTGTTCGGGAATTTCTGAATATTTCTTTGGGGAAGTTGTTATTTTATCCCCGTGAAGTGATGTTGAGTTTTGGATAGAATTTTTTTCCTAGCTCGTCTCTAATTTATATGGTTCCAAATCGGATGACACCTTCATTGTCATGGGATTTTTGGTTTAATATAGATGATATAATGTGAAAGGGTTTGGTTTTTCTCATTTTTTCAATAAGAATTTCTTTGGTATTGGTCTCCAAAAGATAGGATGGTAGTATGTGGTTGAGCATAGACTACTATAAGATAATCTTTGTTCAAATCAAGAATCATCACCCTCATAAGATGGTAGATATTTTTTCGAGCATTTATGAGGGGTTAATTGTTTTTCAAAGATCGATAATTGGACAAGATATTAACAATTGATGGTGAAGTACGGTGATATACCATAGGCCTAATTTATATATTGGTATGTAGAAAATGACTTTGTATTCTTGTCGTTCGATGTTAGCTACACAAAAACTATATTCATGTGGTTAATAATGTTTATGTTTCATGAGTTCTTGGGAAAATTCATTATCATATTCATCAATAATATCTTCATGTACATGATGTCCGAGGAGATGCATCCCATGAATCTTAGATCCTTTTTGTAGGTCCATCAAATCATCCAATTATATGTAATGTTTTCAAAGTGTATGTTTTAACATGAGAGGTTAATTTAATCAAGCATGTATTACGTTGGAAAGGCATGGAAGGACACCCATCCAAGGTCAAGGTATTATTTTTCTGTGAAAGCACACATAAAAATGGAAGGTTTTCATAGTTTTCTTGGTCATATTGTAAATTATTTTGTGATTTGTAACCAATTTCCACCAATCTATAGGAATGTTTATACATTTTACAAGAATTTACTAATTTTTTTTGTGGACTAATTACTTCATGGCATCGTTCAGATACGTGTTTCAAAAGAAGGCTAGTGCTCTAGTATTTTAGTTGGATGCTGAGGGGGTGATGTTTGATGTATTATGTGATGCTTCCCATCTATTCATGAGATTCATGTTTATGTAGGATATGGAAGTGATCAATTATTATCCTAGTTAGTTATGTTCCCATGAGTGTAACTAATCCACCAATGATCTAGTGTTGGTAGTGGAGGTTGTTTGTGCAAAGTTTGTGGCCATATTACCTCATTGGGGAGCACATTGTAGTATTTGCATATCATAAGAGCTTATGGTATATATTTTCACAGCATGACATGAACTTGTGGCAGAATATGTGGTTATAGTTTCTTTAGGATTAATATTTTGATATCTCTTGCATCATAGGAAAACTCAATGTTGTTCCCAACACTTTAAGAAGGATATCAGGGAAAGATGTTGTTTGGGTGTCCTAATATTCTTGTAGTGAAAAGGTGGAGTTAAATACCTTTATTTATATGTTAGGTTGGATCTTGGTAATGGATGTTTATTTCAACATACATTGTAGTCTCGTCGGATAAAGCAGGTGGAAAAGTCTTAGTGGGGATACATAGAGGAAGAGGTGATGTATGATCATATTGTCCATGGTGATACTCTATCTGTATTGTCAGAGGATGGTTGAAGCCAAAAGTTATTTTGTGGATGGTTTTGTGTTTCTATAGTGATACATGAGGGAGTCCTTTAATATTTTCATAAATCATCCTTTTATGGAAACCCATGAGTTTCCCTGATGTATCATGGATTGAGGATTTTGTTTTCATGGCCTGGGATGAAATGGGTGGTGAAGTAGTTTGTGGCATGTTCTTGGTTTTATTGTAGATAGTGGCTGAGAATCTAGTTTTTTGGGGTTTGTTGCATCGAATTGATGTATTGTTGTTTTATAGAGCTACAAGGTATATTATTTTTGATTATTAAAATGTTTTACCTCATAGTTATGGATGGTATTTCAGAATGATTTTTTCACTTAGTTACGACTCAGCAGTACATTCCACCCTCAAATGATTGGTCAGATGAGAAAACAATCCATACACTGGAGGATATATTGTGGGAATGCATCATTGAGATTATTTGGCCGTAGGAATAACACATGAAATTGGTTGAGTTTTATTACAACAAAATATATCACTCTACCATTGGCATGGATCCATTTGATGATTTTTATGGGAGGCTATGTCATTCTATGTTATGCTAGACAGAGGTCGATCAGGTATCATGTCTTGGTCCCGAACTGGTGAAGATCATGGAAAGAGGATTAATCTTGTTTATGAGAGGATAAAAGTAATAGAGGACGAAAATATGTCTTATTTGAATCACATAAAGAGCCATTTTCAGTTAACTGATGAATACCATGTATTCTTGAAGTCCCCCCTTCAATGATAATGTAATGGTTTGGCAGGGGGAGTATTCTTTCATCTATTTCATTGGCCCTTTAAGGTGTTTAGGCGAGTTGATGAGGTGGTGTATCAATTGTAATTTTCACCGTAGATGGATAGGATCTAAAAATTCTTCCACATCTCTTATATTCACTGATAACATCATGATGACTCATGTTTAATTATATAGGGAGATATGGATATTTAGGATGACGTTATGTTCATAGATAATCCAGTAGAGAAATATGATTTCTAAGAGAAGGTGCTACATGGATGGACAATTCATATAGAATTTTAGTTGTGATGGCATGGTTCCCTGGAAGGTATTATTTGGGAGAAAGTTACATTAATTCATTCTATGTACCTAGAGATGTTGTGAGTTTTCATTACCTTTTTCACTTGTGATGTAATTTTTGGACCTTCTGTTATCTGATGAGTTGTTTTTTTATGATCTATAAAATTATGTAAACTTTATACATTTGAAAAGGGAAGGATATTATTCCTAATAGTGATGAATTAATTATGATGAGATTAAACCCATTTCATTGAGTCAATGTCTCCTAATGTGGATAGTATCTCAAAATGGAGGATGGAATTTCATGAAGCATGTTTTCCGGATAGTGTGATTTGTCGGTTTTAGAGGATTTTCATTGGGGATGTGTCGGGTCGATATGTTTGTTGTGATGTGGGTATGTGGTGATGTGGTTGTGTGAGATATTATGTGTCCATTTTTTGGCATGTCTGTTTGGTGTTATAATTTGATGTAATATGAGATCTCTGAGAGGTACCTCATGGGGTGGCTATTTGTACCCTTTCATTTTTTTATTTTCTTTCGATTAATAATGGTGATAATTATTTTTGATGTATATAATGTTACAATCTATGTATTACTAGTCTGTTGTGTGGAAATTATTGGTGTTTGGAGGTGTTCATGAGAGTTTTTAGGAGTTTTTAGTGGAGGATGGAGTTGGAACACTATATTTTTAGGAAATAAACAACATGAAAATTTACTAAACATTGTGTAATTGTGGATCATTGTTCATTACACAAGTGATTCAGGCTTGTACATGGATAAGGGGTAGCTCCTGAAAATGGAACACATTATGGAAGTGGGATTCATGGTTTTTAACAAATTCAACTGTTAAGTACTTGAAACTAATGTGTTTTTCTATGAATGTTAATATTTTAAGAAACCCAAGGATTATACACCATGTAATTGTTATACGTTTTGTAAACAAGAGGATCCATGTTTAATGTTATTTTCATACCAAATTATGATTCATTTAGCAACAAAAATCTCTCTCTCCCTCACTTTAGATGAGCTCTAGGAACACTAAATAGTTGATTGACCTCATTTCCTTTCATATTTACCATTTGGTTCTAGTTTATCATATTTTTCAACATCAGGTAGGTTCTCATCCCTTTATATGTTGGGTTTTTTCCATTATTCATTATGGTATTCACTGTAGTGATGTTTTTTTTGGATTGGGGTGGGAGTTGTTTTGTATATTGAAGATATTTAGGTGTGGTGTTTGATTATCTATAATTTCTTATGTGTGGTTCTGGTTTTCATGCATATATTGTTCACTCTATGGTGCGGAACAAGTCTCTAAATTTGGTTTTTAGGTATGGAATGCCTTTTTCAATTTGTTATTTATCATATGAGAGGTAGTTTCTTTTTTATCCATGTTTTATAGTTGCGATGGCTTAATCAAAGCTATATAATTGGTTTAATAAGAATTTTCATGTAAAGGGGATTGATACACATGTTTGTAAAATAGTGTTATTATATTTATACTGTGATTGTATGTTCTTGATGCCTCATGAAAAATTGTGTTAGTGGGGGGATTTATTTTCACTAGATGAAATTTGTTATGAATTGTATCCCAACTGTGATTATTGTGGTAATGTTGTAAAATGGAAATTAATAAACCACTTATATTTGGTTAATAAAATGTTTTCCCTAGGATTATTGTATATGTGATAACACCACTAAATTAATAACCAATGTAATAAAATACCATTTTAAAATCTTGAAAATGATCCAGAAGAGTTTTGATGTGGGGTCTTACACATTGGGAAGTGATGTGTGGTAGGATCGTGTGGGTATGATGAATTTTTGACGATTATTCCAGGGAAATGATGTGGTTTGTGTTTCCATGATTTTGTTAAGGTGAGGTGTTGGTATGTTTGTCTAGGATTTTGGGATAGTGAGGTGGTGTTTTTTTTAATATTATTTTTTACTGGTATGGTGATGGTATAATGGGGCTGATAATATATCTATGAATTGTCTTTTCTTTGTCTTAAATGTCTTTTTATTGATGGAATAAAAAATCATTTTAATAATGATTAAAATGGTTCGGGGTTTGCATGATTAATGGGATTGGAATAATGAATTAATAAAAAAAAGGGTGGTTCAGTTGTTTTACCATGGTTGGTGCTAAATAATGAAATGAATTTTGAGAATATTGGGAAAATGATGGAAATTTGAATTGGAGCTTGTGGTTTGTTTTATAGTGTAATGCATATAGAGGTGGTAGCTAAATTATAGGTGGTGCAAGTTTATTTTTGATTCGTTGTAAATCCATATGTTGTGGTTTTTTGGATATGTTTATATACATTTGTATTACTTTTGATTTCAATACACACATTTCCAATGCTGATTGCTATGTGTTGACACCTGTATTTTCACACATGATGTGTTTTTTTGGTCATACGGAGAGGGTGAAAGATGGATCATAACCAAATCATTCCTTCTCTCTTATCCATGAGAGTTAGTTACATCACATGTTGTAATTTTTGGAGGAAATTTAGTTTATTATATGGTAGTTGTGATATGCCAGGTGTTTTTGGGCCAGGTATGATTTAACCATGACTGTGCTCAGGCTTCTCGCAGGGGTCATGTATGATAGGAGGAGGGAATGAGGTTGAGGTCATCAATGTTCATGATATCCGAAGACTCTATATAAGGTTAATGATTTTTTGTTTAATTTCTTTCATTGGGAAAGATTATATGTGGACATACTTGTGGGGAGGTGGGCCATGGTGTCTTCGGTCAATGGGTGTTGTGACCACACTTGTGGGGAGATGTGGTATTCAGAAAAGATAGGAGCAGTCAGGAATATGACAATGGTGTGTGAGATAGACATTCCATAAGGAAATAAGGGTGGGAAACCCTTATTGATGTGATTAATATTATATAATATTACTTATATTGCATTAGTTTGTGATTTTACCTTGGTGAGGTTTAATTTTGTTAGTATACATGTTAGGTGTTATTTTTTTACTATTTTATCATTGGTGAATTAGTAAAAAAAATTACTTTCACACACAATACATATTTTTACTTAAAAGTTTAATTGAATTATTATCATATTTATATAAACTATTCTATGGTTTTATGTAGAATTATGTGGACCGTACTAGAAATTTCTAGCTGGGACATTTGGATAGCTTCTATGACATTTCATTATAATTTATTTAGGTTATTTACATTTTATCCATTTAAATGTATCAGTTTTATTTATACATTAATGGTGGGATGGATTGGAATTATTCTTATACTTTTTCATGGAGTTATGTACAGACTATCCATCTTATCTTTCGATCTTATACATATTATTTAGGGTTACAGTTCCAATTCATGATATATTTATTCCCATAATACTAGTCTCCAACATGGGAATTACTGGATGGGGGACTCTTGGGTCATTATCTCTTTCCCCGCATTGTAGTATTTTTTTAGGGAGTGTATCATGATAGAGAAATTATGAGTAACAAATTTAAATAGATTTCAAAATGTTTAAATAATTCATAAAAAAAATTACATTTCACAAAAAAACATGTATTAATATAATCTATTAAGAACTATGATAATGAAACGAATGAAACATGAGATAAGAAACACTTTATCTTTTGTAAATATTAATGTCAAATCCACTATCATTAAATAATTATAATAAATAAAAAAATTAAGTATGAAATATACCTGATATAAAATATAATTTTTGAAGTATATATACCATATGAAAAATATAGCTTCATCACATTAATGTACGCCTCAATTAAGATAAATTGACACAAAAATTCCTTTATCATTGGTAAAAACATACAATTAACATCATTATAATATGTTATAATAAACATATATAAATATATTTATATCTTTATTACATTTTCCATGACTAATAAATTCTACCTAAACTATTTAATTCATTTATTATAATTAAATATTTAATTTCATTATTAGGTAAGTCCATATCAAGTGTTCGGAGGATGTTCGACTCAAGATATCCAAACAACTTCGTTGTGCTACCCATGGAAAAGGTTTCAAGGTTCTGTAATCTCTATAATAACAATACTAACATAAGTACAATTTTTATATGTCAATTGTACCTTTTAAACCAATATTTAATGATGATTATGGAAAATTAAATACATTACAAGCATGGAGATGGTATGTTATAAGTACACATGAGTAAAATTTAAATACCTAAATGATCATTAGGGAAATAAGATATATATTATTTCATCTTTAAATAACTATAATTATATCATTAATTTGAAATTATTACCTTAAATAAACATATATTTATCATCTTTTTGATATTGAGGTGGAATATGAATCACATTGCATCAGGCAGTTAGTAGTTCAAAAAAAGTTATAAAGAGAGATGATATATTATCATTTAAGACTGGTAAATATGTTATTAACATTTTGTATAATCATTAATTCCATCTTTATGGCATGTTGTGACAGGTCGTTATAGAAAACAAATTACACCGGTTATTGAGGCAGTAGGCCACTATACACATGAATGATAGTTTCATTTACAATTTCAAGGAAGATGATATATATAGTTAATGAATTTAACATAAAAATATATAATTATATGTAATATATAGGTTTTATTTCATATTTTATGTTTTAATTATATTTTATAGAGAGATTATAAGGAATAAAACTGAAATATGTTGTTATGAACTTATCCACTTCTTTAGAGAACCTATTTTGATTTACACATTAATTATTCCAAGGTTGGTTTTATGATAAAAATTTGGTCACCCAGAAGTAGGAATAAATATAATTATGATGTTATTTTATTTATTATCTCAGAAGAATGGGTTTTAATGTTTGAAGAAAATTTGATATGGGGTGCCCTTGTATAAGGAGGGGAGGGGAATTCATGGAATTCCTTAAATTATTAAAATAATATAAATTATTTTTCAATAATTATTTTTAAAAAAATATTCAATTAGAATATGTGTTATGTTTGGGTAAAAATACCCTCAGATAATAAAACTTTAACATGTTTCGTTGATTTTTTTAACCTTATTGTATTGTTTTAACCCACCATTAACACTTCTGACAATTACCATGATAACAAATTTTATGGCTATTTATGGGTCATGCTAGTTTCTATAAAATGAGTTTTGGACCATAAATAGAGAATGGATGATATTTTAAACAATATAAAAATCATATGGTTGAATATAGAATATTTATGAATTTTAAATTATTTAATAAAATAACATTTTTTATATTATCATTAATATCGAATTTGGAATTATTCATTTTATTTGACATTTAAAACAACAAGACAAAAAAGAAATTTCAATATAATATCTTAATAACTGCATAACATGTAATAATTTTCTAAAAAAAATTCAATAAAATTAATGATTCGAGTTATATTACTTTTAATATTTGTAATATCATTTATTTAATATTAATTTTAATTGAATAAATATTATTTCGGTGTTGTATAACTATTTAGGGTTATTATTTCATCAATAAAAATTTGCAATAAATTAATATTATAATAATAATTCTTTTATATTTAAAATACATTTTTATAACCAGAAAATGCACCTATTTATCAATATTTTTTAAAAATTATACATAATTAAGTAATGACAATGACATTTTTTAATTTTATGTAAAAATTTAATATAATTTTAAAAAAGAATGAAAAATGAAAAAAAGGGAATTTAATATATTTTTTGATGACTATAGATGAATGATAATAATCTAATGAATTTAAGAAAAGAGTTAGGGTCATTTTTTATTCATGATTATATTATTTATGTCCTTAATTACCCAATTTACCAAGAATATGACAATTATTTATTATGAATAATATTAATAATTTCATAAAACAAGAGGAACATATATAAAAACATGGAACACATAGTTCTAAGTATGGAATCCATATTTTAATAATACATTTCAATAAGTTGTACGAAATAAATATAGATTAAAAGAAAAAATTGATGTAAGAAAGGTTTTATAAAAAATGACTTTTTAAGTATAAAAATGTTTTTATTCCAAATTAAACCATAAAATTAGATTATTGAAATTAATTGGATTATTGTCAATATAAGAGAACTGATTTTAATTTAAAACCATTTTTACACTAAATTGATCATTGAAAATGCAAGAAATAATAATACAGTTTTAAAAAAAAATAAATATTTTTCGTTATTTCGTGGAAAATAAAATTTTAGAAAATATACTAAAATTCAATCTAAGATAATTATGATTTGATTATTTAAAAATTTAAATTAATTTTATCAATTAAATTTGTAAAAAAAAATTAATAAATAAATAAGAATAGTCACTCACAAAAATTAAAAATTATATATTCTGAAGAATGCATATTTTTAATGAATAAATTGACAGTACCTGAAATAGGGTGGTTTTTTGGTAAACATCAATCCGAACTTTTGTATTGTGTATGATATATATATATCATATTTTTTTTTTCTATTGAAACATTCCTATTCAAATATCATATAAAAATAATAATATTTCTTCGATCAATAATAATTTGTGTTTTTTGGTCATATACATTACCAAACATATACATTTGTTTAAAATATTAGGTTGATACATTCACCCCCTTTAATACATTTAATATGAATATTTTGATATTTGTCTCTACAATTAAGGGATTTAAATATAAAAATATATTTTTTGAATTATCATATTGTATTTAGGTTTAATAAAACATCCTCTTGAAATGAGGGAAAGGAAAATATGAAGTTCATCTGGAATAACACATGCTAGGTTTACAAATGGATAAAAATTAGTGGGAAGTTAAAATAAGGCCATGGAAAAAATAAGAGATTTCGATATTATCATAGATTGGGATATAGAATTGTGGTCACTCGTATGTTATTGATCATGAGAAAATTAAATAACACGGAATCAAAATCCAATGAGATGGGAAACATACAATTGATTCATCACAAATGCATGAAATATGATAACACTAATTTTTCAACGTAATTTATCCTATAATTGAGTACTCCCATTATAATATAAACTAGCTACATATGTTAATATTGTTACTCTACATGGATAATTTTTTCTTTTAATTAATTTCCATAATAATTTTACCATTTTATACAAAAGATTAGTATTATAGATGATTTTTTCATACATGACAAACAAAAATCAACTTATAATTGATTAGATAATCTGTCAGAGGATAAAAAGATATTCCTTGTGTACATAAAAATTTAAAAAACTAAACCGGTTAGAACAAGGTCAGCTAATATGGAAAATTTGTAGTACATCAATATTCAGAATTGAATAATAACACTAAATGATCAATATAGATCATTCTATAAGTATTAATCTTACATCTCAAATTTTATCAATATCATAGATTATATAACTCATAATGATTATCATTTCCTTTAAATACTATGTTAAAAAGTGAAAAATAATTCTTCATTAAATAATGTTTCATGTTAAACCTAAGGGCTACCTATACCTCAACCCAATAAAACATAACCCTATAATGACATTAATCAATTTAAATTCATATCACATTAAACAACAATAGGGGTGTCAACGAATTTCAACATATGATCAAAATTGAACTCATAATCCCATTATGGTATATATAAATCTTAATATAACCTCATATAGATGCCTCATAATCTCTAATGCTATCTAAACCCCCATCTCATAACAACAACAAAATCCCATGACTAGAAAAAATTAATATGATACTAAAAACATAAACATTATATTTCTATATTTGATACAACTAAACATGATCCTATATTTACCATCAATGATATACAATATAAAAATGAAAATTCAATCACTTATATACACAATTAAACTTTTTTTATATAGCTTTGGAGAAAGAAAAAAAAATCATACTAATTAATTCCCATATTATTAAATACTAAATATTCCAAATATACCCAAATTTTTTTATTCCACATCAAATATTCTATATCTAAAAAAATTTACATATGAAATCATTTTACATATAATGGGATAAAAAAATTCTTCATAATCTTGGGAAAATAAAACCTAATAATGGTGAGATAATAGAGCTGGTCTGGGTAACCAAAAGTATTATCAAATTAATGTCATCAGTGATCATAATATTTGGATTAGGGTATTATGAAATCATCATAGTATATGTGAATAACATAAAATAACTCATACCCATCATAAAATATATCATTAAACATGTCGCATGACATAAAGAGTTAACAATGGAAATGGTCAAAATAATCATTAATCGTCTTCCATATGATATCAATGATGATAAATGGAACAGTTTATAACCCATTTGAAGTATAAAAAAAAATAATTAGTATAATATAATGTTATCATTATAAAAAATTACAGAAATAACTTGAAACATATTCAATATATATTAAAAATATCCTTAGTTATATCCATCCTTCTTTCATATTAATACATGGAACATTACCTAGTTAATTGGAGTGTTATCCAGGCATATCCATCGTATAATATATATTGGGATCACCCATCAAACACCATGTATCAGGATCAACTTTCATCATTTTTCATATTAGTCTCATCCTTCATTAGGAATATTTTCCCAACACCATCCATGTATAAAAAAAATATAATCATTCTTAGTACTCCATTTAAAAAAACTATAATTTCGTTATACTTTTGATAACTTTTGAAAAAATGGGTTTCATGAAAATCCCATTAAAAAACATTATAATCTAGCCAATGAAATAATATAGTTGGTATCCAAATATAATAATTCAAATAAATTAGGGTTATCATGATGGTATTATGACATAGATAAAAATTCCATTAAAATGAAATTTAAATCATTTGTTTGAAAACTGGGGAAAAAACTCTTGAGTTTGAGTAATATTTTATTAAAAATTGCAGAATATCAGAAAAAATAATTTCATTGAAAATAAAAAAATTTGCACTTATAATATATGCTTAAAATATGAACAATTGACATTATGGTGGGAATATCTATTCATGACATCAGTATTAAAAATAAATATTCATTTAACAACTTTTTATAAAGTTAATAACTTCATACTCAAAAAACAGTTAAATGATTCATTTTAAAACAATATTTGTAGGTAATCCTTTTGAAAATTAATTTCATAAACTAATTTGTTTTCAGTAAGTGATATATTGATATATGATAAATTTTATAGAACATGGCCTTGGAGAAAAGTCATTAAAAACATCAGAACATCATTTTTAAGTAGAAACCCTTTTTCTTACATTGAAAAGAAAACAAACATTGATATAAAGAAACATATAATTGATAATAATACACCATGAGTAGAAAATAGTAAAGATATTAAATTTAAACAGTCTATATATATACTATTAAAATAAATATAGGTGCGTCAATAAATACATGTCTCAAATAAGGATGTTTAGGAAAAGATACACTTGAAATTTATGCAATGCATGGATAATGAAATCTATTAATTAAAGGGAAAAATATGATTCATTAGATAAAATATTTTAAATATTTAATATTTAAAAAGACATTAAAGGATAAATAATTTCAGCATATAATATTAAACATGGTTCATTACATGAAATATGTCTCAAATAAAGAAAATTTAAGAAAAGAAAACCCTTACATATTTCAGAACATTTGAATCAAAATATCAAGAAAATGATAAATTTAGAGGAACCTCAAATAACATGAAAAATTTCATTATTCATGATATAATATCTAAATTGGAAGGGTAAAATCCATTAAAATTGATGTAGGTTCATAACATAAATGTATGCCCAAATAATGTGAATTTTTGACGAATAACCCTTATAATGATCATATCATTGAATTGGGAATTTATAAATTGATAAATAATTAATAATTAATTTAAATACATTAAAATAATTTTTAATATAAAATATTAAAAAAATTCTAGTCACAAATAATCATGGAATAATCTAATAAATTAAAAAAAATCATGTAACACAAGGAAAGAAGATTCAGTTATTACACCCTTTACCAGTTGATAAGATTATTTTAAAACACCATTGAATGAAATAATTTTTATTGAAACATATAATAAACTGCATTAAAAAATATTTATTATATAACATGTAAAATGGGAATTATTCACAACATATAAAATAAATTGGGAACATAACATTAAATTATTCATTAATCTAGAGAAACCAAAATGAAATACATTACCTTGAATGAAAAATAGCCATGTATATCAACTAAATCCTTAAAAATAACATTATATCAATTATTTTATTTCATAAAAAAAATTTAATGGATAAAAAGATAAAATTAAATCATTTATTTTATTTAAATTAATTAACAATTTAGTTATTTAATCATTAAATTGCACATAATGTTTTTTAAGGACTATATGTTCATATTTTCAAATTGACTTTGATATGTTGGATAATGTAAAAGGGTCATGGTTCATTAATCATTTTAATAATAATAATTACATAATTATCATTTATAGAAATTAATTATTTTTTTAAAACAAATCATGATTGATGGTTATGAAAAATGAACATTGTTACAATCGTGGAGATCATAATTTGTATGTACTCCTTAGAACTGATTCCATTCTTCAACCATCATGATGGAAACAGATAAATTTAACTTTATCATTTCCTAATGGTAGTTATATTGTAGATACCCTATTATTAATTTAAATAAATTTATATATTTTTATTTGATTGTATAAGAGAGAATTGAGGTGTCCTTTTATATTATAACATATTCATTTTTTATTAGAGTTGATTCAAGTTGGGTTCACCATTTTTTAGAGGGATTTCATAAGTTGTGGAAGGGGTCCAAAAAATGGTTTTATTGTGGGCGGTTTTCAATGTGTACAGTCATGGATATGGGGATTCCATGGTCGGTCTAATCCGAAACATCCAATTGTTTCCCCATCTGTAATATGGTGCATACCAAATTTCCTGAGAGAGGCTATCATCTTGGTTTTTAGAGCCAATGAACCTTGGGGACTCACATTGGTCTAATATATTGGTGTTCGGGCTCATCACAACATTTTGTTGAGAATTATTTCTTAATTCATGATTCTAATATATATTTAAGATATGTTAGGGAATATCTTCCTAATATAGATATAGGACCAGTTAACATAACAAAATGATTATGTGGAAAGAATGCAGTAACTGAAAAAGACGAGGGTATCATTAGTGAAACTATATGCATGTATATTCTCATCTCTAACATTTTTTAGTAATATGTTGTCGATTATGTAATGAATATGTATAACCAATATCTTCAGAATATGTTGTCATGAAAGGATGCGGTTAATATTCCAAGGAGGGGATATTGCCATTATGAGAAGTCCTACATAACTTGGTTTCTGTAGGAATCAAAACCCGAATAGTTCATTTGAGTTGTTTCATTTAATCATTAGGAGAAAATAACTTATATTGGTTCCCTAAGAACCAGGTGTTCATGCTCGGGTCCTGGAGGGATGTCCTATTCATCGAGATTATGGTGAGAATTATAGTTTCCCTAGTTTATATGTTCTGGGATAATATATTAATGTTTTTCATTTCAATGTAAGGACTCATGGTGAATATGATGTTATTATTTATGTAAAATTATCCCACATGATCTACTCAATGTGAGAGAAAATGGATGTCAAATTACCATTTTTTTCATTGATCGTGTTATTGGACTTGAATTTTGTTACTTACTTGAAAGAATTATTACAGATTGTAGGCCTGAGAGAGATTTCTTACAGATCCTGGATATGGATGTATTCAGATTTATTATAGTTTGTTTTATTTCTATATCCACCAATGAATGATATAGAGTAATCAGGATATGGTAATGATTATGTCCGGATGGTTCAAAGAACATTCAAATAAGGATTACACCTAAATGGATATTTATTTGGGTTTGGGCCTTCGGAAGGAATCCAATATATCCAAGTTATTGCAATAATAATTGTTCTCGTAGTTCAATCACACCATTTGTATTGGACCCATGGTATGTTCCCTTTTGTTGTAGATAATGTTTCATTACAGTCCTTAGTGATTTACATACATATATTTACCTGGTTGGTGGAGACACTTGATGCAAATGGTATGATTATTATGATTCCGTAATCTCATTTGATCTATGATTAGTGTGAGTAATAATGGATTACTAATGATAAATATCATTTCATGGTTATTGGGGGATATAGGTATCAGGACATCCCAATGGAGTTCTAACCCCAAATATATGGCATATGCATATAGAATATGGAAGGAATTATAGTCATCATAGTTCCTTTGATTATAAATTACACTTTAAGGGTGACAATGTGACCTATTTTCTGGCCTAACATGCATTGGTTGTCAACTTGTCTGGATATGTAAGAGAGTATTTTCCTGGCATATATATAGAAAACTAAACGATCTAGTTTTTCCTTCTAATAGGATTCATGTATCCCAGTTTTAATAAATAATGGTTCTCCCCTAATCCAAGAGGAGTTGTTCAGAGGACATCTCAAGATCTTGGTGTTCTATCTTGGAATCCATACCAAGTCCTAGATGGAATCCATAGAAGGTGTCACATTATCCAACTATCTTTCCCTGGTGTCATTATTATGATTTATACATTACACATGTGTAGGGGTTTTTTAGATTCAATTCCACATGTCTTAGAGGTTGGTAGATCTGTTGGATAACATCCCTAGAGGGAATTTTGAGACAAGGAAGACATGTCTGGAGGGTGTCATGAGTCTCACCTAACATGCCTAGACAGTATCATGAGGACATTATTGACATGAAAACATTCATCTTGTAGACATTAATGACATGATATAGTGTCATTATATGAGTCAGGCGATGTATATGATGGATGTAGAGAGGTTTATTTGATTCGCACAGAGGGATTCAAGATACTAAAGAGGAATTACCAGGGGAAGAATGTGACTTTTTCTAACATGTCGGCAAGACATTACATTACATGAGTCAAATACAAGAGTATGATTATGAGAAATATGCCATAATGTTATCTCTGGTCATGGACGACTCACACAAAGTGAATAAGGGTAACAAAAAATGTATTTTTTATTTAATTAATTCACCTTCAGTCATTATTATTTCAATTTTCTATCAAACTAATTATGTTTATTCAGAATCAATTTATTTTTTTGTTTTATATTATCTGGATTATGTGTGGTATGTTTTTCATATGGATTCCGATAAGACATATACATATCTTATTTATGATCATGTGATGTGATTTATTCATATATCATGATCGTTCCATCTATTTTTTAGTAAATTTTAGAATGGACGACTTGTTATTCATGAAATCGCTAATCTAATAAATCCACTCTATAATAACTATGAAATTCCAAAATTTCATCTTCATGGATGTGATAGGAAGTACTGAATTTTTCATATATGGGTGGAGAATTTATATCCCTCTCCACCCTGAGTGATTTCTGGTTTACATGGAATATCTCGCACATATATAGGCTACAGTCGGTGAAGGGGTGTGGTTTATAATTTCTTTTTGAGACTTTTCCATGAATATATCTGAGGGTGTAACATTATTCATAAAAACCACGTGTACCTCTTGTTAAATCCACCATTTTTTTATTATTTACAATTAAGTGTGCCTTTTTGGATCATGAATACATGTTGAAGGAGTTCCCTAATTTCATATTGACATGGCCAAGGTAATTATTTAGATCAAAGTGAATGTTTTGAAGGAATTAACTAGATGATTTACATAGATCAATAGATATTTCACGAGGCAATGTTTTCATGTCTAGGGGTCTTCGAGGAATAAGGGTAGTGTTTCTAGGAGACTCTTAGGATCAAGTTTGGGAATTCATTATAGTATCTCATGAGTTTAATGACTGTGAGGGATTTCAACTCCTCCCTATTTTAGTTCCATTTATTATATTACAATTTTCGAGAGACATACAATGTTTAACGAGTATTGTCAAAGAATATTACTCTATTTTATAATGATGTGTCCTCTATAAGATAGGGGCCCAATGGAGGTGTATGTGTAATTTGTGGAAAAATCAACTGATTTGTACTTATGGATCCAAGTGGGGAAGCACACGGTTTCCTAGGCATACTAGAGGTTTTCCATGTGATGAGTCTGACATGCCAACTAAATTTCAGGAGTCAGGTGAGTACGTAGATAGAGGATCATGGTGTCTTCAAACCAACAAGGGTCACATCACCTATTATTTATGATCATGTATGACTCCTTAATCCTTCAGTTTTATTTATATCCATTATTCTCCAAAAAGGATAAGGGTCATGCATTGTTTTAAAGGTATTTTCAAGGATAATAACCCTTCCCATTATTGATGCATTTCATAAAAATTACAACCACTACGATTCTCTACCCTTTTATTATTTTATTTCCTATTTTCAATGAATTTCCAGGTTGGATAATCAGGTAGTCCCTATTGAAAAATTACGTAGATTGGTGGATCATTCATGGATGCCACCACACATCTATTTTTCATCTAAAGAACCTTCATGATTGTATAAGGGATTTTAAAATAGGCTTCATGGGACCGGATGCAGGCTATGGGTTGTGTGGGGAGTCTTAAAATGGAATTATGATGGTCAGGTGATCATGATTCCAATGAGTGGTTACATAATCCACATGTCTAAGCCATAATATTTATCTTTTTTCCATTGCGGAGAAATTAATATCCATATTTAGGTATTTAATCCTTTCTGAGTTTTCCTATGCTCGTTTTTTTGAAATCAAAAAATACCTCCCTCCATTTAGATGAATTTTAGTCGGAACAAGGGCTCGGGTATTAGGAAACTAAATTCCCCCCAGATTATTTTACGGTGTCATGATGTAGTGTATTGAGCAGAATTTGGTATACTGGGTGATGTATGGTGTCCCATGAAATGATCTATAAATTAGAGGGGTGAAGGTTGATTATTTAAACCAGTCACCACTTCACTAGAGAACATTCATCATGCATATATCAGATGTCTCCATTAAATGATTATTCCACAGGATCCAATTGAGACCCTTTGTCGTGGGATCTATCCCACAAGAAAAATATTTCTCAAGCGCTCATTTGAAATAGCTATGAAGAATATTTTGGTATCTTCTTGAATGTTTACCATGAGGTAATGAAATATTCAAGAGAGGTTCATGGGATCCATTAGTTTGATAGTATGATGATTTGACATCAATAGATTTGTGTGACCATGTCTAAGTCACATGATCTTGAGTCTTCAAAGGGGTCATGATATTACATGATTCCATGTGTGGGTTATGTGACATCCAAGTCCATTAGTGGTCAGACTATTCATGAACCGAATAAATTGATTCACAATTATTTAGAGGATTTAAGCAATGTGCATGATGATTCAAGAATTATATGTACATTTTTTTATAAAAATTTTTAATATAATTTTCTGACATATTCAACTTGATTATTTTTATATAGATTCGAGTGACCATTGATCATATCTTGGTATGATGAAAAAAATTATTTGAATAATAATAATCAAAACCCCAATCCTCAATATCATTTATATTCTAATAATGATAGTCTGGAGAGTTTTGTCCCATAAAATATTTAGGATTATCCATTATCCTAATGAACTCCTCTACATGGCTTTGGTCTATTGGAGGAAGCTCACATTCCACCACCACATTGTATCCTACCAACTCACTGGGTGTCGGGTTCTCTCAATTGGGTCTAAATGACAATTTAGAAGCATGATTTACTATTCATTGCTCAGTTTGAGGAATTATCTTAAATAATTGAAAACACCCCCATAGGTCTATATCGATGTGAATTTTTTCAACAACAGATTACTCAGATCTATTCATGTATATTTTATTCCTTCATGAATAATCCTAAAACTCTATGGGAATTAACGTGGGATCTATATTATAGAGGTCGTTTATATAATGAATGTTCCCAGACCTATTGGATTATGGAATGATACATATAGTTTTCTTATCTGATCCTATACTATTCATATTTATAATTTTGTGTTGATTTTGTAGTTCTTATATTAACAACATCATGACATTCATCAAATGATGACCATCTGTTTTATTTCCTTAAAACCAACATATTACATCTATCCACTAGTGATGTTGGTATCAGTCTATGGGGTATCTACAAACATGGTGGTATCCCCCTCGTAGAGAGATGTATGATGAATTTATACATATTGTGGATGACATGAAGGATCTTTCACATACCCTAGTTTAATCTGGATAGATGATTATTATTGTAATGGATAAGATGTGGAAGGAGAAGACAAATCATTAGATCATTTATTTCATTTATTACATGTATATATCTCTTGTTTTGAAGGAGAGTCATACCAATAGTTATAAATCCACATCAGTGCCCTTCTCAGAATGTATGCTATTGGACTAGCTCATATTGTAATCACTTGTATGTTGGGGATCGTGGAATTAGTGAGTGAATTTCGACATATGTCTAATCCATAGTTCGGTAGGATTTATAACCATGTATTTTAATGGTTATCTTTTCCTAGATGGGGATGCACACTTAGGATCCATGTTAGTACATTGATGCTGGTGGCACGAGTTGTAGAATAAAGACAAATCAATATTGTCTTCCCATTCCATACACTACATTATTAGCTATCGGTACCTATTAACCATGGTATCAACCCTTATTTGATTAGCAGTTCTCTTCTATTTCTATTCGGCTAAAGAGGTGAGAACTTTCATTACATAAAATTTTACAATTCTACAAAGATCCATAATGCATCATCCCACCATAGGCAGTGGAATATATATGGGGTTTGGTATATGTCTCTATGATCATTTGAGGTAAATGACGCACTGAGAAACAATTAAAAATTTAATTTTATTCATTTCCTTGTAATGGATGGACAAATTATTGATAACTATAGTGGTTCCCTTGATGAAAGGTCATATTTGAGATATCTATGTGAACTGGTTCTCACATTTAGATTGTATATTATAATCATCTATAAACCATATTCCATATATGGATTCACTCATCAATTAGGCTGTATTCAAAAGGTCTACCATCTTAATTGGGTGGTTTTTGTGAGGAACAATATCCTAGGATTATCGAACAATTGAGGAATATATTGACACATGATGATATTGAGGCTAAGATCATGCTTTTACTAGATGATTCTTCTTATTCCTTCATTACCCAAGATTATAACAAAGCATGGGTGGGAGCTTATCTAAATGGTTTTCTAAACTGTTTTGTTCATCATGTGGGTAGAAATTTTTCAATTCCAACCCATTGTTTTTGGAAACCATTTATTTCATCAATGATCTATATGAAACATCAAGAAAGAGACCTCATATGAATGATTATTATTTCGATGGTGAAATATATTTTGTGGATGAATTTCATCCTACAACACATGTTATAGATGATACACCCATTGAGATAACGACATATGCGGATTCTTCTCCATTTGTCTCATTGGTTCAACTAGTTTTTCATCTTCTTAATGTGCCTACTTCATCAATTTTTTGGCCCATGCACAATGTAGGATGATCTAGAAAAATATTCCCACCATGATTGTTGAGATAGCCATGGATTTATTCCACAATAAAGGGGAATCCATTTAGTAGTTATATCTGAACATGCTGGCATGTGGTTTCGACCAACTACCTCTATACGAATGTATATGGAAAATAATATTAACATAAATAGATCTAGCCATTATTGAAAGGAGTTTTCAAGATATTTTATATATTGGTCACATTTATAGGAAAATTTGGGAGATGATAGAGGTATTGGAGTATGGTATACAGTTAATTTCATAACTGAATGATCATATGGATTTCTATACTACACAGATATAGAGATGTGTGGATATTATTGCTTGTTTAGTGCCAGACCATTCAAAATCATAATATGGATTATCCAATTAAAAATAGGGTTTAATATTTAATACATTTGTCAAGACCCTCCATCTTGATGATGAAGTGGATGATTTTAGGAGGGTGGCACTCCAACATTCAATTGATGTTACTCTCCCGATTCTTACTTATCTTACTATTGTACGTGACTAAAATTTATTATGATTCAAATTCTTTAATGCAGTCATTTTATGATGAGAATTATGTTATAATATAAAATATATATAATTCTCAATGTTTTTTCTCACTATGAATGGATGAAATTTCTGATCTTTCTAAACTACTACCTTGTTTTCATAGTTTTATTATATGCATGATATCACATTGCACTAATATTTTGAGAATCTATAATGCTACCTATCCTTTCCATAAAATCATGAAATCCAAAATTTCTGTATCTAAATATTTGACTCATAACATATTTATTTTATGATGTACAAATTATGTAGTTTTCTACTAACATGTCTATTTTAGATATCTAGGGATCACCTTATTTGTAGAAGAATTTCATATGTAGGATACATGTATCTGAAGGAGAGTGATTTATTTTTCCAGAAATATGATAGGATTGGTAGATTATCATGGATGTGTTAAGTCCATGATGTGGTCCTTACATGATGTTCCAATCAAAATAACTTCCAAGTTATAGATCATTTTTGTTTTCAAACATGATATTACATTTAGTTTATGGTATTTCAGGTCAAACTTTTGGTGTGTTGTAATCTATGATCTTTGATGATGGATATTTGGTTTTTTGTAATATAGGTTCTTTGAGCTTTTTCCTTTGAATGCAATAATTTAGTGACTTTAAAATCAGGCCTTATATAAATGATAAATAAATATGGTATAGAAAATCCATTAATGAGCAAAAATACTATAGGGTATGCGGTTCTCCTAGGGTGTTTTTGAGGCGCATTAGGAAAATTAATCCCTTTCTTAAAAGTCACAAAATTGGTTTATGTCCATAGGCACATATTCATGCGTGAATTGAATGAATTCTTAGTCAGGAAAAGGGAATCTTTAATTTGGGCATCGTTTTTTAGTGTTATGGATGATATATGGAGGTTATGTTTGTCGAGGAAAAAATATTAGGGATACTAGATCCTCCAGAATTATAAGGCCCAAGCCTTAAAACTTACTTAATATTGAATTAAATGAATAATTCACATTGAGGATCTTTTCAGGTTTAGAGTTTTAGATAATTAGAACATAACTATTACATCTTAAAAGATTACAAAGTAGACACTTCTACCAAGTCTCCATAAAATAAAAACTCTTAAAAAGAAAGATGTCTAGATTTCATGTTTTAGATAGCATGAAATTCCCTTGATCCCATCCTTGACCTTATTCCACTTTAAGTCCTGTGAAAAAACATTTCGAAAAACTTGGGGTGAGCATAAAAAGCTCAGTAAGGGATTCAAAAAGAATGAAAACTGTTAGTTTTTCAAACATCAAGTAAATCATGTATACTATATCAAAGTAATACCTTCACCTTCATGACGTAGTAAAAAAAATCTTCACTGAATAAAGTATCATTACTTACCTTTTTGTAACCAAAGGATTACCATAAAACCCATATAAAAAACACATAGAATATATAAAGGTAACTTGGGACATAAACATACTTAAGTGGGATAACCATACGGTTTACTTCCACACATATCACTTAATGGAATAGCCATACGGCCAATTTCCATACATACTTAATGAAATAGCCATACGGCCGACATCCATACCCAATGCATTAGAGGTTATAACGTAACCACCCATCCTGGTATTCACAGCACCACCCATCATATGGTTTATAACGTAACCACCCATTAAAATGTCCATGTACCAGTATAAAATCATAAAACATAAAACCAATATAAAGGAATGATAACATTTCCACATTTCAATCACAATATATCATAAATATATTGACATAATAGAATCCTTTTTCAAAACCATTTTCAATACCAAAATACATAAAAGAGTATATGGTATTTATTTTATTTTGAAAACATTACGGCTTGTTGAGGAAGCCAAAGGCCAAATAATACTCGCGGCGGCGGAAAAGGTCATTGTCACCGCGTACGTTAAAAAACATTCCTTTTAGTCGTTTAGTAAAACGCTTCGTAGAAAAAGATTCCTTTTGTATAAAAGTAAAAAGTCAAAGGAGTTTATACACCGTATAAAAGAAAGTTGTGTATAAAATGAAATATGCCTCAATGAAAGGAGATTGAGACGAAGTCCCTTACCTTGGGTCCGACTTGACTCGATCATTCTTTAACGTCGTGAATAATAAACTTGAGTTAATTTATACTTGATTAAGAACCTTTTTAAAGTTCATTATTCTTTTTATATCACTTATTGCCATGTTATAAACATTATGTAACCATTTAAGTTAATAATGTTTGTTTTGTCAATATTTGGTTCTTAAGTCGAAAGTTGACTTCTTACAATTACATGTTGTTCATGTGGTCAAAAGTTATTTATATCCAGAATGAAATTCCTGATTTGGATATCATATATATCATATATATCCAGAATATACATGTATTTATAATATTACATAATCATTTAGAGATAATAAATGAAATGCACCGCTCATGGAGAAGGTAAGCCGTACGTACGCATGAACGCTACATTCATTTCTTTGTCATATTAGTGGAATTAAAACTAAATGAGAGGTTTGTATATTTTAATTCCAGAATTATATTCATCATTTAGATATATCATTAATTATAAATATACATTATATACATGTAATTTTAATAGTACATTACATTTGGGGATAAGAAATGAAATGCACCGTTCATGGAGACGGCAAGCCGTACGTACACATGAACGCTACTTTCATTTCTATCTCATAATTTAATGGAAAATAAATAATAATGATATAGAGGTATATTATAATTACAGTATAACATCATATATAACAACTTTAAATCCATCCTTTACACGTCCCACATATGGCATTAACGAATCACATCACTTTGAGGGGGCGGTAGTCCGCACTTCCTTAAATGAAGATATCGTGTTTACCCATAATGGAAACCATAAAAGTATGCCCAAAATGAAAAAAACAGAATCTTAAGGAAAACATAAACATATTATATATCATATATAAAAATAGTGACATCATAATGGCCACCATTGAAGGTGTTAAATGAGTATTGAACAATCATCGTTTCGGGAGGCAGAATTTCGCCATCCACGGAAACCGTATGTTCTTTAACCATTTGATGTAGTTGTGTGAGAGTGTAGCTCAAATAAATCTTATAACAACATCCTAGTATATTGAAGATACTGGTGTTGTTACAAAAGAAGTAAATAAAAAGAGTTTAGGGGGTTGGAGAAGCAAAATAAAACAAATGAACAAGAGAGAATGAATTACCTTTAAAAGTGTAACTCCCTATTGATTTGAGCCTAAAGGCTTCCTTTGAAAGGATTATGCCCAAAGGGAATCCTCTAGGATGAGGATAGGGATGTGGAGAGATTAATTGGTCAGGGGTTGGCCGATCCAAAGGCTTGGGAAGTGTGTGAAATGAGGTAGAGGTGGGGGCCTTTTATAAGAGGAGAGGAGGGGCACTTTTGGAAAGTAAAGAAGTATTACTTTATTTGAAAATGTCTTTCGGTTTTAAAAGGTCCCACATTGATATAATTCGTGGATAAGGTGATAAGGGTTCGAAATCCACTCATCAAATTGGTTTTGGACATGTGTAGGTTTTAGATGTTTCATTATCTTTCCATTTTATTTAAATCGTCAAATAATGATGTCATCGCTGCATCATTATTATGTCATATATAATTTAATTTATATAATGTCTAAAATTTATAAAAAATTTACTATGATGTAGGAAATCTTTTTCGCTTTCCAATTACTATTTATAATCAAAATTTGGACTTGTATAACCCCACTCAAATAATATGTTAGTAAAACAATTTATGTTAGTGTCATTTTCACTTTAATATTAAATAAAAATATATTAATGTCATTTTCCAACTAAAGTGGCTCCATGGGGTCCCCAAGTTGGCCCATGGCTTCTCTTGGTAGGCCATAACTCACCCAATAGGTGTAGGACAAGTGTCATGGTGTTTTCACATTCTTATAATACCATTTTTACCATAAACTACACTAATTACCTCTAATCGCGATTAATGAAAAAAAGATACTATTCACCAAAAAAATTATTTTAATCTCATTGAACCACATTTGACTTCTTAATGACAACCATGTATGTCGGATTTTCAAAATTCAATACACATTAGTGGTAAACTTTCATTTAACTAAAAAATCAGTTTGCTTGATTACCACTTAGTGGTTTCACTATTCATCAAAAATTGATGTTTTTCAGAAAATTACCAAAAATTCACCCTAAGCTATATTTGATATTCCGAATTAAAAAATGAAGTCAATTTTACAAAATTCAAATCATATAAGTCACATTAATTAATTTAATAATTAATTCCCGCTGCTAGAGCAAAAAACGTGTTTTTACAAAACAATAAGTATCAAAAGATTGACAGCAGTTTAAGTCTAATTTCAAAGTGAAATTGATTCCAATGACCACCATTGGATAAAATGGTAAATATATATTGTAATTTCACTTCAAAACCAATTCAAAACATAATCTAATCATATAAATAAATTAGGTTAAAAAGCAGTTTTGATGTAAAATGCAGTATTTTTCACAATTCATTAAAAAATGAACATTGTCAGAAAAATACCAAAAATTCACACAAGGTAAATTTTGATGTCCCAATCATAAAGAATAAGTTTATTTTGACAAACATAGTTTATAAAATTGTCAAAATATAGATTCAAAAATGGTTTGCCATCAAAAGGCACTAAAACAATCTTTTAAGAATATTAGTGTATTCCATGCATAAGATTGTATTTATTTTCATTTTAAGCCTCTATAACACTATCTTAATCATTAATAGACATAGATAAAAATATCTATTATTCATTACTTACTTGGGATGTTACATCCTTCCACCCTTTAGAAAATTGGGTCCCCGCAATTTATTTACATATCGAATAAATGGGGGTACTTATCCCTCATTGCATTTTCAGATTCCCACGTTGCCTCTTCAATCACATGGTTTTTCCACAAAACCTTTACCTGATGAATCACCTTATTCCGTAACACTTGCTCCCTATGGTCAAGAATCTGGACCGGTTGTTCCTCATAAGATAGGTTCTCTTCCAGCTGAACTACCTCTGGACTCAAAACATGAGATGGATCTGTCATATACTTTCTCAACATCGAAATGTGAAATACATTGTGTACCTGAGATAAACTCGGAGGTAAAGCCACTCGGTATGCAACTGATCCAACTCTTTCCAGAATTTCGTATGGTCCAACAAACCTTGGACTCAACTTTCCTTTCTTACCAAATCTCATCACGCTTTTCCAATGAGAAACCTTGAGAAAAACATGATCACCTACCTCGAAAGATAGATCCTTCCTCCGGTTATCCGCATAACTCTTCTGCCTGCTCTGAGATGTTCTCATGTGTTTCTGAATCAGCTGAACTTTTTCTGCCATCTCTTCTACCAATTCTGGTCCCATCAACTTCCTTTCACCCACTTCATCCCAGAAAGCTGGAGTTCGACACCGCTTCCCATATAATGCCTGAAATGGTGCCATCTGTATACTGGAATGAAAACTGTTATTATAATAAAACTCAACCAAAGAATGATGTTGGTCCCAACTTCCCTGATAATCCATAGAACAAGCTCGTAGCATATCCTGTAATGTCTGAATTGTTCGTTCTGACTTCCAATCTGATTGAAGATGAAAAGCTGTACTAAAATTTAATTCAGTACCCAACGACTTCTGAAGGCCTTTCCAAAATTAGAAGTAAACCTGGGATCACTATCCGATACAATGGAGAGAGGAAATCCATGTAACCTGACTATCTCTTTAAGATACAAACGGGAAAGTTGATCTAGAGAGAAAGTATCTCGTATAGAAAGGAAATGAGCAGATTTGGTCAAGCGATAAACAATAACCCAGATTGCATTATTACCTCGAGATGTCCTCGGTAATCCCACAACAAAATCCATGGATATGTTTTCCCATTTCCACTCTGGCACTGGTAAAGGCTGAAGCATCCCTTTCGGTAATTGCTGCTCTGCTTTAACCTGTTGACATGTCAAACACTTCATAGTAAAATCAGCAATGCCTCTTTTCATTCCATCCCACCAGTAATACTCCTGCAGACCTCTGTACATCTTAGTACTGCCAGGATGAAAAAACAACTCATTCTTCAACTGTGAATCACAAGACACACATAACCTCTTCCCAAACCTCAAAACATAAACACAAACTTATCCAAGAACTAATGGAAAATTTTATTCATAAGGTCCATGAATACAGTAGGTGCATTGGTTAACCCAAAAGGCATAACTAAAAATTCAAAATGACCATATCTAGTACGGAACGCAGTCTTCGGAACGTCTGCTTATTTTACATTCAACTGATGGTACCCCGACCTCAAGTCAATCTTCAAAAAATACTGAGCTCCCTGGAGCTGATACCACTTCATTCGATGGCCCAACATCTGCTGAAGTTGTTGCAAAGGATTTTGCCACCCCTTTCTGCTTGTAGTCTGGCTGCATTCCCCCAGTTTAGTTCTTCGTTGGACACTCGTTTGCATAATGACCCATTTCATTACACTTAAAACATCTTACCGTTGGATTTTCATTTCCTGCTTGATCATTTTCCTTACAGTTACGAGCAATATGACCAGACTTACCACACCGAAAGCACTTACCAGACTTGGATAAACATTCTCCAGGATGCAGGATATTTGGTTTTCATACCTCCTTGCTTCTTTGATGAATTCTTCCCCTTTGCCTGCCAACTAGACCTCTCATTCTGTTGTTTGTCATAGAACACCTGATCATCGGCAAACTCCATTTCCACCTTCTCCGTACATCGAACAAGTTTTTCATAACTTTTGAACTCACGAGAAGCTAAATCCCTTCGATACTTTGGCTTTAACCCTGAGTAAAAACGGTTTATTTTACTATCAAGATCTCGTATGAAGTTTGGAGCATACCTTGCCAATCGAGTGAACTTTTCTTCATAAGCAGCCACTGAATCATCCTCCTGCCTCAATTCTAGGAACTGTTTTTCCATCCTAAGACGAACCACCTTAGGAAAATATTTCTCAAGAAACATACCTTTGAATTCGTCCGAGTGAAGATCCTCAATCTCATCACTATCCCTTATATTTTTCACCATCGACCACCACTGATCAGCTTCACCTTCAAAACGGTAAACAGCAAGACTAACCTTTTGTTGTTCTGAACACCCCATGACATCAAAAATCTTCTCTAGTGCTTTAATCCACCCTTCATCTTGCACAGGGTCAGATGATCCTCTGAATGATGGGGGATGTTGCCTCATGAAATGTTCCACTACTGACATGTTCCTCTGTGGTTGATCTGGCTGATCTCGTTCATGGATACCACCACCATTTATAGCCTGAGTCAACTATTCCATCACTGAAACAAACTATTCAGTTCCGATTCCGACCATCTCAGGTTGCTGATTTGGAAGGTTATCTTCCTCCTAATGTCGTCCCTACATAGCTACTTTGTTTCCTCTGCGGAAAACCATTCTGAACACAGAAATATCTTAGGCGAAGCAACATGGTAATCCGTAAAAGCTATATCATTTCAATCATATTATAATTTAACACTTTTCTAACTCCTAAAGTTGTCTAAACCGACCTCTGATACCAACTATAAGGCCCCAGCCTTAAACCTTACTTAATATTGAATTAAATGAATAATTCACATTGAGGATCTTTTCAGGTTTAGAGTTTTAGAGAATTAGAACATAACTATTACATCTTAAAAGATTACAAAGTAGACACTTCTACCAAGTCTCCATAAAATAAAAGCTCTTAAAAAGAAAGATGTCTAGATTCCATGTTTTAGATAGCATGAAATTACCTTGATCCCATCCTTGACCTTATTCCACTTTAAGTCCTGTGAAAAAACATTTCGAAAAACTTGGGGTGAGCATAAAAAGCTCAGTAAGGGATACAAAAAGAATGAAAACTGTTATTTTTTCAAACATCAAGTAAATCATGTATACTATATCAAAGTAATACCTTCACCTTCATGAAGTAGTAAAAAAAATCTTCACTGAATAAAGTATCATTACTTACCTTTTTGTAACCAAAGGATTACCATAAAACCCATATAAAAAACACATAGAATATATAAAGATAACTTGGGAGATAAACATACTTAAGTGGGATAACCATACGGTTGACTTCCACACATATCACTTAATGGAATAGCCATACGACCAATTTACATACATACTTAATGGAATAGCCATACGGCCGACTTCCATACCCAATGCATTGGAGGTTATAACGTAACCACCCGTCCTGGTATTCACGGCACCACCCGTCATATGGTTTATAACGTAACCACCCGTTAAAATGTCCAAGTACCAGTATAAAATCATAAAAAATAAAACCAATATAAAGGAATGATAACATTTCCACATTTCAATCACAATATATCATAAATATATTGACATAATAGAATCCTTTTTCATAACCATTTTCAATGCCAAAATACCTAAAAGAGTATATGGTATTTATTTTATTTTAAAAACATTACGGCTTGTTGAGGAAGCCAAAGGCCAAATAATAATCGCGGCGGCGGAAAAGGTCATTGTCACCGCGTACGTTAAAAAAAACATTCCTTTTTTTCGTTTAGTAAAACGCTTCATAGAAAAGGATTCCTTTTGTATAAAATTAAAATACAAAGGAGTTTATACACCATATAAAATAAAGTCGTGTATAAAACGAAATATGCCTCAATGAAAGGAGATTGAGACGAAGTCCCTTACCTTGGGTCCGACTTGACTCGATCGTTCTTTAACGTCCTGAATAATAAACTTGAGTTAATTTATACATGATTAAGAACCTTTTTAAAGTTCATTATTCTTTTTATATCACTTATTTCCATTTTATAAACATTATGTAACCATTTAAGTTAATAATTTTTGTTTTGTCAATATTTGGTTTTTAAGTCGAAAGTTGACTTCTTACAATTACATGTTGTTCATGTGGTCAAAAGTTCTTTATATCCAGAATGACATTCCTGATTTGGATATCATATATATCATATATATCCAGCATATACATGTATTTATAATATTACATAATCATTTAGAGGTAATAAATGAAATGCACCGTTCATGGAGACGGTAAGCCGTACGTACGCATGAACGCTACTTTCATTTCTTTGTCATATTAGTGGAATTAAAACTAAATGAGAGGTATGTATATCTTAATTCCAGAATTATATTCATCATTTAGATATATCATTAATTATATATATAAATTATATACATGTAATTTTAATAGTACATTACATTTGTGGATAATAAATGAAATGCACCGTTCATGGAGACGGCAAGCCGTACCTACACATGAACGCTACCTTCATTCCTATCTCATACTTTAATGGAAATAAATAATAATGATATATAGGTATATTATAATTACAGTATAACATCATATATAAAAACTTTAAATCCATCCTTTACACGTCCCACATATGGCATTAACGAATCACATCACTTTGAGGGGGCGGTAGTGCACACTTCCTTAAATGAAGATATCGTGTTTACCCATAATGGAAACCATAAAGGTATTCCAAAAATGACAAACACAGAATCTTAAGGAAAACTTAAACATATTATATATCATATATAAAAATAGTGACATCATAATGGCCACCTTTGAAGGTGTTAAATGAGTATTGAACAATCATCGTTTCGGGAGGCAGAATTTCGCCATTCATGGAAACCGTATGTTCTTTAACCATTTGATGTAGTTGTGTGAGAGTGTAGCTCAAATAAATCTTATAACAACATCCTAGTATATTGAAGATACTGGTGTTGTTACAAAAAAAGTAAATAAAAAGAGTTTAGGGGGTTGGAGAAGCAAAATAAAACAAATGAACAAGAGAGAATGAATTACCTTTAAAAGTGTAACTCCCTTTTGATTTGAGCCTAATGGATTCCTTTGAAAGGATTCTTCCCAAAGGGAATCCTCTGGGATTAGGAGAGGGATGTGGAGAGAGTAATTGGGCAGGGTTTGGCCGAGCCAAAGGCTTGAGAAGTGTGTGAAATGAGGTAGAGGTGGGGGCCTTTTATAAGTGGAGAGGAGGGGCACTTTTGGAAAGTAAAGAAATATTACTTTATTTGAAAATGTGTTTCGGTTTTAAAAAGACCCACATTGATATAATTCGTGGATAAGGTGATAAGGGTTCGAAATCCACTCATCCAATTGGTTTTGGACATGTGTAGGTTTTAGATTTTTCATTATCTTTCCATTTTATTTAAATCGTCAAATAATGATGTCATCGCTGCATCATTATTATGTCATATATAAGTTAATTTATTTAATGTCTAAAAATTATAAAAAAATACTATGATGTAGGAAATCTTTTTAGCTTTCCAATTACTATTTATAATAAAAATTTGGACTTGTATAACCCCACTCAACAATTATATTAGTAAAACAATTTATGTTAGTGTCATTTTCACTTTAACATTAAATAAACATATATTAATGAAAGTTTCCAACTAATGTGGCTCCATGGGGTCCCCAAGTTGGCCCATGGCTTTTCTTGGACGTCCATGACTCACCCAATATGTGTAGGACAAGTGTCATGGTGTTTTCACATTCTTATAATACCATTTTTACCTTAAACTACACTAATTACCTCTAATCGTGATTAATGAAAAACGTTACTATTCACCAAAAAATTATTTTAATCTCATTGAACCACATTTTACTTCTTAATGACAACCATGTATGTCGGATTTTCAAAATTCAATACACATTAGTGGTAAACTTTCATTTAACTGAAAAATCAGTTTGCTTGATTACCACTTAGTGGTTTCACTATTCATCAAAAATTGAAGTTTTTCAGAAAATTACCAAAAATTCACCCTAAGCTATATTTGATATTCCGAATTCAAAAATGAAGTATATTTTACAAAATTAAAATCATATAAGTCACATTAATTAATTTAATAATTAATTCATGCTGCCAGAGCAAAAAGCGTGTTTTTACAAAACAATAAGTATCAAAAGATTGACACTAGTTTAAGTCTAATTTCAAAGTGAAATTGATTCCAATGACCAAAATTGGATAAAATGGTAAAAAGATATTCTAATTTCACTTCAAAACCAATTCAAAACATAATCTAATCATATAATTAAATTAGTTTAAAAAGCAGTTTTGATGTAAAATGCAGTATTTTTCACTATTCATTAAAAAATGAACATTGTCAGAAAAATACCAAAAATTCACACAAGGTAAATTTTGATGTCCCAATCATAAAGAATAAGTTTATTTTGACAAAAAAAGTTTATAAAATTTTCAAAATATAGATTCAAAAATGGTTTGCCATCAAAAGGCACTAAAACAATCTTTTATGAATATTAGTGTATTCCATGCATAAGATTGTATTTATTTTCATTTTAAGCCTCTATAACACTATCTTAATAATTAATAGACATAGATAAAAATATCTATTATTCATTACTTACTTGGGATGTTACAAGAATAATTGGTGTGTGAGTTATAAAAATCACAACCCAAATGTTTGAGTCACTAATATGAGATGTGGAATATATTTTTGATGTTTCTCATGACATTCTGAGATTCCAGGTTCCACCACAGTGTTTCCAGGGTAAACAAGGATTTATGATCTTGTCTATAAAAGTATAGATAAAATTAGTTGATTGGTTATGTCACTTATCCATTGATAGAATGTACATGAAAAATATTGAAACCAATTATTTATCAGGGTTATGAAAGAGTTATGAAAACAAAAATGTCTATATGATGAGTTTGGTTATGGGAGAAATGTTACAAGGATATGTTTTGTCTCTAGGGTAGTTTAGCTATTGATTTTGAATCTCAATCCCTATGCCATGTAATTTTGAATCAGGATTGGTGGTCTATAAATTGTTAAGTAATGAAATGTCACATTCCATCCATGAGAAAGGGTACAAAACACAGTTAAATAACAACAAGAATATTTAATCATCTTGGATAGATTGATATGCATTTTATAAGTAATCACTCAGAGTGATTGGATTGGGAGGCTGGTATAGGAAAATAATACAACAATCAGTTCATCCACCATGTGGTTTTGAGTGTTGTCGCGATGATGTCAAGGATCATAATGATTAGAAAGTATTTATGAAGAGTAGAACATATGGTTGATGGCCATAAGAACATTTTAATAATACATGAACATTCATGAATAGTCAAGAAATAGTTCACTTGAATCCAAATATAATTTCCATAGTCCGAGAAACCCATATCAGGAAGTGTGATTTGGAAAAAATGTAATGTCTATGAAGGGATCGATCACCCAAATATTTGTGCCACCTCGTTGAGAACATATTCCCGCATAGAGGATATGTGATTAATTGTTGATAAATCTTTTTTTAAAACCAGGGGGTCTAGTGGGAAAAAATCAGATTATATGAAGGACAAAAATTAGACCCTATAATATTTATTCCTTTTTCAGTTGTGAGATAATTTTTTCCAAATCACTTGATATGAAGGGTTTAGTGAGATTATACATGACTTTGTATTTTCCCTCCCATTACATGTTTTCAAACTGATATATTCTGTGTATCTTACACACTATGTTTATGTTTTTTGATATGTACTATTATAGGATAATGATTAATTTCATAATACATTGAACAATGTGTAGTCAATTTAAGATCATGATTCATATGGACAAAAAATTGGCGGTTTTACACATGAGATTAATTATGATATATATGGTGAAGGGCAGTCCAACATTCTTCAGATATAAAGATGTAATTTTTGTAAATCATGGATCAAGGTTCTCCAGTAAAGAGTAATGATCTTGGATATTCATACAGGGAATGGTTGATATCACTCTAAGGAATTGAGTTCAAACTCAATGACAACAAGATCATTATAACTAGAAATCCCATTATATTGGGCCAATATATTAATTGTTTTTTGGTCTCAAGTCCGTTTTCATAAATAGTAAGGTCAAAAAGAGAGATATCTTCTCATTTCCATGGGAAATTAATGGACTTTGGAAACCATAGGTTTTCTTGTTATGAAATGTGGTATATTGGATGTGGTTCTTCAAATGATAGAAGAAGAACCATGTACTCAGGTTGAAAAAAAAGGTCTCGTGTTCCCTTGATAGGGGATGAGAAATTTATGAGGATCTATATATATATATCGTCATATAGTGGGTTTGTATTCGGTATAGTTTAGCATCATGTGGTAATGAAATTCATCGTGCAATTTAATTTCATGTGGTAAGGATGTTTTTTCATGCAGGTTTAATGTCATGTGACTAAAGCATTTTTCATTCAGTTTAGAATGATTCAATATGGATTTACATTTATTTAAATTAATCTCAATGTGGTGAGATCATGGGAACTGTTGTGAATGGATGGAAATGTCAAAGTTGGAAGAAAGGGTAGAAGCTTAGGCATCACTATGTATATCATGAAAATGTGAATCCTTACAAATATACTTCTAAATGGCGATAATGTTTAATTTCATGTGCTGAGGTTAGGGATCCCCCAATGTGAAATGGTGGAATCATGGTTGATCCCATGAATTAATTATTGTTTTCACTGCATATCTCATGGTGATGGGAGTCATACCATATGTTTATCCTAATGATGCTCCATATGTAGGTCAGACCCGTATGCAAATAGTTGAGATATTTATATGGATCTAAAGTTACTAGAGACAGTTTTGGAAATTCGAGTATCTTTAAATATATTTTTAGGACATGAATATATTCGTAAATATTTTATAACTGGGAGATACTCTACATAGGTCTAGAACATATTTAGAGGTGGTCATTATAACCATTAAATTTTACAGTTGTGCATAGGACTGATGAACAATGAAGTAATATGTATAATGTGATTATATGAATCTAGACATTTTTAGTTCTTAAAGAATCAAGCAATTTAATATCATGTTATAAAAAAGAAGATGGATGGACATGGATAATTGGTGAAGTTTCAGCTTAGCCTGTGCATTGAAGTCTATCTGTCACTATGTATCTCATGAAAATGAGAATCAATCAACATGATGTTCTTAAAGAACAATACGGTATTATTTCATTTGGAATGTATAGGGTCTCCCTAACATGAAGAGGAATAGAGTGGCTAGAGGTGTTGTATAATACAATCACCAACTATATTGGTTCTTTATGGAGAGGCCCACAAGAGTGTTTTATTTCATGTCATCAATAAGAAATTAACTTTTATGTTTAACATCATATATTGAGTGCTCATGTTATGACTTCTATAGTATTGCATTCAGGACCAGGAAATTCTAGTCAATAGCTTTTCTGCCTTGTTTGTGTGGGGAATTCGTGATTACGGAGGGAATCCCTTACCGAAACTCCTAATCCCATGTAATCTATTGTCGTCATGAGAAAAAAATGACGATGATCCTTCCTCTAATTGTATTTTGAAATTTAATAGAAGGACATGTGAATTATCTATCATGTGATGGCTAGAATAAGATATAGTATTTTGGAGACCCTACGTATCCCATTGGGAATGAGAACATTTCAATATGTAGTTCAAGGAAACCCCTATAATGTAACATTATGTGGTAATGATGTGAGTGAATCGACAGGAATAGAGATGGGAATTATAAATATGTGTACTTTTACATCATTTTATATGGATTTTGGTCAACTGATTTGAAGGCAAAGGGGAATTAGGGATTCGTGTAGATTTACATCATGTGGTAATGCATTTTCCTTACATTTTAATGTCATGTGGTAAGGAAATTGGATAACTCTATGTGGAATGAAAGTAATCTGATGGTTATCCCCCAAACTACCGGTTCATGTGTCGATAAATATCATATGATAGCCAAAATTATTCCATATTTATTTTTTAAGAAACCGTCCAGTTTACATCATTCTGCTAGAATGAACACTATACACATTATTATCATGTGGGTAGGAAACATTTGTACAATTTAACATCATTTACTTAGGATGAATGATCATTTATACTCTAATATAGATTACCATTTTATGATATCTATACAAAGTATTTATTTCTAAATCTCTCATTGATTGATAGTGTGACATGCTCTCTATCCATAATGGCCAATGAGTAGGCTCTATTATAAAAACCATTTTATATCGCATAATTTTATTACCAAATTGGTTTCAATTTTGGGGTCTTCTTTATTGATATCATTGGAATTGTGAGAGATGAAAAAAAATAATTGATGGAATGATAAAAGGAGAAAAATTTTACAAACTGCTTGTACTATCTGATTTTGGTCTAACTCCAGGTTATGTTGTCTATGAAATTTGTTCTCATATTGTTGTTCCAATTAATCTAGATACTCTTTAAAATTTTCAACATCTATGATAACTTCACAAATGAAAATTCAGAGTGTAGAAAACTAATTGTATATTGGAAGCAATACGTCGGTCTAATACACCAATGAATATGGTGTTTCTTGTGTGTAAATATGGGTGGTGGTATGGTATGCAAACAAGGCATGGATGAGTTTTTCTATCCAAGATATATTATAAATGCTCACCATCATATGTATATTATTCAATATAGACTTATTGAAGGATTATATCTACCCATTTTTTCAGTGCATGTTAATGAGATGAGTGATTTTACTCTATATAATTCTCCTAGTAATGGATCTTCAACTCTAAGGAATAGAAAATTACGTAATTTTCCATCAATATTATGTGAGGCACCCTGAAACGATTCATGATATGGTACATAATGTTGATTATTATATTCTTAATAACATATTCATTGAGGTGTATTTCATCATACCATTTGAAAAAGAAGTCTGTAGTAGTGATGATGTGCTTTTACAACATAATTGTGGATCAGGTATATGGCCCCACAGCATCCTTCCCCATGCAATAACTGAACAATATTATTTAGTAGTATGTTGTAATTCTATGGGATGATTGATAAATATTTCATGACTCTGGATTGAATAAAATCTCTTGTTGAATTCCTCACAGTCTTGTATCATGTTATTTATAGTAGTATCCCAACCTTTTTATTAAATGGCAGAGCCTAGATCAATATTGGTGGGATCTATAAGAGCATGCATGGAATTCATCCATGATGGACTGAATAGCTCATTCTTCTATGCATCTAAGAGGGAATCCATCATAACATCAAATTTTGAGGGATTTATGATCATTAGGACCATCCTTTAATGTGGAATTTAATTAATGATGCCTAATCTTTCCCCTTTCAGATTAGTCTATTAAAAGATTTCAATTTGGGGATAGACAATTATGGGGTCCATCAATATAGGGGTGGTTGTTGGATCATCATGATATAGGGAGACTCTTACCTGATGAGTTTGTTAAATGTTTCATATGAAAATTTATTATAACATTCTTAAAAGAGTAATGTGGAATATTGCTTCCTCTTGATGAGCGTCATCTTGGATGGTGGATGCATTAGCCAGTGTGATTGCATGAGCATTCTATGATCAAAGAACATGATACAATGTTGGTTCAATTAGTATTTCTACCATCTGTCTCTTGACATAGCAAGTTATTGGGAGAGGTTCTTAGTTTTTTATTTTTTATTCCCCATTGATCAAATTTGTCCCCAATTACGAGTCCCCTTTTATATTTATGTATTCTATGTGCAGGTGTAGGGATAGTTCCGACCCAACAATGAGGGATTGACATTCTACCTCATTTTTTAGTACCTTCAGATAGTGAGAATGTATAGAGAAAAACATCTTTTTCTGTAGAGAAACACATAATCCCCAAAACCCCTACAAAGATCTTGGTTTTCATCATGCAACCAATATGCCTCTAGGTGGCACCATAAAAGTACATCTCCCATGACAGAGGCTTGTACTCGGCCTAGAATATCTCCTCTTATAGGATATCTACTTATTCTTGTGTATGTTCTCGGGTAAGATGTTCTATGAATAAATCAACCAAGGATTTCCCTTCAATTATATAATTGATATGAACAAAATGTAATATTTCTATAGAATGAAAACCCATCGATTCAAGCACCAAGTTTACATCAGATAACCAAGTTTATACTTATGTGGATTAGTACGAGTGAATAAGTGGACTTCATGGTGATATATGTAATGCCTCATATTTTTAACTAAAAATGTGTGCAAGGGAGTTCATATCTACATCAAAATATATAGTATCAATATATAGAATCATCCAATGGAGGTGTTAGAGTCTATTCAAAGTTGACATATCATTTTTCTATGTGATAAGGGAATCAAGTGACAGTTCCATAGTGTTCACATATTAGATTATTGGTCTCCCATCTAGCTAAGGCTTCATAATTGTTGGGTTTAGTAAGTATAGGTTGAGAATTATTTAGGAATTTATAATATAATAATCCTTTAGATTTAAAATTACAATATTCATTATCTTGTTGAAGGAATGTTTTTATAGCTAGGTTAGCTAGGAATCACCCAATATAGGCTAGGTGACCCTTGTGTCCACGTAGTTTTTGGAGATATCTATTGGGTGACATTTAAAAAATTTAACTAGTCTTTTTCAGATCAACCTCAAATTCCATGCTGGAGTACCACAATAACATTTTTCATTCCTGATGTTTCATCAAAAAACATTTTAGGGGATTCATCGTTATTTTCCGCTGTCAGTACTTATCAATTTTTGTTTTCGAGAAATGTGAATTGATCACTTCACTTTTGATATTTAACAAACAATACATCGACATAACACTATTCTATACATCCCATGATTGGATTAATGATATAATTCACCATGTGAGATAATATATCACTAGAGTTCCTTAATACCGTGTTCATGCCCTGATAGATTAATATCCCATTATTTTCTCCAAAGGAAGTGAATTTTTCATCTTTAGGGGCCATATTTATTATATTTTACCCTTAAAACCCATCCATTATTTAAATAGCATGGAGAACATGAATATCATCAGTCAAGTGTTCTGTGATTGATAATCAGTAATCATCATTTGGTAATTTTCGATTGATGTCTTTGAAGTCTATGCAACCCCTAATCAGGTCATTATATTTCATGATAAGTATGATTTTGTCAATCCATCTTGGGTATTTAACTTCTCATGAAATGTTTTCTTTTGTCAATGAGTCATATTTATCCTCTAAATTAGTTGAATAAGTGGGTTTCATCCTCATGGATTTTTGTTTGAAGCCCCAATGTTCATCTAGTAGTCTGATATGGTGTGTATCCATATAAGGATTCTTTCAATAAATCTATTTATAATTACAAGAGAAAATATAGTTATGTATCTTTATAAATGAGATTTATATCACATTACCATCGAGAGATAAGAGAACCAAATCATAATAGGATTCATGTTTTCTTCCATTCCATGATTTATCTATCTGATTTCATCTATGGTGGTGGAGATTCCTTCCTCGAATGCAAGATGGGTGTTCCTATTATCATCCCTCTATTCCTCCAATTATGATTATATAGAGGAATTTTTAGATGGTGTTGGAAATTTAGGAGGTTCACATTCACTATTAGTGTGAGGTGGGAATTAGAAGAGGCGTTATCATTCATTTGTATCTAAGACATCATAGAGAGATTCCAGTGCAGATTTCATTTTACACTATCTCTAAGGACAATAGGTGATTGGACCTCTAGGATAAGATTTTCCATCTAAACCAGATTAATGGGGAGCGGAAAATTTATTCACATCATACAATAGGGATTCATTTCTGAGGTTCCCAAGCCAATGTGAACTATAATCTATATACCATCATTATCCATTTGTTTCTTACCTTCCTTATTGTTCAAATATTCATCATAATATGTGTATCTACGAGTATAGATAGGGGAATTGTCCCCATGTAGTATTCCAACATTTCCATCGATGGGATACTTTAGATATAGATGAAATGTTTTAGGTACTATCAAGTATCTATGAATCTATAGCCTCTCGAGTAGGACATTATATGAGTTATCTTGATGGATAAACATGAACCCATAGTAATATGTGACTTATCCAGACATGTATACATGTTTTTATCAACTTGATATGACTTTTATCAGTTTTATCATACCCTCTAATCGTCAATTTTGTGTGATAAAGGTACCCTTTTGTATATCCCAAATGTAGTAGGGTTTTAATATTGATTATATTGATCCCAAAACTACAATCAAATAGAACCCTTTGATGATTAATATTTTTGAGTTTTCCTAAAACATATTATCAAATGAAATGTCCTTGAAGGATCTCATCCTTATCCAAGTCAATGAATGATTTTTGTCATGAAATTTAATATACATTGTCTCAAATCAATACACATCATCCAAATATACATAAATTTAAATCTACTTTGGGATACTTAAGCGTTCAACTAGTGAATCCCTAAGTTCTTATAAAATATGTAGTTCTTCAGGGATTGGGATTTTTGCTAATACATCATCTATCTATTTCCAAACATAAAAAATATATTCTAATGGGTGGCACTTCCTAGATGAATTTATCCTGGGAACACTATTCAAGAGCTAAATCATCCTAGATGGATTGTCCTGGTCCCATTGAAAAAGATGTGGGGATATCTTCTACAAGTGGTACAGCTCGCACTGGCCTTTCTTGGGGCTTAGATTGATTATATTAGATCTCCTTTGGGTGTTAAAGAAATAAAATTTGATATGGGAGACAATTATTGGAATCTTGGGCATATCCATGTCTCTTTAAGGAGAACATGAGTTCATTTCAATGAGTTTTATCAACATATATGTATTCCATGGGTGTATGATCGGAATATTTGTTTCGACCACATATATGTTATCCCATGTATCATCGATTTTGGGGAATTTGGCCTCTAATTCCCTCATTATTTGTGGGAAATTCATATTCAAGTGAATAATAATCATAAAAGAAGGGGTTCTATAACTGTATCACATAGAAAAAACAAAATATGATCTATTAATTGAATGAGGATTCCATTTGATGGGGAAACTATCTTAAAGTGGATATTTTAGGGATGTAATCTGCAAGGGAATGAGAATTAATTGAAAATGAATATGATTCCCCTTATTCAATTTTCTTATAGATTCTGGTGGTCACACCCACCTTTGTGAGGTACTTATAATGTTTCATTCACTGGTGGTGGAGCTATTGTGGTTCTGCACAATTGTGATTTGAGGGTGGAATGAACTCAACAAATTTTCATCTGATTCATCCAGTTGTTTTATAGTTGAATCAATCTAGTATATTATGGTCCATCCATATTTGGTAAAGGTACTATTCAGGACATTAAGGGCTTTGACCCCATTCTTTTTTCTAGGATGTAGATGCATGAGAAGTTTTCTTTCAAGGAATCCAAGAAATAACATCCGAATTTTTCATTTCATAAGGATCGTAAAATGTGAAATAATTCATCAAATACTAGATAATGAAGTTTATGATATGTTTTTTTCGGTCACATACCCCATCAATTGTAGAAAATAAGGATTTCATAAATTGTTATGAGGTGGATTATTATCCACCAATTCGGGATATGACTTCTTTTAGACTGACAAATTTCATATATCCCATACATGGATTCCATTAGAGAATCTTAGTACCAAATGAAATTATGTAACTATATTGGAACTAATTTTGGAAACATCCACATAGAGTGGTTGGGGCCGATTAGTCGGTCTATCCTTTGTCTCCCAATAATTATCAATTAGACATAAGACAAAATGATTACCCTAGAGAGGGAGAGGGTACCACTAAAACCATGGGATTTCATGTTTTCATTGACTTCCTCGTTTATTAGGACTAGATTCGGGATTCGAATCCAATATGATGCTCAGATTCTAATATTTTTTGGAAGATCAATTATAGGGGTTAAACATTCATCATTACTAGAATATGATGCCTACTTAGAATTTTTACCCTTTGTAGCTCTTCATTGAGTTGCTGGAGAGTTTTTATTTTAAACTCATCTTATGAAAAATATTCTACTATGGATGAATGATCAATAATTCTAGGTAGTGATTGTGATGTTCTATTCCAATCCCCTTAACATTGTTCTGTTGTGGAGGAAGAAACTCTATATTCAGTGTTGAAATATTTTGGAGTCTTTGTTTGATTAAATGAAAAAAAAAATTACTATGAGAAAACTATATCATCATGTTACTAAGTAACTAATCATCACAATCTCCCAGAATATCCCTGAAGAAGAATCACTTTGAGGACCACGATCAGATCTGTAGGCATCCTCACAAGGTTGAAACCCCATGGGACAACAATTACCCAGTCTTCACCCACCCGGGGGCTAGGATCCCCCCAAAACCATGGAGGTCACTACCTATAAAACTCGTGCAATGCAATTTTCCTATGTGGATCATCATCTGGTATTTCCAGCATTATTTTCTCTTCAACATGTGGTGGTATAGTGGGTAAAAAACAAAGAGATGATATATATGATACAAAACATGAGATGTTGTCTTTTCTCTTGTAGGATCATCCTCGAGATCATAAACTAGAATCCTGGTTATTTGTCTTCATGGAGGAATCTTGAAAAATAACAATATTTACAACAAACAGGGAGTATATATGAAGAGAGAACTAAAAAAATAAATTTAAAACACCGCCATTACTATATGACTCGACCACTAATATTTTCACTGAAACCAATTTTTTCATGTGTCGAGTCGAAAGGTAAGTGATATGTTCCTTGGTGTGTGTAAAAATCATCCATCACACCAACACTGGATTCACTGCATTGAAATCCTAAAACAAAAAACAAAACAATATTACCCCAAAACCAATTTCACCAACTCTAGTCCTATTGTATAACTAACTACTCAATACCACTCTATCAAAATCCAACCCAGTGAGGTCTGACCCTTGAGTACCCCAAGCCTGCCTCAAATAGTCCAGGGGTGGGTAACAAGTGCTGAGTAGGCACATCCCACAAATGGGAGGAATTATCTTAATATATATATGCACACATCTATATGCCGACAAAATTATGAAATGTAAAAAAATTTAAAACAATTATTTCATACATCTATGATACCACAATAGAATACCATAATAAAGTAATTAATGTGTAATGTGTGTCAATATAGTAGCCCAACAGAAATTTTAAAAGATTCCAACATTTCCCAAGGGAGTGGACTAATGTAAAATGAATTGCCCTATTAAAATAATTGGTATAACAAGCTCTAACTATGCTTTACTTACACTATATCCTCGCAATACACTATAATCGGATCTGTAGTCTTCATATGACATGACATGTGTGTCATGAAACCACGCAGGGGGTTTCAAACAATACCCATTAGAATACCCTCAAAAAACTAAACATGAATCACTAATTATAGTCTTTGAAATCTAATATACAAAAAAAAATTATATTAGAAACCCCAAGATATACTAAGGAACAACACCACGCCACCAGGAAGTCAACACAAACTGTCAGCCAGAGGATTCTGTTCAAATAAATGATTGTTCTGATAGAATCCAATGTAAAAGACATGTTATCATAGAAGCCACTCATAAATGAGGTCAAGATCATTGGGACCCACCCACAAAATCTCATTGGTCTCAAAATACCCTGATACGCAGATATGCCATTATGACTAGAACCACTAGGGGAGACCATAAACCGAATCTCGGTCAACCTACTACATAGAAGATTATATGCCAATGCCACCACAAAACCCACTAAAACAAACTTATATATGGAAAATCAACTCCATACATAAGGATGACACAATGATTTTAGAGACACCACCTAGGGAGAAAATATGATAGATGATCACACTTCTGTCTCATGGGGGACTATGGGAACTCTATAAGAGACTCATTATCTCAAGGGGATCAAATTTCTATGAAGTTGGTATGATGCCACATTGTACCATCAAGTGGATGGAGCAAGTGAATATTCACAACATATAAAGGTCTATTCTATAGAAATGCATATATAAATACACCCTTAATGGGAATACATGTCTTGTATTAGTAGTACATGTAATTTCCATCTATCCCCAGATCTTCCCATTTGGTAAATCCTAAAACAACAAGTAAATCTCAAAATACAGAACATGTAGAAATGATAGGAAAAATGTATAGATGACATGAATCCTATCTATGTTCCACTATCCTTGTCTTTGTATCACTGTTGGGACTGTGTACCAACCTATGTACACATGGACATGCATCTGTACCTTTGTCCATGGCTATGTACGAGTACAGGGAATACCACTTGATGTGTACAATTTCTAGTGTCAAAAAAAATATGACGTATAAACTGAGCATAAGGTATGTTCCACAAGTTGTGTGACCATGTCACACTACATGTGATGCTTAACTCTAACTGAAATGATTACGCCTAATCCTAGGGGTCTCATGTATCGAGTAATCATGAAAGACATGTTGTGTTAATAAGAATTTTCTAGATCCATGTGATCACCTTCTTCATCATACTGCATGCCTCTAGAGCTTCCCCCCTCATCCGAACACATATATTAAGGTCAAAAAATATTGGCCATCGACACTGGATAGAATCCAGTCTTGAATCTTCTTACAAAACAATCATTGGATCCATATCCATCGTCGCTTGTGAATACTTATAAGAATGGGAACCAAAAATCCATCTATTCCTCCAATGATGTTCCAAAGTTGATATCTCACCATGATCACATACTCAATCATACACACTCATGGTATAGATTGGCTTTACTATATAATAGTAATAGAATGATCCAATACTAGGTATTTAATAAAAACCGTGTTCTGAATAATATGATCCTGATGAATGTTTAAAAAATGGGAGAAGAAAACCACATTTTATAAGATGTGGTGAATGATCCTCAACCATTGATTTTTCATCATTGATTCTTTATTATAAAATAAGATGAATAAAGAGGAATAAACGAAAATAGGACATATAATTCCATTAATTTTAGTATTTTAATGATGCACATATCAATTCATATTTTTTCAATTGATCTGCATTCATCTGTGACTAAGAAAGGGGTTGGAAAACACATAATCAAACATTCTACCTATATTTTTAATTCATCAGTATTGATAAATGGTTATGTGTTGTTAAATTTAATGAGATCCCCAATCTCAATTGGAACAATGATCAGTGATCAACTCTTGATCCTTTATCATTCTCTATGAACACTCTCTTCTAATGGTTTGTAGGTCTCCAAGATTTAGTGGCCTACCCTAGGCCAAAACCTATTTCTATATTTTTATAGGTGAGTTGGACAGTAAATCAAATAAATATTATAATAAAATTTATATGTGTTTCATTAATTTGTGCCTATAGAGAAATTATACTTAAATCCTCATTAAAACAAAGTTTATGTTTCACTTATTGTAAAACCCAAATTCGGAAATCCTGAGTTCCCTCATATTTTGGATATGGGCCCCATTCTGGATTTGTTCCACAATTTCATAAAAAATAAACCCCTATGTTATTTAATATATTTAAAAATTTATAAACATATACTCTGGTTGCACTGGGTCTTGGAATTTCTATCCATCTCTACACATGGTGTTAAAAATAATCAACAAAATATTAAAAATTAATAAATATAAAATCTAGGTAATTACACCACATATTGTCCCATATTAAAAATGATTAAGCATTCTATATTGTTCAATACCTCCACTAAAACTATGAATGGTTTATTCTCAATGTTATTGACCTTCTGGTCCTGTCATAATACAATTCATTAAAGTCATAAGGTGTAATCCAGAAGTGGTTTCTCAATGAAGATGTGTAGCTATTATCTAGGTTCATTCAATATTATTTAAACATCTACCTCCAATAAATAGGGGAATAAATTATAAAATAAATAATAAATTATCATAAATATACTGAATTTTTTTATGGGTATGGAACAACCATTTTCCACCACTTTTCAATCCTATGGATCACAAAAATATTGTTCATCTGTACATTTGGATTACTACCATGAAAATGCGATGCATTTGGTTTTTCTTCACATATTCACCCAGTGGTTTATAATGTTAATTTTATTGGATATATATATGATATTTTTTATATTTATATAGTTTCATAATAGTATAATATTAATTAATTTTCTTTGGCTCCCTCAATAAAAAGTGGAATTATCACCCATTCATACATGTAAACTAATATTTCCTCAAAGTGATCTAATTAATTTTTTAGAAAACACTTCAAATGAATAGTTTTGAAAGAGTATATAATTTTCAAATATGATACCACTAATTTGAATTATGTTATCTAAATTATCATACCATTATCAAATAACAGGGAAAAACTTTTCTAAACCAAATCATGCATAAAAACAGAGTAGTTCAACTCAGAATATTGATTTACATAATGAAATTTAAATAATAAGATAAATAGTTATAATAGGTAAATCATATTATGTATGATATATAAGATTGTGGTTTTAGAATATATTTATATTATATATATATTTATTATACCCGAGGATTGAATGTGTACGAAGTAAGATGTAACGTCCTCGATTCTGGTGCAGCATAAAGGTTCCCTGTACCCAGGGGTCACAAGGCCTCCAGGGAATTTACCCAATTCCATAGGATGCCGACTAGTAGCGAGGTCCTTGGGTGTGATAGTGGGGAATCTATGCCTTCATTGGAAGATTAACACAAAGGAAAAAATAGTAAATAATATTGGAAGCAGTAATACAATACAACATAAGTAAACAACAGAATACTAATAATAAATATACAATTAGAGGACATAAATATATGATACATGTAACATAAGATTATGAATTATTCCAAACATTCAATAATGTTGTAAAATACAATACAAAACCCATGAACAAAAAAACATGCAAACTCCTACAACATCAGAAACATTATCTTGGTCCCGTGCCCTCCCACACCACCAGAAATCAAGTATCTGATATAGAAAGGTCCATTCCTTTATCTATACCTGCAAAAATATAATCTATTTGGATTAAAAACAACATGACCCAAAAAGGGTGTGAAATTAATCGTAGATGAAATCCACCAAGTGATCTATGCCTAATGGCCAGTGAGTATATATAGTAGGAAATAATGAAATATAAGAATGAAACATGGATTATTCAAGAGTAAATAGTCCAATAGTTTCCAATTAGATTAATTTTTATTTATTAATTATTCACACTATTGAAAAATGAAACCTTGTGATCGAGCCTCAACTCTATATCACCTATGTAATTAAAATATAGATGACATAGAATACAATCTAACTATTATGTAAGACTGAGTCCAAGCTTGTGGTTTGGCGTGGCGGACTCATCACAATCATAATTCCAATTATCACATTCACCCTCTAGGTGGATCACATAGTCTAACGACTATTTTCAAGTGTTCCAAAAGAATAAAATACTCTCTAAAGAAGAACTTATAGTTAATTCCCCCTATGGCCCTTTGATAATAAACTAGAGACTCTCTTAGGAAGAACTCAACATCCATTCGCCATGTTTCCTCATAATAGTATAGTATAGTCACTCTGAGGGAGAACTCCCAGCCAATATCCCCAATGGTCTCCCAATGTAAAATATAATAGACACTTTCAGGATGCCCTCCAATGTCAATTCCCCAAATGGTCTAACTACACCTGGTTCTCACAGCCCTGTGTAACACAATCGTACACAAATGATATCTAGCATCCCAATGTAATCTAAACTAGTAAAATTCTAAAAATCTACAATGAATACAAATGATTTTAACAAGGAGAAATATGAAATAAATTACAAACTAACATGAAAGGAAAGGAAACAAGGCCATCCTCATTTGCAACATAGAACAAATGTCCATAAACAATAAAAACATGAAAACACACCCACATGGTATACCGTAAACTTAAAAATTAGTATCACATATAAAAGAAACCCTTAATTTATCAATGAATATAAATAATATGTTAAAGGGGTTAATTCCATAAACCGAAATACTCGAATAGTGGGTAATCAGTACTTTTTAATATATAACTCAAAGAGAAACATAGAAAAGAAACAAACCAGCTATCTCAACATTGTATGGTGGAAACTCTTGAATTTAGACCCCTGAATCATCCTAGAACGTTTTAGATCAGCAAGATGGTAAAAAACATTCAACCTTGAATAACGCACAAGAGATAAAAAATTAGGAAGAGAGGATCAATAAGAAAGAATAACTCACCAATGGCATTCCAATGCACCCACCAGAGATCGAATCAGACCTTGGATGGAAAAACATTGGCTCGTACATTGATTTTTGATCCCGGAAAAATAAGGTTACAAGAATTGTGTTTTTGAGATGAGATGTGACCTCGCACCGACTCATCAATTGAAATGGAAAGTAAATGGAATTTTTATTAAATTCACATGTCTTGTACTAGCCGTAATTTTTCCCCTATTTAGGCAGCCCACATGACCATGTACTCGACTATTACCAGACCATTACATGGCTACCCATAGAAACCAGGTACACGTTGTGTAATTATAAGTACACGACGTGTACTCAAAAAAATTCCAAAATTTTCATTTTTCCTAAAAAATAAGAAATAAAGATCGATACTTGAAATGAAGATCCATGTTCTTAGAAACAACCCCCTTAACACAATTTATCCCTGAATTTCCCTTACAATGGTGGAAAAGAAGAAACATCAAATAAATCTGGCCACTATGACTGAACGTCCGCCTCCCTCTCCCAAGTCTTGTCCTATACCCACTTGTTCCTCCATTGAACCCATACAACATGAACATAATGTCCATGGAGAACCTTCATGTTGCAATCCACAATCCGAACAGTGTTCCCCCTGATGGATGAATCCACATCCAACTCAATCTTCTTGAGTTTAAAAATGTGATACGAGTCCGAAAAGTAGCATCATAGTTACGCAACGTGGAAGATGTCATGCATAACATCGTACATGTGAGTTAACTGAAGCCAATAGAATATAGGTCTAACTCATTCCAAATCCACAAACAATCTAACGAAGCTGAGTGAAAGCTTTCACTATCTCTCAATCCTATTATGAACCATAATTGATGGGACATGTATGAATACCTGAACTCCAAGCACGAGCATTAGAGTACGTCATCGACCTTCATCATGATATTTCTGGAGAAACTGTGGAGTATCCAACCTATTATAAATACACTCTACCTTCTCAGTTGTCTCCAAAACAATATGAGGTCATTGGATAACTACCTCTTTTATCTCCATCCAACATAGGGGTGATCAGTAAGCCCTATCATACAAAGCCTCATAAAGATACATCTGAATCATCGCCTAAAAACTATAATTTATGGAAAAAATATACTAGGGGTATGTGTCTCTCCCAAGGTCTCCTAAAATCTAAGATGCATGCTAAAATCATGTCCTCCAAAACCCGATTCATGTTCTCAGAATGGCCATCTGTTTGGGGATGTATGTTATACTCAAAAGAAACTGTATACCCAAAGCCCTCTATAGTCCCTCCTGACACGATATGCTAAATAACCTTCCCTGTATGACACAATTGAGTGATGAAACCCATGTAAACATACAATATCATAGATGTACAACCTTCCAAGATCATCAAAGCTAAAGGTTTCCTTGATCTGTATTAATTTTGAACCCTTAATGAGACTATCAATAACAACCCCTCAAACATCATTCCCTCATGTATACCTCGGTAAAACCATCACAAAATCCATCACAACATCATTCCACATCCACTCAATAATGGGAAACAGCTAAGAAAACTGTGATGGTCTCTAATTATTCACCTTTACCTACAGACGCATGGAACATCTCATCAAAAAACCGTGAAACCTCTCTTTATACCTGGCCACAAATACTTATGGTGTTGATCTCAATACATATTAGTGACAAATGGATGAAGAGCCCAAACTGAAGAATAAAAATCCTGCAAAAGCTTCTCATTTATCTGCACTGACACACAGAAGCATCCATGTAAATGGAAGACCTCATCCTCACATATGGTCCATCCACAATTATCATCATCTCTTGATACACACTATTATTGTAATAGGCCTTAGGTATTCAATAGATGCCTCATTCTCACTCGATCCAAAAGAGTATAGGAAACAGTTGTAGAAGAATGAAACATCTTCTCCTATCTGTCGCACACCTCTAAATGCATCTTAGAGAACCGAGCCATAAGATTTCACTCACTAATGTCCTCCTAAATCGTCTTTATATGAGTCCTCCTTGTCAACACATCATCCACATCATTGCCTTAACCAGGAGTGTAGGAAAGATCAATGTCAAAATACTGAAGGTATTGAACCTACCTCCACTATCTCAAATTCTTATCATGCAGAGTAAAGATATAATATAGATTTTTGTGGTCAGTGAACAACAAAAAATTCTCTCCCAATAGATAATGTCTCCAACAACGCAAATCATTCACGACTTCATCCAAGTCAAGATCATGTGTTGGGTTATTCTTCTCATGTGGCCTCAAATGTAGAGACCTATGACAAACGACTCCTTCCCCCTAAAAATGCATGACTCCTAGTCCAATCCCAGATGTATCATATTAATTAGTGTAACTCTTCCCCAACTCTAGAAAAATTAGTATCAGTGATGAAGTCAATATCCCCTTTAGCTCATGAAATGTTGAATCATAGGATTCTGTCCACAAGTACATCACACCATTCATTATCAGATCTGTTAGTGGTGCTGCTAAGCATGAAACGACTTTTATAAAGCATCTGGAGAAACCATATAGCCCCAGAAATCATTGTACCGAAAAGACGTTCTTGGACACCTCCGAAGAAAAATACTTCTATCAATTTCTCTATTTCTATTAATACATTCATCTCTTAGAAAACATTACACAAAAATTGAATTTGGTCATTCGAATAGTTAATTTTTTAGAGCTTGTCATATAAATGATGCTCTCCAAGTGTAATAAAAATGATCTCAAGATGGGTGGCATGGTGGTGCTGAGAGTGAGAGTACACTAATATATCATCCCCAAAAACTACCATAAATGAATCCATGAATGGATGGAATACTCGGTTCATTAGTTCCAAGAAACCCACATGCACAGTCGTGGGATAGAATGGAATAACGACATACTCTTATTGACCATACCAAATCTGAAATGTTGTAAGAGATATATCTAATAGCCTATCTGCAACTGATGATAACCGGATCTCTTGTCAATCTTCGAGAATACATAGGCTCCTTGAAGCTGATTATTGAGGTCATCCATCCATGGTAATCAATATCTGTTCCTAACTGTTATCTAGTTTAGCTTCCAATAGTCCATGCAATGTCTATGGGTACTGTCACCCTTCTTTTCAAACAGGACCGGTGATCCCCATGGAGAAGTGCTCGATTGGATGAACACCTTTTTATGAATGTCCTCTAATGGATTCATAATATCCTATAATTCTTGTGTAGGCATCATATAAGGAGAAATGGGCACTGATGCCTCCCCTGGCACAAGATCAATAGATAAATCAATATCTCATCCTAGAGTTGAACTCGAAAAGTAATTTGTAGTGACATCTCTGAAATGATCCACCATTGAACGAATGTCCATCTTCAAAGTCCCTTGGTCATCCAGATATAAACTAGAAATATGGGCTATAATTCCTCCAAACCCATGATTCTTGGGTCCCTCTCTTCTAACCTAGACATCCCACTCACCATAGTATAGGAATATACTTCCCCCTTTTGTTGTGGAACTTACCCTAGGAAGATAGGTGTCAACAATGTCCGGGAAGGATACCAACTAGTCCATTCCAAGAATAAAGTCAAATCATATCATCTCTATGACCAAGAGGTCCCACAAGAAGTTAATATAACCAATATCCATATGTAATTCCATGCACTGACGTACACGAGCTGTTATAATCCAAATAGAGAGTCTAGCTTCATAATATCCTAAAAAGAAAGGATATCGAGCCCAAGGATCCCCAAAATTGAAAAAAATATGAAACTATGAGATTACCTTGAATAAAAAAGAGAATAAGTTAAAAGTGTGGAAACTAGAATAGTACATATAACCCTAGAGGTACCAAGATCCAGGTCCTCCTAATCCTTCTCTAATGCAACAATCTAACTTGTACCGCGACCCAAATACTCTCCCTAACTTCCCGGAGGTTATTCACCCTACGGTCTCTGAAAACCTGTCACATAACTCCCATGGCCACCACCAACTACTTAGAAAGAACAACAAGATGAATTCTAGATCCCATACTAATGAGAAACGGGTGGTCCTGGTCCTATACATGGAGTAATATAAGAACCCCTATAACTAGCTACAGGTGAGAAAAAATGAACAAAATGTTGAAAATGCCGATCTTGTTGCATGCTCGACACTAAAATGGGTCTCTTGGGCACTGAAATCTCATATTCCCACTCTTCTCGCACTGGTAGAATACCACCTGGCTAACTGATGGAGTATCTCATCTACTCAGATCTCCATGCGTAGAATCCCTACGACGCTTCCTACTATTAGTCGGAGTAGTACCCACTATGGATGTTGAACCACCCTAGCTCACAGCTCTAGACACCCTGATATTACACTTATGGAACCATTCCTAGGTGACTATAGATGATGTGTATGTCATCCTGAAGTTGTTCACATGGGAATAGATGTCATTTTTGAGACCATCCTCAAACTTTCTATACGAAAATAACTCATCACCCCCCACATAATGTGTGTGAAGCTTTGTAGATTTTTCTAGTGAGAATCATACTCTATGACATAAAGAGTACCCTATTCTAGGACCATGTACTCTCGGTCTCAATCGGACCTCATGGTCTATGACTATAAATAGAAATGGAAGGTCCACTAGAACTCAGCCGAATACAAACTCGTTGGTGTCCCACCTGTGGTATCACATCCCACCATCTCATGGTAGAGTCTCAGAAGCATGTAGGATGGGAGATTCACTCTTTTATCAAGAGGTGTCTCGAGATGCTCAAATATATACATCCTGGATTCTAACAATGACTCTTCCGGGTATGTTCTTTCATCCCCTGTGAATGTGGGAGGATGCTAAAGTTGAAAATCCCACGTCAACTATGCCATAGATGGGGCCAGATGTGTTTCTCCCCTGGTAGGTCTGTATAAAACTCCTGAAGATTTTTCAGAATTGCGAATCAGCACCTGTGTCCAGTATAACAGCTGGTACCAAGTCAAGAAAAATTGGGGGATCTTTTCATATCCTGCAATCTACCATTTCTAGTGTCTGATCGTTGCACTATATCTAGAATTACACCAGGAGACGTATTAGTGGCATGACTCTATAAGTTCATGTGCACACCTAAGTTTATGATTATCATGGACTGAAACATAGAAGTGAAAGAAGGATCAAGGGAAGAAAACATTCTTGTTTTTTAAAAAACAGTTACATGGTGTTCATGCCCTCCACACAGAGTGTTTCCTTAATTTTTAACATGGCGTGTTCCTCTATCATTCCTGGTCATGTAACACCCCAACACATGGCGTGTTCCTACTCTAACATAGTGTGTACTTAAATATTTCCAACAAGTATAAGTTCTTCTACACAGAAAAACCACATGGTTCTCTCCTAGGTAATACTACATGGTGTGTTCACCCTATACATGGCATGTTCCACTTAAGACAAACCACTCATGTCATTAGTTACACAGTCAGTGACACAGTCAACTCTAAACGGTATGTATTAACATGATATGGCATTTAAAACCTTTTTTTCCATCCCTGAATATCTTCTCACACATTCAGTCACATAGTTAAAGACTACAGAATGTGTACATACAATACACATTGTGTACATAATAAAATATTTTTCTTCATGAAAAGAATATCACATGGCATGTGTTTATAACACCACATGTCATGTTTTCTAGGATTCTAGATAGTATACCCTTGAAACGTCTCTATAAACCTTCCTAACGTTATAAATATTACCTAGGAATGAAAACTTATGACATGTTTGGTCATATACTCCCAAAAATCATAGTTAGGCAACATTATTCATATCAAAAAAGGATAAAATTCGATGACAGTTCAAAGATGATCCACCCAATTCTGATCCAAGAGGGCCCATAACACCTCAGGGACCAATATTTGTTGTCCATCCAAATTAGAACTTAAATATTCCCATACAGTATCAAAATTTTAGATATGTTATCATATCTTATATCATAATTGCATGTATATATAGCACAATATCTATCATAATAGCATGCCATCAGTAATACACCCTAAATAGAATAACAAAAATGCATGAAATGTTATCCCTATCAAGTTCCTATATGATGCAAGTGATGGAATACCCTCATTTAAATGGGTGTCATAGAAACATAACCTCAATAAAATCAATGATGAAAGCATATTACAGTTGAATCACACTATGGTGAAATCATGTAAAACATAATAATTGGAAAGCCAAAAAATTGAAATATTTGAGGTAAATCGGTTTTCTATGTACACGGGGTAGCTTGTACCGGGACTAGATTATTACAATAATCATGTTACTCATTATCGTTATTTATATCTTAAAATAGTAATAAAACCTGGAAAATAACATGACCTCTAATACAACTTTTTATTGGAACGGATCTGGGTGTCGCCCAAAGGTGTCACATACCCGGTGGGTCACATTGCCTCAAGCGCATTTCCCCAAATGCTAGAGGCTACCAACAATAAGATAGGTGATTTTGTGTTATTGTGGGAAAAGTATACCCTCATTGAAAGAGTTACATAGTGGAAAATTATATTAACAGTAGTGGAAGAAATAATACCATACAATAAGAGTCAATAGAGGAAGACTGAAAGTAAATAAACAACTGAAGAACATATATAAATGATAAATGTATCATAAGTCTAGGAAAGCATCCAAGAAAGTCACATTGATGGAAAATGTAGTACTAAACCAAAATATAAAAGAAAAAAATAAACTCTTACATCTTCACAATCCTTATCTTCATCTCATGCTCTCCAACTCCATCTGCTATAATGTACCTAACGTAATAGAAAATTTCTATTATCTATAACTATAACCATATAATCTGTTTGGGTCAAAAAACAAGAACCAAATAGGGTGTGAGACAAATCCTAGTAGGCAATCACCAAAATATATGAGCCTATTTGTCAGGGATGATATATTGCCGAAAATTGTGAAAAAGAAGCTAGAAACTATGAGTAATCAACTGAATAAAGTCCAACAGTTTCAAATTACTTTCATATTCATTTATTAATTATTCAAACCATTGAATTATGAATCCATGGGATTTAACCCCATATATGTATACCCAGTGTAATAAACAACAGATTTCTTAAAAGGCCATTTAACGATCAAATATGAAAAAGTCATAGCTTGTGAGTTGTCTTGGGAGAATAATCACATTCATCATTCGATTTATCACATTGACCCTATGGGTTTATCACACAGTCTATCCCTAGGATAATGTGATCCAACAAAACATATATTCTATGAGGAAGCACTCACCGTCAATTTCTGCTATGGACTTTTATGATAAACTACTTACTCTCTGAGGAAGCACTCAACATTAATTCCCCATGTGGTCTTTTAACATTATACTATATACATTCTGAGGGATCTCTCACCGTCAATCCCTCCTATGGGCTCATAACATAAAATATAAAAAACACTCTGGGGAAGCCCTCAACATCAATCCCCCCTATGGTCTAACAACACTACATTCTCAAAGCTCTATGCAGTACAATCTTATATAAACAATATACAGTTGCCCAAAGTAATCTCAAACTACAACAAGGCTAAGAGGGTACAATTAAAACACATTTATTTAACAAGAATAATTAATAAATCAATTCCAAACTATCATTAAATGCATAGAAATAAGGAATTTATCATAGGAAACCTAGATCAATGATCTATAAATATTCGAACAATGAAACTCCCCCCTGGGGTGTCCCCTAAACATTCAAATTAGAATAATATATCAACCAAAACTCCTAATCTATCAATCAAACTATGTAATATGATAACATGGTTCAATTATTTAACACGAAATAAACAAATCATGGGTAATCAGGACTTAGGTATATATAACTCAAAGATAAACTCTCAATGGAAACAAACCGCCTGTCAGGAAATTGTACGATGAACACTCTTGAACATCTGCCATTGAATCATCCTAGAACATCATAGATATATAGAAATCTCAATAATGTTTAACCTAGTATAACCCATAAGATAGAAGGAATTAAGAAGAGAGGATCAAGAATAAGGAAGAACTTATTACTGGGATTCCAACACACCCACTAGAGTTTGAATCTGAACATGGATAGATAAATGGTGGATCAGACACTGATTATTGCTCTTAGTCGCTCCCAAACGAAACATGTTTAGAAGAATGGTGTTTTGGGAATAATACTCGACCCTGCTCCAACCCATCAATTAAAAAAGAAATCTACATTTCTTTTTAATTACTGTATATGTTATTTACCAAACTCAACTGGTCCCCGTTTTAGGTAGCCAATACAGCCATGTACTCGGCCATTACATGGACAGTACACAACTTCTACTAAATAAATTTTCAAAATATTCTTTTTTCCTAACAAAAACCCAATGTTATGATCCATACATAAAATGATTATACATGTTCTTATATAGGATGAGACATGAGATAAAGGTTCTTCATCCTAATAATGTTTCATTGAGATATGTTTGACATTATACACATATTTGTATTTATTAGGTGTAAATAATAATCCTTTAACATTCTATATCATTTATAATTTATAATTTATAAATCAATATAATTATATTTGAAATTCATATTATTTCATCTATGTTGTTTTGATTTAAATTTATCATTGTTGAATGGTATTCTGATCTGACATTTGTATTAATGAGACATATGAAAAATTTCCCACTTATTTCACTCCTGTTGTTATATAATGGACCTTATATATGATATTTCATGAATGAATTTATATAAAGGTTATCTAATGTTTCATTTTATGTTATTTATTTAATAGGGTATATGATTCAAATGTTTTAAAGTCAATAGTTTTTATTTTGAAATCTCATTTCATTTCAGGTATGCCTATGGAAAATTTATGTTGAGGGATATTTTACGAATCATATTCTTCAAACAGAATATATTTTATTCTCCTATGGTTATCCATAAAAGTTTCATGTAATATTACCATCTTCGTCTATTTGGAAATTAATCATATTTTGAATCATTTCTTATAAAAATAGCAATATTTCATCTTTGGTCAGCAATGTTTTCTTCCATATCCATATTTTTTTTAAAATATATTAAAGAATCTTCTTAATATTATCAAATGATTTCCTAAATTAATTTTTAAACATATATTAATTTAAATTAAAATTTTTAGAAAAATTATTACTATTTTCTAAATGAGGTGTTTTTTCCAATGGTGCTGAAGGAATATTTTTTATCATAATCCAAAGGAATGAATTTTCCCAATCTAAAAACTATAATTTATATTGAATATTACTTTTAAATATTCCATGGTATTTCCATATAAAATATTTCACTATGTATTATTAATAAATCTATTTTATATCCATAATTTCAAAATGAAATGTCAATTTTCATTATGAAATATTATATTGATATTTTAAATTTATTTTTCAAATATTATAACCGCAATTGTTGTTAATTATGTTTCATTTGGGATATCATTCTATGATACCATCCAATTCCATTATCTTGATATTTTATAATTATGATGTTATATAGATGATTATATTAATCTTTTTACTTTCTATGAGTTAATTGTGCTAAGATGATATCTTTATGAAACCTATTTATTTTCTATTGGTTATATGATGATGAAATGATGAATGTTTTTATAAAATTTTGGAATTTTTATTGTTTAATGTTATGTGGTCAGTGGGATTATTATTTATACACAATTCAATGGGTAAATATGACTATCTCATGAGATAAATATGCTATGTGTGAATATAATTTCCTGCTAAAAAAATTATTTGTGTACCTATTTTAATATAAATATATCTATGTATGGACCTAGTTTCCTATCCATAGATTTATATGTGGACATGAATTTTGGTCTATAACATTATGTGAGGACCTGATTTCATGTCCTTAACTGAATTAGTGAACTTGTAACTTTGTATACATGTTAAATACATTATAATCTTATACTTGTTCCACATTAATATGTTTTCTATAGGCTATCATGACTCGTTATTGATTATTGACGATTCTACACAATTACGATGAATTTATTTTGTCTTTTTGTTATGATGAGGCCTTATTCCACGACTCATGATTACGATCGATGGATTATTGGGTAATATTTTATATTTATATCACATGCTAAAATACCCTTATTCTCATGATATTTTCCATGACCCCCTCGAACCTAAAATATTGCAATGAGGATATATATATGATAACCCCTCGATTGAAACCTCTAGTATGCCCAATGTTGGTGGCTAGAACGTAAGTTATAAAAATATCTTATTATAGGAGGAATTAACCTCTATAAATTAAACATAATTAGGATATTGGATAAAAATCACCAAAAAATATAGAATACAATATAAATGTTAACCAAAAACTATTTCACTATGCATGAATAAATTAGAGCTAATACATATACAACTCTCCAAAAATAATGAAAAAAAGGAAATTCAATTCTAGAACTCAACAAAAGTTCCATCCTATTTAGAAATTTCTATAAAAGTCTGAAAACTAATCCTAAAAACATGAAATTTTGATTATATACGTTGGGAATGAATAACAAGTATACTTGTTATGGACATAACCACGGCCTCTTGTGCACATGTGAAAAGGGAATACAAAACTACTAGTGCACAAACAATAGAACTGAAAAGCATCTATACATGTAATCAAACCAAACCCATCCTCACTATATTTCACTCACCACATCATGAATCCAATATAATAATATGAAATTTATATATATAAAAAATCAAGGTCCCCTACATCTACATCCCCATAAATTTTCTACTCTGATTCCCTAACATTGAATTACTTATGCTCCAATCCTTTCAACATATACCATATCACATCAAACCATATCTCAAATAATGACACCTAGGAATTATAACAATTAAATCATATCCATATACACCTAGACCAATCATCCCATCAAATCACACCATTCCCATATACACATGGTCGAAACATCACACCCCAACCTGAACCAAGGAATTATGGTATAATGCACATGAAGTACACCAACCATGTGCCCCCCTCCTTCCACACATGAACCCTAAACCATATCAAATCATGACACATCATGTCTCAATCATAGTAACAGTTACCGACGCTTCACATCACAACAAATATCTCTTGTAGACAGTTTGACCATAATATCACTTCAAAAGGAATAGAAATAGAGTGGGTGTAACAAACCATTCATATCACTACCATATAGGTTGTTAGGTAAAACACCAAACACCATTCAACTATGATAATTGGAATTGTTATCTAAAATTATTGGAGAGAATATAAAATAAAATAAACACACATGGTATATTGATATTTCACAATAACCAAACTATGGGTTTACATAAATGCACTAGACCAAAACACCTTATTTTAATGGCACAACACATAGACTATCTCAGCTCCTACAACCACTATAATAAAATGAACACAGTCACCACACAAGCCAGAAAAATTGAATATACTGAGTTACCAGTGTATCCACATTTTATAATTATCCATTTCATTTCACATTACACTATTCTTTCATTTATTTGTTTTGGTTATCCAATTACAAAACATGAATTCCCAAAACATAACATTTATCAACCTGCCATTGTTGTTCCCTTTATCATTATGATTCATCCCCTGGATAACCAAGAAACTATCCCAACCATGTCATTCTACAACTAGACCAACTCACAAAACCACCACCACTACAACACACATCCATTATAGTCATCATGTCACATCACCCAAATCATACCACAACACAATCATCCTATAATTCTCTGACGAAACTGCCCAAAATTCCACTACATCACAACCACTACACCACAATCACTATGAAAAAACTATTATTCCACAACTACTACACCACAAAAACTTCACCACAACCACTACAACACAACAGTACACCACAACCTCATTTCACAACATTTCATTGCAACACAAATCACATCCATTATAACCAAACAATTCATCACTACCCCACGCACTACAAAACCAAAAAATACTTAACATCACTAAACAACCACGCAAACCATATTGGGAAAAAACAAACATAAATGCAAAACAACAACACAAGCTAGACCCCAAAAGTATTTAGTGGAATTGAAACAGATCTTATTTATTTGGAAAGGGTATTATAACACAATCTCAACATCCAATGGAAACCAATTATTACCCAAATATATGTTCATTAATCATTTATTTAGGGTTTGATAACATAAAAAAAGAGCAAGGGTTCTTTATAGTATACCAAATACAATTTTAACATGGCCCCTAATAGCCACTATTTTCATAATTGGAAATTATAATGAATATTAAAATCAACAAAATATATCAAATCAGTAAAGCCTACAACAAATCCCCATACCCATCAAATTTATACATGATAATTAATTATTTATAATTTTAAACCCTATTATCCAACCAAATGTTGGAAAAAGAATGTCGATCAGCCACATAACACAAAAAAGGGGATAAATGAGGATTCCATTCCTCAAAGATGATTTATGATCACATTTCACACTACATGGTGAAGAATAAACTTCCTTGGAACCATTTATATATAGTGAAATCATGGATAAATATAAAAACATAGTTATTTTTGTCAAAAACACAACACATTCACACCCAAAATACATGCACCAACATAGTTGATCTCCAAAGAATAACAGAAGGAATACCACAAGAACGGGAGGGCATCTAACCATAAATCACCAATTTAAATCCATTAGAACATGATGAAAATGAACTAGATAAGAGGGATAAAATATTTCCTCAAGGTTATTATGGTTCATCCAGAATGTGATAGAGATATAGGTATGGTTGAATGAATGGAAAATGTCTTAATGGGTTATAAAAAAAATCTCACAACCTTACAATTTATCATCGTGTAACACATTCATGAAGTGTATTCCCATTTTTTATAATGTTCTCAAAAAATCACGCGACGTTGGACTTCCATTAATTATATGTCGTGTACAACATACCTAATGTGAATTCATTTCATGGTTAAATAAATACAACATAGATTATATGAGTTGAGAAGAACAAACAATCCTTGAATCAGTAATCCATGGAATATAGACCATTAATTCCGTGAATATCATACCATAGTGTTTCTGCAGCTCCAAACACCATGAAAATTCTTATATCCGCCTATAAAAAACCTATAACACTCTCAAAACGTCTTATATTATCCTATAGAACAATTCCAACACCCCAAACTAAAAATTTAAGGGATTGGGATGGAAAAAAACATTGCACTAGAAAACAATAAAATGTTTATATCTTATGAGAATCCAAAACCATGATTAGAATAAAGTGGTTTTGAACAACCACCCCGCAATATACCTCTCAATGATATCATTAATATTGAATTCTTTCACTATTGAAAGGAAGAAACAATATACCCATGAATCAAGATACATATCTACATAATAACCTCCTACAAGACAGAACACTACATCATAAAAAATCTTACACAACTACCAGTTTTCCACATTACCATCACACAACCACAAAATATACAGCATAACCGCCTTCTTTTACCAAAACACATCAATATTACTATCATACATATTAGGTAATTCCATCTTCACAGTCAGTATATCATCTGTTTTAGGAAACATTGACTCACACTAACTGTTCTAATCACATTAAGGTCTAACATTTCATGAATATGATTCATGTCCACAAATTTTTATATGTTGACACAATTTTGTCAAAAAAATACATTAAGTAAAAAACATATCTCAAAACAAAACATGATCGCTTAATCAGATAATAAAATACAAATGCGAATAGAAAAACTGAAAAAAAAACCCTAGGTATTGGGCACACATTATTCTATCTCTCTCATAAAAACTCTTCTCAATGAAACCATGCCTCCACAATAAAGAAATAGGAAACTATGGTTTCCATATAGAACCTTATCTTGATGATCCAGGATCTCTAATTTTTTTCTAAAAATGTCATATCTTCCATGATATCCAACTCTACTTAATAAATTAAATGATATTCATTGTGAATATTGTAATTAAACTGATACATGTAGATATTGTTGTGGATCCTATATAACAATAGTGTAAATTCAATTTGATACACCACCTCACAAACATACTTTAACACCTAAAAAGTATCAAAATGATAGGTAGAATGCTTATTCTCCTACTAAAAATTCAAGTCACATTTTAAAGGGTGACTATAAAGAACACGATGTCTCTCATATCAGTATCCAATAGCCTTAGTCTATGGTCATCATAGGCCTTATGATTTTCCAACACCCTAATCATTTGTTCAATAACTAACTAGATTATCTAGGTCATTATATAAACCACATTATGACTAAGAATTGATAACCCTCCAACCTTTATCTTGGTCAATGGAGAGAGTTATAAATATTTTTCTATGGGAATTGGAAAAGATTTATGTGTTAGTCACATGACCCTCAAAGTCCATGATACATATCCACAACATGTCATCATCTTCCAGGATGGTCCACCCCATCTTCTCATCTGTTTAATGGTGTAAATAAATGTGATGGTACAATTAAATGCTAAAAGTATGTAATAATCTACTCCAGAATTGAGAGTCAAAATGAGGATCACATTCATTGATTATGGTCTTTAGATCCTCACAATGACTAGCCAGATCTTCTTGCATACCACCTTTCAAAAACATACATGCCACTTGACTCACAAATCACCGGGAAGTGATATGATTTATTTCAGTTAGTCCATTATCACCAAAAACAAATCCCATACACCTTGAGATTAGGTGATACCTGTATGAAATGACATTGAGATGTATTATCATTTACACATGGCGATATCTAAGGAATCACACAAAAAACATATAATGTAGTTGATCACATTCATCTATAGAAAAACATAACATTTTTCAACAAAACTATATTATTGACCATTTCATCCTAAACCACCAAATCTATATCCCTAATCCATGGAAAATATATTTCACTTAGGGATATAAATATATATTTGAAATATTAAAATCATGAAGAAATGACTCATGTATCACATATGAGACAAATAACCACCTTTGGAACAACACCTAGTTTCTTTAATAGTATGAACATCTCTCAAGAGCTTCACAATAGAAAACACAATGTCACAACACCACCTCCTCTGAGTATCCCCACAGGGACTCATCAATCTATTTCATTATCGATGACTCCTTGGTCATATGGTGAAGGAAAACTCGTAAAAAAATATCTTTTATGTCATTATGAATTGTTGAATGATACTCTATTCCTTTCCAAACATCCATAGATTCTAGAGAGACATCTTCTTGCACTTCTGAATCAACACATCAACAACTATATTACACTTCTCTAGGGTGTAAGAGATCTCAAAATTTAAATAAGAAATAAAATACATCCACCTCCACAAACATATATTAATATTTCCTTGAGATAAAAACTTTATCATTCTCTTGGGGTCTATAAAATCCAAAAAAAACACTCACTGATCTAGTAATACATCTACGATTTAGTACAAAAATAAACGATCCTCTCACTAGATAACTGTAATAATTGTTATGGTCATATATATTTATCTTCCTAGACCCATAAAAGAGCACATGTATCTACTATATCAATATATATCCCATGACTGGAACTGATAAATCATATAAAACATCAAACAACACACCCTCCTTAGGCAACTGAAGAATTATTGAACTAAGTAACCTCACCATTTGTTAGAAAAACACTCCTTGACACTAATATGTCCAGAGAAAATTCATGTCCATCACTTGAATTTGTGTTTGTGCAGTAGAAAAATTTATGAAATTGGGTAAAAGTCTTTAATAATTTCTCATGATATAGAGAAAATTTATAACCTCTACCATATTATTGGATGTTAACCTTCAAACCAAAAGTCCAAGGATGCACACCACTTGTGTCTATAAATCACTGTTGGAAAACTTCTTATAAATTTTGTGGTGACTATGAAATTTAAAACATCCCTAATATTCTTAAAAATTTCCTTCTCAAACATTGAGTAGACCAATTTATCATCAATTAATACAAGGATGAATCAACGAAGGAACTCCAGAATCATGCTGTTCATATTCCTTACGTACTTTGATGGTGCATTCCTAAAACCAAATGACATGATTAAAAAATCAATGTGTTTATAGCTTCATCAAATGGAATTCTTCTGAACATCATCATCATACACACACAAATTGTGATATCTAGAATATAGATCGATCATGAAGATAAAACTAGACCATATCAACTGGTTTAATTGGTCATAGATCATTTAAGGATGGTATCGTTTATAGATTTTCACCAAATTCAACATCCTGTAGTCTATACAAAACCATATAATAACATCTTCATTCTTGGATATGAACACCATATATCCCCATGGTTACACCCTTTTTTGGATGAAACCCCTCCTCACAATACCATTCACATATAGACTCAAATTGTGTAACTCCTTGGTCATAATCAAACAAGATGAAATAAAGATCAGGGATGCACCTAGGGGAAACTCTATCCTAAAATCTTTGTCACATAAAGTGGGTAGTTCAATATCCACATTTGGGAAAACATACATGAACTCCTATAAAACCATGGGAACACTACTTAAAAAATATTCTACTAATATCTCCACCTAATAAGAAAAGATAAGATTCAATTTTCTATATCTCAATTGAACACTGTTCTCACCAATGAACACCTCTCCCTAGCCCTACACATCGACAAAAAAATTTATTTCCAAAATAAAATGATTATTGAATTCATATAGGAAAAAAACTATACCACGTATAATAAAATATTATATTATATGTAGTATTAAAAATATCCCCACTAACTGGTGGTACCCATTCACATGTATATATTCCCAACACACATAAATCATGGAATCCTGACCTAAAACTGTTGTATTTAAAAATAGGGGAACTAAAATCTTCTTGACATATAGAAAAAACATGCAGACTAAAAATATTGGTAAAATGTATTCGGATTCTACAAAAAAAATAACACATAGGGGTGTATGGTAAACTTATCATACCTCAAATAACTCTAGGCTCTAATGGCTATACTGCCCCTAATGTGAGAATCTCACCATTCTGAGCTCTAATTCCACTATAATTCTGACCCCCATCACATTGATCTATCCTAGGTCCCTATGTATGAGAACAAAAATGAGGTTTCCATCAACTATGAATACCAACTCTCATCTACATAACAATAACTTGATGTCCCTAGTACTGAAACTTCTTCAGGGGCAATTGTTGCAATTGAAATTGTGTAGAAACTCCAATATTAGACCGAAATCCATGAGTATTCAATCATTGTGCATTGTAGTGACCATATCTAAAAAATATATGGAAAAAGGGAGAAATAATAGATGTATATCATGAAACACCCATCCTTAATGGTTTTGACATAAAATATTAATGCCAGTTCCCCAATTAATTAAACTCTGACTGCCTAAAAACCCAAAACCCACTTCTGATATCTCACCCCCTCAAAGAAACCTTCTAGCCTCCATGATATGTCTCAACTCAGAAGCAAAGGAATCCACTCGATAGACTAATCATTTTTATTCACCACTAGATACTTCTAGAGTCAAAATGGTGTGACTGCATTCTTAATCAATGGAAGAAAACCCTCCTTCAGATGCCACACTATAGACTCCCCATCTGAAAAATATATATTAAAATTTAAAATAGATCCTTTAACCTATTCCAAGCATCTGAACACTATGAATACATTTATAAAGGGAGTTAAGGACCTACCTATTTGAATGTGTCATCATAGGTGGAAGAAACTCTACCTAAAACTCCCCACGAATGTCGTGCCACAATACATCAACATCATTTTGGTCATATATAAACAAAATTCACTGCTTATGTGTACATACCTATATATTCTAAACTCCCATAGTACGTAAAAAACACCTCACACTCATATAAAAACAAATTTTATGTCAACCTAATACATCTATAATTGTATATTTAGATCAGATATTTTTCCTTCATAAATACCAAAACTCATCTAATGAAAGGAATGAAAACCCATCTACCATTCCTCAACATCCCCCATAATGTAAATATAATGATGATCAACCATATCATTTTTTTAACGTCAACCATAAGAGAAACTCTAAAACAATGAACCACACCCTTTCCTTATAATAAAGAGAACATCTTAAGCCAAGTATCATGGAATTTTTTTTATCAAATATTATTTATTTAATTAACATTATTTTTACAAAAAAATAATAAAAAAATACATGTTATGATGATTCATTTAAATCTCATATTCCTTTACCCTTCTATTAGGGACACCTCACATGTTCTTTCAATAAGTCGAAATTCCATGCACTAGATCACGACGACCTCTAAAATATCATATCCTATCTTGTCTCCCTAGACTACATCACAAACCTAGGAAAATTGGAACTGTTTTAATACCAACCAATGTATGATAAAGGTTCTTAAAACCAAACACCTTCATGTATAATGAAAAATTATTTTATAGAACATTGACATAACCCCCTACCACCAATAATACCACAATGTGGAGAGTGAGATGATAGCCTCTATGTCACCCCTTCAATCAGACCAAGGTTGTTGACTAGTATTGATGGTATATAAAACAAATAGTATGGGAGGAATTACTATCTAATAATGATATTTTTTCTGGAGGTTGGATAAAAAATCACCAAATAACTATAGAAGACAATATAATGATAAATCAAAAACCATCACACAATGCCTAAATAATGTAGAACAGACACATACAAATGTCTCAACAAGTTAATACAAAAACATTATATTGTAGTGACTCAAAAAAAGCACTATCCCCACATGTAATATCTATATCGACCACTGAAATACTCATGGTATAAAAAAAATAATTTATATACATAGCGTGAGAATAACTATTATACTCAGTATAGACATAACCTAGGCCTCAATTAAATATGTGAAACGTGGACACTAATGCTCTCATGAAAAAAAGAATATATATTAAACATGAAATCAAGTCATCAAACCCAACCAAAACTCATCCTGGATCACTCAATGAATCATGCTCTATAATAATAATATTGCATCCACTTCATCACAATCCAGGCTTCCACACATCCCCTTACATGCATATTATCCACTCTTACACCCCCTCGCTAATATTTTTAGGCGCAAATACCTTCTACACATAATATATCCCATCACATAACATCCCTCTCATAGAAACATGTACAAAATATCACATCACATACCACCCATAGACACATGGTCCAAACATTACATCAAATCACATCCCACCCCAGACTCCTAAGCCACACATGACTTCACCACCATAAACATAGAAATAGGGTTTCATGAACTTGATGTACATTAAATTCATTTCTTCCTACAACATATGACCCCCACCACATATCACATAACACCACGACATGACTTTTCTCTACACACATGGGTTGAAACATCACATCACATCACATCATTCACCTTGAAACCTACATTATCACATTCCTAATAACAAAAGAGTGTGGGAGTGAATAACCATACATCCATATCATAAAAATCCTATATGTTGGGGAAACACCCAATACTCATCACTACTAAGAATAGATAATGTTATAAAACTCGGGTGAAGTGAGTATAAAATAACATAAACAAACATGGTGTATATATATATATATTAACTCCAAAACTATGGGTTCACATCAACTACACTAACTCTCAAAACATTACTACCATTGAAAAAAAATATCAACCATCACAACAAATTCCACCACCATTTGCAAAACCAGGGAATAAACACATAATCCAAAAAACACTTCCCACATTCAGTAATAAGTTTTTACACATTTTTTAATTATCTAATTCATTTGACATTACACAATTTATTCATTTGTTTAGTTTAGTTATAAAATTACCAAACAAAAATTTTCAAACCATTCCATATATCTACAATACTATTTTTCAATATATCCTCATACTTCATTCTATGAATACATGGGAAACAATCTCAACCATGCCAAACTAAGATTACCCAAACTAACAAAACCACAACCAAAACACCAAAATCCACCATAGTCATCATGTACATCTCACAACACAACTTCTATATAACAATTTCACCACACACCATAACAAAAGCACTACACCACAACCACTATTCCATTACCACATCAACACAACCACTGTACCACAACCACTATGACACAACCACTACAGGACAACCACTATTTCATAACATCTATGCCACAACCTCATTACACAACATCTAATTACTACCTATATCATAACCTTACATACCAAAAACCACATCATTGACCACAAACTACACAATCCATCCGACCAAAAACAACCCAACAGAAAAACCATAACTATGCTGGGGAAAAAGACAATCACAAAAACAAAACAGAAATAGAACTCAGATTCTATAATTATTTAGGGGTATTATCGCATATCATATTTATTTAGGGTGCGATAACAAAACAAAAAATGAATGTCATTATAATATAAAAACTATAGTGAAAATACGACCCCTAATATAATCTATTTTTAGAAATGGAAACATGAATGCATAATAATATCAAGAACATATATTAAATAATTAATGTATGTGATGACTCAATATTCCCATAAATTAATTTATGTAAAGTAATTATCTCAGTTAAAAAACCTATAATATCCAACCAACACTACAAGAAAATCACCTTGTAATATTGATTTATTGACTATTTGGTGAAGGTTTAAGCCTCCGCTAAATAGTTCTAAGACAATTTCATAAAAACTCTACAAAAATTGGTGTCAACGTCCTACACATAGTGGTTCCCTCTATGTAGCATCTTTTTTTGTAAGAACCATAGAAATGGTATTTATTTTTATTTTTCTATATTGTAGTGGATGATTAAAGACCAAAACATTAACTATATTTTAGCAGTGGTGTTAACGGAAATAAAAATAAAAATCCATTTTTGAAAATGAACCACCACTAAAAGAGAGAAAATCACTGCTAAATAAATGTTTGTCATACTTAGTGGTGATTTTAGCATCTTCCCACAAAAATATTTCATATTTCAAAGGGGGTTAAAGATACTATAGAATTAAAAAACATTATTTATTAATATATTAAACAAAGAATATATGATAAATTACAAAAAAATGTTTTGAAGAATCCAAAGCCACAGAAAAAACCCTGAATAAACAATGCATAGAATCACAAAACAAATGAAAAACATGATAATCTGGGAACACATAAATCAGATTACAAAAAATATACACATATAGAATGATTCACCAATATATAATAATAGTACACATCTACAATGCACATATTAGATCACTCGTCTTGGTCCACTCTATGCCACAAATGATTCATGTAAAATCACTCTCCACTAATAACTAGATGATTGTGAATATTCATAATTTACATCAATATTATTTTATTAATATAATATTTAAAATTGAATAATTAAAATTAAATCTATAGATTATATACCTATTTATTTTAATTTAAATCAATATAATAATTAAAACTAGTTATACAGTAAATTTATGATCTTCTTATTCTGGAAAATTACATTCCATCAAAAACCCTTTTTCAACATGTTTTTACTGTTTTTTATAAATTTAATTCTACAAAAAATCCAACGTATGTTAGAGAAAATGGATTACATAATTTTTTATAAAAATAAATAATCATAGGTAATAATATTAAATTTATTTTTTGACATTATAAATATTAGAAATAGTAATAAATATGATACTTTGAGTAATGGTAAAACTGGCATTTTGAAGGGTAAATAAAAAAGTTAATGATTAATATTACCTACATAATTTTATGAGTTCCATTCTATGTCCATATTTCTATCTTTTTCACCATAATTTGTATATTTTTTTTATTAGACACATTTCAATGAAAATTACATATATAATAATTTATGAAAAGTAAAAAACAAAAAATAACCTTCCTTACATTTAATTTCAATAATAATTTAGGGGATGGATAAAAACAACCAATTTTTAGTTCAAAAAAAATTTAAAATTATTTTTTTATCATCCAAATTCTTATATACATTTTTTTGACGAAATAATTACCTTAAGAGGTTACACAGCCCCAATGAAATTATCATATAATTAATAGAAAAATAAAATAAATGATTTCAATAATATTATGAAAAATATAATTTAAATTAATTATTATGTTCCATGAATTTTTTAAATAGTTATAAAATTTTATAAGTTTTTTAACTTAATATATTCAAAATCCAACTTCTTATTGAAATTTTAATATAATATTTATTGAATAGAGTGAAAATTGAAATTAATGATATTTTAAATTAAATAATATCTTATGAAATGAATTTTAATTCCTAAAAATAATAAATCTAGAAAAATAAATTATATATTTGGGCTAATATAAACTATTATCCTTACATTGGACTTTTTTCCTTTTATTATAACTTCCTTGAACCCTAAATATTAAAAATAAGTTTATTGTTGTAATTGAAAAATTGGTAAAAAGGGGTGAAAATAAATAGATAAGTGTGAAAATATCTACTATTCATGTCTAAATTTTATTGGATAATAGGATTTTAACTAACACTAATATTATTTTAGAAAACATCGTAATTATTTTTCATTTCAATGAGATAATTAATTTATATTAATTTAGTAATTTATGAAATATAATGAGTTCTCTCCCATGTCTCTTAAAATGGCTCTTCGTATCCTCATCTCATCACAAATAAAATTATTTTTTTGATCTTCCATGAACTGCCAAAATAACATCATTAAATCTGTTCACATATCTGATATTACTTAGTTTGATCATAAAATTTAAAATGAATCATTTGGTTAAAATCATAAGAGGTTGTCTGAAGAATAGGTATAGTTCTTAGTATAGTGCATTCTTTTTTTAACATCTTATACCTCCTTAAAATATATTTAAAACATGGAGAAATAATTTCAAAATTATCATCCGCCTACTAACATGTTGTAATGTTAATTTTATAACCTATATCAATATCCTCTATTATAAAATTAGGAATAATCCCATTGTTTGTTTGGAAGAGGACTACCACCTCATAAACCAATGTAGTTTGTTTTTGTAACACACCAACCCTAGTTTCCCAGAGTCGGTTCATTATTATGTAACATTAGCATGATACAAGAATTCATGTCCCGAAGGACCAATTAGTTTAGTAGCATTTAATGTACTAGATACATGGATATGTTCTAAATTACAATATGAAATAAAAAACACCCACATTTGGATTCTTGTGAACACATTCATCTCCATTATACTATCTATGTAGGTCATTCATAATATACATCATCACATCATAGGAAAAATAAAACATATAAATGGGTGAGCTCAGGTGATGTGTAAAGATAAATATATAGTGGAATCTTTCATAAATAAGTATAATCATTTAAGGAAATGTATAAAACTAAAAATCCAACCATTTAAACTTAAACACTATAAGAATATGGAATGTAAAAACCAAATAATTCCATTTATTTACTCAAATTGATATTCTACTAGTTGAATAATCACATGCAATATAAATAGGCAATTTCATAACGATAGAATGGATAAGGCTAGACATCATAACCACATAGTTAAGGCCGTGTTCCAAGACTACAAATAATATTTTTTAAACACATTGTTCCAAGACAATAGTTTGTCTTATAAATCCTACCGAGAGCTATAGTGGGCTCCACCAGTCACTTACTAAGTCCAATGCATTCTTCATATTTAAATTTTGGAACATAACATAATCATTCATACTTAAAATAGCCTATGAAATGATAATATTTTATCCATAAACCATGAATGGTATAAAAAAACACATCCATATTCAAACATATCACAATACCATCAATACAATATGGACGATTGTATCCTAATAAATCATCTTCAAACTAATGTAAAATCCATCAAAGGAAGTTGACATATATGAAATCAAAACTATTTGAGAAAATATCTATTTATTATGAAATAATTTAAATGTTACATAATTATAATAGAAAAAATTTATTTTGAAAATATTATTCTAATATTATTATGGAAGCATCAATGATGTTGTAACATTAGAAAATAGCAGCACCTGCCATATAGGTTAAAAAACAATCATCCCTTAATTTTATTGAAATGGTCGTAAAGGACCATGTTTGAAAAAAGAAAGATGGATTCCTCGGTAAACATTTTTTAAAATTCAAACAATATTATAAATTAAATTAACCCATAGTCTAGGTAATAGTAAAAATGTTTTGAAATAAATTATTTGGATACATGGATGTGGATGATAAAGAGGTCCTAATAGATACTCACATATAACAACATCAGATAATGAGGTGATTCTATAATTAACCCTTACCATGTACATTTAATTTATCAACGGTATGTTAAACTCTTGTATAATAGTTAAATAATTTATATTAAATTATAAAAGAACCACATACATATGTATGATAACATATACGATCTTCTAATAATGTTTTGTTAATAATATGTCAGTAGTATCATTGTTTCAGGTGTTAACTACTTAATTTTCAATTATATGTTTTGTTACCTGAGTCATGTTTGATATAGATAGGATGTATTTGATTCATATCCAAAATTATATTATGTTCTATAAAAATTATTTTAATTCATAATTTGAATATTATTCTTGAATGGTTATGATGTGGAATTAATCTCATTGCGTTCGTGGTGACAGTAATCCGTACGTACACACAAGCGAAAATACCATTATATTGATTGTGAAATCATATATAATTTGATGTTATATTATATATAAATAACCATTATCATGTTATATTTATGATTTACATAAATCATAGTCATTATTATACACATTGATGTAATTATGTGTTGAAGAAGAAACTACACCAAGACATGTAGACAATTAGCCATACGTACGTAGGTATGGTGTCTTTTTCATTAATAGAATGGATAGAATAATGAATATGGTTTACCATATTTACATTAAAATAATTGTAATTATAAGGTACTAGATATATTATTTTGGTATGGAAACAATAAATAAAGAGGAAGTGGAAGTAGAAATGATCATTAGAAGTGGTGATGAAATTATTACCTCTTCTTCGGGTTCTTCCTTTTGATTTGATCCAAAGGGATATGTGGGTTGGATTAAAATCAATGTAATAACTCTAGGGTTATGTGAGGGTAGTTGATAGGATATTTTATCAGTGTTTTTCTGATCCAAATGGCATTGGAGGTGTGATATAGAGATAAGGGGAGGTACCCTTTTATAAGAGAGGTGAGGGTTAGTTTAGGAAAAGAATGAAATATTATTTTATTATACAATCATATTCGGTTAATAATGGCTCCAAAAAAATTGAGGAAATGTTGGGTTTGGGTCAAAAACCTCTCCAAAAATAGGTTTTAGACATGTTTGGGTCACTATATTAACCTTATCATTTATATTTAACTCTTAGTTAAATTGTTTAACTTTTACAACTTATTATTGTATTATTATATTAAATGGTTAATAATAATACTATTAAAATCCACGCAAACACCAAGTGAATAATTATTTAAATATCTAACTATACATAAGGCCATTATAAGAACCATTTATTTTAGGAATATTTTATAAATTAATAATATAGTATTTTATTTAAAAACTAATTTATGTCAATTGTGACACTATTTAGTATTTGGTATTTGTAAAAGTCAAAACAAAATTATCATTTTAAAAGTATTTTCATTAATAAATCATAACATGTCATATTAAAATAGAAAATTTGTGTAATACCCAAAAAGTATCAATTAACAATTATTTTAATATTTATAATATCAATTATTTTAATCTATCAACAAAATGTTAATTACTACATGATCATTGTGTCATAAATAAATTTACTTATTTAATGACTAACAATTTTAATTAAAATATCAATATATATTAAATATTATTATCATCTAATTAATATTTTTAGTTGAATATATCTTATGTATAACCCTATATTTAAAATGTTTATTTTTTAAAATTTGAATTTAATACATTTAACTCTTCTTTAAATAATATAATAAAAAATGTCCTAATCCAATACATGTGGCCCAAAAGGATCATATTTTATTCATAAGGTTTATTTAGGTCTAAATACACTTATCCAATAGAATTAGGGCATTTTTATAGTAATTATAATATCATTTTTACCTTTAATTGCCCACTTTTCTTTTTATCGTGCTAAATAAAATTCCAAAGTTACTATTCATAAAAAAATTCCTAGCCTACTGAACCACATTATACATAATGAATTATACTATGTCTCTCAGATTTATGAAATTCAATTCATATAAGACGTAAAATTATGTTTTATTCAAATTTGAAAATGTTCATAAAAGGTGGGTAACATATGTTAAAAGTTCAATAAAATATTATATATCTAATATTATTAAAAAATGAACCAATGAATTTAATTTACCATATATATGTATTACGTGTGTATTTTGACCGCAAATAAATTTTTATAAAATATCTAATAAATTAAATAAAATGTCAGTTTTAAACAATAACGTTGTGTTCTTCACTATTCATCAAAAATTTAATATTTTCATAAAAATACCAAAAATTCACCCTAATATAATTTTGATATTCTGAATAAAAAAATATTGTCCATTTTGAAAAATAAATTTAGTAAAATTACAAAAACTGTGTATTACTAATAATAATGGCAGGTCAGATTCATCACGGTGTGCTGGAACTCGAAGTTGCGTTAGACACAAGTGATTTCATTATTCAAAGATAAACGTATTGTGGAAGCTGGAGGTGTTACATTCTTCGATCCTTTAAATAATTTTCCCATCTAAATTTCTAGAATACTACTCCATAAAAAGATTTGAGTGGATCATCAACATAAATTCCTTGGGTTCCCATGTTGTCTCTTCTATATTATGGTTTTTCCATAGAAGTTTCACCAGACACGTCATCTGGTTTATTAACACTTGTTCTCTAGTATCATGAATCCTAATATGCTTTTCAAAATAAGACATATCAGGTTCCAATTCAATTTCTTTATAGGTGAGTACATGTGTTGGGTCAGGCATGAATTTTATCAATAGTGATATATGGATCACATCCTAAATGTTGGAGAGACTTGGAGGCATTTCCAAATGGTAAGCAACAACTCGAAATCATTCTAGAATTTGAAAATGTCCGATGTACTTGGGGCTTAATTTGACCTTCTTACTGAATTCTATGTCACCCTTATATCGAGATACATTCAAGAAAACACGATCTCCTACTTGAAATTCCAAATCCTTCATCCAGTTATCGGTATAGATCTTTTTCCTTCATTGAGCCTCTTTGATTTGGTTTTGGATAATCTTCCCCATTTATATTATTTCCTCAACAAGTTTTCGGCCTCTGAGTTTTCTTTCAGTAACATCATCCCAAAAAGTGGGTGTGTGACATCTCTTTCCATATAACACTTCATATGGTGCCATATAAATACTATATTAGATGTTATTGTTATTGGAAAATTCTACCAGAGGTAAATAATGATCCCACATACCATGAATGTCATTTGAGAAAGATCATAACATAACTTATAATATTTGAATATTCTGTTCTGAGAGTCCATCTGTTAGAGGGTCGTAGCCAGTGTTCAAACGATGTACGGTATCTAGGTCCTTTTTAATACATTTCCATAATTTAGATGTAAAATGGGGATCATGATCAGAATAAATAGATATGGGTACTCCATGAAGTCTTATAACTTCATTAATATATTGTCTTGCTAAACCTTCAAGTGGTAAATCTTCTCTTATAGTTAGAAAATGTGCTAACATGGTAAGATGATCAATAATGACCCATATTGTGTCATTCCTTCTAGGAGTCTTTGGTATCCCCATGACAAATTCCTTTGTAATATCATCCCATTTCAACTCAGGTATGGGAAAAGGTTGCATGAATCATCTAGGATATTGTCTTCCTGCCTTCACCTTTTGAAAAACAATACATATTGACACAAAATCAGAAATATCCCTCTTCATGTAGTCCCAACAAAAATTTTCCTTCAAATCACTCTACATATTAGTGATACCATGGTGAATAGAGAAATTGAACTCTGAGAATCATCCCAAAATTCCATTTTTATATCTGTTGTATCAAAAACACAATGTCTCTTCCCAAATTTCAAAATTCCATTATTATATTAGAATTCAATCAATATCCCAACATTCAAATCAGTAATTTTCTTCTGAAACCCCTCATCATCAGTCTGTTATCTTTTTAACCTTTTTAGTAAATATGATTTGGAAACCATTTGAAAATTTATTGATGTTTCACCATCCATGATTATTCCCATATCCATATCTACTAGTCCTTGAACATATGATCCCTTTCAACTATCATATTATTCAAAAATCTTTGATCCTTTCCTCTCAAATAATATATCAACTTATTTTCCATCCACATATGGTAGTGTATAGTGAATTAATAATCCCTGAGTAGTTCAAGAAATTGCCTTGGCCTCATGTTGGGTTCTTTTTGTGATAAATTATACATCAGAAAATTTTGATTTGTATATATCACACATTTTTAACCATAGATATAGTGTCTCCATATCATTAGGGAAAAGATTATATTTTCTTACTCATTATCACGATTAGAATAGTTTTCTTCATGAATTTATAGCTGTCATGATGTATAGGTAATAAATTAATCATTCTGCATAAGGAAACCACCAGATCCATTCATTGATACATAACTGTAACGAAAACCCCCATCACACCCCAATGATAGAGTCAAGATATGATTATTGACCAATCACCGCTTCAGTTCTTCAAAACATTATTCACAATCTTTTGTCCAAAAAAATTTAACCCCTTTTCATGTGATCATGGTTAAAGGGTTATCCAATCTGGAAAAATTATCGACAAAACGAGGATAATAACCTACTAAACTAATAACACGGCATACCTCAGTTATACTCATCTGTGCTGGAAATTATTTTATTTCTCTTGTATCAGAAGGATCAAAAGATATTCTATCCTTAGATACAATATGTCCATGAAACGAAATATCTGGATGCCAGAATTCCCACTTGAAAAACATCCTATATAATTCATTTTTTCTAAGAGTCTTTAGAATATTAGGCAAGTAATTTTCAAGATCATGAATGATTTAATAGTATACCAAGATATCATCAAAAAACACCACTATGATGTCATCAACATATTATTTGAAAACTCTATTCATTAGATCCACAAAAAAAGAGGGTGCATTAGTCAGTACAAAAGGCATTACTCTAAACTCATAATTCCCATACCTAGTTTGAAATAATGTCTTTGTAATGTCTTCCTTTTTCACACACAACTGGGTGTATCCATATCCTTGGTCAATCTTTGATAAATATTTATCTCTAGGAACATGATCAAATAAATCTTCAATGATAGGTTGGGGATACTTGTTCTTTATTGTCATAGCATTGATCTCCTGATAGTCAATGCACAAACTCATAGATCGATCTTTCTTCTTAACAAAAATAACAAGGGCTCCCCATGGAAAAAAACATGGGAGAATAAATCCTTTATTACACAGTTCCTCTAGTTATTTCAATAGTTCCACTAATTCCACAGGGGACATTCTATAAGGGGTCTTCGATATGGGCTTTTAACCATGAATTAAATCAATGTAAAAATCAATTTATCATTCTGGATGATGTCTTGGTAAATCCTCTAGAAACACATCAACATATTATTTCACAATAGGTACATACTCTAGTTGAACATTCTTTACCTCACCAATAGTTATTTCACTCCCTTATTTACTAATAATTGAATTTACTATAGCTACTAGGTGTGGATATAGATAATAATAAGATGGTGACATTTTTTATCTTATTATATGGTACACTTTATCATCATAGAAAATTGTAACCTCTTTCTTCTTTCAATAAATTTTTGCATCATGGTCTGGACGCTAATCCATATAGGGTATTATATCAATTTCAATCATGGGAATTATGTTGATATTAGCATGTAAAATACATTTATATGACTTATTTGTACTTATTCAGAAAAAATTTATTCACTAATACATGCCTGATGAGTTTTGACAGAAAACTCCCATGTCAAAATCAAATTGGAAATATCTAATTTTCCTAGAAATCTAGGAAGATATGAAACAATGAAATGATCCAGAATCAAAAGATGAATTTTATAAATTAGAGGAAACCATTAAATCAACTGTCACCATGTCATTCAGAGATTCTACCTCAGCAGCAGGGATCTCATAGGTTGTTACTTGATCCCTTATTCTTTTTTTGAGTAATGTTTCCCTGAATCTTAGGAAATTCATTTTCATAATACCCCATTTATCTAGAATTGTATCATTCGACATTGACAACCTCTTTCTTTCACTTGCAATCAGATGTTTTGTGGACTTTTTCAGCACACTTGTAACTGAATCCCATTCCATTTAGTCATTTACCAGGGTGGTTCTTCCCACATTTACTACAGGACAAAAATTCAACTTTACCCTTCTTCCCCTTATTTCCATTTCCATAGTGATCAGAAGATCTCTTCTTCTCTTATTTTTCTATAAAGTTGTACGTCAAGGAGAAATATTATTCTGTCTGAATAGAAAATTATACAATATAAAATTTTGATGAGAAGGATTGTGAGACTAACTGTTGATGGGGAAATAATTTCAACCCATCGAAGATTCGATAAATAATACTCCTCAGGTTACATATATGTCTTTTTAACTATTTAATGTTAGCCTCATGCTTTGTTTCATTCTCATACTCATTTTTCCTCAGACTCAAAATTTATCTTTTAATATCATCTCGATAGTCACAATGAAAGTATTTTTCTACGAAATGATATTTAAACCCCCTCCATCCAATATTTGATACTTCTTCATCCTCCTTTGTGTTTTAAATTAATGTCCATTGTTGATCTGTATCTCCCGTGAGGGGATAAATTCCCATAAATTTTTTTTCCTTTCTCTAATACCCAATGCATGAATTATTTTCCCAGTATGGTAATATGTTTTTCAGTATTGGAAGCATAACCAACTCCACTATAATTATCATTAGTTTTATAGGAATACCTACATGGATTACGGGCATTGATACAGTTTCTATTCCTTCCACTAGGCTCCATTTCAAAATAATGACATACACAAATTAGTTTATGAATCGTAATACGTTATTCTAATCTAGTAAAATACCTAACAAAAATTGAATAGATTGTGTATAGAATTCATAATCATAAAAAAAATTATTTTAGGAAGTATTTTCTAATAAATCCATCATAATGTTTTCTAAAGAAAATGTGAATAATCCTTAGAATATCACCTGATAGTGTCGTAACCAAGAGTGCTCCAAGGCCATTTATCATGTATTTGGTTACCCGACTTCCATCCTGAAAGACATTGTTGGAGTTTTCACTCCTAGGTACATATTTGAAAGACCCGCCTCTACCTTCTCATATCCAAAGAGGGATGTATTTCATGAAAAATACAAAAATTCAATACATTACTATAATTCATGAATTTTTTTCTATAATAATCATTAAATTCATTCTTAGGTTAATGCTCTCTAATCAATTTTTTCCTAAATATAGCTTCCATGTTTTGTACTAAACATCCTCGGATTCCAACTCTAACACCCTAACCACAGTTAGCTAGATTCGGTTCATTATTACATATCATTGGCATGATAAAGTGAATCATGTCTCGATGGACCGATCAAATTACTTGGCTTGGATGTACTAGATGCATACATTAGTTTTAAATTACATTATGTAAATAAATTCAAAAAAATTGTGTCTATTTTGAAACCATTCATCACCCTTAGACAATCTATGTAGGTCACTCGTAATATACTACTTTTCATCTTGGGAAAAATAAATCACAGAAAGGGGTGAGATCATGTTCTCAGTAAGGATAATAATATAGCGGAAAATTTCATAAATAAGAATAAACTTTTACGGAAATGTAAAAGACTAAAAAAATACTTTTAAATATAAAAATCATCATAATTTGAAAAAGATAAATCAACTAATGCCATTTACATATACACGTTTATATTCTACTTTTCGAATAATCACCTGTAATATCAATTGACAATTTGATAATGAGGGAATGCATAATGTCAGAAATAATAACCACATAGTCAATGCCCTGTGCCACAATTTCAAATAAGATTTTGTCAGGACCTTATGCCAAGACATAAGTTTCCCTTATGAGACCTACTAAGACATTGAGGAGTTATAGCCGGCTCTACCTGTCAATTACTAAGTCTAATGGATTCCTTATATGGAAAGGAATGAACATAATATAATAATACATATTAGAACTAGCATAAGAAATGATAATACATTAACCATAATTAGTGAGTGGTATAAAATTAACATATCCACTATCAACCATATAAGAAATCCTTAAATACAATATGGAAGCTTTTATCATAATAAATCAACTTCAAATAAGTGTAAATTCCAACAAAGGATGTTGACATAGATGAAATCAATACTATTTGATAGAAATATTTCTTTACTTTGAAATCATTTAAAAGTTACATAATTATTATAGAAAAAATCCATTCTAATTTTTTTTATAATATTGTAAGGGATGGTTCAAAGTCGTTATAATGATGGGAAATAGCTGCACCCAACATATACATTAAAAAAATTCCCTTCATTTTTCCGAAAAGGTCATAAAGTTACTTGTCTGGAAAATGATAGAAATATTCCTTTATAATCATTTTACAAATGTAAAAAAATAATATAAATTACAATAACCCATATTATATTAAATAGTAAAATTGTTTAAAAAAACACTTTTATGAAACATGAATGTGGAGGATAAAGAGGTCCCAGTAGATACTCGTGTATAAACAACCGCAGATTTTGAAGTGATTGTATAATTAAACCTTACCTTGTACATTTCCTTGATCGAGGGTACGTTAACATCCTAGATTATACTCAAATATTTTTTATTAAATTATACAAGAACCAAATACATTAATATGATATCATATATGAACATTTAATATTGTTTGGTTAATAATATTTCAATTGTATCATTGTTTCGGGTGTTATAAGATTCATTTTCCTTTATATGTATTGTAATGTAAGTCATGTTTGATATGGATAGTTTGTTTTTTATTTATATCCAAAATGATATTACATTCTTAAAAGATTATTCTTATTCATAAAGTGAAAATGATTCTTGAATGGTTACGATGGGAAATTAATTTCATCATGTTCGTGGAGACGATAATCCGTACTTATCCCTAAGCGACAATAACATTGTTTTGATGGTGAAATAGTATGTAATTCGATGGTATATCATATATACAGAATCATTAAAATGTTATATTTATTGTTTACATAAATTATACTCATTATTATACCCATCTAAATAATGACGTGTCGAATAACAAACTACACCACTACGTGGAGACGTTATGTCATATGTACATAGGTATGGTGACTTTTTCATTCATAGGATGGATAGAATAATTAATATTGTTGTAAACTATTTTTAATATCATCCTAGTAATTATATGGTACATGATTTTTTACTTTGGTATAGAAACAATATAGAAAGAATAAGTGGATGAAGGAATGAACTTTGGAAGGGGTGATGAAATTATTACAACTTTATCGGGTGCTTCCTTCTGATTGGATCAATATGGATTTTTAGTTTGGATTCTTATCAAGGTATTGCCTCAAGATAACTGTGAGGGTAGTTGGGAGGATATTTTACTAGGGTATCCCTGAGCCAAATTAATTTGGAGGTTTGATTTAGAGAAAAGGGGATGTACCCCTTTATAACAGAGGTGAGGGTCACTTTCGAAAAAAATCTAAATATTATTTTATTATACAATCATTTTTAGTTAATAATTTCTCAAAAAGGAGTTATTTATAGGATAAGGTGGGACTCAGTCAAAAACACCCAACCAATAGGTTTTATATAGGTTTAGGTCACCATATTAACCTTATCTTTTATATTTATCTCTTAGTTGAATAGTTTAACTTTTACATTGTATTCTTGTTTTATTATAATAAATTGTTAATAAATATACATTAAAAAGTCAAAAGAACCCCAAGGGGTTCATTATACATATATCTAACCTTATTTAAGTCCTTTGGCCAAAAATTTTATTTTTATGAATATTATATCAATTAATAATATAGTATTTGTTTTAAAAGCTCACTTATGTCAATTTTGGAACAATTTAGTATTTGGTTTTTTTTTGAAAGTCATAAAAATTGTATGATTTCGAAGATAATTTATTTATTCATCCCTAATATTATATATTAACCTAGATAATTTACGATATATATAAAATGTCTCCATTTAAAAATATTTTAATATTTATAATATCAATTAGTTTAATCATTCAATAATGTGGTAATTAAACATCATCATTGTCTCTAATATACATTATTTATAACCCTATATTAACAATTTTTTAGTTATTAAAATTTTAATTTAACTCTTTTAACTCTTCTTTAAAAATAATAATAATAAGTGTCCTAATCAAATCCAAGTGGATCAAAAGGATCATATTTTATTCCTAAGTTTGATTTTTGTAGAAATACACTTATCCAATAGAATTAGGACATGTTTTAGGGTAATTAAAATATAATTTTTACCTTTAATTACCCTATTTACTTTTAACTGTGTTAAATAAAATTAAAAAATACTATTCACCAAAAATTATTTTTACCCTATTGACCCACATCTTACATACTGTTGCCAATAGTGTCTCTCATGTTTTTGATTTTCAATTCACAAAAGAGGTAAAATTATGTTTTATGAAAATTTGAAAATGTGTATAGAATGTTGGTAAAAGACTTTATAAGTTCAATAATATTATATATATATAACCATTTAATAAAATGAATCTAATGAATTACATTTATAATATATAGGAATAATTTATTTCTTTTGACCTAAAATAAATTTAAATAATATAACTAATTATTTAAATATAATTTATATTTTAGGAAATAACACAATGTTTTTACTATTCATAAAAAAATTGAATGTTTTCAGAAAAATAAAAAAAAAATCAACCTAATTTAATTTTGATATTCTAAATCCTAATATGAAGTCCATTTTTAAAATAAAATTTATATTATTTCAAAAATTAGGTATTTATATTCATAACGGCTAATATGATTGGTCGTGGTGTGATGGAACTCGAAGTTTCTTACAACTCAAGTTATTGCATTATTCAAAGAGAAACATTCTGTGGAAGCTTGGGGTGTTATAGTTTCTCATCACCTTCTCTTACGGATGGATAAAATAATGGAGTTAAGGTATATATGTTATATTAATGAAAATTTTATTATTATTAAAGGATTATATATAATTTAATATGTTACCTTTCTACTCAATAAAAAATGATAAAATCCTTTGGGCGTATGTGAAGACTACCGCCTCCACAAAACACTAGGATTCATTTTTGATATCCAAATCACAAATATTATATATATAAATACTTGTGATTGTGTATTTAGTGAAATAATAATGAATTAATGACAATGTTATAATTCTTAAATATAAAAATAATATGTACTTTCATTCTATCAAGATCATTGAAAAATAAAAATGACACACATTCCTACATACGACCAACTATCTGTATGATTGTAACACTGTTCATTTTTAGAAACATGTTTATAAATTTGTTTTAAAATTATAATTCATGTATTAAAATATTATTTATATCATGATTATTATTCTGTAGATAATAGAATAATTACCTCATTGACCATAGTTAACCTATTGATTTTATTTTAGACATATGTACTTAATATCATCAAAAGCACAGAGATGGACATAATTGATTGAGTAATAAAAATTAACATTTTAATTAATTTAATAAAAGGAATAATAATAATAAAAAAGTTTACATAATTTTATTATTTTTGATTATAGATAACATACATGATGATTCAGACCATAGGTAAGGGATTTATTTCCAATTTCTACTCCATTGGGACATATGCGGTACAATACACCTATTTACATTTATTTGGTGTAAACACTACCCTTAGTGGTATTTAGCAAGATTATATATTAATTTATTAATATTAATAATTCAATTCATGTTATTCTTTTTATATCATTGGATATCATATTTCACTAATATATAAATATTATTCATATCATAGATTCAATTATTTCAAAACAATATATAAAATTTTTACATATGGTGTTTTACTAAAATTTTATTTGATTGAATGGAGAAAATAAGATAAATCCATACTCATTACCCTATAGAGATATACTTTGGTTATAAAAATTATTTTTAAATTGAATTGATTATTAAATATATACAGGATGCATTGGACATATAGAAACGGGTGGGTACCGGTTATAGATTTCCCCTCGACACATTGATGTATCATATGAGAAAAAAAATTTGGTAAATTAAAATGTTCATTACCCATATTTTTAATCATGCATGAGAAAGTTAGTAGTGGTAGAGATATTATGATGTCTAACATCATGATGTCTAATATTAATAATTTAATTCATTGATAGTTATTTTATTATTATCTATGAGATAAAATTATTGATATTATCCATGGATACATTTTTAGATCATGTTATTAAATAAATGGACTATGTTTTAAGTTATTTACCCTCCAAAATTTATTATTCTATTTTCATAAATGATGATTTTATTATTTTTAACTATTTATGAGCATCTGATCACACCCAATATTTGTTTTCTTTACCCTAGGAAAATAATAAAGACATTATGTAGAATATCAAGGGTGAGAGAATATTTTTATACTATTAATTTTATATATCCAATGTAATATTTTTATTTTTTATGTATCTAGTTCTACAAGACTACCAAATTGATCATTATTTCAATATTTGATCACTAGTATCGGTACCAATGTAATAAAGTCACCTGTGTCTCTGGGTAACTAAAGTTGAGGTGTTATTTTTACCTTATAAACCCCATATATTTTATTTTCTTCATTTTTTTTGTAGTTTCTATGTATAAGTTCAATTTTCCACACATTGGAATGTAAAATGATAAATAAAATTTTTTATATGAAAATAAGACGTTATTTCTTCTGTTTTCATCATTCTTTTGCTTCCATGAGCATACTATTCAAAATATTTGTTTGAATGTTCTATATTATACATGAAATGGTTTTAAAGTGTTCTTTTTTGTAACTTTATTATTACTTATAAAAGTTTAAAAGGATTATTTTTTAATGAATATTTTTTTAATATTTAATTTTCTGACTTTTAGAAACATTCTAAATTATTGTATTTAGTTAACTTGTATGAAACAATACTTTTTTTTGTATCATGACCTTACATTGAATCGATTCTTCTTTTATATGTTTCCATATTTATTTTAAATGAAAATAATTTTCTCATTATTCTACAAATTTATGTTAAAAAATTTTCAAATGAAAAATATATTTTTATCATATTTTTTATAGAGGATTGAATGAAAATTTATTGAATTTTTCATCCTTGATAACATCATTTAATGATTATTATGATTAACATGGGATATGATCCAATTATACAATCATTAAAATTTATACAATGGTTATATGACAATGATAATTAGATGCTTATGAAGCCTAATAAATTTCCCCAATTAATGCTATAATGAAATAATTAAATGTTTTATAAAACTTGTTTCCTTTCACAAATTATTTTATGATGATATGATGATTGTTTTAATATACTTATTGAGAAGGAGAAATGTCTTTTGATTAATTAATAGGTGGGACATGAATTATATATCTCTATAATTCATTGGGTAATGATTGTTATCTCAATAGATCATATGGTCGAAAATGGGAAGTGAACCCATTTTAGTAAGGGACTTTGTCCACTCTAATTTTCATGGGAGTGAACAATTACTAATGAAATGATTGAATTATAAGTGATAAAAATCCACTATAATATCCTTGATTGGGATCTATGAGTAATTTAATGTCTTTCTATACTACATGTATTCCAAAAAGATATTTCTTTTTTAACATATAATATCTTAAATCATGAGTGATTTTTGATGATTTTGGACACTTATTAATTATGTATTTTTTATGAAAATTATTTAGACTAGGATTTATGATTAATGATATTTGAATGATTGCGTATGATTATTATAAATTATGATCATGTTCACATACTCTTATTCTCATATTATTATAACAAATGATTATTGGTTGATGTATATTATGTTTACCCTAATTGAGAATATGATATTACTTTTTATTTTGTTTCCATTCTGTAGATTATAATTAATGGATTTAGTTATGGAATGAATCAGAATATTACTATGGGAAAATATCATTTGTGAGATATATTGAACATATTTCAAGAAATAATGTGATCTATGTATCTACTGTCCGAATAATCTGAAGCATTACGTTTTTGGGGAATGTTTATTTGTTGTTTTTATTGAATATTCTTCTAAAATAATGTTATATATATATATATACGTGTGTGAAATTTAATCGTTTCTCTATATGGTATCAGAATAGGTTATAGTTATTTTATTAGATTAGTTTAGAATACTTTGGTGAAAACTCTATGGAAAAGTATAATATTTTGATTACATATTTATGTTTTAGTTACATATACATAGTGTGGTTTTCCTAGAAAATACACTCATGTATGGATACAAGAAAGATAATTAGGTTGTGGCATATTGTAACAAGGTGGTATCAAATATTTACGGGAATATTGGGTATTAATATCATCATCATGGGTTTACAATTAGTGTTCCTAAGACTGCACAAATAGAATGTGTATGCATGGGAAATCCTTCGAGTGATCTCAAGGCCTTCAATCCACATTAAGTGTAGATGCAAACCAGACAACATTCAAGGAACAAATTACAAAATGAGGATGACCATGGATGTTTCACTATATCAGACAAAAAATGGATCTCAAGAAAGAGAGGGTATGGCACCTACCATCGGGATAAGCATGTGCATTCACAAGAAAGCCTAGCTGAACAGCCATGCGAAGGGGGAGAGTTTATTCCACAATAAGGATTATTTGGAGCAGAAGTTCCAAGTAGTTAGTCTATTTTGAATGTAATTTTTGAATCCTATGGGAAATGAATTCTTCTAAGCCCTATTATCCATGTAATACAAATGCCTACGGGCCATGAATGGGTTCCACATCACACCTTGAAAGGTTGATTATTAAAAATAAATAACAAAATAATGTCCTTATTTCCATTGGAGATAGACAATCATCCACGATTTTATCGGGTTTATACACATTTTATTTATAAAACATTATAATGTATTTGAATAGATTATAAAATTGAATGTTCTTAGATAAAACAAATGATTAATATATTGAAAATAATGAGTCATAATTTAGACTTACTATGAAAACAGTTTCCCGATTAAATAAATAATCTATATTGTTATTGTATCCTTAAATGTATGTTTTGGTGTTAGTTATTTTGAGGAATCAAGTGGAATAATAATAATGATGAATTTAACGGGTAATAAAATGATTATACATATGTGAAACAAAATGAAATACGATATTTTTATATGAAATACTATTTTTATGGTCACCATCCTCTATAAATATAGTAATGAAAAAATTAATTATGATGATAATCCAACATAAAAAAGGATTAACAAATCAATATTAATTAATTTATGGGAAAACTCGAACCACCATTTAAAGGTTCCTCCAATCCAACAACTACTGAGAAATAGATAAATTGTAACGCCCCAACCCCGGTTACCCAGATTCGGTGCATTATTACATATCATTAGCACAATCACAAAAGATCATGTCTTGAAAGGCTGATTAGTTTAGTAGCCTTGGAAACACTAGATACATTCCTAAGTCTTACATTAAATCATAAAATGAAAAACAACTACAACATAGTATCCATAGAACACACTCATATCCCGTCAGACTATCCCTGCAGGTCAGTCATAAAATAATTCTTCACATCCTGGATAAAATAAAACATCTAAATGGGTGATCTCATATGCTCAGTAAGGATAACAATATAGAGGAAACATTTATAAATGAGCATAAACATTTAAGGCAATGTATAACTTAAACAAGAGACATTTAAACTTTAACTTCATAATAATATGGAAAAAATAAAATAAAATAATTCCCTCTACTTATTCACATAGATATTATACTAGTCGAATAATTACACGCAATATCAATAACCACTTTCATAATGATGGAATGCATAATGCCAGACTATCATAACCACATAATCAAGGAATTGTACCAAGACTACAAATAATTTTTTTTCAAGGTCTTGTTCCAAGACACTAGTTTGTCTCATGAGACCTGCCAATGCATCCTTGAGGTATAGCAGGATCCACCAATTACTTATTAAGTACAATGCATTCCTCATATGAACATGTTTAAACATAACATAAACATTCATATTAAAACTAGCATAAGAAATGTCAATACTTTCTCCATAAACCATGAATGGTATAAAAATAACACATCCACAGACATACATATCACAAATCATTCAATACAATATGGAAGTTCTATATCATAATTAATCAACTTTAAATATGCTTAAAATATATCAAAGGATGTTGACATAAATGAAATCAAAACTATTTGAGAGAAATATCCCTTTTTTTAATTTTTTAAAAGTCACATAATTATAAAATAATACATTTACATTGAAAGTATTCTTATAATCTTGTAAGGGAAGTTTTGACGATTTTATAACTGCAGAAAATATCCGCACCCACCGTATAAGTTAAAAAAGACATTCTTACATCAATTCTATTGAAAAGGTTAAAAAAGACATTATTTGGAAAACGATGGAAATATTCCTTTGCAAAATTCTTATAAAAAGTCAAAAAAGGGTATAAATGACGTTAAACCATAGTCTTTAATATATTAATAATTATTTGAAAAACATTTTTAAGAAACATGGATGTGGATGATAAAGGGGTCCCGGTAAATTATTATGTATAAACAGCCTTGGATAATGATGAGATTGTGAAATAAACCCTTACATTGTACTTTTCCAGGGATGAGGGTAGGTTAACCTCCTTCATAATTGTGAATTAATTGTTATTGAATTATAAAGGAATCATATACATAAATATGATATCATTTATGATTTTTTAACATTGATTTGTTAATAATATCTTAATATTATCATCGTTTCGAGTGTTAACAGATTCGTTTTCCTTTATATTTTTTGTTATGTGAGAAACATTTGTTGTGGATGGGGTTTATATTATTCATATCCAGAATGATATCATGTCTCTAAAATTTATTTTTATTCATCATATGAAATTTAGTCTTGAATGGATATGACGAGAAATGAATCTCATCGCGTTCGTGGAGACGATAATCCGTACGTACACACGAGCGACAATATCATTATTTTGATATTGATATAATATATAATTGGATGGTATATCATATATACAGAATCATAATCATGTTATATTTATTCTTTACATGAATTACACATCATTATTATACCCAACTGAATAACAATGTATTGAATAACAATTACACCACGACGTGGTGACGGTAGGCCGTACGTACGCACGTATGGTGAAATGTCATTAAAAGGATGTATTGAATACTGAATATGGATGTACCATATTTATAATAACATCACATTATATAAAAAATACTGGAGTTATTATTTTAGAATGGAAATAACAAATAAAGAAGAAGTTGAAGAAGAAAGGAACATGAAAGAGGGTGGTGAAAACATTATCACTTCATCTGGTTCTTCTTTTTGATTTGATCAAAAGGTCGCTTTAAGATGTTTTTATGATCAAACTAAGTCCTATAGAATGAATTGAGGGAAGTTGAGAGAATATATGGGCAGAGTTTGGCTGAGCCAAAAGGCATTTAAGTTATGAATTAGTGAGAAGGGGGAGTGCCCTTTTATAAGAGGGGTGAGGGGCACCTTATGAAAATCTAGAAATATCATTTTATGATAAATTTATATTCGGTTTCTAATGGCTAAAAAGTGGGTTATTTAAAGTTTAAGGTGGGTATAGGTTTAAAACCACTCAACCAATAGGATTTAGACACGTTTAGGTAATTTTTATATCCTTATCTTTTAGTTTTAACTCTTAGTAAATTAGTATTACACTTACCATGTATCTTTGAATTTTTATATTATATAGTCAATAAACATACTATAAACATCCAAGAGAACCTCAAGTGGATCCTTAATGGAATACCTATCATCATATAAGTCCTTTTTCTGAAACTTATAATTTTAGAAATATTATATTAATTAATAATATTATATTTGTTTTAAAAACTACTTTTTGTCAATTTTGACACTATTTAATAATTGGTTTATTTTAAATTTCATAATAAATTTATTAATTAAAACCAAATTCATTTAACCAATCCTAACATGTCATATTAACCAATAATTTTTTTAATTCATTAAAAGGCTAAAATTAAATTTATTTGGTTATTTATAATATCAATTTTTTAATATTTCACTAATAAGGTAATTGTTGCATCATCATTATGTCATAAATAAAATATATTATATAATGTCTAAAAATTATAAATAAAATAAAATTATGTAGAAAATATTTTTATATTTCTAATAAATATTTATAATCTAATTTATCTTATGTATTACCTTGTATTAAAAATGTTTGAGTTATTTAACATTAATTTAATCTCTTTTAACTCTTCATTGAATTAAATAATAATAAATATCATAATCTAATTCATGTGGACCAAAGAGGGTCATATTTTATTCCTAAGGATATTTTTGGTCGAATTATACTTATCCAATAGAATCAGGATATGTTTTAGGGTAATAATAATATCATTTTTACCCTTATATACCATATTTACTTTTTACCGTTGAAAATAAAAGAAAAAAGTTAGAATTTACCAAAAAAAAATTTATCATATTGAACCACATTTTTCTACTTGATATTAACTATATATCTCTAATTTTCGAAATTACACTCATAGAAGCGGTATAATTATGTTTTTTGTGAGTTTCCAAATTCTCCTAGGAGGTGGGTAAAATACAGTGAGAAGTTCAATAAAATTTTTATATATCTAAAATTATTCTATACTAACTTCAATGAATTACATTAAACATATATAGGTATTATGTATCTATTTTTACCTTAATTAAATTTAACAAAAATAAATTATTATTTAAATATAAATACAGTTTTAAACTATAACTTGGTGTTTTTTCAGTATTCATCAAAAATTGAATGTTCTCAGAAAAATACCAAAAACTCACACTAAGATAAATTAAATATTACTAATCCAAAAATGATGTCTATTTTATCATATTAATAACATAGAAGTTTCATTAGTTAATTTAAAATTATTTCCCCTTGTCAAAACAAATAGTGTGTTTTTAGGAAACAATATTTATCAAAATATTGACACTTGTTTATGTATAATTTCAATGTCAAAATAATTCCAATGTCCAACGTTGGATTAAAGGGTTAAAATATAATCTAATTATTCTTCCAAAACATTAAAATTTATAATTCAACAATATAAATTATTTTGATTAAAAAAGTTGTTTTTAGTTAAAATATAGTATTTTTCACTATTCACCCAAATCTGAAAGTTATCAGAAAAACCCCAAATAATATATTGAAACTAAATTACAATGTCCTTATTCTAAAGAAGAAGTTTATTTTGTCATATTTAATATATAAATGTTCCAAATATTGGATTTAAAAAGGGTTCAGTATTAAAAGGCTGTAAAATTGCTTTATTTGAAAAATAATTCTTTTATCTGGAAAAAAATAAATTTGTTCTTACATTATATCTATGAATATCATAATATGGATTCTAAAATTCTATGAATTATATAATGTTCAAAATTCAGTTAATACTATTCATAACCACTTTGGAATGGCTAGTTTGGTAAGTCGTGATGTGTTTGAACTCAGTGTTGTGTGTAGTGGAAGTTATTTATTTACAATGAAGAAATAACATACCATGAAATATTGGGGTGTTACATTCTCCCCACCCTCAATAAAGTTTCTCCTCACAATTTGAAATTTTTCTTCAAAAATAAATGGTTGAAAACAGAAAATTCTTTTATGGGAAAACCCACATCAGAGATTGGGTTAATAAAATTAAGTCATAATAAGAGGAAAAAGTGGAATGAACAAGTCACCACCAAATGAGTGTTTCGTATAGGAGAAAATTGGTGGCAATTATAGACACATAATTAGAGGGAAAATGTAAATATTTATAAGGATTTATTGAGGTTATCAATCATAAACAATTGTAGAATTGTGGGCCACAAAGCCACCAATCTTTGATGATTTAAAATACCATCATAAGGTATTAGGTTAGAGCACTTTTGGTTTTTAGATGCCTTAACTAATGTTTAAGCAATTATTTCATCATAGAATTATAGAATAATATATATATATATATACATACAGGAAAATTATAGTTTTATCCTTCAACAAATTCTTACCACAAACTCATCTTTTCACTCTAAAATATAATATAACTTAAAAATAATATTTTATTTTTCTTATTCATATAGGGTTAAAAAATAAATTTATAATTAATCTACCATAATTTTCATTAAAATAAAGACTACATTATTAAATCTAGGACATCACATGGGCCAGTGGTATGTGATACACCCTTGTCACCCTTCGGTTGCAGGTTCATGTCTTGCGGCCTTTCCAGACATGACAGGTTGCTGCCCGACCTCCGGGTTGGACTTTTATGGCAATCCAAAAATAATATCATACTAGAATTATCCAAAATACATCTGTCCAAACTCACTGTCCAAAATTAATAAGGAAGGTAAACACAATAAATATCCTTTTTTCCACATAATAACATGTGAACACCTTCATCATGTATTCTTTTAAAACACTAAACATCTTAAATTACCATAAACCCTTGTTGATTTCATTCATGATACCTTATTCCTTATAGAATAATGGATATACTCATTCTATCAAATAATGTTATAAAATCCAACAATGATGGAATATAAAAATGATTAATCAGTATCAAGGTAATCAAGAATATCCAATATAATTTATCCAAATCAATCATGTATTATTCCAAAATCACTACCTCGGTATCAGAACCATATTATGAATTATCTTTCTTTCAACCGTATAATTTCCAAAAATTTAACCTGCTATTGAGTCACTTTTCTTGGTTCACACTATCTCAAGTCCTTAATTAAATAGTATTGTAGTACAATCCTTATATACCCCATAATTATTATATCCAGTACATTGTTGATACAACACTAAAATGACATAATTCTCTAATAACAACATAAGAACTATAATCATTCCTCTTCATCATTGGTAGTATCAGAACTTTATTATTATCTAATAGCATCATTTGGGAAATACTCTGAGGATTTGGACATCGGTTCGCCCAGTGTCCCAACTCCTTTCAGAAGAAGGATTGTTCATTTGAATCATTTTCATACCCTTTCAGTGACGTACAAGGTTTACTTTTTTTCCACACTTCTCATTCCCTTTAAGAAAGTTCCAGGGTTTTTTTCCCACAGTTATCACATATGGAAAAATTCTTCTTTTTCCTCTTCCCTTTATCCATCTTTCTCTCTTCCTTCCTTTTATTCTCATGCTTCCCTTCAAATCCATAGGACTCAAAGAATTCTTTACTTATCTTATTAATAGATGATACTATTTCTTCATATGTTTATAATACATAGGAGACTAGTTTCCTTATAAATGTTGGCTTAATATCATGAAAGTTATGATCCTTCTTTCTCGTTGGATCATACGTATGGCTGGAGTTCACATTCCTTCTACTGGCCACAATTTCTATACAATGGAATACACTAGGTCAGTTTATGAATTGAAATACATAAATCCAAAAATGTAAAACACTTAACATGAATTAAATAGTTTATGGATATAATCCATAATCATAAAAAAAATTTCATTGAAGAAATATATACTCATAAACCCTACATAATGGTTTGTAAGGAAAATTAGAATTATCCTAAGCTTATCCCCTAGGAGTGTCGTAACCAAGAGTGCAGTAAGGCCCATTTTCATGCACTAGATCCTGTATGAGTCTAGCTCAAAGCAGTGTTTTCGGATTTTACCCCATGGTACATCTGTGCCAGAGCCTCCATTAATAGCTCATATCCAGACAAGGATGTATTGCTCAGAAAAATCACATAATCTCTACAATTCCAAAATTCTAGGAAGTTATTCTATAATAATCCTCAAAGTCTATCTTAGGGCTATATGCACTAATCAGAGTTTATGTAGATCTAGCTTCCAAAGTTTGTACTAAACATCCTCTAATAACAACTATAATTCCCCGACACCATTTACCTAGAGTCCATGCATTATTACATAACATAGGAATGATCACAAAAGCTCAAGTCTCGAAAGACCGATTAGTTTAATAGCCTTGGAAACAATAGACACATTCATAAGTCTTACATTAAATCATAACATGAAAAAATACTACTACATAGTCTCCACAGTCCACACTCATATCCCCTCATACTATCCCTACAGGTCAGTCAAAAAATACTTCTTCATATCCTGGCGTAAATAAAACATTCAAAGGGGTGAGCTTAGATGATCAGTAAGGATAACAATATAGCGGAAACATTCATAAATGAGAATAAACCTTCAAGGCAATGTATAAATAAAACAAAATCCTTTTAAAATTTAACTTGAGCATAACATGGCCAAAATAAAATGAAATAATTCCATTTACTTATTCACATAAATATTCTACTAGTCGAATAATCACATGCAATATCAATAACCACTTTTATAATGATGGAATGCATAATTCCAGACTATCATAACCACATAGTCATGACCTTGTGACAAGACTACAAATAATATTTTTTCAAGGAATTGTTCCAAGACACTAGTTTTCCTCATGGGACCTACTGATGCATCAAGAATCTATAGCGGGCTCCACTCATTACTTTTCAAGACCAATGCATTCCTCATATGAACAGGGTTAAACATAACATTAACATTCGTATTAAAACTAGAATACTTAATGTCAATACATTCTCCAAAAACCATGAATGGAATAAAAATAACACATCCATAGTCAAACATGTCAAAAAATCTTTAATACAATATAAGTTTTTTGTATCATTATAAATCAACATCAAATAAGCTTAAAATACATCAAAGGATGTTGACATAAATGAAATCAAAACTATTTGAGGGAAATATTTTTTTTTAAAATCATTTAAATGCCACATAATTATAAAATAAAAAATTTACATTGAAAATATTATTATTAGCTTTTAAGGAAAGCTTTGACAATTTTATAACTGCGGAAAATAGCCTCATCCGCCATATAATTTAAAAAAATTACATTCATACCTTCATTCGGTCGAAAAGGTTAAAAAGGACCTTGTTTCGAAAACAATGGAATGATTTCTTTAATTTTTTTTTATAAAAAGTCAAACAAGGGTATAAATTTCATTAACCCATAGTCTTTAAAATAGTAAGAATTATTTGAAATACATTTTTTATGAAACATGGATGTGGATGATAACATGGTCCCAGTAGATTATTACGTATAAACAACCTCAGATAATGAAGATATTGTGAAATAAACCCTTACCTTTTACTTTTCCTTGGTTGAGGGTAGTTTAACCTCTTGTATAATGGTGAAATAATTGTTATTAATTTATACAAGAATCATATAAATTAATATGATATCATATATGATCTTTTAACATTGATTTGATAATAATATCTTAGTATTATCATCTTTTCGAGTGTTAACAGATTCGTTTTACTTTATAATCTTTGTTATAGAGACATATTTGTTATGTATGGGATATATATTATTCATATCCATAAGGGTATCATGTCTCTAAAAATTATTTTTAATCATCAAATGGAATTTAGTCTTGAATGGATAAAACGGGGAATGAATCTCATCGCGTTTGTGGACATGGTAATCCGTACGTACACACGAGCGAAAATATGTTTGTTTTGATATTGAAATAAACTTTAATTGGTTGGTATATAATATATACAAGAATTATTATCATGTTATATTTATTATATACATGAATTACACATAATTATTATACCCGTCCGAATAATAATGTATTCAATAACAATTACACCAAGACGTAGAGAAGGCAGGTCGTACGTACGCACGTATGGTGACATGTCATTCTAAGGATTGACAGAATACTGAATATTGTTATATGATATTTATAATAACATAAAAATATATAAAATATACTGGAGTTATTATTTTAGAATGGAAATAATAAATAATGATGTAGTTGAAGAAGAAAGGAACTTGAAAGAGGGTGGTGAAAAAATTACCTCTTCTTCTGGTTCTTCCTTTTGATTTGATAAAAAGGGCTCCTTAGGATGGCTTTCTGATCAAACTAGGGCCTCTAGGTTTTTATTCGGGGATGTTGAGAGAATATTTGGGTAGGGGTTGGCCGAGCCAAAAGGCTTTGAATGTATGAATTATTGAGAAGGGGGGGTGCCCGTTTATAGGAGGGGTGAGGGGAACCTTATGAAAAGGTAGATAAATATTATTTTATAATAAATACATATTAATTTCTAATGGCTCAAAATTTGTTAATTTAAATTTTAAGGTGGGGATAGGTCGAAAACCACTCATCCAATAGGTTTTAGACAGGTTTGGGTCACTTTATTAACCTAAACTTTTAGTTCTAACTCTTAGTAAATTAGTTTTACACTTACCATGTCTCTTTGTATTTTTATATTATATAGTCAATAAACATACTATAAACTTATAAGAAAACCAAAAGTGGTTCATTAATGTCATATATATCATAATATAAGTCCTTTGGCCGATCCATATATATTTAGGAATATTATATCAATTAATAATATAATATTTGTTTTAAAAAACATTAATGTCAATTTTGACACTATTTAATAATTGATTATTGTTAAAGTCTTAATAACATTATTAATTCTAACCAAAATCATTTAATCAATTATAAAATTCCATATTAACCAATAATGTTTTTGGAATTCATTAAAAGTCTCAAATTATATTTATTTGGGTATTTATAATATCAATTAATTCAATATTTCACTAATAAGATAATTACTGAATCATTATTATGTCATAAATAATATTATTTATATACTTTCTAAAAATTATAAATAAAAGACTATTATTTAGGAAATAATTTTATCTTTATAATGAAAATTTATAATCGATTTTATCTTATGTATAACCCTATATTAAAGCTGTTTTAGTTATTTAACATTGATTTTATCTCTTTTAACTCTTCTTTGAATTAAATAATTATGAATGTCCTAATCTAATTAAAGTGGACCAAAGAGGTCTATATTTTATTTATAAGGTTGGGTTTGGTGGAATTATACTTATCCAAATGAATTATGACATGTTTTAGGGTAATAATAATATCATTTTTACCCTTAATTACCATATTTACATTTTACCGTGGTAAATAGAAGTAAAAAGTTACTATTCACCAAAAATTATTTTTGTCTAATTGAACCAAATTTTACTCCTTGATATCAACTGTGTCTCTCGTATTTTCAATATTCCACTCACAGAAGTGGTAAAATTATGTTTAATGTGAATTTCAAAATTCTCATAGGATGTAGGTAAAAGACGGTGAAAAGTTCAATAAAATTTTTATATATCTAAAATTATTCTAAACTAACTCCAATGAATTATATTGAACTTATATGGGTATTTTGTACCAATTTTGACCTTAAATATATATAATTAAAAAAAAATATTAAAAAAAATTAGTTTTAAACTATAACTCATTATTTTATTACTACTCACAAAAAATTTAATGTTTTCTAAAAAAATACCAAAAGTTCACCCTATGAAAATTTTATTATTTTAAATCCAAAAATGATATCTATTTTACCAAATTAAAAACATAGAAGTTTCATTAATTAATTTAAAATTAATTCTCATTGTCAAAACAATTGTGTGTTTTTAAAAAAAACAATATTTATCAAAAGATTGACACTTGATTATGTATACTTTCAATGTGAAATTAATTATAATGACAAAAATTGGATTAAAGGGTAAAAATATAATCTAATTATACTTCCAAATCATTAAAACGTATTATTAAACTCTATAAATTATTTTTATTAACAAAAAAAATTTCAGTGAAAATATAGTATTTTTCACTATTCACCCAAATATGAATATTATCAGAAAAACCCAAAAAAATTAATGAAACTAAATTATAATGTCCCAATTCTAAAGACGAAGATTATTTTGTCAAATTTAATATATTATTGTTTCAAATATTGGATTTAAAATGGGTTCTCCATTAAAAGGTGGTAAAATTGCATTATTTGAAAAATAATTCTTTTATCTGAAAAAAATGAATTTGTTCATTCATTATTACTAAGAAACTCATTATATAGATTCTAAAATTATAAGTATTATATAATGATCAAAATTAAGTTAATATTATTTATAACCACTTTTGAACGACTAGTTTGGTATGTCGTGATGCGCTTGAACTCAGTGTTGCATGTAGTGCAAGTTATTGCATTACATTGAAGAAATAACATACTATGAAATATTGGTATGTGACATAAATTCCATGAAAAATGTGTTTTTATTTCTCTAGTGTTTGTAAAATAAAATAGTTTTCATTGTAGTTTATCATTTGGAAGAATAATAATATCAATTTTGGACCATTATCAAGAATACAAGAAAAGAGGATAAAAATGACGCCATGATAAGGGAAAAATTTTAGAAGGAATTTTTTAATAAGTATTTTCCAAAAAATATTCCAAATAAAATGAAAATTTAACATTAAGTAATAAATCAAATTAATAAATAATTTGAAAATTTTCTCCAGACATGTATGTTATGCATTTATTTATATCATTGATCCAAAAAGCCTACTGGAATATTTATTTAATGACTTAGGAAAAATTTATTTAATGGAATTTTCTATGCTATAAATTGTTCATAATGATTAAATATTTCAATGAGATTTCATGTGGGAAATGGATATTGAAGACTCTGACTATTTTGATGGTTTTGGGGATAAGAAGACAAAATTGGATTTCAATGAAATTATATTACAAAAACCGTGAAGGAATTAAAATTAATATTATTTAATTCAATATATGTGTAATGAATAATGTAGTTAATTGGATTTATGGCGTCTTTTAAATGTTTTTATTTTAGAAAATAAGTCCATCAAACAAAATTTTTCTTCAGTGATGTGAAGAGGCCAATCCAAGATTGCGAAAAATATCAACTAAATGTTCTAAACAAACTCCAATTATATAATGGAAATGAGTATAAGAACTAGTATAGTTATTTTATGAATATGAGGGTTGAGGATGAAAATTTGGATCAACAACCTCTTAATCATAAAGAAAGTGTGAAATATAATATTAACAAAACTACGGTAGAGGTCCATTAGAATAAAGTGGTGAAAGGTACCCTTACCATCAACTCAAGAATTTCACATTTCTTATTTCATTGTAAATATTATCACTCTTTTATATATGGTAAAAATTTTAAGGATATCTTATCACCACCTCAACAATTATATTTAGATTCATTAGTAATATCACCTTATGGTATGGTGATCACATTTAATGTTTATAGCTACTCCCCGATAGAATTTTGAGGGAATGTGCTTCATAAAAATCATGTTATTATCCATATTGTTCAATTTGATGTAATTTTTCATTAAAATTATATCTCCCTATATAGATCCCATATCGATTTAAAAGAAAGGGTAGTCATATTTGTTATTTTGAACTAACCTACGATCATTATTCGGTGTAAGTATAAATATGACCTTCCAATGGATGTTAATTCCATTGTAAGAGACTTACTACCTATTCCTTAGGTACATCTATCAAAAATGGTTTGAAGAAACTTCAACCTAAAATATATAAATATTTTTTAGTATTATGATGATGTATTTCATGAATACATTCCACGTCTTCCTCATAATCATGAATTTCTTTTTCTAATTAAACTCACACATAAAACCACTTATATTCTTGAGAATTCATATAGAATGTCCCTGATTGAGTTGTAGGAATTAATGAAAGGGATATAGGGTAATCTTGAGAAGTGATTCATATTCCATAGTGAGTCACCATGGGGTGTACCTTTTATTTTACCTATGAATAAATACGGTTTCATTCATATTTGAATTTATTATCCACAACACAATAAGATAACTATAAATAGAATGTATCCCTTAACCTATATTGATGATTTTTTTGGTCAACTAAGGGGATATCAACACATTAGAAATTTTGGTTTTCATTATGGATATCATCATTTTTTGGTCAATAAAGAGGATATATCCAAATATCTTTCTATATGAGGTATGATTGTTATTTATTTATAGTGATTTCATTTCAACATACCAATTCTCCTTCTATCAAAATTGATATATTGTATATAGAATATAGATACTATATTGACTAGTTTGTGGAAGATTATATATATGATAATTTTATATATTAAAAGATAAAATAAATGCATGAATATAAGTTGACGATTATGGTGAATACCCTATAAAATGATAATATATAAGTTCAATTTATCATGTGTGAAATTTTGAAATAGAAATTCTCATGACTGGGTAATATAATTTCATGTGAGGTTATATCGGTATATATTTCATATATGGATGTTATTGAACAACGGATAAGACCAACCAATGTAATTGATATACATATTTTTTATTTTGTGGGAATGATACTACAGATGCTTGGTGAGAGATTTATCTTGCATATATATTACAATTTTCAGGTCAATTCAGAAAGGATCCAATTTCCATTAGATATATGAATGTGTGGAACATTTGAAAACGTTTACTAGAATGTTGGAAAGTGAACCATGAAATACACTACCATGTAGTGGAGAATGGTTTTTGATATTTATTGATTCTTAAAAAATGGACAGAGAAGCATCCTTATGAAAAATGATATTGTGATTTGTTAATTATCATACACATTAACACATCAAGATAATAATTAACTTTTATAGGGTAATGAGTTAGAATAAGTAATATATATAGTGAAAATATGGAAGACTTTTTTTATGGTCAATGGTGTGATATATATTTTGATAACAAAATAATGTATCATATATTAAAAAAGTATTTGAATTTGTACCAATGTAGATGGTTGGAGTTGATTAAAGATCAGCAACACAAATTACACTAACACACTATGATAGAGAAAATGTTTGATGATGTGATAATTGAAAAAGACCAAGCTATTTTTTTCATTATAAGGTATGAAAGAGATCAAATATTTATAGATTTATCAAATATGGATCTAGATATCATACGGAAAGGGGGAAATCATAACTTTCTCATGTTAATGTTCAATTACCCATCCATTTGAGGAATATAGAAGTATTAATGGAGGATGTGGAACTATATAAGTAGATGAGAAAAATTGAAGAATTTAACCATTTTTGTGATGGAATTATAATGATTAGGAATTGGGTATGTGTTTCCTCAATACCAGTTTTTATAGAGCTATTGGATGAGGCCCACAGATCGTCGTTCTTTATTCATCCAAGAAGTATGAGGATGTATATATATGATAATCAGTATTTTGGTAGGATAACATGATAATAAATACTTCATTGTACGTATCCTGCTTCATGGACTGTCAGTAAGTTAAATATACAAGGATGAAATCAAATGTTATGTTATAACCATTACCGATACTGGAATATAAATGGGAAAACCATAACATTGATTACACTATCAGAATCCCAAAAACATATAATTGAATAATTCTATTTTTTTAGTCAACTACCTTATGAAATCATCACATTATATTTTCATTATATAATACTTATTTCATGATTATCATTCTCGTATAAAAATTAAATAATTGGAAAGGATTCATTTGTAACTATATTCTACTATATTCTATCAAGATCTGAGATTTACATTGTGTTTCTAGAAAAGTATTTTGTAGGACCTTATATCTAATTGAGTTTTAATATTTCATATTATCCTTATAATTATTTTTTTTTCTAAGTGAACAAATATAAAATTTACAGACATATAGAGATAATGATATATGGATTTCAACGGTGGTTTGGGTCAACCACATTATGTGGTAGAAATTTCATACAATGATTTGTTTTAATATGGAATTTAGAGAGATTATTATGAATCCATCTATATAAGGGACTGTAGATAAATAATTTTCTATGATGATGTTGGAGAAAAAAATATATTAGGACCTATTTTATCTAATAAAATTTTATATTTTTTTAGAGAGATACAATAACAGATAATGCCATATCAATTTTGACAGAAGAGTTACCCTAAAAACTGCCATTATGACATGGAATTAAATGTTGATGAGAGGGTATTCCTATGAACTTGTCCACATAAAATGATTATGATAATTTGAATGAATTGAATGATGATCCCTAAATATATTATTCCCTTTTAAATTATATATCACGTTAGAACAGTTTCTTATCGCTTCGTGCATCCACTTAGTGTCTCTCACATTGACAATTTTTTCTATATATCTCTCACGAATAATTACATACATGATCCTACACATGTACTTAACATTCATGTCAAACCATTAGTGAATGATCTTAATTATTAGGAATATCTATTGAAAATAATGGATCAAAGAGAGAAATATTTTAAAAAAAAGGCCACTAAAAGGGTAATATTTAGGTGATGAAACCATAAATTTTAAAAAGATATGTGTGAACAGAATACATGATGTGGCAGAAGAATCTATAGTAAATTATAATGGAGTAAGGGAATTTAATGTGATAAATCATTATAATATATTTCAATTATGAAAAAAATTATATTTTATGATATATTTATCTTTAAATAAATTTAATTTATTTTATGGATTTCATTATGCACAACACTGAGTTTAAATGGCAATGAAATAAATATTATTATTTAATGGGATAGTTATATTTGTACAGGTGTATTAGAGAGTGTGAATAAGGATAACTATATTATAGAATAATATTATCAAAATAGTGACCCAGTGTTATCATACATTACTATTATAACATTTGTTTTGAATAGTCATCATATTACTTATACACAATCTTAAAGAACCAAATAGGTTAGATACTTTGAAAACATGAAAAAAACTACTCCATATGTAAATGAAAAAATATCCCAATATTATCGAATTAAATATATCCATAATTATACATATCATTTTTAATAAATTTCATCATAACTCGAGGTAAGGAAACATAATAATGGGTGACCTCAAGTACTCAGTAAAGGTAAACAAGAGAGATATGTAAGCATAACATGACGATAATGTTGAAAGATCATGATGATAAAATTTAAAAAACATACCCTGTATATAAAATATCATAATCTTGAGTCAAAAAATTAAGAATGATGGTTTATAAGACTTCAATCAAAAGGAAATTAGAGAATATGATCCACAAGAGCATAACATTGGAATATGACATAGATTTTTCACATACTCGTAAGAATAGTTAATTGTTTCTATATTATTCAATCATCATTTTTAAGGATCTCTTAGAAGAATGGGTACACTCCCTAACAAATTCATAGAAGTCATGGTTCACTACCAATACCATTATATAGGCAAATTTCCCTTACTAAATTGGGATTAATCACCATTCCAATCTTGACTATCTCATGAGATATAAATCATTACCTGTTTCTTTGAAAGGATATATAGATCACACCCATCTCATAATGAAAACAAAATTTATGTGTGTTATAAGATCATAAATCATTCATCATATCATAACCCCCAAAATGAAATAGGATTCGTAAACAATTAAACATATCATAATAGTTGGAAAATGGACAGGGGCTAAAATCATCTCCTCATTCCATTGTATTATTACCCATGAATATAAGGGGGTTTCATAAGAATTTTATTGTGGTATATATTTTAGAATAGAAACAAGATTCATAAAAATAACTTCATCATAAACATAAAAAGTTAATATAATGAATAAGAATTTAATCATGGGACCATATCCCTATTAATGGATATATAACATAAATTGATTTCATCATAGTTGGAGTACAATTTTTAATGATTACCTGGAATGTTTCATGGCAAAGATATAATTTTTATGGAAATAACATTTTAAAACATATATTTTTTTGAAATAATTTTATTTTTAAGCGAACAAAAAAATTATAATGTTATCATTAGGAATTATTTATTTCCTTTCTTAAGGAAAAATGATCCTTTCCAATTTATAGACCACCTTTAAGACATATAAATTATCAAAAATCATTTTCATTTTGAAAAATATTATTAAAAATATAAATTATTACCAAATATTAAGGAATAAAATTTCATTCAAAATAAAATTGAAAATATTTACGTGGAACATAATTTTTTTTAAAGATTGTGATATTGGTAAATACTATTCATGACATTTAAGATGAGAAGAAATATTCTTTTCATATTTTCATTAAAATCGAAATTGGAATGGTTTGGAAAATGATGGTAAGATTACATAAAAAAATTAAAAAAGTAAAACATGGGGAAAATATATATAATAACTCATTTCTAAAATGTCAAAAACATTTTTGAATAAATTTTAAGAAAAAAATTGTTTTCTTTGAAAAAAACATTTTCTACCGATGAGAAAAATAATGACATGTTTTAATTGAAAATTATATTGATGCAATGATTACATAAAGTGACAAAAAGATCGAAAACTTTTATTATCATGAAATAAATAGAGTAGATGAATATTCATGAGTTACATGAGAGATAGATCATATTATTTCATCGTTGGATGCATAATAATAATAAATATCGATAAACAATGATATTGTAACATAATACTCTCACCACTTGTGTATTTTTGAATTTAAAAAACCATTAAATAATAATATAAAACGAATATTATATAATCATTATATTAATTATAATCATGATATTACATGTCAATATTTATGTATATACATAACATAAAATACGATAAGTGTAAAACATGTCATATGTCTCAATGAAGGAATGTTGAGATAAAAATCCATTACTGCTTTGATAATCCATTAAAACTTAATCCAAAATAAAGAATAACATTATATAAATCATATGTTTATATGAACATAATAATATTATTGATATATCATGTCAAAGGGGTAGTATATTTCCAATAAAAAACCAAATTAGTGTGGAACTATCATATGTCCCCTAGAGATAAAAATTATACAGTTCAATTGACATATATCACAACATTAGTTATATACGATAAAAAATATAATAAAATACATAAATTTTTGTAATAATTATGTTATAGAACAATATATATCAATTATTTTATGATTTAATTATTACTATTCATTACCAATTTATGGCCCATTCCCCTTTAAAATCACATTCAGATAATAACAACATTATTTTCCATATTTTATTAGAATTATTATTTTTATTACTCATACATTTAAATGGTTACATAATATCTATAATAATCATTAAATAGTAATAATATGTATACATCAATTTCATTTTTAATATGAATCATGAAATTTGGTTTTTAGAAATTAAGTACGTTACGATCATAGTGGGGTGGGCCATACCAAAGATTGAGTAACTTTCCAATTTCCCATTGATCATTATGAAAATGCGTTAAATAATATATTATCCTAAAATAATAATAACAATTTCTTAAATACCATATTATTTATTTAAATATAGATACTCATATCATCTATGTGGTGTGGTGATGAAAAAAGTGCAACATCGCTTTGTGAAGGTGGTAGTCCAAACATACACGAATGAATTTATCACATTTAAGTGAGTTAAAGGGTCCAATATAAAATAATTTATTTTACATTAAGAGTAATAAATATTCTATTAATATAATAATTATTTTCTTTATAGAACATATAAAAAATATATTTATGGACATTATATTCTTTTTAAATGGATAATGAAAACGAATCGCAACACACTAGGGGGTGATAGTCCACTGTAAACATGAGTGATGTTTTCATATTAACTACTGAATGAATGTAAAAAGGTGTATAGAATATAATAAAAAGAAATTATTTATTTAGTTATAAATATCACACACACACAAATATATATATATCCAAGATCATACTCAGTCGTGAGATGATATAATTGAAAAATTAATGACATGGGTTCTCTAGGCAGTAGTCTTCCAAAAACATGAATGATGATTTTGTAACCCATTTTATAAAAGTGGAGTTTATTCAAGTCATTAAAAAGGGATTAAAAAATAATTTTATGTAATATATTAGTTTAATTATATAATCTTGGTTTAATAATACTTAGTGTATATGGAGGAAGAAATAATATAAAAACTATTGTTCAATAATGTTACTACATTTTCACAAACCCTCTATAGGTTTTCTCCAAAATCCATAATATGATAGACTTATTAAAAAATGATTATAATATGTGACTAGATAATTTAATAATGGGATTGATCAGTTATTTTTTGAAACCTAATGATATTAATATTTGAATATTAAATGGAAATGTGTATCCTTTTATAAGTACAATAAATTCCATGTTTCTAAATTTTTTAAATGAAAAATGAGTACTTAAATTTTTCTCATCATAAATTCCAAAAATGAAAAATTATAGAACCTTAAACAACATCACGAAGAAATATGGACATAAAATATATGGTATACTAATTTTTAGGACATTATAACCCGTATCTTTTTAGTTTACCTCCATAATAAACCCATTTTTATATATGCAATGGTAAATAAATTTTACTGTTCTCACTATTCATGTTTGAAGGAAAAAATTATTTGAAAATATTAAGTAATATAAATTATGATGAATTAAAATGATATAAATTGATTAAAATTGACTAAATTTTATTGATATATATATACATATATATTAATTAATGTTAATTTTTTTTAAATGGAAAAAGGCTAGGATTATTATTAAAAAGGAAGTCCAAAAGAGGTACAAAAAAGGAATGAAAACAGATAAACTTATCACCCATTTTCAGAGATGCCAAGATTTTTCCTCAGCTTGTCCCCAATGATTCATTCTTTATTTCGCATCTCGTTCCAAAGCTTGATGTTATTACGTACTCTTCTTCTTCCTCTTCCTCCACGATAGGTTTCCTCAATCTCCCTGGCTTGCTGTAGGAGCGATTCTACATCTTCATCAGAGTTGTCCACTTGAGCTTCTTCCATCCTCTTCATTTGCTCTTTCCTTTCTCTCTTCTTTTGGCTTCGAGTTCTAGCATGTTTCCATTCGTCATCAGAGCCTTTATTTTTCTGATCATCTTTTCCTATGGTTTCCTGCACACAAGAAGCATTCTGCAAAGTAGGGGTATTTGAATCCTTACTCACCTTTACATCAGGATGTTTCATCAATAAATCTGGTGTTCCAGCCATGTTAGATAACTCTAGATGAGTAGACACCGTAATACTATCAGTCATTCCAGTTCCCCTATGGAGTTCAGGAACATCAGGAAATATTTTTGTGAGAAGATTCATAACAGGGGGAGCCATCAAAGAAACATTGTTCTGGACTGAACAGTCCAAAACCTTCAAGACATAAGAATGTTCTATTCTTTTAGCAGGATCATGATAAACAGTAGATGAAACAGTTTTCATGAAGTGTATATTATTCATGCACAATATGATTTCTATTAACACTATTTCTAATAATAATAATTTAATAAATCTGAATAAATAATTTTGATAGAAAATATATAAATCTCATTTAGAAAAGCCTTACTATTGTATTATTTTAATTAATTAAAATGGAGAATCATTATACCCATTAAAATAGTATTCAATAAAAACCCTTTTTAATCCAAGAAATAATCATATACAAAAATCCAGTATGCAGTACATTAAAAAGTAATTAAGTAGTTTAAATTTAAATATATACTAATCATTATTTATCTTAGAAAAATATTGGGTTTTTAATATACATAATATATTGAAAATAATTAATAGTTTTATAAAATCTATTATTTAACTCCGTACTGAAAAATCATCATTTTTTGGAAAAATAATAAAAAAACTCACAATAAGTAAATTTTGATATTATGGTTAATTTGTTTTCTCATTTTATCAAATAAATTTACTTATATATCTATATATTCATTATAATATTTATCATCATTATAAAAATAAGTTTTTATGAAATAATATTCTAATGAATATAATTACATTATCAAAATATTATTTATTATATTCTAATCATTAATAAATAAATTTATATTGAGTTATATATTTATATGTATACGTAGTAAATTTTTTAATACAATTCATACCCACCTAATTAATGGAATGTAAATAATTGAAATATTGAAAATAATAATATTTCATGGTACATTGATGCTTGATGTCATTTATCATGAACTATATTGACGAAACTCACGGTGTGTAACACAATCTATCTTAAAATATAAACTAATTTGAAAAAAAACGTTTCACCATATCAAGGGGTGTTAAATTATACCCCCAAAATTAAATTAGTATTTATCTCTCTATTTATCTGGGTCATTAAGGGGTTTTCATTTAAAAATTCAACCATAGAAACCATAAATATAAAAAGGGTTCGTAAAACATCTTCTAGAAAAAGAGAAATGGATGTTAGAATGTCATCTAGGAAAAAACAAGCTAGGATTCCAAATACGATAACATAAGGGGAAACTAAAAACATGGATCTTGATGAAAAAAATAACACATGCCTGATGATGTAGTGTGATAGAGAATAATTAGCATAAAAAATTGGTTGATCTAGTGAAGCATAATTACTTCAAATCCATAAAATAAATATGAATGAAAAGTTACATTGATATGATAGAATATAAGGATACTAGAAAAAATGTTTTATTTCAAGGTCTCATTACTAATATTGGGGAATTGATTTTCCAAATGGACTCAGAACATTGAAAAATGCATTTACATGATTTCATTTTTTCATATGAATTTTTTCTTATTTTAATAATGATTTGATCAGTTACCACTTCATCTAATGACCCTCAAATTGTTATAAATAAAATTCACCATACAATGTGATTAAATATATTATTATGTATTATGTTCATAGAAAACACATTCATTCATTTTACATTATTAACATATCAGATTTAAAAGTATAATAAGAATCATTTCCATTGATAAAATAGTCGCTGAAGAACGATCATATAATTAGTATAAATGTTAGATTTTAAATAATCCAATTGATACAAAAAATAAAGTGCGACTTCATCCTATATGATTGTACCATATTAATACAATTTAATGATTTTATAAAAGGATATGGATTGACAATGATTTTCCCTTGACTATGTCCAAGCTTAGATCCAACAACGTAAGCATGAGTGAAACTATTTACAATAAATGTTCATCCTCATCAAGATCACGAACCATACCATGTATTATGAACTACACCATGAAATTATCATGGTCATAAACCTTACTCATTGTGAATTTGATGATGTATTAAATGGATATGTATCAAGGGCATATAAATATGGGTATTTGTATTATATATTACATAACAGTGAATATAGTTTCATACATATTTTGTCAATTTATATATGAATTTTTTTTGATATAAAAAATCATAAATTGTATTTTGGGTAATAATAAAATTCAATCAAAAAATTAGATTTTATAAACTAAGGTATTTTTGAAATAAATAATTTTTTAATAAAATATCATTATTGAAAATTTTTTATTGGATTTAAATGATCATATAATTTTAATGAATTCATATATAATTGTAATAAGAGTTCAAAAAAAATTCATAAAAAAACAATCATTTCAAAATGAAAATTTATTTTAATTTTTTAAAGTGAATATTAAAAATTCTATTTAGTTATTTGGACAAAAAAATTTACATTTGGATACAAAATGTCATAATTAACCCGTAATGAGTTTTTCAAAATATCCAGTGATATAAGAGTTTTCCGGTAAAAATAAAATATTATAAAAATATATGTTATAAATTATAACATTATAAGGACACAAAATTGAATAAATAATTACTATAAAGGGTTTAAATGATCAAATATATGATTTAAATATAAAATAATTTTATTTTATGTTTAATTGATTAATTTTATAAACCCTTATTTAATCCCCTAAAAACATTAATATATTTTATAGGATTAAAATTATTTTGTTATGACTATGACACACATCCACATAATAAAGGGTATTATATTACTATGATCGAACAATGGAATTATAAAATAACTAAAATCAATACAATTTGAGATAATAAATAGGAAATAACCATGGTATGGTTTTTTATTTTGGTTATTTTATTATATAATTTCAAAAACTGATGTTTGAGAAATGGTAATGAATTACCCACTCATTACATATATAAACCCACCCATGACCCAAATTATATTCATTAAAAATTTTATGGATAACTGTACTTACCCTATCCTTTATTATCTAGAGTACTCTCTATGTTCCCCCATTCTCTAAATAAGCTCCTCACAAGAAATTTAAGTCACACTCTCAAGGTAAGTGATCCTCAACTTATCTTCTGTATTAAAGTTTGATTATTATCATCTGTCTTTTATTTTTAATTTCTAATGTCAGGATATATATTTACATGTCCCAATTAATTCCAATTTTATGTAAAATTTTTGATACACTACTTTCACTCTAATAAAATCATTTTATGATTTTTTTTATTTTATTTTGTAAAGATTCTGAAATTTCCAATTGATTTTCAAAAACAGAATAATTTTTTAGTGAATACCGTACCCATTTCTTGTTATGGGTGTTAACATTTATTCAATTATAATTATTTTAATTGGGAAATAACTTTATTTGTTAAAACATATTTATCATGGAATAAAATATTATGGTAAAAGAATCGATGTTGTATGGCCTATGTGCCACACATAAACATGATAATGAATTGAATGTTTTGGGTGCTCCCAAAATTATATATCGCCCCAATTCATTGGGAAATTTTTTGACTCATGAGAAGTCATTTTGGGATAGAGAGTATTCCAGATTCATTTTTTAGACTATTGGACTCCTCTACTTTTAAGTCTCCCAAATCATGGTTAATTATGTTCCATAATCTTCAATTATTTTTACTCATGTTTAATTATGTTTACATGTACGATTAATCTCTTATGATAGTATTTTACATCATAATTTCTACTTTCAATATATGTCTACGTATGAGTCACTGTTAAGGATGAATCACGTTCACTGTTAAGGCTATGTCAGTATTGAGGTGAACTGACTGAATAACTATTGGTCATCACACTGAAGGATGAAAATTGGTTATGTATGAGCTACTATTGATATAAACTCATTGTTTAGATATATCATTTTCCATGAATCACATAAAGCACAAATACTGAAATCAAAAAAAGGAAGAGTCATCATTTCTAAACTCACAATCAAAATCTCCTCCTAATTTTCTCTATGCATGAGTCACTATATCACTGAGTTATCATCAAACACAACTCAAAAAATTGGAAATGAATGATTCACTATCGTATCAAGATGTAGAAAAAATAATTCAATAATTTCCCCAATGTATAATCTACCAATTGTTGAGTATCCATCATGTCAACATACCTTTATAATGATTTACCCTTCCTAGGACCGTAATACTCAACTCACCATTCCTCATAATAGAATTCATATATTTTGAGACATTGTTCGGGAGACACCATTCCTAGACACCAATCCTTAGTTACTGTTCTTATACACTATTCCAAGTCACTATTCAAAGAAACCATCACTTCTTACATATTTATTTATATTTAAATTTCATTCTTCTAGTCGTATTTTTGATACTTGGATCTTCAATTTAATTTAATGAATTTTTCTATCTTTTGTTGACAACCATTAAATCAATGTATTACTGTAGTATGTGGTACCTAAATGTGATCGAGATCATGCTTCTTGTAAAGTCCTGCATTTTACTATGTAATTTTTTATTATTATTATATATAATTATTTCCAGACTGTGAAATCAGAATGAACATGATCTCAAGGTCTGGAGTGGCTGGAATGCTCCATTGAAAATTGTTATGTTTAAAATGGCGTACGTGAGTGGTTTTCCTGAAAAAATGGAATAACTCAAAAATGGGTTCTTGGATCAGAAATCTGAAGCCACTATAGCACTCAGGATAACAATTTTACCCTATGTGCGACATAATTTTAGTCCACACAGTACTCTAGTGAGAAAACCCAAAAATGGAATAAGTGTAAATAAAATAATTAAATAAAGTTATTTTTTTTCTCAGATTCTTATAACTCTCGAATGTTTACTTAGATTAAAAATCTATGACTTCTATAGAGCTCTTGAGGGCATTATTTCTTTAGGCAGATACTAACATTGGTCAGCACGAGCTAACAATGTAAGTTATATTTTGGTTGTAAATAAAATAATTAAGTAACAATTATTTTATTTTTTAAATCCTTATCCTCCAAAAGATAACTTGGATTGAGAATCTGAGAGTACAATTGAGTTATTTGGGATGTGTTTCATTTAGTCATATCCTAATCTAGAACGGTACGAGTCAAGGGTGACTGTTAATAATTTATTTATATTATTTTATGTTACGTTCAGTAAACGCATGGGCGGCATTTTCTAACATTTAAACCAGTAATTGAATTAAACATATGAGGGAACCATTGAATTTTAAACACATTGATTCACTTAAGAGAGTCTTGGTTTCGACCATAGAAGGCTGGTAGAGAAAATTAGTTTTTGGAAATTTAAGAGAATAATAAAATAACAAAGTTATTTCATTTTTGTTTATCCTTTCCTCCAACGGATGAGCAGTGGTGGCGGGACCAACGGCATGTCAAGACAATAAATGGCTTGCATCCCCATTATTATTGTAACTGTATCATTTTAATTAGGAAGGTTCATTAATTATATGAACCACATTTCATCCACATGCCTTAATCACCCTCCCCCTATAAAATTTATATAGATAATATGGAGTATTATTGGCATGACTTCACCAAGCGATAAAGCATTGAAAATGTACAACGACGCTAACCACATAGAGGACGAAACCAGTTTCAGTGATCATTGATTAGTTCCACCGAATCACAAACTGATGAAAACAAGGTAGGAGTTCTATTTATCGATGTCAGTGAATGTCTCATCCAATTTTGGGGATTTTTTTTGAAGTTGTCATTGATGAATTAGATCATCTCCTACTAGCAATTACATTATCACGGATGGCGTGGGAAAAACGAAAAAGGCTCAGTCCCACCTCTGCTTTTCACAAGATCTGTTTTCCGTGGATGGTTTCCTAAGATGATGGAAACATGAAATAGTAGTTCATTCTATGATGACGGCAGCACAGGGGATCCATAGTCGTAGATGACACCAAGAATAGACACCAAAACACATCTCGTGACCCTATGAAGAAGCCAATTGTGTGGCATGTTGGTGGGGGCCAGAGGATACCCACAACAAGCGGCCGCAGGCATTGGAAGGTGACGCCGGATGAAATGCATCGGTGGCCAAGGGTTTTTGACCTACCCGAGCCGCACTAGAAAAGGGTTTTGCCAGAAGGCATCGATGACAAAAGTGGCCACGACCAGCAGGCCACAGCAGGAGGCCGTAATGAGGCATGCGTCACGCTGCATGGGTGAATCCTGATCGGCCACAAGTTCGAGCGTAAAATTTGGTTGTCTAGTGCTCCACGAGATGGTGAAGAACCATGCAATCATGAGGCCACTAGGACGCAATGGTCTGCCTTCGGGAAGATCGGGAAAGCATGGGTCGGACTATCCCAGCTGGCCGGACCCGCTACCGAGCTAGTCCGGACCCGCCCCCAAGCTAGGCCAGACCCGCCTTGCTAGTACGGCCAAGCATGGTCCGGGCCCTCGAACCGAACTAGGCCAACCCTAATGGGATGGTCCCAGTGATTCGAGCCAACCCTAAATGGGCCAGACCCTAGTGGGGTCAGATAGACATTGAGACCTGTTGTGTCAGGCCAGTCTGACTAAGTTGGACTGAGCCCAGACGTAACCAGTCCCTGAAAAAATAAACACACATAACTGACCAACCCAGTGTCTGTTTAAATCGTAGTCAGTGGCATTGGGATCCATTTTGGAATGCAGTACCTTTGGCATATTCCAATAGGCCAAACTGATCTAGGACAGACCGAGATGCGATCACCCCACCCCCTCTGTTTCACGGAAATTAATGTAGCAAACAGATCAGGCATCTGATTGACGCGTCGTCTGCAGAATAAGTACCCTTGTGACAAGGTGGTCCTTTTGAAATACTCTCATAATTTTTTTGGAGAATGATAGTGAATGGCTGTGTCCGATTGAATTCAAATTATATCTTTCCCTCAACAAAAAAATTCCAATAACATACAAACCAATCATCCGGTTGACGTGTCTTCTTTTTCATTGGGACCCTTATGACATTAATGATCAACAAGTTACATCTTTATGGGGATTCATGCCAATTGAAATATGACTGATGTCATGAGGACGACTTCTCCTAGAATCAAGCATGATATGAGTTGGAAGCTAGTGGCTGGAAGTGAGGTGGAAGTTGGAGATAGATCATATGGAGGTTAGAAAATAGAGATACTATGTAGATTATCACTGATCCATCATGTGTGGATCAACACCTAGTGACCCTGTGTGGTTCAGCACCTCACGACCCAATGAGGACCAGCCTTAGAGCGGCCCATCATGGAACAATGACATACCAATCCAGTCTGGGTCAGATCCTATGTGGTTTTGCACTCAATGATTCTGTGTGGGTTAGCACATACCATCTTGTGTGGGATAGATCCTATGTGACACATTTTGAGGGATAGAATCTATAGACTCTAGGTAGGTCAGATGATGTTTGGGTCATTGAGGGCATATGTACTTATTGATACTGTGTGGTACAGACATTATGTGGTCATCAGCAATGCCTTTTGATAGAATAAAATGATCATGTTTCGCGACTAATCATATGTACTTCTATACTTCACTAATACACGGTCTTACATGTGGCTCTATTTGAACTATGTCTATTTCATTGTGATTTTTGATTGAGATCATTATTTTTGGTTTTCTATTGTGGAATTATGTGAGGCCTTTAGGGGTCTCAGCGTCCCTACTGAGTATTGCTATACTCACCCCTTCATGGGCTTCACCTATACCATGTTGAGTCTTGTACAGACAATGACCAGTTGGGCTGAGATTTGAGGGGGCCGGGAAAAGGCTATACACCGATAAGTCAAGATGACGTGGAGTGTTGTGGAGATAATTTATACCTAAACTTTTTGTAGGGTCCTCTATTGATTATCCAGTAGTTGTTTCATCATTTCAGTTGTATTTTTACTTTTCAGTTGGGCTTATATTCCAACCCCTTTACATTCAGTACACTTTTGCATACTATAGTAGTTTAATTTGTGGTTGTTTCATACTGTGTTATTTGATATGTGTTTGTATAGGTTTAAAGTCAATACCTTCCCATTATAGGTATAGGTCACTTGGGTGCTAGTCGCTAACCCATGGCCTTTAGAAGGTGGGATTGGGGTTGTCACGACATGGGGCATGGGGGATGGGGCATGACAATGCGGTATCAAAGGTCTTGGTTCTACCGAAGATGTATGACACTAATATTTTCAATTGAGAAATAGTGTTATGTGTTTTATATGTGATTTTCATTTTTGGGAGTCCAGTGTAGATGCGGTGGCTGACATATCTATACACTAGGTCATGGAATATTGATTTACCACTTAGTGCATGAAAAAACTGATTTCATGTGTTTTGGAAATGTTTTCCTTGGTTTCTTTGTAGTCATGTCACTAGGTATAACAAATGATTGTGAAAGACTTGTTCCTTATCAAGATCTTACCCCATAGATAGGTAGCTAGGATGTTCGAGGGAGTACATGATGACGGCCCACCAAGCAATGAGGCCATGATGCTGGGCCCCTATAAAGCATTAGCACTGTCGGGTGGTGTACCATCAGCCCCACTACCCGTTGTGCATATTTTTCTACCAGCCCCACTTGTAGATGGTGCACGCCAACTGAGCGCATTCCTGGAGTTTCGTTGGTAGAGGCCACTAAGGTTTTGAGTTGAGATTGATCCCTTAGCAGTTGAGGAATAACTGGAGGTTGTGGCCAAAGTTTTCCACCTAGTTGGGACACTATGAGATGAGGTGGTTATCCCACATGCTAGTATTTATTAGTTCGATAACATGAATATGGTCCACACGATGATGAGGATTTAGAACATGGAACTTTTACTAAGATGGCACCTTCCGGTAGTGTGACAACTATATCATTACCCATTAGTTAGTAGTTAAACTAGTAGTACTAATAGAGGAAACATGTAGACTTAGTTCTTTTCATGCCTTTCAGCATCAGATACCACTCAGGTTCCAAGGCAAGCCCGACTCATATGCGGCTAAGGACTGTCTTAAGGAGGTGGTTGAGTCTCCATCGAGCAAGTGCACCATTCGATCATATGGTGGTCTTGGTAGAGATCCTTTTATGTTACTTATCAGTATGCTTACATAGTGTATATTACCCCTGATCTTGGGAAGAGATGACTTCACTATAGACAATCATGATATCCTTCCTCAGAGAAGGTGGTCACTTGCTATAAAAAACTAAAGGCTCATTGTTCACTAGTGATTCTAAAACATTGGTAGGATGAAAATTTGGATGTTTATTATTAATCAAGGCATACAGACCATCCCACATACTCGATGAATACTGTATGGTCACTAATTTAGGTCTCAGTCCTCCAATAGAGATGTGTTTATAGACATCCGAGCCAACACTATTCCTCTATGAATTCCTACTTCTGTAAGGGTGATATAGAGAACCTTTTTAGATGAATGTTCTTTGGATGAGATGATACAACTAGTGAATGTTAGTGGTGGGAAAGCAGGAAACTAACACATGTCTCAAAGTCTTGGGCGTGTAAAATGATTCGGGAATAGGAAGTGATAGGGACAGATGAATCTATCGGGCATCAGACATAGAAGTGGAGCTAGGAGTGCATCATGAGGTGGTATACATTTCGACATGTTATAACACCCCCCCATATGGTCCCCACCAGGATCAGGAAGATGGATGGAATGGAAAGGGAGTAACTATATGTTGTTAAAGAGTGTGACCTAAGAGCTCCATGAATGAATCTTGTTACGATCTGTGTCTACTACAAGCTGCCGTATTAATTGACATAGGTGCCAATCATTTTTTTCCACTAATCTTGTTCAATACCTAGATATTTATGTTAAAATAATGACATGACCCATACCTATGGAGATTACTTTCGGAGGAGACTCGATTATCACACTTATGTCGATGGTGTGATCGGACCCTTGATGTGAGAGCTTCGGTTGGATCCTCTTGGTGGCAGCATCGAGGCCTTACACAACCACATGAGTAACTGAAGTGTAATTGGGGTGGTATATCCAAGGAAATCATGATGAGGATACCAATGACATCTAGGGTACATGGTTCCATCTAGGAGATCATTGACTGACTCACCAAGTTGGCGGAATTCATACCCATCTGAGAGAATGGATTAGAAGTTGGATTGCGACACCTCTAAGTACAATAGATTGTACGGATTCATGGGGTTCCATTGATGATTGTCTTTGATTTTGAAAAATGTGTTACATACCGATTGTGGAAGGGGTTATAATAGGATTTCTGAACTCAAATACGTTTGAGAATTTCCTTTCATCCTCATATGGATGGTCAGATGGAGAGGACTATATATACACTTGAGGACATGCTTCGTGATTGTGTCCTAGATTTCAGTTGCAGTTGGGAGTATTACATTCCTGTGGTGGAGTTCACCTAAAACAATAGCTATCACTCCACCATATGTATGGGGATGTTTGGGGCCTTGTATGGTCGACCTTGCAGATCACCTCTATACAAGACAAACCCATGGGAGTCACCACTTATGGTACCAGAGTTGGTACGAGCTACCACTGAGAAGGTAAAGACCATCCAAGAGAAGATGAAGACTACATAGAGTAGATATAAGTCTTATGCTGGATGGATATGGAGACCATTGGATTTAGAGGGTGGAGACCATGTCATCATACAGGTCTCAACATGATGAGGATTGTGGAAATTTGGCCGTGGAGGCCGGCTATCTCTGAGGATAATCAGAGGATGTCAGGTTCTCAGCATAGTTGGCGAGGTGGCACATCTCTTAGATCGTCCACCACATATGAATTAGGTGCATGATGATTTTTATGTTTCACAATTCATGAGGTATGTGCATAATACAATGCACATTATTGACTGGGGAAAGGTGGACATTGATGATGGGGTAACTTTTACGGATGATCCAGTGGAGATTGAGGATCGACAAGAGAGGTTCCATTATGGACGTTCAATACCACTAGTGTGCATTTTCTAGCATCACGAGGTCCTCTTGGAGAGAACATGGGAGGTGGAGGGCTAGATTCTTGATCAGTACCCAAATTAAATTCCTTATTCTATGATGTGGATTTCAGGGACTAATGCCCTAATGTGGGGTGAATGTAAAGACACAGATTTTTTCATGTAATTTTTTTATTATATGGAATTATTTCGAGACCACAATATCTGAAAATGCATGATTTTGAGGCTTGGAGTTCTTGGAATGATCAGTTGAAAAATGTTTTGTTTAAAATAATGTGTTTGAGTGGTTTTCCTAAAAATTGGAATAACTCTTAACCAAATGCCTGGATCAGAAATCTGGGGGCACCGTTGCATTCAGGATAGGGGGATTACCCTAGTTTCTACTTATGTTTAGTCAGCGTAGACATGTGGTAAGAAAACTAGAAAAAAGCATAACCGTAAAGAAAATAATTAAATACAGTTATTTTTTAAAATTCTTATAACTCCCAAATGGTGACACAGATTAATAATCTGAGACTCATGCTATGCCCGTGAGGTTATTATTTCTTTAGGCAAATACTAACATTCGTTGGAGCGGGCCAACTATAGATGTTATTTTTTGGCCGTAAATAAAATATTTAAGTAAGATTTATTTTATTGTTAAAATCCATAACATATAAATGGCAATTCAGATTGAATATTTGAGAGTATCGTTGAATTCATTGGATGTTTTCTCCTTAGGATGAGCCTATCCATGACTGGCATGGGTCGAGGGTGAATGTTAATAATTTATTAAACTTTTTATGAAGGTATTTTCAGTAAATGCATGTGTGGTGTTTTTTAAATTTCGAACCAATTCTCATATTAAAAATATGAGGGCACCGTTGAATCAGCAACACCTGGATTCGCTTAGGGGGGTCATCGTATCGACCATAGATGGTCAGGAGAAAATGTTAGTTTTTCGACATTTAATAGAATAACCAAATAACAATGTTATTTTACTTTTATTTTTTTCTCCAACGGACGAGTGGTGGTGGTGGGACTAACGACATGTCAAGCCATTAAATGGCATGAATCCCCTTTATTATGGTAACAAAACTATTGGAATTAATAATATTTAATAATTAGAAAAACCCCATTTATTCCACATGTGTTACTCACCCACCCCTTCTCTTATTTTTATGAATCATGGGGAGGGGTATTGGTATGAATTCACTAAGAAAAAAACATCTGTAAATGTTCTACAATGCCAAAAACATGGAGGACAAAACTAGTTTTAGCGAGTGGTGATGACCGCCCCCAAATCACGAAACGATGAATATGAAGAAGGAGTTCTGTCTATCGATGTCATCGAACATCTCTGCTTGGTAGGGGGTTTGTTTTTTATTGATGTTTTCATTGATGAATTAAATCCTCTCCCACAAACTATAACATTAATGAAGAGGGTGTAGGCCTAACGAACAAGGCTCAAACCATCTTCCTCTTCTCTCATGATCTGTTATTTGGGGATAGTTTCCTCATATGATTTAAATGTTAAATAGAGGGTCTTGCTATGCCGGCGAAAACGCAGGCGAGGCATAGGGTCAGACATCACCATGAACGGAAACCAGAGCACGTATAGTGACTTGCCGAAGAAACCACAACCATGCCACGTTGGAGGCATCCATCCCTAGCTAGAGGAGACCCACGAAAAAATGCCATGGATGGTTGAAGGCAGCACACCAAAGAGGCCAAGGGCGGTCGGTCCGTGCAGGCCGTGCTTAACAAGGGTGGTTCCCACTGGAGTCGTTGGTAGCATGAGGGTGCGTCGTGGCCCGTGTTGTACCACATTGACGAAACCCGGTCTACCAAATGTCCATCCATTAAATACAGTAGGAAAGAACCCCATTATATGGAAAACAGCCCCACAATAGTGGGGCCAATAGGACGCAATGGTCCGTTTTCGGGCAGACCAATCCGGCACGGGCCGACAACGCTGGCATGACCCACGGCCCGGCGGGAAAGAACGGGTGGGCTGAGCCCCACCCGACGGGCTTGGACAAGCATGTACCTGGCTCGCAAACTAAACTGGGCTGAACCCGATATGCCATAACTAGTGTTATAGTCCACCCTTTCACAGGCCGAACCCAGGGGGGTCATATAGACCCCATGATCTGTTGCGTTGGGGTGATCTGACCGAGTGAGACCGGGCCCAAACCATATCTTTCCCCGAAAAAAATAAATGATTGTAACTGAACAACTAGGTGTCTATTTGACACTTCATTAGTTTCATTGGGTTCCCATTGTGGAATTTATCCCTTTGGCATATTCCATCAGTCCCGACCAAGGCGGGCCGGACTGAGGTGTGATCACCATCCCAACCACTGTTTCACATAATGGGATGTATCTAACAGAATGGCCTCTGATTGATGCACTATTTGAGGAATAACGACCCAAGTGACAAGGAGATCCTATTGAAATACTCTACATGAGTTTTTGGAGAATGTTGGTGTATGGATGGGTGGGATCGACTCCAAATCCCACAGGGTCCTCGACACTAAAATCCCAATAACTTACAGACCAGGAGACTAGTTGACGCCACATTTTGAATTGGGATCCTTATGACATGATTGATCATTGGGTTACTTATTTATGGGACTTCATGATGATTTAAATACAACTTATGGATTGAGGAGTGGTTCTACCAGAATCAAGCATGCTATGAGCGGGAATCAAGTGGCTGGAAGTGAGGCAGAGGTTGGGGAAAGATCATATGAAGGTTAGCACCTAAAATCTTGTGTGGATCAGCATCGAGTGATCCTATGTGTATTAGAACATAGCGACCTTATGTGGATCAGCACCTCACTACCTGAAGTGGATAGCCTTAGAGTCGCCCGACATGGATCATCAACATACCGATCATGTGTGTGTATGAACCAGTGTGGGTAAGTGCTCAATGACCATGTGTGGGTCAACGCATACAGATCCTGTAGGGGTCATATCATATGTGGGTCATTACATGGGTTAATACCCATCGACTCTTGGCAGTTTGGATCCTATGTGGGTCATTACACGAGTTATTACCTATCGATCTTGTGTGGGTCTGACTACGTATGGTCTGCAGCAGTGCCTCTTGACAGTATAAGATGATCTATCTTCACGACTGATCATCTGTAAATCAATACATTACTAATACCTAGTTTGAGACGAGACATTGTATGAGCTATTTCTATTTCATTGTGATTTTTGATTGAGATCATCCTTTGTGGAATCCCATTTTGAAATATGTGATACCTTCAGGGGTTTCGATGTTCCTACTATGTATTTTTATACTCACCCATGCATGGACTTCACCTGCATCTTGTTGTGTCTTGTGTAGATGACGAGCTGCTGGGATGACACATGTGGATGTCGTGAATAGGTGGTACACAGATGAGATGGGATGATGTGGAGTGTTGTGGAAATGATATGAACCCACCCACCACGTAGTATCCTCAATAGACGATCCTGGATTTGATTCCTCTTTTCAGTTTTACTTTTTTAGTTGGGATTCTATTTCGGCCCCTTTAATTTCATTAATTTTTTTTACTATAGACGTTTACTTCTTGGTTGCTTTTTGTTGTGTTCTTGGTTGTGTGTTTGTATATTTTTAATGGCGATGTCTTACCATTATAGAGATATGACTTTTTGGTGCTAGTCGCCAACCCCTGGCCTATGGAAGGCAGGCATGTGGTTGTCACGACACGAGCCCCAGGGGATGGGTCATGACACATCTTGTTAGACATATTGTATATTGTTAATACACAATAAAAAATATAAGTGGTTTAGAGAAGTATTACCCCTAATTAAATCGGATGAATTGCTAACCAAGCTAACACAGATATAATTTTTAGAACTCATACCAATGATCTTTTAGCGGCAATACATAAAGAGAGTAGAAGAACACATTAATAAAATCTTATACCTCGCTAGATATAAAATATTGAAGATCCCAAAAAACACTATTTTTTTATATATCTTATATTCAACTCAAACATCATTTCAACATAACTTACATGAGTCACAAGATGAATTTCCAATCACCTTGATCAATTGAACACTACTCTCTTCTATTTTTTTCTTCTTATGTACTATATTTGCATTATGAGCAGTGTGTGTCAACATGTTTAATGAATAGACCCTGAATCCTGTGAAAAAATTGATGATACAAAAATATCATAAAAACAGTCTTCTACACCTAACAGTTCCCACGAGTAGTAGTGGAGGATGTCCTTATGTGGCCAGTTTTGTTTTCACTCCCCTTAAACTATGGATTAGGTTTAGTTTAACATGATAGTTTTCTAAGTTGTTTTTACCCCAATCCAAGGCGTGGTTTGATTTTTATTTCTATATACATGTTGTTCTCATGTTTAAACCATGTGCAGAGGATTATGTCTCATCTTGTGACTGCACATCTTATTTTAAATTCCACTATATTCCTTAGTGTTTAATATTCTCTGTTTTTTTAAATTAGAAAACATATATTTTCTTTGATAGTTAATATTAGATAGTTTTCATATTAGAATTTCATTTACTATATTGATTTCAGTAATCAATATAAAAATTCACACATTATTTTAAACAAACACTAATCACTCTTTGAAAAATCCATCACACAATCAAATTATTTTTTAAATTCCCCTTTGGTAAACTACGATCTTTTGTGTTTCAAATTGTGAATTTTTTTAATAAATTTTCAAGATTTAAATTTTTATAAGGTCTCAATTTACAGAATCTTGAGGGTTATACTCTGACCATCATTTAGTATCAAATGATATAATTTTTAGTTTCAATGTTTTCGACGTTTTCAAATCATTTCAACTATGAATTTAGTTATATATAAATATCTCAAAATTTCAATCAAGTCAAAAATTTTAGTTCCCTAAAAAATGTTTTTGTTTGTTAACATGGATAATAGAAAGGAAGGTTTTGATACAAAAAAATAAATATTTCAATTGCACAAATCATGCTCTATAGAAAATCAAAATCAAAATCAAAAGGCATTTGTAAAGAATGGGTTTTGAAAAATATAATGCTATAATTATGGGGTATAAGATTATATCTACTATTAAAAACACAGGAGATGATCCAACTGAGGCATCCTAAAATAATATTTTCAGTGATTTGAAGGCTTTATATTATTCTCTAGGTGATGAAGAAATAAATAGGATGTCTACATGTAAAACTCCATTGTAATTTGTGATACTTTAGATGTTTAACATGAAAGAAAAACCAATGTTAAGGAGAAGTGACATAAAAACATTACAATAAAATTGGATAAATTCATAATGAATCATGATGAGTCTATCTTTGACATGTATATCTGGTTCCATGTGATTGTAAATACGATGATATCATTTGGAAAGACAATCACTACAATGGAAAATTCATGTGAATATTGAGATGTCTTACAGAATGATGGAGAGGGACCTCTATCTCAATTAGAGAATCCCATTACATTGATTCACTACATAATGTAGAATTAATAAATAATTTGAAGATGTATGAGGATGATTTTAAGTGTAATATACAAGAAGATGATGAACCTTGAAGAATTTAATTGGATTTCAAAACCACCACATCTAATCAAAAAAGAAAATATTCATGTTCTTGAAGAATCTTCTCGTATCAATGATTCATCCATAGATAGTGATGAGGAAATGGATCAATTAGCTGTGAGATTTATAAAATACTGCATAAAGAATAAGATAATTAGGGGGCCTGGATACAAAGAGAAGTATGAATATAAAGGTAACTATAAAAACAATAGGAAAATAAGTGAGAATGAAAATGAGATAATATTATATGATTGAAAATTAAAAGGACATGTGAAGGATGGCTATCACAAAATGAATTACGAGAAGAAATATGAGAAGAAATATAGAAAGTTAATGAATTCTATTAAGTCTACCTAGAGTGGTTATGATAAAAACACTAGTGAATATAAATCATCTCAGGATGAAAAGACTAAAAATTCCAACATGTGTTGTGAGAAAATATAATTCTAGTTGACCTTATTATCTCCAGCAAAAAATTCTTATTATTAAAGAGAAGAATAAAAATCGAAATATTCTAAAAATATGACCAATTAAGAAATTTTTTAATACTATCAAATTCTTGATTACACTAGAAATGAACTAAATAACAAATATAAATCACTCAATAAACTGTATTGTCATTCTATTACTATTAAATCTAAACTCACTATAGATAAATAGATGAATTCCCAACTTCTCAATGAATGTACTAAACAAAAACAATATAATGAGATATTGAATAATGATATTGAACTATATTACAATGGAAGAAATACCTTAACTAAATTTCATGAAATACAAGTTTCTATTAAATATACTCTAGAAATTGGTTATCAACTTGGAAAACCAAATTTTGCTAAAACCAAAATTGTATCTAAATAAGAAAAATGCAGTTTTATGAACATGTATAAGAAATTTTAAAAAAGACACAACATTGGAAAAACATTTACTACTTCTAATTCTTTTAGACTGAGTAGAATTTATTTTTCTACAACATCAAAAACTACTTATATGAAACTCATGAAGAAAATGTGGGTTCTTAAATTCATAATTTCTTATATTACTAAACCAATGAAAATATATGTACAAAATATCATTTCTTTTTTGTATTATATTTTTTGGAATGATTAATGAAGAGTTCCTATATGTACATATTGTACATGAAAAATAGGTGTTCAAGACACAAGATATGGGTCTACTCAATCATCAAGAACCACAAAATTATTGATGGTTTACATGTGACATTTTGTGAAAATGATAAATAGATAATTATTTTCTTTGTCCAAATCAGTAACAAAAAGTTATATTTAAATTACAATTTTCTTTTTGATTTTATTATAAAGTAAAATATTATTATCATTTCTCAATTATGTGATGTTGGATTTAATGATAAATTTTGAAAATAATTATTGTTTTTTATTCTATTCTAATAATGTTTTATTTTTTATTTATTTTATATATAATATTTTTTCTGCAAAAAATTTGGATTACTTGGTCTCACAATATGTTTCTTTCTTTAGTGCATTTCATAATAATTCTTGGATATGTCTTATTAGACTAGGCCAATATAAAAATCAATCACATAGAAATATTACTAGAAAATTAATAGTCAATTATCTAGCTGCAATAGAGTTTAATAATGATAAAGTAAGTAATACTTGTCCAAAAAAAAACATAAAATATCTTTCTAAAAAAATAATGAAGTTTGGACGTATCATCCTCTTGAGTTGGTTCACATGGATTTTTTTGGGAGATCTAGGGTTTCATGTGTAAATTGGAACAAATATTTATATGTTCTAGTAGATGAATTTTATTTTTGTACATGGACCTTATTTTTATCTCCCAAGAGTAAGGCTTCTTCTTATAAATCTATGTATGAAGGATCATTATAAAACTAATATAAATTTAGAAAAAAAACATTAGATGTGACCATACCCGTGAGTTTTAAGATAATAAATTTGAATATTTTGTCTCACAAAATGGCTATATTCATAAGTTCTCTGCTCCAAGGACATACCAATAAGATAGTGTTTTAGAAAGGAGAAATAGAACCTTATAATATATATCCTTGAATATTCATAATTAATATTAGTTAACAATTTATTTTTGGGAAGAAGCTATAAATATTAAATTCTATATAATAAATAAATATTTAATTAAACATATCCTATATAAAATACCCTATGAAATATGTGATAATAATAAACCCAAGGTAAATTACTATAATTTTTTTGGAATAAATGTTTTTATCCTCAATACTAAATATAATATTGAAAACAATTCCGCCAAATGTATGGAAGTAATTTTCCAAGGTTATTTAAATTCTAGAAAAACCTATAGAGTATTTAATAAGATAACCAAAAGTGTGGAAGTGTTTTTTCATTACCAATTTGATAAAATTCATCCACATGAATCCAAATATTTAATATAATATATAATGAACAATCATTCAAATATATATATAAATTTAGTGTCTTTTGATTCTTCTATCAAACAAGAATAAAAAAACTAATTCTAGAAAATCTATAGATTCCGAAAGAAGGGACCCCGAACCAATAAAAGAAACAACTTAACTCTCCCTTCATTATATAAATCTATTAGATCTCGTAAAAACCATCCTATAGGGTATGTAGTTGGATACTTATACAAAGTAAAACATACTTGATCTTCTTTAAGAAACCATGTTGAACAACAAACCTTTATGTTAGATCATGATCCTAATAACATTGGTGACATTTTTAATTATAAATAATGGAAAATGGATATGAACGAATAATTAAATCATCTTGAAACAATTTTTTTTGAAACTAGCTGATATACTGAAATACCATGTGACAATCCGAACTAAGTTGGTGTTTGTAAACAAAGTGGTTGATGGAATTACTATAGTAAAAAATAAATCCAAACTGGTTGCACAAGGTTATAGTCAAGAAGATATCATAGACTATGAAGAAACTATTTCACCAATATACCTTCATTATGTAATTATAATACTAATAGATTATGGAGAACATCTTAATTTCAAACCTTATCAAATATATCTGAAAATTGAATTATAGAATATTTATATTGTTGAGGATGTTTTTGTTAAAAAACCCACCAGTTTTAAAAATCCCAATTTTCCAAATAATTTTTTCAATTTCACAAAAATATTCTATGGTTTAAATAGGCTATTCGTATAACGACCCATACATTACATACATTGTTATTAATTCAGAATTTAAGAATACTTATTACAACATATAACAAAACCATGATAGGACCGTATATGCATTGTGTCTTTAGAAACTGAGAACATAAACAACTGGTTCTTAAAGAATATACATTGTCTCCCATTTATTTCATCATATCTAGAGTCCCTTTTGGCATATCATACTTAATACCCTTATTCCAGAACTAGGGAAAAGAAAATATACAAAAGGGTGAGCTCAAATTTTCAGTAAGGGTAAACAAAGGAAATATTAATCATATCATATTAATAAGAACGTATCATTTTGAAAATCATAACCTGAAAAAGAGATCATAATTTAATAACATGGGATAAATCATAGTAGTGAAATGTAATCAAAATTATCATAACATAAATCATGAAGCTTTGTGGCATACACATAAAATCATAGAAAATTATTTCATACTATTCAAGACTCATTGCCAAGACTATCATATCAGAAAATGTTCATTTCTGATCCGAGTTCACTCCTCGTTCCAGTCATGTATCACTGAACTGGATTAACTTGTTATTCCATCCATGTCAATATCATTAGATATTAATCATTACCCAATGCATTGGAGAGAGATATAGGTCCCACATATCTCATAATGAAACCATTATTATGTGTGCCACAAAATCATTAATAATATATCATAGCATAACTAATGTAATAAAAATGGGATTCTTAAACATCATGCCATCAAAACATAATCCAAATAAGATAAAATGACTTCATAAAAATAATTCCATCATAATATAATCAAATCAATGAAAAAATTGGGATAGAAACAAAACCTTATATTATCATAGATAGAAAATAATTTTGAAAAAATACTTGAACTCCCTTCATGTGGAAAATATCATTTCTACTTCAAAAATATTTTTCCTTTTTAAACATGTCATACAAATTTAAAATAAAAATGTTAATAAATAATAAACTTCAAAACATATTAAGTAAGATTTAGGGAAATACTATTCTATGAAATCATAAAAATCCATTCATTCTGTATAAGTTAAAAAACATTCATCTCGTACTTTGGCCAAAAATGTTAAAAAGTATCTCGTATTGAAAATGAAAAAATATCCCTTTCATATATTTTACTAAATATTCACCAATAGGTAAAATTGTAATTGAATAATTATAGGGGGATAGATATAATATCACATATTGGGGAAACACGGATGTGGATGATAATGTTTCCCCCGTAAATTATAAAGTATTAACAATCTTGGATAAAAATGAGATTGTGAGATTTTCCCATACCTTAGGTCTGATATGCTTCATAGGAATATGAACCTCATATATAATGATTTAAATAATTTCATTGAAATATTATATAATCATATTCATTGTTAAGATATCATATATGGTCATATTCTTATCTTCGTATTAGTAATATTTCATTGCTACTTGTTATTCAAGAGTTCATTGCATTATGTTCATATGCACGTTTTGTCAAATAAATTAATATTCCTATTTTTAGGTTATAAATAACTCATTTAAATAATTTTATTATTGATATATATATATATATATATATCATATTTATTCGTTAAATTCTTTAATATAATCATTATTCAATGAAGATCTTGTAGAACGAGTCGCATCACATCGTGGAGACGGTAGGCCGTACGTACACACGAGCGAGGAAATCATTCTTTTGATATTATCATAGTATATAATTGGATGGTATATCATATATAAAGATTTATAATAATGTTATATTTATTATTTATATCATTTATACTCATTATTATACCGTTCAAAATGATGAAATGTTTGAATAAAAAACTACACCACGACATGGAGACGGTAAGTCGTACGTGCGCACGTGTGGTGACATTTTCATTCATAGGATGGATAAAATAATAATATGGTTGCACCATTTTTATAATAAAATCACAGTATATAGAATATACTAGATTTTTTATTTTATATTGGTAACAAAAAAGAAGGAGGATGTAGAAGAAGAAAGGAACTTGAAATAGGTGGTGAGATATTTACCACTTCTTCGGGTTCTTCCTTTTGATTTGATAAAAAGGGATACATAGGATGGATTTTGGACTAAAGTAAAACCTCTAGGATGATGTTAGGATAGTTAAAAGGGTATTTGGGCTGGTTTTGGAAAATAAAAATGTCTTAGGAGGTGTGAATAAGAGAGAAGGGTGAGTGCCCTTTTATAAGAGAGGTGAGAGGCACCTTAGAAAAAGCATAAAATATAATTTTATAATAAATTCATATTTAGTTTATAATGTATACAAAGTGACTTATATTGAGGATAGGGTGGGTATGGGTCGAAATCATCTAAACCAATAGGTTTTAAACAAGTTTATGTTTCCATTGTAACCTTATCATTTAGATTTAACTTTTAGTTAAATTATTTAACTTTTACCATGTCCTCTTGTATTATTACACAATATGGTTAATAAACATACTATAAACTACCAATGGAGCCCCAATTGGTTCACTAATTTCATAAATAGTATTATTTATGTCTTTGTGCAGAGCCATATATTTTTAGGACCGTTATATCAATTAATAATATAATATTTTTTTTTAAAAAACATTTATGTCAATTTTGACACTATTTGATATTTTGTTTTTTCTAAATTCATAACAGCATTATTACTTCAACTAAAATTCATCTAAACAACACTAATATGTTTTATTAACATATAAAATTAGTTTAATTTATAAAAATTCTCAAATTACATTTATTTGGGTATATTATAATATCAATAATGTTAATATTTCATTAATAAGGTAAATAATCCATCATCCTTGTGTCATAAATAAAATAAATTATTTAATGTATAAAAAAAATAAATGAAATACCATTATTTATGAAATATTTTTGTCTTTATAATGAATATTTATTGTCAAATTTTTCTTATGTATAACCCTATATTAAACATGATTTATTTATTAAAGTTTGATTTTAACTCTCTTAACTCTTCTTTAAATAAAATAATAATAAGTGTCCTAATATAATCCAAGTGGACCAAATAAGATCATATTTTATTCATATAGTTTTTTGGTCGAATTATACTTATCCAATAGAATTAAGTCATGTGTTAGGGTAATAATAATATCATTTTTACCCTTAATTACCATATTTACTTTTAACCGTGGTAAATAAAAGTAAGAAGTGACTATTCAACAAAAATTATTTTTATATTTTTGAACCAAATTTTACTTTCTAATATCAACCGTTTCTTTTTGATTTTTGAAATTCCACTCACAGAAGCAGTAAAATTATGTTTCATGTAAATTTATAAATTCTCCTAGGTAGGTGGGTAAAAGACGGTAAAAAGTTCAATAAAATTTTTATTTATCTAAAATTATTATAAAATGACTCCAATGAATTAAATTGAACTTATATAGTTATTATGTATATATTTTTTCTTAAAATATATTTAAATAAAATAAATAATTGTTTCAATAAAAATTCTGTTTTAAACTATAACTTAGTGTTTTTCACTATTCATAAAAAATTGAAGGTTTTCAGAAAAATACCAAAAAATTCACCCTAAGATAATTTTGATATTCCAAATCCAAAAATGAATTCCATTTTGAAAGAAAAAATTTATAAAATTTTAAAAATGGGTATTACAATTCATAATTTCTAGTTTATATAATATTATAATAACATATCATTGTTCAGTGAAACTCAGTATTCTGTAAAACTCAATCTATATACAAAGGTTCCTCTTGAGTGTAACGCAAGCCAAGACATTGTTGTGTGTAGTGAAATATTACTTTGGTGCTGCATATAACATAATATATAAAATCAAAATATTTTGCATAAAATCTCAAGGTGTTACATTCTACCCCCCTAAAAAAAACTGAACCTCAAAATTTGTCACATCGTAACAAACAGATGATGATACCTCTCCATCCCCATATCCTCAAGTTCCCATGTAGATTCTTCTAATTGGTGGTTCCTCGATAAATTTCAACCAATCAAGTGGTCTTGTTTCATTGAACTTTTTCACTACGATCCAGAATCTCTATTGGCTGTTTTTCATAAGAAAGATCTTGCTCCAGTGGTACAACTTCTATTCTTAGTACATATAAGGATCAGGTATGTAATTTCTCAAGATAGATACATGGAACACATCATGAACTTTAAAGAGATTCGGTGGAAGCACCAATCAGTAATCTACCTTCCTAACATGATCTAGTATATCAAAAAGACCAATATACCTAGGGCACAACATTCCCTTCTTTCCAAGTCCCATTACTCTCTTCCAAAGAGATATTCGTAAGAACACCTTATCACCCACTTCAAAATCATGGTCCTTTCTTCAGTTGTCGGCATAACTTTTTTGTCTACTCCGAGCATCTCTTATGTGTTTTGGAATAGATGATACCTTTTTTCCATCTCATCAACATGAATAGGTCTTAATAGATTTCATTCCCCAACATCATCCAAGAAAGTTGGAGTTCTACATTTCTTTCCATAGAGATCTTTATAAGGAGCCATCTTAATACTGGAGTGAAAGCTATTATTAGAAGAAAATTCCACCAAAGTTAGGTGTTGATCCAAAAAACCTTGTAAATCCATAGAGGAAGCTCTCAACTTGTCTTCTAGTGATTGAATTTCCTCTCAGACTGACCATCTGTCTGAAGGTGATAAGTAGTGAAGAAACTCTACTCTTTATCTGGAAAATGCTGGAGACTTCGCCCAAACATCGAGGTAAACCTCATATCCTGATCAAATATAAAGGAAAGTGGTACTCCATGCAATCTTAATAATTCCTTCAAATATATCATGTCAATCTAATCAAGATATAAATCATCTCTAATAGCAATGAATTGCGCCGACTTCGTAAGAAGATCAATTATAACCCAGATAGCATTATTGCATTTGGATGTTTTAGAATGTCCAGTGACAAAGTCCATAGTGATGTTTTCCTATTTCCATTTGGGTATGTGTAATGGTTGTAACATCCCTTTAGACTTCTGTCTCTCAGCATTAACTTGCTGGAAAACCAAGAATCGAGAGACATATTATGCAACATCCCTTATCATTCCATCCCACCTGATGAACTCCTTCTATTCCATATACATCTTTCTTTCTTCCAGTGTGAATGGAGAATGATGTACTAGAAGATTCATCCAATATTTTCGTCATTAATTCTAGGATAGGAGGAACGCAATCTAGATTCTTAAACCTTGTTATTTCATCATAATCAATGTGGAATTCAGGAACATTTCTCACCTTCTTTTGTAACTCTACATCTTTTTTCTACTCCTATTTAATCATCACATGTATAGATGGTTGAACATTCTTTTGAGAAAGATAATATTTCCCCCCTTCCATTATGATTCCAATATTTATCCTTTATAAATCCACAAATATTGGATCTTTTGTGATCCTCATCATGGATAAGCTAGCATGGTATTGTTGACTTAATGTGTCTGCCACCTTGTTTTCTTTCCCAAGGTGGTAATGAATTGTGCTTTCATAATCCTTAATCAGCTCCAACCATCTTCTTTGGAGCATATTGAACAAATTTTATGTGAAAATATACTTGAAATTTTTTTGATCGGTATAAATATCACACCTTTCACCATAATGATAATGCCTCTAAATCATTAATGCAAAGATTACCACAGCTAATTCCAAATCATGAGTTGGGTAACTTTTCTCATGGATATTCAAATTTCATGAAGCATAAGCTATCACCATTTTTTTTTTCATGAGAACACACCCCAATACCTTCTTGGATGCATCAATGTAGATCACAAAACTTTATCCACTACAAGGTAGTGTGAGAAAAGGTGCACTGGATAACCTTCTTCTTAACTCTTAGAAATTCAATACACGCTCCTCCGTCCAAATGAACATAACTCCTTTTAGAGTCAACATGGTGAGTGGATTAGATAATCATAAAATATCATTCAAAAAACTTCTATAATATCTATCAAAACAAAGAAAAATTTGGATCTCAGTTAATGTTGTTGGCCATGAGCATCTTTCGATAACCTGTTCTTTTGCTGGATCCAAAAATATCCCCTCTATTGAGATTTTGTGAATCAAAAATGAAACTTTATGTAACCAAAATTCACACTTGGTAAATTTGGCATAAAGATTCTCCTTTCTTATGGTCTTTAATACAATTCTCATGTGATCTTCATGTTTTTCCTTAATCTTTGAATATATAAGAATATCGTCTATAAAGAGAACCATAAACTGATCAAGATAGTCTCTAAAGAATCAATTCATTAGATCCATGAAGATAGCAGGGTCATTATTAAGACCAGATGGATTCAATGTAATTTCATACTGTCCATACATTGTACGGAAACCTGTATTTGGTATATCCTTCCTTTTTACCCTTAATTGATGATACCCTGAACTGTTTTTTGATAGTGATCTTGTTAAGTTCTTGATAATCAATGTAGAGTCTCATTGATCCATCATTCTTTATAACAAACAGAACATGTGCTCCCCAATGTGATGCACCAGGGAAAATGAATCCCTTATCAATAATCACTTGGATTTGCTTCTTCAATTCATGAAATTCAATTGGGGCCATTCTATTGTTTGTATTTGAAATGGTAATTGAACCCGGTATGAGATCTATTGAAAACTCAACTTCACGATTTGGTGGAATACCTGGGAATTCGTTGAAAGACATAATCAAACTCCTGTACAATGGGCATATTCTTAGTCACGAATTTCCCTCCATCAATTTGAGATAAATAACTTTCATTTATTGAAATCAAGGCCCTTAAGATTGAATAAATTCCCACTGGAAGGTTATATTCAACCTTTCATCGATATATGGTCATAGATTGAGCATGAATCTGAAATGTGACTACCCTTATTTGGAAATAGATATGAGAGACATATAATGAAAGCCAATCCTTGACAAGAATCACATCAAATTCCACTATAGGAAGGATAACAAGATTTTCACGAAGACATTCCCACAAACGTTAATTGGAGAAGAATTGTAAACTTTTGATGCAACCATTGTTCTATTAGGAGTTGTCAAAACTAACTCAAAAAAAATTGTAGCAGTAGTACGATGATACCCTTATAAAATTCTTTAGAAATAAAATATTGGGTTGATCCAGAATCAAATAAAACATTTTCTACATTATAATGGATGGTATGTGTAACTTTCTCCACTTCATTATCGTACTCCCCATCACCGATAAAAATTTCATGTGACTTTCTTTTTTCTTTGGCCGTAAAAGTTTGTCTACGTCAACATTATCAACAGCCATTGGATTAGGGCATTGAGTAGCACAATTCCCAATTTCCCTACACATGTAACATTAAAGTGTAGGAGGTATATTCTGTCTAGTCTTTACTTTTTTCACATCAATAGACATATTTTTCCCATCATTGTAGCATTCAAATTCCAGATGACCTTATTTTCCACATTTGAAACATTTACTCATCCCTTTATGAAAATTCCCTCCATGTTTCATTCCACACATTGAGCATAAGGGAAAACTCATCTTCTTTTTAGCGTGGTCTTTAGATTTTCCTTTCAATTCCATTTTCTTATTCTTATCAAACCCATATGACTGAATGTCTACTCCAATATCCATGTCAACCTTGAGAGCACATCGAAAAATTTCCTCGTACCTATTAAAGTCCCTTATGGGTAACTCCCTTCGAAGACCTGGTTTTAAGCCACTAACAAATCGATCGATCTTACTCTCAGGTTGGATAATAATTTTGGAAGCATACCTTGCATTTTTTGTAAAATTTTCTTCATAGGTACCAAAAGATTCATCATCCTTTTTCTTTAGTTCAAGAAACTCTTTCTCCTTATTTGTTCAAAGAATACGATTGATGTACTTATTGAAAAATATGTTTTTGAACTCATCTCATTCAATGGACTCAACTTCATCTCTTTTCCTCGTATTCTCCATAATATTTCACCATTGATCAGCTTCACCATCCAAACGATATACTGCTAAGATGAATTTATCATATTCAAAACCTTGATGAAATAAAAATATATTTTCAGTAGTACTGATCCATTGTTCAGCAACTAATGGATCAGTAGACCCACTGAATGAGGGTGGACGCTGCCTCATGAAGGATTCCACAGAATTTATGTCCTTACTTTGCATGTTTGGAAGTGTTGCATGATTCATAGGTTGATAATGTTGTGTGAGCGTGGATACAAGATTTTTAATTTCATCTCCCATAACGCTTGGTTGTTCTGAGGGCATTCACTGCATTTCCCTTATCATTAAACATTAACAAGGTTCCTTCGGGTTCCATCCATTGACTAAAACCAATAATAATAGTGTGAGAAACACTAATCAAAATAGGAAAAGCACATAATCAAGAATAAAATTTCAGACTTAATGACTTATCATATGTCCTTCATGGGAATTTCTAAAACACTAATACTGTGATCTATACATAGGCATATCATTAGGGTTCTTACTAAGCCTTTCACTTAATAGTTTCAAAAGGTTGTTTATACCCTTACTCGGATACCAACTATAATGACCCATACTTTACATACATTATTATTACTTCAGAATTGAAGAAATCCTTTTACAACATATAACAAAACTATGATTGGATCGTATAGGTATAATGTCTTTATAAACTGGGAAACATAAACAACTAGTTCATAAAGCATCTACATTGTCTCCTGCTTATTTCATTATATCTAGAGTCTCTTTTGGCATATCATACTTAATACCTTTCTTCCAGACCTGGGGAAAATAAAAATTACAAAAGGGTGAGCTCAAATGCTCGGTAAGGGTAAAAAAAGGAAATATCAATCTTATAATATTTATAAGAACATTACATTTTGAAAATCATAACCTGTAAAAGAGATCATAATATCATAACATGGGATAAATAATAGTAGTGAAATGTAATCCTAATAATCATAACATAAAACATGAAACTTTTTTTCATTCACACATAATAGTAGAAAATCATTTCATATTAGTTAATACTCCTTGGAATGACAATCATAGTGGACAAAGTCCATTTTTGAACCGAGATCGCTCCTCATTCCAGTCCTGTATCTCTGAACCAGATTAACTTGTCGTTCGAGCCATTTCAAACTAATGAGATATAAATCGTTACGCAATGAATTGAATGGAGATATAGGTCCCACAAATCTCATAATAAAACCATTCTTTGGTGTTCCACAAAATCATAAATCATATATCATAGCATAACCCATGTAATAAAAATGGAATTCTTAAACATCATGCCATCATAACATAATCCATATAAGATAAAATGACTTCATAAAAATAATTCCATCATAACATAATAAAATAAATGTAAAAATAGGGATATAAATAGTACCCTATATTATCTTAGATGGAAAATGATTTTTATAAAACACGTGAACTCCATTATTAAGGAAAATATCATTTCTGCTTCAAAAGTTTTTTCCCTTTCTTGACATATCATAAAATTTTAAATTAAAAGATGTTAATTTAAAATAATCATGAAATAATGTAAACGAATCTTCATGGAAATAATATTCTATAAAATCATAAAAATCAATTCATTTCCTATATGTTAAAAAAACATTCTTCTCGTACTTTGGATGGAAAAGTCAACAATTATCTCATACTAAGAACGAATAATGATTCATTTCATATCATTTACTAAAAATTCAACAATAGGTAAAATTTTATTTAAACAATTATAATAGTATAGAAATATTATTACATATTTAGGAAACATGGATGTGGATGATAAATATGCCCTAGTAAATTCTGATGTATAAACCATATTGGATAAACATGAGATTGTGAGATTTTCCCTTACCTTAGGTCTGATATGCTTCGTACGTATCTAAACATCATGTATAATTATTTAAATAATGACATTGAATTATTAAATATTCATATTCATTATTATGATATCATATATGGTCATATTTTTTCTACTTATTAGTAATATTTCATTGCTACTTGTTAATCCGGTGTTCATTACTTTATGTTCTTATGCATGTTTTATGGAATAAATACTTTTTCATATTTTTAGGTTATAGATACCCTATTTAAAGAATGATATTACTGTAATATATTTAATATTTATTAATTAAATTAATTTATATAATCATTATTCAATGAAGATCATTTAGAAAGAGTCACATCACATCGTGGAGACAGTAGGCCGTACCTACGCACAAGCGATGATATCATTCTTCTGATATTAAAATAGTTTATAATTGGATGGTATATAAAATATACAGAATCATAATAATTTTATATTTATTATGTATATCATTTATACTCATTATAAAACCCATAAAAATGTTGAAATGTTTGAATAACAAACTACACCACGGCGTGGAGACCGTAAGTCGTACGTACACACATGTGGTTACATTTTTTTATAGGATGGATAAAATAACTAATATGGTTGTACCATTTTTATAATAACATAACAGTATATAGAATATGTTGGATTTATTATTTTAGAATGGAAACAACAAAAAATGGAGAAGTGGAAGAAGAAAGGAACATGAAATAGGTGGTGAGATATTTACCTCTTCTTCGGGTTCTTCCTTTTTATATGATCAAAAGGGCTCTATAGGTTGGCTTTCTGACTAATGTAAGGCCTATAGTATGAAGCAAGTACAGTTTAGAGGGTTTTTTGGTAGGTTTAGGCCGAGCCAAATGGCATGGGTGGTGTGAATTAGAGAGAAGGGGGAGTTCGCTTTTATAAGAGAGGTGAGGGGGACCTTAGAAAATACATAAAATATTATTTTATAATAAATTAATATTAGACTTATAAAATATCCAAAGTGAATTATTTAGAGGCTAGTGTGGGTATGGTCCAAACTCCACTCCGCCAATAGGTTTTGGACAAGGTTGGGTTACCATTTTAACCTTATCACATAGATTTAACTCTAAGTTAAATAATTTAAGTTTTACCTTATCTTATTGTATTCTTACACTATATTGTTAATAAACCAACTATAAACTGTCAATACAACCCCAACTGGTTCATTAGTCTCATAAATATTTTTATATAAGAATTTTTTCCAAACCATATATTTTTTTGACCATTATATGAATGAATAATATAATATTTGTTTTAAAAACACTTTTTTGTCAATTTTGACACTATTTGGTATTTAGTTTTTTCTAAATTCATAACAGAATCATTACATCAAAAAATATTAATATAACCAACTTTAATATGAAATATTAACCTAGAAAATTATTAATTTCATAAAATGTCAAAAATTACATTTATATGGGTATTTATAATATCAATTATGTTAATCTTTTATTAATAAGGTAATTATTGCATCATCATTGGGTCATAAATAAATTAAATTATTTAATGTATAAAAAATATAAATAAAATAAAATTTTTTAGGAAATCATTTTATCTTTCAAATTAAATTTTATAGTCTAATTTATCTTATGTATAACCCTATATTAAAAATGTTTTACTTAATCAATATTGATTTTAACTCTTTTAACTTTTCTTTAAATAAAATAATAATATGTGTCCTAATATAATCCAAGTGAACCAAAGAGGTTCATATATTGTTCCTATGGTCGTTTTTGGTCCAATTATACTGATACAATAGAATTAGGACATGTGTTAGGGTACTAATAATATAATTTATACCCTTAATTACCCTATTTACTTTTAACCATGTTAAATAAAAGTAAAAGGTTACTGTTCATCAAATATTATTTTTATATTATCATACAAAATTTTAAATACTGATATAAACCGCGTCTCTAGGATTTTTTAAATTACAATAACATAAGTGTTAAAATTATGTTTTATGTAAATTTGCAAATTCACTTAGGAAGGGTGGTAATAGACAGTAAAAAGTTCAATAAATTTTTTATATATCTAAAATTATTATAAAATGACTCCAATGAATTACATTGAACATATATAGGTATTATGTATCTATATTGACCTAAAATAAATTTAAATAATCTAAATATTTATATAAAATAAATTTGGTTTTAAACTATAACTTAGTGTTTTTCACTATTCACCAAAAATTGAATGCTTTCAGAAAAATACCAAAAATTCACCCGAAGCTCATTTCGATATTCCGAATAAAAAAATGAAGTCCATTTTTATATATAAAATTTATAAATTTTCAAAAAGTGGGTATTACTATTCAAAACAGCTAGTTTATATAATATTTTCAAAACATATCATTGTTTAGTGAAACACGGTATATCATACAACGCTAGCTATCGAGGAAGGTTTCTCTTGCGTGTAACGCAATCCAAGACAGTGTTGTGTGTAGTGAAAGATTCGTTTTGTGTTGCGTAGAACACAATACATAAAAAAAAATTCACATTAAATCTCAGTGGGATACAATGAGATCTTGTTATGATATTCCCAACACTCTTCTTATTTTTAATGGTTTACCTAATGGTATAGCTCACCCTAATATTTTAATATAAAAAATATACATTTTTTTTTAAATTTATATAGATTATATTATTTTTTGGTCTTCACATTATTAAATATGAATTTACTTTTAAAAAATGATGAAAAATGAGTTCGAAATGTGTTAAATCGGTGAACTCAAATTATTTCCTAGATTTATAATATCTCAAAGTAAGGAAGGTATTATTTAAAATTATAGAATATATATAATTGGTCATTTAATTTTTTTTGGAATAGATAAAAAAAATGTACTGATTCTTCTATGAATTCCACCTATAAATTGGATCTTGGGGAAGATGGAAAATATGTGGATCAAACTAATTATAGATGTATGATTGTATGTATTCTATATTTTACTTCTATCTGAGATGAAATTGTGTTTATGTATGTATGTGGGATCATTTTCATGAAAATCCTGAATATCCATACCGATTTATTTTTAAAATAATTTTCAAATAACTAAAATATACTACCAATGTAATATTGTTCTATCCCAGAAGATAACCAATTATCATTGTTGATTATTTAGATGTTGATTTTAGTGGTTAAAAATTAGATAGAAGACAAACCACTAAAACATGTCACTTTTTGAGAAAGTGACCAGTCTAATGGTGTAGAAATAAATATAATTCTATTGCACTATCTACTATTTAAGCGAAATACATAGCTGTCGGTAGTATTTGTGCTGATATTTTGTGGATAAAACAAACATCGCTAGATTATGGATATAAATTTAGGATTTTCCCTATAAATTGTGACATCACAAGTGCTATTATAATTCCCAATAATCTAGTTTCTCATTCATGAATAGATCATAATGATGTAAGAATTCACTTTTTTAGGGATCACTTTCATGAAGGTGATATTACACATCAATTCATTAGTTCTGAACATCATCTTATAGATATTTTAACTATTCCATTAAAGTATAATAGAATGTGTTATGTCACACATGAGTTTGGGATGATCAATTTTGAGGGACTTATAATTGATGACTCACCATTGGGATAGACAATTTTTGAATCACCAATGGGACTAACTAGAGATGACTCACTAATGTAACTGACTATTGATAACTAACTGTAGGGAATGACTGATGATGACTCACAATTGTTACTCACCATTTATGACTCATTATTAGCACTCAATATTACATATTATAGATCTTTACATTGTTATTTTTCAGGTTTAGACTGAAAATCACTTTTAAATTAATATTACATTATTTTATGCTACATATTTTAATAATTATTTTAAAGTCAATAAATGATAAAAATTGAATTAATAAAAATCATATCTCACTTACTATACCCCATAAACTGACCATTTCTCTTAGAATCCTATAAAAACTATATCTGTTGGACCATACACTTTTTAGTGGATCTAGGGAATCATAATTCTAAGACATCTCCATATGATTCTCATCGTTAGAAGATGAAAAATGGAGAATCGATGAATCCCAAAACCAAACCTGTTAACCCTAATCTTTGTATATGAATGGTCGTTCTATAAGAGGAAATGAATTAGGATCTGATATTATCATGTAATTCTCTTCTATTTATTGTTTTTAAAGAACATGGCTGGTTTGAGTGGTTCTCCAACAATAACTGCCCCCTTTTTTCGAAGCTAGTTCATGAGTTTTATTTGTATGTTGATTTTATTCTTGACCGTATAGATGAATTTTGGGTAATTTTGAGAATTAATGGAAAATAATTTCTTTTTCTCTTAAGAAGAGGGGGGAGTCTCTAAATTTACCTCATAATGTAAATTATTAAGATCAAAAGGGATGTTTTCCTCCATAAAGTTGTATATTTAGTTATGAAATTCCATTAACATTGTTTATAAGTGATTTTATCAAGAGAAATAATATGGGCAATAATCAAGATGGTGAATTCAGATTTCTATTTTTTTATATTCATCCCCAATTAATTCCACTTAAATGTGTTTATGATTCAATAAATTATGATGATGTATGTTTTTTATATCTCCTGAAACATAAATACAATACCATCCTTTGTAGACGTCTTATGGATCATATGAGTGATTTTATAAATCCACATTCAATGTATAACTCTCTATTATATTGTATGATTATTTTTCCATATAGAATGTTAAATGAGTACTAAATGATGGTGAAGAAACTATCACATAGTGTGATGGATTATGCATTACCAAATAATCATGTAAAAAGATTTGTATTAGCTGGAATCAAATAATGGGAATGTGTATGAAACATAATGAGAAAATATATGAGGTGTTTAATCCTTCACAACACCCCAAAAGGCCAAATGATATCGATTACCCAGGTCTTAATCTAGATGATGTTTTGGTGTATTTAGATAGAGAGGAAAATTAAGATGATGTAGATAATGAAAAATGATATCTTATTGAAGATTGATGTGATCTTGACATTGAAGTATGTCTTGAAGAAATCTATTACGTGTCAACTAACCATATAAAAGATATTCTTACAGGTGAATATATCCATGATGAATATGTTGATGATGAGAAAATAAATTAATATGACAATGGAGAATATTTTTTTAGTAGTGGAAGTGAAAATTAAGATGAATACCAAAATGAAGAGGAATATCGATAAGAATATGAATAAGATACAAGTGAAGAAGAATAATAAAGTGATGAAAATGAATAATTAAAAAAGACAGAAATTGGTATAGCTAGTTTGGGAGATTGTGATGATCCTAATCATCCCATTAGTAATGAAGGAACTGCTATAAAAACTAAAAACCCTTCTAAAAACGTTTTAGAGGAAAATGAACTTGTTTTGGGACCTCAAATGGATACAGAGTCAGTGTTGGTTGGGGAGGACGTTCTAGCAGTTCAAGTGTAAGAATAGTTTTATGTTCATAATAAATAGCCTTTTAATAGGGGAAAATAGTATCCTAGTATAAGAATTTATAATAAAACATCTTTTTATGTGAAAATAGTAGCTGAATGTGAGAAATATCCTAGATATGTCACTCTTAGCATGAATTGTATGGATTATGATGGGGAATATGATCTAGCAATAACACTAACACTTGCTCCAACTCCTGGTGTTGTATATTTTCCTACTGACTATGTGAGTTAGAATGATTAAAATTTTATGAATGAAAAATTATGCTGAATTATTGATGTTATACTCCTTCCTCATCTAACAACTATGTCATCAATCGGGGAAACTGATTCTACCATGAACTTAGAGAAATTTTTCTACTAGATTCAACAAAAAATAGTATTTGAGCTTCAGGAAGTTATGATGGTGAATAAAATATTATGTGATGAACTAACTGATTTAATTTTTACTGTTAAAGGGATGAATTCTTGGTATATATAATCATTTTTAGGTGATGAAAATATTCTTTGAGATACATCTTATGATGATTATACACATCATCCTCTTGAACATTACCCATATCTTTTATGATCAATCATTATAGTGGAATAAAAAGGTTAATCCACCATTGCTTATACTCATATTGACTCCTTAAGTGATGTGATAATCAGATCAATGATCAAATACGAATCAAAGAATATGATGGATAGTTTATATTAATATAGCTTAAGAAATTTTTGGTTGTAAAGTAATCAAGTTCATTACATGGTAAGGTTTTACATGAATGGGTCCACTTTTCATGATGATATCACCATGAAAGTAGATTTTGACATTAAAATAAATTATTCCAAATATTAATTTGATTTTCTTTTCTAATATTTTCTTTAGAATTTGAGGATGCCTTCAGTCACAAAATCCTTCAATGAAAAAATTTAACAGCTCAAGGAACTCACTATTTCCATTCATATTCTCTAGAAATAAAAATGATTTTACAACTAAAATAGTGAATGGTTTTATTATTGTCATGAATATCCTCAAACATTATAAGCCCTAAATTCTTGTTTAGAGTACACATATTTTAGCTCCAGAGGGCTTCACCATTAAAATTGTGACTTAAAATATGCATTCACATACCATCTACTAGACAACTGTTCTTTAGTTCAAATATTTTCTTACTGAAAACCCTTTATCTCCTCTTTTTGAAACCCATTAACCTTTTATTATCTCTCCAGGTTAGGGTCCTAGTCATATGTGTCCATAAATATATCGAGAGATTATAGATCCTTCATCAACTCATGGTCTTACCCGTACTATTCTTTATAGAGTTCCCATTCATCTTTTATATACTCCATCCCCATCTTCACCACATGTTCCTCCATTTGATTCTACTAATAAGGTAAAATAAGTCTTGGATCCTTCATTATAGAAGAATTGATTTTGTGCTATACTTTGATATGGGTGTATTTTCATCAATGCTTCATACAATGTACTATCTGTTTATCGTGAAATAAATTATCACTTTTCTTTTATTACCTGTTATTTATCAATTTTAATTTTAACTTTGTCATCAAATATATATTTTTTCACTTTGATAATCCCAAATAGGGTATAAGGAGTATGACATTTGAATAATTATTATGGAATTTAATATAAAAAATGTACTTTATTTTATTTTATTTTCTTATCTCATTATTATATTTCACGTAATATTTATGAGGTGTTAAATGGAATAGTTATCCATTTTACTTTGATTAGTTTGATTAATTTTTTAATTACATGATTTTTGATCATTTAAAAAGGCAATATTGTTGGTCTCATCTGTTTTTAATTCTCACAAAGGATTCTTATATATGTTCAATCATGTAAAATTATGTTTACTCATGTTTAGATACATTTATACACATGATTAATCTATTTTTCTTGTGTTTTAAATCATAATATTGGTCGGAAACATATGTCTATGCATGAGTCACCATTAAGGTGGAGTCTCTATCATTTTAATGGTTGAGTCATCATTATGGTGATCTCACTACCTCATTGTTGGACATCTCACTGATTGAATAAAATTTTTAATATATGAGTTACAATTGATAGAGAATCATAGTTAAGATATCTCGCTGGCAACTATCTCACCATCAGTATATATGTTAAAACCTGATAAATGACACAACACTGTTACCCAAATCAAAGTCAATAGCCTCGTAGAATTTTTGTTATGTACGAGTCACAATCACATTTAGATACCTTCAAAATCAAATAAAAAATTTGAAAAAGTACGAGTCACCATTACATCAAGATAATGATACAGTCATTACATTTTTCTTGGAATATATGATCTACCATTAGCTGAGTGACCATCCAGTAACCCTACCATCAGAAAAACATACAATTTTAGAGGCATCCATATCTTACTCACCATTCTTTACTGAGTAATGAAATAATCATAAGACAACGTTACTGAGACATAGTTCAATGACATTGATCCTGCGTCACCCATCCATCAATCTATTTCATGTCATCATTCAGATACAATACCACTTCTTACTTTTTCATTTAAAATCAATAATCTTTTTAATGGTCATATTTTTGAAACATAGAACTTTTTTTTATTTTAACGAATTTGGATTCCTTTTTTATACATTCCTTAAATCAATTTGAGACTACAGTACGATGTATTATGTACCAATATGTGATCAATATCATGATTCCAATCAGCTTTAGTGTATAAATCTAATATATGATCAAAAAGGTATATTGTGTGGAGAATTAATTCTCTTATGAGAAGCATGAGAACCACTAACAATATAAATGCGATGATACTATTGAGAACTAAAACCAAATAACATTTGAAGTACCACACATAGAGAGAAGAATAAATAGTCGATAAAATGTTGTATCTCACAAGAAACATTATACAATATCAATCCCGACACTATATAGTGTTGTCTACTTCTGGAAGTCAACTCATGCTTCATTTCTTCATAACTTCCAGGATTAGAAAGATTAATTACCCATCACGTGGATCCTTCATACAATATTATATTTATTTTATTCTATGTGAGTTTATTTCTTTTCCATTATGAGTAGTGTGTTTCAATCTGATTTAATAAAGACACACTGAATCCACTGAAAAAATATAATATACACATATTTCTTCAGAAATACACTTTTTCACCAAATTTTACCCACAGATAAAAGAGGAATATGTCCTTATGTGTCGGGTTGGGGTTTTCACTCACAAAAAAACTATTGAAGAGGTTTAGGTGAATTGGATAATTGTGTATCTTCTTATTTACGATGATCAATGTTATAGATAAAAGTTTACTTATATATACTTCTTAAGGGCATGTTATCACCATGTGGAGAGAATTGTGTATTATCTTGATATTGAAAAATGTGGTGACATGTATTATAATTATTAATTCAATAATAGAATACTTTCTTTTTTTATTATGGTTCTATGCTTTCCCTCATATCACAAATCATTAGTATAACTATTGAAACACCACTATAAAGCATTAAAGTAGAGTTGATTGTGAAAACATAATATGGGGAAATCATTTCATTGCCAGAATATGACTCCTACCCTATTAAAATTTAGGAGATGAAATTTCCAGAAAACATTGTTATACTTCATTCAATAAAATTAGATACAATTCAATGAATACATTGGAATTCCCTATAAAAATAAAAAATAAATTTTAGATAGAAGGAACTCGCTTTTTTTTATTATGAATCATCCCCCTCTTCTATAAAAGTGAAAGGGAGGATTATGAATATTCATTAGAATCAACATATCATGAATGTATATTATTTCTCTAAGTGAAAGCTTATATAGATCAATGGATGGAGTCTACGAAAATATTTACAGGGAAGATGGTTAGATATGATCCTGGACTATTAGAACACAATTCACAACCATCATGGGAATGTGAATGAAGTGGGAGATGCTCCATGTATGAAGAATCCATCAATTCTATCATTGATGAGAATTTATAAGGTTCATATCTTATTATACTTTAAAACGATGTACATGAAAATAATAAATGAAGGAACAACATCAATCCCTTCAGAATTTATTTCTCAGCCATCTATTTTAGAGAGGAGACATGCTTCTCAAATAAATAATGTTGGAATTTAGAAGAATGGGGAACTATAAGAGAGGGTAAATCCTCCTATTTCATTGTTAATGCAGAAGTAGTTGTGAGATTTTGGTCATGACTACTAGTTTCCTAAATCCATTAGTTAAATAATGAATTATTGAATTTTTTTATCTTAACCATCTATATACACCTATGAATCCAAAATATATATATAGATATTTTATAGAACTATTAGTAGGGAAATATGAAGACATAGATCTTGGATTAAATGTCATGATGTATTTTATTTCAACAGGTGATTTTATAAATGAAAACATTCAAGGGAATTATGTAGCAATTACTCATACCTAAATGGAAATGGGAAAACAACACCATGGATATTACCGCTTTTTTATTGAATACCTCAACTGGAAATAATTATATAACTATCATGGTGGATAATCTTATGAATACACCTCTATTTTTTGTAATTATAGAGGACTTCTCAATCTATCAACTTTTACGGATATACATTAGATAAGTGGTGAGGCTATAAGGAACACCACTACGGATTGAATTTGATTGAGATCTAAGATTTTTATTCTTGTTCTGGAGGAGTCCCCAACACGATCGTAACAATGAGTTAAACATAAACATGTCTTACCAGCCTCAAACTAATGGCCAATACGAGCGGACTATCTAAACTCTTTATGGAATTTTTAGATTATACTAAATTAACCACAAAGAAGTATGGGATCAACAAATTTCTCTGGTCGAGTTCACATAATATAATAGTTTCCAATCAAGCATCAAAATATATCCCTATGAATTTCATTACGGGAGGAGGCTTAAGACTTATGATTTATTAGATGTTGTTGGGGAATGAAAACTGTATGATCCAGAAAATAGTCTAGGAAATTGTGGAATAATTTAAGACTTTTTAGTATCACATCAAGGCTTCTTAATGATGAAAAATGATCTATACTGAATACAACTGATGATACCTAGTGTTTTATTATTTAGGCATGATATTCCTCTCAATATATCTATATTATATAGTCATTAGATATGAGATAATGGGAAATCTTAGTTCAGGATACATGTGTCCCTCTGTGATCCTTGATCACATTGCAGTGGTGGCATATCGACTATCACTCCAACATAAGCTATCTCAAGTACATGATTTATTGCCTTAATCCCACTCTAGGAAGTACATACTAGGCTTGTCACATGTGCTCAATCTAGAGGTGGTACCATTGTATAATGATCTACCATATGAGGAACATCTAGTTATGATCATAGATAATAGACATAATGTTCTATAGAAGAAGAAATTGAACCTTATAAATGTGTTTTTTAGAAACCAAAACATTAAAGAAGTGACATGGGGACTAGAGGAAATGGGAAAAATAATTATCCTAATATGTTATAGTTTTTGAACTAAAAAATATAGGGTGAAATATCTGATGGTGAAAAGATTGTAATGTCCAAAACTATTATAAATAAATTTCCCATATTATATAATTTAATATACTATTATATATTATGGTTATAAGTAGAAATTCAGTTATTTTATTTTTTATCCTATTATATTTAAAATATAATTAAGAATCATTACCATTGACAATATATCCATTGAATAGTGATCATATGATTAGTATAAATATATAATTTTATCAAATCAAATTGACACGTAAAATGGATGTTATTTCCTAAACAAGTATAATCAAACCCTATGAAGCCCATTTTTCATAAATTTTGTGGGATATAGAGTCATAGGGATATTTGATTGAACAAACCCATGATGATATCCCAAAACATAAGAAAGATAGAAACTGCTTATGTGAGATGTTCGTGCTTCGAGAGATCATGACCAATTCCATTTATGTAAAACATCCCCAGGAAGGTCTCACCATCATGAACTTAACACATAGGCTGTTTTCTACATTATTAAATAGATATGTATTAAGACAATAGAAATATGAGTATGTACATTAATTTTTATAGAATATGAAATTTATAGTTATACTATTATTAGTAAATTATAAATGACTTTGATTTTGATAAAATATAACACACGTTGAGTTTATGGGTAATATTCAAATTAAAATAATAAATTAATTTTGATGAATAAATGAATTTTTGAAATAAATAATACATTAATAAAATATTATTATTAAATAATTTTTTATCAAAATGAAATTATCCCTAAAATTATATAAATTAAAAGGTAATTTTTATAAGGGTTAAAAAAATATTCTTATAAAAAAACCAAACATTTCTCAATAAATGTTGACTCTATTTTAAAATTAAAAATTGTTATATTTATATATTGATTTTTATGAGATAAATATTTTATTTTTAATTAGAATAGAAAAATTATCAACATGTTAAGTTTTCTTTAATTTTTGAGACAATAAAATTTTATGGTAAAAATTAAATTTCTTATTAATATACTTTGTGAGTTATAACATTATAATTACCCAAAGTGATGCAATAAAAACAAAAATGGGTATCCATGACCTGATATATGGTTAACATTAAAAATAATTTTATATTAATTTTATTTTCATTATTTTATAAAGCCATTATGAATCACCCAATACCATTAATATATTTTCTGGTTTTAGACTAATTTATTCAAGAGTATGACTCACTTACGCATAAGAATGTGTAATATTTTTATTAATTTAATAACATGAACCTATAATAATATTAAAAACACTATTAATTGATATAATATATTAGAAAAAACCATGGTAACGTTTGTAGTTTTGGTTATTTTATTATACATAGTCAATAACTTATGTTTGGGAAATGATAATCAATTCCCCATTCATTTTCTTTATAAAACCACTGATTAATATAATTATTTTCAATAAAAATCCTTGTATCATTTCATTACTCTTCCCAAACCCCTCTTTTTTTATCCCAACATGGCTTAATCTTTCTAGAAGATCATTCCAAACCTTTTTAGTCACACTATCAAGGTATGATATACTCACATTATCTTAATTATTCTAGTTTCAATATTATCTTATGCCTTCTTTTTCAAATTACTAATTTTGGGATATTCCATTACATTCCCCTATTACATTCCATTTTTAAAAAAATTTATAATTTATTACATTCTCTCTCCTCAACCAATTTTATGAATGGTTATGTGACCCTATTATGGTGCCTAAATTTCATGGTGATTTTCCATGTAGAAAAAACAATTTATTGAATATCTTACCAATTTTCTATAAAGGTTGTTCATCTTCATACCCATATGTATCTATTAAATTATATATAATTTTATGTATTCCACAACCAATTATAGTGGAATAAATTATTATGAATGATGAATCCATGTTGTATGATCATTGTGGAAGACTTAATCCTGAGAATGAAATGAATGTAACAGGTTTGACTAAAATTATATAGCACTTTAATGAATTGGGTACTGTTTAGTCTCATGAGACATCATATTCAGTAAAAATGTTTCTATTGTGGGATTTATTTACATCATAATTTCTTAGTATTAATCCTTGACCAATGTTTATGATGTATTGTTTTAATTTGATTCCACATTTCCCCTTTTTCCTTTATGTTATCATACAATATCATGCCTAATTTGTTATGTTTACTTTTAACACTCCTTTTATTCCCAATTCGAATGATTACTATATAACATATATTATTTTCTTCATGTTATTATATGTTTAATCCCTTAATGGGATTTATAGCTCACCCCATTCTTATGTATTCCCCCATGATATCTCTTTCAACTTTAAGTGCGTGCATGTTATGGTTGTATTCAAATAAAGATGATATTTTCCAATTTCTGAATTATTATGAAATGTACCTTTTTCAAAAAATGCGCTAGGCTTATCAATATTCCTGGTTTTATTATGTGTAATCTTATGTAATAAATAATGAATTAATGTGCAATAATGATAAGAGTTGTTATATTGTGTCTCTTACTCCTAGTGATATATTGTTTTCATGTCTTAAGCACCAAATAATGTCCATAATAGATTGATAAAACATTAATTCTATATATTCTTAAAAAAAATTATAAAATGTCATCCAATATGGTTAAAAATATATATGGTGAAATATTATTTTAATCTATAAAACATTATCCATGTTCATCATAAATAATTCGACAAATGTTTATCCATATAACCTATCTAGAATTAATATTTTATAGTGGAGGTAAATAAATTTATCAAAATAAATGTAAAATTAATCAGCTATATATCGTAAAATACAAAATGACTTTCACATAACAAACATATCAACCACTTAATCATGTATTCTATTGAAACATGATAATAACCTTAACTACTATAAATCTATATTGAAAACATATATGCTCCATTCTTTTTGGCATAAAATTCAGATTATTTGATATATTCATTAAATCCAAAATAGTAGTAGACTTAATCAATGATAGAATGTGCTAAACAATAAAAAACCATTCATTAGTTTTGATATCATCAATACTATCGAATTTACTTCATCCATAACTATCATTTCTTTATCCAAACTAAAAACCTTTTCCTAAACCATAGAATCATATTAATGGTTATTTTCCATCAATGAATGTTTAACATTTCTATTATTTCAGTTTTAAAATCATATAGTACCATACAACATATTCTTCAATTTCACTAAATAAAAAATTCTAAAGAAAAATACAAATATATTTTGTTAAGTATTGAATCCCAATACATAAACACATCAATCATCTCACTAACTTATCAAACCATTAACAATGTTTTATTGTCTTATTCTTTGATACATATTTCATTAAATATGTCATTAGTAGTCTCTTAATAATCAATATAAAACCATTCCACCATAAACCATGCTGATAATATTTATGATATTATCCCTTAAGTCATTAATTTTTCTAAATGTCATACATTCCATGTTTTAGATAGTCAAAATTTAAGGATACCATAGGAAGAAAATAATTTTTTCCCTTTTTCTTAACCAATCATTGCATTTTTAATTTTTAGTTACCTTTATAGTGTCATTTTTTAACACACAAATAACCTTTTATCCCCTATAAGATATTCCCATGAGTCCTATTTTCCATATTCATGAAATATAAAAAACTGAATTTTCATTTATATATAGTTTTAAATACCTTAAATCGTATAGAAATCAATCCTTCTATTACATTATGAGTTTCAGAGTTGGTTAATTTTCATGATTTTAATCATGTTCCTTGATAACTGATTATGTAATATCACAATATCCTTCATAGTACTCATCGTCTCATTTGGCTACTCATTTGAAAATTGTCTCTCACATTCAATGATAACCTACTTTCTTTCTATTACCACCACTCATTAGAATAAAAGTTATATCAGTTTAAAAAACACCAATTATAACATGAAATAAAATAATTAGGAAAACCACTTATATGATATCAAAATCAGAACACATTCTTTTCAATCTATGACACATTAGGTAAAAAATAGGTCATCAATGTTCATCATCTATTAATGTCATTCATTATGGTTTGTATAGATATTTTTTATCTCCAAATAATATATAATGATATTGTTAAACCAAGTGTATTTAAAGGCCTATTATAGTTTTCCATATGATGATAAAGTCCTACTATGTAACACCCTGAATTTTTTTTAAATTGTTTTTTATAAAAAATTTAACCATTGTGGTATTTTTCATTTCAAATAACACTAAAAATAGTTTATTTTATATTAAATCACTATGATTTTATATCAGTATAAGAAAAACAATGTTAATCATGTACTAAAAAGAACATAAATTTTAACTTTCTTAATATAGAACATAGATGTTAGATGGTAATACACACAAAAATGAATTTCCCCGATGGCTTGGGTAACACACATGATAATGTTATACAAAATAATAATACATTAGTAAACTATTCTTATATTATGTAATCAGATAAAAAATAGAAGATAAATTCGTGTTTATGAATATTATTAGCTAATTTATGAACATATATGTTTTACAATAATATATTATGGATTAAAAAGTTATTAATTAATTATAAATGATTATTAAAACTAATATGATATAAAAATATATATTAATATCTGTATGGTAATAGTGACATTTTACTATTAAAAATTAAATTTATTATAATTTGGGAGAAATATTAATGTAATATATATGAGATAATTTTAATAAAAAAATTTCTGTATTCATTCAATAGATTGTATTGACATAAGATAAGAACATTCCTAATTTTATGCCTAAAAACTTAATTTTTATAAATGTAGTTTTAACAGCTTTTAATGAAGAACCCATTCTAAAACAAATTTATTAATATTTTAAACATTTAATATTTCAAAATAAAAATTATCATTGGAATATAAATATTATAATTATGTTAGGATAATGGTTTGGAATGTTTCTATATGTTTTTATTTTTTAATGAATATTTAAAAATACATGATTTCAATTCGAAAATGATTTTTAATAAGATTTATTTATAATGATAAAATTTATTTTAAATTTTTATAAAATTTTAATTAAACAATATTTTTTATCAATAAATCAAATTTACATCACTGTAAAAAAATTCACATTGAAATTGGATATAAAAACATAGCAAACATTTGATGATTTTTTTACATTAAAAAACCACAGTGTTGTCCCATCAATGGGATTAATTATAAATTAATTTCTACTACTAATATCTTTAGAATTTTGAAAAATTTATTTCATATATTGAATCATACATATTTACAATTTCTAATAAGATAGAATTAGTTTTTGACAAAAATGAATTATGAAGTTAATTAAAATTAACTACATCGATAAAGGTAAAAATAAGGTTCAATAAGGTCTAAACCATAATTTTAAGATCCAAAAAGACCTATAAACATTCCCAAAACTAATTTAATTTAAATTATTAATCAATTAACTTTAATTTATTCAGTCGTATTTGTTTTTATGACTTATTTAGTTTAAAACATCAAAACACCTAACTTGTTATAAAATAAATCAATGTGTGTCCTATCCCTTCCCTGTAAAAGGACACCACCTATACTTAGTCTTTAAATTTCTCAAACCACATTGGATCATACCATATATTTACAATAAACATAAATTAGTACCTATCATACTCTTTGAAGATTTACATTGGGAATAAATTATTCCAAGGAATCCATTAGACACAAACCAAAATGATATACCCGATTAAGAGTGAACGACATCCCTCATGTTCTATTATTATATTTTCCTTCTCTACCCCTCCATTATATTTTTTAAATTATAAAATAACAAGTTTTAAAATAAATATATTAGGATTTTTTATGATAATTCCGTGACCTACCCTTTCACACACCTCCATCCAATGGGTAATGAATATATTCTTTATGTCTGTGGATAACTTTCCTGTCACAAAATGATGATTGTTTGATTTTCCTTACTACCTATCATAGTGGAAATTGTGATGGTCAAACTATTACTAAATATAATATATTATATTTATTCTATTAATATTCTTATTCATTCCTTTTACAACACACATCTTTTTCACTAACCATTCATTGTAAATACGATAATGGTTTTGGAGGAAGTGTGGACTACCATCGCTCAAAGCGTTATTATTCATTTGCACACAAAATAAAATGTATTAAATTTATTTTTAGTTAAATATTATGATATATATAAAATAATAATTATAATTAAATTATATTATCCAAATATATTTCATTTTATTTCTTTATTTCAATTTGACATAAATTTGGAAATAATGTGCAGGTATATGTACGACATTCTGTCACCATGAACGATGTACTCCATTTATTAATTTTATATATTATAGATTATTTTAATAAAAGTATATAAGATATACATGAAAATTATATCATTATTTACATTTTGGAATCAGGATATTATTATAAGGGCCAATATTATATCAAATTAATACACATTCAAAGAACAAATAGAATATTATATAAAGTGAAGTTTAACATATGAAGGTTAAAAATTGGGTAATATAATGTCTTAATAGAACTATATAAGGTATTATATATAATACTATGGTTCTTTAAATTATTTATGCTAATATTTATATTTATTATACAATTTTTTATTGAGTATGATGATATTCAATACATAAGGTAAAAGGATTTCATCCTATTTATTATTTCCGTGAGATACAAGTTATGATCGTCAATCCTTAATTTTGTGTAATTTGGGTACAAACCAAGATTAAATTATATGAATAATATAAATAAATATATTTTCATTCACATATCAATTTTATTATAATTTAATTCAAGCGGATTATGCTTCAATTGTTACAAAATCAGTGAAATAGTATTGTCTGAATTTTTCTTCATTGATACTCAAGTTTTGAATGCACCTAATGTGTATTTTGAGATGTATATACTTACATTTTACATAATATTTCCTTAATTTATTTATTTTAATGATATATTAAATTATATTTAAATTTTTGTTTTTTGACATGGATAGTATAATCCCAAGTTACTAGGTTGTAAAAGTACATTAAGACAATCTAATCTCTCTTCACGATTGTTTATGATTAGGATTCCTTTGATGAAATATTGTAATACATATCTCATGAAAATTTATGAAATTAATTTTAATATGATTATTAAGGATTTATTCATATATATGTACCATTTATTCAACACATTTCAAAATAATATTGTTAAGAATGTATTTTTCATGTTATCCCGACATTACCCTCCCTTCAGTCTGAAATCTGTGTTCTGCCAAAACCAAATGTTATAAAAAGGTTTTCCAATAATAATCAACTAATATAAACGGATAATTAAATTTCATTTTATCCCTTTTATTTTATTAGAAATGTTTTAAATTTAATACTCTTGTCTTTTTTTGAATGATTCATTTTTCTATCATTTTTACCATTAAAAATTAATATTATTTTTACCACATACATCATCGATCTATTTACCCACAATAAATTTTTGATGATTCCTTTTCATTTTTGTGAATATAAATTTTTAGAAAAAAAAAACTAAAATTAAATTTCATGGAAAATTTTATAATTTGTTTTCAATATGTTTTTTAATTTTTTTCAAGGAAATTATTCTTCAATATGTATTCATCCTTTTTCTATATGTTTTAAAAGTTTTTTCAAAAAAATGGTTTAAAAAAATTAAATTTTTTTTTTTATTTTTTCATGTAAAAATGTTTTAAATTCTTTTCAGGCCATACTTAGAAGTTTTGAAGGAGTTTTCGATGTAAATTTTTTAAATATTTTTAAATTTAATATTTTATGTTTTCAATGAATAATATATTAATAGTTATTTAATGATTTTTAGAAGTGTTCAACGAATTTTGATTTTATGAAAATGAGTTTCAAATGGTATTATGTATTAAATATTTTTTTAAATAAGAAAGGATATATTCACAAAGGAAAATTTTTGAATTATAATTCAGAATTAATTTTCATCAATGATTATATATGTAAATGATACTCAAATCCTTATAGGAAATGATTTAAATGTTCTATTCATATTCTTTATATGAACGTGTTATTATTTATTTCATGGTATTCATTAAAACTATTTTTCTTTCAGAAGTAATATTTTTATGAAACATATTTCTATTATATGGGTTATATGTCTATGAGTATTGTTCCAATTTCATGGGATATACATTTATAATATTGTTTCTCTTTCACAGATTATATGTTTATGAAATATCTTTCTATTTTATGGTTTATGTTTTTGAGGAATTGATTATGAAATCTATAACTTTATACAATTTTTAATATGACTTCATTTTTAAAATACCCATTTGACATATGATTATTTATTATCATATTAATCATGTAAGTATGATTTATTTATGAAATGGGTGATACCTATATCTTCCTCCAATGAATTGGGTAATGATTTATATATCCTGAGATAGACTAATATGGTGTTAGAAATGAAACTTGACAACTAACATGGCCATGGGAGTGAACCATGACTACCAGGGTGGTTTGAGGAGTGATCTTATGATACTTCGAAGGTCATGGGAGTGATCCATGATTACTAAGATGATATGAGGGGTGAACTCAAGAAAATAATATGGTCATGGGAGTGAACCATGACTACATAGATGGTATGTTTAGTGAACCTATACTACCAAGATGGTAATGGAATTTATTCCATGGATACCATTGAAGTCATATTATATAATTACTTGTCTTCCAAAATTCACTGTTTTATTTTTATGACGTGATTTAATGAAATATTCGGTTAATTATAACATGATCTATGTCTTATGAATTGGGAATATTTATTACGATTTATAATATATAGTTTGTGATCTTATTATTTTATGCTTAGGTTTCATAACATTTGTTCAAGTTATTATTACACATTTTCATTATTTACCCCTAATGAGCATCTTATTTCACCTGTTCTTATGCTTCCATTCCCCTGGTTATAAAGAATGGTTTTTGGTATAATTACTAAAGGTGGAAATTTTTATGGGATATGTTGAATATTTTTGACCATGATAGTATATTTTTCTTCTATGTTTCCAAATACACAAATCTATTACATATTTTGGGAATGTATTATTATAATGTACTGAATATTTTTCTAAATTGGTGTAATATCCATGTATGTTAATCCTAGGTCTCTATATGATCCATCTTCCACATTTAGTGTTTTTAACCCCTATGTAATTTTGTTCTACAGAAACATCAACTTGTTTTATAAATAATAGGGTATAATTGTTTGGAAACCACATAATCATCCCAAAAATAAAATTTTAGTCCATTTTCAAATACTTTGTCTCATTATTTTAATTATCCTTATATGAATCACTAGTTATATCCTTATAAATATCCCTAGGGTTTTCTATAAATATTTCTCATCATAGTTTATGATTGTTTATTAAATATTTCCTATTATACCAGCTATAGTGTCTGAGGAATATCATAAATAGATATTACACGATTTTTTATAGATATTACATACATTAAAAAAACACATTCATGGGGACTAATATAGATTAGTGTCTTCAGAAACATGGAAAAACAAAAAACTAGCCTATATGGAAATTTCATCAAAAACAACAATGATCTTTATTACAAATACTATTCTTAGAAATATCATATATAATAAATCTCCTCACTACATGGTTAAAGGAAACATAAGAAATGGTGAAATTAGATGATTAATAAGAGTAAACAAGTGAGATATATAAGCATAACATGAAAATAATGTTATTATTAAATGATAATAACATTTGAAACCAATAAAATTCATATTAGAGATCATAATCATTAGTCATGGAATAAATATTAGAATTTCGTAAGACATGAATCATAATTAAATCATAGAAAATGATCCATGATAGAATAAAGTGCAATAAGAAAAATAATTGTGGCATAAAAATAAATATTTCAAAAAATATTATATTAATCAAGGATCATTTAAAAAAAGAATATATAGTAATGGGTTCTATTAAAACCATAATAGTAGTCAAGATTCACTCCCAAGGCCATCATATAGGACAAATTCCATTACTAAATTTTGTTAACACCTCATTCCATTCATTTCTAACTTATAAGATATAATTCTTTTCCCAAATCTTTATAGTGAGATCTCGGTCCTAACCATATATTAATAAATCTATATTTATTTCTTCCAAAATATCGAAAAAAATTAATCATTTCAAATCACATGAAATATAATAGGGTTTATAAAATTTTCACAACATCATAACTTGTGGATAAGGGATAGGTTTCATAATTGTCTCATCATATCATATTTTCACAACCTATGGAAAACAAGTGGGTTTCATAAACTTTTTATCATTGTATAACCCATGAAGCGAAAAATAATTTCTCAAATATAATTCATTATATATATAAACCATTGAATGAAAAAATTAAATTGGAATCCTTGAATAATATCCCTGATAAATCAAATGTTACAACAATGATGCCATCGTTGATGACGATTGATTTTGATGGATTAGTTGGAATGTTTTATGAGGAAGATAACATTTAATTTAAAATAACTTTATTTCCATTAATCCTTATGGAAAAAAATTTATTTTAAAATAAATTTGACAAATTATAAAGGAATAACTATAAATCATTTAAAACACTCATGAATTAAATATACTTTCATCTTTACAAACCGCTTTTAACAACATAAATCATTTAAACAAAAACATTTCCATTTTGAAATAATTTATATAAAATATAATAATTAACATTATATTCAAGAAATAATTTCATTGAAAATGAATTTTAAAACATATAAGTGAATCTTAAAATATTTTAGAGATCATGATAGTGGGAAATACTAGACACATCCTGCATGTTACAAACAATTATTCTTTTCAAATTTTTATTAAAATTCATAAAGCCATTTCGTGGAAAATGATAGGGAGATTCTATTGAAATCATTTTTTAAAAAATTTTGAACATGGGTAATGATTTAATAAATAAATAATACGGAAAATTAAAATAAAATAATATTTTAAATAACTTTTAGAATACAATGATTATTTTGAAAAAAATTGATTTTTGATTGACAATAAAATTAAGGATAATTTTTCATGAAAATTATATTTTAAATGCATGAGTACATAAAGAATTCATGATGAATTAAAAACATGCATTATCATAAAATTACAAGATTTAAAAAAATTCATTTGTTTTTTGAGAGATAGATTATATGATTTCATCATTGAAATTATATTCATAAGCAATCCTGATAAAAAATGGAATTGAATTATAAAACTATTTTGACTATGGTAGCTTTGAATCATAATCCCCATGAAATATTAAAATTAAATTAATCATATAAAATCATGAGTGTATATTAATTAATGATATTACATGTAAAATTGGGTAGTAAACACACCTTATAAAATAATATAGCTGAATAACATTAAATATGTCGTAAAAAGGATTTTAAGATACAATCATCGGTCTCTTATTATTATTATGAATCTTATGCCCCGCTATATTATAACATAAAATGATAATTTTGATATCCCTAAATAAGAAAGTATTTATATAAAATTTTAATATGGTATTATATACATAAAAAAATATAAATAAGGTGTGGACTATCTTATGTCCCCCAAAAATAAAAGGGAGACTAAAAATATCTTTCCGTATGTCTGGACATCCTTCATATACATTCAGACCCCCATTAAAAAAATATGTGATAAATATATTATTGAAAAATAATTACCTATATTAAAAATAATATTATTTACTTATTACCATTATTTACCCATTTATTATTCATTCATCTTGAAAATTATGTTTCTGATAATAACCGTTTTACATTCTATATCAATTTTGATTTGTTATTTTCAGTCTTCTTTCAATTAATGATGGTTATATCATATATATATTTTTAATAGTGAAATAATTATCATATATATACAAAAAGTATAATTATTTTACAAATAATTAATTTTTATTTTGTGAAATGAAGTATGTTACAACCCTAGAGACTATAGGGATTACGTACGCATAAGTGGCATTTTGGATTTTTCAACGTTAATTATGGAAATGAGGTAATTATTATATTATTTCTATATTATTATAATAATATCATAAATAAAATATTATTAATTTAAATATGATTATACATATAATTAATGTGTTTTGGCGATGAAAAGAGAGTCACATTGCTTTGTTACGGCGGTATTCCACACATACATGAATGATGTTATCATCTTCTAGTGAGTGAAAAGGTAAGAAAAATATTATTACATATTTTACATTAATGATGGTAAATATGTCATTAATATAATACATATTAATTTAATTCACATATATTAATTGTTTTTATCCTTATTAACTCACATGTAATGTGTTAGTGAAAACGAATCACATCGCTTCATGAGATGCAATTCTGCCATACACACGAGTGACGCTATCATATCCGCTATGTAATAGATAATAAAAAATTAATATCTTATATAATGAATCATTCTATTAAATTCTGTTATAAATATTTTATATATACATTATTTCTATCATCAATCCCAAGCGTTAGAGGTGGTAATGAAGAAATGAATGGCATCGGTTCATGAGGCTGTAGTCTTCCAAAAATATGAAAGATGATTTTGTCACCCATTTCATCAATGGGAAGAGGTTTTTTGGTAATAATATTTACCTAAAAACAGATAAGTATATTTCATATAATATTTAAATTCTATCACCCTGTTTCTATAATAAATTTATAATGTCAAGTAAGATAATAAATAAAAGCACACGTTTAAGAATGTAACCTCTTATTCTAGAACACTTCCCATGATTTCAAAAAAACCAATACTAAAGAAGACTTATACCCAATTTTTTGAATAATGAATGGAGAGAAATTTTAATTGTATTTGGTTTGGTATTATCTGAACAAAAATGATTTTTAGGTGTGAAGAGGAGAGAAAAAGCGGTGGTCTTTTACTAGTGAGGTGAGTGGTAGAAATGTAATTTTTTGAATGAAAAATGTGTATCCTCATATTTACCCTAAAAACATGTAGTAATGTCGACAATAATACATTATATGGTTGAAATATTTTGGTAAGAAAATATTTTACACATGTTATTATGTCATTTTGACGATTATCTTTTGGTTTTAACCTCAGGTAAACACATATTTGCCATAATCATGGTAAATAATTTTATTAATCTCAATATTTATTTTTTAAAAAAATAATATGAAAATATTAGATAATATAAATTTTCCTTATTCACAATATGGAATACATGATGAAAAATTATATTCAATATGGTTGAAATTTTTAATTTAAAATCAATCTAGTAGACACGATGAGAAATAAAGGCTTTAAGTAGAAAATGATCAAAGGATTAAAGGGTATTTAAATCCAATTTCAATATTAAATTTATTAGAACAAAATAAATTGGATTCATAGATATATTATTGAAATAATTTTACAAAACAAATTAAAATAAAATTTTACATTAAAAAAAATTAAACAAAAAGATAGTTTTCAAGTAAATAAAAATGTTAATCTCGTTACAAAATTTTGAAAACATTACACCAATATAATTTTCACATTACAATTGTAACACCCCAAGCTTCAACGGTATGTTTCCCTTTGAATAATGCAATGGCTTGCATTGTATGCAACTTCGAGATTCTAAGACACCACAACCAATCAAACTAGCCATTATGAATAGTAATACCTACATTTTGAAATTATATACATTTTATCTTTCAAAATGGAATTCATTTTTGGGTTCGGAATATCAAATTTATCCTAGGGTGATATTTTGGTACATTTTGGATAAATTTTATATTTTGATGAATAGTGAAAATTACTAAATTATAATTAAAAACAAATTTTTTAATCAAAATAATTAATATTGATAAATTATGAATTTGAGTGGTTTTGAAGTATATTTAGAATATATTTTTACCATTTAATACAATTTTGGTCATTGGACATTAAATCACAATTAAACCGGACATAAACAAGTGTCAATCTTTTGATAGTTATTATATCTTAAAAACAAGCTTTTTGATTTGACAGCGGGAATTAATTTTAAATTAATTTCTGCCACTTCTTTGTTTTGAATTTGGAAAAATGGATTCAATATTATGAATCAGGATGTCCAAATTGTGTAAATAGGGAACTTTTTTTAGTCATTTGTGAATAATTACTTCGGTAAATATTTTATTTTCCATGGTTAAAGGGTAAATCTGGTAAATAAGTGTAAAAATTAATATTATAATAATAATATATTACCCTAATACATGTCCTAACCTTATTGGTGGATACATTTCTGACCTTGGTCATATTTGGGTTGATTTTGGGACCCCATGGAGCCACCTGTAGGTGATAGGGACACTTAATATTAACTAAGTTAAAGTAAAAAACAAAAATACCAAAAGCATATATCTTTTAACAAAACAATTTTTACATATGATTATATATGTTATATTTTCGGTTATAAATATTCATTAGAATGATAAAATTATTTCCTACATAATGGTATTTTATTTAAAATTTTTATACCTTTAGAAAGTAAAAATATATATGACACAATAATGATGCAGTATTTTCCATAATAATGAAAGAATCAAATAATTGTTATTATAAATGTTACAATAAATATAATTTGAATGTTTTGATGACATAAACTAATTTTATTGGTTAATATGACATGTTAGGATTTCTTAAATAAATTTTTTTCGAATTAGTAAGTTTTTTATGACTTTAACGAAAATCAATTATTGAGTAGTGTCAAAATTGACATAAATGAGTTTTTAAAACAAATATTATATTATTTATTTATATTCTATTTCTAAAAATCTAATGTTCGGACAAATGACTCATATAATTATTGGTATATCAAAAATGGACCACTTTGGGGTCTCTTGGATGTATTTTGTATGTTTATTAACTATATAATATAAAAATTCAAAGTGACATAGTAAGTGTCAAACTATTTAACTAAGAGTTAAAACTAATAGATAAGGTTAATATAATTACACAAACCTGTCTAAAATCTATTTGTTGAAATTATTTCGACCCATAACCACCTTATAAATTGAGTATTCCACTTTTTAGCCTTTAGAAACTGAATATTATTTTATTGTAAAATAATACATCAAGTTTTTCCTAAAGAGCCCCTCACCCCTCTTATAAAAGGGAACTCTGCCTTCTCATTATTTCACACCATCAAATCCATTTGGATCGGCCAAACTCTGCCCAAATATTCTCCCAAAATCCCTCAATTCTACTTAGAGGAATTAGTTTGATCATATAGCCAACCTATGGAGCCCTTTTGATCAAATCAAAAGGAAGAACTCGAAGAAGAGGTAACGTCTTCACCACCCTCTTTAATGTTCCTTTCTACTTCAACTTCTTCATTCCTTGTTATTTCCATTATGAAATAATAACTAGAGTATATTCTATATACTGAGATGTTATTATAATTAAGGAACAAACAAATTCATTATGCTATCCATCCATTGAATGAAATGTCACCATACGTGCGTACGTACGGCCTACCGTATCCACGTTGTGGTGTAATTGTTGTTCAATATATTATTATTTAGATGGTTATAATAATGATGTATAATTCATGTAAATAATAATTATAACATGATAATTAGTCTTTCTATTTGATATACCATCCAATTATATATTATTTTAATAACAAAAGAATGATATTGTCGCTCGTGCGTACGTACGGACTAACGTCTCCACGAATGCGATGAGATTCATTCCCCATCGTGTCCATTCAAGAATAAATTTCATTTGATGAATAAAAATAATTTTTAGAGACATGATAAAATTATGTATATGAATAAGATACATTCCATCCATAACAAATACGGCTCGCATAACAAATAATATAAAGGAAAACGAATCTGTTAACACCCGAAACGACGATAATACTAAGATATTATTAACAAATCAATGTTAAAAAAGAATATATGATATCATATTAATTTAAATGATTCTTTTGTAATTCAGTAACAATTATTTAAACATTATATAGGAGGTTAACCAACCGTCGATCGAGGAAAAAGTACAATGTAAGGGGCTTCTTATCTCACTTTTAATTCTGTGAGATTTCCATTGTTCACCACTTATTTGTTGCATGTGGTGTGTGTAATACCCATGATTGTATTCATTGTGTAATATACATTAATTTATGGAAATATACATTACCATTTTATTATCCTCCTTTTATGGGTGTATTTTTTATAAGTTACAAAATCGATAAGGGAATTTGAAATTTCCACTCATTTGCCTTTTCGCATACTTCAATGATTATTATAATCCAAGATTATGTGTGGAATCACTATACATTTGCTCATGTAATAATTTCCACTCCCCTTTTTTGTGGATATACTTTTGATACACATAATAACTACATAGATAAATTATCTATTCATTAATATGTACTTGATAAAAGTAATTTTAACTCAATATCCATTTGTTGTGTTAAATATCCAATTTATTGGTGTTGCTTTTACAAGATTATGTGTCAATGTCCTCTGATTGATTTAAACTAAATATCCGATCATATTGAGTGTAATTATATTTTTCAGACATAATTATGCCATTGATATATCCTTAACCTAGGGATACAGTCTTTAAAAGATATTTCATCTCAATTTACATTCCATTGAGACTACTTTGTTGTTATACACCAATTAACTTTTATAATGTGTATATAATGTACTTTGACTTAGTATATCATGAATCCCTTTATTCTCATGATATTAAAATGTTTTTATTACCTCAATTATTTGTATTCAGGTGTCTCTCTTTTGGTTAGAAACTCTAACTAAAATATCATTTTAAAAGTCTTAATGATTTACTATTCTAAATAATTCTCATTAATGTCTGTGTTTTAAAAATGGGTTTAAAGATTTATTTATATTGAAATTAATGTTTTAAAATTAAAACTCCTTTTAAAATATTCAAAGTGGTATGGGACACTTTGATTCAAAAATTTATTTTTAAATGGCTTCTTGACAAATAGTGTCACTTTTAAATATTTTCATTAAAAAGGGGGATATTTCTCTCAAATAGTTTTGATGATTATTTTCATCTATGTCGAAATCATTCATTATTCTTTATTGAGGTTAATCTGTTACAATAAAATCATCTTTATTATATTGAATGAGTTTTGTTTGACTATGGATGTGCTATTTTTATACCATTCATAGTTTGTGGATGAAGTATTGACATTTCGTATGCCAGTTTCAATATGAATGTTTATGTTATATTTCAAAATTTTCATATCAAGAATGCATTGGACTTAGTAAGTGACTGGTGGAGCCCGCTATAGCTCCTCGATGCATCAGTAGGTCTCATTAGACAAACTAGTGTCTTGGCATGAGGCCTTGACAAAATCTTATTTGTAATCATGGCACGAGGCCTTGGCTACGTGGTTATGATAGTCTGGAATTAGGCATTCAATCATTACGAAAGTGGTTATTGATATTTCATGTGATTATTATACTATTAGAATATCCATGTGAATAATTAAATGGAATTATTTCATTTTATCTTTTCTATATTATGCTGATGTTCAAGTTTAAAAGGCTTTTGTTTTAGTTATACATTGCCTTAAGTGTTTATGCTTATCTATGAAAACTTCTACTATATTGTTATCCTTACTAGGCATCTGAGCTCACCCCTTTCAATGTTTTATTTTTTCCAGGATGTGAAGAAGTAATTTATGAATGACCTGCATGGATAGTATTAGGGGATATGAAGACAAGATGTTGTTGTAGTTTTTTTACCTTATGGTGTAATATAAGACTTATGAATATATCTAGTGTTTCCAAGGATACAAAACTAATCGGTCTTTCGAGACATGATATTTCTTGTGATCATGCCAATGTTATGAAATAATGCACCAACTCTGGGTGACTGGGTTCAGTGCATTACAATTGGTATCAGAGGAAGTTTTTTACAATCCATGGAAACTATATTTAGATAAACTCATATTAGAGCACATAGACCTAAGATGAACTTTGATGATTAGTATAGAAGAACATCATAGAAATTTGGTATTGTAGAGATTTTGTGATTTTTATGAGAAATACATCCCTGTCTGAATACGAGAAGGTAGAGGCGGCTCTGGGACAGATGTAACTAGGGGTAAAACCTAAAAACACTGATTTGATCTAGACTTGAATGAGAACTGGTGCACGAAAACGGGCCTTGCTGCACTCTTGGTTACGACACTCCCAGGGGATATGATTAGCATAATTTATATTTTCTTTACAAACCGTTTTGAAGTATTATATATAAGATGAGAGTTAATGACCTTGGTTAATCCTAATTTCTTTCAAATTGAGAATATGGTGACATGATATTCTTTAAATGATTTTATGACTACTATTACTCACACAATGCTATCTGGTTTTAGTCAATGGCTGGATTCCAAGGAGGTCCTACTAACTTTGAGAATTATGTACATGGTGGGAACAGTGGGGGAAATGATCATCAAAATGGAGTGTTGATAGGCGTGAAATATATCATGTTCATGCCAAATCAGTTTTCCAGAAATATGATAAACAACATATATATTAACCAACTCTCAGAATCAACGAGGAAGAGAAAGGTAACGAATGATAAGAGCTCCAACAATGGATACCATGGAGAAAAGAATGCTCAATTTCCATCTCGCAGGAAATGTGGAAGGAGACACCCAGTAAAGTGTCTCCATGGGGCAAAGAAATGCATTACGTGCGGGATGGAAGGACATAAAATGAATAATTTCCAAAGATAAATGAAGTGTACTATAAGAAAATATAAAAATGGTCCCAATATCCATTTACAGTCATTTTCCGAAAACGTAGGGGACCTAGAAATTACCCGAGTGAATTTCATATTCTATAGGATATTTTCTTGGTCAAAGAAGAAGATATGAGGAAATAAATGGTTAGAGAAATGTTTAAAAAGTACTAGTGCTCTTTTTTCATGGGTTTACTTTGGAATGATTTTCTCTTGTATTTGTAACCCTGTAGTTTTCCATCTGATAATGATATTTGTGGAAGAATTATATTTTCTCTTGTGGATATAGTTATAAATAACCATTTGGTTTTATATGATCATTGGGTTTGAGGAAATTACAAATTATAATAATTTGGGATAAAAATTCAGGGTATGAGATAACTTTTGTGGTTAAATAATGTTATGGTTATTTTGAGTAATTTATCTCATTTTTTTAATGTTATAAAATATGGTTTTTGAAAAAGGACAACACGCAGTCCGTGTGACAACCAGTCTCGTCAGACACAGCTGTGGGAATCGAACACACAACCAAAGTGCGATTAGGATTTATCGCCTACCACTGGACTACGTGAAGTCCCTGGATAGTGTGACTATTATTTTTAGTTTAATGATTTTTTTGATAAATAATAAGTTTATTTGTTATCTTATGTCTAATCAAATGAATAAATCTAGTATAAGAAAATGATTTGGTGATTAATTGATGAATGTTATTTTGGAAGATTTTCTCTTTGTCGGGAACACTATATGACCATGGAAAATATAATTCTATGGGATTTTATTTGAGGAGTAATGGTGAATTTTTATCTATGTTTTTATTGTGAATTTATAGTAATTTTGTTTATTTATGGAAATGATCAACCTATATTAGGGAATATGTGATTAGGTCAATCACTTTTAAGTATGTGACTTTAAGTGTAGTTGACGTCATTTGGAGATACAATTTAACATGGAAGACTACATAACCAAATTCTTCTATGTTTTGGGTTTCAATATTAGTTTGGATTATATTGATGTATTTTAAGGATAATTGAATATTGAATGGTATTTATTTAACTTTGGGGTATTGTTGGTTTAATTTTAGAAATTAAGATTAGTTTTTCTTTTCGCTAATGGAATATCCATTTGGGGGATCATCAGATCTTATACTAACCGATTTGGTTATGATAAATCTCTAAAGAGAAGGTAAATATATAGTTTATCCTACATGGATCATGTTATTTTTCAGAAGCTCTTCCTGTGTGACCAAGTCTTCTTGAATACTCATTGCTCAAAAAAATTGAGTTAGTGGTACAAATTTATTAATGAATGAAACTCTACATAAAAAGTATGTATATATCTTTATTTTCATAGTCAATATCATAAATGAATTCCTCATCCTTATGTTATGTAACTTAAAACAAAATTTATTTCCTTTTACATTTCCTACTGAGAGACTAATGACCATTTGTCCCAACACAATTTTGTGGTTTTATTATTCTTAAAATTCTCCTTATCATGATTCCTATCCCTCCCCATCAGAACATGACACTTAGTTTATCATCCATATCCATGTTTTCCTAAATGGAATCCTAGTATGGGTTATCTTGGGTGACCTTTATATTTTTCTTTCTTTCTTTTAAAGTGATAGTTTTATTGACTCTTTTTCTGATGTGGGACCTTAAATTATATTCTCAATCCCAATTTTAAAAATTGTGAGGATGAAATTTATTTAATGATTGGAGAATGTAACACCCCAAGCATCCACGATACATTTCCCTTTGAATAATGGAATGGCTAGCATTGTACGCAACTTTGATATTCTAACACACCACAACCAATCAAACTAGCCGTTATTAATAGAAATACCTACTTTGTGAAATTTTATATATTTTAACTTTAAAAATGGACTTCATTTTTGGATTTGGAATATAGAATTTATCCTAGGGTGAAATTTTGGTACTTTTTGGATAACTTTTATATATTGATGAATAGTGAAAATAACTAAATTATAATTAAAAACAACTTTTTTATCAAAATAATTAATAGTGATAAATTATGAATTTGAGTGTTTTTCAAGTATATTTAGAATATAATTTTACCATTTAATAAAAGTTCGGTAATTGGACATAAAGTCACAATTAAACCGGACATAAACAAGTGTCAATATTTTGATAGTTATTATATCTTAAAAACACGTTTTATGTTTTGACAGCGGGAAAAAATTTTAAATTAATTTATTCCACTTCTGTGTTTTGAATTTAGGAAAATGAATTCCATTTTTGGAATTAGGATTTCTAAATTTTGTAAATAGGTATCTTTTAGTTTTAGACATTTTTTGAAAAATTACTTCGGTAAATATTTTATTTACAATGGTTAAAGGGTAAATTCGGTAAATAAGGGTAAACAATTTATATTATAATAATAATAAATTACCCTAAAACGTGTCCTAACCTTATTGGTGGATACATTTCCAACAATGGGAATCTTTGGTTCTATTTTGGGACCCCATGGAGCCACTTGTAGGTGATATGGACACATTATATTAATTATGTTAAAGTAAATTCAAAGATGCCATAAGATTATATCTTTTAACAAAAAAATATTTACATATGGTTATATGTGTTATATTTTCGATTATAAATATTCATTAGAAATATAAAAATATTTCCTACATAATGGTATTTTATTTATAATTTTTAGACATATAAAAAGTAAATATATATATGACACAATAATGATGCAGTATTTTACTTATTAATAAAAGAATCAAATAATTGGTATTATAAATGTTAAAAAAATGTAATTAGAATGTTTTTATGACATAAAATAATTTTTTATGGTTAATATGACATGTTATGATTGTTTAAATGAATTTTTTTCTAATTAATATTGTTTTTACGACTTTAACAAAAATCAATTATTCAGTATTGTCAAAATTGACTTATATGAGTTTTCAAAACAAATATCATATTATTAATTTATATTCTATTCATAAATTTTGAAGGTTCGGCCAAATGACTCATATAATTATTTATATATCATTAATGGACCACTTTGGTGTCTCTTGGATGTATATTGTATGTTTATTAACTATATAATATAAAATTATAAAGTGACGTAGTAAGTGTCAAACTAATTAACTAAGAGTTAAAACTAAACGTTAAGGTTAATATAATGACCCAAACCTGTATAAAATAAATTTGTTGAAAGGATTTATATCCATACCCACCCTATACTTTGAATAATCCACTTTAGAGCCTTTAGAAACCGAATATGATTTTATTATAAAATAATACATTATGTTTTTTCTTAAAGAGCCCCTCACCCCTCCTATAAAAGGGAACTCCCCCTTCTCATTATTTCAAACCGTAAAAGACATTTGGTTCGGCCAACCTCGGCCCAAATATCCTCCCATATTCCCTCAATTAATCCTAGAGGCTTTAGGTTGATCATAAAGCCAACCTAATGAGCCATTTTGATCAAATCAAAACGAAGAACCCAAAGAAGAGGTAACGTCTTCACCACCCTCTTTAAAGTTCCTATCTTCTTCAACTTCTTCTTTCCTTGTTATTTCCATTCTAAAATAATAAATCCAGTATCAACTATATACTATGATGTTATTATAATTATGGAACAAACAAATTCCTTATTCTATCCATCCATATAATGACATGTCACCATTCGTGCGTACGTACGACCTACCGTCTCCACGTTGTGGTGTAATTTTTGTTCAATATATTATTATTTAGATGGTTATAATAATGATGTATAATTTATTTAAATAATACATATAACATGATAATGAGACTGTCTATATGATATATCATCAAATTTTATATTATTTTAATATCAAAATAATGATATTGTCACTCGTTCATATGTACGGACTACCGTCTCCACGAACGTGATGAGATTCATTCCCCATCATATCAATTCAAGACTAAATTTCATTTGATGAATAAAAATAATTTTAGAGACATGATAAACTTATGGATATGAATAAGATACATCCTATCCATAACAAATACGACTTTCATAACAAATAATATAAAGGAAAATGAATCCGTTAACACCCAAAACGATGATAATACTAAGATATTATTAACAAATAAATATTAAAAGATCATATATGATATCATATTAATGTAAATGATTCTTGTTTAATTCAATAACAATTATTTCACCATTATACATGATTTTAACCTACCGTCTACCAAGGAAAAATGACAAAGTAATGGGCTTCTTATTCCACTTTTAATTCTGTGAGATTTTCATTGTTCACCACTTATTTATTTCATGTGGTGTGTGTACTTCCCATGATTGTATTCATTGTGTAAAATACTGTAATTTATGGATATCTAAATCAAAATTTTATGATCCTCCTTTTATGGGTGTATTTTTCGTAAGTTACAAAATCGATAAGGGAATTTGAAATTTCCACTCATTTTGCTTTACGCATACATCAATGATTATTATACTCCAAGATTATGTGTGGTATCAAAATTCATTTTCTTATGTCATAATTTCCACTCCACTTTTTGTGGATATTGTTTTGATACACACAATCACTCCATTGGTAAATTCTCTAGTCATAAATATGTACTTGATAAGAGTAATTTTAACTCAATCTCCATTTGTGGAGTTAAATATCCAATTCATTGCTGTTGTTTTTACAAGAATATGTGTGAATGTCCTCTGATTTATATACACTAAATATCCAATCATATTGAGTGTATTTATATTTGTCACACATAATTATGTCATTTATTTATCCTTAACCTAATGATACAGTCTTTATAATTTATTTCATCTCAATTTACATTCCATTGATACTACTTTGTTTTTATACACCAATTCAATTTTATATGGTGTATATAATGTACTTTGACATAGTATATCATGAATCCCATTATTCTCATGATATTATAAAGTTTTGATTACCTCAATTATATTTATTCAAGTGTCTCTCTTTTTTTAGAAACTTTAAATAAAATATCATTTTAGAAGCTTTAAAGATTTATTATTCTAAATCTTTCTCATTAATTTCTGTGTTTTAAAAATGGTTTTAAAGATTTATTTATTTAGAAATTACAGTTTTAAAATTAAAAATTCTTTTAAAATATTTAATGTGGTATAGGACACGTTTATTCAAAAATTTATTTTTAAATGGCTTCTTGACAAATAGTGTGACTTTTAAATGTTTTCGAGAAAAAGAGAGATATTTATCTCAAATAGTTTTGATGATTATTTTCATCTATGTCGATATCATTAATTATTCTTGATTGAGGTTAATCTGTTACAATACAATCTTCCTTATTGTATTTAATGAGTTATGTTTGACTATGGATTTGTTTTTTATACCATTCATAGTTTGTGGATAAAGTATTGACATTTATTATGGTAGTTTTAATATGAATGTTTATGTTATATTTCAAAATTTTCATATGAGGAATTCATTGGACTTAGAAAGTGACGAGTGGAGCCCTATATAGCTCCTCGATGCATCGGTATGTCTCATGAGACAGACTAGTGGCTTGGCATAAGGCCTTGACAAAATCTTATTTGTAGTCTTGGCACGAGGCCTTGGCTACGTGGTTATGATAGTCTGGAATTATGCATTCCATCATTATGAAAGTGGTTATTGATATTGCATGTGATTATTCGACTAGTAGAATATCCATGTGAATAAGTAAATGGAATTATTTTATTTTTTCTTTTCCATATTATGCTGATGTTCATGTTTTAAAGGATTTTTTTTCAGTTCTACATTTCCCTAAGTGTTTATGCTTATCTATGAAAGCTTCTGCTATATTATTATCCTTATTGAGCATCTAACCTCACCCATTTCAATGTTTTATTTTTCCTAGGATGTAATGAAGTAATTTATGAATGACCTACAGGGATAGTATGAGGGGATATTAAGACAATATGTTGTTGTATTTATTTTACCTTTTGATGTAATGTAAGACTTATGAATATATCTAGTGTTTCCAAGGATACTAAACTAATCAGTCTTTAGAGACTCGATCTTTCTTGTGATCATTCCAATGTTATGTAATAGTGCACCGACTCTGGGTAACTGGGGTCGGGGAGTTACAATAATTTCCGAAATAATATTATTTTTTATGTAAAATTATACAAAATTGGTACAAACCAAATTTTAGAAAACCCAAAGGAACGTCTAAAATTTGGAATTTGAGAATTGTATTTCATTCAAGTACAAGATTATTAATATTAACACATTTTCTAATAATAGTTTTTAATTGTATATAAATTAAAATTTTTTGGAACATAATTTATAAATCTCATTTTCAATATCAATCATTATGGATTATTTAAATTAAATAAAATATAGAAATATAATGCACATATAAAATGTGATAAAAAATAAGTCTCCTTCTAAAAAAATATAATATTGTACTTAAATACAATATAATGATGATTACAAATTAGTGTAGTTGATTAAAATTGATGAAAATTAACTATACAAAATTAAAAAATATTTTTTTAATGTCAATTAAATAATTCATTGAAATGAAATGAATGTATTAATAGATTAAGTATTTTTCACTATTTTTTTGAAAAATCAATATCTTCCCTAAAATTTCAAACATTTCACCATAATTCAGTTTATCTATTTTTGTTATAAAAATTAATCAAATTTTCTAAAATAGATTTTCTAAAATCTCTAAAATTAATTATAATGTTTTATTAGTAAAAGTAGAAAAAGCAATTTTGACGAAAATATAATTTTGATGAATGTAATTATTTTACGAATCGATGAATGAATATAAAAATAGAGTTGAAACATAAATTTAATCTGAGTATAAATTTTTTTAGAATGGTATATATTTTAATTAAAATTATTTATACCTCATAATTTAATTTAATGGTTATAATGTGAATATTTAAAATAATATTATGTCATAGTCTAATAATGCTCGATGTTTCGTAGCATACACACTGGTGAAGAAACTCATAGTTGCGTTTTACACAAGTCATCTAAATAGTTATATTAATACCAAAAAAATATTTCTCAAAAAATAGGTTGTTATGGTTAAAATATATTATAAATGATTTCATTTATTATAACATGGTTTGAAATGAAAATCATACAATTTCATATTAAATAGATATATTTTTAGGGAAAATATTCTTTATGCAGATAACTTTTCTTAAATTAATTATATAAATAAATATATATTTATTAATGGTTTTAATTAAAATATATTTGATATATTATAAAAAAATATTTCAACACTCAAATAATATCTTTTTACTATGCATGGAAGTTGAATTAATACAATTTTATGGTTAAAATGGGTTTTTCGAAAAATAGTTTTTATTTCAATTTGAGCTCTAATTTTAATATTATTTTTTAAAAATTATAGAATTAGAATATATTAATAATATTTAAATTGTAAAATCTTAATAATTAATTTTTTCAATAAGATAAAAATAATTTTGGGGGATAATGAATAGTAAAAATAATAAAAGTTGTTATCATGACCATGATTATAATGGTTTTCATAGGGGTTACCCTAAGATATGCAGTTTAAAATATAAAAAAAATAGTTTATTTAATTTAAATATTTGATTTTATTTACACATCATCCTTAATATATTCTTATATTGGACATTCTGGAGCATCTTTACTTGAGAAAGTCTTTGTTATATTTTAATCTTTTGAAAAATTCCAAGGGTGCACTCTACCTCTCTTATAAATGGAAAGCACCACTCATATCTTCCTCAAAATCATGAGAATTATATATTAGAAAATAAATATCCTAATAACATCCATAAATCACTAAACATTTTTTTTTATCTTGAGGTTTAATGATAATATCATCCTTTCAAGTCTTAAGGTGTATGCCAAAGGAGGTTTCTTGAGGATGTGATATAACTCTTCTTCATGGACATTCAAATTTATTTCTTATTCTACATCCCCAAAATCTATTGTATCGAAAAAATATAATTTATTTTTTCTCTTAAATATAATTATTTATTTATAGGATTTATAAACCAATTTTAACCTTCTTTCCATCAAATGGTAGATGAATTTATAACTTATGCGTACATGTGGACTAGTTCCTCCAGATAGTGAAATGAATCATTTTCCATAACAGCCTCACAAAATGATTATTAAGATGGATTTATTTTTATTATATAATATTTATAACATAATTCTTAGTATATAATTATAATTTTTTGTCTAAATTAATACATTTCTATTCCATTGAAAAATGATAATGTTGATCGATAGTAATTTTGGACTACCACCTCCTCATAAAGATGTAACATTCATTTCATCATGTATTCATATGAATAATTTTATAAATTTTTGATAATGAATAAAATTTGATAATTATTTATAATTTATATTCTTTAGATGATTAATCTATGATCATGGTTCAGCTACCGGAACCATCAAACTGAATCATTCAAATAAAATGAACTTGTTTTCATATAAATGTTATTTTTTATGAAGAAATTGTAAATAATAGAATTAGTTGTAATTATAATACCATAATAGATAATATATTCTATATTAATATGGTTCTATAATATATTTATTATTAATATAAATTTATAATTTGTGATATTTTAACATATATTCACCAAGAAATTTTTTTAGGTAATAATTATCTTACACTCTCATTGCGTTCTTGGCTTGTTTATCCTAAATTTTAAATGAGGGATATTATCTTGATCTTATCCTATAAACCACATATGTTATATTATCCTTGGATTATTTAAATTTTATTTATTTGTTTTAACATCATACTCACTTTGTGACTTAAAAATATCATGAAATTTTTTTTAATTAAATTTTGACCATATTCCCACTTTTTTCATTGAACTTTTTCATCGATACATACTCTAAGAAATTTTTTATTTAAACATAGAACCTATATAAAAAATTCCATAATAATTTTGAATAAGAATGATATTATTTACAATGGATTAAAAATGATTATTTTGTAATGAAATTCTATTTTGATTAATTAATTTTTACTTTATTAAATGGTGAGAAAGGAATATTTTACACAATTGTATATAACATTAATATATTTTCTCTATTTCCTGACCTTTATTTACATATATTTTTCCATTATAAGTTTAAATTATTAATTTTGAAGAAATATTATACCCTAATATATTGTAATTTTATATATTTTCTACAAGTGAAATCAAAATTAAAAGGAAGTCTTCCTCAATAAATATTTTAGTGATATATTAATGGCATTTGAAATATATGATAACATATTTTAATGTTATGTATTCTTTACTAGAGATTTGATCCAATGATACAATCTTTATTTATTCATTGACTCATTTATGATTATGATAATGAATTTTTTAGGGAACATGTTCATTTTCAACTGTTTATGCTATATTGAAATGTTTATGAAACCCCATTTCATTCCATGGGTTATTATATGATGATATGAATAATGTTTTATGATATTATAGAATACATATAATTGGATAATAATTATTTAATTTTCAAGAATAAAATTATATATCCCTCCAACACATTTGGTAATGATGGATATATCATGTAATAATAAAACTAGAATGTGGACTGAGCTAAGTTTAGAATGGGACTCTCTCTACTATGAACATTATGCATATGGACTATGACTAAAGATGCAATTGAATATGGAGTGAACCAAAACAACTTGGATATCCTTGTTAGAGATCATATACTGAGGAAATTATTTTATATTCTTATGTATATTCCAAACACTTTTTCCTTATTCTTATGATATGATCACATGACTTATTATTGATCATTGATGATTCCACACACATATAGATTATTTATTTTGTTATGAAAATGTTTTATTCTAAGATTCAGGATTTCTAATCTTTTACTTATTTTTTATGATTATTTTATGAAATGATCATGCTCTTATACACATATTATTATCTTATACTTACAGAGGATCATTTATTGAAATTACTTAAGATTTCATATATATAGAATATACTACCACTCTTTATTATGATTTATTAACCTAGGTTGTCACGATCATTTTTATAGTGGTTATATCCACAATGTTTACAGTGTGTGAAGTTATTCATGAGAATTATTTATTATCTTTCATAGAATATGTTTTTTTATTTATCTAGTCTATAATAAATATAAATTTTTACCGTTCACAACTGTGTTTTGATATTATATTAATTTAATACTAATCGTATATGATTCAATATATAGGTATGAAATTATTTGGTCTCCACATATATGGTTATGGATCATATTTAGTAGGGATGTATATTTTGAATTTATATAAATTATTTCAAATAAATATATATTATGACTGGGACACCTCTGTTTGCATCAGAGATGGGAGTCCTTTTTAATGGGATGAGGTTTGGAGAGATTTATTTAAAACCATGGGGATATGTATATGTATGTGATAGAATCCTAATGTTCTGTTAATGTAGATATTGTGTTTTCTTATAGAGAAATTACACCCCTATTTGATTTTTTGATAGAGGATGTAGGTATGGGATAGATTCACTAGGGGTAATAAATTAAATAGTGGAGGATTGGGTGTTAAATCATTCATCACATATGCATGATGAATGATCCTAAGATTGATAAACTTGCTTAAAATTCAGTAGGTATATCCATGGGTTAACATAAATTTCATTATAAATAATTAAAAATAATTTTAATTGATAATGACAATGGATAAAATATATTAAACCCATCAGTTCATAGATTGAAAAGAATGTGTCATGATTTATAAATTATATTGATTAATTTTCATGATTACTCACTATTACTATTATCTCTTAGACTAAGTGTTTTTGTTTCAATAAACTACAATAACCATAATGAGTCATGTTAAATATACACAGTATGAATTGAGTAAATATTTTTCTCATGAGAAACCAAATGAAATGTGAGATTTAGTTTAAATTGATATTTTGATTGTTATGATTTTATCTTGATTTAGTATAAACAACCCAATTATATGTGAGTTTTAAAATGAACCGAGAATGAAAAAATTAGTGCTTCATGAAGACCATGTAGGGAAGAAGAATAGTCTTTCAAAATTATGATCATGTTGGTATAATAAACATGGAAAAATTACACAATCAAACATGAATATGTATTATATGTTGAAAAAAAGTTCCTAAAGAAACTAATAAATAATAAAAAAATTAACTGCTCAATGGAGGGAGATAAATTACATCCATATGTGGAACTTATAGATAAACATCATATATGTGGGAAACTTGAGCATTATTTGATTCAATTCCTCAATCCAATGGATCAATTATATACCACGGAAGGGTTTATGATATAGAAAACAATATAGTTGAATAATTTAAGTGTTTATGTGTTGAGATTAAATAATTATATTTTTGAAGTGTATTGTCAAATATATTATGGTTATAATAATAATGAAACATCAAAGGATTGTTTTCTAGTAGTTTGTTATGTAATGATTAAAAAATATATGATGAATTGACCAGATAACCAAGAAAATTGATTTAGTGGTTATGTGATATTTTATGAATACAAATGATTTAGGGATAAAAAATATTAATATCAACCTAATTTTGAAATTATAATGTTTTTTTGGGATAAAAATATATTTTATATTGATAAAGTAACCTTGGTAGTTTTTTACAATTGATTTGTATTGAATATATAATTTTATTGTATATTTGTGTTTATTTTTTATATTTATTAAAATGATTACAATATTTTTGGGATTATATGATTAGTATGTTTACAATTTTAGTTATATGGACTTATGAGTGATTGATATAATGTTGTGATACTTAATGTTTTCTTCATGGAAGAATATGTGATAAAATGATTCTAAATTGTGTTTTTAAGTTTCTGTTTAGCCTATTTTATTGATTTCTAATGTTTTATATTTATGGAATTATATAATGTTTTCTTTTTGTGTTATTATGGAGATTTTTGAAATTGGTGTATGAAGATGTATTTATATTGGTTAAGTTATGCTAACTATATATGTTTTGTTTATTATATAAATATAATAAGAATAAAATTTCAATCAGCTGTGAATAATTTGATCCATTAAATATTAATTTTAGTGCTATAAGTATGAAAGAAATTCATTTAGAAAATATATTTCTTCGATTAAATGATGTGATAGAAGATTAAATTTACCGATGTATAACAAAATGATGGAATTGTTCTTATGAAAGGGAATTAAATCATGTATGTATATATTTTTGGGCACTATAAAATCATACTACAACAATCTATCATCTCTAGGAAACATATAATGAAATTAAAACTTTTTCCAATAACCTATATTTTTAATGAATTGATAGACTTTTTAATCCTAATTAATTTATTTCTTTTGGTTCATTATCATTAAGTATTAATATTTATTTTTCATGGGATATTATTTTTCATGACCATGTAAATATTTTCCATTACTTATAATTATATCATTATTTGTGAAGCAGGTTATGTTTTATTTTTGTAACATTTTGGTGATCCATATTCCCATTTCAATGGATTTTTAATTATACATTTTTATATTGTGTGTTTTCAATGACGGTATTTCCAAAAATAGAACATTTTATTATCGATAAAAAAATTGTGTTGTTGAAATATTTATAAAATTGGAGAATGTAACACCATATAAATTTATTTTAAAATAATATAATGCAAGATATATTTCATAACACATAATACTAAGACATAAGAGTATAGTGATATACTATAAAAAGGTTTTTATATAAATTATACAATCTTATAGAAGTTGTTAAATTATTGGAATAAATATTAGTAAACCCATTTTAAAAAATATGTATAATTTTTAATATAGTAAAACTTTTCATTTGACATCATAACCAACAAGTACTATACTTTTATTAAAGTCAGTTAATGCTTCAAAAATATGTCTTCTTCAATTATTGTTTAATTAGAATTTTCAATTTAATATTTTAAATAATTTATACAAATTTTAGAATTTGGACCACAAGAAATTACTGTGATTCTTGAAATTATATTTTCAATATGATCTTACATCAAACAAAAATATTTTTTCAAAAGAGATATATTTTTCAATGAATAGTGGAATATAATGTTTTTTGTAAAATAGTTATTTAATTTCATTATTTCTAGTAATTTTAAATCCCAATTATTTTTAATATTTCATATTAATGAAAAATAAGTATAATTTAATTATATATAATATAATTAAATACATTTGAATAACATTTATACTTGATTTTGGTATAAGTTAATTTTTTGGTTTGAAAAGACATTTTTCTAAAAAATATTTTTTAATTTATTTTATGCAACTATATTAAAATTCCATTATTAAATTTATAGATATTTATTCTTTAAATTTATATTCCATATATTCAATTTAGAGTTTTAAATTTCTTAAATATTTATATTTTATTTTTTGGACATTGTAAATAGTTATCAAAGTAATGAAATGTCACATAGTAAAGTGTTAAATTTAAAAAATATTGTTAAAACATTGGGATAAAAGAAAGAATAAATCTCCAACTAATGACATTAAAATATTATATTATTTTATTTTTGACATTATCATTCATTTTTATTAAATATTGAAAAATGGTGTAATTTTTCATAGATTATTACATTAATATTATTTTAGGTAATAAATAAATAATAATTTCACTCATTTTGTCTTAATATCTATAAAATTTAGATCATATGGAAAAAAGACGGAATCTACAATTATATATGGTTATTTTAAATAATAATTAATTTTTTATCAGTTTAATTTGTTAATAATTAATAATGGTGCAATAATTACCTCGATTGTTTATTCTAACTTGAGATAATTCCTATTCAAGTAATACAACAAAATATAAAATATTAAAATTAGTAAAATTTGGATTTGTTAATGTGTTCCATTTTTTAGGAATATATAATATGTTATGGACATGTTATATTTTAATTTCTATTTCTATTTCTATAATTAACTTCTTAAATTCAAACCATATGAATAGTTTGATGAATGACTGCAATGTTTTTTTTTGTAAATAAATTTTATTAATTGTTTTTTGACTCATAAAATCATTATCATTATGAAAATACAATATATATATATATGGTACATAAAATAAAAAATGTTCCATTTATGGGTTACATTTCATTTTATTATAACATCATTGACTCCTAATTTTAAAAACATTGATATCAATGTAATCAGTAGAACAGTTATTAAGGGGCTAAAAAAAGAAATAAGGTTTAAAAATGACTTCAACATTTATAATTTTTTATATAATAATTTTTAATCACATTAAAAGTTTATTTAAAATTTTTCAATTTTTACCCACATGAAAATGTAAATTAATTTATGTTTATTTGAAAAATTATTTAATTCAATAGGATTCCCTCCCCTCAAATATAATAGGTACTAACCTGTACGCCCTTATTCAAAATGTTTTTTAACTGTTTGTATTATAATTCATTATCTAATAGCTTTATAGCATCCATTTTCACATCTTATAAACTCTATTCCTTCCAAAATACTACCCTTTCAAAATTTAATGTGTAATCCATAGAAGGTTTCTCAAATAAGTGGTATAACTCTTCAAAAATCCTACATTTTTTTTATTATGACTCATATAATTTTTGGAATACATATTAAAATATTTAATTTAGTGTCATAAATATAAATAATTTTATTATTATTATGAAATAAGAATTATCCACCGCATCTTCAACCAATTGGAAAATAAAACATCACTCATGGGTATGTGTGTATTACCACCTCCTCCAAGAGATGTGTCTAATTTTTCATCACCTCCTCATGTTGAAGGTTATAAAGAAATATTTACTGAATATATATGATAATTAAGATATTAATATTGTTATTTGATTATTAATTATTATTAAATTTTCATTTTATTCCATCCTTCAGAAAGTTAAAACATCACTCATTATTTTGTAAGAATTAGGATCTACAAAAAGTTATGTAATTAATTTTTTCATCACTAATATATATAAATATTTAAATATATTAATTTAGTTATTACATATTATGATAATGAAATTTTAAAAATTCTAGATTTGTAGTAACCACAAAGAAATTACAAGGACCCAGATTGCCAAATAGAAACATGAAAAAAAAATAAAGTACATTTTATACAGAACAACGATTTAAATAATAAACTGATAATAAACTGATGAGGGGATATTATAAGTAAATTATATAGGGTATTATATATATTATTTAGGTTTTATATTGGATGTATAATAAATATATAATGATTATAGTGGAGGTTAAAATGAATATGAAGCAAGATGGGTCATAAGGAAAGGGTTCGTCATCTTAATATAGATTCTTGGAGACACATTGCTTGTTGTAAAACTCTTTATGTTCTTGAGATGTAAATACCGAACATTTCAAAAATTATATATTAGATAGTTCTTAATTATTGGTGTTTAATGTTTAAAATATAATTATTTCATCCAATGTATCATGATTCAAATGTTATCTATGTGGTCACATTTTTCCATAGAAATTATACATATATCATATTAACCAATAAATTCATTAATGTGGTGTATAAAATAAATATTTTATATAATATATCATTAATAAATTAAAATATATGGAATTTTTTATTTTATTAGATGATATTTAATAATTGGTGATATTATTATAACATTAAAAAATTTGTAATGACCCAAATATTTCAACTGTGATTTCATTCTTATAATTATGGAATATAATCACATAAAATAAAAAATTAAGAATTAATAAGTGCTTTGTGACCTTTAAACATATGTTTCTCAATTCTGTGTTTGAAAATTTTAAAATCTAACTTACACAGTTACAATCATTAGGTTATTTGGAGTTTGATAGGGAAAACATAATTTTGTGGTGAATAGTAACATATCCTAATGAATAGTTATATACACCAAAGAGTAGTAACATTACCTATTCTATTATATTAGTAAAAATCATTTAAAAGTATGATATACCTATATTTCGGAATAAAAACATAAATGTTTTAAAATTACAATTTTCAAGTATATTTGGATTTTAGTTATTTATTAAATTAATCATATTTAGAAATTTATTTCTGAAAAATGGAATATATTTTTTTATTCTACACATCAATTAATGGTTAGGGTTAATTTTTGGGATTTTTCTAAAATAATTGAATTTTTTATGAATTCTATAATACAATAATTTTTGATTAATTATAAATACATTAATTATGAAGCCATCAATAGATGTCTGAATGAGGTAAGGCCATTAGCTAGAACTCTAATGAATACATTAATATTTTTGGAAATGGAAACATCACTATTACTCATATTGAGGGAAATTAAAAAACTAATGTTTAAAAAATTATGAAAACCCTCCTTTCAACCACTATACCCGCCCACCTCACTCCATATTCTCTCCACACCGATCGACCCCTGTGTGTCACCAATATAATGATCAAATATTTCCCCAAGATCCTCCCATGTTTACAACATACCCTAGCCTATTCAAAATTCCAAAACCTCTCCCCTTAAGAGGATTTCAAAGGTGATAAACTCAAGAGGTAAATTCCACTTTCTAATTATTTTATTTATTTTCTGTTCTGTTCTTTTCTTTTTCTTTCCTCACCTCCCATCACCCAAATGGTATGATTACATGAGTAACATACATGTAATGTAATATTGATATTCTAATTGGATATTTCATTATCATGTAAATTTTCTCCATATTTTATTTGAATGATTTGAAAACACCATTTGAGATGTGTTAATTTAGCATATTCAGGAACAATAGTTTACGAATTTCTATTATCATATTTAATTCTGGTCCTGAAACCATTTTTCTTATGGTTGAACCAAATTATTTGATAGGTAATATTTCCTAGTTAATGGTCTAAAATACTTTATGTAAAAATTTTAATATGTTATGAAGAAAAACATGTTCATTGTAATCAAACCCACCGATTAACAAAAATGGTTATCACTAATGTTTTACATAATAATTAATCATCACTCCCAATAACCGAATGAATTTTAATAACCATGTAATATCTTTTATGTTCAATTATAACATACAAATTCAATTCTATACAACCACTTTCAGCATGCATGTTTATCCGAACATGAATATAAGTGATTCGATCATTAAAACTGAGTTAGAAAACAGACCTGACCAGTGAAATTGAACATCATAACCAACAAAAATTGTTATAAATGAACTCAAAATGATTATAATAAATATTATATATATAGTGGGTTGTAGAGTTATTAATTAATAATCCTAATTTTAATATTCAGGTCATTATGTTCCTTTAAATATCGCCATCAGATTTATGGTAAGGGATCATCTCTATTTCTATCTTAATCAAGATTTTCCTCTATGATACTCCATTTTATGTGTAATCAATAATTATGGGGTAAATTTTAGATCAATCCCAATTTATCTATCATGATTTATAATTGTTTAAAAAACAATTTTTTTCTCTCTCATTAATCCCTCTTAGGTATACATGATACTATGCTGATAATCCGTAATGAATTCTACCTCAACCTCCTTTGTTCTTTCGGTTTTCCTTTTCAAACATTACATCAAATTGGTGTTATCATATCTATTTATGTTCATGTTATAAATTATTTTTGTTTGTAAAAAATTCATTTATCAAGACCCTTTAATCACTCCCTTTCATTTATATACATGATTATAAAATATCCCCACTTTAGTAATTTCTGATAAGCAAACCTGTTTTAATGGAAATTGCCGAATTTTTACCTGATTTTAAGTACACTAAATCATTTGTTTCAACCCATAATTTTCATTATAAAATCAGAATTTTTATTATTAAAACCATCCGGGTTCACTTATGTTTTTGTATAAAATATTTTTACCATTTCTATTTTAAATTCTCTATAATATTTTCCTTATAACCAGAAAAAAATGTTTTAATGCTAAAATTTTTCAAATACATTTCCTACTTGTTGTCACTTCAATTTGAAATCCATTTCCATGAAATATACTTATTTTACCTTATGAACATCCATTTATGTTTTAACTCCTTTCATTCATGGGCACTTTCATAATACACCCATTGGTTGTGCTTAATGTCATGATTTTGGTTCCTAATTGTTTCCATATGTACCACATATGTTTATGTATGATTGATTATTTTTGATTATTTTTTTGAAATAATATTCATGAAAAAGTTGAGTTGGGTGTGTACAAATAGAATTCAAATGCATTGGATAATGTTATGTATCATGACAAGCTGTGTGGAATGATATTGGATGTTATCCATGACCTGTACTGCTATAGGAAATGATATTGGCAGTTAGCCTTGTCTCGTACTACTATGGGAAACCGAATTGGCAGTTCTCCTTGACTCATACTAAAGACATGTATTTTTTCTGCCACATTTATATGATTCAATTTTTACATGATCCTATTTTTATATGTTATGATTTCATATGATTCATGGTTCAGATATCACTATGTCACACCTCATAACACATGTTCTTAAGCATTAATCATGTTTTCATTCCCATACAAGGATTTTTATCTCATACAACTGTTCATGTGTTCTCCAAGGTACCCTATACATATGTAAGGGATCAAAGGATGTTAGGAACATTTTATGGGGATTAAATAAATAAGTATTTTTATCCCCATGTTTTATGTTTTATGTACATAGTCATCAAATACACTAGATATCACGATCCTAGTCTTGTACTCTGATGTATAATAATGCATAAAATCAAGTAGTGTTATAGGTAAATGAAATTGGTCTCTATAGTTTGCATCAATGTATGGTCTAGTTATTTTTAGAGATGTGTAATAAATCACTTTAGTGAGAATCTTTTGGATGAGACAAAGTATAATGAAAAACCCTATGTTTTTGTAAGTATCGAGTAAGTGGTTTATCCAAAAAAATACACCCCTGTCTGGATAGGAACAGGTAGAGGTGGCTCAGGCACAAATGTATCAAGGGGTGAAAACTCTTACAAGGAGTTTCGGGACTAACCCAAGGTATCCTGGTATACAAGAACGGGCCTTCCTGCACCCTTGGATTCACACTCCCGAGGGATATGCTTTGGTAAATTCATAAGCTTAGTATGAACCATTATTAAGAGAACAAAAAGGATATCGTACGAATATATATTAGGAGATACATCATGAAAAACATTGATTGAGGTATAGAATCACATATGTTATAGAGAAAAGTGTAATTTTAATGTGATCAAATTAATTCCATTTGTTTCCTCCTTATGTCATATGCTCCACAAATATTTTTTATCCTATCCAATTTCTGGTAATAGGATGAATCTTGGTAACAACTGATGAAAAAAACAATTTGATTACTTCCAAAATGAAATCCATCATCAAATGGGATCTCGAGAATGAAATATTGTTACAATTCTATACCAGTTATCATAAATCACGATAAAAAGTTGGTACATTGTAGAATACATAATAGTGAAAAGGATGAAGAAGATTAAATCCTATTAAGGTTCATCTGATAAATGTGATAAGGGAATGAATAATTAATTTCCTTTGTGCAACAAGTGTGGAAAAGAGCACCATGGAGATTATCACAAATGGACTAGGATATGTTTTAAGTGTGGAAATATTGGGCACAAACTTGCCTATGTTCATGATAAAATATATAATGTGGTGAATGGAAATGATGTTACATCTAAGGAATCAAACATATTTCTATTTCATAAATGTGGAGATGTTGGGAATTATCCAACACAGTGCTCTATTTTAATGGATGAGAAGCATGATGAGCATCAACAATCTCTATGACAAAGTGAGCACTAAAGGTCATATGATAAGGTGAATGATGATGAAAAAATTACACAAAACCACTAATTCAAAGTAGTTTATTCCTAAATTTATTTTAATTCATGTTTTAATAATGTATCTTTCATGTTCTCTAAGAACAGTGTGTCCCCATCTAAAATGATATTATATCATTAGGGAAAACATGTATGAGTATTATTTCTAATGTTGATGTTTATTGTAATTTCTTTGTTTGAAATATTATATGACTCCCATTGGTGGAATGTGAGGAAAAAAATGTGTTATCTTATTCCTCGAGGTAGATTAAAATCAATGGTAAAAATTTCACACGAATGATCTAGAGTTAGATGCTTTGATCATTGCATTGAAAATATGGAGGTATTATGTTTATGGGGATAAGATTAATAAATAAAATGACTAAAACAATATCAAATACATATTCAAACAAAAGGAGATTAATATTTTCCAACAAAGATGGACAGGGATCATCAAGGATTGTGACTTCTCAATCCACTACCATCCAGGTAAGGCAAACATGGTGGAATATTTGAAAAGATGAAAGGCACTTGCATCATTATCAATGATAGGAATTATTAAGGATCCTATATTCATAGATTTCTATAGTATGGACATGGGAATCAATAAAAGAGGAACATCATCAATCCTTTTCCTAGTGGTTGTTGAAAAATCACTCATAGTGAAAATAATGGATGATATAATAAAAGATGTTGATATTAGGAAACGGTTGGAAGCTATTAAAAATTGGAAATCCTCTATATTCTAGATTTATAATGATGGATTTGTAATATTTGGGTCACGGTTATGTGTACCATACAATCAAGGTATAAATAATGATATTTTGAATGATGCACATATCTCAACCTTCTTTATCCACCCAGTGATCCCAGTTATGTATCGGGATCTCTAAGAACACTTTTTGTGGGACACTATTAAAAGGGAAATCGCCAAATATACATCAATTTTCCTGGTATGTCCGAAAGTGAAGGATGATAGGAAAAATTATATGGGTATGATGAAAACACATCCCATACTAGCATGGATGTGGGAGAAAATTACCATAGACGTTTTCACAGGACATCCAAAGACATCTAGATAAAAAAAATTCCATATTGTTCATTGTGGATCGTCTTACGATGAAACCTCACTTTATCCAAACCTTTTAAGGAATATTATTAGATCGACATACATGTAATTGCATCAAATAATTAGTTATTGTGAATGGAGTATCACTATATATTTTATCCGATCATGATCTTAGATTCATCACAATGTTCGTGAAAAGTCTCCATTATACTCTAAGCACTGAACTGAACTTTATTACAATCTATCAACATCAAACTGATGTCCAATCTGATCATAATATTCAATCATTGGTAGACTTGTTGAGATCTTGTGGTGTGGAAATCATAGGATGATGGGACCAACCACTTCTACTGGTTGAATTCTCCAACAACAAAAGTTTCTACTCGATCATCCTAATGAAAGTACATGAATCCATTTATGGGAAAAGGTGAAAACATCTTCATGTAGGGATGATTTCCGTTAGCATAAGCTTCTTGGAATTGAAATAGTCGAAGAAATAGTGGAGAAAGTGGAAAACATTTAGAAACATATCAATGTTACCCAATGTCAATAGAAGAGTTATGTAGACATTATTTTGACAAGACCATGAGTTCAAATTGGAAACATGTTATTTCTATGAAAATGTCCATAGAAGAAGGTAATGAAGTTTGAAAAGAAAGGTATGTAATGTCCTAGTTTCATGATCCCCATAAAGATCCTTGACTGAGTCAGATTTGTGTCATATCTACCAGCACTTCTACATACCATGGCCCAATTAAATTATTTCTTTTATGTATCCCTCTTGAATAAGTACATACCTGACCCTTCACATGTACTATCTTCAGAGGTGGTTCAGTTAGAGGATGATCTATCTTATTAGGAGTAGCCAGTGAAGATCATAGATCCTATAGATTAATTTTTACAAAATAACACTACTCATTTGGTCAAGGTATGATGGTGAAACCATATGTACAAAGAGGCATCATGGGAACTATATGAGGAAACAAAGAAAAATTAACCTCACCTATATATTACATTGAATGTAAAATAGAATTTCAAATGACATTTCATATGTGGGAAGAATATAATGACCCAAAGTTTTTAATGGAAATTACATTCATATAATTTTTTCATATAAAAAAAATTAAATCACAATATGATGAATTACTAATTTCTATGGGACATTTAAACATATGTATGTCACTTTTGTGTTTCGAATTTTGAAAATTTCACTTACACGGTTGTGATCAGAAATTTATTTGTAGTCCGATATTAAAAATATAAATTTTTATTGAATAGAAACCTACCCTTATTAATTTTGATATAGCCTAATGAGTAGTAATATTACTTATGATAGTACATAAATAATATTCATGTAAAAGTGTGATATACCTATATGTTGGAATAAGAAAATAAATGTTTTAAAATTTATATTATTAAAGTAAATTGTGATTGTAATTAAATGATAAATTAATCATATATTTTAAATTATTTTTGAAAAAATTACTTTATTTTTGGATTCTACACATTGAAAAATGGTTAGGGTGATTTTTTTGGTTTTTCAAAAATATGTGAATTTTTTCTATATAGTAAAATACTTTAATTTTTTATTAATGAAAAATACATGAATTATGATGTCATCAGTTGATGTGTGGCCAATGTAAGGACATTATCTCAAACACTCATTCACCCAAAACATTTTTTCGTTATGTAATCATCATTATTCGGTACTAGAGTGATATTAAAAAACTAGTGATAAATTTTTTTGAATCCCTCCATTCTTCCACGATAAAACCCCCCTCACCACATCTTCACTCCACTCCTCTCAAGCCTTGTTACATGTCAATATTTTTCCCACATCCTTCCCCAAGCTCCTTCTCTATGTAGAACTACCACTTGTATCTTCAAAATACTGAATCCACTACCATTAAGAGGTTCTAAAAGGATATAAACTCAAGAGGTAAATCCCTCTTCCAAATTCATTTATTTCTTTAATGTTCTATTTTTCTTGTTTTTTTACTCACCTACATTTACAAAAATGGTATCATAGCTCTAGTAACATACATGTACTTGAATATTGTTATGTTAATAGCATTTTTAATTATCATCTCTCATTTCCTCTTCTTTTATATGAATGAAATGAAAAAACTGTTTGAGATGGGTTAATTTAGCATATTTATAGACAACATTTTATGAATTTCTATTATCATTATTAATTATTTTAATGAAACCTATTTTGTTATGGTTTAACCATAATATTATATACAAAATATATCCTATTTACGGTTCTTTAATCCTTTTTTTTACAAATGGAATTATGTTATAAAGAAAAACATGTTCATTTTAATCAAACCCACAGATTAACCATAACAATTATCCATAAGGTTTTATATAATAATTCTTCTTCACTACCAATAATCAAATGAATTTTTATAAACATTTAATCTCATTGATGTTACCTAATAACAAAACAATCCAATTATGGAGACCACTTTCATATTACAAGTTTATCTGGTCATTAATATAAGTGAACTGATCATGAAAATAAAGTAAGCAAATAGTCCCAAACAATGAAATTGAATATAATAACCAAAACAATTGTTAGAAATGATCTCATAATGATTATAATAAATATATAAAAAATATAAGGGGTTCTTGAATTATTAATTAATAATCCTAATTTTATTATTCATGTCACTATATTCAAGAGAAGATCACTATTGAATTTAAGTTAAGGGATCCTCCCCGTTTCTCTCTTAATCATGATTCCCCTCTATGTTATTCCATTTTATGTGTAATAAAAAATTATGGGGTATTCTTTCCCACAATCCCTGTAATTCCCTCGTGATTTATAAGTGTTGAGAAACACCTTTTCTCTGTTATCATTCCCTCTTAGTTACACCGAATACCATGCCAATAATCATTAATGAATTCTACCAAAACGTCCTTTATTCTTTCAGGTTGCCTTATATTTCATTATATTAAAAAGATGATATATTATCTATTTATGTGAATGTTATAAATTCTTTGGGTTTGTACAAAAATTCATTTATCAAGACCCTTTTATCACCACCTATTTTGGATAAACATGATTTTAAGAGATTCCCCCCTTAGTACATTACGATAAGAAAACATGTTTTAAGGGAACTTCCCTAATTTTAACTTGATTTCATGTGCACACAGTATTCTATATTAATACCCAAATTTATTTATAAAATCATAATATTTATTGTGAATAAGTAATTGGTTCCCTTATGATTTTATATAAAATATTGTTCCCTTTTCTAATATAAAAGCACTGTAGTGATTTCCTTAAAACCACTAAAAAATCATTAAATGCTAAAATTTTACAAATAAATTCCCTGAATGTTTTATCTTATTATTGACATCACATTCCAAGATATATTCATACTTTACCATATACACGTCCATTTATTTTCTAATTACATTCATTCATGTACAATTTCATGATACATCCATTTTAACAACCCGATATTTTATGATATGTATTCTTTTTAATTTATTTGATGTCATGTGTTTTATGCTACAACATGATTAACTTATTCTATCTGCCACACTGTATTATCTTGAAGTATACTCAACACTATTCTCAGATTGTGTTATACACAATTTCAAGTTCATTTTATAATAGTCATTCTACACAACATTGAGTGTGTATATATATATATATATATTCAATGTATAAATAAAATATGTTTGGATTCTGTTATATGAAACAACGGAGGATTATTTCACAACACGCAACCCTGACTTGTCTTGCATTACATGCAATCACGACTTTCCTCGATAGCGTGTGTTGTACGCAATATCAGGTTTCACTAAAAATGATATATGGTTATAATATTATTATGAAGTATCCATTATGAATATTATTAACTTAATTTTTAATTTTATAACATTATTATTACATCTTACACATTTTCTAGAACATGGTATGTGAACAAAATAAATTTTTTGGGTAAAATAATTATTTTTCAAAAAATGCAGTTTTGTCGCTTTTTAATGGCGCACCCACATTAAATCTAGTTTTTGACATGTTTATAAGTTAAATTTCACTGAATAAACTTCTTATTTTGAATCGGGATATAAAAATTTACATTGGATAATGTTTAGATATTTTTCTGATAACTTTCATATTTTAATGAATAGTAAAAACATGCTATATTTTAATTAAAAACAACTGTTTTCATCGTAATAATTTATATGGTTAAATTATAATATTGAATGTTTTTAAAGTATAAATAGATTTTATTTTTACCATTTAATATAATTTATTTCATTATAATTGATTTTACCTTGAATTTGTAGGTTAAATCAATTCAATCTTTTGCAATGTTTTAAACAAAAACCCGTTTTCTATCGAAACAGGATTAATTTTAATTTATTTTCTGCAACTATTTTTTATTGAATATGGAAAAATGGATTCCATATTTGGATTCAGTGGGTCCATATTATGTTAATATGCTATTTTTTATTTTTTCGGCATTATGAATAGTTTCTACGGTAAATTTTATTTACCTTAGTTAAAGGTAAATCGGGTAATTAAGGGTAAATATAAGATTATAAAATTACCCTATCACCTAACAAAATCCTATTTGATGACTAAAAGTAGACCCATATCACCTATGTGTCAGATTAGATTCATTTAATGGAATTTTATCCTTGAAAATAATTTAATTATTATTAAAACCAAAGAAAGTGACAACATGTCACTTTCTTAAATCTTATAAGTAAAATAATTTTAGTTTAGTTATAAACATAATGAAACTTCAAACATAAATACTCTCCAGAAATCTAATACAATTTTCTACATTGTGTGAATTTATTTATAATTTTTAGGGATTAAGTAGTTATCATTAATTATGACACAATAGTGATGATAAAATTATTTTATTGTTTGAAATATCAAATAAATGACATTAAAAATACTAAAATAAATATTATATGAACTATTTAATGTGCTCCACTAATTTTATAGATAATTATTACATTTTATTAATCTATTAAAGATTTATTTCGAACATATCTTTTGTATATTTTTTATTTAAATTCAAAAAAATGTATAGTGTCAAAATTGACACTATTGTAATTTTATAAAAACAACATTGAATAAAATTGTTTAAAAATCAAAAAAAAAGTTAAAAATTTTAAATTTTAATTTATATGGTCTAAAATGTCATGAATTTTTAAATTATGGAAAATTCATAACATATATATAATTATTTATAAAAATTTAAAATTTATAATATTATTAGCACAAATTAAATTAAATTGATAAATAAGGATAAATCAAGTTGAAAATGGTTAAAATAGATTCCTAACATGTCTGAATTTTGTTGTTGATGATATTACAACACTATATCATCTATTATACATATATGAGTCATTTTGGATTTTTTTATGTGGGGTTGGGATTTATTATAAACTAATATTTCTTATATTTCCAAAGGTGCCCCTCTCCTCCCTTATAAAAGTGCACATCCTCCCTCTTCTCCTCACAAAATTTGGAGCCTTTATGCCCGGCCAGACCCCGGTCATTTTACTTCTCAACTTCCCTAGAAACATACTAGAGGTCCTGGTCTTCTACAAAGACCAATTTTAGAACCCTAAGAGGAGGTTTTAAAGAGGCGTGTCAAAGAAGAGGTAATATCTGTTACCGATTCTTTCAATTTTATTTTTTCTTCAACTTCTTCTTCATTAGTTGTTTCATTATATTGTAATAACATAAGTATTAATAATATAATGATATATTATTATAAATATGAATTAACCCCATTTCACCTTCTATCTATCCGAGAGAAAACGAAATCACCACGCGTGCGTACGTACGGAATATCGTCTCCACGCCGTGGTGTAATCTATTTTTCCACCACCACCTTACATGGATGGGTGTAATGGTGTAAAGAATAAATTACAATGATTATTATAAAATCATACTTATTATAAGATATTATATCATTCACTCCAATTCTATTCAATAAATATGGTAATGATATCATCGCACGTGCGTACGTACGGATTACCGTCTCCACGACACGATGAGATTCATTTTCCATATTAATAATTCAAGATTTATAATAAAGTATATATATAAAGTAATTATGAAATATATGACATAATAATGCTAATGGATTTATGTATATATATATATATATATGTATGTCATATACATAATTCCATTCAATTCAATAAGGAAACGAAAACAGCGTTCATGCGTACGTACGGCCTACCGTCTCCAGGAACGGTGTATTTATTTTCATTTATCGATATATTATATATATTTATATTATGAATATATATTATATATAAATCATATTTTGTATTCTGTAATTAAGTAATAATTATATATGTAATCATATGAATAATTACAAGTCAAAACACGGACGGCAAATGAAACGATTTTACCCAAAATGCTCTTTAACATGGAATTTACAATAGAACGGGTAATATAAAGTCCTAAGGGAACCATATATGATATCATAAAAATGATTATGATTCTTTAATAAGTCAATGAAATTTTTTAAATCATTATACATGAGGTTTAGATACATACGAAGCATATCAAACATAAGGTAAGGGATAACTTTTCCAATCTCGTTCTTATCCGAGATTGTTTATTCGTAAGTATTTACTAGGGTTATTGTTCTAATCCATGTCCATGATTCCTAAAAATGGATTCATGTATGTTTAAATTCCTTTTTACCCATTTTTTACTTTTACTACAAGGTATGTATGGTATCTTCCTTTTATAAGGTACTTTTTGACTTTTCCGGCGAAAGTACGAGAAGAATGTTTTTTTAACTTATACGACATGAAAGGATTTTTAATGTTTTATAATGCCTTATTTTCATGAAGCTTCCTCCAAAATATTTCATGACTATTTTCAACATAATACTTTTCTTTTAAAATTTCATGACATTTTGTGAAAAGAAAATGATTTTGAAGAAGAAAGAATATTTTCCTCATGTATTCATTTCAAGTGTTTTATCAAAACCATTTTTCATCTAAGATGACATTACTTCATATGTGTATGTATCAAGTATCATGTATCTATGATTTACATGGTTTCACTTTCCTTATTATGAAATGATATCCATTTCTTTTATATGGATTATGTGATGATGGAACGATGTTTATGAAACCCATTTTATTCGTTGGGTAAATATGAATGATCTATGTTTATTTTGTGGCACAAGTAAGAATGATTTAATTATGATATGGGTGGGACAAATATATCCCTCCAATTCATTTGGTAAAGATTTATATCTCATGTGATAGACTTGTCTGGGAAAGTAAGTTAATACGGTTCAGTGTTACAGTACTGAAACGAAGAGTGAACTCGATTCAAAAAGGGACTTTGTTCACTATGATGGTTATAGGAGTAATGCCTTGGATACAATGGAAATAATATCATGTGCTTAATGGTTTCCACAATTACATGTTTTATTCCAATTCTAATTTATCATGATTAATGTTTATTCATGATCTATGCCTTACATACTGCCATGTTTTCTGTCGTTGCTCAAGATTTTGATGTTTAGATTTTATGCTCATGTTTTTTACATTCAAATGTCAAAGGATTGTTTTATGTTCTCTATGCTTACCCTTAATGAGTGTATGAGCTCACCCTTTATATGTTTTCTTTTCCCCAGTATTTAAAGAAAGGTTTTTGGTAAGAAAAAAAAGGGAAGATCATTAATGGATATGGTGAAGATCTTTCACCACGATTAGAAGATTATATTCTGAGTTTCCAAAGACACTAAAATATTACGATCCTTGTGTGTCTGTTTTTGTTATGTATTTTGTATTCCGAAAAAGTAATGTAATGTCCTTGTACATCAAACATCGGGTCTCTATAGTTGGTATCAGAGAAAATGTTTAGTTAACCTTTTGAAACTAGGATGTGAAAACTTTAGTGATATTCATAGAGATATTTCTATTGTATGTCTAGGGATGTCCCTAAGGATAAGTATACGTATAGGATATAGTCCAATAACTACAGTAACGATCATAGAATTTAACCTAAGATGTTAGATATTGACGGTACTCCCCCTTTATTATTTTGTTTTCCCTAGTATGATTTTTTCCTCTCACACTATTTTTTTTGGGTTTTAGAAAATGGCTAGAAACAGGAAGATTCACGATAATGGAGGATATGACGGACAATGGAATGATATTCTTCATGAGAAACCAAATGAAATGGGACTTGGAAGTCCAAACATCGTTATTATGGATAATTATCAATCCCATAATATGATCAATAATATCATCTTTGGTAAGATACCCGACACAGATAATAAGAGAAAGATGGAATTTCATGATGATCATAGAGGAAATAAAGTTCAATTTCCCTCATGTAAATCATGTGGGAAGAGGCATCAGGGAGATTGTTTCAAAGGAACAGGAAGATTATTTGGGTGTGGAAAAGAAGGACACAAATCCATTAAGTGAAAAGGAAAAGGTTCAGTTAACACCATAGACAAGGATAATGGTATTGCTACGACATCAATAATGATTAGATGTTTTAAATGTGGAATGTATGGGCATTATGCAAACCAATTCCCTAACGGAAAATCTCATGAAGAGAATCAGCATGGTCATATGAGTAGTATTTATGTGTATGATAATGAGGAGACTACAAATGAAATATGAGATGAAAGAAATGATGAAGCTCAGTCAGTGGTTTAAGAAGTTAGTGGAATGCTTGTATGTTTATAAAGAATAATATATGGAACTATGGAATAAAGATTCATTTAAGGATTGTTACACTATAGTTTTTCATAAAATATTTGAAAGTATATGTTGAATGGTACTGGTAACCATAGAAGGTTATTCAGATATTTTTGGAAAGTAGATCATATGTGTATAATTAAGGGATAAGAAGATAATGAGATGTTTGATTGTATTCATGAGCTCATGAATGATATAAGGTCTAAGTGATATTATGGTATGATTATATTGATTTTTTTAGATTTGGGTGTGTGGAAAGGGTTACATTTTTACAGTATTCATGTTTTCACTAAGTTTATATGGAAATTTATGTTTCAACAGAATATATGACTAAGGTATTCATGTGTTTGGAATGTAACCAACAAGATATATCTTATGATATATGTGAGATAAATGATTGTATTGAAATTCTTGGTAGATAAACATTCTAGTAATTGTTTTCTTTATACTATGTTCTTAGACTGATGTATTTTAAGATAAGCCTAATGATTGGATTGGATTATGTTGGACAAAAGTAAGTATTGTTTAAGGATATGTCTTTTTTCGATATTATTGATGGGATGTTATAGTAATGTAGTTTTAGATAAAGGACAACCTGCAGGACGGGCGACCACCCATCGCATCGGACAAGGCTATGTGAATCGAACCCACAACCGAAATGCGACTGGCCTATAGAATGTCCCTGGTTAGTAGAAACTAGTTTTATCTTATTAAGCAGTATGATATATGAAGTATAAGTTCATTTTTGGAATCGTATATGATTAACCTCACCATAGATGGACTTATGTATATTTGATAAAATTTTATAACCTTTAGTTTTTAATAGATTGAATGACCCATCATTCTATCACATGACCTGTTAACACTTCACGAATAACAAATTAAACTTCATTTCTTTAAGAGATAAAGTGGAAATTGTTCAAAGCACGAACAACAGTGAGATTGTACCAAAATCAAGCAAGTATTTATTCTAATTAAAAATTTTCAACTTTAGGGAAATGATATTGAAAACCAAAAATGTTGTCCTACTGCTCTTATATCAAACGAATCAGATGGTACTTTAGATCATCACAAATTTATGGCTTTGTGATTGTTGTCTTTTTCATAGCCATGTCCTCTACCACTCTCCATCAGAACGTGATGGTTAGATTTTTCTTCAATATCCATATTTTCAACTATGTTCTCCTATGTTGAAACCTAGTGATTAGTTATTTTGGGTAACCGTTACGTTTCATACTTTAGTTTTTAAGGTTATGTTTTGGTGTTTAAATTTAATATGTGTGTTGAAATTAGAGAAACGTTCAAGTAGAAAACCATGTATAACCCCGAGAATTTCGAGGGAGAAATTCATTTTAAGGGGGGTTGAATGTAACAACCCGATATTTTATGATACGTATTATTTTTATTTTATTTGATTTCATATGTTTTATGCTACAATAGGATTATCTTGGGCTATACTCCATATTGTATTAGCTTGAAGTATACGCAACACTATTCATAGATTGTGTTACATACAATTTCATGTTCGTTTTATAATAGTCATTCTACACAACATTGAGTGTGTATATATATATATATATTAAATGTATAAATGAAATATGGTTGGATTCTGTTATATGAAACAACGAAGGATTCTTGCACAACACACAACCCTGACTTGGCTTGCATTACAGACAATCACAACATTCCTCGATAGCGTGTGTTGTACGCAATATCAGGTTCCACTAAATAATGATATATGGTTATAATATTATTATGAACTAGACGTTATGAATAGTATTAAATTAATTTTGAATGTTATAACATTATCATTTCATCCTACACTTTTTCTAGAACATGGTATATGAACAAAATAAATTTTTCAGGTAAAATAAGTATTTTTCAAAAAATGCAGTTTTATCAACTTTTAATGGCGCGCCCACATTTATTCTAGTTTTTGACATGTTTATAAGTTCAGTTTTACAAAATAAACTTCTTCTTTTGAATCAGTTTATAAATATTTACATTGGATAATTTTTTGATATTTTTCTGATAACTTTCATATTTTAATGAATAGTTAAAACATGGTATATTTTAATTAAAAACAACTTTTTTCATCGTAATAATTTATATGGTTAAATAATAATAATTAATGGTTTTAAATTATAAATAAAATATTTGTTTACCATTTAATATAATTTATGTCATTAGCATTGATTTTACCTTGAATTCGTAGGTTAAATCAATTCAATCTTTTGCAATGTTTTAAACAAAAACCTGTTTTCTTTCGACAACTGGATAAATTTTAATTTAATTTATGAAACATTTGTGTATTTAATTTGGAAAAATGGATTCCATATTTTGAATAATTGGGTCCAAATTATGTTAATAAGCTACTTTTTAATATTTGGGCATTATGAATAGTAACTACGGTAAATTTTTTTTACCATAGTTAAAGGTAAGTCGGGTAATTAAGGATAAATATAAGATTATAAAATTACCCTAACCCCTGCCAAAATCCTATTAGATGACTAAAAGTAGACCGATATCACCTAAGGGTCAGATTAGATTCATTTAATGGACTTTTGTCTATGAAAATAATTTCATTATTATTAAAACCAAAGAAAGTGACAACGTGTCACTTTCTTAAATCTTATAAGTATAATAATCTTAGATTACTGATAAACTTAATGAAACTTTGAACATGAATAGTCTTCCGAAATCTAAGACAATTATCTATATCATATGAATTTATTTATAATTTTTAGGGATTAAATAATTATCATTAATTATGACACAATAGTGATGTTGAAATTATTTTATTGATTGAAATATCAAATAAATGATCGTAAAAATATTAAAATAAATATTATATGAACTATTTAATGTGCTCCACTAATTCTATAGACACATATGACATTTTATAAATCTATTAATGCTTTTATTTGGAACATATCTTCTGTATATTGTTTATTTAAATTCAAATAAATAAATAGTGTCAAAATTGACACTATTGAAATTTTATAAAAATAACATATTATAAAATTGTTGAAAAATCACAAAAATACTTAAAAATTGTAAATATAAATTTATATGGTCGAAAACTTCATAAATTGTCAAATTATGGAAAATTAACAACACACATGTAATTATTTATAATAATTTAATATTTAGAATATTATTTCCACAAATAAATTTAAATTGATAAATAAGGATAAATCAAGTTGATAATGTTTAAAATATATTCCTAAAATGTCTAAATATTATTGGTTTATGATATTAAAAACCTCTCTCATCTAATATTCGGAGATGAGTAATTTTGAAAGTTTTTATTTGGGGTTGGGATTTAATATAAACTAATATTTCTTATATTTCCAAAGGTGCCCCTCTCCTCCCTTATAAAAGGGCACCTCCTCCCTCTTATCCTCACACAATTTGGATCCTTTAAGCTCGTCCAAACCCTACAAATTTCCTTCTACACTTCCCTAGCAACATACTAGAGTTCTTGGTCTTCTTCAAAGACCACTTTTAGTACCCTAAGAGGAGGTTTCAAAGAGGCGTGTCAAAGAAGAGGTAATATCCGTTACTGATTCGTTCAATTTTCATTCTTCTTCAAATTATTCTTATTTAGTTTTTTCATTATATTGTAATAGAATAAGTATCAATAATATACTAATATGTTATTATAAATATTAAGCATCCCCATTTCACCTTCTATCCATCCTATGGAAAACAAAATCACCGCACGTGTGTACGTACGAAATACCGTCGCCACACCGTGGTGTAATTTGTTTTCCCACCACCACCTTACATGGATGGGTATAATGGTGTAAAGAATAAATACATATGATTATTATAAAATCATACGGATTCTAAGATTTTAGATCATTCACTCCAATTCGATTCAATAAATATGGGAACAATATCATCGCTCGTGCGTACGTATGGATTACCGTATCCACGATGCGATATGATTCATTTTCCATGTTAACAATTCAATAATTATTATAAAGTATATATAATAAGTAATCATGAAATATATGAAATAATAATTCTACTGTATTTATGTATATATATATGTATGTCATATACTTAATTACATTCAATTCAATAAGGAAACGAAAACAGTGTTCAAGCGTACGTACGACCTATCGTCTCCATGAACTGTGTATTTCTTTTCATTTATCAATCTATTATATATAGGTATATTCTGAATATATATTATATATAAATCATGATTTATATTCTAAAATTAAGTAATAATGATCTATGTAATCATATGAATAATTACATGTCAAAACACGGACGACAAATGAAACGATTTAACCCAAAACGCTCTTTACCATGGAATTTTCAAAAGAATGGGTAATATAAAGTCATAATTGAACCATATATGATATCATAACAATGAATATGATTCTGTAATAAGTCAATGAAATTATTTAAATCAATATACAGGAGGTTCAGATACATACGAAGCATATCAAACATAAGGTAAGGGATAACTTTTCCAATAACGTTGTTATCTGATATTATTTATTCATAAGTATTTACTGGGGTTATTGGTCTCATCCATGTCCATGTTTCCTAAAAATGGTTTCATGTATTTTTAAAGTCCTTTTTACCCATTTTTGACTTTTACTACATGGAATTAATGGAATCGTTCTTTTAAGAGGTAATTTTTGACATTTCTGTCAAAAGTACGAGAAGAATGTTTTTTTTAACATATACGTCATGAATTTTTTTTTACGATTTTATAAAGCCTTATTTTCATGAATCTTCATCCAAAAGATTTGATGACTATTTTCAAAAAAAATCCTTTTCTTTTAAAATTTCATTAAATTTTGTGAAAAGTAAATTATTTTGAAGAAGAAAGGATATTTTCCTCAAGAATTCATTTCAAGTGTTTTATCAAAACATTTTTCATCTAAGATGACATTATTTCATATGTGTATGTTTCAAGTATCATGTCTATATGATTTACATGGTTTCAAATTCCATATTATGAAATGATATCCATTTCTTTTATATGGATTATGTGATGATTTGAAGATGTTTAGGAAACCCATTTTATTTATTGGGTTATTATGAATGATGTATGTTTATTTTGTGGCACAAGTAAGAATGATTTAATTATGAGATGGGTGGGACCTATATCTCCCTCCAATGCATTGGGTAATGATTTATATCTTGTGATATAGACATGGCTGGAACTGTAAGTTAATCCGGTTTAGTGTTACAGGACTGAAACGTGGAGTGAACTCGTTTCAGAAAGGGACTTTGTACACTAAGATGGTCATGGAATTAATGCCTTGGCTACTATGGAAATAATATAATGTGCTTAATGGTTTAAACAATTACATGTTTTATTCCCATTCTAATTTATCATGATTAATGTTTCTTCATGATCTATACCTTACGTACTGCCATGTTTTCTATCATTGCTCAAGATTTTGATGATTTGATTTTATGCTCATGTTTTTTACATTCAAATGTCTAAGGATTGTTTTGTGTTCTCTATGATTACCCTTACTGAGCATTTGGGATCACCCTTTATATGTTTTCTTTTCCCCAGGATTTAAAGAATGGTTTTAGGTAAGAAAACAAAATGGGAAGATCATTAATTGGGATTTTGAAGATCTTTCACCATGATTAGAAGATTATATTCCGAGTTTCCAAAGACAGTAAACTATTATGATCATTTTCTGTCTGTTTTTGTTATGTATTAAGTATTCTGCAAAAGTAATTTAATGTCCATGTACTTTAAGCTTCAGGTCTCTACATCCACTGGTTATTCTTTATGTCATGATTATGGAACCCAATTATTTCCATGGGTAACCCTTATGTTTTTATAAGATTGATTATGTATTGTTATTTATTTGTACAGAATATTCACTAATATTTTTAGATGGGTGTGCCCAGATAGTCATCCAATGCATTGGGAAAAAGTTACGTCACATGATATGCAATGTGAAACGAGGATGGTGGATAGTCTTGACCCATAATACAATGAGAAACGGGACTGGCTGTTAACCATTACCTGTAATAATTTGGGAAATGATATTGGATTATATCATTGACATATAATAAAGATATGTATTATGTGTTTGCCACATTTATATGATTCAAAGTTTATATGACCCCATGTATAGATGTTAGGATTTCATATGTTTCATGATTTTGATATCATTATGGAATGCTTCATAACACATGTGCTAATGAATTATTATTATGTCTATTTGCTTACTGTGATTTGTAGTTCATTTCAATTTTCATGTGTTCCCTAGGGCACCCAATACAGATTTATGGTCCCAATGGATGTTTGGAACATTTATGAAGATTAAGTAAAGATGAATTATTTTGGCACCATGTTTTATGTTTTATGTACCTCGTCTTGAAATACAGAAGACTTCTTGATCCTTTTTTTAAATTTGATTTATAATTATGCATAAAATCATATATTTGTTTGTTTAATGGGAAAGGGTCTCTATATAAGTGTTAAGAATTTATGTTACAGTATCATTTCTTTTCGAGATAGTATATAATAAATTCAAATTATGAGAATTTTTTAATCTTTTCCTTTAACCCTCATAAATTTTATTATCCACTATTTATTCATCTAATTATCAAATAATACTAACAATTTGATCTACTTGATAGTTTAATGGGTTGAACAAATTGTTTTTATGAAAAATTGTAATTATTTTCAATTTGGTCGATAATCAATTTCTTCCATGTCTGTATTTTTTTTAAAATTATTTCCAACATATTTTTAATAATATATAATTATTTAGTATATTTATTATTAAACATAATTTACTATATATAGAAAGTATTTAAAAAATTAAGCTCATTTTTTTTCTAAATGACATCCTTTTAACGTAGTTATGAAAAAAATATTTTTTCTACCATATACGATGAGGATGTCATTCCAAACCATTGTGAAAACTCTTTAAAATAAATATTCCTTTAACAATTCCATGGTTTTTTTAAAAAAAATAATTTTTATTTTTTAAATATATGTTGTTTAAATATATTATTTTAAATTGAAATTTTTATTTTAAAAAAGAAATATTTCTGTGATATTTTAGAAAAATTTATAATCTATATTTACATACATTTATGTTATTTCGTTTCATTGGGGATATAATCCAATAATACCCTATATTTCATTTCAATGGATGGTTTATGATGAATAAATTTTACTTATGATTCTATGAAACATGTTACATGATTATTGGTTAACTATGTTAAGATGAAAACTTTATGGAACTTGTTTCATTTTGATAGTTATATGTTTAGTATATTATGAATACTTTTCTTATTTTATTGAGAATTTATATTTTTATTTCATGTGATTAGTCATTTTTTTAGATCCCTCAGATTATTTAGGTGGATATGGATAACATCTGGGATAACTATTTTAATTTTGAACATAATTTCATGTTCACAACATTATGTATGGACTTTATTTTAGGTCCATAAGTCTATTAATTGATATGGTTTCATGTATTCATGTTTATGCATGGACATCATTTCATATCCATAACATTATATTTGAAAAGGGTTACATGTTCTTTACTCAATTAGTGATCCTATTATGATATAAACATGTTCACAATGTTATAATCTTATCCTTCTAAAACATGACTAGGATTATTATATTATATCATGGATCTTAATTTATTATTGATAATTACACTCTATTATGAATATTTTTTTTGACTTTTATTATAAAAATACTTATTCCCTAACTCATGAATACAATCTATAATTTTTTAAGTAAGACATTATAATGATAATCACATGTTATCATAACATTATTCTCTGGAAATGACCACCTAAGATCATTGATTGATATCTACCATGCTTACCGATACATAGATTCTAATTTAAACACCGGTTGTGTTTTAATTTTCCCATATGACATGAATAAGGGTACTATATATGATGAGTCTATAAGGGTACAAAATGTTATAAAATGTGTTCGAGATAATAATGATTATACATAAATAATATGTGTATGTATTCAACCTCCAAGTACCATAACTATTTATTATTCTAGGGTATCATTGTTTTGGATATAAATATAATCTCCACCAATGAGATGTAATATCATTGTATGTCATATCTGGGGCACCTAAGATACAATTTTAATCAATTTAAGAAATTTCATTTTTTTTGAAAAAAATGTTAAGAAACAAAAAGGTATCTATACTAGTGTGAATGAAAGTGACAGTTTGTTGTTCCTTATTCAATAATAGATGGACTCATTTTTTCTCTATTTCCAAAAATCATCACAAAATATCATTATTTGAGGTATATTCACAATGAATGGAAACATTAATTTATCTAATTTGATAAAAATTAAACTAAATGAAAATAAATGATTACTATATTTGGTAGGGTAAACTTGGTATAATGTTTTATATGAATGAGCTTCATCCTTGTGGAGAACAACAACACTTGGTATAAAACATGGAATAATTTAATTTGGATTATTCTATCATGTATTGATCTGGCCATATTCATATAAATTAGGATGTTTATATATACCTCCCTAAATAGTTCAATTGAATTAGTATATAAATATTATATATTAGGATCAAAAGTGTATGATTAGATGACTAACATACAATAGGGGTGAATTATTATTTAAAAAACATAGTTTAAAATAATTAAACTAAACCAACCCAAATCCTATTTAATTTGGACTATCATACATAACACATAGTTTGATGATCATAATAACAAAATTTTAATGGTTTGATTAAATCAGAGTGACAATTGGAATCAATATGGATTTGATTAACAATATATCATAATATTAAAGAATAAGTTTAATTCCAACTAGATTAATTATCCTAATAAGATTAATACAGATCAAAAATATAATAGAAAGATGAATATTATTTTTCGGATTCTAATAAATTCATAAAAAAATACAACTTATAACAAAAATGTTAACAATATCATTCAAATAAATAATGACATTAAAATTATTAAAACAAATAACATATTTTATCATTAAGAGTAAGGTAGCATATAACTGACTCTAAGTGTAACCATTTTTTCATTATAATAGACAAAAATATTTCCTTCCTTAGGAAATAAATATCTCGATATGATGATGGGAGTAGATCTATCATTTAATTTCATGAATCTCATGATATGATGATCAACTCTACCTTCCTAGACCCATAATCCTAAGATCTAGAGATCATATTCTCCATATTCATATTCCTAGAATTCCAAAATCATTATGATTATTATAGATAGATTATAATAAAAAAATTATGGAGGAAACCTAACGTGGTTTCATATAAAAAAAATATAGACAATTGAGAATACTATGAACAATATGTTAACTCTATGGAATGTATATAGATCTCACTGAATGATAAAATTCAAATGAATCAATCAGAAATAAGTATTTCTAAACTCTTTTAATGATAATTTATTTATAGGTATCCTCCCAAGAGCCATCCCGATCATCAAATGGTCATATTTCTTTGAGTTTATCACAATGACTTAGAAACTTCTCATTTTATCTCATAATGATCTGTTAGAAGTGATGGTTCAACATCATATTATTTTACACAATTGTACTATAAAATGATTTCCTTTTATTAGATACATGTCTATTGAATATGATTAAAAAAATAAGTCATTCTAATGGAATTCCATAACAATTTCACTATCGTTATTCTTCTGAGTCATCCAAATGTTTTCAGTACTTGAATCAGTCTAATTGTTAATAATAAGTCCTTACGATTTGCATTAAAATTTATAACATTATTTTCTAATAATGGTGAATCCAATTAGTCAGATGCATACCCATTATAATATATGTAATGAATAGTATAATGTTTATACACATAATTCATAAGAACATACACTATGTATAGTAAAATATAATTTTTTTTAAAAAGTATTCTAAAACAATTTAAACCTAATATGTAGGGGAAATTATTTTATCTATGGTTTTTTGTGATTTCCAAAACTAAAGGAATCAAATATTGAGAAATCGTAATTTTGACACAACAATCTCTCCCTTTTTGGAAACCAAAAACCCTTAAACATATGTGAAAAAATAACTATAAATAAATATAGTCCCTTTTTTTGAAATTCATATTATGAATATTACATTGTTATTTAACTCCACAAGAGTTTGAAAATCATCTGAATATGTTAGAGGGTACAATGATGAAAATGATTAAATCCCCCTTAGGATAACATCTTCCCTAAAGTATCATATTCTCCCCCTCAGTATCAAATTATATAGTTTTATCAAATTTACTCCCAAATTGTTATTATTTATCACTTCAATAAGAATGTATCCCCCTTTTTATAAAATTATCCCCATTTTTTTATTTTCAACATGGGATTGGAGAAAATCAGATGTTTCTTAAAATTTTAGTGAAATTAACATATGAAACTGTATAATGAAATAATTTATCATGCATAAAAAACAACAAAGAACATTCATCCAATCATAATTGAAAAAAAAATATGGCAAATATTAATTTGATGAAAAGGATAATTAATTTTAAGAATAACAATTCATGTGTTTTACAATGTGAAAAATAAAATAAGTGTTTAGAAGAAAAATATTCTTTCTTCATCATTTTTTTCACAAATGACTTCACCGTCAATAATGATTTTTGTCCTAGCACTAGATTAACTATAATTTTGTCTTCAGTCTAATGCTTCTTAGAAAACTATTTTTTCAAAATCATCAATTAATTTTTTTAATTTTATATTATTTTGGAATACTCAACTCTAACTACAAATATGTTATCTTTTCTATCAATTATTTTACTTCCTAATGAATATTACCAGGTGTATCTCAAAAAGTATCCACAAATATTACCTTTTCCATGATATGGATAGATAAATTACTTTAGGAATCAACATATTCATTCATGTGGTCAGTTACATCATCAAATTTCTCTTCACTCAATTTGATACTAGAATCATCATGGTTAGGACAAATCACGCTTTAATTACATTAATTTTTAGGTGTTTGAGATATTTTTTAACAAATTTAAACTGAGCTTCCAATCAAATTAAATTCTTTTAAAAAATATTAATTAAATATGATTTCCCATTAATATATATTTTTAATGATAATTAATTGATATTATTGGTTTGGAAGGCATGGAAAAGTTCCTTATAACCTCTTCAGAGAACTAAATACAATATAAAATCATTGAAAAGAAATGGTTCTAGATGAATCTGTATACTCATGATGAACCTCAAGAGGTTTAATTCATCTTGTTGTTATAAAATCATATTATTTACCTTTATCAACTTTTGAAAAAAAAATTGAACATCCTTAGACACTTTGTCAATGACTACCTTATAGTAAAATAATTCATGGATCTTAGAATCCTTATCAATTTCAGTTTTGACATTGGAATTGGTTAATGAATTATGATATTATTATTTTTATTTGATGTGGATTAAACATCATCTGATGAATATTCTCTACAGAACACCATAACAACTCTACATTCTCACCTATAGAGGATAGTCTGATGGGAATGCCAATGATTCTTTTTATGATATCCAATCAGAATAAGTTTCTTCATTCTCAACATCTGTTTCGTGATCATCCTATTCATGCGAAGTGTCCTCATCTTCTTATTATTATTAATATAATTATATATTTTCTTTTTTCTCATTAACATCATTATAAACATCCTTATTATTCCCCCTCGAGACATCTAATTTTTCTAAATTCATATTTTACAATTTGTTTGTGATCCAATTAATTTTCATGAAACAATGGTTTAAATTCTTCAACATATACATTTTGTTTTTATTTTTTACCAATAAAAGGAACATTAACCTGGAATATTGATGATTCTTGAATAGTTGATCTATATTTTAGATACAGTTTTTTGGTGTGACAAAATAGAAGATCAACCTTATAGTAGGCTCAACTAAGTGCTCTCAAAAAATTCTCACAATGTTGAGCTTTTATCAAATTTTGTTTCACTTTTCTAAATTTCATCATTATGAAATGTATCAGAAACATGCATTTTAAAATTATTGTCCTTAGTAGGTTCATGTCCAATTTGAGTATTTAATGGTTTCTTTTATAATTCCTTTTTTATATACACATCATATAATTATTTATGAACTTTCTTTTTTTTCATTTCCTTCTTTGGTGGGGAGTTTTCAAACATCCTCTTTTTATTTCCATAATGGTTCTTCCTCCAATGTGGATCCATCAAACTTCTCAAAAAAAATTATTAAATTTTCAATTAAAGGAACACTCCATGTAGTTTATCATATCATCCCTAATTAATGATATCTCTTCTCTCATCAGAAACGATTTATGGGAGATTATGAAAAACAATATTAAATTTTCAATGATTTTAATAGAGAAGGATGGAAACATAATGATCATTTTTTTCAGAAATGATATTATTCAAGTTTAACAAAATTATATTCACCTAATATTTCTTTCTAATATTTACAAAAAATTAAAATATGAAAACATTATAAAATTAACGGGGATCATGATCTCACATCCTTAGTATGATAAACTCTTTAATCCATAAGGCTACTACCATATTTTCCAGAGTCAGGTGGGAATCCATCACGATGTTTTTCGTAATGATTAAAAACTGATATTATTGCTTCCTTTTATTAAATGATCCAACATCATCAATAATTTTATTTAAAGTATTATAAGCTTTTATTTCTGATGATATTCATAGTAATATCACATATTCTTTTATGACATCTTATATACCAATCCGTATTACATCAAAGAATATTTTTATTCTCCATACTCCATGAAAGAAATGTGTGATGAATAAGAATCATGAATAATATCTAGACCAAAAAATATAATTACTTGTATAATTATTCTACTCATACTAACTCCCCACCCTAAAAAGAAATTATTGTTCCCAATGTAGAATCATATTACTTATAAAAATAGATTTTGAATAACCTCTCCTTGAATAAAAACCATATATTGAAATAATTAATAATTTCTATTGAACAGATACATAGACCAGTGATTTGGGTGAAAATATTTTCTCTCTGACTGGGGTACATAAGGTGGTAAAAAATATAGGGAAATAACAATGGGGAAACTAAAGTGTGACATAGATGGTACCATATTATATAGGTCATTGAAATAATGGTTCAAATAAAAAAAATCATTGGTTGAGATGAAAATGTGATTGATATAATGTTTATCATTAAAAAAGAAAATTATTTTAATAAAGTTTTGCACTCTTGAGGTTTTCAAATTTATATCGTATTGAAAATGAACATGATTTGGAAAAATATTTCTAAATTTTTTTCAACAACACAACAAAATAATTATAAAAATAAATATTATAACTATAGAAATTTTGTCTAGTCCTATTAAAATAGAGAAAAATTTAAATCAATAGAGAATTACCTTTTTGAGTGAAGAAATCCATCTAAATGAATAATGTATTATTCATTATTTTTCTAAATAAAGTAGATTATGGTAGTTTTTATTATGAAATACGATACATTTTTTAAAATACTTTTTTTTGAAAAATAATTATGATACTTGATTTTAAGAAAACAAATTGTAATATGTAACGTCCCAGGTTTTGAAACAGATGAAAAATTCAAAGGGAATTTAATTTTTTTAGTTTACTGGATGAAATATTTTAAAAATAGTGCTCCAGTACATTTTATTCCATTATCTGTCACTTAGATATGTCTTTTATAGAATTTGAATTAAATATAATTTAATTTAGTTACAAATATATTATGAAAGAAATTTTTATAGATAATATTAATAATAATATTATTGTGATTATTATTATTGTTATGATTATTATTATTATTATTTTAATTATATTGTTTTAATAAACACACTATGGGGGATCTCGCCGTCTCCTTCTCCCCCTGCATGTTATGCGACCCCCTGGAAAACCCCCCTCTTGCCCAATTCCATCCTCCCAAATCCCACAATGAAATCCGTATCCACCATATTTTGACATGATCTCCCTCAAATGGCTATGGTATAGTACTCCACTCCCCATCTTCATCGTTTCAAGTCATGATTCAATCAATACATCACCCTATAAGGTTACACCAAACCATAGGTTTGGGATAGCCCTACTTTGTTTTGATTATATCGTCGATATTTTGTGAAAATCAGCTCCCCATTATGTTCTTTCATATTCAAGGTACTTCTTCCAATGGAGATGTAGTTCTGAGTGTTTTGGTCCACCAACCAGTGAATTCGGGTATGGTTTTCCTCTATTCTTCTTTGTCTATCACATTATAATTAAGGATTTTTTATTTATTATTTATAGGTATTTTTTTCATTATGTGTGTTGAACCATGTCGTGTGATTCTAGTGTTCACCACCGAAGGTGAGGTGTTTCATGTTGGTACAGTTGTCATCACTGTATAGGGTAATTGTTTTATATAAAAGGGAATGTTTTGCTCAGTTATTTTAGGGTCTTCAATGTGTTTTTGAGTCCCAAGAACGTAATTTGTAGTGTGTTGGTCCTTTCCAAATTTATTCTGATTCATATGAAGGTGTGTAGTGGGTTTTGACCCTCTTTGAGCGTGTGCATGCATAAACTAAGGTTTATATATATATATATTACATATCTTCCATTTCCATATTCTATCATGGCATGGGGATTTTTTTCATTGGGTTGTGGATATATATATTTATATGAAGGTATGTTCATGCATATCTGTGAAATAGTTCTGGGTCTTCCCTAAAAAATCTACCAAGGTCCAATTATTGACATTTTTCCTCTATGAGGTTGGTCCCCTTTCCATGTCTCATTAATTTGAGTAATGCATTAATTTATTACTTATTCAACTATTAAATTATTTTAATAAATGTTGTTTGGTTTTTGGTTTAAAATATTCCTTGATAATGTTAGTGAAATTCATAAATCTGGTATATGTTTTCTTTGATAACAATGTCTCTTTTTTGTAATAAAACCCCTTCAATAAAGGTATTCTACCGTTGTGCTATAAATTTATAGATAGAGTTATATTATTCCTCTGTTATTTAATTTTTTTCAATAGTCTTTATTTATAATTTATGAATGAGATGTATCGGTGCTTGAGGCCATGTATTACAGTTTCTATGTCCCAGTGAGTTAAATGAAATGGTTGAGGTGAATGGAATTATTAGAATGAATTAGGAAAGCTGGTATAATCCCATAAGGATATCAAACACAATCCCTTTTTAATATCTAGCAGAAAATAATTTTTCCATGTTTAGGAAAATTGATTGAGAATAACCTTTAGTATGATGGCCAATGAAAACGACATGCCATTAATAAATTTTTTATCCATAATGAATTGTCTGGATTGTATTAAATTGTTTTTTTTATTCTATTGTGACATTTTTGGAATTTTTTTATGGATAAACCCATTAGGGATGTTCGTTGGGAATCTCGTCCACCCCTTTGGGTGGGGAATTTAAATATCCTAAGTTGACATTATATAAAATTTGGAAAAATTACAATGGGTTGTTGTTGGAACCGTAGTAATTCCTTAAATTGATTATTGAGAAATAAATTATGAATTGGGTCCTTCTTGATAATGCCTATGAATGAACATAGTCTTTTATCCTATGTGTTGTGCCTCCTACAAATGGAATACATGAGGTTTATTTGAATGAAATATTACAGACATGCATAATTTACTCATTTCATGTTACCAGAGTACATTTCCTATAAATTAATTCCTTAGGCATTATTTGGTGATCCATTATTGAGCCATTTAAATGGTTTGTATGGATTGTGACCCTTTTTCAGACTTGATAGCATGAAATTATGAAATCTCATTGATGGTATATTGGTAACATGTAGGTTGATTCCATACAGCTTGTTTATAATTCAATTATTTTGTATGTTTCTTTAATTCTTATTCCCTTGTTAGTGGCTTGAGCAGTACAAAATTCCTTGTTATCATTTCTAGCTTGTGAAATTGGGGTTTGTGTGTTGAAATGAAATTGTTTAAGGAATATTCTCTATATATTTAGCTTCATAATATTCTTGATCTTTGATATATATATATATATATATATATATATATATATATTACTCTCTTTTTGTTTTAAATAAACTCTGGCCAGGGAGGGATTTTTGATCCTGTAATAAGAACACACGAATTTGGACTCCCTGTTCTTGATAGGTTGTAACAAAAAATGTTGGGAGATAAATTATTTAGGCTCTCCAAGAAAGGGCTTTCCTAAGTCATTTTACTATTCTAATGGCTGACACATGTTCCCTAAGGGAAAACTGAGGACAGACCCATTGGAAAAATGGCTACACCCAGCCTCAGATGATACTCAGTCCATTACATATGATACTCTAGATAGACTCATATTTCCATATATGGTGGATACATGGAATTTCTAAAGAATCTCCATGGATGAGCTTGTGGAAGTTGATTTTATGGAATTTATGTACCGTATTGATACCTTTAAGATGGTATCATACTACAACTAATTTTTTTAAATGTATATATGATAGATGTTTTATTGATAATGCATAGAGTTTATTTATGTTTTTTGATACTTATCTTGTTCCTTAAGTGCACCTATTTTTGACCTATGGATTATAATCCATGCCAAAGAACATTCTTGGGAGTATTACCTATTCCTTGGTTTTTCATGTTATTATTGGTTTATCATTATATATTAGTCTTTCATCAACTAAAATTTTCAGAAATCGGGCTTAGGTCGAATCAGGTGGTATGGGACAGGTGTCTATTTAATAACTAGAACCACGATGATATTATTAATTGTTACCACTCGTTATTTATATTTCATGTAATACTTCTTATTTTATATTTCTTTGTTTGTATTGGGATTTATATCATCGGTGTCGACCTACTAAGATTTATATATCCAACCCTACTCAGGTACACTTAGTACCATAGTAGAACTTATTTTTGAAGGAACTAGGTTGTTTTTTAATTTTTTTTAAAATGGAGTTAGAATTAATGGATCGATTAGCAGCTCATGATGCTCATAGAGATCAACCATGTGGATTTTCTATCTTTTCATTAATATTGTAATTTATTGTAAAGAATGATATATTATTTACTAATTTCCATTATGTATCATCACGAGGTCATGGATTCATATGTTGTATGAACTAATATTGGAAACTTTTATTAATCTTTTAATATTTTTTCAAATATTTTCAATTAGTTGTTGTTATTAATGTTGTCTATTCTGTTATTATCTACTTTTTTGGGGTCTTCTACTAATGCGTGGTCATACAATTGTGAAACTCTAATAAGATGGTATTTCATCCCCAATATCACCTCCTGAGATCCTTGCTTCTAGTCAGTAGCATTTGGATTACATGGAGATGAGAATGAGGTCATCTGACCCTCTATTTTGGCCCTGTTTTAGTGGATATCCTTGCCGGGAAAATACAATATGGTATCAATAATATCTCAGAAATTTCGTGTAATTTTTTTTAAATATTATATGGGGTTATTTGGAGACCAGATGCTATGATGGAATGTGATTCTTAGTTTGGGGGTTCCTATATTAAATTTATGAACTATATTTATTTTTAATAAAAAATATCATGTGTGATCAGATTTATTTTATTTTAAACAAATGTTTGGATTTGATATCTAAGAGATCCTTTTTTCTTAGAGAAGAGGGTTTTTCTTATGATGGACCTAACATTGACCAGTGCAGGTCAACTATGGAAAATAATTTTCGAAAGTTTTAATGAAGAATAAATATACTAATAAAATCTCATTTTATTTTTATTTTTAGGATTTGAGAAGACACAACAATGCTACGATTCATCGACAAGGAATATGTTTCCTTTCATTAATGAAACATAGTGGCGATGTTGCAAATCTATGAAATAATTATGCTAAAAAATGTTTCCTTAATTAATTTATTAGAAGGGATATGATACCAGACCTGATCTTGGTGAATTTTCTAGAGGCTCCAAAAAAAGAAAATATTTTGGCCAATCATTTCTTTGGAAAGAAATGAATGATGATGAGATGGAATATCGAGATCTTCCATGGAAGGATCTCCAAAATAGTGAACATTCATCAACGATCAATATACACTCTTGGTTGTGGTGTTTATTTTATTTTCATGATTGCTTTCCCTATATGTATGTTTAATAATGAATTCAGACCAACCCCAGAAAAGGATGATCCATGGATTGATCTTTATTGTGGGATGGTTAAATACGTCTAAATTAAAGGGATTATATATTTGTATTTATTCTTCTCTCGTTCATCATTAATTATGTGGTCATGAATATAAAAATTCCAACGAAAAAGTACAAGTTTCTTTATAAAGGTTGTTCATGGGGCCTTTTATATCCCTTTTCTTGCATAAATCGTTGATGGGCCCCCATTGTTGTGTCGGGCATAGTTGGGAGGATCCAAATGCGAATAGACCCCCAAAGCGATCATAGGAAGATTGTGAGATCATGGAAATAAAGATAGCGACCCAAGGATGGTGAAGGTTTTTCCAGTTCAAAAAAGTTCACCACAACAGAAGTTTCTACCCGCAGAAGGGGATCCATTGGTAGTAGTGCGCGGTAGCGCAGCAACCCTGCGAGGGGAACCCGCAGAAACCGCCGCATGGAGGTGACAAAGCCACCATCATGATAGCTATAAGTAGGCTTTTCCAAATGTGGCATGAAGCTTCATCATGATGCAAATATCCAAGGTTCACTTAGACTATGGGGTGGTTAACACAGTGGCCGAACTCATCAAAGAGGAGATGACATGGTAGCCACTGCATCATGGAAGAAAACCTGGCCCGCTCTAGTTGGGTAGGTTGGGAAGGTAGATTTGGTGGAACTGGTTGGTTGGGTCATCCCCAGTGGGTTGGAATAGGCGGGACCCGAGTCAAGTCTGGTCAGATCGGTTCGACTTGGTCAGACCAGACCTAGATGCAACCATACCCTTTTTAGCAAACAAATACCATAACTATCAAACATTGTGTCTCTTTGATAATCCATTTGTGGTGTTTGTGACCCTTGTGCTGAGGAGATCCTTTTTTATAATATCTAAGAGTGTTTCCATGGATGGTGACATACATTATTTTGGATATAGTAGTAGGTGGCCTCATAATGATAATTCAAAGAATGGAGTCATGCAGATGGCTATGACCTTGATACAATGTGATTTCATACACTATGTTTCTAACCTAGGAAATTTTTTTACCTATATTATGTGTCATATGTAGAGTTATTTTCTTAAAAATACTGATTTGGTACTCCCCTATCGCTCCAAGGTTTGGGTACCCAATTCTATGTTGACATTCCTTATGTTACGAACACTTTGTGTGTGATCTACACTCTGTTTGTTACCAACAGTCTGTGTGTTACCAACACATAGTGTGTTACCAACCCACCATGTGTTACCATGCTCCACATGTTACTAATTGAGGGTGATGAGGATTCATACGATAATAATTTTTACATACTAGAGAGCTATGTGTGGTGTTATATTACTCTTGTGAATCTCTTGGCTATACCCCTTAGAGGCTACACATCATGTTCCTTTTTGGTAGCCTACTTGGTGTACTTTATAGTGATCTGTTTTGTGGTGGAATTCATGTGTTTCATTTGTGGTGTACTTATTGTGTTACCATTGAGGCGTACTTAATGTATTTTTATAGTGGTGTTACCTTTATGGTGTTTGGTTCTTTATGGTTTTACACCCCATGATTCCACGATACATTTCTCTTTGAATAATAAAATAGTGTCTGACGTACGCAACACCGAGTTCAATTACACCACGACCTATCAAACTACACGTTATAAAAGCATTTATGAATAGTTATAAGAAAATGTTGAAATTTTTTAAATTTATAATTTCAAATTAGAGTGTATTTTTGGACTTGGAATATCAAAATTAGATTAAGGTGAATTTTTGGTAATTTTCTGATAACTTTCATATTTTGAGGAACAGTGAAAAATACTAAATTTTAATTTAAAAAAACTTTTTTAATATAAATAATTTATACAGTTAAATTATAAATTTGAGATAATTAAATTAATCATAATATTATATTTTTATCATTTAATATAATGTAGGTCTTTGGATGTAATTTCACATTTAAATTGTACATAAACACATGTCAATTCCTTTGATAGTTTTTACTTCTTAAAACCCATCATTTTAGTTTAGACAACAAGATTTAATTTTATATTAATTACTACAACTTATATATTTTGAATATGGAAAAACAGATTCCATATTAGGAATTATAATTTCCAAAATTTTTCAATTGGCACCTTTAATTTTTTACATAATGAATAGTAACTTCATTGAATATTTTATTTACTATAGTTAAAGGGTAAATCTAATAAATAAGGATAAAAATTATAGTATAATAATAATTAACTATCCTAAAACATGTCCTAACCCTATTGGATAATACATTTCTGACAATGGGCATCCATTGGTCTATTTTTGGACCCCATGAAGCCACTTTTAAGTGAAAATGACACTTTATAAAAATTAATTTAATGTTAGGGAAAATGTAACATAAACATATATATTTTAGTAAAAAAAATTTAAAGGGATTATATAATTGATTTTTTATACTATAAATAGGCATTAAAAATATAAAAATAATCCCTTCATTATGAAATTTTATAATATATTTTTTAGAAATATAATAAATCTATTTAATTATTATAGAATAATGATGCAATATTTTCCTTATTAATGAATGAAACAAATAAATGATATTATAAAAATAAAAATAAATATAACTCAACATTTTTTATTCCATCCACAATTTTTCACAATAAATATTAAATTTAATGGTTGATTCAATTTATTTTTTTTCAATGAAATTATGTTTTTTTGACTTTCACAAAATCCTAAAACAAAATAGTGTCAAAACTGACATAAATGTGTTTTAAAAATAAACACTACTTTATTAAATTATATAATAGTAATAAAAAATTATGATATTCCAAATTAATTATATAATTATATATATGTCATTAATGAACCACTATATTTTTTTTTAATTTAATTGTATGTCTATTAACCATGTATTATAATAATACATGAAGACATGGTAAAAGTTAAACTATTTAACTAAGCATTAAATCTAAATGATAATGTTAATATGGTGACCAAAACATGTCTAAAACCAATTTTTTGAATGGTTTTAGAACCTTCCCCACCATAAAATCTAAATAAATTCGTTTTCAGCCATTATAAACTGAAAATTATTTTATAAAAATTGAATAATTCATGTTTTTCTAAAAGTGCCCCTCATCTCTCTTATATAAAGGTACTTCCTCTTCTATCAAATTCACACCTCCAAATCCATTTGTATAGGACGACCCATGATAAAATATCCTCCCATATACCCTCAATTCATCCTATATTACATACATTAATAACAAATCCAACCTAAGGACTAATTTTTTTGAAATAGAAAAATGAAGAACCCGATGATGTGGTAATTATCCATCACATCTTCCAAAGTTATTTTTTTTACACTTCCTCTTTCTTTGTTTATTGAATTCTATATTAATAAATATAGTACCATATACATAATTAGATGTTATTATAAAAATGTTAAAACTATATTAATTATTTTTATAATCCTATGAATGACAAAGTTACTATATGCGTGTATGTATGGTTTACCGTCTATACATTGTGGTGTAGTTTGTTATTCAACACATCATAATTTGGATGGGTATAATAATGAGTATAACTATTGAAAATAATAAATAAAACATGTTAATGATTATTTATATTAAATATTCCATCCAATTACATATTATTTCACAACTAATAGATTGATACTGTCTCTCATGCGTACACACGACTTACCGTTTCCACAACGTGATAAGATTTCATTCCCCATCGTAACCATTTGAGAATAATTTTCATTTTATGATTAAAAATAATGTATAAGAAATTAATATATTTCTAAATATTAATAATATAATATCTCTCCATAATAAAAATCTCTTACGTAACAAAACATATATAGGAAAATGAATCTGCTAACACCCATAACAATCATACTACTGAGATATCATTAACAAAGAAATATTAAAAGATCATACATGATATCATATTCATGTATGTGGTTCTTTTATAATGTAATGGCATTAATTTCTCCATTATACAGGCGTTTAATGTACCCTCGACAAAGGAAAAGTACAAGTTCACCGTTAATATTACAATATAATTATTATCCGGGGTTGTTTATACGCAAGTATCTACTGGGAGTTCTTTATCTTCCACATCCATGTTTCTGAAAAATGTATATTGAAATTTATTTTACTATTCTATATACTATTGGTTAAAAACATTGATACCCTTGTTTGAATTTTTATAAATCTTTTTGAAAGGAATATTTCTGTTTTTTTCCAAACAAGGTATTTTATGACCTTTTTGAAAAATTAAAGAAAGAATGATTTTTAACATATACGGTGGGTGTAGGTATTTTATTCCTTAATAAATATTTAAAAGCATTTCTTACAAGCTTATATGAATATTTTCAAAATAAATTTTTTCATTACTATTAAATTATTTCAAAATAGATAGAGAGATTTCTCTCAAATAGTTTTTATTTCATCTATGTCAACATCCTTGGTTAGTTTTTATGCTTTTTTGAAGATGAATTATTATGATACAATCTTCCATATTATATTTAATGTTTTTTGATATGTTTGACAATGTATGTGCTATTTTTATACCATACATGGTTTATGGTTAACATATTTACATTTCATATGCTAGTTTTAATATGAATTTTTATGTTATGTTTCAACATTTTCATATGAGGAATGCATTGTATGTTGTAAGTTATAGGAGAGGCCCAGTCTATCCCTTCAATAAATTAGAAGGTCTCATGAAAAAAACTAGGGTCTATGCATAAGGCCTTGAAAAAAAATTTATTTTTAATCTAGGAACGAAGCCTTGACTCTGCGTTTACGATGTCCTGAATTATGCTTTTCATCATTATGAAATTAGTTATTAATATAACATGTAATTATTCAAGTAGTATAATTTCCATTTGAATAAGTAAATTGAATTATTTGATTTATATTTTTCATATTATACTGATTTTTATGTTTAAAAGTCATTTTTCTTAGTCTTATACATTTCCATAAATGTTTATGTGAATTTATGAATGTTTCTGCTATATTTTTATCCTTACTGAGAATCTATGCTCCCCCATTTATATGATTTATTTTACCCAGGATGCAAAGAATTATATTATGACTGGAATTCATGAATAAGATAAGAGATATGATTGTGTTCAATGGAGACACAATGTTTTTGTTTTGTAGTTAAAAATGTAATATAAAACTAATGTATGTATCTAGTACTTCCAAGGCTATTAAATTGATCGTTCATTCCGGATTTGATCTCTTGTGATCATTCCAATGTTATGTAATAATGCACCGACTTTGGGAAACTAGGGTCAGGGAATTACAATTGGTATATGTTGATGTTTAACAACAACCATATAAATAGATTTAGATAAAATCTAATAAGAAAACATTACACTAAGATAGACTTTGAGGATTATTACAAAATAACATTCAAAAAATTTGTTAAAATAGTTATTATGTTGGTTTTCCACGAAATACATCCCTGTATGGATACTACAAGTGGATGGGCTTCTGGAACTATTGTACCTAAAAGTGAAAGCTCTTACAAGGAGTTTTAGGCTTGACCTATAGTATCATAGTACATGACAATGGGCCTTACCGTTCACCCGGTTTGACACTCCCAGGGGTTATACTTATAATAAATCACATTTTCTATACAAACCATTATGAAGGATTTATGAGTAAATATGTCTGATAAGATACAATTTTTATGATTATGATTCTCGATGAGTGAATATATTTAATTAATGTAGATTATTTTTATAGTTTTTCGATTATAAATAATGATATGATCTAACCTAGTATATATCGCCATTTAGAAATGGTGCCCAGTAGATGGAATGAGAACTCTGACAATACACATGATCCATAGAGTAGGAAAGATCATATTATTCATGGTATTAATCCAACATTTATAATGGAAATAGTCTCACACGTATTCCAATCATGTGGAGAAATAGTATAATGTGTAAACAAGATAAGTAAATAATTCTCTGAGTCTTATGGATTTGAAGGGAATCCAGAGAATAATAGGATGATAGATAAAACGGTGGATAAAGGGAAGAATTGAAAGAATAATTTTCTCATATTTGATAACTTTTAAAAGAATTTCCCTAGGAAGTGCATGAAAGGAATGGGACTTTGTTACAAGTGTGTAGAAAAAGGCTATCATGCCCGTGATTGTAAGGGGAAGAAGAAGGTGGTCAATGTTGAATGATACATTTTTAATAAAATGATGAATTATGAAAATAAATGTCCTAATCATCAAGTAAAATTATCTCACAAAAAACCAAGGGATCAAGGAAATTTTTATGCGATCACAACTATAGAGGTTTAAGTTTTTAATGACGTGGTAAGAGGTATAATAATAATTTCCTCAAATTTATCCAATGATTTATTTGAGTCTGGATCATCAAATTCATTAATATCATCCCAGTTTTCTAGGAAAATTAGATATTTTCAATTTGATTTAGCAAATGGAGTTGTCATTCAAAACTCCTTAGGGATGAATCCTTGCACCTATGTTTTGTGAATCAGTTACCATTATAGCATATGAACGTTATTTATCTTTCAATATCATCGTCATTCAAATGATTTAATTTTATATAATCCTTATCATTGATTAGATTTTGGACCATGATGAAAAACATTATTGTAAGATAAATGAGGTTACAATTTTATATGATGATAAGGAATCCATTATCATTAAAGTAGAAACATCACCATCTGATTCTCATCTAGATCCACCGCTATTAGCTATACTAAATGAAATTATTGGGGAGGAAGATAGTGAAATAACTATGGCTGAGGAAAGGAATGTTCAAATAGAAGATGTGTAACGCCCCGACCCCAGCTACCCAGAGTCGGTGCATTACTTCTTAACATTGGCATGATCACAAGAAAGATCAAATCTCGAAAGACCGATTGGTTTAGTAGCCTTGGAAACACTAGATATATTCATAAGTTTTACATTACATCATAAAATGAAAAACTAATATAACAACATAATGTTTCTACAATCCACACTATTAACCCCTCATAATATCCCTGCACGTCATTCATAAATTACTTCTTCACTACCTGGGAAAAATAAAACATAGAAAAGGGGTGAGCTCAAATGCCCAGTAAGGATAACAATATAGCGGAACATTCAAAATAAGCATAAACATTTAAGGCAATGAATTACTAAAACAAAAGCCTTTTAAAATTGAACTTCAACATAGTATGGCAAAAGTAAAATGAAATAATGCCATTTACTTGTTCACATGGATATTCTACTAATCGAATAATCACATGCAATATCAATAACCACTTTCATAATGTTGGAATGCATAATGCCAGACTATCATAACCACATAGCCAAGGCCTCGTGCCAAGACTACAAATAAGATTTTGTCAAGGCCTTGTGCCAAGACACTAGTTTGTCTCATGAGACCTACCGATGCATCGAGGAGCTATAGCGGGCTCCACCCGTCACTTATTAAGTCCAATGCATTCCCATATGAAAAGGTTTAAACATAACATAAACATTCGTATTAAAACTAGCATACGAAATGTCAATACTTTCATAATAAACTATGAATGGTATAAAAATAGCACATCCACAGTCAAACATATCACAAAACCTTCAATACAATATAGAAGTTTTGTATCATAATAAATCAACTTCAAATAATCTTAAAATCCATCAAAGGATGTTGACATAGATGAAATCAAAATTCTTTTTAAAGAAATATCTCCTTTTATTTTGAAATCATTTAAGATCCATATAAAATAAAACATTTTCTTTGAAAATATTCTTATAAGCTTGTAAGGAAAGCTTTGAAGATTTTATAACGGCGTAAAATAACCGCACCCGCCGTATAAGTTAAAAAAAAACATTCTTACCTCAATTCTGTCGAAAAGGTTAAAAAGGACCTTGTTTTGAAAACGACGGAAAGATTCCTTTATAAACCTCTTATAAAAAGTCAAAAAAAGGTATAAATGACTTTAACCCATATTCTTGTAAATAGTAAAAATGTTTTGAAATACATTTTTAAGAAACATGGATGTGGATGATAAAGAGATCCCAGTAGATTATTACATATAAACAACCTCGGATAATGAAGAGATTGTGAAATAACTCTTACCTTGTACTTTTCCTTGGTTGGGGTAGTTTAACCTCCTGTATAATGGTGAAATAGTTGTTATTAAATTATACAAGAATCATATATATTAATATGATATCATATATGATCTTTTAACATTGATTTGTTAATAATATCTTAGAATTATCGTCGTTTCGGGAGTTAACTTACTCATTTTCTTTTATATGTTTTGTTACATAAGCCATGGTTGTTGTATCTTATTCATATCCAGAATGATATACAGTCCTTAAACATCATTTTTAAATCATCAAATGATAATTATACTTGAATGGATACGATGGAGAATGATTCTCATCGCGTTCGTGGAGACGGTAGTCCGTACGTACGCACGAGCGACAATATCATTCTTTTGATATTAAAATAATATATAAATGAATGGTATATCATATATACAGAATCATTAACATGTTATATTTATTATTTACATGAGTTACACATCATTATTATACCCATCCAAATAATATTATATTGAATAACAATTACACCACGACGTGGAGACGGTAAGCCGTACGTACGCACGTATGGTGACATGTTATTCAAAGGGTGGATAGAATACTGAATATGGTTGTACCATACTTATAATAACATCACAGTATATGTGAGATACTGGAGTTATTATTTTAGAATGGTAAGAACAAAGGAAGAAGAAGTGGAAGAAGAAATGAACTTCGAAAAGGGTGGTGAAATCATTACCTCTTCTTCGGGTTCTTCCTTTTGATTTGATCAAAAGGGCTCCTTAGGTTGGCTTTCTGATCAAACTAAGGCCTCTAGGTTGTAGTGAGGGATGTTGGGAGATTATTTGGGCAGAGTTTGGCCGAACCAAAAGGCTTTGAAGGTGTGAAGAAATGAGAAGGAGGAGTGCCCTTTTATAAGAGGGGTGAGGGGCACCTTTGGAAAAGCTAGAAATATTAATTTATAATAAATTCATATTCGGTTTCTAAAGGCTCCAAAGTTGACTATTCAAAGTATGAGGTGGGGATAGGTCGAAAACAACTCATACAATAGAATTTAGACAGGTTTGGGTACTTATATTAACCTTATCTTTAAATATTAACTCTAAGTTAATTAGTTTCACTTTTACAATGTCTCTTTGTATTTTTATATATTATGGTTAATAAACTTACTATATACATCCAAGCGACCCCCAAGTGGTCCATTAATGATTAACCTATCATAATATAAGTCTCTTGGACGAACCTTAGATTTTTAGGAATTTAATATCAATTAATAATATAATATTTGTTTTAAGAACTCTTATGTCAATTTTGACACTATTCAATAGTTGATTTTTGTGAAACTCATAACAGATTGATTACTTCGAACAAAGTCCATTAAATCAATCCTAATATATCATATTAGCCTAGAAAATTAGTTTAATTCATTAAAAGTTTCATATTATATTTATTTGGGTATTTATAATATCAATTATTTTAATTTTTCACTATTATAGTAATTACTGCATCATCATTGTGTCATAAATAAAATAAATTATTTAATGTCTAAAAATTATAAATAAAATATCATTATGAAGGAAATCTTTTTATCTTTCTAATGAATATTTATAATCGAAAATCCAACTTATATAACTCTATGTAACAATTGTTTTGCTAAAAGATATATGCTTGTGTCATTTTTGTATTCATTTTGACTTAATTAAAATAAAGTGTCATTATCACTTACAAGTGGATCCATGGGGTCCCAAAATTGACACAAAGATGCCCATGGTCGACCATCTATCAACCAATAGGGTTAAGACACGTTTTTAGGGTAATTTAGTATTATTATAATATTATTTTTTAACCCTTATTTACCGGATTTACCCTTAACCATGGTAAATAAAATATTTACCGCAGTAATTATTCAAAATGTCTAAAAATAAAAGTTACCTATTTACACAATTTGAACATCCTGATTCCAAATATGGAATCCATTTTCCTAAATTCAAAACACAGAAGTGGCAGAAATTAATTTAATATTAATTCCCGCTGTCAAAACAAAAAGCGTGTTTTTAAGAGATAATAACTATCAAAAGATTGACACTTGTTTATGTTCGGTTTAATTGTAAAATTATGTCCAATGACCAACATTATATTAAATGGTAAAAATATATTCTAAATATACTTTAAAACTACTAAAATTCATAATTTATCACTATTAATTATTTTGATTAAAAAAGTTGTTTTTAATTAAAATTTAGTAATTTTCACTATTCATCAAAATATGAAAGTTATCCGAAAAGTACCAAAATTTCACCTTAGGCTAAATTTGATATTCCGAATCCAAAAATGAAGTCCATTTTAAAATATAAAATATATATAACTTCAAAAAGTAGGTATTACTATTCATAACAGCTAGTTTGATTGGTTACGGTGTGTTAGAACTCGAAGTTGCATACAACACACGCTACTGTTTTATTCAAAGGAAAGCGTACTGTGGAAGCTTGGGATGTTTCATTTTAAATTTTTTGATGTCTCCATTTAGTCAAAAAGTTTAAAATATTGTATTTAAAAAGGTTTCACTATCAAAAGTTGATAAAAGTGCAATACTGAAAATGAATCTGTTCTTGCATTATGACTAAGAAACTCATAATATGGATTCTAAAATTATAATGATTATATAAAGTTTAAAATTTAGTTAATACTATTCATGACCTCTTTTAATGGCTTTTTTTTTGGTAAGTCATGGTGCAATTGAACTCGGTGTTGCGTGTAGTGCAAGTTATTAAATTATTTTGAAGAAATAACACACTATGAAATCTTGGGGTGTTACATTCTCCCCTCCTTCAATAAATTGCGTCCTCGCAATTTGAAATTGTTCTTCGAAAATAAAATGTTGAAAGTAGAAAATATATTTGTGGGAAAACCCACATCGGAAATTGGGTTACTAAAATTTAGTCTTAATATGAGGAAAAGAGAAATCAAAGGGTCACCACCAAATTATGATATCAATTAGGAGAACATTGGTGGAAATTGGAGACATATAATCGGAGGAAAAACGTAAATATTTATAGGTAGTGATTGAGGTCATCAATCCCAAACAAGTATAAAATTGAATTCCTTAAATTCATAAATCTATGATGAATTGAAATACCATCGGTTCAACAAAACATAGGGTATTAGGATAACACATTTTTGACGTTTCAAAATATCCTAGTTGAAATCCCACATCGAAAAATGAATTAATGAGGCCTCTATTTAAAATAAAGAGTCGAAAGTATGAAGATTACCGAAAATAACACATACTAGGGTTCCATGTAGGAAAATATGGATATGGAGGAGAAATCTAACCATCAATTATCTGATGGAGAGTGGTAGAGAACATGGCTATGGAAAGGTCAACAATCCCAAAGCCATAAATTAGTGATGATTTAAGGTACCATCTAGGACAACATTTTTGTTCTAAGTTCCTTTTCATAATTTTGAGGAATTTATTTATGAGATTGGCTAAGATCATAAGGAGATATACTTACTTTATAATTATAGTTTTATCCATTAATAAATTTCTACCACAAACTCATCTTTCACTCTAAAAGATAATAGAATGTAAAAAAAATTCTATTTACACTATTCGTATAGGGTTCCAAAATAAACGAATTTATAATTCATCTACAAGATCTTTTAATAAAAACTACATTATTTAATCTAGGACATCTCGTGGGCCAGTGGTAGGTGATACACCCTTGTCGCCCTTCGGTTGCGGGTTCAAGTCTCGCAGCCTTGCCGGACGCGACGGGTTGCCGCCCGACCTCCGGGTTGTCCTTTTATGGCAATCCAAAATAATCCAAACTAGAACTATCCAAAATACTTCTATCCAAACTCACGGTCCAACATTTATAAGTAATGTAAACATAATGTAGAACCTTTTTACCCCGTAAGAGCATATGAATACCTTCATCATGTATTCTTTTAATACACCGAAACATCCTGAATTACCATATTCCTTATTGATTACATTCATGCTCCCTTATTCCATATATAAATCTGGATATACATCATTAATCCAAAAATGTTTTAAACCCCAACAATGATGGAATATACAAATCATTAATCAGTTCCAGGGTAGTCAAGAATATCCAATATAATTTATCCAAAATAATCACATATTATTCCAAAATCACTACCTCAGTATCAGAACTATATTCTCTCAACCATATATTTTCCAAAAATTTATCCTGCTATTGAGTCACTTTTCTTTGTTCCACACAATCTCAAGTCCTTAATGAAATAGTACTGCAGTACAATCCTTATATACTCCATAATTATTATAACAAGTACATTGTTGATACAACACTCAATTGACATAATCAACATAAGAACTCTAATCATTCCTCTTCATCTGTGGTAGTATCATAACTTGATTATTATCCAATAGCAACATTTGCGGCATAGTCTGATGACTGGGACATAGGTTTGCATAGTGTCCAAACTCCTTGCAAATGAAGCATTGTACATTTGAAACCATTTTCTTACCCTTGCAGTCACGTACTTTGTGCCCTTTTCCTCCACACTTATAACAAACTCCCATTCCTTTCAAGCAAGTTCCAGGGTGTTTCTTTCCACAATTACCACATATGGGAAAATTCTTCTTTTCCCTCTTCCCTTTATCCATCTTTCTCTCTTCCATCCTTTTCTTCTCTTTCTTCCCTTAAAATCCATAGGACTCAGTAAAATCTTTACTTATCTTATCAACACATGATATTATTTCTTCATATAATGATAATACATGGGAGACTATTCCTCTTATAAATTCTAGCTTAAGACCATGAAAGATATGATCCTTCATTCTCTTTGGATCATGTGCATTTCTGGAGTTCTCATTTCTTCTACTGGGCGCCATTTCTAAACAATGGCATACACTATATCAGTTTATGAATCAAAATACATAATCCCATACTTATAAAACACTTAACATAAATTGAACTATTTATGGATATAATCCATAATCATAAGAATGTTTTCTTTGAGGAAGTATATACTCATAATCCCTTCAAAATGATTTGTAAAGAAAATGAGAGTTATCCTAAGCATATCCCCCGGGAGTGTCGTAACCAAGAGTGCAGCAAGGCCCGTTGTCGTGCACCAGTTCCCGTTCGAGTCTAGCTCAAAGCGGTGTTTTCGGGTTTTACCCCTAGGTACATCTGTGCCAGAGCCGCCTCGACCTGCTCGTATCCAGACAGGGATGTATTGCTTGGAAAACTCACAAAATCTCTACAATACCAAAATTCTAGGAAGTTCTTCTATACTAATCCTCAAAGTTCATCTTAGGTCTACGTGCTCTAATCAGAGTTTATCTAAATCTAGCTTCCAAGGTTTGTACTAAACTTCCTCTGATACCAACTGTAACGCCCCGACCCCAGCTACCCAGAGTCGGTGCATTACTTCTTAACATTGGCATGATGACAAGAAAGATCAAATCTCGAAAGACCGATTGGTTTAGTAGCCTTGGAAACACTAGATATATTCATAAGTTTTAAATTACATCATAAAATGAAAAACTAATATAACAACATAATGTTTCTACAATCCACACTATTAACCCCTCATAATATCCCTGCAAGTCATTCATAAATTACTTCTTCACTACCTGGGAAAAATAAAACATAGAAAAGGGGTGAGCTCAAATGCCCAGTAAGGATAACAATATAGCGGAACATTCAAAATAAGCATAAACATTTAAGGCAATGAATTACTAAAACAAAAGCCTTTTAAAATTGAACTTCAACATAGTATGGCAAAAGTAAAATGAAATAATGCCATTTACTTGTTCACATGGATATTCTACTAATCGAATAATCACATGCAATATCAATAACCACTTTCATAATGTTGGAATGCATAATGCCAGACTATCATAACCACATAGCCAAGGCCTCGTGCCAAGACTACAAATAAGATTTTGTCAAGGCCTTGTGCCAAGACACTAGTTTGTCTCATGAGACCTACCGATGCATCGAGGAGCTATAGCGGGCTCCACCCGTCACTTATTAAGTCCAATGCATTCCCATATGAAAAGGTTTAAACATAACATAAACATTCGTATTAAAACTAGCATACGAAATGTCAATACTTTCATAATAAACTATGAATGGTATAAAAATAGCACATCCACAGTCAAACATATCACAAAACCTTCAATACAATATAGAAGTTTTGTATCATAATAAATCAACTTCAAATAATCTTAAAATCCATCAAAGGATGTTGACATAGATGAAATCAAAATTCTTTTTAAAGAAATATCTCCTTTTATTTTGAAATCATTTAAGATCCATATAAAATAAAACATTTTCTTTGAAAATATTCTTATAAGCTTGTAAGGAAAGCTTTGAAGATTTTATAACGGCGTAAAATAACCGCACCCGCCGTATAAGTTAAAAAAAACATTCTTACCTCAATTCTGTCGAAAAGGTTAAAAAGGACCTTGTTTTGAAAACGACGGAAAGATTCCTTTATAAACCTCTTATAAAAAGTCAAAAAAAGGTATAAATGACTTTAACCCATATTCTTGTAAATAGTAAAAATGTTTTGAAATACATTTTTAAGAAACATGGATGTGGATGATAAAGAGATCCCAGTAGATTATTACATATAAACAACCTCGGATAATGAAGAGATTGTGAAATAACCCTTACCTTGTACTTTTCCTTGGTTGGGGTAGGTTAACCTCCTGTATAATGGTGAAATAGTTGTTATTAAATTATACAAGAATCATATATATTAATATGATATCATATATGATCTTTTAACATTGATTTGTTAATAATATCTTAGAATTATCGTCGTTTCGGGAGTTAACTTACTCATTTTCTTTTATATGTTTTGTTACATAAGCCATGGTTGTTGTATCTTATTCATATCCAGAATGATATACAGTCCTTAAACATCATTTTTAAATCATCAAATGATAATTATACTTGAATGGATACGATGGAGAATGATTCTCATCGCGTTCGTGGAGACGGTAGTCCGTACGTACGCACGAGCGACAATATCATTCTTTTGATATTAAAATAATATATAAATGAATGGTATATCATATATACAGAATCATTAACATGTTATATTTATTATTTACATGAGTTACACATCATTATTATACCCATCCAAATAATATTATATTGAATAACAATTACACCACGACGTGGAGACGGTAAGCCGTACGTACGCACGTATGGTGACATGTTATTCAAAGGGTGGATAGAATACTGAATATGGTTGTACCATACTTATAATAACATCACAGTATATGTGAGATACTGGAGTTATTATTTTAGAATGGTAAGAACAAAGGAAGAAGAAGTGGAAGAAGAAATGAACTTAGAAAAGGGTGGTGAAATCATTACCTCTTCTTCGGGTTCTTCCTTTTGATTTGATCAAAAGGGCTCCTTAGGTTGGCTTTCTGATCAAACTAAGGCCTCTAGGTTGTAGTGAGGGATGTTGGGAGATTATTTGGGCAGAGTTTGGCCGAACCAAAAGGCTTTGAAGGTGTGAAGAAATGAGAAGGAGGAGTGCCCTTTTATAAGAGGGGTGAGGGGCACCTTTGGAAAAGCTAGAAATATTAATTTATAATAAATTCATATTCGGTTTCTAAAGGCTCCAAAGTTGACTATTCAAAGGATGAGGTGGGGATAGGTCGAAAACAACTCATCCAATAGAATTTAGACAGGTTTGGGTACTTATATTAACCTTATCTTTAAATATTAACTCTAAGTTAATTAGTTTCACTTTTACAATGTCTCTTTGTATTTTTATATATTATGGTTAATAAACTTACTATATACATCCAAGCGACCCCCAAGTGGTCCATTAATGATTAACCTATCATAATATAAGTCTCTTGGCCGAACCTTAGATTTTTAGGAATTTAATATCAATTAATAATATAATATTTGTTTTAAGAACTCTTATGTCAATTTTGACACTATTCAATAGTTGATTTTTGTGAAACTCATAACAGATTGATTACTTCGAACAAAGTCCATTAAATCAATCCTAATATATCATATTAGCCTAGAAAATTAGTTTAATTCATTAAAAGTTTCATATTATATTTATTTGGGTATTTATAATATCGATTATTTTAATTTTTCACTATTATAGTAATTACTGCATCATCATTGTGTCATAAATAAAATAAATTATTTAATGTCTAAAAATTATAAATAAAATATCATTCTGAAGGAAATCTTTTTATCTTTCTAATGAATATTTATAATCGAAAATCCAACTTATATAACTCTATGTAACAATTGTTTTGCTAAAAGATATATGCTTGTGTCATTTTTGTATTCATTTTGACTTAATTAAAATAAAGTGTCATTATCACTTACAAGTGGATCCATGGGGTCCCCAAATTGACACAAAGATGCCCATGGTCGACCATCTATCAACCAATAGGGTTAAGACACGTTTTTAGGGTAATTTAGTATTATTATAATATTATTTTTTAACCCTTATTTACCGGATTTACCCTTAACCATGGTAAATAAAATATTTACCGCAGTAATTATTCAAAATGTCTAAAAATAAAAGTTACCTATTTACACAATTTGAACATCCTGATTCCAAATATGGAATCCATTTTCCTAAATTCAAAACACAGAAGTGGCAGAAATTAATTTAAAATTAATTCCCGCTGTCAAAACAAAAAGCGTGTTTTTAAGAGATAATAACTATCAAAAGATTGACACTTGTTTATGTTCGGTTTAATTGTAAAATTATGTCCAATGACCAACATTATATTAAATGGTAAAAATATATTCTAAATATACTTTAAAACTACTAAAATTCATAATTTATCACTATTAATTATTTTGATTAAAAAAGTTGTTTTTAATTAAAATTTAGTAATTTTCACTATTCATCAAAATATGAAAGTTATCCGAAAAGTACCAAAATTTCACCTTAGGCTAAATTTGATATTCCGAATCCAAAAATGAAGTCCATTTTAAAATATAAAATATATATAACTTCAAAAAGTAGGTATTACTATTCATAACAGCTAGTTTGATTGGTTACGGTGTGTTAGAACTCGAAGTTGCGTACAACACACGCTACTGTTTTATTCAAAGGAAAGCGTACTGTGGAAGCTTGGGATGTTTCATTTTAAATTTTTTGATGTCTCCATTTAGTCAAAAAGTTTAAAATATTGTATTTAAAAAGGTTTAACTATCAAAAGTTGATAAAAGTGCAATACTGAAAATGAATCTGTTCTTGCATTATGACTAAGAAACTCATAATATGGATTCTAAAATTATAATGATTATATAAAGTTTAAAATTTAGTTAATACTATTCATGACCTCTTTTAATGGCTTTTTTTTTGGTAAGTCATGGTGCAATTGAACTCGGTGTTGCGTGTAGTGCAAGTTATTAAATTATTTTGAAGAAATAACACACTATGAAATCTTGGGGTGTTACATTCTCCCCTCCTTCAATAAATTGCGTCCTCGCAATTTGAAATTGTTCTTCGAAAATAAAATGTTGAAAGTAGAAAATATATTTGTGGGAAAACCCACATCGGAAATTGGGTTACTAAAATTTAGTCTTAATATGAGGAAAAGAGAAATCAAAGGGTCACCACCAAATTATGATCTCAATTAGGAGAACATTGGTGGAAATTGGAGACATATAATCGGAGGAAAAACGTAAATATTTATAGGTAGTGATTGAGGTCATCAATCCCAAACAAGTATAAAATTGAATTCCTTAAATTCATAAATCTATGATGAATTGAAATACCATCGGTTCAACAAAACATAGGGTATTAGGATAACACATTTTTGACGTTTCAAAATATCCTAGTTGAAATCCCACATCGAAAAATGAATTAATGAGGCCTCTATTTAAAATAAAGAGTCGAAAGTATGAAGATTACCGAAAATAACACATACTAGGGTTCCATGTAGGAAAATATGGATATGGAGGAGAAATCTAACCATCAATTATCTGATTGAGAGTGGTAGAGAACATGGCTATGGAAAGGTCAACAATCCCAAAGCCATAAATTAGTGATGATTTAAGGTACCATCTAGGACAACATTTTTGTTCTAAATTCCTTTTCATAATTTTGAGGAATTTATTTATGAGATTGGCTAAGATCATAAGGAGATATACTTACTTTATAATTATAGTTTTATCCATTAATAAATTTCTACCACAAACTCATCTTTCACTCTAAAAGATAATAGAATGTAAAAAAAAATTCTATTTACACTATTCGTATAGGGTTCCAAAATAAACGAATTTATAATTCATCTACAAGATCTTTTAATAAAAACTACATTATTTAATCTAGGACATCTCGTGGGCCAGTGGTAGGTGATACACCCTTGTCGCCCTTCGGTTGCGGGTTCAAGTCTCGCAGCCTTGCCGGACGCGACGGGTTGCCGCCCGACCTCCGGGTTGTCCTTTTATGGCAATCCAAAATAATCCAAACTAGAACTATCCAAAATACTTCTATCCAAACTCACGGTCCAACATTTATAAGTAATGTAAACATAATGTAGAACCTTTTTACCCCGTAAGAGCATATGAATACCTTCATCATGTATTCTTTTAATACACCGAAACATCCTGAATTACCATATTCCTTATTGATTACATTCATGCTCCCTTATTCCATATATAAATCTGGATATACATCATTAATCCAAAAATGTTTTAAACCCCAACAATGATGGAATATACAAATCATTAATCAGTTCCAGGGTAGTCAAGAATATCCAATATAATTTATCCAAAATAATCACATATTATTCCAAAATCACTACCTCAGTATCAGAACTATATTCTCTCAACCATATATTTTCCAAAAATTTATCCTGCTATTGAGTCACTTTTCTTTGTTCCACACAATCTCAAGTCCTTAATGAAATAGTAATGCAGTACAATCCTTATATACTCCATAATTATTATAACAAGTACATTGTTGATACAACACTCAATTGACATAATCAACATAAGAACTCTAATCATTCCTCTTCATCTGTGGTAGTATCATAACTTGATTATTATCCAATAGCAACATTTTCGGCATAGTCTGATGACTGGGACATAGGTTTGCATAGTGTCCAAACTCCTTGCAAATGAAGCATTGTACATTTGAAACCATTTTCTTACCCTTGCAGTCACGTACTTTGTGCCCTTTTCCTCCACACTTATAACAAACTCCCATTCCTTTCAAGCAAGTTCCAGGGTGTTTCTTTCCACAATTACCACATATGGGAAAATTCTTCTTTTCCCTCTTCCCTTTATCCATCTTTCTCTCTTCCATCCTTTTCTTCTCTTTCTTCCCTTCAAATCCATAGGACTCAGTAAAATCTTTACTTATCTTATCAACACATGATATTATTTCTTCATATAATGATAATACATGGGAGACTATTCCTCTTATAAATTCTAGCTTAAGACCATGAAAGATATGATCCTTCATTCTCTTTGGATCATGTGCATTTCTGGAGTTCTCATTTCTTCTACTGGGCGCCATTTCTAAACAATGGCATACACTATATCAGTTTATGAATCAAAATACATAATCCCATACTTATAAAACACTTAACATAAATTGAACTATTTATGGATATAATCCATAATCATAAGAATGTTTTCTTTGAGGAAGTATATACTCATAATCCCTTCAAAATGATTTGTAAAGAAAATGAGAGTTATCCTAAGCATATCCCCCGGGAGTGTCGTAACCAAGAGTGCAGCAAGGCCCGTTGTCGTGCACCAGTTCCCGTTCGAGTCTAGCTCAAAGCGGTGTTTTCGGGTTTTACCCCTAGGTACATCTGTGCCAGAGCCGCCTCGACCTGCTCGTATCCAGACAGGGATGTATTGCTTGGAAAACTCACAAAATCTCTACAATACCAAAATTCTAGGAAGTTCTTCTATACTAATCCTCAAAGTTCATCTTAGGTCTACGTGCTCTAATCAGAGTTTATCTAAATCTAGCTTCCAAGGTTTGTACTAAACTTCCTCTGATACCAACTGTAACGCCCCGACCCCAGCTACCCAGAGTCGGTGCATTACTTCTTAACATTGGCATGATCACAAGAAAGATCAAATCTCGAAAGACCGATTGGTTTAGTAGCCTTGGATACACTAGATATATTCATAAGTTTTAAATTACATCATAAAATGAAAAACTAATATAACAACATAATGTTTCTACAATCCACACTATTAACCCCTCATAATATCCCTGCAAGTCATTCATAAATTACTTCTTCACTACCTGGGAAAAATAAAACATAGAAAAGGGGTGAGCTCAAATGCCCAGTAAGGATAACAATATAGCGGAACATTCAAAATAAGCATAAACATTTAAGGCAATGAATTACTAAAACAAAAGCCTTTTAAAATTGAACTTCAACATAGTATGGCAAAAGTAAAATGAAATAATGCCATTTACTTGTTCACATGGATATTCTACTAATCGAATAATCACATGCAATATCAATAACCACTTTCATAATGTTGGAATGCATAATGCCAGACTATCATAACCACATAGCCAAGGCCTCGTGCCAAGACTACAAATAAGATTTTGTCAAGGCCTTGTGCCAAGACACTAGTTTGTCTCATGAGACCTACCGATGCATCGAGGAGCTATAGCGGGCTCCACCCGTCACTTATTAAGTCCAATGCATTCCCATATGAAAAGGTTTAAACATAACATAAACATTCGTATTAAAACTAGCATACGAAATGTCAATACTTTCATAATAAACTATGAATGGTATAAAAATAGCACATCCACAGTCAAACATATCACAAAACCTTCAATACAATATAGAAGTTTTGTATCATAATAAATCAACTTCAAATAATCTTAAAATCCATCAAAGGATGTTGACATAGATGAAATCAAAATTCTTTTTAAAGAAATATCTCCTTTTATTTTGAAATCATTTAAGATCCATATAAAATAAAACATTTTCTTTGAAAATATTCTTATAAGCTTGTAAGGAAAGCTTTGAAGATTTTATAACGGCGTAAAATAACCGCACCCGCCGTATAAGTTAAAAAAAAACATTCTTACCTCAATTCTGTCGAAAAGGTTAAAAAGGACCTTGTTTTGAAAACGACGGAAAGATTCCTTTATAAACCTCTTATAAAAAGTCAAAAAAAGGTATAAATGACTTTAACCCATATTCTTGTAAATAGTAAAAATGTTTTGAAATACATTTTTAAGAAACATGGATGTGGATGATAAAGAGATCCCAGTAGATTATTACATATAAACAACCTCGGATAATGAAGAGATTGTGAAATAACCCTTACCTTGTACTTTTCCTTGGTTGGGGTAGGTTAACCTCCTGTATAATGGTGAAATAGTTGTTATTAAATTATACAAGAATCATATATATTAATATGATATCATATATGATCTTTTAACATTGATTTGTTAATAATATCTTAGAATTATCGTCGTTTCGGGAGTTAACTTACTCATTTTCTTTTATATGTTTTATTACATAAGCCATGGTTGTTGTATCTTATTCATATACAGAATGATATACAGTCCTTAAACATCATTTTTAAATCATCAAATGATAATTATACTTGAATGGATACGATGGAGAATGATTCTCATCGCGTTCGTGGAGACGGTAGTCCGTACGTACGCACGAGCGACAATATCATTCTTTTGATATTAAAATAATATATAAATGAATGGTATATCATATATAAAGAATCATTAACATGTTATATTTATTATTTACATGAGTTACATATCATTATTATACCCATCCAAATAATATTATATTGAATAACAATTACACCACGACGTAGAGACGGTAAGCCGTACGTACGCACGTATGGTGACATGTTATTCAAAGGGTGGATAGAATACTGAATATGGTTGTACCATACTTATAATAACATCACAGTATATGTGAGATACTGGAGTTATTATTTTAGAATGGTAAGAACAAAGGAAGAAGAAGTGGAAGAAGAAATGAACTTAGAAAAGGGTGGTGAAATCATTACCTCTTCTTCGGGTTCTTCCTTTTGATTTGATCAAAAGGGCTCCTTAGGTTGGCTTTCTGATCAAACTAAGGCCTCTAGGTTGTAGTGAGGGATGTTGGGAGATTATTTGGGCAGAGTTTGGCCGAACCAAAAGGCTTTTAAGGTGTGAAGAAATGAGAAGGAGGAGTGCCCTTTTATAAGAGGGGTGAGGGGCACCTTTGGAAAAGCTAGAAATATTAATTTATAATAAATTCATATTCGGTTTCTAAAGGCTCCAAAGTTGACTATTCAAAGGATGAGGTGGGGATAGGTCGAAAACAACTCATCCAATAGAATTTAGACAGGTTTGGGTACTTATATTAACCTTATCTTTAAATATTACCTCTAAGTTAATTAGTTTCACTTTTACAATGTCTCTTTGTATTTTTATATATTATGGTTAATAAACATACTATATACATCCAAGCGACCCCCAAGTGGTCCATTAATGATTAAACTATCATAATATAAGTCTCTTGGCCGAACCTTAGATTTTTAGGAATTTAATATCAATTAATAATATAATATTTGTTTTAAGAACTCTTATGTCAATTTTGACACTATTCAATAGTTGATTTTTTTGAAACTCATAACAGATTGATTACTTCGAACAAAGTCCATTAAATCAATCCTAATATATCATATTAGCCTAGAAAATTAGTTTAATTCATTAAAAGTTTCATATTATATTTATTTGGGTATTTATAATATCAATTATTTTAATTTTTCACTATTATAGTAATTACTGCATCATCATTGTGTCATAAATAAAATAAATTATTTAATGTCTAAAAATTATAAATAAAATATCATTATGAAGGAAATCTTTTTATCTTTCTAATGAATATTTATAATCGAAAATCCAACTTATATAACTCTATGTAACAATTGTTTTGCTAAAAGATATATGCTTGTGTCATTTTTGTATTCATTTTGACTTAATTAAAATAAAGTGTCATTATCACTTACAAGTGGATCCATGGGGTCCCAAAATTGACACAAAGATGCCCATGGTCGACCATCTATCAACCAATAGGGTTAAGACACGTTTTTAGGGTAATTTAGTATTATTATAATATTATTTTTTAACCCTTATTTACCGGATTTACCCTTAACCATGGTAAATAAAATATTTACCGCAGTAATTATTCAAAATGTCTAAAAATAAAAGTTACCTATTTACACAATTTGAACATCCTGATTCCAAATATGGAATCCATTTTGCTAAATTCAAAACACAGAAGTGGCAGAAATTAATTTAAAAGTAATTCCCGCTGTCAAAACAAAAAGCGTGTTTTTAAGAGATAATAACTATCAAAAGATTGACACTTGTTTATGTTCGGTTTAATTGTAAAATTATGTCCAATGACCAACATTATATTAAATGGTAAAAATATATTCTAAATATACTTTAAAACTACTAAAATTCATAATTTATCACTATTAATTATTTTGATTAAAAAAGTTGTTTTTAATTAAAATTTAGTAATTTTCACTATTCATCAAAATATGAAAGTTATCCGAAAAGTACCAAAATTTCACCTTAGGCTAAATTTGATATTCCGAATCCAAAAATGAAGTCCATTTTAAAATATAAAATATATATAACTTCAAAAAGTAGGTATTACTATTCATAACAGCTAGTTTGATTGGTTACGGTGTGTTAGAACTCGAAGTTGCGTACAACACACGCTACTGTTTTATTCAAAGGAAAGCGTACTGTGGAAGCTTGGGATGTTTCATTTTAAATTTTTTGATGTCTCCATTTAGTCAAAAAGATTAAAATATTGTATTTAAAAAGGTTTCACTATCAAAAGTTGATAAAAGTGCAATACTGAAAATGAATCTGTTCTTTCATTATGACTAAGAAACTCATAATATGGATTCTAAAATTATAATGATTATATAAAGTTTAAAATTTAGTTAATACTATTCATGACCTCTTTTAATGGCTTTTTTTTTGGTAAGTCATGGTGCAATTGAACTCGGTGTTGCGTGTAGTGCAAGTTATTAAATTATTTTGAAGAAATAACACACTATGAAATCTTGGGGTGTTACAAGATGTATCTATTGTAAAAGTGTATGTTGATGTGTTTCCATAGGATTAACCTGGACATCATCTAGTACAAGAGATTGATCTTTCAATTGACATACTTTATAGTTCAAGGACCATATAGAAGACCCATTAAAGAACAACTATTGTAGAATTTGAGGAACTATAGACAAAACTTTAGGAATTATGTAATAAATGATTTATTTTTTGTAGTGTTTCTATATGGGGACCCCCTATTTTTTTAATAAGAACGATTGATTTCTGAGGTTTTCCATTGACTATAAGGAGATCAATTCTATAATGATAATGAATATGTTTCCCCTACCTCACATTAATGATTTATTCAATCAACTTCATGGAGCTCAATATTTTTCAAATATTGACCTTTGAACTAGATATCATCATTTATGTGTGATGATTGAAGACATTCCAAAGACAATATTTCATACCAGGTATGGGCCTTATGAATTTACTGTAATTCCCTTTCGAAGGACTAATTCACCCTCTGTTTTCATAGATCTAATGATTATCGTTTTCAAAGAATATCATGATTAATTTGTAGTGGTATTTAATGATGATATCTTGTTATACTCAAATAGATACGAAGATCATGAAAATAACTTCCACACTATTCTGAAGACTCATAGAAGAAATAAATTATATGGGATGTTTAAAAAGTGTAAATTTTAGCTTCAAGAAATTTTTTCTTTTTTCCATATTATCTATAAAGATGAAATAGCTATTGATCCTTCTAAGACAAGTGAAATACAATAATGGTCAGCACCGATGAGTATAACTTCAATAGACAGTTTTATTAATTTAGTGGGTAATTTTTGGAATTTCATCTAGAATTTTTCCTAATTGGATAGAACAATAACCAAGCTCAAACCTAAAGGGGTTAAATTTTTTTGGAAAAAAGAGTGTGAATAATGGGATGATGATATGAAGCAAAGATTAGTTAATGATCCAATCTTGACTCAACCACCTATGAATAATGGGTTTGATATTTATAGTGATGCTTAAAAAAATGAATTAGTAGTATCCATATATAGAATAATAGTGTTGTTTTATATTCATAATGGTAGCTAAAAATTCAGGAACCAAACTATTCTACTCATGATCACGACTTAGTAGCTATAATATTTTCTTTGATGATATAAAGAGACTATATCTATGGTGAAACATGTGGTATGTATACTGATCACAATAGATTGAAGTATATTTTAACGCAGAAAAAAATCAACATGAGGCAATGATAATGTCTTCAACTACACAAGATTATTATTTCACAATACACTACCACATGGGGAAGGAAAATAATATGGCAGATGCTTTGACCAGAAAGAATCATTGGGTTCTAAACCAGATTAGAGTTGAAAGGGAACATATGTTCATGGATCTAATAATGAAGAATTTGGGAATAATCATGGAAGGTGAAACATCAATACTTTTTCAAATAGATTCCAAGCCATCTATATTAGACATGATAAAAAATTCTCAGACTGATGATGAGGAGTTTAAAAAATAAAATAAAAGCTGTGAATGTTTAGAGATTGATTGACTTTATATATGAAGATGGGATTTTGAAATTTTGGAGGAGGCTTTTTGTTCACGATATAGTTGATCTAAAAACAGAATTGTTGGATGATGATCATAACTCTAATTTCTCTATACACCATGGTTTCACTAAGATATATATTGATTTTAAAGAACATTTTTTGTTGGACAACATGAAGATAGATATTGATTATTGTTTGTGTAGATGTATTGTTCTTCAACAGGTGAAATCTAGGAGACAACATTTAAGAGGAGTCATGAAACCTCTTCTCATACCAGAGTGGAAATGTGATGATATTATGCAGGACTTCGTCCTGGGGCTACCAATGAATCCTAGAAGAAATGATCTAATATGGGTCATTGTTGATCATCTTTCCAAGTCAACACATTTTCTTGATATAAGATAAGATTTACCACTATAACATTTTTAAAGACATTATATTAATTACTTTTTAAGACTTCATGTTGTACCCCTTTATATTTTTTTAGATCGTGATTCCTGTTTGAAAACAACATTCTGGAAATGTCTTAAAAAAGGCATAGATTCTAAACTTATTTTAAGAACTGCCAACCACCCTCAAACTAATGGAAAATTATAATAGAATATTAAAACATTAGAATACCTGTTGACATATTTCTCACAAGACTTTGATGGTACGTGGGATCAGTATTTAACTTTGGTTGAATTTTACTATATAAATAGGTTCCATTCATGTTTTCAGATGGAACCATATGAACTAGTATTTGGAATGAGATGTCACACACCAAATTATTTGGATGATGTTGGTGAAATAAAACAAGTTGGCCCAGAACAATTGGAGTAAAAAATGAAAAAATGGATAGATTTTACAATACCCCATCAATGGAGCTCAAGGCAGGAAAAAGAGTTACGCAGATAACCGAATGAATGATTTGGAATTTCAAGTAGGAGATCATGTTTTCTTTAAGGTATCTCCATAGAAGGATCTTGTACGATTCGGTAAGAATGTTAAATTGAGTTATAGGTAAATTGGACCTTTCAAAAGACAATAAATAATTGGATTTGTAGATTATCATTTGACAATGCCTCCAAGTCTCTCCAAAGTTCATGATGTTTTCCACGTATCACTGTTAAGAAAATACATGCCTGACCCAATGCATGTACTCACTTATGGAGAAATAGAATTGGATCCTGAAATGTCTTATTGTGAAGATAATATTAGGAATTCATGATACTAGAGAACAAGGTTTAAGATACCAAAAAGACACGTCTTATATGTTTTCTTTGGAGAAACCATAAAATGGAAGAGGAAATGTCGAATAATGAGGAAGATATGGTGAGGACCCACCTGAATCCTTATATTTTGTAGTATTATATAAATTTTGAGGATAAAATTATATGATTAATGGAAGAATTTAACAACCTAATCTTCTACGTTACATTTAACTTTGAATAATACAATAAAGTGTGATGTACGCAACACCGAGTTCCAGCACACTACAACGTATCAAACCATCCATTTTAGAAGCATTTATTAATATTAATACCCACTTTTTGAAATTTGAGAAATTTTATTTTTCAAATTGGACTTCATTTTCTTTATTTGCAATATCGAAATTACTTTTGGGTGAATTTTTTATACTTTTCTGATTACTTTCATAATTTTATGAATAGTGAAAAATACTAAATTATAATTAAAAAATCTTTTTTTATCGAAATAGTTTATTTTGTTAAATTATACATTTTAGATTTTTTAAAGTATCAATATATTATTTTTTCATCGTTTAATATTATATAGTTCATTGGATGTAATTTCACATTTAAATTGTATATAAACACATGTCAATCTTTTGATAGTTTTTACTTCTTAAAAACCTACTTTTTGGTTTTAACAACTTGATTTATTTTTAAATTAATTTTTGTAAAATCTATGAATTCAATTCGAAAAACGGATTCCATATTTGGAATCAGAATTTCCAAATTGTGTCAATAGGTACCTTTTATTTTTAGACATCATGAATAATGACTTCATAAAATATTTTATTTATAATGATTAAAAGGTAAATCATGTAAATAAGGGTAATATATAATATTATAATAAAGTTAAATTATCTTAACACATGTACTATACCTATTGGATAATATATACGAGACCATTGGCATCATTGGGTTGATTTGTGGACCCCATTAAGCCACTAGTAAGTCAATGTGACACATTATAAAAATTAATTTAATGTTAAGGAAAATTTAACAAAAACATATATATTTTTGTAAAAAATTTATTATAAGGGTTTATATATGTTATATTTTAGACTATAAATATTTCTAAATAACATAAAAATATTTCCTACATCATGGTATTTTCTTTATAATTTTTAGACATACAATATATACATTTAAATATGACACAATAATGATGCAATATTTTCTTTTTTAATGAATGAATCAAATAAATGATATGATAAATATAAAAATAAAGTTATTTCCAAGTTTTTCATGAAATCCACGATATTTATAACTAAATATAATTTATATGGGTGAATAAAAATATTTTTTACAATGTAATAATGTTTTTATGACCATCACAAAAACCAAATAAAAAATATTATCCAAATTGACTCAATTGAGTTTTAAAAAAAACTTATTTTTTTTTAATTTATAAAATATTTCATAAAATATAAGGATATGACAAAGGACATATATAATTATATAAATTTCATTAATTAACCACTATAGGTTCTCTTGTATTATTTTAGTAATTTTATTAACCTTGTATTATAATAATAAAAGAAAACATGGTAAAAATTAAACTATTTAACATAGAGTTAAATTTAAAAGATAATGTTAGTATAGTGACATAAACATTAATAAAAAATATTGGTTGTGATTTTTTCTACACATACCCACCTTAGACTCTAAATAAATCTTTTTTGAGACATTAAAATAGAAAATTATTTTATAATAAATTAATATTTCAATCTTTTCGTGATGGGCTTATCACCTCTCTTATAATAAAGTACTTCCTCTTTCCAAAATTCACAGCTCCAAAACCATTTATATTTCCCAAAAACTTGTCAAATAACTTACCAACAAACCTCACTTTATCCCAGAGGCCTTACCTTCATCAAAAATCCAACCTAAGAATCCCCTTTGTTAAAATTAAAAGGAAGAACATGAAGAATAATTTATTACTTCATCACCTCATTCAAAGTTCTTTTCTTATTCCACTTCCCCTTTAATTGTTGTTTACATAATAAAATATTAAATACATTACCTTATACGTATTTAATTTTATTGTAAATATGTTACAACCTTATTCATTATTCTATCCATCACATGAAAGACAAAGTCACCATACATGCATACGTACGACATATCATCTCCATGTCGTGGTGTAGTTCGTTATTCAACACGTCATTGTTTAGATGGTTATAATAATGAGTATAAATGATGTAAAAAATAAATAAAATGTCTTATTTTTTTATATATAATATAACATCCAATTACAAATGATTTCACCACTAATATAATATTATTTTCGCTCCTGAGTACGTACGGCTTACCATCTCCACAAAGTGATTGGATTTCATTCTCCATCATAACTAGTAAAGAATGATCTTCATTAGATTTTTAAAAATAATGATTATGAACATAATATCATTCCAGATATGACTCAAATATATCCAATAGATAACAAACATGACTTATGAATCTAAATATATAATGGAAAACAAATAATTTAATACCAAAATCAATGATACTACTGAAATATCAAAAACAAATAAATATTAGAAGATCATATATGATATCATATTTATGTATTTGGTTCTTGTATAATTTAATAAATTTTATTTCACCAATATACAGAAGGTTAACATTTTCTCGAATAAGGAATAATACAATGTAAGGGTTAATTTTACAATCTCATTATTATCCATGATTGTTTATATGTATGTATCTACTGGGAAATAATTATCATCCTCGTGTTTCTTAAAAATGTATTTCAAAACATTTTTAAATTTTCCTAGACTATGATTCTAATTAATTTATTACCTTTTTTACTTTTAATAAAATGTTTTTAAATGAATCTTTCTGTCATTTTCCAGACAAGTTAATTTATGACATTTTCAGAAAATCAAGGAAATAATTTTTTTACATATATGGTGGGTGTGGCTATTTTCTATCATTGTAACTTCTCCATTGCTTCCCTTATAATCATATAAGAATATTTTCAAAATAAAATTGGTCTATTCTTTTATATTATTTCAAAATAGAATGGTATTTTTGTCTAAAATAGTTTTCATTTCATCTATATCAACATCCTTCATTAGATATTATGTTATATTGAAGTTGATTTATTGTGATACAATCTTTCATATTGTATTGAAGATTTTGTGATATGTTTTACTATAGATGTGTTTCTTATATGATTCATTATTTATGGATAAATTATTGACATTTCTTATGCTAGTTTTAATGTGAATTTTTATGTTACATTTCATCATTTTCATATGAGGAATGCATTGAACATAGTAAGTGATGGGTGAGGCCCACTATAGCCGCTCGATGCATCTATAGGTCTCATGAAATAAATTAGTGTCTTCGCCTAAGGCCTTGACAAAATTTTTATTTATAGTACTGGAATAAGGCCTTTACTATGTGGTTATGATGTCTGGAATTATGAATTCCATCATTATAAAATTTGCTATTGATATTTTATGTGATTATTCAAGAACTATAATATTGATGTTAATATGTAAATGGAATTATTTGATTTATAATTTCCATATAATAATAATGTTTATGTTTAGAAGTCTTGTTTTTTAGTCTTATACGTTGCATTAAATATGAATGCTTATATATGAAGGTTTTCTCTATATTTTTATCCTTATTAAGAATCTATGATCACCCCTTTCTATCTTTTATTTTTCACATAATTTAAATAAGTATATTATGATTTGACATGTTAGGATAATATAGGGATATGAGTGGGTTCAAAGGATACACAATTATGTTTTTTTAATATCATAATTTAATATAAAACCAATGTATGTATCTAGTACTTCCAATGCTTCTGAACTAATTGGTCATTCAAGATTTAATCCCTCATGATCATTCCAATGTTATCTAATAAAGAACTAACTTTGTGTAACTAGGTTCCTGGAATTATATACTGATTATTTTGATAATCATCCATGCATTGGATTTTCCCACATGTGTTTTTCCTTGTACAGATGGTCGACAACTTTGACGATGTCCTTGGTGGGCTGGGGACTAGTGGGGATTCAAGTAGTTATGATGTACATGGTATGATTCAACATCGTTTAAAAATCTTACTGTATGTAAAATTCAGATTGGGTTTTTTGTGGATGAGATCCATGTGCTTTTACTTTTATGTTTTAGTTGGGAAACTATTCTGGCCAATTTACTTTTCTGTTTTTTACTGTTGCTCTGGGGTTATCTTTGTGGAATTCATACCCATTTACTCAGTGTTTTAAGTTCAAAAGTTTCATTGTGATTTGTCCATTTGAATATTTACATAAACAAATTCCTCACCTTTTGGAATAATTTAATTCTTTGTTAGACACCAGCCCCATGCCTTTGGGAGGTGGTCATGGGGTAGTCATAGAATGAGCCCTAGGGGACGGGTCATGATATAGTGTTATGGTAGGAAGGTTGGTTTTACTCTTTCTTTGTGGAAATGGTGTTATGTGTTTTCAGATTAGATTTCAAGATAGGGAACCCAGTCTTGGTAGAGTGACTAATGTATCCATAAACCAAGACAGTGATTTCATCTTTTTTGACTTGGCACATTAAACCAATGGTTGCCTGAATATTAAAAGAATTGAGTGCGTAATAAATTTATTTTTGAGTCAGACATAACTCCCCATGTATAATCTATTTAATGTGGTAAATATTTTCCAGTTTTATGATGCTTCCAGAATGGAAGCCAACCATGATTTTTGGGTGTCACTATGAGGATGGTCCACCGAGCGATGAGTCATTGGTGTAGGGAACATTTCTAGAGATACCACCTCCCAGTGGTGAACTAGTGATACCACCACATAAAAGTAGCAGCTCCTATCAGCAATACCAGTAGAGGATGCACATAGTCTTAATGCCTTTCATGTCGTCCATCGGTATAGAACTTCTAGGTTCTGAGGCGAGACAGATCCCTTGAGAGCTAGGTATTGTCTAGAGATCATTATGTGATTGTTCCTCTTAGTATGGACACCATCCAAATAGATGGCATTCATGGATGTGAGACTTCTTCGGGGAGCACCGTGGAGATGGTGGAGGCTGATGAATCATATGGATAGGGATCCAGATGACTCAGATAGTGGAACCTGTGATAAACAGGCCACCATAGTGATGGTGGAGGCCAATATAAGGGGAGGCGCAGGTGGTGGCGCGTGTTGGGGCAGCCAGACAGCATGAGGAACCTATAGAAATTTCCATGGGTTGTGAACATAGACACTGGCTTGAAGGATAAAAGAAGGCTATACCAAATGAAACACAAATACATGTCACATGGTGAGACCCCATGGAAACTTTTGTGGGGAAATTCACGTCGTGGCTGACTGCGTTTAATGCGACAGTAGGCCTTGATGACTAGAAGAGGACGTGACAACCATCACATCTGGGTGGAAAAATGGCTCACTACAGTGAGTCAATCCAGTCTGGTCTAGAACCGGTGGGTCTTTTAAGGTGGGACTTGTATTGGATGCGATCAAATAGGTCTATCCAAGAAAGACAAGACCTGGACCCAAAGGACCCCTTTTTACCAAAAAAACCATAAATCACAAACTTTGTGTCTGTTTAACAAGTTGTTTTAAGCCTTAGGACCCTTGCGATGGGGAAGTACTTTTGAGATACACTAAGAGAGTTTCTATGAATGTCGGTGTATAGTGTATTTCTTGAGGAGTATGTGATTATGGAATGAGAGTTCTATATATGGAATCCTCTACTGGCAATAAACTAGAAGCTATGGAATTACCTAGATGGAATTTCTTACCCAGACATCATGTCTTACCTAGAATATGTTTCTTTTCAACACATTATTTGTTACTAAGATCGATTTGGAACCCCTTATCCCACCAGGGTGTGGGTCCCATATACTTTGATGACACTCTATGTCTTAACAATACATCGGGTGTTACATACATTTTGTGTATTACTTATACTCCATGTGCTATTGAAAATAGGTGTGTTTCCATGCTATGTGTGTTTCTACATGAGGGTATTATGAATTATTACGAAAATATTTTTACATTCCATATACCTATACTTGGTTTGATATTTCATTAATAAATCTCTTTATTATACCTTTTCGATGTTACACATCGTGTACCTCATTGGTAGTATACTTGGTACATTTGATAGAGATATTCATTGTGGTGTATTTCATGTGTTTCTTTTTGGTGTACTTCAAGTGTTTCTTTTATGGTTTACTTCAGGTATTTCTATATTGGTGCTACATTTCAGGTTTCACTAGCCCTACTGAGTATCGTTTTACTCACCCCTTTGCATGATTGTCCCACACATTCTCTTTCTTTTGCAAATGATCAATAGCTCTGACAGAGTCCTTGGTGGGCTGGAGATAGGTGGTACATCAGGGAGGTTCAACTGAGGCAGTACAATTTAATGATGTTCAGACATCTTAATGTACCTACCTTATTAGGTAGTGTTTTTTGCAGACAAGGCCCAAGAGCTTATACTTCTCTATCTCAGTTGGGCCTATATTCTGGCACATTTTATTTTTATTTTTTCCTGACTATTTTTGGTTTTCTTAGTGGCATAAAAACTTATTTACATAGTGTTTTATGTTCATCACTTTTCATGGAGACCTATGCATGTGTACCGGTACATAGAAATGTACCTCCCCATGATAGGATATACCAATTCTGTGCAAGTAACTAACCCCTGCACAATGGGAGGTGGGTTTGGGGTATTCAGAACATGAGACCTAAGAGATGGGTAGAGACTGTATTAGGGGCAATTACTTTTTTCATTTTTGAACTATTTTCGGTTGGTAGACATGAAAATAGGAATGTTTCAACATATGGTTAAAATCCGAGATAGGGACTGATCACCCTATGAATGTAAAATGACCATGTGTCCATGGATAACAATTATTATTATTTCGTTTCGATATTATAGTTGATATGATTTCAGCTCAAGTGATTGGTTTAATTTACACTGTTTACAGATTTATAGAGTTTATGGTATTTTACCCTTGTCCTGTTAAGGTGATGATCAATCATTAGATGCATCAAAATATGCACATAGGGATTCAAATTTCATGCAAATTCTATGCCATATTTATGCATTCCTAGATCTCCTCTTGATATGATCGAGTTCCAAGAATGTAATTCCATGTTGATGTGTTTATTAGCATTCCTATTGGTATAACCTTCGTGGGTGTTAATATTCCTTGGTACTTTGCCTGTATTGTTTCATCCTTGTGTATGATTGTTGTTATTACATGATGGTTGTGTCTTGATATAATTTATTTCATTAGATAAATATATTATTTTCAATTATATGGGAGTTGAACATCACATTTAATGTGAATGGGTGCTTTCTGGATTAGTAGATGGCCGCCAATATGACTGGACTGTTCAACAATTTCATTTAGTATTATTAAATTTCTTTAAATGTGTAGGGTTTGGAAATTGATCATTTAAAGGTGTACTCAATTTTAGAACCCCATGAAATGGTAGATAAATCTTTATTGATTTTCCTTTGAATAGAATCATGATCATTTCCACAAACATTGTTTCTTTATAAAAAGCATATATGATGATATTTTAAGCCTAATGAATTATTTTAGTGTGACCTAGTGTTATGATCAAGCACTTTTCCTTCATAAATGTTTAGAACGTGGTAGGTAGCATAATTATAACATTTATGCATTACTAATGTAAATACTTTTGAAATATATGGTGCACTTTGGGTACCGTTGTCCCTTGTTGGACTCCTACTTTTTAAATGAACCAATTTTTTAGATGTATTGACATTGTATCATTGACATTTGAATCAAACATGAGAATTGGGAATTACTCATTTTCAGTAGATTGATCATGCCTTGGGAGTGGTTAGGTTCATTTTTGGTAAATTAACCCTCTCCTCTCTATAATAATGGATTACATGGAACATCATCATCTATGATAAGTATCTTAATACATATTTGTGGTCCCATAATAGTATTCATTGATATACACAGTAACTGGTTAGTGATTAATGTTTTGACAAACTAGTTGATTTCGATGGAATCATTGAGGCTTGTACTGTTGATTGTGGTCTTAGTTCATATCTGATGTTGAGTGATCTATGATAAATTAAATCAACTTTGTTTAATTCATGGTATGGACATCTCAAACTCTACTATTTTGAAAACACCAGTCCTTTTGGTTTTTTATTTCATGGAAATTTTTCAAAAAATTTCATTTATAGTTGTTTTGACCATCATGATATTGAGTGGCTAGTCAATATTTTATATTGATGATCATCACACCTCTAAGGTGGGGATTGTAATTATTGTTCTTATAAATATGTTTTTTCTTTGGTAGAATGAATATAACTTAATAAGACAATTGAAAAATGCTCATCCTTTTTCAAATTCCCTGGATTCTTATAAACATTAAATCACATCTAGGCTTAGTTAACAAGACATCATTGGTTTTGATGTAGGTGTATGAAAACATTGAGAAAAATTTTTGTTGTTGGGTGGATTTAGTGGTTACTCTTGAATGATCATGGGATGCCTCCATTACTAAAGGATCAATGATTAGTTAATGGTGGGGTATTGGAAGGTTATGCCGAGTTTCTTCTATGAAATTAACAAATAGTGGTTCATATTATTTTCATTATGGTATTATTATAAAATCTTCTTACATTACTATGTTTTAGTGATGATCTTATCCCCTTTAATGACATCATCCTTGATGCACTAATAGTTTGTTAGTCTTATTTAATGATAATGTTTCAAAATTATTGTTCTGGTTTGTTTGGTTTTTTTGTTGTTACATACTAAATGAAAGGTTCTAATTTAGGCTTGGTTATTTTGAGTGACCCAGGGGTTCCAATGTAGATATTCATTTGATGGATTCCATAGAATCAACTGTATTCCATGACCTGACACCCAAGTGGAGGTCACTCTGGGCTCAGTCAATGTTCTAATGCAGGTAGGTTGGTTTTGTACCAATTTCTCTCTTATTGTCTTAGGAATGTAGACTACATAGGATAGTTTCTTATACTGTATTCATTTAAATATGATGACATTATAGACCTATTTTTGGGCTTATAGATCATATTTAAAAATGGGGTGATGAATTTAGTTGTCTAGATTGGGGTTATAACATTTTTTGGGTTGAGGCATGACATTTTAAAATTGGTCAAGTGATGGTTTGACGAAGGATAATCAATACATGTTAGGTAAGGGCTTCGGTGAATGTTCTCATTGTAATTTTTATGTTCCATGGGATATGGAATTATTGTTTATTTGGAAATTTTATAGCCAGCTAAGCCTTGTGTTTTCAAGAATGGTTAGTTGGAGGTTGCTCGACTTGAATCTTATTAATCAACAATGATGTTCGGTGCGAACTAACTGCTTGATCACATCAGTAACACTCCAAAAGAATAATTTTTTATTGTAAAATGGGTATATTCTCTGCTCTTAATGTCTTCTATTACTCTAGTCTAGTAAATTATTGAATTATCATTGGGTTATGGAAAATGAAACGTTACTATTTTCATGAGACGTCATGACCCCTATAGGTTGGGTGATGTTTTTTAACCTCCTAAATGAATCATGGGGATGATAATTCTATGGTGGGAAGGTTTTAATTCCTCGTGATTTCAGACCGAAAAAAATCTAGTGGAATTTAGTTTTTTACCATTTAATGGATGATGGATTTTTAATATTGATCTTCGGTAATATTTTTACCAGGGTAGACACTAGGATGTGTCTTTTAATTAAATTTTAATAAATTAACTAAAATATAAATAGATATAAATTTATAAAGAAATGTTTAATCATATTTATAATAATGGTAATTTTATTATTTTTATTATTTAGGATTAAAAAACCTATGGGGGGTCTCCCCTTCCCCCTCTCCCCTTGTGTGCGACATGAACCTTGGATGAATCCCCTTCCCATGAGATTACCTCCTCTCAACTCCCTCATGGAATGCCATCTCCAACGTTTTTCATCCATATCTCCCATGAATATTCCTCTTAAGGTCCTCCTCTATCCATTCTCTCCATTTCAAGCCACTATTCTATCTATCCATCACCATATAAGGTGAGGCTAAACCCTATGGTTATCAATTTGTTTTATGTTTTCTTACATCGAATTGTCGTACGAATGGCCTCTCGGGTCATGTTCATTAATATTCTCAAAAATGCAGCTGATGGATAAGTGGTTAAAAGTGTTTCAATCTTCTCACCAGTGATTCCATGTATTTTTTTCTATGTTATTAAATACCTATCAATTTAGTATTGGTTATTTTCTGATTTATGAGTTCCTTGTATTTTTTCATTAAGTTCTTTGAACCATTCCATGTGTTTTTTGGTCTTCTACAACAAATGTGATGTGTTTCAAGTCAATACGGTTGTTGTCGCCGCTTATGGTAAGTGTTTTAAATCCATTACATGGTTGTTTCCTATTAATTTAGGGTCTTAAATGTGATTTCAATTACATAGATATTAATATTTAGCGTGTTTTTCATTTTTAAATGAATTTTTATTTTTACTAATGTTTGTTGTGGGGTTTGAATACTTATGAGGAAGTCTACACATATACTAAGGTATTTATGTATATAGTATACATATATATCTTCAATGTATGTATTCTTTAATGGAATAGTAAATTGGTTCACTGGGTAGTGGATATATATATTAATTTAAATTTATGATCATGCATGAGTGTGATCCAGTTTCGGGTGGTCGATGATAAATCTTTCTTCTACAAAGTGATGAATCGTTTCCTCTCTATGATAGGGTTTTTTACATACCCCTTCAATTTTAGTAATTCATTTTTTATTAGTTAATTCACCATTATTAGTTTTTTATTAATTTAGTTTGGTTATCAGTTCAAAATATTCCTTGATAGTTTTAGTGATATGTGGAAAAGTGATATATATATTGTTTGATAACAAAATAATTTTTCTTGTAATAATACCCCTCCAATAGAGGTGTGGTTCAATCATGATTAAAATTTATTGATTGAATTTCATTTTTCATGGATTATTGCCTTTAAATTTTAATTATTATTGAATTATAATTGATGAATGAAATTTTTTGGTTATTCATAACATATAATGTAGTTTATATGATTCAATGAGTAGAAAATGGTTGAGTTCAATGGAAAGGATGTAATGAATTAAAAAAGTTTATAGATTTCATTAAGGGTCACAAACATTAAATCTTTGAAACTTTTACTATAAAATCAACAATACTTTTTAAATTTGTTTTTGCTAGAATGGCCTTTAGTAGTGTAGAGACCCTAAGCCTAACGTACATGAACATTACATTACTTTTGTGGAATAATTAGTACATAACAAAAACACACACTAAAGGATCGTAATAGTTTAGTGTATTTGGAAACTCGGAACGTAATCTTCTAATCATGGTGAAAGTTCTTCAATATCTCCCATAAAGGTCATCCCTTTTTTTTTACCTAAAACCTTTCTTTATATCTTGGGGAAAAGAAAACATAAAAGGGTGAGCTCAAATGCTCAGTAAGGGTAAACAAAAGAAATATCAATCACATAATTTTCATAAGAACATAACTTTTTTGGAAATCTTAACCTGCAAAAGAGAGCATAATTTCATAACATGGGATAAATCATAGTAGTGAAATGAAATCATAACTTAAAACATTACTCATTGTGGCATACACACATAATCATATAGAATCATTTCTTGTTAGTCAAGACTCATTGTCAAGACTATCTTAGTGGACAAAGTCCCTTTCTGAATCGAGTAATCCTCGTTTCAGTCCTGTTTCACTGAACCGGTATAACCTACCATTCCAGCCATGTCTATCTCATGAGATATAAAATCTTTACCCAATGCATTGGAGGGAGATATAGGTCCCACCCATCTCATAATGAAACCATTCTTAGGTGTGCCACAAAATCATAAATCATACATCATTGCATAACCCATGTAATAAAAATGGGATTCTTAAACAACATGACATCATAAAACCATTAATATAAGATAAAGGAATTCATAAACATAATTCCATCACAACATAGTCAAATCAATGTAAAAATATGGATAGAAACAGAACCCTTTATTATCTTAGATGGAAAATAATTTTGATAAAACACTTGAAATGAATTCTTGAGGAAAATATCCTTTCTTCTTCAAAATCAATTTCTTTTCACAAAACATCATACAATTTTAAAAGAAAGAGATTTTATTAAAAATAGTCATGAAATATTTTGGAGGAAGGTTCATGAAAATAAGGCTTTATAAAACCGTAAAAATCCGTTCGTGCCGTATAAAAAAAACATTCTTCTCGTACTTTTGTCGGAAAAGTCAAAAAGTACCTCGTATAAAAAAACGACAAAAGATTCCTTTCATATCTTTTACTAAAAACTCACCGAAGGGTAAAATTGGATTTAAACAATTGTAGGTGGGTGGAAATAATATTACATATTTAAGAAACTTGGATTTGGATGATAAAATACACCCCAGTAAATACCAAAGTATAAACAATCTCGGATAAAAATGAGATTGTGATATTTCCCTTACCTTAGGTCCGATTAGCTTTGTTCGTGTCCGAAGCTCATGTATAATGGTTTAAATAATGTTATTGACTTATTCCAGAATCATACATATTTATATGAGATCATATATGGTCATATTATTAGCTTCTTGTTAGTATTATTTCATTGTTACTTGTTACTTGGGTCTTTATAACTTTTTGTTCTTATGCGTGTTTTGTCGAATAAATTCTTATTCTTATCTTTAGGTTATAGATAATTAATTTCCAGAATGGTATTAGTGTAGTATATACCATATTCATTCATTCAATTAATTTATATAATCATTATGAAATGAAGATCATGTAGAACGAGTCGCATCACATCGTGGAGACGGTATTCCGTACGTACGCACGAGTGATGATATCGTTCCTATGATCGTGGAATTGTATTGGAGTATATATATATATTATTTCAGTATCAATATTACTTAATAATAATCATATATAGTTACTCATTACACCATTATACCCATCCTTGTAAGGTGATGGTGGAAAAATAGATTACACCACGGCGTGGAGACGGTATTCCGTACGTACGCACGCGCCGTGATTTCTTTTTCCGTAGGATGGATAGATGGTGAAATAGGGTTGTTTCATACTTATAATAACATATCAGTATATGGGTGATACTGATGTTATTACTTCATAATGAAACAACCTAAGAAGAAGAAGTGGAAGAAGAAATAAAGATGAAAGAATTGGTAACGGTAATTACCTCTTCTTTGAAGTGCCTCTTTGAGACCTCCTCTTAGGGCACTAGAATTTGTCTTTGAGGAAGATCAGAACCTCTAGGATGTTGCTAGGGAAGTGGAGAAGGGATTTTGGCAGGGGTTGGCCGAGCATGAGTGCTCAAATTTGTGTGAGGAGGAGGGGGAGGAGGTGTCCTTTTATAGGGGAGGAGAGGGGCACCTTAGGAATTCTTAAAAATATTAATTTATAATAAATCTAACCCCACTTAAAAACCTCCAAAAATGACTCATATTCGAAGATTCGATGACATAGGGTTGTAATCTCATCAACCAATCCAATTTAGACATGTTTGGATTTTATTTTAAACCTTATCAAATAGATTTAACTCTAAGTTAAATAATTTAACTTTTACCGTGTCTTTTTGTTTTCTTTCACTATATGGTTAATAATCTTACTATAACATGCCAAACGAACCCCAAATTGTTTATTATTAATATATATATCCTTATCTAAGTCATTTGGCCGAACCTTAGATTTTTAGGAATACAATAACAATTAATAATATAATATTTGATTTAAAAACTATTTTGTGTCAATTTTGACACTATTTGATATATGATTTTTGTAAAAGTCATAACAGAATTAAATGTTCGAACCAAGTTGATTAAATCAACATTAATATATCATAGTAACCTAGAAAATTAGTGTAATTCATAAAAAATCTCAAATTACATTTATTTTGGTGTTTATCACATCAATTATGTCAATATTTCATTAATAAGATAATTACTGCATCATCATTGTGTCATAAATAAATTGAATTATTTAAAGTCTAAAAATTACATATAAAATATCATTATGTAGGAAATCGTTTTATCTTTCTAATGAATATTTACAATCGAATTTATCTTATGTATAACCCCATATTAAAAATGATTTACTTATTAAACTTTGATTTTAACTATTTTAACCCTTCTTTAAATAAATTAATAATAAATGTCCTAATCTAATCCAAGTGGGCCTAAATGGTCATATTTTATTCCTAAGTTTGTTTTTGGTCGAATTAAACTTGTCCAATAGAATTAGGACATGTTTTTGGGTAATATTAATATCATATTTACCCTTAGTTACCCTATTTACTATTAACCGTGGTAAAAAAAGTAAAAAGTTACTATTCACCAAAAAAATATTTTCATCTTATTGAACCACATTTTAGTCCTTGATATTAACCGTGTCTCTTGGATTTTCGAAATTCCATTCACAGAAGCGGTAAAATTATGTTTTATGAAAAATTCAGTTTTTTTAACTACCACTTAGTAGTTTCACTATTCATCAAAAATTGATGTTTTTCAGAACAATGCCAAAATTTCATCCTAAGCTATATTTCATATTCCGAATTCAAAAATGAAATCTATTTTACCAAATTCCTAACATAGAAGTTGCATTAATGAATTTTATAATTAAATCCCGCTGTTAAAATAAATAGCGTGTTTTTAGGAAACAATATATACCAAAAGATTGACACTTGATTATGTCTGGTTTAAATGTGAAATTACAACCAATGACCAACATTGTATTAAATTGTAAAAATATATTCTAAATATACTTTAAAACCACTCAAATTAATAATTTATCACTATTAATTATTTTGATTAAAAAAAGTTGTTTTTAATTATAATTTAGTAATTTTCACTATTCATCAGAATATGAAAGTTATCCGAAAAGTACCAAAACTTCACCTTAGGCTAAATTCGATACTCCGAATCCAAAAATGAAGTTCATTTTGAAAAATAAGATTTACATAATTTTAAAAAGTGGTTATTACTATTCATAACGACTAGTTTTAATAATATTTTAATAGCACATCGTTGTTTAGTGAAACTTGGTATTGCGTATTACACACGCTATCGAGAAAGGTCGCGATTGCGTGTAATGCAAGGCAAGACAAGGATGCGTGTTGTGCAAGCTCTTTTTGGTGTAGCGTACAACACAAGACATTAATAAAATTAAAAAGAATATTTTTTTATAAAATCTTAGGCTGTTACAAGTAGGATGGCTAATAATAAATGGCATTACATGAATAAACAATGTAGCAATAATGAATTTTTGACTTATAATAAATTGTTTCGATTAAACTATCATGTTTTTTGTGGCCATTGAATATGGAAAAATCTATTTGGGTTGTTCCCTCTGCCTCTTAGCCTCCCCTTTGTGTGGGCCAATCTTAATGAACTATGGTTCCTTTATATAAATTGTGGAAAATTTGACATGTGTTGTATGTGAAACCTTTGTAATGGCAAAAATTGATTAATCTAAAATAAATTAGGAATTGGGTCCCTCATGAAAATGCCTAATCTTTAACATAATGTGTAGTTCCTCCTCTTATTATCATATATGATGTTTTTTTGAATTCAATATTATTGAAATTCAAATGCTACTTGTTTCATGTTACATGAGTACCATTCTGATTAATGATCTCCTTATTCCTTGTTTTGTTCTCCTTTCTTGATACATTTAAATGGTTTGGATGGATTCTGACACATGGTCAATCTTGATTGCTTGAAATGATGAAATTTCATTGATGTAATATTTTAAAGACTTACATTAATAACGCATAAATTATTTATAATTCTAGGATTATGCATGTTGAATTATTTCTTGTTCCCTGGTATGTGGTTTGGACCATCTGAAATGCCTTGTTAATGTTGCTATATTTTTAAATTGAGTTTCATATGTCGGCATGGAATTGATTAAATCTAATTTCATGTATCTTAACACCCGTATCATTCATTCTCTATGATATATATATATATCTTTATTGATGTTTTTAATAATCTCAGAATGGGGATAGAACATGTGTCCTGTATTAATGACTCGTAATTTGAAACTCTGTGCTCGATAGGTTACAACACAACATTCAATGAAATAAATTTTTCAGGCTCATCGAGAAAAGGATTTACTCAGATTTTTTACAATACTAATGGGTGAAACCGGTTTCACCAAGTGCAACCAAAGATGGACCCATTTGAAAATTGGCTACACTATGTCTCGGTTGATACTTGGTCCATTACATGCAATACCAAAGATGGACTCATAGTTACAATCCGTGAGTGATACTTGGACCTTCAAATGGATCACCTTGGATGGGATCGTGGTGTTAAATATAGTTGAATGGAAGTACCATAGAGTAACCTATGGGGCAGGCTCTAACTCCACGTACAAAATTGTTAATTTTTAATACAATGGTGTGAAAAGATTTATTAATACTTCTTATAGAAACCATATGATTTGTGATACTTAACATGTTACATTAGTTCACCTAGTTTTGAAAAATGGATTATCCCACATGCCGAATCACAAGATTGAAGGGGGGGTATATCCTCTTCAATGGTTTTCAATGTTAATATTTCCCCTTGTTAAAATATTTATCATTTCTCAACTATACTTCTCAGATGTTTGGCTTAAAGTGATGAATTTAGAATGGAACATGTGTCTGTTTAGGAAGATTTACCATGTTTCTATCATTAATATTTTTAAACTACGAATTTAATTTATATAGAAAAATTGTTAATTTATATTTCATAGTATAGATTGTGCTTGTCACCATGGGTGTTGGCCAACTAAGACTTATATCCCACACCATTATCGAGAACCCTTGGAACCTATGTAGACCTTAAATTTTTAGTATATAGGTGTTTTGGTGTATTCCTTGTACATTGGATGTAGGATCAATTGACCGAGCTAGATCATGGGATGCTCATGGAGATTTCCCATGGTGATTTTAGATATTTTTCAATGTTTGTTTATTGTATTTTAAAGAATGATGTATTATTTACTACTTTAAATCATGTATAATTAACTTTTCATGAATTCTTCTTATGAATAAACTATCATTGGACACATTTATTAAAATGCTAATTATTTTCTTTTGTCTCTTGTAAATTATTCGTTTACTCTTTCTGCAAAATTTTCCATTATTTATTACATTCAATGTTTTCTTCTACTTATACTCTACCAAACCTATGTGATGAACTGATTAGAGGGTATAGTCTCTTCTATATCACCTCTCAAGACCCTCTATGGTAGTTGGAAACCTTTTGAGAGTGAGGATACACATTTGACGTCATGTGACTGACTGGACCATGCCCCATTTTTTTGGTCAACCCAAACGAGATGTTATATAATATTTTATTTAGAAAAAAATATTGCATTATTTTTCAAATATAAAAAAATTATATCAAAACATTACTATAGAAATATTATAATAATTTATGATTTTTAATATAATTTTAAAAATTATAACTCCAAATATTATATAAATAATAACGATTCATGTATACTCATAACTAAATTTTATGGATAAATTAATGTTTTTTCAGAAACAAAAGACATTTGTACCCCCCCCCCCCCCCATAAAAAAGAGTAACATAATGTCAGAAGATGGGTAAATATGAAGTAGATGTGAATGATTAATTTTCGATGATCAATAGTGGACTATGTTTAATATCATCAATTATATTATAAATGATAGTTTTTTTAATAATATTATCAAATTCATCATGCATTCCGATGAATATTGAAATGAGATCTCTTTTTTTGTGTGAAATGTTAAATTAAATGGCATCTTATATCTATTTGTTTAGAATATGAGTGATGTTATAGGGTTTTAATTGTAGATATGGATCATGTATTATGTCAAAGTATTTGAGTTTTCTTAAATCTAAATCTATAGTTAGTGAGTGTGTATTTCATTTACAAAACTAGAGCATAAATACTTCTAACTGCAACATGTTCAGCTTTGGCAGGGGAAAGTGCTATTAAGTGTTTTCTCTTATGTGACCAAGAAACTAATGAATCATTTAATTAATGTTAAGTTATAGATTCTCTTTTCCTATGAATTATAACAACACCACTATCTGAATACCAAAAAAATTAATTTAAAAGATTTTATAGAATATTTGAAAATTCTTATATACATATTTCCCGTTAGATAATAAAAAATGCATTTAATATATTTTAAATTGGATTATTTTTTATTTACATGATATCTATCACACAATCATATTAAAAAAAATAAATATTAATGAATATTAGTTAACAAAAATAAACTTTCAATCATTCCTCTAAATATATTTTGATTAATAGGTTTCCCAGCATCATCAAGATATATAGTATTTGAGGTTCTAATAGGATTTATAATACTTTTATTATTTTTGAATTAAAATTTTATAAGATGATATTTATTATAATTATATTGAGATATAAAAGGCTATTTTGATTTTTGTCATATTTGAAAACCAAAAAAATGTGTCATCTGAACCATCGTACTCATTTCAAACACAATTTTCAAAAGATCCTAAAAGTAATATTTTAATGATTGTTGAGTTCATCGGAATATAATTCCATCAACAGAAATAATTACAATCAAGAAATTTTTATTAACATATTTTATAAAATGTTGTGGATTTGTAGCTCTAATCATAAATTTTTTTTATAAAAAAACTAATATTAACCTATCATACATGGTTTTAGGGAAATTTTTACGTCCATGTAAAGATTGTTCATATCGATACTCATATTCAGTATATTTATTATTTTAAAAAATATGGGTTTTTAAATATAAAATTCATTCTGAACATTTAAATTAATAAACCCACACATTCAATCCATTTGAAAATGTTTAAAATTAAATAATGTTGTAATGATAAATAGTATTTTGATAGCTTCTAGTCTTTGTAGAGGAGCATAAAATTATTCGTAATATATGAATTTTTTTATTATAACCCTATTCTAGCATGACATAATTATTTCTAAAAAAATATTACATTTAAAACAAAAAAACATAGAAAACCCCATTTTACATCAACAATTGATGTTTTTTGGGATTTTCAACCATGGTCTTAAATTTGTTCCTCTCAAATTAATTATGATCATCTTGAATTGTATTAATATAATCTGCATCACCAAATTCATAAAAATGATTCATAGGATTGAATTGTGATAACAAATATATATCTTCAATTTCATTTCTTAGGGAACTTTTTGTTTTAACAAGTTGATCAACATCTCTAAAGAAACTCTCTCTAGGATGATTCCTTATAAACAACCAGATTCCTTATTTGTGAAGTGTTTGTTCATCAACGTAAGATAGATGATATTTATGAGGAATAACTTTAGAAATTACTTCTTGATGTATATACTTATGAAAAAATCCTTCTAAATATGGATGGTAATCATTTGAAGAAATAACATAAAAGAAGGATGTAGGTTGAGGTTGTTTAAAAAAGGGCTAGTTTCATCAAAATCAACATGTACAATTTCCACCATAGAAAAATAATTTTAAGTAAAAACACCATAAGATTTTAAATTAATTTAATAACCTAAAAATGTTCCTTCATCTAATTTTGGGGTAAAATTATGTAAGTTATCTTTAATATTCATAATAAATACATTTCAACCAAAATCATTGATATAAGATACTTTTGGATTTCTATCTTTCCAAAACTCATAGGAAGATTTATTACGAAAATTTAATTCAAAACATGAATTATAATATACCATAAAGTAATAAAATCTTAAACATTTTTTTTGCAATTTTGTATTAAGCCAAAATTGTTATGGTCATTTATGGAATACTTCTATTTCTTCATTTAACAAAATCATTTTTTGAGTTGTTATAAGTGCATAAAATATATGTTCTATAACATTATTTTTATAAATTTTTTCAAAGTCATAATTTTAGAATTTTGTACCATGATCAGCATGAATAGTTATCATGGAGTGGTTTTCCAATTTTTAGCCCATGCTACAATAGATTAAAAATAACCAAAAGCTTCATATTTATTTTAGATTACATTAACACACTTATATCATGTATAATCATCCCCTGAGGAATTTAAATAGTATCTTCAACCAATAATCAATGTTTTTTTTGAAAGTGTATGTCAATGTTCACTATATATAAATCGTTCGAAGTAGAGACATTACTAGTATATATAATACCTGACTTATGCATCTTACCGAATTAAAAAGGGTGATAGAAATCTGAAATATCAAACATTAGTTCTATTAGATTGTTAAAAATCCATTTCTTATTCAATTAGGATATGTATCTTCAATTATAGTTTCCTAAAATTATATTCAATAATCAATATTTAACATCCATTACAATATGGAATGGAATGTCTTGGATCCTATGGTCGTCTATGTTATTTGTATAGACACTGTCACAAGGATTGAGAGAAATAATACATTCATCATCAGAAATATGTTCAAAAAATTAATCATTCCTAAAACTCAGATGTTAACCATAATTATATAATTTATTTGTACCAATATGTTTGATATTTATACCCTTAACAAATAAATAATTTTTTTTAAAAGTATAAGTCTTTCCAAATCCAGTAAAATGTGGGAAATGTTTTTTATTTAGTTAATGAAAACATTATTTAAAACTAGTAAATTTTGATAAATGGTTTCTAAAACTATGGACATCAGATTTTTATTTTACATCTAAATTATCACTTAAATACTAATTTTAATGGTTCTTAACAGTTTTTAAAATTTCCATAAAATAATTATTTACTTGTGGTACTTTATAAAAAATAACTATATTCCTATTTTTGTAACCTTCATTCTCAGATTAATTATCAAAAGAATCACCATTAATGGAAATCCAAGAGATTTCTTCCATTAAGACGTTATTTATTTATGATTTGTAATTTATTTTAATAAGAATTTATGAATTAACAGTATTTCTATCTTTTCTCTTCATATTTGGACAATATGGTATTATGTTTCCATCATTCCTACATTCATAACAAGTTACTACATCTTTCTTATCAGATTTATCCTTAACAAATTTTCTAAAATGATATTGAAAAAATTTCAACCCCACTATTTTTTTCATTCTTCTTTAGAGATGGATAAATTATTTTTAGAAGTTAATATGTTCATTGATTAGATTGAATAATAAACTTATTCATTCAAAAATATTGGATGACTTTCTCTTCTAATTGAAATTTGGTAGGTATGTTATATTTCATAGAAAACAAAACAACACAATTTTTATTTTTATTTTTCTCATCATCTCTTTTGAGACTATAATCATAATTCATACCAGTTCCAATAAGATCATTCTTGGTATGAACACTCAACTACAATATTTCATCAACATTAGTCCTCGTTGATACCCAATCACTATGTATGATATTTATTATATCCTCAATAAGGATTTAATCATTAAATACATTTTATACATCATATTATATACTGTTCATAATCATCATAAACAACTGGGGCATATTTATAATAAATTTATATAATGAAAACCAAATTCTTGATAATATGCTCTTAAAATATCTCTCCTGGTATCAAGTACCATTGATTTTCCAATTTGTGTGACTTCTAGTATTTTTCAGAAACTTTTAGCAGCTTCACAAGATGGTGTTTGACAATAATTTATTCTTTTTATAGAACATTGAAAACTATTCCAGTGTCTATATTTTAACTAATATTGCTATTTTTATGATTTGTAAAAGTCTTAACATCTTGATCACTAATTTTAAAATTTATTTTTAACATGATAAAATTTTCAACCCATGTGTTGCTAACATTAATCTTTTTTCATATCCCTCCATTACTTATAATTATCACCATAAAAAATTAGTTATCATTTGGTATTAATATTTTCTACATAAATGAAATTTAAATATCCATCATAAAAAATAAATACTCATTACACATGTATATGTATGTGTAAATTTTTTTATAAACGCAATGATTATATTAAAACATTAACAAGCATTGAACGGAAATGATAGTAAAAACTATCAATTATTTGAGCAGTTTAATCCTTCTCTAATACCCATTGATGATTCAATTTATCTATGAAAATGATAATGGTCACAAGAGTATGCTTAGTTGACTAACACAAAAGAGGGGTGATGAATTGTAATTTTAAAAACATACATTAAAATAAATACACTAAAAAAAAGAAATAACCTTTAATTTGTATTGTTAGACTCAGTACATAGTCAGATGATCGAAATCATAGAATCATAATGGTCAGATTATATCAAAGTAACTATAAGAATCATTTTGGATCCAGTTTACATCATATCTTAATCACAATGAATAAAAACAATTAAAAGATTAGTTATTATCATAATCGGATTAATATAGATAAAAAATAGAATATATAGATGAATATGATGGTTCAAATTCTATTAATATTTTCATAATAAAATAATCTATTAACAAACATGTTACCAATTGAATTCAAAATAAATAATTACTTTCATGTAATTAAAACTAATAGCACCTTTTAACCTTAATAGTATGGTAGTATATATCTTAGACTAAAGGAATCCATAGTTTTATACATAAAACATGGTTTATCACTCCATTCCATGGATCTCCCTCTATATTATGATCATAAGGGATATTTCTTCCTAATCATGGAATCCCATGATACTATGATGTACTATGTCATACTATCCGCATATGGCCTTGGTCAAAATATATGATTCTCCATATTCATATCCCTATAATCCCTTGATTTTTATGATGACCGTATTCATATTACAATGCAAAATTTTAGGCAACATTACATGTTTTACTTAAAACTAAAAAACTCAAAACAATAAAAATTACCTAGAAATAGATTTTTTTGCTATGAAATCTCCATATCTCTTTTAAAATGAGCAAATTACAGTGAATCAATCAAAAAGTAGTACCTCCAATCTCTTCTAAATACATGGTATTTATATGCATCCTTCAAAAGTTCCTCCTTATATCCTCGGGGCTATATTTCTCTAGGTCTTTCACAATAACAAATATGAATAACATTGATAGATCAAATCTATCTGGAATAACCAATGTTATGATCTCACATTTGTTTACACCATTATAGTGTAAAATTTCTTCCTAAATTTAGAAATAATCCTTCCAAATGTGATTATAAACAAAGACTCATTTAAATGGACTTCTTTAATTAGGTCATTATGATGACCCTTATGAGTCATTGTAATGTTATCAGTATCCATATTAGTCTAATTGATAAGAGAATTTTATTAAGAATTTAATGAATAAAATTATAACATCTCTTTCTAATAATGGTGATCTTGGTAAATTGGACACATACACATTATGATCGATGTAATGAAGAATTTACTTTTTATACTCAAAATCAATTAACATTAATCAATGTATGGAAAAATTTATGGTTTTCTACAAAGCATTCTAAAACACATTTGAACAACAATGATAGTAAATCTATTTTACGTAAGGTGTTTTAATTTCCAAAAATAAATGAAGGGAAAAGTGAGAAATATAAATTTTTACTCAACAACCTCCTAATGTTCTATCATCTACAACATCATATACACTTCATCATTTTTTAGCATTATGATCACTCTTTATTTAGCCTAATAAGATGTATGATATAGTTCATTAATAAAATGAAAATGTTTCTCATAATAATTTTTTAGACTTACCTATGTTTGTTTTATGGTCTTTCTTGTACTCTCATAATGAATACTCAGGTTTCTCAATCTAGTCATTTTGGGTAGGTTTCTATGACTTCTCCATAATCCTCTGGTTTTATCTTTTGGGAACCATTTATTACCAATTCCTCTGTTAATTATAGGTTTTTAAGATATTATATACAGCTCAAAACCTCTTCATAAAGAATTATTTATTATTATTATCGAATTTTTTTTCCTTAATAACTAATTATGGAATATGGGACTCAAACTATATAAAAAATATTTTTTAGAAACATAATAAAAAATATAGAACCATCAGTTCAATTATATTATACTTCAATCCGTATAAAAACATTGTTCACTACTAAAATAATGTCGAAAAATATTTTTTATTTAGGATACGGTATAACTCATATCACTCCCTATACATAAAATATTTCAAAAATAAATTATTGTTTGTTTGGGAATTTCATTTCTTTTTGAAATTACACTTGTGTGTTGACAGTCTGGGAAGTGTTTAGAGAACATTAGGAATCCATAAAAATTTAATTCCAAAATTAAATTGATTAAAACAAATTCTATTCTATTATTATAGGTCTAAAATATTTTCCACATATAAGTTTATGACAATAATAAAGAACAATTTTAATTTCTTCTTCTAGGATACAAATCATAATTACTTGATCCTTATAAATTTATCTTATATAAAGATCGTCCTAGATATTAAATTTTGATTAATATTTCAATTTATTTTCTATATTCATTGTAAATAAGTGGGTTCCTATGATGTGACTATAAAATTAACTAGATCAGTATATTTGGGGATCTTTGTGACTTTTTTTGTCATCCCATAAGGTAAAAGGTTATCAAGAAATGTTTTAGTGGTCGATTATACCATGGAATGTTGAGTCAACAAGATAATGTGGTCTAGAAAATGATTTTCACAACCATTATTGTCCTTGATATCCAGGTAAAATATTTTTAGAAAAAACCTCCACCATAATAATATCATATTTTCTTTATTTTTAGTAATATATATGATATATACATGATATGAATAAGAAATTACTTTATATCAAAACCTTTAAGACTATGACTTCTATAAGGTAAAAAATTATACAGAACTCAATCTATATTTTTTAATATATTTGGGTTGTTTTAGAGGTATTAGTGTGTATGATATCACATGATAATAAAATTACAATTTTCTTTTTAATCAGGTTTTTAAAGGGAAAAGTAATTTTTCTAAAGTATCATATAAATAGTTTATGAAATACATCATAGAATAAAAAGTAACTAACATGTCTCACAATAGTGGGGTAATGAAATGTATAAATGACACCAACAATTCCCGTATCCACTTTAATCACATATTTATAAATAATGTCCCCCAAAAACTTCATCTATCACCTTTTAAATGTTATTTTTCAAATTTTAAAATCGTGTTTTAATCAATATGTTTTTAGTAATTTTACAAAATTTAAGAAAACATTGATAACATGTACCACAAATAGTAAAATCATCAATGGATACCAAAAATAATATCTCAAGTTATACTAAAAATATTCTTACAATATAGTGTTAAAAATTTGATGGGGCATTACATATTCTAAATGGAATCCATCAATATGAAAATGTACATAACAAATGCCTTAATGTAGAATTTTCCTACTCTTGTAGGGATATTGGAGTACAAAAATTCCCCAAAAAACCATGTAAATAGTAGTGAACCATATCAATTATCCTCTCTTAAATTTTTTCTATAAGAGGAATTTGGAAATAATAGTATTAGGTCACATGATTTAAATAATGGCAGTCAAATAAAACTATCAAGATATTATGATTCATTATGGGAACTAACTCATTACTCCGATTGTGTAAAATTTTGTATCTTGTTTTCATAGAGAAATTATTGATGTCTTTGAGTTATTAAAATTATTATATAAGGTATATGCTTCCATCTCAAAAAAATCCACTCACCTTTATTTTTAACTACATCCATGAAGGTTTGGAAGAGAATCCATTAGGTTAGCCTTACTATTTTATATTTGGATTAATAAATATTCATTATTTAGGTGGTGGGACAATCCCTAGAATGTCTCATAAGATACATCATATACTAGTATCAATTTTTTTTAAAAAAATAAGATGATTATCATAATTTTTTTTTAATTGGTTTGAAATTATACAATTTAATTTATCATTTTATTTTAGAAAATCCAATTTTAAATTAAAATATTGTAGTTTCAATTCATGTTTTGGGGGTTATTATAGTTATTTATTTGACTCTATATTATGCATTTTATTACCCTTCACATTTATGAAAGAATTATATTTTTTTATTTTTTTAGTGACTCATCTAAAAATTTAATAAAATTTAAATTCATTAGTGCAATAAATTTTTTCTATATTACATTTGTTTTCAGAAATAGATTAATCCTCAAAATAATGTGATTAAAAATATTTTCTTAATCAAATTAAGAATTAAAATATTTAAATATCTTCCTTGATATACAATGGTAATTCAAAATGATCAAATATAAACACAAATTTCACCTCATAGGGTTATTTTGTTGAATTAGGAATAATAATGTTCATGCAATATTCTAAAATAGTTATTAAAAGGTTTTCCTTCATTAATATTTATCATAGTTTTAACAACCAGGAAGAATATCCTTAGTAGGATTGTGTGGGAGTGAACATTACATCTTTGTTCATTCAAGTTTAGATTAAATAATAAACATGGAAAAATTATTTCATGCTTACCAGAACATCCTCTAAATCTCAAACTATGTATGGTGTGACTTCATTAGGAAGTTATAAAACCACACATGTGGGTTTGAGTTCACCATTTTATACTGTCGTTCATTAGATAATGAATATATTTATGTATTATAATTTACTGTATAATTATATAGTAAAAATGATATATATAGATCTTCCTAAAATTACCTTTTCTTAACCTAGTTATTTCCACTTCCCATTAAGCATCTCCTTGAGAAATATCGTAGACAATGAGATTTAGTGGTTGGTCTCTAGGAAATTGATGTATATTCCAAAAAAATTAATATCACCATGATCTCTTATTATAATTTTTCTTCATATGTTTTCATTGGTGCTTTAATCCTGTTATAAAAAGGTGTTTGTGGATAATTTAGGGTCTTCATTGTGTCTTTTCACTTATATTTCAATGGAGGTTTGTCCATTTGTTATCCTTCTCCATCCTATTTTTTGAGGAAAATTATAAAAACATTTTGTGGGTTTTACACTCTTATATTCATCTTGACATGGTTATTAATTACTATTATTCACCTATGTGACACATATTAATTAAATAGAACTATCAATATCTTTGGGGCTAGTAATTCAGTGTCCATGGTGTTTATCTTTACCTTTATGTTCGAAGTCATTTATAGTGTTGATGTTATGGTTGTATTATCTGTTCAGATCATTCATTACTGACTTTTGAGTTACAAAATATGAAATTAATGTGTTGTGAGACTTTATATGTTTTTTTAGTATGCCATTAAAATAGGGATATTGAAAATTGTCTTTTTTGGTATCTTTTAGGGGGTTTTGAACCTCTTCCTTGGAAGGGTGGTCGTTTTAATTTCTAATGATAGTTATTCAATATTAGGGGGATTTTGAGATATTTTATCTTATATATATATTGAATGTGTTTATAATATCAGAATATAGGATTTTTTGATGGTTTCTACTGGTAGTAAAAATAGAACATGGTATCATTGCTTTATGTTACTTTAACATGAATGAAACAATTATTTTAGTGGTTAGAAAAGATGAAAATATGGAACACTATTATGGGTATGGATGGAGATATTTTTTGTACGTTGATCAAGACTAACTATCTCACAAAAATTATTAGTTTGTAATAAAAATTTCATGTAAAGGACTGTCAAAATTATTTACATAAAGTTCTCTTCATGTCCTTGTTCTTGTGTAATTTTTTTTGAAACATCTAGAAAATCTTTTCAATCCGTTCTCAAAATATACAAGTGGACCTATTGATTTGTTCTTCTATATAAGAAGTATTCTGTGGGATCTAATCATTTCAAACGAAATCATATTAAAATAATGATGTGAGGCTCTTTTAATGATTTTTGTGGTAAGTACATTTTCATCCACTAAAATATCTAATAGGATGTATGGAATGTTTCTCCACATTATTATTTGTTCACATATATCCCTTTCCTCAACTTGGTACTCCTTGAGGTTGGGAAGTATTTATATGGAAATTATTGTTTAGTTCTTCCTTGGTGGTGACCTATCTAGTTTTTTGGCTTGAAAAACATTCTATAGATGATTCATCATGGGAAAATGAGAACACATTCTTGAAAACATGATATTTTAAAACAATTATATGATCGAATTTATAGTAAACATCACCAAATTATCTTATATATCAATGAGGATTCTATCCTTCCAATTGATGATTATTTTTTATTTGTTCAGTCATTCCAGTACTATGCTCATACTCTTTATGATTTTTGGGTTTTTGGGGATCATTATTATTTTTGAAATTTGGTCCAAAAATCTCTCTTAGTGACTTATTCATTTGTTAATTATTATCATCAATTTTTTCAATACCTACTGTGAATATTATTGAATAAGTGGAGGAGTTTTTAGAATTTCTCAACAGAATAGTGTCTACTCCCTTTCCTCTTGTTTAGTGATATTTAACTTTTACATAATTCCAATAAAATTACAAAAAAAAATGGATCCAGAACAGTGAGGTGAGATTATTGAGATCTTTTCATGTGTTGAATAATATTAAAAAAATAATTACATGACACTAGATTCCCTAGAAATGATTTTAGTTTAATGAGATGTATGTAACTAGTCCCTCATCTAATGAATTTATGAACCCATGAGAAAAGTACCACAAGTGGGACAAAAATTTCATCCATAGTAATGAGTGTTGTGGATGATCTCTATAATTTTATTGGTTTGTATGTGTGTTTGAATATAGTGATTTAATTTAGGTAAACAGGTAATTATATTTTTTTAATATGTTATAAAAATAGTATCCTTAAAATAAATATACAATAACGTACCCATTAAATTAGTATTCCGTTTTGAATACCCTCATGTTTTATCTGCAATTAAGTGATATCTCGATGAAAACACAAAAAATAATGAACTAATAAGTGATAAGTGACCTTTAAACATAAGTTTATCACTTCTATGTTTTGAATTTTGAAAATCTGACATACACGGTTGTGTTCAATATGATTTTTGGAGTCTATTGAATAAAAAATAATTTTTGGTGAATAGTGACCAACCCTTAGGAAAAGTAACATAACCTTATGAATAGTAATATGAAAATTATGAATAGTAAATCATCTAACATAAGAGTAACATTACCTATGATTAATTAAATAAAATTTAGACATCTTAGGAAGTGACAATTTGACCATAGTAAACATTTTGGTATTTTGTAAGTCATAAATAATTAATTATAATTAATTAATTAATTTAAAAGAATATTTATTTCCCTAAAATGTATTCATAAATTACTGAATAATTGTATTATAGTGATAAGATAAATTTATAAGACCCTATGTAATTTTTGAAAGCACTATAAAATCAGTTTTTATCTTAGAAACTGTCTTTTAAGTAAATTATGATTTTAATTAAATATTAAATTAATAATATTTAGAAAATTATTTTTGAAAAATGGACTTCATTTTTGTATTCTACAAGACGAAAAATGGTTGGGGTAGATTTTTTGGATTTTTATGCGATACATAAATTTTTTATGAATAGTGATATACTATAATTTACAAAATAAGCTAAATAAGCTAATTATAGGGTCATGTGTGATGTTCTGCTGATGTAAGCCCACTTGTTTCGGGATAATATTATTAAGTTACTATTATTGGTCATTCAAGACTCAATATTTCTTGTCTTGTCGGTAAATAATAAACTAATGAATTTTATATTAAGGAACCCCCTCTCCACTCCACTATAAAAGCCACCCTTTACTCCTTCTTTTCCTCACACCTCTCAAGCTCCAAGCCTTCACTAAACTCTACCCAAACAACTTCCCTAGACCTTTTCCCATGTCCAAGAGCTTCCGGTCTCATCAAAATACCATGCATAGGCCCTTAAGGAGGTTTTCAAGAGGAGGAATCTAGAGGTAATTTCTCTCCCTCTTCTCCTATATTTTCCTTTCAAGTTCAAGTACATTTCTTGATCTCTCCCCACCTCTATTCATCTAAATTGTATTTTAACTCCATTATTATACGTCTACTAGAATTTTATGATGCTAATGTGATATTATATCACCCAAACCCATTCCCTAATCATTTTATATTATTAAATAGAACGTTGTTCATGAGGTGTTAAATTTATCACCTTCAAAAACGACATGCTCTCTTCTTCAATTTAAACCTTCAGATCTGGTCATAAAACCATTTTTATTGTTGAACCAGAATATGTTATATGTAATACGTCCTATTTAATGTTCTGGATTTTAGTTATGAACATATTACAAAGGGATAGATTAAAACAAGTTGTTGGTGATCGAAAAACCACTCAAATTAAACCACACGATCTTCTTTTGATTCTTATCTAATAATTCATCCACAAGGATATAATGTGATTCATTATAAGATCATTTGAAATCCTGTAGTCTCATTAATAATAGGTAATATCAGTTCTGGATGTTTACTCATGTTCTACCCAAACTTCAATTTAAGAATACAAGTGAACCACCCAAGAAAAACCATATAAACGAAAATCCCCGAACAATGTTTTTAAAATCTATAAGTCATCCAAAGGAACATAATATGACACTATAAAACCAGAATTACCCTATTAATGTAAAAATGGTTTTTTATTTCTAATTAATGAATATAATTTCATTATATATGACATTAAAGAGAAGGAAGCATTCGGGTACATGTTAAGGGGAAATCTCGAACCCAATTTTCTTCCTTCGAGTTCTCCCTCTTTCAATACATTTTTTGATTTGGTTAATCCTCAAAGATCATTTTTTCATCATTTTATTTAATTTTTTGTGATATAAATGATTTTCACTAGTTTTTATTTCCATCAAAATGCTTTCCAAAAGAACTCTTCCTTTAAGGTCACCCCTTTTACTTCTCACTCAAGGTGAATGATTCTTGTAACATTTATGTTATTCCCTCTTTCTTTTGGGAACCCAAAGCTTATGAATATGTTATTATGAGATGAAAACCATTACTTTTCATGGGTTCATTATGTTAATATATTTTATATGTTCATTGTGTAAATCATGATAAATGACAATGTTATGATGTGACGTGTGCGCCCAGAATTATATATCGCAATACGAATGTTTAAATGTGACGGGTGCGCCCGGATTTATACAGCATCCCAATGCATTGGGTAAAGTAACAAATATCATGTGTCAATCTGAAATGATGTGTGAACAAGATACTAGCTTGGTTCACATGTATATGTGTTGGTTAACCATTAAGACATGATGTTTCATTTTTTATGAATTGCCACATTTCAAGTCTTTTATTTATGCTCCTCTCATGTTCATGATCATTTTCCTATGTTATAATTATGCTCACCCCATGATTTATTGTTTTTATCTTTCCTCTTACTGGGCTTCTTGCTCAACCAATTTTATGTATATCCTCAAGTGGTTATGTGTACTAAGGAGATGACAAGTTCCACTTAGAAGCTAGAGAAGAATAAATTAAATACATGTTTATGGTAAATGATGTATTTGTTATGTATGTTCCTAGTTTTCCCAAGACAATAAATCATTGAATCCTCTATGTGTATATTATTATATTTTTTATAATTGAAATAATGTAATAGTAATGTAATAAAAGGATGGGCCGCTATAGTTGGTATCAGAGGCAAGATTTAGTTAATTTGGGAATTAGGATTAGTAAACCCTCGAGAAAACCAATAGCATGAGACTAAGTACAAATATGTACACAAGAATATTTACCTAGGGATCCCATATGTTATGTTTTCGTTATAAGTTGTTTAAATAAATAATTTTTTCATGACTTGTCTACTTATGTTTTGTTCTAACATTTTTTATTTTAGAAAATGGTGGGAACCGGGAGAAATCAGCCCAACAACTCATGTGAGGGCCAAGGAAACAATTTCCCGAACGACATCCCCAATAATTTGGGATGTGGAGTTCAAAACAACATGGAGATGCTTACCCAATTATCTTAGGTTATGAACAATAACCATAGTAATTGGGAACATCCTCCTTCACCAAAGAGGGAGAAACTCTCTATCGAATGTTTTATGCGGCAATGACCACAGTCATTTTGTGGATCTTCCAATCCCCTAGTTGCAGAACAGTGGGTCAACTCCGTGGAGAAGAACATTTCTGTGCTTCACTATTCTGAGACAGAGAAGGTGACTCCAGCTGTTTATCATCTAGATGGAGAAGCGGATCAATGTGGGCTTTGATTAAGAACACCAAGACAAGAGAGAAAATTAAAGAGATGGAATGGGAAGACTTTAAGATAATGATTCTTAATAAGTATTTCCCATGAACTCTTCACACGAAGATGGAGAGAGAATTCATAGAGCTCAAGAAAAAGGAAGGAGAATCTGTCACAGCCTATGATGCGAATTTCACAATGCTCTCAAGGTATGCTTCGGGTTATGTTATCAACAATGATATCAAAATTGATAGATTCTTTAGTGGATTAAAACCACACCTTCGAAAGGAACTTGCAATTCGAGACTTTGGGAGTTATGAAGAAGTTTTTCGGTGTGCTCTCAAAGTGGATATGGAGTTTAGAGAATGGTCACATGGGTATAGTGATAAGAAAAGAAATATGGATTCTCAAGCCGGTGGATCTAATGACAATGGTGGGAAGAAACTCCAACGACCCACATGCCAAAAAATGTGTGAAGTTGCACCATGGGAACTGCCACAAAGGGACAGGGAAATGCTTCAAGTGTGGGAAAGAAGGACACCATTCCCAAGAGTGTCGAAAAGAGATGAAAAGGAAGGATAATGTAGCCGATGAAAGGAGAGAACCACTCATGGTTCAATGCTACAACTGTAGGCAGCTAGGGCACCATGCAAACCAGTGCAGTAAAGCTTGAGCCCTTGAGGGTAATTAGCTTCAGCAACCACCAAAGCTAAAGGAACAAGGGAAGGATTATTACATCACTACTACAAAGGTGGATCATGATATTTAAGTCGTACAAGGTATACTTACTATTCACTCAAGAATAGAAAATGTCTTATTTGATTCTGGTTCTACAAATTCCTTTATATCTTTCAAGTTTGCTAGAACTATAGAATCGAAGCCCCGAAACCTTGATGTAGAGATATCTATAAAAACACCTAGTGGTGCAATCATTGAAACCCATGTGATTGACTCTTCTCCTATTGACGTATGTGGGAAGATTCTTAAATCATATCTTGTAATACTTCCCTTGGTGGAATTCAATGCTATAGTGGGAATGGACTGGCTCTCATTATATAGAGTACATATCAACTGCCAAAAAAAGAAAATATCTTTTCATATTCCGAACGATCCCATGATCCTCTACAAATGCAAGGAAGATCATGAATATCCTATGAAAAATTGTTCAATGGTGTGGGTGTTGATTCCCTATGAAGAAGCATACCTTAACCAAATGGTTGAGTCGATGGAAAGTTCCAACCTTGAAGAAATGCCCATCTAGAGGGAATACGACAATGTATTTCCTAAAGAGTTACTCAGAATTCCCCCGGATCGTGAGGTAGAGTTATCAATTGAACTCATAACCGGAGCTACTCCTATCTCAAAGTGCCCCTATAGGATGGCTCCTATCGAACTGGAGGAGTTAAATATGCTGTTGTAGGACCATCTGGACAAAGGGTTCTTACGCCCTAGTGCATCACCTTGGGGTGTGCCAGTGCTCTTTGTGAAGAAGAAGGTTGGAACCATGAGTTTGTGTATCGATTATCAGGAACTCAACAAGATCACAATAAAGAACAAGTATCCTCTCCCCAAGATTGATGACTTGTTCGATCAGTTAAGAGGAGCTCAATACTTCACAAAGATGGATCTTCGTTCTGGATATCATCAGGTAAAGGTGAAGAAGGAAGATATTCAGAAGACTACCTTCCGTACAATGTATGGGCACTATTATTTTTTTGTGATGCCCATTGGAATTAATAATTCCCCTGAAATATTCATGGATTTGATGAATAGAGTCTTTAAAAATTACCTTGACAAATTTTTATTAGTGTTTATTGAGGAAATTCTCATCTACTCCATGAAAAAGGAGGAACATGAAGAACATCTAAGACTTGTGTTGGAGACATTGAGAAAGGATAAGATGTACGCCATGTTTAGCAAGTGTGACTTTTGGATGAATCAAGTCACATTCTTGGGACATGTGATCATAATTAAGGGAATTTTTGTGGATCCTTCAAAACCAAAGGCGATTGAGGAATGTCCCAGACCCTCTAGTGTCTTAGAAATCCGTAGTTTTCTTGGATTAGCTGGGTACTACCGACATTTTATGAGAATCTACTAATGATTTTCACTCCCACTAACAATGTTAACATGGTAAGGGGTAATGTATGTCTGGATGGAAGAATGTGAGGGAAGATTCTTGGATATAAAGAGAAGGTCAACCACCGCACATGTACTCACACTACCAAAAAGTGGAGAAAGTTTTGTGATATATGGTGATGCTTCAATGAAAGGATTGGGTTGTGTACTCATGAAAAATGAAAATTTGATAGCCTCTACCTCATGACAGTTGAAGATCCAGGAGCAAAACTACCTAACGCATGATCTGGAGCTGGTAGCCGTTATTTTTGCCATGAAAATCAGGCGGCACTACCTTTATGGTTAGAAGTGTGACATATACAACGACTACAAGAGCCTAAAGTATATTTTCACACAAAAGGTGCTCAACATGCATCAAAGGAGACGGTTAGATCTAATCAAGGATTACGATTTCTCTATACAATATCATCCTAGAAAGGAAAACAAGGTTATTGATGCTCTAAGTAGAAAATAACCTACTACTCTATCCAGGTTGCAGATTGAGAAATACCCTATCTTCTTGGATGTGCATGGAATGGATTTGGAGATCATAAGAGAAGGGGATACATCCTACCTTGCCCAAATTATTGCACAACCATCCATCCAAGAGAAGATTATGGAGGAACAAAGGGATGATGTGGAGATACAAAAGAGGGTGAATGATGTAAAGGAAGGAAAGCTGCAACAGCTCTATATCGATGATGATGGTGTGATTTGGTTTGGAACATGGCTTTTTGTGCCTTCATCACCTGGGATTACGAAAGAGCTATTGGATTATGCACATAGCTCAACTTTCCCTATCCATCCTGGGAGTACCAAGATGTTTCTTGATCTCCGAGAACACTTCTGGTGGGATAAAATGAAGAAGGTAATTGCGGAATATATATCAAGGTGCATAGTATGTCAGCAAGTTAAAGCTGAGAGACAAAAGTCCAAAGGTATGATGCAGTCATTGCCTATACCCATGTGGAAATGGAAAAACGTTACTATGTACTTTGTCACAGGTCTCCCGAAGACGTCAAAGATAAATAATACGATATGGGTTGTGGTTGACCGACTCACCAAGACTGCCCATTTTATCACTATTCGGGAAGGCCTCTCGCTTGAACAACTTGCAAGGATATATGTGAAGGAAGTAGTGAGAATACACGGTGTCCCACTCTCAATTGTCTCTGACCATGATCCAAGGTTCACATCTATGTTTAGGAGCAGCCTTCAACATGCTTTGAGTACTGAATTAAATTCCAGCACGACCTATCTCCCCCAAAACGATGGCCAATCTGAAAGGACTATTCAAATGCTTGAAGATATTCTAAGAGCTTGATATCTAGAATTCAAAGGTGGATGAGATCATCATCTCCCATTGGTTGAGTTCTCATAAGAAATTATCTTCCACTCGAGTATTCAGATGGCTCCGTATGAAGCTATTTATGAGAAGGGATGTAGAACTCCAACCTGTTGGGATGATGTTGGTGAAAGAAAGCTACATGGGCCCGATCTTGTTCATGAGATGACTGGGAAGATTCAAGTCATCCAGAAACACATCAAAGCTGCTCAAAGTCGGCAAAAGAGATATGCTGACAACCGTCTAAGGGACATGGAGTTTGACCTTGGAGAAAAAGTCTTCCTTCGAATATCTCCATGGAAGAGAGTCATGCGATTCGGGAAGAAAGGGAAGCGAATCCTGAGGTATATTGGCCCATTTGAGATCCTTGACCGCATAGGAGCCATGGCCTATCGTCTATAACTTCCACCGAATATGGATCAAGTTCATGACGTGTTTCACGTATCACTGCTGAGGATGTACATACCAGACCCCTTGCATGTACTAAACTCAAAGGTGGTGCAGCTGGAGGATGATCTCTCCTATGAGGTGCAGGCAGTAATGATTCAGGATTGGAGAGATAAGGTTCTACGAAACAAGACAACTCATATTTTCAAGGTATTTTAGAGGAACCCTAAGTTTGAGGATGCAACTTGGGATCCAGAAGAGGAAATGAAGGATAAGTACCCTCACATGTTTGTGTAAAGTGAAATTTCGAGGGTGAAATTTCATAAAGGGGGAAGAATTTAACGACCCAACGTTTTTCAATGGAAACTCCATTCTTATAAATATGTCATAAAATAACATGAAAACACAAAAAAATGAACTACTAAGTGATAAGTGACCTTTATAAATAAGGTTTTCACTTCTATGTTTTTAATTTAAAAATCCGACATACACGGTTGTGTTCAAGATGATTTTTTGGAGTCGAATGAAACAATAATATTTTTTGGTGAATAGTGACATACCTTTATGAATAGTAACATACACATATGAATATTAATATGACCATTATGAATAGTAAATCATCAAACATAAGAGTAACATTACCTATGATTAATTAAATTAAATTTAGACATCTTAGGAATTGACAATTTTACCTTAGTAAATGTTTTGGTATTTTGTAATATGAATTTTTGGTAAATAAAATTTTCCTTTAAAAAATATATCTTAGGGAAATATAATTTTTCTTTATGAAAATGAAATTGTGATTTTCAAAAAATAAATTAATGGAAATTTCATAAGTATTATTGACTCAAAAAAAATTGGTTAGAAGAATGTGATGAATGTTTTGGGGAATTGAAGAAGATATTGGTGTATGCTCCATTTTGGGCCTTGCCATCCCGAAATAGTGTGTTTTCCTTCTATAGTTATACTTCTTTGACGGGACGCGGTTGTGTTAAGATTTATAATGGTCAGGAAAATTCTTATGATTTATGAAAACTAAAACAACATGTATTAAATAATACCACATATGATTTAGAATTGGCAGCAGTGATTTTTTTTATTTGAAAATTTTGTAGAATAATTTATACAGATCCAAATGTCTAGTATATTCTGACCATAACCATCTGAAATATATATTCACAGAGAAATAATTAAACATGAGATAGATGTAATGGATAGAACAGATAATGTATTATAATTTCACAATCAATTGACATCAAGGTGAATCAAACATATTTGTGGATGCCTTTAGTCGAAAAAATCGTGTGTCATTAACCATGTTACGTTTAGAACATGATACCCAGATTAATGATTTGATGATTTTTTTCCTAAAAGTTGTTGGTGTAAGAAATAAATTTATTTTGTATATGGTTTCCATGAAATAATAAATATCATGAAGAATTAATCCAAAACACAAGGAATACTGTGATCTAAAGAAAAGGTTTGAATTTATTAAAATTTGTATGTATTCAAATTTTAACCATGATAAAGAATGTGTTTTATGATTTGGTACATGGTTGTGTGTGCCTTATAATTCCTAGTTGTAAAAAAATTTGGGTGAAGCACATATTTCTCTATTTTAAGTTCATGCTTGTAGTAATAATATATAGGGAGATCTCTAGGAGTATTATTATTGGGATAGAATGAAAAGTGATATTTCAAATTTTACCATGAAATGTTTTACAGGTCAGCTGGTTAAAATATAGTGTTATTGAAGGAAATGATTTATCCATTGCTAGTGAAAATGTTAAAATAGGATAATATATCCATGGAATTCTTGGTGGGAGTACCTAATACATCTCCAGGTAACAATGTTATTTATGTTATTTATGATCGACTAGAAAAATATGAATATTTTTTTTCTATTGGAGATACAATGTCTTTTCTTTAGTTTTCTCGATTGTACCTCAAAGAGATTGTCTGGTTACATGGAGTTATACTTTCTATTGTATCAGACTGAGATCCCAGGTTATCTACTAACATATGGATGGTCCTTCAGAATTCATTGGGCATAGAATTTAATTTTAGTACATCTTTTCATTCTCAATCAGATGGGAAGTCAAAAACAACGATTCAATCTTTTGAGGATATGGTTGGAGATTGGTTAATGGACTACCATGGATGTAGGGATCAACATTATTATTTAGTTGAGTTTTCTTCTAATAACATTTATCATTCTAGTGTAGAGATGGAATCTTTTGAGTTGTTGTATGTGAAGTAGTGTAGAACTCCTACTTTTTGGGATGAAGCTGGGGAAATGAAGTTTATGGTACAATAATTAGTGGAGAAAGTGAATGGGAAAGTGAAGATGATTCGACAACACATGAGGATAGCTTAGAGTATGAAGAAAAGTTATGTACAAAAGATAATGTAAGACTTTTCATTTGATATTTCTAATCATGTTTTTCCTAGTATCTCACATTGTTATAGTGTCATGCATTTTAGGTAAGAAAGGAAAGCTATGTCCTTGATATATTGGACCTTATTAAATCATGGAGAAAGTTGGACCAGTAATCTTCCAAGTATCTTTTCCTCCGAATTTATCTCAGGTACACACCTTATTTTTATGTATCAATGTTGAGAAAGTATGTACTAGATTCATCTCTTTTTTTGAGCCCAGAAGCAATTTAACTGGAAGATGACCTTTTTTAATTCAAATCATAGATATTTATAACAATCTTTTAAAAGTAATTTTTCCACTTCTATGATTTGAATTAAAAAAATAGTCATATACAGTTGTGCTCAGTAAGATATTTTGGGTCTGATACATCCAACTTGTTCTTTGGTGAATAGTAACATACCTTTATGAATAACAATAAGAATAGTAATATGACCCTAATAAATAGTAAATTGATTTAATATTTTATTTTCGTAATAATTTATGATGATGACTTCTTGATTAATTTTTCAAGGTGATATAAAATGAATTATTGTTTTGAAATTGATAATTTTTTAATAAAGAATGACTTTGATTTTGAATTTAATTTAATCATATTTAGAAAAATATTCTTTAAAATTGGAGTTCATTTTTGAAATATACACATCAGAATATGTATAAAGGTAAATTTTGGGATATTTCTCAAATTCATGAATTTTTTATGAATATTAAAATATGATAAATATTGATAAATTCTTATACTAGTTTTACAACATCATAACAGATTCCAGGTTGATATAATCCAACATGGTTCTAAATAAAATGCTCTAATTACTATTATTATCACATTAATGAGGACTATTTATAGTCTTGGACAAAAATATAAAAATAGTGATTAAAATAATGTAAAATCCCTCCTCTCATCCCTAATAAACTCTACTCTAATTCCCCTCTTCCTCTCAAACCTCTTATGCCATGATAATTGTCTATGATTAGACAAATTCACACCCCAAGGCTCTTCCCCACGTCCAATACCTACTAGTATCACCAATATTCCGAAACCAACGTTATTAAGGAGGATCTCAAGGAGAATAGATAATGAGGTAAGAATCATTTTCCATTTTCATGTGTTTTCTTTCCAATTAATTTCTTTTCATATACCCTATTCCCCTCTACATAACCAAGAGATAAGAAATATCCAAAACCATATATATTCTATATGTTATCTCGTTCATGAAAAATATTCACCTTGTTTCTTCCACTCCTATCCCTCTTATTCTAAAAATAAATAAATCATATCCAATGTGCCGACTTATCTAAATTGTGGACGATGTGCATCCAATTATAATTACATAATTAAAATATGATCATCAAACACTTTTAATGGTTGATTCAGAATGTAATGTGTGTGTTTTAGACTATTTTATGATCTGTAATGAACTAAAATGCATGAAATTATATTATATAATGAAAAAAGGTAATGATTATTGTGGAACCACAAAAAAATGACATAAAAACAACATTAATGTTTTATCTAATGATCCATAATAACATATGAGAACAAAATAAATTATGGTGTGATTATATATTCTATAAAAATATAAATATAATTTCATTGAACTTCTTGAATTTCAGTTCTATATGACAAGAAAATAAAATACAAACTGTTCATTTATATCATGTAATGAACATATCCAAAACAGTGTAAGGAATGGAACACTAATAATGAAAGGGTGAAATGATGTCAATAAAAGATAATATAAGGTCTTATAAAAATTAATATGTTATTTAAGATATTTATAAAACTCATTTAACAATTATTCTAAAGTTTTAATGATTTTTTACGTAAGACAAACCTATGGTAAGCGAATTCTTAAACCAATTCCCATATATTGGGTTAACATTCTATATCAAATATTGTGTGTTTTTAAGATCGTTTATGGGATTTATTTTATATATAATGATTTATTATGTGTATTTACATTTTATAAATATATTTATATCGTTATATTTAATATAATATCAATTATATGATATTAGTAAGGGGATTTTAATTTAAAATCATTTTCCAATATTATCTTTTACAAAATTTAATAGCAATGTATTTATGAAATTATTCATGTTGTATGATTATGTTCTTGTTCATGGGAATTTTTTATCATTAATGGTGGGAACTATATCTCCCTCAAATTTATTAGGTATATGTAAGATAGAGTTTGGTCGTATGGTTACTCCAAATGTAACTACGATGGTTACATAATAAGGTAGCTATGAGGGTTAAATTGTAAGGTAGCTGTGAGAGTTACAAATTATAATGAATCTGAGTGGCTTACAAGAATATTTACGTAATTACACATGATAAATTTATGTTTCTATTTATGTTCTATATGTTTTGTGTAAATTTCATATAAATCACATTTTTTACAATGTAGGTTTATATGGTTAACAAGTGTGTATTTTTTTAAAATGATTTCATATGTTACAATTATTCATCAACTAATGTCATATTTCTTTAATTTTTTATCCCTTTATGAGATTTTTGGGTTCATATCACTTTATTAAATTATTTTCATAGGTTATAAGGATGTGTATAAAAAAAGTAGTTATGGTAAATGTTATGAATATTTTTCAATGAAAACATGTTTTATTTAAAATGATTTATATTTTAGATGAAATGGATACTGTTTTTGTGGTATCTGCTCTATATGAATGTTGAATATTATGGATTTATTATATACAAATTCTCATAAACTATATACTATAAAAGATCAACAATATTAAATGATTTGAGTTCTTGACTACATTTCAATATTATGAAAGGTAATAAGGCCATGTCCTTATATAAATATACCAATGTATTGTAGAAAATTAAAAACTAAAATAATAAATGCATGCACAACATCATTAATTCTCCATTGAAAAAATCAAAATAAGGACATAGATAAAAATCAAAAAATATAGGCCCAATAACCCATATAAAGGTCGAACCTAACAACAAGTGGATAAAAATATTAATATAAAATCACCAGATTATCCACCAGTTCAGATACCATTTCTACTATGTACTACAAATAACGGCCCACGCCATGTCCACCAAGATCTCTACATATGACAGTTTTTATATATAATACCTGACAAGTGCATGAAGAGCCCATATCGGGGTGAGCATATATATACCACGTAGGATACCCAAATTTCATAGAGAAGTAAAGAATCAATGATAAGGTCATATGAAACTAATATCCAATTAGTTAAATAAAGAATAATATCATTATATGCTCATTGATTGATATATTTCTCAATGTATAGTCACAAATTCATAGCTAACCAAACAACTCAACATCTAAATTTTACAATATTGAAGCTTCTCGAAACGCACGATCATGTCCTCATATTATTTTTGGGGATCCCCACCCAATGAATATTGTTTAAATTGAAACTCTAGTGGATAATCCATATTTAATATGCACTATAGTGAATGGATAATTAAGAACTCCATTGAAAAAATATCCAGGGCCCATATGTATTTGTTAAATAATTTAATCTATCTAATTCCAAAGGTAGATGATTAGGAACCCATGATCACACGGGTGGAAAAAAATCTCCCTGCAAGGATTTGATCCCCAATATGTGAGACAAAAATTTCAAATGGGAATGAATAGGGGAAAATATAAGTATGACCAATGTATCCAAGGTACTGAGTAAGTACATAGTGTGTACTATTGGTACTTGGTGTGTCACCCCACATCGATATATTTACCATTTTTTTCCATTTCTCATGGCATGTCTCTTTCCAACTACAGTACGTGTATAAGGGACACATGACATTTCATGTAAATGGGTGTACATGATACGTACCTCATCTTTCCCGACCCATCTCACCCTATAGGAATAAAGGGAGTGGTAAATGACACATGGGGTGTGGGGTCACATGGGTCTATGGGAATGTACTTATAGAACATTATGTTATGGTCCAGTGTTGTTCACATGGTGTGTGAATGAGTCACATGGTTTTGTGACATTTAACTCCCATGGAAACCCCATCCTACAAATTAGTGAGTCACGTGAAATCTAATCTTTGGAACTAAATTATGTGTGGTGGTTTTATTATAGAAATATTGATTAAATATAAATGTTCTATTATTAATGTTTTATTAAAAAATTATTTGATGAATCAAGTTTACAACTCCAACAAACCATGTTTACTATCATCAACAGCTATTCGAAATTCATATTCAGATTGTTATTTAGCAGATAAAAAACCCACATACACTTCACATAATTCCACACACACCACTTCCCCATTAATTTATTGTTGATTCATTCTTTGAATTTAAATTATCATGTTTTTATATCCATCATTATAAAAAAAATTATGATACACATGAAAAATTGATCTATGGAACACTCGATCAAACAAGAAATAAAATGGGTTCCTAAAAAATAGTTGAACCATCATTCAATTTAATTCTTGTGAATAATGTACATAGAACGAAGGGAGTAAACCAAAAAATAGAATAATGATTGTTGGCCATGTTTTATTTTTCCAAACTTTATTTATGGAAATGAAATATATTAGGGATGAATGGAATTTAATTAACTAGTACTAGAGAGATGAATATGAAATACATAACATTAAATAAAAACTATAAACTGTGGACTTGGAAATTATCATAGTTATATTTGTTTTTTTAATAATCCACAATATCATCAATATCAAAAGTTAGGACGAGATCATAATAAAATCCCCTACTTGAATAGTGGATCAATCATTGATGAATAATTATTCTCATTCCATTTCGCTAAATTTAATAAATAAATTTTGATGTTTTTGTGATCTATCATTAATTTTACTGTCATCACAAACAATATTCACTACCAACATCCTTTCATGGATCCATCAAGGTTATATAAGTAATCCAAAAACATTCTTCAATCAGATATTAAATTTAGAAAATTGTGCAAAGTCATTCAATTAAATTAAAGGGATAGATTATGTAAATAATATATTTCCTTCATATATAATCATCCCATTATATCACATCAACCAATTTATTTTATGTGAAACAATCTTACTTCTCTCTTATGGAAAACCAACATTTGGGACTCAACAGTGCCCTCTTTTTTATCATATAATTCCTCTATAATAAGGCATAACTCACCTATGAGTATAATAAATACATAAATATATTAAAATACAATCACTTTATTTTCAAATTCCCCCTAATAATTATTTTAATTCTAGAATAAAATTAAATGGAAATCATTAAAATGTTTACATCATCCAAATCCAATAACTTTTTTTTACATGTCCCAATATATAGTAATTATAGATATATTTAATTATGTGAATTGCAAATATAAGTCTTATTAATTAACCAAGGTTTAAAGAAAATATCTTAATCACATTCATTAATTACTTAGTGTCACACCATTGGATAATTATAATAAAAATTAATGAATGAAAGTAATAAAAAATAGACCACTCGATTGAAAATTCATTGTTATAGACCCCTTCTATAGTGAATAGGTTTACTTATTATAGATATACACATGTCTAGAAGAACTTTATTGTGATGTCAGTCTCCTAGATTACCTTTTATAATGTAATAATATCCTATATCTTCAAAAATTACTATAGATTTCGTGACATAATTATTATTCATTTATCGATGCCACATGTACAGATCTAGGTTCATTATTTAGGATGTTGGGAATCATGATTCATCCCAAATCATCATTCTCCATTTTACCAAGATTTGTACCATTTTTTTATTGATAGAATCCTATTTATTTTTTCAAAGTAAAATAATTGGGTTTTATTATTTTATTTTAGGTATAGTTTTAAAATTTTATGAAATATAGATCATATAATCAAAGTTTTATACACTATAAACTATGTGTGGGGACAAACATATGAAGGATTTTCATTGATGATGGGATTGGTTTTCCATTTTAACCTAGGGAAGAATAATTATTTTAGTAGCTTTTACCATCAGTTATTGTCAATTTTATGTCATCATGTTGTTTATTTAATATTATTGTAATTTTGACATGTTGATGTCTACATATTTTGTAGACATTCCATGCATGATTAGTTAGGACTCTTGTTTCCATGACGTCATCATAAGGGTTTATATTTTTCACCTATTCTAATTCGTTCATTTTCAGATACGGATGACCTTGGATTAATGTGTAGACGGTTCGCAAATTTTCTAATTTTTTTATATAGTATGATGATTTTTCCATTTTTGTTGGTTTAGAACATGGTCGGTTGAGTTGTTCAATTAGTTGATGGGCATGGCCAATAGATGTTAATATTTAAATGCATGAGGACTCTTCCAATTTCTCACACATGATCGATCAAAGGATGGATATATGATCGACCATATAAATGAAATAAATATTGAATTTCATCAATATTTACTTAATCCCTTTCCGTTTTTTTTCAAACACATTATTCAAATAGTAATTTTTATTAGGATATGATTTTTTGAAATTGGTAGAAGAATTAATTTAATAAATGATATATATATTTAAACATTCCTTTTTGTAATGAAGTTCCAAAATTACACATATCAATTTATGCCTTCTAATTTAAATCCCTAAGTAGTAAAAATAAATAAAAAAAATGTTATCCTCCATTTATAAATTAAGTTTCAGATTTCAAAATGTAGGAAAAATAAATTGAATTCCTAATTTTTTAAATAATTACATATTAAAATTTAAATAAAAAGTGAACAAAAAATATTGAAATTTTGGCTCTTAACAAACCCTTGTGTATTGTCAGAAAATTAAAGTTTCCTTTAAATTTCAAGTATAAAATTTTCTGAATTTATAATTTTTTTGACAACCTATGGTAACCTATATTTGTCACTGGGTAACCTAGAGGGGAACTTTACTTATAACAGGGTAAACCCTTATCTACCATGGATGTAACATCCAGACCTGGATTCCAATAATTTGGTGTCAGGATCCAGTATGTCACAAATCCATATGTTTCCCTCCTCATATACAATAGGAATCCCTTTTAGAAATGCAAAATCCATTATGTAAGAAATTTAACCCTTATATGGATACTAATATGGATATGTTGAGTTATTCCATAGGGGGTCCTTGGTCTTGGTCACAAAATTATGTTGTTGGAAGAGAAAAGAAACCTAGAATTGTTAGTTACCCCTGGTGTTCGTCCAGTGAAATCTACTCAACCCATTTAATTAAAATTTCAACATAATGAATTTAAATAGAGCTTATAGACACATTGGGGAGATCAACAATCCATAAAATACCATACATTCATAAAAACCATCTGGAATTTATGAAATACCAACCACCATTAGAATGATTTAAACTATTCTTGAAGAGATATAGGTAGCTCCATCTATGTTTCATGATGTCCGATCTCTGTCGCAATAGCTTTTAAGCTCTTACATAACATTATACATCTAAATTATTCGACAATGTTATTAGTTAAATCATTAAAAATTTACTATAAAAACAAAACCAAAAAATAATAAAACTAAATTCCCCTCTAGGTTCCACTCAATTGATGAGAATCCAGGAAACCACATATAGATGGTGTACCAGGAAACATAGAGTCAATTATAGAGAAAATCAATAAACAATGCCATAAAAAACTCACATATTTAATTAATGTGATTAAAAAATTTAAATCTCAATATATAAATGTGCCTGGATGACACAACACATTTTTATAAGGCCTCTTTAGAAGTCCTCTTCTTAAGAAAAACTCCACATCTGAAATAGTGAATTCCACAATGATAATGTGGATCCATTGTCGAATAGTAAATAAAATGTCAAAAAATTTAGGAATGATATATGGGAATGTTATGATTGGATTATAGAGTTAGATCTTTCCCATTTTTGTTGTCAAATTCCACCAAATAGCTCCTTAATTAGTGGAGAATAAAGGCAAGAGCGTGTCAGCCAATAACCTCCAACAAGTTCTCCAATTTCATGATTAAAAAAGGGTTAATCCCATATTTATCCTATTTAAAAATATATCCTCTCATTATTTTATGAAGTGAAACAGTTTCATGATGTGAACCAAATTCACAACATGAATTGAAAACATGTCGCCAATTCCTCAGGGCAAGACCTTGTGATTTCATGTCCTCTATCTTCTAGCCATCACCCCATGAAACTCATTCATGTTGTGAATGGGATTCATGAAATGAAATGATTTTTTTATGTGTTTTCAGCATTCCAATTTCTCGTTTGTCCTTGGGTATATTCTCATACCCCCCCCAGAACCTCTATCAGTACATAGAAGACTTCCAAAAACACCACATACAGATGTTTCAACTACTTGAATACTTGTTAATATTTCTTTTCCCCAATATGGATCATCCACCGACATAGAAAAGGTAAAATATTTCTCAAATTTTTCATCCCAATAAAAATATGGGATGTTACAATCTCCTAACCTGAGAATATATCATCCCCAACAAGCCCTGATGAGAAACGAAAAAATAAACAGACCAACTAGTGTCTTGATTTTTCCCTAAAATTGATTCATTTAATTTATAAATTACCATTGAGTCTCTAAAATACACATAAAGAATGTGACAATTTAATTAATATAACATTATGAAGATGTCACATCCAAATCTGTAATATCAAGATGACACTTACTGGGGAATGTCTATTCTAAGACACGGTCACCCAATCATTTATTCCATTAATCAATGTATGATTCTTGCAACTATTGGTTCTTTCATTCAATGGAAAACATTGTGTTATTATACAACCACCATTGTAATTTCCTAAAAAATTAAATCACTATCATTATAACTATGCATTATTTATAATAATTATCTAAAGTCAAATAATTTATGGATGACTAATCTAGAAATGCTTGTCTTTAGTAACCAATACATCAACAAAACCTGAGCCAGAATCCATATCTCAAGTTATTCCAATATCATTTCGAGCGCACTCATTGATTCCCATAACATAATTCGACAAAAATTAGGTAGAAACCCATCCCCCTTCTATACTCATTGGTCTGCCACATCATGCATACCAAAGAAAAATAAATAAGCTACTCATGGATATCAAAAAGATTTTATAGGATCTTCACTCACTCAATTACTCTACCCAAGTCCATATTTACACTTGTACATAGAATCCACTAAGGAATCCAGCAATACACAATTCCATTTATCAAATTGCATAAAAGAGACAATGACTATTCAATAACTGGTCTAAAATAATCATGAACCTTATCACCTAAGGGTCAACTAACAACTATTGGCATCCCACTCCCAACCATAAAAGAATGATTGAAATATTACAATTTTATAAACATCCAAACATGACAATCCATTCCATGTAATACATCCTAGATACAAATAGAAGTGGATAAAATTACCCTCAGGATTGGTAAACTATTAAAAAATTTAAAACATCAATAGTAACCAATTCATGGGAACAGTTTGCAATGAATCCATGGAATTTCAACTCATAACAAGGGTCCCCACTGTCAAACTTACAATGGACCACTCAACACCATATTTCTTACCTTATATGTCTCATAATGAGTAACCTAAAAAGTTTCCTTCATCATTATAGGGACTGATATTTGACAAATAGAGAATATTCATTTATAGATGACACTCCATCCTCGTAATCATAATTATTTCAAGATAAACAATGATCATATCTAACAAGGATTACAATTAAATTGAAAAAAATTGTATTTATAGATCTCCAAATTCACACTGATATCAAATTGAATTCACATACCATAAACCTAATCATGACACGTCTCCTATAAATGTGTGTCTAGGTCCAAACAAGGTTCAAGCAACTCATGGAACCTGATGATTCCTTGATCTGTTCACTATCTTAGAAGAAATGTTTTCATTTAATCACAACTATTGGGATACTATGTTTGTATAATTTATAGAAACCACTACTCCTTATATAACACATGGCCACATAATGATTAATGATTTAAACGGTACCACACATAACTATTGTATACCATTTTTACTAAACTCATTCTCCTATGATTCGTCCACCATAAGGACAATATGACCGTTATATAAAGAAGTATGATTATTCCATATGATTCAATAGAAAAACTCTTCAAAATTGGGTTCGTATATCACACCACAACAATCCTTTGAACACCCATCACCAAGTGTAATTTTAGTCATAATCATCTACATTTTTCTCTGACAAAATTATTAACTGTTGAAACATTAGTCAATGGGTAAAGGCACCTAAATAATCCTTCCACGAAAACCTAGTCTCAAAAAACAAGGACCCTAGGCGTTTCCAAAATACCCTAATGAAAAACACCATTCCTATATCAAAAATCCCAAAAACCATTTGCGAATTAGTCTCAAAAGATCATACAACGAATCATATTTCAGAAAATGGTGTCCATAAAACTTACCCATTTACTATCAGAAGTTTCAATTGATCAAATATAACATCAACCTACTATAGTTTGAGGGAAAACTGAGGGCCTCTATGTATCCATCATAGACCAAAATATCATTTCTAATAGTAGGTCTACTATGTCTAATCATCCATCTCGAAGATTAATCCTCTATAGGATTAAGATAACAGAATAATATGGGTTTATAACTATCACAAATCAGCTTACTGGGGTACTAATCCTCTTGGAGAATCTTCATATGGACTACTCCCTAGATGTAATAGTGTAAAATTTTAAATAACGATGAACTGAACCTCCCTGGGTATTCTATTATGATAATATGCTCTTTATGTCTTGTTATTTTCGTGCATTTATGTGTCCATCAACTTAATACAATGTGTCTTGACTTAGTCACCTAAAAATGTATATACTATTGACTTTTTCATACCAGGGTCAGAAATATTTGTGCACATATTATGAATGATTTGTTTCATATCATAATAATGTTATTTGGTTTATGTAAAATTTCATTCCATGTTATACTATAAAATACTATATAGATAATTACTGACATATTTAATAACCTAATCAAATAAAAAACACCCTTCAAGGGGTCCATAATATGGTCATCTTATCCACTATCTACCGAATAGAGTCAGTACACCTATTATACAAGAGGAAAGATTCTCGATTCCCACAATCAAATATGTCAATGTATATCCACATCACCATACATTAAAATGAGATATATATACATGTTAATATAATTATGTTTAATACCATAAAAAAAATTAATGGGAAAACACCATTGAGGATTATATTCATACATTAAAAAATTTCCTCTATTGTGAGAAATAATCACACACTTGTATGAATGCATAATGTGATTCATACAAGCCAATTATGATGGACGAAATGCCAATTAACTTTTTTAGACAAGATCTGAAATCATCCAATAATCCCTTCCTAATTTGACAATATACCTCTATAATTAATAAATCATTACATACACACAAAATATGCTACACTCCAAGTGAATAATTAAAACATAACAAATTTGAATAGAAATCCCATATCCCTATAAAAATTTACTTTTTATTAGAAAATGAATGCTTGACACACCATTCTGATATACATCACAGGTAATGACACATTACTTATACTCATGTGTACTATATTCCAAATAGTAAATCAATAAAATATAAACATGCATGATACCACTTTATAACATCTAGAAAAGGATACCACTAATCTGCTGCCCTGAAATGATTCATCACAAGGCCTCAAGCATCCCCCCATACACCAGATTCATATGAATAATAATGAGAGCCTATGGTGTGATAGTGTATAGACTACTCCATCATTAGAGAGTAATATATAGTATAAATAATGAAATATCATCTAATATTTAAATATACTGATTAAAAAATATGTAAATATAATGAAAAATATTTTATAATAATAAATGGTATGTAGTATTGGCCCAAACGACCTTTTCAAACCAGCAACACTGATAATCTGCTCAAAATACCAAAAAAGTACAAGAGTAAATAAAACAAAAAAAATAAACTTAAAATGATATAATTATACACCATGCCATGCCACTTATCTACTCTCCAAATACATATCCAATACATTTTATATGATCAATCTTGGTCCCCAAACCTACTTCTTCCTAAAACCAATAGAACATATTATCCGGTACCCTAGTGATATGGCAGCCCTTGAAGGGTGTGAGTACGAAACACAGTAGGGAACTAGCAATGTTGTCTCATACATGATGAGTAATATGATGTGTATTTGAAATTTATTTTCTCAATGGATAATAATAATCATAATCTAAATTTAATAGAATAATGAGGTGGATAGTAATCATTATTCAAGCAGCTTCTCTCTCACCTCTCTATGTGATGGGGTTGCCTAGAAAATGTATTTGTGGTTGGAGACCATGCACCACATCATATGTATCTCCATCCCCGTACAAGTCTCCATCTTAGTTCCCTCTCATCTAATACCATTAATTTTATCTCCTTTCTATAATTTGTTCTAATTTTCCCTCAATCCATCACATCTGTTCATTTTATCTCCCGAAATTTCCTCCTTTACGTAGCCCTCACTAGATCTTCCTATACACTGTCATTCTAGTTACTCAGTTGTAGACTCTGTTCTGGTCTAGTGAAATGGTTTTCATTGTATGGTTTGGGATTATGGGGTCAAGTCACAATAGTGTGTCTGGATTATTGCATTCATCTAGCCTCTTTTTTTAGTTTTCTCATTATTGATGATCATTATTCCATTTGTGATATTACATGTGTGATTTTAACATGTTGTATCTTCTCAGTGGGTTATGATGATCATAGAAAGGGAATGTCTCTCTAATGTGGAGCATGATCACATCAAATGATTCTTTGTACTAATGATACTTTTTTATAATCCATATTGGTTTACTGTTATAGTTAGTCATAGGATTTGTGGTCTATCATTCGATTGGTCTATGGTGTTCCAAGAGGAACATACAATGTTAGGTTCATTCCATGTCATAGTTGTCTTAGTTCATTAAAGCATTTAATTTACTTTTTTATGGTTACTAGAATATATGAGGAAGGTTTTGAAAATAATTTTAATATTTTTGGATTTCTGTTGAGACCACATTTGCTTCCACCACTCTACTAGATCTAGCTTCCATCACTCCGCTCCTATTCAGCCTAATGTGATTGTTTTAAATGATATTTTGGATATGATGTGAGAGAATTTTATGTTTTTCAAGGTGTACTAAACTATGTATGATATGTCCCAATGAATTATTGAGTTTCTAGTTTGGTGATTACAGTTTCATCAGGTTTGTTTATGGTTTGGATCTTTGGTATTTCATTCTTGGGTGGCCAATTATGGGGCGGGATGCTCTTGTTATCATTGTAGGGGATTAAGATTTCAATATACTGTTTTGTTCCTTCACTTAGGGAGGATCTCGTGTCTTGAGGCATGACATAGTTTCTCCGCGGAAATCATCATTTCATCAGTTTGGTTTGTTAATTTGGAATTTGGTAAGGTGCTATGAAGGTTTGAGGTTGTTATTTTATTTTTGAATTTATGAATTGATAGGGATATTGAACTCTTCCTGGATGGTTGTAGATTAGATGACAGGTCTTCTATGGGGTTTTTCTGATAGATAGTTGATTGAGATTACATGTTGTGTTGCCTTTATATTTGTGATTTTTAAGGGGTAAATTTTTTATTCCCTTCTATGATTTTAATTTGGAATTTTGGATGGAGGTCGAATTTTGTGATTTTTCTATATGTCTGGTTTCAAATTATCAAAAAATAGTTTTTGTAAGAAAAATATAATTAGGGTTTAGTAATAGTAACAATGGTAACAATAATAACTACTATAATATTTCTAAAATATAAGGTTGTACAAGGAATGATCATGGGAAGTGATCAACCCAGTTGTGACACATCTAGAAATGATAAATGAAATAAATAAAGTGAAACCATAGTCAATCCTTGTATCTATGATTCTAATCAAATAGGAAATTTTAAATCATATATATATGTGTGTGTGTATATAAATATTTCTATAAATAAATATATTTATATACACATATATTTCTATATAAACGTGCAATGGGAAAAATAAAATGAAGTCAATCCTTGGGTTTGTAATCCTAATAGTCTAGAAATTCCATTAAAAGGGAATTGAGATGGATTCCATACCAGTCTAGATATGTATAATTATTTTATCCTTGGGTCTGTAATCCAAAACAATAATACATGCTTCATCTAGTGTAATAAATATCACAGAGAAAGATGTGTTAGCAGAGAGGAATACATGTCCTTGCCAATTTAATCTAGCACAGTTTATGGGTCTTAGGTCCCAATCCAAGGGCGGTCATGACATTGGATCTTGGTTAACATTAAGGGGGATGAACCTTAGGTGATTGCAAGGAATTATCTATAGATCCAAGTATATGATTGATATTTAATAACGTAAAGAAAAATAATTCCCATCTATAAAAAGTATATCTACATGATGAGGTAATGGTTTGTCCACTCAACCCTTGGTAGCATCCAAGTCAACTCTCAATGAGAGATTAATCATCCGTTGAGTATAAGTAAAATACACAAGGAGGATATCAATGTCCAAAACAACAATAAAATGATCGATTAGGGAGAGAATAAGCATCCCCATCACTTAATTTCAATAAAATTAGACAAAGAAATTTCTGAACAACATAATCTACTGGACACCATTCCCGAGTAACATAATAATATGAACTCCATACCTGAGTATCATAACAATAGGGAATCCATTACCATTTATCATAATCATAGTGATTCAATGACTGAGTATCATAATCATATGGATTCCATGCCTGGGTATCATAAGGACTGTGACATGATTAATAAGAACAAAAATCATAGGGCTCAAGGTTGGATCATAGATGTCCATATAATCATCCTAATAAAATCGTCATGTTTGGGCTCAATCTCTATTATTAATAAAAAGAAAATGAATGCATCAAACCTTTTTAAACTAGGTAATGGAAAACCCACTACAAGCCCAGAGGCCTAGACACACTAAGCCTTTAGATTCATTTGTCCCAGATCCGAGAATGAAAACCCCATTAAAAAATAAAAAACCAAAAAAACTCCATGGACAAAAATATCATTACAGTGGAAACCAAGGCAGTAAAACCCTAATCCAAAATTACATATCCACTATACCACGCTACTACAAAGCCACAGTTGGTTCCAGAATAAGTACTAGAGGAAGCTTCTCTATCCCATATCACTCATCTTGGCAATAAATGAAATCCCCAAAAATCTCCACCCTGAGAAACCATCCAAGGATCCTATCACCATCTCCATGACGACGACAATCATTCAGCTTTTCCATCCCACCGAGGATCCTGATCATCGTCTTCCAATGCACCTTCATCGCCTCCAAGATGCCACCTGTATAGTGAATTTCCGCCACATGGTGATATCATACGTAAAGACATAAAATAATCACCCATTCTAAAGTTTCACCAACAAATGATGCACCATTGCGCACCCGAACGAGAATATCAGATAAATATATGAAACCAATATGTGATGAAATACACTTCCAAATCCAATGACCTCGAGATATTCCAGTGCCAAAACATGTTGCAAGAACCTTCATTATCGATTCCAAAGAGTACATGCATGTGGATGTTGCTGCAATGAATTGAGATGCAGCCGACACCATGACCCAGTTTTTAAGGATAAAAGTCAATAATAGAATAAAAAAATCCCTAGATGCCAGATCCCAAAAAGTATATTTGGGAATAAAATTTACTAATGTCACATCACGTCTTTCTCCCCAACCATAATCTTGGAATAATCTATGGTAATAATCACTATATTAATAGTAGATAGAGGAATGCATAAATTATTTGTGATTTTGGCCAATGGTCTACACCAACTACTAAAACCATAATCTGATGAGTAATAAGTATTGCACAGATTCTATGGTGTCACCAGCTACAAAAAAAGCCTTACATACTTGTTTAGTCTTAGTAAAAAGATGGGGAACCTATTGGGAACCTCAAATCAAAACCCAATAGATACAATCTTCATTTGATCATAATGGTATACTGGTAAATAGAGGTATCTTTCATTGAAAACATGAAGTCATTACATATGAATGACAAGCATCTTGGTATCCTAAAATGGTTATTCAATTTATCCCTTTGGGGACACTACTACAAAAAGGGCTATATCGCTGCTCAAAATGGGCTTTAACAGCACTAAAAAAGCACTGTAAATCTCAGTGCTGATAGGGGGTCCCCTTTATCATCACTATAAGAGCGCTGATAAAGGGAACCATTATCTGCACTAAAAAGGTGCCGATAAAGGATTCCTTTATCTGCGCTAAAATCCACTGATAAATGGTTTCTTTATTGGTGCATTTTTAGCGCTGATAAATGCCCTGCCTGCTGTAATATAGAATTCTACAACAACACACCCAAACAAGACCTATAAATAAATGAACATGTCAACAAGTATACCCATACATAATTAACACATAATTCATAATGTAATTTCAGCAAGTATACTAATACAACAAGTATACCCAAACACCATTAACACATATTTCATAAGTTAATTAAATATATAAATAATTAAATTCATAATTCAAGGGGAAAGGGATAATAAGTGGTATGTAGTGGCTTTCCAAGGGGGTAGGGGGTGTCCAGGGGGTGGGGATATCTGGGGGGTGTCTGGGGGGAAAGAGTTGTCCAGGGGTGGTGGGGTGGTGTCTAGGGGATGGTGAGGGAAGTCTATGGGGGTGGGGATGTCTAGGGGATGGGGTTTCTAGGTGGTGGGGTGGTTTCGAGGATAGGTGGGGGTATCTAGGTGTGGGGGCCGTCTAGGGGGATAGTGGGGGTGTCCAGGGATGGGGGGCATGTCCAGTGTGTGTGGGGTGGGGTGGGCTATCCATGGGGGTGTCCAGGTGGTGGGGTGGTGTCTAGGGTGTTGGGGGGGCCTTTCTAGGTAGTGGGGTGTCCATGGGGTGGGGTGGTGTCTAGGGGGTGGGGTGGCAGTCTATGGGGTGCGGGTGTCTAAGGGTGGGGGTGTCTAGGTGGTGTGGTGGTGTCTAAGAAGGGTGGGGGTGTCGTCCAGGTGGTTGGTTGGTTTCCAGGGGGTGGGGCTATCCGGGGGGGGTGTCCAGGGGGTTGGGGGGCCTTCTAGGGGGTGGGGGTGTCCAGTGGTATTGGGTTGTCTAGGGGGTGGGGTGGTGTCCAGGGGGTGGGGTGGGGGTGTCCATGGGGGGTGGGGTGGTGTTCAGGGGGTAGAGCGGTCCAGGGTGTTGGGGGGGGGGCTATCCAAGGGGGGTGGGTTGGTGTCCAGGGGGGATGGTGTCCAAGTGGGTGGGGTGTCTAGGGGTGGGGGTGTCCAGTTGGATGGGTGGTGTCTAGGAGGGGTGGTGGTTCCGTCCAGGGGGGTGGTGGGTGTCCAAGGGGTGGGGTTGTATAGGGGGTGGGGTTGTCCTGGGTGGGGGGTGGGGTGCCCAGGGGGTCCAGGGGGTGGGGTGGTGTCCAAGGGTTGGGTGGCCTTCCGAGGGTTGGGTGTCCAGAGGGGTGGTGTGTCTAGGGGGTGGGGTGGTGTCAAGGGGGGTGGGGGCTATCCTGGGGGTTGGTGGGGGCAGTTCAATGGGGTGGGTGGTGTCCAGGGGGTGGGGTGGCTGTCCAACGGGGTGGGGTGTCCATGTGGTGGGATGGTGTCTAGGAGGGGTGGGGGTGTCGTCCAGGAGGGGTGGGGGTGTCTAGGGGGTGGGGTGTCCAGGGGGTGGGGTGGTGTCCAAGGGGTTGGGGGGATTCGAGGTGGTGGGGGATGTGCAGAGGGTGGGGTGGTGTCCAGGGGGTTTTGGGTTGCTGTCAATGGGGGTGGGGGTGTCTAGGGGTGGCAGTTTCCAGGTTGTGGGTGGTTTCTTGGAGGAGTGGGCGTCTAGGGGGTGGTGCTTTCCAGGGGTTTGGGGTCGTCCAAGGGGTTGGGGTGTCAATTTTAAACAAAAGAGGGACACTTGGAGTGATACCGGTGACCCCGTGCCTTGGAATGAGAAGGGGTTGACTCAAACACGTGAAAAAAGTACCTTGGATAATTCCCCTAAAGTGTCAACATTGTCTGAATGGTTTTGGTCAGATTTCTGAAGGTCAGTTGTTGTTTTCACTTAAATTTTTGTCTATTTTAAACAAAATAGACACTTTGGGTGATATCGGCCACACAGTGCCTCGGATGGAGGTAGGGTTGACTTGAACACATTACAAATTACCCTTGGATCAGTTCACTAAATTATCAACCCTATCTGAATTTGTTTGGTCATATTTCCATATGTCAGTTGTTGTTTTCACATAAAAATCCGTCCATTTTAAACAAAAGAGAGGCACTTTAAGTGATATTAGCCATACCGTGCCTCAGATTGAGGCGGGTTTGACTCGTACACATAAAAAATGAACCATGGATCATTCCACTAAAGTATCAACACTATATGAATGCGTTTGGTTGGATTTTCTTACGTTAGTTGTTGTTTTAATGACAATATTTTCATTTTAAACAAGTGATAATTTGAGTGATACTGACCACACCGTGCCTAGGATTGAGGTAGGGTTGACTGATAAACTTCAAAAATGACCCATGTATCATTACCTTAATGTAAAAACACAATCTGAATGCATATTTTCAGATTTAAGTACGTCAGTTGATGTTTCCACATAAACTTTTGTACATTTTAAACACAAGAGATACACTTTGGGTGATACTGGCCACACCGTGCCTCGGATTCATGCAGGTTTTACTCGTACACATACAAAATTACCCATGGATCATTCCCCTCAATTATCAACACAATACTAATGTGTTTGGTCGGATTTATGTACGTCAGTTGCTGTTTTCACTTAAAATTATTTCCATTTTAAACAAAAGATAGAAACTTTGAGTGATACTATCCACACCATTCCTTGGATTAAGGAGGGTTGACTCATACACATAAAAATTGACCCGTGAATCATTTCCATAAAGTATAAACACAATACAAAGGATTTTGATCGGATTTATGTACGTCAGTTGTTGTTTTGACTTTAAATGTTTCTCATTTTAAACAAAAGAGTGACACCTTGTGTAATACTGGTCACACCATGCCTAATATTGAGAAATGGTTGACTCTCACACATCACAAATTACACATGGATTGTTTTTTACAGTATCAACACAATCTGAATGCATTATGTCAGATTTACGTATGTCAGTTGTTGTTTTCACTTAAAATTTTGTCCATTTTAAACAAAAGAGAGACTTTGAATGATACCAGCCACACTATGCCTCAGATTGAGGTGGGGTTGACTCATACATGTCACAAATGACCCATGTATTGTTCCTATAAAGTATCAACACAATTTTAATGTGTTTGGATGGAATTCCTTATGTCAGTTTTTGTTTTCATTTAAATTTTTTTCCATTTTAGAAAAAATAGAGACACTTTGAGTGATACCGGCCTAACCATGCCTCAGATTGAGAGAAGATTGAATTTTACCGATCAAAAATTACCCATGGATCGTTCCCCTAAATAATCAACACAATACGAACGTTTTTTGTAGGATTTACTTATGTCAGTTTTCGTTTTCAATAAAAATTCTGTCCATTTTTAACAAAAGAGATACATTGAGTGATACCGGTGACATCGTTCCTCGGATTGAGGTGGGGTTGACTCTAACACATCAAAAATTACCAATGGAAAATTCATATAAATAATCAACACAATACGAATGCGTTTGGTCAGATTTCGGCTCATCAAATATTGTTTTCACATAAAATTATGTCCATTTTAAACAAAAGAGAGACACTTTGAGTGTTACGAGCCACACCATGCCTCAGATTGAGTTAGGGTCAACACGTACACGTCGAAAATGACCCGTGGATAATTCCCCTAATTATTCAACACAATCCTAATGTGTTTGGTAAGATTTTAGTATGTCAGTTGTTGTTTTCACTTACAACTTTTTTCATTTTAAACATAAGAGAGACTTTGAGTGATACCGGCCACATCGTGCCTCAGATTGAGCCAGGGAGGACTCTTACAAGTCAAAAATTTCCCATGGATTATTCCTATAATGTATGAACATAATATGAATGAATTTGTTCTGATATCCGTACCTTAGCTGTTGTTTTCACTTAAAGTTTTTTCCATTTTATACAAAAGGGAGACACTTTGAGTGATATCGGCCAAACTATGACCCAGATTGAGGTGGGGTTGACTCATACACATCACAAATGACCCATGGATTGTTCCCCTAAATTTTAAACACAATCCTAATGCGTTTGGTCATATTTTCAAAAAGTTATTTGTTGTTTTCACTAAAAATTCTATCCAGTTTAATCAAAAGATAGGCCCTTTGAGTGGTATCGGTGGCACCATGCCTCAGATTGAGTATAGGTTGACTCGTACACATCCCAATTGACCCATGGATCATTATCCTAAAGTATCAAAACAATATGAATGTTTTTGGGCAGATATGAAGTTATTGTGGAGATTTTACCAGTTTTTCTTATCCACAATCGAACGAAAACAGGTTCATCATTATTGCATGTTACTGGTGAATTTCATCTATTTAAATGGGAAAATGGCTCATTAGATAAAGAATTTTTTATTTAATAACAATTACAATTTTCCTACAAACATTTACATGAAACAATGTTTCATCTTTTGATCTCCATAGCCCCTCTAAGAAATGACTTCCAATTGTACACATCCCCAAGTCAGATCTTTATTCTATTTCTGTAAAATCTTCCATTTGGTATGCGGCCCACTCATTTATGAACAAATCATTATCTTCTTGTTAATATGAGGCTTTTCAACAGTCATAGTAGTACTGAAAAATATATAAATAAATAATTAATAAATAATTTAAAATTAATTGTAGTTGTTTTTGAAAATACCTCCTTATGGATGCTTGTTTGTTTATGAAAAACGATCTATTTAATAAATTTACAAACATGATAACCACAATCATAATGAATATTTTGTTTTGGACACTAAAAAAATTGACAATTCAGAGAATAATTAACTTATTTTGATATTTTTTTGGATAGTAATATTTTATTATATATACCCTGATATTTTCCCAGATGTAGTACTTGTTTGCCTCCTTATGCTTATCCCTTTTACTCAATCCTTTTTAGTCGATAATGATACACCGCCATTTCATAACAGAATCCTTATTAAAATATAATATAAATTATATTACTTTATGTCTAGACATAAAACATAGGATGTAGTGTCTTACAGATTCACAAACTCCATCTTGTGTGGTCAGTTTGTTGGGTATCCTTGCAATGAATACAGAATATAAATCTTTGGAGTATCCATGTTCACCAAAAATAGCAGCCAATGTTTCCTAAAAACTCAAAAAGGAATAATTAATAAATGAAGTGTAAATATAATTGATTTGATTTAATCGTAGAGTTTTACCACTGTATGGTTGGTATTAGGAAGAGTTTATCAGCTGTAATCACGCATTAAAATATTTTCAGCAAGCCATTCCCAATTTCATCATTTTTTGATGGTTTTAATTTAATTAGTTGTGTTGATGTGGCATGAGGACTAATGAGCCCAAATTCTGGATCAAGGGAAAACGCCTTTAACTATTTTTTATATATACGTGTTTCAATAATATAAAATGATTTTATTCATAATTTTCATATTATATTAACTTTTAGAAAATCAATTCCTGAAAAAATACCTCATATATAAATTTACAATTGTGATGCCTAGACAACCATATTCAAGGATCTCATTTACCTTTTCAACAACAATGATATCTTGAATTTCCTCTCTATATATATTCTTTTCAAAAACCACTATAAGAATTCTACCACCTCTTAGCTTCGTATCCACATGATTCACCAATGCTATTAATTGTGGAGAGAGAACAGGTGGTGTTATTGTGCAATCAGTAGAAATTTAAAATCAGTTGGTTGATCCTTTAGATGCTTTTGAGCTAAATTTTCTTGTCACTCCCTCCCTTTCTCCAACTATAATAACATTCATTGGTTTATACCCCTTTTTCATTAATTGTTAAAGGTTTAGGTTGAAAAAATATTGAAATACATACCTCTTGGTACCCAAGTTCTCTTACAAGTTGTGATGGACATGCAATGAATGAACCAATAAACTTTTCTACTGTATGAATATTATCATTATCAAGATGAATTGGTAGATCTTTATTTGGATCATGAGGTACAGTAATCATCACATTCAAATGATCTTTCGCTAGTAGTCTATTATGCAGGTTTTTCTAGGTGATGTTGAACACTGTATCCCTTGATAATAGGTGATAGGTGGGTGTTAATAGAAATAAATCATAGTCATTATCACCCTATATAAGAGAAATGCCAGAAAAGTATCAATGTTTGTCTGATTCACATTTCATGGGATCAATTATTAGAATATTGATTACAATGGCTAAGACAGTTATTTATGGGGAATGGCTAGCCTCAAAGCTGGTGGGGGGTGGGGCGGGATCTTCACACACTAGTTGTTCCTCAGTTTTGTCTTCTCCATGCTTCCCACCCATAAAAGCTGCTAGAAACTCTCCCTGTCATTGAAATCATTCTTCACAATTTGCTAATAATTCACTCATTTTTTTTCATTTTTTCATCTCTATCATCCATTTGTTTTTTTTTCTCATAATATACTCAAGGTGTCACCCCAAACATCGCACCTCTGACATAACCATAGTGTTTTGAACGCTTAAAAGCCGTCGATAATGGGTTTGCATATACTACAAGAGTAGCTGATTCATATGACTGTCGGATATAGGAAAATTAATAAATATTTTTATGTAATTAAAATTTTAAACAAACCATTTTATCATTTCATACTTACACATATTTCCAACAATTTTTTTGTGTTTTCATCTACTAGATTCCATTCCTTATTCACACGTGCCTCCTTCCATAGCACATGATGTGGGATTGAAGTGTCTTTGGTTGTAGACTCATCAATCTACATATAAATATAGAAATATAATTATGATGTTATTTCATGTCACCTAACAATATTATTGTAAATTTAAAATACATACCATTTTCTTTTCTAGTGAAGCGTACTACATTTTTGATTTACAATAAAGGTATGTTGGTTTTGATGCAATATCCTTATTTTCAGTATAGAGTGGTTGTTTCATATATGAAATATCGATAATCAAAGTGATGAATAAGCATATCCTCAAACAACGTATTATCATCCACAATGTACCAGAAACTTTTCATCCACATAGTGACCAATAAATGTATCCCATTCTTCATGGGATATCAGGTGAGCATAGTTGAGGGGAGGGTGTCAGTTTATTTTAAATTTTGAATCTTTCTGGTGACATTTTGTTAAAATAGTGTGAAAACCTCGATGACACCTTCCTGAAAGACATAGTACATAATTATTTTGGGTATCATCTACAATAAATGTAATCTACAAGAGATTGAGAAGAGTAATACACACATTAATTATTTTATTTTCTAGTAAATTAAAGAAATAATATCATAATGTTACCGTAATTTCAACCCAGATCATAGCCTTCAGCCCAGACATAACATATTTCGATTAATCTATGTCATTCGACACGCATTTCTACGTGACAATTCCAATGTAACTTCTATACCTAGACATTTTGGGATTCACATGTTCTCCCCGTGTATTCCATCCGACATAAAATTTGATGCCTTTTCTTTTTGCCTTACGAACATTGGCTAACACCATCAAATTAAGACACACCTATGTTTTCTACAATGTTGGTCCTTCATCCAAAACCATTTCATCGATATCAACATTATCTATATGTTCATCTGAAATGATAGAAACTCATTGTGATGTCGGTTCTTGGAACTCAACACTAAGAACATCAACAGGTTCGGAAAATTGTTTTTGCTCAGCTCTGTGAGCAGCAGCAACAACAACAACAACTTGAGAGACTTGTTCAGTCTCGAGGATAGGATCACCAAAACATGAAGAGGTAATTATCTGCAAAAGTGGTTGAACAGTTAATTTAGATTACATAAATTCTGTAATTATAAGATAATAACATGATCTAAAAAGATCTATATTATAAACAAAATATAACCTCTTAATTGAACTCTAATTTTTTTAAAGGCTGAAGGTATTTGACATCTCTTTCGATTATCCAAATCCCTTCAGTGTGGTCTCCCCTAACATATAAGACATCATCTACTTTGGGACCGCTATGAAATGATTGTGACGTACAACTGAAACGATTTTCCTCAACTGAATTTTCATCAGACCCTTCAGACATTTTGGACATTAACAGAACAATCAAACACTTTCAGTTTGTGGGATCTGGAACATATAATAATTGTACCGCTTGTGATTCCATTATAAATTGTTCGTCTTTGTAACCTTATTTACTAAAATCAACTTTCACAAATCCCAATTCATCTATTTTAGTGACACTATATTTATCAACCCATTTACATTGAAAAATAAACAATTTTAATGTCATATAATCCAACTATCATATTTTTTTGATAATGACAAAGTATGACATATTTTCATAAATTGGATTTCTCTACTAACTACCAGAAACTGGCATCGCTTCATCCACAAGTGTAACTCCATTATATTTCATGGTCATATCATCATCGTGTTCATATGTATAGAATTTATAACCATTAATTACATAACCATTGTAAGACAATATATACACACTTGGTCTGATGTCTAGCCATCAAAGATGTTCAAAAATTGAATTCGGATTTTCATCTAACTCCATAAAACTATGGTCCTGAATCCATCCAATAAAATGGTGGTTATGTTTATTTGATATCCATTTTTCTTCACATGATGGATTCATCCGCCTAAGAATTTTTTTATGGGTTTCAATATTTAGAGAAACCTCCCAACTGTTTTTTCAAATATAAAGGTGGGCCTTCTCTTGATCTGTAATATTGGTTGTCACAACATTTCTTCTTTGAAATTCCTTCACTCTCAATGCGTCCAATGTTATGAGATTTTGGGAGACCAATTCATTCTACATCAGATAGGTATTAGGTAATGAATTTAATGGCTTCCTCAGCAACATATCACTCCACTATACAACACTATGGCCGTCTTTGATTTTTGAAAACCCATTCAAAATATTCATATACCGTTAAATGGGGTACATTCATCTATAGTGCAAAAGACCACATAGTCAAATCTCTCTAACCAAGTGAAGCATCAAATAAACCAACAAAATCAATGAATGTTGGCAGGAATAACATTTATAATTCACATAATATGAGGAAAATTTCTCTTTCCATAGCTTGAAAATTTTCAGGGTCTAAAACATTTCTACATATAGCGTTGAAAAAGAATCAACGTTTGGTTAATGTATGATGAACATTATTGGAAAAAATGCAACATAAATCTAGTAGAATTAAATCTTGCATCAAAACATGGAAGTCATGTGATTTAAAACCTTTTAACTTCAAATCATTAATTGACACAATGTTCATGATATTTGATGAATACCCCTATGTAACCTTTAGATCATTGAAGAAGATTCAAAACTGATATCACTCCTTCCAGGAATGAGTGTATGCTGATGGAGGAAGAAACATTCGATTTTCACCCTTCATTGGAGCCAAATATTCTTGTATTACCATGTCAACAATGTCCAACCTTTCCATTATTCCCTCTATTTTTTTCTAGGTGAATTTGTCAGTGTTATGATAACATTATCATATACATTTTTTCCACATGCATCACATCAGGAAAATGTCTGATGTAAAAACAATTAATGTATCTTAATTTAAAAAAAGCTGATATATTTTTTCCAAATGATTTTCGTAAGGTTTTTTTAAGTTGTTTTACCAAAAATAGTGTTCATGTATTTTACATTCACAAATAGCTGATCACCTGTTAGTGGGGACGGTGTTGTGCATTGTTCTGAACTTCCATTGAATGATGCAGTCCAAGATCGGTACATATGCTGATGAGGTAGAAATCTATGATGTCCTAGAAACACAGTATTCATAGAATGTTTCAACCTAATTTATTCTGTGTCTTTTTCGCACACGGTACACCCTTGAGTTCCTTTAATGCTATAGCCTAAATTTTTTTCATAAACATGGAAACCATTTATCATCGCATAAAACTTCTATCTCAATGTGATGTATTCAAATTTATATGTATCATACAACATGACACTTTAATTCCACAATAACATCACATCCATGATCAAAGGAGACAAATAAACATAAATTTCATTACTTGGTTGTTTTTTCCTGATATAAACGTAGATAACATGATAAATTTCCACTTCATTCATAACCAGGGTGGTAAGTTATAATTTACCAAAAAAGCAGGCCATGTACTCTGAGTGGTGGTTTGAAAACCAAAAGGATTCACTCCATCTATATAAAACACAATAAGAAGGTTTATTAAATCTTTTCCAAATTCTGAATAATCATTATCAATTATCTTCCATTAATGAGAGTTGGCCAGGTGACGAAATTTCCCAACATTAATTATTTTATCTACATGATACGACAATTGTTTTGTAGTTTCTTCACTTCCATAGAGTCTTCTAAACCGTGGAATTATTGGAAAGTACCATACAAATTTTGTAGGACTAGATTCATCTTTCCTGTATTGAAAAGCACCACACTTTGGGCTTTCTATAAATAATTTTTTTTCACCATTAGAAACAATATACAGTCTTTCGGGAAAGCATGTATTCCTTTAGTAATCATACCTATAATGACCCATACTTTACATACATTTATTTAATTCAAAATTGAAGCACACCTATTACAAAATATAACAAAACCATGGTAGGAATGTATAGGTATAGTGTCTTTAGAAACTGGGAAACATAAAAAATTGGGTCATAAAGAATCTACATTGTTTCCCGTTTATTTCATTATATCAGGAGTCCCTTCTGGCATATCCTACATAATAACCTTCTTCCTGACCTGGGGAATGAAAACATACAAAAGGGTGAGATAAAATGCTTAGTAAGGGTAAACAAAGGAAATATCATATTCATAAGAACATAGCATTTTGAAAATCATAACCTCCAAAAGAGATCATAATATCATAACATGGGATAAATCATAGTATTGAAATGTATTCCCAATAAACCTAACATAAAACATGAATCTTTGTGGAAAACACACATAATCATAGAAAATAAATTTTTATTAGTAAAGACTCATTTCCAAGACTATCTTAGCAGACAAAATCCATTTCTGAACCGAGTTCACTCCTCATTTTAGGCATGTTTCACTGAACCAGATTTATCTGCCGTTCCAGCCATGTCTATATCATGAGATAAAAATAATTACCAAATTCATTGGAGGGAGATATAGGTCCCACACATATCATAATGATACCATTCTTATCTGTTCCACAAGATCATAAATCATACATCTTTGCATAACCCATGTAATAAAAATGGGATTCCTAAACATCATGCCATCATAACATAATCCATATAAGATAAAAATGATTTCAAAAAAATAATTACTTCATAACATAATCAAATAAATGTAAAAATAGGGATAGAAACTGAACCCTATAATATCTTAGATGGAAAATAATCTTGATTAAACAATTGAACTTCATGCGTGAGGAAAATATCTTTTCTATTTCAAAAACATTTTTCCTTTCTTAACAAGTCATACAATTTTAAACTAAAAGAAGTTGATTAAAAATAAACTTCAAAACTTCTAAAGGAATCTTCATGGAAATAATTTTCTAAAAATCCATTCATGCCGTATAAGTTAAAGAAAACCATTCTTCTCGTATTTTGGCCGGCAAAGTCAAAAAAATGCATCATACTAAAAACGACCAAAGATTACTTTCATATATTTTACTAAAAACATACCAATGGGTAAAATTTGATTTAAAAAAATTTATGAGGATATAAATAATTTTACATATTGACGAAACATGGATTTGTATGATAAATATGCCCCAGTAATTACCGAAGTATAAACAATCTCGGATAAAAATTGAGATTGTGAGATTTTCCCTTACCTTAGGTTTGATTTGCTTCGTATGTGTCTGAACCTCCTGTATAATGATTTAAATAATGTTTTTGACTTATTCCAGAATCTTCTCATTGATATGATATTATATATGGTCATATTCTTAGCTTTATGTTAGTAATATTTCATTGCTACTTGTTATTCAGGTGTTTATTTCTTTTTGTTCATATGTGTGTTTTGTCGAATAAATTCTTAGTCTTATATTTAGGTTATAGATACCTCATTTAAAGAATGGTATTAGTGTAATATATATCATATTTATTCATTAAATTAATTTACATAATCATTATGCATTTAAGATCATATAGAACGAGACGCATCACATCGTGGAGACGGTTGGCTGTACGTACGCACGAGCAATGATATCATTCCCATGATCATGGAATTGTTTTTAAGTGTATGTGTAATATTTCAGAATCAATATCACTTTACAATAATAATATATAGTTATTATTTACACCATTATACTCATCCATGTATGGTGGTGGTGGGAAACAGATTACACCACAGTGTGGAGATAGTATTCCGTACGTACGCACGCAAGGTGATTTCGTTTTCCGTAGGATGGATAGAAGGTGAAATAGGGTTGATTCATATATATAATAACATATCATTATATGAGTGATACTGATTTTATTACTTTATAATAAAACAACTATTGAATAAGAAGTATAAGAAGAAATAAAGTTGAAAGAATCGGTAACAAACATTACCTCTTCTTTGAAGCGCCTCTTCTTAACCTCCTCTTAGGGAAATAAAGATGGTATTTGAAGAAGTACAGGACCTATAGTATGTTTTTAGGGAAGTTTAGAAGAGAAATTGATAGGGTTTGGCTGAGCTGGGAGCCTCAAAGTGGTGTGAGGAAGAGAGGGAGGAGGTTCCCTTTTATAAGGGAGGAGAGGGGCACCTTAGAAAAAACGTAAAATATTATTTTATTATAAAGTCATAATCAGTTTTTAATAGCTCCAAATTGATTTATTTCGAACCTAAGGTGGGGATTGGTGGAAATACTCTCAACCCATAGATTTTATACAAGTTTAGGTTACTATTTTAACCTTATCGTTTAGATTTAAATCTATGTAAAATAATATAACATTTATTGTGTCTTCTTGTTATCTTACATTATATGGTTAATAAACTTACTATAACAAGCCAAAAGAACCCCAATTTGTTCATTATTAATATATATAACCATATCTAAGTCATTTTTCTGAACCTTAGATTTTTAGAAATAAAATTACAAATAATAATATAATATTTGTTTTAAAAACTAGTTTATGTCAATTTTAACACTATTTGATAATTGATTTTTGTGAAACTCATAACAACATGATTAGATCTAAAAAAGTTAATTAAATCCATAATAATATGTCATATTAACATATAAAATTATTTTAATTCTTAAAAAGTCTCAAATAACATTTATTTGGGTATTTATAATATCAATTATGTTAATATTTCCTTAATAATGTAATTACTGCATCATCATTGTGTCATAAATAAATTAAATTATTTAATGTCTAAAAATTATAAATAAAATTACATTATGTAAGAAATATTTTTATATTTCTAATGAATATTTATAGTCGAATTTATCTTATGTATAACATTATATTAAAAATTATTTTAGTTATTAAACATTGATTTTAACTATTTTAACACTTCTTTAAATAAAATAATATTAAATGTCCTAATGTAATCCAGGTGGACCTAAAGGGTAATATTGTATTCCTAAGGTTGTTTTTAGTCAAATTAAATTTATCCATTAGAATTAGTACATGTGTTAGGTTAATAATAATACCATTTTTACCCTTAATTACCCTATTGAATTTTAACCGTGGTAAATAAAAGTAAAAAGTTACTATTAACCAAAAAATAATTATCTTATTCTACCACATTTTACTCCTTGATAATAACCGTGTCTCTAGAATTTTTGAAATACCACTCAATGAAGTGGTAAAATTAAGTTTTATGTAAATTTTCAAATTCTCATAGGAGATGGGTAAAAGACTGTGAAAAGTTAAATAAATTTTTTATATATATAAAATTATTATAAAATTATTATAAAATGACTCCAATGAATTAAATTAAACATATATAGGTATTATGTATCAATTTTTACCTAAAATAAATTTAAATAAAATAAATAATTATTTAAATAAAAAGTCGGTTTATAAATAGTAACCCAGTGTTTTCACTATTCATCAAAAATTGACTGTTTTCAGAAAAAATACAAATACTTCACCATAGCCAAATTTCAATATTCCGAATCCAAAAATGAATTCCATTTTGAATGATAAAATTTATATAATTTCAAAATGTTTGTATTACTATTCATAACAGCTAGTTCTAATAATATTTTTATAGCATGTCGTTGTTTTAGTGAAACTCGGTATTGTGTACAACCCAAGCTATCGAGGAAGGTCGTGAATGCGTGTAAAGAAAGACAAGATAGTTTTTTGTGTAGTTAAAGATTACTTTTATGATGTATACAACAAAAAAACAAAATATTTCTCATAAAAATCTCGGGTGTAACATTCAACCCCCCATAAAATGAATTTAGCCCTTGAAATTCATCACATTGTAACAAACAGATGAGGAAACCTCTCCCTCATCATATCCTCAAGCTCCCATGTAGATTATTCTAATTGGTGGTTCCTCCATAAAACTTTCACCAAGTGAGTGGTCTTGTTTCGTATGACTTTTTCTCTACGATCCAGAATCTCTATCGACTATTCTTCATAAGAAAGATCTTGTTCTAGAGGTACATCATCTAAGATTTTTAAATGTGAAGGAATGGGTATGTACATTCTTAGGAGAGGTACATGTAACACATCATGAACATCAGAGAGATTTTTTGGAAGGTCCAATTAGTAAGCTACCTTCCCAATACGATATAGTATTTCAAGAGGACCAATATTCCTAGAGCTCAACATTCCCTTCCTTCCAAATCTCATTACTCTCTTCCAAGGAGATATTCATAAGAACACATTATCACCCACTTCAAACTCTAGGTCCTTTCTTCAATTGTCCGCATAACTATTTTTTTGACTTAGAGCTGCTCTTATGTGTTGTTGGATAGATCAGCCCTTTTCTGCCATCTCATCAACAAGATCAGGTCCTAATAGCTTTCTTTCCCCAACATCATCCTAGCATATTGGAGTCTTACATTTCTTTCCATAAAGAGCTTCACAAGGATCCATCTAAATACTGGAGTGAAAGCTATTATTATTATAAAATTCCAACAAAGGTAGGTGTTGATCCCAATAACCTTTTAAATCCATAGAGCAAGATCCCAACATGTCTTCTAGAGTTTGAATTGTTCTCTCAGACTGATCGTCTGTCTAAGGATGATAACCAGTGCTGAAACTCAATTCTATATCTAGAGTATGCTGAAGACTTCGCCAAAACTTTGAGGTAAACCTCAGATCCTGATCATGTATAATAGAAATTGGTACTCCATGGAATCTTACCACTTCCTTTACATATATCCGGGAAATCTGATCTAGAGAGAAATCCTCTCTAATAGCAATGAAGTGTTTCGACTTTGTAAGACGATAAACTATGAACCAGATAGCATTATTTCTTTTGGAAGTTTTTGGAAGTCTAGTAACAATTTCCATAATGATGTTTTCCCATTTCCATTTGGGTATGGGTAATGGTTGTAACATCCCCTTCGTTATCTGTCTCTCAGATTTAACTAGCTGATAAACCAAGCATTAAGAGACTTATTCCGTAACATATCAATTCATGCAATCCCACCAGAAGTACTCTTTCAGGTCCCTATACGTCTTCGTGCTTCCAAGATGAATAGAGAATGAAGAACTATGAGCCTCATCCAGCAGCTACATTAATTCTGGGATGGGGGGAACACAAACCTGATTCCTGAATCATATTATCCCATCACAATCAAGGTTGAATTAAGGAAAATTTCTCACCTTCTTTTGTAACTCTACATCTTCTTTTTATGCCTCTTTAATCTTCACATGTATAGATGGTTGAATATTCATTTGAGAAAGATAATATTTTTCCCCATCCATTTTAATTCCAAGAACCATCCTTTTTAAATCCATAAATATTGGATCTTTTGTGATCCTCATCATGGATAAGATAGCATGGTCTTGTCGACATAATGCATTTTCCAATTTGTTTGCTTTCACATGGTGATAATGAATTGAGCAGTCTTAGTCCTTAATCAGCTCTATCCATGTTCTTTGGTGCTTATTCAGCTCATTCTGTGTGAAAATATACTTAAAACTTTTATGATCAGTATAAATATCACACCTTTCACCATAATTATATTAACTTCAAATCATTAATGCAAAGATTACCGCATCTAACTCCAAATAATGAGTTGGGTAATTTTGCACATGGATTTTCAACTGTCTTGAGGCATAATCTATCACCATATCGTTTTGTGTGAGAACACACCCCAATCCCTTCTTGGATGCATCGCTATAGATCAAAAACCTTTCTCCACAATAAGGCAGTGTGAGAACAGGTGAACTGGATAACCTTATTTTTAATTACATGAAATTATCTTCACACACCTCTGTCCAAAAGAACATAACATCTTTTCGAGTCAACTTGGTGAGAGGATTAGATAATCATGAAAATTCATTCAGAAAACGTCGATAAATATCCTGCCAAACCAAGAAAACTTCAGATCTTAGTTACTTTTTTTGTTCTCGACCATTTTTTGATAACATTTATTTTTTATGGATCCATAGATACCCCCTCTTTTGAGATTATGTGACCAGAAAATGAGACTTTTGGAAACCCAAATTCAAACTTGGTAAATTTGGCATAAAGCATCTCATTTCTCAGGGACTTCAATACAATTCTCAAGTGATCTTCATGTTCTTCCTTACTCTTTTAATAGAAAATTATTTCGTCTATAAAGACTACCACAAACTGATCGAGATAATCTCTAAAGACTCTATTCATTAGATCCATGAGGATAGCATGGGCATTAGTAAGACCAAATGGAATCACTATAAATTCATAGTGTCCATACCTTGTACGAAATGTCATTTTTGGTATATCCTCCCTTCTGACCCTTAATAGGTGATTCCCTGAATGAGGATCAATCTTAGTAATGTATTGAGATCTGTGTAGTTGGTCAAATAAGTCATCAAAGCATGGGAGAGCATATTTTTTCTTGATAGAGATCTTTATATGTTCATAATAATCAATGCAAAGCCTCATTGATCCATCGTTTTTCATAACAAATAGAACAGGTTCTCCCCAATGTGATGCACTAGGGCGTATGAATCCCTTATCATGATTCTCTTAGAGTTACTTCTTCAATTCCTACAACTCAATTGTGGAAATTCTATAAGGTGTATTTGAAAAAGTTAAAGCACACAATATGACTTCTATTGAAAACTCAACTTCACGATTTGGTGGGAGACCATGAAATTCTTCCTGAAAGACATCATCTAATTCCCGTACAATAGTGATATTCTTAATCATGAGTCTCACTACAACCATTTGAGATAAATAACCTTCATTTAGTAGAATCAAGACCCATAGGATGGATGAAATTTTCACTTGAAGGTTATGTTCATCCTTGCATCGATAGACGATAATAGATTGATCTAGAATATGAAATGTGACTTCCCTTCTTTGGAAATTGATATGAGCTCCATATAAATAAACCCAATACATGCCCAGAATCACATAAAATTCCACTATAGGAACAATTACAAGATTTTTAGGAAGCACTTTCCCACAATCTTCAATCGGAGAAGAATTGTAAAATTTTTATGTGACTGTTTTTCCATTAGGGGTTGTCACAGCTAACTCAATATCTAACTACTGAGGTAATATGGTAATACCCTTAGAAAATTCTTCAGAAATAAAAGAGTGGGTGGATCCAGAATCAGATAAAACATTTTCTACTTTAGATTGGATGGTAAGTGTACCTTTCACCTCTTCGTTATCGTACTCCACATTGCTGAGCTAAATTGCATGTGACATTCCTTTGTATTTAGCCTTAAGATTTTTTTGACATCGATCATCATCATCAACCCTTGGATTAGGGCATTAATTAGCATAATTCCCCATTTCCCTGCACTTGTAACATTGATGTGTAGGAGGTTCACTCTGTGTAGCCTTTTCATTGTTCTCATCACTAGACATCTTCTTCCCATCATTGCGACATTCAAATTCCTGATGAACATTCTTTCCACATTTGAAACATTTACTTGTCCCTTTAAGACAACTCCCTCCATGTTTCTTTCCACACATTGAGCATAACTGAAAACACATCTTCTTTTTAGTGTGCTCTCTATATTTTCCTTTGCATTCCATTATCCTCTTCTTATGAAATATATATGACTGATGGGTTACACCAATATCCATCTCAACCATGAGTTCACATCGAACGATTTCCTCGTAGCTATTGAAGTCCCTTATGTTTAACGCCCTTCGAATACTTGGTTTTTAGCCACTAAAGAATCGATCGATCTTACTCTCAGGTTTGATAATAATCCCAGAAGCGTACCTTGAAAGTCTTGTTAAATTTTCTTCATAGGTACCAACAGATTCATCATCCTTTTTCTTATGTTCAAGAGACTCCTTCTCCATCGTCGTTCGAAGAATATGAGGGATGTACTTATTGAAAAATATGTTCTTGAACTCGTCCCATTCCATGGACTTAATTTCATCCCTTTTCCTTGAATTCTTGATAAAATTCAATAATTGATCAGATTCACCTTCCAAACAATATACTGCTAAGATGACTTTATCATTTTCAGAACATTGAAGAACTGAAAATATCTTTTCAGTGGTATTGATCCATTGTTTAGCCACTAATGTATTAGTAGACCCACTGAATGAGGGTGGACGCTGCCTCATGAAGGATTCAACAGAATGTTGCTCTTTACTTTGCTCGTTTGAAAGTCTTGCATGACTCATATCTTGAGAAAGTTGTGTGAGCATGGCTACAAGATTTTCCATTCTAGCTCCCATAACTTTTTGTTGCTCAGGGGGACAATGATTGCATTGCTCGTCGCATTCTGCATTAACACGGTTCCTTCGGGTTGCAGCCATTGACTAAAAACAAGAAGAATAGTGCTAGCAACACTAATTATAATAGAAAAACCACAGAATCAAGAATAAAATTTCATACTTAAGCTATTATAATAGTTTATTCATGGCCATTTCTAAAACACTAATATTGTGTTCTATGCTTAGATATATCCTTAGGGTTCTTACTAAGGCTTTCACATCCTTGTTTCAAAGGTTGACTATACCTTTCCTCTGATACGAACTATAATGAACCATACTTTACATACATTGTTATTACTTCAAAATTGATGCATGCTTATTACGACATATAACAAAACCATGGTAGGACTATATAGGTATAGTTTATTTAGAAACTGGGAAACATAAACCACTAGTTCATAAAGCATCTACATTGTATCCCATTTATTTCATAATATCTAGAGTCCCTTTTGGAATATCCTACTTAATAACCTTCTTCCTGAATTAGGGAATGAAAACATACAGAAGGGTGAGCTCTAATTCTCAGTAAGGGTAAAAAAAAGAAATATCATATTCATAAGATCATAGCATTTTGAAAATTTGAACCTCCAAAAGAGATCATAATATCATAACATGGGATTAATCATTGTAGTGAATGGTAATACAAATAATCATAACATAAAACATAAAACTTTGTGGCATACACATATAATCATAGAGAATCATTTCTTAGTAGTCAAGACTCATTTCCAGGATTATTTTAGCAGACAAAGTACATATCTGAACAGAGTTCACTCCTCATTTCAATCTGGTATCACTGAACCGGATTCACCTTCCGTTCCAGACATGTTTATCTCATGAAATATAAATCATTACCCAATGTATTAGAGTGAGATATAAGTCACAACCATCCCATAATGATACCATTTTTATGTGTTCCACAAGATAATAAATCATACATCTTAGCATAACCTATGTAATAAAAATTGGATTCTTAAACATCATGACATCATATCATAATCCATACAAGATAAAAACGATATCATAAAAATAATTCCATCATAACATAATCAAATAAATGTAAAAATAGGGATAGAAATAGTACTCTATATTATCTTAGATGGAAAATAATTTTTATAAAACACTTGAACTTCATTCTTGAGGAAAATATCCTTTCTATTTAAAAAAACAAATTCCTTTATTAACATGTCATGCAGTTTTAAACTAAAAGAAGTTGATAAAAAACAAAATTGATAACTTGTAAATAAATCTTTCTATAAATAATGTTGTAAAAATCCATTCATTCCGTATAAGTTAAATAAAAACATTCTTCTCGTACAATGTCCGGAAAAGTCAAAAAAATACCTCGTACTAAAAACGACAAAAGATTTCTTAATATCTTTTACTAAAAACATACCAATGGGTAAAATTGGATATAAAAAATTTTATTAGGATAGAAATAATATTAAATATTGACAAAATAGGGATTTGTATGATAAATATTCCCCAGTAATTAACGATGTATAAACAATCTCGGATAAAAATTGAGATTGCGAGATTTTCCCTTACCTTAGGTTTTGATTTTCTTCGTATGTGTCAGAACCTACTGTATAATGATTTAAATAATGTTATTGACTTATTCCAGGATCATACTCATTTATATGATATCATATATGGTCATATTCTTAACTTGGTATTATGAATATTTCATTGCTACTTGTTATTCGGGTGTTTATTGCTTTTTGTTCTTATGCGTGTTTTGTCGAATAAATTCATATTATTATTTTTAGGTTATAGATAACTAATTTACATAATGTTATTAGTGTAATATATATCATATTTATTCATTAAATAAATTTACATAATCATTATGCATTGAAGATCATGTAGAATGAGTCGCATCACATCGTGGAGACGGTAGGCCATACGTACGCACGAGTGATGACATCGTTCCGATGATCGTGGAATTGTATTAATGTTTATGTATAATATTTTAGAATAAATATCACTTTTAAATAATCATATATAGTTATTATTTAAACCATTATACCCATCCATGTAAGGTGGTGGTGGAAAACAAATTACACCATGGCGTGGAGACGGTATTCTGTACGTACGCACGCGCGCTGATTTTGTTTTTTGTAGGATGGATAGAAGGTGAAATAGGGTTGTTTCATATTTATAATAACATATCAGTATATTAGTGATACATATGTTATTACTTTATAATGAAACAACTAAATAAGAAGAAGTATAAGAAAAAATAAAGTTGAATGAATCGGTAACGGACATTACATCTTCTTTGAAGCGACTCTTGTTAACATCCTCTTAGGGAAATAAAGATGGTCTTTGAATATGACAGGAACTCTAGGATGTCTCTAGTGAAGTTAGGAAGATAAATTGGTAGGGTTTTTCTTACCATGAAGTCTCAAAGTGGTGTGATTAAGAGAGGGAGGAGGTGCCCTATTATAAGGGAGGAGAGGGGCACCTTAGGAAAAAACATAAAATATTATTTTATTATAAAGTCATATTCGGTTATTGAAAACTCCAAATTAATTTATTTCGAAACTAAGGATGGGATGGGTCAAAATATTCTCAACATATAGATTTTATACAATTTTAGGTCACTATTTTAACATTATCATTTAGATTTAACTCTAAGTTATATATTTTATCTTTTACCGTGTCTTCTTGTTATCTTACATTATATGTTTAATAAACCTACTATAACAAGCCAAACGAACCCCAAGTTGTTCATTATTAATATATATAACCTTATCTAAGTAATGTTTCCGAACCTTATATTTTTATGAAAAAAATAACAATTAATAATATAATATTTGTTTTAAAAACTATTTTATGTCAATTTTGACACTATTTGGTAATTGATTTTTGTGAAAATGATAACAATATGATTAGTTCGGAAAAAGTTAATTAAATAAATAATAATATGTCATATTAACCTATAAAATTAGTTTAATTCTTAAAAAGTCCCAAATTACATTTATTTGGGTATTTATAATATCAATTATGTTATTATTTCCTTAATAAGGTAATTACTACATCATCATTGTGTCATAAATAAGTTAAATTATTTAATGTTTAAAAATTATAAATAAACTACCATTATGTAGGAAATCGTTTTATCATTCTAATTAATATTTATAGTCGAATTTATCTTATATATAAACCTATATTTAAAATGTCTTTAGTTATTAAATTTTGATTTAAACTATTTTAACACTTATTTAAATAAAATAATATTAAATGTCCTAATCTAATCCAGGTGGACCTAAAGGGTAATATTTTATTCCTAAGGTTTTTTTTGGTCTAATTACACTTATCAAATAGAAATAGGACAAATATTAGGGTAATAATAATACTATTTTTACCCTTAATTACCCCATATACTTTTAACCATGGAAAATAAAAGTAGAAAGTGACTATTCACCAAAAATTATTTTTATCTTATTGAAACACATTTTACTCCCTGATATTAACCTTGTCTCTCATATTTTCTAAATTCTACTCACAGAGGTGGTAAAATTACGTTTTATGTAAATTTGAAAATTCTTCTAAGAGGTGGGTAAAAGATGGTGAAAAGTTCAAAAAATATTTATATATCTAAAATTATTATAAAATGACTCCAATGAATTAAATTGAATTTATATAGGTATTATGTATGAATTTTTACCAAAAATAAATTAATATAAAATAAATTATTATTTAAATAAAAATTCTGTTTTTAAATAGTAACCTAGTGTTTTCACTATTCATCCACAATTGAAAATTTTTAGAAAAATACCAAAATTTCACCCTAGGATAATTTCGATATTCTGAATCCAAAAATGACATCCATTTTGAATGATAAAATTTTTAAAATTTCGAAATGTGGGTATTACTATTCATAACGGCTAGTTTTAATAATATTTTAATAGCATATCGTTGTTTTAGTGAAACTCGGTATTGCGTACAACGCAAGCTATCGAGGAAGGTCGCGATTACGTGTAAAGAAATCCAAGGTAGTGTTTCATGTAGTGAAATATTCCTTTTATGATGTATATAACTTAAAAACAGAATATTTCTCATAAAAATATCGGGTGTTTCAATACCCATCCAGCGCAGCATTTGTTTAGCTTTATATGTCTAGTTTGGGAGCCCATTATCTTACAGGAGCATGTAATTCAAGAGATAAATTATTTCCGTAAAACTATCATCACTCCATCCATTTCCTTATTTAAATTTATAAAACTTCAGTATAGATGACAATGCTATATATTTAGTGCAATCGACATACAATGGTGCCTTTGCACAACCCTTTAACTTCTCAAACAATTTTGGGAAATCACGGAGTTCATCTCCAACATTCCTTGTCATTTAATCAATAATATATTCATCGTCATTGATATCTATAATCACATCATCCATATGGTATTCTTCATTATCCATATTTTAATTCATATATATTTATCCATAAAACGAAGTTTTATCCTAGATAGTAGCTACATTCGCTTTATCTCTGTGTTTATCCCAACATTTATAACTCTGATCTATTACGTGACATATCAAATTTTATTCCAACTCCTATGAAGTAATTAGTAAATAATTACAACAACATAAACGTGTACAAAGGATTTGAGAAGAATCATTAGTGTGATCCATTGCAAACATGATTAACTCTTTCACTTCGTTCTCATACTCTATCGTCAAATGTTTAGAATCCATCCAATATTTATTCTTCTACATCCTATTTTAAACTCAAATATTTGTAATTATGATTCAAATACACAAAAAAAAATATTTACAAATACAGTAGAACAGAACCAATTCCTTATAAAAATAGAGATTAATAGGGCCTAACCATTTCAAATAATGGTTTAGAAATCAACATAACCATGATAGACCACCCATCAAAATCAACACAATTTCCAACCCCTTACCAATAGTTCAAGCACCTACCACCCTGGAAAAAAATATTTTACATCCTTTTATCCACCCCTACCAACCACCTCATTCATAATAAAATAATCACATTAAACATCCCAAAACTAGTGAAAAAACACAAATAAAATGAAAATAAGATACAATTTTAATAATAAAACTAATATAGTGGATACATTTTTAAACAAAAAGGGGTTAATGGGGGAAAATAACAAAGTATTATCCAAAATTACTATGGAATGTCATAGGTTTTTTTATACAAATTAACATAAGAAATATAAAATTAAGGTTATTGAACATAAATTCTATCATGAACATCAAAAAATTATGCAATAAATCTCTCTCAGTAACATGGGTCCCTACTATCACCTACCATATAACATGAAAATTATAGAAACAAATTTAGGAAAAATAGTTTCTTGTAACTATTTCTAATAGAATTACAAGAAAATTATATTGACCATATATAGTACCTCCAAACACTCATGGAGTGTCCTGGTAAAAAAAATATAGTTACTACAAATATCCGAGATTATAACCACTAACTTCCCAATATATGAGTTTTCTACATAGGGGTAGTATTAGTAGAATAAAACCAAAGACCCATACACATCATGTTGCTCCCTGATCTCCTCCATTACTTTTGTGCTATACAGACCTCCTTTATAATGTTCCTTCCTCTACCTAGGCTATTCGTCGACTACCTCTCTAACTATACCATGAATGTTATGAAAATGCAATGTGATATGTCTATACCCATAAAAATTATATTATATTTCTTGGAGTAAGGGGATATCCATGAGGTACCTGTAAATGGAAGTGTCTCCGGAAATGACAATTGCATCACACACCAATTGTGGGTGGGTGCTGCTAACCCTACATCTCAGAATATCGCTTCCTTAAATTATTATAATATCAACTCAAACCATAGGCATAATCATAGAACAAAAATATAGCCATCCAAATCATAGAATTATAGGTTGACTTCCCCCGATCCACTAGAGGTCGGTCTATGAATTGATCAACATTAATTAATGGAATTTATACAAAGAGTTGAAATGCAATCCAACCAAGTGAAAGACATTTACAATATCTTGAGAATAAATTCATCCCCCATCACTTAATCGGGTTCTCCATAGTGTAGGTGTACTTACCCAAAACCACTTGTCCTGACACGCCAAGGGTAGTTCTTTACAATACCAGTCTCCATTAAAAATAACATGTTTGACTCCCTTAATAGGTATTAGGGAAGAATCACTATCTACCCAATAAAGTTCATGGTGTCTCCCCATTTTCAAGAAAAAAACCTTCTAGACTAGCACCTACGAACAACTTGTCATAGAGGTTCACTATGTTGACACCACCCTTAAATTAAAATTGACAATAAAAAAATATGTGTGGAATTTACCATTAATCGAATTCGAGAAACATCCCACAATCCTAAAAAGAATTAACCACCCAAATATCACTGCTCGCATGTTCATTCAACTATCTAAACCCAATGTCCTATTCCAAAGAATACCATTCACCTTTCCATAGATACACTACTTTGATCTCCTAATCATCTATGGACCTAGTGAAAGAATACTGGAGGCCACTCCATGAATCTTGGTTTAATAATAAATGAACCTAAATGGCTTATAATATCCACTATGAACCATCTCATGGAGAGATTCAATTTAGAACATTATAACTTCACAAAGACACTCATCATCAATGGTATATGGGTTGATGCATACACCATATCCTTACCAAGAGTTATCCATAAGTCACCCTTATGAAGCATTCCATAATTCCTCAAAATTCATAGGGATGAAACGTATTCTTCTTGCAGACATCAGATAAAACCATGATCACCAACTAAGGGAAATATAACTTATCATCCATTAGGTTGGATACACTTTCTATATATGAGGGGTCCTAAAACCTATCATAAATATAACCTTCCCTATACACACAGTCTCCCTCACATCATGACACCCACTAAGTGTAACCAATTAATAATGAGGCGGGTTCTATAAAAACTCAACTTTTTCATGAAGTGGTTTAAAAAAATACCCCTTTTCCTTGTATATATAATCCCACTGTTAGGATGAAGAAAAATCACGCAACATTAATCGAATATTCATGTATAACAAGGTCTAGATTGAGGTTGCATGAGAATATAAAAACCCCTTACATATGACACTTGGTGAAAAATAAATTCTACTTCCAAACATCATAAGGACCCATGGGGAATCATAAAAAGTCATAAGTTAGTACAAATAATTTTCTATCCTATTATAAGAATTCACTACGTGTGTTATTTCGTGACATAGATTTTTTGAACTCTATATTAGTTAAAATCTAATCCAAGGGTGGTGATCATGGGGAGGAATCAAAACATAACAATAATAAAAACTACTCACAAAAAACCTATCCACCAAAAACAATCCTAAAAGTAGAAGTGGGAGACTTACCAGGACTATATCGCACCCGCAATGGAGGAATAAGAGAAGCGTCAAGCAGTTAGGGAACCTTCTGAGCTACATTGGTAGGGGAAGGGGCGACCGTGAGGGGGAGGTTCACGAGAGGACCATCCACCATAGGGAAATGGAGGAGAAGATTTTGTGGGGAGTCCAACAAAGAAACAGATGTAGGGTCTGTGGGGAGGAGGATTCGAAAAATGGGTTCGAGGGGGAGGAGAAGGAGTAGGGCTAGCGGCGGAACTCCGGAAAATAGAAGTTCGTTGGGGGAGGGGAGTTGTTGTATTGGTACAACACTGAGAGGGCTTGAGGTCGTGATAAATAGAGGATAATCTACGCCAGATTTTATAACAAATGGGACTATGGTTTTATCAGCGTAAAAAATTGCTGAAAATGTCATTCTATTCAGAACGTTTTTCACATATAAAGAATAAACTTTATTAGTGGTAAGATAAAATCGTTGGTAAAGGTCTTCTTTATCAGTGTTAAAATTTTATCACCCATAAAGGGTTCCTTTATCAGCGCTTTTTTCTTAGCACTGATAAAAGGTGGCTGTAACAACCCGAGAATTTATGAAAAATATTCATTTTAATTTTATTAATGTCTTGTGTTGTACGCTACACCAAAAGAAGCTTGCACAACACACCTTCTTGACTTGCCTTGCATTACACGCAATCACGACCTTCCTCGATAGCGTGTGTAATACGCAATACCGAGTTTCACTAAACAACGATATGCTATTAAAATAATATTAAAACTAGCCGTTATGAAAAGTAATAACAACTTTTTGAAATTATGTAAATCTTATTTTTCAAAGTGAACTTCATTTTTGGATTCGGAGTATCGAATTTAGCCTAAGGTGAAATTTTGGTACATTTCGGATAACTTTCATATTCTGATGAATAGTGAAAATTACTAAATTTTAGTTAAAAACAACTTTTTCAATCGAAATAATTAATAGTGATAAATTATTAATTTGAGTGGTTTTAAAGTATATTTAGAATATATTTTTACAATTTAATACAATATTGGTCATTGGTTGTAATTTCACATTTAAACCAGACATAATCAAGTGTCAATCTTTTGATATATATTGTTTCCTAAAAACACGCTATTTATTTTAACAACAGGATTTAATTATAAAATAAATCAATTCAACTTCTATGTTATGAATTTGGTAAAATAGATTTCATTTTTGAATTCGGAATATGAAATATAGCTTAGGATGAAATTTTGGTATTTTTCTGAAAACTTTCATTTTTTGATGAATAGTGAAACCACTAAGTGGTAGGTTAAAAACTGAATTTTGCATAAAACTTAATTTTGCCGCTTCTGTGAATGAAATTTCGAAAATCCGAGAGACACGGTTAATATCAAGGACTAAAATGTGGTTCAATGAGATGAAAATAATTTTTTGGTGAATAGTAACTTTTTACTTTTTTAACCGCGGTTAATAGTAAATAGGGTAACTAAGGGTAAATATGATATTAATATTACCCTAACACATGTCTTAATTCTATTGGACAAGTGTAATTCGACCAAAAACAAACTTAGGAATAAAATATGACCATTTAGGCCCACTTGGATTAGATTAGGACATTTATTATTAATTTATTTAAAGAAAGGTTAAAATAGTTAAAATCAATGTTTAATAAGTAAATCATTTTTAATATGGGGTTATACATAAGATTAATTCGATTGTAAATATTCATTAGAAAGATAAAAAAATTTCCTACATGATGGTATTTTATTTGTAATTTTTAGACATCAAATAATGTAATTTATTTATGACACAACGATGATGCAGTAATTATCGTTTTAATGAAATATTGACATAATTGATGTTATAAGCACAAAAATAAATGTAATTTGAGATTTTTTATGAATTCCACTATTTTTCTAGGTTACTATGATATATGAATGTTGATTTAATCAACTTGGTTCGAACATTTAATTCTGTTATGACTTTCACAAAAATCATATATCAAATAGTGTCAAAATTGACACAAAATAGTTTTTAAATCAAATATTATATTATTAATTGTTATTTTATTCTTAAAAATCTAAGGTTCGGCCAAATGACTTAGATAAGGATATATATATTAATAATAAACAATTTGGGGTTCGTTTGGCATGTTATAGTAAGTTTATTAACCATATAGTGAAAGAAAACAAAAAGACACGGTAAAAGTTAAATTATTTAACTTAGAGTTAAATCTAATTGATAAGGTTTAAAATAATATCCAAACATGTCTAAATTTTATTGGTTGATGAGATTACAACCCTATCTCATCTAATCTTCGAAAATGAGTCATTTTTGGAGGTTTTTAAGTGGGGTTAGATTTATTATAAATTACTATTTTTAAGAATTCCTAAGGTGCCCCTCTCCTCCCCTATAAAAGGACACCTCCTCCCCCTCCTCCTCACACCAATTTGAGCACTCAAGCTCGGCCAACCCCTGACAATTTATCCTCTCCACTTCCCTGGAAACATCCTAGAGGTTCTGGTCTTCCTCAAAGACCAATTTTAGTGCCCTAAGAGGAGGTCTCAAAGAGACACTTCAAAGAAGAGGTAATTACCGTTACCAATTCTTTCATCTTTATTTCTTCTTCCACTTCTTCTTCTTAGGTTGTTTCATTATGAAGTAATAACATCAGTATCACTCATATACTGATATGTTATTATAAGTATGAAACAACCCTATTTCACTATCTATCCATCCTACGGAAAAAGAAATCACCGCGCGTGCGTACGTACGGAATACCCTCTCCACGCCGTGGTGTAATCTATTTTCCACCACCACCTTACATGGATGGGTATAATGGTGTAAAGAATAACTATACATAGTTATTACAACATCATATTGATTCTGATATATTGTATAATCCACTTCAATTCAGTTCAATATTTATGGAAATGATATCATCGCTCGTGCGTACGTACGGACTACCGTCTCCACGACGCGATGAGATTCATTCTCCATGTTAACCATTTAAGAATGATTATAAAGTATATATAAGAAATAATAATGAAATATATGACATTATAAAGCTACTGTATTTATGTATATATATACATATGTATGTCATCTACTTACTTCCATTTCAAGACAATAAGGAAAGGAAAACATCGTTCATGCGTACGTACGGACTACCGTCTCCATGAACGGTGTTTTTCATTTTATTTATCTACCTATTATATATATATATATATATATATACTGAATATATATGATATATAAATCATATTTTATATTCTGGAAGTAAGTAAATCATGATATAAGTAATAACGATGTCAAGAACAACAAGTCAAAACACCTACGATAAATGAAACGATTTTACCCAAAACGCTTCTTTAACATGGAATTTACAAAAGAATGGGTAATGTCATAAGAGAACCATATATGATATCATAACAATGAATATGATTCTGTAATAAGTCAATAACTTGATTTAAATCATTATACAGGAGGTTCGGACACTTACAAAACAAGCCGGACCTAAGGTAAGGGAAATATCACAATCTCATTTTTATCCGAGATTGATTATTCGTAAGTATTTACTGGGGTGTATTTTATCATCCACATCCATGTTTTATCAATATGTAATATTATTTCCATCCACCTAAAATTTTTTAAATCCATTTTTACCCTTCGGTGAGTTTTTAGTAATACGTATGAAAGGAATCTTTTGTCGTTTTTCGTACGAGGTACTTTTTGACTTTTCCGACAAAAGTACGAAGAATGTTTTTTTTTAACTTATACGGCACGAACGGATTTCTACTGTTTTATAAAGCCTTATTTTCATGAATCTTCCTCTAAAAGATTTCATGACTATTTTCAATAAAATCTCTTTCTTTTAAAATTGCATGATGTTTTGTGAAAAGAAATTGATTTTGAAGAAGAAAGGATATTTTCCTCAAGAATTCAATTCAAGTGTTTTATCAAAATTATTTTCCATCTAAGATAATAAAGAGTTCTGTTTCTATCCATATTTTTACATTGATTTGACTATGTTGTGATGGAATTATGTTTATGAATTCCTTTATCTTATATGAATTGATTTATGATGTCATGATGTTTCAAGAATCCCATTTTTGTTACATGTGTTATGCGATGATGTATGTTTTATGATTATGTGGCACACATAAGAAAGGATTAATTATAAGATGGGTGGGACCTATATCTCCCTCCAATGCATTGGGTAATGATTTTATATCTCATGAGATAGACATGGCTGGAATGGTAGGTTATACCGGTTCAGTGAAACAGGAATGAAACGAGGATTACTCGATTCAGAAAGGGACTTTGTCCACTAAGATAGTCTTGGCAATGAGTCTTGACTAACAAGAAATGATTCTCTATGATTATGTGTGTATGCCACAATGAGTAATGTTTTAAGTTATGATTTCATTTTCACTTCTATGATTTATCCCACGTTATGATATTATGAGCTCTTTTGCAGGTTAAGATTTCCAAAAGCTATGTTCTTATGTATATGATGTGATTGATATTTCTTTTGTTTACCCTTACTGAGCATTTGAGCTCACCCTTTTATGTTTTCTTTTCCCCAGGATATAAAGAAAGGTTTTAGGTAAAAAAAAGGAAGATCTTTGTGGGATATTTTGAAGATCTTTCACCAGGATTAGAAGATTACGTTCCGAGTTTCCAAAGACGCTAAACTATTACGATCCTTGTGTGTGTATTTTTGTTATGTATTAAGTATTCCGCAAAAGTAATGTAATGTTCATGTACGTTAGGCTTCGGGTCTCTACAGTTGGTATCAGAGGAAAGGTTTAGTCAACCTTTGGAAACTAGGATGCGAAAACGTTAGTGAGATCCCTAGAGATATTTCTAAGGTATGTCTAGGGATGTCCCTAGGGATAAGTATACGTATAGGTTATAGTAATAGAATTACGCTAACGATCATAGAATTAAACCTAAGATGTTGGATATTGAAGGTACTCCCCCTTTATTATGTTGTTTTCCCTAGCATGATTTTTGCCTCTCACACTATTCTTTTTGGGTTTTAGACGATGGCTGGAACCCGAAGGAACCGTGTTGATCAATGCAATGGTCAATGCAATGATTGCCCTCCTGAACAAACAAATGTTATGGGAGATGGAGTGCAAAATCTTATTGCTATACTTACACAAGCTATGAATCATTCTGGACTTCCAAATGAGCAGAGAAGGGAACAATATTCTATTGAGTCCTTCATGAGGCAACGTCCACCTTCTTTCAGTGGGTCTTATGATCCACTTGTGGCTGAACAATGGATCAGTACTACTGAAAAGATATTTTCAGTTCATCAATGTTCTGAACATGATAAAGTCATCTTAGCAGTATATCGTTTGGAAGGTGAAGCTGATCAATGGTGGAATCTTATCAAGAATACGAGGCCAAGAGATGAAATTGAGTCCATTGAATGGGACGAGTTCAAGAACTTGTTTTTCAGTAAGTACTTCCCTCGTATTCTTCGAACAAAGATGGAGAAAGAATTTCTTGAACTGAAGCAAAGGGACGATGAATCTGTTGGTACCTATGAAGCAAATTTTACAAGACTTGCAAGGTATGCTTCTGGAATTATCATCCAACCTGAAAGTAAAGTTGATCGATTTTTCTGTGGCTTAAAACCAAGTCTTCGAAGGGCATTAGCTATAAGAGACTTCAGTATCTATGAAGAAATTGTGCGTTGTGCTATCAAGGTAGAAATGGAAGTTGGTGTTACATATCCATCTCATGGTTTTGACAAGAAACGATAGATGGAGTTCAAGGAGAAATCTCAGAATAATGGTGAAAAGAAGATGAATGTTTCCTTATGCACAAAGTGTGGAAAGAAGCATGGTGGAGATTGTCTAAAAGGGACTAGAAAATGTTTTAAGTGTGGAAAAGAAGGTCATCGAGCAGCTGAGTGTCGAAGTAATGGAAAAAGGGTTTCTAATGATGTGAATAAAGCAAACACTACAGAGAACGCACCGCCAACACTTCAATGCTTCAAGTGCAAGGAAATGAGGCATTATGCTAATAATTGCCCTAATCCAAGGGTTAGTGATGATCAACGTGACCAACCACTGAAGGCAATGGACAAAGGGAAATCACATGCGATCAATATTGGCAATGTTGAATATGACAACGATGTGGTGGAATGATTAAGTGTTTATGTAATGGGATTCCAAAATAATGTTGTATCATTGAGTATTGCAATATTTATTGATGTGGTATTCAAAGTGATTGAGATATTTTTTGGAAATAAGATGATATGCGCATAATGAAGACGAGAAAATGAAATGTTTAATAGTATTCATGAGCTCATGATTGATATAAGGACTAAGTGATATCATGGTTTGAGTATATAGAATTTTGAGGATTTTGGTATGTGGAAAGTGTTAACTTTTAACTGCACTCATTTTTTCACTAAGGTATTCAAGAGAATACACGATTAAGGACTTTGAATGTTTGGAATGTGACCAACAAGACATATCTTATGATATGAGGGGATCACCGACAGTATTAAATCTCAGTGGACTGCAGTATTATGTATAAGCCTAAAGATTAGACTGGATTATGTTGGACATAAGTTAGTATTGTTTAAGGATAGAAGATTTTCGATATTATTGATGGGATGTTATAGGAACGTAGTTTTAGAAAAAGGGACAACCTGCAGGACGGGCGACAGCCCATCGCTTCGGACAAGGCTGTAGGAATCGAACCCACAACCGAAGTGCGACTGGCCTTTATCGCCTACCACTGACCTACAGGAAGTCCCTGTTTAGTAGAAACTAGTTTTATTATATTAAGCAGTATGATATATGAAGTATAAGTCCATTTTAGGAACCATATATGATTAATCCCACTATAGATCGACTTATGTATATAGATTTTGCTAACCTTTTGAGACAGATGGAATGACCCGTCATTCTATCACATGATCTGCTAACACTTCACGAATAACAAATTCAACTTCATTTATTTAAGCGATGAAGTGGAAATTGTTAAAGGCACGAACAACAGTGAGATTGTACCAAAATAAAGTAAGTATTTATTCTAATTCAAATTTTCAAATTTAAGGAAATGATCTTGAAAACCAAAAATGTTGTCCTAGTGATCTTATACCTGATGAATCAGATGGTACCTTAGATCGTCACAAATTTATGGATTTGTGATTACTGGATTTTCCATAGCCATGTTCTCTACCACTCTCCATCAGAACATGATGGTTAGATTTCTCTTCCATATCCATATATTCACCTATGTGGAAACCCAGTGATTAGTTTATTTGGGTAATCGTTACACTTCATACTTTAGTTTTTAAAGCCAAGTATTGGTATTCCTTTTTACGATATGGGTTTCTATTAAAGAAACTTTCGAATAGTAAACCATTTATAATCCCGACGAATTTCGAGGGCGAAATTCATTTTAAGGGGGGTAGAATGTAACAACCCGAGAATTTATGAAAAATATTCTTTTTAATTTTATTAATGTCTTGTGTTGTACGCTACACCAAAAGAAGCTTGCACAACACACCTTATTGACTTGCCTTGCATTACACGCAATCACGACCTTCCTCGATAGCGTGTGTAATACGCAATACGGAGTTTCACTAAACAACGATATGCTATTAAAATAATATTAAAACTAGCCGTTATGAATAGTAATAACAACTTTTTGAAATTATGTAAATCTTATTTTTCAAAGTGAACTTCATTTTTGGATTCGGAGTATCGAATTTAGCCTAAGGTGAAATTTTGGTACATTTCGGATAACTTTCATATTCTGATGAATAGTGAAAATTACTAAATTTTAGTTAAAAACAACTTTTTCAATCGAAATAATTAATAGTGATAAATTATTAATTTGAGTGGTTTTAAATTATATTTAGAATATATTTTTACAATTCAATACAATGTTGGTCATTGGTTGTAATTTCACATTTAAACCAGACATAATCAAGTGTCAATCTTTTGATATATATTGTTTCCTAAAAACACGCTATTTATTTTAACAGCAGGATTTAATTATAAAATTAATTAATTCAACTTCTATGTTATGAATTTGGTAAAATAGATTTCATTTTTGAATTCGGAATATGAAATATAGCTTAGGATGAAATTTTGGTATTTTTCTGAAAACTTTCAATTTTTGATGAATAGTGAAACCACTAAGTGGTAGGTTAAAAACTGAATTTTGCATAAAACTTAATTTTGCCGCTTCTGTGAATGGAATTTCGAAAATCCGAGAGACACGGTTAATATCAAGGACTAAAATGTGGTTCAATGAGATGAAAATAATTTTTTTGGTGAATAGTAACTTTTTACTTTTTTTACCGCGGTTAATAGTAAATAGGGTAACTAAGGGTAAATATGATATTAATATTACCCTAACACATGTCCTAATTCTATTGGACAAGTGTAATTCGACCAAAAACAAACTTAGGAATAAAATATGACCATTTAGGCCCACTTGGATTAGATTAGGACATTTATTATTAATTTATTTAAAGAAAGGTTAAAATAGTTAAAATCAATGTTTAATAAGTAAATCATTTTTAATATGGGGTTATACATAAGATTAATTAGATTGTAAATATTCATTAGAAAGATAAAAAGATTTCCTACATGATGGTATTTTATTTGTAATTTTTAGACATCAAATAATGTAATTTATTTATGACACAACGATGATGCAGTAATTATCGTTTTAATGAAATATTGACATAATTGATGTTATAAGCACAAAAATAAATGTAATTTGAGATTTTTTATGAATTCCACTAATTTTCTAGGTTACTATGATATATTAATGTTGATTTAATCAACTTGGTTCGAACATTTAATTCTGTTATGACTTTCACAAAAATCATATATCAAATAGTGTCAAAATTGACACAAAATAGTTTTTAAATCAAATATTATATTATTAATTGTTATTTTATTCTTAAAAATCTAAGGTTCGGCCAAATGACTTATATAAGAATATATATATTAATAATAAACAATTTGGGGTTCGTTTGTCATGTTATAGTATGTTTATTAACCATATAGTGAAAGAAAACAAAAAGACACGGTAAAAGTTAAATTATTTAACTTAGAGTTAAATCTAATTGATAAGGTTTAAAATAATATCCAAACATGTCTAAATTTGATTGGTTGATGAGATTACAACCCTATCTCATCTAAGATTCGAAAATGAGTCATTTTTGGAGGTTTTTAAGTGGGGTTAGATTTATTATAAATTACTATTTTTAAGAATTCCTAAGGTGCCCCTCTCCTCCCCTATAAAAGGACACCTCCTCCCCCTCCTCCTCACACCAATTTGAGCACTCAATCTCGGCCAACCCCTGACAATTTATCCTCTCCACTTCCCTGGAAACATCCTAGAGGTTCTGGTCTTCCTCAAAGACCAATTTTAGTGCCCTAAGAGGAGGTCTCAAAGAGACACTTCAAAGAAGAGGTAATTACCGTTACCAATTCTTTAATCTTTATTTCTTCTTCCACTTCTTCTTCTTAGGTTGTTTCATTATGAAGTAATAACATCAGTATCACTCATATACTGATATGTTATTATAAGTATGAAACAACCCTATTTCACTATCTATCCATCCTACGGAAAAAGAAATCACCGCGCGTGCGTACGTACGGAATACCGTCTCCACGCCGTGGTGTAATCTATTTTCCACCACCACCTTACATGGATGGGTATAATGGTGTAAAGAATAACTATACATAGTTATTACAACATCATATTGATTCTGATATATTGTATAATCCACTTCAATTCAGTTCAATATTTATGGAAATGATATCATCGCTCGTGCGTACGTACGGACTACCGTCTCCACGACGCGATGAGATTCATTCTCCATGTTAACCATTTAAGAATGATTATAAAGTATATATAAGAAATAATAATGAAATATATGACATTATAAAGCTACTGTATTTATGTATATATATACATATGTATGTCATCTACTTACTTCCATTTCAAGACAATAAGGAAAGGAAAACAGCGTTCATGCGTACGTACGGACTACCATCTCCATGAACGGTGTTTTTCATTTTATTTATCTACCTATTATATATATATATATACTGAATATATATGATATATAAATCATATTTTATATTCTGGAAGTAAGTAAATCATGATATAAGTAATAACGATGTCAAGAACAACAAGTCAAAACACCTACGATAAATGAAACGATTTTACCCAAAACGCTTCTTTAACATGGAATTTACAAAAGAACGGGTAATGTCATAAGTGAACCATATATGATATCATAACAATGAATATGATTCTGTAATAAGTCAATAACATGATTTAAATCATTATACAGGAGGTTCGGACACTTACAAAACAAGCCGGACCTAAGGTAAGGGAAATATCACAATCTCATTTTTATCCGAGATTGTTTATTCGTAAGTATTTACTGGGGTGTATTTTATCATCCACATCCATGTTTTATCAATATGTAATATTATTTCCATCCACCTAAAATTGTTTAAATCCATTTTTACCCTTCGGTGAGTTTTTAGTAATACGTATGAAAGGAATCTTTTGTCGTTTTTCGTACGAGGTACTTTTTGACTTTTCCGACAAAAGTACGAAGAATGTTTTTTTAACTTATACGGCATGAACGGATTTCTACTGTTTTATAAAGCCTTATTTTCATGAAGCTTCCTCTAAAAGATTTCATGACTATTTTCAATAAAATCTCTTTCTTTTAAAATTGCATGATGTTTTGTGAAAAGAAATTGATTTTGAAGAAGAAAGGATATTTTCCTCAAGAATTCAATTCAAGTGTTTTATCATAATTATTTTCCATCTAAGATAATAAAGAGTTCTGTTTCTATCCATATTTTTACATTGATTTGACTATGTTGTGATGGAATTATGTTTATGAATTCCTTTATCTTATATGAATTGATTTATGATGTCATGATGTTTCAAGAATCCCATTTTTGTTACATGTGTTATGCGATGATGTATGTTTTATGATTATGTGGCACACATAAGAAAGGATTCATTATAAGATGGTTGGGACCTATATCTCCCTACAATGCATTGGGTAATGATTTTATATCTCATGAGATAGACATGGCTGGAATGGTAGGTTATACCGGTTCAGTGAAACAGGACTGAAACGAGGATTACTCGATTCAGAAAGGGACTTTGTCCACTAAGATAGTCTTGGCAATGAGTCTTGACTAACAAGAAATGATTCTCTATGATTATGTGTGTATGCCACAATGAGTAATGTTTTATGTTATGATTTCATTTTCACTTCTATGATTTATCCCACGTTATGATATTATGAGCTCTTTTGCAGGTTAAGATTTCCAAAAGCTATGTTCTTATGTATATGATGTGATTGATATTTCTGTTGTTTACCCTTACTGAGCATTTGAGCTCACCCTTTTATGTTTTCTTTTCCCCAGGATATAAAGAAAGGTTTTAGGTAAAAAAAAGGAAGATCTTTGTGGGATATTTTGAAGATCTTTCACCAGGATTAGAAGATTACGTTCCGAGTTTCCAAAGACACTAAACTATTACGATCCTTGTGTGTGTATTTTTGTTATGTATTAAGTATTCCGCAAAAGTAATGTAATGTTCATGTACGTTAGGCTTCGGGTCTCTACAGTGGCGCTTCCCTTGACATTTTTTGTAGTTGTGGGATCTGTTTTCATGGGAATATCTTTGAGTCGTGGGATGATGTTATCACACTGTGGGTTTTAAAGACCTTTGGATTTTATCCCATAAAATCCACACATTACATTTAAGTAATAAAATTATTAATAATTAATTTACATAAGGAACGTCATTGTCAGTGGAGATCTTGAGAGTTCACATAATACCGTCAACTTGTATTAATGGAAAAGGTAATGTACGATGAAACACCTATCTCTTGGAAGATTTTATCCATTTATAAGGATATCTCGTCAGGTCCATTCAATAATTCCATTGTCTGATCCAAGATGCAGCAGCTTAAATGATCCAACCTAACATAAGAAAGATAAATTATTTATTCAAAAAAATTAGATACATCATTAATGAATATAAAATAACAATACAAACCAGAAATTATAATAGGTGATTTCCAACCAGATTCCAATCACTTGCTGAAAATATGAGCAACCACATGCAAAAGTTCTACTGGGTACCCTTAAGTCCATTTCCAGGAAAACACCTAACATACATAGTCAAAAAAAACTCAGCCTAGATATTTAAATAAAATCTTTATGGATTTATAAATAAACTATCATGACTTTCATTGATGAAACATTATGAGGAATACAAAATTCATCCATTGGTGATATCGTCATACTAGGAAGCGAAAAATACCCATTTGAAACAGTCTATTAAATCATTCTATAGTTGATCTGATCAAGTACCATAATGTAAAACTCCATATATCAGGATCATTTTAAAGAAGAAATGTAGATGGATGGAAGAGGAAGATCAGACCTTCTGATAATATCAAATCCCACCCAATAACACTTTCAGAATTTGAGAATTGAGAATTAAGAGCCTCAATTGAGATCCTCCCATGTTACCTATTGTTTCACAATGAGGAAAGGGACAAGACTCTAATTGATATTTTAAAAAATCCTTCACAAAAGTTTTTACCTTGAAAAATGGATTCCTGAGAGGAACCAGATACACGTCATGAATTGATATATGTAATCCAATGGGATTTTATATCCTATTTCCTTTAAAACAGAACCCATGAATCCCATTCACATGGTGAATGAGATTCACAATTTGAATGGATATGTATAGTTGTATTCCGTAAAACAACTTAAAATTCCTCCTATGGTACTTTCCCAAATCCCTTGAAATGATCATATGTACATAGAACACAGTCAAAACATCAGTTATGGATTTTTCAAGAACTCATTAGATTGTTATGATTTCTGGTTTAGAAGGAGGATCATCCATTAATTGAGATAAAATTAATTTTGCTCAGTTTTTTTACTGTAGTCCCAAAAAAGGGACGTAAGAATGGATCTATGTCATAATTATCATAGATCATACCCTAATGAATCACATGTTAAATTGAGTACTTTTTAAATCGAAAAGCCTCTTGAGAACCCTTAAACGTCCTTTATACTACCCTTAAATATTTCTATTACCATGTGGAAATTATTATATATTTCCACTACTATATATTATTCATTACAAACTCGATGAATTTTTAGAGTGGCTTCTACATAACTCCTCAAAACTATCACATATTATACTAACACAAACAAATTTATAAATTTTTATGGATGAGTTTGGATCCCTTTATGCATGATAACATATACCTTATGGATGAAGTCCATTACATGTGAAGACCCATATACAAAATGATCCTTTTGGAAATACCTTTTTCAAATATTTATAAAAAAATATATTAAACAAAAAACATTCATATATTCTTCATAGAAATATCTAAAAAATATTTTATTTGAAATTAACTACATTCATCGATAAATTTTCTAACCCACCTCATAACCTTCAATATATATAAAACCATCCCATTCCAAGGCCAGCTCTCGATACTCTATGATCGGCCAATGCGAACACCCCTGCCATCTAGATAGGGTCCAGAGACAGATAATCAATATGATATCTATCCCAAATTACCCCTTATGAGTACTTTATACATTACATAAACCCAACCAAATGATAGATTATACCAAATCTATCTAATTTCATACAATGAGAACCCCTTATTGAATGTTAAACAACACACAATAATCAATATTGATATACTAATACAATTTCGAATGCATTTTCCCCTTACACAATATACCAGCTAACTGTCTCATGTAACATGATTCCTTTCATGGAACTCCCATGATAAGAATCACCTACCCATTCATTCCACAACCACACAATATGATAGTTTGATGGTATTATACCCATTCGCCATCCTAAAACACCACTGTTGTTAGAATCATATATCATCATTACTCATCATACCAATACCTAATTGGATTATGTATCTTACTCGATTCCCACTATAATCATGCATCATTATTGATTCCCACTAACATCTTTCATTATATGTGATTCCTATTGTCATCCTGAATAAAATCCAATGATAGTATTTTAAGTGCTTTTAAAATATTACTTAGTTATTACACATCATATCTGATTACCACTCCTCAAATAGTTCAATTTTGAAACACTTATCTAATATATACATCATAAACTACTACATATCATAGAATTCCAAAACAATCTTTCTCATGAAATATCTATAACTATCAAATAATCCATGTTTCACTCTGAATAAGTATGGTTGTTAAAATATTGAAAAAATAAATCATTATTTCCAAATACAATTCTTACTTATGAATTCACGCTCATAATTTTCAATTTCTACTACTCATGTGTATCTCAACTACAACCTCAAACCTCACATACAATTGAATTAAATTTATCATCTCCATAGAAACATCTCGATCAATCTTTAGAACCCTGATTCTATCATGATCCAAATAATTTATTATAACTATAATTCCATCTAAAATATAACCCTTGATGTCCCATATAGATACATGTTAGACATTCCTTTCATAATCAACAATAATTCGATAAAACATGCTTGTTTTTTCATTATTGAAAAAAACACATCAACAACCCATTCTGTAGTGTAATAATCAAATGACTTATCTGACTATACATCTATGAATTCTCATTTCAATGATTCTATTTACATATAACAATATTTCCTTTATTTTACAATAGTATTATCTACCTCTATATTCTCACATACACCAAGTTACACTCTTCTATTAGTCCTTATTTAGCTACCCCAAAAATTATCTCATCATGAAGAAATGTACATATACCCTAATATTATGACATAAATCATACTCAAATAATATTATATTAGTGAAATCGAATAATTACATCATCGATGAAAACCATAGAAAATTGATTTTCCCTTTTCCCTAGTTGATGAATTATTTTTATCTGTATAATTGGTACTAAATAAAGTCTATATATACATGTGGGGGGTGAACACCCATGTCATATATTCTATGGATGGACTAGCTTCTTCATCACCCAAATCTATGACTTGGAAAACTCACACTAGACTCAATGTGATATTCTCATCCAACCACTACCTTAACGGAACTAAGGAAAAATCCTCCCTAAAATCACACTCATCATTGCTATTAGGGGCCGCAACAAGAACATACCTCCTTGGAACTACATATCCCCCTCCTAAAACTCTAAAAGTGAAACTCTAGGTGGTATATGAGTGGGTAAAAACTAGCATGATCAATATATGTAACAATTAGTATAACCCATATCCCTTTCACTTCTCAAATGACCAAATGCCCCATACCATTCATAAACATTTCCACACCGACCCATTTTATGGTCAACTAAAACAGACACTATACACACAAAAAATTCCATACATATTCATAAAAATAATCACATACTAGGTTTGGTTGAGATGACTTCTACCAATAAACTATATGGAAAAACCCAATATAGGATATCAACAACACATTAAATTGAAAAACCATTTTACATTACAGAATAAAAAATTAAATCATAAACAGAACAAACTAGCCATGTAATCCCTACCTTTCTGAAATTATTCTTGAATTACACTTCTTTCATTTCATGTCTAATAGATAGAAACTAAAATCAATATCATAAAATAATAATTTATCCAAATAAAATATCTTATGTATTAAAAAAATACAAAAATAGAAATTCCTATATCCATAGATTTATTCCAATTAGTCCTAATTTGTAATAGACAAGAACACAATATGATATCTATATCCAACCTTATTTAAAGATATTATTTAACACATTTCTTAAGTCACAAGTACAACAAATCCAAAAAATTAAAAAAGTTTTTTCTTTATAAGATCTTCTGAATGTTCCAACATAGTTCATTAAATGGTAACCAGGCCAGAGAACCATTACCACTTAGGAATGACTCCACATATGCTAAGTGTTGTTGGAAAGAATTAATAGTTTAATGGGTGATATTGGGGATACTATAGACTCAATATATAAATTTAAAAAATAACACAAAATATAGAGAAATATTAAATCATCCTAAAAAATAATCAAGAAAATATATATGATAAAATATTAGACAACTGTAATTCCATGCATATTATGAAAACACACACTAGATCACCCATAAGAAGAACACATATAGACATACTCAAATGTTACCAAAAGGATCATCATCCTGACACGATGGAACCACATGAACATTCTGTAGAAATATTACATCCATCCCATAAAATATTTTTATTTCTATATTTACTAGACTCTTGATTAAAATACCCTACCCTTACTCTTTCCATGAGATAAAAATTCATCATGTCATGGTGATCATAAGGAGAGTGTGAGTATAAACATATAATACCACCACTATTGATTTCCATAGATATTATCAATATTTATCTACGAATATATATTTAAAATAAATGGATACTAAATAACAATGAATAATTTGATCCACTCAGGCTCTACCATCCTAGAGTAAGTAATTTCCTAGCTTGGCTAGTGCAGGAGTGAAATGATGAATCCATATTCTATAATAGAGAAGTGCACTCTAGATTCATACACAGCTCATATAACTTGGAATCACCATCCAAATTCAACATTAATTCCCCAATAGTATTTCTACAAATGATATCATAAGACCTAAAATCATCCTAACACTTTTCTATCTACACTCTCAATAACACAAAATACATAACGAACAACCACAATCATACGTTACCAATTATTTATAAGTATCCCCAATATATTCTATATATAAAAAATCATTAAGCCACATATTATGATCTAAAACACCATAAAACAGGACCTTACATAGTGTAACCTCTTCTATATCAAAGAACATCCTCATCATCCACCTAGTGTAACTTAACAACAAAGGATATCACTAGTAAAATAGTATTCATAAATACATCATGGGATTTATCCAATGTGAATAAGACCCCAATCATATTGGTGAACAATAATCTAATTACCATTGGTGAATCATGTAACCCCATTCCCAAATATTGTAATCTATATAGTTACATATATCATACCTATCACATTCACATAGAACCACATTATCCTCCATATCACAAAAACATTCCAAAAAATTTTCATCGCCATACGTATCATGTGTTGAAATGACATAACCAATCAGGCTATGTCTTATCAAACCCAAACATATATTTTCCAAATCAAACTATGAATAGTTATATATTACAAACAATGAAAAATAATATTTACTCCATTAATGGAATGCCACATGAAACTATCCATTCCCATTTATCACTCAATTCATATGCTCAAATATAACATATAAAATTTATAGGAAACAAAAATCTATATATTGTTGAAATCCAACATATAATAAATAGTAGTCAATAAAAATTTAATTGGAAGAAAAAAAATTTATAAAAACATCTAATTTTGGGCACAATAGATGGATAGTAATAAAATTCTCCGATAAAATAATATTACACACTCATTGATACCTAGTCATACCCTTTAATGCTCCTGGATTTAGATATTTTGATGAATCAAAAATATTCAATGATGATATCTGTTAGTATAAGAGGATATTTAAGAGGGTGAAAATTTAAAATTAGAGAATACACATTCTTGTACTAAAAGAAATTTCTTAAATATCCTTTTAAAATTCTAATTAATCAGATAAATTATTATTCTCAAAAAATCACTTCACATAATTTTTGAAAAGTTATCAACCCTAACATATCACCCTATGATAACCCTTTTAGATCATCTATATTTTCAATATATTCATTTACACTAAATTTGAATCATTTAACCCTTAAATATTATTCATTATATATCATATGGTAACCCATCAAACCTTTCATATAATCCTTTAGATATCACTAGTAAATCATTAACCCTTGTTTATCATCTCATAATAATTAATGGTTTACCAAATGTAATGTATTTTTCAAACATTACATTTCATATACATCATTATATCTAATCTATTATACCTTATAGTAACCCATACATATCATATTGGAAATTCTAGTTATCCCTATGTATAAACTATTATGTTTCATGAATTTTCCTTTTTTCTAAACAACTCATGTATCCCTTAAGTATCACATGATAAAAAGGTTTTATTTTTAATATCATATGGTTTTCACACATATATCATTGAGATAAACACTAAAAAACATATATTCTCCTTTTATGAATACCATGGTAACTCAGGTACATTTAAAAATCACTTAACTTATTCAAAAAAATATAACATTCATATTAACAGTATCTATTTATTTTTGAATAAAAAACCCTTGTATATTTCCCTCATTTTATAATAGCCCATAGAAACTGAACACAATTTGAGATTGCATCTGATATATCATTATGAGATTCTTAAATATCACAGTGCCTCTAACACTGCAAAATTTTACCGGTTGAGTAATATAATCTTTATTGATAAAAACATACACCGTAAATCATGATGAACCATATGAATTTCTATTTATAATTTTCCAAACCCAATTTTTTTATATTATTCAAAATCAATAAATTCATTCCATCATTCTTCAACATGTGTAGATATTAATGTTGAAATTATTTTTTACCAAAAATTCACAACCAACCTTAACAATGTACAAAAACATACATGAGTCAAATCAAACTTTTTTAAATTCATTATCAGTCTTTTCTATCACCCATAACACCTTGAGAGGTTCCAAAAGCATGTGATAGATCCATGAACTAACCCAAATTAACAATATATAATAACAAATAAATTAAAAATAATAATACAAAATCAATTTAGTCAAGCAACATGCAGGGGATGAAGGATAATTTTTAACACCTAAGATATGACGATAAATGAATATACTCTAAATATTGATGTTATAGTTATATTTTTTAGATTAATAATTTTTCAAATTTAATGTCTTTTGTATGAACTATATTATTATTCTAATAAACCATGTTATTTATTGGATAAATTTTATTGATCCTATGTTTGGATTCTGATAAATTGGATACACATGAAAGAATTATTAAATATTAATTAAATTATGACACATATTATTTATAAGTAGTTTCAATTAAATAATTTAAAATATGTATTAATGTGTTTAGTATGGTTATTATTGGGTGTTTAATTTATTACACACAATGAGTTATGAGGGTTCCTTCCAGAAGTAATGAACTTTTAAAGATCTTTAAATGGTTATCTTTGTTGGTATATATATTAATGATTCACTGTTTGAGCATTTATCATTTTAAATATCATATAATCCATTATTTCTTATAGTATCACCATGAATTAAATTTTTATGATTTTGGATACTAATTTTATAAAAGTATGAAATATGTTGTATTCATCAGAGAAACATACATCCTCTAAAAGGTTATATGAAATTTTACTATTTTATACTTACATTCTCATTGAAAAACAATTTTCAATATAATATTTATATAATAAATATTAATTACATTGGGATAGTTACTATAAATAATATTCCAATGATGATATAAATTCATTCACCTATGAGTGGAAACATTTCATATGTTCGGTTTCAAAACATCTTAAGGATTGGTTTTTATAAGTTATTTAAATTTTATTCTCCTTTATTTTAATATAAATAATTTTTTTAAAGATTTATAATATGTGTTTAGGGTCATTTATAATGAATCCATTATTTTTAGCTCTATTTTGGATATATCCTCAATTTCATGGGTCTTATTATGATTTTTTTATCCTATATATTTTTTATTTTTAAATTGTTAATTTTTTCATTCAAGTATGACTATTATTCTTCTCTAATGAATGAAACAATTTTAATAATTTTATTGAACATGATGGATAAGTGGTGAGATCTGAAAATTATGAAAAAATAATCAATTGGAGAATATACATAAATATCAATGGTATTTATTTTTTTTCAAATAAACTTAATCCTAAAATACTCTTCACACCATCTCTAACTCGCCAAGATGTATAGATATTCACAACAAACATATATTATTTAGGGGAGCCATACCCCCATTACATAATAAAATTTTTAATTAGTTACAAAGAGATAATTTTATTTTCATTTAATCAAGTGGATGACCTGATTACAACATACCTTTTTTATAGTTATAGAATCTGTTAGAAATAATTATTTATTTGAAGGAAACGTACTGATTTAAATGTAAAATATAAGAAAATTTAGAAGATAGTTATAAAATAATAATGAAAGGAACTAATATGGAGAGTTAGTTAATGTGTTTCCATGTATGGAATGTGATCATTAAAATGAATGTACAATGAATCACTAATTATTGGACATATTCATTGGTTTAGCTTTATTTGAAAAAAAATTCCATTTAATTAATATCTGCATTTGTGTTTCCAATTGAAGAATTTTTCACATCCCATAACTATGTTTTGGTCGTGGTTTCCAAAAAATTAATCCCCATTGATACATTTAGTTATATTAATGGGTTTTTGACTTCAAATAGAAAATTTTTATATTCATGATTCTATTTTTTAGGTATTATTAAGTTTCTAATATTAGTTCACTACTGTCATAGTTATATGAAATATTATTTTTATTCAATGATTTTTTAAATCCCACTAACCAATATAATATTCATTTACTGTAGGTATGTGTTACTCTATGGTCTGACAATAATATAGTTCTACATTCATATGTACCATAAAAAATTCAACAATAAGATGATATAAAAACATTATTCAAAAAGTTTTCTTAATAATGATATATATAGAGTTATGATGACAACCCTATCTATTATCCTATTTATCATCTTTTTTAATCTCATTTTTTTAGGTTTTACAATAATTTTTTTTCCAAATAGATAAAAATTTTAAATTATGAAAACTTATCAGTGGTGAATAATGTTATATTTTATAAGGAAATATAAAATTTGTTATTAAGGTAAAATCTACCAAAAAAACATTGTTATAGATAAAGAATCATGTTTTTAGCATTGTATCACATTAGAAAAATAATAAAACACACCTTATGAAATGTTATAGTCAATTATGTTTTCTATGATTCATAGTATACAAGATTATTCCAAATTGGCATCCCATTATGAAAAACAAATAACTAATTATTAAAAAGAAATTAAATAAATAATTAACAATAAAAAAAATTGACGTTATAACTAATAATGAATGTATCATATATCCAATAGTATATCCCATTTTTAAAATAAAAATCTTATGAGTCTCAAATAATTTTAGATAATAGTATGCTAAACTAATTTGGAAAGATTATATAAAAAATTTTCCAAAGTAAAACAATAATATACTAGTACAATTTTTAATTCTAATAAACATTATATATAAATTAAATTTCATGTAATAGTCAACAGACCTCCCATAATATGTTATTCCTCACCCCATTTAAACTTATAAAAAAATGTAAAATATTAACAATATTCAAAAAAATGAAAATAAACATTTATCCATATATCATTTTACAATAAGAACATTTTATTTAAATATAAAAAATAAAACATTTTTAGAATGAAATTACCATTTTATTTATTTTTTGGAAAGATTTTTAACATAAAAAATTCATCTACTTTTTTAATGAGGTATCCCATTACACTAGGTGATAGGACTAGGGGCATAGAGGGCCAAATTTTTGGCTTGAATTTCCAGATTTGTATGACCAAACATGGCTCGAAGGCCCATTAATGATATGTGCATCCAACCCACTGGGCTTCATAACCAACCATGACCATTTTTGACATCCCTACCTCTTCCACCAATCACCTCATATTATTGCTAATGGCGTAAAACCTTGGCAGTCCTCATGCCTGACATTTCGTAATTATATTATCCACCTACTTCGATCCATGAACATATCTTTTCCAATCCCTTCAAATGAGTGATGTCACGCATACCAAAGCCACACCACATGAAAATACCAAGGTTTCACCTCCCACTATCAAGAACCACCATAACAATTATCATGCACCACAGTAGCATCCACATCCAATGGTCAAGTGAACTATGACATCTGCACCAAACCAACATCCCCTTAACATATTTGTGGCCACTATGGAATGTCGATGTGTGGATCCCTCAATGTGATTCAAAAATGACACACGCCCACTCGACTCGAACTAGGGGACATATAGATTTTGAATAAATATTAATTAAAAATTAATGGTCATAAACACATTATTTTATTATTTTTTAGTTTAATTCATTTCTTATAAATATGATGAATTATAATTTTAAGTAACTAGTTTTCTTTAATCTATATATTGTAAATATAATATAGATATTTTTATTGATTTTAATTATTTTACACTTTTTTTCATTGGAGTTACTGATTTCATAATTTGGGAAAGAGTACTCATAGTTTCTATGGTTATAGAAATTATTAACTAAAATGTTAAATGAATGTGTCTCACTCTAGATACTCTTAGAGAATTTTCAAGAGTTTTAATTTCCAAGTAAAATGTAATAATGGAATCCCATTCATACATAGGTAGATACATTATTGGTCTAATATTATATCCAATAACTGTTTTTTCACCAACATGTTCTTAATTAGTGGATTGCTCTTTATTTTTATTAGTAATATATTATTTCACTTTGTATAGTAATTTTTTAATATATAACATATTATACTATATTTATTTTATATATTTAAATTTATATGGAAATTTAATCTAGGATGACTAAAAGACATTTTGTGGAGATCTAACAACTTTTATGATCATTCGGTCACATATTGTGATTTTACGGCAATATGTATAAGAGGCACTAAGGGAATAACTTTTCTGCCATCATTATAAAATTGATAAACAAAATAACATGTCTATCTAGACTTGATGATTTAATTAATATAATTTACAATTTCGGCCACTTATTTAATCTTTTTTGTAAATTTTTTTAAAAAAAAATATATCTATAACAAATTATGATTTTACTATTTATTTTCTATTAAAATGGATTTTTTTCACATATGTTATTTAACATGAAAAAATTAACCACAAAATACACAATAAATTTTATTATGAAAAAATATTAAATTCAAATTTTAAATTTATAAATTATAATAATGGAATGTCAAACATAATAATAAAAATTAGAAGAACTATAAAACAAAATGTATATAAAAATACCACAAATGAAATATCATTTTCATAGAGGTTTTATATAATTATCATCAAAATTATTGAAATATTGGTATTAAGGAAGAAAAATTAAAATATTATAAACATTTTAAAAGATTAGTGAATTAATAGAAATATTGATTTTATTAATGAAAAATATAGAAATGAAATCTAACTATTATATATATGGATGTTGAAAAAATTATATTTGAAAATATAGTCATTGGAAATATGAATGTTAGAAATATAGTCATTTGATATATCCAATATGTTTATTTACTAATATAAAATAATATAATTCACAACTAATAATATCATTCTGTAATGAAATAAAATAATAATATTTAATAAATATATTTTATTTAAAAACATTATTATGTTTATTAAATAGTTATTTGAGTCATTTGAGAAATTCAAAGGCATATTTTTCTTAATATTTTATTGAAAAAGGAAAGTTTTTAGAAGATAATTATTTTTGTCAGGATCTAGTTAAATTTAATTAATGTTAAAAATTTATATACGTTAGAGAAATTTTTGTATTATGTACTATTCATTTTTATCAAAATAAAATAATTTGATTCTTGTGGAATTATGACTCAAATATGATATTTATATAAAGAAATATATTATAACTTATATAAATATTAATTGATTTGAAATAAAAATAAGAGGAGATAATTTTTTAAATGTAATTTTTCTACTAAATCATTTTTTTCTATATATTTAATGATTTATTGAAAAATAAAATTTCCCATATCTTAAAATGGAATTAGATTAAATGGATCCCAAATTTTGAATTAGGTAATTGAGTTTAGGTAATAATAAAATGTAATTTTATGTTAAAAATCAATGTAACCGAGGTTTGAAAAATAATTACCATGGTAAATGTAAAAAAGGAAAAGGGGTTAAAACCATATAATGAAAACAAAATTAATATCATAAAAATTTTGTAGTCCCAGACTTATACTCCCATATCTGGTTCTTATAAACATATAAATTACACTACATTATTGATATCACCTTTTCAAGATTATATAAAACATAAAATAGTTAAAAAAAAATAAAAATGATTGTTTTATCCATTACATACTAAGAATATAATCTAGTTTTGATGTTTAGAATACTAGGAATGAATGTAAACTGATAAATCCCATGTTCCATGTATCAAATGAAAATATTACAATTATATGATAATATATTTAATTAAGGAAAATTATTTAATGTCTCAAATAAATTCTTTCTCACATGTTGTCAATATAAATATATCTCGTGTACTAATTATCTCTATTTCCATAGAAAATGTAAAACATAAGAAGGGGTGGCCTGAACTATTCAATAAATGAAAATTATAACCAAAATGATTATGGAATTAACATAACATAATTATTATGTAAGGAATAAGTAAAAAAATGTTTCCTATGTCAATATGAAAATAATAACCATAGTAATATCCATTTTCATTTATACATATTATAATTTGTCATTACCTACATGAATTCATCTTATTTTCCACATCAACTGTATATACTTTTCATCATTTTTACTAGTTTAATCACAGAGGTGTCTGTGTTTGTTTTTATTTCAATTTTAATCATTACTATATAATCAAAGTTATTAGAATAGATGTTAGATGATATTTAATAACTATATAATTTTATTTTTGTCCATTTTTAGTTAAAAACCATTATGATCAAATAAAATATGAGCACATTTCAGTGATTCTTAATAAACTAAAGGTATTTTCTAAATTAATGAGTTAAATATTGATATTACCATACTTTTAAAAACAATTTTCTACATATTTATTCAATATTAAACCATTAAATGAATTCCAATATTCATCCAAGATAGAAATTAAAAATATTTCTTCATTAGTTGTCAACCAGACCCAAACATGAACATTCCAGAATGTAATGAATGGTTATGAGGTCTTTTTGTTGTAATATCAATATATAAATTTGAATGGTGATATTTTTTTTTATTATTAAAGTGAAATATAAAAATAATACTAAATTATAAGACTAATTAAATAATATGAATACATTATAACTTATGAATAAATGATTATCCACTAAGTACGTTAATCATAAAAGAATAAAATAATGATGACCATTTCATGAGCATGTAATTATTTTGTTATATAAAATTTTATAATAGAAACATAATGATATCATAGACAAAATATATATTCTTTAATATAATATTTACATCTAACATTGTATTGTGATGAAGGGAGATGAAACATTTCATGTCCTGGAGGCAGTAGTCCACACAACACTTGAACACGAATATTGTGTTTCTTAATTGATGAGGTGTATGAATAAATAATGAAGTAAAATTAAGATAGTAACATTATTTTATATAATTAATACTAATATAATAATATTCTAATTTATATAATAAATTTTATAGAATAATGTTATGAAGAAAACTATGGAGTTGACAATACTCACGCTGAGGGGATATATTTTCCATGAATGTCTCCTTAAATTCGACGTGATTAGACTAAATTAGATGTAATATGAGATTATATTATTTGTATAGTGATTTATAGATTTTAAAATAGAATTATTTTTAATGATTAATTCTAATTTAATTTTTTATTAAAGTGGTGAACATGTTTCCCTTTTATAGGTGAATGAAAGGGTAGTTTTTTGAACACCTTTAAAATTTTAAACGATTTTATGACACATTACAATTGTAAATAGATTAAAAATATTAAAAATTGTTTGGGAAACATGTATTTTTCAATAAAATACACAATTATTAAATTCTAGGATTGTTTTGTAAAATCTTTTGGTATTCTACATGAGGATATACTCAATACATACCATTTACTTTTGCATTGATAACTAATTTCTAAATATAATAATTAATTTTAGGGACAAATATTAGGATTTAATATTTTAATTAATTTGATAATTATGCTTAATATTAAAAAATAATTTCAGAAAATATTTTTTTTAATGATTTTAATTTTTAAATTTTAAATTAACACAATGGATCACGTAAAAATAATTTTTAGAAAAATAATGTTTTTAGGAATTAATGTTTTATAAAATTATATTTATATATGAGATAATATTCTTACAGTGGAATATTTTAATTAAAAAAATTGTTTTATAATTACTATAATAAAAGGAAAGAGGATTCCATGCCAATAAAAATTTTAAAATACCCTTGAAATACATGATTTAAAAAATAGTAAAAACAATTTTTATATTTAGGTAACATTTCAATTAGTAATAAAAAACAACCATAGGATTTTTAAGATCAAATTATTATTTAAAATGAATAATTTTATTCGTATTAAAATATTTTATTTATTATTTTTTATAAATAAAATTGTTTCTTCCTGCATAGTGATAAAATTTTGAAGATTATAATTATCACAATGCCATATTTATAGACTAAAAACGAGCTATTTTATAGAATTCCCAAAAAATAATAATAAGTCAATTTTTAATGAGGAAATTAATAAATAATGTTATTATTTATTTATTTAAATTTCAATAAATTAAAAATTATGTTTTGAAATAATATTTTCAAAAATAATGAAGCCAATTTTATTCATCAGAAAATAAATTGTGAAAATATTAATTACAATTATACTTATTATATATAATTTATAAAATAATTTGTTTTTATCCAATTATTAATTTAAAAATTATATTCCATTAATAAAATTTTTATTTAAATCGAAATATCCATCACATTAAATAATTTTGTCTGAATAAAAATTTTCTAACCAATAAACGATTTTAGTAGTCTTTTTAGATAAACTAATCGAATTTAATTCATATTATAAGTTATCTATATTTATAGTATAATATAATTAATAAAGTTCTTACACTTATCCATTACAATTAATTTATATATTGGTTTTAAGGGTTTTAGTTACATATTTATGATTTATCTAATTGTGTTATGATTTCATTTATGTATGGGCTTGTATTTAGAGCATGTTACAAAACATGTTAACATATTTAATGGAAATAATATTTTATTAACTCGAGGTTTTACATTCACTCATACATAATCTTCATAATCAATATTTAATTTATCAACTTAAAAACTATAAAATAATTATAAATGTATAAATACCATGAGTTATCAACATTACTAACATAGGGATGGCGAGGATACTCGCCTATAGGCTTGTGGTCATGACCAAACCTGATGGGCCCAGGGCCGCAACTCCTCTATCCCACCTCTAATGGGATATGTGATGGTTACTAGTGTTGAGAAGGCATACCAATTACATAAGATACATTTCCTATGTTCCTGTACACTTCCATATATATATAAACTCACAAAATGATGAAATGTAAAAAAAATGGCAACCAATGAATTCATACATGTATATCCTACAACCAGAGTAGAACGTAAGTAATGAAATCATAAAAAGGAGAAAACTTTCCCTCAATATAAAACTACAAAATCCTCCAACCTACTTTGAATTAGGTAATCACTTTCAAATGTAACTACTATAATTCTTCTTATCCAAACTCTGATAAAAACCTCATCTTAGCTATCCCACTATGCTCTACCTTCAATTGGTCTGATGTAGGGTCCATAAAAAGTCATGTGGTCTGCAAATGAAATGGATCGTGTTTGCCCAAACCCCATGCAGGGGTGAGTAAAAACCTACATAGTAGGAACCCCCAAACCCAAAAAAAGAGAGAAACTAAAATTCAAAAGTCTGCACAATCTTGCTAGTAGGAACCCCAATCGAGTGAGAAATTCGATCTCAATCCATCCTCAGATGTACATGAAAATTCAGCTCAATCAATAACTAGTGCCAACCCCAAAACGTGACAACCCCATAAGGACTCCTAGAAATCTCCCAGATATACTCGCCTCAAACTCAAAACCTTTCAAGTTTCTGAAATCATATCTTGTAACAATATTCTCATCCTAGGATATATCCACAACATAAAACAATGAGAACACACTCCATGAGATCAAATATCCCAGATGGAATCTGTTAGAGATATGAAATCCATTAGGAACAAACGCTACCACTCTTAATGGTACAACTGAGAGGACAAGATCCATCGGGAACATATTACTATGTCTATATCTAGTGACCATCACCAAAAGTCCTATCACATAGCCTCACACCCAATAGATGCTAATTAAACCCATGAGAAGTATCCCAACCATCAAAATTGAACACAATTGAGGGAGAATGGCTGCAGACTATGCACCACATGTATCCTCTCTAATAATAGATAATTGAGGGACTCCCGCCTCGCCAATGCACTGTAATTGAGGGAGTAATTCTCCTGACTATCCTATGAAAACTCTGTCGATCCTACATGGTGTTTCACGCAACTTATTTTATTTAGGTAGAACTAAACCATATCTTGGTATTGTTTCTATCACGATTATGGGCCCTGTCATTTTATTTATATCCCACAGTCGAGGGATCTCTAATCCCAAAGGAGTAATTTCTCCCAAATTATACTTGGATATGGTGGAGTTAAACTATATAAGTTAGGAATTGTGCCTTGATTTAATATGGGGGTACTAATCATGAATGAGTCATTACCTAATACGATATGGGAGTTCCAATTAATAGATCGAGGACCCAAAACCTAATCCGGTTGAGGTGTAGCACTTAGTGTCAGAGGACCCACACCCTAGAATGAAAGGAGAGCACCAATTCTATAAACACTTTCACTATGAGATACTCGCATACTGACAAGGAAAAGGAGTACCTACCCTATGATTTTTGACATGCTTCGTGACCAAGAATGGGAGTACCGACTCTGCCATAACAACACATGTGGAGGACTCATGCCTTGGAATGACAGGGTGGTACTGGCTCCTATAATAGAGGAATCACACTATAACTGGTAGGGGAGTACCCAATAAATATATAAATAATTTGTGGAGGACCCTTAACTTATTCTAATATGAGATTATAGACTCCATGGATAGAGAAATCGCTCCCTAGTCGAAAAGGAGTGTATCTACTATACCTTTAAGAACATCATAGGGTAACCCACACCCTCTTCCGTTAGGGGAATATCACCCTCAGAGGATACTATCCAAAGGAAACGAACTCATGTCAATGATACGGGGAGTCTCATTTACACCTAATCAGAGGGGTAAGGAAAAAGTATACCCTATTCCAATATGGGTGTAACAGTCTTATGTTATCTCTAAAAGAGCCACATCATTCTCAAACATCTTCTCAGTACTTCTCGAAAATATTTCTTTTTCAATTCATGTCACTTTAGATTTCGTAATCCATATCCTAAGATAATGTCACATCCTATGTGGAAAACAGATCTAGATAGACTACACCTATTCTTGAATATGATTCCTACTGAATGTTATTTGAATGGTGGAATATCCCTAGAGGATCACCTAGTAGTCTACGACATGCATTAGGGCACATACGGCATGTGATCCCTCCCAATATCTTGCCCGTGGATCAAGTACACACGGTTTGTATCCCTTATTGGGGTAAAAAAATTATAGGAGGTACATTTCTTGTCCCTCTTTTCATGGCCCCTTTCGGTGTTCCACAACTACAAGGACCACCCCGATCGGGTCCCTCACACGCATTGCATCCCATACTACACATCACGTTCAGATAAATTGATACCTACCTATATCCATGTACTAGAACCTATTTCCATGTTTCTTGGTCGTGTGTTAGTACACGTCCTTGGGTTTTCACATGGAAATCTGAAGGCATGTCCCATAAGCACACAATTTAGGTCACTATTTGGCATGTAACACCCACACATAAAATGTTTTCCCAAATTCTAATCTTCCTAGAATAGGAAGAGAAACAAAGTTTGTCACACTAAAATTCAAACCATGTAGATGGTAATTCTAGTTGGGAATTACAAGTAAAACAACCTAATTAACCCTATTCTTTTTGAAAACTGACAAATCAACCTACTAGGGATCAATATCATTTGAATATAGATTGTAAACCCTTATAAAAACTCAAAACATTATGGATTAAGACCAAAACTGAAATTTGTCTACCGAGTCCGTGAAATGATAATGCTTTGGATCAGGAATGATTCTTGGATCGTTCGAGTTCACAATATGATGAGGATCTACATCAATAAAAGAGATCACCGAAACCACATTACATAGATTTAGAATCTATTTCAACATCTCCAAAGTGATGTTATGTGTAGATATACTATGTTGGGTCTTACACATATGAGGGTTATGGGGGAACTCATTTGAATAAATTAAAACCAATTAGTTTCTCTCTCAATGCCACATCAACAAAATGGCCCTCGAAAAAAACCCCTGGCACAGACGACCGTAGGTATCTCATAGGGTAAAGATAATTTTCTGTACACAAACACTATTGAAAAAACTATTTCAGATTTCAATGAACAGTTGATTGTGTTTCCAGCAAAACTATGTTTGCGCGACATAATATATATATTTTAATATCATTGCTCAATGATTGCTCTAGCCTTGGATTCTTATACCAACATAGCACCCAACTCTAGAAAAATTTCCTAAATACTATGATGTCATTTGGGAAAAAAACAAAGTAATTTCATTTTCACATATTAAGGATTTCTTCCCTACAAAATAAAATACTAAGCACAAGGGAAGAACCTAAGATTCCCACTGGACTCCTCCACTAGCGATCTCATCAGGGGTTCCTATACTGATTAAAATCACACACATAGAGAAAACCCATTATTAAACCACTCTTATGTATACCTTCAACCATTCAAGCATCATGAAACAAATGGTTACATGTCTCTTCAGTTGCAACATGTGGGACGACCCCAAGAACCATAGTCCATCTACAATCACGGGGTCTATAAGTACACCACCTCACTAACCTAATGTGGATAATAACATAAACCAAATATTCACATCCACCCTTGGATAGACTATATATCATCCTCCTTATGAATTTTTCATTCAAGGTTGACACAGAATATGCAATGGTATTCCCAAATAGATTAACGCTATCCAAGAGAAAATATAAGGTCCTAATAGGTCATTCTCCTAGAAACCTCTATATTCATCAAATCATTCCATAATAAAAACACTAACATACATCTAGGATAATCCTATTTGAGTAAGGATGGTATAAAATGAATCAATATTGAATAAACATCGTACGGTATAACTCTACCACTATGAAACAATTCTATGAAATAATATCCCTCTTCCAGGGCCACCAATCTAAAGAGGGTTGAGTAGGAAAAACTCTTTTAGTAGGGCTAGGACCCACTCCGTCACTTCATTACATAAACTCACCTTGAACTCACAAGTCTATGGAATTCTTCCAACACACCTTGATACTTTCCTCTATAGGCTGCACTGAATCGCCCATATTGTTTTGATAGCATCAAAAAAACATGTCACAATGGGGAATGTGTCCCCCATAACTCATGAGTTTAAACCTACATCAAAATTCCCTACATCCTCCTTCAGTGTTTCACGTACAACGGATTTCAAACACATGAGGGTAATTATAGAATAATACAGCTTCCCAAACATGCAATAATTCTTACAGGGTCCTCTGTTGTAACTGCGATCATGGGGTTCAACCGACACCTTGTGTTACACATGTATAACCACATTCTTGAGATAAAAAGAAAAACTTACCCACTACAGTGTTTAGTAATTTATTCAATAGAATGTTGAAAAGAAAATAAGGCGTTATTATATTCATCCTTGAAGCTTATAGGTCAATGGTCTTTATAGACATTAGCTATCCTCACGCACATCCTCCATGTCCCTATTCCTAGGGCAGACCACCTGGGAGTGGTGGTGGAAGAACCCCGAACTGTTTCCACTTCCTAATGCTCTGCCAGTTCCATATCCTCATCCACCAACTTATAGAACTCCCTACTCTAAATACTGCATATGCCATAAAGGCTCATCAGCAGGCTCCATCTCAGCATCATAGTGGTTTAAACAATATCTGGTGAGACTTAGCGGTTGTTGCAAGCATAATACCACCTATCATGTGGCCAATATGATCCTCGACGATGCTCCTACAATACAGACCCACACTACTATTTTTGTGCATGAGTATTCTTCATGTACCATGATCCTATTAGTTGATGTCTACAAGCTCCTAAAGATTCCTCCTCAAGGTGACCACTACTACGATTCACATCAGTTTGTTCCTCTTCCATGAATCATTGTACCACCAGAGCTCACTCTATCACTCCAATGTAGGTGGGAATACATAACAAGAACACAGAAACCTGATAAACCAATGAAAGGTATGATCGAAGGCCAATTCATTAAGAACAGTTCTTGAACCATATCTAGGTATTATCAAGGCAACTCTATGAACATTTCTGAAAAATGGTCCACTATCATGTTACCCTTACAATACTACTAATCTCTTTAATACACACTTTTATAAAAATGAATGGATTAAACTATTACCTAAAGAGATGATCAAAATACCTTGAATATACCATCGCCTTTTCATGATGGCATATCACCAGACTCCACCATCACCCAATGGATCTCTGAATAAGGATCTCTACTAGGACCACTATATGATTTGGAGGTGTACTAACTAAGTGGAAAACTAGTGTGAGTACCTCGATTCATTCGTCTGCTGTCTGGTGGTCTAGATCATCCAGGTACCATAGTGGTAACTACCTATAGAACTCAAGTAGTGCACACATCCAAAATGCATCCTTTTCATGAATTATTTATAAAACATGATTCTCAATGGGCGATGGCCCCAACTACATACTACCCGTATGTAACACCTCCGAATCATTACCCTACACCAAAGCCTCGTAGTGGGGTGAATCGTTATCATGATGACACTGTATAATCCTTTCTAGATATCCTCACTGAGAAATCCTAGAATGTAATCAAGATGCTCCACAGTAAAATATTATATCTGAAGTGTTGAATCAAGAAAGATAGAAAAACCCAAAACCTAGTCTTATATGATACATGTACCTTTTGTTTCCCAAAGAACAGTATCCTAATGTATAGAGTTGAAATGTAGGTTATCGGTGTCCTATAAAAATTTATACATTTTCCACAACAACAATACTAGATTATTGGGAATGAGATATGAACTCGAAACATCCTAACACTATCTCCATGGAAACGAAACCAATATCATTACAAAACAGTCCCAATATGGAACTGTCCACCTGTGATACCAATATCTCATGAACCGACCCAATGGGACCTGATCGGCAAATCTGCATGCATTCCTTTAATAGACTTGGGGATAGAGACTAGTGTAGATAAGTTATATCACTAACATTTAAGGAATTTCCTCTGTACCTGTATGCACTGCACACATCTCTAGGCTCACAAAATGATGAAATTTAATTACCAAAGGAAAAAAATGCTTGAATGAATATATATCACACAATATGAGTAAAATAGAAGTACTGGAAGCATTAAAAAGGAAATGTAATTCCCACCAATGAAAACTATAAAATATTTAAACATGATCATAAGGAAGGGATCACTGTATAATGAAACTTCTGAAAATATCCTTGGAGAAGCTCTGGTAAACACCTCAATCAATTTTGATCTCAATGATCATCCTTCTTTGAGTCCTCTATGGAATATGTTGAACGTAATGTGGTACGAAAAAGAAAGAAAATACGTGCAGGATAAGCCTCTGTATGGGTTATAATAAAAACTTCAAAAATCCCCAAAAACCCAAAAGGAAAAGAGAGAAACAAAAAGGGAATAGTCTCGTCATCCTAGCCACAGGTAAACCAAATATACAAAGAAACCCCCCTCAAACCATCCGTATTTGTGAAAGAAATTTAAACTCAGTCTAAAAGGGGTTTCAACACCAATATATGACAACACCACATGGACTCCAAAAAAATACCTCAGATCTGCTCATCTTAGACTCCAAGTCTCATGAGGTTCCGTCTTCATAGCTAGAAACATGATTCTACTGTTAAGATATAACCATAACATAAAACCTAAAGAACAAACTCCACGAGATCCTCCATCCCAGATGGATATTTTCCTAGAGATTCCCTCCATTGAAAATAACTCCACTATTATTAATGGTATGTATAAGAGTATGTGATCCATTGAGAACATCTCACTATGACCGACAAGATTTTCCATCATCATAAGACCTATCATCTATTTCTAACACCCAACGCAAGATAAAGAAACCCACGTGAAGAGGCCTACCCCACACCACTACATTGATTTGAGGGAGAACTTCTCTTGACTGTGCACATCATGCATCCTCTCTAATTAGAGAGAATGAAGGGACTCATGCCTTGCCACTGCACAATAGGAGAGGGAGTACTGCTCATAAATATCCTATAAATCTTTGGTCTCCCATGAAAGGAGTGGATCGTACCTAATTTGATCAATGGATAATAAACCCCTATCATAGTATCATTCCCATCTAGTTGATGGGCCCACTCCTCAAAACTATATCCCACAACCAAGGGAGCACCAATCCCAATTGAAGACCCACTCCCCATAGCTACATGGAGATGGAGGAGTACTACTCTATAATTGGGTACATATGACCAGATAAAATAGGGTAGAAATACCCATGATAGACCTATAAACTAATACCATTGTGTTTTCTCACTTCATAGGTCACAGACCTTTAACCCTAACTCGGTTTGGGAGTACATGTCAGTGGCTAGAGGCCGACATAGTAGAATGATAGGGCAGTACCAACTCTTCCAACTCATTCACTATGGGTGACTCTCACCCTATCACAAAAGATATTTTCCAAACCCATGCTTCATGACACACTTCATAACTTAGAGGTGGAGTATCGACACTTTTGGAACAATATGTATGGAGGACCCACACCCTTGAACGACAGGGGAGTAACTACTACTATAATTGTGGACCTACACCATATCCAGTATGGGAGTACCCACTATATATATATGTAATATATGTAGGACCCAAACCCTATTATAATAAGGGACTACTTACTCCATAGATACAAGACCTACCCATGGTCCAATATGAGAGTACCTACACTACCTTCAAGAACATCATGTGGAACCCGCACCATAGATTGTCAGTAGAGTAATAACCCCTGGGGAAACTAAAAAAAGGTAATGAAATCAATTCCATGATGTAGTGAATCTCATGTTTACCTAATAATAGAGGTAATTAATGCTCTTTCCCAAGTCTGTTAGGGGAATAATATTCCCAGCATCTATCTATATGAACCACACCATTCTTGAACATCAGCTCAGTACTACTCCACAAGCATCTTGCTCGATTCATGCCCCCTTACATCTCATAAGACATAATGGAGGCCATAATCACATCATATTTGTAAAAAAATATTAGGATAGAATACTCACTATCCAAAATACAATTCCATGATAAGGAGATATAGAAGGAGGAAGATCATCAGAGTATATCTTAGTAGTACACGACATGCCATAGGGGACACCCGACCTGTGACCCGCCTCATCACCTACCCTTGTATCAGGTCCACATGGGATCTAACCATGTAGGTGTACCCATAGTGAAAACAAAGTGCATGTTGGGTCCCTCATCACTCATCCCATGCCTATGTTCCTTTTCTTCACAGACCGACCGAACATGTCCCTCACATGATATGTATCCCATAATACATGGCATGTTTAGATAAATGGATACTTCCCTTTGTATTTTTTTAATATCTATGTACTAGACCATGTGTCCATGAATATTGTTTGTGTGTTAGTGCACGAGAATGTGTTTTCACGAAGAAATCCAATGTCATGTCACATTTTCACCTAGTTTTGTGATATACATGGTATGTATAACCCATACAAGGCAAGTTATCCCAACTATTCATCTTCGCCGAACAAGAAGTTCTACATGGAACATGTCAATGAACTACACGATGTAAATTTTGTAATTCCATTTAGGAATTACCTGAAAAACACCTTGATTCATCCTCTTCTTCCCTGAAACTAATAGATCTACCTTGTAGGGATCAATTTCATTTATTTTTATGCTTTAGAACCTTAGAACAATGAAAAACGAATTGGATCAGGACAAAAACTCAAATCCTCCCACTTCATCAGATAAACCCCAAATCATTAAATCAAGAACAAAGTGTGGATGGTTTTGGTACTCAAACTAATGATGATCTAATTAAGAATCAGAGATCAATGGATCACCTTTGAATGTATTCTGTTTCAGTTTTATCATCCCTAAAGGGAGAGGAGCTGCAACTATCTATTGTTGGTTCTTTCTCATAGGAGGGCTGGGGGATATTTTTTTAATAAATTAAAACCAATTAAATTCTCCCTAAACCTTGTGTCACCAAAACATCCACTGAAAAAAATACTAAGTGTAGATAACCATAGGTTGTACCTAGGGTAAACACAATGTTCTGAAATCAAACTCAATCTCAGAAAACTCATATGAGACTCAAAAATTCTTTATCTAGGTTTCAAGTGAAATTGTTCAAGTGGGAAAAAATATATTTAATATTTTTTAACATTTATTCAATGAGGATCCCAGAGCCCCAAGTTCTTGTGTGGACTCATCACCTATCTCTATAAATATATTTCAAAATATTATAATGTTATTTGGGATAAACCTGAATCATTTCACTTCACTTATATTGAGTTTTCTACAAATAATGTGAGTAAAATAAATGACATTGCATTATATTCAGATCTAATTTATTTCCCCTTGAGTATGTATTTAATATTATAGTTATAATTTCTCAATGGTTGGTATGAAATTTGACTCTATGTTTGTGTAATTAGAATTCATTGAAACAACCATAAATGGACATACCCAACAAATAAAACTCGTGTCCCCCACACTGATTCAATTGTATGGAGTTGGTATGATGTTTAGTTAAAATTATGAAGTCAACAAGGAATGATCCTTCATTTCATAAATCCTATTGAGATCCCCATGTATACCCGCCTTTTCCATTTTTAGTAGATGATTCCACAAAATTGGCATGCACCCATTACAAAATATCCCACACTGACATAATAAATATAAAAATGTTTCTTAAAAATATATATACATACACATTTAAATTATCCCTATATTAATATCTTTATTAATACCTCTTGGGTGATTCTTGGTGGGGGAAGGATGCCCTGCTACATCCACTATGGGTGAAGATTCAAATTCCAAAATAGGTACAACCAAGACTGAAACTATTTAGTACACACACAACAAGTCATTTCATGTTTTATGGCATGAAATTTAATTCCTAAACATCTCATACTATTAGGGTTATGTGGTGTATTCCACCATTTCTTTTTGAGTAACATGTCTAGTTTCACAAGTGGAAGTAAATGAGGTTTCTATTCTACCTCCAAAATTTATTATGTGATTTTATCATCACATGCTACATGAGGCCTATATGTGTGTATGGTGTATTGAAATATGGTGATGATGATGATTTGACCTTTTACTCATCCATTATAGTGGCATTATGAACTCTTAGAAGGGTCTGATTGATTTAGTTTCCACAGATATCCATTATTATACATTTAAGATATTTTGGCTAATCTAAACATGATTTATTTAATTATTTTTTAATTGAATCAATTTCATATATTGGAAAAAAGATTCATATAACTGTAATAATATTCTTGGGAGATAATAATCTTGTTTCTATATATATCTATCAATAATAAAATCATTTGAATGGTTACCAAAAACAATTTTAAAAGTTCCTAAATACACTATGGTGGATACAGTATGTATACAACAAGGAATCCCCATGTCTTTATTAGAGTAATGGGTTACCTTATACCCATAATTTATAATACCAAATATCTATAGTAGTATTGTCAATACCCTCCCCATTTTATCTATTTTATCAGGGGACACATATTTTTATCTTCTATTTCAACATATAGATATTTTGATTTATAGATCAACATATATCAAAATAGGATCTTCCACGGTTAATTTTTTCAGTTTATCTCATACTTTTTAACATAATACACAAACTAGAGATCCCTAATTAATAATGACCAATGAATTTAAAATATCTTTCTTTAATAGTAATTTTAATATTATTGATATCTTATTATGCATGCAATATCAGGTTTAAGCAAAACATGATACACTATTATTTTTTATAATGTCCATTAAATCTTAGACACATAATTAATGGTTATAATTAAGAATAAATAAAAAATAAGAATTTATATTCTTCATATGTACGTTTATTATATATTTATTTGAATAGAAAATATGAATCATTCGAATGATAAATAAATGTCTTTAAGAAAAAATGTATTTATTCTTAAAATATGGTTTAGTCACTCATCGATGACATAATTTAATATTACCTATAACAAATTTGTGTAAACTTCATCGATAAAATTCATTTTAAAAAAGATAATATCATAATTTTATTAGTATGACTATTCTATATTTATTTGAAATGATTCATTTTTTGTTGGATAGATAAAAAATAGAATTTTAATTTAAAAATACCATTACAATTAAATTATTAATAATTATAAATTATATTTTAAAAAATATTTTAAATTAAAATTATATAAATTATATATAAATTAATAAAATTAGGTCATTGGAATAATATTGATATCTAATTTTGATATAAAAACCATTTAAAATTTTGATCATTTCTCCATAAAAAGTCACTTCCTCACAAAACCTGTAGGTTTATATTTAAATTAACAAATTCTATTTCAGTGAATGGATTTTTTTAAATAGCATTCAATTTTTTTAATAGTCATATTTTATATTATGAAATACTTTCAAAATTTAAATTTTACTATAACTAATAATAAAAATTTAAAAAATATTTACTATTGTTAAGGAAAAAATGTATTTGTTAGTGGTTTGAAATAAAATGATATGTTTTAAAAAGACCAAAAAACATTTATAAGATATAATTTATAGATATATAGCTATATATAAAACAGAAAATTTTAATCATTCTATTATAATTTATTTTAGATCATTTTTTCATTTGAAAAACATGGGTACTACTTTTAATTTTAAGAAATTACTAGTTTCACACTCACATGACATATAAAAGGTCACCCCACTACTGTCATATTCACACATCAAAAACTTTTTTTTACATATATTATACCTACAAAAATAACATACCAACATCACTCCAATCAATATAGAATCCATATAGTTGGTATAAATACATCATGTAATTGCTTTAGTGATAACCTATGGAGGTTACCTGAAGAATTGGTAATGTACTTTAAGGAACATATTTATTTTCATTCTTCCACCACCAATATAAATTATTATTAAATCCTTATAATTTAATATCCTCTCCTAATTAAATATAATGAGTTGTTTTTCTGGTATGTAAATTACATACGACCATCCCCACTTTCATTCAATGGGCTACAAAATCATCATTCCTATATACAGGGGACTACCACCTCATGAATATGTTTCATTCATTTTTACATTACCAACTCTCATGGTTGTGTATGATGATAGATATAATATAAATATATATATGGTAATTAAAACATAATTTAAACTATGTAGTCATTATATCATAAATTACTTTTTTATTATCCATTCATTAGTGGATATGATAAAGTATCTCATATGTATGGTGGACTACTGCCTCACGAAGCAATGTGGTTCACATTCACTAATGATTTACATGGAAGGTGATAAGTATAAATTTAATTATTTAATCAGATATACATTTTTTGCCTGAAAATTTTGGGAATAAGAAAAAAAATAAACATGAAACTCTTAGGGTCTTCTTCACGAAGCTTGTTCGTGGAGCCCCGCAGCACCGTGGCCGGCGCAAAGCTCCCCCTTCATGAACCCCTGTGACATTCATGAAACTGTTACAGAGCTAGGAGGAGAGATTCTCTACAAACCCCTATTATTTTTTAGAAGCCACCATAGAGCGATAAGGCGTGATGCTTAGTGAACCCCTCTGACATTCACTAACCTACCACTGAGCGAGGAGGCAGGATGCTCCACGAACCCCTCTGATGTTCATGAACCATCCATGAAACTAATAGGGAGATGCTCCGTGGACCCCTATTACATTCACGAACCTGCCGTAGAATGAGATCCATCTTCATTCTGAGTGAGCTCTGCTTCGCGGCACCTCTCTCCTATAAATATTGGGCTCCCCATGAGCCCAAAGGACGAATACTTTGATCTTTTTCCTTCCTAGATCCCATATCTCAAAGTAATTTCTGCTCTTCGAACAATGATATTTTCATTGTACATTTTCATCGCAATGTATGTTCCCATTTTCATGAATTCCTCCCCAATTTAAAGAGGTAATCCCATCACCGAGCCCACGGGCCTCCGTGAAGTAAGAAGATCTCCAAAGGGACTCGGGTCTTCATGGAGCACTTATGCATCGGAATTACCCCTCATTCACATGTGACCCACATACTGAGTCAGGGTCCCTATGCTTCGTGAAGCACATTTCTTCACACAGCTACACTTCGCAAGGAACCCTTCCATTTTGAAGCATTTCTCCACGATTTCATTTCCACTTCGTGAAGAACCATCTGTACACACCTATGCCCTATTCCTAGGATTGGCTACATCACTTTGTAAATCACACCACCTCACAAAGCCCGTCCACTATCTGGAGCACCAGAGCTTCACAAGGCTCCTACCTATGAATCCCTCTTCTATGAAACTGTTTTTCCCATGTGGCCCTTCAGGTTTTCATGAAGAAATTTCAAGGTCCCTTGGGCGGTGCTTCTTGTTGTGTTTCTTCGCGTCATGCTTTTTTCATAGGAACGCAAACGGTTATTGCTTCTTCGCATAGACACGCTAATGTGGACCACTCAAATGATAAATCCATAATACCCCCTCCCCATGACATTGATGATTCATTCCCTTCCCCAAGGGGTGGGATGTATCAATTATGTAAGTCATATGGGTGCGGAGTGTACCCACCTCATCCGAGCAGTAGGATGTTAAACTGCCAAGTGTCGTCGTCCTCAACACATTTCATTAAACTATGGCCTTTACCAATGCATTACACATGGGGTGTTCTATCCGAACATTTTTTACACCCACTGGTCTCCATGGAAGTGTGATCATTCCCCACATGGAATGAGATCCTATTTATTGGAGCGACGTCCATCTGTAGGGAAAGGGAAACCACCTTGGTGTAATCCCCTATCTTTTCTTACAGGAGGTAGCACCTATGCTCCTCCTCTCTTAGTCATTTCAAAATCCATATTCCTTTGGGCTTTGTCACCACTTGGGCCTCCCCCCTAGTGTAAATCCCAATCTCCACCCCCTAGGCCACAAACCACGTGTATGCCCCTGTTTCCTCTTTTGTTCGCTAAATACGTGTAGTCCCCCACCACACTTCCCACAGATGCACCTTTAGAAAAGTGATCATCAGGTCTATGCTACCACCTATTTCTCACACCAATCATGACTCTTGAGAGCTTAGAGTGAGAATTGACAATGAAATCCTCTATGGTCTACCAAGAGTATATGTCTCACATGTATCAAAAACTATGTGGACTGTAATCCTTTCCAAGGAATGGTATGTAGGAAGCCCTTCTAAGGATCAAGCTCAACAACCATTGGTCCCGACCACACATCATGTTAGTTCCCACACCATCCCGAACTATGTGGACATTGATCATTTCCATGGAAAGGTATGAAGAAGAGTCCCTTAGGTGCAATCCCAACAACCATTGGTCCCGAACATCTTCACCTTGGAACACCAAACACCATTCTGAACTACGTGGACATTGATCTATGAAAAGGCTGGGTACGTAGAAGGCCTCCATAAGGTTCAATCCCAACACCCATTATTCCTAACCATCTTCCAGTCGGTTCACCAATCACCCACATGAACTATGTGGACTTTGATCCATGCCAAGGCAGGGTACGTAGGAATCCTCCCTAAGGATCAAGCTCAACACCCAATGGCTCTGAAACCCTTCACGTCGGTTCTTACTCTACCTAAACTACATGGGAAATGATCCTTTCCAAGGATGGGGATGTTGGGAGCCTCTATGAGGTTCATGACCAACACCCATTTGCTCCGACCCCCGTTCACTTTGGTTCCCACTCAACCTGAACTACGTGGACTTTGATCCTTTCCAAGACAGGGTTCGTAGGAAGCCTCTATGAGGTTCAAGACCAACACCCATTAGCTCTGACCCCCATTCAGGTCATTTCCCACTCTACCTGAACTATATGTACTTTTATCCTTGCCATGAAAAGGTACATTGGAAGCCTCACTGAGGGAAAATCCAAACACTTTTCTGGTCCTGCATGATGTTAATATGTACACCACCTTTTCGTCCCTCGAGACGATAAATTGTACCCATTCGAACTACTGGTCTTTGATCCTTGTCCCCTAGAAAAGTTACATTGAATGAATCCCTGAGGTTCATCCCTATCCAGGGGTAAGCCGTTGTGACCCCATCCAGTGGTAAGCCTTTGACAACCCAATCTAGTGGTATTCCATTGAGACCCCATTTAGAAGTAAGATTTTGTGAACCCCATCCAGTGGTAAGCCGTTGTAACCTCCATCCAGTGGTAATCTGTTGTCAGACCGATTCAGAGGTAAGCCGTTGAAGTCCCCAATCGACGGTAAGTTGTCTTTAGATAAACTACATGGACTTTGATTCCCTATGATGGGGATACATAAGACGCCTCCTCGGGGTTCAAGCCCATAACACATGTCTCATCCGGATCTCTCCCTCAAGCCTTTGTGTTTCTTGAAGGTCATCACCCAACCTGAAGGTTCTATCTCCTCTAGATCACATCCATGCGTCCATTCTCATGGGTTTCCACCTTAAGTTTCCCATCATCCTAAACTACATGGGCAGTTATTCCCTACTACGGGGATACATAGGAGGTCCCTTCGAGGATGAATCCGAATATCATAGTCGCCCTCATGTCGACTCCGTTTCATTCTCAATCCACTCCACTTAAACATCCATTATCCATCCTAATTCTTACATGGGCCTCCACAACCCGGTGGGATCATGCCACCACATTCCCTATTCCTATTAGCAACAATTGGGTAGCTATCCACGGGATAACCCCAACATCAGTGTTCCCTCCAGGGTTTGCACCCATCTGATCCACTCTAGTCAGTGCTCTGAACAATTTGATCCATAACCTCTAGATTTTAAACCCACATAATACCATTTGAAAAACATTGGATGCTAAGGGAAACCTCATATACATGTTTATGCCATATAATTCCCCACATTTCCCCTAATTTGAAGTGGGATTCCTCAGGCTACCGTTCCCTCGGGGAGCCCTATAATAAAGGGAAGAAACCCAAACACGCAAGTGTTCCAGTGTCCACACACACCAGTGATTTCCAACATGACAACTCCACTAACCAAAAGTTTCTTCCATGACCATAACACTTGGAATTTCCCAAAATATGCAGTGTAATTAACTGACATCCACGAAGAAATGTCACTGGGAAGAGTTTCATGAAAAACATATTAGTCTAAAAGGGAAAATCGAACTAGGTTATGAGTTCTCGAGGAGGAATCCACAGATGGAGAATCCGAAATCCATTCATCCCATTTCGATCAAGGAGCAAAGTCCCTGAACAAAGAATAGATGCCTTCTACCATAGGAAAGCTAGAATGCTGGGAAATAGCTACATGCCCTCCATGAATGAAAACACGCTCTTCGGAGAAAGTGTTGGAAACAGAAATGGTGAACCAACATGAATTTCTTCTCAAAATGTAGATATTAGTAGCATTTAAGATATCAGTGGATTAGCATGTCACGAGATCCAGTTATCCTTTACCGAGTCCTGCTATGAAAATAGCAGGCCTGGCATGAAACTCACTTGAAGTTGGGGAATCAAAACGATGGATATCCCGATATGATACATTGTCAATGTGTACATTTATAACAATCCATGGAAGACATAATGGAATTGGGGAACTGAAAATTGATTTCATTGTTTTAGACCTAATGGCATAATCTCCCCGCTTTTCAAGGAACCAAAAAGCTGCAATAGAAACCTGATCGCCACCCGCCCCCCGATGCAGTGGTGGGGATAATGCCAACAGAACAATCGCATGTGGCTCAACCACTTCTGCGACTCCCCCCACACCGATTGTCGATGGGCGTCCATTCCCTGTCTCCCCTTCTAAATTTGTACTATGTAGGTTTATATGAAACCTTGTATGCGGATACGAGAAGGAGGGGTTTATCCCGAACCAGGATATGGACTACTGGGATTTAGATGCTTCGGTGCCTCATCACTACAGCAACCCCCAAGGGCCGTACAGGGAGCCACTTCTCCCCACACTGACATCCAATCTTTTCGGGATCCTCTCCCCCAATCATCTAAATGACTCCCTCCCCTATGTCGATGAGGTTGTAGATGTATGGGCCAACCCGACCGAAATATGGTTCCAAGGGCCCCCACATGACCACGCTAGTGCCACCACCTAGTCCTATAGGCTGAAGAGCATTTAAGCTATGAACCTGCACTACTAGACCCAGTCCGGCTAACCCAATGCCAGCATTAGGTGCAGTATGAGGACAATGCCTGCAAAGGGGCGTCGACATCAGCAACTACTGTGGCCCGGTCCACCACCGATGTGTATCACCAGCCCCCTATGCACACCTTGTAGGGTAACCTATATACCCGACCCAGATCAAGGCCCCAAATAACCCATGTGAAATATGGGATGACTCTCATGGAAATTGGTGTAGGGAACACCGGTCACGGACCATCCCACGAAAACGACACCCAATATGGATGTCTTCCTCATTCCACCACCATAGAGAATGTGGGTCCTCTCCGATTTCAAGCACGACATGGAGGTCATCCTCGTGCTACCTTCAATTTGAATGAGGTTCCTCCCCACGATACTGACACACAGTGCAGAACCCTCTTCCGCACTTATTAAATGGGTTTTGGGATCATTCCTCCACCACTGACCGCCAATATGGAGATTCTACGCATCAGATAAATCGCCAGTATTGGGGGATTCCCCATGTCCTTGTGGTAGCTGGTGACGGTCCTCCTAGCCTCACCAATCAGAGGGGTGAAGTTCAGCTTCGCTTCACCAACGCCTAACACAGAGGTCCTACACATGCTTGGCTTGACCAGTACGAGGACCCTCCTCGCACTATTGTCGCCAAGGGAAACAAGCATGAAGTTTATACCCGTGCACCTGTCAGCTCGATCAGAGGTCCTAACCACTCCAGAACATCCCACAGAGTTCCTCCCCATGTACCCTTTGATAACATTCATGGTGCTCCTCACACTCCAGCTTACTCAGGAGGGGATCCTCTTAGCCCCTGCACCATTATGGTTGAAGTTCCTCCTCGTGCCCGTAATCTACCATGTCATAAAGAACCATCCTGGGGTAAGAGGGTGGGTCGTCGCCTCCATAAAAAGAACACTGCGAAGATTCAGGTTGAGATAGAACCAGTTTGATTCTAAGATTCCGAAGAAGAATATGAATCAGCGATGGAACCCTCTTCTCGATCCTCCGTGTTAAGGGTCATGGCTGAATCAAGGCACATTAGCATAATACATAGAGAATGCGAAAACCATTGGATTCTTTCCTCCCTTCACAAGTATATCTAAGAGGATGAAAATTTGGTAACTCCACAGGTTACGGTCGTGAAATAATCACCATCACTTGAAGCACTCTCTACCTCGACTAGAGATCCCGGAGAGCTATTCTAGTGACCAATGGCGGACGAGAAGTAGCATAACCCATCACCAACAGCCATAGTCCCTACACCGAATACTAAGGTCATTATCCAATCTTACTGTGATGTTGTTCATATGTCACTACGCTCTTAAGAGGATTCCCTAAGATGTGGCGATTTGTTAGCTTGCTCACCATAATCTCCACCAGTTAGCCCACCGTCCCAGCGGTTTGCTTCGGTATCGCTAACGGTTCCCCAATTGCCTCTAGTTGATGATTGGTGAAATGAAGGGCTAGAACCTAAATCTGAGCCTAGGAGATTATAGTATATCCTTGAAACTGACCAATTCCTTGAGATGTTTTGGCCAGTTGCAGTTCCAAATATTTGTGCACCAGAATACCTCACCCAAGAAGATGTTGATTGTTTTCCCCAGACCCTCTGGGGACTCATTTCTATCTTCGTCATCTGTGAATGGCATACCCTAAGATCTAAGAGAATTTTGAGGACATTGTAAAAACAATTTCATCAGGATGATTTTTCTACACTCTATGTGGACCAATGCCCAGAGTCATCGGTTCGTCGTATTGCCCTCTAGCAACAGTGTGTTCATAGTTTCAGGGTACTTCATAGGATTATGAAAGAAGCTTCTCCCCACGTACAGATTCATGGATGGGGGAAGTATGTTTCCCTCATTTTTAGTCCAAACCATCATTAGCCTGATTTTCCATGAAATATAGAGGATATTCCTCCAGGAAGGGTCGCGGATAATATGACCAACCTTCCATAGGATGAGAATGAGCTAGAGGTTTATTGAAGAGGACCAACCCCGAGAGGGAGTTTCACACTTCTTGGATCTGTCAGGAAGGATTACTCATCAATAGAGGAATCATCTGGGTCTTCCGATACCCACCACGACATATCCCTCAACTATAATCCCAATAAAGGAAAGTAACTCCTTGGATCCGTCAAACCTTACGACCCCTCTAACTTTGTAACGAAGGCAGAAGACCCCTCAAAAAATATGAGTTGTGCTAGAAACTCTCCGAACACAAGAAGATGATAGATGAACTCTTTACTAAATTTCTTGTATAGTGACGAGCAGACAATAGTTATCATCATCCATTGAAATAGGGGAAGGCACAACATCACCTTGGGGAACTTCCCCTAGGTGACCCTAACTATCCTGCCCACACAGACAGAGTTGAGGATGAAAATTACAACAACAGGGATGGTCTATCACACCAAATCCTCTAGAACAACATGATAATCCTCAAGACCCATCTAAAGTTCACCCAACTTCCAATTAGGTCATTACACCAGCCCCTCCACGAGTGGATGAGCCTGTTTATCATTTTGAAGTACCCTCCAACACAATGGTGGTCAGGGATCCCCGTCAAGACCGTAATCCCCATCCGGATGATCTAACGAAGAAACTCATCACTAGCTTAAAATCCATTGAGACTTGGTAGGTCTCAATCCCACCTAATAGAAAGCCAAACTAGGCATTGGTTCATAATATTCTAGCACCCCCTGGTTTCAGGAATCCCACCTATTCCCCCTTTAACGGGACGAGTCACCCACTAGAACACTTGGCCCACTTTATCTTAAGGTGTGGACCCAGGTTGGGATCTCTACTGTAGTAAGACGATGACAAGTTATGTTATCAATAGTTTCATGACTTATTATATACTCTATTTACTTCTTTTATATGAAATTTGAATAATTTGTGTGAAATATTAGTGTTTTAATACTAAGTATAATGTTTGATCATTTTTTGAAGTAGTCCAATTGATTCAGTTTACAATTTTATTTATAACACTCACCCTAATTATCTAAATTGTATGGATATTTATTTTTTTGATTCTTAATTTTGTTTCCCACATATCATTAGAAGAAATAATTGGCTCATTTTTCATTTTAATGGACAGATGAACCACACAAGAAGGCCCACCGAATCTGTGAAGAAACTATCCCATCAATAAATATTTAATATTTAAGCTCCATCAAGAAGTCCAAATTATTATATTTCCTTCCACAGTTTGGAGGGAGATGTATGGATTCTAGGATAAAAAAATTCAAGGCCCAAATACAAAGACAAAGGGCCCAAATGATTCATTTAAACTCATACCAACATTCTAGCTGGGAAATAAAATCCGTACAATATTCATGACATATCTCTTGATGTAATCATATAATAAATAAGATCTTTTTTAGTGTGAAATAGGTGATATAAGTGGAAGTATATGATTAAGAAAGTGTTCATATTTTAAGGCAGAATCCTATCAATAAACCCATTAAAATTTCATCCCTCTAAAAAGTATGGATTGAAATGGATAGTTTAACTTTGTTTAATCTAGACATAGTAACATTGGAACCATAAGTCCAAATGCCTAAAAATTTTGAGAGTAGTCAAACAACATTGTTTTCTAAAACTTTGAATAATTAGATATCTCAAGATTTAGATGTCTGGATCTCCAAATCATCGATCTGATTTGAGGAACATATTGGGAATGCCAAATGTCCATTTTCTTGGTCTATAAATACATCCCCCTCCTATCCTTCAAAGGGGTTGGAATTTCAGAAGATAGGAGCACATATTGGCATGAAAAAATCCATTCCAATGGCTTGGGAGGACCTTCCATACCCATGTTTTCACTTGATATACCCTTCCTTCTCTCTTTGTGTCCTTTTACTTTTGTGTTGTTCTTCGTTTGTAATCTATTATGTCTTCGTTTTTGTAATTATATTTTAGTGAATGTTTCATCTTCATAATCTGTTACTATCATCCAAATTCTGTTAAATAATATTAGTGGTCTTAAAATATTATAAATACAGTTGAATCCCCTTCCCCTATTATGCTTTCACATTCAATCAAAAGTTAATATTTAATTACCTTCACTGTTTGTGTGTGTATGTTCGACAAACAACTCTTTTCTAATCCCTTTATTTATCTTATATTCATAATTCCAAATCTTAATTATTACAACTATATTAATAACAAAAATAATGGCTGAGTAAATCTACCATTGTGGAGAGTTATAATTTTTGTATTTTAAGTGATTGAGAGCAATTTCTCGATGGATATTTTTTTAAATTAACATTGTGTATGTTATCTTAGAATGTTGTGGATAAATGAAATGATTTTTTTAACATGTGGATTCCATCGATTATTGGAACCATAAATACAATACAATAAATAAGCTATAACTGAGATTAGATCCCTTAGATAAGTTAATTCCAGGATTAAAGAATTAACACATAGAAATTCCAATCCACTTTATCATGAGAAGTGGGTGTTAATTTAAATGCATTATAATGCAAAGCTCGAGGATATCACAATCTTAACTCTTTAAAAATGAACTCACCCCAATATTTACCAAATTTTTAAATTGAACACCAATCACTAATCACTTCATTTATTCTCTACAAACAACCCCCCCCCCCCCCCCAATTAAAATACAATCAAATAAAAACATTTGACTTTTAAATGAGTATCATCAACATGGGTTCGACCTGGGAGATGTTATACACATTAACAGAGCATCAGAACATTGAACGGTCAATAGGTGATGATCAGCCTTGATTTCACATGGTGAATTTTCTGAGTATGGTGCAATTAATTAGTAGTCAGTATCTAGTTATTGTAAAAAAACAAATAAAAACATAATTTTAATTTTTTTTTTAAAAAGAACACAAAGAAAACCTCGCCTTCCTCATAAAAATAATAAATGAAAAAACAAAAAAAGAAATAAACATCTTCTTATTTTTTCCAACACCTCTCTGAATGCCTCGTATCCTCTCAAACATTCCATTAGATTTGTTTGACCTTGAAATTGAGCAAACACATTGCTAACATAGGTGGAACATTAGATATAATCAAATAAATCAAGAACCAATCCTTCTCCAACTAATTGAATTATATTTGTCCAATCCTAGGGAACAAACACTTAAAGAAATCCAGTCCCCAAATATGAATTACCAACATATTGATATCCAATATCCAAACATAGAGGCTTACATTGAACTCAAATCGGGTTTGATTCATCTTCTTCCTCATTTCCACAGGCTAGCCAGTCAGATCCGCATCTCCACCTTATAGAGTTCCAAGTGGTGTGCTCCACCATGAAGCCTCAAGGGGTTTATGAGTAACAAATAAAACATTGAGCATTCCTTTTCTCAGTAGAAGAATCTACCAAATCACAGCTCTTCTACCTTCCTCCTGGTTCCATAACCACATGAAATGACATGAAGAAACTCTTCTTAGAAAAATAATTTCCTGGTTCTCGTACTGATTCTATCTGAAAGAAAATAAGTGGTATTCATCAATTCCCATGTGAATCACTCAATGATTTCTGGGAGAGGTTCAAAAAGATTGATTCATCCTTCCCACACCACCAAATATTTTATCACATCTAGATTCAATACATCTATGTGAGGTTATTGGTGATGGAGATAACTCCCATTGATGCTGCAAGTGGTGGTGCTCTTGTTGATAAAACTACTGTAGCTACAAGATATCTTATAAGAAACCTGGCTGCAAAATCAAAAAAATTCCATACTCAAGCACATGATCACGTAATACAAGTCCAAGATAATCAATCCATAGAGCCAAAAAAGATGACCGAGTGGATGAGTAAACTAACAGGTTTTGATCGAAAACAAGTTGTGGAATCCAAATCCCCAACCTCATCTTATCCACAATCTATGTTTCTGGACTTGTAATAAACTCTGGAATCTACAACTCACCAGCTCATCCAATAGACACATGTCCACAACATCAAGAGAATAAATATTATTCATCTAGACCAATGTATCTCAATTCATCATATTCTCAGCGGAACCCAAACCATTATCAATCAGGTCAGTTCATTAAAAACTTCCACCGACCTCACTCTAATCCCTTCTCTTCTTCCTATAACCAAGACCTGAGGTACGATAATCTCGTCTCTCATACCCCTAAATTCCTTCCCCAAAACCCAAACCAATTTCAATATAGTCTAGGTCTCAGTAAATTCAACCAACCTTATCCTTTTGTTCCTCGACAACAAAGGTACAATCCCCCTCATGTATTCCACTATCCTAATGAGCCTTCCCAATTCCCAAACCAATACAATAACATTCTCAAAAATATAAATCAAGGTAATCCCAATTTCTGGATAGGCCTCTTTTTCATTGAAACCACGAGAAAGTGTAGTTGATGATCTTCCCCACTTAGCCATTCCATCCCCAAAAACATTGAAACCCAAATTTGTCAACTTGCATCTCACCTAAGAAAACAATAACAATAAAATTCATCCCAACACCCAACTCAACCATTTCCCAACCCTAAGGGTAATGTATGTGAAATTGCTCTTAGATCGGTAAAGAAAATTTGTATGCCTCATGATAAGTCCTCAAACCCCCCTTTAAATGTTGACATAAAAAATGATAAGAAAAAGAAACTTGAAAAAGAATATGAAGTCATTCCCTCGCATATTTCCATTCCAAAATGGAAAAAAATTTCTTTTCCTGAAGCTGTTTCTAAGCCAATGAAGACCTCTAAACCCGATCCTGAAATGATCGACATGTTTAGACGTGTTGATGTTAACATTCACCTGTTAGATGCCATTAAACAAATCCCTATGCATTCTAAGATTCTTAAGGAATTGTGCAGCCACAAGAGGCAACTTTGGACCATTGAAAATATTTCCACCCAATAGTCTATTCCCATAAAGTGCAATGATCCAGGGACCTTTATAGTTCCATGACAAATGGGATGTTACCACTTCGATGAAGCACTCATAGGACTAGGAGCCTAAATTAAGGTCATCCCCAAATATATCTTCTCCAACTTTGGTCTAGATCCCTTACGTTCAAAAGGTGATTCCATTCAATTTGAAAATAAGAGCACTTTTAGTCCAGAGAGAAAAAATTGAGAACGTCCTTATTCGTGTGAAAGGTCCTATCTTCCCTAGTGATTTCTATGTCCTTGACCTAGAAGGTGAAATGAACTCTTCTTGATCTCCCCTAACTCTAACAAGACTATTCCTCATGATTTCTTGAACTATGAATGATGTCCATTCAAGAATATTATCTATAGAATTTGGTGACCAACTGGTAAAGTTGTACATTTTCCAAGGCATGAAATACCCATATGAGGATTCCATTGCATTCTCAATCCATGATTCTGAGTACTCTTCTAATAGTAAATTGAACCCCAATCCATCATTTTAATTAGGTTAAAATGATAATGTTTCTTTTAAAATCTACCCCATAATTAACCATGTCAAAAATGGTGATGTTGATATGGACCTCTTATTTATAGACTCCATCAATTTAGTGGAACTTGAAAACTCTCTTAAATCACACATCAACTCTGATCTCTACTGCTCCACCATGGATAGTATGAAGGAAAATGATTATAAAGAAACTGATGTCCCGTACCCCTTTCCCTTGTTGTCTAACACACAAATTAAAGATGATACTGATCTGAAACCTCTTCCTGAACACCTGAAATATGAATTCCTTTTCCATGATCACTCTTATCCTTTCAATATATGTTCTTCACTTACCGAAACTAAGGATTCCAATCATGTTCATGTGATATAGGAAAACAAAAAGGCCTTAGGTTTTACCATAGATGACATACCAAGGATCAACCCTGCTCTTTTCATGCATCACATCCATCTTGAGGAATCATCCAAACCAATTAGACAATCAAAAAATGACTTAATCCACTCATAATAGAGCTAGTTAGGGAAAATTATCACCAAGAATCTTCAAGATAGTATTATCTACCAAATTTCTGATAGTGAATGGGTTAGTCCAATTAACATTATACCTAAAAAGGGTGGGATAACTGCTTTCACAAATGAACATGGGGAGGTAATCACAACTTGAGTGAATAAAAGATGTCGTGTGTGCATCGACTACTAAAAATTGAATGTTGAAACACGAAAAGATCATTACCATCATCCATTCCTTGATCAAATGCTAGTGATATTATCCGCAACGTCACACTATTGCTTTCTTTATGGATGAACAGGTTACTTCCAAATCCCAATCGCACCTCAGGACCAAGAAAAGACTACATTCAGAATCCCCTTTGGAACATATGAATATAAGAGAATGCCTTTTGGCCTTTTCAATGGTCCTACAACATTCCAAATGTGTATGATGATTATATTTTCTGAATTCATTGAACACATCATGGATGTCTTCATGGATGACTTTACTATTTATGGTGATTCATTTGAATCATGCTTGAATTCTCTCTTGCTAGTCCTTCAAAAGTTTTTCATGTGTAAACTTGTGTTAAATTTTGAATAATTTCACTTTAGGGTTGAAAATGGGATGTTTTAGGGAACATAGTTTCAAAAGAGGGTATTGAAGTTGATACTGCCAAAATTGAAGTGATCCAATCACTTATAGAACCCACATATATTCAATACATCCATTTATTTATCGATAATGCTGGTTTCTATCAGTGATTCAACCATAAAATCAGTAGGATTTCCCTCCCACTCACTCGGTTGCACCATAATGATGTCACATTCCATTTCAATGAGGTTTAAAAGAGAGAATTAGTTAAACTCAAAACTACTCTTATATCTTCCCCAATAATCTAACCACCAAATTGTTCCTTACCCTTTGAGTTAATGTATGATTCTTTTGATAGATCTTTTTGGGATATTCTTGGTCAACGAAGAGAAAAAATTCTTCATGTCATCTATTATTCCTCAAAAACATTGGATGAATCTCAATATCACTACACTGTGACTGAAAAGGAACATTTTGCAGTTGTTTTTTCCTTAGATAAATTGTAGCCCTATCGCTTAGGTGACAAAATCATCATCTTTACATAATGTTCTGATATAATGTTCTTACCCAAGATAAGTGATTCCAAACCAAGGCCAATAAGATGGATCGTAATGCTCTATGAGTTTGACCTTGAAATAAAGGATAGACTATGAAATAAACCCTACGGGTGATCACTTGAGTATAATTTGTAATTCTTCACATTCTGAAATATTTGATCCAGAATTTCCATCTAAGAACCTTTCATCTCTCACTCCATAAATACCATGGTATGAACCAACTATAAATTACATTGTTTATAGTGTTTTTCCTAAAAATATTTCAAATGAACAAAAAATGAAGTTAAAAAGTGATTCAATATACAGATTTTGGGAAGAAAATAAACATTATAAAACTGTGGTAGACATGGTAATTAGGAGATGTGTTGATGAAAATGAACATTCTTACAAAATAGAATTCTATCACTCAATGCCTAGTAGTGGCCATTTTAGACAACAAACGACCCCCCGAAAGGTCCTAGACTCAAGATTCTTCTAGAATTTACTCTTCAAGGACACAAATGAGTTCTATGAATCATGTCTAACTTGCCAAAGGTTTGGAAAAATTTCCAAAAGAAATGAAATTCCCTAAAATCCTTTCATGGGAAAATTCCCCCCTTCCAATGGATTCTCATACATTCTTCTTGCATTTTATTGTGTTTATAGGTGGGTTGAGGCCAAACCCACGTGAAAGGATGATTCACACACTGTTAGTGATTTCATAAAGACACAGATCTTCCACTTATTTGGCACACTAGGTGCCTTGATAATGGACATAGGAATCCATTTTTGAAATAGAACCATGGAATATCTTTTCATAATGAATGGTGTTATACATAAAACTTAAAATTTATATCAATCCCAAAAAATGGCAGGGATGAACTATCTAATAGAGAAGTGAAAATAATGCTTCAAATAATTATAAAACCCACCATAAAAGTCTGGCCTGAAAGACATGGTGAAGCACTTTGGGCTTATCGAACTACCTATAAAACACCAATTGGGGTGTCTTCTTTTAGGCTGGTTTTTGTTAAATCGTGTAATTTACCAGCTGAAATCCAACAAATGACTTTTTGGGCAGTTAAATACTGTAATTTTGATTGTGAAAAATCTGGTGAAGAGAGATTGTTGCAATTGGATAAACTGGAGGTGCTTCAACTTGAATCCTATTAGAATTCCAATCTGTACAAAGAAATGGCTAAGGTACTCCATGAAGAAAAAAAACAATGAATGGTATTCCATGAAGTTGAAAAGGTATTTCTATTCAACTTTGGATTTGGCTTCACCTAGGTAAGCATAATTCTCGTTGGGAAGGTCCTTTTATTATTTCTCTTGTTTACCCATTTGGTGTTATCCATGTCCAAGATCCCTCTTTAAAAAGGACATTCGCAGTTAATGTACATCGATTAAATCATCACCATGAAAGGACTCCCAATCCTAGAACCACATTGACTTCCATCGAATACCCAACTTCTGTAGTCGAACCACCACTGGATGGACATGGAAAACCACCAAATCCAAACCAGGGGGACCTCTTTTCCTTTAACTCCTCATATATATCTCTCTCTTCTTCCCCCCTCATTCTCTTTTTGTTTTTTTAACACATTACTCACCATAATTTTATTCACGATTTATTTATTGTTTGAGTGTGTAATTTAAACACACAAAAAACCTAAAAATTTTAAAAAAAATGAACAAACAAGAGTCATACTTACTCAGCCACCAATTTTTAAATTTTGTCCAACTATTTTTTCCTGTCAAAAGACATGGTCTCATGTAAAAAATTTTGTGTTTTCTTCATAAATTTGGATAATGAATATTGAGTTAAAGCACACAAATTTTTAATGCTCAATTTTTTATTTTGAAACTGATTTTCCCAAAACATGAGGAAAAAATAGCTTTCATGCCAAGGCCACCTATGGAGATATTTTTAAAATGAGTTTTTTTTATACCCCATTTCCGAATCTTGAGTTTGTGGACCTTCGAGCTGAATTTATTAATTTAGTATACATTAAAATGACAGAGGAATTTTCTAGACCACATGAGAATCACAATAGCCATATAGCCTCCCATTTCCATTACATTAATTGTTCTTTTGAATGCTCCTTTAAGCCTATGAAAACGTTTTCACTAATATCCACATTACAATCCCAATACCTTATCCCACCCATTATCATCATGGATTTTCATTGAATAATTATTTGAAATTTACGTTTTGGGGAGAATGGAATTCATTTTTTGGGTACCCTTTTATTGATTTTCAATGAGTTATCATCTTATTTAGTGAAAGCATCCATTTTATTATGGGGTAGAGGTTTTCCATCAGTGGTGTTTGTGAATGTATATATGGTTATGAAATATTGTTCAAATTATAATGATATGTTTTCAAAAAATATTAATTAAAAAAATGTTAAAAACTCAAAAAAATCATAAAAAAAATGGGCTGTGTCTTGGGTAGTGTAACACCCTAGGCTTCCACGTTACGCTTCTCTTTGAATAATACAGTAGGGTTCCTTGTACGCAACTTCGAGTTCTAACACACCACAACCAATCAAACAATCCATTATGATTAGTAATACACACTTTTTGAAATTTTATAATTTTTATCATTCAAAATGGACTTCATTTTTTGATTTATAATATTGAAATTTCCTTAGGAAATTTATTTAGAATTTTTCTGAAAACATTCAAATTATGATGAATAGTGAAAAAGAACATGTTATAATTTAAAACTGAATTTTTATTTAAATAAGAATTTATTTTATATAAATTTATTTTAGTTAAAAATAGATAAATAATTCCTATATAAGTTCAATGTAATTCAATGTAGTAAGTTTATAATAATTTTAGATATATAAAAATTTTAATGAACTTTTTACCGTCTTTTACCCACCTCCTAGGATCATCTGAATATTTATAAAAAACCTAATTTTACCACTTCTGTGAGTTGAATTTTAAAAATCCGAGAGACAGGGTTGATATCAGTATGTAAAATGTGGTTGAAGAAGATGAAATTAATTTTTTGTGAATTGTATCTTTTCACTTATATTTACCCTGGTTAAAAGTAAATTGGGCAATTAAGGGTAAAAATGATATTATTATTACCCTAACACATGTCATAATTCTATTGGATAAGTATTTTTCTACCAAAACAACCATAGGAATAAAATATGATCCTCTTTTTTCCACTTGGATTGGATTAGGACATTTATTATTATTTAATTCAAATATGTGTCAGAAGTGTTAAATTCAATGTTTAATAACTAAACCATTATTATTATATGAATAATGATAATATAAATTATTGTATAAATATTCATTAGAAAGAAAAAAATATTTCCTAAATAATTGAATTTTATTTATAATTTTTAGTCATTATAAATTTTAATTTATTTATGACACAATAATGATGCAATAATTATCTAATTAATTAAATATTAAAATAATTGATATTATAAATATTCAAATAAATGTAATTTAAGAATTTATATGAATTTAAATAATTTTCTATGTTAATATCACATGTTAGGGTTGGTTAGATTAATTTTTTAGAAGTAATAATACTATTATAAATTAAGAAAAAACAAAATACCAGATAGTTTCGAAATTGACATAAAAGAGTTTTTAAAAAAAATATTATATTATTAATTGATATTGTATTCCTAAAAATATGGTTCTGCCAAAGGTCTTAAATAATATTATATATCTCATTAATTAAACACGTGCGGTTCTTTTGGAAGTGTATTGTATGTTTATTTACCATATAATAAAAAAATACAAAGAGACGTGGTAAATGTCCAAATATTTAAATTAGAGTTAAATCTAAAATATAAAATAAATATAGAAACCCAAACCTGTCTAAAACCTGTTTTTTTGTTTTTGCGGTTTTCGACCCATATCCACCTTAGATTTTAAATAATTCATTTTGGAGAAATTATTAACCTAAAATTATATTATTATAAAATAATATATCTAGATTTTCCTAAGAGCGCCTCACCCCTCTTATAAAATGGTAGTCACCCTTCCCTCTAATTCACAACTTCATAGCATTTTTTCTAGACCAATACCTACCCGAATAACCTCTCAACTTTCCTAACTTCATCATATATTCCATCCATCAGTCAGAAAGGAAACCTATGAAGCCTTTTTGATCAAACAAATAAGAAGAACCTGAAGACGATGTAAATATTTCAACACCACTTTCACGTTCCTTTCTTCTTCCACTTCCTCTTTCTTTGTTGTTTCCATTCTAAAATAATAACTCTAATATCATATATATAGTAATATTTTATTGTAAATATTGTACAACCATATTCATTATTCTACCCTTCCATTGAATGACATGTCACCACATGTGCGTATGTACGGCTTACTGTATCCACGTCGCTGTGTAATTGTTATTTAATACATTATTATTTGGATGGGTATTATAATGATGTTTATTGATGAAAATAATAAATATAACATGATAATTATTCTTTAATTATGATATTACATCCAAATATATATTATTTTAATATCCAAATAATGATATTGTCGCTCATACGTATGTACAGATTACAGTCTCCATGAAAGCGATGAGATTTATTCCCCATCGTATACATTCAAAACAAATTTTTATTAGATGATTGAAAATAACGTTTAAATACTTTTATGAATATGAATAATATACATCCTATCCATAAAAAAAATTACTTACGTAACAAAGAATATAAAGAAAAATGAATCAGTTAACACCCGAAATGACAATAATACTGAGATATAATTAACAAAGCAATGTTAAAAGATCATATATTATATCATATTAATCTATATAATTCTTTTATAACATAATAAAAATTGTTTGACCATTATACAGGAGGTTAACCTACCCTAGACCAATGAATAGTATAGGGTAAGGGTTAATTTCACAATCTCTTTATTATATGAGGTTGTTTTTACATAAGTATCTACTGTAACCTCTTTATCATCCACATCCATGTTTCATAAAATGGTTTTCCAAAACATTTTTACTATTTACTAGACTATTGTTTAATGTCATTTATACCCTTGTTTTACTTTTTATAAAATGGTTTGAAAGGAACCTTTCCATCATTTTCCAAACAAGGTTCCTTATGACCTTTCCGACAAAATTATGGTCAGAATGTTTTTTTAACTTATACAACAAGTGTGTCTATTTTATGCCGTTATAACATCATCGAAGATTCCCTTACAAAATTATAAAAATATTTTCAAAATAAATTTTTTCTTTTAAAATTATATGAATTTTAAATGATTTCATATTAGAATGAGATATTTCTCTAAAAAATGTTTTGATTTCATCTATGTCAACATCCTTTGATGGATTTTAAGCTTAATTGATGTTGATTTATTATGATACAAATATTTAATATTTGGGTGAAGGTTTTGTGATATGTTTTACTATGGATTTGTTAATTTTATACTATTCATGGTTTATGGATAATGTATTGACACTTTGTAAGCTAGTTTTACTATGACTGTTTAGGTTATGTTTCAACCTTTTCATATGAGGAATGAGTTGGACGTAGTAAGTGACGGGCAGAGCCCACTATAGCTCTTGGATGCATCAATAGGTCACATGAGACAAACTAGTTTCCTGTCATAAGGCCTTAATAAAATCTTATAAGTATTCTTGGAACAAGGCATTGACTATATGGTTATGAAGTCTATCATTATGCATTCCATCATTATGAAAGTGGTTGTTGATATTTCATGTGATTAATAGACTAGTAAAATATCCATGTATGTAAGTAAATGGAATTATTTAGATTTATGTTTTTCATATTATGATAATGTTTATGTTGAAACGGATTTTATTTTTGTTTTATAAATTTCCTTAAATGTTATGAAAGATTCCACTATATTGTTATCCTTACTGATAATATGAGCTCACCCATTTATGTGTTTTATTTTTTGCAGGATGAAAAGAAGTAAAATATGATGGACCTGTAGGGATTGTCTATGGGATCTGATTTTTGTCTATGGAGAAAAATTTGTTGTATTTTTCCATTTTATGATATAGTGAAAACCTTATGAATGTATCTAGTACTTACAAGTCTACTAAAGAAATCGGCCTTTTGAGACATTATATTTTGTGATCATGCCAATTTTATGTAATAATGCACTGACTCTGGGTAACTAGGGTTGGGGTGTTATAGTTGGAATCAGAGAATGTTTAGTACAAACCTTGGAAACTAGATTTAGATAAACACTGATTAGAGCACATAACCCTAAGATAGACATTGTGGATTAGTATTCAAGAACTTCCTAGAATTTTGATATTGTGGATATTTTTTGAGGTTTCCAATCAATACATCCTTTTCTGGATATGATCAGGTATTGGAGGCTCTGGCACAAATGTACATAAGGGTAAAACCCGAAAGTACCAATTTGAGCTAGAATCGAATGGGAACTAGTGCACGACAACGTACCTTGATACACTCTTGTTTAAAACACTACCAGGGAATATTCTTGTGATAATTTTCATTTTCATTATAAACCATTATGAAGGGTTTATGAGTACATACATACTCAAAGAATTTTTTTAATGATTATGGATTATATCCATAATCTGTTTAATGTATGTTAAGTGTTTTACATGTCTGGATTTATGTATTTCAATTTATAAACTAATCAAGTATATGCCATTGTTTAGAACTGACATCTAGTGGAAGGAATGGAAACTGTATCAATGAACGCACTCTATGTTGGGATTTCCCTCCTACTCATGATAATTTTATTGGAGCTTGTTATGAAACTAGTGCTGATTAGCTAATCACCATACTGGGAAAACTCACACACGTTATGATTAATATCCTTACCTGCATGGAGCAACCTGATCCACATCATGGAGGGCCATTGTTAGATCACTTCATGAGGAAAAACCCACCAACATTCAATGGGGGTACAAATCCACTTGTATGTGAGCAATGGATAAATTCTTTAGAAAAAATATTCCACGCCTTGGGGAGTAGCGAAAGGGAAAATGTATTCATTGTAGTTTACCGCCTCACTGGATATGCTGATCAATAGTGGTAATTGATTCAAAACAAAAATGTAGATGATGATGTATCCAATATGGAATGGAGGGAGTTTAAAAACAATTCTTAGAAAAATACTTTCCTCATGACCATCAAGCGGATATGGAGAGACAATTTCTGAGTCTGAGGAAAAAGGAGGATCAGAATGTCACAATGTATGAAGATAACATTACAAGGTTAGTGAGGAATACTGCAAATTATATATGTAATCCAAATTTTAAGATTTATCATTTCTTTGATGGGTTTTTTATTTATATTGATGCTTCCAATAATGTACTTGGTTGTGTCCTTCTTCCAAATGATAGTGATATTGCCTATGCATCACTACAGCTAAAAAATCAGGATCAAAACTATCCTACTCATGATCATGAGTTAGCAGCTGTAATGGATGCTTTGAAGATTTGAAGACACTATCTCTATGGTGAAAAATGTGAGATTTATATGGATCACAAGAGTTTGAAGTATATTTTTTCATAAAAAGAACTCCACAAGAGGAAAAGGTGATGGCTTGAACTACTCAAGGATTAAGATTCCACTATATACTACCACCCGAGAAAGGGAAATAAGGTGGAAGACGCTTTGAGTAGAAAGTATAATTTAGTTTTGAACATGATGATAGTTGAAAAGAATCCTATATACATGAATCTGGAAATGATGGATATGGGAATCACCCTGGAAGGTGAAACATCAATACTTTTTCAAATGGATTCCAAACCATCTTTACAAGAAAGGATATAGAGTTCTCAGATCGATGATGAAGAGTTTCAAAAAAAGATTAAAGCTGTGAATGATGGGATATTGAGTGTCTTTGTGTATGAAGATGAAATTATATAATTTTCAAAGAGACTTTGTTTTCCCGATATACTTGATCTAAAAAGTGAATTGTTGGATGATTCTCATAGTTCCAATTACTATATACACCCTAGTAGCACTAATATGTATAGAGATTTGAAGGAACATTTTTTTGTAGGACAAAATGAATAGGGAGATTACTGATTTTTTGTCAAGATGTATGGTTTTTCAAAATGTGAAAGCAGGAAGACAATAGCCTGGAAGAGTTATGAAACATCGTCCCATACTTTATTGTAAATGGGATAATATTATGATGGACTTTTTCATGGGACTACCAAAGACTCACAGAAGGAAAGATGCAATATGGGTCATTGTTGATCATCTTACCATGTCAGCACATTTTGTTACTTTAAGAGAAGATTTTACACTTGAACATTTAGCAAGATTGTATATTAATGACATTGTAAGACATCAAGGAGTAAACCTAATGATTATTTAGGAACATGATCCATGTTTTACATCATGATTCAAGAAATGTATTCAGAAATCCCTTGATAATGAACTTCGTTTGAGCACTGCCTACCACCCCCAAACTGATGGAAAATCATAATAGACTATTCAAACCTTAGAAGTCATGTTGAGATCATGCTCACGTGGCTTTCACGGCATGTGGGATCAATATTTACCACTGGTAGAATTTTCCTATAACAATAGCTTCCATTCAAATACTCAGATGGCACCATATGAAGCGTTATACGGAAAGAGATGTCGTACACCAACCTGTTGGGATGATGTTGGTGAAAGAAAACATGTAGGTCCAGAACATGTTGAGGAAATGATGGAAAAGGTACAGGGAATCCAAACCCATGTAAAAGGAGCTCAATGTTGTCATAATAGATATACTAACAACCAATGGAAGTATTTGGAATCTCAGGTAGGAGACCATGTTTTCATTAAGGTATCTCCATGGGAGGGTGTTATATGCTTTGGTAAGAAGGGTAAATTAGGTCTGATATACATTAGACATTTCGAAATTCTAGAATGAATTGGGGCTGTAGCTTACTGTTTGGAAATGCCACCATGTATCTCCCAAGTGCACACTGTGCTCCATGTATCACTGTTGAAAAAATACATGCCTGACCCAATGCATGTACTCACCTATGTGGAATTAGAACTGGAATCCGATCTATCTTACTGCGAAGAGCCTGCCAAGATTCGTGATACAAGAGAACAAGTGTTGAGAAACTGGATGACTAGTCTGGTAAATGATCTATGGAGAAACCCTCAGATGGAAGAGGAAACGTGGGAACCTGAGGAACTTATGATGAAAAACCACCTAAATATTTTTAAGTAGTAATAATCTAGAAATTTTGAGTACATAATTGCACACGAGCCTTAGCATTGATGGTGAGGTTTCTTTAAGTGAATCCAGAAGACCCATGTTAAAAAGAAGGTAGAGGAATATATCTGGGGGTACTGTAGCTGTATTGTAGCAGGTTCTATAGAAGTATTGTAGCTGAAATGTACACTGTGTGGGTACTGCAGAAGAACTGTATACTATACATGTTCTGTAGGAGAACTAGACACTGTGTGGGTACTGTAGTAGGCACTGTAGTAGGTTTTGTTCAGTAGTATTGCAGTTGAAACTATTCACTTTGGGCAACCAATTTGGAATCAGAGTCCATAAGGCATCCTTGCCACCTAGGCCTTCGAGTCAGTAGGGATTTCAGGCCACCTTTAAGGCGTTCATGCCACCTCAAGGCCTTCAGACCATATGCAGTTGCCTTGGACACACTACCAAAAAGCAGTATTCCTAGAAGAGGATTCATAGGAGGTTCTCTCACTAGAGTAGAGCCAAATAGATTTTTCATAATGAGAGGGTATGGCTATGATATCGGGACTAGCCTAGGCTTACACGAGAAGCCTAGCCAGAAGGCCATGCGAAGGTGGAGAGCTACTATCATGATGTAGATGCTGGGGAGGGGCTGTTCCTTGTTGATAGTCTAGTTGAATTCCCTATAAAATTTGGGTCAGGTAATCTCCTAAGCCTACGGGCAATGTCATCTTTGAGCCTATGGTCCTTGTAAGGGTTCCCCCTCATCCCTTGATTGGGGGGGTTATCAAAAATCAACTAAAATGAAGGCTTTCAGGCAATTCGGGTTCTAGGACGAAATTACTTGATGGAGGGGAGAATTTAACACCCCAAGCTTCCACGGTACGCTACTATTTGAATAATACAATAGTGTGTGTCGTAGGCAACTTCGAGATCTAACACACCACAACCAATCAATCAAGTTTTTATGAATAGTAATACCCAATTTTTGAAATTTAATAAATTTTATCATTAAAAATGGACTTCATTTTTTGATTCAGAATATTGAAATTAGCTAAGGGTAAATGTTTGGTAATTTTTGGAAAACTTTCAATTTTTGATGAATAGTTAAAAACACTGAGTTTTAGTTTAAAACCGAATTTTTATTTAAATAATTATTTATATTATTTATATTTACTTTATGTCAAAAATAGATATATAATACCTATATATGTTCAATGTAATTCATTGGAGGTAGTTTATTATAATTTTAGATATACAGAAATTTTAATAAACATTTTACCAACTTTTTCCCACCTCTTATGAGAATTTGAAAATTTACATAAAACATAATTTTACCACTTCTGTGAGTTGAATTTCAAAAATCCATGATACACAGTTGATATCAGTATGTAAAATGTGGTTCAATAAGTTGATAATAGTTTTTTGTGAATAATAACTTTTTACTTTAATTTACCACGGTTAAAATTAAATAGGTTAATTAAGGGGTAAAAATGATATTATTATTACCATAACACATGTCCTAATTCTATTGGATATGTATAATTCGACCAATGACAACATTATGAATAAAATATGATCCTCTTTGGTCCATTTGGATTCGATTTGGACATTTATTATTATTTAAATCAAAGAAGAGTTAAAAGAGTTAAATTCAAAGTTTAATAAAAACCATATTTAATATAGGGATAGACATAAGGTAAATTCGACTATAAATATTCATTAAAATTTTAAAAATATTTAATACATAATTTTGTTTTTTTATAATTATTATACATTAAATAATTTAATTTATTTATGACACGATGATGTAGTAATTACCTAATTAATGAAATATTAAAATAATAGATATTATAAATATCCAAAAAAATTTAATTTTATACTTTTTATGAATTCCACTAATTTTATAGGTCAATATGACATGTTAGGGATGGTTATATGAATTTATTTCGAAGTAATAATGCTGTTATTAATTTAGAAAAAACAAAATACCAAATAGCGTCAAAATTTACAAAAAAATGTTGTTAAAACATATATAATATTATTAATTGATATTATATTCCTAAAAATATTTGGTTTAGCCAATGGTATGAAATAATATTTTATATTTTATTAATGACCCACTTGAGGTTATCTTAGAAGTTTATTGTATGTTTATTAACCATATAATATTAAATATACAAAGAGACAAGGTAATGCCATGTTATTTAACAAAGAGTTAAATCTAAATGATAAATTTAATATAGTGACCCAAACCTATCTAAAACCTATTGTTTGTGTGGGTTTCAACCCATACCCACCTTATCCTTTAAATAATTCATTTTGGAGCCATTAGAAACTGAAAATGATTTTATTATTAAATATTATTTTCTGGCTTTTCCTATGGTGCCCCACACCCCTCTTATAAAAGGGAACTCCCCCTTCCCTCAAATTCACACTTTCAAATACTTTTGAATCAGCCAAACCCTACCCAAATACCCTATCAACTATCCACCCACTATCCTAGAGTCCTTACTTTATTCATAAAGCCAACCTATCGAGTCATTTTGATCAAATCAAAAGGAAGAACTCAAAGGAGAGGTAAATACTTTATAACCTCTTTCACGTAGTTTTCTTCATCCACTTCCTCCATCTTTGTTTTTTCCATTATAAAATACTGAATCCAGTATCGTATATATACTTTGATGTTATTATAAATATGGTACAACCATATTAATTATTCTATCTGTCCTTTGAATGATATGTCACTATACATGTGTACGTACGGCTTACTGTCTCTACGTCGTGGTATAATTGTTATTCAATACATTATTATTTTGATGGGTATAATAATGATGTGTATTTTATGTAAATAATAAATATAACTTGATAATTGTAACACCCTAGGTTTCAGAAAAAAAAGAATAAGTTTAAATAAATTGTAATTTAAAATGAATAATGTTATAAATAAACTATAATAGAAGGGATTTTCTAAATTAAAATTTATGAATACTTTGATTTATAAAAAAAATTTCATGTTTTAATACGCGACGACGTCAAATATATTTTCAAAGACGCCATTCTAATAAATGAAATAATTATGAAAGATGTTTTATTATAAATAATGTTTTGAATTAATCTATGTCACACATATATATCTGTATATATATATACATACATAAAAGTGTAAATCAAGATTAATAAAAATTAGGTGTTTTAATAAATTAAATGTAAATTATAACTTTTATTAATAATAATTTTAAATATATGTTAAATTAATATTTTTATTTTTATTAAAATAATTTATCAAAATAACTATTTTTATATAATTAATTTTGGAATATTAAATATTTGTTTTTAGAATGTTTTAAATGATAATTATTTATGAATGTACTAAATTTGCTACATATAGGTATAAAAAATATTATTATTATTACTATCTTTATAATAAATAATATGTATATATATACATATATTAGAAAACATACTTTATATATGTGTGTCTTAAAAACTAATTTTATTAATATATAAAAAAACCACGCCACATGTGTTGTTAAAAATGGATTTTCACACATAGATATATATATATATATATATATTAAATAAAATTTAATAAACACAATCATTACATGATATGGAAAAAGAAAAAAAAGTAAGATACATGATATAACATGTTGACTTTTAAAAAGATGTAAACTATTTAAACCATATATAATATAATAATATATTAAAAGAAATGATTAGGGGACAAAAAGAGACACTTTTTAATGTAAATTAAATTTATTGTTTAATAAAATTTTATGTGTAATATATTATTATGGTTTTTTTCTAAAACATTATTACTTGAATTTATTAACTGAATTATTATTTTTAAATATAATGCTTTTTTGCTACATTAAATTATTTAAATATATATTTAACAGTATTGATTCTAATGTTTTAAAGTTATAAATAATGATTAGAATCTGTTTTTGAAATTCTAAGAACATATATAAATATGTTATAAATGAATGTAATATATTTATATATAAAAATATATTTAGTATTAATAATAAGAAATGTATTTTATATATGTAATTGTTTTATTAATATATCGACTTATTCTAACAAGACTGATAATGATATAAATCAAAATATTTGTTTTGAATTTTTTACTAATAAAACTAATAATATTATAATATTATTATTTTATTATACATGTCATTTAAAATTATTCTTATTATTATTATTAAGATAATATATATTAAAAATATATGAAATATATTATGCTTTTGTTTATATATAATTTAGAAATTATAAATTCATATAATGGTTATATTATGAAAAACTAATAAAATATGTATGTTATAAATAAAAATGTGTAATTTGAATTATTTATATATATATATATAAAATTATATAAATGTATATTTTTTTTAAAAAAAGAAAATATGTTGTATTTTTATATGTATAAAAATATTATATATAGTTAAAATGTTTTGAGATATTAAATTAATAAATAAATAATAATAATAACATTTTATAAGCATTTGTTTAAAAACAATTATATTAAGATAATATATGTTTATAAATTTAATAAATAAATTATTATTATCTTTGCTTTCCAAAGAATGGTGATTATTATATTAAACCATTACTTTTTAAAGTATTATTAAGGCAAGTTAAATTTTAACTTTTTTTTGACATTAAATATGTAATATACATGATAATAATCTGATAATAAGAAAAAAAATGGAAAATCGTGTAGGGGGTGTTGTCCAAGGTTGGCAAAAAAATTGAATATAATATAATGATAAAATATAATAATAACTTATATAAGAAAAATGAAATTGAATAGGTATTAATAAGTCAAAAAGGGGAGTGAATTCATAGGTTGAAACAAGAGTAATAAAAAATTAAAAAAAATAAATTAATAATATATTTACTCCAAGAGTTAGAGAATAGGGAAATATGGGTTGGGTTTTCATGCGGGGTGTCGCACTCTAGGTGAAGGTCGTAGACAGATGTCCACGTGTGTGTAGTAGGGAAGAGGGATGGTCGAGCGCGACAGGAGGCTTCCTCCATGGTCGAGTTGCCGGAGAGTCGCGACAAGGGATCTGAGGCCGCGCGGCGAGGTAGAGCGTCTGAGGTTGTGCTCGTCGCGAGGCAATGCCGGAGCCATGGGAATTCGATGGTCCAAGCTGTGTTTAGGGTTTCAAGTGCAATGAGGGGGGTGATCTATGACATTGTTTACTATCTTCAGTCTACGTGAGGTAGGAGTGTTGTCTTCATCCAATTCACAGTTACCAGGTCTAGGTATGTTCTATTTCATAGATTTTAAATTTTTGTGTATCCAAATCTTGATGAGATCCAGTTATTAGTGGATTTGTGACAATTTCTTAAGTTGTGTCAATTTCCAAAACGGCTCTCTTTCCCAGTGTTTCTTTTATTTCAAGCATCCAAAGATCCTTTCCTCATCCATTATAGATATTGTTTATAAAAACATATTCATAGCATTCACATGGTCTTCTTTCTCCTTGCTCAAGATTTCAACGAACCCCCACTCTTCCTCCTAGACCTCTAGCACCTTCCCAAGCTCCTCCAGTAAGCTTCTACCAGGCCGAAACCCTCCGTCTGTGTTTATGTATGGGATTATATTTTAAAAGTTTTAGTTTTAGAAACCTATAATATGTGGCTATGTATATATGGTTTATTAAACATAAATATAGGAGTAAATACCATTCTATTTGGTATTAAATGTTTTAAAATAGGATTATTAAAGTTTTATATGTAAGGGACTAGTTTATTTTTTTTATGTAATTTGATTATACATGCTATGTGAATAATCTGATATACAATATGTATATATATATATTTATATATATTTTCAGTATTAGATCGTTCCTCTCTCCTACTTTCAAGAAGGGTGTAAGGGATTTTTTTCAATTAGTTTTATTATACAAAACTATATATATATATATATATATATTTCGGTATATGCAGATTGAATATATATATATATATATATCTCTGTGTGTGTGTGTGTATCCCTTCGGTTTTGAATGTTTTTTAAAAGATCTTGATGTTTTATTAAGGTACACATATTTGTAGTATGTGTAGGTGGATATTATGTAATGTTTTCAATTTACCAAATTCGTTTTATGTGGTATTAATCACATACAGTTTACATATATATGGAAATTTGCACATTTTTTTTCAATCCCTTTCGATTTAAATAATTTCAAAGAAGAATAAATATGTCTTACTAAGAATCTCACACAGGTAGGGGATAGTCTTCAATGAATTTTGATACCTCAAATCCCTGTTATACGATTCTGTATATACAATATATACATACATATATATATATATATATATATTTCTTTCTCGTGTTAGGTTTAAAAAAATGGTATTGTTGTGTTTTTGTTAAACTCATGCATGCATAACCATGTAAGGGGATTCTTCAACCCTTTTATGCTTCAAAACCAAACATGAAATCGGTTATATAATATGTTTATATATATATGTGTGTGTGTGTATGTATATTTTCATTAATGAATTCATCCTATTCTTCTTTTGTTCAATACAAATAAGATTATGATTTTTAAGACATGAATATCCAGCCTTAAATAATATTCTTTGTGCGAACCATGTTTTGGGTTAAACGAAATTAGGTTTCTAAAACCTAAATTTATATACATATATATACACAAGTTTATGTATCACAATCCAAAACCATTTTATAATTTCTAAAAGATGATTTCCATGCTTTAGGTGATGTTTTAGATGGGAAATATATTTTTAATTCAATCGTATTTATATTTAGTTTGTGAAACCCTATTTTTCATATATATATATATATATATATATATATATATGGAATAAAGTTTATTAAATACAATCATTACATGATATGGAAAATGAAAAAAAGTAAGATACATGATATAGCGTGTTTATTTTTAAAATGATGTAAACAATTTAAAACATATATAATATTATAACATATTAAAATAAATGATTAAGGGACAAAAAAAGACATTTTTAGTGTAAATTAAATTTATTGTTTAATAAAATTTTATGAGTAATATATTATTATTGTTTTTTTAAGGAACGTTATTACTTGATTTTATTAGCTGAATTATTATTTTTAAGTATAATTATTTGTTCCTACATTGAATTATATGAATATATATTTAACATTATCAATTCTATTGTCTCAATGTTCTAAATAATGATTAGAATCTTATTTTGAAATTCTAAGCACATATATAAATATGTTATAAAAGTATGTAATATATTTACATATAAAAATATATTTAGTAATAATAATAATCAATGTATTTTATATATGTAATTGCTTTATTAAAATATAGACATATTCGAATTAGGCTGATAATGATATAAATCAAAATATTAGTTTTTAATTATTTATTAATAAAACAAATATTATTATAAAATTATAATTTTATTATATATGTCATTGAAAATTATTATTATTATTATAAAGATAATATATATTATAAATATATTATATATATTATGCTTTTGTTTATATAAAATTTATAAAATATAAATTCCTATAATGGTTATATTATAAAAAACAAATAAAATATTTATGTTTTAATTAAAAATGTGTTATTTGAATTATTTATATAAATAAAAAAATTTATTTAAATGTATATTTATAAAAAACACAAATATGCTGTATATATATATACAGAAAATATTATATATAGTCTAAATGTTTTGAGATTTTAAATTATTAAACAAATAATAATCAATACATTTTATTAGAATTTTATTTAAAACAAATATATTAAGATAATATATGTTTATAAATTTAATAAAAAGAATATTAATATCTTTTCATTTAAAAGAAATGTGATTATTATGTTAACCCTTTACTTTTTAAAGTATTATTAAGATAAGTTATTTTATACTTTTTTTAACATTAAATATGTAATAATACATGATAATAATATGATAATAAGAAAAAAATGGAAAATCATGTAGGGGGTGTTCTCACGGGTTAGAAAAAAATTGAAACTAAGATAATGATAAAATATAATAATAATTTATATAAGATAAATGATATTGAATAGGTAATAATAAAGAAAAAAGGGGAGTTAATTCAAGGGTTGAAATAAGGGTAATAAAAAATTAATAATACAATGATTCTAGGGGTTAAAGAATAGGGATATATGAGTAAGGTTTTCATGTGGGGCATCGTACTGCAGGTGCAGGCCGCGGACATATGTCCGTGTGTGTGTAGCAGAGAAGAGGGAGGGTCAAGCGCAACAAGAAGCTTCCTCTGAGTTCGAGTCACCGGATAGTCGTGACAAGATATCTGAGGGCGCACAGCGAGGCGGAGTGTATGAGGTTGTGCGCATCGCGAGGCGAAGCCACATCCAGGGGCATTCGAGGGCTCGAACTACAGTTAGGGTTTCGTGTGTGACGAGGGGGGAGATCGATGCCAGTGTTTACAGTCTTCAGTCTATGTGAGGTAGGAGTGTGGTCTTCATCCTATTCTCAATTACCAAGTCTAGGTAGGTTTTGTTTCATAGTTTTTATATTTTTGTGTATTTGAAACTTGATGATATCTGGTTATCAGTGGCTTTGTGTAAATTTCTTATGTTGTGTAAATTTTCACAACGGGTCTCTTTCATGGTGATTCATTTATTGCAAGTGGCCATGGATCCTTTCCTTATTCGTTAGATATATAGTATATAAAAACCTATTCGTAGCATTCAAAAGACCTCTCGGATCCTTGCTCAAGCTTTCAACGAACCCCCGCTCTTCCTCCAAGACCTCCAGCACCTTCCCATGCTCTTCCACCATGGTTCTTCTAGGAAGAAACCCTCCTCCTCTATTTATGTAAGAGTGATTATTTTAAACGTTTTAGTTTTACAAACCTATAATATGTGGCTATGTATATATGGGTTATTAAACATAAATATATGATTAAATACCATTCCATTTGGTATTAAATGTTTTAAAATAAGATTATTAATGTTTTCTATGTAAGGGACTATTTCATTTTTTATGTAAACCGATTATACACGCTTTGTGAATAATCGGATATGAAATATTTATATATATATTTATATATATATTTTCAGGATTGGATCGTTCCCCTCTTCCACTTTCAAGCAGGTTGTAAGGGATGATTTTCAATTAGTTTTATTATAAAAAACTACTAATATATATATATATATATATATATATATATTTCTGTATATGAATATTGAAAACATATATATGTGTGTGTGTGTGTGGGTATATATATATCTCTTCTGTTTTGAAATTTTTTAAGAATATCATTATGTTTTATTAAGGTACACATATTGGCAGTCTTTATAGGTGGATATTATGTAATGTTTTCAATTTACAAAATTCTTTTTATGTGGTATTAATCATATACAGTTTACATATATATGTAAATATGCACATGTGTTTTCAATCCCTTTCGATTATAATAATTTCAAAGAAGAATAAATATTTCTTACTAATAATCTCACATATGTAATGGATAGTCTTCAAACAATTTTGATACCTCAAATCCTTGTTATACGATTTTTTATATACAATATATTCATATATATATATATATATATATATTTCTTCCCCATTTATGGTCTTCCAAACGAATGGTATTGTTGTGTTTTTGTTAAACTCGTGCATGCATGACCATTTTAGGGGATACATCCTCCCGTTTATGCATCAAAACCAAAAATGCAATCGGTTATATAATATGTATATATATATATATATGTCTGTATATTTTCAGTAACGAATTCATCATCTTCCTCTTTTTTTCAATAAAAATCAAATTATGATTTCTAAGACTTGAATATCCATCCTTAAATAATATTCTATGTGCGAACCATGTTTTGGGTTAAACGGAATTATGTTTCTAAATCCTAAATATATAGACATATATATATATACATGTTTATGTATCACAATCCAAATCCATTTTATAATTTTTAAAAGATGATTTCCAAGCATTAGATAAAGTTTTAAATGTGAAATACATTTTGAATTCAATCATATTTATATTTAGTATGTGAAACCATAATTTTCAAGTATTGATCTTTGAGATTAGTGTTTTAAATGAAAGCAATACTTGAAGGGTAATTAATAAATGTTAAATTTTTTGTTTTCTAAATCAAAATGTATTTATACACTAATTTAAACAAAAATTTTAATTATATTAACTTCATATTTTTATATATATGAATGTAATGATGGTTATCATTTTTACAATTTCTATTTCAGTTTATCGTCATATTTCCGAAGATACACACATAAAATATCATAATGTTTTATCGAAATTATGGTCATTTCATTTACATAGATACATGGCCATGCTATTATGTTCATCATCAACACTAATCGTATTATAATTGACTCATAAATGTCATATAAGTGATGAACATTATTTTTATTAATGAAATATCATGCGCATCGGTTCCACTGATCTTCTATGTAAAATATTTAAACATATTTTATACACTAAATATATATGTATGCATGATGTATGGACAAAGTGTTAGTATAAATGATTTTTAAAATAATGATTCGTTAAAGGGGAAAATATGTATGATAAATTGTGGAGAGATATGTCGATGTTTAAATCATCTACTTCAGAACAAGTAGATGAATTATTAAGAATATATATATATATATACATGAGAATATGTATATGCATTACTTATGTATCAAATGTTGTTTTCAAGTTTTAATATATGAAAACTCAGTGTAAATATATACAAATTTAACACAATATGAAATACATTTTCAGAAAACCTGACTCTTGAGTGTGGTAGAAAGGAAGCAATTGGGCATGGATAAATCATGGCCTGTCATTAGTAGAGCAGTCTAAGAATTAGTTAATTTTTTTCAGAAGCAAGCCTAATGTTTTCAGAAAAACACTAGAGTGTTTTAGGGTAATATCAATTGGAAATTAAATATTCAAAGTGCTATGGGACACCTTCTATATCAAACCTCATTGACATATGAGGAATTTATTGGACTTCCTGGTTTGGGTCCGGTTAAAAGAAAGCCCTCCAGGTTGGGGACAGGTTTAAGTTAGCCCATCAGGTTGGAGACTTGTAAAAGTAAGCTCCTCGATGCATCGATAGTTCTCGAGACAGTCAGGTTGGGTTATTACCCATAGGTCATCGCGTGAGGCCTTGACATTCAGACATGGGTCTGGCATTGTACATTTCCTCATTATGTTTCAGTATATGACCAACCAAGTGATTATTTCGAATAGTGAAATATCCTTGGTTATAGAACAATTACCTATGAGTATGAGATTAATGTTAACATGTCATATGATGAGACAATGATGATTCATGATCAGTTTACCATTCTATAATTTTAATGAAATGTTATAATTACATTAATCATATCATAATGTGCATTTCTATAAGTTTTAGTGAAATTGTTTACACGCATCACTGATAATTACACCGTTTTTCAAAATAATGGTATTTCTAAATGTTTATACAACGTTTTTCAAAGAATAATTATAGAAGGTTCTTAGACCTCTTACTGATGATCTTTTTTTCTCATCCCTAGTTTTCAAAAAAAAATTCAAAGGTTTCCTGAAATGTTCATCATTGTTGTAGCGCAGCAGAAGCGGAAATGAACTTCCAGTTCGTTTAAATATTTTTTTTTCACTATAACTCTGATGTTTTTTATAAGCTTGTATCTATTTCCAGAACCTAGACCAGAATAAGATCCTATTCTATGTAATGCCTAAGGCTGGGTTCTTAATATAATGATTCTATATATATGATATAACGTCCAATTATATATTACTTTAAAATAAAAAGAATGATATTGTTACTTGTGCGTACATAGGGATTACCGTCTCCACGAACATGATGATATTCATTCCCCATTGTATCCATTCAAAAGTAATTTTCATTAGATGATTAAAAATAATGTTTATAGACTTAATATCACTCTTAATATGAATAAGATAGATCCTATCCATAACAAACATTACTTATGTAACAAATATTATAAAGAAGAATGAATCAGTTAACACCTGAAACGACGATAATACTAAGATATTATTATCAAATCAATGTTAAAAGATAAAATATGATATAATGTTATTGTATATGATTCTTGTATAATTTAATAATAATAATTTCACCGTTATACTGGAGGATAACCTAACCTCGATGATGGAAAAGTACAAGGTAAGGGTAAATTTCACAATATCATTATTATCCGAGGATGTTTTAAAATAAGTATCTACTATGACAACTTTATCATCCAAATCCATATTTCTTTAAAATGTCTTCCAAAACATTTTTACTATCTACATGACTATGATAACAATTCATTTATACCCTTGTTTGAATTTTTATAAATTTTTTTGAAATGAATCTTTCCATCGTTTTCCAAACAAGGTACCTTATGACCTTTTTGACTAAATTAGGGTAAGAATATTTTTTTAACTTATATGGCTGTTGAGTCTATTTTCGGCCATAACAACATTATCAAAGAATCCCATAAAATTTTATATGTATATTTTCAAAAGAAATGTTTTCTTTTATAATTATATGACTTCTAAATGATTTCAAAATAGAAAGATATATTTGTCAATTTTTTTTTTATTTCATCTTTTTCAAAATGCTTTGATGGATTTTAAGCCTAAATGAAGTTGATTTATAATGATAAAAATCTTCCATATTGTATTGAAGTTTTTGTAATTTTTTTGACAGTTGATGTGTTATTTTTATACCATTCATGGTTTATGGAAAAAGTATGGACATTTCGTATTCTTGTTATAATTCGAATGTTTATGTATCGTTTCAACCTTTTCATATGAGGAATGCATTGGACATATTAAGTGACAGGTGGAGCCCTCTATAGCTCCTCGATGCACCGGTAGGCCTCATAGGGAAAACTAGTGTCTTGGCATAAGGCCTTGACAAAATCATATTTTTAGTGTTGGCACAAGGCATTGACTTTATGGTTATGAATTCTGGAATTATGCATACCATCATTATGAATGTGGCTATTGATATTTCATGTGATTATTCGAATAGTATAATATCCATGTGAGTAAGTAAATGGAATTATTTTCATTAATATTTTCCATATTATGAATAATTTTATGTTGAAAAGACTTTTGTTTTAGTTTTATACATTGCCTTAATTTTTTATGTTTATTTATGAATGTTTCCACTATATTGTTATACTTACATAGAATCTGAGATCACCCCTTTCTATGTTTTATTTTTCCCAGTATGCGAAGAAGTATATTATGACTGACTTGCAGGGATAGTATATGAGATCTCAGTGTTGTCTATGGAAACAATATTGTATTAGTTTTCCATTTTATGATTTAATGTAAACATTATGAGTGTATCAAGTACTTACAAGGAAACTAAACTAACTAGAAATATGAAACATGATCTTTTCTGATCATGCTAATGTTGTGTATTAATGCACTGAATCTGGGTAACTAGGGTTGGGGCGTTACTGGTAGGTTAAAAATCGATATTTCTTAGCCTTTGATCCTGTTATAAGTATTACAATTAGTGTTAGGATGAGATTTATCTTGGGTTTTAATATTAGTGTGAGAACTGTTTCAAGTTCATCTTTCAAAAAAAGGGGAAAAAGAAAAAAAATAACACGTTCATTATATTCTTATGTCATTTGGAGAAGTTTTGTGTTTTGTAAACATTCAATCATTTCATTACCTTCATATTGCCTTCGAATATTTGTGTCTTATTTTAATTTTTCATTCTCTCATAAATATGTGTTTCCATTTCCTTTCATGTCTCATTTCAAAAAAAATATGCATTGCTTTTTCCATGATGGTGTTTTACCCCTCTTATTCTCTCTCTTGAATATTATATTTCTACCATCCCATAGCCATATAAAACCCCTTTCTAAATACCTCTTGATTCTTGCGCACATTGGATAGGTATTAGAAGCTGAGATCTCTTTAAAACTCTAAGATTTCCACTTTTGGTTTCTGAATGAGTAAAGATCCAGTAATTAATTTTATCATCATGAGATAAGTATGTTTTGTGTGACACTATTTTCCATTTCTAAATTTGATCAAGAAAAAATGAATTGCTTTTGGAACACTTTTTCTGTAACAACTTTTGGAGGAATTCTATATGGATGAGTGACATTGTCTAAGCCTCTATAATTGGAGAAAGTAAAATTTTACTATTTGATTGTGATTGAAAATATATTTTGTTATGTTTTTATATTTTTTGCACATGAGGAGGTGCACAAGACTACGTGTGGGGGAGTTGATGTAATTAATTGATTCCTAACATATTATAAAATCCCTTTATTGATTTTATATAAAATTTGAATAATTGTTGTTAAATATTAATGTTTTAATATTAAGTATAATTGTTGAGCATTTTTAGAAGTAGTCCAATTGAGTCAGTTTTATATTATATATATATATATCATACCATATGGATCTAAATTGTGTGGTTCTTATTTCTTTGGATTTTTTATTCAATTTCCCACATATCATTAGAAATAATCATTGGCCCATTTTGCCATTTGAATGGTCATATGGACCACACATGAAGAACCACAGAATCCATGAAGAAACTAACCTATCCATGAAAATTTAATTTCTGGGATCCATGAGGAAGACCAAATTCTTTAATTATCCTCAAATGATCGGGGAATGATGTATAGAGTCTTGGATAAAAATTTCACGGCCCAACACCAAAGACAAGGGGCTAAAATGATTCATTTAAACTCATCCCACCATTCTTTCCAGGATATAAAAGAAGTACAATATTCATGACATATCACATGATGTAATATTCAAATAAAGATGATATTTTTTAGAGTAAAAGAGGATATGTATGTGGAATATATTGTTGAATATGGTGTTCAGATTAGATGGATTTATCCTATTGATAAACCCATTAACATTTCATACTTCTAAAAAGTATGGATTGAACTTGATAGTTTAACCTTGTTTAATTAGACCACCATAACATTCCCACCATTAGCCTATATGCCTTAAATTTTGTGACTAGTCATCCAAAATTATTATCTAAAACATGGAAGAAGGAGATATCTCATGATGCAGATCCTGGGATGTTCAAATCGTCGAGCCAAGTGGAGGGACATATTGGAAATGCAAACAGTCCACTTCCTTGGACTATAAATATATCACCCTCCTCTCCTTCAAAGAGGTCGGAATTTCAGAAGAGGGAGCACATATTGGCACGACAAAAGGCTTTCCAAGTGTATGGGAGGTCCTACCATACTCACTTTTTCACTTGATATACCCTTCCTCCTCTCTTTGATTCCTTTTACTTTTGTGTTGTTGTTCGTTTGTAATCTTGTAAGTATTGGACTTTGTAATTTTATTTTAATGAATATTTATTCTTCTTCATCTATTATTATCATACACCTTCTGTTATATAATATTAGTGGTCTTAAAATAGATTAAATACAGTTGAATCCACTTCCCTTATTATGCTTTCTCATTCAATCTAAATTTAGTATTTATTTCCCTTCACTGTTTTTGTGTGTGTGTTTGATGAACAACTCTTTTTTATCCCTATCTTTTTGTTCTATTAATAATTCATAATCATAAACATTAAAACCTTATTATTAACCAAAATTTTTTTTTGTGTAAATCTACAATTGGGGTGAGTTATAATTTGGGGATGTTAAGTGATTGAGAGCATTTTCTCAATAGATAATCTTTAAATTAACAATGTGTATGTTAAAAATAAAATTTCATGGATTAATAAATTTTTTTGATTAACGTGTGGCTTCCATGGATTATTGGAACCATAAATACACTACCATATAGAATCTCTAATTGTGATTAGAACCCTATGATAAGTTATGTCATGGATTAATGCCTTAATACATAGGAATTCCAATCAACGTTATCTTGTGAAATGAGTGTTATTTTAAATGCAATATAAAACAAAGCTCAAGGATATCACAAGCATAACAACTTAAAAATGAACTCACCCCAATCATTATCATATTGTTTAATTAAACACGAATAATTAATCACTTCATTTAGGCTCTGTAAACAAACCCCTAGTCTAAATACAATCCACTAAAAAGATTCTACTATTAATAGAGTATCATCACCGAGGATTCAACCCGAGTACTGCTATACACATTAGCAGAGCATCAGAACTTTGAATGGTCGATAGGCGACAATTGGTCGCGCTTTCACCTAGCTATCATGTTTCATATAGACATTGGATGGGCCGACGTTCATCTGGTACAACTAGCTTCCCATCAGATCGGTAGCCGACTAGGTAAGCCTCTCTGGGTAATTTCTCTACTAGTTCAGTTCCACCATTAGGAATAATAGTATTGAATACCGTTTCAAGTGAAGGAAGGTCATGTTGATAACATTGTAGGATTTTTCATCTGGTAGAAAGGGCTCACATACTCTCTTGAAATGCCAGTAAGTTAGGATAAATTTTTGAAGATGTGTGTAGGGAATATCTAGACAGAACTTCTCCCCTATTTGATCAACCGGAAATACCCCAGGGGATTATGAGACTTCTCTGATAAGGCCATGCACCTAGAGTAAGCCTTACGAAAGGATAATCAGGCACATATGTTGTCTCCTACAACCCCCGTGAGAGAGGATGACTAGGCCGTGCACACTGTAGTGGCTCAAATAGAGGCCCGTAAGGAACTAGTGTTGTTACCAGTGGAGCTGCCTCCATAGCCTCGTAGAGGCCCTCCACATTAGGCACAACTTCTGGCCCCGTGGCACCAACCTCAGAATCGACTGATCCCCCCACACAATGTGCCCCCACCACCATGGTGAGATAACAATGCTCCACCTACTCAAGAGGCTCCCCTATACCCTCTCTAGGGTCATGCTCTGAGGGTCCCCATTCTAGATAAGAATAACCAGACCTACTCTTTTAGTGAGGCACAAGTACCTGGTTATTTCCAAAGGACCCTAGAAGAGGGGATTGCACGTTTTCTCTATTGTTGGTGGCCAGAAGAGGCGAACCTCACTGATATCCCTAATTAATACCACTACCACCAGATCATGGGGAACACCCTCAAACAGGTCTATGTGTTCAAATACTAGCTTCATGTCCATGTGGATAACAACATAGTCTTGTTTTCCCCATCTTTGGGACACATAACATGCATTTTTGTGAGGCCAGATAGTAGAAGCGATAACGAAGGCGAGTGGCATTTGGTTTCTAATTGTGGGTCCCAGATGTATGATGACCAGATGGATCATAAAATAGTTGCTCATTCCCATGGTTTTATCCACGCATTCTTGAATCATTTAGAGCCTTCAGAAGCTGCAGCAACTAATTCTGCATCATATTATTAGTTTTCCTCTTCCTAGAAGAGAAAACACCAGCGGCATAAGAGAACGTAAATTCCCCCTCCAATGCCATCATTATCTCGTACTCTTGAAAAAATCATGCCCATGGAGATGGAGATCCCTCCCAGAATCTGTCTAGTAGTGTAATACAATTCATGTGACAGTCAAGGATACACCTTGGTTAATACCATATATATGGTAAATACATACTTAATTCCAAAAGATGGGGTGTTCCCGGAGGATCTTCCCAACGTCTCCAGCAATTTTTAGCTTCAACGGATCTGTGAAAATAAGGGTTGTTAGAGTGCCATTGTCAGTACATCTCGCCAGGCAATGCACACGACCGAAACAAGGCCGAAAGCAAATCCCAGAGCTCAGTATACACAACCTTTTCATCATGTGACATCCATCCCACCTTCACCGTCGTTCATGTTGTTGAATCAGGCAAATCCACTCAACCATGTCACGAGCTGACACAATTTTCTACAGGTTTTTCTCAGTCATCTGCCCCTCATCTGGTAGTCACTCCATTGGCTTCGTCTAGTTAGGAGTGGGATATTCCTAGCTCCAGTCATCTATTGGCCCAGCCGAAAAATCCCACCATACCACCTGTCATAGAGTGATCTCATGTAAGTAGAATTTCATGCCTGGAACAGGTGTATTGTGTTCTAAAAAATCATTTCATCATTCTATAAAATCACTTTATCCTGGAGGCCCTTCGCCTATCATCAGATATGAGTGAGGCCCATGCCGATGCTTTAAGGATCCCCCTCCAGATTGAGACATAAATAGCATTGCAGAATCCTTCCATGCTGATGTGGTCGAGAATGCTGAATGTATGTCCAACATATTTTTCTCTAGAGAAGATGATGAACCTCCCATACATGGGCATATTCGCCCACTGTATATCACCGATAAGTTCAATGGCATGGAATTTCGTCACTGTCTTCTCGACACGAGCTCTAGTATCAACCTCATCTGGACTCAGACCATTTGAAACCAGGGAATGTTTGAGGATTATCTGAGTCCCTCTGACCTAAGAATTCATGGTTATGATAGGATAGAGCAGACACCGGTTGGCATGATCTGTTTGAAAACCCTGTTCGTTTGTCTAATTTCTAGAACTATGTTTATGGTTTTCTACAAGGACATCACCTAAAATGTGTTGTTGGGTAGGCCGTTACTCCACTTGCATGCAGCAGTTACTTAATCATCCCACAAATTCCTTATGTACTACCTCAATGGTTGAGTGGTTGTGATTCAACGTGACACATCCCATGTTTCTTCTTGTGAAGCCTGTTATCAAGATGTTGAATATTATATGAGTAAGGACAAATAGATTCATACTAATCAGTTTTAAGCATGCCACGGCTGTGACCGACCTGTGGGAAAATCTGGATGATGCATAAATATTTCCAGTCCATAAATTGGTGGCTACTATGCCGGACATGGGGCAATTCATTGTTGTTTTTGGAACCTGGGGAGAGGACATTACCAAGTATAAAGACGCAGGAATGTCACCTCATACTCCTACATAGGTGAGGCTCATATGATCTAGGAGCCTCCTACTCTCATAAGGTATTGTGATGTCCACCCCATGGAAACGAAAATATGCCATACATGGGTGTTCCTCTAGGTCGGGAGTAACCAGATCAAGACAATGCGCCTCTATTTCTTCGATATCATCATGTTTGGCCCCTTGGGATATAGTCCAGAAGGTATTGGATCAAAAAACCTTATCGCTATGGTTACGGTAGCACAAGGGTCCCTGAAGTAGTGTCCACTGCCTCTTAGGCTGGTACCAGCCTCCTATTGGGAACTGTCAACTTGGAAGAAGATCCTCCTGCCGATGATCATTCCTCTATAAGTGATGAAGAGGATTTAGAGGATTATCCCCCCACTATTGAAGAGAGTGTCTCTACCACAGTTGATGACTTGGTACAGGTGAACATCGGTAGCGAGGAAGACAAAAAAAACCCCATTGATTAGTGCCTCCATACCCCTCGAGGATCAACAACAGTACATAGACATCCTGATACAACACCTTGATGTATTCACCTGAATTTATGATGTGATTCCAGGACTAGATCCTCAGGTTTCTTTCCACCACCTCGTTCTCCAGGAAAATAATTGTGTGATCAAGAAGCATCCAAGAAAGAAGAACACTTTTCACGGTTCCATTGTTCAGGAAGAAGGTGATATGATCATCAGATCCAATTTGGTTAAGGAGGTCCAGTACCCCAAGTGGCTAGCCAACATTAGGTTAGTATGTAAAGAGAATGAACAGAACAGAGTCAACATAGACTTCCAAGATCTTAACCGTCACTATTCGTAGAATGATTTTCCCCTTCCTATGATGGTATTATTGATTGACACTACAACTAGGTTCCAAGACCCTTCCTTCATGGATGGGTATTCCAGGTATTACTAAATCTTAATGTACCCTAAGGATGAGGATTCTACAACTGTCACGGCACCAAAAGGTACTTTCTGTTACCAAGTCATGCCCTTAGGTTTAAACAATGTGGGTGCCACCTATCAGCGGGATATGCATCTCATTTTTAAGCCTATCATTGGATCATTGGTGGAATGTTATGTAGAAGACCTGGTGGGAAAATATCACTAGCATCAGGACCATCTCAAAGACCTTGATAAGGTGTTTGACTTCTACCATTATCGCTACCTGAAGATGAACCCATTGAATTGTGCATTCGGGGTCACCTCTGGTAATTTTCTTGGCTTCGATGTCAGATACAAGGGCATGTAGATTGACCAGGAGAAGATCAAGGCCATCATCCAAATGTCTCCCCAGTGAAATATTCAAGAGCTTTGTGGTTTCCAAGGCCACATATCCTACTTACGCTGATTCATCGTGAATTTGTTCATCATGTGTAATCCCTTTTCACGGATCATGAAGAAAGGAACCATCTACGAGTGGGACGAAGAATGCAATACATCTTTTGAAAAAATCTAGCAGTATTTGGTCTAGCCTCCGGTCATAATGCCACCGGTCTCTGGAAATCCGATGGTCCTTTTTGTGACTGCCCTAGAGTGATCTCTTGGAGCCCCTCTCACCTAGAAGAATCACGAGGGAATGGAGAATACGGTCTACTACCATAGCCACAAGCTCCTCGATACGGAGACCAGATAATCCACTATCGAGAACATGTACCTTGTGATGGAATTCACAGTACAAAAAACGCAGCATTACCTCAAGTATAATAAGGTACAGCTGATGTCTTGGGTATATCCTTTGAAGAATATCTTGAACTGCCACATGTAAACATGTTGTCTAGATTGGTGGGTAGTGATGCTTCAGTAGTTCGACTTCTGGTTTGTCTATCAGAAGGATAACAAAGGGAAAGTGTTGGAATAATTCCATGCTGCACATCCATATCCTACAGACCAGTCAATGGACCTCAATTTCCCTGATGAAACGATTCTCTCAGTGGACCAAGCCATATCGTGCTGGAAAATGCACTTCGATGGCGCTTCTTGCGTCCCCACTAGCAGATGGATCAATGACCCCATGCTCAACAGAGTAGGTCTGGGGGTCGTCTTCATTACCCCGAAACAATCCATTCTTCCATAATCATCTTGTTTTCAGAAGGATGCACAAACAATGAGGCAGAGTATCTGTCTCTCATCACTATCCTCGAGCTGGCCCTCAAGATTGGTGTGCCCCATTTTCATGTCAACGAGGACTCTGAAATGGATATCAAGAAGATCAAAGGTGACTATGTCATCAAAACTCCAAAGGTCATGCCATTTTTGGAATTCACCCTCAAGATAATATCCCAATTCCCATCTCAGCCAAAAATTACTCATGTCCCTCTATCTAAGAAGGGTTGAGATAATTGTAACAACCCAAAAAATCATTAATGAAAATTACTCTTGATCTAATTAAATGTCTTATTATGGTTATATTAAATGTGAACTCAATTGGTTTTATGTTTTGTGATTTTACAATACCGTTATGATTTTTTTCCATTGCTAATAGAGCCGTTTAACATCGATCACATGATTAGTATAAATATAAGGCTTTAGAAAATTCAGTTTACATTGATAAAAGAAGCAATGGCCTCATCTACCAGACTTTCCCCATATGAAGCCCATTTTTCGGAGCTTGGAAAGGATGTGGAATCATTGGGATTCTCTCTTGACCCATCCCAAGCTGAGTTTGAACACTTTAAGCTTGAGTGGATCCGACTATGGGAGAAGTGTAAGTTAATAGTGATTACCACCTGAACGATGTTATCAGAGCCACCCCAGAAGTCTGTCACTATCGCACACCTTACCCTTCAGTCTTATGTGGGTGTTATAAGGGGTCATGTAACAAGAACCTATAACTACGACAATGTATATTATTTTTTTATAAATAATGTTCATTCATTTTTTTATTGCTACTTTGTAAACTGTTTTTAAAGAACAATTAGTATTTATAGATAATATTAAACTAAAAATTCCATTCTTATTAATTAATGGAATTATGAATTAAATAATATTTTAAAAAAATATTATTATTAAATTATTTTTTATTAAATATAAATGATCATATAATTTTATTAATGCAATCGTAATTTTTTTTATGGTTTGAAAACAGTTTTTGTCAAAAACCCTGAATTTTCTGTTCATGTCGGTTTTAATTTTAAAACAAAAAATTCCCCTATTTATAAAATTATTTAGAAAAAATGAATATTATTTTTGGAGTCATGGATTCAAAATTATCCAACGGTAAATTTTTCACAATTTTCTGAGGCAGTCAAATTTTTGGGTAAAAATTAAATGCCGTTTAAATATATAATGTGTTTTATGACCACTTAATGACCCAATAGTAATTTAATAAAATACTATAAACATTATATTCAGACAATATATGATTTAGCATTAAAATAACGGGATTTTAGATTTGTTTGATTTATTTTACAATGCTTTTGATGACCCTCCAAGACTTATAAAACATTTTCTCATATTTAATTGTTTTCCTTGAGAGTGTGACTCACCTCCACAGAAGAAACCCTTTAATTATAAGAAGTTATACCATTTTACATATAAAATATTGTATTCCAGTACCCTTTAGAATAAACCATGGGGAACAACCATGTGCTGTTTTTTGGTATTGATTAGTTTAATGTGAGGTGTCCCAAACCAAAATAATAAATATTTATTTCATATTTCTTATATAAACCCACACAAGATCCCACTTCCTCTTCACTAAAAGCCATTGGAGTTAGACCAAAACCTTCCCTCCTTTCTCTAGAATCATTCCAAGGTTCCCCAAGCTCCCAGGAATCATCTCTCAATCCTTTGGTATCACACTTCCAAGTAAGAGATTTATTCCATTCTCATATTTGTCTAATATTTTTTAACTTGTTTTCACTTTTGTTTTCAATTAAAAATTATGGGGTGTGATTTATCACCTCTACCATACTGTCCTTTATATTTTATGATTATGGGAAACCCATTTCTCTCTCATTACATCCTTCAATGTACACCCGTTACCATGCGGAAATTTCGTGAGGGATTTCCCTCTCCTCTTTTACATCCAAGTAATTCTTTTGTATTATGCATCTAAATTCTATTACGTTTGTTGGGACATGTATCCATTCGACCCCTTTACTTTCCATTTCATGTACATATGACAATACACCATTTTCAACCTCATCAATTATTTTCATGAATCCTTATGTCACATCATTATGCAGCCGAAATTGCACCATGTTTTTCAAAGCCATGATCATTGTGTAGTGAATACCATACCCATGACTCTATCAAAGGAATTCATCTTTATGAACATATTCCTATTTAATGGTACATTCATGTATATATTCCACATTAATAAATCGTGGAATAACTTATGATGTTGATTGATTCCATGTTATATGATCCATGTGGCACACTTAAACATGAAATGAAATGTTTAAGAAGGGTGTACCCTAATAGCACTCCAATGCATTGGGTAAAGTATAGTATCATGATATGTCATGTGAAATGTGTATTTAATCATGATAATTCATGTTAAATGAGGTTTTACTTGTGATTCATGTGAAATTAGGGTTTACTCATGCTCCATGTGCATTTAGCCTTGGCTCATGCAAATTCCATGTAAATTGTTGATGCCACATTTCCATTTTATGATTATCATGCTTTATCATGCATTTATGTACATATATCACTGTTGATACATTTATATGACTATTGTATAACATGTATTATATTCCTCAAGTTATTCATGTTTATTCTTTTACTGGGCTTTATATGTCACCATTTTCTTATTCATGTCCTCATGTTATCCCATGTAATGCCGAGTGCGAGGGAATGTAGGAGTCATGTAAAGGATTTTTTCAATAAATATGTTGTCTGTTTTATGTTCTAATATGTTATTTAATGTTCATAAGACACAAAGACACATGACCTCTTGATATTCTATATTGTATCATGTGAAAATTTTAGGAAACAAATCAGTTTTAAGTGTGAAATAAAAATCAGGGTTTTTATAGTTGGTATTAGAGGAAGGTTTAGTTATTTTTGGGATTAGGATTAGAAAACCAAAGTGAAGACATAGAGACTATAAAAAGTATATAAATAGACATCCCTAAGTATTGGTGAGTATTGAGTATGTTTTTTATCAAGAAAATGCATCCATGTTTGGATACGAGCAGGTAGAGGCGGCTTTGGAAGAGATGTATCCTAGGGGTAAAACCCAAAAACACCGCTTTGAGCTAGACTCAAATGGGCACTACTGCACAAAAATAGGTCTTGATGAAATCTTGGTTATAAAAATCTTGGGGGATATGCTTCTATTATTTCACAAGCATAGTATAAACCCTTATTGAGAGAATTAAAAAAATTCAACTAAGAATATATGCTAGAATGTAGATCATAAATATCATATATTGAAGCCTATGGATTTATATGTTAAGGAATTAAATGTTATTTATATGTCATTAGTTTTTTCTTTGGATTAACCCTTATGTGTTACCCCTAACATTATTTTTATTCCAGATAGTGGTTGGAAATAGGAGGACTCGGGCTAACAACCATTGTGAAGTTCAATGTGATGACTGTGAAAATGAGATGCCCAATCTGATGGGCGCGAGAATCGTGATCATGTTCATGCTTCTCTCTCTATTAACTCAAGATTTGAATAGAAACATGGAAAAAGAAGAATGTTCATCCCCCCTAAGAAAGAATAACTCACTATCGAGAGCTTCATGAGACAAAGGCCTCCTACTTTTTATGGATCCTCTAATCCTTCAATAGCTGAACAATGGATCAACTCCATTGAAAATATTCTCTCCATCCTTCAATATTCTGAACAAGAGAATGTTATTTTGGCTTCATATCATATGGAAGGTGAAATCGATCAATGTTGGACATTGATAAAAAATATGAATCCCGAGGAAGAGATTGAGGCATTGGAATGTAAGAATTTCCAGAAGATGTTTTTCAATAAATATTTTTCACGCACCCTTAGCTTTATGATGGAAAGGGGCTTCATTTCCCTAAATCAAAAAAAGATGATGAATCTGTTGGATCATATTAGGAACAATTTAAAAGGGTTTCATTATATGCCCCCGGATTTTTTGTTACCCCTAAATGCAAATTTGACCTCTTCTTTGGTGGGCTGAAACCTAGCTTATAAAAAGCACTGGCGATCCGTGACATCGACAGCTATGAGTAAATTAGCAGATGTGTCCTCAAGGTCGAATGGAGATCGAAGAATCTCAGATTTATCATGGGGATAAGAAGTTTAATGTGGACTTAAATGCTGGTGGTCTGATTGATAAAACCAATGGTATTAAGATGATCCACCACCCCACTTGCCAAAGGTGTGGAAAGAAGCACCTTGGAAATTGCCTGAAGGGGATGAGGAAATGCTTTAGGAATGAAAGAGAAGGTCACCTAGCTATTAATTTCCAACATAAAAATCTTGCGGCTACAATAGAGGAGAGGAACTCTCTTTTCGATCCTCAATGTGTTGTTCATTGCTACAAATTCAATGAAACAGGGCATCTTGCAAATCAGTGAATTATTCCAAGGAATTTCGGAGGCAAACAACAACCTCCAAGGCACCAAGGGAGATTTCTTCCACCACAACAACCGAAGTGAACCCCCACAACAACGTTGTGATGGGTAACCTAGTTCTTCATTCAATAATAGAGAAAATACTTTTTGATTCAGGTTCTACACATTCTTTTATTCCCCAAATGTTTAGTAGAATAATCCCAACACCAACACAAGTCATGGAAGTAAATATGTTGGTGAGTATGACAAATGGGGAAATCATTGCATCCCATAACTATAACCCATCCCCTGTCATAATACGTGGATTGAATTTCCAAGAAAACCTCATCATACTCCATCTGGTGAAATTTGTTACAATTCATGGCATGGATTGGATTTATATATATATAGCCAACATAAATTTCTGTGAGAAGGAAATCACTCTCCATATTGAGAATCAACCCCTGATTCGATACAAGTTCAAGGAGGAAGATGAATGTTCTTTTTCTCTATCATCTCAAGTGTGTATATTACTACCCTATGAGAATGCATAACTAGCTCATATTATTGAGTCTAAGGAGGCACCCATCCATGAAGACATGCCTATTATGAGGGAATTTTTTGAAGTGTTTCCCTGGGAATGGCATGGTCTTCCACCTAGAGTGATGTCGAATTCTCAATTGATCTTATATCTTGGGAATTACAAATATATAAGACTCCTTATAGAATGCATCCTGTAGATATTTAGTGGCTGATGAATCAACTATAGTCGAATCTGGATAAAGGGTTCATACGCCCAAGTGAATCACCATGGGGTACAACAGTCCTCTTCGTCAAGAATAAGGATGGGTCAATGCCAATTTGCATCGATTATCATGAGAATAAAAAAATCATGATAAAGAAGAAGTATCCTCTGTAATTAATTGATGACTTGTTCGATCAGCTACGTGGAGAACAATACTCCTCCAAGGTGGATTTGCGGTCGGGATATTATCAAGTAAGTGTGAAGAAGGAAGATATCACCAAGGCTACTTTTCTTACATGATACAGGCACTATGAATTCATATTAATGCTTTTAGGACTCACTAATGCTCCATAAATATTCATGGAATTAATTAATATATTCTTTAGGGATTACCTCAACAAATTTGTTATAGTCTTTATAGATGATATTTTGAAATACTTTAAAACTATGGAGGGCCATGAGGAGAATCTAAGAACTATACTAGAGACCTTGTCGAATGAGAATCACTATGAAATGTATAGAATGTTTGAGTTATGGTTGAAGGAGGTCTCATTCATGGGCCATATCATCACAATAAATGAGATATCAATGGATCCCTATAAAACAGATGTAATTGTCGGATGACCGAGGCCCACATAGGTAACCGATATCCCTAGCTCCTTTGGGTTAGCTAAATATTATCGATGATTTGTGAGAAATTTCCCCCAATTTTCAAACCCTCATACCAAGATAAATCAGAAAGGAGTAATGTTTTATTAGAGTTATGAATGCAAAAAAATCCTCAAGGAGTTAAAAATGAGTCTTATCACTACGCCGATGCTCACTTTACCCACATTGGAGAACATTTTTTTGGTATTCAGTGATTCTTTGAAAATGGGCATGGACTGTGTGTTGATGGAAAAGGAAAATGTCATTGCATATGCTTCAAAGAAATTGAATGTTCATGAGAATAATTATCCAACACATGATTTGGAGTTTGTTGTGGTGATCATTGTTTAATATTTTTGTGACAATATCACTTTGGGGAAAAGTGTGAAATATATATGTACCACAAAAGCCTCTCGAATATATTCACACAGAAATAGTTGATCATGATCCAATGAAGATAGTTAGAGATGATCATATACTATGATTACTCAATCCATTACCACCATGGGTAAGTGAAAGAGGTGGAAGATACTCTATGTAGAAAGGAACAAGCAATTCTATCATTGATGAGAATTGAAAAGGACCCAATCATCATAGATTTGATAAAGATGGACATTGGAATCATAAATAATGGAACATCACGAGTCCTTTCACAAATTATTGCTCAACTGCCTTTTTTGAAAAGGTTAAAGGATTCTTAAAAGGATGACGTGGGAATTCAAAAGAGAGTGGGAGCTATCAGAATAGGTAAATCCTCAGAGTTCAATCATAAAGAAGAAGAAATTGTGAGATTTGGGAAAATACTATGTGTTCCATAAAGTCCGGAGTTGAAGATGGAACTTCTGGATGATGCGCATAGTTCAAATTTCTCTATTCACCCATGTAACAAAATGATTTATCTAGATATCTGGGAGCATTATTGGTGGGATTATATGATGAATGAGATCATTGAGAATACATCAAAGTGCCTGATGTGTCAGCAAGTGATGGAAAAAGGGACAAAGTGAAAAGGGATGATTCAACAATTACCCATTCCAACATGGAAATGTTAGAACATCACCATGGATTTTCTTAATATACTTCTGAAGACATCCAAAGTAAATAGTGGAATATTGGTTGTTGTGGATCATCTTACAATGTCTATACATTTCATTGTAATTCAAGAGGATTTCTCATTGGATCATCTGGATCATATATATATCAGGGAAGTGGTAAGGCTGCATGGAGTACCAATATCTACTGTATTGATCAAGATCCAAGAATCACCACTACATTTTGGAAGAGTCTTCAACATGATCTAGATAGTGAGCTAAACATCAGTATGGTTTTCTTCCTCAAAATGATGTCCAATCCGAGCAGACTATTGAAAAACTTGGGGACATGTTGAGAGCATGTTATATATACTTCAATGGATGGTTGGAGAAACACCATCCACTAGTTTGAATTATACTATAATAATAGTTTCCACTCGAGCATCTGAATGGAACCTTATGAATCCCTGTATGGGAAGAGGTGAAGAACAATAGAATGTTTGGATGAATTCGGTGAGCGTAAGCTACGAGGACCAGAAATGGTTGAAGGAATGGTGGATAAGATTAAAACCATTCATCTGCATATCAATGAATCATAGAGTTGACATAAGAGTTATGCAGATAACCATCGATGAGATCTTGAGTTTAAATTTTGAGACATAGTATTTCTACACATATGTCCATGGATGAAGGTCCTGAGGTTTGGAATTAAAGGTAAGTTAAGTCCTTGGTATATTGTCCCCTTCGAGATTGATGATCGTGTTGGGGTTGTGGCCTATCGACTAGCACATCCACATACAATGGCCAAAGTACATGATGTCATTCATGTATCCTGATTAATAAATTACATACAAGACCCTTCACATGTACACTCAACATATGTAGTATAGCTAGAGTATGATCTTTTTTATGAGGAGAAACCAGTGAAGATATTAGATCATAGTGAAAAAGTTCTATGAAATAAGTCAATACCCCTCATCAAGGTGTTGTGGAGAAACCCCATGTTTGAATTAGTGACATGGGAATCAGATGATGTAATGAAACAAAGTCACAAACATCTGTTTTAGTGTTGGAAAAGGAAATTTCCAGGGAAAAGTTTTTTAAGGGGGGAATATTGTAATGACCCAAACATTCATTAATGAATATTACACTTGATCAAATTAAATGTATTATTATGTTTATATAAAATGTGAACTTCATTGGTTTTATGTTTTTGGATTTGAAAATACAATTATGAATTGTGACCATTTCTAATATAGTCGTTGAAATATGATTACATGATTAATATAAATATAGGGCTTCAAAAAATCCAATTTACTCAGATAAAGGATGTGATGGCCTCATCTAATGGACTCTCCCCACACTAATCCCATTTTGTGGAGCTTGGAATGGAGGTCGAGTCATTTGGCTTCACTCTTGACCAATCCCAATACATTCTTGAACACTTTAATCTTACGCGGAACCAACTACGGGAGAAGTGGAAGTTAATAGAGATTACCACTTGAGCGATGTTATTCGAGCCACCCCAAGAGTCTGCCACCATCGCACACCTTACACTTCGTTCTTTTATGGGTGTTATAATGGGTTATGTGACAAGACCCTATCACTATGACAATGTACATTATTATTATATAAATAATGTTCATTCATTTTATTATTGTTACTTTTTAAATAGTTTTTAAAAAACAAATATTATTTTTAGTTAATATTTAACAAAGAAATATTTTCTGATGAATTAATGTTTTTTTGAATTAAATAATATTTTAGGGAAATATTATTATTAAATTATTTTTTATTAAATATAAATGACCATATTATTTTATGAATGCAATTAAAATTTTTATTAGGGTTTGAAAACTGTTTCTATCAAAACCCATATTTTTTTACGAAATGCCCTTTTTATTTAAAAACAAAAAATTCAAATATTTATGAATTTATTTAAACAAAATGAATATTATTTTTGGAATCAGGTCATTAAAATTATCCAATTCTTTATTTTTCATAATTTTCTGAGGCAGTCGAATTTTTGGGAAAAAATTAAATACCATTTAAATAGATAATCTGTTTTATGACATCATAATGAACCAATAGTGAGTTAATAAAATACTATAAACATTATGTTTAGACAATATATTTTTAATAATTAATGTAATGTTATTTTATATTTTTTGGATTTATTATTCAATGATTTTCTGGACCCTCCAAAACTTGTAAAACATTTTGTACTTTTAAATTGTTTTCCTTGAGAGTGTGACTAACGTCCACCTAAGAAACCCTATTATTTTAAGAAATTATTCCATTTTAATTATTAAATATTGTTTTCCAATACCCTTTGGCAACAACCAAGGGAAAAAAACATGGTCTTGTTTGTGGTATTTATTATTTTAATGTGAGGTGTCCCAAACCTTAATAATAAAGAATTACCTCTGCTTTCCTATATAATCCCACCCAGGCTCCCACTTCTTCTTCACTCAAAGCCACTGGAGTTAGAACAAACCCTTATCTATTCTCTCTATAATCCTCCCAAGGTTCCCCAAGATCCAAAGTGGCCTCCCTCGAGCCTCTACCAAGGATTTGGTATCAGACTTTCAAGTAAGGGATTTCTTCCATCCTCATTTTGTCTAATTTTCTTTAAGTTGTTATGCCCTTTTGTTTTCAATTAAAAATGTGGGGGTATGATTTCTCACCTACACCATACTATCCTATTTAAATTTGGATGATGGGATACCCCTTTATCTCTCATTAAATCCTCTCATGTACTCCTGTTACCATGCCGAAATTCTGTGAGGGATTTCTCTCTCCTCTTTTACATCCATGTAATTATTTTGTATTATGCATCTAAATTACATTATGTTTGTTGGAATATTTATCCATATTACTCCCTTAGAGTCCATTTAATGTACATATTATGAGACACACTTTTTTATCTCATCAACTTTTTTAATGAATCCTTATGCCATGCCTTTTTGCTGCCGAAATTGAACCACATTTTTCCAAGCCAAGATCATTGTGTAGTGAATAAATTACCCATTCCAAATCAATGGTATTCACCTTTATGCATAGATAACTATTGAATGGTAATTTCATATATTTATTACAAATTACTTAATCATGGAATAGCTTATGAGGTTTATTGATTCCATGTTATATGATCCATGTGGCACACTTATGCCTGAAATGAAATGATTAAGAAAGATGTGCCATGATAGCACTTCAATGCATTAGGAAAAGTATAGTATCATGAAAATTAATGTTCAATAGGTTTTTACACATGATAAATCAAGTGCATTGAGTTTTTACTCATGATTATTAGGCAATGAGGGTTTACTTATGCTTCATTTGCAATGAACCTTGGCTCATGCTAATTCTATGTTAAGGGTTGTTTCTATATTTCCAAGTTATGATTATCATGATTAATCATTAAATTATGTTCATGTTAATGTTGTGCTCCAATTATATGCCTATTATCAATCATATATTATATTCCTCATGTTATTCCATGTTTATTCCCTTACTGGGATTTATAGCTCACCCTTTTCTTATGCATGTTCTCAGGTTATCCCATGCAATTCTATGTACGAGGGAATGTAGTGGTCATGTAAAGGAAGTTTTCAATAAATATGTTGTGTGTTTTATGTTCTAAGATTTTCTATGATGTTACTAAGACCAAAATACACTATACCTCTCAATCTTAAATGTTGTATCAAGTGAATATTTTATGTAATAAATTAGGTTTAGGTTTATAATAAAAAGAAGGGTTGTTATACTAACACCATGGCTGGTATAGATGCATCACTTGTAGATCCCAAACATGATGACCTAATTATCCATGTGGCACATCGAATATTAAATCTCTTTTCACTTCAGGTGATGATGATAGCCTACAGTTAATCCACCTTACCGATAGTGCCTCCACGTCTGAACCCCCATGTCCCTCAAAAGTAGTGATTGAAGTGACTCGGGACTGGAGAACCTACTTTGTCGAGTACCTCTAAAATGGTAATCTCATAGTAGATCGGGTCAAGTGTGAGAGAATCCAACGTCGTGCACTACAGTTTACCCTACAGGATTGTCCTAGTCGTGATAATATCATCTAAAAGTGCGGGTTTTAGGTGTTTATCGTTCGTTGCATTCAAGGAGTTGAGATTTCCCAAGTCATGCAGGTGGTTCATGCTGGTTTCTGCATTGCTCATCAGACTGAGCTGAAACTATCTCACCAGATCTAGAGACAGGGGAACTTTTGGAACTTTATGATCCATGACTATATTGAGTTTTCCAAGAGGTTCCAGGCATGCCAAATTCATGCTAACTTCATGCATCGACTTCTAGATCCTCTCCTCTCCACCATGTACCCTTAGTTATTTTTGAAATGGGGACCTTATGTCATGGGACCATATACACCAGCGAAAACTCGCATGTGAAGAATCATCCTGACTACTATAGATTTCTTCTTTAAGTTGGCTGAGGTAGTTCCACTCTAGGAGGTCCAGGCCTGTTCCATCAAATAATTTTTGTTCTCTAACATCATCTACCAATTTAGAGTCCCTCACACCGTCCTCACCGATAACAACGCGAACTTCCGAGAAGTTGAGCTGAAGAAATTGTACGCTAAGTATAATATATGTTCTAACCATGCCTCCCTCTATCATGATAATGAAAAGGGATAGATTGTGGAGTTAAAAAAACACTCTCTAACATTCTGTAAAAAATGGTTGGCCATATTAACAATAGTTGACCGGACAAGATCCCCATTGCCCAATGGTCATAGCAGAAAACGACTAGTAATTTCACCCAGGTGATCCCATATTCCCAGGTGTACAAAATGAAGGTCGTCCTTCCCATAGAAATTCAATTTCCCTCATTGTGCATACCTGTCTATGATCAGAAAACATCAGATAATGTGGCTGAAATCCATCTGGCTGAGTTTGAAACACTCGACGAGAACATGCTTCGAGCCCTGGACAACCTGAAAAAGCATCAGAACAAGATATCCAGAGCATTCAACAAAAAGGTTTTCCACTGTTCCTTCTTTCAAGGAGACTTGGTATTGGCCCCGAAGACACCATTGATACCCGGAAGGAAACCACCCCTGTTTGATCCCAAATTGGAAGGACCATACATCATTCCCAGGGTTTACTCAAATGGATCATACTCCATAAATACCATGAATGGTTAGTGTATAACTCCTCCCACAAATTCCATGTTACTCAAGAAATAAATTTCATGAGACATATGGTCTAGCATGACCTTAATATATATGGTCTTGTTCAACTTCATCATGCTGGTCCCACATGACCCTAAGCTGCATTAGTGTCCTCCATGACCATAAAAATTCTCAGTCCTACATGACATTAAACTATGTGTCGTCCTACAAGGCGTTAAACCACACTATTAAGAAATACATATGGATTTATTCCAATTCTCATTTGATACTTAGGACCACCCAGAAATTTCATCCGTAGGCCCAGCCCCAAAATTTGAGACATCCCTTTTGGAGGAAACACATGCTGTGGTGCATGATTTTTTCCTCATTCACATCGATTTCATCATGACCGTACGATGTACCACTCTCCCCTGAAGATCTCAAAGTCTTTTGTTGTCCATCTATATTTGAAATTTCAAGGGAAAATTTATGCTCCACACACCCCATCATTTGGGTTCCCATTATCTTCCACATCTGAAAGGGCCCCTGAATGATGTGGATGCTTGACCTAAGGGCTCTCCAATCGTTTTGGGCCAGCACCCTCAAAGATTTTGGACCACATATTGATAAGAGCCCCACATTTTGAATATGGTTAGTGATCGACACTCATTTGTTGTTACCATTTCAGGTTAAACAATATAGATGAAGTGTTTCAAATCTGGTCAACATCCGTCCTTTGTCGTTTTCACCATCCCCATATATCCCAAACATGGATGGTATTGGTTTATTATGCTCCACCATCACTCCAAACCTTGGTCTTCCTCGAGTAGGAGTGTGATTCTAGATAGTGGCACCATATGTGATGGGGAGATCCAAATCCAACTCTTTGTTTACCAACCCAGTTATTGATCTAGTGGTCTTAGGAGATATGATAAGGCAATACCCGCATGAGTGGCCATATAGCTATAACAGTCTAGGATGACCAGCCTCAGGTCCCTCAGCCATTTCCCCCCGAGTCCGAGTTCTCATTTAGGATTTTGTGGTGTGGTATGGCCTCACGTCCTCATTCACGTCAAGATATTATTCCACACCACAAATATCCCCTTGGGACATCTATCTGTTTATCACCCTTTCGGTGAGTACATGCCCCTCCATGCTTCGTGAGCCCCATCATTTGGGTTTCCATCATCTTCTATATCCACAAGGACCAATAAATGTCATGGATGCTCGACATAAGGGCTATCCTACCATTATGGGATAACTTCCTCGAGAATTGAGAGTGGAAAATTGATACAATTCTCGTGTTGTGAATATGGTCAATGGTTGACACTTAATTGTTTTCCCTGAACTCCAGTCACAGAATGGTGGATACTATGTTGTGAACTTTGTCAACTGGTTTCCTATATCATCATTCATTGTGGTATTCTATATGCCTGATGATTCACCTTCTCTGTTACAAAAATATGACATTAAATGAGGAATCTGTGGTCCGCGTTCTACAACCATAAATGAAAGTCACCTCGTCCTCACTGTAAGATGTTAAACAGCAAGTTTCTCATGAAATTCTGTCTGTGGCCCAGCCATAGGTCCCTTAGACTTTTCCGGCCCCTGGACCAAGTTCCCACTTAGGATTGTACTATGTGGTATGGTATTATGTCCTCATTCACATCAGGATACTTGTGGTGTCTTACACAACCCTCATTGGGGTTTTTCTCCCCTATCTAGGGCCATGCTGCATGATCATAAACTACACAACATCGTAATCAGAACTATGTTTGGATTCATTCCCATCCTCATGGGATACAACAGAATGCCTGAATGTATTGTCTTTGGGTCCAGCCCCATCTCTTAGAAACCACTGTATCATCTTGGCCCCTAGGATTGCATGCTTTCAGGAGAGAGATATATAGTGTGATATGGGCTTATGTCCCCATTCACATTGTGTTTTTAACAACCACACCACATACCTCACTCTCTTGAGCAGTCATTGATCATCTCTTTGTTTCGGATGCTCCTAAGTCGGGTCCCTTGACCCTCTTTGGTGGTTCACCAATGTGCCCAGGAGTACTCTAGTTTAAAACCTAGAGTGTCATAGTCTACCTGGACATTCTTTGGCACATTTTTTTGGCTTCCTGTTCCCTTTCATTTAGGATTCCATTATCTTTCACATCCTAATGTACCCCCAAAAGGCATGGATATTAAGCCTAAGGTCAATCCTAATATTACGGGACAACATCCTCGAGGGTTTCAAAAAACAAATCAACACAAGTCTCACATTGCAAACATGGTCATCCGTCATCGTTCATTTGTTGATCCAATTTTAGGCAACACAATATGGATGTTGTGTTTCAAACATGGTCAATAGTTATCCTCAATCATCATGTCAACCCCTTAAGCCTTGAATGTGGGTTATGTGATTCACATTATTTTCCACCCCACCATGTCAAAGTGGAATTTCAACATTTCTAGCAAAATCCTTCAGTGCACATGTTCACGTTAGGAGGAAAAATCCGCGATAAGGTGTCATTCTGGGATATGCAGTGACTTCCCTTTGGCATGAGTTATAGTTATCACAAAAAACCACATCCTCCCTTGTTTCCCACATAGATTTTGACTCACGTGGGCTTAGGATTTGGGTTGTAGTCTACACCTTCTTGGATGAGTTCTGCTTCTACTAGGTCCATGTTCTAAGACCTTAAACTAATATCTCTATCGGAACAACGTACAATTTGATTACCATTCCCATGGGATACGTAGGAACACCTAAACATCTCGCCTTTGGTTCCATCTTTAATTCCACTAAATGATATCTTATGTTCTTCATTCTAGGCCCCATCTCTCATAGGACCACGTGATGCGTCTTGTGTGGGCTTATACCTTCATTCACATCAGGCATACAATTGCTGCATCATGTACTTTCATTCAAAGAGCTAGTCCCTCTTACATCCAGACCTACATTCCTTAACATTTTATGGCCCCTCGGCCTGAGGATTTTTCTTTGGAATTACGCGTGGTGTGTTGTGGGATTATGTCCTCATTCACATTGGGTTTTCTATATCACATCGTGAACATTCCATTAATCTCTGAACCACATGACTTTAAACTGCGCTCTCTAGTCCCACATGACATTAAACTGTTGTGACAATACTACACGATGTTAAAATGCATCATTGGCCCCATCACATGATCCTAAACTATGACATTATCATCGTGGATTCATGAAGAAAAACGAAACTCCATCATGGTGTCCACATTCGAGGGGACATCATGTTTTGTGTCACTCACACACCATTCTATTTGTTAATGCCTCCACATGACTTGATTCTTGTGGCGATTCTTGGAATTTCTATCATTGGCCCATCACTTAAAAAATAGTCATTCATCCTAAAGGACAAACAAGATCGATCAAATGCCGCTTGTTTTAGAGAAAGGAATAGACCCGCACAACCTTATTATCTCTGGCGCTGGTATCTCACCGTTCCATTCATAGAACTACATACAACTTGATTCCCATCCACATGGGATATGCAAGAATGTCCAGAAATATTGTCCTTGGGTCCAGCCCCAAGAATCTGAAATCAAGTCCACTCTCTTTCGGCCCCATGTCCTGAACTCCTTTTAGAGCATGTGGAGTGGTGAGTACATCTTGGATTCTCAATCACATCAGGTTTTTCGACAACTGCACCATGTGTCTGCATTGTCTTTTCCAAACCTAGTTCGAGTTCTATGACCCTAAACTATGATCACCCTATGGGAACTGCGCGTCATATTTGGCCACATCGTCGCCATGCAATCAACCCATTAAATCAAGCCCCCATAATGGAATATCATCTGGCCATTAAGATAAAATCACAAAACCTTCGGACTCATTTTATTGGAGGGGACTCAAGTCCCTCTATCTGATGTGTCCAGTCATTGTAATGAGATTCATTGTGGAAATTCACAAAGTATGGAATTTTCACAAGGACATCTCATCATTCCATGTCCATGCTTCCTGATCCTTATATTTGGATCCTCATCCTCTTCCATGTATGAAGGGACCCTCTTTAAGACCTGGTCTCAATCCACATTGGCTTACCTACTCACTTGGGCCAACATCCATGATGACCTCAGACGACATATGCAATAGGTCCCATGTTTCGAACATGGTCAGCGACCAACCCTCATTTGTCTGTCCCCATTAGAGGCTAATGAAAAATTGATTTTGTGTATTGAACATAGTCAACAGCTACCCCCTATCATCAAGATACCATCATTTTGGTCCAGATCAAGAGAATCATGATTCACATACATCAACTTACATATGTTCTAGTTGAATTCCAACAAACTCGACATTACTCCTTCATGCATCTAGGATCGTTACATAGGTGGGTTAGCATAATTGGGACATCAATCACCTAGATTCCAATCACCCCTAACATTTGGCTTCCAATGCTAGGAAATTACCTTCAATACTCCATGTTTTCCACATCGAACATGACTCACACATGCTTAGTAGTTCTGGTAGGATATGTACAGGTGCAACCATGACACACATTCCTTTCATCAACCTGCATGACATTAAACTGCACCCTTGGAACTATGTATGGTTTGATTCTAATCATCATGGGATAAATAGGAAAGCCCGAGCACATTTCAATGGGCCCAACCTAAATTTCACTTTTGGACCCTTGACCTAACGAACTTCCTTCGGGGATACGCGGTGTAGTGTGGACTCCTTATTGACTCATTTACGTCAGGTTTATAGCTACCAAACCACATACTCCCCTATTAGGATCTTCCCTTTGACTCTTCATTCTATCGCATGATGTTAAACTGCATGATCCCACTTGTCCTCAATTCAAGACATTAAACTATGGTTCTACCCTAAATAAGTTCAGGATTCCCTATGTTAATCATGGGATACATCTGTTTCCTCTCCAAGAAGGGATCTTCCTTCCTGAATTTTCCTCTGACCACGCCATGCTTCAAGAACTATGTATAACTTGATTCTCATCCTTATTGAATACGTAGGGGCACCCAATCATTTTACATTGGACCCAACCCTTGGGTCATTAACCCTTCTGGACCCTCTTCCCTGACCATGGACTAGGAAGTATGACCTTTAAGCTATGTGTATCGTCTATATTATATGACATAATACTACATGTCATTCCAGGACCTTAACAGAGAGGTCATGGTCAGAATTAGGTATGATCCCTCATAAGAACAATGCACCCACCTTATGTTCCTTCACCACTTTGACATTATTCAAAGAGTGTTGAAATCCATTCAAACAACCCATCACGCCACATTCCACACTTATCATTCCATTTATTCAGACCCTCTTCATCTTTCAGATTTAAAAGAAACACCAAATAGTATGGATACTCGGCCTTTGGATCACCTACTATCTTGAGTAAATGTTCTAGAATAATAATGGATGACATTTCGATTAAAGCCTCGTGTTTCGAACATGGTCAGCGGTCAGCCATCATTTTTTATCCCCATTTCAAGCTAATGCAATGAGGATACTATGTTTCAAACATGGTTAGCAGTTATATTTCATTATCACAACATCCCTAAAATGTTCTGAATTTTGGATATCATGATTCAAACCTTCAACTCCCCTATGTTCGAATTAATTCCAATGTGCCTGGCGTTACCCCGCTCCTACACTAATGCACACTGGGAATGCAACGATTCAACTGTTTTTATTGCTTCATCCTCTAGTCTGGCCTCTCCCTTTCTTCTCAGAAATATGGAATGGTTGTTCAAACCCCTGATTCCTGGATCATGGGTTTCAATCTTATATTCGGGTGGAATGATAAGGTGGACATCCCATGTTTCTCACATCGGGCCCGAACCACGTAAGATTAGGCATTGATCAATAAATGATCCATGAATAAAATGAATATGTAATAAAAAAATGAATAACAGAACTCATATATACATCTAGAATAAAATGATCAATGCATGAAATTGTGTTCAAAATTTGTAGGCATTACAATACTCGTGGATCTACCCCTTCCATGGATGTGTTTACCCCAACAAAAGTACGTTGTAGCTATGCCACCCTCTTGATTATGGCATCCAAGAACAATTGATGCCTATTTAATTCCTACTCTACCAGGACAGGAATGGGGTGGAGTTCTTCAGCTGCAACCCGAGCCCACTCCTCATCACTCTAGATAATATCAATCTCTACAGAGGATTGTTTCATCCGCTCTTCAGCCTATACCAACTGGTCCATGAACCATGATATAAACTCTAATTGTGCATGGAGGAGAGCATAATGATAATCTATCCGGGCCTGTAGCCACTGAATCTCATTTTCTGCCTCTTGGAGCCTCTGTATGTATACTATTTTTCTCTACTACCAACCCACACCAAGGCCATTTTCATACTCCAAAATCATCTCTACCATGAGATCTCAAATGATTGTGCGAGGACACTGGGAATCTACTCCCTAATCGACATTTCGCGTAGTCATGAATGATGTCTCTCCATATGGTCTATCCATTGTTCTTGAGGGGTGTCATCCATTGTGCTCTTGATCAACTTCCATGATCAGCGATGGACTATCTTGCTATCCTCTTCAACAGAGATTCATTTGTCCTAGTCTGCAAGGGTGGAAGGCTCGTATGATGGGAAAGCCCCCAAGAACACTTCAGTAGGGTCTATATCTGGTTTTTGATCAGGTGTGGCAGGAATCATGTTTTCCAAACAATATTCATCATTGGATCTCACTTCAATAATCTCAGGTGCAGCCCAACCAATGGTCCCACCAGTGATCTGGAGCACTGCAGTTTGGTCTATATGGATATCCTCCTCCACAACCAATGATATTTGATGTTATTAATATTTTCATTACTTATTATATACTCTGTTTAATGATTTTATATAAAGTGTGCATAATTATTGTGAAATATTAATGTTTTAATACTAAGTATAATTTTTGAGAATTTTTAGATGTAGTCTAATTGAGTAATTTTAATACATTATTTATAAATATCACCCTACTAATCCATATTTTGGGGTTCTTATTTTTTAGGATTCCTAATTAAATATATAAAATTTCATTAGAATGGATCATGGGCCAATTCTTCCATTTGGATGCCCATATGGACCACACAAGAAAAAGCACATAGACTGTTAATAAAACGGTCCCATCCATGAAGATCTAATTGATGTGATAAATCGGGAATTTCAAATTATTTTATTCTACACCCAAATTAAGGGTACTATGTTAGGAGTCTTGGATAGATTTTTGAAGTCCCAAATCCAAATACAAGGGGCCCGAATGATTCATTTAAACTCACCCAAACCTTTTTTCCAATAAATATAATCAGTACAGTATTAATGACATATCTCATGATGTATGTATAAAATAAAGATGGGATGTTTCAGTGTGAAATAGTTCATATAGGTGGCCTACTGTGTTGAATAAATTATTCAGATTTGAAGGAATATTTCTATTCAAAAACCGATACAAATTTTGGCCTTCAAAAAGTTTGTATAGAAATGGACATATTAAAATTGTTTACTCCAACTGCCATAAAGTTTGATCCTTACGTACAATGGAAGACAAATATTTAGATTAGATAGTGGATCTATTTATCTACAAAATTTTGGAAGATCATATCTCTATATTATTCTGTCTAATTTATACAACTGGTGATGCAATTAGAGGGGTAGTTTTGGAATGCAAACAGCCCCCCCCCCCACATTGACCTATAAATACATCGCCTCCTATCCATTAAAAATATATTACATTTCGGAGAAAAGGATGATAGTTTGGAACGACCAAGGCTATTAAGGAGGCTTGGTATGATCTTCCATACTCAATTTTTTACTTGCGAAACCACTCATCCTTGATTCCTTTCATTTACTGTTGTGTTGTTCTTCCTTTGTAATCATGTAGCTATTTATGTTTTGTAATTATGTTTTATTCAATATTTCTTCTTCAATATCTCTTATTATCATCCACCTTCTATTGTTTTATATTAATGTCCTTAAAATAGTATAAATTCAGTTGAATCATCTTACCTTCTTTTCCATTATCATTCCATCTGATGTTCTATTTTTATCATCATCGTTTGTGTGTGTGTTCGTCGCACCAATCTTTTCTTATCCCTTTCTTTTTCGTATCTTCATAATTTATAATCACAATAATTATGACCAGATTATTAATTATTTCAATGGCTGAGTAAATCTCCCATTGGGGTGAGTCATTATTTAGAGATGTTAAGTGATTGAGAGATGTTTCTCGATGAGTATTTTATAATTTAACATTGTGTATATTTGACATAATATGACATGTATTAATGATTTGTTTTGTTTAACGTGTGGTTTCCATGGATTATTGGAACCATAAATATAGTACCACAAACAAGCTCAAATTGGGATTAGAACCCTACGATTTGTTATTGATTGGAATAATGTGTTAACTCATAGGAATTACTATCATCATTATCTTGTGAAGTGGTGTTAATTTAAGTGAAATATATAGAAAAGCACAAGGAAAATCACAAGCTTAACTACATAATAATGAACTCACCCTAATATTTTTCAATTTTATAAATCAATATTAATCAATAATCATTTTATATGCTTTGCAAACAACCCCCCCCAATCAAAACATAATCAACTAAAAATATTTGATTATTAAAAAAGTACCATCACCGAGGATTCGACCCATGTTCTGCGATACACATTTTCAAAGAATCAAAACTTTTAACGGTCGATATGTGATAATCGGTCGTGCTTTAAAATGGATTCTTTTCTCGGGATGGTGCAATTAAGTAGTCATTAGTTTTTAATTATTGTAAAAAACAAAAAAATGAACAGATTTAAAAAAAACACCAAGAAAAACTTGTCTTCCTCTTTCTTCCAATATCTCTCTGAATGCCACATATCCTCCCAAACAATACTTCGGATTCATTTGAACCTAAAATTTAGTGAAAAATTACCCATCATAGGTGGATCATAAGAGATAATCAAATAATTCAAGAACCCATCCTTGTCCATCCAATTGAATTAGATATGGCCAATCCTAGGGAACAAACACTTAAAGAACTCGTTGCCCCTGATATGAATTTCCAACCTCTTGGTATTCAATATCCAAAATTATAGGCTGACTTCTAACTCATATCGGGTTTGATTCATCTTCTTCCTCATTTCCACAGTCTAGTTGGGGAGGATCCACATATCAAACTTAAAGAGTTCCAAGTGGTGTGCTCTACCATGAAACCATAAGTGGTTTCTAAGGAACAAATAAAACATCGAGCATTACCTTTCTCCCTAGCGGACTCCGCCAAGTCATGTCTCTAATACCTTCCTCAATGTACCATAACTACATGGAATGACATTAAGTGACTCTTCTTAGAGAAATTCTTCCCTACTTATCGTACTACTTCTATCCGAAAGGAAATACGCTGTATTCATCAATTCCCAAGTTAATCACTCCATGAGTATTAGGAGAGGTTCAAAAAGATTTTTTAACCTGCCCAAACCACCAAATTATTAATCAACTCTTGATCCAATACTTCTATGTGGGGTTATTGGTGATGGAGAGAACTATCATTGATGCTGCTAGTGGTGGTGATATTGTTGATAAAACTCATGAAGCTGCAAGAGATCTTATAAGAAACATGGTTTCAAACAAAAAAAACTCCATACTCGAACACAAGCTCAAGAAAAAAAGTCCAAGACAATCAATACATCTAACTGAATAAGTTGACCAGGTGGATGAGTGAAATTACAAGTCTTGTGAGACAACTAGATATGGAATCCAAAGCCCCAACATCATCTTGTCCACAATATATGTTTCCTATACCTATCAAAAATTGTGGAATATGTAACTCACCAGATCATCCAACAGACACATTTCCAAAACATCAAGAGGATCAATTTGATTCATCTAGACCAATAGAGGTCAATGCAACATATGATCAGCAGAAACCCAAACCTCAATAACCATATTAGTTCATCAGAAACTTCAAACATCCTCACTTTGAGCCCTGCTCTTCTTCCTATAACCAAGGTCTAAGGTATTGTAATCTCATATCTCATCCCCTTCAATTCCATCCTCAAAACCCAAATCAGTTTCAATTTGGACAAGGTATTAGTAACATCCAATAAACATATCCTTTTGTTCCTCAAACATAGTGGAACATTCCACCTCCTGGATTCCACTATCCTAACAAGCCATCCCAATTCAAAAACCATTTCAATATCTTTCCCAAGAACCAAAATCTAGGAAATCCCAATTTGGGACAGGCCTCTTCTTCCAAGAAACCATGGGAAAGTGAATTTGATGATCCTACCTCCTTCACCTGTCCCAGCCTCAAAAACATTGAAACCCAAATTGGTTAACATGCAGCCCATTTAATCCAACAACAACAATCAAATTCTTCCCAACTATCATCTCAAACTTTACCCAACCCCAAGGGTAATGTAAGTGAAAATTTGACATAGATTGGGAAAGAAAATTTCTATGCCTCAAGATAACCACTCCAACCCCCTTTAATTGTTGACATCGAAAATAAAAAGAAAAAGAAACATGAAAAGGAATCTGAAGTCATTCCCTCACATCCATCCATTCCAAATAGGAAACCATTTCCTTTTTTCAAGCCATTTCTAATCCAACGATTTACTTTGATCCTGATCCTGAAATGCTCGTCATGTTTATATGTGTTGAAGTGAACATTCCCCGGTAGGATTCTATTAAACAAATCTATAAGTATGCCATGTTTCATAATATATTGGGCACCTAAAAGAGGAAACATAGATACATTGAAAATGGTTCCACCCCACAGTCCATTCCCATAAAGTGCAATTATACAGGGACCTTTATAGTTCCTTTCGAAATTGTAAGTTTCAACTTCGATGATGCACTCAAAGACCTAGGTTACTCGATTAATGTCATGCCCAAATCTATCTTCTCCAACTTTGGTCTTGGTACCTTAAATCCAACGAGTATTCTAATTCAATTATCCAATCGTCACACAACCAGTCCTGAGGGAATAATTGAGGATGTTCGTGTTCGTGTGAATGATCTTATCTTCCCTACTGATTTCTAGGTCCTTGAAATGGAAGGTGAGACAAACTCTACTCGATCTCCCCTAATTATATGAAGAACATTCCTCATGACTTCTTGAACTAAGATTGGTTTCCATTCAGGCATCTTATCTATGGAATTTGGTGAACAACTGGAAAAGTTCAACATTTTCCAATCCATGTGATTCCCATCTGAGGATCACTCTACATTCCCAATCCATGCATTTGAGTACACTTTTAAGATTCCATTGAAACCCAATGAATCATGTTCTTCATGTACAAATCAAAAACGATATTGTGAAATAGGTTCCATAATTAAACAATTTATAAATGGTGAAGTTGATGTTTACCTCTCATTTATAGACTCCGTAAATCTAGCGGATCATGAAAACTCTCTTGAATTCCACATCAACTATGATCTCTACTACTCCACCTTTGACAGTATTATTGAAAATTAATCTGAAGCAACTAAATTCCATTAATCCATTCCGGATATGTCTAACCCACAAATGAGAGATGATACTGATCTAAAACCCCCTCCTAAACACCAGAAATATTCATTCATTTTCCTTGATCTCTCTTATCCTGCCATTATCTCTACTTCACTTACCAAAAATGTGGAGTTAAAACTTGTTCAAGTGTTAGTGGAAGACAAAAAGTCCTTTGGTTGGACCCTAGATGACATAACATGAATCAAACCTGTTCTTTGCATTCATCACATCCATCTTGAGGAATCGTCCAAACCAATTAGACAACCAAAATGAAGAATCAAATACAATAAAATTGAGGTAGTTAGGGAAGAGATCACCAAGCTTCTTCAAGATGGTATTATCTACCAAATTTTTGATTTTGAATGGGTTAGTCCAATTCATGTTGTACCTATGAATAATGGGATAACTGTAGTAAAAAATGAACATGCAGAGGTAGTCAAAACTCGATTGAAGAACAAATGGGGTGTGTGCATTGACTATAATAAATTTAATGTTGATACATGAAAAGATCACTGACCTCTTACATTCATTGATCAAATTCTTGAACGATTATCTGGAGAGTCACAATATTGCTTTCTTGATAGAAGCATGAGTTACTTTTAAATCCCCAACGCACCTTAGGACCAAGGAAATATAACTTTCACATTCCCCTTTGGAGAATATTCAAACAAGAGAATGCCTTTTGACCTTTTCAATGCTCCTGCAACATTCTAGAGGTGTATGATGTGTATCTTTTCTGAATTCATTGAACACTGCAAGGAAGTCTTCATGGATGACATTACCATTTATGGTGAGTCATTTGAATTATCCTTTCATTCTCTCTCCCCAGTCCATAAAAAGTTTATCAAGTGTAACCTTGTGTTAAATTTTGAAAAATTTCACTTCAGGGTTACAAATGATATTGTTCTATGGAACATTGATTCAGAAGAGGGTATTGAATTCGATACTTCCAAAATTGAAGTAATCCAATCAATTTCAGAACCCACTATTATTCGAGACATTCGTTTATTCCTCATTCATACTACTTTCTATTGGCAGTTCATCCATAAATTTAGTAGGATTTCACTCCCACTCACTCAATTTATCCAAAATGATGTCACCTTCCATTTCAATGAGTTTTGAAAGAGAGACTCAATTGAACTCAAATTTTCTCATACATATGCCCCAATAATCCAACCCCAATATTGGTCTTTACCCTTTGATTTGATGGGTGATACATCTGATAGGGCCATCGGGGCCATTCTTGGTCAAACAAGAGAAACAATTACTCATGTCATCTATTATGCCTCAAAAACATTGGATGAAAATCAATCTCACTACACTGTCACTGAAAATAAACATTTAATAGTGGTTTTTTTGATAAATAAATTACGGCCCTATCTGTTAGGTTCCAAAATCATCATCTTCACAGTACATTCTGCTATAATGTTCATACTCATGACAAGTGATTCCAAACTGAGGCTAATAAGATGGATCCTAATGCTCAAACATTTTTACTTTGAAATCAATGATAGATCAGGAAAAGAAAACAATATGTCAGATCACATGAATGGAATTTTTAATTCTTCTAATTCTGAAATAATTGATCGATAATTTCCAACATGGAACCATTCATCTCTCACTCCAAAGATACCATGGTATACCCTAATTGTAAATTACATGGTTTCTAGTGGTTTTCCTGAAAAGTTTTCAAAAGAACATAAAATAAAGTTGAAACAGATTCAAAATACAGTTTTTGGGAAGAAAATAAACTTTGGAAAATAAGGGTAGACATGGAAATTTTATGATGTGTTGATGAAAATGAACATTCATCCATATTAGAATTATGTCACACAATGCTTGGTGGTGTCCACTTTGGACCACAATGGACCTCTCGAAAGGTCCTAGAGTCTTGATTCTTCTGGGATTCACTATTGAATGACTCACAAGAGTTCTATCAATCATGTCCCACTTTCCAAAAGTTTGGAACTATTTCAAAGAGAAATGAAATGCCCCAAAAGCCTTTAATTTTCTGTGAGATCTTCGATGTTTGGGGAATCGATTTCATGGGACCATTGCCCCCTTCAAATTGATTCTCATACATTATTATTTCAGTTGATTATTTTCTATGTGGGACTAGGCCAAACCCACTATAAAGGATGATTCACATACTGTTAGTGAGTTCTTAATGACAGACAACTTCCACAGATTTGGCAAACGACGTGCCTTGATAAGTGACTTAGGAACCAATGTTTGTAATAGAACCATGGAATCTCTTTTGACAAAAATGGTGTTTTACATAAAACATCAACTAAATATCACCCCCCAAAAAATGGAATGGATGAACCTTATAATAGAGAAGTGAATAGCGTGATTGAGAGAATAGTAAAACCCACCAGAAATGACTGGCCTAAAAGACTTGGTGAAGTACATTGGGCTTTTCGAACTGCCTATAAAAACCCATTGGGATGTCTCCTTTTAGCTTATTTTTTGGTAAAGAATGTCATTTACAAGTTTAAATCCAACATAAGTCTTTTTGGGCTTTGAAAACCAGTAATTTTGATTGTGAAAAATCTGGTGAAGAATGACTATTGCAATTGGCTGAAATGGAGCACCTTCAGCTTGAATGTTATGATAATTCCAATCTGTACAATGAAAAGGATAAGGTAATCCCTGACAAACACATCATGATAATGGTATTCCATGAAGGAGTAAAGGTATTGTATTTCAAATCTCAATTTCAGATTCACACAGGTAAGCTTAATTCTCGTTGGGAAGGTCCTTTTATTGTTTCTCGTGTTTACCCATTTGGGGCAATGCAAGTCCAAACCCCCTCTTGTAAAAGGGAATTCACGGTTAATGTCCATCAATTAATGAATCACCATGAGAGGGCACACAATCCTGGAACCACATCAAATTCCATGGAATCCCCAACTTCTACGGTCGACCCACCACCGGATGGAGATGGAAACCCACCAAATCAAAACCAGGGGAACCTCTTTCCCTTTAACTACTCTTATATCCCTCTCTCTCCCCCAATCACTTCTTCATCCATAATTATCATTTTGTTTTTTACCACTTTCCTAATCACATTTTTATTTACTCATTCTCTATTGTGTGGGTGTTTAATTTAAAAATACAAAAGAAACATTATTTTAAAAAAAAAATAATCAGACAATAGTCATACTAACTCACCTTCCAATTTACAAAATTTTTACATTAATTTTTGAGAGTCAAAATACATTGTTTCATCTCAAAAATTTTGTTGTTTCTTCATAAATTTGAATAAAGAATATTGTTTGAAATCCGAAAAATTTTGAATGCCCACATTTTGATTTGGAAACTGATTTTCCTCAACTATGTGAAACAAAATTAACTTTCATATCAATGCCACCTATGACCTTATTTTCAAAATGAGTGGTTTTTTCACCCCCATTTTTAATCATTATTTTGTGGACCTTTGGGCTAAATTTCATACTTTATTGTACATTAAAATGATATAGGAATTTGATAAACCACATGAGAATCAGAATATCAAAATAGCCTCCCATTTCCCATACATTAATACACCTTTTGAAATCCCCTTCAAGCCTATGAAAACCTTTTCATTGATAGCCATATTACATGCCCAATACCTTATCAAACCCATTAAGAACATGGATTTTCATTTCATAATTATTTTTCAATTTATTTGTGGGGGAAATGGAGTTCATTATATGGGTTCCCTTTTATTGATTTTCAATAGGTTATCATCTTCTTGAGGGAAAGCATACATTTTAGTGTGGGGAGAGGTTGTACTTTTGTGGGGTTTGGGAATTTATATATTCCTATGTCATATTTATCAAAATTTAATGACAATTGCTCAAAAAAATAATTTAAAAACATGAAAACAAATTAAAAAAATCAAAACAAAAATTGGGTTGTGTCTTAGTTAGGTCAAAAATCACTATTTCATAGTCTTTGATATTGTTATAACTATTACAATTAGTGATGTGGGGAGGTTAATCATGGGTTTTAATATGAGTGTGAGATCTGATTCAAGTTCAAATTTCAAAAAAAAAATGTGAAAAAAAAGAAAAAAAATAACACTTGCATCGTATTCTTATGTCATTGGGAGAAGTTTTTTGTTTTGTAAATATCCCATCTTTTCATTCCATTAATATGTCCTTTCACTTTTGTGTCTTATTTAACATTTACATTCCCACATAAATATGTGTTTCCATTTCCTTTCATGTCTCATTTCTTAAAAGAATGTGGATTGCTTTTTCCATGGTGGAGTTTGACCCGTCTTCTTCTCTCTCTTGGGCATTATATTACAATCGTCCCATAGCCACAGATAAACCCCTTCAAAAGAACTCTTGATGATTATGAACATTAGATAGGGAGTAGAAGCTAAGAGCTCTTTTAAACTCTATGATTTTCACCTTTTTTGGTGAATGAGTGAAGCTCCTTAAATTAATTTTATCTTCATGAGAGGAGTAAGTTTTGTGTACCACTATTTTCCATTTCTAAATTTGAGGATGAAAAAATGAATTATTTTTTGAACATTTTTTATGTAACAACTTGTTGTGGAATTCAATATGGATGAGTGATATTGTCGAAACTTCCAAGATTGGAGAAAACAAAATATTTAAATTTGATGGTGAGTGAAAATGTTTTTTTGTCGTGGTTTTATATTTTTTTTCACATGATGACGTAAACAAGACTAAGTGTGGGTGAGTTGATATTATTAATATTTTCATGACATATTATATATTCCATTTACTGATTTTATATGAAATGTTCATAATTGTTTTGAAATATTAATGTTTTAATAATATGTATTGTTTTTGAGAATTTTTAGAAATAGTTCAATTGAGTCAGTATCCTATTTTATCTATCACACTCTCCCTACTAATCCAAATTTTGTGGTTCCTATTTTTTCAGATTTATTATTAAATACACAACCTTTCATTATATTGGATCATGGTCCAATTAGTCCATTTGAAGTCCCATATAGATCACACTAAAAAGGCCTACAAAATCTATGAAGAAAGTAGACCAGCCATGAATATTTAATTTCAGTGCTCAATCAGTAATTCCAAATTCCATTATTCTCCTCCAATATTCTGGGAACAATATAAGGAGTCTTGAATAAAAATTTCAAGGCCCAATTCTAACGACATGGGGCCCAAAGGATTCATTTAAACTCAGCCCACCATTTTGTCGGGGATATATAATCAATTTAGTATTCATGAAAAAACTCTTGATGTAAGCATCCAATCAAGATTATATTTTTCAATGTGAAATAGTAGATATCTAAGGACAAATTTTTTGAAGAAATAATTCTAATTTGAAGGCATATTCATATTCAATGACTGGTTCACATTTTGGGCTTCAATTGTTTTTATTGAAATTGACTAATTAAAATTGTTTAATCCAACTACCATAACATTGGATCCTTAAGTCCAATGGGCACCTAAATTTCAGTGTGATCACAAGATATATTTATCTACAATGTGTGAGAGCATAATATCTCAAGATTCTTCTTTATAATTTACTAATGTGTCAATGCACGTGGAGGGGCAGTTTTGGAATGAAAACCGCCCACAACATTGAGCAATAAATACATTCCCTCCTGTCCTTTCAAAAGAGTTGGAATTTTAGAGAAAATAAGGATAGGTTGTAATGCAAAGGATATTCCCAATGAATGGTAGGATCTTCCATACTTATTTTTTTACTTGAGAAACCATTCTTTCTTTCTTCCTTTCATTTAATTTTATGTTGTTCCTTGTTTGTAATCATGTAAGTGTTTATGTTTTGTAATTCTGTTTTAATGTAAGTTTTTTCTTTAGTATATATTATTCTCATCATCCTTCTATAGTTTAATATTAATGTTCTTAAATTAGTTTAAATATTGTTTAATCCTCTTCACTTCATTTCCATTCTCATTCAATAAAATGTTCTTTTTTATTATTATCGTTTGTGTGTGTGTTCATCGCACCAATCTCTTCTTATCCCTCCTTTTTCATATATACTTAATTTATCCTCATATTAATTGTAAACAAATTACTAATTAATTAAAAGGATGAGTAAATCTCCAATTGTGGTGAGTCTTTATTTAGATATGTTATGTGATTGAGAGCAGTTTCTCGATGATTAAACTTTATTTTAACATTGTGTATGTTGGACATAACATGAAATGGATTAATGACTTGTTTTGTTTAACGTGTGGTTTCCATGGATTATTGGAACTATAAATAAACTACCATAAACATTCACTAATTGATATTAGAACCCTAATATAACGTAATTCTGGGATTAAAGCCTTAACACTTAGGAATTCTAATCAGCGTTATCTTGTGAAGTGGGTGTTAATTTAAATGAAATATAAATAAAATCTCAAGTAAATCACATGCTTAACTCAAAAATAATAAACTCACCCCAATCTTTTTCAATTTGATAAATAAATATTAATCAATAAATAATTTCAAAATCTCTTCAAACAAACCACCCATTAAAATATAATCAACTAAAAACAGTCGACTATTAAAAAAGTATCATCATCGAGGATTTGACCTGAGTGCTGCTATACACATTGTTAGAGCATCAGATCGTTGAGCGGTCGATAAGTGAAAATTGGCCGCACTTTTAGCATTACCTTGGGACAGGTGCCGAAAGGAGTACCAATCAACCTCACCATGATAGCCCACACCATTTGAAATATTGTGCATACCAAAAGGGAATATATGATGTTAGCCAGGTCAATTACTGGAAGTAATGAATTGTGTGAAGGAGACTTACTGTGGTTGAACTATAGGTCTCGTTCCTGGTCTATTGCTATGTGGACCCTAACACGTGGCCCTCTGTATATTATAGGGATGTCTGAAATCATTGGGGGAGCCATATCTGATTTTCTGGCCTGGCCAGATGCACTAATCTCCACTGATGCAGGCGTGGATCCTAAAGGCCCTACATCTGCACCCATAGAGGGACGTGAACATTTTATGTGAATGAGTGTCTCCTAGACAGTTTAAACATTGGTTAAGGGTCCAAAATGACCTAGAAGAAATCCCCGAGGAAGTGGCTTGAGATTTTACTTCAAGGGCATCTACAAAGGCTTCATGATCCAGTCATGATCACCAACATCGACCTTCTCAAATTGGACACCTCAACCATCCGCCCCCCCAGGAGGACTGGTCTGATTCTTCCAACAAAGGAATGCTCTCCCTCAGTTCAGTAGCCAACAACTATGTAAGAGATGTTCGATCCAGCCATACCTTCATCCAGTCTGTCATTGGACCTCAGACACCCTGGATGTGAACAAAGTCCTCCAACCCTTCCATGTATTTCTCCGCCTCCTCCTAGGACACCGAAAATCCGGACTTGATAGGTCATATCCCTGAAAAATCCATCCCTACACGGTTCAATTGTTTCCACATCTTAGATGTGACGAGGAATTACTTTTTGACATCCCAGATGTCTCAGGCCTCTTGATAGACAACATTTTCTTGCATTCTATGTGATGTAGATGCTTCCTCAGAGCCTGATAAGATATTATATGGAATATTCTCGATGTACTCCCCTATGAATAACTCTGTTTTTCTAGGACCAACAGGTCTGTTGCCATTACTGTATCCTCTACCACTGCATCCCACTGAACCGGTGCAGGCCTCGCCACCCCAATAACCCCTCCACCATGGGATGATTTGCCATCATCCAGCCCCAGCCTTGAGGTTGGGGAGGCACCCCATCACAAGCCCAAACAGTAGGCTGCTTCAGCATTTCCCCTAGGTAGGATGCCTCCCAACATTTTTAATACTCATTCATGAACCCGAGGTTGACAGTGGATGGAGAATGATCATTCCACATCTTCCCATATTCTCGTGTGAACATGAGCCACATATGCCTCATCACACTCAGATGTTCCTCATAGAAAATGCTGGAATAGACCTGCGGGGTTAGTCGTTGCATACTCTAAAATTTCCTGGCGAATTGGTGTGGGGAGTACGGATCACCGAGAAGCTCACAATCCACTATGGCTACCAGGAATCCATCTCGAAAGGCCATGAGATAGGAAACGTGCTCTTCCGTTCAATTGTCATCATTAGTGAAACCAACTGTTGGTAACGAGAACTAATTAAAGTTAAACTCCTCTACCTTACAGACACGGTTCAGTACTGCATGCATGGTCAACTTGGATGGAAACCTCCTTGCGGTGTTCTGGATGGATGGGAAGATGTTCGATTCTGGAGGGGAGATGGGGTTCAGATATTCATAGACCCCCATAACGTTAGCTGCTATCCACCCATACAAGAGGAGGAACGGTCTGTATATAATCTTTATCCTCTTCCCATCACTGGTATGCCACGGTATCATGTACAGCTTGGTGAGCATTGAGATTCTGAGGATGACCTACCTCTGTCTCCAACATGGACACCATGATAAATGTTCTTGGTCACAAACCCATGATCGTATCCCTCTCCGGGAGGATCCAACCACAGATGAGAGATGAAATGAATGCGGCCAGCTAGACAACATGTTTATGCTTGGTACTGACGCCGAATCCCCTAGTTTTCCACCAGCTGTCATCCAAGAGACTCCAGAACGAGTGCCCCTTTCCCCATTGATCCTCCTCCGAGAACGTTCGATTCCACATCGGAAACTCCCAGTCTTCTCTTGGAATTTCATGAATTTCATGAACCACTGTCTGAAGTGGATGTCTTTCACTGCTTCCTTGTCCTCTCATGGCACCAACTCCATCAATGCCATCACTAGTGACAACGTTTTCTCCAGATCCTCCCACACACCCATAATGGGTAGGAATTCATTATACATCGCCCATAGTATCGGGACCCATGAGGTCGGATGTACATCTTATAAACTGTATCCAACCTCCCCATGGTGTATGTGGAAGGTATTGGTCCTCGATGACCACCTGCTAAAAAACTATGGCATCAGCTGCTTTGATTGAATGATAACGAATTGGGAGGCCTAGGCCGCCTCATACAAGCCCACTCTCCTCATCTCTACCCCTGAACTATTCACACGAGGCACCTACCCAGTATCCCGAGGGCCAAACATCTGCAAAATGGCAGTCCTGGCATGGATCCCACTCATTGGACCATCCTTTCCCAGGTTCCTTTGGGATGACATCAATATCATCTCATATAGTGGGGTCTAGGATGTATCATGATGAATTGAAATCCCATCAATATGTTTTAGATTATTTTCTAGACAATCATCAATAACAAGAGTGATGAACTATCAGGAATGGTCGTCAGCCTCCCAAAACCACTGGCACAGGCATGGCGTTCTTCTGAAGTAGTAATATAGCTCATCCCGACATGATTCAGGAATATAGGTGTCATCCCTTAGCCCAAATCCATAAAGATATAGCCTCTCACAAAACAGATAGTTCCTTTAGCTTTCCGATAGCAACTCCACCAATGAATTGTGGTCAGAGTGGCTCAGAACCAACTCCCCTAGACCCAAGATACTCGACATCTCTTCCCTTCGGGCAGTGTTCGCATGGACCCCCTGATAGCCTCTATGTGATCCATTCCTCTTTTATGATTTGGAAAATTTATGTTATAGTTCTCGAAGCCATTTCAAGGAGATTATTCGCAGAGACCGTTTGTGGAGCTCAATCCCAGCAACATAATAACAAAGCCATGCACCGACCGTTAGATGAAATCTACATATCGCACCATCACGATTTCAAAAACTCATTTTGTGTCGCGAGGTAGATGGCATGATTAGGGGAGAGAAAACACAGTGTATTCATATATTCATGAATCGAGAGTGCTAAGTTCCTAAAACGTGGAGATGAGAAAGGAAAAAAAGAGGTTAACTCGACTCTTTATAGGAGAGGACCCCTGGTGCTTTGTGGAGCATCCAACCATGCTGAGCTTCGCATCGTGCTTATCCTACCTGTCACCTCTCTGCTTCAAAAGCCTCCTCCGTGAGTCAGCTTCATGATAGTAAATGGGATTTTAGAAATTAACCCTCATACTTTGAGACAGAATTTCTCCTCTGCTCCATGTCTGGGGGAATTTGTTGGAACCAAAATTTTGGAAGAATAAAAAGAACAGAAAACCCTTAATGTCTGATTCGTGAAGCTCATTTCCGGAGCCCCGCAGCACCACGACCGGTGAAAATCTACCCCATCACGAAGCCACCATGGAGCGATGATGGGGGATTCTATGTGAAAACCTGTGATGTTTGTGAACCTACCACAGAGCTAGAAGGTGGGATAATCCACGAACACCTCTGATGTTCACGAACCCACCGTTTAGTGAGGAGGCGGGATGCTCCATGTACCCCTATGACATTCTCGAAACCACCACAGAGAGAGGAGGTGGTATGCTCTGTGAACCCCATTGACATTCACGAACCCACTGTAGAGAAATCTCAGTCTTCAATACGAGCAAGCTCTGCATCATGGTGCCTCTATCCTATAAATATTGGGCTCCCCTCGAGCCCAAAGAATGGATCATCCGACCTTTCGCCTTACGATCTCCCATATCACGAAGATGTTTCTTCTCTGCAAACCATGATCTTTTTAAGGTACTTTTTCATCGTGAAGTGCCTTCCCCTTTGCATGAATTTCACCAATCCTTAAAGAGGGATTCCCTTCGCGAAGCCCACATGCCTCTGTGAAGGAAGGAGATCCCAAAAGGGACTCGGGTCTTCACAGAACACTTATCCATTGAAAAGTACCCTTTATGAAAATGTGACCCACATACAATAACAGGGTCACTGTGCTACACGAAGTACGTTTCCTAACACTGCAACGCTTCACAATGTACCATTTCATTGTGAAGCAGTCCTCCGTGAATTCCATTCCACTTCACGACGCACCATCCATACACACCTATATCATATTCCTAGGCTATGCTACTTCAATTCTCAATGAACACCCCTTCACGAAGCCCCTACACTATATGGAGCCCCAGAGCTTCATAAGTATTCTACCGATGAAACCCTATACTGTACAACTCTTTTCCCTATATGGCCCTTCAGGTTTGCATGAAGAAACTTCAAGTTCCCTTGGGCGGTGCTTCCCATTGCATTGGTTCACCTCTTGCTTCTTCACATATGCACACTAACAATTATTACTTCACCGCATAACCACGCTAAGGTGGACCCCTCAATGGATCACTCCATAACACCCCTCTCCATGACATTTTGTATTCATTCCCTTTCCCAAAGGGTAGGAGGTAACAGTTATGTATGTCCTAGGGATGCAGAGTGAACCCTCCTTGTCCGAGATGCAGGACACTAATTTTCCAAGCACCGTCATCCTCAGCACCTAATGATAAATTGTGGCATCACCCCATACATTACAGGTTGGATGCTCCATCTCGTACAATCTTTACACTCAATAGTCTCCACAAGAGTGGCATCATTCCTCATATGGAACAAGATCGTCTTTATTGGAGTGGCTTATATATGTAGGGAAATGGAAACCACTTTGGTGTAAGGCCATAGATTTTCTTGCAGGATGTAGCATCCCTACTCCTCCAATATTCCTCATTGCTAAATCCCTCTACCTTTGGGATTTGTCACAACCCAGGACTCCAGCATAGAGTATGTCCCGATATCCATCCGCTCTGTGCCGCATACCACATGTAAGCCTCTATTTCTACTTTGTGCCTCTATGTTTGTGTAATACCCCACCACAAATCCCATGGATGCATGTTTCACGACGTGATATTTGGGTCGCTTCTTCCTATTATTTCTCACACCGAGCATGGCCTATGTGGGATTAGAGTGATCATCGACCATGACATCCTCTTGGGCCCCCTAGAGTGTATTTCCCACAATTATCCCGTACTAAGTGGACTAAGTGAACTTTGATCCTTTTCAAGGAATGTTACGTAGAAATCATCCCTGAGGATCAGGCCCAACAACCATTGGTCCCAACAAACCTTCACGTCGGTTCCCACACCATCTTAAACTACATGGTCTTTGATCCTTGCCATGTAATGGTAAGTAAGTGGCCTCAATAACTTTCAATCCCGACAACCATTGGTCCCGACAATCTTCACATCGGCTCACCAAACACCATCCTGAACTACATGGACTTTGATCCTTGCCAAGACAAGTTATGTAAGAATTCTCCCTAAGGTTCAATCCCAACACCCATCGGTCCCGACCATCTACACATCGGTTCACCACACACCCACAAGAACTACGTGGAATTTGATCCTTGCCAAGGTTGGGTACATTGGATGCCTCCCTAAGGATCAATCCCAACACCCATTGGATTTGACCGCCCATCACGCCTGTTCCCACTCTACCTGAACTACATGGACATTAATCCTAGCCGAAGTTGGGTACGTAGGATGCCTCTCTGAGGTTCACACCCAACACCCACTAGATCTGAACCCGCTTCTTGTCAGTTCCCAATCTACTTGAACTATGTGGAATTTGATCCTTTCCAAGTAATGGTGTGTAGGAACCCTCCCAGAGGATTATGCCTAACGCCCATTTGTTCTGACCACCCTTCACATCGGTTCCCACTATACATGAACAACGTGGAAAGTGATCCTTGACAAGACAAGGTATGTAGGAAGCATCCCTAAGGCTCAATCCCAACACTTTTCCGGTCCTACATGACATTAAATTGTATGCCCTCTTTTCATCCTGCATGATTTTAAACTATTCTTGTTCAAAATACATGGGCTTTGATCCTTGTCCCATGGACAAGGTACGTAGGAAAACTCCATGAGGTTCAACCCCAACTAGTAGTATGGAATTGCAACCCCATCTAGTGGTAATCCGTTGTCAACCCTATCTAGCGGTAAGCCATTGTGATCCTATCCAGTGATAAGCCATTGTCATCTCTATCTAGGAGTAATCCATTGTGAACGTCATCCAGCAGTAATCCATTGTCATACACATTTAGTGGTAAGACATTGAAGTCCCCAGTCGACTTTAATATGTCTTCAGATTAACTACGTGGGCTTTGATTGCCCATCACAAGGATAGGTGGAAGCCTCCCCGAGGTTCAAGCCCATCACTCATATCCATCCTGATCTCTCCATTGAGCCCATGTGTTTCAGTAAGGTCATCACCCAACCTTGAGGTTCTATCTCCTCTAGATCCCATCCATCCGTCCATTCTCATGGGGCACCTCCTCAGGTGTCTCGTCATCTTGATCTATATGGACATTGATTCCCTACCATGGGGATACGTTGGAGGTCTCATTGAAGATGAAGCACAATATCAATGTCATCCTCGAGTCAACTCCATCTCATCCTCCATCCACTCCACATAACTATCCATTATCTATCATGATTCTTACCTCGTCCGACACATCCCTGTGGGATACTGCCACATAATTCCCCATTCCCATTAACAACAATCGGGTAGTTGACCACGCGTTAGCCCTAACAACAGTGTTCCCTCCAGGGGTTGGACCCATCTGATCCACTCTAGACTGTTCTGAATAGTCTTATCTGTATCAACTAAAATTTAAACCCATGAAATACCATGTGTTAAACATTGGAAGTTGAGTAAATCCCCATATACATTCCAATGGAATATAATTATCCATATTTGATGTGGGATGCTTCGTGATTCCCCACCCTTTAGGAGCCCTATAATAAGAGGAAGAAACTTAGACACGCAAGTGTTCCAACATCCAAACACACTAGTGATGTCCAACATGACTACTCTCCCGACCAAAGGTTGCAGCCCTGATCGAACCCCTTAGAAGGTCCCAATATAATAAGTGTAATTAGCCGGTGTCCATGAAGAACTGGAACTGGGAAGAGTTTCATGAACAACATCTTAGTTTAAAAGGGATACCTATACTAGGTGATGAGTTCTATGGAGGAATCCATGGATTGGGGAACCAAAATCCCATCATCCCATTTCGATCAATGTGAAAAAGTCCCTGAACTAGGAATGGATGCCCCCACCTTTGGAAGGCGGGAATGAGGGGCAATAGTTGTGCGCCCCCCACGTACGGATGCGCATGCCCCGAAAAAAGCATCAGAAACTACATTACATGATTATGATATTCATAATATATATATATATATATTATTAAAATAAAATATATCATTTTATTTCTTACCTTTTCAGGCACTAAAATATGATAACATCATTCTAGTATGTGTCAACTGCCACCTCAAGGAAGCGATGTGAATCTCTTTTCATTTCCACACAAAATTGATGATATATAAAAGTATATTTAATGAAATAATAATGAATCCAAGATATTATTATAATTATATAAGTAAAATATATTACTTACCTTATTTCAATCATGGTCATTGACAAAATGGAATCATTGTTCATTCATACATAAGGTCTACCATCTCCCTGATCATAACAAACATAATTTACTAGAACCATCATACATGAGTGATCATAAAAGTATAATTGATCTATAAAAATTATAATTATGAATTGAATATTAATACTAATATATAGAAAATATTTAATATTCACACGAACTGAAACATTTAGGATAATGCGTGAATGAGACAACAAGGAAATTAATACCCTGAAAAATGAAAATAATGAAATATTATTAATGGATGATGATATAATGTTATAAAATGATCATATATTATATCATAAATAATTATATGGTTCTTGTATAAGTTAATGATATGTTTGAATCCAATATAATGAAAATTAAATGGCATTCAACTAAAACAAAGTTTCAAGTAAGGGACTTCCCCTCAATTTCACATCATTGAGGCATATTATCATGTTATGAACAAAAAATCCATTATATGATATATAAAATTCCCATTTTAGATGTAATATCATGTCTACTTAATAATTAAATTTTTAGTTGGGATCATAGCTTTGAAGGTGTGTAGAACTGCTTGAATTACAATGCCCTTGCCAATGATGGTATTTGCACCAGCCCTCCCACCTCAATGTGGGAGGGTCGTCCGATGAATCTTGATAGTGGTCTGCCAACCCCATTCTCCCCATTATAAAACCAGGACTATATCCTCTTATTATCCTAGATCAATATCATTACGATGGATCTAGATTTAATTGATGGTGCTCAACAATTTTTTGTCTCAAATCTAAATTTCACTCATGCTTCCCCTTTGCTATATCTGACACTTATTGTATGCTTCAAGAAATGTCCACTATCAGTTTATTCATTCGACTGCTTTATTTTTGGATCATCGAGTCTATAGGAGTGTGTGATAGTGGATCTCTTTCACTATAAGGAAATTAAAATCAAATTATCATTAGAGTATAATCTAATCATGGCTTGGTTAAGTGCTAACCATACCGGAAATGGGACATTATTTCTTCTGTTAAAATGTTTATATGATTTTCATATAAAATGAGATTCACCAACCATTGTCATATGGGTAATACTTCAAAAAAATCTGCTGCCTTTTTTAAATCGTCAGATACTTTGTATATTAGGAAATATTTTAGGTCATTACCTTTTCTTAAACAACCTTATTAAATCTATATTTCATCTGATTTCAACAAAAAATTATGTTGATTTGGATCTATCACGGACAACTATTGAGTTTTAATAGGTTGCTATTGGTGAAGAAATTTGGTATATGTAGTATGATTTTTTAAAACTCTTATGATTTTCTTCCTTTATGTAAGAAATTAGGGGATGAATTGAAGGTTTTTAGGCTAGGGATTTGGACACAGAAGGTTCATGTTTTGACTAATAATCAGATAAATCTTGTCATGGGTGAGGTGAATCTTATTTAAGATATATTCTATAATGTGAATTGAAATGGACCTATTATCAGTTTTTTTTGGTTTTGTTTAACCAAATATTTAATTAGGTTGATGGTACTATAATTGTTAAGAGGAGGAAAGGAGGTGTCAAAAAAACCAGTGATTAAACACTTAATCTGACAATCGTTGAAATTTAGGATAGATGGATATGTTATCAGAGAGTGGAGTGTTCACCAAAGGCTTTGGTGACTTTGGGTGTCAGAGATACATTGGAATATTGGGTTGAATGGGTTTTTGTATTTGATATATGAGTGGTTCTATCTATATTTACAAAGGAAGAATAAGATTATTTTCAATTTGATATAATCATAAATGTATCATAGATTATATATTCTATATCTGTTTAGGGGATACCTACACATCTAATTCTAATGTGGTGAATGTAGCCACTCCTGTTAATCACAATGCTGAAAAAGATACTTAGTGATTGGATTTGGAGTATACAAACACATAGCCTCATTTAACGGGGAGTGGTTTCCTTCAATTTGGTGGTTATGGTTTGTTAGAATAAGACCCAAATGGTGACCCTATTGCTTATTAACAATAAAATAAATTTCAAGAGGATACATAGAAATTGTAAATCTCTTCCTGAATCTCGGTCATGTGGAAGAAGGACTCTGATGATGAAAAGGGAATGGAATGAACCCATTTTATTCCTATGATTAGAATAAATACTTACTCCCAGGATACGATAGCATAAGGAAGGAACAATCACATTTACATTGATTGTTTCATCTCATCCCCCGAAGAGAAGACAACAAAATGACCACGCCAATATGATAAAGTCTGTGACTACCAGATCCTCACAGATGGTGTAAAAATGATCCAACACTAATATTCTCAAGACCACCAATAATCATTACTCACAATATAAATGGGAAAATGTTGAATTGTATTGTTATAAAGATGAGCCATTATACAATGATATATAATTTTGTTTATTATAGATTTGGGAAAGGTTGTATTCCTCATTTTTTTCCTTATTGGTTTCTTTTTCTTCTTTTTGATAATGAATTCTAGAATTTCCTTGAAATAATTCCTAGGATTTTATGTTTCAAAATTAATTATTTGATTCAATGAAATTTAACATGGATATTACTCTGTGGTAAAAATTACTATAAAAAATCACTTTCTTTAGTGATAATTAATTTTTTCTTGAAACAATAACATTATTGTTATCATCTTTCATTAATAATTAAATTTCCCTTCAATAATCCCATTCTTGTATAATGGATATGATTGATTCATAAACTATATTCCATTACTAAAAAATGTATTTACTTTTTAATTTATTTTATGGATAAGGAAAATAATTACAATCTACATTATTTCATAAATATAGAAATTTGATGGCAAGGAATATTATTCTTAGATTAAATAAATTAATTGAAAATTGAGGATTTATTTTGAAATAAAGATATTTGTGGGACCCAATTAGAGATAACCCCTAAATGAATCAATAGGTCTCATGAGACAAATTAGTTTTCCATATTAAAATTTATTCTTCATGTATTTTTAATCTATCTTTATAAATGATCATTATGATAGTGGTATCCTTATTCATTAGATCTTCAAGTGCAATAATTATGTATTTCATTTATTTAAAATTAATTTATTATTAATATCCATGATTGTTTTGCATTGATATTATCACATGACTAATTTCATTCTTAGTTATTAATAAAATGACATGTGTTTTCAGTTATTTACCATGAAATATTGATTAAGCCTTAACTTACAATGATAGTCAAGTTATTTAAATTGAATTTTTGTTTCATTATTTACCTTTCTATTCTAATTGTACCTAGTGATTATTTATATCTTTCACTATACATAATCCTTACTAGGATTTTACGTTAACCGTTATTTTGATTATATTCCCCATGATATGATACACTGATATTTGAATGATTTTTCAAGAATTTAGTTGAATTAGATTTGTTATGTATTTTGTTTTATTGTCTATTACAAATGTAAAAATGGTATCATGTAAGTATCTGGTCCACCATAACTACTAATCTAACTAGATCATTTGGATTTGACACTTTATATTTATATAAGTCTACTAAAGTATGACAACAGATCCATGATACTGGATTCGTGCTCTAATTTTCATAGAGGTTGAATTGGACTGAGATGCATTGATACAAATTATTCATGGAAAATAATATCCTCCTTGGAATCTAAAGTATCTAGTTCGTAAAAGTTCTGTGGAGATCGGTCAAGGATTTTCAGTGTGGCATGTTAAACGAGATGAAAATTAAGCTACATATTTCTTTTCATGAGGGTGAAATTCACAAGACCACATGATTTCCTATTCTAGTCTGGGCTCACTACCTATGGAATATAGACATGTTGTCCAAGTGTATTCCCTTGTACTCCACTATTTTAGACTTCCATTAGATTTTATGGTTTGATGGGTGGATTCCCATATTTTTAATAAATAATCAATTACCGATCAATGAAAAATATAAAATACAGAATATAGATATATGATAGAATTTGAGGTAAATTATATAATTAAATTATATAATTTTTTAACAAAAATATTATGTATTTTTCCTAGAAATAAATCCATATCTATATAGTATATTTGGTTGAGATTCTAGTATAGAGACACCTAGTGATAATAATTTTAAAATGGGTGCCCTGGGCATGACCCGATAATCACCTGGTGGAAGAAAATTTGCCTTACTGTGTAACCGGTATGACAATCCCATGGAATATGCTTAGGATAATTCAAATTTTATGTTTGAAAACATATATATCCCCAAAGAAACCATTTTTGTTATTATGATATTAATAATGCAAAAATTTTAATTAATGTCAACTGTAACACCCTATTTGGAATTATAAATTATCATATAAATTTCATAATTTTATGATCTACTTAAGTATTTTATATATTACAAAAAATGGAACATTGATAGACACAGGTTATCAATTCTCATCGCAAAATTATATATTTACATAATATGGAATCCAATATAGAGGATATTATAATTGGGGAAATTATGGATATATTAGGGTAGGTTAATCATGTTAAAAAATGAAACTTTCTTATATGGAGAAAACTATTTTTCCATATTGAGATTATTCAATGTTTAATAATTTTATTTATAAATCCCCCTATATTTTATGGGAATTTTAATACAATTGAAGATGATAAATAGATTAATTCTCTCAAGAATATATTTTTGTCCATGATATATAGTGAAAGGAAAATGGATATAATTTCATTATATTGTATCAAAGGTGATGTACTTAAATGGGGGGTCATTGATCTAGAATACTATAGAGGAAGAGGATATAGAACTCATGGAATTGAAATATTTTAAAGATATATACATTGAAAATTATTTCCCATGAAATCAGTAGATTTATTTTAGAGAATGTTACATATATTTTACAAGTGGATGAATACAATGATTTGGAGTGTGAAGCATCCATAAAAAGGATATCTAGTCACATTAGCCTCATCCCAGTTGGTGAGGACTCATTAAGTGCTTCAAGAAGACCCAGGATAAAATCCAGAAGGAGGATAATTTTCGGGTACTGTATCAGTACTGTAGCAGGTTATGTAGTAGGTACTATAGCATTACTGTAGGAAGAACTATGTAGATATGTAGCAGGTACTGTAGCGGGAACTATATCAGGCACTGTTTTGTACTATAGAAGCAGAAAATATTCCCCCTGTTTGGGCCTTCGGGCCACATATTTTGTCCCTATGTCTATTATGGCCTTAGGGCTACCCAGGCCTTCGGGTTAGTAAGGCCTTCAGGCCACCTCAAGCCCTATGGGCCACCTTCAGTGCAGATGTAAACCAGATAACCTATATTGGAACAAACTTCAGAAGGAGGAGGATGGTCCTTTCACCATAGCATAAGCTAAACAGATTGCAAGAATGAGAGGGTATGACACCTACCATTAGGACAATCTTGTGAGTGCTAGGAAAAACCTAGCCGAACATCCATGCAATGGTAGAGAGATTATTTCACGATTAAGATGCTATGGAGGAGCAATTCCAAGTATATATTCTAGGTTGTATGTACTGTTTGATGCCGACGGGCAATGAATTTCTCTATGGCCTACGGGCCATATAATACATAAGCCTACGGGCCTTGTAAGGGTTCCACCTCACCCCTTGAAAGGTGGATTATCAAAATCAATAAAAAATGAAGGCCTTCGGGCCATTGGAGGACAGGAATATATTGGTATTAAAAGATTTACATATGAATCAGAGTGTAAGATATTGGCCATTTTTTTGAAGGTATTAAGTGAGGTATCTATGGGTAACTGGTCTCTCAAACAATTTCATCATATGATTAAATTGTTGTTTGTTCCATAAAAATAGAGAGGGAATTCTCAAGGTCTTAAATAATGATAAAAATAAAGAGAAGAATAGGGCATCCTAAAATCATTAAATGATATTACATAAAATTAGAATAAGAATATTCAATAATTTTCATGTTGTGAAAAGTGTAGAAAAATCACTATAGAAAATTTATCATGGGATTGGGAGTTTTTTAGAAGTGAATTGTTATGGGTAAAAATGAATAATTGTAAAAATAGAACAGAGAAAAGATTTCAATTTAGTATATAAACTATGTAGAGACAGGAAACTATGAAAAAAAATTTAAAAACATCTTGGGAATCCCCCACATAATAATCCAAGGTGGGAAGTCCAAGATTATGTTATCACTACGGCTGAGGTGGATGTAACCAATGATATAGTTGTCGGTATATTATTTATATCTTGAAATTTAAAAAGATAAATTATTTTATTTTGGATACTCAAACTATTTTAACTCTACCGAAATGGATCAAAAAATTATATATTTCCCTTTTAATTTATAAAAGGATTTGGGTTAAAAAATCCTTATGCAAGTCTCACTACAATTATAATGCTTCTATAGTGTCCTATTATGACACATAAACATGATTTATTTTATATCATGGTTTTCATTACAATAGTTGAATTCGATATAATCATTGATATAGATTGGATTTCAAAATATTATACAAAAATTTCTTTTTTGACTTAGGAAATTATGATTTCTAAGGAAGACGTATAATTACTTTTATATAGAGTAAAGACTTCCGCATCTGAGTCATGAGAAGATCCACCTGTAATATCACTACTGGATGAAAATCTTATAGAAGAAGAGAAAATAAAATCTTGGGATGGTAAATGTATTTATAAAATTGTGGACGTACCTATTGTACATGGATACATTAATGTATTTAATAAGGAATATTTTGAAAAGACCCTAGAGAATGAAGTTTATTTTTCATTAATTTATCCCATAATACAAGACCAATATTAAAGAACCCTGATAGAATTAACACATTGGAATTAATAGAGCTGCAGAAAAAACAAGAGGAGTTGGGTGATAAGGGTATTATTTTCTATAGTGTTTCACCATGGGGATCCCTTATTCTGTTTTTAACATGATATATAGATAATGATTATTTTTGTTAATTATTGGGAAATCAATGTTATTATTATAAATAACAACTATACATTTCTACAAATTTATTAATTATTTAATTATCATCATGGATCCAAATATATTCAAATGTTGACCTTTCTTCTCGGTATTATTATTTCTGTGTAAATAATGAAGAGATCTCAAATATAGCCCTTCTAATGATGTTTGAGATATAGTAATTCCATTTGGACTTATAAATAGCGCCTGTATTTTTTGGATCTAATAAATAGAGTATTAAAAGAATATTTGGATTATTTTTTTGGTATTCATTGATGATATTTTGGTTTATTGTAAAATATATGGGGACGATGAAAATCACATATGGGTCATTCATGAGAATCCCAGAGAAAAATAGTACAATGTAAAATTTTGAATATTTTATTTCTATCATTATTAATTTTTTTTCGAGCTATATTATATCAAATGATGTAACATAGTAGATAATTGAATGAAAAACACATTTAGTTATTGACCTATACTAATAAACATAACAAAGATAAGTAGTTTTTTTGTTTGGAAGGTAACTATATTCAAATCAATCGAAAAATTTCCCAAATGGATAACCTGATAAAAAATCATACATCTAAATGGGATATGATTGTATGGAAAATGAAATGTGAATAATGAATTGATGATCATGGTAATAATGGTCCATACCCTAATATTGACTCTATGATATGGAAATGATGGGTTTGTGATGTATAGTGACGCATCAAAAAGGAGACATGGTTGTTTCTTATGAAAAACTGATAAAGTTATTGCATATTCAATAAAGAAATTGTTATCTCAAAAACATAATTGGTCATCCTAGGACCTTATGTTGGATGTTGTAATCTATTATTTGATGATTTGGTTACATTTTCTCTATTATCAAATATGTCTGATTTAAAGTGATCATAAAATCCTAAAATACAGATTAAAATAGAATTTCATTAATGTGAGGCAATGTAAATGGATTTAGTTACACATGTATTATGATTTCTCGACTCACATACTCCCAAGGAAAGATAATTAGGTACCCGATGCATTGTTTAATAAAGATAATTGAATTATTACGCAACTAAATATTAATAAAAATTTTATGTTTTTGAATTAATTAAATATTGTTATTGGAATTATTATGTAATGGGATACTTCATTCATTTTTATGTCATTATGAAACCATCATTAGTATAAAGGATAAAAAAGTTCAATCTAATGATAATATCATTTAAATGAAAAAATCTAGCAATTAGTAGGAATACGAATATATAATTTGTGATTTTGGTGTTCTGAAATTTGTAAATAGATTACGTATTCCATCCTTAACTGATCTAAAAAGGAATTTTTTGATGATTCTCATTGCTCAAATTTCTCAATAAACCTTTTTAGTGTAAATACACAAAGGTATTGAAGGGATCATATTTTTAATGTATAGCATGAAGCGGGAAACTTCTAATTATATGTCCATATGTTTCATTTTTCAACAAGATAGAAATATATTGATGTTTCCTAGTGGATACATGAAACATATTCCTATTCTTGTTTGAAAATAGGATGATATTACTGGTAACATTTTCATAGGACTACCAAAGACTCCAAGAAAGAATGATTTTATATGGGGTAATGTTGATCGCCTATCCAAATAAATAAATTTTCAGAATATAAGTGAAGATATAACTATTGAGATACTCAGAAGTCTCTATATTAATGATGTTTTAGTATATAATGGTGCACATATATAAATTATTTCTCATATTGAATCCTATTTTAAATATATTTTAATGAAGTGTCTTAAGAAGGTTCTTGGAACTGAGCTTTATTTGAGCACTTCAATCCATCCTTATACTGATGGACAATCCAAAAGGACAATACAAATGATAGAAGACATGATAAGTTCACTCAAACATAACTTTATGGATATGTGGGATCTGTATTAAAAATTTTAAAAGTTTTCCTATAACAATTTCTTCCATTAATGTATTCATATGGTGTTGTATGATGCATTATATGGAATAATATTTCATATTATAACTTTATGGGATGATTTTGGATAAAGAAAACAAATAGGTATTTTTTTAGAAAAGGAAAAAAAGGTAATGTCTATAAAAGATAACATTAAAAAAAGATTAATGTTTGTAGAATTGTTTTGAATATAATTTAAAGACGAATTTGGAATTCTATGTGGGAGATCATGTTTATTAAATGTATCTTAATTTAAGTGTTTTATATGGTTTGTTAAGAATGGAGAGCTTATAAAATTTTTATGCCCTTTTAAATCCTTGAATGAATTGGAGTTATTTCATATCATTTTAATATTCCATGAAATATCTCAAAAGTACATGATGTGTTCCCTATATCATTTTTAATGAAGATTATGCACGACCCAACACTTTCCCCCACCTTTGTGGAAATTGTTTCAGAATGCGATCTATATTATTGGCAATAACCCATCTAGATTATTGATACTATAAAATAAGTATCGATGAATCCGATGAATCATATCGTAAAGGTACTATAGAGAAATCAATAGAAGGAGGAAGAAACTTGTTAACCATATGAAGTTATAAATAAAAACTACACTCATTTGTTTTGAAGGTCATAACCTCAATATTTGGAGGGTGAAATTTTCATAGGATGTGTAATGCAACACCCTAGGACTATAAAATACATTTATTTTAGTATAAATTCAATTTCTTATATATCTTTTGATGCATGAAATACTACATTTAAATGAAACTCAATAAAATTGAATTATAATTAAAACATAACCATTAAAACCTAGAAGTATAATTATTGATTATGAATAGGAATAAATAAACTATGAAACATATATAGTTTCATCAAGTAATTTTTTTTATCTATTGATTCTAAATGGAAATAATAATCATTTGGATGAAAAAGAAATGTGTTTTGAAAAACCATTTTTTTTCTAAATGGTTGTTGAGTCATGATTTGAAAAAATAATTTAAAATTAATAACTGTCACCTATATTAAACTTTTTTCTAAAATGAAATTAATTTTTGAAATAAGAAAAAAATATCAATGATTAATAATTTGGTATTTTTTAAAAATGATTTATTATTTAATGGATAGTGAAAATAATGAATATTTATTGAAAAAAACATTTTAATTTATATTATTTATAAACATAAAAAATATTTTAAATTAATTTTAAGTTAAAATTAATTAAATTATATATTCATTAAACCAATTAAGGTTATTTTAAACAATTTCATTTTAAAGTTTGATATAAAATCATTGTAATTTTTTGAACATTTTTTAATTTAAAAAACATTCTCATCATGTATGAGGGATTAATTTCAAATTATAATTTAACATTTTAGTGAATGGAATTTTTATAAAATTATTCCATATTTAAAATTGGGATAATTTAAATTATATTGATAATTTATATTAATTTCATAACATAATAAATATTAAAAATAGTAAAAATTATTTTCAATTATTAAGGTTATAATTGATTTATCATGACATAAATGTAAAATATAAGGATTAAAATGATCTAAAATAAAGTCTAAAATATATTTTATCATCGTATTTCAACATTATGATTTTTATTTCTATATAACAATCCATTTTTAACCCTTTTATACAAGGGAAAAACATGTTTACACCATCTTATTTCAAAAAACAATAATAATGTCACTCTCCTCCATTATAAAAGGACTTCCCTATGTTCTCCTCTTCATAGTGTCAAACCTCTTTAGGATAATAAATAACAAACTGGCTTCTCAAAATCCATCATATCGTCATTTAATCCATATTTTTGGATTAAATACTACCTAATGAGTTATTTGTTTCTATCCATTCGAGTTTACCCGATGAATAAGTAATGTCCTTTAGCAATCATTTATTTTTTATTTCTTCCTCCACCACGTTAAATTCTTATGAAACTGTGAATATTTAATATAATCACTATATTAAATATAAATATACTTTATTCTATTAATATCATGAACTAAACCCATCCCCATTTCTATAAATTGGGATACAAAGTCCTTATTCATGTGTATGGAAGTCTATCACCCCATGAATCAATGTCATTCATTTTTTACATCTCCACCTACCAAGGATGGGAATGATGATGGATATAAAGTATATATATAATATTTATAACATAATTAAAACACTTTACTCATTATATTATACACCCTTTTTTAGTTTTCATTCTACATGGGATACAATATCGTCCCTCATCTTTAACAAGGCTACATCCTTATGAAGCGAGGGGATTCCTCTTTGACAAACACTTTACATGGAAGGAGAAAATGGTAATTTTAGTTAATATTTATTAAATAAATGAAATAATTATCATAATCATGAAATTTATATCAATATTAAAAGATAATATATCCTTTTTAACATCATTTGACTCACTAAAATATGATAACATTATTCTTTCATGTGTTGACTACCAACTTCACAAAGCGATGCGACTCTTTCTTCATCAGTACACCATGTGGATGACATATATAAGTATATATAATGATATACTATTATATATATGATATTATAATAACTATTTATGAATAATATATTTCATAACTCCTTTCCAAAATGTTCTTTGTATAATAGAAATGTTATTCTTGCATACATACGACTTACCGTGTTAAGGATCATAGAGTACATCATTTCTAAACAAATGTATTTCATAATTGTTATTTTGTGAATAATTGATGTATAAATATAATAATTATTTTATTAATATCATTCTATATATGATAAAATTATATAATATACACATGGACTAAATCTATCATGAAGATGGTAAAATGAGAGAACATGAAAACTAACACCTAAAACAATGAATATAATGAATGTTTAATAATGAATGTTTAGTATGTTGTCATAGAAGAACTATATAAAATACTTTAAATATTAATATGGTTATATTATATAATAATAACATTTTTAAAACCACTATATAATTGGTTAATTTTTTTAAATCCAAATGAATCATACGGTAAGGGATTTCATCTCAATATCTCTTTATTGGGTCATATTATAATATTATCCACAAAATTTTACTCATATGGTCTATATAATGACAATTTTACATGTAACATCATTAATAATCAATAATTAATGTTATTTTATGTTGAATTTAATTACTTCATCCAAGTAGATTTGAATTTAAAATTACCAAGTGGTAAATGTTATCTTACAATCTCACTTTATTTTGTGATTGTTAACCTTCACATTGAATTTTAATTTATTGTTGAAAAATTTCATTGTAAATTAAATTAATATCAAACATACATATAATTTTATTATGTATATAATTTTCTTATAAACCCTATATTATATTCACTTATGGTGTTTACATTGATTGTTATTTGATCAATTAGGGAAATTTTGATAAAACATATTCATTATTTAATGAATATTTTTATGGTAATTAAAATTGTTAATGAATTATGTAATGTATTAAATATTAGATTAATTATTTGGAAATTCATATTTTCTTTGGTTCAAGTTAAATATATCCCCAAAATGAATTAACAGGTATCAGGAGACAAATTTGTTGGCCAAAATAAACGGGATTTTATCAGTGGTTTTAAAATTTCATGGGGATAGATCATTATGGTAGTGGTATCCAAATACATGACATAATTAGTTCTAATAATTAAAATTTCCATAATTTAATTTTTTGTTTATTATCTATTGAATTTATATAATGATATTATATCTGGATTCAATTAAATAAAATTATTGATTAAATATCCTAGTTTTCAGCTATTTACCATTCATAATTTGTTATACCTTATATTATTCTGATATTCATTTTATTTACACCGATTTTTTGTTCATTTATTTAACATAACATTTTGATTATGATTATTGATTCATGATAGGTTCAACTATTTACAAACATTACAGTTAATTTGATCTCACCCTTATATTTTTCATTTCCCCAATATATGAAGAACGTATATTTGAATGAGTTTTTATTGATATAGTTCATTTACTTTTTTTATTTATTATTTATTATATTCCATTAAAAATTTAAAATGGGTAATATATATATATATCATGTTCTATAAAACTGCTAAAATAATTTTTCACTCTGGATTTGGCCCTTTGGGTCAATGATAATGTAAAATATAAAAAGTTATCAAATCTAGATTACTCTAGTTGGGGTTGATACAAAACTTACCAAGACATTATTAAAATATTTGAAACCAAAAAATAATTGAAATAAATGCTCTTAAAATTAAACATATCCTTCCTTGTAAAATATTATTCATTCCTACAACAATATACCATAATATATATATACTATAATCATATATTCACAATTACATACCCTTACCAAAACCATTTGGTTATACAGTATATTACACCACCATGATATTATAAATTCATATTAATATTAACTATATATTTAACCCCATAATGTTATTAACCACAATTTTATCATTTTAAACACTAAATACTATATATCATAATCCCAAAAATGATACAAAACCCTCAAAAAGTATTATGAAACAATTATAAATCCCCATGTTACCAATTATTATCTAACTTACTACATCAATAAAAAACAACCATTTATTATCTTAATATAAGGGTTATATTAAACATAAAAGTTATCCTAAACACAATGACTTGTTTTCCAATTGTTATTCCAAAAAATAGAAACATGACATAAGAACAATTTCCAATTTAATTTTTACCATGTAATATAGCTCACCATATTATTAAATTATAAATGCAGAAGAATATTCCTTATTTGTATCAAATATTCCCCCAAAAATATAGATTATACTAGAATATAATAGATTAATATCAATCACTAATAATAAATTAAATTTGTTTAATACAATATCAATATCACTAGCTTAGGTAAGACTATAAAACTCATATTTACATCATAATATCCATAAAATAAATTTAAAACAATTTAATTGAGATCCCTTAATACATTATAAGTAATAATGTTATACCGATACATGAATATCCAAAATCATTTCCACAACTCTATTTCACACATACATTAAAACTAAAAATGATGATGATGACATAAAATATATGAATATGAAAACTATAATATGAATATTTATTCCCTTATAACACATTGATTTTTGACATATGATATTTTCATATCAACCTTTGACTCTCTTTGTTCATTCCTAAGTTATCATGTGTAATTTCTTATATTAAGTTTTTTACCCTAATCTATTATAATTGTACATAAGTCCTTCATAATGGTTTATAATGGAAATGTGAATACCCAATGAATATCCCCAAAATTTCATTTCTATGTGTGTATCCCTAGATCATATCATAAGTCATCATAATGATGTTTGGGTCAATGAACATTGATCCTATTTTGGGGTAATTTTTCCTAGTTGGATTAATGAGACAACCATATCCACTTTTTTTGTATCTAGAGAGGGAAATATTTCAAGGGAAAACAACATTTTCTATATATTACCAAAATAACTAAATATTATCAAATACATAGACATATTCCTTAGTTGTTCACTACGGTTCTCTAACCCGAATCCCCAAATAACATCTTCATTATTACCTTAATATAAAATCAAATGATATTACAATGGGTTAGATAAACAATTGAATCATTGATAATCCTAAACATTTATATCATTAAATTATCCTAAACAAATATCCTAATCAATAATGATATATATACATTTCCTTTGATACCAATTTTGAAACACCAAAATCACAATCTGGGATCTATTTCCCATAATCAAATACATTTCATTACATTGTCAGTACCATAATTAAAACACTAGATAAAACAATCCATAATTTTGAAATAAAAATTACTATTATGTCTCTTACATTTGAATGAAATTTTAAGGATTAAATATTTAGATAGTTAAAACACAACATGGATTGATAAAAATCTAATTTTATAAATCAAATCATCAATTATACAATTATTTGTGAAAAAACGAAATTCAAGAAAATTAGTTATTATCTTCAACCAAGTATTTCACACATGATATACTTCAGATCAGGTCACTTATACTGCATTCAACATAACCATTTAAAATAGAACAAATAAGAATGGGAGAGATCAAATTCACAATAAGAGAAACACATAACTGAATAAATCCTGGTATATGAAGACATAAATATTATTTCATGAATAGGTAAAAAAATTTATCCATAATTAACATGAAACTGAGAACATGGTAAATCCATGATATAAATGATAACAGGAATATAAATAATAATAATATCATAATGATGGAACATATTATCGGACATTAAAATCCTAATTTCATTGTCTTTGGTCAAGTATATTTACATTTTTTTCCAAATCATGGTTAATAAATCATACAATCAAGGCATTATACCAAGAAAATGTCATGTCATGGGGAGAGGAATTCACCGAAACCCCACCTATATTATCTCATGATACATGTTGATACATCTATTGTCCATATAATATCATTCCCCACCAATCACTATTTTAAATCCAATTAATTTAACATATGAATAAATTAATAAGTAATATATCATAAACCATTAAAATAATAATTTGTAAAGAAATATGGACAGACAGAATTCCAATACTCATCCAAATGTCAATAAAAAATATAACCTCATTAGAACCCATACAGAGGAAGAAAGTGGGTGGATTAATATATAACCAACCTTGAAAATATTTATTACTTTTAAAATAATAACATATGAAATTTTAATACATGTCCCCATGTCAATAAAAGAGATAACCTGGTTTTAACTCATTTGGAGGAAGAATGTGGATTGATAAATTATGAATAGTAAACATAACAAAAATAATTTTTATTGGAATGAATGTACTTTTCCCCAAGTCAATATAATATGGTATATTATTGTTGGACATCGTCCATTCTGAGTCACTTAAAATGTGATGTTTACACCATATAGATTAATGGATGTACAACTGAGACACCACATAAATAACATGATTGTAATATATATAGAGAAATAAATTTGGTGGTTAAAAAATAACATATCCCAAGTAGATAGAAATATTTTTAAAATGGATTATATAGTAGGAATACATAGCCAAAAAATACCATTATATAATAAAAAATAATCAAAAAAGGGTTTAATGTATCAAACGTATATGTAATGATGTACAAAAACTATTATTACTCAACAAATTAAAATTTTGAAACCAGAAATCATCATGACATAGAAAAGGACTAAATCAATAGCCTCTGGAACATGGGAACATGGTTTTTCGAGTAATCCCCATGAAATAATAAAATAGAATCCATCTAAATTACATCAATTGAACACTATACAAAGTGAACATGGTGTATGAATTGTATTCTGTCTCATGGAATGAGATTTCAGACCAATATAAGTGCTATGAATTATAATTTTTCAAATGTGAAACCCATCAAAATAATTATTGATACTGAATATAAAATGTTTTTATTTAATGATAATTTATTATATGATTTCTGAAATAAGAAATATATTCACCTCATAAATAAAGTTACTTGCATAAATACAACACATGTCTCAAAAAAAGCGATATTGAGAGGAAAACCCTTGTCTGAATTCTTGATTTACATGAATGTAATTCAACCACCTATATCAAAAATATATCCATCATCAAAAAGAAATTAATAACATTAATAAAATTCATTTTCATTCATACTCTTTATAAGTATTCTTTCTTTAAATGAATTCATCTTATTTTCCACATCAAGTGTTAATATTTTTGGTCACTTATACTAGTTTCATGATTGATGTGTATATTTTTATTATTCATTCAAATAACATTATTAAAATCTCATATTATATAAATTTTAATATATTTCAAATTATTGTTAAAAATTTTATAATTTTATGTCATGTATTTTTTAGTTATGAACCATGATATTGATCATGATTTTGTGATTCTTACATAACTAATGATTTTTTCAGAATTCACGAGTTAAATGTTGATATAACATCACCATAACAAAATAATAATTATAAAAATATTTATATAATAGTATAACATTAATTAAATTCTCATATTTATCCATGCCATAAGTTCAATATGTAGTTCAATTAACTATTTAATCTAACCCAAATCTGATCATAGTATGATTTAATAAAGGATTATATAGTGGTTTATATGTAATATGATTGTAATAAAATCATAATGATTTAATTTGGTAATTTCTTGTGTGATATAAAAAAATCATAGGGAATTATTTACATAAATTATGGATACATAAACAATACCCCTTTTGGATAAAAAATAACATTTTTTTCACACATATTATAAAAATAATTAACGACAATTGCTTATTTATCAAGTCATTAATAAGTGATTTAAACATTCAAAACATAAAAACATTCTATAATAAATAATATGTACCATTAAATAAAATCCTTAAATAAATACATTCATGGTGGTGAATGAAAAATAGAATAATACATCATAAAAGAGGTATTCCACAAAATGATCAAATAATGGGTCTGTATTTATTAATGCATAAGGTATATGAATAAATAATGAACAAAAACATAATATATTAACATTAATGTATATATATGATAATAATTTCATTATATTAGTGTCTATTTCATAAATCATATATAATTAATTTAATAAGAAAACAGTGTTGATTATAATACTCACTTTGATGACATGGATTTCCCAGGAATATCTTCATAAATTCGATGGGAATATGATAAATCTAATTGAATAGTTGATTATTTTAATTGGATTTGTTTCTATGGATATTAATGTGGTATAGATTCAAATATAAATTCAAAGGTAATGTGTTTATTGAAGTGGTTAAGATATAACCCATTGTAAAAGAATTAACATGATGTTTTGAGAACAACTTTACATTTTTCAAGAATTTTATGACACTATTCGAGGGTAAATGGATAATAAGATTAAAATTGTGTATGGGAAACATATATTGGTCAAAAAATATTAACAATTCATTTATATGCATTTCATTAACTATTTTCTAACTTTTAAAATCAATTAAACTAAATTTACCCATTTAAATTTTATGTTAGTAATTAATACGAAAATTTATTAATACATCTTAATGAAAAATACTATGATTGAAACGTTTACCATATTATTTACGGAATATTTAAAATTTGAATATAATTTTATAAAATATTATTTTATAAAGGTGTGATTTTTATAAATAAACATAATTAATAACATTAAAAGCATTATTAGAAAATAATATTTTTAAGACGTAATTTTAAATATAATAATACATTATCCAAGTAATCAATTTCAGTTAAATTAATTAATTTATAATGAATTAAATAATAAGAATTATTCTTCCATTTAAATCAAATTCAAAACCCAATGTTTAAGACAATTCATTTAAAGAAAATATTGAAACAATGTATATTAATGTAAAATTTTAATTAGATATAAAAAGGATTCCCATTGGTTCATATATTTATAATAATATGTTAAAATAAATAATTTTAATCCTAAAATTAATATTTTATTACTTAAAATCTTTTAAAAAGCTTTTATTTTATTCTCATATTGAGTTAAAATTGATGAAATTAGAATTTTTGTAAAACCCACATTTTTTTGACAAAAAATCAATAATTTTTAAAATTCTCAATACTCAATAAATTATGATAAGAGGAATTACAATTATTTTCATTATTATATATATATATAATTAAAAATATAATACATTTAATAATTTATTATAATAATAAAATATAATAAAAACCTGTTTTTATCAGAAAATGAAAAGTTAAAATATTGATAGATATTATTCTTATTTAATATCATTTACAATATATGTTATTATTTAAGAATTATTAATTTTTAAAATATTATATAATTAATCATTAGTTTCCTGAAATTAATATTTTTATCTCATAAAAAATCTCATTTAGATAAATACTTATGATGATAATAAAATATCTTTTATCAATTAAGGTAAAAATTATTAAATCACAGTCACATTAAATGTTTTATTTGTTTTAATTTTATAATTACATAATATAGAGGTTACTCATAATCATTACTACAAATTAAAAAATTGTATTAATATTCATATTTAATTTTTTATATTTTATAAAAATATATCACAATTTCGTTTAAGTTCGGTGTTTCGTGCGTGGCATACCATCAAACAATTTAATTTACTTAATGGTAATCATATATTTAGATATCATATTGATACATTCCCCCTTCCGCTTTAATATATTGAAACCTAAAAATTTTGATTAATACCCAAAAAATATAAGGGTATTAATAAGTAAGACATATATATAGGTATCCATATTACTAACATAGTGAAGGCTAGGAACATCAACTGTAAGAATATATCTATATTGAGTTTCATCCCAAAAATTTGTGAAACAATCAATCATGAATTTGTTTTAAGACCTCTTTTTTTTCAAATTTAGTTCATATTTATACATTTAGGGATATATGATAAAATATTTGTAAGAAATATGATGTCATACTTTTGTAATTATATGAATAGAAATTCACCTAAAATGATATATCATACACAGTAATCCCTCTTCCTTCATACATATTCAACTAGGTGGTACCAAAGGGATGATGAAGTCAATCGATGAATTCATTTTGCAATGATAACAATTCTAATAAGGCTTAGTGAGATAAAAATTTAGAATTATTTTTTCCCAGAGCAGAGTAGACACTTCCGCCACAATGGCTGGAAAGTTATAAAAAAATTCCATCACCTGCATCACTATAATCAATAGGTAACCAACATACACTTTTACTACATGTTTCACAATTTTCTATGCTAGCTTCTCCCTGAATAAATCTTGTATTATGGGCGGCGGTGGATAGATTCCCTACCATGTCTAGTCTTGGAAGAACATCATATGCACATGTTGGGCCTTAGAATTCCTAAATTATTTCCAAGATATTTTTAATGGTCTCGCATGTTTGGTGCATCAAATATAACTACAGAACTACTCTTACCCTCAGTGAAAAATGTTATCACAAATCTTTTCTTCCTCGCTATTTTATATTGATTCAGTTGTGGTCCTCACATAGGTTTTTATTCTAGTTCCCAAATGGAATAGTTATTTTTACCTTTTCTAGCTATAATAGGGCATGTATATAGCAATAGTACATGAACAGAGGATGATAATGTTGATTTGTTATTGACTTATACTATTGTATGTCAATTAAGATCTCATATTAGAGGGTGTTGGTTGTTGTATCGATCCTCATCAATTATTTTCTAATGAATATTTTGTGCGTATTCTGATTGTGATTCAGTGAATTGGGAGTCTATAGAAACAACATGATCAAATAAAATAAAAACAAGATTTATATCTTCTAAAAATGAAAATGGGATTTAAAAATTAATTTTCTTAGAAGTTTCATAAAATAATAAAATCATTACTGTAGTGGATTCATGATCATTGAAAATTTATTGGATACACTAAGTTTGATAGAGTTAAAATTTAACAAGGAATCCATAAATATTGAGAAGTGGAAATGTGTACCATCCTCCCATCAAGTTAATTTTAAACTTCGTGTAGTATTAGTATCATATTATTATGTTTTTTCCCTTAACATAGATGATATTTATGTTCATCATACTTGTAATAATAGAGATATTTTTTATTATATATCAATATAAATCATCATTATTTTATCATACTGAACATTCTGTTGGTATCTCTCACACTTTATAAGGGGATACTAAGCACGGAGATCCCAAATTACAATACAGTTTCATAAATTATTCAGAACAAAAAATTAATTTAACTCCATTCTCTCAAAATCAAAATTATAATTCTTCAAAATGCATTATTAAATTTTAAATCTATTTTTCGAAGTATCTATATACCCTAATCATATACTCATAAAAACATCCCTTTCCAAAAACCATTTGATTCCCCAAATAGAAAAAAATTATATTATATATTCCCATAAAACTAATCTGAATATTTAAAACTCATATTATATTATCAAATGTTATATATTGTCAAAAACTATTCAATATATATCACAATTTCCAAAATGTTATGATCTCCATAAAAAATTATCATGGTTAAACTGTCATGCCCCAACCCCAATTACCTAGAGTCGGTGCATTATTTTAATACATTTGAATGATTACAAGGAATCGTGTCCAAAAGGATCGATTATTTTAGTAGTCTTGGAAAATAGATTATATACATGAATGTTTCATTAAACCTTATAACATATAAAACAACATAAATAGTTATTTATTAACGCCATTATCCCTTTGTCTTAACCCTGCATATCAATCACAATACACTTCTTGGAATACTGGGAAAAATAAAACATAGAAATGGGTGAGCTTAGATGCTCGGTAAGGATAACAATACCGTAGACACTTTCACAAATAAGCATAAAAATTTAAGGAAATGTATAATAAAAACAAAACCCTTTTAAACATTAACTCCAGCATAATATGGCAAAACTAAAATGAATTAATTCCATTGACATATTCATATAGATATTCTACTAGTCTAACAATCACATGCTAAATCACTAACCACTTTGATAATGATTTAATGCATATTTCCAGACTATCATAACCACATAGTCCAGGCCTTGTGCCAAGAGTACAAATAATTTTTTTTCAAATCCTTGTGCCAAGACACAAGTTTGTCTCATGAGACCTATCGATGCAGTGAGGATCTATAGCGGGCTCTACCCATCACTTACTAAATCCATTGCATTTCTCATAAGAAAAGGTTTAATTATAACATAAATAGTCATATTAAAAATAGCATATGAAATGTCAATACATTATCCCTAAACCATGAATGGTATAAAAATAACACATCCATAGTCAAACATATCACAAAACCTTCAATAAAATATGATTGATTTTTATCATAATAAATCATATTCAAACAAGTTTAAAATCCATCAAAGGATGTTGACATAGATAAAAATGATTTGTAAAACTCTTTGAGAGAAATATCCCTTTTTCATGAAAACATTTTAAAGAAACACAATTTAGAAAGGAATACATCTAAAGATAATATTTAATCAAATTTTCCCATACCACATTAAATTCTTTTAAAGGAATTATCATTTTTAAAACATTCATATCCAAATAAATAAATCCTTAAAAACCATTTTGAAGACATGAACATTTATAAGAATGATTTAGAAGAATAAAATTATTGAACATTTGATATGACGTTTTTGTAAAAAATTTCCTTAAAATAATCCTTTTGAAAACTCTTTCCTGAAACATGGACATGGATAATAAATATGTCCCATTAGATACTTACGTTAAAACAACCTCAGATAGTAAAGAGATTATGAAATTAACCCTTACCAATTTGGTAAATTAGGAAACATACACCCCATGAAAGAGGTATCATAAAATAAATATGTAAATACACATAAATCAAACTTTATTACACAAAGAATAAAATTATGGGCAGTACATACACCACATAAAATGTACTAGTGTTAATATGGCATGCATCTCAAGGGGAATTAGGAGTGAGATGAAAACCCCTTACCATGTACTTTTTCTTGGTTTAGGGTAGGTAAACCTTCTGTATAATGGTGAAATAATAGTTATTAAATTATGCAATAATCATATACATTTATATGATATCATATATGATCTTTTAATATTTCTTTGTTAATAATATTTTAGTATTATCGTCGTTTCTGGTGTTAACTGATTCGTTTTCCTTTATAAGTTTTTTTACGTAAGCCGTGTTTGTTATGGGTAGGATGTATATTATTCATATCCATAATTATATTAAGTCTTTAAACAATATTTTAAACCATTAAATGAAAATTATTCTTGAATGGATACGATGGGGAATGAATCTCATTGTGTTCGTGGAGATGGTAGTCCATACGTACAAACGAGAAACAATATCATTCTTTTGATATTAATATAATATATAATTGGACATTATATCATATATAAAGAATCATTATAATTTTATACTCATTATTTACATAAATTACACATCATTATTATGCCCAACCTAATAATAATGTATTGAATAACAATTACACCACGGTGTGGAGACGGTAAGTCGTACGTACGCACGTATGGTTACATGTCATTCAAAGGATGGATAGAATACTGAATTAGGGTGTACCATATTTAAAATAACATCATATTATATATAAGATAGTGGAGTTATTATTTTATAATGAAAATAACAAATAAATTAGAAGTGGAAGAGGAAAGGAACTTTAAAGAGGGTGGTGAAATCATTACCTCTTGTTCAGGTTCTTCTTTTTGATTTTATCAAAATGGCTCCATAGGATGGATTTATGATAATACTAATGTCTCTATTCTTAAGGGAGAATTGTTGATAGTGTATTTGGATATGGTTTGGCCGAGCCAAATGGCTTAGAAAGTGTGAATTATAGTGATGGGGGAGTGCCCATTTATAAGAGGGGTGAGGAGAACCTTAGAAAAAACCTAAAATATTATTTTATAATAAATTTATGTTCAGATTATAATGGATAAAAATTTATTCATTTCGAGGATAAGGTGGTTATGGGTCAAAATCCACTCAACTAATAGGTTTTAGGCAGGTTTGTATAAATTTATTAACCTCATCCTTTAGTTTTAACTTTTAGTTAATTAGTTTGGCATTTACCATGCCTCTTTGTATTTTTATATTATATGGTTAATAATCTAACTATAAACATCCAATCGACCCCCAAGTGGTCCACTAATTATACCAAAATCATGATAAAAGTCCTTTGGTCGAACCTTATATTTTTAAAAATAGAATATCAATGTAAAGACCCGTAAAATTCAAGGGAAATTTTTTCTTAATTTTCTTTAGAATTTTACAAGAGCGCGGTTTCAGACGGCACCTGATTCCGAGGCCCGGAGTGCCCGGAATTAATTTCCGAAGTTTGGCTCGGGTACGTTCAGTGAACGAACGAGCGGGATTTCCTAACTTTTGATCCGCTGCTCGGAATTGAAATCCGAGGGCACCGATGAACTCGCAGCGCCGATATTCGCTTAAAGAGACCTTTTCGGGAGTTGTGTTTGTTGCGGGTTGAAAGTTAATTTTTGAGGTTTTTAGTTGAGTTAAATAAAATTTGTGTAGAACAAATTTTATTATAACTTCTTAAAACCTATCAAAGGAGGTTGGAAGTGGGACCCACACCCACTTAACCTCCCTTGGGAGGATTAAGTGTGGTGGGGCCCACACGAACCCCCACCTTTTCAACTCCCCACTCTCCCTCTTAATGGCTTGACAAGTTAACTTATATTTAATTATGCAATTCATGTATATTAAATAAGTGAGTTAATTTTGGAGTTATCCATTTTGAATTTCAAACCTTTGAAATTCTTGTGGTTAAGTTATGAAATAATATAAGTTAAGCTTATATTATTCTAGGAGTTTCTTTTACCCTTGGGAGGATTTCTTGAGAGCTTTGGAAGCTTTTCTTCTTCTTCTTCAACTCAATGAAGAACGCGAAGAACGTCGTTCTTCAACGAAGAACTTCTCCGCCGAAGAACACGATCCATCCGCGACGCCGTGTCCGCGACGCGACGTACTTCTTCCGCGTCATCTCTTCCGCGACGGTTTTCCGCGACGAACGCCTTCGATAACGACTCTTCCTCCGACGTCAAAGGAATCGACACCGATATTCCACGACTCCGTCACCGTGCGACTATCGAGGTAGAGATTCTTGAGTTCGTTGTTCTCTTTATAATTTGACTTTCCTCAAGACTTGACGAGGAACACCCTTTTTCCGACGAAGAACGCCGCACCGCTCTTCTTCGTCTTCGGTGTCAACGAGAGAGAACACCGCACCTTCCTCGGACAACCTTCGTCGGCGTACAAGGATTCGCCAACGACGTGCCTCTTCGGACGCGTCTCTTCGTCAACGGAATTGACGAACGACTACCGCGACGCCCGATCTCCGCGACGTCGACTTCCGTGGACATAGTCAAATCCTCGAACTTATACCCGAGGTAGGGGATTGTTGTTTCATTCTTAAATTATTCCATTTCTTGAACATGGATCTGGCATGTCTAACATGAGGCTTGAAATGTTCATGTTGAGTTTTTATTTAACGTGAGGGGGGCCGGACCGCATGAACACGGCCGAACCCCCCTCCAACGTTTATGTTGATTTTATCTTGCGGGAGGAAGCAAGTGGCGTGGTGCCGTCGCACCACGCGGATGAACGTGCAAATATCTTCGCGATGCCGTCGCATGCACCATGGTAGAAACAACAGAAACGCGACGCCGTCGCGCCGCGTTGGATGATTATCAAAGCACGGAAAAGGGGCGCGGTGCCGTCGCACCGCGCCGGACGACGAACTCCGCGGCCAGTTCCGGGCCGCGGCGGGACGAAGAGACCGCGGCCGGTTCCGGGCCGCGGCGGAAGATAAGACCGGCGGCCGGGCCGCCGGCGTCAGAAGCCGAAAGGGGGACCGGAATTTCCGGTCCCGTTAGAGAAAACCGGCCGGCCAGCTGGCCGGCCGGATATCTTTAAAACCGGGGGAATTAATCCCCCGGCCACCTAATATAAAACCCCCCTCTTAATAAGGGGGGCGGATCTTTAAAGGAGGGGGGGGGGGGGCAGCAGCCCCCCGGTTTGTTCCCAGCCGGCCCCCACGTGCGGGGGCCGTGTTTTATTTTTTTTAGCGCGGCACAAAGGCCGCGCGGCCACCCTATCAGCGGGGCTTGTCCCCCGCGTGCCGACCGTGTGCGGCCGAGCCGCCGCGGCACCCCGCCGCCATCGCGGCCCGCCGCCGCCGCCGCCGCCACCGCGGCCCGCCGCCGCCGCCGCCGCGCCGCCCGCCGCCGTCGCCCGCCGCCGCCGCCCAGGGGGGGGTCGGGCCGGGTCGGCCCGGACCCGGACCCCCCGTTTCGAACCGGAATTAGTTTTTGGCTCATAACTTGAGCCTCGGACCTCCGATCGATGAGCCGTCAGCGGCAACGCGATCCTTGGATCGAGACGGTCGTTTCGGTATATCGCACTCAAGGTTTCGGATTACTTTGAGTCTAGCCGGGTTGGTTCGTTCACGAAACCAACCGGGCCCTCGGAGCGGAAACGCTCATATCTTGAGCTACGGACGTCTGATTGACGTGCCGTCAGTCGCGTTGTGTTCCTTTTAGTGAGACGGATCTTTTGGCATACTCCGCCCGAGGTTTGGACGCAGGTGGAGTACGGTCGGGATGGTTTTTCCATAAAAACCAACCGGGCCCCGGAGACGAAAATGCCAATAACTCACAGACCGGGCGTCCGATTGACGCGCCGTCTGTTTCGTTGACTTCCTCTTGATGAGACGGAACTTTTGACATACTCCGCCCGAGTTTTGGATACAGTCGGAGTATGGCCGGGTTGGATTGTACTCGAAATCCAACCGGGCCCCTGGAACGGGAAAGCTGATATCTTTCAGACAGGACGTCCGCTTGACGAACCGTCAGCGGCGTTGGTGGTTACGTTGAGTAACGGTCCCTTGAGTATACCCTATGGGAGTTCGGGGTACAGTTGAGATACGGCCGGGATTGGTTTCGCTCACGAAACCAACCGGGCCCCTGGGACGAAAAGGCTAATAACTCACAGACCGGGCGTCCGATCGACGCGCCGTCTGTTGCGTTGAGACCCCTGTGACGAGACGGACCTTTGAGACACTTCTTCGTGGAACTTTGTGATACTTGGAGTATCGACCTGTAGCTCGTGGAGCGGACCCTCCCAGTGACGAGCATGCGATGTACGGAGACCGTGTAGCTGGCTGAGACCTGAAGACTGCTTGACCGACTCGACTTGGAGTGAGTCGACTAGCCCAGTGGACGGAGCACTACTTTCTGAGGTGCAGACCCATGGCGGACGGAGCACTACCTGTGTGACAGTGCAGACCCGCGGTGCTCGTCCGAAGAGTACCTCAGCAGGCTACTAGGGGGTGTGCACTACGGAGTTTGGGTGACATACCTCGGCGGGAAGCACTACTGTGTTTGGGTGGCTGGCCCGCAGTACTCGACAGGAGGAGTACTTCAGCAGTCTTAGGTTAGTGAGCAGTACCTCGGAGTCGTGACAGGACCACTGCACACTCCAGAGACGGAGCTCTTCAGCAGTTACGGTTTCGATAATGAAAATCCGGGTTTGAGCTGAGACTTTTGACCTTGTGTTTACCTCATGATTGAGATGGGTCACTTGCTAACTTTGGTATATGTATGGGCATATACCCGAGTAGTGGTTATCCGTCGTTTTCACAATCCTTGTGTTTCCTCGTGATTGAGATGGGTTACTTGATAACTTAGGTATATGTATGGGCATATACCTAAGTAGAGTTTATCTGTTGAGATCTTCTTGTGTTTATCCTTGTTGGTTTTAGTGAGACCTTGAGGGTCTCGGGGTCCCTACTGAGTATCGTTATACTCACCCCTGCACGGGCTATGCCCGCACCTCGTTGTGTTGGATGCAGACGACGGACAGTGCTGACAGAAGCTGAAGGTTCGAGGACTGGACGGTACCTGGAGGTGGACTATACGACGAGGCGGTACCCGGAGGTGGACCACTGGGCGGGACATACTCGGAGCGGATGGCGGAACCCGAGGAGCAGAGGAGCTATCTGTACCCACCCTTCAGGTGGGATTTCCAGTGGACATCTCAGCGTAGCATCTTTACTTTTCAGTCGCTGTTTTCCCTTTCGAGTTGTACTTTACAGTTGGGCTTGTATTTCCGGCCCCTTTTTACTTTTCAGCTCTTCTTTTTGTACTTAGTGTTTTACTTCCGCTTGTACTCTGTGGTTCTTGTTTTCTTTTATAAAGGCAATGCCTTCCCAGTTATCGGGATTTTACGCCTTTGGTGCTAGTCGCCAGCCCCTGGCCTATGGAAGGCGGGCTTGGGGTAGTCACGGCACGGGCCCCGAGGACGGGTCGTGACAAATTGGTATCAGAGGAGTTCGGTTCTACCGCAGAACTTATGACTCTGATGTTTCTTTCTGTGAAGCAATAGTGTTGAGAGTACCGAGTGTGGTTTTCAGTTCAGGGAGTCCAGTGTTGGTGCGGGCGGCCGACGTATCTATACACCAGGACCCTGACAACTGATTTCCGACTTTGTGCACGAAAACACTAATTGCGTGTGAGTTTTCAAAGGTTTTTCCCCTTAAAACAGCTCAAACCAGGTCAGCTCACCAGGTATAATCGTTTGATCGTGTTACGTTGTTTCTTTCAGGATGGCCCCACGACGGCAGCCAGCTAGGGTTCCGAGAATCGAACGTGACGACAGCCCACCGAGCGACGAGGCCTCGGTGCAGGGCCCTTTTCCAGTAGTGGAACCGGCGGTAGCTCTACCCGCCGAGCCCCCGATGCTTCCAGCAGCAGCCGCTGACGATGCACGTCGCCTCAGCGCACTGCATGAGTTTCAGCGCCAGCGACCGCCCAGGTTTCGCGGGGAGACGGATCCCCAGGCTGCAGAGGACTGGCTGGAGGCAGTGGTACGAGTGTTTAGGCTAGTGAGGACACCAGCAGACCTCATGGCGATCCTCGCTGCGAGCCTACTACACGCAGCAGCAGGTAGGTGGTGGAGCCACTTGTTTCAGTTTTGCGATGAGATGAACTTCGCATGGGAAGACTTCGAGACCTTCTTCAGGGTGGAGTTTGTGCCAGTATCTCTACACCCCGAGCGTGTACAGGAGATTCTGCCTTTGCCGCGTGTTTTTCGATCAGAAGCCGAGTCATCTGTGGGCAGTAGACAGATAAAGCAGAGGTCCAGGAGGACCAGACCAGCAGTTGGGCGATCTCGAGTTTTAGGACCGGTGGTGCGGGGCACCCGAGGTGGGGTCAGAGCCAGGCGTGCCAGAAACGGACAATGTTACTCCTGTGGCGGAAAGGGTCACCTGGCACGTGACTGTCCGACTCCTCGATCCGCAGGCTTGGAGGGAGCCACCGAGGTTGAGGCAGCGACAAATGCTGGAGCTCTGGGAGCAGGTGGACAGGGGAGGAACTAGTGGATACGTCCCTTGTACTTCTAGTTCCATGTTGATGTTGCTTTTGTGTAGCGTCTTGTAATATGAGCTGCAATAATAAAAGACGTATCCTTTGTGATGTTTTCATTCCTGTCCTCTTTTGTGATGTTACTAAGAGGTTCCAGTTGACTGTTGACTTGACCCTCACTTGTGAGACATCTACTGGAGGAGACCAGTTACCACACACTGATGCCGACAGTGTGACTCAACCCTTAGAGGCGAGAGTAACGGTTGGATATCTTAGTAGTAGCGTCGAGGCCTTACGACGTCATCCTTGGTATGGATTAGTATCATCCATGTTAGGATTGACTGTTTTAGGCAAAGAATGTGGTTCATCCAGGGGATGAGACCAGGTTTCTCTTATCGGCAAAGAAGAAATATCGCAGCTCTTATGGGACCAGAGATGGTCCGAGCCACGTCAGAAGAGGTCCATGTCATCCAGGAACGGATGAGGACAACACAGAGCCGGCAGAAGTCATATGCTGACAGGAGGCGGAGGCCACTGGAGTTCGAGGATGGCGACCACGTCTTCTTGCGGGTCTCACCTCGACGTGGTATTCGGAGATTTGGCCGAGGCGGCAAGTTATCTCCGCGCTTCATCGGACCCTTCCAGGTCCTCAGCAGGGTTGGTGAGGTGGCTTATCGCCTGGCTCTACCACCTCAGTTGCACCGGGTGCACGACGTCTTCCACGTGTCACAACTGAGGAGATACGTGCACGACCCGACGCACATCCTTGACGATGGGGCGACTTTTACGGAGGTCCCGGTGGAGATAGAGGATCGACATGAGCGGGTCCTTCATGGGCGATCGATTCCTCTTGTGCGCAACAGATGGCGGCACGGGAATCTTCAGGAGAGCACATGGGAGCGGAAGGCTCAGATGCGTGCTCAGTACCCTCTTTTGTTTCCCTAGTTTTGTTGTATCTTTACGGGGACGTAAATCCCTGAGGTGGGAGTAATGTAAAGACCCGTAAAATTCAAGGGAATTTTTTTCTTAATTTTCTTTAGAATTTTACAAGAGCGCGGTTTCAGACGGCACCTGATTCCGAGGCCCGGAGTGCCCGGAATTAATTTCCGAAGTTTGGCTCGGGTACGTTCAGTGAACGAACAAGCGGGATTTCCTAACTTTTGATCCGCTGCTCGGAATTGAAATCCGAGGGCACCGACGAACTCTCAGCGCCGATATTCGCTTAAAGAGACCTTTTCGGGAGTTGCGTTTGTTGCGGGTTGAAAGTTAATTTTTGAGGTTTTTAGTTGAGTTAAATAAAATTTGTGTAGAACAAATTTTATTATAACTTCTTAAAACCTATCAAAGGAGGTTGGAAGTGGGACCCACACCCACTTAACCTCCCTTGGGAGGATTAAGTGTGGTGGGGCCCACACGAACCCCCACCTTTTCAACTCCCCACTCTCCCTCTTAATGGCTTGACAAGTTAACTTATATTTAATTATACAATTCATGTATATTAAATAAGTGAGTTAATTTTGGAGTTATCCATTTTGAATTTCAAACCTTTGAAATTCTTGTGGTTAAGTTATGAAATAATATAAGTTAAGCTTATATTATTCTAGGAGTTTCTTTTACCCTTGGGAGGATTTATTGAGAGCTTTGGAAGATTTTCTTCTTCTTCTTCAACTCAACGAAGAACGCGAAGAACGTCGTTCTTCAACGAAGAACTTCTCCGCCGAAGAACACGATCCATCCGCGACGCCGTGTCCGCGACGCGACGTACTTCTTCTGCGTCATCTCTTCCGCGACGGTTTTCCGCGACGAACGCCTTCGATAACGACTCTTCCTCCGACGTCAAAGGAATCGACACCGATATTCCACGACTCCGTCACCGTGCAACTATCGAGGTAGAGATTCTTGAGTTCGTTGTTCTCTTTATAATTTGACTTTCCTCAAGACTTGACGAGGAACGCCCTTTTTCCGACGAAGAACGCCGCACCGCTCTTCTTCGTCTTCGGTGTCAACGAGAGAGAACACCACACCTTCCTCGGACAACCTTCGTCGGCGTACAAGGATTCGCCAACGACGTGCCTCTTCGGACGCGTCTCTTCGTCAACGGAATTGACGAACGACTACCGCGACGCCCGATCTCCGCGACGTCGACTTCCACGGACATAGTCAAATCCTCGAACTTATACCCGAGGTAGGGGATTGTTGTTTCATTCTTAAATTATTCCATTTCTTGAACATGGATCTGGAATGTCTAACATGAGGCTTGAAATGTTCATGTTGAGTTTTTATTTAATGTGAGGGGGGCCGGACCGCATGAACACGGCCGAACCCCCCTCCAACGTTTATGTTGATTTTATCTTGCGGGAGGAAGCAAGTGGCGTGGTGCCGTCGCACCACGCGGATGAACGTGCAAATATCTTCGCGATGCCGTCGCACGCACCATGGTAGAAACAACAGAAACGCGACGCCGTCGCGCCGCGTTGGATGATTATCAAAGCACGGCAATGGGGCGCGGTGCCGTCGCACCGCGCCGGACGACGAACGCCGCGGCCGGTTCCGGGCCGCGGCGGGACGAAGAGACCGCGGCCGGTTCCGGGCCGCGGCGGAAGATAAGACCGGCGGCCGGGCCGCCGGCGTCAGAAGCCGAAAGGGGGACCGGAATTTCCGGTCCCGTTAGAGAAAACCGGCCGGCCAGCTGGCCGGCCGGATATCTTTAAAACCGGGGGAATTAATCCCCCGGCCACCTAATATAAAACCCCCCTCTTAATAAGGGGGGCGGATCTTTAAAGGAGGGGGGGCAACAGCCCCCCGGTTTGTTCCCAGCCGGCCCCCACGTGCGGGGGCCGTGTTTTATTTTTTTTAGCGCGGCACAAAGGCCGCGCGGCCACCCTATCAGCGGGGCTTGTCCCCCGCGTGCCGACCGTGTGCGGCCGAGCCGCCGCGGCACCCCGCCGCCATCGCGGCCCGCCGCCGCCGCCGCCGCCTCCGCGGCCCGCCGCCGCCGCCGCCGCGCCGCCGGCCGCCGCCGCCGCCCAGGGGGGGGGGGGTCGGGCCGGGTCGGCCCGGACCCGGACCCCCCGTTTCGAACCGGAATTAGTTTTTGGCTCATAACTTGAGCCTAGGACCTCCGATCGACGAGCCGTCAGTGGCAACGCGATCCTTGGATCGAGACGGTCATTTCGGTATATCGCACTCAAGGTTTCGGATTACTTTGAGTCTGGCCGGGTTGGTTCGTTCACGAAACCAACCGGGCCCTCGGAGCGGAAACGCTCATATCTTGAGCTACGGACGTCCGATTGACGTGCCGTCAGTCGCGTTGTGTTCCTTTTAGTGAGACGGATCTTTTGGCATACTCCGCCCGAGGTTTGGACGCAGGTGGAGTACGGTCGGGATGTTTTTTCCATAAAAACCAACCGGGCCCCGGAGACGAAAATGCCAATAACTCACAGACCGGGCGTCCGATTGACGCGCCGTCTCTTTCGTTGACTTCCTCTTGATGAGACGGAACTTTTGACATACTCCGCCCGAGTTTTGGATACAGTCGGAGTATGGCCGGGTTGGATTGTACTCGAAATCCAACCGGGCCCCTGGAACGGGAAAGCTGATATCTTTCAGACAGGACGTCCGCTTGACGAACCGTCAGCGGCGTTGGTGGTTACGTTGAGTAACGGTCCCTTGAGTATACCCTATGGGAGTTCGGGGTACAGTTGAGATACGGCCGGGATTGGTTTCGCTCACGAAACCAACCGGGCCCCTGGGACGAAAAGGCTAATAACTCACAGACCGGGCGTCCGATCGACGCGCCGTCTGTTGCGTTGAGACCCCTGTGATGAGACGGACCTTTGAGACACTTCTTCGTGGAACTTTGTGATACTTGGAGTATCGACCTGTAGCTCGTGGAGCGGACCCTCCCAGTGACGAGCATGCGATGTACGGAGACCGTGTAGCTGGCTGAGACCTGACGACTGCTTGACCGACTCGACTTGGAGTGAGTCGACTAGCCCAGTGGACGGAGCACTACTTTCTGAGGTGCAGACCCATGGCGGACGGAGCACTACCTGTGTGACAGTGCAGACCCGCGGTGCTCGTCCGGAGAGTACCTCAGCAGGCTACTAGGGGGTGTGCACTACGGAGTTTGGGTGACATACCTCGGCGGGAAGCACTACTGTGTTTGGGTGGCTGGCCCGCAGTACTCGACAGGAGGAGTACTTCAGCAGTCTTAGGTTAGTGAGCAGTACCTCGGAGTCGTGACAGGACCACTGCACACTCCAGAGACGGAGCTCTTCAGCAGTTACGGTTTCGATAATGAAAATCCTGGATTGAGCTGAGACTTTTGACCTTGTGTTTACCACATGATTGAGATGGGTCACTTGCTATCTTTGGTATATGTATGGGCATATACCCGAGTAGTGGTTATCCGTAGTTTTCACAATCCTTGTGTTTCCTCATGATTGAGATGGGTTACTTGATAACTTAGGTATATGTATCGGCATATACCTAAGTAGAGTTTATCTGTTGAGATCTTCTTGTGTTTATCCTTGTTGGTTTTAGTGAGACCTTGAGGGTCTCGGGGTCCCTACTGAGTATCGTTATACTCACCCCTGCACGGGCTATGCCCGCACCTCGTTGTGTTGGATGTAGACGACAGACAGTGCTGACAGAAGCCGAAGGTTCGAGGACTGGACGGTACCTGGAGGTGGACTATACGACGAGGCGGTACCTGGAGGTGGACCACTGGGCGGGACATACTCGGAGCGGATGGCGGAACCCGAGGAGCAGAGGAGCTATCTGTACCCACCCTTCAGGTGGGATTTCCAGTGGACATCTCAGCGTAGCAGCTTTACTTTTCAGTCGCTGTTTTCCCTTTCGAGTTGTACTTTACAGTTGGGCTTGTATTTCCGGCCCCTTTTTACTTTTCAGCTCTTCTTTTTGTACTTAGTGTTTTACTTCCGCTTGTACTCTGTGGTGCTTGTTTTCTTTTATAAAGGCAATGCCTTCCCAGTTATCGGGATTTTACGCCTTTGGTGCTAGTCGCCAGCCCCTGGCCTATGGAAGGCGGGCTTGGGGTAGTCACGGCACGGGCCCCGAGGACGGGTCGTGACAATCAATTAATAATATAATAATTTTTCTAGAAACTCTTTTATGTCAATTTGGACGGTGTTGGGTATTTTGTTTTTGGTAAATTCATTAAAGCATTATTACTTTGAAAAAAAATCATAAAACCGTTTATAATATGTCATATTAACCTATTAAATTATTTTAATTCATCAAAAAACTCAAATTACATTTATTTAAGTATTTATAATATCAATTATCTTAATCTTCAATTAATACGGTAATTACTGCATCATCATTATGTCATAAATAAATTATATTTTTTAGTGTCTAAAAATAATAAATAAAATACCATTATTTAGGAAATTTTTTTAACTTTTTAATGAATATTAAAAATCGAATATATCTTATTTATAACCTTATATTAAAAATGTTTAAGTTATTAAACATTCATTTTAACTCTTTTAACGCTTCTTTGAATTAAATAATATTAAATGTTCTAATCTAATCCAAGTGTACGTAATTGATAATATATTATTCCTAAGGTTGTTTTTGGTATTGATAAACTTTTCCAATATAATTAGGACATGTTTTATGGTAATATTAATATCAATTTTACCCTTAATTAACCTATTTACTTTTAACCATGGTAAATAATATTTTAATGTTACTATTCACCAATAATTATTTTTATCTTATTGACCACATTTTACTCCTTGATACTAACCGTGTCTCTTGGATATTTGAAATTACACTCACTGAAGTGGTAAAATTATGTTTTATGTGAATTTAAAAATTCTCCTTGGAGATTGGTAAAAGACGGTGAAAAGTTCAACAAAATTTTTATATATCTAAAATTATTATAAAGTAACTCCAATGAGTTATATTGAACTTATATAGGTATTATGTATCTATTTTGAACTAAAATAAATTTAAATAAAATAAGTAATTATTTAAATACAAATTCGGTTTTTAAGCTACAAATTAGTGTTTTTCACTATTCATCAAAAACTGAATGTTTTCAAAAAATTACCATAAATTTACTCTAAGCTAATTTGGATATTCGTAATTCAATTATGAAGTCTATTTTACCAAATTCAAAACATAGGAGTTTAATTTATTAACTTAAAATTAATTTCTGTTGTCAAAACCAAAAGCCATATTTTTAAGAAATAATAACTATAAAAAATTTGACATTTGTTTATGTCCAATTTCAAAGTGATATTACATAAAATGACCATCATTGGATTAATGGTAAAAATATAATCTATTTATACTTACAAACCATTAAAATTTATAAGTTAATACTATAAATTATTTTGATTAGAAAAATTACTTTTAGATAAAATATAGTATTTTTCACTATTCACCCAAATCTGAAAGTTATAAAATAACAAAAAAAAAACATTATTGAATCTAAATTATTATATCCCAATTCTAAAGAAGAAGTTTATTTTTTAAATTTTAATATATAAAAGTTTGAAATATTGGATTTAAAAAGGCATCTCCAATAAATGACGGTAAAGTTGCATTTTTTGAAAAATACATCTTTTATCTGAAAAAATATATTTGTTCTTACATTATGACTAAGAAACTCATAATATGGATTCTAAATTTATAAGGATTATATAAAGTTCAGAATTCAGTAAATACTATTCATAACTGCTTTTGAACGGCTAGTTTGGTAAGTCATGGTGCACTAGAACTCGGAGTTGCATGTAGTAGAATTTATTGAATTATTATGAAGAAATAATGTAATATGAAATCTTGGGGTGTTTCATTCTTCCGTCCTTCAATAAATTTAATCCTACCAATTTGAATTTTTTTTTCAAAAATAAAAGGTTGAAAATAGAAAATAACTTTGGGAAAAAATGCATCGGAAATTAGGTTAATTAAATTTAGTCTTAATAAGAGGACAAAGGACGTGAAAGGGTCACCACCAAATTATGATCTCTATTAGGAGAACATTGGTGGAAATTAGAGACATATAATTGGAGGAAAAACGTAAATATTTATAGTTAGTGATTGAGCTCATCAATCACAAACAAGTGTAAAATTAAGGGCCACAAATTCATCGATCTATGATGATTTAAAATACCATCGGTTCAAAAAAACATATTGTATTAGGATTACACATTTTTTGTTTTAAGATCACTTCACTAAAGTATAAAAATTAATTTCTTCATAGCATAAGAGAAGAAGAAAAATATATACTTGACAAGAAGAGTCCCATCCTTTAACTATTTTCTACCACAATATCATCTTTCACTTTAAAAGATAATAAAACATAAAAATAATATTCTATTTATCATTTTTATATAGGGTTCAAAAAAATGATTTTATAATTCATTTGCCAGATGTTTTTTTAAAAATACTACATTATTAAATCCAGGACATCACATGGGCCAGTGGTAGGTGATACACCCTTGTCGCCCTTCGTTTGCGGGTTCAAGTCTCGCGGCCTTGCCAAACACGACGGGATGCCGCCCCACCTCCGAGTTGTCCTTTTATAGAAATCCAAAAGTAATCTCAAACTAGAATTATCCAAAATACTTATGTTAAAACTCATAGTCCAATATTTACAAGGAAGGTAAACAAAATGATGATTCATTTTACCATGTAATAACATATGAACACCTTCATCATGTATTCTTTTAAAACACTGCAACATCCTTAATTACAATAAAACCTTATTTATTACATTCATGATCCCTTATTCCTTTTAGAATACTGGATATACTCCTTCTATCAAAAAATGTTGTAAACTCCAATAATGATGGAATATATAAATCATTAATCAGTTTAATGGTAGTCCAGAATATCCAATATAATTTATCCAAACCAATCATGTATTATTCAAAAATCAATAACTCGGTATCAAAACCATATTATGGTTTATATTTCTCTCAACCATACAATTTCCAAAAATTTAACATGCTATTGAGTCACTTTTCATGGTTCCACACAATCTTAAGTCCTTAATTAAATAGAACTACAGTACAATCCTTATATACTCCATAACTACTATAACCAGTACATTGTTGATACAACACTCAAATGACATAATTCTCTAATAACAACATAATAACTCAAATCATTCCTCCTAATCTGTGGTAGTATCATAACATGATTATTATCCAATAGAATCATTTGTGGAATACTCTGATGATTTGGACATTGGTTCACGTAGTGTCCCAACTCCTTGCAGATGAAGCTTTGTAAATTTGAATCCATTTTCTTAACCTTGCAGTCACGTACATGGTATCCTTTCTCTAAACACTTATAACAAAATTCAATTCCATTCATGAATGTTCCAAGGTGATTCTTCCCACAGTTATCACATATGGGAAAATTCTCTTTTCCCCTCTTCCCTTTATCCATCGTTATCTCTTCCATCCTTTTCTTCTCTTACATCCCTTCAAATCCGTAGGACTCAAATAATTGTTTACTTATCTTATTAACACATGATTCTATTTCTTCATTTGTTGGAAATACATGGGATACTATTTATCTTCTAAGTGTTTCCTTTATACAATGAAAGATATTATCCTTCTTACTCTTTGGATCATACGTATTGGTGGAGTTCACATTCCTTCTATTGGGCACAATTTCTATACAATAGAATAAACTAGGTCAGTTTATGAATTGCAATAAATAACTCCAAACTTGTAATATACCTAACGTAAATTGAAATGATTATGGATATAATCCATATTCATAAGGTTTTTTCATTGAGGAAGTATATACTCATAAACCATTTATAATGATTTGTAATTAAAATTAAAATTATCCTAAGCATATCCCCCAGGAGTGTCATAACCAAGAGTGCAGTAAGGCCCGTTGTCGTTCAGCAGTTCCCGTTCGAGTCTAGATGAAAGCTCGGTTTTCTGGTTTTACCCCTAGGTTCATCTGTTCCATATCCACCTCTACCCGCTCGTATCCATACAAGGATGTATTTTCTTGTAAAACTCAAAAAATCTTTACATTACCAAAATTATAGGAATTTATTCTATACTAATCCTCAATGTCTATCTTAGGTCTATGTGTCTATTATAATTTTATCTAAATCTATTTTCCAAGATTATTTTCTAAACTTTCTCGAATACCAAATGTAACACCCCGAGTCCAATTACCCAGAGTCAGTGCATTATTTTAATACATTGGCATGATTACAAGGAATCATGTCACGAATGACCGATTGGGTTAGCAGTCTTGGAAAATAGATTACAGACATGAATGTTTCATTACAAATTATAACATATATAACAACATAAATAATCCAATATGAACGCCATTATACACTTGAGTTAACCCTTCATATCAATCACAATAAACTTCTTGGAATCCTGGGAAAATTAAAACAAAGAATGTGGTGAGCTCAGATGCTCAGTAAGGATAACAATACATTAGAAACATTCATAAATAAGCATAACCATTTAAGGAAACTTATAAATAAAATAAAAGACTTTTAAACATGAACTGTATAATATATGGAAAAAATAAACTGAATTAATTCCATTTACATATTCACATGGATATTCTACTAGTTGAATAATCACATGCAATATCTGTAACACCCGAGACTTTTATAAGAAATATTTTGTTTTTATTTTATATAAATAATCAAAGGAATCTTTCATTATACACAACAATATCTTTGCTTTCTTTACAGGAAATCACGACCTTCCTTGATAGCTTGCGTCGTACACAATACCGAGTTTCACTAAACAATGATATGTTATTAAAATATTATTAAAACTAGTCGTGATGAATAGTAATAACCACTTTTTAAAATTTTGTAAATTTTATTTTTCAAAATTAATTTTATTTTTGGATTCAGAATATTGAAATTAGCGTAGGGTGAAATTTTGGTATTTTTCTGGAAACATTCAATTTTTGATGAATAGTGAAAACACTGGGTTACTATTTAAAAACGACTTTTTATTTAAATAATTATTTATTTTATTTAAATTTATTTTAGGTCAAAATTGATACATAATACCTATATAAGTTCATTGTTATTCATTGGAGTAATTTTATAAAAATTTTAGATATATAAAAATTTAATTGAACTTTTCACTGTCTTTTACCCACCTCCTAGGAGAATTTGAAAATTTACATAAAACATAATTTTACCGCTTCTGTGAGTAGAATTCTAAAACTCTGAGAAACACAGTTGATGTCAGTAAGTAAAATGTGGTTCAATGAGATGAAAATAATTTTTTGTGTATAATAACTTTTTACTTTTATTTATCACGATTAAAAGTAAATAGGGTAATTAGGGGTAAAAATGATATTATTACTACCCTAACACATGTCCTAATTCTACTGTATAAGTTTAATTCGACCGAAAACAACCTTAGGATTAAAATATTACCATTTAGGATCACTTGGATTAGATTAGGGCATTTATTATTAATTTATTTAAAGAAGGGTTAAAATAGTTAAAATCAAAGTTTAATAAGTAAATAATTTTTAATGTAGGGTTATACATAAGATAAATTTAACTATAAATATTAAGTATAAATCCAAAAATATTTCCTACATAATTGTATTTTATTTATAATTTGTAGACATTAAATAATTTAATTTATTAATTACACAAAGATGATGCAGTAATAATCTTATTAATGAAATATTGAAATAATTGATGTTATAAATACCTAAATAAATGTAATTTGAGACTTTTTATGAATTCCACTAATTTTATAGGTTAATATGAAATGTTATTATTTATTTAATAAACTTTTTTCGGACTAATAATTCTTTTATGGTTTTTACAAAAATCAATTACTAAATAGTGTCAAAATTGACATAAAATAGTTTACAGAACAAATATTATATTATTAATTGTTATTTTATTCCTAAAAATCCATGGTTCGGAAAAATGAATTATATAAAGTTATATATATTAATGATAAACAACTTGGGATTCGTTTGGCTTTTCATAGTAATATTATTAACCTCATAGTGTAAGAACAAAAAAAGACACGATAAAAGTAAAATTATCTATCATAAAGTTAATTCTAAATGATAAGGTCAAAATAGTAAACTAAACTTGTCCAAATTCTATTGTATGAGAGGATTTATACCCATCCCCACCTTAGATTATATATAAATAAATTTGGAGGTATATAAAACCGAATATGGCTTTATAATAAAATAATTGTTTTAGTTTTTCCAAAGGTTCCCCTCTCCTCCCTTATAAAAGGGAACCTCCTCCCTCTCTTCCTCACACCACATTGAGCCTTCAAGCTCGGCCAACCCCTGAAAATTTCACCTCTCCAATTCCCTAGAAACAACCTAGTGGTCATGGTCTTCTTCAAAGACCAGTTTTAGTGCCCTAAATGGAGGTCTAAATGAGGCGCTTCAAAGAAGAGGTAATGTCCGTTACCGATTCTTCCAACTTTATTTCTTCTTCCAATCCTTCTTATTTAGTTTTTTAATTATGAACTAATAACATCAGTATCAATAATATACTGATATGTTATTATAAGTATGAAACAACCCTATTTCAACATCTATCCATCCTACGGAAAACGAAATCACCGTGCGTGCGTACGTACGGAAAACCGTCTCCACGCCGTGGTGTAATCTATTTTCCACCACCACCTTACATGGACTTCTATAATGGTGTAATGAATGACAATATATGATTATTGTAAAGTGATATTATTTTTGAAATTGTATACATACACTTCAATACAATTCCACGATCATGAGAACGATATAATCGCTCGTGTGTACGTACGGAATACCGTCTCCACGATGTGATGCGACTCGTTCTACATGAATTTCATTACATAATGATTACATAAATGAATTGAGTGAATAAATATGATATATATTACACTAAAACAATTATGGAAATGAGGTATCTATAACCTAAAAAGAAGAATAAAAATTTATTCGACAAAACACGCATAAGAACAAAAAGTAATAAACACCCGAATAACAAGTTGCAATGAAATATTACTAATAATAAGCTAAGAATATGACCATATATGATATCATAAAAATGTGTATGATTCTTTAATAATTCAATGACATTATTTAAATCATTATATAGGTGGTTCATACACATACCAAGCAAATCGGACCAAAGGGAATGGAAATCTCACAATCTCATTTTTATCTAAGATTGTTTATACATTGGAATTTATTGGGGTGTATTTTATCATCCACATACATGTTTCCTCAATATGTAATATTATATCCACCCACCTAAAATTTTTTAAATAAAATTCTACCCTTCGGTGAGTTCTTAGTAAAATATATGAAAGGAATCTTTTTTCAATTTTTTTATGAGGTACTTTTTGACTTTTCCGACAAAAGTACGAGAAGAATGTTTTTTTAACATATAGTGCATGAATGGTTTTTTTAAAAATTATTTCCAAGAATCTTCCTTTACATGTTTTCATGTTTATTTTTAATCAAATTCTTTTATTTTAGAATTGTATGACATGTTATGAAAGGAAAAGTGTTTTTGAAGTAGAAAGGATATTTTCCTCAAGAATGGAGTTCAATTGTTTTATCAAAATTATTTTCCATCTAAGATATTAAATGGTTATGTTTCTATCCCTATTATTACATTTATTTGATTATATTGTGATGAAATTATTTTTATGAATTCTTTTATCTTATATGAATTGTTTTATGATGTCACGATGTTTAGGAATCCCATTTTAATTACATGGGTTATGCTATGATGTATGGTTTATGATTTTGTGGAACACATAAGAATGGTATCATTATGAGATGGGTGGGAACTATATCTCCCTCCAATGCATTGGGTAATGTTCTTATATCTAATGAGATAGACATGACTGGAACGGCAGGTTAAATCGGTTCAGTGAAACAGTACTAAAACGAGGAATGAACTCGGTTCAGAAATGGACTTTGTCCACTAAGATAGTATTGGAAATGAGTCTTGACTAATAAGAAATGATTCTCTCTGATTATGTGTGTATGCCACAAAGCTTCTTGTTTTATGTTATGATTATTTTGATTACATTTCACGACCATGATTTATCCCATTTATGAAATTATGATCTCTTTTGCAGTGTATGATTTCCTAAATGTTATGTTCTTATGAATAAGATGTGATAGATATTTCTTTTTTTTACCCTTACTGAACATTTAAGCTCACCCTTTTGTATGTTTTCTTTCCCCAGGTCAGGAAGAAGGTTATTAAGTAAGATATGCCAAAAGTAACTATAATTATGATGAAATAAATGGGAGACAGTGTAGATGCTTTATGATCTAGTTGTTTATGTTTCCCTATTTCTAAAGACACTATACCTATATGGTCCTTTCATGGTTCTGTTATATGTTGTAATAAGTGTACATCAATTTTGATGTACTAACAATGTATGTAAATTATGCGTTGTTATAGTTGGTATCAAACGAAAGGTATAGTCAACATTTGGAAACTAGGGCATGAAAGCCTTAGTAGAATCCTAAGGATAATTCTAAGCATAGAACAAAATCTTAGTGTTTTATAAATGTCCATGAATAACCTAGGATAAGACCTTAAGTATGAAATTTTATTCTTGATTATGTGGTTTTACTATTATAATTAGTTTTTCTCACACTATTCTTCTTGGTTTTAGTCAATGGCTGGAACCCGAAGGAACCGTGTTAATGCGGAATGCGATAGGAAATGCAATGATTACCCCCCTGAGCAACCAAACGTTATGGGAGATGGAATAAAAAATCTTGTAGACATGATCACACAACTTTCTCAAGCTATGAATCATGCATGACTTCCAAACGAGCAAAGGAAGGAGAAACATTATGTTGAATCCTTCATTAGACAGCGTCCACCTTCATTCAGTGGGTCTACTGATCCATTAGTTGCTGAACAATGGATCAGTACTACTGAAAAGATATTTTATATTCTTCAATGTTCTGAACATGATAATATCATCTTAGTAGAGTATCGTTTGGAAGGTGATGTTCATCAATGGTGGAATCTTATCAAGAATGCGATGCCAAGAGATGAAATTGAGTCCATGGAATAGGATGAGTTCAAGAACTTATTTTTCAACAAGTACTTCCCTCGAATTCTCCAAACAATGATAGAGAAGGATTTTCATGAACTAAAGCAGAAGGATGATGAATCTGTTGGTACCTATGAAGAAAATTTTACAAGACTTGCAAGGTATGCTTCTGGTATTATTATCCAACCTGAGGGTAAGATCGATCGATTCTTTAGTGTCTTAAAACCAAGTCTCCGAAGGGCATTATCCATAAGGGACGTCAATAGCTATGATTAATTTTTTCGATGTGCTCTCAATGTTGAGATGGATATTGGAGTAACCCATCAGTCATATGGGATTGATAATAAGAGGAAAATGGAATTCAAATGAAAATCTAAAGAGCACACTGAAAAGAAGATTATTTTTCCCTTATGCTCAAAGTGTGGAAATAAACATGGAGGTAGTTGTCTTAAAGGGACAAGTAAATGTTTCAAATGTGGAAAAGAAGGTCATCAGGAATTTGAAAGCCGCAATGATGGGAAGAAGATGTCTAGTGATGTGAACAATGAAAAGGCTACACAGAGTGCACCTCCTACACTTCAATGTTACCAGTGCAAGAAAATGAGGCATTATTCTAATTAATGCCCTAATATAAGGGTTATTTATGATGATCAATGTCAACAAACTCTTAAGGCTAAAGACAAAGGAATGTAACATGCAATTTCTATAAGCAATGTGGAGTACGATAACGAATTGGTGAAAGTTACACTTACCATCCACTCTAAAGTAGAAAATGTTTTATTTGAATCTGGATCCACCCACTCCCTTATTTCTGAAGAATTTTCTAAGGGTATCACCGTATTACCTCAACAATTAGATGTTGAGTTAGTTGTGACAACGCCTAATGGCACAAAAGTCACATCAAAAGTTTATAATTCTTCTCGGATTGAAGTTTGTGGGAAAGTGCTTCCTGAAAATCTTGTGATCCTCCCTATACTGGAATTTGATGTGATTATTGGCATAGATTGGCTTTCTCTATATGGAGCTCATATCCATTTCCAAAGAAGGGAAGTCACATTTCATATTCCAGATCAATCATTGATCGTCTATCGATTCAAGGATGAACATAACCTTCCGGTGGAAATTTCATCCATCTTCTGGGTCTCTATTCCACTAAATGAGCTTATTTATCTCAAATGGTTGGTGAGAAACTCATGATTTAGAATATTCCCATTGTATGAGAGTTTGATGATGTCTTTCAGGAGGAATTACCGGGTCTTCCAGCAAATTGTGAAGTTAAGTTTTCAATAGATCTCGTACTGGGTTCTTTACCTATTTCAAAGATGCCTTATAGAGTATCACCAATTGAGTTGCTGTAATTGAAGAAGAAACTCCAAGAGAATCTTGATAAGGGGTTAATACGCCCTAGTGGGTCTCCTTGGGGATCACCTATTCTGTTTGTTATGAAGAAAGATGGATCAATGAGACTCTGCATTGATTATCGAGAACTTAACAAGATCACTATCAAGAACAAATATCCTCTCCCACACATTGATGACTTATTTGACCAACTACGTGGAGAAAAATACTTTTCCAAGATTGATCTTCGTTCAGGGTGTCATCAATTAAGGGTCAAAAGGGAGGATATACCATAGACGGCTTTCCGTAAAAGGTATGGACACTATGAATTTATAGTGATGCCATTTGGTCTTACTAATTCCCATGCTATCTTCATGGATCTGACGAATAGAGTCTTTAGATTCTATCTTGAACAGTTTGTGGTAGTCTTTATAGACAATATTCTTTTATATTCAACGATCAAGGAAGAACATGAAGATCACTTGAGAATTCTATTGAAAACCTTGAGAAAGGAGAAGCTTTATGCCAAATTTTCCAAGTGTGAATTTTGGCTTCAAAAAGATTCATTTTTGGGTCACATAATCTCAAAAGAGGGGATATATGTGGATCCAGCAAAAACAGAGGTTATTGTAAGATGGTCGAGACCAACAAAAGTAACTGAGATCTGAAGTTTTCTTGGTTTGGATGAATATTATCGACGTTTTGTGAAATAATTTTCACAATTATCTAATCCACTCACCAGGTTGACTCAGAACGGAGTTTTGTTTGTATGGACAGAGGAATGTGAAGAGAATTTCAAGGAGTTGAAAGGAAGGTTATCCAGTGCACCTGTTCTCACACTTCCTTGTAGTGGAGAATGGTTTGTGATCTATAGTGACGCATCCAAGAAGGGATTGGGGTGTGTTCTTATGCAAAATGATATGGTGATAGCTTATGCCTCACGACAGTTGAAAATCCATGAGCAAAATTACCCAACTCATGATTTGGAGTTAGCTGCGGTAATCTTTGCATCAAAGATTTAGAGGCTTTATCTTAATGGATAATGGTGCAACATTTATACTGATCATAAAAGTTTAATGTATATTTTCACAAAAAAGGAGCTGAATATGAGCCAAAGAAGATGGTTCGACCTGATTAAGGATTACAAGTGCTCAATTCATTACCACCCTGGGAAAGCAAAAAAGGTAGAAGATGCATTAAGTCGACAAGATCATGCCAGTTTATCCATGATGAGGATAACAAAAGATCCAATTTTTATCGATTTACAAAAGATGGATCTTGGAATTATAATGAAATGGGAAAATAGTATCTTTCTCAAATGAATGTTCAACCATATATACATGTGATTATTAAAGAGGTGCAGAATGAATATGTAGAGTTACAATAGAAGGAGAGAAATATTCCTGAATTCAACCTTGATTGTGATGGGAGAATAATGTTCAGGAATCAGGTTTGTGTTCCTCCCATCCCCAAATTAAAGGAGCTGCTAGATGAGGCTCATAGATCTTCATTCTCTATTCATCTGGGAAGCACGAAGATGTATAAGGACCTGAAAGAGTACTTCTGGTGGGATGGCATGAAAAGAGATGTTGCTGAATATGTCTCTCGATGCTTGGTTTGTCAGCAAGTTAAAGCTGAGAGACATGAGTCTAAGGAAATGTTACAACCATTACCCATTCCCGAATGGAAATTGGAAAACATCACTATGTACTTTGTCACTGGAATTCCTAAAAAATCCAAAGGAAATAATGCTATCTGGGTCATAGTTGATAGTCTTACAAAGTCTGCACACTTCATTGCTATTAGAGAGGATTTCTCTTTGGATTAGCTTTCCAGGATATATGTAAAGGATGTGGTAAGATTACATGGATTACCACTTTCTATTATATCTGATCAGGATTCGAGGTTTAACTCAAAGTTCTTGTGAAGTCTTCAACATACTCTAGATACAAAGTTGAGTTTCAGCACTACTTATCATCCTCAGACAGACAGTTAGTCTGAGAGGACAATTCAAACTCTATAAGATATTTTGATAGCTTTCTCTATGGATATCAAAGGTGGTTGGGATAAACACCTACCTTAGGTTGAATTTTATTATAATAATAGATTTCACTCCAGTATTTAGATGGCCCCTTATGAAGCACTCTATTAAAAGAAATGCAGGACTCCAACTTGTTGGGATGAAGTTGGGGAAATAAAGCTATTAGGACCTTATATTGTTGATGAGATGGCCGAAAAGGTCCGATCTATCCAACAACACATAAGAGAAGCTCAGAGTCAACAAAAAAGTTATGCCAACAACCGAAGAAAAGACATAGAGTTTGAAGAGGTTGATAAAGTGTTCTTACGAATATCTCCTTGGAAGAGAGTAATGAGATTTGGAAAGAAGTGAAAGGTGAGCCCTAGGTATATCGGTCCTTTCGAAATACTGGATCGTGTTGGGAAGGTATCTTACCGATTGGCACTTCCACCGAATCTCTCTCAAGTTCACGATGTGTTGCATTTACCTCTCATGAGAATTTACATACCTGATCCTTCACATGTACTCAATTCAGAAGTTGTACCGATGGAACAAGATCTTTCTTATGAAGAACAACCGATAGTGATTTCCGATCGTAGTGAAAAAGTCCTACGGAACAAGACCACTCGCCTGGGGAATGTTTTATAGAGGAACCACCAATTATAAAAATCTACATGGGAGCTTGAGGTTATGATGAGGGAGATGTATCCTCATCTGTTTGTTACAAGTGACGATTTTCGAGGGTGAAATTCATTTTAAGGGGGGTAGAATGTAACACCCGAGACTTTTATAAGAAATATTTTGATTTTATTTTATATAAATCCTCAAAGCAATATTTCACTACACACACCACTAGCTTAGCTTGCTTTACACACAATCGTGACCTTCCTTGATAGCTTGCGTCGTACGCAATACCGAGTTTCACTAAACAACAATATGTTATTAAAATATTATTAAAACTAGCTGTTTGGAATAGTAATAACCACTTTTTGAAATTTTGTAAATTTTATTCTTCAAAATGGACTTCATTTTTGGATTCGTAATATCAAAATTAGCCTAGGGTGAAATTTTGGTATTTTTCTGGAAACATTCAATTTTTGATGAATAGTGAAAACACTGGGTTACTATTTAAAAACCAAATTTTTATTTAAATAATTATTTATTTTATTTAAATTTATTTTAGATAAAAATTGATACATAATACCTATATAAGTTCAATTTAATTCATTGGAGTAGATTTATAATAATTTTAGATATATAAAAATTTTATTGAACTTTTCCCGTCTTTTACCCACCTCCTAGGAGAATTTGAAAATTTACATAAAACATAACTTTACCACTTCTGTGAGTGGAATTTCAAAAATCCCAGAGACACAGTTGATGTCAGTAAGTAAAATTTGGTTCACTGAGATAAAATAATTTTTGGTGAATAGTAACTATGTACTTTTATTTACCACGGTTAAAAGAAAATAGGGTAATTAAGGGTAAAAATGATATTATTATTACCCTAACACATGTACTAATTCTATTGGATAAGTGTAATTCGATCAAAAACAACCTTAGGAATAACATATGACCATTTAGGACCACTTGGATTAGATAGGACATTTATTATTAATTTATTTAAAGAAGGGTTAAAATAGTTAAAATCAATGTTTAATAAGTAAATAATTTTTAATATAGGGTTATACATAAGATAAATTAGACTATAAACGTTAATTAGAAATCTAAAAGGATTTACTACATAATGGTATTTTAATTTTAATTTTTAGACATTAGATAAGTTAAGTTATTTATGACACAATGATGATGCAGTAATTATCTTATTAATGAAATATTGACATAATTGATTTTATAAATACCCAAATAAATGTAATTTGAGACTTTTTATGAATTAAACTAATTTTATAGGTTAATATGACATGTTATTATTGATTTAATTAACTTTTTTTTAAATAATCATTCTGTTATTTTTTTTACAAAAATCAATTACTAAATAGGTTCAAAATTGACATAAAATAGTTCTTAAAAATATATTATATTATTAATTGTTATTTTATTCCTAAAAATCTAAGGTTAGAGACAATGACTTATATAAGGTTATATATATTAATAATAAACATCTTCGGGTTTGTTTGGAATGTTATAGTAGGTTTATTATCCTTATAGTGTAAGAACACAAAAAGACATGGTAAAAGTAAAATTATCCAACTTAAACTTAAATCTAAATTATAAGGTTAAAATAGTAAACTAAACTCATCCAAATTATATTGTATGAGAGGATTTCGACACATCCACACCATAGCTTTGAAATAAATCAATTTGGAGCTATCGAAAACCGAATATGGCTTTATAGTAAAATAACATTTTTAGTTTTTCCAAAGGTTCCCCTCTCCTCCCTTATAAAAGGGAACCTCCCCCCTCTCTTCCTCACACCACATTGAGCCATCAAGCTCGTCCAACCCCTACCAATTTCTCTTCTAAACTTACTTAGAAACATCCTAGAGGTACTGGTATTCTTCAAATATCAATTTTAGTGCCCTAAAAGGAGGTCTCAAAGATGCGCTTCAAAGAAGAGGTAATGTCCGTTACCAATTCGTTCAACTTTATTTTTCTTCCACTTCTTCTTCTTTAGTTGTTTCATTATGAATTAATAACATAAGTATCACTAATATAATGATATGTTATTATATGTATGAAACAACCCATCTATCCATCCAAGGGAAGACGAAATCACCGCGCGTGCGTACGTACGAAATACCGTCTCCATGCCGTGGTGTAATCTATTTTCCACCACCACCTTACTTGGATGGGTATAATGGTGTAAATAATGAATATATATGATTATTGTAATGTTATATTAATTTTTAAATAGTATACATACACCCCAATACAATTCCGCGATCATGGGAACGATATCATCGCTCGTGCGTACATACGGAATACCGTCTCCACGAATTGATACGACTCGTTCTACATGATTTTCATTGCATAATGACTACATAAATGAATTGAGTGAATAAATATGATATATATAACAGTAATACAATTCTGGAAATGAGGTATCTATAACCTAAAAATAATTATAAGAATTTATTCGACAAAACACGCATAAGAAAAAAAGTAACAAACAGCCGAATAACAAGTAGCAATGAAACATTACTAATAATAATCTAGGAATATGAACATATATGATATCATAACAATGAGTATGATTCTGGAATAATTCAATGGAAATATTTAAATAATTATACAGGAGGTTCAGACATTTACGAATCAAATCAGACCTAAAGTAAGGGAAATATCACAATCTCATTTTTATCCGAGATTGTTTATACTTTGGAATTTACTGGGGTGTATTTTATCATCCACATCCTTGTTTCCTCAATATTTATTATTATTTCCATCCACCTACAATTTTTTAATTCCAATTTTACCCTTCAGTGAGTTTTTAGTAAAATATTTGAAAGGAATCTTTTGTCGTTTTTCGTACGAGTTACTTTTTGACTTTTCTGAAAAAAGTACGAGAAGAATGTTTTTTAACTTATACGGCATGAATGGATTTTTAAAACATTATTTCCAAGAATATTCCTTTACAAGTTTTCAAGTTTATTTTTAATCAACTTATTTTAGTTTAGAATTGTATGACATGTTAAGAAAAGAAAACCGTTTTTGATGTAGAAATGATATTTTCCTCAAGAATGGAGTTCAAGTGTTTTATCAAAATTATTTTCCATCTAAGATAATAAAGGGTTCGGTTTCTATCCCTATTATTACATTGATTTGATTATTTTGTGGTGGAATTATTTTTATGAATTCCTTTATCTTATATGAATTGTTTTATGATGTCAGGATGATTAGGAATCCCATTTTTATTACATGGGTTATGCTATGATGTATGGTTTATGATTTTGTGGCACACATAAGAATGGTATCATTATGAGATGGATTATAACTATATCTCCCTCAAATGAATTGGGTAAAGATTTTATATCTCATGAGATAGACATGTCTAGAACAACAGGTTAAACCGGTTCAGTGAAACAGGACTGAAACGAGGAATGAACTTGGATCAGAAACGGACATTCTCCACTAAGATAGTCTTGGAAATGAGTCTTGACTAGTAAGAAATGATTCACTATGATTATGCGTGTAATCCACAAATCTTCAAGTTTTACGTTATGATTATTGTGATTATATTTCACTACCATGATTTATCCCATGTTATAAAATTATGATCTCTTTTGCAGGGTAAGATTTCCAAAATGTTATGTTCTTATGAATATGATGTGATTGATATTTATTTTGTTTACCCTTACTGATCATTTGAGCTCACCCTTTTGTATGTTTTCTTTCCACGGGTCAGGAAGAAGGTTATTAAGTAAGATATGCCAAAAGGGACTATAGATATGATGAAATAAATGGGAGACAGTGTAGACGCTTTATGAACCAGTTATTTGTGTTTACCAGTTTCTAAAGACACTATACCTATATGGTCCTTTCATGGTTTTGTTATATGTTGTAATACGTGTACTTCAATTTTTATATACTGACAATATATGTAAATTATGGGTCGTTATAATATAACTAACCACTTTCATAATGATGGAATGTATAATGCTAGACTATCCTAACCACTTAGTCATGACCTTGTGCCAAGACTACAAGTACAATTTTTTCAAGGCCTTGTGCCAAGACAGTAGTTTGTCTCATGATAACTAACGATGCATCGAGGAGCTATAGCGGGCTCCACCCGTCACTTACAAACTCCGATGCATTCTTCATATAAAAAGGTTTAAACATAACATAAACATTCATATTCAAACTAGCATACGAAATGTCAATACATTATCCCTAAACCATGAATGGTATAAAAATAACACACCCAGAATCAAAATATCACAAAACCTTCAATTAAATATGGATGATTTGTATCATAATAAATCATCTTCATAAAAGCTTAAAATCCATCAAAGGATGTTGACATAGATTAAAATGATTTGTAAAACTCTTTGAGAAAATATCCCTTTTTCAGGAAAACTTTTAAAAGTCACACAATTTAGAAAGGAATACATGTAAAGAAATTTTTGAATCAAAGTGTCCCACACCACTTTGAAACTTTTGAAAGGAATTTTCATTTTAAAAACATTCATGTCCATATAAATAAATCCCTAAAACCCATTTTGAAGACATGAAAATTAATGATAATGATTTAGAAGAATACATATTTATAACATTTAAAAATGATTTTCTTTTTGTAAAAAAGTGCCTGAAAATAATCCATTTGAAAACTTTTTCATGAAACATGGACATGTATAATAAATATGTCCCATTAGACACTTACGTAAAACAACCTCGGAAAATAAAGATACTGTGAAATTAACCCTTACCAATTTGGTAACTTACAAAACATACATCCAATGAAAGAGGTTTCATACAATGAAAATGTAAATACATATAAATTAAAGAGTATTGCACAAATAACACAATTATGGGCAGTACATACACCACACAAAATGTAATAGTGGTAATATGGCACGAATCTCACGGGAATAAGGAGTGAGATGAAAACCCATTACCTTGTACTTTTCCTTGGTTGAGGGTATGTAAACCACATGTATAATGGAAAAATAATTTTTATTAAATTATACAATAATCATATAAATTATGAAGATATCATATATGATATTTTAATATTAATTTGAAAATAATATTTTAGTATATCACCATTTCGGGTGTTAACTGAGTCATTTTACTTTAAATGTTTTGTTACGTAAGACACATTTGTTATGGATAGGTTTTATATTATTCATATCCAGAATTATATTAAGTTTTTAACATTATTTTTAACCATCAAATGAAAATTAATCTTGAATGGACATGATGGGGAGTTAATCTAATCGCGTTCGTGGAGACGATAGTCCGTACGGACGCACGAGAGCGAATATCATTTTTTTTATATTAAAATAATATATAATTGAATAGTATATCATATATACAGAATCATTATCATGTTATACTCATTATTTACACCAATTAAACATCATTATTATACCCATCCTAATAATAATGTATTGAATAACAATTACACCACGATGTGGAGACGGTAAGTCATACGAACGCACGTATAGTGACATGTCCATCAAAGGAGGGATAGAATACTGAATAAGGTTATACCAAATTTATAATAACATCACAGTATATATAAGATACTAGATTTATTATTTTTTAATGCAAATAACAATGAAATATGAAGTGGAAGATGAAAGGAACTTGAAAGAGGGTGGTTAAATCATTACCTCTTCTTCGGGTTCTTCCTTTTGATTTGATCAAAAGGGGTCCATAGTTTTTCTTTCTGATAAAAATAAGACCTCTAGGTTGAAGGGAAATATTTTATAGGGTAATAGGGTGGGGTTTGGATGACCCAAATTACTTAGAAGGTGTGAATTAGAGTGAAGGTGGAGTGCCCTTTTATAAGTGGGGTGAGGGGCACCTTAGGAATAACATAAAATATTATTGTATAATAAATTCATATTATATTTATAATGGATAAAAATTGATTTATTTGGAGTATAAGGTGGGTATGGGTTGAAATCCACTTATCCAATATGTTTTAGACAGGTTTGGGTCACCTTTTTAACCTTATCTTTTAGTTTTAACTCTTAGTTAATTAGTTTGACATTTACCATGCCTCTTTGTATATTTATATTATATGGTTAATAAAATTTCTATAAAATTTCAATTGATCCCAAAGTGATCCATTAATTATACACCAATCATAAAATAAGTCTTATGGCCGAACCTTAGATTTATATAAATATAATATCAATTAATAATATAATATTTGTTTTAAAAACTCTTTTATGTCAATTTTGACACCATTGGGTATTTTGTTTTTGATAATTTTATAAAAGCATTATTACTTCGAAATAAATTCATATAACCAATTATAATATGTCATATTAATACAGGAAATTATTGGAATTCATCAAAAGTTTAAAATTTCATTTATTTTGGTATTTAAAATATCAGTTATCTTAATATTTCATTAATACATTAATTAATGAATCATCATTGTGTCATAAATAAATTAAATTATATAATGAATAATAATTATAACTAAAATACCATTATTTAGGAAATATTTTTATCTTGTTAATGAATATTTATAATCGAATTTATCATATGTAAAACCCTATATTAAAAATGTTTTAGTTATTAAACTTTGATTTTAACTCTTTTAACCCTTTTTTGAATTCAATATTAATAAATATCCTAACTAATCTAAGTGGACCTAAATGATAATATTTTATTTAAAAGGTCGTTTTTGGTCTAGATAAACTTTTCAAATTGAATTATAACATGTGTTATGGTAATATGAATATCATTTTTACCCTTAATTACCCTATTTAGTTTTAACAACGGTAAATAAAAGTAAAATGTTACAATTCAAAAAAATTTATTTTTATCTTATTGAACCAAATTTTACTCCTTTATATTAACCATGTCTCTTGTATTTTCTACATTCCACTCACAGAAGCATTAAAAATATGTTTTATGTGAATTTTTAAAATATCCTTAGAGATTGGTAAAAGACGGTGAAAAGTTCAATAAACTTTTTATATTTCTAAACTTATTATAAAATGACTCCAATGAGTTCTATTGAACATATATAGGTATTATGTATCTATTTTTACCTAAAATAAATTTAAATAAAATAAATAATTATTTAAATAAATATTCTGTTTTAAACTATAACTCATTGTTTGTCACTATTCATAAAAAATTGAATATTTTCAGAAAAATACCAAAAATTTACTCTAAGATAATTTTGATATTCTGAATTCCATAATGATGTATATTTTACAAAATTCAAAACATAGGAGTTGTATTTATTAATTTAAAATTAATTCCCACTGTCAAAACCAAAATGCGTATTTTTAAGAAATAATAACTATCAATAGTTTTACACTTGTTTATGTCCAATTTCAAAGTGAAATTACTTACAATGACCATAATTAGATTAAATGGTAAAAATATAATATATTTATACTTCCAATCCATTAAAATTTATAACTTAACACTATAAATTATTTAGAATAAAAAAGTTATTTTAGATAAAATGTTATATTTTTCACTATTCACACAAATATGAAAGTTATCAGAAAAATAAGAAAACATTATTGAAACTAAATTCTTATGTCCCGATTATAAAGAAGAAGTTTATTTTTTCAAATTGAATATATAAAAGTTTCAAATATTGGATTTAAAAAGGATTCGATATTAAAAGGCGGTAAAATTTCATTTTTTAAAAAATACTTCTTTTATCTGAAAAAATGTATTTGTACTTACATTAGGTATAAGAAAATCATAATATGGATTCTAAAATTATAAGGATTATATAAAGTTAAAAATTCAGTTAATACTATTCATAACCACTTTTGAATGACTTGTTTGGTAAGTCATGGTGCGCTACAACTCGATGTTGCATGTAGTGAAAGTTATTGAATTACTTTGAAGAAATAAAATACTATGAAATCCTGGGGTGTTACATAAATTATCAATCCAAAAGATACCAATTAGAATTAAACATAATTATTAAAAATCAAACCCCAATTTGTTATCTCAACATCAAGAATATATTAAAATCAAGATATATTCATACCTCAATCATCCAGTCTCTAATAGTTATTATAAAAAAAGAAATTTATCTAAAGTCACCATTCGAGGTTATTATAACCATTTAATATATATCATTATACATTTAAATTAAGAATACTCATGAACAAAGAATATATGATTCGCATAATCTTCATAACATTAAGAAAGTACGATAATATCATTGATAATTCTCACTAAGGTAAATAGCTAAGAGTTTCAAGATAATATCAATATCATAACCATTGTTAAGACTATGAAAGACACATTTTATATCATAATAGGAACACTCTAATATTCATAAACATTTAAGTATATTCCAATATTTTTTTACAAGACGTATTGGTTTTTAGGTACCTTCCATTCTCAACTACATTTTTGTGATACTTTTTAATGAAAAATTAAAACAAATAATGGTTATGATAATATCCAAAACATTAATTTAAATTACCAATCCAAATATGTGTTCTATTATGAATCAATTTTGAAAATATAATACTATGATATCAATCAATGAATCTACTTGTTTAATTATTGGTTACCACTTATAATTTTTTCTATTAGATTTTCTTAACTAATTAGTTTTCATCAATCATAAATACATTATAATGATTTATAAAGATAATGTTAAGACTCAATTAATTTTCCTCAAGAGTGAATCTACATATATGTTGTATCTTCCCAGTCATCATGCATGAGAGTGAGGATTGAGTTAATTCTCATCTAAAACTTTCTGGGGGTGACTACCACAATGTGTATATGTTCCCCAACCATATCCACATTCAAATAAGAATAAATGGATATATATTCATCAAAAACAACATAACATCTATTTTACCAAATCATCTGGATCCTATCTAATACATATAATTATTCCCAGGATTTAAACTAGTGTTAACTAACCCTAATACAAAAAGGGAATGTGAATTAATACCTTAATATTATATTATATAAAATTCCATAGGGTTATCTGTACCTTCAAACTTGTTTTAATTTTTAACTTATCAACCTCTAAATTATCATCAATAATAATCATAATGTATGATGTTATCTAAAAAATTACTTTGATATAAATATTGGTTCTCATACCTACACTAAGAGATTATGTGCTCATAAGCACTTACAATACATTACGAGCCTGATACCAATTGAAAAATACTGGATAAAGGAAACCTTAATTACAAAATCAAAAATGAATATTGCATCGATTATATCCAAGTGATATTTTGAGGGTTAGATTTCTCTAGAATTAGAAAACAATAACAAATTATAATTCCCATGTTTTTATATTAAATGGAAAATTCAATTATTATATGGGAAACTACAAAATCCATGAAATATTTTTTATATATCAAAAACATTATTCGAGAAATGATGCTAATAAAATTTTTTTACCTATACACCATTTCGCCATTAACTAAGGAAATATAAAAAATTATAAGGGGTGGTATCGAAAACTTATTAAGGGATGTACATTACTAAAAATATCATTCAATAACCATGAGTTAATTTTCATGTTTAGAATAGGTGAAAAGAATGAATACATTATCAACGTGAAACTGAAATCATGCTATATCCAGGAAAATAAATGAAAAGATGTATATCAATAATACAGGTCTCATACAAATGGAATGGATAATGTTGAACATAAAAATAATATAATCTAGGACTAGTGCAAAGGAAATTTATATTTCAATAAGGAAATAGTCAATACATTATACTATAATGATTTGTGCATAGACAATATCTTTATTTGGGAAGATGTATAAATTGAAACCGAACATGTTTTTTCTCCATGGACCAATTAGTGCATTGAGGGGGTATATAATTGTACGACCCAAAAATTAAATTCTATCAATTCCAATTCATTCACAATAAGATAATACTAATAAATAATAAATAATTTTCTTTAAAATAATTATCAATGTTTAAATAATCAATATATTTAATGATATTTCTCTTCCCCATGCCAAATAAAATGGATAACCTCATCAGAACTAGCTATGAGGAATAATGTTGATAGATAAACATTATATATTAATCCTTCAAAATAATCATACATATTGAAATAACAACATACTCAATTATAATACATTCCCCTTGTCAATAAAATGGATAACCCAATCATAACACAAAAAGAGGAAGAATGTGTATTGATAAATAATACATAGTCAACATGCTAATAATAATCCATATTGGAAAGCCAATATTTTTCCACATGTTAATAACATACCATAATTTCAAGGTTATTATTCATTTAAAATATTATTTCCACACTATATATAGAAATGGGTATAAAACTAAGACAATATTTAAATAACCCAATGCTAATCTAAACTAATAAAAAGAGGCTGATTTGAAAACAACAGTCCCAAGAAAGGATACATATTTTACAATGTATAATGTGGTAAAATGTATATCCCTAGAAACACATGAATTAATACCACATCATTCAATTAATTAACGGAATATACATGACATATATGAATTTATTTCAAATGATGATCATAATTAAATGAATGGAAATTTAGATACCAAAAATACCCACCACTAGGGAAATAATTTAATCACTATACACATGAATAAGGGTAGGTTATATGGATATTGAATCTTGTTATATATAAATAAAATAAAATTAATGTCATATTTAATCATGTGAACACCATAAAAGGGGAGAATAGTGTATAAATTGTATAATGTATAAAAAATAATAATTCTAACCCAGAAAAGTCATACGGAATAGAAACATGGAAATAAAACCCCATTGAAAAAGAAGGATTTATATTTAACATAAAATACAATTATAAAAAAATAATTCATGATATGATATCTCTAATAGATAATATATACACCAGAAAAAAATTAAATTAGGTACATAAATATAGTGCTTGTCTCAATAAAAGGATATTGAGGTGAAAACCCCTACCTCATGTACTAACATACTTGAATTTAATTTAACCTATAGTATGAGAAACACAGTTATAATAATAAATAAATTCATAACCATAAATATATCTCTTTTAATTTATACTCTTAATAAATAATCATTACCTCCATGAATTTTTCTAAATTTCAACATTATGTGTTTATAATTTTGATCATTTCTACTAGTTCCATAATAGTAGTGTAAGTGTATACACCTATTCAAAAAAAATAGTAGATCATATATTCTTCTAGAATATATATTCCAAGATATTTTAAAAATAAATAATATCATTTCATGTTTTTTTTGCATTACTACCCTGGATGATGAAATCCTCGATGATCATTTTTATGCGACTCTTAAAGAACAAAAGGTGTTTTAATAAATAATGAGTTATATTTTAAGATAACCTTGTCATAACCAAAAAATAATTACTTACGTACTTACATCATGTTAAACCATTAATTAAATTATCATATACATCCATGTAATAACCCTATAGTAATGATCGATTTGTTGGATAAACAGGCCCAATCATGAACATAATATGAATCAATAAATGATTATAATGTTGTTTAGTTGTAATTACAATACACTAGAAGCCTAATAATGTTTTTTTATTATTTATATATTATAATATTAAATGTATATATAATAATATTTAATGGATATGAAATCATAAATTATTTTGAAGAAGATATTATCCACTTATAATTCTTATTTGAAATGATAATATTAACAATGGTCATTTTTTGATCTTGTAATTAATAGGTTAAAAAATATTTCATTGAATAACCTTAATTTAATGATAAAAAAATATTTATGATTTAATGACATCTTATATTTATCCTTTTATTGAGCTTAAGGGGAAAACACATTACATCATGATGGTGGTAGTTTGCATTACAAATAAACACAATTTTTCCATTATTTCTTGGGGTATATGAATAAATTATGAAAATAATGTTAATAGAGTGAAATTAAAATATATAAATTACTATTGTATAATTAATTTAGTGTGTATATTATATTTTTTTATGAAAAATGTTTAAAAGGAAAACATAATAGTTGATAATACTGACGTTAGGGACTTGGATTTTTCTTGCTTGTGTCCTTTGTTTCAAATGTCTTAGTTTACCTATCAGTGAATTAGGGAATTTGTTATTGTCAGATGGTTCGTGGGAGAGATAAATACCATAGTTTAGTTGGGGAATTATATTTAAATGTTTTTTATGAATAAGTGATGCTTTTACCATTTTATATGTGATGAAATTAGTAGTTTGGAGAACATCCCATGATTTTCAATAATTATTTGATACTATTAAATAGTAAATAACCAAAAAGTGGGAAAAAGAGTATTGGAAAAGTTTTCTATTGATCCATATATCAAAAATTATTTTCTAGGAAATTTCTTTAAATATTTTATGTAATTTTTAATATTTTAATCACAATTTACACCCTTTACATTTTCCAAGGTAATTTCTTTATATAATTAGTAATTAATATCAATGAAAAAATAATATTTACCATTCAACCAGTTTTATACCCGTGGTTTCAAATTTGAAAATATTTTTCTCAAATTTTCTTTTTTAATGGTCTGAGATTTAAATTTTATAATATAAAAACATAATAATCAAAAAATTGTGTTTAGAAAAACAACATATTTATGCTTATAAGGTTTTATAAAGGAAAATTTATAATTTTTAGATTCATTAATTAAATGAATTTAATTATAAATATTTTCATAAATCTATTTGTCTTCCATGGAAATAAAATTATTATCCTCGCATTGAAATTATTTTATTTAAAGAAAATAAACAGTAGTATTTATATTAATAGAACATTTTTATAAGTTATAAAAATATATTTAATTGGTTTTTATATGTTTCAAAAATATTTTATAATCGATAATATTATTATAATATTTAAAATTTTATTACTTCAATAGTTTTCAAATATTATTGGTTGTTCATACATAGGTATAAAATCATTGAAATTATAAATCTTATAAATCCCAAATATTTTGACTAAAAATAAATCATTTTAGAAAATTATGTAAAATACATTATATGTCATTTTTTATTATAGGAATTCAAAAATTGAATTTTTTTTTTAATTTTAATTAAAAATCTCTAAATATAAGATTTCAATATAATATGAAAATATAATAAAAAATATTATTATTATAAATTATATTTGAAAATTTTGACTGATATTATTTTTTGTTGATATTATTTTCCAACTAAATTATTATTAACCAATGTTGATGCGAATATTTTATTAGTTTTAAATGAACTATCAATATGTGTCTAGTATAATAATTATTATATAGTGGTAGAAACTATATAATTTTTATGGAATCATGTAATGGAATTGGATGTAATGGTTTTACAATTCTCCTTAAAAATCATGTTATTATTAAAGTGATATTTAATGTTAAGAAAAATTGTGAAAAAGCGTGTGAATGTTTTTTAACAAAATTGTTGGACATGAAAAAGTAATTTCATGAATAATAATTCCTTTTAATTGTGTTCTTAATTCATAAATATGTAAAGACGTGGCTATTTAAAAATATGAATATATATTTAATTAGGAATGAGATATGATTATTGATGAGAAGCTTCCATGAAAAATGAAATATTAAAGCATGATGATGAAAGAATAGTGGTTGAGGGGGTTTGTAATTTTTCTCTTTAGAGTTTATTTTAAGTACTTTTTATAGTGGAATATATTAAATAATGGGGCCAATAAACTTGCCTCCAAGACACCCTCAATTATCAGAGGTTGTGGGATTCATGGGGACAACCACACCCATGAGAAGATCCCTAGCCATTGTGAGGGAGGAATGGGTTGGAACAATTGCATTATTCTAGAGAGGAGTTTCCACATTTATAACGCTCCAACCCTATATTTTCAGAGTCCATGCATAATTTTAATACATTGGAATGATTACAATGAATCAAATCCCGAAATGTCGATCTGTTTAGAGGTCATGGAAAATATATTACATACATGAATTATACAATAAAATTTCTAACATACAAAAAAATAATCCCTTGAGAATGCCATTGTTACTATATCTTAACCATGTATCTCAATCATAAAACACTTCATGGGATCCTAGGAAAATAAAACAAAAGAAACGGGTGAGGGAAAATGCTCAGTAAGGGTAATAAATATGGAGGAATATAACATAAATATTACTCATGGTGAATAATTTCAAACATATTCCTTTACAAATAATAAACATGAATATTTTATGGAAGTAATATGAATAATTTCATAATAAAACATAATCTTGGGTATTCTACTTGTTGAATAACCACATGAACCATCAATATTATTTTCATAATGAGGGTATTTATAATACCATACTTTAATTTTTTTGTCAAGGCATCGTGCCTGACCTTGGGTATAACATAACCGGACCCCAACCCGAAGATCCTCCATAACCGGACTCCAACCCGGAGAGCATCTGTAACCAGAATCCACCCCGAAGAGCCTCTGTAACTGGACTCCAACCCCAACCCGGAGCGCATACTTATACTGGGCCCCATCCCACAACTTACTACTCCAATACATTCATCTTAAGAAAATTATTAAATATAAAATAAACAATTATATTAAAACTGGTATATGAAATGTCAATACATTAACCATAAACCATGAATGGCATAAAATTAACTTATCCACAGCCAAACAAATACCAAAACCTTAAATACAATATTGAATATTTGTATCATAATTAACCAATGTCAAACAAGTGTAAAATTTATCAAAGGATGTTGACATACATGAAATCAAAACTAGTTGAGATAATAATCTCTCTCGATTTTGAATTAATTTATAACTCACATAATTATAAAGAAAAAATTTATTTTAAAAATATTTATATAATATTTTAATGGAAGCTTCAAATATGTTATAATGGTAGAAAATAGCCGCATCCATCGAATAAGTTAAAAAACATCCTTTCCATAACATTGTTGAAAAGGTCGTAATGTACCTTGTATGGAAAGGGATTGAAAGATTCTCTTCAAACCATTTTATAAAAAGTAAAAAAAAGGTATATAAGACTTTAACAGATAGTAAAAAAATTTTGAAATAAATTTTTATGAAACATGGATTTGGATGATTAAGAGGTCTCAATAGATAATTATGTATAAACAACCTCGGATAATGAAGTTATTGTTGAATTAACCCTTACCTTGTACTTTCCTTTAGTCGAGGGTAAATTTAACATCATGTATACAGACCGTAGTATGTTATTAAATTATACCAGAACCATATTTATATTTTTGATATCATGCATGATTCATATATGAATTTATACTACCCATTTAATAATAATTTCCTTGTTAAAGTAACATTTCAGGTAATGATCACTTTCTTTATCGTACGTGTTTTAACATGTTACTATTGATTGTATCACATCGATATTAATTTACATTATTCAAGAATATAACAAATTATTTATATATCATATATATATTTAGAATATAAATATGTATAATAGATAGATATTTGAAATGGAAAACACCATTTATGGAGACGGTAGATCATACGTACGTGTAAATGCTCTTTCCATTTTCATATCATATTGAACAGAACTAAGTGAATAAGATATATTTAAATACATATATATATTTATATATATGTTTCTGTGTGTGGGTTTTTTAGTATCATTATTATGTCATATATTTCATACTTATTAAAAATATATATTTTTATAAACATTGTTGAATGGTGGATGTGGGAATGAATCTCATCGCGTCGTGGAGATAGTAATCCGTACGTACGCACAAGCGACAATATCATTATTTTTATATTTAAATACTATATAATTTTTATGTTATATAATATATATGTAATCATTAACATGTTATATTTATTATTTACATAAATTATACATTTATTACCGTTTTAATACAATAATGTATTGAATAACAACTACACCACGATGTGGATACAATAAGCCGTATGGTGAAATTTCATTCATAGGATAGATATATTAATGAATATGGTTGTAACATATTTATAATAAAATCACAGTATATATAATATACTGGTGTTATTTTTTTACAATGTAAATTGAAAGGAAATAAGAAGTGGAAGAAGAAAAGATCTTCAAAGTGGTGATGAAATATTTACCATTTCTTCGGGTTCTTCCTTTTTGATTTGAACAAAAGGGCACCATATGGTGGATTTGGGACCAAAGTATGACCACTATGATGAAGGGAGGAATGTTGGTAGGATATTGGGGTAGTGTTTGGCAGATCCATATGGATTTGGAGGACTGAAATTAAGGGAAGGTGAAGTAGCCTTTTATAAGTGGGGTGAGGGTCACTATAGTAAAATATTGAAATATTATTTTATTATAAAATAATTATAGGTTTATAATGGATCAAAAATGATTTATTTATAGGCTAAGGTGGGGATGGGCTGGAAACCACTCAACCAATAGTTTTTTAACAGGTTTAGGTCAACATATTAACGTTATCTTATAGATTTAACTATTAGTTAAATAGTTTAACTTTTACCATGTCTTCTTGTATTCATATACTAAATGGTGAATTACCATACACTAAACATGCAAGAGAAGCTCAAGTGGTTCATTAATGACATATATAATATTTTTAAGCCATTTCTCTAACCTCATATCTTTAGGAATGTTATATAATTTAACAATATAATATTTGTTTTAAAAACTTATTTATGTCAATTTTGACACTATTTAGTATTTGGTTTTTATGGAAGTCATCATAAATTGATTAATTTGAAAAAGGTACATTGAATCAACCAAAACATGTCATATTCACCATTAAAATTAGTGGATGTAATAAAAAAATTTAACTTATATATTATTTTAATATTTATAATACCATTTATTTTATTCACTCATTAATAAGGTAATTATTTCACCATCATTGTGCCATAAATAAATTTAATTATTTAACGTCTAAAAATAATAAATAAAATACCATTGTGTAGGAAATAGTTTTATATTTCTAATTAATATTTATAGTTGAATTTATCTTTTGTATAACTACTTATTAAAAATTGTTTATTTAGTAAACAATGAACATAAAACTTTTAATTCTTCTTTGAATAAAATAATAATAAATCTCCTAATCTAATCCAAGTAGACGTAAAGGATAATATTTTATTCCTCATTTTTTTGGTCTAATTAAACTCATCCAATAAAATTAGGACACCTATTGGGGTAATTATGATGTAATTTTTATACTTAATTACCATATTTACTTTTAACCGTGGTAAATAACAGTCAAAAGATACTATTGACCAAAAATTATTTTCATCTTATTGAACCAAATTTAACTGAAATATATTATACGTGTCTCTTGGAATTTTTAAATTCCTCTCACAAATGCTGTAAAATTGCGTTTTATGAAAATTTTCAAATGCTTCTAGAAAGTCGGTAAAACGTGCTACAAAGTTCTATAAAATTTTATATATCTAAATTTATTATAAAATGACTCCAATTAATTTAATTGAACTTATATAGTTATTATATATCTATATTGACTTAAAGTTAATTTATATATCATAAATTATTATTTAAATAAAAATTCTGTTTTAAATAATAACGCATTGTTTTTCACTATTCATTACAAATTGAATGTTTTCAGAAAAATACCAAAAATTTAACCTCAGATAATTTTGATATTCCGAATTAAAAAATGAAGTCTATTTTACTAAATTCCAAACATTGAATTTTCATTTATTAATTTAATATTAATTCCCATTGATAAAACCAAAAAGCGGGTTTAAAAAAGTAAGAATTATCAAAAGATTGACATGTGTTTATGTCATATTTAAATATGAAATTACTTATATTGGACAAAATTATATTAAATGATAAAAATATAATCTAATTAAACTTCCAAACAATTAAAATGTATAATTTAACCCTATAAATTTTTTAGATTAAAAAAGTTGTTTTCAGTTAAAATTTAGTAATTTTCACTATTCGCCCAAATATGAAAGTTATCCGAAATACATAAAAAATTTATTGAAACAAGATTTTTATGTCCTCATTCTAAAGAATATGTTAATTTTGTCAAATTTTATCTATAAAAGTGTAAAATATTTGATTTTCAAATGGTTCTCCATTAAAAGGCGGTGAAATTTCATTTTTTTAAAAATAATTCTTTTATCTAAAAAAATTGAATTTGTTCTTTTATTATGTCTAAGAAATATATAATATGGATATTAAAATTATATATAGTATATAAGATTTATAATTCAATTAATACTATTTATAACCACTTTTTTTGAACGGCTAGTTTGGTAATGTTGTGGTGCGCTCAAACTCGGTGTTACGTGTAGCCAAAGCTATTAAATTAATTTAATGTGATAACGTACTATGAGATCATGGGGTATTACATTCTCCCCTCCTTCAATAAATTGAGTCCTTGATATTTGAAATTTTTATTCGAATGTAAATGGTTAAAAATAGAGAAATACCTTTGGGGAAAACCCACATCGAAAATTGGGTTAATAAAATTTAGTCTTATTAAGAGGGAAAAGGAAAATAAAACGTTTCCACCAAATTATGATCTCGATTAGAAAAATATTTGTGGTAATTAGAGACACATCATTGGATGGAAAATATAGATATTTATAGTTATTTATTGAGTTCATCAATCAAAATATATCATTTAAATATATTGACATAATAAATCCATTATGAAAACCATTTTCAAAACCAAAATAATTAAAAAGTGTATATGGTATTTATTTTCGTTTTTTAAAAAACCAAATTTTTCTTGTAATGGAAGCCAATGACAAAATAAAACTCACCGAGGAAGAAAAGTCATTGTCATCACTTATGTTAAAAAACATTTTTTTATCGTTTAATAAAATGCTTCTTAAAAAAATATTCCCCTTGAAATTAAATGTCAATGGGTTTTATACACCATATAAAAGAAATTTGATTAGAAATAAAATGATTCCTCAAAGAAAGGAGATTGAGATGATGTCCCATAAATAATGTTTAATAATTAATTTTGACATATAATAAGAATATATATATATATATATATATATAAACATGTGACAAGTAGAGTTACATCCTTAACTATTTCCTACCACAAAGTCATCTTTCATCCCAAAAGATCATAGAAAAACCTTCAATTTATCCTAATAGTATAGGGTTCCAAAAATATTGAATTTATAATTCACCTATAAAAGCTTTTAAAAAAGAAACTACATTATACAATCCAAGACATCATATAGGCTAGTGGTAGGTGATGCACACTTGTCGCCCTTCGTTTGCAGGTTCAAGTCTCACGGCCTTGCCGGACGTGACTGGTTGTCTCTCGACCTATGGGATGTCCTATTTATGAAAATCTATAAATAGCCTTAAAAATTGTATCCAATTTAAAACATAATCCATTCCAACCTTCAGAAATATCAAAAATACATATTTCCAAACTCATAGTCAAAAATTTATAAGGATGTTAAAAAAATGAAGATCATTTTTTCCACGTAATAACATTTGAACACCTTCATCATGTATTCTTTTAAAACATGTTAACAACATAAATTACCATAAAACCTTATTGATTACATTCCTACTCCCTTGTTCTTTTTAGAATAATGAATATATTCCTTATATCCAAAATGTTCAATATTCCAACAATGATGAAATAAATAAACTATTAATCAGTTCTATAGAATTCAAGAATATCCAATATAATTTTTCCAAATAAATCATATATTATTCCAAAATCACCACCTCATTATGAGGACCATATTAAGGATTACCATTCCTTTAACAATGTATTTTCCAAAAATAATAGCATACTATTAAATCACATTTCTTAGAACCATATAATCTCAAATCCTCAATAAAATAGTACTGCAGTACAATCTTTATTTATCTACATAATTCATATAAACAGTATATTGTTGATAAACCACTGAAATGAAATATTTATATAATAACAACAAAATAAAACTAGTCATTCCTCTTCATCTGAGTTAGTATCATAAATTTATTATTATTCAATAGTATCATTTGCAGTATACTCTGATGACAAAGACATTGATTCATGTAGTGTCCCAACTCATTGCAGATGAAGCATTGTACCTTTGAAACCATTTTATTACCCTTTAAATCACGTACTTTGTGTCCTTTTTATCTATACCAATAACAAACTATCATTTCCTTCAATCATTTAACAAGGTGATTATTTCCACAATTATCACATATGGTAAAATCCTTCTTTCCCCTCTTCCCTTTATCCGTAATTCTCTCCACCTTCCTTTTCATCTCTGTAATCCCATCAAAGCCATAGGACTCAGAGAATTCATTACTTATCTTATTAACACATGATATTATTTCTTCATATGTTGAGAATTCATGGGAGACTATTTCCATTTTAAATGTTGTATTAATACCCTAAAAGATATGATCCTTCTTACAATTTGGGTCATATGTATTACTGGAGTTCTTATTCCTTTTACAGGGTGCCATTTCTAATAATGAAATACACTAGGTATGTTTAATAATCAAAATGAAAAATTCCAAACTTGTAAAATACCTAATGAAAATCGAACAGTTTATTGATATAATCCTTAATAATTAAAAAATTTCATTGAGGAAGTATTTACTCTTAAATCATTCATCATGTCTTGTAATGAAAATGTGAATTACCCTATTCATATACCCTAGGAGTGTCGTAACTAAGAGTGCATCAAGGCCCATTTTCATTCACTAGTTCCCATTTGAGTCTAGCTTATAGCAGTGATTCCGGGTTTTACCCCTAGGAACATATGTGCCAGAGAAGTCTCTACCTTATCGTATCTAGACATGGATGTATTGCTCAGAAATCTAAAAAAATATCTAAACTACCGATATAATAGTGATCTATTATATACTAATCCTCAATTTCTATAATAGGGTAATTTTATCTAATTAGATTTTATCTAAATCTATTTATTTGGTTGTTGAAAAACATCCTCTAATACCAACTGTATTGCCCCGACCCTATATTCCAAGAGTCGCTACATTATTTTAATACATTGGCATGTTTAATAGGAACCATGTCCGGATAGACCGAACTATATAGCAGTTTTGGAAAATATATTACGTACATGAACGTTACATTACACATTCGAACATATCAAAAAATCCTTTGAGAACACCATTGTTCTCTTCGCTTAACCCTGCATCTCAAACATAAAACACTTTTTGGGATCCTATGAAAATAAAACATAAGACTGGGTTGAGATCAAATGCTGAGTATGGGTAAGAAATACATCAAATGATAACATAAATTTTAGGCATGGTGAATAATTCAAAACACATTCCTTTACAAATAATAATCCTGAATACTTCATGGCAGGAATATGAGCTGATTAAATAATTCCATAATAAAACATAATCATGGGTATACTACTAGTAAAATAACCAAATGAACCAATAATATTATTTTCATAATGGGTGAATGTATACAACCAAACATTAATTATGAGTTCATCGCCCCGTTCCTGGACCTAGGGGCTAAAGGTAATCGGACCCCAACCTGGAGAGCCTCTGTAACCAGACTCCAACTCGGAGAGCCCCTACAACTGGACTCTAACCTGGAGGGTCTTATGTAGCCGGACCCCAACCTAGAGGGCTTACATTTACCCTTCCCCAACCCAGAACATACTATTCAAATACATTCATCATATGAAATGGTTGAAATATAATATAAACATTCGTATTAAAAATAGCATACGAAATGTCAATAATTTAACTATAAACCATTAATGGAATAAAAATAACTCATCCACAATAAAATATATCACAAAACCATAAATTCAAAATGGATGATTTGTATCATAATAAATCAACTTCAAACAAGTGTAAAATTTATCAAAGGATGTTGACATAGATGAAATCAAAACTATTTGAGAGAAATATCTCTTTCTATTTTGAAATAATTTAAGAGTCAAATAATTATTAAGAAAAAATTTATATTTAAAATATAATTATAATATTTTATTGGAATCTTTGACGATGATATGATGGTGGAAAGTATCCATAGATGCCTTATAAGTTAAAAAAACATTCTTTGCTTAACATTGTCGAAAAGGTCATAATTTACATTTTTTGGAAAATGACGGAAAGATTCTTTTCAAACCATTTATTTAACAGAAATACAAGGTTATAAATGAATTTATCCCATAGTATAAATTATTTCAAATATATTTTTATGAAACATGTATTTGGATGATAAAGAGGTCCTAGTAGATAATTACGTATAAACAACCTTGGATAATGACGAGATTGTAGAATTAACCCTTACCTTGTACATTCCATTAGTCAAGGGTACGTTTATCATTCTGTATAAATACCGAAGTAGGTTAATAAATTCTACCAGAACCATATTAATATTTATTATATGATAAATCCTTTATTTATGAGTTTATACTTCCCATTTAATAATAATTTACTTGTTAAATCAAAATTTTGGGTAATAATCGCTTTCTTTATCATACGTGTTTAAACTTGTTACTCTTGATTGTATCATGTAGATTATGATTTAAATAATTACAGAATATAAAACATGTCTTATATATCATATATATTTGGAATATAAATATGTGTAATAGATTGTTATAGGAAATGGAAAACACCATTTATGGAGACGATAGGTCGTACGTACGCATTAACACTGTTTCCATTTTCATATCCTATTGAATAGAAATAAGTGAATAAGATATATTTAAATACACACACACATATATATATATATATATATATATGTTTTCAGTGTCATTATTATGTCTTATATTTCATACTTATTAATATTAAATATTTTTATAATCATAGTTGAATGGTGAATGTGGAAATGAATTTCATCGCGTCGTGGAGATAGTAATCCGTACGTACGCACGAGAAAAATCCCATTCATTTCATATTAAAATCGTATATAATTGGATGGAATATAATATATACAGAATAATTAAAATATTATATTTATTATTTACATCAATTATACATTTATTATACTCATCCAATATGATAATGTATTTAATAACAACTACACCACGACGTAGAGACAGTAAGTCGTATGTACGAATGTATTGTGACATGTCATTCATAGGGTGGACAGAATAATGAATATGGGTGTACCTTATTTATAATAACATCACAATATATATAATATACTGGATTTATTATTTTACAATGTAAACAACAAGGAAAGAAGAAGTGGAAGAAGAAAAGAACTTGAAAGATGTGAAGAAATATTTACCCCTTCTTCGGGTTATTCCTCTTGTTTTGATCAAAAGGGATCATTATGTTTTCTTTATGACCATATTATGGCCTCTAGGTTGATGTTTATAATCTTGGGAGGATATTTGGGTAGGGTTGGGCCGTTCCCAATGGCATTGGAGGTGTGAAATTAAGATAATGGGATGTACCCTTTTATAAGAGGGATGAGTGTCACTTTGGCAAAAGCTTGAAATTATATTTTATAATAAATTCATTTTAGGATAATAATGGCTCAAAAATGATTTATTTATAGTATAAATAGGGGATGGGTCCAAACCCACTCAACCAGTTGGTTTTAGACAAGATTAGTTCGCCATATTAACCTTATCTTTTAGATTTAATTATTAGTTAAATAATTTAACTTTTACCATGTCTTCTTGTATTCTTACACTATATGGTTAATACAATTACTCTAAACATCCAATATAATATCAAGTTGTTCATTGATGAAATATATATTATAATCTAATCCCTTTTTACGAACCATAGATTTTTAGGAATATTATATAATTTAATAATTAAAATTTGTTTTAAAAACTCATTTATGTCAATTTTTGAACTATTTAGTGTTTTTTATGAAAGTCATCACAACTTGATTATGTCAAAAAAGATAAATTAATTAAACCCTAACATGTCATATTAATTTTAAAAATTCGTGGAGGTCATAAAAACATTGAAATTATATTTATTTTAATATTTATAATACCATTTATTTGATTCTTTAATTAATAAGGCAATTACTGCATCATCATTGTGTTATAAATAAATTTAATTATTTAATGTCTAAAAATTATAAATAAAATTCCATTATATAGTAAATGTATTTATCTTTCTGGTGAATATTTATAGTCGAATTTATCTTATGTATAACCGTATATTAAAAGTGGTTTAGTTAATAAATTTTGAATTTCACACTTTTAACTCTTCTTTGAATAAAACAAGAATAAATGTCCTAATCTAATAAAATTGGACCTAAAAGATCATATTTTATTCCTAAGGTGGTTTTTGGTCGAATTAAATTTATCCAATAACATTAGGACATGTGTTAGGGTAATTATAATGTCATTTTTACCCTTAATTACCCTATTTACTTTTAACAGTGGTAAATAATAGTCAAAAGTTACTATTCATCAAAAATCATTTTTCTATTATTGAGCCAAATTTTATTTATTGAAATTAATTTTCTCACTCGGATTTCTGAAATTCAATTCACATAAGCGGTAAAATAATGTTTTATGCAATTTTTCAAATGCTCTTTGAAGGTGGGTAAAATGTTGTAAAAAGATCAATAAAAATTTATATATCTAAAATTTTATTAAATGAATCTAATAAATTAAATTGAAATTATATAGGTATTATATATCTATTTTTACTTATACTAAAATTAAATAAAATATATACTTATTTAAATAAAAAGACGGTTTTCAATAATAATGCAGTGTTTTCACTATTAATTAAAAATTAAATGTTTTTAGAAAAATACCAAAAATTTACCAAAAGCTAATTTTGATATTAATAATTCTAAAAGGACGTAAATTTTACCAAATTCAAAACATATAAAATCCACTTATTAATTTAAAATTAATTCCCTTTGTCAAAACCAAAAAACAGTTTTTAAAAAGTAATAACTATCAAAAGATTGACATGTGTATATGTCAAATTAAAATGAGAAATTACTTTTAAGGACCAAAAATGAATTAAATTATAAAAATATAATATAATTATACTTCCAAACCATTAAAACGTATAATTTAACACTATAAATTATTTTGATTAAAAAGTTGTTTTTTTTAAATTTTATTAATTTTCACTATTCACCCAAATATGAAAGTTATTAGAAAAACACCAAAAATTTATCGAAACTAAAATATTATGTCATAATGATAAATAATATGTTTATTTTTTCCAATTTATATATATAAAAGTGTCAACTATTTTATTTAAAAATGTTTCGCCATTAAAAGGTGGGAAAATTGCATTTTTTGAAAAATACTTCTTTTATCTGAAAAAATTAATTTGTTCTTTTATTACATATAAGAAACATATAATATGGTTTTTAAAATTATATTGTGTATATATGATTCAAAACTCAATTAATATTATTTATAACCGCTTTTTTTAATGGTTAGTTTGGTAATTTTGTGGTGCGCTTTAACTCGGTGTTGGTGTAGCACAAGATATTAAATTACATTAATGAGATAACATAATATGAGACCATGGGGTGTTAAAACATTGAAGGGATGCATGAAAGTATGAGATATCCATTATGATATGGTACATTGAGGGGAAGAAGAGATTTATGACCCCCTCAACACCACTCATGAATGATATAGTGCACTAATAAACATGGGAATTTCAATGTGGGATTCTGAGATGAGTGTGGTAATATTACTCAACATATAATATGGATAAATCATTGTTAAATAAATATTTTGAGCTCAACCATCCGATCAAGTTGGCATGTTGGCCTCAACCTCAGGCCACTCGAAGAACTCTAGTCTATCGATGTTCGTGCAGAATTCACCTACCATCAAACTAATAAATACATGATTGTTATGTAATAGATATAAAGAGAATGTAGGGTTATATGATCATCAAAAAATAATTCAATAACATATATTAGTCATGTAGTTTTAAAAATAGATGGAAGATCCAACTACCAATCTATAAACATTATTTTCATGAGTCTATTCATCTATGAGAGATGTTGAGATTTAGAAAATGAGAAGAATTTTGGGATCACATGAGAAAGAGGATACCAATTTCTAAAGAATTTTGAACATATTAATGAAAAGAAAACTATTCTAACCATACACTTAAATTATATCTAAAAAAATTGGTCATCTAAAGTTTCTTGAAATGACATTAAATGTAGATATTTTAAGGAGTTATGGTTGTTCATGAATTTATGTTATTTGGAAGTGAGACTAACTAATAAATAGGGATATCCTAATGCTGATAATTTGAGAGCTAAATTTGATATGTTCTCTTATTTTAAAAATAAAATATAGTAGCATAACCCTTATGGTTCGTAAAGAAATGATTTTATCCCTGAGATAAACTTTCACTAAGGAGAAGTAGGATCCCATGACAATATAAAAAGTGAAAATCAATTTTGGATTTCTTTTTGAAGAAAAATGTTCCATGAATCCAATTGGAAAAATGAATTAATACATCTCCTACACTCGCAATAATAACATGGATTTGTATGTACTTCATAGATAGCAAGTTTCATTTGGGACTACGAGACTGCGCACACACCAATCCCACAAGGGTTTTTTTGGAAATAATTAAAATGAACCATGTACGAAAAACTGCATGGAAAAGATGATATTGCAATAACCGTTTATAGATAATACAATGTGTGTATCAAGAAACACCACAAATAGTGTATAGACACTCCTTGACAATGATATTAAATTTACAAGGTTACACATGCAAGTGATAACATGCATGCATGAGAAGTGAGTCATGCGAATCTTAAATAAAGTAACTGTATGTGGTGAATGAATGATCACATGAACACAAAAAATAATTTTAGATTAACCAAAAACGTTATTAGAGTATATATAATAAATTTATTCAAAAATAATATATATACATATTAATTGAGTTATCAAAAATATGATGTGCAGATTCCATGAAATTCATGAATGATGAGGTTTTGAATTTAACCTCAGAATGTATTAATCTAAAGTAAAATATTGAAGTGAGTGTGTGAACCTTTATTCAAAAATTACATGTGGTCGATAATTCAATTCAAAGGAGTCATATCTCATTAAATGTTTCACTAAGAAAAATTGAAAATCAAAGGAAATTTGAATTAACTAAGAAAGGATAGCATGCTATAATAAATTTTTATGAAGTTACCTGAACATGTACACAAGAAATTACGGTTCAAAAATCTCATGGAGGGAGATAATTATAAAAAACTACATTGGTTCAATCCTTTGAATAGAGGTTAATCCTTTCAGTTGGATCCAGTAGCAGTTGATGTATTCCAGTAGGATCCTGGGGTATGAGGATTATCTCAGTTACAGTGGAAGAAAGAATTTTTTTTTGTTGGATCCAAAATCCAATAGAGTTTATCTGTTGGATCTGGATCCATTATAAACACATGTGGATATAGTGGATACATAATATGAAATACTTGGCTGGGGGGACCCACATATAAAAAAGTTGGCATTTATGAGTAAACATGTAAATATCGGGTGATTACCATTCAATTATTATTAACACGCATGAGGTCAATTTGAGAGATTATATTTATTGGATCTATAACCATAACAGGTTTAATTTGTTAAATTTAAAAAGAACGGTTTTTACAAAAAAGAAACCACTTATTCAACCCTCCCATCTAAGTGGTAAATCTAATATAGGGATCTATATGTGGTATTATAGATAAGGTTACCTCTAATGACCCATGTACCATTCTGGTAGATCGATATTCATAATTGTATCAACAATTGTAGTTTTTGAACATTTTATGGGGGAATTATCATATTTGGAGGGATAATATTCGATAATATATCATATCACTTTTTATAGACGTGAGTGATGCTTAAATGGTGGGTCCCCCCCATTTATGATGATGTTACTTTGACACAAGATGGTAAATGAAATTTATAAGTATAGGGAAAGGATCACAATTCCATCTTGATGTATCTAACTAAATGGTATGCAAAAAGGTCATGTGTATCCAAACTATAATGGAGATTTGGGATAAACACAGATGAAGCTATAAAGGAAATGTAAAATTCAAGTAATCCAAACTAAAATATAAATTATGAGGTTTCCATAAATTCAAATAAATGGAGAAGAAATTATGGATTACTATTTCACCAGAGTTAATGAGATAGCCAGAAATACTTGTGATTTTGTTGACAATCTGGATTACTCAATCGTTGTAAATAAAATTATTATAAATTTTCTAGATTGTTTTAATTCAAAAAATTTATCACATGAAGAACGAGATGACATATCAAATGATGAACTTTAGAAAATTCTCATATAATTAGATACGTACAATTATAACATTTGAGTAGAAATTAAAAAAAATTGATATAGAATTTGAATCCATGATAAAGGTAAGGGATAGAGAATAAGAGGCAGAAAAATATGAAGATTAAGATGACGACGAGGATGATGTTGACTTCAATAAAATCATTGAACTCATATAAAAAGAATCTATTATGAAAAAATGGACAAGAAAGATTAATAAACCACCTAAATGTTTAAAATGTGGTATCACTTGTAGTTTTTCCAATATGATTATAAAGAAGAAGGATGATGAATTAGAATCGTAATCAGATGATGAAATATCCCATATAAAAAATTTGATTATAAGAATAAGGAACAATATATTAGAAATAATATAAATATTATGAGAAATCATAAGAATGATTAATCTTCAAGTTGTTCTATGGATAATTAAAATTTTTATTTTCCCCAAGAAAGATAATAATTTATTAATCAATTAGCGGTGATGATGAAGATTAATGAGTTGGAATTCAGTGGTACCTGAATGAGGTAATAAATTTATACTTGGGACATGAAAAATATATCATGAAATAAATTAAAAGGGCGGATAAAGTAAAAAAATAGAAATAAATTCAAATAATAATAGGGAATAAATATTTCACATGGATGAATAAAATTCTAAGTTGATCATGAAAGAAATCTATTTTTTAGTTCAATCAAGAAAAAAAATTAAAAAAGGATCAAAACAAAATGTGATAGGTTATTTGGAATTAATGGTAGATACTAGAGAAGAAGAGTTGTTTGAGATAGAAGATATATGTTTCATAGTTCAACGTGAACTGAATACAGCTAGAGAATGTTTTAATAAATCTGTTGAGATCAATGGAGAAACTTCTCATGTTGGACAGAAGAATGTTTAAAGTGAACTAAATCATTTTGATTTATATAATACTTATAATAGAACTAGTGACAATTCAAATGTAGAGAATATGAATTCCAAGAAGAATAAAAATAAATTGAAAACATTTGGCGAATTGAACATTTTTCCAACAAAGTCATAACCCCCTAATAAAAGATATAAAAAAATTGATTATAATTTGTCTAAAAATGGGTTAGGAAGATATTTTTTCTATGTTTTTTGGTGTTTGAGTATGAATGAACATAAACAATAATCTTTCTAGATCAGCATATAATTACCAAAAATGAAGTAATAAACATGTGAGAGTTTCAATAATCATAGGAGAATAAAATATCTGAGAATATAACATGTGAATAGATCTTCCTCACAATTTTATATAAAAAAATAAAACATATCAATTATGTTTTTTTATATGTTGTATGGATGGTAAGAAATAATAGGTGTTCATGATATGTCTATAAGGATATGTTCTCTATTCGATGACAAGGAATATAATTCAAAATAAATAAAATATCATGTCATTTGAGGACTGTGAGTCTTTAAAAAATGTCAAGAAATACCGTCTTGTTGTTTTTTATATAAAATGAAAATGCATAAGTAATTGGTGGAAGATAAAAAATATGATATATCAAAATAAAAGAATGTGGTCATGGAAAATGAAGTGGATATTTTTGAGGATTTTTAAAAATGTGGATAATGATGATCAAGAAGACTGTGGATGAAATTTTATTCAAAACAAAGATGAAGGGAAGATAGAAGTTAATCAAATAATTAAGCCTCGCAATAAAAGGAGGATTTCAAAGTAATCTTTCCAACATGGTAGTGGAAGAAAATAGTATCTATAATTGAGAGGAATCTCTTAGTATAAACATTACATTTGAGAGACCAAGAGGTCACACATGATTCCATCTTATTTTATGTGTTTTAAAGTAAAAATATTGTGAATTAATGGTTATTATTGAGGTTATCATTTCACGAAAGAATGATGATATTTTTATTCATTCATTATACTAAATTGTGTGAAATGAAATAAAATTTTTCATCACTTATAGAGGATAAGACTTGAGAATCAATATGAATACTTTAAGTTGTATTCAACATTAATGGTCAATGAATTCCAATCACATGTTCATTCCTTATTCTTTATTGTAATATCATATCAATTAAGGGGGATATCATGATTGATGATTAATTGAGAAAAAGTAGGAGTTTTATATTTTAATATAAACATACTAATGTGATTATTGATGTATGTAAAGGATTTATCATGTCATTGATAAATATGAGTATTCACAAATCCTTCACTGAAAATTAGGACATTTCCTGCATGATTTCACATTACTAACTATTTATGGACAACATTGAAAACCATTGTCATATCTCTATTGATTTATGTATATTGATGGATACTAATAGTTCACTGACAAAAGACTCTCTACATTTAAAACCATGTGATATAAGCCTTCTAATTCATAGGTATTCAGGACATAATATTCAAATGGTGTATTTTATTTATATTTCCCCTACATTTTCTTCTCATTTGAATTTCAATCAAAGGAAAAATGTTCAATCACACATATTGAATTCTACAAAGAGTTCTAAATAGGTATTGAAAATAAAATAAAAAGGGGGATTTTTTGGCCCATTTCTGTTATTTTTTGTTAATTAAATGACAATATGTGTTTGATGAGTTGATGAAGAGGTAGTGGCGATGCCTAATAATTGTTTTGGAGTCATAAAATGGAATTGGATGACACGCTTGGAGAATTCTCCTTGTCCAATGTGATGATTGAGGATGTGATTTTAAAATTTAATACAACTTGTGTAAAAGGGTGTATAGATTTTTTATCATATGTGTTGACCATTAAATATTTAATTTCATGAAAAAGAATTAGTATGCATTTTAATTTATTATATGAGGATGTGAGGATATTTCATTGCAAAAAATTTAAAAATATATTGAATGATGACTAAAATATTTAGATCGATGATAAGGTTCCTTGAAAACTGAAATATTTACACGTTTGGATGAAGGGGTAATTTTTGATGTTGTATAGATTTTTGGGTTTGAGAATTTATTAAATGAAATTTTTTATGATTTCCCTTAATAATAAATTGGGAAAACAGCTGGAAGCCATGGAACCGTCAACTGAGGGATCATTCAGGACCCATGATGTCAACTGCACCTAAGGAACAACTCTCTATCCATCCTATGGGTGTCATTGGTTGGTCCAAGGGGACACTTATAAAGTGGTGGTTCCAACGTGTTTGGGGGGGATGATAGAACTAGTATAGAGATGTATTGGGAGTGGGGAATGAGATTTCAGAGCTGCTCCACGCCTCACATTAGTGATATAGGAACCCACAAAACATGGTCGTTTCTATGTGGAATGATTAAATTAATGGGGTATTGTTCATTAATATAAAATATGGATAATACATTGGTCGTTATATCATTTTATCACAATCATTGGATCATGTAGGTATGTTATCCCCTACCACTTTCCACATAAGGGGATCCAACCTACTGTAGTTCAAGACGAATGTACCTATCATTGATCCAATTCCCCAATGAATATTTTATGATTTAGATATTAAGATGATGGGATCAAATGATCATAATAAAATCATCTATATATTTAATCAATTTATAAATTTGACACATCTATGGAATCACCTACTACTGAACTGCAATCTTTTTATAAGAGGATATTTGAACATGATAGAGATAGATATTCCTCAAATGAGAAGCTTGTGGTCATCACCTGAATTATAGAATCTCATCATGAATAGAATCAAAAACAGTAAAAATTTATCACCAATGTTTTCAATATTTACGTGAATGATATCCTGAATGAATTGGGATCTTTGAATGAAATGTGACATGGAATTAAATGTGAGCCTATAAAGGGGATATGACACAACTTTTATTTTTCATATTAGGAAGTGATAGTCTTCTAGAAAAAGAGATATCCCAATGATATGAATTTCAAAAGTTCTCAATTTTTTAATGAAAATGGAGAAACGACATCCACATGGTTCATGATGGAATGAATCCCTCCTCATGATAAACTCTCACAATGGAGAAGAAAGATACAACAAGTATTTTATAGGTGAAAATAACTCATTGATTTCATGATGATGAATGTTGTCTCACAATGATAATTGGCATAGTTCTTTAATGTGTGTACCGGGATCATGAGAAAAACCTAGATTCAAGAGGCCTTCCTGGATCATGTATTTTGGATGAGACACAGAGACTGTTCGCACACCACTTTCATAAGGGTTTGTGCATAATAATAAAAAAGTAACATTGTAAAAGCATATATGTGAAATAGATATAGTTCACTCACCCATTAAATATATTAAATGTTTTACATGAAGAAACACATGGCATAATGTGTAGACACCCCCTAAAATAATGATTCTTGGGAAACATGCATACAATGTGATAACATGCATTCCTGAGAAGTGAGACGTGTGAATCATAAATGAACTAATTATATGTGGTGAATTAATTCTCACATAAACATGAAAAAATAATAATATTAAAAAAAAGTGATTATGGAAATCACATTTAATATAATGAAAATTATACTATATACATGCTAATTTGTATACCTGAAATAAGAAGATTGGATTACCTGAAATTAATCCATGTTTTGGATTTGAAATGATCATGGGAAATTATTATTATTGAAAAAAAATATTTATGTTAGTGTATGAAAATATTTCACAAATTAAGAGAGGTGAAGAATTCATTCTGAAGGAAGTGTATCCTGACAAATTTTTCAAAGAGGAAACTAGTAAATAATAAGTGATCATAATTTATTGAGAATGGAAAACTGCCCCTACTAAAGGTTGTTGAATATATTTGAATGTATAAAATTGAAATCCTTATTTAGAATTCTCATTGTGGTAGATCATCAATTCAACCTACATTGGATTAAGCCTTCAAATAGAGGTGAGGCCTTCTAGTCAGATCTGATTGTAGAATAAGTCTTCTAGTTGAAAGCTGTAGTAGAACTAGACACTCATTTGTAGTTGTTGAAAGAAGCATTATGGATGTATCTAATGGAAAATGGGTTCTATTGTTTGGATCTAAATCCATTGTAATCCATTGTGTAGATAGTGATATATTAATGTAGAATACATGTTCGTTCAGGGGTGATAAACCACATGGAAAGATTTAGGAATTATTTCCAAATCTTGCAAATACTATGTGATGATCTTTATGTTGATTAGTATTTAACCTGAGGATTATTTTAAAGATAATATTGAGTGGATCTATAACATTAATAAGTTCAAGAGGTTGACATTAAAAAGTAATACAAATTTTTAAAAAAACCACTTATTCTCCCCTTGCCTCTCAGTGGTTAATATGTCATGGGGATCTACATCTAATTATTGATATTAGTAAATATCTATCATTTAGAATATGTTTCAGGATATAGAAATGTGTATCACAAAAGGGGAATCTTTTTTTAGATTAAATTTTCTAAAAAATGATTATATTTGTCATTTTTGGTAAACACGTTGTATTTTATTCATATTGAAAGTAGTATTTATATTCGTACACATTGATTTCATAAAAAAGTTATCGGTAGTCATTATATAAAATTAAAAATATATGTTTTATTTTTCATAATTATTTATTTATATTTAATCTAATTATATCATGGTTTCATTTATTTTGATGCCGCATTTTCTGAGATCTATCAAATAAATTACCTTATTTGATGGTATTCAAAAATGAATATCACGGGTTGTTAAAAAAACATTATAAATTGGATGATGATGTATTTATAGATAATATAAATTATTTTTCCTAAAATTAACAATTTGGGATTCAATTATCTATAATAATTAAAATCATTTTTAAATAATGAAATTATATTTATGAAATTATCACCCATATCACCTGTTAGTGGATCCCTTCACCACCCATATTATCTTCACTATATAAGACACTTAGTTTGATAAATAGCTTTTAAAATAACTTAATGGACCTTTAAAATATGTCTTATAGATTTATGTATCTATAAAATACCATCCATTATGGTATTAATCCAATTTTTTATGATTTTATCTCATGGAGTAAGGTGATAATTCTAAAATCACTCATTTTAATTTCTATTCCAATTAGTACCCTTATTATACCTCAATGTCTATTATAACATCCTAATATAATTATATTAGTGTAATTAGAATGCTAAATGTTATTATTATTTTATAAAAACCATTATTTACCTACATCTCATTAAAAATAAGATGAAAATAATAATCATGTTACATGTAAATACCACATTCATGGACGAAATATTTGATTTTTAATCAGCACATTACATAGTAGTTTTTTATGAAAATATTTTGATAAAATATATATAATATTATAATGATTATTAGGATTATATAAAACTAAAATAATTATTTTACTAAAACTATATATAATAAATGGCCATTGTAAATTCAACAACCTAAAATGATAATACTAAAATAGATTTCAAAAGTGGAATTTAATATTGAAAACCTATAATAATGTATAATTATTTGTATTGTAATAGAAAAATGAAATACAGCTACAATATTAACTATATTTCAAAACGATTTTTATCCCATTTGAACAAGGAAAACATACCAACGTTGTTATAGATAAGTTATCCAATCAAACCCATGTTCCCTAATAGAATAAATGGAAGAAATATGATAATAAAATGACCTAAAAACTAAAATATATGTGAAACTTTTTCTTATTAAATTACATAATGAAAATAATTCGATTATATGGTTGTTTAGAGAACAAAAAACTATACGGGAACACAAGATAAGGGTTTTCTTTTTAATATCATTATAATTTCATTATTTTTAAACCAATATTTTCATCTGGGTAAATTATAACATATTTCAATCTAAAACCCCACCTATTTTATTCTCTTATATTTTGTTATTATTTTTAGATGTTCCCATCAAATTAAATGACCTTTTTTTAATAATACACATTTTGTGATGCATGTAAGGGAATATGACCTTAATATTCTTTTTAAAAGATAAATTTTTTCTCTATATCCATATTATTAATTTTCTATATATTTAATTATCAATAAATCATTGATTTATAAATGACTTTTTAAATGTAATTTCATTAATTTTAAAAATTAATCATTTTTTTAACATTTTTGTAAATGATTTTTTCCACGAGTATTGATCATTTTTTAAAAATGTGAAAGGAAACATTTACATAGACATTATTTATAATATTAAATTTTCATTACATCATTATTATTTTTCATTACTAGTACTTATATGCATTATTTCATTATATTTATAAAAACATTACACAATTTTGTAATAAAATAATTTCTCAATAGACACCAAAATCATAAAGGACATTTCTTATAGTTTTACTAGTTAAATTTTTATGTTATAAAAAAGTATTCTCATATATGTAAACATAATTTATTGTTTATAATGAATTAATTTGAATAAGATGTTATGATTGAATCCAATTTATTTCTATCCATGTTTTATTATAATTTAGTGTGGATATTCTTTTGAAACCCATTGTTTTCATGGGTTAATTATATATTGTTGGAATTATGAATCATTACATGTTCATGATGAATAAATATGTACGGTCTATAATTTTGATATGGTTAGGTCAGTTTTACTACACTTTTAAATTGGGTATATTAGTATAGCCCACGAGATCATTATAAGATAAATCCGGTTAACCAATGACTACTATGTCACATGATGCACGTGTTTAGTCAATGACTTCTATATTATGGGAAGGTGGTTATCTATCAAATTATAAAATGAATATATTGAAGATTATCATAGATATGTGATATGAGTTATAAGATTATGTATATGACACATTATAATGTTATTAATTGTACATATGGTATGCTCTCATAGATCATTATTATTTATTTCTTTTCTCAATTTCCCATGACTCATTCCTTTTCTAATGCTAATATACTTATTCAATGACTTTTATTTTATGGTCAATGTTTTACTTAGAGATATTATATTATGTTATGTCCATGAACCTTGATTAAATTATCAAAAAAAATTTCTCATCAAATTCATACTCATGTACTTTAATTTAAAAGTCTTGTGATTACACTTACTATTCATTTGAGATAACCCTTACAAAGGTTTACATTCACTAGGATAGGAAACATAATATTATTTATGATATATATTAATGGTAAAATGTGAAAAAATAATTGTGGGATAAGTTTATTTCAAATAAAAATAAGTTGTTTATGTATCAAATATCCAATGATACTAAATATACTTGTTCTAGGGTGTGATATGTTGTGATATGGATTGAATAATATTATTAAATGATGTAATATGTCTATAGGAAAATCATGGAATACCTTTTTTGGTATAAAAGTGGGTATTAGTTATTATTTAAATTATTTGTACTAGAATGTTATTGGAAACATCAGTGAAATTTATAAATGTAGAAAAAAAATTATAGTTTAGTAAATGATATATAGTATTGTTTCTTAGAAAACAAATTTCTATAAAGATAAAAAATAGTTGATTTTGGATGTATATAAAATTAAATTTGGTTTAATAGCCCTTTAAAAGTTGGTTGAGTAAAAAATATGTATTTACTCAATGAACAATAATAGTGACAAACTATACACAAGGATTTACAACTTTGAGGTGTATGATTTAGTGTATTTTAATTCTTCTAATAAACCGTTATGGGGAATCAATAAAATGAACCAAAACACCCTATGATGATTCAAAAGTTATATAGGATGAACATTTAATGTCATTGGTTGAAATAATGGTTCTATAATTTAGAACATCATAGGACGGATTTTTGACATAATGTTTTTTTATAATTATTCTTAATTCATGATACTCACACTAAACAATTGTTTTGAATTTAGTGATTTAATATTAATTAATTAACATTGAGTAGTGATAGTTACCAAAATATTTACAATATCATATTTTTGTTCATTTATATGAATTATATAAAATCAGGATAATTCTATAATACTATTAATTCATATCTGCACTAATTTGATACACATTTATTTCAAAAACAAATCCATGTGGTATTATTATTACATCTCAAGTCTACATCTCTTATATGAATTTTTTTTTTGGATTTAGTATCATAGAAATATTATTATTCAACCTTTATTTTAATTTTTTGTGATATTGGGAATGGATGGAATCACATTATAAAAAGATTATATCTTTTTTTAGGATAGGGAAGTCACATTCCATTTCTCTAATAATCCAATTGCAATATTTTTAGGAAATGATAACCAAGAAATGCCTATAAAAATAACATCTATTAAATGGGTCTGAATAAAAAATCACGAGTTAATTTAGCTAAATATTCTTGGGAAAATCATGATATTGAATATATTCAAAATGTGATGGAATAGGATGGTGTGTTTCTAAAATAATTTCTTATTATTTACCTTGATTGTAAGGTAATTTTTCAATAAAACTCATACTAGGTGTTATTCTGTTATCAACGACTCCATTAAAAATGGCCCTGATTGAATTATATGAATTAAATAAGAATATCTAAAAGAATATAGATAGGGGTTTTATATTCCAAATTTAATAACCATGGGGATAATTAGTCCTCTTTAATGAAAATAAATATGGATAAATGGTCTTATGTATTGATTATCGTGAACATATCTAAATAAATAACAGGAAAAAGTATCATATATCCCATATTGATGTCGTTTTTTCATATATTCTAGGATTGATGCCTCTAAATTATTTACATTCAATCTAGATATAAATATTTATTGGTGAAATTAGAGGATGAACTCCAGACAAAGATTGGTATTAGATACGGGCCTTATTATTTCATAGTGAATCAATTTAAACTAAACAATTCCCCTTTTTAATTTATTCATATGGTGAATATAGCTCGAATGGATCGAAGGCTTTCTTATTTTATTTTATTATGGATAATCCCCCTTTTAAATTTTAAAGGGGAACTCATACCTGACCCGTAGTCCCAGGGCACAAGGCCTGAATGACCCGAAGGCCTAGAGGCTACCATGGAAAATACAAGACCCGTAGGCCCAGCCCACTTGAACTTCCCCTCCCCAATATATGCGTCCTTGATCACCAAGCACCCCACATTGCATTTCTGATCGAATAGAATTTCCCCGTACATTGTTGCATTGTGCCTGGTCCTGATGGTGACTTCCATACCCTCACATTCTTCCAATCCGGTTAGCCTTGATTCTGGTGGCTGCTACTCTTGTTTCTCTAATCCTCTTCTAGGGCATGTTTTGTGTGTAGTGGGATACTCCATGGTCTACTTGGCTCGAAGGCCCTAAGGACTGAAGGCTATTGATGACCTGAAGGCCCTTAAGACTGGTGGGCCCAAACCGGTGGCCCGAAGGCCCAAATCAGGTGAATCGTTCTGGATACTACAATATCGAATATTAACTACTAATGTATGCTACAATGACTAGTACAGTGCTGCTTCAGTGCATGAAAATTCACCTCCCCCAGTTTGGAACCTAGGAAACTTGGATTCCTAGCAAGAGTCCTTACCACTCGGGTACAATGAATATAGTCTTTTAATATTTCCTACATCAAATTATGTTGTTTTTATAGAATATTTTCTCATATATTTGTGGAGAAATTAATATCATGATGTTTAGTTTGGTGTTGTGTTGTAGACCTTGATAATGGAAAAATTTTTTAAGAAAATTTGAAATTTATAATTCAATCTATAGAATGTATCATCATTTGATATATTTAATATTTTTATGGCATATATTTGGATCATTCATAGATAGAGGTGATTGATAAATTTCCAAACGAACCACTATAATAATGATTTGTCTTTTTCTTCATTTAGCTGGATATTATTAATTCTTTGAAAGAAATTTCTAATGATTTATGAATATACTAAACGAGATAGTATTAAATTGGGTTAATTTTATTTAGATATAAAAATATGAGGAAAAATCCAGGATCTATATAAGGGGATAATAATTACACGCATACTCACCTTAACCACTAGTGTGAATGGTTTTATAATGAAGATTATAGAATTGAACAATTGAATGGGATTTATTTTCATGGGGAATTAAATGTCAAAATATTAGTGTGAAAGTGGACATAAAATACATAAAAAATTATTAGACACATGATTTGGTTCTAAATGAGGTCATTCGTATATTGAATATATGGAAGAATTATCTCGGTAGTGAAAAGTGTGAAATATATATAGATATAAATATATGAAACTATATATTCACACATTATGGTATAAAAATTCTCTAAACGTGATGGATGGAGTTATTAATGGACTGTAGATACATGATAAATTACTACCCTAAGCAATAAAAAAAGTTGTTTATTCTATCTTTATGAATAACAATGCTACTCAATTAATTATTTTTATTGAAAAAATAACAAATACTCTTGTATTTTCATAGTATAGATCAAAAAATCATAAGGTAAGCGGATAAATACAATATTTCCCAAATTAATTATCAATCATTGATCTTTGTAAATATCATGGCTTTATAGGAGGATGATATATAGCTATAAACCATGGTAGATAATAAACGTGTTTTCAATTTTCACATTAATGGAATTATAGAATTTGGGAAATGAATATTTATTCTATCAATACCAAAATTTAAGGAATTTTTTATAATGAAATACATAGCCCATCATTATCTATCCATCATTGAATAAAAATTATGTATAAAGATCTAGATAATCATTTATGCTAGAAATAATTAAGAGTGATAATTTGGAATATGTTCTCTATACATTGTGTATCATAATGTTAATAAGAGAGATGTAAGTATCCATAAACCCATACATATATAGATATTGGAGAACATGAAAATGTATTCCATGGTATATAGTATTCTTAGTTTTAATTTTTCTTGAAACACACTTTTGGATATAATTTATTAGTATTTTCATGATAAATGTTTTTCAATTAATGTTACTCTAATATATGGTTTCATGGTTTTATGGTTTTCATATAGGTAACACTAGATTTTCAATGGTTGCATAAGTGTAAGGATGGTTTAGAGGACCGTACATAATTGTAAATACCTTTTCTATACACCATAGAAGGGTAAAACCTTAAAACCATAATGGTAGATAAGAATACAGAAGGGAAACTTATCCTAGATAAGAGTAAGATCATGTATATATTTGTTCTGTAATTGTATCCTTTATGCTTTAAAAGGATTCATAATCATACCTATGGCATCGAGTGAGGGTAATGTTAAATTACAAGATGATATCTAAGGGAAACATTGGAGTTTTGTAAGGGATGTACCAGGTTTTCAAAGACTTTCTAGGGGTACCCAAGGTGCTATATAATGTTAAACAAGAGTAATGTACTTTTAGGTTCCTCAACATGTAAGGGATAATTCAATTTCTTGAATGGTGTGCGAGGGTATAAAAGAGATGCATAAGGGTAGTTCCTACACAATATATGGGTAACACATGAATAATAATTCTTAACCAAGGTGGAACCAATTTTACAAAGGATATGTAATGTTAATTCATTTTCCTTACATGATAGTTTGGAGTAGTATAAGGTTAAATCCATGGTACACATACACAGTTCCATTTCTGTGAAAAAATCATTAAAACCCTTCTTTCTTCATTTATTCATCTCTATAGAAACCCTATTAAATGTTTGTAATGATTTTAAAATATCAATATCACATAATTAAACACCCTAAATATTTTAATGGTCATGAAAAATATTTTTAAAGAAATTAAAATAAATGTTATTAAAAATATCTTAAATTAGTAAAAAAATAATGATATTGTATTTGTGGTCATAGATATTTTTAAATTATTGTGGTTTGGTTCATTAAAATATCTAAAACCTTACTATCTTGGTATTTGGTTATTCTCATGAGACCGATATGTCCAATGTTCCACCTCACCTGATTTGTGAATTATGTTTCAACAAAACTAACTTCTTTATCTGATTTCCATTCCTGTAAGATCCCTGACACTCTCATCCCTATTTGGTTGTAGCTTTTTAGAAGAAAAAAATTATTTAGGAATTTGTATTAATATTTTCTTCTTTACATGAGTGACTCTAAATTTATTTCTTTATAAACCTTTTGAAAATGTTTTATAATTATTTCTAATATCATAATAATATATATTTACATAGGTATGGTAATTAATTAAAATATCAAGTTTAATTCTGATTTTCAAGAGTAAGAATAATTATTACTATTCAAAAATTATGATTTTCTCTATGGATAAAATTTATATTCATTATAAGACATAAAATTATATTTTTGAATTATATATGAGAGAGAATATATTATAACATGTGATGTATTGTTTCTTTTCAGAAATAGAATTGTGTAATCAACTATACAAATCATTTGTGAGTAGTTTGAAATAATGAAAATATGTACATATATCACGTGAATATTCCATTGTGAACATTGGTGGGGACATCAAAAATATTGATGTATGATTTTCCCATTCATTTTGGGTTCTTATATATGCCTATTCCATAGTTTTATTTATGTGTTATCATAAGATGTGGTATCCATTGACTGTGATTTCTTGTGGGTGTGTTAATATCATTGTTGCAAATATATGATCCTTTATCCCTTATTATAATTATAGTATCTTATTACCAAATTCGAAGATGATTCATTTGAGGCTTTTGATGATTCCATATTTCCAATGATTCTATGTTATTTATTTTTACCAATCCAAACATTGTTGTGTGTTATATTACCCTTGGATGATTAGTACATGGTGCCCATTATAGGGGAACAATGTGATATGGTTACCAATTTTTGGGTGAGTTAGTATGATGGTGAATAATAATATGGAGTATCATGATATAATTTTGGACACATGAAAAATAATTCTCAAGGATTCCAATGACTTTTCTGAAACCCGATTCCCTTCAGATTTTGAGTCTCTTGTCTACTCAATGGCATGGTGATTATAACACTACTAAATAATTAACATTTTTTCAAATGGGTATATATTTCGATAAAACTAAATTTTGTTTTGCTAAAGGGTTTTACCAAAAAACTATCTCGTTAATATATTATTCTTAAAAAAATGATCAAATTTGTATTTTTTTTATTATTAATAAAATTTACATTTATTTCTATATAAACATTTTAAGAAAAAAAAATTAATTAAATATAAATAGTTTTTATATTAATCTCATATTATAATATTTATTCGTAAACTTTATAATATATTTATTATAAAAATATATATAATAATCCAAATAAATTATTTTATATTACATATAAATTTATTTCAATCAAAAAAAATTATCAATGAAATAAATTACTTATGTATTGTAATATTTAAAATATATAATTAAAAATTATTCCCATTAATATCAATATATCATAGAAAAAATATATATGTATACAATCCTACCCCATTGATGAAAAATAGATGCATGATAATTTTTTCCCATTTATAAATTACATTAATATTATGTAATATTCAAATGTACATTACCAGGACTATAGCTGTCATAGAAAATGAATGTTCCTTTTAAACCAAGTGAAACTAATACTCATAATCACTATCAATAATAAAAAAACAAAAAACAAATAATAATAATAGAATATAAATGAATATTTTAGTGTAAATTAATTCATCTCCATCAATATATGATTATATTATCAAACCTACAATTGTTGGTCCCCAGAACGTTATCTCATCTTACCATTATATATTAAAAGTGATAAGACCATATTGATCAAATAATGGAAATTTTTATTCATTGTTCAACCAATATCAAGAATCCATGACAAGTGTTGTGGGTGCTAGACCCAGGGTGAATCTATAGAATACCGAACTAATTGTTCTAGCTCCATTTTAAATCCTTGTCTCAAATCAATAACCTATATAGAATATTAATCAATGGTAATAGCCTATTTAATTGATGTTATAAGTATACAATATATTGAAAAATTAGTTAATATAAGTACCTAGATTCCACTAGAAATTCCAACCCTCACATCCCCTAAGGCCTTTCCCATCCCATCGCTTATTTCCTTCAAATCAATTGAAAGTGAACTGGGACCACCATTTGTGTGTCCATATGTGCATTCCCCATATCTATAAACATTTCTGAATATTGATTCAATTATATTAAATAAATGGGATAATCATTTTATTCAATATATTCATATATTAGATTTAATAAAATTTAATTTTTATATGATTCATGAGTAATAAGAATAAAAAATCATAATATTTTTAATCATTGAAAAAGGTATCTACATAGTGGCCAAATATTTATTTTTCTTTTGGATAAATACACTTTAAATAGTTATGTGGGGATAATTAAAAATCTACCAAAACAAAAAAAAATTACCACATTATAGATTCTAGAGGTGATCTATTGTTGAATCTATACTCCGCATCCTATTTAAACCTGTGAAACATGATTGACCTACATCATCCATCATTAAATAAAAAATCCAAAAAATAGTATTTTTGACACATTCTTTAGCATATAACATCTCCAAACACAAAAAATGCAGCATATAGAAAACCTAAAACATTAAGTTCCCAACTAACTTCTAAACATTGTCACCTCCTAATGTTTGATAATAGTAGAACCTCCAGAGAATAAAAAATCATTTGAAGTTTTTATTGGAAATAAATTTACAGATTATACCATACTAGGTATTTATAGAATAATAATTTTAAAATATATTAATATTTTTGAATTTAGTAATAATTTTTTTTAAAGGGGACACTATGTATGATAGTGTACCCCTGACGCACTAACAACATTTTTTTAAAGCTTATTTTGCACACAACACTAAGTTATACTGAAAAATAATGAAATAATAATTTTTGTATTCAAAATGGTAGTTAACTCTTAGCTTTTGTATGGGTAGGAAATGAACATAATTATTTATATTATGATTTTACATATTTTTTAACCGTTTTTAGAATTATCCCATGAATTTTAGAGGCATAAAATGAGAATGAATCCAATTTTATGCATAAAATACTCTAATATTTTTAAATAGTCTTTTTACCGCATTTGGATGGAGAACCATTTTTAAAAATAATTTTTGGCCCTTTTATTTGTTTTATTTGATAAAATAAACTTCTTATATATAATATGTACATTATGGATTACTATGATTGATAATTTATAATTTTTCTGAAAAAATGCATATGTTTATGATTATTGATAAATACTACATTTTAAAACAATATTTCATTTTCATATAATTTTTTATATATTTATATTTTTATCATAATTATTTTTATAGTGTAATTGTATTGATATTTTTATAATTTAATCAGATAATGGTCATTTTTTGTAATTTCACATTTACGTTGGACATAAACACATGTCTATATTTTGATTGTTTTTACTTCTTAAAAACCATTTTTATGGTTTTGATAATGGAAAATAATATAAAATTAATTTCTTCCAATTATGTGTTTTGAATTTGGAATAGTGGATACCATATTTTGAATAAAAAGGTCCAAATTATGAATTTATGAACCGTTTATTTTTTGACAATAAGAATTGTATCTTCAGATATTATTTTTTAATTTAATGAAAAGGGAATTATAACATAAAAATGTATCTCCAAACAAAAACAATTTTAATTTGGGTTATATAAATGATAACATCGACTATAAATATTAATTAGAAATATAAAAATATTTTCTACATCATGGTATTCTATTTTATCTTTTTATAAATTAAAAAAATAAATATATTTATGACACAATGATGATGTGATGATTACCTTATCAATGAAATATTAAAATAAATAATATTATAAATATTATAAAAGAATTAATTTAAACATATATATTCCATAAAATGTTTTTTATGATTGTGATGAAATTATAGGCATGATTCAATACCGTTGGATCTATATATTCATGTTGTAATGACTTTAACAAAAATTTAATTTCTAAATAGTGAAAAACTTTGCATAAATTGGTTTAAAAAATAGTATTTTATTAAATGATATTATAGTTATATAAACCTATGATTCATCCAAATTTCTTAAAAAATGTTATATATTATAATAATTATCCAGTTGTTGTTATAGTGTCATTTTATAGTAACTATAGTAACCATATGTTGTAAAATACTAGAAGACACAGTAAGAGTTAATGTTTTTAAATAATGTTTAATGATAAAAGATAAGCTTAATTTTTTCATCTAAAATAGTCTAAAACCTATATGGTGAGAGGATTTATACCCTTTATTATATTATCATTGGAATTTATCACAACAGAATTATTATTATTCAATGTCAATTTATAATAAAATAATATTTCAAGACTTTCTAAATATGCCCCTCATCCCTCTTATAAAAGACCACTACCTCTACACACATAATCACAACTATAAATCCCTTGGATCATCTATATTCTGGTCATACAATCTCTCCACATTCATACCTTAATCCTAGAAGCCTTACCTTTGGATGAAGGAAATTCAAGAAAAACAATAGGCAAAAATCAAAAGGAATTATCTTATTTATAAGTAATGTATTCTCTCAAGTACAATTCATTTATTTTAATCATCACACACACAAACCAATATTTATTAAATTATTTTATTAAAAAAAGTATAATCAATATTATATGTTGTTTTTATGCTATGGTTTTTTCTTATACTTACAGAAACATCCATCTAATGGATGTAGAACATACTGTGTATCTGTACTGCTAACTATATCCTCACAAAATTTTGATTTTTCAAATTTTTCATACCACCTATCATGGTGGAAATTGTTATGGAACTGTATTTATATATTTTATATATTATATTTATAATTCCTCTATTCTTCTATAATTTTTATTTTCAATATACCTTTAGGCTTTTCATAGTGTGTAAATAAGATATTTTCATTTGAGGTATTGTGAACTACCGCCTCACCAAAGTGATATGAATCATTCATTACATACAAAGAATGTATATTGTATGGTGTTAATGAAAATATGTAACATATATGAAATATTTATTACATTATAATTATAATATACCTATGTATCTTTTATATTGTATTCCATTAATATGACAATGAAATGAATGCAGCATCCATATGTACGTATGACATGTCATCTCCATGAACACTGCATTTCATTTCTTATTTACAAATGTACTGGAGGATTCTAAATAAATATGTAGTAGATATATATTATATTTAAGTCATGAACAATATTATGGAGATAATGTAATAAAGATCACATGGATAAATTTCATCAAAACAAGTTCATTTTTGACCCAAATACTAAACATCGACCAAACAGTTGAAATGAACTCAAATAATTATGTAATTACTATAACAATGTAAAATATATATAAAATGATTTATTAAATTTACAAATATTATAAATAAATTATAAATTATAATATGTTTATTATTCAATAAATTAAATATTGAATGAGGAATGTTAGACTCAATGTAAGGGACTTCGCCTTAATATTATTTCATTGGGGAGTTTCTTGATAATATGGAAATTTGTTCTATTATAAGGTGTATATACAGCCACTATGACATTTCATATAAATATATTATCTATAATAATTATATTTAATAAATAAATGTGATTAATATTTAAATGTTCAATGTGGTATGAGACACATTGATCATTTAATGATTTAATTATGAAATATTTTCCTTCCAAATAATAAATTACATATTTATTAATAGAGATATAAAAGTAATTTAGAATAAATTTTTTTTCCACTATTATTTTTCATTCTATGTTTTCAAAAGGAATGTTTTTATACGAATTATTTTACATTATTTACAAAACAGAAAAATAGATGATTTTTTGACGTATACAGTGAAAAAGACTTCTCCTTAGTCATAACTATTTTTTGATATTTGGATTCGTCTATAAGCTGTAATTCCTTTTAAAATGAAAATAAATCCCTTGTTCCTTTATTTGGGTATCTTGGAAATGAAAATGGTTTCCAAGATGGAAAAAGTATTTTTATACAGAAATTTTTTATATATGGGATTAGAGGAAGCTTTAAAAAAGGTTTTCTGTTGAAATTGTTTTACTCATGAAATTGTACATGAGTATTATATAAAATGGGTGAGCCCGATATTGCTTATATGATTTTTTGAGCCCCATAATAGCTCACGGGTGAGATAGATAATGAATATACCCATGGAGATCCCCATTATGGCTCACGAGTGAGCCTGAAAAAACTTATACGAAGTGTTGAGCCCCATTATATCTCACGGTGAGCCCAATATTTCTTAAGAAAGTGTGATCCCCATTATAGATCTCTAATTTGGATTTCAACCATATTGTTGTACTAATTGGATGATTATTGGTAGGATTTTGTATATATTATGATTTGAGTTATGTAAAATAAATTTCATTTCACATTACTGGTTTATGTATTTTTCATTGATAAAAAAGTATTAGTGAAATTATGGTTAAAATATTTTGTTTCATCCACGCAAAGTGATCAGAATGGGTTATCAAGCATTAACTTGACTAATAGTTTTTACTGTTTTTATACCCCTTTATAATATTTTTTTATCTTCTCATGTTTTTAATTGTTTTCACAGGATTAATGTGATAATACAGGCATGGATGGTATCTATGAAATGTTATGATGATTAAACATGAAATGAAACTATGATTCTTTTTAATAGTTTATATATTATGGAAGAAACAAATTATGTTGGAAGGGTCCACTTTGTATTTATATATTTTTATTATGTAATAGTTAGGGCCTAATTCTATAATTCATTAAAACTAAAAGGATCTGAAATGCTAATTCTTGACATAACATAATATTACATAACATTTAATGGTAGGGATTATAGTCGATATCAGTGGTCAGATTAGATAACTTTATAGGTTATGGTGAAGTTAATTTGATTCCACTATATGATTTAACTTTATGGTTAAGTTGAAATGATGGATAATTTTAAGATTAACATGTTCCTTCATCTAAAATATGTCTTTTTAGAATGGTTTTCGGCAAAGGAAATAAGAAATCTATAATGGTAAGCAATCGAGAGGAGGACAACCTATAAAATATACACCAATATGTGGTGAGAATTGGAATTGAACAATTTGTTGTATTGATGGACTATTTGAATAATCCTATAAATGGTAGTATTATACATTAATGAGATCATCCCAATCAACCACAGAATAATATGTCTGCAGTGGAACATTTTAGGAGCCAACGTATCTTCTCAATCAATGGATCATCTGGCCCTATGGTAGATGAAGGATGGATCAATACCTGGGAGAAGATATTTGAAGTCATGTGATGTTTAGATCTTCAAAAGGTAAACCTTTTCATCTTTTATATTGATGGTGAAGATGATAGATGGTTGTCATTAGTTAAGAATTCTATAGATTAAAATGATATTGACTCCATGGAATGGGATGAATTATGGGATATAATCGTTGAAAATCATTTCCAAAAGGTTGTTTGTCATATGATGGAGAAATAATTCATGGAATAAATGAAAAGGGATGATTATTCAGTTACCACACAAGAATCAAAAATAACAAGATTTTATAGGTATGTTCTGAATGTTTTTTCGAGACATTAACAGTAAAATTAATATATTTTACTATTTATTGAATACAAGGCTATGGATAGCACTGGCCTCCTGAGAATTTAAAATACCTAAAGAAGATATTTATTGTTCTACAAAAATTGAAATGTATTTTATCTAAAATTATGTTCCACATGATGATAAGATTATGAAAAGTTAATGGTGCTAAGGAATTGATAAGCAATCAAATAATAATTCTGGAGGTCAGAATAAAACTTGTTCTATGTGTGGTAAAATACATTTTAGGGAATGTATGTCAGGATAAGGAAAGTGTTACCAATGTGGTAAGATTGGTCAGATGGTTTTTGACTGTAATGAAAGGGGTCCTAAATATTTATATAATGAGATAATAGATATCTAGTATATTGTAAGATTATTTAGCTTTGATGATTTGGGAAATTTTGAAAATATGTTTCTGAAGATAATTACATAGGGTGGAAATCAGAAAGATTGGAAACAAAAAGGATTGGTAAATTCTCTTTCTAGTACTATAATTCATGTTGAGACATCAGGTGATGCGATGGAAGCTCCTAAGATACTGATATGTTTCTATGGATATCCATAAGTACATGGATTTACTTACACCATCTGAGGTTTTGTGTGATGTGTTAACATGTAATTAATGTCCTTTTTGGGAGATGTTTTGTGGGGTTATGTTTAAGTATGGGTTTTTAGTATGGAAGTATACCTTAACTTTTGGACCTCTATTTTAAGATATTGATTTCCTTTAGGGTTACTGTGAACTTTTATACTTATGGTTATTCTTAGTGATGACATCATATTCTGGGAATATATGAGAATGAAATTGTTCTTATAAAATTTAATATATAATTAAATTATGTTTCCGTATATTATTAATTTAAGAAGTAAAATAATTAATAATATATTTCCCATGGATTGTAATAGAATTTTTTTTACATTTCTCAAGGTTCTTTTGACCCGTCGCATATTTAAAGTTGTTTGATTAATAACCTTCTAATGACTTTGTTGTCTATCACTCTCTATTTTTCTTTTTGAGTTAGTTATATCATACATGTCCATGTTTTACTATAGGGAACCATATAATATGACATATAAGGTTACCTTTTTTACATATCTTTATTTCATTTAAATTGAGATTTTTATTGACTCTTGTTTCTGATGTAAGATTTTTAATGATGTTTATGACAACAATTTTAAAATTACAGGGTCGTAATTTCCAAATGTGGAGAATGATGTAATATCCTATGTGTTTATAGAATAATACATATTTATATCAATTAATATTTTTGGATTAAAAATTATTTTTATATTACATGGGACACATTTTATGATAGAGTAACCTTGACATAAGAATGGGTTTCATTGAAATCTTACATTGCACACAACATTGAGTTATATCGAAAAATAATAAAAAATAACATTACTATTTTAAATTATAGTTAACGCCTAACTATTGTATTATAGGTAAGGGATATAATTGTATGTATATATTATAATTTTATATATTTTTAATTATTTTTTACATTAATCTAATGAATTTTAGATGCTTAAAATGACAAAGAATCGAATTTTATTAATAAAATTCTCCAATATTTTTAAAATGTGGTTTTACCACCTATTGATAGAAATCCATTATTTAAAATAGTTTTTACCTATTTTATATCTTTAATTGGAAAAAATAAAATTCTTTTTGATAATAGGGACATTAAAATAACTTTGGTTAAATTTTGGGAATTTTTTTTAAAATATTCATATTTTTATCAATAGTGAAAAATTATGTATTTTAATTCAAAACTGCCTTTCCATATAAATTATTTATATAGATATATAATCATTTTAATTAGTATTAATGTGAAATTAGATTAATTTTTTTGTAAAATTATTTTCCTTGTATTTAATTTAACATATTAATTAGACATAAACACATCTCAATCTTTTGACGAATTTCTACCTCTTAAAACCAATTTTCTGGTGTTGACCATGGGAATTCATTGTAAAAAATTTATTCCATTTTTATATTTCAAATTTCGAAAATAATATTTTATATTTCGTATGTTATGCTCCAAAGTATGGTAATAGGTATTTTTTTTGACATTATTACTATTATCTTAAGTAATTATTTTTACTTACCATGGTGAAAGGGTAAATTACGTAAAGGGGAAAAATAATATTATAATGATATAATACTACCCTAACAATTGTTATAATCCTCTTTGATGAGATATTTCTAATAATGAGCATATTTTGGTGGAATATGGGACCCCATATAGCCACATTGGTGTGATTATGACATTTTATAATATTATATTTTAATTAAAGTGCAATATAACATAAACATGTATCTCAAAACTAAAACAATATTTATATGGTTTATATAAATGATATCATTGAAAATAAATAGATTTTAGAAATATACAAATATTTCTTAAATCATGGTATATTATTTTTAATTTTTAGACATTAAAAAATATATATTTATAACACAATGATGATGTAACAATTAACTTGTATAATGAAATATTCAAATAAATGATATTATAAATATTAAAATAAAAGTAAATTGAAAATTTTGAAACCATGCATGAATTTTTTGGTTTTAAATGACGTATTAGGGATTATTTAATTCATTTGTTTTGAATGAATCATGTTTTTAGGACTTAAAAAAATATGAATTTCTAAAAACTGTCAACATTTACAAAAATGAGTTTTTAAAACAAATACTATTTCATTAATAGATATAATATTCATAAAAAACTAATATTTGGATAAATAAATATATAATCTAGAAAATGTCATTAATTTTCCAATTTTTGTTCTCTTGATATTTTCTAGTAACTTTAGTAACCATATATTATGAAAATATAGGTTGACATGGTAAGAGTTAATGTTTTTATCCAAGGGATAATGCTAAAATATAAGGTCACTTTATGCAAACTTAACATGTATAGAAACTATTAGTTGAAATGATTTAGACCCATCTAAATATTATTTTAAAAAATTTATCACTTTTTTACTAGTTAAATTAAAAATAAAATTTATAATAAAATAATATTTTAACACATTCATAATGTGCCTCTCTTTTTCCTGGTTAAAGAACAACAACACTACCATCTTACTCGCACATATCAAGACCATGGATCTTCCAAAATACACTAAAATAGCCTCCCAACATCCCTAACTTTCACATATATTCCTTAACATGGGTAGATATAAATTATAGAAATCCTATTGGATAAAATTAAAAGGAGTTACCTGATTTAAAGGTATCTTCTTCTCTAAAGATCATTTCATTTTTTTCCTTATCTAACACCCAAACCTATATTTATTACATTATTTAATAACAAGATAGGTATCCACAATATACTAGTATTTGTTTATTCTAAGGGTTCAAATTACACTTACACACACCTCCATTTAATGGATATGGAGCATATTATTTCAGTTTGTGGCGAACTGATGCCTCACTAAACGGTGATTGTTCGATTTTCTCCTACCACTTCTCATGGTGGCCTCTATAATGGTAATATATATATATATATATATATTATATTTATATATTATCTATTATTCTATAATATTTATTTATAACATTCAATTATGCCTTTCATAATGTGAAAATAAGATAATTTAATTTGACGATGTGTGGACTACCACCCCCTCAATGTGATATGAATCGTTTCTTCCAAACATGGAATCTATAAAGGATAGATTTAATGAACATATATATCATATATATCATATATAGTATGTAAAAACCCAAGATTTTATGAGAATTATTCTTTTTTAATTTCATTGATATCTAGTGTTACACGCTACACCAAAATTAGCTTGATCTATACGCAACAACGTATTAACTTGCAGTATACGAAACACTATTCTTGGCTCGTGTTACAGACAATTTCAAATTCGTTTTGTAAAAATTAGTCTATAAAACATTATGTATAGGTTTTTTCTAGTTTATAAATAAAATAAGTTTTTATGATGTTATACGCAACAACAAAGGGATCTTACACTACACGCTGGCTTGACTTGGCTTGCATTACAGACAATCACGACCTTCCTAGATAGCGTGTGTAGTACGCAATACCGTGTTTCACTAAACAATGATATATTGTTATAATATTATTATTAACTAGACATTATTAATAGCATTAACTACATTTTTAATTTTATTACATTATTATTCATCTTACATATTTTATAGAACATGATATGAAAACAAAATAATTTTTTCGGGTAATATAATTATTTTTTAAAAATTCATTTTCCCCCTTTTGATGGCGTACCCACATTAAATCTAGTTTTTGAAATGTTTATAAGTTAAATTTGACAAAATAAAATTCTTCCTTGTAATCATCATATAAAAATTTAATTTTGATAAATTTTTCATATTATTCTGATAACATTGATATTATAATGAATAGTAAAAACACGATATATTTTAATTAAAAAAATTTAATTGCAATAATTTTATATGGTAATATTATATTTTTAATTGGTTTTAAAGTTTAATTAGAATATATTTTAACCATTTAATACAATATTGTTCTTTGGAATTAATTTCACTTTCAATTTGGACATAAACATGTGTCGATCTTTTTATATTTATTCTTTCTTAAAAACACGCTATTTGTTTTAATAATGGGAATTAATTTTATAATGAATTAATGGCACTTATATGTTTTAAATTTGGAAAAATAGACATCATTTTTGAATTCTAAATATCAAATATTTCATAGGATGATTTTTTTTTATTTTTCTGAAAAACGTTAATTTTTGATAAATAGTGAAACCACTTAGTAGTAGTTAAAAAACTGACTATTTCATTTAAATGAAATTTTACCACTTCTATTAATTTAATTTCAAAAATCAGACATACATGGTTGTTATCCAGAAGTAAATTGTGGTTCAATATGATGAAAATAATTTTTGGTGAGTAGTAACTTTTGACTTTTATTTACTGCAGTTAAAGGTAAATAGGGTAATTCAAGGATAAAAGAATATTATAATAATTCAAAATTACATTAACACTTGTCGTAACATTATTAAATGAGTAGTGGCCGACCATGGGCATCATTGGGTCTATTTTGGGACCCCATTGAGCCACTTTTTAGTGATAATGACAATATGGATTAATTAATTTAATGTAAAGACAAAATTGACATTAACAAAAATCTTTTAGTAATTAATTTTAATAAGGGGTTATATAAACTATCATTTCGACTATAATTATTCATTGAAAGTATAAAAATATTTCCTACAAGATGGAATTTATTTATAACTTTTAGACATAAAATAAATTAATGTATTTATGAAATAATAATGATGCAGTATTTACATCATTAATAAATGATTTAAATAAATAAGATTATAATGACTAAAATATTATCCAAGACATGTCCAATTCATATTGGATGATTTTATTTTGACCATGTGTTATCTTATCTTCATCTTTAATGATTTTTTGACCTTTTTAACTAGACGATAATCTTAATATAAAATATTATTTTCACACTTTCCAAAGGTGCCCCTCTCCTTACTTATAAAATGGCACCTCCTCCCTCTCCTCATTACACAACATTCAGTCTTCAAGATTTTCAAACCCTACTTATTTACATTTTTAACATCCCTAGAAACATATTAGAGGTTATAGTATTTTCAAAATACCAACACTAGTCCCTTAAGTAGAAGTTTAAAGGAGGAACGTCGAAGAAGAGGTAATCTCTTCAACCGATTCTTTCAGGTTTCTTTCTTCATCAACATCTTCTTATTTATTTTTTTCATTATAAAGTAATAACATAAGTATCAAAAATATACTGACATGTTATTATAAATATGAAACAATCCCATTTCTACTTCTATCCATCCTACAAAAAAAAATCATCGCGCGTGCGTACGTATGGAATACTGTCTCCACGCCGAGGTGTAATCTATTTTTCCCCCACCAACATACTTGGATGGTTATAATGGTGTTATGAATAACTATATGTTGTTATTAATACATCGTACCAATTCTGGGATATTATATGATCCACTACAATTCAATTCAATAATTATTGGAACGATATTATCGCTCGTGCGTACGTACAGATTACCGTCTCCACGAAGTGATGAGATTCATTCTCAATGTTAACCATTAAATATTTATTATAAAGTATATATAATGAATAATAATTAAATATATGAAATTATAAATCTACTGGATTTATGAATATATATATTTTTTTTTGTGTCATCGACATACTTCCATTCAAGTCAATAAGGAAAGGTAAACAGAGTTCATGCGTACGTATAGCCTACCGTCTCCATGAACGGTGTATTTCATTTCATTTATCTATTTATATATATATTCTGAATATATATGATATATAAATCATGTTTTACATTATGGATGTAATTAAATAATGATATAAGTTATAATAATATCAAGAACAACATGTCCAAACACTTATGATAAATAAATTTTTTTTACCCAAAACGCTGCTTTAACATGGAATTTACAAAAGAACGGGTAATATAATGTCACAATTGAACCATATATGATATCAGAAAAATGAATATAATTATGTAATAAGTAAATTAAATTATTTAAATCATTATACAGGAGGTTCTGATACGTACGACGCATATCAGACCTAAGGTAAGGGATAATTATTCCAAAATCATTCTTATCCGAGATTGTTTATTCGTAAGTATTTACTAGGGTTATATTTAACATCCATGTCCATATGTTTTGAAAATGTTTTCATAAAATTTGAAAATGTTTTCATAAAATTTGAAAATGTTTTCATAAAATTTGAACATTTCTTCCATGTATTTTTAAAGTCATATTTACCCTTTTTTGACTTTTACCACATCGTATGGAAGGAATCTTTCTTTTGTTTTCCAAACGAGGTACTTTTTGACTTTTCCGAAAAAAGTATGAGAAGAATGTTTTTTTAAACTTATATGGAATTCATGGATTTCTATAGTTTCATAACTCGTTATTTTCATGGAGATTCCAATACAAGATTTCATAACTATTTTAATCAAAATCAATTTCGTTTAAAATTTCATGGCATTTTGAGAAAAGAAATTGATTTTGAAGAAGAAATGATATTTTCATCAAGAACTCATTTTAAGTGTTTTATCAAGAATATTTTACATCTAAGATGAAATTCTTTAATATGGTCACATCACAAGTATAATGTACCTATTATTTACATGGTTCAATTTTGTTTATGATGGAATGATATCCATTTTTATATATGGATTATCTTATGATGGGATGATTTTTCTTTTGGTTATGATATAAGATTTATATATATTTTGTGGCACACATAAGAATGATTTCATTTTGAAATGGGTGGGACCTATATCTCCCTCAAATTAATTGGGTAATGATTTATATCTCATGAGATAGACATGGCTGGAATGGTATGTTATTCCGGTTCAGTGATACAGGACTGGAATGAGAAGTGAACTCGATTCAGAAAGGGACTTTGTCCACTAAGATGGTGTTGGCAGCAATGCCTTGGCTACTATGGAAATCATAACATGTTCTTAATGGTTTCCACAATTACACGTTTTATTCCCGTGCTATTTTATCATGATTGATGTTCCTTTGTCATATATTCCTTACGTACTTCCAAGATTTATGTCATTTCTCAAGATTTTGATGTTTAGATTTTATGTTCATGTTTTTGCATTCAAATGTATATGGATTGTTTTATTATCTCTATGTTTAACCTTACTGAGCATTTGAGCTCAACCTTTTAATGTTTTCTTTTCCCCAAGATATAAATAACGGTTTTATGTAAGAAATCAAAAGGGGGAGATCTTTATGAGAGATATTAAAGATCTTTCAACATGATTAGAAGATTATGTTATGAGTTTCCAAAGATAGTAAACTATTACAATCCTTGAGTGTTGGTTTTTTTATGTATGCAGTATTCCTCAAATTTAATTTAATTTCCAGGTACGTCATCCTTGGTTCTCTATAGTTGTTATCAGAGGAAAGGTTTAGTTAACCATTGGAAACTAGGATGAGATAACATTAGTGAGATCCGTAGAGTTTATTCTAAGGTTTGTCTAGGGATGTCACTATGTGTAAGTATAAGTACAAGTTATAGTCCTATAATTACTGTAATTATCATAGAATTAAACATAATATCTTAGATATTTAAGGTAGTCCAAATTTATTATGTTGCTTTCCTAGCATGATTTTTGCCTCTCACACTGTTATTTTTGGGTTTTAGACAATGGCTAGAACCCAAAGGAACCTTGTTGATCAATGTAATGGACAATGCAATTATTGTCCTCCCAAATAACCAAATGTTATGGAAGATGGAGTGAAAAATATTATTGTTATACTTACAGAAGCTATTAATCTTTCTGGACTTCTAAATTTGCAGAGAAAGGAACAATATTCTATTAAGCCCTTCATGAGGCAACGTCCAACTTCTTTCAGTGGATATTCTAATCCACTTGTTGTTGAAAAATGGATCAGTACCATTGAAAAGATATTTTCCATACTTTGTTGTACAAAGCATGAAATATCCATTTTAGATATTTACCATTTATAAGGTGAAGCAGACCAGTGGTGGACTCTAACTAAGAATACAAGCCCCAAGATGAAATTGAATCCATGGAATGGAACGAGTTCAAGAACATGTTTTCAATAAGTAATTCTCTTGTATTAATTGAACAAAGATGAGTATAGAGTTCCTTGAGCTTAAGAAAAAGGATGATGAATATGTTGCTATATACGAAGAGAATTTTACAAGGCTTTCTAGGTATGCACCTGGATTTATCATCCAACATGAAAGTAATGTTGATCAATTATTCAGTGGACTAAAACCAATTCTTCGAAGGGAATTAGTGATAAGAGACTTCAGTAACTATCAATAAATTGTGTGTTGTGATATCAAGGTAGAACTAGAAGTTTCTGTTACATATCCATCTCATGGTTTTGACAAGAAACGAAATATGGAGATCAAGGAAAAATCTCAAAAAATGGTGCAAAGAAGTTGAATGTTTCTTTATGCTCAAAGTGTTGAAAGATGCATGTTGGATATTGTCTAAAAGGTACTAGAAAATTATTCAAGTGTGGAAAAGAAGGGCATCAAGTAGCTGAGTGATGATGTAATGGGAAAAAGGTAGCTAATGGTGTGAATGGAGAAAAGACTGCAGAAAATGCACCACCAACACTTGAATGATTCTGGTTCAAGGAAATTAGGCATTATGCTAACCAATGTCCAAATACAGGGGTTAATGATGATCGACATAAACAACCATTTAAGGAAAAGGATAAATGGAAGTCAAATATGATCACTATTAGAGATGTTGAGTATGACAATGATGTAGTGGAATGATTATGTGTTTATGTAATGGGATTCCGAAATATTGTTGTTGAATCTCAAAGTATTGTCGAATATTGAAATATGTATGTATTGGTTTATTCTGATTTTCAATGACTATATGGTTCCAGTAACCACGAAAAGTGATTGAAATATTTTTGGAAAGCAGATGATATGCGCATAATGCAGGGATAAGGAGAAAATAATATGTTTGATAGTATTAATAAGATCATGACTGATATAAAGACAAAGTGATATCATGGTTTGGGTATATAGAAATTTTGGGATTTTGGTATGTGGAAAGAGTTAACTTTTGATAGTATTCATGTGTTCACTATGGTTTAATGGGTATTCATTTTTCAAGAGAATACACGATTAAGGTATTCACATGTTTGGAATGTGACCAAAAAGATATATCTTGTTATATATAAGGGATAAATGATAGAATTCACGTGCTTGTTATGTGACCTTTCGAGTAATCATTTTCTTTCTACTATGAGATTGGACAGATGTATTTTGGATAAGCCTAAAGATTGGAATGAATTATGTTGGACATAAGATAGTGTTATTTAAGGATAGAAAATTTTCTCTATATTATTTTTAGAATGTTATAATAGAATATATTTAGAAAAAGGACAAAACATAGGACGAGCGACAACCCATCACGTCGGACAAGGCCGTGGGAATCAAACCCACAACAAAAGTGTGACATGCCTTTATTGCTTACCACTAGCCTACAGGAAGTCCCTGGTTATTAGAGACTAGTTTTATTTTATTAAGCTCTATGATAGATGAATTATAAGTCCATTTTGGAAACTATATATGATTAACCTCAACATAGATGGACTTATGTGTATTTGATAACTTTTTCTAACCTTTTGTTTTAGATTGATTGAAAGACCCATCATTCTATCACTTGATCTGCTAACACTTCAAAAATGACAAATTCAACGTCATTTATATAAGAGATGATGTTGAAATTTTTCATGGAACGAACAACGGTGAGATTGTACCGAAAAAATCTAAGTATTTCTCCTAATTCAATTTATTCAGCTTTAGGGAAATAATCATGAAAACCAAAAAAAATTTCCTAGTGTCCTCATATCAAATGAATCTGATGGTACCCTAGATTATCACAAATTTATGGATTTGTGATAGTTGGATTTTTCATAGCCATGTTCTCTACCACTCTCTATCAGAACATGATGGTTAAATTTCACTTCCATATCAATATTTTCACATAGTTATTTTATGTGGAAACCCATTGATGAGTTAATTTGGTCAACCGTTATGTTTCATAATTCAATGTTTAAAATTAAGTATTAGTATTCGTTTATACGATGTGGGTTTCTGTGAATGAAACTTTCAAGTAGTAAACCATTTATAACCCTGATGAATTTCGAGGGAGAAATTCATTTTAAGGGGGCTAGAATGTAACAACCTGAGATTTTATGCGAAATAATAGTTTTAATTTCATTAATGTCTTGTGTAATATGCTACACCGAAATTAGCTTGTTCTATACATAACACCATACTATCTTCTAGTATACGCAACACTATTCTTGGCTCGTGTTACACACAATTTCAATTTCGTTTTGTAGAAATTATTCTATGAAACATTAATTATATATTTTGTTTAATATATAAATAAAATAAGTTTTGATTATGTTATACGCAACAACAAAGGGATATTTCACTACACGCAGCCATGTCTTGGCTTGCTTTACCAGCAATCGCGACATTCCTTGATAGCGTCAGTAGTACGCAATACTGAGTTTCACTAAACAATGGTATATTGTTATAATATTATTATGAACTAGCTTTTATGAATATTATTAACTACATTCTGAATTTTATAACATTATTATTCATCTTACTTATTTTCTATAACATGGTATCAGAACAAAATAAATTTTACGGGTAAAATAAGAATTATAAAAAAAATGCAGTTTTGCCGCCTTTTGATGACGCAGCCCCATTAAATATAGTTTTGGACATGTTTCTGGTAAATTTGATAGAATAAAATTCTTCATTGGAATATGTATATAAAAATTTAATATGGATAAATTTTTCATATTATTCCGAAAACATTCATATTTTAATGAATAGTAAAAAAACTATATTTTAATTAAAATCAAATTTTTTCATCGCAATAATTTGTATGGTTAGATGATCTTTTTAATTGGTTTTAAATTGTAATTAGAATATATTTTTACCATTTAATCCAAATTTGTTCATTGTAATTAATTTCACTTGGAATTTGGAAATAAACAAGTGTCTATCTTTTGATAGTTATTGTTTTTTAAAAACATGCTATTTGTTTTGATAATGTTAAATAATTTTAAAATTAATTAATGCCACCTATATTTTTAGAATTTGGAAAAAGAGACATCATTTTTTAACTCGTAATATAAAATATTTCTTTAGCTGAATTTTCGGTATTTTTCTGAAAAGCTTTAATTTTTGATGAATAGTTAAACCACTTTGTGGTAGTTAAAAAACTGACTCTTTCATTTCAATGAAATTTTACAACTTATGTGAATTTAATTTCAAAAATCTGACATATCTGGGTTTTATCAAGAAGTAAAATGTGTTTCAATAAGATGAATATAATATTTGGTGAATAGTAACTTTTGACTTTTATTTACTGTTGTTAAATGTAAATAGGGTAATTCAATGTTAAAAGAATATTATAATAATTCAAAATTACCATATCACTTGTCTTAACCATATTATATGTGTATTTTCCTACCATGAACATCCTTGGTTAGATTTTGGGACCACATTGAGCCCCTTGGTAGTGATAATAACAATTTGGATTAATTAATTTAATGTAAAGAAAAAATTGACATTAACAAAAATCTTTTAGTAATTAATTTTTATAAGGGGTTATATAAATTCTATTTTTGACAATAAATATTCATTGGAATGATAGAAATATTTAATACATGATTGTATTTTTTTAATAATTTTTAGACATCAAATACATTAAATTATATATGACACATAAATGATGCAGTATTTACCTCATTAATAAATGATTTGAATAAATAAGAATATAATGAATAAAATATAATACAAAACATGTCCAATTATGATTTAATGATTTTATTTCGACCACGAGTCATCTTATCTTCATATTTAAATTTTTATTGACCTTTTTAAACCGATGATAGGCTTATAATAATATAATATTTTCACACTTTATAAAGGTTCCCCTCAACTCCCTTATAAACGGGCACCTCCTCACTCTCCTCTTTACACAACTTTGAGTCTTCAAGCTCAGTCAAACCCTACCCATTTCCATTATCATCATCCCTAGAAACATTTTAGAGGTTTTGGTATTCTCAAATGACCAACTCTAGTCTCTTAAGTAGACGTTTAAAGGAGTCGCATCGAGGAAGAGGTAATCTCATCTACCAATTCTTTCAAGTTTCATTCTTCTTCAACTTCTTTTTATTTAGTTTTTTTGCTATAAATTAATGAAATAAGTATCAGTAATATACTGATATGTTATTATAAATATTAAACAACCCCATTTCCACTTCTTTCCATCCTACGGAAAACAAAAGCATCGCGCGTGCATACGTACAGAATACCGTCTCCACATCGTGGTGTACTCTGTTTTTCCACCACCAACTTACATGGATGGGTATAATGGTGTAAAAAATTACTATATATAGTTCTTATTACATCATACTGATTCTTAGATATTATATCATCTACTCCAATTCAATTCAATAATTATTGGAATGTTATCATCTCTCTTACGTACGTACAGATTACCGTTTTCCACGACGCGATGAGATTCATTCTCCATGTTAACCATTCAATAAATATTATAATGTATATATATTGAATAATAATGAAATATATGACATGATAAATCTATTGGATTTATGTATATATATGTGTGTTTCATCTAATTACATCCATTCAAGTCATTAAGGAATGAGATACAACGTTAATGCGTACGCACGGCCTACCGTCTCCCTGAATGGTGTATTTCATTCCATTTATCTATTTATATATATATAATGAATACATAAGATATATATATCATGATTTAAATTATGGATGTAAGTAAATCATTATATAATTAATAATAATATCAAGAACAAAATTTCCAAACACGTACGATAAATGAAACGATTTTACCCAAAACGCTGCTTTAACTTGGAATTTAAAAAAGGACGGGTAATATAAAGTAATAAGTGAACCATATATGATATCATAAAAATGAATATAATTATATAATAAGTAAATAACATTATATAAATCATTATACATGATTTTCAGATACATACTAAGAATATTGGACCTAAGGTAAGGGATAAATATTCAAATCTCATTCTTATCCGAGATTGTTTATTCGTATGTATTTACTGGGTTTATGTTTATCATCCATGTCCACATGTTCTCAAAATGTTTTTTTAATTTTTAATTTTCATCCATGTATGTTTAATTTCATTATTACCCTTTTTTACTTTTACCACATCGTTTGGAAGGAATATTTCTTTTGTTTACCAAACAAGGTACTTTTTGACTTTTCAGACAAAAGTACGAGAAGAATGTTTTTTTAACATATACGTCATGAATGGATTTTTACTATTTCATAACTCATTATTTTCATGAAGCCCCATATAAAATATTTTATGATTATTTTAATAAAAATCCATTTGATTTAAAATTTCATGGCATTTTGAAAAAAGAAAAGGATTTTGAAGAAGAAATGATATTTTCCTCAAGAATTCATTTTAAGTGTTTTATCAAGACTATTTTCCATCTAATATGGAATTCATTAATATAGTCATGTCTCAGGTATAATGTCCCTATTATTTACATGCTATGATTTTTTTATGATGGAATGATATCCATTTTTATATATGGATTATGTTATGATGGGATGATGTTTATAAAACCCATTTTATTCTTTGGGTTATGATGTAAGATTTATGTTTATTTTGTGGAACACATAAGGATTATTTCATTATGAGACGGGTGGGACCTATATCTCACACAAATTCCTTGGGTAAAACATTATATCTCATGATATAAACATGGATGGAATGGTAAGTTAATATGGTTCAGTGATATAGGACTGGAACAATGAGTGAACTAGATTCAGAAAGGGACTTTGTCCACTAAGATGGTCTTAGCACCAATGAATTGGCTACTATGAAAATCATATCACGTGCTTAATGGTTTCCATAATTAAATGTTTTAATCCCATGATATATTATCATGATTGATTTTCCTTTATTATATATTCCATATGTACTTCCATGATTTATGTCTTTGCTCTAGAATTTGATGTTTGGAATTTATGTTCATGTTTTTGCATTAAAATGTTTATTGGATTGTTTTATATTCTCTATGTTTACCCTTACTAAGCATTTTAGCCCACCCTTTTAATGTTTTTTTCCCAAGGTTATAAATAATTGTTTTAGGTAAGATAAAAATGGGATGATATTTATGAGAGATATTGAAGGTCTTTGACCATTATTAGAAGATTAGGTTCTGAGTTTCCAAAGACACTAAACTATTACGATCCTAGAGTGTTGGTTTTTGTAATGTATTAATTATTCTGCAAATGTAATGTAATGTCGAGGTACGTTAACCTTGGGTCTCTACATAGTATACTGGAATTATAATATAGTTATGAATATTTTATTTTTTATTCAATTAATATGATAATGAAATGAAAGTAGTGTTCATTAGTACGTACAACCTGCTGTCTCCATTAACGTTTCATTACATTTATTATCAAAAAATGTTATGAGATATTATATGTACATATATTCTAGATATATATGATATTTAAATAATTAATAATATTATGGAAATAATGTAGTTATGAACGCATGGATAATTTTCATCAAAACAAGGTCATTTTTTACTCAAATACCGATCATCTACCAAACATTCGATATGAACTCTGATAATTAACTAATTTACTTAACATGAAAATAAGTGATATAAAATGAATAATAAAAATAAAAAATTTTCTATATAATGAATAAATCAACCTTATATTATTATTCTAAAAATTAAATAATGAACGTGACAAGTCATACTCAAGGTAAGGGACTTCGTCTCAATCTCCTTTCTTTGAGGAATTTCCAGATAATATGTACCGTTATAATATTATTAGTTTTATATATAGAAACAATGACATTTAATAACTATATTTTATATATACTAATGTAATTTACTAAATCCAAGAGATTAATATATAAATTTTTAATGTGTTATGGGACACCTTGAACATTAAAATAATTATTTGTCTATTATTTTCATCCTGATATTAAATTAAATAATTATTTATATGGGTATAAAAGGAGTTTATAGGAAATTTTATGTCACTATTGAATTTCATTAAATGTTTTCTAGAGGAATATTTTTACATGAAGCATTATACTTTCATTACCAACTAAAATAATAATAATTAATGTATAATGTGACAACGACTTCTAGGACTTCTTAATCATTATTTGATATTCGGCTTCCTCGATAAGACATAATGTATTTTAAAATGAAAATAATACCTTTATTTAGTTTTTTTTGGGTAACATGGTATTGAAAATGGGTTATTCAATGAAAATTATATTTTTATATGGAATGTTTTTTCATATAGGATTAAAATAATCATTCAAAAATAGGGTTTGGTAATGAAATTGTTTTATTTATGAAATGGTACATGAGTCTTATATGGAATGGGTGAGACCAATATAGCTTATATGATTGGTTTCCCCATTATATATCTTGTGTGATCTTGATATAGAATATACGATGGGATCGGCCCCATTATAGATCTTGGGTGATCACAACACATCTTATATGAAGGGTTGAGCCCCAATATAGCTTGTACGTGATCCTGGTAGAGCATATATGAAGGGTGATCCCCTTTATGAATATCAAATATAGTAGTAAAACATATGGTTATAAAAATTGGATGATGTTTGAAGGGTATTTATGTATATTATTCTCTAAGCTACTAAGAATTTTTTATTTAATTTCATGCAATTGGTTTTACTATTTTTTATTGAGAAAAAAGTATGAGTGTTATTCTTGTGAAATTGTTTTCGTTTCATCTGCACAAAGAGAATTGAATGTGTAACGACCAAAAATTTCATTAATGAAAATTCATCTTGATCTAATTAAATTTATTATTATTATTAAATAAAATGTTATCATCATTGGTTTTTTGTTTCTGGATTTTAAAATACCATTAAAAATTGTGATTGTTACAAATATAATCATTGAACATTCATTACATGATTAGAATAAATATAGGATTTTAACAAATCCAATTTACTTAGACAAACGAAGTGATGACCCCAAGCTGTAGACTATCCCCATACAAAGGCCATTTGTCAGAGCCTAGAAAGGAGGTTGCATTTTTGGGCTTTGCTCTTGACCTAGCCCAAGCCAAGCACGAATACGTTAAGCCCGAGAAGAACCACCTATAAGAGAAGTGGATGTTGATAGAGATTTCTACTTGAGTAATGTTATCTGAGCCACCCCAAGAGCCTATCACCATCGAGCACCTTACACTAAGGTCTTATGTTGGTGTTTTAATGGGTTATGTAACAAGACCCTATTACAATGATTATTTACATTATTTTGGTATAGAGAATATAAAAGCTTTTGGTTATTGTTACATTGTAAAGAGTTATTAATTCAAAAATTGTATTTTAAGTAATATTCATATAAGAAATATATTTTTATGAATCAATGGATTCTTGAATTAAATAATATTTCAATAAAATATTATTATTTTTATTAAATTACTTTTTTTAAATATAAATTATCGTATAATTTTATGATGGAAATTGTAATTTTTATTATGAATTGAATGTTGTTTTTGTCAAAACCAAATAATTGTTTATAAATGTCGGTATTTATTTTAAAAATAAAAATTAAAATATTTATAAAATTATTCAGATAAAATGAATATTCTTTTTGGAATCAGGAAGTCAAAATTATCCAACAGTGATTTTTTAATAATTTTCTAAGACATTCGAATTTTTGGGTAAAAAATAAATACTGTTTAAATATATAATGTGTTTTATGAAATAATAAGGCCCCAATTGATATTTCAGAAAATAATAAAAATATTATGTTTAGTCAATATATTCATTAAGATTAATATAATGTAATTTTGGGTTTGTTTGGTTTATTTAACAAAGCTTTAGTGGACACTTCACGTATTATAAAACATTTTTTCTTTTTAAATTGTTTTTCATGAGACTGTGACTCACCTCTATATAATAGATTCTATTATATTAAGATGTTCGAAAATTGGTATTATAATTTATTGTTTTGAAATCCCCTTTTTAATAAACAGGGGGAAAAACCCATGTGCTGCTTTGGGGTATTGATTAGTTTATTGTGAAGTGTCCCAGAGCAAAATAATAAAAAAGTTCCTCTCCATTCCTATACTAACCCACCCAATTTCCCACATCCACTTCCCTAAATTCCATTAAAGTTCAATAAAACCCTTTATTATCTCTCTAAAATCCTCAAACAGTTCCCTAAGCTCCCAAGAAGCCTTTTTCAAACCACTCCCAAGATTTTGGGATCACACTTCGAAGTAAGGGATTTCTTCCTTTCTCATTTTTGTCCAATTGTCAATAAGTTGTTATGCCCTTTTATTTTCAATTGAAAAAGTTGGGGTATGATTTCATACCTCCCCCATACTACCCTATTTATGTTTGAATGATGAGATACCCATTTCTCTTTCATTAAATTCCTCCCATGTACACCGGTTACTATGCCAAAATTCTAAAAGGAATTTCTCTCTCCTCATTCACTTTCAAACAATTCTTTAGTATCCTGATTATAAATTCTATTACATTTTTTTGGGGGATTTATCTATATGAACCCATTACTTATCATTTTCATGCACATATTATGTGACACCACTTTCTGTCTCATCAACAATTTTTTATGAATTCTTATGTCATACCGTTATACTACTGAAATTGCACAACGTTTTTCCAAGCCAAAGTCGTTATGTAGTGAATACCATGATAATTTCTCTATCAATGGTATTCACATTTATAAACATTTACATATTGATTATAGAGTTAAGTTTATGAATTCCATAATACTTTATCATTAAATAAATGTTTATTTTTAATGAATCCTTGTTTTATGATCCATTTGGCACACTTATGCATGAAATGAAATGTTGAAAGAGGGTACACCCTGATAGCACTCCAATAGATTGGTAAAAGTATAGTATCATGATATTTCATGTGAAATTAGTGTTAACTCATACTAATTCATGTGTAATAAGGGTTTACTCATGCTTCATGTGAAATGAGGGATTACTCATGCTCCATGTGCAATGAGCCTTGGCTCAAGCTAATTACATGTTAAGCATTGCATCCACATTTCCATGTTATGATCATCATTCATTATCATGAATTTATGTTCATGTTTCTATTCTACTCAATTTATATGCATATTTTCTAACATGTATTTTATTTATCATGTTATTATATATTTATTCTCTTACAGGGATTTATAGCTAACCATTTTCTTATGTGTGTCCTCAGGTTATCCCATGCAATGTTGTGTATGAGAGAATGTATTGCTCATGTAAAGTATGATTTAATTAAAGATATTGTATTTAATGTTTTAAGTTGTTATTTAATGATACTAATACCTAGAGATATCATACATCTCAATCTTATTTTTTTTATCTAGTTAAGTTTAAGTTATAAAACATGTTTTAGTGTTTAATAAAAAGCAAGGTTGTCGTAGTTGGTATGAGAGGATTGGTTTAGTTATTTATGGGGTTAGGATTTGAAGACCATAGTGATTCCTTTGAGACAAGAGTAATTATAATAAAAACATCCCTATGTTTTGGTTGTATTGTGTATGTGGTTTATCAAGAAAATACATCCATGTATGGATATGAGCAGGTAGAGGTGGATCTTGAATAGACATACATAGGGGTGAAAACCCCAACAAGGATTTTCAAGATTGACCTGAGGTATCCTAGTACATGAAAATGGTCCTTGCTGCACTATTGGTTATCATACTAACACGGTATATGCATTGGTAAATTCACAAGCTTAGTACGAACCATTATTAAGGGAATAAAAAATTTCCCCAAAGAATATATATTAGAATGTAGATTATCGATAATATATATTTAAGCCTATAAATTCACAAGTTAATGAAATATAATCTATTTATAAGTCATTTATTATTTCTAGGTATTACCCTTTATTTGTTACCCATATAATTCATTTTACTCCAACCAATGTCCAGTAATAGGAGGACTCGGGCTAACGACCGATGTGATGATCAATGTGATGACTGTACTAATGAGATTCCCAATCTGATGGGAGAAGGAATCATGTTCTTTGTAATGATTCTCTATCAGTTAAATAATGATTTAAATAGAAACATAGTTCAAGAGTAATGTTCATCCCCCCAACAACGATCTAGTTTCTATCGAGATCTATAGGAGACAAAGGCCTTCAACTTTAAATGGATCATATGATCACTCAATCGTCGAACAAAGGACCAACTCTATTGAAAAGATCTTTTCCATCCTTAAATGTTCATAAATAGAGATGTTTTGTATGGATACTTATCATGTTGATGGTGAAGGTGATCAATGGTGGACATTGATAAAAAATATGAATCCTAAGGATGAGATTGAGGTGATTGAATGGAAGGATTTCTGGAAGATGATTTTTGATAAATACTTTTCGCGCACTCTCCGACATAAGATGTAAAGGGACATACTTTACCTCATGAAAAAAGATGATGAATCCATTGAGGATACGAGGAAAACATCCCAAGGCTCACATGATATGCCTTTGTAATTGTATTTACCCCCGAATGCAAGGTTGGCGACTTCTTTGGTGCGCTGAAACCTAGCCTACAGAAAGCCCTTACGATCCATGACATCGACAGCTATGAGGAAATTGTCCAATTTTCCCTCAAGGGAGAATTGGAGATAGAAGGATATCAGGGGTATCATGGGGATATGAAGCATAAGGTAGACTTTAATTCTGGTAGTACGTTGGATAAATCCAATGGTTCTAAGAAGATACAGCACCCCACTTGCCAAAAGTGTGGAAAGAAGAACCTCGGAAAATGAATGAGGTGGATAAGGAAATGTTTTAGTTGAGGAAGTGAAGGACACCTTGATATTAACTTCCGACAAGTAAAACATGTAGCTGCGTCATAGAAGAGGACTGATCCATTGGACTCTAAATGGATATTTTATTGTTTCAACTACAATGAACCCGGGCATTATGCAAATTCGTGCCCTAAGCCAAGGGTTTTCAGTTGATACCAACAACCTCCAAGTAAGCAAGGGTGAGCTTTTTCAATAACCACTACCGAAGTGAACCCCAAAAATGATGTGGTGATAGATACACAAGTAATTCATTCAATAATAGCGATCATACATTTTGATTCAGGTTCGAAAAATTCTTTTATATCTCGAAATTATAGTAGAACAATCCCAAAACCACCACAAATCAGGTAAGTAAAGATGTCGATGAGTATGGAAAATGGGGAAATAATTGGTTCCCATGAATATAACTCCTCCTTTATCATAATCGGTGGATTGAACATCCTGGAGAACCTCAACATACTCCCTATGGTGGAATTTGTTGAAACTCTCAAAATGGATTGGATTTCCATATATAGAGCCAACATAAATTTCAGTGAGAGGGAAATTACTCTCCATGTGGAGAATCAACCCCCTATTTTGTACTTGTGCAAGGAGGTTGATGAATATTTTTTATCTCCTTCATCTCAAGAGTGGATATTACCACCCTATGAGCATTCATATTTGGCGCACATGATTGAGTTTAAGGAGATAAACATCCTTGAAGACATGACTTTTATGAAGGAATTCGCTGATGTGTTTCCCAAACAATTTTCTGGTCTTCCTCTAAGAAGAGATGTTGAATTCTAAATTGACCTTATATCTGGGAAGTTTCCAATATAAAAGAATCTGTATAGAATGATTATTGTAGAGTTTGAGGATCTTAAGAAACAACTACAAGATAATATGGATAAATGGTTTATACACCCATGTGCTACACTATGGGCTGCATTAGTCATATTCATCAATAATAAGGATGGGTAAATGTTCCATTACATCGATTATCGTGATCTTAACAAAATCATGAAAATGAAAAAGTATACCCACCCATTAATTGGGGAATTGTTCCATCATAAGCATGGAGAAAAATACATCTCTAAGGTATATTTTCAGTCAGGATATTATCATGTAATGGAGAAGAAGGAAGATATCCCCAAAAATGATTTTCATTAATGATATGGGCTCTATGAATTCATATTAATGCCTTTAGACTCACTGATTCTCTAGAAATCTTCATGGAAATAATGAATATATTTTTTATAGATTGCATTAAAAAATTTACGGTAGTCCTTATAGATGATATTATAATGTATACTAGAAAACATAGTAGGATCAGGAGGAGCTTCAGAGAAATATTCAATAGACCTTGATAAAGGAGAATCTCTATGAAAATTACAAAAAGTGTGAGTTATGGTTGAAGGTTATCTGATTCATGGGACATATCATCCCAAGAAATGGGACATCTATGGATTCCTCGATGATAGCTGCAATAAAGGGATAGTCGGGGCCAACATCGGTAACATATATCCCAAGAATTATGGGGTTAGCACGATATTATCGATGATTTGTGAGAAATTTCTAATGATTTTCCATCCCTCTTACCAAGATAACTCGGAAGGGTGTAATGTTTTCATTGAGTGATGATACCAAAGAAAGCATCAAATTTTGAAACTAAGGCTTATCACTGTGTCCGTGTTCACATTACCCACAAGTGGAGAACATTTTGTGGTATTCAGTGAGGATTAGAAGATGGGAATGTACTGTATGTTGATGCAAAATGACATAGACATTGCCAATGATTCATGTTAATTAGAAGTTCATGAGTAGGATTATCCAACACATGATCTAGAGTTGGCTGTGGTGGTCATCGCTTTAAAAATTTGGCGGCTTTATCTCTTTTGGGTGAAATGTAAAATATATAAGAACCACAAAAGCCTCAAGTATAAATTCAAACAGAAAGAGTTGAACATGTGGCAATGAAGAAATTTAGAGTTGATCATTGTCTATGACTGCTCAATCCATTACCATCCTGAGAAAGTGAACAATGTGGTGGATGCTCTAGTTAGAAAGTACTCAACGATTCTATCATTGATGAATATTTAAACAGATATAATATTATTAGATTTGATTAAGACATACATGGGAATCCTAATAAAGGGAAAACATTAATCCTTTCAAATATGATTGCTCAACAATCACTTTTGGAAATGTTAAAGGATGATCAAAATCATGATGTGGGATTATATAAGAAATTCGAAGCTATTAGAAAAGGGTAATCCTCAGAGTTCAATGTTAACGAATAAGGAATTATGAGATTTGGGAAATGACTACATGTTCCATCCTTTTTGGAGCTGGAGAAGGAACATTCAAATGGTTCAAATAGTTCGAATTTCTATATTCACCCAGGATACACAATGATGTATCAAGATCTCAGAGAGAATTATCGGTGGGATAATATGAAGAAGGAGATCATTGATTATATATCAATGTTCCTGGTATGTTAGCAAGTGAAGGTATAGAGGAAAAAGTCTAAGAGGATGATGAAATGATTTCCCATAACAGCATGGTAATGAGAAAACATCACCAAGGACTTTGTCACCCAATGTTTGAAGAAATCCAAAAAATAATGCAATATGGGTTTTGTGGATCGTCTTACAAAGTCTGCACAATTCATTACAATTAGGGGGAATTTTTATTAGATCAAAAAGAAGAGATATATATCCAGGAAGTGGTAAGTCTTCATGGAGTTCCACTATCTATTGCATCTGATTGAATTCCATGAATATAATATATGTTTTGGAAGAGTTCTGAGCATCTTCTAGATACTAAACTGAACATCAGTATGACCAAGAATCCTCAAACTAATGGAAAATATGATTTAACTATTCAGAAAATATAGGATATATTAAGATCATGATCTATAGTCTTCAAAGGAGGTTGGGACCAATATCATCCACTGGTTGAATTCTCTTACAATAGAAGTTTCCACTCGAGCATCCGAATGGACCCTTATGAAGCCCTGTATGGGAAGAGGTGCAGAATCCTAGCATGTTGGGATGAAGTCAGTGAGCATAATCTGTTACGACTAGAAATGGTCAATGAAATGGTGGAGAAGGTGAAAACCATTTACCAATATATCAATGCAACCTAGAGTCTGAAGAAGAGTTATGCAGATAACTATCAGTGAGACCTAGTGTTTAATGTTTTAGACATGGTATTTCTATGAATATATCTATTGAAGAAGTTCAAGTGGTTTGTAACGAAGGGGATGTTAAGTCCTTGGTACATCTGCCACTTTGAGATTCTTGATCGTGTCAAGGATGAGGCCTATTTACTAGCACATCCATTTACCATGGCCAAAGTACGTGATGTCTTTCAGGTATCCCTTTTAAGTATAACATACTAGTCCCTTCACATGTAATATATTCAGAGGTATTACAGTTAAGGGATGATCTTTCTTATGAGAAGAAACTGGTAAATATCTTAGATCATAGGGTAAAAGTTATATGAAATAATACAATACCCCTCGTCATGGTGTTGGGGTGAAACAACATGATTGATGAAGCTATGATGGATTTGGAGGTAGTGATGAAAAAAATTTTCCCACGTCTATCTTTGTTTGGGAAAAGGAAATTTTGAGCGTAAAATTTCTTAATGGGGGCGGATAGATTGTAACGAACCAAAAATTCATTAATGAAAATTCTTATTGATCTAATTAAATGTCTTATTATGGATATATAAAATGTGAACTTCATTAGTTTTATCTTTCAAGTTTTAAAGTACCATTATGAATAGTTACTATTTATAATATAATCATTTAATAGTGATTACATGATTAATATAAATATTGGGCTTTAAAAATCCAATTTACTCAAACAAAGGAAGTGATGGCCTCATCCAGTAGACATTCCCCATACAAAGCCCATTTTTCGGAGCTCAGAAAGGAGGTGGAATCATTAGGAATCATTCTTGACCAATCCCATGCTGAGATTGAGTACGTCAAGCTCTAGTGAAACCACCTCTGAGAGTAGTGGATGTTGATAGAGATTTCCACTCGATAAATGTTATATGAGCCACCCCAAGGTTCTGTCACCATCTTCCACCATACCCTAATGCCTTATGTAGTTGTTTTAAGGGGTTATGTACCAAGACCCTAGAACTAAAATTATTTACATTATTCTTTTATTGAAAATATACATTCTTTTTTTTTATTTTTACTTTGACAATAGTTTTTAAATAAAAAATAATATTTTTTTTAAATATTCACCTAAGACATTTATTTTGATGAATTAAAATATTTTTGAATTAAAAAATATTTTAATACATAAATAATAATAATATTATTAAATTAATTTTTATTAAATATTAATTAATATTATATAATTTTATAAATGCAACAGTAATTTTTATTAAGGTTTGAAAGATGTTTTTGTCAAAACCCATGAATTTTTTATAATTGTCGGGTTTTTTTTACAAGTAACAATTCAACTATTTATAAAATTATTTAGATAAAATGAATATTATTTTTGGAATCATGAGGTCCAAATTATAAAATAGTGAATTTTTTATAAATTTCTAAGACAGTAAATTTTTTGGGAAAAATTTAAATACTGATTAAATATATAATCTGTTTTATTACATCATAATGACCCAATAGTGATGTAATAAAGTACTATAAACATTATTTTCGGCCAATATATGTTTTAAGATTAATATAAAATAATTTTGGATTAGTTTGATTTATTTTACCATTATTTAGTGCACCCTTCAAAGCTTATAAAACATGTTTTATTTTTAAATTGTTTTCCTAGAATGTGTGACTCACTTTCAAAAAATCAATCCTATTATTTTAAGAGGTTAGTCCTTTGGCCTTATAAAATATTTTTTTCCACTCCCCTTTGGAAAAAACATGGCACGAAACCATGGGCTGGTTTGTGGATTTTATTAGATTAATTTGAGGTGTCCCAAACATAAATAATAACGAATTCCCTACCATTTATTATATAAACCCACATATGCACCCACTTCCTCTTCACTAAAATCCTTTTTAGTTCGACCAACCCTCTCCCTACACTCTCTAGAATCGTCCCAAGGTTCCCCAAGCTCTAAATAATCCTTTCTCAAGCGTCTCCCATGCTTTTTAGATCACACTTTCAAGTAATGGATTTCATTCATTCTTTTTTTGTCCAATTTTCATTAAGTTGTTTTTCCCTTTTAAATTCAATTGTAAATTTTGGGGTATGATTTTGAACCTTCTCTATTCTAAGATCTTTTTCTGAATAATGAGATACTTCTTTCTCTCTCATTAATTTCCTCCCATGTACACCAGTTACAATGTCGAAATTCCCAATGGAATTTCTTTCTGCTCATTTACATTTGAACTACTATTTTGAATCATGAATATAAATTCCATTAAAACATTTGGTACATGTATCTATATTACCCTCTTAGAGTCTATTTAATATATATACTATGATACACCCCATTCTCTGTCGTCATCCAATTTTTATGAATTTATATGTCATGTCATTATGCTGTCGAAATTGCACAACATTTTTCTGAGAAAAAGTCATTGTGTAGTCAATACCTTGACCATTTCTCTAAGATGGGTATTATCATTTCTGCCCATTTACATATTTATTATAGAGATTCATGCATTAATTCCACATTCCTTTATCTTTATAAATTTTTTTATTTTTTATGAATCCATTTTTTATGATCTATGTGGCACACTTATGCATGAAATGAAATGTTTAAAGAGTGTGCTCCATAATAGCGCACCGATGCATTTAGTAATGTAAATTATCTTGATAGGTCATGTGTACTGAGTTTTGAATCATTCTATTTCATGTTCAATGAGGCTTTACACATTATTCATGTGCAATGTGGTTTTACTCTTTCTCTATGTGCAATGGACCTTAGCTAATGCAAATTCCATGTTAAATGTTGTTGCCAATTTCCATGTTATTATTATCATGATTTATCAATCCTTTATGTTCATAATTATATTGTGCTCCATTAAAATTCCTATTGTATAAAATTTATTTTATTCTCAGGTTATTACATCTTTATTTCCTTACTGGGCTTTATATATCCCCTTTTTCTTATGCATGTCATCAGGTTATCCCATGTAATACTATGTACGAGGGAATGTAGTGGTCATGTAAAAGATTTTTTCAATAAAGATATTATATTTATTGTGCTAAGATGTTATTTATTGATACTAATCCCCAAATACAGTAGAAATCTCTATAATCAATGTTAAATCAAGTGACGTTTTTGTAATAATGCATGTTTTAGTGTGTAATAAAAAGCAGGGTTGTTATAGAATAGTTAATGGGGTTTTAACTAGACTAATGGGTTATCTTTATTTTTGTGTCCTTTATTGATTTTTTTTCTTGATTCCATGTTTTTAATTGCTTTCATTGGATTTAAGGGATAATAGTTTCAAGGATGGAATCGAGGAAAGGTTATGATGATTAAATATGAAATGGAACCACGTGTCGTTTTAAAAGTTTTTATGTTATGGAAGAAACATATACTGTTGGATGTATCCAAATTGTATTTCTATGTTTTTGTTAGGTAATAGCTATGAACTAATTATATGTATTTCTAAACCTGAAAATATACCCAATGTAAATTCTTAACATAACTAAAGATTATCTAACATTTAATGTTGCGGCCTTATACAGAAAATGATAGCGAAAATGTTAATAAACATGAAACTTATCCTAAAATTATATAACAATATAAATAACCTAAACAACTTCCTTCATTAAATCAGTATAGATTATTATAAAAGGATGAAGTCCATGCTATCATCAATAAGGACCAGTATCAGGAATAATACGTTATATAATATCAAACCTATGAGGGAGTCTCCATGTATTCTTATGAGAGAATGGTCATGTCTTACACATGGACCACTAAGGATCCTCTGTCTTCATGGTACTAGATGTAATTTTCCATGGAGAAGGTGTTATTGTAAAAAATTTCGTGGTGAAAAATTATGAAAGATTGTTGATGAAAATAAAAATAATTTGAATCCATGCCTTGTTCAAAATGAAACACTAATAGTGTGTGTAACTGATTCAAAAATAACAGTTTATATTCCAAGATACATATTCTCTAATTTATTTGGTGTGAAATTTTTATACATCATGAGATTTTTTTTAAAAAATTAATGTATCTTTGAGAACAATACTAAAATCTCAAACCCACTTAACAAACCACCGAATGGTTATCCTAATAAACATAGGGCACCATCACTATTCCATGACAATGAACAAAACAATTATAATATCATGTAATAATGAATTTAAAATTATTTATTACATAACATCATAGAAAAATTATTAAGGTAAATTGATTGTGGCTGTGGACTACTCCGCCCTACAAGCATAGTATCAAGACTATATGAAGAAGAATATTGACCAATTGAGTTCTTCAATGTATCATTTCTATTACATGTATTGATGAAAAATTGAATACCTATTCTATTAAACTATGGAGTGATATGAATAAATTTTTTGATGGATCCAAGATATGATGGATGTCATTACAATGATTATAGACCTTGAACACATTTGGTATGTTCTCTCTTTACAAAATATCCTCGATCAATCATATTTTATATTTCATTGAAATCATGATATGAATTTTCATTTCAATCCACAATAAGAGCAATAGTAAAGGGTAAGAAAGTGGCAGTTGATATCACAATAATGGTTATGATGTATTAATATATTACAGTAAACATACCTCCATTGTATCTCCACACACCTCATCCTCACCAACTACTGATGAAGAAATCTTATAACTCTTCAATATATGAAAGAACAGGAATAAATTATATTCTTCCTTACCTTTTCAACATCCTATAAAAGAATTATCATTACTATATCATTATTATCATCACTAGAAACAAAAAAAAAGATATAACAAAAAACAAATGATTTTCATATCAATAAATCATCAAGTCTGAGAAAAAGATAATTTTTTTTCCAAAATATACATATTTAATTATAAATTCTTGAAATAAACTAGATTATTATATGCACCTTCTAAATATAAGAATAAATAGGAATAATAAAAATTCAACCACGCAAAATAACAAAGAAAATACATAACCCAATATACATGATACATTTAGTGATGTTAGATATTTTAACCATCGTTTTTCTTACACACTATTACAATACAATACCTCTTGATGTATCTACCAACATTTGATCAATAGATTATAATGTATGATCATTGTGTCGAAGGAATTTTTTCTTAATTAATAATAAATTTTCACTAAAAATACATACAAACCTATGAAGAAATGAATACCAAATATAAAGAGTAATCTAGAAGAGGGTGTTCACAAAAATCATTGATAAATATTAGGTACATTGGTGGTTCAAAATTATGGAATCCAAGTTAAATTAGAAATACATGAATTGAATTCATATACAATAAATAATGGGGAGATTCATTCATGGAGATTTGGGAAGCGTAAAATGTTTAAAAAATAACTATGAAAATAATTTACCAATATGGTTTTATATATTGTTATCATATTTACATATTGTAACCATATCAATTATAATTTTAAGAGAAAAAATATTCCTTGAAATTTACTATATAATATAAAACATAAATGGGGCGAATTAAAAACTACACATATTGAGATTTTGAAATTTATGTGAGTGATGAGTGATCAGATCCTACAAATAAGATGATTTCAAACCCCATAAAAATATATTGTAAAATAATTACTTGGACCAGAGGAAGGGGGAGCTAAAAGAAATCTACCTAAAAATTGTAAAAAAAATATCTTCATTATCATCACCAATAATTATTACCAATGTTATTTTAAATACATTTGTAAATAAACGATAGAAAGAAAACATCTTAGGATAACTATAACGAATTATAATTTAAAAATCATTTTGTTTGTATTTTGAATATATGGGAAATGGTTAATGATATGAAATTCCATATAGTATTTAATGTTTATCATATATGAAAATCCATATCTACAATAATATAATTAATAAAAAGTAATCATAAAATATAATTGTTCTAGAGATTTAAGGATTAAAATATCATGATTTTGGGTTGAAGGTAAGATCTTATGCTAGAATGAAAATATAAGCCAACATTACCAAACACATTTAAGAAAATATTCTAGTAAAATAATAAAAACAATAGAATGATTTCAAATGTTTAATTGTATCAATTTTACAAAAATATATATTAATTTTCACTCAATTTTCATCTATAAAAATCATTATTTTGAATAGATAGTCCAATTATATGATTTTATGAACTATTTTCACTGAAATATTCAATCACTAAAAAATAGAATTATCCCTCTACATTTCTGTGTATTTTAAATCAAAATGATACAATTATATCATCAATGGAATAATGACGAACTTTTCAAACAATTTTTCTATATATGCAAGCCAAGATCCTAGAAAAAAATATAATATAGAGATTTTAATTTAATAATAAAATTTAAACCATTATCAAAGAAATAAATATCTAAAATAATAAGATACATATTACCATAGACCCAACTATGTGAATTTAAATTTTAATGGATGGACAGCAGTTTAATTTGTATGTATTTTCATAATCTATGAACAAAAAAGAGCAACAATAGCTCTAAAATTCAAAAAACAATTCCATAATAATGTAGAATCATCATTCAACTGCAAAGGCAAACAATCACAATAATGTATCTACATATTTATAATGGTAGGTTGTGAAAACAATTGGGAAACACATATATTGATAAAATGTAATATAAATTTTTGTCTACATCCTTGTTAAAAAATTTTATGGGATCCCATTTCATATTATTAGAATGTGATGATGGTTTTCCTGACATAATAATTATTGAGATATTCCAAAATTCATTCTCACATGCATGAAAATCCTCTTAGTCACATTGTTATTGAAAATTATTGAAATATAGAATAAAATAATTGGGAACATATTAGTAAAAAAAATTATAAAAATTACATATCAGTGGCGATGAATTATGAGTGAATTATATAAGATTTGGATATTGTAGAACCAAAGGCGACGATGAGTCGAAGATAAATAATTTTTGATGGAGTAAAATAAAATGGAGACCAAAAAATAATATAATTGATGGAATAGAAATTCATTGAACTAGTGGATAAGAACCAGTGACAATGAATAGAGAGTTTTTTACAAGAGAAAGTAGTTGTGTTGATTTCACCAGAATTGAATATAAGGTGACAAAAATATTGGAAAACCCAAAAAACACTAAAGAATACAAGGACTATGTAAGGATCCTAAAAAACCTGAAACAGTAAAGAGAAAAAGGTGTTACCACACCAGTGAAACAAAAGTTATTCAATGAATCATTGTAAAAAACAAACTGTAGGCAGTAGCTCCAAAAAACACATTATGAAGAACAAAAATAAAAGAAATCAATTGGTGAAACTTCTTGGAGAAATAAGGAAACAATAACACCACAAAAAAATATAAAATTTAAAAGTAAAGGCATGCACATGAAGAATCAACCCTATCACAGTGATAGAAAACACCATTATGAGCACTTCGGTGCCACAACATAATCGAACCCAGAAGAAAACCCATCGTCCAAACTAAGAACACAAAAATTACCTCTCATCATAACTGTCAACAAATTATTTATCAAAATAGAATTTATTCACAAAATCATTTAGAAAATCTACACTAATAATGGATAATTGGATTACTATTTCTGGTTAATGCTGGCCCTAAAGAATGTAGAATTAGTATAAATACTGAGTAAGGTTGTAAAGACAGATTGTGCACTGCCACAACCACACAGATGAACCAAAATGGTCTCCAAAATCCAGAAGATCCATACTCAAAAAATACTATCACTCTATTACCCAAAGAACATTATATAATTACATATTTATTATATGAAATTTGTTCCAAAACCCCACAATGATGACCACCATAATGTTGAATAAACCAAACCCAGGTAGCAATGAACTGCAAGGCTACAAACTTTTGGATACAAAAGGAGAAAAGATGAACAAAATTTAGTAGATTATTCAATGGGTCTTAGGGAATCGAACATGGATGGATTTTTATTAGGTTTAGGGAAATATTACCTGGGAACAAAATAATGAATATAATAAATAATTACATATAATAGAAATAATTGAAAAAAATTAAATGTATTCGTAAAAAATCATTTATTTATAAGTAAATTTATAAAAGATATAAATTAAAATTACTTTATTTATAATTTTATATTATATATATTTATTTTATGAAACATTATTAAATTATTAATATTATAATTCAATCTATAAACATGTATTTTATCGTAAATATACATGTTACCACTAAATAAGTAATTACAATATATTCCATAACTGATAAAATATTTATTTTTATTATATTACTTATTAAAATATATTTTTAAATGATAAAATAATTATTCGTATTAACTATTAATAATAATAGATTTATTTTTTTTTAATTTTTTTGTGTTTAATTGATTAAAATATTTATTTAACTCGTAGTAAAATATTTATTAGCATCAAATGATAAATATCAACAGATATGTTAAATAGTAAAAACAAATTTCTATACCTCAAAATAATACCGATTAAATTTAATATAATTTTTGAATTACACTTTTTTGAGAACACATATATATTTTTTATCTAATTTTATGCTAGTGTAATTCAATTATTTTAGAGTTTTATTAGCGTGTCTACTTGATGCTTTTTCAATCCCAAGTGAAATAATGATATCCTTGAGTCTAGTTATAATCATTTCTAATATCCTTGATAATTATTCAATCAAGAGCCTATGTATGGATCACCGCGGGTTGTGGAGGCTATGATAGCACATAATTTCTTTGTACATGTATGTGAGTTTAATGAAAAATTTTCATTTATTATTTTTACTGAATACACCATTTCTGTATTTGATACATTGTTATGGTTGAACTAATGGTGTCTGGATTATTTTTATTATGCTCTCCATACAAAGAAATCTCATTCTAAATATTTAATTAATTTATATGGATCCATGAAGGGGAGTGGGGTACATAGAATATAGTTCATCTGTAGAGAATAGAGCTGATGGTTGGACCAATACCAAATGTAGGGGTTAACCATATCTTATTTCTCAATTCAACCACCACACAATTATAATCAATTTTTTGTGACACTTTTGGAGGAACTTATTATTGTATGACATGTAAATCATTTTTTAGTTTCTACATTATAAATATTTTAGTTTAATGTGGTATTTATTTTTATTAATTTTTCTTTTAAATTATTTAGATGGTATAGTCCCTTCACAAACCGACGTAGACCTCTATTCTAGTCAGAAACCTTTGGAATATGGGGAGGCATTCATGAGATAAAGAGAACTCTTGTTTGGACATAGTGGGTAAGATAAATGTATCACAAAAACATATCCAAGACATTTTAATTTTATTTTGGACTAACCTAGAACATTAGTGAAATATTGTAGATGTATAGAACATGGTTAGGTGAGTTTTCATATTCCAGGCTAAAACATGAATAATAGACCTCTGAGTTAAAATGTATTAGATTATTGTTCTAGTTTTTATGTGATTTTGGTTGGGTACAATCATCATGACTATGCACATAGGTTCACATGTGATATATATACCTTTTCTTTTAAAATATACCATTTATTAAATTTGGTTTTTTGATTTGTGATATTTCATTCATATTATTTTATTCGTAGGGAAATATATCAACTTTCCCATGATATTGGGATATATCATTGTCATCTTTAACTATTTTAACTGAGTTTTTCATTTTAATAATTTATATATGACTGTAACTAATGTGTAGGGATGAGAAGTTGGTTAGTAATAGGAGGGATATATCTTGGTTTGTGTGTAGAATCCTATCGAAAACAATTTTTGATCTAATACAATGGTTAAGAACCACCTTAAATTTCCAAAATGTGACCTACATGTTGAATAATATTACTATGTGTAGAAGACTAGTCAGACTACCTATCATTCATGATGGTATTGTAGAGAGTTATCATGTACTATCTACGTTAGATCAGGTGGAACAGACACTTCAACCTTGAGTATGATTACCAATTCCCATCCAATACAGGGGGTTCACAAGATATATGGTCAAATATGCTCTAGATTTTCATCTCTCCCATTATCTATTTATCTAGATAAATAGAGGGTTGTTGGATTCTGGGGACTATGTACTTTTGAAGGTATTTCTGATATAGTAGAGACCATGAAGTATCAGAAGGTGAAGCTATAAAAATTTATAAAATATAGAGATACTGGTATTCGGAGGGATTTTATTCTCCACAATGGAATGAGAGAGGGTCCTATGTTGGATATATTTGGTGAACTATTTATTGATGAGTTATTTTCAATAACTACGACGTTAGACCAAGCACATGAGTTCATGGATCTTCTTTTAGGGGTAGCGGTAGTGTTTAATTACATAGGAAATTTTGTATATTTTATTCTCTTGGGATAACATTTAAATGGACATAAGTTCCAAAAATCCAAGAAGAATGATAATTGGATTAAACTAGATTTGGGATTCTTGGTTTGGAACTCTTGCCTATAAAATTATATATATTTGTATATGAAGTCCCCAATTATTGATATAGGTATAAAAAATAATCAAGCAGCTTGTTTCAATTCAACCTTCATTACATAGACCGATGCACCTCCTCCTGCTTCCATGAGTTCCACTTCTAGTAATATGATGTGGATGGATGGGGATGTACCAAATATTTTTTGCATGTGATGCACGCATAGCATTTCTTCATATTCCCCCATTGAGGATCTCTATATTACTCCTACTATATAAAGGTTAGATACCATTCTATGTTCTATATAACACCTAAAACCATAATTGAGATTTGAAACAATCTATGGAATCTCCACTAGTTTTAATATATGGATTTGAGGTTGGGGATTAACATACTTGGATGACAAAACAATATGTAAATTATGGTTCTAATTGGGGACCTCAGAAATAGTCTCACGAAATGACTTATACTAGTCTTATGTCATAGTGATATGGTTGTGAAGATATTCTATGTCATGTATATGTAGTGAATTAGATTCTAATAGATGGTGGTTAGGGACCATATACTATTTAAGATACACTTTTTTCATCTTGAATTCATATACAACCTTGTTTTAAACTAGGGATTCTTATTTCATTATATCTATAAAACTATTTAATAAACATGAATTTCCAATAAATTTATCATTTGCATCAATTTTCCTTTATTCACCATTGGGAATAATATTATACCTTCAATAGTGATGCACATAGTATCCAATATTTATCTATAACTATAGACATCTATTAGACTTCATGATACTGGATATGACGACATTCAATTTGATTCTTATTAATGACATGATAAAAAAATTCTGAGATCACATCTATTTCTATATGAGTTGAGTTTCATTTACTTAAACATAGAAAAAGAGGTATTTATTTACCCTAGAATATGGATTGGAAGATCCTATAGTCAGTCTACAGTTGATATTGATTTCAATGATTCCAACACATTTTGTGCCCATTGACCATTTAATAGGATCAGTGGAATCCCCATTAGATTTTCCTCATGTCATGGATATCTATTAGGGAATGTTTCTATACAACATCACTAGACTTTTTCCTTATAAAAGATTGAATTTTATGATAGATCTCATAATGGGATCACAAAATTTTTCTATACCCCAATATCACATGAAACTATATGAGATGAATGAGTATAAGGTGAAGCTAAAGAATTAGAAGCATAATGGATTTTTCCAAACATGTACATCACAATGGGGTTCACCTATATCGTTCACAAAGAAGTAGGATGATAAAATTTAATTATGAATAGATTAATATAATTTGAAGTGTATAGTATAAGATAATATATATCCTTTTCCCAGTATTGATTATATTGTTTTTATCATTTATAGAGATCTTTGTGGATAATCAATACTGATCTTCAATCGGGTTACCAACGATAGTGGGTTAGAGATGATGAAATACCTAAGAAGGTATTTCAGAGTAGGTATAGTATTTATGAGTATCTAATTAATTAGTTTGTTTTGATAAATGTTCCATTAATGCTCATGGGCCTCATGAACATGATATTTCTTCCATAACAAGATTAGTTTATAATGACGTCGGTCGATGAAATCCCCATATACTCATTGGTGGTAAATGAAAATTATAGTAATATTGAGATAGTTTCGATTATGATTAATTACAAAAATAATTATGTCAAGTTGGTTATGTATAACTTATAGATTTTAGAGGTGTATTCCTTGTGTAATGTGGGATCTGAGATAGGTATATCAGTGGACCCATATAAATTTGAAGTAGTAATTTCCTAGACACATTCCTAGAACATGTTTGAGATTAATAGATTTCTAGGATTAGAAGGACAATAAAAATATTTCACCAAATACATATTTATATTATCATCTTTAATGAATATGATGTTGAATGACGGAGTAAATAATATAGTCGTTAGAAATGTGTGGAAAATAATTTCTTATGCTGAAGAGGAAATTGAATATAACAATAGTAATGATACTTCTTGTGTTTGGGAGTAGATATACAATACAATGTGATACATCTATAATTGGATTGGGAAATATACTAACTCATAGAGAGAAGATATTAGATTTTGAGACACTATTACTATTAACCCATGACACGTAACAACCCACTCATATCCTTGATCTAGGACCCATGGTTCTTGTTATATATTATTCGTGACAATACATCTTTAGCGCTGTGTTTGTTATATAAACCAACAACACAATATTCTAATACACAATAAAATATTGTGACCTAAACTTGAGTTATATTCATTATTATTATCATAATGAGTGGATAATTTTTTGTCATTTTTTTGGATTCATTTGGGGATATTGTCTTCTTCACTATAGTTTCTAGTGTGATGGCGTGTAATGTTGTGAGGTGTATCTTATTTTATTTTGACCCCATTGTAATTAAATTGTTAATTAAGGATTTATTAGAGATATTATTATTTTTTTAAATTACTTTATCCTATGCATATTTTTCAAATGGGTAGAGGAAAATGTATGGAATTTCATAGATAACTATGTAGCCGAGCATTGGACGTAGTGTAATAGCGCACAGCTTGCGCATGGATTTTCAAACTGTGTGTAAACAATTTGACAAGCTACTTGGTTTGGAAAAAACTATTTATCATGATTGGAAAAATTTGGGTAAATCATGTGTCCAAACTATTATGGTTCATTGGTGATTCCAATGAGGGACACAAAATTTTTGCGTGGTTTCGGAAACCATGAGGCCAAACCATGCGCTTTCCTAAAACCTAAAAATTGAAAAATTACTCTTTCTCCCACAAAGAATTTTAAGCCCAGTCCACCCCACTCTCCCAAATCATTTTTTATTCTATCCAAAGGAGGATCCTCCATGGGTATTCAATCCTCCTCCTCCATCTTTTTGTGTGGATCGTGTGTTCTCTTTTGGTTTTGAGAAGGATTTATAAAGGTTATCCTCTCACCTCTTAACGCAATTCACCTTCTTTATTTTTTTCTCAATCTCTTACCATCCTATTGTTATGTTGACCAAGGGTTTGTTTTACCCACGATTTACGATTGGGGATATATTTTTTAAGGCCACTCATGATTTTCCATGTATCCTCGAACCCTTGTGGTGTGCATTTGGGCATACGTTGTTTAATCCCATATAGTTTGAGGTAGGTTTCCCTTTTCAGATGACTTATTTTTCTTTTATTTATTTGTTTATTGTTTTATATCCTTATATACATGTGAAATACTTTTTTGTGATCTTTGGATAAATTTTTTTGTGTAAAAATTGGTGATGTATCCTTTATTCTGTGATAAATGCCATTGTTTTTTTATTCATGCACACCAAGTGTCTGATGAAATGACTGGTCAGATTTTTTGGATATTTTGTGACATTTAATTCTTTTATTTGGATTTAAAAATCTAATATTGAAAGTTAAATTGTGGTTTTGGGATCCCAGAATGAATTTATAAATGTTTTTGGGTCATGAAATATGAATGGAATGTGATAAAGGTATGTTTCCCGATTAGTACTTCAATGAAAATGGTTTTTGATTTCATATGTGGTGTGTGTATTTTTAAAAAAAATCTATTTTTTTTGAAATGTTTCACAATGTCTGTATAACATATTGGAAATATTATTTGGTTATTTGAAAAATAATTGTATTTCTGAAATGTTCTTGACGAATGTTTTACAATTTTATAAAAGTGGTGAAATTTTTATCCAAAAATACCTCCAAGGATAGAATTATTTCATTTTTTATATTAAATAGGTGGGATTTACTCACTATGCAATCCTTATGACCCATTTTCCATGAGTAGAATTGGAAATACTCATTATGGACACCTTGAGATATAACTTTTCATTGGAAATATATTGTTCATTAGGGTGTCTTACGGTGCGGCATGTCATTGATTTATTATTATATATGAATATGAGTGTATTATCTATTGTAATTATATGTCCAACCTCATTTATAGGTTAGACATGAGAACCTGGCATAGTTAGATAATTTCATAGAATTACTTTTTTACTGGCTATATTATTCTTTAGCTATTGCCCCATAGTTAGTGGATGTACTAGGTTTGTGGTTATGGAATTTTACCCTCTGTTTGTACCATGTTATGCTAGATAAAAATATTTAGATAACTATTGATTTGACCAAGTGAGGTATGAATTTGGGGATGAGACTCTTCTATTATTATGTTATCGATTATTCAAAATCTCCTAGGATGATGAATGTATATTGTCACTTAGTTTCCTACAACATTTTATTTTTACACATGTTTCTTAGTTATCCTTACGTACACGGTTCGATTTTCCTAAATGTATGATTTTTGTATTTTTCATCATGATAATGAGGTTTTCTTGAAAAAAATATATATTGTTAAAAAAAATTTATATGGTTTTTGGAAAATTTCTTTAAATTCATATATATCCTCTTTTAAAAATGAATGTGTGATTAAATATAAACGGGGATAAATAGACCGTGTATTGATTTCTTTGTAAATTTTATTAAGATCATATCATTATATATTTTATATCAAACATGATATTGATGTTTCTTTTATTTTTATGGAATGGAATTTGTTATAGACTCTTATGTATAGACTAAAATGTTCTAATACTCATGGATATAATTTATTCTTGTTTCTATATTTTGGTGAGGGTTTGAGACTTGAATTGATCATAAGGAGTGATGGTAGGGTTTAATAGTGGAGACTGAACTTTTAGGTCTTATTGATTCTATGTGTTCATCAGGTTGAGTTTGGTCATTATGTAGTTTGGTTGTTAATTTTACATCTTTGTAAAAGATTGAAATATTATTATTGATGTATTAGCATACTTTTTCATCTAACATCTATTCAGTTCATTGTTTATTATTGGGTGAAATATTTCCATTTTGTTTACATTTTTTATTCCCAACACTAGTTCCCAGCCGTTGGGGATTGGTAACACCCTTCGGTCCATGTCGCAGATTGGCTTGAGTGACCAGTTTGGGGTTGACCTTGGTGGGATCATGATGAAATTCTATAAGTGGGTTTTGGATCTCTAGAGGAACATACTATTCAAGGAACCCTTTGTTATTTTTGATGTCATGGTAGATTGAATATTAGGACTATCCGGAATCAATTGGTCGGAATGGGAAGGACATCATGAACCCATTCTCATTCAGATCCTCAAGTTTCCATGGGAATGTGTGGTTTTATTGGTTCTGATTTTATTATTGTGGATTTTTTGGTGTTTTTTATAAGATAAGGGTATTTTTCTACTGGTATTCATGAGAACACAGTGCCTAGAAATCCATGTGGAGATATATAATGGTCCTAAAAGCCATAATGTGAAGATTTTGTGTTTGAAATTTGGACTCCAACTATATTTCCAAGTCATCAAATGCGACTAGTTTTCCATGTGAGTTTTTGTGAGTCTTCCTTGATGCTGAGAATTGCATTCAGTTATTTTGTCGTGGAAGTGTGAAAATGATATTTAAAAAAAATATATTGGATCTTTATAAACAAAACCTAGGGTTTAGGTAAAACGGTTTTTGAATGTGAATAATTGTTTTCTAATTTTATTTAAATAAAATATATTGGGGTTTAATCAAATTATTTTGATGATATGAAATGGGTTTTTGGATTAGAAATCCTGGGAATTTAATTTTTGTGCCTGAAAAAATGGACTGATGTGATGAGGTTGGAAACAAGTTATTGCTTGGTGGCTTGGGGAATTGGAAATGTTTTGAGAAATTTGAAATGAAATGATTTTTAATGGCCTTTGGTATTATTATGGAAGCTCACATTCATAGTAATGTATGGATGTGTAGATGCTTGTGGGAAATGAATTGTTGATGGGTTATTGTGGTGTCATGGGAATGGGCATGTGAGTGGGACTCTAAAGAAAACCATTGGTGTGTGTGGAACCCACCATGTTTTTTTAATTTCGAAATTTTTGATAAGTAATGTTGTGAGTTTTTTTTAAAACCAGTGGTTATGAGATTCATCTTTTTTATGATTTGGTTTTATTTTTAATCTACTATTTTGAGATTTATAACCCTTTTGAGGACTTGGTTTTGATAAAATTTATGGTTTCCTTGATCATCAGTTTTCACCTCGATATAGATTTGATGGAAATGCATGCTGTGATAATGGTTGGTTCTCCATTGGTAGGCCTTCTAGTTAGTCAGCATAAGGATTCCATTCTTGACTTTCAGAAGATAAATCCACTTTGTTTTTTATGGTCAAATGGTTCCAAGTTAAGTGAAAATGGTGATGTAGAAATTGGAAGGGATCAATGATTCTCTTAGGGTTTCCATGGTCATTGAAGTTGAATCTTACTGACATTATTTTTGAAGGTTCTCCATGGAAGTGGTGAATGTCAGTGTCTCAGAACAATCCATGTGATGATAATTCATGGGAGTTCATCAAGAATTAATTTATTCAAAAGTATTTCTTTAAAATAATAATGGTGGGAAGTTGGATGAAGATATGTTGTTTGCAATAATGTAATGGATCAATGATGGAATAATTCTTTCTTTTTTGGACATACATCCTTACCTTTTGGAGTATGATGGGGATTATTCGCTGAAGGATCAGTGTTTTGAGTTTGGAATTCATTTTTATCTTCATTCAAAGGTGTCAGAGCCCAAAAAATCATATTATTCCAATGTGGTGATGTATGATCTATGTGACGAACAGTTCTTTTAGGATTTCTTGATCCTATTGACATTTATATATTCTATGCGAGTGGTGATGATAGTTTTGGAAAGGGAGTGGGGAAGTTAACTAATCCCATTTGTGATGGTCATGTAATCAAATGATCTCATGATGTTTCTACACCCTAATATGGGAATGGTGTCCTACCATGTTCTCAATGTAAAAATTGGTTTAATAAGAATCCATCATGTTTGACTTCTCCATGGTCCTTCTTGGATTATTGATACATTGGTCACTTGAAGAGATTTTATTAGGTTTCTGGTAGAAATTATCATTGATCCAATTCTCATATGTAATGTTCCATTTGAAGAATTTTTTAATGTTTATTTACATTATGTGTTCTTACATTTATGAGGGAATATTGTAGGTCCATTAATAAAATATTATATTATTAATTGAATATTAGTTTTCCATTTAGAAATTCTATTATTCCCTTTAATATAACAGGATATTATATGTTGCTTTTTTGGGTTATAAACATCTAAATTTGGTGAAATATATGCATCAAACATCAGAGGTTAAGTCATAGGTCTCAACATGAAGCTGTTTACAAATTCTGGTAAACACCGTGGGTGAGGGGAGATATGGATTTGTTATTTCCCCTCCATTTGAGAGTGGAAATTAGAAATGTTTTTTTGTTTTCCTAAGCATGGTCAGTATGATGGTTTGAATAACTTTTTGATGGACATGGTGGGAAAGGACTTATATATGATCATGTTGAATTTTCGATTATTTGATGATAGTTGGTTCTTAATGGGGTGGAGACCCACATTGTGTATTTCTGAAAATTCACAAGAAATAATTCTAGGTAGATGGATTATTATGATGGAGAGTCTGGCCCCCAACCCCTGTGTTGATAATTTTCTTGTTGTTCTCAGTGTTTTAAATGAGGCATGTGGTTCCATTGGAGGCTGTGTAAATTTTGTGTTCGTTTGGCTGGGTACTATTTAGGGATTTTTGGTGTGATCCCAATGGATATTGTTGATGCATGGTAATAATGTTTTTTCACAAATTTCTCATTTTTTATTTTGAAGTATATTCATTTTTTTAGTCATGTTGTGTGAGATCCATTAGGAAATAGTTGACGTGTTGAGGGTTGAAGGGGTTGGATAATGTGATTATAGAATCTGTAGTCTTTGATCAATCAACTAGAAATGTTTTGTTTATATGGAGGGTAAAACTTTTAATGTTGTGGGAAATTTTCACACCATATTTATCATTTTTCATCATATGTTCCTATTAATTGGTAGATCTTGGTATATTCTCTCAGGATCCTGCTGTTTTGGTGTTTAATGTTATAAGGTGTATCATTAATGTTTTCAGAACTTGGTTATTCAACTGTTCATTTGGGACTTCATAGAGAAACTTTTGGTTTTTGAGCTTGGTAGAATCATATATATGGTATGCGCATGGTTAGAGGAAACCATACGACATGATCTTGTTAATCGTGTTTATGAAAGTTTGAGGTATAGGAATAACACACGGGGTGCACACTATCTATCAAACCATGTGGAAAACGTGCAATCAACTATTGGTTTTCGATCAAACCTTATCACATGTTTGGAAAATATTTTTATAACATGTGGGAAAACAAATTAGGTTCTTCGGTGTGTCCAGTGATGGGTGCACAGTTTGGGCATTGTTTGGTAAACTGTGTAGGAAACCTCTGAAAACATCCCAAAACATAAAAAGTTTAAAATTAATCGTATTTCCTCTCAGGATTTTTGAACAAATCCAACCCGATATACTTTTATCTAGATTTTCAACCCATAGGAGGATCCGGAAATGTACATAAAGTATCCTACTCCTTCTATTAGTGTGTTTTTAGGGTTATCATCATGTTTGGGGCTAGATTTCATAAGCTAATTTTCTCCTATATTATTTCCATTCAACTTTCTTCCTTTTTCTCTCATGCTCATCTCCTCTTATTTTAATTCTAAACTAGGGTTTTTTTCCCCTTTATTTATGATTTTTTTTCATTTTAAGATGGTCCCTATTTGTTTTCCATGATCCCTCAAACCCATGTTGTGTTCTTTCTATAATATTTTGTTGACTCATCTTGCGCTTTTGGTAGATTTCTATTTTTACCCTCCTTTATAATTTAAGATTCATTGGTCTACTAATTTTATTACATTTTATAAATGTTAAATAATTATGTGTTAATATTTGGATAAATATTTTCATTTTCGATATGGTGATTCATCCTTTTTGTGATAAATGAAATTTTCTTCTCAATTATGCCTACCATGGGTTTGATGAAATGCCTGATTGGATTTAAATATATTTTTGGGACATTAAAATCATGTATTGGATTTGAAAATATATTGTTGACATTTAAATGGATTTTTGGTTTTCAAAAATAATTTATAATTGGTCTTGGAACATGGAAATAGAATAAAATGAGATTATAGTGTGTGGTCGGATTGTCACATTAATTAAAATGGTTTTAGTTTTCATATATGGTTCAAGAACATGAATTAGGTTTGAAAAATGATTTTTGAAGTGGTGAATAGTTTATTTTTAAATTTTTGGAAAGATTATTTGGTTATTCGATAAATAATGGGATTTATGAAAAGACAATGATGCCCAATTGGCATTTTATGAATGTGTTTAAATGATCATATTGAAAATACCTCCTTGAATAATCTTCTTACCTTTTTATATATAATGTGTAGTATGTCATCACTGTGGAATCCTCGAAACAAAATTTCTTTCATCATAAAGGGAGATACTTAGTATATACTTTTTGAGATTTAACATTTCTATGTAAAGAGTCTCATCCTTGGGATGGCTCAGGGCGAGTCCTATTGTTGAATTATTATTTCATATAGATGTGATTGGATTCTTGTTATGTATGGTTTAGCTCAACCCAGTTATATGCAAGACATGGGAAACCCAGAATATTGAGAGAATTATTTTATAATCATTACACACTATATAGATTATGCAATATATGGTGGCCCATTATAGATGCATATACTATGTTTTTGGATTTGGGATTTTCCCCTTATTCTATCTGAAGATGGGGTGGTTAGGTGTATTTAAGGTGATTTTTATTTCATTGTGTGAGGAATGATTTGGGGGATGAGTCTCATGTATTTGTATGTTTTGGATTATTCACAATATCATAGGTTCACCGATGTGTATTGGAACTTATTTTCATACAATGATTAATTGTCACACATGTTTCATGGTAATACTTATGTACTTTATTCCATTTCATTAATTTTATGATTATTGTATTTTTATCCTTGACCAATCTGTTTTTTTGAATAAAAAATTTATATAATATATTAAATTGTTTTCAAACATTTCTCAAAATGATTAAAAAATGCATATGGCACATATTTTGAAAAAGACTATGTGTATAAATGGAAATAAAGGACAATGGACCATGTTTGGTTTTATTTGGAAAATTTACAAAAATCTTTTCTTCATATATTTTTTCTATTACATAAATATGATGTTTCTTTTATTTTGAATTATATACAATGGGTATAGAGTATTCACGGGGAGCATATGGATTTTTAATACACATGACTATAGTTACATATTTTATTTAGCTTGAGGTGCATGTTTCAGCTTGGTATCAGTCATCATTAATGATGGTTCATTTTTTGTATCATATAGTGACCATCAGGGTCTTATGGAGATTATGTGGTTATCGGGATTAGTTTGGTAATCATATAGTTTGGTTGTAATTTTTAAAAAATTAGAAAATATGTTCATCTGATTATCTATGTATGTGGAGAAACATTCATCTTTCCAGTGACCAAATTTTTGTTCATTATTGGGTGAAATCATCTCCTTTTATATTACACTTTTCATGCCTAACACTTATTTCTAGCCAGTGGGGATCTGGAAAACCCTTTGGCCCATGTCGTGGATTGGCTCGAGTAACTGGGTCAGGGTCAATGCAGGTTGGATCATGATATTGTAAACTACTTAAATTATTGAATAAAAAATTTTCATTTATCGTGTATTTGATAGTAAACAAAAATCATAAACAACTCAATAAATATATTTATTTAAATTTAAATTCTTCAATAACATGTAGAACATGAAACCCTATGTCTAAATTAAATATAACATGATATACCTTTAGAACCAAGTCATTAATTATGTGGGTATAAATATTAATTACTAAATTATAAAATTTATATTGTATAATCTTGTAAAAACCATTTAATTTTTTGTATATTGATTTGAAATAAAATAATAATCAATTAATATTAAATGAATTGTTTTCTAAAAAACTATATTTTTCTCAATGACTGTTTAGTGGCGCTTTGTGCACATAATTTAAAAAATATTTGTTTATAATATTTTGTAATTTTATTTAATAAAATTTTCATTATTTTTGAAATAATCATATCGAAATCATCATAAGGTGAAATTCATGGATTTTTATGGAGTATTTTATTATTTGATGAATAGTTAAAATAATAATTTTTATCGAAAATTTATTTTTCATTTTAAATTATTATAATGTTTAAATTATATTTAAGATTTATTTCAATGTAAATTTATTTACATTATATTAAAATTTAAATAATTTTGGTCATTTTAATAATTTTCACCTTGAATTTGGATATCCAAACCTCATACCTTATGAAAAGTTTCCCTCTGGAAACCTACTTTTTCATTGCCTCTGTGGGTGTAAATTTAGATTGATTTTTTCACTTATATGAATTTAATTCAGAAAAATTGATTCAATATTCGGAATAAAAATAATTTATATTATATAATATTTCAAATTTATTTTATGATCAAAATAAATGGTGAAATTTAAAAAATACAAATTTTCCAGGTTATGTTAAAATGGGTTTACCAGGGGTTATACTAAGAATATAATGGTTAAAGTTCACCTACCAACTTGTAAAAATCATATTTTATAGCCATATTTCAACCTTACAAATAAAAAATTATAGTATAAAGTAATTTTTGTAATTTTTTTTAGTAATTACAATCCTTTTTGGATTCTTTTGTGAAATTTAAATGAAATTTTCAAGAGGGATCTCTTTCCATACATTAAAAGAGAATTCAATTCTGTGACTTATTCATAATTGTTAAGCTCTTTGGATTAAACAAAAACAAAAAAAATAATCTATATAACATCCTTCATTTTTTTAAAAATATATTTCTTCTTAGAAGACAAACCCTCTAGTAATTAAGAGGAGATTCAAATGAGGTATAACTTAAAGTGGGTAATTATCTTAATGAAGCTCAATAATTTTATTTATTCCCTTTATAAATTCAATAATGAATTAAAAATACCAATAATTTTAAATCATTATGTCCAATATAAATATATTTCATTATTTGTATGGAATAATGTTTTCTTATCTACTCAATAAAATGAGAGTGAAACTGCTGATCATGTGTACATGGGATTACCACCTTATGTATAGATGTTATTTTTGTCCCATTAAAACCATTAAATGAATGATATAATTATATATTCATCACAAATATATTATATTTATATTATTATTATACATTCATAATGTCAATATCATATATTCCTTTATATATTTTATTCTGTTTAAAATATGACAACATCGCACGTGTGTATAAGGAACTATAGCCTCGCGTAGCGATCTGATTTGTTTATAACTTACGCTACATAGGGAATGTAATAAAAATAATTTTAATGAATATATGTTATATATATGAAATGTTATTTATTATATAATATTAATTTATTATATAATTACTTATACTTTAACCTGTTATGTAATTGACAATGTTGCTCGTGCATACTTATGACCTAACATCACTAAGATGGAATGTGATCCAATGAACATAATGAATGATTATTAATGAACATGTGATAAGTTGTTATAAAAGGATAGTACATGATATTATAAATATTAATATGGTTATATTATATGTTAATAAATTTTTTTAAATAATTATACATGACGTTAAATCACTTTCATCTAAAAGGAAGCGTGATTTAAGGGACATCATCTCAATTTCCTTTTCTAAGGAATGTTGTAATTTTATGAACCTAATTTTTTTTATATGATTTATATACATCACATTTTTCATTAAATATCATGAATCCTTCACACTTCATTATATATAATGTTTCAATGAGATTTATTTCTTACATGGGGTTTTACTTGAAAATTACCATGTGGTAAAGAACCTTATAAATAAATTTAATTTTTATGATATATATATATTAATGCATACAATCAAGAGAAATCTAGAACCATAAAAATATAATAGATTGAAAAAAATAGAAAATTATAGTTAGAGTTATGAGGGGTTATTAAATAATTGATAGTTTACCACGACACAAAAATCACGACTCACCATTATTGCACAACAATGAAGAGTTACAAAAGAAAAAAATACATGTCTCACTGACGACCTTCTTAGACCACACATCCACTACTTGGTTTACATCTCGATATGTGTTGGAGAATTCCAAATTGAGGTGGGAGATCTTGTTGAGACACTAAACCCAAAGAGGTAAATTTCTCTACTATAAATCATGTGTCTTAACCTCAAATCATTCATAGTGACTTCAGTTCTATATTCAAGACACAATGGTGTGTAGTTATATTGAACAGTATATTCAATATCATATATCATGGCCAGTAACTCAGCCTCATACACTGTTCTAATTCTAGTGAAGTGATAAAAACACCCCTTGATGAATCCACGATGATTATGAAAAACAACTCCACATCCTTAGGGGCCAAAAATTCCTATCGTGGCCCCATAAATGTTAACTATTAACTGTGGAAGAATTGGGGGAATCAACTAAATGTATGTAGCCATTTCAGGTTTCCTCAGCTGACATGAAACACACAACAGTCTATGGAAGTTCAATGATCTAATCGTGTTAAATATACATTTAGGTTTCCCAAATGATGAAATATAGACCTACTTGTGTAGAACCATTATCCCTGCATGAATGGAAGGATTCATTTCATTTAACATCAGCTGATTATAGGAATTCAATATGTGATAAACTACTACCACAACTACTGTAAGTAGTAGGTGGTAATCCAGCTCATTGTAATTGGCCATACATAGTGCCTCGATGCACTCCTCAAACTGACTGTTCCCATAAATTTCATATCAAACTGAATTCAAATATACATCCAATGTGTATGAGAAATGTCACATGCAATGAAAACATGATTTATTATGTCTTCATCATGATGTAAAAGAATGAAAATGGAGCCCATATTAAATCCAGGCATCATAATTTTATCTTGAGTGGGTATTCTTCCATTCCATATTTTCCATTAGAACACAAACCATAAGAGCTTAATGAAAGAGTTATCAAACATCATTTTCCACACTGGTGGTTGGTTAGAATCACCATATTCAATGATTATGTGTGTAATGAATTTGAATTATATTAGTTTTTATTTACACTTGAATTATTTATATTTGAATTTTATACACAGAATTGATGCATTTATTTATTTTCATGTTAACATTATGATCATTGCAATGTTTTATTTCACAATCTCATTTTTAAAAGGGATTTTATAAAATTTAATTCCAATTTAATAAAATTATTTGAAAAATTCCTAATAAAACTATTTCATCTTATTCTCCTAAATATATTCATTTTTATTTAAATTAATAGTACCATTTTCACTACTTTTTAATGTTATTAATAAAATAAACTTAGATAATTATGAATTTATTTATCTCTTCGATCGAAATTCATTTTTTATTCAAAAAAATGTTTTCTAAAAATGTTTTTCAATTTTTTTTAAATAAATTATAAAAGTATTTTTTTCCCATGTTTGAAATAATAAATAAATTTTTTATAAGAATCATCAATTCATTTTTCAGTCAATGCATGTTTTGATTCAACAAAAAATGTTAATTGAATTATTGTTTTAACATGTATGAAATATATATAATTTCATGATAGCATGAATATTAATTTTTTTGAAGATTCTATTTTTAGATTAAGAAGTTATTTTCAATGAATTTTTACAAAATAATTTTTTGGACTATTAGTTTTAAAAGTTGATTTAGAAATAAAAGAAATTTTCATCAAGAATGTTTTTAATGATATTATTATTGTATTTATTTTCATCAATGAAAAAACCAATTATTTTATAAATACTACAGTGGAGATATAATATATTGATTCCATTTTTAGTTTTCAAGTAGATAGATTATGATTATTTTGAACAAGAAAATTATTGAAATTCACTACCTTAAATAATATTTGTAGTCAGCAACTTCCCCATGAATTATTCCCTTTCTTGTGATTATTGAACATTAATTATCCCATCAATATCCATATTATTTATGAAAGATACACTTATTTCATAACTATATCTCAATTATAAATATGGTTTTTTATATTGGATTTTAATTGATTGACTATAAAAAATTTGATAATTTATATTCATTCTCTAATGGTATATCATATTGTTCAAGAATTAAATCAATTATTCGATATATGAGGAATTCATTGAATATGTAGTGTTGGAAGAGGATTGAAATTACATATCCCCTTAGTGCATCATTAATATCATGAGGTGAATTAGTAAAATATAATTAACCATGATTATGAATAGTGTTAAACATTATTTTCAAGGGTATTTATAATAGTGTTTCACGTGCCCATGAACATGAAGTATAATGATTAAAAATTAACTTCATTAAGAATTTAGTTATTATTATCCATGATATTTTCACAATGATATTTTTCAAAGACACATTTCATTATAAATATAATGATTAAATGGTAGGTGATTTCAGTTATTAACTTCTAAATATATATCATATCTTACCTTATCGTGATAGTCTATTTATTTAAACGGAGTTTGTTTTGATTTATTTACCCATCCATAATGATTAAGATTTATCTTATTATCCATGATAGTTTCACAATGATATTATTTATGGAATCATTTCATTCTAATTTTATTGAATAAATATCATGTGAATTTATAATTTTAATTTTATATATCGATAATTATTCTTACAATCATGGTAGTAAAATTAATGATTAAATGGAATATTTTTAATTTGTATAGATTTCTATATTGATTATCATCAATGTGATTTTCCCATTGAAAGTATATCTGGATTGATTTCATTTATTTTTTATTGATTATATTTCATGTATATTTAGTTATTTACCTTTCTAGTTTGATTTTTTTGTTGATTCATGATAGAAATTTCTCCCTGTAACCCTTAGTGAGCTTTTGAGATCACCCTTATTGTTTTTTCCTTCCCCATTAATAAAATAATTGTAATATAATTGACATGAAATGATGTTCTTGATAAAATGATGTTATTCTCCAAAAAACATTATTTGTAGTTTTTTTTTCAAATTAATTTCAGCAATCATGTTTTTATTTTGTATTTCAAGACTTATAAAATTTTTAGTACAAAGAGAAGACATTCCATGTATCATAAACCAATGTCATAAAGGATAGAATATCTCTAGGTTACTAGGTATGGGTTATATACAGTTGGTCTCAGAAAATGTTTAGTAGAAATCATGGAAACGATATTTAGGAAATCATATATCAGGACATATGACCATATAATAGACTATGCGTTTATGTATAGATTGACATATAAATGTTTTGGTAAGGTAAATGTTTTGTTGTTTTTTCTATATGTACATCCATTTATAGATACTACTTGTGGATGTGGTTTTGAAATAGATGTACCATGGGGAAAATATCCCTAAAGTCCCCATTGGGATTTACCTTATCATCTCCTAGTCCATGACAATCAGCCATAATCCACACTTGGTTTGGCAATCCTGAGTGATATTCATAAGATAATATTAGTATTCGTTAAAAACAAATATAAATGATTTGAATATTTTATATCAATGGATGGTCCAGGTTCCAGATAATTATTCATTGATTAAAATTATGGATTTTTGTTTTAGACATCCATTGAATTATTTTACGGGAATCCCATAATGTTCAATAGTCCTCACACAATGATTTTTGGTTTTTGAAAATGGTTTGAACTAAAAGGAATCATGTTAAAACTGAATATAAAGGAAAATTTTTAAGTATGCACAACCAAATGGGGTGATGACTGGAGTGATAGATATTTTTATCATTTGATGTCATTTATGATGAAATATGTTCAATATACTATACCTTAACCAAATCATAGAGTCACCAAATTTGTTGATGATATTTTCTAAGAGACAAAGTTGTGGAGACCATGGATGAATTAATAATCTATTTCTATAAAGTTAGAAATATTGAAATAGAAACCCATGAATATTTCCCCATATAGTAAGAAAATGATTTATGTGTGGAATGTAATGGCACAAAGTAAATATTTTTCGAAGAAAAATTATGATTATAATGCAACAAAATAGATTTTATCGTGGGGAAGCATTTTTAGTTCACTGAAATAATTATAGAATACCTTGGTATTATCTTAGTCAATTACCTCTTCTAAATGATAACCACTAGACCAAAGAATGAATTATGTTGAAATAACTTAGATGAAGTATTTACATATTGGGATTCATGAATTCAAAAATAAAATCATTTTTAATCAATGTTATGCTAGATATATAAACAATGAATTATCTAGGAAATTTATTAAAGTATAAGAAATTATATTTTTTGAAAATATGAATTATAGATACCACTATGGGTTTTTGAGTTAATGTTTGATCATATGTTTGGAAAAACCCATTTGGCATTTTTTGATAGGACTGTAATATGATTAATTATAATTTTGAAAATATTTATAGGAACTGAAAACATTTGATTAGTATATGAATGAGTTACTTGAGGAAGAATAACTTTACATTTTTTGGACATTAGTTTATAGTATAGGTAACCACTAATGATTATCTAATCAGTGATGTTTTATAAAATTTGTGTCATCAGAATTATTGACCATTATAGGAATTATGTTATTATACTTTTAGAAAAAGTTAAACTCACATACCAGGTGAAAAACCATCATGTTCGGAACGGTCGTGGGGCATGAATCCATAACCAATGGATGAGAAGGTCTTATTGAACACTAATAGATACCATGATGTTCTTGTTAATATTTTATTACTTCCATTAAAATGATTTCATCAATAAATATTAATGATTAACTAGTGGTTTTACTGTTGAGGTTTTGAGATTAATGTATTATATTTGATTAAAAGTGATAAGTATATGGTTTTGGAATATATATTTAGATAGATAGATTAAAATGTCACTCACTTATCTAACTTATTTTCTATTGAGATATAATTTAACTGTTTTAGGTATAAAAATTCAAATTTTATATACATTTTACATATTAAATGATAAATTGCAAATAGATACAAGATTAAAATATGATGAAATTGTTCTTATTTAATATAATCATATCAAGTAAGTATTTTTCTAGATATTCATAGATAGTAAACTAATTATAGAAATTTTGAAAAAGGATTAAGAATGAAAAATATTATACTATTACCTTCATTTATGATATGTAAAATATACCCTTAAATATTCACTTATTTATTGGTTTGAGGTCCTTACATTTCCATTGATCACTAACTAACATGTGATCAACAAACTCTACGACTCTATATAATTATTTACTCCCTTTATCCATATAAATTTCATTCCATTACAATAATTTTATCATATATGGAATCCAAGTTATCTTTTATTATAGATTACCTTCTTATTTAACAATCTATCATGAGTACATGTTGTTTTATTAAACCTCTAACAATGTGGGTTTTTCAATAGAGGAATTTTCATATACAAAGATCCTGATTTATAGGCCCAAGATATAATTTTGAGGACACAATTTATTAAATATGTGGATAATGTAACACCATGAGATTATAAAATAATAAAATTTTATTTGGAAGAATATGAAACATGGTGCAATATTTTGAAAAACCCCATAAAATATATTTATTAAAATTGAATCTCATTTATAGATATCAAAACATGTAATTCCATGTCTAAATGAACCATAATATAGAATACCATTATATCATAGCTGCTAAATTGGTGTATATGAATAGTACTAGATAAATTATGAAAATTATATGTTTTACACATGCAAAAACAAATTTGTTGGTAATATATATAATAAAAATAAAATAGAAAACATTAATAATAAAAATCATTTTTTTGGAATGAATTATTTTTTCTAAATGATGGTTGAGTAACCCTTAGAAAACATAATATAAAATTAAATTTTACTAATTTATGGATATTTATTTTATAAATTGAGCTTAATATTTGAAACTAGTATATTAAATTTATCTGATAATTAATTTTTGGGAATTTTCATAAATGTATAATTTTTCAATGATCATGAAAAATACTTATTTTTCTGAAAAAAACCCATTTAGTTGTTAGTTTTAAATTTAAATTAACTCAATAAAATAATATTTTAACGAATATAGGTCATTGTAATCAATTCTATATTGAATTTGGACCTCAAAACCATTCATAATTTTTATAATTTTACGAATAGAAAACCACATGTTCACTACGTTGTGGATATAATTTTTAATTGAATTATAACACTTCTCAGAGATGAATTTTGAATAATTTATTCTAGATTGATAAAAAGAATATTTTATATTATATAATATATCAAATTAATTTTTTTAATAATAGATCGAGAAAATAGAAAAAAACTATTGAGGATAAGGTAAAAATGGGTACTCTAGGGGTTACACTAATAAGATAAGGGTTATAAATGACCAAATAACTTTTAGAAATCTTATTAGATATAAATATGTCAACCATAAACATTAAAAATTACAATACAATATAATTTTGAATATTTTTTATGGAATTAATTTTCCATTTTTTATTATTTTGTTATATTTGATTTTAATTTCTAAGAGGGTTACCTTTCTCCACAAACAAAATGGCACTCAATCCCCTCACTATGTCACACCTCTAAATCAATTTGGATCAAAATTTAACTAAACTGTTATCTCCCAAAAATCTTCAGAATCATTTTATAGGTACTTTACTTCCCAAAAATCCATTCTAGGGTCATTAATTGGAGATCCAAATGAGGTTTCTCTTAGAGAAGTTAATTATATTAACAAGGATCTTTTGTTTCCTTCTTATTTTAACAACTTCAATAATGTATTAACAATTATAATTTAATATAAATAGTATATAACATATAATTAAATTTAATTATGGTGACGTGAAAAAATTTATCCATATCATACACTATGAAATGGGAATTAAAACTGTCGATCATGTGTATTGTGGACTACCTCCTCATGAACTGATGTAATTAATTTTATATCACCACCTTCCAATTATAGATATAATGATGGATTTATAAAATGTATATAATGTAAAAATAATATTATTAAGCACTCATAATTTTAATATCACATATACCTAATTAAATTATAAGGTGTTTAAAATATGAAAACATTGCTCGTCTGTATATCAGACCACTGCTTCATGAAGCGGTGTGATTCATTTATCACCTACACTTTTTGAGGAATGTTACAACGGTAAATGTTATTAATATATGTGATAAATATTACATGATATTAATGAAATAATATTAATATTCCATACACTTTATAACCCTTTCTCACATTTAGAAACTGATATTTTCTCTCATGTGTATGAGCAGCATACCGTCTCCACGAACTGATGTGAACCATTTTCCTTGTTAGAATTTGAATAATGAATCTAAAAATTATTCTAATGAATAAAAAATTCTAAAATTAAGTGTGATAATATTTTATAAAATGATAATATATGATATTTTAAATAGTAATATTTTTTAAAAAATTGAATAAAATGTTTTAACCCACTATACATGATGTTAAATCACGATTAATCCAAATGAAGTGTGATTTATGGAACATTGTATCAATTTTCATTTGGTGAGGAATATTGTAATTTTATACACCTAATTTATTTTACGTGGTTTATATAATTTCCAATTTATATTTAATTTAACGAATCATTTATAATTTATTTCATATTATGATTCAATTCATATTATTTAATTAAATGGGATTTTACTTGAATGTTACCATGTTTTAAAGTTCATAATAAATCTATTTTGTTTCTTGTTGTTTTATTACTTCTTTATTTTCATTTAAAATATATGATTATGTGTTTAATTAATTTTTATTATATTATGTTGTATTTTCATTTTTTATTTCTACTTAAATTTTTACGCATAATCGATTCATTTATTAATTCCCACTTTTGAATTGTGATATTTGAAACAGTTTATTTCACCATCCCATTTTAGTCAAGATTGTATATAAATGAATTTTCATTAAAGGAAATAATGAGATTTTTGTATAATATTCACCGTTTGTTTTATTCTTCTATGGTTATTCGGGATTCTATCTTGTAATTTCACCATTTTTTAAATCTTTGGTAGTTAATATTATACTGAAAATAATTCTACTAAAATATGATATTATTTCTATCAATAATCAAAATTCCAATTTTCATCCAATTTTTTTTTAAATATTTTCTCAAAAATATTTTTATTATTTTTAAAAATGAGTTTTAAAGAAATTTATACCTATGTTTTTCATTCTACAAATATTTTTCAAATTAATCCTCATTTCATTTTTCATAAAATGAACATTTGTATTTTACCTAAAAATAGAATGGAATCATTGTTTTCACATGTATGGTATATAAATAATTTCCATTCATTATGACCTCTAAATTTTCTAAAGATTAAATTATAGGATTACAATTTTATTTACTAATAAAATTATTACAAAAATTGTTTGTGAACATGTAGATTTAAAAATATATTTAAAATATGAGAAGGTTTTTTTGATCGAGAATTTTTTAAAGATATTTTTATGGTATTTCAATTCTTTATAGATAAAAACAATTTATTTTAAAAAACTCCAATTATAATTTTCTTTATCAATTCAATTATTATTCTCCCCCATGATGGTTTACAATTGTTTTGACAAATGATTTATTTGAAATTATTATCCCTGATTCATTTATTTAATCATTACCTTTAACTTAATTTTTTAACGATCTTATGATCATAAGACATTAAATTTCCCCAAAATGTCAATATTTTTTATAATGTATATTAATATTTCATAAACCATATATCATTAATAAATACGGTGTTTTTATTTAAATGATATTTGATTGACTAGGAGAATATTAGTAATATGTATTATATTCTTACTATAGATATTTAAGATAAATGTTTCATGAATTAAATAGATTATATAATATTTGAGGAATGTATTGGGAATACAGTGATTAGTGGGACAAAAAATTATATATCCCCTAGATGAATCAGTAGTCCAATAAATAAAATCATTAATATTGAATCAAATGGATTTCTACTAGTTTTTTTAACTTTTTTTTGAAATGCCTTTATACAAAACATATCATGATCCTAATTAGATATTATCCAATTATTATTAATTTCTATCATCATGTATTCAGTTTTTATTATCGACAAGGTTTTCATAATGGAATTATATCATGATGCAATTAATTATTTTTTTATTGATTAAATGTCATTTTATTTCATTTATTTACTTTCTCATCTTGATTTTTCCTTATCTTATAATGATAGTCATGTAATTCAAATCAGATGTGTGTTCTGTTATTTACCTTGAAAAAATTGTTTATTCCTTATCTTATTATAAATGATATTTTCTCAATGATATTATTTATGGAGTCATTTATTTGTCAATTTATTAATTAAATATCTTGTGCATTAAGAGATTTGACCTTCCATATTGACTATTCATATTATAATCATTAAAGTCTTGTTACTAATTAAATGCAATGTGTTTTAGTTATTTAACATTCTCTATTTATTATGAAACATGTGTGATTCACATTGATAATTATTTCAAGATAATTGTTTTTGGCCTGGGATGTAAAGGGACATGAGATTTTTTGTCTCCTAATTCCTTAATTGACTGAGTGCAATTGTCAAGAACCAATAACTACATGGTTTTTCCATTCAATTAAATTACACATTTATAAGATCGATAATTTCTTGATGGAATTCTTGATGAAGTTACATAGGACCACAATGCGTTGTGATATTATCTGGGTGATTTTAGATATGATAAATAAGGGTTTTAAATACATACCATTTGTAAATTATCACTTCGTAGATGATATATGAATGATTTATGTCATCAAGAAAATAAAATTATATTGATTTATTGTGACAATTGTTTATAAATTGGATTTGTGTCTCATGTAACACTTTTGGTAAGGATTATGGAAGTCCCATGGTACTCATCTCAGATTGAGGATAGTGTATTTTCCTCAAAAAATGAAATTCTTGTGAAAATTATTCACATGTTAGAGGATATACTCTAATCTTGATTTAAAAACATTGTTGGAGCATGGGATGAGGAACTTGTCTCGGCAGAGTAATCCAAGATCAAAAGTCTTTAGGATTTTATACTGATGGATCATTATGAGGATATATATGGAATATCAGGCCTTTCACCATTATGATTATATAAACATAGAGAGATTTAAATTTAGGTCATATTTTATCATAAGAGACCTCAGAGAGGAATGAGTTTATCATGAATTGGTCAGTATTCACTCAGAGTAGGCATCGATTATATAGATACATTATGAGATAACCATTGGAGATAATTATTAGAAACTAGGATTTCATAGGAGTTTTATTTTAGTTGGAAAATCATTATTTAAAGAATAAAAAGAAATTACATACTTTTTCTATAGAAAATTAATGATCAGTAAACAAGTTTAAAAAATGGTGGAACATTTGGACCATCAACCACATAATCGAGGCATGGTTGTTTCTTTTCACATTTCTCATATTATAAGGTACATACATGATCCTATACATGTTATAGACTATGAGGAAAGTTATTTGGAGATATATTCATCTTATAAAGCGATTATATTAGGGAAATTAGACAAAATAATTAAGGTAATATTAGAGAAGATGGATCCACTTGTCTAGATCCTATGGAATCATGGATGGATCCAATGGGAGATGTCAAATTTGAATTATTATATCAAATATTAGTGTATTTTTTTGTTTTAGAATGATTTCATGAGATACTTCTTAGAGAAGATAAGGCTTTTGGGAGGGTAATTATAATGTTCTAAATTTTAAAATTTTTCTATAAACCCTTTAATATATTTCATTTATATGACTTTTTCTGTGTAAATATTTATTTCCAATAAAATCATCAATTACATATGGGTTTTTGGTGTTTCACAATGGTATGCATAGATTAACAAGGGTTACATAAGAGTAGTGAGGGTTTTATAGACCATATGTATGGTAAAATGAATTTTATATAAAATGTTTAATAATAAATCATGGCCTTATTAAGGAATTATAATTCTTCTTAAGGAAATGTCGTTATCTATATGAGTTTTGTAAGAGTATTATTTGGTTTTCAACAGTAGTGTAAGGGAACCTAAGACACAATTAAAACATTATATTGACTTATTATACATTACGTAAAGTAAAAATTATATTTTTATTAGGGAACCCTATGATATTAAAAGGCACAATATGGGTACCCAATGTTCTATGCTAGGATCAATAGGTGAAGTGTAATGTAAGTTTCCATGATGCATATGGGTAACTTCAATTTCATTAACGATGAAAAAGGGTAAACTATAGTTTCATAACGGTAGTTACTACAATAAGTAAATGTAATACCAAAGTTCTAAGGTTTATGTGAGGGTAACCCAGACTTAACATTGGATTTTTAATGGTAAATTTTTACCCCTACATAATAAATAGGGTTTGCATAAGGGTAAAACTATTATAACCTTAAGGAATTCATTTTTTGGGAAAGAATTATTAAAAACATTATTTTTCATATATTATTCTCTAGATTGATAATATTACACATTTTATTATGATGTTAGATGAAAGAATCATGAAATAAATTTCATTTTTTTGTCTAAAGATTGTGACTAATATTTTCCAAAAATATATACTAATAGTGATTAATAATCACAAAAATGACAATTTAAATAGTGAAATTTAATTTTTGGATTTCAGTATTGGGAACCTATGTAGGTTTTTCTTCTTAAAAATATATGAACCCTTGCTGACATTGTTTTTGGTTATCCTCATGAGTCCGAGAAACCCCAAGTTCCCTTATGTGTGATATATGACATTCGATTCAAATAAACCAAGTCTATAATCCAATTTCTAGGCAGGAAATAACCCTCTCCATATCTCCCCAATTTGGGTGAAATATTTCGATAGAATAATCAGGAGTTAAAAATTTATACTCCATATTCATTATTTTTATGACATATAATAAATCGTGTAATTCTTATTCTTTTGGAAAAATTGAAAAAACAATTTATTAAATGATAATATTTTTTATATCTAAAATAATGTTAATGAAATATTATTTCATGTTTATCTTGGATTATTCAATAGTAAGAACATTATTATAATATAATAATTATAATTATTTATAAGGAATAAAATTTTAGAAATTCATAACCATTAAATGATAATTTGTAATTATATAGGAGAGAATAAGTTTTGTCATGTGGGTTTTTACTTATTTTTTAAAATAGAATAATAGAGTTGGTTCTATAAATCCATAGAATGGAGTTTGAGCTAAAATACAGAAGGAAACGGTTTTGGAGATGATTCCAAGTAAAACTAGAGTATTAAGGTCTAACATTGGGATGTATGATGTTTTTACTATTTTGGATTATTTTATACAACAGTTTCAGTTTTTGAATTTATTAAGTTTTCAAGGGTTGTGTTATACATTATTAATATTTGATTTTGGGTGCCAACATTGTCATGATACAAAAGAATAGTGATAGTATCTGTATGGTTACACTTTTGTGGGGAACTACCCATGACATGTGACATAGATGATGGTTTATTTTTAATGCTTTGTGGGTGTATAAAACTAGATTCCATGAGGATTCACAGAACTGTATTGAATCACTATTCCCTATAGATTCTATTTATCGTATCAACATGATGCCTTATAGATTCAATTTATTTTTTTCAATTATTTCATTGTGGTTATGGAGTGATATTTTGATATTCTTGATGCTCGTTTTCATCATTTATTACATCCATGATCATCATTTTATAATGGAACAAAAATAGTTGTAGTAGGGGGTTGTATATTTTTTTTCGTGAATAGCTAATTAGTATGTGATTCCATATTGTTATTATTTCTTTCAAATTTATAATTATCATCCCATAAAACTATTATAAATGTGAAAATTTGTTGAGGGCATGTTAGTGGTGTTATATATTCTCTTATTATTCCCACCATATAAGAAAATATTGATGTGGCTATATAATTCAAAAATACCATTCAAATAAAGTGAAATGGATAAATGAATGTTGTTGGTCCTTGAAGATTATTTATTGAGGTCGAATTGGGATAAAATATGGGCGTTGTAATAATATTATTTATTTATTAATTTTCTATACGTTTATACTCCGTTTGGATTTCCACTTTGGTATCCTATTTGTATTGTAAGATATTAATTCTATTTATTAGTTTCTGTATGATTACTATAGTTATTTTTTATAGTTTTTATTATTATTATTTTATCTATGACATGATTCCAAGTGTATAGTCACCTCACGGATGGACATAGTCCACCACATCTAATTGAAATCCATTTGTATTTGGGGAGGAACACATGTGGTCATGTAACACTTAATTTTATACAAGGTGGTTCATGTCAGAGAATTACAAGGTATTTCTTCAAAATATATCCAAATTCTGTGATTCCATTATTGTTATAGTATATTTCATTAAAATATGGAAAATTTTATTTTTTTAATAATATATTTCTCACCTGATCAACATTATAGATTATTTATAAAGTACATGGCATGGATTTGTGTATTAACACTTTTAATTATATCTAATTTAGATTTTAGAATTACCTAAAAGTTATCTATTGTTGTGAAAAAAATTAAATACATAACTATTTTCTATCATTTCTAATAATTCCTAGACTTGTTGTCAATATGAAAGAACAATTAATACTCTAAAAGATATATTGAGATCCTATTCAATATATTTAAATAGTGTTTTCAATGAACACATAACCCATGTAGGGTTGTCTTATAAAAAAATATTCTATTATATCATTAAAATGAAACTATATGAGGATCTATAAGAGAATAGGTACTGAACTCCATAATGTTAGGATGAAGATGGATATGAAAAACTATTAGGAAAACATATAGATCATGAAATGGATGTGAATATTCATCAATTCAATGTCATATAAGAACATCCCAATGATCACATAAAATATTTTATGATAATAATTAATGAGATTGTGATTTTCAAGATAGATAAAATGTATTTTTTTAAAATATCACTATGTAATAGGGTTATGAAATTTGGTAATATGGTTTGGTGAATCCCTAGACACATTTTCCTCCTTGAAATCAATGATCAAGTAGGGATAGTGGATTATCATCTTGGACTTCTAATAAACCTATACAATGTGATTGATATGTTCCATGTATAACATTTGAGGAAATATATACCTAACCCTTCACATGAAATACACATAGAGGTATTATAGTTATAAAATGATCTTTACTATAAAGAAAAATCATTATAAATTAGCGATTATGGAGATAAAGTACAATGAAACATCGCCACTAACATAGAAAAACTTCTATTGGGTAATTAAAAATTTCATGATGTAATGTGGGAATCCAATGAATCAATATGAAATATTTACAATTTGTTTAATCACCTCACAAAAAAAATTTCCTTTTGAAATTCATTTACGGGTGATATAATGAAATACAATATGATTTTACTATTAACATTTCTTTAAAATTAATATTATGATAGAATAAATAAATTATATGAAAAATTGAACATCAAAAAGGGAGATAAATTTTAATGTGACAAAATATTATAATAAAAAATAAACATTAATTCATTTTAATAGAAAATATATGAATCATAATTAAGAAATTTATAAGAGGAATCAAACCAAAGAGATTATAAATACACCAAAATATTGAAAAATATTTATCCTCTAGGATTTCGATGATGACCATCAACACAATTAAATCTATGTAAAAATGGTATATAATTATAAATATTATATACTTATTCAGAGTTAAGTGAATGAATAAAATTAATGGTTTTAGTACCACTATATATATGAATGAAATTTGATCGTTATATTATGGTTATTTGAAATATGTTTTTTAAAATATTTACACTTAATATATATTCAATTGAACAATATTCTCTAGATATATCCAATAAATTATTTGTGTAATTGAAAATAACTATGTTAGAAATTAATAATATAATTCTTGAATGATTTAAAAATACAATATTTAATTAATATATTATATTATAATGATATATTTCTATTCATTATTATTATTATTATTAATGTTTGATTTGACTCAACTATAAAATTCAATTAAATTTTATTCCATCCAATGGATTGAAAAAAATAAATATTTCTATGCTGAAAAATTATATTATGATGTTATTACTTTTATTAAATGTTAAAAAATATATTTTTAATAGAAATGTTTTTCTTATGTATTTTGTAATTTTATATAGATATATAAAATTGATATTTCAAAATGAATAATCTAATTATATATATCTATATGTAATTAATTTAATTTAATTATTCATTATTAATAATATTATAATAAAAAACATTAGGGTTCAAAAGTCATTTTTCTATAAAACATTTATTCCTTTATTTTTTGGGTCTTTATTTAAAATATAAATTTATCTATTTTAGAAATTAAATTAAATTCAATATATTACAAATATTGAATAACTATTTAATTTTATGGTTTTAATTTTAGTTTTATATTTATTCATAATATTATGTTTCCATGGTAAAAAAATAAATCACCACTATAAATGTAATACATGATAAAAGTGTTAAAACTAAGTAATACGAACTAAAGATATCATAAAACCATATCTATATATGGGTTAAGGATTGATTAATTGGACATAAAATATCATTTATTCTCTAATTAATAATTTCAGAACCAATTTCTTTGAATAATTATTTCATTTTATTTTATTAGAAGTATATATTTTCAAATTTTCTACCTCTTGCACCTATAAAAAATGACCCCTTATCCACCCTAGATATCCTCATAAAATAATCATATTAGCTCAAAATATTACCAGAAAAAATTATCAACACTACTTTCCACGTATTATAGGTTCTAGGACCATTAAAAAATGTTATGGGGGGTAATCCTATTTTCAATGTACTTGTCCAAATTTGTAAGGTAACAATTCCCAAATCACTCATTTACATTTAAATTCATTTATGTATTATTTTTATAAATAAATTTTTATTATACATACATAATAAAACTAAATTATTATAATTATTATATTTAAATGTTTTCATATTGATTGAACTATAATTATCTACAATCCATTATTAATTTGAAAATGAATATGTTGTCTATGTTATGTGAAGACAATCGACTCTATAGAAAAATTATTTCATTTTTCCAAACATCCATGCATGGATACTTATTAAAAAGTATTGAATGATTACATATAATATTTATGACATGATTATAATTTTTAATAATTAAACATGTTAATGTATTAATAATATTAATAATAATAGTTTATTATTAATTAAACCCATAATTGAGAATACCATTGCACTTTTATTAATTTAACTATATTTATAAAAACCTATATAAGTATATACATTTTTAATATTGGAATGATAAATAAAATATATATGTATAATTAATTATATGGTGATACTATTATACAACACCATTGACCATGTTAATCATAATGAATCAATTTTTATAGAAATTGACCAAAATACCCCAAGTAGCCGATGAGAGAAACAAATATTCATAAAATTAATAAAAGTGATATTAAATGGGACCTAAATAATTAAATATGAATGATTTAGGATATGTATCACGTATTTAATAAACATAATTTGGTTATACATGATGTCAGACCATACCTGACTTATCGAGAATCTATGGTATTGGTTTTCATTACAATATAAATTTAAATTACAAATTGATGTGACTATGATTCCATATGTGGAAATTATATGATTATTATCACTAAAATCACATATATCTTCATATGCGTTGATTTTAAAATATTTTTACATTTCCGTATACTATTTCAATTCAACATTGATACCAAGTACTTTTAATGTGATTCTTATATGATAAATATACCTTACACATCTATTCATGGAATAAAGTTTTACTCCAAGTCCATAATTATTATTATTTTTATATAAATACATATATCTACTAACATGATTGTATACAATAATTTTAAATGTAATTAACTTTATTTATAAATTTCATCTTCATATATGTTTTTGATATGAAATTATTCTACAAACAGTAAACATCTATAAAAAATTTGGAAGGAATATAAATTTTTAATGTTTCTTATAAAAAATCATTTTCATTCATTTTTTTAAGTTTATTTTATATCATTTCATGGAATTTATAGATAAAACTTATATTCCATTTATTTTTTTAAATATATTCTAATATTATTACAAAGTAGTAAAATATATTTCTTATTCATTCTCTATGTAAATTTTATTTCTTCTATAAATGTGTTTTTCATCTATATTTTCATCATACTGTTTTTTTGTTGTTGGAATGTTCACAATGGAGACTATCCAATTTCATTCTATGGATGACTGATGATGATTTTATATGGATGTTTTTATGAAAAATATTTATTTTCACTTTTTAATTAATATATAATAAAATTATTATTACTTTTAGGTTATTAGGGTATATATATATATGGTTTATAATTATATTATAGGGATCCATTATATCCCTCCAAATAATTGAGAAAAGTATTATATTTCATGATATGTGGATGATATAAGTTTGATTCATCGATTTTCACTCTCGTAAAGTATATGTGTGTCATCCCAAGTACACAATTTTAAGATAATGTTCCCAGCCTAGGTCATTAATATGGGACTGTCTTAGTAGTTATCTCTAACATTCCTTTGGATTTATATTCTTATACATTTTCCACAATCATATATTATGAAATATTCAATGTTTTGTTCTCATTTGTCAAAACTATTAAATCACATGTATTCTGTTATTCTTGAAAAAATATTCATGACTGCTTTTTTATGACTAATGTTTTATTCGTTATGATTATCATATATTATGTCTATACACATTGATTATATTATCATACCAATATTACCATATTTTGGTCACTTATGATCTTCCCTTTATGTTTATTATGTTGAAAATTCATGATTATCTTAGGGCACACTTTTTTATATTTAAATTTCTTCAGTTATAATCGAGAATACTATGAATGATATTTATTAATGGTATCATGTGATATGACTATTTGATGGATATATTAAATATGTTGTAAAATAAGATTTTTATCATTAAAATCAACAGATACACAAAAAAATTAGATTCATTGGTGTGATCTATTGTTATTTTAAATGAATATTTATGTTAAATATTATAATATGTACATAAATAATTATAGGGTTGCCCCAAAATCCCATTATGTTCAAATTACGAATGATATCTCACTCGATATAAATCATATAATTTCAAACCTCTTATAAAAATATGTATTCTATCTTATATTTAATAATATTCTTCTTTATGAGCATAATCTATTTATTTAATATTTATAATAAAATATTCTTTTATGAAAAATTAGTAAGATATATATTTCTCATTTCTCATATTTTTACATGAAATTACTTCATGGGGAGAAAAATTTACAAGGACATATATATTTCGTCATCTAATAGTAAATATTTGAATTTATAAATACATTTGAGTAAAAGAGTGTTATATTAAAATAAGTTATTTATATTAATGAAGTAGATCAACATTATATCTCTTTATCCATGGATCTCTTTATATGAGCATTTGACTAAACTATACATCTCTTGAGAAAACATAGGCCCCACAAATTCTCCAAATTATTTTTATCTACTAGATATCCAAAATTTATATAATGTGGTATTTTAACCGTATATAAACTAATGTTAAATCATAACTGACCATTTATATGTAAAATCCAAATTTAATACATAACATCATTTTAATCTTGTTTTAGGGATTCATAAATTGATTCCAATTAAATAAGTACATATCTTACAACATGACATTTTCATTTTCTCATTGTCTCAAATTAATATTATATTCAATAAAAAATCCATCCTTCATTGATAATAATTTAGTCGACAAAATATAATCTTCTCAGTTATAGATTATCCAACAAATATATCAATAATATTCTCTATTGTAAAATATCTATTTAATGGATTAAGATTTTATTGGTATTCTATAATAACACATGATATATATTTTAAGAAATTCATAAAATTATTGATTGTAAAAATATTAATAAAAATTTTCAATTTATTAGTATATAATTTTGATCACCTTTATCCATCATTTTTAAATTATCAAAATATTATATTACATACACTTTAAAAAAATTATTACCAATGAATGTTTTTTTTCTAATTTAATGATTTTGAAATATAGAAATTAAAATTAACCCACTCTTACCCAATCATTATAAAGTTAGTATTATCAAAAATATAATTTCTAATTTATATCACTTTTCATATTGGTCTTCAAATATAATAGATGATTTTTGGGAATTATAAGAAGAAGATAAGTAAAGTATTAATTATTATTTCATGGAAGTTTCATAAATACCCTTATCATTCCATATACAACAAGGTGTTGTAGTTGATTCATTTTTATGAGTTTTGATTCATTTTTATGATTTTTGATTCATTCATGAATCATAGTTAACTTATTATACTATGGACATCAATGATAAATGAAATCATATAAAAATAGTTAATAATACCTTTTAGGTGATGCCAACATGTAATTTTAAATTATATAATTATTCAAATATGAATACACCTTACAATATGGAAATTATTTCTGCATGATGGTTAGATTGAGGTAACAATGTTCTATTAATGTATTTTCATAGTAAATATATTAGACATGGTATATGAAAATCCTCTTAATTTGACATGATGCTCCACACATCATGATATTCAAGTAGTTTCAAGAATTACATTTCCATTGAATTTGTTGTCACATTTTGTATATTTTCACAAAATATAGTGAAATTATAATTATTCCCTTTATATTCTCATGCATTATAGAAAAGTGATAATAATGACATAAGTATTGACATGTTATCATATTATAAACAACATGAAATTTTATGCTTCTTAAGAAATTAGAGTGAAATTGATTTTTCATTGATATAGTATATTTATTCAAACAAGTTCATGACTAGAATTTCGAATTAACACTTCAAATTTATTTAATTCAAAGAGGCTCATTATTCATGATTCACTTATTCAGTATAGAGCATCCATCTACAAATAATTATCATAAATCAGTGAGACGATACATTATTTAAAAATTATTATCTCTATCTATAGGACAGGAAACACATATTTCTATTTTCTCTAAAATATAAAATAATTTTAATTATTAAATATTAAAAATTAACTGTTAATAATATTAAATTATTTCATGGTTGAGTTTGATACTATCATTCATATATTTCTGGGGACATCATAATTCATTATGCCAATTTATTTTTTATGTATACACAATCAAATTAAGTATCTATTTTTTCTAAATTATCCTTAATAACATGATGTATCACCTAGCTATTTTGTGACCAATAATATTGAATAGGGTTTACATATATGGAATGAAAATTATACTTATAATATTAGATATTATACATAAAAAACACCATATAATTACATATATTTCTTATAAACATTTCATTAAGAATAAAAACTAACAATAACCACATAATCAACATTGGTTACAAAAAAACAATTAGTAGATCCTTTTTAAACCTTTATAACACCAATGATTTCCCTAGAAATAATTCATAAAATTTGTACACAGTTGGTCTATCTTGTAGCCTTTAATATATAAGTTGTTATAAGTTATTATATTAATATATTTAATATATGTTGAAAATAATATGAGGTAAAATATACCGTTAAAATATTTTATAATACTTATAAAAATTAATAAATGTTTATCTTTTTCCCTCAAATCCTTTATGAAAAAAAATTGAACATGGAATCTGGTCTATTGGTTGTGAGGTACATATAGTTTCATATAAAACCTATGATTTATTTTTATCCAATAAAATTACATCCAAATTCACATAATGATTATAAGTATTACTTATGTTTTTATTCGTTCTAAAAGTAATATCTAATATAATCACCTTATATATTTATTTTTAATATTTTCTTTGATTTATGAAATTCTCATTTTTTTTATATGATTTTCAATCCATGAAAAATTTATAATTCACTAATTATTTACATTTAAAAATAATTTCTATTTGAAAAGGGAAAAATCAATATACATGTATTTGATTGTGAAACAAAATAAAATCTCATCAGCATATAACTATAAAACTACATTTCATATGAAATGATTTAAATTAATGTTTCCTATTCAAATTTTTCTTTTTCAAAAATTCTTTTGTAAATTGAATATAGATAAAATATTCATTTTTTTCTTGAGGGGATTAATTTAATTAAAATATATTTTTTCAATATATAAATATTATTAGAATTAACTTTTATGTTCAAATATAGGGTTTCAAAAAAATATTATGAAACTTTCCACTTGTAAAAATAATTTTTCCAATAACTGGAATGAAAATAATATTATTATGAGTAATATATGATATTAGAACATGGATTTACTCTAATATTAAAACAACAACAAAATGTTTCTCCATAATCTATAACTTTTTAGGATTTTATCACTATGCTACCTATATTTCTTTTTCCATTAAAATTATTCTTGATTCAATTAGAGTATTATTGAATACATATTTTGTTAGGATTAATTTTTGATGACTTATAGCACTCACTAATAATCATACCATGTTACCACTGAAATATTTTTGACATCCATTCATGGAGTAAACATAACTGCGATCTTCCCATTCCATAGAAATAGCATCTAGAACTATCTATGAAATTAATGTAACTTATTTTGAAATGTTTCTTATAGTTTTATTGTTTTAATTTTTGATTCTATATAATAAATGAATATAACAATGGAGTTTTTTATAAGATATATATGGACTCTGATTTTATGTGTCCCAATATTTTCATAGTTTGACTGTCCATTCTATAATTAAATTTATCAATAGGACTGGAATCCTTCAACATTTTCTCAGTAATGTCATATTCAACCCGATCTAATTATATTGTTTTTTAAATCATATCTTATCCCCATTAATAAAAATACATAATTCTTGAAATACTATAGATATTTAGTTATATCCATCATAAGAATTAATATTATATAAAAACCCCAAAATATTATACATTGACTGAGTCATTGAATTTATCTAAAAATTATATTTTTTGTTTAGTATAAATAAATAATAGCTAAAACACATGAATTATAAAATTTATGATTTTTCCGTTTATATAATAAAAAAACTATATTTCTGAAGAATATTTTGAGGAAAACAGTTATTATAAAATAACATTAAATTTTTGAAAATTCTTGTCAAAAATATTGTTTAAAAAAATTATCCATGGTTTTATGCAATCTATGATTAATATAATTTATCGCTTAAATAACACAACTAATCTTTTGGTTTCCTAGTGAAAAGATATTATGGAAATATTTATGATCATTACATAATCATTAAAATTCATGATTCTTTAATTCTACACCATGATTACATGTTATAGTTACATTATATAAAAATTATTAATTGGAACCAATGTACAGTAGGGAAACCTCATGGATAATGTTTTAATCTTACAAGATAAGAAATAATCCCAATTTAATCTAGTGTATTCGTATATTTGTCTTTATTTTTTTATATACAACATTATACCATGATTCAGTCGATTCAATTTTAATTGAATACATTGTGAGGGTTCAGTTGAACTAACCACATTTATCAACATAACATATTCATTATACAATATAATATTCTTATGGTGATAAAAGAAATGCAGATATCCACATTAATTTTCAGTAATTTATACACACTATAATTCAAAGTATATTTTTTTAATATAATATTATATTGATATTTTATGTAGTTATATGCTTATATCACATGTGTTGATCATTTTTAATTTCATGGACCTATTATCTTGAGTCTTGAGAGACAACTATTTATATAGAAATATTAATGATTAAGACATCTACATATTTAATCATACCAATATTTAATAAATGAAATTATTTTGAACTATGAAATTATTTTTCTAACAAGTCAATATATAAAAAAATAAGTACAAAAATAGATTTTTAACATGATAACTGTGGCCTTTTATTATAATGATTTTGAGATAAAAGTATTTTAATTTTCTCAAAGTTAGTGAATTTATCAATGAAAACTCAATTCTATTAAATCCTCTCATAATAAAAGTAAAATATTTTATAACATATATCATTCAATATGTGATTTGGAAAATGAAATTATTATATAGCTTTCCCCTCTCTCTTACTTTGTCATATGGAATTCAAACACTTTATATTATTTATTAGTTCCTCCAATGTCTAATTTTTTTATCTTATAAATTTTAGTTTAGTCATGGATTAATTCTTAAATCAATATAACATCATGGTTTTTATATGTTAGATACTTGATAGGTTTTTCTTATAGGTTCACCATTACAAAAATTTTCATTTTTTTCCTTCATACTCATATTTACCTACTATTTATTTGTGTTTTATTTTAGGAACTTCTAGATAATGATAATTTGATATAAAACTTATTGAAAAAAAATAAAAATAATATAAATTTTGTTTATAGATTAATTTTCCATTTAATTGCAAGAATAAAATGAACTATCCTAGTCCACCCATTCCTCATAAAACATATTTGAAACTTTTCCCTTCATTTGATTCATTATAGAAGGAACTATATTCACTATATCTTATAGGGTCATTAATATATTTAAATTATTATAATTTAGTTTTATTTTCCTTCTAATAATTTTTAAGAATGTGTTTTTTATATTTATTTTTATTATACCCTCAAAATTGGATACATTAGAATTATTAATATTTTTGATTGTTGTGTAACTTTTCCTATCATCCCATTTTTAATCTCTTTATGGTTTTATTTGACAAATTAATTTTCATAAAAATATTTTTTCATTAATTTAGATAAATATTATAATTAATTATCAGCCATATATTTGTCAACATTAAATTAAGATTAACTATTTGTAATTTTATAATTTTTGAAAATAAATTCATTTTTATTTATGATATCTTCATTAGTAATATTTTTTATATTGATTTTATAAAATTATATGGAACCAGTGATTTTTTCTATTTTATAATATATGAATTTTTAACTTCATCAATTCATATCCTATATGAATGAAATTTTTTTAAATTATCATAAAATTAATTTAACTAATAATAAATTATTATTTGTTTCGCCCTACCGAATCTAATAAATCAATTTTATTGTGAAACAATAGCATATTTGACCAACAGTTTGACTTTCAACCATCTATATTTCATTATATTCATCTCTCATAATTCGATGATATTTTCTTCATTCATTCACTATTAAGTAGTTTTTTAGTTTAATAACATTCCAACATTCATTTATTACCATATATGATGAAACCTTTTTAATAATTGAATGTTGTTAAAATTTTAAAACTATTTGATTTAAAACATATTTTATATAATAATTTCAGACAAAACAATCTAAATAAATTCTATGGTTTCGAATATATTTGACCAGACATGTTCATTGGTCAATGAATATTTTCATTACATAATTTTCAAATCTATTTTATTATTAATTTTATTAATTTCCACAATTTTATAATTATCTATATAGTACCCATCATTCAATGACTCGATCAATAACCATTTTATAAGATGTATCCATTATACATTTTATATCCTTGAATATTGTTTGTACAAGAAAAATATCTAATAATGTTGAATCACTAATACTATGTTTATACCCAATAATAATGATTATGTTTATTTAGATGTAATATAATTAAAAATTATAAAAATAGAATTTATTTAGACATAAGAGAAAATTTTATAGAGATTTATTTTTGTATTGGTCATTGTGATCCCAATCCACTCTTCACAGCTGATCCAACCCCTTAATGAAGATGAATATTTCAATAATGGAACATAAATTATAAAAGGGGTGTCAAAACTCATTAATATATTATTTTTTGGATAAGAGGAACAACCAAAAATACAAAACATTTTGATTAGATAGAATAACTCCTTATAACCCACCCTTTTTTGAGGTATAACCTTCAATAGTAAACATTTTTTATTTATAAGAAATTGTAAAGTAATTTATATGTAAATAAGTATAAAATATATGAAATAATTAAAAAAATAATATGGTGGAAAAAAATAGAAATAATTACCTTCTTTTTTAGTAGTGAAAATTTTAACCATCAATTGTAAACAATCAATAAATCATAAATTACATATATATCTATGAATACTTCTTCATTAATATAAAAATTGTTCTTAAAATGATTGTATCTTTTAGTATTTCTATTTTAATATAGTTTTACATTAGCTTTTAATTTTTTAATATCATTTTTCCAAAATAAGTAAGCAATATTTGGGGTTGAGTATAATACGCGATGTTAATGTTTGAATATAATGGTGTTATCTTTATGATTATGATTGTGTTTTTTCATGGTATATCACTAAGATAAATTTGATTATCTTGTTGTGGCATGACACAATGTTATTATTTATTAAAATATCTTATGAATACATACCAGTAATAGGTTTTGGTTTCTATATTTACATTAATCAATTGATAAATGTTATTTGAATAATGTTATATAAGGTATGGTATAAAAATGATTGCTATAATTTTATTAGAAATGTTCATGTTCTTAAAATTTGTTATGTTACCATGATGATGTATAATGTACAATTATTCATATTCTTACTCAAATATGAATAAATCTCAATCATCTAGGGTTTTAATATTATCTATTTTCAAACTACCTAGAAAAAATTAAGGAATAATATTGATTTGGGTTAGAATTTGGTCATAATACATATGAAAAAATTATAATTTATTTCTATTAAATAGGAAAATCGATAATCATGAAATATAAAACACCACACTCATAATTGTTTCCTACAAATTTAAGTGGAAAAACATGACATATAAATTGTTATACTCAAGAACATTATCTTACAATTCCACGCATAATGCAGTGTTATAATGCTCGAACCCTTTAATGAAAATAAAATAACTAAATAGTAAACAAAAATTAAACAAACGATAAATAATAACATTTTATACCTATAAAAAGAGTAATGAATTTATCATGGATCCAATACTGTTGAGTTTTAGTTGTCAACAAATGGTGGACATCAGGAAAAGTCACCTTCAACATAAGTGAATCATCTATTATATAATTTAAAAAATTTCTCTTATATTTATCATATAAAAATGATAATTTTAAAATTATATTATTTTTTTGTTTTTTGCACAAAAAATTAAAAAATTAAAATCCAAATCATAATTGTAAATATTCCTCAAATTCAATATTATTATTACCAATTAATCATTGACATGTTAAAATAAAACTCACATTATTTTTAAGTGAAACTTTTGCAAAATATCCAAAAGTTATTTTTCAGAGAAATAAATTTTATTTTACTATAGAAATTTCAATCAAATAAAAAAAATTAATAAAAGATGTTTAATTTGTTTTTATAGAATCGGTCAATAGTAAATGAATAATTTTTAATATATGGGAATAAAAAACACAACAATACAAAATTTTATGATTTTTGTGGAATCCCTTGTAATTTAATTATTAAAAAATTTCCATCACTTATCACAATTCTAGATTAGAATATAGGGAGTTTCATTTCCCTATAATATTTTTATATAAATTATAACTCAAAAAATAACTAGTTTAGTTCTAACAGAATTATTTTACCTAAATTTTATGATTGTATTTAAAAGTTAAAATTCTAAACAATAAAAATTAAAAATTAATAAATTAAATAAGTTTTCATATTTTTAATATCAAATTAAATTTAAATTATTTTTTTTATATTTTTCTAGAACGATTGTTTCTTTATAGAATAGTGAAAACACGGGTTTTCACATGTATTATCACTTATATGACTTTATAATGAAAAAGTATTGTATTAAAATGGTTTTAAACCCTTTTGTATAGAATAAATATTTTATTAAGTAGTAATATAGCTCAACTTAATATAATTTTTATATTAGAAATAAATCTTTAATATTACGAATATTTATATAATGATTTTATTTAAAAAAAGTATATTGGTCTCTTTATTTAAATCAAGTTTTTAATGGGTATAACATAATTTGGATTTTTTAAAAGTGAAATAATTCTATAATGATTTAAATTAATTCAATTAATTTCATAATAATTATCATTATGCATGAGTTTCGTATAAAATATTTTTTTTCTTTAAAGGGGATATTTTTTTAAAAAAATAATTATATTTGGTATAATTGTTTTAAAATTAATTCTTACAAATAATAGAATTTTAACATGTTAAAATTTATTTAAAATTTGGAATCATGATTTTAAAATTTTATATTGTCTGAAATTTTATTTTTAGAAATTATGAATTGTAACCCTGGAAAAACATTATCACCACGAAAATGGTTAAAGGGGCTAATAAGTTTTCAAAACATATTTTAATTTTATTGGCGGTGTTTTTGTAGACATTTTTAATCCAATACAATAATAGAATAAAATATTTCCAATTTAAATTCATATATACATATAATGTATTTAAAATTTTAAAATATTTTCCAAATTTCAGCTCCACTAACTTCTAAAAGGGAACCTAATATCCATACTTATCCAAACACTTTGAACCATTTAGTCTAATATTTATATTCTAAAATCACTTCCCAAAATCCTTCCCCAACTTCTAATAGGAAACGATGTTTATATAATTCCAATTTTAAAATGATGAAGGTGTAATCCAATTAGAGATATCTTAGGAGGAGGTATAAGTCCTAAATGAATTATTTGAAGTTTTTTTCTTCATTTACATCCGTAAAAAATATTTTACCCACTATAAATTATTTATACCAGAATCTTATATATTCCTAAATTTAATTATTTTTATTGAAATATTTTTTCTATCTGTTTTCAATCCTATGGAAACTAAAAACATCATCCATTCATATGTGGGCTAATACCACCTCCATAATGTGATCTGTTTCATTTTATATCATTTCCTCATAGGTATATTTATAAACAATTATTTAATTATTATATAAATATTATTATTAGTATTATTATTATTTTTTATTGATAATATATTATTATCCATGTTACCAATTCAGTCAGTTAAAAAATTAAAAAAATTTCTTATGCGAATGTGTGGAATACCACCACTATGATGTGATGTGATTAATTTTCATTTTCTCTCTCAAAAAATTCATCATATGGATTTATTTAATGAATAAAATTTTAATTTATTACCTAATTATGATTATAAAAATTTAAAATATGATTGTATTCATTTTAAATATTTCTTATTGAAAATGGAAACATCGATTCTGTGTACGTGTTGATTAATTCCTCTATGACATGTGGTATTTAATTTTTCAAATAAATACACATTGATTTATATAAAAATCATTTTACTGTATAAAAATACTGACTTAACAAGATTAAGATTATAGGGATTAATAAATCAAGACTAATTTGAGCATAGTCAACCTATCAATGTAATTTTGGACTTATAACCCGAGTGTCCTCAAAACAACCATAACAAACACATCCAAAATAAAAGGTAAACATTACAGGATAAAAAGGACTTAAATTGAATAATTATAACATAATTATCATTACATGTTTTTTTATAAAATTTCAAAAATTATAAAACTTAATAACCATGGAGGGTATACATAGGAAAAGAATTGGTCAGTACATGAGGAAAGGGAATTTATTAAAAATATTATATTAAAGGCTTACTTCAAAATATTTTTCTTCCAAATCTACATTTATTAAAATAATTCAGAGATGTTATTATTTATTATTAAATTATTTCTAAATATTATTTTATACAATTTGTTTAATTTATTTACATATAATGAAAAAATAATGTTTTCAATGAATTTTTATGGGTTATTTTCTAATTTTTATATAAGTTCCATGTGAATGTTTTTTGAAAATATGGATTGAACACACTTACGACATTTATATACATTATATTTATATATATAATATTTTAAAATTACTTTTTTTTCAAACAACATTTAATTCCCCTCTTTTAGGGTTCTTTAGTTTCAAAATTTGTTTCTCTATAAAAACAAAATTTTCTTCTAATTTTTATGAGATATATGAATGTTTTATTTCTAATGGGATTGAATTATAATTCATTTTTGTTCTCTGTTTTATGTTGACGATATATTTGTTTTATTCAATCTATGATTATTTTTTATTATATATGAGTTTCTAGTGAGCCTGGAATAACTCTCTATAGATTGATAGAGTCTACCAATGGTATGTTAGTTATAAGAGATGCACAAATTATCAGATTACTTGAATCTATTGTAAGGATTTTTATAAGTTTTAATAATATATAACTCCCCACAATAACTAAAATATATTATTTCAATTAATTTTATGGGAAAAATTTTTATTTCAAAATTTATGCGAATGATATTTTTTATGAAAAATTTATGATTTTTTAAAGGTGATCAAATTGTTTTATGAGTAAATAAATAATGATTTTTTACCACATATCCTCAATATTATTAATTTATATATTTTAGTTCTAATATATTTTTTAATGAAAAATGTTTTGAAATATTTTTTCCATGGATAAATAAATTAATGTATTAGCATGATGTTTATTATGAAAAATTTAAAATTTCATCATGATTGATCATGTTTACAAGTGGACTAATCGGTTTATTTTATATTATGTCACATACTGATCCTTATTAACATCCAAGATTCTCAAATGTTTTTTATATCATTTATGGTTGAGTATAGTCAATAATGAAGTCATAGTTCCAATTACGGGTGTTGAAATGACTCAATCAAATGTGTATGGATAAATAACATGTTTTGTTATAAAAATACTCATTTTGAGGATGTTTCCACTTTTTAGTGTAACCAATTTACAAATCCTCTAAAAATATAACCCTAAAATGGTCTTTGTGAAGTATGGGATGAAATATACACCATAAATCATGTAATTTACGGGGTGTTTTTTGTTAGGGTTGTTATATTTGTTTTTGAAAAAGGTTTTAGAAAAAAATTTAGGTTTGTATAATGTTAAAAAAATACTATACAGAAATTATAATTTTTAGTTATATTTTAATTTGTAATATTTTTATGATATCCATGTTTCATCATCTGAACAATATTTATTCAGAATGATTTCCCAAAGAGTAAGCATTGAAGATGGTGTACAAGGGAATTAAGAAGATAATATCCTTCCAGACTAGAAACATGGAATGCTATGAATTAAAATAGATATGATTATATACATCCTAACTAAGATTACGTGGGATACTAATGGATGTATTAATTTAGGGGATTGAAAAATTATATATCGAATAATATTAAAATAAATGATCATTTCACAAATATCTCATTTTAAAATTTTTTGGATACAGTTACCAAGTGATAGAAAAATTATGTATTATCACATTTGACATGATATTTGAGGTTTTGAGATGTCTGGATAATAAAAATTTAACCATTATTTTATAAATTTGACGGTGAATCCAGTGAATAATGTGTTTTAATGAAGAACTCTACGTAATAGAAAAAAATTGATTCTAATGAAAAGATAGAACATAAATATTTCATCATTTTAATGTATTTTCCAAATGTTATTCATCTTAAAAATGAATGTAAATACTTAGTTTTTTTGTTTAAATGAGGTGGAATTTGGTTTTGGATATGTATATAAGGATACTAGATCGTCTATGTTTTCCCCAATATTCAATCATGAAACATTTGGTAAAACTCACCTATTTTACTCATCATTGAAAAAAATTCCCAAATTGATTATTTAATAATTATATTATATGTTATGTTGAAATATTATGGTTTTCATATATTTAATGATATTTTTTATGGAATTTTACAACAATTTGGATAATAAGTGTTTTATATGGAAGAATATGGGGAAACACTCAATGAAGAAACATGAAGGTAAGAAAATTAAATTACCCTCTTATGATATGAATATTAAAACATTTTTTTTAATGTAATATTAGAATTGGGAAGTTTTTTTTGATGAGGATGTAAATGAAACTTGGATCATGATTTAATATAAGAGATAAACATTAACGACCATAACAATAATGTAAATAATATAGCGAAATGTATTAAATGTAATGTGTTGATCCATTATGGGAATTCCTGTCAATAAAAACGTATGAAGGACAATGATCACTATGACCATAAGCATAAAAGTATTTGAATATCAATTTTTATTATTGGGATAACACAGAATTTGTTTAATGGAACATTACTTACATAATTTATGTATGTCAATGTCTTGGTTAATTCAGTATATAAATATTATTTTATTTTTTTGATATTTTCAACTAAAATGGAAATATCTCCTCATGAAATGAAAATAATTGTTAAAAACTCATTGTGAACATATTAAATAAACATATATTTGGGGGATTCTTGATATTATCATATAAGGTAAATGTTTTTCGAAAAGATGATTTTCTCACCCTTGGGATGGATTGATATTTTTCTGGGTATGGATTGGCCTTCATTTCCTAATGATATTATTTTTTTGTAGGGATAAAGAATTCATATTTAATCTTAAATTTGTGTATCAATATATATATATATATATATCTGTGTGTGTGTGTGTGAGTTCAAAAATTTAATAAAATATCATTATACTAAGAAACTAGTAAATTATTAGAGTGGAATTTATAAGGTTGATATTATTGAAAAGAAGGAAATCGTTGTAACTAGTTATATTGTAACTGTAATGAAATATGTGAATGTGTTTCGTAATGATTTGAATGGTGTTATTTATTATTGAGATGATAAATTTAATATTTAATTTTTTTCTTCCACTAAGATAATTTAAAAACCACAATATCAAATCTATTCTATTGATTCATTAAAAATCATGATTGGATATCCTGATCTTTTATAAGGGTCTCATCTATTTACATTATCCTATGGTTGTGACTATATTTTTGTTAAAAATAAGATTATTTACATGATAATTTGTATTGATTATAGGGAAATCAGTAAAATTACTGTTAAGATCATGTTTTCTTTTTATCAAATCTATGGATTCTCTATCCACCTCCATGGAATATGGAATTTTTTGAACATTTATATTAGGTTTATGTACAATCAGCTAATTCTAACAAAAGAGAACATTATAAATATGGTCTTTAAGAATATGTATGACCGTGAGGAGTTTATAGTTATTCTATTTGAGTACATAAATGTATTTTATATATTAATAAATCAAATGAATAGAGTTTTCCATTAGTAGTTGGATACATTTTTTTGTTTCGATTGTCGATGAAATTAAAGAATACTCTCAATGTTATATGGATCATAAGAAGAATCTATGGATTTTTTAGACAAAAATTTAAAATAATTTGAATTTGTAAAATTAAAATTTTAATAATATATATATATTTTCATTAGAAATATTATTTTTATGGATGGAATAATAGTTGATCCTAAAAAACAATAACGGTTGGATAATTTCCATGTCCTATCAATATTACTGATATTAAAGGTTTTCTTGGGATAATAGTTTACTAAAAATTTGTTTTGAAAACATGTCTCGGTTACCGAACCCACTAAAAATTTTTACACTAAAAGGATTGAATTTTTTCTAGATGAAATAAATTGTTTTAGGTTTTTAGGAAATCAATAGTAGAGTGGATAATGCTATTATTTTATCATTTTCATCTATAAATTCATAATTTTTCATTTACAATTTTTTTCATTGAAGGGGTTTGGTTCTGTCTAGAAGTAGAATAATCAGGTTACCATTTATGAATCATGTAAACTTATGACCCAAGAATATGAATATCTTATAAATTATCTAGATATTTATATAGTAATTTTTTCTAAATAAGGAGGAATCATCTAAATGGGAAAAAATGTTAATTATATACTAATAATAAAATTTAAAATGATATATTTACTAAACCATTATTCAATTTGAGGTAGAAATGTTTTTTTAATAGATTAATTATTTTAATTTCATAATTTCTTATCATCCATATAATGAAAACAAGGTAAATATTTACTTGATAAAAAACATAATAAATCATTAACTATATTGAATATTTAAAATGATATTTTAATTATTTATTTAATAAACATTATATTATAAATTATGTATAATGAATAACTTTCTATTTCAATAAAGTATAATTAATTCAAACTAGGTAGAAATAATTAAGAAGGATCAGATAAATTATTTTGACTGGAAAAATAAATAAATAAATTGTCAAGGATAGAAAATTTCGTAAAATCAATGTTAAAAAAGAAGGTATAATTATTATTTGATAGAGTTTTTCTATTCTATGTGATTATTAATTTAATAAGTTATAGTTTTGTAAAGTCACATCTCTTAATTTTTTTCATTCTGGTATAACTATGATATATAAATAATTTCTAGAACAGATTTAGTATGATGGTATGAAGAAGGATATAAGTAATTTTACCATGTATTCACTGACTTGTCATACAGTTAAATTTGATTAAAACTCTGTAAAGGTGATTATTTATAAAAAAATAGTTATAGAATGGAAATGAGAGAGCATATCCATGGGTCTAATTGTGTGATTCATAAACAAATTTCAAGGTAATAATATGATTTTTATATTTATTGGTATCCTGAATATATTTTAACATTTTCTCTCCTTTCAATATACTATTTTGTTGATAATCATTGTTGAAATTATTATAATTATATTATTTGGATACATATAGTTACCGTGTCCTCTATATCTAATTAAAATCCTATATTTACATCAAAATTTTGGAAAGGGTTGCAACATTCAGTTGGTACAGAAAAATATTTATGTTTATATTTTCATCATCAATCTAATTGATAATAATAGAATAAAAATAAGACTTTAAATTTTATGATATAAGATAGATCATTATATGATCACATAATTTGGGATTAAAATATATCATTATTTTAATGTTATTATAATATTAATTTTCATTCAAATATACAGAGTGCAGCTTTTTAGGAATTTTGTTGAATGTGGTTTTAGGCTCCAACAAATTGGGTTGAAGTCGATGAGTGGAAATTTTTTTTACAATAATTGGTAGAATAAATTGATGTGATGGTAAATATTATTCAAGACCACCTGATGTAAGTATAGAGTTGGATAAAGAGTTATAAAAATAATATAAGGATGAAACATTTCTTTGAGGTAGTTAACCATGCCTTTCATAAAATATCTAGTTTTAAATGTGTAATATGGTTTGGTAAAAAAGGGAAGTGGAACACACAGTTTATTGGAACCCTTTATATTCTAGGTAAATTTGGATAAATTTCTTTACAGTTACCCTTAACTCATAGCTTATCTTAGGAATATCATATAGTGATCCTCTATTTTTATATATTAACATTATATAAATGTTGAGGAATACATTAAACATTATACAAAAAATCAGTCATTGAACATACCAGTGTAGTGCCTTTAGATTCATGGGATAATAACCACTGATACATATGTGACCTACATTATCTCCCACTAGGTTCTTCTTGACCTGTAACCTTCATAAACACATCAAACATGTTAGATATCATCATATCCTAGGGAAGAATTATTAAAAAATAAGTGACCTCTAATTATTATTATGGGTAAAAAAGGTAGATACGTAAGAATAATCAAGAGAATTGGGATATTGGAACATTACCATGAAACTAAAAGACCATACCCTACACATCAAAGATAATATACATTAATCTTGGCCTAAATCTTGGTAGATCATAAGACATGAATCAAAAATAAATAAAGAACATAACCCACAAAATTATATCATTGGAATGAAATGTGTGATTTTGGAAGACACAAAAGAATATATATTTATTTCCATAGTAATCAAGGGATTAATACTATTCCCATATTAGTGGGATATTACTTTACTAAATTGGGTTAACATCCCATTCTATGCCTATATTATTTAACTGAGTTCACTCTTTGTTCCATCCCTATTATATGGAACTAAGTTAATTTCTCATTACAACCCTGTATATCTCATGTGATATAAATATTTACCCAATGAATTTGAGGGAGATATTTGTCCCACCCATCTCACAATGAAATCATACATTCCTTTTCCACAAAATCATAAAAAAATTATCATAACTCATGAAATTAAATGCGTATAAAAAAATATAATTGCATCATAACCTATGGAAAAAATATAAATGTTTCCAAATCATTTCCTTAAAAGAATAACCCATGGAAGTGAAAAAAAATTCACAAACATTGAACATGTGTAAGAAAAATAGGTTTTATACACATAAAATATGATAGAGAAATGTGGATCATAAAGGAGGGGAAATTAAGCAGAACCCATTCAGTGAAATAATATAAATGAAACCTAAAGATAATTCGAAAAAAATATCATGAGTGACATCAAAAAATTTAATCATATATCTAAAATGGTTTTAATATAAAATTAAAAAACCTTTCATATGGAAAATATCAATTTTTATAGGTTTTTTAAAACATAATACCATTTAAAAAATATTTTCATTGAAAATACCTTGAAAATTTATAATGAATATGTGAAAGAATTTTGAAAACCTTTATTCATTTAAACATAAATCATATTAAAAACATATTAGATTCATTTTTTCTCAGAAAACATTTTTTAAAACATATAAAAAATCTATTAAAACGTATTGAAAATCTTTTCGTTGAAAATAACATTGAATACTCATAACGAATTTTTAAAATTACTTTCTAAGCCTCTTTATTTGAAAAAATATGAAAGATGAATGAAAATATTTTGAGAAAAATTTCATTAAAAATATTTTTTAAATATAATTTCTAAATATTTATCCTTTTAAACATGAAATTAAATTTATAAATAATTAACTTTAGGAAAATATGTACATGTTGTACAAGGTAAAGAAAAATATACATTTATTACTTTGAAAAGGATTGAAAGTTTCATCATTTAGAATGAGGCAATAAGATTCCTTTGAAATCATTAGTAAGTTACCACAAGACTGAAAATATTTATAATTATAATATAATATTAGTAGAAAAGTATTTTAAACATATTTTATACAACATTTTTTTGAAGGAATAATGATTTCCGACCCAAGAGAGGGGAAATTTGGAATTTCTTAAAAACCCATTCAAAGCATTCCTATTTACGAACGTGTTGAAAAATGAAACCAATTAAATATTATATTATGAATAAAAAATTTATAGGAAAATTAAAATAATTTCCTCAGATACAGATCATAATATTTCATCAAATAATGCATAAACCTAAAAAAATCTCGAAAAGAGATGAGATTGTTTCAAAAAACACTTATCACTTGGTATAATTGGATCATACTCTCCATGTAAGAAAATGAAATTACATGAAGAATAAAGTATAAAGAAATTAATGAGAAAAACTATATAATATGTAATGTTAAATTTTAAACACCTTGAAAAATAATGTTAGTAAATAACAAAACCAGAGTCTCAAAGAATGAAAATTGAGACAAAAGTATTTTTCTGATTTGTTATCTTTTTAAACTATAACAAAATGAAATAAATATCATACATTGGATAATTAAATAACCCTAAATTTATTATTAATAATAAAATCATACATTCTTGGTCAGTATACACACCTCACAAGAAAAAAAGGTGGTGAATAAAGAATCTATCTCACAAAAATAGTAATGTTAGATGAAATCACCTTTCCTTTTAACTGGGATCCCATCATACTCTTTCAAAAAACATATATATTAAATTAAAATATATTATAAATACATTAAAAACCATAATATTATAATTAATACCAAATATATAAGTATTATGACTTATATTAACCTCTTTTCAGTAATCCTTTGTTAAGGTTTCACTTCATGTAATACCGGATTTGTTCATCACATGGGTATTAATCTGTTATGTCTTTTGAAATTTTACTTATATAATGATTAAATAATTTAAACCATGATATAAATATGATTTATATTTATTATATATTTATTAATCTAATGTATATTATATAGAAGTATGAAGTGGAATATACTGTTCATTGAGACAATATGTCGTATATATGTATGAACATTGTTTCCGTTTTCATTGACAGATTGAATGGGAAATATGAAAATGATATATATGTATATATGATTATAATATAAATAAATTCTTGTTATCATTTTTAATATATATCATATAAGTTCACTAAACCAATCTTTAATAAATTCCATGTTCTATGTGAACGAATCACATTTCTTTGAGGGGGAGGTCATCTACACTTCATACAATGAAATTATATTATTTATACCAAATGGAAATTAAAAAATGAAATTTTTTGTTAAAGGATTAAATAATATTAAATTCATTTTAAAATATAATATATAACATATATAACTATAGTTTCCATTATAATTTCTTCTATGAGAGGTGGTAAAAGGAAAATGAAAAGTCATCATTTATTGAGACGTTAGTTCTCTATAATGGTATAGAGTATGCTCGTTACACATTAAATGGATGGTTGTGTATGTGTATCTCTAAGAAATTTCGTAAAACAATTATATTATATTTATGATACTGATTTTTTATACAATAATTTAATAATGAGAGTGGAGAGTTGGAAATAAAATAAATGATCTTTATGGTTGACATTACCTCTTAATCGGGTGACTTATATTGGTTTATACCCAAAGGCATACATGGATTTATTTATGTTCAACATTAGGTCCATATGAAGAAGGGATTAATTTTTGGATTTTATTTTAGTAAATTTTTGGTGATCCAATGTACATGAGAGGTGTGAGGATGTGGGTGGAGAGGATGCCTTTAATAGTATAGGAGGAGGGGTACTGTTGTAAATATTTAATGAGATAATTTTGCACATGCTTTTCATGTTGCAAGTGGATCCCATAATGGACCAAAATTAATAATAGAAAATTAATGTTTTAAATAAGGGAAAAATGGCTATTCGAAATGTTTTTAGGTCATTTTGAGTCCTAAATTTATGGTTTAGTCCTTATTTAATCTAAATTTTACCTTATGCGTTGTAATTAATTTTAATTACATTCAATAATATTATGTGCACAAAACTAATTTCACCTTATAAGAAATTATAATTTATAATTATTCCAAATATTGTATCAAATTTTCCAAACTAATATCACATCAATGTTAGAAATTAATTTAAATTTAATCTTGCTAATGAGAGGATCCTGCATATATTTAAAGTAAAAATGATCAAACAATTGATATATTTTAAAATCCAATTTCAATATAAAATTTTTTCTAATGAACTAAATTTTATTAACTAATGAAAATATTACATAATTAAACATTTAAAATAAATATGAAATACAATTTAACTATATAATTAAAATAGATGAAAATCATATTGGAACTATAATATTTAATTTTTCACGATTTATTAAAAACATTAAACATAGAAAAATATAAAATATTCACATTAAATTAAATATTATCTTTATATTTTAAAGATGATGTTTATTTTGACATATTTAATATATAATGGTTCCAAAAATTTTATTTAAAATGGGTTCTTTATTTAATGGTAGTAAATTTATTTTAATAAAAATATTGGTTTTTAATCATAACATTTGGTTCATTAATATGTTTTGTATATAAAATATGATTATTTCATTTCAAAAATATTTTATTGAATATTTAAAATATCAATTACATTAATATTAGTCACAGAATAATATAATTTATTAGGGTTAGATATGTTTGAGACCATATTGATATTTTCCCTTGTATTCATTAGGTTTTAAATCCTAATTAATTGGATTCCTATGATTTCATTTAATATTATTTTAAACCATAATATTTTTCATAAATTATCAAATAATATTAAAAAAATATAATTAATAGTCTAGGTAATATCATAATTTATTACATAATTACACTATTTTTTAGTAAACATCATCTTTCATGTTACATATGCCACCAAGGAATGTGATTGATTTTTGTAAGCAAAGCAAGCCTCCATGATCCATGTAGAAAGATAAAATTTATGTTTCTTGTAGAGTGTGAATAAATTTGTGTTGCATAAAACCTAATCCAAACATAATGATTTAATATAAAATAAACAATTTTAGGTATTCTATGAAATGCAAGATATCAAAAAGTTAAATTAATTCAAAAAATAATATTTCAAAAGATTTCATGGTGTTACATTTTACCCCACATAAAATGAATATCTCCCCCAAAAATAATATTGGTTACCAATTGTTTAACACTTGAAATTTTCATTTATAGAATCCGACTTCTTAAAAATGAATAACAAGACTTACCTGAAAATGAAAATGTTCGGAAAATAATGGTAACACCAAGTAGCATTTAAATGGGTTTCCAAATAGGATAATATAGGTTGGGAGTTAATATAAGACATCGAAGAAAATTGTAAATGTTTGTAGATTGTGATTGAGGACATTAATAAAAAACAAGTGAACTATCGAAGCAAATTTGACAACCTAAATGATATAAATATATAATTATTTAAAGGAAATTGATTCAAAAACAATTAATGTATTTGGAAACAAATTATTCTTATCATTATCCAAATTATGAGTAATTATTTTATTGACCATGAATATAATAAAATTTACTTAATTGATATATTTCTAAAAAAATAATTCATTAGTTCTGGTTATATCATTTTCTACTTCATCAACTACTTCACGAAATAGATGTATTGAAATAAATTTTGATTCTTGTTGTATTAAATGACAATTTTAGTACATATTATAGCCAATGTAAGATTGAATATCTTAATTATTTGTATGTAACTATAATAAAATGTCAATATGTTTACTACATTAATCTGTAAATATAAAAATTAATATTAAAGGTTTATCTTTTATATTAATTGAAAAAAATAAATACACATTTATTAGGCTATCATGTAGTCTAGTGGTAGGCATAAAACCCTTTCTGATATTCGATCATTTGTTCAAGACCCACAACCATACCAAAAATGTTTGGTTGTGACCAAATATAGGTTTTTCATTGTCTAAAACTACATATATATAATTTCCAATTCAAATAAAATGGAAATATTTTAAATAATGTTAATCAACAAATAACCTTTTATCAAAGGTTTTCAATACAAAATTAGTGAATAAAAACATCCTGTGATGTTTAACATAAGATAATAATGAATGGTTATCCATATAAACCTTATGAAATATTAAAATAAAAAACATTTGAAATAAATTCATTATATCAGCTTAGCATTGATTCCCCAATATATAGAAATGTATCTCTATATTGTGACATTACAAAAAACTAAATAACCCGATCATATATTCTCTCCAAAAATGTTAATAACATGAATTACCATAAATAATTATTTATAAAATTCATTCTGACTTCTTCATACTATATTGGATTTAATCCATAAATACCAAAAAAAATTAATCTTCATAAATGATATCATAAACCACCAATCATAATGTCATTAATTAGTTCCAAAGTAATCAATATCTGTTTATTTACTTATTCATACCCCGCATATATTTAACCAAACAACAGTTTCATAACATAAGAAACATATTAATGGTTATTCATCACATAATCATGTGGTTTTCATCACTATTGTATTAAATCGCCTTTTTATTCAATCAGAATCATTAAATGTATTCATGAAATAATTATAGAAAAAAAATCTACATAAAAATACTTATATTTTGAATGTTTTATATAACATAATTCTTGACTCAAAATATATAAAAATGTTACTATTCCTCATCATCCTTATTCCATTAACAAGGCTACCTCGTCATATTACACAATATCACTTTCATTTCACATTTCATCTATAGTATCATTATCTTCCATAATGTATCCATTAATCTCATCATTTTAATGGTTTCCTTTAAATTCATTCATCTTGGGGTATTCTGTTGAATAAGGACTATTTTAGCCAAGCATAAAACACTTAACATTAAATGATATCATAGAAATCTTAATATGTTTATCCATTTCTGTAACAAAATACTTTATTTTTTCACATGAAATAACATTCTTTATGCCCATTTTTTCCATAGTCCAAGAATCTTCATGTTCCTCTATAGAATCCATAGTGGTGATTCCTTGCACTTTCCTGAAATAAAGTATACCAAATCATATTTCTTTGATAGCCTTAATTTCCCAAACACTCTGCGAACACATTCATTTTTTTCATTAGTGAGTTCGATAATGGATAAAGTAAAAATTGTTAATAAATATCCATCATAACAGATTAAGTATTTTCAAATCATATTTTACACTAATGATCATCCAAATTTATCACTCCCCATAAAATCATTCATCATATTTATTAGTAATCTAGTTATTTATTGTTCCCACCATTGAATAAAAGTAGAAGCATAATGTGATCATTATTTAAAATTGAAGAAAACCACATAATAATGAAAATATTTACATATTGGATGTGTAAATCATGAAACCATACATAGTATACGACATTCAATGTTAATAATAGGTTATTAATAATCAACTTATATTTAAGTCCATTATGATGGTTCTTGAAGAGGATTGGGAATTCCAACATCATATCCTCTAGGAGTATCTAACTATGTGTACACCAGGGAATATTTTTGTCTACTATATTACGCCAAGTCAGGCATGGAACATCTTATTATAGTTTTTACCCATATGTATACCAGTAATTGGGACACATCAACTTGTAGTATCTTACGATAAATTTATTTCTCCAAAACCACTCAATTTATACTTTACCAAAATTACAGGAGACATACCTAAACATTAAAATCATCCATATTGATATACATAGAGAAATAACTAGAAACATATATAGAAAGAAAAATTGGTATATCTCTAATGGTTTCTCATCATAGCTTCCAATGATAAATAAAACTTTTCTCTATTACCAACTAGAAATATCATCCTGTTTCATTCATTAAAATTACACAAATTTTGTGGAATAATAATAAAAATTATACAGATAGGAGATCATATACCATACTATTCTTGTGCCATTGGAAGCATGTGAACATAAACACTGATACATAATTGAGCTAAATTATCTCCTATATAGTTCATCATGGCTATCACCCTTCTTGGAAACATCAAACGTAATAGATATCATCATAACATGGAAATAGAAAAAAATAAGGGGTGCGTTCAAATTCAAAATAAGTGTTAGAAATGGAGATATGCTAGTGTAATCCTGAGAAAAAGTGTATGGTAATTTGATCAATATAAAATAATATCATACCCTTAATATCAATGATAATATACCTAAATAATGTAATAAATCATGGAAATTCATAAGACATTAATCATATGGAAATAATCATCATAGTACATGATATCCTAATATATTAAAAAAACATAGAATATTGAAAGGAACATAAGAATATATAATGATTTTCATAGTATACAATTAATTACTACTGGTAACATCATAGTAGAATAAGATATTTAATAAACCGGTTTCACACTGCTTTCTAGCACTGTATTACTAATTTGAGCTCACTCCTCGTTCCCACCCAATAATACTGAACCTGTTTTATTTCTCATTCCAATCATTTCTATATCATGGGATATAAATATTTACATTAAACATTATAGAGAGATATAGATCCCACCAATATCATAATGTAAACATACATATATGTTCTACAAAATAATAAACAATCATATCGCATCCCATGAAATTAAATGGGTATAAAAAATATGAAATCATATCATTACATGTGTAAAAAGATATATATTTCATAATAAACTCATCTCAATCATAACCTGATTAATTGAAATGGAATTCATAAATATATTACCCATGATACTGAAAGGGGATACATAAATATTTAACCTGTGAAATAGAAATAGGTTTTAAAAAGAATATGACGTCAAGAATAATCATCCAAATAATAAATATAATTGTAACCATTCAATAATTTCCAATAAATACATAAGTGACATCCACAGATGTCATATTAGATGAAAAATAGTTTTTAAATATATTTCAGAAATGTATATTGTGTCAAATATACATTCTTTTTGGAAAAAATTATATAATTCATTAAAACATTTGAAAATAATTTTCATAGAAAATTTAGTTAAATATTATAAAGAAGTCATGAAATCATTTTGTTACAATTTTCCTTGAAAATGTAAAAAATAATATTCAAAAAAATTTACATTGATTTTTCTTTGAAAATATTTTAATTCATTTTATGTTAATCTTAATAACATTTTGAAAACCATTACATTAAAAATAATATTGGAAAATGATAAAGAATGTTAAAAAAATTAAAAACCTTTTTACATGAAAACTCATGAAATATTCATGAAAATTACTATAAAACTATTTTTTTTAATTTATTTTGAAGACTCTTTCATAAAAATTTACATTTTAAACATGAAATGAAATCATTAATGAATTGATGGTGTGTAAATCTGTACATCTCATGTGAGGTAAAAAGAACATTCATTTATCACTGTAAAAAGGTTAGAAAATTTCATCATATTCTATGTGATAAGAATATTCCTTTGAAATAACTGGTAAAATGAGAGAGGGTTAAAAATTATTTAAATTATAAAAGGATATTATTATAATATTATTGGAAACCCATTCTAGAAAGCATTCTATTGATAGAATACAAATTCCAAACCGAATAGATGGTAATGTCCTGATTTATTAATAACAATATATTAACTATCTTATGTAGAAACCTGTAAAAATGGTACTATTACATGATTATATTATCAATAACCAGTGGAGAATAAAATTCACGATTTCTAATGAGATATGGATCATGATATTTCATCATGTATTTTATAAACTTAAAACAATATTTAAAAGTGATGAAATTGATTCAATAAGATATTATCACATGGTAACAAGGGATCATAATATCGATGTAAGAGAAGGAAATTACATGACTTTTAGAATATAATGAAATTTAGTGGATTTATGATTTAACATGTAAAATGTAATTATATGTACCTGGAAACATAATTCAGGGTTATAACAAAACATTATTCTGAAAAAGAAAAAATTGAGCAAAAAATAATTTAAAATTTTAGTAACATTAGAATCATAAAACCCATTAAATAAATATAATTTATTGGATATTTAAATACCTGTAAATATAATTATAATAATAATTGATTACTTATATGAGAATTATACACAATCTAAAAAATAAATCATTGGTGAATAAATCTTGTATCTCATGGAAATAAATTGTTGGATGGAATCCCCTTACCCTGTGTGTTGACTCTCATCGCAGTCATTCTAACCACATGTATAATAAATATAAATTTATAAAATATACATTAAATAATTATTTTTATATAAAACCATATATGGTTTTATAATGACCTTGTATTTCCATCTTGTTAATAATATAAAGTTTTGGTTTCACATCGGTTATTATCTTCTTTGATTATCTCATGTTACTTAATTTGTTTTATATTATATTCATATTTTAATTTCATGAATCCATAATGTGTACCATGATATGGATATAATTTATATTCAGTATATTTTTATTGTAATACTCTATTTAATATAGATGTTTGAAATTTAATACAACGTTCATGGAGAGGGAAAGCCGTACATATGCATAAACATTGTTTCTATTTTTATTATTGTATTGAAAGAATGAATAAAAATGGAATATATTTATATATGTATATAATATAATTAATGTAGAATTATAATTATATATATATATATGTGTATCATATATTTTTACTAAACCAATCCATAATAAATTCCATGTAGTGTGTGAACGAATCACATAACTTTGAGGGGGAATAGTCCACATATCCTCAAACAAAATTTTCATATTTACATTAAATTGAAAGTAATCATAAATGTATTAAAAAAGGGATACAACATTGTAGAACTTATTAAATATAATATAGTGCATATATAATAATATTTTCCATCATAATTTCCACCATGAGAGGTTGTAATGAAAAATTGAACAGTTATGACTTACTGAGGTTGTAGATCACTTTAAATGCAAACAACAAGTTTGTTTCCCATTAGATACTTGTTTTTGTATAGCTATGTCAAAATTTATTATAAAAATTATGATTATGCTCAATAATTTTTTTCTATATATAAACATTTAAAAAGAATAGTGGTGGTGTGGATAAAAAAAATAAAATAATGGAACATGATAGAAGATGTTTCCTCTTTATCAGGTTACTCAATTTGGATTATACAAAAAATATTTTTGGATGGATTTCGTCCAAATGGGATGATTCCAGGTATAAGAGAGTGAAGTTGGGTTGTTATTCTATTTGAGGATTTTCAATTCATAGGGATTTAGAGGTGTGAGAATGTGAGAGGAGATGAGGACTTTTATAGTGGAGGAGGACTGTCACTATAGTAAATATTTAAAGAAAGTGTTTGATGCACATTTTTCATGTTTCATGTATATCCAATAATGTGCCCATGTATAGAAAAATGGATTATATTTTATAAATATGGCTATAAAATGTATATTATTCATGTTTCAAGGACTTTTTTAGTCTTATATTTAAGGTGTAGTCCTTTGTTAATATTTATTTTACCTTAAGTAGTATTATTAATTTTAATTGAATTCACTAACAATTTTAATCCACAACTAATTTGATTGTATTATACATTATATATTTTCATTATTCCAAATATAGGCTTCATATTTCCAAATTTCAATCACAGGAGTGGCAGAAAATAATTTATATTTAATTTTGCTAATGTGACAATAATATAGGATTTTAAAGTAAAAATGGTCAAAAGTTTGGTAGGTTTTTATATCCAAGCTCAATGTGAACTTGATTACAATTTCCTAATTAGAAATAATTGAAAAAATATTATTTAATTAATCATTTAATCCTATTTAATATATAATTCATCTTTATATATAAATTATAATAAAAGACGATTTGAAATAAAATTTATTATCTATCCGTACTCATTAAAAAAATTAAAATTCACAGAAAAGTACCAAAAATTATCCAAAACATGATTATTAGGTTCCTATTTATACAATGATTTTTTTTTACATTTTAAATCCCAATAAGTTCCAAATTTTGATATATATTGGGTTCACCATTAAAATGTGAAACAAACACCTTAACAAAAATATTCGGTTTTAAGCAATGATTTGTGTTTTTTCGTATCTTATATCAATAAAATATATTGAATAGAGATCAAAAATAGTTGGTTGAATAGGTAATATATATTTTATATTAATATTTCTCATTATTTAACGTAAATTGTTAGGGTTAAAAAACACTAATACCTGTTAATTTTTTCTTGTATATTCAATATATTTTCGTTTATAAATAACTCATATCCTATTAATTCATTGTATATTTTTTAAAACATATATTTTCATAAATTAATAAATTATATTCATGACCTCCAATTTAAATTTTATTTTATGTCTTATTATATCACATAATAACATTAATAATTAGTGAACACAGTCATACGTGTTATGAATGCCATTGAGGAATGCCTATGTCGCATATAATATAATATAGCCTTAGGTTTCCAAGTAGAGACTGCTAAAAAAATAATTTACTGAGTTATTAACTTGGTGTTTGGTATGACACAAGACAATCACAAAACATTAATATAAAATTAATCTTTTATAGTTTTTTATTAAATATAATATATCAAATATGATAAATTAATTCTAAAAAATAATGCACAAAATATCAGGGTGGTACATGTCATGCGTTTGATGTATATTTTACAAGGAAATAATTACCTTATGCATGTCCAGTTCATATCCCTAATGTAATATACATAGGGGAGAATTTATCTTATAAATACATATTGTACAACTTTTCGATCATATTGACAATATATTATCAAATAAGGTGATTCATAGGGTCAATGTTTTATGGAAAAAATGACATGATTGAGGAAGAAACATGGGAATCCAAAAATAGTTTGAGAGAAACATACCATCATATATTTATATAATGAATAAAATTAGATGGATGACATTTATTAAAGGAAAAAGAATATTAAATCCTAGGTAATTTTTATAATATATATATTTCATTGGTTATAAATATTCATAATTTCATTTTTTATAGTTACTTCTCATTAATAAATATTTATCTAAATTATAAATACAATTTATGTGGATTGGTTCTAACTGAATTTTTTCCCATGATTCATATGGGTTTATTTAAAAGCTAAAATTATAAATATAACAAATATAATTTTTTTAAATTAAAATAACTATTCTGTTTGAAAATATATAAATTAGTTTATGGTTTTTTGGATGATAATTTTATGAAAAATTATTTTTTATGTGAATAGTGAAAATACTAATATTTTCATTTTTTGTAACATTCATCTCATTTTCATTGTAAAATAATGACTTTAATGTTTATGAAAAAAAATATATATATATATATATAATATATATATATAATATATATTTAATGAGTATTATTATGAATTTTATATTATATTTCAAACATATAACTTTTCATGAACAGACCCATCAGGGCAAACCTAGCTAGTTGAAAGCCAAGCCACTACTATCCTAAGCACGCCTTCATATGCCAGGGGCTTAGGAAAAGCTCAAAATTGAATAACTAAAATAGAATTTATTTTTCTAATGTACTAGTATATGTACACCTAACAATATATATAAAGATGTGAATAGGAATAATAGTTAGAAACGATAACATCATGGGTAAGAGCCCGGCATGTAATAACCCAAATTTAATACAATAGAGTACGATAGTGTAATCTAAAACGTAATGGGAAAAAATAATCACCCAGATAGAAAATAAGTCCCAACATGAAAATAACTGGAATTGTAAATGTTGATAGAGCCTAAATCCTAATCTGCACGACCGACCATCATATGTGTTCTATGCACTCGTGTATCCCTATACTCCTCTGAAATCTCCACCAACATTTTTTTTCATATTCATAAGACAAAACACAAGTGGTAAAATCCCACGTAGTCTTTAGTATGTACATACCTATTAGGATGCTTAAAAAACTGATGAGTGAGTGATAAAAGGGACAATAAAATGTAGACATCTCATCACAATGAAGGTATACGAGTCCGTATATGAGATGAACACCATATTGAAAAACCATATATGCTCAACAAGAATCCAAAAAAAGATAAGGGGGGTCTCTATCTATATAGCCCGGCTATGAACAATGCATCTTCCTACGGCTCTAGAAAGCATCGATCTATAATTCACATCATCTCGCATGCCTTTTCAACTAAGTAACCATATTGATCAACACCACTCCACTATGACACATTGTCGAGGAAACATAGTATCTATGTATAGGACACATTTCTAGGTATATTATAAGGGTTACACTTAGTAGGTAGATAACCCATGCTATATAATAGTATGTGGGTTCAACTCAGCATATAGAGGACCCATGACTAGTAAAAACAGGGGGGGTTCCACAATGTAGGTATTGGAACCATTCCCTGATACAATGAGACAGTTCTAATCAGTATATAGAGGACTCATTTCGTAATACAATAAGTGGGTTCCACTTATTAGTTAGATGACCCATGCACTCTCACTAAAAGTTATTACAATGAGTTGGTAGGGGACCCATTCCCTAATATAACTAAAGGGTGGAACAAAAAATATAGATGAACCATGCCCTTTCATGGTACGAGTGTTCCACTCAAAATGCAGAATATCCACGACCTAATATGATAAGAGGGTTCCACATATCCGGTAGAGGATCCATTCACTTTCATGATAGATAGTTCCACTCATTAGGTAAAGGACCCATGCCTTGACAAGATTGGACGGTTCCACCGAATATGTACAGGACACACACACTAGTGATTTATGGGAGTGCATCTCATCATCTTTACAAAAAATATAGGCAAACCAATCTAGTTACAGTAGGGGTGTACTATATCTATGGATAGAGGACCTGCACCCTAGTGTGATAGGGGAGTATCGTCTTTACTTGCATAGTGATTTTGGAGGAAATGTTCCCCGGTACGATAGGGGAGTAACATTTTTAAAGACAGAAGAGTCACACCTAGGTGACATAGGGAAGTACTGTCTCAATCAACACAAATATTATAGAGGATCCACATCTTAATGCAACAAGTCTATACCATATCTATGGATATATAGAAAATTCTTTACTGCATCAAGATTTTAACGTCACTATCAACACTATAGTATAGATGACATGTTCTCTTGTATGATAGGGGAGTATCATCTCTAAGGATAGTGGAACCCCGCCCTAGATTGATAGGGGTGTTCCATCTCTGTATACATGGCCATAAAGTCCCCACTCCATAAATAATTAAGGGAGTACCATCTTCATGGATATATGACTTTCATAGTGATATGATAGTAGAGTGTCAAAATTATATGAAATCTTTGATGATCCTTCTTGTTCAGTTCCATAGTCAAGCATTTCCTAGAGATGAAACAATCTTAGAACCCCACTCAAAATATCTAATATTCTACTATAAATTTCACCATTATGTAATATAAGAAAAAAAACTCAGTATAGGATAATCACGGTCTGAAACTTGAGTCCAAATGAACGAGGTATGAGAGGTAGATGGTTTATAAAGTGGTGCATGGTGTGTATGGGATCCACATGACATGTGGATCCTCCTCTCCTCATAGTCATTTCAAAACTGGAATGCACATTTCGGTCCATTTAGAACCACAGAACATGTAAGGGTAATATAAGAATTGTCTCGACTAATGTCTTGATGAACACACGAGGATTGTCATCATTCTGGTGGGATAAAATGCCAAACATTCAATATTTCATTGTAAAAAATCATGAATTGAAACATGATCAAACCATTGGGATCCTCATTATATAATAATTGAAATATGATATTAACTTTCACAAATTGTACACCTGGGGAAGTAAACACATTTCTCCACATCAAGCTCGAATGAGATTTCCAAGGCCTAAACCACTATTCTAAATTAATCACTTGACATTAGTCTCAAAATGTCCATCTTAATATCTAGATAATAATTCTATAGTTATTAATTCATTCTGACTATATATGAAATTGATACTTCTGATAAAATATTTGATAACCATGAAAATAATAATATATTATTATTATTAGGAGTTATGTGGACTTGAGACACATGCCTAAAAACATTTTAAAACATTGGTCTTGAAATGACAATCTGATTGATTGGGCTACACTAACAAAATCATATCACTAATCAAATATAAAATGAAGACGTTAAAAAAGAAATAGGGTTTTTAAAACAAATAAAAATTATATTATTATTAATATATATTATTTTTCCATTGTTATTTTAGATCAAAATACCACACTAAAAAGACCCTATAAACACTCTCCTAGAATATCTACTCAAGAACATACTCTTAATTTATTATACTAATATTTTTTATGTAATATGATAAAAGGGAGTTAGAATTTGATCCAGGACCTCCACCCTTCTAGGGGTTCATGTGCATGAAGATCTGGAGCCCCCACAAGATTTCATTTTATTCATTAAAATATTAAATTTTTACCAATTTATTATTTTTTATAATTTCCCTACATTAATTATTTTTCAAAAATACATGTTATTAAAATAAAACGATACTAGTAAAATTTATTCTATTAAACCTTAAAATATCACCATACAGGTGGCCCCCATTATATGACCTAACACATGGGATCTCTATGGATCCAATACTATCACAACTCACGTCATTTTTATCCTTCAACTAGGAAAATAGGGATCCTAATGTGATCATTATCCACCTCTAATCACCTGAGGTCCTCATCACACCTTTATTGAGACTATTATTATGATGATTTACCTTTATTACTGATCCAATCCGTTCAGAAATCCTCATCCCACTCATTAATCAATTGATCCATATACCATGGATATTTGTGCCATTTGTGATAAAATCACAAGTATGGTTGTTTAAACATTCATGAACCTGAACCAAAAAAGTAGAACCATGATTCAATAATACAATGAGGGAGAACACAATGAACATAATGAGTAAAATCATATGAAAAATGTCTACCATCATTGTCCAAGCGTTTTTTCCCAATAATTATATAAATATGGTGATAAACAATGAAACAAGAGAAATATTGTTCTAGATACATATAAAATAGAAATAGTGTGGCTCATGCAAATAAAAATTATCACATATCAAAATATGATAAAATTTCTACTCAATATTTAAATCAAAAGTGTGAAAAAAAAATTACTAGCCCTACAATGATTATGGATCGACCATTGGTGAATAATGCCTACACTATCGATGGAGGAAATGATCTCACTATGTTTATCCTTCATCTCATTATTATCATTGATCAGATCATCTGCCATTTTCTGATCCTGATCATCCAACAATAAATTCCCTCTTCCTCTTATTAGATATAGAAATGGTTATCAAGATAACAGATAGAAAACCATCATAATATGGTATCTACAGAGTATTTAGTCATGAGTTTTTATAAATAAACTATTTATTTATATTAATTTAATGTACCCATCAGTGACTTCCGCATCTGAATATCTAATATTAACAAACATTTTTTCATGCCAAGGGTGAAAACTAGACTGAAGAATAAACTCTCATAATAGATTTTCTAATTGAAATTTCATTTGTGAGATAATTCATTTTTAAAAAAACTACATGCCTCTGATATAAAATATATTTTATAATTTTTTAAATTTAATTATGGTCTCACCAAGCCTCATAATTGCACTCCATCATAGTTCCTATGTATGAAAATATTAATAGAATATTTAAAACTCATAAAAAGAAAAAACTGAGTCTCTATATTATTACCTTCTTTAAATATATTCATCCTAGATAAAAATTGAATGAAAAATGTGGGATAATGAGCTCTAAAATGGGTCTCAAACTCATTAGAGTTCCACTGATCGGTTCATGTCCCATCAAAAAGAACAAATCAAAGGAAAAAAATTTCCCATGAGTAGTATTTCTCTAATGTATCTCAATTCCACCAGATCCTTGAAAATTCGAAATCCACTCTCATGGGCCATCTTACCCTATGTTTTATCGTACAAACTATCATCCACTTTCCTCCTTAACTACGACATGTGTAGACCAACAAGAACCCAATATTACTACAAAAAGACAACTACTCTATCACCATGCTCAAAAAATGGATGAAAGACCACACAATGATCGTCTTTGTAGATGACCAATACTGATTTTTTCCTCCAGATCATACCTCCTCTTCCCCTGTAGGGTCCACTATCAATACGATTCCTATGAAGACTCATCTAGTGAACTAGACAATCGAATCTAGAACTAACTCCATTAGATCATTCATATAACTAACACTATAGAGGCTTTTATAGAACCATCATCATTGTCTCTCCTTCTACAAATATGATATTAAGGAAAAAAGGGTATCAAATTATAATATAGACACGAATTTTTCAATAAAAGGTTACGGAACTAGATCATAATCCTTGAGAACGCTTTTGTGACATTCAAAATTCTAAAGGGAATCACTAATAACTCAATGAAACCACAAAGGATATAAGATTACAAACTCAGTACACCAACCTAATAAAATAGGAGCTAGGGATAACACATCACAATTTCAATCTATATGAAAAACTGCTCCCCAAACCACTGGTCAATGAACTCAATGATTCTTGGAGTGGATATTCTTTATAATGTCACCTTCATCCTCTGACATTAATCAGCACCTATCATAATGAACTCATCCACCTCATATTATAACAAGATATTGACTCCTAGAAAATCACACAGTGTTTTATGAATACCCTAATCTGTAGACTCTTAAAACCTCAACTACATCTCTCATTGCTTCACTTGTTTTATGATATTCTAAAGAAGACATCGGGTCATCCCTAGTGAAAGTCAATAAAAAACAAAACAAATTTCCCCTGGTGATTTAAACCCATCATTTCATCAGGATGGAAACCCATATAATCAACCACCATAATAGAAACCTAAAATACCATATCATTGAATCCCTTAAGGTTAATTCTATTTAACTTATTAGGATATGGTTATAAAATCATGTAAATTACTTCACCCTACCCTTTCCGATGATCAGTCTTAATCAAAGGGAAATACTACATCCCAAAAACTGGATGCACTAATTTAGTCATTGGTAGAAATCATCTATTCATGGATGGTAGAAAAAACGTAAATACTTAAGGAAAAAACCTAGGGTCCCACTGCCACTCTAGAAAAAAATTTCGTGAGGATCTCCCTCTTTCTCTATGTAGGATTTGGTGACACCATCAGAAAAATTGTGCCATAATCGATCCTCTCTATAGGAGTGTACAATATAGGAGTTGAATAATAAGAACCCCACTAATATTTATTGGTCAGAAAAAAGGGGTACAAATAGGTAAATGTATTTTATGAATCTATACTACAATTGTAGCTAGAGTGCTGGAGACACATGTAATAACCGAAACCACACTCAAATAATCCATGAAACAGGATCGTACCACATAAAGAAATCTTTTCCCTTTCCTACCTCCTTATCACAAGGGTGTCCCTTTCTAATTCCATGGAAAATAATAAATACCTGAAACACACAATTCAAAGGTACACAACCACAACACCTTGATATTATCCATATTAGGATGGTATTAAACCTCCAACACAGTTTTATATTTCATCACAAGAATGCATCATAGTGGGGGACGTATCCCACTTCAGGGAATATCTAAAGCTATGTCAAACATAACCAATCTAGGGATATACCAATTTCCTATTCCACCCTACAAATATATAACCACCAGGACCACAATCAGAATGGATCATATCCATGTGGGTGGTTCACAGCTCAGTTTTACACCAGTGTTATACCACCAGAGAAAGGGGTATATCTCACCACAATTAATCAAAAATAACTATATATAAAATTAAAAAAAAATGCACAATTAACATTGGTTCATCATATATTTGAACCATTATATCCAAAATATCATCCATGTTGAAGATTTTTTTCCAATGCAGCCAACTCATCTATCTGGGTCCACAAATGTTTGCTAACCCATATCACTTCCTTTAGTCAAACGTATACTTCTTGATGGTTTGTCTCATCATATATCATAAGTGGTATCCATCCATGAAACTCACATAACACACATATCATGAACATACCATTATACTACACTATTAAAGTAATTAATTGACTAACATAGGAATGGTTTTCTGCCTAATCCACATAAGGAACAATGAGATCCCCAATAGCTGGAAGAACTCCTCGGTGATCGCATGGAGAAAACACCTAATAGCTGGGTCCCTAAATTGAGGTATTATATCTCAATCAGTATTCATCCTAAAATAGTCTCTAAATCATGGATAGCTACCATCATAATTACATCAGGAATGTAATGAAGATATACCACATTCTATGGGTATATCTATGGAGATGACTCAATATGGAATGTCAAAAGACCAAATAATATATGATTCATCTACCATAAATAACTGTAAATGATGTATTAGTATGCCATGTTGACAAGTAGGTAGTAAGAGTACTAATGTATGTATATGATGATCAATACTCAATCATTTTCATCCTTGTAATGAATGATTATGAACATAGTCTTTTATACATATTGTTACATGACATTAAGCATAATTTACCTTTAAGTACAACCACGGAGTAATATGTATAGGGTCTCTGTATGATTAGGAACATAATTAGAAAACCTTAAAACGAATCGAAATTTGTTTTATTTAATGTTCGTAATGAGATCCTAATATCCCTTAAGCTATTATATTTTCATAGGATAACCTAGGTAATACATTAAAAAATGGGATGAGATAAAATAACATAGTAATTAAATGAGAAGAGAAATAAAACATAGCACATGGGTTAGAAGGCCTAACATAACATCCTAACTAAATGGAACAAAAATAAACATACTTATGAATAACATCAATATCATTCTATGAAATAAATCACACATTATTTGAATTTGGAAACATCATATAACATGAAATAAAAATGTTTCAATGAAAAGTGAAAAGACAACATCACATAGTGGAAAAAGTCCCATAAAGGAGTAAAGATCACACCCTATCCAAACATGATGTCACATGAGACTAAAACTTTTCTAAGCCATTATAGTGTTATCTAGGTGCATCCAACAAAAAAATTTCATTCATATGTTTTCCATAAGAAGAAAAAATCATAATGGTTACCTATGGAATGAGTTGGGTATTATAATCATGTAATAAGGAATATCAAAATTTAATATCATAGTAGTGTCCATAATGAATATATTTAAATATTAAATGGAAATTAATATTGTAAAATAGGAATATATCATGATAAATTTTGTCCAATTGAATGAGAAACCTGTGAATTATTTTTTTAAGAATGTTTATAAATGATTTATTTTGTTAAGGAAAACATTAACTGAAATACAATGAGAAAATGAAATATATGTTTTTCATAAAACCATAACTGAAGAAACGTATTTTTCATGAAAAATTAGTGATTCTAGAAATTTATTGGTTTCATAAAATAGATAATTTATTGTACATAAAATGGAAATGAAATTGGGATATTCCATTTAGTTACATGTTTATCATTAAGAATTAAGAAGGCTACAAAATTAAAATATGTATATCCCTAAATATGATGAATGAAATGAAAAAGATACATGAATTTGGAACTTAGACTAATAATTTAGAAGAATTATATTAAAATAAAAAATATTTTTCATTAGGAGTAATTTCCCTGAATTTTCGTATAATTTTTTAAATATATGGAATTATTTCCTGACCGTGAAATCTGATGGCATGTGATTCCGATGTCTGGAGTGCCTGGAATGGTCTGTCGAGGTTTTTTTAAACATTAAATAACGTGTGTAAGTAGTTTTCCATAAAGTGGAATAACTCTTAAAAGGTTACCCGAATTAAAATTCTGAGGGCACCGTTGTGTTCAAAATTGTGGGTTTACCCTAAACGCAACTTATGTTTAGTTGGCACGAGCCTCCTGTGAGAAAACCCATAAATGGAATAATTGTAAATAAAATAATTAAATAAATTATTTTAAATTTGAAATTCTTATAACTCACAAATGGTATCTCAGATTGAAAATCTGAGAAAACTGCTGAACTCATGAGAGTATGCTTTATTTAGTATGATACTAACTTTTTCCTGCGTGAGCAACCAGTGAATGTCAGTTTTTGGCTGTAAATAAAATAATTAACTGACAAATTATTTTATTGTAAAATCCAAAACATTTAAATGGTAACTCAGAATAGAAATCCGAGTGTACCGTTGGGTTCGTTGGGGTGTGTTCTCCTTTGGCTGAGCATAACCATGACTGATGTGAGTTGAGGGTGACTATTATTACTTTTCTGGAAAAAATATTCGTGTATATTCAGTAAACGCGTGAGCGGTGCTTTTAAAACTTTTGAACCGATGCTCCGATTACAAATCCAAGGGCACCACTAAATCTGCAACACCAGGATTTGATTTTGGGAATCTTTACTTTGACCAGAGTAGGTCAGGTGAAAATGTTATTTTTTGTGGAATTTTTAATGATTAATAAAATAACATGTTTTGTTATTTTATTTTCATTCTTTCCTTCAACGGACATAAGATGCTGGATAGACCAGAGACGTGTCACGAAACTTAGTGGTTTGACTCTTATTTTTCTGTAACCACACTGTTGGAATTTTGGGAGGTTCATCAATTAATTGAACCTCATTAATTCCCTGAACGTTTCACACTCATTCTCCTCTCAATTTTATATGATTCTCAGTGAGGGGTGTTGTCATTACTTTCCCAAGAGATGAATCCCAGGAAAAGTATCGTGATGCCAACCACCAGGAGGACGAGCCTGGTTCTAGTAGGCAGTGACGTGTGCCACCATGTCCTGAACCGAAGACAACAATGAAGGAGGTATCATCAACCGTCGTCCACAAAATTCTCTTCCACATAAGGGTTTTTTATATGTTGGATTTTTTTATTGATTCCTCATATCTTAAATTCTTGACGATGATGGACAACCCAACATGGCCATCATCCTGCACTTAAACCTTTCTCTTTTTTCTTTTGTTCTTCGTGCCTTCTTCTTGTGTTATTCAACACATAAAATATTTTGATGCTGGAAACACAATATTTTCTATAGAATTCCATATTGATGAGGATCCCAAGACCCAAGGTTTATGAATATGTGATCGTTTTATTTTTCAGTCATGGAACTAATCCGAAATGGCTCGCGGAAATGAGATAGTGGCTTGAACCCGTCTAGATGTGAGGAAGGAAGTGTGGTGCACGTCAGCACCGCTAGCTGATGAGGATTCTATGACCTATCAGCCACGATGGGGTAGGGTGATGACCAGCATTCATCTGGCCTCGTTTTGGAGCAGCGACCCATGACCTCATCATCAGAGGAGCCGGAGGCCGCGGACGCATGGACGCGGCGGAGTCCGGGGGGTGGCCGACACCCGGAAGGCCACAGGAGGTGCAGCAATGCGCGTCTGCGCTGTAGGGAGGAGACTAGTCCAGCCATTTAGAATGGAAGTGATGCACAGAGTGGGACCACCTGGTGGTCATGCGTGCTTGTAGGGAGACCGAACGACCAATCGGCAATTCAGAATTCAGGGGGTTGCCTTCCCGTCGGGTCGCGGTTCAGGTGGACCATGTCTAGCAGGGTGTGAACAGCACAGGTCGGGCCACACATAGCGGGAAGGGCCAAGACGACCCCTTCACAGGCCGAGCCAGACCATGGCCTAGTGGGCCAGGCCCACTAAGGCCCAGGCCAACCGGGCCACTCAAATCCAGTTTTACCATTTCGGCCATAACATGTGATCCAGAAATCCGTTTGACGAACCGTTGGCAGCGCCAAAATCCATGGACCGAAGCGGTCCTATTGGTATACTCCACATTAATTTTAGATATTTTTGGTCTAAGGATGGGCTGGATCAGATCCTGAATCAAACTAGGCTCTCGGGATAGAAACACTAATAACTTACGAACCGGGCATCATATTGATGTGTTGTCTCTTGTGTTGGGTCCTTTATAACATGAAAAATATTTGGGATACTTATTAGTGGAACCTCAGGGTGGCTGTGGTATGAACGATGGATTAGGGAGTGGTTCTGCCTAGTAGGCTGCTTATAGAACCCTACAAGTGGTTGAGACTTGAAGATTTTTGACCGTTTTGACTCGGAGAGACTTGACAAGCCCTGTGGGGAGCACCTTTGTGTGATGTAGCAGACCCACCATACTCAAGCAGAGGAGTAACTTAGTAGGCCACTAGAGGGAGCACATCTCTGTGACGCAATAGACCCATGGTGAGGAGAGCCTCTGTGTGACGTGGTAGACCCACGGTACTTGACAAGAGGAGTGCCTTAGTAGTCCATGGTTAGTGTGAAGAGCCTATATGTGACACAGCATGACCACTGTACTCTATATAGGAGGATTTTTCTAGAAGATGAGGTGGTCGATGATGTAAATAGGGATGTGTCTTGTTATTATCCATAGAAAATCATATGGCTGGATTTGAACTTTCATACAGATCCTGTGTGGGTCAGACCCTATGTTGGTCTACGCTCAGTGATCCATTGTGGGTCAGCGCATACTGATCCTGTCTGGTTCAGACCCTATGTGGGTCAGCACTCATCGATCGTGTTTGGGTCAACACATACTGATCCTCTGTGGGTGAGACCTTATGTGGGTCAGCGCTCAACAATAATTTTTGGGTAAGCACATACCGATCCTATGTGGGTCAGATCCAGTTTGGGTCAACAGAGGTTAGTACCTATCGATCCTATGTGTGTCAGACTCTGTATGGCCTTCAATAGTGCCTCATGATAGAATAATATGATATTACTTCGTGGCTAATTATTTGTACTTTTATAAATTGAAAATACATGGTTTTAGTTGAGACACTTTGTGGGCTGTTTTTACATTTTGATTGTGATTGTGGTTATCTTCGTGTTGTTACCTATGTGGTACTTATACCTTTATGGTGTTACCTTTTTGGTACTTCTACCTTCATGGTGTTACCTGTGTGGTAATTTTACCCTCGGGGTTTTACCTATTTGATACTTCTACCATTGTGGTGTTACTAGTGTGGTACTTCTAACTTCATGGTGTTACTTATGTGATACTTCAACCTTTGTGGTTTTACTTGTGTGGTACATCTATCTGCGTGGTGTTTCCTGTGTGGTACTTCTACCTTTGTAGTGTTTCCTTTTTGGAATTATCCCCTCATGTATTAGATGAGAATATATAGATGACATAGTGTATGTATGGGAATATACTTAATTAATGTTGATGTCTTTATTTGTAGTTTTTCCTTTGTGGAACTCTAGGAGACCGATGGGGTTCTCAGGGTCCCTATTGAGTATGTTTGTACTCACCCATGAATGGGCTTCACCTTCACCTTGTTGTGTCTTTTGCAGATGATGAGTATATGGGATGAGACATGAAGGAGATAGGGACATGCGGTACACAGAGGAGACATGCTGATGTGGGGTGCTGGGGAGACGATATACACCTACCCTTTAGATGACAAGTACCAGGGCAGAGACTTGTGATTTCCTGGACCACGCGGTACACAGAGGAGATGGGATGACGTGGAGTGATGTGGAGACGATCTGTACCTTCCCTTCTAGTAGGACCCTCATTGAATGATCCATGATTTGTTTTATGCTTTATGTTGTACTTGTTCTTTTACATTTGGGCTTGTATTCCGACCCCTTTTCACTTTCAGCACTCTATTACTATACTATTTAATTTGTTCTCTTATTCATATTTTTGGGTTTTTGTGTAAGTTTACATGTTATAAAGGCAATTCCTTCCCATTTTTAGGGAATATACATTTCGGTGCAAGTCTCCACCCCATGGACTATTAAAGGAGTGCTTGGGGGTAGTCATGACACAGGCCCCGGGGGACAGGTCGTGAAATGTTGGTATTAGAGGTATTTGGTTCTACTGAAAAACTAGGACAATGATGTTTTCACTCGGCAATAGTGTTTAGTGTAATGAGTGTGGTTTTTAGTTTGGGAAGTCCAGTGGTGGTGCGGCTGCCGACGTATCCATCCACCAGGACCTTGAGTTCTGATTTCCGACTCAGTGCACGAAAATATAGATTACATGTGTTTCTTTGAATAGTTTTCATTGTGATCTCTATGAGTCAGCTCGCCATGTATAACATAATTGTCATGGTGCTCTATTCATTATCATGATGTTGCCACATAGACAACCAGCTAGGATTCTCGAGAGAGTACACGATGACAGGCCACCGAGTGACGAGGCTCTGATACAAGGTTGTCTCGCTATATTGGCAACGTCCGGTGGTGTACCGGCAGTACCACCGCCCATTAAACTATAGTTACCAGTAGACGAACTGGCTGACGGTGCACGCCGATTGTGACAGCCCGAGATTTTATGAAAAATATAATTTTAATTTCATTGATGTCTTGTGTTGTATGCCACACCAAAATTAGATTGTGCTATATGAAACACCTTTTTAGCTTTTATTATATGCTATTCTTGGCTTGTGTTGCACGCAAGAGAAAGATTTCTCAATAGTGTGTGTTGTATGCAATACTGTGTTTCACTAAAAAATGATATATTGTTATAATATTATTATGAACTATACTATATGAATAGTAGTAAATAAAATTTGAATTTTATGACATTATAATTCATCTTACACATTTTCTAGAACATGGAATGAGAACAAAATAAATTTTTCGGGTAAAATAATTATTTTTCAAAAAATGAAGTGTTTCTAACTTTTAATGGCACACCAACATAAAATTTAGTTTTTTACATAATTATAAGTTTAATATGACAATATAAAAATCTTCTTTGGAACCAGGATATAAAAATTTACTTTGTATAAACTTCTGATATTTTTCTGATAAGTTTCTTATTTTGATGAATAGTAAAAATACGTGAAATTTTAATTAAAAATAATATTTTTATTGAGATAATTTATATGGTTAAATTATAATAATGAATAGATTTAAAGTATATATAGAATATATTTTTACCATTTAATATAGTGTGTGTCATTACCATTAATTTTATGTTGGATTCATAGGTAAAACAATTCAATCTTGGACAATGTTTTAACTTTTAAAACCGATTTTCTTAACAACGGGATTAATTTTAAATTAATTACTTCAACTTTTGTGTTTTAATTTGGAAAAATGGAGTCCATATTTGGATTTCATGGGTCCAAATTATGTTAATAGGTAACGTTTAGTTTTTTTTTGACATTATTAATAGTAACTACGGTAATTTTTATTTAATACAGTTAAAGGTAAATCAGGTAATTAAGGGTAAAAATAAGATTATAAATTACCCTAAAACCTTCCAAAATTATATATGATGAATAAAAGTAGACTAATATCACCGAAGTGTTAGAATATATTCGTTTCATCGACTATTGACCATGAAAATGATATAATTATAATTATAACCAAAGAAAGTAACAACTTGTCACTCTCTTATATCTTATAAGTGTAATAATTTTAATTTAGTGATAAAATTCATACAAAAACGAACAAGAATAGTCTCCAGAAATCTAATAAAAATATCTAATCATGTGAATTTATTTATAATTTTTAGGGATTAAATAATTATCATTAATGATGACACAATAGTGATGTTGAAATTATTTTATTGATTGAAATATCAAATAAATGGTTTTAAAAATATTAAAATAAATATTATATGAACTATTTAATGTGATCCACGAATTTTATAGAGGAATATGACATATTTTGAATCTATTAAATATTTTGGTTTGAATATATCCTCGGTGTAGATTCTATTTAAATTCAAATAAATGAATAGTGTCAAAATTGATAGTATTGTTATTTTATAAAAGTAACATATTATAAAATTGTTTAAAAAACACAAAAATATTTAAAAATTATTAATTTATATTTATATGGTCTAAAATTTCATAAATAATCCAATTATGGACAATTCGCAATACATAAATAATTATTTCTAACAATTTAAAATTTAGAATATTATTACCACAAATAAAATTACATAGATTAAATAAGGATAAATACATTTGATATGTTTTAAAATAAATTCAAAACATGTCTAAATTTTAGTTTTTGATGATATTACAACCCTATATCATCTAATATTTTAATTGAGTCATTTTTTGAGTATTTTATGTGGGGTAGGAATTTATTATAAATTAATATTTCTTATGATTCCAAAGGTGCCCCTCTCCACCCTTATAAAAGGGAACCTCCTCCCTCTGCTCTTCGCACAAATTTGAGCCTTTAATCTTGGAAAAACCTTACCCATTTCACTTATTCACTTCCATAGAAACCTACTATATGTTCTTTTCATATTCAATGACCAATTTTAGTACCCTAAGTGGAGGTTAATAGGAGGCGTGTTGAAGAATAGGTAATCTCTTCTACTGATTCTTTCATGTTTTTTCATTCTTCTACTTATTCTTATTTAGTTGTTTAATTATAATGTAACAAAATTAGTATAACTATAATACTTATATGTTATTATAAATATGAAAAACCCCATTTCACCTTATATCCAACCTATAGAAAATGAAATCACCACGCGTGCGTACGTACGGAATAACGTCTCCACGTCGTGGTGTAATCTCTTTTTCCACCACCACCTTACTTGGTTGGGTATAATGGTGTAAATAATAACCATATAAGGTTATTATAACATAGTAGTTATTCTTAGATATTATATCTTCCACTCCAATTCCATTCAATAATAATGGGAACGATATCAACGCTCATGCGTACACACAGATTATCGTCTCTACGATGCGATGAAATTCATTCTCAATGTTATCCATTCAAGAATGATTATAAAGTATATATAATGAATAATAATGATATATATGACATAATATACTGGATTTATGTATATATTTATATGTTATCTACTTACTTCCATTCACGTCAATAAGGAAATGAAAACATAGTTCATGCGTACGTATGGCCTACCGTCTCCATGAACGGTGTGTTTCATTTCATTTATCTATCAATTATATATATATATATAATGAATATAAATGATATATAAACTAAGTATTACATTTTGTAAGTAAGTAAATCATAATATAATTTATAATATTATCCTGAACAACATGTCCAAACACGTATGATAAATGAAATGAATATTACCCAAAATAATGCTTTAACATGGAATTGACAAATGAACGTGTAATATAAAGACCTAAGTGAATCATATATGATATCATAAGAATGACTATGATTATGGAATAGGTAAATGAAATTATTTAAATCATTATATAGGATGTCTGGATACATACAATGCATATCGGACCAAAGGTAAGGGATACTTTTTCAAATCTCATTTTTATCTGAGATTGCTTATACCTAAGTATTTACTTGGGTTATATTTATCATCCATGTCCATGATTTCTGAAAATTTATTCATAAAATGTTTACTATTTTTCAATTTATGTTTAAATTCATTTTTACCCTTTGTTGACTTTTACCATATTGTATGGAAGGAATCATTCTTTTGGTTACCATATAAGGTGAATTTTGACTGTTCCAGCAAAAGTACGAGAAGAATGTTTTTTTACTTATACGGCATGAATGGGTTTTTTCGATCTTATAATGCCTTATTTTCATGAAGCTTAATTTACGATATTTCGTGATTATTTTAAAAAAATTCATTTTATTTTAAAATTGAATGGTATTTTTTGAAAAGAAAATGATTTTGAAGAAGACCAGATATTTTTCTCAAGAATTCATTTCAAAGGTTTTGTCAAAACTCTTTCCCATATAAGATGACATTATTTTGTATGATAATGTTTCAAGTATAATATGTACATTATTTACATGTATTTATTTCTTATGATGGAATAAAATCCATTTGGTTTATATGGATTACATTATGATGGGATGATGTTTATGAAACCCATTTTATTTCTTAAGTTATGATGACTGATTTATGTTTATTTTGTGGAACAATTAAGAATGATTTCATTATGATATTGTTGGGACCTATATATCCCCAAAATTAATTGGGTAATGATTTATATCTCATGAGAAAGACATGGTTTTAACGACAAGTTAATCTGGGACAGTAATACAGGGCATGAACATCAAGAAACCCCAGTTCAGTAATGGACTTTGTCCACTATGATGGTCTTGGTCGCAATGTCTTGGCTACATTGGAAATCATATAATGTGATTAATGGATTCCTAAATTACATGTTTTATTCCCATGCGATTTTATCATGATTGATGTTCCACTAGGATCTATTCCTTATGTACTTCCATGATTTATTTCACACCTCAAGATTTTGATATTTAAACATTATGTTCATGTTTTTTTAAGTTCAAATGTATATGGTTTGGTTTATTTTCTCCAGGCATACCCTTACTGATCATTTGATCTAAACATTTTTATGTTTCTGTTTCCCTAGGATATAAAAATGGTTCTAGGAATGAAAATAAAGGGGAAGATCTTTATGGGAGATGTTGAAGATCTTTCACCATGATTAAAAGATTATGTTCCAGGTTTCCAATGACACTAAAATATTACAGTCCGTGGATGTTTATTTTTTTATGTATTATGTATTCCGCATAAGTAATGTAATGTCCATGTACGTCAAGCTCTGGGTCTCTACAGTTGGAATTTGAGGAAAGTTTTAGTTAAACTTTGGATATTAGGATGCAAAAACTTTAGTGAGATCCCAAGAGATATTTCTAAGTTATGTATTGGGATGTCCCTAAGGATAAGTATACGTATAAGTTATAGTCCTAGAATTACAGTAAAGATCATAGAAATGATCCTAAGATGTAATATATAAAGATACTCCCCCCTTATTATGTTTTTTTCCTAGCGTGCTTTTTTCCTCTCCATTGTTCTTTTTTGGTTTTAAGTGATGGCTGGAATCCAAAGGAACCATGTTGATCAATGTAATGGAAAATGCAATGATTGTCCTCCCGAACAACCAAGTGTGATTGGAGATGGAGTGAAAAATCTTATTTCTATACTTACATAAGCTATGATTCATTCTGGACTTCCAAATGCGTAGAGAAAGGAACAATATTCTATTGAGTCCTTCATTAGGAAACATCCACCTTCTTTTAGTGGGTCTTTTAATCAACTTTTTACTGAACAATTGATCAGTACCTTTGAAAATATATTTTCCATACATCATTGTATAGAACATGAAAAATTCATTTTGGTTGTTTACAAGTTATAAGGTGAAGCAGTCCCGTGGTGGACTCAAATTAAGATTATAAGGCCCCAAGATTAAATTGAATCCATGTAATGAGACGAGTTCATGAACGTGTTTTTTCAGTATGTACTTCCCTCAAATTCTTCGAACAAAGATAGAAAATGATTTCCTTGATCTTAAGAAGATGGATGATGAATCTGTGGGTATATATGAAGTGAATTGTACAAGGCTTTCAAGGTATGAATCTGGCATTATCATCCAACCTGAAAGTAAAGTTGATCGATAATTCAATGGCAATAAACCGAATCTTTGAATAGTATTATATATAATACACTTCAGTACCTATGAAGAAATTGTGAGTTGTGATATCAAGGTAGAACATGATGTTGTTGTTACATATCCATCTTCTGGTTTTGACAATAAACGAAATATAGAGTACAATGAAAAATCTCAAAACAATGGTGAAAAGAAGATGAATGTTTCTTTAAGCTCAATGTGTGGAAGGAATCATGGTGGAGATTGTCTTCAAGGGACTAGAAAATGTTTCATGTGTGGAAAATAAGTTCATAGAGCAGCTGAGTGTCTAAGTAATGTAAAATGGGTAGATAATGATGTGAATAAAGAAAAAACTGCAAAGAACACACCACTAACACTTCAATGATACAAGTGCAAAGAAATGGGGCATTATTCTAACCAATTCCCTAATCCAAGGGTTAATTATGATCGACATCAACAACCTCTTAAGGAAAATGAAAAAGGGAAGTCAAATGAAATCACTATTGGTGATGTTGAGTATGGAAACGATGTGTTGGAATGATGATGTATTTGTGTAACGGGATCCAAAAAAAAAGTTGTAGAAGCTCATTTATAGTATTGTGGAATATTGGAATATATCTATGTATTGGTTTATTGTGGTTTTCAATAATTATATAGTACCAGTAACCATTAAAAGTGATTGAAATATTTTTGGAAAGAAGAAGATATGCGCATAATTAAGGGATAAGTAGAAAATAATATATATGATAGTATTCATGAGATCTTGACTGATATAAGGACAAAGTGATATCATGGTTGGAGTATATCGAAATTTTAGGATCTTGGTATGTGGATAGAGATAACTTTTGATAGAATTCATGTTTTCACAATGGTTCTATGGTAATTAATGTTTCAATAGAATAAATGATTAAGGTATTCACATGTTCAGAATGCGATCAACAAGATACATCTTAGGATATATAGGGGATAAATGATAGTATTCACGTTCTTGTTATGTGACCTTTCAAGTAATCATTTTCTTTATGATATGATATTGGACAGATGTATTTTGGTTATGCTTAAAGATTTTAATGGATTATGATGGACATCAGATTCTATTTTTTAACGTTAAAACTGTTTTTTGATATTATTTTGGGAATGTTATAATAGTATAGTTTCAGAAAAAGGACAACCTGTAGGATGGGCGACAACCAGTCGCGTCAAACATGGTTGTGGGAATCGAACTCACATCCAAAGTGCGACAAGCCTTTATCGCCTACCCCTAGCCTACAGGAAGTCCCTGGTTAGTATAAACTAGTTTTATTTTATTAAGTGTTATGATAGATGAAGTGTAAGTCCATTTTAGGAACCATATACAATTAATCTCAGAATATATGGGCTTATATATATTTAATAAATTGTGAAAGTAATTTTGTGGTAGAGACATATGGAATGACCTATCACATGATCTACAAACAGTTCAAGAATGAAAAAATCAACTTCATTTATTTAATAAGAGATGAAGTGGAAATTATTCATGGAATGACCAACAATGATATTACACTGAAATTAAGTATGTATTTCTCCTTATGCAAAAAATTTTCATCATTAGGGAAATGATCTTGAAAAGACAAATGTTTTTCCTAATAACCTCATATCTGATGGGTCAGATGGTATCTTAGATAATCACAACTTTATGGCTTTTTGATTGTTGGATTTTTCATATCCATGTTGTCTAGCACTCTTCATCCAAACATGATGGTTACATTTCTCTTCCATATCTATTTTTTCACCTATATTCTCCTATGTGGAAACCCAGTGATGAGATAATTTGGGTATCCATTATGTTTCTAACATTACTTTTTAAAATGATGATTTAGTATTCCTTTCTACAATTTGGGTTTCTATGAATGAACTTTCATGTAGAAAAACCATTTATAAACCAGATGAATTTCAAGGGAAAAATTCATTTTAAGCGGGGTAGAATATAACACCCTGATATTTTATGAAAAATATTTTTATAATTTCATTGATTTATTATGTCGCACGCCACACAAAAATTAGCATGTGCTATACCCAACACCGTATTATCTTGTATTATACACTATTCTTGGCTTGTGTTGCACGCAAGAGAAAAATTCCTCAATAGCGTGTGTTGTACGCAATACTGAGTTTCACTAAACAATGATATATTGTTATAATTTTATTATGAACTAGACTTTATGAATATTAGTAACTAAATTTTGAATTTTATGACATTATAATTCATCTTATAAATTTCTAGAACATGGTATGGGAATTAGATAATTTTTTTGGGTAAAATAATTATTTTTAAAAAAATGCATTTTTTCAACCTTTTGATGGTGCACCTAGAATAATTCTAGTTTATGACATGTTTATAAGTTCTATTTGACAATATAAAATTATTCATTGAAATCAGTATATAAAAATTTACTTTGGATAATTTTTTGATATTTTTCTAATATGTTTCTTATTTTAATGAATAGTAAAAATACGCTAAATTTTTCTAAAAAACAACTTTTTTCATCGAGATAATTTATATGGTTAACTTATAATATTGAATGGATTTAATGTATAAATAGAATATATTTTTACCATTTAATATAATGCATGTCATTACCATTATTTTTATATTTAATTCATAGGTAAAAACATTTCAATCTTTGATAGTGTTTTAACTTTTAAAACTCATTTTCATAACAACGGGATTAATTTTAAATTAATTACTACAAATTCATGGTTTTGAATTTTGAAAAATGGATTCCATATTTGGATTCTGTGGTTCCAAATTATTTTTATAGGGTAATTTGTGTTTTTTTTATTATGAATAGTAATTACGGAAACATTTTTTACTATAGTTAAAGGTAAATTAGGTAATTAAGGGTAAAAAAAAGATTATAAAATTACCCTAACTCCTAACAAGATTATATTGGACGAATAAAAGTTGAGCCATATCACCTAAGGGTCATAATAGATTCGTTTAAGGGACTATTGACCATGAAAAGGATATAATTATAATTAAAAACAAAGAAAGTGACAACATGTCACTCTCTTATATCTTATAAGAGTAATAATTTTAATTTATTGATAAACTTCATAAAACATAAAACATGAATAGTTTCCATAAAGATAATAAAATTATCTAAATCATGTGATTTTATTTATAATTTTTAGGGGTTAAATAATTATCATTAATGATGACACTATAGTGATGTTGAAATTATTTTATTGATTGAAATATAAAATAACTTGTTTTAAAAATATTAAAATAAATATTATATGAACTATTTAATGTGATAAAATAATTTTCTATATTAATATGGAATATTAATGATCTATTAAATAATTTTTTTTGAATATATCCTCTGTGTAGATTTTATTTAAATTCAAATACATTAATAGTGTCAAAATTGTCATTATTGGTATTTTATAGAAATAACATATTATAAAATTGTTTAAATATCCCAAAAATATTTAAAAATTATAAAATTAAATTTATATGGTCTAAAATGTCATAAAATATCCAATTATGGAACATTCATAGCACATAAGTATTTATTTATAACAATTTAAAATATAGAATATTATTACCACAAATAAAATTACATAGATTAAATAAGGATAAATCAATTTGATAAGGTTTAAAATAAATTCTAAACAAGACTAAATTTTATTGGTTGATGAGATTAGAACCCTATATCATCTCATATTCTAATTGATTCATTTTTGGAAGTTTTTATGTGGGGATGGAATTTATTATAAATTAATATTTCTTATGTATCCAATGGTGCCCCTCTCCTCCCTTATAAAAGGACACCTCCTCCCTCTCCTCATCACACAAATTTGAGCCTTCAAGATCGGCCAAACCCTGACCATTTAACTTCTTCACTTACATAGAAACTAACTATAGGTCATGGTCTTCTCCAAAGACAAACTTTAGTACCCTTAGAGGAGGTTAAGAGGAGGCGTGTCAAAGAAGAGGTAATCTCTTCTACCGATTCTTTCTAGTTTCGTTATTCTTATACCTCATATTATATATTTTTTTAATTATAAAGTAATAAAATCAGTATATATAACATACTGATATGTTATTATAAATATTATAGGACCCCATTTCACCTTCTATCCATCCTACAAAAAACGAATTTATTGTCCGTGCGTGCGTACAGAATACCGTCTCCACGCCGTGCTATAATCTGTTTTTCCGCCACCACCTTACTTGAATGGGTATAATTGTGTAAATAAATAACAATATATGTTTATCATAAAATCATACTAATTATAATATATTATATCATCCACTCTATTTCCCTTCAATAATAATGGGAATAATATCATCACTCGTGCGTACGTGCGGATTACCGTCTCCACAACGCGATGAGATTCATTCTCCATGATAACATTTAATGAATGATTATAATGTATATATAATTAGTAATAATAATATATATGAAATAGTAATTCTACTATATTTATGTGTATATATATATATATTTCATTTTCTTACTTTCATTCAAGTCAATAAGGAATGGAAAACAGTGTTCATGTGTATGTATGGCCTGCCGTCTCAATTAACGGTATGTTTCATTTAATTTGTCTATCTATTATATATATATATATATATATTTATATACTAAATATAAATGATATATAACTAATTTTTTATTGTCTGGAAGTATGTAAACCATGATATACGTCATAATAATATCAAGAACAACAAGTCCAAACACGTACGATAAATGTAACAAATATTAACCAAAACTTTGCTTTAACATGGAATTGACTAATGAACGGGCAATATAAAGGTCTAAGTGAATCATATATGATATCATAAGAATGAATATTATTAAATAATAATTCAATGTAATTATTTAATTCATTATACAAGTGGTTTAGATACGCACAATGCATATTAGACCTAAGGTATGGGATAATTTTGCAAATCTCATTTTTATCCGAGATTTCTTATACGTAAATATTTATTAGGGTTATGTTTACCATCCATGTCCATGTTTTCTACAAATGATTTCATAAAATATTTACGATTCTTCCATGTATTTTTTAAGTCATTTTTACCCTTTTTTGACTTTTACCACATTGTATGGAAGAAATCATTCCTTTGGTTACCATCTAAGGTACATTTTGACTTTTCTGGAAAAAGTATGAGAAGAACGATTTTTTAACTTATACGGATTTAATAGATTTTTACGGTTTCATAACGCCTTATTTTCATGTATCTTCTTATACAATATTTCATGATTATTATCAAAAAAAATAATTTATTTTAAAATTGAATGGCATTTTAGGAAAAGGAAATGATTTTTAAGAAGAAAGGATAATTTTTTCATGAATTAAGTTAAAGTGTTTTTTCAAAACTATTTCACATATAAGATGAAATTATTTTGTATTATTATGTTTCAAGTATAATGTCTCTATTATTTACATAGTTTGATTTCATATGATGAAATGTTATCCATTTGTTTTATATGGATTACATTCTGATGGGATTAAGTTTAGGAAACCCATTTTATTCTTTAGGTTATGATGAATGATTTATGTTTATTTTGTGGCACAAATAAGAATGATTTCATTATGAGATGTGTGGTACCTATATCACCTTCTTAATGCATTGGGTAATTATTTATATCTAATGAGGTAGACATGGCTTGAACAACAAGTGAATCCAGTTCAGTAATACAGGGCTGGAACGGCAAGTAATCATGGATTAGTAATGGACACTCTCCCACTATGATGGTCTTGGAAGCAATGCCTTGGCTACTATGGAAATAATATCATGAGATTAATGGAATCCAAAATTAAATGTTTTATTCTCAAGATATTTTATCATGATTGATGTTTCACTATGATCTATGCCTTATGTACTATCAAGATGTTTTCCACAACTCAAGATTTTGATATTTAATCATTTATGTTAATGTTTTCTTAAGTTCAAATGTATATGGTTTGTTTTTTTCATGCATACCCTTACTAATAATTTCAGCTCACCCTTTTTATGTTTTCATTTTTTAGGATATAAAAAAAGGCTTTAGGTAAGAAAACAAGAGGGGAAGATCTTTATGGGAGATGTTGAATATCTTTCACCATGATTAGAAGATTGTGTTCCGAGTTTCCAATGAAATAAATCTATTAAGGTACTTGGGTGTCATTTTTTGGTATGTATTAAGTATTCTGCAAATGTAATGTAATTTCCATGCACATCAAGCTTTGGTTCTCTACACCGACTGAGCATGTTGTATGAGTTCTAGCTGTGGAGGCCACTGAGGACTCGAGGTGAGGCAGATTCCCACAAAGTTGAGGGCTGGATAGAGGTGGTGGCTAGAGTTTTCTACCAAGTTGTGACACTAGTAGAGAAGATGGTGATCTTTTCTACTAGTATTTTCTAGTGAGTGACCATGAGGACGGTCTGCATAGTGATGAGTCTTCTGTACATCGACCGTTTCCCGAGATGGTAGTTCTGGTAGTCTTCTTGCTATATCATTGCCCGTTGGATAGTAATTACAACTAGTGGTATCGGTAGAGGACACATGTAGGCTTAGTGACTTACACCTATTTTAGCATCAGATACCCCTCAGGTTCTGAGGTGAGCCAGACCCATAGGCGGCTGAGGAATGGCTTGAGGAGGTGGTTGAGAGATCCCTAGATCTTCTACAGCTTCCACATGATGACATGTCGGTAGCTGAGTGTTCATCATGGCGTCCCGAGTATCCCAAGTACTTGATGGATACAATACAGATAGTGCTTCAGTGCTTGGAACTCTAAGCGAGGTGTCTTCAGGGATATCTGAACCTACACTATTCCCTTATATATTCCTACTTATGTTAGGGTGGTAAAAAGAAACATTGTGGTTGATAGTTCTTTGGCTGAGCGGATACAGCCAATGAATGTTAGTATTGGGAAAGCAAGTGACTGGAACAAGTTACAGAGACTTGGGCATGTAAAATTTTTTAGTAAGAGGATGTGATAGGGATAGATGAATCTGCAAGGCTGCAGACGTGGAAGCACAGCTTGTAGGGCAGTGTGAGGTGGTGTACATTTTGACATGTTACATCTACCCCCCTATATTGTCCCAACAAGGCTCAGGGAGATGGAGGACAGGGGAAGATATTAGCTTCTTTCAGTCAAAGAGTGTGACCCAAGCACTCTAGGAATGATTTGAGGTATGGTCTGTGTCTACTACTAGCTGCCATATCAATTTACATAGGTACCAATCATTCATTCCTTCCACGAATCATTTCCAAGACCTAGAGTTTCTAGTTAAACCGTTAACTTAACCCTTACATCTAGAGATACCATTGGGAGGAGTCTCGATAATCCCACATACACCAATAGTGTGATCTAACCCTTGAGGTGAGAGTTTTAGTTGGAACCTCTTGGTGGCAGCATCGAGGACTTACGATGTTAGTTTAGGTATGGACTAGACATCCATAGTGCATACTCAGAAATATTTTATTAGGAAAAAAGGTTTTTGTTTACCCAAAACATTGGATTGGCGTTTTAATTGGTTGGTGAAAAAGAAAACCCAGGATGTGGAGGATGGGCTCATGCATAGGAGGGTGCATCTGATCACACATGAGTCAGCCAGTCTAACCCTCGTGGCAGCAAGAGTATTGAGTTTTCAGTAGAAGTGGAAGAGTTTGGTGAAATCATTTCAAAAAAAAAATCATGGATTTCTTCGTCAAAGGGAGGGGGACTTCTACATTGGCTGGGTACTACCGATGTTTTGGACCAGACTTCTCTACAGTAGCGACACCCCTGTTAGCTTTGACAATGAAGGAAGATCCTTTCCGATCGATAGAGAAGTGTCAATAGAGCTTTTAGAACATGAGACAGTGTATATGGATAGAGTTTCTCTAGGACTATGACTTTGTGCTAGTCTATACTTCTGGGAAGGGGAACATGGTATCAGATGCACTCATTAGGAGGCCTAAACTACAATTGTTGAGTGAGGTGTCAGAGTAGTTAGTCATGTTATAGATATCCTTCATGAATAAAGATGGAGCATCATACCTCCAGTCTATTACTATCACTCCCCTAATTCTCCAGCATATTCGGGGGGTACAACTTGAGTCATTGACTGTGAGGCCCGACGTACTCAGGTATCCTCAGGACGATATTTTCAATTATTTTCTGAAGGTGCAGAGTTTTTCATCCTCTTCAGAGGATGTTCCATAGTACCGATGGTTTTACATGAGTATGTGTTGAAGGAGTTCTATACATTCCCTTTTAGTGGTACATCCTAGAGTGGTAAAGGTGTACCAGGACATCCGATGACAGTACTGGTTGCCAAGGATGAATAAAGTAGTGGAAATAGTAATATGTTGGAGGAGATGTAGATCCTTGGAGTTTGAGTAGGGATACCATGTCCCCCTACAGGTCTCAATGCTATGAGGATTGCATATTTTTGGTCAGGGTGGAAAACTATCTCCGAGGATCATCAAACCATTTAAGATTCTCACTAGAGTATGCGAGGTGTCTAAATTATAGGCACTTCCACCATAGTTGGAAAATGTAGACAATTTCTTCCACAAATCCTAAAAGTGGAGATACATGCATGACCCATCTCATGCCATCGATCGTGAAGAACTAGACTTAGATGATGGGGTGAAGTTTCCAGAGGTTCCAACAGTGATTGAGGATCAACAAGATCAGGTCTTTACTAGGTGGTTGATTTCTTCTGTGTGCATACGCTGGCAGCGCGGGAACATCAAGGAGAGAACATTGGAGTGTGGGGCTCGGATTCATGCTCAATACCCTATTTTATCTTTTCTACCATTGTATTGGTTTTTGGGGATGTAAAACCCCAAATTTGGAGAATGTAATGTCCCAGAATTTCTGTATATATTTTAATTATATAGAATTATTTCATAACCGTGAAATCTGACGACGCGTGATTTGGAAGTTCGGAGTTCCCAGAATGGTCTTTCAATGTTTTTTTAAACATTTAATAATGTACGTAAGCAGTTTTTCAAAAAAAAGGGGAATAAATCTTAAATAGTTTCCCAAATAAAAAATCTTGAGGGAACCGTTGAGTACAAGATGACGGTTTTACCTTATGCGTGACTTATTTTTGGTCGGCGCGGGCCTCATTTGAGAAAACCCAAAAATGGCATAATTATAAATAAAATAATTATAAATAATTATTTTATTATTCATATTTTTATAACTCACAAATGGTAACTCATATTGAAAATCTGAGACAAACACTGAAATCGTGAGGGAATTCGTTATTTAGGAAGATACTAACATTTTATGGTGCGATCCACTAGTGAATGTTAGTTTGTGGCCTTAAATAAAATAATTATGTGACAAATTATTTTATTGTAAATTCTATTTATTTTAAACTATAAATTGGATTGGAAATATGAGAGTATCGTTGGGTTCATTGGGGTGTGTTCTCCTTAGGAAGAGCCTAACCTTGACAGGCACAAGTCGAGAATGTCTACTATTATTTTTACGAACTTTTTTCCTTCTATGTTCAGTAAATGTATGAGTGGCACTTTTCCACCTTATGAACTAGTCCTCGGATAAAAAATCCAAGGGCATCGTTGAATCCGCAACACCAGTATTCTCTTAAGGGAGGAGTTACATTGACCACACTATGTTGGGAGAAAAAGTAATTTTTTTGGATGTTTAATAGATTAATAACATGTTTTGTTATTTTATATTCTTCCTTTTCTCCAACGTATGAACGATGCTGGCAGGACATGCGACGTGTCAAGATAATAAGAGGATTGACTCTTATTTTTCTATAACTGCAGTGTTGGGATTTTTGGAGGCTCAATAATTAAATGAAAATCATTGATTCACTGAGTGTTTCACACACCTTCGATTCTCCTATTTAGATGAAGCTTGGGGAGGTGTGTTGGCACAGCTTCACCAAGTGACGAAACCCTGGAAAAGTACCACGACTCCAACCACCTAGTGGAAAATACTGGTTCCAACAGGTAGTGATGAGTTCCACCGAGTCACGAATTGACGACAACAATGAAGGACGTTTAGTCGACCATCATCCACAAACATCTCTTACAAGTAGGGGTTTTATATATGTTTGAATTTATTATATTGATTCTGCATATCCTAAATTCACGAAGATGATGGGAAAATTAACGTGGTCATCATCCCGCACATAAACACGCTACTTTTTCGTACGTTCTTCATAGGTTATTAGTTCATTCTTCAAAGCCTAATATTTATTGAAACTGGAAACGCAATGTTTTTTCGAGCGTGACATATGGACACGGAGCCCTTGACCCAAGTATCGCGATTATGAGATAGTTTTATTTTTCGAGATTGGAACGAATCCGTAATAGCACGTAGAAGGAGGCGGCGGCCGACACCCAGCTAGCCATGAGGAAGGAATCGAGGCGCGTGCCCGCACTGCCGGATAATGAAGAAACTGTGACCCATCAGTCGTGGTGGGTTAGGGGGCGGCTGGCCTCTGGCTGGCCTCTTTAAGTAGAGACCATGCAAATCCACACCGCCGGTGGAACATGAGGTTGCAGCTGCATGGCTGTGGTGGATGTAGGAGGTCGGCTGACACCCAGTGGGCTGTAGGTGGAGCAGTGACGCGCCTCTCCACCGCAGGGAGGAGAGACGTTCGGCCAATACGACAAGACGCGGCGAACCGAGAGCGACTATTGGGTGATCACGCATGCTTGCAGGGAGACTGAACGGCCATCAGTCTATTCTGAATACCAGGGTGGTGTCGTCCCCCTGGTCGTGGTTCGGGCGTACCGCACTAACATGAATCCCCCAGCGGACCGCACCCAGTGGGCCACTTCAGCGGGCTGCGCACAGCGCCTGTCGGGCCACGCCTAACGGGCCGGGTGAGGCCACCCCTTCACGGGCTGGGCCAGACCACAACCCAATGAGCCTGGACCATCGAGCCCCAGACCAACAAGGCCCGACTGGGATAGGGACGGGTCGACTTGGACCGAGTTGGGTCAGCAAAGGTCGGGTCATCCGACCGGGTCAGACCGTTCCCGAGCCCACCCATACACATTTTTACCTTTTCAGCCATAACATGTGACCCCTGTTTTTATTTGAAAAACCCTCTACCGTGCCAAAATCATAGGATCAAGATGTTCTTATTGGAATACTCCACATGAGTTTTGGATAATGTTGGAGTGTGGCTGGGATGGATCGTACCCTTAATCCAACCAGGCCCTCAGAGAAGAATCACTAATAACATACAGGTCGTGCATCTGATTGACGGGACATCTATTGAATTGTGTCCCTTTTGACATGATAGATCAGCGGGATACTTCTACATGGAACTTCAGGGTGGTTGAGTTAGGAACGATGGCTTGGGGAGCGGTTCTCCCTAGCGTGCTACATACCGAACCCTACGAATGGGTGAGACTTGACGACTGCTGACCATTTTTACTAGGAGTGACTCAACAGGACCAATGGGGAGTGCCTATTTGTTTGAAGGAAGATCCACAGTGGGGAGTGACTATGTGGGATGCGATAGACCCACGGTACTCGACAGGAAAAGTACCTTTGCAGGCCACGAGGGGAAGCGCCTCTCGGTGATGGGGCAAACCCACAGTGGGGAGCGCCCCTGTGTGACAAGACAGACCCATGAAACTCAATAGGATGAGTACCATAGTATTCCATGGTCAGTGGGAAGTGCCTCTGCGTTACAAAACAGACCCACTATACCCCATAGAGTAGGTGTTCTCCAGCAGCTGTGGTGTTCGACCATGTGACTGCGGAAGTTGCTTGTTACTATCCCTAGAGAATCATGTGGCTTGATTTCATCTTTCATACAGATCCTGTGAGGGTCATACCCTGCATGGGTCAGTTCTCAGTGATCATGTTTGGTTTAGATCATAAAGATCATGTGTGGGTAACACTTAGAGATCCTGTGTGGGTCAGCGCATAACGATCATGTGTGCGTCATACCCTTTGTTGGTCTACGCTCAACGATCCTTTGTGGGTCAGTTCATACTGATCTTGTTTGTGTCATATCCTTTGTGGGTCAGCTTAGGTTAGTAACTATTGATCATGGGTGGGTCAGACTTTGTATGGTCATTAGCAGTGCCTCTTGATAGAATAAGATGATATAGCTTCAGAACTAATCATCTATACTTCTATAATCCACTAATACCGGGTTTGAGATGAGACTCTTTGTGAGTTGGTTTTACTTTTTTCTTGTTATTGTGGTTAACTTTGTGGTATTACCTATGTGGTACTTCTATTTTATTGGTTTTACCTATGTGGTACATTTACCTACGTGGTGTTACCTGTGTGGTATTTCTACTTTCATGGTGTTACTTGTTTGGTACTTCTACCTTTGTGGTGTTATGTGTGTGGTACTTCTACCTTTTTTGTTTTACATGTGTGGTACTTCCACCATAGTGGTGATACCTTTGTGGTTTTTCTACCTTCTTGTTGGTACTTTTGTTGTATTTATACCTTTTTGGTGTCACCATTATTGTATTCCTCCCACATGTATGAGATGAGTATATATTGATGACTTAAGTATATGTATGGGAATATACCTAAGTAATGTTGATGTCTATCTTTGTAGTTTTCACTTTATGGTTCTCTAGGAGACCTAAAAGGGTCTCATGGTCCCACCTTTTTATCGTTATACTCATCCCTGAATGGGGTTCTTCCGCACCTTGTTGTGTCTTGTGCAAACGGCATGTAGCTGAGCTGAGACTTGAGGGAGCCAAGACCAGGTAGAACACAGAGGAGGCGGGCTGGCGTGGGGTGATGTGGGGATGATCTATACCTACCCATCAGGCAAATAGTTTCTGAGATGAGACATGATGAAGCCAGGACCAGGTGGTACACCGAGGAGACATGCTGATGTGGAGTGTTTTGGAGATGATATGTACCTACACTTTAGGTTGGATCTTTGGTGATTGATCCATGAGCTATTTTGTGATTTCAGTTGTACTTGTACTTTTAAATTTGGTCTTTTATTTCGTGCCTTTTAACATTCATCACACTTTTACATTAAATTTTATATTGTGCTCGTATTCATCATTGTGCATGGTTGTGTAATTTTATAGGTTATAAAGGAAATGCCTTCCCGGTTAGGGAAATATTCCTTTCGGTGCTAGTCGCCAGCCCCTGGATTATGGAATGAGGGCCTGGGGTAGTCACGACACAGGACCCAGGGGACGGGTCGTGACATTAGGGTATAGATATATACAACATAACCTGATGAAAAATGGATGTTTAGGGAAAACCCATTATCTTATATCATAAATTATTTTTCCCTTGATGATAATTTCAATGATAATCAAATTAAATTCATTAATTAATTAACTCGGAATCTATTTTAAATTTAATTTAATTAATATAATTTTATGTATTTCATTTATTATCTATTTGATGAGTTATATGACATAATATTATCATTTATAAGTGCTTTTTCATTATTTACTTGATCATTTTTCTTGTATATGAGTATGGAATTTTCTTTAAAATGGGAATATATATCCATAATTGATGATATATGTTATTAATGAAAATATTATCGATTAAATTATCATATAATTCATCTAGTTATTTTGGATGAGGATGAATTATTAGATAATACATTAATGATAATTTGATAGATTATTTGGGTTGTTCCTGGATCATCACCAATGAATTCTATTTTATTATTTAATATCAAGAAAATATATTTGTTATAGAAAATTAAATAGGCTATAATAAATATATTATAAGATTTATTAACCATAAAAATGTGTTTATGACCATCCTTGACTGTGGTAATGGCTGTTGAAAACATTTTAATCAATGAATTTGGTAAATTAACATGTCATAAATGATGTTTTCAGTTCTAGTACAAGAGTATTGGGGAGCGAAATGATCATGTATTATTTAATTATAATAAAAAATTACATTATAATAAATGTACAAGATTTATCAACCTATTTTTATGAGGGGAGGTGATGATTGAATAAGAAATGAAAATAACATGAAATGTAATTAAAAGAAAAGAAATCAAATTTTACCTCTTGAATAAATCTACTTGAGAACATCTAAAAGTTTTTGGTTTTGATATTTTTTTGAAATAAAAGGCTTTTAGACATGAGATATGGTAATGGGAAGATATTTGAAAATAGTTTTTACATGTCTTAGAGCTTCAGTATTGTATGGAGAAGAGGTGGTGTTAGGTGGTATTTGTAGGGGAGGAGATGCGTGTCTTTTCAATATTTTATTCATTAGTTTGTTATTTTCGCTCAAGACTATGAAGAGATTGATAATTATATGTATATATATTAAAATAATTGATGATTTTTTGATATTATGTGGTAAAATCATCCATACATCATATTGGACTTAATAAATCACGTATAAAGCTTTTATTATAAATTATCATATTTTGCATTTTAGCAACAATTGATGAATTTTTGAATAATCCAAAAAATATAACATAACCATTTATTAAAATTCATAATTAAAAAATTGACACCATTTTATGAGAAATAATATTTTCAATATGAAAAATTAAATATTTAATAAAAATAATAATTTAATTGGACGATACCAATTTTAAAACATTAATTTATTATAGAACACCATGAAAAATTATATAAGGTATCATATAATTATCTTATAATCATTATAAAAAATATATTAATTTATTAATAAATTATAATGAAATAATTTTTTATAACATTATATTAATCATAAATTTGGAAATAAAATACCCAAAGGGTACATCTCAGTTGGTAGCTGCTCCTGTGGGTCTCGGCGAGCTGTCGAGTTTGAGTCTCGCCGAGTTCATCCCTGTCTTACTTGTTTCCTGATTTACATTGTACTGTATCCCCTTCCCCAAATAAATTGTGGCTTCTCCCTCAACATTTATATTTGAAAATAAAATCTAATGTTCTATAAAAAATCTTGAATAATAATTTCAATAATATTATTTACTTAATATATGAGATATTTATATCATTTTTTAATATATAAGATGAATTTATTTAATTATTCTTTAATAGGTGAGGTTACTATAATATTTTCTTGCTTACTTATTAATAAGGTTCATATTTCTATTCCATATATCATGATATAATTTCATTATTATAGGTTCTTTAACTTTTCATATTATTTCATTCATTCAGAATTTATAATGTTCGTATTGAATTCTCTATGTGATTATTATGTTATTTATAATATATATCCTAATTGTAAGAAATGGGTTTTCATTGATAATATTTTTTGTCATTATATTTCACCCTTATCAAATTTCACAATTGAAATTTCAGTTTATATACTATGATGAAAACAAGTGAGGGTACATCTCCTTAATTACCTCATCTGGTTCCATTGTTGCCTCTTAGTACATATTGATTTTCAATAGTACTTTTTCCAAATGATTGGTCATGTTGCATATAATTTTCTCAACATTCCAAGATTTTCAAGGGATGCTCATCGTAATAGAGATCACTTTCCATCTATACCACCTATGAACTCATAACATGTGAGGGATATGGTATCTACTACCTCAAGAATGATATATGGAATATTTTATATACTTGAGACATAGTTGGTAGTTGTTCAAGATGACAGTCTACATCCATAAGAGGATCATGAATCTCGACGGGTTTGATGTACCTGGGACATAGGTTTCCTCTCTTCCCAAATCTCATGTTAATTTAATGTGGAGATATATAGAGGAATACAATATCTCCATCCTTAAACGCAAGGTATCACCGATGATTATCAACATAGATCTTCTATCAATATTGGGATACCTTGTTGTGATGGTGAATGGTTTTCAATTTTTCAACTATTTATTATACAATTTTCAGTACTATAAGCTTATGTTACCTTAAATCCACTCAAAATTATTGTGTTTTTATTCTTTTCTCCTAATGGGATTCATATGGATATATTTTTATGGTCATGTTGGAAGTACTATTTTAGTAGATTTCATCCAGAGGTAGATGCTGGTCACATCCTCCCCGAAGTCAATAGAGTATTCTATCAACATGTATTCCAGTGTCGGAACTGTCAGCTCATATTGGCCATTAGTATGAAGATGTTAACCCACCTTAAAGTCTAACTTTGTGTTTTGAGAAAATTGGAGACTTTTTCAGAACATGAAGGGGAATCTCAGAAACTTGTCAGATACAATCGATAATGGTACTCCATGAAAATTTACCACTTCTCTTATGTATACCCATGAAATTTGATCTAGTGATAATTCATCTTAAATTACGATAATGCAAGTTCTACTTTGTGAGATGATCCAAAACAACCCATATAGAATTATTTGATCTAGATTTATTCTATTGTATCATGAAAAATTCCATGGTGATGTTCACTAATTTCCATGTTGGTATGTGTAATGGTCACATTATCCGCTTTGAATTTTTTCATTCAGCCATTATTTTATGACATACTAGGTGATTTTATGTATGTTCAAAAATTTCATTCCTTATATTGTCAACCAATAGTTCTATCTAATATCTCGATACATCTTTTCACTCAGTGAGTGAACATGGAATGTTGAGTTTTGTGTGTCATTCATCAGCTCCTTCTTTATTTGTATATTGTATGGTACACATAATCATGACCAAAATACCGTGACTCCATCCCCATCAATTTGGATATTATAGGAACTATCATTCCTATAACGTTCAAACATCTTCTACATTTTCACTTTTTCACGTTAATAATTATTTATTTCTTCATGTTGGATGGTTGGGATATCATATAAGAAAGGATTGAGGATGATCATTAATTCATGATTCCCATGTCCATCCTCATTGGATCTAAGAATGTTAGATCCTTTTCAGTTATAAAATAAACAATGTTAAAGGATCATTTCTACATAGACTATCTACAACATTATTTTCATCACATGGATTTTATTAGATGGTGCATTAATAATATAATATGGGATCTAACCATATTCAAAAGAATATATTATGCTCTTCATATTTGAATATATACATGTTGGCCTCATAGATTCGGTATATAACTCACAATTCTCCGCACAGAGATAATGCCGCCATATTTTCAACACAAAGATCACAACTGAAAACTCCAAATGAAGTGTAGAATAGTTTTTCTAAAGAATTGTTTTTTCTAGAGTTTTAGGATATCAATTTATCATTTTTCATTAGTACACAACATAATAACTTCTTTGAAGCATCTACGTACACCATAATGAGTTTCCCACTTTTTTGTAGAGTGAGCATAAGTACAATGATAAACCTATTTTCAACACACTGATTTAGTATTTACATTTAAAGGTCCACACAATCATTTATACAATAGAATCCATCAATTTCAGTGAGTTTGAAAGCCATGATAATTTCTCCCATATTGTCTATAATACCCAAAAAGACCATTGAAGCTATGGATCTATGTTATAAATGTAGTTCTGGTCCAATAATCAATTACCATTGTTTTGGAAGGGTCCACATATATTTATTTTCTAGTGATAAAATTAACCAATAATGATACTTCATCTATCCACAACTAAAAATTAATGTACTTTTCATATTTATTATCACTTCACAATGTCCTTAGCATAGTATTCAAATGCTGCTCATGTTCCTCCTTGTTCTAAGAGTATATTAGAACATCATGATTAAAAACATCTAAAAATTTGTTGAGGCAATATATAAAGTATCTATTCATTAATTCCATAAATATTTTTAGGGAATAAAAGAGTCTGAAGGGAATAACTAGGAACCCATTGGGTCTATAAATCATTTAATAGGTAGTCTTGTGAATTTCTTCCTTCCTGACATTTAATTGATGAAATGCTGACCAAATATAAAACATAAGGAAATACATGTCCCCATGTAGTTGATCAAACAAGTCATATGTCTTTGAAAGTGGATACATGTTCCTCATCATGGCATTATTGAGCTCATGATTATTAATTATTAGGTTCAGTTATATATCCATTGTCTTTACCAATTGGACTAGTGCACCCCATGGCGATGCACTCGGGTTTATAAAATCTTTCTCCATATTATCTTTTAACTACATATTTAGTTATTCTAGATGAATAGTTTACATTATTTAAGGTGTATCTGATATAAATAGATATCCATGAACATTTACAATTGATAACTAATCCTCTCTCTCATGGGGAAAACCATGAAATTTTTTAGGGAATACATTTATGTAGTCCCACATAATGGGAATGTGTTTGAGCCCGACTCCCTCCATTGTCTGAAGAATTTGATAAATATATTATATCACTTATGGAAATAATATCAAAAATATTGATTATCATTATAATGTTGAATCATACTCTTCCTCAAATTTATACATAATTGGTGGATACATTAGGATGTGAAGTGTGATCTCCTTTTCTAGACTATTTATGTTTTCTTTATATAAATATATCCAATATATTCCAAATATATCCTATAACTCCACCAATGGAAGTAATACAATATTTAATGGGAGGTTTAGTCCAAAATGATAATTTGGGATGAGTTATATACTTTTGATGCAATAATTTCCACAATAAGTGTTCTCACCGATAACTCAACATCCATATTTTGAGGTTGTTTGTGAATAGTTCTATTAAACATGAATCATAAGAAAGAATGTGTTGAAATAGAATATAATATTATAATCTATATTATTGAATGAATAACCAATATACCTGTCACCACATCATTTTCGGGATAAACCTTAGAAATAGTGACTTAATATTACATCCCTCTATTCCAAGGGGGTTTTTGTTTTTCATTTCCTCCAACAACTATTGGCTTAGGGAAATGAATTGCATAAAATCCAAATTACATGAAATTGAAACACATCACAATAGGTTCTGTCATTATCTAATATATACTTTCATTAGCCTCATTAGTGAGATTCTTCATATCCCATGGGATTTTATTATCTGTATTCTCTTATCTTCTACATTTTAGGTATCTCTTGGATCCCTTAAATAAATTTCTAAGATTATTCATCCCACCATTTTGACATGTCAGATTCAATCTCATCATTACATCATGGGATTTATGTGTTAATCCAACCATATTGAACACTATTTTCCTCATTTTCCCCCTGATCCATGAAACCATTGAGAGTATCTGATCTCCATTTCAACCTTAAGGGCCCAAGAAACAATTTCCTCCTAGTTGTAAAAGTATCGAATAACAAAAACAATTCATAGACTCAGACATAATCCATTAAATGTGTTACCAACCTTTCATTTGGGGTTCAGGATATGATAGAGGTATATCTTGAAAGACTTGTGATGTTTTCTTCACAAACCCTGACATACTTGTCTTCAATTTTTTTTTCTGAGGAACTCCCCTTTTATTTTAGGACAATGGGATTGATAAAAAATATTTATTTTAAAATATTTTCTTCCAACCTTCCAATTCCATGAAATAAATTTCCAACATGGACACTGTTTTTAGTATATGTTTTGACCACTGATTTTCTTCCCCATGAAAATGATATACTGACAGAAATTATTTTTCTTCATCTGATCATTGCAGGATAGAGAAAATATTCTCAATGAACATAATCCATTGTTCTGCGGGGAGGGGATCAGAATATCCACAAAACATGGTACTCGTTCGTTCATATGGGATTTGAACACTACTTGTTCATTCATAGTAGAAGGGGTGTTCAAGAAGAATAATGTTATTATTTGTAACTTGATCTAGTTTTGGAATTACTTTCTGGATGATTTATACACCTTATCCAATCATATTTGTAATATCATTTAGAAAATAAAAACATTTATAATCACATTCATTGAGGGAATGGGTTCTTATATTTCCATCAATTAACTATGAAAAATAATTTACAGTTTTGGTTCAAGTATATATAACTAAAAAGTAGAAAATATAAAACATTAGACATAGATGGATAAACATGTAAATGAAAATTATATCCTAACTTTTTATACCCTATGTTTTAGTATGGGTTATACATGGTGATTGAATTATACCTAGGGATCCTACTAATGCGATCTAGTCCTAATCACATGAAATAACGCAATATTTCTTAATTACCAAATATAACGGTCTGGAATTTTTTCTAGTGGACTATAATTGTAACCAATCAAAGAACTCCATGGAAGCCTGCAACTCTTATCTAGGAAACAACACAATCCCTAGAGGAAGCCTTTACCCATGATGCCTTATGGCAGATATCCATTCAACGTCCAATGATATGATATGGGAGTTCCCAAGGATCAGATTCCTTCATTTTATATGATACCAACTATAATAACCCTAGTGGTTGACGTGTATTATTAAATTATTTCAATCAAAATTGACCATCAAAAACAACAAAGGGTCATATAGTATATTATATTTGGATGATTATATAAATAATATGAAAATATGAATATAAAATAAAAAAATATTTTATTTAATATCCATAATGATCTTCAATAAATCACTAAGATCTTTTAGTTGTATAGGATTACCTAGAGAATACCGGAACAAAAGGGTTGAGCAAAAATTATTGTATGGGAATAATCATAGTAATAAAACATAATACACGGGTTAGAAAGAATAACAAGATGACATAATGTCATGTAACATGAATAAATATAAGTAATAATGGCATGTATAACATAGAAAAACATAACCATGAAATAATAGTAATTTGGAAACATCATATAACAAGAAAGAAAAAAAGATTCTTTCTAAATACCATGGCTAAACCATATAGTGGACAATGTTCCATAAAGGAATTAGGTTCACTCATTATCCCAATATGACATCACATGAGACTAAAAAATAACCAATAAACGAGATCTCTATCATGGTTCACCCATCATAACATGTTCACGCATATGTGTTCAACATTATGAATCAAGCATAAAGGTTTCCCATGTAAATATTTTGGGATCATAATCATATCATAAACTTTATCAGAAAAGAAATATCATGACGATGTCCACGAATTAATGGTGTTAAATAGTACATGGAAATTTATATAGTAAAAAAGGACATGATTAAGATAAATTATATCCAATATAAGTTAAAAAATAAAAAAATGGCATTTATATATCTTTTAAAATGAAACATTTTAGTGGGATGAAGGACGACGCTAAAGATCATTAGTCGCAAAAAATGGAATATTAGTTTTACTAAATGATGAAATGAAAAGGTGGTTTTTATTGATAAAATGTGATATATTATTAAAATATTTTTTTCTATTAATATATTGTGGATGGTACATAAAATGGGTATGTAATATGAATGATTTGTTTAATCAGGCTTGCTTATCCAAAAAAATAGAAAATTGAAGTTAATTAAATAATGTATACCCATAAAAAATAAGGATGAAATGATCTGGATACATGAGTCTGGAACATATAAATTGAATATAAATAATTATATAAAATTTAAAAAATATTACATTATTCTAATTAATGAGAATGAATAACCTAAAGGAAAAAATGGTTGATGAGGGAGAAACAATTAACTTACATCTGAAAGTGTTCTGCACATGATCGTAATGACATAGATAATGAAATTAATTCCATTAATTAATTAATTAAAAATATTTTATACATTTATTTTATATATTATAATTTAAATAAGTTGATTTAGGGTATTTTTTTGTGTTATTATATATAATTTTAACAAAAATAGTGTCTGTTTTCATGGTTTTCATGATCAATTCACTTATATAATAGTATGAATGGTCATATAATATGGGAATATAAATAGAGAATTAATGATATAGGTCATTAATGAACATAAAGTTGATTAAATGGTAATATAAGTCATTTGGTTGTTTAGGGTGAGGATTAATCATTGGATAAAATCCTAGTGATAATCATTTAGATTTTTTTGTGGGTTTTTTATCTTCAAAAACTAGTTTTGATTTATTAATTAATATCATGAAAAGATCATGAATATGTAACATTATATAGGTTTTAAAACATAAATTTTAATCTTTTATAACCATAAAATGTCTATTATTATCATATTTAAAATAGGTAATGTAAATTGAAAACATTTTCATCCTAGAATGTTATAAATGAACACATCACAGATGATGTGTTCATTTTTAGTACAATAGGAGAGTGAAAAGAAATGTTGATGGAATATTACATTATCAGAATAAAATTTATATAAACATATTTTAATGTAGTTATAATAAAATTTAAAATAGGGAGTGTGAGAATAAAATAAGAAAATTAATGACTATTAAAAAAATTAAATGAAAAGAAAGAGTATTTTACCTCTTGAATCCTTATTCTTGAGAAGATTCGTAAGGGGGTGGGTTTAAGTTTATTTTATACCAATCGATAAAGGACATATGAAAGGGTATTGGGATGATACGTTTTGATGAATTTTGATAAGGATAAAATATTTAGAGATGTGCAGATAATAGTGGGTGACGTGTGACACCACAAGTTTTTACGGACCTCCTTTGGAATAAATTAAATTTCATTAACATATTTCAATGCACTAACTAAAAAATTCCATTAAAATGGAAAATAATTTTTATACATAAAATAATAATTACATTGTGTATGTTACATGGAACATCAACTTGGAATATGTATCATTGATCATTGACTTGTCATACGTTACATACACCACCAATGATTCTAAGAAACGCCATTTGGTTTTATAATTATTCAAGTAAGAGAATTATATCCCCTATATTAGAAATAGTTATACTAATATTATTAAATATATTGAAAATAATTTTTAATAATTCTCTTATAAAAATAAATCATATTGATAATGAATGATATGTTTTTGTTGTTAAATTTATTTTATGATTAAAATTTTTTTTCACGAATTAAATGATTTAAGTGTTAATCTATGAAAAATAATATATGTTATTTATTGAATCATTTAGAAAATGAATTTTCTAAAATAATTTTCATTATATAATTTATATTTTCAAATTTATCAATAGGTGACTTTTTTTAATTTTCTCGGAAACTTCATCCTTCAATGAATTGTGAAAATAACCGATTTTAATTAAAAACATATTTTGTTTATAATTTATTTGTAAAGCTAAATAATATTTTAATTTTTCCTAAAAGATTATCTATATTATAATGTTATAAATTAATCTAATTTTGGTAATTCGAACCAATTTTACAACATATTTCGATATAAAATATAGAAAACTATTGATCATTTTTACATTAAAGACCCATATTGTCGACCTGACTGTTGGATTATTATTAAATTAATTTACACCACTTGTATTATTTGAATTTATAAAAAATGATTCCTTATTTTTAATAATAATAATTTATAAATTCTAGTAAGGTCAAATGTGTTTTTGAACAAACATATTCGTGAAAGAAATTATAATTAATTACATTGATTAAGGTAAAATTAATCTAAACCAAAGAATACACCATAAATTTATTATAAAAAATAACATTTAAAACATTCCATAAACAAATTTATTTAAATTACTATCCATTAAAATTAAATTATTTTTTTTGTATGACTTTTATTAGGTAAAAATTTGGGTACACCTAACATGTTCTGTACAAAATCCAAGTGAGTCTTTTCCCTTATCTATAACAGGCCACCACTTCTCCCTATTCATCACATATCTCATGACACATTTGTTAATAAAATAAGTGAGCAATAAACTTCCAATAATCCCTCACTGACTCTAATAATATTCCCCTTGGATTGAAATCTATCCAATTATTCCTTTTTGCACAATGCAAAAATTGTTACCTGATTAATATGTAACATGTTATCTAAATTTCCATTCATTTATTTACATTTCACATCCACTAAAATATATTTCCTTCATGCCTGTATAATAACACAATTATCTTAAATATACTATTATGTGTTTTATTATATTTATTAAACCTAAACATACACACATGTCCATCTAATGGGAAATGAACACAATAGTTCCATGTACTGTGAACTACCACCACACAAATCAATGAATGTTCATTTTTATTATTAAATACTATCATACTCAAAATTATTATGGAAAATATATTTTATTTTTATATATTATATATATTATTTATTTAATCATATTTTTTTTGATGCAAATCCTTTTACATTCCATTTTTTTAATATATAATAATTTTAATTTGATGAAGTGTGGACTACCGCCCCCTCAATGCATTATAATTAATTTACATAGTATAATGAATGTATTTAGGATAGGTTTAGTGAAAATATATGTTATATATAACATTATAATGATACTATTATTATATTATATACATATATAAATATAGTGCATTTTACTTCTTTCTATTAATATGAAAACAAAAACGGAGACAATGTTCATGAGTATGTATGACATACAGTCTCCATGAACAATGTTTACAATTTTAAATTTATATATCATATATATTATTAATATAAACATATTATTAATATAAATTTTATTTATATTAAGGTTTACATTTTGGAATCATGATACATATATAATGACCGAATATATAATAAATTATGAAACATGTGAGGAACACATCGAATGTTATCCGAAGTGAAACCTTAAAATAAGACGTTTAACATGTGGGTAGTTTAAAGTCATTATAAAACCATATATTTAATTTAATATAAAAAAATGTCAAATTATAATATTTAATGTAAATTTATATTTATTATATATGTTTTCTGAACGAGTTTGATGAGACTAAAGACACAAAGAAAGGGGATGTCATCTCACTATTCATTTTTATGAGATTCATGCGTTAATCAATACCCAACACTTATTTATAGAATATATACATTCGATGAATATAATATATATAAATCATACAAAAAATTAATTATAATTTACATATCTATTTTATGATCATTAATTCCTGGGATTTTTGTTCCAATTTTTTCCAAATCAGTAAAATAGTTTTGTCTTAATTTGTCTCCCTTGAGACACATGTTATTTACTGCACATATCCTAGTTATCAGATGTTTATAAATTCATTTTACATGTTATATCATGAATATAAATATTTTCATGATATTTTAATCTTAATTTTTATTCATTTTCTTACATGGAGATAATGCCCCCATGTGACAATGTTGTAAGTGTTTGTCGGAATAATCTCATCATTTTTGAAGGTTGTTTATGTTTTTTATTAATTTAATGAACTATCGTGATACATATCTAAATAATTATCATGTTCATCCTTATAATCTATTTATTCAAGATATATACATGTATTAGTGTCATTCATCAACTATTTTTTTCATATGAATATTTTTTTTGTGAAATATGATCATCCCTCTCTCCGATTAGAAATCTATTGTATTGAAAACCCATGTATTAAAAATGATTTATTATAATATTTGATTCCCATTTTCATGGAAAAAAATAATTTAGAATTTTTTTTTCTTTTAATTGATTCCTTTTGTTTCAAATAAAATTTCAAAGTAAAAAGATTTAAAATGGTTTTATGTTTTAAAACAGGTTTCCAAAAGCTGAAGCGATATTACCCTTATGAATTGTTATACATTTTTTTTTCAAAAAACATTTCCCATCTAGATAACATCCATTGGTGTTACTCATTCTTTTATGGAGAAATTTTTCAATGATTCCATTCATATTTTCTATTACAATGGATTATTATTTGAATGAATGATTTTGATGAATGTAATTTCTCATTTACATGAAATATTCTTTTGAGACCTATTTCTTTTCATGGGGTATTTTTATGTGGAAATCATTATGAAATTTGTATTTTTTTTGTTAGGATATTATACAATTACATGTTTATAACTCCCATTTGATTTTATGAGTTATGATATGATTATTTTTGATGTTGTGATATATGTATGTATGATATAATTATGAAATTTTTGGGACCTTTATCACCCTCATATGCATTGGGAAATCATTAATTTCTCCTGAGATAGAAAAATATAATATTGGTAATGAACATTTACTACTAGTATGGCCATGGTATAGAAGCATAACTACCATAATGGAATAAGGAGTGAACTCATGCTACCATGATGGACATGAGGGTAAACCATGACTACTAATATGATATGTGGAGTTTTCCCCTACTACCAATATAGACTTAAATGTGATTACTTTTCTACTATGGAAATCATATTATATATTCTTATGTGTACTAAATAGTTCAATTTTTTTATTCCTTTTTATTATTTTATGTTATATGTTCTTCATTTCATTGTGAATGAGGTCTTATAAAATAACGAGATTTATGACAAGATTCAAGTATATGATCTTTGATATGATGGTTATGTTCATCTATTTAAACTATCATGTTCACATACCATTATGGTAATGGTTATACATTCATATCTACCTTATTTTCCATTATTGTGCTTTTTAGCTCACCGGTTTTTATGTTTCCTTCCCTATTTCATGAAGATATGTATTATGTTTTATGTGTCTAAGATGGTTTCTTGTAATGAAGAACATTGAGGTAGATAATGTAGCTCCCTTATGTATTAGTATTTATTCGTCCATGTTTCTAGTGGAACTAGACTAGTATTGTCTTTAGGCATCTATTTGTATCAGGTTTTACATATTTCTCAAATTGTATGTAATGATAATGTTTGAAAAGATAGGGTTTCTATAGTTGGTATCAAGGAAAATTTTAATTAAGAGTTGGAATCTAGGATGATAAAACCATATTGAGTAGCCTAAGGGCATGTTTTGGGATATTTATAGGGATAAGAAAAATATAATAAGTTGTTTTGTAATATTGTTAAATTATAATGTTTGTGGTTTCTTAATAATACCTCTCTTCCTTGATATTACTTGTGGATGTGGATCTAGCATAGATGCACCTTGGGGTAACATCCATGAAAAGTGTTTTGGGAATGATTAGTGGAAATATGGTATGATAAAATAGGCCTTTCTACACATTTGTTTTTAAAATGTCGAGGGATATGCCTTGTAAATTAAAAAACTCTTCATGAACCATCACAATGGATTTAAATTATGTTTGAATGTAAATAACATAGAATAAACCTAAGGTGCCAATGATTAAGTAAGGGGACATTTTCTAGATGTCCTATAAGCAAATTTTCATGATTATGGGTTTCCTTAGTATGATAATCGTTTCTAACTATATTATTTTTTATTTTAGTCAATGGGTGGAACCTGCAAAGCGTTGGGTGATTGAAAAAAATACTGCAACAATTGCCCTCCTAGAAAAATAAATTCAATAGGATAATGAATGTAAAAACACTTTTCAACGCTCACACATAAGTTTCATGATATTAATCATGGTTGAAATCTAAATGATAATAGGATAGAATAATATACTATTGATTATTTAATGAAGCAACGATCAACTTATTTCATATGGTCACCTGATCCAATTGTTTCTGTACAACTGATCAGTAATAATAATAAAATACTCTCTATTTTCATGTGTTTGTATCATGAGAATGTCATCATAGTTTTTATGGGTTAGAAGATGAATCATACTAGTGGTGGACACCAATCATGTATATATGGAAATAAAATGATACTGAATACATGTATTGGGAAAACTTTAGGATCTATTTTTCAATAAGTTCCTTTTCTCAGATTATCCATACCATGAACTAGAAAGAGTCCCATGAGTTGAAGAAAATGGATAATGAATCAGTTGGTAACTACATGGAAAATTTCATGAGACATGTGATGCACACATCTTGAATTATCATCCAATCTGAATGTAAAGATGATAGGATCTTTAGGGGATTAAGGACAAGACATAATGTGGTGTTTCCTATAAGAGTCATTAGTAGATATGAAGATATTGTGCTGTGTACAATCAAGTATAAAATTGAGGATGTTGTCACATAACAATATAATGGATTTGAAAAAATTATGAAGATGGAGTTTAATGTAAAAGATTAAAATCATGAAGAGAATAAGATGAGCTTCCCTTTATACTATATCTGTGGGAAGTGGTATGGATGAAATTTCATTAAGGGATCAATAAATGTTTTTGTGGGTATGGGAAAGACATCATGATTTTAATGTTTTATCTAAGGGTAAGAGGTTATCTAATGTTGTGACTAGGAAAAAAACATTATAGAATGCACCTCACATAATTCAGTGCTACAAGTGTGAGGAGAACACCCATTATACTAGTCACTACAAAAAACTTAAGGTATGGTGATGATGATCGACATCAGTAATATCATAAGATGAGGGATAAAGGGAAATAATCATGTAATATTTTGTAGGTGGCGTGTGATAATGACATAATGGGTGGTACACATACCATCCACTCTAGAGCTATTAATATCATATTTGATTATGGATCTTCCCACTCATTCATATCTAAATAATTTTTTAAGGGTGTTATGATTCAACCAAAATAATTAGAAATGGTATTAGTAGTGAAAACACCAAATGGTATAATGAATTATAATCTGGTCTATGATTCCCCTCCATTTTTTTTATGGTGATTCCAGCAAATATTTTCAATCATCCCTTAGATGAATTTGATGTCATCAAAGGGATGTATTGGAACTCTCTATACAAATACAACATCAATTAACAGGGAAGGGATGTTAAAATTGATATTCCAAACCCTCCAATAATCAGTTGTCCATGTGATTATAAGTATGAACATCCTGTGGATATTACACCTAGTGTATGTGTCTTAATTTTAATTCAAAATGGTTGTTTATCTATAATGTTTAGGGATAGAATAGACTTCCACAAAAAAGATATGTTGAGTTCTCAATAGAACTCATATCTTATTCCACACCAATTTCATTGAATCATTATATGAAAGTTCTAATTGAGCTGTATTAATTAAATATTATATACATTAAAAACATGATAAGGGAATTTATGTTTCCATATGCATCACATTGGGGTACTATAGTGGTTTTTTGTGATATATAATGATGTATCAATGGGTAAATTCATTTATTATTAAGAGTTGAATACGATCATGATCAATTTTATGTATCCTCTACCATATATTGATGACTTTTTAGATCTTGTGGGTGGAGCTCAATAGATTACCAAGATATAATTTCATTCAGGATATCATCAATTGAGGGTCTTGAAATAGGATATACCCAAGACAGAATTCCCTAAAAGGCATGAACAATAAAAATATATAATTATTGATTTTGGTTTTAAAAATTCACATTCTATATTCCTGAATTTAGTTATTATTTTCATTATATATTACCTTAATCAGTTTGTGGTAGTTTTTAAATAAGATATACTTATCTATTTAAAGAGAAAGGAAGAGCATGAAGATCACATGTGAATTGTACTAAAAACCCTATGTACGATTAATATATATCAAAAATTTAGAATTTGTGAATTTTGGATTCCTATGGTTTCATTTTTGGGTCACATAATTTCATGAGATGGTATAATAGTGGATCGATAAAATATGGTGATATTAAAATTCTGGCCTAGACCAACCATGCTGACTGATATACATAGAATTTTTGGTTTAGCTGGATATTATTGATGGGTTTAGTAGATTTTATCATGGATATATAATCTTATAACCATGTTAACTCAAATGGGTGGCAAGTTCCTCTAGATTGAGGAATTTGAGGAAACATTTATGGAACAGAAGAGAATGTTAGTTGATTCAGCTGTGCTTACAATACCTTCAAGTTGACAAGGGCTTTAAATATTTAGAGACGTAACTAAGAAGGGATTGGGATATGGAATTATACATAATAATATTTTTTTCTGTTATTACTCATGGAAATTAATGATTCGTGAGAACAATTACCGAAATAATGATTTGGAGTTAGTAGCAGTAATTTTTTTTATTAAAGATATTGAGTCCTTATCTACATGTAGAAAATTGTGATATATATACTGATTATATATGTCTAAAATATATATTCACATAGAAGGAGTTGAACCTGAGCTGAGAATATGTTTTGATTTGACAATGGATAACGACTGATCAATACATTACCACCCTAGGAAAAAGACGAGGTGGTCTATGCTTTGAGGTTAAATTATTATGACAGCTTATCCATAATGAGGATCACTCAAGATCCAATATTTATGAAATTTCAATGTATATATCACGAAATACTAAGGGAAAAGGAAAAATGTTATCTTTCTCAAATGAATGATCAACCCTCTGTCTATGTGAAGATTAAATAGGAATAGAAGGATGACAAAGTGTTGCAAATGATAGTCAATTTTTTTTTGAGTTTAACTATGATATACAAGGAATGATAATGTTTAAGAATCATTTGTATTTTTCTTCTGTACCAAATTTGAATAAAGATATATTATAGTATTCTCATAGCTCTTCATTATTTATTCATCATGTAAGTACAATGATGAATAGGGACTTGAAAAAAATAATTCTAGTGGGATGTCATGAAGAGACATATCATAGTGTTTGTATATTAGTGCTTGGTATTGAAAAAAATAAAGGATAAAAGGAAAACGTCACAGGGGAAGTTTCATCTGTTACCCATACAATAATTTAAATGGGAGACCATCATTACGGATGTTATCATGAGACTTCTGAAAAATATTAATTGTTTTAATTCTACAAGGGTGATAGCTATTCTGTATACTATTTAAACACAAATCGTTTCAATCATATAAGACTTCACTATAGATAAAAATTCCATAATATAAATTAAATTTGTATTAAGGTATCACAGAGAACCAAATACTATTTTATCTAATCAGGAACTGTGGATTACATGAAAAAATATTCAACTTCTTTCGCAATTTTTTTTACAAAAAAATGAATTTATAATGGTTATCATCCATAGAAATATGGTCAGTATTAGAAGTCAAATAAAACCCTATAATATATTTTGTGATATTGTTTTCTGGATTTCAATGGATCTAGGGACCAAAAAATCAATCCTCATCATAATCATTTTGTAATTGTTTATTCAAAGTAGAAGGAACACTGGACACATACAAATAAGGTTCATGGGGGTCTAATGTAGTGAAGACCATGGGAATCCCCTCAAATAAAATTTATCCCATCAGGTTACGAGGACATCACATTAGGGAGGAAAAGGGTTTTGGGGCCAGAGACATCCAGGGAATCAAGGTAATCAACAACTTGATTCCCTTCTATCGATACTTGAAACATATCAAGGTAGCTCAAAGCTATCAGAAAAGTTATACAGATAACTGTTGGTGTTCTCTAGAATTTTATGTTGGTGAAAAGGTGTTTCTATTAGTCTCACCCTATAATAAAGTTACGGGACTCATGAATAAATGGAAACATAACCCTTGGAACAATGACCCTTTATGTTTCATATTCATATCATGGTGGTATACAATCACTTAGAACACCCTCCAAGCCTCGCTCAGGTCTATGATGTGTTCCATGTATCTCTATTTAGGATGTACATACCTAATACTTCACTTTTACTTAACTCAAAGGTCATACCACTAGTGTATGATCTTTCAATCATTTCAAAACCTATTGAAATTATGGACCATACATAGAAAGTTCTACGAAATAAGACCAGTCACCTAGAAACTATTTTGTGAAAACAATCACATGCTATAAGAAGATACATGGTTACTTTAGGATATGATGAAGTAGAATTGTCCTATTTTTTATCCATGTGATGCATTTTTTGGTATAAATTATTTTTATGTGGGAGTAAAATTTAACACCTTGAGTTTTTATGGACCTTTTTTTCTAATAATCTGAATTTTCATTAATTTCATTTTATGCAGTAAGTAAAAAATTTATTTCACATGGAATAAACATGAAATATGTAACACAGAACAAGAACATGGTTTACATTTCATGGAACATATACTTGGATTACATTACATAGAACATCGACATTGTATATGTTACACACAACAATGATATTTCTTCAAAACATTATTTTATTATTATAATTCTACCATTGAGATAATTATAACACAGCCATTAAATATTATTTTATTAATAGTAATAAAAACTTTGAAAATATTTTATTTAAAATTTTTATATATAAATAGATTATATTGGTAATTAGAGATATGGTTTTTGGTAATGTTCTTAAATGATTAAAAATATTGTTTTCAGAAAAGAACTATGTTTTTAATGCCCTTATATTAAAGGTAATACAAATAAATTTTAGAAAAATTTAAAATAAAATATTATTAAATTAAAATAATTTTCAAATTCATAATTTCTAAATTAGTTTACGGTTGTTTTTTGGGATATTTTCTGAGAAAATTTCTTTCTTGATAAATAAGGACAGTTAGAAGATTTTAATTATTAACAAAATTTTCATGTAATTCATTTATAAGGATAAATTATATTCTATTCTGGATTTAATGTTTAATTAGATTATATATTTATCAATTAAACCAATTTCGTTAATATAACCAATTTTATATTTATATTGCATACAAAAACATAGAAATATTTTTGTTATTTTTCTTTAAAACCCATCATTATTGACCCGATATTGGGATTAATTTTAAATTAATTTTTAACCCATATTTGATTGGAATATGAAAAAATTTATTCAATAATTGTAATAAAAATAATTTATAATTTTTAATACTATCAATATTGTTTTAAGACCAAAACTATTATTAAAAGTAATTAAATTTTTTAATATTGATTAATTCGAAATTAATATTATCTAACCAAAAAACCTTATATTTATGACCTAAAATATTTTTAAAATATTCGAACACCTATTTTCATGAAATTATGCTTCCATTACCCTTTAATTAATGATTATTTTTTGAAATTTATAGGAAAAATTGTGGGTAAACCAAAATTGTTTTCAGAAAATACCATGTGAGTCATTATCCTTCCCTATAAAAGGTCACCCCTCACCCTCTTTTTCACACCTCTATAACCACATAAGATCGACCAAGAACATAGAAATACACTTCCCAACATCCCTCTTGTACTATTAAAACCCTCCCCTTTTATTGAATTCTATATAATTAAGACTATTGGTACAATCCAAAAGGAGTTAACCAATTAATAGGTAACACCTTCTCCCATGCTAATTTTTTATATTTTACTTCTCCACCCCTACAATACCTATATTACATAATTGTATAAAATCTGTATTCAAAAAAAACTAGGACATTTTTAGATTAATGGTAAAACATAAAATTACAGAAAACTCCATCATATGGGTAACTTACATGTTGTTTACATGAATGGAGAACTACATCCTTAGTAGACAATGATTGCTCATTATTCTTTTACCACCTCTCATAGTAGAAATTATGATAGAGATTTTTTATATATATGTTATATATTATATGAATTTTTAAATTGTTATTATTCATTCCATTTAAAACACATGTCTTTATTACTTTCCATATGATGTAAATATGGTAATCACTTTCGAGGAAGTGTGGACTGCCGCCCTCTCAAAGAGATCTGATTTGTCGAACACAACATACAATTTATCAAGGATCGATTTAGTGAACAGATATGATATATATATATATATATAACATTATAATTATAAGTTATTTATATTATATAAATATATAAATATATGTAATTTTCTTTTATTTCTTCCAACAGTACAATAAAAACAGAAACAACATTTATGCTTACGTACCACTTACAATCTACATGAACGATGTGTTCTGTTTTTTAATTTTATATTATATAGATTATTATAATAAAAATATATTAATTACAAATGATATTTATATAATGTTATACAATTTTTAATTATGATATAATTATACAGAGAAATTATATAACAAATTAAGACACATCAAGATAATAATGAGAATATTATACATAGTGAAACCATACCATAGGATATTTAAAAGAAAGTAATTTATGCTCACAATATGGTATTAGATATAATAATCTGGTTATGAAAAATATTTTTAATAAATTTATATTTATTATTATAGATTTTTCAACATGTATAATGAGAGTTAGGATACAAAATAATCAGATTTCATCTCAATGTTTGTTTCAACAAGATATATGATTTATTCACCAAGAATTCTGTTTGCCTGGTTTCTGTAAATACCATTAATTTTTTATATTTATATTATACATAAATTTATGTGTATTAAACAATATATTTTATGATCTTTCTTTAATGGTGTTTAATCATCAAAAGATACCAAATTGGTAAAATAGTTTTGTCTCAATTTTCTTTCCATGAGACTCATGTGTTTTTATGCAACTAAATTATTTTTGAGGCGTATATTATTTAAATTTAGTTGTTAAATAACGAATATAATTATTTTAATTATATTTTAATCTCCATGTAATTTATTATTCTTACAAGAATATTATCATCCCATGTGACAAGGTTTGAGATATTATTGGAACAATCTCATTGTTTTTTTAGGATTGTTTATGTTTATGCATTCGTTGATGAAATCTTATGATACATCCCTTAATAATGCTAATGAAATTAATTATGAACTATATATTCAAGATATATCCACATGTTAGTAACGTTTTTTTCACTCTTTGGTACTTGAGATATTGTTTTTATGTAAAATCTGACAATCCCTATCTGTGATTGGAAATCTATTATATTTAAAATGCATGTTTTCAAAAAAAAATTCAAAATACCATTTTTCCACATTTTCAAGGGGAAATTTTATTTAAAAATCATTTTATTTTAGTAAATTATTACTATATATTTTATCAATTATATTTTTATTAAAAGGGTTTTAAAAAGGTTTTATGTTTTTGAAAATATTTTTCAATATAAAATGGAGTTTTTTCCCAATAAATGTTACTAAAAGATTTTTCATAATTATTTATCATCTAAGAATAAATCTATTGGTGTTACTCATGAATTTATGGGGAAATTAGTCTATATTTCCATTCATATTAATTATTTTAATGGATTATTTTTCTATGGAGAGATTTTGATGAATCCCATTTATATTTCAATAGTTGTATACATTTGAGACCCATTAATTTTCTTGGGTTATGTCTATGATGAAATGTTTATGAAACCTAACTTATTTAACAGGTTATAATATTATTACATTTTTATAATACCCATTTTATTTCATGTGTTATAATGTTATTATTTTTGATCTTGTACCTCATATATAAATGATTTCACTCTGAGAAGGTTGGGACCTATATCACCCTCCAATGCATTGGGTAATGATTTATTTATCCTAAGATATAATAAGATCATCTTGGGAATGATACTTGACTATTATGATGTAAATTCGAGTGAACCATGAAAAAAAATGTGGTATTAGGAGTGAAAATGTGCTACAAATATGGCCATGGGAGTGAACATTTACTACCATGATGATATAGGAAGTGAACTCATACTCCCAAAATGGTCTTTCCAACGATGCCTTGGCTACTGTGGAAGTGATATTTTATATGATTATGTCTCTTTCATATTTCTATGATTTATTCCTAAGTTATGATTTCATGGATTATCAAATTTTTTCCGTTTGATTCATTTATTTTGACCTTCTATGATTTATTCAATGATTAATGTATATGTTTATTGATATGGATTGTATGATCTCTAATTTTAAATATCATGTTTTTATACCCTTATTTATATGATTATCCCTAGATGTCACCCTTTTATTCCTCAATTAGAATATATCTCACCATTTTGCATGTTTCCTTCAAATGCTTATGATGATATATATTATTATTGATGGGTTTATGAAGGGTGGTAGTCAATAAGAATGCAGTGGAAGATTATGTAGCACCATAATGAATCAGCTTTTGAGTTTCAATGTTTCCAAAGGCATTAGAATATTATGGTCTTTGGGAATATATTTGAAAAATATTATCTGTATTTAAAAAAATTATTTAATGTTAATTTATGAAAAGAGAGTGTCGCTATATGAGGGGTGGTATTTATATGTGAAGAGGGGTGTTTTATAATAATATTATTTATTATTTTATTATTTTTCATCAAGACTATTAATTGATTTCTAATTATCTCTAAATATAAAATATAAAAAATTATAGTTCTATATTGTGGTCTTAGATCATCCACACATCATCTATAACCCTATAATTCATCTATATAGCTTTTATCACAAGTTATCATATTTTACTAATCACAATCAATTCACGAATTTATGAAAAATTCAAAAAACTCACCCATGTCATTTTAGGATTTTAAATATAGAAATGGACTCCATTTTATGAAAATAGTTTCCTAAAATAGTTTCATTTTTTTTTATTAGAATAAACTTTTAGATTGAAAATACCAATTCTGAAATTAATACTGATTTAAAAGCACTTTGAAAAATTAATTTAGGTCACATAAAATTATATTAAAATCATAAGATTATAAAATAATATATATTCAATACATTTTAGGGAAATAATTTTTAGTTTAAAACATTATATTATGCATTAAATTGAATATAAATACATATGTTTTATAAAAATACCAACACACAATTAATAATTTCTAAAATATTTATTTACATAAACTCTTTTATAATTATATTTTATTTTACTTTTTTATATTGATGAATTTTATTAATACATTAATATTATAGGGTACTACTTTATTTGCTGGATTACTATTCATAAGGTTCACATTTCTATTCCAAATATCAGGTTATTATTCTATTGTTATAGGTACCTTAACTTATATAAATACCTATTATTTAATCCATTCATAATTTATAATTTTCCTACTTTTTTATCTATGTGATGTTTATGTTTGTTAAAATATATTACAAAAGTATAAAAAGAGAACATTCATTGATAAAATTTTTAGTTGTGATAGAAATTCATGCTCGAGACACTTTTACTTTGTTGACCTAAGTCCCAAACAAATCCTCATCGTGTTTTTATCTCCAGAAACCATCCCAAGGATAAACCCAAACCTATGTCCTAGGTAGTTTAATTACACATCAGACTAGGATTTAACTCTCATACCAATCTATCATTACTGACCCACTACGGACTAACTATAACAACATATGTTTGAGTCGTAACAATTTCATTACAACCTTTTTAGCGAAGCAGCTGATAATAAGCTGAAACTGGAATTAATAAAATTGGCAGGATTCTCTTAATGTAACTGTAAAATTGAACCAAATCATATTTATGTAGAATATTAAAGTAAAATAAATAATAAAATAGTATGTATAGAGTAAAATATATTCACTTAATAACCTCTATATAATACAAAAGAGTATGACCACATTATATGAAATGTAAATGGGAAAAATAAATGCCAAACTATAAAAGAATTACCAACATGAAAATAATTAGAAAGGTGAATTCTATGAGAGACCAACATTAATGATCTAATCATAACCATCATATGTGGTCTATGTAAATAAGTATATGAGAAAACAATTATAATCAATAACCATATTTTCCCAACTAGAATCCCATATTATAGATAAATGGGATTGATGCAGACCTATCACATGGAATGGAAAAGGAAAATTTATTCTCTTAATGATTCAAATTGTTGTACCTGGGTCTTATAACTTTATGATCTTTCTGAGTTGTTCATATACATATTATACATTACCTAAACTATTCTGTTTTTTTCTTTTTATTTATTTTAAAAATGATATGAAATTTTGAAGGCAAATTAAATTTCAAAAAATAATAACATGAAATTAATGAATGGTAATAGTAGAGAATCACCTTGGACATTATGGATTGGTTCATGGGTTCCATCATTCTTTTTATTGGTGTTCAAATTAATATTTATGACTAACTTATGTGTTATAATTTATGAGTAAATGTTATTTCTTTTTTATTTTGAAATTTTGAATTTATTTATAAATTTAAATTCCACATCATACTTTAATCAATATTGATGGAGAACCTCGATTGAGAGTGGAACAAATCCTAATACCTGGCACCATTGAATTTCATTTCATCCATTGAATTTATCAACACAAACATTTCAGATCTTTTATATAGTATAAAAGAGGTAAATACATTAATAAAATAATAGAAATGTTTTTGTGAGCAGTGTTATGGAGGATGGTCGCCACACTTTTTCACATAACTCTTACTCATCACAAACTCAAAACAAATATAAGAAAATAATACATTAAACTTCCACATACCTTCCCCAGGACGAGATACATGTTAGAACTTATTTTATGGGTAATAGGTCATGGTGGAATTATAATTAAAGATATTTATAGAGAAGAAATTAAAATAATTAGGATCATAAAATAAGATGAATAAAAAAACTAATATGATAATAAAACATAAAACTAAAAGAAGAAAAAAAGGTTGACGAAGATGGAGAATTATAATAAAAGAATGTTCAAGAAGGAAAGAAAATAAAACACAATTAATGATTATTATTTAATTAAAATAAAATAAATTATAATTGTATTTAAAATGATTCTAATGTAATATAATTAAACTCTATAAAAACAATTGAACAAAAAAATCATTGTTTTAGCTTCCCCCTCTAAAGCATGTCTTTCACAATATGGATCTTATTATTCACACCATACAGAAAAAAATGACATGTTCCCTTATTTTAATATGATCTAAAATTAATTTCCAATATTCCATAATATTTTAATTTTAATTGGATTCATAACATAGATGATATGAAATTATTAACGAGTCATATTTTGTATTTTTTAAGGATTCTATAAATAATTCATTATATATGATCATTCAATTTCCATCATAATGATTAAATAACTAAATAAATTTTATAGTGAAATTATTCAATGTGTTTTACTTTTAATAAACCACTTAATGGCCTCAATTTGAAGTGTTTATCCTATATTATTACTCATTTACGAAGGTGGAGAACACTCTATCATCCAGATTTATTTTCAAAATTTATGGATTATTTCAAGCCTTTAGATTGTTGATTTACATCGTATTGAAAAATAGAAATTTGTATACAAATAATATAAGAAATAATAAATAATAATAACTTCAATTCGATCGATATTGTAAAAAATAAATTCTAAATACCAAAGAGATTAAACTATTTTAAAATTTCAGAATAAAGCTTTTTTTTTCTTATTAGCCAGAAATACACCTTAAATGAAAAATTGATCACAACCCATTACATTTTTTCAATATTTTTATAAAGGTTATAAAACTTTTTTCAATTAATTAATTTAAACCCTTTTCGTTATTTGAACAATATCACCCCTCACCTTTTCCTTATAGCGCATTTCATCCCTTCTAACATGACTCCCTTCACTGCCAAAATTCAATTTTATAACATTATCAAAATACATAGTGAATTGTATGACAATATAATAAGAGATTCAAACATTTACGACTCCTATAATGGTCCCATATGGTCACTATGATATAAATTAGTTTTTTTTAAAGGTAAATGTTTTAAGGATAGGTGTTTTGTCAAAAGATTCTTACTTCAATTTTAGTGTTTTTATGGTCAATTCATTGAAATGTTAAAATGCACATTTTAGTAAGTGGCATTCCCAAATATCACTCATGAAATATTATCAATGGTAAATATGAATTACATTATCTATAAATCTTCATGATAATCATTCATATTATTTAGGGAAATCATTCATGGCATTATTAATAATAACAACACAATTAACAAGAATTTTAGAAATTCAGGTCCTGGAAAATTTTTGGGAAATTTCTCTAACATGAATCAACTAACTTCCTTAAATAATGACTCCTCAATTTAATTTACATGTTTTGGTTTTATCATCCAATACATTATTTTACTCATTAAATCTCATTAACTTTGAAATATAAAACAGTTAATTAATGTATTCCTTTGAAACTCATGTCTCATGGATATGTCAGGTAGTGCATGAATTTAAGAATGAGAATAGAATTGATATTTTAGGATGAAAGCAATATTGGGACTAAAAATGTAGAGATTTTTTATAATAAAATATAAAATTGAACTACCATTTGCAATTTATATCAGTTTTATTTCTTCCGTGTCTATTTGGGGATTCCTTTTTCGATCACGAACCTTCAAAAATTGCACAATGAATTTTATAGATCATTTAATTTATGCTCAAAAATAATATAGGAAGTGGGTCTCATGCTAGAAAAATTCAAATGTCCAAATATGGAACTTAAATTATATGAAATCATTTACTAATAAATCATGTAATGGTCCCCCATGGGGGACTTTCAATTTTTAATTCTTTCAGAGGGATGTACGTATTGTTTTCTATAATCTGATGGTGGTTGTTGCTTCTTGGATTTGATCGAGCACACATGGAATTCCCAAGGGTGTTATTATTTTTTAGTTGTGAGGAATGGCCAATAGATAGAGTATACTAGGTCCATCTATTTCACAATTAAGTGGAGATTTCCAGGTGCTGATAGGATGAGTTTGTAATGGCTCGGACCCCTCTGGTCCAATACTTTGTTGAAATCGATGTGGTCAACCTGACACATGTTATAATGATAATTTTTAATACTAATGATAACATAAATAAATATATATGTTCAATAATACTGATTATGACATAAATTGTGTGATTAATTAAACTAAAAAATAATAATCATGATAAAATGATTTAATGGGTGTTATTATTATTAATGATGTGAAGTGGGAAGGTGTGTGACCCATTAGACGTTGATAAATGAAACTTGCGTTTTATTATTTATTGAGTAATTTTTGAAATTATATTTGAATAATAATAATGGGTGTTGTGTTATTAATATTATTCATAATATTAATAATAATGAGAAATTAATGAAATGAGTCATGGTATTTATTACAAACAAATAAATAAAGATGCCCAGTGGAAGCATGGTGGTGCATTAATAAAATTAAAGGTGAGTTCGTTATTGTTATTATGTTAAATAATAATAATAATAATGGTGGCGTAAAAATATGTTGGGTTTATTAAATTTAAAGGTTTTAATTTTATAAAATTTGTTTCAATTTAATTAGTGTGAAATAAAAATAAATAGAATTAAATAATTAAATTGACGGATGTTATGAAACATTGACGTGGCATGGTTAGATTCAGATATCCAATGGGGGGGTTTAACGTGGTCAATGCAATGATCATAAATATTATCATTATAAAAAAATTGGCGATGAGTTAATAAAATAAGTTGATGAATTGTTATTATTATTGAAAAGCAATAAATAACAATGATGGATTAAAACTATGTGCGAGAGGTTAATGAAATTAAATGTATTAAAAAGGGGTTGAATATGTAAGTTATATTAATTTTTTTCATTTAATTAAATTAATTGAAATGGTTTTGAGTCACATTTAATTGTTTTATTTTTATATGAGAATAATTATGGTAATATAATTTAATGGGATTAAATTAGAACATTAATGATATTTGTTATTAATATTAATTTTATTAATAATGTCATTGAAGTGAGATTGGAGGTATATTACAAATTTATGGAATAATAATGAAAATAATTATAAAAACCATAAAAGAATGGAATTAATGGAGTCAAAGCAAAGGAGGTGCCACTTTTGTTTGGGGCGTGATGGAACTTGGAGAAGAAAAACGATTGGAGAGAGAAACAAAAAAATAATAAGAGAAATAAAATTAAAAGATAAATATATGAAAAAGGAGGAAATGGAGTTTAATTTTAGAGTCCAAGAAGACTCCAAATCGTGATTGCTTTTGGAGTTATGAAAAATAAATAAATAATTGATTAATAATAATAATAAAATATTTTTATTATTAATTTTGATGATAAAAAACCTATTTGTCTGCAACTTCTTCGTGTGAACTCAGATTCACGAACCATCAGTGGCAGTGTGACCCTGACAATGAGACATAAATTATGAGTCCAATATTGGATGTCTTTTTTGGGTTTTCGGATCGGGTACACGAAATGCTTCTGAATTAATAGATTTAATATTATTATTAAATATTTGCCCCATCATATCTCCCGCGTGCGAGGTCCGATTGACATCTCGTCAGTGGTGATCTGATCCTATAATTAATATGATCGATTCAAGTCTAATTTTGGATATTAAATTATGGTTCATGTCTCGGGTCCAGGAAACACCGAATAAAAATAATATCAATATTATTACAAGATCTTGAATCCAACGTATCTCCCTCACACGGTATCGTATTGACGAACCGTCAGCGACAGCGTAACCCATAAATTATGACGGTCATTTTAAGAAAAATTATGAATACATTTTTATGACTCATGTCCCGGGTCAATAAAACACCTATTATTAATTGAAGTTATTATTATCACTAAACACTTGCAAACCATGTGACATGTCGTGTGTTGACCAGTCAAATTGTGTAATAGTTGTATGGTCACTTCGTGTATTCATTAATACACACTATGTATCATTTTACCTTTTAATTGCCTATATAAGAGAGGAGCATGTGTTATTTAAAAAACTCTCTTCTTCTCCGCATGGAGACATTCCCGGATGACCTAGAAGCCTTCCTCCTAACTTCTTCATCCGAACTCCGGTCGTCGATCGGTCAGTGACTGTGGGATCGTTTCATCGAGAAGAACATCGTACACACTGTTCTATTCCCTCTTCTTCGACTTCCCATCCACAGTTTCCATCTGGGGAGACTACTAATAATTTACGAGAACAACGGCCTTTGAAAAACGACTCTAAAAAGGTATGTTAAACCTCTGTTCTTGTATTCTCTTTCTGATCCTACTTCTACTGTTTTCCTTACATGCTACGTCTTGTGATCTCCATGTTTAGGGAGTTTCTTGTGTTGTTGATTCGGTGGTGCTGCGACGTCCTTGCTGGTTGCATTCGTTCTGGGAGAATCTTTGTGATCGTGGTGGTCATGTTCGTAGAAGGACATCGAAACCTTTTGAGGTAGGGACATTACCTTCGCCTCTATAAATTTGTGCATTATGCATGGTGGGTGTCCTCTTGTTTACATGAAACACATTTTAACCGGTTTAATAAAGATAATAACTAGATTATATAACAGGGATGTGAAGTTTGTGAATATAGTTACATTATTTACATCCTGTGATATTATGTTTGTGAATTGAATGAGCTTCTGCCTACTGAAATTCATGGTCTTTGGGGGCCTTTGCTTATGAAATTAAATGTCGCCCTCTCCTTCTGGATTTTATTATGGATGATAACTTTATTGAATGTGGAAATAGGTTAATCATGTAATGTTTCCTGATTAAATATTTGGAACCGTTATGTGATCACCCCAGTTGAACAAACTGAAATAATAAACATGTGGCTACTGTTTAGGGTCTATTTATGTGAAGGGGGTGTTTTGTGGGTTATTTTGGATCGGGTGAGAAGTGGGGATGTGGTTGGCTTGGTTGTGTGTTGGTGTGAATGTTATGTTGGTGATGGGCATCAGGGCTACGATAAATGGTATCAAAGGGATGATGATGTACGAGATTCGGTGTGATTGTGGTTATGGTGGTTGGCAGCAGGGCTGTAGGGATGGTTTTGAATGTGAACGAACTATGGGTTGTGAATAATAAATAAAAGATGAAGAGTTAATGAATGGTGGGGAATGGTAATGGAACAAGAATAATAATCAAAGGGGTTTGTTGGTTAATAAGAAGGAACATGTTTGTGTTGCTTGTTTTTTCATAACTTGATTTGTGGATGGAAGAGATATGTTTTATGAAATCTTGATCCAATTTAGTTATTGATAGGTTCACGGTATTTAAGAAACTAATAACTAAAGTTGTTGAAACATGAAAATATTAAATGGGGTTTTGAGATTCTTTGTTGTGTGCATACTCTCGAAGTAGTAGTGCCAAGGCACATGCTCAAATCTTTGTGTAAAAGACATATGATGGAATGAGTGGTTTTTATACTTATATAAATCTGTACGTTTTATGTTTCTTTATGAACCCCACCCATGTTGTGCAATTAGTGTCGAACACCCCCATTTTTGGGGGAGGGTGTTTTCCCAACACTTATATTAGTGGCTGGTTATTAGCTTCTTTATGCTCCTTTTCTAGGGTAGCCCAATTATCTTCGGGCAGGCTGTGATGGACTGAGGTCCATTATTAGCCCATGAATCTTCAGGAAGGGTAGTGTGGTGGTTGGCCGAGGTGTGCGTGGGTAGGTGGTTTCCCATGCGTCTTTGGGATGAGGCCCAGATGTCTTCAGGCATGGCAGTAGATCTTCTAGCCCAGATGTCTTCGGGCATGGTAGTGGTTGTTCCGTCCTAGGTTTTTATAGGCGTGGCTATGTGTGACAGTTGTGGACAACGTGTTTGTGGGTAGGGTTTGGCAGTGGGACTGTGTGAGGATGTGGCCCAGGTGTGTGCGGGCGGGATGAGGCAGTGGGAATGCGGTGAGAATGATGGGATTGGTCTGACGCGTAGGATGTATTCAAAAACCAGTGGGAAGGTGGTGTTGGGTACCCATACTTTGATAACATTACTACTATACTCTATTGACTTGTGTTACATGGTTAGTGTGACTGGTGAGGCTGGGTTTATAGATTCCTTGCTAGGTTTTGGTTCTTCTGTTTTCTCACGGGGCATTTGGATGTCTCCCCACTTGTGCACGAGATATTTAGGTTTCCCTACTGAGTATTCTTTTATGCTCACCTTAGGTTTGCTTTCAGGTTTTCCGGAGGACTACAGAGACTGTGTGGGACCATACTAGTCATGGAGGGGGTGTTGCTACTATTTGATGTTGTTGTTTTTCTTTACATTTTGGTACAGTACTTGGTGGTTTTCTATACTTGTAGTTTTGTTTCACTATTGTATAAATCATGCATATGGGATTGGATTTGGAATATTTCTATACTTGTTCCCTTTCCTATTATTGGTGTTTGAATCATCCTATTTCCCAATCTAAAATTAATAAAAATTGTAATTCCTCCCATATTTTTGAAAAACTCATACCCTTTTTGCTAGTCGCCACTCTGAGGCCTACTGGAGGCGGGACTCGGTGGGTCATTATCTCCCTTCCCCATTTCCAGCTCAGGAGGGGCATCTTTGGTGGGACGGGGTCTTGACAGAATGGTATCAGAGGCTGATGGTTGAGATATATGATGGATTCTGGAGTTAGGCATAGTGAGGATTGCATTGGATGGTAGGGAAACAATGTTGGTTTTATCTTAGTGCGTGACATAGTCTAGGGAAGACCGGCTAGGAAAGGGGATTTTAAGGCCCCCCGTGATCCGATGCAAGGAATCTAAGCTTACTGAACGACCAAGTAATACTACATTTATTGCAAGTTAGAGACCCTAGGAAAGGTACATGCATCCTCATGATTTGTGTTTTACTTGATATGGGTGTTATGGGAAAGAAATGAAAATAAAATTATAAAATGAAACCCTGAGAAAATTTCCTTGATACTTGGGCTTATTAGTTCTTTGTTTACCATAAAACTATGGAACATGGATGTGAACAGAGAGGTAGAGGAGTGGGATGTGGACAGTTGCACGCAATAGAAGCGAAAACCCAAGCAAGGTCAGATATCGAGAGAGATGTTTTCAGTTTTACTTAAATTCTCTCGTTTGTGTTTTGTTTAAATATAAAAGAATCACACTCCTTTGTTGATCCTCATTCTCGCCCATGATTTGGGCCTGGACCTTGTTTCCATGAGTCTATAATGCTATGTTGTTTCCCTCTTTCCTTTAAATGTGTGTGAAGAGTCTTAACATGTGGGGAGAGGAGGACCTGATCCCTAATTGAGATGCATTAATGTGGATGCAATTAAACCCGTGTAGGCGAGTCAGAGCCGCCTAAAGAGGATAATATCTCAACATGGGAGAAGGAATTCCTCAAGCCGTGTGATCGGGAAATTTTTTGTTGTTTTGTATGGTGTTAGGGGCAGTGTAAGTTTGGAAATTCCTAATATATGGAAGTCGAAAGACCTAATTTCTAATCGAGACGCATTAATGTGGACACGATTAAACCCGTGCAGGCGAGTCAGTGCCGCCTAAAGCGGATAATATCTCGGTATTGGAGAAAGAATTCCAAACTCATATAATTAGGTTTTTTTGTTGATTTCTGTTATGACGAGAGCCCTATGAGGTATCTTGCATAGTGATTGTTCAGATCCATTCATTCATCTGGGTTGGTTTTTAATTCTCGAGGATTAGAATGTTTTGAGAGGTAACTGATGTAATAGCACGGACCCCTCCGGTCCATTCCATGGTTGAAATTGATGTGGTCAACACAACGTGCGTTATAATGATAATTATTAATACTGATGATAACGTAAAATATATATATATATATATATTTTAAATAATAATGATGATGACATAAATTGTGTGATTAATTAAACTAAAAAGAAAATAATCATGATAAAATGATTTAATGGGCGTTATTATTATTAATGATGTGAAGTGGGAAGGTGTGTGACCCATTAGACATTGATAAATAAAACATCCGAATTATTTTTAATTGAGTAATTGTTGAAATTAAATTTGAATAATAATAGTTGGTGTTGTGTTATAAATATTATTCATAAAATTAATAATAATGAGAAATTAATGAAATGAGTCATGGTATTTATTGCTAACAAATAAATAAAGATGCTCAGTGGAAGCATGGTGGTGCGTTAATAAAATTAAAGGTGCGTTCGTTATTATTATAATGTTAAATAATAATAACAATGGTGGCGTAAAAATATGTAGGGTTTATTAAATTGAATGGTTTTAATTTAATAAAAGTGGTTTCAAATTAATTAGTGAGAAATAAAATTAAATAGAATTAAAATATTAAATTAACGGATGTTATGCGACATTGACATGGAATGGTGAGATTCAGATATCCAACGGGGTGGTTTAACATGGTCAATGCGATGAGTGTAAATATTAGCATTATTAAACATAATCATGGTGATGAGTTAATAAAAGAAGTTGATGAATTGTTATTATTATTGAAAAACAATAAATAACAATGATGGCGTAAAACTATGTGCGAGAGGTTAATGAAATTAAATGTATTAAAAAGGGGTTGAATATTTAAGTAATATTAATTTTTTTTGTGATTTAATAAAATTAAATGAAATGGTTTTGAGTCGCATGGAATGGTTTTAGTTTAATATGAGAATAATTATGGTAATCTAATTTAATGGGATTAAATTAGAACAATAATCATGGTTGTTATTAATATAAATTTTATTAATAATGACATTGAAGTGAGATTGGAGATAGATTACAAAGTGATGGAATAATAATGAAAATAATAATAATAACTATAAAGGAATGGAATTAATGGAGTCAAAGAAAAGGAGGCACTACTTTTGTTTGGGGCATGATGGAACTTGGAGAAGAAAGGAGATTGGAGAGAGGAACAAAATAAATAATAAGAGAAATAAAATTAAAAGACAAATAAATGAAAAAGGTGGAATTGGTGTTTAATTATTGCGCACAAGAATACTCCAAATCGTGATTGTTTTTGGAGTTATGAAAAATAAATAAATAATTGATTAATAATTAGAATAAAATATTGTTATTATTAATTTTGATGATAAAAAAAATATACGTCCGCAACTTCTTCGTGCGACCTCGGATTCATGAACCATTAGCGGCAGTGCAACCCTGACTATGAGACAGAAATTATGAGTCCAATATAGGTTGTCTTTTTTGTGTTTTCTGATTGGGTACCGGAAACACTTGTGAATTAATAGATTTAATATTATTTTTAAATCTTCGACCCGTCATAACTCCCACGTGTGACGTCTGATTGGAATCTCGTCAGTGGAGATGTGATCCTATAATTAATACGATCGATTCCATTCTAATATTTGATATTAAATTATGGTTCATGGATCGGGTCCACGAAACACCCAATAATAATAACATCATTATTATTACGTGATCTTTTATCCAACGTATCTCCCTCATACGGTATCGGATTGACGAACCATCAGTGATATCATAACCTTGAAATTATGATGGTAATTTTAAGAACAATGATGAATACCTTTTTATCAATCATGTCTCGGGTCAATAAAACACCTATTATTAATTGAAGTTATTATTATCATTAAACGCATGGAAACTGCGTGACATGTCTTGTGTTGACCAGTCAAAGAGTGTAATATTCGTATGGTCATGTCTTGTATTCATTAATACACTATGCATACCGTTTTAACTTAGAATTTCCTATATAATAGAGGATCATGTGTTATTTACAGACCTATCTTCTTATCCGCACGGCAACACTCCCAGATGACCTAGAAGCCATCCTCCTAACTTCTTCATCCAGACTCCAATTGTCGATCCGTCAGTGACTGCGGGATCGTGTCAGCAAGGATAACATAATACACCATATTCTTTTCCCTCTTCTTCGACTTCCCCTCCATAGTTTCAAACCGAGGATACTGCTGATAATTTAAGGGGACTATGGTCTTTAACAAATGACTCTAAAAAGAATGTTAAACCACTTTTCTTGTATTCTCTTTTTGATCCTACTTCTCCAATTTTCCTTCCATGCTACGGAATGTGATCTCCGTGTTGAGGGTGTTTCTTGTTTTGCTGATTCGGTGGTTCCACTATGTCCTCGGTGGGTGCATTGGTTCTGGGAGAATCCTTGTGATCATGGTGGACGTGTTTGTAGAAGGACATCATAACCTGTTGAGGTAGGGATCTTACCTTCGTCTCTCTAAATTTGTACATCATGCGGGGTGGGTGTCCTCTTGTTTACATGAAACCCATTTGAACCGGTTTAATAAAGATAATAATTGTCTTATATAATGGGGATGAGAATTTTTTTAATGTAGTTACATTATTTACATCCGGTGGTATTATGTTGTGATTTGAATAGGCTTCTACCTACTGAAAATTATGGTCGTTGGGTGCCTTTTCTTACGCAATTAAATTTTTCCCTCTCCTACTATATTTTCTTATGGATGCAAATTTTATTGAATGTGGATATTGATTAATAATTTAATGTTGGATGATTAAATAATTGGAACCCTTCTGTGATCACCCCGGTTGAACAAACTGAAAAAATAAACATGTGGGTGCTGGTTTGGGTTTATTTATGTGAAGGGGGTGTTTTGTGGGTTGTTGTGGATCAGGTGAGCAGCGAGGCTGCGGTTGGCTTGGTTGTTGGTTGGTGTGAATGTTATGTTTGTGACGGGAAGCGGGGCTGCGATAAATTGTATCAAAGGGATGATTATGTATGGGTTTCTGTGTTATTGTGGTTATGGTGGTTAGAAGATGGGAAGTAGGGATGGGTTTCAATGTGAATGAACTATGGGTAGTGAATAATAAATAAAAGTGGAAGAGTTGATGAATGGTGGGGCATGGTAATGGAACATGAATAATAATCAATGGGGTTGGTAGGTTAATAAGAAGGGACTTGTTTATGTTGCTTGTGTTTTTCTAACTTTATTTGTGGATATAAGGGATATGTTTTATGACTGATTGATCCAATTTGGTAGTTGATAGTTTCTCGGTAGTTAAGAAACTGAAAACTAATGCTGTTGAAACATAAAAATTTTAAATGGGGTTTTGGGATTGTTTGTCGTGTGCATACTCTCGAAGTAGCAGTGCTAAGGAACGTGCCAAGATCTTTGTGTAGAATCCATAGGATGGTCTGAGTGGTTGTTATACTTATATAAATCTATACTTTTTATGTTTCTTCACGCACCCCACCCATGTTGAGCACTTATTGCCGAACAACACAATTTCATTGGGGAGGGTGTTATTCCCAACACTTCTGTTAGTGTCTGGTTACTATCTCTTTTCTGATCCCTTTCCCGGGTATCCCAAGTATCTTCGGGCAGGCTGTGGTGGCGTGAGGTCCATTATTATCCCACGAATCTTCGGGCAGGGTAGTGTGGAGGTTGGCCCAATTGTGTGCGGGCTGGTGGTTTGTCATTCGGATGAGGCCCAGGTGTATTCATGCGTGGTAGTAGATCTTCTAGCCCATGTGTCTTCGGGCTTGGTAGTGGTTCTTCTAGCCTAGGTGATTGCAGGCGTGGTTACACATGACAGTTGTGTCCTAGGTGTTTGTGGGCGGAGTTTGGCAGTGGGACTGCGTGAGGATGTGTCCCATGTGTGTGTGGGGGGGATGTGGCAGTGGGACTATGGTGAGAATGGAGGGATTGGTCTGATGCATATGATGTCTTCAATAACCAGTGGGAAGGTGGTGAGGGGTACCCATACTTTGATAACATTACTAATATACTCTATTGACTTGTGTTACTTGGTGAGTGTGACTAGTGAGGCTGTGAGGATAGATTCTGTGCTAGGTTTTGGTTCTTATGTTTTCTCACGGGGCATTAGGATGTGTCCCCACTTGTGCACGAGAGATTTAGGATTCCCTAAATAGTATACCCGTATGCTCACCCTATGTTTTCTTTCAGGTTTTCAAGAGGACTACATGGACTATGCGGGACATTACTAGTCAGGAAGGGGGGGTTGTTTTTGTTTGTTTGTTGTTGTTTTTCATTACTTTTTGGTACAGTACTTGGAGCTTTTTTGTACTTGTAGTTTTGTTTCACTATTGTATAAAGAATTCATATGGGATTCGTTTTGGGATATTTCTATACTTGTTCCTTTTCTTTCTCTTGGTGTTTGACTCATCCTATTTCCCAATCATAAATTAATAAAAAGGGTAATGCCCCCCCATATTTGTGAAAAACTCATACCCTTGGTGCTAATCACCACTCCGGGGCCTACTGGTGGCGGGACTCGGGGGTCATTATCTCCCTTACGCCATTTCCACCTCAGGAGGGGCATCTTTGGTGGGAGGGGGTCATGATAGAGGTATAGATCATCATCTTATTTCGATTTTACTTGTGAAACCTCGTTATTATTTTATAGTGTAGTTCTAACATGGGATAAATTAATTTAATTTTCAATTAGAAATTATGTACATAATTATTCTTGAATACAATATAAAGATTATTTATAAAAAATAGTATCCCTTTTAAAATATAAAGCCCCTGTATTGATATCCCCATGATTACCTACATGGATTTTCTAATGGGATACATAAAAATTACATTCATCAATATATGGGTGCATCATCTATTCATCAATAGGTGTATGTTAAAATATTTCATCTTCCTCTAATTCATGAAGAGAATTGGAAAAATCAGAAAATTAAAAACAATAAGGATTGACACAGAAATGTGACTGAATATGATCAGAAACAAAATTTAAAATAAGATTATCTCCAAGAGTATTGTTGGATCAATCGCTACCTTAGTTATGAGATCCTCTTATAGGGTATTCTAACTCTATGGAGGTAGTTATTTGGTCTCTACCATCGTTTATTCAAATTCAACCACATGGGTGGTGTTATCCTCTTCTATGACTATAGTGACATGTTTAGTTACTGGAAGATATTTCTCACAGAGGTTTATGAGATCATGTTGTATCATATACACATTCCATAATTCATCCCGATATTGTCGATCTCTGACCCATAATAGAGTATAAAATTCATCCTCAAAATGAATCCACTATAGTTAATCATGGACTTATTAGACCTAATTATTACAATATTCATGATTTCAATGTTCATTAAGTGTTTCCTAAACCTATCATATTACTTCACTAAAATTTGGAAGCTCCAGTGGTTCTTGTTCTTTATAGAGGATCAATTTTTTTCATCACACTTATTGTAAAATACATTAAAATCATTTTAATCTCCCAAATGTTGGCCAGGTTATTGATTCTCTATCAATGAACTAACATAGTAAAATGATTCTCCATTTTCACCCCAATTTATCCTTAGTATCCCTCATCCTTTTCACCTAATCATTTAGATCCCCATAATAAACATGTTATTATTGATATGACTCCATAAAGTTATCTTCCCCGGATAAATATTCCTTTTCGGATATATAATTGATGAATTTTTTTATGGGTTTTTAATGAATATAATGGAAAACAACCTAAAATTTGAAAATTGAAAAATTAAATATATTACTAACTAGATCCCCATAAATTGTTACTATTTTGATGCATGCATGTAAATGGTTATATGAAAATAAATTTTATTCCCCAAATGCAGTAAAATGTATAACCAGTGACATCTCACTTGAGGATCTCTCTTTATTGTTCATCTACTAATTCAATCATACCAATTCTACATCATTTTTTTGTTTATTCAAGAAATATAATAATATTTAGTATATATTTGAAATTTTAATAAATATTCTAAAATTAAATGAAATAATGAGATTTTTAAATAATGAATTTTGACTTTTTTTTCTAGTTTATGTGTTCTATCATCCTTTATATTAGTGTTTACATTGAGCTTGATAATTTAATTCTGAGAACCCATTCTGGAATAACAATTCTTTTTTAGTGGTTTGATGTCTATAATTCATTTATTAATATTAATTGCACACCCTCCTATAATCATGATTGATGGAACACCGTGATCTGTAGTGGGACATCTCTCAGGACCTAGCTCCATCATTTTCCATTTCATCCTCTAAATGGATAAACATCATCATAAAAAGAGCTTTTTTCCAGTAGAAGGGAGGGAAAATATTTCATAAATGAATAATAATGAGCTACATCATAGTTTCATGGGGTATGATCACCACATCAATAAAAATCACTTTAAATCATCACATAAATAATAAAACATAAGAATTTATACATAGAAGAAATGAAATTTCCACTACCCTAGTGACAAGACTCGAGATATCACCTCATTTTTTGATAGTGAGAGGTAATTGTGAAATGATAAAAGAATATAATCAATTAAAGTAAATGAAAATAATGAGGATGAATAATGATGTCACGAAGTGGATCCACACCTCACCATTGTGTCAAATTTTCTAGGGAATTTAATATCTAGGATGAGTATCCATGAAATCGTACAATATGATGGTGCCACTCGGTAGGTAGAGGACCCATTCCATTCCCCAGTTGGAGGGTGATGCTAAGTAGTTATAGGGCTCATTTACTCTCATAAAGAAGGTTTTTAATCCGCATGTGGAGGACCCTTGCCTTGATACGTTAGGAGGGTGACACTAAATTGTTAGAGAACCCATTCTCGTTCAAAATGGGAGGGTTTTTTAAATAGGCAGGGGAAACATGTCTTGATATGATAAGAGGGTGCCACTAAAGTGGTAGGGGAATCATAAAATATCAAAGTAGGTTGGTTCCACTCAGTATGTATAGGACCAACAACTTGATACAATAAGTTGGTGAAACCCAATAGTTGGGAAACCCATGAACATTCATGTACATGATACTTCTACTTAGTATGTAGAGGGCATATTCCCTTGTACATATGGGGGTACCACTAAACATATATAAAAAAAATATGTAGGAACCATTCTTGTGTACCATATAGGAGTATATTCTCCATATATTGAAGACATTTGGCCTAGTGTAATAGATGAGTACCATCATTATCTGCAAAGTGAGTATAGAGGACTCACGCCCTAGTTGAATATAGGGGTACCATCCCCAGATCTAGATGACATGTACCCTTGTCCATAGTGTTGTGATGGATCTATCAACATAATGATTATGTAGGGGCCAAAACCCGATGCGATAGAGGAGTACTATCCCCATTGATATAAGGAACATTCCCTGGTGTGATTGGGGAGTATCATCCCTATCTATTCAATGAGAATGGATGACAAACACACTAGTATGATAGATTATTACCATAACCATGGATTAATGATTCACACCATAGTTCCACATGGGATTTCTAAATTTAGCATCACAAATATGGAGGAATCACGACCAGATGTGATAAGGTAGTACAATCTCTAGAGATAGATGACCTGCACACTAATATGATAGTGAAGTAACACCTCTATCTAAACTCTCTAATGACTCAACAAAATAACTACCATAATCAATAAGCGCCTAAATAAATTTCATTCTTATAAAATCTCTCATCATATCTCAACGGACACAATAAATACCACCATCGATTTCTTATGCAAAAAAACACTTAGCATAGGATAACTAAAAGACATAAATCTAATCCAAAAAAGGATATACGATACGTAGAAGAATCATAAAGAGTTACATAGGGTGTATGGGATCCACATGGTTTTCTTCCCCACTCTTCAGTCTAACTGTGTCCTCACAAGAACATGGGTAACTATCCATGCATTAATTCAGAATATATAATGGTATTACATGTAATGTCTATATCAAAAAACTGATAAATGAATGAGGCTCGGAATCAGTTTGTTGGGATAATTCATCAAATCACAATTATTTCATTTAAAATGGAAATGAATGAAAAAATAGATAACACCATTATTATCTTCAGAAAAAACACTTGAGATACTCTATTCACATTCCCGAGTAGGACACCCAGTAAAAACAAGTTTCATCACATCATGTTTGAATTTTTTTTCTTGGGCCCAACCTGTTAGACTGAATTACACAATTTATATTCCTTTAAAAAATTCCTCCTCGGTATTAGGGATGAAAATTTTCAAATAGTTTATCATTCGAAAATTGTATGGAAATGATACGCTATATAAAAGATTATGAAAAAACAAAAATATTAGTAATATGATTATTATTATGATTATTTGAAATTCTATTAACTCCTCTCATTAGAATAATAAAGGTATCAAACATTGGTATTGAAATGGTAGTCTCAATGTCAAGGCCACACTACCATAGAGAAATCACTAACCACCTCTGATAAACAGATATTATATGCACAAAATATATCTCCCACACTGCATTTCATCATCATTCATCATCTTTGAAAATGGTGATCCCCGATATGATCCCAAACCACCTACGATCAACCATCATCTTCTTCATACATCAATAAATAACATAATAGTGAATCTAAACACCATTGTAAATATTATACTTACAAAAAACATAATACAACTCACTCATCAATAAATCCACAAACTAGTGATCCATGTTTGATTTTTCTACCACAATGAATCCTAAGGTTCGACTATGCTTAAACCCACCCCAAAAAAATATGACCATAGATTAATTGGATAATGGTGATGAATGTGATAAACAAGGGGGAAATCACATGATCAAAGTGATCCATCATTGGAAAATAGCTCATGAATATTTATTACATAAATAGGATCATAAAATGTTCAACAAGGGAAGAATTATATAGGAGGAATATAATCAACAAATTTTGGGACTCATGGTGAGAAAAATTTGCACATACCAAGAGTAGATAAAATTCATGCTCAATCATTTCATGATAATAGAGAATACAATAAATGATGATCCCTATCATGAATATGGATCTGTTTTTAGGGAGGAATGAATTCAGTAGTGATGGTGGTTGTGATCTCACTGTGTTCATCGTTTATCTCACAATTATGATAGATCCAACCATCCATCATTCTCCTACCTCGATCCACCAACGATGAAATATCTCATCATCCTCTATGATCTAAGAAGGGTAATGTGGAAAAACATTGTAAAACCCATATTAAAGGGTATATAGAGTATTTAATTAGATTATTTAATAACATAAATAAATTATTTATTCATTTTAATGAAATTTAACCACTAAGACGACCTCATATAATTTCCCCACATCCACCAATATTATGAGGCATCTGTGGTAGTCCCCATGAGTTTAAATGAAAGCTGGTCTTCATTTTCCAAAAATAGACTACATTTAAGAGATATGTTTTTATTTCTAAAAAATAGGGGATCTGTAATATAAAATGTATTTAATCTTTTTATAAAAGTTATTCTGAGATAACCCGGCCATGGAATTTCATGTCATCACAGTTCCTGACTATGAAGATATTTCTTTGAATATTCCAAAATAAGACCATGATAAAATATATTCTCAAAATAAATCAATGTTTATGATTTTTAAAATTTATGTAATTTTTTATTCATATAAATTTCTTATTTTTTAGGCATTTAAATAAGTATTGATATAGTTATTATAAATTTTTATTGGTTTCAAAAATAAATAATTATACTTCTAATTGGTATAAATAAATTAATTACATAATATTTAATATAATACTTTATATTGGAATGAAATCATTTTTATTTCATAATAGTGTATTTTCCTGAAAACATTTCTTTACTGCATTTTTTAATTTTTTTTAAAATTAATTTGTACTTCTAATATATAAATAAAATAGTAAAATGTATTTAATATTAGGAATAATTAGATTAAACCATTGAAATATGTTTAATTACATTTTTTTTAATAATGAGTATTATTAATGTTTAAACCTCTTCACCACAATATTGGTAAAAAGCGTTAATGAGGGAGTAAAAACTAATACTTAAGGTTTTAAATATCATAAAAATTGTTAAAAGAATTATGGATGATAGTATTTTAACTTATGAAAATTCTATTTTTGGAATATGTCAATTTGGTACCACTTTCCTTTGATAAACACATATATTATATTTAATAATATTAAGTTTTTACCAAAGATTCACTACCCTAACTTATAAAAGAGAACATAATCGCCTTGATTTTCCCATAAAATGATCCACCAAGATTATCCATGATGTATCTAAATCCATGATCAAAATATATTACCTTTACCTATAGATCTTAAAAGTCTCAATATACAAATACTGATTGGCATAAGATGTAAGTCAATGGGATATACCTAAGTAGGATGCATATGTCCTAACTGACGTATTTAAACTTTAATTATTATTCTCCCTCATCTAAATCTGCATTATTAACTATAAAATAAATACATAATTATCTTCTCAATAGATAATTTCTATTATGTCTATGAGATAATATATTTCTATCCCTTTTCCATCCTATGTGTAATAAATTCATCGTAAGTACATAAATAATCAATGTGTTTCTTATTCCATCACCACTAAACTCAACTAGTTGAAAGGACATATATAATGAATATATAATATTTATTATACATTATTAAGATTATGTAATTATAATATATTACATACCATTATAAAATATTTTAATTTTAGAATTCATAACACCACTCATGTGTTTGTGAGGAGTACCACTTCCATGAGGCAATGTGGATCATGTTTCATTACCGCCTGACATTGTTGATAATAAGGAAAGAACTAGGGAAGAAATACATTAATTATAACATAATTATTATTATTGAAAAAATAAAACATTATATTTCTTTTTTTTCTGTTCAGTAGAAAAATGGAAATTTCCTTCATGTGTTTCTGTTGACTACCCCCTCTAGGATACGACATATTTAATTATTCAAATTTAACTTCATTGGTTGGTTATAAAAAATATTTTAATTTAGAAACACAATAAAATTTTTATGATGAGTTTTATATAGATTATGGAACCATGATTCCTTTGAACAAAGTTAACCTACAAAACACATTTTGGACTTATATACCCAATATCCTCTAATTTTTCCATGTGAACAGAACCATCATAGTCACTAAAGAAAATATGGTAAAAAATGAAATATTGGGAATAAGTATAGTTAAAAGACATAAAATAGGTTCTTAATAAAGTAGAAAAATAACTGAGTTTTATTAATATGTTGGATATAAATTTAAAAAAAATGATTTTCGACTCACGATTATTCAATTTCATTTGAAAATTTTGATTTAAAGTCTTCCATATAACTATTTTTGATTTATGTAATAGTTATTTTATAAATACTAAAATTGTTCATATTAATAAAATAATGTTTTTTAGATGTATTTTTTAAAAAAGTAACATTGTTTTTAATGGATTAAAAAGGAATCTTCTCAATATTTTTTATATGAGTTATTTTTTAATTTTTAAAAAGGAAAACAATTATTTTTTTTTAATTTTTATGAATCGACCACCATATCCCAACATCATAGACCTTGTTCATTAAAAAACATAAACTAAAATTTAGTCATGTTTTTTAATCAATATTTCATTCCAATCATCTTGAGCATTTCAGGTTTTAAAAGTATATCAAAGGAAACAAAAATTCATTCTTAATTTTTGGAAATAACAAAAACTGTTATATCTTATGAGATGGAATAGAAATTAAAGTGAGTTTGATTAGTTAATGTAATGTATATAAGTGTTTAATTAATGATGTGGTTGTTATAAATTATATATGTATTGTGGGTGAGCCTGACAATGAAATGATAATGGGTGATCTAAATATATCAATCTTATTCATTTGGTAAAGTCTTGAATTTTACTAGTGTTATGTTACTCCAAAGAGATGTGAGGCATATCCAAATATGTGATTAAATTATAAGGGTTCTTAAAATTTTGAATGAATGGATAAAATCTCAATTTCACGACCATATATGATTCCAATGGATTTTAATGGAAATATTTTTTTTTCAAAAGGTCACTAAATGATTATATGTTTTATAGGAAAGTTTATAATCATTTTTTAATAGGGATATGATTTCATTCGTGGAATGATATTCATGTATTGTACTATTTTTCAAAAACCTTCAAGATAATTACATTTTTATATGAATTATTATGAAATTATTTATGAAAAATATTTATTAATTATGATTTTCTCATGGATATGTAAATTAGTATTTACTTAAATGTTTATTATAATGACAGTAATATTTCGTATTTATTTTTCATGTTTTCAAATAGACTACCAAGTATATTTTATATTACATCACTTAATGTGCTTTATTTTCTCAATGAATATATTCAAATTTCATTAAGAATGAATATGTATGGGAAGATAATTTGAAAAAGATAGGGTTCTAGTTATGAGATTTAACATAAAATAATTAAGTGTATCTTTATAAAGAAAATGGTATGTTGGAAAATGGACATTGTGTAGAAGATTCCACTTTCTAATATAGAAGATCTCCAAATATGGTAAACCTATAAACCCAAAATGATATTTATTTATGTATGTGATGAAATATATTACATAATAATTTAATTAATGTGATAGTTATGAATGGCTTGATATTATATTTGATTGATGGAAATTTTAATGTTCTAATTTTAAATCTTTTTTTAGTTACAAATGTGTGGTAAATTATCAAAACAATGAATGAAGGCCCAAATTATTAGGAAACATTTATAAAATATTCATTTATAAATTATATATATATATATATACTATATAAAAATAAAAAATGTAATATTAATAGAAATAAAAGATGAATTTATTTACTATTGCACTTTTTTGTAAAAAATGTGCATTAAATAATAAAAATTGATAAAACAAGATCAAATGGTTAAAAAATGTTTTTAAAACCATCATAAATTATAATTTGGGATTTAAGAAGTATCATTTAAATTAACATTTATATGCACATAAGGTGACACACCAAATTTTAGTTTTATATAATTAATATCCCTTTTTGTTTAAATTTTAATAAAATGATCACAAATTATCTATAAATTATATTATTGCATGAACATCTCTTACTGCGATCTGTGATTAATTTAGAAACAAGAGTAATATAAATCCAATGTGAAATTCTCCTTAAAATGATCCAATTCTATTTTTTGGAATCATAGATTTTATTTGGATATACCATGGTACATAAAGTTATTACAACTAAGGAGACAAGATAATATTATTAGGATAATTTCAAAATCATCTGTTAAATTTTTTTACCTCATATGATGTATGCTATTTAGAAAATGAACTGATGTTTATTTAGTGAACATTAATTAGTATTTCTGAAATAAATGGGGGTAAAATGATCAGAATACTAAACCAATCCCATTACAAAATGACAGTATATGATCGTGGGATACACCAAAATGTATTATTTTTAATTATAAATAATATTTCTGTTAAACAACTAGATTTAATGATCAAATAAATGAAAATGATCTTAAATTGATGTGATTTATTTTAAAAAATGAACATTAATTATTTGTCTGACCAAATGGAATAAACCAAATTTCGGTCAAATGTAGGATTTGACTAAAATGATCAAAAGTAAGTTTTTCTATTGTAACATAAATTTATGTTTAAAACATGGGACAAAAAATAAAAAAATTTTATATAATCAATGATACTTTTGAAAATATTTTATATAAAATTTTGAGTAATTTGTGAGATACTAGAATAAATATTATATCAATCCATTGTGTTATAATTTAAAAATTACTAATCAATTTTTTTAATGTTTTACTCATTTTTATGTTTAACACATGTTTAAATATTTCAAAATCATTAATATAATCATATAAATTCATCAAACCTATGAAAACAAAAATACTTTAATTTTTGTTTGGTATGATCAAACCACACATAAATCAGACAATTATTATGACTGAAATAAAATATTACATTATTATATTTTTATCTATTATTATGTAATTAACATGAATCAAATTATTGAGAATTACAAAAAGAGCATTGATTATAAAAAAAATTTAAAAATTAAAATGTGATTAATTTTATCGACATAATAACAAGATGACTTTAATTTTTATGTGTTATATAGATAAAATAATTGAAATCCCTTTTTAGAACAATAACACAATTTTATATTTAAAACATGTGTTAAATAATCAATATCATCCAAAAATATTATGTTTTCATTAAAAATCTACATAATGATTGTTATCAATTCATTGTGAAATGTTATATAAATATCCAAAAATATTATTTAATTATATCTATTTTATGTAATTAATATATTTCAAATTATTAAATTTGAAAAAAAATATAAAAAATTCATAACTAGATCATCCTTTATTAAGGTATATTTTTGTATATGCCACAAATAAATTCAATATTCAATGATCCCAAAATGACCTGATGTTTATTATTTATATTATAAAAAACATTTGGATTAATTTTTAAAAAAAAATCAATACAAAGAATAGGGCCTTGGATTTTCCCTAAAATTAATGAAAATTATCATTGCTTAATTTTTTAACAATAGAAATAAACCACAAATCAATTTAAAATTCAATGACCTAAAAATAATGATTCATACATATTTATCATTGTAAATATATTATGTTTTAGATTTATATAAACTAATATTCATGAAATTTTCAGATAATGGTAATTATTTGTTATTTGACTTATATGTTAAAGTAAAACATCAATCAAACAATGTATATACTCAAAAAGGAAACGAAATGATTTTTTTAATATTAACTCATTTTAATGTTAAAAATTTGTGTTAAAGGATTAAAAATGATTAGTTATTTTTTGTTTTGAAGAACATTCGCATCAAATAATAATAATAATGATGCTTCAGAATTTAGCATATGTTTACAAAATGTGTGGTGTATCTCGAATCATACATAATCAATATTAAAAATTATAACTCTTATTTTTTATTAAATGCGTATAAAAGAATGAAAATTGATGAAATAATCTATATATGATTTAATAATATAGGAAAAATACATTAATTAAATTTTGATATAGAGGAACAAGTCGCATATTAATAAAGAATACCATTTAACCAGAATGATCCAAATTGAATTTATAAGTCTTTTTTTAGATCTATAATTGTGTATCTAACAATTATTACTATGATAAATACTTTATAATTTCAAAAAAAATATGATAATAATTAATAAATAATTTGTGATGTATTTTAACCAATCAAATATCAATCCAAAATGTTTTGTTCATAGATTATGTACATTCTTATGGAAAATTATATTATATATAATGTGCGTTTTATTAAATATAAAAAAAATGATATATTTTTATTAATATATGATTGATGGAAAATTTATTTTCATGGAAAGAGATAAGAGATAGTTGATCAGTTGACTGAATAATTTCTAATGCAATGAAAAATTCATTACACTATTGTTTATCAAATTTTTATACGTTGAGATATGATCGATTTGAAATAGAACACAAGAATAGTAATTTTCATGTTTTTTTACAGTTTTTGTAATGGTAATTAATCACTATTATCATTCAAAAATGATTTATTGTAGTATATTATATTTAATATATTAAATTAAACTATTTTCTTGATAAATATGATTTTATTAATATATTTACTTTTTCCATTTGGAAATCCATATTTTTAATAATTATTAATATATTTTTTAACTATGTTATTTAGGTTGAAAATGTGTTTTTAAAATTTTGAGATGTTCATTATTAGATACGCAGTTGGTAAACCAAGAACTAAAATAAAAAAAGGTAAAAGTGGAATATAGTGAATAATTTATAATTCTATGCACTATTAGTTTACTATGGATAATAACCATACGTAAATTGAAACCCTCCAATCCTTTGTTCGATATCCTACATTATAAGTACTATTAGAATTTATTATATTTGTTAAATATAGATATTAAGAAATATTTAAAATGAGTAATTATTTTATGTGAGTTGGATTAATGTTTTATGAGGGTGTAGTATTCAAAATAAATTATTATTTTAATATATCTTATAGTGTAGAAAAAAAAGATTGAGAATGAACCATGATGAAAGAAGAATAATATTTGTTGTTCTCATGTAATGTATAGAATCTTATGAAACATCGAGCTACATGAGTATAAAAAATACTCCAAGTACCATCAAGTTCTTCACATAAAGATTAATTTTATTTAGTTGGTATCTAATGGAATCATAAAAGAATAGAGTCCTCAATCACTTCAAAATTCAATGATCTTCAACAAATGTCAATCCATTGGCATATAAATACACACATAACTCACCATTTAATGAATCCAATAACTGATGTTTTGATATCAAAGACGTCATCTCAGGAAACTAAGACTTGTTTTATTCAAGTAGCACAATGTCTCCATGTCTACCCACCAGTGATAATAAAACATGAATTAACATAGTAAAATCCATTAATGTATTAGATTATTCATTATATGTTATCATGAAATATCCATCCATGAATAACACACATCACATAATTTCCAAGCAACCAAGAAATTAATTGTTCCATAATACTCCCAAATTTTATTAAACCCACACTATATTGATTCAGTTAAATCCCTCCTCCTAAAAACACTCAATAATTTTAAGCCGATGTGGAACCCACAACCTTCAAATTTTGGATTTCCATATGGATAATCCATTGGAAAAATGTGTATCTTTAACTATAATAACCAAAACATTTTAACCTAGAATATGATTGTAAGTATCCATTGCTTTTTCTATTATAACATGGTATCCTCATCCCCAACCCCTTTCAAATAAGAATGAGTGGGGAATATTCCATGCCTATAACTACCAAGAACATGAAAGATACAACACATACGTGTATTGTGTAATAGACCATCCTGGGTGACCCCATTTTGTCACCCAAATAGTCCCTCTATAAGGCTTGATGTGCATTACTAATCATCATAGGTTGGTAAAAAGCACCCAGGTATCCAAAAATGAATATTGTAATGAACTCATCCCCAATAAGCATTAGATAAAACAAAAACAATGTATTTCTCACTATTGTTTTTATAGTGACATCAAATTTAAAAAACAACCAAACCAAAAAGGTTCATTGAAGACCCTATTTAACAAGGTATTACTAAAAATATTATTTACAAAAATATATATATGAAAATGAAATCCCTAGATTTATCTCAATGTGACCACAAGTATCCTCCATACTAACCCACTATAAGGGAATATGATCCAAAAGACACCTCCTCTACATAATGTTATCTATTTAACATGTATCCCACAAAACTATATAAATAATATTCCAATTTTAGAAGTATAATTTGAGAACTAAATATAACTATGATACATTATGGAATCTATACTATTTCAATATACATGAACTTATTAGTTATTAATTAAAAAATATTTTTTATAAATTTTAATAAAAATTATTTTAAATATAAAAATATTTTTTTTCTTCAAAAAAATGAAATATTAATGATATGGTGTAACATTTATCCTTGGTTAATAAAAATATGACATAAATATGTTTGAAGTATTAATATCAAAATAAAGTGAAAAAATACAACTACTAAATGACCATTCACAGAGAGTATCCTCAAATCACTAAAGGGAAAATCATAACACATGGTAGTAAGAAAATCATATAAACATGACCAATAGACAATACATGTGGCACATAATATGTAACACCCCGAGATTTTATGAAAAATATTCTTTTAATTTCATTAATGTCTTGTGTTTTATGCTACAACAAAAGGATCTTGCACAACACGCATCCTTGACTTGCCTTTCATTACACGCAATCGCGACCTTCCTTGATAGCATGTGTAGTACCCAATACCGATTTTTACTAAACAACGATATGCTATTAAAATATTATTAAAACTAGCCGTTAGGAATAGTAATAACCACATTTTGAAATTTTGTAAATTTTATTTTTAAAAATGGACTTCATTTTTGGATTCGGAATATCAAAATTAGCTTAGGGTGAAATTTTGGTAATTTTCGGATAACTTTCATATTTTGATGAATAGTGAAAATTACTAAATTTTAATTAAAAACAAATTTTTCAATAGAAATAATTAATAGTGATAAATTATTAATTTTAGTGGTTTTAAATTATATTTAGAATATATTTTTACAATTTAATACAATGTTGGTCATTGGATGTAATTTCACATTTAAACCAGTTATAAATAAGTGTCAATCTTTTGATAGTTATTATCTCTTAAAAACATGCCTTTTGTTTTGACGACGAGAATTAATTTTTTAAAATAATTAATGCTACTGATATGTTTTGAATTTGGTAAAATAGAAATCATTTTTGAGGTCATAATATCAAATATAGCTTAGGCCTAATTTTTGGCATTTTTCTGAAAACTTTCAATTTTTGGTGAATAGTGAAACCACTAAGTGGTAGTTAAAAAAACTGAATTTTTCATAAAACTTAATTTTACCGCTTCTGTGAGTGGAATTTCAAAAATCCGAGAGACACAGTTGATGTCAGTATGTAAAATGTGGTTCAATGATATGAAAATAATTTTTTGGTGAATAGTAACTTTTTACTTTTTTTTACCACGGTTATTAATAAATAGGGTAATTAAGGGTAGAAATGATATAATTATTAACCTAAAACATGTCCTGATTTTTTTGGACAAGTGTAATTCGACCAAAAACAAACTTAGCAATAAAATATGACCATTTAGGCCCACTTGGATTAGATTAGGACATTTATTATTAACTTATTTAAAGAAGGGTTAAAAGAGTTAAAATCAAAGTATATTTACTAAAACATTTTTAATATGGGGTTATACATAAGATAAATTCGACTATAAATATTCATTAGAAATATAAAAATATTTCCTACATAATGTTATTTTATTTGTAATTTTATGACATTAAATAATTTAATTTATTTATGACACAACAATGATGCAGTAATTATCTTATTAATGAAATATTGACATAATTGATGTTAAAAATACCCAAATAAATATAATTTGAGTCTTTTTATAAATTCCACTAATTTTCTAGGTTAATATGACATGTTATTATTGATTTAATTAACTGTTTTCGAACTTATCATTCTGTTATGATTTTCACAAAAATCAATTACTAAATAGTGTCAAAATTGACATGAAATAGTTTTTAAAACAAATATTATATTATTAATTGTTATTTTACTCCTAAAAATATAAGGATCGGCCAAATGACTTAGATAAGGTTATATATACGAATAATAAACAATTTGGGGTTCTTTTGGATTCTCATAGTTTGCTTAATAACCTTATAGTGTAAGAACACAAGAAGACAGGGTAAAAGTAAAATTATTTAACTTAATGTTAAATCTAAATGATAAGGTTAAAATAGGAACCTAAACTTGTCTAAATTCTATTGGATGAGAGGATTTCGACCCATCCCCACATTATCCTTGAAATAAATCAATTTGGATCTATTTAAAACCGAACTTGACTTTATAATAAAATAATAGTTTTTGTTATTCCAAAGGTGCCCCTCTCCTCCCTTATAAAAGGGCACCTCCTCCCCCTCTTCCTCACACCACATTGAGCCTTCATGCTCGGCCAACCCCTAACGCTTTCTCCTCTCCACTTCCCTATAGACATCCTAGAGGTTCTGGTCTTCTTTAAAGACCAATTTTAGTGCCCTAAAAGAAGTTCTCAAAGAAGCACTTCAAAGAAGAGGTAATGTCTGTTACCGATTCTTTCATCTTTATTTCTTCTTCCACTTCTTCTTCTTTATTTGTTTCATTATGAAGTAATAACATCAGTATCACTCATATATGTATATGTTATTATAAGTATGAAACAACCATATTTCACCATCTATACATCCCACGGAAAAAGAAATCACCGCGCGTGCGTACGTACGGAATACCGTCTCCACACCGTGGTGTAATCTATTATCCACCACTACCTTACTTGGATGGGTATAATGGTGTAAATAATGACAATATATGACTATTATAAAGTGATATTTATTCATAAATAGTATACATATACTCCAATACAATTCCCCGATCATAGGAATGATATCATCACTTGTGCGTACGTACGGAATACCGTCTCCACAATGTGATGCGACTCGTTCTACATGATCTTCATTTCATAATGATTATATAAATGAATTTAATGAATTAATATGATATATATTACACTAATACCATTCTGGAAATGAGTTATATATAACCTAAATAAAAGAATAAAAATTTATTCGACAAAACACGCATAAGAACAAAAAGTTGTAAACACCCGAATAACAAGTATCAATGAAATATTACTACTAAGATGATAAGAATATGACCATATATGATATTATAAAAATAATTATGATTCTGGAATAAGTCAATAACATTATTTAAATCATTATACAGGAGGTTCGGACACTTACAAAGCAAGTCGGACCTAAGGTAAGGGAAATATCACAATCTCATTTTTATCCGAGATTGTTTATACTTTAGTATTTACTGGGGTGTATTTTATCATCCACATCAATGTTTCCTGAATATGTAATATTATTTCCATCCACCTAAAATTGTTTAAATCCAATTTTACCCTTTGGTGAGTTTTTAGTAAAATATATGAAAGGAATCTTTTGTCATTTTTCGTACGAGGTACTTTTTTGACTTTCCGACAAAAGTACGAGAAGAATGTTTTTTTAACTTATATGGCATGAATGGATTTTTAAAAAATTAATTCCAAGAAGCTTCCTTTACAAGTTTTCAAGTTTATTTTTAATCAACTTCTTTTAGTTTAAAATTGTATGACATGTTAAGAAAGGAAAAGTTTTTTTTGAAGTAGAAAGGATATTTTCCTCAAGAATGAAGTTCAAGTGTTTTATCAAAATTATTTTCCATCTAAGATAATAAAGCGTTCTGTTTTTATCCCTATTATTAAAATTGATTTGATTATGTTGTGATGGAATTATTTTTATGAATTCCTTTATCTTATATGAATTGTTTTATGAGGTCATGATGTTTAAGATTACCATTTGTATTACACGGGTTATGCAATGATGTATGATTTATGATTTTGTGGCACACATAAGATTGGTATCATTATGAGATGGGTGGGACCTATATCTCCCTCCAATGAATTGGGTAAAGATTTTATATCTCATTAGATAGACATGGCTGGAAGGGTAGGTTATACCGGTTCAGTGAAACAGGACTGAAACGAGGGTGACTTGGTTCAGAAGGGGACTTTTTTCACTAAGATAGTCTCCACAATGAGTCTTGACTAATAAGAAATGATTCTCTATGATTATGTGTGTATACCACAATGTTTAATGTTTTAAGTTATGATTATTGTGATTACATTTCACTGCCATGAGTTACCCCAGGTTATGAAATTATGATCTATTTTACAGGTTAAGATTTCCAAAAGTTATGTGCTTATGTATATGATGTGATTGATATTTCATTTGTCTACCCTTACTAAGAATTTGAGCTCTCCCTTTTATGTTTTCTTTTCCCTAGGATATAAAGAATGGTTTTAGGTATAAAAAAGAAGTTCTTTATGGGATATGTTGAAGATCTTTCACCAGGATTAGAAGATTATATTCCGAGTTTTCAAAGACACTAAACTATTTTGATCCTTATGTGTGTGTTTTTGTTATGTACTAAGTATTCCGAAAAAGTAATGTAATGTCTATGTACGTCACGATACGTGCCTCTACAGTTGGTATCAGAGGAATGTTTTAGTCAACCTTTGGAAACTAGGATGCGAAAACGTTAGTGAGATCCCTAGAGATATTTCTAAGGTATGTCTAGGGATGTCCCTAAGGTTAAGTATACGTATAGGTTATAGAACTAGAATTATGCTAACGACCATATAATTAAGCCTAAGATGTTAGATATTGAAGGCACTCTCCCTTTATTATGTTGTTTTCCCTAGCATTATTTTTGCCTCTCACACTATTCTTTTTGGGTTTTAGATGATGGCTGGAACCCGAAGGAACCGTGTTGATCAATTCAATGGACAATGCAATGATTGTCCTCCTGAACAAACAAATGTTATAGGAGATGGAGTGCAAAATCTTATTGCTATATTTACACAAGCTATGAATCATTCTGGACTTCCAAATGAGAAAAGAAGGGAACAATATTCTATTGAGTCCTTCATGAGGCAACGTCCACCTTCTTTCAGTGGGACTTCCGATCCATTTGTTACTGAACAATGGATCAGTACCACTGAAAAGATATTTCCAGTTCTTCAATGTTCTGAACATGATAAAGTCATCTTAGCAGTATATCGTTAGGAAGGTGAAGCTGATCAATGGTGTAATCTTATCAATAATATGAGGCCAAGAGTTGAAATTGATTCCATGGAATGGGATGAGTTCAAGAACTTGTTTTTTAGTAAGTACTTCCCTCATATTCTTTGAAAAAAGATGGAAAAGGATTTTCTTGAGCTGATGCAGAAGGATGATGAATCTGTTGGTATATACGAAGCGAATTTTACAAGACTTGCAAGGTATGAATCTGGCATTATCATTCATCCTGAAAGTAATGTTTATTGATTTTTCAGTGGCTTAAAACCAAATCTTCGAAGCGAATTATCTATAAAAGACTTCAGTAGCTATGAATAAATTGTGCGTTGTGCTATCAAGGTAGAAATGGAAGTTGGTGTTACATATCTATCTCATGGTTTTGACAAGAAACAAAAGATAGAGTTCAAGGAGAAATCTCAGAATAATGGTGAAAAGAAGATGAATGTTTCCTTATGCACAAAGTGTGGAAAGAAGCATGGTGGAGATTGACATAAAGGGACTAGAAAATGTTTTAAGTGTGGAAAAGAAGGTCATTGAGTAGCTAAGTGTCGAAGTAATGGAAAAAGGTTTTCTAATGATGTTAATAAAGCAAACACTGCAGAGAACGCACCACCAACACTTCAATGCTTCATGTTCAAGGAAATGGGGAATTATGCTAAAAAATGCCCTAATCCAAGGGTTAGTGATGATCAACATGAGCACCACTTAAGGAAAAGGAAAAAGGGAAGTCACATGTGATCACTATTGGCGATGTTGAATTTGACAACGGTGTGGTGAAATGATTAAGTGTTTATGTAATGGGATTCCAAAATAATGTCGTATCATAAAGTATTGAAATATTTATGTATTTCTATAATGTGGAATTCAAAGTGATTGAGATATTTTTGGAAAAAAGATGATATGCGCATAGTGAAGGGAAAACGAGAAAACAAAATGTTTAACAGTATTCATGAGCTCATGATTGAGGACTAAGTGATATCATGGTTTGGGTATATAGAATTTTGAGGATTTTGGTTTGTGAAAAGTGTTAACTTTTAACTGCATTCAGGTTTTCACTATGGTTCAATGGGTATTCAAGAGAATACATTATTAAGGCCTTTGAATGTATGGAATGTGTCCAACAAGACATATCTTATGATATATGGGGATCAACGATGGTATTAAATCTCTGGTAATCATTTTCACTATATTATTAGAATGTACTGAAGTATTATGGATAAGCCTAAAGATTGTATTGGATTATGTTGGACATAAGTTAGGATAAAACGTTTTTCAATATTATTGATGGGATGTTATAGTAATATAGTTTTAGAAAAAGGACAACCAGCAGGACAGGCGACAACCCATCGCGTCGGACAAGGCTGTGGGAATCGAACCCACAACCGAAGTGCGACTGACCTTTATCGCCTACCACTGGCCTACAGGAAGTCCCTGGTTAGTAGAAACTAGTTTTATTTTATTAAGCGATATGATATATGAAGTATAAGTTCATTTTTGGAACTATATACGATTAACCATAAGATGGACTTATAACTTTTGCTAACCTTTTGTTTGAAAGAGATGGAATGACCCGTCATTCTATCACATGATCTGCTAACACTTCACGAATAACTAATTCAACATAATTTATTTAAGAGATGAAGTGGAAATTTTTTAAGGCACGAACAATAGAGATATTGTACCAAAATAAAGTAAGTATTTATTCTAATTCAAATTCTTCAACTTTAGGGAAATGATCTTGAAAACCAAAAATGTTGTCCTAGTGCTCTTATATCTGATTAATCAGATGGTACCTTAGATCGTCACAAATTTATGGATTTGTGATTGTTGTCTTTTCTATAGCCATGTTCTCTACCACTCTCTATCAGAACATGATGGTTAGATTTTTCTTCCATATCCATATTTTCACCTATGTGGAAACCCAGTGATTAGTTTATTTGGGTAACCGTTACGTTTCATACTTTCATTTTTAAAGATTGGTTTTGGTATTCCTTTTTACGATGTGGGTTTCTATTAAAGAATCTTCCTAATAGTAAACCATTTATAACCCCAACTAATTTCGAGGGTGAAATTCATTTTAAGGGGGGTAGAATGTAACACCTGGAGATTTTATGAAAAATATTCTTTTTAATTTCATTAATGTCTTCTGTTGTACGCTACACCAAAAGGAGCTTGCACAACACGCATCCTTGACTTGCCTTTCATTACACGCAATCACGACCTTCCTTTATAGCGTGTGTAGTACACAATACCGAGTTTTACTAAACAACGATATGCTATTAAAATATTATTAAAACTAGCAGGTATGAATAGTAATAACCACTTTTTGATGTTTTGTAAATTTTATTTTTCAAAATGGACTTCATTTTTGGATTCGGAATATAAAAATTAGCTTAGGTGAAATTTTGGTAATTTTCGGATAACTTTCATATTTTGATGAATAGTGAAAATTACTAAATTTTAACTAAAAACAACTTTTTCAATCGAAATAATTAATAGTGATAAAATATTAATTTGAGTGGTTTTAAATTATATTTAGAATATATTTTTACAATTTAATAAAAAAAATTTCATTGGATGTAATTTCACATTTAAACCAGTATAAATAAGTGTCAATCTTTTGATAGTTATTATCTTTTAAAAACACGCCTTTTGTTTTGACGATGGAAATTAATTTTTTAAATTAATTAATGCAACTGATATGTTTTGAATTTGGTAAAATAAAACTCATTTTTGAGTTCATAATATCAAATATATCTTAGGCCTAATATTTGGCATTTTTCTGAAAACTTTCAATTTTTGATGAATAGTGAAACCACTAAGTGGTAGTTAAAAAAACTGAATTTTTCATAAAACATAATTTTACCGCTTCAGTGAGTGGAATTTCAAAAATCTGAGAGACACGGTTGATGTCAGTAAGTAAAATGTGGTTCAATGAGATGAAAATAATTTTTTGGTGAATAGTAACTTTTTTCTTTTTTTACCACGGTTAAAAATAAATAAGGTAATTAATGGTAGAAATGATATTATTATTACCCTAACACATGTCCTAATTCTATTGGACAACTGTAATTCGACCAAAAACAAACTTAGAAATAAAATATGACCATTTAGTCCCACTTGGAATAAATTAGGACATTTATTATCAATTTATTTAAAGAAGGGTTAAAAGAGTTAAAATCAAAGTTTATTTACTAAAACATTTTTAATATGAGGTTATACATAAGATAAATTCGTCTTTAAATATTAATTAGAAATATAAAAAGATTTCCTACATAATGGTATTTTTTTTTAATTTTTAGACATTATATAATTTAATTTATTTATGACACAACAATCATGGAGTAATTATCTTATTAATGAAATATTGACATAATTGATGTTATAAATACCCAAATAAATATAATTTGAGACTTTTTATGAATTCCACTAATTTTATATGTTAATATGACATGTTATTATTTCTTTAATTAACTTTTTTCGAACTTATCATTATGTTATGATTTTCACAAAAATCAATTACTAAATAGTGTCAAAATTGACATGAGATAGTTTTTCAAACAAATATTATATTATTAATTGTTATTTTATTCATAAAAATTTATGGTTCTGCCAAATTACTTAGATAAGGTTATATATATTAATAATAAACAATTTGGGGTTCTTTTGGCTTCTTATAGTATGTTTATTAACCTTATAGTGTAAGAACACAAGAAGACTCGGTAAAAGTAAAATTATTTAACTTAATGTTAAATCTAAATGATAAGGCTAAAATAGGAACCTAAAGTTGTCTAAATTCTATTTGATGAGGGGATTTCGACCCATACCCACCTTAGCCTCGAAATAAATCAATTTGGAGCTATTTAAAACCGATCATGACTTTATAATAAAATAATATTTTTTGTTATTCCAAAGGTGCCCCTCTCCTCCCTTATAAAAGGGCACCTCCTCCCCCTCTTCCTCACACGACATTGAGACATCAATCTCGGCCATCCCCTGCCACTTTCTCCTCTCCACTTCCCTAGAGACATCCTAGAGGTTCTGGTCTTCTTCAAAGACCAATTTTAGTGCCCTAAAAGAAGGTCTCAAAGAAGCACTTCAAAGAAGAGGTAATGTCCGTTACCGATTCTTTCATCTTTATTTCTTCTTCCACTTCTTCTTCTTTAGTTGTTTCATTATGAAGTAATAACATCAGTATCACTCATATACGGATATGTTATTATAAATATGAAACAACCCTATTTCACCATCTATCCATCCTACGGAAAAGAAATCACCGCGCGTGCGTACGTACGGAATACCGTCTCCACGCCGTGGTGTAATCTATTTTCCACCACCACCTTACTTGGATGGGTATGATGGTGTACATAATGACCATATATGACTATTATAAAGTGATATTGATTCTGAAATATTATACATATACTCCAATACAATTCTACGATCATAGGAACGATATCATCACTCGTGCGTACGTACGAAATACCGTCTCCACGATGTGATGCGACTCGTTCTACATGATCTTCATTTCATAATGATTATATAAATGAATTGAATGAATGAATATGATATATATTAATCTAATACCATTCTGTAAATGAGGTATATATAACCTAAATAAAAGAATAAAAATTTATTCGACAAAACACGCATAAGAACAAAAATTTATAAACACCCGAATAACAAGTAGCAATGAAATATTACTACTAAGAAGCTAAGAATATGACCATATATGATATTAAAATAATAAGTATGATTATGGAATAATTCAATAACAATATTTAAATAATTTTAAAGGAGGTTTGGACACTTACAAAGCAAGTCAGACCTAAGGTAAGGGAAATATCACAATCTCATTTTTATCCGAGATTGTTTATACTTTAGTATTTACTGGGGTGTATTTTATCATCCACATCCATGTTTCCTGAATATGTAATATTATTTCCATCCACCTAAAATTGTTTAAATCCAATTTTACCCTTTGGTGAGTTTTTAGTAAATGATATGAAAGGAATCTTCTTTCTTTTTTCGTACGATGTACTTTGTTGACTTTCCGACAAAAGTACGAGAAGAATGTTTTTTAACTTATACGGCATGAATGGATTTTTAAAACATTATTTCCAAGAAGCTTCCTTTACAAGTTTTCATGTTTATTTTTAATCAACTTATTTTAGTTTAAAATTTTAAGACATGTTAAGAAAGTAAAAGTGTTTTTGAAGTAGAAAGGATATTTTTCTCAATAATGAAGTTCAAGTGTTTTATCAAAATTATTTTCCATCTAAGATAATAAAGGGTTCTGTTTTTATCCCTATTATTTAAATTGATTTGATTATGTTGTGATGGAATTATTTTTATGAATTCCTTTATCTTATATGAATTGTTTTATGATGTCATTATGTTTAAGATTCCTATTTGTATTACATGGGTTATGAAATAATGTATGATTTATGATTTTGTGGCACACATAAGAATGATATCATTATGAGATGGGTGGGACCTATATCTCCCTCCAATGCATTAGGTAAATATTTTATATCTCATGATATAGACATGGCTGGAATGGTAGGTTATACCGGTTCAGTGAAACAAGACTGAAACGAGGGTGACTCGGTTTAGAAAGGGACTTTTTCCACTAAGATAGTCTTGGCAATGAGTCTTGACTAATAAGAAATGATTCTCTATGATTATGTGTTTATGACATAGTTTTTAATGTTTTATGTTATGATTACTGTGATTACATTTCACTGCCATGATTTACCCCAGGTTATGAAATTATGATCTCTTTTACAGGTTATGATATCCAAAAGTTATGTGCTTATGTATATGATGTGATTGATATTTCTTTTGTTTACCCTTACTGAGCATTTGAGCTCACCCTTTTATGTTTTCTTTTCCCCAGGATATAATGAAACGTTTTAGGTATAAAAAAAGAAGATCTCTATGGGAGATTTTGAAGATCTTTCACCAGGATTAGAAGATTATATTCTGAGTTTCCAAAGACACTAAACTATTACGATCCTTGTGTGTGTGTTTTTTGTTATGTACTAAGTATTCCGTAAAAGTAATGTAATGTCTATGTACGTCAAGATACGGTACATAATATCCCAGAACCACAATCCCACGAATGGAAATCCACTATAAATCCATAGAATCATTGTAACCACCCAAACTGAATGTTCACTCCCCTAGGGATCAAATATGTATAATTTGTCCATGTACCCCATGATATTCCCAATGTTCCTTAACATAATCAATATATTAAAGAAACCAATTCATGTTTTATAAAATATTATCAAATCAAAATCCATTTTTTCATTCCCAAATTATTTAGAAAAAAAATTCTATAATGATTCCATGCCACATCCAATCTGGAAAACCAATTTCATTTTGAAAACCACAGTTGACACGATTTATCAAACTCATCATGTTTATAAATATTGTTTAAACCCCCCTTTATAGAAATAATTACCATATCCTAAAATGATCAATTAACCACTCATGGATTTAAAATTATCTTTTAAATATTCCAAAACCAAATAATATTATAAGAACATAAGGAATGAAAAGGGATATTACATAGGGTAGAGACAGCTACCCCTAACATGATTAAAACATTATTTCTTTCTAGAGATACGATGAAATAGGAAGAAATAAAATTACAACATAGATATATCTTATAAAAAATATAAATTCTAAATTTATTTTTTAGATAAAATTATATAGCCTCATAATTTATCAAACTCATTGAGAATAAAAGAATAAAATGGATTAGATTATATTAAACTTACCATATTTTACCCAACCAAGATCAGAGATTCTAACTCCCATGAAGATTCACCTCTTGGAGGAGATAGAGAGATAGGAACCAGATAATGGATCCTTTAAACCAAGACAATATGTACTAGGGTCAAACTGTTTAGAATACGAGACTTGTGTTATGATTATAGTATAAAAAGATATTTTATCCCTTGCTAAAGTGAATGAATAGTGTGATCACATTCATGAAACTAGTCCTCATTGGTGGGTATATGGTCTAATTAATATTTTTGGGTACGTGAACAATTATTTTACTTCCAATTCCCCCACTAATCAATTTATGTCAGTGAACTATTAGGCTGATGACACCTATAGGCATTCTGTTATGGTACACCAGCTATCCAGTGGCCACCTACTGACACCTACAGTCCACGAACGCTTCTGCTAACTATTAGAAGAACTCAAAAAACAATTTATCAAAAAATAATTAGGCTCCATACACGATTAAATATACATTGGAATGAAAATCCCCCACTAAATAAAATATTTATATCACTATAATAGATTAGGTAAATGAACCATATAATAGATTATGTCGTTGTTTCATCATTATGGACTCATGAACCCTAGTATTGTGGTTATACCAACAACACTATAATCTCACTATAAAAAATGAGATTTTCTTTTCCACAAATAACCTTATCTTTTCATTCCTCTATTTGAATAGTCCTTTTATTCCCTAAGGTTTTTGGTTTAGTCACATATTTCTCCCACTAGATCATGTTGAAGAGATCTAACCGGCACAATGTTTTTCAAGATACATGGAACACATCATGGTTATTTTACAAATACACTTGTAATATCCAATGTTAATACACCATTTTATGTCAATTGAAAATATCAAATGAGTAAATGTAACAAGGATATAACATACACGGTCTCCCAATAAACTACATCCCAATCAATGTAAACCATTGAAGAAACCCTAGTCACATACCTCAAACAACATTGATTAACGAAGCCTGGTCAAATTGGAATTCTTGCTAATATGATCTATTTGTAACAAATTTTTTGTTCATTAAATAATATCTATCATCTTTCGTATGATACATAGTCCATCCAAGGAATATTATCCAACCTCTACCCAAAAAAATAAGCGATCTGCCAGGCCTCCTATTAAACGCCCCAGTTGGATTTGTCCTAATTGAATCATGATATCTATTTTTATTTGTAAAATCCACTAAGGGAATCAGTTTCTACCAATATCCACTAATGTTAATAATTCATGCCCATAACACCTCTTAATGAATCTGGGGGGCTCACGATAACATCATATATTGTTTTGATGCATGAGATGGTTAATTGTAATAAATTGTTTTGTTCCACCTTTGGTTCTTCATTATTTTTCGTTGTTAAGGGGATTATTTTCAGTGAAAAAAAGTATTTGAATCAATGGATTTAATTTTAGAGGATATGATTCCATATGGTGGTTGTAAAGATTCCACCGGATAGCCGAAAGACGCATCCTTCCATCTAGTTGAGTTTTTAAAGGACTATAGTTTAATACAGAACTAACCAACTAGTTAGTGGGAAAAAGATGAGAGTCAAATAAATACAACCCATGAAAATTTAATCTGACTCATTTTTACCTTGTTTAATACACATTAATAACCCTAAATCCACTATTTTATGATTGAGACTCCAATATTCACCCTAGATATATCGCATTCATCTTATATAATGACCAATGATATTATAAATAAAATTCACAATTTAATGTCTTATTAGGTTATATGGTTATAAAAAACACATGCTCTTATTTTATTATATTAAATCTGATTATATTTAAAATACTATAAGGAAACATTACTATTGAAAACATAGCCTTTGAATAGTGACCACATGATTATTAAAAAATATAGAATTTTAAAAAATCCAATTGTAATTTAAAAAGGAATAGATGGATGTAAAGAATAAGATCATACCCCATGGAGCCCATATATATGATCTTCAATGGGAAATAAAATTTAGTGGATTCATCATCGACCATATCATGTTAATATCCAACAACAAAAGCATCACTGAAATCGTTTATGAGAGATGTTCAGTCTAATGAAAATCACCACCCAGTCCAGGTTCTCCAAACCAACCCATGAATATCCCAACATCGTTAACCATACTATTAATAATTTTTCTAGTAAATTAATGTGATATAAATCAAGACTCTATCATTTTTATTATGTAATTTTTTTATTAAAATAATTAATATATTATCATCTTATAATAAATACTTCATAAATTAATTTTATTTTAATTCAATAGAAAAAAACAATTATATTTGGATAATATTCAAATGAAACATCGGAATTTATTTGGATGAAATTTTGGATTTTGGAAATAAATAATATTTAAATAAAATATTCTCATTAATTAATAAACATATAATTTTTATGAAGTCAAATAAAATATTTATATTTTTCAAAAACTCTTATTGTAAAAAACCCTTCATTTCTAAAAAAAATTATTTAAAAAGATTCAATTAAAATATTTCCAAAATTATTTATATAAAATAAATATAATTTATAGAATCAATACATTGAAATTATCCAATGGTGAATTTTTCATATTTTTCTCTGATAGTCAAATTTTCATGTAATAATTACATACTATCTAAATTTACATTGACTATTATGACATTGTAATGACCCCAATGTGATGTATTAATTATTATAAATGGTATAAAAACCACATAAATTTTATTTGTTTATAATAATGGTATTTTATTTTTATTTTCTACAAATATAAAGCCATTATAAAGTCTCCAAAACCTAAAATATATTTTATTTTTTTAAAATAATTTCATTAAGTGTGTGACTCAGATCCACATAATCAAGGGTTTTGTTTTAATATTTTTTGGAAACAATACTTTAAATATAATAACAAAACTCACATTTCCCAAAATATGAGGGAAAAAATCATGGGTATTTTGGTGTTTTGGATATTTTATTATCGATAATACAAAAATATAAATAATAAATAAATCCCCTCAAATTCCAATATAATCCCACAAAATATACCATTCATCTTCACCCAAACTCTTTTTAGAACATACATAGTTTTCTTTATAATCTTTAATGATTTCCCAAGGCACCACAAATTATAATGAATACGCTACCATGATTTTTTAGTCACAAACTCATAGAAGGGATACTCGCATTTGTCTCATCCTTTCAATTCAAGCAACATATATGGAATTTCTATTTATAATTGGTATTCTTTATGATGTAATTAATTTGAAAATATCCCCTAAAATTCAATGGAAATAATTTTAATGATATATCATTTATTATCTCCCATATTGACTATAACATATTCCTTTCATATGAAAACATTCTTTAATGGATTTCTCTCTTCTCAATTCCATTCCAATGAATTATTTTATGATATAATCAATAGATTCCATATTTTAATTTTAGGATATGTTCATCAATAACACCCTTACCATCAATTATATTTATAAATCATGATATCCTAATTTTATATCTCTTTAATTATCCCATGATCGTTTATGTACACCTGTTTCCTTGTCAAAATTTGTTGTGTCGTTTTCTCTTTAATAATTCTTATTTATGATATTATGATTTTAATTTCCAATTACTACTTTTAGAACAGTTATTTGCATGTCCTTATTACATTTTATTTCATATATATATGATGGGAGACCCATTTTTCTCTCATCGACCCAATTTATAAATATTAATTTAACATCGTTATGATCTACTAAAATTTCTCCCATAGAAAAAGATTTTTTTTTTGTGAATACCAAACCCATTTTATATAAATGGTGTTTACCATTATAAAGATATAATTTTTAATTGGGGATTAGATGTTTTTTATGTAAATTTAGTTTACCATGGAATACAATATTATGTAGAATGAATCAATGTTTTGTGATCTATGTTTCACACATAAGAATGAGAATGGAATAAATATTATGGGTGTGGACAAAATAATATATCACTCTAATGCATTGGTAATTATTTACAATCATGATATGTCTTGTTTGGATAGAGAGTTAAAATTATTCTTTTATGGGACTATTTCCACGATGATTTATTGGTGTTTTATCCTTAACTAATATTATTATACAATTTTTTATGTCAGTTCGACATTTCCCATATTAGGATTATAATGCTATTTGATATCTCATTATTCATGTTCATGATTCCAACTCTTTTTATAACCCATTTATATTCCTATTTTATAAAATTCATTTCCTTATGAAATATTTATTCCCTTACTGAGATATTTAGCTCATCTCATTGCTCTATTTTTCCACACCTAGTCTCTTTCGTGTTTTAAAATTCAATGTAAATTTAGAATCATAATATTGAATCTTTTAATATCATTATGGTATCCAAAGTTCACAATATTATGTTATGTATCTAATTACAAAATATAGAATACATAAAAAAATTTCTGTTTTATTTAGTGTATTTTTATGTGATAAATTATCTATTAATATGAAATTAAGAGCAAGGTTGTAATATTTTGTAACGGATCCAAATGTTAGTTATTTTTGGGATTAGGATTAGAAATATATAGTGAATGCCTTATGGATAATATTAAGTATATTAAAAAATACCTAAATTTGTAATTATATGATATTTTTTTGAGAACTACAAAAATCCTTATATGTATACTAAAAGTGGACACGGTTCTATAATAGATTTTCATAGGTGGAACAACTCCAACAAGGTATCTCAGGACTGACTCAGGGTACCATGGTACATGAAAATAGGCCTTACTACACACCTGGTTTGACACACCCAAGGGATATGATTTGGTATATTCAAAATCTAACTTTGAATCATTAATAACGCAATTAAAAAATTCCCATAATAGTATATGATAGTAAATAGATCAGGCATTATATAGATCGAATCCTAGAAGTTAATAAGTTATGCAAATACATATAATTTATTTTTCATATATTTAATTTCATTGGATTAACCATTATGAGTTTTATAGTTTAAAAATACTCATCCCTAATTTTCCCTTCATTATATTTATTTTTTGAAATAATAGGATTTTATTAAAAAATATTTGTGATATAAAATTAGATTACATCTCCAATGAGATTCAAAAGTCGATGGGAGAAGGAATTGAATTTTTTTTATGATAATCTCTCAGCAATCTCAGGTTATGAATTGATACATAGATTAATAGGAGTTCCCAACCCCCTATAGATAACAATTTTTAGTCTAAAGCGTCATGTGACAATGTCATCCCACATCAAATAGAATATTTCATCACTTAATCACATAATAATGTATTAAATCCCCTAAGAATATCTTCTACAAAATAGAATGTTCTGAGAAGGAGATGGTTCTACTAGCTGTTTATTGTTTGGAGGGAGAATATGACTGGTGGTGGACATTGATAATAAATTTGAATCCGGATATAGATATCAAATGGAGGTTGAGGAAGTAATACCAATTTTTTTAATAAACATTTCATCACATTCTTCGATTTAAAATGGCCATGGATTTCATTACCCTCATGAAAAAAAGATGAAACATCTAATAGGGTGTATGAGGGATAAAACACTAGAATTGAAAAATACGCCTCCAATGTTCCTATTACTCTTGAATTCTAGGATGACCTATTCTTTGGTCGGTTAAAACCTTGTCTATGAATGGCCTCGAAAATCTTTGACTTCAATAGCTATGAGGATATTTGATGATTTTAAATCATAGTCTAAATGATGATCGTTAAATCCCAATGGTATGATATTGATATTAAATAGAATGTGGAGTTAAATTCATGAACATAGTTAGATAAATATTAGGGTAACAAGATATTTTTGGATCCAACTTATCAAAGGTGCAAGAAGAAGTAGCCCAAAAAATGTCTAAGGTGGAAAAAGAAATTCTTTAGGATTGGGAATGAAGGTCACCTCTATAACAATTTCTTCCATGAGATACCCACTAATGGGATAGAGGAACGAAATTATGTATTAAATCCTTATCACATTGTTCATTTTATAAACAACAAGGGACTAGGGTATAGTCTATCCAATGAAAAAATCTAATGGTTTTCGGGGATAACTGGAAACATGCAAGGAAGAAAGCATGAGCTTTTTCAATCACAAACACTGAGGTGGATCCGAAGAAAAAATAATTGAAGAGTATTCTAGTTATTTATTAAAGAATAGTGAATTTAATTATTTTATTCTAGTTTTATAAATTCCACCATGTCAAGAATGTTTATTAGAACGATACAAACACCACCCAAACGAATGGAAGTAGAGCTATCAGTGAAAATTGAAAATTGGAAAATAATTATATCATAATTATATAACTTCTCCCCTATCAATTTTTGTGGGAAGAACATCCCATTGGACATTTTCAATCACCATTTGGTGTAATGTGATGCAATTATGGGATTTTTTTTGAATTTTCCTATATAGAGATAACATAAATAGTTGGGATAAAAAATCACAATTCAGACCTCCAATCAGCCATCAAATCTGTAGTCGTTCATGGAGGAGGAGGATTATGTTTTAGCACCAATATCTCAATAATGTATAGTTGTTCCTAATGATATAGAATATATATATCCAATGATTTATTTAAAATATGGGTACTTCATTGAAGACATTCTATTTTTGAGAAAATAAGTTGATGTGTTTCTTAAGGACATTTCAGGTCTTGTTCCTAATCAAGATGGTGGATTTTCAATAGAACCTATTTTTGGAGAATTTTAATCATTCAATACTCCTTATAGAATATCTATTGTGGAATCTAAGAAGCAAAATAATCAACTACCGGTGAATATGGATAATATTTTCATATTACCAAGTGCATGACAATGGGGTTCCCTAGTAATTTTAATCAAGATTAAGAATGGTTTAGTGTGCCTTTTTTATTATCTTCAGAAAAACATGATCGAGATAATGAACAATTATCCTATACCTTGGGTTCATGATTTTTTTGATGATATTTAGGGAGCATAGAACTTCTCCATGGGGGATCATTAGTCATGATATTATCATGTAAATGGGAATATGTAAGATATCTGCAAACTAATTTCTTTATAAGTTATGAATATTGTGAGTTCATTAAGATTATTTTTAGGCTCATCAAAACTCTAAAAATATTCATGGACATGATGACTTGAGTCTATATATATTGGCTTGACCAATATTTGGTATTATTTATAGATTATATTCTAATATACTATAAATCCAAGGTTTAGCATGAGTAAATTTTTATCACTCTACTAAAGACCTTGAAAATAGGAAATCCTTATGCCAATTATAGAAAACATGGGTTCTGATTGAAGGGAGTATCATTATTGGGTCATACCATAACAAGAAATGGGATATCTATGGACACATCAAGGGCATAAGAAATTGAATGATAAATCAAAAAAACATCTATGATAGATATCTATAGTATCCTTGGTTTATCTGGGTATTATTATCTAATTGTGAGAAGCTTATTATGATTTTATAACTATATAAGAAAACTAACTCATAAGGTAGTCATGTTTTCCTAGAATGGTTAATATTAATATATATTCAATGAGTATTACAGGAGGCAAATCAGTACACATTTTATCACAGTATTGATAAGTCTGAAAATTATTATGGTACACAGAAAGGCTCCAAATAATTTATTAGGTTTTTTACTTATGAAAAATAAAAATGTGATAGATTATTCATCATGGAAGTTGAAAATTCATAAGACAAACTATCCCACTCATGATCTGGAATTGGTAGATGTGATATTTTTATTGAAAATCTAGAGGCATTTTCCTGTATGTGGAGAAGTTTGATGTATATACTTATCTCTAGAGCTAAAAATTTATATTAACATAAGAATAACATAATATGATCAAGTAAAGATGGATTTATCTCATCTAGGATTATGAAATCTCAATTCACAGCCATCTAGGAAAAGTGAATAATGTGGATGAAACACTAAGTAAAAAGGATCCATCAATTCAATCATAGATTAGAATTGATTATGATTAGATCATTAGAGATTTGAAAAGAATGTACACTCGTATAAAAAGGGAAGAAATAACCTGAATCACTTCATAAATGATTTCTCAACCATCTATTTTGGAATGGTTAAAGGATTCCCAAAAAATGATGTTGGAATTCAGAAGAAAGTGGATGATATTAGGAAATGGAAATCAATAGAATCCATTGGCATTTATCAAGTAATTATGATATTGGGTTCATGAATATGTGTTCCTTCAAATCCTATGTCATAGATGGAACTTTTGGATGATGCACATAGTTCAACTTTCTCCATTCCCCTAGAGAGCAGAAAGGTATATCAACATCCTTGTGATCACTATTGGAGGAAAAAAATTATAGAGATCACTGAATATACATAATTTTTTCCTGGTATTCTTGCAATTGAAGTATAAAATGGATCAGTCTAAGGGGATGATGCAACCATTGTCCATACCAACCAGTAAATGGGAGAACGTCACCATTTAATTTTCAAACAAACATCCTGGTACATATATGAAAAATAATTTTATATTTGTTTTTTAGGATCATATGAAAAAGAAAACTAACATTATCTAAATTCGGATAGATTTCTCTACAGATCTAGTTACACTGATATACATCAATAAATTCATATGGTTTCATGGATAACCACTATCGATTGTATCCTATGGGGATCTAACATTTACCTCGATGATTATGAAATTTCTACAACATTCACTATAAAATCAAATGAAAATTATTATTACCTATATTAATCTAACTGAGAGCCATTCTGAGAAGATTATTTTAACAGTAGAATACATTTTGGAATCTTTTTCAGTGAAATACAATGGATAAAGAGAACAATATCTTCTTTTTCCAAATTATCTTACAAAACAATTTTACACTAGAGAATGCAAATGGTTTCCAATTAATCTCCTTATGGGATGATGTGGCGAAGAACTAAATGTTGGGATTATGTTGGGAGAAGAAAACTTCTTGGTCAAAAAACTGTGAAGGAATTGGTGGAAAATGATAAGACCGTTTAGAAGTGCATCATGATTTCATCAAGTCCCCATATGATCTTTGTTGACAATCATCGAAAGGATCTAGATTTTGATGTTGGATACATATTTTTCCAATGAATATATCCATAGAAGAATGTAATGAGATTTATGAATAATGGAATGATTAGTCCATGATTCATTATCCCCATTGAAGAACTTGATCGCATCACAGCAGTGGCCTACTGAATATATCTCCCACTGAACCTATCTCAAGTACATAATGTATTTCATGTATTCGTCTTGAGAATGTACATACCAAAACACTCACAATTAATCATTTACTGATAACACCGTTGGAAAATAACCTTTCCTATGAGGGGAATATGGTGAAGATCGTAGATCATAGAGTGAAATATCAATGAAATAAGACTATGAACATTATCAAAGTGTTGTGGTGGAACCAATGGTTGGAGAAGAATGATGTGATCTACTAGTGCTGATGATGCAGAGTTACTATCATCCTATTTATTTTAAGAAATAAAAATGTAAAGGGTGAAATTTATAAAGGGGTATTATTGTAACAACACAAGCTATTATAAATAAAATTCTGATTTTGATATAATGTTTAGTAAAATGTTTATAGAAAATAAATGAACAAATTTTTCTTTATAATATCAGATAGGATATTAAATTCTATTATTTATCATAACAATTGTTAACATAATCATTGAATATTAATCAAATTTTTAGTATAAATATAGTGTTGTAAAAAATATAGTTGATACATATAAAGAAATTTATGGACTTAAACAGTAGGATCTTACCTTATGATTTCCATTATCATATAATTTGAGGGAGACTACTATTTTAGGATTCACCATAGACCAAGAATACATAGAGGTCATATAACTTAACAATGAGATAAAATGATTATGGTATTTTTTTCATGCTCATAGAAATCACATACCAAAACCATGTTTCCCAATCCACCCCATAAAATCTTTACCATTGTGCACCTTACATTTAAGGAATTTTATGGTGTATTAAAGGGATATGTATCAAGTCCCTAGCATTATGAGTTTGTGAATTATTTTGTATCAACTGATAAAAATAATTTCTTCTTCTTATTATATATTCTTAAATGATTTTTATTATGATTCAATAGAATAAAAATAGTATTTTTTCTTACTATTTAAATTTTATTAAGACACTTATTTTTAAGGATTAATTTTTTTGAAAATAAATATTATTTTAATAAAATATTAATATGAAAAAATGATCATATTATTTTTATGATGTAAAATATAATATTTACTTGGGTATGACAACTATTATAGTCATAAAAACATAATTTCAATATAAATATCATTTTACATTAAAATTGAAGAAACACATGATTATTTAATTATTTAGATAAAATCACTATTATTTATGAATGGGATCATCATAAGTTTTCAATAGTAAAATTTTCATAATTTTATAAGAAATATGATTTTTTTAGTAAACATTAAATACTATATAAATATAATTTTTGTATTATGACATCATAACAAGCCAAATTTGATGTAATAAATAATATTAAATGAATGATTTCCTAAATAAAATATATTAATTTAATATTATTTGATTTCATGTTTCTCAAATTTATTTTTCAAATCCATTATCAATCCTAAAAAATAAATAGTATATTTTATTTTTTAAAAATAAGGTCTTTATGAATGTGGTTGGCCTCCATATAAGTAACATTATTAAATTATTAAGTTACTACCTTTACAATATTTAAAAATAATATCAACTACCATTATTCAGAAATATTTGGAAAACCCATGGAATGGTTTTTGTTTTCGGATATTTTATTCCGTCAAGTACAAAACATAAATAATAATGAATTCGCATTCATTTCCTATATAAGCCCACATAATAACCAACTTATATTCCAAAAAAATCATTGTAAAAGAACTGTAATCTTCCTTCGAGTGTCTTTATTTCTCTCACGGTACCCCAATTATCTATAAAATCTCTTCTCAAGCTTCTAGAGTGACACATTAATATACGTAATCCTCACCTTCCTCTCCTCCATTAAATTCAAGACCCTTGTTTATATTTTGTTTTCAAAATTGCAGTTTTAACATTTTATTTATTTGAAAACATATTCAACTATCCAATGGATGTTTTATTAATTATATATAACATATTATCTCTAATTTTAACCATTACCTATGTCATTACTACGCTGAATGTCTGTAATGGATATCTCCCCTCTCATTTCAATTCACGGAATTACTTTATGGTATTCCCCAAAGATTCCATTATTTCATGTTGGTATATGTTCTCCCATATTCCCTTAAAATTCCATTTGATTTGGATATTTTTATATCCCCCTTAATCTCTCATTAATCCTCTAATAATTCATTATGTATACATGTTACCATGACAAAATTTGATACAGATTATTCTATTTACTACTATTTAATTATGATCTAATTACTTCTATTTAATATTAAAAATATTTGGACATGTATTTTCATATATGTATTACTTCCCATTTTATTTCTAAATTATTAGAGACTCTTTTCTCACTCATCAATCCATTTTATAAATTTTATACAACAATGTTATGCTTCCCCATGATTTATTTTAATGCATTTTTTTGGTAGTGAAAACCATACCCAATTCATATCCAGGGTGTTCCCAATTATACATATATAATTCATGACTGGGCACATAAAATAATTTTTGACACATTCCTTTATCCTTGAATAAAATATTATGTTTAATGATTTTATGATGTGTGATATATGTTACAAGGGAAATAATGCGAATTAAACGAATGTGATGGGTCCACATGAAATTAAATAGATCTATAATTAATTGGGTAATGTTTAAAATAATGATATGTCTTGTTGGGATAAGGAGGGAACTGGATTCCTTTCTGGGATTTTCCCACCATGATGCCTTTGAAGTTTACCGTCAACCTATGTTATGATTCAATGTCTTATACCATTTCCTTATTTCCCATGTAATTATTATCAAGCTATATCAAGTCTCATTATTCATGTTTATGATTACTATTCATTTATACCCAATTAATATGCCTATATTATAACATTATTTTACGTATTCCATTTTTATTAACATACTGGGATTTATACCCCCTTTCTTATGTTTGCCCCCATGTTATCTCGTGCATTTCAAAATGGCCATGAAATTTTAGATTCATGTTAAGGCACTTTTAAATATGATTTTTTATCCCATTTTCATAATGTTCTTTTATGTATGTAATTCCCAAAAATAATATACCATTCAATGTTTTGGGTTTATTTATATAACTTTTTTTATAATAAGTCTTTTATTATTATGAAATACAGAGAAGGGTTTCTATATTTAATCTTGTTTAATTCAGTTATAACCAATCCAGTGAAGCCGTAATAGTGAGTCTTTTCTATATTTTCCCTAATATGCTCTTCTGTAATAATATAATGCCATGGATATATTAGGGATCTATGGTTTTTAATTCAATACAGTTACAATTTATTTAATTTTTATAATATTGGTGGATCTATATTAACAATAGTGTAATATTTTTATATCTATTATACATAGAGTTTTTATTATATAACTATAATCCCTTTAAAATAGTATCAAATATTTGTTGTTTATTCTAGGTATAAATGAAATCCATTTTCACAAAATGAAAATTCATCATAAATGGTAGACTTTTTAAAAATTTTGCGTGGTAGTATCTTCTCGATAAAATATATTTTTTATATAATCTCTCATATATTTTATGATAATAGAATCATTGTGGATTGATCATTTTCAACTATTCGTTTTTTGTACATATAAATGATGAGTAATTATGAATGTAGTCTTGAATTGACAATGGATCTAGTGATTTTTCATCCTCTCAGTATTCATATCATTAAACTAGGATCATTGATGTATTCTCTATGTTATGTCACTATAGAACCACCCTACATTACATTTATTCTTCTTGGATAAATTTTTTATATATCCTTCTAAATGAACTAGAACACCAGATAAGAATCCATTATGTGTGATATATTTCCTTATAGGCACAAAACAATGTTTTTGGTTCAATACTTTGATAAACATTAGACACCATAATAAACACCTTTTATGTAGGAATTTCATTTCCATTTATGCCCCCTGTATACAACCTTTCCCCTGATTCCCTATTGTTATTAAATATATAAATAATGATGTTTGACAGTGTTTTATTTTTGGTGTATGATTGTATCATGTAAGACATATGTGTGATGATTGATTCTATGAGTATTTATAGAGTAGCATGTTACCATGATTGATGTTGGCCACATATTGTTATATATTTCTAAAATATTAATCCAAATCATATAATATTCTTTTCCTTATTATTTTCTTCTATATTATTCATAATTATGATTCTTTGGATTTGTTTCTTTTTTTGTTTGAAATTGGTGGACCATTATGATATGATTATCCCTTGGAGGAGTGGTATGTAAAACGTGTGAGTTTGACATTGATATTCATGAGTGAACGAAAGATATTCGCATTGGATATCATGTAGTTTGTTCACTTCATTCCAAAAGGATGTTCGTTACATTTCATAGTCAATGCACACCAGATAGAGAGTATCTTGTTCACTTGATTCATAGTGTATGTTGAGTTTCATGTACAACCAATGCGTATAGGATACCATGTAGCACATATAATCAATGCTATTATTATTTCGAGTAATGTGTTGACAGCCTTATTTCTAACTCTAATATCAATGTGCAATTCAGTAACTAAATACACTCTATCCACGTCGGAGAGACACAATAATTCATGTGAACCTCCCTATATGTAATAGGATGTTGACTAGTGGTGAGGGTCCAAACTCCATCTGTTGGGAGAATATACCCTTTGTATCAAAACCATAACCAAAATTATAAATAAAATATAAAACATCTCAATGAAATCAAGGAAAAATAATACAGTTTTCTATCATAATATCATACGACACATGTTCCATGCATATATATTAAAGGCTTGTAGTCTGGTAAACTAAACAAGAGTACATGTGAAAGTATATAAGTAAATAACGATACAATATATAAATCATATGAATTTTATACTGATTTCACTACCATATCCATGCTCCCTTGCTTAATAATCTTCCATGAGTCCCCTTCCGTATTGTAGATTTTAATAGATGAATTCATCACATTCATTGAGATTCCCATGTTGGATGTGTGAAATGAAACCCAATAAGACATCTCCATTGTGTCCCTATGTTGTGTGCATTGGTATAACAAGTGTTACACACTTTTTGAGGTCTCATGTTCCATATGGGGACACAAAAATACAATACCCCAAGCCTTTGAATACCGCAAATAGGTTCCATCTGAATCAATTCCCAATAAATACATATTAATGTGAAATAAATCATGGCTACGTGATCATACCAAGCACTATCAATGTTAAGATATAATATATGTTTTTAAAGAAGCCTTATACCAATCATAGGTTGTGACCATTGTATTTTTTATAAGTATTTTTTTATAATAGTGAATCTACGATCTATAAAATGAAATTTGAGGATGAATGGTAATATATCAACATGGAATATTCGACTCTTTTTGGACATCGTACTGGCTAGGGTAGTGTCATAAAATCTAGATCTTCCTCCTACCTAATGAGGTATAGACAATGTGATTTATGTGACTTTACTCTATAGGTACATTACCTATCCTACCCTTTGAAAAAACAATGCGTATATGGTGATATATACTGAAGCATCATATTTGGAATTCCCAGTGCAGATTTTAGACTATAGAGAGTCCATGTTGTAAGGGAAGACTGTACCCCTTTTCCAGATCATCTGGTTTCATATAAATATATTAAAGGAGATTTGATAATGATATGATGATTTTCCAAATCAATGGATTGAGTTATTTTAGATGAAAATTTTAAGGTATATACAAGGATGATAAGTCATTAGAGGGAGGAATTAAAATATCATCGTATGTTTCTAGGTATTTTTTTTTTGGAAATTTTCAATGGATTTTAATGAAAATGGGTCAAACAAGATAATGTTGGAAGTTGAGGGGAGGATTTACCTTATAGTGGGTGTAAATATACCATTATATAGCTGGTGGAATCTACTGACTAATCAGTGTATTTTTATAGGTCTATGTTTTTTCACACACCCCAAAATCCTTATACTGGTTTAACCATCCTTATAGTGTACACAGTCAAAGATTTAATTTTATATAACTCAGGTAACTTTAATACCACATAGTTTTGACCCTGTATAATAACCAAATCTAAACCAAGTACCCTTATCTCTATTTTGACATCTCCCCTTTCAACTCTATATCTCTCTATTTCAACTTCATTTATTTATTCATGGAAGTACTGATACAGTGAAGCTTGAATGACAAGTCCTATATAGATTCACCAATATTTACACTTCTTTTTAAGGGATTATAATAGTTCTATGGTGGTTATTTTCTTTCTATTCTACACCAATGATTAACTATTCCTTCCTTTATAGATTGATGAATGATATATCATTTTGATGTTATCTCTTGATCAGTTCCAAATTTACCTTTAATTATGGATTTATTATGTGTAATTATTTATCAATAATCTTCTTATATCTAATTTTGATGTAATATTTATGATATAACAATAATATATTAATAATAATTTGGTATATTTGTGGTGTATTCAAAATTTTGATAAAATTTCTTTTGACTAGTGTTTGATCTCTGGAAATTGGTGGCTGTTTCTGGGTATGTTTCATTAGATAAATCATTTTGAGACCATATTATTCAAAAAATTTCATCTTAGTTGTCCTTTATGTTGAAATATTCATGGTTGATCGATTTTAATCCACTACACTTAAGGATCATTCCTTGAAGTAAATATTAATCCATGATCTATTTTTTATCAATAATTAATATGGTGAATTGTTTTCAGATTCATTGATATATATCAAAATAGTTTCTAATGATGGAATCTTTGAGGTATGTGATTCATGAAAATTTCATTTTGATGTGGAATATTATTGGTCCACATATATAAATCTTCTTCTTGATGAATTAAAAATAGATATAGGCATCCATTACGTGTGAGATAGAACTCTATGTGAACCCAATATCTGTTGGGAATTGATCGTATGATACAAATTGGAGTACTTCACTAAAAACAGAACTATAGTATGTTCCTTACAATTTCAGTCCTATTTATTCCCATGTTTCCTTGATTTTTTATTATTTTTTCATTGCATTATGGTCTTGATATATGGTGTTTTCATATGGGTTTATGTATGTAGTCTGTAATACCCATATGTGATGATTGATTCCAAGAATTTTGCTAGGGAATCTTATTACTATAAATAATAATGATCTCATATTGTTACATGTTTCTTGTATATTCATCATGATGTAATTATATTTTTTTATCATGTTTTTTATACCATATTATGTGTAATTTCTTTGACAGGGGGTGTTACTTATGGTACTCAAAATATGTAGACAAGAATGATATGAATATCCCATAGAGTGGGAGTGTATGTAACATGTGATGAAGAAATAAATGGGAATAAATGTTGGGTAGTGATCTTACTTGGATATTAAGTAACATGATTACTTGATTTCTCATGTATATTGAGTACCATGCATGCTACATGACTAGAATATTCTGAATATCATGATTACATGAAGCCTAGTTTATTTTTAGTATCATGTCCACACAATGCCTGTTGGATGCAATGTAAAATTTTCACTCAATGACTTGATGATGCCTAGTATTATGTCACCAACATTGTGGATACTTCTTAACCATTTCCATTTCTTCTAATTATTCATCAAGAATATAGCCAAACCAGGTATGACTTGGGTTATTGGTGGCTTGGTTAACTCATATGTTCTTGACATCTGATAGTTTATTCATGTATGCACATTTATAATTATCACGACATACAAATTGGGTACACAAACAAATATTTTAATGATGAATTGTTTCCTTCCTACTAGTTTTTATTACACAAACCCTATATATGAATATTTATGCACATGTAGACATCATGTTTTGAAATCCATGAATGTAGATGGTTGATCCATGGAGTATGGAGTTAGTAGTAGATCTGGTGTGGACACAGGAGTATTTACATAATGTCACATTATTTTCTTATCTTATTACACATATACTTTGGTATTAATTTACACACTAAGAGATCATTATTTATTTGTATAGAATTTATTCCATATTATATTACATTATTAAAATTTATTGGTTTTCATTGATTAATAAAGTTTGTTTATATTTTAATTTTAATTTCGTGCATGAATATGATATTTAGGGTATTGTCCCCCCACTGATATAATTTGGACCATCTATTTTGGTTAAAAAAGTCTTAGAGATAAGGAGGAATGAATGAAGTCTTTTGGCTCTTAATCTCTGACTTAGTTTTTGTACAATTTCATTACAATCATTCAGATTAAGTATCCTTCTAGGAATGATATGTCATGATAAAGATGATATGAGGGAAAATTTCTATTTCTAATCTACGCCAATATAGTGATGTGATGTGAGGATCCCAATATGGAATGGTAACAGATATCACACCATGAAATCTAGAAATATTGTACCCATATGAGTTTCCAAAATCCTCTACATTTGTCAAATACTTAATATGTATGAAATGAATTGATTTTGTGTGTAGATCAATAATCAACCACATTGCTTTAATACCATAAGGAGTTTTAGGTATCCCGACCATTATATATTAGTATATATCATAAAATTTTCATATATAAATGAGTAATGGTTGTAGAAAACCCATACGGTTTTTGTTTTCTACCTTGACTATCTCACACGTTATGCACCAAGATATAGAATTAGAAATTGATCTTCTCATTCTCGACCATTGGTAATGACATCTCATGTCAGGATATATCTTGGTATCTCTAGGGTTAATGAAATGACTAGATCAATATTAATCATCCATCAATTCAAATATTATATTATTTAGAACCCCCATCCAACATCTGAATTGAAACACTCCATTGTGAGACTGATACCACTAACCTAAATCCTATCCACCAAAATGGTACCCAATAAAGAACCACCACTATATATTAAAAGGAATTATTAATTGAATTTGTGATAAAATAAAAATAAATATTTTAGTAGATTTATGTCATCTATATGTTCCTCCAATCACATCATAGAAATCAAACCCATCAAGTAGCACTCATCCACTTAATCAATAATTGAATGAGTCAGAAACTTCTTTCTAAATGTATCTAAAACCGCATTTATGATTTCATGTTTGGAATAATTATCAAAATTAATGATTTGAAGTGACTATACCAAATTCCTAAATCTTATGATCATATCCTTATATGGGATAATATAATTAATACATTTTCGGTCTGAATACACCCTAAAACGCTCCTTGAACAGATAATTGTGATATGACCTTATAGAAATCCCCATTGCTGCTAAGTTATTGTAATGAATATGAAATTTATTCTCAAAAGATGAAATTTAAAAAAGATACATAAATGACTACTTGTCTCCCCGTCATTAGAATACATCTCAACCCCATACAAGAGGTTTCATAATAAAAATGAACTAACAACTTCCACTAGAAGAATAAAAAAAATAAGATGAATTCAATGTCACATTCAACTCCTCAAAATATATCTCAAGCGTATCAATTCAAACAATGTTCATTCCCTTATGTGTCAACTTAGTAATAATTGATGATATCTTGAATAATTCTCAAACAAATGGCCTATAATAACAAACCAATCCAAAGAATCTTTATATATAAATCAGATTTATAGGATGCTCCAATGATATCACCCCCTAAATCCACTTTGGATACACTAGGATTCCCTTATTATAAGTCAGATAGCCTAAAAATTTTACCTTTAGAATCAATAATTGAAATTTTGATATCTCATTTAATAGAAGATGTTCATTAATATTTCCATGGAAAATATTCAAATTCTCAGGAAGATCATTCTTTGGTATAGAATAAATAAGGATATCAACAATATATAAAACCAAAAACTATATGGTTGGATAGATTCATCAATCCATATACACAACATGAGAATTATTAAGGCTAAATAACATGACTAGATACTCATAAAGACTACAACTAATCTTATGCGTTATAATTGTAATATCTTCATATTTGACCCTTGCATGATGTTACCCCGTTATAAGATCAATCTAAAAAAACCTTCTCTCATTAGCTGATAGAAAATTTCATTGATAGAATGAGAGGGATATTTGTTCTTCATTTTCACTTGATTACTATTTTCGTAATCAAAATAATTTCAGAGACTTCTCTCAACGTTATTCAAAATAAATATTTGAAATATCCAAGAAAAAGTTAAATGAAGAATAAATACCTAATCCTAAATATTAATATATTGAAATATTAATTCTTTTAATTCAATGGGTTCAAAATGATAAGAAGGTAAATAAATGTTTCATATTCCTAGAAGCAAGTCAATAAGAACTCAACTTTTCCCTAGATTGGAAACCACGATAAAAAATATGTAAAAATGATAGGATACTCACTTACCCCTGCTGGAAGAGGTACACAAAGTCATGGAACAAAACCATTACAAAAAAATTCAAATATGTTTAATGATATCCTCTTATTACTATGAGAATCAGAACATTCTTTCCCAGTCCTCGGATCCTACACACCTTAAAAAACATGACTAACTCTATCTAAAAAAATTAACTACATCAGGTGATGATCATAATAAATATTAACATTATAGATTATCATCAAATCCATGCCCATGACAAGATCTGATATAACATGATCATGAATATGAGAAAAAAATATGTTTTGTTAATCAAAAATCACCACATGAAACAAGAGACATTTAAAACCATTTGCTGAATTTTTTACAAATGGATGAAAGGATTAATCATGATATTCCTAATAATTTATTGTAATCCCAACACATACATAATCATTGATGAGAAAAATGAATTATTTTCACCAGTATAAAAAATAAATAACAATAAAATATTCAATAAACATGATACCACTCATGATAGGTAGACCTACCTTTAACTTTAATGGTGAACACTCTACATCCTATATCTGTCCATCCTCATTATATAATTTCATAAAATCGTGATAATCACTCTTGAAATGAGGTTGATATCCCTCCCATTTTGTTGCATCAGATTTAAATATTGTCACCATGGAGAAGTTAGATACAACTATAGTTCCTTGGGATAGTCTCTTACTAAAAAAATGAAGATGACAAGATTTTCCACAGGTGTGACATACCATGTGTGCTTCAAACCCATATGGTTTTATAGGATAATTTATTACACATTATTAATAGACCACTTGAATCTAAAATTATATCTATTGTTAATTTATAACTATACCATGTAACTTGTCCCCCAACTTCCCGTTTTTGCATAAAAACAAATGCTGATGAACTCTAGTTGTCACCAGTGCTCTGAAGAGACTATTCAACCCACATATATCAACATTATCGGTATCTTAATTTATCACAACATTAGTAAAATTGATAACTAATATAATAATTATTGTAGATTTAAAATCATCCAAAAATGATATCTCAACCAACTATTCATTGAGATGTTCATTGGATACAAAATGTAGATGTGAGTTCAACAACTCATAAAATCAAATAGGATACTCTATGATAGAATAATCTCACTGATTAAAAGAAATGAACTCTTGGCCCTCGCTATTATAAGTTACATATGATATGAATGTTTATTGTGGGATTTTTTAGATGTAGTATATTTTATATATTAATGAAAATTTTCATGAATAATATATCCCAAACACTTCATTCCCAGCCCCTCAAGCATATAAGTGTTGAAACTAACCTTATAATCTTTAAATGTTTCAAAAATTGGTGAATATTTTCAATCTTATAAGTTCATTATTCTGATTATTGGTGTCCCTATTCACTATTAAATAATGGATGATATATTTTAGTGAATTGTTTAGAATAGTCCACCCTTTATTTTAGTTTAAAATTTGTACTTTGGCCTGTGGAAGTGATTTTCCAAACTATAGTTTTCACCAAAATTGAGTCAATAAGATGACTATCATTTAGTGAATGATACATAATTTTATCTGTCAAATTTGGAGGCATTCTCTATAATGGAACCAAAAAATGTCGAAACAAAAGATATAAATATTTTATATTCAAATTCAATTACCTATCCATAAATTTAATATAGAAACCATAACCCCAAAAGAGAAAAAATTACAAACAAGGACTCTAGAAAACCATGAACATACAATGGATGCTCAATGACTGTTATGAAAGTGAGCTAGAGAGATCGAATCCCAAACATACACCTGGATACAGAAATTCATATCTCTAGTCTATTAACAACCCTCAAACGAAATAGTGTGATATAAATGGATTTTCAAAAGATTTAATGTAATCCTAACCCTTCATATTTATTATATAACAGCCAAGGTCAACCCATAATTTCAGTCAAATATGACCACAATAATGCTAGAAGCATGTTCATGGTAGACTTGTGTTGATGAAAGGATTCAAGGAATCAAAAAAATGATCCTGGTAAAAGCTTCATCGTTAATAAAATTATTCAAAAAAATAATAATTAGATTGTATATTAGATATAAAGGATAAATCATATGTCAAAAACAACCAAACCAAATAGTAACACCCATCAAACTATATTATCAGTATAGCCCATGATCCATGATATCCATAAACAACATGAAAATTTTCCCATTATGTATATCCAATAAGTCCCAGGCTACAATTTCCCCTATAAAAATGTTATGTTGTTACCAATAAATCTAAATAGGATACCACAATAGAATGTATAAAATGTAAATAAATGTTCATTTTTATGTTCGTGTTTAGAATATATTTATAAATCATTTAATTTAGTTATTGTTAAATATTTAAAAATAAAACTATGGTTTTCTAACTAAAAAATTCCATATTCAAATAAATAAATAAATATGACATAACATTTTTATGTGAAGCATTTGATGATGAATTAAAAAAGATTAAAACATTAATATCCATGTCAAGTAGAAAAATAAGAATACCAATTGAACATTCAACTAATGTATCCTCAATGATCCATGGTGAAAATAACAATATAACTGTGTACACCACATTGGGGAACATGACCACTAACTATCATAAGTGACTCGAAAGGTCATGAAACTATAGTCCCTAGGAAATTAAATTCACTAGAAACACATGGAATCATGGGATCCTCCCAAATTGATATCTAAATCCACATCAGATTTCAAATGTCCACTTTTACCTTATACCCCAAGGTATTTCTGATGTTATATTACAATAATATTCTATTCAAGAAAAAAAATATTTCATAAAAATTTTCAATACAAAATTTATTTAATTTCATTCCCAAAACATCAGAAATCATTTCCTTTAGATATATCATACTAAATCCATTCATGGAAACACATTTCATTTTTAAACCCACCTTTGATGAAATTCATCATTAACATCTTCTGTATAAATACAGTTTTTCAACAAAAAATACTTTTAGAAATTATTCTTGGAACCATAAAAGATGAATTATCCTCCCATGGATTTTGAAATCATAACTTTTTTATATAAAACTATATCAAATCCTAAAAACATAATTCATTCTAATAGATAGACCATAGGATAGAGACAAATTTGTAAATCATGATGAAAATATTCATTCATTCTAGGTAATGATGGAATTGAATGTCATTGAATTCTAAAGAACAAATATTTTAGTGGAAAAAATCATTTGACTAGGTACATGATATATGTAGTGATCTATCCTTATCAAAATTCCAATTATTGTGTAATCAGAGAAGAAAAAATAATTTTCATGGATTCAACTTATCTAGGAATAACTAACAATGATAAAATCATCAAAATGGAATTAATATTTTTCAATGAAGAGATGGATCCATAGAAATCATCACAATGGACCGTATAAGATAAAATAATTTTAATTTTATTTGAAGGGGTGGTATGAGTATTGTTTGGTAAAAATATTGGCTTAGAAATTCATTTCATCCCTCACAAAATTGTATAACCAACGACATCACCAGAGAGATGTTGGGCATAAATGGATGATTGATGGATTATCATCCATCGTGTGTTGGAACATAAATCATATAGTGGGAATAAGTGAGATAAATATACCTCCAAGTCCCCCACTAGTACGCCAATTTATGAAACCTTACTAGCTTGTGAACACTGTAAGAATTTTTTCCACCATCATTGTTTAGATAGTGGACTTCTTATTCCAAAAAACAGGCCATAACCACTTATCCTGACCCCTGAAAGACATTAAAACCCATGAAATAATGGTCTCCATACATGTTTCAAAAAAATAGGGTGTGACACATTATCTATACACATAAACTTCAAACTCTAAATAATCTATATATGACTCCAATTAATTTTAGGCCCTAACTATGTGGTCATTGATGATAAAACTCTTTTTTACACTCAATGAACCATGATTCCTAATGGGATACCCAAATATTTAAGACCATTTTCATCCCTTTATTTAAAATCTTTTGAAACAATGTTTTATTATTGTGTGATTTTAAAATACAATGGCCATTCCTATCACATTACCCTAAAAATTTTAACTCAATCTTTGTAAATTTTGATTCAAATTGTAGAATGATTTATAAGATTCCTATTTTATGTTCAATAATGAAATCACAATGATTTCATATTAATCTTATGAGGATGTATCATTAAGGTCTAGTCATCTTTCTAGAAACTTATAAACCTCCCTCTAAACATCCAAAAGTTCCCTATAAAAATGTAAACCATAAGGAACTCCTAATAGACATTAAATCTTTTCCCAAATTTACATGATGAGTTTATATGAATTCATCCTCACATGATATTAACATATACTCTCTATTTGGTGATGAGCCTAATTGGACTACATCCTCATACGAAGGGAATGATCATTCATAGGAACTGAGAAAATGACAACCACAACCTAATGAATCATAATAATATCATCATATGTTGATAATGGGGATCATTACATGATGGTCTTAAATAACCTTACATGATGTGCCTATGATGCCTTAAGATATGGAAATAAGAAGAGTCTATGAAATGTATAATAATTATCCATCATTCCCTTTGGTGATGTTCTCGAGATTCCATAATTAATCATTTGGATAATGGGATATCTTATATGATGTTCAAAAAATAAATTCATTATTGAAAATTATATACCCAAGTAATCTGGCTAGGAAACATTGTCTGATAAGAATAATTTTTGATGTGTCATGAGAACATGATGCCTTAGATGAAAAAAATGGGTTTCCATTTTGGGTGAAACAAAGATTCCTTCTATAAAGTGAAGAACATACCCACATACATTCACATAAGAATTAAATTGTTATATAACCAATATACCATATATACATATTAGCTCCAACCACACGGTGGACTTCGTGTAATGGTAGAAATCATTTTAATTGACCAAAATCCATCAATATATGTATTCAAGAAGAATATTTAAATGTATGTATCAAATATATATTTGTGACATGTAATATTTAGTAAAATGTATATTGGAATATATGGAGAGCAGTTATGACACTATATAATCACATTCTGTTCAAGAGGCTGACAACATCAACTACAGTGCTCACTTGTTTCCCACTATTAAGAACTATTAATATGAGACCTAGATTGAAACAGAAACATTACATAGTATGATGTAAAAGTATCGCTAGGAGAATACATTGTAAATCATAGTGATCAATATTATTTAAATCCCTTCTCCTATGTGAGGGATGGGATGAGTAAAATTGGGAGTGATATGTATATTCATCATCCAACATGTTATCATATATTGATTAAAAATATCTTTTAGAATTCCATCCACATGACATGAGAAAAAACAACTGTAACTTCCACCAGTCAGTGTGGGGGAATGAGAACCCTCCATGTTATGATACTACATACATATTTTCAATATGGTTCAACAATATATTTAATTTTAGATTAAATACTCTCTAAATTTACTCATTAGATCTCATACCAAGGATGTTATTCTATTCAATTTTTAATATCTATTATTTATAAAGCGCCATTCCAACCCAAAATATTACTTTGATGGACATAAAATTCACAAATCTATAATGGAACATCAATTATTGATATATAATTTGGGTAATCCACCCCCCCCCCAATCCAATTATGAGTACCAACTAATATTAAAGTCCTTACAGATGATATAATGATGATGTCTTCCCCTATGATAAGAAGTTAAGATACATTACAGATATGCAAGACACAAAATTCACTGAGGAATCACTGTCTTCATGGATATGAGGTAACCAAAATGGCCTGGAGGATTATAACATAATTATTTTTTTATTGGAGATGTTTCATGATGGGTTCACCATTTTTTCATCATGATATAGAAGATTTATGTTGATTGGATCCACCCAACATTTTGATTGTGGTGGGGGGGATTGTGTTGTACATAATTATGAACAACCGGCTTCCTCTATTTCTCTCACTAGAAACTCCTAATTGTTCCCTCATCCATATTTGTGCGTATACCAACTTTCCATCGGTCAGAAATAACATTGTTTTTTGGACTAATGTCTCTTGGGGATATACTTTGGTCAAAAGGATAGTAGTTCACGATCATCACACCATTTTGGGAGGAATTATTCAAAACAACATGACACACTTAACGATTTATGATATTTTCAGGAATATCTTCTTAATCCTGACATGGGACAAGTTACCCAAAAAAAATGTTCATGGGATATTTCTCTTTTTAGTGTAAAATTACAGAGACTCATTAGTTAATCCATCATTATGTATCTGTGGTTCTCCATAATTATCTATAAATGGGATGCTGATTATGTGTTAAATCTATATAATTATTTCTTTTGGAATGTGCTTCCATGCTAGGATGTAGTTAATATTTTGAGGAGGGGATTGATCCTTTATAAGGAATATTAAATTTACTTGTTTTTACAATAATCTAAACCCTCATATGTTTTTTATGCCTTGAAGTTATGTATCACATTGAAAAGGAATATATTGGATCTCTAGGAAAACTGGCATTCAATGATGAATCATGGAGGGACCTCCAATGTATCTAGAGTGTAGGTTGAATAAGAGTTATCATTGTTCATTTTTTGTGTGTATTATTTTATGATGTTACCCTAATCAGTTTATATACTCGTGGTGTAGATGACATGATAATTTCAATTCCATATACTCACACGATATATGATCAGTGAAAAGTAATGGATGGAAAATGAAAATTTTCAATGGTCATGATATTGGAATTATATGATAGGACTACCCTATGATGATTTTTTATGGAACACGAGCTTCAGAGAGACATCCTATGTGTCATGGTTAAGGCATGAATAAAATTTATCATAGTTCAGTTATTCCATTAGGATTGGCCCCATGTTATATTCCCATGTGTTGATGCTAATCTATAATACCAATCATTGAGAAAACTCATACATAAGTTCCCCTAGTTGTGGGATACCCATGATTTGAATGATTAGATTATTGAAACTCTCTAAGAAAATGCGACCTATGCTTTGTGTGAGAAACAGAGTATTGAAAATGATCAATATCATATCACAAAATTTGAGGGACTTAGGAATTGACGAAAACCAATGGAGCTCATTACATGATGATGTGGCCTATGTATCTTGATTATGTCTAGAATCAGATATGTCAATGTTCCTTTGATTTTCTATTAAAATCTGAGGATTCCAAAAATATTGGGACATATCATGTTAGGTTGGTGGTTCGGGACTACACTATAAGGATTCCCTTGTGAAAAGTTTTCCTACCAAACATGCGACAATTATTCAATTTTCCTCATATGAAGGATATTATCTTCATGGAATTATAAAAGAAAACTAAATGATCATGTTGGTGATTACAATGGACTTTCTATAAAGTAGGTGGTCTATTCAAATCTTGTTGGATGATAAAATCATACTAGTCTAGAGGGCATTAGATGATCTAGTTGGTATGTATTGGAATATGTCACATGACATATCAGGATTAGACTATGTTTCATGATCCCCATGACTTTCCTTGTTATCCTTCATAAGATTTTCTTAACACATAAAGAGTGTGTCATGAGAGTCAACACAATATTTCTGGAAGGGAATCACATATCTTGGAAAACCACCATGAATTTAATCCTGAGACCTAGCTAACATGTCTATTGGGAATCATGTTTCTTGATTGACATTACTAGAGGGTATCACAAGAAATTAGGTGAGAAGAATAGATACGTTTGTTAGACATGGTTGACTTGTACCAATGTCTTTATATGAGTAAGGTGATGTATATTATGGGAATAAAAATGTTTAGGCAATGAGCCTAGGGGGATATAAGAGACTAATGTGGCATGTACATGGGATTTTATTACTCACTCTGACATGTCCTAGAGGATATCTCAAAGACAAAATAGCATACACAAAGAGAATATAATGACCTTTTAGACATGTCATGGAATATTCATGTGTATTAAATGGATCAATTGAAATGTATAAGGGTTAGTCAATGTGATTTAGTCTAATTATTCCACCCCCAGTCATTTTTATAGTCATTGTATCACGAATGCTTTTTATTTATTCAGAATTAGTTTATTTTGAGTCTTGTGTGACCCAGTGGATGTTCGGTATGTTCGTCCCATATCATAATATAATTCATTTGTTTAATCTATGATTAATCAATCCTACTGATTTCATGATAGGTGAATGATCACTCCAAATGTTCTCTGATATATTACCTGATTGGAGACTTTCCAGTAGCATTACCAGTTGCTTCGATAAATATGCTCTGATACATGGGTGTGCTAATGTGCCTTATAGAGAAAAAAGATAACCTTATATAAAATAGTCTACATGTTGTATCCTCATGGTTTAACATTATGGGGTGGGGATTTTATGGACCTCACTTCCCTGATTGTTCGCTGGTTCATTCAACTTATCTAGAATGGATCATGTCTATAGTCGGTGAAGAATTCTATCACCAAGCGTCTTTGAGAGCCTTTATTCTGGATCTTTAGGATGGAGTGGCCTAATTTTCAGTGATTGTGTGTCCCTATCTTAAATGAATCCATTAATATATTATTTTAAGTAATTGAGACTCTATTTGATCATATAATTAGGCCAAAATTCTTATAAATTTTCATTTTGACATATTCCATGGTCTTCATGAGATGCTCGATGCCTTTCCAGGGACATTTTTTGATGCAATGGTGGATTATCTTGGAGAATCCGCAATAACTAGGTGGCTTGTCCAGAAATATGATAGGACTATGTTGCATACCTCTTTAACATGTCTCAAATGATTTATGACCATGAAATCTATCTCCTCCTTCCGTTTTATCCCCATTTTTTATTTGAAAAATGACAAGTATTATGTGAAGTTGAAAAATGTATCGTTGAGGAAATTTTCAATATTTTGGGTGATGCTTCATGTGACCAATCGAGGTCCTTTTGGAGCACATGAGAAAATCATGCAAGAATACTTCTTCTTTTCGATGAGGAGCTGAATGGAGAGCCCAAGGATTCATGGATATATTAATGGACTTTCACATGATGACAATTTAAATATAAAGGGCTCCTACAAGGTGAGGTGGGAACATTTCAAGGGATCTATGGTGTCTAGTATATCATGACAGGTGTTTAAAATGACTTTCAGCAACCATGAGTATCTCCTACCTCATAACTTTTTATTTCCATTTTGTTATTGTAAAATTTCATGGGGGTATCATGTGTTTTCAAGGAGGTTTCTAATGTTAAAAATTATTCCCATCAGTGATGAATCGCATGAACTTAATAACCACTTGGGTCCTACACATTTTTAACAACTTTATTAACATTTTGAAATGATTTTTGTTTGATAATCATGTAATATCCAATGTAAAACAACATGGCCCTGAGAAACATGTTCAACTGTCATCGTCCATCCATAGGTTGTTTGAAGATCCTTTGTATGATCATGCTGATTTTTCGAAAGGGGCTTCAGTTTCTGAGTATCATCAAATGCCCCCATCTCATTAGCATTGCCAAATTGGATAAGGGATTTGTTATATTTCAAGTAAATGCCTTATAATGTCTTTAAAGATGTCAGTAATCAGTTTCTTAGGTGACGTTTGGTCAACCAAGAGATGCTTGGAATTCTATGGCATTTTATATATACAGAGGTATGGAGGGAATATTTTTACACTAACGACCACTTCTATAGAGATAATTCCCCTTGTATATTTAATATTCCCCCTCCACATTATTATTTAGCAAGTACTGGTTAGGATACATCCTCATATTCTTTCATCACATGACCCCATTTCATTAGAACTCTCCATAAGACCACTTTATCTCATGCACTCGTTCAATCCAATAATGAACAAAAAATCAGTAATTTATTAATATTCAATTATGATATTTGATATGTTCTTGAGGGTTTTATAGGATCCATTGGTTCAATCATATTATTGATTGATCTATATATGATCCGCATGACCATGTCCCAGTCATGTGATCACGATTCTACAAAGGGGTCCTGAAAATGAAAAAACAAATTATGGTTGTTATACAACACACAAGTCTTTTTGAGTTCTGGTGATTTGCGAATCATTTATACATTTTTTGAATCCATTTCTAATTCATGTGATGGGAATGGTGCTAGTGGGATTTCATGTCTTTGTTTCTAACAAGATTGCATATTCCCTTTTTCTAACATATTCCCCATACTTATTTTCATATGGATTCTAGTTCTAACATATCATTATCTATTGTGTACAATCAAAGGTTTTTATTTCTAGGAATATATACGCCAATCCATGATATTATATAAATTCAGATAATTAATTTTTGAGGATGTATATTTTATCAGAGCTTCGAGATTACATTATATATCACCAACTTCCTTTGTACTGGTTAGTTTTGTGAGAAGATGGAATATTTACTCATTCGTATTTTAATATCCTATATCACTAGGTGTCAACTTCTCCCGACTTCATTTAGATGAGAATTTCTGTGGATGGACAGATGGTTATGAACCAACAATAGGCTTTATCTTATCTATTGTAAAACACACTTATAATGTTGAATGCCTATGAATTCATAGGAAAAACAATTTCATATAATTATTTGAGTATACATTTTTATTTTATAGACAATAAGAGAAGAATATGGTACTTGAAAAGGTATCTATGTCTATGTTGTATTTTATCTCATGAGTGGGAATATTTGTTATTAGTTAGGAAAATCCACATGGAGTTTGTTGATGATTTTTATAGAGTGTATATTTTTAAATCCTTGTAGATATCCTAGTTAATCTTTTATCCCCATCCCATCATCCTTCAGTATTTGATATGTCATTGGTTACTTGAATCCAACACATTGGTTTTTTAAAATGTTGATGAGTTGATCAGCCTTTTATAAATCCATCATCATGGTGGAATTCCACCCATTGGAGATATCTATGATGAGTCCCTCCCATCTTCAGATTTATGGGATGATCCCTCACAAATTCCGGTATTATTCAGATAAAAAATTAGGATTGTAAGGGAGAGACTAAAAAATGAGCTTAATATGTGCTTTATTATCAATTTGAAGTACTAGATCTATATTCTCCACTATTGAAGCAGATTCAGGCTAGTTGTTATACATCCTTTTCACTTCCCTTCTCAATATGTCTGTAACAATGATGTCTCATAGTTTTCAATTTTATAGGTTGTATAATATTTCATTTAAATATATTGTGTGAACTCAGAGATCTCCCTAATACTAAAACTTATAGGATTTATGGATATGTTTTTTAATTTGTGGATTATCCTAGAAAGGGTTTCATGATTTAGGATATGAGTTATACATTGTTTTGGAAGAATGAATTATGGAAGGATGACATATCTGTTTGGCCGTTCAATTACATTAATGAATTTACCAATTCCTAGGATATATTCAACATTATGTAAACCCTTATAGGATCATCATTCCTTCCATGTTTCTATTTGGATAGATATAGGATCAGTTTCATTGTTATGAATATTACATCACCATATGCACCATTAATGCTTCCTCCCAGCCCAGAATATTGAATATAATAGGAATTTGGGCCATGTATCTAATCTCTACAGATGATTAAGGTGAACTGAGCCAATCAAGAATCTTTGATTTCACATCCTTCCACAAATGGATGCACTAATTATTGAAAAATGTGGTGGTTCTATTGATTAATAGTCGTATATGATCTCTCTTCAGTATGGTGTTCTCACTACATGAGTGTATTAGCTAGATATTTTTAAACCATGTGATCCATATCAATTTTTTATCTATTTGGATGCATTCAAATGATCTATCATCTTCCTACAGTTATCATTTAAGGATAGTGGAATCCTAGTGGCATTCACTAATTTAAGAAGAAAATAGCACATGATGATACTGAGTCTATGATTATAATTCCTCCTATCGATGCATCAAACATATTTACCCTATATTATTACCGGGATTGTGTATCAGCATACCCAGATGATGTTCTAGGCTTGCAAGTCCATCATGTGTATAAACCTTTTGCATTTCCAAACCCTCTTTTTGTAGGAATGATATACTATATCGAAGACCTAGGAAATATTTCATGGAATCAAACTCATTCTAGAAATGATTATTATAATGAAAAAATAGACTCTATGAGAACATTAGTCCACCATCACATGTAACATATGATACACCTACCGAGTAAAGAAAACCCAAGGTTTTCACACTCTGATTTCTTACCAACTCAACTGGTTGTTCTTCCCTACTGTTTATGTCTCATCATTCCCGAAGGATCATAATTTTTTTGGATAATATAGAAAATTATTAATTCTTTTATTACTAAGACTATAATGGAAAAAATCTATAGCCAAGGGGACAGAATACATTAGTAATTTTACAACATAAATACATGTGGTTTTCATTGGGAAAAATTGTATGATAACACAATGAAATTCATCTTCACTCATAAATTTCTAGCCACCCATGAATGTTATTTTCATGATCATGTATATGAGTCACCCCATGTTAGACATATTAGGGAGATTTGAAAGGAATTTGTGTAGGGTCATAAATTGATATTTGAATTAAAATAACAGGTGTATGGATGGGCTGTTAAAATATTGTGATTTGAGGAGATTATTTCCAGTTCCAGTTATGATCTTTCAAAATCACACTCATTACATACCACTGAGAAGAGGGTCTAAGATTGGAATAGTTGGTTGAGACACTCTATCTAGGGATGGAAATAGAGGCATCAATGATAGATACACTGCAACATTCCATCGATTATTCCAGCAATAATATTATCAATCATTCCCTTGTATGAGATCATCCGTTTTCATATTTCAACTTATGTATTACATTATTTCATTAATGTGACTTTAGAGAGATTTAAAAATGTAGATATTCCAACCTCTTTTTCACACTATGAATGGACACAATTTCAAAACCTTCTACACTACTATTCATTTTTCATTCCATTTTGATGTGCATGATATCTTATTAATATGATATTATAATTATCACCAATTAAAAACATACTTCTAATTTATATTGAATGAAAACAACATCCAGAATTGAATTGTGAAATTGAAATAGATTACATTTGATTGATTCTTGTGAATTCCAACCAACACGATATCCGTTATTAATAATTAGTTCCAACTATATTGAAATAACTCAATATGATGATGGATATTTTGGGTAGGATATATATCTCATAGGGAGGGTTCTGTATGTTTATCCATAGCTGATATGATTTGTTTGAGCATCATGACATATATTGAGGCCATATGGTGGTCCAAACAACCTTTTTGTCGGCTTAGTCCTTATTATTCAATAATTTAGGGTATATTAACTCAGATATGATATTGTTGTAGTTTAATTTCATTTATATTGGAATTTATATTTCACTATTTAATGGACTTTTAGATCAAACCTTTTATTTATCTCATTTATGGTCATATATATTTTACATTATATTTCTATAGTTTATTGTATTTTAGATTGAAGCTTATTGTGCTTTAATTTAGGTCTTCTATCTTGGGATTTCATGTTATAATATTTGTGGTATTTCAGCTCTGACATTGATGTGGTGTATATTTGTGTCTCTAAGTCTGAACAACAATTTGTTGTAGTTTATGATATTTTATCTCAGAAATGATGTTACATTAGTTCAGGGTTTTTTAGCTCAGACATGACATTGCCTTAATTTAGGTTTTCTTTTTCGGACATGATATTTCTTTATATTATGTTCGTTTAGATTAGACCAGATTAATTATCAGGTGATATGGTGTAATCATACCATAAATGACATATTAAACTCTGATTATTTTTTTCTTTTGTGTTGTTGTTGAGGCTTGTGGGGATCTAAAAGCATTTTTTGTCGAGTGGAACATTTGGTTGAGATCCATGGGATCATATGCAGAGTTTATAGGAATGATTGTAAACTCAAGCAATGGTTATCTGGAATATTTTTTTCACTTCTATGGGCTATGAATAGTTTATTGAAGTAATATGGGTTGGGAAAAATACTAGGGATAATAGATCCTCCTAGATAGTTGGATTAAGGGTTATGAAAATCATAAAACATAACTTTTAGTCATGAATAAGATATTAAGAAGACATTCTAGGTTCATCTCATGACATTTTGAGAATCTATTATCATTTAAAATGTTTTAATGGATCAAAAGTATTAAAACACCTCTTTGAAAATGAGGATATACCTTTAGTTGGTGTGTCCGAGACCTGATACACAAGTAGCATGGACAAGAAAAATATGATTTAAACATCACCTCTAGGGCCATGAAGGATTAATGATAACATAGACATCCTAATCTTGAAGCTTTATATGGGAAAAAATTTATCCAAGAATTGTTATGACCCCATATTGTAGTTTAACTCTTGATAATGATGCTCATTACCTATCCCATGTTGTTTCAAATTAGGATGGGCGGGCCATAAAATGTTTGAAAATGGAGTGTTGCATTACATAATTGAGAAGGTGTACAAACAATGTGGCACAACATAGTGGATTTATAATACATTCATATAGTTTGGTATTGTTATTATAAACCATACTCAAATGTGTATGGATAGAGGGGATGATATGTTATTGTCATATCATGTGTATTTCATCCAAACATAGTTGTTTAGTGTTTTAGTGTTGATTTTAGGGATCAAAAGGATTGAAATTTCCATTTAATATATTGACAAATCTTTTTGATGACCATATCCACATATTCATTTACCAGAGGCATCCATGCATAGTCAAGAAAAGGGTCCCTTGAAGACAAATTTCTTTCCCATGGACCATAAGAGGTTTACTATTATCAGATTAGCTCAAATCATGTTGTTTTATTTATATAAGACAAAATATTACACAAGGTTTGGGTCACCATAAAATTTGATTCACTGCCTTGAAAACATATACTCAAGGTGAAGACATGTGAAAAAAAATTTCTCTATATTTTTATGGGATCATGAAGTCAAGTGGGCATAACTCAGAATTTATTAGAGAAAAATATTGGACATTATGATCTTTATGAATTATTTATTCACATCGTTATTTTTTCCGAAAATCTAGATATGAATATTTTAGAGATCTAAGACATGACATTTTCTCAGGACCCCCTTTGTAGTTTTTCAACATGATAATTTTGTTGTCTATTTCATCAGTATTTTATGGTCATGTAATATTGACCGTTATAGGATAGAGTTTATGGTCAAATAAATCTGGATAAAACGCGGGAATTTTATGTTCATCAATCATATGGACATGAAATGGGAAATATAATACAATAGTCTAACTAGGATACCTAGGGATATAAGCACTCCCACATCCTTATGGGTGGGTGATTGAAAATTTTAAAATCATGGTTCAATGTTCATAATTCATGTGTAATGATATCAGTTAGTCATACATGGAGAGAATAATATTACACTCTGTTGTTGGGTATTTCCTCAATCATCTCATTATCACAAGAATTAGAAATCCCTTCTATATTGGGCTTATATATCCATAGTTAGTGGGTCTCAATCCCTTATACATAAATAGCATGGATGAATTGGGATATATATTTTCTTTTCCATATTTTATTAATGGATTTCGGAAACCTAGGGTATTGTAGACATAAATTATGGTAGATGGATTAGGGTTCTTTCAAAAGGTTGTGGAATCACCCCATACACTGGTTGACCGCATTATGGCTATTTGTTGTCCCTCGATAAGAAATGAAAAATGGGTGATGGTTTGAATATTTTATCATCATGTAGTGGGTATATTTTTTATTTAGTTTTAGTGTCATACTCTATGGGCATTTTCCATGTAGACTCTCATCATGTGGTAAGTTTTTATTTTTGTATTGTTTATTTTCTTATGGTAAGGGCATAGGAACTAATGTGAATGGATTGAAATGTTGTATTTAGTCCTAAGGACCGAAGCCCATACATAACTATTTATCTCAGGAATACATGACTGAAACCACACATAGTTCTAAAAATACCTGCAGTATACTATCATGAGTTGAGGATGCATATCCCGCAAAATTAAATAGTGGAATCACGTTTGGGCCCATGAATATATTTACGGTTTTCAATACATATACCATGGTGAAGGAAATCAAACCACATGTAGTTCTTAATTAGAATAGTAGGAATATTTATATTGATATACTCTGACTCTTCCCAATAATTGAAATTCTAACATCTCTGCATATCTCGTGCGTAGAGTCTATTTTAACAATCAATATACTTTTTTTGATTGAGTAGGGAGCCTAGTTAGAAATCCATAATGGTCTCATATAAACTTAGTGGCATCCCATCCACCTGATTCATTTGAACTGTTGGGTGTAAAAAGTACTCTTTTATACAATCAACGTATTTTTTATAGTCATTTTCATATTGATATGTGATTCACATCTTCTTTCCCCTGGTGAATGGGAGATCAATTTATTCTAGGTTGGATATGAATTTCCGAATGCAGGGATGGTTCGCTTGGATTCCGCTATGTTCTTCGAGATTTCTGGGGGTGAAATTTCTAAAATTGCACTATTATTATATGGATAAACCAAAATTCAATTGTTCAATAGAATAGTTTCAAAAAAAATTCATAAAGTTACAAAAAATTAAATTTCAACATATCTAATATTAAATAGTGATGACACAAATTGTAAATGATTGTATGGAGATCTATGATGTAATGACATTGATGTCAGGATTTAATAACATGGACTTCAATATAACACTCAACAACAAATAATAGTAAGGTCTTGAATATGTGATACATGTAACATTGATTTGTGGTTTCAACAAGATATTCTCTGAATTCCATGTCCAAATAGTATTATTTCTCTAATGGTTATCTAAATTATGTGGAGTATACATATTTTGGGGACATTTTTATAGGATTTTACCCCATGAACTTGTCCATGAAATAGATGGAATTAGATAAAAAATTTGCATCAATCACGAGTTATGTGATCATTAATTGTAACTTGAACATTGGAAAATGCATATTAAGGTCTCTGAATTTTATGAAACCACTTACCATCTCATACTTTTTGTTGAAAGGGAATATGTTAGAAATACATCCAAGGTATTTCGCTTACTATAAAAAAGTTTTCTTTAATCAACATGTCATCATTCACCTATAAATTGTTGGTATGAGAGGGGTTCATCCTCCGGGTTTCCTATTTGAAGTCATGATGCTCATCAGGCAGTCCGAGATGGTTTGTTGCCAGAAATAGATTTATTATGGGAAATTGAAAATATTTCCAAGATAACACATATCATTTTTTATTTATAAATGCAATTAACATCTCCTCTTCATCGAGGTACATGGTGGATATAAATAGAGTTGTCCACATGAATTCTTTTATACCAATATTTATCTATCTATGGTCATCTATGGTGGTGGGTACACTTTCCTATAATGATGGAGGGGTCTTTATGAGATCATAATCATCTTCCTACAATTCTGATTCAATGGAGGAATTTTCATATAACGATGGAAATATAGAGGATTTTATATCACCATCAGGTTGAGGGAGGCAATTAGAAGAGACATTATCAACTCTTATTATATGTGTTTTCATAGAGATATGTTGGTGAATATTGAGTTATACACTATCACTAAAGACATGAAAGGACTGGACCTCGGGTATTATATTTACAACCTCTATTATATTTATGTGAACCATATAGTCATTGTCGAGAATTATCCAAGGATTCATAGGGATGTTCCCTAAACCATTATGAGCACCAGCCTATATATCATCATTTTTCATCGGATTCTTACCTCTATTCAAGTAGAAATATAATTTAAAATATGAGGATTTCAAAGTATCAATGAGGGATTTTTCACTATATAATGCTCCAACAGTCCCAACGATGGGGAACTTTAGACACTAATGGAATGCTGATGGTACCTCCCTATTGCTACTGACATATAGCCTCAAAATACGGGGATTATTTCATATGTCTTAATGAAAAACCATGAAATCAGTGTTAGATGTGAGTTCTCTAAACTATGATTTGAGTTTGATCTTCCTGAGAGGCCTTGTATCACACATATCATACCCTAGAATGGTTATCTTGGTGGGAGATAAGTATCCTTCTTCATATCCCAATTGTCAGAGGGTTTGTACTTGGATGAGATTGATCTCAAATAAATTTTAAATCAAAGCCAATGTATCAGTTACATTATAGAGTGTGACTGAATCATACAGTGGACTATTTAGTTCTCGAAGGATCTCTTCCAGATACAGGTCAGTGAACATGATGGAGACCTTACATTCTGAAGTCATGGTCTCAACTCGATAGACCTCGACTACATCGACTTCAATTTCAAAATCATGTGGTCTCTATAAGACATTAAAAATTGACTCCATGAGTTATTTGAAAATATTGTGTGCATCATAGATTGATACCCTGAATTGTACAATAGATAGCTACTTCAGAACATAATTTTTGTACGAAAATGATCAGTGCATACTAATATATGTCTATTCCCGGGAATGTGGATTTAGAGATAAGGATTTTATCATGGATATACCTTGATTATGTGTATAATTCAATGGAGAATATATTGATTGTGATGAGGGTCACGCTGGAATTTCCCATTTTCAGTTTTGGTTGGATTAAACCCCCGTTAGGCAGTCATTCAAGTCAATTGGATGGGAGTGACAACATGGGGAATCTGGGGAACATCCCTACCGCTTTTGGGCCACTATAGAACTTTTCCGATTAGTTTATGCTGCATATATATATTCTCCATGGATGTATGACTAGAATATTGGGTCCAAACACATTCACTATTTCCCTTATTACATCAATTTTGGAAAATAAGACCTCTCAATACAATGTTTTGTGATAACAATTCATATCATGGGTAATACTAATCATCAGATAAGTGGCCTTCCATGTGTATCACATTTACATAACCAAATACGAGCTATTAATTTAAGGAGGATTCCATTTGGTGGGGAGTTGCATGTTCTTAGGATCTCCTAGGGAAGAATTCTACAAGAAGTCATACTTGCATTGCAGTAGAATATGATTCTACGTCTCTTGTTTATTCCTACTTAAAGTGATCACACCCACCTTTGGGATGTACTTATGATGTTTCATTCTTAGGTGGTGGAGATATTTTGGGTCAGCAAAACTATGCATTCTGGGTGGAATGGTATTGATCAATAGTTTTTTGATTCATCTAGTTATGGAATTATTGTGCATGCCTTGTCGAAACATTCTACCAACCATATTCTTCTTCCATCTATAAAATGATTATTCTTGCCAACTATTTGGGGGGAGTTCCTAATTCAATCTATCTATAATAAAAACATAATTGATGGACCTCCTTGAATATGATGTTGTATTTGATAATATGACCCTACCATCAATGGTATGTGTAGTGATCAGGATATTCAGTGAGGTTGACCTCAAAAGGCTTTCCAGGAATAGGAAGAATGAGAATGTTATTATATATGGAATTCAAAAAAAATCATGGAAATGTTCATATCAAAAGTAGAATACTTTGTTCATCTATTCCACAAATCATTTTGGCCCTGATTTCATTGTTCTTCTAGATTAGGGTGAATCTGTGGTTATCGAAACTCGACATTAGGTTATGGGTAGTTTGGAGCATACATATTTTATTGGATGGGAACAAAATCTATCTTGAGAATGATAGTAGTAGATTATACTATTCTTATCCTATTCCCATATTCTATGGGCAACAGTTGTGAATTATAATGGTCCCATATAATGGATTATTCGTGAAATAATGGAATTTTATCAAACTAATGAATCCAACTATGATACATGATAGGGATCAGAGGTGTTCAGAACTCAACCCAATGATTTTCATCATATAGTTCCAGTAGATTATTTCTTGATATAGGGATGTTAAGAGAATAGTTTAATCCATTCTATCATTCTATGCAATAAAGAACCATCTCATTTAAAAGTTTCATGTAATTTGATGGGTCTATAATCATTGTCTTCATAATCTTTGAGTAGATTTGATAGATGATCTGACGATAATGGTCTTCCCATCATACTATTGATCATGATAACAGACTACTATACTAATAAAAGGATGGGCATGTTAGAGTCTCTATGAACCACCTCATCGTTTTTGACTCCGGTTGATCTCAAGGGCCCATCCAATGATGGGTGAAGCTAGAGTATATTCCACTCCTTCCAGATATTATATCCTTTCATGATACATTGGTTCATGAATTTATTCCCTAAAATCCATTTCTATAGCCATGGACTCGATAACATTATGTAAATATAGGGACACTATTGTATGATCCACCTCTTTTCCATAGGGTTTGGGTGGGGGATATTAAGTTGGATCTGATTTCTTGTACTTCTAATTCATGATTCATTATATGACTGAATGATTTCCATGAAATGGGAGTGGATTCTTCCACAACAGAGGGGATCCATGATCACTTTTGACATTACAATTTATGTAGTTTGGTATCCTAGATCTGGATCCTGTTATATTCATAGATACCGCTCTTACTAGTGGATCAACGATGGTTAGGAGAATATTCATATCTTCTTGAGGATGATACCCAACAAGAATATTTCCCCTGAGTATCTCCTCATTGAGTTTCAAGAGAGTTGGTATTTCACTATCTCATTGTGACAAATGTTCCTCTAGGGAAGGAACTTCAATTCTTCTAGGAGGGGATTGGGATGTAGTCATATATTTCCCCATTTCAATTTTCATTCATGTGTTTAGAATCATGATATTAGGTGGTTTCATATTTAGGAGACATATATGGTTGGAGTTGTTCGTAATCTCATTTGTTGCATAAAACTTTCCTTCATCTATGGGTGGTTTCTCGATGTTTTGGCCTTTTAAATTTACATCATGATCAATTTCATCCCTATTTATAGTAATGAAATTCATAGAGGGTTATCAAGAAATTGTGGTTGTGCCATTAAATTCAATATAATTGGATTATTCTGAACAAAATTCCTTTGGATTATTATTTGAACCCTTTTCCATATTGGGCAATTTTCTATTACAAACTTGTTGGAGTATGGTCACCTATTTTATATGTTCATACTATATTAGACACTGAGTAATTAACATTATGGAGTTTCTCGTCATGATTGTTGAATAGGCCATGACCAATATGGATTGTCCCACCGTGGGAGGGATTGGTCTGACATAGACTGTTTCAATCACAACCTAGAGAAGAATGATTCTCTATATTATAATGATGATGGTGATGAATATTCCAAAAGTGTTCTAAGGCTGGGGTCATTCAGGGCCACTATTGGATCTTAGTGGTCATATAGTTGATGATCTAATGATTAATATTAGGGGATTGATGATTTATGGAATTTACATGAAGATATAAGTACCCCAACCTAGTGGTATGGGTGTGATCATGAATCTAACATGATTTTTCTACGACCCTATTTGGAGATGATAAACCTCTATATGGATATTGATATATAAATACCTTCATAGCAGCGACCATAGGATCACTCATAGCTTTCAAGGATATATCTAGAATCCTCTCGAGAATTGATGATTTGAGGGGCATATGTGGGGGAAGATATTATCTTACCACAGTGGGCCGATTCCACACCAGGATAGTTCATGTGGGATATTTTTCTATGTTATGTTTTATCTAAAATTTCTATGCTCATGTGAGAGTTGTGTGAAATGGAAGCCCGTGATCAGGACATATCCTCGTGGGAAGTTGAATGGGTGATTATAACATCGTTCTCCAAATAAGAAATGTATTTTAATTAGTTAGAGGGGATATTTTTGAAATTATATTTTTTATCATATACCAACATTCCCAATGTATGGGAATTATAGAAGTGGGTTAATTCCATTGTAGTGAAAAACTAGCACGACTGTTACCCATTCCCCTGATTTCAATCGATTCTATAACATGGAAGGGATCCTACTCTAATGTGTTCAGCTATTCTAGGGGTGCAGAAAATGTAATTCCTCATACAATCCCCTTCCTTGAATATGGATACATGATGTGGATTTAGAGATCTATTGTTGTGTTGTTGGGATGCAATATTGGCAAGCATGAAACAGATTTTCAGTGTGTTATTTGAGTTTTTGATCTCATGTCATAGAGATAGTAGCCCAGTATAACCAAAAAAAGAGTATATTGATTTTACAATGGTTAAATTTGTATCCTAGATAAATGATATGTCTAGATTTAAATCATTTATGAGTAGACCACATATTATAGCATGGATACAACATGCATACTTTTTCAAAATAACTATGATCCCTTAGTTAGATGTTGCAAGGGGACATAACCTGATGGGGAGGTTATCTCAGGATAAAATTCTCAAAATGTCAATGTTAGCCACCCCCTCATCAAATATATATTCCTCAATCAGGCCAGGTCATTGAAAAGGGGTTTGATGGATTCTGGTTCAAAATATTGGAAGTATTTTGTATGTTGATTGGGAACCATATAGTGTTGACCACGATGTATCAAGCACACCCCTATATGTATGTGTTGATATTTTGAACAACTCTCTATATATAGGTGTCTAAGAAACGAGAGGATTTCCTTGTCTATGGGGGATATCCATGTGGGGAGGGTGACCACAATATAATTCAAGAGTAGAGTCTATATGATCCTTCTCAACATACACATGAGGAGAACTATTTTGGCAATTATCTTATTATTCATCCTCTTCAATAAAAGTGTAAATGTACTCTTGTGGTGTCAATAATATTTCTCCAATGACAACAAGGAGATTGGAATTTGATATGATTTGGAATATGGAATATGTTCTACCTCATTTTTTGAATATCAGGACAAACCTTTTTGAAATGTGCATTGATATGAGCCATCTATGTGAAAATTTACGAAACATATATACCACCATCAGGTGTTGTGGGAATATGAACCCACTGATTAGGATCTATTAGAATATTCCAAAGAGATGTCTCATTATTAAATTGAATATGTGACTATAGTAAGTCTTGTTCAAATCTCACTAGGTGAGACTCGATCAATATTACAGTATGAGATGAATATCAATCCAACAGGATATGTTGATGGTATATCGTGGTAGGAGTATGACCCATCCCCAAGGCATGTGATGCTCTCACATGGTGATCATTGGATGGAATAGGAATATGAGCCTTTAATGATTATACATTCCCCACTAGAATATATCAATGAACTATTAGAATTGGAGAAGGTATATAATCCTTCTGATGCATTTCATTGTAATGATATTGGGATAGATGTTCATCAGTGGAAGTATGAATATGTTCTTGTCTTGTGAGTCATGATAGAATAGGCCAAGCAGATTCACTGATTGGAATATCATCCTTTCCTGATGCTTGTTCCATTCCTACATTGTCCTTCCTAACAAGAATAAGGTTATCAACATGGTGTGGGGCCATTGAAGTATGTCTCTCGACTTATTCTACAAGAATAAGAGCATGAATTGAGACATAATTCCCTCTCACATGATGAGAAATAGTAATAATTGGGAAATTAGCTGGATCCTAGTTTTTTGGAATTTTCCACTATAATTTTATGACAGACATGTTCCCGTGTCCCGAGCCATGTTCTGATCTCAACTGGTGAGCCCTTCCTGGAACAAGAGTATGATTGTGGTCTGACACATCTCTAATTTTTAGAAAATATTGATAAACATCCTATATGGGAGCATGAATGTGAATTTTTTTTGTTACAACCACATGATCACGATGATTTGAATGATCATTTCCTTGGATGTAAGGATTGGAGTATGAAACAATCAATTTATCTGAAACAGTGTAGTAATATCCCAGTGGAGTTAACTAGATATTGATAAAATATATTGGTTTTTAAGAAGTCTGCGTACATGGATATAATCTTGTAATTTTTTTTGAATTATAAATTGGTAGATATCATTTTATATGGAGTTGTTATTTATACACTATTTTCCTCGTTATTCCATCAAAATATGTCATTGGGATTTGTGCATGGGGGAAGGAATATGTGCACCTCCCATTCCTAATGATGGGATATGCAGATAGATGTGTTGTAAGTATTAATAATATGACCATGCATGCTATTTCATACTGAGATGTGTTTTTAGGCATTATTAGAAGGAGTTGGGAGATATTATATATCCAAGATATCTACTTCCTTCCTCCCCTGATGATCCTTCACTATTACTTGTTCATGGGGTATTAGAGGTGGCTTCATATTGGGCAGTACCCTCATTAAGAGATAAGTGGGTATTAGGGGCATGTTATTTGAAATGATGGGTGATAGGTTCCCTCCTCGACATCACCTGATTCAAACATGAGCCGTATTTTTTTTGGTCCACCGTCATCATTAAATGAATGTGATAGTTGATTGACTCTGGGGTTAAGCATATTAAGTAGTTGGTTGTTGTTGAAAGGGATACTCTTATAGTACCAAACATTCCTATGAGATTTTTTTCCCAAACATTCATTCATGGAGAACCTCATATGTGTCTTCTAGGGTTGGGAATGTACCAGGTATGTGGTACTCCAAGACAATAATCTTTTTAACATACTGTTAGAGCTACGAGGTAGGTGATAGTGCTTTGCAGCCTATAGAAATTTTATCCATAGATGAATTACCCGAGAAAATGGTTGATGATGAAAACATTGTTTTATATTGGGATGTTTTCAGTATCTATAGTCATAAAGAAAACAATGAACAAGGATACCAATTAGTTAAATATAGTAGGAATTTTGTTTTCAATCAGATATGCACGACTTATATTTTTTCCATAACATTTTGATCAATGCATTCTACTCGTATAGACATTTCATTAGGTGGATGAAGTAATTGGAACCCTAGTAACAATGGATCATCTATAATATATTGACAGTCATTCTTCTTTGTTTCTATATGGAATGGGAAAAGTGTCTTCTTTCATTTTTATCCTGTAGTTTCAGGGATTCACATCAGTATTGTTAGTTTTTTTTAATATGGGGAGAAATAAAAGTGGCTTAAAATATAATAATAGAAAAGTATTTGTAATAAATATTTCCATTCGGTACACCATTTTTACAAATAAGAGGAAAATGAAAAGTCCAGATATATTATAACACAATTATTTTTTATTGGAGTTGTTTTAGGTTTACATCCTCATTTTGGTATCATCGGGATTCAGAAAAATGACGTGGATGGTATGAACCTCATAGTTTGATAGTGGGGGGTTTGTGTTGTGCACAATAATGAACTTAGGGTTACCACTATTTCTCTCATAAAAACCTTTCAATGGTTCCCTCATTTGAATCATTGTACAAACATTCTTTCTGAAGGAATAAAATCACTCGAGTTTTCAAGACCAATGACTATTGAGGCTCATATTGGTTGACTGGTGGTTAATATTACAAGGAGGGTAATGGGGAATTATGATGTTTTCTAGGTATTTTGATTATTTTACAAACCAAAACCCACATAGATAATTAAAACCATATTGTTTAATGTCATAGAAAAAGGGCATACCTATGTAATTTGGGAACCCAGAGGTTCATGATCTAATACGTGATGTTCACCCTATATATTCTGAGTATAAATAGAATCATATTTTCCATATTTAATTTTATTGGAGATTATATACTAAGGATACCCCGATCATTGTGGAGACTCATTGTAAATATGAGTTTATTATTTAAATTCCCTTAGTAAATTTGAGATATGCTTGGGGAGAAACATAGGACGACAAGTGAATATTTTCATTTCTCATGATTTGGGACATATATGTCGGGACCGCCCTGAGATGATATATTATGGAAAATGGGCATCCAAGGGATATCATTTGTAAACCGGTGATGGTATGAATCAGAGTCATTATAGTTCAATTATTTCCTTGAGTTATTACACAAGGTAGATGCCCGTTTGTTGAGACAAATGCATCATGGCACTCATTAGGGATTTACATACATATGTTCCCCTTGTTGGTGGAGACTCATGAAGTGAATGAAATGATTATTTCAACTCCAAATGCTGACATGAGATATGATTTGTGTGAGACACTAGGGAAAATGGTGAATAACTTCTCATGGAGAGTGGAGGCCTCATGTATCAGGACAAACCTTTGGTGACCAATCATTGAAGCGGTGAAAAACATTCATCAATATAGTAAGAATTAGAGTATTTTTCATTCATTTTTTTTTGGAATATATATGGAGGTTTCCATGAATATTGGGAAAAATCATGTTATGTTGTTGGTCAGGGATTACACTTTGAGGATGTGCATGTGGACAATATGGCTGCCTGACATGTGGGGATTGTTCTCTTGACATGATATGCTAGAAATTGACTTCCTAGAATATCCGAATACAACTAAATGAGACAATTGTTCTATCTAGTAACCATAATTTAACTATCTTTTTTTATCCATGTCATGTCTCATAATCAAAGATGAATTGTCCAGAGGAAATTGTAAGATCCATGTGGTATTTCATGGAATCCATTGAATGACCAGGATGCAATGTATAAATTTTTTTTCATGATCCATCTGAGCTTCCATGGTGTCAGTTTCAGCAGTACTATTTACGGATATATAGGGTGTTGATAGATTAAATATTACATATCTCTAATTACATCACGTTTCTTAGATAACATCCATAGATGGAATTATGAGACCTGACCATCATGTCTGGAGGTTTTCACATGTCTCTGCTAACATGCCAAGAGGGTATGGTAGGAGCATAATTAACATGGATAGATATGTCTGTGAGAATCAGTTGACATTAGATGGTGCTATAATATGAGTCATGAGATGTATCTGAATGATGTCACAAGGCATCAGCGATGCACCCTGGGGGCTTTGTGAGAATAATGTTGTCGGTCTTGGGGGACTATGTGACTCATTCTATCATGTACTAGTGGACATTTCATGACCAAAATAACATGATGAATGAGCTTCATGGGATGTAGAAGACATGTACTCATGGTTCCTAATGAAATGGATGTTTCACTTTAATTGAATAAATTTCAAAAAACATGATTATTATTAATCCTACCATATTTTTTCATTGGTCTAGACCTTATATCATGAATGCCTTTGATATACTGAGTATCAATTTATTTTAAGTCTCCTGTGACAAATAATATGTTCATATTATTGTTTTAATATCTTTCCAAAAGTCATTCGTGTGATCTTGGAATGATCACATGAAGTGATTTTATATTGGGCGCAAGATAACTCCTATTGTTTAATGGAATATCACCTCAAATATGACGTATTGGTCACAAGATATGTTGCTCCATGAAATACAATAAGATTCTTGGGTTTGCTGATGTTCCTAGAAGCGAAAATACCTAATCCTATTTGGAGAGTCCTGTGATGATATCTTATTGGTTTTTCATTATTGGTTGGCAAATTTATAGGATTCATTGCAACATTTGTTCCCTGGTTCTTGTATTTTATAAAGAAAAGACATAAGCTGGATTTAGTAAAAAAGTTTCATACCAAGAATCTTTGGGGGCCCATGTCAAGGGTCATTGTGAAGGAATTTCCTTATTGTTAGTGATCATCGGTTCCCCTTATCAACACTATCATAATTATATTATATCCAATTACAAGATACTTTTTATGATCATTATATTTTGTAGAGTTCCTTTAATATTTCCATATTGACAAGACCAAGTTCCTTTGGGAGATGCTCAATGCCTTTCCTAGGACATTTCATGAGGCATGGGTGGCTTGTCCTGGGGATCTGTGTGATTAGTGAGGTTTGTACAGGAGTCTTGTAGGACCTCCCTATGGACCTCCTTAGTGTGTCAAAAATGTTTTATGACCATGAGAGATCCTTCATCCTCCCATTATGTCCCTATTTTTTATTTTAAAATTTTTATGTATTATGTGAAGTTGCATGAAGGTCATTGAGGAAATTTTCTCAATTTTATAATGACACTTTTTGTATCCAATAAGTGTCTTAGGTGGGTGTGTATGTGTAATTCATGGAATAATACATATGATTATACATGTGAATCCAAATGGGGAGATCTATGTTGATTTTTCATATTTGAATCCTTTCACACAATGATGTGGAAAAACAAAATTTCTTTCGATGATGAGGTATGAACATTTATATGGACTCAAAAAGCCTTATGGATGTCCTGGGGTGTATTTCATGTCTTTCAATTAATGAGAGTACCTCCCGACTTCTACATATTTTTTTCCTTGGATTTATTTTTTACAATATCTTAGAGGTCTCACGAGTTTTCCAATCTATTTATAAATGATGTCATTATTCTCATCGACTATGAAAAACATGGTATTTAAAGACTCTAGTGTCCTACACATTTTGGACATCATTCTTAAAATTTATCAATTATTTTTTGTTGGATTTTTAGCACTAGCCAATGTAGTACATTTGTAGCCTGGGGGAAGTCATTTGGCTTCAACTATGCAACCACCAATTGTCCGAAGTTCCTTCATAAGAGAATATGGATTTTTGTAATTGGGCATTGTGGAATCCACTACAGGATAAGCATTGTACATGGTCCTTTCACATGACCTTAAGATGTTAATTCAATCTTGAGACATGTGTAGGATCACATGATCTATTGGACATATTACCCTTCATTTTTCCTTTTATTTAGCTGGAAAAATTAATAGACTTATTGAGGTATTATTTCTTATCAGAATTTTTTTATTGTCATTTGGCATACATCAATAGTCACTGAGGAGGGATTCAACCACCGAATACTATTTTTAATGTAGGGTTACCTGACCAATAGCTGAATAGTTCGATCATATTCATTTTTTGAATTCCCTATTCTAGACTATATGATTATCATTCTAGAGGTTGACCATTGTTTACCTCCCATGATTCATCTCTAAAATAGTTTCCATGGCCCCATAAACATTTAATGTTTCCCCAACTACCGCAATAGATATAAATATGTTCATCCATGCCATAAAGATTAAGAGAAGACAACAATATATTAAAAATGATGGGTAAACACTCCTTGTTACTGGTTCCAACAACAACTATTATAGATCATCCCCTCATTCCAAAGAAATTTATAACCATTAAGGTCATCCATATAATAGAGTGTATACGATTCACCATAGATGTCCTCCCCTTGAGACCAAAAATAATTTTCAAGGGATATATCCTCATAACATAGAGAATATCACTCTTTAAAAAAATATTCACAGAAAATAATGTAATAATATGTTAAAATAGTTGTAGGTTTCTCCGTATATATCAAAATCAATGTATTTTGAATGTTTTGGGGAAATTTTTGGACCTATAATGCTATAGTTGGGGCGTTAAATCATCAGTTGTGGTTGAACACTATTGATTTGAATTTTTCATTATTCATAATTCCCTATGAAAATACTAATATATATGGGATGTATTGGATTCATTCTAAGGAATACCTGCGAATCCATTTATTCCATCATTAATATCCCTTCTACAAACTCATACACTAAAAATGGTATATAAAACTTGTTTTTATAATTTCTCATGAATTATGAGAAACATTCAACCCATCCATAGTCACCCATCCACCCAAGAAAGATAATTTTGAGACTATATAATACATGTTAATATTGATGATGATTGAATCACATTAAATGATATATGATTCGGTCAAAAATAGATTTTAAAAATTATTTCACTCTTACAAGAAGATCTATAATAGTGGGGGTTTTAATGGTTACCTCCATAGAATTTACACTAACCTTGTGATTCAGAGTGGGATTGATTCTCCAAGAAGAATGTAGTGGGAAACAAGAGCATCTAGGGAACCCAAACCACTAAACGACATCTATTATAGTTTTATCCTCATGAAATCATATACTTATCCCTCATTTATTTTCTTAATTAGAATCATACAATGAATATCTAGTGTAATTTTTGGGCTCATTAAAACATCTTCTTGTTCATCAGATAACTAACCTTGGAATATCATAGCACTTTTATACCCTCAAGGAACAATGTTGAAATGTTAATATCTCATAACATATAGTTTGTCATCATCCATAATTGGGAGAAAATTACCATATACTTTGGTTAGTGTGCATTAAAATTCTATCAATAATATGATATTTTATCGAATATCCACCTATAGATGTTTAAATTATGGTTTTGTGATAATTTATCTCCATATTATCTAATATTCTCTGATGAAGACAATAGATTTATCTATGTAATTTAATTATATATTTCAAATACAATCAATCAACAACCACTACTTTGATGAGTGTAATAATTTTTAATCAAATAGAAAATTAAGGGCATGATATTGGTGATGAGAAATACTTGGAGGATCCACCCAAATTGGGTCAACAATGATGGGTTAACCTCCAGATCCATAGACACCAGTAAACTAAGACATTATATGAACCTCATATGGCATATTGAAATAAAAATATCTAAAAACAAATAAAACCAAAAGAAATGAAAACTTATTAGTATGTATTCAAGTGTTCCTGAAGCTACTGAGGTGACTTAAGTGGAAATAAATAACACTACATTTATCCATGATGTTGAGATCTATAGGACACTCATTTTTGAACACTTATGAGGATATAATTCAGATTGTGGGGCTTTATAAGATAACCCCATCATGCACATTATAGAATCTTGTAAATTGACAGTTCTAGTTTGATCAACTATGTAAAAATAAGGTGGTTTCATCCATCTAACAACGAATGATGAAGGACAATTCCCCCACATGAGATATTTTTCGTTATTCCATGAAAATCATTATCAGGTCGATCAACATGAATTCCATCCATATGATCACATCCTCTCAACAATTCAAATCAACAGGCTATCAATGGTTTGATGCAAGGTGAATGCCCCTATAATGACCTTATGAAAGATATCACTAATCACTAGGAAGTATTAGAGACAAAACATGGATCAATAATATATAAAAGTATAATATACTTCGAGTCGGTAGACTATGCTCCTTTGATTCCAAAACTATGGAAACCCGGTCTCACCACATTTAGATGGTATAAATGACAAAAAAACACTACGATTTACACTTTTCCAATTAGAGAAAATATATGTATGGTACCATAGCATAGTAAGATCCATCCAAAAAATAAATATATATTAATATATTTGATGGACGTATGTTCAATATGTATAACCATATACTACCATTTTCCACCACCAATTATGAATATATTTTCCAATAATTCCATTACCAGATTACCTCCACCCTAAAAGTATGATTTTCATTAATATCTCAATCTCAAATAAGTATTAAAATTAACATTTCTCCAACTACATATCATTATGGATGGGCTTTACATACTCCCCCAATGATTGAATTCCCCAGGAATATTTTTTGGGGATGTGCATGGAGAACTTCCTAAATGGGTTGGTCCTGATAATTATTTACCTTAAGTGTATAGGTGGATCATGAAATTTTTATGATATATATTAGTTCATTATATAGGTTATGAATAAGACTAAAAAAATTATCCACACATTACCTCACATTCCTATACATAATCTAGCGAGGTAGGAATCTATTACTAACATGTAGACTATAACCCCATAGGCAATATCAGCTTCTAGTTGACCCATAGTATAGTCTCGATCAGGAACATAATCATGATGAGAATGTTTCTTAGGTGCCCCATCTCTAATGATCACACATACATTTCTTGGAATGTAATAAAAATATCTAATTATTAATCAATTATAAAGTTATCAGCATCTTCATATATGAAATATAGAATAACAGTTTCCAACTATATAAGATTAAGAATTCATAATTGAATGAGTTTTAGAAATATTCCAATTATTTCCGCAACCATATATTTCTTCATCTCACTGTCACATAGAATTTTTTTTCATGGACTATGTCCATGAAATTGTAGATCTTGGTTTTGTGGAATTTGGTGACAGTCCAGCACAAGTGACAAAAATCACTAATATAACACACCATCTGTTATATTCATTTGTCAGAGGATATTTATTTAAAATGATAAAAATATATATAATAGGATCCAAGTGTTTAATTGTATTATAGATACATATAAATAAAGGAACATTTAATTAAATTAAAAAATAATGATACATGATCTGATAAAAATAAGAATTATTATTTCCCTATAAAAATACATATTTCAGAGATAATAATCATATTAGATTAATTCAGAAATTAAAAAATATAATGGTTTAGTATCATTTTATCAATAAGGGGAAGTGTACAATGGTTGTTTTCATACATAATAATGGAATTTATAATATGGGCAGAATAAATTAATGGTATAAAAATATTTTATCCAAGGGTTCTAAAATAAAAAAATGGAGTAGAATAACCATTCTCATAATGATTTAGTTCATTAAGTTTGACATCACAAACATGTTCTCAATGCCTTGTTGTAATAAATAATTCATGATTAGGTATAGATTAAACCAAATTCCAAAATATCTTGTCTTATGATTCCTAATGATGTATAAAGGTGTTATATAATTATTTACCCTACCAATCACATAATAAGTCCAATTAACCGATCATATGAAGAGAATGGATAAAAAATACGTATCATAATTTTCTCAAATGAACTACGTACTTCTTGATGGATATGTAATTAATAATTTTCTGAATAAAAATAATTGATATATGAAATATTAACATTTCTACATTAAATGAAACTATATTTCTATATAGGGAGATATCTCATCATCAATATAGAAGAATTAGGATCTTTATTACGTATTAGAATATAATATGTTAAAATGAATGATAAAATGGGAGTATTGAATGATAAATTTATTTAATAGGGATATAAATAAGAAATAATCCATCATTATGGTTTATATGGATATTGTGTATAATCTAAATCATATACCTTAGGAGTGTCAAACTTGGATTGAAGTTGGTACTATTGGATGTGAACCTAGTAAAGATCAAGTTAATAACCAACCAAATTTTTTTGATGTTATTGTCCCTAGTATCGCCTAACAAACAAGAAGTATTCACTTGTTATATTCAGATAGGGATTCCATTTATTCAAAACCACACAGTCTGTACATTAATTTAATTTCTATATGTCTATTCCTAGATGAATGTTTAAGAATTATATTGGCCTATTAAAGGATTATAATAAAATAGAATCGATAGACATTATTGTAAATAAAATAATAATTTTTACCAATAAATCATTAATTAATTTCTCATTGAAATGAAAAGGAATTAGAACTATTTCATAAATCGAGGTAGATAAGGGGTTTAGAACCCAAACCAAAAACCTAGATTTAGAAATCATAACGAAAAGACCATTGGATCCTAGGAACTCATTGAATAAAATCATGAGATAAAAACTAGGATTTAATTAATTCTCAATATATTTTGAGTTTATTATAATGGGTAAATGAGTGGATATTTATATATTAAGAGGGGGTATATCTGGTTTTAATATTTTTATTAATTTATTCCTTAATCCAAATATAATATCTTGAATTTTATCATGATGTATAAATTTATTAATATTTAATGTAATATTTAATTTCATTCTACTTTTAGTGATTATATTTATTAATATAGATTTAGGAGTGTATGGGGATTATTTGGATCTTGAAGACTTTATTTTTAGAGAAGCAGAATGAGGAACATGGTAGGTGCACCGTTAATACTAATCATGTGGCTCAACCATGCTGCATAATTCATAACTAAAAATCTTTTATTAGTCTTAATAATATCCTCGTAAAACTATACATCATGTTGGAGATGGAATAGAGGTTTTCTAGATGTGTTAGTGAGGGTGCATGACCCTATGAGGCACCTACATTATATTCTAAAACAGAAATCATGGATTTCACCTGGTTAGGGAAACCATGTTCATAGATGTCTGAGGGATTGACTCACATGTGTATTGAGTATATATTGGAAGTGAAAGGGTTGGTAAACCATGTGCATTTACATGCCATGGGGTATCCCTTCAGATAATTCCTTCACATGGTTGGTACACAGTTTGGCCTACAATGAGGCCAAACCATGTGCCTTTATATAAATGATGAAATTTCTAAAACATCCCCTCTCATTTTATTATTCTCATAATTTTTTCTCTCCCTCCATGATTAACTAGTTATCCTGTACAATGGAAGTTCCATACCTCTTTATAGGTTTGTATATATATCCTTTATGTTGAATTTTTTTCAAGAAACATTTATCTCACTTGATTTATCTCAGAAATCTATTAGATCCATTACCTTCAAGTATTATTTTATCCCACCAATTTAAGAGATATTTATTTACATGATAATATTCTCTATTTTTAGGTTGTTTTTATATTTATTTGATTTCCCCCATACAATCACGATTCATAGGACAATACCAAATCCGGAGTCTACTATCATTACAAGGTTTGTGGTCCAGTAAGTAGAACTCTTGTATTATTGAATTATTTTATCAATTTTTATTCTTCATATTGGACATTCGATTAATATTCATAAAAATATTTGTAACCATTAATTAAATCTCTATCTATGATATAAATTCCTTTGTTCTTGTCGGAAGATGACAGTTCTACTAGTTCCATCCCTTGAGGTGTGCTTATAGACTTATCATTCAACTTATAAATGATTATTAGAACAAACCACCTCTAAATTGGTTCTAGATTGGATCCTAAATGTAATTATTATAATGAGTTAAATATGATGTAAGTGGAATGAAAACAGCATAGGTCATAAAGTAAATAATTTTTATTCCCTTATATAAATAGCATGTTATGAATTGGCAACCATTAATTGAGTCATACTAAAGCATGATTGGCTATATAAATTTTAAGATACATGGGGATGGAATATATTTCTATTTTGATAATCAATAGTGGCTTACCTTACACTTGTGAGACTCATACCTGGAATCATTTTGTATATAAAATCAGTTTTTTATTATACCTATTATTTCTGTGATTGTATGATTTTTATTTTCAAAAGATTATTCTCCCTTATTATTATGAATTATATAATTATGTTAACTATTATAAAACTATTCTATTAAAATACAAGATGGTATAGTCTCTACACTATATCTTTATAATCCCTCGCTAATAATTGATTCCCTCTAGTGTACGGGGAGGAACACATGGGTCAATGTGGCCTAAGGGTTGATCTACTATTATCGAGTGAGATATGGTGAGATTTAACAAAGTGGTATAATAGGTGGATTATATTTTATTTATTATTTGGGGTAGAAAGGATAAATGAATGTTTTATTACTTTTTATGATACTATTCATGTGATAAGCTTACCCATGTTTAGGGAAAATCCAAATTACCACTGATGGGACATGTTGTTTGGAGTATTCTTATTATTGTTTTTTTTCACCATTCGGTGATGCACATGATGTGTGATGTTTATTATTAAAATAATTTTATATTTCATTTTATCCTTGTCCATTTATGTCTAACTGATATTGACCGTGAATAATTATATGTTTGTAGATATTAACATGTCATGCATTATGGAATGCAATATTAGTGGATATCATTTCATTCAGTACCTTAATTGTCAATCGTTATTATGAGTTTAAGGTTATTTGAATTTGGAAATGTGATATGTTTTTTTAGTGATAATATAATTAGACTAAATAATGTGTCTTCTTTAACCTAAACAAGGTTTCCCCATATATCTTGATAGTGTCACCTTAATTGTCAAATTATACCGTTTTTGTTATATGGACCATTGGTCACAAGGGATGAAATGTTATTTGATTTGATTTCATGAATTACAATTTTAATTAATGAATCATGTACTTTTATAAATTGGTAAAGGAGGTTTGTAACAACCCAACATTCTAAAGTGCGACATTCTATTCAATAGTGTTTATAACATGCCACACCATGTGTAAAAAATAATAATATTAAAAGGATAATTTACAATATGAAATAAATATAATATATTCTATATATTTTAATGTAAAAAATGTCATGTTTTATTTCATAATACATATTATAACCCATCATGGATAGCTTGCGTTACACACAAGAGGGGCGTTCCTTGATATCTTGTGTTATAGGAATGTCTGAGTTTCACCATGTAACAATGTATTATAAAAGTATTATTATTATAAATAATAATATATAACCCAGTATTTACATTAGAATTTATGAAAACTATTTTCTAAATAATAATATTTTTTTTATATTAATATAAAATAATTTCATTGTATACCAATTAATGAGATTCAATAATAACAAGCAAATTCATATAAAGAAGAAAAATTCTTATTATTATTCATGTAAAAGAGTTTTTTCAAAATCAACATAATTAACTTCAATTAATTATATAATTGAAATATATATGTTAAATCACGTATTTTCTATATTCAACCATTAAGTTTGGAAGGAATAATATAAGAACAAACCAAATTCTATCATAAAACCCTATATTTTTATTACTTTAATTTTACTGTATTTTAATGGATAACCCATTTTAAATATGAATTTTAATACATTAAATTATTATTTATGTATAAATATAATTAATATTTGAAATATAAAAAAAAAATTAGATTAGAGTGAATTTTTTATATATTTCATAAATATATGATTTTTATTGTATTTTTAAAAATACTGAATTTTAGTTCATACATGGTTTTCATCTAATTTATGTATAAGGATAAATCATAATATACATTTATTTTAAAGTTAAATTAAACCATAATTTTATCATTTAATAAAATTTTTGTCATTGAGATTAAATTGACTTTTAAATTTAATTTAATAAAATATTATACTTTTTGACGTTTTAAGATTAAGAAGCTGCAATATCATCATGCATGTGGGAAAAATATTAAATTTATTTCTACCACAACAATTATTAATATTTTAATAAATGGACTCAAAATATTGAATTATACTATATTATAATTAATAATAATACCAAATTAGTGATTCCCTGAAAATATTAGTGATTGTAATTAAAAATAATTTCAACGATTAAGGTTAAATTAAGAATAATAAAGCACAAAATCATAACCATAAGACCCAAAAATACAAATACACGTTTACAAGATAAATTTTGAAGAAATATATTGACTCTATCCTCTCTTGGTTTGAAATAAGATGATTAATATATTCACTTCCCAAAATTAATACATGCATGGAATTCCTTTGTCAAAATCTAACAATAGTGCCACTCCTATTTCACTATAAAAGGACACAACTTGTCTCAATTACAAACATTTATAAAACCACATATTTTATGATATGATCTATCCAAAAATATTACCAACATAACTACCCTCCACTTTAAATGTTTCCTTTTGGAATAAATCATTCTAAGTAATCACTTTGGTATAAACCAATGGGAATTACCCGATTATTAAGGCAACACTTTGTAACGATATCTTTAATTTCATTTACTATTACACCACCAAAAATATTATTCTTACTTGTTCATATAAATATAAAATTATCCTAAAAATTATAATATATTGTTATATTGTGTTTTCTACCTACACTTACACTCGTTTTCATCTAATGTGTTACAATCATACTTTTTCTATGTACAACCAACTGATGCCACACGAAACGATGGTCAAAAACATTTCCTTCAACAAAACTAATGATTTAAATTATGTTGAAAAATGTGATTACATATTATATAAATGATAATTATTATGTATTTACTCTTATATAATTTTTTTTGACACAAACTGTTATATATTCAATATTTTGTTAATATGATAACATCGTTTGTGGAAGTATGAACTACCTCCCCCTCAAAGTAATTTGATTCATTCACACTATAAATTGATAATATAAAGGATAATTTTAATTAAAATTATTTTACATAAAAATATATATATTATATTACTTACATAATTAACTTTATAGTAATATAATATATAAAAATTTATTTATTACCTGCTAATGCACTTAAAAAGAGATAACGTAGTTCATAGATGTGTGGACTACTACCTCCTCAACATTATGTGATTAATTTTATGTAACTAAAATTATATATATAAGTATACATGATTAGATAATATGTTATTTATTATATAATGATAACTATGGAAATATTGTTGTTACTTAACTTCTTTCCATAATGATCACTGAAAAATGGGAACGTTAGTAATGCGTACGTACGACCTAAACCTCTCCTGGATTGTATCGTCGATTCATTTTTCATAAAGATATTTAATGATTGATTTTAAAATTATAATTAATGTATAAATAAGATAATTATTTCATGATTAATCTTCTTTAGATATTATATAACGATCCCTTTGACCATATTTTACCATAGAACTTTGTTTTTTACACATATTCCGAATTGGGTCAAAGCAACTACGGAAAAAATAATTTTTTGAGTATTTTTATAAAATATACTAATTAGTGTAATAAAATTAATAATAATTATAAAATAATTCTCAATAAATTATATAATTGACATATTTTCATTATAAAATATGGAAAAGGTCCTTCACAAAAAATTAAATGCATGATAATGTATTTTCATCTCACTTTTTACTTCTATGAGATAAATGTCATGTTCACCACATACTAATTTTGTGTGGTGTATCTACTAAACATTTTTATATATCACAAAATGAATTCATTTATCTTCATGGTATTTAAAAAATTAATTTAATAGTACTCCTTCATATGAATTAGGATTTAATATGTTTCAAAGTTGTATGAGACACACTGTAATGTATAATGATTAGTTCCCTAAAAATTAACATTAATGATCATTCAATCATATTTATGTTTATGATAATTTTATTAAAATTATTCAATAAAACAATTAATTTTCATTACCAAAGGTTATTAATTATCTTTTTAATGTATTAGTTCCATTTTCCACTCTTTTGTACTCAAGGTGTTTTAGAATTTTCTTTAAAAAATCATAATAACAATTATCTCTTTAGTCGGAGAACATATTTAATTGTAAAATTGTTTTTCCAATTTTATGATTTCTAAAATGATTTTAACAAGATTTGGTAATGAAATTCATATCCTTGTATTTGTTTACAAATATGTTCAATGGTAACTTTTTCTCACATTCTAAAAAGGAATTTTTATAAATATTTTATCCTGAAAATGTATTGATCGTGTATAGAATGTATAGATTTACATATAATTATTGATAGGATGCATCATTTTCCTGATTGAATGATTAATATATAAATATTTTTTCTAAATTTATTTTCAAATGTAATGGGTTTTCAATGGTTTGTCATAAAAATGATATTTTCATTTATAATGTTTTTAAAATGAATTTTAATAATATTTCCATTAATCAAGGACATCAACCATTTATTTTTCGCCACATAATATTTTTTAATTCATACCATCCTTATTTTTCATTTTAATGGTTTATTATTAATTTATACAAGTATTTTATTCAGATTCACATATTAATTTACTTTTTAGACCAACAAAAATATTCAATTTCCGATGATCACAGAACATTCAATTTCTATTAAATTATTCTTTTTATTTATCATATATATTAATATTTTCTAAAAAATATACCATTTTACATATGGTGTCCAATTTGAAAGTTATTTGATTATTTTGCGAAATATTGGAAATTATTTTTTATTTATTCAATATAGATATTTCATAAGGCATATTATATATTTATATTATTCAAAATGTTGATTTCATTGCATAGGCAATGAAAAAAGGATATCAAACGTTATATAGACCCTTGATACATCAAAAAATCTCATGGGATAAATTGGCTATGAAAATCATAATTGTATAAAATGTCTTCTGAAATTTCATGACATTATAGGTTATCATGTGCCCCAGAATTGACATCCATTATGAATAAATTTCAGTCATTTAGTTCCAGTAATTATTTATCCCTGAGATATAGAGTTGAAATATCTTTGGATACATATGATTTTCGGTTATTTATATGTAATGTGTTTCATTTTCATTAATTTACATATTTATTTTTCTTTATCTAGTTATTTAAATGGATTGTGTTTCAAATTATTACAATTCTATACTAAATATGCACTTTCATTCACTTTATTTATTATATGGCATGTGTGTTCAATTATTTACCTTATAATATTGACTTTTCTCATTGACTCTTTATTCCAACTGTTAAATTTTTCTATTACTAGGCATTTTTTCTCAGACTTATTATGTTTTTTTCCCATTGAATATAGGAAGCATACCTTGAATGAGATGCTAGGATATACTATATGGAATAATGTTATCCTTGAATATATTTACATAGAAAAATGAAAGAAACAAATATTTAATTAGTGTATTCATTTGTAATAATAGAATAATTTATGTATATGGATACCAAGACTATTAATCACTCATTCAATTGTGATTTTATTCTGTATATTCATGTCATTATAATTTCTATAACACATTGTCTCTAGGATTTAGGGTGTAAGATCACTACACGATTAAATTAATCAATTTATTTTATACAACATGTTACGTCACGATAATGGATATATGGGTGAAGTTTTACCTAAATGATGTACCAATTACAACTTATAAATTCTAATCTATTTCAATGTAGGAATAGTGACTCATCTAACTAGAACACGATGCTTATGTACAATAAATTATTACAAAATTAAATAAATTAAAAATTCTAAGTAAACTTTTCGGTAGTGAAAATTGAAGTGTAAAGGGTTCTCTCTTAGATAACATTAAATTGGAACTCATTACACCAAAATACAAGAATTATTGATGATAAAATGAACATGAAATGGCCTAAATGGGGAAATGTATGTAGTGTCTATTGTGAATCTTTTTGTTTTTCGATCTCCTAATTCCTTGTTTAAGAACATGCATATGGGTGTCACTTTTATATAGAAATACATGTACCATTTTAATTATATGGTATATTACTCCTATTATTAAAAATTATTCTCTAATACATGTTTTTGCAATCAGGAAAATGATTTCTAGTACTACCAATGGTTCTAGCAGAGGAGGTGTTCATGGACATTGTTTCTATACTTCATATATATAGTGTCATCATAGTGGACCTACCTAGGGAATTCAGGTTTTATGTCATGGTAACATATCTAGTAATATCCCCATATTGTATCTTTTACTATAGGTGAAGAGAAGTAGGTCCCGTATAGTTCAGGGAACTATTCTAGTAGCATATACATCAGTTTTTTCATTATTTTACACTAGAACATCACTTTTATTAATAAGTTTGGAAATCATGGAATGTATAAGAAATTAAATTTTGTTATTTGGAGGGTTGATAACCTTTGACACTACTTTGGGTATATGTTCAGAGTATCTACACTAATTTATGGTGTTCCCCTATAAGATAGGATGATATTTTTTTCTATTGAACTTATTTCTCCATTATATGATTGGCTATGACATCATTTTAAGAATGTAATTGTTATTTATTTATTATTCCAACATTAATTTCTATCGTGGAATGGTTTCATTGAAATAACTAAATGGAAAAAATATAGGCACTAGGGTTAATGGGATGTCTAGATGGTATTATATAGATCAGAGAGTCAAGGAATGGGTGGAGTGACAGTCCAAATTTTATGAGTTTTTATAGGTTTCTAGAGTGTATTTTAAGTTAAATTCCCTTTGGTTGTTGTATTTTTTATTGGAATATTCTCTGATTACTTTTTCAGACTACCTCATGGGAGATCCGTAGCGTTTTTTATATATGGTTATAGGAGTTTTACCTTATTCCATTACCTCTTAAAGGATGGATACTACTTAAATACAAGAACTCAAGAGGATGATAAAGTATTTAGAGGTAATTTTATTTTATACAACCTAGTACTTCACAATGGAGATCACATATCCCATTATGAAATAATTGATATCATATCCTTTGATTTTTAATGGATTTCCATCTATAGAACTACATTGCATTTAGGAACTAGTATCCACTAACTCATATTGAATACCTCTTTGAACAAACCATAAGAGAAAGGGTTTTTTCAAAGAACATTTTATGGAAAATATTTCATCAGGTATGAGTATAGACTATAGATATAGTACATGTGGATTTCTAAATTTGTATTGTTTTCTATGAATTTATATTAATGTTGTTTGTTTTCATGAACATGCCCACAATTTTATAGGCATTGATGAATTAGGTTTTGACCAGTTTATTTATTAATTTGTTGTATTATTCATAAATTATATCTTGGATTACTCACATAATAAAAATAGTCATTTCAAACACACTGAGATCATATTAAATTCATTGAGATAATACTATTTATATGATAAGCTATCGAAATAAAACATTTTATTGACATGGATGAATTTGTGGTTAATATATTATCAAGGAAATGAGTATCATTTGACCCAGAGAATGAGAGAAATGTGGTTTCTTAGTATTATCCTAAGAAAATCATTGACATTCATCGTTTATTAGGGGGGGAATAGCTATTATAGGCGCATTATAAAAAAATTCACACCTAGAGGTTCATATCATGGTCTTGATTAAAAATGGGTAGAGATATTGATCATTACACTATCATAGCTGCGTAGAGTCTATATTTTTTTTATGCATCCGTCATTGGACTTGGATATGACATGATGTAGATGATTTATTCATTACATATAGGTATCATTAGTTGTGGCCTCATGATCATAATTATATGATTTAGGATCTCAAGCTATCATTTATAGTTCATTCCAAATGTTTTTGGAGGCATTAAATATTAATAGATCTATTTGTGGTTGTTTCCAACCAAAGAATCCTCATGTATTTCACTACACTATGTGACACCACTCTCATATAGAGACAGTGCGTCAAATAACATCAAGAAAATTGAATTTGAGGTTAATTATATTAATTTGAAGTTAAATGTAGTTATTGATGCTCTGTGTCTAAAAAATAAAATCCAATATGTTTAGGAAGACAATGATGAATGGAGGTTTATGGATCATCATTGTAGGATTCATAAATAGGTTTAGTAGAATCATGTGTGTCTTTTTCATATGGCCTCAGAAGTGAACTCATCGCTTATTGTTATAGTGAAGAGGAGTGTATTTTCTAAATCTGGATGATTGGCCATAAGTGATTTCATATTAGGAGTGGATATATAACTGAGTTGGTCTATCAATGGATATGATATATATCTTGTTCATTTATATATATGGGTTCATACATACATGTGATTTGAACTAATGAGAGAATCCAATGGTTCATTATGGGATATACACATTGGTATTTCCAATATATATCGTGACATGCTTCACTAGAATTTGAGGCCTCGCATGAATTTTCAAATCACATGATTTGTCAGTTGGTCGTCCAAATATCAACATGTTAAGGTAGAAAATATGTATCCTACTAGATTTTGATAATTATTTCCTGCCCCAGAATGGAAATGTTTTTATGTCACTATGGATTTTGTGACAGGTTTAACAAATTCACCTAATGGTAGAGACACATTTTTTTGTAGTCCAGGACAAACTGAAGAAGGTCACCAATATCCCATCACTAATACCATATCAATGGATGGGTTTGCGAGATTGAAACATGGTTAGACTAAAATACTATAAGAGGAATCACACACTTCGATTCATATATTGAAGGTCATTTTACACCACATTAATGGGAGAGGATATAGAAGGCTCTTTATAAATAGGTGATTTTAAATGAATTATTTCACCCATAGAGCCACATCCAGTCAGAATAGATAGAAAATGTACTATAATACATTGATATAGAATTTTTCCGTGATTTTGGAAGTTCTTTGAGAAGCATATACCTATCATTATTTTTCGAATAATAAAATATTCTAAATTACTATACAGACATAACCTTATGAGTATCTATATGATAGAACATTTTTTCCACCCATGTACTATTTGGATATATGAACTTAACTACTATATGTGCATAATCGTATTTAGGAGGATTTGGAGTTGGTATAACATTTCAATAAGCATAGGATTACTGTTAATTAATGGAAGAATCCTTATTCAAACCAATATCCAAGGCCTCTAGAGTTGTATGTAGGGTGTCATTTTTTCTTTCAAGTTTTTCATTGAATATGGATTATATATATTTTAAAACATTTAATTCTATAACGTCATTATATAAGTCCTTTGAAGGTATTAGAGAGAGTCAGGATAAAATAAAATATATAAATTTTCCTCAAAGTTACCTATCCTTGAATTGATTAATCCATAAATCATAGCATGGACAATACAATGAATATCATTATTATGTTTTTGGTTATAATGACATTGACTTGTATGATGATTATTTGTTTTAGGAATATAATATATATATCATTGATTAGACGATGAAGTCATTCTGAGTTAGATTTATCTCTTTAGTGTGGGTATTATGGAAGAATGGCCATTAACAATATAAAACATGGGATAGAGTTTCCAAAGTATGTTATTATAGGTTGGGGTTGTTAATGTAATATTCTTTACTAGCCTTGGAAGGAAAACATGGGCTTTATTTTTTTAACAAGGAAGATAGTAAGATGCTGACATTTCTTATGAGGTACATATGCCCTGATTTTCAATTTAATCTCTTGTTTTCTTCCAATATATGTAAATAAAGGGTTAAAAATGGGTTGTTAGAGTACATGGCTTGATTAGATCCTAGATCTATAGTTTTTAGAGAGGCTGAATGAGGTCCACAATTTTTAAACAATTACTACTAACTATTTGGATCAACCGTGCAGACTAATTTCTAAAGTGTCATATTTGTTTTTAAAATTGTGTGGTGAGTTTCAAAAAACCGAGAAGCATATATGTTAAGTCACATGAGTTATCTAACCGTGTGAGTGAGGATTCATAACATTGTGATACATCTATAATAAATTATAGTGGATAAACCCTCCCATGTGCGTGATTTGAGAAACAGTGCGCCTTGATGGGTGAGGGAGTAATTTCCTTTGATAGTGAGTATTCATCGATAGTGAAAATTTTGGTAAATTTTTTTATTAGATATGTGAGGTTATTTTATTGGACATTTTTGGAATATAGTTGGCACATGATTTGACCAACTATATTTCCAAACCATGTACATCTAAAAAATGATAGAATTACTGAAATTCCACCTATCCTTTCAACTATTTCCCCTACTAGTTAATCCTAAAACACATTTTTCATTATCCTCTCCTACAGAAGGTTCCACTCTCTTTCCAGGATTAGAGATAAATCCTAATTCTATACTCTATTTCAATAATGGATTATCTTTATCGATTCTTCTTGAAAAAAATTTGATCCATTACCTTAAATCATTTTTTATCTTTAAATCTTCATATTTATTTCATTAGAGGTTATTATTCACTCTATTATAAATGATAATATATTTATTTGATTTTCCACATTCAATGTTAATTCATAGGATAACACTATATAAGGGTTTTACTACAATCATAAGGTAGGTGGTTTGCTAATTTTTTCGGTAGTTTTATTATTTTATATAATGTTATGTGATTCCACATGCCTGTCTTTTCATGAATTACAATACATATACATTTTTATATATATTAAATTTTTATCCATGTTAGAAATGATATTATTCTGGTTGGAAGAGGTCCCTTTGACTAGTACCTCACCTTATGTTGTGCTTATGGGTTTACCCTTGAACATATAATGGTTCATGTGACTAAACCATCTCCTATGTGGTTTTGGAATTATTCCAAAATATAATAATTATAATGGCTAAATATGAAGGTGATTAGATTTACCACATCATGTGATATCGTGTAAAATTGGTTATTTTGTTGTTTAAATAGAATGTTAATAATTTTAAATCATTTATTATCTCATACCATATCATAACTTCCTACCATAATTTTATCATACCAGGGCTTGGAATCCCTTTTGTTATGGTTCATGGTCATGGTGTTCCATAGAAATATGATACTCGAAATTTGAATCATTTTTATGTGATAGTGGTTATGGTTTCATCCCTTAATTTATGTAATTATATTCTTTTACTTTTCTTATGCTGCTTCCACTTTATTATTATAATTCCAGAAATTATATTATATATTACAGCTCTATTCTACTCTAATAAAAGACTGTATAGTTTCCCTAGTATACCTCATATAAACTCACTACCATTTGGAATACTCAAATGTATAGGGAGGTAGGCTTTTGGCTATTTGGTACACCAGTTCAGCTACTTTTACAGACTGAGTCAGGTCAGAACGTCACAACATCTACATTTGACTTTAATTTATTCCCATGATTTTTATTGAATATTATAAAAATTGAGGCCAAATTGAATTTTAAATAACCACAATAAGATGAAACCTTCAAAATCCACCATTAAATGAAATGAATCTAATAATAGTTATTGTTAAGATAAAATTTAATTAAGTTACCTAATGTAAAATATAAGTTTCTAAATGAAAATCAATATTTCACAAATTAATTATTTAAATCCTTAAATGAATTTTTGTTGAGAAAGGGTTAAATTAGTTATAATTTCTTATTTCATTAAAATAATTTCCTATGAGTTTTGTTTTTCATAGAAAATTTAATTGATATTGTTCAATAGAAAATAAACTTATTTATAAAAATTACTACAATTCACTCTAAACTAATTAAAACACGATGATTCCAAATTAAAATATCTATTTATTAAAAAAATAACTATCTATTTTATATAGTACTATTAAATAGTTAAACATGTTTCAATATTACACATTTGGAATCGAAAATTAAAAAAAATTATTTAGGTTAATATTTTTTTTATTCAGAGACAAATGGGTTAAATTAATATTAATAAAATATTATATATTTGTATTTAATAATTGTTTTATTATAATCAGTTTAATTCATCCATTTTATTAAAAAAATTTCTAAATTATATTTATATAACCTTAGTCGAATAATAGTCTTATGTTTTCCTAATGTTAAATAATTTAATCCTATAAATTTTGGGGGTATATAAATCTTGGAACAAATTAGGTTATTTCATCCTCATTACTTCCCCATGATACATTGTAACTTACTAAATATTTTGGTTCCACTAAATAAAATACACTTATTGGGATGTCTAATTGTATAACAAATGTACTCTAGTATCAATAATCTTGGAATGCTATTCATTATATGGAAAGTTATGTTCATGATATATTTCTATTGGATTTGAGTATGTGTTATTAATTTTTCATGTACTTCATTATCATTAAGATAGGAAATACACCATTAATTTTTTTTAGGTTAGGTAAACATCCAATACATATTACACATATCCAATTCTTTCTAAAATTTCAAAAGGTCAAACATATCTTGAACATAGATTTCCTTCAATACAAAATCTCATAGCTCACATCCATATAGCTACTATCAAGGAGACAAGATCTCCTATATGGAATTATATTTCCTACATATAATTATAATAATAAATTATATATATGATCCCATGTATCCTAATAATATTTTGGATATCTCGAACTCCTTCAGATGTTTCCTTAATTATTTATTGTCTAAATAGTTTCCTATCCACTATAATATAACAAAAATTTATATTTAGAAATACTTTCCAATAAGAGACCTCATAATTCTATATTTTTATAATCAAATTTATTCTATTATTATTTGAAAACTACACCATAGGTTTGAATTAGTCTATGTTTCCATGGATTCTATGTGGTATAACCTAGACCTATTCTATAAGTATTTGATTGAACTTCCAGACTTCTTATCTGTTTGAGGATAGTACATGCTGAACAAGTGTATCTCTTTATAGAATTCGGAATAATCCTCTAAAATTTGAAATTGAATCAAGGATTACAATATAAGAAAATAGATAATGGAGCACCATGAAATCCCATATCATTATTGATTTAGAGCAGTGTATGCAATTCAAATGGTTTATCCACCATTGTTATTAGGAAATGTGATGATTTGTTAAAAAGATCCAGAATTAACCATTTATTATTATTAATAAAATATTTATTATGTACTCCAGTAATATATTAATTTTTTAAACTATCCTATAACTCCCCATGATATTAAATGAAAATTATATACAATAGATGTATAATAGGGATCGTTAAACTAAAACAAACCCAAACAATTAATTATTAAAATATGTATATTTTGAAGAAGATATTATTTTGGAGGGTATGAATAGAATTAACATTTTTATGAAATCTATATTAAATTCATACTCAATATTAATTTTTTTGACAAATACATATTAACTAATTCGTCAAGTTTTAGTAAAATTTATATTTTCATAAAAAATACATTTAATTGAGTAATTATAATTTATTTATTTTTACTAATGAAATATTATAATTAATTTATGAAAATATTAAAAATATTATTTGATAAATAAGTTATATTATTTTAAATATTCGTATAAAAATTTGTTTATGATGAAAATTTGAGATTTTTCTAAAAATACTGGTTTTCAGAGATTAGTGAAAACTAACGATTTTTTAAAAATATACTTTATTTTTATTAAATAATGTAATTTAAAATATTATTACATTTTTTTATTTGGTCTTAATGTGAAATATTTACCATATTATTTATTATAGTCTAATTATTTTTAGTTGATTCAATAATTTTATTTATTTTTGTCTAAATCAATTGTCATGCTTAAAAAAATATTTCAAAATTATTATTAAGTGCATTATTTATTTTCAATTTTAATTATATAAAGTAACATATAATTAGGAATGATTTAAATGATATTTATATTTTCTATATATGTTAATTGAAATTCATAGAGTGAATATTTATTGTATCATGGACTAAACTCAACACCCTGGTAATGTGATACATGAGTTGACTCTGACATAGCTTGAAGAGACTTCATGATCCCTATAGGTTTGATAGTAGCACCTAGAATAAGAAGGAAAAAAATGAAAAATATTTTTTCACTATAATTAGGAAAACATTGAAATAAAAATCCAAACATGGTTGTTATTCTAAACACAATCGAAAGTGAATTTACTATAGGAATACATATATCCCAAGAAAACACATCATCCAATGAAGGTGATAATGTAAATAAATTGTCCCAATCAACACCAAGGTGAGATAAAAATCAAGTAGAGTCACACCAAGTGTTCTGCAATATATTTCTAAACAATAAAACATTTATACATTCAATTTAAATAGAAAAGTCCCAGATTGAAATTTTCATATTTTAAAAAACAAATCGATTGAAAAAAATTGATATATGATATATAAAAATAATCGTATATAAATATTTTATACTAAAAAATTTATAAATAATCTAAATTGAATAAAACTATTCAAGAATCAACGTCATGAATAGTAATGTCAAATAATCCATTCAGTAAAGTCAAGTTCCGTGTGTTATGTTAGTTGCCAGCTAAAGATTCCTTCACTAATAAATCTAGGATCTTAGATGAGTGTATGAACACATCTCTCAACTTATGACAATAGGACTCAACTACCTATTAGGACGATCATATCATTGTCTGTTTTTATCATTGTTTTCATCATCAATCCATTGTTAGGGGACATATCCTAGTGTTCTTATCCTAATCACCCACTAAATTTCTTAGATCACAAGTGACTTTATAAGTAAACAAATAAATATCAGGGAAATCAATCATTTTATTTAAAACCAAAATTTTTGTTCCCATTCATAGTTTTTAACAATTATTTTTAAATTTAAAAACCAAATGATAGGTATTAAAAAAATCCTGACTTTAACAATCAATTTGTTTTGATGCCATTATTCAAAACAATAAATTATAAATCATTTTATTACATAACCATTTCATTAATTAATTTATTTCTCTAATAATTTAAATGATAATTTTAATTCCATCGAAATTGTTTATTTCAAAATTTCTAGTCACTTTTTAAAATCAAATGAAAAATTATGTCAAAAACTCAGTTTTTCAATCAACTAAAATCTCTATTGAAATAATTAAAATAATTTAGGGTTTCTGTTATAAGGGTTATTCTAAAAGATCCACCTACCATTAATCATAGAATCAAAGAAACGATAACAACAAAAATCCCAAAGGAAAAAATGAAGGTTAATGAGATCAATAATGTATCACTAGATCACAATTCTTAAAGATCTAAATATCTTCCAATCAGTAAGCATGATATCACACTCCATTAGAAGAATGATGGGGATAGGAAAGAGAAACCAAAAACATATAAAATAATAGGAGATATAATTCTCTACTAACATGATGTGAAAGGGTGGATTCACTCACTGTGCATGGGAGAATATGTGGGTATTAGTAATGGATATAAATAATGAATTAGAAGAGCAGGAACATTAAATCAAGATATTAAACATCGGTATTCATTCCATAAATGCATGATTTATGAATTAAACACGCCAATCACAGTATTTAATGTCACAGTACATGACAATCCCTTTTATCATTTTCTTTTTGTTCCCCTTCCTTTAACACTAGGAATTTTTCCCACACAATGAGAGACTCTTGCCATATCAGGCATATCAGTTGGAAGGTTTATCTATGTTGATCATTGTTAATTTTTGTTTATCTAAAATTTCACTACCATTAGTCCATAAATACATCATCTCATAATTTTGATTTTTATTATGGTTTAATATTGATGAATTGTGATCTAGGGATTCTTTATTACTCTCATTGATCTCCAATAATTATTGGTAGATCATATTGATGGTCATTTTTTGTCTCAGGAATAATTGTATTTGGTTATATAAAAACATTTCTTATAATTGAAAACATAATTTTATTGATCAGTTAGAATGAATTTTTTACTGATTTGAAAACATGGATTTTTAGAGTATTTGATGTTTGATATAAAATGGGATTGGAAATGGTGAAAACCCCAAATTATAATCGAAGTAAAAATTTTTAGTAGATTTTTTAAAAAATTATATCTTCAATTGAAATATGGTTTTATTAATTTATTTTCCATTGATTCATGATAATAATGGATTTAAATTAATAATGATTTTGGGTATCATGAACTGATGTGGACCAATTATTTTATTTTTAATGATAGAAACACATGTTGAAAATTTACAATGGTTATTTAAACTATAAATTGAATAAAAATGATTTATTTTACCATGATATATGGATTTATTTATGAATTTACATGTTATAATTGGTACATATTAGGATTTTAAGATAATAATTCTTGGATCATTCCCTCATGAAATAGATTGATGATAACCACATAGACATCGACAAACTATAATATGAAAATTATGATATATGTTGAGTCCCAATGGCTAGAATCAATTTACTTATATACGCATAGATTTTAGATCAATGATTGAGTATTGTGATGATCCTTATCTAGAATCTAACTCAGCACATGGCATATGATGCCATTCTTGGATTTTTATTTTATTTTATTTTTTGTTCAATATATTAATGAACAATTTTCATTTATTTAAGCTTATTTATATTGAAATTTTATTCTAAATTGATCGTTTTATCATCTTTTGAAATATATTTCATCTCTTTTTATTGATAAGATTTTTTAATATTCATATTTCATGGCATGAAATTTTTTATTTAAATTAAACCCAAAAATAGTCTATTAGTGTGGAATTGATTATTACACACTTAGTGATGGAAAAATTATTTTCATCTCAAACCATATTTTTTATTTAAACATTTCTATATTTTTTCACCTAGGTATAGGAAAAAGGAATATTCCACAAGGAGGTGATGTATGTTCATGATCAAAAGAACATGAGTAATGGTGGTGGCTGATGGAGCTATGATCCATTTGTTGCATGAGAATTTTTAAGGGTGTGATGGTGTTGAATTAGATGCCATCATTTTGGTGATTTTTTTTTTAGATAATGGTTTACCTTTTTATATCTGTCTACCGATTGTACATTAACCTTGAGGAGTTTTTGTAATATTGACCATGTATTTATTAATTTTCCATTGTTTTTCTAATTCTTGTGGAAAAATCATTCGCATTGTTTTATTGATGAGTCAAGGATATAGTAGAAAACATATGAGGAGAAATAATTCCATTCATGTTATGTCAGTTCTAGAACATGTATCTATATATGAAGGTATTTGGGATGGTTCATGGAAGCTAATCATGGATTTAATGCTGAATCATATCTCCCATGAAAATTTCATTTTTTGGAAAAAACCATTGTTTATTATGAATTGAAAGATACTTAGGAAATTATAATCATCCACATATATAGATTTTATTTGTTAAAATGGATCCCTTATTTTGAATCATTAATATTAATATAATTTAATAATTTCAACATAATTATTGGTCATCGTGAATAACAGAAAAAATATTAAATTTCCACTATAATATAATGGTAAATTAAGTTAACATAAGATAAAATCAATGGTATTGTCACCATTTCCCATATTCAATTTTATTGGATAAGGGTAATTTAACACTTATAAACATATTTATGAGATGTAATTTTTTAGGGGACACTTTTCAATTAATGTGACCAAAATAATATTTTATGTCAAGAAAAAGGAAAAAATTTATCGTCTTGATTTTAAATATATCTTATTAGTTCATAAAAGAAAAAAATAAAGTTGAAATTTATATTATTGATTTTTGGTATCATGATGAATGTATTTTCATACATCAAATTTTTTTAAAAATATTAGTAATTAGATAATTACTTTGACTTCTTACGCAATGTCGACATAATATTTATTGAATTAAATGGAAAATAAAATAAATGATTCCAAAATAGTATGACTAATATTACTAGAATATATTATTGTCTTATAAAATATTTAGAGAATAATATAATATATTTGTGTTTTTTTTGAAATGTATATATTCTAATTCCATCATTGTTTTTATGTTTTTAATGTCAAATTAAATGAATACTATTAAAATTAACATTATTCATATTTTATAATAAATTATTTTAAATAGACAAAAAAAAATTATCCCAAGTGACTGAGAAATGGTCAGAAATTTTAACCATACTCCATTTATTTTAAATACTTTAATTTTTAGTAGATATCTTTAACTGTAAAGAGTAAAAAATATATTATCGCATTAATTGTCAAAAAAGGTTAACCTAGGTAAAAAAACTATATAAGTGTGAAAAAATCATTAAAACATAAGTGAATTTTATTTTACAATATTTATTAAACCCATATTCATTCTTTATTTTAAATATACTTGTTTGGATACATTTTAATATGAAAAATAATTTATATTAGTTTAATATTTTAAAAAAATTGACGATTTCCCCTACCCTATATTATAAAATGAAACCACCTCTCATATTTACTTCACAAAAAATAGATTTGGTTAATACAATACATTCCCAAATACCTTTTTCAGTTCCCTAAATAAATCTTAAATTCATATATTTGACAATAAATTTAATATTAGAATGCATTTTGTATAATGTAAAATAGGTTTTCTGAAGATGGGGTATCATTCATAACGTAAAAATTTTGTTTTATTTATTCATCAACATGCATAAAATATTATTAAAAAATTTATATATAATAAAATAAGTATATATTATATACTAAAATGTTATTATTATATCTTAATAAGCTACATAAATCTCCTCTTGCTTCAAATTGGATATGAAACTCGTATTCGTGTGTATAATAGACAAGTTCTTCGTGAACAAATGTAATTCAATTTCCTTCACCATATCTCATGCATGGTTTAATAATATATTTAATATATATATATACACATATATATATTCATGAAATATAAATCATTCTAGGAAGATATTATATCATATAATTTCTATGCAATTTATTAATTTAATAATTAAAATGTAAATCATGCATACATGTGGATTATCACATCCACGAAGGACTGTAATTCATTATTCACATCAAAATCACATAACATAAATGTTAAATTTATATAATGAAATTACATTATTTTTTCTATAATGATCATTTTGTAAATATAATATTATTAATCTGTTCTTCATATCCTGATCATTGAAAAATGGAAACATCACTTCTCCATATGTACAGCTTACTACCTCCATGATTTCAACATAGTTCATTCATCATAACAATTTTTAATTTTTTTCGTTTAAAAGTATAATTCCATAATTAAAATTATAATAACTCCATGATTTTTATTTTGGTTAAAAGGGAATAATTACCACTTTTCGCACCGTTAACATATCAAAGTCATTTTTGACATAGGAAAATAATATCATCAAAACGGAAGATATGAAATTAATTATTATATTTTTTAATATAACATGATAATAAATTTAATAAAATGAATAATATTGTTGAAAATGTTTTTTAATAATATAAATAATATAAATATTTTTATTATTTTTTAATATTAAGAATACATGTGACAAGTTAGACCTACATTAAGGGACTTGATCATAGTTTCTCTTTATTAGGGAATGCATTAATTTTATTCCCATAATTAAATTTATTTGGGGAATACAATGATTGTTTATGTTATATATAGAGAATAATTTATACTTAATGGTATTTTATACTTCAATGATATTTTTTTTACTCAATGGGATTTCACATGAATCTTAATAATTAGTAAGTTATTACATGTCTCAATTTAATGTCACAGGGTTATATTACTTATTTATGTTCATTGATATGATAATATTATATGTTTTATGACCATAGATTATTTTTTGATGTATTTTAAATTTTTTAATATTTATATAAATTTTCTTCACATAATCACTTCATTTGTAAATTGCATCTTCAAAGTTACGATCATTATAATGCATTTTATATCCATTTCAATTCATTGAGGAATATTTTGTTGTTATGCACATAATTACTTTTAAATGGTGTAATTAATTATATATTACAAGATATATCAGGAATAATTTATACATCTTGGTGTTTTATGTTGAAATAAAAATTATTTCATTTAGGTGGATTTTACATAAAATATAGAAACATTTAATATGTTTCATAAATCAATTTATATTTAATATGTTATTTACATGTTCATTGTCTTTGGTATTATATTATTATCTATGAAATGACCTCTTAATGTATTTCATTTTCTTTCCTTTTTTTGGAATTTCTTTTTTTACACACAATAACTTCATTGATTAATTCTCACGTCCAAATTATGATCAATTTAGGGTTTTCATCTCAATTTCCATCCCATTGAGTTATAATTGATATTATCCACCAATTTTCATTTTTATAGGCATATAAAACCTATTAGATATATTTTACATGAATACCTATTTATTCAAGATGATAATTATTTAAAATGTTTTTAATACATAAAAGGGTTAATATTCAAAAAATAATAAAACAGTAAGGGATTATTTCAAAATCTCATCATTATTAAAAAAAATTCATGATTAAGTCTTCATTGGAAAATATATTTGATGATTATATCCTGAAACAAATATATTTTATTCTCATATTATTATTTATTATGATTATAATTAGTCATTTCAATATTCCTCATTTATGTTCTAAACTGTCCCAATTAATATTTTTTACTTGCAATGTCAATGAATTTCTGTGTATTTTTTAAAATTATATGGAAATGTTTCAAGAATTCATTATTTTATTGCACATGATTTCAATTCCTAGAGTTCCAAGAATATAATTCTGAAAATATTTTAATGTAAATTCAGAAATCATGTGAGCAGGTTTTTCTATCTTTTGAATCGGTGTATAGATTGAACATCATAGGGAAAGATGAATTTGGAATGCTGAGATTTTCCAATAATGGACTTAACTTCGATGGATAAGGATCATATGAAAAATTTACTTTCAGAATTTTCTGAAAATAATAATATAAATTTTAAATGATAGTTTATTTATTTTCTCAATCATTGTGCAACGGATGAAGACTATATAGTGTGGTGATGAGGCGACGACAAGGCGCATTAATGGAATACCCTTAATGGCTCGTTATGATTCAGCATAATAGAAAGGCTGTTTTAGAAATGAAACAGTGTAACGATGCAACGTCGTAGTGTAAACGAAGCATTGTGACGTGTTCCCTTTTTAATTACATAACGCATTGGAGAGTTGGGAATTAAACTGTGTAAGATTCTCTAATGAATCTCCAGCATGTTTCCACTCCAATGAAGAATGATGAATTCCAAGAAAAAGTTATTGAATTTAATTTACCAAAAAGAATGAAGATGGGAAGCATAGAGTGACATCATCCTCTGGAACACTTGTACACATAACTCTATGGTAACAAAAATCAAATGAGGTAGATATTATTATTTCTTTGAGATTTATGTTCTTTCGCCGTTCTATAATCTAAAATATAGAATGTGGATCAACCCATGAACATGTTGATATGTGGATCATGTGATATTTTGGGTGGGTTGTTGAATTCAGGGACATAAAATGGGGGTAGATTCATGTGTTAAAATACCAAACATCCCATTTTATTATACACCTCTGACACAGAGGTCGTGGGATGAAACAAACACGGAAAAATTCCATCTGTTTTTTATGTTCTAGTGTGTTCTTTGTAAACATATTTTTTCATGATAGAGGAAAGGTGCATCCATGGTTAACGCAATGAAGAGTGTATTCCCCGGATTCCATTGGTAGAATCTCTAAAAACGGACCACCTGATTTTGTTCGGTGGTCCATCGATGTTCTTGAAGGGGCATTTGTCGTGTTCTCGATGGTGGGGTGTCAGGGCCACAGGCCATGCCGGTGGATGATCGAGACGGTGCGCACCAGTGGCACATCCAATGGTGGAGATGGTGTCCACGACATTGGATACTAGCGGTGCCATGATGTCACATTGTTGATGGGTAAAAAATCATGCATGATCTTTGGGGGATGTAGAGGAGTGCCCTGCATCCACATGTCACGTTTGGATGAAAGGGGCAGCTGGGTTGACTCGATGCATGCACCCCCAACCGGACTGGCTAAACGGGACTGGGAGGCATCAGACGAGGCTGCCCGAGCGGCCTGGAAGATTCTTCGAGATGATCAGATCGAGTTGGACCAAGCAAGGGGAAAAAGATAATTTTTTCAAGTGGACTAGGTCGTAATTTTACAGACCCACTAGTATGGGCCGAACTAGATAATTTCGGGTCACTTGGTGACCCGGAAGATTAGTCCCACTGCTAACCTGGGCTAGGCCCAGTGATGCCCAATGGGTAGGGAGAAATGATGGGTCATGAGGGACCCCATGACAAAATTGGTCAGGTCGGTCGAACTGAGTCATAATGGGGTAGGACGCAATTGACCCCAGTTTAAAAAAACATAGTTATCTCTGAGATCGTACATCTTACTGACGCGATGTTAGTGGCCCAAGGATCCCGACGATAAGATGGTACTTCTGTTATACTCTACATGATTTTTGGAGGAATTTGGTGTATGACCTAGTTCTATCAGACTCAAATTGACCAGAACCATTTTAAAAAAATGCCCATATCTTACAGACCTGGTGTGCCTTTAAGGCACTGTATTTTTCATTGGGACCCTTACGACGATATGTTCTATTGGGTTATTCTATGTGAAAGTTCGTGGTTATTGAGGTATGAACAATGTTTTGAGGAGAATATATTTTAGAAATCAAACACGATAAGTATGTAAATACAGTGGCTAGTTGTGACATGAAGAGACACCTTTAATTGATCATCATAATAGATGACCTTCATGGATCAACATAAGAGTGAACCATTGTGGATCATCTTAAGAGAGACCCTTCATGGATCAACATGAGATTGATCCTTTGTGGATCGGCATGTCAATGACACTCCATGGATTTGTTGTAGTGCAACCCATCATGGATCATCCATAGAACAACCCAATGTTGATCAAAAGAAGAGTGATTGTTTTTTGACCCATTTCAAAGAGACCCTTCGGTGATCAGCAACAGATCCTCTAAATAGAATAATATAAGATAGCTAAAAACTAATCATATATTCTTATGTATTTATTTTATACATGTTGTGAGTGGTGACTCTTTCCTTATGAGTTACATTGAGATCTTGGTTTATGGTATTCTTTATTTGTGGATTTATGTGAGACCTGAGTTGGTCTAGGGCTCCCTACGAAGTATTTTTATACTCAACCAAACATGGGCTTTTCCCGCACCTGATGGATATTGGTTAGATGATGGAAGAAAATGACTGTGACTTCAGGGATCCTCATATAGATGGTTCTTATAGGTGGATAGATATATGTTTTGTGATTTAGTGACATCCAACAATGAGTTGTACCAAAATTTCTGGTTGGATCCTTGGCAGATGACATCCAGAGCTTTTATTGTTTTTCACTTTCCATTTAGTTGATCTTGTTTTTTGGCCCCTTAAATTAGGTTTACACCTTTTACTTTATGTGGTTGTACATTGTATTTTTTGTACTATTATTCTTTTTGTGGTGGGTTTTATTGTGTATTATGCCCAATCTATGTGTGTACATGATTAAAGGAAATTACTTCCCTATTGGGAAATGCCCATCCGGTGTTAGTCATCATCCCCTAGCCTATGTAAGGCAGGCTTCAGGTAGTCACAAAATGAGAACTGCCAGATGGGTCATGAGAAAGTTGTGTCAAAGGGTGGTTAGTTCTACCAAAATAACTATGAGTCTATATTTTTGATGTGGAAATAGTGATAAGTGTTTCTAGTTAAGATTTCAGTCCAGGGAGTCGATTTTATTGTTTGGAAGACAACATTTCCATACACTAGGATCCTGAATTCATGTTTTCTGAATCATTACATAAAAACACTAGTATCATGTGTTTTGGGAATGTTTATATCTAGATATATTTTGATACAGCTCACCAATTATAAATTATTGACCTTGAAATTTTTTTTCCTTTTAGATGCCTCTATGAATACCAACAATATAGATTCCAGGGGGGATGATGACGATTTCCCACTCAGTGATGAGGCATAAATGGAGGGAGAACTTATTGTGATAGAACCATCATGTGGTTTACCAGCACCACCACCAACCATAAAGAAGATGTTCCTACCAAACCCACTAGAGGATAGTGCATACTGACCGAGCATGCTGTAGGGGTTCCAGAGACAAGGGCCAATGAGGTTTTGAGGTTATATGAATCCCCAGGTTGATGATGATTTCTTGGAAGAAATTACAATGGTATTCTCACATAGTTGAGTCAACTATATTAAATATGGTGGTCATGGATGCTAGGATTTTTAGGGAACATCTGGGAGATGGTGGAGATTGACACTCCAACACACTATGAGGGGACCCTTTCCTGGTTGGTCTTCAAGTTCCTCTACAGGAAAGGGTTTATACTAGAGACATTATGCTCAATGAATATTCAGAAGCAACTGCACCTACATCAGGGAAGACTCACTATGAAGGAGTAATTGGTGTAGAGACCCAATCTTGACATACATGGACATTACAATACCTTTGCAGAATAATTAATACATAACATGAACTAACACTCGAGGACCGTAATAGTTTAGTATCTTTGGAAACAAGAAACATAATATAATCATCATGGTGAAAGATCATCAACATCTAAAATAAATATCTTCCCCTTTTGTTTTCTTACCTACAATCATTCTTTATATCATGGGGAAATGAAAATATTTAAATGGTGATCTTAAATTCTAAGTAAGGGTAAGAATGGATAAAATAAAACAAATCATATACATTTGATCTGAAAAGAACATGAATATAATGTTTAAGCGTCAATATCTTGAGAAATAAATCTTGGCAGTACAGAAGACATAGATCATAAAGGAACATTAATAAGGATAAAATGGCATTTGAATAAAACATGTAATTGTGGAAAACCATAAATAACATGATATTATTTCCATAGTAGCCAAGGCATTTCTGCCAATACCATCTTAGTGGACAAAGTCCCTTATTGAATTGAGTTCACTCCTCATTCCAGTCATGTATCACTGAACCAGATTAACTTACCATTCCAACAATGTCTATCTCATGAGATATAAATCATTACCAAATTAATTGGAGGGAGATATAGGTCACACCCATCTCATAATGAAATATTTCTTACTTGTGCCACAACATAAGCATAAATCATTCATCATAATCAAAATAATAAAATGGGTCTCATAAACATCATCCCTTTATAACATAATCCATATAAAACAAATGGATATCATTTCATCATAAGAAAATTGAAACCATGTAAATCATAGAGAAATTCTACTTAAAACATACACATAAGAAATAATGTCATCATGTTTGGAAAGTGGTTTTGATAAAACAATTAAAATTAATTCTTGAGGAAAATAACCTTTTTTCTTCAAAATCATTTTCTTTTCACAGAATACCATGAAATTTTAAAAGAAAAGGATTTTGTTGAAAATAGTCATGAAATATTTCATAATACGTATCATTAAAATAAGGCATTATAAAACCCTAAAAATCTGTTTGTGCCTTATAAGTTAAAAAAACTATCTCCTCGTACTTTTAAAGGAAATGTCAAAAAGTACCACGTATGGAAAAAAAATGAAGATTCCTTCCATAACACAAAGTAAAAGTCAAGAGGGTTAAAATGACTTTAAAAATATATGGAATAATATTAAACTCTTTATGAAAACATTTTATGGACATGGATGAAAAATATAACCCCTGTAAACACATACATATAAGCATTCTCGGATAAAATTTAGATTTGAAAAATTATCCATTAACATAGGTCCAATTTCATCCGTACGTGTCCGAAAATTTTTATATTGGGTTTAAACATACTATTAACTTGTAAAAGAACCATAATAATAATTATGATATCATATATGATTCAATAATTACATTATATTACCCCTTCTATTGTCAATTCCATGTTAAAGCAGCATTTTCGGTAAAATTGTTTCATTTATCGTACGTGTTTGGACGTGTTGTTCTTGATATTATTATTACTTATATCATGATATAATTTCTTCCCGAATGTAAAAAATGATTTATATATTTATATATTAAGTATATATATATAATAGATAGTTAAATGAAATAAAACTCACCGTTCATAGAGACAGTAGGTCATACGTACACATGAACGTTGTTTTCCTTTCTTATTGACTTGAATAGAAGTATGTAGATGACACACACAGATATATATATATATATATATAATAGTATTATTATGTTATATATACCATTATTAATCATTATATATACTTTATAATCATTATTGAATGGTTAACATGGAGAATGAATCTCATCGCGTCATGGAGACGGTAATCAGTACGTACGAACGAGAGATGATATAGTTCCCAAAATTATTGAACGAAATTAGAGTAGATGATATAATTTCTCAGAGCAATTATGATTTTATAATAACTATATATAGTTATTATTTTCACCATTATACCCATCCAAGTAAGGTGGAGGTGGAAAAACAGATTACACCATGGCGTGGAGACGGTATTCCGTACCTATGCATGTGCGGTATAACGACCCATACTTTACATACATTGTTATTACTTCAAAATTGAAGCACACTTATTACAACATATACCAAAACCATGAAAGGATCGTATAGGTATAGTGTCTTTAGAAACTGGAAAGCATAAACAACTGGTTCATAAAGCATCTACTTTGCCTCCCATTTATTTCATCATATCTAGAGTCCATTTTTGGCATATTCTACGTAATAACCTTCTTCCTGGCCTGGGGAAAAAACATACAAAAGGGTGAGCCAAAATGCTCAGTAAGAGTAAACAAAAGAAATATCAATCACATCATATACATAATCACATAACTTTTGGAAATCTTAACCTGCAAAAGTGATCATAATTTCATAACATGGGATGAATCATAGTTGTGAAATGTAATCCCAATAATCATAACATAAAACATGAAACTATGTGGCATACAAACATAATCATTGAGAATCATTTCTTGTTAGTCAAGACTCATTTCCAAGACTATCTTAGTGGACAAAGTCCACTTATGAACCGAGTTCACTCCCCGTTTCAGTCCTGTTTCACTGAACCGGTTTAACCTGCCGTTCTAGCCATGTCTATCTCATGAGATATAAAATATTCAACCAATGAATTGGATGGAGATATAGGTCCCACCCATCTTATAATGATACCATTCTTATGTGTGCCACAAAATCAGAAAACCATACATCATAGCATAACCCATGTAATAAAACTGGGAATCATAAACATCATGACATCATAAAACAATTCATATAGGATAAAGGAATTCATAAAAATATAATTCCATTACAAAATAATCAAATCAATGTAATAATAGGGATAAAAACAGAACCCTTTATTATCTTAGATGGAAAATAATTTTGATAAAACACTTGAACTCCATTCTTGAGGAAAATATCCATTCTGCTTCAAAAACACTTTTCCTTTCTTAACATGTCGTAAAATTATAAACTAAATGAATTTGATTAAAAATAAACTTGAAAAGTTTTAATGGAAGCTTCTTGGAAATAATTTTTTAAAAATCCATTCATGCCATATAAGTTAAAAAAACACTCTTCGTACTTTTGTCGGAAAAGTCAAAAAGTACCTCGTACAAAAAATGAAAAAATATTCCTTTCATTTCCTTTACTATAAACTCACCGAAGGGTAAAATTGTATTTAAACACTTTTAGGTGGATGGAAATAATATTACATATTGAGGAAAAATGTATGAGGATGATTAAATACACCCCAGTAAATTTCAAAGTATAAACAATCACGGATAAAAATGAGATTGTGATATTTCCTTTACCTTAGGTCCGATTTCCCTCGTAAGTGTCAGAACCTCCAGTATAATGATTTAAATAATGTTATTGACTTATTCCAGAATCATAATTATTGTTATGATATCATATATGGTCATATTCTTAGCTTCTTATTAGTAATATTTCATTACAACTTGTTATTCAGGTGTTTATTACTTTTTGTTCTTATGCGTGTTTTGTTGAATAAATTCTTATTATTATCTTTAGGATATAGACACATCATTTCCATAATGTTATTAGTGTAATATATATCATATTCATTCATTCAATTCATTTATATAATCATTATGCAATGAAGATCATGTAGAACGAGTCGCATCACATCGTGGAGACTGTATTCCGTACGTACACACGAGCGATGATATCATTCCAATGATCATGGAATTGTATTGGAGTGTATATATACTATTTCAGAATCAATATCATTTTACAATAATCATATATAGTCATTATTTACACCATTATACCAATCCATGTAAGGTGGTGGTGGAAAGTAGATTACACCACGGTGTGGAGACTGTATTCTGTACGTACGCACGCGCGGTGATTTCATTTTCCGTAGGATGGATAGATGGTGAAATAGGGTTGTTTCATACTTATAATAACATATCAGTATATGAGTGATACTGATTTTATTACTTCATAATTAAAAAACTAAATAAGAAGAAGTGGAAGAAGAAATAAAGATGAAAGAATCGGTAATGGACATTACCTCTTCTTTGAAGTGCTTCTTTGAAACCTCCTTTTAGGGAACTAAAATTGGTCCTTGAAGAATACCAGGACCTCTAGGATGTCTCTAGGGAAGTGGATAGGAGAAATTGGCAGAGGTGGGACGAGCTTGAAGGCTCAATGTTGTGTGAGGAAGAGAGGGAGGAGGTTCCCTTTTATAAGGGAGGAGAGGGGCATCTTTGGAATAACTAAAAATATTATTTTATTATAAAGACAAATTCGGTTTTAAATAGCTCCAAATTGATTTAATTATAATCTAAGGTGGGGACGGGTCGAAAGCCTCTCATCCAATAGAATTTAGACAAGTTTAGGTTCCTATTTTGACCTTATCATTTAGATTTAACATTAAGTTAAATAATTTTACTTTTACCGTGTCTTCTTGTGTTCTTTCACTATAAGGTTAATAAACATACTATAACATTCCAAAAGAACCCAAAGTTGTTTATTATTAATATATATAACATTATTTATGTCATTTTCCGAGCCATAGATTTTTAGTAAAAAAATAAAAATTATTAATATAATATTTGTTTTAAAAACTATTTTAGGTCAATTTTGACATTATTTAGTAATTGATTTTTGTGAAAATAATAACATAATTATTAATTCTAAAAGAGTTAATTACATCAATAATAACATGTCATTTTAACCAATAAAATTAGTGGAATTCATAAAAAGTCTCAAATTACATTTATTTGGGTATTTATAACATCAATTATGTCAATATTTCATTAATAAGATAATTAATGCATCATCTTTGTGTCATAAATAAATTAAGTTATTTAATGTCTAAAAATGACAAATAAAATACCATTATATAGGAAATCTTTTTAGCTTTCTAATTAATATTTATAGTCGAATTTATCTTATATATAACGGTATATTAAAAATTATTTACTTATTAAACTTTTATTTTTACTATTGGAACCCTTCTTTAAATAAATTAACAATAAATGTCCTAATCTAATCCAAGTGGGCCTAAATAGTCATATTTTATTCCTAAGTTTGTTTTTGGTCGAATTAAACTTATCCAATTGAATTAGGACATGTGTTAGGGTAATAATAATATCATTTTTACCCTTAATTACCCTATTTACTTTTAACCGTGGTAAATAAAAGTAAAAATTTACTATTCACCAAAAAATATTTTCATCTCATTGAACCACATTTTACTTACTAACATCAACCATGTCTCTCGGATTTTTTAAATTTCACTCACAGAAGCAGTAAAATTAAGTTTTATGAAAAATTCTGTTTTTTAACTACCACTTAGGGGTTTCACTATTTATAAAAAATTGAATGTTTTCAGAAAAATACCAAAATTTTACCCTAGGATAATTTCGATATTCCGAATCCAAAAATGAAGTCCATTTTAAAAATAAAATTTTTAAAATTTAAAAAAGTGTTTATTACTATTCATAACAGCTAGTTTTAATAATATTTTATTAGCATATCATTGCTTAGTGAAACTCAGTATTGCGTACGACGCAAGCTATCGAGGAAGGTCTTGATTTCATGTAAAGCAAGCCAAGCAAGTGTTGTGTGTAGAAAAATATTCCTTTGATGATTTATATAGCATAAAAGTCTCAGATGTTTCATTCTACCCCCCCTTAAAATGAATTTCACCCTCGAAATTCATCACTTTGAGACAAATAGATGAGGATACCTATCCCTCATCATATCATCATGCTCCCATGTAGCTTCTTCTAATTGGTGGTTCCTACATAAAACATTCACCAATCGAGTGGTCTTGTTTCATAGGACTTTTTTGCTATGATCCAGAATCTCTATCGGTTGTTCTTCATAAGAAATATCCTGCTCCAGCGGTACAAATTCTGAGATGAGTACATGTGAAGGATCAGGTATGTGCTTTCTCAGGAGAGATACATAGAACACATCGTGAACTTGAGAGAGATTCGGTGGAAGCGCCAATCGGTAAGCTACCTTCCCAACACGATCCAGTATTTCGAAAGTACCAATATATCTAGGGCTCAACTTCCCCTTCTTTCCAAATCTCATGACCCTCTTCCAGGGAGATATTCGTAAGAACACTTTATCACCCACTTCAAACTCTAGGTCTTTTATTCAGTTGTTGGCATAACTTTTCTGTCGACTCTGAGCTGCTCTTATGTGTTTTTGAATAGATCTGACCTTTTCTGTCATTTCATCAACGAGATCGGGTCCTAATAGCTTTCTTTCCCCAACTTCATCCCACCAAGTTGGAGTCCTGCATTTCTTTCCATAGAGAGCTTTATAAGGAACCATCTGAATACTGGAGTGAATGATATTATTATAAGAAAATTCCACCGAAGGTAGGTGTTGATCCCAACCACCTTTGAAATCCATAGAGCAAGCTCTCAACATATCTTCTAGAGTTTGAATTATTCTCTTAGACTGACTGTCTGTCTGAGGATGATAAGCAGTGCTCAAACTCAACTCTGTATCCAGAGTATGCTGAAGACTTTGCCAGAACGTCGAGGTAAATCTCGGATCCCGATCAGATATAATAGAAAGTGGTACTCCATGCAATCTTACCACTTCCTTTACATATATCCTGGAAAGCTGATCTAGAGAGAAATCCTCTCTAATAGCAATGAAGTGTGCAGACTTTATAAGACGATCAACTATGACCCAGATAGCATTATTGTCGTTGGATGTTTTAGGAAGTCCTGTGAACAAGTCCAGAGTGATGTTTTCCCATTTCCATTCAGGTATGGGAAATGGTTGTAACATCCCCTTAGACTTCTGTCTCTCAGCTTTAACTTGTTGACAAACCAAGAATCAAGAGACATATTCAGCAACATCTCTTTTCATGCCATCCCACCAGAAGTACTCTTTCAGGTCCCTATACATCTTTGTGCTTCTAGGATGAATAGAGAATGAAGAACTATGATCCTCATCTAGCATCTCCTTCTTTAATTCGGGTATGGGAGGAACACAAACCCGATTCCTGAACTTTATTATCCCATCACAATCAAGGTTGAATTCAGGAACATTTCTCACTTTCTTTCGTAACTCGACATCTTCATTTTGTGCCTCTTTAATATTCATGTGTATAGATGGTTGAAAATTCATTTGAGAAAGATACGCTCTTTCCCCTTTCATTATAATTCCATGATACATCCTTTGTAAATCCATAAATATTGGATCTTTTGTGATCCTTATCATGGATAAACTGGCATGGTCTTGTCGACTTAATGCATCTGCCACCATGTTTGCTTTCCCAGGGTGGTAATGAATTGAGCAGTCGTAATCCATAATCATCTCCAACCATCTTCTTTGGCACATATTCAGCTCCTTTTGTGTGAAAATATACTTTAAACATTTATGATCAGTATAAATATCACACCTCTCACCATAAAGGTAATGCCTCCAAATCCTTAATGCAAAGATTACCGCAGCTAACTCCAAATCATGAGTTGGGTAATTTTTCTCATGTATTTTCAACTGTCGTGAGGAATAAGTTATCACCATATCATTTTGCATATAAACGCACCCCAATCCCTTCTTGGATGCATCACTTTAGATCACAAACCTTTATCCTCTACAAGGCAGTGTGAGCACAGGTGCACTGGATAACCTTCTTTTCAACTCCTTGAAATTCTCTTCACATTCCTCCGCCCAAACAAACTTAACTCCTTTCCGAGTCAAATTGGTGATTGGATTAGATAATCATGAAAAATATTTCACAAAACATCGATAATATCCAGCCAAACCTAGAAAAATTCGGATCTCAGTTACTGTTTTTGGTCTCGACCATCTTTCGATAACCTCTGTTTTTACTGGATCCCCAGATATCCCCTTTTTTGAGATTATGTGACACAAAATGAATCTTTTGAAGCCAAAATTAAAACTTGGTAAATTTGGCATAAAGCTTCTCCTTTCTCAGGGTCTTCAATATAATTCTCAAGTGATCTTCATATTCATCCTTTCTCTTTGAATAGACATGAATATCGTCTATAAACACTACAACAAATTGATCAAGATAGTCCCCAAAGACTCTATTCATTATATCCATGAAGATAGCAGGGGAATTATTAAGACCAAATGGCGTCACTATAAATTCATAGATTCCATACCTTGTACAGAAAGATGTCTTTGGTATATCCTCCCTTTGACCCTTAATTGATGATACCCTGAACGAAGATCAATCTTGGAAAAGTATTGAGCTCCACGTAGTTGGTCAAATAGGTCATCAATGCACGAGAGAAGATATTTGTTCTTGATAGTGATCTTGTTAAGTTCTCTATAATCAATGTAGAGACTCATTGATCCATCTTTCTTCTTAACAAACAGAACAGGTGCTCCCCAAGGTGACGCACAAGGGCATATGAACCCCATAACATGATTCTCTAGGAGTTTCTTCTTCAATTCCTGCAACTCAATTGGGGTCGTTCTATAAGGTGTCTTTGAAATAGGAAAAGCATCCGATATGAGTTCTATTGAAAACTCAACTTCACGATTCGGTGGAAGACCCTGTAATTCCTCCGGAAAGACATCATCAAACTCTCGTACAATGGGCATATTCTTAATCGTGAGTTTCTCACCAACTATTTGAGATAAATAACCTTCATTTAGTGGAATCAATACCCATAAAATGGATGAAATTTCCACTAGAAGGTTATGTTCATCCTTGCATCGATAAATGATCATAGATTGATCTGGAATATGAAATGTGACTTTCCCTTCTTTGGCAATTGATATGAGCTCCATGTAGAGAAATCCAATCCATGCCAAGAATCTCATCAAATTCAACTATAGGAAGGATCACAGTATTTTTCAGGAAGCACTTTCCCACAAACTTCAATCGGAGAAGAATTATAAACTTTTTATGCGACTGTTGTGCCATTAGGGGTTGTCACAGCTAACTCAACATCTAACTGTTGAGGTAATATGGTGATATCCTTAGAAAATTCTTCAGAAATAAAGGAGTGGGTGGATCCAGAATCAAATAAAACATTTGCTACTTTAGAGTGGATGGTAAGTGTACCTTTCACCACATAGTTATCGTACTCCACATCGCTGATAGAAATTTCATGAGACTTTCCTTTGTCTTTAGCCTTAAGAGTTTGTTGACATTGACCATCATCATCAATCCTTGGATTTGGGCATTGATTGGCATAATGCCCCATCTCCTTGCACTGGAAACATTGATGTGTAGTAGGGTCATTTTGTGTATCCCTTCCTTTGTTTTCATAATTAGACATCTTCTTCCCATCATTGCAGCATTCAAATGCCTGATGACCTTCCTTTCCACATTTGAAACATTTACTTTTCCCTTTAAGACAAATCCCTCCATGTTTCTTTCCACACTTATAGCATAAGGGAAAGCGCATCTTATTTTGAGTGTGCTCTTTAGATTTTCCTTTGAATTCCATTTTCCTCTTCTTATCAAACCCATATGACTGATGGGTTACTCCAATCTCCATCTCGACTTTGTGAGCACATCGAATGATTTCCTCGTAGCTATTGAAGTCCCTTATGTCTAATGCCCTTCGAAGACTTGGTTTTAAGCCACTAAAGAATCAATCGATCTTACTCTCAGGTTGGATAATAATACCATAAGCATACCTTGAATGTCTTGTAAATTTTTCTTCATAAGTACCAACAGATTTATCATTCTTTTGCTTCAGTTCAAGAAACTCTTTCTCCATCTTTGTTCGGAGAATATGAGGGAAGTACTTATTGAAAAATACATTATTGAACTCGTCCCATTCCATGGACTCAATTTCATCCCTTTACCTCGTATTCTTTTTAGGATTCCACCATTGATCAGCATCTCCTTCCAAACGATACACTGCTAGGATGACTTTATCACGTTCAGAACATTGAACAACTGAAAATATCTTTTCAGTAGTACTAATCCATTGTTCATCAACTAATGGATCGGTAGACTCGCTGAAATAAGGTGGACGCTACCTCAGGAAGGATTGAACAGAATTTTGCTCCTTCCTTTGCTCGTTTGGAAGTCCTTCATGATTTATAGCTTGAGAATGTTGTGTGAGCATGGCTACAAGATTTTTCATTCCATCTCCCATAACGTTTGGTTGCTCCGGGGGACAATAATTCTATTGCCTATCGCATTCCGCATTAACACGGTTCCTTCGGGTTCCAGCCAGTGACTAAAACCAAGAAGAATAGTGTGAGCAACACTAATTATAATAGGAAAACCACATAATCAAGAATAAAATTTCACACTTAAGGTCTTATCCTAGGTTATTCATGGTCGTTTCTAAAACACTAATATTGTGTTCTATGATTAGAATTATCCTAAGGGTTCTTACTATGGCTTTCACATCGTAGTTTCCAAAGGTTGACTATACCTTTCCTATGATACCAACTATAACAACCCATACATTACATACATTGTTATTACTTAAAAACTGAAGCACACTTATTACAACACATAAAAAAACCATGAAAGGACAGTGTAGGTATAGTGTCTTTAGAAACTGGAAATCATAAACAACTGGTTCATAAAGCATCTACTTTGCCTCCCATTTATTTCATCATATCTAGAGTCTCTTTTTGGCATATTCTACTTAATAACCTTCTTCCTGACCTGGGGAAATAAAACATACAAAAGGGTGAGCTCAAATTCTCAGTAAGAGTAAACCAAAGGAATATCAATCACTTCATATACATAATCACATAACTTTTGGAAATCTTAACCTGCAAAAGAGATCATAATTTAATAACATGGGATAAATCATAGTAGTGAAATGTAATCCCAATAATCATAACACAAAACATGAAACTTTGTGGAATACACACATAATCATTGAGAATCATTTCTTGTTAGTCAAGACTCATTGCCAAGACTATATTAGCAGACAAAGTCCACTTCTGATCCGGGTTCACTCCTCGTTTCAGTCCTGTTTCACTGAACCGGTTTAACCTACCATTCCAGCCATGTCTATCTCATGAGATATAAAATCGTTAAACAATGCATTGGAGGGAGATATAGGTCCCACCCATCTCATAATGATACCATTCTTAAGTGTGCCACAAAATCAGAAAACCATACATCATAGCATAACCCATGTAATAAAAATGGGAATCTTAAACATCGTGACATCATAAAAAAATTCATATATGAAACATGAATTCATAAAAATATAATTCAATCACAACATAATCAAATCAATGTAATAATAGGGATAAAAACAGAACCCTTTATTATCTTAGATGGAAAATAATTTTGATAAAACACTTGAACTCCATTCTTGAGGAAAATATCCTTTCTCCATCAAAAACACTTTTCCTTTCTTAACATTCTGTAAAATTATAAACTAAAAGAAGTTAATGAAAAATAAACTTGAAAACTTGTAAAGGAAGTTTCTTGGAAATAACTTTTTAAAAATCCATTCATGTTGTATAAGTTTAAAAAAACATTCTTCGTACTTTTGTCGGAAAATTCAAGAAGTACCTCGTACGAAAAATGACAAAAGATTCCTTTCATATCCATTACTAAAAACTCACCGAAGGGTAAAATTGGATTTAAACAATTGTATTTAGATGGAAATAATATTACATATTGAGGAAAAATGGATGTGGATGATAAAATGCACCCAAGTAAATTTCAAAGTATAAACAATCTCGGATAAAAATGAGATTGTGATATTTCCCTTACCTTAGGTCCGATTTGCCTCGTAAGTGTTTGAACCTCATCTATAATGATTTAAATAATGTTATTGACTTATTCCAGAATCATAATTATTGTTATGATATCATATATGGTCATAATCTTAGCTTCTTATTAGTAATATTTCATTACAACTTGTTATTCGGGTGTTTATTACTTTTTGTTCTTATGCGTGTTTTGTTGAATAAATTCATATTCTTATCTTTAGGTTATATATACCTCATTTCCATAATGTTATTAGTGAAATATATATCATATTCATTAATTCAATTCATTTATATAATCATTATGCAATTAAGATCATTTAGAACGAGTCGCATCACATCGTGGAGACGATATTCCGTACGTACACACGAGCGATGATATCGTTCCCATGATCATGGAATTGTCTTGGAGTGTATGTATACTATTTCAGAATCAATATAACTTTACAATAATCATATATAGTAATTATTTACACCATTATACCCATCCAAGTAAGGTGGTGGTTGAAAGTATATTACACCACGGCGTGGAGACGGTATTCCGTACGTACGCACGAGCGGTGATTTCATTTTCCATAGGATGGATAGATGGTGAAATAGGGTAGTTTCATACATATAATAAAATATCAGTATATGAGTGATACTGATTTTATTACTTCATAATGAAACAACTAATGAAGAAGAAGTGGAAGAAGAAATAAAGATAAAAGAATCGGTAACAGACATTACCTCTTCTTTGAAATGCTTCTTTGAGACCTCCTTTTAGGGCACTAAAATTGGTCTTTTAAGAAGACCAGGACCTCTAGGATGTCTTTAGGGAAGTGGATAGGAGAAAGTGGCAGGGTTTGGCCGACCATGAAGGCTCAAAGTGGTGTGAGGAAGAGAGGGAGGAGGTTCCCTTTTATAAGGGAGGAGAGAGGTACCTTTGGAATAACTAAAAATATTATTTTATTATAAAGCCAACATCGGTTTTAAATAGCTCCAAATTGATTTATTTAGAATCTAAGGTGGGGATGGGTCTAAATCCCGTCATCCAATAGAATTTAGACAAGTTTAGATTCCTATTTTGACCTTATCATTTAGATTTAACATTAAGTTGTATTATTTTACTTTTACTGTCTCTTCTTGTGTTCTTACACTATAAGGTTAATAAACTTACTATAAAAATCCAAACGAACCCCAAGTTGTTTATTGTTAATATATATAAATTTATATAAGTCATTTTTCCAAACCATAAATTTTTAGGAATAAAATTTCAATTAATAATATAATATTTTTTTAAAAACTATTTTATGTCAATTTTGACATTATTTTGTAATTGATTTTTGTGAAAATCATAACATAATGATTAGTTAGAAGAAAGTTAATTAAATCAATAATAACATGTCATATTAACCTATAAAATAAGTGGAATCCATAAAAAGTCTCAAATTACATTTATTTGGTTATTTATAACGTCAATTATGTCAATATTTTATTAATAAGATATTTACTGCATCATATTTGGGTCATAAATAAATTAACTTATTTAATCTCTAAAAATTACAAATAAAATTCCATTATGTAGGAAATCATTTTAGCTTTCTAATGAATATTTATAGTCATATTTATCTTATATATAACCTTATATTAAAAATTATTTTCTTATTAAACTTTGATTTTAACTATTTTAACCCTTCTTTATATAAAATAATAATAAATGTCCTAATCTACTACAAGTGGGCCTAAATGGTCATACATTATTCCTAAGTTTGTTTTTTGTCGAATTACACTTATCCAATAGAATTAGGACATGTGTTAGGGTAATAATAATATCATTTTTACCCTTAATTACCCTATTTACTTTTAACCGTGGTAAATAAAAGTAAAAAGTTACTATTCACCAAAAATTATTTTCATCTCATTGAACCACATTTTACTTACTCACATCAACCGTATCTCTCGGATTTTTAAAATTCCACTCACAGAAGCAGTAAAATTATGTTTTATGAAAAATTCAGTTTTTTAACTACCACTTAGTGGTTTCACTATTCATCAAAAATTGAAAGTTTTCAGAAAAATACCAAAATTTCACCCTAGGATAATTTCGATATTCCGAATCCAAAAATGAAGTCATTTTTGAAAAATAAAATTTATAAAATTTCAAAAAGTGGTTATTAATATTCATAACGGCTAGTTTTAATAATATTTTATTAGCATATCATTGTTTAGTGAAAATCGGTTTTGCGTACGACGCAAGCTATCGAGGAAGGTCGCGATTTTGTGTAAAGAAAGCCAAGGAAGTGTTGTGTGTAGAAAAAGATTTCTTTGAGGATTTATATATCATAAAAGTCTCAGGTGTTACATGCGGTGATATCATTTCCTATGGGATGGATAGAAGGTGAAATGAGGTTGTTTCATATTAATAATAACATATCAGTATATTAGTGATACTGATGTTATTACTTTATAATGAAACAACTAATGAAGAAGAAGTTGAATAAGAAATAATCTTGAAAGAATCTGTAGAAGAGATTACCTCTTCTTCGATGCACCTCTTTTAAGCTTCCTCTTAAGGAACTAGAGATGGAATTTTGAGAAGACCAGAACTTGTATAATATAAATAGATTGGTTGAGAAGAAAATTTTTTAGGGTTTTTACGAGCTTGAAGGCTCAAAAATTAGTGAAGAGGAAAGGGAAGGAGGTGCCCTTAAATCGAAGAGGAGAGATGCAATTTTGGAGACATTAAAAATATTAATTAATAATAAAATGAAAACCCACATAAAAACCTCCACAAATGGTTCAATTAAAATATGAGATGATATAGGGTCTTAATATCATCGTCCAATAAAATTTAGACATGTTTTAAGTTTATATTAAACCTTATCATCTTGATTTATCATTATTTAATCTATTTAATTTTATGTGTGTTAATAAAATTAAAAATTTTAAATTATTTTAAATACATACATAAATGTTCTCAATTTACAATAATTGGATATTCTATAAACGTTTCAACCATATAATTTTATATTTTATATTTTTAAATATTATTGTGTTTTTTGAATAATTTAATAATATGATATTTTTATAAAATATCAATAGGGTCAATTTTTACACTATTAATTATTTAAATTTAAATAAAAACCACACAGAAAATATGTAAAAAAAATATATATAATAGATTCATAATATGAAAATTTTATAAAACAATTCATGGGGGACATTAATTTCTTTATATATTATTTATTTTAATATTTTTATAACCATTTATTTGGTATATATCTGAATAAAATAATTAAAAAAACATTTTTATATAATTATTTAATATAATTATATGTTGCATAAAAATGAAAACTAAAATACTATGATGAAGAAAAGTATATTAAATTTCATAATAATATTTTTACTTGAATATATCATCTTAAAATCACAACATTTAAATTGATATATTTAATAAAAAATGAAGGTGACATCTTTGACATCATTTAAAATAAAATAATATAAATGTCTTAATTGGTTTTATAAAGCTCCAAACTGTCCAAAAATAGAACCTTGGATTCTTAGGGTTTATATATACTCTACCAATAATATTTTGTCAAGTTTCTAGTCCTTTTGATAGGTATTTGTATTTTAATAATAACTATATTAGTTATTTTTAAGTAAATAAACAATTTCTACATCACTAATGTATAAGTTATTAAGGTAACTAAATATTTATTAAAAATTACAAATAAATTTACAAGATAAAGAAAAATATTTTAGCTTTCAAATTAGTATTTATAATCGAATTTATATTCTCTATACCCATATATTAAAAATTATCTAATTATTAATGTTTGAGTGAGGCATATTTCACTTTCCTTTAAATAAAATAATTAATAGGTCTTAATAAAAAAAGTGGGGTCCATTAGATTTAATTTCGACCCAAGTATGATTTAGGGAATAATATATTCCTCCAATATATTAAGACAAGTGTTAGGGTAATTTTATAATATTATATTTATCCTTAATTGCCCGATTTACCTTTAACTATTGTAATTATAATTTACCGTAGTTACTATTCATAATTCATAAAAAAAGTAGAATATTAACATAATTTGGACCTACTAATTCCATATATGGAATCCATTTTTCATAATTTAAAAAGAAAAATTTTAGTTTTTAATTTAATATTAATCCCGCTGTTTAGAATACGGGTTTTAAAAGTTTAAACGTTGCAAAAGATTGAAATGTTTTTACTTATGAATTCAGTGTAAAATTAATTCTAATGAATTAAATTATATTAAATGGGGAATATATATTCTATTAATACTTTAAAACCATTCTATATTATAACTTAACCATATAAAATATCTCAATGAAAAAAGTTGTTTTTAATTAAAATTTCGCATATTTTTACTTTTCATCAAAATAAGAAACTTATCAGAAAAATATAAAAAATTATCCTATGTAAATTTTTATATCCTAATTCAAAATAATAATTTTATTTTTTCAAATTGAACTTATAAACAAGTCAGAAACTAAATTTAATGTGGGTGTGCCATCAAAAGGCGGCAAAACTGCATTTTTTTAAAAATAATTATTTTACCAGAAAAATTTATTTTGTTCTCATACCATGTTATATAAAACATGTACGATGAATTTTAATGTCATGAAATTCAAAATTTAGTTACTTATATTCATAACAGAAAGTTCATAATAATATTATAACAATATATCATTGTTTTGTGAAACTTAGTATTTCGTACAACACACGCTATTGAGGAAGGATTCTCTTGCATGCAACACAATCCAAGAATAGTATATGAATATAATATAAGCTAATATGGTGTTGAGAATAGCACAATCTAATTTTGGTTTTTCATACAACACAAGACATCAATGAAATTAAAAAAATATTATTCAAAAAATCTCGGGGTGTTACATTCTACCCACCTTAAGATTAATTTCTCCCTCGATATTTGTCGGGGTTATAAATGTTATACTACATGAAATTTTCTTTAATAGAAACCCACATCGTAAAAAGGAATACCAAAACATAACATTAAAAAGTAAATTATGAAACGTACCGGTTACCCAAATTAACTAATCACTTGGTTTCCACATATGATAACATAGGTGAAAATATGGATATGAAAGAGAAATATAACCATCAAGTTCTGATGGATAGTGGTAGAGAAAATGGAAATAAAATAGCCTATAATCAAAAATCCATAAATTTGCGATGATCTAAGGCACCATATGATTCATCAGATATGAGGGCAATAGGACAACATTTTTGGTCTTCAAGATCATTTCCTAAATGTTGAAATAATTGTAATTAGAAATAATACTTTCTTGATTTTGGTACAATATCACTATTGGTTGTTCCTTGATCAATTTCCACTTCATTTCATTATGAAATGAAGGTGAATTTTTCATTCGGGGAGTGTTAGTAGATAATGCAATAGAATGATAGGTCATTCCATCTGTCTCAAACAAAAAGTTAGAAAAAGTTAATAAATATACATAAGTCCATCTATAGTTACATTAATCATATATAGTTCTTAAAATTGACTTATACTTCATATATCAAACCACATAATAAATAAAAACTATTTTATACTAACCAAGGAATTCATGCAGGCCTGTGGTATGCGATAAAGGTCTATCGCACTTCAGTTATGGGTTTGATTCCCACAGCCTTGTCAAACATGATGGTTTGTCGCTTGTCCTATGGGTTGTCCTTTTTCTAAAACTATACTATTATAAAATTCTAGAAATAATATCAAAAAACATGTTCTATCGTTAAATAATATTATCTGATGTCCAAAATAAACCATTCAAATAATTAGGCTTCTCCAAAATTCATCTGTCCAATCTCATAGTATAAAAAAATGATTATTTGAAAGGTCACATAAAAGGCATGCGAATACCATCATTTATCACCCATATAACATAAGATATATCAAGTTGATAACATTTAAAACCTATTAATACCTTACTCATGTATTCTATTAAAACATATATAACTATATAATCTTTTTGAAAACATGAATAATCCCAGAAGTTCTATATACTCAAACCTTGATATCACATTGTACTTATATAAGTCATGAGCTCATTAATATTATCAAACATTTCATTATCTCCTTATCCCTTCATTATGTGCATATCATCTGCTTTTCAAAAATATCTGAATAACCTTTCATTGTCACAAGTACCATTCAAAATATATTTTCAAAAAACTTATGTGAAAAACAGTAGTGTAACAATCCTTGGATGTTTCTTTATTCCAGAGTAACTTGAAATTACAAATACAACATTACTCCTGATAAACATGAAATCATTCCACTACACTCTTAAACCATTGACCGAGCTTTATCATTTTATTCGGCAACACTTTTTTCTTCTCATATACCATATTTAGTCTCTTCATCATCATCAACATTAATACTACCCATACGGCTATGCTGATTCTCTTAATGAGATTTTATATTTGGGAATTAGTTTACGTAATGCTCGTACGTTCCAAATTTAAAACAATTAACCATTGTTTATGTATTATCAATACCATTATCCATGTCCATAGTGTTAACTGAACCTTTTCCTTTATAATTACTAGCTTTGTGTCCTTCTTTTCCACACCTAAAGAATCTTCCATTTCCTTTGAAACATTATCATTGATTCCTCTTCCCACATAATTTACACAAGGGAAATTGAACTTTCTTTCCTCTTTGATCATCAAGAAACACCATATTTCTCTTATTAGCTGAGTCGAGAAGCTTAACAAAGTTGAGATTAGGCATAATAACGATATGTGGACTCCAAGATCCAATTTCATTTGGTTGATCATGAAAAATATCATTCCATTGCCCGTCATATCCTCCATTATTGTGAATCTTCTTGTTTTCATCCATTTTCTACAACACAAAAAGAATAGTGTGAGAGGAAAAAATCATAATCAAGGGAGAGTACCTTCAATATCTAAAATTTTTGTTTAAATTATAAAATCGTTACCATAATTCTAGGACTATAACTTATACTTATATGTATCCTTAGGTACATCCCTAGACATAACTTAGAAATATCTTCTAGGGATCTCACTAAAGGTTTCGCATCCTAGTTTCCAAAGGTTAGCTAATCCTTTCCACTGATACCAACTATAGAGACCCAAGCTTGATGTACATGGACATTACATTACTTTTACAGAATAATTAACACATAACAAGAACCAACACTCAAGGACCGTAATAGTTTAGTGTCTTTGGAAACTCGGAACATAATCTTCTACTCATGGTGAAAGATCTTCAACATCTCCTACAAAGATCTTCCCCTTTTGTTTTCTTAAGAAAAACCATTCTTTAAATCCTGGGGAAAAGAAAAAATATGAAGGGTGAACTGAGATTATCAGTAAGGGTAAGCATAGAGAAAATAAAACAAATCAAATACATTTGTACTTAATAAAAACATGAACATAAAGTTTAAACATCAAAATCATATGAAATAAATCAATGCAGTACAAAAGTAATAGATCATAAAGGAACATTAATAATGATAAAATAGAATGGTAATAACACATGTAATTGTGGAAAACCATTAAGAACATGATATTATTTCTATAGTATCTAAGACATTGCTTCCAAGACCATCTTTGTGGAGAAAGTCCCTTACTGAATCGAGTTCACTCCTCGTTCCAGTCCTGTATCCCTGAACCGGATTAACTTACCATTCCAGCCATGTCTATATCAAGAGATATAAATATTTACCCAATTCATTGGAGGAAGATATAGGTCTCACCCATCTCATAATGAAATCATTTTTACTTGTGCCACAACATAAACGGAAATCATTCATCATAACCCAAAGAATATTATGGGTTTCATAAGCATCATCCAATAATTACATAATCCATATAAAACAAATGGATATCTTTTCATCATACGAAAAGAGAAACCATGTAAATAAAAGAGGCATTATATGCGAAACATACACATATGAAATATGTGTCATCTTATATGGGAAATGGTTTTGATAGAACACATGAAATAAATTCTTCAAGAAAATATCCTTTCTTCTTTAAAATCATTTTGTTTTCACAAAATGCCATACAGTTTTAAAAGAAAAGTATTTTGTTGAAAATAGTCATGAAATACAGTAGATTAATCTTCATTAAAATAAGTCATTATAAAACCGTAAATATCAGATCAAGCCGTATAAGTTAAAAAACATTCTCCTCATACTTTTAGCGGAAAATTCAAAAAGTACCACATATGGTAAACAAAAGAAAGATTCCTTCCATAACACAAAGTAAAATCCAAGAGGGGTAAACATGACTTTAAACATACATGGAAGAATATTAAAATCTTTTATGAAAACATTTTTAGGGTCATGGATGAAAAATATAACCCCAGTAAATACTTACATAAAATAAATCTTGGATAAAAATGAGATTTGCAAAATTATCCCTTACCATAGGTCCAATTTCTTCCGTACGTGTCCAAAAATCTTGTATAGTGGGTTTAAACATATTATTAACTTGTAAAAAAACTATAATAATATTTATGATATCATATATGATTCACTTATGACTTTATATTACCCGTTCTTTTGTCAATTCCATGCTAAAGCGACGTTTTCGGTAAAATCATTTCATTTATTGTACGTGTTTGGACTTGTTGTTCATGATATTATTATTACATATATTATAATTTAATAACATTAAAAATGTAAAACATGATTTATATGTCATATATACTGAGTATATATATATATAATAGATAGATAAATGAAATGAAACACACCGCTCATGGAGTCTTTAGGTCGTACGTATTCATGAACGCTGTTTTCCTGTCCTTATTGACATGAATCGATGTAAGTAGATAATATATATATATATATAAAAATAAATCCAGTAGCATTATAATGTTATATGTGCCATTATTATTCATTATATATACTTTATAATCATTCTTTAATGGTTAACATGGAGAATGAATATCATCGCGTCGTGGTGAAGGTAATCCGTACGTATGCACGATTGATGATATCGTTCCCATAATTATTGAATAGAATTGGAGTTGATGATATAATATCTCATCATAGGTATGATGTTATAATAACTATATATAGTTATTCATTACACCATTATACCCATCCATGTAAGGTGGTGGTGGAAAAACAGATTACACCACGGTGTGGAGACGGTATTCCGTACATACACACGCGCGGTGATTTCGTTTTCCGTAGGATAGATAGAAGGTGAAATGGGGGTTTTTAATATTTATAATGACATATAATTATATTAGGGATACTTATTTTATTAATTTATAATTAAATTACTAAAGAAGAAGAAGTTGAATAAGAAAGAACATGAAAGAATCGGTAGAAGAGATTACCTCTTCTTCGACGCACCTCTTTTAAGATACCTCTTAATGCACTAGAGTTGGTCTTTAAAGAAGACAAAAACTAGTATAATATAACTATATAGGTTTAGAAGAGATATTTTAAGTGTTTGGCCGATCTTGAAGGCTCAAAATTGAGTGAAGGGGAGAGGGAAGGATGGTCCCTTATATGGGAGATGAGAGGGGCACTTTCAGAAAACATAAATATATTAATTAATAATAAAATGAAACCCCACATAAAAAGCTCCAACAATACTAAATTAGAATATGAGATGAGATATGGTTGTCATGTCATAATCCATTATAATTTAGACATGTTTTAATTTGATTTTAATCCTTATCAACTTGATTTATCATTATTTAATCTATTTAATTTTATTTGTTGTAACAAAATTCTAAATTCTAAATTTTTATAAATACATACTTAAATGTTTTCAATTTCCCATAATTGGATGCTTTATAACCTTGTAGACTATATAATTTTTTATTTCTAGTTTTTTAATATTTTTGTGATTTTTAAATAATTTAATAATATGTTATTTTAATAAAATATCAATAGTGTGAATTTTGACACTATTAATTATTTGAATTTAAATAAAACCCACACAGAATATATATTTAAAATAAATTATATAATAGATTCCTAACATGTCATATTAATAAAAGAAATTCATGGGACACATTAATATGTTCATATATAATTTATTTTAATATTTTTAAAACCAATTTTTTGGTAGATCACTTAAAAAAATAATTACTAAAACATTTTTTTATAATTATTTAATATAATTATTTTTGAATAAAAATTAAAACTAAATACTATGATTAAGATAAATATAACACATTTAATTATAATATGTGTACTCATATTTATCATCTTAAAATAAAAACATGTAAATTTTTATATTTATTAAATTATGAAGGTGACATCATTGACATCATTTAAAATAAAATAATATAAATCTCTTAATCGGTTTCATATTGCTCAAAAAGGTCCAAAAATAGACCCCTGGATGCTCATGGTATATATATTCTCTTCAAATAATGTTTGGTCAAGTTTATGGTCCTTTTATAGGTATTCTTATTTAAATAAAAAAATATATTATTGATTTTTCACTAAATAAATAATTTATACACCATTAATCTATAAGCTATTAAGGTAATTAAATATTTCATAAAAATTACCAATAAATTACCATGATGAATAAAAACATTTTATCTTTCAATTTAATATTTATAATCGAATTTATATTCTGTATAATTTTATATTAAAAAGAATCTAATTATTAATGTTTGAGTGACACATATTTCACATTCATTTAAATAAAATAAATAAAAGGTCTCAATAGAATACAAGTGGGTTCCATTAGATTCCATTTCGACACAAGTATGATTCATGGAAAAATATAATCATCCAATTATATTAAGGCAAGTGTTATGGTAATTTTATAATATTTAATTTACCCTTAATTACCGGATTTATCTTTAACTATGGTAAATAAAATTTACCATAGTTACTATTCATAATGTCTAAAAATAAAAAGTAGCTTATTATCATAATTTAGAACTATGTATTTCAAATATGGAATCCATTTTTTCCAAATTCAAAACAAAAAAGTTGTAGTATTTAATTAAAAATTAATCCTGCTGTTGAGAAAATGGCTTTTAAAAATTAAAACGTTGCAAAGTATTGAAATGGTATTACTTATTAATTAATTTTAAAATTAATTCAAATGACTTGCATTATATTAAATATTAAAAATATATTCTATTTATAATTTAAAACCATTCAATATTATAATTTAACCATATAAATTATCTCGATGAAAAATGTTGTTTTTATTTAAAATGTATTGTATTTTTACCATTCATCAAAATAAGAAATTTATCAGAAAAATGTCAAAAATTTATCCAAAGTAAATTTTTATATCTGGATTCAAAATAATAATTTTATTTTTTTCAAATTTTAATTATAAAAATTTCAAAAACTAAATTTAATTGGGTACGCCATCAAAATGCGGCAAAACTGAATTTTTTTAAAAATACTTATTTTACCAGAAAAAATTTATTTTCATCTCATAACATATTATATATTATGTGTAAGATGAATTTTAATGTCATAAATTTAAATATATAGTTACTAATATTCATAACGGCTAGTTCATAATAATATTATAATAAGATATCATTGTTTAGTGAAACTTGGTATTGCATACAACACACTCTATTTAGAAATGTTTCTCTTGCACGAAACACAATCCAAGAATAATGTTTGCATATAATATAATATAATACGGTGTTTCATATAGAAAAAGATAATTTAGGTGTCGCATATAACACATGACATCAATAAAATTAAAAGAATATTTTTCAAAAAATCTCGGGGTGTTACAACTTGGTGAGGATTACCAAACACTCATGTTACTCCACCTACATTGGACGAGACCCTTTCTTCATGGACCAAAATTTTGAGTAGGGACACCGATGAGACTTCAAGGAATAGGTTCTTTCTCTTATCATCCTTAAATAAGCTGGAGTTCTAGGGCAAGCCAAAATATTAGAGAGTATTCCTGCTAAGACGGAACCGATGGTGATATTCAGCATCAGACTATAGGTGGCCGAGTAATCTTTAGATGGCAGTAGGCAGAAGGAGAAAAGGCCCAAATTTGATAGACCTTCCGGAGGACAACCCCTAGACCCATGGCCATAGGTGTGGAGCTCACGAGGTAGAGGATGTCAAATGAGGGTATAGTTTGTTACTCTTGTGGTTGGAAGGGACACTTGGCCCATGACTTCCAGATCAACAGTAGAGAAGATCAGAAGATAGTCGAGGGACCACCAAGGTAGAGGTAGAATTTTGGGAGAGGAGGCCCGAAGGGCGGAAGACATGCCAGTGGAGGAAGCCAAGCAGTAAGCGGTAGAAGATAGTTGTGATACTAACTCCACAAACCCTGGTGTCCCACTACGGGCTCACAGAGACGAATGTTATGGAAGAGGCCAGCTCTAGGAAATGGTGGCCTATGAACATGGTAATCTATAGATGATTAGAGGTATGATCTATGTCTTCTGTACATTATTTATAGTTCTATTATAAATAGGTTCCAACCATTCATTCCATTCCAGGATTCTCATTCTAGGCGCATAGATTATGGTGTAGCAATTCCCCCAATCCTTATAATTAGTGAATCCAGTAAGAGGGGATTCTATTATTAAAAAAATTGTCTGGAAGTGTGATATTAATCTAGGAGATGAGAGATTTAGCTGGGATTTCTATATACCAGCATCTAGACCTTACAAGGTCATCTTGGAAGTGGACTGGTTATCTACATTACATGTTCAGATTCACTATTTTAGGTGCAAAGTGGAGTGTGTCATTAAGGATGGGACTGGGTTTTCCATATCCCATGAGAAAGGGAACCTTTACATAATAAGATGGATGTTCTCAGAGGAGGGTGCATCCAATCACTCACCAATTGGCTAACCTCACTCTCAGTGATAGGGATAATTGGATTCTGAGCATTCATGAAGTGTTGGACAAGTATGAGGATTTCATTCCAAAGGATGTTCTGGGACAACCACTTCGTAGGTAGGTAGACTTTTTCATCGACCAGTACACCACGAATGAATCTAATAGCCACACTGGAATAATGTAGTGTCTAGGAGATCTATTTAAGTTGAGGTCACAATTGAATGACTTACAGGAGAAGGGATTCATGAGACCTAATGTTTGAATATTGGAAACCCCTGTGTTGTTTTCCAAGAAGGCCTAAGGGAGCTTGAGGATACTCCTAGACTCCTAGTTCCCGAACCAGATGAATGTGATGAACATGTATCCACTAACAAGTACTGATAAACTATTTGATTAGTTGATGGGAGTGAGGTGGTTCTCAAAGATAAACCTCTGATCTGGTTATCATTGGATTCTAGAATGGGATGAGGACGTAGTGTAGATAAAAATTTTATGTCAGTATGGTCACTATGAATTCTTGGTGATTCCCTTCAATGTTACCAATTACCCCAAAGTCTTCATGGTACTAATGAACTGGATCTTCCAGGCTGGCATCAATCATTTCATGGTAGTCTTAATTGATGACATTTTGGTGTACTCATTTTCAGAGGAGGATCACACTACACAAATGTGGCTAGATCTGTATAAACTATGGGAGAACCGTCTCTATGGAATGATCTCAATGTTCCAATTATGGACTAAGGAAGCCAAAATTCAGGGACCCGTCATCTCATAGGTTGGTGTTTCAATGGATCTGGTGAAGATAGAGGAATTTCATACATAGAAACCATCCATGAGTGTGAATGAGGTGTATAGTTTCATTGGGTTAGCTTGTTACTATCATAGCTATGAACCCAAATTTTCCAAAGTAGCAGCACCTGTGTAATCTTTGAAAATTAAGTGATGGCCCTTAGTATGGATGGAGTGGTTCCCGCATAGTTTTTAGGAGCTGATGAATAGACTAGCGAGGCCCCCCATCTTGAATTACTAGAATAGGGAATTTCGTATGTATTATTATACAAAAAATATAGGACTGGATTGAGTTTTGTCCTGATATAGGTGTGAGAAGTGATCACCTATGGCTCATGGTATTTGAGTCAGCATGATTATAACTATATGACACATGACCAAAAGATAAAAACCGTGGTATTTTCCTTGACGATGTAGTGGCACTACATGATGGGTGAATGGTTTATCATCTACTCTGACCAAAATAGTCTCAGGTATGTCTTATCAAATAAGGACCTAAACATGAGACAATTTTGATGGCTAGTGATCCTCTTGGACTATGACTTTGAGACCAACAATACTCTTGGGAAGAGGAACATGCTGGAAGATGCACTCAGCTAGAGGTCTGGTTTATAGTTGACGAGTGTGGAAACATATCAACTATCCATGATGTATATTTCCTTCATGGTTTATAATAGATCAACTTACCTCTATTCCATGACAATCACTCCCCAACTCCTTCAGCGAGTTATGGAGGAACAACTTGTGGATGTTAACTACGATGCCTAACGTGGTCAGTTATCCTCAAGACAATATCCTAGTAGATTTTTTATTGGTGGGGAGTACATCATCCATTTTAGAGGATTCACCATGGAACTAGTGACATTATAGAATGAGATTTTGAAAGATTTATATACATAGCCTTTGGAGGTACATCATGTTGTGGGGAAGAGGTACTAGGACTTCAGACATCACTACTAGTGGACAGGGATGAAGAAATCACTGACAGAACATCTTTTATGATGCCCCATTTATAAGGAAGTGATGGCCGAGAATTAGGTACTAGCTGGATGGAAACAACTACTTGAGGCACCAGAACGGAAGTGAGATGGTATCATCATGGACTGTGTGATAGGGATACCATTCACATCCATTGGCCACAATTCTATCTGGGTGACCGTGAACCCACTCACCAAGTCATCTTAGTTACTACTCGTCCAAGAGAAGGTATCAGTAGAGGTCTTGGGACATCTCTACATCCAGGAGATTGTACTGCTTCACTGGGTGACTTCGATGATCATCTTATACCATGAAGAATTCTTTACATCCCGATTGTGGATTAAGTTATAGGAGGAGTTCGGGACTGATCAGTGCTTTAGCACAACTTTTCACCTTCATACATATGGACAGACAGAGAATACCATACAGAACATGGAGGATATTCTTCTTGCTTGTATATTAGATTTTGGTTGCAGTTGGGAGGACCATCTACCACTAGTAGAGTTTTTGTAAAACAATTTCCATCACACCACCTTTGTAATGTCATTGTTTGAGGCCTTGTATGAGAAACCATGTAGATCACCCAAATTTGTGACAAACCTTGAGGAGTAAACACTCATGGGTCCAGAGATGGTATAGGATACCACTGAGATGGTGTAGATCATCCAGGAGTGGATAGGGACATCATAGAACATACATATGTCTAATGAAAATAGGAGATGGATACCATTAGAGTTTGAGGAGGGAGACCATGTTTTCATTCTGGTCTCACCTCGACGAGGATTGTAGTGATTTGACATGGGCGGAAATCTATCATAGAGGTTCACCAAACCTTTTTAGATTCTCAGCTAAGTTGTCAGGGTTTCATACCACATAGATCATCTGCACATATGCTCTGGGTGAACGATGTTTTCCATATTTTTTAGCTGAGAAGGTACATGAATGATCTGTCGCACGTCATTGACTGGGGTGAGTGGATATTGACCATGTGGTGATGTTTTCAGCATTCCTAGAGGATATAGAAGATCAATAGAAGCAGGTCCTTTGTGGAAGGTCAATTCTCCTAGTTCAAGTTAAATGGATACTTGGGAACCTCTATGAATGCACATGATAGTGAGACTCTCAGATTCATGCTTAGTACCCCATTTCATTGATTATACTTTGTTTTGGCTTTTGGAGATGTAAAACCCTATGGTGGGTAGAATTTAATGTCCAGGAATTTCCATATAATTTTTTTTTTAAATTACGTGGAATTATTTAGTTTCCTCACACTTTGACGACACTAGAATTTGTGGCCTTGGATACCCAGAATTTAATTTTTATGTTATTTGAAAGTACATTCAGTAGTTCTACAAGCCTATTTTTTTAACTTTTGAACCGGTGATTGGAATGAATATATGAGGGAACTGTTGAACACAGAATGCCAATATTCAATTAGAATTGACTTAACATTGACCAACAGTGGTTGACGGAAAATTTATTTTTAGATGTATTGGAAAATAATAAAATAACATTAAAAAGTAAATTTATTTTATTTCACAAACTTTGAGAGGTGGACGTCGGTGTTGTGGTGCGGTGACATTGAGGTTAATTAAAGAAATAACCTTCATGACTTATTAAGATGTAGTGTAATGATGTATCATTGCAGTGTAACAGAATACATGCAACTTGTTCTCCTTTTAATTAGATAAAATTGTTGGAGAGTTGGGCATTAAAGTGATGCCAATTCTATAATGACACTTCTGTGAGTTTCTACTCTAACGAAAAATGAAGAACGCTGTAGAAATGTCATCGAAATCGATGTGAATCAAAGAATAAAGCTAGGAAGTGATGAGAAACACTAAACTATTTAACCCTCAAGGAATGAATGTTATGAAAATGAACATCATATGAGGTAGGGGTTATGTTTTCACTATGACTGAATTGCTTTCCATGTTCTTTGTTCAAAAATAATGAATTATGATCAACCCACAAATAGGTTGATTAGCAGATATAGTGTTCTTGTTGGAGGGGTGTTAAATATGGTTACTTGAATGGAGAGGTAGATTCTTGTATTGTAATTCTCTACATCCCCTTTTATTATACACCTCTAACGTCGAGAGCGCGAGATAATCAGAACAAGACTCAAGATCCTCCACCTGGAATTTTATTGTGTGTTCTTTCTAATTTTAGTTTTTACTCGATGGAGGAAAGGCTCATATGAGGTCACGCAGTGAAGAGTTCATTTCCCAGAGGTCGTAGGCACTAGAGGCATGACGAACGGTCCACCAGAGCTCATCTATCGATCTGCATATATTTAAGTCGACGCATCGGTGGCAGGGGCACGTGGTAGTGACATCTGCGTTCTAGGTGGTGGGGTAGCAGGGCCACTTTCCATCCCAGTGGCTGACAGAGAGGGTGTGCCCGAGTGGCACGCCGAGCTACAGAGACCACGCCCACCGAGGCCACGTTTCTAGAGACTCGCGGTGCCACATAGGCACCATGTTGATGCGTTAACCCATATATCTACTCTGCGGGTGACGTCGAGGTGTAACCCACATCAGCAGGCTGTGTTTGGCTGTAGAGGGAGGCTAGGTTGACTTGCTGCACACAGCCCTAATCAGAACATCCAAATTGGTCTGACTGGTTTTTCAAGCCGATCTGACTGAGTCAGACCGGGCTAGGGGAAAATGTCTATGTAGTCAAGTGGCATGTGTCAAAATTTCAATGGACAAAATGTATAGGTCAAACCAAGTAATTTTGGATCACTAGGTGAACCGAATGATTAGACCCATAGAAATCCTATGTTGGGCCGAGTGAGGCCAAATGGGCCAGGCGAACAAGACAGGTCATGTGGGACCCCAGGCCGGGAATGGTCGGGTCATCCCAACTGAGTCAGACTGGGCCCAAAAGCAACGACCACAATTTAGAAAAATGTTGTTATCTTTTAGACATGGTGTATGTTTGATGCATCGCCTATTACATAAGAAAACTTATGATGATAGGTCCATTGAGAGATTATATTCCTGACTTCATGGAGGTTTAAGGTACAAATGATATCTTCATGAGAAGATCTTCCTGAAATCAAATGCATTATGTGTGGGAATCTAGTGGCTTGATCTGACGTGAAGTGAGACCCTTCATGGATCAGCATAAGAGTAACCCTTCATGGATTAGTATAAGGGACACCCATTTGGATTGACATAAGAGATAACCCTCAATGATCTACATGAGTGTTACACTCCATGGATCATCATGACAACTACCCCTCATGGATCATCATTAGTTCGACCTGTTGTAGATCATTTGTAGAGAAACCCATCGTGGATCAGCATGAGAGCGACCCTTCGTGGATCAGAAGTAGAGAGACCCTTCAGGGATCAGCAGAAGAGCCTCTCAACAAAATTATATGGCCTATCTTTATAACTAATCATATGTAATTATGTATTTATGTTATACCAGGTGTGATCTGTGTATGTTTGTTTATGCATTACTTTGATATCATTCTTTGTGGTATTCTTAATTTGTGGATTTATGTCAGACTTGAGTTGGTCTTAGGGTCCCTAGTGAGTATTTTTATACACTCCCTTATATGGGATTCACCCACACATGTTGCTTTTTGTGATGATGATGGACAACATTTCCTGGGACATTGTGGATCCTAGGATAGATGGTGCATTGAGGTTCATCGATAAATGTGGTATGATGCAGTGACATCTGAAAATGAGTTCACCTACCATTCAATTAGGATACTTGGTGGAATAACTATGGATCTTGTACATCTTATTCTATACTTTCCTTTCATTTGGGATGGTATTCTCAACCATTTACATTAATTTTACATATTTTACTCTCAATGGTGGTATATTGTGGTGGTTGCAATGTTCTTATTTCCTTCTCGTTTTCCTTGTCCACTATGCCCTATCTTTATGTGTGTGAAAATTTAAATTAAATACCATCCTTTTAAGGATATTCCTTTCTATTTCTAGTCACCATCCACTAGCCTATGGATGGAAGGCCTAGGCTTGTTACAACATGTGCCTTGGGGGATGGGTCGTGACATAAATAAATTATGAATTTGTTTTAACTTTGACAGGGATTATTTATCTTAATTTTCCATATTCCAATAAAATATTTTAATTCTTTTTCCCCAATGATATATTCAAAAATAATTTACAGAAATATTACTTTTTTGAAAAATATTTTGAATGGAATATTCTTTTAATTTTTTGAATAACATGCCTTTTCATATTTTTACCGTAAAAATAAAGTGAATAATTCATTTTTATAATACTCGGAATTGAAAGAATTGCCCTCTATCATTACCATTCAATTAATTTAATAATTCATTAAAATTATTTAAAGTTATTTTTAATGATTTTTGATATAAAATTAAATATATATTTAGTTTATAAAATATATTATAAAAGTGAAATTAGTATTTTAATAAAAATGTTTTCAATAACAATTTTATGTATTCCTTATATTTTATTGGAAACCCCATTATTATTCACATGATTTAATAGGGAGTTGTTTTAAAGATACCATAATTATTATATCACTAGATGGTTTATGACCATTTGGACTGGATAAATTATCAAAATTCTCAAAATTCATTAATTTTGTAGTCATTGACATTCTTTTAAAACATTTACTTACATATGATCATTGTACATTACATTTATCTTTAATATAGCTGTGTTTTTTATCATAGATTTTATTATTTCCTAACAGTTATACAATTTAATTATATTTTTCTTTCCTCTTAAATTTATTTTATTAAATGTTGAATTATTGATAATCTGTATTCTTTACTAGATACTAAAAATTCTTGATAATGAATATTGTTTATGAATTAAATTGATAATTTAATAAATGAGGAATGCATAAAACATTCATTGACATGTTTTTTATACAATTATTAGCACCTCGATTCATCATTAGGTCTCATGTGACAAACTAGTTTTGTTATTTGGATGAGGCCATGAAAATTTATATAACATGTATTAGAATGATACAATGATTGCATGTTTATGATTTCTGACATAATATATTATATAATTATGAAATTAGTTATTTATTTCCATGTGTTTTTTAGTTAGTTATTATATCCATGGTTGAGTTTTAATCTACAGTTACTATTTATGAGGTATCATTTCAACTTTGTCTTCTCAAACCATATTAGTATGAATGATAAATTTATAGAATAATTGAAATGTTTTTTTATTTATTTACCATTTCATATTGATTATGCCTTATTTATTCATGATATATTTTATTGTACATAACCATTAATGATTATTTTAGATCACCCATATGTTTCTTCATTTCCCCTTGACATGAATAAATAATATTTTCATGATTTCAAAGATGAAAAATAATTACTATCACAATGTTCTATTTTTGATTTTAAAATGTAAAATGGTATGAATATATATATCTAGTGTACTAAGACTACTAACTATTTGGTCATTCTATAAGTGATCAATTTTATTTAGTACTAATGTAATAAAGTAACCATTAGATCTATGATACTAGAGTCAGAGTCTTTATATTTGGAATCTATATAAGTTAAGTAGAAACATTTGGAATATGATTTTTTAAAACATATATTAAGAAACATTATACAATTATTTACATTTAATATTTTTCTATGTATACGGTAACATCATAATATTTTAATATGTTAGAGAGTATTTATTTTTGATAAAATATATATTGATGTCTTGATATTAAATGTAGAATTGTATTTGGAACATATTAATATAGATAAAATATTTTTTAACTATTTTGTAAAGAATATTTTGGCCATAAATATAGTGCACTGCTAGTGTTCCCATTTTTTCACAACAAGTTTTACACTTATGGGAGATATGGTAATGTTAATTAAAAATTTATCATGAAAAAATTCTCATGAATTAAGGAATATTTAATATTTATAACTATGATTTTCTATAGTGATATATTATATAACTCATTATTCTAGAAATGATATTTATATGTTTAATAATATGATTAAAGGAATGTATACAACTTCTAATTTTATTTGGTGTTACAAGTATAATTTGATTATGGATATTTTTGGAAACATATTATAGAAACCAATCTTTTTTTATTTTTAGGATTTTGAGGAGATTAAGAAAATTTTGGGAACTATATCATTATTTTGAGATATATATTATCATTAATTCCACCATGTGATTTATTATTCTCTATTATTTGAGGAGAGCAGAATTAAATTTATGTTTTTTTGGGTTATTGAGATTATTTGGGAAATAAGTTTTTTTATTTATGGAATAATTTCTTTCAAACCCATGATTACATAGAACATGTAAATATTTTAAGGATTAAATTTGTTAAGGAATGTTTGGAAAATGTAACACCTTGAAATTTTAAATGAACACCATTTTGATAGATTATTCAACATGTAACAACAAGTTTAAAGAACAATAAACTATTATTTTTTAAATAAGTCTGTTATAACCTATCTATTAAATGAGTTGGTGTGAGATGGATTAGATTATTTCTGAAATATATAATAATTACATACTAAATATAAATATCTTTTAATATTATTTCTAAATGATAACTAAATTTTTAGTAAAGTCACTTTATCCTTCAAAACATTGTTTTCATTGAAAATAAACGATATTTATATTCATGAGAAAAAATTATAATTATTATCTAGAACATTTAGAAATTTTATTTTATAAATAGGCTAAACAATTTTATATCAATAAATAAAAATTATCTTTTGAATAAATATCCAGAATTTTATAAAAATATTATTTTCTCCCTGAATAGTGAAAAATAATGTTTTTATAAAACATGCATTTATTATCATTAAATCAAGTAGTATAAAATAATTTCATTTTTTATATTTTAATTAAATTTAAATATCACCAATTTTATTTATAATAATATAATTTAATCATTTTTAGTCATAATGATTCATTATTTTGATATAAATTTGTTTTCATACCTAAAATGCATTTTACTGCAAACCGTTTTTATGTGAACAATGTTTTTTTAATATAATAAAATAGATCTTTATATGGAATTAATAAATTGAAAGGAATATATATATTGAAGCCTATATGAATTAATATTCATTTAATTATGACTTTTAGTGATATATTTAAATTAAAATATTATTTTCCATGAAAATTTCATTTTCCTAAAAACATGTATTCATCATACATTGTGAGAGACTTATATGATAAATTTATACTAATTAATGGAATTTAATTTGGGAAAATTTATTAATAAATTTTAATAAAAATATTTTCTGATATTTAATAAGTAAAACATAATTTTTATGTAAAAAATATAATAAAAACAGAAAAAAAAATTCACCATGTTCAATTGGTAAAATATGTTATAACTAATTTACAACGACACCATTTTTCATATTCATTCTTTATGGGTGAATGTATTTATACCCTCATCACCATATTACAAAAAAATTATTCACTGTACATTTCCCCCCGAAAATGACCAATATAAAATTTTTTGTAAACAAACATTGAATGCCACCCTCTTTCTTTAAAATATTTTTTATATGTTGAGAAAGTGAAAAAATAATTTTTTTTGTGCATATTATTGGTTATATATTGAATAATTAAATTGTTTTCATTATTATATTATTAATCCAAATTTTATTAATTATATAATAACATAAAATAATACTCACCACCAACATACTGTTTATTTAATTTAAAAGTAAAATAAATGTTTTAAAATATATTAAAAGTAATATAATTTTAATGAATTACTATGTTATAATATTTTTAGATAATTATAAAATATGTGTGATGGTTCATTGTTTTATATTCTAATTTCATTTTTCCTGATTTTTCTAAAGTAAAATTAAATACATGGTGTTAAAAATTCCATTTATGATATTTTATAAGAAAATATATTTTATTAAATGATAAAAAAATTCATAAAAATAAAATTCTAATCCCATCGATGAAAATATTATTTAATATAAAATCATTTTCAATTTATTTTCAAATTATTTATTTGTAGTAACTGTTTTTACCTCTAATGAGTAAAAACATTATTATCATGGTTGTTTTGAAAAAAAATGTTAACACGGGTTAAAATGAAGATATATGTGTTAAAAAATCATTAAACGTGTCTGAAAATTTTATAGTTGATTTTAGACCAATAGAAATATTATATTGCAGTTATTTTAAAAAATTTATATATCTTTTTATGTAAATTTATTTATATTAATTAAATATTTTACCATATTCTAACAGTACCCCACCCCTCTCTAATTAAATTACACCTCTTATCCTATTTCACTCACACTAATTGAATAATTTGGTTCAGAAAATACATAAAAAATATCTCTTCAATACTTCCCAACCCACATTATACAAGCCTTTATTTTATTATAAATTCAATCTAGGAATCATTTAGGTATAATCCAAAAGTGGTTGTCCAAAGAAAAGGAAATGTTCTTAATTTGGAGTTTTTATTTTATTTCTTCTTCCAACTCCAAAAAATATTATTAAATCATGAAAATATTAAAACATATTATGTCCTAGATATTAAAATGTTATTATATTAATGTAATAAAAAACCATATCATATTACAACAAATGGGAAATAAGATTTCTATTTGTGTGTACAAATCACTACATCCTCATGATAAGATATAACTCAATTTCCATCACCGTTGGTCATGTATGGTTTCAATGAATTAATATATATATATATATATGATATAAATGTAATATTTATCATCTATATTGTTATTATAGAATATAATTTTATACAATTTCTTTAACTTAAGAATACTAATTTTGTTCGTATGTGAGTGTGGATTACCACCTTTACGAAGTGATGTTATTAATTTTTCATCACAACATCACAAGAATGATATATAAAAGTGTATTTAAATAAATCATATTATATATATATTTTAAAAATAATAATATAAGGTTAAAATAATAGTTATTTATTTTTCCATCATATTCATTGAAATTGGATACATTACACATGTTAATGTTTGACTACCATATCCATTATTGTAACATAGTTCATTTTTTATAACCATATTTCATGGTAGGATTTAAAAGTACAATTTATGAATAACAATGATTAGTGTATAAAGATTATTTTTCTATATATCATTTTATAATGACCACTTTTACATTGTTCAAACTACCGAATTCATTTTGGATATATAAAATGAACATCATCATATTGTTAAATTTGATGTTAATTGACTATGTAATTAAATATAAAAATATAATAAATAATATAAAATGAATAAAAAAACTAAAAATGGGTCTTAATCATGTAATAAAATGATAATTTTATTATTAATTAAGATAATGAACGTGTATGATGAGTCATACCTGAGTTACTTCAGTGATATATTCTCATATCAATGTAATGATCATTATACGGGATTTCAACTCAATTTCCCTTCATTAGAGAAAATTATAATGTTATATAGATAATTAATTTTATATAATGTATATAAATAAATTATATATTATATATCAATAATATTTCATACCTCATTATATTTTATGTTTCTATATAAGTAATTTCATCAAAGAGGATTTGACAACAATGTTACGAAGTGGTAAGGGGTTTCAAAACTCAATTCCTTCATATTAGGATATATTATGTGTTAATTGTCTTTAATATGATATGATTTTTTATGAAAATAAATATGATTTTATTATGTTGTATTTACAATCTTTTTTTAGATTGGTTAAACATAATTACAACATTGATTAATTTTCACATCAACGTTATGATCATTGGAAGAAATTTCATTTTAATTTACATTCCCTGGATACATATTTGAAATTATGAACCAATTTAAATTTATGTTCTGTATACAACACCCCTTACATATATTTAACATTAATACATATATATTTAAAATTAATAATTTTTATATTTATTTTTATTTCTTTAAGGTGTTAGAATTCAACAGTTACCAATGTGGTATTGGTTTATTTCTTAATCTCATCATTATTTTAGATTTATCATTTATAAGACTTATTTGGAAAAATTACATGATCATTCAATATTAATTATATCATATTTTCTTATCCTATAGTAATATCTAAAAATTACATTTTTTTGTTTCATTTTCCATTATTTAGTACTCTAGATAGTGAATGGATATTTTTAATGAAAATAGACTTTGTTTTATACTTGTTCGGGAATATTTTTCTTCAATGCCAAAATTTTGCATAGATATTTTAAAAAGAATATTTTATCTATTTTTTGATTAAGTAATATTCTCCTAGGGTTTTTTTCAAACAAGTTTAAATTGAATCTTATTTTCATTTTCATAACAATGTACATTTTCAAATTTTACCTAAATTTTGAATGGAATCATTATTTGAAAGAACATTTCAGGGTCCAAATTTCCAATCACTATGAATCACTAATTAATTTATGATTCCAATAATTTTTTACAAGTATATTTACAAGGAATGTATTTTTATAACATTCTTGGGAATTATTATTATTCAAAATTTTCTTAAAAATATAAGGTAATTTTCCTTAAAAATGATTTCATTGATCATTTTAGGTATTTCCATTCAATAACAGTAATATAATTTATTTTTGTTATACTAACAGGAGGATATTGTGTAATGAGACCATAATTATTCTCTATCTAGAATTTTTATGATCAGTTTGACCAGAGATTGTTTAAAAATTCAGTTTGATGGTAAATTTTTATGTCATTAACATTTTATTAAATCATTCATTTTAATTTTACCATTGGAAATTAAATTGTTATATATATATATATTGGATTTATATTATTATTTCATAAACTATAGACCAAATCTATATATGAATTTTCAATTTTAATTCTTTTATGGTGTATTCCCATAACACTTGGGACAATTATTTGAATAGTAACTTGACACCTTCAAAATAAAGCATTGGGCATATGTGGCTTCTATAATTCCATTTCACACATGAATATGATTTTATTTATCAAAAAAATATACATAACTCTCATTAAATTAAGTAAATATTAGGATTCCATCTAATCATAGTTATTATATGATGGGAATTCTACCTTTCCCTTTTTCTTATTTTCCAAATTCCATTCTACATGGTAGTCTTCCACCTATTTATTCTATTTATTCCTCATAACATTAAAAGACTTTTATAATTATTTTATGGTATTTATAGTACTTTTGAAAATATTCACATCAGTTAAAATCGATCATGATACCAATTCTCTTCTTATACATCGATTTAATCCAACATGGAATCCATTATTCATGCTTTAAGTGTAACATCCAAGGTAAATAAAGAATAAGACATATTTAATATTTATTAATATTTTTGAATTTAATATTTATTTTACTTTAAATGGATTGCTATGTTCGATATCATACCTGATACGAACAACAGGTTTCTTTGGAATCTTACATTGCACACTAATAATATAATAATATTATTTTTAATGGTAGTTAACTCATAGTCATTGTACTGGCAGGAATGAATGAATCTAAATACAATATGATTATACATGTTTTTTTAATTTTTATACATCATCCAATATAAATTTAGAGGCTTAAAATGGGAATGACTCTATTTTTAAGCATAATTTACATTAAATGGTCGATTTATCGCCTTTTAATGGTGAATCCTCATTTAATATAGTTTTTGTAATGCCCCGACCCCAGATACCCAGAGTCGGTACGTTACTTCGTAACATTGGCATCATCACAAAAGATCAAGTCTCGAAAGACCGATTAGTTTATTAGCCGTGGAAACACTAGATACATTCATAAACGTTACATTACATCATAAAGTGAAAATCTACAATAACAAAGTCTCCATAGTCCAAACTCATATCCTCTTCGGACTATCCCTACAGGTCATTCATAAAATACTTCTTCACATCCTGGAAAATATTAAAATATTGAAATGGGTGAGATCAGATGCTCAGTAAGGATAGCAATATTGGTAAAGCTTGTGTAAATAAACATTAACATTTAAGGCAATGTATAACTAAAACAAAAGCCTTTTTAAACATTAACATTAGCATAATATGGAAAAAAATAAATTAAATAATTCCATTTACTTACTCACATGAATATTCTACAAGTCGAATAATCACATGCAATATCAATAACCACTTTCATAATGATGGAATTCATAATGCCAGACTATCATAACCACGTAGCCAAAGCCTCGTGCCAAGTCCACAAATTAGATTTTGTCAAGGCCTCGTGCCAAGACACTAGTTTGTCTCTTGAGACGTACCGATGCATCGAGGAGCTGTAGCTGGCTCCACCCGTCACTTATTAAGTCCAATGCATTCCTCATATGAATAGGTTTAAACATATCATAAACCATAACATAATCATATCACATAAAACATGCATAAAGGAAACATAACATTTCCACATTTCAATCAAAATATATCAATACAACACATTGATATAATAAAAACACTTTCAAAACAATTCTCAGTACCAAAATAAAAGATAGTTAAAACTTTGTATTTATTTTTCATTAAGAAAAAGTTATGGCTTGTAGGGGAAGCCGAAAATCAAATAATGGTCAAGGTGGTGGAGAAGTCATTGTCGCCACATACATATGACAAAAAAAAATTCCTTTTTTCCTTTATTAAAACTTTTAGTATAAAAATATTCCTTTTTAATAAACGTAAAAGTCAAAGGGGTTTATACACCGTATAAAAGAAATTTGCGTATAAATCAAATTATGCCTCATTGAATGGAGATTGAGACGAAATCCCTTAAAAAGATAATTTTTAAATAAAATATATCTATTATGTGTACTCACTATATGTACACATGATTAAATTATAAATACAAGATAGGACATAATAATATCATTACATAATTTGAAAGTAGGAGATTAACCCAACAAATGGAAATTGGGTTAAGAAATTCCATTACCTCCTGTCCGACTTGACTCGACCTCTCTTTAACCTCCTGAATAATAAACTAGAGTTAATATCTACTTGATTAAGAACCTTTCTCATGTTCATTATCCATTTTATATCACTTATTACCATGTTATGAACATTATGTAATTATTTATGTTAATAACGGTCATTTTGTCGATCTTTGGTACTTGAGTCAAAAATAAACTTCTTATAATAACACTTAGTTCATGTGGTAAAATATCCATTATATCCATAATTATATTCATGATGTAGATATCATATATATCATATATATCCAGTATATAGATTCATTTATAATATTACACAACATTTAGAGGTAAGAAATGAAATGCATCGTTCATGGAGACTGTAAGCCGTGCGTACGCATGAACGCTACTTTCATTCCTATTTCATAATTAATGGAATGAAGTTATAATTATATAAAGGTATAATATAACTTCAGTATAATATAATGTATAATACCATTTACTCCATCCTTTATACATCCCATATATGGCATTGACGATTCAAATCACATTGAGGGGGCGGTAGTCCGCACTTCCTAAAATGAAATTATTGCGTTTACCCATAATGGAAATCATAAAGATATGAAATAAATGAAAAATAAAAAAGTTTAAGTAAAACATAAAAATATTATATATCACATATAAATATAGTGACATATTAATGGCCACCTTTTAAGGTGTTATATGACTGTTGAACAATCATCGTTTCGTGAGGTAGAAATTCACCATCCACAGAAACATTATGTTCTTTAACCATTAGATGTATGTGTGTGAATGTTTAGCTATAATCCTTATTATAACAACATCCTAGTACAGTGAGGATACTGGTGTTGTTACAAAATAAATTAATAAAAAGAGTTTAGGGGGTTGGATAAGCAAAATAAAACAAAATAACATAAGAGAAGACATTACCTTAAAACGGGTAAATCTTTTTTATTTGAGCTCAAAGGATTCCTTGGGAAGGCTTATACCCAAAGTGAGGATTCTAGGAGTAAGGGAGGGAAGTGTAGAGACAGAATGGGAAGCGTTTGGTCGAGCCAAATGGCTTGAATGTGTGAATAAGGTGGTAGAGGTGGGGGCCTTTTATAAGAGGAGAGAAGGGGCACTCTTGGAAAGATTGAAATATTACTTTATTATGAAATGATTTTTGGATTTTAAATGTCCCACAATAATATATTTCTAGGATACGGAGATAAGGGTTCGAAATATAATCATTAAATATGTTTTACACAAGTGTAAGCCTTGGATTTTGCATTATCTTGTCATTTTATTTAAATCATTAATTAATGAGGTAATTGCTGCATCATCATGGTGTCATTACTAATTTAATTTATTTAATGTATAAAAATTATAAAAAATTATCATGATGTATGAAATCTTTTTAAATTTCTAATGAATATTTATAGTCAGAAATATGACTTGTATAACCCCATTTAAAAATTGATTTAGTAAAACAACTCATGTTTGTAACATTTTTATTTTAACATTAAATAAAACGTTTTTATGTCATTTTCCTACCAAAGTGGATCCATGGGGACCCCAAGTTTACCCACGGATTGTCTTGGTCGGCCATGAATCATCCAATAGGGGTAGGACAAGTGTAAAGATATTTTAATATTTTTATTATATCATTTTTACCTTAAATTTCACTAATTACCTTTAATCGGAATTAATTAAACATAAAAGTTACTATTCACCAATAAATTATTTTAATCCCATTGAACCACATTTTAATTCCTAATTACAACCATGTATGTTGGATTTTTGAAAATAAAATTACAGAAGTGTTAATGTTTCATTTAAATGAAAAATCAGTTTTTTAACTTCCACTTAGTGGTTTCACTATTCATCAAAAATTGAAGTTTTTCAGAACAATGCCAAAATTTCACCCTAAGCTATAATTGATATTCTGAATCCAAAAATGATGTCTATTTTACAAAATTAAAACATATAATTTTCATTAGTTAATTTTATAATTAATTCCCGCTCTCACAACAAATAGCGTGTTTTTAAGAAACAATATATATCAAAAGATTGACAATTTGTTTATGTCCAATTTCAATGTGAAATTAATTCTAATGACCACCATTGGATAAAATAGTAAAAATATATTCTAATTATATTTTAAAACCACTAAATAGTATAATTTATCACTATAAAATATTTTGATTAAAAAAGTTGTTTTTAAGTATTTTTCACTATTCATTAAAAAATGGAAGTTCTCGGAAAATTACAAAAAAAATTAAACTTAGGATAATTTCGATATTCCGAATACAAAAATGAAGTCCATTTTGAAATATATAATTTCTAAAAAGTGGGTATTACTATTCATAACTACTACTTTGATTGGTCGTGGTGTGTTAGAATCTTGAACTTGCGTACAATGCAAGCTATTGCAATATTGAAAGAGAAGCACATCGTGAAATCTTGGGGTGTTACATTCTCCCATCCTTCAATAAATTGCATCCTCACAATTTGAAAATGTTCTTCGAAAATAAAAGGTTGAAAATACAAAATACCTTTTTGGAAAACCCACATCAGAAATAACGTTAACAAAAATCTAACTTTAAAAGAAAGAAAGATAAGTACAAAGGTCACCCGAGATACCCCATACTAGGATTCTATGAAAATATGGATATGGAAGAAAAACAAACCATCAAGGTATGATGGAGAGTTGTAGAAAATAGGATTAGGAGAATGTTAACCATAAGAAAGTCACAAACCTGCGATTGGTTAAACGGTCATTGAATCCCCATTTGGAAAAATTAACCGACAACATTTTTGTTTTAAGTTACATTTTATAAAGATGAGTAATTTATATAGGAGATTTACTAAGAACGTCAGGAAATATACTTACTTGTCATGTATACTTCCATTCTTTAATAAATTTTTACCACAAACCCATCTTTTACTCCAAAAGGTAATAGATTTCAAAAATATTATATTTATCCTAATCGTACAAGGTTCAAAATATTAACACAGACCATTTAGATTAGGAAAACTATTTCGTAATAACTAGGGACTTCCTGTAGACTATTGGTAGGTAATAAAGGCCTGTTGCACTATAGTTGTGGTTGTGGGTTCAATTCCTGTAGCTTTGTCCGACGCGACGGGTTATGCCCCACCCTGCAGGTTGTCCTTTTCCTAAAACTATAGTATTATAATATTCCAAAAATAATATTCAGAAATGTTTTAACCTTAAACAATACTATAAAAAGATCAAATTAATCCATTCCAACCTTTATAGTTATCCAAAATACCTCTGTCCAGACTTTCTCTAAAGGGTCCTTAAATTCCAAAATAAATTGTAACATTAGATTCCCTAAACAAAGTAAAGTTTCTCTTATTGTCACATACTAAAAATATGATTTCCTTTATCATATTAAAAACTTAATGATAATAACAAGTACTGTAGTACAATCCTTATATATATCACATTATTTTTATAACCAGAATATAATCTTTGAGTCCAAAATCACCAATACATTAATTATTCTGCTTCAACTGTAGTAACAGCATAAGATTGTCCTTGATCCCTTGGCCTTTTCTGAGGTATGTTTCCCTGATGCTTAGGACATTCATTTTCATAATGCCCTATTTCCCTACAGTTGTAGCATTCAACATTGATATCCTCTTTCATTCTCTTGCAATCACATGCTAGTGACCTTTTTCTCCACATTTATAACAAACTCTCATTCCTTTTAAGAAGGTATCAGGGTGATTCTTCCCACAATTATCGCATAATGGAAAATCCTTCTTTCCATTTTTCCCTTTATTTGTCACTTGTTCCACCGTTCTCTTCTTCTCTTGCTTTAATTTATTGTCATAAGATTTAGAGAATTTCTTTTTCTGTCTTGATAGCACATTAGAAAATATCTTCGTATGACGAGAAGGATTGTGAGACTAATGCTCGACGGAGAAACTGTTTTAACCCATCAAATAAACGATCAATCTTAATTCTTGGGTTACGTATATAATCTAATGCATGCCTCACTAACTGTGTAATGTTAGACTCATACTTTGCAACATTCTCATCCTCCTTCACCCTTAGACTCAGAAATCGCCTCTCCATATCTACTCTATGGTCATGGGGAAAGTACTTTTCTAAGAAAAGATCTTTGAACTCCCACTATTCCATATTCGATACTTCATCATCTTTCTTTGTATTTTGAATCAATGACCACCATTGATCATCATCTCCAGTGAGGCGGTAAACTGCAATGATAACCTTTTCCCTTTCACTACTCCCCAAGGCATGGAAGATTTTTTCTAAGGAGTTTATCCATTTCTCAGCTACTAATGGTTTTATACCCCCATTAAATGTTGGTGGTTGTTTCCCCATGAAATGATCTACCATTGATCCTATACGTTGCGGATCAGGGTGATCCATACGAGTAAGGTTATTATTAATAACCTGAGTGAGTTGTCCCAGTATGGTAATAAGTTTATCAGCACTAGTTGTATCTCCAGATCAACAATAATTATCTTGAGCAGGAGGGAAATCCCTACATGGAGTGCACGCATTGATACAGTTTTCATTCATTCCACTAGGCTCCATTTCTAAACAATGAGATAAACGAGATTAGTTTATGAATCAAAATACACAATTCCATACTTTTAAAATACTTAACATAAATTGAACTATTTATGGAAATAATCCATAATCATAAAAAGAAATGTTTTCTTTGAGAAAGTATATACTCATAAACCCTTCATAATGGTCTGTAGAGAAAATGAGAATTATCCTAAACATATCCCCCGGGAGTGTCGTAACCAAGAGTGCAGCAAGGCCCGTTTTCAAGCACCAGTTCCCATTCGAGTCTAGAACAAAGCGGTGTTTTCGGGTTTTACCCCTAGGTACATATGTGCCTGATCCGCCTCTACATTCTTGTATCCAGACAGGGAAGTATTGCTCGAAAAACTCACAATATCTCTATAATACCAAAATTCTAGGAAGTTCTTCTATACTAATCCTCAAAGTCTATCTTTGGGCTATGTTTTCCAATCATAGTTTATCTAAATCTAGCTTCCAAGGTTAGTACTAAACTGCCTCTGATACCAACTGTAACTCCCCGACCCCAGCTACCCAGATTCGGAGCGTTACTTCGTAACATTGGCATGATCACAAATGATCAAGTATCGAAAGACCGATTAGTTTAGTAGCATTGGAAACACTATATAAAGTAATAAACGTTACATTACATCATAAAGTGAAAATCTAAAATAACAAAGTCTCCATAGACCTAACTCATATCCTCTTCTGCCTATCCCTGTAGGTCATTTATAAAATACTTTTTCACATCCTGGAAAATATTAAAATACTAAAAGGGGTGAGCTCAGATGCTCTGTAAGGATTGAAATATTGCAGAAGATTTCATAAATAAACATTAACATTTAAGGCAATGTATAACTAAAACAGAAGCCTTTTTAAACTTTAAATTTAGCATAATATGGAAAAAAATAAATTAAATAATGCCATTTACTTACTCACATGGATATTCTACTAGTCGAATAATCACATGCAATATCAATAACCACTTTCATAATGATGGAACGCATAATGAAAGACTATCATAACCACGTAGCCAAGGCCTTGTGCCAAGACCACAAATAAGATTTTGTCAAGGCCTCATGCCAAGACACTAGTTTGTCTCATGAGACCTACTGATGCATCGAGGAGCTATAGCGGGCTCCACCCGTCACTTATTAAGTCCAATGCATTCCTCATATGAATAGGTTTAAACATATCATAAACCATAACATAATCGTATCACATAAAACATGCATAAAGGAAACATAACATTTCCACATTTCAATCACATGATATCAATAAAACACATTGATATAATAAAAACACTTTCCAAACAATTTTCAATACCAAAATAAAAGAATGTTAAAACTTTGTATTTATTTTTCATTATGAAAAAGTTATGGCTTGTAGGGGAAGTCGAAACTCAAATAATGGTCATGGTGGAAGTGAAGTCATTGTCGCCGCATACATACGAAAAAAACATTCCTTTTGCCCTTTAGAAAAACGCTTCGTATAAAAAGATTCATTTTTAAAAAATGTAAAAGTCAAAGGGTTTTATACACCATATAAATGAAATTTGTGTATAAAATAAAATATGCCTCATTGAATGAAGATTGAGACGAAATCCATTAAAAAGATAATTTTTAAATAAAATATATCTATTATGTGTATTCAATATATGTAAACATAAATAAATTATAAATACAAGATAGGACATAATAACATCGTTACATAATTTGAAAGTAAGAGATTAACCCAAAGAATGGAAATTGGGTTATGAAATTCCCTTACCTCGTGTCTGACTTGACTCGACCTCTCTTTAACCTCCTGAATAATAAACTAGAGTTAATATCTACTTTCTTAAGAACCTTTTTCATGTTCATTATCCCTTTTATATCACTTATTACCATGTTATGAACATTATGTAATTATTTATGTTAATAACGGTCATTTTGTCGATCTTTGGTACTTTAGTCAAAAATAAACTTTTTATAATTACACGTTGTTCATGTGGTAAAATATCCATTATATACATAATTATATTCATGATGTAGATATCATATATATCATATATATATATATAGTATATACATTCATTTATAATATTACATAACATTTAGAGGTAAGAAATGAAATGCACCATTCGTGGAGACGTTAAGTCGTGCGTACGCATGAACGCTACTTTCATATGTATTTTGTATTTAATGTAATGAAGTTATAATTATATAAAGGTATAATATAATTCCAGTATAATATAATGTATAATACCATTTACTCCATCCATTATACATCCCACATATGGCATTGATGATTCAAATCACTTTGAGGGGGCGGTAGTCCGCACTTCCTAAAATGAAATTATCGTGTTTACCCATAATGGAAATCATAAAGGTATTCAATAAATAAAAAATACAGAATCTTAAGTAATACATAAACATATTATATATCATATATAAATATAGTTACATCTTAATGGCCACCTTTAAAGGTGTTATATGAGTGTTGAACAATCATCGTTTCGTGAGGCAGAAATTCACCATCGACAGAAACAGTATGTTCTTTAACCATTAGATGTAGCTGTGTATAATTGCAGCTTGAATCCTTCTTATAACAACATCCTAGTATATTGAGTATACTGTTGTTGTTAAAAAATAAATTAATAAAAAGATTTTAGGGGTTGGAGAAGAAAAATAAAACAAAATAAGATAAGAGAAGACATTACCTTAAAACGGGTAACTCTTTTTGATTTGAGCTCAAAGGATTCATTGGGAAGACTTATACCCAAAGTGAGGATTCTAGGAGTAAGAGAGGGAAGTGGAGAGACAATATGGTTAGGTTTTGGCTGAGACAAATGGATTGAATGTGTGAATAAGGTGGTAGAGGTGGGGGCCTTTTATAAGATGAGAGAAGGGGAACTCTTGGAAAGATTGAAATGTTACTTTATTATGAAATGCTTTTCGGATTCTAAGGGTCCCACAAAGATAAATTTAGTGGCTACAAAGATAAGGGGTCGAAATATACTCATTAAATATGTTTTTGACAAGTGTAAGCCTTGTATTTTACATTATCTTTTTATTTTATTTAAATTGTTAATTAATGAGGTTATTACTGCATCATCATGCTGTCATAAATAATTTAATTTATTTAATGTATAAAAATTATAAAAAAATTACCGTGATGGAGGAAAGATTATTAAATTTTTAATTAATATTTATAGTGAAAAATATGACTTGTATAACCCCATTTAAATTTTTTTTTAGTAAAACAACTCATGTTTGTAACATTTTTATTTTAACATTAAATAAAACGTTTTTATGTCATTTTCCTACCAAAGTGGCTCCATGGGGTCCCCAAGTTGACCCATGGATTTTCTTGGTCGTCCATGACTCATCCAATAGGGGTAGGACAAGTGTAAAGTTATTTTCATATTTTTATAATATCATTTTTACCTAAAATTTCACTAATTACCTTTAATCGCGATTAATTAAACTTAAACGTTACTATTCACCAAAAATTATTTTAATCCCATTGAAAGACATTTTACTTCCTAATGACAACCATGTATGTTAGATTTTTGAAAATCAAATCACAGAAGTGGTAATGTTTCATTTAAACGAAAAATCAGTTTTTTAACTACCACTTAGTGGTTTCACTATTCATCAAAAATTGATGTTTTTCAGAACAATGCCAAAATTTCACCATAAGATATAATTGATATTCTGAATCCAAAAATAATGCATATTTTAAAAAATTCCAAACATATAATTTGAATTAATTAATTTTATAATTAATTCCCACTGTCACAACAAATAGCATGTTTTTAAGAAACAATATATATCAAAAGATTGACAATTTTTTTATGTCAAATTTCAGAGTGAAATTAATACTAATGACCACCATTGGATAAAATATTAAAAATATATTCTAATTATACTTTTATACCACTCAATAGTATAATTTATCACTCTAAAATATTTTGATTAAAAAAGTTGATTTTATGTATTTATCACTATTCATAAAAAAATTGGAATTTCTCAGAAAATTAAAAAAAAAATAAACTTAGGATAATTTCGATATTCTGAATAAAAAAATGAAGTCCATTTTTAAATATATAATTTAGAAAAAGTGGGTATTAATATTCATAACTACTACTTTGATTGGTCGCAGTGTGTTAGAATCTCGAACTTGCGTACAATGCAAACTATTGCATTATTGAAAGAGAAGCGTATCGTGAAAGCTTGAGGGTTACATATTTTTTCACATTAATACATCATAACTGACCAAATAAAATTCTTATTTATAATGGGGGCATCAAATTTTACTTTGGGTAATTTTTTGGTATTTTTCTGATAAAGTTCATTTTTTAATGAATAGTGTAAAATATTGCATTTTAATTCAAAAGTGCATTTTAATCTAATTTATTTATATGGTTAGATTATATTTTTAGTTGGTTTCAAAGTAAAATTAAAATATATTTTTACCATTTAATCCATTTTTGGTCATTTGAATTAATTTCACTTTGAAATTGGACATAAACAAGTTTCAATCTTTTGATAGTTATTATTTCTTAAAAACACGCTATTTGTTTTAACAATGAGAATTAATTTTTAAATTAATTAATTCCACTTCTATGTTTTGAATTTTTGAAAATAGAAATAAATTTTGAATTTGGAATATCAAATAATTATTAGGCTGAATTTTTTGTATTTTTCTGAAAAATATCAAATTTTGATTAATAGTGAAACCATTTAGTAGTAGTTAAAAAACTGACTTTTTCATTTTAATGAAAATTTTACCACTTATGTGAATTGAATTTCAAACATCTGACATAAATATTTATTATAAAGAAGTAAAATGTGGTTCAATAAGATGAAATTAATTTTTGGTGAATAGTAACTTTTGACTTTTTTTTACCGCGGTTCATGGTAAATAGGGTAATTCAAGGTTAAAAGATAATTATAATAATTCCAAATTACCTTAACACATATCTAATCATTGTTGGATGAGTCATGGACGACCATGGGATTATTTGGGTCGATTTTGTGAACCCATTGAACCACTTGGGAGTGATCACGACAATTTCAATTAATTGATTTAATGTAAAGACAAAATTGACATTAACAAAAATCATTTACTAATTAAATTTTATATGGTGTTATATAAGTCCTATTTTCGACTACAAATATTCATTGTAAATTCAGAACTATATCCTACATGATTGTTTTTTTTATTATTTTTAGACTTTGAATAATTTAAATTATTTATGACACAATAAGGATGTAGTATTTACCTCATTAATAAATGATTTAAATAAATAAGAATATAATGATTACAATATTATCCAAAACCTGTCCAATCCCTATTTTATGATTTTATTTCGACCATGAGTCATCTTATCTTCATCTTTAATTATATTTGGACCATTAGAAACCTAATATCATTATATAATAAAATAATATTTTCACACTTTCTTAAAGAGTCCCTCCTCTCCCATATAAAAGGAGACCATTTCAATCCAATTCATCACACCTCTCAACCATTTGGCTCGTCCAACATCTACACAATTAATATCCCTACATCCCTTTTCTCTCCCTAGAAGCCATACTTTAGGAATAAGGCACTTAAATAACTCCTTTTTGTTCAACCAAAAGATGTTACCCAAATTAAAGGTAATTATTTCTCTTAATTTGTTTTCTTTTATTTTACATCTCCAGCCACAAAAATATTTTTATTAATTTCTTTTGTAACAAAAACAGTATCCTAGATATACTAGGATGTTGTTATGATATGTATTCTAACTACACTTACACACAACTCCATCTAATGGATGAGGAATATAATATTTCTGTGGATGGAAAACTAACGCCTCACGAAACGATGATTGTTCAATTACATATTACCACCTTTCATGGTGGATATTATGATGGATCTATATTTATATAGGACATATATTATGTTTATGATTTAATTATGCTTCTGTAATTCCCAATTATACCAATACATTATGGTTTTAATTGTCGGTAAATACGATAATCTCATTTGAGGAAGTGCGGACTACCTCCCATCAACGCGATGAGACTCATTAATTCCTTATGTGGGATGTATAAAGTATGGAGATAATGATATTATATATGATAATATACTGTAATTATAACATAACTATTTATTATTATGCTTTAATTGCATAAAAATATGAAATAGAAATGAAAGTAGCGTTCATGCATACGTACGGCTTACCGTCTCCATGAACGGTGCATTTCATTTCTTACCTCCAAATGTTATGTACTATTATAAATACATATATATACAAGATATATATGATATATATGATATCTAAATCATGATTTTCATTTTGGATATAATAGACTATTGACCACATAGACAACATGTAAAAATAAGGAATTCATATTTGACTCAAGTAGCAAATATCGACAAAACAAACATTATTAACTTAAATGATTACATATTGATTATAACATGGTATTAAGTGATATAAAAGGAATAGTTCACTTGAAAATGTTCTTAAGTAGGTATAAATTTACTTTAGTTTATTATTCAGGAGATTAAAGAACGATCGAGTCAAGTCGGACACAAGGTAGGGGAACTTCTAAACCCAAATCCGATTTTTTGGGTTGAACTTATCATTCTTATTTATGTCATTCTTTGATTATGTTAGAAATGAATATTTTATATATTATCATGTATTTATACTTTATTTATGTGAGATTATAGTGAATACACATAAGCATTATATTTTTTTTACAAAATGATCATTGTGAGAGACTTCGTCTCAATCTCCTTTCATTAAGGCATTTTAAGTCATATACACAACATTAATTTATACAATAAATAAACCCCTTTGACTATTCATTTAATTCAAAGGGAATATTTTTATACGAAGAGTTTTACTAAAAGGAAAAATGGAATGATTTATTTACGTAAGCGGTGACAATGACATTTCCGCAACAACGAGTATTATTTGATCTTTGGCTTCCTTAACAAGCCGGAATGTTTTTTGGAAAAAATAAATACCATATACTCATTTTACTTATTTTGGCATTGACAATGATTTTGAGAATGGATTTATTATTTCAATATCTTGAAATTATATTTATCTATTTCAATGTGGAAATGTTTTCTTTCCATTACACTAATGTTATGTGTTATGATCATGTTATGGTTCATGGGAATTATTTATGTATACAGGTGGTTCCGTGATAAATCATGGGCGGGTCAACCCGAGATAGCACTCCAATGCATTGGGTAACATGAATGAGGTAAATGTGAATGTTTCTCCTAAGAGATTTAATGAATATACTGTGATGGGTATTCCAAAGTAACTCTCTATGTAGCTGTTATAGCTACAATGTAAGTATGATATGGATGCCACAAGTTACCAATATGATTAATGATTTCTATGTGTCTTTCATAAATCTTATGATTTCATTATGTATGTAAATGATTTCATGTTTTCTATGTATTTATGAACAATTGTTTTCATTCTTTGATTTATAACCCTTACTGATCTTTTAATGCTCATCCCATGTTTTGAAATGTTTTCGCAGGACATAAATATGAATAGGGTCAAGGATGGGATCAAGGAAAAGTCATGATGTCTAAAACATGGATCTAGACATGAGTCTTTTTTTTCAAGAGTTTTTATTTTATGAAAAAATGGAAACTATGTAGATATGTCTACCTTGTAATCTTTTGAGATGTAATAGTTATGTCCTAATTCTCTACAACTCTTTACCTGAAAATAACCTCAATATGAATTATTCATTTAATTCAATATTATGTAATGTATAAGGCGGGGTCCTGATAGTTGGCATCAGAGGTTGATTTATATAACTTTAGGTGTTAGGGTGTTGTTAATGTAATATCCATAAATTAATGTATGTTAATTTTGACATCATATAGAATTTCCTAATTACCATCCTTCTTGGCCTAATATATATTTGTGTTCAGAATAGTTTTCCGCATAGGAAATAGGGCAACTCTGTTGGGATGACATCAGGAGGAAAACAACCTTCCAAATCAGCAACTAGAAATGGTCGGAATTGGAACTGAACATTTTTTTGCAACGATGGCATAGTTGACTCAGGCTATAAATGGTGGTGGTATCCAAGTACGAGATTATCCAGATCAACCACATAAAATCATGTCAGTAGTGGAGCATTTCATGAGGAAACATCCCCCATCATTCAAAGGATCATCTGACAATGTGCTTGATAAAAGGTGGAATAAAGCATAGGAAAATATTTTCAATGTCTTGGGTTTTTCCGAACATCAAAAGGTTAGTCTTTCTGTTTACCATTTTGAAGTTGAAGCTAATCAGTGGTGTTCGATGGTGAAAAATATAAAGGATAGTGAGGAGATTGATGCTCTTGATTGGGATGAGTTAAAAAAGTATGTTTGTTGAGAAATATTTTCTTAAGGTGGTTCGTCTTAGGATGGGAAAAAATTCCTGTAATTGAGTCGGGATGATGAATTAGTGGCTACTTATGATGAAAAATTCACTCGACTGGCAATGTATGCTCCAAATTGGATACGATATCTTGATAGTAAAATAAACTATTTTTACTCAGGAGGTATGCCAAAGTATCTAAGGGATTTAGATTCTCATGAGATCAAAAGTTATGAAAAACGTTTTCATTGTGTAGACAAGGTGGAAATGGAATTTTCTGATGATCAGGTATTCTTTGAAAAAGAACAGAATAAGAGGTCGTGGTGGCAGGTGAAATGGAATAACTCTTCAGAAATGTCTGATGGTAAGAAACATAAGTTTATAGTTTTTGAAAATTGTGTTCAAATTCATGCTGGGGAATGTATTTTGAATTCTGGTAAGTTCTAATGATGTGGTAAAATGGTATATAAGGCTCGTAATTTCACTAAAAATGATCAGGTTAATGGTGAGACAAAATTTGATTTAGAGTCAGTAAAATGTTTTAAGTGCAATTAAATGGGTCATGATAAAAATGAGTGTCCAACAAAGAACTCCATGGAGGGAAAGCAGCCATACTACAAGAAAAAATGGGTGGTGAAATCCATTGCAACTACTTCATCATATATTAGTCCATAAAATGAAGTAGTATCAGGTACACTGTTTTTTTGTTCATATTATGCCAATGTGTTGTTTGATTCAGGGTCTACACACTCTTTCATTTCTAAGAAGTATTATATTAAATTGGGAATTCCATCTCATGATATGAACACTAAAATTATGGTAAAAACACCCGGAGTAAATGTTGAGACAAAAATAAAACATAAGAACATTCCATTCCTTGTGTGCGGAAAGAATATACCTGCAAACCTTATTGTTTTGCCTCTATTAGAGATTGATGTTATATTGGCCATGGATTGAATTTCAATTTATCATGCTAAGATTGACTATAGAGATAAAGAGGATTCTTTTTATAATGATTTTCAGTTTGTATACAAAAATTAACACTTGATGATGATAACATATCAGGAAGCTGAGAAACTGGTAAAAGATGGAAATGAATGTTACCTTTCACATATTGTTGAAAGAAAAATAACTATTCAGATTAATGATGTTCCAGTTGTAAATGAGTACCTTGATGTTTTTTCCTGTTGAGTTTGCTGGTATTATACCTGATCGGAAAGTTGAATTTACAATTGACATAATTCCTGATGCTAAGCCAATTTCAATACCCCCTTTTCGAATGGGTCAAATTGATCTTTTAGTGTTAAAGAAGAAATTGCTATAGTTATTAGATTAAATTTTCATTCTACCTAGAACATCACCATGTGGTGCTCCTATCTTGTTTGTAAAAAAGAAAGATGGTTCAATGAGACTTTGCATTAATTATAGAGCATTGAATAACATCACTGTTAAGAATAAGTATCATTTTCCTCATATCGATTTTTTGTATGATCAAATCAAGGGAGCTCAGTATTTTTTCAAGATTGACTCGAGGTCGGGGTACCATCAGTTGAATGTAATGGAATCTGACGTTCCGAAGACTGTGATTCGTACAAGATATGGACATTATAAATTTTTAGTTATGTATTTTAGGTTAACCAATGAACCTGCAGTATTCATGGATCTTATGAATAGAATTTTCCGTGAGTTCATGGATATGCTTGTAGTAGTGTTCATTGATGATATTTTGGTTCATTCCAAAAGTAAGGAGGAACATGAAAGTCATTTATGGGTTGTCTTGAAAACCTTAAATGAAATGAAACTTTATGGGAAAATCGGCATGTGTGAGTTTTGGTTACAACAAATTTCTTTCCTTGTCCACATTGATTCAAAAAATGGCATAACTGTAGACCATGCTAAAACAAAAGTTATCGATGAATGGCCAAGACCCACAAATATAACCGCGATCTAATGTTTTCTTGGTTTTCAAGGTTGTTACCATAGGTTTGGTGAAATTTTTTCACGTTCATGTATTTCAATGACGATGTTAACTTGAAAATGTTTTATTTTCATCTAGATAAAAGAATGTGATCGTTTTTTTCAGGACTTGAAAAAAATATTGTTGAATGCTACAGTTTTGGCACTGCCTTACATAAATGGTGAGTTTTTTATCTATAGCGATGCTTCATTGAAAGGATTGGGTTGTGTCCTAATGAAGAATGATCAGGTAATTGCTTATGCTTCAGGTCAGTAGAAATCCCATGAGTTCAATTACCCTACACATGATTTGGAATTAGCAGTTGTTTTTTTTTATTTAAAAATTTGGGGGCATCATTTGTATGGAGTGAAGTGTGAAATATACACTGGTCACAAAAGTTTGAACTATATATTCACTCAGAAATAATTGAACATGAGATAGAGGATATGATAGGAATTAATCAAGGATTATTATGGCCTGATCCATTACCATCAGGGAAAAGCAAATGAACTGGCCGATGCATTGAGTCTAGAAAGTAATGTCTCATTAGCGATTATATTTTTTGGAATAGGATACATTGGTTTTTGATTTGTTTATCCTTGGCATAGAATTTGTTGTCACATAAAATTATTCTGTTTTCTTTCAGGTGTTAGTGAAATCATCTCTATCAGACGGAATTAATCAAGCGGAGAAGGAAGATAGTGAGTTGCAGAAAAAGGGTTTTTTGGTTCAGAATGGTATGTTTCCGGATTTTAACATTGATACTAATTGTGTTTTGTGATTTGGAAAGATATTATGTGTTCCTTTTATACACCGTTGAAGAATGAGTAGTTATGTGAAGCTCATAGTTCTCCATTTTCAGTTCTTCCAGGCAGTACTAAGATATACTGAGATCTTCAGGAGTATTACTGGTGGGATGGAATCAAAAGAGATATTGTTGATTTTACTGTGAAGTGTTTCACTTGTTCGTAGGTTAAAGTAGAGTGACAGTTACAGAAAGGAATGCTTCAGCGTTAACTGGTGGCATATTGGAAATGAGAAAATATAACCATGGACTTTATTGTGGGATTTCCAATGACATCTCGAGGTAATAATGCAATCTGGGTTATTGTTGACCGATTGACTAAATAATATCATTTCCATCTTATTATAGATACTTTGTCTCTAGATCATCATGGTCGGTTGTATGTTAAAGAGATAGTCAGGTTGCATGGAGTTCTTCTCTCCATTGTATCCGATTGTGATCCTAGGTTCACTTCTAACTTTTGAAAGGCATTTATACATCATTGGGTACTGAATTAAATTTTACTACAGCTATTCATCCTCAATCAGTTGGGAAGTAGGAACAAAAAATTCAGACCTTGGAGGATATGTTACGTGATTACTCGATATATTATTAGGGAAGTTGGGACAAACACCGTTCTTTGGTTGAATTTTCATATAATAACAGTTTTCTTTCCAGTATACAGATGGCTCCAATTGATGCATTATATGGAAAGCATTGTCGAACTCTAGATTTTTGGGATGAAGTAGGTGAAAGGAAGCTGATGGGACCAGATTTGGTAGATTATATGGTAGAGAAAGTTCAATTGATTCAGAAGCACCCGGGAACAGCTCATAGTAGATAAAAAAGTCAAACATATAACCGGTGGAAGGATCATTCCTTTGATGTAGGTGATCATGTCTTTCTCAAAGTTTCTCCAAGGAAAAGTGTAATGCATTTTGGTAAGAAGGGAAAGATGAGTCTGAGGTTCATTAGACCTTATTAAATTTTGGAGAAATAGCGATTAGTTGCGTATTGAGTGGATTTACATCCATGTTTATCCTAGGTACACAATTTTTTCATGTTTTTATGATGAGAAAGTATATTCCAGATCCATATCATGTTTTGAGCCTAGAGGTAGTTCAGTTGGAAGAGAATCTCTCTTATGATGAACAACAGGTTCAGATTCATGACCATAGAGAGAAATTGTTCCGGAATAAGGTGATTCACCAGGTAATGGTTTTGTGAAAAAACTATATGGTTGAAGAGGCAAACTTGGAATCTAAAAATGCCATGAGAGATAAATACCCCCACTTATTTTGATAAGTGAATAAAAATTGTGAGGACGCACTTCCAAAAAGGGGGTAAGGATGTAACATCCCAGGTAAATAAAAAATACGACATATTTAATATTTTTTAATATTTTTTAATTAAATATTAATTTTATTTTAAAGGGGTTGTTATGTTCGATAGCATACCTGATATGGAACAATGTGTTTCATTGGAATCTTACGTTGCACACTAATAATATAAGATTAATATTTTAAATGTTAGTTAACTCCTAGTCGTTGTATTGGAGGGAATGAATGAAACTAAGTACAATATCATTATACATGTTTTTTAAATGTATATAAATTATCCAATAAATATATAGAGGCTTAAAATTTGAATGGATATAATTTTAAGCATAATTTACATTAAAAGGCTGATTTATCACCTTTTAATGGTGAACCCTCATTAAATATAGTTTTATTCACTTTAATACATTCTAATTGACCAAATAAATTCCTTCTTCAAAATGGGGACATCAAATATTACTTAGGGTAATTTTTTGGTATTTTTATAATAAAGATCATTTTTTAATGAATAGTGAAAATTATTCCATTTTTTAAAAAATGTGCATTTTAATCTAATTTATTGATATGAATAAATTATTTTTTTTGATTTTTTTAAAGTGAAATTAAAATATATTTTTACCATTTAATCCAATGATATTCATTGTAATTAATTTCACTTTGAAATTAGACATAAACTAGTATCAATCTTTTGATATTTATTGTTTTTTAAAACATGATATTTGTTTTAACAACGAGAATTAATTTTTAAATTAAATTATTCCACTTCTCTATTTTGAATTCGAATAGTAGAAATCAATTTTGAATTTGGAATATCAAATAATTCCTAGTCTGAATTTTGGGTGTTTTTCTGAAAAACATCAATTTTTGATGAATAGTGAAACCACTTAGTAGTAGTTAAAAAACCGACTATTTCATTATAATGAAAATTTTACAACTTCTGTGAATTGAATTTCAAAAATCCGACACACATGGATGTTATAATTAAGGAAAATTTAGTTCAATAAGATGAAAATAATTTTTGGTGAATAGTACCTTTTGACTTTTCTTTACCGCGGTTAAAGGTAAATAGGGTAATTCATGGTTAAATGAATATTATAATAGTTCTAAATTACCTTAACACTTGTACAAAAATTATTTGATGAGTCATGGACGACCATGGGCATATTTGGGTTGATTTTGGGACCCCATTGAGCCACATGGGAGTGATCATAACAATTTAGATTAATTAATTTAATGTAAATACAAAATTGACATTAACAAAAATGTTTTAGTAATTAATTTTTATATGGTGTTATATAAGTCTTATTTTAGACTATAAATATTCAAAGGAAAGTTAAAAGGATTTAATATATTATAATATTTGTTTTATAATTTTTAGACATCGAATAAATTAAATTATATATGACACAATAATTATGGAGTATTTAGCTCATTAATAAATGATTTAAATAAATAAGAATATAATGATATAAATATTATCCAAAACCTGTCCAATTCCTATTGGATTATTTTATTTCGACCATGAGTCATCTTATCTTCATATAAAATGATTTATGGACTATTAGAAACCGAATATCTTTATATAATAATATAATATTTTCACACTTTCCTAAAGAGCCACTACTCTCCCTTATAAAAGGAGTACATTTCTATCCAGTTCCTCACACCTATCAAGACCTTTGGGTCGTCCAAAAAATGCCCAATTAAGCTAGCTAAATCCCTATACTACCCCTAGAATCCTCACCATAGGTAAGAAGGCACTTAAAAAAGTCTTTTTGGTTCAACTAAAGGAAGTTACCCAAATTAAAGGTAAAGATTTCTCTTAATTTGTTTTCTTTTATTTTATAACTCCAACACCTAAACTCTTTTCATTACATTATTTTGTAACAACAGTAGTATCCTCAATATACTAGGATGTTTTTATGAGAATTATTTGAACAACACTTACACACACCTCAATCTAATGGTTGAAGAACATAAAGTTTCTGTGGATGGAAAACTAACGCCTCACGAAACGATGATTGTTCAATTACATCATAACACCTCTCATGGTGGATAATATGATGGAACTATATTTATATAGGATATATATTATTATTATGATTTAATTATTCTTCTTTACTTACCAATTATATCAATCCTTTTTGGTTTCCATAGTGGGTAAATAAGATAATCTCATTTGAGTAATTGCTGACTACTGCCCCCTCAAAGTGATGTGACTCGTTAATGCCTTACATGGTATTTATAAAGGATGGAGTTAATGATATTATATATTATGTTATTCTGTAATTATAATATAACTAAGTATAATTATTCTTTATTACCATAAAAATTTGAAATTGAAATGAATGCAGTGTTCATGCATACGTACGACTTACCGTCTCCATGAACGGTGCATTTAATTTCTTACCTCCAAATGTTATGTACTATTATAAATACATTTATATACTAGATATATATGAAATATATGATATCTAAATCATGAATATCATTCTGGATATAATGGGCTATTGACCACATGGACAACATGTAAATATAAGGTGTTCATTTTTGACTAAAGTAGCAAATATCGACAAAATGAACACTATTAACGTATATTATTACATAATATTTATAACAAGGAAATAAGTGATATAAAATGAATAAAAACTTGAAAAATGTTCTTAAGCAATTAGAAATAAACTTTAGTTTATTATTCAAGAGATTAAAGAACGATCGAGTCAAGTCGGACACAAGGTTAGGGAATATCTCAACCCAATTCACATTCTTTGGGTTGAACTTATCTTTCTTATTTATGTCGTTATTTGATTATGTTAGAAATGTATTTTTTATATCTTATCATGTATTTATAATTTATTTATGTTAGCTTATAGTGAATACACATAATTGATCTATTTTATTTACAAAATTATCTTTGTAAAGGACTTTGTCTCAATCTCCTTTCATGAAGAATTTTTAGTGTTATACATGACTTTATTTTATTCGGTGTATAAACCCCTTTGAAATTTCATTTCATTCAAAGGGAATATTTTTAGATGATGTGTTTTACTTAACCACAAAAAGGAATGTATTTTTTACGTAAGTGGTTACAACAACCTTTCCTCCACCGCAAGTATTATTTGATCTTTGGGTTCGTTAACAAACCAGAATGTTATTAAGAGGAAAAATAAATACCATATATTCATTTGACATATTTTGGTATTGAAAATGATTTTGAGAATGGATTTATTATTTCAATATCTTGAAATGAAAATTTTATATTTCAATTTAGATATTTTATCCTTCCTTTATGCTTATGTTATGTTTTATGATCATTTTATGGTTCTTGGGCATTATTTATGCATACGGGTGGTTTCGTGATAAACCTAGGGCGGGTGAGCCCGAGATAGCTCTCCAATGCATTGGGTAACGTGACCGAGGTAAAATTTAAGGTTTATCTTATGATATTTAGGGAATATACTGTGATGGTTATTCCAAAGTAACTCCCTATGTAGATGTGATAACTACAGTTAAAGTATGACATGGATTCCACAAGTTACCTTAATGATTAATGATTTCTACGTGTTTTTCATAAATCTTATGATATCATGAGGTAAGTAAATAATTTCATGTTTTTTATGTATTTATGAACAAATGTTTTTTTTCTTTGATTTCTAACCCTTAGTGAGCTTTTTATGCTCATCCCATGTTTTGAAATGTTTTCACGGGACTTGAGGACGATATGGTCAAGGATGAGATCAAGGAAAATTCATGCTGTCTAAAACTTGGAACTATACATGACACTTTTTTTCATGAGTTTTTATTTTATGAAAAAAATGGAAACTGTGTAGATATGTCTACTATGTAATCTTTTGAGATTTTATAGTTATGTCTTAATTCTCTAAAACTCTAAGCCTGAAAAGATCTTCAATGTGAATCATTCATTTAATTCAATATTATGTAATGTTTAAGGCTAGGTCCATATAATATGGATTCAATACATGGTCATTAATGTGTCACTATAACCTCAAAATAAAATTTCCAATAAAAACTACCTCTTCTATTTTCCTTAAATTTGAAAATTTATTTTACATGTCATTTTTTTTCTCATGAAGAAATTATTTATCTCGAAATATAACTTTACAATCCTTCCACTACTTTCTTATTACAGCTTCCTCCATATTTTTTTAGTCAATATCCACCATTTATTAGTGTCCCCCATTGGATTCTAAAAATCCATAATTACCATATTCATTTTTTCATCCAAAATAATGTAATACATTTTCTAAATACATGATCCATTTTTCAGTCACTAATGTTTTATTGGATCCCTAAAATTTCGAGGCTGTTAGAACATGATGTTTTCTAGTTTTATTACACTGTGAAAAAGTGAAATTTATTATTTAACATGATTAATTTAATTTTTAATATCATGATATAAATACAAAATTTATTCATAATCTACTAATATGATACAGAAATATCATTAATTTGATCAAGATGGAATTATTTATGCTTCTTATGTGTGTTTTCATGGAAATCATTACATCCATTTAGTTCCACTATTACATAGTGACATATACTTATTTATTTCATAAAAAACCAAAATTTTTAAATCATAGTATTAATTTCATATATATTTAATAACAATTCCTTTCATATAATCTAGAAATATTTCATAAATATCATAATAGATTAAAATAGGGTTTTTTTCATTAACAATATTATTTTAATTATTATTTCATTTTTTTATAATAAAATAGCTTTGATATCAACATCAATAACCTAAATCTAGTAACAAAGATCTATTAATTATTTTTTTAATTTGTAAAAAATTATTTAAACCATAGGATTCAACAGTTTTGTATGCTCAAGAAAATACATTCATAAATGAACATTACATTAATTTAAAAATAGATGTTACATTATATTAAACAAGAAAAATTATTATATATCTATTTAATTATATTTTTTCATATAGTAATACTATTGTTTATTGATAAAATTATAAAATAAATATTATTTAGTGATTTTAGAAGATAACTATGGGGTATTTCATTACAGAAGTTATCAGGCATAAAAATATAATAATTTTTATGTTAGGTAAAAATAAATTTCAGAAAAATTATATCTAATGATTAAATAACAAAAAAATACAAGGATAATAATAAATTATCTCATAAGGATTCAATTCACAATTAAGGGAATTTTTGACATTTTATCAATGCCTCATGTTAATACATCATACTTCAGTGGGTATAGATTATACCAAATACCCAAATAGCATTTCTTAAGTGACCTGAAGATGTCTTGAGGGGCTTTGTAAATCTATGATCAAATTATGTCATAATAATCACATTTAATCAATCATATAACGAGAATTTTTTAACAATAATAATCATAATATTCCTTTTAAAACCTCATACTTTATCATGTCTATGTAATTAATAATTTTTCACAAATTAATAATGAATATATGGAATATCGTTATTTTTCCATTCAAATGAACAACCTAGCTATCTTGGGGGTCTCTGAAAATCAGGTTAGAAATAATAGAATATGGATAACTTAAGGGAATCTAACCATATAAAATGAATTATAACAAGGTATAATGAAGATATATTACATTATGTTGGGATATCAATAGAAAATAATTTTTTTTGATTTATAATGATCTTGTGAATCACCTAAATAATATCACCTGTGAGTGTGCAACCTCTTATATTGATATGCCCAATTGTTATAAATCATGTGAAGACTATGTTAATATCCAACAATCATTTTATAGGGTTATCAAAACGAGTTCAATTTAATCAAGGGCCTATATCCACGTTTTTGTATCAAGACAGGGATTTCATTGCGAGAAAACTAGACACTCATTAGTTTAAAAAATTAGGTTTTTTATTTATATGGTAATGGATGAGCATTATAAAAGATAAACAAGGACATATAATGTGAGGGAAGAATGTTTTATCAATTATAATATAATAATTATTTTGTAATAATTAATCATAACATCATTTCTCATGAAGAGGTGAATTAACCTTAAATATTAAAAAAATTAAAATTTTGGTTATGAACCCTTAACATGAAAAGTAGGGAATTGATGATTAGTAGGAACACATAGGGATATTAAAAACTCATTATATAGAAACATTAGATTGAATATTTGAGAGAATTATTTCTCAATGGATTTTAAGTGGAACGTATGGTGACCATGGGTGGGTATATACTTAAGGATATGGTATTTTGGGTTAAAATAATGATTATTATGTAATTTAATCCTACCAATTTATTGTATAATTTATTACCAATAAAATATTTTTCTTATTATAAATCAAATTATATCTATATTACATTTAAATAAAACTGACATTTATCGGAAATTCATGGGTTTTGAAAAAAAAACATTCAGTCCTTAATAAAAATTACCATTGTATTTATAAAAAAATATAAGCTCATTTATATTTAATATAATGAATTCAGTATTAATATTTTATTAGAATTTTATTTAATTAATAAATACATTAATTCCTCAAAATATATGTCTTAATATAATATTAACTAAAATATGATTTCTTCTATAAAAACAATTTATAGTAATAAAATGAATGTATATTAATTTTAAAATAAATAATGCACATAATCATAGTGCAAGGGTCTTCTAACATGTCCTCTTATAGCTCCTGAAAAATAACTATGGGTATGGTGTGGGATGGTTATAGAACCATGGTGTGGATCAGATAAGATCAATAAAGTAGTATTCTATAATAAATTAATCTTCTACTATTGGAAGATCCTTTCAAGCATAATGTGATGAAGATAATCTTGGGCTTGGTGATGAGTGATTCCTAGTTACCCTACCTCCTTTTTGAGCTCTGTCAAATGGGATTTGTATGGATCAATTCTACATGATGAGGCAATCACAACTTTTTTCTGTGTAAATTTTATTTGTTAATGTCCCATATTTATACTAATATAGTGATCAATGTTATAAGAATATATTAGAAATGGTAAAAAATATTAATGGTATTTTAAAATCCAAAAACGTAAAACCAAGGAACTTCATTTGTTTTCTAAATCCATAAGATATTTAATTATATTAATAGTAATTTTCATTAATAATATTTTTTGTCATTACATGTTCTCTCCCTTTTTCCCACTATATAATTCATTTAGTTTTCCATCCTTACTCCTAACCATGATTTTAGTCATCACAAAGTGCAACTATCCAATAATAATGTTTGGTTTGATTCATTTTTCATATGATTTTTTGTGTTGTATTTATATTTTATATTTCTCCTATAAAAATATTTTACATAGAATTGATCTCATCTATGAATTCAATTTTCCTTCTAGACCACCTCTACCAGTCCGACATTGAGAGGATTCTTCTACCAGATGGATAGTCCACGCACCATGACCATAAAATTTGCGTATTGTTTAATAAGAATATTTTTACTATCCTAGAGTTTTCCATAATATGTGTTTTCCCATTTATTTTAAAGGATGAAAAATCTCAAAATTATCTAATTTTGTATATCCTTAATAATATCCCATTCTAATTTGACATTCATTTCTCTAAACTCTAAAAGTATGAAAGAATGATGGATGTTTAGTTTAAAAAAATATAAAAGGAGACCTTACACAAATTCGATCCCATATTCTACAAGTGTCATTATTGCATGAATTTGGAATTTTTTTATCACAATATATTATGTTGAAAATATTTTGGTATATAAAATGTTTCTAGTTAAAAATAAATGTTACTATCATTGGATATACTAGTTTAAGAAAAATTTATAGAAACCATACTTCTTCATAAACCATCATCCTGAGTTTTAGGTCTTTAAACTACATAAAAACTCATCCTCCAGATATGATTTGAAACTATATGGTCCATTTCCTTGATGTAATTCCTCAAAAATATCACATAATTATATGAGTCCCATGAATTTAAAATCATAATATCTTTTGTTGAAGAATTATGTCCTTTAATTTCAATACCCCATTGCCCTAGGAACATTACAATAAAATACTTTCAAAAAAATTAAATATTTTTTTCATAATACAATATCCCATATGTTCTTAATTTTATGTGGCCAAAACAATGTATCACATATTTTGGAATATCTATGAGGCCATAAAACAAGTAGTCTCATGATCATCATTTATCTATTCCCTAGAGAATAATAGAATCCCTTTCTAAATTTTCCATCCCAGTCGACATTTTAATTTCCCCCAATAGCCTACATGCCTTTTATCAATTTCTTATTCCTAGTCAATAATTAGTGCATGATAATGGTTCTAAAAGAGTGATCAAAATCTTATTGGAAAAAAATTCCTTTAATTAAAAACTTATTTTGTTCCCATATTTATATCTACATTCATCAATTAATTCAAAATGGAGTCCCCTAATGTGATGGTACAACACTCCAAAGGTCCTCCTCCCATTTAGGGTACAATACATGAATGATCAATTCCTATAATTTCGGAATGAACTACCCTATAATGATAGTGTAATGATCCAAATGATAACTTTTTTTCCATGGTTCAGGCCCTGGAGGAAGCATATCCTAAAATATTGTATTATAAAACATTTTTTTAACTTTTGTTGAGATCATACTCAACCCTTGTTCTACTCTCTATTGGGTTAGACTCTTACTGTCATACCATAAATTTCAAAACATTCCGATTACTATTGTTCAATTATAATACTCGTGGTGTTTAACCAGCAAGAATATTGTAGGTAGATTTTTCATAAAACTATTTTAATCATTCCAAAATAATTTACCCATCCTCATGGGTTTCCCTTAGGGTGATCGATACAAAATTTCATACATGACCCATCCAATCTTTTCTAAAACATTCATTTAATTTTATTGTTTTATACAATCTTTTATTTCATACCCCACAAAAGAAACATTTGGGATTATATATTTAGAGTTTATTATTTCATTAAAATGAATGAGAATTAGAAATAAAAATATATAATATATAAAAATGTAATACTTTTATTACCTGATAAAATGTGGATGGTCATCCATATATAGATGCCTCTAATTTTATAAATTTAGAACCATATAGATGTTTTTGAGTGGTTTTTTTGACCATGGAAATATTTTTTAAGATGATGTAATAATTTTATACAAACACTCAATATAAAAAATTCCTATTACTGTTAATACACATTTTACACCAAAACTTGATTCAAGGATTTCTCACCCCTTTAATCCGATTCTTGGGATTTTTCCAAGGACAACTCATATTTTCTCATTTTTAGTTGTACCTCATGGTTGTTGATGATATTTACATGGTATATATGATGGTCAACTACCAATGATCCCCTTCTTCTGGTCAATTGATTTTTTCAATCCACTTGTATATATGTCAGACCATCATAAATGGACCCATACATAGTAGGGTATAACATTTACCCCTCTAAATGATTCTTGTTGACAATGTTGTCCTCAATATGTTTATAGTGTGTACAATAGTCAACTCTTATGGTATCCATAAGATATGGCCAATGATGATTATATTTCATCCAGTCCATCCCTTGGACCGATGGTATGTTGGTGATGATTTTTTGAGCATTCCTCCTTTCCTTATACTATATCACCAAGTTCTATTTAGAGACATTTTATCATTTGTCAAATATCTCATTAGGATTGTGATTTTTCTCAAGGAAATTATCAAGTAATATTATAGTATGATCACCAGGAAGACCACTCTAAGGGTTTAGGTTGTATAATAATTTGAAAGAGCATCTCACCAACACCTTCCTATATAATATAAAACACGACTTTTACTCATTATATGAGTGAAATACCAATTTTTACTCATTTCATGAATGGAAACAATTATGGGACTATATTAGCCTCCTTATGGGTAGAGAGCTCGTCTGAGACATTCCCTTCAGCTGCCATGTCGACAGGTTCACCCACATCAGTAGAATGTGAATCAGTTGTTACATTGAAAATTCTATCCTTACAGGCATGACATATAATATTTTCTTATATAGCACACTAGGAACCTTCTCATAAAGAGGGTTCACTACCTAATCATATATTATGATGAGATAATATTTGTTTAGTGGAGGTTTTAATTAAAGTAAATTTAAGTGATAGTGAAGGGATGTTTTCATATATCATTCATATATCACATCGACATATCATTCCATCAGTGTGAATGGTGGATCTGGATGTTCTACAAAAATAGTTTTTGTGGTCTCTAGTATTGCGGCGATTATGGTGTGCATTGTAAGCCCTACCACATGCATTCCATTAGTATCAGTGGGAATCTATATAATAAACTTTAGTCAATCTTCTGCGTGATGCATTGAGAATTTGAAAATAAAATATAGAACATAGTATGGAATATAAAAACAAACATTCTCACTAAAAAGGATATATTCACAGTTTACCTCATCATCCATATGAAAAGATTATTTTCAATTCAGTGGAATACTATCATCATCTATATATAGTGATTCCCCAATAAAATTTAGAGATGATTAGTCTTCTATAACATTAGACACAAAGGATGTCCATTATCCAACCTAAGAGCACACTATAGGTTTTTATCTTGCGTCTCATTACATGATAACATTTACCTAGATCATTGTATACCATATTACGAGTTATGATGTTCAAAAAATAATATTGATACACAATTCATGAATATAAACGCATCAAAAAGTTCTCTCTTGATTTTTTTTATATGGAGCCACCGTTCTAATAATTGATGATTATTTTACCCATATAATTATTCCATGAGAATCTTTATCATAAAATTTACTTGGGTTTTACAACTGGACTATCACATCACTTTTCAATATCGAACCTCTATGGCCTCCAAGAGGTGTTCAGTTAATCATTCAGTTCATGTGATTATTAAATGTATCACCATTACTACATGAATGTACCATTTCCTCTAGATCTAAAATATATTTTATCCTTTAAATATAATATTCCAAATTAAAATATTTTCAATCCTATACAAGAATATGTAAATACATGGTGTTACGGTTTTTCCCATTGTTTCTACCTTGTGAAGGGTCACTCCATTATATACAACTACTTCCAAAACATTGGGAAAATAGTGTCTATCATCACCAAGGTGGAATACTGAATGAGATTACATAAAACCTATCCAAATATCACTACATAAAACCAAATAATATTATCCATTCATCCAAACCAATTTATAGGTAATATTTTCTCCAAAAAAGGAATCATACCCTAAGGTAATTCTCTAATGAGGATGATGTTCCCTTAGAGCTCCATCTATGGCTGGTTCATCTTCCAATTTATGTCCCATTATTAGTTGGTGTAAACCCCAAAATGTGAACATCTTCTACTTCAAAACCATTTAGCTTACTCTAGTGTATCACTAAAAAACGTTCCTTTGAAACACTACCCCATTATAAACATATGTCGTTCTTTTGGTGTACTCATAATGTATTGTACTCTAAGAGTGTACTATCATAATATCAAAATTCTTATTATTACATATTGATATATCAGGAACCAAAAATATTGAACCACCATTGGATGTTGTCCATGGATATTTTTTTATATATCCTTTATTTCAGTTACTTGAGGTAGTGAAATTGTTGTGTGAATAATAATTGGTCCTAAGACTTGCATTTAATGTTTCCACCAATGTGCATTATCAACAACCCACCCATGAAGGACTCTAGAAATGATGTCTACAAAATTCTAACCTAGTAATCATTGACAATAACTCTCATTCACCGTATGAATAGGTCGAAGTAGAATTATTTGCGAGACTTGAAAGTAGTGATAACCCCAATTTGATAAATTCTCAGTGTCCCACAAATTTTAATATTAATAATAGATAGAATAAATCAATATTGTGGGACTTATACTAGATTTGTACAGTCATAATAATTAATGTGTACTGAATACAAACAATATCGGTATTAGAGTGCGCCCCAGACATGCTTTGGTAAGTATCCTCTGTGTATATACTTTAAAGCATCAAATATATTTGTTTGAAATGGGACATCTATCTTTCACTAATAACCATGTATCAGTAATTCTTCCCATGTGTGGTTACATAAAATAACACCAATGTTGGAATCCAAAACATGTATTATTAAACCATTGAGGAAGTCAACTATGAATTATACAACATTGATTTCTAATAAATCTTAGATCTATGTTTTAAATCATCAATAATCATACCAACCATATACTAAGAAGACTTAATAGGATCTGATCTATCCATATGAATTTATTCTATACAACTATTTCACTGTCCCCAACTTCTAATCCATCATAATTTAATATTAAACAATTAAAACCATGTCATTAATAGGGTTTCTAATTAATTTTCATGTTCCCTCCCATCATCTCTAGGAAACAATACCACCAACAACGAGTCCAATAAAGGGAGTTTAATTTTTTTTATCCTAGGTGTTCATCACATGAATTTACTCATCATACATTCCACTTGAGATAAGTATTACACTGATAATATTGTGGTCCCACATAATTATTTCCACTTCACCATAATGGAGGAGGAATGTTTTGCCATTACTAGTTCATCTAAAAAATAGATATAGTAAAATCATTAATTTGGGGTAGAAATCGAATTTTAAAAACCGTAACACCATGTAAAATCCATAATTTATCAAAATATCACCAAATAGAATTTATATCTGGAGAACCCAAAATGTGTATTTCTATTAAAAATTCATGTCCCCCTAGGGTTCAAGTCCTAATATTTATTCTACACATCATTGTTTTCCAGTACTCTAGGCTAGAATATTATTATTTAGTAATGAATAGATACATCAACTGATTGCTGATAATAATTGATGGATTTTGTTAGATTCTTGATATTGAAGGATTTAATTAATCTTTTATCCATAATAGTGTGGCTAGTAGTATAAATGTTTAACTACATGTATCCAAATAAATATTATAACCCTTTTCATAGAGAATCAATATTAGAAATTGAGATGGAAACATCTTCCAAAATCCCAATTGTTTATATAGATATCTTACTGGAGATAAGATATATTATTTTCTTTTCCATAAACATATCTATAAGGGAATTTTTTAGTGATTGAGATCCTATTATTGATATGATCAACAATTTCATTGTAATTTTATTCTTTATATACACATTTGTTTCAAAAAATTTAGTATTTATTTTGTGAGATCTATAAAAAAATTAGTAATTTAGTACATGTATGATTTCATTGTGAAACATCCATTGTACTTATTCGGGATGATTTTTTTGGGAGGGTATTCTTTTTTACAATTGTTCTCTTGGAATTATAACTCATGGAAACTATATCTCCAATTTCATCTTGTGTATGTGGGTTCAATGAAGATAAAATAGAACAAGATAAAAAAATTTACCTCACAATAATTTCCCACATAGACAATTTCCTTGATATGAGAAAATATTATCAGTATCAGTAAAGACCTATTAGTCCCAATATTGGAGTGTTGTATAAATAAAGGTCAATGGTTTATATATTTTCATTAATGGTGATGAAAAATACCAAAATTTCACCATTATTCGTACATTTTTCTCCTCTTCAAACACATTGAATAAAATTTTGAGGAATGAATTTTTTGGAACTATAATATTAATTTGAGAATTATAATGATTGAATTACTGGAGGGGAAATTCTGGATAAAATTACATAATCATGCTAAACATTAATATTGTTAATTTAGAAACAAAAGTATTAATGATATAGCACTTTCCACACAAACATGAAGATGCTTGAGTCCATGTCTAGAGGCTATGTGTGAGTCCATAGTTTCATGATCATGAAAAATTTATATAATATTACACAAATCCCAATCATCAGGCCTACAAATACCTCATCCTCTCCCCATTTTAGGCATCAAATCTTTGATATTATGATGGTGAAAATATTACCCATGAAATATATACATCCATACATTTACACAGTCCATAATGCCCTTCAAATAAAAAATTTGAGAATATAATTTGTATTTTTTAGGAACATCCAAAATTTTATTTTAGTCTCATTTATTTTTTCTCTCACAACTTATATATAGGAAGAAACCACACCACATAAAGAATAATCATTAATAAAAGTCATGGTTTCATAAATGTCCCAGCTTGTGTGAAAACCAAAACATGGAGATCCACGTAAATTAATCAATTTAACAAAAATAATATCTCATAAGTTGAGGCATTCGGTGTCTTACACTAATTTTATATATATTTTACTTGTGAATAATACACATGTATGGTTATTGTTGTCATCCATAGTCACCAGGTCCTTTATAAAAAGATTGAGTTTCATAGTATTGTTTCCAATTTCTCTAATTTATAGAGGTCTTATTATACATACACATTTTACCATGAATGGTATTGGGAAAATTTATGATACATCATTCTAAGAATAGGTCGGGCATCAAATATACATGTGTAATCTCAACACATATTCTATATGAAACCATGTAGCACTTCGTGCCTCTTATTCGGTGAAGTCCAAAACCGTGTGATCTTTGATTCTCTAACATTGTTTCCTAATTCAAGGTAAAATTATTCACATAGATAAAAACCAACATTTACTCCACATTTTATCCCTTTATGTTTCCACTTTTATAGATGAATCCCCTAAAATTCATGAATCTAGACTACGTGGACTTGTCCAGAAAAATGAATTTTAACAATACAACTCAAATTAAGTTAGTTTTTATCTAAATTCTAGTGGGATTTGTGGGAATGCTCTATAACATTCCAAGTATTAGTATATACCATTCCATTAAATAAACATTATTCATTCAATAGCTTGATTCACACAAAACTCCAAACTAAAATGTCTCACATAATATAAGATAAAAAATATTTAGAAGAAATGGGAATAATAATGCCTCTAATGAATAAAAAGTTGTTACTCAACGTAAACTACATACAGTTTGATGTTAAATAATTAATATGATTTATGATTAAAAGGAATATTTTTCAAAATTAACTTTTATATTTTGAAGTGGGAAATATGAATTTGAACACATTTAAAATATTATTATTTTATAACTAATATATTAACATTTATTTAATTATAAATTAATTAGAAATAATATTAATAACCCTCATTGTTTAAAAATATAATTTGTAAATAAACTATTTTCACATTATATATTATATTTACATTAATTTTTTTTATTTTTAGATTTTGACTTTTTTATGATGAAATAATTTTTTCAAATCAAAATTTAAAATTATGTATTTGGTGAATTTTTGAGATTTGTTTAAGATAATTGTTTGTTATATGAATAGTGAAAAAATAGGATTTTGTTATTATTGTACCTTTTTTGGAACTATCCATACACAAAAATAAAATACTTTTTTGAACCCTTTTATTATATTAATAATATATACACCATTATAAAATAAACATTTTGAATTTAAAAAACCAACATTTAACATTTTGGAGACACAATTGATATTTTAATCCAATAAGTGGTTGCATTAAATTATATGAAAAAGTAGTAATATCACATAATGAAATAAATTAAAATAGATTTTAAATTATATATCATAATTTTCAATATATGAAATTAATAAAATTTACCTTTATGTAATTAAATTTTGATTAATATGATTAACATTAATTTCCTTGATAATGATGGATGTCTTATTTTAAAAAAGTTATTTTATTATTGTAGATTTATTTTAATCTAAAAAATAATAATGATAAATTTGATAAATTGAATTTGATTTTTTTATTATTCATATATAAAAATATATTATCATTCCTTTTATTAGAAATTTATTCTATATATTGTTCGAAACACTTAATCATATAGGGAACATTTTTATTTAAAAAAATATATATGAAAATTGTTTATATTCTAAGTAATGTTTATATTATTTTAAAATTGATTTATATTTTATAGAGATTATATTTTTATTCAAATATTTCTTGTAAATAATTTTAAATATTTCTTTTTAATAAAAAATAAATTAATTTGGTAAAAACTATATTCCATGTTAAAAAAGAAAAATGTAAAATATAACGATCATGTGGTAAAATGATTGAAATGTGTATAAAACATTTGTCTAAGTGTGTGGTAGAGTCTCTAAAACCCCTATATCACCCATATATCAATATTTATCACATTTTATTCATGAAACTATGAATATATTTGTTCCTTTATTAATAATGAAATGGGTATTTTCAGAAGTTCTATTTTCTTCCCTTATTAATGGTGATCACTTACACAACATTTATTCACACATTCAAAAGCCTTATATATACCAAAATAGTAAATTATTATCTTTGAATCTTCAATTAAAATATCCTATAATCCATTTGTATCCAATAATAGAAAATAGAAGGATTCTTTATGTTTTTCTTACAAGAGAACATCCAATGTGAGATGAAATGTTCTCAATCTATCTCTTTTATTAATTTCTTCCTTTACCCTCTAAAATATATTTTATAAATTAAATTATGATAAAAATGTATTAATAATATAAATAAGTTTTATTCAAGTCACACAATATAATTATTTTACCTTCATCTAATTCCCCATTAAAAAAATAATGCGTCTTCTTGTGTACTCACATATTACTGTCTCAATGAATGATGTGTTCTATTTTTTCATAACACCAATTCATGGATGATATGAAAGAGTGAGTTAATGAAAAATATAATCATCCAACCATTATTAACATTCTAAATTGATAATTTTTTAATTTTTATGTACACTATACCTATAAATGAAATGAAAGTATTAACTGTATGTATGCGAAGAGTACCTCTAACATGAAACATCATAATTCCATTTCCATTATATTATATTAGAGATAGGTTTAAAAATCTATTTAATTTAAAAAATGATATATTTGAAACTATAAATATTATTTATAAATAATACTTTACATTATTTATAGTATATTAACAATATATAGTTATTTTAAACTTTACCTCTCTAAATGTAAAAATCGAGGAACCATACATAATTTGAGTAATTTTTTGGAAAATATAATAAAAAATATAATTTTATTATTTAATTAATAATAGAAATAAAATAACATAATTATGGAATTTATTGGGATATTTTACCATGAATTTTGTCATGGTAAATAAATTGAGGGTGTTTAATAAAAATCTACTGAACCACCTCGAGTGTCAACCAAAAGAGAAAAATATTTAAAAAATAAATAATAATGATGATTACTAAATATTAAAATAAAAAAATAAATGGAAAATATTCTTATGAAATTTTTTAATAAACATAATTTTTTTTTATTAGTGATGTTAGGAGAACAATCTGAACAAATCAAGACCTAAGGTAATGATTATTATTCAAAATTATAAATTCAATCCAAAATGTTTGTTAATGTGCAAAAATATTTATTTTATATAGTGAATCGAATTCCCAATTGACCTCATGTATATTAAATATCAATCATTTTTGGATATTGGAATTTGAACATCACAGTAACCCCATTATTTATAATGTTACCAATACCATAATGGATTTCTATATAAAAATATTATTCACTGATATGTATTTTATTATAGGCACATGTCATGATCCGTACACTACGATCTCATGAAGAAAACACAATATTTACAAATTTGGTTTCGATAAAAAAAATCAGGCAATGTTAACGATATATAATTAAAACAACAATATCTAAAATTTATTCACATAAAACCCAATACAGTTTAGGTTTAGATATTTAGGGAATTAAAAATACACTTAACATAATAAAACTCGAATCATTATAACCAAATGATATATATTTTTTCTAATTATAAATAGATTATTATTTTTCCACAACAAGACCTCAATCATATCCCAAACAATTACCCCAATTAATACCCTTCTGTACATATATTACACAATAACATTTTATAAAACCTTGGGAAATAAAAACGTTGTGAAGGGTGAGATCGTATTTTTATTAAGGGTAAACATATGGGATATCAATCTATGATCATATTAAATCATAAATTAGTCATAATGGTATGTGATAAAATCAATGTTCATGAGAATAAAACATGATAATCACTACCCATAAAAACATGGATCATATAACATGAGTCACAAACTGAATAATTAACATAAAACAAGATTAAAATTATTATTTAAAATCAAACCATATGAAATCAATCTTATTCAAAAGAACCATTATAACACATATTTTAAATGGGAATATTGAGTTGGTATATTGCAGAATATTTATTTTATAATGGAATCACCAAAATATGATAATTAAAAATTCCCATAAGAGTAACTTCCATCCAGTTAAATATATAATCACCTTGGTGTTACTAATACTAGAAAAATTTAATCATCTCTTGGGATTAACTTGTATTTAGCATCTAGATTCATAATTCTGAATGAATTAGAGAGTTATATTAGGCTGACCCATCATCATTTGAAATATCAGTCCCACATATCATAAGAAATAATTTATATGAACCATAACATGAATAAATTAAATTGATATTTGATTCGATAATGAAACAAAAAAAATTCCCTTCAGAAATTAATTTACTTCTGGGAAAGAAAGGGTTTATTAATGATTTAATCATCACCTAACTGAACCATTGGAATATATTTTTCTTCATAGAATCATCCTTAAAATTCATCGTTATTAGACATCATGAGAGAGAACATGGATGGAATCACTATATCATATCACTAGTGGTATATAAAAATATTTAAAGAATTTTTACATTGATGAGAAAATCATGTAAATTTTAATTTGAATATTTCATTGAAAGTAATGAAAATATCATTTTATTTTAACCATTAAAAAGAAAAAAATAACAAAATATTTATAAAATGATTTTATTTAAAAAAAAGAATATTTTTTTTAATGATTCATTATAAAAATTCTGATCACAATGGAGGGAAAATTCATTCATGACATATAAATTTAAAGAAAGAATTATTTTCCAGACATTAAACCAATTCAAAATCATCATTTTTAATATTTTTTATATAAACATTTTTTAACCATTATTATTAAAGTCAATGTTTGTTAAAGTAAGCAATTTAAAAAACATACTATATATTTATAAAATTCCAAATATTAATTCCACGCGATTAGACATGGAAAAAAAATAAATCAATGAGGAAAAAAGTTCATCTTAAAAAATCCTTTTCGATCATTTTAATTTCCAAAGAGAAGAAAACGTTACCCTTACGAGAAAAGATAATGGGATTGTAAAAAAACCCTTACTGGTTTAAAAACATTTGAATAATAATTCCCTATAAAGATAAAAAATAACAGAGAACAATAAATACCATCAATATGAAATGTTTTATTATATAAAATTTAAATTTAGAAGTATATACACTATTTTACAACAAATTGGAGTATAACATGAAGTAGGTATTTCTAAAACAATAGTTAGACAAAAAAACCCAATCATTTTTTGAAATCATTTATTCAAGACATTAAAAAATTGGGAAATGTATATGGATATTTAAATCTACATATTTATATTTATAAATACAATAAATGAAATTGGTGTTCATTATATACACCATAAAAATAAAACATGTGTTGAATACGTTAAAATTTTCAAAAAAATAAATGTGAAATAAGAAACCATTAACTTAAGTACTGAATTGATTTATATGTTCTCTAAATATCACATATAATAAATTTAGATTTATTGTACAGAAATTCCAAAACAATATTCATACATATCAAATTATATATGATTCACTTGTAACTTATTGTAACAAATTTATTTGTAGCTCTTCATTTTAACCATTATTTTGGGAGTAAACTATTCTATTTTTCAAGCATGTTTTCGTACAATACTAATATTCCTTCATAACTGGTAATGGTTTCATCATATTTAGAATCCTAAGAATGCCATCAGTATCATATTTATTAGTTTGATACAATTTTTTAACCATAAATATAAGGCTGTAATGATAAATGAATTACATTATATCATGGAGATAAAAGCCTTTAGGTATGCACATGTGATGCTTTCACGGTTTCATCGATGGAAAGCACAAAAGGTAAATCATAAATCCCTATTATATAATATTAAATATATCTTATATATTTATAAAATTTATCATTACCATGTAACGATTAAATTGAAAATGAATCACAATCCATCATAGAGGTTGTGGTCCATATATATATGCGATCAATGAAGCAAACCAGAATTAATATGAGAGTTAGAAAGTATTATATAATTTAACATTAAAAAATCATAAAAAATCTATAAAAATAATATAAAATAACTAAATACATCTATATAACCAACTATGGAAATAAGTGATAAGAAGATTCATTTGTTGATCATCGATACCATTGTTCATATATAAGCATGATGATGTTTTCATTATCTATTGGGATCGATTATAAATAGATAATTATTGTTATATTAAGATTATAAAATTTATATAATATAATTTTAGTTATTTAAATATATTAATATGGTTAAATAAAATTTTGTGGACGTAGATGAATAATTAAATTAAAAATTATTTTGTGAAGGCTATTACCTATTCTTTAAAAAACATCATCTGGAATAATTTTTAATAACTATTGGGATTTTATTTTGTGTATAAAAAACCATCTATAATGTGTATATATATTTATAGAAAATTTATGAATAGTTTTTTTCAAAATTACCATTTAAGGAATGTGTTTAGAAGAGTGTTAAAGTGGTTCCAATTTATTGGTGAGGTGGGTGTAAATATTATAATTTCTGAAAATATTTGTATATAATAGGTTCCCAAATACAATAAAATGGATCCAATGTACAATATATTCAAATATAATCTGATTAATTTCTATATAAATTTTACCAATAATAATATGACATGCTTACAGTGCATTTTAACCGTATATATTAGTTTAACCCATTCATTTTGATTTGTAACCTTAAATGTGGTGAAAAATGAAATAGTCATTGAGGGTAAAAATATTATACTAAAATGGTTAGTTGATAATAATTTTAAAATGTATAATATTATTTATTATTTACAAGTCACATGAAAAAAGATAAGATTTTAGGCTTTATAAAATAAATAAATTAAATATTATTTACTATTAATATCCTAGAAGTCATATTCTAGGTGATTGTCATATTTTTAATTAAAAACAACAATATTATTCATGAGTTATAACTTTAATACTTTAATAATTAATTTACATTTATTTTGGTATATAAATATAAAAAAATACTATGATTTATCCAAAAAATATCTCCTTTAATATTTAATAAATATTTTCAATAATATTTCACGTTATCCAAAATGAGTTGAATCAGGATGGTTTATCATTTTAGGTAATAATACCATTTCTAAAAATTTAACAAACTATAATTTTTAGTAATAAATTATTTATTTATAGAATAATCATGTTCATCAATTCAGAACATTATTTTATTCTTATGAAAATATTTTACAACTATTAAAATAATGTGACTAACATTTTGTACTTATTTTATAAATAAAATACTAGAAAGATCATAATCACAAGAATATACAGACACATGGTCATATTTAAGAATATATTACAATTATTTATTAAATAAAAAAATATTAAATTAGCTTGAACTATGTTTTTCAAAGATTTAAAATCATTTTACAATAATTTTAAAAAATATTATCCCATAATACACCTTACTGAGGTGTTACAATTTTATGATTTCTACTATTAATTATGAAGAAAAATAATGTTCAACTTATTAATTAATATTAATAAGCTTTTTTCAAAATATAGAATCAGTATTACATTATAAAATTCATCTAATTTTCAAAAATCAATTTTAATGTTCGTTCATTAAACATATACAAACCATTTTCTAGAAAATGAATTTTTAATCATAAAAATGATTTTATTATCTCTTTTTTCCCAGTAAAAAATCCTTATATAAATATTAATACATTTTTTGAATAAAGTATATATAATATTAACTAAAATAACTCTTTTATATTTAGTAGTAAAAATTACCATGATAAAAATACTGTGTGCACAAAAAATGCCTTTCAATTTTTTTTTACCTTTACTTGATATAATATTTAATTATAACTAATTGATAATTGATGAATGAATTATTTTTAAAATCAATAAATTAAATAAACATATATTTCATCAAAATAATTTTTCATTAGTGTTGATGATGTGTATTATAGAAAAATACAACACTTTAAAAAATTGATCTTTTATCATAAAAAATTATTATATTTATCATTCGAAATCGAGTAAACATTTCCCAAAAAATTTAACAATAATTATTCATGTAGGAAAAAGTTTATACATTACTTTCATAATTTACATAATAATATTCAAACTCCCTAACCTAAGAGTGAGGTAAATATATTTACATTTAAATAATAATATTTATATATTATATCATAGTTCATTTATGATTAGTGTTACGTGTGGTATGTCCTATCAATCATAATATTTATTTTACAATAAAATACATTCTTTGGAATATAAGTCTTATAGTAATAAAACCTTATTTAGCTTTTTTGGTTTATATATTTCACGTGTATTTATATTATCATATTTTTTTAATAGAATCTGTAGGATATACAAATCCTTCACAAGTTCAACCATTATTTGATTTTCAATTTGAAAGAAAACAATGATGAATTTTTTTTGGAAACTCATTTCTCATTCATTGAGTTATGATTTTACTTCTTAAAATTATTACATATATGTTGGTTAAATTTTTATTTTTTTCTTTATTTTTTATTTTCACTTTATTTGTTGATTTATATTATTACCACTAAATCCCCTTTCAAAATATCACATTCATTATAAATTATAATATATAGAATGTATTTTTTTAACTCTAATTTCATTTAGTTTAGTTCATATTAACTTCATTGGAAAAAATATTCAGATTTCTCTAAATTATTATATCTATTATTTTATATGTTATCTCTTATTTTCTCTCCTGAGAAAAAGTTGTTTTAAAAAAAATACATGCTCCATAAATATAATTATACTAAATGTAGTTTTTTATGTAATAGTTTATTCAATTTTAAATAATATTTTCCATTTGTTAATTTTTTTATTTAACTTAAAAAATTCCTTTATAATTTTGAAACCGAAATTTCTGGTTACCCATGTCACATTACTATTATCCATTACACCAATATAAAAGAAAAATTTTACTACCACTTTATATGATTTTCTTTTTCATAAAATGTGTTAAAAAAATTTAAAATATTATCCATCCTTTTAAAAAAAATATTATCTTAAACCCTACATTATCGGTGTAAATTCATTAAGAACTTTTAATTATAAATTATTCTAGATTTCTTTTACCAATGTGATTTTTCAAAATGATCTCACTTTCCCTTTTTAAAATATATATTACCTTTCAAATATCTATAATTGATATTTATTTTTAGAAGGTAATTATTATTAATTTTATCACATAATCATTTCAAAATTGATTTTCAAAGTGATCGTGAAGTCATCATTTTTTCTAAATATAAAATAATTTTCTATATCACATTCAAAAATTCACATCAATTTTTTACATTATCTCAATATAATTTATTTCTTCTGATTTTTATTCACAAATAACTATCTAAATAGTAATATATAGTAATATATTTATGTGGTTGAATTTTTGTTATCACCTATTAAGATAATTGATGTAATTTTGGTGATACCATATAGAAATGATTCTAATCCCAGTTTTCATTCCATTTGTTATTTTTGATGTGAGAATAGTTGTTTACAACAAGCTATCATATGTAAGATTTCAGGATTGGTGTGATCCTATAATATCCACAAAAACATTGTTATGTTTTTTGTCATATGATATATGAATGTTGTTTGTGGACATGATAATTGTTTTCATTGTTCACATGATGATGCGTATACATGGTTGAATGTTATTTGGATCACATGATGATTTGTGGAAATTAACATTCATATCATTATTCACATTATAGTTTTTTGGAAATTATCGCAAATAGATTTTTTGACATAATGGTTTGGGTAAATTATTTCATATATAGTTTTCCATATTATTATAATTGGACATGACCATGATTTCCTTTGATAGAAAGATTGTTCATGACCAAAAGATCACTTAACATTTTTCAAAAATTTATGATTTCTTATACGTGTTCATATTCCATGTTCTGATGTTATATTTTTATTTTATTCTCTATTGATCATGTTTATTATATGATGTTCCCACTCGCTTTTTCCTTAGTATATGATTAATCATTAAATATTACATTTTCCTCTAAAAGGACTAATGTACATCTTTTGTTATTTCATGTTATTTTTATAAGACATTTCACAAATGATCATGTTTTCTTATATAATTACTATCAAACCCTAGATGAAATGTTGGTAAGGATTACCTTACTGAGTGTTTGATCTCCCCACATTCTTAAGTTTCCCATAAATTAGTTATGAAGTTATGTATAAATTATAGACGTTTATAATGGATTCAAGGGTGTTATGATTATGGAAAATTTATCATAATTATCATTAAAATTTTACTTATATATTTGATGGAAAATATAATAACCAATCAATTATTAGTTACTTTTACTATTTTTGGAGTCATAATTTTTAACATATGAAAATGAAGTAAAAAATTTATGATTGGTTTATCTCACTTTATTTCAATGATAATGTTTGTCGAAATAATTTTTACCATGACATATGAGTGTCTCGGTCTAGAGATGTTCAATTTATATGAGTGGTATTTTTTGGGGATAAGTTTTTTTTTATTTTGGGATTTTTATGAGATATAAATAGTGAAATACCATTTTAAATGTCTATGTAAAGGATAAAATACCTAGATTTTGGAAATATATTAATATCATTGTTTTTAAGGAAATAAATTCCCTATATGAATACTGAAATGTGGATGACGATGTGTAATAGATGCAATGAGGTGAAATCAACCAGAAAATAGTCAGTTGATTATCAATTCAGACTTCATTTAGTGAATGATGAGTGGGACTAATATATAAAATATTTACAACAAAATTCTTGTGGAAATGATGTGGTAACTAAAAAGCACTCTATGATCCATTATGAAGGATAGTAATTGGAATTTCATGATTTAAAATAACACTAGTTAGTTTAGAACCTAATTTTGAAAAAGTTTATGGGATAACTAGTTTAAACTAATGGAGTAGCAAGTTTACGAATTGATATCATAGTAAAACTAAATTTTTCATAGGTTTAAGTGATTTTTCCATTATTGAATACATCATATGAGTGTGTTTTAAAATTAAAATGATCAATTAATTTGTATTTATATTATTTTACCATAATATTGTTTCTTTTATTATTATTTTTAAATTTGATCCAGAAATGAACATATAGAATATTTGACTCTAAAAACACCTATGAATTAGTTAAGTGGGATAATTAGAATAAATGGTTGAGAATATAAATTTATTCTTAAATTACTGGAAAAGATATGGTATCTAGACTTACCAAATAATGTTAGTTTGATTCCAATATATATTTATATATTAATTCGGGAATATATTTTATATACCATTGGATATTTTAATTAATATTTAATAATTAAAATTTCATGGATACAATTTTTCTAGGTTGGGGGGAGAATAAAACACCGTAATATTTTATCATACAACTTTCCATTAAATAAATATATTATGTTCAATATCATGTTCCACACAAAATACTAAAATAAAACAAGTGAAAACATATTTTATGAAAAATATTAATAAATAATATGAATAAAAAACATATAGAAAAAATTAATTGTCAACTAAAATTTCTCATATTTAGATGTTAAAAAATTAATATTGTATAAAATTTAAAAAATGACTATACAATCATGAATAACTATTCATAGTGTCTTATAATAAATATAGAACATATAAAAAATTACTATATATGAACCAATATATTAAAAATATTTTATTTAGAAATTGATATGAAATAATACTAAAAACACATAATGTTTGAAATTAATTTTTTTCCAGAAAATTATTTTTTATTTATATATTTAAAAAAAATTTAAATGATAAATTTATCAATTTTTTTACATTAATTATCAAAAATAATCATCATTTTTTAATTTATAATGTCTTATTTACATTTTGGTTAATTTTATATATTTTTATGATAATTAATATTTCTGTTAATAATGTAAAACATTGATTTTGATAACACAATAACTTTTTTGAAATTATCATAAAATTAAAATGAATTAAATGTTCTTTAAACCTTATTTTATATAAATATGTAATAAATATTTAAATATACTATTATTTATATATAAAACCCATGTATAACATTTTGGAATCTTAAATAATATTTTACTATAAAAAATAATATTATTTCCATATATGAAAATTATTGATTCATCACCTATAGAAAATAAATAAATAAAATTTATTCAATATTTTTTATAACCATGTTCATACTATTTAATTAGTTCAATTTTATTTTCATTAAAAAAATTATGAGTTAAAATATCAAGATACTTCCCACGATAATAATGAAAGTGTTATTTTTAAATAATTGTTTAATTAATGTTCATAATATTTTATCAAATAATATTAATTTAAATATTTTAGATATATAATTTTATTTTATTATTAAACATTTACAAAAAAATATTATCACTCATTTATATTGTAATATGTTTTATGTAATATTGTTGGTCTGAGTATTTTTCTCAAAGGGGAGGGGTGAATTGAGTAACTATTAAAAATTTATGTTAAAAGAATATTATTTTCTAAAGAAATGGTTTCCTCAAAAATATATACAGCCCTATTAATCTTGGATATAATGTTATAAGAGTTTGACTTTTTAAACTGCTTCTTAGAAGATTGATTGATTCTCAGTAATCTTAATTTGTATTATTAATATTACTTTTTAAGTTATCATACTAATACAAACAAGTTATAACCTCATTCAAAGACTAACTATCAAAGTGAAATTGGTGATTTCTGGATTATGCAATAAAGCAGAAAAACAGAGAATACTAAATTTAAACAGCACAATGGATATGAAACATGTGGATGAGTCTCAAGACGAGACCTAATCCACTCCACTTGGTGATAACCTGCCACCAAGCTGTTTATATAAATAAACATTGATCCACACCCAGGATCGGGGATAACAATAGTGCACAGACTGTCCAGGTCAAACAAAAACCTCTTCCACAGTTTTCTTGGGAATGAAAAAATAATAACGAGGCCACACAGGGACCTCTTACATAGTTTTTTGTGGGTAAACAAATGTATTAAGATTTAGGTGTGTGGATTTCAGTATCCTACAGTTCAACTCAGGAGTCAGTGTGTGTCAAAACAGACAGGGGCACACACTTCTCATAATGTAAATAAAATGATGGTATCAGTCGAGGAAGAATATAGATATGAGGTTATAATTATCTTGTGTGATGTCAATACAGCTCTAGTCTTCGTTCGATTGAAGCAGATGAAGCTTTGGGTCCTTCGTTGGATGTTGTGTGAAAAACAGAGTGTCGCGATTCAGTTTGTGTGCTTCATGAGTTTTGATAATGTGAAGATGTTGTGTGGATTCTAGTGTACTTTGTATGTTCTTCACCATATTCGGATTGTATGCATATAAAAATGATTTATTTTGAAAATCTTGCACTATGTTCTTTGCAGCCATGCTCATAGCCTTGTTTTTCGTTCAGTATTGCTATTTGTTGTTCTTGGGCACACTTCACTCTTTATCTTCGAATGTATGAGTTTTAGCCGACATGTTCCATGTGATCTGTACCTCGTACCTCGTACTGTATCTTTAAATAAGAAGTAATTATGACAGTGCATTAAAGGCATCAAATATGACAGTTTGAAATTTAATATTAAGATGAAAAAATAGATTAACATACGGTGTCACTGTAAGGTATGAAAACGATGTCTCCTTCACATGGTGCCTAGACTGATCATTTTTTCTGAGTGTCATGGTGTCTCATTTACAGTGTCATGTTCACGTTGTCTTTTTCATGTTTTCTTGCATCATGGTGTCTTGTTTACGGTGTCTTTCTTCATGCTGTCTTGTTTACCTTGTCTTTATTCACGGTGTCTTTTTTACAGTGTCTTGCTTATGATTTTTGGCTTCACAGCATCCTATTTACGGTGTCTTTCTTACGGTGTCTGGTTTACATTGTCTGGTTTATAGTTTCTTTCTTGACGATGTCTTGCTTCACGATGTCTTGCTTCACGGTGTCTTACTTCACGGTGTCTTGATTCACAGTGTCTTGCTTCACGATGTCTAGTTTACGGTGTCTTGTACTTTGGAAAATAAATATATTCAGACTTAAACAGGGATATTCATGAAATTGAGTGAGCTTAAACATTATAAAGAATTATAAAACATATAACATAAATACACATGATTGGAAATATTTTATTAGAGTTAACTAGCTTAAATAAGATTTATGATCAATAAAAATTGATTAATACATGAGGAGTCCAAACATCTCCCCCTTTTGATGATCACTAATCATGTATAGTTAATATGTAAATTGGATGCAACAATAGAGAAAATAACAAACAGAAACTTCTACCCCTTTTTGGATTATCGAAATGTTGAATGAAGAGAGGGAAAACACAACACATTCCATTAAGTGTAAATAGAGTTTCATACGAAATAAAGGAGAAATAAAAAAACAATTGAATTCTCATAAAAACAGAGTAAGAACCGGTCTTTGTCAGGGATTGGCCTTCTCTTTTCCTTTATCAACAGTAGAAGATGATGGCAGGGACATGGTAGATAAATAGGGAAACATGAAACCTTGAAAGACTAACGAAGCCATGGTAGGAGCAGTAGACGATCTAGGCATTTGCTGATCATGAATCGCAGACCAGATCTGACTGAGAGCTTGGAGAACAAACATGGTGGTTAAGGATAAGGTAGTGGTGAAGGTAGGCAGCCCAGGTCTAAGAGGTGCAGCCACCGGAGAAACAATTGTTGTACTCTGATCATGAAGATAAGGTCTCAGGAGTTTGATGAAGTTTGCAGTAATATCTCCACCATACTGTGTGGCTTTGTGAAAGTCAACTTTTTTCCATAAATTTGTACAACAATCGGGTAAACATGGTTAGCTTTTGTACTTCGGTGTTGAAGGCTTGAGTCAGAGGGGGAATTATCGGATTCGCTACAAGGTATTTGTAGTGGTTGGTCATATCATTCTTGGAGAAAATTCGGTTGAAATAGAAGTATACTTTATATAAATCTCCTGCTAGGCATCATTTGAAATCTTAGAGTGAAATTGTAAAAGGTCAATAAATATGTCACTATTCTTGAAAACTTTAGATAAATAAGCCACATTAAAGCCGATGAAAACATTCTAGAGCTCTTCTTTGACTATATATTTGAGCAAATTACTATCCATGAATGGTTTATAGGATTGAATAGAGGTGTTAGAAGCATTGAATGCTATTGTCAGAGATTTGAGTTGATTTAGTACCATTTTAAGATAACCAGTGTACTCATCAGTGAGTTTATTAATGTTCTGTAAAAGCTCTCTCATCTTATTCAACATCCGTTTGTGGCATTCCACAACCTTTTCATCGAAGGATACCAGATAAGGATGAATCTGACACACAACATCTCAATTGATTTGAGAAACAATGGGTGCTAGAGGAGCAATAACATGCTCTGATCTCGAATACAACACTTTCTACATGTCTGCAACCAGGATTCTCAGGGTTGTGACTTCATTACTGAGCAGCTTATTTTCATCTCATATGTATTGAATATCATGGCGAGTCATAGGTTTTATTTTCCAAATAATATATTTCAATAATAGTTTGGAATCTCTCTCAATAGCATTTTTCACAAGACCAGGTTGGGAGTTCATTGTTTCTCAACTCCAGATAAGAAAGTATTTCCAAAAATTTTCAGATCATCATTTCTGGAAAAGGAAGGCTGTTTAGATAAAGTATTAGGTGTAGGAATTGGTACATGGTCAGGTTTATGTTTAGGTTCAGCTTCCTTCTCAGGTGCATAGTTGGTGAATGATTTCAACTGAAATAGGGAAGAAAGGTCAAGACCAGTTACAGTAACCTACTGAGACTCATACACATCATAGAAACTAGGAAATTTGTACTGAGTGTATAGAATACATGACTCATTTGGATGTGAGGCTTCATTAGACTCAATATTTGTGGTTTTCTACCCCTTAATAGGTTCTTCCTTCTCCGGACTGAGAGGCATAGGAGCATGGACAAAATTGACAGACTCGGTTCAATGTTCTGCATTCATTTCTTGTGTAGCCACCTGAAAGTCTTGCTCCATCCATTCGTCAGTAGAGGGTGTGATTTTAGGAACATATTGTTCCACAAGGAGTTCCTCCCGATTCATTTCTTTCACAACAGGGAGTTCATCCAGATTTGCTTCTTGCACAACAGGTAGTTTTTCTATTGTAGGCTCTTCCATGTATTGCTACTCAGATTCTGTGACCGCTGATTATTTTTCTGCCTCGGGTTGGATATCTATATTGACATCGTCTCTAGGGGCATGAACTTCTTCTTCAAGAACAACATGAGGAACAATAGTCATTTCTTCCTCAACAATACCCGCTTAACTATGTGGTACTTCAGCCTCTTCTTCCTCTTCTTCTTAATACTCAACAACTTCATCGGGTTCCAAAGAAGGATAAAAAATGACTTTCAGCATTGATGGATAATCCACAGGATTATTCTTTTCATAAACCATATCATTCTCTTCCACCCAATTAGTTTTACAAGGATTCTAGTTTATCTTCATTCTCTTGTTGGTGGTTTTAGAGAGACTGTACTCACAGTCCATAATCACTTCTTCATTAGGTCCAACCATGAATTTTACAAAAAGAATGGCTGATAACAGCTGAGAGTAGAACAGATAAGTGTACTTGGATATATATTTGATCAACTCACACATATAGTGAATGATATAAATGCACATGTTTATCTTATATCCATTTTTCATAAGGTGAATCAAAAACACATCTTGATATTTTCACACACCAAAATCAGATTTTCTTGGACTAACCAGATTTTGAACAAACATAAACAGAAGCCTTGTTTCTCCATATTGTTTAGCAGCGATGGCCTTTCTCTTAGTGCCATTTCCGGTTTGGGTTTTTACAGCATCTTCTAGATCAAAGAAATCGGATGAAGGAGAAGGTCCTATCTAATAATCCCCACATATATCATCATGAGTTATCCTAAGGCATGAATCCCATAACCTCAAAGAGAAGGAGTATCTTTGGCCATTAACCTAGCTCCTCACTACATAACATTCAACAGAATCAAAAGAAAACTGCACATACTAGTATAACTGAGCCACTAACCAAGGATAGATGGGTCTATTCTCTCTTGAGAACCACTCTAACCAGCCTTGTTATTTTAACTCTTTCAAGACCATAGATTTGCTAGACTAAAGAAATTTGGGCCAGATTTCATTCTCATGTACAACAATGTGATTTACGAGATTCATATTTAAAATTCCTTCTATTTTCAGCTTAGGTGCAATTCGGGCCGCGCATCTCTGGAGTGGATGATGACAGACGTTTCATTCTTGGTATCGAATGAAGGCTTGAGAGAGAGAGAGAGATAGAGTTTAATGTTTTAAAGGGTTCAAAAAAGTGAATAAAAGAAATCCTGAGTGAATAAATGTGGGAAACTTTTTGTTTTATCATTTAGGAATGCCAAACGTCACCAAAATAAAAACGCGGGAAAGTAAAAGAAGTGAAAAAATTATTACTGCGATACATGTTTAAATAAAAAAATGAATTTTTACAGTGAGACCATTAGTGGTCGTCATGGTGAGATAGTAAATGATCTTTTCATTGCGCATTATAGTGAGACAGTAAGTGAACTTTTTAGTGCACGTTACGTTGAGATTGTTAGTGAACATTTCAGTGCGTGTTATGGTGAGACAATAAATTTCAGACCATAAGTTCAAGGTGCTAACTTTGAGACCGTAAAAATAGGAGACAGTAATTAGGAAATCGTAATCATGAAACAGCAATGTAAAACATAGTAAACTATCGAACAATAAGATATTAAAGATATCTATATGAGATTTTTCATGCCAATATCAAGTATTATGTAGTTTATTCTCTAAAAATTAAATGGTTTAGTGAATATATCAGCAAGATGATATTTAGTTCCAATGAATTCCAAGGTGATATCACCTTTTTGATAATGATCTCTCAATAAGTGATTTTATACATCAATATGTTTTGTCCTAGAATGTAAAACAATATTTTTTGATATTTTAATAGCTCTTGTGTTGTCACAATTTTTTGGTACATGTCTGACTTGATATCCATAATCATGTAATGTGTGATTCATCCACAAAATTGTTTCACAACAACTGCTACCAGCTATGTATTAAGATTTCGCAGTAGATAATGCAAAAAAAATTATTTCTTACTGCACAATGATACTATTGACTTGCCTAAAAGGTGACATATTCCAGAGGTTCACTTTCTATCTAACATACATCCACTAAAGTCAGAATCAAAATAACTGACTAGTTCAAATGATTTTCTTTTAGGACAGAATAGTCCTAGATTGGGTGTATGCTTGAGGTATCTAAAAATTATTTTTACTGCATTTAAATGTGATTATTAAGGATTTTTTTGAAGATGAGCACACATACAGACACTAATCATAATGTCCGGATGGCTAGCAGTTATGTACAGTAAACTCCCAATAATTCTTCTATAAGTGGCTTGGTCAACAGATTTTCCATTTTCATCAAGATCTAACATACAGGTGGTACTCATTGGAGTATCACTAATTTTTGTACTATCCAATCCAAAATGTTTTAGAACATATCTAGTGTATTTACATTGAGATAAAACAATTCCATAATTATTTTGAAATATTTTAAATCCATGAATGAATATTAGGTCACCCATTAAACTGATTTCAAATTCGTTTTTATAATTTTAGAAAAATCAATACATATTGATTATTTTGATGATCTAAAAAAATTTCATCTAAAAAGATTTGAACAACAAAAACATAATTAGAAATTCGTTTTATAAAGAGGGTAGGATCAGCTATTCCTTTTATAATACATTTGGAAATGATAAAAGTAATCAATATTTCATACCATCTTCTTGGATCATGATTTAAAAAATAAAAAGATTTTGATATTTCAGAAATATGATTTAAAAAATGAGGATTTTTAAATCTAGGTGGGTTGTTCAACACAGACATCCTCACCTATATTCCCATTTAAGAATTCACTATTAACATCAATTTGATAGATATTGAAATTCAGATGTGCAGCATAGGCATGAAGGGTTCTGATGGCTTCAAGTCTGGCTACTAGAGCAAAGGTCTCCTCATAGTCAATTCCTTGTTCTCAACAATATCCTTGTCCAACTAATCTAGCCTTGTTTCTAAATATATATCTAGCTTCGTCTACCTTATTTATAAACACCCATTTAGTGCCTATGATGAATGTGTGCTTGGGACTATCAATATGTTTCCAATATTTTTTTTCTAACTGATTATGTTCTTCATGCATATCCATTACCCAAAATTCTTCATTGATGGAATCATCAATGTTTTTAGGTTCACGTTATGATGAGAAGGATTGATGATCAACATGATTTCTAAGAGAAGCTATAGTTTGTGAACCTTTTTATAAGTCTCCTACAACAGCATCTATGAAATGGTTTTTGAGGGTTCTAACATTTCTAGAAAATAGGGACTACTCATTTTAGGTTGATCAACAAATTCAGGTTCATTATAACTCAATTGTATGGAATTTCTAGAATTCCAAGCTCTCACAGATTCGTTCATAGAAAAATTGGAGGATTTTGAGGTGATGTTCATATTTGATACATCATCCTCTAGATTTTCATGGATGGTTCTAGGCTCATGTCGATCTATTTCTTCAAACAAGATATGAACTGATTCTTCCACACATTTAGTTCCCTTATTTAATACTCTATAATATTTACTTAAAATTTAGTAACCCGGGAAAATTCCTTCATCACTTTTCGATGCGAATTTTTCAAGCTTATCCTTAGTGTTGTGAAGAAAGACTTTGCGACCAAATTCTCTAATGTAATTAACAATAGGAATCCTATTGTTCCAGAGTTCATACAGGGTCTTTTTCATAATTGGTCAAATCAAGACTCTATTTATTATTTAGCATGTTGTATTAACAACTTCAGCCCAAAAGTAAATAGTTATGTCATATTCACTAAGCATTGTTCTAGAAATTTCTTGCAGGGTTCTATTTCTTCATTCTACAATACCATTATGCTGATGTGTTCTAGGGTTATAGAAATTGTGAATATAAACATTCTTTGAGAAAAAGGATTCAAAATCCTGATTTTCAAACTCATGTCCTTGATCACTTCTTAAGGATTTAAATTTAAGGCCACAAAGATTTTCTATAGTCTTCGAATACATAGTAAAATTTGATCAGGCTTCACTTTTGTGATCCATGAAGAAGGTACCAGTATATCTATAATAATCATATACCAAAACATAAACATAGTGCTTCCCATTTAAAAAAGAAACTCTATATGGTCCAAAAAAATAAATGTGAACCAATTCGAGAGGCTGAGAAGTATAAAAATCTTTCTTTGTTTAGAAATGTATTTTGTGTTGTTTTCCCTTTTGACAAGGATTACATACTTTGTCATGTGGAAATTCATGATTGGGTAAGTATTTAATTAGGCCTTTTCTATTTATCGTTCTATGGGAGTGAACATTATAGTTTCCTAGTCTCCTATGGTAGAGCCATGATTCATTATGAAATACACTTAAGCGTGGAGCATTTTGAGAAGCTAAAGAATCTAAATTAAAAAATTAAATGTTTTCATTCCTTGATGCAAAAAATAATAAATCACCTTTAGAATTAAATACATTACAAGAATAATTTTCAAATTTATCATGATATCCATCATCATATAATTTTGAGATACTAAGCATATTATATTTTAAGCCATTAAAAAATAATACATTAGAAATTAAAATCAAATCAATGTTACCAATCAAGCCTAAGCTAATGATTTTACCATTGGCATTGTCACCAAATTTGACATGTCCTCCATCTACTTTTATCAGGTTCATGAAGAATGTGTAGTCTTCTATCATGTGCCTTGAACATCCACAGTACAAGTACCATAGATTTTTGCAGGAGTTATTTAAGAATCTTTCCTATAACATGATCAAGAAAAGGAAGATTTTGGTACCCATACTCATTTGGGTCTAGTTACAATAGTAATATGTTCTTCAGGAACACATATTTGTCTCCTAGGTTTCCTATAAGCATTATGTAAAGTATATGAAAAAAAACTGTATTTGGTCTACAAAAACTTTAAACAATAGAATATGTATCATGACTTGATCTAGTAGAGTTTTGTTTAGATCTTGGAAAAAAAATATATGTCCTAAACTTTGAAACTAAATTTTTTCTACCATGGTTTCTTTTACCAGGTTGACAACCAATTCCATTATTGTATTTAGGGGAAATTTGTTTTCCTAGCATTTGGGTAAGGGAATTTTTCCCATTTGTAAACTTTTATAAGCCACTTTTTTAATTGCTCATTATAAATTTTTAGTTTTTTATTTTCATTGAACAATTGAGAATTTTTCTACTTTTCATTAGTAAGTTCATATTAAACATTTATAGTGAGAGCATGATATTTCTTCAATGATTTATATTTACTTTTTAATTCATCTCATGTCTCTTTAAGTATGTTACAGTATTAAAACATCTCTTTAGAAGTCATATTTTCTGAGTCACTTTCCTTTATATAATAGTATAAATTATGTACTGAAGAGTTCATTTTTACCTTAAATGTGTTTTTCATAAAACACATATTGGCTTTGTTATCGTGTCCATCATGTGATGTCTCTGTGTCACTTGAATTATCTTAAAAAAACTCAAGGATGATTTCATTTCCATTTTGTACTTCTTGTCCTAGTCCTCATATTTCTTCATATACTTGTGCTTTGGATAGTCATCCTTCATATGTCATTTGTTCTTACATTCATAGCATACAATTTCATCAGTTTTTGCACTTCTTTTCCAGTCCTTTTTAATGATTCCTTTTAGATCATACTTTCCCTTGAAGTTAGTATTTCTGAAAAAGTTCATATTTTTGTAAAATCTTTTGAATCATCTGGCTAGTAGAGCCATCTGCTCATCACTATCGAGTGATAATTTTTCAGTGGTGTAACATTATACAGAAGCTTCATGTTTCCCTTTGTCTTTGTGCTTCGAGGAGGTGGTCTTGAATGCTATATATTTCCTCTTTGGTTCATCCTCCTCTTCTTTTTTGACTTTCATCTCTTACTCATACATCATCAGTTTGCCAATGAGTTCTTTCATAGGTAGCTTGCTGAAGTCTCTTGATTCTCTTATTGAGAAAGAGGTTACATTCCATCTATTAGGTAGACATCAAAGGATTCTCATGATCTGTTCTTTTGTAGTGACTTCTCTTCCAAGAGAAATCATTATGTTGACAATTACATTGAACCTGAGATTCATGTCAGAAATAGGATCATAAGGTTTTATTCTAAAATTATCGTATTTTATACTAACTGTATAAAGTCTCATTTCCATTACACTAGATGTGCCTTCATGTGGGATAGACAAGGTATCCCAAATTTCATGGGCAGTTTTACAAGAAGAAATCCTATTAAATTCTTCATCTCCTAAAGAACTGTACAAAGCATTCATGGAATTGAAATTGTTATTGTAAAAAAGTTTGGTAGGTTCATCCCATGTGATTCTATCAGCCACGATACGTTTTTATTCATCTATAATCGATGACCAAATTTCAAAACTCATACACTCTAGATTCATTTTCATTTAAATTTTCCATTGAGCATAGTTGGTTCCATTAATGAATGGTGGTATTCTGGTTGCAACACCTTCCAATCTATTATCCATTCTAACGTATTACATTAAAAGTGATATAAATTTAGAACTAATAGAAATTCACATATCTTTAAAGTACAACAACAATCACAGTTGAGTAAGATTACACAGAGTCCTAAAAAAGAAACTCCTGACACCAAAATTTGGTCGGAGTAGTTTAATCAAGAGGGGAGGGGTTAATTGAGTAACTATAAAATATTTCTGATAAAAGAATATTATTTTCCAAAGAAATGGATTCCCTAAAAATATATACATCCTAGTTAATCAAGGTTATGCTATTATAAGGGTTTTATATTTTAAACAGCTTCATACAAAATTGATAAATTCTCAGTAATCTTAATTTGTATTATTAATATTACTTTTAATGTTATCATACTATGTAAAACAAGTTATAACTTCTTTCCAAGACTACATATCAAATTGAAATTCGTGATTTCTGGATTATACAATAAAGGAGTAAATCATAGACGAATAAATTTAAATAGCATAGTGGATATGAAACAAATTGTTCAGTCTCAAGCCGAGACCTAATCCCCTATACTTGGGGATCAACTTACACCAAGTAGTTTATATAAATAAACATTGATCAACACCATGGATCGAGGTTAAAAACAGTGCACAAACTGTCCAAGTCACATAGGAACCTCTCCCACAGTTTTCGTGGGTAAGAAAAAATAATAACCAGGACACACAGGGACCTCTTCAACTATTTTTCATGGGTAAACAAAACTATAAAGATTTAGTTGTAAGGATTTCAGTATCCTCATATTCATATCAGGAGTCAGTGTGTGCCAAAATAGACAAGGGCACACATTGCACATAATTTAAATAATAATATGATTGCAGTTGAGAAAGAATATAGGGATGATGTTAGAATGACCTTGTATGATGTTAATACAGCTCTGTACTTATTTGGATTGAACTAGATGATGCTTTGAGTCCTTCTTTGGAAGTTGTGTGAAAAACAGAGTGTCGTGATTCATCTTGTGTTCTTCATGAGTTTTGATAATGTGATGATGTTCTTTGGATTCCAGTGTACTTATTATGTTCTTCAGCAGAGTCGGATTGTATGCATGTGACAATGCTTACATTTCAAAATATTGCCATATGTTCTTCGCAGTCAGGCTCATACGCTTGTTTTTTTGTTCAGTATTGCTATATGTTGTTCTTGGGTACACTTCTCCCTTTATCTTCGAATACATGAGTTATAGCCGAAAGGTTCCATGTTCTGCCCCTTGTACCTCGTACAATGTCTATAAAGAAACATTAATTATGTTAGTGCGTTAAAGCCATCAAATATGACTGTTAGAAACTAAATTTAAAGATGACACAATAGTTTATTAAATGGTGTCATAGTAAGTTATGAAAACGGTATCTCCTTCACACAGTGTCTAGATTGATCAAGATGTCTGTGTGTCATGGTGTCTCATTCAGGGTATCTTGTTCATGGTGTCTTGTTCACAGTTTTTTGCATCACATTGTCTTGTTTATGGTGTATTGCTTCATTGTGTCTTGTTTACGGTGTCTTGTTTCACGATCTCTTGTTTACGGTGTCTTTCTACAAGATGTCTTGTTTACAGTGTCTTCCTTCACAGATTCTGGTGTCTTGCTTACGGTGTCTGGTTTACGATGTCTAATTTATGGTGTCTTGCTTCATGGTTTCCTGCTACCCAGTGTCTTCCTTCACTATGTCTTACTTCACCGTGTCTGTTTTACAGTGTCTTATACTTAGGAAAATAACTGTATTCAAACATAAACTATGATATGCATGAAATGGATTGAGCATAACCATTATAAATCAAGAGAGAACAAAAAATATGAATAAAATGAATGGATATAATTTATAAGAGTTAAATAGGTGGCATAAGATTTGTGATCATTAAAACATGATTAATACATGAGGAGTCCAACAAATATTAACAACACTTAAGGGTGGAAACATCATTTTTCATCAAAATAGTTTTTTTCTATATAAAGGGTTTTCCATTAATAGTTATTTTTATAATATTTATAAATTTAATTGCATTATATAATAATTAAATTTATTATCACAACATAAAAATTTGGTAATATTTATTACTATAATTTTTTAATAAAATATAAATTACTAGGTTAAAAACAAGTTACCAATATAGAAAAAAGGGTAAAATTTAAATATAAAGTTGAAAATGACATGCATCATGTTTAAAAAATGATTGAAAATTATTTTTATTTGATTTATTGAATTTATATCAAAATAATTTTATTAATTATCATCCATTTATTTTTAAATAGTTTTATTCTATCATTGAAAAAGAAATGGGTTTTTAAAAAAGTTTTATTTTATTCACATATAAATTTAGATCACATCAACCACAATAATAAAACAATTAAAAATCCTTATATGTTATAAAATCCATACCAAGAATATCATAAAACCACTAGAAAATTTTTATAATTCTTTTCTATTCCAAAATAACAAACATATGAGCCATTATTTATTACACAATGGAGAGCGTATAAAGGGAGTGGTAATGTTCTCAACCTATATCTCTTGTTTAATTTCATCATATACCCCATAAAATATTATATATATAAAAACATAAGAACGTGTGATAGTTTTATAATTAATTATATATTAAAATTTTAATATACTATTTTAATTTCACATTTTACATTCCTCATAAATCATTTACAAAATGGGGACATCATAATGTGTACATGCAGATAACCGCCTCATTGTAGGGTGTGTTCTAGTTTCGATAATTACCATTCATGGTTGATCCAAAGGTGTTATTTATTGAATAAATTAATTTTTAAAATTTATTAGATTTATTAAATGTTAATTATTATTTTCATCCCTATCTTATTCGATAGAAAATGAATGTGGAATTTGTTTGTATGTGTGGATACCACCCCCACGAAATTTCATATATGGCATTCAACTACCACATTACATGGATGAATTTAAAAATTTATTTATTAAATAAAACGGATATTTAATATTACATTAATATTATTAATAGAAAATATTATATATTCTATTACTAATATTAGCAACAAAAAATCATCGTAAACATAACCACCTTAAATGGTGATATTGTGGCAGTCTTCTTTATTTGAGTCTATATTGTAAATAGATAATAAACTAGATAAATTTTCTATATATAAAATTTTCAAATAAATAAAAATGAATTTCTTTAATAATTATTAATTTATTTTACAACACATTTAACCTTAGTCAAAATACTGATATAGTTTCAAAGAAATCAACTAAACCACATTCTATATCGTCTATAAGAGAAATCTATTTTAGTAATAAATAAAATCGGATAATAAATAGAAAATAGAAAATTTAATATATATATATATATGTGTGTGTGTGTGTTTTATAATAATGTATTGAGTGATAATAATTTTTTTATTCATGCGTTTTTCTCATCATATAGAATGGATTGGGACCAAAGGTAGGGGTTATTTCTCCATATTTTTAATTCCATAAGATATGTTTGATATTGTCCACTATCATTTCATTTAAATTGTGTTATTCATACCTATTTCTTTAAATAATAATTAATATCTCCCATTTAATGATATTTTAATGCATATTTCATAGTAACCCAATTATTATTATGTTACCATTATCACAACAGTTTTTTGAATCTTAATTTTTCCTAATTAAGATATGGTGCGTATTTAACACTTATATCCATTTTGGTGTATATGATGGATGTGGATTTATTTTATAATTATTTTTCATGAAATATACGGGTATTAAAAATCCTCTTAGATTATACCTTTCGTGAGTTTTAAATTTGAATGAGATAGAAGAAATGAATGGATTATTGGAAACACAATTAATTATCATTGAGAAAAGATTGTTCTTCATGAGAAAATTTATTATAAGTTGAAAATATTAAATTATATTATTTTTATGATGTATTTTGATGCATGCATGTTGAGGGAATAAAAATAGTTTTCGAAATGACCTAATTGTAGTCTATTTATTAACCCTAGGTAGTCTCTTAATGGGGAGTGCACACATATTAGTTTTTCAATTTGTAATTAGAGGGAAACTTTGGTGTTTTGGAATTTTTTTGTTATGAATCTGAGAGAAATAGAATAAAACGATGACATTAAGAAATATATTCAAAGAGAATGTGTAATTAATGTGGTGAAAAAGTATAATATGATATGGTTGATCGGGTTTGGGTAGGGGATCTAATAGCAATGTTATCCATGTTCAATTTTAGTACACCCTTTTTGTTGAGTTCATTGAAGTGATATTCCACTATTATTTCCTCTCAATCAATTGGTCAAATGATGATTCTGGGAGAAAAACATACAAAAATATCATTTTTTTCTACTCCAAGTCCTTTTGAGAGATAGTATTAGTGAACATTCTCAATTAACATGAGCAATTCACGATGTTCTCTTGTTTATCTCAGACAATTTAGGATATGTATTACCCCTCTCACATGTATTGATGATCATCGAGTACTTCACCACTAAGTCTTGTTCTATTACCTCATATATAAACTAGAACCTATTTGAGTTATATAATTGTCATTTAACAAATTAAAAATCAATAGAACAATCAAAAACAAAATTCAATCGCAATAGATAATAAAAACCGCTATGTGAAATTAAAAATAATTTTACAAAAAGAGAAAGATTATATATCCATTAAATTGAATGAATTCAAAATATAAAAAAATAGAAATACGACAATTTCTTAATCACTCATTTTATTACCCATCCATTTTAAGATTAAATTAGAATAATATTGAATAATTATTCATTAAAAAACTATGATGGAAATAATGAAAAGAATGAAAAAAAATATCATTACAATAATCCATCCCCCAAAATGATTCTTCAGTACTGCCCACCTGTTGGCAAAAAAATGGATAGTTACTTTATTATAATACATTCTAAATGGATTTGTTTATCTACATTTTAATTTTTCATATAATTTTTATGTTGTTTAAAGAAGTTATGGCTTCCTAAAAAGAACTTCCATTCTCTCTCCACCGAACATTGTTCCACCGATGCCACAATGACCAATTCAAGGGAAGTATTAATGAAAAACATTCTCCAAAGAATTTAATTTGAAGCAAACATTATTTCAAATATTATTAAAAATATATAATAATAAAATTAGGAAGTAGGTATCCAAATATATTACTCTTTTAATAATGGATGGTGAATTCTACCGACAAGAAAAACAAATCAACTTATTATATTTGTTTTGGTCTGTGGATGTTTGAATGGGATCTGATTATAGATGATGCTTTTGTAGAACATGAAATATGGAAGCCTAAAAATCACTTGAATTATAACAAGATTTTAGAATTTATTATTGAATATTAGAAGTATCAAAAAATTGATAAATGTCCAGATTTAATACATTTTACTATTTAAGCCCAAATTCCACCAAAATCATAAAATAATGTAAATATGCAAGAAAATGAATAATTTTATAGTGTTAAGTCATTGAATAATATTAATAATAATGAAAATATTATCTTTATCAATTCCCCCACAAATTTTACATTGACTCCTAGATAATTAAACATCGCAGTGTGTTTAATGAAAACATTAACACTTATCCTTGAAACCCAAAAAATTAACACCAAGAACATAATTTCATGTGATGCATTAATATCATTCAATATATTTAAACATAATTAATCCACCCACATCCATAAAAATAATCGGTCCATTTAATTTTCTCTTATCACAAAAATTTAATTTTTTTAGCAATTTCTTTCTCACCTAAACTAATACAAGGGTCACTATAGGATTGATAACACTTTACATCTCCGCCCACTGTGAGTCAAGAATATGTGTTTATCATGAGTAAATTTCATGGATTTTTTGTGGATTTCAAATGTTATAATTTTTGTGTGATAAAATAGGAGGAAGAAAAAGAAGATTTGAATCTTTTAAAAACACATTTCTTGATTATAATTTTCACTCGAGTATAGTATTGTCCACTCACCCGATACCTGAAAATAAGAAGCATAATATCAAAAAAAATTCATTGAATGTTCAAACCAGTAATCATTTCTACATAAATATTGTAAATCATCTCAACCATGATTTTTCATGAATTCTCCAAATATGAACATATTTTATTCTGCCTTGAAATCTCCAAAAAGCCACTGGTTCATTTATCATGAAAAATCTATAATGTCCTCAATTTAAATAGAATTAATTTTTTATATGAAATAAAATAATTTCTTCAACATCTTATTTTCCACCCATATTTTCACCAAATGAGATATCATAATAAAAGATAGCTTCCCCCACACTTATGTACATGTAGATTATACAATATATCATCAAATGTCGGTTAGATTGGGAAAAATATCTTGTAATATGCCTAAAAAAATAGGATGTAAGGATATTATAATGTATAAATGGATAAATTTTCAAGGTAGGCCATATTGAAATCAACTTTATTGAAAATGTGTCTTTAAAACCAAATAAAGCGCTCAATCATTAAAAAAACATGTATCTCAAACACTAATGTTTTGATATAAATAAATAAAATTCAAGTTAACAAAATATTGTTTTATTTCCAATATAAATTGTGTTGAAGGAATATAATATGAAAAAAAATGGTTGACATGCCTTATATGAATGTTATTTAAATGATGAAGACAATGATTTAGGGCATGGGATTCGAAAATCAGTGTACTTTTCATAAAACTTCTAAATATTTGAACTTGAAACCAAGTCATTTTCAGCATCACTTATGCTCAGTTTCATGGAAAAACATTCACTCCATTATGTTGATTTAAAAATAAAAAAGATAATAATTTCATATCAAATGTTTCAAAAACAAACATTAATTTAAAAAATTCAATTTTGTTATTATTTTTTTAAAAAAAAGAATTGAAAAAATAATAGAAAAACCTAAACAATAATGGTTCCCACCCCCACAATTAGATGAATTAGTTTTCCAAATGAATTAAAGTTGATTTGACATGATTGAATATTCAAAATTAGGTTACATGTAGAAATAATGGTTAAAGTAGAGGAATGAAAAGATAGATTTATTTATAAAACATTTGGAGGAGTTTGATCTCCTATACTGGCTCTATGTGCATGGTCCTAAGGAATTTTCATAGTTGATTACCATCAATAGTGAATTTATTTTTCTTTACATCCATAACAATATGAAGAACACTGGAAGGTTATAAAAGAGTAAAAATAAATAGACAATACCATCAGGAAAATTGTTAATCATCCATTAGCTTGAAACTTGAGTTGAATAAAAATGTTCTGTCTCTATGATAGAAGACTATAGGTTTGATAAGATTGTCATGAGACACTATTTTTCTACCTTTATAAATCCTATATTTTTTATAACAATCCATTCTAATTTATTCTATATTATGTCACTCTAATATTATCCACATCCCTATGATTTATAGATCTAAATGTTTCTTCGCCACTGTCCATTATACCTTATGTTCCAATTCCATGGTTATGTGACATATTTTAACATAAATCATCTTATATGTACTCATTCTAATCTAGGTGTTGTGGGAAATTTTCTCTGACTATAATGTGTCTTCTAACATTTGGCACTAATCCATATTTTTCGGATTAAAAGTATTTTCCAAAATTCAATTGTTTTCATTTTTGGAAACTTCATCTTGATTGTTAATCTATGGATGATATGGACTTGATGTTTTATGATGTACCCAAAAGTTCTTCTGTAATGCCTCTATTTTCTTATAGAAAAAGTGAATCCCATGATCACTGATGATGGATATGGTCACTCCAAACTAATATAATATGTTAGCCCTAACAAAATAACAAAAAAAATTATCATATACTGTCGAGTTGGATTTTTCTCCCACCCATTTGGAATCATAATCAACTACAAGAAATATATATTAATTTTCAAATGAAACTGGGGAAGGGCCTATATAATATATACCCTAATCATAAAAAATACTTAAAAATTAAATATCAATTGGAAATTTTTTTCCCATTTTTATATTTTTCAATAAAACAAAATTGTCACCACTTTTTCATAATTCATTAGAATATTTAAAAACGGATGGCCAATAATTTCCATATTCACAAAACATCCTTAATTTAGGTTGATTCCAAATTCTCCTCCACAACATAAACTGTTAATATATAAAATGATATAATAAATTTCACTTTTTCTAAAACATCTTCTTATAACTTGATCATAAAAAATATTTCAAATAAATGGATCATTCTAGATATAATATCTATATTACATTTAATCATTTTAATTTGGTGGGAATTTAATTGAGATGATACATGAGATGTTACCATATAATTGATCATATAGTAATACCATGTAAATTCCACATTGACGATGTAGCGTTGTACTCTAGGAATCTCAAAATTAAGTGGGATCTGGTTTAGAATTTCTGCTTCATCGATGTCAATTAGTCAACATAGTGGATCAAAAAAATGATTTTATGTTCCATTTTTATTCTAAATTTACAAAGTGAGATCATATAAGAGTAGTATCTATCTCACTATCCTAGGATTTTCTTTTTCCTTTTTCATTATATACACAATTGATGCATGATAAAAAAACAACATTAGTGACCTGATTTTATTATAGGAATCTATCTATTGAAAATAAGACTATAATGAAATTATTCTCGATAGATGTGTAATTGATTTTTGTGGGATCAATTGTCTTTAATGCATAGTATATGACATCCGGATTGCTGTCAATTAGTTTTGATAATGCATCCTCACCATTTTGGTGGATTCATCACAAAGCAACCCAAAAGACTTCTCCTAGTTGGGTGGTTTGATTATTATATGTGTGATCAACATTTTATTTAGATCATACAATGACATCCAACTTGTATAATCAATATGAATGTTAGATTCCTTTAGTATTAATATTTTTAGAGGTAGAGAACTTTTACTAAATTCTTTGATTAAATTTCTATAAAACATTTCATTTCTTAAAATGGATCTAACGTGTTTTAAAAAAGATGGATACGATAAGTAATTTATTACATCGACTTATAATTTATCAACCCCAATCAATTTTGGAGACATTATGGGACCCAAAAAATTCCCTTTTCAACCATAAACTGAAATTTTTTAGAAATTTTGAAATGATTCTATCAATGAATGTTTTAAAAAAAATCTACATTTCTTAAGAAATTATCAAATGAATTACCAAAAACTAGGAAATCATCCAAAAATACCTCCAAGAAGTCCTCAAAATAATCTAATAAAATATTCACCATATACAATTGAAATGTAACAAGGGAGATGCATTGATTAGAAGAAATCCTTTTATAGGATAATTTTTTATACATATAGGTAAAGGCTGATTTCTACGGGTCTTTATGTATGATTGGTAGCTCAAAGTATAATGAGAATTAATCTAAAAACAATAATTTTTTCTAGCTAATTGTTCTAGTATCTGGTCGATGAATGGAATAGGACAATGGTGTTTATGGTTATGTGATTTAGCATCCTATAATCTATACACACTATTCATCTATTTTTAACTATCATGGGGAACATTATATTTTTATCATTTTGAACAGTTTCTAGACAAGTTTTCTTTGGGGCCACATGAATGGGGAATACCCACATAGAAACATAGATTTGGTAAATGATATCATCTTCTAAAAATTTCTCTATATATTTCATTAAAAAACCAATGATGGTGGTTTTGGGTATTCTCATAGGTTATCTTACTAGTTTGGGATCACAATATAAAAATAATCTATCAGATAATAAATTAGGATTGATTTAGTGTATATCAAATAATATCCATCCTATATCCAGGAAATTTTATTATAGCAGGTTAATTAGTGTTTGTTCTGGTGAATGACATATTTTATTAGAAATGATTACCAAAAATATTCTCCCTGCAGTTGGTAAGAAAAATTAAAATCACATGGTAAAGGATTAAGTTCTAGTGATTGAGGTTATTCAAGTGATGATATTGAATTTTGGATTCCTACTTATATGGATGGAATCACTAGTATAGTCTCATTTTCATTTAATAAGTCATCATAAATGTGAGATTTTACCAATTATTCTAAAATTAAACTAGGATATTTAAGTTCTTTGAAATTGGAATTCTTAAATGAAAATTTTTAACATAATTGTAATAAGTCATGAAGCATACCAGAATCATCAACTGGATTTATACCTTATTCATGGGAGATCACAAAAAGTGACCAATTACTGGATGGATGTTTCATTTCATCATGAATGTTGATGTGTACTGTACTATCTCTGAGTTTTATTGTTAGTGTTCATTCATGGAAATTGATAATAGTCCTCTCTATGATCAGGAAGTGTTTCCCGAGGATTAAAGGTTAGTTACCGATTTCTCTATATTATTCATTGGTAAGGACATATATGTATTCTAGAAAGATAATTACTCATACCCCCATTAGTACATCTTCTACAACACAATATGGGAGAATGTTAGATGTTTTCGGTAATTGGACCAGAACATGAGTTGTTTATAGTTCTTTAATCAGGAAGGATGAAAGTATCCAGTGATAAATACAATTTATTATAGCTCCTAGATCACCTAGTGTTTCATTAAAATATAAATACCCAATGGTGCATGGAATAGATATTCCTCCAGATCTGGACATTTATTGTTATCATTTGTGTGATTTGTACAAGATTATTACTTCTAAGATAATTCTCAAACTTCCATTCAGCTGATAATTTTCATGAACATCCCCTTCATAAATTTTTCATACACAGTGATTTTTCTGAGAGCATCTAGTAATATAATGTTTATCTCAACATTCAAAAAGTTTTCATGAAATTTCCTTTCATGTATCTCTTCTTTATCATTCATTTAATTAACTAATGAATAAAGGAATGATACTTGGATATTCATTTTTATCTCTCTTATTTTTTAAATGTTTTTTTCCTGTTCATTCATAAACATGGTTCTTTCTCTAATGTTTTCTTGGTCTGTTTCTCTCTGATGGATTGGTTTTGATTAAATGGGTTTCTTAGAAACTGTTTTCCCATATTGTTCATGTAGTGTGAATCTTTTCCGCTTTGTTTTCCCCATATTGACATTATCTTTTAGTTTTGGTAATGTCTGCGTTGGTATTTTACCTTGATTATTTATTATAATGACTATTAATCATCTAAATTGATTAGTTATATTATAAATATTATCTTCAAACCATGAATCTTTGGATCATAGATGACACTCTTTAGTAGTTTTTTCACTTTTGGATGGATAATCATAATTCATTCATTGGAATGGTGGTGGATGTAAGGTTTTTTATTGCAGGAAGGGTTATTTATAATATTGTTGTAATGGAGGGGGGTTATAGTATTTTAGTTTAAATAGAGGTATTTTCTGGTTTTGTAGGAATGTATATCCTTGTTGGGTTTGGGGTTGATGTGCCTGATCTATTTGTAATTGAGTTTTTTGATTGGCTACAACACAACTTTACGTCCTCTAAACTTATATACATTGATCAATGTAGTGATTGTTAGAAGAGAATAATCTACATACCTGATTTTTTCATAGTGGTTCCATCAATTTGTTCACATCATGTTATCTCATAAAACTAGTTATTTCCTTAAATTTTGATTCAATTAATGGTGAGGAGTAATCAAAAGTCCTTACATAAAATATTCCTCTAATAGAAATATCTCTAGTTATGAATTGCAATAATTTTTACATAATCATTTCAATGAGAATTATGATATCAGTAAGATACATTCTAATCAGTGTTCCTCCAAATGAGGTGTCGAGAATATTTCAATCATTTTAGAGAAATACAATGTATAATTATGCAAGGAAATGGTTCTATTTCATTTCATGGTGTAATACATTAAAACAATTTCTTGAAATGTAACTTGTATTCATATAGAGTCACTCTTCTCAATTGATATATGAAGTAATATATTATTTTATTGTTCTGTAGTAGGATATAGTGAAGAATATCTAGAAGAATCTTTGTTTGAGACTTACCAATCATTTATCTCCCCTATTTGTAGATTTTACTACCAATCCTTTCATGTTCTCTCATGAGAGAGGGGGAATTACCTCCACTTTTCTTATACATTTGTGACTCCTCAGGGTTTGAAGCTAGAGCACACATAGGAGAACTACTGTAAGTGTCAATTTTGGTCTTCAACTATAAGGCCAGAAAGTATGGAAGAAATTATATCATTTTAATGTGTACTTAAAAATCATTTTCTATAGACAATATCATTATTATGTATTTTTTATAAGAATTTTGGGGTGTGTAGATATCACACAATGTTTGGTTTAAATTTTCATCCATTATTATAGGTTCAGATTAATCATATAAATTATCACTTTACTATCTATGGTCTGTTCCCACAAACCCTTTCTATGGTTTTCTATAAATTGGGATTATTTTTGGACAATTATTCTATCAAATTTTTTTAAATTAATTTTTTAACTATGGAGGAATATTTTTTTTAATTTCTTGTTTTTGGGTGCTACCTCCCAAGAAATGGTGCCATGTTTGTCGCATGACAGTCATATGTGTGTAATTATTTTTTAAATAACCTAATTATAGTCTTGTGGTTAAACAAAGTGGTCTATTGACGTGGAGTGCACACAAAATAGATTATCACATTTTAATTAGAGTAAAATAAGGTTTTTTGACTTGGTTTAGTTTTAAAAATTAGAGAAACCAAACCAAAGAATTAAATTAAGAATTATATTCATTAAAAACTTCCAACACAAGTGATTAAATTTTACTATATGAGAAGGTTTGTGAGGAGAGGGTTAGTTTTCTAATTTTAATTATATCCTTGTGTAATATTAATCAATCCTTTTCTACTAAGTTAATTAAAATGAGATTATACAATCATTTCCTCTCACTCCCTTAGAAAAATGTTGATGTGGGGGAAAAACATATTAATATATCATTTTCGTCTACTCTATTTTCTTGTGTGACTGATTTTTAGTGAACATATTCAATTATCTTGAGAATTTTATGATCGGGTCTTATTTATATAAAACAATTAAGATAATCTATTACCCCTCCCTTACGTACTGATGATCGTAGAGTACGTCACAACTATGTCCTGGTCTAATCCATCACATATATTGTAGACCCAATTAGACGGAGTTAATGATCATCTAAAAAAGTTATATTCAATAAGGGAATAAAAAATCAAATACAATCACAATTTAAAATAAAAAATACTATATGATATTGAAAAAAAACCATACTAAAAGAGAAAGAGTTTTTATTCAATAAATTGAAATAACTCAAAAATTACAAAAATAGAAAACCTATCATTCCCCAATAAATTAAAAGATTACCCCAACCTGGAATGTGTAATGATTATAAATTATTAAGGAGGAAGAATTAAATAATTAATATTAATAAAAGAGATAAAAGAAATATAAGAAATTTTCGACTATAGAATTAGTCGAGCGGAATCTTGCTTCAATTCTACCCACCAGAAGGAAAAACATGTTGAGTTACCTTCTTTTGAAATTTTCCAATTGTATTTTGATTTAGTAAATTGAAATTTCCATGATTTTTCACCTGTTTGGAAGATGTAATGTCAACCTATAATTAACTAACATTTTTTTCCAATGGACACAATTCCACCAACCATACTTTGGCCAATTCAAGGGTGGCATTAATCAAAGAATTTCTCATTGATATTTAATTTAATGCTTAACAATAGATTTATCTTTCAAAAAAACTATAATAATGTCATTTGTATGTTGGTATCTTGAGATAGGCATCATTTAAGGTTGTGGATTCCTTTTATCTGATCATAATAACTCTTCAAATTTGTAGGTTAGTTTGGGCATGCATAATTTTGAATGGCCTCTAGTTCCAGATGAAGAATTTCTAAATCATTAAAAATAGAACACTAAAAATCACATGAAGTGGATAAAAAATATATATGTTATTATCGAAATGAAGAAGTAACAAAAAACTACTAAATTTCCTCATTTAACACATTTTCACATTTAAGCTGAAACTCCACCAAAAATGATAAAATAAACAAAATATGAAAAAAAAATTATTAATATGCTGGGATTAAATCATTTTAAACATATGAATAATAATTAATGTTTTATCTTTATCATTTCACCGACACATAGTATAAGGACTCCAAGAAATGTAAACATCAATTTCAAATCTAATGAAATTTTAACACATATCCTTCAGATCTAAAAATTGTACAAAAAAATCAACAGATATAATTCATCATAAAAAAAATTATTGGAAGTTATTCATTCACATCATTCAATATATTTAAACTTAATTTATCCTCTAATAAACAAAAAACACATAACTCACTTTAATATTCTCTTATCATTAAAATGTTAATTTTTCAACAATGTAATTCTCATCCAAACTAATAAAATAGACACCATATGCTTGAAAAATTAAGAAACCTCCACCCCATGTTTGTTAACGACATTGGTTTATCATGATAACTTTTCAATAATGTTATGTGGAATTTAGTTGGTATTTTTTTATTGAAAATTATAAGGTAGGATAAATAGGGTGTCAATCTTAAAGAAAAATTGGATAATTCTATTTTTTACAAATGTACGGTCTTCCCCTTCGCCCCCAGTAATAAATAATCTCCAAAATATCATTGAAAATTATAGTAATGTTCACAACATTCACTATTTCATCATTAAAAATTTTAATCATATAAATCCTGATTTTTATTGTATGCTCCAAATAAATACAACATTTTTTTCCATTTGAATCTCTAGAAAGGATCGAATTCTATTAAAATGAAATCACTAGAGAGGAAAAACATCCGAATGAATGAATTTTTTTTCTTCAGAAAAATATCATGTCATCAAAATTTTATTTTTCAACCAAATTTTCACAAAATGAGATATCAAAATACAAATAGATCCCCCCACACAAAACTACAACTAAATTACAAAATTTAACTTCAAGAGTTTTTTGGATAGGGAAAATTTTCTTGTAATTTGTCTGACCTAAATTGATGTTCATGGGTTCTAAGGGAAACATAGATTAAATGTTCATGGTAGGCCATAATAAAAATAATATTATTAAAAATGGATCTTTAATCCAAATGAAATTCCTAAATTATTTAAAACACAAGCACCGTAAACCCTCATCTTTTGATACGAATATATAAAATTCTAGATAAAACAATAATGGAATTACTCTATCATGAATTGAGGTGAATAAAAAGAATATGATAAAAAATTGTTCATAATCCTCATAAGAAACTGATTTCAATTATATAGAAAATGATATGTGGAATGAGATTCAAACATACGAATAATTTTCATGAAATTATTAAAAACTTTATCATGTAAAAAATCATTTTTATAATTAATTTATGCTCAATTTCATGGAATATATTTCTTCTCTTATTTACTTTGTCACAAACCAGCGTGAGTCGACCCTGAACTAGTCACCCAATCCAGCCGGGGAAAAGTCCCGAGGGGAATTTCCAATCCTCCTGAGATGGTTAAAAGAACTGAGGTAATCAGTAGATTACACAAGGGAATGATTTTTCCCATATATAAACAATCAAAGAAACAACAGAATGAAATGGACAGCCCAAAATACATATATATAAATACTAAACACTAGATTATTTGTACCATAAACTAAAATTAGAACTAAACCAAAAAATTAACTGACCAAATCTGATAACCAACTAAATCCATGTGACCCCTCAGTTCGCTCTCTGACATAATGATCACATATCGCCCAAGGCCATCAAACTCAAGATGAAACCTTTAAAAGAGCTAAAAGAAGAATAAGGATATAGGCGTGAGTATTAAAACTCAGTAGGTTTGACTGGTATTATATTACCAATGCACATCCATTAAAATAAAATAAACATAGACAATAATTTTTAAATACAAGATATAATGGTATGTTTTCCAAATGAGGTCTCATTTTATACAAATGTTTACCAGAAAAAACATGCATGTTTTTTAAATAAGAATTCAAGTAAATTTTTTTAAAGAGGTGATACTTAAAAATGTAACTAGTTTTCAAGAGGTATACTTTAAAGAATGTAAAAAATAAATAAATCACCCACACTAAATAATTTACCATCCAAACACACTGTATGCCAATGGTGACTACAAAATAGCCAATGAGCACAAGTCACGAGAACACTCTTAGGCACTTATTAGTTGTGAGCCTGAGGTACGTCGTATCTCTGTGAAAGTATCCATAATAAATATCTATTCTCATGAACATGAACCACTAGTAGGGAGAATAACCATAACCTAGTGGTACTCCAACATCATCATCATCATAGTTTTGTTAGTTTAGTCATTGTCAAACTTGCTACTTGAAACAGATGCCAAACCCAACAGGATCACTATCATACTAGTACACGTCTTCCCACCTAGATACCTGATATTCCTTTTAGTGATCAATCTAGTTACATATAATATCAAATACAGTTTTCATATAAAAATACCATAACCAAATAATAAACACATAGATATCCCGCAAACATTCTTTAAATTCTTTTTCACAAATCAATAAACCACTATAATGTTTCATAAAACAATTCCAAGGATTATAACATGGCCATGCACTTAAAATCCATTGAAAAATGCTATTTTATGGCCAGAAAACCGTAAATAACATAACAATACAAATTTGGTAGCCCCAAAATCAATTAATTAATCACTTTTATGGACCAAAAAATTTCTATAAATGATATAACATGAAATAAATATGGAAACCATTTTTTAAATAAAATTCCCAATGTGACTTTAAGACTTAATAAAAACTAACATTTGACCAAGTTATGCACTTCAATATTATTAAGGATTTGTATACACAACATTTACAGTAGAAAATCACATCCATAAATATCTTAAAACACTCAAGTAACATATTTAAAACACAACCATTTTCATAAGGATGTTAAATGGTATGTTTTCTGACAACTCGGACCAAAAAATGTTTTAAACCAAAAAACATTTGTTTTTAAAAGCTAATCATAATTATAAAGCCTTATAAGGACCCAAATATACCATTTAACATTATCCTAATTCATTTATAAATCTAGATATATAATTTTTCAATCACACATCACAAATAAAAGCCAATCGGGCAATTTACCAAACACAAGACATCCCTTTAAAATACAATATATTTTCAGAACATGATACTGAATAAAACACCAATTTCATGGAATATTCTATTATAAATATTGTAACATGTAAAAAATACCATAAAAAAATGTTTAAACCTGACTAAATAGTTGTAAATGATAGGAAATAATTTAAACTAAAACTTGGTGTGCACTTTTATGACAAAACAACTTTACCTTTCACAAAACAATGATTAATCAACCATTTTCCACACAAAGAAAATTATCTGAAGGATGAAAAACAATAATAAAAATATATATATAATGAGAAAAATAATAAAATGATTAATATAAAATCATAAAGACAAGTACATGAAATATCCTACCTCAAATCCTTGGCTCAAGGGAAACACACACTCAATATCACAATCCGAGGGATATTAAACCCTAAAACTATTATGTACATCCCCAAATGAACAAAAACCCTAAAAAAACATGGGATAATAGAACCATAGGACTAACCTGACTAGGGGAGAATATAAAATGATGAAATAATGAAAGGTGGAGGAAGAGGGAGGAGAAAGGGGACAAAATCTCATCTTGACACCTCGAAAACTCTTCGAATTCATTTAGACCATCCCAATAGAGAAAAGGGAATGTGTTGAAACATCTTGGAGAGGCTCATACATTCGAGAAAAAATTGGAAACTTTTATTTTTTAGAAAAATTGTAGGAATTTAATGAGTTGTGAATGAAATAGTTTACATTATTAGTTTTGGACATATTGAGGATACCATAGAACATTCTCCCTAATATGCGATGAAAATGAGTGGAAAATAGGTAAACGTGATAATGGGGGTGAGACTACGTATGTGGGATTCCAATTGGTGGTTGAATCACCAAAAAAATATTAAAAAATTAAAAATATATAAAATAAAAAAATTATTTTATTAAATCTGAAAATTGGCCCACTCCTGGCCCAATGCCTAAAAGATTAACCCAAATTCACCATTATTATAAATTTACAAGAGGTCCAATAGGACATGGTAGTTTCAATATGTCAGTGGAAGAAATTAATGATGTTTATTGGGAGAAAAAAGTAGAAAAAACAGTTATAAAAGAAACAAATTTGGTTTTTAAAACTCAAAATGGGCTCACATTTGGACGAAATCAAGAAGTTACCACCCTTTCTCTAAAAACAACTAAACACGCACTGGGAAAACCAAATTATAGTGATTAGACATATATGGTAGTTCGAAAATCAATATTAATCTCCCCCAACACCCAATAAAAGGATCAGGATTTTCAATTAACCAGATCAAAACCATGACATGAATAAAAACCGGGTGTGACAATTCACCCCACCATTAAATCTTTCTGCCCCCTGAAAGCCACAACTCTTTTCAACTGACAGGACAACACATATGGATTCCTTATCAATATAATACATACTCTAAATCTAAGGAAATATATTTCACCAAAAATGTAACTAAATACTCTAGAAAAAGAAACAGTAAATCACAACCACTTATAGAGAGTTAATGGAAAGATGAAGCCACCACCTCCACAACCAAACCTAGAACTAGATTATTGGGCCTTCTCATAATGATCCCAAGGATCACCAAAACCCTAGTTCACTCAAAAAATCCGATGACATGGGGTGGAGGCCGGAATGGGTTCACCAACATTAAATAACAACTACCAACCGACAAATACTAAAGGAACGATATTCGAGACCCGTAGTGGGTCTCGCCACCATTAGAGACCAATTAGAAATGAACCAAAAATAATTAAAAATGAACAATAATTGGGCCTCACATATATAGGATAAGCAAAAAATCCCCCTAAAAACTATAATCCCATGCTAATAGGGTTACAACATTAATATCTAAACCACCCACTTCTGAATAGAGGGGACAAGAACTGGGCCAACACTTTCAGCATGGATCTGGACCCCCACCACTCGGGGAGGGGAGGGAAGGGGAACCAATAATTAGGCCACTAAAACAAGAAATGAAACAATTGAACAACCCAACACTCTACACCTATGAATTTTTAACACCATGACCACAAATAATTCTCACAGGCAGACTACATAGTGACATTGATCGAAAGCCCACATCCATGAAGGAAAAACTATAGAAATTATGTGAGTTATAAGTCTAAATTGATTGTTGTGAAAAAAGTAAATTCACAGAAATTAGGAACCACAATAGACACATAGAAAATACTATACCATAATGGTGGAGGTAGGTTCTTATTCACACTCCCCACACCTATGCCGATTTCCAAACTACGTGAAAAGCTTCACTCCAAGGCCTAGGGCTGGAGACCTAATTCTTGAAGCATATGTTGCACCTCAGTCTGGGTGATAAGGATTACACCTCTCATTAAAACTCAAATTATCAACAAAAAATCTTAATATAAATAGGAACTCGTAGATACATATCATAATTATGTCTCACTCTGAAAGAGGGGTAGAATAGACAAGGAATATAGCGAAAATAATCAACATCACCAAAAAAAACTGGAATGTCCAAAAGAATAATCATGGCCTGGAAGAACTTTAAATTGATCCAAAATAGTTCTATATTCCATAAAAATGGTTGAGTCAACATCTGAAGAGGTGGATTAAACATTTGAAATGAATCCATAGGTTGATCAATAGGAATGTCTTCCAATGGAAAACTATTCATGGCCACATCACAACATCAAATACATCTTTAGAAACCCAATGTACATTAATCCAAAACCGATCCTCCAACTATATCTCATTTAATGATTCAACAAGAGTATGAATTCAAGATCACAAGGAAGTTTACTAAATAAAAAACACTTGTAAGACATAGAAAAAACTAGCCACAAAGCCATTGGTTTATAAACAAATTCTAAAATTTTTCATCTCAAAACACTTTTGAAAATCTAACAAACATGGTGGTTTTCCACATTCACCAATGGTGTTTCATTAGGTCTAACCCAAATGCACATTTCCATGCCACCCTATGATCCCAAACAACATTCCATATAGTTCATTCATCTGCATATCAATAAAACCAGGCTTTTTAGAACCCATGAAAACACAAAAGGCTATTAGAAAAAACCTCATTCCAAAAAAACATATACCTTTAAAATGAATACTAACAACCAAGTCAAAAACACTTTTCAGATTTCAAAAAACAAGACACAATTCATCAAGAATAAATATCTAAAAAAATGTACACCTCTTCATTTATAATCGACTTTTTAAACTAATACTCTATTACAAAAATCTGCTTCCCATATTTTAAAATTCATAATGGTATCTTTTCATAATATGATGGTCGTTGAGTCCAATACCCTTTCTAGGAAAAGCACAAACTTCTCAAAACCAATTTCTATAACTAATTTATTAGATTCAAACACTTTTCAACATCACCAAACACCGCATTAAATATAAATATTTAGAATCACAATAAATTTTTTCACACTTTCAAAATATTTTATTCCAAAAAACCACAAGTTTTTATTATGGATAATCAAATCCCGTTAAATCATTTCCTCTTCCTCCTAATTTTTTTTTCACAAAAACACAACCTTCCAAAACCATTAATATATTTAACATTTGAAAACCCCCTTTTCAACTTTTCAAAATACCATCCTTCATTAAAACCCATTTCCACAATTATAACAAAATAATTTTCAAACAATAATTCGAAATTCAAGAAATGTACAAGAGACCCAAAAAAGGGAACTAGTGTCGGTGGGTGACTTGACCATATGGTTGGCAGGCATATGTCAAATAGAAAACCAACACAGAGAGACTTATTAGGACAAATCCCAAACTCCACATGTCTTTCCTGGCCCTATGATCTCAAGGAGGCCATTAGTCAGACTCCCCTTGTCATATCCCAACACCAAACAATCAAAAAGACAAATGACACTAAAAAACTAGACTTCCCATTAAATCCTGAGGATCAGAATGAGAAAGAGTTCACGATGCACTTCCCAGAATTTCCCCTCAAGGCCCAAAAATCCTACCCCAAATACCTTTACATCTCCCAAATAACAACAGATCTCTAAGATGAATGGTTTGCTATGAGCCAACCTCCATTGAAACCATTTTTTCATGAACCACCCAGAGTCGACCCTGAACCTGTCACCGAGGCGAGCCCGTGACAAGTCCCGAGAGGCATTCCCAATCAACCCCGGATGGAGAAAAGAACCTAGGGCATTATTATATTACAAAAGGGAATGATTTCTCACCAATGTAAACAATCCAACAAACAGCGGAAACAAATGAACAACCTAAAATACATTTATATAAAAACCGAACTAAACATTATTTGTACAAGAAAATGAAAGTACAACTAATCCAAAAACTCAACTGACAAAACCTGATAACCAACTAACTCCACTTGACCCTGCTGGTCATTCTATAACATAAATATCACACATTTCCCAAGGATATCAAACTCATTTGAAACATGTACAATGGCTAAAAATAGAAGAAGACTAAAAGCGTGAGTATTAAAACTCAGTAGGTTAATCCGATATTCAATTCCCAATGCATATCCATTAAAATAAAATAACCATCAATTGTTGATTTTAAATATAACATATAAAATTATTTTTTCTATATGATGTCCCATTCGATAAAAAAATTCCCAGACAAAAACATGCATGTTTTATAAACCAGAATGCTAGTGATTTTTTTTAAAGAGGTACAACTTCAAAATACAACTTGTTTTCAGGAGGGATGATTTAAAGGATGTAAAAATTTTAAAAAATCACCCACAATACTGAATTTACCCACCAAACACACACTATTCCAACAGTGACTACAAAATAGCCAATAAGTAAAAGTCATAGGAACACCCATAAGCACATGTTAGTTGTGTCCCCCAGGTACCATTTATCTAGGTGAAAGTAACCATAATAAATACATGTTATCATGAACATGAGCCACTAGTATGTACTATAACCATAACCTAGTGGTACCCCTACATCATCATCATCATATTTTAGTTAGTTTTTTCATTGTAAAACTTGCTACATGAAATAGACACTAAACTACAAGGGATCACTAGCATACGAGTACACATCCACCCACCTAGATACCTGGGATTCCCTTTAGTGCTAAATATTGTTACACATATTATAAAATACACTTTTCACATTAAACATACATTACCTATAGATAATCACAAAAATACCCCACAAACATGCTTCTCATTTTTTCCAAAAAATATATAACCACAAAAACTTTCATAAAACATTTCCAAGGAGTATAACGAGGCCTTGAACATAATATACATTCCATTATTCACTTTTAAGGCCATAAAACCATCAATAACATAAAAAATGGATTTGGAATCCCTAAAACACCTTAATTAATAACATTCATGGAATGTAAAATAGACCGAAATGATAGAATATGAAATACATTTGGAAACCATTTTAATAAAAAAAAGTCAATCATGCCTTTAAGAGTTTCTCAAAATAAATACTTGACCAAAGTATGCATTTAAATTTTTTATGAGGTGTATACATACAATATAAAGCATCCTAGAACATTCATAAATCCATTAAAAACTTAGGATACATATTCAAAACACAACCATTTTCATAAGGAAATGAAACGATCCATTTTTTAACAACTTGGGCCAAAACATTTTTTAAACCAAACCCCATTTTTTTGTAAAACCAAATCCAAATTGGAATGCCATATAAGGACATAAAAATACCATTTTTCATTCTTCCCATTCATTTATAAATCCAGATAAATAATTTTTCAATAACACATCACATATAAAATCCAACCGAGCAATTTACCGAACACATGACATGCCCTTTTTAAATAAAAAAATTTATTTTAATAACATGACATGGAATAAAACAAAAAATTCATGGAATATATTATTAAATCCACTATAAAATGTTAAAAATTCCAAAATCCTGGTTTTAAACCTCACAAAACAGTTGCGAAATATAGTGGAACATTTAAACAAACACTTGGTGTGCACTTTTATGACAAAACAATATTTTCTTTTAGAAAACAAGGCATAAAACCATTTTTTCTAACCAAGAATATTATCCGAAGGATGAAAAACAATAATATACACATATATAAGATTTTAAAATTATGAAACTGATAAAACATAAATGATAAACACATGTGCAAGGAATATCCTACCTCAAATTCTTGGCGTAATGGAAACGCGCACCAAATATCACCATCTAAGGGTTTGTAATCCATACAACTATTAAGACCAGAAACAAAAGGGAAAAACCCCAATTTAAAATCATTAAATAAAATAACCATAGGTATAAAATGACGAGTGGAGAATAGAAAACAAATAAATAATGAAAGGAAGATGAAGATGTAGGAGAAACGAGAAATAATATCAACATGGAACTTAGAAAACTCATCTTATTCCATTAGATATGAACCCATATAGAAAAGATAATGTCTTGAAACTTCTTTGATAGTATTATAATTTTAGTAAGAACCAGGAAAGAAATATTTTTGTTAAAATGACTATGAATTGAATGAGTTGTGTAAGAAACAATTTACCATCTCAATTGTATCCATTTTGAAGAAACCAAATAACTTTGTCAATAATATATGAATAAAATTAGATCCAAATTGGTAAAAGAGATAATTGGGTTGAGCCTAGGTATATTGGAATAGAGTTGGAGGTGTAATCAACAAAAAATATTAAAAAATAAAAATTATATAAAATAAATAAATTATTTTGTTAAACCTAGAAATGGGACCACGGGTTGGTTCAATGAATAAATAAGTAACCCTAATTCACCATGCTTATAAATTTCTAAGAGTTCCAAAAGGATATGGTAGTCTTAATATGTCAGGAGAATAAATTTATGAAGTTGAATTGGTGAAAACAGTTGAAAAACAATGGTGTTAGAAAATATTAAAATTTGGTTTTTTAAAACTGGAAATGGGTTCACGGTTGGCCCAAATCATGAAGTAACCACCTTTTCTCCAAAAACTCTTAAATAAGAAATGGGTAACCCAAATTAGAGTTATTAGACCTATATATTAGTTCAAATTTCAATATTAATCTCACCAAAACCCCTATAAAAGTATATGGATTTTCAATAAACCAGATCAAAACCATGAAATGAAAAGAAAAAAAACTGGGTGTGACATACATGGATTTCAAAAAGTGGAAAAGATAATCATTTTCGACCAAATAATTCAAAAATAGAAAAAATTAAAAATAAATTATTACTTACTTATTTTAAATACATAATTTCAAAAAATAATTAAAATCCCAAACCATTTAGGTTCCCTCCCCCCATACATCAATGATATAGTGTGCGCAATGAAATCTTATAGATTTTACATGTATGTAGGTTTTAAATTAAATCATATAAAGAAGGAAACATTAATTGATTGGAATGAATTGAAGGATTTTAAGATAAACAGGTTAGAGGAGTGTGATCTCTACCACTTTCTCTAATACCATGGTCCCAATGAATTTCTTTAGAATCTTCAGTCCTTTTGGATCTTGGTTCCACCAATTTAGAAGAATAATAAAATACAAGAATGATCTAACAGTTCCCCAATGACACTTGGAATGGGTCCTTAAATTTTATCCCCCATAAACAAAAATTTCATAAAAATTAAGTGGTTGTTGGTGAAGTTATTTTCCTTCTAAAATGTTTATAGAAAACTAAAATTATCAATATTTTTTCATAATTCATGAGAATATATAAAATATGAGGGCCAAAAAAGTTTACGTTAAAACCCATCATTGCTATCCATTTAGGTCCTTTGTGGAATCCATAAGATAATGTGAGACAAACCTTATTGATAGAATATGTTTTACATTTCGGAAAAAAAAATTATAACATAATCCATGATTTTATTTAAAATAAATAGATCATACTAGATATAATATAAACAATCATATTTCACCTTTTAAATTTGGTGGGAAATTAAATTTGATGGGACATGAGATGTTACCATATAATTTACCATATTGGTATAAAATGGAATTTCACCATTGATGTTGTAATGTTTTTCTTGGGGAAGATCATCATTAAGTGTGTTCAGTTGTGGAATTTATGCTTCAGTAATGTGGGTTAGTCAACATAGATGATCATCGACATTATTTTCAATTTACTTTTAATCATTAATTTCCAAATTGAACTCTTTTAAGAGTAGAATTAATATCACATGCCTTGGATTTTCATCCATGATTTTTATAAGATAAATGAGTGTTGCATGATCAAAAAATAATAACATTACTGCAAAAGAGATAAGATCATAATTTATCTAGTGTGAAGACCAGTGTAAGGAAAACCTTCTTGGGGGTTGTGTAATTTATTTGTTCTGTGTCTATGTTTTATAATTCATAGGATATGACTTAAGCAATTCGGTGAATTCTTTGTGATAGAGCGACTCCCACCACATGGCTGGATTCATCACACACTAACTCCAACTTGGGCTCACTGTTAGGTGGTTTCATTATTCGTGGTGTGATTAACCTTTTCATCAGTTCATCAAATGACTTCATCGATGAAAAATCAATAATATAGTTATCTTCCATTAGTTTTAAAAATTACAGAGGGATATAAACATTACAATTTGTTTTACTCTACTGTAAAAGCCTACCATTCATAAAAATGATATAACATGTTTTAAAGAAGTTGGATATGGAATGGAATTTATTACATAAACATTGGATTTATCATCCTAAATCATTTTTTGTGAAATTATATGATCCATCACTACTACCTTTTCAAACATAAATCAACTTTAATCAAAATTTACGAAAAGTTTCTTTTCAAGGAATGTTGTTAAATTTATTTTCAAATATCCTATACAGTGATCAAATGAATCACCAAAAACAATGAAATCATCGAGAAATATCACAGATAAGTCCACAATATGATCTATAAAAATACTCAACATACACCTTTGAAATGTAATTTAGGCAATTCATCACCTGAAAGGAATAATTTTATATAATAATGTACCAAATGGATATGTAAAGTTTCTCTTATCATGGTTAGTATATATTAAACTATTTCTTTGTGAATATATATATATATATCATTTTATTGTTAGTATATATATTACACCTTTAACCAAAAATATAATACAAATATATTTTCAATCAGAAACAATACCTATGATAACTCTAAATCATGAGTCAGTAATTTTCTTTAAAAAATCATATTTTTTCATGGGTTATACACTACTAAAATGATATTTTACATGGTAACACTTATAAGTCCATTATTTTATACATCACTAAATATCAAAAACCCTTCTCTACTATATTCTAGTTTAAGAATAGGTATGTTGAACAACCATATGTACAGATTCATGATAATTTCAACACATTAATTTTTATAATTGAATATGGGTACATTTTGAATAAAATTGTTTATTATATTTGATAAACGTGAAAATATTATCAAAAAATAAATAATAGTGTCAATTAAATGATAGAAAACATTGTATTTTAGTAAAGTAATTAGAAGTCCCCAACTCAATATTTAAAAGTTAATTGCTTTCACAAATCAAAAAGAATATTGACATGGGTATATCATAAATTTTTACTCTTAATTGATATATTCTAGACATAATATATGTCATGGAAAATTATAGATATACCCATAGTTGATTAACAATTCATCAATAATATATAGTCCTAAACCAAATCACATATTATTTTATAATTCCTAATAGAAATTTTAAAAATACCTAAACATGATATACAATTCAAGTGTCTCTAAAATAATAAAATAATCAATAATCAATTAAATATAAAAGAAAAGAATTATTTAAAACACCACATAGTGCTCCTAACACTAATAGATCTGCCCAAGTTTCACCAGATAACAATCCGTAAAATAAAAAAGAAAAAAAGTGAGCTATAAATACCTTAAGGGAATGAACATTGTGATAAATCGTTACTTGGAAGTCATTAGGCATAAAAAGATATAACAATGAATATCACCATAAGAAAAAATGCATTATATAAAAATAATAATTTGATAAAATTAAAATTTTTTGGAAATAACATAAAATAATATATCATAAATATAAATCTTGGTTCACCTCCAGGACCAATGTCATAAAGTGGAAAAATCACATGGTGGATTATTTTCACTCTCTAATAATTTATATAACGTATCATGAGATAAATATTGTTATTATACATATCAATGATATGTAATTTTAGGTTCAAACATTAAATAAATTAAAATTATACATATTCATGCAACCTGATGAAAATAAACCATAGATAAATCACAAGCATGATCAATCCCAGAAGAAAGAAGTGGGCTTTATAATTTTGATTCAATGAAATACAAAATCATAAATAAAACATATTTCAAATATAATAGTTAATATAATACTTTGTATGTTCATATAGGAAAATTAATTATTGGTATTTCTCATAGAATTACAATATAGACACTTTAATAGAATGGTCATGTAAAATAAAAAAAACATACAACTTGGGTGAAGCTGTAGGAAATTTGTGAGGTATATTTTAGAAAATAAAATACATTATTGATTATTAAAAATAGAATTTTAAAATGATGGTTCTATATAAAATATTGAGGGTTTTAGAGGATATTAAATATTTTAAAATTCTTTATGTGGGTGTGGATTGATTAGAGATAACAAATGAGAATATTTCATTATATGACGTTTACTTAAGAGTGGAAATTTTGAAGTGAGAGAAAAATGCTATTACCCCTAAAAAGAAAAGGAAAAATTTATATTTATATTATTAAGGAACATATATAAAAAAATGTTAAATGTGAATAATATATAATAATATAGGTAAAAATAAAGAGAATTAGTCATTAGAAAGTCAAAAAGTAGGTATGAATGATATATTTTTAATGTTTTAAAACACAATTTTTTAAATAACACATCTTAAAAAAAGAAAATTAAAATTTATATAGAAAATGTTTAATCAAATTTTAAAATTAGATTTAACATAATTCACATTTAAATTAAAAATGATAGTATATGACGGAATGGAAATTATTGACGGGGATATGAAACAAAAATTTAAGAGGATGGAAATTATTCATAACATAACTTCATTTTCAAGATGGATTGTAATTCATAAATAAAGAATATTTCAATCAAAAGTGATCTTAAAATTTATAAAAATCATCAACCATATTAATTAAATGTTGAGACTCAAGGAGAAACATTATTACCCATGAATGGAAATTCAGTAACAGGATACCCTTGTATTCTTGGGATGATACCAGTCATAAAACACAAAAATGAAGATCACGAATTGAAGAAATTTTAAATTTTAAAATTATAATATATTATTTGAAAAATAATATTTGAATTAATTACATAATAATGATGATTATTGGTGGAAAAATATACATATATTTCTTAATAAATGGTGATTAAGGTTGAAGCTCATACCTAGTCTATAAATGCGATAAGTACATGAACAAAATATACAGAATAATACAATCATTTTTTTTTAAAAACATTCCTAACAACATTTTAAATTTATATATACATTAATAAGGTCTTTTTATCATCACATTAACCCAATTTATTTTATTATTTCTACTTGTGTCAGTTACTTGATGTTCTTTAACATGTTTCTGGGAAACAATCATGTTATATTTAACAAGGTAAATGAATTATAAATTATTTTATTCATTTAAATATTTTTATATTATTATGAATTTTTTATTTATTTTTCACTTAAATATTATACCTAAATATGTTTTCCTTCAGTGTTCTCAAATTATATAAAGTACTTTGAAATGACTTTTTCAACTGAAAAATTTACTATAAATGTTAATTATTATAATTTGTCATGGAATTTCTAATATTATCATTATATAATTTTAATATTTTAGTGAAAATATTAACTATAAATTATATAAATCTTTTATTCCACCCATTTTTATTTTTATTGAAGATGAAGGATAACATTAAGCACATGGGGAGGGTAGTCCAAATGTACACATGATGAAATATCCACTATTTGAAAGGTTTTGGAGAATGGTATAAAGGGGAACAACCTTAGTTTAAAAAATACCATACTATTAATAAAAATATTTTTATCATCCTATAAATTATATTAGAATGTTGGAGTGGTATAAGTATAAAATAATAAAGAAGGTGTGGTGGACAATATTACCTATTTCATTGGGTGTTCTCCTTTTGTCACCAATGCAAGTGACAATTTATTAGTCTGTTGGAATGGATAAATGATTTATTATGTGGTAAGAGGGTTTATTAGATAATAAGAAAGTTCATGGGATGATCTTAAGGGGAATTTTATTTTTTGGTAGGTGGATGGGTGGTTCTACCTATTATAATTAAATATAAGGTCTTTTTCTGCACATATAAATCATTAATGAAAAGAGAGAACATTTTTTGAATAGATTGTGAAGATTAATTTGTAATTAATATAGTTTGGGAATGTATAAGATAATTTAATACACAAAAATGATTTTGAAAACATGTTTTTGATATTTTTTATGTCATTTACTCAAAGATTAATTTACTTTTAATGTTTTGTAGTTTACATAACTAGAAAATAAATAATATTTTAATTTTTAAATAATAGGAAAAAATTATAATAATTATATAATTTGAAACTAATTATCTATATATTATAATTTTTTTTTCAAATAAAATTTAAATATTAAATTAAATCTAAATTTTACATTTTCTAATGTAATACACAAAAAACATATTTTTTGTAAAAAAAATTATTTTATAATAACTATTTTTTTAGGAAACAATTATCATTTATATTTATTTTATTTACATTAAAATGATTTTTATTATTAAAATATTATTTATTTAATAGTCACATTTGATAAAAATATAATTCCACATTGTGAAATTTTTATTAAAATATGTATAAGAAAAATAGTTTTCATTGAAACATTACCAAAATTTTCTAACACTTTAGGGGTGGGTATTATATAAAAATAGTTTTGTAAAATAAAAACTTTTATTTCATAAATTTTAATTTTTATATTTAAAATATTTTCCAAAATTTCATGTATAATAGTAATAGTATTTATATAAAATTCAATTTTTACAATTCACGGAAAAATTTATTTCTTTACAAAGATATCATATAATAATTAAATGTAATTAAATTTATATATTTATATTTTAAATGAATAATAAAGTTTATAGATAAAATTAGTTTTATTAAATGAATGATGTTTTTCCAAGATAAATTATTCTTAGCATAATTTCATGTCAATTTCTAATTTAAAATATGTTAAGGTGTCCTTTCATGTAAATGATATTTCAGATTTGTTCAATTTATTCTATTTGGGTAAATTATGAAATATTTAACAATGTTTTTATTTGAGAAATATTTACCTCTATAATAAATACACTTAAACAAATACCATTAAAATAATTTATTTATATTAAATTTTTTATTTTTACTACCCAATTGATAGAAAAATAGTTATTTAAATTTAATTTATACTTAATCTCATTCATTGATAACAATATGGTTTCTATTAATAAATAATGTGTATATATATATTCATATTTTAATTTCATAATGAGTTATATTATTTTAAATTAATTACATAACCATACACAACATCAACATATCTATTGAATATATGACCAAAAATCATATTTTTATTAACTATATTTTCCTTGACCATATTTTTAATCAAGACATTTATTGCAGCTACAGTTAATTATTATTTATTCCTCATTGTAGGATTTATTTTCCTATTAATTATCAATAAGTATTAAGATGATATCAGTGGTTTCCAAGTCATGAAGAATTTATATATTTTTTCTATTGTCTACTATTGTTTTGTGAACTTTTAAATGATGTAATTACTCAATGGTGAGTAATAATAAATGGTGTTCAATTGATTATTTTAGTTTATTTTTTTAATGACTCACATATGAATTAATAAAGTTTCTTTTTTTAATATATTGGTTATAATATTTTCTAGTTATTTTTCATTACTTTTGATAGTGTAGATGAATATTAATTAAAATTATGGACAATAATAATAATAATAATAATAATATCTCTAAAAATTATAGGCATTGCACTCTCCTCACCCCAAATGAATAATTATCTCATAATTTTAATTATCACATACTAATAGAATATTATGATGTATTATCAATTATAGACATAACAAATGATATATTTTATTTAGAGATATTCACAATTCAATCTTTGAAAACATATCTATTTACTATGAATATGCTTATCCATGATATTGATATTTTCTGTAAATAATCCCTAAATTGTTTTACTATTTAACATTATCTTATTCTATTATAATTCATTTAGTTCAAGAAATATTGATCTTTGTTTAAATTAGAATACATTATGTTGGGTTATCTTATACTAATCATCTATGTTTTTCAAGGAAAATAAGAAGTAAAAATTTCATAGTGTATCACAAAGATATACTAATTACCCAAACTATATCATATGATTGTTTATAGAAATGTTTATAGTTTGGCCACATTGTTTTCCACTATGTCATAATGGTGTTAAAACCCAAAACACCCTATTCGGGATTATTATTCATGGGTAAAACTATGAAATTCCTTGCATCCACCTTCTAGAATCCATAAAACCATTATAATAGTATGAAAAAATATACATTCTATATTTTACCAATATACTAGGATGTTATATTATTGTTATTATTGTCCCTCAGACTTCATCTGAGAGTTTTAAGAAATTTTTTCCCAATAATAATAAATATAAATAAAAAGAACATAATTTTACACAAATTATAGTGACCTAATACTTAAACACATATTAATTAATAATTCATTCAATACCTTTCAAATAATACAAGATTATTAAATAGTTTTCTAGTGTATTTGAAATATTACAAAAAAAATTATAATCATAAAAAAGAAACCAACATTTTTTAAATCATCACATAGATCTCTTAATTACAACAGATCATAGAATTATTTATAATATTTCTTGGAAAAAAATAAAAAATAAAAATAGTGAGATATAATTTCTAGTGAGGTAATTAACATGAAAACAAATTTCAACATGATATACAAGAGGCATAACATGATATCAACAAAAATTGATCACATTCATGTATAAATTAAAATAAGTAATGTAAATAATTAGATAATAAACATGGGGAAGCAACATAAAATAAATATCATAATCATAAGTAAAATTTCACAACCAATGCCAAGATCATAAAGTGGAAAAATCCCCAAGTTGTATTAGGTTCCCACTCTAATACATAAAATAAAATATCATTAAAAATAATTCGTTATGCAATTAATTATTAAGATATAATACTTTGTCACAACCAATGAAACAAACTAAAATCTGACACAATTGTGCCACATATGGATGAAAAAACACACATAAAAAATAATCATGATCAACCCCATGAAAAGGAAGTGGTATTCATAAGTCTGATTCAATGAAGAACGAACGAGAAAAAAGAATAAGTATTCTTAATAAATGAATAAATTATATAGTTGGAGGATTATATTTTAAAAATAAAAGTATCTTGTGACCATTGGTTTTTAATATATTGTTTTAACATAATGAATTAAATTATTACAAAATAAAAACATAGCACTTGCGTGATGCTCTATAAAATAAGAAAAGTATTTTTTTTCATAGAAGAAAAGACCGTATTTTTTTCTATATAAATAATTGGAAAAGTGGGATAAATATATAATGATATATATTATTATCTATCCATGTATTATAAATATTTCATTTGGATGATACTCGACATTAGATAAGAAATATAAAAAATTCCTTAAATCATGTTTTAAAAGAATTGGGAATTTCAAAGGGAACTAAAAAATACCTAACACCATAAATGAAAAGTGAATTTAGATTTCTATACATATGATAGAAATATATTCAATAATATTAGAGGTATTTGAGAATAATATATCCTAAAAGGGAGATAAATAAAGAGATAATATTAATAGATAATCGTAAAGGAGGTATAAAAAACCGTCTTTTATTTAAAATAATATTAATGAAATAAAATATCAAAAAATTGAATAAACTAATTCATTTTGAAAGTTATAAAATGTAAAAATGATTTTCACTTTAGAGAAAAATTTATTAGGATTCCTATGAAATATTGGAATATTAGAGTGAAGGGAAATAATGGGAAAAATGGGTAAACCATAATTTAAGAGGATGAGAATTATTCTTTCCATTATTTTATTTTCAATAAGGATTATAACTCATATATAATGAATATTTGAATCATTATTGAACAATAAATATAGAAATTTGACCTACTATATGTATGGAAATATTAAACGTAATCAAAATCATTACTATATGAGAAATCAAATTGAGTTGTGAAACACACATCTATGCATTGGAAAACTTCAATAGTATCCTAAATTAAGTTAGAGAATGAATATTTGAAAATTTAACATTCAAAAAAATAAATTATTACATTACAAATAAATATTTTTTTACTTAAATAATTCTAATTTTATTTTATGCATTATTTAAATTCATCTGTCAACAAAGGGTGATTATGACAGAATGACTTACCTCCAGTCAGAATGCTCTCTACACTTTCACATAAAATCATAAATAATAAAATTATTATTAATACAAACATTATTAATAAATATATTATTATATATAAGTTTTGTTTATCATAATTTTTCATGAATTTATTATGTCGTTTTTTCTTTTATCGAATGTTATATGTTCATCGATTAGATTTATGGTAATATACCTTGAATGTAGACCAAAGTAAATGTACGGACAAATAGTTTCATAATATTAATAATTTTATATCATTTATTCATTTATTATTACATTATAATATTATGTATAAAGGTAAATATGTATTCCATTAATGGACTGAAATTAGAAAATGTACTTAGATATGGCCTTTTTAGTGGATAAATTTAATATGACCTTTAATTGTTTATATCAGTCATGTAATTTCTAATACTATCATTCTAGAATTGTAATTATTTTTTAATTAAGTTTTTTATAAAAGATTTTCATTTTTTCTCATGTTATTTGATAACAAAAAATAACTATAAACATCTTCATCTAGAGTTGGTAGTCCTTACATAGGCATGGAGACGTATTAACCGTTCAAATGGTTATGGAGAAGATATAAAATAGATGTTACATTTTTATAAAAAAAATACATGAATATTAATAATACGGGTGATATAATACTCTAATAGATACAATTGTATTGGGTTAGTAGAAGTAGAAAATAATTAAAAATGTGTTGTGGAAAATATTACCTCCCTCGTTGGATATTCTCATCAATACACCATATTAACACAACATAGTTTAGTCACTAGAAAATAATAAATATATTAGGAAGTGAAAAGAGGTTTAAATAGTGATTAAGGTATATTTTTTTATCTTAATGGGTATTGTATATATATTGAGTTGGAGGGTATGTGGTTTCATTTATGATTGTAGAGTTGTATAATTTTTGAACATATAACTCTTTAATAAAAAGACAGCACATGTTTCACATGTAATGTGAAGAAAATGTCAACAATAATAGAGCTTTTTAATTTTAATTTATTTATAATTACACAACAATAATTTTATAAACTTTTTTTAAATTTGTTTTTTAGTCATTTACATTAATATGTTTCTAATTTTTGCATCATTTAACAGAGGTGACTATTTTATACCAATGAAATTTAATTTAAATGAATAAAAAATTAAATATATTAGATAATATAAATCATATAATCATAAATATGTAATAAAATTTATCAAATATAATTTCTATGTATAAGGTAAAATAATTTTATCATTGGCGCACATGAAGCTCAAAAAAACATTTTTTTGAATAACTGAATTTTTATGCATAATTTTTATGTTTATTGTAAAATTATTAATTATATTGTTTATATTGAAATTAAAAAATATTATATTATTAAATTAATTTATAGTTAATTTTTTATGAATTTTTAATCCTAATTTCACAATGTTTTACTTTTATTAAAACAATCCAATGAAAACCATTTTTCATTAAAACATTACCTAAATCATATAAATTGTTATAAATGGGTTTTATATGTAATAATAGTATTCTAAAATAATAAATATAACATTTTAAAATTTAATTTTTATAGTATAAAGGGTTTTAATATACTTTATCGCATAAACTTGATAATATTTAGAAAAATATATACTTTTTACTATTGACCTAAAAATCAATAACATCAGAAATATCTCAAAAAGTAATAATAAGATAATATTCATAAAATGATTTAAAATATTATTCTTATTTTATATAATTATAATAATAAATTTTTATATTTATCTTTGTAATCAAAAAATATAATTTCATAATACAGAATATTTTATTAAAAACATAAACTTTTTAAAAATTAAATGTTCTTAACAATATTTCAAATGAATTTCTAATTTTTAACTTTATTTATTTTAGTTCAAGTATAATGATATTTCAAAAGTGTTCAATTTAATCAATGAGGATAAAGTATTCAATTCTTAACAAAAAATTTATTTTAAGAAAAAAAATATACTTACAAAGGTACAAATAAAAGAAATTATTTATATTATAAAATATTATATTTATTATCAATTTATTTGTAAATATATTTTTCAAATATATATATATTATAATATTTTTAGAAAATTTATATTTAATTCATAAATATATATATTTTTAAATATATTTATATATTTTAATAATTAAAAATCATATTTTTATTACATTGTGATTTATATGATATTAAATTTACTACACAGTAATATATGAATTCCACATAGCAATTAGATATAAGATCAATGAAATTTTCTTTAATGATCATTTTTACAATTAAAATAATTATTAAAAAAATCATTCATATATATATATACACTTATTAATTGATTTTTTCACTCAGATCCAACATTGTAGGGAATTTGTTTTATTTAATATTATAAATTTTCATAATGATTTCAATATTTAGTATGGTCTTCTTAATTATACTTTTTGATTGGATATTTTTTATGCTCAAGGATTAAGATCATATAAGATATTTTCTAGTCATTAATATTTTATTGTCTTAAATTTTTTTACCAATATTGATTTAAAAAGTTTTAATGGATTCACTACATTCATGGTTAATAGTAATCTAGATTCTTCAATACGTAGTTTGATGTGATTTTTTTTGTAATTTCACACATCTGAATGAACAATGTGTTTTTATATTGGATAGTGTATCATATATAACATTTTCAAATCATGTTTCAATCTTTCATAATGTATAATGAAATATTATTTAATATTATTGAAATAAATAACAATAATAAATATAATGGCTCTAAGTCCCTATTTAATTACAAATATTGGGTATAAAATACTTCAAAATATTTTGATCTTATTATATTTGTAATAATTAATGTGAATATTTATTGAACCACCTTTATTCTTAATAAAAAGAACATGTGAACCCCATAGTTATTCAAAAGGTTATATAAATCCATTTTTTACATTATCCTAGAGTTATTTATTCAATTATTATTACTAAATTAAGGCTATTATATAAGGATACTTTCAAATATGTGTAGTAGTGGGTAAAAGTTATATTAAAAACTCATTTTCGCGATTTATAACAATATAAAGAAACTCTTCAATAAATACAATAACATATTCATGAATTAATAGTCATATAATCAATTTTGAGTTCCACCCCAAAAAATTGAGATAATTAACCCTCATAAATAGAATGTAAGGACCATATAATAAATTTATAAAGAGAGTTGACCTATTATAAGTGAGGGGAATAGAACAATTATAACCATAACATTTAAAATAATATAAATTCATATTAATTGGAAAGTGTAACAAACGATACAATTTTCAAAGATAATTCAAAATTATGTTTATTATGATATTAGTAGCCTTATATATTAGTTTAACCTCATTTAACACATTTTAACATTTACTATGTTTTTATAACTTTTATTCTTGGTAACATATTTTTATGTCAAAAAATGAAATTAACCTCGTAAAAATATTTAATAATTATTATTAAAAATAACGTATCTATTTTATCAGTTTTTAATTTCTACGGGATTTTCAAATTTATTGAAATATATGCACACAGGGAACACATATTTTTTTATATAAAAAATGTATCTTTAAAAATGAAACATATTTTATTCTCATTTTATTCCTTATGAAAGATATTTGATAATTGTTATTTTCTTTTACTATTTATATTTTCTATATATAAATTTAAATAACATATCGACAGTTATTAATTAAAAAATTTTAAGATAAAATAAAATTATTTTATAAAACATTGTTCTATAAATAAATCAACTTTTTTGACTTCAAATGTTTTATTGCAATTTATAAATAAATTATCAGCAAAGGATAATGATACTAATTTTTTCTAAAATTAAAAAAAACAATACTTTTATTTAATGTTGATACATTAAATAATATTAATTTATTTTTAAATAAAACATGCAATAACTAAAATATTTATAATCAAAACATTTTTGTTTCACTTTCAATTATTTTTTTATTATTACTTATAATTACATATCCTTGTCATGAATGTCTATAATTGAATTAATTAATTATTACATAATATTTATAGATATTTTGTATTAATATCATATTTTGAATGTTTTATATTTAATAAAAATTATTATTCATTAAGATAATTTAAAATATATTTAATAAAAAATGGTATTTGTATAGGTAAATTGGAAAAAATTTATAGAATAATTTATTTTTAAAATTTAATTAAAATATCCAATAATATATTTAATTTTATATCTTAATACATCATTATTATTATATGTTCAATGTTTTTTGGAACACTATATTTCGAAATAATCTAATTTTTTAAGGATAAGGTATTATAAAATAGTTGGGTGTTATGGATCAACCATTGATATTATAGGTTCCTGGTATGATTATGTTGTGTTTCCCTAATTTCTATCTGTTTCATGATAGTGTCACTTAATTTAATTTACATTATTGAATATGATAATAAAAATAACTACATTTATCTCTCATCTATTTATATTTCTAAAATTGGTTTCTAAAACAAATTTTCAAAAATATTATAGTTATTCATTTTCCTTTAAAAATAGTTGATTTTATTACTCAAAATAAAATATTTTTTCTCATATGAGTATGTAGATCATAAAAATTAGTGATTGGATCATTATTTTTAAATGAAATTTAAATTTTTTTTCTATGTGTATTTCAAACTAGAATAACATGGTTTTATTTTTAAAGGATGTTCACGAGGTTTGGGTAATATACCAATTGGCCATGTTTATTCAATATCTATCATATTATTGGATTAACTAGACTTTTTGATTTCAATGAGTTATAAAGGGTCCTATTTGGGATTGTTGATGGTTCTAAGTGAAGGTGGTTAACTAATTCATTGAGATGAGCAGTGGTAGTATTAATTCAAGTTTCATGTCTTCTTTTCTTGATATAGTATCTTCATATAAATCGGTTATAAACTATATACCTTGTATCTTGTTTGTTTTATTATATAGTTGCTCATGATTCTAATTCATGATTTATTTTTTATTATTGGTTTCTATTTTTTATCATATGTGATTTTATATTTTTTTAATGTTTGTTTTTAGAATTATCTTCAATATACTTTCATATTTTGTGTATATATCCAATTTATAGCACAGTGATTTCTTATTTTTTGGTATAATTACATTTTAAATTAATTATTTATTAATAGAACTAATTTCCAATATTTTATATTTTGTTTCTTGACACTTGTTAATAGCAAGTAGGGAGAGAGAACTCCCATCAACCCATAAGACATTTTTTCTTGGGTAAATTTTATATAGTTAGGCATATTCGATTCAGGATGAAATATTTTTTTATCAAAGCAATATAGGATGTGGATGTATTGAATCCATGAAATAGTTTTTGTTACTTTTTATATTTTACATTTATATTTCCGTTCCTCTATTACGTATTTATAATTTTTTAATTAATTTGAGGAATATTAAAGTTTGAAATTAAATTTGGGAAGGAATCATAGGTTCTAGGTTTATTAGGATTTTCTAAAAAACCATGTGAAAATCATACTAGAAATTCTGAGTAAATCTCTTATCAGATTCACATGTTTGGTTCACCCTTTCCTAAATAGTGAAATTGAAACGACCCTACATTATATGTCCACTAAAATTATTAATTTCTTAGTTTTATGATTTTAATTTTTTTTGTTCTTTCTCATTTTTTATTAAGGGGGAATTCATGTTTTATTATTGATTAAAAGATGATTTTGAATCCATTTTATCAAAATATTCACAATAAAAACCTTTTTATTGTCTCATAAAAAAGATACAACATCATCTATAAGGGGGTGTTATCTAAATTTTTAATCTAAAATTTATTTTTTATTTTTGAATATTTTAATTTAATAAATAAATGGTTTGTTAAAAAATTCAAAAATATTCCCAGTATTTTTTCAAAATATTCATTTTTTAGGTTTTTAAAATTATTTAGTGAAAATATATTTAGTGTTCATTTTGTATTGTTTTATAAATTTGTTTGAGAAAAAATAAATGTTCTCACTTGAAATTTATTTTCATAGGAAGTTGAAACTAATGTAAAAATAAATTCATTAAAATTTAGTTTGTTTTGGATTTTTTATGATTCTATTATGGTATGATATCCCATTGATATTTTATGATTTCAACATTTTTCATTCATTTTTAAGAAATTTTAAATACTCAGATTATTTTGATTTTTTTATATTTCTAGTTATTATAGAGTGTTCCCCCAATATGTCTTAATGGAATCAATGGATGAAGCTATTGGTGGTTTTCCACAAATAATTCTACTGATTGATCATGTTCTGTTTGAGTAAATTTTTTTATCAACTATGATTATTTAAAATAATGTTCTTCCACGTATAACTCAGTGTTGATATTTAAATTAGAAATTATAGAATATATACCTCCTCATTTCTTCTTGAATGTAGAATCTCATGGTATAGAATAATGAATGAGGGATATTGAATAAATCCACTTTTAAATTGAGTTTCCATGTATTAAGAAAAACTTTGTAACCATTATTGTATAAGGTCTGAGTTTGATGTGGTGGATGTCTATTATTTGGATGCAACATTAAAATGTACAATCATGGGATGTATTAATGAAATTTAATTTAGAAATAATTTCCTAATACTATTTTCATAATGTAATATGAAATTTTATTTTCTAAATAAGATTAAAAAATCAATATTATATTTTTCTTTTATTTATATTATTGGTATCATATCTTCCAATCTTTGTGATATGTGATTCTATAAAATAAGGATATTTTGGAAGATAAATTTTATCTGAATTATTTTTATTAGTTAATTTTCATGTACATAAAATATATGAATAGTTGTTGATGTAGGTTGTTATAATATAAGTGGGTATTTTAGGAATTTGATATATAGATGATTTTTTCTAAGTCCCCATAAGTGGGGGAGTAGTCATCAACTACTAAAATGGGAAGCCAACCATGTCTAATTTAGTGGGAGGCTATAATAAATGATAATCCTTTCCATATCTAAAATTATTATTGTAGTAATCCTCTAGTGTGTAATATATATGGGACCCCAAGGAAAAATAATCCAGCAGGTCTAGAAACCCCAATGTTTGATCATGGATGTGTTCATTTGTGTTAATATTATAGGTCCTATAAAATATTTGTTTATAAGATAGGTGAATCAATATCTTACTCTTTAAGGGATCCCCAAGTTCCAATTAAAGTATTACATTTTTCATGTCTCTAGTATTTGGGTTATTTCATATTTTGTTATTCCCCCTATTAAATACTGGGTTTACCTATGTGTTTTTGGATGGTAGTGCTATTGGATATATGTGAATCTATACGATTTGGAAATGTTAACTATGAATCTTAATTATGGTGTATAGTGGATTCTGTATAATAGCTATTCTTTAATGCCCTGTGTTTTTTTGGAATCTATGAAATAATTTTGTGTTTTGATGATTATTTTTTGAAAGTAGTTTAAAATATTGTAGTAAATACCCTATGTTAGGAGGTCTCAGGTATAAATGATACTTTTTCAAAAAATTATAGATTAATTCTGTATAATTATGCTATTTAACAACCAAAACATTATAAATCCATAGTCAATGGTTATTGTATTACACAAGTACAATATATAAGGGATTTTATCACCAAGGATCTAATATTTTAACACTCTTAGGTTAATATATACATATATAAGTTTTATATTGTGTTGCAAAAATTAAGACTATAATAAAAAATTATTAAATATTTATTATTTTATTTATGAAATACTTAAATTCATTCAAATTCACCTTCTTGGATACCTATGGAAAAGTAAAAAATAAAAGGGTGAGAAGAAATTCTGAATAAGGGGAAGCCTACAATTGAATCTATCATGGATAAAAAAAATGAATAAATAATACAGAAGTGAAATTAATCAATAAAAATTCTACAAAATAAATAACATGTGCATGAAATATATCACAGTATATTATAGAAATTTAAATAGCCACATGGAAAATAATTTCTATTATCATGGTGATGGAAGGCTTAATGTTGGAAATCAAAATCTTGTCCTGAAGTCCTTATACCCAAACCTCATGATCATTAAATCAATGCCTTGTGATAAAATATCATGATCATACATTCAAGTATACATTCCATGTGATCATGATATTACCATAAATGGATGTTTCCAATACATCATAAATATACTGTTAAGTATATGTGTTAAGGATATATTCATAAATGGGAAGACATACACAAAATAATCAAACCATTTGCCTCATTAAACATATCGACACATGGAGGGTCTATATAACTATTATCCTAGTAAATCAAATATTTAATTCCAAAACATTTTCCGTATAATTTAAATGATGAAAAAAAACTAATAATCTAATTAACTTAGTAATCAATAAATTTTGTTTTTGGGATAACAAAGATATAGGATGTCTATACATTCACTAGTTAATAAATTTACTAATATAATCATAATTTATCCATAGAATCATAGTGCATGTTATAATTAGATAATATCCCCTAGGAAACATGATAAAATTTAAAAGATGTTAATATATATTAAAAATTAATTTATATATGAATTACTAATTTACCAGGAGAATGAAGAAGAAATGTCGTTATCGTTTTTTATAAACTTTTAACAAAAATTTCTAGAACTAAAATTTAATATAAATTTCATTGTAAAACCATGAAAACATGGATATTAGTTTTCTTAAAGAAGCATAATTTATGTGGTGGGAAAATTACATAGTATTAAAAACTCTCAATAGAATATTCCTTTCTATTTTTTAGAGAAATTCAAGGTCAAAAAAAGAAGCCACAATTTAAATTTAAATATCACTACCATTAATCATTACCAAATATTTTTCAAATACTATTTAAAAATTGTAATCTAAAAAAATGTATATTAAAATTTTGATAGAGGATATGTCCAAAAGTGTGGACGTGATGATAAAATATGAAGAAATAAACAATATTTTAAAACACCATTATTGAACCCCACATCATTAAATGTACAAGGAAAATTCCTTTTGAAAGTAGGTAATAGATATTATGTGTTTTATAAAAAATAATAAATTTTTATATCACAAAATAATAAATAAAAATATTGGAAATACAGGGAATATGGATATTGAGTAAAATGATTCTTCAAAAAAAGTGAGATTGAAAATAACAACATTAAATTTTGGAAACATTATAACTAAAATTCCATAGAAGATAAAAATAATGGAACTTTAAAAAAAATGAATTATTATATTAATAGTATAATATTTAATGTAGTGTATACATGCTCCATGTAAATGGAAATAGGCGTGTAATAATTAACATGTATCCAAAAAATAAAATTTGATATGAAGAACCATTACCATTAAATATTAACATTTATGAAATCTATTTAATAAATTGTACAATATAAAAACCCATATTAGTCACTAATTTTGATAAAAATATTCATATCTATTTCAATAATAATAATTAAATATAATAATTCCTTACACATATTTTATTTATTTATTGTTTATTTTCATATTTTGATATCTGTAATTTTATTCATTTCATATATGGCTCATAATGGAACATTGTACATTTTTCATTGATGAAAATTTCATTATTATGATATTATTATATATATTATAATTTTTTATGTTTTACCATTTTCATTTCGTGGAATTCATGGTTATGGTTTGCAAAAATGGAATACATGTAATGCTTCATTTATGAAATTTTCATATATCAATGGGTTTCATTACGAAAATCATTAATTATAGTGTTATCATTTAATTATATCATTAATTATGTATACTAATCCTTATTATCATATATATTCTTTAAATTAATTATTTAAATCTTCCATGTAATGTATTGAAAAAAACGAAACATTCCACTTTGTAGAGGTGGTAGTATGGACATACAGATTAATGATGTTTTCATTTTTTATAGAATTGGTACATTGTTGAAGGTGGATTATAATTAGATAATATTAAAAATGATATAAATATAATAATTTTTATTAAATAACATTTTATAATAATCTCTATAATGTTTTTATAAACATGAAATTATGTCACTTTGTGGAGAAGGTAATTATCACATACACACAAGTGACATTTTCAAAATTCTAAAGTGGTGGGATGAGTAGATAATGGTTATAAAATTAATTTAATAAAATTTAAATATACTAATCAAAAAAAATTAATAATATTATAATTATTAAAATATTTTTTTTAAAACATAGAGAAGAAAAGGTCGTAATAAGTAGCTAACAGTCACATTGAAAATTGGAACCTTCTCTTAGAGGACCTTATGAAGATATAGGATATAAAGATTTTCCTTTTATAAATAGAATTAATAATGTAGAATAGGGATTTATGGGATTGAAAAACAGTATTTTTTTAACAATAATCAAATTTTATTAGAGAATATGTAAAGGGGTTCTTGAAGAATCCATTTATAAGGCAGTGGAGTTGCATTTTATAAAAAATAGAAAATAGAAAGTTATTATTCTAAGAAGGTTAGTCAAAAATAATACAATAAAAGATTTTTTATGAATATTCGGTTCTATAACCCCATTATTATGAATTTATAGATTTATTTTTTGGAATATTTTTCATTTTATCGTTATTATAAACTCTTAGCATGTTTTACATTTTCCACAGTAACTCATTTTTAACCTCGATACATTATTTTAATGTCTATAATTTGAAGTTAACTTATTAAATAATTTATCTATTATTATTCCAAATATTAAATCAATTTTAAAAATTTTATTATCCAAAAGTGATAAAAATTAATTTCAAAATAATAAATGAATAATGCATAAAAACATTTTTAGTTAAAAAATATTACTTTGGTTCAAAAATGTAAATTATAGGTTTCTAATTAAAAAATAATAAACTAAATTTATAAATTTAATTATTAATTATATCATTAATTATTAAAAATGTCTCATAAATTTATAATTCATTATTATATCTTAATTATTTTTTATAATTCATTGTATTTGTAAAAAATGTATTTTTTTACTATTCACCTAAAATCAATATTTCCATAAAAATAAATAAAATTTATACTAAGATGATATTATCATTATAAATAAAAAACTGAATATTTTTTCAAATTTAAATTCTTGAATTTATATATTTAACTTTTAAATATTACCATGAATAATGTCTCTTTATATTGTGATATAGAGGGCATTGTGTTGAGTCAATAAGGTTTTCCTTATTAGTTTTCCATTCCTTCTTGTTTTGAAAATCACAAACACCTTATTCTTAAGTAAATTAATATTTTACTTCTATAAGGAAAATTTCCTTCCCTAAGATATTTACTCCTACCATGTTTTCATTACTCATATCAATATTTTTCTTATGTATAAAAAACAGATTCATACCTAAAACATCGAAATCATATAAAACATAGATATGAATCATTCTGTTTTAGGATCCGAATTCGGGATAAGAAATCCAATAAAGTTACACTCTTAATTATGGATAAAAACTCTAATGAAGTTCCAATATGAATTATGGATATAAACTCTAATAAAGCTCCACTCTGATTTTTGGATACGAAATCTCACAAAGTTCAACTCCGAATTCCGGACTCTGAACTTCTACAAGTTCGACTCCGAACATCTATGAGTTTGACTCCAAACCTCTATGATTTTAACTCCGAACCTCTATGTGTTCCACTCCTAATTTCTATGAGTTCGACTCCAAACTTCTCTGAGTTCGACTCAGGACTTTTACTAGTTTGACTCTGAACTTCTACAAGTTTGACTCCGAACTCTGTAAGTTCAGATTCTGAATTCTAGTAAAAAAAGGACACTGAATTTCTATATATTCATACAGCAGATTTCTATATAATTTAGGTTCTAAATTCCTATAAAATAAAATCCGAATATCTCTTTATTATAGACTCCGAATTTAATTTTGGTTAGCCTCCGAACTATTATTTACTTACATTCTGAACTTTAGTTTTGCTTATACTTATACTTGATTCACTTCAAAATGATGACGTGCTTTCAGTTACACAAGTTTTGTTATAAAACGATGTCGTCCATTCTGTTTCTAACTAACCGTTGGTTGAGAAACATGTGTACAGTTCCCTCCAAAATTTAAGGAAAATATGACCTTTGGAGGAGGGATCCAACCGTTCCTACCGAGAAAATAAATAAAAGCTCATTTGAAAGAGCTAAACAAGAATTTGATCACTCTAGAGACCACACTCTATCAAGGTGATTTATAGAGAGAGAATCTTTTCATGCCTTGTGTGTACTGAAATTTTTGTTCAGATTTCCTTGTGCGAATCTGAATGTTGGTGATTACATTTGAGGGCTTCCGGGGATAGGAAGACATTGGTGTATACTACCATGAATTACGAGGGCTTCCTTGCTGAGGAAGACAGAGGTTCCAACTACCTTGATGTTGTGGGCTTGCATGAATAGCAAGACATAGATTCTGATCTTTGTATAGAGGTCTTACCCGGGTATGGGTAAGATAGATTTTCATGAATGTATAAATCAAGGGACTATTATCCAAGGTTGTTGGATAACCATCTATTTGAGTTATAATATTTATATCTAGTTACTTGTTTTTGTTAGAAGTTTATCTTTTCCGCTACATTTTGTATGTCTAAGAATGTATAATCATTTTATACTTCCTTACACATGTGTACTCTGATTCAATTAGATCCTATATGCTTTAAGGTAGAATATCATTTTGTAAACATTGGTTAAGTTTCATTTTCTGGATCCATATTTCCGGAACCAGTTTTTCTGAATCACATTCCTTATTTAAACATGTGTATAGAGTTATAAGTTTGTTACTTCTTACTTTTTCCCAAACATTCAATTGGTGTTATAGGTTTTGTGAATTTTCATAGATTAAATTTGTTAAACATAGATCATTCCTTGTTTAAGGAAATTTTTAATGTTTAAAATTCACCCCCCTCTTATATATTGAGCATCTACATCATTACATTGATCCTACAATTTTTATCAGTGAAGGTCTCTGAAATACTTATACCTACATATAATTTTTTTTATTGCTCTGTTTTTCATTGTTATATATTTATCTTACATTGGAATATTTTTCATGAGTCCAAACTTTTGTTATTAACACGTTTTTGTGGGCCAATGATTTCTTTAAGGATGGCAGAAATCAAAGTTGGTTCCATCGACAAACTAAATCCTACAAGACCGCCAATTTTTGACGTCAATGATTATTAATATTGGAGAGTTCTAATGAAGACTTTCGTTATCAATACTGGAGTAGAAAATTTTTTATGCCTACTAGAGGTTATCAAAATCTTGACAAGGAAGTTATTACTTTCACAAAAAAATAGAAGCATGATTATCAATTGAACTATAAGGTACGCAATAATCTAATATGTTCAATGACTAGGAACATATATAGCCAAATTTCTTCATGTGAAACAGCTAATTGTATATTGAAGAAACTCGAAGGTACACATTTTGGTACATCTAAAGTGATTGAGGCTAGAATATCCATGCTTAGAGCTGAGTATCATGGTTTTAACATTCCTTATGGAGAACCCATCTGTTAGGTGAAACAAGGATTTATGACTACCATAAATTGTTTAAAATCTATGGGTGAGAAAGGTATGGATGATGAAGTTATTATTGAAAAGATCATTGAGATTATTCCCAATGAGTGTGAATCAAAGAGAAAATCTATTGATGAGAATAGGAAGGTTACTAAAATTTACTTAGGTGAGTTGTTTGAAACTCTTCTCCAACATGAAACAAGTATGAAGAGAGATTCTGAAAACATCAAAAAGAATAATGGGAATGGTATTGTTTATTTTCCTACAACAACAAATCACATGAAATCTAAGACTCCTGAGAGAGTAACTAGATCCATGTATAACAAGGTTAAACTCTAATCTGAATCTAGTGAGAGTGAAGTCTCAGAAAATGAGTTAGCTAATCTTGCTCAAAGAATGGACAAGATAGCTGGTCAAAGAAATTCCAAATCCAATTATAAGAAGAAAGAAAAGAAAGATAAAACATATTCATAGTTCACGTGCTATGAATGCCTGATAAGTGCACACATATGACCTAATTTCCCTATTATTATAAATAAAGAAAGAAAATGGAGGCATTCTGAAAGGAATAGAAAGAAGGTTTACAAAGCTAAAGCTAAGAAAAGTCTGAAAGCTAATACTACATAGAGTGCTAGCTGTGGAGACTCTTCAGAAAGATAATCCCCAGAATACGATTCATCAGCTCAGAAGAATATGGGATTCATTTCTAATACTTTTTTTCCACATACATGTCTTATGTCTATGGTATGCTCTGCCGAGGCATTAAAAAATTTATCTCTTTATATGAATTACTATTCAGAAAATAGCACTTCTAATGTAGATAAATCATCCTCAGAAAATGAAGAACCTTCATATGAATAAGTATCTAGATTTTCTATGTTACTAGAAGAAAAAAATTTCTAAATTTCTAAGAAATTAAACAAGGTAAATACTAGGGAATAAATTCTTACAAAAGAGATTTCAGATCTTTCTACAAATCTTAGTGATAAATAAGAGCTTTTTGAAAAACTTTCTAAAGACCTTGAGAATGAAAATTCTGATAAGGAATAACTTTTTAAAGATCTTAAGAATGCTATTTTAGAGATGAAATTTTTTGAGAAAAATCTAACTCTATGGAAATGATTCTTGAGGATAGTAATTTAGTAATTAAATAGAAATTTGAATTATTTTCTGTTAAGAAGCTTCTTGAAAAATTTACTTCTAGGGAGGAAAATTTTGAGAATATGTATTCTCAAATTATACCTCAAGGAAATACTACTGGAGTAGGTTATACTCACCAAAAACCAGTTTTCAAAAACAGTTATTTTGTTCCTTCTAGAGCTCCTTTTTTCACTAAGTGTCAAAGTGGGGGGTATTGGAAGAAAAACTGTTCTTTGAATAGAGTTCAATCTCTTGGGTTTTCTAATGCATATTTTTCTAAACAAATGTGGATACCCAAAATATTGTTTTCTTACAATTCTGGAACCAATCATGTCTGGATTCCGAAAACCTAAATTGTTTCACATTTTTAGGAAAATAGGGAATGTACCAAAAAAAAAACTTGGTACATGGATAGTTGATGTTCCCGACATATGACTGATAAAAATAGATATTTCAAAAATATTATCAAGAAAAAAGGAGGAAAAGTGACTTTCAAAGATAATGCTTAGGGAGAAATTATTGGAATAGGTAATATTGTTCTTCTTTGAAAAACCCGGATTTCAAATGTTTTGTTTGTTAAAGGTCTTAAGAACAACCTCATCGGTATAATTCAATTATGTGATGAAGGATACCTTGTGAATTTTAGGAATGATATGTTCTTAGTACACAATTTCAAGGAAGACATTATTCTTTTTACCCATAAGCAAGAGAATGTTTACACACTAAACTAAGAATACCATAGGAGCCAAGACTTAACATGCCTTAGTGCAATGGAAGATCATTATTGGTTGTGGCATAGAAGGTTAGGACATTGTATCCTTGGGAAATTATGGAAACTCTCTAATAAATGTTTCCATAAGGATATTCTGAAGCATAGATATGATTATTCAAAATTTTGTGACCCTTGTAAATATGGAAAGAAACATAAATCATGTTTTAAATCTATTGGTGAAATCTCAAAAAATGATGCACTACAGTTGGTTCACATGGATCTTTTTGGTCCAACACAAACTATAAGAATTGGGGGCAGGTATTTTGTATTTTTCTTAATCGATGATTACACTATATTCACATTGGTCTATTTTCTATCAATGAAGTCTAAAGATTTTTCTTATTTCAAAATTTTTTGTGCCCAAGTAAAAAATGAGAAAAACCATACACTGGAAACTATTCATAGTTATCATGGAGGAGAATTTCAAAATTCTGATTTTGAAACTTTTTTTAGTAGAAAAGTTATTAATCACAACTTGTCAGCACCTAGAACTCCTCGACAAAATAGAGTAGTTGAAAGAATAAATAGAATTATTTAAGAGCTTACTAGAACCATGTTGAGTGAATATTCTATAGCTAGCCATTTTTTGGGCTGAATTTGTAAATAATACTTGTTATACTATAAATCAAGTTTTGATTAGGCCTTTTCTTAATAAAACTCTTTATGAGTTATGGAATGGAAGAAAACCTAGACTTTCTTACTTCAAGGTTTATGGTTTCGAGGTATTCATCATGAATACTAAAGATAATCTACACAAAATTTTTACCAAAATATGATGAAGGCATTTTCTTATGCTACTCCACAACTTCTAAGGCTTATAGCGTTTTCAATAAAAACACTTGTACTATTGAGGAAACTGTCCATGTAAAATTTGATGAGTCTGATACTTTTGTTTTTAACTATCCCAACCTACATCCTTGGATGTGTTTTTAAAAACTGATTATCAGGATTTGTTATAAGATCCATCTCATAAGGAAAATATTCCAGAACATAACTCTGAAACATTTACCCCAGAAGAGTTTCTACCCTATGTTGATGAACATATTTTACAAACCCCATGTCAGGTGTTTCATAAGAATCATCCATGTGATAGTATCATTGGTGATGTGAATCAACCCGTAAGGACTAGAAGTTCTTTAAGAAATGAAGTAGAACATCTTGCATTCAATTCCAAATTAGAACCAAAAATAAATGATGATGCTTTAGGTGATGATGATTTTATTAAAGCCATGAAAGAAGATCTAAATGAATTCAAATGGAATAATGTTTGGACCTTGGTTGAAAGACCTAAGGAATCGTCCATTATTGGAGTAAAAAGGGTACTGAGAAATAAGTGTGATGAAAATGGAATCATCATAAGAAATAAAGCTACTTTGGATGATAAGGCCTATAATAAACAAGAAAGTATAGACTATGAAGAAACATATTCTCCTGTAGCTAGACATGAATCTATTCATATCTTACTTTCCATTGCAGAATTCTTCATTTAAAACTTTTCCAATGGATGTGAAATGTGATTTCCATAGTTTTTATGTTCTAGAAGATGTTTTTGTTGAACAACCTCCTGGAATTGAAGATAAAAAACAACCTAATCATATTTTTAGACTTACCAATGATTTTTATGGGCTTAAAAAAGCTCCAAGATCTTGGTTTGATAGATTTACATGATTTTTTCATCAAAATAACTATGTTAACAGAAATTTATATCCCACCCTTTTTATAAAAATAGATAAGAAAAATGATTTGATTGTTCAAATATATGTTGATGAAATTATAATTGTTTCAACTCAACAATCTTTAACTGATTCTTTTGAGGATGTAATTAAATCTGTGTTTGAAATGAGTATGATGGGTGAGTTAACTTTTTTCCTTGGTTTTCAAATATCTCAAAAACTAGAAGAAATATACATATCCTAACATAAGTATATTAACGATCTTTTAAAAAAGTATGGGTATAAAAAAACTAAGAGTATAAGTACTCATATTTTTACCTCAAACACACATGATCTTAATGAAGATGGGAAACCAGTAGATCAAACATCTTTTAGAGGCATGATAGGAAGTCTAATTTACATGACAGCTAGTTGACCAGACTTGATGTATTCAGTATGCTTATGTGAAAGATATCAATCCAATCGTAATGAATCTCATTTAAAGGAATTAAATATAATTTTTCACTACTTAAAGGGAAACATGGATCTATGACTATTTTATACTTCTGAAAATGATTTGGTTTTAAAAACATTTTCATATGCTGACTTTGGTGGATGTAGAATGGATATAAAGAGTACATCAGGAACATGTCATTTCTAAAGAGATTCATTATTTTATTGGTCATGCAAGAATCAACTTTCTTTAGAAAGTTCCACTACTGGAGCTAAATATGTAGTAGCTGGATGTTGTTGTGCTCAAGTTTTGTGGATGCAACACACAGTCACAGATTATGGCTTGAGTTTTACTAAGATTCATATTTTGTGTGATAACAGAAGTACCATTGACCTTAGTAAAAACCATGCACATCACCCCCATGCAAAGCACATAGATATTAGGAATCACTTTATTAGGGATCACACACATAAAGAAGATACCATTCTTCAGTTTATCGAAACTCAAGATCTACTTGCTGAAATTTTCACAAAATCTTTATCATTCGATAGATTTGAGTACATTAAACAGATGTTAGGAATGATAACTGTGAGATAATATTTATTTATTAACTTCTTGTTAAACCATTCTCCTTACAGTAATAAACTACTTTTCATAGGGGGAGTACATTTTTTTGTTAGGTTTTCAAATTTTTTGTAATGAGTTTTTCAAATTTTTCATAATGAGTTTTCCAAATTTTTCGTAATGAGATTTTCAAATTTTTTGTAATGATCATTTCAAATTTTTCGTAATGAATTATTCAAATTTTTCGTATTGAGCATTTCAAATTTATCATAATGAGTTTTTTAGAATTTTCGTAATGAAATTTTCATAATGAGAATTTTTATAATGAGAATTTTCGTAATGAGAATTTTGGTAATGTGAATTTTTGTACTATTTTTTTCATAGTGAGTTTTTCATAGTGAGTTTTTCGTAATGTGTTTTTCGTAGTCAAATTTTATTCAAGAAGAATATCACATATTACGAATAAATTTACTAGAAAATATGAAAGTTATGTTTTTCCTTACTCATGCTTTCGTAAAATGTTTTTAGTTTCTGGTTCTTTCTTTTCTTTTAAAATTTCACGGATTCGTTTCTACTTAAATCCGATTGTTTTTAAAACCTCAAAAGATTAGATTCATGATTTCCTTGCGGATATGATTTCAACCGTCAGATAAGAACCGATAATTTCTAAAACATTAGAATAATTTTGGAAGCTCAAAGGTCAGCTTCATCACCTATATAAAGTGCAACCCCTTTTCGTGTCCCACATCGATTTCAAGCTCTCGCGTGATGAAAATTTTCCTCAGTTCTTAAAGATCATTCTGAATCTCTCAGAGCTCCTCCATTCTAAATGTCTGTAGAAGAAGCTTCCTAAGATATTTCTACCACAAAACCATTCTCAAAATGGACAGTCTATAGGGAGAGGTCAGTCCATCCGAATTTCGACTGTGAGTATGATTCTCTAATTTCAAAGAATATCAATCTCAATGGTAGGGATGATTTTTGCATATCAAAACCAAGGGTCAATATTTTGTGTATACAAAATTTCTTGTTGAATTTTATGAGTATGTTTCCTTCTATGAAGAATTTGGCAGAGAAAAATTTTCTTTCATGTCATATGGGAAGACTTAAAAGATTTCTTATACCAAGGCTGCAAACTTGGTAGGCTTATCATATGATGGTGAATCAGAATTTTGTTCACATAAGCAACCAGATGTGCAAGGAAGTTTTAGCAAGGTGATGGAAATGAAATGCCTTGGGCACAAAGATGATAAAAAAGCAAATATTTCTCATCTCTCTCCCAACAATCGGATTCTCCAGTTGTGGGTTCAAAGAATTTTTGTTCCGAGAAGAGGAGCTAAGGATAACCTAACGAAAAGTGATATCTACATCTTTTATTTTTTCGGTAAGTCTATGAAAGGTCAATTTTATGAGGCATGTTCTTATTACAGTTCAGAATATCAAAAATGGAACATTTATGGGTCAAATCATTATTTATCCTTCTCTTATCTCCATTATTATTATTCATTGTCTGGATTCATTAGAAGTTACATTCACCTCCAAGCCGGGAAATTGAAATGTGATGTTGATAAGTGAAGACACCTTAAAGAGAATGAAATTTGGTTTTTCAAAAGAATCAGGTGAGTTCTATGATCTTCTAGAAGAGGGGGCAGAGGTCACTCCAAAAAATGTAGAGAAGGTTGAGCCAGTGAAGAAGGTTTCCAAAGAGGAGGAAATTGAATGAAGTGGTTGCTGAATACAAGACTCCAAAAGATAAGGAAACCTAGTCCGCACCTCCTAAGACAAGAAAACATAAAGCATATCCAGATGAGTTGGCTGCTAAGTGGAGGGAAGATAAGGAGAAATGGAAAGAAGGGGATCCACAGTTCGGATTGGACCCTACTGAGGCTAAGGCCTTAAGAGAAAAAACTGCGGATGAGTTTGAGAAATAGGAAAAAGAGAAGAAGATAAAGAAAAATATTCCTGAGACTAAAATTGTTCAATCCCTTTTGAAAGCCATAGAGGTTGTCTCTGAGAATATTCCCATTTTGGAAACTTTTGATGTCTATCCATTACCAGAGACCCCTGAGAAGAAATACTTCACTGCGGAAAATTCCAATGGGAAAGAGGTTCTTAAAGAAGTAGAAAAAGGAGCTGGCGAAGAAGTAGAATAATAAGTTGTTGAATAAATTTAAGTAGAAGAAGAAGGAGTGGAAGAAGGAAGTGATGATCTAGAAGACATGATTAAACAAGTTGAGGATTATCAAGAATAGGCTGAATCCTCAAAGCTAGTCACTCTGGGAATGGGAGATGACAAAGACGGTAAATGAGATGAGGTCGAGGATGAGGGAAAAGAACATGAGTTATATAAGGAGGAATGCTATGAGAATCATTTTCATGAAGAAGTTACAGAGAGGTAGAAACCAGATGAAGATAAAATTGTTCAACTATCTGAAAGCGATGAAGAATCTCCTGATGAGGTAGTTTTGAAAGTTGATAAGGGGAAGCAAGTGCTTATGGACACCCCAACCAAAGATTTTATAAAAAAGAAATTGGTTGTTGGTTTTTCCATAATAAAGATGGTGGAGATTAAAAAAGAACAATCCCCTAACATTTTATTGGATTAGGAGTCATTAGCAATGGGATATGACTATGTTGTTGAATATTTGAAAATGTTGGTGGACAGAATTCAAATTGTTCCTACTATAGACTCCAGATGTTATATGCTACAGCACAGTCTGAATCAGAAGTAAAAATCCTTATCTATGGTGATGGATAAGTGTGCGAAGATTGAGTTTGATCAAAGAAACATAGATACCAATTTTGATGTTCATAATAAATCCGGCATAAAAATCACTTTGTGGTCTAAAAAGATGATGATGACTTGACTGAGTTTGATTGTTTTCAAAATGATCTAAAAGATTCTTTTGACATCTAGGACTCCAAGATTAAGAAACTTCAATAGAATTTAACCACTGAGAAAAATTCTTGGAATCAATAGGTCCAATATTTGAATTGAAATCTTAGCTCTATTTCTCAGAACTGGAAAGGGGAAAGAGATTTCTGGATTATGTTTCAAAAGAAGCTACAAAAGCAAGATGAGTTGCTGAAGATGCATGAAGAGGCCATTAAGGCTAACTTATAATCCTTGAAATATCATGATGAAAGGATAAAAGATTTGGAGAAGAAAGCTGAGGAGGATCATAAAGACTTCAATAAGATGAATACTTTTTTGAAGAAGTAAATTCCCAAGGAAAAGGAGGACAAATAGACAAATCCGATATTCTGTTGTAATACATTTTATTGTAAAAATTGTTTCAACCTTAATGAAGTTTTGGATTGTTGTATATTGTATTATTATGTACTAATATTTCAGGTTCAAAATTTCATTTCCATTCCATTAAATTCTTTTTGAAAATCACAATGGGGTAGAAGGAAAAGATCTACTCAAAAGAGGGAGAAGGAAAAATTTCAAAGTCAAGAACTATCCTTAAGTAAGGGAGAGTTCCTCATTATGATGTTTTTCTTTTCAAATGATAATGAAAACTCCACTCCGAAAATTCAGAATACAATCTTTAGAGTTCCTAAGCCTAAGGTGGAGTTACTTGTATTCATCATCATCTATGACCAAAGGGAGATATGTTTTAATTTCAAAGTATAAATATTTTTTTTTCTAAAGTCCTTATTGTCTTTTTTGAATGGTTGTTTGTGCATTCCAAAAAGGTGGAGATTGTTGAGTCAATAAGGTTTTCCTTATGAATTTTCCATTCCTTCTTGTTTTGAAAATCACAATCACCTTCTACTTAAGTCAATCTATATTTTACTTCTTTAAATAATATTTCCTTCCCTACGATATTTACTCCGACCATATTTTCATTACTCATATAAATATTTTTCTTATGTATAAAAATTGTATTCATACATAAAACCTCGGAATCATATAAAACATATATATGAAGCATTCTGTTTTAGGATCATAATTACGGATAAGAACTCCAATAAAGTTACACTCTGAATTATGGTTGTGAACTCTAATGAAGGTCCCCTCCGAATTCGGGATACGAACTCTAATAATTCTCCACTCCAAATTCTGGATACGAACTCTCACAGAGTTCAACAATGAATTCTGGACTCTGAACTTCTACTAGTTTGACTCCCAACTCCTATGAGTTTAACTCCGAACTTCTATGAGTTCGACTCCAAACATCTATGATTTAGACTCTAAATTTCTATGATTTCGACTTTGAACTTCTATGATTTTGACTCTGAAGTTTTACTAGTTCGACTTGGAACTTCTACATGTTCTACTCCAAACTCTACAAGCTCAGATTCTGAATTCTATTAAAACCAGTATCCAAATTTCTAGAGAAATTCAGACTCTGGATTTCTACAGAATTCAGGTTCCGAATTCTTATAAAATAGAATCTGAATATCTCTTTATTATAGACTCTGAATTTCATTTTGGTTAGAGTCCGAACTATTATTTGATTATATTTTGAAATTCAGTTTTTATTATACTTATACTTGTTTCATTACAAAACAATGGTGGATTTCAGGTAAACATGTTTTGCTGTGAAGCAGTGTCGTCCATTCTGTTTCTAATTAATGGTTGGTTGAGTAGCCCGTGTACAGGTCCCACCTAAATTTACGGAAAATATGCCCATTAGAGGAGGGAGTCGACCGTTGCTACCGAGCCTATATATAGGAGCTCATTTGAAAGAGCTCAATAAGAAGTGGATAACTCTAGAGACCATACGCAGTCAAGATAATTTCTAGAGAGAGATGTTATTCATGCATTGTGCATACTGAACTGCTCGTTCAGATTGCTTCATGCAACTCCAAATGTTGGTGATTACATTTGTGGGATTACAGGGATAAGAAGATAGATGTGCAGACTACCTTGAAGTTCGAGGGCTTCCTTAGAGAGGAAGACAGTGGTTCCAACTACCTTGATGTTGAGGGCTTGCGGGGATAGCAAGTCAGAGATTCTGATCTTCGTATCAAGGGCTTACCCGGGTGTGGGTAAGACATACTTTCTTGAATTTTTAAATCAAGGGATCATTATCCAAGGTTGTTGGATAACCTTATCTTTGGGTTAAATGATTTATATCTTGTTACCTATTTTTGTTTCAATTTTATATTTTTTACACTTCATTTTGTATATTTAAGAGAGTATAACCATATTATACAACCATACACTTGTTTACTCATCTTCAGTTATATTATATATGCTTTAAGGTAGAATCTCGTATTGTAAACATTGGTTAAGTTTCATTTTACGGATCCATATTTCTGGAACCAGTTTTTTGGAATCACTTTCCAGATTTAAGCAAGGGTATATCGCTATAAGATTGTATCTTCATACATTGTCCCAATATTTCAATTGGTGTTAGAGGTGTTGTGAATATTCTTAGTTGAATATTGTAAAACATAGACCATTCCTTGTTTAAGGACATTTTTAAAGTGTAAAATTCACCCCCTCTTATATATTGAGCATCTACATCATTATTTTGATCCTACACATTTGGAAATAGTTTTGCGGTGTAGTCTTTACCAAATATAAAAGACCCTTGAGAATGAAATTATATAGCACCACAATGAAGTTCATCCTGGAAAATTGATATTTTTACCCTCATAAAAAAATATTTTTAATTATTTAAAATTTCATGTTCACATTCAAATTTTTATTCCTAATACTTATGATTCCTCTAATGTATTATCACTTTCCAATATGTCTTATTCTATATCTTTATCTCTGTAGCATAACAAATATGGACAGGATCTACATTATAAGATCATTCTGGTATGAACATTATTTCTTTAGTGGTGAAAACATGTGTTGGTTGGGAATGTATTTACTCAACAATGACAAGTGGAATACATCAATAATTTTAGAGAGGTTGGGTGTCAAATCAAAATGGTATACTAGAAATCCAAAAATCTACATCATTTCAAAAAACCAATATATCTAGGACTTATTCTCCCATTCATACAAAACATTGTACTACCTTATAGAGATACATATTTATGAAAACACGATCCCCTACTTCAATTTAAAAATTCATTCTTCAATTCTCAACATCAACCATATTTTTCATTGAGTTGTTTTAATATGATTCCAAATAGTTCACAGTTACACTATTTCATCCTTAGAATATTATTGACACTATAGATTCTTCTCTCCAACAACATCCCCTGAAGATAGTGTATAAGTTATCATCCCTTAAATTTATTTATATGATTCTATCAAAATACATGAATGAAACATATTATTTTATGAAATATCTAACAATTGAACATATTGATCCCACATAACATGATAGTTAGGTGATCATGAATTTAACATGTCATATAAGTTATAAATAGTCCATTTACACTATCAATGTGTTTTTTGATGATAAGAATTATCAATAATTACGCAATGTTGAGAGCCTTATTAATACTTCTTCAATATTTTGATGTGAATAGATCGTAATATTCTTATAAAACTGATAGAGGTTCACCCTGAAGTCTTAATGCTTCATTTATGTATAGTTATGCATGGTCTTTGAGAAATAGATTATTTATTATTGTTTTTAAAATTTTATAATTTTTAGGTTTATCTACTACTAAAAAGTATAATTATTCCTCCTAGGAGTATTAAAATGTACATTGACAAAGTATATGGAATCATTGTCCAACAAACACATTGGTATAGAAAGAGGATTCATTAAACATTCATTATATTATATTTGAATCTATTACTACTTCAATACTAAATTTTTTTACACAGTGTCCACAATTTAATTTTATATACATACCTAAAACAATTACCTTAAATACTTATTTATCATCTTATTATCATTCTGTAATATAAAATTTTAGTTACATGTTTAATCTAGTAATTCAATTTTCTACTCAAGTATATATGGAACACATATGTAGTCTCCAATAATTAATGAATTATCTTCATAGATGATTCCTAATGAATCTAGCATAATTTATATATCTGGACGACTTTTATAGAAACATAACATCCTGTTGGGTCTTATTTATCATCTCATGTTATAATGGTTGGAAAAATTATTGTAAAAGGAATGATGGTTCCCTGTTCCAAATATTTTCCAATATAAATTTACTAAATTCATCAATATAGGATATATGTTCATCATTCCATGCTTAAAATTCCTCATTCATTCATGGTTAATACATAAGATTCCATGTTTCCCATCCTAATTTAGACGTGCATCGAGTAATGATGATCCTTGAGTTTATCCAACCAAAACATTTTTCCCTTTTTGATCTCCTTATTAGAGAATATGTACTCCAATACATTTTTAATTTTATATATCTCAAATCTCATACCCATTAGATAATTCTACCAAATATTCAAGTAAAATATTATATATTCCCATTCAAGAAATTGATTTGGTTAGTTCTATTTATGGATCTTCAATTACCTTGTGGCATAACAAATGAGTGTATCATTTTTCAAAAGGAAACAACCTAGATATTTATTTGAAGCATCAGTATATATTACAAAACATTTATTTCTTAATGGTATATTCAATACTGATTCATTATCAAACATCCTATTATCCACCCAAAATATTCCTTGTAATCCTTTGACAATTTGAATTTGACTCCTCTATAGACAACACGATAATATTTTTAATAAATTTTTGATTGGAGCTTTATGGGGAAAGGAATCATCATATCAGAGTAATGTATTTCAATGTAGTCTATTCCTCAATTGTATTTGTCTTTAAAGGATTAGTGGGTATTCAATACTTTGAGTCAATAAGCCCTATTACTAAACATCCTTGATCCAAAATTCAATGATAATAAATTTACTATAAAATTTATGTCCTCTAATAATATCAAGAATGATTTTTAAATTTTTCTACTGATCCACATATACTATATAGTGTTTCATGATATCATCAAATAATAATACCCAAAACATATCAATATAATAATTGAATAATCAATTCATATGATTCATAAAAAAATAGGGTGTACTATTAAACCGAAAAGAAATTAATGTATATTCATAATTTTTATACCTCATATGAAATGAATTACTTGGTATTAGATCATTATCACACTTAATTTATGATAACCAAAGTCATGATCAATTATTGAAAGAAATGAGATCCCAAAACATTGGAAAAAAATCATTAATGTTTTTTATATGATACATAATCATTATTTTAAAAATATTTATCTCTGTTTAATATATCTAAAACCTCATAGACCCATTCGTCTTCTTAACAAAAATAGTGTGGGCTCCCCATGATGAAACACTATTGAAAATGAATATTGTTTCACAAAACTCCTTTAGCTTTTTCATCAAATCAAATAATTCAATTGGGTTCATTATCATGAGAATATTATATATATGTTTTACATAATGGATAATCTATATAGAAAACTCAAAATTAAACTCATATGGAAGAAAATTTAATTATAGGGGAAGGAGAAAAATTTATTCTTGTAAAGTCGTAAAACCTCCATTCTTAGGCTATTTTTTCAATCTATTGGATATGTTTTATTACCATATCTAATAATTTCATTAAGGTTGGATTCTAGTAGGGGATACAGAAATGAATAAGAAACATAATTCTCTAAACTAATGATAATGAACTCTAATATTCTCTTTAAAATCATAATACCCTTATCTTTTCAATAAATTTTCAAATTATACATTATAATCAAAAATATTCCTAGGATAATGTAGAATAAAATCCTAGGAATTATGATCATGTTATATAATATGGTATTTTGAACAATAATAATAGAGACATAAAAGAATATTTATATTACAATAAATTCTCCATTGGGAGACTTTATTATCAAAAAAATTCTCATGTTTTTTAGAATATTTTAATATTCTCTCCATGTAATCTAGATAAAATAGTTTGTAAGTATCTGGAATAAAATAAGTCATTAACTATCTTAGAGTGTACAAATAATGTAACTTCTGTATCAACATGGGGAACTATAACATTATTGGAGTTAATCAGATAAGCTTGGACATTCCCATAATTCTCATTTAGAAGAAGATTCTCTTGATTCTAGTGGAATTGGTTCGATTAATTCCTTATATCATTATTGTTGTGTAATTTGATATTTATGAATTATTTCTTAATTGTTCATTCATGACCAATATGTATATTTTCTAAATACATGGAATAAACTACCATTATCTTTAAGAACATAGTTAGGTGTTTCTTTCAATAATTATCACATGTTGGAAGTTCCACCTTCCCATTAACATCATCCGAAAAAAATTCTTTGGCTATCATCTGTCGTATTTTAATCATTATTTACTTTGGAAATATGAATATTTTAAACAATTTTTGTCTTCCATGGACTTGATATTTTATCATCATATGATTAAAGAATTTGAGATACTAGTTCCTTTCAGGGGAGTCAGACTAAGGCCATAAATGAAATGATCCATCTTAATTTATAGATTATGTATGTTTTATGTAGTATTCATTGATAATCATGTAAAATTTTTATCATACTCAACAATACACTCCATTTCTTCGTATTAAAATTATGAAATCCCCTTTCAATATCGGCTCCCTACTCTAATGGAACGTATTTCTAAAATGATTTGACCTTAAGATTCTTCCACAACATGATATTTATCTCCACCTCCACTATAATATTTGGAATCAATAATAACCTTTGATCATCATCTTCGCATTGATGATAAATTTACATGAAAATATTAACCCCTTCACTAATTCCCAATGATACAAATATCATCTCTATGAACATGACCAACTATTGAACTACTTATTGATATGTGGTTTCATTATATAATGGAGATTTTTTATATAATGTTGTACTAAAATGTCTCGGAAATTTCTGTGTCATTTTTTTATTATATAATATTTTTCTATGAATACACGCTCTAAAAGAACGTGATTCCACGGATCAGAGAGTCTAGAATAGAAAATTGAACTTTTTTAATGTACATTCAGTAAACGCATGAGAGGGTTTTTCGAACTTTTTAACTAGTGCTCAGATCCAAAATTTGAGGACATTGTTAAACACATAAGGACTTTATTTTCCTAGAATACCCTTAACATCAGCTGAAAAGTTTGAAATGAAAATGTTTATTTACAAAATTTTCAAAAAATAAAAAATAATATTAAAAAGTTATTTTATTTTATTTTCTCATCAAACAACTATGGACATGGAAATGATATGCTGTGGAGATAGGGTAGTGATGAGGTGAATAAATGAAACTCATTGAATGCCCATATCACACAGTGTAACGATGCGATAAAGAAAGCATAAAATCCACGTTGTTTCACAATTGAACAGCTTAACAAGGTGAAGTCGCAACATTTATGAAATGATGTGACATGATTTTCCTTTTAGTGTACAATGTATTGGTGGACAGATAATTATAACATCAAGTATTCTCTGAGATAACTCCAAAAAATTTCCACTCTGATGAAGAGTGATGAAGAATGCCGGAAGGGTTTCACCGACTTTGACGATCCTTGAAAAACATATCTGTAAGTAAAGACGTCGATCCCTTGAAATCTCTAAGAGGAATGTTTAAGCACCAAAAATCAACAAAGTTATGGTTTTATTTTTATTTAAATTTTCTTACATGCCTTTCCTTATTATAAATTTCAAACATGGGTCAACCCCCAAATATTTTGATTCATGATTCGAACATTTATGCTGGATAGTGATTCAATTGGGGAATTATTATTCGGGATTCAATCCTTTCATTAAATGGTTGAACATAAATCCCCAAACCACCCCCATGACTTAAAACTAAAACCTAGAAGGTCCTGGATGACACGAACACAACCATGGCGCCTCTGCTCATGCATTCGTGGTGGCCACATTCTCTATGTGGGAGAAATTTGATTCTTGGGCATGAGTAGGTATGGCGGGGACACGAGAGGATAGTAGGTGCAGACAAACCAGAAAATAGATCACTAAAGCATCTTCGGTGGATCACGGCACCACCGGCGTGGCGGCGGAGACTGACCAACGTTGGCCGCGTGATGGGGGTTGTTCCACCCGATGCTACGATAGAAGATTAGGTAGCCGACCTCATCATCTGCACTAGAGGACGACACTACACTCATTGGTGCGCGGTGGCAGAAGGAGTCTCTACAACATGCAAGAGTCGTGTGAAGGGGTTGGCCCATGTTTGTCCCACCCAATTTAGATGGATGAGAAGCAGTCCATTGACGGAAACTGTAGGAGAAGGCCTCAAGGAATCCTATGGGCCAGAGAAGACCGAACGTGGCCGGTTATCGCGTCCCAATTGGTCGGTGCACCGGCAGTCCACCCTCTAGAAGGCTATTCCAGGGTTGGCGGCTTGCACCCACAACTCAGCGGGATGGACCTGTGGCCTAGAAGGCTATACCTGCACCCATCGGGCTGGATCCACAGTGACAGGACACACCCATGACCTTCGATAAGGGTCGAACTAGACCTTGTCATCGGGTGATCCAGCAAGCTCGACACATGGACAATCTGAGTCAGTCCATCAAGGCTTATTAGGCCCAGAACCTTGGTCTAGCAAGACAAGATCAAAACCAACCTGAACCAGGTCAGGTCCCATCAATCTAATTTAACCAGGGTATGAGGGAACACCTATGAGGTTGGTTTAGTGAGTCTGACCTGGTCGGACCGGATCCCAAACCAACCATCCCCCATGTATACTAAAATGCATGTATCATGCAAACCGCTCGTATAATTGACGAGATTTTTTTTGGCATTAGGACCCTCACTACGAGTTAGATATTTTTTCATGATTTTAGATTACTTTTATGGAAATTGTTATGCGATGAATGTCTTGAGGAGTGGTTCTCCAAAGAATGCTACGTATGGAACCATGCTATTGGATGAGACATAATGGCTGCTCGACGATGGCCCAGTCAGAACCAGATTTGTGTGAACTAAGATGCCAATAGTGGGGAGCAGATCCATGTTACCCAGAAAACCCACTATACTCGACTAGAGGAGTACGCCAGTTCAGCCAAGGTGGAAAGAGGCTATGTGTGAAACGGTAGGCCCATATACTGGAGCTTCTCTATGCGACCAAGCATACACACGGTACCCATCATGGATGAGTACCATAGTTTACCAAATTTAGTGGTGTGTGGATCTATGTGACTCAACATTCCAATTTTTTCAATAGAGGAAGAGTTCTCCAACAACATAAGATTTTGATGATTAGACTGATGATGCTACTCTCACTATCGTAGAATATATGTACTGTGAGCTATCTTTTATTTCATTCTTTAAGTTGAGTATTGATGTGTGGTATTTTATTTTTTTCATGGGGTACCTATAGATTATTTCTATAATCACCCTTTAATAGTATTTTCCCACATGTGTTGTGTCTATTGTAGATGATGGATGTTAAAATGGAGGTGTTTTAGGGGACAGGACTGACTGACGCTACAACGATGGAATTGGTGGCATAGGACCATGTGGGGCCTAGTTGTACCAGGTGGGTAGGAAATACTACTTCTTCATCCATTACATTCTATGAACTTCCGATTAGGTGGTTTTTTTTGAAGGCCAACAGAGAAACTTTTTGTACAATGTTTTTTGAGATTTTTTTGTTGGATTTGTATTATGGCCCACATTGTTTCCACTATACATTGTAATTAGTCTAATTTCAGTACACTTTAATTCCCTCATTCAGCATTTTGAGACAAGTTTGGGCATGTGTGTGCATACCGGTACTGAAGAAAATGCCTCCCACTTGCAGGTTGATGCCTTCGTTGCTAGTCGTTATCCCCTGGCCTCTGGGTGATGGGCTTGGGGTAGTCACAAATTGTCATCAGGAGAAGGGTCATGGAAAAGTGATATTAGAGGGATGTCATTCCTACCAACAAATTCTGGGATTTTTTTCCGTTTTTGAGCAATAGTGTTGATTTTTTCGAGTCTGACATTCAGATTCGGGGAGTCCAGTGTTGGTGTAGTAACAGACATATCCTTACACCAGGACTGCGAATTCTAATTTTTATCTCAATAAATTAATACACTAATTGCTTAAGTGTATCCTTATTTTGAATAAGATTCAACTCACCATGTATATCCTTCAAACTATGGTACATCTTGATCTATGTTCAGGATTCCTCCATGAGGAAGACCATCCAAGATCCTGATACGAGGTCATAAGGAAAACCCTCCTAGAGATAAGGCATCCATTCAAGGATCAATGGTTGATATGGACCCACTAGGTGAGACGCCCGTGCTACCACCACCTGGTGGAAAATATCTACTTATGGAATTTCTAATAGAGGATGTTCATAGGCTCAGTTCCCAATATGAGTTTCAGAGATATAGGCCTCCTTGGTTCATGGGATAGACGAATCATCATTTCCTTGAGGACTGGAAGGAATCTGTGACACGGGTATTTCCCTTAGTGGGGATGAATCATGACCAGATGGTTATCTTGGTAGTCAGCCTTCTTTAGGGTTCAGTAGGGATATGGTAGTTCTTTACCACCTAGATTCACGATGAGGTGACATTTACCTGGGAATACTTTGAGAGGATTTTATGGGAGTAGTTTTTCCCATGACCGTGTGCTATGTGTGTATTTAGGAGACAATTCAACTACAATAGGGGTACATAACAGTGGATGAGTACTCAGTAAGGCTCACCGATCTATCCATATACTCCACAGAAATTGTTTGATACACATTATTTAGGACTTGTGCCTTTGAGCAAGGACTCGGGCAGGAGATAAGGGCACAAATGTTGACTTTTATCATCCCTACCCAAGATGGGGTGCAAGAGAAATCCCTTATTTAGGATATTTTCATGAAGGAGTTGGCGTCGATAGATAGATCCTCTAGAAGACCCCATGCGGTGGAGTCTTAAATACATAGCAGACAGTAGACACAGGGGCCCAAGTGGTCAAGATCATTGAAAGTCCGGCCCTATGCCTCAAGGTCTGTAGTGCGGGGATCCTAGATTATGGGGATCTAGTAGGGAGACAAATAGTGTTTCATGTGTGGCATGAATAGAAACATGGCATGTGACTTCCTGACCCATCGTATAGATGACGAGCAGACTGTCGAGTGGCTGTTGAGGTAGTGAAAATGGTTCGAATGAGGAGGTATGTAGGGAGGGATACATGGTAGGGGAGGTAGATGAGAAGAACGTTGTAGGGAATGGATTTCGGTTTTACTACCACCACCCCTAGGTGGTCCATCCCAACATCAGGTAGCATAATGATGTGGGTGAGCTTAGCTCTAGGCAGTTAAGGCTTACGACCGAAGTTCTCCAGATATGATCTGATATACGATCTGTGTATTCTCCACCCAAGTTGTACTACTTATATACACATGTTCTAGTCAGTACTTCTATTCCATAGCTCTCATTCGGTGCTCAGTGATTTTGGTGGATCCTTTGTCTTTATCATTACTGTTGCAGACTTATGTGGGAGAGGAATCGACAATTATACACTGGTGATGGTAGTGTTAGCTCACTATAATATGTGAGAGCTTCATCTGAGAAATCATAGTAGTCACAACGAGGCCTTATGTGGTCATCTTGTGTATGGACTGGTTATCCATAGTCCATGCTTAGATCAACTAGTTTAGGAGTATAGTGCGTTGTTTCCATGGAGTTGTTATTAGGTATTCCTTCACCGACGATAAAAAAACCCTTGTAGTGCAGTATAGACTCACTCGAAAGAGGTTGAAACCAATGATTCATTATTTAGATTGCCTAACCCTAGGTGTAGTGGATGAGAGGAGTCGAATATTCCCTGTTGTGGTGGATGAGTACAAATATGTTATTACTAAGGATGTTTTGGGACTACCTCGTCAAAGGTAGGAAGACATTGACATCAACTTGTACCCCCATTCGACATGGATATCCACACCGGCATGTCATATGGCTCCTGAGGAGCTTCGCGAGATGAGTTTATAGCTAGAAGACATGCATGAGAAGGGTTTCGTAAGGACCAATGATCACCATGGGTAGCCCTGATTCTTTTTCCAAAATGATAGAAGGGATATTAAGGTTGTGCATGGAAATTCAGTTCCTGAACCAGGTGAGTGTGAAGAACAAGTATCCACTTCTATGGCTCAATGACATCTTCTTCTAGGTGAAGGCTCCGAAGTGGTTCTCAATGATAGATCTCAGATCATGATATCACTAGATTTCTATATGGGATGAGGATGTATTGAAGACATATTTCAGGTGTCAGTACAACAGTTTTGAGATCATGGAGATGTCATTTGGTGTGACCTACACCCCAACATTGTTCAATGGCCTCCTGAAAAGGACCATACAGCCTTACCTCGAACGGGTTTTTGTGGTCTTCATTAATGACATCTTGGATTACTCAGCATTGGAGGAGGATTATACTATACACCTGCAGGTAGTTTTGGATACACTATAAGAGAACAGTCTTTATGGTATGCTCTCCAAGTAATGGTTTTGTATTTGGGAGGTCCAATTTTTGGGACTAGTCATCTTTGACGCTAGAGTTGCAGTGGATTTGGAAATGATAGAGGTGGTGCTTGTTTGGGAGCCACCGATGAGCATGTATGAGGTCCAAGGATTCTAGGGGTGGTAGGGATACTATCTAAAGTTCATTCCTGAACTATCTAGAGTAGAATCACCCTTCCTGGCTTTGACATTGAAGATACAACCTTTCATGTGGCTGGAGAAATGTGAGATGATTTTCTAGGAGCTAAGACAGAGCATGAATCGTGCCCCCATCTTGAGACTACTAGAGGTGGGAGTTGGGTGTGTAGTATACATCAATTCATTAGGGACTGGACCGGGCTATGTATTAATTCTAGATCAATTATTTATCACTTACAGATCAAATAAGTTAATGTATCGTTAGTATAACTACACGACCATTGTCTTGGAGTTAGTAGTAGTGGTCTTTTCATGAAGAAGTGTAGGCACTACTTTATGGGTATGTGATTTATAGTTTACACTAACCATAACATTACCAAGAATATATTCTCCTAGAAGGACCTAAACATGAGATAACAGGGATGGATAGTGATTATCTAGGATAATATCTTTGATATAATCTATAATCATGGAATGGGAAATGTGATGGAAGACACGCTCTGAAGGAGGACCAGTTTGTAGCTGATGGGTGAAAAAATAGAGCTGATAGACATGATAAAGATATCCATTGTTGATGATGGTGGATCCACATACCTTCAATAGATAACTGTTACTCCCACACTCCTACATCAAGTAATGGATGAACAATAGGTGGATGTTTATTGTGAGTCTTGATATTCTCAGTTATCCTAGTGATTGGCTCCTGAGGAATTGTTTATAGGTGGGGATAACTCAATCCTTTTCAGAGGGTGAATCTTTCTACCAGTGACATTTCATAAGGTGGTTTTGAGAGAGTTCCATACATCCCATTTGACAGTACAACCTAGAGTGTAGAAAATGTACCTGGATGTCCAATGTCAGTAATAGTGGCCGAGGATGAAGAAATTGATGGATGAGTTTCATTCATGTTGCCTAAATTATTAGCACGTGAAGGGTGTGAATCAGGTTCTAGTAGGCTTGTCTCATCCTATTGAGGTAACAATTTGGATATTATATAGTATCACGATGGGATTAATAATGGGGTTACCACATACGTCAAGAGGACTATATTATATTTGGGTGATCATTGACTGAGTCACCAAATCTGCTCACTTCATACCCATAGGGAAAATTGTTTTGGTAGATGGATTGCGACACCTCTACATAGTGGATATAGTGGGGCTTCACGAGGTTCCTTCAATGATTGTATTAGATCATAGTGCCCACTTTATATCCTGGTTGTTGAAGGAATTACAAGAGTCGTTTATGACACAACTACGTTTGACCACAAATTTTCATCCCAAGATGGATGGTCATACATATCATACCATAAAGACCACGAAGGAAATTATTGATGATTTTTTAATTGACTGTGGTCATATATGGTGGACCACCATCCTGGGATGGAGTTTACGTAAAAAAATAGATACCACTCAACCATTGGTAAGGCCCCATTCATGGCCTTGTACGGGTTTCCTTACAGACCACCATTATGCTGGACAGACCGAGAGGAGCCATCACCCTTAGGTACGGAGTTCAAATGGGCTACCACCAAGAAGGTTCATATCATCCAGAAACAGAGGAGGAGTGCACAGAGTAGGCATATGTTTTGTGCTGATAGGTGATGGAGACCTTTCGAGTTTGAGGAGGGAGACAATGTGTTTCTTAAGGTATTACCTCGATGAGGATTGTTAAGATTTTGTCGAGGATGAAATCTATCTTTTATTATTATTTGACCCTTTCAGATCATGGGGAGGGTTGGTGAGATGGCATATTGCATAGTTCTCCCCCCACCGATGCACCAGGTGCATGATTTTTCCCATGTGTCGCAGTGGAGGAGGTGTGTGCCGGATTCATCACATGTCATCGACTGCGGAGAGCTAGACATTGACGATGGGGAGATGTTTGAAGAGTTACCAGTGTAGATAGGGGATTGATATGTGTGGGTCTAATGTGGGCATTCAATTCCTCGAGTGCTATTTTAGTGACAGCAAGAGAATCTCCAAGAGAGCACATTTGAGATGGAGTATTACATTCATGCATGGTATCTTCATATGTTTGATTAGTTTTTTTCCATTTTGGGATGTAAATTCTTATGGTCTGGAGAATGAAATGTATCAGAAATTTCGGTGTATTTTTCTTATAATTTGAAATTTTTCTGAGAGTGTGTGCTCTGAAAGAATGTGATTCTGAGGCCATGAGAGCCCGAAACTGAATTATTTTTTATTGTACGTTCAGTAAACGCATGAGTCAGTTTTTATAACATTTTAACGGGTTCTGAGATAGAAAATACGAGGATTTAATTGAACTCATAACACTGGGGTTATCCTAGAATGGACATAACTTCAATAGGAAATGTCCAAATAGAAACTTTTGTTTTCATAATTTTCATAAAATAATAAAATAACATTGAAAATTGATTTTGTTTTCTTTTTTCATCAGAAGAGTGGAAACACGGTGACCCAGTGGTGTGGAGATAAGGTGGTGATGGGGCACATAAATGAAGCTCATTAATGTCCAATATCAAACAGTTTAATAATTCCATAATGGAAGCATAATAGGGATTTTGTTTCAAAAATGAAAGAGCATAACGACACAACTTGTCCACAGAACTGAAACATTGCGACATGATTTCTTTTTTATTATCTAACTCGTTTTTGGATGGATAATTAAAACATGGTGGATTAAATGATGAAACTCCATTTAATTTCCTCTATGATGAAGAATGGAGTTGAACGTTAGCAAGACTTCAACGGCTTCGAATATCCTTAATGAACATATCTAGATGTGATGATGTAGAAACCTTTAAATCTTGAGGAAGAAATTTTTTTCCCAGAACATAAAAGAGGTAGGGGGTTGATTTTTATTTCAATGTACATCCACACACTTTTTTGTAGAATGGACAAACACGAATCAACCCATGAATATTTTGATCTATGATTCATGCATTTATGAATAAGGGTGAGTTTTCTTGTAGCTTTATTATTCCATATCAAAACCATGCACGGGATATTTGAACATCAATCCTCGAACCACAGCCTTGATTTAAACCCCTATCATAGAGGTCACTGACTGACACGAAAAAGGTCCAAGAGCCCCCTCTCGTCTGTTCTTGGTGGATGCATTCGATATGCGTAGAAAATTTGATTCAAGGGCCTGAGTAGGAATTGTGGCGACCTGAGAGGCCTTTTTGTGCAATCATATCGGAAAATAGACCACCGAAGGATCTCATGTGGGAGACAGAATGTGTCGTCGGCATAGCACCACCCGCGTGGTGGTGGGGGCCATCTCACGCTGGTCTCGTGAAGGGGGTAACACCACAAGGCGCCACATAATCATAGGAGGTGTTTGGACCACGTTGACATGACATAGTGGTAGGAGGCCATCTACAACCATCCACGGTGGTGGGAGTCACGGCGCCATGCGGGCGCCATGTGAATGAAGTTGCCCACGTCCCGGCAACCCGGTTCTCCTAGACAAGCTACGGTCCATCGACCGTTGTTGGAGGAGGAGGAACCACAACATCTCATGGGGTAGAAGAGACCAGGAACAACTGGTTTCCACATCCCAGTCGGGCGGTGCACAACCGGTCTTCCCCTTAGCGGATCGGGCTAGGGCTGGCTGGCCGTGCCCCTAACCCAGTGGGCCCGATCTGCACTGGTGGCCCAGCCTCGTGTCGGTGGGATGGACCTGCACCATGTCGGCCGGACCCACACCCATTGGGATGGACCCACGCCCTTAGGGCCGGACATAACTATTTTAATCCTCCGGGCGACTCGGTGGGCTGGACCCTTTTCAAAATTAGGTCGAGCCCTATGAGGATTATTTGGCATGGCCAGGTCATACAAGACCGACCCGAACCCAAACCATGTCTGGTCTAGTGCTTTTAATTTTACTAGGGAATATATGACTCTCAAGCTAGGATGGTCGGGTAAGTCCAACTAGGTCGGATCGAATCCCCTCACAACTGGCCCCCTATTTACTTAAAGACTCGTATACTGTAAACTATGCATCCGATTGACGATCTGTTTTCAGCGTTAGTACCCTCTTGATGAGTCAGATCTTTTGGAATTCATTGTGGTGATTTTTTATGGACATACAAGAAACACCCTAAAATTTTATGAGAAATATTCTTGTTAATTTTATTGATGTCTTGTGTTCTACGCTACACCAAGATTATCTTGTGCTATATGCAACCCAGTATTATCTTGTAGTATACACAACACTATTGTTGTCTTGTTTTACACATAATTTCAAGTTCTTTTGATAGAATTCAACACAGAATATAGATTTTTTTCAATGATATAAGATTAGATTATTTTATATGTAACACCAATGGAATCATTCACGCAACATTGACTTGGCTTGTGTTACATGGAAAAGCGACCTTCCTTGATGGCTTGCATTGTACGCAATACCGAGTTTCACTAAACGAAAATATATTATTATAATATTGTTATGAACCTTCCGTTATGAATAGTATTACCCAAATTTTTAATTTTATAACATTATCATATTTCTTAAATATTTTCTAGAACATGGTATGAGAACAAACTTAATTTTTCGGATAAAAGCAGTACTTTTAATAAAATGTTGTTTTGTCACCTTTTGATGTCACAACCATTTTAAATATAATTTTTTATAATTTTATAAGTTCAATTTTATAAGTTAAAATTTTTATTTTTAATCACGATATGAATATTTACATTGGATAAATTTTGGACATTATTCTGATAACCTTCATATTTTGATGAATAGTATAAATATGCTAAATGTTAATAAAACAAAAACTTTCCTCGAGATAATTTAAATTGTTAAATTATAATATTATATGGTTTAAAGTAAAAAATAATATATAATTTTACAATTGAATATAATTTATGTAATTATCGTTAATTTTACATTAAATTCATAGGTAAAAACATTTCAATATTTTTCAATGATTTAAATTTCAAACCATGTTTTGTCAACAACGGGAATAATTTTAAATTAATTTCTCTAAATTAAATGTTTTTTTATTTTGAAAAAATTGATTCCATTTTTGTAATCAGTAGGTCCAAATTATGTTAATAGGACACTACTATTTTTTTCAATTATGAATAATAACTACAGTGAATTTTATTTACCATAGTTAATGGTAAATTGGGTAATTAAGGCTATAAATAATATTATATAACTACCCTCACAATTGTGTTAACATAATTGGATGATTATATTTTGTAATAAAAGATACATGGGTTGAAATATTATCTATTGAAACCAACTTGGATGAGATTATGGCCTTTAATTTATTTTATTTAAAGGAATGTGAAATATGTCTCAGTCAAACTTTGATAATATAATTATTTTTTATTTAAGGTTATATAGAAAATAGATTCTATTATAAATACTAATTTGAAAGGTATATTGTTTTTATTTATCATGGTAATTTATTTTTAATTTTAATGAAATATATAATTACCTTAATAGCTTATACGTTAATGATGATGAAATTATTTATTTAGTGAAAAATCAATAATATAGTTTTTATTAAAATAATAATACCAATCAAATGGCCCAAAAACATGACCAAAACATATTGGTAGAGTATATCTACACCATAAGCATCCAGGTGTCGACTTCCGGTCCATTTAGATCCTTATAAAACAGATTATGATATTTATATTATTTTATTTTAAATGATTTCAAAGTTGTCAGTGTCATAATTTAATAAAAATAAAATTTTAAGTATCAGGTGTTTTAGAAGATAAATTGTACTAAAAGTATAATTATAAAATATATTATTTTTATCTCCATCATAGTATTTTATTTTTAATTTTTTTGTAATAAATAATTATATTAATTAATTATAAAAAATGATGTAGTAATTATTTAATTAAAAGAAATTTCAGATAAATGGTTTTAAAAATATTAAAATAAATATTATATCAACTAATTAATGTTCTCCATGAATTTTATAGATTAATATATCATTATTTAAATCTATTTAAAATTTTTATTAAACTCTACCATCTGTTTGGATTTTATTTAAATTCAAATAAATGAAATTTGTCAAAATTGACACTATTGATATTTTATATAAATAAAATATACATAAATTGCATAAAAATCAAAAAAATATTTAAAAATTATAAATTGAAATTTATATGGTCCAATATGTCATAATTTATAAAATTATAGAAAATTAAGAAGACATGAGTAAGTATTTATAATCATTTAATATTTAGAATATTATTACCAAAATCTAAAATTAAATAGATTAATTAAAGATAAATCAAAATGATGATGTTTAAAATAAAATAAAAACTTTTTTAAATTTCATGCTTTGATTATATTACAACCGTAACTTATTTCATATTTGAATTTGAGTCGCATTGGAAGTTTTTTTGTGTGGTTTCAGTTTATTATAAATTAATATTTTGGAGGATTCCAAAAGTGTCCCTTTACTCTCTTATAAAAGGGAACATCCTCCATCTTATATTCAATGCATTTGGATCTTTAAAACTCAGCCAAACCCTGTAGATTTCATTTCTAATCTTATTTAGAAACATACTTTAGGTCCTGGTCTTCTTCAAAAACCAACTTTCGTGCCCTAATAGGTGATTTGGAAGAGGCGCGTCGAAGAAGAGGTATTATCCATTGCCGATTCTTTAAAAATTATTTTTTCTTCTACTTCCTCTATATGATTTGTTTCATTATAAAGTAATAACTATATTATAAACTGTGCAAATTAATTTTATTATTAGTATAAAACACCCATATTTCACCTTTTATCCATCCTATAAAAAATGAAATCAACTCGTGTGTGCACGTACGATTTACCGTCTCCATGTCATGGTGTAATCCGTTTTAACACCCCCACCTAACTTAGATGGGTGTAATGGTGGAAATAATATCAATTTATAATTATTATAACCTTATAATAATTATGAGATATTATATCATCGAATCCAATTCCATTCAATAATTATGTGAATGATATCATCGCTCGTGCGTACGTACGGATTACCATCTAAACGATGCGATGAGATTGAGTCTACATGTTAACCATTCTAGAATGACTATAAAGTATATATAATGAATAATATTGAGATATATGAAAAAATAATTCTACTGGATTTTTGTCTATATATATATGTCATCTTCTAACATCCATTCAAGTCACTAAGGAAAGGAAAACAACATCCATGCTTACATTGGCCTACCTTCTCCATTAATCATGTATTTAATTTAATTTATCTATCTAATATACATATATAATACATATACATATGATATATAAATCAGTTTTTACATTTTAGAAATAATTAAATCATGATATAATTAATAATATCAAGAATAACAAGTCCAATCATGTACGATAAATGAAACGGTTATTACCCAAAATTTTGCTTCAACAAGGAATTGGAAAATGAACAGGTAATATAAAGTCGTAATTGAATCATATATGATATCATAAAAATAAATATGAATATTTAATAAGTCAATGAAATTATTTAAATCATTATATAGGTGGATCAGACACATAAGTAAGAAATCATACCTCTAGTAAGCAATTATTTCGTCCCACTTTTATTTCATTGAGACATATGCCTTAATCACCATCTATTTCATTGGTATGTTGTTTTTGATTCCCATGAATGTTTTATGGTTTTAATTATGAAGAATATTATATTTACAGATGCAAGTAATTTTCTTTCTTTTATGACACATATGATCCCACTGATCATAATTGGTAAGGGCTAATTTTTCAATCTCATTTTTATCTGAGATTGCTTATATGTAAGTATTTACTAGGTTTATATTTATCATCAATGTCCATGTTTTACAAAGATGTTTTCATGAATTATTAAATATTCTTACATTTATGTTTAAATTCATGTTTACCTATTTTTGGCTTTTACAATGTGGTATGTAAGGAATCTTTCTTTTGTTTACAAAATGATGTACTTTTTAAATTTTCTGATAAAAGCACGCGGAGAATTTTTTTTAACTTATACAGAATGAATTGAATTTTTTTTCATTTCATAAAGAATTATTTCAACGAATCAACCTTTACAAGTTTTCGTTTTTAATTTAAATTTAGTTTTTTTATTTTAAAATTACATGACATTTTGAGAAAATAAATTGTTTTTGAATAAGAAATGATATTTTCCTCCAGAACCATGATCATGTGTTTTATCAAAATTATTTTCCATCTATGATTATATAGGTTTATGTTTCTATCACTATTATTACTTTTATTTGATTATGTTAGGATTTGATTATTCTTATAAAGTCCTTTTATCTTATATGGATTATGTTATGATGGCATGATTTTTAAGAACTCCATTTTAATACATGGTTTATCCTATGATGTATGATTTATGATTTTGTGGAACATATAAGAATAGTTTTAGTATGAGATGGGTGGGACATATATCTCCCTCCAATTCATTGGATAATGATTTATATCTCATGGGATAGATATGGATGGAACTACAAGTAAATCAGGTTTTGTAATACATGGCTAGAATTGTAAGTAAACCCAGTTCAATAACAGACATTGTCCACTATGATGGTCTTGTCAGCAATGCCTTGGTTACTATGGAAATCATATCAGGTGATTAATGGTTTTACAAAATAACATTTTTTAATACAATGTTATTTTATCCAGAATAATGTTCCTCGGTGATCTATGTCTTACACACATCCATGATTTATTTCACGACTCTAGATTTTGATGTTAAAACATTAGGTTCATGTTTTTATGTTCAAATGTATATGTTTTTATTATTTTCTCCATGTATAACCTTACTGAAAATTCATGCTCACCATTTATATGTTATCTTTTCCCCGGGATTTAAAAAAATGTTTTAGGTAAGAAAACAAAAGGGGAATATATTTATTTAAATGTTGAAGATATTTCACCATGATTTAGAAGATTATGTTCTATGTTTACAAAGACACTAAACTAATAATATCTTTTGATGTTTGTTTTTTTATGAATTAAGTATTCTACAAAATTAATAAAATGTCCATGTACATCAAGATTGGCTCTGTTATAGTTTGTAATAGAGAGATAATTTAGTTAAACTTTGGAAAATAGGATGCGAAGACATTTGTGAGATCCCAAGAGATATTTCTATGGTATGTCTAGGGATGTCAGTAAGGTTAAGTATAAGTATAGGTTACAATCATAGAATTTTGGTAATTATCATGAATAACCTAGGACTAAAAAATACATGTTAAAGATTGAAAATAATCCCCCTTGATTATGTAGTTTTCATAATGTGGGTTTTTCCTCCAATACTATTCTTTTTGGGTTTAAGAAATGACCGGAATCATGAGAATTCATTTTAATAGAGAATATGATGGACAATGGAATGATGTCCTTCATGAGAAACCAAATTAAATGGGATTTGTAAGTCCAAACATCGTTATTATTCTTAATCAGAAGCCTCATAATATGATCAATAATCTCAAATTTGGTATATTTCATGACTCAACTAATAATAAATGATACAGATTCATGATGATCATAGAGTAAATAAAGTAGAATTTCCCTCATGTAAATCACGTGGGAAGAGGCATCAAAGATAATTCTTCAAAGGAACTGGAAGAACTATTGGGTGTATAAAAGAAGGACACCAAGACAATAATTTCAAAGGAAAAGATTCATTTAACACAATGGAAAAGGATAACAGTATTGAAAAGACATCAACAATGGTAAATGTTATAAATGTTATATTTATGGGCATTATTCCAATCAATTCCTGAAGGGAAAATATCTTTAAGAGAATCAACATGGTCATCTGGGTAGTATTTAATTTGTTGATGACGAAGAGACTACAAATGATATATGAGATGAAAGAAGAGTTGGGGAATAAAATGATGAAGATCAGTCAATGATTTACGAAGGTAGTGAAATGATTGTATGTTTATCAACAGTAATTTTTTATAGGTAATTTAATGGTACTATGGAATAAAGAAACATCTAAGGATTATTACACTAAGGTTTTTCCTAGTGTATTTGAAAGTATATGTTGAATGGTACCTGTAATCATGATAGGTTGTTCAAATATTTTTGGAAAGTAGATTATATGAGAATAATGAAGGGATAATTAGATAATGAGATGTTTGATATTATTAATGATCTCCTGACTGGTATAAGGACTAAGTGATATCATGGATTGAGTATATATATATTTTTTTGGTATTATTGTATGTGGAAAGAGTTAACTTTTGACAGCATTCATTTTTTCAGTCAGGTTATAAGGTTACTAATGTTTTAAGAGAATACATGATTAAGGTATTCATTTGTTTGGAATGTGACCAACAGGATATATCTTATGATATACATGGGTAAATGAAGGAATTCACATGCTCGGTAGATCACCTTTTTATTAATCGTTTTCTTTATACTACGAGATTGGACAGAATTCTTTTCGATAAGCCTAATGGTTTGAATGGATTAAGTTGGACATAAGATAGTATCGTGTAAGGATAAATATTTTTTCTAGAATGTTATAATAGTATAATTTTAGAAAAAGGACAACCTCCGGGATGGGTGACAACCTGTCACATCGGACAAGGTTGCCGGAATCGAACCAACAATTGATGTGTGACATTCCTCTACCACCTACCACTAGCAAAGAGGAAGTCCCTTGTTGGTATAAATAAGTTTTATTTTATTAATAAGAATGATAGATGAAGTATAAGTCCATTTTGGGAATCATATATGGTTAATCTCCCCATATATGGACTTATGTATATATAATAATTTGTCCTAACATATTTGTGTTAAAGATAGATGGAATGAACTATCATTAAATTTCATGATCTGCTAACACTTCGTGAATGAAAAATTCAAATTCATTTCACAAAATAAGAGATGAAGTGGAAATTGTTCATGGAATGACCAATGATGATATTAAGCAGAAATCAAGTAAATATTTCTCATTTTGCAAAAATTCATCAACTTTGGGGAAATGATCATGAAAACGAAAAACTTTTTCCAAGTACCCGCATATTTGATGAATCAGATGGTACCTTAAATCATCATAAAGTTATGTATTTGTAATTGTTGGATTTCTCATAGCCATGTTCCATACCACTCTCCATCAGAACTTGATGGTAATATTTCTCTTCCATATCCATGTTTTCACCTATGTTCTCTTATGTGGAAACCTAGTGATGAGTTAATTTGGGAAACCATTATATTTCAAAAATTACATTTTAAAATTATATTTTAGAATTCCTTTTTACGATGTGGGTTTCTATGAAGGTAACATTCATGTATTAATCCATTTATAATCCTGACGAATTTCGAGGGAGAAATTCATCTTAAGGGGGGTAGAATGTAACACCCACAATTTTTAGGAGATTTTTTTTTCATATTATTGATGTCACGTGTTATACCCGACACCAATATTTTCTTGCGCTATATGCAACACTGTATTAGCTTGTAGTATACAGAACACTATTATTGGCATGTTTTACAAATAATGTCATGTTTTATTTTTAGAATTAAAGACAGAATATAGATTTTTTTCAATTAAAGAAAATTTGATTATGTTATATGCAACACTAAAGGAATCCTTCATGCAACACTAACGCGGCATGTGTTACATGCAAAAGCTACCTTCCTCGATGTCTTTCATTGTACACAATACTGTGTTTCACTAAACAAGAATATATTATTAAATTATTGTTATAAACTATCTGTTATGAATATTATTATCCACATTTTTAATTTAATATCATTATAATTCATCTTACCTATTTTCTTTAAAATGGTATGAGAACAAAATTAATTTTCCAGATAAAAGAAGTATTCTTCTAAAAATGCAGTTTTGTCAGCTTTTGACGGCGAACCCATTTAAAATATAATTTTGGATATGCTTATAAGTTCAATTTGACAAATTAAACTTCTTATATTGAATCGGGTTATAAAAAATGTTGTTGGATATATTTTTGACATTATTCTGATAACCTTCATATTTTAATTAGTAGTAAATATATGCTACATTTTAATTAAGAACAACTTTTTTATTTGAGATAATTTATATGGTTAAAATATAATATTATATGGTTTTAAATTATAAATATAGTATATTTTCATTATTTAATATAATGTATGTCATTCTATTGAATATTACATTGAATCCAAATGTAAAAACATTTCAATATTTTTCAATCTTTTAGATATTAAAACCCATTTTCTCCACAACGAAATAAATTTTAAATTAATTACTGAAACTTATGTGTTTTTAATTTTGAAAAAATTGATTTTATATTTGAAATCAGTAGGTCCAAATTATTTTAATAGACTAATTTTATTTTTGTCCATTATGAATAGTAACTATAGTAAATTTCAATTACCACTGTTAATGGTAAATCATGTAATTAAGGTTAAAAATAATATTATAAAATAAACCTTATACGTGTCATAATATAATTGGATGAATATATTTTTCCCTAAAATATACTTGGGTTGAATTGTTATCTACTGGAACCCACATGGATGAGATTAAGACCTTTAATTAATTTAATTTAAAGGAATGTGAAATATGTCTCACCCAAGCGTTAATAATTACATTATTTTTTATATAATGGTAAATAGAATATTAATTATATTATAAATACTCATTTGAAAGCTAAAAATTTTTATTTATCATGGTAATTTATTTTTTATTTTTATGAAATATATAATTACCTTAATACCTAATACGTTAATGCTGTAGAAATTATTTATTTAGTGAAAAATCAATAATATAGTTTTTATTAAAATAATAATACCCATCAAAAGGACCAAACACTTGACCAAAAAATATTAGTCGAGTATATTTACACCAGATGAATCCTAGTGTCTTCTTTTGGGCTATTTAGAGCCTTATAAAACATATTATGACATTTATATTATTTTATTTTAATAGATGTCAATGTTGTCACCTTCAGAATTTAATAAACACAAAATATTAATTGTTGGGTGTTTTAGAAGATAAATTCGACTAAATGTATTCGTATGAAATATATTATATTTATCTTCATCATAGTAGTATATTTTTAATTTTTATTCAACAAATAAGTATATTAAATAATTATACCATTATGATGTAGTAATTATTTTATTAAGTAAAATATCAAATAAATGGTTATAAAATATTAAAATAATTATTATATAAAATAATTAATGTGCTACACGAATTTTCTATATTAATATAAAATTTTAATAATCTATAAAATATTTTTGTTCAACTCTATCATATGTTTGGATTTTATTTAAATTCATGTAAACAAGTAGTGTCAAAATTGACACTATTGATATTTTATAAAAATAAGAAATTATTAAATTGATTAAAAATAACAAAAATATTTAAAAATTAAAAATTAAAATTAATATGGTCGAAAATTTCATAATGTATCCAATTATGTACAATTCAAAAGAAAAAATTATGTATTTATAACCATTTAAAATTTAGAATAATTTTACCACAAATAAAAATAAATAGATTAAATATGAAAAAATCAAAATGATAAGGTTTAAAATATAATCAAAACATGTATAAATTTAATTTTTTTTATGATATTACAGCCCTATATCTTCTCATCATCCAATTAAAATGACATTGGAATTTTTTATGTGGGGTTAGAGTTTATTATAAATTAATATTTTGCAGGATTCCAAAAGTGTCCCTCTACTTTCTTATAAAAGGGAACCACTTCTCTATTCTCTCCACTCAATTATGATTTTTCAAACACAGCCAAACCCTAAAAATTTCCATTCTCAACGTATCTATAAACATACATGAGGTCCTGGAATTCTCCAAAGTCCAACATTAGTGCCATAAGATTAGTTTTAGAAGAGGCGCGTCGAAAAAGAGGTAATATCCTTTACCGATTATTTCAAACTTATTTCATCTTCTACCTACTCTAAATGATTTGTTTCATTATTAAGTAATGACTCCAGTATCACTTGTATAATTATTTATTCTTATTAAAATGAAACAACCATATTTTACCTATTATCCATCCTACGAAAAACTAAATCGATGTGCGTGTGTACATACGACTTACCGTCTCCACGCCATGGTGTAATCTACATTTCCACCACCACATTACATGGATTTGAATAATAGTGGAAATGATAACAATATATGATTGTTATAACATGATAATAATTATAAGATATTATATCATCCGCTCCAATTCCATTTAGTAATTATGAGAATGATATCATCCCTCGTGCGCATGTACTGATTACCGTCTCCACGACACGAGGAGGTTCATTCTCCATGATAACCATTCAAGAATGATTATAAAATATATATAATGAATAAAAATGAGATATATGACAAAATAAAGCTATTTTATTTGTTTATATATATGTATATGACATCAACTAACTTTTATTCAAGTCAATAAGGAAAGGAAAACACCATTCATTCGTACGTACGACCTACCGTCTCCATGAATGGGGTATTTCATTTCATTTATCTATCTATTTTATATATATCCAGTGAATATATATATATGATATATTAATCATGTTTTACATTCTAGAAGTAATAAAATCATGATATAAGTAATAATATCAAGAACTACAAGTCCAAACGCGTACGATAAATGAAATGATTATTACCCAAAATGTTGCTTCAACATGGAATTGACAAATGAACAGGAAATATAAAGTCTTAATTAAATCATACATGATATGATAAAAACGAATATGATTCCTGAATAAGTCAATGCCATTATTTAAATCATTATACATGAGGATAATACATATAAAGAAGAAATCAATCCTAAGGCATGGGATTATTTTGTCTCACATTAATTTATGCGAGAAAAATACCCTAATCACCATCTATTTATTTTGTATAGTGTTTATGATTTCCATGAATGTTTTATGATTTTTATTATGAAGGAAGTGATATTTAAATATTCATGTAATTGTTTTATGGCATTTGTGATTCCATAGATCATAAATGGAAATAGATAATTTTGCAATCTCATTTTTATATGAGATTTCATATATGTAAGTATTTATAGGTGTTATATTTATCATCCAGGTCCATATTTTATAAAAATGTTTTCATAAAGTATTTAATATAACTACATGTATGTTTATACTCATGTTTACATATTTTTGGCTTTTACTATGTTGTATGTAAGTAATCTATCTTTTGATTAAAAATGATATATTTTTTTACTTTTCCGGTAAAAGTACGAGGAAAATGTTTTTTTTAACTTATACAGCATGAATAGTTTTTTTATCATTTCATAGAGAAATATATCCAAGAATCTTCATTTACATGTTTACATGTTTAATTTAAATTAATTTATTTTATTTTAATATTTCATGAACTATTGAGAAATGAAAATGTTTTTGAAGAAGAAAGGATATTTTCTATAAGAACTAAGTTCAAGTGTTTTATCAAAAAAATTATACATCTAAGATGATATAGGGTTATGTTTGTATACATATTATTACTTTTATTGGATTATTTTACAATTTAATTATTCTTATGAAGTCATTTTATCTTATATGGATTATTTTATGATGGAACGATGTTTAAAAACCCAATTTTATTACATGGGTTATCCCGTGATGTATGATTTATGATTTTGTGGCACAAATAAGAATGGTTTCATTATATGATGTGTGGGACCTATATATCTCTCCAATTCATTAGGTAATGATTTACATATCATGAGATATACATGGTTGAAACAACAAGTATGTCTGGTTCAGTAATATAGGGTTGGAATAGTACGTAAACCCGATTCAGTAATGGACTTTTTCCACTAAGAATTTCTTAGAAGCAGTGCCTTGGATAATATAGAAATATAATCATGTGATTAATGGTTTAAAAAAATTACATGTTTTATTCCCAAGCTATTTTATCATGATTAATATTCCTTTCTGGTCTATGCCTTACATACTACCATGACTTATTTCACGACTCATGATTTTGATTTTTAAACTTTTTGTTCATTTTTTTTAAGATCAAATGTATATTTTTTTATTTTCTTCATTCTTACCATTTTTGAGCATTTGAGCTCACAATTTACATTATTTATTTTCCCCATGATTTAAATAATGGTTTTTGGTAAGACAACATAAGGGGAGGATCTTTATGGGAGATGTTTAAGATCTTTAACCGTGATTTAAAAGATTATAGTCTGAGTTTTCAATGGCACGAACCTTATATTCTCTCTGAGAGTTTTTTTGTAATGTATTATGTATTCCGAAAAAGTAATGTATTGTCCATGTACGTCAAGATTGGTTCTGTCATAGTTGGTATCCGAGTAAAGGTTTAGTTATCCATCAGAAGCTATGATGCGAAAACATTAGTGAGATACCTAGAGATATATCTAATTTATGTCTAGGGATATATGTAATGTTATGTATAAGTGTAGGTTACAAACCTATAATTATGATAACGATCATGAATAACCTAGAATTAAACCTAAGATGTTAAATATTAAAATTAATCCCCCTTGATTATGTTGATTTCCAAATATGCATTTTTCATCTCATAATATTCTTTTTGGGTTTTATAAATTGCCAGAAACAGGTGGATTCATGTTAATGGAGAATATGATGGAAAATGGAATGATATTATTCATGAGAAACCAAATAATACATGATTTGAAGGTCCAAAAATTGTTATTATGCCTAATGATCAATCTCATATTATGATCAATAAACTAAACATTGTTATGTTTCCTAAATCATCTAATAAGTGAAATATGGAGTTTCATGATGATCATAGAGGAATGAATGTTCAATTTACCTCATGTAAATCATGTTGGAAGAGGCATCAAGGAAAATGTTTTGATGGAACTGGAAGATGTTTTGGGTGTGAAAAAGATAGACACCCAGAAAATGATTTAAAAGGAAAAGGATCATTTAACATAATGGATAAGTATAATAGTATTACTAAGAAATCAAATATGGTTAAATGTTTTAAATGTGGATTGTATGGGCATTATGAAAATCGATTCCTTATGCGAAAATATCATGAGGGGAATCAGCATAGTCATATGGGTAGAATTTATGTTGCTGATGATGAGGAGGATACAAAGGATATATGATATGAAATAATTGTTAAAGGAAAAATAATGAAACTCATTCAATGTTTTAAGAAGGTAGTGGAATGATTGAATGTTTATCAAGAGTAATATTGTATAGGTAATTTAATGGTACTATGGAATAAGGAAACATCTAAGGATTGTTACACTATTGTTTTTCCTATAGTATTTGAGAGTATATGTTGAATGTTATCGATAACCATGTAAGGTTATTCAGATATTTTTGGAATGTAGAAAATATGCTCATAATGAAGGGATAAAAAGATAATGATATTTTTGATAGTATTAATGTGATCATGACTCGTATAAAGACTATGTGATATCATGGTTTGAGTATATAGATTTATTTGCGATTTTGGTATGTAAAAAGAGTTAACTTTTTACAGTTTTCATGATTTCACTAAGGTTATATGGTAACTCATGATTCAGGAGAATACATGATTAATGTTTTCACATAATTGGAATGTGACCAACATGACATATCTTATGATATACAGTGGTAAATAATGGTATTCACATGCTCTGTAGATAACATTTATAGTAATCATTCTCTTTTTACTATGAGATTGGGAAGAAGTATTTTCGATAATCCAAATGGTTGGAATGGATTATGTTGGGCATCAGATAGTTTTGTATACAACTAATACTTTTTTCTATAATGTTACAAAAGAATAGTTTTAGAAAAAGGATAACCTATAGGATGGGTAACATCCCGTCACGTCAGACAAGGTTGTGGGAATCGAACCCACAACCGAAGTGCGACATGCCTTTTTCACCTACCACTAGCTTACAAGAAGTCCCGGGTTTGTAGAAATTATTTTTATTTTATTAAGTGGTATGATAGATTATGTATAAGTACATTATTGAATCCTATTCAGTTAATATAACCATATATGGACTTATGTATATTTAATAATATATGCTAAGATTTTGTGATAATGATAGATTCAATGACCAATCATTCTATCACATGATCTGCTAACACTTCAATAATGAACAATTCAACTTCATTTACATAAATAGGAGTTGATGTGGAAATTTTTCATGGAATGGAAATGATAATATTACCCTAAAATAAAGTAACTATTTCTACTTATGAAAAAATTCAACCACTTCATGGAAATTATCTTTAAAACCAAACATGTTGTCCATGTACCCTCATATTTTATGATTCATTTAGTACCTTATATGATCACAAATTTATTCCATTATGATGGTAGACTTTTCATGGCCATGTTCTATACCACTCTCCATCCGAACATGATGGTTAGATTTTTCATCCATATCCATGTTTTCAATTATTTTCTCTTACATGGAAACCTAGTGATGAGTTAATTTGGGTAACAGTTATATTTCATACTTTACTTTTTAAAATTAAGTATATTATTTCTTTTTACAATGTGGGTTTAAAAGAAATAAATGTTCATGTATTGAACCATTTACAACCCCAACAAATTTCAAGGGAAAAATTCATTTTAATGTTGTTAGAATGTAACACCCTGAAATTTTATTAGAAAAATTCTTTTTAATTTTTTTGATGTCTTATGTTGTATTCTACACCAAGATTTGGTGGTGCTATACGCAACATCATATTAGCTTGTAATATGTACAACACTATTATTGGCTTGTTTTACACACAATGTTGAGTTATTTTGATTGAATTCAACACTGAATATAGATTTTATTCAATGCAATAAGATTAGATTATGTTATATGAAACACCAAAGAAATCTTTCATGCAACATAGACTTGGTTTGTGATATAGAAAAAGCGACCTTCCTCAATGGATTGTGTCATACGAAAAACAAAGTTTCACTAGAAAACAATATATTATTATAATATTGTTATCAACTAGCCTTTATGAATAGTATTAACCGCGTTTTTTATTTTATAACATTATCATTCATCTTACATATTTTCTTGCACATGGAATGAGAAAAAAATTATTTTTTCGAATAAAAAAAGTATTTTTCAAAAAATGATGTTTTGTCTCCATTTAATGGAACACCCATATTAAATATAATTTTTCATAATATTATATGTTAAATTTAAAAAATTAAACTCCTTATTTAGAATCAGGATATAAAAATTTACGTTCGATAAATTTTTGACATTATTCTGATAACCTTCATATTTTGATGAATACTTAAAATATGCTAAATTTTAAATGAAAACAACTTTTTTCATCAAGATAATTTATATTGTTAAATTATAATATTATATGGTTTAATGTATAAATATAATATATTTTTACAATTTAATATAAATTATTTCATGATCATTAATTTTACACTGAATTCATAGGTAAAAACATTTCAATCATTTTCAATGTGTTAAATTTTAAAACCTGTTTTCTCAACAATGGGATTAATTTTATATTAATTACTGAATCTTCTGTGTTTTGAATTTTGAAGAAATGGATTCTATATATGGAATCAGTAGGTCAAAAATATGTTAATATTCATCTTTTATTTTTGGCCATTATGAATATTAACTATGGTAAATTATATTTACCATTGTTAAAGGTAAATCAGGTAATTATAGTTATAAATAAGATTATAAAATTATCCTAACACTTGCCTTCATATAATTGGATGATTATATTCAGTCCTAAAATATAATTGGGTTTAAATTTTATCTATTGGAACCCACTTGGATGAGATTAAGACCTTTAATTTATTTTTTTAAGGAAAGGGAAATTTGTCTCACTCAAACATTAATAATTAAATTTTTTTTAATAACATGTTAAACAAGATATAAATTCTATTATAAAAACTCATTTGAAAGCTAAATATTTTTATTTATCATGGTAATTTATTTTTAATTTTTAAGTAATATATGATTACCTTAATTTCTTAAACATTGATGATGGAGAAACTATATATTTAGTGAAAAATTAATAATATAGTTATTAATAAAATAATAATACCCATCAAAAGGCGCAAAAACTTAACCAAAACTTATTTTTCGAGTATATATAAACCATAATCGTACAATTGTTGACATTTGGACCATTTTTAGCCTCATAAAACTGATTATGACATTTATATTATATTATTTAAAATTATGTTAAAGTTGCCTCCTGAAAATTTAATAAATATAAGATTTTATAAGCTAGGTTTTTTAGAAGATAATTTAATCTAAAAGTATTCTTATGAAATCAATTAGATTTATATTCATCATATTATTTTATTTTTAATTTTTATGAAACAAAAAAGTATAGTAAATAATTATACAAAAATGATGTAGTTAATATTTTATTAAGAGAAATATCAAATAAATGATTCAAAAAATATTAAAATAAATAATATATGAACTAATTAATGTGATCCACGAATTTTATAGATAAATTTATCATTATTTCAATCTCTTAAATATTTTATTTGGACTCTATCATTTGTTTAGATTTTATTTAAATTCAAATAAATTAATAGTGACAAAATTGACAAAATTGATATTTTATAAAAATAACAAATTATTAAATTGTTTAAAAAATCCCAAAATTATTTTAAAATAAAAAATAGAAATTTATATGGTATAAAATTTCATATATTACCGAATTACGGACAATTAACTACACATAAGTATGTATTTACTACAATTTATAATTTAGAATATTATTACCACAAATAAAATTAAATAGATTAAATAATGATAAATCAATAATGATAAGGTTTAAAATAAACACAAAACATGTCTACATTTTTATGGATGATGATATTACAACCCTATCATATCTCATCATCGAATTTGAGTCACTTTTTATGTTTTTATGTGGGGTTTGAGTTTATTATAAATTAATATTTTGGAGGCTACCAAAAATGCCCCTCCGATCTCTTATAAAAGGGAACCTCTTCCCTCTTCACTTTACTCCATTTTCAGCTTTCAAACATTATAGAACCCTGACCATTTCCCATCTCAACTTATCTAGAAAAAACTATAGGTCATGGTCTTCTTCAAAGACAAGTTTTAGTTCCCGAAGTGGAGGTTTATAAGAGGCGCGTCGAGGAAGAGGTAATATCCTTTACCGATTCATTCAAAATTATTAATTCTTATACTTAATTTATATGATTTGTTTTGTTATAAAGTAATATCTCCAATATCACTTGTATAAATATATTTTATTATGAATATGAAACAACCATATTTCACCTTCTATCCATCCTATGAAAAATTAAATCACTGCGCGTGTGTACGTACGACTTACCGTATCCACGCCGTGGTGTAATCGATTTTTTCACCACCACCTTAATTGGATGTGTTTAGTGGTGGAAATAATAAAAATATATGATTATTATAAAATTATTCTAATTTTTAGATATTATATCATCCACTCCAATTCCATTAAATAATTATGGGAATGATAACATCGCTCATGCATACGTATGGATTACCGTCTCCACGACGCGATGAGATTCATTATCCATGTTAACCATTAAAAAATAATTATAAACTATATATAATGAATGATAATGAGATGTACGAAAAACTAATTCTACATTATATATATATATATATTTGTCTTCTACTAACTTCCATTCGAATCAATAAGGAAAGGAAAACAACGTTCATGCGTACGTACGACCTACCATCCCCATGAATGGTGTATTTCATTTCATATATCTATCTATTATATATAAATATTAACTAAATATATATGATATATAAATCATGTTTTACATTCTGGATTTAAGTAAATCATTGTATAACTAATAATATCAAGAACAACAAGTCCAAACATGTATGATAAATGTAACAATTATTACCCAAAACGTTGCATCAACATGGAATTGACAAATGAAAGAGTAATATAATGTAGTAAGTCAATCATATAAAATAAAATTAAAATTAAAATGATTAATTAATAATTCAATGAAATTGTTTAAATAATTTTAAAGGAAGATCGTACACATAAGAAAGAAATCATACCAATGGTAAGGGATTATGTCGTATGACTTTTATTTCTGTAAGACATATTCCTTAATCACCATCTATTTATTTTTAATGTTATTTCTGACACGTATAATTCCACCGATCATAAATTTTAAGGGATAACGTTGCAATATCATTTTTATCTGATATTTCTTATATTTAAGAATTTACCGTGGTTATATTTATCATCCATGTCAATTTTTTATAAAATTTTTTTCATAAAGTATTTACTATTCTTAAATGTATGTATAAAGTCTTATTTAATTATTTTTGGCTTTTACTATGTTGTATGGAAGGAATCATTCTTTTGTTTACAAGATGAGGTACTTTTTTAATTTTCTGGTAAAATTACTAGGTGAATGTATTTTTAACTTATACGAAATGAATGGATTTTTTTGTCATTTCATAAAAAATAATTTCAATTTATCTTCATTTACATTTTTTCATGTTTAATTCAAATAATCTTCCTTTATTTTAAAATTTCATGACATATGGGGAAATGATTTTTTAAAAAAATAAAAAATATTTTACACAATAACTAAGATCAAGTGTTTATTTTCCGTCTAAGATGATATAGGGTTATGTTTTTATCCCTATTATTAATTTTATTTTATTATGATATGATGGAGTTATTCTTATGACATCCTTTTATCTTATATGGATTATGTTATAATGGCATGATGTTTTAGAATCCCATTTTATTACCTAGGTTATCCTATTATGTATGGTTTATGATTTTGGGGCTCAAATATGATTGGTTTCATTATGAGATGGGTGCGACCTGTATCTCCTTCCAATGCATTGGTGAATGATTTATTTCTCATGAGATATACATGGATAGAAGTGAAAGGTAATATAGTTTAGTAATACAGGGATGGAATGACATGTAAACCCAGTTATGTAACAGACTTTGTCCACTATGATGGTCTTAGAAGTAATGCCTTGGTTACTATGAAAATCATATCATGTTATTACTGGTTTTCCATTATTACTTGTTTAATTCCCATGCCATTTTATCATGAATAACTTTCCTTTGTGATCTATGACTTACATGCTGGAATTATTTATTTCCCAACTCATGATTTTGATGTTTAAACATTTTAATCACATTTTTATGTTCAAATGTATTTGTTTTTTTTATTTTATCCATGATTACCCTTGCTGATCATTTGAGCTCACCCTTTATAGGTTTTCGTTTTCCAAATATTTTATGAAATTTTTTTGGTTAGAAAAAAAAAGAGGAAGATATTTATTGGATAGGTTGAAGATCTTTCACCCTGATTTAGAAGATTATGTTTCGAGTTTCCAAAGACACTAAACTAATACATTATTTGGGAATTTGTTTTTGTTATGTATTAAGTGTCCTAAAAAAGTACTGTAATGTCCATGTACAACATGCTTGGTTCCGTTATAATAGAGATGAATCAAATGGTTTGAGGAGAGATTCTCCCAAGAAAACAATGTACAAGAACCCTGTGGTTGGCAGAGACATGAAGACTACTTGATGACTACCCTGTGAGAAGCAGCTTCGTGTGACATGTCAGGGAAATGATGGGGAGAGAATCTGTGTGACCCAACAGACCCATGGTACACCATAGGAGGAGTACCTCGGTTTAGCCAAGGTGGGAAGTGACTTTATGTGGCCTGGTAGGCCCATAGTGGTGAGCGGCTTGGTGAGACCCATCATAACCATTGTACCCATCAGGGATGAGTACATTAACAGTCCATGGTTTGAGGAAAGCGGCTCTGCGTGACCCAGAAGGGCATTTATACTTGATAGAGGAGGAGTTATTCTATAGCTGAGTATTTCGATGATATGACTAATGATTCTAAAATCACTGCCATAGAATGTACATGGTGTGAGATTTAATATCTTTGTTTCTTTAGATTTATGATTGCTATGTGGTCATTTCTTTTTGTCTCAGAGTTCCTACTGAGAATTGTTATACTCAACCTTACACGGGGTACGCCTGCACTTCATGTGTTTTGTTTATATGATCACCATTTTGATGAAGATACCCTGGGGGAAGGGACTGAAGGACACTAGGATTGTGGACATGGTGGCCTAAGAATACGTGGGGTCCAGTAGGATTAGGAGGGAATGACATAATACATCATCTTCTAGTATATTTACCACTCATAAAATTATGTGGGGTCTAGTAGGACTAGGAGGGGATGACATACTACATAGTATTCTAGTATCTTTACTACTCTTAAATTTATGTGAGGTTTTCCGCAGATGGCCATCAGAGGACTTATTTGTACTTTTTTCATTCAGATGTTTTTTTTGAGTTTTTATTCTGTCAAATTTTCTTTCAGTTGTTAATTGTACTCAGTCTTGTTTTAGAAGACTTGTTTTCCCCTTTCAGTGTATTGGGTGGTGGTTGGGTGTGATTGTGCATACATGTATTCAGGAAAATTCTACTCACTTGCAGGTTGATGCCTTCAGTGCTAGTTTCCAACCCCTGGACATTGGGAGGTGTCTTGTGGTAGTAAAAACATTGTTCCCGGGGGATGGGTCAGTCAAGTACAAACATGTTTCCCAATTTTAGAGATTAGTATGTTTCCCCATATACGAATGGTTTTTTTCCACCATCAGAGTTCTCTATCCAAATATTTCCATAATTAGTTCATCTCTAACACAATCCATGTTGACATGAATTTTATTAAAATCACTATAATTATTATGTGTTTTGATATTTTTGTTTCATTTTTTTAGCTTCTATTTAATATAAATTCAACACACATTTTCAGATCATGAATAACACTATTAATTTTAAATCTTTCTATATAGTTCATAATCTGGTGAAACACATAACATAAAAATAGAAATTTATGCAATAACCAATACCAGAACCAAGATCATAGTGTCGTTGGAAATATCATTAAATCCAAAAAATATTTTTTCAATCCTTTTTAATTATTCCTAAATAGAATATAAATCAAGCAATTCACATCGCATAGAAGTTTCCAAAAATGTGTGTAATTAATACTCTTTTTCAAACACTAGTACAAGTTCATGTTAGTACCCAACATGTCCTTTTATGGTTATTACTCATAGGTTTATCTTTACCACATACTATACCAAATTATTTGTATCCAATATGAGATTTAATTTCTAACAAAATTATTAATATACACATTAAAAAAATATATTTATGTTATTTATACTAAGTCTTATACCAAATGTTTTTCATGGGGTTGTATTCTATAATCTATTTATTCTTAAATGCAGTTTCAAAGGATTCTGCTAAAATTTAATTGAATCAAATTGTGACAACCCTAACTTTATTATGATAGAGTCAGTGGTTACTTTGTAACATTGATGTAATATAAAAAGAATCGAATCAACATTGAATGAATTGTTTAAGATTATTGGGATAATAATACATACCTGATTCCAATATTACAGAAGAAACATATTTCATAATTTAAAGAAAATCATGAAAATTTTCTTATTTCAATTAATACATCATTCAATTTATCCTTAATCCATTCTTTGTACTTTATATAATACAAAAATATAAAATAGGGTTCTTAGATTCTTCGTAAAGGGAAGCATACAATGAAATCTATCATTTATTAAAATGGAATAAACAACATGGAGGATTAAATAATCACTATGAATATTCTACTATAAATTGATTAAGTAAGAAATATATCTATGGGTAATAAAAAAATTCAATTAAAATATTGATAAAGAGAACTGAATTCATTGTAATGGAATGAAAAATTCAAAACATGTTAATATTTAAGTCGAGGTGTTATACCATAACTTAATGATGGTATAATTAATTATTCATTAAATACAACATTATATTACTATAAATGTTATATTCTAAAAAATAAAAAATTGTATTATAACGGAATCATACCACTTATTTCATATCCTATCATTTAATATATTTTTCAATTAAATATTAATAATTGGTATGCATACACCAAATACCACAAAGAAAGCTCATGAGACTTAAGGACCAATAAACAGAATATATAGTTATAGGGCCCAACCATAATATAATTAAGTCTAATTCAGTCATCATATAGAACAAATGAATTACAATATAATCCATTACCAACCTTCTATATGAATCAATAAACATTAGTATCAGAATAATAAACATATAATGTCTAAATACATTCACCATTCAAAAAATAGAATAAAAATATCATATTCCATATAGATAATGATGGTGGATGATATAACTAAAGAATATAATAGGAAAATCATGAGAAACATTATTGGATATAATCATTTATTAATAAACCATTATAAAATAATTAAAAATATTCTTAAAGATAGAGGTAAAATACCCTTTACATTTCATAACCCTTTAAAAATTAATATTTAATCAAACTAGAATATATAAATCTATAAATAATCATAAAAACATTGATATTTTTTTTTAATAAAATGTATGAATGTGGTAATAAAATATATTAGTATTTACAAAATATAAAATGATATACCATTCATATTTTGAAAAGAGAATCGATATTAATAAAAACTTATGTCCCTAGTAACTTTTAAATGATAATCTCAAGAAAATGAAAAAGGAATTTTTTACAAAAATTCAATGTGTTAACCCATAAAAATTTGAGAAGGTGTAAAGGCTAACTCCAGAAGAGTGGAGTGGAATATAAAACATAAAAACTAGAATAATATTTCAAAATATCTTTATTAAAAACACATATTATTAAAATAATAACATTGATTTCATTTCTAAAAGAGGGAAATAAAAATATGAAAGTCATTACAAGATAAGAGATATATTTATTTCAAAAAAATAAAATATAACATATTTTGAAATAAGAATATAGATATAGATAAAAAATATTCTCAACCAAATAGAAGCCACATTAGAAAAGAAACTACTATGGAATTTTTATCTTATGAGTCACAATTTCATAGAAGAGAAAAATTAAAATATATATATTTGAATTAAATGATTATATATATTCATAATAATTTTTTCTAAATGTTTTCTGTATACACCAGGTGAATGAAAATAAGTTCATAATTAAAAATATATCACAAAGTATAGAATTTTAGAGGAACACTTTCCTTTTACTAATTAATATCAAAAAATCTCTAAAAACAACAATATAATAAAAACACAAACTTAATAAACTATTTTAGAAACACAGTTATAACTGTTTCCTTTTATATTATTCAATTATACAGAGTAATAACACATATATTTGTTATTTAATGTATATTTTCATCATTAGATTTAGTAATTTTTATTGTTTCCTATGTGTTTCGTGACTGTGATGTTAGACCATATTCTTTGATATCAATTAAAAATATCAAATATTATATAATATGTCAAGATATTTTTGTTTCATTTATTTATGATGTTTAATTTTTATTCCATATATGTTGAGTGTATTTTTTTTAAAAAATAATTCCATTAAATTCTTGTTTTATATAATTAATTAATATCAATATGTTACATTATAATAATCAATTATTTTGATATTATAATTCCAAAATCACATTCAGGAAATATATTAATCCATAACGCCATATAAGAACAAATAATACATTTCTGGAACTATCCATGTAAGGTGGTTGTGAAAAATGAATCACACTTCTTCATGTTGGAGGTAGTCCGAATGTAAAAATGAATTATGTTCTTATTTTTCATTAAACTAGAGGATGGAATGAATTTTTGAATCTATTCTAAATAAAATCATGGAATAAATATAAAATTTATTCATTAAATACCAATTTATTTCATTCCATGTAAGGAATTTCAGAGAAAGAATATTCTCTCTATAAGGACCAAGCCTTAAACATTTAATAATCTTGAATTTATTAAATAATTCACTCTGAAGATGTTTTCAGGTTTAGAGTTTTAGTGTGTTAGGTCATAACATATACAAAACAATTTGAATATTACATGTAGACACTTCAACCTAGTTTCCATTTTATTTTTAAAATAAATAAATTTCAAAAAAAAATATTCATGTCTCGTTCTATGTTTTAGAAAGCATGAATTTTCCGGGATCCCTTTGTTAACCCTATTCCACTTTATATCCTATCAAAAATATTTAAAAAAACTTGGTATGAGCATAAAAATTTCAGTAAGGGATACACAAATAATGAAAACTATTAGTTTTTCAAAACAAAAAGTAAACCACGAATACTTTATCATAATTAATACTTTTCACCTTTATGAAGTTGTAAATACTCTTCATTGAATAAAAGATCAATAATTACCATTTTGTAAACAAATGATTACCATAAAACCCATATAAAGAACACATAACACATAAAGGTAACTTGGGACATAAACATACTTAAATGGAATAACGATAAGATCGACTTCCACACATATCACTAAATAGAATAGTCATACAACCACCTATTGTACCCAATTAATTGGTGTTTATAACATAACCACTCTTCCTAGTTTATCACAGCACCACCTGTCATTTGGTTTATCACGTAACCACCCATCAAATGTCTACTTACCATTATAAAATCATTACACATAAAATATTACAAATATAAAAATTTCACCAATAACATGTAATTGTCAATAAAAAAATCATTTCCAGATATTGAAATAACAAATACTTTACAAAAACCATTTTCAATACCAAAACACCCAAAAATAGAATAATGGACATTTTCCATTAAAAACATTATGGCTTTTAGAGAAATCCAGATAACGATTGCGGCAGCGGAGATGTTATTATTGCCACAAACATTAAAAACATTCCTTTTTTAATTTAGTAAAACACTACGTAGAAAAAAATATTCCCTTTGAAGGAAGGTAAATGTCAATGGTGTTTATAAAGCCTATAACGGAATGTCGTGTATTAAAACAAAATATGTCTCAATGAAAGGAGATTGAGACGAAGTCCCTTACCTTGTGTCCGACTTAACCCGTTTGTTCTTTAATCTACTAAATAATAAACTAAAGTTAATTCAAAATTTCATAAGAAACTTTTTAATTTTTATTAACCGTTTTATTTCAATTATTACCATGTTGTATACATTATCTAATCCATTAAGTTATTAATGGTCATTTTGTCGATATTTGGTACTTGAGTCAAAAATGAACACCTTAAATTTATAAGTTTTCCATGTGGATAATATTCTATTATATCCAGAATGATATTCATTATTTATATTTCATGTATATCATATATATCCACAATATATAAATATGTTTATAACATTACATATCATTGGAGATAAGAATTGAAATGCATCGTTCATGGAGACGGTCAGTCGTACGTACGCATGAATGCTAATTTCATTTATATTTCTTATTTTAATGGAATTAAAATTTAATGATACATATGTATATTATAATTCCAATATAATATTATATATAATTTCATTAAATCTATCCTTTATACATCTCACATAGGGCATGAATGAGTCATATAACATTGAGGGGGTGGTAGTACGCACTTCTTAAAATAAAATTATCGTGTTTACCCATAATGGAAGCCATAATGGTATGCTATAAAAGAAAAATACAGAATCATAAAGGAAACATAAACATAATATATATCATTTTAAAATATAGTGTCTTCTCAATGACCACCAGGATAGGCCGTAGGAGAAAATTGAACAATCATCGTTTCGTGAGGTGTTAGTTTTCCATCCACAAAAAAGTATGTTCATCACCCATTAGATGAGGATGTGTGTATGTGCAGTTATAATACATCTCAAAACAATATCCTAGTTTATTTTGGATACAGGTGATGTTATAAAAGAAAGTAATAAATAGATTTTAGGGGTTGGAGAAGTAAAATAAAAGAAATAAAGTTAAGAGAAACGGTTACCTTTAATTTGGGTAACATTTTTTGGTATGAACCAAATGGGTTTCTTGAAGTGACTTATTCTATGTTAAGGATTCTAGGAGGAGTAGATGGATGTAGGGAACATAATTGGGAAGCTTTTGGATGATCCATGGAGCTTGAGAGGTGTGGGGAATGCATTATAAGTGGTGTCATTTTATAAGGGGTGGAAGGGGCTCTTTAGGATAGTTTGAAACTATTATTTTATTATAAACATATATTCAGTATAAAAATGTCCAAAAATCAATATATTATAAGATAAAATGGCTCATGGTTGATATAAAATCATCCAATAATAATTGGAGTGGTTTTGGATATTATCGTAATATTTATAATCCTATTTATATTAATCATTTATTATTGCGGTAAATATTGCATCATTATTGTGTGTCATAAAAAATTTAATTTATTTCATGTCTAAAAATTATAAAAAACATCCATGATGTAGGAAATATTTTTTTATTTCTAATAAATATTTATATTCTAAAAGATAACTTTTATATCCCATTTTAAAAATTAATTTACTAAAATATATTTGTTGTTGTCATTTTTGACTTTACATTCAATTAATTAATCTAAAATGTCATTATCACTCTTAATTGGCTTAATGGGGTCCCGAAATCATCCCAATGAGACCCATGGTCGGACATGAGTCATCCAACATGGTTAGGACAAGTGATAAGGTAATTTTTTAATATTTTAATATTCTTTTTACATTGAATTACCTTATTTTCCTTTAATCATGGTAAATAAATGTTAAACGTTACTATTCCCCAAAATTTATTTTCATCTAATTTGGCCACATTTTACTTACTTATAAAAACCATGTATTTATGATTTATGAAATTTATTTCATAGAAGTGGTAAAATTACATTTAAATGAAAATTTTAGTTTTTAAACTACTACTAGGTGGGTTCACTATTCATCAAAAATTCAATTTTTTCATAAAAATACCAAAAATTCAGCCTAATATATAATTTATATTCTGAATTCAAAAATGATGTCTATTTTAAAAAACTAAAAAATAGAAGTTGGATTAATTAATTTAAAATCAATTACCTCTGTTAAAACAAAAGGCGTGTTTTTATGAAATAATAACTATCAAATGATAGATTGTTGATTATGACCAATTTCAAAGTAAAATTGCTTCCAATGACCAAAATTTGATTAAATGTTAAAATTATAGTCTAATTACACTATTAAATAAATTTCAAATATAATAAAATTATAAACATAATTTATATTAAAACTATGTTTTTAATTAAAATACTGTATTTTTCACTATTCATTAAAAATTGAACAATATCAGAAAAATACCAAAATTTCATCCAAAGTAAATTTTGATGTCCTGATTATAAATAATAATTTTATTTTCTCAAATATAACATATCAATGTGAAAAAACTAGATTTAATAATGGTTCTCTGTCAAAAAGTGGTAAATCAACCTTTTAAAAAATATTAGAGTATTTATGTTTAAAATCAGATTCATTCACATTTGAAGCCTATAAAATTTATTGGATAAATGTAAAAACATTTAACAAACATGTATAGTCATAATTTAGTTAGTTCTATTCATTCAGGCCAATACAACGGCTAATCATTAACTAACATTTAAAAAAAATAACATTATATTATTAGTGTGCAACATAACATTTCCATGAAACCTGCTGTTAGGTATCAGGTATGCCATCGAATATAGCATCCTATTTAAATTAAAAATAATATTTAAGTCACAAATATTAATAATTATGAAAATATCATATTTCTTTATTTAGATGGGATTTTACACCATTCCCCCATTTTGGAAATTTCATCCTCAAAATTTTTATTCACTTATCAAAATAAGAGGGGGTATTTATCCCTGATAGAATTTTCAGATTCCCATGATGCCTCTCCAACCATATATTTTTTCTGAAAAACCATTACCTGGTGATTTACCCTATTCTGCGACACTTTCCCTCTATGTTCAAGAATCTGGACTAGATTTTCTTCATTATAGAGATTCACTTCCAACTGAACTACCTCTGGACTCAAAACATGAGATGAATCTGGAATATACTTTCTCAACATTGAAAAATGAAAAACATTGTGTACCTGGGATAACAATGGAAGAAAATACACTTAGTAGGAAATTGATCCAAATTTTTCTACAATTTTATTTGGTTTAATAAACCTAGGACTCAAATTTCCTTTCATTCCAAAACAAATCCCAATTTTCCAGGGAGAAACATTGAAAAAGACATGATCACCTACCTCAAAAGAGAGATCCTTCCTCCAATTATCCGCACAACTTTTTTGTCTCCTTTCAGTAGTTCTCATGTTCTTATTAATCAACTGCACTATTTCTTACATCTCTTATACCAATTCTAGTCCCATTAGAATCCTTTCACCTACTTCATCCCAAAAAGCGTGAGTTTGACACTGTTTCCCATATACTAGCTCAAATTGAGCCATCTGTATACTAGAATGAAAACTGTTATTAAATGAAAATTCAATCAAAGAAATATGTTGGTCCCAAATTCCTAGATATTCATGTGAAAATGCACATAGCATATCTTTCATGGTCTGTATTTTTCATTCTGTCTACTCATCAGATTGATGATAAAAAGATGTAAGAAAAATTAATTCAGTACCCAATGACTTCTGAAGGCCTTTTCAAAAGATAAAAGTAATCCTAGGATCACAATTAGATACAATAGAGAGGGGAACACCATGAAAACTGACTACCTCTTTAACATACAACTGAGAATGTCATTCTAGAGAAAAATTATCTCTAATAGGAAGGAAATGAGCAGTTTTAATCAATCGATCAACAATGACCAATATTGAATTTTTACATCGAGATATCGTTGGAAATACCACAACAAAGACCATGGATATATTTTCCTATTTCCACTCTAGCACCGGTAAAGAATGAATCTTCCCTTTCAGTAATAGCCACTCTACTTTAACCTGCTGACTTGTTAAACACTTCACAGTAAAATTAGTAATATCACTTTTCCTTCCATCCCACTAATAATATTTTGGAAGATCTTTGTTAATATTAGTATGGCTAGGATTAACTGAAAATGGGGAACTATGAGAATCACATAAAAACACATTCTTCAACTGTGAATCACAAGGTACACATAATATTTTCTTAAAACTCAATACACAATCATTACCATCATTTAAATTAGTAAACATACCCTTTTGAACCAACTCAACCTTTTTCTATAACTGACTATCTTCCTTCGGCGCTTACTTAATTCTGTCTGATAGAGATAATTTCACTGACACCTGAAATAAAACAGAAGAATTTCATCAACCAACAACATCTATGAAAAAATTCCTTTAATGAAAAACCAAAGAATCTCATTCCAAACGTATCATGGTTAATGAACCATTACTTTTTCGACTCAAAGCCCCAACAACTTTATCTAATTTTCTCATATGGTCACTAATCATGAAATCATAATCCTTGATTAATTCCAATTATCTCCTATGTCTCATCATCAATTCCTTTTGAGAGAATTTATACATTATACTTTTTTGATCAGTATATAATTCACCATTTACTCCATAAAAATGATGCCTCCTAATTTTTTAAGAAAAATACAACAGCAGCTAATTTCAAATCATGTGTAGGGTAATCCAACTCATGAGGATTCAACTGACGTGAAGCTTAAGAAATTACCAGATCATTTTCCATAAGGATATAACCATGTCATTTCAACGAAGCATAACTATAAATAAAAAACTCACCATTTCTGGAAGGATGTGCCAAAACTAGAGCCTTCACCAATCTTCTTTTCAATTCCTTAAAGAAATCATCACATTTTTTTCCAAATTAACTTAACACCTTTTTTTGTTAACATAGTTAATGGACTAGATAACATTAAAAAAGTTTCAAAATAAATTATGTAAGAAACTGCCAAGCCAATAAAACTACAGATCTCAGTTATATTTGTTGGTCTTGGCCATTATTCAACAACTTTTGTTTTAGCTGGGTCAACCGTTATTCCATCCATAGAAACAATGTGACCAAGGAAAGAAATTTTTTGTAACCAAAACATACACATTCTGAATTTCCCAAACAATTTATTTTCATTTATGATTTGAATGAAAACCTTTAAATGACTTTCATACTCTTCTTTATTTTTAGAATAAACCAAAATATCATCAATGAACACAACCAAAAACTTATCTATGAACACAAAAAAAATTCTATTCATACGATCCATGAAAATAGATAGTGCATTGGTTATATCAAAAGGCATAACTAAAAATTCAAAATGGCCATATCTAGTATGAAAGACGGTCTTTGGAATGTCTACTCCCTTTACATTCAACTGATGGTATCCTGAACTCAAGTCAATAATCGAAAAATACTGAGCTCCTTGGAGTTATTCAAACAAATCATTGATATGAGGAAAACGATACTTGTTCTTCATAGTGATGTTATTCAATTCACTATATTTAATGCAAAGTCTCATTGAACAAAATTTATTTTTATCAAACAAGATAGTAGAACCCCATGGTGATGTTCTAGGTCGAACGAAACCTTTATCTAATAACTCATTCAATTGAATATTTAACTCTAAATGTTCAATTTGAGCCATTCGATAAAGGGGATTTGAAATTTTCTTTTCACCAGGAACTATTTCAACAATACATTCAACTTCCTGATCAAGTATAATACAAGGAAAATCATCATGAAAGACATTAAGGTACTCATTTACCACTAGCACATCATTAATATAAAAAGATTCATATTTTCAAAAATATGTTCAAGGTAACATTCATTTCCCTCTATTAATTGTTTCTCAGCTTCCTAAGATGTTATAAAAACAAGGGTTCGTTCTTGTATATAAACTGAAAATATTTCTGAAAAGAAACATATTTATATCTACATTAAATCTTTTCATGATAAATATACTGCCAATCTATTCCCAAAATAACATCAAACTCTTCAAGATGAAAAAAATAAGGTTTGCAGGTAGATTATTTCCACAGACAAGGATATGATGGATCTTATAATTTTTTTTCTCAACGTTACCTCTAGGCATTTTTATCATAAGTTCATTAATAATATCAGGAGATGGAATTCCCAATTTTCTAAAAAATTTCTCAGAAATGAAAGAATGTGTTGACCTTGAATCGAACAAAACATTGGAATAATCAGAAAAAACAAACAGTGTACCTGATACTACTTCATTATATGGCCCAACATCTGCTAAAGTATTCACAAAGGATTTTACCACTCCTTTTTTCATGTTGTCCGACTACTTTCCCTCATTTGAGTTCTTTTTTGGACAGTCATTTTCATAATGTCCAATTTCGTTACACATAAAACAACTTACCGATGGATTTTCAATGCCTGATTGATCATATTCCTTACAGGTATGAGCAATATGACAAGACATACCACACCAGAAGCACTTTCCAGACATTTATTAACATTCTCCAGGATGATTTTTACCATACATCTCATAAAATTGATATTTAGTTTTCTTACCTCCAGGCTTCTTGGATTAATTCTTTCCCATTGTCTTTTACCTGGACCCCTTATTATATTTTTCTCAAACAACACTCGATCATTGAAAAACTCCATTTCCACCTTCTCCACACATCAAACATGTTTTTCATAACTTTTTATCTCATGAGAGGCTAATTTTCTTCGATATTATGGCTTTATTCATGTGTATAATTGATGTATCCAACTATCGTGATATGGGATGAAAATTAGAGCATACCTTACCAGTTGAGTGATATTTCCTTTATAAATAGCCACAAAGTCATCCTCCTGTCTCAATTCCATGAATTCTTTTTCCATCCTAAGTCAAAACCCTTCAGGAAAATATTTCTCAAGGAATATACCTTTGAATTCATCCCAAAAAAGGTCATCAATCTTCTCACGATACGTGATATTTTTCACCATCGACCAACACTGATCAGCTTCACATTAAAAATGGTAAATTGTGAGACTGACCTTTTGATGTTCTTAACAACACAGGACATTGAATATTTTCCCCACTGCTTTAATCCTCCATTATTCTTGCACACGGTCTAATGATCCTATGAATGATGGGGGTATTGACTCATGAAATTATCCACTGTGGACATGTTCCTTTGAGGTTGATCTGGATGATCTCATGCATGGATTCCACCACAATATATAGCCTGAGTCAATTATTCCATCACTTGAACAAATTGTTCAATTCTTATACCGACCATCTCAGGTTGTTGATTTGGAAAGTTGACTTCTAATTTCGTCCCAACATATCTGCCCTGTTCGATCTGTGGAAAAACATTTTGAACACAAAAATACCTTAGGCGAAGTAACAAGGTAATCATTAAATGCTATATAATTTCAAAATTAACATAAATTAATTTAGTAATATTAATTTTACAATACCATAACTCCTAATGTTGTCAAAACCTTACTATAATACAAACTATAAGGGCCCGAATTTAATCATTTCATAATCGTGAATTAAATGAATAATTCACATTGAGGTTCATTTCAAGTTTAGACTTTTATTGAGTTAGGTCATAACATATACATAACAACTTGAGTATTACATGTAGACACATCAACCAGGTTTCCATTTTTTTCATAAAAAAAACTCTTTTAAAAAAGGGTAAAGTCTAGTTCCATGTTATAGACAGCATGAATTTTCTATGATCTCATCCTAAACACTATTACACATTATATCCTATGAAAAACATTTCAAAAAAATTGGATGAGAATCAAAATCTCAATAGAGGAAACACAAATAAGGAAAACTTTTACCTTTTTAAAACAACTAGTAAACCGTGAATACTTTATCATAAGTAATACTTTTCACCATTAAGAAGTAGTAAAAACTCTTCATTGAATAAAATATAAATACATAGAGTTTTGTAACAAAAATATTTCCATAAAACCCATATAAAGAACCCATAACATATAAAGATAACTTGGGACATAAACATACATAAATGGAATAACCATACTGTCGACTTCCACACATATCACTAAATGGAATATCCATAGGGAAGACATCCATTATAAGTCCCCAGCCTTAAACCTTACTTAATCTTGAGTTATTACAAGATTACACATTGAGGATCTTTTCAGGTTTAGAGTTTTAGAGAATTAGATCATGAAACTTGCATTACATTCCACATTTAAACAAAGTGGTTACATAAAAGACAGTATTCTTTCTTCCCATCAACGGGAACATATTTAAAATATAACACGGATTCTTTCTTGACACATCCTTGACACTATCATCACATCATGTACCTTTCTCTTGACGTGTGAAAAACATTTCAAAAACTTGGGATGAGCATAAAAAGCTCAGTAAGAGTTATAAAAATATGGAAAGGAAACATGAGTTCATATATACATTATAATGAAAACAAACATTACCCATAAAACATAAGCATATCAAATCATGAATAAATCATAGAAAACATAAGACATAAAGGTAACTTGAGGCATTCATAACATTCTTACATAGGGAGTAACCCTCTTGGTTACGGTTGGAATACCCATCACAGTATATTCCCTAAATCTCTTCGGAGAAACCTTAATGTTTCACTCCTTCGCGTTACCCAATGCATTGGAGAGCTATATCGGGCTCACCCGCCCTTAGTTTATCACGGAACCACCCGTTTTCATGACAATGCCTAAGAACCATAACATAAATGTGTCACATAAAACATGCATAAAGGAAACATAACATTTCCACATTTAAATCACAATATAACATTTTTGAAATAATGAATCCATTCAAAAAGAAACCATTTCCAAAACCATTTATAACATTTAATAAAGAGAATTTTGAATCAAAGTGTCCCATACCACCTTGAAGCTTTTAAAATTTTAAACCATTAATATCCATATAAATAAATCCTTAAAACCATTTTGAAAACATGGATATTAATAATAAAAAATAATTAAAACATTTAAAGCGATATTTTGGTTAAAGGGGTTTTACCAAAATTAGAGACACTTGAATACAATAATTGAGGAATAAAATTTAGTCATAACTTTGTAATATCATGAGAATAAATGGATTCATGATATAATATTCCAAATGACAGTATATACACCATATAAGAGCGAATTGGTGCATAATAACAATGATCCCTCAATAGAAATGTCAAATGTGATGAAATCCCTTATAAAGAAGGTATCCTTAAATTAATGACAAATCAATCTCAAAAATATGTGTGAAAAATATAAATACACCCAATATAAGTGGATATTAAGTGTAAAACAATAAAATGTCATTCACACATATTCAATGGATGACATATTCAATGACTACATGTTGAACCCAAAGAAATCGAAATTGGGTTAAAAAGTTCCCTTGACAGCCCAACGACATCACATCAAAATGAGTTGATGAGAGATAAAAAGTTTATCTCATCACTTGGAGGTAAAATTGACATCAATAAGGATATATGATAACATATCCCAACATAACAGTATGTAAATTAAAAGACCCAAGAAAAGAAGTCTTTTAAAAAAGAGGAGGGTGAAAGGTTCCCTTACTGACATGGGTATCTTTCAAAACATACACCTCATGAAAGAATGAAAATACAAAATTTATGTAAATACTCATAAAAGAAAGTATATTACACAATGAGTAAAATAATTGGCAGTACATACACCACTCAAAGGAAATTGTGGCAAATGTAGCATAAATCTCACGGGAATAAAAGTGAGATGAAAAATCCCTTACGAAAAATTCGGCAGCCTAACGACGCCACTCAAAACATCCAAAATGGATTAATGAGAGGAAATAGGGTCTCTCGTCATATGAACATAATAATTAAAGTAGGATTAATAAAAAAGAACATCCCAATAATAATAAATATGATCTTTAGAAGGAATGACATGAAAGAGTGTACTTAAAAAGAATGAGAGGTGTAGGATCCCTTACCTCGGGTCCGACTTGACTCGATCGTTCTTTAACGTCCTGAATAATAAACTTGAGTTAATTTCTACTTCCTTAAGAACCTTTTTCAAGTTCATTATTCCTTTTATATCACTTATTACCATGTCATAAACATTATGTAATCACTTAAGTTAATAATATTTGTTTTGCCGATATTTGGTTCTTAAGTCAAAAGTGGACTTCTTACAATTACATGTTGTTCGTGTGGCCAAAAGTTTATTATATCCAGAATTGTATTCATGATTTATATATCATATATGTCATATATATCCAGTAAATTCATGAATTTATAACATTACATAATCATTTAGAGGTAAGAAATGAAATGAACCGTTCATGGAGACGGTAAGCCGTACGTACGCATGAACGCTACTTTCATTTCTATTTCGCATTTTATAGAATGGAATCATAATGATATAAAGGTATATTATAATTTCAGTATAATATCATATATAATATCATAGTTCCATCCTTTATACGTCCCACATATGGTATTTAACGAATCAAATCACTTTGAGGGGTCGGTAGTCCGCACTTCCTTAAATGAAGATATCGCTTATACCCATAATGGAAGCCATAAAGGTAAATCACAAATGAAAAATACAGAAGAATAAGTAAAACATAAACATATTATATATCATATATAAAAATAGTTACATCATAATGGCCACCTTTGAAGGTGTTAAATGAGTATTGAACAATCATCGTTTCGGGAGGCAGAATTTCGCCATCCACGGAAACCGTATGTTCTTTAACCATTTGATGTAGTTTTGTGATAGTGTAGCATGAATAAATCTTATAAAAACATCCTAGTATATTGAATATACTTGTGTTGTTACAAGATAAGTAAATAAAAAGAGTTTAGGGGGTTGGAGAAGAAAAATAAAACAAATGAACATGAGAGAAAGAATTACCTTTAAAAGTGTAACTCCTTTTGATTTGAGCCTAAAGGCTTCCTTTGAAAGGATTCTGCCCAAAGGAAATCCTCTAGGATGAGGAGAGGGATGTGTAGAGAGTAAATGGGCAGGGGTTGGCCGAGCCAAAGGCTTTAGGAGTGTGTGAAATGAGGTAGAGGTGGGGGCCTTTTATAAGAGGAGAGGAGGGGCACTTTTGGAATGTAAGAAATATTACTTTATTTGAAAATGTGTTTCGGTTTTAAAAGGTCCCACATTGATGTAATTCGTGGATAAGGTTATAAGGGTTCGAAATCCACCCATCAAATAAGTTTTGGACATGTGTAGTTCATAGATTTTACATTATCTTTACATTTTATTTAAATCGTCAAATAATGATGTCATCACTGCATCATTATTATGTAATAAATAATTTATTTTATTTAATGTCTAAAAATTATAAAAAAAATACTATGATGTAGGAAATATTTTTAGATTTCTAATGACTATTTATAATCAAAAATATAACCTGTATAACCCCAATTAAAAATTGTTTTAGTAAAACATATCATGTTTGTGTCATTTTTACTTTTACATTAAATAAAAATTTATTTATGTCATTTCTCAACCAAAGTGGCTCCATGGGGTCCCCAAGTTGACCCATGGCTTGTCTTGGTCGGCCATTACACATCCAATGAGGTTAGGACATGTTTCAAATTCATTTCATATTATTAAAACATTATATTTACCTTAAACTACACTAATTACCTCTAATCGTGATTAATGAAAAAAAGTTACTATTCACCAAAAAAATTATTTTCTTCCCATTGAACCACATTTTACATACTAATGACAACAATGTATGTCGGATTTTCAAAATTCAATACACATTAGTGGTAAAATTTCATTTAACTGAAAAATCAGTTTGCTTGATTACCACTTAGTGGTTTCACTATTCATCAAAAATTGGAGTTTTTCAGAAAAATACCAAAACTTTACCCTAAGCTATATTTGATATTCCGAATTCAAAAATGAAGTCCGTTTTAAAAAAATTCATAACATATTAGTCACATTAATTAATTTAATAATTAATTCCCGCTGTCAGAGCAAATAGCGTGTTTTTTTAAAACAATAAGTATCAAAAGATTGACACTAGTTTAAGTCTGATTTTAAAGTGAAATTAATTCCAACGACCACTATTGGATTTAATGGTAAAAATATTTTCTAATTTCACTTTAAAACCAATTCAAAATATTATCTAATCATATAAATAAATTAGATTAAAAAGAGGTTTTGAATTAAAACACAACATTTTACACTATTCATTAAAAAAATGAACTTTATCGGAATAATACCAAAAAATTACACAAAGTAAAATTTGATGTCCCGATTCTTACTAAGAGTTTTATTTGGTCCAAAATAATGTATAAGAGTGATCAAAACTATATTTAATGACAGTTCTCCATTAAAAGGATATAAGTGAACCTTTAGTGAAAACTAGGGCATATACACCTAAAATTGAATTCTTTCCATATTTTAAGCCTTTAGCTTTTATTGGATAAATGTAAAAACATTAAAAACGTATATAATCATATTTTAGTTATTTCTATCCATTCCCTCCAATACAACGGCTACATGTTAACTACCATTTGAAATAATATTATTTTATTATTAGAGTGCAACGTAAGATTCCCAAGAAACTCGTTGTTGCGTGTTGGGTACGCCATCGAGCATAGCGTCCCCTTTAAAGTCATATTAATATTTTATTCACAACTATGGATAAATATGAAAATTTCATATTCATTATTTACCTAGGGTGTTACATCCTTCCCCCCTTTTGGGAATTGCATCCTCGCAATTTTAAAATTGCGCATGGAAATATCCTTGAAAGTCCCACATCGGAACAAGAGTCGGTAAAAAAATCACTTTAAAATAAAGAAAGATAAGCACAGAGGTCACCCGAGTTAACCCATACTAGGATTCCAAGTAGAAAAATATGGACATGGAAGAAAAAGCAAAGGGTCATGTTCTTGAGGGAGAGTGATAGTAAACATGTTTACGAGAAAGTTAACAATGAGAAAATCACAAACATGTGATGGGTTAAACGGTATTCGATTCCCCAGTAGGAAAAGCTAATAGACAACATTTTTGTTTTAATCTACTTTTTATTGAGGAATTTATTCATAAGGAAACATAATCACTTATCATGTTGACTTTCAACTTTTACTAGATTCTTTAATCAAACTCATATTTTCTCCAGAAGGCGAGTATTTAGGAAGACTTCTTCACATTAAGAGTACAATAATCAACTGTTATAAAATCACCTAAACCACAAAAGAGAACTATATACCTCCCATGTCTTTAGACTTTAACAAATACCAAAACCAAAAAGGATAGTACAAGATCAGATAATCCAGAAAAGGATAACCCTTTATAAAAGAAAATATATTCTAAACCTCCAAGATTTGTCAAACAAAACCCAAAGTTCAACGAGGACCATTAGATAAACAATTTGACCATAAAATCCTTCAAAGTAATCCAAACTAAGATTGAAACCCAAATATTTGAAGGATTTAGTCACATAGTCTTCCAAGTTTAATCGTAACATTTATCTCCAAACAACATCAGTCGCTCCTAAAGTCTCGCATTGAAAAATAATTATCCTAATCGCATATCCTCCATGATAGGTTAATCATTTTCATAAATAACCCAAAATAAACTTACTCTTAATTAATAAAATCATATAACTAAAAAGAATCAGTCAAACTAACCAGGGACTTCACGTAGTCTAGTGGTAGGCGATAAATACCAGTCGCACTTTGGTTGTGGGTTCGATTCCCGCAGCTTTGTCTGACGTGACGGGATGTCACACGGTCTGCGTGTTGTCCTTTTTCCAAAACTATATAATTCTTAAAACATTCCTCAAAATTGGATAAAATCTTCAAAAATAATCATAACATCTTTTAACCTCAAGTTTATCTCATTCCTTTCATTTTTCATCATATCATAGAGTAACCCATAATTACCTAAAAAGTAAGGATCATATAAACCCTAATGGTTACCTTAATAATTATTACCTGAATTTCCACATCGAGTTGGCCATCTCGTGCATGATGCATTAGGGAACTCACCAAGTTTTAAGTGGTTGATCATGACTCCTTGATAGTTGGTTTGGAATAACTATGAGATTCCTCATTGAATCCCCCATCTCATCCAGTATCTTAATCAGAGATCCACCACAGTTTCTTCAAACCCATTATCACTTTGGTGCCTGCAAGATCCATCCATTTAATAAAACCAAAAAGGTCAGTGTGAGTATATCAACATAACCATCATGTACTAATGAGGAAGATAAACACTAAGATATACTTACTCATTCACTTTATCTAAAACTTGGACTCTTTCTAAAATCCTAACCATTATGGTAATGTCACTTGTGCTTAGAGAATACCCTAACCTCTAAAGTTATCTATACCGACCTCTGATACCAACTATAAGTCCCCAGCCTTAAACCTTACTTAATCTTGAGTTATTACAAGATTACACATTGAGGATCTTTTCAGGATTATAGTTTTAGAGAATTAGATCATGAAACTTGCATTACATTCCACATTTAAACAAAGTGGTTACATAAAAGACATTATTCTTTCTTCCCATCAACGGGAACATATTTAAAATATAACACGGATTCTTTCTTGACACATCCTTGACACTATCATCACATCATGTACCATTCTCTTGACCTGTGAAAAACATTTCAAAAACTTGGGATGAGCATAAAAAGATCAGTAAGAGTTATAAAAATATGGAAAGGAAACATGAGTTCATATATACATTATAATGAAATCAAACTTTACCCATAAAACATAGGCATATAAAATCATGAATAAATCATAGAAAACATAAGATATAAAGGTAACTTGAGGCATTCATAACATTCTTACATAGGGAGTAACCCTCTTGGTTACGGTTGGAATACCCATCACAGTATATTCCCTAAATCTCTTCGGAGAAACCTTAATGTTTCACTCCTTCGCATTACCCAATGCATTGGAGAGCTATATTGGGCTCACCCGCCCTTAGTTTATCACGGAACCACCCGTTTTCATAACAATTCCCAAGAACCATAACATAAATGTGTCACATAAAACATGCATAAAGGAAACATAACATTTCCACATTTAAATCACAATATAAAATTTTTTAAATAATGAATCCAATCAAAAAGAAACCATTTCCAAAACCATTTAAAACATTTAATAAAGAGAATTTTGAATCAAAGTGTCCCATACCACCTTAAAGCTTTTAAAATGTTAAACCATTAATATACATATAAATAAATCCTTAAAACCATTTTTAAAACATGGATATTAATAATAAAAAATAATTAAAACATTTAAAGCGATATTTTGGTTAAAGGGGTTTTACCAAAATTAGAGACACTTGAATACAATAATTGAGGAATAAAATTTAGTCAGAACTTTGTAATATCATGAGAATAAATGGATTCATGATATAATATTCCAAATGACAGTATATACACCATATAATAGCGAATTGGTGCATAACAACAATGATCCCTCAATAGAAATGTCAAATGTGATGAAATCCCTTATAAAGAAGGTATCCTTAAATTAAGGACAAATCAATCTCAAAAATATGTGTGACAAATATAAATACACCCAATATAAGTGGATATTAAGTGTAAAACAATAAAAGGTCATTCACACATATTCAATGGATGAAATATTCAATGACTACATGTTGAACCCAAAGAAATCGAAATTGGGTTAAAAAGTTCCCTTGACAGCCCAACGATATCACATCAAAATGAGTTGATGAGAGATAAAAAGTGTATCTCATCACTTGGGGATAAAATTTACATCAATAAGGATATATGAGAACATATCCCAACATAACAGTATGTAAATTAAAAGACCCAAGAAAAGAAGTCTTTTAAAAAAGAGGAGGGTGAAAGGTTCCCTTACCGACATGGGTATCTTTCAAAACATACACCTCGTGAAAGAAGGACAATACAAAATTGATGTAAATACTCATAAAAGAAAGTATATTACACAATGAGTAAAATAATGGGCAGTACATACACCACTAAAAGGAAATTGTGGCAAATGTAGCATAAATCTCACAGGAATAAAAGTGAGATGAAAAATCCCTTACGAAAAATTCGGCAGCCTAACGACGCCACTCAAAACTTCCAAAATGGATTAATGAGAGGAAATAGGGTCTCTCATCATATGAACATAATAAGTAAAGTAGGATTAATATAAAATAACATCCCAATCATAATAAAAATGAGCTTTAGAAGGAATGACATGAAAGAGTGTACTTAAAAAGAAAGAGAGGTGTAGGATCCCTTACCTCGGGTCCGACTTGACTCGATCGTTCTTTAACGTCCTGAATAATAAACTTGAGTTAATTTCTACTTCCTTAAAAACCTTTTTCAAGTTCATTATTCCTTTTATATCACTTATTACCATGTCATAAACATTATGTAATCACTTAAGTTAATAATATTTGTTTTGCCGATATTTGGTTCTTAAGTCAAAAGTGGACTTCTTACAATTACATGTTGTTCGTGTGGCCAAAAGTTCATTATATCCAGAATTGTATTCATGATGTAGATATCATATATTTCATATATATCCAGTAAATTCATGAATTTATAACATTACATAATCATTTGGAGGTAAGAAATGAAATTCACTGTTCATGGAGACGGTAAGCCGTACGTACGCATGAACGCTACTTTCATTTCTATTTCGTATTTTATAGAATGGAATCATAATGATATTAAGGTATATTATAATTCCAGTATAATATCATATATAATATCATAGTTCCATCCTTTATACTTCCCACATATGGTATTTAACGAATCAAATCACTTTGAGGGGGCGGTAGTCTGCACTTCCTTAAATGAAGATATCGCGTATACCCATAATGGAAGCCATAAAGGTAAGACACAAATGAAAAATACAGAAGCATAAGTAAAACATAGACATATTATATATCATATATAAAAATATTTACATCATAATGGCCACCTTTGAAGGTGTTAAATGAGTATTGAACAATCATCGTTTCGGGAGGCAGAATTTCGCCATCCACGAAAACCGTATGTTCTTTAACCATTTGATGTAGTTGTGTGATAGTGTAGCATGAATAAATCTTATAAAAACATCCTAGTATATTGAAGATACTGGTTTTGTTACAAGAGAAGTAAATAAAAAGAGTTTAGGGGGTTGGAGAAGAAAAATAAAACAAATGAACATGAGAGAAAGAATTACCTTTAAAAGTGTAAATCCTTTTGATTTGAGCCTAAAGGCTTCCTTTGAAAGGATTATGCCCAAATGGAATCCTCTAGGATGAGGAGAGGGATTTGGAGAGAGTAAATGGGCAGGGGTTGGCCGAGCCAAAGGCTTTAGGAGTGTGTGAAATGAGGTAGAGGTGGGGACCTTTTATAAGAGGAGAGGAGGGGCACTTTTGGAATGTAAGAAATATTACTTTATTTGAAAATGTGTTTCGGTTTTAAAATGGCCCACATTGATGTAATTCGTGGATAAGGTTATAAGGGTTCGAAATACACCCATCCAATAAGTTTTGGACATGTGTAGTTCATATATATTACATTATCTTTACATTTTATTTAAATCGTCAAATAATGATGTCATCACTGCATCATTATTATGTAATAAATAATTTAATTTATTTAATGTATAAAAATTATAAAAAAAATACTATGATGTAGGAAATATTTTTAGATTTCTAATGACTATTTATAATCAAAAATATAACTTGTATAACCCGAATTAAAAATTGTTTTAGTAAAATATATCATGTTTGTGTCATTTTTACTTTTACATTAAATAAAAATTTATTTATGTCATTTCTCAACCAAAGTGGCTCCATGGGGTCCCCAAGTTGACCCATGGCTTGTCTTGGTCGGCCATTACACATCCAATGAGGTTATGACATGTGTCAAGTTCATTTCATATTATTAAAACATTATATTTACCATAAACTACACTAATTACCTCTAATCGTGATTAATGAAAAAAAGTTACTATTCACCAAAAAATTATTTTCATCCCATTGAACCACATTTTACATACTAATGACAACCATGTATGTCAGATTTTCAAAATTCAATACACATTAGTGGTAAACTTTCATTTAACTGAAAAATCAGTTTGCTTGATTACCACTTAGTGGTTTCACTATTCATCAAAAATTGGAGTTTTTCAGAAAAATACCAAAACTTTACCCTAAGCTATATTTGATATTCCGAATTCAAAAATGAAGTCCGTTTTAAAAAAGTCATAACATATTAGTCACATTAATTAATTTAAAAATTAATTCCCGCTGTCAGAGCAAATAGCGTGTTTTTATAAAACAATAAGTATCAAAAGATTGACACTAGTTTAAGTCTGATTTCAAAGTGAAATTAATTCCAACGACCACTATTGGATTTAATGGTAAAAATATTTTCTAATTTCACTTTAAAACCAATTCAAAATATTATCTAATCATATAAATAAATTAGATTAAAAAGAGTTTTTTAATTAAAACACAACATTTTACACTATTCATTAAAAAAATTAACTTTATCGGAATAATACCAAAAAATTACACAAAGTAAAATTTGATGTCCCGATTCTTAATAAGAGTTTTATTTGGTCCAAAATAATGTATAAGAGTGATCAAAACTATATTTAATGACAGTTCTACATTAAAAGGCTATAAGTGAACCTTTAGTGAAAACTAGGGCATATACACCTAAAATTGAATTCTTTCCGTATTTTAAGCCTTTAGCTTTTATTGGATAAATGTAAAAACATTAAAAACATATATAATCATATTTTAGTTATTTCTATCCATTCCCGCCAATACAACGGCTACATGTTAACTACCATTTGAAATAATATTATTTTATTATTAGAGTGCAACGTAAGATTCCCAAGAAACTCGTTGTTGCGTGTTGGGTACGCCATCGAGCATAGCGTCCCCTTTAAAGTCATATTAATATTTTATTCACAAATATGGATAAATATGAAAATGTCATATTCATTATTTACCTGGGGTGTTACATCCTTCCCCCCTTTTGGGAATTGTGTCCTCGCAATTTTAAAATTGCGCTTGGAAATATCCTTGAAAGTCCCACATCGGAACAAGAGTCGGTAAAAAATCACTTTAAAATAAAGAAAGATAAGCATAGAGGTCACCCGAGATAACCCATACTAGGATTCCAAGTAGAAAAATATGGACATGGAAGAAAAAGAAAAGGGTCATGTTCTTGATGGAGAGTGATAGTAAACATGTTTAGGAGAAAGTTAACAATGAGAAAATCACAAACATGTGATGGGTTAAACGGTATTCGATTCCCCAGTAGGAAAAGCTAATAGACAACGTTTTTGTTTTAAGCTACTTTTTATTGAAGAATTTTTTCATAAGGAAACATAATCACTTATCATGTTGACTTTCAACTTTTACTAGATTCCTTAATCAAACTCATATTTTCTCCAGAAGGCGAGTATTTAGGAAGACTTGTTCACATTAAGAGTACTATAATCAACTTTTATAAAATCACCTAAACCACAAAAGAGAAATATATACCTCCCATGTCTTTAGACTTTAACCAATACCAAAACCAAAAAGGCTAGTACAAGATCAGATAATCCAGAAAAGGATAAACCTTTATAAAAGAAAATATATTCTTAACCTCCAAGATTTGTCAAACAAAACCCAAAGTTCAACGAGGACCATTAGACAAACAATTTGTCCATAAAATCCTTCAAAGTAATCCAAACTAAGATTGAAACCCAAATATTTGAAGGATTTAGTCACATAGTCTTCCAAGTTAAATCGTAACATTTATCTCCAAACAACATCAGTCGCTCCTAAAGTCTCGCATTGAAAAATAATTATCCTAATCACATATCCTCCATGATAGGTTAATCATTTTCATAAATAACCCAAAATAAACTTACTCTTAATTAATAAAATCATATAACTAAAAAGAATCAGTCAAACTAACCAGGGACTTCACGTAGTCTAGTGGTAGGCGATAAATACCAGTCGCACTTTGGTTGTGGGTTCGATTCCCGCAGCTTTGTCCGACGCGACGGGATGTCACACGGTCTGCGTGTTGTCCTTTTTCTAAAACTATATAATTCTTAAAACATTCCTCAAAATTGGATAAAATCTTCAAAAATAATCATAACATATTTTAACCTCAAGTTTATCTCATTCCTTTCATTTTTCATCATATCATAGAGTAACCCATAATTACCTAAAAAGTAAGGATCATATAAACCCTAATGGTTACCTTAATAATTATTACCTGAATTTCCACATCGAGTTGGCCATCTCGTGCATGATGCATTAGGGAACTCACCATGTTTTAAGTGGTTGATCATGACTCCTTGATTGTTGGTTTGGAATAACTATGAGATTCCTCATTGAATCCCCCATCTCATCCAGTATCTTAATCAGAGATCCACCACAGTTTCTTCAAACCCATTGTCACTTTGGTGCTTGCAAGATCCAGCCATTTAATAAAACCAAAAAGGTCAGTTTGAGTATATCAACATAACCATCATGTACTAATGAGGAAGATAAACACTAAGATATACTTACTCATTCACTTTATCTAAAACTTGGACTCTTTCTAAAATCCTAACCATTATGGTAATGTCACTTGTGCTTAGAGAATACCCTAACCTCTAAAGTTATCTAAACCGACCTCTGATACCAACTATAAGTCCCCAGCCTCAAACCTTACTTAATCTTGAGTTATTACAAGATTACACATTGAGGATCTTTTCAGGATTATAGTTTTAGAGAATTAGATCATGAAACTTGCATTACATTCCACATTTAAACAAAGTGGTTACATAAAAGATAGTATTCTTTCTTCCCATCAACGGGAACATTTTTAAAATATAACACGGATTCTTTCTTGACACATCCTTGACACTATCATCACATCATGTACCTTTCTCTTGACCTGTGAAAAACATTTCAAAAACTTGGGATGAGCATAAAAAGCTCAGTAAGAGTTATAAAAATATGGAAAGGAAACATGAGTTCATATATACATTATAATGAAATCAAACTTTACCCATAAAACATAGGCATATAAAATCATGAATAAATCATAGAAAACATAAGACATAAAGGTAACTTGAGGCATTCATAACATTCTTACATAGGGAGTAACCCTCTTGGTTACGGTTGGAATACCCATCACAGTATATTCCCTAAATCTCTTCGGAGAAACCTTAATGTTTCACTCCTTCGCGTTACCCAATGCATTGGAGAGCTATATTGGGCTCACCCGCCCTTAGTTTATCACGGAACCACCCGTTTTCAAAACAATTCCCAAGAACCATAACATAAATGTGTCACATAAAACATGCATAAAGGAAACATAACATTTCCACATTTAAATCACAATATAACATTTTTTAAATAATGAATCCATTCAAAAAGAAACCATTTCCAAAACCATTTAAAACATTTAATAAAGAGAATTTTGAATCAAAGTGTCCCATACCACCTTGAAGCTTTTAAAATGTTAAACCATTAATATACATATAAATAAATCCTTAAAACCATTTTGAAAACATGGATATTAATAATAAAAAATAATTAAAACTTTTAAAGCGATATTTTGGTTAAAGGGGTTTTACCAAAATTAGAGACACTTGAATACAATAATTGAGGAATAAAATTTAGTCAGAACATTGTAATATCATGAGAATAAATGGATTCATGATATAATATTCCAAATGACAGTATATACACCATATAAGAGCGAATTGGTGCATAACAACAATGATCCCTCAATAGAAATGTCAAATGTGATGAAATCCCTTATAAAGAAGGTATCCTTAAATTAAGGACAAATCAATCTCAAAAATATGTGTGAAAAATATAAATACACCCAATATAAGTGGATATTAAGTGTAAAACAATAAAAGGTCATTCACACATATTCAATGGATGACATATTCAATGACTACATGTTGAACCCAAAGAAATCAAAATTGGGTTAAAAAGTTCCCTTGACAGCCCAACGACATCACATCAAAATGAGTTGATGAGAGATAAAAAGTGTATCTCATCACTTGGAGATAAAATTTACATCAATAAGGATATATGAGAACATATCCCAACATAACAGTATGTAAATTAAAATACCCATGAAAAGAAGTCTTTTAAAAAAGAGGAGGGTGAAAGGTTCCCTTACCGACATGGGTATCTTTCAATACATACACCTCGTGAAAGAAGGACAATACAAAATTGATGTAAATACTCATAAAAGAAAGTATATTACACAATGAGTAAAATAATGGGCAGTACATACACCACTCAAAGGAAATTGTGGAAAATGTAGCATAAATCTCACGGGAATAAAAGTGAGATGAAAAATCCCTTACGAAAAATTCGGCAGCCTAACGACACCACTCAAAACTTCCAAAATGGATTAATGAGAGGAAATATGGTCTCTCATCATATGAACATAATAATTAAATTAGGATTAATATAAAATAACATCCCAATCATAATAAAAATGAGCTTTAGAAGGAATGACATGAAAGAGTGTACTTAAAAAGAAAGAGAGGTGTAGGATCCCTTACCTCGGGTCCGACTTGACTCGATCGTTCTTTAACGTCCTGAATAATAAACTTGAGTTAATTTCTACTTCCTTAAGAACCTTTTTCAAGTTAATTATTCCTTTTATATCACTTATTACCATGTCATAAACATTATGTAATCACTTAAGTTAATAATATTTGTTTTTCCGATATTTGGTTCTTAAGTCAAAAGTGGACTTCTTACAATTACATGTTGTTCGTGTGGCCAAAAGTTTATTATATCCAGAATTGTATTAATGATTTAGATATCATATATGTCATATATATCCAGTAAATTCATGAATTTATAACATTACATAATCATTTAGAGGTATGAAATGAAATGCACCGTTCATGGAGACGGTAAGCCGTACGTACGCATGAACGCTACTTTCATTTCTATTTCGTATTTTATAGAAGGGAATCATAATGATATAAAGGTATATTATAATTCCAGTATAATATCATATATAATATCATAGTTCCATCCTTTATACGTCCCACATATGGTATTTAACGAATCAAATCACTTTGAGGGGGCGGTAGTCCGCACTTCCTTAAATGAAGATATCGCGTATACCCATAATGGAAGCCATAAAGGTAAGACACAAATGAAAAATAAAGAAGAATAAGAAAACATAAACATATTATATATCATATATAAAAATATTTACATCATAATGGCCACCTTTGAAGGTGTTAAATGAGTATTGAACAATCATCGTTTCGGGAGGCAGAATTTCGCCATCCACGAAAACCGTATGTTCTTTAACCATTTGATGTAGTTGTGTGATAGTGTAGCATGAATAAATCTTATAAAAACATCCTAGTATATTGAAGATACTGGTTTTGTTACAAGATAAGTAAATAAAAAGAGTTTAGGGGGTTGGAGAAGAAAAATAAAACAAATGAACATGAGAGAAAGAATTACCTTTAAAAGTGTAAATCCTTTTGATTTGAGCCTAAAGGCTTCCTTTGAAAGGATTATGCCCAAATGGAATCCTCTAGGATGAGGAGAGGGATTTGGAGAGAGTAAATGGGCAGGGGTTGGCCGAGCCAAAGGCTTTAGGAGTGTGTGAAATGAGGTAGAGGTGGGGACCTTTTATAAGAGGAGAGGAGGGGCACTTTTGGAATGTAAGAAATATTACTTTATTTGAAAATGTGTTTCGGTTTTAAAATGGCCCACATTGATGTAATTCGTGGATAAGGTTATAAGGGTTCTAAATCCACCCATACAATAAGTTTTGGACATGTGTAGTTCATATATATTACATTATCTTTACATTTTATTTAAATCGTCAAATAATGATGTCATCACTGCATCATTATTATGTAATAAATAATTTAATTTATTTAATGTATAAAAATTATAAAAAAAATACTATGATGTAGGAAATATTTTTAGATTTCTAATGACTATTTATAATCTAAAATATAACTTGTATAACCAAAATTAAAAATTGTTTTAGTAAAATATATCATGTTTGTGTCATTTTTACTTTTACATTAAATAAAAATTTATTTATGTCATTTCTCAACCAAAGTGGCTCCATGGGGTCCCCAAGTTGACCCATGGCTTGTCTTGGTCGGCCATTACACATCCAATGAGGTTAGGACATGTGTCAAGTTCATTTCATATTATTAAAACATTATATTTACCATAAACTACACTAATTACCTCTAATCGTGATTAATGAAAAAAAGTTACTATTCACCAAAAAATTATTTTCATCCCATTGAACCACATTTTACATACTAATGACAACCATGTATGTCAGATTTTCAAAATTCAATACACATTAGTGGTAAACTTTCATTTAACTGAAAAATCAGTTTGCTTGATTACCACTTAGTGGTTTCACTATTCATCAAAAATTGGAGTTTTTCAGAAAAATACCAAAACTTTACCCTAAGCTATATTTGATATTCCGAATTCAAAAATGAAGTCCGTTTTAAAAAAGTCATAACATATTAGTCACATTAATTAATTTAATAATTAATTCCCGCTGTCAGAGCAAATAGCGTGTTTTTATAAAACAATAAGTATCAAAAGATTGACACTAGTTTAAGTCTGATTTCAAAGTGAAATTAATTCCAACGACCACTATTGGATTTAATGGTAAAAATATTTTCTAATTTCACTTTAAAACCAATTCAAAATATTATCTAATCATATAAATAAATTAGATTAAAAAGAGTTTTTTAATTAAAACACAACATTTTACACTATTCATTAAAAAAATTAACTTTATCGGAATAATACCAAAAAATTACACAAAGTAAAATTTGATGTCCCGATTCTTAATAAGAGTTTTATTTGGTCCAAAATAATGTATAAGAGTGATCAAAACTATATTTAATGACAGTTCTCCATTAAAAGGCTATAAGTGAACCTTTAGTGAAAACTAGGGCATATACACCTAAAATTGAATTCTTTCCGTATTTTAAGCCTTTAGCTTTTATTGGATAAATGTAAAAACATTAAAAACATATATAATCATATTTTAGTTATTTCTATCCATTCCCGCCAATACAACGGCTACATGTTAACTACCATTTGAAATAATATTATTTTATTATTAGAGTGCAACGTAAGATTCCCAAGAAACTCGTTGTTGCGTGTTGGGTACGCCATCGAGCATAGCGTCCCCTTTAAAGTCATATTAATATTTTATTCACAAATATGGATAAATATGAAAATGTCATATTCATTATTTACCTGGGGTGTTACATCCTTCCCCCCTTTTGGGAATTGTGTCCTCGCAATTTTAAAATTGCGCTTGGAAATATCCTTGAAAGTCCCACATCGGAACAAGAGTCGGTAAAAAATCACTTTAAAATAAAGAAAGATAAGCATAGAGGTCACCCGAGATAACCCATACTAGAATTCCAAGTAGAAAAATATGGACATGGAAGAAAAAGAAAAGGGTCATGTTCTTGATGGAGAGTGATAGTAAACATGTTTAGGAGAAAGTTAACAATGAGAAAATCACAAACATGTGATGGGTTAAACGGTATTCGATTCCCCAGTAGGAAAAGCTAATAGACAACGTTTTTGTTTTAAGCTACTTTTTATTGAGAAATTTATTCATAAGGAAACATAATCACTTATCATGTTGACTTTCAACTTTTACTAGATTCCTTAATCAAACTCATATTTTCTCCAGAAGGCGAGTATTTAGGAAGACTTGTTCACATTAAGAGTACTATAATCAACTTTAATAAAATCACCTAAACCACAAAAGAGAAATATATACCTCCCATGTCTTTAGACTTTAACCAATACCAAAACCAAAAAGGCTAGTACAGGATCAGATAATCCAGAAAAGGATAAACCTTTATAAAAGAAAATATATTCTTAACCTCCAAGATTTGTCAAACAAAACCCAAAGTTCAACGAGGACCATTAGACAAACAATTTGTCCATAAAATCCTTCAAAGTAATCCAAACTAAGATTGAAACCCAAATATTTGAAGGATTTAGTCACATAGTCTTCCAAGTTAAATCGTAACATTTATCTCCAAACAACATCAGTCGCTCCTAAAGTCTCGCATTGAAAAATAATTATCCTAATCACATATCCTCCATGATAGGTTAATCATTTTCATAAATAACCCAAAATAAACTTACTCTTAATTAATAAAATCATATAACTAAAAAGAATCAGTCAAACTAACCAGGGACTTCACGTAGTCTAGTGGTAGGCGATAAATACCAGTCGCACTTTGGTTGTGGGTTCGATTCACGCAGCTTTGTCCGACGCGACGGGATGTCACACGGTCTGCGTGTTGTCCTTTTTCTAAAACTATATAATTCTTAAAACATTCCTCAAAATTGGATAAAATCTTCAAAAATAATCATAACATATTTTAACCTCAAGATTATCTCATTCCTTTCATTTTTCATCATATCATAGAGTAACCCATAATTACCTAAAAAGTAAGGATCATATAAACCCTAATGGTTACCTTAATAATTATTACCTGAATTTCCACATCGAGTTGGCCATCTCCTGCATGATGCATTAGGGAACTCACCATGTTTTAAGTGGTTGATCATGACTCCTTGATAGTTGGTTTGGAATAACTATGATATTCCTCATTGAATCCCCCATCTCATCCAGTATCTTAATCAGAGATCCACCACAGTTTCTTCAAACCCATTGTCACTTTGGTGCTTGCAAGATCCAGCCATTTAATAAAACCAAAAAGGTCAGTTTGAGTATATCAACACAACCATCATGTACTAATGAGGAAGATAAACACTAAGATATACTTACTCATTCACTTTATCTAAAACTTGGACTCTTTCTAAAATCCTAACCATTATGGTAATGTCACTTGTGCTTAGAGAATACCCTAACCTCTAAAGTTATCTAAACCGACCTCTGATACCAACTATAAGTCCCCAGCCTTAAACCTTACTTAATCTTGAGTTATTACAAGATTACACATTGAGGATCTTTTCAGGATTATAGTTTTAGAGAATTAGATCATGAAACTTGCATTACATTCCACATTTAAACAAAGTGGTTACATAAAAGATAGTATTCTTTCTTCCCATCAACGGGAACATTTTTAAAATATAACACGGATTCTTTCTTGACACATCCTTGACACTATCATCACATCATGTACCTTTCTCTTGACCTGTGAAAAACATTTCAAAAACTTGGGATGAGCATAAAAAGCTCAGTAAGAGTTATAAAAATATGGAAAGGAAACATGAGTTCATATATACATTATAATGAAATCAAACTTTACCCATAAAACATAGGCATATAAAATCATGAATAAATCATAGAAAACATAAGACATAAAGGTAACTTGAGGCATTCATAACATTCTTACATAGGGAGTAACCCTCTTGGTTACGGTTGGAATACCCATCACAGTATATTCCCTAAATCTCTTCGGAGAAACCTTAATGTTTCACTCCTTCGCGTTACCCAATGCATTGGAGAGCTATATTGGGCTCACCCGCCCTTAGTTTATCACGGAACCACCTGTTTTCACAACAATTCCCAAGAACCATAACATAAATGTGTCACATAAAACATGCATAAAGGAAACATAACATTTCCACATTTAAATCACAATATAACATTTTTTAAATAATGAATCCATTCAAAAAGAAACCATTTCCAAAACCATTTAAAACATTTAATAAAGAGAATTTTGAATCAAAGTGTCCCATACCACCTTGAAGCTTTTAAAATGTTAAACCATTAATATACATATAAATAAATCCTTAAAACCATTTTGAAAACATGGATATTAATAATAAAAAATAATTAAAACTTTTAAAGCGATATTTTGGTTAAAGGGGTTTTACCAAAATTAGAGACACTTGAATACAATAATTGAGGAATAAAATTTAGTCAGAACATTGTAATATCATGAGAATAAATGGATTCATGATATAATATTCCAAATGACAGTATATACACCATATAAGAGCTAATTGGTGCATAACAACAATGATCCCTCAATAGAAATGTCAAATGTGATGAAATCCCTTATAAAGAAGGTATCCTTAAATTAAGGACAAATCAATCTCAAAAATATGTGTGAAAAATATAAATACACCCAATATAAGTGGATATTAAGTGTAAAACAATAAAAGTTCATTCACACATATTCAATGGATGACATATTCAATGACTACATGTTGAACCCAAAGAAATCGAAATTGGGTTAAAAAGTTCCCTTGACAGCCCAACGACATCACATCAAAATGAGTTGATGAGAGATAAAAAGTGTATCTCATCACTTGGAGATAAAATTTACATCAATAAGGATATATGAGAACATATCCCAACATAACAGTATGTAAATTAAAATACCCATGAAAAGAAGTCTTTTAAAAAAGAGGAGGGTGAAAGGTTCCCTTACCGACATGGGTATCTTTCAAAACATACACCTCGTGAAAGAAGGACAATACAAAATTGATGTAAATACTCATAAAAGAAAGTATATTACACAATGAGTAAAATAATGGGCAGTACATACACCACTCAAAGGAAATTGTGGAAAATGTAGCATAAATCTCACGGGAATAAAAGTGAGATGAAAAATCCCTTACGAAAAATTCGGCAGCCTAACGACACCACTCAAAACTTCCAAAATGGATTAATGAGAGGAAATAGGGTCTCTCATCATATGAACATAATAATTAAATTAGGATTAATATAAAATAACATCCCAATCATAATAAAAATGATCTTTAGAAGGAATGACATGAAAGAGTGTACTTAAAAAGAAAGAGAGGTGTAGGATCCCTTACCTCGGGTCCGACTTGACTCGATCGTTCTTTAACGTCCTGAATAATAAACTTGAGTTAATTTCTACTTCCTTAAGAACCTTTTTCAAGTTAATTATTCCTTTTATATCACTTATTACCATGTCATAAACATTATGTAATCACTTAAGTTAATAATATTTGTTTTTCCGATATTTGGTTCTTAAGTCAAAAGTGGACTTCTTACAATTACATGTTGTTCGTGTGGCCAAAAGTTTATTATATCCAGAATTGTATTAATGATTTAGATATCATATATGTCATATATATCCAGTAAATTCATGAATTTATAACATTACATAATCATTTAGAGGTATGAAATGAAATGCACCGTTCATGGAGACGGTAAGCCGTACGTACGCATGAACGCTACTTTCATTTCTATTTCGTATTTTATAGAAGGGAATCATAATGATATAAAGGTATATTATAATTCCAGTATAATATCATATATAATATCATAGTTCCATCCTTTATACGTCCCACATATGGTATTTAACGAATCAAATCACTTTGAGGGGGCGGTAGTCCGCACTTCCTTAAATGAAGATATCGCGTATACCCATAATGGAAGCCATAAAGGTAAGACACAAATGAAAAATAAAGAAGAATAAGAAAACATAAACATATTATATATCATATATAAAAATAGTGACATCATAATGGCCACCTTTGAAGGTGTTAAATTAGTATTGAACAATCATCGTTTCGGGAGGCAGAATTTCACCATCCACGGAAACCGTATGTTCTTTAACCATTTGATGTAGTTGTGTGATAGTTTTGCATGAATAAATCTTATAATAACATCCTATTATATTGAAGATACTGTTGTTGTTACAAGAGAAGTAAATAAAAAGAGTTTAGGGGGTTGGAGAAGAAAAATAAAACAAATGAACATGAGAGAAAGAATTACCTTTAAAAGTGTAACTCCTTTTGATTTGAGCCTAAAGGATTCCTTTGAAAGGATTCTGACCAAATGGAATCCTCTAGGATGAGGAGTGGGATGTGGAGAGAGAAAATGGTAAGGGGTTGTCCGAGCCAAAGGCTTTAGGAGTGTGTGAAATGAGGTAGAGGTGGGGGCCTTTTATAAGAGGAGAGGAGGGGCACTTTTGGAAAGTAAGAAATATTACTTTATTTGAAAATGTGTTTCGGTTTTAAAAGGTCCCACATTGATGTAATTCGTGGATAAGGTTATAAGGGTTCGAAATCCACCCATACAATAAGTTTTGGACATGTGTAGTTCATAGATTTTACATTATCTTTCCATTTTATTTAAATCGTCAAATAATGATGTCATCACTGCATCATTATTATGTCATAAATAATTTAATTTATTTAATGTCTAAAAATTATAAAAAAATTACTATGATGTAGGAAATATTTTTATATTTCTAATGACTATTTATAATCAAAAATATAACTTGTATAACCCCAATTAAAAATTGTTTTAGTAAAACATATCATGTTTGTGTCATTTTTACTTTTACATTAAATAAAAATTTATTTATGTCATTTCTCAACCAAAGTGGCTCCATGGGGTCCCCAAGTTGACCCATGGCTTGTCTTGGTCGGCCATTACACATCCAATGAGGTTACGACATGTGTCACGTTCATTTCATATTATTAAAACACTATATTTACCTTAAACTACACTAATTACCTCTAATCGTGATTAATGAAAAAAAGTTACTATTCACCAAAAAATTATTTTCATCCCATTGAACCACATTTTACATACTAATGAAAACCATGTATGTCGGATTTTCAAAATTTAATACACATTAGTGGTAAAATTTCATTTAACTGAAAAATCAGTTTGCTTGATTACCACTTAGTGGTTTCACTATTCATCAAAAATTGGAGTTTTTCAGAAAAATACCAAAACTTCACCCTAAGCTATATTTGATATTCCGAATTCAAAAATGAAGTCCGTTTTAAAAAATTCATAACATATTAGTCACATTAATTAATTTAATAATTAATTCCCGCTGTCAGAGAAAATAGCGTGTTTTTATAAAACAATAAGTATCAAAAGATTGACACTAGTTTAAGTCTGATTTCAAAGTGAAATTAATTCCAACGACCACTATTGGATTTAATGGTAAAAATATTTTCTAATTTAACTTTAAAACCAATTCAAAATATTATCTAATCATATAAATAAATTAGATTAAAAAGAGGTTTTGAATTAAAACACAACATTTTACACTATTCATTAAAAAATGAACTTTATTGGAATAATACCAAAAAATTACACAAAGTAAAATTTGATGTCCCGATTCTTAATAAGATTTTTATTTGGTCCAAAATAATGTATAAGTGTGATCAAAACTATATTTAATGACAGTTCTCCATTAAAAGGCGATAAGTGAACCTTTAGTGAAAACTAGGGCATATACACCTAAAATTGAATTCTTTCCGTATTTTAAGCCTTTAGCTTTTATTGGATAAATGTAAAAACATTAAAAACATATATAATCATATTTTAGTTATTTCTATCCATTCCCGCCAATACAACAGCTACATGTTAACTACCATTTGAAATAATATTATTTTATTATTAGAGTGCAACGTAAGATTCCCAAGAAACACGTTGTTGCATGTTGGGTACGCCATCAAGCATAGCGTCCCCTTTTAAGTCATATTAATATTTTATTCACAAATATGGATAAATATGAAAATGTCATATTCATTATTTACCTGGGGTGTTACATCCATACACAATACATTGGGGGTTATAATGTAACCACCCATCCTGGTTTATCATGGTACCACCCGTCATTTGGTTTATCACGTAACCACTTTCCAAATTCCCAAGTACCATTATAAAATCATAACACATAAAATATTAAAAATATAAACATTTCACTTATAATATTTAATTTTCAATCACTGGAAATCATTTCATAATATTGAAACAACAAATCCAATTCAAAAATATTATTCAATACCAAAAAAACCAAAAAAAATAAGGGATTAATTTTCCTTTTAAGAAATCATAAAGGCTTATAGTGGAAGCTAGATAACTATTATGGTGATAGAGAGGTCATTGTCACAACAAACATTAAAAACATTAATTTATTCATTTATTAAAATTCTTTTTATAAATAAATCCCTTGGAATGGAAGTAATATTAAAATTTGTTTATATAGTTTATAAAATAAAGTCGTGTATTAAAACAAAATATGCCTCATTGAATGGAGATTGAGATGAAGTCCCTTTCCTCTTGTCCGACTTGAACAGTTCATTATTTAATCTCCTGAGAAATAATCTAAAGATAATTCCTTATTTTATAAAAATAATTTTCAATTTTTTAATCCTTTTATATCAATTATTACTATGTTATAAAAATTTTGTAACCATTTAAGTTAATAATGGTCATTTTGTCGATATTTGGTACTCGAGTTTAAAATGAACACCTTATATTTACAAGTTGTCGATGTGGTCAATAGTTTATCATAACCAGAATGATATTCATTATTTAGATATAATATATATAATATATATCCATTATATATATATATATATTTAAAACAATACATATCATTTTGAGGTAAGAAATGAAATGAACCGTTCATGGAGACGGTAAGCCGTACATACTCATGAACGCTAATTTCATTTATATTTATTATTTTAATGGAATTAAAACATAATGATAAATATTTATATTATTATTCCATTATAAAATCATATATAATATCATTAAATCTATCTGTTATAAATCCCACATATGGAATGAATGTGTTATATCACTTTGAGGGGAAGGTAGACCACACTTCCTCAATTGAAATTAATGTGTTAACCCATAACAGAAACCATAATGGTATGATATAAAAGAAATAATATAGAAGAATAAGCAAAAAATAAACATAATATATATCATATATAAATATAGATTCATATTAATGGCCACCGTGATAGGAGGTAGGAGAGAATCGAACAATCATAGTTTCGTGAGGCGTTACTTTGCGATCCACAGAAACAATATGTTCTTCACCCATTAGATGGAGGTGTGTGTATGTTTAGTTGAAATAAATCTCTTAAAATCATCCAAGTATATTTAGGATAATTTTTTTGTTATAAAATAATGTAATAAAATGAGTTTTGGTGTTGGATAAATTAAATAAAAGAAATGAATTTTAGAGAAATAGTTACCTTTAATTTGGGGAACTCCCTTTGGTATGAACCAAAAGGGTTTCTTGAAGTGCCTTATGCCTATGGTAAGGCTTCTAGGATGTGTAGAAGTATGTATGGATATTAATTAGGTGTAGGTTGGTTTATCCAAGGGGATTTATAGGTGTGAGGAATGATTTATAGGTCGTGTCCTTCAATAAGGGGGAGGAGGGGCTCTTTAGGAACGTTTGAAACAATTATTTTATTCTAAACATATCTTCGGTTTCAAAAAGTCCAAAAATAATTAAATTGAACCTAATATGAATCATGGTATAAATGAAATCATCCAATACGAATTGAATGTGTTTTGGATATTATTTTAATATTTATAATCTTATTTATTTAAATCATTTATTAGTGAGGTAAATACTACATCATTTTTGTGTCATAAATAATTTACTTTATTTCAGGTCTAGCAATTATAAAAAAATACAATGATGTAGGAAATAATTTTAGCTTTTCAATTAATATTTATATTCTAAAATATATATCAAATATTTTCTTTTTAAAATTAATTTACTTAAAGTTATTTGTTTATGTAATTTTTGTCATTACATTAAATTAATTAATATAAAATGTCATTATCACTCTTAGGTGGCTCTATGGGGTCCCAAAATCGACCCAAGGATGTCCATGATATTCCATGACTCATAAAATAATGTTAGGAAAATTTTTAGGGTAATTTTTTATTATTATTAAATTCTTTTTGACTTTAATTACCCTATTTACCTTCAACCGTGGTAAATAAAAGTAAAAAGTTACTATTCACCAAAAATAATTTTTATTTTATTAAAACATATTTTACATAATAATAAAAACCATGTAGGTAATATTTTTTAAATTAAATTCACATAAGTGGAAAAATTTCATGTAAAAGAAAAAGTTAGTTTTTGAACTACAACTATGTTTTTTCAGTATTAATAAAAAATTGATGTTTTTCATAAAAATATCAAAAATTCAGCCAAAGAAATTTTTAATATTCCAAACTCAAAAATTATGTCTATTTTACCAAATTCAAAACATAGAAGTTGTATTAATTAATTTTAAATTACTTCCTATTATTAAAACAAAAAATGTGTTTTTAAGAAATAATAACAATCAAGAGAATGATAATTGATTATTTCCTATTTCAAAGTCAAATTTCATTCAATGACCAAAATCCAATTAAATGGTAAAAATATAATCTAATTAATCTTTGAAACTTATTGAAAATATAATCAAACCATATAAATAATTTAGATTAAAATTCAGTTTTAAATTTAAATACAGTATTTTTCACCATTCATTAAAAAATTAACAATATCTGAAAAATACCAAAATTTCATCCACAGTAGGTTTTGGGGTCCCGATTTAAAATAAGAATTTAATTTTTTCAAATATAACATATAAAATTGTCAAAAACTATATTTCAATATGTTTCTCCATAAAAAAGTGGTAAATCGACCATTTCATGAATATTAGAATATTTAGGTTTAAAATGACATTCATTCCCATTTTAAGATTCTAGAATTTATCAGATAAATGTAAAAAAATTTAGCAAAGATGTATAATCATATTGTAGTTTTTTTATATTCATTCTCGCTAATACAATGGATACGCGTTAACTACCATTTAAAAATAATATTATTATATTATTATTTTGCAACGTAAAATTTCAAAGAATCCGGTTTTTCTGTATCATGTAAGCCATCGAATATTTTATCCTATTTAAAAGAAAATTAATATCTAATTAAAAAATATTAATAAATATGGAAATAAAATATTTCTTTATATACTTGGGATGTTACACACTCTTCATTGAAGCGGTATTTCATAAGTTTTAATGGAATGAATTCTCTTTTCTAGTAGGTAGTGGATGTGGGATATTCTAATAATAAAATTAATATAAAAATGACTCAGTAAAATAAAAATACATAAGAAAATATTTTTTAATGGGTAACATATATTTTTTATGGTAAATAGGGAAAATAAAAAAAATTAGAAATGATTAGTACTCACATTGATAATTTTATCCTTCTCTTAATGGACCAAATCGAAATAGAGGATTTAGGGAATTTCAATGGATTGTGTTGTAGAAAAATATAGTATATGTATATATGGTATGATAAATGATCATATTTTTAAGACAAATTTTAATTTTTAGAGTGTTTGTAATGGTGTTGTGGAAGACCCCTTCGATAAGTGAGGGGAATGCCATTTTTGTAATAGTATAAAAGTACAAGTAAATATTTATGGCATGTGAGAATAAACATTGAAAATAATGGTGGTGATTTATGTTTAGGGTCTATAAAACCGTCAAAATCATTTTAATGATTTTTTTAAAATTTCATTCCTTTTATACTTAGTTTATACTGGTTCAAGTATCTACCATTATCGCAGTAACTCATTGATAACATCATTAATTTTTTTAATGGAAATTTTATAAATTTATATTATTAAATAATTTATAAATTATTATTATAAATTTGAAAAAAAATATTATTATATTTATAAATGTAATAAATATTAATTTTAAAATAAGAATTTTATAACACTTAAAACAGGTTATAAAAAAATATCATCGGACGAAAAAAATTTATTATTGGATTTTAAATTAAACACAATATTTTAAATGTATAATTTGTCTTATTAAATATAAATTTAATTCTAAAAATGGTTCTATATCATTTTAATTCATTCTTATATCCTAACGTTGTCATAAAATTTTTTGTATGTGAAAAAATGGGGTTTATACTATTCAACTAAAAATAAATCTTAAATGAAAATTAGAAGAAAAAAAATCATCCAAAGATAATATTATCATGATTAATCAAAAACTTGTTTCCTTTTGAAAATGAATAAGTTCTTAAATTTTGAAATTTACCTTTTAAATATAATCAGGAATAAAATATATATTTATTCTCACATAGTATGCATTATAGAATAGTTTTGGCTTCATTGTTTACCTCCTATGGTAGAGCCACATTTATTATATAATTGGATGTATTTCATATCTTGTCACTCAATTATTGTTTCCTTATCCTTATTATTTATTGTTTTCTGCTTATATGTTAGTTAAATAATTTTTATTAAATATACCAAACCCCAAAAAAAATTAGCATGGTAGGAATTATCTTGTGGATTTTCTTATGGATGCTCATATTGATTTTGGGAAAACCTATAAAATAATCCTTTTGTATTATTTCTTCTTTGGATGCGGTAATATTGAACTTTTTTATCCAATTTAAATAAAATCACATTATTATTAAATTATTCATTGTATTTGTAACACAAATATAATTTAAAATATATTTCACTTTAAATAAGTTTAATTTATTTGATAGCTTGGGTTACATGCAACAATGTGTTTAAATGACTCACGATATACAATTAAAATATTATAATATAAACATTAAATTTGAGGGAATAAATTATAGTTACCAAATTATGAAATATAATTAATTTCTAACTTGATAAAAATGTGTTTATTAATTCTTATAAAATAGTCACCCAATATTTTTGATAAGTATGTTTTATTCAACCAAAAATTGATTTTATTCATAAATGGGGTTTACTTGTTTTTAAAAAAATTATAATCAATTTCTACAAATTTAATGAAATTTATTTGATAAAAAAAATTAAATCAACATGTTAAATTTATCATAAAGACAATTTTTTATAATTTTCCGAAATGTTCAATGAATTGTAAAAAATATGGATTTTTAATGAATGATTTATTTAATTTTAACATATTTAAAAAGTAAAATTATATTATAGATTATTTTTGGATTTTAATTTAATCTTTTTTATTAACCATATTCCAATTATGTTTCATTGAATTAATTTTATAGATTAATTTTGTATAAAATCATTTTTATACTTATAAAGGAAATTTTTTTAAAAAACAACTTTAAATTATCTTTTACTGTAAAATATTTAATAAAATTATTTAACATATTTATATTGGAAAAAATGAAAATTTGATACTAAATTTTGAATCATGGGGTCTAAACATGGTAAATATGCCCCTTTTAATTTTTTTACATTAGCAATAGTAGCCTTATTAATTTTTGTTACGATGGTAAAGGGTAAATCAACTAACTATGGTTAAAAATAAAAGTATAAGGATAAAAAATGACCCAAAACATTATTTAAATTTATCGAATTCATATATATCTAACATAATCATTGTAATTTGGAATTTATTACCTTTTATTCCCAAATTGTTGATTTTTATATTTACATTATTTTAAATAATTAAATGTAAAAAATATTAATCACATTGTTTTATTATCTATGAATTATTGAAATAATGATATATAGAGTATATATTCTTTTTAACAAACAATTTTAATGATAATTATTTTTTTAACATGTTAAATTATTTTTTATACTTCATAATTAAAATAATTACCTTAAATACTTGTGAAACACTAATGTACTGCTTATACAAGAAATCGAAAATCAATAAAATTATTTTCAAAACACTTAAAATAGTATTATTTGATTGATATTTTTAGTCACGTGATGTTCCAGATAAAAATGAAATATTTTAGATGTTTTAATTCATTATATTGGAATGTAATAGTTTTTTGGTATATTTAATGTTCATATTAAATGAATAGTTACAGAATTGGAATTAATATTATTTTATATTATGTTATTTTTTTATTAATTGATTTAAATTAAGTATTATAAATATACTAATATGTTATTATCATTATAGGAAAATAATATTTTATCTCTTTTCATCCTTCAAAAAGGGAAAACATCCCCCATGCGTATGTAAGGATTATCGCCTCTATGTAAGACTGTAACTTGTTTTTCATTACCAATTTACTTGGATGGTTAATAATATGTTATAATTTTTTAAATATGATATTTATGAGATATATATGTTTCTCAAATTATAATATCTTATATAACTTCTTACATTCCACCATGTTAAAAAATAACAACATCTCTCATTCATATGTGGGGACTACGACCTCCACGAAGTGATGCCATCTATTTTTCATTTAAGATTATTATGGTTGGTAATAATGATGGATTTAATTTGTATATGTGATATAAATGTTATAATAATTATTTGTTAAATATTAAATATTATACCCCTTTATTTCATTCCATTCGTTTAAAAGTAAAATTTTTTTGTCATTCATAAATACGACTTACCCTACCTAGGTATGGTGTAATTAATTTTATATGTATATATAATATAGATTACTATATATATATATATATTGAATATTTCTGTTATTTATACCATGAATAAATTTTTAGAGATTATTGAACCATAATTATATTATAATTTCCAAAAAAATCAAATCAAAACATACATGAACAATAAAGTAGTTACAATTGGATATAGTGATTTTAACAAAAAATTGTTTATAAACTAGTGAAAAAAATATTATTCACAAGTCATAAATAGAATGATATATCTTACTATAGTTTTCAAAAGATACATAATAAATAAATAAATATTGTATATGATATTATAAGAGAGAAAAAGGATGTCGGACCTAATATAAGGGTTCTTCATCTCAAATTTTCTTCTTTGGGACATATGTTATGTTATTCACATATCTTCTTTTTTGAGGTGTATATACATACCCATTATGACATATTATATAACCTATATATTTATATTCGTATAATTTAATGTATAATTTGAATTTATTTCATTCATAGTTATAATGATTCAAATGTTACCTAACTAGAAAGTTATATAATCTGAAGTTTCACTCCATTGAGACATATTTTGTATTATATTAAAAATTAAATTTATTTGGTGTATATAATTACCATTTAAGGACTTATTCCGATTAATATAAATGTTTAGATATTTTTCATTACCCATAAAAAAGATTTTATATTGAAATATAAAAAACAATGTTTATATTTTGTTATATATAGCAACATATTTTTTGGATATTTTGCATGACACATGGCACCGAGCTTACACAATGATTGAAATAATATTATTATATCCAAGATATTAAGTAGGAGGGTATGTATATAGATAACTAATTTATAAAAAATATATATAAATTTTCCCCTTAGTATAAATTGTTTAATAAATATTTATAAAATAATCAATCAAATTTCAATATATTGATAAAACAAATTCTATAAAAATATTTTTTTTTTGATTTTTAAAAAATATAATAAATAAGTTTTAGTGCCTTTATAAATATATGTATTAAAAAATGAAAATTATTTTTGAAATCATCATATAAAAATTATTATATGGTGAATTTTTCAGATCATTGAAGAATTATATATTTTGCTGTGAATAGTAAGAAATAAGAATTTTTTTAACTATCCTTTATTTTGAGTAAATTAAGTATTTTTATTTCCAAATTATTTTAATGAAACATATATGTAATTTATTTATATTTAATACAATTAATATATTTGAATCAAATTTATATTTTATTTTAGCTCATGTTTATTTTTGATTTTAAAATCGTTTTTTTCTATAACTTGTTTTAAAGGGTATAATGTTGCTATGTATTAGTAAATTAAAAAAATGTGTAAAAAGGGTAGTTTTAAAAGAAATTTATATTATATATATATAAATATTATTTAATATTTATTCAATAAGTATTTTAAAACATATAACTTTAATAAAATCATCTCGTGCTTCAAAAATTCACATATCAAAGACCCTCTTTTTCGTCTCGACTATCGGTTTTGTTTAAAATAGAATTCTTTCCAATTTGTTAAATTTTATTTTATACAAATATATTAATTTTTTAAATCATAATTTAGTATTTATATTATTGTAAAAATTTAGTAATATTATGAAAATGTTCAATTATTGTTGAATAGTGAATAATTCTGTACTGTAATTGAAAACTAGAATTTTGTTTAATTGATTTGTAAATTTAAAATATATTTTTAAAATATAAATGTAAAATTATTTCATTTATTAATCAAATAATCCTATTTACATCATTTTATTCCATTTAATATTCAATTTTGATATAGTTATATTATTAAATTCTTAGTATATTCTATTTAAACCCCTAGAGGTTCTTCTTGAAGAACATATGAGGTAGGACAATACTGATGGAATCATGAGCGCCACTAAAAGTGCCTACAGGCTAGTACTAAAGAAACCCTAACTCTAATTATCGATCCTTTCTAGATGTGGTTTTCGGTCGAGCTATTGAGTTAAAGGAGCCTCCGAGAAACCTGAATGTTGATCCTTGTTTGGCACTAAAATCGTTCTGACATCGAGGCCACGCTGCAATATCATTCTCACTGAATGAGGTTCTCCTACACTCCTCAGATATTATTTTCATGCTTATTGGTAAGTTATTTCAACGTAGGCCCTCTTTTAATTACATTGTAAAGATGTTGGAAGATATTGGGTTTTTCAATTATCATAATGGTTTGTTGAACTCCTCAAATGTTGTTTTTTGATTTTCCTCTGAAGATGATAACTATCAATTCTGTTTGAGGAATTCATGGGTGTTTGGGGGATGCCACATTAATGTTATTAAATGGACCCCATATTTAGATCCTAACTTCAAACCACCCATTATCCCAATCTGGTGAGGAATTTCTGGCCTTCTGCTTCGTCTGTTCAAACGTGCAACCCTTTTTCAAATGTCCAGCCTAATTGGCCATCCGCTTAAAATGGATTTTGCTACAAACAATATTTCCAAACCCTTAGTTTCAAGGGTTTTCATTGAATTTGACATCTCTAAACCTCTTCCATCTGTTTTTTGTATAAAAAATGGTGAGTTAGGATTTTATCAAGATATAACTAATGAAATCCTACCAGCCTATTGAAAAAAAATTCATAAGATTGGTCATTATTCTATGGATTGCAACCCTGAATTCAATTTTCATTGCCATGTCACCCATAACAAGTTATCATGGGTGTAATAGGGTAAGCATAAATTATCCCTTGAAGAATATAATGATTATTCTAATAGATCCTCAGGGAAAATTGAACATGATGGATCTGTTAATACCCAACCCCCAGGAGAATATGTTGATGGATAATGCACAAACAAACCTTGAAGTGGTGGAAAAAGAGTCCCCAATAAGGCTCCCACCAAATATGGATGTGGCCGCTCATTCTAAATAGCCACGACCTCTGTGGCCTATAATTGATGATTCTTCTGGCTTTGTGGATGTTGTTAATAATGCTCATCCCACCTTTGTCAACTCAAAAGTCACACCTTTTTTTCAGATGGAAAAACATGAGACACAATCTGAGTTTAGTAAACCTAATCCAGAATAACATGATCTTGTATGTCAAATTGAGAATGCGTATTTGCAATCGAGTGCTAAAAAACGAAGAAGACGATTGTTTACCCGGATGGATTTATTATGCCACCCTCCAAGAAGACCCAGAAACATATCGATTATTATAAGATGGAGAGAACTATTTTCACAAGATCCTCAGGGATTCAGTTGAAAAAGAAAATTGATCATTCCTCCGCCAGATATTGGTGGGGATCCCTCCTCCTCATCTAATGAAGAAGATTCCTCCTCGCCTTCAAATTCAGAGGAGTCGAAGGATGATATAAAGATCAAAAACTGCACTTGTGATATCAAGGAATGTTATAAGGATGATTTTTACTCTTGGATCGAGGTAAAAGAGAGACAATATTTTGGAAGATATACCAATAAAGAGATAACCATAGATTAGTATTTGAGTATTAGAGAGATGATGTTTGATAGGGTGGAATTTGAACTAGATAGAGACCTTGAATTTCACTTTTTACAACAATCCTAGGAATGGATTTACGTTGACGAGTCTCTACAAGAAGGTTGATCCATATATGTTATTTTTAATTCTGTCCTTGATATGTTTTGGTTATTATATTTCCATTTTCTTTATGTATGCTACGTGACTGGTGATGAAATATGACCGAACGAATGATCAAATGATCATGCACTCACCAAGATGGGTCAAATGCATCAGGGGGATATCATCTTGATACTCTTCATTCGCAGAAGCATGTATCTTGAGATGTGGATGACATTCTCCTTTAACTTTCAGCAGTTTCTATGTCTGTATTCTGGTGAAATTTATCATAATGATCAATATCATGTTCTCCTTTCTAAGGAGGAATATTTGTAATCAAGAGATGAAAGGCTATAATTATGGAGTATTTTTCTTTTTGTTTCACCATTTAATTTTCATGATGATTTCAATTGATCTTAAAGATCTATTTTAGTTCACATTATGATTTCACTTGTGTTTAGTGAAGCCACTGACTGCGGTTTGGCACATCCTTGGATCCTGTATTTTTTTTTGTAGGTTTTTTCATACGCCTTCAAGTTCTAGTAGATGGATTCGAATAATGTTGCATGATGATAACACAGGATGTATGAGGAGAATTAATCTGGTATTACAGAATGGCCACTGGATGCTCAAATTTATGGTAAATGTATGACCCTGCAGGGAATACGTGAACTAAATTGTGCATAGTTGAAGTCTGCGATTCAATATTTGAAGGTGCAGCAAAAGCCTCCATCAATTCATGCATGAAATATTGTTTCTTGATTTCGAATTTCATGAAGAATCTACACCCTGAAAAATTCTATTGCTACTGACAATTTTTCGAGACAACACAAGTATGAATGAAGGCCATTGGATTTGGCATGAAAAATTCAATGGTGATCCAACCATTGGGGATGATTCTTGCAGATCTCTTTCGCCCACTTATGGAAGACTTATAGGTTTTTCTTGGAACATTCTCTTCATATTAGTTATTCTATTAGTGGTAAAAACTCATTTTACCCCGTATAATCATCTGACCATTCCATTCTGATATTAAAGTTTTTGGAGCATGAGATTTAACTCATGCTCCGAGCCTTTCAATGTCTATTTAAATCCATGCTTCCTCACCATACTTGTGGGATTTATTTTAATTAAAAAATTTCCACTTTTATTTAAGGAATATTGAGAAAAGGATTAAATATTTTTAATTTTAATATTTTATACTATATAAAAATATAAAATTAATCTCTTTATTAAATTAATAGTAAAAATAATAAAAACATTTAATAGCGGATAATGTAAAAGAGAGTTACCAGGGGTTTAACCTAAAAAAATAAGGGTTTAATATAACCAAAACCTTATAAAACAATACTTTTATAGCTATATTTATACATTACCAAATATATGATCTATAATGGTATATTATTGGATCATTTTCAAAAGAAAAAATAAGGTTGGAATTGTTTCTTTTCAAAAATTACAATTGTTCAATCAACAGACTTTTGAAAGGAATCATCTCTTTTCTCTTATTCACACCATCAAACCCATTTGGTTCGGCCAATAACCAAGAAATATACTTCAAAAACATCATCCCCTTATCCTATAATGATTATATTTTTCATAAATCCAACCATGTAAGGATTTTTGTGCAATCAGAATTAGGATACCTGAAGAATATGAAACATGAATAAGTGAGTTTTTTGTGTAATTTAATCATACACTCAATCAATTAATTATAAAATGATGATATTATAAATTAAGTTTTTATATATAATATGATGTTATTTATTGGAATGACCTACAATAATATCTACTTATATTATATGGGTTATGAAATCATTTTCTGTGTGTACAATGAACTATATCCCCACGAATCGATGTCATTCATTTTTTCCATTACCACATTTCACGGTTGGGAATGATGATTTATTTAATGTATGTAAATTTTATTTATATTATAATTATAATTTTATAGTATTTATATCATATATACCTTTTTACATTCTATTTCATAGTGTCTGTGGTAAAGGTGCTTGTGTATACGACCGATAACTGCATCATGAAGTGATGTGATTCATTTTTCATTAATGCATTACAAAAAAATATAATAAGTATAATTATGTTTGATATAAAAGAAAAAATTGTTATAATAATTTATTATTTATCCTTCTAAAAAGTTAATATATTATTTTATTTATTAAATTTTCCCACACTGAAATATTATTACATCTTTCATGTATGTATGGGATACCACCTTCACAAAGCGATGTGACTCTCTTTTCAACACCACACAACTTGGATGATATGTATAATTATATAATATGGTGATATTTAATTTTTTATAATTTTTTAAATATAATATTTTACCTAACCCTATTCAATAGTGATCATTAAAGAAATTAAATGTTACTTTATCACACGTATGGCCTATCGTCTCCATGATCAAAACATACTCTATTTCTCAACATTATTGTTCATGATTGGTATTATAATTATTATTTATATATAAATATGATAATTACGTATAGATTATTATTATTTATATTATTTAATCACGATCAATTTAATATGACTGGAAATAAAATATCAAGGCATATTAGAAAAACATAGTGCTTGTTACCCGAAACGTGACATTAAGATGAAATTTTATATAATTGGTAATAAAAAGGTATAAGTCAATCATATAAGGTATTCCATACATTATTTTGATTAATTAATAGAATTATAATAATCATATATTTATTATATAGTATTCTGGAATGAGTTTTATGGAAGTCAATATATAAAATAAGGGGTTTATAATCTATCTTTTATTTTTGGGAGACATATGAAAATTCACAGCTTGTTTATTTTATGTGGTGTATATACTATCTCATGGAAATTTCATATCATGAATCTCATTATGTTAACTTTATTTAATGTGTCATTTTATGTTGTCATTCTTTCTTGATTATGATTCAATAGATTTATAAAGCGGTAAATGTTTTTTTGTCTCAATTTACCTTAATTGAAACGTATGTTATATTATAAACCTATATTCTTCATTAGGTGTATATACAAAATCATTGAAATAAAATATCATGAATTTATTTATCAGTATAATATTTCATGTTTTATTTTATTATATTAACTCATTGGTATCATGTTTCAAGGATACCAAAATAGTGATGATTTTAGGTTACAATCTAAACTTTTATCAGGATTGTTTATGATTATATCTCTGATGATACAATATTATGACCCATGTCTTATGAAACTCAATAATTTTTTTATCATATAGTTATTTATAAAATTTTAAATTAATATTTACAATTTTATACTTATTTCTATATAAAATAATTTAGAAAATGTTCTTAAGATAATCAGAATTTATTTAATACTTAGGTTAGAAATTATTTTTCATATAAAACCTTGTTTTTAAAAATAATAATTTAAAAAGAGTTATTGTTATACTATGAGTTTTATAAAAAAAATCCCAGTTTTGAATTCCATTATTGTTTATAAATGAATTTTCATGTTATCATTCAAGAAATGGACATATAGAATTTATCGAAAATGTGAAAAGGATCATTATTTTTACGTGTACGGTACGAATGAAACATATCATCACCATGTCCATTACTTTCTTCAAATTATCCATCAAATCATTTCATGGCTACTTTGGATATTGCTTTTCAAAATGATTCATGTCTTAAATTTTTTTTTAAAAAAAACTGAAAATGAAATTTTTTTCTTTAAATGTTATAAATAATTTTTAAAAAGACCTTTATAATATTTCATGATTATTTTCAAAAAAAATTATTTTCAAAAAAAATTTATTTTTTTAAAATGAATTTCAAATAAATGTTTTTTTCTCAAAAAAATTTCCAAAATTATTGACCAAAATCATTTTTAATTCATGATTACATAAGTTTATGTTTTTTATTCCTTATTGGGGAAATTATCCAACAATAAAATTATTATTATTTCAATGGATGGTTTATTTTTATGATGGGAAAATGACTATGAATCCTATTTATCATCCATTGGTTATACATTGATAATATTATTATGAAAACCACTTATTTTTTCTAGGGTTACATTATGATAATTATCAATCTTGTTTTCTTTCCACATGTTATGACAGGTTGAAATGTCTATTAACCATATTCTGTTTCATGGGATATATTGTAATGAATGTTTTATGATCTGGTGGAACACATATGTTTGACTTAAAATATGTGATGGGTGGGAAATATATATAACTCTAATATTTTTTGTCACTGTAAATTTTCTACGTGATCACATGGCACATATGTGGTGAACACAAGCTCAAAAAGATGTATCCAACGGTCGATTTCCTAAGCCCCAAAAGATGGGCACACTAATAGTTTTCCCAAGCATGAAAGAGGGTGTACGAGAGTTCATCCCAAGCCTAATGTCGGTACACTAGTTTTTATCCCATGCATAACATGTTATTAATGTAATAGCGGGTTGAATTTACATAAGATTTTCTTTTCTTATGTGTGTACCAAAAATCTATATCATATACCAATTAAATGATCTCATGTCACATATTCTTTTATTTATTTTATGATTACATTCTTATCAATTTAAAATATTTTTTCTATGAATCAGGTTTATATTATATGGTATTAAAGGCGAGGTTTTAAAATTTTACTACCATGCTCTCCTACTGCTATATTCATTTTATTCTTATATACTTCCCTTTTTTACACATACTATTCATATGAGCTCACCATTTGTTACATTTTAATTCCAAAGGTTATGAAGAATGGTTTTTAATTAGGAGTAATAATTAAGAATATCACAATGAGGAAAATTTATTGTCACAACACCCTCTCCACAAATTGTACCCCTCCTGGGACGACAATGTGTCAAGGGAGATAATGACCCCCGAGTCCCACCTCCAGTAGGCTCTGGGTTGGAGACTAGAACCAAGGGTATAGAAAACACACAAAATTGGTGGCATTACCCTATAAGATAACAGATGTGGAAGAGAGAGATAAGATAGAGACCAACCAACTCAAACTCAACCAGTAAGATGAATGAAAAACCCATGTACACATATGAAATGCCATTCCAAACTACTAAAACTAAAAGGGGAAAAACTAAAAGAACCCAAATGAAAGTAAAACAACAGCAAATACAAGCCCGAACAGCTCCTGCAACCACAAGAAAGTAGTAACCAGACTGATCTCCAACTATCTCTACATGACCTGAAGAAAATATTATATATACATATGGTGAGTATAACGGTATACTTTGTAGGATCCTCCCTGAAGCCTCTCATGCAAAATTAAAGAAATCATGGAAAAGAACAGTGACCAACAAGTGAAACAAACATGTCACTAAACATGTATATTAAGTTCCCAGCCTCACCATAGTTACACTCACCATGTAACACATAAAAGAGTATATAATATAATAATGATTATCAAGGGTACCCCACTACTACTTCCCCACTAGATTTCCACTTTTCCCCAACGTCGCACATCCTATGCATCTCTCTCCAAAAGTCTTCCCCGCAGAAACCTGAGAGAAACACCACAACATGAACCTAGTGCAAAAATACCCCCACGTCCATATAACCAATGTAACCTGGTAGTTTCTGGGAGCCACCACTGCCTGAATAACGTGTATCATTTGTCGAGTATTATACCTCAAGCCATTACAACCCATACACCGAGTAATGATCCTCAATCCATCACAAACTATACAAATAACATAAATAGTATTCCATGGAAAACTGTAACCAGAATATATGTGTGTGAATAACCCCAAGCCATTACATCTCTCTACACGCATATATGGGGAAAACTAACCATTGTGCCTACCAGCACAAGTAACTACCCTGAGAAGAGTGTGGGGCCAAAGGGGGTAGTCAACCATTCATCCTCCCACCAGAATGTTGGGGAAAACACCCCTAGGTCTCAGAATCCCCAAGGTGTCAGTTGACCTTACTGACAGGGTGGCGTAGTGTATAAAAACACAAAAAATACAAGATATACTTGTAACGACCCAAAGTTTCATTATTGGAAATCCCTCTCGACCTAATTAAATGTCACTTTATCTTTATATAAAATGTCAACTTCCATGGTTTTATGTTATGAATTTTGACCGTTGATAATATAGTCGTTGAACAGTGATCACATGATTAGTATAAATATAGGGCTTTAACAAATCCAATTTACTCAGACAAAAGAAGCGAGGGCCTCGTCCAGTAGAATTGACCCATACGAAGCCAATTTGTCGGAGCTCAAAAAATAGGTGGCGTCTATGGGCTTCACTCTTGACCAAGCCCAAGCTGAGCATCATCATGTCAAGCTCAAACGTGATCATCTATGGGAAAAGTGGAAGTTGATTGAAATTACAACTCGAGCGATGTTATCTGAGACACCCCAAGAGTCTCTCACAATCGAAAACCTTACCCATAGGTCTTATGCATCAATTTTATGGGCTTACGTAAGAAATAATTAGTACTATGTTCATGTACATTATTTTTGTATATAACAATGAATATAATTTCTAGTCATTATTGATACATTGTAAATAGTTTTTAAATAAAAAATGGTTTTTTTAGTTATTATTTAATTTTAAAATCTATTTTATTAAATTAGGGGATTATTGAATTAAATAATATTTTAAGAAAATATTATTATTATTATTAAATTAATTTTTATTAAATATAAATGATCTTATAATTTTATGAATGCGATTATAATTTTTATTGAGGTTTTAAATCCATTTCTGTCAAAACCCATGAATTTTTGATAAATGTCTGTTTTTATTTTAAAAGTTAAAATTAACATATATAGAAAATTATTTAGATAAAATAAATGTTATTTCTGGAATCAGGACATCGAAATTATACAATGGGTTATTTTTTCATAAATTTCTAAGATAGTTAAATTTTTGGGTAAAAATTAAATACCGTTTAAAGAAATAATGTGTTTTATAACATCATAATGACCCAATAGTGATGTAATAAAATAATATAATCTTTATGTTCGTCAAATATATGTTTTAACATTAGAATAATGTGATTTTGGGTTTGTTTGACTTACTTTTAAAAGAATTAGTGGACCCCTCAAGACTTATTAAACACCTTGTCTTTTTAAATTAATTTCCATGGGAGTGTGACTCACCTCCACATAAGCAACCTTATTATTTTAAGAAGATCATACATTGGCCTTATAAAATATTTTTTTTCTCTTCCCTTTTCCAAAAACCATGGGCAAAAACCATGGGATGGTTTGTGGTTTTGATTAATTTAATGTAAGGGGTCCCAAACCTTAATAATAAAGAATTCCCTCACCTTTCCTATATAAACCCACCCTAGCTCCCACTTCCTCCCCACTCAAAGCATTTATAGTTCGTCCAACCTCTGACCTACTCTCTCTATAATCCTACCAAGGTTCCCCAAGCTCTCAAGAAGCCTCTCAGAAGCCTCTCTCTAGCCTTTGGAAGCACACTTCCAAGTAAAGGATTTTCTTCCTTTCTCATTTTTTTCAATTTTCTTTAAGTTGTATTGACCTTTTAATTTCAATAATGAAAGTTGGGGTATGGTTTTTCACCTCTCCAATACATCCCTATTATTGTTTTAATGATGGAATACCCCTTTCTATCTCATTAAATGCCTCCCATGTACACCTGTTACTATGCTGAAATTTCGAATGGAACTTTTCTCTCTTCTTTTACATTCAAGCAATAATTTTGTATCATGAATCTAAAATCCATTAAAATTATTGGGACATGTATATATATGACCTCATTTCTATCCATTAAATGTAAATATGATGATGAACACCTTTCTCTCTCATCAACCATTTTTATGAATTCTTATGTCACGCCGTTACGCTGCCAAAATTGCACCGATTTTCTAAGCCAATGACTTTGTGTAGTGAATACCATGCCCATTTCACCATTAAAGGTATTCAACTATATGAACATTTTATTATTAATTATAATGTTTCATGTATGAATTCCAAATTCCTTTATCATGGAATTAATTATTATGTTTTATGAATCAGTGTTTTATGATCCATGTAGAAAACTTATGCATGAAATGAAATGTTTTAGAAGGGTGCGCACTTATAGCACTCCAATGCATTGGGTAATGTATATTATCATGATACGTCATGTTCAATGAGTGTTGACTCATGATAATTCAAGTTTAATGAGGGTTTACTCATGATTCATGTGCAATGAGTATTTACTCATGCTCTATGGGCAATGAGCCTTGGCTCATGCTAATTCCATGTTAAGTGTTGTTGCCACATTTCCATGTTATGATTATCATGATTTATCATGCCTTTGTGTTAATGTTTCATTTATTCTCTATTGATATTCCTATTATCTAACATGTATTGTACTCCTCATGTTATTCCATTTGTACTCCCTTACTAGGATTTATTGCTCACACTTTTCTTATGCATGTCCGGATGTTATCCCATGCAATGCAAAGTACGAGGGAATGTAGTGGTCATGTAAATGAAGTTTTCAATATAGATGTTGTATTTCATGTTTTGAGATTTTATGTAATGATCCTATTCCCCAATGACACAAAACCTCTTGATCTTCTTTGTTGTATCAAGTGACGTTTTATGTAATAAATCAGGTTTATGTTTGTAATAAAAGCATGGTTGTCATAGTTGGTATCAGAGGATAGGTTTAGTTAGTTTTGAGATTAGGAAACCCTAGTAAAGCCTTAGATACAAGACTATGTATAATAAAAACATCCCTATGTTTTGGTAAGTACTGATTAATTGGTTTATCAAACAAATACATCCATTTCTAGATATGAGCAGGTAGAGGCGGCTCTGGCACAAATGTATCCTAGGGGTAAAACCCGAAAACATCACTTTGAGATAGACTCGAACCGGAACTGGTGCATGACAGTGGGCCTCCCTGCACTCTTGGTTATGAAACTCCCGGGGGATATTTTTTGATAAATTCAAAAGCTTAGTATGAACCATTATTAAGGGAATTAAAAAAATGCCCCTGTGAATATATGTAAAAATGTAGATCTTGAAATGTCTAGATTGAAGCCTATAGACTCCTGAGTAAGGAAATAATAGTTTATTTATAAGTCATCAACTTTTGTCTTTGAATTACCCTTTATTTGTTACCCCTAACTTTTCTTTTATTCCAGCCAATGGCCGGTAATAGGAGGGCTCAGGCTAACAACCGTTATGAAGATCAGTGTGATGATTGTACTAATGAGATGCCCAATCCATTGGGAGCGGGAATCGCGAACTTTGTCATGCTTCTCTCTCAGCTAACTCACGTTTTGAATAGAAACACTGGTCAAGAGGAACGTTCAACCCCCACTAAGAAAGAACAATTCTATATCGAGAGCTTCATGAAACAAAGGCCTCCTACTTTTAGTGGATCATCTGATCCCATGATCGCTGAACAATGGATCAACTCCATTGAAAAAATATTCTCCATCCTCCAATTTTTTTGAACAGTAGAAGGTTCTCCTGGAGGCTTATTGTATGGAGGGTGAAGCTGACCAATGGTGGATGTTAATCAAAAATATGAAGTCTGAGGAGGAGATCGAGGTGTTGGAATCGAAGGATTTCTGGAAGATGTTTTTCGATAAATATATTCTAGGCACCCTCTAGCTTAAGATGGAAAGGGACGTCCTTTCCCTCAAGAAAAAAAGATGAAGAATCTCATGGAGGGTACAAGGATAACTTCACAAGTCTTGCACTATACGCTTCCGGCTTTGTCGTTACCCCCGAATACAAGGTTGACCGCTTCTTTGGTGGGATGAATCCTAGATTGTAGAAAGCATTACCGATTCGTGACTTCGACAGCTATGAGGAAATTGTTTGATTTTTCCTCAAGGTCAAAATGGAGATCGGGGAATCACAGGGGTATCATGGGGAAAAAAGAATAAGGTGGACTTCAATACTTGTGGTCTGATAGATAAATCCAACGGTGCTAAAAAGATCCAGCACCCCACTTTGCAATAGTGCGAAAAGAAGAACCATGGAAATTTCCTTAAGGGGATGAGAAAATGCTTCAGCTGTGGAAGAGAAGGGCACCTAGCTGTTAACTGTCTGCAAGAAAGACCCGCGGCTGCGACAGAGGAGTGGAACGCTCCGTTCGAATCTCAACGCATTGTTCAATGCTACAAATGCAAAGAACATGGTCATTTTTAAAATAAGTGCCCTAATCCAACGGTTTTCGGAGGCAACCAAAAACCTCCAAGGCAGCAAGGAAGAGCTTTTTCCATCACTTCTGCTGAAGTGAACCCCGAAAATGAATTGGTTACATGTACGCTAGTTATTTATTCAAGAATAGTGAACTTACTTTTTGATTCAGGTTCTATGCATTCTTTTATATCTCAAATGTTTAGTAGAACAATCCCAGCACCACCACAAATCATGGAAGTGATGATGTCGGTGGGTACGAAAAATGGGGAAATCATTGCATCCCATGAGTATATGTCCTCCACTGTTATAATCTGTGGATTGAATTTCCTGGCGATCCTCGTTGTACTCCCTCTGGTGGAATTTTATGCAATTCTTGGCATGGATTGGCTTTCCATATATAGAGCAAACATAAATTGTCGGGAGACGGAAATCACACTCTATATAGAGAATCGACCCCCGATTCTTTACAAGTGTAAGGAAGAAGATGAATCTCCTTTAGCTCCATCATCTCAAGCATGGATATTACTTCCTTATGAGAATGCGTATCTAGCTCAGATGATTGAGTCCAAGGAAGAGACCATCCTTGAAGAAATTCCTATTGTTAGGGAATTCGCTGATTTGTTTCCTGAGGAACATTCTGGTATTCCTCCTAGGAGAGATGTTGAGTTCTAAATTGAACATATACCCGGGGCATTACCAATATCAAAGACCCCATATAGAGTGGCTGTTGTTGAGATTGAAGAGCTGAAGAAACAACTACAGGAAAATCTGGATAAAGGGTTTATATGCCCAAGTGCTTCACCATGGGGTGCACCAGTCCTCTTCATCAAGAAGATGGATGGGCCAATTCGGATTTGCATCGATTATCGTGAACATAAGAAAATCATGATAAAGAACAAGTATCCTTTCCCAAGATTCGATGACTTGTTTCATCAGCTGCGTGGAGCACAATACTTCTTCTAGGTGGATTTGCGGTTGGGATATTATCATGTAAGGGTGAAGAAGAATGATGTCCTCAAGACTGGTTTTCGTACAAGATATGGGAATTATGAATTCATATTAATGCCTTTCGGACTCACCAATGCTCCAGAAATATGCATAGACGTGATGAATAGAGTCTTTAGATATTACCTAGACAAATTTGAGGTAGTCTTTATAGATGATATTATAATATACTCCAATACCAAGGAGGATCATGAGGAGCATTTAAGAACTGTAATGGAGACTTTTCTCAAGGATAAGCTCTATGAAAAGTACAGCAAGTGTAAGTTATGGTTGAAGGAAGTCTCATTCTTAGTGCATATCATCATAAGAAATGAGATATCTGTGGATCCCTACAAAATAGATGCAGTTGAGGGATGTACGAGGCCAACATCGATAACGAATATCCATAGCTTCTTGGGGTTAGCTGGATATTATCGGCGATTTGATAGAAATTTCTCACCATAGTCCAACCCTCTTACCAAGCTAACTTGAAATGGTGTACAAATTTCTTGGAGTGATGAATGCGATGAAAGCTTCAAGGAGTTGAAAATGAGGCTTATCGTTGTGCCTGTTCTCACTTTACTGAGAAGTGGGGAAATTTTTTTGGTTTTCAGTGATGCTTCAAAGAAGGGATTAGACTGTGTGCTGATGCAGAATGATAAAGTGATATCCAATGCCTCAAGGAAGTTGAAAATCCATTAGTGAAACTATCCAACACATGATCTAGAGTCGGTGGTGGTGATCTTTTCCATGAAAAACTGGTGGCATTATCTCTATGGAGAGAAATGTGAGATATATACTAACCACAAGAGTCTTAAATATATATTCACACAGAAAGAGATTAATATGCTCCAGAGAAGATGGATAGAGCTCATCAAGGATTATGACTATTCAATACATTACCACCCTGGGAAAGCGAACAAGGTGGCATATGCCCTAAGTAGAAAGCACCCAACACTTCTATCACTGATGAGAATTTATAAGGATCTAATCTTCTTAGACTTGATGAAGATTGATGTGGGAATCATAAATAAGGGAACATCATCAATCATTTCAAAAATTATTTCTCAACCATCTCATTTGGAAACGATAAAGGATGCTCAAAAGGATGATGTGGGAATTTAGGAAAAAGTGGAAGCTATCAAAAAAGGGAAATCCCCAGATTTTAATGTTAATGAAGAAGGAATTGTGCGGTTTTGGAAAATACTATGTGTTCCATCATGTCCGGAGCTGAAGAAGGAAATTTTGGATGATTCACATAGTTCAAATTTCTCTATTCACCTAGGGAGAACAAAGATGTATCGAGATCTCTGAGAAAACTTTGGTGGGATAATATGAAGAAGGAGATCGCTAAATATACATCAAAGTGCCTGGTGTGCCAAAAAGTGAAGGAAGAGAGGCAGAAGTATAAGGGGATGATGCAACCATTGCCCATACCAGAATGGAAATGGGAGAAAATCACTATGGAATTTGTCACCGGACTTCAGAGGACATCCAAAGGAAACAATACAATCTGGGTTGTTGTGGATCGTCTTAAAAAGACTGCACAATTCATTTCTATTTGGGAGGATTTCTCATTGGATCAACTGGAACAGATATATATCAGGAAACTGGTAAGGTTTCATGGTGTAACACTATCTATTGTTTCTGACCGAGATCCAAGATTCATATCTATGTTTTGGAAGAGTCTTCAACATGCTCTGAATACTGAACTAAAATTCAGTATGGCCTATCTGATTTCCAATCCGAGCGGACTATCCAAACACTTGAGGATATGTTGAGAGCATGATCAATGGACTTTAAAGGAGGATGGGATCAACATATTCCTCTGGTAGAGTTCTCTTATAATAATAGTTTCCACTCGAGCATCCAAATGGAACCATATGAAGGCATGTATGGGAAAAGATGCAGAACACCAGCATGTTGGGATGAGGTCGGTGAACATAAGCTTCTTGGACCAGAAATGGTCAAGGAAATGGTGGATAAGGTAAAAACCATTCAGCATCATATCCAGGAAGCCCAAAGTTGAGAGAAGAGTTATGCAGATAACCGTCGACGAGACCTTGAGTTTAATGTTGGAGACATAGTTTTTCTATGCATATCTCCATGGAAGAAGGTCATGAGGTTTGAAAAGAAAGGGAGGTTAAGTCCAAGGTACATTGGCCCCTTCAAGATTATTGATCGTGTCGGGGTTGTGGCCTATCGACTAGCACTTCCACATGCTATGGCCAAAGTAAATGATGTCTTTCATGTATCCCTCTTAAGAAATTACATACCGTACCCTTCACATGTACTTTCTTCTGAGGTGTTACAATTGGAAGATGATCTTTCTTATGAGGACCAACCAGTGAAGATCTTAGATCGTAGAGAAAAGGTTCTATGAAATATGACAATGCTCCTCGTCAAGGTGTTGTGGAGAAACCACAAGTTTGAAGAAGCGACTTGGGAATCGGCGGAAATGATGAAGCTTAGTTACCCACATCTGTTTTAGTGTGGGAAAAGGACAATTTCGAGGGTGAAATTTCTTAAGGGGGGAATATTGTAACAACCCAGAGTTTCATTAATGGAAATCCCTCTTGATCTAATTAAATTTCTCTTTATGTTTATATAAAATGTCATCTTCCTTAGTTTTATGTTATGAATTTTTACCGTTGCTAATATTGCTGTTGAAAAGTGATCACGGGATTAGTATAAATATTGGGCTTTAACAAATCCAATTTACTCAGACAAAAGAAGCGATGGCCTCGTCCAGTAGAATTTCCCCATACAAAGCCCATATGTTAGAGCTTGAAAAAGAGGTGTTATCTTTGGGCTTCACTCTTGACCAAGCCCAAGCTGAGCTTCATCATGTCAAGCTCGAATGTGACCATCTACGGGAAAAGTGGAAAATGATCAAAATTACCACTCGAGTGATGTTATCCGAGCCACCCCAAGAGTCTCTCACAATCGCACACCTTACCCTTTGGTCTTATGTGGCTGTTTTAAGGGGTTCTGTAACATATAAGTAGTACTATGTTCGTGTACGTTATTTTTTTATATAATAATGAATATAATTTCTAGTCATTTTTGATACATTGTAAATAGTTTTTAAAGTACAAATGGTATTTTTAGTTATTATTTAATTTAGAAATATATTTTATTAAATTAAGTAATTTTTGAATTAAATAATATTTTAAGAAAATATTATTATTATTATTATTTAATTAATTTTTATTAAATATAAATGATCTTATAATTTTATGAATGTAATTATAATTTTTATTAAGATTTGAATGTCATTTCTGTCAAAACCCGTGAATTTTTTATAAATATCAGTTTTTATTTTATAAGTAAAAATTAACATGTATATAAAATTATTTAGATAAAATAAGTGTTATTTCTGGAATCAAGACATCAAAATTATCCATCGATGAATATTTCATAAATTTTTGAGACAGTCAAATTTTTGGGTAAAAATTAAATACTATCAAAATATATAATGTGTTTTATGACATCATAATGACCCAATAGTGATGTAATAAAATACTATAATCTTTATGTTCGACAAATATATGTTTTCCCATTAACATAATGTAATTTTGGGTTTGTTTGACTTACTTTTCAAACCATTAATGGACCCCTCAAGACTTATTAAACACCTTGTCTTTTTAAATTAATTTCCATGGGAGTGTGACTCCCTCCACATAAGAAAGCTTATTATTTTAAGAATTTCGGACATTGGACTTATAAAATATTTTTTTCTCCTTCCCTTTTCCAAAAAACATGGGCAAAAACCATGGGATGGTATGTGGTTTGGATTAATTTATTGTAAGGTGTCCCAAACCTAAATAATAAAAAATTCCCTCACCTTTCAGATATAAAACCACACAAGCTCCCACTTCCTCCCCACTCAAAGCCTTTGGAGTTCATCCAACCTCTACCCTACTCTATCTATAATCCTCCCAAGGTTCCCCAAGCTCCCAAGAAGCCTCTCACAAGCCTCTTTCTAGCCTTTTGAAGTACACTTCCAAGTAAGGGTTTGTCTTCCTTTCTCATTTTTTTCAATTTTCTCTAAGTTGTATTGCCCTTTTAATTTCAATTTTGAATGTTAGGATATTGTTTTGCAACTCCACCATACTTCCCTATTATTGTTTGAATGATGGGATACCCCTTTCTCTCTTATTAAATGCCTCCCATGTACACCCGTTACTATGCCGAAATTTCGAATGGAACTTTTCTCACTTCTTTTACATTCAAGCAATAATTTTGAATCATGAATCTAAAATCCATTAAAATTTTTGGGAAATGTATTTATATGACCTCCTTAATGTCCATTACATTTAAATATGATTAGTAAGCCATTTATCTCTCATCAACCATTTTTATGAATTCTTTTCTCACGCCGTTCCGCTGCCGAAATTGCACCGATTTTCTAAGCCAATGCCTTTGTGTAGTGGATACCATGCCTATTTCTCCAACAAGGGTATTCACCTTTATGTACATTTTGTTATTGATTATAATGTTTTAATGTATTAATTCCACATTCCTTTATCATGGAATAAATTATTATGTTTTATGAATCGATGTTTTTTGATCCATGTGGCACACTTATGCATGAAATGAAATGTTTAAGAAGGGTCCACCCTTATAGCGCTCTAATTCATTGGTTTAAGTATTGTATCATGATACGTCATGTGAAATGTGTTTTAACTCATGATAAATCAAGTGAAATGAGGTTTTACTCATGATTCATGTCCAATGAGGATTTACTCATGCTCTATGTGCAATGAGCCTTGGCTCATGCTAATTCCAAGTGTTGCTGCCACATTTCCATGTTATGATTATCATGCTTTATCATGCCTTTGTGTTCATATTTATTTTATTCCCTATTTATATGCCTATTGTCTAAAATGTATTTTACTCCTCATGTTATTCCATGTGTACTCCCTTATTGGGCTTTATAGCTCACCCTTTTCTTATGCATGTCCTATGGTTATCCCATGCATTTCTAAGTACGAGGGAATGTAGTGGTTATGTAAAGGAAGTTTTCAATAAAGATGTCGTATTTCATGTTTTAATATTTTATGTAATGATCCTAATCCCCAAAAAAATTTAACCTCTCGATATTCCTTGTTGTATCAAGTGAATTTTTATGTAATAAATCATGTTTAAGTTTGTAATAAAAGAAGGTTTGTCATAATACTATATCTCACAACCACTCTATGGGCATAACCTAGTCATAGACTCAACTGCATCTAATGTCCCTCAGCCTCTGGGCTGCTACATCTAAGACTAGGTATCTTATAATCACACAACCATTTAAATATCTTTAACAGATTATTTCATTCCATTTTTATCAGTTACACTTTTTGTTAATTAATTATTTTAACATTAAATAACCATTTACAAATCCACAGTAAACATCAATAGAATATAACCCAAAGTCCAATGTTCCATTAAAATTAAAACCTCATCATTATGTTCCATCAAATCCAACCCCAAGGGTTGACATCAATTATTCAAATATTCATTAGAGAATTACATTCCCATATTCCTAGGCATTGTAAAAAAAACATTTTATGATACTAAACACAAGGGGGATCAACAGGGTGAGTAGATGTACTACCCATAGAGTCTTTTCCACCTATAGCAATAGCATAGACCCATCCTTTCTTGAAAAGATAAATATTGAAAGCACTTGGCATACCCTGTGTGTCCTCACCTCTTTCGGAAGAATGGTATGCATGACCAACTACCTTGAGATGTGGAGAAATGTAAAGATTATAATCAAACAATAAGAATGAGAAAGCATCCAACAATCACATTCATCCAGTTCCATCATCCCTACTATCCTCCCTGACACCCATATTCATAAAATGATGAATCTCGCCACTCCAAGAATCATATGCTGCAACAACCAATGGTATTCATGACCCCACATACCATAAAATCCATTCAGGATCACATCACAATACAAGAAGCAGGAAAACAAACATCTCAACAATTGGGCTCTCGGCCCTTTAACAACAAGAGGGTAACTCAAAATCATTCAAGGATTTATCAAACAATCAATTCATTAATCCATCTTCAATTATCGTATTTATTATTCAATGGGTAAAAATTTGGGAAACCTAATCAGTAAGCTATGAAAAAAATAATTAAACATTCTTACTACACCAATTTTAATAACATCAAATTACAACAAGGATAACTAGATTCATTTAAATTCCTCATTATACTTTAACCAAACAATTAAAATTAATTTCTTTTTACGTTCATTACCAATTTCCATCATGAAAAAACAACTAAAAAAGAAAGCATATATATCACACTATCTAGAAAAATAAGAGGCAATAACATATTATCTAAATCAATTTATTTCTCCAGTTCAAATATTTATTATGTTAATTCCATTGTCATCCAATGGGATAAAACATCATGAAGACACAGTTTCACGTAAAGGAATAGAGAAGAAAAGAATCCCCTAGCTCAAATGGTTCTTGACATTCTTCATATGATAAAATTCCACACAACGGGTCACGATCCTCCTCTCGGGACAACTACATCCACCCGATAATGCCACAGAACGAAGAAAAAAACTCAAAACCTAGGAAAACCTCATTAAAAGCATGGAGATAACATGATATAACATGGAAGGATAAACAGGGTAAGATGAACCCTAAAATAACGACGATAAAAAATACCTTATATCAAAGATTTATCGATACAACTTGGTTGCATCAAAACAGAGCAGAACAAATCGGAGGACTAAAGATTGATTGTACAAATCCTATGAGAAGGAATGTGATGTTCGAGTCTCTCACACCCCGAGAACAAGGAGAATGAATTTGGGAAGAAGATATCCCATCCCTTTAGAAGACTTTACGGAGTGATAGTTTAAGATATTCTTAATTTCCCATTAAAAGTATATCACATTAAACCACACAGTTTGAAAAATAAAAATCATCCCGAGCCATATGGATAATTAGTATAGGAGTTATGGCCATTGAATCATCCTTAGAGTCCTTAAAATGAGGATTTAAATATATTTTGTGTCAAAGGAAATGTCAAAGGGGTGAAACAGTAGGTAGATAGAAACATTGTTCACTATTTGAACATCACTATTCTAGAAACACTGTTCATGAACCTCATCGTTGGATCCTATCTTTTCTCGAAAAACTATTCCTGAACCTCACAGTTGGAACCTCCCTATTTTGGAAATACTATTCATGAACCTCGCCATTGGAACCCCACCGTTCTCAAAACACTGTTCACTTAAAGTTAATATTGCACTATTCACAATGGTCTACCATTGGAAGTGTTCACAGAAGGTCAATATAGACACAGATCACCTAAGGTTACCATTTCACTATTCAAAACTGTCTATCATTGGGACTAATCACAGAAGGTTAATGTTAACAATGTTCACCTAAGGTTACCGTTGCACTATTCACAACAGTCTACCCTTGGAACTCTTAACTAATTGTTATCGTTGCACAATTCACTATGTTCTACTATTGGAACTACTCACAGAAGGTCACCGTTGCACTGTTCACAATGGTCTACTGTTGTAACTATTCCCAAGACTATAAATTTGGAAAAGTGTGGAGGATAAGTCACCATGACCTCCTGGAACACCTCAAACACCATATTTTCACAAAGTAATGGACCGGAGAGGTCCATGCCATTAAATTTTTGATCAGTCATGTGTAATGAATATTATGTTACATATTTTCAAAGGCACTAACATATTCCATTCATCAAGAGTGTGTTTTTTAATTTATTGAATATTCATATAAAATTATATAATATCTATACATGAAACGCCTATGATTATATAGTAGGTACCATTAGTATGGTTTATTTAATATTTTGAAACTAATATGAGAAAACATCCGTGAGAACCCTATGGATATTTAATCAAATAGTTCTAGGGTAGTCTCTAAGGATAAGTATATGTATGAGTCAATGTATTGGAAAATGAATTAGTATTTTAGTAAATCATATAGCTTGGGTTTTCTATGAAATTACATCTCTATTATTATACTATAACGGGATATTTTTCTATGAATATGGTACCTTTGGATAACATCTCTAAAAAGGTGGTACTGAGCAAGAATTTATCATCACTAGGTGAATATGAATGGGAAGTGTAGCACACCTAGTTTGAAACTCCATGGGGGCATACGTTGGAAATTTATAAACTCGTTAAAAATATTTATAAAGGATTTAAATAGGTGATGACTATGAATAGAAAACAATAAACCTAATATGTCATAGATTACAAATAATTTGTAATGAATTAGAAAAATTATATGTTATTTTATTCATGATTATCCATTTTTCCTCTATTTCTTCTATTTCTCCCATTATGATTTGCGATTTTAGTCAATGGTGGAAACCATAAGTAATTTGTTTTTCATTGAATGAGATGAAAAATGATATTATGAGAAACCAAATGGGATTTTAATATATTAAAGTATATTTTTAATATTAAAATTTGTTATCAAAAAACGATTTTAACAAATACATTATAACCTACAATTTTACTAACCAGAGAACAGAAGGCTATAGTTCAATGATATTTTAGGTAGTGGAGACTATAGAGTAAATAATAGTTTTCATCCAATTTTTAGATAATGTGGGACGAAGAACTACATGTAATGTATTAATGGAAAAATAGTATTTTTTAATTATGGAGTAGAATGGAATAGATTAAACAAGTACTAACAGTAAATTTAATGTTTAGTTAAAATAATAGAAGATAGTATTGGTATTACTAAGTTACTAACAATTTTTTGTAGTTTTAAATTTATAGATTATGAGATATATGAAAAAATATATCCTATGGGGAAACATAATGAATATAATCCTCAAATTTGTATGATTAAAGGATATACTCTATAGGAATAAGAGACTATAAATGACATAAGAAAAGAAATTGGTGTTATGGAATTAGATAAGGAAGACTATTTAATGGATTAAAGATGAGGTGGAATAATAAAAGTGTTTATATATTTGAATTCCAAAATAATGTCATATTAATATATATAAGGAATTTTTTTAGAATTTTTTCATTTCATATTTTCATGAATATGATAAAAGGAACTGATGGAAAATAAAAATGATTCAACGGAATGTTAATATTTTTATTAAGGGGATAAAAATACTAATATATGAAATATGTTGATATAATATTGTTCATAAAATGAGATGTTTGTTATGAATAAGTATATTGGATGGTACTGATTTCCTTTGAACTAATTAATGTTTTTTTACTAGGTGGGATATCCTATTATTAGTGGAGTTTACAAAATTTTTGGAATAAAGGAATATTAAAAATAATATTTGTATTATTTATGGAATAATGAAGCATGTATTTTTCCAATAAGGATATATAGTAATTTTTTAAGAGAATACATGTTGAAGGTATTGAAATTTTTGGTATGTGATAATTATGAAATATTTCATTATATTTTTGGAATTAATGATATATTAATTTTTTAAATTTAGTAGAATTCATAATAATGATTAGGATGTTAATAATTTATATGGTTAATATGGTTAAAATTTATAAAATTTGTTACTCTAATCATTGAATAAGGTTTTATATATTAATATATTATTTCACCATATAATGATTTAATAATATTTTGTTTCCTTTTCTAACCATTTTGGTTCTATTATAATATGATATATACATAATCAGTTATAATTATTTTTGGATCCTTTTATCTATTGGTGATTTTGGAATTAAAAATTTAACATAATTTCTTAGAGTAAGTGATGAAATGGAAATTGGTCAAGGCACAACAAAAGGGTGATATTATCAGTAGAAAGTTGATTTAAATAATATAAGTATATCTTCTCTGGAAAATTATCCATTATTAAGAAATGGATCGTGAAATAAAATTGTTTCTGTTATAATCATTTTTTGACATAAATTTCCTTATTCAGGAATCTTTGGTTTATTTATTTGTGGTTGTTATATTTACCTAGATATCCTAATTTATTTTGATTAATATTGTATATAACTCTCCATTATTATTTGAGTGTATGTTTTTACTTCAATGTCTAGGATTTCACATCCCATATATGTTATTCTATTTATATACCTTGTATTAATTATTCTAGATATCTTTTTTAAATTAATTTTTTATAGAGTATTTTTTTATTATCCATTTGAAATTTTTGGGTTCACATAATGGAATATCTGAATGATAAACCTTTGATTACATGGAAAACTTCAATAGAAAACTAATTTTAGGTGAGGTAAAATGTTATAGCCTAAGATATTATGAATTTGTAAAAATTTAATATAATATTTTCAACATTTATCATTACATTTACAATATAGGTTAGCTTATATTATACGCAACACTGATCTTATCTAGCGTTACACACTACAATGAGTTTCATTGATAACATGCCTGATACGCAAACCTAAGCGTCAGTGATCCATGAAATAATTTTATTATTACACAGTAGTGAAGTAGCTAAGTATTAATAGTATTAAAAACATTATGAAATAAAAAAATTAATTCCCAACCCAATATAAATTTACATATATATTATTAGTAAATAATCAATTAATATTGAATAAAAAAATAAAAAAAAATTCTTATAAAATATATTTTTATTAACATTTATATAATATTACAATTTATTTAACTAAATTTAAGATAAAATTATTTGTTAAATTTTTTTTTATTTTTATATCATATTTTCAAGTTTAAAATATGGTAGTTTTTTGTATTTTTTGGAAAATATTTAATTTTCAATGAATAGTTAAAAATACATATTTCTATAATACTATCATTTGTTTTCAAATAATAATGTGATTTAAATTCACATTTTTTTTTGTAACATGACTAATATTAATTTATATTTAATCCAATTAATTACTTCTGAAAAAATATTTATATTATATTTTAGTTAATGATTATTTTATGGTTAAAAAATGGGGTTTTTTAAAACCAGTTTTGAGTGCTTAATGTTTCACCATTTTATTCATTTATAAATATATATATATATAATGATTAATATTATAAATTAAATTTATGGATTATATATCATTACATTTTAATTGATATTCTTATAAATATTATTCTTATGCATAGAGTTAATAGAAAATAATCTTGTGTTTGAAAAATACACCTATCAAAAACAATCATTTTCATCACATCTAAGGGTTTTTTTAAAACATATTTTTAAATATATTACAAGTTTTATTTGATAAAAAATAAATATTTAAAATCACAATTTCAAAATTATATTTGGGTATTTTTATATAATTTTTTAAAGAGTTTCATTTTTGGATGAAAATTGAAAAAATATTTAAATTTAATTGGAAAGTTAGTTTTTATTTAATTTATTTAAATAATAATAAGTTGTATTAAAAATTGGATATGAATCAAAAATAGTCAAATTATTAATATGTTAATTTAATTAAGGATACTGGAATCAATTTTTTATTGAGTTTCAATATAAAACATTATAAACATTTAAAATTCTCCTCTTTTAAAACCAGCTTCCTTGTCACATCTACAATATTAATATTAAAATAAAAATTTTCACTTCAATCTTTTTTTTTTGAATAATTGATAATAGTTTTGGAATAAAAATGATTAATATTCATTTATAATTATATATGAATTTTTGACCCAATTTAAAATTAAAGACAATAAAACTTATTTACCATTTTAAGGTAAAACTATATCTATTGAGAGCTAAAATAAAATGATAAAGGTTAAAAATAACACAAAACATGTACACCAAAAAATTTATAGACATATTTAGTCCTTATAAATTTTAGAATTTATAATTTCTTATTATGGGATCCTTTTGTAATAGAACGAAAACAGAGATGAAATTTTCTATTTTAAAATATTTACAATTTTTCCAGTCACCTATATTATTAATGGACACCCCTATCCACCACTCCTAACAACCTAAAACAACTATTTTTCATCCTATTAATTGTCAAAAAACATCCCAAATTTTTTTATAAAACCCAATATGACTTATATAAGAAAAAAACCTGACCATGTAATGCTTACATTGAAAAACAATTGATGATACATGAAGAAGCGTTAACATTCATCAACAAGTGTTTTTTTATTTCTTCCTCCAATAACATGAATTATTGTTATAAAATTATAATAAAAATTAAATAATTATATTTCATAGAATAATATGTTTTTTATGTTAAGTTAATGACCTACAACTATCTCTACATTAATCAAATGGGTTACACATTCATCATTCTTTTGTAATTCAGACTATTGCCTCACAAACCAATGTCATAAATATTTCCATTACCACATTTCACGGTTTGTTATGATGATGGATTAAATTTATGTATTTTGAATAACCCTTACTGCTATGAATTTTTTTATTTATTTTTAACATTTCAATATTTTTAATCCTAGAAAAACTAAATATAGCTTGTGTAATATGAAAACACCAATTTATTCATACATTTTTTTCAATAGCATGTCAATATTGTTCTGCATGATATCATTATATTAGATTAAAATACACACAATACAATACATTATTTTTGTAACACCCAATTTCGAGTTCCATTGATTATTATTTTGACATGCTAGACCATGTTTTTTATACGACAATGTAATAATATTATTATTATAAAAATTCTATTATTGTTGTCACCTAGTCGTCAGAATTGAATTTATGAATAATATTACATAAATTATTAATATATGTTTCATAAATTTGTATAAGAAGATTTATTTTTTGAACAGTTTTCTAGAAATGAAACTAATGACCTTTTAAAAATTTCGGAAAGCTCTTTCCTGAAAACAATATTTATGAAATAAAATACATTTTACCTGAAAAAATTATTTAAATCACATTAAATATATATTTTTAAGGAAATTTATATATATATATTATATTTATTTACATATTTAACGTCCATATTATTTGTTTTTGAGAAAAGAGAAACGATTAAATCCAATTTTACATATAAAGAGATAAATTTTTTTCTAAATGTTATTGTTATTTCCATTTATTGATGCACATATTTTAAACAATATTTTTTATCTTTTTTAAATTTTATCGTAAAAAATAATTATTAAATTTAATACAAAAATACCAAAATTTACATCGGGTGTCTTTTTCAGTATTTTTCAGAGATGTTTCATTTTTTATTGAATAATGAATAAACTATGCATTTTATCTAAAAATAGAATCTTCATCTAATTTATTTATATAGTAAAATTATATTTTAAATTGATTTTAATGTAAATTTTGATCAATTATAATTCTATAAATATAATTTAGTCCATTGGGATCAATTTCATAATGAAATTCCATATAAATTTATTTGAATCCACTAAACATTTGCACATTAAAAACTTATTTTCTCGTCATGTCTATAAGGTTAATTTTAAATAAATTTCTACCAATTATATGTTTAAAATTTGTAAAAATGGTTTCAACAATTTGAATATGAAAAATATATATTTTCTAGAAAAATCAAATTATTTTTTTACCAATAAAATTTTAATGTAATTAATTACAATTTATAAGAGTGATTAAGGAAAAAATAATTTTAAATAGTTGGAAATCCATAACATAAGTGTAGAAATATCCTATAAACATGTAAAAAATCCATTTATAAGAAATCTTTAGATGACATGCTCAATTTTTTGGAAATTGGACTATTATTGGATTAAAAACCTTGTTCTTCACTAAGGTAAGAATCATTTAAAATTTTTTATAAATAATTATATTGGACATTTTTTAGAAGCGTTTTAAGTTGTTAAAGGTCCCAATGTTTTTTGGGACTTGTTAGGAGTCCTGGTAAAATAATTTTTGTGAAACTTCCAATGTTGCACGGTTGCCACACAGTTTTCCTAACCGTGCTGATAGTGAATTTATGGACCAAAAAATCTCTTGATTGGCACAAATCCATGTAGCATAACCCTAAATGTTCCCTTCTTCTAAGGTATCCACGCATATTTTGTGCATATCTTTTAAACATGTGTGGAAAAACTATGAATAAGATAATATTTTTGGGTAAAATGTACTTTTTCGCTTATTGATCTAATTTGATCCCCTTTTCAACGATATTAGGAGTTATAGTGGGTTTAAAAACTTTTTCACTAATATTGGTGTTTTTTGAAGAGAATCTTTCAGAATAAGGAGATATACTTCATCATTGAACAGATCGAGCTTCTGTTCATCACATTTGATGTGCAATGGTATGTACTTGTGTCTCATTAATCATTTCATCTTCTCTCTTGCATTCAACCTAGTTATCAGGGTATGAGCATTTTTATCCTTTTCATAGATCTAATTTGATTCGAGGAAAATAAATACCTATTACTAAAAGAAGAGAGTCATTCAATTCCATGGTGGGTGCACTAAAATTTAACCAGAATGTTCATTGTTTTTGGAATTGTTGTCTGGGGCCCACCGATTTCATCATGTGCCACTAATGAAATTTATATGACATGATTATAATCATTCGAACTGTATGATTGTTTTATTTCTAGATATGTGATTAATTTTTGGTGGTTACTCCCCCAACTCCATCCATTCTATGTGGGATATTAAACTATATTTTAGTTTCTAGTATTTGACATGTTTCAGCCACCGTTCATGTGTGACTTGGCTTAACCTTCTCAAGGGTAAGAGATAATATATTGAATGGTATTTTATAATGAGAGTTTCATAATTGAAAGTACCATTTATTATCACCACATGAACCACCTATGTTATGTTCTTCAATTTGAAAATAAAATTTTAAATATGAATTATCATGTACACTAAGTATACGACTTAGCTTTAAATGTTAATGAATGGTAGGTTATATATCTGTAGAAACGGAGACCAACCAGGGCAAGCTGATTTATCACAGTGTAAGGGAAACCAACTTTGCGGCTGATGTGTTAGCTCGCGGGGGCAGACCAGAGGAGACCTTGTTAGTGTTTGAAAGTCTTAATTCCCTCCCGTGCGAGTGTGTTAACGTGATCCGAAAGGACTCACTTGGCCTCCACTATTTTCACCCCCCGTGATTTGTTTCCCTTGGGTTACTTTCTTACATAATAATAAAAAATAATTTTCAGTCAGTTAATGGAAGTTATAGGAATGAAAATTGATTATGTAATATGACTTAAATGTATTTAGTGAATGGTTTCATAATACTTGGACTTGTCACAATAATTAAAGGAACAGATTGAACCATATAACTTGATTAAAATGTTCCATTCTACATGACTTTTATTACACTAATTAATATAAAATCATGAACCAAATGACTTCATTAAAAGGATCCAGGAAACATGAACATATCTAAATTATTAAGGGATTTTTTGAACTACCTGAAATATTACATTACATCAATATCAAAAAGAATTCCCCAGACTCTATCTCGCCTTGGATTATGATCATATAATATCATGAGTACTTGGGAACCCCATTCTAATTCAAGGATACAACTTGAATAGTTTGAGACCCTCCAATATCATAATACTTACATATTATTTGGATTCCCAATATCCTAATACTTACATATTATTTGGATTCCTTGTATTATACTATAGTATCACTTACATATTATCATATGATACCTCAGATACACTCTATGGAGCCAGCATTGACAATTAGGTTCTATGGTCAAATCCCATTGGGCCTAGTAATTTCATAGCCTCGTTTTAACCTGGATGAACACCTAGGACTCAAAAAGAGTCATTTTGTGGAATCAATTGTAATATACTCTTTTTATTATACTCTTACCCCATGAAAGGATAATGTTATTACAGAGTTAGAGACTTATGAGGTCTAGGTCGCTCAGGTTATTACCTCAATACATCACTATTAAATATCAGCATAGGTTTCCATGATACATCTTGGAACCTTCACATTTGTAAACATGTAACTTGTATAGAAACTTGTAGTAATCTAATAATGAAATGGTCACACGTTCAGATGTAATCCAATGGATAAAGAAGGTACATGGGTATTTGCTTACATTATACCGCTTTACATTATATATTCCATCTTTCACAATGTAACATTTCCATTTCACGTGCCAGATGTTATAAACATCATTGGTGGTGGCCCATTTAGATTCATATAACACCCTCTCCATGCGTCATTTTTTCCCCAGAGTAGATCACATGGTTTCATTTTTTGACAAGGGGAAGAATACTACATCATACACTTGATTTATTAATTATTAGTATGGGTCATGATAGAATATGACTAAGCCATAGCTCAAGAAGCTTATGATAGTCTTCTATTTCCTAAAAACATATTTGTAAAATGTTATACCTATTATATATTATCAATGTTTTCAAATTTTTTAGTGACAAGATATATCATCATTTTTTGAATTCTATTCTAGTTATATTAGTAAGTGATACTATTTTTTCTCCATTTTATTCTTTTAATTTTTTTTAATTATATTAATTTCGGTATTTATATATGTTTACATTAATTTTTTTGATACACATTGGTAATAAGGGAATTGTCTCCCCATGGACACACCCTTGAACATTTCTGTTAGTTGGAAGCCACTAGCATCAGGGAGATTAACATAAGGCAATGTGACCACTTGGGCTAGGGGAACTGATTAAGTGGAATCTAGGTGTAGAATGTCACAATGTGGTATAAGATGCATTTCCATTCTTTCTTAACTATTAGGAGACAATATGTTGATTATTTAGAACACTGAGAACTTATTCATAATTCGTTCTATGTGTGGTGAACTCATGTTTTTGGTCAAAGCCTAGTTTCTTAAATTATAATTTATATTCTATTTTTCCTATTATTCATGACATTATTTCACCATTGGATGACACACATTTTTCATGGGGTTTTTGATTATTACATTTTTAGGATTCTCTTTCATCCTCAGTCCAATGAGAGGAGGGAAAGGAGAATTGTTACATGAATCATTATATGCACCTAAAATTCACATGTCGTGGATATTTCCATGCCATATAGGTGAATTTCACTAATTTTTATTACATGATAGGTATGTGATTTCTGAGTGATGTTTTGATAGTTATCTTATACTTATATTACTTTTGGTTGTTATTGAGTGACTTCATGTCTCAATTCAGGATGTTTGTGGGCGCCCAAATTTTACGATGAATCATTTTCCTAGTGGAGCCGTTATGTTATAAATAAAACTGTGTAGGGTCTAGTGATAAGAGTTTGGTAACTGATTCACCTGAAAGGGATTTCCATTTAAATGTTTATCATGATATCTAAAATGAATTTTTTTCACATCATTATATATCCCATTCATTTTTATGTTCGATAAAAGAGTGAACCTGGTAATTAGATGAAAAATGAAATGAAACTTATACTTGATCACTTACTAATATAGGGCCATTTAAGTGAACAGTTTGGGTAGTATCCCATGGGAAATGATTTTTTCTTATGATCAACTTTAACTATTAATGTTATCCTTCTGCTTAATATTATACTGAGTCATTTTCTTATCATTTATAGACTATTGATACCATAATGTCATATTATTGTATGCTAGGAAGGAGGTGACGACCATGCCCAAGATGTGGTGGGCCCTGATCCAGCAGTCCATCCACATGGAGTTCCCCATGAGTCACTTCTTTCTATATTAAATTTGGGAACATACGCCCATGTTATTAATAGTTTCATAGATCTAATGTAGTCCATCCATGGTGATCCACAACCTTCACTTATGATGGAAGAAATGACTTGTGAGTTCTAGCAGCAGCATCCTCCTACCTTAATAGGGGATACATATCCACAAGATGCTATGTATAGGTAGGAAGCCACCCTATTTATCATTGGGAATCTAGAGATTCCTTTAGAGTGGTGGGTAAAACTTTCCACATATATGCTCCATGATTTTTCCAATCATTTGTGGGATGTGACTTCCCATTCTGGTCATCATTAGGTCCTGTTATGGTTTGATTTTCATATGAAATTCATTGATCTGTTCATTCCTTAGACACCGAGAGTTAATAGATCCATAGAGGCAATGTATTAAGTGATCGTTTAAATGAGAGTTATTGAATAATCCTTGTGTTACATCAGGTTAATGTTCATTTCACCACTTCTATTTAATTATAAGATTTAGCATACTATACATTTTTAGAATGGGATCCAGTTTGAAAACAGAACACATGTAAATTACTTTCACCTGCCTACGTTTTCTATATTGTCAATCAGGCTCTTATCACTGAGTGAGAAGTAAATAATAGAAATATAATTGGGAATAAAGTATTAGTTCTACGAATGTACAGTAGTTCTTCGAGTGGTAAGAAATGTTCCCTTGAGGTTCCTAATTAGGGTAACGAAAACCTCAGTGCCTGTTTAGATAGCTCTTAAGTGTGTCATCGGTCTGGATGACAGGGTAATTGAAATCCTCAGTGTGATTAAGTCCCACTATAGTGATGGGATTCTGTATGCATGGGTCATGTAACATCCCAAGTAAGTAATGAATAATAGATATTTTTTATCTATGTCTGTTAATGATTAAGATAGTGTTTTAGAGGCTTAAAATGAAAATAAATCCAATCTTAAGCATGGAATACACTAATATTCTTAAAAGATTGTTTTACTGCCTTATAATGGAAAACCCTTTCTAAATCCATCTTTTGACAATTTTATAAACTATGTTTGTCAAAATATACTTATTCATTATGATTGGGACATCAAAATTTACCTTGTGTGAATTTTTGGTATTTTTCTGACAATGTTCATTTTTTAATGAATACTGAAAAATACTGGATTTTACATCAAAACTGATTTTTAATATAATTTATTTATATGATTAGATTATCTTTTGAATTGGTCTTAATGTGTAATATGAATATATTTTTACCATTTAATCCAATGGTGGTCATTGGAATTAATTTCACTTTGAAATTGGAATTAAACTGGTGTCAATCTTTTGATACTTATTGTTTCACGAAAACACGCTATTTGCTCTAACAGCGGGAATTAATTATTAAATTAATTAATGTGAATTATATGTATTGAATTTTTTAAAATAAACATCATTTTTGAATTCGGAATATCAAATATAGCTTAGGGTGAATTTTTGGTAATTTTCTGAAAAACTTCAATTTTTGATGAATAGTGAAACCACTATGTGGTACTTATAAAGACTGATTTTCCGTTTAAATGAAATTTTTCCATTATTGTGTTTTGAATTTCAAAAATCCGACATACATGGTTGTCATTAAGAAGTAAAATGTTGTTCAATGAGATTAAAATAATTTTTTGGTGAATAGTAACTTATTAAGTTTTTAATCGCGATTAGTGGTAATTAGTGTAGTTTAAGGTAAAATTAATGCTTTAATAATATAAGATGTGCTTGACACATGTTCTACCCTCATTGGTTGTGTCATGGCCGACCAAGACAAGCCATGGGTCATCTTGGGGACCCCATGTAGACACTTTGGTTGGGAAATGACATAAATAACTTTTTATTTAATGAAAAAGTAAAAATGACACAAACATAATATGTTTTACGAAAAAAATTTTTACATGGGGTTATAAAGATCAGATTTTTGGTTATAAACATTCATTGGAAATCTAAAAAGATTTCCTAAATCATAGTATTTTTTTTATAATTTTTAGACATTAAATAAATTAAATTATTTATGACATAATAATGATGCATCGATTACATCATTATTTGACGATTTAAATAAAATGGAATGATAATGTAAAATCTATGAACTACACATGTCCAAAACCAATTGGATGAGTGTATTTCGAACCCTTATAACCTTATCCACGAATTATATCAATGTGGGACCTTTTAAAACCGAAACACATTTTCAAATAATGTAATATTTTTTTACTTTCAAAAAGTGCCCCTCCTCTCCTCTTATAAAAGGCCCCCACCTCTACCTCATTTCACACACTCCTCAAGACTTTGGCTCGGCCAAACCCTGCCCATTTACTCTCTCCACATCCCTCTCCTCATCCTAGTGGATTCAATTTGGGCATAATCCTTTCAAAGGAAGCCTTTAGGCTCAAATCAATAGGAGTTACACTTTTAAAGGTAATTCATTCTCTAATGTTCGTTTGTTTTATTTTGTTTCTCCAACCCCTAAACTCTTTTTATATACATCATTTGTAACAACACAAGTATCTTAAATATACTAGGATTTTTTTATACGATTTATTTGAGCTACACTCTCACACAACTACATCAAATGGTTAAAGAACATACGGTTTCCGTGGATGGTGAAATTCTGCCTCCCGAAACAATGATTGTTCAATACTCATTTAACACATTCAAAGGTGGCCATTATGATGTCACTATTTTTATATATGATATATTATATGTTTATTCTTTCCTTAAGCTTCTGTATTTTTCATTTATGGCATACCATTATTGTTTCCATTATGGGTAAACACGATATCTTCATTTTAGGAAGTGCGGACTACCGCCCCCTGAAAGTGATTTGATTTGTTAATACCATATGTGAGATGTGTAAAGGATAAAGTTAATGATATTATATATGTTATTATAATGGAATTATAATATACTCTTATATAATTATGATTCCATTCTAGAAATACGAAATAGAAATGGAAGTAGCGTTCATGCGTACGTACGGCTTACCGTCTCCATGAACGGTGCATTTCTTTTCTTACCTCTAAATGTGTTGTAATATTATAAATACATGTATATGATGAATATATATCATATATATGTTATCCAAATCATTAATATCATTCTGGATATAATGAACTTTTGACCAAATTAACAACATGTAAGTGTAAGAAGTCTATTTTTGACTTAAGAACCAAATACCGACAAAATGAACACTATTAACTTAAATGATTACATGATGTTCATAACATGGTATAAACGGAATAATGAACTTGAAAAAGGTTCATAAGCAAGAAGAGATTAACTCAACTTTATTATTCAGGAGATTAAAGAACGGTCGGGTCAAGTCGGATACGAGGTATGGGACTTCGTCTCAATCTCCTTTCATTGAGGCATATTTTATTTTATACACAACTTTCTTTTATACGGTGTATAAACCCCTTTGACTTTTATGTTTATTAAAAAATAATATTTTTTATATGAAGCATTTAACAAACGACAAAAGGGAATGTTTTTGTCGTACGTATGCGGCGACAACGACTTCTCCGCCGTCGTGACCGTTATTTGAGTTTTGGCTTCCTCTATAAGTCATACCTTATTTTTAAAAGAAAAATAAATACCATGTTTTACTTTTTTTTTATTTTGGTATTGAAAATGGTGTTCACAATGTTTTTTGTGTTGTATTTATATCTTGTGATTGAAATGTGGAAATGTTATGTTTCCTTTATGCATGTTTAATGTGATACGATTATGTTATGGTTCTTGGGCATTATTATGAAGACGGGTGGTTCTGTGATAAACTAAGGGCGGGTGAGCCCGATATAGCTCTCCAATGCATTGGGTAAAGCGAAGGAGTGAAACGTTAAGGTTTCTTAGAAGATATTTTAGGGAATATACTATGATGGGTATTCCAAATGTAACCAAGAGGGTTACTCCCTATGTAAGAATGTTATGAATGCCTCAAGTTACATTTATGTCTTATGATTTCTATGATTTATTCACGATTTTATGAGGTATGTTAAAGTGACTATGTTTTATGGGTAATGTATGATTTCATTCTTATGTATATATGAACTCATGTTTCCTTTCCATGTTTTTATAACCCATACTGTGCTTTTTATGCTCATCCCAAGTTTTTTTGAAATGTTTTTTCACAGGTCAAAGGAAAGGTACATGATATGATGATAGTGTCAAGGAAGTGTCAATAAATAATCCTTGTTTTATTTTTAATGTGTTCCCATTGATGGGAATGATGAATACTATCTTTATGTAACCACTTTGTTCATATGTGGAATGTAATGCAAGTTTCATGATCTAATTCTCTAAAACTATAAACCCGAAAAGATCCTCAATGTGCAATCTTGTAATAACTCAAGATTAATTAAGGTTTAAAGCTTGGGCCCTATAGTTGGTATCAGAGGTTGGTTTAGATAGCTTTAGGAGTTATAATTCTATTAAATGATTATCCAAAAAAAATCTTTGAAATGATATAGCATTTGAAGATTACCATGTTGCTTCATTTAAGACATGTTTGTTCAGAATGGTTTTCCGCAGAGGAAACAGGGAAGCAGTGCTAGGAAGGCATACAGAAGGAAATAACCTTCCGAATCAGCATCCTGAGATGGTCGGAATTGGAACTGAACAGTTTGTTGCAGTAATGGAGCAGTTGACTCAGGCTATAAATGGTGGTGGTATCCATGCACAAGATCCGCCTGATCAATCGCAGAGGAACATGTCAGTGGTGGAACATTTCATGAGGCAACATCCCCCATCATTCAGAGGATCATCTGACCCTGTGCAAGCTGAAGGGTGGATTAAAGCAATGGAGATGATTTTTGATGTCATGGGGTGTTCAGAACCTCAAAAGGTTAGTCTTGTTGTTTACCGTTTTGAAGGTGAAGCTGATCAGTGGTGGTTGATGATGAAAAAAAATATAAGGGATAGTGATGAAATTGAGGATCTTCACTGGGACAAATTCAAAGGTATGTTTCTTGAGAAATATTTTCCTAAGGTGGTTCGTCTTAGGATGGAAAAACAGTTCCTAGAATTGAGGCAGGAGGATGATTTAGTGGCTGCTTATGAAGAAAAGTTCACTATATTGGCAAGGTATTCTCCAAACTTCATACGAGATCATGATAGTAAAATAAAACGTTTTTACTCAGGGTTAAAGCCAAAGTATCGAAGGGTTTTAGCTTCTCGTGAGTTCAAAAGTTATGAAAAACTTGTTCGTTGTGCGGAGAAGGTGGAAATGGAGTTTGCCGATGATCAGGTGTTCTATGACAAACAACAGAATAAGAGGTCTAGTTGGCAGGAAAATGGGAAGAATTAATCAAATAAGCAAGGAAGTAAGAAAACCAAATATCCATCCTGTGAGAAGTGTGGTAAAATGCATCCTGGATAATGTTTATCCAAGTCTGGTAAGTGCTTTCGGTGTGGTAAGTCTGGTCATATTTCTCGTAACTGTAAAGAATATGATCAAGAAGGAAATGAAAAGCCAACGGTAAGATGTTTTAAGTGTAATGAAATGGGTCATTATGAAAACAAGTGTCCAACGAAGAACTCTACTGGGGGAATGCAGCCAGACTACAAGCAGAAAGGGGTGGTGAAATCCTTTGCAACAACTTCAGAATATGTTGGGCCATCGAATGAAGTGGTATCAGCTCTAGGGAGCTCAGTATTTTTCGAAGATTGACTTGAGGTCGGGGTACCATCAGTTGAAAGTAAAAGAAGCAGACGTTCCGAAGACTGCGTTCCGTACTAGATATGTCCATTATTAATTTGTAGTTATGCCTTTTGGGTTAACCAAGGCACCTGTTGTATTCATGGACCTTATGAATAAAATTTTCCATGAGTTCTTGGATAAGTTTGTGTTTGTGTTTTGAGGTTTGGGAAGAGGTTATGTGTGCCTTGTGATTCACAGTTGAAGAATGAGTTGTTATGTGAGGCTCATAGTTCCCCGTTTTCAGTTCATCCTGGCAGTACAAAGATGTACAGAGATCTGCGGGAGTATTGCTGGTGGGATGGAATGAAAAGAGACATTTCTGATTTTACTGTGAAGTGTTTGACATGTCAACAGGTTAAAGTAGAGCGGCAGTTACCGAAAGGGATGCTTCATCCTTTACCAGTGCCAGAGTGGAAATGGGAAAACATATCCATGGACTTTGTTGTGGGATTACCGAGGACAACTCGAGGTAATAATGCAATCTGGGTTATTGTTGATCGCTTGACCAAATCTACTCATTTCCTTTCTATACGAGATACTTTCTCTCTAGATCAACTTTCCCGTTTGTATCTTAAAGAGATAGCCAGGTTACATGGAGTTCCTCTCTCCATTGTATCTGATCGTGATCCCAGGTTTACATCTAACTTTTGGAAAGGCCTTAAGAAGTCGTTGGGTACAGAATTAAATTTTAGTACAGCTTTTCATCCTCAATTAGATGGGCAGTTAGAACGAACAATCCAGACATTGGAGGATATGCTACGAGCTTGTTCTATGGACTATCAGGGAAGTTGGGCCCAACATATTTCTTTGGTTGAGTTTTCTTATAATAACAGTTTTCATTCCAGTATACAGATGGCACCATTTGATGCATTATATGGGAAGCGGTGTCGAACTCCAGCATTTTGGAATGAAGTGGGTGAATGGAAGCTGATGGGACCAGAATTGGTAGAAGAGATGGAAGAAAATGTTCAGTTGATTCAGAAGCACATGAGAACAACTCAGAGCAGGCAGAAGAGTTATGCGGATAACCGGAGGAAGGATCTATATTTCGAGGTAGGTGATCATGTTTTTATCAAGGTTTCTCCTAGGAAAAGTGTGATGAGATTTGGTAAGAAAGTAATGTTGAGTCCAAGGTTTATTGGACCATATGAAATTCTGGAGAGAGTTGGATCAGTTGCATACCGGGTGGATTTACCTCCGAGTTTTTCTCATGTACACAATGTTTTTCATGTTTCAATGTTGAGAAAGTATATGACAGATCCATCTCATGTTTTGAGTCCAGAGGTAGTTCAGCTGGAAGAGAAACTATCTTATGAAGAACAAACGGTCTAGATTCTTGACCACAGGGAGCAAGTGTTAAGGAATAAGGTGATTAAGCAGGTAATGTTTTTGTGGAAAAACCACATGATGGAAGAGGCAACATGGGAATCTGAAAATGCAATGAGGGATAAGTACCCCCATTTATTCGATAAGTAAATAAATTGCGGGGACACAATTTTCTAAATGGGGGAAGGATGTAACATCCCAAGTAAGTAATGAATAATAGGTATTTTTTATCTATGTCTGTTAATGATTAAGATAGTGTTTTAGAGGCTTAAAATGAAAATAAATTCAATCTTAAGCATGGAATACACTAATATTCTTAAAATATTGTTTTACTACCTTATGATGGAAAACCCTATCTAAATCTGTCTTTTGACAATTTTATAAACTATGTTTGTCAAAATAAACTTATTCTTTATGATTGGGACATCAAAATTTACCTTGTGTGAATTTTTGGTATTTTTCTAACAATGTTCATTTTTTAACGAATAGTGAAAAATACTGCATTTTACATCAAAACTGCTTTTTAATCTAATTTATTTATATTATTAGATTATATTTTGAATTTTTATTAATGTAATATGAATATATTTTTACCATTTAATCCAATGGTGCTCATTGGAATCAATTTCACTTTGAAATTGGACTTAAACCGGTGTCAATCGTTTGATACTTATTATTTCATGAAAACACGCTATTTGCTCTGACAGCTGGAATTAATTATTAAATTAATTAATGTGACTTATATGTATTGAATTTTTTAAAATATACTTCATTTTTGAATTCGTAATATCAAATATATCTTAGGGTGATTTTTTGGTAATTTTCTGAAAAACTTCACTTTTTGATGAATAGTGAAACCACTAAGTGGTACTTATAAAGACTGATTTTCTGTTTAAATGAAATTTTGCCATTATTGTCTTTTGAATTTCAAAAATCCAACATAAATGGTTGTCATTAAGAATTAAAATGTGGTTCAATGAGATTAAAATAATTTTTTGGTGAATAGTAACTTATTAAGTTTTTAATCGCGATTAGTGGTAATTAGTGTAGTTTAAGGTAAAATTAATGCTTTTATAAAATAAGATGAACTTGACACATGTCCTACCCTCCTTTTTTGTGTCATGGGCGACCAAGACAAGCCATGGGTCAACTTGGGGACCCCATGGAGACACTTTTGTTGGGAAATGACATAAATAACTTTTTATTTAATGTAAAAGTAAAAATGACACAAACATAATATGTTTTACGAAAACAATTTTTACGTGGGGTTATAAAGAACATATTTTTGATTATAAATATTCATTGGAAAGATAAATGGATTTCCTACATCATAGTATTTTTTTTATAATTTTTAGACTTTAAATATATTAAATTATTTTTGACATAATAATGATGCAACGATGACATCATTATTTGACGATTTAAATAAAATTGAAAGATAATATAACATCTATGAACTACACATGTCCAAAACCAATTGGATGAGTGTATTTAGAACCCTTATCACGTTATCCATGAATTATATCAATGTGGGACCTTTTAAAACCGAAACACATTTTCAAATAAAGTAATATTTCTTTTCTTTCCAAAAGTTCCCCTCCTCTCCTCTTATAAAAGGCCCCCACCTATACCTCATTTCACACACTTTTCAATCCTTTGGCTCGGCCAACCCCTGCCCATTTACTCTCTCCACATACCTCTCCTCATCCTAGAGGATTCCCTTTGGGAAGAATCCTTTCAAAGGAAGCCTTTAGGCTCAAATAAATAGGAGTTACACTTTTAAAGGTAATTCATTCTCTCATGTTCATTTGTTTTATTTTGTTTCTCCAACCCCATAAACTCTTTTTATATTTTTCTTTTGTAACAAAACAAGTATCTTAAATATAATAGGATGTTTTTATAAGATTTATTTGAGCTACACTCTCACACAACTACATTAAATTGTTAAAGAACATACAGTTTTCGTGGATGGCGAAATTCTGCCTCCCGAAACGATGATTGTTCAATACTCATTTAACACCTTTAAAGGTGGCCATTATGATGACACTATTTTTATATATTATATATAATATGTTTATTCTTTCCTTAAGATTCTGTATTTTTCATTTATGGAATACCATTATTGTTTCCATTATGGGTAAACACGATATCTTCATTTTAGGAAGTGCGGACTACCGCCCCCTGAAAGTGATTTGATTCGTTAATACCATATGTGGGATGTGTAAAGGATAAAGTTAATGATATTATATATGTTATTATACTGGAATTATAATATACTCTTATATAATTATGATTCCATTCTAGAAATACAAAATAGAAATGGAAGTAGCGTTCATGCGTACGTACGGCTTACCGTATCCATGAACGGTGCATTTCATTTCTTACCTATAAATGTGATGTAATATTATAAATACATGTATATGATGAATATATATGATATATATGTTATCCAAATCATTAATATCATTCTGGATATAATGAACCTTTGACCAAATTAACAACATGTAAGTGTAATAAGTCTATTTTTGACTTAAGAACCAAATACCGACAAAATGAACACTATTAACTTAAATGGTTACATGATGTTCATAACATGGTATAAAAGGAATAATGAACTTGAAAAGGTTTATAAGCAAGAAGAGATTAACTCAAGTTTATTAATCAGGAGATGAAAGAACGGTCGGGTCAAGTCGGATACGAGGTATGGGACTTCTTCTCAATCTCCTTTCATTGAGGCATATTTTATTTTATACACATCTTTCTTTTATACGGTGTATAAACCCCTTTGACTTTTACGTTTATTCAAAAGGAATATTTTTTATACGAAGCGTTTAATAAACCACAAAAGGGAATGTTTTTGTCTTACGTATGTGGAGACAACGACTTCTCCGCCGTCGTGACCGTTATTTGAGTTTCGGCTTCCTCTACAAGCCATAACTTTTATTAAAGAAAAATAAATACCATGTTTTACTTGTCTTTTTTTTTGGAATTGAAAATGGTTTTCACAATGTTTTTTCTGTTGTATTGATATCTTGTGATTGAAATGTGGAAATTTTATGTTTCCTTTATGCATGTTTTATGTGATACGATTATGTTATGGTTCTTGGGAATTATTATGAAGACGGGTGGTTCCGTGATATACTAAGGGCGGGTGAGCCCGATATAGCTCTTCAATGCATTGGGTAATGCGAAGGAGTGAAATGTTAAGGTTTCTCTGAAGAGATTTTAGGGAATATACTGTGATGGGTATTCCAAACGTAACCAAGAGGGTTACTCCCTACGTAAGAATGTTATGAATGCCTCAAGTTACCTTTATGTCTTATGATTTCTATGATTTATTCATGATTTTATGAAGTATGTTAAAGTGCCTATGTTTTATGGGTAAAGTATGATTTCATTCCTATGTATATATGACCTCATGTTTCCTTTCCATGTTTTTCTAACCCATACTGAGCTTTTTATGCTCATCCCACATTTTTTTGAAATGTTTTTCACAGGTCAAGGGAAAGGTACATGATATGATGATAGTGTCAAGGAAGTGTCAAGAAATAATCCATGTTTTATTTTAAATGTGTTTCCATTGATGGAAATGAAGAATACTATCTTTATGTAACCACTTTGTTTATATGTGGAATGTTATGCAAGTTTCATGATCTAATTCTCTAAAACTCTAAACCTGAAAAGATCCTCAATGTGTAATCTTGTAATAAGTCAAGATTAAGTAAGGTTTAAGGCTAGGGCCTTATAGGTCATCTCCAATGTATCTATAAGAACATTTCACTAGATATGATTTGAAATGGATCTGTGATTTCTAGACCTTCAAAAGAGAGTTCTTTTACACTATGTCTGGTGGGGAGTTGGAATATCACTATTCGTTCATGTCAATGTGGAGGTCATTGTTGTGGTAACTATACACCTAATCACTAAGAGTGCAGGAAGAGTAGTTATGCTCATTTTAGTCCTTCAATTTCACAAGTCTATAGATCAGGTCAGCTGTTGGAACTACTTCCAATTCCTGGGGATCATGCAGTGGGACCATCTACCATATGAGGTACTATTAATTTTCTATATACAATAATATCTGCTTCATTTGATATATGATATTTTAACTCTTTTCTCTATGTATAAATTCTGTAATGTCTTGGAATGATGATACAATATCACTATGGTGTAATTAAAATAGCTACGCAGTTAGGTGTACAAAAAGAGGGTATATTATAGTGTAGGAATTGTCCCCATCATGTAGGAAGTTAAACATTCTTATATAAATGCTTCATTATAGAGATGACACGCTTCAATGAAATTATAAAAATGAAAAGGGTAGTTCAATATCATACATCTGTGTACTGAAATCGCCAAATGGTTTCATTTACATCACTAGATGGTACCATTTATCTACATAAGGGTGAATGGGATATCCCGGATGGTGCTTCTATACTAGAGAATGGTGGAATAAGTTGAGTGAAAACATAGATTCCAAATCTCTTCATAGGGGATCTTGGTTTATGACATGTTCATTACCATCCAATAGTGGATTGTTTTAGGGATTTTATTCTGAATAATTGTTTTTCATTACATCCAATTACAAAGGTTGAGTATCATATTAATATTTCTACTAGAATATCTCCAGTGTTCTATCCTTTATATAGGATATCACCAACATATTTTCAAGAGATCATGGGAATGATTTAGTATTTAGTGGACCAAGTTATTATATGGCCTAGTACATCCTTCGGGGGTTTTCCCATGCTTTATATCAAGAAGGTGGATGGAACCATATTTCTACGAATAAAAAAAAGAAGGTTGAAACAGTGTACATTCATTTACTGATATTCACTACCTATAATTAATGATTTATTCAATCATCTCCAAGGATTAATGCTCTTTTCATGAGACAGATAATCATACATAGCATGTACAACAATATGTAGCTTTTATGGTCCTTCATAGTACGTTATTTGTCCATTTGATCTTATAAACCCACCTTACTTTTTCATGGAATTAAAAAATTGAATTTTCGAACACTATCTAGACTCTTTTTTGCATGATCATTGGGGATGAAATGATGGTGTATTCTCAAACTCAAAGTGACCAATTCAATCATCTTGAGATCATTATGTGTAAACTAAGTGAGAACAAATTTTTTTCCAATATTTCTTGGTTCAACATATTGATCTAAAATGTAGAATATTTTGGTCATTTAATATCAGAATCATTACTATAATTTGACGAAAAAATGATTAGTGATTTAGTTTCCTAAGGGAATATCATTAACTTGTTTTTTATATAGTTTTACTTGTTTAAGGTTATATATTAAAGGTGTTTCAAAGAAGACATTTCATGTCATTATTTTCTTCTTACTGTCCTTAAAATGAAGGTTTTCATGGTTTATTGGTATAAATCGTGCGAGAAATCCATTCAGGAGATGAAAGGGAGGCTTTTATTGACAACAATCATTACCCTTATGGTGCCATGAATAGGTTATACCATCTTCAGTTATTCATTAGGAATTGGTTGGTGACCATTGCAGATGCAGGATGACAAATGTGTTGTGTTTGGAAATCGATAGTTGATTAATCATGAGGGAAATTACCATATGCATGTCCATGTGCTAGCATGAGTTTTCCATGCCATACGTTGCTGGTAAATTATCAATTGGGAGAGTCCTTGGAGGTGTACATGAACCACAAGATACTTACATATATCTTTTCTCAGTGTGACATGAATCTCATCCATCGAAGATGATTTGAATACATAAAATCCATTGATTTTGAGCATGCATGTATTCCTGGGATGGTCATTGGAGTTTCATATCCACAGATTCGGAAAACTCAAACACATTTATTATAGAAATATAGTGATTAATGAAGGTATATGAACCTTATTTATTAGCTACATATAGAATGTCCCGAACGTCACGAGTTGTCTTACCTCTCATCCTTGGAAGTTTCCTCTTCCCTCCTAGAGATTGTGAAGGGTAAATAGATTTCATATCCCGAATGATTGGTTCCATATGAGATAACATTAAGAGATAACACAACTTGAGATTGGTCTACATACATAGAAGACATCCTGCATCTTTGTGGACATATCTCGGTTCTTGGTGATATGAGAAAGGAGTTGATGACTGATTCACACGCTTCAAAGAGAGTAGTTCATCTCGAAATCTCCAATATATATGAAGATATGTGTCATCTGTATTTGTGGCCAAGGATTAAATGCCATATTTCAAGATTTATAACTATATGTTATACCTATCATCTGTTTAAGGTAGAGCGCCAAAGACCAGTGAGCTTGCTACAACTTCTTCCATTCTCAAAAAGAATTGGGAAGATATTTCTATTAATTTCATGGTTGGAATATCTAGGTCTTCTAGAGGTACATATGATGTATGGATGGTCATTGATATACTAACGAATGTATCTCACTTAATACCAATTCTTGATAATTTCATAGATGATGATCTAGGAAGACTGTATGTTTGTGAGATCATATAGCTACACGGGGTTCCTTGTTCTGTTATTTCAGATAGGGATTCTCATTTCACATCACAGTTCTAGAAGGGATTCAAGAATTAAATGGGAACATATGTAATTCTATTCATAGTATTTCACCCTTAGACCAGTTGAAAATTAGAATAGAAAATATATATTATAGAGGATTATCTTTGAGCATGTGTCGTTGATTTTGGTGGATTGTGGGAGAATCATATCCCTATCATTGAATTCGCCTATATTAATACCTACCAAGAGAAAATAAAATGGACCTATTTGATGAATTATACGGTATTATGTGGAATTTACCTTTTTTCTTGATAGAGGTCGGTGATGCAGCCCTACTATATCCTCATCTCATTCAGGAGACTTCAGAGCAAGTTCAGTTGATCAGAAAGTGTTTGACTGTTACATAGTCTATTTTAAATTTTTTGTTGATCATCATAGACAACCTATAATGTTTTAGGTCAGGGATCATGTTTTACTTCGAGAATTTACCATTCTTTGGAATATATAGTTATGAAATTTGAGAAATATTTCACATCGTTATGTAGGGTCATTCGATATTATAGATAGAATCAGGCAAGTAGCCTATCAGTTTCTACTACATCAGAGGTACCATGCCATTCACGACGTATTCCATGTTTCATAGCTTCACCAATTTAATTTTGATTCATCCATAATTTTGATCTTGAGAATTTGTAGTTATATGTTTATGTTATATTTGAGTAGTATCTAATAAACTTCATTGATTAAAGCACAAAGGCTACCCATGGCCGGTTTGTCTCTCTAGTATCGATGCAATCAATGAAAGGCCAAATGTAGAATGATACATGTGAATGAGAGAATTAGATACATTCTTAGTTGCCAAAATTATTCATAGAAACTATTTCTACACCCCATGTATAGTGACCTTGGGGAATATTAATTTTAGGTGGGGAATAATGTAAGAATCCAGTTTTTTCACTCAAGAATGGATCCTTTTAATTTCAGTCTAAATATTTATATAAAAATTTTTCTAGATGAAATTTTTGTTATTAATGGTCACAAGGGTCTCTGGGGATTGTTCAGAGCATGTAAAAAAATCTTTTAGCATAATTTAGCCAAGTTGCACAGTTGGAATATGATTTGCTTAACTGTGGATATATTATTTTTCGGAAAGAACCAAATAACACAGTCGGAACACAATCATGCGACTTAACCATGAAAATTGCTTTTATGTTCAAATAAGTATTCCCAATTTTCACATGGCATGTACAACTATGTGAAAAAACCCTACACAGGTTAATTTTTATAGGTAAACCTTCCTTTTTATCTTAATTATCAAATTATACCATCTTCTTCCGTATTACATGTTGTAGTGGGATTAACCCATTTCTTGCTCTTTTGTGATCTTTTTAATGACATAAGGTAGGAATATAAGGATATCCTTTTCTCGGGATCTGATCGAGCATCCTTTCATCACATTGGATGCAAAACGGTATGTATTTAAGTCTTTTAAGCCATTCATCTCCTCTATTACTCTCTCCCTAGCTATCACCGTATCAGTATTTCTTTCCAATTTCATTGATCTAATCAGATCTGAGCTAAATAATGGGAAAATACAGAAGTATGATATTCTTAAAAGACTATGGTGGGTGTTCTAAAACCCATCCATAATGTTTCTTGACTTTAAAATTGGTAGGTGGGGCCCTCTGAATTAAGCTAGTGCTTTTAATTGAATTTTTATGCCATGCATATATTATTTAGAACATTATGGTTATGTTAATTACATATATGTGATTAATTTTCAGAAGTTACTTGCACAACCCCATCCATTTATAGTCAGATTTTATGATATATTATCTTATTTAGAAGTTGATATGTTTGTTCCACCATTCATGTGTGACTTGGCATGACCTTCCGAAGGGTTAGAGTATAGATATTAAATGCATTATTTTTAATGTGAATTGAAGAATGAAAATCACTATGTATTTCGACAACTTGGAAAACCAAAGGTATGAAATTAAATTAGAAACTAAAATGTAAAATGCGAATTAGAAAATATACTAATTACATTACATGACCTAAAATATAAACGATATTTGATTTCATATCAGTATCACCTCTTAACAATATAATTGAAGTTATCATAATGAACCTTCAATATGTAATATTCCTTACATGGATTGAATGAATGGTTTTATGCCACTTGGAAATGACACATTAATGAAGGGAAAGCCTTGAACCAAATGAATTGATTAAAAGTTTTCATTTTACATGACCTTATCACACTATTGAATGGAGGTTCATGAACCAATATTCCTGATTAAAAGGGTTCATGTAAGATGAAATATTCACACTAAAGAACAAAAATTCTTGAACCAAATGAAATATTACATATCATAAATATCAAATTTTAGTGGCATGACTCAACCTTGCCTTGGATTCTGATCTAAGAATTCCATGAGCACTATGTAACCCCATTCTAATTCAAGGATGCGACATGCATAGGTTGAGACCCACATAGATCACAATCCTTGCCTATTATTTGGATTCCTAGTACAACACCGTATGATTTATTAAAAATTATCATAATACCACTCCATTACACTCCCTGGTTCCATTATTAACAAGTAGGTTCCATGGTTAATGCCAATGGGGCCCATTCACTTATTATCCCAGTTTTACATTCGATGAACTCCTTATAAACGGTATTCATATCATTGTCGAATTCCGTAGACTATACTCCTTGGATTACACTCTGACCCCATGCTTGGGAAAATTATTATTGATTTGAAACCCCTGGAGGTGGCACCATATGAGGTTTAAGTCTCCTTGGATATTACATTAGGGATTATCTGTTAAATATCATAATTGTTTTCCTAGTTACATCCTGGAAACATCACATTTTCTACCATTTGACTTATATATAAATGAGTAACAATCAAATAAATAATTTTTTACATGACCAAAAGCCAGTCAAGCGGTGAAGCAGGTACTTGGGTATTTAATAACATTGTAATGATCAAAATTATATAGAATTCTTTCAAACTATTACCTTTCCATTACAGATTTCATATGATATATACGTAATTGGTGGTGGCCCAATGCGATTTATCTCACACCCTTTTCTGGATCCGTTTTGTACCCATTGTATTTTAAATGGTTCCATATTTTTTCAATGCGATGAATACAACATAAAACACTTGATTTCATGGTCTTTAGTATGGATCATGGTAGTATATTACTGCTCTGCAGCTAAAGATTCTTTGGATATTATATTATCCCCTTTATACTTTTGTGGAACAAGATATGCCTAATTTCTTGTATCCTTGGATTCTAGTTTTCTTATGACATGAAATACAATCATTTTTTGATTACTATTTTAGTTATTTCAGTTAGTGTTCTTATTTTGACTCTATTTTATTATGTTCCTCATCTTTACTTATATTGGTTCATCTATTTATCTACAATTACATTCCTCTGATGCACCACACATTGGTAATGAGGGTATAGTCCCCCCATGGACACACCCCTGTCCATCACTCATAGTATGCTGCCTCTAGAAATTTTAGAGATGCGATTTAGGACATGTGTCCTAGTGGGATCAGCGAACACATTAAGTGGAATTTTTGTCAAGGATGTCACAATTTTGGAAACATGATATAAGCGATTCCTCTCAATAATGTTTATCTTTTTTATTTTAAATAATTCCACTCCTCCTGGACTATAAATAAACACCCACCCCACACTTATTGAAACCAATAAATTAATTTGGATCATCCAAATCCAGCACAAATAATCTTAGAACATCAAAACATTCATCCTATAATCCTATATTTTTTCATAAATCTGTCAATGGAACCCCTTTTGTGCAAACCAAAAATAGATACCCAATGAAGAGGTGACATACATCAATACGAACATTTATTTTATATCATTTCCACAACATTAGTTATTATTTTTAAATTGTTATAAAATAACCTTAGTATCCTAAAAATTAACATTTTTTATGTTAAGTGAATGATATAAACTCACACAAACTTCCATCAAATGAGATTATCAATCATTTTTTGTCTGTATGGTGGACTACCGCCTCGCAAACCAATTTCATTAGATCATCTGTTACCACCATTTAAAGTTATTATGAATAATGTACATGACTTTTTATATTATATATATGATATTTACCATATATTTATTCTTAAAAAATTGTTATATAACACATATCATCATGAATTTTATTTTTTGGAGTTCAATTACTTCGTTTGAGGATGCTGGACTACCACATAATCAAATAGATGTTATTCATTCCAAAATTACATGGAAAGTATTGTGGATTGGATTTTTAATCGTATATGATATATATAAAATAATAATTCAACGTGAATGATTATATATATTTATATATGCATTTACATAAATGTCATTTAATATATTTTTTTCTATTCGACTATAAAATGGAAACAACCTTTATGTATATGTAGGGCCTACCCTCCCCATGAATGATGGATTCTGTTTCCTATTGATATTAGTTATAGATTTTTATAATTAATTATACAATGAATACATATTATATTTAATTAATTTTCTACATTATTTAATTATGTAAATTATTAATTATGTTTTATGATTAATAAATACAAATAAAAACATATAAATAAAAACAAAGATCTTATTACCTAAATCATAATTTTAATATGAAATTTTTACTAAAGAGGTAAAATAAATTAATAATAAACTAATTTATGGTGTAATATATAATAATATCTTTGGTTGTTATATATATATAAGACATTTAAATATGATATAGGATTTTTGAACATGTATGAAGAAATTACATACTTCAAGTATGTGATTTCTCGTCTCACAGATTTATTTTTGTGATATATATTCTACAATAACCATATGTTCTTATTTTGAGGGGTTCATAATTATATATGACTTTATATATCATGAAAATAATTTATTTAATGATAGTAAATGTTTCAATTTATGTTATTATTTGATAGTTCTCATGATTCAAAAGTTAATCTAGTGGTAAAGAGATTTCTAGTCTCACTTTTATTTCTATAAGACTTATTCCATATTCACCACTCATTTATTTTGTATATTGTATATAATCCCCATGAATCTATTCTATGAAACATTTTCTTAAATTTATGCAAATATAAATATCCAAATGAAAATCAATGTTTCATGGGGTTTAGGGTCCATATCATACAATATTAGTAATGTAATTTTGTTTCTATTTTTCTTCATTGCGACACATGCCATGTTATGCACCTATATTCATCTACAAGGTGTATATAATACCATTTTTCATGTCATATAATTAATATTATTATATGTATGATATATTATGCTTCATGTATTTTTATTCATTCATAGGGTGTATGATTCAATGATATAAAAGTTGTAGCCGTTTATTGCTACAATATAACCATTTATCAGAACTGTTTATGATTATGCTTTGATTGATGAAATATTATAATCCATTTTTCATGAAAACCCATTAATTATATTACCATATTTTATTTAATGATATATTCCTGTTTTGGTACCATTTTACTCTATATTTACTTACTAAAATAAAAAATATTTTTTTTTTCTGAAATCCAACATTATTTTTATTTTCGACCAAAAATTATTATTCATAAGAAAACATATTTTCTAAAAAAATTTCATTCATTTTATATTATTCTCCAATTAAAATTAAAAAAATTTACCTTATTTTTAATATTTAAAAAATGGTTTTTGAAAATTGATCTTCCTTTTTTTTGATTAAGGCAGTTTTAGAATGTTTTTTAGGTGTAAAAAGAATGTTAGATATGTATGTATTTATCTGGTGTCATAGTAATTATTTATTTTATGATTACATTACATGTTCAAAATATTAATTTAAAGAAGATATATTCCCTAATATTCTGGAAATAATTTTTTTTTAATATGGATTTAAATAAAAGTTTTCAAAATGGTTTATGTTTGAGAAGTGTTTTAAAGGATTTTAATGATTCATTTTCAGGTTTTCAAAATTTTATTTTCAAAAAATTTTATTTAATTTATTTTATATCTTATTTTATATGTTTTAGAACCTATTTTCAATAAAAATGTAATTTTAAAAATATTTATCATTAAAAAATATGATATTAAAATAATATTTTTCCTTATGAAATGTTCCAAGCGACAATTCACAAACTTTATCTATATAATAATAATAATTTTATGTAGTTTTTGATTTTTTAGGGATATGATCTATGAAAAATCTTCTTATTTTCTCTTTCAATGATTTATTATTTATATGAAATTTTTTTTAAAAATACATTTCTCTTCCAAGGATTATACCATGATAAAACGATAATGTATACCCCTTGATTTAATATGTAATTTTCTTATTGTTAAACTAGTCTCATTTTCACATGTAATGAAATAATGAAATGTTAATTATATTTTTTTATCGTTGTTTAGGATATTATGTTTTTGAATCCCATCTAATTTTATGTGTCATTATTTGATAATTGATTTTTTTGTGCAACACATATGTATGATTTAATTATAAAATAGATTGGAAATATATCTTCTGAAAATTCATTTGGTAACAATTTACATCTCATGAGACAACTAGGGATTGAATTAGATGTGAAATAAGTTCAGTATGACAATCCTAGAATGAGGAGTGAACTTGATCCATTAATACAAAGATGAATTGAAGTGTGGACTTAGCTCAATAATATAGGGCTATAAGGTGGAGTGCGCTAAGTTGAGAAACAACAATATAGAATTAGGATTGTTCTTGGTTCAATAATGTAGGGCTAGAATGGGATGTAAACCTAGGTATGTAATTTAAGTCTAGAATGTGGAGTTATTATGTTTCATTATTATTTGGAGAGAATGAGGAGTAAACCTGTTTCAATAATATAGGACTAGAACTAGAAAGGAACCTGGTTCATTAATACCTGGATAGAATAGGGAGTGAACCCAGTTCAAAAAATGACTCTTACCACTAAGATGGTATTGGGTGTGAACCTTGACTCGTAAGATGGTTCTGGATGTGATCCAATTTTATTGATATGGACATGGAAATAAGGATTGATTACTATGTAAATAATTTTATATGTTTATGTGTCTTCAATAATTATATTTATTATTCCTATGTTATTCTTTGATTACTTATTTTCATGATTCCCTTATGATTCATATATTTTGATATGCTAATATTAATGCCATATATCATGATTATGATCTTTGATATGTAGTGTATGTTATTCAAATGTTATGATATTATTAATATACCATTATTATCATGGTTATACTTATATATATTTCATGTTTACCCTTACTAAGAATATTATCTCACTCTTTATTATGTATCATTTCCCTTAGGTTATGAGGAAATGATGTATGTAGGAACACAATAGGGCAATACCTTAAGGTGAACATTGATAATATTTTACTAGTCTATAATATTGTGTTCCATGTTTCAATAGTGTATGAATATGAGCTTAAACATTACATATTCTAGTAATTTTAAAACTAGAAATAAATTTAGTTTACCAAATATGTTTTATGATTATTTATCTAGAGAATTTGGAAAATATCATACATAGTAAACCCATAAATTAAAAGTGAAAACCAATACGGAGTATCCATTTTTCAATAAAATTGAAATATTTAAAATGAAACATGATTTCTTATGTTGATAATTCATCAAAATTTATTCTTGATCTCATCCTAGAAAAAACTCATCCATATACCTATAGAAAACATTTTAAACCATTGGATGAGAAAAAAAGCTCAGTAAATGATTTAGAGGAAAGGAAACAATTTTTCCAATGAAAAATACAAAAAAATTTCCAAAAATACATATTTTATTACCTTGAATAAAGAAGCATCATTTCAAAATATCATTATCTTACATATATAAAATCAAATGATTGTTATGAGAACTCATAAGTACGATTATAAAATATAATAATGTTATATGGGACATAATTATAGTCATATTGAATAACACAGTAGTTTACATCCTTATATGTCACTCTTACAAATGGAATTTATATATGGATAACTTCCATGCATTTTACTATTACAAATGGATTTGAAAAACAGCCAACATCCATACACAATGGAATGAAGAGTAAAATGTTACTACTCATCCCTAGTTTATCATGTAACCACATGTATTGGTTTGTCACATAACTATCTATCAAATGTTCATGTAACAATATATTACCATAAAACATTAATGTTGGAAAATTTCATGTTTTAACTCTTTAATTTTAATTCAAACTTATAATAAAGAAAATCAATTCATATAAATAATTAATCCATTTTCAAAACCAATTTAAAACATTTTAAAACATATTTTTGATTAAAATATTCACATAAGAACTGGAAATAGTTATGAAAAATTTGAAAATGAATATTTTTCCAAAATAATGTCAATATAAACTCATTCATATATTTTTTTCAAAACATGGACATGAAATAGTATTATTTAGTAAAATTTTTATTTAAAAAATTATAAAAATATGATTTAGTTAAAGAGTCCCTTACCATTTTAGAAACACTAGAATCATTAAAATAATTAATTAATAGCATTAAAAAAAACAAAATATAATTAGAATATAGTAATACATGAATAAAAGTCAAAAGGGTTAAACTATAAAGGATAATAGAGGTTCATAACATCAACATATTCCTCATTAATAGAAGATTGAGACGAAGTCGCTTAGAGTTAGTCTGACTCGTCATGTACCTTTTTTATATTTCATGAATAAGAAAAATATTTAAATTAATACACGATTTAAATAGTTTTTATATATATTATTTCTTCTATAGCACATTTTCTCATTTAATAACAATTACCCAATTCTTTACGTTCACTTCGGAATTTTTGACAATATTCAGTACCTGGGCGCAATATGACATTCGTAAGTCGAATATGGAAAAAGTGGTCATTAGTCCACCATCTATAGAATAATAATAATTAAATAATATATAGTATTTGAAATAAATAATATTTTAAATATATATGTAAAAAATGGTTATAAAAAATGATCTACATAACCATCATAGAAAAAAAATTATATCGATATATGAGGTGGTTGTTAGTTGTACGCACAAAGAACTAATTATTTTCCCATTTGACGGATGTGTAGATGCATTTTGGTTATGATATTATCATAATAACATCTCATTATATTGATGATACTAGATTTATTATTTCATTGCATAAGAATAATATTTTAAGGAAGAGGAAGAATAAAAAATAGAAATAATTGATTAAGATAATACCTCTTCTTCAGATGATATCATTTTACAGTCACATTATTAATTTTAAAGTGGGTTTTATTTTTACACTCGGAGCTCTAGAATGTTATGATTGATTACAGGAATGTATGTGTTAAAATATTGGAGAAATAAAAAATGATTTTATGTCTGCGGGGTAGAGAATAATAGGTTTCCCTTTATAAGAGTGGGGAGGTGTACTCTCAGAATTCTCGAAATTAATAAATTAGTATATATTATTTTTAAAATAAAAACGGTTAAAATATTATTAATTTTTAAATTAGGATTATTTTGGGTCAAAATAAAATCTTCAATAAAATTTTAGATAATCTTTTTCTTTTTTTAATCCCTATCGCTTAGCTTCGACCCTTATTCAACCTCTATAATTTCTAACAAGTTAACAAGTGTTTTTACACATTTGGGGGATAATATAGTTACTATAAAATTCCAAATTACCCCTAAATGAATCATCGATAGAATTTTAATCCTTATAAAAAATATATAAATATTATATTTATTATGAATTTTATATCATTTAATAAATTATTTATTTATTTCCAAATATCATTAATATAAATTTTGAAACTAGTGATTATTTTTGTTATTTGAAATTTCATAAAAATATTATATAATTGAAAAAAATTATATTTGAATATAAAAATAATATATCAATGTCATATTTTAATTTTATGTATTACATTATTTACATAAAATTATATATTTATTTTTATATTTAAATAAAATTTATTTGGTATTTTCTTTAATTATAAAATTATAGCTTCATTATTGTCCAATAATTTAATTTAAATATTTCTTCAATTTTTTTTAAATTATAATTATGTAGTTAAAAAATATATATTTGAAAATAATATTTATATTCAATAATATCCCATATATAACCCCATTTTAAAAGCATTTCAATTGTTTTAAACATGAGTATAAAAAATTTTACTTTTCTTTTAATTAAATAATATAAATTTCATAAAGTCATCCATGTGGATCCTAGAGATCATAAAATAATACTATGAATTAATTTTATTGAATATAACTCATATAATTAAATAATAAATGTTTTATTGTATTTCGAAAGTATTTATAATAGTATGTTTACCTTTAATTACCCAATTTTACATTAATTGCGTTTATAAAAAATGGTATTAATGTTATTGTTCGAAATGACTGAGAATAAAATGGAACTATTTAAAAAATTTGGACAATATGATTATAATTATGGAATCCATATTTTAAATTTCAAAACAAATAATTGAATAAAACTAATTAAAAAATAATATCATTGAAGGATTAAGAAAATAGTTTTTTAATTTAAAATTGTCTAAAACATTGAAATGTTTTGAAATCCAAATTCAATTTGAAATAGATTCTAATGTCATATATTTGATTAGATTTTATGAAAATTATCTAATTATCCTTTTTAACCATTAAAATATATAATTTAAGACTATTAATAAATTTTATGGAACAATATTTTTCAATTAAAATGCATTATTTTTTCAATATTCATCAAAATCTGAAATTTATCAGAAAAATATTAAAAATTAAATTAATGAATTTTTTGGTACTATAATTTATAATAATTTTTTTATTTTTACAAATATATTGTTTAAATGTTTTTAAAAATATAATTAAAACAATTTCACCATTGAAATACGGTAAAATATTATTTTTATAAAAATACATCTTTTATGAATAAAAATTTAATTATTCTTTAATCATTCAGAGAAACCACATAAGATTAATTTTAAACAATATATTATATTATATATATATATATATATCAATAAATTAATCCAATAAGTGTTATTTTTTTTATTTTTTTTATTTAAATGCACTTATTCTCATTTGAATATTTTTTTCAGAAAAAAATTCCATTTATTTTAAAATGTTATTTATTGTAATTTATAAAAATAATTCACCCTAGAATTATATATACATGTCTAAACCCTATTTTTTTATTTATAATTACCGTATTCATTATTATAATTCAAATATATAGTTTATAAATGTATTATTTTTTTAATTATATTTATTTTTTATCTCCAACTCAATAGAGGTTATCATGTAAGTTATCAAACATAGTATTTATTTAAAAGAAAACCGGATTTTACATTATACACCTCTTTTTGATTTTTTTCTATAAATATTTAATTTAATCTTACTAACTATGATTTGAATTTTCAAAATACCATTATTCATATAATATTTTATAAAAAGTATTAACAGAATATCCACTTTGAATGAAAGAAAGTGGAGTTTAAAGTTCATGTAAAATAACACATACTAGGATTCCATATTGGAAAAGGTAGACTTGAAAGGGAAATATAGATATCAATTACTAATAGATACAGACTCAGAACATGATCATGGTAAATTTAACCATCAAAAGATAATAAATATAGGATGGTTCAATAGAACATTGATAAAAATAAATAGATAATGTTTTTATTTCAATAACCTTTTTATAGTGTTGATGAATTATTTTACATCATTGATTAAGTATACAAATAACCATATTTACTTTAAATGTATTGATTCATCCATTAATCAATTTTTTCCAACAAGTCATATTTTTCTCCAAATATTAAGTATTCAAGATAATTTTTTCATGATTGAAGAACTAGAATAAACATATATATAATCACATTATCCATAAAATAATAACTAACTATATATCATTATTGTTAATCATTAAACAAAAAAAATATCCTGGGCATGATTACAAAATTCCCTATAAATAATATACCTTTATATAGTGAATAAAATCATAAATTTTTTAAATTTAATATTAATACTTAATGATAAATATTGACCATTTGATAAATTACTATCATCAAAATTCCTCAAAATTATATTCACTATGATGGAATCCAAAAATACAAATTTAATTAATTACAATATTATCCATGATATAAATTGATAATTATCTCCAATTATCTTCTATCACTCATTAGTCCTTATAAAAAATATTATTTTCCTAATAATCAGCAGATATACTAACCATTTCCATAAGGAACATGAATCACCCAAAATACGCAATAAAATAATATATTATTCCAAATTATTACTAATCCTTAACTCCTCAAATAAAATCCCTTATAAATAAATTTACCATAATCTTATAGGATTCCATAAATAGTAAAATAATCTTGAAACAACATTAATCACTTAATTCTAAAATCATGTCCCAATCCGAAGGTTATCTAGTAGATGAAATATATATTCCCAAAATCAACTTCTTTTTATTCCATATACTCATTGAACTAAATAAAAAATTCATAATAACATTGTACTTTATGTAGCTAAGTGGTAGGTGAAACTCTTTTTTCCCTTCGGTTGTGTGCTTGATTCTCATGTCCTTTGACGGATATGATGTGTTCTAAACTATCTTATGGGTTGTCAGTTTTTTAAACAATATAATTATTATAACATCACTATCATATGATAAATTATTAAAAAATAACCATAACTTGTATTAAATCAATGTTTATCTCATAAATTTCATTTTTAACCCCAAAAATTGAAATACCATTATTACCCCAAAAAATGAATGTCTCAAAAAATATCATTAATCATCATAAAATTTACAAAAATAAACACAAAAAATCCTTCTATGACATTTATATTATGATCAAACTAAAAATTGTATACCTATTAATATGTCCAGAAAAAGTAGGAAAACCTTTTAATATCTAATGTTGTCTAAACCTTTCTCTAATAATAACTATAAGGACACATCGCTAAAAATTACATAGTCATGTTATTTTAAAACAACAAATCACCATTTTCCCCAAAGATAATTTATTTTTAGGGTTCAAGAGAACTAGGAAAAACTCTAACCTAATGTATCTATATATTAAAAGTATACACTTATACTCAGTATCCATTTTTTTCATAATACAACAATCATTAAAATGAAATATGATTTATTAATCCGATATATCCTCAAAATTTCCCTTTGAAATCATCCTTGAGTCAATGCTTCCTTTATTCTTGTGAATAATATTTTAAAACCTTGAATAAGAAAAAATATCCTAGTAAGGCACTTAATGATAAGTAAACAATTTATCTAGATAAAAATAATAATAATAATTCTTAAAAAATATATTTTTCCCAAAAAAATAACCATAGTTTCAAAATAATCATTATCATACATTTTGAAAATCAAACTAGATCCATGAAAACTCATCATAATGAATTTAAAAGATTTTTGGGTAATCTTGTACATATTTATAATCACATGGAATAACCATGCGGTTGACTTTCCTACATGACATGCTTAAAAATGGGATACCCGTATTACTAAATTCCCATCATTTTACTCTTATAAATGGAATAACCATATGAATGACTTCGAAACCCAATGTATTAGAATTTATTATATGCCCACCCACAATTTTTTTATCATAGGACCATGTATATTAGGTTTATCACATAACCACCAATCTAATGTCTATGCATAATTTTATAATCATAATATATAAATGATTCCAATTTTGGACTTGTAAATCGTAATATTTATTTTACCCTCATAAGAAAACATTTAATGTTATAGAAATAATCACTCTTTTTTAAAAACCCTTTTAGATCATTTAATGAGATATTATTTGACTAAAAATGTCCAATAACACATTAATAAATTTAGATAAATTACAAAATTATAATTATAATTAATTAATTTAAATATATTTATATTCATAAAACCCATTTTTAAAACATTTAAATTAATAAGTCATTTTTAGACGAATAAATCCTTAAAACATTTTAAAAAATAGTTAAAGAGTACCTTACCACCAATGAAACGCTTGAATCATAAAATTAATTGAAAAATAAAATTAATAAAAACATTAAATATCATAATAATATGGAAATTTGTGATATAATATTTTAATAAATTTATATAACTTATACTAAAAAAGGGTGTATAACATCAATATATGCCTCAATTAAAGGGTATTGAAACGAAGTCCCACACAACAATTGTGACTTATAAAATACATCAATTATGTTCATGAATAATAAATTTAGGTTAATTTAAACTTTGTTTCAAAACATTTTCATTTTTATTATTCTTTTTATATCACTAATACCATGTTATTACAATTACTTAATTATTTCTGTTCATATATAATGTTTAGATGATGTACGAATATGAATACAAAATGACATGGGTAAGTTGAATAAAGTAAACTAATTCATCATTCTATAAACTATATAATAATATTAAATACATAATAATAATTATTTCAAATCAATCATACATTTAAAACCATTAATTAAATATGGTTATGAAAAATGAATTACATAAAAATCATAGAGATGGTAGGTTGTACATACACATGAGAAACATTACCATTTTTCAATGATCATTATAGAAAAAAGTGAATTACTATTTTCCATTTATTAAATAATAATAACATATCATAAATAATATTAACCATTTAAATACAATTATAGATATCGTCTATGTGTTCTGGTTATGAAAAACGAATCACATAGCTTCTTGAATGTGATAGTTCGCATGTACGCACGAAAGAAATTATCATTTTTATGTGTGTGTAATGGTAAGAACACAAATGATATATTATTATTAAATAATGATAAATATTTCCCTAATATCATATATAAATATATATTACATAATTATACAAATTCTAGAAAGAAGATGATCGAAAACGAATTATATCAGTTCACGAGGTGGTAGTTCACTATACGAATGAACTGTTAAATATTTTCCAATACGATTGAAGTGGATGATTATTTTGATGATTATATTAGACTTAGAAAATAAAAATATATTGATTATACTATAAATATTATTTATTTATGGTTTAATAATATTTTATGGATGTTGAATAAGAAATAAAACCAAAATACATGATTAAAAGAATACATCTTCATCAGACTATATCCATTTTCATGACACCTTATTAAAACAAATCGTAGTGTTATTAAAACATAGGTTCTATAGAATTTTGGTATGGTTTCTAGTAAGTTATTTATGAGGATAATTTACAATCCAAATATTTTTTATGTACATGTAATAGATATGATGAAGTCCCCTATTATAAGATAGGGGAGGGGAACTCTTAATAATATACATATTATTAATTTCATATAAATAATTTTTGTTATATGTATGTGTAAAAACATAATAATATAAAATATATGATTATTTCAATACTATGGTACTTAATCCTATAAAATTTATATATGTTTTGACTATTTTTTAATCCTCATCTTTTAGGTGTAACCCTCATTTAGCCTCATCAATTCTTACTCTATTAAAAAGTGTTTTTACACATTAAGGGTTAATATTGTTACTATTTAATTATAAAAGACTCATAAATTAATCATGTATCAAATATTAAACATTAACAAAATATATTTTATAAATTATAGATTTATATGAATTTTATATCACTTAATAAAATATTATTTTTATTAAAATTCTATTAATTTCATTTTTGAAAATATTCGTTACATGAATTTTAAAAAATATCGTAGCATTATATATTATAAAACCCATATTTTAACTCATAAATAAAATTTCAAATTAATTTATAATCTTTTTTATGAAATTAATTCTACAAAACTGTTATTTGATTAAATTCTTTTTAATAAATTTTATTTGATATTTCTATTAATTAATCAATTATTACATCATCATTGTGCACGAATTAAATTTAATTATTTCATAACTACAAATTTAAAATAAATTTTTTTATTATTGTAAAAAAAATTAAATAAAATTTTTACTCAACTATATCCCCAATATGACCCCATATAAAATATACTTCATTTGTTAAAAACAAGAGCATAACAAAATTGACTTACCATTAAATTAAAATATATTAATGGATTAAAGTCATAAAAGTGGCTCTAATATCTCATGAAATCACCCCAAGGATAATTTTTGTATTCAATAACTCGTTCAATTAAATTATGACAATTGTTTGGGTAAATATAAAATCATTATAATATTATTTATATATTTAATTACATGATTTACTGTCAAGTTTTGTAGTAAAAAAATACTTTTTAATAATAAAATTCATAATAGCTAAAAATAAAATATAAATAGTTAATAAATTTAAAAAGTATCATTTAAAATATTTAATCCATTTTTGATAATAGAAATAACATAAACAAGTGAAATTAATTTAAAATTAATCCCTTTGGTGGATCGAGAAAACGTGGTTTTAAAATAAAAAAATCAATAGATTGATTAATTTTTAAATCCAAATTCAATGAGAAATTAATTCAAATTACCCAAATTAGATTACATGATAAAATAATTACAAAATTAAACATATAAACCATTCAAATATATATTTTAACATTACAAATGAATTTAATGAAAAAACAATTTTCACTTAAAATGTGGTATTTTTCACTTCTCATCCAAACATGAAAATTATCAAAAAATTGTAATAAATAACAAAAGTAAAATTTTATATTCCAATTTCAAATATTATTTTTTTCAAATATAATAAAAAACTACATTTAAAAAAAGTGCTCCATAAAAAGGTGAGAAAACTACCTTTTGAGAAAAATATTTTCTAATATATAAAATTATATTTGTTAAAAAATAATTCCTATAGAACATAGAAGATGAATTATGAAAAATATATTTAATATATATATATATATATATCATTAATTTAATCCAAAAATAATGAATTTACATTTTATTTTTATTAAACTCACATTAAAACATTTTAATAATTTTTTAGAAAAGGATTTTTTTGTTTCAAATGTGTTTTATATTTCATTTATAATTAAAAAAAATACTTAAATAATTAAATATACCTGTTTAAAAAATGTTTTAATAATTCAATTATTATTGTTATTTCCCATTATTCTAATAGAAATGTTGTAATAGTAACATATAAATAATAATATTTATTTGTTCGTTGCAGCTCCATGTGGCTTATAATGTAAGTTATCACACATAGTATTTATTTTCATTAAAATCATATGATATTATAAAACTAATCTCAAATATTTTAGTCTTTATTAATGTAAACTTTTAAAGTTATTAATATTCATTTAAAATGATGTAATATAAATGAATGTTAATCCTTGTTCACTGTAGTGGGTATCAATGGAAATTTTTAGTCAACCTTTAGAAACTATGATGAATAAACATTAGTGATATACCTAGGATATTTTTTAAGGATATGTGTTGGGATTTGTCTACATTTAATCCTAAGGTGTCATAGATTTAAAATAATATGTCATGATTTAGACATATTGTGAGATATTTTTCATTATAATTTGGTTTTCGACTATGATATCTGTTGCTCACACTATGATATATGTTTGTAGTAAATAGAAGTAACTAGATGTAATTATGTAAACATTTAATGTGCCATATGTATAAATTATTGGAATTTTGAAAAATAATGACATTTGTGGATATATCCTAAAGAGAACTAGGAAGGTGGCGTAAGTATTGGTTATACTACTAATAATTAAGATACCATGAATAAAATGGGAATGGTAAGAGATGTTCTAATAGTATTATCTACATTAATCATAAGAATAATTATTAAAATGGGGTTGAGAAACCTTAATACATGATTCATATGTCATATTCTTGGAAAGGAGTATTATGTTATAATATGTTGATTCTTATGTAATGGTTTGCGAATAAATATGGATGATTTATGTGTATATATAAAAGAATACCAAAATTGTGATATATGAATCATGAAGTATATGTTTTTAATTATGGGTTTTCACAATTATATTCAATGGATTTAATTAATTATAAATGTTTTTAATGGAATTTGGATATTTTTATTATGGTAAGGTATCCCTTAATATGTTTTTGATGTTGTGAATGTTTTGTTTTTCACAAATAATGAGATGATTGTGGATAATGTAAATTGGATTATAATGTTTATCATGGAACTGATTATTTATTTTTTGGAAAGGTTGTCTATGTTATCATTGTTGAAGTTTAAAACATTTTTCGTATTTATTTAATATTTGGAAAAATATTTGTAATAAAAATTCATTCATGTTTTCAATAAGGTTAATAGTAATTAATGTTATAAACATTTTTCAAGAGAAAAAAGGTTAAAGGATTTAACATGTTTTGAATGTTGAAATTTATAGAAACATTATTATATATGATGGATAAATTATAATCAATATTTTGAGTAATTTAGTAAACATATTTCTCAATTAGTTTAATTTTATCTTTTGAAAGGGTTATAAATTTTACCATTTATTGAATTGTTTATCTTAAACATTGGATGAGGGTATAAAGATTAATTTATTATCTCTCCCATTGAATATTTAATAAAATCGGATAACGTGTGCTACACATTTTTCATTGCTAATGACACATTAAATGACCTATAATTATATTTAAGGATCTCATGATCTATTAATGGTTCAAGAATGAAAAATTCACCTTCATTTAATTAAATAGGAGATGATGGTTAAATTGATCAAGGAATATGAAATGGTGATATTATTCTTAAATCATGTATGTATATATTCCCATTCCAATTATTTAACATCATGAAAATATTCATCCAATAAAAAGAATTAATAATTAATAATTTTTATGATATCATTTACCGTTTTCAATCTTCTTTAGTTTATGGTGTTATGATCATTATCTTTATCTTGTCCATGTTATTTATCACTCTCTATCACACTATGATTGTTATAATAATCTTCTATGTACATTTTTCACAAGCCACTTATTTTCTCTTTTGTGAAAACCTATTTATTTGTCATATTGGGATACAGTTATGCTCCCAACTTTCACATTATAAATGAAGTTTTAATATTCAATATTACTATGTGGATTTATAAGAACGAAATATTCATGTACCGAACCATGTTTAAATCAAATGAATTTCAAGGGAGAAATTAATTTTAATGAGGGTATAATGCAACACCCCGAGTTTTTAGAAATTATTTTTGGGAATTAATTTAACATTTTCGATAATATTCATTTCACTCAATATTGAATATTGTTTGTGTTATATGAATGAAATTTTTTTCTTCATTTATAAGAAACAATATGTCAATATTTATTTACAAACAACAATAATATTATAATTTTTTACACCCAAATAATTTGTTTTCTTTTGTTTTACACAATTTTGAGTTCTCTTGATAACCTTTGTGAAAAACAATACCTAGTTTTAACAAACTAAAATTTACAATTAATATTATTATTAAAATAATATTATAGTTTTCAGCTAGTGGGTAGAATGGTTGTTATGAATAATAGTAATTAAATTATGAAAATACGGTTTACCCATGAATATTATAATAATTATTTGTTCACCAATTCACTAAAAATTAGAAATAAACCCTTTTGATAATAAAGGAAATCATTCACAAAAACCTATATTTATGCAATCAAGAATGTTTTACCTAAATATATTATTTTAAATAAATTTGATAAATCATTAAAATGATAAATATTTATTATTCAGTAAACTATTTAAGAATAAAAATATGTGTTTTCTGGACAAGGGATACAAAAAAATCCAATTTTATGCATAAAGATATATAATTTTTATCGAAAAGAAACATTTACAACCATTAAAAGAAGGATATATTTTAAATATAATTTTTTAAAAAATATTAAATGTTATTTTAAAATATAAACATAATTTTTAAATAAATAATATCATAATTTATATTGTGTTAATTTTGGGTATTTTTCTATGAAGATTCATTTTTAATGAATAGTGAAAACACTGAATTTTAATGGAGAAATACATTTTACTCTATTATATTAATATAGTCAAATTATATTTTAAATTTGTATTAAGGTATTTTTGGGTCAGTTATAAATCAATTAATTCAACCTATTAAGGATACCAACCTGTTCTAGAAAAAAATATTAGTGAACATAATTAAAATTTATTATAGTAATTAAGGTAAAAACAAGTTTACTTAGTAGTTAAAATTAAACTTAACTGCCCAAATAACCTAGAAACACTTATAATATACATTTAATGTATTTTTATTTACTATCTATTTATTTATTTTATGAAAATGGACCTTTATTTGACTCACATGATTTAAGGGATACCTCTAAGTAGAGATTAGGTTTTGTATTTACAAGAATTCCCCTCCAACTCTACTAAAAATTGGAACTCAACCCTCTAAATTATTCATACCCATCAAGAACATTTTATCATTAAAAAAATGAAATAATATTCTCCTATATTCCCCACCTTCATCTTGTATGCCAAATTTTCTTTCAAAAATCCATCCAAGGAATCCCTTTTGTGGAAATAAAAATTTCTTACCCAAAGATGAGGTTACATATTTCAACAAGCTCTGTTGCCTTATTTCATTATCCAAAAAATCGAATAATTTTATTACAGTCTTATTTAATAAAATAGTTATCCACCATATTCAAATATATAGTCATTTTCGGGGTAAAATCTATAATCACATATAATTCCATCAAATGGGACACAAAATCATTGTTCGTGTGTATGACGAAGTACCACCTCATGAACGGATGCCATTCGTTCTTCAATTTCTGCTATTCATGTTTGGTAATGGTTACATTATTAATGTTTTTATATGATATTTTATTAATTATTATTCCTTTGTTCTTATGGAATTATCATACTACACATACCTTCTTTCAATCCATTTTATGGGAAAATTATAACATTGTTAATGGATGTGTGCACTTCCTCTTCCTCAAAGCGATGTGATTCATTCACACATTACTTGGAATATATTAAGGTTGGGTTCATAAAATTATATTATATATATATGAAATACTTATTACATTTTATTGTTTATATTTATATATATATACATATATTTCATTTACTTACTTTCTTTCAATACGTCAATAATACGTAAACAATGTTCATTCGTTCATACAGCCTACAGTCAAAATGAATTTTGTATTCCATTTCATGTTTATTTATTTTATAAATAGTTATATGTAATTATAATGTTAATATATATGATTTTTATATCATTCTAAACATTTCGGATATAAATATATTTATATATTTGTAAGTAGATCAAGAATAACATGTCAAAACATATTCAACAAAAAAAGAAGTTATTTCCTGAAACATAACGTTGTCATCAATTTTCTATAGAGGGCTAATATAAAGGCAACATAAAATAATATATGGTGTGAAAATTAATAATAATAATATTTGGTATATTTATCGTCAGCATATATTTATTATAAAATAGTTTTGAATGTGTACGACGAAAGTTAGAACTCAAGGTATGGGATCTCTCTCTTCACTTTTATTTTTGTGATATATATGCTATATTCAAAAATATAATTTCATTTAGAGTGTATAATACAATATTAAAGGTTATATAATTATATTAATTTATTAAAATATATTAAAAACTTCAATTGATGCAATTATTTCATGGATCTCACAACTCAATAGTAACTGATGTAGTGAAGGGTTTTCTAGGAACACTTTTATTTCTATGAGACTTATGTCATATTCTCCACTAATAATTATTTTTTGTGTATTTAAAAATCAATAATGTATTATATAATTATTATTTTTATATATAGGGTAATTTATATTTTTATTTTAGTATCTCTCATTCATGGGGATTATGGTTTAAATGTAACCAAATCAGTAAAGTAATTTGGTCTCAATTTTCTTTCATTGAGACTCATGTCATGTGAGGCACCTATAATATTCTACGAGGTGTTTATACTTCCATTTTACATGTTATATCATGATTAAAATTTTTTTCATGATATTTTGAGCTTCATTTACTATTATTATGTCATTGGTATTTTGATTCAATGATACCAAAGTGGTGACAATTCATTGCCACAATCTGAACATTTATCTTGATTGTTTGTGATTATGCATCCATTGTTGAATTATTACAATCCATATCAAAATAAATATCATCATTAATCATATCCCCTTTTTAGTAATGATATAATGAAATAATAGTACCATTTTTCAACCCATTTATACTTATGATAAATCTGAAAATTGTTTTATGGAAATATGATATTATTTCTCTTTTCGTACATAAATCTGTGTTCGTCAAAAACCATGTTTTTTTAAAAAATAATTCAAAATTTTTCTAATAAATTTATATGATATTAAAAATAATTTTTTACTCACATTTTCAATTTTTATGAATTTTTTTAAAAGTAAAAATCTTTTCTTTATTAGTTTGAGGAACTTTTGTAAACTCTTTACTACATAAATGTAATGGTCATCATATAAATAATTATCCACCTTCATGATTATAATTTCATTGAAGATTTCATTAAAATTTTAAAAGATTATTTTTTTTTTCAAAAATATTCATTATATTCATTTTTTTATTTATTCAATGAAAAATGTATTCAAAAACGTATTATGTTCATGAAGTCATTTAAATAATTATCAAATATTTTATTATATATTTTCAAATGGTTAATCATAAATATATTTATCTAAATGATTTTGATTATTATTTTATATGTTTCAAAAACTATTTTCAACTAAATGGATTTTGAAGTTGTTTTACACATTAAAAATTAGTTTTCAATGAAATGTTACTTCCCCTTAAAAAATTTGTTAAGTGTTCATTCAAGATACTTCTCCAAATAAATTGATATTTGTTCATATATTTTAAGCTTTACTAGGGACATGATCGAATTGAACCATTATTAATCATTCATTGAATTGTTTAGGATTATGATTACATGTTTTTATGAATCTTATTTCTCCTCCATGGGTTATACCATGATAATACACTTTTGAAACCCTCATATAATAATGGATTATTATATGTTTATGAAAACATTATCTTTTCAAATTGTTCTAATATTATAAAATTTTTATGATACCCATTTATCTTTTTATATTGTTAAGTGATATTTATAGATCTCGTATATTTTTATTGTTCATGATATGATGAGTTTTTTTAATAATTTTGTGTCACACATTTATATTATTTAATTTTGAGATTACTGTGATCATTATATATCTATAATGAATTAGGTAATTATTTACATATCATGGTATAAAATGGGATGGAATGATGATTGAACTCATTTCAGTTTGTAGGGCTAGAAGGGGGAGTGGAACTGGTTCAGTAATACTTAGATGGAATAAGGAGTGACCACGGTTCACTAGTACAAGAATGGAACAAGTAGTGAACTAGTTTAAATAATTATGGGATAGAATGTGTAGTGAACACAGATCCCAAATACATTGATGGATCAATAAGTGAATATTGTTCAATAATACATGGTTTGTAATGAAGAGTGAACTGTGTTCAGTAATACAAGGTTATAATGAGGAATGATTGTGATTCCATAATACCATTCTAGAATGGAACGTGAACCCTGTTTAGTAAAACAATAATGAACCAGAGAGTGAACCAGGTTCATTAAAGGTGTTTTTATACTAAAATGGTATTGGGTGTGAACCTTTTCTATTAATATGGTTTAGGGAGTGAAACAATCCCAATAATATGGAATTAGAAATAATAATTTTATAAAATGAAAATCTTTTTTTTAAAGAGTTTGACACAATTCAATATCTTATTTCTATTTTTGTATTTGATGTGTTAGTCTCATTATTCCATTCTGATTCGTGTCAAATGAACTAATAATATTTATTTTATTTATAATAATTTTGATATTTTATATCATGGGTATGCCATTTTTATGTTATGATCAGGATATCATGCCTTTATTCTCATGATTATGCTACCATATCTCAGTTTCTTACCCTTACTGATCATTTATGATCACCCTTATTATCATTATGTTCTGTCATGTATTGAAGGAAGGCTATATTAATGAATACTAAATGGGATGATCATTATGGGAAACATTGTCGATCTTTCTCCAAACTATAATACTATGTTCCATGCTTCCAAATATAGTTAATATTTAGGGTCCTTGTGTATAAATATTATTAATATGATAAATATTCATATAAAATGATTCAATATACATTTATGTGAATCCTCGGTCATTGTATATATATATATGTGATATTTATAACCTTACTTTAATTTTGAAGTTATTATATAATATATTCATTTTAGTATCCATTTAGATAAAGTAAAAGAGACACATATGTATAATGGAAAACACTTATGTCCATATAAAATCATTTACAAAGTCATTTTAAAAACATGGACATGGAGGATATATATTTAAAAGGATAACATTAAAATGAAATATTTTTAAAGAAATCTCCATTATAACATTAGAAAAACATAAATCGTAAGCCCCATGAAATAATAACATTAATAAAAATTTAATATAATAATACTGGATATATTCAGAAAATAACATTCCATAGTGGATGAATACAAAAGTCTTAAAATAATATAGGTAAATAACATTAATATATTCATCAACGGATGAAATTTTAGACAAAGTCATTTATAACGAGTCTGAATAATCTTGTATGTTCTTCACCAACCTAAATAATAAAATTATATTAATTATTTACTTGATTTTTATATATTTTTACTTTTTATTATTAATTTTATTTAATTTAATAAAATTTTATATATGACTACATAACTAATTAAATTTACTTCAGTTGTATCGATGATATTAGGCTTATGTGATAAAAAAATTGGTAGGGTGACTTTGATAAAAGATACATTATTAAATCATCTCTAGAATGATAATAATATAATATATAAAATTTTATTTTTTTATAAATAATTAAATTTATCAAACATGGGGTGAATTGATGGGAAAAGAGTTACATCTCTTCGTGAAGACAATAGTCCACACAAATACAAATGTCGTTACCAATTTTTTGGGAGTTAAAATTTATGAATTGAAATGATATATTATAATTATGAAGGATGAATATATCATTAATTTTATAATTATTTAATTTATATCACATATATTTATTTTCTATAACCTTATTACCTTCCTTATAAAGCATTCGTGATAGATTATTTCTATAACTTCGTGAGACTGTAATCTTCCATACACAAAAGTGACATTATCATATCCTGTATAAAATGGAAAATAAAAAATATATATATGATTCAATTTTTAAATAGGATTAATTACCTCATAAATATCTTATATATATTTTATATCAATCTTCATACCAAACCTTGAGATGTTGAAGTGGAAAAATGAATAATATCAGTTTGTGTGGTGGTATTCTTCTGAACGCTCCGAAGACTACATTATAAACCATATGATATAAGTTGATTGGGATAAATATCAAGCCATAAATATAATAACATATCATTATTAATAATATTCCACTATTATTATATTATATTATTTAAGACATAATAAAAGTTGGAAGAAGATGATATAATATGAAATATCTATGCTAAGATAATTAGATTCTCTAAGTGACGTCTCCTTTGTATCTCCTATTATGGACTCTATGGATAGTGTTTTTTGTGTTAAAATCTCATATATAATGCATGTAAGGATGTTTATATTGTTTTTTTATGTATTGGTATATTCACATATATATGGAAGAATCAATATGTAATAGCCCATGTAAATAAAGAATATGAAATTTTCATATTGATTAATATTTGTAAATAAAATATTAGTATTACTTTAAAGGGATTTCTATGTTCAATGGCGTACCCAATACGCAACAATGAGTTTCTTTGAAATCTCACATTGCATACTAATAAGATTATAATGGTAGTTAACACCTCACCATTATAATGGAAGGAATTCATAGAACTAACTAACAAATGATTATATATTCTTGTCATATATTTTTTCATTTATCCAAGAAATTTTAGAGGCTTAAAATGAAAATGAATCCAATTTTAAGCATAAATCTTCTAATATTCATTAAAAGTTTCATTAACCACCTTTTGATGGAGAAACATTTTTAAATATATTTTTGACAATTTTATATGATATATTTGACAAAATAAAATCATTCTTTATAATAAAGACATAAAAATTTACTTTTTGTAAATTTTTGTTATTTTTATGATAACGTTCATTTTTTAATAGTGAAAATGTTGTATTTTAATTCAAAACCTCCTTTCAGTCTAATTTATTTATATGGTCATATTATAATTTTAATTGGTTTTAAAGTGTAATTAAAATATTTTTTCACTATTTAATCCAATGGTGGTCGTTTTAATTATTTTGATATTGAAATTGTACATAAACAATTGTCAATGTTTTAATAGATATTGTTTCTTAAAAACACGGTATTTGTTTTGACATATGGAATTGATTATAAAAATAATTAAAGAAACTTCGATGTTTTGAATTTGGTAAAATTGATATTATTTTTGAATTTATAATATCAAATATATCATAGGGTGAATTTTTGGCATTTTTCTAACAAAGGTTCATTTTTAATAAATAGTGAAAAATACTGCATGTTAATTCAAAACTACCTTTTCAGCCAATTTATTTATATATTTAGATTGTAAGTTTAATTGGTTTTAAGGTGTAATTTAATTATTTTTTTATCATTTAATACAATTTTGGTCATTGAATGTAATTTTACTTTTAAATTGGATGTAAAAACAAATCAATCTATTGATAAATTTTACTTCTTCAAAACTTGTCTTAGGTTTTGACAAGGGAAATTATTTTAAACTAATTACGGATCTTTCTGTGTTTCAAATATGATAAAATCGATTCCATATTTGTAATCATAAGGCCCATATTATTTAATTAAGAATATTTTTTTGGACATTATGAATACTAACGACGGCAATTCTCTTTAATTATCGTGATTAATTAGTAATCGGGTAGTTAAGGGTAATAAAATAATATCATAAAATTCTAAAATGACCCTAACATGGGTCCTAATTCTATTTTTAGTGCCATATATGACTATGGGATGACTTTTTAAATCCTTGGGACCCCATCGAATCGCATTAGTGTGATATTGACCTTTTATCATACTTTTTTTAAAGAAAGGAAAATGTAACCAAATATGTATCGCCAAAGTATAACAATTTTGATTTTGTTTACATAAATTATCTACTTGACTATAAACATTATTTGAACATCTAAATATATTTCCAACATGTTGTTAATTTTTTTATAATTTTTAGACATTAAATAAATAAATTTATTTATGACACCGTGATGATGCAGTGATTACATCATTAATGAACGATTTAAATAAAAAGAGAAGATAAAGTAAAATCTAAGACATAAACTTGTCAAAAACCTATTGGATGTGTGGATTTATAACCCTTATCACCATATACTTGAAATATATAATTTTGGGTCCTTTAATATCAAAAAATCATTTTATAAATAAAGTAAATGTTAAAGACTTTACAAGAATGCCCATCCTCCCTCTTATAAAAGGCCCCCACCTATACCCCCTTACCCACACCACTCAAGCATTTGGCTTGACCAAAAGCTGCTTATCTTATCTCTCCACATCCATATATTCATCCTAGAAGCCATACCATAGGCAGAAAGATCTTCAATGAACCCTTTTCATTCAAATTTAGAGGAGTTACCCGATTTAAAGGTAATGTCTTTTCTTATGTACTTTTGATTTATTTTGCTTCTACAACTCCATAAACTCTTTTAATTAGTTTATTTTGTAAGAAAAACAGTATCTTAAATATACTAGAATTTTTTTATGAGATGTATTCGAGCTACACTTACACACACCTCTCTCTAATGTTTAAAGAACATATTTTTTCCGTGTATGGGGAATTAATGGCTCACGAAACCATGATTGTTCTATCTTCTCATACCACCTCTGATGGTTTCCATTATGATGGAACTATATTTATTTATAGTATATATCATATTTATTTCCTCTATATGCTCCTGTATTTAACATTTAAAACATACCTTTATGCCTTTCATGTTGTTCAATTGTGATAATTTCATTTGAGGAAGTGTGGACTACCGCCCCTCATGTGATGTGACTCGTTCAGGAATTAAATGAAATGTATAAAGAATGAAATTAATGAACAAATATGACCTATATAATATATATATTATACTGTAATTATAATATATATATATATATATATCTCATTTAGTTTTAATTCAATTAGTTTGACAATGAAATGAAAGTAGCATTCGTGCGTACGTACGGCCTACCTTCTCCAAGAACGGTGGATTTCAATTTTTATCTCAAAATGTTATGGAATAGTATAAAATGAATATATAATGGATATATATGATATTTAAATCATTAATTAAATTCTGTAGATTATATACTTATAAGTACATGGGAAATTCTTTTCAAACAATTTTTTTGACTCATATACCGAACATCGACAAAAACATCTGATATGAACTCACATAATTAACTAATTATTATAAAATAATAATATGTGATATTAATTGAATAATAATACTTAAACAAGGTCATTAAGAAATTATTAATTGACCAATGTTTATTATTCAGGAATATAATGAAATGAACAAGACAAGTCGGACTTGAGGTAAGGGATCCAACCTCTCTCACTTTTTTTTCAGTACTCTCTTTTATTTCAATTCATTTAAGCTCCAATTTCTTATGTTATGGGATGTTATCCTATATTCCTAGTACTGAAATTTTTATGTTAATAATATGATAGACCCTAGTTGATATCTTCAATCCATTTTTGGATATTTTATGTGGCGTCGTTAGGCAGCTTAATTTTCCTAAGGGGATATCTTATCTCACTTCTAATTCCGTGAGATCTCTATTGTTCAACACTTATTTATTGAATGTGGTGTATTTTGTTCTTAAATATGATATATATTATCATTATTCTATTCATGTTATCCTATTATTTATATTGTGTTTATTATCTTTCGGTTATACAACTCAGTTGATTATAATGAGTTATGGGGTTTTTATCTCAATTATTGTTCTTGTGATATTCATGTACACTTGTTACGATTTCCTTTTCTGTAGTGTCTGTACTGCTCATGATTATATTATTTTTATAATATAATATAATTTTTTGTTATTTAAATCTTCATTATATGACCCTTATTTCATGGGGTGTATGTTTCGAAAGTTACCCAAATCGGTAAGGGAACCTTCCACCCTCCTCTTTTTAAAAGACTTATTTTTATTAGGTCTTTTAATTTATATCTTCTTTTGTTGGGATATGTTCTTATATGTCTTTATTACTGTAAATGATTTGCTTAAGTGATGAGATAACCTTTTTATCTCTCATCATCTAATTTTCTAAATTTTAAAATGACGTCGTTAGGCAGTCGAATTTCTGTAAGGGAACTTCTGAACCCAATTTCAATTTTTTGGGTCAAACCTCTACTTCTTGATTATGTCGTACTATGAATATTTGTGGATGAACTCTGATTGTTTTACACATAATATACTCTTATCATAGTTGAATTTATATTTTCTACACATAGTCATGTAATTGATTTATCCTTAATCTACGGATACCATCTTTCTAAGGGACATCATCTCAATCTCCTTTCATTGAGGCATATTTTTTTTATAAACAACTTTTTTTATATGGTGTATAACCACTTTTGAAATTTACTTTTATTCAAAAGTGAATCTTTTCTCTATGAATCATTTTAATAAAAGAAAAAAACTATGTTTTTTTAACTTACGTGGTGACAACGACCTTTCTACTTCCACGAGTATTATTTGATCTTTGCATTCCTTGACAAGACGTAATGTTTTTAAAAGGAAAATAAATACCATATAATATTTTAGGTATTTTGGTATTAAAAATGGTTTTGATAATGTTATTATTATATCAATGTGTTGTATAGATATCTTGTGATTGAATTTTGGAAATGTTATGTTTCCTTAATGCATGTTTTATGTAATACAATTATATTATGGTTCTTGGGCATTGTTTATGAAGACAGATGGTTTCGTGATAAAGAAAGGGTGGGTGAGTACTATATATCTCTCCAATTCATTGGGTAACGTGTAGGAGTTAAATGCTAATGTTTCTCCAATGATATTTAGGGAATATACTATGGTGGGTATTCCAAACGTAACCATGAGGGTTACTCTTTACATAAGAATGTTATGAATGACTCAAGAAACCTTTACATCTTATGATTTATTTGAGTTATTCATAAATATTAGGATTTCATGAGGTATGTTAAAGTGATTATGTTTTATGATTAAATTGTGATTTCATTTATTCTTATGTATACATGGAATAATGTTTTCCTTCCATATTTTTATATCCCTTACTGAGCTTTTTATGCTCACACCAAGTTTTTGAAATGTTTTCCACATGACTGAAAGGTGAATAGGGTCAAGGATGGGATCACAGAAAGACATGATATCTAAAACATGGAACTTGACATGTTTATTTTTAAGAGTTTTTATTTTATGAAAAAAATGGAAACTGAGTAGAAGTTCCTACCTTGGAATCTTGTTAGATGTAATAGTTATGTCCTAATTCTCTAAAACTCTAAACTTGAAAAGATCCTCAATGTGAATTATTCCTTTAATTCAGTATTATGTAATGTTTTAAGGCTGGTTCTTTATATTTGGTATCAGAGATCAGTTTAGATAACTTTTGAGGATAGAGTGTTATTTAAGCATAAGTGACAAGTTTTGGAAAACCACAATTGTTAGTATATTCGATGGAGTCATTGGTTTTTTTATAAAGATGGAATGAGTTTGAGATAACATGGATATGTATATATTCTTTTTTATCTTCCTCATTATTATATTATGATTCTAATGATATTCTAACACTAGAATTTTTGGTTTTAGTAAATGGATGGATCTAGCAGGCACCAAAGTAACAGTGGATGTGAAAAAAACTATGACAGTTTCCTGAAAGAACCACTGAATGATATGGGAGATGCAATGAGAACTCTTGTGGTAATTCTCAACCAAATATCAGGAGTCATGATTAACCACTTGAACCTTGGTGAGTTCTCTAATGAATCATGTATGAGATAACCAACTCGATGTGGATGTTCAGGTAATAATTATAAAGGTAACCATTAGGGTTTATAAGATCCTTACTTTTGAGGTAATTATGGGTTACTATATGTTAGGATGGAAAATGAAATGCATGAGATAAAATTGAGGTTAAATTATATTATGGTTATTTTTGATGATTTTATCTGTTTTTGTTGAATTTTCTATGAATTATATGGTTTTTGAAAAAAGGACAACACGTAGACCGTGTGACAACCTGTCACGTTAGACAAAGCTGTGTGAATCAAACCCTCAACCAAACCGCGACTAGTATTTATCACCAACCACTGGACTAAGTGAAGTCCCTGGTTTGTATGACAAATTATTTTTAGTTAGATGATCTTATGAATTAGGAATAAGTTTATTTTGGGTTATCTATGGAAATGATTATCCTATCATGGAGGATATGTGACTAGGTTAGTTACTTTTCAGTATGATACTTTAAGAGTATCTGATGTTATTGGGAGATAAATGTTAAGATTTATCTTGGAAGACTATGTGATTAAATCCTTCAAAGATTTTTGTTTAATTATTAGTTTGGATTATTTGAAGAATTTTATGATAGCTGTTTATTGAATGGTCTTTGATAAACATTGGGTTCTGTTGGACAAATTTTGGAGATTAAGAGTTTTATTTCTTTTTATAAAGGATTTTATTTTTTGGGTATTATCTGATCTTGTACTAACTATTTTTTGTTTTTGAAAAGGTCTAAAGACATGTAAAATATATAGTTCATCTTTTATGGGTTAGGTGATTCTATAGAAGTTGATTATAGAGATCTTAATATAAACTAGTAATCCTGAACTACTCATCGTTTGGAGAAAATATGTGTTTGTGTTAGAAAACTAATAAAAGATGAAAGTCTACATGACAGGTGAGTATGTTTCCTTATGATATAGTTAAGATCATAAATAAACTCTTCTATGAAAAGTAAAATAAAACAAAAATTTAGTCTATTAACGTTTCCTACTGGGGAATCAAATAACGTTTAACTAATCATAAGTTTGTGATTTTCTTGGTGTTAACTTTCTCCTAATCATGTTTTATATCTCTCTCCATCAGAACATAACCCTTTGTTTTCTCCTCCATATCCATGATTTCATGGAATCCTAGTATGTGTTAACTCGGGTGACCTTTGTACTTCTCTTTCATACATTTAAATTCATAGTTTAATTGACTCCTTTTTTGATGTGGGGCTTTCAATGAAATTTCCAAGCCCAATTTTAAAACTGAGAGGACACAATTCCCAAAAGGAGGGAAGGATGTAACATCCCAGGTAAATAAATAATATGACATATTCATATTTATTAATATTTTGGAATAAAATATCAATATTATTTCAATGGGAATGCTATGTTCAATGGCGTACCCAATACACAATAATGAGTTTCTTTGAAATCTTACGTTGCACACTAATAATATAATAATGGTAGTTAATGCCTAGACATTGTAATGGAAGGAATGAACAGAACTAACAACCAAATTATTATATATTCTTGTCAAATATTTTTTCATTTATCTGATAAATGTTAGAGGCTTGAAAATCAAATGAATCCAATTTTAAGAATAAATCGTCTAATATTCTTTAAAAGTTTAATTAACCACCTTCTGACGGTGAACCATTTTGAAATATATTTTTAAAAATTTTATATGTTATATTTGAAAAAATAAATTCCTTCTTTAAAATAAAGACATCAAAATTTACGTTGTGAAATTTTTTGTTATTTTTCCGACAAAGGTCATTTTTTTAATAGTGAAAATGTTGTATTTTAATTCAAAACCTCCTTTTACTCTAATTTATTAATATTGTCAAATTATCATTTTAATTGGTTTTAAAGTTTAATTAAAATATATTTTTACCATTTAATCCAATGGTTGTTATTTGAATTAATTTCACATTGAAATTGGAAATAAACAAGTGTCAATCTTTTAATAGGTATTGTTTCTCAAAAACATGCTATTTGTTTTGACATCAGGAATTGATTATATATTAATTAATGCAACTTATATATTTTTAAATTGGTAAAATTGATATCATTTTTTAATTTGTAATATCAAATATAGCTTATGGTGAGTTTTTGGTATTTTTCTGACAAATATTCATTTTCAGGGAATAGTGAAAAATACTGCATTTTAATTCAAAACTACCATTTCATCCAATTTATTTATGTAGTTAGATTGTAATTTTAATTTGTTTTAAGCTGTAATTTAATTATTTTTTAATCATTTCATACAATTTTTCTCATTTAATGTAATTTCTCTTTTAAATTGGATGTAAAAACAAATCGATCTTTTGATAGATTTTACATCTTAAAAACACGTCTTTGGTTTTGACAACAGAAATTATTTTAAATTAATTACTGAAATTTTATTATTTGGAATTTGATAAAATTGATTCAATATTAGGAATCATAATTTCCAAATTATATATTAAATACTCTTTTGCTTTTTTGACATTATGAATAGTAACGACGGTAATTTTCTTTAATTATCGTGTTTAATTAGTAATCGAGTAGTTAAGGGTAATAAAATAAAGTCATAAAAAATCATAATGACCCTAACATGTGTCCTAATTCTATTGGTGGTTTCATGTCCAGCCATTGGATGCCTTCTTCCAACATTGGGACACCATGGAATCACATTAGTGTGATAGTGACCTTTTATCATATTTTTTTAACGAAAGGAAAATGCAACCAAAGTATGTATCACCTAAGTAAAATAATTTTAATTTTGTTTAAATAAAAGATATCCTTGACTATAAACATTATTTGAAAAGGTAAAAATATTTCCTACATTATGGTAATTTATTTTATAATTTTTAGAAATACAATAAAATAAATTTATTAATGACATCGTCATGATGCAGTGATTACATCATTAATGAACGATTTAAATAAAATGAGAAGATAAGGTAAAATATTAAATATACACATGTCAAAAACCTATTGGATGGGTGGATTTCGAAACCATATCACCTGATCCTCGAAATATATAATTTTGTGACATTTAATATCCGAAAATAATTTTATAAATAAAGTAACTTTTCAAGACTTTCCAAAAATGTCCCTCCTCCCTCTTATAAAAGTCCCTAACCTCTACCCCCTTACCCACACCTCTCAAGCCTTTGGATAGACCAAAAACTGCTCATTTTATCTATCCACGTAACTCTCTTCATCATAGAAGTTTTACCTTAGGTAGAAAGATCGTTAAAGAACCATTTTTCTTCCAACACAGGGGAGTTACCCGAGTTAAAGGTAATGTCTTTTCTTATGTTCTTTTGTTTTATTTTGCATCTCCAACTCCTTAAACACTTTTTATTCATTTTATTTGTAACAACATAAGTATCCTAATTTTTCTACAATGTTTTTATGAAAAGGATTCTAGCTACACTTACACACACCTCCGTATAATGGTTAAAGAACATATTGTTTCCATGGACAGCGAATTACTGCCTCACGAAACGATGATAGTTCTATCTTCTCCTACCACCTCACATAGTGGCCATTATGAGGAAACTGTATTTATTTAGGATATATATTATATTTATTTCCTCTCTATTCTTCTGAATTTCACTTTTAAATCATACCTTTATGCATTGCATGTTATGCAAATCGCGATAATTTCATTTGAGGAAAAGTGGACTACCACCCCCTCAAGCGATGTGACTTGTTCATGAAATAAATGGAAAGTATAAAGAATAAAATTAATGAAATTATGTGACCTATATAACATATATATTATACTGGAATTATAATATATATATCTCTCATTTAGTATTATTTCCATTAATGTTACAAAGAAATGAAAGTAGCGTTCATGCGTACGTATGGCCTACCGTCTCCTTGAACGGTGTATTTCCTTTTTTATCTCAAAATGTTACGGAATAGTATAAAATTAATATATACTGGATATATATGATATTTAAATCATTAATTACATTCTGGAGATGATGTACTTATAACTACATGGGAAATTCGTTTCAAACAAGTTTATTTTTTACTCATATACTGAACATCGACAAAAACATCTGATATGAACTAACATAATTAACTAATTATTATAACATTAAAATATGTGATATGAATTGAATTATAATATATAAATTAGGTCCTTAATCAATTATTAATTGAACAATGTTTATTATTGTGAAATATAATGAAACGAACAAGACAAGTTGTACTTGAGGTAAGGGATCCAACCTCTCTCTTTCTTTTTAAGTACTCTCTTTTATGTCACTTCATTTAAGCTCCTATTTCTTATGTTAGGGGATGTTATCATATATTCCTATTACATTCATTTTTATGTTCATACAATGAGAGACCGTAATTGATATCTTCAATCAATTTTTGGAAGATTTGTGTGGCGTCGTTTGGCTGCTTAATTTTCATAAGGGGATATCTTATCTCACCTTTAATCCTATGAGATCTCCATTGTTCACAAATTATTTATTGCATGTGGTGTATTGTTTTATTACATATGATATATATTATCATGATTCTATTCATGGTATCTTGTGATTCATAATGTTTTTTTATCTTTTGGTCATACGACCCAATTGACTACAAAGAGGTATGGGGTTTTTAACTTAGTTGTTGTTCCTGTGAGATTCATACTACATTTCCCACTATTTCCTTTTGTGTGGTGTATGTAATGTCCATTACTGTATTCATTGTGTAATATATTTTAATTTTTCAGTATTTACATCTTCGTTGTATGACCCTTATTTCATGGGGTGTACGTTTCGAAGGTTACCCAAATCGTTAAGGGAACCTTTCACCCTCGTCTTTTTAAAAGACTTCTTTTTGTTAGGTATTTTAATTTACATCTTCTTATGTTGGGATATGTTCTTATATATCCTTATTGCTGTAAAATATTTGTCCAAGTGATGAGATACCATTTTTATCTCTCATCGTCTCATTTTATGAATTTTAAAATGATGTGGTTAGGCAGTCGAATTTCTGTAAGGGAACATCTTAACCAAATTTAAATTCATTGGGTCAAACCTCTACTTCAGGATTATGTTGTACTATGAATATGTGTGGATGCCCTCCGATTGTGTTACACTTAATATACTCTTATTTTAGGTGTATTTATATTTTCCACACATAATCATGTAATTGATTTATCCTTAATCTAAGGATACTGACTCTGTATGGGACTTCATCTCAATCTCTATTCATTGAGGCATATTTTGTTTTATACACAACATTATTTTATACGGTTTATAAAACCCTTTGACGTTTACTTTTATTAAAAAAGTAAATATTTTATCTATGAAGTTTTTTATTAAATGACAAAAATTATGTTTTTTAACGTACGCCGTGACAACGACCTTTCCAGCACCGTGACTATTATTTGATCTTTGGCTTACTTAACAAGCCTTACTGTTTTTAATAGGAAAATAAATTCCATATACTCTTTTATGTATTTTGGTATTTAAAATGGTTTTTATAATTTTTTTATTATATCAATGTGTTTTATTAATATCTTTTTATTGAAATATGGAAATGTTATGTTTCCTTTATGCATGTTTTATGTGATATGATTATGTTATAGTTATTGGGCATTGTTTATGAAGACGAGTGTTTCCATGATAAACTAAGGGTAGGTGACCCCGATATAGCTCTCCAATTCATTGGGTAAGGAAAAGGAGTTAAACCCTAATGTTTCTCCAAATAGATTTATAGAATATACTATGGTGGGTATTCCAAACGTAACCATGAGGGTTACTCCCTACGTAAGAATGTTATGAATTCCTCAAGTTACATTTATGTATTGTGATTTCAATGAGTGATTCATAAATTTTATGATTTCATGAGGTATGTTAAAGTGATTATGTTTTATGAGTAAAGTATGATTTCAATGAATCTTATATATACATGGACTAATGTTTTTTTTCAGTATTTTTATATCCCTTACTGATCTTTTTATGCTCACCCCACGTTTTGAAATTTTTTCCACAAAAATGAAAGGTGAATAGGGTCAAGGATGGGATCAATGAAATACATGCTATCGAAAACATGGAACTAGACATGTTTCTTTTGAAGAGTTTTTATTTTATGAAAAAATAGAAATTGAGTAGAAGTGCATACCTTGTAATCTTGTGAGATGTAATAGTTATGTCCTAATTCTGTAAAACTCTATACTTGAAAATATCCTCAATGTGAAATATTCATTTAAATCAAGATTATGTAATGATTTAAGGTTGGGTCCTTATACAATATGTAAGGGGAGTGAGATCCCATTAATAATGGAAGAGGAGAAACATTTTTTTTAAATACAAAAATATATTCAATAATCGGTGGTCACACTCACCTCATATCACTAAAAGAGTTATAAATAATTTAATTTTTGGTATATTTGGTCAATAGAAACCACCACCATATAAAATTCATCATTCATTTATCTAATTGTATAATCTTCGTGTTTTCTCACTTTTACGATTTTAATTTTTACCATGGTAACATGTTTTTTACCTTTGTAAATTATACATAAGACTAAAACAAAATATGAAATATTTGATAAGTTATAAATATTTATTATCAATATTTAAAACAAAATATATTAAATAAAAATCCACGGATTGTGGGAAATTATTTTTAACTCTAGCACAAATAATGCACAAAATCTAATTTTAACCTTAATATCATTAACAAGTTATTAACTCATTCCACTAAACATTATGTTATAAAATAAATTGAAAATAAATATATAATATAAAAAATTATGATTCCAAATAATAAATCCATTTTAAAAAATTCAATTCACATTAGTGTAACTGTTTAATTTAAAATAAATCGCATCGATGCAATAAGAAAGTAGGATTTTAAAGAGAAAATGTTCAAAAGTTTACTATGATTGAATATAAAAATTTAATTTTATAATGATTTAAATTATTTAAATTGAATATATATATATATATATATTAAGTAATGATAATTTAAATAAAATACATAATTTATCTTTATTAATAATTTATAGAAAAAATCATTGTTTAAATAAAATTTTTCATTTTCACCATTCATAATAAAAATGAACCGTTTTGGAAATATCAAAAAATTCACATTGTTATAATTTATAGATCATTATTTCAAAAATTTATTTTATTTTATCAATTAAAATTTCTATATTTGTTAAATATCAATTATAAATATAAATTGTGACCAAACTGTCATAAAAAATAGTTTTTCAGAAAACATTAATATTTATTTCAAATATTTCATACATTATATGAAATAAATATAGATTAATTTATTTTATTTTATACTTTATCAAACCATATAATTTTAATATTTCATTTATTTCAATTCATACACACCAATTTAATTGTTATGTTATAATGGATATGTTAAAAAAATTATTTTAATCGAGTTTAAGGTTTTGTTAAATCCCAATGTAGTGTTCCTTAAATGTTTTCATAGGGATTAAATAAATATATAATTATGTAATATTGTGTTAGGAAATCTTCTTGTATTTTTGTTTTATATCATACAAATAATCAATCATGATGTTCTAATATTTAAACTTGTTCACGTATCATATTATAAGAAATCTGAACCTCATGCCCCAACCAAGATCAATCAATTATTCTATGACTTGTTGAGGGGAAAACGTGCACTGTAACTAATATTTACACCCAAAACATTATTTTCATCAACTATTACATGTATATATTTATTTTAGTTTTAATTATTTCATTTTGGGTCCATCTTCTTAAATTTTTTGGAAATATGACTTATATATCATTCTGAATAGTTTACACACATTTTGGGAAAACTGTAAAACTTAATCATGCAAAGGATATAGTGAATAAAGTGCCTCATATAGGGTTGTAACATTGTTTTTTAAATTTGTCTTGATTTAACAATAGTTTCATTGAATGGATCATCGTCAGTGAAAACATTACTAAATGATGTTATTTTTACTAGTTCATTAAAAATTATTCTGTTACACATATTTCTTAGGTCATACTTCACTACATGGATGGTCTTCCCTAACCATAATTTTGAAAACCAATCATCATATATATCCCAAAATATTTTTCTTTAACCCCTGTGGGTTTAATCAAGTTTTTTACTTTTTATTTGAACATAGTTCTTTAAGGTAATATTTTCCCTATCTCATATTCTTCCTCCATTAATTATTATCACTACACTTATTTCCTTGATAAGTTATTTAGATGGGACTTATAAATACTATAAATTTAACTGATGTTTAATTGTTTTATGGTCCATTTTAACCTTGTAAGTATTTTACTTCCATTATATGGAGAATTAGCACCCAAAATAGTGATTCAGATGGATTTTATGTTTTTTAACTAATGTATCACTCAATAAACATAAAACTATAGTTTCCTGGAAATTTAAATAAACTTTTTAAAAAAATTTATGGATTGTATTTCACATTACTTATATTATATTCTATAATAATTCAAATTCCATGAATGTTTTTATTTAATAAAAAAAATTCTTTGGTCCCCCATGATTATAATTATTTTCCAATACTATGAACCCATTGTATCTAATTTAATTATAGCCTAGTAATTCATGTTTTTTTCTCTATCCCATGTTAGGTGTTGTTTTTATAACTAATTTAAAAGGGTTCTTTCTATTACTGTAGGTGTTATAAGGCTCTAACAAGTGTTATTGGAATATTATGGGTTTTGAGATTATTGGATGACATTGGTGTGTTTTGTTTTTTAAATATCATTTTTAATCATTGTTTTCCAAATGATGGTATTAAGGTCTTGTTGGAACATTACAACAATAATTTTCTTAAATATTAACCCTTCAAACATACCACTAGGTTATTGTAAAATGTTTATGGAAATTTTAATATTATATTGTAATGTAATGGATGTACTATTTTGTAGGGTTTTAATCCATTTTATTAATATTCACAAAAGGAGTTTCTCTGTGATGTGTGTATAGTGATAAGGGTAATATTTATTATTTATTAATATGAATATATAATATATGATAGTTTATTTAGATCACCTATTTTTTTATGTTACAAAAATATATGGGTAGCTAGGTGGGAAACATAGAAACACTTACTAAACTATAATTTGATTATTTCTCTAGTTAGTCTCGATATGATGTGAGTTTTCTTTTCATATGGATTGTATCCTTGGTGAAGCATAGTAGGGTAAAAATATAAGACATGGTAGACAAATTAATATATGAGGTCAGTTTCATTATATAACATTAATATTATAATTGTTATTGACCATTCACAAGTCTCTTAGGTTCACATGATGATTATATTGTATTACACTAATTTCTGTGTGTTTATTGATATTCTGAATTGGTTAAAATTTTTATCCTTAAATTTGATAATAAAATTATATGTTTTAATCTCCCTTTCTATTCAACTTCAAAGATATGTTATGAAAATCATTTTACATCAACCTATATTTTTCTAAAAATGGTTTTGATGGGTTGTTTTACTCTAAAATAGTTATTCTCTCATTTATGTATGATTTTATAAATGAATGTTAGTGGTGAATTTATTTTTAAAATATTGATGACAACCAAATTTCTATATAATTTTAAAACTATATTGAAATTTTTTATTTTTATTTATTTTTTGTTGGGTGTGTGGAGGATACAAAAATGGTACATTTCCCATTCATGTCATATTTTAGGATTAAGATGTCCCACTTGGTTATAGTGTGTGATATTGGATCTAGTATTGGTTTTATTATAGAATTATCTGGAATTGAATCACTTACAAATGGATATGGTCACTTGTGGAATTTTTTCCTTCTCTAAATATTTTTATCATGGTGTAGATGTCCCCTCAAATTTATATTTTCATTCAACACCTCGTATTGGTTTTTTGTTATGTATTGTCACATGACATTGATTCATGATTTTGTTTTTATTTATTGGGTTTTATTTATAATCATGGGATATATTTATATATTTATTTTAACATTATTATTTTCTTCTTTAGTATAAATTTATATACATAAATTTTCTTGTTATACAATGTAGAAAATGACCCATCTAGATTTCTAACAATGAATCCCTTTTTGATTATTTTTTTATTTGATTAATGAATTCATGGGTGGATTATGTTTTCATCCCTAGGACTATTGGTATATCCATGGTGATTGGGAACACCCATCGGGCCATGTCATGGGTTGACATGGGGATGTGGTTGAATGGATGACTGGGTTGGTTTATAAAATATTTCACGTATATATAACTATTTAATTTATTTTCAATTAATGTTGAGAATATAATAGTTGAATAAAACATGTTAACATAGATGAATAATGGTATTTCAAACACATAAAAATGTTATATTGAAGATCCCATTAGATTTTTTAATTTTTTCCACTAGGAAGGTTCATATATTGAAAGGAATCTATGAATATATACTTGATAATTGTGGAATATATGTTGAGGTTTCATTCAAACAATGATGAGAATAGGATTAAAGTAGATCGAAAAAGTGATTTTTTACATCATAATTTGAAATGTGAGGTAAAATTATTTTATAAAGCCAATTACTATATAAATTCTAGTACAAACACTCATCAATGTTTATTTAGGTTTTATTCTTCATATAAAACTATTATAATTATTTATGAACTAAAGTAATTGGTTTATTATCGTTGATAATTTGTTTTGACTAATATCTCTAAAGGGTTGGTTTACGATCTATTATTAAATAAAGATAAACGAATTGTATTTTGAAGGATTTATAAATAAAAGGAATATCAATTATTTGTTGTGTTGATGAATTTTATAAGACCTTGACATTATTTTTTGACGAATCAGAATACATGAGAAATACCAAAGATGAATTAGAACTATTCATAATTTATTTTAGTGAACTATTAAATCTAAATTTGAACCAAAATTAGATTAAGTATTATATTCATAAGAGACTCCATAGGATTTAAAGCATTTAATTATAATTTCATAATTATATATATTAATTTATAAATAGTAACATCATTGTTTGTAATATTTCATAAAATCATTGAAAGAATAAATGGTGTGTGGGGAAGGGTTAGTGAAGAAATATAGAAGGGTTATATATTGATATTAGTAGTGTTAGATAATTGACTTTAAAAGTAAATGGGTTGTTTGGAAGAGTTTTCAGAGACTACAGTGTAGTACTTTCATACATTTGAAGATTATCGTTAGATTTTAAAAGAATAATTTGCTTCATGAATTTGATATATTTCTGAATGTATAAAATTTTAACGATAATTGAATTAAATATATAACACAAGAACTAATGTAATTCTAATTAATATTTAATCCTGTGATTTTTTGATTTGGAATTCTTGGATAAAATTATAAAAACATCCTTGAAATGAATGTGATTCAAGATAAATTAAAGAAGTAAAAACCATGAAAGAAGATGGGGTTTGAGAAGAGTTTTATGCCACATGAGAAGGTTCTACAACACAAAGTATGTATCCATGCATACATGGATGGGAATTCATCATTATTATAATCTATAAGATTTATGGTGTAAATGAATAAATATTTTTTAATTTTCATACATATGGGAAACAAGGCATTTCATAAGGGTAATTAAAAAAATGACACTTACAGATTGGAATTTATTTCCCAATGAGAAGTTATTGAAAAAAAATTAACGATTTTTTATAATTCATTATCAAAATAATAGTCACATAATATTTAATGAATATATAAATCCCTAAAATATTCATATAAGGAGATAGACCATCAGAGACAATGACTCTAAATAAACAAAATAAAATTTTTGTGTATTAATGAATAAGATACTAAAATAATCAATGAAACCATGTACATTTAAAAATAAAGAGGTTTAATGAAATATTTTCATTGTTTTCTAAATCTAAAGAGAATATGTGAATTTAAAACCTATTATTACTACCATAGATATTATAATATCAGTACTAGTAGAATGATGTCATGTCCAGTGATAATTTGGAATTCCATGTTAAAAGGGCTCAATAGATATCAAGGTAAACTCCCATTAAACTAGGATAAAAGATTAATCAAAGACCTACTAAATTAATATGTTTAGGAGGACCCATCAAATTACTATAAAGATGTATAATAAATAACCAATTATGAATAAATTATGAGTCTTTGAATAGACTACATCAATTTATTAATATTGTTTAATAAACCCCTCAAGTAAAATCTATTTCTATAACTATATACATGGTATTTTAGGATGTTATCTTCCAATACTTTCAATAGATAACTTATAATTTTACTCAGTTATTTATTGTGGAGAAACTAGGTGCCATAACTAAACCAAAACATCTAATGGTGTAAGTATTAATTTTGAAGCATATAAATCCACATATTCTTTCATTTATTAAATCTAATTGCATACACGATATGTTCAGATTTAAATAATGATCAGATATAGATATCAAAGATATATAGGTTAATTGAAATATAAGTAATAATAAAAATATATGGGATCCCCAATTCACCCCATCATCCACCTAGGGATCTCAAGGGACTAGGGCACTATAGTTTTGGTCGTGTTTATAGTATATTTAATATCATTTATTTTTATTCTAAATAATAATGAAAAATATATTGTTTTATTTGAATTATATTAGATTATATATGGGATTTCATTCGAGGATTAGAAGTAATATATTGAAGCCTTAAAGAAGGAACATTTTTTATTTATAATTGGGAAGTACATGTATCAAATGACATAAATTTGGAACTCTCTATAAGACAGATGAGGGATATTCTCGAATCATACACATGTAGACATGAATATAGTTGGGTAGGAAATTTTTTTCAGTAATTAATATATAGAAATATTACTATTTTTTGTTTCCTAGTTTAATTAAAATATATTTTACATTATTGATTATTATTATGAGTATTAAAATCATATTTTCACAAGTATGAATATGTAATTTTCATACCTATTTATAAATTTATATAGATCATTACATCTTTAATAACTATAATGTGTTTAATGTGTCATATTTATTAATATAAATTATTTAATTTATTTTTGTTAAAGCATTTATGGTTCACAATTTAATGTATTTTATATAGATCCAATATGGTTACATAATGGGTACTGTATATTAACACACACTACATGTTAACATAAGAAAAAAATGAAACATTACTTATGAAAATATTATGTAATTAAGGGGTCCCTATAATGATTATATTGTGTTCTCAACAATTATTTTAAAGAATAAAGGATATGGTATAATATAATTTATTATTTAAATTACAATATTAATCTTATATTAAAATAATAAAATAATAATTGATATGATGTATGTATAAGTTAACAATTGAATTTTCCAATGCAGTTCTATTGTAATTAGTTTGTTTATCTTTATTTTTAAACATATTATGTCTAGATGATATAATTTAGTAAAATAATTGACATGAATATTTTATAATTTAAATAACAAAATCTAATTACACCATTTTTTATAGACCTTTTAAATCTATTACAAACTAATGTTGGATAGGAAATAATTATTGGTGTTTTAAAATATCAATTTTTAGAAACAAGTATGGTTATCTAGTTTGGGAAATTTTAAAATGGTATCATGATTTTTTATATAATTGAATTAATCGAATTTGTAGATACATTATATTTGTAACATTATATGTATCATATAAATTCCTATAACTATTTATTTATAGAAAAATCACATAATAATTTGGAATTACAAGGTATATATTATATCAATCAACCTTTGTCAGGGTTATTCCTCATTTTATTTCGTAAATGTATTTGGTCTTATACATAAATAGCAAACACAATCAATAATATTTTGTGTCACATTCATAATTTTTTATATGATCAATTAGTATATGTAAATTAATATTTTATTTTTCGGTATTAAGATAATTTTTTGGATAAATTTTGTAAATAATATATTAAATGGAATTGATAATATTTTTAAAAAATTGACTAAAATAAATAAAAATCTATTTAATTTTGTAATAATATCAATATAATACATTGTTTTTAGTTTATTTCTTATGATATATACTTTGTTTGTACATAATGAAAATTTTTATATGTGATAAATTGGTCTTCACATTATATCTATAGTTATTTTTAAACAAATTTTTTTTAACATTTCAAATATTTGATTTATAAAAATCTTATAAATGGTTTAGTTTCAAAATAAAATATCAAAAATTCCATTATTCAAAAAACTTATATACATTTGTTATGTATGATTAAATATGTCCTAGAAATTATGTGATGTATTTTTTAAAATAATGCAATGATATTAATAGTGTGAACACATTATTTGGTATTTAATTTACAAATATTGCATAAAAATTATTAACATTCATTTATACTTGGAATTTTTAAAGGGAATAAGATAATTTATTAATTAACATATTTTAATGTTGTTTAATTGGGTGTTATAATGTATTGGGATTTTGGGACATGATACTTATTTTATTGATTATGTTATTGAATGTTAATCTAATTTCTCTATTGGTTAATATTAATTTCATATGAAAGTATAAAATTTTATTTCGTTATAATGTATTTTTTTAGAATTTTTTAATAAATAAGTTTTTTAATATAAAATTTTTTATTTGGATTATACCATTATGTATATATATATATATATATGTCTGTGTGTGTATATTATTTAATGTTTCTTATGGAAAATTTCCATGATTGATGTTAATTTTGAGTGAAAGGTGGTGTATAATTCATTTTTGTTCATTATTATAATTTAAAAATGCTATATTTTGGAAGGGTTAAATATTAATAGGAATTATTTTTTATTTTAAATTATTTTTTATAATTTAATATTTTTTTGAAGTTATAAACATATTTTGTTTTTTGAAAAAAGTATTTTGAATTATGAAGGGGCCTTGATAACTACATGATTTATTTAATTTAGTTTATGAATGTAACAGCATAGACTCTTATAATACAGATCATGTTTATATTATTATTATATATGTAATGACCCGTAAAATTCAATGAAAGTTTTTTCTTAATATTCATTGGAGTTTTACAAGAACGCAGTTTCTGACGGCACCTGATTCCGAGGCCTGGTGTGCCTGGGATCAATTTCCGAAGTTTAGCTCGGGTACGTTCAGTGATCGAACGAGCGGGTTTTTCTAACTTTTGAACAGGTGCTCGGAATTAAATTCCGAGGGCACCAATGGAATCGCGGCGCCAGTATTTTTTTAGAAATTCCTTTTCTGGATTTGCATTTTCTTGGGTGTGGTTTTTAATTTTTGGGGTTACGTTAAGAAATAAAATAAAGGTGACAAGACACTTTATTTTATTTCACTTAAAGCCACTTAAGCTATGTTAAGTGGATAAGGTGGAACCCACAATATCCTACCCACTTGGTAGGATATTTTTGAGGTGGGGCCCGCATGAGCCCCGCCGTTTCTTTCCCTCTAAGTAACGCACCCGCAAACCCCCTCTTTAATGAAAGTCAACAGTGCATTTTTTCTGGTTAAGAAACGCCCCATTAAATTGGGCAGTTAAATTGATAAAATTAATTCTTTGAATTAATTGTTCGTTTCTAGTCTTTTGAATTTCAAAAGCTTAGGTTGATAATAAAATAAGTTTTGGACTTATTTTATTATGGTTGAGGGGTTGCTTGTTGAGAGGATTTGGAAAAAACTCTAAGACTTGAAGATCTTCATCCTCCTTCGCTGAAAAACGCGAAGAACGCGAAGAACACATCGTCGCTGACGAAGAATGTTGGCCTCTGACGAAGGGAGACGAAGAATGCCGAACCCTCGGAGATCGAAGACGCGACGCCGTGTACTGCGACGCGACGATTCTTCTTCCGCGGGGACCCTCTTCTTCCGCGGCGGTTAATTCCGCAACGAACGCCCGTTCGTCGATAGTGTTGAGGTAGGGGTTTATTTTTCTTGTCATTACTTCCGTCGCTTCTCCTTTCTTGAACCGCCTGTGATCGTGATAATGGGAGGAGGTCGGACCGCACGAACAAGGACGACACTCCTCCCCTTTTTTGGTTTTTGGTATTGTTGCGGCAAGCACGGCAACGCGGTGCTGAAGCACCGCGCGGAATTTTGGATAAGGAAATGGGGAGGAGCACGGCGTCATCGCGCCGCGCCGTTGAAGACGAACCAAGACGCGGCACCGTCGCGCCACACCGTTGAAAACGAACCAAAGATGCGGCGTCGTCACACCGCATCGGAGAACCACTAAAGCACCGTGGTCGGAGTGGGGCCCCGACAGAGGGGAGCGGTGCCCTCGCGCCGCAACGGACGAACCAAGGTCGCGGCCGGTTCCGAGCCGCAGCGGAACAGCGGAACCGGCAGCCAGTAACGGGCTGCCGGCGTCGGAGCAATGGGACTGGCCTTGCCGGTCACGTGGCGGCAGAAGCCGGCCGGCTGGAGCGGGCCGGCCAGACATTGGAGGAACTAGGGGTTCGAAACCCCCGGCTCACCGAAAAAGGGGCCCCATTAAGGGGTCGTGGTTAAAATCACGCGGGGGCAGTGCTCCTGCCACGAATGGTTCGGCCTTTCGGCTTAACCCATGGCCAACATGCCCAGAACGCCGTGCCCAGGCCAGGCCGGGCCGCGCTGACCCTGGGGGTATCGGGCCGGGTCAGACGAGGCCCGAACCCCCTAATACCGTACCTTATTCGATCTGTTGCCCATAACATTAGCTATGTGTCTCCGATCGACGCACCGTCAGTTGCTATGCGATCCTTGGATCGAGTTGGTCGTTTCGGTATATTACACTCAGGGTTTTGGAGAAGCTTGGGTTCGGGCGGGTTGGTTCGTACACGAAACCAACCGGGACCTCGGAGCCGAAATGCTCATATCTTGAGCTCCGGACGACTGATTGACGTTTCGTCGACTTTTATGGATTCCTATTAGTGAGACGGATCTTTTGGCTTACTCCGCCCAAGGATTGGACACCATCGGAGTGCGGTCGGGTTGGTTCGATCACGAAACCAACCAGACCCCTGGAACAAAAAAGCCAATAACTCACAGACCGGGCGTCCGATTGACGCGCCGTCTGTCTTGTTGTTTTCCTCTTGATGAGACGGAACATTTGGCATACTTCACCTTAGTTTTGGATGCATTTGGGGTATGGACGGGTTGGATTATACCCGAAATCCAACCATCCCCATGGAACGGAAAAGCTGATAACTTTCAGACTGGACGTCCGTTTAACGAACCGTCACCGCCGTAGGTGAACACGTTGAGAACGGTCCCTATGATTATACATATGTGAGATTGGGGTAATGTTGAGATACAGTCGGGTTGGATCTTACATGAAACCAACCGAGCCCCTAGGATAAAAAGGCAAATAACTCACAGACCGGGCGTCTGATTGACGCGCCATCTGCAGCGTTAAGACCCCTATGACGAGGCGGTCCTTAAAGATACTTCTTCGTGGGACTTTGTGATACTTGTAGTATTGAAAAATAGCTCGTGGAGCGGACCCTCTCGGAGACGAACGTGCGGAGTGCGGAGTACGGAGACCGTGTAGCCAGCTGAGACCCGACGACTGCTTGACCGATCGACTCGGTGTGTTTTGGATAGCCCAGTGGGGAGCGTTTGGCTGTATCGACAGACCCAAGGAAGAGGATCTCTAGGTTGTAGCTTCAGACTCGTGGTACTCAACAGAAGGATTACCTCTAGAGGCTATGAGGGGGAGCGCTTGGTTGTAGCGGCAGACCCATGGCGGAGGAGCGCTTGGTTATAGCAGCAAACCCGCAGTATTCAACAAAAGGAGTACCTTGGGAGACAATGAGGGGTAGCGCTTGGTTGTAGCAGCAGACCCAAGGTGTAAAGTGCTTGGTTGTAGCAGCAGGCCCACATTACTCGATAGGAGGAGTACCTCAGCTGTCTTAGGTTAGTGAGAAGTACCTCGAAGTTGTGACAGGACCACTGTACACACCAGAGACGAGGCTCTTCAGCAGTTACAGTTTCGATAATGAAAATCCTGTGTGGGTCAGTGCTCATCGGTCCTATGTGGGCCAGCGCCTACAGATCCTATGTGCGTCCGATCCTGTGTGGGTCATTATGGGGGTTAGTACCTATCGATCCTTTGTGGGTCCGACGACTTAGATGAATCAGTGGCAATATCTGATCATCTTTATCGTCATACGAAGAAGTGTACCTGTGTGAGCTGAATCCTGTATTGCTTTCATTTGTGGATTTTGTTGTGATATCCTATGTGGATTACGTTTTTCTTTCCTGTGTGGATTGGGTTGTTTTGTCTTTTGTGGACTGGGTTGTACTTGAGCTCTAATGTTTGAGCCGAAATGGAATTGATGACATAGGTATATGTATGGGAATAAACCTAAGTGGTGTTGGATTTTACTTCTTCATTGCATCATTCCTTTTTGGATTATCCTTTTTGGATTCAGGGAGACCTTTAGGGGTCTCAGGGTCCCTACTGAGTAGCTTACACTCACCCCTATATGGGCTATGCCTGCACTACATTGTGTTGTATGCAGATGACGGACATCGCTGATCGTGGTAGAGGAACGAGGAGAATGTCGGTACCCAGAGGTGGACCACTGGGTGGGACATACACAGAGTGGATGGATGGACTCGTAGAGCTGCGGAGGCTATCTGTACCCACCCATCAGGTGGGAGTTATAGTGGACGGCTTGAGGCTGCGGCATACTTTCAGTTGTTGTTTTCCTTTTCAAGTTATACTTTACTTTCAGTTTGGGTTTGTATTCTGGCCCACTTACTTTTCTGCACTTACTGTTGTACTCAGCTTTTACCTAGTGTTTACTTCTTCTTGCTTGCTCTGTGGAATATTTTTTACATTACAAAGGCAATGCCTTCCCTTTTACCGGGATTTAAGCCTAGGTGCTAGTCGCCATCCCCTGGCTTATGGAAGGCGGGCTTGGGGTAGTCACGGAATGGGCCCCGAGGACGGGTCGTGACAAAATGGTATCAAAGGAATTAAGTTCTACCGCAGAATTCAGGACTCTGTTCTTTTTCTATGTCAATTAATAGTGTTAAGATTATTGAGTGAGGTTATCAGTCCAGGGAGTCTAGTGTTGATGCGGCGGCCGACGTATCTGTACACCAGGACCCTGACTTCTGATTTCTGACTTAATGCACAAAAAAATTGATTGCATGTGTGTTTTAAGTTTTCTTTGTGATTACTTTGTGTCAGCTCACCAGGTATATTTTTCTGACTGTGGCGCACCTGTTTCCTTTTCAGGATGGCCCCACGACGATAGCCAGCTAGGGTTCCGAGAGCTGTGTGTGACAACAGCCCACCAAGCGACGAGGCCTCAGTAGAGGTCCCTCGGACAGCTGGGGCACCGGCGGTACCGCTACCTGCCGAGCCACCGATGCTACCAGCCCCAGCCACTGACGATGCATGTCGCCTTAGATCACTTCATGAGTTTCAGCGATAGCGACCTCCTAGGATCCATGAGGAGAAGGACCCTCAGGCCGCAGAGGACTGGGTGGAGGCAGTTGTCCGAGTTTTCCGTTTGGTAGACACACTATCTGACCTTATGGTGGTCCTTTCAGCGAGCCTCCTACACGCGGCAGTAGGGAGATGGTGGAGCTTGATGCTCTAGGTTCACTACAAGGCATCTCTCCTTTGGACGGACTTTGAGAGCCTTTTTCGCTCAGAGTTCGTCTCGGCCACCCTCCGAGCGGTGCGCATCTAGGAGCTTCTATAACTGCACAGGGCAGCACGAAAGTAGCCCTATACGTGGTGAGGTTTACCGATCTCTCGCTCTATTCAACGGACATGGTACGGGACCCATTCTTCAGGGCCCGAACCTTCGAGCAGGGGATCAAGCGAGAAATCAGAGCTTCAGTTGTTTCTCACAGCATTCCAACATAGGTAGGCGTGTTGGAGAGAGCCCTCTTAGTGGAGAGTTTCCTCACTGGGTAGTCTCCAGCAGTATGACCCACCACTAAACGGCATGCAGAAGAGTCTTCTACAGCAGGCCGTAGACAAATGATGTAGTGGTCTAAGAGGACTAGACCTATAGGTGGTCGATCGCATGACATCGGATCGTTTGTGCGAGGCACCCGGGGTGGAGAACGACTTACCATGCGTGAGTAGTGTTACCCCTGTGGCGGGGTTGGTCACATGGATTGTGACTATCCGACCCGCCATAAAGATGACCAGTAGATGAACAAAGGTCCTCCAGGGCAGAGGCAGAGGTTCGATCGAGGCGGACCGCATGGAGCAGGAGACCGTGGCAGGGGAGCTGGCCCTGTAGGTGGAGGTGGACGACTTTTCGAGGTGTTTCCACCACCACCACCAGGAGGTCCACCCCGACCGTAGGGAATATGTAGACGTGGGAGAGCTCAGATGCAGGCACCGGAGGCCTATGATCATGGAGCTCTAGGAGAATATGGACATGAGCGGGACTAGCTCTAGACCTGGAGACTTTTGTTCATGTTGCTTCTAGCTGTGTTGATGTTTGTTTGTTGTTTCTTTCTGTATTTTTACTTTGAGCTACAGTAATACAAGTCACCTTTCTTGTGGCGTTTACCTTCCTTTCCACTCTTTTGGTTGTTACTAAGAGGTTCCAATTTAAAAAAAATCGTTGACTTGACCCTCACTTAAAATACCTACTGGGGGAGACCCAGTGACCACACACTGATGGCGACAGTGTGACTCAACCCTTGGAGGTGAGAGTAACGGTTGGATCTCCTGGTAGTTGCGTCGAGGCCTTATGACGTCATCCTTGGTATGGATTTGTATCATCCATGTCAGGATTGACTGTATTAGGTGAAGAACGTTGTTCATCTAAGGGGCGTAGACCACTAAAGTTCAAGGTTGGTGACCATGTTTCCCTATGGGTCTCACCTCGACGTGAGTTACAGAGATGTGTCTGAGGTGACAAGTTACCTCCGAGGTTCAAGGGACCTTTCTTGGACCTCAGTAGGGTTGGATAGATGGCTTATCGCCTGGCTTACCACCTCAGTTGCACCGGGTGCATGACGTCTTCCACGTATCTCAACTGAGGAGATACGTGCACGACCCGATTCATATAATTGACCTTGGGAAGCTGGACGTTGATGATGGGGAGACTATTGCGGAGGTCCCGGTGGAGATTGAGGATCGACAGGAGTGGGTACTACGTGGACGGTCGATTCCTATAGTACGCATCAGATGGCAGCACGGGGACCTCCAAGAGAGCACTTGGGAGCAAAGGGCTCAGATGCGTTCTCAATACCAACTTTTGTTTCCCTAGTTTTTGTTGTATCTTTACGGGGACGTAGAGTCCTGAGTTGGGAGTGATGTAAAGACCTGTAAAATTCAATGAATTTTTTTTCTTAATTTTCCTTGGAATTTTAAAAGAACGCTGTTTCTTGATGGCACTTGATTCCGAGGCTCGGTGTGCCTGGAATCATTTTCCGAAGTTTAGCTCAAGTACATTCAGTGAACAAACGAGCGGGTTCTTCTGACTTCTGAACTGGTGCTCGGAATAAAATTCCGAGGGCAACAATGGAATCGCAGTGCTGGTATTTTCATAGAAAATCCTTTTCTGGAGTTGCGTTTTCTCGGGTGTGGTTTTTAATTTTTGGGGTTAAGTTATGAAATAAAATAAAGGTGGCGTGACATATTATTTTATTTCACTTAAAGCCACTTAATCTAAGTTAAGCGGATAAGGTCGAACCCACAATATCCTACCCACTTGGTAGGATATTTGTGAGGTGGGGCCCGCACGAGCCCTACCATTTCTTTCCCTCTAAGTAACGCACCCGCAAACCCCCTCTTTAATGAAAGTCAACCGTGCATTTTTCTGGTTAAGAAATTCCCCCATTAAATTTGGCAGTTAAATTGATACAATTAATTTTTCGAATTAATTGTTCGTTTCTTATCTTTTGAATTTTAAAATCTTAGGATGATAATAAAATAAGTGTTGAAATTATTTTATTATGGTTGAGGGGTTGCTTGTTTAGAGGATTTTGGGAAAACTCTAAGGTTTGAAGATCTTCATCCTCCTTCGCTGAAGAACGTGAAGAACGCATTGTCGCTGACGAAGAACGTCGGCCTCCGACGAAGGACGACAAAGAACGCCGAACCCTCGAAGATCAACGATGCGACGCCGTGTACCGTGATGCGACGATTCTTCTATCACTGCGGTTAATTCTGCAACGAATGCTCGTTCGTCGACAACATTGAGGTAGGTGTTTATTTTTCTTGTGATTAGATCTGTCGCTTCGCCTTTCATGAACCGCTTGTTATCGTGATAACGGGAGGAGGTCGGACCGCACGAACACGGCCAACACTCCTACCCTTTTTTTGGTTGTTGGTATTGTAGTGGCCAGCATGGCAACGCGGTGCCGAAACCCCGCGCAGAATTTTGGATAAGGAAAGGGGGAGGAGCGCGGCGCCATTGGGCGGCACCGTTGAAGACGAACCAAGACGCGGTGCAGTCACGCCGCGCCGTTGAAAACAATCCATAGATGTTGCGTCGTTGCGCCGCATCGGAAAACCACTAAAGCACCGGGCCGGAGTGGCGCCGCGGCGGAGAGGCGCAGTGCCCTCACGCCACGCCGAACAAACCAAGGCCATGGCCGATTCTGGGCTACGGTGGAACAGTGGAACCGACGGCCGGTACCGGGCCTCCGGTGTTGGAGCAAGGGGACCGGCCTTGCCGGTCCCGTGGCTGCAGAAGCCGACCGGCCGGAGCGGGTCGGCTGGACCTTGGAGGAACCTGGGGTTCAAAACCCCTAGATCACTAGACAAAGCTGTCCCATTAAGGGGTCGCGGTTAAAATCACGCGGGGGCAGCGCCCCCGCCATGAACGGTTCGGCCATTCGGCCGAACACCTTGACAGGGCGCCCTGCGCGCCGCGCCCAGGCTGGGCTGGGCTGCGTCGGCCGGGCTGGGCCACGCCGACCAGGTCGGGCCGGGCCAAAGCTGGCCAGACCCGGACCCAGGTCCGGTCGACCCGGTTCGGGCTGACCCTGGGGGTATCGGGTCGGGTCGGACCGGGCCCAACCCCCATAATACCGAACCTTATTCGTTCTGTTGCCCATAACATTAGATACGTGTCTCCGATCGACGCTCCGTTAGTTGAGATGTGATCCTTTGATCGAGTCGGTCGTTTCGGTATATTACACTCCAGGTTTCAGAGAACTTTGGGTTCGGCCGGGTTGGTTCGTACCCGAAACTAACCGGGCCCTCGGAGCCGAAATGCTCATATCTTGAGCTCCGGACAACCGATTGACGTGTCATCGACATTTATGGATTCCTATTAGTGAGACAGATTTTTTGGCTTACTCCACTCGAGGTTTGGACACCGTCGGAGTGTGGTCGGGTTGGTTCGATCACAAAAACAACCAGGCCCCTGGAACGAAAACGCCAATAACTCACAAACCGGGCGTCCGATTGACGTGACATCTGTCTAGTTGTTTTCCTCTTGATGAGATGGAACTTTTGGCATACATCACCTATGTTTTGGATGTAGTTGGAGTATGACTGGGTAGGATTGTACCCGAAATCCACCCAGCCCCTAGAATGGAAAAGCTGATAACTTTCAGACTGGACGTCCGTTTGACGTACCGTCAGCGGCGTTGGTGAACACGTTGAGAACGGTCCCTATGATTATACCTATGTGAGTTTGGGGTAATGTTGAGATAAAGTCGGGTTGGTTCGTACATGAATCCAACCGGGCCCCTAGGACAAAAAATCTAATAACTCACAGACCGGGCATCTGATTGATGCGCCATCTGCTGCGTTGAGACCCCTATGACGAGGCGGTCCTTTGAGATAATTCTCTGTGGGACTTGGTGATACTTGTAGTATCGACCAGTAGCTCGTGGAGCGGACCCTCCCAGAGACGAGCGTGCGGAGTGCGGAGTACGGAGACTATGTAGCCGGCTGAGACCTGACGACTGCTTGACCGATCAACTCGGTGTGTTTCAGATAGCCCAGTGGGGAGCGTTTGGCTGTAGCGGCAGACCCAAGGAGGAGGAGCTCTTGGTTGTAGAAGAAGACCTGTGGTACTCAACAGAAGGAGTAACTCTGGAGGCTATGAGGGGGAGCGCTTGGTTGTAGCGGCAGACCCACGGAGGAGGAGCACTTTGTTATAGCAGCAGACCCGCGGTACTCAACAGATGGAGTACCTCTAGAGACTATGAGGGGGAGCGCTTGGTTGTAGCAACAGGCCCAAAGTACTCGACAGGAGGAGTACCTCAGTTGTCTTAGGTGAGTGAGCAGTACCTCAGAGTCGTGACAGGACTACTGTACACACCAGAGACGGGGCTCTTCAGCAGTTACAGTTTCGATAATGAAAATACTATGTGGGTCAGCGTTCATCGGTCCTGTGTGGGCCAGCGCCTACACATCCTGTGTGGGTCATTGCGGGGGTTAGTACCTATCAATCCTTTGTGGTTCCGAAGACTTAGATGAATAAGTGGCAATATCTTATCATCTCTATCGTCATACGAAGAAGTGTACCTGTGTGAGTTGAATCTTGTTTTGCTTTCCTTTGTGGATTGTGTTGTGCTATCCTGTATGGATTACGTTTTTCTTTCCTGTGTGGAATGGGTTTTTTTGTCCTGTGTGGACTGGGTTGTACTTGAGCTCGGATGTTTGAGCCGAACTGGAATTTATGACATAGGTATATGTATGGGCATATACCTAAGTGGTGTCGAATGTTTCTTCGGGATTGTATATTTACTTTGTGGATTATACTTTGGGGATTCATGGAGACCATCGGGGGTCTCGGGATCCCTACTGAGTATCTTATACTCACCCCTGCATGGGCTATGCATGCACTACTTTTTGTTGGTTGCAGACGACGGACAGCGCTGATCGTGGTAGAGGCACGAGGAGCAGGTCGGTACCCGGAGGTGGACCACTGGGCGGGACATAATCGGCGTGGATGGCTAGACCCGAGGAGCTGCAGAGGCTATCTGTACCCACCTTTCAGGTGGGAGTTCCAGTGGACGGCTCGAGGCTATGTCATACTTTCAGTTGATGTTTTCCCTTTCCATTTGTACTGTAATTTCAGTTTGGGTTTGTATTCTGGCCTACTTAATTTTCCGCACTTACTGTTGTACTCAGCTTTTACATAGTGTTTACTTCTTCTTGATTTCTTTGTGGCATTTGTTGTTTACTTTACAAAGGCAATGCCTTCCCTTTTTACCGGGATTTACACCTTGGTGCTAGTCGCCAGCCCCTGGCCTATGGAAGGCGGGCTTGGGGTAGTCACGGCACGGGCCCCGAGGATGGGTCGTGACAATATTATATAATACATAGATTTAAAAAACGAGATCCTAATTTTTTTTTATCAAAATACAAGATACAAAAATCATTAATACCATAAATGGGAAAAGGTATTACAACACATAAAAATATCATAATTCCTCCATTTGATTATCCTTTAATTATTTATTTTAATATTTAGGGTTTCCATGGTAAATTATAAAATAATAAAAAGGGTATAACTATGATACTTGTTAAGGGGTAGTGTATAGTGGAAGCTATAATAACATCAATTGAATATACATAATATAGTGTGATGAATTGTAAAATAATTTTATACAACTAACAAAAAACTCATAATATATCCCTCGATTAAAAAAATGAAATTAAAAAAAATGGATACAAATATATTATCTCGTAGTGATGGAATGCATAATGTTAAACAATAAAACAACACCATGTAGGTCCCAACCAGTATATCATAAATAAATGGAAAACCATGCAATAAATACTAATGTTATGTTGTCTCATAGACATTACCAATACATTTATGGGATATATAATATTAATTAACTTAAATATTATGGTCCTTTATTGAAGAACAAAGGGGGTGCGAATTTTAACAATTGAATTGGTAAACTAACAAGTCATAAAATTTTACTAGTTTATAACATAATGAATTTTTCTGAACCATTCTAGATAAGATTTAAACAATAAATACTAATCACCCATAAATTTCACTAATTGAAGTTATAAATATCCCTTTCTAGTGGCTTATATATGGTAACCTAAATTATATAATTCACCTTGTCTCATGTCTTCAAATACACAATTACATTAATATTATCTTTTCAGAAACCATATTGTTAAATTACATGTTAAGTGTTTTTTTAATTTAATTATATTTCATTAGTTTTGAATTATAAATTTCAACCATATATTGATCCCTCATCTTCAGTTCATTTTTATCAAAAAAATTCATCTTTTACTATTTCATTAGAGTGTATAAGACGGTTCATGTAATATTCTCAATAAATTTCACCTATATAATACCTTTCACCTCCAATGTAAATCACTATGTCCAATTAATTCCTTGAATGAAAAAAAGTGACAATAATAACATAAATAATATTTCATAAGGTATCACAAACTCGTCTGAAAAATTAATAATAATCCATATTTAAATAATGGTAATAAAATTTTCAATATTTCTCATGTCAAATTAATTGTATAATTTTCTAAGTAAAACCCCTTCAAACTAAATTATTAAATATAGTTTGTTTATATTAGTTAAATTAAAAAATAAATTAATGTTAATATAGATGTTTAAGAATATATTGAATATACCCCTGAGATAAATAAAATAAACAAGGGGAAAAACATAAATTCAATAGAGAGAGATAGAGTGATTGTGAATATAATTAAACGAAATTAAACAAGTAGTTAGAGAGACCCCATAAACAATAAAGTGTTGTAACTAGATAAGAGTAACAAAGATATATATGAAAACCATCAAGGAATACATTTAATACAATGGTGTTGATAAATCTATAATATGGTAGACAATATAGATTTAATGTGTGTACATAATGAGGACATAGAAGAGACACTCATTCCTCAAGTCATGAGTCACTTAGAAACCCCCCTAAAATTTTACATATTTCAAACAAAAATATAAAAATAATATTTCAAAACCATATTAATTTTTATATAGAATTTTACTTCCCATTTATTATAATATATTATTCATTTGTCATATTAGTTTATCATGTTTGTAATTTTAATTTTCTCGATCCACAATTGATATATCGCTTATATGTGACGATATGAAATTGTGGTTTCAAGAAATGCATAAATAATTTAAATAAGTTTCATAGTATTTATTTTCATGTAACTATAATACTATCTGTTTTAATTTTAAATATATTTTCAATAGTTTTTTATAAATATGAAGTTTTTCTCAGTATTATTGTTATCAGTAGTTTAAATTCACACAATTAATTATTTAGAATATTTTTATCTATAAGATTTATTATCACTCTAAAAAAAATTTAAACTAGTTTTTTATATACTAATTATAATATAAATTCATTTATAAAAATCTCAAAAAATATTGTTAAATTGATTCATTCCACCCATAGTTGGTATGAACCCACCATAGTGTGAAATATGATTTTTTAAAAAATTATTAAAAAGAGATTAAAAGTAATGTATATTTGGATTACATAGTTATGTAGGATTATACTTAATCATATAATTTAGTATTATTATATTGATATATATGGGTGTGATTGTCTGTGTGGTTAGGATAAGTATTTGAAAAAATTTGTAAGGGGGAAATGAAGTTACCATGTCTTTGGGATGACTCATAAATAACAACCTTTAAGTCTTCTTGGAAAGGTATTTTGGTGTGTCCATGACATCAAATTCATATTTTTGGTGGATTCATGATATATCTTATTTGATAACATGTCATGTAACATGTTTCTGAATGAAATGGACAGAATTGGTTTGGGGGTTATTTTTAGGTGAAGGAAAGGTGTTTTTTAATAAAATTTTGATCAATTTATTATTATTCATCTAGACTATGAGTAATTTGGATTAATTTATCTAATAATTGTGGTAAATTATAAAATAATTATTCTATTTAATTTTAAATACTCAAAAATCCAATGATTAAAATTTTATATTAAATTCTATGTAAATATAAAAAAATATTTTTTTATTACATTTAAATTTAATTTATACTGTATAAATTCACTTATATTTTTCAAAATTTAGATTATAATTTTTAAATAATTTATATTAATACGAAAATTAATTTTATTTCATTCAAATTGTTTATAAATTACTGAGTCATATCAACCTCTTTATAATAGTTTAAAACTAATGATTTACAGAGAAACTAAAATTTTAAAATTCACATGAAAATAGATTTTTTTCATAAAATAAGTAATATTATACCTATTAAAAATTCTGCATTACGATTCTAAAAATCAGGATCATTTTATCTACATTAGTATCAATATTTTTGGAATATTTTATTTTTAATAAAAAAAATCATTTTTACTAAATATGATAAAGAACAATTGATTAATAGTTTACATGTATACATTCATTGAATTCTATAAATTGATAAATCAAATTATAATATTATAATTAATTTTTTATTTTTTTATTCATGGTAAATATTACTTAATATATTTTACAATTAGCAATAACTAGTTTCATGACCCATGAAACTAGGACCCCACCAACCTCGATGGATTGTAGAGTATGCAACACCATCCCCAATTATAATAGGTATAGGGATAGAGACTAGCACTATGAAGGAATTATCAATCATGATATACCTTATCCTATATCAACCTGCATCCTAAACTCATCACTAATATACAATAAAATTTATACACACTACTTGATATATATATATATATAACAGCTAAACTGTTTATAATTTTATATTTGGATACTAATACTAAGTACCATGATATAGAGGAAAAAGATAGAAAGTGGGACTAAATATTCATTGGACCACTACAAATATGTACAACTATCTATAGATACGGGATTACACATACTCTCTATAGGGTCTCCCAAAATATAGTGAATCTTTAAATTTCACCACCATTAACCATAATCAATTATCAAGAAACTAATCCTCTAACTCCACTAGATCAATGCCCCCAACACTCATCCCAGAACTGTGTAATAATTGTATAGACATAAGACATGTAGACACAAATCATCTATAGCGGTTGCGTATAAACATACTTGGTTGTATTCAATTAATTTGTAATGTAAACATACACTAATAATTCATCTCAAACACATTAATGGTTACCAAAAAAATTTCATAATGGAACTATATATGGAATAATGTCAGGAAAACCATCAAAAATTGAACAAACCAAATCATCACAATGTAGATTCTAAAAGAATTATATCCGACTAGAAACCTATGATACCAAGGGTATAATAGGTTCTAAAATACTCAATATTTATGGTCTAGTTATATAAAAAATTATAAAGAAGTAAAAATGGATCAAAACACCATTAGAATCTCTATTATATCCACAAAAAAATATGTTGTATATTCTCCAAATTCTTAACTACTAGGATTTCTTAAATACCATGAATCGTCATAGAAACTATGGAGGACCCTTCTTGAACATATAGGGGATTACTCACTCTAACAATATAAGATCATTCATTGATATAAATTAGCGTAATGACTCCCCCTTGGGAGGGACCTTCTCAAACCTTTGGTGGCGTAACTGAATGCCATCATCATATCAGAGATTATTCCTTATCAGGTATAGTTTTCTAGGAAATTAACTAATCAAAAAACACATAATAATTCTCCCTGATACATCGGGGATTACAAAAAATATATTTTCTCCTAACATTTCACCTTCCTCCAATCATCTTTCTACAGTATCTAGGTTTCTTAATCTATAAAAACTACAATGTTAATAGTCTCTAATGAAAAATGGAATCATTTTATTATTATATATGATATAATATGTATATAATAAACCAATAATACATCAATAACATACAAACATATGACAAATCATGATGTAAACACAAAAATTAATAATATAGGGCATGTTAAATAGAGTACATAGAATGTTGGGCTTATAAGAATGGATATTCATATACTGTAAAATAATAAGTTATATAGAATATATATATAAGTCATTTATATTATTGTACATAGACTGTATGGAAAATGGGTACATGATTTAATCTAATGTCCACTATATTAATTCCATGTAATTATTATATAAATTTTGTTGTGTATCAAAAAATATAGTATTTGTAAAACGACTCAAGTTATATACTTGTAATTATGTAATATGTCACATCCCCTCTCCAAATGTAAATGGAATCTGTGTGGGATAAATTTTCTGTATGTATTACATAGACATTGGGCATCTAGACACGATACAAATTAATCCACTCCATCAGCTATTCAAGTCACATGTGAAGGAAAACACATGTACTAGGGATCCATCATTATGGCATGGAATACACATTATTATAGGATGATGTGAATTATTCCGAGTTACATGGTTCATGACCAAGAGTTATATTGTTTTTTATTTAATACCATGTGTATAACTAGAACAACCTTATTTTAGGCACATAAAAGAATTCTATGAGGGTTACATTTCTGGTGTTACTAAATCTATTCAAAAATTGTTGGTAGTGAAGTATCATACGTGTGACCATACACTACCTACATATTAGTTGTAAAATATAAGAAAATCCAAAAACCTAATATATTAATAATGAACACTATAATCATATATGTTACTTATTTTTACTCCATTATAATCCAAAACAAAAACCTTATTTCATATAACACAACTTGATGGGTTTATTTACAATAAACAGACACTGTATAGTACTTCATCAAACCATTCATTGAACTGAATCTATTACTCTCCATGTTCTCATCTCTTTATTTGCAAACCAAATAACTCTGATTATCCACCATTGTAGAATCACAAAATCACTATCATACTCAATCATGAATAAGGATAAATTAATTGATTTTATATTGGTAAGTGGAATACATAAACAGCCATTGCTTGGCACAAGTGAGATTTCAACATAGAACACAAGTATGAGTCCTATTTATAATTTTCTATTTAAAATGATGAATTTTCTCAATGGAAACCCATTATGTGAATGATATTTTATATCAGAAATATAAAATTTATTTTATAATAATTTTTACTTATGATCATGATTATGTTAAATAATCATTACTAAGAACAAATCATGATAGATATATAATCCTTGGAAAATTTTGAATAAAAATTCGTTATAATTATAGAGGCTTCATCATCACACTCGCCCCATAATAGAAATTATAAAATTAAACAATTTAAATATCATGATTGAAGAAGAAATATAATTGAGATAAAAATATTTTTTTCATCTTGTATTATGAAAATAATATAATTTATTTAGTTAATCTTATTTATTTTTAAAACATAATTATTTCCATGAAATATGGATAATTAAAAATATGAGATGTGTTTTTAATATATTTATTAAAATAAATAAGTATTAATTTCATGTATCCCATACAAGAATAGAATACATTATTTAAATATTATTCTATTTAATTTCACTAATTACAAATGTTTTTAATCAATAACATATTCATAGATGATAATTGTCCTTTTAAAATAATTTCTTTTTAGGATGGTGGAGGACAAGGTGAGAACATTTATTTAAAAAGTCTTAACTAATTTATTTTTATTGAAGCATGATGATCAAATCAGGATATATGTTTTCCATTTCCATGACCACTATGAAGAACACTAAGAAGTAATTATGTCATAATTTAATTCCTTTGAATAATATGGGGGACTATGAGAGGTATTATTGAATTCCATTAACAAATTATGTCCAAGAGAAAAACTATAGAGGATAGATAGATATTATGATAGGGATGTTTTCAATAATAATAAAATAACATTTCTCCATCATGAGAACTAACTATAATGAAATTCAAAAATAGTCTCCTAAATTTTAAAATTCCCCTTTCTTATTGATAAAGGAATTCTAAAAACAGGTTGATCTAGAATATCCCATTCAATTTCATCACCACAGTGAACCTTCTATACATATCTACAAGACATTTCACCACCTCATTATAAAATATCACCACAAAAAAATTCAACACATAAAATAGAAACAATATTTTATTTTTATTAAATTTAAATCATAAATATTCTTAGTCATGATGTTTAAATAAACAAAATAAAAACTATAAAACACCATAGAAAATAATCCAATTCTACAAAAAACCATAGTGTTAGAACATTTTTAAGACTCTATTTAGGGAATATTAAACATTTAAATGGATATCTCAAAAATATTATTGATTTTTTTTTGAAATCCTGAAACAAAAAAAATATATAAAATGTATAACTGACCACCATTAATAATGTTATTAAATATTATTAAAGGTGCTATTATAAAAATATAGGTCACTAAATTTATATTTTTATCCTATAATTTTTGGATAAATACTAAATATCCACAAGAAATATCCTAGATCAAAATTTCACCAAAATTCATCCTAAGTGTAAATACCGCATTAGGAATTTAGTGAAACCATTAAAAAGTAATGTGGTAAAATGAAAGGATAAATTTAACAATTTATCCTTTTTACAGTTATTATCTTTTGAAGCATAAAAATAAATTTATCCCTGCCAACCAAAATTCCAGGTCACTACATTATTGCCATATGTTAACATTGTTATACTTAAAAGAAAAAAACCCTAAGATGTTAAAAAAATATAATTAAACAATATAAAATTTAACACAATACAGAATTTTTTACCGAATTTACCATATATTTCTACGACATAATTATACCCTAAACACAACATCTCATGAAAAAAATAATATATCTATGCATTATTATCTCAAAACTAAAATCTTTCGCAAAACTGCTAGGAAAACAGAAAAAAATAAAATTACTTATCTTTTAAAATGATTCCTCATCAAATATATTTTTAACTGTAATCCACTCATCAATATATAAATAATTAATATCAATATACCATAATCATAAACCATTAAAGGGCCCATTGTCCAAAACATTATCCTGATGTGAACCATACATTCGACATTCATATTTGAATTCCAAACCAACATGATTACATCCACTATCGGTTGAGTTTTTATTTCTCAATTTCAATGATTTAGTTGACACATACATTCATAGAGTAAATCAATACAAACTCACATACATTAATGATAATGATCATCGGTTAATCAATTTTCCACAATATTAAATGAATAGTCTTGCACATTTTGATAACCCTACTCTGTCATCACTAAAACCAGGAATATAATTATACCAACTCAAGAGACTGTAAAACCTACCCTAATAGATGAATACATCTATGAGTATATTAAATATCTATGTGAGGATCACCATTGAAATCCTATACATATACCACTACCGTGACATTATCACCGGGGAACCATAGATTTCAACAACCCATCACCACCAATGAAAATTCATTACAATACATTACAATCCAATTATTGAATAAATCTAGTGTAATCCCAAAAATTATGGGAATAAATATGTGGATCAGTCAGGGATAAAAAATTTGAATGGGACCAATAACTCGAAGCTTCCATACATGGCCTCTCATATTCATTGTGATGTAATGAACATTGCAACCAATGTTGTACATATCACCTCATTAATAGAATATATACAAAATGATTCTATTTTCATAATTGTATCTAGCATCATTTAATAAGAAACTATTTTGAGGGTTCAGTTATGACCACACCATTATTCCACTATTACCACCCATGCAATTATGACCTCATGATTTTTATTCACGAACCATTGTTCAATCACTTCATTTATCATGATCCAAATTCCTAATTCCTAATTTCAGAGGCCATCCCACTCTGGGTTTTCACACAACTAGTTTTCTTTATGAAATCCAAAATATATACTCTAATTTCTATATATTTCAGTTAAAATTAATGTGTAATCATATATGGCCACATTAAATTATTGATGAGTCTTAAATTAAAAATGAAACATCATGTTTTCATATATAATGTATTTTTAATCCATTTTATATCAATTTTTTGGTTACTATAATGTACTTTTTTCGAATGATTTAGGGAATTTATTGGAATAATTTTTAGGATCATCATGGGGTGATCACAGTATGGGAAACATTTTTGTTCTTTCTAGTAAACTATGTGCCCATTTTGGTGGCTCTAGAACATTGAACATGGTTAGTGAAAAATGGAAAACCACCACTCAAAACATTTTTGAATAGGGTAATTGGGCTTTTAATGGTTGTTTAATGGTTTTTATAACCATGTATAAAAACTACTCACCCTTTCCAAAATCACAATGATGGAAAATGGTCAGGTGCATGGTTACTACTAACCAAGAATCCTAACCTATAAAATCATTTGAATGGATTCATAATCCCACAATAAAATTAATTAAAATATTAAAATCATCATTATGCTTATAAATACCTCTAATTCATCCCTAATATGATTTTACAGCTTTTCAAGGATCTCAGGACTTGATTTAGAACCTCAATACTCAAAGGTTCACAAATCGAAGTACTAATTGATGTGATTTCTCTCACTCCAATATGCTAAACATTTCTCATTCATAATCATCCCTTATTATTTTAATACTTTTTAGAGTGTTATGGATCTTCAAACTTTTTATGGATACAAACCATGATTTAATGGATTGTAATTTTAGGAATACTTCTATGACCATCCTCAGCTTGGATTCTCCTTTAATGATTATTTTTTCATGGGATTGGTAATTTAAATATGTGTCCAAAATGGATGTGGTTCTATAAATATTATTTATATAATTTAATCCGTTATTGATTTATTTTTTTTAAAATATATTTTCAATTGTTTTAAAAACATGTAATTTTGATAATTTTGATTATTGATTTCAATTTCATGTGAATTGTAAAAAAAATATATTTTAAATGGGCATGAAAAAGTATTTTTATTTTCATAATAGATGTATTGAAATTATATGATGTTTATTTTTGATAATAATATTTTTAAATGAAATATTAATATTAAATGTAATGAACCTGATAAAAATTTCTAATTTTGTAATGAAATGTAATTATGATGTTAAAACTAAAATTAGGATTTTAAATTTTGAAGGATATATTTAAATGAAATAAATAATTATTTCATTAATATATTATTGACAGAAATAAAATGTGGTAATATGTAAGTAGTGAGTTATTAGGATAATACATTTTAACTTTACCTCAAAATTAATGTATTCTTAATGAAAACATTAAATAGATCGGTTTTGACATTATTTCTCATGATGTGGTGTTAGTTGATTTTTTCTGATAGCCTTAGCCATGAGAATATGCCCACAAACATGGACCATGTTGATTTAACTATAAATGTGTTGATACCATGGCCAAAAACAAACTTATATCAGGGTATATGAGTATAAAACATTGTTTGGATTTTATTATTACATTATATATTCTATTGAAATGAATCATTAATATCCACCCCGTTTTAATGAAATATTTTCTATTTAATGATATCTTGGATGTATATATATATATATTTATCATCTAATTGATTTGAGAGAAAGTTTTGGATAAAATTTAAATATGATTATCCATTCATTTTATTTATTTAAAATTGAATATTTTTTAAAATTATTATTGAATGACTTATAGAATATTTGGGGAAATCCTACTTGGATATCACATCTCAAGCACATCATTTTCCTATGAGGATTGAAATACTATGTTATGACTTGTCCTGAAAAGGGGAAGGTTACACTTATAGAAAGTGGTAATTCTTAAAAAGTGGGACTTTAGAGATGGTGGTGATCATTGGCTATATAGACCACTTGTGACACATGATTTTTTGAGCCATTGTCTGGATGGTTGTTGTGTTATATTATTTTGGAAGATGGGTTGTTTGGGTTCTCTATATATCTTATTTTGGAACGTTTCTCCTTGATGAGTGATTTTTATTCCATCTATATATTTCCTTATCTATCATTTATAATTATTTTTTACTTATTTGGTGAAAACCATTATCATAGGGATCTTATGATCCACGTGATAGTCACAAACCCATGTAGATCGAGAACACCCTTCAATCTATGTCTCTTCCAAATATGGTATCATGGTACTTTTGTATTAGGGTTGGTTCATGAAAAAATGAAAATGATAGTTTGATTTTGATCATTGTTCCATGGTGATTTTATGATGTTTGGGATGTCCTAGTAGTTAGGAGGTATGACTTTCAGGACTATAGTGGTAGTTACGACCAAGTTCCAATATGCCTCTCTTCATAGTGATCCTTAGTAACCATTGGTGTTTTCGAAAGGATTCCTGAAGGGAAAAAAATTCTCATTGTATTCATTTCAGTGAATCTTAACCTATAATATTGAAATACAAAAATCATAAATTCTAATAATATAATTTATTTTACTATATCAATTGATTGAGTTGATTATATTAGTAGCGTGATGATTTTGTGTTTGTTTTTCAGATGATATTTTGTTGTACTATTCCCCTAAGAAGATGTTTGAACATACCTCAAGAGTTAGCATCTAATAAACTATGGAATGAAAACCCTCTTGATTATTGATACCTCTTGGTGATATTATTGTTTTCAGACCATGATTTGGGATAGGTATCCAAAACCATTCACATTCAGGATATATTACTTTTTCCTCATTGGAATAAAACTAGATATCTTCCTCATGAGTTTCTTCAGAAATATCCACTGGGTTCCCAAGGACTAAACTTTCTTCAAGAGGAAAAGTATTGTTTAAAAAATATTGAGATACTTTTTGGGTTCATGGAATCACATGATTCGATAAAGGTGTGATATGCTTCCATCAGTCTTAAACGATCCTATAATAAATCATGGGTTTCAAGGGTCATAATAATTAAACAATAAGTATTAGAGTAAAAAATCAAATAGATATATTTTCACCAAACATTACTATACATAAAAAATGGTTTTAAAAATTTAATATAGTTTCTCAACCTTCAATAAAGTGATGGAACTATCAATCAGTAGGAATAAATATTTGATGTAATTATTCATCATTATTGAAGTGTAGCGATGAAAGATGAGTTGATGGACTGAAGATTTGTGATGGGTATTCAATCTGATTTATGATGTTGGAAATTTATATAGAATATCAGATCTAGTGTGTATGTTATTATATATATTGTATGGATGAAAATGACATAGTAATTATGTTAGTGTGGATGTGAGTAACCGCTAATCTAAGCAGACGATCTATTATATTCTTTAAAGGAATGAGGATGTGTAATGAGCCACATAGTGCATCTTGATAATATGAATCATTCGGGATTTATTTGGTTTTATGAAAAGTCTTGTTTTCATGATTCAAATGTATAAATTCTTTTCAATTGAAATAATTTTATACTATGGAAATGAAGTAATTTCATTCACGTGGCTGCTCAAGCCCCTTGTAGAAGATCTGTCATCTCTTTTCATCCTTAAATAGTGTAATATGATCATTAGATCCTACAGTTATTTTTTTAGTAAAATATATTAGTAACTACATGGTTCTATCCCTATACATCCAAAATAAATCATCTTCCAAAAGTGGAAGAGTCTCCAAAGTAAGTTGATATGGGTTCAATGATATTGAGTGGAATCATTACTATATATTCATCTTTAGTGACTGATTTATTTGATAACTTTTCATCTATGTTCTTTGTATCTACTCATATTATAAATTTCTAAATATTACATTTAATAATATGTCATATGTGGCAGATATTTTTATGCCCCTCATAATGATGCGAGCTCAAGGTATTTGAGGCACTTATTGTGCATTATATTTTTATGATAATGATGTAATTTAGGAATTTCTAGTTCACAACATAATGAACCAATATTTCATTATGAAGATCGATTGGATGATTTCTAATAAGGCACATAGTAAATATTAACTTTTGTATATCTCCATTACTAAATGTGATGGTGTGTTCTATGTTTTCCTAGTAGACTTTGACCCATGGTATAGTACAGATGAGACACATCTTCCAAATATAAGTAGGGTGTTATGAATGTCTTTTGAAATAATGTAGCATATTTTGGGTGGTGATCTTCCTTATATGGTTGGTGAGTTTCTAGATGTGTTTCCCTCAATATTTTTAATATTACCATTAATTAGGGAGGTATAGTTTTCTATTTACTAGCTATCAAGTACCTAGCTGATCATTATACCTCTTTATCATGTTTTACCATTTAAATTATAGGATATAAAGGATAAACTAAATGATTTTTTATATAAAGGATATACATTCCCAATTAAATCACCTTAGGACGTTCCAATTATTTTTTCTGGGAAATATTTTGGGACAGATCACCTTTCTGTTAACAAGTATGAACTCAATAAATACATGGTATATAATATGTATCCATTATCATGGATTGATGATTTGATTTATCGATTAAAAGGGTAATGTAGTTGTTGAAATTTTATGTTTAGTCTGGTAATTATTAGTATTGAATCACATTTTCTAGTATCCAAAAAGATGACCGTCTAATGTAGAAATTATCATTATGTGTACCTTTTTATAAATTTTGGACTACACAATTATCCTTCAGTATTTATGGTACTATTGAACAAGATATACAAAGACTATCACAATTCATATATGGTGGTATTTTTGGATGAAATATTGGTTTACTAAAATACTATGAAATATCATGTGCCACATCTCAGAGATGTTCGGTGAACATTTAAAGATCAATGACTTTACAAACAATTTAAAATTTTATTTTTTGGATGTAGGGAGTGATATTTTTGGTATACATGGTCTATGAAAATTGTATTACAGTTTTTCCAAATAAGGTCATGGTTTTTATAAAAATGGAACAACATTGAATGGTTATCATGATTTGGATCTACTTTGTCTTCATGAGATAATATAGCTAGGTTGTAATGGATTTCTCAAATAAAGCTTCATTGAAAACTATACTCACTCTAGATGTAATAATGTTCTTGAAGGATTCACAGTTTCAAAATTATTCTATTTAGTCAAAAAATATATTTTCATCTACCCCATTTTTGACTCTTCTAGGGTTAGGTTGGGCTATTTGGTCTTTTTCCACACATCATGTTTGGTTTTAGGCTGTGTTATAATGTATGGTGATTATGTTATTGCATTATTTTATCAATAACTTATAACTACTAAGAGGAATTATTCCACTCCAGATTTCGAACTAGTAACTATAATTCACGATCTTAAGAGATGGTAATTTTATAATTTTGTAGATAGGGTTTCCTTTTTTTCATATCTGAAATGCCTATGTCATATACTCTCCGAAAAATATTTTATCCTCCTTACAATTTGATTTGTGGAGTACTTGAAGTACATCGATTGTTGAATTTCCTAAACCTTAGGTAAGGATAATTCCAATGTTGATTCATTGAGAATGAAACATCCAAAACTGGATGTCAAGGAATCATTAGAAGAGTGGAACATCAGGGCTCTCTTTTGTTTTATGAATTTGGTAGTTCTAGAGAATTAGATTGAAATTTTATTAGAAATAACTCAGTTGATATCATCCCTTATTTATATGATTCTATAAGACCAATGGCTGAATGATGAAATATATGGTGTAGGAACTCTATTTATGATAGGGATACCGTTAGTGAGTGTTCATTCTCTTCTAAGGGCCTTTTATGAACGTGAAACTAGTATGTGGTTATATTTATTCAATGAATGGATATGATGGGATCCTTTAATAGTTCCTAGATTCTCATACACCATGACACCTTTTAGATGTTATATGACTTTTAGGGATGAGTTTGGTGACAATTTATGAGAAAATATATCACTGATATTATTTATTATTGAAATAATTGTCATCATTTCAATTATATGAAGAAAATACCTTCATGTTTCACTTAGACATTTCTAATTTCAACATGGATGTGGGATGAGATTTAAATGAATTTCATTGGTGGATTGTTGCATATCAATCATGGGAAGAATTCAATAGGGGTTTTTGTTGACCATGTGAACAAATTTGATAATATTATCCACATCTATGATTAAAAAAATTGTACGGACATGAGAGACCTATATGTGAATTATATTATTATATTACAATGTGTTGAATTTAATATTATTTCTAATAGGGATCCCCAGTAAACATATAATTTTTTTGAAGATCTCGAGAAGGTGATGGGATCCTGGGTTTGATTGAGAATGACATATAATTTTCAGATGGATGACAAAATAGAAGGAACTATATCAATTAGATATGACATGCCATGAATATACATTCTATCAAAGATATTTTTCTCTTCTTGTATATCAATTTCCCAAAATTCATCAATTATTTCCTCATTAATGTTCTTCAGGTAAATCTATGACAAAATGGAATGATGTTCAACCATATTTATTAGATATGTTCTAGTTTTTGTACATTTTCACATACTTCAACTATAGTATATAGTGGGATGTTTTTAGGGTCATAATTCCTCTAGAAGATTATATATTTGTTTCATCTATGTATTCTATATATTATGGTTGTATAGGTTTATAGTATGGCAATTTTCATGAACTGGGTGATTTGTCAACATGTATGATAGTAGAATCAGTTGGTTTAGAATTTTATTCTACATTAGATTGACCATCATCACGATATCTTATAAATATAGTGGTCTCATTCAGGTCTATATCGTGAGTATATATATATATATATTCTTCTTAATATTTGTCTATCATATTAAATACTCTGTAGTATTTTCTAGAAATTATATAATCCAAAAAATTCCCACATCTCTTTTGGTGGAAAAGTTTTCAGGATTATCCTATTTATTATTAATAATTAATATTCAGCCATCAAATTTAATGTATCTCTCAATATGATTCCAATTATTTCACATTTTATATGAGTTTTTCTTAATGAAATGTCTAATTATGACTCAATTGATTCAATTGAAAGCTGTATTCATACCCTTTCCCAAAAAATAGATAGGTATGTAATATTCATTTATCATAATTCTAGAAATCTTCGGAAGGGTTCTGTTTCTTCTTTCTATAACTCCATTATATTGAGGGTTCCTAGAATGAGAGAAGCTATGGCTATAGGTATTTCCTGTGAAAATTGATTCGAAAATTAATTTTCAAACACATCGCCATTTTAACTTCTTAAAGACATAATTTTTATCCCACTTTTTTGTTTTACCAATCATTCACAATTTGTAAAATATGAACTCGCTTCACTTTTATGAGATAAAAAACGTATACCTAAAAAATGCATCTATAATTACATAAATGTGGTGATTACAAATAAAACATGAAATTTTAGATTGTAGAAACCATACTATGAGAAAAAACTCAATAGGATGAAAAGTTGAGACTTCATTCTTTGGTTTTATGTATATCATGTGATGTTTTCCTTTTTGACAAGTATTACAGGCTTTGTTGATTGAAAACTAAAGTTTCTGTGGATCTTTGAATATCCCATTTCATGTAATATTTATATGTGAGTGAAGGTTACAATGAACTTGTATTTTTTTCCAAAGGAAATATTATATATGAAAGGAAATAAATAAAAAACCATTTTGTGAATGTAAAGAATACGTATTTTTAAACAAAAACATTTAAATTTCTAAATGAATTAAAAAATTAATCATTTTTTGATTAAAAATCATTACACACATTATTTTCAAATTTTACATGAAACAAATATTCACATATTTTTGAAATTATAATTATATTATAATTTATTCCATCTTAAAAAATTTATTTTAAAATAAAAATTGAATTGGTGTAACCAATTGGCCAAGACAAATGATCATTCCTTTTACATTGTCACCAAATGTTACATGCCCACCATCAACCAATATTATGATATTCACACTTGAGTAGTTTCCTATCATATGCCTTTAATACAAACTATCTTTGTACCATAAGATCATACTGGAAATTTTCTAGTAGCATTCCTGAAATATATATTAAACGATAAATTATCTTCGTACACAGAGTATCTTGGTTTATGAAATTTTAGTAAAAAATATATAGGAACCCACACATTCTTAATGGGTTTTCCATAAGAATTTTGTAAATTTTAAGACAAAAAAACACTATTAGTTCCCCTATTATAATATCCTATAGAATGATTTTCAAAACTGGATATATCATAAAAATTTCTATATCTAGAATTAGCATAATATTTTCTAGATTTATCAATAGATGTGTTTTATATTATAATACTCTCTATTGGTCAGTATCCTAGGATTGTACTGTATTTTGGAAGAATTTATTCTCCTTTTATTTGTGTAAATATATTTTTCCCACTAGTGATTATTTTTATATCATTCATCACTTATTCATTTTGTAGATTCTATTTTGTATTTTTTTAGGAAACGTAGCATTTTCCTCCTATTATACAAAAACATCAGACTGAACATATATAATACGAGCATGTTGTTTTTATGTTTTTTCAATTTTTCATTCATATCCTAAAATGTGGGATAAAGAATTATTCAATATTAAAATTATTATTCTATAGTTATTTTCTCATCGACAACATTTAAATTTTCATTTTCACCCGAATTATAGTTATGTCCAAGAGATATAGAAATTACATCAATTAATTTTGTCCTAATGAAAATGACTTCTTAATAATCCTTGTCATCATGAGATTAATTTGAGTCATTTTATGAGTACTCAATGACACTATATGCATATATCATATATTTCCTTGTACTTTTTATCCTTATTATCACATTTCTTCTTATAATTCATTTATTTATAGACATCCTTTATGTGTCCATTTTTTATTCATTCGTGACATATAATTTCATTTGAGTGATCATATTTTTTCCAATATACTTATACCTTCCAAAAATTGTCCTATTTTTTAATATAATTAGATTTATAAATGAATTTAATCATTATATAATATTTCTTGAAACTCTTATCTAAGTGACTAATTTTCTAATCACTGTCAGTTGATGAATCATTATCACATACACAATCATATGGAAATTTATCTTTCACCATCACTTTTTTCATAGATGTAGTGGTTATGAAATAAATATATTTTTCATAGGTTAAACATCTTATTATTAATTTAACATTAGATATTCCACATTAATAATAAATTTTCTTATCAACTTTTTTACAGTTACTGTATTGATATCACATGATTCTCTAATTAACATGATGTCCCTATAAATCTTACATGAAGAAATATGAAGAGTCACATGATCTATTCATTTACAGTGATTGTCTTTCCTAGTGAGCTCATTGTATTCCGAATCTCATTAAACCTGAGATAGATGTTATATATAATCTCATCAGACATCTTCTTATGATCAATATATTGAATAGTATTTTTGTTAATCATCATTTATTTAACATTTTTAGTTCCTTCAGGTGAGACATCTATAGTATCACAAATCTAATAGGTAGTTTTACAAGATGAAATTATAATAATATCTTCCTATTCTAAATAACATCATTAATAAATTAATGATTTCAAATTATTATTATTCGAAAATTTATTTGCATCATATCATGTACTTATACAAGTATCATGAATTATATTTTCATATATTATGGAATACATTATTTTAAATCCCATATGTTAAATATAAATGTTCATTTTTATTTTCCATTAGGCATATTTAGTCCCATTAAAACATATATTTTCATTAGTAGTTGTATCATCCTATCTGTTATATTTATTAAAACGGTAAAAAATAAATATACATAACTAACAAATTATAATTAGCAAATATTTTATGATCTCTAACTCACAAATATAATCACCGTTAAAAATGATTTCAACCGAATTTGAAAACTCTAATACAAAATGTTTATCAGATTAGGAGACTCATGAAAGGGTAAATTATGTCCCTAACTATAATTTATATTTTAAATGGATTTAATAAAAAATCCCAAATTATAATAAATGTTATCCCTATAAGCCAAAGTATATGGTTTATAAAATATATCATCTTTTAAAAAATTTCTCAATGACATGTTAGTTCTCAATTGAAATAATATGAAATAATTTTTTATATTTTGAAGTAAATTTAAAAAATTAAATTATAAGATTAACACTATCAAATATTAACTATCAAATTGGAATAAATTTTTTATTTTTTAAAATTATAGTATAGTGAAAACATAAATCTATAAGGTGATGTAGAAATAATAACATGGCGTTCAGTATGAAGATTAGACTTTTTCCTCTTCACTTAGTGATCACCATTAATAATTAATAGTTTATATAAACATAAAAATTATCTAAAACATTGATCAAGTAATAAAAAAATATCATAAATTTTTTCTAGTTCACAAATACCTCTTACGTAGTTTTCGTGGGAGTGAAAAAAGTGACAGGAAATGCATAGACCTCTTCCATTATTATCCATGTGAATATAATGTGTAGAATGATAGTATAAGAAGATATCATTTTAAAATAAATTAATGGCCTTTAGTTAGTGTTTTATAATAAAAATAATATAATAACACAATTCACATACTGTAAATAACGTAAACAAAAATATATGATAAAAGAGTAGAAGGTATAGTGGTTCTCTGTCTGATATGTGTTGCAGTTTATTGACTACATGAATGTAGCATGGAATGAACCTTGAGTAATTTTTCGTAACTTTATTGTAAAATTATGTATTTTAAAAAAATTATCTTTTTGTTTATGATTGATCCAAGATTATAAATATTATATTTATTGTGTTTTGTTTGAATTATTGGAGTAGAATCTTGCACACATAAAAAGAGATTGATTTTGTTTGACCCAATTAATGAGTCTTGTTTCTTCTCATCTATCACCAAGAAAATTACATATCCTGTTTGGAATTATTTTTAGCATTAAAATAAAAATATGTCATGTTTTTTATTATGTTCTGGTACATCGTAACTTATTCTTTTCTCAGAAATTGTTATTAATGTTGTCTGAAAAAAGGTTATTAAAATAATTATTATCATTACATTCTACAAATATTATAATTTGAAATGTTGAATTCAAAAATGATAAATGAATGGTAATGGTGATTATTTTGAATGTTGAATCTCTGGAATAAGCCAAATCAAAAGCAACACATGTTCAGTTAGTAGGCTGATTCAACAATGATGCGAGGATGATGTTTACTTATTCTTTGTGGTGTCAGGATGGGAGTGTCATTGGAACGATGACTCTATGGAGAGGCGTCTCAGACATATTAGACAATCAGGAGTGGTGGTCCTAGATTAGTGAGTCTGACGTAGTGTTGGGAAAGGATTGATGAGATTTCCTTATCCATGATTCATAATTAGCATTGATTCAGGAGCGGTGAGTCATCAGAAGGTGACTCGTACTCAGAAAATTATATCAATGATCTGTATAATTCCAAATGCAAACATAACACAATAAACCCATTAGAAACATAATTAAGCATAATATGTGAATATTATAAGTAGTTTAGGTCAACACCAACTTTTTAGAAACTATTAAATACATTATCAATTATTTTAATGGAATTATTACACTAATCCAGGATTCCAAAATTAGATTTGGATATCACAATCATTGTATATATATGTATTATATAGAACAAATAATAAATTCTGTAAGAAATAGAATTTCATATAATTTCACCACTATTCATCAAATATGTAAATTCCATATAATGAGTTCAATATGAGCATCATGAAAAACAAGTTAAAATTATAGGTTAAATTTACCATTTTCTCCTTTTTAAGAGGACTTACCTATAAAAAATAAAAATATAAAAAATCATCACGTAAAAATAAAGTCAATATAGTTCATTAATATTTAATAAATTTGTAACTATTTAAATAGTCTATTAAATTTATAATTGTCTTATAATACTTACAAATAAAATAAATACCTATCATTTTATAAAAATTTCATTCACATATTTTTCTATTAATATTCCCTTGTAATAACAGTGATTAAATTTATATTTTTCTTGTTGTGTTTTTAAAAGGTGTGATAATTCAATTAGACTTCAAGGAACTATAATTTCAAATTATATTTGTTCTTTTTAACTTGTTTTTATTTTACCATTATATTATTTCAAATTTTTTGGAATATATTTGTACAACCATTTTGATGTTCTATATTAATATTCATAATAATTCTAGTAAATGTAACACAACCATTTTATTTTAATACTATTATAATATAAAAAGAAATTTTTTATGATGAAAAATTTAGAATAGAATATCAATTCTTATATCCCCACTGGATAAAATAAATTCTTACTTAATATCCTGGTTATCCGTTGAAATTTATGTGCATTTATTATAATTTCATCCCCCAAAATATTTTATTTCATCTTCCAAATTATGATTACACTAATCTAACTTCACTATTTGAGTTTTTTGATTCCAAAAAAGTATCTTCTTTGGTGTTATGGATCTAGATAGACATTTCTTCATTAGATATGTCAGTCTCAATATATATTTCATTAGTGATGAGAACATTTTTTGGGTGTGGAATGTACTTCTTTAGCACTAAAAATTGGAATTCATCATGTTCAATAGAGATATTGGGTGTAATATATGAACTATAATCCAAAACTCTATTGATATGTAATACATCAATATCCCCAATATTAAATGTACATAAAAATTTTTTCTTTTTAAAACTAATAAAACACTTCCATGGATATACCTTCAATAATACATGAATACCTATATCAAATTACAATTCCTTCATATGACTCTCACCATATTTATGCTATCTATTTAGATTAATCATGATATGGTTATTGACAGCTAAAATGTTTATTGTTTACATCACAATGCATATTGAACCAACTAGATTATATTACCTAACATTAACAAAGTAAGTTATAATATGATATAGTTTCCCATAAAATGATTTATATGGCTCCATTTTAATACAGGAATGAATGATATATTTGTATAAATTCATCAATAGATGTAGATATTAGTCCCATAATGATTGGAAGTAATGTTTGAATGACCTCAATATAAACTCTCATGTTTAGATAGACCCTTTACAATGTCCTTATTTTTTATGTTGATTGGAGCTTATCAAAGTATCTTATTTTTATGTGAATTCGTAAAATTTAATTTAGAATTAAAATGTGAATTTATTGTCATAATTAAATACAATTTAATTTGGAGCATTGGGAATCCTCCTAAATTAATTAATATAAAATATTCCATGATCCTCAAAGGGTATATTGTACCTTATTTCTCGTAACTAGGAAAATATTTTAATATTATCTAAAATATCCAATATTTTATTATTTCTCATAGATATCTTATAGATAATATTACCAATTTTTATTAGGATACATCCCCACTTTTACATTGGTATAATGTGAGGTCGCATGAAATTATTTGGGAATTTTCTCTTAGTATTTTCATTGTTTTTCAAAAATAATATAGAAAAATAGTAAACAATTTCTCACATCATGTTCTTCTTTAAGAAATGATCTCTTAAATATCTATACATCTCTATTTCAAAAGGGTGTTTCCCTCTATTATAATTACATAGATTAGATTTTACCAATTATAACATCTCATTTACAAAAAATGTTTTCTAAAACTTCATTTCTTCTATTATTCTCCATAGAAAATGTAAAGATTCAAAAAAACATTTTTATTATAGATGGAACCCATCACTATACCCTAATACATGGAAATTTTTTTCAAGAAAAATACCTTATGAAGTATTAGGATTATCTCAAAAAATTATTCTTTAATATTAATTTTTTTATTTCATGCAAAAATAAAAACATTTATTTGAAAATATAACAAATTATTCATATAATAATTAATATAATTAAATTCATTTTTTCCGAAATTCAACAATAAATTTTCAAGGAGTGCTCTTTTCACTCGAGGGAATCATATTTATTGTAATATCTCATAAAAAAATTCAATTCAATGGCCTTTATATCTTTCTCCTTCACAGTATTTTGAAATAATGACCATTATTGATCAATATCGAACATTTTATGATATATATATTATATAATATTATGCCATGCAAAAATAAAAAAAGAGAGTAATAACATCTTAAATTAATTTTTCTATTTATCTACAACTTATAGATTTTTCATTCTATATAATGATGGGAGTTGTTTCTATATAAAAAGATCCCACATTATAACACATTATTGAATATAAATTTGTTGTTTCTTATGGATAATGTTATTCATTATATCCAAAGTCAGCAACTCTAAAATATTGATAATATACTCAACTCCAACACAAGCTTCAGTAGATTTTCTATGAGGGAAATACAAATATTGATTGTGAGACTTCCTATGTTTTTTTAGGAAATATGTTATAAACGGTGAAATATTATAATTATTTCCTAAATAACACTATAAAATTTCAAAAATAATATATATTTAATATTAATTTATGAAAAAATTATATCAAATATACAATTTTTTCTAAAAAAAAATTATTAATTTTTCTAACAGTTTTTATAATGTTATATTCACTAGATATGTTCAATAAAATATAATTATTATGATTTTTATCATATTTATCTAATAAATATTATAACAAACTATACTATAACTTCTTTAGTTGGTGGTTATTTATTAAAATGGTACTACATACATATATCACAATATGTAGGATTTACATATTTTTAGTCTCATAATACATTATAGAGAAATAATTAATAAATTACATGAGAAAGATCAATACAAAAAAAATTAAGAGTATCCATATTTTTATAATCATTTTATAAATTTATTAATCTCCATTTTTTCATAGGAAATTTAGAAAATATAGAAATGGTTGTGTTAAAATTCTCAATATGGTGTAGTGTATAGTAGATGCTTTCCATTAAAATATTTTATTTTTTTTGGATAATCCTTATTATGATCTAGTAGGTGATGTGAGATATACATTGACTAAAATACCACCTAATACATGGCCTAATAGTACAAGAATACATATACTAAAGGTCCAATGAATCCATAACCGATTTTATACCAGCCCATATAACTATATAGAAGCCTTCCATCTTGATTACCCAATGCCATTCCTACAGTATTCCATATTCACCCCATCATGGTGCTTTGGGAGGTTTAATAAAATGACAAAATTTATTCTAGTTACTGATCACATAGATTAAATTCCTATATCTGTTTCTCCAATTACCACCACAACACCTTCACTCCCACAATAAAAATATTATTTAAATGGATTGAAGTCTCTTGAATGAGCATCGAGAGGCCCCATTTCCCGATGTCCATTATAGGACCACATGAAATATGGCCTCACTACCAAATAAAAGTCTCATAATCCAATTTAATATGAATATTACCAATAATATAGAACCCCAATATAGTAAATTCTATAGTGACTACACTACTACATTTCTATAATTAGTAATCATATAATTCTACACAATAGAAAATTTTTACATAATATATATACAGATGACATAAAATAAAAAAAACTCATCGATATAACTAAAAAATATCATAATTATAAAATTCATAATGATGGATATAAAAAACATATTATAATGAACTCATCAAATACATCATATATAAATGGGTAAGCATATAACAAAGACCGAATCCAAGTTTTCTTATCCAAAATATAAATTGCAATGTCCAAGAAATTCGTTACATTTTTTTATTTATATGGAAATATTTCGAGACCGTGAAATCGGATGGTACGCGATTCCGAGGCCCAGAGTGCCCGAAATGATCAGTGGAAGTTTAGTTGAGTTTAAATTAACACGTGTATGTATTATTTCTGAAAAATTTAAATAAAACTTAAACGGTTACTCAGAGCAGATAAAAGTGGGCATTGTTGTGTTCTAGATGGGGGTTTTACCCTAGGATATACATAAGTTTAGTCGGTGTGGGCCTTATGTGAGAATACACAAAAATGGAATAATCATAAAAAATTAATTAAATAAATTATTTTATTTTCTAAATGCTTATAAGTCACAAATAGTATCTCAGATAGAAAATCTGAGACCACCGATGAAATTGTAAGTGCATACTTTTTTATGCAGATACTAACATTGGTCAGTGCGGGTCACCAGTGAATGTTAGGTTATGGCTGTAAATAAAATAATTAAGTGAAAATTATTTTATTGTAAAATACATAACCTTTAAACGGTAACTGGGATGGGAAAATATGAGATTACTATTGGGTTCATTGGGGCATGTTTCACTTAGGAAGAGACTAAACTCGACCGGCGTGGGTCGAGGGTGACTGTAAATAATATACTGACCTTTTTTCAGTTATGTTTAGTAAAAGCGCAAGTAGAATTTAATACCTTTTGAACCCGTTCTCAGAATTGAAATATGAGGGCACAGTTGAACTTGATGTGCCGATATTCGCTGAAGGAGATCTTCACCTTGACCGCAGTAGGTCGAGGGTGAACATTAGTTTTCGTGAATTTCGTGGGAGAGTTAAAAGAATAATAATAAAATAAAGAACAAATTTTCTTTTATTTTAAAAAAAATCCCAATTTTTATGTGCAGTGGTGGGGATCACCCGACCCCATTGAACCCCCTCTTTAATGTGAGTGAACTTTTGGTTTATCCACCAAATTAAATGTGCCAGCGTTAGTTTAATTAATGTTCCATAATTTAATTGAGTTAATTGACATAACTCAATTAAAATTAGCTCCTCATACTTTCGGTGGAGATCGCTGGAAAATGAGATTTGGGAGAGCCTTGGAGAACTGGGAATAACATCCTATAATAGAAGAATATCTCCAAAGAAGAATCATTCTACGAATCAAAGGATGTGGAACCATCTACGAGAGCGACGTGTGGGACCGATGAATGATGATTTCATCAACATCATATCCTTCCTCACACCGAAACCAATGAGAAATTGAGGTAGGGGATCTAATTTGAAATAGTATTGAATTTATATGTTAATTCATCATATTCTGGATTCAAAATGATGATGGCCAAACTAACATGGTCAACATCCTGGGAATATACCTTTCCTTCTATTCATTTTTGTGAGTGTGTTATTCATGCATTAAACAAAACCAAATAATTAAGCGCACTAGAAACACAATATTGTGTTGTGCGCTACATATGGACACAGAACCCTTGACCTGAGGATCATGAATATAAGGTCGGTATATTTATTTGATTAGAAAAATGATATGGCAGCCCATGGAAGGGGTGACATGGGGGGTGTTATTTCCGGCGTGTGTTCAGTGCACGACTCTGGGCGAGGTAGAGGGAGCGACATGCGGTGGTGAAGGACAGCCCGAAAGAAGTGTCTAGGTGGTGCGACAAGCTGAAGGTGGTGGCTTCAGTTTGGGACATGCAGACGAACCCAACCATTTTGGAAAGGAGTGAATTGGATCATGAGAAAACTGTGGAATATGAAAGGGTTTATTTGAGAGAAAAAATTAAGGAAATGAAATAATAAAAAAAATATAAAATCATGGATGTGTGGAAGAGGTGCAATGTGGAAGCCGCGTTCACCAACTGAATTGCACTTGCATCATTGAATTTGGAGTAAGAAAAATAAGTAATTAACCATAATAATAAAATATTATAATTATTAATTTTTTTTAATAAATATTTTTTTTGATAGTAACTTATCTGTGCGAACTTGGATTTACGAACCGTCTGTGGAAGTACGACCATGTCTTCAAGATAGAAATTATGATTCCATGATTGGATGTCTTTTTCAAATTTTTTATCAGGTACCTGAAACAATCAAATAATAATAATATATCATTATTATTAAATCCTTGACCCTCTATAACTCATGCATGTGACGTCTGATTTAATTAAAATTAGTGGAGATGTGATCCTGAAATTAACATGGGGGATTTAAGTCAAATGTTTAATATTAAATTTTGGTCTGTAGATCAGGTCCGAAAAACACACAACATTATTATTATTACTATTTTTATTGCTGGATATTGTATTTGATTTTTCTCCCTCTTATGATGTCAAAATGAAGAACCTTCTAAGGCACTGAAATCCTTGAGATGAGGTGGTCCTTTTTGAGACACTCCACATGACATTTGAAGAATGTTGGAGTTTGCCCAAGTTGGGTCATAATCAAATCCAACCGGGCCCTCAACACTAAAAAAACATATAACTCACAGACTGTGAGTCCGATTGATGCACTGTCTGTTGCATTGAGACCCCATTTAGGTGGTCGTTATTTGGGATAATTTTTTATTGGACTTTGTGGCAGTTGGAGTATCAAACAGTAGCTAGAGTAGTGGCCTCTTCCTATGATGAGCAATCATAGTGCTTGTGACCTGTATCAAGATTTGATGATGTAATAAAGATGTACTAGGATCCTGTTTGGGTCTGATGATATACAAATGATGTACTAGTATCTTTTGTCGGTCTGACAATGTACTGACGATGTATATGGATCTTGTGTGGGTTTGACGACATTCTGAAGATGTACTAGGATCATGTGTGGGTCTAAAGATGTACTAGGATCCAGTGTTGGTCTGACGATGTACTGACAATGTACTAGGATCTTGTGTGGGTCTGATAATATATTGATGTTGTACTAGGATCTTGTTCGGGTCTGATGATGTTCTAACATTGAACTAGGATCATGTCTATGTCTAACAGTGTACTAGGTTCATGTGTGGGTCTAATGCTATACTAGGATCATTTTTGGGTTAACAATTTGGGTTCTTTCATGGGTCTACCTCTTAATTGAGTACGATGTTTCAGTATTTACAACTATTCATCTCCACTAATGTACTTATGTTATACCTGGTGTGAGATGAGTTTGTACCTTTGTGGTATGTTCTTTCTTGGTAATACCTTGGTGGTATTATTTTTTGCGTTGTACCTATGTGGTACTTACCTTTGTGGTATTCCTTCCATTGTGGAACTCTTGATCTTTTGGATTTTGGGTTAGACACTATGTTTCCTCATGATTGAGATTGGTATACTTGATAACATAGGTATATGTATGGGTATATTCCTCAGTAGCGATGATAGTTGTTTTCATGATTTGTGGTTTATCCATTGTGGATTATGAGAGACCTTTTGGCAGTCTCAGGGTCCCTAATGAGTATCAATATACTCACCCCTACACAGGGTATGCCCAGACCCAGTTGTGTTTGGTGTAGACGGCGGGCATCACTGACTAATGGCGAGGGTACCTGGATAAGAGGTAGCTCGAAGGTGGTCCATATATGAGGCATATCAAAGAGTTGACTGTTCGAGAGGTGTACCTACTCTTCAGGTATGATCCTTTGTATTTTTTCACTGGAACTATCCAGTTTACTTCTGCTTTACAGTGTTCTTATACATTCTAGTTTGGCCTTTATTCGGGCCCCTTTTACGTACTGTACACATGCTTTTTACTATTCATTTTACTTGTGTTCGTATTGTGTTTTGTGATTGGATAGGTGAGTTAAAGGTTATACAGTCAATTAATTCCCAATTTTTTGGAATATTCCTTCAGTACTAGTCGTCATCCATTGGCCTCTGGAAAGCGGGCTTAGGATAGTCACGAGACGGGCCCTGCGAGATGAGCAGTGAAAAATTGGTATCTGAGGAGTCGGTTCTACTGTAGAACATAGGACTCTGATATTTCTAACAGAAATAGTGTTATGTGTAGTGAGTGTGGTTATCATTTTAGGGAATCCAGTGTAGGTGTGGAAGCCGAAGTATCCATACACCAGGACCATGGCTTCTGATTTCTGACTCAGTGCACAGAAACAATGATTTCATGTGTTTTGAAACTTTTTCTTATGTTTTCATGAGTTATCTCACTAGGTATAACTAAATAATAGTGGTGCATCTGTTCCTTATCAGGATAGCGCTGCGTAGACATCCAACTGGGATTCCCGAGAGAGTACATGATGACAGCCCACCGAGCGATGAGGCTCCGGTGAAGATCTCTCTTACTATATTGGCACCTTCGGGTGGTGTACCAAAAGCACCACCACCCATTTTGAAGAACATATCACCAGCCGCAATGGCTAATAGTGCACTCCAACTGATCATGTTTCATGAGTTTCAGTAGTAGAGGCCTCTATGGTTTCGAGGCGAGAATTATTCCCACACATCTTAGGGCTGGCTGGAGGTGGTTACTAGAGTTTTCTACCTAGCTGAGACACTAGTAGAGCAAATGGTGATTTTAAGTACTAGTCTTTTCAAGTGAGTAACCATGAGGATGGCCTACTTGGTGATGAGGGATTGGTACATGGACCGTTACCTGAGATAGTACCTTCGGGTAGTGTGTCACTTATATCACAAACTGTTGGTTAGTAGTTATAATCGGAAGTATTGGTAAATGACACATATAGGCTTAGTGACTTACGCATGATTCAGCATCAGATATCCCTCAGTTTATGAGGTAAGACCGACTCACAGACGGTTGAGGACTAGCATGAGGAGGTGGATGAGAGTTCTCTAGAGCATCTATACATTAGACATGACGACTTGTTGGTAGTTGAGTATTCATCGAGGTGTACCAATCATTCCTGGTACATGATGAAAACGACAAGATCAGTGCTTCAGAGCTTAGACCTCTAAGGGAGGTGTCTTTAGGGGAATCCAAGATAGAATTATTCCTCTATGCATTCCTACATATGTTAGGGTTATAGAATGAACATTTATGGATGATTATTAACTGGTTGAGAAGATGCAACCAGTGAATGTTAGTATTGGGAAAGTAGGAAAATGGTTCTAGTCTTAGAGACTTGGGTGTGTTAAAATTTTTTTAGAAGAAGAAGTGTTAGAGATAGAGGAATCTGCAAGGCTGAAGATGTGGAATTAGAGATAGGGGAGCATCATGAGTTGGTGTACATTTCGACATGTAACAACAAACCACCATTGTGGTCCCTCCCAGGCTCATGGAGCTGGAGGAAAGGGGTAGAGAGTAGCAACATGCGGTCAAGGTGTGTGACATAGGGGCTATAGAACTGATTCTAGGTTTGTTCTGTGTCTACTAATAGCTTTTTTATCAATAGACATAGGTACCAATCATTACTGCCTTCCACGAATCTAGTCCATAACCTAGAGTTTTTGGTAAAACTATTGTCTTCACCCTCACATTTGGAGATAACTTTGGGAGGAGACTTGATACTCACACATACACTGATGGTGTGATATGACCCTTAAGGAGGGAGATTTTATTGGAACCTCTTGGTGGCAGTGTCAAGGCCATACGACATTAGTTTGGGTATGACTCAAAATCCCCAATTCATAATCAGATTGCATATATTAGGCAATAAAGTTGTGGTTTATCTACAACACTAGGATGTGTTTTTAATTAGTCGGCGAAAAAGAAAACCAAGCAGCAAAGGTTAAACACATGCATAGAAGGGTGAATCCAATCACTCTTTAGTTGTCCATATTTACCCTCATGGTAGTATGAGTTTTGAGTTTTCATTTCCCAATAGGTGTGGCTCTAGTTCCTCTAGTACTATGACTTTAAGATATTCTATACTTCGGTGAAGGGGAACATGGTAGCAGATGCACTCAGTAAAAGGAATGGCCTGCAATTGCTGAGAGAGGCGAAGTAGATAGTAGCCTTTTTTCAGATATCCTTTATGGATTGAGATGGAGAAGCTTTTCTTCATTCTTTTACAGTCACCCCCACCTCTTCAGCGAGTCAGGGAGGTGCAGCATGGGGATGCTGACTACGATGGTCGACCTGCTCAGATATCCTCAGGGCAGGCACCTGATGGATTTTTTGAAGTTTGGGAGCACATAGTTCTATTCAGTGGACGTATTTGGGTACTAGTAGAACTACTATAGTGGGTGTTGAGGGGGTCCTATAATTCCCCTCTAACGGTACATCCTGGTGTGGTGAATATATATTAGGATCTCTGACATCAGTACTGGTGTCCCTAGATGAATGAAACAGTGGCTGAATTTGTATCACATTGTCTCAGTTGTCAGAAAGTGATGACTACACAGAGTTGGTATAAGTCTTATGCCAACAATATATGGAGACCTCTAGAGTTCGAATATGGTGACCACATCTCTCTACGGGTCCACCTTAACGAGGATTGCAGAGATTTGGCTGGGGTGGAATGTTATCTCTGAGGTTTATTGGACCCTTTCAGGTCCTTAGCAGAGTTGGCGAGGTGGCATATCACCTATCCCTTCTACCACACCTGGATAAGGTGCATGTAATATTCCATTTATCCTAGCTTAGGAGATACATGCATGACCCATCTCACATCATCGACCATGATGAGCTGGACATCGAGGATGGGGTGATGTTTTTGGAGGTTTCGGTAGAGATTGAGGATCGACAAGAGAGAGTTATTCATGGGTGATCAATACCTTTGTTTCATGTACTTTGGCATCATGGGAACCACCGGGAGAGTACATACTACTAGCAGGCTCAGATTTGTGCTCATTACCCTCTTTTTTATTTTTTTCCCTTGTCGTGGATTTCGGGGATGTAAAGCCCTATGGTGGGGAGAATGTAATGTCTTGTAAATTCTGTATATATATATTTTAATTATATTAAATTATTTAAAGACCGTGAAATCTTAAGGTGGGGGATTTTGAGGCCCAGAGTTCCCAAAATGATCCATCCAGGTTTTTTTGAGTATTAATTAGCATGTGCAAGAAGTTTTCCTGAAAAAGTGGAATAAATCCTAAACGGTAACTCTGATATGAAATATAAGGGAACTTTTGCGTTCACAAGGGCGATTTTACCCTAGGAGTGACTTTTGTTTATTCAGCACGGGCTTCCAATGAGAAAACTGAAAAATGGAATAACGGTAAATAAAATGATTTTATAATTTATTTTTTATTCAAATGCTAATAACTCAAAAAGGTAGCTGATATTGAAAATCTGATACCACTGCTGAACTCGTGAGGGAATTCTTTATTTATGCAAATACTAACATTGGATGAAGTGGGCCACCAGTGAAAGTTAGTTTTTGGATGTAAATAAAATAATTGTGTGAAATTTTTTTTATTGTAAAATTCATAAAATTTAAACTGTAACTCAGATGAGAAATATAAGAGTACCCTTGGTTTTGTTGGGTCATGTTTCACATAGGCAATGCCTAACCTCGACTGGAATGGGTCGAGGGTGACTGTAAATAATTTTCGAAACATTTTTTCATGTGCGTTCAGTAAACATGGAAGCTCCATTTTATAAATTTTGAACCGGTTCAAGGAATTGAAATCTTAGGGCACCTTTGAACTCGTAGTTCTGATATTCTCTTAAAGAGAGCTTCACCTTAACCACAGTAGGTCGAGGGTGAAAGTTAGTTTTCGGTAATTTCATGGGAGAGTAAAAAAAATAAAAAATAAATAATTAACAACATTTATTTTAATTTTAATACATCCCAATTTTTATTTGCTGTGGTGGGGACCACCTGAACCCCTTCAATTCCCTCTTTAATGTGAGTTAACTCTTGGTTTCTCTACCAAATTAAATGCGACAACTTTATTTTAATTAATGCACCATCAATTAATTTTGTTAATAGACTTATGTCAATTAAAATTGGTTCTTCATCCTTTTGGTGGAGATTGTTGCAAAAGGAGATTTGGGAGAGCCTTGGAGAACTGGGAAAACATCCTACAAATAGAGAACCCCTCCAATGATGAAGCATTCACCGAATTGAGGAACGTGGAACCAACTTCGAGAGCATGGTGTTAGAGCAATGAACGCTGATGTCATCAAAATCATCTCCTTTCTCATGCCAACCCTAATGAGAAATCGAGTTCGGGGTTCTAATTTGAATTATGATTGAATTAATTTTTTAATTATTCATATTATGGATTCACAATGAAGATGGACACACTAACATGGTCATCATCCCACACATATACCTTTCCTATTTTTCTTTTTTTCTTCAGGCTTTCTTTATGCATTCATCAACGCCCAATATTTAAGAAATATAGAAACACAATATTGTGTTGAGCGCACCATATGGATGCGGATTCCTTGACCGAAAGTTCGCAAATATGCACCCATTATATTTTTCACACATAGAACGAAGATGTGGAAGCTCATGAATGGGACGACCAAGGGGGTGTTATTTCTGGCATGTGTTCGGGGCGCGACTCCAATCAAGGTTGAGGGTGAGACATGTGGCACTGAAGGATAGCCAGAAGGAAACATTTAAGCGGTGTGGCTAGCAGGAGGTGATGGCTATGGTTCTGGACGTGTGGAGAAACCCAAACGTTTGGGAATGGAGTTAATTGGATTATGATAAAACCTTTGAATAAGAAACGAGTGATTGGAGAGTTAAAATTATAGAGATGAAATAATAATGAAAATCAAAAAATCATGGAAGAGTGGAGGAGGCACCATGTGGAATCCACATTCACCAAATGATGGCCCCATGTGTGATTGAATTATGTGTTATGAAAATAAGTAATTAACAATAATAATAAAATATTAATATTATTACTTTTGTTGATAAAACACTTTTGACTGTTACTTATTTGTGTGACCTCGGTTTTATGAACAGTCAGTGGCAGTATGACCATAACATCGAGAGGGAAATTATGAGTTAAATATTGGATTTCTTCTTCCATTTTTTGGATCAGGTACCCAAAACAATCAAATAATAATAATAATAATATATTATTAAATCTTTGACCCTCTATAACTTCTGTTGTGTGACATACGATTGACTTATGGTAAGTGGTGATGAAATTATGACATTAATATGGTCGATTTAAGTCTAATGGTGAATATTAAATTCTGGTTCATGGTTCGGGTCCACGAAACACTCAATAATATGTTTATTATTTGTATTGGATCTTGTATTCTATTGATGTACCTCATATGCGGTCAAAATGAGGAATCATCTGCGGCACTGAAATCCATGAGACGAGGTGGTCCTTTTGAGATACTTCACATGACTTACAGGGAAAGTTGTAGTTTGACTGGGTTGAATCGTACACGAATCTAACCAGGCCCTCAGCACTAAAACAGTTATAACTCACCGACCAGGTGTCCGATTGACGAATCTTCTGTTGTGTTGAGACAAATTTTTGGTGGAATTTCTTTTGGATTATTCTTTGTGGTACATCGTGGAATTTGGATTATCAACTAGTATCTTGAAGATAAAACTCTCACAGAGATGTACAAGAATAGTGTGGGTACCCTGTAGCTGGCTCTGGAGATGTAATGACGATGTAATAGGATCATGTGTGGGTTTGATGATGTACTGATGATTTACTAGGATCATGTGTTGTTCTGATGATGTACTGGCGATGTACTAGGTTCTTGTGTGGGTTTGACGATGTTCAGACGATGTACTAGGATCTGGTGTGGGTTTGAGGACGTACTGACGTTGTAATTTGATCCTATGGGGGTCTGACGATGTACTTACCCTGTACTAGGATCATATGTGGGTCTGACGATGTACTAACATTGAACAAGGATCATGTGTGTGTGTGTGTGACGGTGTACTAGGATCTTGTGTGGGTCTAATTATGTACTATGATCATGTGTGGGTCTAGAATTTGGGATCCTTTATGGGTATGACTCTTAACAGAATAAGATGATTCAGTATTTACCACGAATAATATATACTATTGTACCTATGTTATACCTGGTGTGAGTTGAGTTCATATAATTGTGGTACTTTTCATTATGTTGATACATTGTTGGTATTTTTCTATGTGGCGTACCAATGTGTTACATACCTTTGTTATGTTTCTTCCTTTGTGGAACAGTTGAGCTTTGAGATTTTGGGTTGGACCCTGTGTTTCCTAATGAATGAGAAGGGTATACATGATAACATAGAAATATGTATGGGCATCTACCTAAGTAGGTATGACAGTTGTTTTCATGCTTTGTGTTTTATCATTATGTTTATTTTGAGAGACCTTTTGGGGGTCTCATGGTCTCTACTGAGTATCATTATACTCACCCCTTCATGGACTATGCTCGCACCTTGTTGAGTTTGGTGCAGTCGACAGACAACATTGACTAAGGATGAGGGTACCGGGGATGGAGGTAGCTCGGAGTTGGACCATAGACGAGCCGTACCATGGAGATGACCGTTAGAGATCTATACCTACACATCAGGTACGATCCTTGGAAGGTGTTCATAGGATCTATTCAGTTTACTTGTACTTTCCAATTTTCTTGAACTTTCCAGATGGGCTTGTATTCTGGTCCATTTAACATATTGTACACACCATTTTTACTAATTCATTTTACTTGTGTTTGTATTATTATGTGTGCTTGGTTGCATGAGTTACAAGTTATAAAGGAAGTGCCTTCCCAGTTTTTGGTAATATGCCTTCGGTGCAAGTTTCTAACCCCTTTCCATTAGAAGGTGAGCTTGGCGTAGTCACGACATGGGCCCCGAGGGATAAGTCATGACATAAATGCATTTAGGGGTTATATAATTATGAGCCCAACCTATCAATTACTAATAAAAATGAATTAATGATATTAACAAGTAAATGGATAAAAAAAGATAGTATATAAGATTCCTATAGTAATAATAAACATGTATATATAATAAATAATGTTATAAATTTAAATAATTGGAAAATGGATTATCAATATTTCTAAGTCATATGATTTGTATTAATTTATATATAATCACATTTCAAACTAAATTATCAAATATATGTTTTTTATGTAATATAGTGTAAAAGTTATATTACAAATTCCTTATAAATGGATAACAATATATATAATACTTATATTATAAAAAAGAAAATATGTATGGAATAAAACTTTGATGGCAATAGAGTGGGAAATGGAGTGATAGATGATATGAAAAAAGGAAATAAAACAGTTGTAGGGGACACCCCTCTAATCAATAAGACAGACAATGAGAAAATATTAGTATAAAATTATAGGAAAATTAGTGATGTAATATGTTTAATAATTTAGTGATAGGATATAGAAGAGATGATATAATACAGTGAAATAATAAGTCAATAGAATGATGATTTGGGTGAGAAATTATTACCACATTACCAACTAACATGGATGATTATCACACCTCATAATGATAATGGGTAAAATGAATAATTGATATAACTTCTGTTGACAAGTTAAACCTTCCATTTTGGGATCCTAACTGATTAATACTCCAAAAGTATGTATTCTTGGCCTACAGTAGTGATTATGATGCGTGAACTTTTGGGAATATTTTAAGGGTGTGTTTGAGTGGGGATAAATAAAACTGGAAAGAATAGGTGTTGTCCTATTGGGAAAAGAATTAGGTTAATGACCAATGCTAGCATGTGGGTGGGGCTGAAGTAGGGGGGCATGTGTCTGAGGGGAATGTACTTGTTCCTGGAAGGCTAGGGACTGAAAAACATGATAACATAGGATGTATGTTTTCCTATTGGGGCCCATTTGTTACATTAGTATCACATGAGTAACCTAGCAATAAGTTTGGTTCCACTACATGGATTGAGATTTGGGGCCAATAACATGGATGGTGTGCTCTAAAGGAGGGAGAATGTAATACCACGTAATGAAAAAGGATTATATTACTCAATGATATGACTCTTGTTATAAAAATTTACCTTTATTTTAACACTCATTTTTTATTATAACCCAACAGTTATGCATTCTTGTCTTGGAGTGTTGACTAGGATGTGTGAACTTCTGAGAATTTTCTGAGGGACTCTCTGAGTGAGGAAAAGGAACAATAAAAATTACATGTGTTAGAATATGGGGTAAAACATTAGTCTAATGACCACATTGGACATATGGGTGGTCCCCAGGTTTGGGACCATATGTATGGAGGGATCTGGTGGTTCCTAGTGGGCCATGACCTAATAGACATGATAATGTGGGGTGTCTGTGCGATTTGAGGGGCCCAATAGTTAATGGGATCATCAATTCTCTGAAAATGTTTAATGGAATCCATTAATTTAATAAATAAAAACCTTATTAATTATTATATAAAAAATTATAAAAAATTTACAATCAAATGTTATTCTTTTATTATATTTTTTTACCCACATCATTAATTGTGAGTGTTAAGGTCTTCATTTCCAATATCGTTCAGTGTTATAGTAAAGGATGGTTGTCAATTAAAAATGGTTCAATAATCAATAAAAGTATTAAGGTATTTGTTTTTATATCATTCTAAAAGAATACAATTTCTAATATAAATATATAGATAATAATAAATGTAAAATAAGAATTGTGTCTCAGTATTGTAGTTTTTATTTGATTAAAGTACCATAATTGTTCATTTATAAGATACTTATTTGTAATCTATATTATGACTCAAATAACATGAATATAATTTAAATTTCTTTATTAATATCTGAATTATTTTATAATTTCATATTTAAAACCTTTTTCAAAGTGTATTAATATAAAATTTTGTCATTCCCACAGTTGGCATGAACACTTCATAGTGTAGATGACGTGTTTTTCTTTTTAAATATTATAAAATTAGATGAATAGTGGTAAATATTTGTAGATAATAATTTTGTAGGATTATATATATTATAATATTTTAATTTTCATATATTTATATGATAGATATGTTATTATGCATGAGATAGAAGAAAATAAATATGTATGGATGTAATATTGTTACCTTTTCTGTGGGAAATCTCCTATAGAACACCTCTTAAGGCTTAAAAAATGGAATTTTGATAGAAATGGCATTAATAATTGTGTTGATTATTGTTTTTAGATTTATATTGGTAGAATCTATTATAAGGAATATTTTTTTTACATGAATGATTTTAGATTTATTCTAATCACTTGAAAAATATGGGGGATATTTAATTAAAATAATGATTACTTTTTTAATATTTTATAATGTATACTATTAGGATTGATTCTTGTAAATAATAATTGTTTTTAATTATAATATATATATCTTCATGACTTTTAAACATTCAGTAAATAAATGGTATAATTTGTATATTTAATTGAATAAAAAGAATCCAACAAATGATGTTTATTATTAAATTTTTTAGTTTTTTGAAATTAATTTATTATATTAGAAATAATGTTTATAAATTTTTAATTAATTATTTTAATCATGAAAAACATTTTCAATAATATATGTTTTTTTTCAAATTTAATTAGTAATCTTGACAACATTATTATCTTATAAAACCTTTTATAGACACCAAAAAAATAATTTTTATTGTTCAACTAAAATCATTCTTTCACAAAAAAAATACATAAAATCATCATTAAGATATTTTTTATATAATTATTCCAAAAATCATATTCATTTTCCTAAAATAAATTTCTAAATTTTTTAATGCGAATATTTAAAACATGTGATAAAGACATATTTTTTAAATAAATATATTCAAAAAAAATTATTACAAATGTAATCATATACATATATTGAGTTACATAATTTTATATATAGATTTATTTTAGTATAAATATTATATTTACATATTTTCTCATGATAAATTATTATTTATATATATTTTAAAACTATAAATAATCAATTTTTATTTCAAAATTAATTTATTATTCCTATGGTTCATTATTATTACAATGGTAAAATAATACTCAAATTTTAAAAAAATAAATATTATATTATACAGATTTCATTCACTTATTTTTCCAATAATGTTTATATATATATATTTATTATCATATTTCTATTATTCTATTTTATTTTTATAGTGTTTCCATTGGTTTTATAATATTTTAAAATCGAGATACACTAGAATTTAAATTTCTAGTTCTATTATTCACACGTGTTTATAATAAGATTATAATAATATTAATTTTATAGATTATATTAATGATATTCATATAATTTTTACATTACTTGTCACATAAATTCTTTTAATGTTACTATTTTGTTGTATAACACTACAATGAAAAAACATAGGACATATGTTATAAGGAATTACCAATATTATAATATATAGTCTTAAAATGATGCATTTTTTGGAATCAAGACCATGTCTTGATGTGTTTTACATTTAATTTTTGTGATAAATTTTGTATTCATCATAAATAATTCATTGATTTATAATTGAAAAGTATTAATGATATTAATTATTTCTATAGTTTTAAAATATCTCATTATTAAAATCCCATGTGAGATGTAGTATGGTTATATTTTTTATTCATTATTTTTTAGAAAAAATTATATGAGAATGGATAATGTCTGATTGAATATTTTGTTTATATTTGAGATTTATTGAAATGTGTGTATTTGGATTTATGCCATTATATTTAAAATGATATTTTATTGATATTTTTATAAAATTCAATTCCTGGTATGATTTGGTACAATGAAAAAACTACATCATTATGGGGTGTTGGTTTAAGGAAACCCTAGTTCAAATTGATGTGAAAATATGGTTGTTTTTAATTTTTTGTTATTAAAGGAGATCAAGAATTCAAGAAAACATTTTTTATGTTTAATTGAATTTTTTGGAGATATTTTTTTTAAAAGGTCAAATGCGGGATTTCAAACCCCATATAAATCAGGTGGTAATGTTAGCTATTATTATAAGACACGAAATACCTAGATGAGTATATTGTATTATTGGAGGACACTGAATTACCCATTGGATATCCCACATTATGGTCGGTGGGTATAAAATAAAACATCAATGACCCATCAAATTTCTATCCAATCCCACAAGTGTTTTGGTGGGTCTTACTAACCCCCTATTTAAGTAGTGAAAATTTATAATTTTGTTGTATTCTCATTTAAAACCCCATTTGGGGTTTCATCTTCCTATTTAGTGATGAGGGGGGAAATCTCATCCCTTTTCTCCCACTCACATCCACCCACACCTTCTACCTTTTTATGAATTTAATTATTGTTATTTCTTCACCAATTAAGGTCGGTTATTCTTCTCACACTAACTCTATTAATTTCTTATTTCTGTATACTACTTATTAATTAGTTAACCTTGTTATTATGTTACCATCTTACTATATCATGGTTAATGTATTTATATATAATGTGTATTTTATATATTTATGTAATAGGTGGTGAATTTTGGATAATCATTCATGGATTCCTGGGGAATTTTGAGAGTAGATTAAATACATGGTTTTATCTTTGAATTTTCAATAATTTTGATCAATTAAATGGATGAAATGATCGTATAAATGTATTTTATCATTTTATTTTAGACAGATTTACATAATTTCTTTACACTATGTTTCTCAGTGTTTTTATGAGAATGTTTTTCATGGGTATATTTACTATTATTATTTTTAAATAGAAAATGAGAAATAAATATTTAAATTTATTATAAATTGTTTGTAATTGATTATAATGAACTTAATTGAGATAAAAACTCTAAAAAGAAAGAGCTTCATGAATATATCTTGGTGGAAGATTGAAAATACATGTATTAATGGGTGTACTCTATTTTGACATAGGTTGTCTCTAATAATTTCAATTTGTTTATAAGAGATTCATGTATATTTTATGATTCAATTTTTGTGGAGAATAGAAATATTTTCTAATATACACCAAATTTTAATTCTTTATGACTATTTAGAGGAGTTTAGATTGTTTAGACCAAGATATGTCTTCTGAAAGATGTCGTTTAGTTCCATAATCATTGTTGATCATCTACATAAAGAATGTTTTAATAGTAATGGGATATATGAAACATATAGGGGGTATCCTAATTCATATCATGAAATAGTGTTACTTGGTTTGTTTCCTTTAGTATTTCATTATGATATAATACCATTTATTGTGAAGGCATGTATAATAGTTATTCAGAGTGCAATGAAAAATTGAAAAAATGGGTTTTGTCTCTCGATAACCAACATATTGTATAATGTATTGTAGATTTGGATGGAATATAATATTTATATAAATCCTTGTGTGAGTTTTTATATGAGTTATATATTCTTATTGGTGTGTAATGGATGGTGATTTTTTATGATATTAATAATCATGATAGAGATGTTATAAATTTTAATCTATGTTGTGTATTAGGGTTTAAATCCAACTAAAACCATTTTGGTGATGCATTTGGTTATTATGAAAATAGTGAATACACATTTTACGATGGTTATAGTGTAATAAAAACTATTGATGTTTAGGTTATTTGAGTTATATAAACATCCTACAATGATCACATATGTTTTTCTTTTCGGTAAAATTTCACCTATGAAAATTGATAGAAGGTTAGTTAATTTTAATGTAACCCATGGTATAAATTTATGTAAATTGTGAATAATTATAAAGTATTTGGGTATGTTATGTGGTTTCATTTAATTCAAAATATAATCTTATTGGTTATTAAGGTAGTGTGTAATGTTAAACATTATCCATGGAATGTCCTATGTTTTGTGAAATTTGATTTTTGTAATCAATTTTTTGGAGGTTTGGGGTAATGATAACACTCATCTTTTATTATTTAAATATCTATGTTATTTAAATATACTCTCATTTGACCTTAATGTTGTATTAGGAGTATAAATTCTATATAACTTTTTTTTTATTGGAAAATATGTTTAGAATTTCCGTTGGTACTATATTAAGAAGGCATGGTCTATCCTCAGTGTCTTATTTAGAACCAGAGGATGTGGAGGGTTGTATGTTATTTATATTTCTAACACAACACATTACCATGCATAAAAATATTTTATATTTGTTTTGGAAAACCATTGGTGGTGATAAAATGCGTTTTGATCACACCTTTCATGAGAATGTCTTTTCATGTGGTGATTTTATGATTCACGAAATGGGTAATAGAATAGAGAAAGTAGTAGATTATACATCTTTATAGATATATGGAGTAGTAGAAGGGTTCAGGAAGGGACTCAGATCTAGTTTTTAGTATTAAGTATTTTTTTCTTTTGAATTGTTTGGATAATCCTTTTATATTATCATCCCATGGTATATACAATATTATTCTCATATAACTACATAACGATTCAATAGATTATTTTGATATATATTGGGATATTGTGTTAATTTATTATTTAATCTTATTTTTAATATCTAGATTATGATACCACAATATGACCTTTATTTTAATTATTAATTCAATATTTTTTTCAATTATCAAATCCATAAGGAATAAAATTCACATGTAATTTAAATACCATCACCAAAAGATTGTTGGAACTGATATGTACCCTTTTTCTAGGAAATTATAATCCATATTTATGAAATTCTAATGTAAACATGGAAAATATTAAATTACATGATTTTCTATGACATTATTTTTGATGTTTATAAGGAATATGATATTTGATATATAGTTTTATGTTCCAATATATTATTATGGATTAATGAAAGGGTGTGTTCATGAATCATATACAACATGGTAAATTGATAGGAAATTTTTCTTCTTGCACTTTATTCAGAACATGGTTAAGATAAATGTTTTTGTTATTTAGGATTGAATAATAAATTAATATTTTATTATATAACTTTTTTGTAGAAAACATCAAAATTTTATATATGATTATTTTTTATTAAGATACAATTACATGGTGGGATATTATAGGGATCCTATATTATTTATGAATTCCATAGGTACATTAGTTGAGTGGTACATGCAGTTGGTACCAACTAACAACAGAGGGGAAATACGGAAGGAACGAGTCCTGTCAATCATGGAAAATGTTCATATTAAGAATAGTGAGATTCAAATCCATTGTATAGATAAGATTTTTTGGCATGATCAGGTATTTTTAGTGACCCCATTAAGAGTCTAGTGTTACAATACAAATTGTTTTTCCATCGGGGCATTAGTTGTGTAGTACACCTAGATATTAAAATCTCACTATTAGAAAAACTATCACATGACCATGTCTTACTAGATTCGAGCATTGTTCATATTATTAATAGGATAATTCAAAGTCATTTTATTATAGTGGAATGTGTAGTGTTCCCTATTATTAGTTTTGGCCCCCAGTGGTAGTCGAGTGTTACAATATAAATGTTTTAAAAACATTTGATGTTATTGCGGAGCCTACTTGGTATACCATATAATCCATCACCAAAAGGCTAGAGTCCAAATTCTATTTTTAGATAAAAATGGGGGTATTGTAGAAGTTAATAATGGAGTATTGTATCATCATTACTATTCAACAGATTTTAACCATTGAGAACAAAATTATCCGTCTCACCTCAGGGATTTCAGTCCATTACTAGGTCTTTGGGCCATAGAGCCTCCGATCTGAAAATATCAAGACCATCCAGACACAAGGACTTCTATATAATAATATAATCTAAAAAATAGATTCCTGGATATCATACATGTTGGAGGATGAGAGAAGAGTTAAATTCCAACAAGATAAAAAAATACCCAATACTGGATGAGGGATATGGAATACAAGCTATTAAACCATGCATAAGCATAAGGGAACTGCAATCTGGTAGCAACAAAATCTGAATGAGCTAATGAATACCCAAACAAATGTTGGGGTGGGGTGGTTAAAGTGTATAAATGGTTCAACATATTGTAAACATCTTGTGGAATAGACCTATCAGGCCATATTTTTTAATATTTTTGCCTCTGGGAATTTGGGAAAAATGGTACTATCATGAAATTAATAAAACATAATTTAGGAAATTCTATCCTATATGAGTTATGAACCTAACCTAGTTGTAGGATGTTTTATATATAGAGGGATAGTTGTCTATTTGTGATAAACCCCTATAATATTGAACAAAATCTAATCTTTTCGGGAAATGGATTATTATGTTTGTCACTTTTTACTCCACCATATAGATTACCATGAAGGTTGTGGATTACCAGGGAGTATGTAATTAAAGGAAATTTTTTTTCAAATAATAAGTAAAGGATCACAAATAAGTGGTTAATCATGGATGGAGATGATAATATTCATGAATATGAGAATTCGAGCAATGAAACTATGTGATGGGTTAACGGTGAGCTCGACGACTATGTCAAATTCTAGAATATCATTGTTTTCACAAAGATAGGGGAGCTTCTCAAATCAGTTTTCTAAGAGGTATTCTAAATCCAGAAAATAATTGTTTATTACTAAGTAATTCCAATTTTTTTGAGTATTGTGAGATTCACGATGATGGGGTACACTGAGATAACACATTGAGTTTCAGAAAGGTAGTTTCTTCTGTGATGGCACGGGTACTTCATAAAGGAGTGAGCTTTGTGAAGGATCATCATTAAATGAATTTTTGAATATCAATTTTTTAGTGGACATGGAATTCTTTGTGAGTCACCTCAACTATACGGTTCAAGAAATGTCTCGTTCTATAAAAATAAGAAGGCATTAATGTCAAATCATTAATCGATCTTGAAGTCGATAAACTATGTTAGAATTCTATTAATGTAGTGACCTAGGGAGAGTCGATGTAAGTGATCCAAGGATGTAGTGAGATATCCCAAAAATATTTTAACGGTAGTACACCTGGCATAATGTGACTCTGAAAAGGATTTTGTATTCCACATCTAGTGATGAATAGTGGATTTAGTTACAACCGACACAATATTAACGTTTTTTCCATTGACAAGCCCTTGGTGTTGAACCAATGAAAATTGATGGGTTTTCTTCCTTCATTTAAATGTTTTCATTACATTACATTACCTTTAGATAGGATCACAAGTTCATACCAATGTGGAAATAAGATCTGTCACTTGAGATGAAAAAAAGTGACACCATGATTCACCCCCCTCTAAATATTTTTCGGGGTCCTCCAAGTGGAATAAGAGGGTAATGGTATTTGGATATAAATTTTTCATTCTTTTCTATTAAAGAGAATTCAGTTAATATAAGGGTAATCCCTCATTATGATTGATGTAATATTTAGATATAGGAGAATAGGATGAGATCTCAAATTATATCTCTTATAATAGAAATATGCTTTTTCACTCCATAAGGAATACATGTCACTGATCCAATAGAGCTACCTATGACTCATACAAAAAAGAAAATTCTTGAGATAGATACTAGAGTATAAAATTTCCACACTGTAGTTCTTTCAGATTAATTCAATCAATATGTTATGATTTGTACTTCAAAAAAATTTATATGCGAAAAACTAGAGAATATTTTAGATGTATGATGCAAGGTATAGGTGGTAAAACATAAAATCCTACATAATATGTTTATTGACATTTAAATTTATTCTGATTAAAATTACAGTAAAATTTTTAATTGAATTACTAATGTTTTTGGGGCTATATGTGGACTTGCTGAGGAAATCAAATACATTGAATTTTTCAAGAAAATCATGAGAAGGATTACACAGATCTACATTGAAATGGTGCCATCCTATGATGAAATGGATCAATCTATACATTCTATAGATTATCTATTATGTAGTTTGGGGGCATATAAAATGAGAGTCAGACATAAAGATGCAACAAATCGAGTAAGAAATGAAACAGATTTCAAATACATGAAATACTTGAGTTCTCTTGATATATAGTTGTTGATGATAATTAGAACTATTAACTTCATTTACTCTATGAAAAAAAATTCAAGAGTGGAATTGGGTGATTTGAGTGAAATAATCAGTTGGCATGTTTTCTTTATGGTATTGTTTAGAATATTGCCTCTTAGTGATCAAGGATTTTCAAATATGAAGAATATGAAGCAGTAAATTCCTAGAAACCACAGAAAATGTTTTATCAAAAGTGATACATCAAATAATGATATAATAAACATTGGATTATTTTTTACGAAGTACATGACAATTAAAATTATTTTTCTGAGGAAGAAGAAAAATAGTTTAAATCTGGAACCCATACGTCCATGACGCCTACAGTTGAAAATTATAAATCATTAAAAGATAAAAGTAGGGACAATCAGTCAGTTTTGGATAATTATTTCATGATACGACATATTTATTATCATGAGTTCATTGATAATGGATATAACATATGAATAAATTAGAGAGTTTTTGTGAAATAATCTTCAGAATATGTAGATCATCTTGAATATAAAATTAAATGACTTTAAGAAGTATGAAAAAAATAGTCAACAACCATTGATAGTAATTAATTTTTAGTGTTTCTATATCTCGTAATTGAAGAATGGTAAAAGGTATTCAATGATATTACATACAAACTAGATAATAATTCTATGAATATTAAGGGTATTAAAGAAGATGTTGTTACTCTTTAGAGAAAACATGATATTGAATTAACATCAAAGGATCCAATGATGAAAATATTATTTTTAATATTGTCATATGTAGAGTTGAGAGAGGTTTCCAGGTATGGTCCTAAAGGGGTAGAGAATGATTTGGATTATCAAAGATCCACATGCAAGGGAAAAAGATGAATCTGTTGTGAAGTTGAAACATCAAAGGATGGAAACAAGATGAACGAAAATGAAAGGAAGATTAAAGATGGACATATCACAATGAATCTTGATGACTTAATAATAAAATACCATAATCAAGTGGAATTTAGAAATGAAAACTATAGACTGTTTTCTATAAAATATTGTTAGTCAAACTCTTTCCCTATGGAATGAGACATCGGGAGTAACCAATGATATAAGACATTTCCTCTTATAAAATGTCAATTTTATGCTATCTGGGGAATACCATGTCACACTATGAAGAGGTGAGGAACTATATAAATTGATAAGAGACAGGAATACAAAAAAGGATAATGAATTCACATCCAAATTTTTCATATAAGATATAATTTCTATTGATATTATTATCATTGTTATAACCATGGCCATACTTCTTTTTATTTCTAGAAGTGTAAAGGCATAAAAAATTCATACATAAGTTTGAGATAAGCCAGTACTCATCAACAAGATGGTTTTCTTTTTACAAAAATATTTTTTTCATTGGAATAAGATTATTATTATGATGAACCTATGATCATGTTATATATATTTGAAATTCTATCTCCATCCTTCAATAAAACTAATATACAATGGACGGAATAAATAATATTGAGAAATAAAATCTAATTTACCTCACTCTCAAAGCTACAAAGATTTGTAGCACCTAAATCAAGATAGAGGATTCTCATCCCATTTGATAGGAAATACATATTTATTGATGAATGTAAACAAAAATGGTGATGGAATAGTTAGGTTTGGTAATGATGGTTCTTTGAAGATGAATGAATGTTGCAGTATTGAACTAGAATGTGATTTGCTTAAGAGAACACAAGATCATTATGTGGATGTTATTTTTAATAATCTCTAGAATGTGATCCAACTATGTGTCTCATGAGTTAGTATTATATTCAATCAAAAGGGGTTCACTATAAAAAGAATGACATGAAATTCTCTCATAAAGGGTTGAAGAACATATATAAACATATATTAGGATGATATTAAAGTGAAAATTTGATACATGACAGTTGAAGAAGATAACGTCATGTGGCATCGAAGGTTGGATAACATTAATCATCAAGACATCGAAAAAAATTAAATTGAACGTTGTCTTCCACATCTATAATATAAAGGGTTAATGAGACGGGACTTGTGATGCCCACATATGGGGAATAATTGTCTACAGTTTATATCAATTAAATAATAAAATGACATTGAATCTCATTGGTCTCATACACACAGATGTATGTGGAATAATATATGTGGTTGGAAAATAAAGAGGGAGGTACACATTTTTTTATTTTTTATTTTAGTATAATTGCATATGCGGTGGTTATACATAGGAAATGATATGTTCTTTACTAAGTTAAAACAAATTTTAGAATAATTGATAATATTTCTATATGAATAATAAATGTTTTATGGTATGATTATGTAGTGGAATACACAACCGTTGTATTTGAAAATTATCCAATTAAAACATGTAAGACAACAGGATGGTGATGTTGCGAGACAACACAGAAAAATGGAGTTGTTGAGTGTACGGAACTACATGTAAAAAATATGCCTAAAAATATTCTAATTGAGAGTCATATACCTCTCCTTTAATGGATGTTGGTTTTTTAATATATAGTTTACACTAAGAAATTGAACTGGTCTTTATATGAAGGAAAGTAAGTCACTATATGAGTGTTGGCATGTAATGAAGCCCTCATTGAAGCATTTTCATGTTTTTGGATTTAAATGATTCATTTGAAACAAAAAAGGAAATGAAGATAAATATGGTGATTCTACAGATGATGTAATATTCTTCATAGATTCAATGAAGATGAAATCCTTTAAATGATTCAATTATCATCATGGAAAAATTTGGGAATTCAGTGATGTGAAGATCATGGATGATAAGAACACAAATGCATCAACATATTCATATGCAGATATGATAGAAGATAAATAATATGGTTTACATGTAACATATCTAAATATAAATGTAGATGTTAAGACATAAAGGGGTCACAACACACTATTGAATTTGGAGAAGAATCGGAAGAGGAAAACATATATGTAGACAATTCTATTGAACCTCAAAGAAGAAATCGAAGAGAAGAGATTGATTAACCAAAAAATAATTGGTAATTTTACATCACCCACATAGAAAATGAGAACGAGTGATAATAAAAAATATTATATCATATCAATTGTGTAACTATATTCATTTAAAGAATCTATAATGGATTGATACTGTTTTAAATCCATTAATGAAGAGTTAGATCAGATTGGAAAGAATAGAACAAGTGTTCTTGTTAAAAAACTTTAAATTCAAATCGGGATTATTACAAAGTGGTTCATTAAGAATAAATTATATGTGAATGGTAATGTGATTATAAATAAGGTGTTATTGGTGTGTAAAGGATATTAATCGATTGAAGGTGTTGATGTTGAAGGAACAATTGATCCAGTGGTGAGACTGGAGTCAATCGGGCTCCTCTTTCCATGAAAATTCAATGATGATACACAGTGTATCAAATAAATTTGAATATATATTTCATGAATGGTTTTTTCGAAGAAAAATCCTATATTGGACAACTAGTGTGTTTTCATTGTGGTAATGATAAAATGAAGTATTTCATATCAATAAATGATATATACGGTCTGAAAATGAACCATGGGCATAGTACTCTCATCATAAATATTATCCAAAGAATATTGGATTCAAAATTAGACCATGTCCCGGTATCAACATCAAAAATTATGAGGAAGATTAATTCTTGATAATGGAGTGCATAGATTTTATAGTATTTTGTGGATGCAGGATGAGGTCAATGTATGAATTTTCAAATCATATGATTTCATAATTATAAATGTATATGATTGGTGAACTCTCATACATATTAATGATGTATGTGATTCATAGGTAAGACTACAATTTTATTTCTCAAGAAAATTATTTAAGGGAGTTGAGAAGAAAATAATATTTTCGTGACTAAAAACAAATATCTACTCCAATTGTGGTTGGAAATAAACTGGGAAAAGATGAAGATGGATCATATTTAGATCTAATAGTGTAAATCAAAATAATTGTATGATTATTATACTTGACTGAATCATGAATATATATTTTCTTCACAATAATATTAATGACCTTCTTTCAATGTAATCAAATGTAATAATATATGGCAGTAGTAAACAGTATCATGATGTACATTCTAGGTGATCACAATTATTTGTTCTTCATTATATCTGGTAGAGATAGTAAAATATAATCATTTTATAATGTTTAATGGGTAAGAGATGTTTTTAATAAAATTTACTCAAGTGTTGGATCATTCTTTATTGTAAATAAATGTCTAGGATGGTTGAGTAAGAAATAAAAGAGTACATATATTAATAATGTTGAAGGTGGGTATATCTCTTCTAAAAAATCACTCACCCACAATAGATGAAGAATTAACTGAATGATATTGGTGATGACATGAAACATCCAATAGTGATCCAATGTGAAAACAAGAGTGTAACTGATCTTATAAAGATTCATGTTCATCATTATTGTACAAAACTAATTATAATTATATATCATGTCATCAAAGAAAAAGTTGAATTGGGCATGATTAAAATAGATCATTATGGAATTGATGATCAATTCTATAACATTCTAGCCAATCCATAGTCAACACATCCTTTACAAAAACATCTCTTGAACCATGGTGTTAAACCACCTCTTAGTGCTTGAGGAGGTTATGAGGATCCCCACTCCCTAACCAAATTAACTATTTTAATCTATTTGATATTTTGATTCGGTTTTATGGGGAAATAAGATCCAGGTGTATTATCATTTGGGTGGTAAATGTCTAAATGAGGACGATTAGTTTTATTTATAATGTGTGAGAATGGATAAAGTCGACAAATAAAATGGGACATAGGGGGATGATTGGTTGGTTATCAAATCCCATTTAGTTTGGTATAATCGGGATTACGCATATATGTTGTCCATAATGGAGGTCTGATTTCGGGAATACATCAGTAGAGAATTCCCTTTTAAACCAGAATAAGGGCTTACACTATAAAATATCCCTTTATGAATTGGGATTCATGATTGTGGTTAACCATTGAGGAATATACCCTTTGAGCACATGCCCTAGACATAAGTCCTAAATATCCCAGTTATGCTAGGAATCAGATTTCTCATGGAAATGGTAGAAAAGAGTAGAATAAATAATAGATAACATAGAAATTACATAAGTTACAATATGAGAAAATGAGAATTTGGTGATATGAGGAAAGAATTCAGGGAATGTAAAGGTTTTGTGAAACTATGAGCATTCAGTTTTATAAAGAAACGCTTCATGGAATGTAATTCTTCTATGACTGGGTCAGAGAATTCCATGGAAATATTTAAGCATTCCAAAACAATAAAAACCAATTTTTGATCCTCTTTTATTCTACACCGATCTTTCCTTACGTAGAAATAGGGTTTTTTATGCGTTGTTTCTTGTGTATCGGGTTTAGATTATGTATAGTGCTTTATTGATTTTATCTGTATATTGGCAACAAAGAAAATGAGAAGATTTTTGTATCTATGAGTGTTTATTTCTAAAAATATATTATGGTTTTTGTTTGTTGTAAATAATACATATAGAGTATCTATAAGTACATTAACTATCAGGGAGTTTGAAATAAAATGTATCTTATAGTTAAAGCCAAAAACAGTATCGAAGGTGGTGTTGTTTTCTAGTTGTTGCCAAATTTTTTGTATAAAAAATCTAGAGGAAGAGGATATCATCAAAAATGGGTGTTTTATCAAATAAATACATCATGAAAATTTTAATTTCCTATGTTCTTTGACTATTAGGTTGAGGATCAAAAATATGTAGAGCATCGTGAATGGATATGGTGATCTTAAGGAATATTAGAACATGAGAATCGTGACTGTATGTTGTATTAACGATGATATAGACAACTATATCAAATTTTAGTAGATAATTATGAAGGATGGATCGCCATGAAGATATTTTGGCATTATTTGAAAATCACACTAGAGGCGGTGGAGAATCGTGAATGTTGATCTGATTAATATAAGTCTACCAAACATCACTTGGCATTGAAATTTTCAAGGAAAATATGGAATTTCATTGATTTCTCAATAATTATGGAGCTCTGTGAATATTGTTTTCTAAAATAGCATGTGAATTCCAGAAATGATTATTTATTTTTGATTTATTCCAATTCTTATGAGTAATTTGAGCTTCGTGATGGTGGGTTATACCATGTTGACTCAGTGAGCTTCGCAAAAGCAATTGGTTCCTCAAAGGAAGGGTTGTTTTTCAATGTATTGAGCATCATGAAAAAGCTTCATGAAAGGATGTTTTGAATATTAGTTTTTCAATGAATAGGCCTTTTAGTGTGCATCAGCATAAGTCTATAGTGAAAGTAGAGTCTTTTGATATATAGGCAAACAATCGTTAATTCTTATTCTTTTAAATGACCTTCAATTCGATAAATTTAGTTAGACTTATCTCAATATAGTGAGCTAAGGGGAGTCGATAAATTTTTTCCAAGGGACGCAGTGAGATATCCCTAAAATATTGTAAAATAAGTGTATCTAGAATAGAGTGACTATGAAATAAATTTTATATTCATCGTCTAGTTATGAATAGTGGTGTCAGGTACGACCAACACTATTAGTGTATGATCAGTTAATTGTCTCCTAGTAGTGAACCAAGTAGATTTGTTGTGTTGTCTTATTTCTTGTGAATGTTTTAATTACTTCCCATTACTATCATATAGATTTTAACTGTTCCTACCAATATGGGAACACAATCTATCACATGAGAAGAAAAATTTAACACCCTGATTCACACCTTCCCCATCATGGTGATCCATGGTCCTTCATGTATATCAATGACATGACCTAACCCACTATGGCTGACAATAATGCGAGTGTTCCAACTCAATCTATCCTTCAATAGGACTAGGGCATCTAACTATCACCAACAGTGAATAATAAGCATGGGATAACTTAATATATAATAACATTCAGTAGATATACATCGCCAACAAATGATATATCAATTATTTATCAGAAATATATATATATATATATTTATATATAACACATTTATTCTTGAGAAAATATCTAACCAACATGAAGAAAAGTATGCAACCACCAAAGGGTAATACATATACTTAAGATAACAACAAAATCAATAACCATCACTAGATAGGGCTGAAACCTCCTTTATAAAAGCAATCATGGATTAATCTATGATAAAAACCCTCTCTTTCCAAAACCACTGTAATCCTATACATCGTTTTTATGAGCTCTTATATCAATATTTTCACCATGTTCACCCCCAAAATTTTAATCATCTATATGGACACAAAACATGTGGTCATAAGGACCGTAAATAGGTGATTATATATATACCCTATATGATTCTGAAAAAAACCTATATTATGCTGAAATTAAAAGAGTTCTAAACCCCAATAATAAGGAAAATAAAAAACACCAAAGTTTTCAATTATAATTTAATTTCTAGACAACCATGTATAAGACAGGATAAATAGTATTTTATTTTTATCTTCTCAAGGATAATATCTCTCAAGAAACCTATGATAATAAGAATATAAAAAATATATAAAACTTGATGTCAATTGCCTAATTATAACTCACATCATGAAAGAAACAATACATTCATAATATATGACATTACGTTTGAAATATATATAAAAAATTTTCAGAACTTCCAAGATCAGATAAATTATACACCATCTCATCACAACTGTAATTTGGGTGACACATGAGTAAGGTGTAAATGTTAGTTGAGGGGGTATCTATCTCTATCTGGGAAACTAAACTATGTATATTGTGTATGCATTGGCCCATGGGGTTATAGACTCCATATATTGAGTATCAATACCCTGTTATAATGGGGGATTATCTATTACACTATGTTAATGGGGGACCCATGACTTGATATTTATATGAAACTATAGGTGAATATTATACATTTATTAGATCTATACATCCCACACACTCTATTCTCCATCATTTCTATAATCTAAGGAACCTCATATTCTCAATAAGTCTAGGGTGTAAACCCTATATAATTAAGATATATGTACCCATATGTTCTATGGGGGAAAATTTTAGAATGAAGTAATCAAGTATCCAATTCTTCTACTAGGGTGGTACGTAATTGTAATGCCATGACCCCAATTACCCAGAGTCGGTGCATTATTTTAATATATTGGCATGATTACAATGAATCAAGTCCTGAAGGACCGACCAGTTTAGCAGTCTTGGAAAATAGATTACATACATGAATGTTACATTACACATTATAACATAAAAAACAACATAAATAATATTTTATGAATGCCATTATTCCCTTGGATTTACCCTACATATCAATTACAATAAACTTCTTGGAATCCTGGGAAAAAATATAACATAGAAACGGGTAAGCTCAGATGCTCAGTAAGGATAACAATACAGCGTAATCGTTCATAAATAAGCATAATCATTTAAAGAAATTTATCGCTAAAACAAAACCCTTTTAAACATGATCTTCAGCATAATATGGAAAAAATAAAATGAAGTAATACCATTTAATTATTCACATGGATATTCTACTAGTCGAATAATTACATGAAATATCACTAACCACTTTCATATTGATGGAATGCATAATGCCAGACTATCATAACCACATTGTCAAGGCCTTGTACCAAGACTAAAAATAAAATTTTGTCAAGGCCTTGTGCCAAGTGACAAGTTTGTCTCATGAGACCTACCGATACATCGAGGAGCTATAGCAGGCTCCACCCATAACTTATTAAGTCCAATACATTCCTCATATTAACAGGTTTAAACATTACATAAATATTCATATTAAAACTAGCATAGGAAATTTCAATACTTTCATCATAAACCTTGAATGGTATAAAAATAACACATCCACAGTAAAACATATAACAAAACCACTAATAGAATTCTGATGATTTTTATCATAATAAATCAACATCAAAAATGTCTAAAATTTACTAATGGGTTCTGACATTGATGAATATGATTTGAAAACCTGTTCGAGAGAAATATCCATTTTTCATGAAAACCTTTAAAAGTAAAAAAAATTTATAAAGGAAGACATTTAAATACATTTTTGAATCAATGTGTCCCATAAAACTTTGAAACTTTAGAGAGTAATTAACATTTTAAAACATTCATGCCCATTTAAATAAATCCTTAAAACCATTTTGAAATACATGGACATTAATGAGAATGGATAAAAGAATAAATCTTTAAATCATTTAAAATGACGTTTTAGTAAAAATTACCTTAAAATAATCCCTTTGAAAACTATTTTATGAAACATGTACATGGATAATAAATATTTCCCATTAGATACTTACGTAAAAACATCTCGGATAATAGAGAGATTGTGAAATTTTGTCTTACCAATTTTGTAACTTATGAAACATATACCCCATGAAAGAGGTATCATGCAATGAATATATAAATACACATAAATTACATTTTATTACACAAATCATACAATTATGGGCAGTACATACACCACACAAAAGGTAATAGTTGATATATGGCATGAATCTCATGGGAATAAGGAGTGAGATGAAAACCCTTACCTTGCACTTTTCATTAGTCGAGGGTACGTTTAACCTTCTGTATGAAGACCGTAGTATGTAATTTAATAATACCAAAACCATATTAATATTTATGATATCATACATTATTAATTTACGACCTTATACTATCTATTTAATAATAATTTCCATGTTAAATTATCATTTCGGGTAATAACCGCTTTCTTTATCGTACATGTTTTAACTTGTTACTCTTGATTGTATCACTTATATCATGATTTAAATACTTCCAGAATATAAAAAATTATTTATATATCATATATATTTAGAAAATATATATGTATATTAGACATATATATGAAATGGAAAAGACCAATTATGGAGACGGTAGCCCGTACGTAAGCATAAATGCTGTTTCCGTTTTCATAATGTATTGAACAGAACTAACTGAATAAAATATATGTATGTAAATATAAATATATATATATATATATCCCCAGTATCATTATTATGTCATATATTACAAACATATTAGTAATAAATAATCTATTAATCGTCGATGAATGGTGAATGTGGAAATCAATTTCATCGCATCGTGGTGACGGTAATCTGTACGTATGCATGAGCGAGAAAATAATTTCCTCAAAGGTGTGTAATTGGATGGAATATTAATTTTACATAGACATTATCATGTAATTTTCATTATTTATATACATATTACTCATCATTATATCCATGAAAATAACCTAGTGTTGAAAAACAAATTACACCACAATGTGGAGACGGTAAGTCGTACGTACGCACACATGGTGACATTATCATTCATAAGATGGATATAATAATGAATATAGTTGTGCAATATTTATAATAACATCGCAGTATATAGATGATGCTGGAGTTATTATTTTAAAATGAAAATTACAAATTAAGAAGATGTGGAAGAAGAAAGGAACTTGAAAGAGGGTGGTGAAATCATTACCTCTCCTTCAAGTTCTTCCTATTGATTTGAACAAAAAGGGCTCCATAGGTTGGATTTAAAAACAAAATAAGGCCTCTAGTTTGATGTTAGGGATTTTGGTAGGATATTTGGGCAGTTTGTGGCCAATCCAAATGTCTTTGTACGTGTGATTTTGAGAGAAAGGGAAGTTCCCTTTTATAAGAGGGGTGTGGATCACTTTAGGAAAAGATTAATGTATTAATTTATTATAAAATCATATTCAGTTTATAATGGTTTCAAATGAATTTATTTCGATCATTAGGTGGTTATAGGCTGAAATCCTCTCAACCAATAGGTTATAGACATGTTTAGGTTAACATTATAACCTTATCATTTATATTTAACTCATAGTTAAATAGTTTAACTTTTACCGTGTCTTCTTGTATTCTTACTATATATGGTTAATAAACATACTCGAAACATACAAGTGAACCTAAAGTGGCTCATTAATGACATATAAAATACTAGTTATTCTCTTTGGAATAACCTTACATTTTTAGGAAAATTATATCAACCAATAATATAGTATTTATGTTTAAATATTACTTTTTGTCAATTTTTACAATATTTGGTATTTTGTTTTTGTCAAAGTCATCACAACTTGATTACATAGAAAAAGATACATTTAATCATCCCTAACATGTCATACCCACCTATAAAACTCTTTTATATCATAAAAACTTTGAAATTATATATTTTTTAATATTTATAATACTATTTATTATATTCTTTCATTAATAAGGTAATTACTGCATAATCATTATGTCATAAATAAATTTAATTATTTAATTTATATAAATCATAAATAAAATACCATGATGTAGGAAATCATTTAATCTTTCTAATGAATATTTATAGTCGAATTTATATTATGTATAACCCTATATTAAAAATGGTTTAGTTAATAAACATTGAATTTAACACTTTTAACTCTTCTTTAAATTAAATAATAATAAATTTCCAAATCTAATCCAAGTGGACCAAAAGGGTCATATTTTATTCCTAATGTATATTTTGGATGAATTAAACTTATCTAATAGAATTAGGAAATGTGTTAGGATAATAATAATATCATTTTTACCCTTAATTACCCTGTTTACTTTTAACCATTTTAAATAAATGTAAAAAGTTACTATTAATCAAAAATTATTTTTATCTTATTGAACCACATTTTTCTACGTTATATTAACTGTGTCTCTCAAATTTTCAAAATTCCACTCACAGAAGCTGTAAAATAAGGTTTTATGTGAATTTTCAAATTCTCCTAGGTGGTGGGTAAAAAACGATGAAAAGTTCAATAAACTTTTTATATATCTAAATTTATTATAAACTATTTCCAATGAATTACATTGAACTTATATAGGTATTATGTATCTATTTTAAGATAAATAAATTTAAATAAAATAAATAATTATTTTAAAAAAATTGGTTTTAGACTATAACTCAGTTCTTTTCACTATTCATCAAAATTTAAAAGTTTTCAGAAAATTACCAAAAATTTACCCTAAGATAATATTGATAATTTGAATTCAATAATGAGGTCTATTTTACCAAATAAAAAACATAGAAGTTTCATTTATTAATTTAAAATTAATTCCCGCTGTCAAAACCCGAAGGCGTATTTTTAAGAAATTATAACTACCAAAAGTTTGAGACTTTGTTTATTTCCAATTTCAAAGTGAAATTACTTAAAATGACCATAATTGGATTAAATGGTAAAAATATAATCTATTTAAAATTCCAAACAATTAAAATTTATAATTTAACAATATAAATTATTTTGATTTAAAATATTTATTCAGTTATAATATAGTATTTTTCGACGTTCACCGAAATATGAAAGTTATCAGGAAAACACAAAATATTTATTGAAACTAATTTCTTATATATCGATTCTAAAGAAGAAGTTTATATTGTCAAATTGAATATATAAAAGATTCAAATATGCAATTTAAAAAGGATTCACCATTAAAAGGCGGTAAAATTGCATTTTTTGAAAAATACTTTTTTTATCAGAATGAATGTTTTTGTTCATAAATTTTCTCTAAAAAACTCATAATATGGATTCTAAAATTATAATGATTATATAATGTTTAAAATTCAGTTAATACTGTTCATAACTTCTTTTGAACGGCTTGTTTGGTAAGTCATGGTACGCTAGAACTCGGTGATTCGTATAGTGTATGTTATTAAATTACTTTGATGAAATAACGTACTATGAAATCTTGGGTTGTTACATTCTTACCTACTTTAATAAATTGCATCCTCGCAATTTGAAATTATTTTTCCAAAATAAAAGGTTGAAAATAAAAAATACCTTTGGGAAAACCCACATCAGAAATTAGGTTAATAAAATTTAGTCTTAATAAGAGGAAAAGGGAAACGAAAGGGTCACCACCAAATTATGATCTAGATTAGGAGAAAATTGGTGGAAATTAGAGACATATAATTGGAGGAATGTGTAAATATTTATAGGTAGTGAATGAGGTCATCAATCACAAACAATTTTAAAAATGAGGGCCTTAAATTCATCAATCTATAATGATTTAAAATACCATCAGTTCAACAAAACATATGGTATTAGGATAACACATGTTTTATTTTATGATCCCTTCACTAAAGTATAAGAATTAATTTCTTCATAGAATAAGATACGAAGAAAAATATTTAATAGAAAAGTAGAGTCATATCCTTTAAATAATTTCTACAACAAACTCATCTTCCACATTAAAATATAATAGAACATAAAAATAATATTCTATTTATCCTATTCGTATAGGGTTCAAAAACATGAATTTATAATTCATCAGATTTTTCAAAAAAAGGATAAATTATTCAATCAAGGACATCACGTGGGCCAGTGGTAGGGGATAGACCCTTCTCGCCCTTCGGTTGCGAGTTCAAGTCTTGTGGCCTTGCCGACCGCGATGGGTTGCCGCCCGACCTCTAGGTTTTCCTTTTATGGCAATCCAAAAAAAATCTCAAACTAGAATTAACCAAAATACTTCTATCCAGACTCATAGTCCAATATTTATAAGGAAGGTAAACACAATGAAGATCCTTTTAGTCGCGTAATAACATGTGAACACCTTCATCATGTATTCTTTTAAAACACTGCAACATCCTGAATTACCATAAAACCTTATTAATTACATTCATGATCCCTTATTCATTATAGAATACTAGATATACTCCTTCTATACAAAAATTTTGTAAACTCCAACAATGATGGAGTATACAAATCATTAATCAGTTTCAAGGGAATAAATAATATCCATTATAATTTATCCAAATCAATCATGTATTATTCCAAAATCACTACCTCAGTATCAGAACCATATTAGGGTTTATCTTTCTGTCAACCATATATTTTCCAAAAATTTAACCTTATATTCAGTCACTTTCCTTGGATCCACACAATCTCAAGTCCATAATGAAATAGTACTACAATACAATGGTTATATACTCCATAATTATTATAACCAGTACATTGTTGATACAACACTCAAATGACATAATTATCTAATAACAACATAAGAACTCTAATCATACCTCCTCATCTAGGGTAGTATCATAACTTGATTATTATCTAATAGCATCATTTGGGGAATATTCTGATGATTTGGACATCGGTTTTCGTAGTGTCCTAACTCCTTGCATATGAATCATTGTTCATTTGAAGCCTTTTTCATACCTTTCCAGTCACGTACATGGTGTCCTTTTTCTCCACACATATAACAAACTCTCATTACCTTCAGGCAACTTCCAGGGTGCTTCTTCCCACAGTTATCACATATAGGAAAATTCTTCTTTTCTCTCTTCCCTTTATCCATCATTGTCTCTTCCATCCTTTTCTTCTCTTACTTCCCTTCAAATCCATAGAACTCAAGGAATTATTTACTTATCTTATTAACAAATGACACTATTTATTCATATGTTGAGAATTCATGGGAGACTATTTCCTTATAAATGTAGGCTTAATACTGTGAAAGATATGATCCTTCTTACTCTTTGGATCATGCGTATTGATGGAGTTCACATTTCATTTATTGGGCACCATTTCTATGCAATAGCATAAACTAGGTCGGATTATGAATTGAAATGAATAATTCCAAACATGTAAAATAACTTACATAAATTGAATGTTTTATGGATATAATCCATAAGATTTTTTCATTGAGTAATTATATACTCATAAATCCTTCATAATCATTTGTAATGAAAAAGAGAATTATCCTATGCATATCCCCTAAGAGTGTCGTAACCAAGAGTGAAGCAAGGCCCATTGTTGGGCACTAGTTCCCTTTCTAGTCTATATCAAAGCGGTTTTTTTGGGTTTTACCCCTAGGTACATCTGTGCCAGAGCCGCCTCTACATGCTTGTATCCAGACAAGCATGTATTGCTCTGAAAACTAAAAAATCTCTAAAATTCCAAAATTCTAGGAGGTTCTTCTATACTAATCCTCAAAGTCCATCTTAGGTCTATGTGCTCTAATTCAAGTTTATCTAAATCTATATTCCAATGTTTTTACTAAACTTCTCTGGTACCAACTGTAATGCCCCGACCCCAGTTACCTAGAGTCGGTGTATTATTTTATTAAATTGGCACGATTACATGGAATCAAGTCCCGAAGGACCGAACGGTTTAGATGTATTGGAAAATAGATTACATACAAGAATGTTAAATTACACTTTATAACATAAAAAAACAACATAAATAATCCTTTATTAACTCCATTATTCCCTTGGATTAACCCTTCATATCAATTACCATACAATTCTTGGAATCATGGGAAAAAAATAAAACATAGGAATATGTGAGCTCAGATGCTCATTAACGATAACAATACAGCGGAAAATTTCATAAATAAGCATAAACATTAATGAAAAAGTACAGCTAAAACAAAATCCCTTTAAACATGAACTTCAGCATAATATCGCAAAAATAAAATGAAGTAATTCCATTTACTTATTCACATGGATATTCTACTAGTCGAATATTTACATGCAATATAACTAACCACTTTCATATTGATGGAATGCATAATGTCATACTATCATAACCACATAGTCAAGGCCTTTGGCCAAGACTACAAATAAGATTTTTTCAAGGCCTTGTGACCAGAAACTTGTTTTTCTCATGATACCTACTAATGCATCGAGAAGCTATAGCAGGCTCCACTCATCACATATTAAGTCCAATGCATTCCTCATATGAATACTTTTAAACATAACATTAACATTTGTATTAAAAAAATAATACGAAATGTCAATACATTATTTATAAACCATGAATGGTATAAAAATAACACATCCATAGTAAAACATATCACAAAATCATTAATACAATACTGAAGATTTGTATCATAATAAATCAACTTCAGACAAGTATAAAATCCACTAATGGATTTTGACATAGATGAAAATGATTTCTAAAACTCCTTTAGAGAAATATCCCATATTCATGAAAACATTTAAAAGTAACACAATATAGAAAGGGAGACATTAATATACATTTTTGAATCAAAGTGTCCCATAACACTTCGAAACTTTGGAGAGTAATTAACTTTTTAAAACATTCATGTATATTTAAATAAATCCTTAAAACCATTTTGAAATACATGGACATTAAGGAGAATGGTTTAGAAGAATAAATCCTTGAAACATTTAAAATGATGTTTTGGTAAAAATTCCCTTAAAATAATCCCATTGAAAACTATTTTATGAAACATGGACATGGATAATAAATCTTTCCTAGTAGATACTTACGTTAAAATGACCTTGGATAATAGAGTGATTGTGAAATTAACCCTTACAAATTTGTTAACTTACGAAACATGCATCCCATTAAAGAGGTATCGTACAATGAATATGTAAATACAGATAAATTAAATTGTATTACACAAATAATACAATTATGGGTAGTACATACACCACCCAAAAGGTAATAGTGGAAATATGGCACAAATCTCACAGGAATAAGGAGTGAGATGAAAACCCATTACCTTGCACATTCCTTTAGTCGAGGGTATGTTTAACCTTCTGTCTGAAGACCGTAGTATGTTATTAAATTATAAAAGAACCATATTAATTTTTATGATATCATAAATTATTCATTTATGACTTTATAATACCCATTTAATAATAATTTCCATGTTAAATGAACATTTCGGGTAATAACTGCTTTCTTTATAGTACGTGTTTTACCTTGTTACTCTTGATTGTATCACATAGATCATGATTTAAATATATCCAGAATATAAAACATGATTTACATAACATGGATATTTATAATATAAATATGTATAATAGATATATATATGAAATGGAAAACACCGTTTATGGATACGGTAGTCCGTATGTACGCATAAACATTGTTTCCGTTTTCATAAATTATTGAAAAGAACTACGTGAATAAAATATATGTAAGTATATATATATATATATCTCATGTAGAATTATTATGCCATATATTAAAATCATATTAGTACTATATTTTCTTATAATCATCGATGAATGGTGAATGTGGAAATGAATCTCATCGTGTCGTGGTGACGGTAATCCATACGTACGCACGAGAAAAAATATCATTTACTTAAATGTGTGGAATTGGATGGTATATTAATTTTATTGAGACATTACCATGTTATTTTCATTATTTATATACATATTACTCATCATTATATCCATCCAAATAACAAAGTGTTGAATAACAAATTACCCCACTGCGTGGAGACGGTAAGCCGTATGTACTCATGCATGGTGACATTATCATTAATAAGATGGATAGAATAATTAATATAGTTGTGAAATATTTATAATAACATCATAGTATATAGATGATACAAGATTTGTTATTTTATAATTGAAATAACAAAGTAAGAAGAAGTGGAAGAAGAAAAGAACATGATAGAGGGTGGTGAAATCATTAGCTCTTCTTCATGTTCTTTAATTTGATTTGATCAAAATGGATCCTTAGGTTGGATTTATGATCAAACTAATGCCTCTAGGATTAAGTGAGTAATGTTGGGAGGATATTTTGGAAGGTTTTGGCCAAGACAAATGGATTTGGAGGTGTGATTTTGAGTGAAGGGGATGTACTCTTTTATAAGAGGGGTGAGGGTCACTTTAGGAAATGATTAATGTATTAACTTATTATACAATCATATTAGGTTTATAATGTCCCAAAATAATTTATTTCGAACATTACGTGGTTATGGGTAAAAATACTCTAAACCAATAGGTTTTAGACAAGTTTAGGTTACCAGTTTAACCTTATCATTTAGATTTAACTCATAGTTAAATAGTTTAACTTTTACTCTATCTTCTTGTATACCTACTATATATGGTTAATAAACATACATTTACCTTACAAGAGAACCTCAAGTGTCTCATTAATGACATATATAATATTATTTATTCCCTTTTTCAGAACCTTATATTTTTAGGAATGCTATATCAACCAATAATATATTATTTGTTTTAGACATTAATTTATGTCAATTTTGACACTATTTGGAATTATGTTTTTGTGAAAGTTATCACAACTTTATTAATTAAAATAAGTTACATTGAATCATCCCTAAAATGTCATAGTCTCCTAGAAAATTAGTGGATGCCATAAAAAAATTGAAATTGTATTTATTTTATTATTTATAATACCATTTATTTTATTCTTTCATTAATATAGTAATTACGACATCATCATTATGCCATAAATAAATTTAATTATTTAATGATTAAAATTTATAAATAAAAAACCATGATTTAGAAATCTTTTTATCTTTCTAATGAATATTTATAGTCGAATTTGTCTTATATAAAACCCTATATTAAAAATTGTTTAGTAATAAATTTTGAATTTAACACTTTTAAGTATTCTTTAAATTAAATAATAATAAATGTACTAATCTAATCCAAGTGGACCTAAAGGGTCGTATTTTATTCCTAAGGTTGTTTTTGGTCGAATTACACTTATACAATAGAATTAGGACATGTGTTAGGGTAATAATAAAATCATTTTTACCCTCAATTACCCTATTTACTTTTAACCGTGGTAAATAAAAGTAAAAGTTTACTATTCACCGAAAATAATTTTTTTCTTATTGAACCACATTTTACTCCTTGATATTAATAGTGTATCTTGAATTTTCTAAATTCCACTCACAGAAGTGGTAACATTATGTTTTATGTGAATTTTCAAATTCTCCTAGAAGGTGGGTAAAAGATGGTGAAAAGTTCAATAAACATTTTATATATCTAAAATTATTATAAACTGCCTCCAATTAATTACATTGAACTTGTATAGGTATTATGTATCTATTTTGACATAAAATAAATTTTAATAAAGTAAATAATTATTTAAATAAAAATTCAGTTTTAGACTATAACTCAGTGCTTTTCACTATTCATCAAAAATTAATAGGTTTCCGAAAAATACCAAAAATTTACCCTAAGCTAATTTTGATATTCAAAATTCAATAATGAAGTCTATTATACCAAATTACAAACAAAGAATTTGAATTTATTAATTTAAAATTAATTCCCGATGTTAAAACCAAAAGCTGTATTTTTAAGAAATAATAACTACTAAATGTTTGACACATGTTTATGTCCAATTTCAATGTGAAATTACTTAAAATGACTATAATTCGATTAAATGGTAAAAATATGATTTATTTATACTTCCAAACCATTAAAATGTATAATTTAACAATATAAATGTTTTTGATTTAAAAAGATGTTTTTAGTTAAAATATAGTATTTTTCACTATTCACACAAATATGAAAGCTATCAGAAAACACCACAACATTATTGAATATAAATTATTATGTCCCAATTCTAAAGGAGATGTTTATTTTTTCAAATTGAACACATAAAAGTTTCAAATATTGGATTTAAAAAGGCTTCTCCATTAAAATACGGTAAAATTGCATTTTTTGAAAAATACTCCTTTTATCTGAAAAAATGTATTTGTTCTTACATTATGTTTATGAAACTCATAATACAGATTCTAAAATTATAAGGATTATATAAAGTTCAAAATTCAGTTAATACTATTCATAACCACTTTTGAACAGCGTGTTTGGTAAGTCATGGTGCGCTAGAACTCGGTGTTCTGTGTAGTTCAAGTTATTGAATTACTTTGAAGAAATAATGTAATATGAAATCTTGGGGTGTTACAGTAATGAAAAAAATATTAGAAGAAATAGATCAATTAATATACTATAATTTAAATGGAATGTAAGCCCCATTAGTTTTCTATTTGTGTGTCATCATCATTGAGTACATGTTGAGTAAACCAACATGATTTTTATGTATGGTACATGACACGTGGGAATTAATATACTTTCCAGGTATTTACTTATAGAACATCTTGAGTTTTAATTGATAAAACATGAAATGTATTTCTATATACATAGTGTGTGTACAATTAACACACCGAACAATTTTATTATGTAAATTCATTTAAATTAATATTTTGTGTTTTATATCTTTTGATACAATAAACATAGATATAAAATAAACAATGACTTGGTTCATTATACTAGAATAGTACCTTAAAATATGAAATACATTACAAGATTACTAAACTCAATAAATAGTAAAATAATTAAAGGAATGAAACCACAATGAAATAAAATTATTACAATTTTGAAATTATCATTATCAGGATCGATGAAGATTATATCAAAAATGATAATAATATAATGAATTTATACTTTTAAAAATATTATAATACTTTATAAAAATATATTAGATATAAAGATGAATGATTTTAGATATATAAATTTTCATATAATTTGGAAATTAAGATGACCTATATATATATTCTCAATGGTCATACAGTCAATGGATATATGGTTTTTTGATATGTAGTAATTGGAAATAAATATGTCCAATTGGTTAATTGATGTTCTGTAAATTTTAGTGACATTTTGAAAATAATATATAATTAATATAAGATACATAATTTTTGAATGAAATAAATTCATCAAAACTAATTGAAATGTTGTCTTGTAAAAATATGACTTTTCATTCATTATATTATTATTATTATTATTATAAATAATTAATTTTTTTATAATATTTAAAGAAATTTTATAATACAAATGGATTGATAATTTTTAATGGATAAAATATAATTAATTAATCTTAATGGGATGTGATTAAAATTATCTAATGACAAATTTAAATATGTTTTCCTGTAAATCTTTTCAAATAATTTTTGTCTTAATAAATAAAATTTATCAAATTTAAATGATAATTAAAACAAAATTAAATGTATTAATGTGTTAAAAAATAGTCTTCCACTTATTTAAATTGTAATTAATCTGAAATAATATTAAAAAAAGTAATGATTCATAAAATAATTTTATAAAAATATTTTTTTTATATTTAATGTATTCAGTAAAAATATAAATATAACATATATAAAAATTGATTTATATTAAAAGGAGACCTTATTCAGAATCAAATGTTCAAAATTAGGTAGGATATCTAGTTTAAATTTTCAAGAAAAAAAATTATTGACGAAAAAATTGAGTTACCTAGGAAAAGGTGAAATTTAGAAAAAATTATATGTCAAGGTTAAAGTGCCTAAAATATGTATACAAACAACTCCAATTTATGTATATAAAGATATTCATTTCCAATATCCATTATTTTTCTACATTGTAACCACACTTTAGTAAAATTAAAATATTACCCCATATAAAATATTTTTTTTTGAATTTAAACTCAAATGTTAACTATAAAATAACCCATCCTATTCCCCTATCAATATAATATTTATCATATATTATCTATTTAATCACTCCAAAAATTCCATATCTTAATAACTTATTTTATGTTTTTTACTTATTGTTTCAAAGATGATGCCTAAATCTTTCATTTCGAAAAAAACATTTCAAGAAGGAGAATGCTCCTAAAATAGGTTAAACTGCCTCCATTGAAGTATAGAGAAAAGGTAAACATTTCATTTAAAATAACATTTTGAAATATATATTTTATACATATACATTTTTATAGGGGAAATTAAATATTATGTAACAACATAATATTTTTTGAAATTTATGCTAGAATTAATTTGAACATTTGATATTTTTCATTTCATGCAATACTAAAAATTATTTTTCATAATAAATAATGATGTCAAACTGTCCATTCAAATGAAACCAATAGGGATTGTTCTAAATTCAATACCAACATAACATACGACACACACAACACTGTGTTTTTATGAAGAATAATTTTATTGTTATAATTGTTTAAATGGGATAATTAAAACATCGTTTTTGAAAATAATAATATGAATAATAATGACTAATTTTTATATGTTTTCTATATATGTTTTTTATAATTAATTATATTTATTATTGAAAAAATAGTTTTTTTCAGAGTCATCATAAGTTTAAATATAATATAATCTAAAATGAAAAAATTTTCATGTTCATCTGTAAAAAAAATTCTCATACATTTAAAAATATAATTTTAGATAATAAACATCATTTTTGATTATATAATTAAAAAATTGTCTAAGGATGAATTAATGGGACACTTTTTAGAAACATTATTTTTTGATGAATAGTGAAAAATACCAAGTTTTAATTTAAAATTTCATTTTCATCAAATTTATTTCTAAGGATAAATTCTACTGATTATTAGATTAAATGTTTAATTAGACATTATTTTAATCAGTTAACACAATTTGGGTCATTGGAATGATGATCACTTTGAAATTGAATATAAAAACATATCAACCTTTTGATATATTTTTACTTTAAAAATCCTCATTTTGACACAATTACTGGATTAAAATTAAATTTTTTTTCAGCCACATTTTTATTAGAATATTGAAAAATGGATTAAATATTTAGAATCAGATAATTTATTATTTTCAATTATTTCAGCATTTTTTTACCAAAACTATTATTAAATGTTATTGAATTTAATTATAACGATTAAAGTTATATTAGTAATAGTAAGTTAATAAACATTAATAATAATGGAATAGAAAAACTAGAACCATGTCCAATAGATTTTTTAAGGACTTATTTTGACCCTATCATTTATTTTATTGAATTGAGTTTGTTATTGGATCCACCTATCGAGGAAAAAATGTGGGAGCAATTCCTTTTCCCTAAATTTACAAGAGTGTCACTTATATTCTACTATAAAAGGCCTATACTATTGAAAAATTGTCACACATAACAATACAATTTTGATCAAAAATTATTTAACTAAATATTTACTAAACATACCTCCCCTAATCCTTGATGCCCCACCTTGGTCATAAATAAATCCAAGGAAGACCATTATTGCAAACCAAAATGACTAACCCTAATAAGAGGTAACATTCTTCCTCTAGTTCTTTTATTTTATTTCAATTCAATACCCCATCAAGAAAAATTATTTCATAAATGTATAAAAAAGTATCATCATTATAATAGGATGTTTTTATTATAAGGTTTTGGCATACAATTACAAACAAATTCATCTAATGGGTAACTAACATATTGATTATGTGTACAGAAAACTACCGCCTCACTAAAAGATGATTGTTTATTTTATATTGCAATATATCCTGGAGAAAATTATGATGGAAACTATTTTAATAAAGATTATATATTATATTTGTTATTCATTTAATCTTATTTAATCCATTTACTACACATATCTTTATAATTTCTAATTTTTTTAATACGATAATTTTGTTTGATGAATTATGGACTCCCACCCTCTCAATGTGATGTGAATTGTTCAAACACTAAATCTAATGTAATGAGTATTTTTTTATAGAAATAATATGATATATATGATATAATAATTCTAATGAAATATATATATATATATTCCTATATTTCATTTACCTTATTTCATTCAAAATGAAGATTAAAATGAAACAATGTTCAAGTGTTCGTATGGTCTACCATATCCATGGACTCTGTATTTAATTTCATACTTCTATATTATAAAGATTATTATATTGCACATATAAAATATGTAATTAATATTTTTGAGATATATTATATTCAATAAATTATTATAAAAGTATAAGTACCAAATACATAAAAAATTAATACTTGTGCGATGAACATATTAGATATTTCTAGAAGTGAAACCTTTTTATAGAATTTTTAACAAGTAGGTAATATAATGTCCTAATAAAAAAAATATAAGATATTATATATAATATTAAGGTTAAATGATAGATTTATAATAAACATTTATTTATTATAAATAAGGTTTATATGTCTATAAAAAGATTCATGACACAAGGAAAAGGATTTCATACCACTTTTTATTTCCATGAGATACATTCCATGTTCACCACACTTTCCTTTTATGTGTTGTATATAACACACATAATGTATTATATAATTTTTAGAAATATATTTTTGGTTAATAATATATACATTCTTTGATATTCGTTTCTTGGGGATTATGTTAGAAAATTTAAAAAATTGGAAATGTTATTTTATCGCGATTTGACTTTTATGAGACACATGCCATGTTATGAACCTACATTTTCCATGAGGTGTATATAATTAAATTAAAATTTAATATCATAAATATTTTTATTTTTATGATATTTTATTATTCATGTAATTTTATTTTTCATATAAGATATGTATGGTTCAATTTAACCATGTGGTAAGAGTTTAATGAAACAATCTGAAAGCTTTTAGTGATTGTTTATGATTATGCTTCATTCGATTAAATACTATGATCCATATCTCAAGAACATTAATGAATTTTTATATCCTCTGGATATTCATAATATATTTATATACTGGTACCATTTATATCTCTCTGTTACAAAAGTATGGTTTGAAATTGTTTTTAAAAATCCCCAACATTTCATCTTATTTGGTTGGAAATATATATTCCTTCAAAGCTATGTTTTCTAAATTGGATTTCAAATAATATACTAATATTATACTATAATCATTAAACAAATTGTTCCATTTTTTATTTTAATAATTTTTTCATAGGAATCATCTTTTGACTATTAGAACAATGAATTTTTCTATCATTTTAGCATGAAAAAGAAATTTTATTCTTACCTCATACAACATGTATGGATTTAGCTATAGTAATTTTTGTGAAGCTTCTTTTGCATGATAAAAATTATACGTTTTATGGAAATGATTCTAAAACTAATTTTTCAATGAGGTGGGTTTCAAAAATTATTCATGATATATTTATATTATTTAATTCATTATTCAAGGATACTATTTTTCAAAATGATTTTAAAATGATTTTAAATATTATTTTAAAAAATGGTCCTCAAAAACATATCAAGAATACTTTATATGTTTTCTGGGAAAATTGTTCTCAAATATTTTTCAAGTTCATGTATTAGTTTTGGATGATGATTATTTTAAAAGTTACTTCAAGATTCTTTTATTTGTTTTCAAGGAATTTTATTTGTATAATGTTTTATAACATCATTTATATATTATAATGGAAATCTGTTTGTAAAACATTTTCAACCTTATTTTATAATATTTTAAAGAAAATTATTTTCAAAGTGAATTCAAGACTTCATTATAAGTTTGAAATGTTTTTTAAAATAATTTTTTCCAAAATGTTTTCTTGGTCCTTTTATATTTTTTCAAGGAAAATGGTTTTCAAACAGTTTTTTGCTCCCATTATATGTTTTTGAAGAAAACAATATCCAAAAGGTTTTTTAATATTTCATTATATTTGTTCAAGTTATTTTAAACTTTTTTTCCCAATGATATATATGCTTTAAAGATATTTTTTAAAGAGAATGTTATTTTCCTCTTGAAACATTAGAAATGTATTTTTTCTCATGTTGTTTTTTGTCTTATATGGCATATGTTTATGACTCTTAGGACCTTATAGTAAATGAGAAAAAGGTACCATTAATAATTTTGCTTTAATAGTTTATGCTTTTATGGTCTGATTCATATGACACCCATTTCTCTTCCTTAGGTTATATTCTTTTGAATCCTTCATTATTTTATAGGTTTTACATTAATGCTTATGAAAAATTTATTTTTAAAATTTAATGATTTAATTACATGTTTATGATACCTATTTCATATAATAGGTTATGATATTATTATTTAAGATATTGTGGTACAAGTATGTATGATTACATTATGATATGAGTCACACATATATCTCCCACCAAGGAATTTGTTAAACATTTAAATCTCATGAGATTAATATGGATGGAATGGAAAATGAAATTGAATATGTATTATTGGGATTTATATTTAAATGAACTCGGGTCTATATTATAGTTTTTAAATGGGGAGTGAACATAGTTTAGTAATACAGGGCTAGGAGGATGTGTGATATTAGTTTACTAATGGACATTAGAAAATATTTTGGCCTTGTATGGCATGACATGACAACGATGGAAATCATTATATATTATTATGTGTCAACCAAAATTCAATTTTATATTCATATGTTATGTATTAATGGATTATATTCTTTATTTCCTTCGGATTAATATTATATGAATGTTCAGGCATTATGCGATGATAAATTTTAAAGATCTTCAACATATAGGGTATGATCTATTAAATTCATGTTTATGTTCTCATATGCTTATACTCATGATTATGTTGGAAGAAATTATTATCTTACCCTTACTATGCATCTAAGGTCACCCAATTTTGTGTTTCCTTCCGTTAGGTTATAAAGATATGTATTATTGTTAATGGCTCTAAGAAGGGAGCTATCAATGGAGAACATAGTCGGAGATAATATATATCATTTATGTACCATTATTTATGTTTCTATGTTTCTAAATGGACTAAACTAATATGGTGAATGGTAGTCCATTTTTATAATGTTTTTTTGTATTCTTCAAAAGTGAAGTAATGTTAAAATATGAAAATTAAGGTTCAATATAGTTGGTATCATAGAAAATAATTAGATAAACATTGGTATCTTGGATGATAAAACCATTGTGTATACCCGATGTAAATTTCTAAGGGTAATTATAAGGATAATAAAATGTATTTGAAAATGTCTTAGAATTTCTTTTAAGGTTAGTGTGTGTGATTTCAAAATATAATTCATTTTATATACATAGAATTATGATGTGGTACTTATATATATATATAACTACGAGTAAAAACTCAGAAAATATGTTACAGGCCTGAATATGGAAAACATTGTACAAGACAATCGCCTTGTTCACATTTAGTTTTACACTCCCAAGGGAATTTATTTGGAAATTAAAAAACATCATTCACCACTCTTCAAAATTTAAATATAATATGAGAATGAATAACCTAGGATAATTCTAAGGTTTCATATGTTAAGAAACGTTTCATAGTATATGCTTCCTATAATTAATTTTTTCCTGATTATGTGGTTTACTTCTGTTATAATTAATTCTCACACAATGTTGTTGGTTGTAGTCAATGGCGAGAAATAGAAGAAACTAGATTAAAGCTGAATGTGATGAAATATTTGACGATGATCGGTGATGTGGGATGATCAATGGATTGAAATATGTTGTGATCCTGCCTAATCAATTATCATGGAACATTATTAACATCATGTACATTAAAATTCACTTAGACTAAGAAACTAAGTGGAGTAAGGATTTTTTTTCTTAGAGTTAGGGTAATATATACCATGAAGGAATGAAAATTTGTTATTTATTGTGTTATTAAGTTGGAATGAATCGCCTGATTGGATATCATAGAAGAACAAGGAGGTCTTTTTACTATGTAAAATAATGACAGAACGAATGTTTTTGGAAATGAAAATGAATAGTTCAATAATGAAATGGTTGAGAATATTGGCCTCCCTAAGGAATCAACAATTTTTATGTTTTTATGTGTGAAATATATGGCCATTATGAAACTCAATGTCACTATGGGGAATTACCTGAAGAGAATCAACAATGTGGTGGAAGTAATGGTTATATTTATGATGATGATATTATAGATGAAATTAGAAAGGAACGAGGTATTATGTAACAGGATAATGAATCCTTCTTATATCTTATAGATGAAGTGGAATAGTTGATGTGTTTATATATTTTGGATTTAGTATTTATGTTATATGAATTTTGAAATAAACAATGATTTTCCAATTTATTTTTTCACTAAATATATGTATGATTGCTTTTAATGTTTTCAATGGACTAGAAAAGTGATTTAATCAAAAGGTGGTATTTTAAATTCAAGAATATAACCAATAATATAATTGTTATATTACTCAATTGTTTTTTGGATAAATATATGTTGGATATGATTAATTAAATTGGATGTTACAAATTACAGTAGAACTAATAAAGGCCTTGTTGAAATTTTTTCCCTAAAATATTGGATGAAGCATAAAAATTCATAGATATATGGAACATATCTAGTAATCTATAGAATAAAGTAGCATGAATTTTCTCCAAATGGATTTATGGTAATTCTGGTTTTTACAATGTTCCAAAATAATTTACCATATTTGTATTCACTTGTTGTTAATGTGAAAACCAATTACAAAATTGTGATATATCAAGGGTACATTTTAATCCAATTTTTTAAACTTCATTCTAAATTTTCATATTCTAAACATTTTAAGTGTTATATGGTTTACAATTCATGAAATGTTTAAATAAATTCAGAAAGAGGTAAATATGTATTGAGATTGTATTTAAAAACGTGGTTAAGATGATATATAGTGATTAAACTTATTTAATTTATGAAAATATTATTTATTTTAGAAATTATATTAGTGGGGTATTAGAAAAGGAAAGAATGTATGATGGGTGATATCCAATCAGGTCATGTAAGGCTGCTATTCATGAACCCATGGTTGAAGGGTGTCAAGAATTTCATTCCTACCACTGGCCTACATGATGTCCTGGTTAATGTATGATTATATTTGATGAGTAAATATTTATGATGATATTGTATTGTTAAATTTTATTTTTATAGATTAATGAATTAATTATATTTATTTTTATGGATTGTTTGTCCCAAATATCTATACTATTAAATCATTAATGAACCAGAATTACTGTTACTAGTGTATTTAATTTTTCAGTCATCAATTTAAATTTTTAGAATCCATTTCATGAAGTAATAGTTGAATTATAAATATTTAAACGAACAAATAATGAATAAAATTTAGTTTATATAAATATATCATGTATGCATATTTACCTATATTCTTGTTCATTAAAATAATTACTCAATGTAAGGATATTGAATAAGAAAATGTGATTTCCTAGTATATTAAATTTTTTTGAACAAATGTTCTATTAAATAATCATATATTTATAACTTTTAGGCCATAAACCTTTATTTAACCAATCAATTATTTTTGATTGATGACTTCAGTCAATCCCAATAAATATTTACATTTTTCTCTATGTCCAATATTCACTCCCAACCACTGCTATCCTATGTATAAACCTAGTTATATGATACATTTTGTAACCATTAGAGATCAAAAATTCTCTTATTAAACGAAGTTATTTTATTAATTTTTATGATGTGGGTTTCTATGAAAAAAACATTCAAGTATGAATCCTTTCTGACCTAGAAAAAATTTGAAGGATAAATTCATTCTAAGGGGGTAGAATGCAACACGCTAAAATTAGGTGAAATATTTTTCATTTTAATTTGATATTTTGTTTTTTATTTCATTTTTGGAAATAATGAAAATATGTTTTTTGTATTAAATATCTTTTTCAAACATTCCATTCACATGTAACTAACATCGATTGTACCACATGAAACACTGACATGGTGTACGTTTCTTGCAACCTCGGTTTTCATTGATGCATCATTTTATTATTATAATGATTATATTGAGATAATTATAAATGATCCATTTGAAATAGTAATATTAATATCAAAAAATAATTTAAATTATTATATATAATGTTTTTATATAGATGATAAATATTTATTTTGAAAAATATAGTTTATTAAAAGTACTAATAGGTTTTATAATACTAAATTCTCAAATAAAATTCATTTAACACCATTCTACAAAAAAGAATAAAATTAATTTTAGACACATTAATTAATGTAAATAGAAAGAAATTTATTTCTTAGTTTATAATTTTGAAATTATATTAGGCATAATTTATGGTATTTTTGTGAGAAATATCATTTTTATTTGAAAATTTTAAAATATTGAATTTCTATACAAACCATCTTTTCATCTATTATATTTTTAACGATAAATTATTTTTTTAATTGGTTTTAAAATTTAATTATACAATATTTTTTTATACACCCAATTTTGTGTCATTCAAATCACGTTACATATTAAATTCTATATAAAAGAAGAGAAAAAATTTTAATTTTTTTTAACCCTGCATTCATGAACCGACTACAGGATTAAATTTAAAATATTTTATGCCGCTTCTATGGTTGGATTTGAAAAAATGGATTATATATTATTAATAATAAGATATTATATTGAATAATATGTTTAAATTAGTTTTTATCTAAAACATTAGTGAAGTTAATTAACATTAATTACAATGTTTAAGGAAAGACTACGATTAATAAGGGACAAAATGTTGATCTTAAGTAACCAATCGACCTAGAAAATTTTCCAAGATCCATTTTCTAGTCATAATAACAACCTATATTGCATTTATTTATTTTGGGCTATTATTAGATCCAATCAGCATGGGAATATTATCGGTGAAATTCATTTTCCCAAAATATATAAGAGTGTCATCCCTTTTCCACTATAAAAGGTCTCATATTGTCCAACTTTATAACAAATCTCAAGACACATTAGATTGAAAAAGATCTACCAAAATATCTCCTCAGAATACCTAACCTGATCCTACAATACAATCCTTGTGTTTAATGTATTCTAAGGTAGCCATTTGGTGAAATCAAAAAAGAGTTACCCAATTATGAGGTAAAAATCTTCCTCTTGTTCTTTTATTTTATTTTAGTTATCCACCCCGCCAAAAAAAATTATTCCATTATTAAATAATAACATAAGTATCATCAATGTACTATGATGTTTTTATTATATTTTTTACCAAAACATACACCCACATCCATCTAATGGGTAAAAACCCTAATGTTTATGTTTATGGAAAACTAGCACATCCCTAAACGATGACTTTTCATTTTTATTTTACCTCTCATCATGGTATAATTTTTGAGGTAAAATATATTTATCTATTTTATAAATTATATTTAATTTGTATTTAATCTTCTATATTACATTTTCAACATATATCTTTATAATTTCCATTTTGTGTAAATATTATAAGTTCTTTAGAGGAAGTGTCGACCACCACCCCCTCAAAGTGATGTGATTTGTTCACACACTACATGGAATGTATTAGGGAATACGTTAGGGATGTTATACGATATATACTATATAATAGTTCTAAATTAATAATTATATATATACATATATGAAATTTACATTTTTTCTTTCAATACAACTATTAAACAGAAACAACGTTCATGCGTACGTACTACCTACCATCTCCATTAACGGTGTATTCTTTTTCATAATTCTATACTATATTAGTTATTTAAGTACACATATAATTAATATAAATTATATTTATATCATTGTTTATTTTTTGGAAATCACGATATAATTATGAGAATAAAAGATATAGAAAATAAAAAATGCAAAAAGGAAAGTGAATATTACCTGAACTGAACCCATAACATAAAATTGTAAACTAGATGGAAATATAAAATCTTAATCAAACTATATAATTATTAAATATAATAATATTGTTTTGTGACAGATATATAATAAAATATTATTTATTATATAGTAGTTTTTTATGAGTACGATAAGAGTCAAGACACAAGGTACCGGGATTTCATCTCACTTTTTATTTCTTTGAGATACATGGCATGTTCACCACCCTTTCCTATTGTATGGTATATATACTACACATGAATGCATTATATTATTTTTATTAAAAAATTTATCTATAATCATATATAAATTCTATTATCATCATTTCATGGGGATTATGTTTTAAATGTTAACAAATCATTAATGTAATTTTCTCTAAATTTTCATTCTTTTAGAAACGTACCTTGATACACACATATACATTTCCATGAGAAGTATGTAGTAAATTTGAAATTTTATTTCATAAATCTATTTATTTTAATGATATTTAAAGAATAATGTGATTTTATTTTTCTTACATAATGATTATAGTTCAACTCTACCAAGTTTTTATAATTTATTGAAACAATCTCAATGCTTTTTGGGATTGTTTATATTAATGTATCCATTAATGAAATCATTTGATCCATGTCTCAAAAAAAATCATGTCCTTTATTATCCTCTTGATATTCATAATATATTCATGTGTTGATATCATTTTTTTACTTCTTTGTAAATAATATATTTATGAAATTGATTCTAATAAAGACTGAATTTACCTTCTCTTCAAAAGGAAATCGATGATTCTTTAAAACAATTTTTTCTAAAATGGGTTTCCATGATTATTATACTGTTGTCATATAATAATTAAAAGAAAATTTGTCCTATTTTTATTTTAACAATTACTTCAATTAAATCTTTTTGTTCCTTTATGAAAAAAAACATTTTTCTATCCCTTTACCATACCAAAAGAATATTCTTCCTACCTCATATGACATATACAGTTTTACAAACAATTATTTATGTGATGCATTCATTTCCTGTTTAAAAAGTTAATTTTGAAGAATTTTTCTCAAAATATTTTCAAATTAAATGGTTTTCAATTACATTTAAGTATTTCAATATATGTTTTCAAATTATTTTTCAAGCAATGTTTTTTAAGAGGTTTTTGGGATTATTTTATATGTTTTTGAAAGAAAATTAATTTAAAAATGTTTTTAAGAATTCATTAATGTTTATCAATGACTATAGTATTAAAAAATCAATATTATTTTATATGTTTCAATGTAATATTATCTCTAAAATGTTTTAGAGATTATTTAATAGGTTTTCAAGGAATATTGTTTACACAATTTTTTGAAACAATATTTATAATATTTCAAGGAAAATTTTTGTAAAATTTTATTCATGAATATTTTAAATGTTTTCAAGGTAAACGGTACTCCAAATGTTATCAAGCCTCATTTATTAGATTTCTATGTAATTAAAAATAAATGTTTTTAAAAACACTTTCATGATATTTTTATATGTTTTCAAGGAACATTTCATTCAAAACAATTTCATGATCCATTTAGATATAAAAAAGGATTCCAAAATGATTTTTAAGAATTGTTTATATTCATTAAATCTTATTTACATGAAAATGGTTTTCAAATGATTTTGTGTCTTAATTATCTTTTTTAAATAATATAGGATATTTTCCTCAATAAATGTTTTCAAAATATCATTCCATTTTATTTACCGTATAAGATGAAATTTGTTGATGTTACTTATTCCATTATAAGAAATGATCCAAAATTTACATTCACATTATTTATTAAATGGTTTATGATTTGATGGACAATTTGTTATGACACTATATTCATTTTCATGGGTTATATGCTTTTAAAACCTATTTCGTTTCATGTGTTATGCTTTTATGATTATAAAACCTATATTTTCTACAGGTTATGATTATATTACTTCTTTTTTATACTCATTTGATTTCAAGAAATATGATAAGGTTGTTTTTTATTTTTTGGAACAATTATGTGTTATTTAGTTTTAATATTTGTGGTACATATATCTACCTCCAATACATTGAGTAAATATTTATGTGTCATGAGATAAACATGGATGTATTGAGAAATAAACTCGGTTCATTATTACCGGGATAAAATGAGAATTTATTCAATTTAGTATTATAGGGTTGGAATGATGAATGAACTCAGTTCAATAATACTGAGCTATAATGTGGTGTGAACCTAATTCAGTAAAACATATTTTACACTAATATGGTCTCATATTTGATTCCTTTATAACTATGTAAATAATTATATATGATTATGTGTCTTCCAAAATTCCTTGTTTTATTCATATAATAACCTTTTGAGACTAATGTTCATTAGTTTATTTATTATTAATGTCTTATAAACTCTCATACATTATTCAATAATTCATTTTTATAATATTTGATACGAAATTTATGATCTTATTTTTTCATGTTTGTGTTTTCATAACATTATAATCATGATTATGACTGCATATCTCCCTTGTTTACATATACTGAGAAACTAAGATCACACCTTTTTATTTTTCCTTCCCATAGGTTATAGAGATATGTATTATTTTTATTTGTCTAAGTAGGGTTCAATAATGAAAGAATATTTTGGGAGATAATTTATCTCATCTCTGTACCATTATTATGGTTTACTTGTTCCAGAGGAACAACACTAATATGGTATTTGGGAATCTGATTGTATAATTTTTTTATGTATTCTACAAAATTGATGTAATGATAATGTATGAATTAAAGGGTTTTTATATAATATTTTGATCAAAAAGATAACTTTTATTTTCATATCCCTAGTTAATTTTTTGGTTTATATTTATTTTTATCATTTCTTCTCCCATTGGATATTAATTCGCCTAAAATAATTCTTCGCAGTGAAACTATCCATATCACTTATATTTAGATATGAATAGTTATAATTCAAGTAAATGGTATTCATATGATTTTATGTATATCCTTATTCCTACTTATATTATTTGATAAAGTCATTTTCTATTGACTTTGAAATTATTTTACAAATGCGTGAGATGGAAATTTTTTAACATTGCTATAGTGATCACTTTCTCTTATAATTTTCATTGTTTTTAATCAAATGTATGACATTCTAAAAATTTATGTTTTTCAAAATTGATTTTAGTATAAATTTTATTTATTTGTCTAAAAAGATTTTTTTAGTTATATCTTTTTAAAATATTAATTATCATGATATAAATTGTGTTTCTTATTATTTTTTTTGAGTAATTTTAAAATACTTTTTTAGAGGGTTTTTCATATATTTTAATATAATTTAACTATTATTATTATTCTATAGGAATATGCCTACATGATACCAACCAACTTACCTCTCAGACAGATTAAGATAATGTGTTATAGAATATGTCAAGAATCCCAATGTTTTAACTTGGAAAAAATATATTTTGATGGAATTATGAATGTTCTCATGTTTTTTTGGGGAACACATATATATGAATTTTCATTATGTGACAGGACTTACTAGTACTATATATCCCTCTAATTCCTTGGGTAAATCATAATATCACATGAGATGATATTTATGGAATTGGGGAGTTAACATAATCAATAATAGGACTCTATTTTTTAATTTTATAAGAATGGTGTGGGAACCCAATACATTGTATTACAAGATGGTGTCCACTATTTTAAGAAATTAATGGAATTGACCTTTTAATATTCCATAATTATATGTTATATTTTCATAGATTATGATCAATGCCTCATATTCCACAATCATATACCTCTATTCCCATGTTACATTAAAACCCTTTTGTCATGATTCAGGATTTGTGATCCCCATTTTATGATATATTATATATTGATTATTTTTTCATGTTCCATGATACCACTATCACACACTCATGTTTTATTTATTCACAATTATTATCTTCAAATGATATTTTTAATGTTCAATCCCTACTGTGTATCTAAGCTTTCCCTTTATTTATTTTCCTTTCATTTGGATATGGAGAATAGAATTTAGTGTGATATTTTTAAAGGGGGAGTTATTTGAATAATATTTATCTTATAAGGTAAATAGTACTCTTGAAATTAGATGTTTGTGTAAATAATATAAAAAATAACAAACATATAGGTTCTAGGTGTATGAATTGTGATGATATGTAATTAATAATCATTTAACAATATGTAATATGTATGTAAGGTAAGGTAGGGACATCTAAATTGTTATGAAATAATTGTTTCATTATTTTTTGCAATTAGTTTAACATGAATGGGGTGATAAACTGTAGTTATACCTATTTTGAAACAAAAGTGTTACAGAATAGACCAAAAGTGTCAAAAGATGAACCTAATATATTTTAGATTAAAAATAATGTGTCTGAATTAGAGACATATTAGGATATACATTTTTTGCCATATGATTTCTTACTCTGGATATTATTTCATGTTACTCACATTATCTTTGTTGGTTTTTTTTAATTTACATAAATATTAAGGAGAATATTTTATCATGGATTTTGAGGAATAATGAAATGAAAATTTTAATAAGAAAAAAACCAGATAAGGGTTAGAGTGAAAAATCTCATTATTATTCTCACTTAACTCTCTCAAGATATTAATAATAAAAGTATGGGATTAAACATGGTTTTTTGTGTGGAAAGAAACATATTTTTATTGATACCAACATATAGAAATATCCACCCTCTATTAACATATTGTTTAACTAATAAATTACTGAGAATTGTTTTAGAAATATAGAAACAATATTTTTCATTTTCTATTGAATATAACATGAATTTTTTTTGTTTATAATTTAAGTGATGTCGATTATTAGAAGTGTAATTTTATTATGAATACAAGTTAATAAGAATAAATTAACTTCATTAAATTTTTGTAATTTTGAAATATATTTTTCCTTAAAAAATCTACATACACTTCTCACTAAAATGGAGATAGAATTTTATGAGTAATAGAAAATGGAGGATGAATCCACTAGTACCTATGAAGAAAATATTTTGATAATTTCAATGTACACTTATTGTTTTATCATTAACACCAAAATAAAAATTATTTTTTTCATTAGTATCATAAGAAATAATATAAAAAATGGATTTTTGTGACACCTGATATTAAAAAAAAGGAAAATATGTTCGATAGCGTATATGAAACTAAACACCAAGCCTAAAGGAACCATGAAGTATTATTATTTACATTTTACCTTTATAACATAGTAGGTAAAATGGATATATGCAATTTGATTATATAATTTTTGAAATATATATTATCATCATACTGAATATAAATTTATTGATAAATTCTATTTAAATAATCACTCAAATTTTAGTAAAGTTATTATATTATTCAAAAATAAATTTTCATAAAAATGGTTTTCATTTGATTTTATGAGAAAAAATAATAATTATTTACTAAAACTTGTATTTTCCTTCAAAAATTATATTTTTTTAAAAAAACATTTCAAAATTATCTAATGATGAATTATGGGATTTTTCTTGACATTATTGATTTTTTTGTGAGTATTGAAAAATACCCATTTCTCCAATATTGTAATTTATTTTCATTAAAATGAATAATAAAGAAGTCCATTTAATAATTTTATATTGTCATAAAGTTAAATATAAATAATTTTATTTAGAATAATATTATTAATTTCTTTTTAATTGGTAATTTTCATGATTTTGTTATGGTTTATTTTAATGGTTAATGAAGTAGTCATCAAAAAAAATTAAGGGCATAAATTTTATACATTTTAATTATTTAAAGTATCCCCTATATAATGGCCCTTACTTTACATATATTTTTAATACATCAGAATTGATGCACAATTATTACAACATATAACAAAACTATGAAAGGACCGTATAGGTATAATGTCTTTAAAAACTGGGAAACATAAACAACTGGTTCATAAATCGTCTACGTTGTCTCCTGTTTATTTCATCATATATAGAGTCTCTTTTGGCTTATCCTACTTAATACCCTTATTCCTGACCTGGGGAAAAGGAAACATACAAAAGAGTGATCTCAAATGCTACGTAAGGGTAAACGAAGAAGATATCAATCATATCATATTTATAAGAACATAACATTTTGAAAATATTATCCTGAAAAAGAGATTATAATATCATGACATGGGATAAATCATAGTAGTGAAATGTAATCCCAATAATCATAACATAAAACATGAAATGTTGTGGGATACACACATAATCATAGAAAATTATTTCTTATTAGTCACGACTCATTTCCAAGACTATCATAGTAGACAATGTCCATTTTCGAGACGAGTTCACTCCTCGTTCCAGACATGTATCACTGAACCGAATTAACTTTCCATTCCAGCCATGTCTATCTCATGAGATATAAATATTTACCCAATGAATTTAAGGGACATATAGGTCCCACCCATCTCATAATTACACCATTATTATGTGTGCCACAAAATCATAAATCATACATCACAACATAACCCATGTAATAAAAATGGGATTCTTAAACATCATGCCATCATATCATAATCCACATAATATAATAGGACTTCATAAAAAAATTCCATCATAACATAATAAAATCAATGTATAAATAGTTTTAAAAACAGAACCCTCTATTATTTTAAATGGAAATTATTTTTATAAAACAATTGAACTCCATTATTGAGTAATATATCCTTTATACTTTAAAAACATTTTTCATTTCATAACATGTCATAAAATTTTAAACTAATAGACGTTAATTAAAAATAAACATGAAAACTTGTAAAGTAAGGTTCATGGAAATAATTTTATGTGAAATCAATAAAATCCATTCATGCCGTACAAGTTAAAAAAAACATTCTTCTCGTACTTTGGTCGGAAAAGTCAAAAAGTAACTCGTACATAAAATGAAAAAAGTTTCCTTTCATGTCTTTTACTAAAAATTAACCAATAGGTAAAATTGTATATAATAATTGTATTAGGATAGAAATAATATTACATATTGAGGAAACAAGGATGTTTATGATAAATATGCCCCAGTAAATTCAGAAGTATAAATAATCTCAGATAAGAAGGAGATTGTGAGATTTTCCAATACATTAGGTCTGATATGCTTTGAACGTGTCTAAAACTCCTGTATAATGATTTAAATAATGTCATTTAGTTATTCCATAATCATACTTATGATATCATATATGGTCATATTCTTAGTTTCTTATTAGTAATATTTCATTGCTACTTTTTATTTGGGTGTTCATTACTTTATGTTCATATGCGTGTTTTGTCGAATAAATTCTTATTACTATTTTTAGGTTATGGATAATTTATTTACATAATGATATTATTGTAATATATATCATATATATTGAGTCAATACATATATATAATCATTATTTAATGAAGATCATGTAGAACGATTTGCATCACATCGTGGAGACGGTAGGCCGTACGAACGCACGACTGATGATATCATTCCCATAATTATATGAATAAAACTTATAGTTGATTATATATTATATCAGAATTAGTATCCTGTTATAAAAATCATATATATTTACTCTTTACACCATTATACCCATCCATGTAAGGTGATGGTGGAAAAACATATTACACTACGGCGTGAAGACGCTATTTCGTACGTACGCATGCGGGGTGATTTAGTTTTCCATAGGATGGATAGAAGGTAAAAAAGGGTTATTTCATATTTATAATAACATATCAGTATATTAGTGATACTTATATTATTAATTTATAATGAAACAGATAAATAAGAGGAAGTAGAAGAAGACAGAAACATGAAATAATCGATAGAAGAGATTACCTCTTCTTTGACGTGTCTATTTTATACATCCTCTTAAGGCAGTAGAGTTGGTCTTTTGAGAAGAAAATAGCCTATATGATAGAAATAGAAAAGTTGAGAAGAGAAATGGGATAGGGTTGGCCGAGCATGAAGGCTCAAAATTGTGTGAAGAGGAGAGGGAAGAGGTGCCCATTTTTAAAGGAGGAGAGGGGCACCTTAGGAAAAACCTAATGTATTATTTTATAATAAAGTCATATTCGGTTTATAATGGCTCCAATGTGAATTATTTAGAAGAAAGTGTGGGGATGGGTCTAAATACTCTCAACCAATAGGATTTAGACAAGTTTAGGTTACCATATTAACCTTATCATTTAGATTTAACTCTAAGTTAAATAATTTCACATTTATCGTGTCTTCTTGTATTCTTATAATATATGGTTAATAAACATACAATAAACTTCCAATAGAACCCTAATTAGTTCATTAATGACATATATATTATTATATAAGTCATTTGGTAGAACTTTAGATTTTTATAAATATAATAACAATTAATAATATAATATTTTTAGAAAAACTTTATTATGTCATTTTTGACACTATTTGGTATTTCGTTTTTGTAAAATTTATAATAGCATTATTACTTCTAAATAAATTCATCTAACTAACCTTAATATGTTACATTAACCTATAAATTTACTTTAATTCATAAAAATTATAAAATTACATTTATTTTGGTATTCATAATATGAATCATATTAATATTTCATTAATAAGGTAATTACTGCATCATCATTGTGTCGTAAATAAATTAAATTATTTATCATCTAAAAATTATAAATAAAATACCATTAGGTGGGAAATATTTTTATATTTCTAATGAATATTAATAGTCAAATTTATCTTATGTATAACTATATATTAAAAATGTTTTACTTATTAAACATTGATTTTAATAATTTTATCTGTTCTTTGAATTAAATAATAATAAATGTCCTAAAATAATAAAATTGGACCTAAAGGTTAATATTTTATTCCTAAGGTTTTTTTTTGGTCAAATTACACTTATCTAAAAGAATTATGACATGTGTTAGGGTAATAATAATAATATTTTTACCCTTAATTACCCTATTTACTTTTAACCGTGGAAATTAAAATAAAAAGGTACTATTCACCAAAAATTATTTTTATCCTATTGAACCAAATTTTACTTACTGATATCAACCATGTCTCTAAAATTTTTGAAATTTCACTCACAGAAGCAGTAACGTTTTGTTTAATGTAAAATTTCAAATTCTCATAGGAGGGGGGTAAAAGACGGTCAAAAGATCTATAAAATTTTTATATATCTAAAATTATTATAAAATGACTCCAATAATTTAAATTGATCTTATATAGTTATTATGTATCTATTTTTACCTAAAATTTATTATATTAAATAAATTATTATTTAAATAGAAAGATGGCTTTAACCAATAACTTAGTGCTTTCACTATTCATCAAAAATTGAATGTTTTTCGAAAAATACAAAAAATACACCCTATGCTAACTTTGATATTTAGAATTCAAAAATGAAGTCCATTTTTATAGATAAAATATATAATATTTCAAAAATATGGTATTACTATTCATAACGGCTAGTTTATATAATATTTTAATAACATATCATTGTTTAGTGAAAGTCGTTATTGCGTACAACCCAAGCTATCTAGGAAGGTTGATCATGCGTGTAATGCAAGCCAAGAGAGTGTTGTGTGTAGTGAATGATTCCTTTGGTGTTGTGAATAACATAATACCTAAAAAAATATTTCTCATAAAATCTCAGGGTGTGACATTCTACCCCCCTTATAAAGAATTTCACCCTTTAAATTCTTCACTTCATAACAAATAGATAAGGATACCTCTCCCTCGTCATATCCTCAAGATCCCATATAGATTCTTCTAATTGGTGGTTCGTCAATAAAACATTCACCAAGTGAGTGCTCTTGTTCCATAAGACTTTTTTGCTACTATCCAGAATCTCTATCGGTTGTTCTTCATTAAAAATATCTTGCTCCAGCGGTACAACATCTGAGCTTAGTGCATATGGAGGATTGGGTATGTACTTTCTCAGGAGAGGTACATGGAACACATCATGACCTTGTGAGAGATTTGGTGAAAGCGCCAATCGGTAAGCTACCTTCCCAACACGATCCAATATATTGAAAGAATTGATATACCTAGGTCTCAGCTTTCCTTTCTTACCAAATCTCATTACTCTCTTCCTGGGAGATATTCGTAAGAACACTTTATCACCCACCTCAAACTCTAGGTCTTTTCATCGGTTTTCGGCACAACGTTTTTGTCGAATATGAGTTACTCTTATGTGTTGCTGAATATATCTTACTTTTTCTGCCATCTCATCAACAAGATCAGGTCCAAATAGATTACTTTCCCCAACTTCATCCCAGCAAGTTGGAGTTCTGGATTTCTTTCCATTGAGAGATTCATAAAGATCCATCTGAATACATGAGTGAAAGCTATTATTATATGAAAATTATATCAAATGTGGGTATCGATCCCAAACACCTTTGTAATCCATAGGGCAAGATCTCAACATGCCTTCTAGAGTTTGAATTGTCTTCTCAGACTGACTATCTGTATGAGGATGATAAGCAGTGTTGAAACTCAACTCTGAATTTAGTTTATGCTGAGGACTTTGCTAGAACATCGAGGTAAACCTTGAATCTCGATCAGATATAATGGAAAGTGGTACTCCATGCAATCTTACCACTTCCTTTACATATATCATGGAAATCCGATCAAGAGATAATTCCTCTATAATAGAAATGAAGTGTTCTGACATTGTAATAATATCAACTATAACCCAGATAGCATTATTGCCTTTGGATGTTTTGGGAAGTCCAGTGACAATGTCCATAGTGATGATTTCCCATTTCCATTCTGGTATGGGTATTGGTTGTAACATCCCCTTAGACTTATGTCTCTCAGCTTTAACTTGCTGAAAAACCATGCATCGAGAGACATATTAAGCAACATATCTTTTCATTCCATCCCACAAGAAGTACTCTTTCAGGTCCCCATACATCATCTTGCTTCCATGGTGAATACAGAATGAATAACTACGAGCTTCATCCAATATTTCCTTCTTTAATTTTGGGATGGGAGGAACACAAACCCAATTTCTGAACTTTATTATTTCATCACAATCAATGTGGAATTCAGGAACATTTCACACATTCTTTTGTAACTCTAAATCTTTTTTCTATGCCTCTTTAATCATCACATGTATATATGGTTGAACATTTATTTGAGAAATATAAGATTTTCCCCTTCAATTATAATTCCAAGAGCCATCCTTTGTAAATCCAAAAGTATTGGATCTTTTGTGATCGTCATCATGGATAAAATAACATGGTATTGTCGACTTAATGCGTCTGCCACCTTATTTTCATTCCCATGGTGGTAATGGATTGAGCAGTCATAATCCTTAATCAGCTCCAACCATCCTCTTTGGCACATATTCATCTCCTTTTATGTGAAAATATACTTTAAACATTTATGATATTTATAAATGTCACACCTTTCACCATAAATATAATGCCTCCAAATCTTTCAAGGAAATATTACCGCAGCTAACTCCAAATCATGAGTTTTGTAATTTGGCTCATGGATTTTCAAATGTCATGAGGCATAAGCTATCACCATATCATTTTGCATGAGAACACACCCCAATCACTTCTTGGATGCATCACTATAGATCACAAACCTTTCTCGACTATAAGGCTACGTGAGCACAGGTGCACTGGATAATATTCTTTTTAACTCGTTGAAATTCACTTCACACTACTACGTCCAAACAAACTTAACTCCTTTTCGATTCAACATGGTGAGTGGATTAGATAATCATGAAAAATATTTCACAAAACATCAATAATATCTAGAAAAACCAAGAAAACTTTTGATCTCAGTTACTTTTGTTGGACATGACCATTTTTTGATAACCTCTATTTTTGCTGGATCCATAGATATCCCCTCTTTTGAGATTATGTGACCAAAAAATGAAACATTTTGAAGCCAAAATTCACTCTTGGTAAATTTTTCATAAAGAATATTTTTTCTTAGGGTCTTTAATACAATTATCAAGTGATATTCATGTTCTTCATTACTCTTTGAATAGACATGAATATCGTCTATAAAGGATACCACAAACTGATCAAGATAGTATCTAAAGACTCTATTCATTACATCCATTAAAATAGTAGGGGAATTAGTAAGACCTAATGGAATCACTATACCTTCATTATGTCCATACCTATTACGGAAATCTGTCTTTGGTATATCCTCCCGTTTGACCCTTGATTGATGATACCCTGAATGAAGATCAATCTTGGAAAAGTATTGATCTCCATGTAGTTGGTTAAATAAGCCATCAATGCGTGGGAGAGGATATTTTTTCTTGATAGTGATCTGTTTATGTTCTCAATAATCAATGCAGAGTCTCATTGATCCATCAAATTTCTTTAACAAAAAGTACAGGTTCTCCCCAAGGTGATACATGAGGGGGTATGAATCCCTTATCAAGATTCTCTTCGATTTTCTTCTTCAATTCTTGCAACTCAATTATGTCTATTCTAGAAGGTGTCCTTGATATGGGTGTAGCACCCGGTATGAGTTCTATTGAATACTCAACTTCATGATTTGGTAGATGACCTGGAAATTCCTCTGGAAGGACATCAAAAAACTCCCATACAATGGGTGTATTATTAATAGTGAGTTTCTCTCTAACCATTTGAGATAAATAACCATCATTTATTGGAATCAATACCCATAAGATGGAATAAATTTTCACTTGAAGGTTATATTCATCCTTTCATTGATAGATGATCACTGATTGATCTGGAATATAAAATGTGACTTCCCTTCATTGGAAATTGATATGATCTCCATATAAATAAAGTCAATCCATGCCAAGAATCACATCAAATTACACTATAGGAAGGATCAAAAGATTTGCAGGAAGCACATTCCCACAAACTTAAATTGGAGAATAATTGTAATCTTTTGATGAGACTGTTGTGCCATTAGGGGTTGGGACTGCTAACTCAACATCTAATTGTTGAGGTAATACAATGATACCCTTAGAAATTTCTTCAGAAATAAAAGAGTGGGTGGATCCAGAATCAAATAAAACATTTCCTTCTTTAGAGTGGATGGTAAGGGTACCTTTCACCACTTAGTTATCATACTCCACATCTCCAATAGTAATTGTATTTGACATTACTTTGCCTTTGGCCTTAAGAGTTTGTTGATGTTGATCATCATTAACAACCCTTGGATTAGGGAATTTATTAGCATAATGCCCAATTTCCTTACACTTGTAACATTAAAGTGTAGGAGATTCATTCTGAGTAGCCTTTTCATTTTTCGTATCAGTAGACATCTTTTTCCCATAATTGCGGTATTCAAATGTCTGATGACCTTCTTTTCCACCTTCGAAACATTTACTAGTAAATTTAAGACAATTCCCCCCATTTTTCTTCCCACACATTCAGAAAAAGGGAAAACTCATCTTCTTTTCAGTGTGGTATTTAGATTCCCCTTTAAATTCCATTTTACTCTTCTTATCAAAGCCACATGACTTATGGGTTACTCCAATATCCATCTCAACCATGGGAGCACATCGAAAAATTTCCTCATATCTATTGAAGTACATTATGGAAAACACCCCCCGATGGATTGGATTTAAGCCACTAAAGAATTGATCGATCTTACTATTAGGTTGGATAATAATTCCAGAAGCATACCTTGTAAGTCATGTAAAATTTTCTTTGTAGGTACAAATAGATTCATCATCCTTTTGCTTTAGTTCAAGAAAAATTATCTCCATTTTTGTCCAAAGAATACAAGGAAAGTACTTATTGAAAAATATTCTCTTGAGCTCATCCCATTCCATGGACTCAATTTCATCTCTTTGCCTCGTATTATTGATAAGATTCCACTATTGATCATCTTCACATTCCAAACACTATACTGCTAAGATGACGTTATCATGTTCAAAACATTGAAGAACTAAAAATATCTTTTCATTGTTACTGATCCATTATTCATCCACTAATGGATCAGTAGACCCGCTGAATGAGGGTGGACTCTTCCTCATGAAGGATTCATAACATGAGAATGTTGTGTGAGAATGGCTATAATATTTCTCATTCCATCTCCCATAACATTTGGTTTCTCATGGGGACAATCAATGCATTTCCCATCCCATTCGGCGTTAACACGGTTCCTTAGGGTTCCAGCCATTGACTAAAACCAATAAGCATGGTATGAGAATCACTAATCCTAATAGGAAAACCACATAATCAAGAATAAATCTTCAAACTTTAGGTCTTATTATAGGTTTTTCGTTTCCATTTACAAATCACTAATATTGTGTTCTATGCGTAGACATATCCTCAGGGTTCTTACTAAGGCTTTCACATCCTAGTTTCCAATGGTTGACTATACCTTTCCTCGGATACTAACTATAACGACGCATACGTTACATACATTGTTATTACATCAGAATTGAAGCACACTTATAACAACATATAACAAAACCATGAAAGGACTGTATAGGTATAGTTTCATTATAAACATGGAAACATAAACAACAGGTTCATAAATCGTCTACGCTATCTCCCATTTATTTCATCATATCTAGAGTCCCTTTTGGCATATCCTACTCAATACCCTACTTCCTGACCTGGGGAAAAGAAAACATACAAAAGGGTGAGCTCAAATTCTTATTAAGGGAAAACGAAAGAGATATCAATCATATCATATTCATAATAACATAACATTTTAAAATCTTATCCTGCAAAAAAGATCACAATATTATGACGTGGGACAAATCATAGTAGAGAAATGTAATCCCAATAATCATAAAATAAAACAAGAAACATTATGGAATACACACATAATAATAGAAAATCATTTGTTACTAGTCAAGACACATTTCCAAGACTATCATAGTGGACAATGTCCATTTCTAAAATGATTTCACTCCTCATTCCAGTCCTGTATCACTGAACCAGATTATCTTGTATTTCAAACCAAGTCTATTTCATGAGATATAAATCTTTACCCAATTAATTGGAGGGAGATATATGTCCCACCCATATCATAAGTATTCCATTGTTATGTTTGCCACAAAATCATAAATCATACAACATAGCATAACCTGTGTAATAAAAATGGGATTCTTAAACATCATGCCATCATAACATAATCCATATAAGAAAAAAGGACTTCATAAAAATAATTCCATAATAACATAATGAAATCAATGTAAAAATAGGGATAGAAATAGAACCCTATATTATCTTATATGGAAAATATTTTTGATAAAACACTTGAACCCCATTCTTGAGTAAAATATTCTTTCTACATTACAAACATTTTTCCATTCTTAACATGTCATAAAATTATAAACTAAAACAAGTTAATTAAAAAAATGAAAACATGTAAAAAATATTAATGGATATAATGTTCTATGAAATCATAATAATCCATTCATTCCATATAAGTTAAAATACATTCTTCTCGTACTTTGGTCGGAAAAGTCAAAAAGTAACTCGTACTGAAAAGGAATAAAGATTCCTTTCATATCTTTTACTAAAGATTAACCAATAGGTAAAATTGAATTTAAAAAACTATAGGAGGATATATTTATAATATTACATGTTGAGGAAACATGGATGTGGATTATTAATATGCCCCACTAAATTCATAGGTATAAACAATCTCTGATAAGAAAGAGATTGTGAGATTTTCCCTTAACATAGGTCTGATATGCTTTGTACGTGTCTGAACCACCTTTATAATGATTTAAATAATTTCATTGACTTATTACAGAATCATACTCATTTTTATGATATCATATATGGTCATATTATTATCTTCTTAATTGTAATATTTCATTACTACTTGTTATTCGGGTGTTCATTTCATTATATTCTTATGCGTGTTTTGTCGAATAAATTCTTATTTCCCTTTTTATGTTATAGATACCTCATTTAAAGAATGTTATTAGTGTATTATATATAATATATATTAAGTCAATTCATTTATATAATCATTATTTAATTAAGAACATGTAGAACGAGTCGTATCACATTAGGTAGACGGTAGGTCGTACGTACGCACGAGCGATGATATTGTTCCCATAATTATATGAATGGAATTGGAGTTGATGATATATTATCTCAGAATTAGTATCATGTTATAATAATAATATATCATTATTATTTAAACCATTATACCCATCCAATTAAGCCGGTTGTGGAAAAATATATTACACCACGGCGTGGAGATGGTATTCCGTACGTACGCACGCATGGTGACGTCTTTTTCCATAGGATTGATAGAAGGTGAAATAGGGTTGTTCCAAATTTATAATAACAGATAAGTATATGATTTATACTGATGTAATTACACTATAATTAAAAAAATAAAGAAGAAGATGTAGAAGAAGAAAGAAACTTGAAATAATCTGTAGAATAGATTAAATCTTCCTTGACGTGTCTCTTTTATACTTCCTCATAGGGCACTAGAGTTGGACTTTTGAGAAGGCCAGAACCTCTATGATATAACTAGAGATTTTGATAAGAGAAATGGTCAGGGGTTGGACGAGCTTGAAGACTCAAAATTGTATGAAGTGGAGAGGGAAGAGGAGCCCTTTTATAAGGGAGGAGAGGGGAACCTTAGGATAAACTTAATGTATTATTTTATAATAAAGTCATATTCGGTTTATAATGGCTATAAAGTGGATTTAATCAAAGCTAGGGTGGGGATTGGTCGCAATAATATCATAAAATATGCTTTAGACAAGTTTAGGTTACCATTATAAACTTATCATTTAGATTTAACTCTAAGTTAAATAATTTAACATTTACTGTGTCTAATTGTATTCTTAAAATATATTGTTAATATACATACAATAAACTTTCAATAGAACCCTAATTGGTTCAATAATGACATATATATTATTATATATGTCTTATGGCCGATTCATAGATTTTTAGGAATAGAATAACAATTAATAATATAATATTTCTTTTGAAAACTCTTTTATGTAAATTTTGACACAATTTTGTATTTTGTTTTTGTTAAATTCATAATAGAATTATTACATTGAAAGAAATTAATATAACTATCCTTAATATTTTATAATAACCTAATAAAATAGTATTATTCATAAGAAGTCTCAAATTACATTTTTTGGTTATTTATAATATCAATCATAATAATATTTCATTAATAAGGTAATTTCAACAACATCATTGTGCCATAAATAAATTAAATTATTTAATATCTAAATATTATAAATAAAATACCATTATGTATGAAATCATTTTATATTTCTAATGAATATTTATATTCAAATTTATCTTATGTATAACCCTATATTAAAAATGTTTTACTTATTAAAAATGGATTTTAACTCTTTTATCTATTCTTTTAAATAAATAATAATAAATGTACTAATCTAATAAAAGTGGACCTAAAGGGTAATATTTTATTCCTAAGGTTTTTTTGGTCGAATTAAACATATCCAATAGAATTAATTCATGTGTTAGGGTAATAATAATATCATTTTTACCCTTAATTACTCTATTTACTTTTAACTGTGGTAATTAAAATTAAAAAGTTACGATTCACCAAAAATTATTTTTATCCTATAGAATAACATTTTACATACTAATATCAATCGTGTCTTTAAAATTTTTAAAATTCCACTCACAGAAGCAGTAAAATTATGTTTAATATAAATTTTCAAATTCTTCTAGGAGGTGGGCAAAAGACGGTCGTAAGATCAATAAAAATTTTATATATCTAAAATTATTTTAAAATGACTCTAATTATTTACATTGAACATATATAGGTATTATGTATATATTTTTTCATAAAATAAATTTAAATAAAATAAATTATTATTTAAATAAAAAATCAGTTTTAACCAATAACTAGGTGTTTTCACTATTCATAAAAAATTGAATATTTTCAGAAAAATACTAAAAATTCACCGTAGGGTAATTTCGATATTCCAAATTCAAAAATGAAGTCCATTTTGATTGATAAAATTTATAAAATTCCAAAAAGTTTGTATTACTATTCATAACTGCTAGTTTATATAATATTTAATAATATATCGTTGTTTAGTGAAACTCGGTATTGCGTACAATGCAAGCTATCGAGGAAGGTTGCTCTTGCGTGTAATGCAATCCAAGACAGTCTTGTGTGTAGTGAAATATTCCTTTGTTGTTGTGTATAAAATAATTCAGAAAAACAAAATATTTCTCATAAAATATCATGGTATTACACCCTAATAGAAAAATATTTAAATGATATCCAAATATTAAATATATATTTTTATATTAATTTATATTAATATAATAATTATATCTAAATAGAGGGATAATATAATATCATCCATTGGGGGGAAATGTATTTTCCAATGAAAAAAAATCTTTTCATCATGCATTGTTAGAAACCTATAAAATTAACATATTCTAATTATTGGGATTGAGTTTAGTAAAATGGATTCCATATTTGAAAAATTAATAATTAATATTAATTAATAATGTCAAACTAATTTTAGGCCATAAAAAATAATAAATATAAAATAAATTTTTTACCTTTATTTATGTTAAAACATCATTACAGAGGGTTAAACAAAAAAATATATTGTTTAAAATGATATAAATATTAGTTTCAATGCTATATTATGGCCATGATTATATTATTATAACCTCATTTTTTATATTTATATTTTCATCAAACACTATTCCATGAAATTGATATATGTAATAATTTTTGGGGAAAAAACAGAAAATGTGGAACCTTCCTTTCATTTAATATCTATAATATTTTCTGAATATGATAAGAAAACCTATGTTCAGTAACAAAAAATAAATTTAATGATAATTTTTTTTCATGGTAATTTAATTATAATTTATTGTGATGAAATAGTTACCTTATGATCTAACGCAACACAGACACAATAATAATTTAATTAATTTAAAATTAAATTAAATGATTTTAGAAATATTAAATAAAATATATTTTGATCTACTTATTTTGTTAAATATATTTTTATTATAATTATAACAACATATACAGGTTTTCATTGAATATATTCAAATACTATTAGTTTCCTTATGGTTTTAATGTAAAATTAATTTTATACTGTCAAAATTAACATTAATGATATATTATAATAAATAATGTTTTACTAAATTATTTATGATTCCATGAAATATTATAATCATACATGTTAATGGATTATGTTTTATCATATCAACCATCTTCCAATGATAGGTTTTATTTTTTTTATTCTTACACTCCTGACCACTTAAGAGTAAAAACATTATTACAAGGGTAATTGATTGAAAGGGTTAAAATAAGTTTAAATAAAAATATATGGTTGTAAAAATTACCTAAATATGTCTAATTTTAATTATATTTGATTGTATAGACTTATAAATAATATATAATTAAATAATACCATATGTGAGTATTTTTTTCCTTTTATGTTAATTTATATTAATTTAATACATTATGAAATTTCACAATTCATGTTCCCCTCACATATAAAAAGTCGTATCCTCTTCAATTTTCATCACACAAAAAAACACATTGGTTCATCCAATACATATAAAAATTTCATTCATTAAAACATGTCTCTTTTTATCATAAAATAATTCTAGGTAAACTTTTGTGTTAAACAATATGTGGTTATATAAAGAATTTGTATAGTTCTTAATCCTGATTTTTCATTTTTATTCTTCCTCTTCCTCATTGAAATCCAATTAAAATATTTTGATTTAATAACATCATTATCTCGATATAATTATATGTTATTATGTTAATTTAATACCTAACATCCATATCATCTTCCATAAAATGGATAATGAAATAAAAGTTCATGTGTATGACAAACTAGCGCCTCATGAATCGATGTCATTAATATTCTATCACCTACTATTTTAGATGATTATTAATAATAATTTAATGTATATATATCATATTATTGAAATATTTATCATTAAAAATATATAATATATTATTTAACAGTTTATCTATCCATGCACTAAATAAAGATATTGTCATTCATGTGTGCCTGTGGACTAGCATCTCTACAAGTTGGCATTATATGTTTTACATCACAACATCACATGGAAGAAATATGTATGTATAATTAAAAAAATAATACAATATTTATGATAAGATGATAATTTTTCAAATATAACATATAACATACCTTCTTTCAATAATGATCTTTGATTAACCTAAATGTTACTCATGTGTAAATATGAACTATTGTCTCCAGGATGGAATCACAGTTAATTTTTACTTCTAATATTTCAATATTTTATTTAAAAATATTATTGATGTTTAAAAAATAAAATATTTTGATTATTGTTATTCTTTATATTATTAAATAATGAAAACTTTTTCCATTTTTAACCTAATAATGTCATTTTAGTCAAATGAGTTGAATAACACCAAAATATGCAACATAAAAATAATTGAATATATAATTTTTCATGACTTGGTAATAAGTTAAATAAATGTAACAATACACTTGAATAAGGTTATTAATCATTTAAATAATTTACATTTGATTATTTTTTTAGAATATAAATAACATAGATGATGAGTCAAACTAAATTTATGGTACATTAATTTAAAAACCATCTTATGATGTTTCCCATCCAAATATATTTCTCAAATGTCCATATTATTTAAAAATATATTACTAATATGTGTATGTGGAAAGTCAATAATTGGTAATGAAAATTTATTTCTTATTGGACTTTCCTTCAATGTCCATCTAAAATAATCTTTTTATATATTCTCTAAGGATTGTTTTGAATTTAATTCCAAAATAAAAAAAATTAATGTTCTATTTTATTTCATATAGAGAAAAACATTTCAATAAAATAATATAATTTTTCTATATTTAAATTCCTTAATAATATTTTATTTTTATTCAAATTTTATCCATCTTTCCCTTTGTTTTGGATATTTTAAAATTGAATATAGGTTTTAATGAAAATGGATATATAATTATTCTCTATAATTTTATGAGTTCAATGAATATTTTGATACCTATATGATTTAATTTGTGATGATTATATTGTGGTTATCAGTAATATTTTACATGGATTGTTAATTTTACTATAATACATGAATGGGTGGGTCCATGTTATTCCTGTAATTCATTTGTTATGATTTTTTTTGCAAGATAACATTGATAGAAATTCCCAAGGTAACTATGATAGAATTTCCAAAGGTATCTTTGATCGTTATTTTATCATTCATTCTACATTGAAATTCTTTGATATGATCTAGGATAGCCCACACATTCATAGTTGTATCCTCCACTAGTTATGGGCCTCCTAAATTCCTTTCATCATGTTCATCCCAAAAAGTTGGAGTGTGATATCTCTTAACATTAAATTCATTATACATTCCAATCAAGATGATCTAATAGAAACTATTTTTGTATGAATATTCTATCACATGTAATTGCAAATCCCATTATACTATAAATTCAAGAGAATGAGATTTCAGATTTAATTTTAGTGTCTATAGAGTCATTTTTAACCCCCATCAATTTTTAAATGATAGGTGGATAATAAATTTTACTTGGTATTGAGATCCTTTTAAATAATCATCCAAAATATTGATGTATACCAATGGTAAAAATAATATAAAACTAATAGATATTCCCAATGGTGTCTAACAATGTAATTGTTATTGATTTGATAATGGATGTTGATATGTATGTCTTCTTATAGTGCTAAGAAGTGTGTAGACTTTGTAAGTAGATCTAAGATGGACCATATAGAATTTTTATCCCCTGTGGATTTTAAATGTCGATGAAAATGTTCATTGTAATATTTTCCATATTTCATATAGGTGTTGGATGAGGTTTCATGATTCCCTTAGGATGTTTTCTTGCAACCATTACCTACTAGCATACATAACATCTTTAAAAATAATACCAACTTCCCCTCATCAAGCCATCACAATATTAATGTTCACTTAAATCTCTTTACATCATTATAATTCCATTGTGTATATATAAATTCGACCTTGGTGATTCATCTAGTATCTCCATATCCATTTCAGGTATGTAAGGAATATATAACCTCTTTCCAAACCTCGACCGTCTATCTTTGTAGATTAGGTATATCAATTTCCCACATTTTATTTATTAATACTAATTTATAAATCCTTATCTCCATAATGTTATATTTATATCATTTAAAATAATAATGGTTTAGAATTTCATTTAAATGTAATTATGGCTCCCATTATATAAAAAATATAAAAAATATAGTTTATAGATCCTGGAATATAGGATTCTTATTAACCATCATCATGGTCCAAAATCCATGGTACCTCCAACTCAATTCTTTATCCACTTTGTTTTTATTCTTAGGGTGGTGGTGTATCTAGCTACCATAGTCCTTTAGCAGCTCCAACAAAATTATTTACCTCATCTTGATCTATTTGTGAGGGAAAATATTATTCAATGTTTTTGGACTGTAAATATGTCTCATATTTTTCTATATATATAGTACTATAATATCATCAAAGAAAATATTATTTCTTTATAACTCAAGTTCATGTGTTTCATTGATTTCTTATATTCATTTTCCTTGGTTCATATGAAACTAATCCATCATTCTACATAATGAAAAATTAATTATTTTTATTAATGAAATGTTATATATTTTAATTTCTTCCACTATAGATCGTAAATTCAATATCAATGCATTAATAAATATAGTATTTATATATACAATACATTCTTCACAATCATTGGATCATTTTAATTTAACCCCTGATATATCAACATGGTTAACAAGTTGGATACTCTTTTAAAATGTTGAACAAACCATAGATAATAACCTATTAATGTGAGGAAACAATGTATCTATGTTTAATTTTTTTTTCATTATTTGACTACCTTTGTTTTTAATTGATCAATAGATAGTCTAAAATATTTGAAAACATGAACATGAAAAGAAAAATTATGGAGTCCAAATTCTCACTTACTTGATTTCTCATGTATTTTCTTTTCTCTACAGTTCTCAAGAATTATTTGTAGATATTTCTCACGCTCTTCAATGATTTTAGATTATTTTATGATATCATTAATGAAGAACAAAACAATTTTATAATGGTAATTATTGAATATAATATTCACCAAATCCATAAAAATATAATGTGTATTATTGAATTGAAAAGGAATTAACGTATACTTATAATGTTTGAATATCATATGAAATTCCATCTTCATTATATAATCATTCTTAAAAACTAACTAGTGATAACTTGGTAGAATATAGATCATTCAAATACTTGAGAACCACAATTTTTATCAAAGAATATATCCATTCATGGTAAAGGATATTTATTCATTATATTAATTGAATTTATCTCCTAATAATTGATGAACAAAATCATAGACCCATCCTTATTTTTCATAAATAAAATATTGGCTACACATAGTGAAACACTGACTAAAAATTCTATTTTTAATTGATTTTATAAACATCCTCTTTAAGGATTAGCGGTAACCTATGGGATACAAAATGAACAAAGCCAACATTCACAATTTGAAAATCACAAACCCAGATATTCACAAATCCCAAGACGATCATGATCTAGGGTCCTTCAGGCGAAGTCCCATCACATCGAGTCACCATCATTGAACCTACCATCGAAGTTTCCATCATTACCACCGTCATGGTCGCCATCCCCCACACAGTCACCGGAGCCCGGTGGAGCCCCTAAAAGTTGCCTACCAACACCAACATGAACCACACTTACGTCGTTGCAGACCAAAAACCACTATCACCATTGCCATATGAACAGACACCAGAAGACAGAGATCGTCAAAGACTATCAAACCTCTTTGAACCAACAACACCATGACACCGACTTCAAATTGAACAGAAATCCTTAACCAGAACCTCATTCTGAAACATCACCATACAAAGACGTCTTGTACAAACCACTAACCATATTCATCGTTGCCAACACAAGCATCATCGGCATCATCAACATCGGAGAACAAAACTAGACAGCATACCACAGTGCAACCGAACCACAAACAATGAAAAAAAGATTCCAACAACATCAAAAGATCTGAAAAAGGAAACAACCTGAACCGAGAGACATCACTGGAAATAAACACCAGATAATCCGAAGAAGTGAAAATGAACCAATAGTGAGAAAACCAACGCAGACCCAGAAAAGCCCAAGACCGCCACCAGACCCCCACCATTAGGATCCCAAGAAGTCCCAAAACCCGCATTGAGCCCGACCAAGGCGGGTTCAAGCCTGATGGGTTGAACAACAAGGGAAGAGGAGAGGAAGAACAGCGAATGCCCCCACCATCGTCGACCCAAACCGCCTGAAGCGCCCACACATAGACCTAACATGGAGGTCTGCTGCACAGGGGAAGGCAGAAAGAGGGGTGAGAGAGGCCTACACTATCCCACCAGCAAGCAGCACCAGACAATTAGGGAAGGGAGAAAGCAGAAAAGGAATTGGGAATCTATGAGAGAAGAGCGGGGGAAGATCCCATGAAGGAGTTGCATAACGAAGCGACAAGAATCCAATAGATTAATTAAGCTATGCTACTAAATGAGTTTTTATAAAAGACATCGGAGGTGAAGTATCCCCCTTTAATATAATAGATTGGTTTCACACATTACCAATAGAAACCTCCTTATATTAGTATTGTTTTTTTAATTGTTCATTGAGAACCCATCCATAACAATGATTATGTAAAAACCATCAATATGTATAAAAATATAATATTAAAACTTGGTAATAAATTTCAATCACAACAGTGATTACATAGTAAATAATCACTAAAATAAGAATCACATTATGTATATTAAATTAAAACACGTATATTCATAATATTTGGGGATGATTCATTGTAATTGTAAAACATGAATGATATAAAAAAGATCATAAATTATGAATCAAATAAATCATTCGCAAACTATGAATTTTGGATCAATGTACCTATTATCAGAATGGATGATACTTAAACCTTAGTTGTAGTGACCGCATAGGATCAACCATCCTCCCTCGTCATTTTGTGTGCTAAATTCCCTTAGTAGTTGTTGGAGATGTTATATAGTTATTCATTTACATATAGATATATCATTGAGAAAAAACATCTTTTTCATGAATTTACAATCATACTATTTATTGACATTTTGTCCTCACCTGAAGAAATCTCTAATTCCCCTTATGAAATTCATTGACTGTTTATTTTCAAAGATCTTACATGCAGTAAATTTCTCTTTCACTTTATTCCCTTTGACACTGATTTTATTCCATGGTTATTAACATAAAAATTCATTGCTATGTTGTCCTTAATGAGATATGAATCAAAGAAAACCTTCTCAACATTTATTGAACATGAGAATATAGCCCCATCTTATGAGAGTGTATATGATACTAATTCCCTTAGTAGGATTAGATTCAAAAACAGAATAAAATTTAAAATATTAATATTTTTCATATGTATATAGACTATATTATGTATATGTATCATTGTTAAGTGATATTTATAATCAATAAATTATAAACCTCCTTTTGTATTAGATTAAAAAATGTATATTCATATTTATCAGTTTTCTAATAATAAATTTATTTTTAACTTATTTTCTTATTAAAATTTCATAATTCTATATGCTCAATGTCTACTTATAATTTTGGGTAATGAAATTTTTATGACCATTAATCCAAAAATCCCTTCATATGATATAACACTATGATGACATATTCCCTTTAACTACATCAAAATTAATGAAATATATTTTTTAGGGAAACTTTTAATTATTCAACTCACAATGGGTTAGTAGTTCCATTGAATGCTGGATGTTTTTAAAACATTAATCTATTCTGCATAGCTTCAGAATGTTATAGAACTATATTTTTCTCTACGTGAGAGAGTTTATTTTTCATAACCTATGTCAACATATATATTATGGTTATGATTTAATAAGGTCCATGTCTATCTGCATAGAATAGATCCTCAAGAATATTCATACATTATCAATGGGTGTTAATGCAGTTCCCATTCATTATGTTATTCATTGTCCCTAAACAATGGAATAAAAATAAATATCACATAATTTTTAATAATATATTAAATTTTCCATATTTTTATAAGTGTATTTTTTGATAAATTCTAAATGTGTTTTCAAAATTATTTTAATATCTTACATCCTTCCCATAAATATAGTCACCATGATTTTTATAAGATATCATCTAATACCCTGTGTAACAAACCAATGTCTAGAAACACTTATGTGGTAGTTTTACTACAATTTTGGTAACTAATTAAAGTGTGATCAAAGAATCGGACAACTTATTAGTCTTGCATGACTAGATACATACATATTTTCACATTACACAGGAGAGAATATACAAAATCATAAAAACACTATCAGAACCTAATTATATTTTCAATTAAATAATTTAATATTACCCATATTTATCTCTTTGGTTTCCCATAGAAATGAAAAAAAGGGGAGATCGTATTCTGAGTAACGAGTAGCGAACAATGGAGGCTATCCAAATGTAAGAACGATATTAATTATTTTGAAAAAAAGTAAAATGATCACAATAATTCTATTATAATATAAAAATGATGTCATATAATATCCTTGACATTAAATAAAAACATTCATAATTATTACTCATCTCATACTGATGGAATTCATAATGTTAGACAATAAAAATAGATTTTCTGGGTTGTGTTTCATGTTATCATGCCTAATAATGTATAGAATATGATAATAACCAAGATATTTTATATTATTATAACAAATAAAGCATTGTGGTTCTATCTATCGAGGGACACACCCATAAATAATTATGTATAATTCTTTCACAATAGGACTTAATAGTCTATTTCATGACATTCTCTTTTGAAATTAATTTATAATGAAGGAATATAGAACAATGGATATATGTGGGATGAAAATACAGAAAAAAATATTTTCCCATTAAATTAAATAATATTACCATCATAGATAATTTCACTAAAATAATCATAGAAACTATATTGTATTATCTATATAAAAGTTTCAACTGTTTTATAAGAAATAAATTAAATGTTGTGGAGAGGGTACTTTAAAAGTCTGGGTTATCAATAACATGTTGTAACTAATTTTAGTAATTTAATTTGTATTAGAGTAGATAAATTGTTCTAATATCCATCATTTTTCTTTACAATTATAATGTCACAAACTAGCCAAGTGTTTCACTCAACATAACACACACCATGGCCCATGACATGGAATGAAGGGCATTCACAATCCGCCCATGCTAGAAACCAGTTCATGTTCATCGAGTAAGACATTTAGGAATGGGTTTTCCCACATGAAATACATCTATCACTAATAAAAAATTATCATAACACCATACTCGAAAATAAAAAAAATTATTAACATGAAATAATTGACTAAAAGTACGATTTTTTTATTTTACATTTACAATTGGATAAAAGACAACTAAAAATAGATGGGGAATGACTTGATAGAAAAAATATATATTAATGTCATATGGGCTGAGTCCCTAAATACCAACCCCATTAAGACATTTATTGAAGAATCATACAAAAATATTTACAACTATCAACACCCTGGAAGGTCTTTCCACTAACTAAATTAGAAGAAATAAGGTTTACATACACCCAAGGGTGTATTAAGGGTGTGAGATCACTTTTCATGTGGGATACCAACCAAATGATCCATGAATGTACAATATGAGATAAATAAAAATTTTAATTTTTATAAAGGGAAATAATTTTCGATTGAAAACATACCATTCATAGAAGTAGGGAAAACAAATTAAATTAAAAAAAATGGCCTCAAAGTTTTATGAAAATAACGGTCCATAAATAAATGATCATTATAATAACCATAACATATGAACAATGAGAAATATATAATAATATATGGTTTTTTGGGCCTATTAACCTCATAATACCACTAATCAATCCATTATGTGAAGGTATGTCACCTACGTGATCCAACATATCCCCATCATTACGACTTTTTTAGTGTTTTGTCATCATATTGTTATATTGGACGGGTTATGCATAGTGTATATTCCATGGTATTACCACCAAATTTCATGGGATTTCAATTTTCATTTCAATTTATTAGTCTATAAATACTCCCATATTCTATCAACCAATCCACAATATTCCAAAACACACCAATTCCTAGGGGATTTTTCCATTTCCAAAATCTTCACAAATCATTCGAAAAGAACATATTTCTGATAAATAATATATTTCAGGATGAATTATAAAATAAAGACTATAAAATTAAATTCATAATATATTGTATAAATAGTGAACATTCTACCTTTCACAAGGAATCTCCCAAAATATACTAGGATATGACATGTCGCACCGAGAGGAGACCGTATGGAAGCAAGAACACACAAAAACCATTAAGATTAATCCCAAAAAAAATTTGATTAACTCATTCTAGAAAAATTCATTTCTTTAGATAATATAAATCAAAAAGAAAGATGGTTGGGACAAGTAAAATATTGGAATATGAGTGTAAAAGGATTTATATGAGTATATCATAAGGAATCCATGAAAACACTACCCAAAAATTAAACCCAAGATGAGTTGAGAAGGGGGACTAGAGATACATGGGATATAGAGGATTTAATGGGACAATGGATTGGGGATAGATGGTTAATTACAAGGAGTGGTATAATTGGAATTATAGAAAATTTAATAATCCAATAGGTTGCATGGTTCTCTTAAACATTCAACTGAAGTGTGTGTCAATCGTGTGGCACATCTATCCAATAAGATGGGTAGGTCCCATATTTTACCATGGGAGGGAACACCCATGTTAAGAGCAATGAATCCAAGAATGATATATTTATGTTTCACATAGTTATCATGGGAGGAACTAACACCCCATTACCATGTTTTGTGTCTTCAAAAGTGCCACTTTCTTGGCAGCATGACTTTTAGTAGGTTGGTACGTGGTTTTACCATACCCTAATCCACCCATGTGCCTCCAAATTTATAACCAATAATCTCCACTTTTCTTGAAAAAATAAAAAAACATTAAGAAGGAAAAATGTAAGAAAAAATATAAAAAATAAAATACATCAAAATAAGGCCATGGATGTGGTAGATTATGTGAAATATCCAAGGCATTCCCTCCAGGAGTGTCTCTCCATGTGCGATGTCTTAAACCCACAAATCATACAACAAGTATATATTAATTTGAAACAAAACCACACATTTTCATGTTAATAAATCCTAGATTATTACATTTCATATTTTCATCGACATTCTAGTATCGAAATATTTAAATAATTTCAAAGAAAACGACACAAACATTACCTTCCAAATTTCATGATTTTGGGGCATTACTACATCGTATGTAACATAACCATAAAAATATCCTAAACGATATAATTAAAGATATAAAATTAAATATCATTAATAATGATATAATAATGACATAAAATATGAAAGGGATTGTATGTACCATATTCAATAGAAAACATTGGGTATAATATAATCATTTGTCAAGGAATAGAAAATTGACTCAAAGAATCCTTAAATATTTTCCCACATATAAACATGTATTGTAGCCCCCTGTATAAGAATAATAAATATTTTAATAACCTATTTTACAACCGTATTTATATATATAAACATTATTATTATCATTTATTATTATTCTTTATATTTTTATTTGTTGTTCATTCTCAATTCTCTAAATCGGGTATGAGTAATCTTGATCGTTTTGAAATTTTTGTTAGATAGCGGTGTTTTATTCAATATTATTAAAATATTATTCATTCCATGGTCATAAAATGTAATGAAATTAAGGTTTTATAAGTATTTATAATGTTATATTTTCATTATATACTAGTTTTGGAAATGATCCTTAAATATGTAATGAGTGAATAACATATCATAATGATTTTTAACAAGTAGACATTAGAATCTTAGGAAAAAAGTTAAAATTTTATTTTAACATAAAATATAAAATAATTATTTTTATATTTATATAATATACTACCAAATTTTAAATTCCTAATTTCACAAAAAATTTAAATTTATATAAATTTTTAAGTAGTTAGTTAAGATGACCCAAATATGAACACACCAGAATTATTGAATTATTCTGATGTGATTCCATTATAATATAATTATACCTTAATTAAAATTATCCTATTTAGTCTTTATTCTTGTTTAATATCATAATTTTAATGTTATATAATAATAATTTAACCGTTGTGATGTTATTTCATATTATGAAGAAATTTTTTATGTCACAGAAAGCGCTTTTGGACTGTTTAATTTTCAATGGTTTTTTACTGATCACAATACTAATATAATTTCCAATGAGTATTTTAAATCCCTAAAAATATCATAAATATAATATTTATCCATTAATTCCATTATCCAGTCTATAAATTAACGTTATAATTAAAATAAAGAACCAAAATCAATCATTCCATGGAGACAGTAACCTGCAGACACATAATGTTTATGATTTCAATTAACATTGAACATGAGAAATGTATAATATGAATTGTAATTTCCTTATCCAAAATATGTTTAATAATTTGAAATTAAATAATAGGATTAGCCTTGTATGGTAGTTACAGAAAACAAAACAAGATGCATTATGGTGGCGGTAGTCTGTAAACACATGTGAAAAATGCTTTTGTTTTCCTTAAGGGAAAAAGGGATATGAGGTTAATATTTCTCAAATAGAATAGTAATATTCTAAATAAAATAATATTTCTTTAATAATATATTAGTGGGAAAATATATTTTTAAAAGTAATATAGAACAAAAATAAATTAATGAAAATTATCACTTATGTCACGAACAAGGGCATTCCTTTTAAGGAATCCTCTAAAATGCAAGGATAATGCTAATTCCATGGGAAAAATATTAAAAGGATGAAATAGGATAATGTGGTATATAATATAGTGGTAGTTTCATTTGGAAACCAAATTTTAGTAGTGGTATTGAAGGAGTGGTGAGAGGCCTTAGAGTTTGTGTAAATATTTCAACCTAGTTTCAAGAGATCATAGGTTTCACATTCAACGTGTCTCTAAAAATAGAAAATATTTTAGAGTGAGATGACCAATGCTTGATTTTTACTCTGAAACTCCACTAGAATCATGTTTTTAACATGCTTCAAGCTCTTTTACCCAATATTTATTGTATTTAACATTTTCAATTTTCATTTGGTAATTGTTTTTTCTAATGTATTTAATTTGTTTTCTACATAAAAAAATACCTAATTACTTATTTTTAAACAAAAAATTCAAAATTTGAAATACTTTTTATTGGAAACATATTCAATATGTATAAAAATTCAATCTTAATTTTAGGGCTAGTAAAATGTAAAAATGATATTTTTAGAAAAATGTGTATATAGAATATTAATATTTATATAAAGGGAAAAAATATGAATCTATTTTATTTTCATGATATAAGTTTATTTATTATAAATTTTATGTATATTTCAAATTATTAAATATTCAAAAAAAATTATATCAATATTTAATTAAATTAAAATACTAATAGAGGTTTTAATTAGAAAATATTACTGATGTTCATAAAATTCTAATGATATGTTTTTTAATTTTAATATAGTATTTTTAAAATATAGAGTGTTATATATTAAATATATATATTTACAAAATGAATTTATTTTATACACTACTATGTATTTTTTATAAATTCATATAAATCAAAATTTTGGTAACAACAATATTTTTTAATATTCACGAAAATATCAATTACTTAAAAAAATATAAAAAATTCCTATTAAGGTAATATTGAAATAAAAAATAAAAAAATGATGTTAATTGTTTCCAATTAAAATTATAATTTATCATTTAAATTCTTATATGAATAAATTATTTTAAGAGTGTGAATTAAGTAATAGTTTTGGGATGTAGTCTTTAACTGGTATAATTAGGTCATAGGTATTACAATAGCTCCACTGTCATCCATCATCTTTTAGTGTTCCAAGTCATTAAATAATGGATAACCCTATATGAACATATTAAAAAAATGAATTTGTAATCATTTAAATATTAAATAGGATATATATTTAATAAACACATGGAAATGTTCATTCGATGACTCAATTCCAATAGATATTAATTATTCCCTTCTTGGGTAAAACAAATTGTATGAGACAAACATAAAATTTCTTACTTTTTATTTGATATTATTTTTGGGATATATTCATCTCTACACTCATGGAATAAATATTTATTTAGTTAATAAATAGTATATTTCCCTCTAAAATCAATAAATATTAAACATCACCAAAATTCAACCAAAGGGAAACCACAATTTTTCATGATCTATGAATCCATCCGAGAACTTTTTTAGGGTAATACGCTATTTTAGATTTATATTTTACACATTTTGATGAACTCTTAGTGAAAAAAAATTAGATAAGTCCCCAATGTGGAAAAACATAGTCCAGTACATCCTTCCCACCATTAATCACTATCATCCATCAAAAATATAAATCTAGACCAAATAATTGGAAATAATTAAAAATATTTTACAAACAAACCAATCCTCATATAAATATAATCTGTCATTGAAGGTATAGTCTTTATATAAACCTATAACCCAACTTCATTGGAAACAATTTTCCTCTCTATCAATTCCATTCATACAAGATTCCCTAAATTTATACCCCTTACATAAATAAATCATGTTATGACTATTTAATGGAAATGACATTACAATAGTATAATCTCTTATTATATGAATCCCACTAATATTCCATTACATGAAAACATTTATTCTGAAGGCCACTAATATACCTTATACAAATCTAAAACCATAATTCATTGATATCAATATATACATGTTACTCATAAAATTAATCCACTTATGAGATCATTATTCTCCCCACATTAATAAACAATCCCATTAATTAACTCAAGAATATATTTTTGTTACCCCAAACCCAACCATACGGTTAATCAAATATATATTTCACATAAAATATATAAGATCTCATAGGGATTGTCACTTCTATATTTTCATTTAATTATCATCACCAACTAATGAGGTCCATGTACCAAAATCTCTACTGATTACGTACAAATAAATTCCAATAACAAGGCCCATCCTTTTCATTCCTAGTAGTTAAAACCATACAAGGGTAGGTATGAATCCAAATAATATCACACTCATCACCGAATAAAAAATTATTGGGTTTTTTTCAATATCCTAAATGGAAATATGAATCATATGAATGGATGGTACCAATATTCAAAGGCCACAATGAAACCATCCCTTAACTCATTAGTTACCTATTGTACCACAATCCAATGTGGATGACCGTGAACCTTTTAAATGACCCTAATCTTGTTGCTTCAAAACATAGGATAACAACATTTTGACTCAAGTGAACTAAAAACTACCCAATAAGTAACATCCTTCACCATGTATTAATATTCAACACATTATGGTAACAAATACATGGTCATACCTACACCAAAGGGGCCAAATTCCTTATTTTGTGACATTAGATTTGACCATCACCTTGAAACATGCAAGAAGAGCATATTAAAAATACCACTATACTCCCATATAATCAAATTAAATTTACCTATCATTTATAATAATATATCACGTGAGAAATAGGAATATACCAGATCAAACAATATATAATAATCAATGATTCCCTACAAAACCTCCCACAATCATTATCACACATTGAATCCAATTTAAGGTACTTATTACTTTTATTTTTGATCGATTTTTGTTGCTATATTTTCATAATTCATTTTGGATATTTTTAGGGTATTTCAGAGTGATGGGGAAGGACATGGTTGGAACATGGGTACGAAAAAACCATGTGTATTTCCTTAAAAAAATGTAATATGATGATGATTTATAGTAGGGGTTCATGGTTATGAAAGTGTTTTGAAAAAATGTGTGAAATTATCAAGAAATATAAGTGCCTTTGTAAAATTTCATTTCCCATGATTACTAAATTGTTCATATAACCATGAGAAAAAACCTTTTAGATCTCCAATGAGACAATATTTATCACTTTGTTGGCATGCATTTACATTAACCATGTCATCAAACCATGATGACACATTTCACTAACATGAAAAAATTATTTTTTATCTAAATATAAAAATAAACCCATCATTAATTCTCTTGTGTCATATTGTATCAAGCCTATATCTATAAGATGATTAATTTTCTTATTTATTATTTTTTGGAGAGCGGTTCTATTGATTCTGTGGTGGAGGATCTTGGAAATTAAATGTATGGGTACATTTTTCACATACTCTCCATCTTGCTCCTAGATCTCCACTTATCTACATGAAAATAAAAATATTTATAGAGTATCATTGGCATATCGATAGTTTTTTTTTGTATTATGTAATCAAAATTTTGATATTTTAAATGAATTATAGGGTGATATAATTTGGGGTTTCTTAGATTTGTTGATATTTCATTAGAAACATGACCATTGATGTATGTAGTTTTTTTCATTGTATTTACTCTATAAACATAATATAATTTATCATGTATTAATGTTTTTTCCAAAATGGTTTTTTAATCATGTTATGGTTCAATGATATTGGTTTTAAATTTTGAAAATATTTGAAGAAATTTTCATTGACAATTTTTTTAAATTAAAATAAAAATAAATGTGAAAATTGTTTTGTATATATTGTTTTTTATTAATCAACAGATTAGGTTTTTCAATATTCTTTAGATGAAATGTTTTAAAATATAATAATTATCTCATATGGAAACCTAGATATTTATGTGAGAAATTTATGACATGTATTCATGAATGGTTTTTGGATACCTATAAATGGATTTATTCTATAACATTAACAAAATATATTTATACATGATGGTAAGACACTATCACATGTGGTATCCTTCCATAAGTATTGAGGTTTCTCATATAAGGGTGTTAATGTGTGCACTTGATATGTCCTTTATTTATGAAATTTTTTTATCCAATTGGACCATGATCTAACATACCTTAGGGATTTATTCAATGGTTCTATCTTGAGATTTTTATCAATTAGTCATGACATAGAATTCTATTTATATATTTATTAATTGAAATGATGATATCTTTTTTATATTGTTAAATTTATTTATTCATTAATTTTTGTTGGAATTATATTTTGATATATGTTTCTCTAAGGGCCATGAAAATATTTATTTCTCTTCTTGTTATCTTAAATAATGTATAGATTGTTTTAATTGAATTTTTCTGTATAAATTGATAAAAGTGGGTTTACATATTAAATTATTATTATGCACTATCTCGAGGGATTGCACTAGGAATATTATATTGAAACCAAATATTTTTCATTTTTTATATGAAGACATTTTTATTTCCCATTTTTATAAAGGTAATTAACCATTTGGGAAAGGAATTTGTGTGTTCTAGAGGGTGAGGATTTTTTCGTTATGGTATGGTAGGAAAAAAACCCTCATGTCACGTAGAGTTTTTGTTTTGGTTTTCATTATTATGTTATTCATTAAAATATATATTGTTCTGTCTCTAGTAAATTTCTAGAAATGATTATTTTTTTGAATATCATTGTGTTGTTTATTACTTGTTATAATATATTTAACATGGATGTTGAATTTTATGTGAAAAATAATTCTTGGATATATTCATCAGTACATTGGAATTACATTTCTACCCATGGGGGTCAAGGAATCCCTTCTGGATATGTTGTTAACTGGATTTGTTAACTATTTTATTTAGTTCTCTAGTTTTAATCATTACTAATTTGATTCAATGGGATTGTTGAAATTTTATTATTTTGTCAAGTTGGAATTGAGATAGGTTTATTGAGACATAAATGTTAGGATATTTGTTAGTTTATGGGAATATTTTTTCATAATGAGACATATATTACCCTACGCTTTTGGAAAAGGCATTATTTTATTCTTATCGTTACATTACATCTATATTAATGTTTTAAAAATACATCATTAATGATGGATTTTTTTAAATGCTGTTTATATTTTATTGATTTTATTTATTTTTTATTTATGTTGCCTAGAATGATGCCTCCTAGTAGGCACCTCATTAATTATATGGTTGGTTCTATGGATAATGTTCCATGAGAGAATACCCCAATTGAACGAAATCATATTGAGGTTGTGGTACATGTTTAACATTCCATAGACTTCAGTAATATCCTACATTCAATTCCAACTATATAATTTAATATAGAATCTCATGGAAGAAAATATTGAGCATAGGAGTTTATCAGATTTATATATCATTAATTATAAGGGTATAATTACCCTCAATAAGTGTTGCATTGGTTGGAAATGGTTTTAAATTTCATGGAAACTTGATAATCACTTAATGTGAAGTGAATTATATTCAATCGTGATGGCTTTACCAAGAGATGTTTTGATATATAAGTTTTTATGTAAAAATAGTATTAGGGAAATGAGTTTAATGACTTTAATTGCATATACTATCAGTAATATTTTCAGTAGACATTAATGTGGGGAAATTCCATAGAGTTCCACACTCATTTAAAAATTTTATAGGAGATGATGGATTATGGAATCCACTTTTCTAAACTGTTACGTTTCTGGTCATAGGTTTTAGGTAATTTAACTATGAAGGATAAAATTATTCTTATGGACATATGACCATAAATTCATTCTTAATACATTACTCTAATCAATCCCACATGTACGGAGATGTTTGAAAGAACATCTATAGATGATATTTACAATTTAGGAAATATTGGACCACCTAGATTACCACTTGTGCTCGTTTTTAGTTCTAGGGGTTCTTATTAAACGAAAAAAAATTAGTTTCACGTATCATGTAGCACAAAAACCAAATATATGTTTCATCTTGTTTCTTCCACAACTAGTAGAATACTTCTTACTTTCTACGGATGAGGCATGTTAGCTCATGTGAAATGAAACATCCTAACCCCCATGAAAATCTATCTATTGTGATTATTTTGAGTCCATTTATAGATGTTATTTTCAGATCTCGCAGATCCATGTTGAGTCATGGTTTCACCATTACCTAGAGGTTATGTATAATAGTGTGATTCCCTTATGTTAGTAGGTTCTCATCCACAGAATTTTGGAAAGAAACTAGAAACATCTGTGTAAAAGTACACCTAGATAATGTAAAATATACTATGTATGTGGAAGAAGGTATTGAAACTAAGATAGGTACTTTTTTCATTTAAAAATATATAATAATTGATTTATTAAATATGGGTTCCTAAAAATATTTTATATCAACCCATTTCAATAATTCCCTAAACCACATGACCAAGTTTATGCATAATATTATGGAATATGTAACCTCTATTTGAAGTAGGATGGAATAAGTATTATGATTCCCATTTTCCAACATCTCTATGTCTAATGTATTCATTTTATGGAATGTCTTATTAATTTATATAGACCAATTTTATGTAATAATTAGGATGTATTGGTAGAATCCAATAACCCTGAATCATGTGTTACCATATATGGGTATCCTTTACAACCATTTTTGGGAGTTATCTGGTGTTTCAAGGGGGGAAGTGACATGTTGTCCAGCTAAAACGTTCCTTCATTAATAGAGTGTGGTAAATCAATAGCTTATTTTATAGTAGACTCTAAAGTGGAAAATGTAGGATTGGAACATACACATGTGGTTCTGTAGTTTCTTGAAATGTTTCCAAATGATGTCTCCTATTATAATCTATAGATGGAGGGGGAGTTCTTGATAGATATAGATTATTGGAAAATGCATATATCTATTAATGTAATCTGAATTTCACCAGTGGAGATCATTGTATTAAATATATAGTTAAATGACTTGAAAAGAGAGGGTTTTCATATCCAAGTGTGTCACCATTGGTAGACGCAATACTTTTATCCAATAGGACTTATGGAATGGTTAATTTATATATAGATTAGTGAAAGAAAATTTGTGTTATGATCAATAATAAATACAATTATCCTTCTACTGGTTATTTCTTTTTTCCAATGAAGGGTGAAATTTGGTTCTCAAAAATAAAAAATCGATTAAGGTTTGACCAACTTAGAGATAAGGAATATGAACACTCAGAGTCAATTTTCAATTGTAGTAAAGACTATTTTTAATGAATAGTTATTAATTTTTTCTTAAGTAATTCTCATTAATTTTATATTGATTTAATTAACCAAATATTCTTCCAATTCCATCATTCATTCATTATGGTATTTATGGATGAAAAATAAGACTACATGAGAATCATGAATGAGTATCAGTTTCACCATAGAGTTATTTTAGTAATCCTAAAATAACACAAAATTTATGATAATCCCTGTAAATTCAATTTCTCAATCCAAGAAATTATTTTATTGGTATATTTGGAATCTTATTCTACATTTAGAAGTTGAGAGATGTTGTGTCCTCGAAGGATCCATAGAATGCCTTTGATAATAAAATTATATTTATCTTGGTAGGATACAAAAAGTGGATTATAATGTATTTCACTAAGATTTCATCCAATTTGATAAATATTAATCAAAAGTGTGTAAAGTTAGTTTAGGACTAAAAGTGTCAGAATTCATTAAATAAGATGAAACAACATCTGACCTCAACACCTACCTTTATTTTTCCGCAAACAGGACAAATGTATTTTGTATATTTTGGATCTTTATTCATAGGTTTGGGTTGTAATATTAAAAAATTAAATAAAATAGATTCATCAGATTCATTTCAGCTTTGATTTGTGGGTGATGAATTACCCTACTCATTATATAGTAAATGTAGTGGTTATGCATGAACTCAAGTGTTAGAGACAAATATATTTGTACAAAGGATCATGGATTACTCATATAAAAATGGTTTATGATTCCCAATTTATAAGAATGTGATGAATCATCAGAATACCCAATGGATATAGTATCGTTATTAATTTGATTTCTATATCACATATACACTAGAAATGGGGAATCTTATTTCAGATTCTCTGAGTATGAATATTTCCTCTTATCATAATAAATAATACAATGATGAGTGTAATTTTGCGAGTATCATTTCTAGAATTAACTTGGATGAAATGGAGGAAGGGACTAATATCTTTTGGGAGTAGAGAACTAATACCAAGTCTACTGGATTTAGTTTATTATGATAATAAATGATAATAATTCTAGAGTGTTAGGAAGTTTTATATGATAGAGACACCATCCCTATGTGTATTCTATCTGTGAAATAAATTATTTGTTTCAATAATCAATGTGTAGTACCAACGATGGGGTGACTGACCATGTTTGAGGAATTTCATTACTCTTAGTGGTAAATTAATCATGGTACTACAAATATGTAATATAATATGAACAGTTTTTTATTATCCATGTTTTAGATGAGATATATTAAACAATATTTCCCAATTTTATACGTGTGAATACAATTAATGAAGAACACTGAAAAATAAACGTGTTACATCATCCTATAATTTTATCAATATGTAAATTGGATAAAGTGTTTATGGAGTTCATTGTATGAATAAAATATACTCTATGGTGTAATAATGATGTATATTTTAGGATTGACTAAGTCACTATGTTGGATATCTTCCATCCAATTAATGACACCACCGGAATTAAATAGTTGGGAATGTTATATGTTAAAGAGACTGAGAGGTTTTACAGACTTACATCGTCTGTCATATCATATGAACATCCACAATTTCCCTCCTGATTCCAGATGGGTATTATAGAGGTGATATGAACTCTGGTTCGGTTTAGCATGACTTACCAACACCAAATAAATAGATGGCCAGATGAAGATATTTATATTCAAGAGGACACAAATTGTTCTTGGGTGCTATAATATGCATGATCATCGGAGATCCCTGTGAGATTGGTTGATATTACATAAAATAATAGTCACTAAAAATTTATCAAAATATAACCCAGTAACATTTTATATGAAATTCCATTCAAATAGCCTATATTTTTTGTTAGATTTGGGGGCAACTTCTTTCATGTGGTTGAGAATTTATTTGCTGACATGAACAAATCTCCTAGTCACATGTCAATGGATGATTATATCTTAGAGTCACATAAATTATGTGTGGGTCACTTGTTCTATGCTCTAGAATTCATGTTTGGTGACTGTATCTTCTTGAATTTGTCACTTCAATTGAATCCATGATGGTTGGAAAGTCAGGTAATGTTTTCTCCATGATATGTCAAAAAAAATTTAGTCATTGTTTGTATTGTGATAGTGGATATCTCCTGTTTTTACCATCTTAGTTGACATAATTTCATAATATATTATATATATCCTAGCTCATGATGTATCATCTAAACACCTCTCAAGTTACAAATTTATAGGAGATCACGTTATAATTGGATTTTTGGTGATTTATTGAAATATTCAAATAATTTATTGATAGGAACATATATTATGGGGAAGCCTAATATGTTGTTCTGAGAGCATTCACAATATGGGATAGATTCACACGAGACATGGGAATTGGAATCAATGATATAGGAGTAGGGCCATCATATTGATGAGAGTTTTCTATATTTGATTTGACATGTTGGCAGTTGAAAGTGATATTATGGTTAAATTTTCAGACCATGGTGTCACAGTCAGGTGCATATTAACATTATTTTTTATCAAAAATTTAATATATTTTAACTAATACATTGGGTTTGTTTTTTGAGTTTTGGGAGGTTTTATAAAGGTTATCAATTGGTTTTTGGTATAGGGAAACTGTGTATATTACCTATAAAATTGTGCAGTAGGAAGAAGATTTCTAAGACGGGTACACAAGAAATTCACGCATAGGGCTCATCATGATGCCTTATCTATCCAAACATGCATTGTATGATACATCATATTTTCATAGTTTTTTCAACATTCATTAAAATTTTTACCAAACTGTGTGGGTACCATACGTGATAGAAAGCCTCATATAGGTTGTGTCGGGTTTCAATAAAAATGTGGAAATACAATGCTTTAATAATTTGAAAATTTTATTTTTAATATGAATTTCCCCACAAACCCCTCATTATTTATATTTTATCATGGGGACTCCAACAAAAGTATCCCCATTGATGAATTTGGTGATTTATTCCTCTCGGGAAAGTGATTTTGTTTATTCCTAGTGAGGTGGATTTAGTAAATTAAATTTTTGTCTTCATCATCCACTCATTATTTATCGCACTTGTAGATCTACTCCACTCTCCATCAATGTAATGATAGTTCAAAACTATCATGGCTGGATATGTGGTCTTTTTTATCATATAACAGAAATTATTATAGAATTATTAGATAATAGGTATATATAATTCAAAAGTTCTTATATCAGGTTTGTTTTCGTAGAGATCATGACTATTGAGGTAGGCAGGTTCTTTGGATGGATTTTCTATATAAACATCTGATTCATCAAAATGTTTTATTGTTTATGTGTTAATGCTTTTGAATTCTATTATGGTTCCATCACATTGGTTTTAAAATTTTAAAGTATTTGAAGAATATTTATTTAAAAACAGTTTAAAATTGAAATATTAAAAAATGTGAAAACTATTTGTGGTCATTATGTTATTATTGATGAATTACATATGATTGTTGGAATTACATAGATTAAATGTTTGAATATGTGATGAATATAACAAATGGGAGAAAAAATATTTTGGGGATAAATATAAGACAAGCATGGTATGATGTTTTGAAACTACCTAGAAATGGATTTATGAGGTATCATTAATAAACTATTATTTATAATTGATGTGGAGAACTAGAATGTGTGGTTGGCCTTTCTAGGCCTTTAGGTTCATCAACATATGTGGTATTCATGTGAACATGATATATCATAGATCCTTAAAGGGAAATGATCGTATTTTATAAGGATCTAACATACCTAAAGGATTTAAACCATGGTGCTAGCATGATGAAATGCATAACTAGTTATGTCATAATAAATTTTTTATATAATTTGGATATAAAAATATAACATTAAAATATTATTCAAATTGTTTATTTGTTAATTTTTTCTAGAATACTTCTTGGATAAATATTTCAGAAAATGATATAAAATGGAGATTTCTCCCTTATTAATATAAAATTTCAAAAAGAATGTTTTATTTGTATTTATCTCATTAAAATGAGAAATATTTGTTTATTTGTTAGGTTACTCTTATGGAACACTTGGTGGGACCTAATTGGGATTATTGTTATCTTACACTATATATACCATTAGGTATATGAAAAAAATATTATATTAGGTATTGTTAAAGGAAATGAATCAATTAGTGATGAAAGGTATGTGGGATAAAGGGTGTGGGATATTGGTGGTTTTGTGGTGGGATGTAGAGCCTCATGGAACACATATTTGAAATTTTGGTTGGTCGTATTCAGTTTTCCATAGTACCACCTTTTTTTCTCTTTTCAAGGTTTTGAAATGTTGTTATTATGTACCAATTTATTATTACATATTCATGAGGTTATATATTTCATTGATTAATTGTTTCTAGTTTATTTTTTAAAACAATTATTCTCAAGGGTTTTAATTGATTTCCGAGACAAGTTTCCAGCCTAGGGAGAACTATGAATCCCTTGGGGTTTTTTTGAATGATTTATTGGGATCATAGTTTGTTGGGTGATCTAGGATGATTCGTGATATTCAATGAATTATGAAGTTCATCGTATCTAAAAAAATCCAAACCACTTTTCTCTTTTCCACCAGACACACCATACTGATGATAGATTCTTATACATATCCTCCATCTACTGAGTAAAAAATTTCCATTTTAGAATCAACCAAAAATATATCATTATAGTAATCTGACCATTAATCCACCATTTCTTCAATATCCTTTTAAGTCAACAACTACACCACTATTCTCAAAAGAGGTACTAATGGGATGGATCACCATAATCCCAAACTCATTCCTTGATAATATTATTTGAAATTCATTCTCTTGATGAAAACTAATAAAAAATCTCATATACATATATTACTCACCTTGTAATTTGGACTATGTAAAACAAAAACAATTGATCCCACTAAAAACTATCCACAAGTCCAACAAATAAATTATGATTATCTATTACTATAAAAATGAAACAATGATTTTAAATTGTTTATAGATATACTTAAACACTACCCATATAATTACATTCCCCAAAAAACTAATCTTGATACCAAACATACCAAAATATGACCCCAAGAAACCAATATTATTATCTACAGTATTCAAAAAATCCACACAAAGATTTATTAAAAAACATACCCAACATGACTCAAACTGCTCCATCAACCTGTTATATTTGCCCATGATATTTGATAAATAATTTAAGATGTCAATATAACTTCAAAAACATGTTGATATGAATTATGATCTCATTAAATGTAAAACGCTTGATCATTTACTCAAAAAACACTCATGCATTCCTCTACTACTATGGGACACTACAATTGGGTTTCATATATAGTACCCCAATAGAAACACTCTATCATTGGGGTAATAATGTACAATATTCTAATGGTTAGTCCACTCATCCTACCATAGGTTCCCTCACATTGATTATGGAAAATATCAGTAGATATTCATGAATATACATTGATTAAAATTGATTATGAACCATACAAAAACACTAAGAATGATTCCATAAGAAATCATATTTAGAATATAGAATCAAATATTCTTATCTATTGTAAAAATAGGGATATTCACCAGATCTATGACTATTTAGTGAATGATAAAAAATTATGAAATGTTTATTAATTCCCAGGGCCCAAAATATTTTATATGAAGAATGGAATGACCTCTATTGTTGTTATTATGTATGAGTGTGAATTAATATGAGAGGAATTATACCTCATTACCCAGTGGTAACATTCTAATAAGATGCATTAATAATTCACAAATACCTATGTCCAAAATCATTACAATTTTGTTCCCAAAAATGAACATCTATAGGTGGTGGTGGATATAGAATAAAATATCTCCCACATATAGCCTCTCCCACACAACAGTATCCTTTGATAAAATATCTACCTAGTAGGCTGCTGACCCTATAATAGAAGGTATAAATTTATAATAATTTTTAATCATGGATTTTTATACATAAAACAATTGTAGACATTGTAACAAACCATAATGAAGATCCAATGAACAATGGAATATAAATGAATCCTCTATTGGCCTGAGGGGAATTCCTGATAACCACATACAAGAAACAATAAATCATGCATCAGAATGAATGAAATCAGAATTATTTCCACCAAAACCCACAAACACAAAACACTATCAATATATATAAGAACCCGACAATGTATAAAATGAGATTTCAAAAAGTGGAAAATACAAATTTCATGATAACTAGGATAATTTTTAGAACAACTAAATAATATAAAAAATACCAACCCACAGAAATTAACTCGTGCAAGTGAGGAAATTTTGAACTCACTGCCGTCAATTAGTGAACCCAGAGATATAGTAATTTCTAATGACCTGAAAATACTAATAATCCTATAATATATAAGCATTAACTAAAGAACTAGTAGGTCACCACCCACTGACCAAAATAATAACACTTTAAAAAAATATATCATTTGGGTTTAAAATAAGAATGTGTAATATGTATTCCAAATTTTTTTTGGATCAAGTATCAAAGTATTCCTTGAAAAAAATCATTTTTAAACGCCCATACATTTTCTAGTTAAAAAAATATTTTATCATATACAAAAATTAATAAATTTATATTTAAAATAGTTTGAGTAAAGGATAAATAAAATGGAATATAATTTCACTGATCATCAAAATAATCAATAATCGCCATCAGGGTAACCAAAGGTTCTAAAGAGAAATAGTATAGGACATAATGATCATGGTCATCGATGATATAAATTCCATTCTTTTGGATAAAATCAGTCAATAAACATTGACTAAAAGTATGATCTTACCCTATCATGTACTAACCAAGAGTAAATACAATAGATTTACTTATAACCAACACAATGCTACTAGCCATAGGTTAATAAATAACTAGTGCACCTGTATTCCACGATATCCCACCTGAAAACCCTGGTAATACAATTACATTAAAATCGAGGTGAGTTTATAAATTTAAAAATTATACCATATATCATATCATATCATCACATTTGAAAAATGAAATATAAATATTTCACAAACATTCTAATGAAACATATGAACATTACCCTTTAACTTTCATATCACTAATTTTCAATTCAACATTGTAAATGTGATATCTCATTTTATTTAATTCATCACACTCAGAAAGAAAATATTATTCCACCCATTGAAATTAATCCATTGCCCTCTAAAGGGTTATCAGTATTTAGTTAATAATTTTAATTTATCATTTTTTTCACATAGATGAGAATTTATTTTTATTTGTTTATTTTTTAATAAATAATTTAAATTTCTAATTAGTCCTTTTATATTTCACTTGTATCATTAAGACTTTAAAAATAAATCATCCATTTTGTAAATCAATTATAATTCATGGAACATTATGAAAATATATGTCATTGGGAATGACTTAAAATATGGTCAATCAAACTAATCATTTAAAAATAAACCTTTTAATATTTATTTTTTTGAAATCAGACTCATAAACATATCAAATTTAAATATCCATATCCAAATGATCACATCTTTTTTCAAAACAATATCATGTTTCTTTCTAAACAGTTTTTATATCATTTCATTTAAAAATATATTTTTTTTTCAAATTTATCCAAATTTCAATAAATAATTAATCATGTATAATTACACTAGATAAATATGGTATCAATCGATGATTTGAAAATATCAACATGAATGAAAAATAAATCATGTTTTCAACTCTATAGGGATATGATTGGGTCACACACATCAGAATCTATATCATTAATTGAATGAAACCCTAATACGTATAGAGGGACAAATAAAAAAGTGATTAGTAGATATATACAATCATAAATATAAGTTATAGGAATTAGATCTAACAAATTCCCATGGATTCCTTATCAATAGATCATGAAAAAAATGTATAATAAGAGGATCCACGACACAATATGAGAGAGACATACCAATTTGGAACCACCATGACAAAGGACACTTTGATCCACTATGAATTGGGGTTGGGGAATTTAAAATCACTCAAAGAGAACCCACAAAACTTTTGGGGGTTTATAATGGTTAGTGGAAGGATATTATAAAATTAAAATAGAGATTTTGGTTACAAATTAATATGAGACCCCACATCGTCTCACGTCCAATAATTCTATCGACAGCTCGGTTCCCCCTGTCGGCTATCCTATGGCTAGAGAATAATCTAATGTAGAAAATATCATCTCATTGGCTGGTTAGTATCCATCACTAGACATGGGGTTTACATAATGTGTATATTATAACAATATTTCAACGTACAAACTATTTATTCTTCTCGACACACACAACCATCATGAATTATCATCTGATATCAACTAGAAAACCAATAAGGAAGGGGAAAATGATAGATTAATGAAATATCCAAAATATGGATGTTAAAAATATCCTCACTGTAAGGACTTTTCTCCTAGAAATATATGAGTACATTGGTTATTCAAGAGAGAATAAGAAAATATAAAATCCCACTATTAATGGTGAGGAGGGATTTTAACAACACCAAGGATGGGAATGATATCATTGGATGGCATCTTCAATACCATTATCCTTTTAGACAAGACGTCAAATTCAGAAAAGATAATAAGTTTATCATGGAAAAGTAATAATCCAAAGAATATTCCAAAAGGAAATAGCATTTACAAATTAGTCATCAAACCCTTAACAACACGAGCACTAAAATAACCTAAAACTCAATGACAAAAAATACCACGGACAAAAACCTAAAATATCATGTGGATATGGAATTCCAAAAAATACTACAACCCTAAGAAACAATGAGCCCAATATTATTCAATAGAAAAAGAGAGACTAATTGTAAACTCATGAGGTAGAAACATGACTAGTCAAGAAATTCATAGTCTATAATTATGTCATGATATGGTTACCATGAACCATATGACAGGAACACAGAATTCCAGCAATCCCAGTAATAATTTCAAATCATCTTCATTAATTCCTATCACTCACACTCACATTTACTGAAGCACTATTGTATTAATTAAGAAAATTGAACCGCTTTCACAACATATTTGTTATGCGATGATGATTATGTATAAAAACACCATTCACTGAGGCCCAGGAATTTCCAGGGAAACCAAAATACCACAAAGAATTTTTGAAAGCTACACAAATAAAAATAAAGAGATATGGATCATCTATAAGGTACCCAATACCAAAAAAGGGTCTCTCTCTAGGATTTCACCAAACTATATCCTTATTTGGGTCTATCCCAGACGGAAAATTCATAATAGAGGATACCATAGATCCATAATATTTCTTCACCAAATCTGGTAAAATAATCTCATTAAAGAGATAATACAACATTTCAATAGGATAAATTCAATATTGGTTTTCTCTCCATCATGTTTACTTTTATTATATTTTTACATCTTCAACTCAAATATTCAAAACATAGGATTTAAATATGTGAGAGTAAGGAATGATGTATATAAAACAATATTATTATATCACTAGGATACAATACAATGAAAAGACTATAAAAAATAATTATCACCAAAAACCAATAGTAATAAGGTTTAAAACCCCCAATGTTATAGGGACCACATGAAAATAATAATTACATTATGAAAACTAAAATGTTCATCACACTGATAACATGATCAACATAGGTTCAGCCAGCAATAACTCAGGAAGAAATATCCTCAACTATAATAAAATGTTTCAAAATGATGCATATTTTGTATGATTGATATATTTATTCATTTTGTACCTCATGATTTCTTTTGATCTGATGATCCGTGAGAAAGTAAATGTGTAGAGAAAACCCAACAGAACATTTTCATATAAAGAAATTGATCACATACACTATTGGATATTGGGGGCTTATTACAAGTATTCTTTATATGAATAGTGTCCATAAGAAAGAATGATACCTTCCACAGGAACTTTTTGACACAAATCATAACATCCATTACGTGGCAATACATTTTGGGTATGAATTAAGATGATTTATTTTTTATTTTCTTAAAATTCATCTATAAAATATAGGGTTAAGAAAAATTCCCAACACATGTGGTTATTCAATCATGTCTACTTAAATTTTTAATGCACACATCAATAATGAATTTTATGATTTGATTCCTAGAGAAACCCTATATTGAAACTGATCTAAACAAAGGCATTCTAGGAAATACCACCCCATTATATTGTTATACGTGTCTATAGGAGGAAGATATGTTACCATCTAAAAAATATAGATAAAAAACCCCAAAATCATTTTATCTCCATTCTAGATACCATAAAAGTCCACATATTTTGATACCCTCACTTTATAAAGAATGAAAAACTGAATTAATATCACCAGAAAAATATACTGAATAGTAGTCCATCTATGGTTTATCGTTATTGAGATACGTCCACCACATTATGTTTGAACTATAAATATTGATTATCATGAACCTAACCATCATATATCCTTCTAGATTAAGATGTAAAAAGATATCCTCAATCCTTTTTTCCCAATTTACTACATCATGTGGATCCAATTAACCAAATAAGTGAGTATGATTTAGGATTTGGAACTCTTAGATGTAATCCTCACATATGGGTATAAGAGGGAGGATATAGACCCCCTTATATGGAGCTAAAGAAGTTAATATTCTAACAGAAATTTGATAAAAAAAGTCTCCATTAAATCTAAATGTGGATCACTATAAAAATAAAAAGAACTACCCCATAAAAATAAAAATAAAAAAACCGGCCTCACTAGAGAAAACATTATACATAATGAGGCCCCAAGACATAATTTAATAAAATCTAAATCCGACACTAATAGAATAAAAAACAATGAGAATGAAGTGTTTTTTTAAAATAAATAAATTCACATTTTTTTAAATAAGGAGGTTTTATCAGTGATTATTTTAAAAATAAGTATTATTCATTAAATCAATGTTTTAATGGACATTATTTTTTAAAATAAATTTTATTATCATAGAAACATTTCTAAAATAATATTTTAAACCATGTCACACCTTAATCTTTATAAAATTTATTTTTTACAAAATTTGTTTCTTATTTACATGTTATCATTGAAAACATTATAACTCTAACCTAAGTTTTTCAAATATACTTCATGATTTTAATTAAAATTAATTTTATAAACATAGGGAACCAAATAAAATTTTTAATTTAATCATTTTCCTAATTACGAGAAATTCCCACCAATTTTCCAAACAACACATGGTTCTGATTCATAAATTTTACTTAAACAAAATAAAACCAAAATCAATTTTACAAAAATAGTTTTACAAAATTAGTATATACCCAATGTAATGATAGGGTAATAAAAATAGAAACCTCAAGTAAAAATACCTAAAAATTACTAGAAATATCATCTGTTTATTGATTGGTCAATTTATTTGTTAGGCCACATTCCAATGATTTGAAGTCCATTAAAATTCAACCAGATCTAGAAAGACACTCTACGAATAGTTTTTTGAACTTTTTGTAATAAACATAAGCCCTATGAAATTCATCCAAATCCCACTCTAGAAGTCATAGTCTCTCAAAAAATATCAAAAACACAAATGGTCAATTGGATGAAATTCATTTATTTTTTTGATCTATGACAGTTTACATGTAGGACAATTAACATGGTTAATTGGGGTGTCCCCATACCTCAAAATTAATATAATAAAAACATTAAATATATTAAAACACATGCACACTTCATTCCAGGATCAATTGACTTCCTATTTTTGGAACCTTAGATAAAAAAAATATGATATTATGTTTTCTTATAGAACAATGGGTTTACCCTAGTTGTAATATATGGTTAGTCATTGTTTGATCTTTCATATAGATTGGTCGATGATGGGTTTATTAACTAAAATAAATAATTAATAACCAACCCAAATCACTCTCAAACAACATAACTCGAATCGACCAACCACTAACAAATGGGGATGTTTTTATCCCAATGTTATCTCCATAAGAACATATGTATTATAAATTAATAAATGGGAATAATTTCACCTAGAAACTACCAACATAACCAGATTAACTTGAAATCCAAAATCCAAAAAATCCTAAACTAAGATATCAAAATTCCCAAATTGCATCTAAAAGTATAAAATGTCTCTTGGATTATAGAAATTTGAATAAAAGAGATACCAAACCTCTTATATGACCATATTAACGTGAGTCAAACCAACATTCACCATCATCAAAGCTCAAACCAAAATATATATGAATATCAAATTAGTTAGGAAACTTCCCAAACCAGTAATATATTAGCATTAGATAAAATCATAGTTGGTTTCCACTTAAAAAATTAAATCATAACACATTATAATTGAATATATTTCAAGAGGGGTTGAAATATGAATATAAAATAATATTTCTACATTTGTTTCAATATAAATAGCATCCATATTTTTTTTTTGAAAACACCGGTTTTCAATTAACAAGGACATTATAGATAAAACCACAAATTATTTTACCATAACAAAAAATTATTAAATTATAAAATTAAACTATTTTAAATGAATAAAAAATAAAATATTCTCTCATCTCACAGATCATCAAAATAATCATATCTAGGAAAATTAATCATAAAAGATCACCGTGATAACCAAAAGAGAGAAACGAATTTTCATTATAAATGAGAAAACATTGCCAAATAATGAAGTAATTATTATATTATAGAATAATATAAATCAATCAAACTCACCGAAAAAACATATCTTACACTATCATGGCCTAACTGAGGGGAAATCACTTAGGCTTACCAATGTCCCATGTAAGTCTATTAGCTAGAGATTAATACTAAAATAGTGCTCATGAATACCTTGATTTACCACCTGAAAACCAAGGTTTTCTCATGACTTAAAATATAGATTATTTTAAACATAAAATATTCCTAGTTATCACATAATATTTTCATGTTTTAAAAATTAATCAAAAATCATTACCAAACCATCAATTTCACATATGAAAATTCAATATTAAAATTCACATCAATACAATTCAATTCATATCCCTTAAAAGGGACATCTAAATTAATTCATTTATTTAAGTTCGTCTCTCTAGAAAGGGAAACCTTATTCCCTTAATTCAATTCATCTTATCGCCGTCAAAATTTCCATCTTTTATCATTAAGTCAATTAAATTTATATATTCCATTTTTTATATATGGGAGTATCCTATGGGATTTCCATTGTATAATAAATTTTTGAATATTATAATGGGGACTTTCAAATTTCACTTGTATTATAGAGATATTATAATAAATTAATGGTTATTCATAAATAATCTATAGTTCAATTCTCTTTAATGTAATATATTATTTTGATAATCACATCATAGAGGTTAAAAAACTACAATGATTTATAAAAAAAATCTCGTCATTTTTGGAAATCATCATTATAAACATCTCAACGTAAAATATCAACACACAATTTGGCATATAATCATCCAAAAAAAGATCATGTTATTTTAAAACAAATTATGATTTCATAAAAAATAACCTTTTCCACTTTTATCAAAATAACTTGAAACCATCAATAATATACATAGATACATGATGTAGGTGGAATAGATCAAATAGTCAAAAATATCAATATAAAACTAAAAGAAATCAAATTTTTATTTCTCAATAGAGAGGACTTGGGAACCTACCATTGTATATCAATCACCGAAAGGAATCCACTAAATGAAAAGTTGAAGGGATCAAAGATGAAAAAATTATGGTCATAAGAATCATGAATTTCACATAGAGAACTCAGATTAAGAATAATCACATAGATACCATAGCCGTTGGGAATGAAGAATGAGGAGTAGAAGATGAACCATGACTAAAAAAAAGGTAAACATAGCATGAGGGAACCACCATGAAGAATGAAACATTGATAAACCATTAATCTAGATTGCGGAAGCCCGATTCACCCATAGATTAATCCAAAAATCATGATGGTCAATAATGGGTTGATTAAGGAGACTATAAAATGAAAAATGAGATGATGGGTAAAATGAAATATATGTGACTATGTTGCCTCGCATCTAGAGATGCCTCGTTCCAAACCATGTCCACCATAATATAAATAGTGGATACATTATATTTAGTATAATCTACTGTCATCCCATTGGATGGCTTGTGCAATCCCACTAGATGGTCGATGAGTGCGTCAAAATTGATTCACAAATTCTCATCTAACAAGCATATTGGTTGCACTCAACAGTTTTCCAAATGGACCAGTTATAGCTATTATAGGTAAAACCCTAGGTCCACACTCACTAATATTCCTGATACACACTCATGACTCGACTTATCACCCAATAAAAACCATAAACATAATTATTACATGTAAAAAACTGCTCAACAAGAAATCTAAAATTTTTATATTACATCATTCCATGATAAAAACATTAATCTTATCTATTAAATTTTATATCTCCCCTAGAAAACACTTAACAAATGAAATATTCTCATGGAATCCAAAATAATTGGGGTATGAATAAATTAAAAAACCCAAACAAACTGTTCCTATAATAACGTTTATTAAACTCCAAAGATTAAGGAATTAAATATCATATAATGTAAATAGGGGTATCCCATATGTATATCTACCAAACATATTAATAAATGTTTATAATACCAATGAGAGGGTATAATTTATTTTGAACCCAAACTATCCCCAACATTTATTGAATTAAATTTATAAACAAAATCATGATCTCCATCCATGGTGGAGTAACATAATTACGTGTTTCAGTATAAGTTAAAACGTAGTTCTCGACTCCATAATGGAATCATCTATAAATAAAACACTATATATTCAACCAGTTCATAAAGAAGATGGGAAATATGAGACATAATATATAACCAAATTTATATTTCCTAAGGATCTGAATCACCATGAGTCCTTGAAGACCTACATCATCAAAAATCATCATATTCAATTAATCTATAGTTTTTCATATGTGAATCAGTGGGCACTAACACCTATAATACAAAAAATAATTATCTAAAAAAATAATATCACATACTTCCTCTACTCATGGGTAAAGGATACCTTTCAATTTGGTCTCTAAATTTATCCATCATTCTGCAACTGATCTGTTTTGATAATATCAGGCACTGGAACATGATATTTATAAACATAATATTGAAACCGAGTATGATATTTTTATAGTGAATTGGAATTTTAATTTTACTAACTGGTTAACATAGTACTTTAAAATGGAAACAATAGTTTCCAAAAAAAATCTATGTTTCCCTTTTTTACAATTACCCTTAATTCCATAAAAATATCCCTGATAGACGATTACCTATAACCATCCTACTTATGGATCAATGAATCTAATACCATTATAACATGATCCAATCCACTGGGATCCCACAAGGGTTTTGGTATTCCATGTTTACCTCCAAAATCCAAACAAAAATAGAGTATAGGTTGTGAATAGAACCTATAAATCTTAACACATATGGGAGTACGTAGTAAATAATAACCATATATATATATATATATATCTAACCCATGATATATCTAGTTTCACTTGTAATGAATAAATAACCAAAATTCAACAAAATAAATGAATGGTACAATAGATAACCAATATGATTCAACATAGAAAACCACAAAATGGTAATATACATGTATAAGATAATATAACATGTAATAATATACACAATATAATATATAACACATACCCCAAAATAAGGACTCCTTGTAAATTTTTCAACATTAATAGAGGCCTCCCACCTTTTTGTTACATAACATGTCATTACATTTTACAAAGTAAAGGATATTTAATGTTTAATATCATTGAAATAAATAAAATAATACCTGAAAATTTGAAAAATTCATTCCATTAAACTTGAGAATATTCATCAATTTTTTATCCAGTGCAAATTACATCAACTCAAACCCTTGCTCCATACATTAAAGGAATGGTGGATCATAAGAACCATTACAGGAAAACAAGGGAAACCATTTACATGTAAACTTAAGAGATATCAATAAGAACATGAGGAATTTCATAAAGTCATGATAAAGAGGCATATAATGAAAATATGAACGTGAATCATAACATTAAAATGTGTCTATGAAATTTATGTTTATCATTTATAAGAATATCTCCAATTTTCATCCCCATGGTGTCATAAAAATTACAAATGTTATTCACCAAGGTTTCATAAAACAAGTCATCTCTTGAGAATAATTTCATACCTGATGAATTGGAGAACTATCTAGTCACAAAAATAATATTTATTTAATTTCTTTTAAAAAACATATATCATAATAAAAAATATCCTAAATAACCCATATAGAATAAAAGAAATGGGTTTTATATCAAAATCAGGGAATTTTAAAATGTGCATAAAAACCTGATCATTATATCATTTATAACCCAAGTATAGGGAATGATGGTTTTATATATGTAATTTCAAGATAAAATTAAATCATTTATATGTATTCAGGAATATTCATAGTAATGAAAGCTAATTTCTATTCATATTAAGAAGATAAAATAATTACTTGAGAAAAAAGGGAGATTTGGGATAAAATTTCTACAACATAACGGGTATAAAATATGGCTTTATAAAACATTAAAAAGAGATGAATAAAGGGAAAGACATTCATAAAATACTCATAATATTATATAATAACAGAATAAAATGTAAATAAGATCATGGTATCAGAATTTTATGTACATTCCACATAAAAAGCCACTTGAATAGAAAAGAGATGTTGAGAATTCCCTTGCCTTAAAGTTTATCTTCTATTACTCTATGATCAGGACTTTGGGGGTCTGAAGACACTTTGGGAGTACATATTGGGAGGTAATAATATCACTGAATCTAGAGGGATAATTTTTTAATATAAGGAAAGTATAGAATGGGTGGTATTTATAGTAAAAGAGAGGGTGTATTTTTTTAATTTTTCAGGACACCTCATTAGTGTTATTTTCAAAACAAAGGAATTCTCCCACAATAAATACACATGGGACATATCATATAATATTTTATTCCTAAATATTTTAACATATTTATTTCATCATTAATAAATGAATAATGTTTTCATTAGCCACACTGAAAACTCAATAACTATATTTTTACTATTTACCAAAAACAAACCATTTAGTAAAAATATCGTAAATTACCCATAACCTAATATCATCCATATGAATTAAAAAATTATATTTATTTTATCACAATAATTCCAACTATATGGAAAATTTATGTTTTAACTATAAAATACATAATTATTAATAATATTACCGGCAGAGATTATTAGTATACTACATATTAAACTTTTTGAAAAATGAAATTATTTCATCATTTATAATTACACAAGGTTATTTCTATAATATTATTTCATTAAAATAAGTATTATTAATAATATAATAGTTTATTATAAACATTGAAATCATTTCTTTAATGTATAAATTCTATGAAAAAACAAACAATTTGTAATACTCAATTTTATTAAGAAAAACTATTCTTAAAAAAGATATGATGGAAATCCAATATTATTTAAAAAATGGGATTTATAAATTATGTATAAAATTACTTGGAACATAACATTTAATAACCCCCACATATGACCAATGTTTAATGTCACAAACCATCAATCGATGCCTTTGTCATGACTACCCCAAACCTGCCTCCCACAGGCCAGGGGTTGGTGACTAGAACCAAGTTGGAAAATCCCACATGTGGGAGGAATTACCCTAGTAAATGTAAACACGAAACTGTAAAAAAAAATCTAAATTTGATAAATCTATGTAAACATGGACACAAACCAATATGAAAACCCACTCCGAGCAAGAGTAAAAACTGGCAAGTAAATAGGACATAATACAAGCCCAACGATAACAGAAAATTAAAATATCCTTGATCCCATATTCAAAAAACCATAATTGAATGGTAGGTTCCATAATCTACCGAAATGTCCATGAAGAATACCACGTTCATCGGGTCACCCTAAAGCACCCTTATCTATGGCCCACCAAGGACTCCGTCAAATATTTTGATCGTCTTCACAAGACACGACCCGTAGTGGTGAAACCCATGATGGGGTGAGTAGAATAATACCCAAAAGGGACCCAAAACCAGAATGGAATTATAAAAAGTAAACCAAAAGGAATCCCACAATGTATAGCACAAATAATATAACTATGAAATACACCATGTAGTCTAATAAAGTGGAACATGAAATGTATCATATATGAAGTATATACAAGTGAATCACAAGAGTCTGCTCACATCAAGTATAGGCATATGATATATAAATAAGATTTTTGTATGAATCCACAATACCCTCAAGTAGTAACATGTGCTGTATTGGTAACACATGAACTGTAGTTAACACATGTAATGTCAGTAACACATAGAGTGTAGGTAACACAGAGAGTGTAGATAACAAATTGAGTTTTTGTAACACACAGAGTGTAAGTAACACATAAAGAGACATCATAGACTAGAGGACCCACACCGTTGTGGGACAGAGGATAACTGACTCAATCATGGTAAGACATAAAATCAAGATAATACACATAGTCATGGTGAGACACACAGTCTTGGAAGTCACGTAGATTCTTGGTCATAGACAGTAGTAGGATTTTTCCCATAGTTGGCTCGTTATGAGGGAAACAACTACCCGATCCAAAATATTATTCTTTGAATACCATAGAAACTCAAATATATTTACTCAATATTACTACCTCATCATAGGGGGTCACAACTTTGCAAAAAGGATTGTCAAACAAAAACACATTTTGAGTGTCAATGTAATTTTTGTAAAAAGGGGTTAGTTAGGTCTCCGTGTGACCTGGCCTGTAGGGTTGGTCCAGCCGACTGGGTTCGACCAAGCCCGATTGGGCTTATCCTGGACTGCCAGCTTCTTCCTGGCCTACTCGAGTAGGACACTTCATCCCACCTGGATGTGGTAGGTTCCACATCCCTGCATGGTCAATTCAGTCGATAGCTACGTTCAATACAGTTGGAAAGTGGGTGAACAACCCTATGGCATTTGTTGTAGGATCTCACTATGGTTCAGTTGGATTTTAGCTCCATGCCACGTGACACGGCTTCATGACGCATCATGTTGAGCCCACCACCAATGGACGTTATGCCATGGGTTCCTCAGAAACCATCCATAGGGTATGTGGACGTGCCACTATGTTCCCCATCCAGCACCTCTGCACATCGGTGGTCCCCCTTATACGGGTCACTGATCATACTATGGTACTCCATTTTTCAAAATAGAATCTTGATGCAACCATGTCGGTCCATCGATGAAGAACATAAGAATGGGGGAGTGAAAGATCAAATGAACACCATTATAATTGACCATGACCTTGTTTGTGTCTTCCTTGGCCCCTTCATGTCAGCAGGAAAATGAAAGTGGAAAAAGAAATTTTTTAATAAGATTCATATCGTTTAATCCTTTATTTTTAAACATCCCACAAGAAAGATCGAACTTCTAATAAATCTGATCGATGGGTTTTCCACATTCTTCATTGGATATAAGAATAGATAATGAAATCACAAAAGAAAAAAACCTCCACCTAGAGATTGGAAGAATTGAAAAAGTGGATTTGTTGTTGATGGTGATCCATCCACAAGCGATAATGATCTATAATTTTCTATCATTTTCCAATGGGAGGGATTCTCCTCCATTCCTCATGAAACTCCAAGGTCATGAAAATAACAATGGATTTCTCAGAAAGGATCAATTAAAAAGAAAAATGTTGTTTTGATGACACAATACCCCAATTAAAAAAAATTTATTCAATATTTTAAAGACGTACATGTCTTGAAATTATCTTTTACTATCGACCCATGCCAGTTGAGGATAGGATTTTCCAACAGAAAATACCCTATTACAAACTCAATAGTGGTATCATATTGCAAATCTGATTTTGCATTATTTGATTTATTTGGATTTTTTTATAGAAAATATTTAATTTATTTAATATATTTACAATTAAAACCTTTTTATGAGTTATCATTGGAAACCCATGTCGACTAATGTTAAGTCATACCTAGTGTAAACCCTCCATTCTGAATATAATAGTGCCCCCCAATTTTTGATCCAGACACCCATTTATATGTTATTGAAACAAGAAACGCAATATATTTTTGATAAATGTAAATATTATTCAATCATTTATTCTAAGAACCCTAGGCTTTAGAATCATGTGTCGTATTAGAGCATGGTCTTGAAATAGTTTGATATAATTTTGGAAAAAACTACAAGGTAAAATCTAGGTTATTATATCCTCCCCACCTTTAGGATTTAGGTCCTAAACATCTAAAACAAATGCTAAAAAAACAAATGAATATACTAAGAACAAATCTGAACCACCCACTCCCATGTACTCTCTTGATGTTTCACATGATTTCACTGAACATGAACTAGTGGAATCGATCACCCAGAGAGGGTCATATCCTACCGATCCTCGATCTCCATGGGGTATCCACAAAAATTTCTCCATATCCAACAACTATATCTCCCCACTAAATTAATTGTAGAGGTTCATGAACATATCTCCTCAATGAGGATACGTGGGAGATATCATGCCTGCACACAAACTTAAGAGTTATATCCATGAACTATGCCTCCATTCTCCCCTACATAGTATCAGAAAAGTTATGACTAACCATGGAGATGACATGCCACCCTATTCAATCATCTGAACCACACATCGAGTAGAGTCCAAAAAGAACACTTGGCCTCCCTCATAGAACTCCATGGTTTTCCTTATCATATCATCATTGGACTTCTGACGGATCTGTGGCAGACTTCATCTACTCCTAGATGACCTGCACATTCCCTATAGTGGCTTGTACTAACTCTAGGTCCATGAGTGATGACTCTCTGGGGTCAGTCTAGGAAATTTGTGACTTGCAGGGCCACCTATACAAGGCCTCAAATGGTGCCAAACAGATGGTGGAGTCATAGATGTTGTAGTGCGTTAACTCCAGCAATGGTAGGGGATCATCCCAATCCTGAACAAAATCAATTTATCAAGCATGTATCTTGACCTCTAGGATATGAATGGTGCACTCCATCTATAGATATATCTACGGCTGGAGATTTATGCATAAGCTCAACTGAGTCCCAAAATCCTCCTAAAATCCCTACCACAATAGGGATGTAAAGCATTAATATTAATCTGATACTATCATCGATGGGACACCATGAAGTCGAACTGTCACTTGAAAATAGAGGAATATCTAGATCTCTACTAAACCTTATTCCTGAATCTATAGGAAGTGGGACAATCTGTTGAGTTAGTCAATGATCACTCAGATGGTATCTTTACTCCAAGATGTATATGGTAATCCTATCAAGAAGTCTATCTATATTTCATCCCACTTCCACTTTGTTATCTAGATTCTTTGAGACAATCCCACTGAAACATGTTTCTCATCCGTCACTTACTGACAAGCGAGGCATCAAGAAACCAACATTGTCACAACCTATTTCATCCCCAAATTCAAAACCGATATCAAAGATCTAGGAAACTCTTTTTTGCATAACGATGTACCTCCAAATTTTATGTATCGAACATCCTAAACACCTCCTCCTATAATTTCACTAGTACAATGGTGCATCTTATGAACAGGATGGCATGCTCCCCACTTCCAAAAATCCATCAGGGGCTTGCCCTGTGGCCATCTGAGTATGTATAGTCTTGCAACTAACATCTTGGATTTGTTCGCCTTGCACACACTAAAATAGTGGAGTTATAACCACCATAGACTGAAGATAATCTTCTTCATCTCTACCTATGTTGGATAATTGAAATAAGGCCAATTTCTCTGAATTATCATTCAATTTTTTTCAACACAATCTCTAGCTGAGATCATCTACCACCATTTCCCCCTTTCTAGGAGTATAGAATCTTTCAAATTCATTTTCCAAAGAGGAAATCTATCCAATGTCATTGTCTCATGTTTAAATAATTCTGAGAAATGATATAACTATGAATTTTGTGGTCTGAGTAGACAATAAATCACTCTCCCATATGATATGGTCACAACATCTTAAAAATGAAGACTACTACCTCCAACTCCAGAATGTGGGACGCGTAATTCTGTTCATGTGGTCTCAACTTCCATGAAATATAGGAAATCATTACTTTCCCCTACATCAAGATACAACATTCACTAGTCAATGTTCCGTTGTAGAACACCATGTACTTGACACCCAATTTTAGAAATCACAAGGTGGTAGCACTTGTCAAACTATATCTCAGCTGCTGAAAGCTCAACTGGCACCCATCTGTCTAAATGAAGGGTTTCAATATCTTTGTAACAGTGGTCGTGGGTGTTTCTACTGTAGATAAGTTTATTACAAACCCTTGATAGTACATATAAAATCCATGGAAATTCTACCCCTTAGAAACTCTCTTAGGTACCTCCCATGAAAGCACACCCTAGAATTCAATCGATCAACTACATATCTATACTCTAAGATGACATATTCTATAATGTGGACCTCTCAAATACATAATTGTCACTTTAATAGATTCCCATAATGCTAGGTCTCTAGGAGAATGTTGAGGACCTTCCTAAAGTGTATCACATGATCCTCCTTTAATGCTTAATAAACCAGTATGTCATCAAGGAATAAAACTAAAAACCGATCCATGTACGAAAGGAAGATCCTGTTCATGAATCCCATAAATCCCACTGGGGAATTGTTCATGCTGAAAGACATCTCTATGTATTCATATTGATTGTACCAATATATAAAATCCATCATTGTTATTTCCTCATTCAATACACAAAAATCTAGTGATAGCCTGATTTGAGGTCTGTCTTAGAGAACCATATCACTCCCTTTACTTCATCTAAGAGATAAACGATCCTTGGAAGATGATACTTGTTATTCGAGGTCACCTGTTTTAGGAATAATAAGTCCACACATTTCCTCATGATCCCATCTACCATCTTGGAAATAATAATGGGGGATTCCCATGGTTAAACAAAAGGCATCATGAAGCCCTAACACTGCAAGTCCTCTATGTATACCCTCATCACCTGTAGCATTACTAGATAAATCTAATATGTAGGTGTATATATCTGTGATATCCCAAGTTACTGATCAATGTAGGAATATACCTCTCTATGAGGTGGTAATCCCAGAACATCTTCTGGAAAGCTGCACTCAATCTCATCCACAAAAGTAGGTAACTCATGACTCGTCTTATCCAATACAGCTAGGGTTGTGATATCAATATAATGTGTGATTGGACTCACTCTACTACATGAAAGTCCATATTATGATTCGTGTGTATCCATTTCACCGACAAAGGAATAAATGGTCTTATCTCTACGAACACACTACAATGTGTGCCTAAAATAGTCAATCTGATCATGCACTGTGCATAACTGGTCCATACCCAGAATGATGTCATAAGAAAACAATAATTCTACTAGGAGAACCAAGCCAAATATCTCACCCCCAAGAGTAATTTCATACTACTGGCACCAGGTTGGAAATATTGAATCCCCACTCGTACGAGTCTCTGAACATAAAGATCGAGCCAACAGGTCCACCAGAATCTTCGATCACCAAAAACAGAATGTGGAAAGGAATGAGTGACGAGAACATGTTTATATAAGAAAAATAGATATGTTGTAGAAGAAATATATCATAACTCTAATCATCTCAGAATCAACGTTAAGGTAAGATTCTATCTCTGGAAGCTGGGCATGCCCATGTCTACTAGCTCCCTGAGCTTGGGGTGGACCACTAAGGGGTGGTGGTTGTAGTTCCTCTATCCTCCATCCACGTCTTACCACTCATCCCAACACTTTTCAATATCTTCCTCCTAGAGGAATACCCTTTTCCTACATCATCCACTACATTGGCTGTCCCTTGACTGCATCTTATTCAGTCAAATGGTTAGTCAATATATCTCTAGCTAGTTGACTCTGACTACCACAAGAGTGGCATAGTATGTCCTTCATCAATATCTTCATACCCTATGAGGCTCACAATGCTGATCTCATATCCTTGGGTTTTCCCCTAGAGTTCATTACCCGCTTGTTTCCCTATGTTATCTGTCGGTTTCCCCTTCTAATAACTCTACTACCTACCACCCAATGATATCTCCCACTACTGATTCCTTCTCATTAGGAATTATCTCTTCTAGTAGTGCTCTCGGAAGAATCTTACCATATTTAGTAATTCTACTGTTATCAACAACGCCCTAATCTTCTATAATAGTCCCTACACGATACTACAAGATAGGAATAATGTGTATCACACTATGTTTGTATAATAGTGAGATATATTTTTGAATCTCCCTGAGTACTATGCTACTGACTGGCTTCCCGAGTGCATGTATAGTAGATTTTGTATTCACACAGAGCGTAACATTTTTTGAAATAACACCTCCCTAAAAGGCTCTCTAAGTATAACTAAGAAACGTCACCTCCCCATGTGTCTATGTTTATAGGCTCTACCATCTCCCAGCTAAGCCCTATAGAAGGATTTCAACTATGACTACCATCTAGTAGGGAGGCATCCTTAACAATCTTATAACTCATGTCACCACATCTAACCAGTCCACATCTAGCTAAGGATCCATCTCACCTTAGAACATGGGATTTCACTTCCTCTAGAACTCATTCATTACAATAAAATTGCATGTATCCTCTACATATAACCCCCGTAGGAATTTCTTATCTCTGGGTTGTGGTATCACTCGTACACTATCAGGTGGTTCTATCTCTATCAATGATCCCTACACTGATGCCTCATTTCATGGAAGATCATCCTCATGGTCACATCCAATAATGATATTTCTCTTCTAATGTGGATTCATTCTGAATGAAATCATGATGAACCTGTTAAAATATTATATCTTGTGGGCTAACACTAACTCAAGAAGGACATTAGAATGCATTCAACTTCTATATGATGCATGAACCATTAATTTCCCAAGAAACAACTGTATTCACATACAGAGTTGAAAATAATAATTCATGCTCATGGTGTATGGATATGTTGGCCTCTAAACAAATATCGGATACCCTATCTAGAAATCCAAAATTGAAATAGATAACATAGTTTCCACAAAAAAAGAGTAAAAATTACCAACCTATGATACCACTCTGTCATGACCCATCCACTGGGGCTTGTGTCATAACATCCCCAAGGCTAACTCCCATAGGTATGGGCTGGTGAATAAAATTGAGTAGGAATATCCTACATGTGGGAGGAATATTACTTAGTACTTGTACACATGCACCCATATCTAAGAAAAAGATGACTCTAAAAACACTAAGTAAATGTGGATTCAAACCACTCAAAAAAACCACACAGAGTAACATTAGAAACTAAAATGTAATCATTCCAGAATACAATCCCTAATGAAATAGAAATGTTCATGCCCATGGATCTCATCTATATAATAACCTACCTGAAGTGTAGGTACAAAAAGATATTTGAATGTTGTTGAACCATACCATGTCAGTCGGGTCACACTGATGTACCCATGTCTCCATCCAACTAAGCACTCTGTCAAAGTTATTGGTCTTCTACATTAGACATGACAAGTGTGGGAGAATACTGTGCATGGGGGAGTAATGTAATAATTAGTAGGTACCCAAAACCACATAGAAATTACACAAAGAAAAACTCAAGGAATCACACAATGTATACCAAAAATAATATCACTATGAAATACACCATGTGGGATACCAAAGAAGTACACAATGTTTAGCCACTATGAATTATAATAAAGAGAGTAACTGGTGTCTTCTCACAAAAAGTATAGGTATGTTCTACATAAATAGGATTTTCATAAGAATCCATAGTACCCTAATTTAGAAACACATGAGTCGTTGGTAACACATGGAGTGTTAATAAAACATGGAGTGTAGGTAACACACTGATTGTAGATAACACCCAAATTGTTTGTAATGCTAGTAGTGTAGGTTGCACATGTAGTGTCATCAAAGAATATTTTACCCATACCCTAGTAGGAAAGGGATGTACTGACTCAGTAATGGTAACACATAAAATCTTGATAAGAGAGATAGTCTAGGTAAGACACACAGTCTAAGTAATCACATATATTCTAGGTCATAGACAACCACATGATTTAGTCTATAGAATGCTCATTTTTATAACATCTACTGCTCGAGAAAAAATGGTGTATGCCAACTTCCACAGAAACTCACATAGTGTATCCCAAGATAATTTCATCATTGTGAGGGTCCGAATTCCACAACTATATCATAAAATGACACAGTATTTGACAGTTGAAGGAATTTTTGTAAGAAGGGAACAATTGGTCTGTGTCCCACCAGACCAAAATAGCCTTGTTCGACCCAACCCATCAGGTCGACCCAACATGTTGGGTCTAGCCCGACCCACTACAAATCTGGTCTGGTCTGGCATAGCCCAACCCAACATACTAGATTTTTCCTAACCCACTCGAACTGGCTAGTTCGTACCACCCAGACATGGTAGTTTCCATTTTCCTGTCTGATCGATGAGGTTGACAGATGCGTTCAATGTGGTCATTCACCATGGTCCATCAATACCACAAATCATTTTCTTAGGACTCAACATCATTCCATGTATGGTTGTGCCTACCACATGTGGCTACTATGTAGCAGGATCCTCCGCCACTATCTGCCTCCTTCTACTGGATGACCTCTCCATCATGCACCCCTGTTGTTCCCCCACAATTGTTTCTACTAATATCCCACCATCTATAGGTCACCAGGCGCACACCGGTACTCCGTTTTTTGAGAAGGATTCACACTTGTGACCGGTGGGTATCTCTATTTATATTTATTTGATCAAACCCAAATTAAAATCACTTTGGGGGTCCAGTCACATTCATAACCTCCTGGAAAAGCGCAATGTTACAAAGGGGATTTTTTAGTGTGTAACACAAAAACAAGGGTGGGAAATATCACATGTACACCCTTATAACAGGCCTTTTTCATGTTCAGGTAGGCCTTGGTTCATTCATGTCATTGGGAAAATGAAAGAGGAACAAGATAATATTTATTAAGATTCACCCCCTTTAATTCTACATTTTAAACCATCCCATTAGAATTATCGAACTGCACATAATCCTATTTGTGGGTTGGTCCGAATTCATCATTGTAAAATATCATGGAAATAAATCATGAAGAAAAGTAAACCCCCTACATGGAGTTTGGATCAATCAAATAAGATGATTCTTTATTGATGGCTATCAATCCAGGGGAAATCTCAATTTTTCATTTTCTATCATTTTCTAATGGGAGGGTTCTTCCTACTTTCCACAGGATAACTCTAGGGTTAAGAATATAACCCTACATTTACAGAAAAATATGAATTTAAATGAAAACCATTGTTGTGTTGCAACTTCACATCAATTAAAATATTTTTATTAAATATTTTAATGACGTTCGCGTCCAAAAATTAACATTTCTCCTCGACCCACCCAGGTCAGTGTTAGGTTCCACCTACAGAAAACACCCTATTAAAAACTCAATAGTGGTATAATATTTCCATTTCGAGAAACCCATTATGAGTTCTTAGTGTTTTAAATATAACATAATTTTATTTATTTATTTTAATTATGGTTATTCACTTTTTGGGTTTATTTACTAGAGTATTCACCAACTACTGTTAAGTAAAACCTATGGTAAAATAGGGATACTAAATGAAATGGTTCCCTGTGATTATAGATCTAGGAACTAATTTAGATGTTACAAAAAATATACATGTGCACAATTTTTAATAATCATAAAAATAGTTCGATCATTTATTGATTGAACCCCAAGGATCAAAATCACATGTTGTATCAGCACCTTGTCTCGATATAATCCCATAGAATTTTTAAAAAATTCACCTGGGAACATTCAAGGCATTACAGGTATGGTTTTTGATGGTGAAACACACTTGTTTGTCTTAGACAACATTTATCGAGTGGTAATACACACTATAATGAACATCCCCCATAGGCAATTTCGTTCAATCTTAAAAGGTTAAAGCTCAACTTTGGCATGGTCTTGAGTGAAACCAACTGATGTTACATCCTTCCAAAGAACTAAAAAAATTAATTTGTAATTGCAATTATACTGGTTGAGGCTATTAACATGAAATTCTACATTAATTAACCAGTATCATATCTATTTACAAATGATAAACATAATGTGATGACTATATCTTCTAGTGGACATATTGAAAAATAGTTATAATAGACCAATAGTCATATAATGGTTAAAACATTATAGTTACCAAAAAAATGTACTTTCTTCATTATTAATGAGATATAGTTTTTCTATGTAATAATATAACACACATTTTCCTGAAAAAATAAACATTCAAACATTTGGGTTGTTACATCCACCCCCTTTAAGAAATATCATTCCCAAAAATAAATCTCAATCACTTTGGTTAAGAAAATGTTAGAATACTTATGGATAGTTCATTTTTCTAGTTACGAGGTTTCTTCTTTATATTAGTGTTATCTCTACAACACATTAATGAGGTGGGTATTATTTTTTCGTAGCACCTTGTCTCTACAGTCCACGATCTCAACCAACTGCTCTTTATAAGAGAGTTAATGTTCCTGTTGTATGAATTCTAGATTCAGTACACCTGAAGGGTCATAAATGTACATACCTAAGAGAGATACATGGAAAATAACTTGAATTTTAGATACATTCAGTGGATGTTCGAGTCAATATTCCACTGCTCTAATTAAATTATGGATTTCATATGGGCCTATGTACCTAGGGATAAGCTTCCCGTTCTTTCCAATTTTCCGGAATCACATCCATGGTTAAATTTGAAGGAATACCTTATCACCAACATCAATCTCCATATCCATTTTACGGCTTTCACCATAGCTATATTTCTGAATCTAAGTAGCCTTAATGTGTTGTTGTATGGAACGAAACTTTTGTAATCTCTTTCACAATATCATTCAAAAAAGCATTCTCCCATGAAATTTATCCTAACACGATGGAGTTATATATCGCTTCCCATATACTGCATCCTAGGGAGCCATTATATTTCATGAATTGAAGAGGTTATTGTACAAGATATTTATTAATGGGGGATGTTGATCCCATCCTCCATTAAATTCCATTGAGCATGCTCAAAGAATTTACCTAAATGTCTGAATAGTACTCTCAGATTGGCCCATATTTTCAGGATGGCTGGCCATAATGAAATTCAATTTGGTTCTCACAGCCTGATGATGTTTTCTCAAAAAAATATGTGAACCTGGGATCATGATCAGATATGATATAAATTGGTTCCCCATGCATCCTCACCACTTCTTTAACATAAATCATGGATTGTTTTTCAGGATATAAATCTTCTCGAATGTGTATAAAATGGGTAGTCTTGGTGAAAAAATCCACTATAACTCATATCAAATATATTCCTTTGGAATATGTCTGGATACCAGTTACAAGTTCTATAGAGATATTGTCCCACTTCCATGACGGTATGGGTAGTGTTAGTAATACCCCTTCAGAAAGTTGTCTCTTGACCATCACTTGTTGACACACCAAGAACTATGTTGTGTGTTTTTTGATCTCTTTTGTTGTGTTTTCTCACCAATATTGATTCTAAATATCCATATACATTTTTTTTCTACTAGGATATTTATAGAATGTATAGATATGAGCTTCATACATAAACTGCTTATTTATTTCTGGAATAGATAGAACTCATAGCCTCATTTGAAATTTCAATACACCTTCTTGATCAATACTGATCTCAAGAAACTTCTCATACATTATTAACTCCAACAAAATCTATAATAAAGGATATTATTTTTATATTTCTTGATATTATATTGTCATGATGTTTGATAAATAATTTGGGACAGTGTTGATGAGGTGCCTTCCCTTATGTTTCCCATTTCCAGTTTTACTAGGTCATTGATTAATGGACCTCTTTGAATCCCCATCATCTCCAACACAAAAATGATTTTCCTACTCAATTCATTAGTTACTTGGTTTTATTTTCCAGGAATATAACTAATTTAATAATCATGGTCTTTATGAATATCCAACCTTATCTTATGTATCATGTTCAATTCCTTTTTCATAAAAATATACATAAAAAATTGATGGTCAATGTATATATCAAATTTGTCCCCATGTTGATAGTGCCTCCATATCTTCATAGGAAATACAACTACTGCTACTTCTAGGTCATGTGTATGATAGTCATGGTCATGAGGTTTCAACTATAGTGATTCATAATCCATCACCTTGTCATTTTTCATTAAGATGCACCATGCCCATCAGATATGCATTTCTAAAAGTAATGAATCCTTGTCTGATAGAGGGTACCGTTATCATGGTTGCAGTAAGAAATATCTTACATAGCTCTAAAAAATATTATTCACACTACTTTTTCCAGATGAATATCACCCCTTTTCTAGTTAACATGTTTTTTGGATTATTAATTTATGAAAATATTTTAAAAAACCATCTATAACATCCTACAAGACCAAGGAAACTACGAATCATAACTAGTGATGTAGGTTGAGGAAAACATTCCTCCCAAATTGTCTTTATATGGTCAAAAAAGATTCATTATCTGTTTACAATTTTACCCAAGAAAACAACTTCTTTTAACCAAAATACACACTTTCTAAACATTCCAAATAACATATCATTCCTTAGTTTTTTCAATATAAACCATAAATGATCCTTATTATCCTCCCATATTTTATAATGTGTCATAATATCATCATTAGAAAAGTCCAAAATGTTATCATGGTATTCCATAAGGAATCTATTCATCAAATACATAAAAATAAATGAACTATTTGACAAGAATAAGGGAATAACAACAAACTCATAATGACCGTATTTTGATCAAAATGTAGTTCTTATAATATATTCTTTTTTCACCCTAAATTTATGATAACCAAATCAAGGATCAATATTAAGAAGAAATGAGCACCACAATTCTTCTAAAAGATCATCATTTCTTGGAAGATGGTACTTGGTCATCACTATGATCTCATTGAATTATCTATAATAAATGAATATCCCCGTCAATCAATCCTTATTATTAAAAAATAAAAGTATTGATCCATAAGGAAACGCACATAGCTAGATAAAACCCTTACATAAATGCACATGGAGTTGCTTCTTAATTCCTCCAACTCCACATTCTCCATTCCAAATAGGGTTTTTAAATCAGCTCGGAAGTAGGCATGAATTCAATAGAGAACTCTACCTCTATTTTGGGTAGAGGTATAGGTAACTCCAAAGTAAATATATCAATAGATTCATGAATGATGGGGATATCCACTATCCTTATTCTCTTGTTTCATTAATATTCTTCACCAAACAACTCCACAACTAAGGCAATGGGTGGAGCTTCTAGGAAGAGATCAGATCGATATATATCTCCTTTAAAAATGAATGTTGGTTTTTTAGTCATGAATATTGAGATTTCCTTTCTTATGATGTTTATTTGAGAAATATACATTGAAACCATGTCCATCCCTAGTATAATGAATAATTATAAAATGTGAAGGACTTTCTAATTAGTGATGAGATTATGACCACCAATGCATATACTAGAGTTTCTAAACAAAGTTAATTCTTGTATAATCCCATCAGGGGTCTCGATAGATAGATCTGCTTTTATTAATTCTAGGTTTCATTCTAAATTCTTTTAAAAAACTGAGAAAATAATGGAATGTTTATTACCACAATCAAACAAAGTACAGGATAGTTGTGAGACAAAAATAAGAGTACCTTCCACCACATTATTTGGGGCATCAACTTCAATCATCAGGATAAAAAAACCACAACCTTTTTCCCTTGTCCTATGTGGAGGATTATGGTGATTTCCCTATAATACCATTGAATTTGTACAATGATTGGAAAAGTTCCAAAGTGGCCCATACTTAATGCATTGGAATTTAGGTAGGCCATGTAACAATTTTTATTTTCCATTACTATTGAAAAATTTAGGCTTCACCACACTACAACAATTTCGAGCGATATGTCCATCTATTCCACACATGTAACACATCCCACTCCCAATGGTGCATCTCAAATCTAGGTCCGCCTAAAAGGTACCCCGAACCCGGTTTGTAAAATAAACTCAAGCGAATTTCCCCAAATTCTAGAAGCCATCGTCTAGTAGTGAGGGCGAAGGTGTGATATTGGGGAATCTATGACCTCATTGGCAGAGTATAAACCGAGGAAAACAAATATTGAAAATAGTATAATTAATAATACCAAATAGGAATAACAGTGGAAGACTAAAATAAAATGAAAAAGTATCCAACATATATATATATATATATATTATGTATGGAATATATATGAATGAAAAAATCCAAACATGTCACAATGCTAGAAAGAAATACAGAAACACAAGTATAAAATAAACTTCTAAACTCAGCAGCATCGCAATCCTCAGATTGGTTTCATGCTCTCCAGCTCCAAAAATAATAATGTACCTGATGAGGAATGGATCTTGACCCAATCTATAACTTCAATCGTATAATATGTTTGGGTAAAAAATAATGACCCAAACGTAGATTGAGACAAATCCCAATTGGAAACCACCAAAATATATGTGCCTAACTGTCAGTGAAAATATATGATAGGTAATATGCAAGAATGCCATAATAAAATAGATATTACTCAAGAGTAATAAATCTTATAATTTTCAATTAGATTTATTTACATTTATTATTCATCCTTTAAAACATGTAATATCAAGATCTATATTAAGATTTATATCACCCTGTGTAATAGTAAAAAAAAAAATTTCTCTGAATACCATCTAAACAATCATGTATGATTGAGTCCATGTTTCTTCTTTGGCTTGGTAGACTCAATAAAATCCTTCAATCATTCATAAAGAACCCTCTGAGAATTTTATCATAGTCTAGACGCTTTGGGAATGTTCTCCCAGTCTAATCCCCCTAGTATATCATTCACAATCAATTATAATTGACCACTTAGTCACGCTATCATAGTATTACCCCTCCTGTCTAACATATCATCAATAAATTACAAAATACCACCTAGAAAATCTATCTCGGTCTAAAAACTTATGTTGAAATTTTTTTAATCAAAGAATAATGATCACCTGGGAAACACTCATGATATAACCCAACAATTATAAATGACTACCTAGTAGCTCTCAAGTTTTAACCCCTTTTGGAATCTTTCACAGTTCAATCCCCTTTGGTCAATATTCAATATTCATATGACAGGAATTTCATATAATATTTTACTCCATTCTAACAAAACAAGGCATGTAGAACAAGTCAAGACTATGAGGAATTTTAGACCAAACAACCACAAACAAAAATCAAGTGGAAAACAGACCCATGGGGTGTCCCATAAACAAAGAATCATACCATACACATAAGCTGAACCCCTTTATCTATCAATCAAAACATAGTATGTAATAAAATGGGTTAAATTAAAAATTTATGTAAAACCCCAAATGAGGGTATGTTGCACTTTTAGCATATAAAATCCAAATAAAAAAATGGCACAAACCACCTACCTAGATGTTCTATGATCGATATAGTTGAACATCAACCCTTAAATAGACCAACATCAGCATACATCTCCAAAAGGTTCAAAAATTGTCCAACATTGAAAAATTCATGACAGATGAATAATCAAGAAGACATGCGGTAGAGGATTCGAGAAATAACAGGTGGGATTCCAATAAATCCAATGGTGTCCCAGTCATAAATCAGATGGACAATTGGGAGATTGATCATCATCTTTCATTCCCAAGAACTCCTATTCGAAATAGAGGAAGAAGTCATTTATGTATATGAGATGTGTTCCTGCTCTGATATCCCAATTAAAAATAAAATTAAAAGATGTGTTATTTAAAACTATATGTTTTTTAGTGTACTTAACCAGACTCTGATTTAAGAATTATTCTAGGTAACCACACAACCATTTATTCAGCCATTACACAGCCAGAACACGACTATATGCGACATGCTAGGTACACGGTGTGTACTCAGAAGTATATGGTGTGTACTTTGAAAATACAATTCTATTTTTTTCCATAGAACATCCCAAAATCAAGATTCATACCTAAAATGATGATTCATGTTCTTATAAAAATTCCCCTTAAAGAAATTCATCCCTGAATTTACCTTCCAAGGGTGGTGACGATGAGTTTGTGAACAACTCTTACCACTAAAATCGCACATCGACCACCCTCAACCATGTTTTTTGATACACTTGTTCATCTTGCCATAACACCCAAACATGTAGAACATACCATTAATGGAGCACCATTTTTATGTGATCCACATTCTGAATTGGGTGCTCCTCTATGGTTGCATCAATCTCCAACTCGACCTCTTCGGGTTAAAAACATGAGTTGCGATTTAAATGTCATGTCATAGAGGAGAAACATGAAAGAAGTTGTGCATAGATCAGTACCTCTATGGTATCTGACACTGATAGGTAACTGAATAGACTCTTTCCAAAACCTAAAATTCCCTAACGTATCTTGATGAAATATTCCACGTCTATTAATCCTTTTATGTCCCAACCTCAGGGTGACACGTAAGAAAACCTAATCTCCGATCTTGAATTATAGAGGTTATATCCATCGATCTTCATATGAATTCTGTCATGACTATGTAGTAGAAATTATTTTCTGAATAAATACCACCATCATAGTGTTCTCTTGGACAAGACGATGTCCCAACATAGCTTCATCTCTTACATCCATTCAACATAGGGGTGATCGGCATGGCCTACCATTCAATGCATCATAAGGTCTTATCTAAATTAAGTCATAATGAATATTATTGTATTAAAACTGCACTAGGGATATGGGTCTCTCCTAAGAGCCTTTGAAATCCAGTACACATGCTCAAATATTATACTCCAAAACCTGAATCATTATCTCGGACTGGAAATATATCTAGGTATGGTGAGCTATACTCAGATGTACATAAGTACCCAAAGCCATTTGTAGTCCCTTTTATACAAGAGATGTAAACTGGAATCCCAGTCTGAAATTTTGGTGTGTGGAAGCCCATGTAAAAGTACAATTTATTTTATATACAACCTTCCAACATCGTCAACACTGAAGGATTCCATTATCGGAAGGAAATGTCCAACCAATATGAGCATGTCTATAAAAACCAAAACTGTGTCATTCCCTCAAGGTGACCTCAGTAAACCTATCACAAAATCTATCCAGGCATCATTCCATTTACACTTGGGAATGGGTTATTGATGTAAAACACATGATAGTCACTAATTATCAGCCATCACTTACATATATGTGGAACATATCAAAACAAAACTAGCCATATCCCTCTTCATACATGGCCACCAATACTGATGAAGTAAATCCCAATACATCTAGTTGAGACCATGATGAAATGCCAATGATGAGGCATGAAAATATCAAACCAACTCCTCATGAATGTTTGCTGACACCTGTAAGGGAACAAGAAAACACAAATACACATTCTTGACTAGGGTCCACCTAGGAGTTGGTTACTCTCTAGACACACTCTCCCATAGGACTAGGCCTTTAGAATCTTAATTCTTCCTTATTCTCACATGATCCAGACGATTAGTGGTAACAATTGTAGATGAACAAAATGTATGCCACGGTCTGTTGTCAACCTCTATATGCACCTCAGAGAATAGAACCATAAGTTTACTGTAACTTTTGGCCACTTTTATAGAGACCTTGGACTTTTACACATAATAGAATAATATTTTAATTGTAATTATACATTAGAAAACAATTCAAGGATCATCTTGTCTAGTGTCTTTGAAGACTACGTACATAAAATTTAAAACATGGGACTGAAAACAAAATTATTTAATATTTATAAATAGCTCCTTACATCCATTGAGCCCTTACATACGCATATGGACCTAGGGGGATCACATGAATGAAGGGAGGATCTAATATCCCATAATGAGAAAAGCATAAGAATAAGGATATAGAACATGGGTTTGAGATCAAGACATAATGATATAAAATGGAATATAAAATCTTATCATATAATCATGGGATCATATAATCATTGATTCATATAATTTTTGCAACAACATAAATCATGAAATTATCACAAGTCAATTGTCATTTCACATATAGGGGGGATAGTCAAGGTTAACCACCAACATCGCTGCACATGGTAGCCCGAGTTTAGGCTAATAGCCAAGACCGTTTAACATAATGTCTCATGAGAGTCAACCTTAACCAATTAATTAGAGAACTATATGGTCACACCCATATTGACATATTTATGAATATTATTTCCAAATAAACAATCATACATAATCAATCATACATAAACATAACTTTACCCATGGAAAGAAAACAGTATCGTCATAATGTCATAAAGCAAAATGAATGTGTGTATCATAAAAGTGTGGGAAAAAGAAATAAATTTGAACATACCTGGAAAATCATAAGTTAAATAGAGAATATATTATTGTAGCTAATGTCATCTATAAGTGAAATCCTAGAAAATTTGTATTTAATAATTTTTAGCATTATAACATTTTAGTACGATTTTAAGGAAAACAGTAAAAATATTATAAAATAGAAAAGAGAATAATATTATGTATAAAAATAGAAGTCATCTAAAAAGGTATTCATAATAAAAAATAGTTTTTATAAAAACAATTTCTCTTAAAACATAAGGTAGAGTCCAAATTAAATTGGGTATGAATTTGGAATGTTCCCTTAATAGGGTTTGTTTTTTGGGAAGCATTTATGAGGGAACCAAATTAAAAACATGTAAATCCTAGAAAGAGAGTAATGAATGGATCTTGATAATTGATTTTAGAGATTATAAAAGCATTTATAATATGTAATTTAATATAATAGATAACTTCATTTTATTAGAAATAAAGATAAAGAAACACAAAGGAATAAAGGAAGTTTGGGTAGAATCCCTTATGAAAATAATTATGGTATCAGTAGTAATTAGTATTTTTATGGGTTTGGTGCTATAATTTCATTTTTTGGGTCTTCTTAATTCTTGGTTTTAGTGATCTATTCTCTTATATTCAGATTCAGACACACATGTATGATGAGAGTGGTTGACAAGAATTGATGTTATATGAAATTAGTTAAAATCCATAAGATTACATTGTTATAAAATTTATTTGGTTATTTTGAGTGAATGTGAATCATTATATAAAACATTAATGAAAAACTCTTGGATTAATTTGGAGATTTTTCACATAAATAACTTTTTTGTATTATTATTTTACATCTTCTGTTAAAAAGGATTCCAGAATAACATATATGATAAAATAATATTTATTATTCTGGTTCAACCATAAATATAATTTCAGGACCAGAATTGATGATGGTAATATAAATTGAATTCCCATAATCCTTGAATTTTGTAAATTTACACATCTCATATGTTGATTTTAATACTAATATTAAATTAGTGTAAAGGAGAGATGATAATTACTTATTAAATTATCATAACAACATTCCATTACATGTATAGTACCAGAGTGGTCAAAACAATTGGATGAGGAGAGGTAAGGATAGAAAAGAGAAAAATGGAACATGAATAGAAAATAAAGGAAATGAGATGGGGAACTTACCTTTTCATTCAGTCTTCCATGAGAGCCTCTTAAGGGGAGAGGATTTGGTCTTTTGAGGAGACCAAGGCCTGTTATACGTGGGGGTAGTGCATGGGAAGAATTTGACAGAATTTAGGGAAGTCACAGTGCTTAAGAGGGGCGAATAGACCATAAGGTTGTGAATGGTTATTTATAGTGGAGGGGATGAGGTTTTTAATAATATTTTAATCATTAGTTTTTTATTTTTCTATAAGATAATCAATAGTGATGATTCAATGACCAATAATAGTAACTTGTTCATTCAAATTCAAAATAACGTTCCTTACAATATACATTATACAAGGAATACTCCATTTAGCTTATAATGCATATGTATGGTAAATTACCGTATTTCACTATTTTTCAACAACTAAATTATTTGAGAAAAATAACAAAAATTCACCCAAAAAATTTATCGATGTGTAGAATCAAAAAAGTACACCATTATTTTTAAAAAATTTCTAAATGAAATTAATTTAATTTATAATTTAAATCATTATTTAATTGAAAAATTTATATTTTAATCCTATAACTCATTTTATAATGTTTTTAAAAATTAAAAATTTTCTTATAAAATTATATTAAGACCAAAAGACATAAAAATGTTAATTTCTAAAAACCTATTATGAAAATAAATTTTCTTTTAAATTTATTAATAATTTATAATTATTTATTTTGGATATAAAAAATTCTATTACATTTACAATGATCATATTATCACATACAAGATGCATGAATTTTATTTATACATTCACAGGTTAGGTTAATATTCATTTGGATGATTTTATATTCATATGTTTCATATTAATATTAATAAGGTAATGTTACTATTAATAAGGGTTGGTTACTATTCGCCAACAACCATGATTGTTCTATTAGATCCCAAAATATACTGTGGATGGAAATGTGTACATAATATTTTAATAATTCAAGACATGGAAGTGGTACAATAAATTTTAATGGTCACCTAGTATTTAGTATCTTTATATGGATATTCAAATGGGTTTATAGAATAAGGAATAAATATTACATGGGAATTTAACTGATAAAACATTAGTTCATTAAATAATTCCACACTTATGAAATTTCTGCTGCAAAATTTTGTTTTTCATTTTAATTCATAAAATGGTGTAGGTACTTTTCCTTCATTTCTTTGTGTAGTTACCATGTTGCCTCTGGATACTTATGGTTCCACCATAGGATATTGACTAGGTGATTAGTATTATTGCATAGAAACTTATCTATGCGGTCCAAGATATTCACGGGTCGATCCTCATAAAAAAGATCATTCCCTAACTGTACCACATCTGAAGAGAGAAAATGTGAAGGATCTTGAATGTACTATCTTAAGAGGGATACATTAATGAAAACATGTATTTTTGACATGGTAGGTGGATGTGTTAGTACATAGGCCACATCTTCGACACAATCAAGGATATCAAAGAGGTTGATGTACCTAGGAAGAAAATTTCCATTATTCCAAAATCTCATGACCTTCTTCCATTGATATATGCATAGAAATACCAAGTCTCCAACTTTGAACTCAATGTATCATGTGATATTTTTTAAATAACTCTTATGTCGACATTGGGATACCGTGATGTAATTTTGATTGGTTCTTACTTTCTACACTATTTCTTTGATCATTTTTGGTCCGAGTAGCTTACGCTCACTGACATCATCCCAACATGTTTGAGTTCTAAAAATATTCGCATAGAGGACCTTGTATATTGTCATTCAAATTCTTGCGTGGAATCTATTATTGTATGATAATTCAACAAGTGGAAGATGTTGGTCCCATACACCTTTTAATTCCAGTGAACATTCTCTCAAAATATTTTCTAGGGTATGAATACTTTACTCAGATTTTCCTTCAATTTGAGGATTATAGGTTGTATTGAAGTTCAGTTAAGTTCTTATAACATGTTTGAAACTTTTCCATAAGATCGAGGTGAATCATGGATCTCAATCGAATAAAATATAATTTGGTATTTCATGGAGCCTTAAAACATCATTGATATATATTCATTCATGTTGATCTAATGATAAGTCCTCTCAAATATCGATAAAGTCAGTTGTCTTTGTAAGGAGATCCACAATGACCCATATAACATTGTTTCCCTTTGATGTCCTTAGAAGTCTAGTGACAAAGTGCACAGTGATGTTCTCCCACATCCATTTTGGTATGAGAAGTGGTTTCAAAATCCTCTTATACTCTTGTCTTTCATCCTTCACTTGTAGTCAAACCAGGCACATTGACGTATATTCATCAATCTCCTTCTTTATATTGTCCCACCAATAGTTCTCTAGGATATCAGGATACATCATTCTGCTCCTAGGGTGGATAGAGAAGTTTGAGCTTTGTGCATCATTCTGAAGCTCCTTATTTTTATACTTATTAGATTGTACACATAATCCTGACCCAAATATTACAAATCCTTCCTCATCAATCATGAACACATAGGATTTCACATTTATAATGGAGTGAATCATTTTTAGAAATTCCACATATATTCATTAAGCATCCTTTTTTTCTCTATGAGGGATAGTTGAGAAATCATTTGAGAAATTATTGATGAAGTTCCTCCCTTAATGATACACATGTCCACCCACTACAAATCTATGATGATTGGATCCTTTTCAATTCTCATAATTAATAAATATGCAAGATCATTTCTACTTAGAGCATCTGCCACATAGTTATTCTTAAATTGATGGATGTGGATTGAGCAGTCATAATTCATAATGATCTATATCCATCCTTTTTGGTGCATATTAACAACTGTTTGTGTGAATACATATTTGATTTTCTTGTGATCACAATATATCTCAAACTTCTCCCCATAGAGTTAATGTGGCTTTATTTATAATGAAAAATCACAGTTGTGAACTCTAAATCACGTGTAAGATAGTTTTTATCATTGATTTTAAGATTTCTTGTGGTGTAGGCACTCAATTTATCATTTTTCATCAACACACTACCTAATAGATTTCTAAATCCTAATTTTACATCACGAAGAGTTCTCCACTTGACAGGAGTATGAGTATAAGGGCAGTGATAAGCATATTGTTTATCACCGTAAACCATTTCTCACATTTTTTTATCTTGAAAAACGTCACTCACTTCCATGTCATATTGGTAATTGGGTTTTAAAATTGGGATATGTTCTTCCCAAATCTTTTATAATACCCAAATAGTCCCAAAATGTTGTGGATCTCTATTACAGTCATTCTTCGGGGCCAATCTTCAATTGATTTTATCTTCTAAGGGTCTACATATATCTCTCTATTGGTGATATCATTCCCAATAATGTTACTTCCTCCATACAGAACTCATATTTTCTATACTTTTAATATATCTTCTTCCTTTTCAATGTCTTTATCACTGTGTCAAAATTCTTCTCATGTTACTCCTTTATCTTGGAGTATATCTTAATACCGTCAATAAACACTACTAAAAATTTGTTGACATGTTCTCTAAAGAATATATTCATTGAGTAAATGAAAATTGTTAGAGCATTAGTGAGTAAAAAGGGAATCACTATGAATTCATAGTATAAATACCACATTCTAAAAGATATCTTGGGAATATCTTCCTTCAATTCCTTTAATTGGTGATATCCTGACAGAATTTCCACCATAGGAGAATAATTGGCCCTACAAAGGTGATCAAAAAATTAGCCTATCCAAGGAAGGTTATACATATCCTTTATCATTATTTTATTGGGCCAAGATAATCAATTCAGAGATTCATTAAACAATACATATTCTTTATGAAGAGGACTGGCGCTCCGTATAGTGAAGCACTTGGGCATATAAAACACTTCTCCAGATTCACTTGTAACTTCATCTTTATCTATTATTTCTCTACAGTGGCCATTATATAACCTTTCGTTGATATAGGAATAAGTCCAAGAATATTTTCAATTGAGAACGCATACTCCCATTTTGGAGGAAGACGAGACAACTCTTCGGGAAATATATCATTGTAAACCCTCTTGATGGGCATGTCTTCAAGTTTGATTCTCACTTTTGAATAAATAATTTGAGATAGCTATTATTGATCATAACGAAGTAATATACACACATGAGACGATCATCCTAATGGAGATTCAACTTCCTCCTAACACATTTAAATAATTGGATGATGCTTCGGGATGTGAAGGGTGATCTCTATTTCCAGACAATTGATGTTGGCTTGGTATAAACATATCTAATCCAGGCACACGATGGCGTTGAACTCCACTAAAAGAATAATGAATTAATTTTATAAGAGGTTCAATCCAAAAACATTAACTAGGGATGATTTATAAACCATGAATGCAATAATTTCTCCATTCGAAGTTCTCACAGTTAACTTATCCTTCAAATATAGAGGTGGTGTTTGAATAGTTATATTAAACCTTCATGATATTAAATATTTTGTAGAACTAGAAACAAATATTATGTTCACTATTCTTGAATGAATTAATAGAATACATGTCACCAAATCGTTGTCTGGATCCACCTTAGTAGTAGTGATATTGTAATATCTTACATTTTTCCTTGGAGGTTATTGTTGATTTCCTCTAACAACCCTAGGATGAGGAAAATTGTTCCCACAATGTCCATGCTCCATAAAGTTGTAACACTCCACTACTAGTGGAGTGATGATTTTAAACATCGTATATATTTTCAAATTATCAATATTCTTCATATACCATCGATAGTTTTTATCTAAGTCTCCCATATTTTGACATTTGATTAATTTTTTTGTTCCCTTTAGACAGTTCATGGGTTGCATCTTCCCATAGTTTTTACACGTGGGATGATTGAGATTCATTCCATCATGTAATTTATTTGCAGAAGCTCCCACGTTATATTTCTTTATCCTCTTCTTGTCAGTGGGGCCATGATACCACTGAGAGTCTTCTATATCCATTTCAACCGTGAGGGAACGACAAACAATATCCTCATAAATGTTATAGTGTCAAATCAAAATTTATTTTTATAGACACATATTTTGTAGAGACCAGAATCTTGACATACATGGACATTAAATTACTTTTGAGGAATACTTAGCACATAACAAAAAAACACACACACAAGGACCGTAATAGTTTAGTGTCTTTGGAAACTCGGAATATAATCTTCTAATCATGGTGAAAGATCTTCAACATCTCCAATAAAGATCTTCTTATTTTTTTACCTAAAATCTTTCTGTATATCCTGGGGAAACGAAAACATCAAAGGGTGAGCTCAAATGATCAGTAAGGGTAAACAAAAGAAATATCAGTCACATCATATACATAAGAGCATAACATTTGGAAATCTTATCCTACAAAAGAAATCATAATTTCATAACATGGTATAAATCATAGTAGTGAAATGTAATCCCAATAATCATAACATAAAACGTGAAACTTTGTGTCATACACACATAATCATATAGAATCATTTCTTATTAGTCAAGACTCGTTTCCAAGACTATCTTAGTGGACAAAGTCCATTTCTGAACTGAGTTCACTCCTCGTTTCAGTCCTGTTTCACTAAACCAGTTTAACCTGCCGTTCCAGCCATGTCTATATCATGAGATATAAAATCTTTACCAAATTCATTGGAGGAAGATATAGGTCTCACCCATCTCATAATGATATCATTCTTATGTGTGCCACAAAATCATAAACCATACATCATTGCTTAACCCATGTAATAAAAATGGGAATCTTAAATATCATGACATCATAAAACAATTCATATAAGATAAAGGAATTCATAAAAATATTTCCATCACAACTTAATCAAATCCATTTAATAATAGGGATAGTAACAGAACCCTATATTATCGTAGATGGAAAATAATTTTTGATAAAACAGTTGAACTCCATTCTTGAGGAAAATATCCTTTATACTTCAAAAACACTTTTCCTTTCTTAACATGACATACAATTCTAAAATAGAAGAAGTTGATTAAAAATAGACTTGAAAAATTGTAAATAAATCTTCTTGGAAATATTGTTTTAAAAATCCATTCATGCCGTATAAGTTAAAAAAACATTCTTCTCGTGCTTTTGTCGGAAAAATCAAAAAGTACCTCGTACGAAAAACGACAAAAGATTCCTTTCATATCTTTTAATAAAACCTCACCAAAGGGTAAAATTGGATTTAAGAAATTTTAGGTGGATGGAAATAATATTACATATTGAGGGAACATGGATGTGGACGATAAAATACACTCTAGTAAATACCAACGTATAAATAATCTCAGATATAATGAGATTGTGATATTTTCCCTTACCTTAGGTCTGATTTGCTTCGTAAGTGTCCAAAACTCCTGTATAATGATTTAAATAATGTCATTGACTTATTCTAGAATCATAATCATTGTTATGATATCATATATGGTTCACTTATGGCTTTATATTACCCGTTCTTTTGTAAATTCCATGTTAAAGAGCGTTTTGGGTAAAATCGTTTCATTTGTCGTCCGTGTTTTGACTTATAATTATTCATATGATTACTTAGATCATGATTAATTAATTCCAGAATATAAAACATGATTTATATATAATATATATTCATAATATATATATATATATAAAAGATCAGTAAATGGAAAGAAATACATCGTTCATGGAGACGGTAGACCGTACGTACGCATGAACGCTGTTTTCTTTTCCTTATTGAGTTGAATGGAATTAAGTAGATGACATAAATATATATAAAAATAAATCCAGTATCATTATTATTTCATATATTTCATTATTACATATTATATATACTTTATAGTCATTCATGAATGGTAAACGTGGAAAATGAATCTCATCGCGTCGTGGAGACGATAGTCCGTACATACGCACGAGCGATGATATCGTTCTCATGAATGTGGAATTGTATTGGAGTGTATGTATACTATTTAAGAATAAATATCACATTAAAATAATCATATATAGTTATTATGTACACCATTATACCCATCCAAGTAAGGTGTTGGTGGAAAATAGATTACACCACGGCGTGGAGACAGTATTCCGTACGTACGCACGTGCGGTGATTTCATTTTCTATAGGATGGATAGATTGTGAAATAAGGTTGTTTAATACATATAATAAAATATCCGTATATGAGTGATACTGATGTTATTAATTCATAATGAAACAACTTAAAAAGGAGAAGTGGAAGAAGAAATAAAGATGAAAGAATCGGTTACAGATATTACCTCTTCTTTGAAGCTCCTCTTTGAGTCTTCCTCTTAGGGCACTAAAATTGGTCTTTGAAGAAGACCAAGTCCTCTAGTATGTTTCAATGGAAGTGTAGAAGATAATTTGGCAGGGTTTGGCCGATCTTGAAGGCTCAAAGTGGTGTGAGGAAGAGAGGGAGGAGGTTCCCTTTAATAAGAGAGGAGAGGGGCTCTTTTGGAAAAACTAAAAATATTATTTTATTATAAATCCAATTCGGTTTTAAATAGCTCCAAATTGATTTATTTCGAAGCTAAGGTGGGTATGGGTAGAAATAATCACATAAAATATAATTTAGACAAGTTTAGGTCATTATATTAACATTATACTTTAGTTTTAACTCTTAGTTAATTAGATTGACATTTACCATGTCACTTTGTATTTTTATATTATATAGTTAATAAACGTACCATATACATCCAAGAGACCCCCAAGTGGTCCATTTATGATACACCTATCATGATATAAGTATCTTGGACGAACCTTAGATTTTTAGGAATAAAATAACAATCAATAATATAATATTTGTTTTAAAAATTATTTTATGTCAATTTTGACACTATTTAGTAGTGGATTTTTTTGAAAATCATAAAAGAATGATTATTTAGAAAAAAGTTAATTAAATCAATACTAACATGTCCAAGTAACCTATAAAATTAGTGGACTTTATAAAAAGTATCAAATTACATTTATTTGGGTATTTATAACATCAATTATGTCAATATTTCATTAATAAGATAATTACTGCATCATCTTTGTGTCATAAAAAAATTAAATTATATAATGCCTAAAAATAAAATATCATTATGTAGGAAATTGTTTTATATTTTTAATTAATATTTATAGTCGAATTTATCTTATGGATAACCCTATATTAAAAATTATTTTCTTATTAAACTTTGATTTTAACTATTTTATACCTTATTTAAATAAATTAATAATAAATGTCCTAATCTAATCCAAGTGGGCCTAAATGGTCATATTGTATTCATAAGGTTGTTCTTGGTCGAATTAAACTTATCCAATAGAATTAGGACATGTTTTTAGGTAATAATAATATCATTTTTACCCTCAATTACCCTATTTACTTTTAAACGTGGTAAAAAAAAGTAAAAAGTTACTATTCACCAAAAATTATTTTCATCTCATTGAACAACATTTTACTTACTGACATCAATCGTGTCTGTTGGATTTTTGAAATTCCACTCACAGAAGTGGTAAAATTATGTTTTATGAAAAATTCATTTTTTTAAACTACCACTTAGTGGTTTCACTTTTCATCAAAAAAATTAATGTTTCCAGGAAAATACCAAAAATTACGCCTAAGATATATTTGATATTATGAATTCAAAAATGATGTCTATTTTACCAAATTCAAAACATATCAGTTTCATTAATTAATTAAAAAATTAAATCTCATCGTCAAAACAAATAGCGTGTTTTTAAGAGATAATAACTATCAAAAGATTGACACTTGTTTATGTCTGGTTTAAATGTGAAATTACATCCAATGGCCAAAATTGTATTAAATTTTAAAAATATATTATAAATATATTTTAAAACTACAAAAATTAATAATTTATCACTATTAATTATTTCTATTGAAAAAGTTGTTTTTAATTACAATTTAATAATTTTCACTATTCATCAAAATATGAAAGTTATCCGAAAAGTACCAAAATTTCTCTCTAAGCTAATTTCGATATTCCGAATCCAAAAATGAAGTTCATTTAGATAACTAAAATTTAGAAAAGTGGTTATTACTATTCATAATGGCTAGTTTTAATAATATTTTCATAGCATATCGTTGTTTAGTGAAACTCGGTATTGTGTACTACACACGCTATCGAGGAAGGTCACGATTGCGTGTAATGCAAGTCAAGTCAATGATGCGTTTTGTGCAAGCTCATTTTGGTGTATCGTACAACACAAGACATTAATGAAATTATAAAGAATATTTTCCATAAAATCTCGGAGTGTTACATTCTACCCCCCTTAAAATGAATTTCGCCCTCGAAATTCGTCGAGGTTATAAATGGTTTACTACTAGAATGTTTCTTTAATAGAAACCCACATCGTAAAAAGGAATACCAAAACCAATCTTTAAAAACAAAAGTATGAAACGTACCGGTTACCCAAATAAACTAATCACTGGGTTTCCACATAGGTGAAAATATGGATATGGAAGAGAAATCTAATCATCATGTTCTAATGGAGAGTGGTAGAGAACATGGCTATGGAAAATCCAGCAATCAAAAAGCCATAAATTTGTGATGATCTAGGGTACCATCTGATTCATCGGATATAAGAACACTAGGACAACATTTTTGGTTTTCAAGATCATTTCCCTAAAGTTGAGGAATTTTAATTAGAATAATTACTTACTTTATTTTGGTACAATCTCACTATTCTTTGTGCTTTGAACAATTTCCACATAATATCTTAAAGAAATGAATTTGAATTTGTTATTCATGAAGTGTTAATAGATCATGTGATAGAATGATGGGTCATTCCATCTGTTTCAAACAAAAGGTTAACAAAAGTTATCAAATATACATAGGTCCATCTATGGTGAGGTTAATTGTATACAAGTCCAAAAATGAACTTATAAATCATATATCATACCGCGTAATAAAATAAAACTAGTTTCTACTAACCAGGGACTTTCTATAGGCTAGTGGTAGGCGATAAAGGCCAGTTGCACTTCAGTTGTGGGTTCGATTCCCACAGCCTTGTCCGACGCGATGGGCTGTCGCCCGTCCTGCAGGTTGTCTTTTTTCTAAAGCTATATTACTATAACATCCCATCAACAATATCGAAAAAAGTTATATCCTTAAACAATACTAACTTATGTCCAACATAATCCATTACAATCTTTAGGCTTATCTAAAATACTTCGGTCCATGTTCATAGTATAATGGAAACGATTACTTGAAATTTCATCAACCAAGCATGTGATTACCATCATTTATCCCCCATATATATATTGTTGGTAACATTCCAATCATGTGAATACCTTAATCATGTATTCTCTTGAAGAAATGAATACCCATTGAACCTTAGTAAAAATACGAATGTTGTCAAAAGATAACTCTTTCCACACACCCAAATCTAAAAATTCTATATACTCAAACCATGATATAACCTTCTCCTTATATCTGTCATGAGGTCATGAATACTATCAAACATTTAATTTTCTCCTTATCCCTTCATTATGCGCATATCATCTATTTTCAAAAAATATCTGAATAACCTTTCAGGGTTACAAATACCATTAATCATACACATTCAGAACATAGGAAAGTCAACAGTGTAACAATCCTTAGATTTATCTTTATTCCACAGTACCATGAGATTACTTATACAACATTACACTTGATAAACATGTAATCATTCCACTACCTTCTTAAACCATTGACCGAGCTTCAACAATTATTTCATCTCACATATCATGTGTAGTCTCTTCATCATCAACAACATAAATACTACCCATACGACCATACTGATTCTCTTCATGATACTTTCCCTTAGGGAATTGGTTTTCATAATGCCCGTACATTCCACATTTAAAACATTTAACCATTTTTGATGTCATAGAAATACCATTATCCTCATCACTGGTGTTAACTGAACCTTTTCCATTGCACTTACTGGATTTGTGTCCTTCTTTTCCACACCCAAAGCATCTTCCAGTTCCTTTGAAACAATCTCCCCGATTCCTCTTCCAACACGATTTACATGAGGGAAATTGAACTTTCTTTCCTCTATGATCATCATGAAACTCCATCTTTCTCTTATTATCTGAGTCGGGAAACTTACCAAATTTGAGATTATTGATCATATTATGAGATTGCTGATTAGGTATAATAACGATGTTTTGACTTCCAAATCCCATTTCATTTGGTTTCTCATGAAGAATATCATTCCATTGTCCTTCATATCCTCCATTATCATGAATCTTCCTGTTTCCAACCATTTTCTAACACCCAAAAAGAATAGTGTGAGAGGAAAAAATCATGCAAGGGAAAACAAAATAGTAAAGGGGGAGTACCCCCAATATCTAACAACCTAGGTTAAATTATAATATCGTTACCGTAGTTCTAGGACTATATCCTATATGTATACTTATCCTTAGGGACATCCCTAGACATACCATAAAAATATATCTAGGGATCTCACTAATGTTTTCACATCCTAGTTTCCAAAGGTTGACTAAACCTTTCCTCTGATACCAACTGTAGAGACCCAAAGAATGACGTACATGGACATTAAATTACATTTACGGAATACATAGTACATAGCAAAAAAACACACACACAAGGACCGTAATAGTTTAGTGTCTTTGGGATCTCGGAATATAATCTTCTTATCATGGTGAAAGATCTTCAACATCTCCCATAAAGATCTTCTTTTTTTATACCTAAAATATTTCTTTATATCCGGGGGAAAAGAAAACATCAAAGGGTGATCCCAAATGCTCAGTAAGGGTAAACAGAGGAAATATCAATCACATCATATACATAAGAGCATAACTTTTAGAAATCTTATCCTGCAAAAGAAATCATAATTTCATAACATGGGATAAATCACAGTAGTGAAATGTAATCCCAATAATCATAAATTAAAATGTGAAACTTTGTGGCATACACACATAATCATATAGAATCATTTCTTATTAGTCAAGACTCATTTCCAATGATATCTTAGTGGACAAAGTCCATTTCTGAACCGAGTTCACTCCTCGTTTCAGTCCTGTTTCACTGAACTGGTTTAACCTGTCGTTCCAGCCATGTCTATCTCATGAGATATAAAATCTTTACCCAATGCATTAGAGGGTGATATAGGTCTCGCCCATCTCATAATGATACCATTCTTATGTGTGCCGCAAAATCATAAACCATACATCATAGCATAACCCATGTAATAAAAATGGAATCTTAAATATCGTGACATCATAAAACAATTCATATAAGATAAAGGAATTAATAAAAATATTTTCATCACAACATAATCAAATCCATGTAATAATAGGGATAGAAACAGAACCCTATATTATCTTAGATGGAAAATATTTTTTGATAAAACACCTAAACAACATTTTTGAGGAAAATATCCTTTATAATTCAAAAACACTATTCCTTTCTTAACATGTAATACAATTCTAAAATAGAAGAAGTAGATTAAAAATAGACTTGAAAACTTGTAAAGAAATATTCTTTGAAATAATTTTTTAAAAATTCATTCATGTCATATAAGTTAAAAAGACATTCTTATCGTTCTTTTGTCGGAAAAATCAAAAAGTACCTCGTACGAAAAACGACAAAAGATTCCATTCATATCTTTTACTAAAAACTCACTGAAGGGTAAAATTGGATTTAAAAAATTGTAGGTGGATGGAAATAATATTACTTATTGAGGGAACATGGATGTGGATGATAAAATACACCCTATTAAATACCAACGTATAAAAAATCTTCTATAAAATGATATTGTGATATTTTCCCTTACCTTAGGTCCGATTTGCTCTGTAAGTGTCCGAACCTCCTATATAATGATATAAATAATGACATTGACTTATTCCAGAATCATACTCATTGTTATGATATCATATATGTTTCACTTATGGCTTTATATTACCCGTTCTTTTGTAAATTCCATGTTAAAGAGCGTTTTGGGTAAAATCGTTTCATTTATTGTCCATGTTTTGAATTTTAATTATTCATATGATTACTTAGATCATGATTACTTAATTCCAGAATATAAAACATGATTTATATATAATATATATTCAGAATATATATATATATAATAGATCAGTAAATGGAAAGAAATACACCGTTCATGGAGACAGTAGACCGTACGTACGCATGAACGATGTTTTCTTTTCCTTATTGAGTTGAATGGAATTAAGTAGATGACATACATATATAAACACATTAATCCAGTATCATTACTATGTCTTATATTTCATGATTACATATTATATATAATTTATAATCATTCATATGATTACATATTATATATACTTTATAATCATTCATGAATGGTTAACGTGGAGAATGAATCTCATCGCGTCGTGGAGACAGTATTCCGTACGTAAGCACGAGCGATGATATCGTTTTCATGATCGTGGAATTGTATTGGAGTGTATGTATACTATTTAAGAATCAATATCACTTTACAATAATCATATACTGTTATTATGTACACCATTATACCCATCCTAGTAAGGTGGTGGTGGAAAATAGATTACACCACGGCGTGGAGACGGTATTCCGTACGTACGCACGCGCGGTGATTTCGTTTTCCGTAGGATGAATAGATGGTGAAATAAGGTTGTTTAATAATTATAATAACATATCAGTATATGAGTGATACTTATGTTATTACTTCATAATGAAACAACCTAAGAAGAAGAAGTGGAAGAAGAAATAAAGATGAAAGAATCGGTAACGGACATTACCTCTTCTTTGAAGCACCTCTTTGAGTCTTCCTCTTAGGGCACTAAAATTGGTCTTTGAAGAAGACCAGGACCTCTAGGATGTTTATATGGAAGTGGAGAAGAGAATTTGGCAGGGGTTGGCCGAGCTTGACGGCTCAAAGTGGTGTGAGGAATAGATGGAGGAGGTGCCCTTTAATAAGGGAGGAGAGGTGCTCTTTTGGAAAAACTAAATATATTATTTTATTATAAAGCCAAATTCGGTTATAAATAGCTCCAAATTGATTTATTTCTAAGCTAAGGTGGGTATGGGTCTAAATCCTCTCATCCAATAGAATTTAGACATGTTTAGGTCATTATATTGACCTTATCCTGTAGTTTTAACTCTTGGTTAATTATATTGACATTTACCATGTCACTTTATATTTTTATATTATATAGTTATCAGACATACCATATACATCCAAGCGACCCCCAAGTGGTCCATTAATGATACACCTATCATGATATACGTATCTTGGCAGAACCTTATATTTTTAGGAATAAAATAACAATCAATAATATAATATTTGTTTTAAAAACTATTTTATGTCAATTTTGACACTATTTAGTAATTGATTTTTTTGAAACTCATATCAGAATGATTATTTAGAAAAAAGTTAATTAAATCAATAATAACATGTCTTATTAACCTATAAAATTAGTTTAATTCATAAAAAGTCTCAAATTACATTTATTTGGGTATTTATAACATCAATTATGTCAATATTTCATTAATAAGATAATTACTCCATCATCTTTGTGTCATAAATAAATTAAATTATTTAATGTCTAAAAATAAAATATCATTATGTAGGAAATAGTTTTATCTTTCTAATTAATATTTATATTCGAATTTAGCTTATGTATAACCCTATATTAAAAATGATTTTATTATTAAACTTTGATTTTAACTATTTTAAACCTTATTTAAATAAATTAATAATAAATGTCCTAATCTAATCCAAGTGGGCCTAAATGGTCATATTTTATTCCTAATGTTGTTTTTGGTCAAATTACACTTATCCAATAGAATTAGGACATGTGTTAGGGTAATAATAATATCATTTTTACCCTTAATTACCCTATTTACTTTTAATCGTGGTAAAAAAAAGTAAATAGTTACTATTCACCAAAAATTATTTTCATCTCATTGAACCACATTTTACTTACTGACATCAACCGTGTCTCTAGAATTTTTGAAATTCCACTGATAGAAGCGGTAAAATTAAGTTTTATGAAATATTCATTTTTTTAACTACCACTTAGTGGTTTCACTATTCATCAAAAAATGAAAGTTTCCAGAAAAATACCAAAAATTAGGCCTAAGATATTTTTGATATTATGAATTCAAAAATGACGTCTATTTTACCAAATTCAAAACATATTAGTTGAATTAATTAATTTAAAAATTAAATCCCATCGTCAAAACAAATAGTACGTTTTTAAGAGATAATAACTATCAAAAGATTGACACTTGTTTATGTCTGGTTTAAATGTGAAATTACATCCAATGACCATCATTGTATTAAATTGTAAAAATATATTCTAAATATATTTTAAAACCACTAAAATTAATAATTTATCACTATTAATTATTTCGATTGAAAAAGTTGTTTTTAATTACAATTTAGTAATTTTCACTATTCATCAAAATATGAAAGTTATCCGAAAATTTCCAAAATTTCTTCCTAAGCTAATTTTGATATTCTGAATACAAAAATGAAGTCCATTTTGAAAACTAAAATTTAAAAAAGTGTTTATTACTATTCATAACGGGTAGATTTAATAATATTTTAATAGCATAGCGTTGTTTAGTGAAACTTGGTATTGCGTACTACACACACTATCGAGGAAGGTCGCGATTGCGTGTAATGAAAGGCAAGTCAATGATGCATGTTGTGCAAGCTTTTTTTGGTGTAGCGTACAACACAAGACATTAATGAAATTAAAAAGAATATTTTTCATAAAATCTCGGAGTGTTGCATATTTAGTCTGCTAAAGAAGGGATCCACTTAGATTTTGTTGTTCATGACAAAGCCATATGCATACCTTTCCATCCTTGTAATGTTTTCTTCATACATCCTCATTGAATCATCTTCCTTCATCTTGAGTGTGGGGGAATCTCTTTCCATCTTGAGATAGAGGGTTCAGGGTAATATTTTTTGAAATACATTCTCTTGAATTCCTCCCAATCCATGGAATCAATTTCATTCCTGGTCTTCATATTCTTTATCTATATCTACCACTGATCAGATTCTCAATCAAAATGATAGACCTCTAGTATGAAATTAACATCTTCTATCCATTAGAGGACAAAGAATATATTTTCAATGGATTTAATCAACTGTTCCGCGAGGAGTAGATCAGAAGATCCACTAATCATCGAAGTCCCTGGGAACATGAAGGATTCAATTAAAACATGCTCTTTCCTTGGAGGAGGAGTGTATTCCACATGATTCAAATTATTATTCATAACAGGCGTCATCTGAGGAAATACAATATTGAGGTTTTAAGCACCCATTACCATAATATCAGGCATATTATTAGTTAGATCTTCACATTCGCTATCACATTGATTGTTGGAATGTGTTCTTCTATTTCCCACCAATTGCTAAGATAAAATCATACAATTAGAGGGATTGAATTCAACGCTTTTCAGCCTAATAAGGAACCTTAGAACATAAGAGGATAAACTTGTAAAAGGGAATAATATCATAACATGTTATTAATTATGTTTAAATCTAGGTTATTTGCGATATATTTCATAGCATATATTCTTATATGATTTTTTTCATTCCCTTAATAATGGTTATGACTAAGCCCATAAATTTACCAAAGCATATCCCCATTAGTGTTAAACAAAGAGTGTAACAAGGCCCATTTTCGTTCATCAATTCCCATTAAAGTCTAATTCAAAGTGGGGTTTTTGAGTTTTAACCCTATAAAAATATGTGCCTAATCCACCTCTACCTATTTGTATATTGAATGGGATTTATTTTCTTCATACACCACTTACTCTATGTTTAACATAATTTCGGGGTGTTTTCTTATACTTAGTCTCATCCTTATGGATCATTATTAAGTATTTTACACATAATATCCAAAAATAACTAGACCATTCTATGATACCAACTATAAAGACCCTAGAATTCTACTCATAACATTACATGATTTTAAAAATAATTATACATTAAAAAACATGACAAGGATCTTGAAGTCTAGTGTCTTTGAATACTATGTATATAAAATTGAAAACATGGTAAACAATCTTCTTTATTTAATAGTCATAAAGATATACTAAGTTCCTTTGATCCCTTACATCCGCATAGGTTACCCTGGGGATCACATGAATGATAGGATGAGCTAAAATTCTTGTTAGGGAAAAAACAAAATTATAATTCTTTAGAACGTGTGTTAGAGATAACGACATAATGATATAAAATTGAATATAGAGTAATAACATATCAACATGGGATCATATAATCATTGATTCCATGAAATGTAGAAGCAACATAAATCATGACATTAACACAAGTATAGGCTTGTTTTCCATAGAGGACCACTTTTCAAGGTTATCCACCAAGACTGTTGTACAAAGTAGCTAGATTCAATCCTAACTGCCAAGACCATTGCACATAATGTCTCATGAGACTCAACTTTACCCAATGCATTGGAGTGTTATCTAGGTTTCCCCATCATAAAATGTTCACGAACATGTATTCCATATAAATAATCATACATAATCAATTAAACATAAACATTAGGTCACCCAAGGAATAAAATTGGTATTATGATATTGTCATAAATCATAATGAATGGTCATATCATAAAAGTCTCAATGAAAGAAAGGTGTTATAACATACATAGACATTGATAATGTAAAATAGAAATATATCATGGTATATGCTATCCAATAGAAGTGACAACATGTAAAAAAGGAATTTAATAATTTTAATCAATAAAAATGGTTAGTAAGGTTTTCTGAAAAACAGTAAGAATAATTCAAAATAGAAAAAATAATAATATTTTGTACAAAACTATTAGTGATCCGTGAAGTATTTCATATTAGCATGTTATTGGGTGTACGTAGGAGAGCCTAATGAGAGAAAAAGGGGTTTCTCATCAATTATAGAACATGATGGAAATATGGGAATGGTGGGAAATCATAATCAAATATTACTAATTACACATAAAAGGACATAACATAGATAATACTCTAGAATAAAAGTTAAATAGTGAGTATCTTTTACATTCAATCTAATGGTGTTATCCACCAGATATTAATGCCCTGAATAATGAAATTAAATTAATTAATTAATTATTATACAACCTATTATATATTTAAAACATTTTCCATAACCTTTTCAAATTCATTCATGGCCTTTTTGATTGGTAAAGTGGTTCAATTTCATTGTTTTGGTATGTTTTCTTCTTTGGTTTTAATGATCAGTTCACTTATATTCATGATCGGACAGACAATTATAATGAGTGTTGCTATTCAGAAATGAATGTATTTTACATTAATGAACATAAATAATATTACATGTTTATAAAATTTATTTGGAAATTTGTAATGAAGGTGAATCATTATATAAAACATTAATGAAAAAACGCATGGATTAATTTGGCGGTTTTGCTCATAATTATCATGATATGTGTTATTATATTACATTATGTTTGAAAAATGACTCCAAAACCACACATAACATAAAATAAAAATTAAATAGTCTATTGAATTAATAAAAATGGTTTCATGACCAGAATTGAATATTGTAATAGATACTGTATTCCCATCATCTTTGAATGTGGTAAATTAAAACATCTCAGATGGTGTCATTACTACTAGTATAAATAAATAGTAAAAGAGATATGATAATTATATATTCCATTATCATAAAAACATTATGGTACATGTAAGGTACATGTGTTTTCCTAACACTACGATCAGTATAGGTATGGATAGAATAGAGGAGAAAGGGACATGAATGGAAAATGAATGAAAAAATCGGAATTTACCTCGTGATTCACCCTTACTTGAGAGCATATTAATTGAAGAGGATTTGGAAATTGGAGGAAATTAAGGGATTTTTTCCATGTGGGAGGTTCTTGGGGATAGATTTGTTGAGAATATATGGAAGTCACAAGTCTTTTGAGGAGTGAAGAGAATAGGATAGTGTGGGTGGTTTTTATAGTAGAGGGGAGGTGGGTTATCTTAATATTATAATCATTAGTATATTATTTTTCCACAAGACAATAAATTGTGATGATTCCATGACCAAATATACTAATAATTTCATGTAAATTAGTACTATGGTTTCTTATATCAACCATGGTTCTTGGAATAGTCTAGCTAGCTTATAATGCATATATATGGTAAATTATTGTATTACACTTCATAAAAAATTATAGTATTTTAGAAAAATTCCAAAAATTCACCCTATACATTTTTCAATGTAATGAATCTAAAAATAAAATCCATTTTTTAAAGAATATTTTTCAAAATATTTTTTTTATTTTTAATTAAAATCATATTTTACATGAAAAATACTAATCATAAAACAATAATGGATTTTATAATGATTTCCAAATTTACATAATGTCCATTTAAATTATCCAAAATTTAGTAGAAACAGAATTGTAAATTTATGAACAACTTTTAGGAAAATAAATTTTCATTAAATTTAATTAATTAGTTATAAATAATTATTTAAGACGTAGAAAAATACCAAAACTTTTACTATGATCTTATTTTACTTTATAAGATTCTTAAATATTATTTATACATTCACAGGTGAGGTTAATATTCATTTGGATTGTTTAATATTCATAAATTTAATTTTACTATTAATTAGGGTAGGTTGCTATTCAAAATGACATGTTACTATTCACCAAATTTATGATTATTCCATCATACCCCAAAAAAACACCATGAATGACACCGTGTGTGTTTGATTTTGGAAATTAAAGACAAATGTGGGGAAACATTATGACTAATGGTCACATAGTAGTTAGTATCAGGATATGTAATTTTAAATGTGAATATACTTTAAGGAAAAATTATACAAAGTTAATTCCATTTATAAAATATTGGGTCGTTACATCCTGAACTTCATGTATCTGAGTCCTTTTTCTCAATGCATTAGTTACTGCGTTTCATATCCAAGATGAGTATGAAATCCCAAAGTCAAAATACTTAATGTACTCAACCCACCTTCGTTGTCTAAAATTCATATCTCACTAATTTATGATATACATGATGCTTTTGTGGTTCGTATATGCCACATAATTTTATCCCATAAGACAATTTCTCCAATAACACAAAGCATGCACAACTACAACTAAAAAGATTTCATGTTTGAGGTAATTCCTCTCATTTGGATTCATCTTTCAAGAACTATATGCAATGACTCCTCCCCCTACACAAGCACAACTCCCAACCCAATACTTGATGCATCATAGTAAATGGTGTAACTCTTGTTTGGTTCTGGAAAAATTGGTATCAGTGCTGAGGTCAATTTCCCCTTCTTCTCCTGATCGTCTGAATAGTAGGAATCTGTTCACATGTACTTCACACCCATCTTAGTCAGACCCATCAAATGAACTGATAAGCATGAAAAGTGATGAATAAAGTGTATTTAGTATCCATCCAGCCACAGAACACTATGTAACTCAAAGATGTTCCTTGGCTTCTTCCATTAAACTAGATCTCTTATATTCCCTAGGTCTATGATTACTCTTGTCTCTCAGATGACATGACCCATGAAATAAATCTGATCCATCCAAAAGTGGAATATTGAGAGACTAGAATATAACTTATGCTCTATTAATGTATTCAATGTGATCTCAAAATGGATGGCATGGCCATGACGGGTCTGAGAGTACACCAAGATATTGTCCACGAAGACTACCACAATATAATCTAAGTAAGGATGGAACACTCGGTTCATCAATGATGTGGAAACTTTTTCAATGTTCATGACACCGAATGGCATATCCAAGTATTCTTATAGACCATACCTACCCCGAAAGGCTGTAAGAGGTACATATGATAGACTAACTTACAACTGATGATAATTGGATCCCATATTAATCTTTCAGAACACTCAAGATCCCTGAAGATTATCAAAGAGATAACCAATCCATAGAACATGATATTAGTTCATGATTTTCTACTGTTTCAGATTTCGATAACCCAAACAACGTATGAGGGTATTGTCTGCCTTCATCAAAAAAGGATTGGAGAACACCAAAGAGATGTACTTGGTCATATGGAACCATTTTCTTGTAACTCCTCCAATAGCTTCATGAGCTCCTATAACTCTAGAATAGCCACCATATATGGAGGAATGTACAATTATTCTACTCCTATAAAAATTAAAATAGATAATTATACCTATATCCGTAGGTAAAACTCAATATTCATCAAGAAATTCATCCCTGAAATGATCAACCACTGGACAAAACACCATGAGTGTTGTTCCCTCATCATCTATATTTAAACTAGAAATCTAGTCTATAATTCATCCTAACCCATGATGCTCGGGACAAGCTATGCTCCCCTAGTCATGAAATTCTCCATTATGTAGAAAATATTCTCCCCCTGGTGAAGTGAAATTCACCCTGCAGTGATAGCATTCAAAAAGTCCAGAAAAAAGGCAAAATAGTCTATTCTGAGAATGATATTAAATCTGTTCCTAACCAAGACATAGAGATCCCACAAAAAGTCACACCACCCAATCTCAAGATGGGACACCATTCACTGATGTAAATTACTCATCCTAATCCCAAATGAAATTTCTAGTTTCATAACATCATTACAAGTAATGATATAGGGACAAAAACTCTCTACAACAAAGATAGATATAAATCTATGACAATCGCCATTTTCGATAAGAGAATAAGCTAAAACTGAGGCAACTAGATTCATAACCCTAACCATAGAACATAAAAGATCCTACTCGGGAAGGAACTGATCCATCTAAAATATTGGACCTGTTCTTCTGTCCTATGACCCTGCCTGGTTAACCAATGTTGGTCTACCATGCCATCACTGAAAAGATATCATCTGGAGACTGCGGATATGAACACCTCCTCACCTTGAATGTCCTGATAAACTCATGTAGCATAACTGAAGAGAAACATGTGGTCCTCCTCATGAACTTGGAGTCATAATAGATCCCCTATCACTAGAATTTGGTCAAGGTATCCTTCAAAAATGTTGAATATGGCCCATCGTGCCGCAAGATCATAACTTGATTGGGTCCCTCTGGTATTACAGTCTCATTTTCCAACTACTTTCATGCTAGTAGAAACCCACACGAAAATCTTCAGAAACACCCCTGTGGTGTTTTCTACTACCGGTCGAAGGAGTACACGCTCAGGATGCTGAACCACCCTGTCTCACTACTCCAAACTCCCTCGTATTATGATTATTATTCTGCGCCTGGTTTTCTATATCATCATTCTAAGGCAACCGGAAAACATTCACCTATGATCAAATGTTTTACGTGAGACCATCCTCCAATCTTCTAGACCACAATAACTCATCACCCCTAGAAAAGTTGTGAAGTTCTAAATTAATATAAATAGAGAAGAATAATACTTCACTTAATGATTTCCCTACTCTAAATGCATGAACATCGAAGAATGGTTGGCCCTCATTGTATCTAGGTTGTATTAATCATAGAAAGTCCTCTAAAACGCTTCCCACATCATGTCATGATTATTTCCAACCTATGAAATAGCATCACACCGTCTCTTGGTGGGATTATGTTGATTGTATGTCATGAGTATGGCCCTTCACTGAGGAGGTATCCCAAGATTCTCAATGATATAAAGAATGTCATCCATCATTGAATCTAAATCATTTAGTACTCCATCACTAAAAATACTTAAAGGATGATTGTGTTGGAAAACCAGCCCCGACTTTATCGTAGTTAAGGAAGAATGTGGTGGTCCCTGAAATGTCTACATAATCCTCCTAAATGCTTCATAGAACTGTTCCTAGGTAACTACGCCTGGAATAACAGCCATGGCTAAAAAGGACATGAAAAGAGGAACTTCTAGTATTCATTGATCTACCATTTCTGATGTCTGGATATTTCCCTATACCTTGCATACAACCAGAGGAAATCTTAGTGTCATGAATATGTAAGCTCATGTGCACATCTTAGATTATGATTATCAAGGAATGCAACTTATACATGAAATAAATAAACACAATATTGAAAATATTCATGTTATACCTAATGGGGTTACATGTCGTGTAAAAACAAAATATGACATGTTCCCTTAAGACTTTACATGGATGTTTTCCTCTGCCCATATGGTTGTGCAAGACCCCAAACACATAGTTTGTTCCTCTAGAAACACGACATGTACTTGAACTATTACTCCATAAGAGGTTGTTCTACACTGCAAAAACCACATAGTCCTATTGGTGTAACACTTCATGGAATTTTCAATCTAGACACAATGTGTAAAAATATGGTTCTATCCACTTGTTTCACTGGTCAGTTGGTTGGATACACAGTTGAATATAGCACGAAGCGTACTACTAGAGTGTGACCAATTCTACTAAAAGTCATTGAACCATGTTTCTCTACTCACATAGTCCGTCACACAATCAACCACTATATAGAAGGTACATATGGTATGTGGTGTGTATTTAAGAAAAGACATTTCATCTAGAATAGAAAAAAATAGGGCGTGTGTTTATAACTTCACATGCCATGTTTTCTATGTTTTCAAGTAGTAGGCCTCTAAAACTTCTCTGAAATACCAAAAATCATAAAATTTGGCCATGGAATGCCATGTTCAAATCCATGAAAACCAATACTTCATTGGAATCAATGTTTCGTAGCCTTATTTGAATCCTATATTAGATTAATTCAATTAATATTTAAACATGATCCACCAAATTGCATTCCAAGAAGGCCCATAACACCTCATAGACTACATCTTGGCATTCATCCAATGAAATATTATATATGACAACACCCTATCAAAATAGCATGTATTCTATCACAGTATGTCTCAAAATTGCATTCATATCTAGAAAAACATATATCACAACAATATGAAATTAATAATGCACCCTATATGGCATGTCAAGAATGCATGGAATGTGTTTTCTAAAAAGATCCTATATGATGAATGGTATGCAATACCCTCATATCATCAAGTTTCAATAGAAATAGAACCAAAATGATATCAATACTAACAACACAAAACAAGTGTGTCCCCAACGGTGAAAAAAAATCAATCGTAACAAACTAAAAAACAAAAATTACAATTCAATTCAATATAACATGGATTTTTCCATATACATGGGGTAGCTACTCCATGGAACAACTAATTTACCTAATCCATTTCCTTCCAATTTGATTGAAATTTCACCAAATAGTTACTGAAAACAAAAAGGAAAAATCATATGATACCACATTCTAACATCATGGATCTAGGTGCCACCCAAGGGTGGCCCGAACATGGTTCGTAAAATAACCTCAAGCACATTTATCCCACCGCCAGTGGCTTCCAACTAGCAGTGAGGTCCAATGTGTGATATTGGGGATAATATTCCCAAATTAGTAGATTATATACTGTAAAAAATTGATAGTGATCAATAACTGAAAAAATAATACCAAATTGGAATAATAGTGGAAGACTATAATTAAATCCAACCAAAGCCACAATATGTATATATATATAAGTATATATATGATGCAAGTAATATTTATCTAATAAAACAAATAAATAAGTCCCAATGCTGGAAAGAAATAGAGAAACCTGAATACAAAATAAACTTGTAATCTTAGTAGCATCCCAAGATTCTGCATGGTCTCATGTTCTCCAGCTCAAATAGCATTCAATTAATTGATGAACAATGGCACTTTTACTTATCTATACCAACAACATATAATCTTTCAAGGTCTAAAAGCATGACCCAAACAGGTTTTGAGATGAATCCCTCTAGGCAGACACAACAATATAAGTGCCTAACTGTCATTGAAAATATATATCAGCTAATATGTAAGAATAAAGTAATAAACTAGGAAGTACTCAAATGAATACAAATCCTATGGGTTTTAATTATATTTATTTACTTTTATTATTCATTATTTCAATCATGTAATCTTTGGATCTAACCTATGCTATAAATCCTATGTGTAATAGTAACAAAACAGATATCTCAGAAGACCATCTAAAAAATCAAATAAGGTAGAGTCCAAGTTCATGATGTAGCATGGCAGACTCATCAAAGTCATTAAATCATTCATAAACTACCATTGAATAATTTTATCAAAGTCTAACCCCTCTAGTATAACATAACATCAATTCATTTGATAACGACCATTTGGGAAACTTCCCACAATCTATCCCTCAAGGTCTGACATTGATAATCAATTAAAAATGAACACCTCGGCAAGAACTAATTGTTTAAACCCTTGGTTCAATCATTCATTTAATAGAATAATAATGATCACAAAGGAATATTTCAATGTCATGACCCAAAATTATAAATTACCACCTAGGTATCTCTCATGATCTAACCCCTTTAGAACGATTTCACATTACAATACCCTTTCGTCAACATTCACAATACATTTCCTAAGAATTTCATATAATTAGTAACTCTATCCTAACAAAACAAGTCATGGAAAAAAGGTATGCCTAACATGAATTTTAGACCAAACAACCATAAACAATCAATCAAGGGGGAAGTGCACCCATGGGGTGTCACATTAAAAAGGTATCAAACCTTATGCATAAAGAAAACTTTAACAACCAATCAAATTTTAACAGGTATTAAACAGGGTTAAATTCCAAATCAATCAATAAACCAATTGTGGTTATGTGGCACTTTTAGTATGTACAGTACAATGAAACAGAACGAAAGTCATAGACCACCTAGCTCGATGTAATACGATCGATATAATTGAACGTCAGCCCATAAATCAACCTAGATCTGTTTATCTCTACCAAAAAATTAGAAAAACTCAAAACCTTTAATAAATCATGATAGAGGAAGAATCTGTAATAAACGATGTATTGGATTTGAGAACTCATTGGTGGTATTCCAACACACCCTATGGTTTTTCAATCGGAGAACATAAAGAGAATAAATGGTTTAATCATTCTTCGTTAATATTGAGCACTCCAAGACGAAACATGAGAAGAAGAAGTCATTTACAAAAATGAGAAATGAACCCCCTATGATATATAAGTTAAAAAAAGTACACAACATGTTACTTAAACCCATATTTCCTGTAGAGGCCGCCTCTAACCCCCAAACGAAAGCAAAGTTCTAGGTCACCATATGACCTTGTATTCAGCCATTACATGGCCAGAACATAGTTTTACGTTGAATCCTAGGTACATGGAGTATACTCAAGAGTAAATAGTGTGTATTAAAAAAACATTTTATATTACTTTCTCTCTCATAGTGTTAAACATCTAGAATGATTTTTTTTTGTTTCAATCAAATGATCATAGAAAAAAAACTACTCTATGAAAATTTTCCATTATAATTAAATGTTCATTAGATCCTCCAAAAGAATGATGTTATTGAACCATAAAGGACTCGATGTAATTTTTTTCACTTTCAGGTGAATCTGGTCTGTCAGCATAATTCAACATATTATACATAACATTTTATAGTTGATTACACATTGTTATGAGGATTTCCGTTGGATCTTTATTCGTTGGGCCATCAATGCATGGTTTATTGTGATCCCCATTTACATACTTCATCTTATTTCACGCTATTTTGAAAAATTAGAAAACATTTGTAAAAAAACTTTCTTATAAGAATCATATATTTATAATGGAATTTTAGGTCTTAAAACACAATTCCTAATTATGATAATTATTAAAAAAAATAAAATTTCTATAAATATTTTATAATGGATTACATAAAACTTGTGTTTAACCAAAAATTCCTCCCTTGAGTTTAAAAAATTGAGTGTATCAAGGCCTATTTTTTTGCACCAGTTCCCATTTTATTATAACATAAAGTGATGTTTTTGAGTTTTACTAATAGATACATCTCTTCTAGAACCACTTACAGTTTTATTATCCATACATGTATTCCCTTTCTAGTAAAACACATACATAATATTACACCTAAATACTAGGTTTTTTTCTTATCTCTTAACTTATCCTCAGGGTTCTATATAATCTGTTCAAATACTAATTTCAATAAATAACTTAACCGTCATTTTATACCGACTATTGAATTCCACTTTTTTTACATAACTTTTCATTACACTTTACAAACAGATGATATACTAAACGTTAGTTTCTTTCAAAAAAGGGTACATACTACATGAAAATTTAAAATATTCTTCTAAAAAATATTTAATTATTATTTAAAAGTTAATATTATGTATATTTAAATTATCACAACGCCTGGCGATGTACATAATTGTAAATTGTGAGAAAAATGACCAGTAAGGGAAATAAGGAGAACTGATTACCTGTGATCTTGATGTATAATAATATGATAATGGGGAATATCTTTATTGAATGACCAAGAGATCATGAGGAATAAAATAATAATAATATCATGAATAATATATTTTAAATTTTTCTATAACTTTTAATTTATAAATTTATAATAATATCATAGTGGAAAATCCCAGAGGTGTCATATACCTTATCAAGGTTGTTCACCATCATATTGTAAAATATGTCATCTTTAGATATTAAAATTTTCACCAAATGAATTAATGAAATAACATTTTTTGGTTGGAGTATATTACTCGTGATGGGAGGGTTTAATTCTGAAACATTAAAAATTTCTATAAAAAGTATTTCTACAAAGGTTTCCCCAAATATTAAATACAGCCCAATTACTCACGGTTATACTATTATAAGAGTTTGACTATTTACTTAACTTTGTAGAAGACTGATTAATTATCAGTAATCATTATTTGTGTTATCAATATTAATTTTGAAGTTATTTAACTAATACAAGCCCGTTAAAACATCATTACAAGACTAACTATCAATGTGAAGTTAGAGATTTCTGAATTATATAGAAATGAAATAAAATAGGGAAGACTAATTTAAGCAGCACAACAGATATGAAACAAGTGGTTCAGTCTCAAGATGAGACCTAATCCACTCCTATTGGTGATCACTTTACACCAATTAATTTATATAAATAAACTTCTATCCACACCCTGGATCGGGGTTACCAATAGTACACAGACAGTCTAGGTCACATAGGGACCTCTTCCACAATTTTCGTGGGTACAAAATAACCATGCCACATAGGGACCTCTTCCAAACTTATCCGTGGGTATAAAAAAGATTAATATAATTTTTGATTCAGGATATCTTGTGTCATTCAGTTTAATACAGGAGACAGAGCTTGTTTTTCTACAGGTACACACTTTGCTTGAAATTTAATACACAGATACACAATAGAGAAGAAATATGGAGATGGGTTTAGAAGTGATCTGAGTGTTATTCTTTGTTTCTCTAGACTTCACAGGATGAATCATATGTATATCTTGGGTTCTCATCTTTAAAAAAGAGTGTCGTTATTCATCTTGTGTTCGTTGTGATGTTCAACAGAGCGAAGATGTTATATATGCTTCAAATATGCTTTGTGTGTTCTTTAGCAGTGTTGAGTTACATGCAGTAGGATTTTCTTTTGAAACATTCTCTATGTGAGTTTTTAGTTTTCTTGATCAAATCCATGTTTTCAATTTTTTTATCAATTTAAAGTTTGATTATTGGCCACACTTCCCTTTTATCTTGGAATTCTTGTGTTGGAGATGATAGGTAGCATGAATTCTGAACCTCGTACCTTGTACTGTATGATGATATGTCTAAAAAGAAACATTAACTATGTTATTGAATTAAAATAATCAAATATGATAGTTATAAATTAAATTTAATGATGAAAAAATAGTTTAAGAAATGGTGTCATAGTAAGTCATGGAAATTGTGTCTCCTTCACACGGTGTCTAGACTGATCACAGTGTCTGATTGTCACGTTGTCTCATGGTCACCATGTCTTGCGGTCACTGTATCTTGTTCACGGTTTCTGCATTACGGTGTCTCGTTCACGGTGTCATGCATCACTGTGCCTACTTCACGGTTTCTTTTTTGTGGTGTCTTGCTTCACGGTGTCAGCCTCACGATGTCTTATTCACATTGACTTTCATCTCAATGTTTTCTTCATGGTATCTTGCTTCACAGTGTCTTGCTTCACGGTGTCTGCTTCACGGTGTCTTTTTTCATGGTGTTTGCTTCACGGTGCCAGAAAGACATTGCCAGTGGCAGACTCACAAGGTCTCATACTTTTCATAGTAACTGTGTTCAGACATAAGTAATGATGATAATAGAATTCATTAGACAAAATTATTTCTCAAAGAAGGTATTATGAGAGTAGATCAAAGATACTATAAAGTAAGTAAACTGAATGTAGAGAAATCAATATCATTCATGGATCTTCATAATGCATGAGAATATATTAAACATTAATACACATGATTGAATATAATTTATAGTATTTAACTACGTTGAATATGATTTGTGATCATTAAAATATGACTAATACATGAAGAGTCCAACAATCTCCCCCTTTTTATGATCACAAATCATGTAAAGTTAGAGTCCATATTGGAATAACTATAGAGATAAATGGATAACATATAGAACTTTTTACCCCTTTTAGGATTATCAAAAATATGGAATAAGAGATGTTAAAAAAAAGATTCTATTAATATAAAATAAGGTTCAGTACAAAACAGAAGCGCAAAACAAAAGAAAAATTGTCCCTGTCCAAAAAAAGTAATCATTGTTCTTCTTCATGGGTTGGCCTTCTCTTTTCCTTTAGCAGTAGTGGCAGAATAGGATGAAATAGGGGTAGAGGTCTTGGTAGAAGAAATTAGTGAGGTGGTTGATAAAGAGGGTAAAGGAAGTCCTTCAAAGAATGAGGGAGACAATGTAGGAGTAGTAGAAGATCTAGGTAGTTTTTGTCAAGAATCATAGGCCAGGTCTGACTTGGTGCTTGGCCGAAAGACACAGTGGTGGAGGCTAGTGCATAGGTGAAGGTAGGAAGCCCAGGTCTGAGAGGTGCATCCACTGGAGCAACAATGGCCATACCCTAGACATGAAAATAGGTTCTTATGAGTTTGATGAAATCGGCAATGATCTCTCTACCATACTGCATGGCTTTCTCAAAATCATCCTTGTCCTCCATAAACATGTTCAACAATCATGTAAACACTATGAGATTCTAGACATTGGTCTTGGAAGCTTCAGTCACAGGAGGAATATGAATATTTTCTACTAGATACTTGTAATGATTTTTCATTTTGATCTTGGAGAAGTTTCTATTTAAGTAGAATTCCACTTTCTTGGAAATCTCATGCTAAGCATCATAAGCAATTTTGGAGTGGATTTGTACTAGGTCAAAAACTCTATCAATGTTTTTGACAACCTTGGATAGAGAAGTCATATTGAAACAACACCGTACATTCTGAAGATCTTCTTTGACTACAGTACTGAGTAGATAACTGTCCGAGGAGTGTTTAGAGGATTCACTAGATGTTTTAGAGGCATTTATAGTTGTGGTTAGATAATTGAGTTGATTTTTCAACTTATGAATACACCCAGTATATTACTTAGTGAGTTTGTCAAGATTTACAACAAGCTCTCTCATCTCCTTCACTATTTTTTTGTTCCATTTAGCGGTCTTTTAATCTAAGGAAGCTTGTTAGGTTTAAAAATGATACAATACAACCTGTGGAATTTAAAGAGAAACATGTTTTATATGAGGAGCAACAACCTCAGATCTTGAATGGATCACTCTCTGCATGACTTTAATTATATTTCGTAGGGAATTCATTTCATTACTAGGCTACTTATTTTCATCTCTTACTTTATGAATCTCAAGAAGCATCTTAGGTTGTATTTTCAAAATAATTTTCTCCAATAATATTGATTCATCTCTCTCAAATAATTTGGTCACAGGACAAGGTTGGGTATTCAAGAGTTTCTCAACAACAATCAAGATAACACCACCAAATTCCTTTAGATCATCCTTACTCACAAAATATGGTTGTTCATATAAAGGTTCAGGAGTTGGAACTGGTACATGCTCAGGTTCCTTATCAAGTGAGATATTAGAGACTGATTTCAACTGGAATATAAAGGAAATATCATGTACGGTCGTTGTATCCTATTGAGAGTCATCCACGTCATAGAAACTATGAAACATATACATAGTGGCAATAAGACATGACTAAGTCAGATGTGGAGCTTCAATAGTCTCATGCGTTGGGGTTTTATCCCCCTCTACTGTTGCCTATTTCTCAGGAATGAGAAGCTTAGGATCTCAGTCTAATTCCACAAACTCAGCTCTATGTTCCTCAATCAATTCTTGTCCTTCCAGTTGAAAAGCTAGCTCCATCTGTTCTTCAGCCGAGGGGATGATTTCAGGAACAGATTATTCCCTTAGGGTTTCCTCAAGATTGACCTCTTGAAAAATAGGTGGCTATTACACTCTATGATCTTCCACTATAGGATCTTCCACTATAGGCTCTTCCACGAGAAGATTTTCAGATTCTTTGACAACTGATTCTGTTTCATCCTCAGGTTGAGTTTCTAGATTAGCAGCTTCTTTAGGAGCATGAACTTCATCTTCACGAACTTGGGGAGGAACTGTTGTCATGTCTTCCTTAATAGTAACAACATCCCTAAGTGGCACTTCATCCTCTTCTTCCTCTTCTTCAAGATACTCAACAATCTCATCTTGTCCCAAACTAGAATCGAAAATATTTTTAGGTCTTGAGTGATTATCCACCATATTGAATTACTCATAAATTTTGTCATTGTCTTCCACCCATTCATTTTTCTCAGGATTCCAGTTTTTCTTCATTCTTTTGATAGTGGCTTTCAAGAGACAAAATTCATAATCCTTAATCACTTCCCCATTTGGTCTAACTATACATTTGGGAAGAAGCATGGCTGAGATTAGCCGAGGGTAAAACATGGATTTTTACTTATATGTGACTTTGATAAGCTCACAGATATGATGAATGATATACTTTAATAGGTTGATCTTATGCCCATTTTTCATGAGGTGAATCAGAAACACATCTTTATATTTTGAAATAGAAAAAACAATTTTTCTCAGAATAACCAAATTCTCTATAAACTTGAACAAATGCCATGATTCTTCATCTAATTCAGCAACAATGGCTCTCATCTGGGTGCCATTTCCAGTTATGGTTTTCAAGCAATATTCTAAATAGAATAATTCCATTGAAGTTTGAGGTCCTCTATGTTAATCCTCACATATCTTTCATGAGGTATCCTTAGACATGAAACCCATATCCTCAAAGAGAATGAGCATCTCTGACCATTGACTCAGCTTCTTCCAACATAAATACCATGAGAATTGAATAAGAACTATACATACTTGTAAAACTGACACACTAACCTAGGGTAGATGGGTCTATCTTCCTTCGAGAACCAATCTAACCACCCATGTTGTTCTAACACTTTCAATTCATGAGACTTACTAGACAGAAGCCATTTAGGGAAAATCTCTCTCTCTGGTACAACAACAAAGTTTAACAGATTCAGATTTAAAGGTCCTTCGGTTGTCAGCTTCGTTGCAATCTTCTTCTTCATTGAGATGCGCTTCTTAGGTGTCGATGATGAAGGATTTTTCATTATGGGCATTCACTGATGGTTTTTGTGAGAGGAGGGTTGCAAGAATGAATAAGGGTTCGAAATGAGTAAGTAGGAGAAACCCAAAGTGACGAATCGAGTGATAATTTCTTTATTTTATCATTTAGGAATACTAAACAACGTTAAAATAAAAACGTGGGAAAGTAATGAGGTCAAATGAATAATTACTGTGATTCAGGTTTTAACAAAAAAAAATATAAAGGATTTTTATGGTGGGACTGTGTCTGGTCATTAAAGTGAGACATTAAATTCATGTTACGGTGAGATAGTGAACAAACATCACAGTGATACAGAGAATGCACGTTATAGTGAGGCAGTAACCGTCATATAATAAACACAAAACATACAAACCGTGAGATCTTAAACTGTGAGATAGTAACTGACCATTACGGTAATCCTGAAATAGGAAATTATAAAACAGTAAGATATCAAATAGTAAGACCTAAATCAGTAACAAGTAAGGTATCTATTTGAGATTTATCATTCCTAGTTCATGTATGATGTAATGTATTCTCTCAAAATTTAATTGTTGGTGAATATATTAGAAAGATGATTTTCAGCAACAATGAATTCCAAAGTGATATCACCATTTTGATAACGATATCTCAAGAAGTGATGTATAACATAAATGTTCTTTGTCCTATAATGTGAAATAAGATTTTCTAAGATATTAATAGCACTTATGTTGTTACAATTTATTGGTACATGTCTAAATTGATATCCATAATCTAGTAATGTGTTTTTCATCCACAAAATTTGTGCAAGAAAACTGTTAACAGCTATGTATTCCTCTTCGGAAGTAGATAATGAAATTGTATTTTGTTTCTTACTACACCATGACACTAGTGATTGGCCTATAAGGTGACATGTTCCAGAGGTGATTTTTCTATATAACTTACAGCCAAAAAATTCAACATCAGAATAACTAACTAATTCAAAAGATTGTCCTTTGGGATAAAACAGTATTATATTGGGTGTATGGTGAAGGTATTTGAAATTTCTCTTTACATCATTTAAATGAGATTCCTTAGGGTTTTTTGGAAAACTAGCACCCATACACACACTAAACATAATTTCAGGACAACTAGAAGTTATGTAAAGTAAACATCCAATCATTCTTCTATAAGTGGTTTTATCAACATATTTTCCATCTTCATCAAGATCCAACTTACAAGTGGTATTCATGGGCGTTTCACTACTTTTAGTACTATCCAATCCCAAACGTTTTAAAAGATATCTAGTATATTTACTTTGGGATAAAACAATTCTATCATTATTTTGAAAGATTTGAAATCCATGAATGAATTTATGTTCACCCATTAAACTCATTTCAAATGCATTTTGCATCATTTTAGAAAAATCAACACAAAAATTATTCTTCGAAGATCCAAAAATAATTTCATCTACATAGATTTTACCATATAAAACATCATTGGAAATTAGTTTTATAAAAAGGGTAGGATCAACTCTTCCTTTTGTAATGCTTTTGAAATAAGAAAAGTACTCAATCTATCATACCATGATCTTGGAGCTTGCATTGAACCATATAAAGATTTTAATAGTTTAAAAATATGATTTGGAAAATGGGGGTTTGTAAATCCATGGGTTATTTAACAAAAACATCCTCATATATATACCCATTTACAAATGAACTCGTAACATCCATTTGATATAGTTTCAAAATTAGATGTGCAGCATATGCAAGGAGGATTTTGATGGCTTCATGTCTGGCTACTGGTGAAAAGGTCTTTTAATAGTCAATTGCTTCTTCATGACTATAGCCTTGGGCAATTAATCTAGCCTTGTTTCAAAATATGTTACCAGATTCATGTACCTTATTTCTAAACACCCATTTTGTGCCTATGGTGAAAGTGTCATTCGATCTTTAAACAAGTTTCCAAACATTTTTCCTTTCTATATTTTTATGTTTTTCTTGCATAGCCATCACCATCATTGATAGCATCATTAATGTTTTTAGGTTCACGTTGTGACAAGAAGACATGATGTTCAACCGGATTTCTAAGAGGAGCTCTAGTTTGAGTTCCTTTATCTAAGTCTCCTAGAATATCATCAAAGAGATTTTTCTTAATGGGTATAATAGTTCTAGAAAAATAAGGACTAGTAATTTTAGGTTCATCAACAGATTCAGGTTCATTGTGACTTGATTCTAGGGAATTTACATAGCTTGAAGTATTCACAGATTCGTTCACAAAATAATTTGAGGATTTTGAATTGATGTTCAGATTTGATACATCATCCTCATAATTTTCTATGATGGTTTTAGGCTCATGTGGATCTGTTTCATCAAATTTGAAATGAACAGATTCTTACACACATTTAGTTCTTTTATTCAACACTCTATAGTCTTTACTAGAAAAGGAATTTTTTAAAAACATACCATCATCACTTTTGGATTCAAATTTGTCAAGATAGTATTTGGTATTAAGAATATAGACTCTGCATCCAAAAACATTGATGTAGCTAACTTTGGGTTGTATATTGTTCCATAATTCGTAAGGAGTCCTCTTATGAATAGGTCTGATCAAAACTCTATTGATTATGTAGCACATTGTATTTACAGCCTCAGCCCAAAAATAAATAGGTAGGTCATATTCACTACGCATTCTTCTAGCAATTTATTGTAGGGTTCTATTTCTTATCATTAAATCTCCATTCTGCTGAGGTTTTCTAGGGTTAGAGAAATTGGGACTATAACAATTTTGTGAGAAAAAGGATTCAAACTCTTGATTTTCTAAATCACAGCCATGACAACTTCATAAGGATTAAATTCTATGTCCAGTAGGATTTTCTATAGACTTTGCATAATTTATAAAATAAGAGCAGGCATCACTTTTTTGACCCAAAAGGAAGGTCCAATTATATCTATAAAAGTCATCTACATGAACATAAACATAGTGCTTCCCATTTAAACTAGAAACTCTAGATGGTCCAAACAGATCCATGTGAACTAGTCTGAGAGGATGAAAAGTTGACACTTCATTCTTTGGTTTAAAAGAATCTTTGTGTCGTTTTCCCTTTTGACAGGGATTACACATGTTTTCATTTGGAATCTCATGTTTGGGTAAGTCACTAACTAGGATTTTTCTAGTTATCTTTCTAAGGGAGTGAACATTACAGTATCCTAGTCTCATATACCAGATCCAAGATTCTTTATGAAATACAATTAAGCATGAAGCATTTTGAGAAGCTATAGAATATAAATTAACATAATAACCATTTTCATTTATTAATGCAAAAAAATACTAATTCATATTTAGAATTAAAGACATTACAAGCATCATTTTCAAATCAAACCAAAAATTGTTCATCACATAATTGTGAGATACTAGGCAGATTTTATTTTAAACCATCAACAAACAGTACTTTAGAAATTAAAACTGAGTTAGATTTACCAATTTGGACTAGGACAATAATCGTTCCCTTGGAATTGTCACCAAATGTGACATGTCCTCCACCTACTTATATCCGGTTCTTGAAACATTGGTAGTCTCATGTCATTTTCCTTGAGCATCCACTGTCCAAGTACCACAGAATTTTTCAGGAGCTCTTTATAGAGTTTTTCGATAAAAATATTAAGCAAAAAACTGGATTTTGGTACCCATACTTGTTTGGGTCCAGTAATATTAGTAATAAGTGCTTTAGCAACCCATATTTTCCCCATAGGTTTCCCTTAAGCATTCTGTAATGTATTTGAAAAATAAACTATATTCGGTCTAAGAAATCATGAAACAGTTGAACATGTATCATGAATTGAATTAGTTGAATTAAGTCTAGAGTTGGGAGTAAAACAATAATTGCTGGATCTTGAAACAAACATCTTTATAAAATGATTTCTTTTACTAGGTTGATAACCAATGCCACTGTTGTATTTAGGAGAAATCTGTTTTCCTAGCATTTGAGTGAGGGTATTTTTAACATTAATAAAATTTTATAAATCACTTTTTAATTTCTCATTAGAAATTTTAACTAATTTTTTCCTTGATATGTTGAGCATTTTTTACATTTTCAGTAGTAAGTGCAGATTTAACATTTATAGTGAGAGAATGCTATTTCTTAAATGATTTATATTTCTCTTTTAGTTAATTGCATGTCTCTTCAAGCATGTTATACTATTCAAACATTTATTCATTAGTAATTATTTCAGAGTCACTTTTATCTTCAAAATAGAATGGGTTATTTACAGAAGTGTCAATTGTTACCTCTGATGTGTTTGCCATAAAACACATATTACCTTTGTTTTCCTGTTCATCATTTGATGTCTTTCAGTCACTTGAACTATCCTCATGAACCCTCTAGGTTGCATTAATTTACTTTTTGTAATTCTTGTCCTTTTCCTCATATTTCTTTTTGTATTTTACTATTGGACAATCAGCCTTTTTATGTCATTTGTTCTTGCACTCTTAGCAGACAATTTCTTCAATCTTGTCACTTCTTCTCCAGTTTCCTTTTTGGACATACTTCCCCTTGAAGATAAACTTTTTGAAAAGTTCTTATTTTTGTAGAATCATTTGAATATTCTGGATAGTTGATCCATCTCCTCACCACAGTCAAATGATGATTGTTCCCTGGTGGAGCATTCAATAGAAGCTTCCAGTTTCCCTTTGTCATTGTGCTTAGAGGTGGTGGTCTTGAATGTAATATATTTCCTATTAGGTTAATCTTCTTCTTTATTGAATTTAATCTTTTCCTCATACTTCATCAGTTTCCCAATGAGTTATTTTATTGGTAGCTTGCTGATGTCGCCCGATTCTATAATAGAGACAGGGGTTCCCCTCTATATGTTAGACCGACATATAAGAATTCTCATAATCTATCCCATGGTAGTGACTTCTCTTCCATGATAAATCATTAAGATGGAAATATTATTGATCCTATTATACATGTCAGAGATGGGTTCATCAGGTTTCATCATAAAATTATTATATTTTATAGTATAAGTATTAAGTCTCATTTCTTTGACAGTAGATGTTCTTTCATGTGAGACAAACAGGGTATCCCAAATTTCAGGATCTGTTTTATAAGAAGAAATACTATTGAACTCTTTATGTTCTAAGGGACAGTATAAAGAATTCATAGCCTTGTAGTTGTTATTATATTATGTTTTGGTAGGTTCATCCCATGTGATTCCATCGGTAGTAGGAATTTTGTATTCCCCTAGAATGGATAACCAAATTTCAAAACTCAAACTCTCTAAATGCATTTTCATTTCAATTTTCCATTGAGCATAATTGGTTCCATTAAAGAATGGTGGTCTGTTATTTGTAACACCATCCAATCTATTATCCATAATAAAAGAATAGGTTTAAAGAGCTAAAAATTTATAACTAACAGAAATTTACAGACCTTAAAGGTTCAACTACATTCACAACTGAATACGATTAAATAGAGTCCTAATAACCAACGTCTGATACCAAATGGTGGTTGATGTATATTACTCAATATGGGAGGTGTGAATTGAGTAACTATAAAAATTTCTGTAAAAAGTATTTCAATAAAGGATTCCCCAATGATTAAATAAATCAAGTTAATCAAGGTTATATTGTTATAAGATTTTCACTGTTTATGTAACTTCTTAGAAGATTGATTAATTCTAAGGAATATTAATTTGTGTTTTTAATATTACTTTTGAAGTTATTATACTAGAAAATCCATTTACAACTTCTTTCCAATACTAACTATCAAAGTGAAATTATTTATTTCTGAATTATATAGTAATGCAATAAAACAGAGAAGACTAATTTAAGCAGAACATTGGATATGAAACAAGTGGTTCAGTCTCAAGCTGAGACCTAATCCACTCAACTTAGTGATCACCATCCACCAAGCAGTTTATATAAATAAACATTGAACCACACCCTGGATATAGGTTAACAATAGTACACAGACTGTTTAGGTCACACAGGGACCTCTTCCACAGTTTTTTTGGGTACAAATTAACCACCCCAAACATGGACCTCTTCCACACTTATCCATGGGTATAAACAATAGTAAAATAATGGTTGAGTAAGTATATCTTTTATCGATCATTTTAATGTAGAAGACAAAGTGTGTTTTTCTATAGGTACACACTCTTCTCAAATGGTAATAAACAGATACACAACAGAGCATAAATATAGAGAAGCGTTAAAAAGTGATCTGAGTGTAAGTCTTTATTGATCAGGACTTCTTTGGATAATGCAGATGTAGATCTCGTGTCCTCATCTATAAAACTGACTGTCACGATTCATCTTGTGTTCGTCGTGAGGTTCAACAGGGCAAAAGTGTTCTCTATGCTTCAAATATGCTTCATGTTTTCTTCATCAGTGTCGAGTTACATGCAGTAGGAATTTCATTTGAAACATTCTCTACATGTGTTCTTCGTTTTCTTTCTCATAGCCTTGTTTTTCGTATTTTATCTCATGCTAGTTTGATTTTTGGCAACACTTCACTTTTATCTTGGAATGCATGTGTTGGAGCTGACAGGTTTCATGCATTATGCACCACATAACATGTATTGTCCTATGATATGTCTACAAAGAAAAATTAATTATGTTAGTGCCTTAAAATAATCAAATATGACAATTAGAAATTAAATTGAAAGACGAAAAAATAGTTTAAGAAACGATGGCATGGTAAGTCATGGAAAAAGTGTCCCCTTTACACGGTGTGTAGATTGATAACAGTGTCTGACTGTCACGATGTCTCATGGTCATGATGTCTCACAGTCATGATGTCTTGTTCATGGTTTTTGCTTCACGGTGTCTTGTTCACAGTGTCTTGCTTCACTGTGTCTGAATCACGGTGTCTTGTTCACGATGTCTTTCTTCACGTTGGCTGCTTCATGGTGTCTTGTTCACTGTGTCTTGCTTCACTGTGTCATGCATCATGGTGTCTGCTTCGCGGTGTCTTGTTTCATGGTGTTTGGATTCACGATGTTTTCATCACAGTGTATTGATTCATGGTTTCTGCTTCACGGTGTCTTGCTTCACGGTGTCTGCTTCACGGTGCCCGAAAGACATAGCCAATGGCAGACTCACGGGTTCTCAGAATATTCAAAGTAATTGTGTCCAGACCTAAGAAATGATGATAATAGAATGGATTATCCATAAGCATTATTCAAAGATGTTATTATGATAGTATAAAGTACGTAAACGGAATGTAGAGAAATTATGATCTTTCATGGCTCTTCTTAAAACATGATCATACTTTAAACGTTAATACACATGATTGGATATAATTTATAGGACTTAACTAGGTTGAATAAGATTAGTGATCATTATAACATTATTAATACAAGAGTATTCCAATATGATTGAAAAAATGTAATATATTATAATATTCATGTCATACACATATATAAAAATGAACCATTTCATAAAAAACCCATCTAGATTACGAGAAAACTGGTTTCATATCAAAATTACGGTGCTTTGAAAACATGATCATTCTGTAATTTTAACCCATGTAAAAAGAAATTTGGTTGTATGTATGATAATATCATAATAATATTTATAATATTTACATATGGGTGAATACCTTTGGAAAATAACGAGGTATGTATATTAAAAAATTATAATTCCTTGTTGAGAAGAGGGACATTTTAAGAAGTAAATTCAGTAACATACTGGGTATTAATGGATATTAAAAAAAGTAAAAATAAAAGGGACAAGGGTCCCCCAATAATAAAAAAAAATTTGTAATTATGGTTATGATAAAAAGGTAAAATGAAGAGACTATTCATAAAATTTAAAAGGCATATATGGAAAGAGGTTGGTGAATCAAAAAGAAAACACAGACAATTCCATTGCCTTGAAAAGTAACTCCTCAAACATTATGACTGGGACTTTATAGGATTGAGGAAACCATTGGAGGACACCATATAAGGTAACAATATCAAGAGATTTTTGGATAGTTAATTATTTGTTAATTTAAGTGTTGAAATTGGTGGATATTTATAGAAAAGTTTATAATTTATTTATTAATTTCATAATATAAGCCCGAAAAACCTAGGTAGTTGATAAAGAAAACCCATGGTCTTTCTAATGGTATTTCACCCTGGTATTAGAAAATTTGAATAATTTTATGTTATTTTAATCTGAAAAATTATACAATCATTTTATATCTCTCATTTTGTCAAGGAAAATTAAATTTTTCACAAAATATAATTTTTAGATCTAATGTTTCAATTTTAGATTTTGCAAAAAAAAATTATATATTTTTAAATTGATTAAAATATATCAAAATACTTGATATTAATAATATGGAATATTTTATTTCTTGTATTAGGGTTAATTAGTTATTAAATTATTATCACATGATTCTGATGTCATTAACATACCGAAAACACAAACTATATTTTTACTATTAATTAAATAAATATTGTATTTTAGAAACCTATTATAAATATACCATAACATAATTATGAATTTATGATATAAAAATAAAATACATATTTTATCCAAATAATTATATTAATATTATTCTTTAAACATTTAAATAAAAAATTATTTATTTATTAAAAATAAAATCAGATTAAAAATTCAGAGTAAAATTTTGGGCACATGTAAAAAATATTTTATCATTTATTTTTAAATAACTTTTTTTAATCATATTGTTTTATTAAAAGAAGAATTATTAATATTTCCTTAGTTTATTATAAAAACTATCCCTCTTCTAAAAATTATAATCTCGATCATAAAAAATAAATTTACTAAATTTTATATTAATTTTATTATTGAAAACATTTCTTAAAATAGAAATGTTGGAAAAAAAATTTTATTTATATAGTAGAATTAATGTTTAGGATTCTGAAGAATGGAAACATAACCTCTTATTTCACTCGCATACTCCCTAAGAGTCAATAGTGCGACAGAGGTAGTTTTTTTGGGTGACTCAGCTTACATTGTTCAATTGGTAATCTCAACTAACTTGACCTTCACTCCAATGTAATTTTTTTCATGTTTCACTACTTGTAACTCAGAGTGGACGTAGTCAATGGAGAAACCATCTGGTGATACAACTCCCTCTCAATATATGAAAAATGGGCTTCAACAGACATGCCTATATTAGTTGAATCTATTGACTATTTTTTCAAGGGCAATTATTCTTTGTGAAATTTTACATATAAACTCTAATTATAGAGATGAATTTTTTTTTCAAGATTATAGTTTCCAAAAATCATATTGAAAAAAGTTCATATAGTGATTGAATCATGATGGTCAGATTTCCCTTTATATTCACTGCATTAATAATGATGTGTGGTTTTCTTGTGTAACGTAAATTAAAATACATATGTTTTAAAAATAATTATCATTGAAAAAATCTGGATCATTATATCCCTTGCCTATATATTATATATATAATCTATATCTTCTTAAATCCAGCCCAATAATCTTATTTATGGGAATGCATGCTTCATTGGGGAATCATAATGATCCATTAATGTGTTTCAAGACATAATAGGTTGTCTATGGTTGAACATTTGGCACTATAATTTTACATCAATTTTATTTATGGTATCCAATCTTTTTGAAAAAACTAATAAAATAATTATTCTATAAATTTATTCAATAAATTCATCTTCATTTGACCCAAAACATTTCAGTTCTATCCTCCATAATTATAAGATGTTATAGTCAAGTTAATATTAATATTTAATCCACCTGACATAATCTTTAAATTCCCGAAATCTGATTTCTTATTTAGTTACAACCATAATATAGGTATAATAAATTCGACCCATAGTTATTAATTTATTTTTGTCAAGATTTAATATTTATTATTTTTAAATTTAAACTCAATTTTTCATCTATTAATGAGATATAAGACCATATTTAAAAATCATCATATATGTTCATATATTTTGTTGATTTAATTGTGATATTCTGTTGGGATTTCATATGATTAATATAAATTTGTTTTCAGGAGAATGAAATGAAGCCTAATATGTATTTTATCCTAAAAATGAATTTTATAAAACAAAATAATGTATAAAAAGATATGTAATTAATACATAAATAAATTAATGTAATTAAATTTAAAAATCAGGACATTTTTTCAATTTTTCTTAATCATATTATAAAAACATAAAAATTTGCAATTGAAATCAAAATGTCAGGTATGTTAGATTAAAACCATTAAAATTTATTTAAAAATATTCATTAAAATTAAGTGTTTCAGATTCACTAATGATAACAAGTGGATTGAGGTGTGGATTGTGGTAGAGATAAAATATTTATTGTGTCATTATAATATGAATAATGGTTCATAGATAATATTGTAAATCATATACAATTTTCTCATGTTATTGATGAGTTGTGACAATAAATTCTCTAAGGGGATGGGTGGCCTATCCTTATTGATTGTAAGTTAGAGGGAGAATTAATTCTTGAGACTCAGGAATTTTTAAATTAATAAACTATAAATAAAACTACATAGATTCCACCACTAGTTGATTTTGGGAGTGTCAGGATATTGAGTGAGATCACTAATCTGTAGATATTCTCATCTAATTTAGGTGTTATGAAAATAAATTCATAGAAGGTTATATAAGTGACATAGTCGGTCACATTGATATACTTAAACATTATAGTGGAGATTGTGTGGTAGGTATATTAGAGTAATTTGAGTAATAAACAAGGGAATCATCATTTAGATGATATAGGAAATATTAGTAAGTAGGTGATTGTCTACTAATGAAAAATAAAATCATAGTATAGGGAGAACATTGGATGATATTTTTGTTAAATAATTTATTTAATTGTGACTGTTTGTTAATGTCAATAGTTAAAAAAGTAATGACCAGAACATACAGTAGTTAAGGTTTCTCCATCAAGTTTAAAGGTATGAAGCCTAGTTATATACAGATACTCAATAAGTACCTGATTTGGGTATAGGATTGTACTTGTAATGAAAAATTAATACATTAAATTTCTAACTGTAAGGTAATTAAATAATTTCATTGGTTAAGGACAAGATATTTGAATTGTTAGTTCTTATAAGAATTCAGATGACATGTGTAAGGAAGTGGGTTTTTATGAATTCGAATATAACTCAATATTAGGTTTGAAGATTTGGAACTAATTTTTTATCATATCGATGGTAGTGTTTAGTGATTATTTATTTAAATTAAAATTATCACATCCACTATTTTATTATATTAATATTTCTTGTGAATTTTATTAATAGTGAACGGAGTCTGGTATTTTAATGGATTGAAAAGATTAATTCAGCCACACAATGCACAAGACATTTAATTTTTTGTTATAGTTTTTCTAAAAGGGTAGAATTTGGTGTGTATCACAAAATATTTAGTATACTAAAATTTAAATTTATATAAAAAATGTCATCTTGAAGATGTTTTATTTTTTGGGGATAAAGTATATGATATTTTGAGTTTTAATTATTTTTTTAGTTTTGGATTAGTGTAATCACGACTATAATTAGAAGTAGGTAATAGTTATATTGTAAATTTGGATTTAATGACCAATATGGTTCAATGGATATGTACAAGGATACTTATCAATGATTAGAGGTGTTATGATGTTGAGTTTGTATCGAACTACATAATTATGGTATAATGGAGTTGGGAAAAAACTATGCTTTTAATGATGTTTTGTTGGGTTTGTATGAATTTTTGAATTCATATTCAGATATATTATATATATAAGTGTTTTAAATATTTAATATAATGTTTTTTAGATTAATATTTAGGTTGAAATGTACCAATGTGAGTTTTCAAGCATCATGTGAATGAGGTGGTGATATTTGGTACCAAATTTAGAACCTAAAACCCTAGTGGAGGTCGTTGGTGGTATGAAGGCCATGGTAGTTTCCCCTAGGTATCCCACAAAAATTTTAATGGTTATATAATAGAACCAATGTGGTTTATTTGAATTATATTTGATCTCATTGGAGTTATAGTGGGTTTACATAGACCCTATAATATTGGGTTTTGTTTCTTTTTTTGGACTATCTTTTTTAAATACCGTATTAATATATTTTCCTCCTAGCCGATTATGATAGATATAGATTCTTCATTATATCCAATAATCCTTCCATCATTGCACCTTTTATCAATTGAAATTGGAATTATATTGGTGCACCAAATACGGCCGGATATTATCTTATTATTATCCGCTTTTCATTCACCTTTCTTCTCTCATATTTAGAGTAGGTGTATATATTTCATTAGAAGAATGTTACATAACATTAATTTATTAATCCATCCACATACAGATGCAATGTGATTCTTAGGGGTGATTTCTTTCCATTGTTTCTTTTTTTGAGATAGTTGATACACAAAATTGATTTATCCTTAATTTTCCCAAAATTTGGGTGAAATTTTCAAATGATATTGTAAAATAATCTCTCTCTTTTTCATTTGTATTAAAATTCATGATAAATATGAATCATACTCTATTTCTCAATGTTTTTCTAAGAATTCATGAACTTGTGAGTTTTGTCACGGTTATTTGTAAATTTTAATTGAGAAATTAATTATTAAAATTGATTATACATTGTTTATAATTTATTATGGATTAATTTAAATAATCTAGGGGATATTGGATGTTTATATTGATTGATTATATCTCAATTGATAATAGATAAGACATAACATTAGGGTTTACTTTCATTTGGATATTTGTAGTACCAAAGCTTTCACATTGTTTTATATGAGTTACATGTATGTTTTTTTAGGTACATAATATCATAAATGTGAGAATGTTATTATATGAAACCATATTCATTTTGGCAATGCCCACTAAATAATTTTTTTATTGTTAATATAATTATAGTTATTTCGGATATTTTATTTGAATTCCATGGTCATTAAGGCCCTTTTTACTAAACTAAATATTTATGGGAATGGTCAGTGGAAACTTTTTAAAGGTATTCCTAGTTATAATATGGAATACTTGTCCTCTATAGGTGCCTTATAGTTTTCTCTTATGATTTAATTCTACTGAAATTAAAATATAGTATATGGTTAGCCATGGTGGAATAAAAAATAAAAAGAGTGGTCATGTGTGTGTATAACGAACCTATTTTAAATTGTTTTTTAGAGTTGGAAATAATTCTAATATTATAAAAAAAAACTTGTGTGATTTTTTATATAACTTCCTTATTCTCATTTTTTATGATATGGAATGCATTTTTTAATGTTATGAATAATCCAACTTTCGTATTTATATGATGGTATTGTAGGTAGTGTGTTATGTTTTAAAACAAAACAAGAAGATTATAGTGATGTGGTATAGTGTAATTACATCAAAGTACACTCTTTTTGTAGGGTGTGTACTACATACCATTCTATTCATGTTACGTAGTTAGATTTAATTAAAACCATAAAAGATATTGTTTTTTATCATTACTACTAACCATGTCCACTTATATAATATCAATAACATGTAATTCAAAATATTATCATTCCTGTAATTTGATTTTGGTTTAATTCCAACAATGTTTTTTATGTAGGATGGGTTTAATGGAAACTTGTATTGGAATTGCTTGAGTTTCTGGTTCATGAAAACCATTTGATTATTTCTATAGGGGTTGGGTGTAACTGCAATGATGATGTTGTTGGGTATTAGGGATGGGTGTAATGTCAACTGTTTGATGATGGAAATTATGGGGTTATTTGTAATCAAAACATTGATATTAATGATATATAGGATTGGTGAAATTAAAAAATCATTTATTGTGGGTTATAGATTATTTATATCAGAAACCAGTTCCCTTGTTTTCATGATGTGACATTAATGAAATACATTATACCAAAACATTCTATTCATTAAGGACATATTCATACAATACACCTTCGTTGGACAATGTGAGTATTATCAATCATGGTGTCTTTTTTAGAACCTGATTATATAATGGTTTATTTATTAGTATTTCTTTTTTTATTGTGTCACAATATTATGAATTTATGTATTATAAATATTTTTACGGATACCATTGGTTTTGGCCTACAGATTTGTACCCACATTGTCTAATGACATAAATATGTGCAATTAAACATTATGATTTTGATCAATGGTTATGGAAAGGGCCTTATAGAAGGTGGTTGGGCTGGATGGATGAATATGGTAGGAGACGAGATATATAAGGCCCCAGCCTTAAACCTTACTTAATCTTGAGTTATTACAAGATTACACATTGAGGATCTTTTCAGGTTTATAGTTTTAGAAACTTAGATCATGAAACTTGCATTACATTCCACATTTAAACAAAGTTGTTACATAAAATACGGTATTCATTCTTCCCATCAACGGAAACATATTTAAAATAACACACAGATTCTTTCTTGACACATCCTTGACACTATCATCACATCATGTACCTTTCCCTTGATCTGTGAAAAAAATTTCAAAAACTTGGGATTAGCATAAAAATCTCAGTAAGAGTTATAAAAATATAGAAAGGTAACATGAGTTCATATATGAAATCATACTTTACCCATAAAACATAGGCATATCAAATCATGAATAAATCATAGAAATCATAAGACATAAAAGGTATCTTGAGGCATTCATAACATCCTTACGTAGGGAGTAACCCTCTTGGTTACGTTTGGAATACCCACCACAGTATATTCCCTAAATCTCTTCGGAGAAACCTTAACGTTTCACTCCTTCGCGTTACCCAATGCATTGGAGAGCTATATCGGGCTGACCCGCCCTTAATTTATCACGGAATGACACGTTTTCATAACAATTCCCAAGAACCATAACATAAACGTATCACATAAAACATTCATAAATTAAACATAACATCTCCACATTTCAATCACAATATAACATTTTAGGATATTGAAATAATGAATCCATTAAAAAATAAACCATTTCCAAAACCACTTAAAACATTTAATAAAGAGATTTTTGAATCAAAGTGTCCCATACCACCTTGAAGCATTTCAAATTTTAAACCATTAATATCCATATAAATAAATCTTTAAAACCACTTTGAAAACATGGATATTAATAATAAAAAATAATTAAAACATTTAAAGCGATATTTCGGTTAAAGGGGTTCTACCAAAATTAGAGACACTTGAATACAATAATTGAGGAATAACATTTAGTCAGAACATTATAATATCATGAGAATAAATGGATTCATGATATAATATTCCAAAGGATTGTATATACACCATATAAGAGTTAATTGGTGCATAACAACAATTAAGTCTTAGTAGAAATGTCAAATGCGATGAATTCCCTTATAAAGAAGGTATCCTTAAATTAAGGATAATTCAATCTCAAAATTATTTGTGGAAAATATAAATACACCGAATATAAGTGGATATTAAGTTTAAAACAATATAAGGTCATTAACACATATTCAAAATATGACATATTCAATAACTACATGTTGAACCCAAAGAAATCGAAATTGGGTTAAAAAGGTCCCTTGGTAAAATTCGACAGCCTAACGTCATCGCTTCAAAATTCAGAAAATGAGTTGATGAGAGATCAAAAGGGCATATCATCAATTGGAAATAAATTTACATCAATGATTATATAAAATAATATATCCCAACATAATATTATGTGAATTAAAAGACATAATGAATGAAGTCTTTTAAAAAGGGGAGGGTCAAAGGTCCCCTTACCGAGTTGGGTAACATTCGAAACGTACACCCTATAAAAGAAGGGTCATACAATGAATATGTGAATACCCATAAATGAAATTATACTATAAAATGTGTATAATATTGGGCAGTACATACACCACTCAAAGGAAATTGTGGAAAATGTAGCATAAATCTAACAGGAATAAAAGTGAGATGAAAAATACCTTACGAAAACTCGGCAGCCTAACAGCGCCACTTAAAACATACAAAATGGATTGATGAGAGGAAATAGGGTATCTCATCATATTACCATAAAATTTACATCATGATAAATATAAAATAACATCCCCCATCATAACAAAGAGGAGCTTAAAAGAAGTGACATAAAGGAGAGTACTTAAAAAGAAAGAGAGAGGTTATATCTCTTACGAAACTTCGGCATCCTAACGGCGCCACTCAAAACTTCCAAAATGGATTGATGAGAGAGAATAGGGTCTCTCATAATTTGAACATAATAATTACATTATGAGTAATATAAAAGATCATCCCAATAACAAGAAATATGAGCTTTAAAAGAAATGACATAAAAGATTGTACTTAAAAAGAAAGAGAAGAGTATGATCCCTTACCTCGGGTCCGAATTGACTCGATCGTTATTTAATCTCCTGAATAATAAACATGAGTTAATTTCTACATCCTTAAGAACCTTTTTCAAGTTCATTATTCCTTTTATATCACTTATTACCATGTCATAAACATTATGTAATCATTTAAGTTAATAATATTTGTTTTGCCGATATTTGGTTCTTAAGTCGAAAGTGGACATCTTACAATTACATGTTGTTCATGTGGTCAAAGGTTCATTATATCCAGAATGACATTCCTGATTTGGATATCATATATATCATATATATCTATAATATACATTTATTTATAATATCACAGAATCATTTAGAGGTAAGAAATGAAATGCACCGTTCATGGAGACGGTAAGTCGTACGTACGCATGAACGCTACTTTCATTTATATATCATACTTTAATTTAAAGAAATAATAATGATATAGAGGTATATTATAATTCCAGTATAACATCATATATAATAACATTAAATCCATCCTTTATACGTCCCATGAATGGCATTAACGAATCACATCACTTTGAGGGGGTGGTAGTCCGCACTTCCTAAAATGACGATATCGCGTATACCCATAATGGAAGCCATAAAGGTAAGCCACCAATGAAAAATAAATAAGCTCAAGTAAAACATAAAAATATTATATATCATATATAAATATAGTGACATCTTAATGGCCACCTTTGAAGGTGTTATATGAGTGTTGAACAATCATCGTTTCGTGAGGCAGAAATTCGCCATCCACGGAAACAATATGTTCTTTAACCATTAGATGTAGGTGTGTGTAAGTGTAGCTCGAATCCTTCTTATAACAACATCCTAGTATATTTAAGATACTGGATTTTTTACAAAATAAATGAATAAAAAGATAGTAGGGGGTTGGAGAGGCAAAATAATACAAAAGGACTCAAGTGAACATATTACCTTAAAATCGGGTAACTCCCTTTGGTTTGAGCTAAAAGGCTTCCTTGGGAAGACTTATCCCAAAGTGAGACTTCAAGGAGTAAGAGAGGGAAGTGGAGAGAAATAATGTGCAGGGGTGGCCAAGCCAAAGGATTTGGGAGTGTGGGTAAGGAGGTATAGGTGGGGGCCTTTTATAAGAGGAGAAGAGGGGAACTCTTGGAAAGTAAAGAAAAGACACTTTATTTTAAAATGATATTCGGATTTAAGAGGTCCCACATTGATATAATTCGATGATAAGGTGATAAGGGTTCGAAATAAACTCATCAAATAAGTTTTTGACATGTTTTGGTCTTAGATATTACATTATCTTTCCATTTTATTTAAATCCTTTATTAATGAGGTAATCACTGCATCATCATGATGTCATATATAATTTAATTTATTTAAAGTCTAAAAATTATATTAAAACTATCATGATGTAGGAAATCATTTTATATTTCAAATGAATATTTATAGTCAAAAATCTAACTAGTATAACCCCATGTAAAAATTATTTTAGTAAAACAACTCATGTTTGTGTCATTATTATTTTAACATTAAATAAAAGGTTATTTATGTCATTTCCCAACCCAAGGGGCTCCATGGGGTCCCCAAGTTCACCCATGGCTTTTCTTGGTCTTCCATGAAACATCCAATGAAGTTAGGACATGTGTCAAGTTCATTTCATATTATTAAAACATTATTTTTACCTTAAACTACAGTAATTACCTCTAATCGCGATTAAAAACTTAATAAGTTACTATTCACCAAAAAATTATTTTAATCCCATTGAACCAAATTTTATTTCTTAATGACAACCATTTATGTAATATTTTTTAAATTCAGAACACAGAAGTGGTAGAATTTTATTTAAACGAAAAATCAGTTTTTATAAGTACCACTTAGTGGTTTCACTATTCATCAAAAATCGATGTTTTTCAGAAAAATACCAAATATTCACCCTAAGCTATATTTGATATTCTGAATTCAAAAATGAAGTCTATTTTAAAAAATTCAAAACATATAAGTAAAATTAATTGATTTAATAATTAATTCCCGTTGTCATGAAAAATAGCGTGTTTTTATGAAACAATAAGTATCAAAAGATTGACACTAGTTTAAGTCCGATTTCAAAGTAAAATTAATTCCAACGACCTCTATTGGATTTAATGGTAAACATATATTCTAATTTCACTTTAAAACTAATTCAAAAGATAATCTAATCATATAAATAACTTAGATTAAAAATAGGTTTTGAATTAAAATAAAACATTTTACACTATTTATTAAAAAATGAACTTTATCGGAAAAATACCAAGAATTAACCCAGGGTAAATTTCAATGTCCCAATCATGAATAATATGATTATTTTTGAAAATAGAGCTTATAAAATTGTCAAAAAGTTGATTTAAAAGGGGTTCTCCATCAAAAGGCGGTTAATCAACCTTTTAAAGAATATTAGAATGTTCACGCTTAAAAACTGGATTCATTTGCATTTTTAATCCTCTAACATTTATTGAAAAGAGTAAAAATATTTGACAAACATATATAATTTTTTTTGTAGTTAGTTCTGTTCATTCCCACCATTACAATGGCTAGGTGTTAACTACCATTTAAAATAATATTATTTTATTATTAGAGTGCAACGTAAGATTCCCAACAAACTCGTTGTTGCGTGTTGGGTACGCCATCGTGCATAGCATCCCCATTAAAGTAATATTAATATTTTATTCAAAAATATGGATAAATATAAAGATGTCATATTCTTTATTTACCTGGGGTTTTACATCCTTCCCCCCTTTTGGGAATTTCTTCCTCACAAATTTTAAAATTGGGCTTGGAAACATCCTTGAAAGTCCCACATCAAAACAAGAGTCTGTAAATCAATCACATTAAAATAAAGGGAGAGAAGTATAGAGGTCACCCGAGTTAACCCATACCATGATTACAAGTAGGAAAATATGGATATGGATGAAAAAACAAAGGGTCATGTTCTGATGGAGAGTGATAGTAAACATGTCTAGGAGAAAGTTAACCATAAGAAAATCACAAACTTATGATGGGTTATACAGTATTCGATTCCCCAGTAGGAAAAGTTAATAGACAACATTTTTGTTTTAAGTTACTTTTTATTGAGGAATTTATTCATAAGGAAACATAATCACTTATCACGTTGACTTTCAACTTTTATTAGATTCCTTACACAAACTCATATTTTCTCTAAAAGACGAGTATTTAGGAAGACTTGTTCACATTTAGAGTATTATAATCAACTTCTAGAGAATCACCAAATCTAAAAAAGAGAACTATAAACTTCCCATGTCTTTAGACTTTAACCAAAACCAAAACCAAAAAGGTTAGTACAAGATTAGATAATCTAGAATAGGATAAACCATTATAAAAAGAAAATATTTTCTTAATCTCCAAAATTTGTCCAACAAAACCCAAAGTTCAACGAGGACCATTCGATAATCAATTTGTACATACAATTCTTCAAATTAAACCAAACTAAGATTGAAACCCAAATATTTGAAGGATTTAGTCTCATAGTATTCCATGTTAAATCGTAACATTTATCTCCAAACAACATCAGTTGCTCTTAATGTCTCGTATTGAAAAGTAATTAACCTAATCACATATCCTCTATGATAGCTTAATAATTTTCCAAAGATAACCCAAAATCAAATTACTCTTAATTCATAAAATCATCTAACTAAAAATAATCAGTCAAACTAACCAGGGACTTCACGTAGTCCAGTGGTAGGCGATAAATACCAGTCGCACTTTGGTTGTGGGTTCGATTCCCGCAGCTTTGTATGACGCGACGGGTTGTCACACGGTCTGTGTGTTGTCCTTTTTCCAAAACTATATAATTTTTCAAACATTCCCCAAAACGAGATAAAATCTTCAAAAATGATCATAACATATTTTAACCTCAATTTTATCTCATGCCTTTCATTTTCCATCATAACATATAATAAGCCATAATTACCTCAAAAGTAAGGATCATATAAACTCTAATTGTTACCTTTATAATTATTACCTGAACTTCCACATCGATTTTTCATCTCGTACATGATGCATTACAGATCATACCAAGGTTCAAGTGGTTGATCATGACTCCTTGCTAGTTGGTTTAGTACAACCATGAGTTTCCTCATTGAATCCCCCATTTCATCCAGTCTCTTAATCAGAGAACCACCACAGTTTCCTTCAAACCTATTGTCACTTTGGTGCCTACTAGATCCATCCATTTACTAAAACCCAAATGCTCAGTGTGAGTATATCAACAAAACCATCATATACTAATGAGGAAGATAAACACCAAGATATACTTACTCATTCACTTTATCTAAAACTAGGACACTTTCTGAAATCCTATCCATTATGGTACTGTCACTTATTCTTAGAGAATACCCCATCCTATAAAGTTATCTAAACCGACCATTGATACCAACTATAAGGCCCCAGCCTTAAACCTTACTTAATCTTGAGTTATTACAACATTACACATTGAGGATTTTTTCAGATTTAGAGTTTTAGAGAATTATATCATGAAACTTTCATTACATTCCACATTTAAACAAAGTGGTTACATAAAAGACAGTATTCATTCTTCCCATAAACAGAAACATATTTAAAATAAAACACGGATTCTTTCTTGACACATCCTTGACACTATCATCACATCATGTACCTTTCCCTTGACCTGTGAAAAACATTTCAAAAACATGGGATGAGCATAAAATGCTCAGTAAGAGTTATAAAAATATGGAAAGGTAACATGAGTTCATATATGAAATCATTCTTTACCCATAAAACATAGGCATATCAAATCATGAATAAATCATAGAAATCATAAGACATAAAAGGTATCTTGAGGCATTCATAACATTCTTACGTAGGGAATAACCCTCTTGGTTACGTTTGGAATACCCACCACAGTATATTCCCTAAATCTATTCGGAGAATCCTTAAAGTTTCACTCCTTCGCGTTACCCAATGCATTGGAGAGCTATATCGGGCTTACCCGCCCTTAGTTTATCACAGAATGACCCGTTTTCATAACAATGCCGAGGAACCATAACATAAACGTATCACATAAAACATGCATAAAGTAAACAAAACATCTCTACATTTCAATCACAATATAACATTTTAGGATATTGAAATAATGAATCCATTCAAAAAGAAACCATTTCCAAAACCATTTAAAACATTTAATAAAGATATTTTTGAATCAAAGTGTCCCATAACACCTTGAATCTTTTCAAATTTTAAACCATTAATATCTATATAAATAAATCCTTAAAACCACTTTGAAAACATGGATATTAATAAGAACAAATAATTAAAACATTTAGAGTGATATTTTGGTTAAAGGGGTTCTGCCAAAATTAGAGACACTTGAATACAATAATTGAGGAATAAAATTTAGTCATAACTTTATATTATCATGAGAATAAATGGATTCATGATTTAATATTCCAAAGTACAGTATATACACCATATAAGTGTGAATTTGTGCATAACAACAATGAAGTCTCAGTATAAATGTCACATGTGATGAATTCCCTTATAAAAAAGGTATCCTTAAATTAAGGATAATTCAATCTCAAAATTATGTGTGGAAAATATAAATACACCCAATATAAGTGGATATTAAGTGTAAAACAATAAAAGGCCATTCACACATATTCATAAGATGACATATTCAATAACTACATGTTGAACCCAAAGAAATCGAAATTGGGTTAAAAAGTTCCCTTGGTAAAATTCGACTGCCTAACGGCATCGCTTCAAAATTCAGAAAATGAGTTGATGAGAGATGAAAATGGAATCTCATCACATGGACATAAATTTACATCAATAAGGATAAAAAAGAATATATCCCAACATAATAGTATGTGAATTAAAATACATAATGAATGAAGTCTTTTAAAAAGGGGACGGTGAAAGGTCCCCTTACCGAGTTGGGTAACATTCGAAACGTACACCCTATAGAAGAAGGGTCATACAATGAATATGTGAATACCCATAAATGAAATTATACTATAAAAAGTGTATAATATTTGGCAGTACATACACCACTCAATGTAAATTGTGGCAAATGTAGCATAAATCTCACGGGAATAAAAGTGAGATGAAAAATCCATTACGAAAACTCGGCAGCCTAACGGCACCACTTAAAACATCCAAAATGGATTGATGAGTGGAAATAGGGTATCTCATAATATTACCATAAAATTTACATCTATAGGAATATAAATGAACATCCCCCATCATAACAAAGAGGATCTTAAAAGATCTTCCATAAAGGAGGGTACTTAAAAAGAAAGAGAGAGGTTAAATATCTTACGAAAATTCGGTAGCCTAACGGCGCCACTCAAAACATCCAAAATGGATTCATGGGAGAGAATAGGGTCTCTCATCATTTTAACATAAAAATTACAGTAAGAGTAATATAAAATAACATCCCAATAACAAGAAAGATGAGCTTTAAAAGGAATGACATAAAAGATTGTTCGTGTGGTCAAAGGTTCATTATATCCATAATGACATTCCTGATTTGGATATCATATATATCATATATATCTAGAATATACATGTATTTATAATATCACATAATCATTTAGAGGTAAGAAATGAAATGCACCATTCATGGAGACGGTACGCCGTACGTACGCATGAACGCTACTTTCATTTATATATCATTCTTTAATGGATAGAAATAATAATGATATAGAGGTATTTTATAATTCCAGTATAACATCATATATAATAACATTAAATACATCCTTTATACATCCCATATATGGAATTAATGAATCACATCACTTTGAGGGGGCGGTAGTCCGCACTTCCTAAAATAAAGATATCGCGTATACCCATAATGGAAGCCATAAAGGTAAGACACAAATGAAAAATACAGAAGCTTAAGTAAAACATAAACATATTATATATCATATATAAATATATTGACATCTTAATGGCCACCTTTGAAGGTTTTATACGAGTGTTGAACAATCATCGTTTCGTGAGGCAGAAATTCGCCATCCACAGAAACAGTATGTTATTTAACCATTATATGTAGGTATGAGTAAGTTTAGCTCAAATAATTCTTATAAAAAATCATAGTATATTGAAGATACTGTATTTGTTACAAAATAAACGAATAAAAAGAGTTTAGGGGGTTGGAGAGGCAAAATAAAACAAAAGGACTCAAGTGAAGACATTACCTTAAAATCGGGTAACTCCCTTTGGTTTGAGCTCAAAGGAATCCATGGGAAGACTTCTTCCCAAAGTGAGACTTCAAGGAGTAATATAAGGAAGTGGAGAGACAAATTGGGCAGGTTATGGCCGAGCCAAAGGCTTTGGTAGTGTGGGTAAGGAGTTAGAGGTGGGGGCCTTTTATAAGAGGAGAGGAGGGGCACTCTTGGAAAGTAAAGAAAAGTCACTTTATTTTAAAATGATATTCAGATTTAAGAGGTACCACATTGATATAATTCAAGGCTAAGGTGATAAGGGTTCTAAATCCACTCATCCAATAAGTTTTGGACTTGTGTAGGTTTTATATATTACATTATCTTTCCATTTTATTTAAATCCTTTATTAATGAGGTAATCGCTGCATCATCATGATGTCATATATAATTTAATTTATTTAAAGTCTAATAATTATAAAAAATATATCATGATGTAGGAAATATTTTTATCTTTATAAGAATATTTATAGTCAAAAATCTGACTACTATAACCCCATGTAAAAATTATTTTAGTAAAAGAACTCATGTTTGTGTCATTTTTATTTTAACATTAAATAAAAAGTTATTTATGTCATTTCCCAACCCAAGTGGCACCATGGGGTCCCCAAGTTGACCCATTGCTTGTCTTGGTCGCGCATGACACATAAAATGATGTTAGGACATGTTTCAAGTTCATTTAATATTATTAAAACATTATTTTTACCTTAAACTACACTAATTACCTCTAATCGCGATTAAAAACTTCATAAGTTACTATTCACCAAAAAATTATTTTAATCCCATTGAACCACATTTTACTTCTTAATGAAAACCATGTATGTTGGATTTTTTAAATTCAAAACACATAAGTGGTAAAATTTCATTTAAACGAAAAATCAGTTTTTATAAGTACCACTTAGTGGTTTCACTATTCATCAAAAATTGAAGTTTTTCAGAAAAATACCAAAAATTCACCCTAAGCTATATTTGATATTCCGAATTCAAAAATGAAGTATATTTTACAAAATTCAAAACATATAAGTCACATTAATTAATTTAAAAATTAATTCCCGTTGTCATGACAAATAGCGTGTTTTTATGAAACAATAAGTATCAAAAGATTGACAGTAGTTTAAGTCTGATTTCAAAGTGAAATTAATTCAAAAAACCACTATTGGATTTAATGGTAAAAATATATTCTAATTTCACTTTAAAACCAATTAAAAATATAATCTAATCATATAAATAAATTAGATTAAAAAGTGGTTTTGAATTAAAATAAAACATTTTACCCTATTCATTAAAAAATGAACTTTATCGGAAAATACCAAAAATAAACCCAAGGTAAATTTCAATGTCCCAATAATAAATAATATGTTTATTTTGAAAAATAGAGATTATAAAATTTTCAAAAAGTGTATTTAAAAGGGGTTCACAATCAAAAGGTGGTTAATCGACCTTTTAAAGAATATTAGAATGTTTACGCTTAAAAACTGGATTCATTTTCATTTTTAATCCTCTAAATTTTTTTGTAAAGAGTAAAAATATTTTACAAACATATATAATTATTCTGTTGTTAGTTATGTTCATTCCCTCCATTACAACGTCTAGGCGTTAACTACCATTTAAAATAATATTATTTTATTATTAGAGTGTAATGTAAGATTCCCAAGAAACTCGTTGTTACGTGTTGGGTACGCCATCGAGCATAGAATCCCCTTTAAAGTAATATTAATATTTTATTCACAAATATGGATAAATATAAATATTTCATATTCGTTATTTACCTGGGGTGTTACAAGATAGGATGGAGATTCTAATCTAGTTTTTAGTGTAATGTCATCATTATTTGGATTCATTTTAATATAATTTTATATGAGCATCTTAATTAGTCATCTTTCTTATCTATATATGATTGTGTGACATTATAGTATGACATTTTTATATAGAATGTGATATATTATTTTTTATAGTTACATATTATCTATAAAATCCATATTGTGTGGTATTATTATCATTTAAAATTATCATTATTTCTTATATTTGCTTGTATGGTCATTTAATCTGGAGGGTGTAGTCGTACCATGTTCTGTACACACCATATACTCAATTCTATGTCCTCTAAAATATGAGTAGGAATTCATGATGTGATATGATTCCCCAAGTTATTATTTTTTGGAAACTAGGTCAAGCATATTCTTTTATATGATATATTAAAATTTTATTTCAATGAGTTACATTATTTTCCTACCTATTTATAAATTGATTTTTTTCTCAAAACCATTTTTGATGGTTTTTGAATGTCAATTATTTTTTTTGAATAAGAATAATTTTTTGATGTGAGGCTAATTTGGGGAATATAGTGTAGTGGTTATCATATTATAGAACTATATTAGAAGTTTTAACTCAAGAATATGTTACCATTATATGTAGGTTTAGTTATTGTTTGGTATGATTTAGATTTTTAACATTAAAAGAATGAATTGTTTTCATGAGTTTAGAGTGAGTACATAAGTAATGTGAATTTCATTCGCTTATGATTTAAAATATTATTTTATTAAAAAAAATTATTAATTGTTTTTATTAAAACATGTTATGTAAATAAAGTGATTTTATGTAAAGAATAATTTTCATTAAATGTTTATTTGAACTGAATATTCAAAAATTACTTTTTGAAAATGGTATATTCAGTAACACGATATGGGTTGATTGTGTAATAATATCAGATGGATATACTCTATGGAAGACCCTTATTGTGAGGAGTAATTATTTTTAAATTGAATGAATGAATTTTTTTTGATTCAGGGTGATTTATTATAGGGAAAATTGAATTCATAAAATTTAATTACATCTTTAATTATGATCAATATTTTTAATATTAATCATTTACTCCGTCAATGAATATTTGAATGGCTTTGTAGTGGACGAAGGATTTGTAGTGTAATGAATTATAACACTCTTGATTTTATTAATTTTTAATATATTTTAATATTTATATATTTTAGAGGAAAATTATTTTTATAAACATTTTTGTGAATTTCTTTGTTCGGTGCACATTAAGTAAATCATGAATTAAAACCATCTGAGTTAGAAAAATACCTTTGGTAAAGAATGTAAAAGTTAATTACAATGTTTACTAATCATGAATGATAACCATTCTTAATTAAAACCATATAATAATTTTCTTTTTTGATTTTAGACATTGTAGTCTTAGTATAATTATTATTTGGAATATATTAGGATATTAAAAAATATTTTATAAGTATTAAATTTAAGCATGGTGGATTTTAGTATCAATAGACTATTTTTAAAAAAATGATTTTTTATTTAACACATTAAATTTATTATTAGATTTATTAATGCGGGTATGTTATATCATAATTTATCGTCCTCATGTTTTTTACCATTTATTCATGACCAACCCCATTCCCCATGAGAGGTATCTCAAATCATATTCTTCTCCTTTCCTTCCTCCTTGAAAAGAAGTTTGGTAATTTGAGGAATCCTTTCCCTCTTTGTCTTTCATGTAATTTTTCTATTACTTAATCCTCTAGCCTTACAAATATATTTGACACCTAAGGTTGTTACTTATATCTTTTTCACTAGTTTATGTATAATCATTCATTAATCATGAGGATTGAGTCATTAATGGATGGATTTGGGTAAAGTGTGGTTATTTTATCCCATTATATCCTTCATCATATCCTTGTTCCATGGTAATGTGTTTTATTATATTTATGGTTTAATAAATAATGATTAATTGGTAATTGAATTATAAGACAAGCTATTTAATAATAAATAATCATTATTACGAGATATATTATCTATGGTACATAATAAATTGTCCTCAATATATTTACATGATCAATACTTTAATGTTTGTTCTATTTCACAATAATGATCTTGGCACATTTTTCATGAACAGAATCCATTAGAACCCATGTTGAGTAGGTAGTCAAGCAAATATTAACCGCCATTTCTTATCACCATTTGGATAAAAAGTTGAAATTAGAGCTGAGGCTATATAACAATCAATATGGGAAGCATTACCCAATTTAATAGAAAGATATTAGAAAATTCTCCAATCAACACCAAAAAAGACATATGAAATAAGCCTAAAATTCCAATAATAAAAATATAAATATGTGTGATGTATTATAAAAATCAAATGGACAAAATATCTCAAAATTGAATTCCTACAAAAAGGGCTCCTAATAATACAAATAATTTTCCAACATTCTTTAATCAACAAATTTCTTGAAAATATGGTATATATTATTCTCTTACACCATCCTATATATATATATATATAATATAGAAGTGGGGATGAGTATTCCAGTCCAATTATAGTTTTTTTCCTCCTAAAAAATCCCATGTTAATGTGGAAGAAACAAACTAAAACAACAATGAATACACTGTTAAACTATCCCATTCTTTATCCAAGGTAATTTATAACCCATCTCACCATAAGAGTAATCTATAAATTCCAATAAAATATAAGTATAAATAACTAGTAAATATATAAAATAAGAAATATAATAATAACTTTTTGACTAATCTAATCACACCCATTTCCCAAAATCATATCTCATGGAACTTCAATCCATCCAAAATTCCAAATACCAAAAAAAATCATATCAATAATCACATACTATAACCATTAAACACAACAATTACCATGTCCTTAAACATTCATGTTGTGATCCTTGATTACCTTCAATTTAAAAACCACATTATCCCTTAAATTTGATCTATTATATAAATCATTATATAATAATGAATAATATCATATTTTAATGACATGATCTCCTTAAAATCAAATAATTAAACTATAACAAAATTTTCTTTCCATAATGACCAATGATTATATAACCATCCTTCCACAATATGATTTATAATGAAATTTAGAAAACTACATCATATTGATGGAAACTGTTTTTTAATTACTAGGCCTTAATGAAAAGTTCAGAATTCATTGTTGAACTGCAAAAAATCAAAACATGGGATTAATCATTTCATAATGAAATTCTTTATGACATTATTTTTTATTTAAAGGGAAATTTTTCCAAAATATATCTCTTAAACTCCCATGTCTCTATTAACAACATAAAATTTCACAGTGAAATGATAAGGTAAGAATTGAAAATCATTTTTAAATTGATGTTTTAAGGAATTCATTTATGGTATTTTAGTTTAAAGTATTAATTAAATAATTTTAAACTATATTTTCAATATTAATATCCTTCCTTATTTTGAATTTTTATTTAATAGTTCTTTTCTAATATTAATGAAATTTTAAATATGGTAATGTTTTTTTGTGTCCCAACATGATTGATATTTTATCAATATAATATCTATTTATATAATTTCACTATGATAAGGTGAGTTATTGTATATGTTTTAGAATCATAAACTTAGTGTATAATTTAGATAAAGTTTTGGGGAATTTTATGTTCAAAAATTTAAATATTTTATATGTTTGTGTTTTGAATCAAACTGAGTTTTTAATTGAAATAAATTTTTTTTCTCACCTTTTATAATGAATTGTATCTAGATACCATTTTAACATGTGCCTGACCCAAATCTCTACTGGATGGAAGGGTGTTCGTGAAACCCCTAGTCTAGAAACTATTATTTGGATCTCAGTACTATTTTTTAAAAATGATTCCACCATTATATATTAATATAGAATGAACAAAAATTAAAAATAATAAAATATCCAACGAAACCTGGAATAAATGATAAATATATAATAATTAAAAACAAGAAATAGATTCAACTGAAAGAAGACACATAAAAATACATGGCCAAAATTCAAATACATCCCAAAATAAAATTATGGGAGAATGACACCCTAAAAAACTCTAATTTCTTGATGAGTAACCCTCGATCACTCATCACATCCCACTTATCCATACCACTAATCCATCCATGGATTAATTAGAAATAAATAACTAAAATAGATCTAGGGGATGGAACATACAAAAGTTCTATATGGTCAGGATCTAAATAGCCTAGTGGGTTACCACACACTATGACTATATAAATCTCCTTAGCTATATAGTTTATATAGTAGTAGATTTAAACCTAAATTAAAAAATATATTTTTTGAAATGTTTTATAAAACAAATTCAATAATCTTACCAATTGCCAATTTTTTTTGAAAACCACCATTTTTATAAACTAAATAAGTGTTGTTTTGACTTTTTTCCCAATTAAAGATATAAATTAAAGGATTATAAATCATGATTAATGTATATTTATCCATCCTTATAAAATTTTAATAAAAAATAATTTTTTTCATAAAAAAAATATATGGAAAATCATTTTATAATAATTTATAAAGTAGTAACAAAAACAATTTTCATTTTTAGACACTAAATTTTAAACAATTTTTAAACAACTCATTTGAGTATAGATAAAACTAAATCATGGAGATAAATTAGTTAAACATAGGAACCTGATAATATTGTAAACACAATCCATGAACAAAATCAGACATTGGTTCAATAGTAAATCTAAATGGGGACTGTAATGAAATAAAAAACTGAAATCCCTTAATGTGTTCTGAAAATGACAGTATATCTTGTTCATCATCCATAGGTTCTAGTAATAAGGTCCTGAACTAGAGTAAAGAAACCTATTATATCATTAATTAACATTTCTACAACCATGATAGTCATGTCAAACTATTCATAGATAAAATGCTAAGAAATACAACCTCTATATGGACTAATTTTTTTTGTTTCTCATATGACATGTTATCATATTTTACAAGATGGTGGGGTATATTTTGGAATGATTCTCTATAAAAAAACATTATTGTACACTGTGTATTTTCATCATACAGGCTACCTACTATCTATCTAGTTCCCCAATGACAATTTGAATGGTGGTGAGTTCACATAAATAATTCCATATATCATATATTACACATTTAAAATAACTGATTTATTATCTCTTAAACTCTTGAAATAAACAGACCAAATCACATCTATTCATAATAATTTCACATTTATGAATAAATATTAAACATCCCCTTAGAAGATCAAAATCTTCTATGTGTATAAAAATTATAACATGGGGATTGAATTGGGACTGAAACATTAATGAAACATCATTTCATAAATCAACAAGTTGTATTTCATAAAAATAATCATGAAGAGATGATGATTCCACAATTTGAAAATTTAATTACAATTTTTTTGAAACCCTATTTATCAAACCACACTATTATGATCAATATTAAAATCCATATATTTCCATAGAAATTTACCTTCACAATAATATTAACCATTTAAAAGGTAGTAAAATGGTGTCATGAACCTTTTTAAAAAACCTCACATCCTTATTTATAATAATTCTAGGCCACCACACGAAACCTTATTCTAAAAAATTTTAAATTTAAATAATTCAAACTATTTTTGGTTATTAAAACAATCCTTTAGATCATAAAAAACATACATTAAAGACAAAACAAATTTCAAAGACACCATTAAAACATTTAAATTATTTTTAGTGAAGACACTTGTGAAAATTTAGAAAAAAATTATCATGTGAGATGGGTACATGAAACTAATCGAAAACAATTTCAAGTAAATTCATAAACAAAACAATTATTATTATAAATAATATTCTATATAAATCTATTTAAAAAAACATAAACAATTTTAATGGATCTGATATGAAATTCTCACATGTTATTTGAAGGCTATATGTCCATTTTAAACATAAAGTCAATTTTAATATTACTTTTATCCTATGATTGAATTAATAAATTATTATAAATGAATATAAAACATTTAAAACACACATGAAACTCATAATATGCATTTAATGGTAATTCCATCGAAACACATACATCATTCTAAGAGGAAAATTATAAAACATGCCATCTTTAATGTATAATGAATATCTGATCATTGATCTGATCTTCTCATCCCTATATAGCCCAACACCACGTTATTAAAACTTCACTGAAACCTAATCTGAACCTCAACAGTGGTTAGGGTTTATGTGAATAAGTGTCACGAATCGAATATGGTCGCCATCAAAACTGAAACCCGACCCAGCCCACGACAAGGCCGGAAGGTAGTTCCTGATCCCCATTGGATGGCACAAATTCCCGGGTATCAAAAAATGTAGTTTGGGAATTATTTACATGAGTTTATAAACATTAAAAAACAATCAAACTCAATAAAAGAAATCTTGATTTTTCAACTAAAACTATCTTTTGGAAAATTTACGATCTGAATTACATAAGTTAAAACTATGTTTCAAGGCCATTAAAAAGGTATGAAACCAAATAAAGAAAGCCCAAGAACCTCCACATGGTATGAGGCACCACCCTCATGCCATCTCTACAACACCGCATCACGAACGACTGGTAAAAACCCGAACTACTGGCACAAAAGTTGTACCCAAACCTGCAATAAAAAAATAACCAAGTCTATATACACCAAAAGGTGTATATAGGGTGTGAACTAAAGCCTAGTATGATACCACCACTAAGAGATTCTATGCGGTAAACATTCAAAGATGAAAATCATGAATGTTTTCAAAAACAAGTAATTTCTAGTTAGAATTTTAAAAAGGAGAAACTTAAAAAGATAAGTTTTCAAGTGGGCTAATATAAAGAATCAACACTTTTAAATTAAATTCCAATTAATCATATTTTCCAGCCAAATATATAATATTTTGATGGTGAGTATAAAGTATCTAATGAGAAAAAGCAATAGGAAATAACCCCTAGTTACTAGCTCGATGTGTGTTCCATGTACCTCATATCTCGATGAGAGTTACCATCACAAATATCTGTTCTCGAGCACGATCCAGTAGTAGGGAACATACCCATAACCTTGTGGTCCCCAATCATCATCATCATAGTTTAGTTATAATTGTAAGAATCATCTTTCTATTTGAAACTGAGGCCAAACCCCACAGATTCACTAGCATACTAGTACACTACCAGCCACCTAGAAAATTGGGTTTTCCCGTTGTGCTCAAAAATTTTCCACAAGTCACGAAATATAATTTTACATGAAAATATTATTTCCTCATAAAAAATTCTCCAAACAGTACTCATTTATATCACACAATTCACAATATTATGCTTTTCATTTTAATTGATTTGAAATCCAACTCACACGAAAATAGCCCACAACACTTTTCGCATTTCATTAACACTTCCACAAATCCATTAAATTTTTTAAAAACCATTAAAATATATTAAAACTCTTGTAATATCATTCTAACATGTTTCATAATACCCTATTTCATAACCAAAATCCATTTTTCTCATCACACTCACACAAAACATCCCACATCACTTTCACTTCTCTTACACGCTTTAGTAAATCCTTCAATAATTTTTGAAAAACATTTCCCAGATTGAACACATCACAAAACAACCTCTATCACATTTAAAATGTACAGTTTCAAAATATACACACTCCAAAACATTTTTCCAAAATGGTTTCAACACTTACGTAAATAATTAAATAATTCAAACATTTCATAAAATAATTCCAAAGAGAATAAACATTATTTACTCACAAAACCCATTAAAAAACTATACTTCACGGAAAAACAACACAAAAACACTAGAAATGTAGATTTTTCAGCCCTATTGACATTTATAAAAACACTTTCAAGTGTATTAAAAAACCTTGGATAATACCACGAAAGATACAAATGAAAACAACCATTTTCATAAAATAATCTCATGAAGTATAACAAAGTTTTACACAACATACCTATTCCAAAAACCCATTTAAATGGACCTCATGACACTAAGTCATTATGAAAATATAATTTTCATCCCATTTAAACAACTAATAAATAAATTTCATATTTTATGAAACTACCACAAAAGATACCCCATGTGTTACATTCGAAATGTACAGAGCTTCAACAAAAATGAAATTAAAAAATTAAATGCTTAACCAAATCCCTAAAAAATGGTTTTCACACCACACACAACATATGGGGAGCATGAAAAACTAGTACAACAAGAAAAAAACTCATCCTGGAATGAATAGGCATGAAATCACCTACTGAAAGTGTCGAATCCCTCAATACTTTGTGTGAATCATCAACCACAGTACCTCCGCACCCCGAGGAAGTTAATTCCTACATTATAACACAATATTTTACCAAAAAGACATGAAATCAAACCCTAGGATAGAACCCTAACTTCCAGAAAATATATAAAATAATGAAAAAAGAAGGAAACCCTAAAGGAAAAGGATGAAACCAAGAAAGACTCACTTGCCTTGAAAAATAGTATAGAAAGAAACCCAAATATACAAGTATCTGAATTTAAAAATAGCCAACCATTTAAGTGATATTCGAAAAAGGTCGGAGAGATCATTTAGAAAATTGAATTGGGAGAGAAGAGTGAGAAATGAAGGAGTTATGAAATAATCAATTTATCTATTCAAATATGAGTGATTTGAGCAATTCATGGACTTTTCATCACAATTCGGGATGACACTGAGCTACAATGAGGGAGAGGATAGCATGGGGGTGCATTTTGTATGTCGGCTCGAGGGAGAGTTTGAATCACCGAAAAAAATTTAATATTGAAGGATAAATTATATATTTATAAATTATTTTTAATGCAGGATATGGTCTTTCGGGCAAGCCCAATCCCTTAACTAAAAACCCTTATCCACTATGATTATGCATTCCAAAATGTTCCAAATAATTATGGTGGTGTTAATAGGTCAAGGATGACCTGTAAGAATTGTAATTAATGAAAAATGATGAAAAATGAAAGAGTTATAAAGGAATTAAAATTTATTTTCAAATCGGGAATTGGGCTCACGGTTTGGCCCAATTCATGAAAACTCTCTCATCCCTCCATAAAACCATGGGAAATCCACAACGCAAAGCATGAATGGAGATTAAACGAAATTTTACATCAAAATAAGTCATGTATGTGTCAGTTCTCCAAACCATGAAAAAATTCCGTCTTTGGAATGCCACAACAAGGCTAGATACAAAAACCAAACCCAACCGATAAACCATAATGTACTTCTTTTCCAAGATTCACTCTCAAAGGCCAAAACACCTCTAGTGATAAATTAATCAATGATTACTCTCACAACCAAAACTTACACCACATTCCGGAAATGATCAATCAAATTTACACATTATCCCAAAATAAAACTCCTCAAACACTATTTGAACCAGACTCCAACAATTCACCCAAACAAACAACAATTTCGAACAAGGTTACACTTTCCTTACTTAAACTAATCAATTGTGTGATCTCTAATCCCAATGTTTACTCAAGGAAGATATCGGGAATCTGAATTTTTTCGAATGAGACTTATTAACGCCAAAGTAAGACCATTCTTAAATATGAGTTATTGGTATTATGGGACACAAATAGGATCCCCACCGTAAGAGACAACATATTTTTTTCTGAGACAGAATTAGGACACTAACAGGGGTGGCCTGAGTGGGATCCCAAGTACAAAGGGTAGAATTCCATTCAATGTTTATGAAGGAAAGTACATGAGAATCATAGTGGGTCTCCCCACCATAATAGCCAACCATCTTAACTGATAAGTATAGTCCGACATAGAATGACATAAATAATTTAATGATTTGGGATGGGCGCATAGTTAGTCTGCACCATTTGGGAAATCATGCACTAACTTTATAGATCATTCTTTATGCATAGATTCCTGTCACACGGTCACAAATAATCATGCACAAACTGTGTCCTTATATTTTATATCAAAATTTCTAACCATTATCTAATGACTCAGTGGAAACCATAGGGAGAGGGAATGGCATTAGGTGATGACATGGGTACAAGGACCTACAACAACTTGCCACAAAACAAGAACCACAGAAGAAAGATGCTGACACCAGAGGTTTAAAAACATCCTATCTTTCATACAAAGGATAAGACATTGTACAAGGGTTTAAATGACCCTGGGATTTCCTCTGACTATGATCCAGATTCTCTCTAAGACCTATGACTAGAGCTCAAATGATTGAAGCATCTTCAGCCTCACAGTTAGGCTTTGGAAACCCCCTAAAAGAGAATTCTTCATTCGGTGCCACTAAAAAATACACTCCAATCCCTGGTACGATTTCCAAGACATAACACATTCTATACTCACATTACCCTAAACAGATATTTCTCTAAAACAAGGTCTTGGAAGATTCCCACACATCACACCTTGTTTCATCGGTTGAGAAAGAATAGATTTAATGAACACCTGTACTATCCTTCCTTGAAAATGGAATATGATGAGGTTTTTCCTAGGGAGGAATTATTTCAACATAACAGGGACTCTCAGATGATTGAACTACTTTCACATTTATGGTCAATCGAGCACATGACATCACAAGGGGTCATCGAATTGGTCCATGGTGACTGATATAAACAATTCATGGAGAGGGACCTTATAAAACATCACAAAACAACACACAATTCTAGAAAGTGGACACAATATCCTCTCGTGACCAAATTAAACCCAATGGTAGTTTAACGTGAAATCCTTCTACAAATTGACTATGAAGTAATGATAGGACCTCTTGGACACCATCCAGATACTCATCCATTCTATCTACCCGAGACCACTTCCACTTTCGGCAAATCAGGAAACTTAAGATTATTTTGTCGCATTCAACCTTCCATGATCACTCTCCCACTACAAGAAGATAAAATAACAAAGAATGTAGTGGGTGTAGTCTCAATCTAAAAAACTAAATAAAAATATTCCTTACATTTATCAATTTGAGGATCATCCAACATCAAAACAATTGGGTCTGCACTTCAGTTTTACACTAACCCTTAATGGGGCATACCTTATCCAATTATTAAACCCAAGGACCCAACCAAGATGTTCCATTGTTCAATATATACCACAAACATGATACAAAAACATGAAATAAACCACCCTAAAGGCGTCCCAAATCATTTCTCAGAAGAGACCACTATCTGGCCCTTCCACACACCTTACCGACCAAACAAAAACTCAAACACTAAAAAACAACAAGGGTTCTAAAACTAAAAAAATCCCACAGCATCAACATTTTAAGAAAACACAAAATAAAATACATCCCAAACTATTCATAATGAAATCATGTTTCTCCTTTAAAATCATATTTTGGAAAATAAATGGTTCAGCGGTTAGTGTATCCACCAATGGTACCCCACGGGCCTCAAACATCCTTGTTTCTGTTCCACACCAGGCACCCTCCTCGTATCTATCTCGGAACTCATCCATCCATTCCATAAACCATCCATAATCCCATATAACCCTATGAATATTGTTTCTCATATAAATTTAAATGGTTAAAATAAAAAAATATATCCACTTTTCAATACCAAAATAGTCAAACAATATTCCTTTTTATAAAAACTACTAACAATAAAATGTAACCCAAATAAAATCTTACAATGATTTCCATAATGGAACAATAATTTAAATGAAAACTCACTTTCATGTCATAAAAATTAATTTCAAAACATCTTATCCCATTAAAACACCTCTTAATAATTCAGAATACTCTATTGGAAACATTTTTTTCAAAACGAAGTTTTACAAAATTTTCTACTTTCAATGGTGGTGTAAACACACCAATTTCCATGTCAGAATGATTCTGAAAACATAGATCCAGTATTTAACAATTCAAACCCTTCTATATTTTTTATTATAACATCCCAAAAAAAACTTATTCTTCTTAAAACCATGTCATTTTTGTTTTAAAACCTAACTTCCGAGATTTCAAAACTAAAGGAAACAAGACAATGCATGGGAAAATTAGATTTGGTTGGTGACTTGGACATATGGTTGGAGACCATACTCCAATCACTTCACCATCATATATAGTGTTAAAGTGTAATATATCCTGCTCCACTTGGCTTTCCAGACACTGTGAGCTCACTGAGACCATTAACCCAACAGTCTTTTCATTTCCCCTAATCATCATGAAACAATGAAAACCTAAGGACTCAGAAAAGTCCCGACCTCCCCTAGTGACTTAAATCCCTTCATATGGTGTGTTAATCAGCCACATTACCCATATCCATAATTCCATGTCATGAAAATCCTAACTTCAGACAATCCTGACTATTCCCCAAATAACATTACCCAAAGAGAGCGAACCTCCCCTGATACCATTTTGTCACGAACCGAATCTGGTCTCCATCAAAACTGGCCCCTGACCAAGCCCCCAGGAAGGCCCTAAGGGAGATCCTGATCCCCAACGGTTATCATAAGTACCCAATATTCATAAAATGATGATTGGGAATGATTTACATGTGGTTATAAACATTAAACCACAAACAAACTCAACAAAACAAATCTATATTTATCAACTGAAATTGTCTTTTGAAAAATTTCATAACAGAATTACATTAGATAAATATATGTTTAAATACCATTAAAAAGGTGAGAAATAAAATATGGACAGCCCAAGAACCTCCACATGGCAATAGGTACCTCCCTCAAGCCATCTCTACAACACTGAATCATGAACGACAGGAAAAAACCCAAACTGTTGGCACAATAGTTGTAACCAAACATGCAACAACAAAATAACCAAGTCTATATACACACAATGGTGTAAATAGGTTTTGATATAATTCCTAGTAGGATACAACCACTAAGATATTACTTGAGATAAACATTCAAAGGCAAAAATCATGCATGTTTTCAAAAATATGTAATTTCTAGTTACAATTTCTAAAAGATGCAACTTAAAAAAATTAAGTTTTCACGTGGGATAATTTAAAGAATCAAAACATTTAATATAAAATCCAATGAAACTAAATTTTCCAGCCAAATATATTGTATTCCGACGTTGAGTATAATGGATCAAATGAGAAAATGAAATAGGAAATAACCCCTACGCACTAGCTCATTGCGGGTCCATGGTATCTAGTATCTTGATGAGAGTAACCATAAACAAAATATCCAATATCATGCACGAGACACTAGTACGTAACATACTCATTGTAACACCCCGACCCCAACTACCTAGAGTCGGTGTATTACTTCGTAACATTGGCATGATCACAAAAGATCAAGTCTCGAAAGACCGATTAGTTTAGTAGCCTTGGAAACACTAGATACATTCATAAGTCTTACATTACATCATAAAGTGAAAAACTAATAACAAAGTCTTCATAGTCCACACTCATATCCTCTTTTGACTATCCATGAAGGTCATTCATAAAATACTTCTTCACATCCTGGAAAATATTAAAACATTGAATGGGGTGAGCTCAGATGCTCAGTAAGACCAACAATATTGCGGAAGCATTCATAAATAAACATAAACATTTAAGGCAATGTATGACTAAAACAAAAGCTTTTTAAACTTGAACATCAACATAATATGGCAAAATTATAATGAGATAATGCCATTTACTTCTTCACATGGATATTCTACTGGTCGAATAATCACATGCAATATCAATAACCACTTTCATAATGATAGAATGCATAATGACAAACTATCATAACCACGAAGTCAAGGCCTCATGCCAAGACCACAAATAAGATTTTGTCAAGGCCTCGTGCCAAGACACTAGTTTGTCTCATGAGACCTGCCGATGCATCGAGGAGCTATAGATTGCTCCACCCGTCACATATTAAGTCCAATGCATTCCTCATATGAATAGTTTTTAACATATCATAAACCATAATATAATCGTATCACATAAAAAATGCATAAAGGAAATATAACATTTACACATTTCAATCACAAGATATCAATACAACACGTTGATATAATAAAAACTCTTTAAAACACATTTTCAATACCAAAATAAAAGAAAGTTAAAACTTTGTATTTATTTTTCATTAAGAAAAAGATGGCTAGTAGAGGAAGCTGAAACTCAAATAATGGGCACGGCGGCGGAGAAGTCATTGTCGCCGCATATGTATGGAAAGAAAAACATTCCCTTTTTGTATTTTAGTAAAACGCTTCGTTTAAAAATATTCCTTTTGAATAAACTTAAAATTCAAAGGTGTTTATACACCGTATAAAAGAAAGTTGTGTATAAAACCAAATATGCCTCAATGAAAGGAGATTGAGACGAAGTCATTAAAAAGATAATTTTTAAAATAAAATAGATCTATTATGTGTATTAACTATAGGTACACATAAAGAAAGTAAAAATAAAAAATAGGACATAATAACATCATGACATAATTTGAAAGTAGGAGATTAACCCAAAGAATGGAAGTTGGGTTAAGAATTTCTCTTACCTTGCATCCTGTCCTGACTCGACCGTTCTTTAAACCCCTGAATAATAAACTAGAGTTAATTTATATTTACTTAATAACCTTTTTAATGTTCATTATTCCATTTATATCCCTTATTACCATGTTATTAACATTATGTAATTATTTAAGTGTATAACGGTCATTTTGTCGATCTTAGGTACTTGAGTCAAAAATAAAATTCTTTTAATTACAAGTTGTTCATGTGGTGATATATCCATTATATCCAGAATTATGTTCATGATGTAGATATAATATATATCATATATATCCAGTATATACATGTATTTATAATATTACATAACATTTAGAGGTAAGAAATGAAATTCACCGTTCATGGAGACGGTAAGCCGCACGTACGCATGAACGCTACTTTCATTTCTATTTCGTATTTAATGTAATGAAATCATAATAATATAAAGGTATAATATAGTTCCAGTATAATATCATATATAATATCATTTACTCCATCCTTTATACATCCCACATATGGCATTAACGATTCACATCACTTTGAGGGGGCGGTAGTCCGCACTTCCTAAAATGAAATTATCGCGTTTACCCATAATGGAAATCATAAGGTATTCCATAAATGAGAAATACAGAAGAATAAGTAAAACAAAAACATATTATATATCCTATATAAATATAGCGACATCTTAATGGCCACCTTTTAAGGTGTTATATGAGTGTTGAACAATCATCGTTTCGTGAGGCTGAAATTCTCCATCCACAGAAACTGTATGTTCTTTAACCATTAGATGTAGGTGTGTGTAAGTGTAGCTCGAATACTTCTTATAACAACATCCTAGTATATTGAGGATACTTGTGTTGTTACAAAATAAATTAATAAAGAAAGTTTAGGGGGTTGGAGAAGAAAAAACTAACAACATTAGAGAAGACATTACCTCAAAATCGGGTAACTCTTTTTGATTTGAGACAAAGGATTCCTTGGGAAGAGTTCTGCCCAAAGTCAGTCTTCTAGGAGTAAGAGGGGGACGTTGGGAGTGTATTTGGGCAGAGTTCGGCCGATCCAAATGGTTTGAAAGTGTGAATGAGGTGGTAAATGTGGGGGCCTTTAATAAGAGGAGAGGAGGGTCACTCTTGGAAAGTAAGGAAATTTTACATTATTATACAATTATTTTCGGATTATAAAGGTCCCACACATATATAATTAGTGTCTAAGGTGATAAGGGTTCGAAATCTACCCATCCAATAGTATTTGGACAAGTTTAAGGCTTGGATTGTACATTATCTTTTCATTTTATTAAAATCGTTAAATAATGAGGCCATCGCTGCATCATAATGATGTCATAAATAATTTAATTTATTTAATGTCTAAAAATTATAAAAAAACTACTATGTTGTAGGAAATATTTTTATCTTTCCAATGACTATTTATAGTCAGAAATATAACTTGTATAACACCATAGAAATTTTTTTTACTAAAACATTTCATGTTTGTGTCATTTTTTACTTTAACATTAAATAAAAGGTATTTATGTCATTTTCTAACTAAAGTGGCTCCATGGGGTCCCCAAGTTGACCCATGGATTTTCTTGGTCGGCCATGGAACATCCAATTAGGGTAGGAAATGTGTCAATCTCATATAATATTATTAAAACATTATTTCTACCTTAAACTACACTAATTACCTCTAATCGCGATTAAGAACTTAAAAGTTACTATTCACCAAAAATTATTTTAATCTCATTGAACCAAATTTTACTTCATAATGACAACCATGTATGTTGGATTTTTGAAATTCAAATCACAGAAGTTGTAATGTTTCATTTAAACCAAAAATCAGTTATTTAACTACCACTTAGTGGTTTCACTATTCATCAAAAATTGAAGTTTTTTAGAACAATGCCAAAATTACACCCTAAGCTATAATTGATATTCCAAATTCAAAAATGATGTCTATTTTAAAAAATTCCAAACATATAAGTTGCATTAATTAATTTTATAATTAATTCCCTCTGTCACAACAAATATCGTGTTTTTAAGAAACAATTTATATCAAAAGATTGGCAATTGTTTACGTCCAATTTCAATGTTAAATTAATTATAATGACCACCATTGGATAAAATGGTAAAAATATATTCTAATTATACTTTAAAACCAAAATATAGTATAATTTATCACTATAATTTATTTTTATTAAAAAAAGTTGTTTTTAAGTATTTTTCACTATTTATAAAAAATTAGAAGTTCTCAGAAAAATACCAAAAATTCAACATAGGCTAATTTCGATATTCCGAATCCAAAAATGAAGTCCATTTTAAAATATTAAATTTCTATAATTTTATAAAGTGGTTATTACTATTCATAACGGCTACTTTGATTAGTCGCAGTGTTTTAGAACTCGAAGTTGCGTACAATGCAAGCTATTTCATTATTGAATGAGAAGCGTATTATGGAAGCTCGGGGTGTTACATTCTCCTCTCCTTCAATAAATTGTGTCCTCGCAATTTGAAAGTTTTCTTGGAAAATAAAAGGTTGAAAATAGAAAATACCTTTGTGGAAAACCCACATCAGAAATAAGATTAATAAAATATAGCCTTAATAAGAGGGAAAGGGAAATGAAAAAGTCACCACCCAATTATGATCTCAATTAGGAGAACATTGGTGGCAATTAGAGACATATAATTAGAGGAAAGACATAAATATTTGTAGGGTGTTATTGAGGTCATCAATCACAATCAACTGTCAAATTGAGGGCCTCAAAGCCTTCAATCTATGTTGATTTAAAATATCATCAGTTCAACAAGACATAAGGTATTAGGATAACACATTTTTTTGTTTTAATATCCCTTTACTAAAGTTTAAGAATTAATTTATTCATTGAATAAGGGATAGGTATATATATATTTATGCTTGACAATTAGAGTTTCAACCTTCAACTCATCTTTCACTCAAAAAGATAATAGAACTCAATAATATTATACTTATCCTAATTGTATAATGTTCCAAATGTGAACACATACTATTTATATTAGTAAAATTATTTTGTAATAACCAGGGACTTCCTGTAGGCTAGTGGTAGGAAATAAAGGCCTATCGCACTATTATTGTGGGTTCGATTCCTGCAGCTTTGTCCGACGTGACGGGTTATGCCCCACCCTGCAGGTTGTCCTTTTCCTAAAACTATAGTAGTATAATATTCCAAAAATAATCTTCATAAATTTTTTATCCTTTAACAATACTATCCAAAGATCAACTTAATCCACTCCAACCTTTATAGTTATCCAAAATACCTCCGTCCAGACTTTTTCTAAAAGGTCTCTATATTCCAAAATCAATTGTAACATCAAATTCCCAAAACAAAGTAAAGATTCTCTTATTGTCACATACTAAAAATATGATTACCTTCATCATATTAAAACCTTACTAAAACAACAAGTAATGTAGTACAATCCTTATATATATAACATTATTCTAATAACCAGAATATAATACATGAGTCCAAAATCACCAATACATTAATTATTCAACTTCAACTGTAGTAACAGCATAAGCTTGGCCTTGATCCCTTGGCCTTTTCTGAGATATGTTTTCCTGACGCTTAGGACATTCATTTGCATAATGCCCCATTTCCATACAATTGAAACATTCAAAATTGATATCCTTTTTCTTTCCCTTACAATCATGAGCCTGGTGACCTTTTTCTCCACATTTGTAACAAACTCCCATTCCTTTTAGGCAAGTACCAGGGTGATTATTCCCACAATTATCACACAATGGAAAATACTTCTTTCCCTTTTTCCCTTTATCTGTCTCTTGTTCCACCGTTCTCTTCTTCTCTTGCTTTACATTGTTGTGATAAGACTTAGAGAATTCCTTTTCTGTCTTGATAGCACATGAGACAATATCTTCGTATGTAGAGAAAGATTGTGATACTAAAGCTCTACGGAGAAATGGTTTTAACCCACCAAAGAAACGATCAATCTTACCTCTTGGGTTACATATATAATCTGCAGCATACCTCGCCAACCCTGTAAAGTTGGCCTCATACTTTGCGACATTCTCATCCTCCTTTTGTCTCAGACTCAGAAATTGCCTTTCCATATCTGCTCGATGGTCATGAGGAAAGTATTTTTCTAAGAAAAGCTCTTTGAAATCCCTCCATTCCATATTCGATATGTCATCATCTTCCATTGTATTTTGAATCAATGACCACCATTGATCGGCATCTCCAGTGAGGCGGTAAACTGCCATGATAACCTTCTCCCATTCGCTTCTCCCCAAGGCGTGGAATATTTTCTCTAAGGAGTTTATCCATTGCTAAGATACTAATGGATTTTTACCCCCATTAAATGTTGGTTGTTGTTGCCTCATGAAGCGATCTAACATTGATCCTCCGTGTTGCGGATCAGGGTGCTCCAAACGAGTAAGGTTATTATTCATAAGCTGAGTGAGTTGTCCCAGTATGGTAATAAGTTGATCAGCACCAGTTGTATCTCCAGATCCACAATAATTATCTTGAGCAGGAGGGTAATCCCTACACGGAGTGCGTGCATTGATACGGTTTCCATTCCTTCCACTAGGCGCCATTTCTAAACAATGGCATAAACTACATTAGTTTATGAATTAAAATAGATAATTCCATATTTGTAAAACACTTTACATAAATTGAACTATTTATGGATATAATCCATAATCATAAAAAGGAATGTTTTCTTTGTGGAAGTATATAATCATAACACTTCATAGTGGTTTGTAAAGAAAATGAGAATTATCCTAAGCATATCCCCCGGGAGTGTCGTAACCAAGAGTGAAGCAAGGCCCATTGTCGTGCACCAGTTCCCATTCGAGTCTAGCTCAAAGCGGTGTTTTCGGGTTTTAACCCTAGGTACATCTATGCTAGAGCCGCCTCTACCTGCTTGTATCCAGACAGGGATTTATTTCTCGGAAAACTCACAAAATCTCTATAATACCAAAATTCTAGGAAGTTATTCTATACTAATCCTTAAAGTCTATCTTCGGGCTATGTGTTCTAATCAGAGTTTATCTAAATCTAGCTTCCAAGGTTAGTACTAAACTGCCTCTGATACCAACTGTAACGCCCTGACCCCAGCTACCCAGAGTCGGTGCATTACTTCGTAACATTGGCATGATCACAAAAGATAAAGTCTCGAAAGACCGATTAGTTTAGTAGCCTTGGAAACACTAGATACATTCATAAGTCTTACATTAAATCATAAAGTGAAAAACTAATAACAATGTCTTCATAGTCCACACTCATATCCTCTTCTAACTATCCCTGTAGGTCATTCATAAAATACTTCTTCACATCCTGGAAAATATTAAAACATTGAAAGGGGTGAGCTCAGATGCTCAGTAAGGATAACAATATTGCGGAAGATTTCATAAATAAACATAAACATTTAAGGAAATGTATGACTAAAACAAAAGCCTTTTAAACTTGAACATAAACATAATATGGAAAAAGTAAAATGAGATAATTCCATTTATTTCTTCACATGGATATTCTAGTGGTCGAATAATCACATGCAATATCAATAACCACTTTCATAATGATAGAATGCATAATGTCAGACTATCATAACCACGTATTCAAGGCCTCGTGCCAAGACCACAAATAAGATTTTGTCAAGGCCTCGTGCCAAGACACTAGCATGTCTCATGAGACCTGCCGATGCATCCATGAGCTATAGCGGGCTCCACCCGTCACTTATTAAGTCCAATGCATTCCTCATATGAATAGTTTTTAACATATCATAAACCATAACATAATCATATCACATAAAACATGCATAAAGGAAATATAACATTACCACATTTCAATCACAAGATATCAATACAACACGTTGATATAATAAAAACTCTTTAAAACCCATTTTCAATACAAAAACAAAAGAAATCAAAAACTTTGTATTTATTTTTCATTAAAAAAAGATGCCTTGTAGAGGAAGCCGAAACTCAAATAATGGTCACGATGGCGGAGAATTCGTTGTCCCCGCATATGTATGGAAAGAAAAACATTCCCTTTTTGTTGTTTAGTAAAACGCTTCGTATAAAAAGATTCCTTTTTAATAAACTTAAAAGTCAAAGGGGTTTATACACCGTATAAAAGAAAGTTGTGTATAAAACCATATATGCCTCAATGAAAGGAGATTGAGAAGAAGTTCATAAAAAGATCATTTTTAAAATAAAATAGATCTATTATGTGTATTCACTATAGGTACACATAAAGAAAGTAAAAATACAAAATAGGACATAATAACATCATGACATAATTTGAAAGTAGGATATTAACCCAAAGAATGGAAGTTGGGTTAAGAAGTTTCCTTACCTTGCGTCATGTCCTGACTCGACCGTTCTTTAACCTCCTGAATAATAAACTAGAGTTAATTTCTATTTACTTAAGAACCTTTTTCATATTCATTACTCCTTTTATGTCCCTTACTACCATGTAATGAACATTATGTAATTAGTAATGTTTATAACAGTCATTTTGTCGATCTTAGGTACTTGAGTCAAAAATAAAATTCTTACAATTACAAGTTGTTCATGTGGTGATATATTCATTATATCCAGAATTATGTTCATGATGTAGATATCATATATATCATATATATCCAGTATATACATGTATTTATAATATTACATAACATTTAGAGGTATGAAATGAAATTCACCTTTCATGGAGACAGTAAGCCGTTCGTACGCATGAACACTACTTTCATTTCTATTTCGTATTTAATGGAATGAAATCATAATTATATAAATGTATAATATAGTTCCAGTATAATATCATATATAATATCATTTACTCCATCCTTTATACATCCCAAATATGGCATTAACGATTCACATCACTTTGAGGGGGCGGAAGTCCGCACTTCCTAAAATGAAATTATCGCGTTTACCCATAATGGAAATCATAAGGTATTCCATAAATGAGAAATACAGAAGCATAAGTAAAACATAAACATATTATATATCCTATATAAATATAGTGACATCTTAATGGACACCTTTGAAGGTTTTATATGACTGTTGAACAATCATCGTTTCGTGAGGCAGAAATTCACCAACCACAGAAACCGTATGTTCTTTAACCATTAGATATAGGTGTGTGTAAGTGTAGCTCGAATGCATCTTATAACAACATCCTAGTATATTGAGGATACTTCTGTTTTTACAAAAGAAATGAATAAAGAGAGTTTAGGGGGTTGGAGAATAAAAACAAAACAACATTAGAGAAGACATTACCTCAAAATCGGGTAACTCTTTTTGATTTGAGCCAAAGGCTTCCTTGGGAAGAGTTCTGCCCAAAATGAGGCTTCTAGGAGTAAGAGGGGGAAGTTGGGAGAGTATTTGGGCAGAGGTTGGCCTAGCCAAATGGTTTGAATGTGTGAATGAGGTGGTAGAGTTGGGGGCCTTTTATAAGAGGAGAGGAGGGGCACTCTTGGAAAGTAAAGAATGTTTACATTATTATACAATGTTTTTCGGATTATAAAGGTCCCACACATATATAATTAGGGGATAAGGTGATAAGGGTTCGAAATATACACATCCCATAGTCTTTTTACAAGTGTAAGCCTTGTATTTTACATTATCTTTTCATTTTATTAAAATCGTTAAATAATGAGGTCATCGCTGCATCATAATGATGTCATAAATAATTTAAAGTATTTAGGGTCTAAAAATTATAAAAAAATACTATATTGTAGGAAATATTTTTAGATTTCTAATGACTATTTATAGTAAAAAATATGACTTGTATAAACCCATGTAAAAATTGTTTTAGTAAAACATTTCATGTTTGTGTCATTTTTTACTTTAACATTAAATAAAAGGTATTTATGTCATTTTCTAACTAAAGTGGCTCCATGGGGTCCCCAAGTTGACCCATGGATTGTCTTGGTCGGCCATGGCACATCCAATGAGGGTAGGACATGTGTCAAGCTCATCTCATATTATTAAAACATTATTTTTACCTTAAACTACACTAATTACCTCTAATCACGATTAAGAACTTAAAAGTTACTATTCACCAAAAATTATTTTAATCTCATTGAACCACATTTTACTTATTAATGACAACCATGTATGTCGGATTTTTGAAAATCAAATCACAGAAGTGGTAATATTTCATTTAAACGAAAAATCAGTTATTTAACTACCACTTAGTGGTTTCACTATTCATCAAAAATTGAAGTTTTTCAGAACAATGCCAAAATTTCACCCTAAGCTATATTGATATTCCGAATTCAAAAATTATGTCTATTTTATAAAATTACAAACATATAAGTTTCATTAATTAATTTTATAATTAATTCCCGCTGTCACAACAAATAGCGTGTTTTTAAGAAACAATTTATAACAAAAGATTGGCAATTGTTTATGTCCAATTTCAATGTTAAATTAATTATAATGACCACCATTGGATAAAATGGTAAAAATATATTCTAATTATACTTTAAAACCAAAAAATAGTATAATTTATCACTATAAATTATTTTGATTAAAAAAAGTTGTTTTTAAGTATTTTTCACTACTCATAAAAAATTAGAATTTCTCAGAAAAATACCAAAAATTCAACATAGGCTAATTTCGATATTCCGAATCCAAAAATGAAGTCCATTTTGAAATATAAAATTTCTATAATTTTAAAAAGCGGTTATTACTATTCATAACTACTACTTTGATTAGTCGTGGTGTTTTAGAACTCGAAGTTGCGTACAATGCAAGCTATTGCATTATTGAATGAGAAGCGTATTGTGGAAGCTCGGGGTGTTACACTCATAACCTAGTCATCCCAAATTATCATCATCTTTGTTTAGTTATGGTTGTAATAATCAATATTATTATGTAAAACTGAGGCCAAGCCCCATGGATTCACTAGAATACTAGAACACATCCACCCACCTAGATACCCGAGTTTTCCTTTTGTTCTCAATCAAGGTCAACAAGCCAAGAAATATACTTTGCAGTTGAAAATATCATTTCCTCATCAATAAATCACCAAAAATCCCCATGTATACCACAAAAGTCACAAAAGTTTACTTTTCATTCAATTTGATTTGAAATATGGCTCGCACCAAAATAGCCCACAACACATTTCACATTTCATTAACACTTCCCCAAATATATTAAACAATTTTATATAACCCCTACAATATTTTACAACTAACATAACATCCCACTCATAAGTCATATAATACCATTTTTCATATCAAAAATCAATTTTTCATATCACACTCACACAAAACATCCCACATCACTTTCACTTCTCTTACACACTTTAGTAAATCCTTTAAACATTTTTGTAAAACATTTTCAAGATGGAACACATCACAGAACCACCCCTCTCGGATTTAAAATTTACCATTTCAGAATATAAACACTCCAAAACATTTTTCGAATATATTTTCACCACTTACATAAATCATTAAATCATTCAAATCTATCATAAAACAATTCCAAATAGTATACCCAATCTTTGCTCGTAAAACCCATTTCAAAACCATATTTCAAGGACAAAACAACACCAAAACACTACCAATGTAGAATTGGAAGCTCTAGAGACATTTATGAAACCACTTTCAAGTGTTATAAATTCACAATGTATAATACCACAAAATATACCAATAAAAACATCCATTTTTATAAAAATCTCTCAAGAAGTATAACACGGTTTTACATAATAAAACTATTCCAAAAACTGCCTTCCAAGTCCCACATGACTCTACAAAATTAAAAAAAATTGATTTTCCATCACTTTTCAAAATCTAATAAATCAATTGGATAATTTTTAAAACTACCAAAAATGATACCACATGTGTTGCATTTGAAAAGTTCACAACGTCTACAAAATTGAAATTATAAAATTAAATACATAACCAAATTTATAATAAATTGATTTCACACTACACACAGCATATGGGGAACATGAAAAACTAGTGAAACAATCCAAATAACTCATCATGGAATGGTTAACCCTGGAATCACCTACGAAAGTGTCGAATCCATCTAAAATAGGTACGAAACATCAACCGCACCACCGCCACACCACAAGGAAGATAATCCCATCCCTATGCCACAATATATGAAATCAAATAAACCAAATCCAATCCTTGGTTCAAACCCTAACTTCTAGAAATTTTAGAACATAATGAAAGGGGGAGGAAATCCTAATGGAAAAGGAAGACACCAAGAAGGAATCACTTACCTTGAAAAATCTTGAAAAAATCAACGCAAATACGCCATTTTTTGAATTTTCAAACTACCTACCATTAAAGGGAAATTTTATCAAGGTTAAAGTGATCATTTAGAATCTATAATGGGAGAAAAGAGTGAGAAATGAAGGAGTTATGAAATAATCAATTTACCACTTCAAATCAGGATGATTTAAGAAATTTAGATATGTTTTGTCCCAATTTGTCATGATACCGAACTCCAATGAGAGAGAGGAGATCGTGGGGGTGCGCCTTGGGTTTGTGGTGTCAAGGGATATCTTGAATCACAAAACATATTTAAATATTGAAGGAGATATTAAATAATTATAAAATATTTTTAATTCAGGAAATGGGCTTTCAGCCAGGCCCAAACCCTTAAATGAAAACCAATATCCACCATGATTATGGATTATTCAATGGTCCAAATTAACATGGTGGTTTTAATAGGTCATGGAAATACAATTAGGAATGGGAATGGATGAAAAATGTTGAAAAATGAAAGATTTATAATGGAAATATAATGTATTTTTAAATCTAGAATTGGGCTCCCAGTATGGTCTACTTAATGAAAACTCACCCATTCCTCCATAAAAGCTTATGAAACAACCCAAACTAATCATGAATGAAAATTAAATGAAATTTAACTTTAAAATAAGTCATGTATGTGAAAATAATCATAATAGAGAGATATTGTAGGGAAATAAGAGAGGATAATATGAATGGATATAATAAGATATTAAATGCTTGATGTTGAGAAGAATAAACCCCAAATTAATGTTAGAAGATAAGTTTAGATCGTCCCATGCACACCATGGTTAAAATGAATATGTGTTATAGAAAAGGTTCCCTAGAGGAAAATATAAAGTGTGAAAATAGATATTTTATGCATTTAATGAACTTTGGGATAACCATATGGTTTGGCGACATGTTAGTCAAACCATGCAACAATCGTACAAGATCCACTACCAAGAACAATACACTTCAAACGGTTCTCTTGTGACACTGCATGGTTGAACTAATCATGTGAAAAAAGTGAAAAAATATACCTAAAAATTGTTGATACATGAATCACATTTTTTACACGGTTTAACATATTGTGCACAAAGCATGCACCACAACCCATACACCCTATGAGTGTCACATGGTTTTATATAGTCATCTCATAGTTTTTACATAACCATGTGATACCACTATAGACAAACACTATAATATAAAAAAACTACGAGGAATGTATATATGAAAAGGAAGTCTCACAATTTCCCCTAAAACATGTTGGAAAATTATGAACATCGTAAAACATTATAGATTTCTCATGGTCCATAATGAAATAACATAGAAACATAAATTAAAAAATTATAGAATAAAATAATATAAAATAAATAGGTAATAGTAACATGTGGGTGTCACAATTCTCCCCCAACATGACATATTTTTTCACCAAAAATTATATCGTTAAATAAGGGTAGTGAAAGAATGAGGAAATTGAAACACTCCTATATAAAAAGTTGCAAGATCAGTGACAACTAAAAATGTTACAATAATTTTAACTCATCATACAATTTTTATTCTAAAAAATACCCACTAAAAAACAAATACTCAGTCAATTAACCATAGATCTAATAAAACCACAATAAACATTACTAGATTCAATAAAAATTCTACCACAATCTCATAACATGGATATATAAACACGGGGATACTGAATAGTGTCTCCATAATTTTTATAATTAGTCTAGGAGGTGAAAAACAACTAAACAATCCAACAATGGGCATGTCACAAAGAAAACTATGATTCCATAAATACACAATTATTACCTATGAATTACATGATCCATTTATACACACATGAAATCACAATTCCAAAAAGGAATGTATTTTACATGAAAAACATTGAAGATCCCAATTCTAATGAACACTAAAGATTACAATATTGAGTTCTAAAAAATGAACCACACAATAAAATAAAAAACAAACAACGGTTGCAAGAATATTTTACAAAAACCACCATGTCTCAAAAAATTTAAATAATGAAGTAAAGAAGGAAATTTATCATGTAGATAAATGATATGGGCCCTAAAAATGGATCACATACCAGATTAATGGGTTATATATGGCCTTATAACTATGTTTCCTTCTAATGATAAACCCAGAATTATCTAAAATGAAATTAGCCATTGTGTAATCTATATTTGTTTCATTTATTACTAGTCACCCAAATCATATAACCCAATTTCATCCCATTTTCAAACAATATGATATACCCAATACCAGGGTCTCAAAAAATTCCATCATCACCAAAATATCTACACAATTCATAAAAACATGATAAATGACCATCTCAAACACACATATCTCAAAAAGTGAAAAGAAAAATTACCAAATGGATATCAAAAACTAAAATACACCTCAAAGACAAAAGGATATATACTCATTGAGATTTAATCCTCCAAACTAAACAACATAAAATAACTGAAGGAGTATTTTCTCAACAAAATGGATCACAATCATTTTCTTTAATCATATAAATAGTGATTTACACTAGAAACTACTCTTGGAGTCTTTGTTAGAGAAAAGAACAAGGGAAGAACTCCCCCTAAATATAAACACTTTACATTTACCAAATATCCTTCTAGTATAGACACTTTATATAAAATTAAATGTATGCCCAAATCGTCATTGTTTACCAAATCACATAAAATGGTCCCAACCCACGTGAAGGGAAAAATCGAACAATGGAAAATAATAAATGAAATTCCCATGTAAAAAAATCATTTCTTAAAAAACCATTATATTCCAAATTGAAAAATGATATATTTTCCAAATATTCATTTTCCTTTAAAAACACCCAACAATTTTGAAAACATCTAACATTATTGAAAATCTAAATTCCCAAGTGAGTTCTATGACATTATTACCTAGTATTTAAAATGATTATTTCCTTTCCAAAATTATGAATTCACCCAATATTCTAAAATAACATTCACTAAATATATTCAAAAACACTTTTGAATCATTTTTATGAACACCTTAAAGAGATAAAATTTTATTCAAAATAAAAATCAAACTGGTTTTCAAAAAAAAACCATTCTACATAAAAAACAATCAAATTTGAAGAAAAAAAAAATCACCCAATTGAAATTTCAGAAAACCAATTACACATTATAAACAATCCCATTGTCTTTATTTACATGAATATATAGTTTGAAAAAATCTAAACCCATTTTTATAAACAATACAGAGAGATATATTTAAAACTATAATTATTATCCACAAAATCCACATTCATCACGATGACCCCATTTAAAATAGAAATCAAACCCGAAGGAGAAAAACTAAAATATAAAAAAATATATGATATACATGGTTAACATATCAAAAACTACCTTGACTCAACCCCCATCACTAGTTATTTTTCATGGGTGGTTAAAACACACAAAACAAGAAGTGAAATTATGACTTCCTCGACCACATGGTTCAATGGGATATAGTCCAGTCATATAATAATCCTTATAATATATTCAAGATTGGTTGTTTGGATTCTATCATGTTTATCCTTCCATTTAGACGAACCTCGGGCCTCTGAAAAAATTTCATTCCACATCCAAAAATCTAATCTAACCCCTGTGGAAAATAACATCATTCAAATGATGATCAATACATGAAAAATGGTAAATAAAAAAATATCCAAATTCAAAATCCAACACCAATTTCCCATGGTAACATGAGCATCATCATAAATAATGGGGATCAAGAACCCACTCATGACTAACCACCTATGTCATTAAAATATTCCTAACTTAATAATTCCAAACTAAACTTAATTACATGTGATTTACTCAAGAACTAATGTCCATACTAAGAAACCTAGGATTTCACGCTATTAAAATTGATTCAGTTTTGGGTGACATCTGAATTTCCAGCCGAGTCAACTTTCCATTGGAGAATAGAGAATTCCTAATAACAATGGGATGGAAACTAGTTCCTCGGTCCGAATAATTCTCTTTAATATTAATTTCACCCTAAAAATCAATATAAAATAAATAAAAATTGTAAATAATTAAAAGTCCATCCTATCCTAGAACAACTAATAAACATCTATACAAGTAAAAAAACTATAAATAAATAAATGTGGAAGAAGATATAAAAACATCATTGGAAAATGGATAGTACTTCTCAAAATAAAATCATGGGAGTACACAAGCCTAATACCTTCAACTCACAACGAGTGATCCCTGGTAGATTATTACATCCCACTATCATATCCAAGGATGAACCCAAACTAGAGAACTAAAATAAAACATGTTACCATAACATATGAAATATATATATATATATATATGCATGATATAAATATTCAAGTAGGTTTCCACTCATATATACGATTAAATACCCTGATTAATTTTTTTCCTAATGTTCTAGTTTTTTAAATTAAGTCATAATATATTATTTATCATAATATTTATAAACCAAATCAAATAAATATTCCACTTACAGATATTTAAAACAATCACCCTTTATATAAAAAAACTATGTATGGTTGAACATTTACATATTTACTTTCACACCATGTAATGAGGGTATTTAAGATCTATGAAATCAAGAACAAATAAAAATTAAATATTCCTTTGATAATTTCATAAAAACTCTGTATCACAAGTAGCCCCAATGAAACCCCATTTTTTAAAACTCATTTAAGACATAACCCAATAATTTTTTCATTTTTGAAAACTCACTTTCAATCCATTTTAAAGGAACTAAATTTAATATATATCAAAAACAATAAATGGTATTCCTAAATTAAACATAGAAATATAATCATCAAGGAATATTTATCAATGAAGCCATCCAATAAATGATAGTAATAAACATATAAACTAGGGGAATGCAATAAAACAATAAAATAAAACCCTCTGATGTGTCATGAGAAGGACCTAACATGATAGAGAGAATCGCAAGGTTCTAGTAACACATATATAATGTGAAAATAATCTTCCTAGGAAAACACTAATGAACCTGTAGACATCCATTGCAGTCTCCTTGGATGTTCTATAAATAGATAGACTTGAAGCTTATTCTATTAATATGATTCAAAATGGTTGTTAGATTGTATAACTTGATATCCACTTAACCAAACTGTTGGGGTATAGATAGGGAAACATTATCTAGATTGGAAATTATTTTAAACTAAGTATTTATCTCAAACATTTGTCCACAAATCTTCCACGTACTTCCATTAAAATTCATATAGAGTTGATAAAAAATAAATCATCACATATATCAAATATAACACTTTTTTAAAAAATAAACCCTGACCTCATACACACTCACAATAAATATTACGAATCATATATTTATATTCATAAGAATCACACAAATATGCATCAATATTGTTGACTATCATGTCCCAAGATCACAAAATTCCATATGAATAACAATATCCAAAATGGGCTCAAAGAGGGTGTCATACTTTTTGGAAACCACATTGATTAATATGCCAACCCTGATTTCATAAAGGGCATGGGAAGCCAATCCATTTCAAACATGCGAAAAGAAGATTCTCAAAGTTATTCTAAAATCCATTTATCAATCCACAATTTTAAGGATAATATTGAAATCAAAATATTTAAAAAAAATTACATTTTTAATGTCTCACCCCTTTTATGGGATGTAAAATAATGCTAATCACCTTTCTCACAAAACCTCACCTACCATTTCAAAATAATTTAAATCTAATAAGTGAACTCATTATCTTAAATTTATGTAAAATTAAATAATTTCAACTACAATCTTCTTAAAAACATTCCATTAAAACAATAAACACAATAATTTAATACAAAACCAATGTTAAAAAACCCTATAAAACAATTAATTTCCTTTTTAAAATTCCTCTAATTCAATTTTAGAAAACTATTAGATTGAATCATGGGTTCATCCCAATACATTAATCCAATTTCAGGGTTTCTAAATCAAAAAATGGTTCGTTGTATAAATAAAATTATATAAGAATCAATTTATAAAACTTGAACCATTTTAAAGGATCCACTCGGGAAGATTCACGAGTTCATTGTATGCAACATGTCCATGCCATGTGGAAAATCCATTATAAAATAATCCATACTGTACTATGGAAATATAAAATTATTCCAAAATCATAATAATCATTTCAAAAAATATAAGAAATTTTTAACATGCATTATAAGTGAATTCAATAACGACAACTAACATGTTTCAATGGGAACCATCTAGAACATAACTACTTTATTCTAGAATGCACTACTCAACCGTGAAATGACATTCTCAACTATATAAATTCAAAATAATTATCATTAGAACCTCAGAAATACAAATTATGATCCTAAAAGATGTTATAATTCCTAAGAATAATTAAATCTAAGATATATTGAAAGAGAATAATAAAGGATATGAAAAGTGGTGAGAAAGAGTTCTTACCTACTTGAAATCGAGAAAAACAAGGAACAATATTTATTTAAGAAGATGAGTTTTTATCCTACCATGAAATTATTACATTGAAAAAATATGAGGAAGTGAAATGTTTTCCCAACACAAAAATCCTAAGGGGGGAGTATTGGCATTTTTCATTTTATGTAAAATCTTGGTAGCCACATAGTTTTCCAAACCATCATCCTACTATGCACGAGTAACGTCCTAGAATAAAACACATAACACGGTTCTCCTAGTAACCCCAAGTGGTTTACATAACTATAAACTAACCATTCCAACTGGAAATCTAAAATTATAGACCCACTATAAAAACTATTTGTGTTGTTTATCTAACAGTGTGTAGGTCATGCTGAAATGCACATATGCACCCACAGAGTCACACAATATCCACTAGTCCCAAAATGTTTTAGGACTAACAATGTGATAATCATTCAGGACTGCCATTCACGATAACAATACAACTGAAAAGGTCTCTATGTGGAGGTAGTAGTGTGGTTTGCCCTAAATCGTACAAGAAAACCATATACAAATGAAAAAATATAGATTTCTCAATTTTCGACCTAAACCATCTTGGATGGTCATGTTACAAAAATATATAATCAAATAATTTAAAATAAAGGGTAATATTTCCTTGTGGTTATCACATTCATTGTGTTTTGAACATTCCAATTTTGTTGATGTATATACTTGTGAACACACAAATTAGGATCACACATTGATTTGTGAAGATGTTAATTGGATTCACAAATTGAGTTGTGAACATACCAATTAAGTTCACTCATAGAATCATTATATAATGAGATATAAAAAATACTTAATTAATTGGACTGATATGTTTGACCCACCCATCATCTAATTATAAAATTCAATATGTTACCCATATTAAGTTAAAAACATTCATAATTACATCATAAATGTATTAATCAATTCGAAAGAAAATAGTTTCATTAAAGCATCCACAATAAGTTATCATAATTATTACAATTAAAAAAAGTATATTGTATCACTAAATCATATAAATTTTGAAACATATGAAAAATTAATGTTTTTTGAAATAGATGACAAGAAATATACAAAACCATTAGTAAAATTTCATCCAAAATGTAGAAAAAATATTATTTACTTATGATAAAATTTATAAAAAATATAACATTTTAAAAAAAATGTAGAATTAGATTTTTCTTTTTAAAACAATGAAAACATGTATATGATTACTCATTAAAAATGTATAAAAAAATTCTAGAATAAATTCATGTTGAATGAATTAAAAATGAATATTATTTTCACACTTTTCTAAATAGAATTGATGTCATTAAGCATTCACATGTGTGGTAACCGTTATCAATATTACATTGAAAAGTAAAATAACGATAAAATAATGTTATGTAATCATTGAATAAAATAAAAGTACATATATAATAACATATAAATAATATGGTAAGGGAGTATAAATATCTGTGACTGAAAGTAAGAGGTAGGGTTGGTATCACATGAAATTATTCTTGTAGATGAATTTTTCACCAAGTGGAGATAACATTACACGAATAAATTTAAAACACTAAAATAACCATAGTTGAATTATATATATGTGGTATTATATATAAATAACACACATTTTAGCTTAATGGAATTTTAAACATTAGCATTCTTTATTCTAAATAGATAATATAAAATAAACTCTTTTGGAATTAGTAACATTTGAATCAAGATACATTAATGGAAATATCAATACATTGGTTTTTAAATCCCATTAATTAAATTAATATTTTAGTATAATACATTTATAGGGTACTATATACACCAAAAAATGAAAATAGCTGGGGAATATAGAACATGTCTCAATGAGGGAATATCTTGAAGAGAAAACCCATAACATTACTCCATACATCCATGAATGATATTTAACCCCAATATAAAGAAAATAAACATATTAATTTCTTATTTATGTCCAATATTATTATTTAATACATTTCATAATATTTAATAACTATATATTACTTATTTATTAATTAATTCAAAAATCTGATCTGTGTAATTTTGATAATTTTATATGAGTTTCACATTGAAGAAATCTAACTCATTCATTAATTCCATGTTAATCATTCCCATAGTATTAAATATAGTTGAATAATATTTTTTTTATGGTTTATTCAGTTCCATTTCCAATTTATAGAAGATTTGGGTATGGTCTGTGTGAACAGAATCCGTGATGAGCATGTTTCGAGTAAATTAATGCGAACATCCTGTTAATTTATAGTGTTAATTCATTTTTTACATCAAATTTCAAAATAAAATATTATATATTACAATTATTTTTATGATAATTATTCATATTTAAAATTATGATGTTAGTATAGCTTATTTCTTGTGTGCAGTTGGACCGACCAATATATGAACACATTATAAAAATGATGGCATAATAAGATAGTGTTGTGTAATAGTAATATCATTTTATTATTAAAATAGTGATTTTAATATATAAATATTAAAATTTAGATTAATATTTATAATTATTCTATATTATAAGATAATTGAAAATGATTTTTAAGATCAAGGAACTTACATTGATAAATTCTCTCCATGAAATGAGTTCCTTCATAATGAAGGATTTAATATCCCCATTTGGAGCTATCGGATACCAAACATTTATGTCGTATTGAGGAGTGTAAATGAGTAATAATTACAGGGTATTTAAATAAAAATAGTTTTTTGGAAGGGGTATATATTGGGTACTTTTATATGTGAATTTTGATTGAAATTTCCCTAAATTCTCATTCCTTAATCTATAATGTTTCCATTTTCAAGAGGAAGTAGAAAAAAATTTGAAACATAAAAGAGGTGGGATATGGATTCATCATTAAATACATAATTTAAAAAATTATAGATTGTTTTTTATGATTTTTTATGTCGTTACCACTTAGTTTAACCTTGTTTTAATACATTTTACAATTACCATGGTAACACAATTTCTACCTACATAACAAATTTTTATGTCTAATATTTTAATTTACCTCCATAACTAATTTAAATGTTATCATAAATTATTTTGAATTCATTTAATATAATTATAATTTTCTATATTGGAAACGTATATTCTATATAAAATACTAAAATATATATATATAATATCTAATTAATTGAAAAAAAGTATATCTTTTTAAACATGGTTTCTTAATCCAATTTCATATCAATTAATATATACATGAGTGATGATATGATTATTATAAATTGAATAATTTTATTATAATATTAATTTAAAATTATTAATTTTCTTTATTATTTTAATAGTAAAAAAAATTCTTTACAAAAAATTTAAATTTAAATTTATTTTCAAGCAGTCCACTACAGGTTGACTGGGGAACTAAAATAAGGTTGTTTAATGAACAAAAGAATTACCAAATGAGAAATTTCATGAAAGGTAAAAGTATATAGACTAATTATTCAATAAAATAAGCATTATGATAATCTATTCATTCATCTATTTAATTAATTGTTTTTGGAAAGAAAATTTTACTAAATCCCATCATTTTGATTCAATAGAGACTCATTTCTCTTCCCCTTCCTAATCTTACGGTGAAACAAGATGAAGGGGAGATGGGCCATTGATTTTTTTCTCTAGGATCTTGATATTTATAACCTGATGTATTGGGATCCAAAATTTGATAATAGGTAGTATTATTCCATTAAAAATGATACCTCTAAATTTTATGGTCCAATTAAGTAACCATATGAACAAGATCTTGATCATCTATATCCTTGTATTTATCCACAACAATTTTTCTTTACTTTGAAGGTGTTATATTTTTATAATTAGGGAAATTAGGATGTAAAAAAATATTATTGTTCACTTATACTATCCCTTTAACTTTTATATTATTTGATTAAATATATTTAACTTTTAATAATCTTCTCTATGATCTAGTTGAAATTAGATTTGGGTGATGAGAGAGGACTTTTTGAGGCTTTTAGTCCTACCAATTTGACAGTTAAAAATCCCCTAAATTAGAGATTCCATTATTTTCACTTCAGGTAGAAATTATAACTTAATATTCAGTTTCATTAGAATCGATATAGCTGGGATGATCCTTGGAATAATCCCAAACCTTTTATCAGATTGAGTAGGATCACTAGAGATCATAACCTTCAGCCCAATTTGTTTTTCTCTTTGTAAAGAGGATTGTGGTAATTCCATCACTATATTATGTCAATCTTTTCTCATGTTCATATATTTAACAAAAATAGTTTTTTTTCATAGTGCTTATTTTCATTCACCATCTATCCATCAATAATGTATTGGTATTATCACCTAATAATGAAACAAATTCTATAATGGTTTGTTTTTCCTTTCTACTAGGATGAAAATAAATACCTAGAGTTCACATATTTCTATAGGTAAATTGATAATTATAGTAAATGATAAAGGTAATTCCTTAAATGAATCACCATAATCTTCATAAGGTCCTCAATTGAGGATGGATTCATTGCTGGAATATATGAAATACTAGAATCATCTGCACTACAATGGTTCATCAAAGGCAACTGTTACCCATTTTCACTATGTCTTTCACCTAGAGAAAAAAATAATAATTCACTAAAAATCGATTTATTATAATTAACATTATATCATTATATTGTATTTTTTGTTATGTTATAGAATGTGACCCCCATTCAAGTATCTGTATCCAATGTTTATAAATCTCTATTGTGACTAAAATCATGATAAAAGATACAACAGCTTTTGTGACATTTCATGTCCCACCTATTTTTTGGTACTCGATGCCTCTTTGTAATGTGAAATTGTATATCCCAACCTAAATCTATTGAAGTTATCATGATATTTACATGACATCATGAATGATTTACCATAAAGAAGTTTCTGCAAATTAGTTATAGGGATCACAGGTGGAACCATGTAGACACTATTCCTATAATTAGAGTGCACAATAACAAGTAAATTACCCAAATTTTTAAACATTAAACAATAATATTATAAATATACTGATAACATAAAAACAATATGAATGTATAAATATCATACTATCTTTTTATAGATAGAAATACAAAATCGACTACCCATCGAGCCATCACAAATAAAAATAAAGAAAATGAAAAAAGTAAAGGTGACTCTCCAACTCCAAAACAAAACTCGTCCCATTATCTAGACACATATAATGCTATCATAATCAATGATAAATATATTCCTTAGCCTATCCTTTTTCTGCAACAAGTGAGGGATTCATGGGTACTTACGTTCCATAGTCTCCTAAATAAAGTTTGAGTACAACTCAATAGGTCCTACCAATGTGTTCTAGTACACAACCAACTACTGTAGTGTACATGCATGGGATAAGATCATATAATGTAATTTGGTAATACTATCTTTTAAATATAGGATATTAAATAAACACACAAAATGAATAATAAACATGTTTTTAGAAACCATGCTCTACCCAAGACATAATTAACATGGACCATACATTATATGGATCCATTCAGAAAAAAATTTCATAATGTATGTTGGTGTTATTCAGGATAAATACACTTCACCTCGATTGAACATGACATGGAAACATCACAATCCATGGATCTGGTGTCAATGTTTCTTAATAGTCATATAATCCCTAGGCCTATAGGTACGACCATAATAGGTTATCAGTCCTTGTTGTTATCTCTCATATCATGTCATTTAGACCATCAATCATCATTATCACCTCATGAGTCATATCACATAGACCATCATACCCCAAGGTCAGGACACCGTGTCTAGAAAACCCCACCCTCTAACTCATTCCTTTCATCTTGTCAGATGTAGCGTCTAAACATGCTTACCCCTCTTGGTTCACTGAACCACAATGAGTTCATATGTCATATTGGTTCTATGTAGAGAACAAAAAAATATATCATATATGAAATACAGGAAATGGAAATATGGTATATCATATAGAGGAATGGTAAAAACCATGTCATTATAAGAAATATGAATCAAAATGCATAACATGGAATCATAATCAATTATGGTATAACAAGATACAATATCTCACTTATGTAATCAAGCATAACAATTTCTCTCATGGGTTACACTCATAAACACATGAGATCAATGGAATTAAACATAGATCTCACTGGGTATAAACACAAACAATATGATAAATCATCAAAAATATGCCTCATAGGCTACACAACCATCCAAACCTCAACCATCTGTGGTCATGCTACAAGCCAATTCACAAGGGTCCAGTATGTCCATTATCACTCTTTCCAATTACATTATACATGGTTCCATTAATGAATTAATACCTAATGATCATTAATTAATATTTAATTACATGTTATGAATAACACATTATGAATATAATGTTCATTTAACATATATCGAGAACCTCCTACCACTTACCAATAAAGCATTCATAAACTACGAGGTATAGAACACGAGACTGCCTACTGCAAATAGATTCAATTATCAGCTAATAAAATCCATGTATGTTTGTTTTGGTAAACCTAGTCTATTGTTCTCCATTAATTTCCATATGTTCCTAATTAATTCCCAGTATTTTGAAATTAATTAATTATAAAAAATTATACTTAATTAAATGATTACTAGAAAACTCATAATCAAGGGAGAAAAGAATAAATGTTGATGGACTTGTTAGATGTCACTTCCTAGCCCAATCCAAGATTGGAAAACCATTTAATGTCCATAAAATTCAACTGACCTCATTCAAAACATAATCATTATCATGCTAGAAAAATCAAAGGTTGTGTTAAACTAATTAAATTATAAACTATTGAATAAATTAACCAGGAAACATACCTTCATCAAAACAACATATGAGAGTATTTATTCTACATATAAGATTTTGATCTATCTATTTTTTTTAAAATACCATAGAAAAATTTCAATTCCACCACAATCTGGTGGATCGATGAAAATCCCCAAAACAAAGATAGCCAAAAACTAGAATAATGGGGGGAAACCAATGCTAATAGTGGGAGGAAGAAGATTATATACTCTAATGTCATTAATTAACACATTAAATAACCTGAAGTGAAGGAGAAATAATGGAGGGAATTTATAGTCAATCCCTTTCATACATTTCTTGTTCATCAAAAAAAATGGGGCCTATAATCTGTTTATCATTAAAAAAGAACCCTACTGGACAACTATCATGACATGATTCCTAGATTCATGATGTTATTTTTTACAATTCATTCCCCTAGCACATTCTCACAAAATCATACCCCTCAATCCACCCCATGAATCCACTGCAATTCATGAGTACCCTATTAACAATATAAATGGACTGTTTTTACAAATATTTGTTTTCATATACCCCCATCCACATCAATAATGACTTTCTAAACCGTGGTGGAAAATTCATCTTTGATCCCAATCCAAAAAGAACACATTATAGATTATAAAACACCTACTACCACATTTCAATTCCTAATTATAAAAAGGAACCTATAGGAAAATAAAATGTTTTATATTCAATTGAAATTTTTAACCTATAATGACGTGGGTCATTGAAATCTCTCACCCATAGAAATTTTCATCTATTAGAAGTTATAGTAGAATAGAAACATGCATTACAACCTTCATTAATAATAATCCACAAGGAGTTACCTATGCTTCATCATTGAGTGAAAACTCACCACCACCTGGCTACATTGATCTCGAAATACAATCACATACTCACTGTACAACTCCAAGGATTACCACTAGAAGTCGATCCAAAATCTCATTATCAACCACATGAACACTGATATAGTGCTCACCACACCATTCTTTTCTATTATTCCATAGTTTATACTACCATCATTTCATGAAACTTATGGTGTCTCCATCATAAGAATTTGTTTATAAATGATTATTCATAAACAATAGTATTCCTCAACATTGGAATAACATGCAAAAATTCCAAAATGCAGGGTCCTCTGACCATCTTACTATTATCAATGTGGAGTTACCTATACTACTCTAATCCCATCTTGTTCAATATCATATATAATTCGATTTATTCAACCTCTAGATAACTTCTCTAAAACCACTTAGTCACACCAATAACACATCCTTTAATTAAAAACCTACCTCCGACATCAATTCTCTATAGTGACCTCATACATACAGTTCTATTCCCAACCCAAGATATATAATTGTCTCTTATGGTTTAAAAAATCCAAATGGAACTTTCAATAATTTTCATTACCAAATTCACACCCTGAAAACAATCCATAAAACATTTTATAACATTATTCATCCCCTATGAAATATGAGGAAATGGTGTCCCCACCAACAAGTTAACATATACATGGGTTAATATTAAATAAAAAACATGTTTCATGAATTTGATATGAACCAATAAGATTTTAACAAAAAATATAATCTGAACAAGATGAACATACCAGAAAATTCCAAACCGATTCTTAAGACCTCAGTAATACTGGACATGATGAGAGAAAAATGGTTCCAACTCCCCAATAATGATTCTGTAAATCTCCAAAATAATTTTTATATAGGTTAAACATCCTCACTTAATTTTGATCCATCTTTGGAATAATTTTCCCTTGTTGATTCATCAACCACTTGTACCCTCCATAAGGCTCTCAATTTTTGTTCAACACACCAATCATATTAATCCCTCACAAACCATACTAATTTTATCCAATATGAAACCCTCATCTAGTCTCATTATAGTGATTCATATGACTCAAACACCATTCATTCATCTTTGAACTAGATTCTCTTAGTTCTATTATAACGCCCCGACCCCAAAAACTCAGGGCTTCTGAATTATTTTAATACATTGTCAGGATTACAAGGAATCAAATCCCAAAGGACCAATCAGTTTAGTATTATTGAAGAAACTAGATACATACATGGAACCCATTTAACATTTTGAAATGAAACAAAATATGGTACATAACAAAATATAAAAAACCGCATCCGTGAAAACACAATAAATTATCTCTTCTTCTTAACATGGGGAATGAAAAACAAATGAAAGAGGTGAGTTCAATTACTCAGTAATGGTTATGAAATACATTGGAAGATAACATAAACATTAAAAATAGGAATCTTTAATAATTAAAAACACAATCACTTACAAATAATAAAGTTGAACACATTATGGTAGGAATATAAGATGAGTAAATAATTCCATAATAAAACATAATCATGTGAATTCCTAAAAGTTGAATAAACAAAAGAAATATGAATTTATATCTTCATAATGAGGGAAGTTAATATGCCAAACATTATGAAACACATTTTCATGGCCTCATCCTTGAGATCTAAAAATTATTATGAACTTGGCCAAACACATATATCAAATTTCGAAAGCCTTCGGCCAATTCCACATCTTTTTGTCTCAGGATACATACTGATTCATTGAGGGGATATAGTGGTCCCCACCCATTACATAATAAGTCAAATGTATTTTTAATAAGATATGGGATTAACTTAAACAATATATACATTCAAATTGAATCCATCATATGAAATGTACTTATTTTCCCAATCATTAAACATAAAACACTAACCATTTTGAGTAGTATGGTGAATGATTATAGGATAGATCATCCACAATAAAATTTCTCATAAACCATTAAATAAAATATAGTATATTACATCATAATGTCTAAAATCCAATAATACATATGAATCAACAAGATTATTGAATCAGATATAAATACTCTTATAAAATCATTAAGCAATTCTTGAGATAATTACTATTTTATTTTGAAAAGAATAGTTTTTCTGGAAATATCTTTATATAAAACCCGAAGTGATATAAGATAGTATTTTTATAATAATATGAGTTGTTTTATAAAGGTAATAGTTTCCAAAAAAAATTATTATAGAGTGCCCTTGAAAATAGGTGAGAATTTTAGAAATTCCTTGGAATTAAGATTATATTTTGGAAACAATTTTGAATGTTCCTTTTAAAACATGTAACTATCCTTACAATAGAGATGGGTTATGGTTGGTAAACATATATATAACACTTACTAAGATTTTATGAAGATTAAATAATAATATACACGAATTTCATTGAGGTAATAAGACAATAAAATTAACCCGAATGAAATTAGACGTTTGGGTGTGAAAACCCATACCTTTGTCCGAATGTGTTACCCTCTTTGAAGTAAGCACTCAGAATATGAAATTATACTCATTAATAACTTAATTAAAAACATATTAGACATGTATTTATTTAATCATTATTCTTTTTCACTTTATTTAGGTCATTATTGATAAGTTATAATATCAAATTATGCCATTCCCAAGTGTTTGTATTCTCGATTTTCATAATCGGTTCAATTGTTTTTATGTTATGGAGTTCATGTGGAATTGTTTTAAATACCAATAATTTAAATGAAATATTATTTATGAACATCCATAATCGTGAATTCTCTTGCCTATCATTTGGTTACATTGAATGAGGATGAATCATTAGATGGCATCCACTTCGATTATTTAGTGGTATTTGGATTATTATGAACTTGATTTTTCATAATAATTAATAATATGTAAATATACTAATTATTGAATATTAATTAAGTTATAATAAATATATTATAATCTTTTTAAACATTCAAAATGGTTTCATGTCAATTAACAAAGGAGAAAATAAAGAACAAAACTTCGTTGTCAATGATGTTTATAAATTGGAACCCCATGAACGTTGATTTTGTTTATAAAATAAAAGGGTGAGAGTAAGAATATTGATGATGGTTCATCCATTCACATGATATAATTATATAATTTATATTATACATGATATATCATTTTTATCAGGATGGAAGAGGTGAGGAGAGGATAATAAATTATGATAAATTAAAATGTAACTAAATGAAAAAGAATGGGCCTTACCTCTGGAAATAATCTCCCTGAGAACCTCCTTAAGAGAATGGGTTTTGGCCTTTTGGAAAGACCAAGAGAATCCTTTATGTTGGGACTAATAGGGGGTTATTGGGAATAATTTTTTGGATCTTCTAGGCTTAGATGAGTGAAGTGAAGAGGGAGTGGGGGGAGGTTAGAGTGGAGGAGAGGAGGGTTTTCATAATTTTTTAATCATTCTTTTGTTAATTTCACTCCAGATGGGATATAGTGATGATTACCTGACCAAGAATTGTAATAAATTCATTTGTGTTTGAAATTAGTGGGCTTGCATCATCCATGACTCAAGCATAATATGGAAATTCATGTTTTAGTTTTTATTGTGAATTATCGAATTTCACTATTCATCAAAAATTCAAGATTTCTAGAAAAATACTAAAAAATCACCCAAACCATTTTTAAATGTGTATAATACAAAAATGAGATCCATTTTTCAAAAATAATTTTATATATATGAATAATTTAATATTTAATTAAAATCTTAATTTATTCTAAAAAATAGTAATAAAATATTTATTTATTAATTCCAAAACATAGGTATATCATACTTCGACTTCATTGTTATTTATATACTATCATAGGCAATGCAAAAATTCATTAGGGTATATCACTATTCATAAGGGTATGTTTCTATTCTTAAGGGTAGTTTACTATTCCCAAAAAAATAATTTTTTCTTATCGGACACCAAATAACTTACTGATCGCAACCGTGTATGCCAAATTTTAGAAATTTACATAAATGAAGTGAAAAAACATATGATTACATGGATAGGTTATAATAAAGTGGTGTTTTTAGAGCCCCACTGATCCATTCATTCTATAATAATGATATTTTTAAATTCTTGGGGTGTTACATATATTGTACATTGTTGTTCTAGAGTCTCCACAATCATTAAATGAACACTCTTGAATAGACCATGATCCTTACCAAAATAGAGTCATTTCACACATGACTAGGTTGATTCTACCCAAAAAATTAGTTTCCTTATAGTTTCCTTGTAATGATGATATCAGTATGCTCATTCCAAAATATGTTTGTTATATAACATGATGAATATGTGTGACCATCCATTCAAATTATTGTCAAGACAACAACTAAGTTGTATGTACACTATGATTTATCAAAATTATTTCCACTCCATCAAATGATCCATAATATATGGTCATGAAATACATCAGAATCGTAATCATAAAACAGTATTTCTAAACTGGATGGTCCTTATCCCATCATGGAAGTGGCTAATTGAAACCGCAGAATCCAAAAGAAATGAAAATTTTAGGTAGACCACACAACTATAACCTGGTCCATTTCCAATGTCATCTACCATAATAGGGACATCTTTTACCACACAATTATGTTCCCTAGTACCTGCAAGATTAATTTCAATCACACTAGTCTCCAACAATAAGGGTGTCCCAAAAATAAATTTTTTAGTGACCTAACATCACAACCTCTACCAGGTTCTTCAACAAACTGTATACATTCTCCACAATCATCTCACCTCCTACTCCAATGATTCAATCGATCCCTCATGTAATAAAAGTTGTGATAACTCATTCATTAGTACTTCATAAAAGTTCATTAAAATCACTTTTACTCTAAACATAGTGATTTTTTCCATAACACATAGACAAGAAGTCCCAGACTCATACACCCTATCATTCAACCAAAAAAAAGGATCCATTACCACCAAACTCGAGAACTATTTGTGATTATAATTTTAAATGAATATATCCTAGAAGCCATGATTCACCACTCAAAACATAGAAATGAGGTCTTACATCAGTCACTATGCATCCACCCATGCTATAACCCTCCCAGTTTTGACACCCTAGGATCCTCACTTGGAATTTAATGATGTTGTTTTATAAACTAAAATTAAATGAAACTTATATTACTACCATTGATGAAACAATAATGAAATCACTATAATTCCATCCTTGTAACATGAGTACTAGTACTCATGGTTCTCTATACTCACATTTTAAAAAGGAATCTTTGATGACCTTCTTATATGACTTTAGAAGTTAACTCACATGAACATAAAATAATATTCAATGAAAAAACCCCTATGAAATTAATATTGAATAATCCATCATATTGAATATTCTCACTTGGGTTACCTTCCCTCCGAATAATACCAAAACTCAGCAGTAACTATAGTCACATTAATATGGCCATAATTTCTTTCAAGAACCCGAGATAATGTTTACCTAGGTGCCAAAACACTTGAACCATCATCTAGGCACATCTTTATAGACGTTTTATGATGGATTAACCCTTAGAATTAACTTTTCAAAACCAATGGATAATAGTTCAGTTTAATAGGATACCATTATGTCATTATAAAGTTACTGTCACAAACTGAATCTTGTCGCCTTGAAAAACAACATTCAACCCAGCCCGTGACAAGGCCTGATGGGAGTAACTACTCTCCGTAGGCTAGAAAAAGTTAGTTTGTATCATTAAATGAATGCTAGGAATGATTTACCCGAATTTATAAATATACAACAACAAACAAATGCAATAAACCTAATCTAGATTTTTCAAACAAAGCCATCTTCTAATGAAATTCATAACTGAATTTCATTGTTCATAAAAAATATAAATGACTATAACAAAGGTAAATACAAAAAATGATAGACCAAGAACCTCCACATGGAACAAGGAACCTCCCTCAAGCCATCTCTACAACACTACATCATGTTCGACCGCCAAAATCCCAATCCATTATCACAAAGTTTTACCCAAACCTATGAATAATATAACCGAGTCTACATACACCCAAATGTGTAATTAAGGTCTGATAAAATCCTATTAGGACAACACCACTACGAAATTATATGTGAAAAAAAAATTAGGACAAAACCATTGAATGTTTTGTAAATAATAAATGCTTATTATAGTTTCCAGAAGATCAAAAATTAAAACTATAGAGTTTTGAAATGTGATATTTTAAGGAAATAACTCATTTAAATAAAAGAAACATGCTACTGAAATTTTCATCCAGTCATACCATATGTCGATGGTAAGCACAATTTAATTAGTGAGCACAAGTAATGAGAAATAACCCCTAGGCACTAGCTCGCTATGGGTCCCGGGTACCTCGTATCTTGATGAAAGTAACCATCACAATATCTATTCTCATGCATGAACCACTAGTAAAGAACATAACCATAATCTAGTGGTCTCCAACATCATCTTAATCCTCATAGTACAGTTAGTGTAATCATCGTCAAACTTGAAATGTGAAAATGGGGCCAAACCCCACGAGATTACTAGCATACTAGTACATGTCCACCCACTTAGATACTCGGGTTTCCCTCTAGTGCTGAAAGAAGTTAAAAATACAAAAAATATAATTTTCACCTTAATATAACACTTACTCATCACTCATTAACCAAACCGCCAACATTTATATCACGCATGTATGGTAATCCACTTTTTCATTCAAATGGATTTTGTAATTATACTCAAAAAAAATAGGCCACATCACTTTTCAATTTTTTTAACACATCCTTAATTACTTTAAAATATTTTAAAAAACCTTTCCTTGATATTAGAACTTACATAACATCCCACACACATAACACATAACAACCTTTTCACCTTCAAAATTTATTTTATCACATAACTCACACAAAACAACTCGTATCTATGTTTCGCACCCACAACACAATTTAGTAAAACATTTTAGCAATTTATAAAACATTATAAAAATTTATGACATCAAAATTACTACATTAAAATTCAAAAACCCATATTATCTGACCACAGTCACCCAAAAAGTACATATACACCTCTTTTCCACGTTGTTTAACCAGATAAAACATTTAAAACATTCAAAAAACAATCCCAATGGGAGTAACTATGATTTGAACAAAAACCCAATTTTGAAACCCTATTTCAAGTCCAAAATCACACCATGACCCTACCAAAGAAGAATTGACATCCCTTTAGACATTTTTATAACCACTCACTAGTGCCATAAAATTACGTCAAATAATTCCATAAAAGATGCACATGAAAAACACACATTTTCATTAATACTTTCTTCAAGTAAAACAAGGTTTTACACATAACACTCATTAAAAGCCCCCATTTGAGGCCAAAGAAACACAAAAACATTCCCAAACCAGAATTGGAAGCCACATTTCAACAACTAATAAATCAATTTATCATTTTATAAAACTAACAAATAAGATAACACATGAGTTACATTTGAAAAATACACACTTCAAACAAAAATATAACATTAATGCTACATGCATTACTATTACTACAAAAAATGGTTTCTTACCACACAAAATAGATTAAAAAATTCTTAAGTTTATAAACCAAGCAAGATAACTCATCGTAAATTTAATACACATTGAATCACATACCATTTGTGTCAAAACCATTAAAACATGGTGTGAAACATCAACTTCCCCACCGCCACACCTCACTATAGATAAATCCATCCCTAGACCACAAGATTTGACCAAAGAGACTCCAAATCAAATAATTTGATTGAAAACTATATTTTTGACATGTGTAACTTCATGAAATAGGTAATACAACTAACAAAATATTGAATAATCCATGATGGAATTCACTAAATTGATATATCTTGAGGTATCTCCACAAAATGAATTATCAAACATGGATTAAATTGGTGGTATTAAGAGATTGGAGGCCTCCCATGGATGATGGGGTTGAATGAGGGAATAATGGATCAGATTATATTTATTTCCAGGAGGAGGAAATGTGAATTACATTTAATATTTTAATGATCTAGACCCGCTTGCAGGATTTTCCAGCAAGGTTTAATAAACTTCGCGACACGTTCTGGGCACCAAAAAACTATCCATTATCCTCCTCATTCAAGAAGAATCAGTGGTGGAAACCAAGGAGGTATGATAGTCCATGAACAGGGGGAATAAAACTCAAAATAAATCTACCTTTTCACCCCATGTCTCATCCCACCCACGGGTACAAACCACCTCTACAACTTACCCCCACAAGTGGTGCCACTAGGAGTGTCACAAAATCATCTCCAAAACACCACAAACCAACACTAAACTTTTTACCCAAAAAGTGGCCATGTGTCATACAATACCACCAATACCATGGTCATTGAACAAAAAAACAAAGGACACCAAAATTTGAAACCCAAAACACCCAAATTCCAAGAGAAAACTAAGAACTGAAAGAGGATTTAAAGCAGAGCATGGAATTGAAAATCGTGGTGTAAAAATTCTCCCCACCATAAATCATTCTTCACCCAGAAATCCACAGTAATTCCAAAAGTAAAACACGAATCCAAACCAATAAACTATGATAGACTCCCTTTCCATGTTTCTTCCCCAAAGGCCAAAACACCTCCAGTGATCAATTAAAGAAGGAATAATCTAAAAATAAAAAATTACATCACCTTATAGAAATTAGAAATCAAATTCATATTTCATCTCATGAAGAAACTCCTCAAACACTATCTGAAAAAGATTCCTGCAATTTACCCAAATGAAAAACAACAATTAACATGATTTCACTAACATTTCATTAACCAAATCGTTGGGTGGTCTCCAACACCAACGTTTATCCAAGGAAGATGTATGTTGTTATATAGTTCTTAAAAATACAACCTAACATGTAGACATGACTATTGACTAATCTGATTTACAAGTATAGGGAGAAACAATTGGGCTACACACCCTAAGAGGTAGCTCATATTTTCCTATGATAGGATCAGAACACTAAAATGGGTGGCCCAAACGAACTCCCCGACACAAGGGGTAGACTTCCATTAGAAATTTGCAAAGGATCATACCTGATAATCCTAGTGGGAAATCCCACGGTAAGAAACATCCATATTAACTGAACAGCATATGTCTAAATAGGAAAAACTTAAATTTAATGAGTTGGGATGGTTGCATGATTAATCCACACAATATGGAAAACAGTGCGCTAACCATGTGGATACATCTACCTGAATGGTTTTCTTGGGTATGGTTACTAATAACTATGCGAAAAAAATTTACTCAACCTATGTAGGTTAATTTTCAAACCATACCCCAAAAACTCAATTTAAATCAATGAAAAAAAAGAGTGACATTGGGCTATAACCTGGCCATGAAAATGTTCCCCTCATTCCACCAAACAGGAACAACAGAAGCAACATGAAGACTCTAGAGGTTTAAACTATCCCAATCCTTCATACTGAAGATTGTACATAACACAAGGGTTTAAAAACCATGTAATTTCCCCAGACTATGATCCAGATTCCCTCAATGACCTATGGATGAGCTCAATGGATTTAAGCATCTTCGTCCTCGTTGTTAGGATTTTGAAACCCGTAAATAGAACTTCTTATTTTGGTGTTACAAACAACTACAAAAAAATCCCTGATAATTTTACGATGACCCAACACATTCCAAACTCACCTTACCCTAACCTGAAATTTCACAAAAGAAAATTCATTGAATATGCACACACATCACACCGTGTTTCTTTGGGTGAGAAACTACATATGGAAGGGAGACACATAAAACGTTCCTCTAAAACAGAGGATTTTGATGTTTTTCCAAGGGAGATATTAACCCAACATAAAAGAGGATCTTAAATGATTACATGAACATCACCATTACAGTCTAATGAGAACATGAAATCATAAGGCATCATTGAACATGACCATTGCAACTTCTAGAAATGATACATGGAGGGGGCCTTATACTATGTCCCTAAGCAACACACAATTTTTGAATGTGTCCATAATAGCCTCTCATAGATTTCACAAACTAGTGGATTAACATGTAATCCCGGTGCGAAGAGACTATGAAGGACACAAAGGCCCGATTGTACACCATCCAGACACTCATCCACAATAACAACCCCATACCACTTCTACCATCGACGAATCAGCTAACTTAATATACTAATTTTTACTTTAATCATCCACGAGCACTCTCCCACTACTATAGGATTTACAAGTCACAGAATGGAAATGTTGAAAACTCAATATCCATTGCTCTAGAAAAAGATTCTTCATAATGATCAATTGGAGAATTTTACCATGGTGAAACAATCTGGGTTGCACTTCAGTAGTTCACTAACACTTAATGGGGTGGTACCTTATCCAACAAGGGAACCCAATGACCCCACCAAGTTAGTCCATTGCTCAAAACGTGCCGCAAAGAAGAATCTAACTGATGAGGGGAACCACTGTAAAGGCTTCCCAATTGTATCTCATAAGAGACCACTAAATAGACCTTCAACCCAGCTTACCGACCAAACACAAACCCAAAAAAACATTCAAACCAGAGGGGTTCAAGGACACAAAATATCCAACAAAAACAACATTTTCATAAACACATAATACACACAATCCCAATACAGTCGTCTAGACATCATTATTTCATTAAAATCATCTCTTTTAAAACAAATGGTTAAATGGTCATCTTATCCACCAATGGTACCCCATGGGCCTCACACAATCATGTTTTCATGCCACATCGGTACTCTCCTCATATCCATCTGAGAATTATCCTAATTATTCCATAAACCATCTATAATCCCACATAACCCCCTGAATATGGTCTCTTATGAAAATAACCAATCTTAAAACAAAAATTCATTCCACTTTTAAAACCAAAATAGACAAACAATACATATTATTTCTCAAGACTGCTAAAAACGAGATAAAATTCCTAATTTAAATCATACAAAACATTTCATAAGGACAATAACATTCACCTAAAAACTCACTTTCAATCTATTCATGTAATCTCAAAACATCACATCCCATTAAAACACCTTTAAATAGTTTAAAAACATTGTTGGATCACATTTTCTAAACCATATTTAACATAGTTCCCGCATTCAAAAGACGTGTAAACACAGCATTATACAATTCAAAATTTTTTTGACAATTCAGTTCCACCATTTAAAAAATCAACCCATTCACTCTTTATAAAAAATTATTTCATAAGAACTTTATGTTTCATAATCCAATTTCATTTTTTCTATAAACCCAAACTTCCATGGTATATAGAATAAATGAATCAATACGATGTGAGATGAAGCTAGTTCTGGGGGTGACTTGGAAATATGTTTGGAAGACATATTCCAATAACTTCACCTTCAAAAAAAGTGTTATCAGGAATATACTTAGCTCCATATGTTCATATAGACCCTGTGAGATAACTAAGACCATTTAACCATCTCTCTTTTCTTTTCCCCTAATCATCATCAAACCATGAAAACCAGAGAATTAAGATAAATCCCAACATCCACTAGAGACCTGAATCCCGTCATGAGATGTGGTGATCATGCACACTACTCATAACTAGAATGTCGTGTCCCAAAAATACTAGCTCAAAACTATCATGTTTTTTAACAATTTATATGACCCGTAGTGTAAACCTGAACCTCCTTTGAAACCATTTTTTCATGAACTGAATTTGGTCGCCATCAAAAATGGCACCCAACCAGACCTGCGACAATGCCCGAAGGGTATTACCTATCTCCATGGTATGGAACAAGTTCTTGGGTCTCAAAAAATAATTTTGGGAATGATTATCCTGGGGTTATAAACAAACAAATGCAATTAACCAAATCCGGATTTTTTTAAACAAAACCATATTTTAAAAAAATAATTCATAACTAAATTACATAGTTTAAAATAACTCTCAATGACTATAAAAAAGGTAAAAATACAGAAGTATATCCCAAGAACCTCATCATGGAAATAGGCACCTCCCTTAGGAAATCTCCACAACACTGCTTCGGGATGGACCACTAAAAATTTGATCCATTTCCACAAAGCTATACCCAAACCAAGAAAAAATTAACAAATTCAACATACATCCAAAGGTGTATGTAGGGTGTGAGAAAAATCCCAGCAGGATACCACCACAATGAAATTCTAGTTGATAAAAATTTTAAGACAAAAAAATTTAATCTTTGGTAAATAATAAATGGTTATTCTTGTTTCTAGAAAATGAATCATTAAAAATAAACAGATTTTGAAGTGGGATAGTTTGTAGAAAGTAAGCCTTTAAATAGAACCAACATTCTACTGAAATTTCTTTACATTCGTACTAAATGCCGATGTTTTGCACAAAGTTTTTAGTGAGCACCAGAAATGGTATATAACCCCAAGGCACTAACTCGTTGTGGGTCCCAGGTACCTCGTATCTCAGTGAAAGTGACCATCACAAAATTTTTTCTCATGTAAGAGCTACTAGTAGGAAACATAACCATAACCTAGTGGCCCAGAACATCATCATCATCATTATATTTATGTTAGTGTTTTCGCATTCAAATATGCTATGTGAAACTGGGTCCAAACCCCACAGGAACACTATCATACTAGTACACAACCACCCACTTACATACCTTGGTTTCCCTTTTATGTTCAAAAAATTTCATCAAGACATAAAATATAATTTTCACATGAAAATACCACTTCCAAATCACACAATAATCAATCAAACCCCATGTTTATCACACAATTGACATAATCCTTTTTTTCATTCAAATTTATTTTGAAATGATAATCACCCCAGAATAGCCAAAAACACAATTACCATTTCATTAACACTTCCACAATTCCTTTATAAAATGGATAAAACAATTCTAATATATTAAAACTAACAACACATCCCACACACATATCACATAATACCTTATAACCTTCCCAAATCAATTTATCATCAAACTCACACGAAAAATCCCACAACCATTTTTTTCATCCACAACAAAAGTTAATGATACATTATAGCAATTTATAAAACATTCTAAAATTTTCTGAAATCTAAATAACCGATTTAACTTTCAAAAATACAAATTAGGTGAACACACTCACCCAAACTGTATATATAAACACTTTTCCCACTTTGTTTTACAAAATAAAATATTTACAATTTTCACAAAACAACCACAAGGGATGTAACTAAGTTTTGTACAAATTACCCATCTAAAAACACTATTTCAAGGCCAAAATCACACCAATACCCTACAAAAGTAGATTTGGAATCCCTTTCAACATTTATTAAACAACTATATATTGCTAAAAACAATTCCTCAATTAATGCCACAAAATATGCACATGAAAAACAAATAGTGTCGTAAACACATTCAAGGAGTAAAAAAGGTTTTACACATAACACAGATTAAAATACCCCTTCTGAGGACCACATGACACAAAAACATTCCCAAATAGAATTGGAATACCATTTCAAAATTTAATAAATACTTTTAACAATTTATAAAACTACCATAAGAGATAGAAAGAGTTTTACAATTTAAAATTACACAAGTCAATCAAAAATGTTTCGTTAATGATAATTTCTTTAATATTGCAAACAAAAATGGTTTTTTCACCACAAAAAATAGATTAGAATCATGAAAATTAAACACTTGTGAATGATAAATCATCATAAAATTATTACAATGGAATCACCTAGATTTTGTGTCAACAACCATAAAACATGGTGTCAAACATCAACCTCACCACCACCGAACATCAAGGAAGACATATTCAGACCTAGACCACAATATTCAAACAAAAAGACACAAAATCAATCCCTAGGTTCTAAAACTATCTTTTGGAAATGGGTAACATCCATAAAGAGGAAATAAAACAAATAGAATATGGAAGAAACCTGGAAGGAATTCACATACTTGAATGATCTTTAATTTCTCCAAAAAATCCTCCATAAAAATGTGTTTCCTAAGAGGATTGAAGTGGTTGGAGGAATCTCATTGCTGCTAGGGTTGAATATGGGATTAATGGAGAAAATTAGAATTTTTTTTCTGGGATGAAAAATTGGGAATTAAAAAAATAATTTATTGACATGGACACCCTTTCACGGTTTCCTACACAGTTTAGTTAACTGTGTGGCATAACTGTGTGGCCAGTTGTGGCTACCCAAAAACCATCCATTATACCACAATTTCAAGAGGGTCTAACAGGTAATCCATGGTTGAATGATAGGCCAATAATATAGGGAAACAAAAATCAAAATAAAACCAACATTTCACCACAATACTCATCCATCACATGGGTAAATACCACCACAACAACATTCCACACATGTAGTGCCACTAGGAGTGTCAGAAAAACATCTCCAAAATACCGAAACCTAATAAACAACTTTTGACCAAACATGAGGCAATGTATCATACAATACACCCAAGACCATGGTTTTTATCAACAAAACAAGAGACACCAAAATTTCAAATCTGCATCACCTAGAAACCATGAGAGAAATACGAACAGAAAGAGTATATGAAACAAATCAGGGAATTGAAAATCCATGTGTGAAAATTACTAACATGTACAACAAATTATAGTTAAGTAAAACTACCCATAAGTAATTAACCATGAAAACTTTTTAATATGGAATATTTTCACTTGGGATACCTTCACACGACATGTGACACTCACTCACTAGTATCCAGAATTACATTTTAAAGGCTAATTGGACATTCAAAGAACCCACATAAAATTTAAAAAAGGGATACAACCTATTGAATGTCATCTAGGAACATCACTATAAACATTATATGATGAATTCGCCATTATACTAACCAGGTCAAGAATAAGGGCTCAGGGTTTAGTTCAATAGGATTCCATTCAGTGATATAAGGATACATTTGAAAATAATATACATTGAACAATAATCAATTATACATATCTGATGGCTACACAAACAAGCTTCTTACTAAGTAAATTTAATACTCGAAAATGACCTAACTGGGTATAATAAACCACCACTATAAAGAGGTACTATTTCATCATCCCGACCTTCATAATTACCCCTTCATCACCCATATTCACCACATCCTAGTCACACATAACACGCTATCACATGTAGACATTCATTGTGGTCCAACCAAAATAATTTCATAAAGAACACATATTTAAAAATTAGTACAATAAAGTGACACCTAAATAGCTAATACTTCTATCATCAGTACTATCAAAAATATGTATCATAAATATCATTTCAATCCTAAGTGGAGAATATGGAACATGTTATTACACTTTCTGATACAGACATGATTTTAATCCATACAAAATAATGATCTTCACAACTCCATGTCCATTAAATTTGGTGAAAACAAATTATCACAATATTGGAATCCAATAATAATAATATCATGCCTTGTAACATGGAATTCCTTTGAGAAAGGTGTTTATGACACACTAGGTCTAATTTCAACCCAAGATCTATCATATTCCTATTTAAATTGTCTACCAAATCCCAAAAATGGTATAGGACCAAATATATTGTTTTAACATCCTAGTATGAATCACCATGATTGAGCCTACATAACATGTGACCTCAGGCATGCCATCCCATATTCGAAAGTCTACCAACTAGAATTGAGGGTCTCTAGTGGAACCAAGGAAAGACTCTACCCTCAAATAGTGCACAATGAAGATTGAATATTAAAAAATGTAAAAATTATACAATTAGGATATATATATTAAAATATCATTAAAATAGTTTGATTACAAAATCAATAGACACAATAGTCACAGTTGGAATCAAAACGTTGACCACCCACCAGGACATTCACATATATAGATAAAGAAAACATAAAAAGTAATGGAATCTCTAAAACTCAAATAATCATACAATTATATTATCTATATTCATAGAATTCTATCTTGATCAATGATCAATAAAAATCATAGACCAGCCTACGGCATCATTGGAACCCATGTACCATGGACACCTTAGCAAGATGTGAGTATCAATCAGAAGGAAAACGAAAATGTTATTCAATATCCAACAGATAAATCTAGCATATGTACATGTGATTATCTTTATTGAAATTAAATATTTAATACATAAATTCACAATATAGTGAAATCACCAAACCTACACAGTAAATAACAACCATTTTTTGAGTAGTTGTGTGCTTATGAAGCAACCATGAACCCCAACCATACCTACATTGGATCCATTATAGATGAATAGTCATAATTAATGTGGGAATAATCATGATAAAGCCCCTAAACATCGAATAAAAATGTCATGGAAATTTTCCGTGAAATGGAGGTAACTACAATATTTCTCATTAGACCTACAAGATCTAGGAATACACATCAAACCATAATAGGATATCATTCCCTATTTTTTTCTCTCAGGTCTAGTTACATATACCCTCAGTCCCCCATTATCACCTCAATGGTTTGATAAAATAAACCATCACTCCCCTAAGTGAAGCTACATATTCCATCCTACCCTATCATCTAACTATGTCCTGTTATCAAGTTATATGCAGTGTCTGAATACGCTTCTCCCTCTTGAGCTATGGAGCCATGATGTGTGCACTTATCACATTTCTACCTTTCATAGAACAACATAATATATAATTTAAGAATAATATTATAAATTCCAATTGGATGTATTATATAGAGGAACAACATAAAAAATGTTCTAATAAATTTGCAGCAACATACATAAAATATCATGGTCCTAAAAATTGTATAACTGGCTATAATATATCCATAATGGAATCAACCATCACAAAGGTTCTCACAATATATACATGCACACAAATGATATATATATCATTAAACAAATGTTTGATGATATTGAACCAAACACGATGTGGTCATCCTTCAAACATAGGTATCATTATATTCACGAATATTCAATTCTTGACCATATGTATATAAGAAAAAATCCAACACACAATTTTCTATCGTGGAGCTTGTAACTTAGTCCTATTACATGTGGAATGGTTCCTTTATTTAATTAATACATAATTATCACTAATAGATTAATCATTATTTTTTATTCCTAAAAAATTATGGATTTAATAATCATTCTCAAATTGTGTAATACCGCATAACAAAACCTAATAAACAACGAATAAACCATAGAGAAGACTACACGGGAGTACCTACCTCAAATGGAGTCATCTCACTACCAAGAAATTCCCAACATCTTTTTCTAAGTCAACCAAGTCCATTCGGACTCCAATAAATTTCACGAGTTCTTCCCTCATTCCCATTAATTCAAAATTCATTAATTATAACTAAATTATAATTATGTAATTGATTAAAAGGAAACTCTGAATTAATGGTTAAATTCCGGCTTGCTGATAGACTTATCAAATATAACCATGTTGAGGTAACAATGACCAACCACCCACATATGGTACATAAAATTAATCTCACATAATTGTAGAATAAATTCATATCATGGAGAAACAAAAATATGTCCAATTTAATATAAATAAATAGGGAACTCTTGAATAATGAAATATAACAATGTTCTTTTTTCAAAAAAAACATGATTTCGTGATGACCTCATGTTGGGTTCAAATATCTCTATGTTGATTGAAAATCCCATAAAAAATGAATGATTCCTCTATACATTGATATATCAATTAGAATACTTATAAAGGAAACCCCTAAAATAAGGATCAGTGGGGGGGAAGAAATGAAGAATGATAGAGGAGGATGATCACAACCTATAACATCATTGAACAAAACATGGAACATAAAAAATATAAGCATTAATATGTGTGGGATGAATTTTCCATCCCAACCATAAAAATTATTCCCATCCAATTAAAAAAGGGTGAGACACACTTTTGAATAAAAAAAGAATAATTCCATCCTTCTATCATATTGTGACACTAGGAATCAAACTGTGATTTTTAGCATCGACACCCAAATCCGTTTTAATATACTAATACCCTTTGGTACACCATCTGAATACAATTCATGTCATGAGTATCATATTCATGATATGGATGGGATTGTACTTGACCTTTCAGTGGTCTTAGTCCCCCAAACACACTTTTTATGTAATCCCAAAACTCTAAGTCATCATCTGAACCTTTAATAAATTACCTAATCACACTTTATAGATTCTAAAACTCTTTGAACGTGGTTATGATTCCCAATTATCAAAATAAACCATTTAGAAAATGAATGACTCAATCATACCAATAAAATTCAAAACCATAATGACATGAATCATTATAATCACCCCGCCCTAGAACTTCTCATACTTGATTACCTTTGGTAACTCATAAAACACACATTATGATCTAATATGATCACCATCTAGAAGGATTTATCTATGTTACATATATAAACACTGACTCACCACCCCAATGATGTGATCATCCAGAAATCCCATCATGATATCACCATGAAACTCTAAAGATGGATGCCATATGAAAAGAAAATTAGTTCATTTTCATCAACATAATACCCTTATATAGAACACCCCACACCATTGTCTTCCAGTATTAGAATATATCTACTTATGTATTTTATCTAATCATATGGTGTCTTCACCATAAATATTACACACCAAGGAAGATTCCCAAACCATGGTGCTCTACACTATAAGAATTTCCTACTGAAAATTCCGAACCAGTAGTCTATTAACCAGCAAACATCATTCCACGTGACGTTTCCAACATGGCTCCCCACACACCGTGCCCACACTCAAGTAAGAATTCACATTGTACATCCTTTGGAAAACTACTCAAAAACCCCTGGTCACTCAACTATTGTTTACTTTAATGTAATATCTATCTCCATGATGTAATTTCCATAATGTCCCCACATGTATGGCACGACTCATACCATGAGACACAGCACAATATCACCTTGTTTTCAAAAAAAAATTTCATAAATATGCCATCACTAATTTTCATTAACTGATTAACCCCCTAAAAACTTGTCAGAAAACATTTATTTACACGATTCACCACATAAAAAATTTTATTGAAAAATGAGTCACCCCTTGAAACATGTAAAACTAATTATAGGATAAAATTTGATACCAAAACTGCATTATTAACTCTTGGACAAACCATGATATCTTTATCGACTAATATAACTCAAAAACGTTGACCATTTCCAAAATGCCTCGACCAAATAATAAAACCATAGACATACAAGATTCGATGAGATTAAAATGTTTCCAACCCACCAATCTGGATTCCTTAAGCATTATATGAATCATTGAAATAGGTAAACATATTAACCAAATTTTTAATTGTATTGAAATGAATTCTTCATGGTTGATTCATCACCAGATTTCATTGGTCATGAGGCTCTCAAACATGCATCCATGAAACAATGACCTAACTCCATATCAGATCACTGAAATTTTATTCTAGGTCCAAAACACATATTCAGAATCCATCTAACACTATATCGAAATAAAAAAATTAGGCACCCATCATGAAACTAGATACAATGGAGTATAATATGCATTGATATTTTGGACAGTCCATGATCATTCAAAAATAATTTTTTTTAATTGACATGACCACTATTATTGGATATTCACAACACACAATAGTATTTAAATGATTACCACCAAAGGAGTGTCAATATAGTCACCCCATAGTGCACACATCAGTCCACCTAGTCTATATTAAGTTCATCTCCAAATGTGAAAACTATGTGCGGCCATTTGTCCAACAGATTTTCGTGCTATCCACGATTCACTCGATATGGGTATATTTTAAAAATATATTCCATTACATCAACAATTAAATTATTTGTGTGAATGAAATCCAAAATATGCTTGAGAAGGTATTAAAATATCAAAACTAGATGGCTCTTATCACCTCCTGAATGCCTCGAGTATAACTCACAACATCTCAAACAAATGAAAAACTCTGCTCGACCTCACAACATGACCCTAATCCGTTATTGATATCATCCTACGACATGGATACTTCCCCACACACACACACCTCCAGGATATCAATTCATGTGAGCATTATCCCAAATGCACCTATTTCCAACTGTATGGATTAACCTAAACTGAGTACATTAGTAACCTACCATGACTCAATTCACTATGGTAATCTATAGAACAAGAAACAATCTCAATTTTCATCCCACAAACTTCTCCATTGATTCAACAAAAACACTTTGTAATCATTGGCATTAACATTCAATAATTATGTCCTCAAAATATAGAAATACATTTCCATTATTACACCAAATATATTGATTTCTCACACGACTCAATTACATATGATCACGGAATCCAACATATTTTTAGATGACCACAAAAAAGATACCATCTCCTCCAAACTCAAGTACTCATATAACATCTCTTTAGAATAGGGTATCTCTATGGAACCATGGTTTACCAATCACCACCCGACACATGGGGGTTAGTTCATGTTTTTTAGCATCTACCCATGCTAAAAACCTCTTCATACTAACCCCCAAGGATATTTAGTCAACATTAAAAGAGAGTTGTCTTCTAAAATAATATGACAAGAACCCCTTAGTCCTTCCCTAAATGAAACAAAGAATCAATGTACTTTGAAACCCAACCTTGTAGCTTACGTACTAGCACTCAAGGTGATTTATACTCCCAAGTTTGATGTCATCTTACAAGACATTCTTTTATGTCTTTGAAATTTTACACATATGAACATTGAATTTTCATCAATGAAAACATAAAGTAAGGAACTAACCTTGACTATTCCTTCATAAATAATATTATCACTCTTGTTATCTTCAAAAAACACAGGAAACTAGTTTCCTAATAACCGAATTCAGATTTCTATGGATAAAAGGCATTTAAAATAACCTAAATAAGGATTAACTACTGGTCACAACCAACAGAACTTCATTTACGTACATATGTGTTGAAATATTTTGATGGATTCACCCTTAGAAATACCATTTAAATATCAAATACTTGTGGTTCGTTTTAACATGATGTCACTAGGTTCATTAAGGTAATTTTCAAATTGACTATTGTAGGATCCTTAGTCAGCCAAAACTATCCAAATTCAACACACACAATTTTTTTAATAAGGAAATCTCATGCTTCCCAATGAACTAATAAGGAACACTACATTGCCTATGCGTAGAGGGACTACATCATCAACACTTCATTCATCATTTCGGTCACCATCACCCTGGAAAACCACACTACATTGTAACATAACCTGATATGAGAAGTTGACATGAATAGGTCTCCATCCAAAATAATATCTTCGTGAATTTATATGTAAAACATAATATAAGTCATTAACATTTATGTAGTTAATTCCTTCATCATCGATAAAATCACACACAAGAAACATATATGACTTCTGAAACATACATGCTAAAAATGATTCATTTAACACCTCTGTTTGATTCATCCAAGAGTAAAATACATATGATATTAGAGTTCTCAATATCCATGTCCATTACATGATATGAAAACATATGATCACAACACTACAAGACAAGAACATCAATCTCATATCATTTTAACTAGGACTTCCCTACAACATAGTGTTCGTAATTCTCCAGACTCAGTTTTATTACAATCCCATACACATTCCTATATCACCTATCAACCAAATCCTCCAAAAAATAATACAAGAAGTGATATAATTTTTTTCATCACTAATAAAATCACTAGTTCTGAGACGGAATTCCACATAAACTTATGTACACCTCCCCATACAAAAGAGGATGATAACTAATTTTTATGGTCTTGAGTGAAGAAATAGTGGGGCTATTCCCTTAATCAGAGTGAGAAATAAAAATTAAAAAAAATATAAAAAATAAAAGATAAAATTACAATGATAAAAATAACATAACAAGACTATTAATAATGAAACAACAGACTCAACAATCATAGTTGGGAAGAAACATTGTCCTCCCACTAGGCCAGTCTCATATATAGTTATACAAAATTATAAAATTATAAGAGGCTTTGTAACTCCATGCCTCTCCTCACGCTAGTATCTAAACTAATAGGGAGTAATCCCAATAAAAAATTGATACGTGACATACCCAAAAATAAATGCTTAACAAGTGAGGTATTTTCAGTTCCCCATGATCCATGGAAAACCAAATTGGTTGTTATTAAAACACAATATGACACCACAAACATGGTAAAGTACCCAACTGATAAATTCAGTGTACATTCATGTGAAAAGAAGAAAAGTAATTAAATTTTTAATACATAATTTCTCAATATAAAATAATCACCAAATATACTAATGAAATAACATCCATGTGTAGAGAAGTTGTGTGATTACAAAACCACCATGAACCCTGGCAATACCTGGTTCAACTCCATGATAAAATTTTAATCACAATTGATATATGTATAAAATAGAGAAAGATATTATACATTATGAGAATATTTTTTGTAAATGACATAATTGGAGGATCCATAAAATATTATTATTAATATCACTATATTCCATGGTCCTAATTGAAATACCACAACCGACCATGATTACCAATTGTTATCTCTTAGGTCTGGACTAATGGAACATCATATCCCATCTTCACCTCAGGATTCAGATCTTATAGACCATAATTCCCCATTAATAGGTCACATATGGTGTTATACCCCTTCATCAAACCCATTCTTGTAATAATTTCATATGAAACATCTGTACCTGCATCCCCCTATGTATATAATGAGCCATAGTGGGTTAACTTGTGACTTTGATAAAATTTTCAGAACACCACTATAGATAATATAAAAAATATGCATCATAAGGAAACATGGAATATCATATATAGGATCATCAGAAATTATTTCATCAGGAGAAATAAGTAGAAAAATATTACCTCTTATCACCTTCAAACATGGTATAACCATCTTTAATCATACACTCATGGAATCAAGAATCACCCAGGATATCAGGGGATAAATATGCACACACATGTTATTCATAACAGTACACATAGGTCACATATACTATAGACACACACCATATAATCAATAATAAATCATAAGACCTGTGAACTGCATAACCATTCAAGCCTTGAGCATCAGCTTCCATGAAACAGGCTAGTGCACAAGGGTAAATCATTATCCTTGGATCTCTGTAAAATTTCAATAGGTGTTGTTATAAAAATGAAGAAATGATCATTTATTAATAAATCATTACTTATTATTCAAAAAAAATTAAAAATTTTATTTTTTTCACCGATGGTGCAGAACCTCATAATACATTCCAATAAACCATGAATAAACCATAGGGTTCAGTACAAAATAAAATCTACCTCAAACAGAGTCCACTAACAATTTCAAAAATACCAACAAATTTTTTGAAGTCAACCATGTCCATTTAAACTCCAAGGATCATCATAAGTACCTTACAAATTCTAAATAAATATAAATTAATTAATTATAACCAAATTATAAATAACTAAATGACTATAAGGACACTCACATTAAAGGGTTAAAGGAATTCCTTGTGGAAGAGTTACCAGTTATCACTACTGAGCTGAAACCATGAACAACCACCCACAGAAGGTCTATAACATTAATCTAGCATTTTTATGGGAAAAATTAATATCATGTTTCAAAAAATGGCCAATTTATTATAATTAAATTGGAAACTATAATATAAACCTACTGGAAGGTGTAACTTCATATAAAAAATGAACAATTACATGTAGAACTTATCTCGAGTTCCTCTCTCTCATGGATGAGAAAAACCCCCATGTTAAATGGTCAACTATTATATACTCTAATGGATCGATGAAAAGTCCCAAAATAGATATTCCAAAAATTAGTGGAAAAGTGAGAAAGGCATCATGGATGGAGTAAATAGGATGATCCTAAAATTTTATATTGTCACATCACACCCAAAATTTGTTGAATAAGGGGAGAAATGAGGTAGGGAGGCTTTCATCATGTCCTCCAATATGTTTCATATACATCCATTGAATATAGGGTCAATGGACCCCATTTTAATTAAAATATCAACCTACCAACCAATTTTCCAGGAGTGACACCATGCGTCATGATATAATATTTTGGGATCCACACCACGACCAATATTTCATGTCATAAATCCCTTGGGACACACCATAAATCTAATTCACATTGTGAGTACCATATTAATAAGGAAAATGGGATGTTATTTCATCTGTATGTAATCATATTCCCATAAAACTCCTCTATTAGTCTCTTGAACTTCCATGTAATCATATGAGCCTTTTCCCCTACAAAAAACACCCTTTGAGGATGTTAAAACTGTCAAACAGAGATTCTAATTCTTGATCCTCAAAATGAACCCTCTATCAAAAGAATTTTTATAGAATCCTTAGATTATTTTTAGATTTAATGACATGTTTCATCACAAGATGCCATCCATAGAGCATCACTATCACATAATGTTGTTGTGGTAGGAAAAAACACCTCACAACCTCCCTAGATCATCATCCATGTATATTTATCTATGGTCCATCCCTGAAAGCCATCTCACCACCCAAAATTTTTTCCCATCCCAAAATCTCAAAACACACTCAATAAAAAAATCCATGGATGAATTGTACATGCCGAACCAAAATCTCATTTTCATCCACTTGAACATTTTTGCAACACTCATTTCACCCATCTCTTATTATACTCCATATAAACTACAACCATTTTTTCTAAAAAATTATGGCATCTCCACCATAACACGTCTCTTTCCAAGGACGATTCCTAGACCATAGTTCTCCCAAAAATAAAAATAACATAACAAAAACACAAAATTAGTTGTCCTCCAACCCACTAATAATGTTCCTTATGATGTCCCCTACAAGCTTCCTATATAACTATAATTTTCATCAAGAAAAAATTTCAATCACAAATCCACTTGAAAATGATCAAAAAACTCTCAATAAATCTACCAATATATCAATTAAATAAATACCTTCCACAAACCCAATAATTCCAAAATTACACCATAAGAAGGGGCCAAATCATATCCTGAACCATTACACCATATCTATTTCTTCTAATATTTTTCCTAAAAGACATATAAAATAATTCTTATTACATGATTCACAACATAAAAACATTCCTAGATACATTTTATCACAATAATCACCCCCTTAAACCACATTAAAAAATTTGGATTCTTCCCTAAAACTCGTTAACCAAAACAAAATTTTAAAATAGTGACAACAAATGTCATTCCTAACTCATATCGAGGACAATGTGTCTTTGCTGACTAACATTACATAAAAAATATGAAATTTATATAATGGTCATATATAATTCATTACACTATACACATATTGGATATAATGATCATGAATAGATTACAGCACACCAATCGTAATACCTATAGACATGAACACATTGTACAATTGGTGAAAAATCCAGATGAAATATTGAACCGGATTCAAAATTATTTTCCTCAATTAATTCTTCATCTGCTATTACAAGAAACAATTATCTCAATCATGCGACAACACATCAAAGACATGTCTCCCTCATAAACTACAATAATTATCTTTAATGTCTGAAACCTTCATCTGACCTCTATCGAGTGAAACATCTAAATTAAGGATCAATAATATATAATAGAACCATATACTCTTGGTTCTACTAAACATAATTCTTACAGAGTTCCCATGATCATTAAAAGGGGATTATTTCAAATATCATGACCCTTCCCACAATAGAGTCATTTCTAACATGACCAAGTCAATTATCTGAACCAAATAAGAATCCTTATTGTATCCCATAATGCATAAATTTTTGGATCATAAAATAGATTCATATATATTTTAGATGGAATAATAAAATAATTGGTGAATTTAAGGCCTAAAAATATTGTACTAAAACACTTAAGAATGAACTTAGTTTAAGAGGACTTAAACTAATACAATTCACAACCAATAAAATTGGCCAAAAAGGTCTTTCATCCGATGAATATGATATGTTGTAATGCAACTAGTAATGAAAAAATTGTATTCTAATTGAATAAAAGTATCACAGTAATAAAAATACAATGGATTATACCATATATTGTATAGAATATATTAATACAATATGCAATTAATTAATCTTAATTGGATCTATTACAATATAAATTAATATGATTAAAAAAATAAATAAAGTTATTCCCTTTATATTAAAAATATAAGTGAAATGTAAAGTAATTTCAATTATTTTATCCCACAGAGTAGGCTATCCTTTCATCTAGGATAAAAGGCTTGTATTACCACCACCTTGGTAAGCCCTCAATATGATGATCGTCATGACTATAATCCTATTCCAAAAATCCCTAGATTATGATGGTAATCAACACCTCTTTATTTCAAAAAATTGAAAGCCCTCCATACAATGATCAACATCACATCTTCTTATGCCCTTATTCCCTCAATCGTAATCACAATGGTCAGACACACAATGCAGTAACAAAAAACTTATATAAAAAGAAGAATTAGGAACAATCCGTTCACTTCTTGTATCTTTAGGGATTTTTTACAAACTAAGAGAGAAGTCACATAATCTCTCTCAAGAACATAATGCAATAAAAATGTTGTGTATTTTGGTTTGAAAGAACTCCAATGTATAGGCCTTCGGTTCCAATGGTCATATTTCTTCCAATATTCATATTTCTATGAAAAACTCATAGGGAATTGGACACCTGACATTAAAATAGTCAAAAGAAACAGAATACACAACATCATTTTGATTGGTAAATATCCAACTCAATGACATCATTTTATATAGAAAATAATAAGTACAAAATATATGAAACAATGTGTAAAAGAAACATGAAATTGGTATTGAAATATGATAATAATATTATGCATTTCAGAAGTACAATTCATTACTTGGTTAATAGGAGTATTAGGATAACAATTCATATCATGATTATAATTTATAATGGGGTTATGATTTCTAAATGGATACGATGCATGATATTTAACCCGATTACAATTCCTGAATACATTTCACAATAATAGTTAGAAATATAATCTAGTTATGATACATTATCTTGTTATGATTCATCACTACGATACTATACATAACCTGGTTACAATTCATGTCCTAGTTATGATTCATGATTATGATGCATTTGATTACGATACAGGTGATTAAATTGCATAAATTGGTTATGATACATGTGATTATGATGCATGACATTGTTACATTATAGGGGATTACAATTGTAAAAATACATACATGATAAAAATGTGTGTTATTATGATATGTTTTATTTCTTATTTCCAAAACATATTATTGATGGGAAAGTCAAAACACATTTTGACTCAACAATATTCCTTTTTTTGGAAAGAAAAAAACTAAACAGAAAATGTAGACTTATCTCCCCTGGGTTTAAAAACACTTTTAAATATAATAGTGAATACAAATAATTCCACCCTTGGTTTAAAAAACTAACAGAAGACTGTATTCTCTTAACATATACTTGAGTTTTCTCTCCCTGTATATGTTATTCATGAAACTATTCTTTTCAAAAAAACTTATCCACCTTTTTGAAATTTGAAAAGAATAAGGTAAAGTAATCATTTCTTGAAAAAGGTAATAGAAATAATGTACAAAAAATAATTGTTAGTTGAAACAAAATTTCATTAAAACAAGAGTTCAAGCATCATTCTTTACATTTCTTAAAAAATATTAAACATTGTATGATTAATCTTTTTTAAAATAGTTTGGTCCTACATGATTTTTTGAAATTTTTCTTGTTGAGCCTTTAGCTTCTCCTTTTATTCAGAAAAAAACCTTTATTACTTCTGGAGTCTATATTCATGATGCCAATTAATTGCTTCTAGATATTTAAGCCTTGATTCCTATTTATTGAAATCATCCAACCTGATTAAGTAGTATTTTTCTAGGATAACTACACTAATTGAGAGTGAAACATCCTCATTACTCTCATTCTCAAATTTTTACATTAAACTATCAAGATCTTTTGAGGCTAATAATTTTGATGTTCTTTTTCATTGAATGTCTTCAAGATATTCATTCTAATCAGCAATAATACTTTGATAGAGATATTTGAGTTTGTTTAATAAGTTTACCAATTCATAAAGCTATTCTAGATGATTTTTGAGACTATCGTAAATGGTGTATGACCATTTCAAAACCATATTGCATGCTTTATTATGCTTAGCAACACATTACTTGAAAATCCTGAAATATGATTCACGACTCAGAAACATATCCATCAGAACATTGACATTGTTTGTTTTATCATTGTGATCGTTTGAATGAATTTCAAACCTTGCATAAACTTTTTAACTGAATGGTATAAAATTCTACAATCTATTCATATATTTTTGGATGTACTGAATTCCTTTCATAGTGATTGTTATTTCAAAATCCTTATATTTACTATACTGAGGGTGATCACTAAAATGAGTTTCAGTGTCAATCACTTGAGATGGATGATTCCAATAGTTGTCAGATTCTTCCTCTTCTTTATCAGAAATCTGAATAGCATTCTTGGAGAACACGTTTTGTGAATCATTCACAGAAGGATGAGGATACTTAGATTCAAAATTAAATAATGGAACATCTGAGGACTTTTTGGTATGACTTCCCTTGTTTTCACAGTCTTTCTCATCCACTTCAATTTATACTTGTCACTGTTATTATTATTCCCTATATTCTTGATCTTTTTCTTATTTAACTTCTTCTTCTTGTTTTTATTCTTCTTCATATTCTTATGAAATATATGGGGTAGCCTATTATTTAGATACATGTTTTTCCATGCCTTTTACTACTGGATCTGATTTTGTCTGAACTGGTGGATCACTTATTACAGTTACAGTTGTTTCATGCTCAATTATTGTAAGTAGAGTTTCAATGTCAATTGCTTGATCCTTTCTCTTCTTTATCCTCTCCTTCTTCTATTATTCTTTCAGATCCTCCACTGATATTATTTTTAAATCCAATGATCTAGCTGGATCCAAATTAAAATGAGGATCCCCTTCTTTCCTTTTTTCCACTTTCGTTCTCCACAGGGTAGCAACCTCCTTAGATACAACATATTTTTCATTGATGCTTTTGGAGTTTTTGTCTTAACTACTTTTATTTTATTCAATGTTGTCATTGATGGTTTAGAATCTTTCTTACTACCTTCAACCACATCCTTTTCATTCTCAGCATCCAGATCATTTAAAAAAAATTGATTCTGTATTGAATCATAAATTGATCCTCATTATCATATCCTTACTGATTAAGGGTTCATTGAAGGAAGTAGGATCTAACTTGATTGTAACATTACCAAAGATCAGGCACTCTTTCAGAAACTTATTGATAATGTTTGGAAACAAGATCAGATATTATTTTATAAAACCATATTTGATCTTCTTAATATTTGTGAAGATAATTCCAATAAATATGAACATTATAATGTTTACCAAATAATCATGAACATACAATTCTGAAACAATTATTTTTTTCCTTGTCACAATTTCACGGCACAAAAAACCATTTTATCTAGAGGAATATTAGTCTATTATCACCTGATATATGACTCTTATTTCTCTTGTCTTCATGAAACTAAAAAAGTATTTTTTTATCGTTATACTTATCAAAATATCCATCAGCATCTGGTAGATTATTATAAGTACATAATAAATAACCCTCAAATATAATTCCTAGATTTGTAACTTCTTGTTTTATGTAGGTTGTATACTTCTTATCGTACATCATAAATGAAATAATAAGAGATTTTCTATCTCTAACGATTCATAAAATTGTAACACTTCATCATGATACACATTATCATAATTTTAATTCTATATCTCTACACAAATGGATTCCCACCACTGAAAACATATAATCCCTTTTAAAGAAGAATCAAAATTCTTGTAAAAATCCCAGGAGACTGACAATTCACCTCGAAAGGTCATGGTAGAGAATTCATTTAGAGAAATTTTATTCAGATATGAAGTACTAGAATCACTCATGAATGACTAAATGTCACCTTGAAGACCCTCCTAGTTACGAAATCTATGTAGATATATAATTACAAAAACTGAGGGATGAACTGATTACAAACAATGATGCCTATTTATAGAGAAAATTAACTTGAGAGAAAAACAGATGAGTTTGATGTAAGAGAGGTTCTTTTAAATGAAATTTTACGGTCATGATTAGATATAAAATATCCAATGGATGATAGTTATTTTAAATTCTTGAGGATTTCCTTAAATGAAAAAATTGTATTCACATAGAAACTGTTTAGTAAAAAAAGAATGAATTGAGAAAAAACTAATTAATCAACAAAAATTTGGAATTCAAAATGATACCCGTCAGAGTATTGGGATAGGTTTATTGGTTTCAATATAATATTATTGATAATAAAAACAATAAAAATGTATAATCGATAATATTTCTAAAACCGATAAAATCGTATAGGCTAGTACTGATAACATAGTACCGATAGATGAATCCAATACCAATAGTCCAATATAGACAAGGTAATCCAACACTGATAACCCAGTAATTATAAAGTATTTCAATGCCAATATTTTAGTACTAAAAATGTATCACAATACCGATAGTCTGATCTAGAACTGTAAATTAGGGAGTTGAAATATGAAAATGGTAAAAAAAATAAAACTAATAAAATCAAAAAACAGATAAACTCATGAAACTGATAAATCCAATTCTGATAATGGTGAAACCGAGAAACTATAATACTAAAAGGTGAAACTGATTAGCTATAATTCTAAAATTTGAAACTAATAAAATGTAAAAATAAAATGTGAAACTGATTAAGGTGAGATTGATATTCATGTAGAACTGATAAATTCAAAACTGATATAGGAATGATGATAATTTAAAACCAATACATGTAAAGGAAATAAAACCAAAATATGTAAAACCAATAAACATAAAATTGAAAAACATCTATGGTAAAACCGATTAATATAAAAATTGAATGGTGAAAACTATAAAATTTTGTATACCAAACCCCCCTTGAAAATGAGTAAAATAATGTAAGGAGATGGGTTAAACATGAAATATATGTGAATGATAATATTACAGTGATCATTCCTAGGTTTTGTTTAATGTATTCAAATATATCATAATATATTGGTTTTCAAAAAATATCATCACGTTGTTCTCCTGTTATGATGAATTTTAAAATAATATTTTATATTAGTGTGTTATCCCTACGAATGTGATGCCTAATATCTATGTTTTTAGAACATGAGTGATGTGTAGGGTTTTTACTACGAGAAATGGAAATAGTACTGTAACAGAGTTTTTGATTTTGGAAAAAAATCATGTCATAGTTATTGACTTTATATTTCATCCACAACACCTGATCGCAAGAACTTATAACTACTACATATTCAGCTTCAGTAGAGGATAATGATACTAAGTATTGTATCAGGGAAGACTAAGAAACCAAATGTTCTCTTAAGAAATGAAATTTTTCTGATGTAATTTTTCTATTCAATCTATAACCACCAATGTCAGTATCTGAAAACTAGTTCAAAACAGGCTCATCTCTTGAATAATATAATAATCTCAAAGACATAGTTCACATTATGTAGTGAAAAAATCATTTCACTTCTATTAAATGATATTATATTTGATTATATTGGTATCATGTAGATAAGAATACCGAAAACATTAATTCTGGACAACTAGTTATCAAATATTAAAAATTTCATATCATACCTCTAAAAGTTGTTTGATCCATTGGTTTCCCAGCATCATCAATATCTAGTGTATTTTAGGTACCAATTAGTGTGCTAATACTTTTACTATTTTCATATCTGTACTTTTTGGGTAAGTAATTGATATACTTGTGCTAAGATATATAGATTCGTTATGGTTATTGAGATATTTCAAAAAATAAAACAAATGTTATCTAACCCATTATTCTCATTTCAAACTATTATTTCATAAGATTATCAAACGAATTAGTTAAGGATAGCTGATTTGATCATAATATAATTTGATCAACATATATTTGAACAATCAAAATAATATTTTTCTATTTTTATGAAAAGTCGTTGGTCTGCAGTAAATTTTTTATAAATTTTTTGACAAAATAATATTGCAAGTTTATCATACAATGTTATAGGGGATTATGTAAAACCACACAAAGCTTCTGTAAGTTATAGAACATGATCATTTTGTTTTGAATCAATAAAACCAGATGGTTTTTCTAAAAATCATCTTCGTGTACAAACCCATTATGAAAATAAATTTTTACATCAATTTGAAAATGTTTTAAATTGTAGTATACGAAAAAGGCTAATAGTATTTGAGTGGATTGATTTATAGAAACCAAAGAATAGATTTCTTCATAGTCAATTCTGTCTTCTTGATTATTTCCCTTATCAACATGTCTTGATTTATTTCTTATTATGACTTCATTCAAATCACACTTTTCTGTGAATACTCATTTTACACCAATTACAGTTGTTTCATTTGGTCTTTCAACCAGTGTCCAAACATGATTTCTTTTAATTTCATTTACTTCATCTTACATGATTTAATCCAATATCCATCACCTAAGGCCTCATTCTAATTTTTTGGTTCAAATTGAGATATAATATCAAAATGTTCTATATCATTTGTTAAGGAATTTCTAGTCCTTGCAGGTTTATTTACATGACCAATGATATTATCCCTAGGATGATTCATAAGAAACATATGGTTTGGTTTTTTTAAAACATGTTCCTCAACATAAAATAGAACGTTTTTTGTGGTTAATGTTCCAGAAGAATTTTCATCATTAGTTCCTTTTTCAAAAGAGTTTTCAATAAAAGTTTGATAATATTTTTGTGAAAACGCATATATTGATGTAGGTAAGAGTAGTTTAAAAAAAAGTGGTCAGTTAAATCAAACATTTCATGCAATGCTTCCAAAAAAGTGTAGGAGTTTTTATTTTAAACGTTATAATCCTTAAAAGTAGTGGAATAACCTAGAAAGATTCCTAAATTAGATTTGGGTGAATATTTCTGTAAATTATCTTTTATATTCAATATGAATACTTTTCATCAAAACACATTGAAGTAAAAGACATTGGGTTTTCTACCAGTCAATAATTCATATGTTGTTTTATTAAGAATAGGTCTAGTTAAAACATGGTTTATAATATATCACATAGTACTAGAATCTTCTATCATGAAATTCTTAGCAGTTGAGTAGTCACTCAACATGGATATTTTCATTTCATGAATAATATGATTTCTCCTCTCAACAAAACCATTTTGCTGATGGATTCATGGGGAATAAATCTTTTGAGTAAAAATTTTCATACTACAAAAGGTTTCAAAATACAAATATTTAAATTTTTCACCATGATAACTATGAATTGTTATCAGTGGTAGGGTTTTCTAATTATTAACATGGGATATAATTGTCTTGAATTAGAAAAAGGATTCCTATTTGATTTCTAGAAAATAAACCTAGGTAAATCATGAGTAGTCATCAAAAAGAAATACACAGTACCTTCCTAAAATGTATCTAGATTGTGTAGGTCCAAAATGATCCATGTCCACTAACTATAATACATTAGAAGTTGAAACTTCATTGACTTATTTAATGCTAGTTTTATGTTTCTTTACATATTGATAAGGGCCACAAACTTTCAGATTATCATAACTATGATCCAGAAGATCCGTAACATGTATTTAAATTTAGTGTTTACCTAGGTTCTTATGGTAATAATGTCCAAACCTTCTATTACATAACCAGGAGTAGTCTTCCATTTCACTTAAGCAACGTAGTTCATTCTTACTAAGGTCTTTTTTGTTTAATGTGTATATATTCTCATTCCAATGGGTAGAATTAATAAAATCATCCTTGTAATTTTTAAATAAACTTTTATTATTCTTTAAATTCGCAAGGTAACCTTCATCACATAATTGAATTATGCTTATAAGGTTGTTCTTATGACCTTTGAAAAACACAACATTCAAAATTAAAACATTTCCAAAAAGAACAATATTACCTATACCAATGATTATTACTTGATCATTATCTATGAAGGTCACTATTTTAAATTTCATTTCAAAAATATTTTCAAATAAATATTTTTTTCCAATCATGTTTCGATAATAACCACTATCAATGTACCAAATTTTATTGTTTTTGGTACACATCCTATTTTCTTCAAAAAGAGATTATTAGTATTTTGGAACACAAACATGTTTAGATCCATAAATGATAGATAAATGAATTTTAGGAATACTCATTTTTTTTCAAAATTATCTTTATGAAATCCAAAATTTTGAGTTTTATTAAGAGAAAAATTTCTTTCCAAATGTCCTCTATATTAACATTTAGTGTAGAATGAATCATTCTACGGAACAAAAATTTTCTGACTAAAAAATCATTTTTGAGTGACTGTAACAAATTCTAGAACTATTACTTATAAGAATAATGTAAGAATACATTTTTAAAAATTAATTCCTTCGAGTATTATGGTTTTATAATATTTTCCTAAGATAAAATATTTCTAATATTATTCTAATGAATAAATTATCATTCTCATAAGAAATTTTTCTGGAATTGTTTTTAGTTTCAAAATCATTTTTCTTTAATACATGTTGTTCAACATCCCTATAAATTTTATCATTCTAAGAATTTACATCCATATGGGTGTTATAAATATTTTCAAAAACAAGAGTTTTTTTATCATGATCGTTTGAATGATTAGATATTTCTTTTGTAAGAATAGTTATCTAAGAATTTTCCTTAGAAACATTTATATCGAGTTTGGAATTTTCAATCTCAAATAATTTGGAAAATTTGGATACATAATCAAAATAAGTTAAATATTCTTCTACTGATGAATATTTGTTTTCTAAAGAGTTGTAATGTTTATCATCCAGGTAAATTAAAATTCAATTAAATTTTTTTTAATAGATTCAACATGGTGTAAGTTAGCCAGGAAACAATGATTTTCAACAGCTAGTTTGGCTATAAGTCCTATATTTTTATAACCATAAGATTCATATTTTGAGGATTAGTTTAAGTAATCACCACCAACTTCTCTCCATTTATCATTTTCATTCAAGATATTCTTAGTCGATTACTTTTAATACGTTTTCTTATTTCTTTCAGAATGTTTACCCTACTTATATTTTCGTTTTAGAAAAGGAAAATGTTCTCTAATATGACTGGATCTGTGACATTCATAACAAGTTACATATGAGGCTGTCTTATCCTTTCTATCTTTCATTTTGAATCTATATGGAATGTCTTTATTTCCAACAATCTTCTTCATCCTTCAAGCATGATTGGATGAATCATTCCTTGAGTGATCACTATCAAATGATTCTGATATAACAAATTCACTATTTTCATGGGATATTGATACTCTTTCTCGTTTCTAGGATTTAGATGTAGTAGTAAAAGATACATTCCCAGTACCAATAATGTTCCTATTGAAATAAAAATCTCTTTTCATTCTTGTCTCATGGTTAAGAAGAATTCCAAATAACTCATCAAGAGTGATTTGACTATCCTTAAAATTCTTATTGATAGAAGTCCTTTTTGATTCCCACTCATTTGTAATTATATCAATAATGTTTTCCTCAAGTGACTCATCCTTAAGACCCTTATCTCTAATAGATTGAATTCTTTTTGTTAGACTCCTCATGTGTTAATCTTGATTTAATGATCACAAGTCCTATATGTCCTACAAATCCTATATAATATATCTCAAATCATGTGAACTAATGATTAGTTTATTTATGCCTCAAATAATTATTTTAAAATATTATATTTATAATGAAAATATTTTTTTAATTGATACGTTTAATTCAGTCTTTAGATATCACTATTTAAGTCTACATATAGATATTTGGCTAAGACCCAGACAAAGTGACCTTGAAATCGTGACCCAAACATCGTGACCTAGACTACATGACCCAGATACGGTGACCTAGACACCGTGACCCAGACACTGTGACCCAGACACTGTGACCAGACACTGTTACCCAAACACCATGACCAGAAACTATGACCATATACAGTGAATTGGATACCTTGACTAGACATCGTGATCCTAACACAGCATATGTGCTACTGATTCATGATCACTTTACAATTATTCCATCATAACTATCTCACCACTCAATGACAAAGAAGGAGAAATAATTTCATAGAGACACTGATTCTATGTAACAGTATTTCCAGACAGATTGTGACACTATTCTTTAATCTATTTGGTCGTTTTTCAATTAAATTTCTAACAGTCATATTTGAAGATTTTAAATGAACAGCCATAATTAATGATTTTTTATAGACATGTCAGCTGACAGTATGAGGTACAAGGATCATAATACATGCATCATGTCAGTTCCAACACATTAACTCCATGAATTTGAAGAACATTGTTGCCATAACCAAAATGATATGATAGACTAAAAAGTGTTTGCGTGATAACAATGAATCATGAGAATTCTTCAAATAAGAAATGACACCTGAAACTCTAACCTTATAGAGAACACAGTAAGAATTCTCTAATACTTGAGTTCAGAACATTTTCGCACTATCAACACCATAATAACACAAGCCAGATCTGGCAGATTTTCAATTCTAGGTTTTTCACAAGAGGACTCGATTATTGAATCTACATCATCATAGATGTCTAGAGAAGCATAAGAAAACACTCAGAGCCCTTATTACTTTATCGTATCATCTATTCTCTGTTGTGTATTGCTTTTACCTTTTGATCAGTGTGTGTGTGTCTATATAAAAACACACATTGTCTCTGACATTAAACTGAAGGATACAAGATAACCTTTCTTATACATCTTTTTAAACTTGTGTATTCCAAGAGATAGGTGTAGAAGAGGTCCTTGTGTGACCTGATAGTTCATACCCACCATGAACTGTGGAAGGGGTCATCTGACCCATACAATCCTATATATTATTTATTACCCCAATCCAGGTTGTGGATCCAGTTTGATAATATAATATAATTGGTGGTGGGTGATCACCGTGTAGATTGGATTAGTTCTCGTCTTGAGATTGAACCACTTGTTTTATATCCATTGTGTTATTTCCTTAGGTTTTCTTTGTTTTACTATATAATTCAGATATCACTAATTTTTTTATAGTTAATCTAGGAAAGCAGTTATAATTTTTTCCCCTTATTAGAATAGCTTCAAAATTAATTTCGATGACATGCATAATGATTACTGAGAATTGATGAATCATCTTAGAAGTTATTTAAACAGTCAATCATTCATAACCGTATTACATTGATTAACTACAATGTATTTATATTTATTGGGGAACCTTTTAAATAATTCTTTTTTAACCGAAATTGTTATAGATACTCAATTCATCCCCTTCATGAGTACTCTACTCCGACCAACATTTGGTATCAGAGGGTGTTTGTTGTCCCTATTAAGACTCTTTTTTTGACCATATTCAACTGTGATTTTATTTGAATATTAATTATTTGTAAGTTTCTGATAATTTTAATTTTATATCTTTTTCAATGTAATTATTTATCATGGATAATAAATTAAAAGGTTCTACCAGAAAAAGACTACCATTATTTACAAGAACCAATTATTCCCAATGGAAAATTATAATGAAAATGCATTAAGAAAGTATGAGTTTAGAAATATGGTCTTCAATATTATATGAGTATAAGATTCCTTCTAGTGATAGAATCACATTCGGTGACATTACCAAGACTGCATACAATATCAATTGTAAATCAATGAATGCATTATATTTCTCTTTAGAAGGTGAGGAAATTAAAAGAATTTATATATGTAAAACTACCCATGAAATTTGGGATACCTTGTCAGTTTCACATGAATGAACATCAATTGTAAAATAAATGAGACTTAATACTTATAATATTTAATAATATAAATTTAAAATGAAACCCGATGAGCCTATTTTTGACATGTATCTCATGTTCACTGAAATTTTCAACACAATGGTATCTCTTGGAAGAGAAGATACTACCAAAGAGCAGATCATGAGGATTCTAATATTCCTAACCTACATATGGAGAGGAACCACTATCTATTTTAGAAAATATTATGACATCATCATCTTACCTATAAAAGAACTCATTGTAATACTGATGGTGTATGAAGAGGAGATGAAATTTAACAAGGAAGAGGAGGCTGAACCCAAAATAAAATTAGTTCTGTTTAAGACCACCACCTCTAAAAAAAATGAGAATGAAAAATTGGGTGACTATGTAGAATGATACAGGAGTGAACATTCATTAAATGACAGTGATGAGGTGATGGCTCAATTAGCTATAAGGTTTAAGTGATTTTACTAAAAGATGAACATTTTCAGAAAGCCTAACTTTAAGAGAAGATATGATCATAAAAGGTAGCTAGAAGAAAGATTCAGAAATAAGTGAAAAGCCTGATGAGATAGACCTCAAGGAATGTAAGCTCAAGGGACATATAAATTCTAATACCCCATGCTCAAATTAAAAAATAACTATTATGGCCATTATAGAAAGTATAAAATGGAAATTTAATACAACATGTAGGGCTTCTGAGGATAGTTCAAGTGATATAGAATCTTCACATGGTGAACGGGACAAAAAATCCAATATGAGTTTTATGAAAACACATCAGATGTAACACTAGAATCTCCTATACACAGTTCATATAATTCTGGAGATGAGGGTGACTTTGAAAATATGTCTAATGATGAAATGATTGAGTACTATAATATTCTTGAAGAAAAATGAAATGAACTTAAAGATAAATACAAGTCTTTAAACAAATCATGCTCTTACCTCAACAATTAAAACTAAACTTAGTGTATAAAGGGATAATAAATCTCAGTTACTCAAAAATAATAATGAACTAAAACTATATAAAGAGCAATTATAAAAGGATCATTTAAGATTTAATAATATTAAAAATAACTCGGTACAAATTATAGATTACTAGAATTCCCTAAAATATACTACTGGAATTGGCTATTAATATAGTAAATGAAATTTTTGAAGAACTATTTTTGTTTCTAAATCATGTACATACAACTTTACTCCTAGTTCTGGAAAACATTCAGCTTGATCAAATAATGAAACACTCTCTACTGCTTCATGCTTTTTGAGAAAAAATAGAGATTATTTTTTGATTACATTATATAATTCTTATTAGAAACCAATGTGGTAGATATGGGTTCTTAGAGAACTACTCACTAATACTACTTGACCCACTCAAGTATGGGTACCAAAATCTGTTTTCATTTGACCATTCTATAAGAATGTTGTTTAATGAGCTCTTACAAAATCTTATGGTACAAGGAATGTGGGTGTTCATGACACATGAAATGAGACCACTCATGCTTTAATATTTTAAAGAAAATTTATTGGGTACATGTCACATTTTGTAAAAATGGCAATGGAAAGATTATTGGCCTTGGACAAATCAGTAACTCTAACTCAGTTTTGAATTCCTAAGTAATTTTTGTGGATGGATTGAAATATAATCTGCTTAGTATTTCACAACTATTTGATGATGGATTTCATGTTAAATTGGAAGATGATGTATTCAATGTTTTTAATTCTAAAAATGAATTAGTGTTTTCAGCATTAAGAAATTTAAATGGTTACTCTATTAACATAGATTCATTAATCTTTCAAAATGATTCATTTTTAATTGTATTTCACAAAGATTCATGGATTTCGAATAGCAAACTAGCAAACTGTACAATTCAATCTCTTAGAAATTTAACTATGAAAGTCTTAGTCAAAGATGTACCTAAACTTGAGTGTCCAAATGATAATGTGAAAAATCATTGTCAAAAGGGAAAACAACACAAAATTTCCTTCAAACCAATGAATGAAGTGTCAATATCTCAACCTCTCAAACTGGTTCCCAATGATTTTTTTGGACTCTCTTGAGTTTCTAGTTTAAATGGGAAGAACTATGTTTATGTTCTGGTATATGATTTTTCTAAATAATTAAGGAAATTATTTTTGGCTCAAAAATTTGAAACATTCTCTTATATTACCAAATATTCCAAAATTGTATAAAATCTTAGTGGACTTAAAATTAAATCCATAAGATGTGATCTTGCGCATGTGTTTGAAAATCAAGAGTTTTAATCCTTTTTCTCAAAAAATGGCTAGAGTCAGAATTTTTCTTCCCATAGAACACCTCAATATAATGGAGTTGTGGAAAGAATAACTAGAACATTTAAAGGGATTTATAGACCCATGATTAGTGAATATGACTTAGCTATTTATTTTTTTGTTGATGCTGTAAATATGGCTTGTTATATCATCAATATAGTGTTGATTATACCAATTTAATATAACTCCATATGATTTGTGGAATAATCGAAAAACCAATGTAAGCTACTTCAAATTTTTTGGTTGCATAGTCTATATCCTTAATACTAAGGGAAAACATGAAAAAAAATTATCCATTATTGATGAAGGAATATTTTTTGGATATTAATTCTCTAGTAAAGACTATAGAGTTTCCGATAATAGAACTACATTGGTGGAAGAATCAGTCCATGTCAAAATTGATGAAACAGATCCACATGAACATAGGATCACTCTAGATAACCTGGAGGATGATGCATCAAATATGGACATTAAATAAAAATCCTCAAACCATCCTATGAAGGAATCTATGAAAAAATTTAATTCTATAAATTTTATAGATTTAAATGACAATGAACCCGACCCTATTGAAGAACAATAAATCACTAGTTCATCTTTTTCTAGAGCTATTAGAACCCTCATGAACCTTCCTTTAGATGCTATTATATGAGACATAGATAAAGGAACTCAAACTAGATATTCACTTATAAATCAGGTTGAACATCATGTCTTCTTGTGACAACATAAACCTAAAGCTTTAATGATTATATCAATGATGAATTTTGGGTAATGGATATGGAAGAAGAATATAATATATTTGAAAACAAAAATGTTTGGAAACATGTTGATAGACCCAAAGAAACATTTAACATAGGCACTAAATGGGTTTTTAGAAAAAAAAAGTAGATGAAGTTGGAAAAATATGTAGAATAAGGATATATTAGTTGAAAAAGGATATAGTCATGAAGAAGTAATTGACTATTAAGGGACCTTTGCAACATTATCTACAAATGAAGCCATCATAATTTTTCTTTCCTATGATGCATATATGAATTTCAAACCATATTAAATGGAAAAGGTGAATTTCATAATGGGTATATAGCTGATAATTTCAAAGTTGAGAAATCTCCACATTTTACAAATCCACATTTTCGAAATTATATATTTATAATATCAAAATATTTAAATAGTTGAAAACAAGATCCATGAGCCTAGTATGATGGATTAAGAACATTTCTTATTTCCAAAGGTTTTACAAAAGGAATATCTAATCCTACCCTTTTATAACACGAATTTCTAATGATGTTCTACTAGTTTAAATTTTTGTAGATGACATTATCATTGGATCTTCAAATAATTATTTTTTTATTCAATTTTTCAATATAATGCAAAATGAATTTTAAATGAGCATAATGGGTGAAAAAATAATTCATTCTCGGATTTCAAATGATTCAAAATAATGATGGAAATATTCTAAACAAAATAAAATATAATAAAAATTTTGCTAAATTTTTTGGTTTGGATATCACAAAATGCAGCGACACTCTAATGAGTACTACTTGTATGATGTATCTTGATGAAGATGGAAAATATGTTGATCAAACCACATACAGATGATTGATTTGGAGTCTTCTCTACCTACCTTCTTGCCGACCAAACATTATGTTTTGTGTATGTATGTGTGCTAATTTTCAGGAAAAACCTATGGAATCTCATTTAAATATTGTTAGATGAATTTTAAAATGCCTCAAGCAATCACCCAATCAAGGATGGTTATATCCCAAATCAAAATCATTTGAGTTAGTGAGTTATTCTGATGCTGACTTGGGTGGTTGTATGTTAGATAGAATAAGAACCTCTTAAACATGTCACTTTTAAGTAAGTCACAAGTATCATGGTTTAGTAAGAAACAAAATTATGTTGCATTATGTACTATAGAAGCTAAATACATAGATTATGGTAGTTGTTTTGCACAAATTTTTTGGATGAAACACACATTACTAGATTCTGGATATCAATTTAGGCATGTACCTATAAATAATGACAATACAAGTGCTATTAAAATATCAAAACATCATGTTTCACACTCTAGGACATATCATATGGATTTAAGACATCAATTCTTGAGATATCATTATAAAAAAAGTGACATAACTTTAGAAAAAATTGGAACTGAATATCAGATCGCTGATATATTAACCAAACCATTAAATTATGAAAGAATATATTACATCATACATGAATTGGGAATGATAATTCTTAAGTAGTATGTGCACAATTTCACATCTTAATGTTTCATAGTTTACGGTTTCACAAATCACTATCTAAAATTTCTATAGTTTTACAATATTATTAATTGTTGTTTCTTTTTTAGGGTTCATAGTTACTATTTCTTGGTTACCACCATGAACTTACTATCTCAAACAATATCGCCTCATAGTTATGAAATGACACAGTAAAAAAATCACCTTGAAAACCTATTACATACTCACCGTGAAGTTGAATTACCGTCTCAATGTAAAATCCTATTATGGTCTCATCGTGAAATCCAATGAAGGTCTCCCCATAAAAATGATTTATTATTTATTTACATATTACAACCTATATCACAGTAATTGATTTTTTTACCATTTTACTTTCTCACACTATTGATCGAGCGAAGCTTGATATCCATAAATGATAAAATGAAATAATTTTCACTCCTTTCTACACCCGAGCTCTATTCCCACAAACTATAATCCCTCTTTCAAATATTCCCTCCCTTGAACCGTCATTGAATTCCCATAATGAAACGTTTATTATCATCAAACCCTGAGAGGTGGAGTACAATGAAGATTCTGAAAATAGCACCTGAAGGCCCTTTGAACTTTAACCTGGTCAAAATAATAGTCGTCCCTGAAAAGGAAATCTTCTCCTAGTGGTTGATGTCATATAGTTCTCTAGTATTAATATTACTTAGAGATCTAAGATGGATGGATTTTTTCCCAAATGAGGATAGTCTGATTTACCGTAAATTAGGTGCACATTTCTATCAGTATTTCCAATTCACTTTTGGTACATTAGATTATTTAGTTGTGAGAAGCTGGGTAAATGGCCAGAGATGCACACTTTCATTGATGTTATGGGATGCATGCCTTAGGATACATCATGAAGATATTTGTAAGGACTACTAGATAGGCCCTCCACCCCCATGTGAGATATTTTTTTTGGAAGAATCATTGGGAATCTTAACTGTGGATGAAACAATGCTAAGGGTCGTCGGTGTAGAGCTAGATGGTTTAACTAGACTTATGTTCATTGTTGTTAAAAATCAGATAATCCCTAGAAAATATGGTTTTTTTACACTCATGTATCAGAATATATTTTTGATACATCTTATTAAAAATAGAAAAAACATCTACCTATGCAAATATTTTATACTCTATATGTTGGAGTTGAACAGAATAACCTCAAAGTCAACCGCTAAATTCTATTCATGTCTTATATCATATATTCTTCAAACCAAAGTGTTGTTTGGACTAGATGAATAAGCCAATAAATACACTTAATTATGTCTTAGAGACGATATAGTAATGAGAATGAAAAGTAGTTGGAATCCATGGAGAAAAGCATCGGGGGAAGATAATGATAGGGTTTATGAAAATTTTATTATGGTGGATAACTCCTCCAGAGCTAAAGACATTTCTGATCCTGGTTTGGAACCATATGATATTGTTGAGTGTTGTGAAGAGGAATAAGTGGTGGGGGTTTTTGCTCCTATAGGGAAAGCTATCATAGATGAGTAGAATAGTGAACCTATTCTCCATGACTTAATTGAGAAGGAATTTTATGTACCTTAAGATGTTGATGATCTGTATGAAAAACCTACATATAAGGAATAATTTTTTTTTGTTGTATGTGAAAAGGATGTTGTAGAAGAAAATGTAGAAGAAGATTATTCTATGGTGCCAGAAGCTACTTATGAGGATCATGTGGAAGAAAAAGTTGTTCAAGAATTTATCGCATCTTCTGAAGAGATAATGGAGAATTCATTTCAGTAGGCTAGAAAGGAAATAGATGAGGATATTAGGGATGAGATCTTGGAAGTAGATCAAGGATCTGAATCTCTTTGTCGTAATAATGACGCACCTTTGAGGGGGAGCAGCAAGTGAATAAAAAACATGTTGAAGTCCGTAATCCATTTGATCCAGGATTAGTGGATACATGGTATAAATTTCCGAGTTATTTTTTTGTGAATGACTCCCAGGAAGCCAAAGATTATGATATCGATCATTCTACTCTATTTCAATTGAAATCGGTATCATCTCATGATGTTGTATTAGCAAAGGAACCTGATCTTGTCTCAGATCCTATTCCTGAACCGTTAAAATAACCTTCTAACTTAGTATGTAAGGATTATTTTAATGATTCATAAGCTACCCTATTGGTTGGAGTTGAAAAAAATAACGAATACTCAACCGGCTCCTGTAACAGATTTTAGAGAAAAATATTCTTCTATATTGTTAGAAAATATCATATAGAAAAATATACCCAAGATTATTCATGAGATACAAGAGACCATAATTGAGAACAAACAGGTATGTAATGAAGTGAATTATCATTATGGTAAGGTTGAAGATATATTGAGAATGATGAAATAAAGACTAGAACCGGTTTCTCATAGTATTGAGGATTTTGTTACTCAGATTCCATTTGATGTTGCCTCCATGATTCAACCTAATATAACTCCTTGGATGAAAAGGTAGATGAAAAATATAAGAAAATTTTTGACGAGATTCTTGAGATTGTTAATGGACTTAACAAGTTGACTGATGAGTATAAATAATTTCTATCGAAAGTTTTAAATCAACTAAAGTCCCTAACTTTAGCTATTACATCTTCTAATATTTCTGTACAGTCATCTCATCCCTCTTTGGATATTTATATACTCAGAATAGTTGTCATAGAACATCTCTAGGCTGTTCTCAATGGTTTTGACAAAGAGTCTCTATCTGAAGATTTCATGAATAGAGATAGAGTTCTTTATTTGATGAGAAATCATTACAATATTTCAAATGATTCTCAAGAAGAGATTACTAAAAAGGTGTAATGTTAATTTAATTTTATTTTCTCAAAGAATGACATGACCAATAATTTCATGTACCTAGTGGAGAATTTGAGAATCTATTTGGTCACTCATTGTTTCAAAACTCATCTCCAAATGCTCATAGATTCAACTCCTCTATTGAAAAATTTTATGGAGAACAATTATGACTTTGAAAAAACAATTCAGAATAGTGGAGATATTATTACAGACATCCTCATGCTTTTGAGTCATTAACTTCATATCTATAGGTCTAATATTATGGATCCTCCAGCTGCACCCTTGAGAGGTGGTTTTCATTCCGTATCAATCTTTTCCCTCTTCTTAACCTCTATTTCTGTCTCATAGGATCTGAGTTACATCAGACTAATAATCCTTGATCAATAGTTTCCTCAGTCTTACACTACACCTACCTAGGCCCCTTTTGTTTTTGAATGATTTCATTTACCTTCTCTGTCCGTTGGATCCCTTCCTTCTTCATCTTCTACATCCTCTATCATGTCTTCTACTACTGATAATGAAAATGGAAAAGAGTAGAAAGTTGGTGATGATGAAAAGTGACTACTATATTTTATTACGGATCTTGTGGAATTTGTTTTGATTCTTACTATTTTTAATTCCACTTCTTTATCCATCTATTTCATTGCAAACTGTTATTGTTTCTTGCTTATTTATTCTTTTTAATAATCCCCAAAGGGGGGGGAGCTATGCACACTATGATATAAGATATGTAAACCAAGGGATAAAGGAATTATATATGATTAGATATCACACTCACATGATTTGTGATCATAAAAAAGGGGGATATTGTTGGACTCCTCATGCGTTAATAAAGTTTTAATGATCACAAATAATATATATCCTACAAGTCCTATTGAATCTATCTCATATCATGTGTATAAATGATTCGTTTTTATGCCTTAAATAATTATTGTAACCTATTTTGGTTATAATGAAATTATTTTATGAATGATTATGTTTAATTCATTTTGTGGATATAACTGTTAAAGTCTGCATTCTGAAATTTGGCTAAGACCTAAACCCTGTGACCCCGACACTGTGACCCAGACACCATGATCCAGACACTTTGACCCTGATATCTAGACCTAGACACCCGGACGCAGACACCGTGACCCAGACACCGTGACCTTGACATCATGACCAGACACCGTAACCCAGACACAGTGACAAGACACAGTGACCACACAGTATGAATTATATACCTTGACCAAACACCATGATCCAAACACTGAATATGTGAAACAAGTTCCCGATCCCTATACAATTGTTCCATCATAACTACCTCACATCTCTAATACAAATATGGATACAGTGTTTTATAGAGACCCCACTTCTTAGTGACATTGATTCAAGACAGACTGTGACATCATTGTTTAATAAATTTTTTTCAGTTCTCAATTTAATTTCTAACGGTCATCTTTAATGATTTTAAATGCCCTGACATAATTAATGTTTCTTTGTAGATATGTCACCTAACAGTTTGGGGTATGTGGTTCAAAAAACATGCATCATGTCATCTGCAAAACGTGAACTCTAAGATTAAATAGAATTCTGTGGACAAAAGCAAGAGGATTTGATATAGATTCAAGTGTGTGCGCGATAATGAAGTTACACAATCATTCATGAAATAAGAATCGACATATTAAACATGAATGTTCCGATGAACACAATAAGTATACTCGAATACTAAATTCTATAACATTTTTGCACTATCAAATCCATAATGAATGTGAGACAGATCTAGCTGACCTGCGAGACTCTATTTTCATTAAGAGGACTCGATTCCAGAATTTTCTTCATCCATGATGTCCATAGCAGCATCTACCAACAATCAAAGAACTTCTAACATTATCTCATCATCTTTGCACTGTTTTCTATTGTTTTGACCTTTTGACCAGTGTGTGTAACTTCCCGACCCCAGTTACCTAGAGCCGATGCATTATTTTAATACATTGGCATGGTTACAAGGAATCAAGTCCCAAAAAACTGATCAGTTTAGTAGTCGTGGAAAATAGATTACATACATTAATTTTACATTATGATTTCAAACATAAAACATAGCATATATATTTCTTTGAGAATACCATTATTTTCTCTTTGTCTTAACCTGGCATATCAATCATAATACACTTCTTGGAATCCTGGGAAAATAAAACATAAGGAAGGGGTGAGCTCAGATGCCCAGTAAGGGTAAATAATTTAGGGGAAGCTATAAACTTTTAAGGAAAGATGTGTGATAAAAACAATATCCTTTTTAAACATAAAATTGAACATAATATGACAAAAATAAATCAAAAATTTCCATATAAACATGCACATTGATAATCTACTAGTTGAATAATCACATTTAATAACTAATTTAATAATGAGGAAATGCCTAACATCAGACATCATTACAACATAGTCAAGGCCTTGTGCCAAGATTAAAAGAAAATTTCTGTCAATGCCTTGTGCCAAGACACTAGTTTGACTAATGAAACCTACTAATACAATGCGGAGCTATATTGGGATACACCCATAACATACTATGTCCACTACATTCCTCATATGAAAAAGTTGAAACATAACAAAAACATCCGTATTAAAACTAGCATACAAAATGTCATTACATTAACCATAAACTATGAATGGTATAAAAATAGAACATCCATAGTCAAACATATCATAACTCAATCAATAAAATGTTGAAGATTTTATTATAAAAAATCAACTTCAATCAAAAATAATATCCAGTAAAGGATGCTGATATAGTTGAAAATGATGAGTAAAACATTTTGAGAGAAATATCCTTTTTGTAAAATCATTTAAAAGTCACATATTTATAAAGGAAGTAATTTAAATGATATTTTTGAGTCAAAGTGTCACATACCACATTTAAACATTTTAAAAGTATTATTATTTCAAAACATTCATGTCCATATAAGTAAATCCTTAAAATCATTTTGAAAACGTGGACATTAATAATAAAGATTTAGAAAGATAAATATTTAAAACATTTAATATTTTGATCTTGATAAGGATTACCTTTCACAAATCCATATAATATTTATTTTGAAATCATTTTTATGGAAAATTAATAGGGATGATAAAAATTTCCCAATAAATACTTACACATAAACAATCTCAGATGATAATGAGATTGAAAAGTTTACCCTTATCTTGCACTTTCCATTAGTCGACGGTATGTTTAACCTCCTGTATAAAGATCATAGTATGTTATTAAATTATACCAGAATCATATAAATATTTATGATATCATACATGATTCATTTATGATATTATACTACCCATTTAATAAAAATTTCCATGTTAAATTAACATTTCAGGTAATAATCATTTTTTATCATACGTGTTTTAACTTTTTTTTCTTGTTTGTATCACATGGATCAAGATATAAATACATCCAGAATACAAAACATTATTTATATATCATATTTATTTAGAATATAAATATGTATAATATACATATATAAGAAATGAAAAACACCATTTATGGAGATGGTAGTTCGTACGTCCGTATAAACGTTGTTTCCGTTTTCATATCGTATTGAACGGAGCTAAGTAAATAAGATATATGTAATTATATATATATATATATCTCCAGATTAATTATTTTTTCATATATTATATACCAATTAGTAATATATATTTTTATTATCGTCGATTAATGGTGAACATGGAAAGGAATTTCATCACATCGTGGAGATGGTAATCTGTACGTACGCACGAGCGACAATATCATTTCATTAAAGGGGTGGAATTTGATGGTATATTAATTTTACAAGGAAATTATCATGTTATTTCCATTATTTATATACATATGAATTGTCATTACATCCATCCATATAACATAGTGTTGAATAAAAAATTACACCACGACGTGGAGATGGTATGCCATACTTACGCACACATGGTGACATTATCATTCATAAGATGGATAGAATAATGAATATAGTTGTGAAATATTTATAATAAAATCACAGTATATAGAAGATACTATAGATATTATTTTATAATGGAAACAACAAACAATGAGTAAGTGGAAGAATAAGAGAACATGAAAGAGGGTGGTGAAATAATTACATCTTCTTCGGGTTCTTCATTTTGATTTGATCAAAAAGGATTTATAAGATGGATTTCTGACAAAAGGAAGGACTCTAGAAATTAGGTAGGATAGTTGGGAGAATATTTGTGAAGAGGGTGTCTGATCCAAATGGCTTTTGAGGATTGAATTTGAGAGAAGGTGAAGTGCCCTTTTATAAGAGGGGTGAGGGGCACCTTAGGAAAAACAGAAAATATAATTTTATGATAAAATCGTTTTTAGTATCTATTGGTTCAAAAATAAATTATATAAGATCTAAGGTTGGTATTGGTCGAAAACAACTCAACCAATAGGTTTTAGATAGGTTTAGGTCACCATATTAACCTTACCTTTTAGATTTAACTCTTAGTTAAATAGTTTGACATTTACCATGTCTCTTTGTATTTTTATATTATATGGTTAATAGTATTTCTGTAAAATGGAAATATAACCCCAATTGGTTCATTGATTTATATTATTATATAATTCTTTTGTCTGAACCTTTTATTTTTAGGAATATTATATCAATTAATAATATAATATTTTTAAAAAAACTATTTTATGTAAATTTTGACACTCTTTGGTATTTGTTTTTTATAAAATAATAAAAGAATGATCACTTCAAAACAAATACATTGAATCAATACTATAATGTCATATGCACTTATATAATTAGTGGATTTCATAAAACCATTTAAATTATATTTATTTTAATATTTATAATACCATTTTATTTGATTCTTTCATTAATAAGGTAATTACTACATCATCATTGTTTCATTAATAAATTTAATTATTTAATCTATAAAAATTATAAATAAAAAACATTGTGTATAAAATCTTCTTATCTTTATAATGAATATTTATAGTCGAATTTATCTTATGCATAACCCTATATTATGAATGGTTTAGTAATTAAACTTTGATTTTAACTCTTTTAACTCTTCTTTAAATAAAATAATAATAAATGTCTTAATCTAATCCAAGTGGACCTAAAAGGTCATATTTTAATAATAATCCTGTTTTTGGTCGAATTAAACTTATACAATAGAACTAGGACATGTGTTAGGGTAATAATAATATCATTTTTACCCTTAATTACCCTATTTACTTTTAACTGTTGTAATTAAAAGTAAAACGTTACAATTCCTCAAAAATAATTTTTATCTTATTAATCCACATTTGACTCCTTGATATTAACAGTGTCTCTAGGATTTTCTAAATTCAACTCACATAAGCGGTAAAATTATGTTTTATGTAAATTTTCAAATGCTCCTAGGAGGTGGGTAAAAGACGATAAAAAGTTCGATAAAATTTTTATATATCTGAAATTATTATAAAGTGACTCTAATTAATTACCATGAATTTATATAAGTATTATTTATCAATTTTTACCTAAAATAAATTTAAATAAAAAAAATAATTATTTAAATAAAAAGTCAGATTTAAACAATACCTCGGTGTTTTTCACTATTAATCAAAAATTGAATGTTTTCAGAAAAATACAAAAAACTAACCCTAAGATAATTTTAATATTATGAAATCAAAAATGAAGTCTATTTTACCAAATGAAAAACATATATGTTTCATTTATTAATTTAAAATTAATTCTCGTTGTCAAAAAAAGCATATTTTTAAGAAACAATAACTATCAAAAGATTGATACTTGTTTATGTCCATTCTCAATGTAAAATTACTTACAATGACTAGCATTGAATTAAATGGTAATAATATAATATATTTTTTGTTCCAAACCATTAAAATGTATAATTTAACATTTTAAATTATTTTTATTAAAAAACTTTTTTTCAGTTAAAATATTGTATTTTTCACTATTCACCCAAATATGAAATTTATCAGAAAAAGGCCAAAAAATTATTAAAACTAAATACTTATGTCCCGATTCTAAGGAAGAAGTATATTTTGTCAAACTGAATGCATAAATGTTTCAAATATAGGATTTAAAATGGGTTTTTAATTAAAAGGAGGAATTTTTTTTTTTAAAAAAAAATACTTCTTATATCTGAAAAAATGAATATGTCCTTACATTATGGCTAAAAACACTTAATATGGATTCAAAAATTATAATGGTTATTTAATGTTAAAAATTCTATTAATACTATTCAGAACCGCTTTTGAACGTCTTGTTTGGTAACTTGTGGTGCACTTGAACTCAGTGTTGCGTGTTGAGCTAGTTATTGTATTAATTTGAAAATCTAACGTACTATGGAATATTGGGGTGTTGCATTCTTACCTCCTTTAATAAATTTCTTCCTCTAAATTTGAAATTGCTTTTCAAAAAAAAATGATGAAAATAGAAAACACCATTGTGGAGAAATCATATCATAAATTGGGTTAATAAAATCTAGTCTTAATAAGAGAGAATATATATATATATTTATACACTTGACCAGTAGAGTAAAATCCATTAACTAATTCCTGCCACAAACTGATCTTTTACTACAATTTATTTCAAAAAAATATTCTATTTATCTTAATCGGTTAGGGTTCTAAAAAAATTAATTTATAATTCATCTACCATACCCTTTAAAAAACTACATTATTAAATCCAGGACTTCATGTGGGTCAGTGGTAGGTGATACACCATGTCGACCATCGGTTACGGGTTCAAGTCTCACGGCCTTTCCGGATGCGACGGGTTGTCGCCCGACCTCTGGGTTGTCTTTTTTATTATAATCCCAAAATATTCTCAGACTTAATCGATTCCTATATTTAGACTTATCCAAAGTACTTCTATCCAAACTCATGGTCCAAAATTCATAGGGATGAAAAACACAATGAAGATACTTTTTTCCACGTAATATCATCTGAACACCTTCCTTATTTATTCTTTTAAAACACTGAAACATCTTGAATTACCATAAAACCATATTTATTACATTCATGCTCCCTTATTCCTTATATAATACTGAATATACTCCTTCTCTCCAAGAAAAATTGTAAACTCCAACAATGATGGAATATACAAATCATTAATAATTTTCAAGGTAGTCAATAATATCCAATAAAATTTATCCAAATCAACCATCTCTTATTCCAAAATCACTACCTCATTATCAAGCCCATATTAAGGATTACCTTTCCTTCAACCAGGAATTTTCCAAAATTTGTAGCTTATTATTAAGTCAATTTTCATAGAACTATATATTCTTAATTACTCAACAAAATTTCCCTGTAGTAAAATCCTTATTTATCTACATAATTCATATAACCCATATATTTATGATACAACACTCAAATGAAAAAATTCTATAATAACAACATAAGAACAGTAGTCATTCCTCTTCATCTTAGATAATATCATAACATGATTATTATCCATTAGCATCATTTTTGGTATACTATGATGAATGGGACATTGATTCACGTAGTGTCCCAACTCCTTGTAGATAATGCATTGTACATTTGAAACCATTTTCGTACCCTTGAAGTCACGTACTTGGTGTCATTTTACTGCACACTTATAAAAAATCCCATTCCCTTCTGGAAAGTTCCAGGTTGTTACTTCCCACAGTTATCACATATGGTAAAATTCATCTTCTCCCTCTTCCTTTATCAATCTTTCTATCTTCCATCCTTTTCTTCTCTTGCTTCCCTTCAAAGCCATGGGACTCAGAAAATTTATTACTTATCTTATTAACACATGATACTATTTATTCATATGTTTAGAATACATTGAAGACACTTTTCCTTCTAAATGTCTTATTAATACAGTGAAAGATATTATCCATTATACTCTTTGGATCATACGTATTGTTGGAGTTAACATTCCTTCTACTGGGTTCCATTTCTATACAATGGCATGCACTAGTTCAGTTTATGAATTGAATTGAATAATTTGGAACTTGTAAAATACCTAACGTAGATTGAACAGTTTATGGATATAATCTGTAATCGTAATAATATTTTCTTTAAGGAGGTATATACTCGTAAATCAATCATATTGATTTGTAATGAAAATTTGAATTATCCAAAACATATCCCCAAAGAGTGTCACTACCAAGAGTGCAGCAAGGCCCATTGTCATGCACCAGTTCTCGTTCGAGTCAATATCAAAGCGGTGATTTTGGGTTTTACCCCTAGGTACATCTGTTCCAGAGCCACCTCTACCAGCACGTATCCAGATAGGGATGTATTTCTTGTAAAACTCTCAAAATCACTATAATACCAAAATCATAAGAAATTCTTCTATATTAATCCTCAAATTCTATCTGATGGTAATGTTCTCTAATCCATGTTTAACTAAATCTATTTCCATGGTTGTTGCTAAACTTCCTTTGATACCAACTATAACGCCCCGACCCCAGTTACATAGAGATGGTGAGTTATTTTAATACTTTTTCATGATTACAAGGAATCATGTTCTGAAGAAGCGATCAGTTTAGCAGTCTTGGAAAATAGATTAAATAAATTAATTTCACATTACAATTTCAGAAATACCATAGAATAGATGGTTATTTGAGAATTCCATTATTCCCTTTATCTTAACCATGCATATCAATCATAATACACTTCTTGGAATCCTAAGAAAATAAAACATAAGAATGAGGTGAGCTAAGATGCCCAGTAAGGGTAAATAATTTAGCGTAATCTATAAAATTTTAAAGAAGGATGTGTGATAAAAACAACAGCCATTTTAAACATATACTTGAACATAATATGAAAAAAAATCATACATTACCATATACACCTGGACATGGATAATCTACTAGTCGAATAATCACATGTAATAACTAATTTCTTAAATAGGGAATGCCTAACGTCGGACATCATTACAACATATTCAAGGCCTTATGCCAAGAATACAAATTAAATTTTTTTCAATGCCTTATGACAAGACACTTTTTTGTCTCATGAGACCTACCAATTCCTCGAAGAGCTATAGCGCGCTCCACCCATCACATACTAAGTCCACAACATTCCTCATATGAAAAAGATGAAACATAACATAATCATTTGTATTATAACTAGCATTCGAAATGTCATTACATTAACCATAAACCATGAATGGTACAAAAATAGAACATCCACAGTATAAAATATCATAACTCATTCAATGAAACATGAAATCTTGTATTATAATAAATCAAACACAATCAAAAATAATATCCAATAAAGAATGTTGACATAGTTGAAAATGATGAGTAATTTTTTTTGAGAGAAACATCTTTTTTGTAAAATTATTAAAAAGTCACACATTTATAAAGGAAGTAATTTAAAAGATATTTTTGAATCATATTGTCCCATACCAATTTAAATCTTTTTAAAATAATTATCATTTCAAAACATTCATGTCCATCTAAATAAATCCTTAAAATCTTTTTGAAAACATTAACATTAATTAAAAATATTTAGAAAGATAAATCTTTAAAACATTTAAAATTCATATCTTGATGAATATTACCATTCAAATATACTTAAAATATTCATTTTAAATAATTTTTATTAAAAATGGATATGGATTATAATAATGTCCAAGTAAATACTTACATATAAACAATCTCAGATAATAATGAGATTGAGCAATTAACCCTTACATTGAACATTCCTTTAGTCAAGGGTACGTTTAACCTCCTATATGAAGATCGTAGTATGTTATTAATTTATAAAAGAACCAAATTATTATTTATTATATCATACATGATTCATTTGAGTTTATATTAGCCATTTAATAATAATTTCCATGTTAAATTAACATTTCGGGTAATAATCGTTTTCTTTATCGTACATATTTTAACTTGTTACTCTTGATTATATCACATAGATCAAGATTTAAATACTTCCACAATATAAAACATGAGTTATATGTCATATATATTTAGAATATAAATATGTAAAATAGACATATATATTTAATGAAAAACACCGTTTATGGAGACAATAGTCCATAAGTACGCATAAACGCTGCTTCCATTTTCATATCGCATTGAACAGAACTAAGTGAATAAGATATATGTAAGTATATATATATATACAGTAGCATAATTATTTCATATATTACATAATTATTAGTAATATATTTTTTTATAATCATCAATGAATGATGAACATGGAAATGAATCTCATCGCGTCTTGGAGATGGTAATCTGTACGTACGCACGAGCGAAAATATTATTCCCTTAAAGGTGTGCAATTGGATGGTATATTAATTTTAAAAAGACATTAGAATATTATTTTCATTATTTATATACATATTACTCATCATTATATCCATCCAAATAACATATTTTTGAATAACAAATTACACCACGGCGTGGAGACGGTAAGCCGTAAGCACGCATGCATGGTGACATTATCATTAATAAGATGGATAAAATAATAAATATAGTTGTGCCATATTTATAATAACATCATAGTATATAGAAGATACTGAAGTTACTATTTTATAATGGAAACACCAATGAAAGGGTAAGTGTAAGGATAAGAGAACATTAAAGAGGGTGGTGAAATCATTACATCTTTTTCAGGTTCTTCCTTTTAATTTGATCCAGAGGGCTTCTTAGGTTGGCTTTAATGTAACACCCTTAGATTTTATGAAAAATATTATTTTTAATTTCATTAATGTCTTGTGTTTTATTCTACACGAAAAGGATCTTACACAACACGCATCCTTGACTTGCCTTGCATTACACGCAATCGCGACCTTCCTTGATAGCGTGTGTAGTACGCAATGATGAGTTTCACTAAACAACAATATGCTATTAAAATATTATTAAAACTAGCCGTTATGAATAGTAATAACCAATTTTTGAAATTATATAAATTTTGTTTTTCAAAATGGACTTTATTTTTGGATTCAGAATATCTAAATTAGCTTAGGGTGAAATTTTGGTACTTTTCGGATAACTTTCATTTTCTGATGAATAGTGAAAATTACTAAATTTTAATTAAAAACAGCCTTTTTAATAGAAATAATTAATAGTGGTAAATTATTAATTTGAGTGGTTTAAAAGTATATTTAGAAAATATTTTTACATTTTAATACAATTTTGGTCATTCGATGTAATTTCACATTTAAACCAGACATAAACAAGTGTCAATCTTTTGAAAGTTATTATCTCTTAAGAACATGCTATTTGTTTTGACGACAGAAATTAATTTTTAAATTAATTAATGCAACTGATATGTTTTGAATTTGGTAAAATAGACATCATTTTTGAGTTCATAATATGAAATATATCTTAGGCCAAATTGTTGGTATTTTTCTGGAAACTTTCATTTTTTGATGAATAGTGAAACCACTAAGTGGTAGTTAAAAAAATGAATTGTGCATAAAACATAATTTTACCGCTTCTGTGAATGGAATTTAGAAAATCCGAGAGACATGGTTGATGTCATTAAGTAAAATGTGGTTCAATGAGTTAAAAATAATTTTTGGTGAATAGTAACTTTTTACTTTTTTTACCATGGTTAAAAGTAAATAGGGTAATTAAGGGTTAAAATGATATTATTATTACCCTAAAACATGTACTAATTCTATTGGATAAATTTAATTCAACAAAAATAACCTTAGGAATAAAATATGACCATTTAGGACCACTTGTATTAGATTAGGACATTTATTATTAATTTATTTAAAGAAGGGTTAAAAATGTTAAAATCAAAGTTTAATAAGTAAATAATTTTTAATATAGGGTTATTAATTCGATAAATTAGACTATAAATATTCATTAGAAAGATAAAAAGATGTACTACATAATTTTATTTTATTTGTAATTTTTAGACATTAAATAATTTAATTTATTTATGACACAAAGATGATGCAGTAATTATCTTATTAATGAAATATTGACATAATTGATGTTATAAATACCCAAATAAATGTAATTTGAGACTTTTTATGAATTATACAAATTTTATTGGTTAATATGACATGTTAGTATTGATTTAATTATCTTTCTTCGAACTAATCATTCTGTTATGATTTTCACAAAAATAAATTCCTAAATAGTGTCAAAATTGACATAAAATAGTTTTTAAAACCAATATTATATTATTAATTGTTATTTTATTCATTAAAATCTAAGGTTCGGCCAAATGACTTAGATAAGGTTATATATATTAATAATAAAAAACTTGGGGTTCGTTTGACTTCTTATAGTAACTTTATTAACCTTATAGTGTAAGAACACAAGAAGACACAGTAAAAGTAAAGTTATTTAACTTAATGTTAAATCTAAATGATAAGGTTAAAATATGAACCTAAACTTGTCTCAATTATATTGGATGAGAGGATTTCAACCCATCCCCACTTTAGCTTAGAAATTAATCAATTTGGAGTTATTTAAAACCGAATTTGGCTTTATAATAAAATAATATGTCTAGTTTTTCCAAAGGTGCCCCTCTCCTTCCTTATAAAAGGGAACCTCCTCCCTCTATTTCTCACACTAATTGGATCCTTCATGCTCGTCCAACACCTACCAAATTGTCTTCTCCTCTTCAATATAAACATTCTAGAGGTTCTGGTCTTCTTCAATGACCAATTGTAGTTCCCTAAGAGGAGGTCTGAAATAGGCGCTTTAAAGAAGAGGTAATGTTCGTTACCGATTCTTTCAACTTTATTTTTCTTCAACTTTTTATTGTTTAGTTGTTTCATTATGAAGTAATAACATCAGTATCATTAATATACTGATATTTTATTATATGTATGAAACAACCCTATTTCACAATTTATCCATCCTATGGAAAATGAAATCACCGTGCGTGCGTACATACGGAATACCGTCTCCACGCCGTGGTGTAATCTATTCTCCCCCACCACCTTACTTGGATGGTTATAATGGTGAAAATAATGACTATATATGATTATTTTTAAGTGATATTTATTCTTAAATACTAAACATACACTTGAATACAATTCCACGATCATGGGAACGATATCATCGCTCGTGCGTACGTACGGACTACCGTCTCCACAACGCGATGAGATTCATTCTCAATGATTAACCATTCATGAATGATTATAAAGAATATATAATAAGTAATCATGAAATATATGACATAATAATGATAATGGATTTATGTATATATATATGTATTTCATCAACTTAATTCCATTCAATTCAATAAGGAAATGAAAAGAGCGTTCATGCGTACGTACGGCCTACCGTCTCCATGAACGGTGTATTTCGTTCCATTTATCGATATATTATATATATGTATATTATGAATATATATTATATATAAATCATGTTTTACATTCTGTATATAAGTAATCATTATTCAAGTATTCATATTAATAATTACAAGTCAAAACACAAACGACAAATGAGACGATTTTACCCAAAACGCAACTTTAACATTAATTTACAAAACAATCGGTAATATAAAGTCATAAGTGGACCATATATGATATAATAACAATGAATATGATTCCTTAATAAGTCAATAATATTATTTAAATCATCATACATGGGGTTCAGATACATACGAAGCATATCGGACCTAAGGTAAGGGATATTTTTGCAAATCTCATTTTTATCCACGATTACTTATTCGTAATTATTTACTGGGGTTATTGTTATCATCCATGTCCATGTTTCCCAAAAATGGTTTCATGTATGTTTAATGTCGTTTTTACCAACTTTTGACTTTTACTACATGGTATGTAAGGAATCATTCTTTTGTTTACGTTACGAGGTACTTTTTTTGACTTTTCCGACAAAAGTAAGATAAGAATGTTTTTTAACGTATACGGCATGAAAAGATTTTTATGGTTTTATAAAGCCTTATTTTTATGAAGCTTCCTTCAAAATATTTCATGACTATTTTCAAAAAAAACCTTTTCTTCTAAAATTGCATGACATTTTGTGGAAAGAAAATGATTTTGAAGAAAAAAGGATATTTTCCTTAAGAATTCATTTAAAGTGTTTTATCAAAACCATTTTCATCTAAGATGACATTATTTCACAAGTGTATGTTTCAAGTGTAATGTCTCTATGATTTACATGGTTTCACTTTTTTTATTATTATGAAATGATATCCATTTATTTTATATGGATTATGTGATGATGGGGTGATGTTTATGAAACCCATTTTATTTATTGGGTTATTATGAATGATGTATGTTTATTTTGTGGCACAAGTAAGAATGATTTCATTATGAGATGGGTGGGACCTATATATCCCTCCAATGCATTGGGTAATGATTTATATCTCATGAGATAGACATGGCTGGAATGGCAAGTTAAACTGATTCAGTAATACAGGACTGGAATGAGGAGTGAACTCTATTTAGAAAGGGACTTTGTCCACTAAGACGGTCTTGGAAGCAATGCCTTGACAACTATAGAAATCATATCATGTGCTTAATGGTTTCCACAATTACATGTTTTATTCCCATGCTATTTTATCATGCTTAATGTTTCTTTATGATATATTCTATATGTACTTCCATGTTTTATGTCATTTCTCAAGCTTTTGATGTTTAAACGTTATGTTCATGTTTTTAAGTTCAAATTTATATGGTATGTTTCATTTTATCCATGCTTACCCTTACTGAGCATTTGAGCTAACCCTTTTTATGTTTTCTTTTTCCCAGGATATAAGGAAATGTTCTAGTTAAGAAAAATAAGGGGAAGATCATTATGGGAGATGTTGAAGATCATTCACCACGATTAGACGATTATGTTCCATGTTTCCAAAGACACTAAACTATTACGGTCCTTGTCTGTCTGTTTTTTGTTATGTATTAAGTATTCCGCAAAAGTAGTGTAATGTTCATGTACATCAAGCTTCGGGTCTCTACATTTAAAACCTAAGGATGGCCTATAAGATTAAGGTAGGATAGTTTTTAGGATATTTTGGCAGAGGTTGACTGATCCAAATGGCTTTGGTGGTGTGAATTTGAGAGTTGGGGAAGTTCCCTTTTATAAAAGGGAAGAGGGGCACCTTAGGAAAAATTTAAATTATTATTTTATAAACAATTATTTTTCGGTTTCTAGTGGTTCCAAAATGAATTATTTAAAATCTATGGTGGGTATGGGTCGAAAACAGCTCAACCAATAGGTTTTAGACCGGTTTAGGTCACTATATTAACCTTAAATATTATATTTTACTCTTATTTAAATAGTTTGACATTTACCATGTCTCGTGGAATTTTAATACTATATGGTTAATAAACATACTATAAAATGGAAATAGAACCCCAATTAATTAATTAATGTCATATATATTATTATATAATTCTTATATCTGAACTTTATATTCTTAGGACTATCGTATCAATTAATAATATAATATTTGTTTTAAATACTATTTTATGTCAATTTTGACACTCTTTGGTATTGGTTTTTTGATAAAATAATAACAGAATGATTTCTTGAAAAAAATACATTTCATAAATCCTAACATGTCATATGATCATAGAAAATTCGTGGATATCATAAAAATATTGAAATTATATTTATTGTAATATTTATAATAACATTTATTTGATATTTTCATTAATCTGGTAATTACTACATCATCATTGTATCATTAATAAATATAAATAGTTAATCTCCAACAATTATTAGAAAAATACCACTATGTATGAAATATTTTTACCATTCTAATAAAAATTTATAGTTGAATTTATCTTATGCATAACCCTATATTAAAAATGTTTTTGTTATTAAACATTGATTTTAAATCTTTTTACTCTTCTTTAAATAAAATAATAATAAATGTCTTAATCTAATTCAATTGGACATAAAGGGTCATATTTTATTACTAAGGTTGTTATTTGTCTAATTACACTTATCAAATAAAAACAAGACATGTTTTAGGATAATAATAATATCATTTTGACCCATAATTACCCTATTTACTTTTAACTGTGGTAAATAAAAGTAAAACATTAATATTAATAAAAAAATAATTTCTATCTCTTTGAACCACATTTTACTCCTTGATATTAATCATGTTTCTCATATTTTCTACATTCAACTCACAGAAGAGTTAAAATTAAGTTTAATGTAAATTTCAAAATGCATCTAGGAGGTGGGTAAAAGACGATAAAAAGTTCGATAAAATTTTTATATATCTAAAATTATTATAAACTGACTCAAATTAAAAAAATTGAATTTATATATGTATTTTGTATCTATTTTGACCTAAAATAAATTTCAATAAAATAAATAATTATTTAAATAAAATGTCGGTTTCAAACAATAACTCGGTTTTTTCACTATTAATAAAAATTGAATGTTTTCAGAAAAATTATAGAAATTCACCCTAAGATAATTTTGATATTATTATTTAAAAAATGTATTCTATTTTACAAAATTCAAAACATAGAAGTTGAATTTATTAATTTGAAATTAATTTCCAATGTCAAAAGAAAAAGGCATATTTTTAAGAAACAATAACTATCAAAAGATTCATACATGTGTATGTCCAATATCAATGTGAAATTACCTACAATGACAAGAATTGGATTAAATGGTAAAAATATAATCTATTTGTACTTCCAAACCATTAAAATTTATAATTTAACACTAAATTATTTTGATTAAAAAATTTGTTTTCAGTGAAAATGTAATATTTTTCACCATTCACCAAAATATGAAAGTTATGAGAAAAACACCAAAAATTTGTTGAAACTAAATTCTTTTGTCCCAATTCTAAATAAGAAGTTTATTTTGTAAAATTTAATATATAAATGTTTAAAATATTGGACTTAAAAAGGGTTCTCCATTAAATGGCGGCAAAATTGCATTTTTTTAAAAATACTTCTTTTATATGAAAAAAATGAATTTGTCCTTAAATTATGTCTAAGAATCACATAACATGGATTCTAAAATTTTAAGGGTTATATAATGTTCAAAATTCTTTTAATAATATTCATAACCGCTTTTGAATGGCTTGTTTGGTACGTCGTGGTGGGCTTGAACTCGGTGTTGCGTGTAGTCAAAGTTACTGAATTACTTTGAAGAAATAACGTACTATGAAATATTGGGGTCTTATAGTGTGTGTGTGTCTATATGTGTCTGTATAAAAACACACACAGTCTCCAATAATAAACTGAAGTTTACAAGATATCCTTTCTCTTGCATCAATTTACACTTGTCTATTCTCAATGATATGATTGGAAGAGGTCCAGGTGTGACCTTACAGTTCATTCCCATGAAGAGCTCTTGAAGAGGTCGTGTGACCTAGATAGTCCTATATACTATTTTTACCCCCATCTAGGGTGCAGATCAAGTTTATTAATATATACTACAAGGTGGAACATGATCACCAAGTGGAGTGGATTAGGTCTCTTCTTGAGACTGAATGAGTTGTTTTATATCTGATGTGTTGTTTAATTTAGTTTTATCTATTTTACTATATAATTTAGAAATCCCTAAATTTAATTTGATAGTTAATCCTAAAATGAAGTTATAATTGTTATTACTTATTGTAATTGTTTCAAATTTACTTTTGATAACATACATTATGATTATAGAGAATTAATCAATATTCTAAGAAGTTATTTAACTAGTCAAACTTTAATAACCATATTACTTTTATTAAATAGGTTGTATTTAATTTTATTTTGGAAATTTTTTAAGAATACTTTTTAAATAGAAATTGTTATATATGTTCAATTCTACCCCTCTTGACTTCCTTACTTTTAAAAACACTTTTTACTATTGTCATAAATCTTTTTTGGACCTTTCATACATGTTCTACGTAAGGAATGAAAAACCTATGATATTCTACTCGAAGAATTGATCTTATTATTACTATAACGATAGAAGTACAAAAATGTGTGAACTTTAATTTCCTTTATATACAATTGGATTCTTCAAATGATGATATCCTACTATATATATTCCTGGTCATGGAACACAACAACGTAATTTTTACCTTCTAATTCAGTTGATATTATAACTTCTCATGGTAGTGGAAGGTTCTGATTTCCTTGTTTGGGATTTTTTTTCTCTAGTAAGCATGATAAATTTCTCAACTCAAGTATTAATTTAAAAAGACATCATTCTATCTCTCCATTACTCAAAATCAAAACAATAAAAAATAAGTGGTCTAGTTGCATTTACGTTATCAAATTATCCAATATTCATTCATTTTGTCTTATAAAAAATACTTTTCCTCTCCACACATTTGGGTAGTAAGTAGTTATAAACTAAATATTTTAAATAGAAATGAAATTAAATTTCATAGGGAAATAATGAATGTAATACCAAATAGTGGAAACATCCCCTGATACCAATTGTGGGATCATAATATATAAGCCTTTGTGTATTAGATTTAACAATACGAGAGGGGTGATTTGTAGGTTTAAAAACAATGTATTCAAAGAGATAATCAATAACATAGTTTAAGACGTATTAAACTAAAAAGATTTACAACCAATATAATTCATCATAAATGTCCTGGATCTAATGGATATGATATGTTGTAATATGAATAGCAAAAAAAAATGTATTCTAATTGAATAAATTGATCAGAGTATTAACAATGTAAATAATTCTACCATAAAACATATAAAATATATTAATAAAATTTATATTTAATGAATCTTAATTGAAACAAAAAAAGAAATGAATATGAATAGAAATAAAAAACAAAGTTATTCCTTTTCTATTACAAATAGCATTGGAAAGTAAAGATATTACAATTATTTTCTCCTAAAGAGTAGGGTATCCCTTCACCTAGGATAAAAGGAATGTCTTACCACAACTTGGTATGCCCTTGATACAATAATCAGCATGACTATCTTCCAATCCTTGTATGTCATCGATTAAGAAAGTAATCGGCACCTATGCCTTTTAAATAAATGAAAGCCCTCAATATGATGATCAGCTGCACATCCTCTTATATCTAGAAGCCCTCGATCATTATCAAAATGGTTAGATGCACAAATTAGAAACAATGTACTTATACAAATACCGGAACTTGGTACGAGTCTCTCACTTCTTGTATCATCATGGGTTTCTCCCGAAGCAAGAGATATGTTACAACACCTTTCTTTATAACATGTTGAATGAAATATTTGTGTATTTTGGTTCCAATGGATGCATATTTACAATCCTCAGGTTATGATGGTCATATTTCCTCCAATGATTATATTTCTCCAAAATACTATGAGGGACTTGGATACATATAATTTCAATCGTAAAATGAAACAAAATACACGACATTATTTTTATTGGAAAATAAACTACTCAATGACATCGTTTTAGTGAGAAAATAGTATGTACAAAAGATATAAAACAATGAGTATGAGATAGATCAGATAAGTATTTAACTAAGATAATAATATAATTCATTTTAAAAATACAATTCATAAATTGGTTTTAAGGAGTGTCATGATAACAATTCATATCGTAATTACAATTTATAACTTGGCTATAATTTATAACATGGATACAATGCACAAAATTTAATCTGGTTGTGATTCTTGAATAAAATAATTAGTAAGTGTATGATACATAACCTAGTTATGATACATAACCTGGTTACGATTCCTGAATACAATACAATACATAACTAGTTTATAATTCATGTCATGGTTATGATGCATGATTTTAATGAATGTGATAACAACACATGTTATTATGATGTGTGACCTGGTTAAGATAAATGTGATAATGATGCAGGACTTTGTTACGATATATGTTAATATGATGCCTGACATGGTTAAGATACAGGTGATTATGATTGTAAAACAACATAAATGATAAACAATATATGTGATTACAATTTGTGTGATTTATGATTTCCAAAACAAATAATTGATGGGAAAGTAGAAACACGTTTTGACTCAGCACATATAAATATACTTTGCTGATAGTTATTCTATCACTAAACATAATGACCAATTATAACAATACATTCTAATAATTTTAAATCCATCCACAACCCCTCTATAGACATGGATTTCTCTGAATTAAATCCACTACATCCAAAATTCCATTCTTGATGGGCATGGTGTCCATTGGAATTTCTATCTAGGGTCATTATTTCTAAACCATATATTTCTCTTCCCCCAATACATGATCCTAATTTGACCATGTCATCTTCAGTATATGAAAAACATTGTTCGACCATAAAATGGTAAGCTAATCCATTTTTTATTTCTTCATCCACAAGGGAGACATCTCTTCACACATAGAAACCTCTATGCTACCAATCCCTTAAATCATTATTCCAAATGAAATAGTTTCTAAATATAAGGCTAATCATAAACATAATTCATTTGTGACCTATTGTCACAACCTACATAAGGTTCTTCTATAGAACTCAAAAAATTCTCAATGGTTATCACACCACAAACTCTATAGATTCATCCAACCTCAAATATATCATAGGAATGATTTATCTTATATTAATGATTCCTAGAAGGGAACAAAAATTAGACTCCTACCCAAAATATATTTATTTTTTCACATTAGTCATAGAACTCAAGGATCAGAACCCAACTCTATTTTATATGAAAAAAAAACAAGTCACAAGAACTTCCAAACTCGAGGACACCTAGATTATCTCCATAGAAAATAGGATCTCAAAAACCTCAACAATTCACCACTCACTGCCTAACTCATCAGTGTTAGTTCAACACATAAAGAGTTCACCCATTCTTTAACCCTCTAGTGTCCTACCCCCTAGGATCCTCCCTTGATTTTCAATGAGTGTTTCATTCCAACTAATATACTAGGAAACCTATATTCCTCTCATTCATGTGATAATGGCTCATGCACTCTAAATTCCAATCTTCTAAAATGAGTAAAATCACTTTATGTTATCTATATTTCTAGTTTACTAGATAAATTAAAAAAAACTAATTTGATACATTCCATGGATAATAAATTGAATAGGGAATTTTCATCCAAGAAAACTGACCCTATGGAATTAACCTTTATTATTACCTCATAAATAATTTTATCTCTCTATTTATCTTCAAACTATATGATAATCTAGCTCACTAGTAACCAAAGTAAGATTTCTAAGGCCACAAGTTCTTTACAAAAACCCACAAAAAGTTTCGATTGGGGGAAAACTACAAAACATCATTTAGGAACATATCCATAGATATGCTATGATGGATTCAACCATACTCTATCCATTCCAAGGACAAATTATCCTAGTTTAGTTTAATAGGATCTGAAAGTACGTTTTGTAAAGATAAAACTATCTAGAATATAGTTTAGAACCTTAATCAATCATATATATCCCAAATAATACCTTCCACAGTTTTTACTACATAAATTTAATGGCCAACAGTGACTAAAAATGTCACTGTTGAACCACCCTTGCAAAGAATAACATCATCATTGTAAACTACTTTTTAATTTCTAACATCGTCACCTAGTTCCCCTACACTATTATCTCAAATAACTTGTTATGAAATGTAGACACCCATTAGTTTACATCTAAAATAATGTAACTAAGAAATCATGTGTACAATATAGAATAAGTCATTGAAACCAAATCTTCTGATTTATTCTCCACCAGTACAATAAAAAACAAGCATCATATATATCATGTTAAATCAACATAAAGATTATGTTGGATGTTATGCCACTTTTGGTTGTTGGAAAGTTTCAAATCAATATGAAATCACGATCCTCAGAATTTTTATTTTTCACACAAGGGGAAAATGGATTATCACAATAATGAAATCTAAGAATATAAGTCACATGCCCTAGAAAAATGGAATTCTATTTAGGAAGGTGTGTATGATGAAACAACCCATGTTTCATCATGGTATATATCACATCCTAATTTCACCTGTCAGCCATATAATTTTCATGTAGTTTCATACACTTATACTGCTTCTTTTCGAAAGAATATTCATTACATTACACATTAACATTACCTAATAACAAAAATTTTAGTTTATTTTGATACTAGATACATATTATTCTTAATTCATGATATAATTTTATCATATCCAACAAAGATATACCCACATTGTACACTAGTTAGACATACCCTACCTAAATTCTTTCTCCATGACCTTGGGAAGGGAAACATGATAAACATTGAGCTTAGATGCTCAGTAAGGTTAAAAAATTCAGATATAAATTAAAACATAATAATTACATAATCATAATGGTATATGAACATGAGAATAACATTTTAAAAGCATACCATTAATAATAAATATCATAATCATAATTCATAGAATAAATCCTAACTGTTTATAATACCATAACTTTTACGGAATCTAAGGACTCAAACACTGAGATCATAACATTGGTGTGATACATATATTAATGGAGAATAAATAAGAATAGGAAAAACATATTTCAGGGATATTGACAAAGATAATCATAACATGGTAGGCATGGACTAAATACCAATGTACTTACATAGATATTCGGATAACCTCCCAAGTACCCCTTTTTATAATTTTTTATAACCTCCCATGTACCATCTTTTTTAGGATTGGGATATCCTCTTTTGTACCCTCTAAGATCATAGAACATTAATCACTACACAATGAATTGGAGTGACATATAGGTTCTATACATCACATAAACCATTCCCTTGTGTGACAAATGATTATAAAACATTCATGATAACATATTCATTGTAAATAAATTTTTCTTATAAACATTAATTCAATTCATAACCCTTGGAAATGGAATTAGATTAATAAAAAATTAATCATTTCATCAAAGAATATAACGTGGAAAAGGAATGGGTTTCATAGAAAACTGATAACCTTAATAATAAACTATTCAGTGAATGAATATGAAATTTATTCTTGGATCTTATCCTTGTTGAATATTAAATTACATCCAATTATTTCATCTTACATGTAAGATTATTTTGAAAGATCACTTGGAATGTTTCTTATTGAAATAGGATTTCCATTTTGAAATATTCTATTTAAAACGGAAAATATTTTCAAAATAATATTCCTTAAAAATAACCTTGTAAATGTATAAAATAACATTGAAATCATCTACCATTCAGGAAAGTAGATTTTTTTTCATATTGTATAAATTTAAAACTGGTGATTCCATTTACATTTATTTATAAAAGTTCATAACACATCATTATTAAATCAAAATGAATATTAATTTTTTAAAAAATTTCAAAATTAGAAAATGTGTAAAAAATTTCTTTAACCATCATTAGAGAATATATAAAAAATTATTTAAAACGTTTTGGAGAAAATATGGGCATGGTTAGAAAACATTTTTTGGCTAAAGATAAAAATAATGCAGAATTTTTCATAAACAATACTTTTTATCTTTTGATTATCTGTAGAGGTAAAAATGAAATAAAATAATGTATTCTCATAAAAATACAAGAGAATTAAAATATTCTAGTATTTAATATGTTGTAAATCATAGTATTTCATCATTGGAAACATAATCCTAAAAAATCCTGATCTATAATTAGATTTTAACATAAAAACATTAAAACATTGGTGACATTCAATTCATAATACCCATGAAATAGAATTCATAAAACGGATATGTAAATACCCATAATTATTCATGATATGTATTAAAAAATCTATTTGTGTTAATTATATACACCACATAAATGATACGCAAGGTCAATATAGTAGTTTTCTCACAGAAAATAAATATGAGATAGAAATCTGATAGATTAAGTATTGAATTCCTTGATACACATTTAAACATCCAATATAATAAATATAGTTTTATTATATTTTTAGTATAGATCTATTTTTATATATTTCACAACATGTATTATTTACTTGTTAAATTTTATAATCCCTTTATTAAAAATTCCCTACTAAATCACACTTGGGTAATATCTACCTCGTTATTCATGTATGTATTGGTTTTGTATTGTGGTACCCCTAGTTTCTAGTATGTAACCCTTTCATGCTGATATTAATTGTTATAAAGGTAATGGGGACTAATGGTAGAGTCAGGAGAACTTGGGATGAAGTTTTGAGGCAAAAGGGAAAGTTTCACGGGTGGCGCATGGTTTGTCTAAACTGTGAGGCCAAACTGTGCTTTGTAGGTCTTGGAGGCAGTAGATTCTGAATGGTCGGCACATGGTTTGTCTAACCGTGGGGACAAACCGTGCGATAATGGTGTCCGAGGTAGTAACTAATGCATAGTTTTTCTAAACGTGCGAGGAAACCATGCAGCCATTTAAACGAGATCTTATAAAGGTGGATCTCACACATTTTTGCCTCTATGTGGCTCGTTTTTCTTCCTATTCAGCCCTAAATCGGTATTTTGCTTCTCCTATGTTCAAAAAGGGTTCTCCCATCATTTTGGAGGTGATAAAAAGTATTATATTGGCAAATCGAAGCCAGATTCTTGAGGTATGTGATCGTTCTTCTTCGTTCTTGATCGGTTTCTTAGATCTACTTAGATCTACTTCTCCTCTTCTCTCGGTTTCTTAGATCTACGCCCGTTATGGGTAGATATATGTGTGTTGATGCAATATATGATGATATTTGGTCTTGATCTTGCTAGGAGAAGATATCTGAGGATGTTTTTTGGAGAATTGGCCCGGTTTTCTTGAGCGTTCTTCGACCGTTGTGGTTTTTGTCAAAACCATGGCGGTAGGAGGATTCACCCTCGACTCCTCTTGTTAGAAATGATTGTCTTAGTTTCAAATTGGTTTTTTGAATGGAATTGATTGTGAAAATCAATGAATAAATCTTCTTTAGTGATGATTTATGGTTTTGATGAAATTGTAAAATCCTGGTGAATTGTTGTGCAAAGTGATTTGGCCTCTTGAATTTAAAATGATGATTTTAAATTATAGATTTTCTGAAGTCACAAATGGTTTGATGAAAAATGGGTTTTCAATAAAAAGGTAATTTCATTATTGTATATTCCTTGGGTAGAAATCTTAGATAGGAGTAAGATTTTCAGAAGTTGAATGTATAGCATAAAAGGACGTAGCTAACCCGTTTATGATGAACCACATGTTACCATGTGTTGGGTAAATAAGTGTTATGGATACACTTCTAGAATGTTGTAAATCTCATTTTCAGGGGTTTATCCAATGATATGAGCATGACATGAATTGTAGAGTAATGGCATCCCACTAGGATTGCATATCTCATTGTGTAGAATGAGTAAGGATTTTGTGCAAGGTGCATATTTTTTAAAAATGCAGAATTTGTTTTGAAGTGAATGATTATGAAAACTAGGAATTTGGTGTATTTTGAAAATGGGTTGATTTTCAAAAGGCATGATGAATGTTTTCAAAAATGTTTGAACATGGGAAAAATGTCATTTTGAAAACATTTTTGTGATGGATGATGTGATAGAATTTAAAATGATAACCCATCGGTTGCTAGAGAGTTAGATTGATAGAGTTTTTTGTTGGTTTAGAAAATGGAACCCGATAGGAGTGGTCATAACCAACCCAAAGAGGTTGTGGAGAATGTGGTTTCACCAGAACCACGTGTGAACCAACAGCTGGTTCAGAGTATTGTGCAGGCTTTTCATGCTGTGGATACGGGGAACCAGAGTAATGAACCAAGGCATCTAGATCATACCATCTGGTTCATGAAGCAGAATCCATCAAACATTCGGGGTGATGTTGAACCAGAAAAGGAAGAGGTGTGGCTATGTAGGATTAATCGTATCATTGATTTCATCGGCACACAAATAGAGCTCATGTTCATGATGGCGATGTATATGATCGAGGATCTTGCATGTCCATGGTGGGATTTTGTGGTGTATGCTAAATTGGATGAAGCCCTTACATGGGAGGTTTTTGAAGAATTATTCAACAAACAAGTCTATACTCACATGTTCAAGATCTGGAAAATCATGGACTTCTTCAGCTTGAAATAAGAGACTCTCTCTTTCACAGAGTATACTAATAAATTCATGAATTTAGTTCGTTTTTATCTAGAGTTCGCGGAAAGTGCATCGTTGAAGGAACACATCTTCAAATTGGGGATATGGTAGGAGATTCGATCAAAGATTACGGTGCTCTGTATTGTGGATTATAAAGAGATTGTGAGAAGAGAAACTGTTGATGAACATGATATCTCAAGATTGATAGAAGGATTTATGAGGATACCTAAGGAAAATGGGGGGAAATCCACCTCTGGGAATAGGAGGAAAAGGGACACCTATTTCCACGGTGTAAGTGGATATCAGTATCATATAGTGGGATCAGTGAACCTTCCTCTACGACCCCAGAGCAAATCAGGTTTTTTTCAATGTGGTTCGCTTGACCACAAAAGGCGAGATTGTACAGTGTAACCTAGGTCATGTAACAATTTCAAGCAGATGGGGCATCTACATTGATATTGTAGGAATGCACCGAGGTTGGATGCCCGTGAAACTCCTTAGGCATCACAAGAATCATATGCTTCTACAGGACATGGACAACAGAATTAGTCTTATTAGCATAACAGAGCTAGCCATGGTGATTCTCAAAATACCATGACTCCTCGACCAGGGAAATTTCAACAAGGAAATAATGAGAGTTGTGCAATGACGAAGCAATTGAATGGATCTGAGATATTGATGTTCGATGATCTGGCTAGACCATCTATGGTGAGAGGTACGATTCATTTAAATTATACCCTTGTGCAAGTTCTCTTTGATACTGGTGCATCACATTCCTTCATTTCTTCTCATGATTTTGATTTTCTATGTTTAAAAATGGAAATTATGCCTTATTTTTTATACATAAAACTCTTCATGGTTAAAGATAATGTCAAACCTTTGTGTGTAGAGCATGTGCAATAAATGTTAATGGAGATGAGTTAAAATGGGACTTCTCGATGTTGGATATGGATGTCTATGATGTAATCCTGGGTATGGATTGGTTGTCAATGTTTAAGGATCACATCAACTGTTATAGGAGAAAATTTAGATTCATGACTAATGATGGAAATAACCATATCTTCATAGGAGAGAGGATGGTAAAGAATGGTGAAAAGAACTTTTTGTCACCAATGGTGAGAACAATCTCTTACCATATAGAAGTATTGACTTTGTCATCAGTGGAAGAGATTGAAGAAAATAGTTTTCCAGCTTCTATGGATCAATTTATAGATGTCTTTCCCAATACCTTCTCAGGGATACCACCTCTAAGGGAAGTGGAGTTTACGATTGATCTCCTTCGGGGAAGTAGTCTTATTTCCTTTCCATCTTATAAGATGGATCAAATAGAGTTACGAGAATTGAAAGTACAATTAGAGAGGCTGGAAAGAGATGGTTTCATTAGACCATGTACTTATCCATGGGAAACAATAGTGTTGTTCATGAAGAAGTCAGATGGAACTCTTCGGCTGTGTGTTGACAATCATAAGCTTAAAAAGATAAGATAAATAATAGATATCAACTTCCATGCATTAATGATCTGTTCGATCAATTAAGGGGGGCTCTGTGGTTCTCCATGATTGACTTGGGATTAGGATATCACCAATTGCGAGTTCAGAAGGAGGATATTTCAAAGATAGATTTCATAAGAAGATATGGCAACTACGAATATGTAGTCATGCCTTTCGGGCTAATGAATGCACCAGCGGTCTTCATGGATTTGATGAATCAGATATTTCAACGATATCTGGATTCTATTATTGTGGGGTTTTTCAACAATATGTTAGAATATTCAAAGACAAGGGTTGAGCATGAGGTGAACCTAGAAACAGTGTTACAAATCTTGAGAGATCATCATTTGTATTCCAAATTATCAAAGTTTGATTTTTGGATATGGTAAGTACGTTTTCGTGGCCATGTCATTTTTGAGAAAGGCATTTCTATTGATCCTGAAAATAAAGAAGTCGTTATCTCTTGGAATCCAAAGAATAATGTGTTCGAGATACGCAGTTTTATTAGTCTAGCTAGTTACTACCGACGCTTTGTGTGTGATTTCTCATGACTAGCATCACCAATGACAGCTCTGACAATGATGAATGCTCCATTCATATGGACAGAATAATTTTAGAAGTCTTTCCAGGAACTGAAGGTGCAGCTTACATCATCACATATCGTGAACTTTCCCAAATCTGAACATGGGTATGTGGTTTATTGTGGTGCTTCGGGATCAGGGTTGGGTTGTGTTTTCATGAAAATAGATCATTTGGTTTCTTATGGCTCAAGGAAGTTGTGGGTGCATGCGAAAAATTACACAACACATTATTTGGAGTTGGCTGTAGTCGTCCATGATTTGAAAAAACGGAGACATTATTTATTTGGTTAGAAATTCACTATGTTTATGGATCACAAAACATGAAACACATTTTCTCACAGTTAGATTTGAATCACATGAAAAGGATATGGATGGTGTATCTCCAAATGTTTGACATTGACTTGATTTACACACCAGGAAAAGGGAATTCAGTGTCAGATGCATTATTTATAACGTCATATTCTCAGTTAGCGAATGGAGCGTCAGATAAATGGCAGTTGATGTATATCTTAGCTGACCTTCATGTCGAATGTGAAGACCAAGGTGATGTTGTTGTTTTATTTTCAGGTACACTTGTTCTTGATTTATTAAAGATGATCAATGAAGCACAAAATTATGATGTAGAATGTCTGGTTGTAAGATCAAAACTCAATGGTGGGGAGACCATTGATGGCTGGAAACTTGATGGAGGTTCAGTTTTGTGTTTTAGAGATCAGTTGGTTGTACATATGGTTTTTCAGGAACAACTCCTTCATTCTTATCACAATTCAAGATGGTCTGTACATCCAGGTACACAGAAGATGTATAAGACGTTGAAGGCACACTTTTGGTGGAGCGACATGAAAAAAGGTGGTAGAGTTCGTCTCGCGGTGCATAACTTGTCTGCAGGTCAAAGTAGAGAATCAGAGACCAGCTGGTATGTTACAGTATTTACCTATCCCAGTGGGGAAATGGGATCAAATAGTAATGGTTTTGTTACGGGTCTCTCAAGAATGGTCCGGAAACAAGATTCCATTTGGGTGATAGTGGATCCTCTAACTAAATCAGCCCATTTCATCCCTAATCATGAAACACATATGTTGGATGACCATTCAAAAATCTATATCTGATATGTGGTAAAGAGGCATGGTGTACTAGTGTCTATAGTCTCATATATATATTCAAGGTTCACATCCCGTTTCGGGAAATCGTTACATTAAACCCATGGAACGTAGTTGACTATGAGCATGGTTTATCATCCTTAGATGGATGGGAAATCCAATCGGATGATACATACCATGGAAAACATGTTGTAGGCTTGTGTAATGGATTTTGGTGTCTCATGGGAGGATCATATACCCTTAGTAGAGTTCTCATACAATAACAGCTATCAAACCTCGAAACACATGGCTCTTTTAGAATTATTGTATGGGTTTCCATGTCGTTATCCACAATGCTAGGTGGAAATGATCGAAACTTCAATAGTCAGACCGATCTCTATCCAACAAACAATGGAGAATATTTAGTTGATTATAAGGAGGATGGATTCGGCTCAGAGTCATCCGAAATCAAATGAAAATCACCTTCGGAGACCATTGTTGTTCATTTTGGGTGATCATGTATTCTTGAGGAATTCTCCAAGGCTTCTACATCATCATTTCATGAAGCAGGGCAAGTTATCTCGAAGCTACATTGGCCCTTTTGAGATACTAGAACAGGTTGGAGAGGTGGCATATCAGTTACCATTACCACCATGGTTTTGGTTGGTGCATAATGTTTTCTGTGTATCTCAGTTGAAAAAGTTCCAGCCTGATCCTGACCATGTGATCAGATGGGATTACGATGACTTTGAGCCAGATGCTTCATTGATACATTTCCCGGTACAGATTTTGGATATTCAAGAGAACGTCTGGAATGGAAAAATCATCGGTCTAGTGCCGGTTTTATGACAGCATGTTCAGATTCAAGAAGAGAAATGGGAATATGAAAAGGAAATGAAAGAGCAGTGGACATAACTCTTTATGTTGGATGGAGGTTTTATTACTTTCTATGGACGGAAAGACCAATGGTGGGGAGAATGTGGTACCCCCAGATTCTGGTATGTAACACTTCCTTGATGCATTTAATTGTTATAAAGTTAAGGGTGACAAATGGGAGAGTCGGGAGAACATGGAATGATGTTTTGAGGAAAAAGGGGATGTTTCACAGGTGGTGCATGATTTGTATAAACTGTGTGGCCAAACCGTGCAATAAGGGTGGCTAAGGCAGCAGCTGACGCACGCTTAGTGCCTGGTTTGTCTAACCGTGTGAGAAAATCATGTGGCCACTTCCACAAGATCCTATAAAGGTGGATATCATAGGTTTTAGCCTCTATGTGGATTTTTTTCCTCATTAGTGGCCCTAACTCTGAATTTTTCTTCTCCTAAGGTCAAAGATGGTTCTCTCATCATTATTGAGGGGATCCTAATGCTTATTTTGGAGAATCGGTGTTGGATTATTGAGGTATGTGATCGTTTGTCTTCGTTCATGAACAGTTTCTTAAATCTACATAGATCTACTTCTTCTCTTCTCTCGGTTTCTTAGATCTATGCCTGTAATGGGTAAATAAAAGTGTTTTGATTCCAAATCAGATGAGATTTGGTCTGGATCTTGGTACGAGAAGAGATCTAAGGTGGGTTTTTGTAGAATGAACCTAGTTTTCTTGAGCGTTCTTCTACCGTTGTGGTTTTTGTCAAAACCATTGAGGTAGGAGGCTTCACTCTCGACTCCTCCTGTTATAATTGATTGGATTTCTTTAAAATTGGTGTGTTTGAATGGATTTGATTGTGAAAAGTATGGATTAAATCTTTTTAGTGATGATTTATGGTTTTTGTTGAAATTATGAAATCAGTGTGAATTGTTGTGCAAGGTTATTTGGCTTCTTGAATTTAAAATGATGTTTTTAAATTATGGATATGATGAAATAGTAAATGATTTGTTGAAAAATGGTTTTTCAATAAAAAGGGAATTTTTTTTAAATGGGTTGATATTGAAATGACTTTTATAAAATTGGATTTCAATAAAAAGTATGTTTTAATGAAATGGATTGAATTGGTTGAACACACTTGGAAGTTGATATGATGGTTGTGTGTTTTGAAGGGTATGTGGGATGTATAAGGGTTATGGGTATCTCCCATAATTTTTGGGATGAATATGGGTTAGTGGTCTCCCCCATCAGTGTTGGGATGGATAAGGGTTAGGGCTCTCCCTTGTCCAGAATTCATGTGCATTTGGGTTGGATAATGGTAAGAAGTCTCACCCATCATAGTTGGGATGGATATGGGTTAGGTATTCTCCCCTCTTCTAGGTAGAATGCATGGATGGTTGCATGAGTTTGTGAAATGGTTGGGTATTCAAAAAAGGGAATATTTGTGAAATGGTTCTAAATCTTGTTTGGTTATTTTTCTGAAAAATAACTTGCTGGAAAATTGGTTTCAATTGTTTTTGGAATGCCTTTGGTTATGAATGTTTTTGGAAACTTTTTTATATTTAGTTATAATCTTTTTTTGAGAAAAATTTTTATATAAATTGTTTTTATATAAATATGGATATCTCTTTTATCCTTGCGGGAATGATTAGGGATGTAATTGGGGAAAACCTAATGAGTTTTATACTCACCCCTTCTTTGGCACGTTGATGCATTTTCAGATGTTGTATTTTGGGACACAGGTAAAGGTAAAACATCTTATTTCTAGTGGCTTGTGGTGATTCTTGGGAAATTTTGTGGTTCTTGGAGGTTGTGGAGCATGGAATTGTAGTGTCTTTTTAGAGTCTTGAATTGTTCATCTGCTTTGTACATTGATTCTTAGTTTGGTCTTCCACTGTTGTGTACCTTGATAATGAATTATGTGGATGAAGTGTTTATTTGTCTTCATTTTTTCATGAATCATATAGTTAATGTTTTTTATGGATAGTTTATGGGTTTGTTTCTTAATGGGTAAATCATCCCCCACTTGTACTTGAAACCCTTCAACATTTATTTCCAGCCTTTGGTGCCTTTGATATGTCTCTTAAGTCCTAGTAATGACTCGTTGTACTCTCAAGAAAATGAGAATTGGAGGGTCATTACATGTATTTTATTTCCTTTTACATTTTTTTTGATCATATAATTTTTATAATTGTATCCTTGATATAAATATATTATATATCCATTAAATATGTATTCATATTAATACATTAATTTTTTAGATAGAAAATGAGTTATGTCGTTAATGGAGATGGTATGTTATACGTACACATTACCACAATTTCAATTTTCTCTATGAAAGAAAAATATATAAATGTAAAAAATATATTGAATTTAAAAATAATTTTTATGTAACATATATAATATATTTTCATTTAATATTTCCTAATTAAAATTAAGCTAATACAATATTGAAGTACACATCACATTAGTTCACTAGGAGGTAGTGTGCCCTATACACGAGCGATGTTATTGTTTATTGATTAATTGGATAGTAAGATTCTAGTTGTGATACTATATATCATTAATTATGGTTAGGTCATAAATATAAAATAAATATTCATTTATTGTATCCTTATTTCCTTATATATAAAATGGTAGTGAAAAATGAATCACATCGCATCCTGTGGAGTTAGTCTACTATACTTACAAGCGAGATTATCGTATCCCCCACAGAAAGGAATGTAAAATATATGTAGGTTAAACCATAATTCCATAATTATAATAATTTTATAAAAATCATATATATATATATATATATATATTAAATCCATCATTATAACTGTCTATGATTGTTAGTGATGGAAAATGAATTATGTCGATTCAGGAGGCGTTAGTCCTCCATACACATGATTGACAGTTTATTTTCCAATTTAAGGTATATTAAGATGCATACATGTAACTATGTGACCTGAATATTATCTTAAAATGGTACCCAACCAATCCACCACATACTTGTATGGAGTTAACAACACCCATGGTCCAGGGACTAGCACCTGAGCATAAAACATTAATCTGGGGGGAAACTTTTCCCCAACCTATGAAGCAACCACATGAAACATATATATATATAATTGATTCAAGAGTACAATGGGTAAATACATGCCATAAATGAAAAAAAATGGTAAACTAAAAATTAAAGAGTAGAAACAATCTCAAAGAACATGTACAACCACCAAGTAATAATAAAACTAGAAAACCCATCGAATCCATGGGATAGTTTGGGTATACTCTCACCATCCCACTACTAGGTACCAAACTCAGTTGATAAAAAACCTCATCTCCTCACCATGTTCATTGCCTTTTTCAACATCAAAAGACATAACTAGGACTACACATTTCCAATGGGGTGAATAGGGTGTGAGAAGATGGGATCAGTAGTGTCTCACCCAGGTGTTCCATATCAAGTCTAATAACTTTAATCCATGCATTCTATAAACTAAATAAAATAAGGTATGATACAAATTTACAATTTTTAGTTCAAAATCATGAAAAACAATTTTAATTTCCCATTTTTTTCATATTTAAAAATAAACCATCTATATTGATTTAATATAATTTCATATCCATATAAAACATTAAATATATCATATAAGAATAAATAAAATCATGTATCATATCTCAAATCTAATCTATGAAAGTACAACAAAACTATAAAAAAGAAAAAGAAAAATAATAGGTAACATCACACTAGGGATCAAACTAAGTTTGGATATATATGAAAATCATTTCTATCCTTGAAAATAATGTATTGTTCATGACACAATAGTAAGTGTCCTAATAAGAAGGGGAAATCCCCATGAACCCCCCAATCATTAATGATAACTATTATTATACCTTCCACCTTAGTACACAAGGATTCCCAGGTTCATTATTTTCTAAAAAAATCCTCAACCCATTTCCATCAATCAATTTTTTGAAAAACTAATTCACACTACTTTGAAACCACTTTTTCATTTTCCAAAATATGGGGGAAACCATCTTTTATAAAAAAACCCAATTCCAAACACACACACAAATATCATTTATATCGCTTCATTTGAGTTAATAAAATAATTATTAGAAATAGGAGAGATGTATTTCACCATCATTGGATAGAGAAGGATCCACCTGCCTTAAAACAATGGTCGTACGCACCCACAATGAAATCGACCAAAAGGATGAAACCAAAATATGAAAAAATGCCCTAGAACTAATCTAAATATCATAAACTTCATTAGATTTAACAAATAGATCGATGTAGAATAATAAAAAAACCGTCCTTAAGAATATACACCTATCACAACACAACAAATAATGGAAAAATCCATGGAAAATATTAAACAATAGATCTATGGAGAATTTAGAAAAAGACATCGTTGCAAATAAACGAATTTAATAACACAATGCAAATCTATGGACAAGTCTAATGAAATGAAGAGAGAAAAATAATTACTCACCGAAAGAGATGAAATAAAATGATAATGATGATCCATCACCGAATGAAGAAGCATAGATTAAGTGGAGGGTCCCCAAAACCACTAAATAAGTGGTATAGATTGTGTTTAAGTTGTGATCTGTAATAATGATGGAAATTTCAGCCTTCCAGCACCCTATATCCCTAGAATTTCACATTTACAAATCATGTAAACCAAATAAATGTCATGATATCCATATGGATATGATAACATGAAAACCTCATTGTAGTTTTGTAAAATCTTGAACCTTAAACATTATATTTCGGGTTATTATTACATGAAATATAATTCTTTTCACATTGTGTACATAGTTCATGATCTATTTATGGAGACCGAGTACGCATTTTGTAACCCATTTACATGTCATTTAATCTCCCTCCATATAGTAGAAATTATATATTCTTACAAAAATATCCCAAAATAAACTATGAAATTCTAAAAACATGTGGAGAACACCACAAATCCATTAACACATTTATACCAAGACACCATTAATTCAAAAAAAAAATATCCAATAAATTTAAGTATTATTTTTCTCAATAAATCTTCTAAATTCAAAGGAGTACTAAGATACACCTAATTAAATAGAAAAACTATAAAAGGGAAGATAAATACCTGAAAAAATGTAGCAGGATGTTTCAAACTCTCCACTATAAGTATTTCCATCCTTGGAAGTCATGTGGATGAATGAAGTCTGGTAAATAAATGAGGTTGTTTCTCCCACATCAAACACTCACACTCCAACATATGGAGAGAATCTAATTTTTTCCACCATAACACTCTGACCAATTGAATTAACATCCCACTCCAGACTTTCTCTTGTGATTTAATGATCACAACTAGCGAATCAATAATTGAATCATCTGGATCTAACTCAACCTCTTCCCAACTAAGAACGTTGGAGGGTCCATGATGGTATTCCTACTATATGTTAGAAAAAAATTAAAATGAATTTATATCAACCAAACCAAAAAATCAAATAAATAATCATTTTTTACAACCAGCACAGTGGCCTAAAATGGTTTATTATATCTCAAATCAAACGTTCCATTTTTTTAAGCTGGAAGTGACCCAATAGAGGATAAGATTACAAGAAAACATGTTCACCAATGGAAAAGATCAAAGGATGACTTTTTTGATATACATAATACATCATCACAAAATGCACTGAAACCATTTTTCTATGTGTATCTTGAATCCTCATGTATTTCTCTTGAAGAAAAATATGTTCCATCAATGATGCTTCGACCACCTCTTCCCAAAAAAGAGTTGATCTTCACTAGAGACCATAAAAGTCATTTAATGGATCCATTTTTAACAATACTTGATGAATATTATCATAAAAAAATTCAATTATCCCCATATTTATATCCTATGATCCATTGAAATCGAAGACATAGGCACCAAAAATATCCTATATAATATTAATAGATGTCCATGTATGACCATCTATATTTGTATGGTATGTTGTAATCAATCCCACATGAGTCCAAATAACATCCTAGAGGAATTTAGTGAACCTAAAAGTAATCCTATGATATTTTTTTAAAATAATAAGAGAAGAAAAAACAATTGAACAACATAACATCCTATATATATAGAATACCTAGATCATTATCTTTTGTGTTGTATTTGATTAGAATGAAATGAGCTAAAATTTTCAATCAAAAAATCACCATCTATAATGAATTAATACCTTGGGGAGCCCATGGTAATCCAAAAACAATATTCATGTATTTCTTTTCCCATTTTTATAATTGCACCAAAATAGGCTAGAGAATACAAGAGGGTTTCAAATTATCTTCTTTACTCTATTGGAATGTGTGACAATGGGACACTTAATTAGAAATTTCATTATTCGCACTCAATAAATAGAGTCATCATGTCACCTCATAAATCATATTTATAGATCCTAGACCATTTTCCCAATAAGAAAATTAAGAATCAAACAAAACTATGATCCTTATAAATCATGGGATGATAATGTGATACCAAAAACCGATAATAAAATATGAAAATATAGGATAACCGAAAATAGTCTCCCCATCATATAGGGTTTCTAATATTCCTATTATCTCATAATTATAATCCTATGATTGTAAAATATACTTAAGGCGGTGTTAGGATAACATAAAACCCATCAGTTTTATACCTAAAACATCTTCCTGAGCAACCATATGTAACTAAGAAAATATACCCATAAGGTTCCACTTTTCATTCAATTCCAAAAAAGAATGTTAAGACACATATCTACAAATAACAATGATGACAAAATTAAACTTTACAAGATTTCATGTGATTTAGAAGTCAGACATCTGTAGGTATTCCACTCATCGTCTCTCTCCAAGATTCAATTCTTTTTGAAAAATGATATATCTAAAACTCTTAAATTAAGAAAAGGAAGTGAACCATTACCTAAAAACATAATTGCCCAGACTCTTAACTGAATTCATAACTGTGAAATGTTACAAATATTGAGTGGTGTAATTCATCTCTTGTGTTTGCAGATGGTGAGATCCCTAAGCTACCATATGATCATGATTCCTGAGCACACAACCCAAACAAGTTCAAGAATCATCATAGAAAACCACATGTATTTTATCGAGCTCTAGTAAGACAGAAATAGGATCCAAGTTCATAGGTATTTTTACCTCATAAAAATAATATTGAAATTTTTCTTCCCATAAGTATTTCATATATTTCATGGTAAGAACTACCAAAGGTGATGCCAACATTGAGAAATCCATGATGAATCGTCGATGTTATCCAGTTAGACCAAGGAAGATAGAAATATCAAGGACATTCTATTTCTTATTGTGTCCAAAAAACCATTACCATATTTATATAAACAGAAAATCAATGCTAAAAAATCTTGTTCCTGGGGAATTTCACATCTTTATTATAAAATAATCCTTTTTGAATACTTCCATACAATCAATGAAATTTCATGATTTCCAAAAACCATCTTTGATGGTGGTCATGCACAGATCTCATATAATCCAAAATAAATCTATGAACACTACTAAAAAGGTCGACATACCAATGGAATATACGATTCATCAATTTCATAAAAACTATAGAGGAATTTTTATTACCAAATGGAATTACAAGATATTTTTATTAGTCATTCCATCTTCTAAAGGACATATTCAGTATATAACAATCCCAATCTCCAAGGGCTGGAAACTAACTCCAGAGCATCAAAATATAATTAGAGGGAACAATTTAACCCATCCAAAATAAACAATATGTTACATATATAAAAGATAGACAATGGAGGGAAAGGTAAAAAAGTACATAACTTAAAAAATCATTGAAATACAAAAATACTCAAGAGTGGAAAAAAGATCTACGTGTAGGTCTAACCACAATGTAAAATATAAATAGGATACACCATCTACTTTATCTAATAGTACGTATAGACTAACTCCTACTTCCCAACTCAACTGACTAAAAACCTCACTGCCTCACTAAGACACCGTTCATTTTCCTACATCAAAAGGTGTAACGAAGACTACATGCTATTGATGGGGTATGCATGTAGTGAGCTAACAAGAACAGTTTGTTCTCACACAGTTGTTCCATATCATGCCTATGAATAATAATCCTAGAATTCTTAACATTTTATAACATAATTCATTAAAAGATTCTATCAATTTTTACATAAAAAGATTTTGAAAATAGTTTAATTTCTCATTTAACACATTTATAAATAAAGTAGGTAAATCTTTTCGAATCATTTCATATCCATATATCATAGAAAATATGTCATTAAAAACACATGAAATCATGTTTCATTTATCATATCAAATCAATGGTGATAAAAATATTTTAAAAAACTAAATATAGAGTATAGGATACATCACCCTAGAGATCAAACAAGGTTATAATTGGTAGGGCACCCATAAATATTGTAACGACCCGAAATTTTGTATAAATATTGTTTCCTAATTTTGTGTGTAATTTTATTTTATTTTTTATACTCAACAAAAATTTTCCATTTCATAACATGAGTTTAATTAAAATGAGACCATTGAGCTTTGACTGTGATATGACCATTGGTCAATATGAGCACTGGAAAATAAACTTTTTGATTATTGTCCCTAAATACAAGTAATCTTGGTTAGTTATTATAGAAAGAAGATTTGATGGCCTCACCCAGTAGTCTTGGACCGATCGAAGCCCATCTAATAGAACTTGGGAAGGAGGTAGCACCACTGGACTTTGCTCTGGACCAAACCCAAGACGATCTTTATCGTGTATAGCTAGAACGGAATCGCCTTTGCGAGAAGTTCAAACTAATAGAAATTACTACTCGTGCGATGTTAGCCGAGCCTCCCTCAGATTCTCTCACCTTAGCACACCTTACACTTAGTTCTTATGCTGGTGTGATAAGGGGCTATGTAAGGAGACCGTAACTGCCTTGTGTAATCCTTTGTTTTAAATAAAAATTGAGATTTCTTCTTATGATGAAGTTTATGAATTTTCAAATGACCGGATAAATATAGTATGCATATTTTTGATGAATTTTAGAAAAAGGTTATTTTAAAAATGGTTGTGTAAACCTTAAATAATTAAAAATGTGTAATTATTTTTGAAGAATGGTCTTCTACAATTATGTTCAGTACGAAATTTAGAGTCTAATAAGATCAACTTAATTTTTGATGAATAGAAAATTATGAATAGTGATTTTTTTATTAGGATTAGTAATGTGTCCAAATGGATTAGTAATCTCACTTAAAGAAAGTATTAATATAATCTAGGCACCTTGATTAAGTAATGTGATTCAATACAATGGTTAAATAACGGTTTCCTAGATTATTATTCAAGTATTAGTTTTTTCGGGTGAATAGTGTTTTTTAATTAAAAATTTAATTAAAAATATTTAGAAAATTATTTTTATAAAACGAATTTCATTTTTGAACTCAGAGCACCGATATTATGCTATGGTAATTTTTGGGGTTATTTTCTGAAAAAATGAATTTTCGGTGAATAGTGTTTTTATTTAAAAATTAAATTAAAAATTTTTAGAAATTTTTTTTTATAAAATGGAGTTCATATTTGTAATCAGAGCGTTGATATTTGGTTAAGGTGAAATTTGGGGATTATTCTGAGAAAGTTGAATTTTCCATGAATAGTGAAAATACAGTTTTTAAGTTACGGGTGTCCAATGACATCATTAAATGATATATTAAGTATGTAATCAATATGGTAGACTTATGAATAGTAAGATAAGGTATGAGGTGTCCCAAGTGGCCAATACCATGGGAAAATACCATGGTAAAGCCCATGGTTTTTCCAAAACCACTAATGAGGTGTCCCTTGGCCATTAATGCCTTGTCCCCTCACTTTCCCTATAAATACCAAGACATCCTCTCATCCATTCGACTCCCCACTCTCCCCCAACGAATTTCTGGTCTCATTACCTCCCATGTAGTCCTCCCAAGGTGCCCCCAAGCCGTCAAGGTCCCAAGCTTTGAGTTTTAAGAGTTATGTTTTAAGGTAAGGGATCCGACCTCTCTCTTTCATTTCAAGTAATCTCTTTTATGTCATTCCTTTTATGCTACATGTTCTTATGTTGGAGGATGTTATTTTATACTCCTCTTACTGCCCTTTTTATGTTCATATAATTATAGATCCCCTATTACTCTCATTATTTCGTTTTATGAAGTTTTAAGTGGCGCCGTTAGGCTGTCGAATTTTTTGTAACAGATTCTTTCTCCCTTCTCATTTTTCAAGATCTATTTTCATGTAAAGTATTTCAAGTTCCTTTTTATTATATTGGGGTATGATCTCTAAATTTATCATACTGATCTTTTATGATCATATGATGATAGACCCCATTTTATCTCATAAATTCAGTATTTTGATGTTTTAAGTGGCGCTGTTAGGCTGCCGAATTTTTAAGTGGTTTCTGCACCCTTCTCGTTTTGAAGTTCTACATTCATGTCAATTCTTTCATGTTCCTTTTTGTTATGTTGGGGTATGATCTCTATATCTATCATACTGGACTCTTATGTTCATATGATGAGAGACCCCATCATATGATTAGAGACCCCATTTGATCTCTTCAATTCGGTATTTTGAAGTTTTAAGTGGCGCCGTTAGGCTGCCGAATTTTTAAGTGGTTCTTCACCCTTCTCGTTTTGAAGTTCTACGTTCATGTAAATTCATTCAAGTTCCTTTTTTTTATGTTGGGTTATGATCTCTATATCTATCATACTGGACTCTTATGTTCATATGATGAGAGAACCCATTTGATCTCTTCAATTCAGTATTTTGATGTTTTAAGTGGCGCCGTTAGGCTTCCGGATTTTTTAGGGGATTCTTTCACCCTTCTCATTCTTTTCAAAGTTCTAATTTCATGTCAAGTCTTTCAAGTTCCTTTTTAATTATGCTGGGGAATTATCTCTATATATATCATACTTAAATCTTATATTCACATGATGAGAGACCCTATTTTATCTTTTCAAATCATTTTTGTTGAAGTTTAAGTAACGTCGTTAGGCTGCCGAACTTTCATAAGAGAAATCTAATTTTTGCCTTCCTTCCATGTTTTTCATGGTATGTCCTTGAAATTTCATTACCATGATCATGTATCCTTATTATTCTGTCCATATATTGTTTTATGGGTCATTTATGAATGTTTGACCCATTTTCCCTCTCTTTTTAATGTCTTTTAAAACCTCGTAACATAGCCGTTATGCTGCAGAATTTCCGTCTCAAAATGTCTCTCTCTTTTTCTAAAGTTCTCTTATATTATTAAGTGAATACTCAAAGCAATTTATTCTAAAGGGGTATTCACATATATACCAAAATTTTCTATTTTAGATTCTGTGATTTACATACATGAGACCCACCTTCCTTTTCTGTGGGTTTTAAAGTGACGTAAAGATCATGTCTTTAAAGCAGTTTTTAAAACATTGTGATTATGAAATGAAACCCATTTATTTTAAGGTATATGGGTTATTTATGAAATTTTTGATGATGATATATGTGGCTCACATGATAATAAAGTCAAATTTAAGGGTGCGCCCTGATAGCCATCCAATGCATTGGGTAATGATGTAACCACTAGAGATTACAATTTTCACGATACCTTAGTTAATAACCTTGGTAATTTTCAAATGACACCATGGGGATGGATCTTGGTGATATGTTCATGATTGTCTATGTTAAATGACGTAGCCACATCTTCAAGTTATGAAAATGTTATTTTTATTATGATATGCCTCATGATTTCATTCTCATGCCTTAAAGTTCTTTTCATGACCTTATTGAAGTATCTCAAGTTCACATGTTAAATGTTTCTCTTGTTTCCCTTACTGTGCTTTTTGCTCACCCTTTCTTTTGATGTATGTCTGCAGGTTATGTGATGCAGTATTGAACCTAGGATAATATTGAGGAGAAACCATTCACGTCTTTTAGAAGAATGTTTTATGTTTTCATGTTTAAAGTTCCTGGTTTCCAAGACACTAAACCTTAATGATCCTCGGTTTTGTAAAATGTAATGAAAGTTTATGTGACAAAAAGGGTGGGATGCTATAGTTGGTATCAAATTATGGTTTAGTTATTTGTGGAAATTAGGATATGAAAACTCTATGAATAACCCTATAGAAAAGTTAAAAAAATAGGAAATCTTCCTGGTATTTTGGTGAGTATTGAGTATGGGGTTGCCAAGCAAATACATCCCTATCTGGATACGAGCAGGTAGAGGTGGATCTAGCACAGATGTATGTAGGGGTAAAACCCAAAAACACCACTTTGAGATAGACTCGAACAGGAACTGGTACACAAAAACGGGCCTTGCTGCACTCTTGGTTACGACACTCCGAAGGGATATGCTTTGGTAAATTCAAGAGCATAGTATGAACCATTGTTAAAGGAACAAAGATAAAATAAAATAAAGATTCACATAAGAATATATGATCATGGATAACCTTAATGGGAACCTAGGGGATCACAAGTTAGGGTATACTTTTCTTCTACATGTTATCCTTATATGCTTTCAGTTCCTTTTCATGATTATGGGCTAAGTACGTAAGCCCCTAATTATGCTTTCTATTCTTAGTTAATGGTGGGAAATGGAAGAACATGTCCAAACAACCAATGTGATAGGAAATGTGACGATTCTCGTATTAATATGACAGGGATGATTAGGGGATTAAAATATGATTATTATTTTGGAAGATGTTCACTATTTTAGGTTAGATACTTTTGTTATAAGATGTTAGAAGTAGTTGATGTTGTTTAGAGATAAACAATGAAGTTTATGTTGGAAGACTATGTTATCAAATCCTTCTTGTATTTGGGTTTCAATCTTAGTTTGGTTTATTTTGAGGAATTTTAAGGACCATTATTTATGGAATAGACTATGATGAACTTTGGGTAGTACCATGGAACTTTGAAGATTTAAAAGTAGATTCCATTCCTATGGGATTATTTCTTTTTGAAGAGTTGTTTTACCTTACCCTTTCTATTTTTGGGATAATGATTAAAGATAGATGAAATAGATAGTTAATCTTTTGTGGATTATGAAGATGATTCTTGTGTTTTGATGAGACCAAGTAGTTTTGAATGCTCATAGTTTGGAGAAAAGATTAGTTTTGGGTAGAAACTTATTAAAGGATGAAACTATAAATGAAGATAGGTATATTTTCTTATGTTTTTGTTTTATGTTGTAAATGATTTCCTAAAAATTATGAAAATGAACGTAAAACAAAAACTTTTTTGGTTTACGTTTCCTACTTGGTAATCAAAGACCGTTTACACACATCATAGGTTTGGGATTTTCTTATGTTTAACGTTCTCCTAATCATGTTCTCTATCACTCTCCCCCATAAATTGACCCTTTGTTTTTCTTCCATGTACATGTTTTCCTCCATGGAATCCTAGTATGGGTTAACTCGGGTGACCTTTGTACTTCCCTTTCTTTCTTTTAAAGTAATAGTTTTTCTGACTCCTTTTCCGATGTGGGTCTTTCAATGAAATTTCAAAACCCATTTTAAAAAAAAATTGCGAGGACGCAATTTCTTAAGGGGGGAATATTGTAACAACCCGAAATTTTGAATAAATATTGTCTCCTAATTTTGTGTGTTATTTTATTTTATTTTTTATACTCAACAAAAATGTTTCATTTGATTACATGAGTATAATTAAAATGAGACCATTGAGCTTTGACTGTTATATGACCATTGGTCAATATGACCACTGGAAACTAAATGTTTTGATTATTGTCTCTAAATACAAGTAATCTTGGTTAATTATTATAGAAAGAAGATTCGATGGCCTCACCCAGTAGTCTTGGACCGATCGAAGCCCATCTAACAGAACTTGGGAAGGAGGTACCACCACTGGGCTTTGCTCTGGACCAAACCCAAGCTGAACTTCATCGTGTAAAGCTAGAACGGAATCGCCTTTGCGAGAAGTTCAAACTAATAGAAATTACTACTCGTGCGATGTTAGCCGAGCCTCCCTCAGATTCTCTCACCTTAGCATACCTTACACTTAGGTCCTATACTGGTGTGATAAGGGGCTATGTAAGGAGACCATAATTGCCTTGTGTAATCCTTTGTTTTAAATAAAAATTGGGATTTCTTCTTATGATGAATTTTATGAATTTTCAAATGGCCGGATAAATATAGTATGCATATTTTTGATGAATTTTAGAAAAAGGGTATTTTAAAAATGGTTGTTTAAACCTTAAATAATTAAAAATGTGTAATGATTTTCGAAAAATGGTCTTCTACAATTATGTTCAGTACGAAATTTAGAGTCTAATAAGATCAACTTAATTTTTGATGAATAGTAAATTATGAATAGTGATTTTATGATTAGGATTAGTAATGTGTCCAAATGGATTAGTAATCTCACTTAAAGAAAGTATTAATATAATCTAGGCACCTGGATTAAGTAATGTGATTCAATAAAGTGGTTAAATAACAATTTCATAGATTATTATTCAAGTATTAGTGTTTTCGGGTGAATAGTGTTTTTTAATTAAAAATTTAATTAAAAATATTTATAAAATTATTTTTATAAAATGGATTTCATTTTTGAACTCAGAGCACCGATATTATGCTATGGTATTTTTTGGGGTTTTTTCTGAAAAAATGAATTTTCGGTGAATAGTGTTTTTATTTAAAAATTAAATTAAAAATATTTAGAAAATTATTTTTATAAAATGGTGTTCATATTTTTAATCAGAGCGATGATATTTGGTTAAGGTGAAATTTTGGGATTATTCTGAGAATGTTGAATTTTCAATGAATAGTTAAAATACAGTTTTTAAGTTACATGTGTCTAATGACATCATTAAATGATGTATTAAGTATGTAATCAATATGGTCGACTTATGAATAGTAAGATAAGGTATGAGGTGTCCCAAGTGGCAAATACCATGGGCAAATACTAGGGGAAAACCCATGGTTTTTCCAAAACCACTAATGAGGTGTCCCTGGGCCATTAATGCCTTGTCCAATCACTTTCCCTATAAATACCAAGCCATCCTCTCATCCATTCGACTCCCCACTCTCCCCCAACGAAGTTCTGGTCTCATTACCTCCCAAGGAGTCCTCCCAAGGTGCCCCCAATCCCTCAAGGTCCCAACCTTTGAGTTTTAAGAGTTATGTTTTAAGGTAAGGGATCCGACCTCTCTCTTTCATTTCAAGTAATCTCTTTTATGTCATTCCTTTTATTCTAAATGTTCTTATGTTGGAGGATGTTATTTCATACTCCTCTTACTGCCCTTTTTATTTTAATATAATGAGATATCCCCTATTACTCTCATTATTTCGTTTTATGAAGTATTAAGTGGCGCCGTTAGGCTGTCGACATTTTTGTAACAGATTCTTTCTCCCTTCTCATTTTTCAAGATCTATTTTCATGTAAAATATTTCAAGTTCCTTTTTATTATGTTGGGGTATGATCTCTAAATTTATCATACTGATATTTTATGATCATATGACTAGAGACCCCATTTTATCTCATCAATTCAGTATTTTGATGTTTTAAGTGGCGCCGTTAGGCTGCCAAATTTTTAAGTGGTTCTTCACCCTTCTCGTTTTGAAGTTCTAATTTCATGTCAATTCTTTCAAGTTCATTTTTGTTATGTTGGGATATGATCTCTATATCTATAATACTGGACTCTTATGTTCATATGATGAGAGACCCCATTTGATCTCTTCAATTCAGTATTTTGAATCTTTAAGTGGCGCCGTTAGGCTGCCGAATTTTTAAGTGGTTCTTCACCCTTCTCGTTTTGAAGTTCTACTTTAATGTCAATTATTTCATGTTACTTTTTTTTATGTTGGGGTATTATCTCTATATCTATCATACTGTACTCTTATGTTCATATGATGAGAGAACCCATTTGATCTCTTCAATTCCGTATTTTGATGTTTTAAGTGGCGTCATTAGGCTGCCGAATTGTTTAGGGGATTCTTTCAACCTTCTCATTCTTTTCAAAGTTCTACTTTCATGTAAAGTCTTTCAAGTTACTTTTTAATTATGTTGGGGAATTATCTCTATATCTATCATACTGAACTCTTATATTTACATGATTAGAGACTCTATTTGATCTTTTCAAATCATTTTTGTTGAAGTTTAAGTAACGTCGTTGGGCTGCCGAACTTTCATAAGAGAAATCTAATTTTTGTATTCCTTCCATGTTTTTCATGGTATTTCCTTGAATATTCATTACCATGATCATGTATCCTTCTTATTCTGTCCATATAATATTTTATGGTTCATTTATGAATGTTTGACCCATTTTCCCACTCTTTTTAATGTCTTCTAAAACCTCGTAACATAGCCGTTTTGCTGCAGAATTTCCGTCTCAAAATGCCTCTCTCTTTTTCTAACGTTCTATTATATTATTAAGTGAATACTCAAAGCTATTTCTTCTAAAAGGTTATTCACATATATACCAAAATGTTCTATTTTAAATTCTGGGATTTACATACATGAGACCCACCTTCTTTTTCTGTGGGTTTTAAAGTGACGTAAAGATCATGTCTTTAAAGAAGTTTTTAAAACGTTGTGATTATGAAATGAAACCCATTTATTTTATGCTATATGGGTTATTTATGAAATTTTTGATGATGATATATGTGGCTCACATGATAATAAATGAAAAATTTAAGGGTGCTCCCTGATAGAGCTCCAATGCATTGGGTAATGATGTAACCACTAGAGATTACAATTTTCACGATACCTTGGTGAATAATCGTTGTAATTTTCAAATGACACCTTGGGGATGGACCTTGGTGATATGTTCATTATTGTCTATCTTAAATTATGTAGCCACATCTTCAAGTTATGAAAATTTTATTCTTATTATGATATGCCTCATGATTTCATTCTCATGCCTTAATGTTCTTTTCATGACCTTATTGAAGTATCTCAAGATCACATGTAAAATGTTTCTCTTTTTTCCCTTTCTGCGCTTTTTTGCTCACCCTTTATTTTGATGTATGTCCCCAGGTTATGTGATGCAGTAATGAACCTAGGATGAACATGAGGAGAAACCATTCAAGTCATTTAGAAGAATGTTTTATGTTTTCATGTTTAAAGTTCCTGGTTTCCGAGACACTAAATCTTAAAGATCCTCGGTTTTGTAAAATGTAATGAATGTTTATGTGATAAAAAGGGCGGGATTCTATAAATACTATAGAGGCTGTAGTCCTGAGAGGAATTGATGGAAAACATATTACAATAGTTCTTGAGGCTGTAGTCTTTCATACAAATGATCAGTGATAGTGTTTCTAATTTTAGAGAATATGACATATAAATATTTAATTACATTAAAATAATAACATATTATTTCATTTAAGATACTAATGTTATAATATCATCATTGTTACATAATTTTGGAATGAGTTGGGGGAATAAATAACATAAATATTCTCATTCGAGAATGTTACCTCTTCTCCAAACAACCTCTTTAGGATTGCACCAAATTCGTTATTTGGATATATTCCTAACCAAAATGTGTTATATAGTAAGTGATAAATAAATAAATGAAATTATTTTGGAAGTTATTTTCTTAAATAGTATATTTTTTAAGAGTAAATAGGATGTTAGAGGGGGGCCTTTATAAGTGGGGGAGAGGACACACTTTGAATTTTTGAAATGAATAATGTGTACCCACCTTTTTTAAATTCGAAAAGGATAAAAAATGGGAAATTATTAATCCATATAGGTAATATAGTATAAAATTATTTATGAACTGAGTTTTGGATAATTTGTAAAGAAATTTTACCCATTATCCTATTAGAATGAATACTGGTAAACCCATTTTGACCCTAATCATTATAATTAATATTTAAAAATTTTATTAGTCATTATGATAGAAAATTAAATTAACATTATTTGAAACAATATTCTATTTTTATTACAAGTATTTAATACATTTTTTCAAATTATATTCACATAACATGTAGAATTAAATTTGAATTTAGACCCACAGACATGAGAAAACATAGTTTTCCAATGGTAAAAATATCATCAGTATAAAATATTTTAATTTCCCAATTGAATATTTAATTTAAAAAATGAAATAAATTATATTAAAAAATATATAATTGTACAATTATTACTTTTAAAACTATATTAAATTCATTTTTTATTTAAAATGATTTAAATAAAAATGTAATTCTTAATAAAAATCAATATTTCTAACTATTCACAAAAAAATTTATCTCTTCCTAATATTTTCAAAACATTACTCCAAGTTAATTTTGATATATATTATGTACTTTATTTTTACATATAAATTTTCTAAATGTTTAAAAAATCACTTTTATTATTTTTTCAGAAAATGAAATAATTTTTTAGAAGAATGTATCTTGAAAAATATAAACATTTTACTAAAAATTAAATAATTTTTTCCACAATGATTTCATTATATTAAATAGTTGTATGAAATAATAGAAAAGTTGTTATTCTTATTCATACCAGTATGTTTAATATTTAGGTTATGATAGTATATTTCAAATAATAATATTATTAATATATCATTATCAGTTAAAACTCCATCTTGTGTGTAAGAAAATATAACAAAGAAATTTAAATTATTCGAAATAATAATCATTCATACACACTCAAGGGGTTAAATACCAACTTAAAAAACAAGAAAATAAGATATGAACTGATTCCATTTTTTGACAACCAAACCAAAATCAATGAGTCTAATCTTGAACGCGACGTGACATTAGTCACTGTATAATACATTAGAGGTTTCTAACAATCTTTGAGGTGCTCAAGTGGAACTATGGATAGAATATACCCATTATAATATTTAAAAATATAATTATTTATCCAAAAACTAAAATATTTTTTAATCATACTACATAGATACCAATAACATACCAATTACATGAATAGAGAAATTACACTTAATAGTTATGGCTGGAATCCAAAAAATATTCACCCATCGGGAAAGTCAAAAATACAAATAAATAAAATGAAAAAGGTATAGGAGGATCTACAACCCCGAGACATTCCTCATCCTTGTATCTAGACTTTTAGTATTCTATTGCACTAAAAAATTTATGGGGAAGAATTATAATTTTCTACTCCAACCATTGTGGTTTTATTTTGTATAAATGTATATTGTCTTCTATAGGAGGGTGTGATTAAAACATAATAGGAAACCACCAACACCGTCTAATACACAAATGAAAAATACAATTTGTGGACATGTGATAAGATCAGTGTAATTTAATTAGATAATATATAAATATGAATCATATAATAATCACTAAAGAGACATAATAAATAACAACCATATGTTGACTCATCATGTGATTACCAAACCTCCACGAACCCCAATAACACCTGCTTTGGCTCTATACTAGGAGTCTAGTCATAAAATATATTAGGAGTAATCAATATAAAGGCACTACACATCGAGCGAAGATGTTTTTAAAATTTAAAAAATAATGTTTTAAACCTCAATATTGTTCAATATCCATATAGGTCATATGTCTATAGGTTAGAACACAATATACCATAATTCACTATTTATATATCTCATGTACGATAATAGAGATCTTCATGGCACATTTTTTCTTCAATGGTCAGATCACATAGACAATAATTCCATAAGGTAAGGAAACATATTCCATAATTCCCAATAATCAAAACTAGTATTATCATCATGTCATGTAATATGTTTGAACCAGTTTCCACCTCAAGGGATACCCATCCACTATGAGTTCACCTGTCACATTGGTAACATCCATGGAACAAAATAAAATAGAATATTCCAAAAAAATATCACATCAAATAATGTTATATCATTGAAAGTTTGAATACAATGCATATCATCAAGAGAAATAAATAGCAACAAACACAACAGGTGATCATCATTAAACATTGTATAACCAACTAAAAAAATAATATCATCGCTTAAATAATCATAAACGGTCTCACATGTTACCCACTCATGTGATCAATATAATGAAACATAGGTCTCATTGACTATAAACATATGTTGTGTGATCAATCATCAATTGTAGGTATCATTGTCTACACAACCAGTCAAACCATAGAAATTAGTGAATTGGAAACTAGTCGGTTACCCAAGGTCTATCGTGGCCCTTGGAGCTTGTTCCAATCACATTAGGAATATTTAATTTATTAAATTTTGTACATTAAGAACATTAATTAATTATGAATTATTTATTATTAAAAATATATTATGAATTTATAATTTTCACTCCAAATGTGGAGAACCTAATAACACACACTAATAAACCATGCATAAACTATAGGGTAGAGAATATGAGTCAACATTTCAACAAACTAAACTACTCCCACTGATAAAATACCAAAATAAATTTTTAATTCTCCCATGTACATTTGGTTTCCTGTGATTTATTTGAATTCTTAAATCATTGCTATGAATTACTATTTAATTAATGATAAATAAATTATAATGAATAAATCATTACAATGAAACTCATATTCAAGTGAGAAATGAATATTGGTTCCAATACATACTATATATCACCATATAATAAGAAGCATGAACCACAACCTATAGATGGTTCATAATTTTCACCCCCATCATTATATCCAAAATCCATATCATGTTAAAAAAAGAAGTACAATTTATTATAATTAAAGTGGAAACTCTAAAATAAATCATCCAGTTGATGTTAGTTCATTAAAAAAATGAGATAGTATACAAACTTTATCATTGGTTACCCAATATCTAGGATGATAATAAATCCCATCCAAAATATTAAATTTCTCCATAATCTATTGGATCAATTAAAAACACAAAATGAGAACACCCAAAATCAAGAATAATATGGGAAAATAAACATGTATGTGGGGAGGCGGTAGAAAATAACCCTTGCTTTTATTGAATCATACATGTGACCGCCCATATTGGATGAGAAACGAGGGGTAGATTTCATCCATGTTCATATATAAACATCATGTTTTTCTATGACATGGGGTAAAATCCCCACATTTTAATTTAAAATAAAACATGCTAGACACCTATCCTGACATGATTCCTTGAATTACATCATGATTTTGTGTCCTCCGCTCATCAGATCCATTATCACATCTTCAAACCCCATAGAGAACCTCATTAATCAAATTAAAATATTGAGTACCCAATCAACAGCTTGAATGGGATACTGATGCACATTTTAGTAGTCCTAGGTCCCCATCAACTTCTTTAATAGCACCCCAGACCCCCCGAGTTATCTCCTGAGACATTTTCCCCAACCCAAACAGCCTTTAGATTTGTAAAAACTTTCAAAACCTTTTTCAGATTCCATGATCCTAAAATGAACCATTCAAAAAATGAAAACATCAAAATTCCATAAAAATTCCAATCTATGCTGGCATAGGTCATTAAAATCTCCCCCTAATATTTCATATCATCATTGGGATGTTTTGTAGTATGTAATACATGCCTCTTGGTAAACCCCAATAATAATCCATAAGGTTTTCTCTATGTTCTATTACTAAACAAAAAACTCACAACCCCATGTCTGGAAATCATCCTGAAATTATATCATGATATCAATGAAAAATTCCATGGATAAATAGAAAAAGTGATGAAATAATCCCATAATCATCCACATTGAAACCCCAATAGTTTTCTCTACAGTGGTCTCTTCTGGTAATCCAGAACATCTACTACCAACCATTCATTAAATTTATATTGTCTCCACCCTGATTAATTAGTTTCCAAGACCAATTCATAAACCCGCGTACTCCCCAAAATAGGAATTACCTAAAAAAATGTTAAACAAGCAATCCACTAACCCAATACTCACGATCTTCACAATGTTCCTTACATGTTTCCCCTCTCACCATGTCCACCCTCAAGTAAAAAATGATATTTGGAGCTCCTATAGAATAATTCTCCAAAAAATATCATGTAGACCAACGATGTTTACTTTTAAGTGTCACCCACCTTAAACATGGTCTTTCCACAATGACACCACATGCAGGGTTCTTCTCACGTTTTAATCCATATAATTGTCTCCCTTGGTTTTTGAAGAATTTTTCACCCAAAAATGATCCTTCGACCCATTTTGTTATGTGATTCATACCATGAAAACATTTCATGAAATTTTCCATCATAAGATTCACCCAATGCACTATATGATGAAATTAGGTATCACACCCTAAAACAAATCATCCTATACATGAGTTAAAATTCGATACCAAAAACATATTTATAACACCAATCTAAACTAATGATTCCTTACTATGTATCATTTCAAAGACAAGATTTCCATTCATGCAATTCCCTGACAGATTCTTAAAACATAAATCCAACCATATACAATGATATTGAGAGGGATCCAACCAGTAAATCATGATACCGAATATAATTCCCCGGCATTAAATCATACTTAATATTGAATTAAATGAATAATTCACATTGAGGATCTTTTTAGGTTTAGAGTTTTAGAGAATTAGGACATAACTATTACATCTCAAAAGATTAAAAAGAAGACACTTCTACTAAGTTTCCATAAAATAAAAACTCTTAAAAAGAAACATGTCTAGATCCATGTTTTAGATAGCATGACTTTCCCTTGATCCCATCCTTGACCCTATTCCACATTAAGTCCTATGAAAAACATTTCAAAAAAACTTTGGGTGGGTATAAATAACTCAGTAAGGGATACACAAAGAATGAAAACTGTTAGTTTTTCAAAACAACATGTAAACCATGTATACTTTATCAAAGTAATACTTTTAACCTTTATGATGTATTAAAAAACTCTTTACTAAATAAAATATCATTACATACCATTTTGGGACCAGAATATTACCATAAAACCCATATAAAAAACACATAACATATAAAGGTAACTTGGGACATTATCATACTTAAATGGAATAACCATTCGGTCGACTTCCACACATACTTAATGGAATATCCATACGGACGACTTCCATACCCAATGCATTGGAGGTTATAACGTAACCACCCGTCCTGGTATTCACGGCAGCACCCGTCATATGGTTTATCATGTAACCACCCGTAAAATGTCCAAGTACCATCATTACACAGAAAATTTCAAAAATATAAACATTTGAATAACAACATTTCTTTTTCAATCACAATAAGAAATTCCAAGATATTGAAATAATCAATCCATTTTAAAAAACCATTTAAAAGTGATTTTTGAATCAAAGTGTCCCTTACCACTTTGAAGCTTTTAATGGAATTATAATTTTAAAACACTAATGTCCATATAAATTAATACTGAGAACCACTTAGAAAAAATGGACATTAAAGATAAATATTTAGAATAATAAGTCTTTAAAACATTTGAAACGATATTTTTGTTAAAGAGTTTTTAACAAAATGAGAGACTCTTGAATAAAAATAATTGCGAATAACATTTAATCCGAAATTTATAATATCATAGGAATAAAGGGATTCATGATATAATATGAAAAAGGACAGTATGCACACCATATAAGATTGAATTCGTGCATAACAACAATGAAGTCTCAATGGAAATGTAAATTGAGATGAAATCCATTATAAAGATGGTATCCTTAAATTAAAGATAAATCTATCAAATAATTATGTGTGAGAAATAAAAATACACCCAATATAAGTGGATATTAAGTGTGAATCAATCAGAGGTCATTCACACATATTCATAGGATGACATGTTCAAGAAGTAAAAGTTGAACCCAATGAAATCGAAATTGGGTAAGACGTGCCCTTGTAAAAATTCGACAGCCTAACGACATCACTTAAAAATTCAGAAAATTAGTCGATGAGAGAGTGAATGGTATCTCATCACATGGACATAAAATTTACATCAATAAGGATATATAATAACATATCCCAACATAATTATATGTAAATTAAAAGATATAACAAAAGAAGTCTTTTAAAATGAGGAGGGTGAAAGGCCCCCGTACCGAGTTGGGTAACTTTTGAAACGTACACCCCATGGAAGAAGGGTCATACAATGAAGATGTAAATAACTATAATTAAAATTATAATACACAAAGTGTATAATAATGGGAAGTACATACACCACTCAAAGGAAATAGTGGCAAACATAGTGTAAAATGGGGTGAAGGATAATTTTGGGTAAATTTATAATTTCCTAAGGACTTATTTTAAAGATTATTATTCATTTCATATCACATATTATAATTTTATAATAATTGGTTAATAATGTCAGTTCATATCAGACAGTTTTGTCGATGTTTGGTACATGAGTAAAAATTGAACTTGTTAGAAAGGAATTTTTCATGTAGATATAGGTACATCATATCCAGAATAGTATTTATGTTTTAAATATCATATAAATCCAGTATATAATCATTTTATACTATTAAATATCATTTGGAGATAAAAAATTAAAAGCACTGTTCATGGAGACGGTAGGACGTACATACGCATGAATGCTACTTTCATTTTTTGTCATATTAATGGAATTAAAACAAAATGAGAGATATATATATTATTATTCCAGAATTATATCCTTCATTTAGATGTAATATATTACATATATATCAATTATATATATGTAATTATAATAGTACATAACATTTGGAGATAAGAAATGATATGTATCGTTCATGGAGACGGTAAACCGTACGTACGCATGAACGCTACTTTCATTTCTCTTTTTTTTTATTAAATGGAATGAAATAATAATTTTTGGGTCAGAATAAACGAGGAAAAGATGGCAAGAGGGGGGGTGAATTGCCTTTTAAAAAATGATTAACAAATTAAAATCAAAGTTGAAAGTGCAGCGGAAATAAAGAAGGCAAGACACAAGAAATTGATAACGGAGTTCGGCCAAAACCCGGCCTACGTCTCCGCTCCCAACTCAACCGTTGAGAGATTCCTACAGCTTGCTTTTCAATGGTTTTATTTTTGGGTCGGAATAAACGAGGAAAAGATGGCAAGAGGGGGGGTGAATTGCCTTTTAAAAAATGATTAACAAATTAAAATCAAAGTTGAAAGTGCAGCGGAAATAAAGAAGGTAAGACACAAGAAATTGATAACGGAGTTCGGCCAAAACCCGGCCTACGTCTCCGCTCCCAACTCAACCGTTGAGAGATTCCTACAGCTTGCTTTTCAATGGTTTTAGCAAGAAACCCACTAGGCTTTGAGGTAGCACTAGGACCTATTACAGCTTGCTTTTATTGGTTTAGCAAGAACCCACTTGCTTTCAATGGAATAGCAAGAACCCACTAGCCTTTTTAACGGGTGAAGGCTAGCTCACCGGTGACACAATCCTTTTAAAAGGAAAGGCTTGAAGAAACCTCTTCACACCTTAATGGTGATGTGAAACCCAAAAGAAAGAGGGGATGAGAAAAGTTTGGGGTTTGTAGGCACAAACCCAATTTTAAGCTCAAAATAAATAAAACACTAAAAACCGTATTGGAGGAAGACTTGGGCGCCAATTGGATGATGGAGTTGATGTAGCGTGCTCTCCCAAGCTTCTTGAGGTGCTCCTTGGATTGGAAAATGGTTGGAGCACTTGGGGTTCCTTTGAAGTAATCCGCCGGAGGTTTGCCAAATGAGGAGAATTGTGTTCGTTGGCTTCACAATGCTTAATTATGGTCCGGCTATTGTTCCGGGGCTTCAAGGTCCATTATTTATAGAGGGGGAACCCTCATATGGCCGTTGGAGGCCTTCGGAGCCGTTGGAAAGGCTTTCGGAGCCGTTGGGAAGCAAGTGGAGCAGCCTGGTCAAAGCTCCAACGGCTAGTTTGACTGGATCCACCGGCTGGCCGGTACAGTCCCACCGGCTGGCCGGTGTGTGCAAAAAGGCATTGGATTCTTGTCCAGGGGCCACCGGCTGACTGGTGCCAGAGCCACCGGCTGGCCGGTGGCAAGACAGTAGCTGGCACTGTTTGGAGAGGGTACCACCGGCGGGCCGGTGCTGAGGCCACCGGTTGGCCGGTGGGGAGGCAGTAGCTTCCCTTTGAGTGCAGGTGCCACCGGCTGGCCGCTGGTGTGCCACCGGTTGGCCGGTGGTCTGGACAGAAGGATGCCTTCTGTCCAGGCTCCTATCGGTTGGCCGGTGCACTTCCATCGGCTGGCCGGTGGACTGAATTTCAGTCCACTTTGCCTCCTTTCTTTCTTGGCCCAATTCCTTGTCCACCTGAATTGATTCCTATCATCCAAAAACACTTGAAAGAGGATTAGAAAAAAATGAGGGTGATTGTGATCATGAAAATAAAACCTTGAGGGGTTCGAGAGGTACAACAATCTCCCCCTATTTTGATGATCACAATCACCAAAACAATCAAAGTAAAATACTTAAATTAAAGGAAATGCTAAGCACGATGAAAAGGATTCTCCCCCAATCAATCATGAAATTTTCTCCCCCTTTGTGATTATCAAAATAGCACGGGGCATAAAACTTGATTGAGGGAATTGCGTTGAAAAATCAATTGAGATTTTTGAAATTGAAATGAAAATTTGAATAACAGTTTGAATTGAAAGTTTTGAATCAAAAATTCGAATTGAATATTTTGAAATGAAAATTTTGATACCAAGAATTGAAATTGAAAGTTGGAATCGAAAATTTTGAAATAAAAAATTTGAAATGAGAATTTTGAATGAAAAAAAATTTTTAATTCACAAAAAGGCTTAAAAGAACCTAACTCCCCCTAAATAAAACAACAAATCACCGGGGAGAGGAAATAAATTTTGGCCCGGAGAGACTCGCAAGAAGGGATTTTTCAATCCAAACTTGTCTCATGGCGGGTCCTCTCCTATAGAACTCATCGGAAAAGAAAAAAGACTTGGGTTGGCCGTACCGGGCATTTTTTCAATTACATTCATAAATAAGGTGCCCGGATTTTTTACAATAATTGCAAAATTTATAACAAGAGCTCCCCCTTACAAAAACAGTGGGTGCATGGGAGGAGGAAGCTATATTGGTATATCCTAGCCCTTGGGTGGTTCTAGATATTCGTTGGGAACCTAGGAGATTGTTCAAATTTTGTTCACCTTGGGTGAACTTGGCTAGGGTCTCCCTTAGGTCTTTGATGGTTGATTCCATGGAATCAACATTTGGGAAATTTTGGATTTTGAGGGACATCTCCTCCTTCTCTTTGAGAAGTTGTTCTTTTTCGGAGGAGAGTTTTTTGAAATTCTTTTTTAAAGCAACGAATTTTGACGATAAAGCATGAAAACCTTTTTCTAATTGGTCTCTAGCATGTGAGAGTTCTTCATAAGAAAGATGATTTAAAGAATTTGAATTTGAAAAACAAGAGGAAGAGGAGTCGGAAGAAGTTACCTCATGAAATGCCATTAGGCATTTTGTACCTTGGTCGCTCGAGGAGGAGGAGGAGGAGGATGATGAGGTGTCACTCCATGTCGCCTTGAGGACCTTTTTCTTTCCTTTTTCCTTGGCCCGTTTCTTGTTTAGTGGGCAATCGGGCTTGTAATGGCCCTTTTCGCCGCACCCGTAGCATTTTACCTTGGGCTCGGATCTTGCGGTGGGTTCTTGCTTTCGATGCTTGCGGGATTTCTTCTTCTTGTGCTTCTTCATAAATTTGTGTATTTGGCGGGTGAGATTCTCCATTTCCGAGTCGCCACTTGATGATGAGGACGATGAGGAAGGAGATAAGGAAGAAGATGAGGAGGAGCTTACTTCCTTTTGTACCTTGAGGGCAATGTTCTTTGGTGTCTTGATAGGTGTGTCCTCCTTTTGAGCTTGCCTCCTCATCGTGATCTCGTACGTCATAAGGGATCCGATGAGCTCCTCTACCGGCATATTTTTGACGTCCTTAGCTTCTTGGATCGCCGTCACCTTTGGTGCCCATGAGCTCGGAAGGACCCATAAGATCTTCTTGACCATCGTTTCTGCAGAAATATTATCTCCAAGAGACTTTCTACCATTGCACACGTCAGTAAATCGAGTAAACATTTCAGAAATTGATTCATTTGGGTGCATGGAAAAAGACTCAAAATCATGTCTATACATGTCTAATCTAGTATCTTTGACATTATTAGTGCCTTCATGGGTCACTTCTAAAAGCTTCCAAATTTCATGTGAAGTGGTGCAAGTGGATACACGATTAAATTCATTTCTATCTAAGCCGCATTGGAGAGCGTTCATGGCTTTTCCATCAAGCTCAAAATTTCTAATATCGGCGGGGGTCCATTTTGATTCATCGGGGGAAGACAAAGAATAACCTTGCATGACAATTTTGTAAATAGGATATCCTATGCTTCTTAAAAAAGTGGTCATTCGGGTTTTCCAATAATTATAGTCGGTTCCATCAAAAAATGGAGCACGACCCAATGAAAAGCCTTCGGGGGCGAAAGAGGTAGATTCCATCACAATGGATCTTTGAATTTGAAACCTTTTAAGGTATTACTCAAATTACTCCTCTGATACCAATTGTTGGGTCGGAATAAACGAGGAAAAGATGGCAAGAGGGGGGGTGAATTTCCTTTTAAAAAATGATTAACAAATTAAAATCAAAGTTGAAAGTGCAGCGGAAATAAAGAAGGCAAGACACAAGAAATTGATAACGGAGTTCGGCCAAAACCCGGCCTACGTCTCCGCTCCCAACTCAACCGTTGAGAGATTCCTACAGCTTTCTTTTCAATGGTTTTAGCAAGAAACCCACTAGGCTTTGAGGTAGCACTAGGACCTATTACAGCTTGCTTTTATTGGTTTAGCAAGAACCCACTTGCTTTCAATGGAATAGCAAGAACCCACTAGCCTTTTTAATGGGTGAAGGCTAGCTCACCGGTGACACAAGCCTTTTAAAAGGAAAGGCTTGAAGAAACCTCTTCACACCTTAATGGTGATGTGAAACCCAAAAGAAAGAGGGGATGAGAAAAGTTTGGGGTTTGTAGGCACAAACCCAATTTTAAGCTCAAAATAAATAAAACACTAAAAACCGTATTGGAGGAAGACTTGGGCGCCAATTGGATGATGGAGTTGATGTAGCGTGCTCTCCCAAGATTCTTGAGGTGCTCCTTGGATTGGAAAATGGTTGGAGCACTTGGGGTTCCTTTGAAGTAATCCGCCGGAGGTTTGCCAAATGAGGAGAATTGTGTTCGTTGGCTTCACAATGCTTAATTATGATCCGACTATTGTTCCGGGGCTTCAAGGTCCTTTATTTATAGAGGGGGAACCCTCATATGGCCGTTGGAGGCCTTCGGAGCCGTTGGAAAGGCTTTCGGAGCCGTTGGGAAGCAAGTGGAGCAGCCTGGTCAAAGCTCCAACGGCTAGTTTGACTGGATCCACCGGCTGGCCGGTACAGTCCCACCGGCTGGCCGGTGTGTGAAAAAAGGCATAGGATTCTTGTCCAGGGGCCACCGGCTGACCGGTGCCAGAGCCACCGGCTGGCCGGTGGCAAGACAGCAGCTGGCACTGTTTGGAGAGGGTACCACCGGCTGGCCGGTGCTGAGGCCACCGGTTGGCCGGTGGGGAGGCAGTAGCTTCCCTTTGAGTGCAGGTGCCACCGGCTGGCCGCTGGTGTGCCACCGGTTGGCCGGTGGTCTGGACAGAAGGATGCCTTCTGTCCAGGCTCCTATCGGTTGGCCGGTGCACTTCCATCGGTTGGCCGGTGGACTGAATTTCAGTCCACTTTGCCTCCTTTCTTTCTTGGCCCAATTCCTTGGCCACCTGAATTGATTCCTATCATCCAAAAACACTTGAAAGAGGATTAGAAAAAAATGAGGGTGATTGTGATCATGAAAATAAAACCTTGAGGGGTTCGAGAGGTACAACAATAATAATATAATGTTATATTATAATTCCAGTAGGATATAATATGTAATCCCATTAATTCCATCCTTTATACGTCCCACATATGGCATTAATGAATCAAATCACTTTGAGGGGGTGGTAGTCCGCACTTCCTAAAATGAAGATATCGCGTTTACCCATAATGGAAACCATAAAGGTATGACATAAATAAAAAATACAGAAGCTTAAGGAAAACATAAAAATAATATATATAATATATAAATATAGTGACATCTAAATGGCCAACTTTGAAGGTTTTAAAATAATATTGAATAATCATCGTTTCATGAGGCAGTAATTCGCCATCCACAGAAACAGTATGTTCTTTAACCATTAGACGAAGGTGTGTGAAAGTGTAGCTAGAATGCTTCTTATAACAAAATCATAGTATATTTAATATACTTTTGTTGTTAAAAAAATATTAATCAAATGAGTTTATGGGTTTGGAGAAGAAAAATAAAACAAAAGAACACAAGGAAAGACATTACCTTCAAATCGGGTAACTCTCTTTTATTTGAGCTGAAAGGCTTCCCTGGAAAGGATTCTTCCCAATTTGAGGATTCAATGATGAATAGAGGGATGTGGAGAGATGAAATCAGCAGGGTTTGGCCAAGCCAAGGTCTTGATAGGTGTGTGTATGGTGGTAGAGGTGGGGGCCTTTTATAAGAGCAGAGGAGAGGAATTCTTGGAATGTTATAAAATATTACATTATTATAGAATGATTTTCGGATTTAAAATGACCCCAAAAAATATGTTTCTAGGAAATGGTGATAAGGATTCGAAACCCACCCATACAATAGTTTTGTGACAAGTGTAAGACTTATATTTTACATTGTCATTTAATTTTATTTAAATCGTTAAATAATGAGGTAATCGTTGCATCATCATGGTGTCATAAATAATTTAATTTATATAGAGTCTAAAAAATATTAAAAAAATATCATGATGTAGAAAATATTTTTATCTTTAAAATGAATATTTATAGACAAAAATATTACTTATATTACCCCATGTAAAAATTGTTCTAATAAAACAACACATGTTTGTGACATTTTAATTTTAACTTTAAATAAAAAGGTATTAATGTCATTTTCCAAGAAAAGTGGCCCCATGGGGTCCCCAAGTTGACCCATGGATTGTCTTGGTCGGACATGACTCATTAAATGATGGAGGACACGTTTCTAGGTCATTTCATATTAATAAAACATTATTTTTACCGTAAACTACACTAATTACCTCTAATCGCGAATAAAACATAAAAGATACCATTTACCAAAAAAATTATTTTAATACCATTAAACCACATTTAAATTCTTAATTACAACCATATATGTAAGATTTTTTAAATTCAAAACACATAGGTGGTAAAATTTCATTTAAACGAAAAATAAGTTTCTTTAACTACCACTTAGTGGTTTCACTATTCATCACATATTGAAGTTTTTCAGAAAAATAACAAAAATTCACCCTAAGATATATTTGATATTACGAATTCCAAAATGATGTCCATTTAAAAAATTCAAAACATATAAGTTACATTAATTAATTTAATAATTAATTCCCACTGTCAGAGCAAATAGCGTGTTTTTAGGAAACAGTAAGTATCATGAGTTTGACAGTAGTTTAAGTCTAATTTCAAGATGAAATAAATTCAAACAACCACTATTGGATTAAATGGTAAAAATATATTCTAATTTCACTTTAAAACCAATTCAAAAGATAATCTAATCATATAAATAAATTAGATTAAAAAGTGGTTTTGAATTAAAATACAACATTTTTCACTATTCATTAAAAATGAACTTTATCAGAAAAATACCAAAAAATGACACAAAGTAAATTTTGATGTCCCGATTCTAAAGAAGAATTTTATTTTGTCAAATATAACACATAAAATTTTCAAAAAGTTTATTTTATAGAGGTTCGTCATCAAAAGGCGGTTAATCGACCTTTTGAATAATATTAGAATGTTTACGCTTAAAATTGGATTCATTCGCATTTTTAATCTTCTAACATTTATTGTAAAAAGTAAAAATATTTGACAAAAAATATATTCATTTTTTAGTTATTTCTGTTCATTCCCTCCATTACAACGACTAGGCGTTAACTACAATTTAAAATATTATTATTTTATTATTAGAGTGCAATGTAAGATTTCAAAGGAACTCGTTGTCGCGTATTGGGTACGCCATCGAGAATAGCATTCCATTTAAATTAATATTAATATTTTATTGAAAAATATGGATAAATATAAAAATTTCATATTCTTTATTTACCTGGGTTGTTACATCCTTCCCCCCTTTTGGGAATTGTGTCCTCACAATTTTTAAAATTGGGCTTGAAAACTTCATTGAAAATCACATATCGGAACAAGAGTCAGTAAAACTATCACTTTAAAATAAAGAAAGAGAATTAAAAAGGTCTCCCGAGTTAACCCATACAAGGATTCGATGTAGGAAAACATGGATATGGATGAAAAAACAAAGTTTCATGTTCTGAGGGAGAGTGATAGTAAACAAATCTAGGAGAAAGTTAACCATAAGAAAATCACAAACTTGTGATGGGTTTAACGGTATTTGATTCCCCAGTAGGAAAAGTTAACAAACAACATTTTTGTTTTAAGTTACTCTTAATTGAGGAATTTATTTTTGAGCTTAACTAAATCGTAATGAAACATACTTACTTGTCACGTAGACTTTAAACATTTACTATATTCCTTAATCAAACTCATATTTTCTCCAAAAGACAAGTATTTAGGATGCCTTGTTCTCATTAAGAGTAGTATAACCAACTTCTTGAGAATCACCTAATCCACAAAAGACAACTATATATTTCTCATGTCTTTAGACAAAAACCAAAACCAAAATTGTTACTATGAGATCAGATAATCCACAAAATTATAATCCTTTATAAAAACAAAAATCTATTCTTAATCTCCAAAATTTGTCCAAAAAAACTCAAAGATCAACGAAGATCATTCAATAAAAAATTGACCTTAAAATTCATCAAACTAAACCAAACTAAGATTGAAACCCAAATATTTTAAGGATTTAATCGCATAGTCTTCCAAGGTACAAATTAACTTTTATCTCCAAATAACTTCTGTTGCTCTTAAATTCTCATATTGAAAAGTAATTAACCTAATCACATGTAAAGACCTGTAAAATTCAGGGGAATTTTTTTCATAGTTTTCTTTGGAATTTTACAAGAGCGCGGTTTCTGACGGCACCTGATTCCGAGGCCCGGTGTGCTCGGAATCAATTTCCGAAGTTTGGCTCGTGTACGTTCAGTGAATGAACAAGAGGGTTTTCTAACTTTTGAACCGGTGCCCGGAATCGAATTCTGAGGGCACCGATGGAACCGCAGCGCCGATTTTTGCTTAGGAACTCCTGTTACGGAGTTTCTTTTACATGAGTTCTGATAATAAAAATTGTGGAAGTTTATTTTATAATTACACTACAATTTTTATTATTTTACTCTAAGTGTTAGTTCTTGATTGAAGTTGGGTAACCACCCAACCTCCCATGGGAGGTTATGAGGGTGGTGGGTCCCACACGAACCCCACCCCTTCATATCCTCTAACCCCCCTCAACTCCCAATTTAATTTGTTTAACTTAAGTTATAACTTATGACTTAAATGTAATAAGTTTAATGAGGTGAGTTGTGTGTGGTTATTGAATTTCAATCATTTGAATTTCAATTGGTAGGTTGTGTTAATAAAATAAGACTTAGTATTATTTTATTATGTTAGAGTTTTGTCACCTTGAGAGGATTGGGGAAGCATCTTCTTCTTCAACCTCAACGAAGAATGTGAAGAACACCATTCTTCAACGAAGAACATCTCCGCCGAAGAACACAGTTCTTCTACGACGCCGTATCTGCGACGCGACGTTCTTCTTCTGCGTCGTCTCTTCCGCGACGGTTTTCCACGACGAAATCACCGTTAACGACTTCGAATCCTCGCTTCGCGACGTCGATGTTCTCCCGCGATGCCCGACCTCCGCGACGCTCGTCTTCCACGGCTCGTTGACGAACACCGTTCCTAAACCGAGGTAGGGGATTATTTTATTTAATAATTTCCGTTCATGATTCTAGTTTATCGATTATCGTGGATTTTCGTCTAGATGTTATCATTAACGAGAGGGGGGCCGGACCGCACAAACAAGACCGAACCCCCCCCCCCTCTCCTATGTTCATGTTTGATTCCTTGGAATGGAACGTAATGGCGTGGTGTCGTCGCACCACGCAGGAATCACATGGCACATATTACGCGATGCCATCGCGCCGCGTCGAAGGAAATCGAAGACGCTGCGGCCGGATAGGGGCCGTGGTGAAGGGGCGCGGTGCCGTCACACTGTGCCGGATGACAAGGGTTGCGGCCTGTTCCGGGCCGCGGCGGAGCAAGGTGACAGGCGGCCGGACCGGACCGCTGATGATGGAGCTGGAAGGGGACTGGCCACCGCCGGTCCCGTTGAGAAGGAGCCGGCCGGCCAGGTCGGGCTGGCCGGAAAGGGGAGGGGCCGGGGGAATTAAATTCCCCCGGCCGGTTCAAATGGCCCCCCATAAATTTGGGTGGGCCGCGGTTACACGGGGGGGCAGGCGCCCCCCCCCCCCCTTTGCCGAAACTGCTCGGCCACGAGCTGAGCTGGCAGCGCGCTGGGCACGCTATGCCCAGCCGGTCCGCCAGGCAGTGTCGCGCCCAGGTCGGGCCACGTCGGGCCGCACTGGGCCGGGCCGACCCGGACCTGGGGTGGGTCGACCGGTTCGGGCCAACCGGGGGGTCTCAGGCCGGGTCGGTCCGGGCCCGAAACCCCTGTTTTCGGACCGTTTGGGTTCAATTGCCCATAACTCGGGCTACATACCTCCAAACGACACGCCGTCAGCGGCGATACGATACTTAGATCGAGACGGTCGTTTCGGTATATTGTACTCAAGGTTTCGGAATACATTGAGTTTGGCCGGGTTGGTTCGTACACGAAACCAACTGGGCCCTCAGAGCGGAAACACTCATATCTTGAGCTACGGACGTCTGATTGACGTGCCATCAATTTTGTTGAGTTCCTCTTAGTGAGACAGTTCTTTTGGAATACACCGCCCGAGGTTTGGACGCAGGTGGCGTACGGTCGGGATGGTTTTGCCTTAAAAACCAACTGGGCCCCTGGGACGAAAAAGCCAATAACTCTCAGACCGGGCGTCCGATTGACGTGTCGTCTGTTGCGTTGAGTTCCTGTTGATGATACGGAACTTTTGGATACATCAACTCTGGACTATGTGATAGTTGATGTATCAGCCTCTCGTCTCGTGGAGCGGACCCTCCCGAACGAGCTTGCTATGTGCGGGAACCCTTGTGCTGGCTGCGACTGCTACTGTGACTGTGACGACGACTGTGCAGAGATCCTCAGTGGATTCGACGATGACGACTATACCACATAGCGATCCTATGTGGATCACTTCTACCGATCCTGTGTGGGTCCAATCCTATGTGGGTCTTTGCGGGGGTTAGTACCTATCGATCCTTTGTGGGTCCGACGACTTAGAAGGATCAGTGATCATCTCTATCGTCTTTCGAAAAAGTATACCTATGTGAGCTGAATCCTGTTTTCTTTCTTGTGTGGATTGTGTAGTACTATCCTGTGTGGATTACGTTTTTCTTTCCTGTGTGGAATACGTATACTTTCTTTTGTGGACTGAGTTATACATGGGCTCGGAGGTTGAAGCGTATTGGAATTGATGACTTAGGTATATGTATGGACATATACCTAAGCAGTGTCGGTTGTTACTTCATGATTGTATATTTCCTTTGTGGATTATCCTTTGTGGATTTTGGGAGACCATCAGGGGTCTCGGGGTCCGTACTGAGTAGCTTGTACTCACCCCTGCACAGGCTATGCCCACACTACGTTGTGTTGGTTGCAGATGACGGACAGCGCTGATTGTGGTTGAGGCTTGCAGAGCAGGACGGTACCTGGAGGTGGATCACTGAGTGGGACATACTCGGAGAGGACGGTGGGACCCATGGAGCAGTGGAGCTATATGTACCCACCCTTCAGGTGGGATTTCCAGTGGACAGCTCGGCATAGCAGCTTTTACTTCTCAGTTGCTGTTTTCCTTTTTGTACTTTACTTTCAGTTTCGGTTTGTATACTGGCCCACTTACTTTCCGCACTTTCAGTTGTACTCAGTTTTTACATAGTGTTTAATTTTTCCGCTTGCTTACTCTGTGGTGCTTGTTTACTTTACAAAGGCAATGCCTTCCCATTTTATCGAGATTTACGCCTTGGTGCTAGTCGCCAGCCCCTGGCCTATGGAAGGCGGGCTTAGGGTAGTCACGGCACGGGGCCCGAGGACGGGTCGTGACAAATTGGTATTAGAGGAGTTTGGTTCTACCGCGGACTCTGATCTTTCCTATGTGAAGCAATAGTGTTTACTTTATTGAGTGTGGTTATCAGTCCAGGGAGTCCAGTGTTGGTGCGGCGGACGACGTATCCATACACCAGGACCCTGACTTCTGTTTTCTGACTTAATGCACGAAAACATTGATTGCATGTGTGTTTCAAGTTTTCTTTGTGATTACTTTGTATCAGCTCACCAGGTATACTGTTCTGACTGTGGCGCACCTGTTTCCTTTTCAGGATGGCCCCACGACAGCATCCAGCTAGGGTTTCGAGTGTCGAGCGTGACGACAGCCCACCGAGCGACGAGGCCTCAGTGCAGGGCCCTTTGTCAGCAGTGGCACCGTCGGTAGCTCTACCCGCCGAGCCACCGATGCTTCCAGCACCAGCCGCTGACGATGCACGTCTCCTCAGCGCACAGTATGAGTTCCAGTGATAGCGACCGCCCAGGTTCTGTGGGGAGACGGACCCCCAGGCAGCCGAGGACTGGCTGGAGGCAGTGGTACGAGTTTTCAGGCTAGTGAGGACACCAACAGACCTCATGGTGATCCTCGCTCCGAGCCTACTTCACGCAGCAGCGGGCCGATGGTGGAGCCTGATTCTCCAGGTGCACAATGAGGCATCTCTACTCTGGACAGACATTTAGAGCCTCTTCTGCTCAGAGTTTTTCCCAGCCACCCTCTGTGCGGTACGCATTTAGGAGCTTCTTCATCTGCGGCAGGGCAGCATGACAGTCGCTCAGTACTTGGCGGGATTTACTGATCTCTCGCGCTACTCGACCGACATGGTATGGGACCCCTTCTTTCGGGCCCAGACCTTTGAGAAGGGTTTGAGACACGAGATCAAGGCATCGCTGATCTCCCTCAGAATTCCGACTCAGACAGGAGTACTGGAGCGGGCCCTTTTGATCGAGAGCTTTCTCGCTGAGTCTACACTATCACCGAGACCCACCGCAGGGTGGCACGTAGCAGAGTCTTCTGCAGCAGGCAGTCTACGGATGAATCATGGGTCCAAGAGGGCTATACCATCAGGCGGATGACCACAAGATACAGGCTCGGAGGTGCGGGGCACACGCAATAGAACCAGTCTTACGGGTGGAAGACAGTTCTATGCATGCGGGGGGGCAGGGCCACATGGCTCGTGACTGCCCAACTCGCCATTCAGAGGAGCAGCAGATGGTAGAAGAACCACCTGGGCAGAGGCATAGGTTTGACCGTGGCGGTCCACAGGGAGAAGGCGGACGAGGAAGAGGAGCTGGTCGAGCAGCAGGTGGTGGACGACGTTTTGAGACTCTACCACCACCACCACTAGGAGGTCCACCCCGACCTCAGGGGAGAGCACAGCTTCAGGAAGCTGAAGCTTACGATCATGGAGCTCCGGAAGTGGGTGAACTAGTGCGGGACTAGCTCCAGTCATAGAGGCCTTTGCCCATAATGCCTCTAGCTTCATAGTTTTTGTTTCCTTGAGTCCTTGTACTTTGAGTTGAATTAATAAAAGACACTAGCATTGGTGACATTTTCTTTCGTGTCTTTTGTTAGTTTTTACTAAGAGGTGCCAGTTAAAAACTATTGACTTGACCCTCACTTGCGAGATTCTTACTGGAGGAGACCCAGTGACCACACACTGATGCCGACAGTGTGACTCAACCCTTGGAGGCGAGAGTAACAGTTGGATCTCTTGGTAGCAGTGTCGAGGCCTTACGACGTCATCCATGCCATTAATTAATTAATCATGACGGGATTGACTGTTTTAGGCAAGGAACGTGGTTCATCCAGGGGATGAGACCATATTTACACTTTTCGGCAAAGGAGAAATCTTTGCAGCTTTGCAGAACGTTATGGAGGAAGGGGAAACCCTTCGTGTGGTCAGACAGCTGTTAGAAGAGCTTCCAGGAGCGGATGAGGACAGCTCAGAGCCAGCAGAAGTCATACACTGACAGGAGGCAGAGGCCACTAGAGTTCGAGGATGGCGACCATGTCTTCTTGCGTGTCTCACCGCGACGTGGTTTACGGAGATTTGGCCGAGGCGGCAAGTTATCTCCGTGCTTCATCGGACCATTCCAGGTCCTCAGCAGGATTGGCGAGGTGGCTTATCGTCTGGCTCTACCACCTCAGTTACACCAGGTGCACAACGTCTTCTACGTATCTCAGCTGAGGAGATACGTGCACGACCCGACACACATCATTGACCATGGGGAGCTTGACGTTGATGATGGGGAGATGTTTACAGAGGTCCGGGTGGAGATTGAGGATCGACAGGAGCGGGTCCTATGTGGACAGTCGATTCCTCTAGTGCGCATCAGATGGCAGCACAGGAACCTCCAGGAGAGCACTTGGGAGCGGGATTCTCAGATGCATGCTCAGTACCCACATTTGTTTCCCTAGTTTTGATGTAACTTTATGGGGACGTAAATCCCTAAGTTGGGAGTAATGTAAAGACTCGTAAAATTTAAGGTAATTTTTTTCTTAATTTTCTTTGGAATTTTACAAGAGCGCGGTTTCTGACGGCACCTGATTCTGACGCCCGGTGTGCCCGAGATCAATTTCCGAAGTTTGGCATGGGTACGTTCACTGAACGAACGAGTGGGTTTTTATAACTTTTGAACCAGTTCCCGAAATCGAATTCTGAGGGCACTGATGGAACCGCAGTGCCGGTTTTTCCTAAGGAACTCCTGTTCCGGAGTTGCGTTTACACGAGTGTTGATAATAAACATTGTGGAAGTTTATTTTATAATTACACTACAATTTTTATTACTTTACTCTAAGTGTTAGTACTTGATGGAAGTTGGGTAACCACCCAACCTCCCTTGGGAGGTTATGAGGGTGGTGGGGCCCACACAAACCCCACCCCTTCACATCCTCTAACCCCCCTCAACTCCCAATTAAATTTTTCTAAATTAAGTTATAACTTATGACTTAAATGTAATACGTTTAATGAGGTGAGTTGTGTGTGGTTATTGAATTTCAAACTTTTGAATTTCAATTGCTAGGTTGTGTTAATAAAATAAGACTTAGTCTTATTTTATTATGTTAATGTTTTGTCACCTTGAGAGGATTGGGGAAGCATATTCTTCTTCTTCAATCTCGACGAAGAACACGAAGAACACCATTCTTCAACGAAGAACTTCTCCGCCGAAGAACACGGTTCTTCCGCGACGCCGTATCCGTGACGCGATGTTCTTCTTCCACGTCGTCTCTTCCGATATGGTTTTAAGTGATGAAATTGTGGTCAATGACTTCGAATCCTCACTTCGCGACATCGACGTTCTCCTGCGACGCCCGACCTCTACGACGCTCATCTTCCGCAGCTCGTTGACGAACATCGTTACTAAACCGAGGTAGGGGATTATTTTATTTAATAATTTCGGTTCATGATTCTAGTTTATCGATTACCATGGACTCTTGCCTAGATGTTATCATTAACGAGAGGGGGGTCGGACCGCACAAACATGACCGAACCCCCCCCCCCCTCCTATGTTCATGTTTGATTGTTTGGAATGGAACGGAATGGCGTGGTGTCGTCGCACCACGCGGGAATCACACGGTAAGTATTACGCGACGTCTTCGCGCCGCGCCGTGGAAAGAAGTCTAAGAACGCGACGCCGTTGCGCCGCATCAAAGGAAATCGAAGAAGTCGTGGCCGGAGCGGGGCTGTGGTGAAGGGGCACGGTGCCGTCGCACCGCGCCAGACGACAATGGCCGCGGCCGGTTCCGGGCCGCAACGGAGCAAGGTGACCTGCGGCTGGACTGGACCGCCGGTGATGGAGCTGGAAGGGCACTGGCCACTGCCGGTCCCGTTGAGAAGGAGCCGGCCAGCCAGGTCGGGCCGGCAAGAAAGGGGAGGGTCCGGGGGAATTAAATTCCCCCGGCCGGTTCAAACGGCCACCCATAAATTGGGGGGGGGGCGGTTACACAGGGGGGTAGGCGCCCCCCCCCCCCCCCTGCCGAAACGGCTCGGCCACGAGCCGAGCCGGCAGCGCGCTGGGCGCGCTGTGCCCAGCCGGTCCGCCAGGCCAGGCCTCGCCCAGTCCGGGCCAGGCCAGGCCGCGCCGGGTCGAGCCGACCCGGTTCTCGCCAACCGGGGGGTCTCGGGCCGGGTCGGTTTTCGGACCATTTGGGTTCAATTGCCCATAACTCGGGATACAGACCTCCAAACGACATACCGTCAGCGGAGATGTGATCCTTGGATCGAGACAGTCGTTTTAGTATATCGCACTCAAGGTTTCCGAATACTTTGAGTTCGTCCGGGTTGGTTCGTACATAAAACCAACCGGGCCCTCGGAGCGGAAACGCTCATATCCTGAGCTACGAACATCCGATTGACGTGCCGTCAACTTTTTTGAGTTCCTCTTACTGAGACGGATATTTTGGCATACTCCTCCCAAGGTTTGGCCGCAGGTGGAGTACGGTCGGGTTGGTTTTTCCTTAAAAACCAACCGGGCCCCTGGGACGAAAAAGCCAATAACTCTCAGACTGGGCGTCCGATTGACGCGATGTCTGTTGCGTTGAGTTCCTTTTGACGATACGGAACTATTGAATACATCAACTCTGGACTATGTGACAGTTGATGTATCAGCCTCTCGGCTAGGGGAGCGGACCCTCCCGAACGAGCTTGCTGTGTGCGGGAACCCTAGTGCTGGCTGCGACTGCTACTATGACTACGATGAAGACTGTACAGAGGTCCTCAGTGGATTCGACGACAACGACTACAACACTCAGTGATACTATGTGAATCAGTGCTACCGATCTTTTGTGGGTCCAATCCTGTGTGGGTCAGTGCTCAGCGGTTCTGTGTGAGCCAGCGCCTACAGATCCTGTGTGGGTCCGATCCTGTGTGGGTCATTGTGGGGGTTAGTACTTATCGATCTTTTGTGGGTCTGACGACTTAGATAGATCAGTGATCATCTCTATCGTCTTTCTAAGAAGTATACCTGTGTGAGCTGAATCCTATTTGCTTTCCTGTTTGGATTGTGTTGTACTATCCTGTGTGGATTACTTTTTTCTTTCCTGTGTGGAATAGGTATACTTTCATGTGTGTACTGAGTTGGACTTGGGCTCGGAGGTTTGAGCGTATTGGAATTGATGACTTAGGTATATGTATGGGAATATACCTAAGCAGTGTCAGTTGTTACTTCGTGATTGTATATTTCCTTTGTGGATTATCCTTTGTGGATTTTGGGAGACCTTCAGGGGTCTCGGGGTCCCTACTGAGTAGCTTATACTCACCCCTGCACGGGCTATGCCCGCACTACGTTGTGTTGGTTGCAGACGACGGACATCGCTGATTGTGGTAGAGGTTTGCAGAGCAGGACGGTACCTGGAGGGGGATCACTGAGTGGGACATACTCGGAGCGGACGGTGGGACCCATGGAGCAGTGGAGCTATCTGTACCCACCCTTCAGGTGGGATTTCCAGTGGACAGCTCGGCGTAGCAGCTTTTACTTTTCAGTTGATTTTTTCCTTTTTGTACTTTACTTTCCGTTTGGGTTTGTATACTGGCCCACTTACTTTCCTCACTTTCAGTTGTACTCAATTTTTACTTAGTGTTTACTTTTTCAGCTTGCTTACTCTGTGGTGCTTGTTTACTTTACAAAGGAAATGCCTTCCCTTTTTACCGGGATTTACGCCTTAGTGATAGTCGCCAGCCCCTGGCCTATGGAAGGCGGGCTTGGGGTAGTCATGGCACGGGCCCGAGGACGGGTCGTGACATCACATATCCCCGATGATAGGTTAATCATTTCCATAGATAACCCAAAATAAAATTACTCTTGATTCCGAAAATCATCTAACTAAAAGTAATTAGTCAAACTAACCAGGGACTTCATGTAGTCCAGTGGTAGGCGATAAATACTAGTAGCACTTTGGTTGTGGGTTCGATTCCTACAACTTTGTCCGACCTGACGGGTTGTCACACGGTCTGCGTGTTTTCCTTTTTCCAAAACTACATAATTCCTAAAACATTCCCCAAAACGAGATAAAATCTTCAAAAATAATCATAACATATTTTGACCTCATTTTTATCTCATGCCTTTCATTTTCCATCATAACATATAATAACCCATAATTACCTCAAAAGTAAGGATCATATAAACCCTAATGGTTACCTTTATCATTATTAGCTGAACTTCCTCATTGATTAGTCATCTCATACATGATGAATTACAGAACATACCAAGGTACAAGTGGTTGATCAGGACTCCTTGATAGTTGTTTTAGAACAACCACTAGTTTCCTCATTGAATCTCCCATTTCATCCAGTCTCTTAATCAGAGAACCACCACAGTTTCCTTCAAACCTATTGTCACTTTGGTGCCTTCTAGATCCATCCATTCACTAAAAACAGAAATGTCAGTGTGAGTATATCAACAAAACCATCATGTACTAATGAGGAACATAAACACTAAGATATACATACTCATTCACTTTATCTAAAAATAGTACCCTTTCTAAAATCCTAACAATTATGGTAATGTCACTTATGCCTAGAGAATACCCTAACCTTTAATGTTATCTAAACCGTCCTCTGATACCAACTATTAGGCCTCGGCCTTAAACATTACTTAATATTGAATTAAATGAATAATTCACATTGAGGATCTTTTCAGGCTTAGAGTTTTAGTGAATTAGGACATAACTATTACATCTCTAAAGATTACAAAGAAGACACTTCGACTAAGTTTCCATAAAATAAAAGCTCTTAAAAAGAAACATGTCTAGTTCCATGTTTTAGATAGCATAACATTACCTTGATCCCAACCTTGACCCTATTAAACATTAAGTCTTGTGAAAAACATTTAAAAAATACTTAGGGTGAGCATAAATATATCAGTAAGGGATACACAAAGAATGAAAACTGTTAGTTTTTCAAAACAACAAGTAAACCATGTATACTTTATCAAATTAATACTTTTCACCTTTATAAAGTAGTAAAAAAAAGTCTTCACTGAATAAAAGATCATTACTTACCCTTTCGTAACCAAAAGATTACCATAAAACCCATATAATGAACACATAACATATAAAGGTAACTTGGGACATAAACATACTTAAATGTAATGACCATTCGGTCGACTTCCACACATACTTAATGGAATAGCCATACGGCCGACTTCCATAACCAATGCATTGGAGGTTATAACGTAACCACCCGTCCTGGTATTCACAGCACCACCTGTCATAGGGTATATCATGTATCCACCCGTAAAATGTCCAAGTACCATCATTACAAAGAAAATATCGAAAATATAAACATTTCAAAAACAACATTTCTTTTTCAATCACAATAAGTAATTCCAAGATATTGAATTAATCAATCCATTTTCAAAAACCATTTAAAAGTGATTTTTGAATCAAAGTGTCCCATACCTCTTTGATGATTTTAAAGGAATTATAATTTTAAAACATTAATGTACATATAAATAAATAATGAAAACAACTTTGAAAACATGGACATTAAAGATAAAGATTTAGAATAATAAATCATTAAAACATTTAAAACGATATTTTTGTTAAAGAGTTTTTAACAAAATGATATACTCTTGAATAAAAATAATTGTGGAATAGCATTTAATCTGAACTTTATAATATCATGAGAATAACGGGATTCATGATATAATATGTCAAAGGATAGTATACACACCATATAAGAGTGAATTGGTTCATAACAAAAATGATGTCTCAATCGAAATGTAAATTGAGATAAAATCCATTATAAAGATGGTATCCTTAAATTAAGGACAAATCTATCACATAATTATGTGTGAGAAATATAAATACACCCAATATAAGTGGATATTAAGTGTTAAACAATTAGAGTTCATTCATACATATTCATAGGATGACATGTTCAAGAAATACAAGTTAAACCCAAAGAAATCGAAATTGGGTTAAGACGTTCCCTTGTAAACATTCGACAGCCTAACGGCGTCACATCAAAATTCATAAAATTAGTTGATGAGAGAGTGAATGGTATCTCATCACATGGAAATAATATTTACATAAATTAGGATATATAAGAACATATCCCAACATAATAAGATGTAAATTAAAAGACATAACAAAAGAAGTTTTTTAAAATGAGGAGTGTGAAAGGCCCCCGTACCGAGTTGGGTAACTTTTGAAACGTACACCCCATGGAAGAAGGGTCATACAATGAATATGTAAATACACATAAATGAAATTATACTACACAAAGTGTATAATAATGGGAAGTACATACACCACTCAAAGGAAATAGTGGAAAACATAGCGTAAATTTCACGGGAATAAAAGTGATATGAAAAATCCCTTATGAAAACTCGGCAGCCTAATGACGCCACTTAAAACATCCAAAAGTGGATTTATGAGATCAAATAGGGCCTCTCATAATATGAACATAAAAATTAAATTATGAGGAATATAAAATAACATCCCTAAACATAATAAAAATGAGCTTAAAAAATGACATAAAAGAGAGTACTTACAAAGAAAGAGAGAGGTTGGATCCCTTAACTCAAGTTTGACTTGTCTTGTTTGTTTCTTTATATTCCTGAATAATAAACTTGGTCAATTTATAATATCCTAAAAAATTCTTTTTAGAGATTATAATTCAGTTCATATCACATATTATAATGTTATAATAATTGGTTAATAATGCGAGTTCATATCAGACATTTTTGTCGATGTTTGGTACATGAGTAAAAATTGAACTTGTTGGAAAAGAATTTTCCATGTAGTTATAGGTACATCATATCAAGAATAGTATTTATGTTTTTAATATCATATATATCTAGTATATAATCATTTTATACTATTCCATAGCATTTGGAGATAAAAAATTAAAAGCATCGTTCATGGAGACGGTAGGACGTACGTACGCATGAACGCTACTTTCATTTTTTGTCATATTAATGGAATTAAAACAAAATGAGATATATATATATTATAATTACAGAATTATATACTTAATTTATATGTAATATATTACCTATATATCCATTATATATATTTACTTATAATTGTACATATCATTTGGATATAAGAAATGAAATGTACCATTCATGGAGACGGTAAGCCGTACGTACGCATGAACGCTACTTTCAAATTTTTTTTTTGTATTCAATGGAATGAAATAATAATGATATAAAGTTATATTATAATTAAAGTGGGATATAATATGTAATAACATTAATTACATCCTTTATACCTCCCACATATGGCATTAACGAATCAAATCACTTTGAGGGGGCTGTAGTCCGCACTTCCTAAAATGAAGATATCGCGTTCACCTATAATGGAAACCATAAAAGTATTCCATAAATGAAAAATAAAAAAGCTTAAGGAAAACATAAAAATATTATATATCACATATAAATATAGTTACATCTTAATGGCCACCTTTTAATGTGTTAAATTAATATTGACCAATCATCGTTTCGTGAGGTAGTAATTCTCCATCCACAGAAACAGTATATTCTTTAACCATTAGACGGAGGTGTGTGAAAGTGTAGCACGAATCCATCTTATAAAAACATCCTAGTATATTTAATATACTGTTTTTGTTACAAAAAAAAGTAATAAGAAGATTTTAGGGGTTTGGAGAAGAAAAATAAAACAAAAGAACACAAGGGAAGACATTACCTTCAAATCGGGTAACTCTCTTTGATTTGAGCTCAAAGGCTTCCTTGGAAATGATTCTTCCCAAAGTGAGGCTTCAATGATGAAGATAGGGATGTGGAGAGATTAAATGGGAAGGGGTTGGCCAAGAAAAAGGCTTGAGAGGTGTGTGTACGGTGGTAGAGGTGGGGGCCTTTTATAAGAGGAGAGGAGGGGCACTCTTGGAAAGTTATAAAATATTACTTTATTATAAAATGATTTTCGGATTTAAAAGGTCCCAAAAAGATTTATTTCAAGGATATGGTGATAAGGTTTCGAAATACACCCATACAATAGGTTTGTGACATGAATAAGACTTAGATTTTATATTATCATTTCATTTTATTTAAATTGTTAAATAATGAGGTAATCGCTGCATCATCATGGTGTCATAAATAATTTAATTTATTTAGTGTCAAAAAACTATAAACAAAATATCATGATGTAGGAAATCATTTTAGATTTCTAATGAATATTTATTGTAAAAAATATGACTTTTATAACCCCATATAAAAATTGTTTTGATAAAACCACACATATTTGTGACATTTTAATTTTAACTTTAAATAAAAAGGTATTAATGTCATTTTCCAATAAAAGTGGCTCCATGGGGTCCCCAAGTTGACCCATGGATTGTCTTGGTCGGAAATGACTCATAAAATAAGGGTAGGACATGTGTCTAGGTCATTTCATATTGTTAAAACATTATTTTTACCATAAACTACACTAATTACCTCAAATCGCGATTAAAACATAAAAGTTACTATTCATCAAAAAAATATTTTAATCCCATTGAACCAAATTTTACTTCTTAATGAAAACCATGTATGTCGGATTTTTTAAATTCAAAACACAGATGTGGTAAAATTTCATTTAAACGAAAAATCAGTTTCTTTAACTACCACTTAGTGGTGTCACTATTCATCAAAAATAGATGTTTTTCAAAAAATACCAAAAATTCACCCTAAGCTATATTTGATATTCCGAATTCTAAAATGATGTCTATTTTAAAAAATTCAAAATTTTATGTTACATTAATTAATTTAATAATTAATTTCCACTGTCAGAGCAAATAGCGTGTTTTTATGAAACAATAAGTATCAAAAGATCGACACTAGTTTAAGTCCAATTTCAAGATGAAATTAACATCCAACAAACACTATTGGATTAAATGGTAAAAATATATTCTAATTTCACTTTAAAACCAATTCAAAATATAATATAATCATATAAATAAATTAGATTAAAAAGAGGTTTTGAATTAAAATACAACATTTTTCACTATTCATTAAAAATGAACATTATCGAAAAAATGCCAAAAATTTGCACAAAGTAAATTTTGATGTCCCAATTCTAAAGAAGAATTTTATTTTGTCATATATAACACATAAAATTGTCAATAAGTGTATTTAAAAGAGGTTTTTCATCAAAAGGCGGTTAATCGACCTTTTAAAGAATATTAGAATGTTTACGCTTAAAATTGGATTCATTCGCATTTTTAATCCTCTAAAATTTATTGTAAAAAGTAAAAATATTTGACAAACATATATAATCATTTAGTAGTTATTTCTGTTCATTCCCTCCATTACAATGGCTTGGCATTATCTAAAATTTAAAATAATATTATTTTATTATTAGAGTGCAACGTAAGATTTCAAAGGAACTCGTTGTCGCCTATTGGGTACGCCATCGAGCATAGTGTTCCGTTTAAAGTAATATCAATATTTTATTCACAAATATGGATAAATATAAAAATGTCATATTCTTTATTTACCTGGGGTGTTACACATAAATCCACATATGCATTTCTGAATTAGTTAATCTTTTTAGATGAATTCTGAACTGACTTTGAAATAATACTCCTAGTTTATGCATCAACAACATTTACCAACCACTAGTCTTTCAATCACATGAAAATGTTCCAACTGTAAGGCACACTCATATATCACATAGATTTTCTCCCATGTTTAAAGCCCACATCTAGTCTCTGTCATATACTCCACAGAACTCAAACATCACACCCTCATCATGGAACAAGATACTTTAAATCAAAAAAATTGTATTTTAGAGTCTCCACAATAATTAAATTGTCAATATTAAAAAAATGATCATTTTCAAAAGAGATTAATTTATCACACTGAAAACATGGTGCTACACATAAATGGAGTGTCCTTATCATCACCTCTCAATTAATTGATCAGTCTACATATTTTAAAACTAGGGAATCTTTGAACACAACTACTATGTGTGGCATTCCATTATACTTATTGTCAAGGAATCCCTGATGAGATGGGTAAACCTATATTTTTTAAACAATAGTTTACTCTATCTAATAATACATTATCAGTGTTAATGAGGTCCACCAGCTTCTAGAAAATATGGTATGATTTCTGAACTAGACAGGTTTTCCCCTTATGAAATCCATTAATTCTAACCCCTTTATCTTAACTAGATTGAAATCATTGGTCAACCACATAATGGTACCCCAATCAATTTTTGATGTCATCCTCAACAATATAGACATATTATTACAAAAAACCTCCAAGATATCAAGATCATCAATTCACAACAAGAATAATAGTTTCTATTAATAACTATGACCCTAAAATAAATTCATCTATTACCATCCATCACAAATTCCAGAGAGTCCATCAATAGAACCAAAATATTCTAAACATCTAGCTCACCACCCACTCCACCAATTTATCTGATCATGATTGTAATCACATGAATGAATAATAAAAAATTATTTCTTCCAAAAAAAAGTGCTCCAACACCACTTTTACTCAAAAAATAGTGATTTCACATGAGACGTTTAACTTAGGTCCTAGAATCAAATTTTTTAGTCTACCAAACAATAAGGCTCTAGAAACAGCAAACTAAACCACTCTTGGCATTTATCTTAATAAAAAATGAATTTTTATGCTGCCAACATTCATTGTTCACCACCTTACACAAATATGCCCATTCAATTAATTGAGAATAAACCCAAACTCTTACTATATGAGGTCTTAATCTCTAGAATCTTTCCTCTACATTCAATGAGAGTTGCAATCATAAATAACAGGACGAGAAACCCATGGTTCTCAATTGATGAAACAAGTTTCTAGGAACTCTACGCCCCATTATTAAAAGATTAATACTATAAATATATGTCTTATATTATATTACAATATCTATAAAAAATCAATGGTTTCCATTAATCCATTCCATTTTTTCTTAAATTCACAGTGAATATCCATCAATTAAATCTTCTGTTAATGTATTAACCCTTACTATTCCTTTATAAGGAATACCCTCACCCTGTTCAACTTCATACAACATTAAACATGGGCTCTCAAATATTAATATTCTCATTTTAAGGCCACATGGCCGTCTAAAAAATCCATACATGGTTTTATGAGGGGTCACAATGAACATAATATCATCTAGGGTCATCTCTATAGACATGATTTGATGGAATCACTCATAGACTAACCTTGTCAAGAACAAAGACATCTAGTTTAGTTTAATTGGATTCCAATATGTCGTATAATTATGAATCCCTACTGACTAAAGATGTTACCTTAATAAATAAATAATATCACATGGATTCAAATAAAAAATTATTGCTATGGAAATTTAGAATTCTACAAGGACCTAAAATGGAAAAACTAAACTGCCTTTGAAATGTGGGATTATATCTTTATAACTCCATTTTTGTTACCTAAATCATCTCCCATGTGCACCACACTATAGTATCACATCACATTCTATTAGAAATAGACATGAATAGGGGTCAAGATGAAATAATTTCATCATGAACCCAAATGAAAAACGTAGTAAAAGTTGTTAATAGCTAATTAGTAGATTCTTCCATCATCATTAAAATAACAAAAAATCATAATATATTTCTTGTATAACCAAATTAATGAATATGATTTATATTATTCCTCTTTCCAAAAATCAAATAGACAAATCCATATAAAATTTTGATCCTCAAAATCCTTATAAAATACATTGTGTGAGAACATATTATCACAATAGTGCAAACAGGGGACATATATCCCATTCCTTGGTGACCTGTACTTCCCTTAAAAAAGGTATTTGTAATGAAATATACATAGTTTCATCATAATATCTAACACATTCATATGTCACTGGTCCTCCAACACACAAAAATTGGAAAATAAGAGGTTCTCTAATACCACTTTGTGACAAGACATCCCAAATTACATTGACTAATTAGGAATGACACATGACCTCAGGGGAACCTCCCCATATTCTAGAGGCTATCTTTTTGAAGCGAGGGTCACAATTGGAAACATGGGAAGAATATAACCTCTGTAATAGTTTACAATAACAAATAAATAACCAATCATAAAAAAATGTAATATATGATTTCATAAATACTAATATCATACTATTATTATAAATGTGAAAACCCCAATAGTCATTGAAGAAACAGAACATATACCAACCACTGGTAAGTCACATATAAAAATATTGAAAAGGAAAAAAGTAATTAAGGGGAATTAATGTAATGGATCAGGGTTTTGGGGTCCATTACTTGGTGAAAATATGATGTTTGGGTGCACCTTGGCCTACCGGAAGCCTGGTCCTATCGGTAGCCTGGGCCTACCGGTAGCCTCGGCCTACCCGTAGCCTCGGCCTACCCGTAGCCGCGGCCTACCGGTATCCCCGGCCTACCCCTAGCCTCGGCCTACCGGCATCATGGTTTACCGGTAGACCTATCCTACCGGTGACCTTGGGGTAATATTAGATCTCGCCTACCGGTAGCCTCGTCCTACCGGTAGCCTCGGCCTACCGGTAGCCTCAACCTATTGGTAGCTTAGGCCTACTAGTAGCTTGGTCTACTGATGGACCTATATTACCAGTGACCTTGGTGTACCGGTGGCTCTCACCTACCTGTAGCCTCAGCCTACCAGTAGCCTTGGACTACCAGTAGCCTTGGCCCACCGGTAGCCTCGGCCCACTGGTGGCTTGGTCTATCGGTAGACCTAGCCTACCGCTGACTGTAGGTCAATGTATTTTTCATGTAGCACCTCCTTTTTTGAACGAATTGGGTTTTAAACCTTTTTTTGACCCCATTAAACCTGTTTTAAAGCCCATTAATGTCATTTAATTAAATTATTTAGTGAGGTAACCTCGTTAAATGTTAAATAATATGTTTTGTTCATGCCTTTAACCATGTTTTTAGAAACTTATGTAGGGAATAAGGATGTGTGTGTCAGTTTTAACTACCCCAATGGGTGGTGACCTTTCGGTTGGATGTGTGGGGTATCCTAGCGGCGTGCTCAACCCACGATCCCACATTTTCCTTGGGTCCATGTTTTTATATCCGTATCTTAAACATCCTGGGAATGTTGTATCTCAGTCCATATAACCTAAAGGCTTCTCTTCTCCCTGAGTTTCTTGTTTTCTATCACCCTGAGCTCAGAGTACGCTTCCTCCCGACAAGTAATACCCCTATTGCGATGTTTTCCTTGATCGCGTTCCATGGAGCTCCTGCTACTCCTGATTTCCAGTTTCAACGTGAGGACTTAAAATTGATCCTTGATCAATCAAGTATGGATCTTACCATTGTCTCTCCTCCTTGTTTATCATGTTGGGTGGGTGTTCTATGGTTCCTATGTCGCGGTTAACCAATTCTGTACTGAATATAATAACCGGTTAAAGAACGGGGATGAGGAAGTTTGTTAATGTTGTAACATGTTTTTATACATTATTTCGCTATGATGTTGTTATGAATTTAATGGGATTAGGCCTAATGAAAATCACGGCCTTTGGGGGTCTTTTTTGTGCACCAATGCAATGCTATGTATTATGCTTTGTCTAGTGAATGGGAATCATGTATGAATCGATTAAACACTTTAACTCGGCTGTTGAATATGAAATCCCATAATCTTGTGTGATCAACCTAGTTGAACTAAATAATATAAAAGAATGAATTATGAACGTTGGGATGGTTCAGATATGGATGGGTGAAAAACGAGGCTGTGAATGGTGTGGTTGAAATGGTATCAGTGATTGTGTGGATGTGGTGGTGTTTGGAAGCAGGGTTGAAGGTTGGGTTGTGAATATGAATAAAAGTTGGAAGTTAATAATTAAGAGGGTGGAATGGTAATTAATTAATGTGAGATAACCAACAGTTTGTTGTGTTTTTCTTTGGTTCCAGTACTTTGAGGGATCTTAATGATCCCTTTGTTGATGTGACTTCACAAGAGAACCGGGTGTGAATGCTTAAATTACTTGATGACTTCCCTTCCTGCTTATTGTTGTTTCATATGTGTTTGTGCCTGTTAGTTTCCCAGTAGTGGAGGGATTAACTCTTAATAAACTATTATGAATGATAACTTGAATAGGGAAACTGTGAACTGTTTGTTGTGTGCCTGTTTTCTGAGGCAATAGTGCTTGTGCACCTACTTTTATCTATTTGAGGATCCATAGGCTGGGTTGTGTGTTTGTATATATATGTGTAACTGTATGTTTTTAGTTTAGTCGCACCCCACGCACATTGGGAACTTAGTGTCAGACACCCCATTTCATGGGGAAGGGTGTTCCCCCTAGTTACTCTCCTTCTTGCTCCCTCTTCCCTCGGTTGTGATGGCTGGAGGATACCTTACACCGAAGATTTTTCGGATAGGTTTTGATTGGGGTGTTGTTAGCCAAGGACACTTCGAGCAGTTTGTTTTCCCAAGAATCATCGGGATGAGGCCCAGGTGTTTTCGGGTAGGGGTTCGGGTTATGGTATGTTTTCCCAGGTGTTTTTTGGATGAGTCCCAGGTGTGTGCGGGTAGGGATGGATGGTTGTGAGGGCCAGGTGTGTGCGGGTAGGTATGTGTGGTTGTGAGGCCCAGGTGTGTGTGGTCAGTGATGTGGATGGTTGTGAGGCCTAGGTGTGTGTGGGAAGGAAGAGTGTGGTAGCATCAGGACGTTTTCCATTAGGGATGAGCCGCTAGCTAGAGGCGGAAATGGTGGTGCGAGGTACCCAATTGTATTGTTCTAACTATTACCTTACTGATTGTGTTATTTGGTGAGGATGGCCGATGAGGTGGGATAGATAGATTCCTTAATAGATGTTGATTCTTCTAATTCTCATGGGACATTAGGAAATATCCCCACTTGTGCATGATATCTATAGGTTTTTTCTACTGAGTATACTTTGTATGCTCACCCTACTTTACATTCTGGTTTCCAGGAGGACTTTGGAGGCCGTACGGGACCTTACTAGTCTATATGTTGGAGTTTCTGTTGGTTGTTGTTGTTTTTTTCATAGCCTTTTCTTTTAATGTTGGTTTTTTACTTTGGAGTTTTTGTACTTTGATCAGTTTTATTATTAAAACATGCATGTAGTTTGGTTTTCTTTTGAGTTTTCTCTACATGGTGGTGTTTGGTGTTGACTCATTCTTTCTCCCAATAATGGTTAACTAAAAAAGGGTAATGCCTCACATACTGTGAAAATGTTACACCCTTGGTGCTAGTCGCCACTCTGGGGCCTACTGGAGGTGGACTCGACGGTCATTATCTCTTCTTCGACTTGAGGAAGGAAGGGTGGGGACCTTTGTTTCCCCTTTCATCGTCTTGCCGAAGGCGGTGGGTCACAATTAACTCCATGTATAACCACATTCCAATATCTAGAAACATAAAAATATGTCATTCCCAATGATCAAATCAGGCTTCATCCGAACAAAAATCAACAACAAGTGAAGGATGCCTGGGTAACCAAGTATTATGACCACTCATGAGGGGTGTGAGTACAACTCAGCTGGATAACACTCGTGTTGTCCTATACCTAACCAATAAATGCAGTCCATGTTCATGTTATAATATTAGAAAAATAAGAATAGATTATACATAACTATGACACAGTTTATTATCATCAATCACTCAAAAGAAATAATACGTATGTGTCGATCGGTGATGTTCTTAGCAAGATACAATGAACCCTAGTTGTACCTTAATTTTATTAAATTGGATTAATTCTAATAATAAATGTTGAGAGTAATCATGGGAAATCAAATAAGCATCGATTGAACATTTCATAGATACATCCCAAGGAAAGGGTCCAGCCTTAATGTTGTTCAACAGTTAGACAAGTCATAGGGATCCATGTCATACAACAATAGGCCAACATTCCACGTTTTTATATTTCATAGGGAAGTTTACATAGACGACCATGGCCCATTTTCCCTCACGATTCAAACCTCATAGACTATCATGCCTCCTAGTTAGTCTCATCTAACATGGTTTTTATTATTTCATATACAAATTTTGAAAACACTTCTCACTCTAGGGAAACATCTCCATGGAAATGTCACCTATTACATTGGAATAATGACTGGAAAAATACAATATAACTTATTCAAAAATAATATCACATAGGAAAATGATATATCATATGGGGGCATAGAAAAAATAATTTCATCGTGGTAACTTAGTAGCATAAAACATATCATGTGATCATCAGACACCATTGTATAACAAGCTAAAATAGCATACTCATAGCATAATGGATGAAAATGTGTCTCACGGGCTATGCACTAACACATGTGATTGTAAGAATGAAACATAGGTATCATGTGATATAAACACAAACTATGATATCAAATATCTAAAACAAGTCTCATGAGATACATGACATGTCAATCCTCATACGTCTTCAAAAATGAAATGTGATAGTGCATGAGGATCATTTAGGGCCCTTATAGCATTTCTCAATTACATTATGCATTGACACATTAATTAATTAATACTTAAAAATCATTAATTAACAAATAATTACATGTTATTATTAAAAAATTACAAATTTAAAGATCATCCACCCAAGGTGTTCAACCTTATACCACATGCTAATAAACGATGTATAAACCATAAGGTGGAGTAAACCGGACCACCTTCCTTAAAGATATTTTATTTCCGAACACAATAAATATCAAACTCTTTATTCGAGTCAAATTAGTATATCTAGCCTTCATCAATCACCATGACATACTAACTCATTCCTGTGAATTCTAAATTAATTAACTAATACTAAATTATAACTAATCAAATGACTACTTGGAAATTGACATTCAATAGTGAAAGGAATACTTGTTGAAGGACATTACAAATATAACCACCTAGTTGGAAGTACAAAAACCACCAATAGAGGATTCATAACATTAATCTAAAATCAATATATTGAAAAGGCCTATTATGTAGGAACAAAACAAAACCAAATTTACTATAATTAAATCTAAAAATATTGATGAAATAAACTAGGTGTTGTAACTTAATAAAAACAAAGTGTGATAGAATGTGGACATAAAATAGGGTTATCCTCTATCAAGGTTTAGCAAAAACCCTATAAAAATGTTCAATTCTAGAATACCCTTGTGGACTGATTAAAATTACTAAAAAAGGATTCCTTAAGTGAGGAACAATGTTGAAATGAAATTCATAACAATTTAGTAGGAAGATCTTAACACTCTATATCATCAAATCAAAATTGGAATTGATTGAATAAAAGGAGAAACAAGAGAGGGTGGCCCCAAACGATCCCCCTTATATGAATCCTATTCATAGAGTGAAATGGGGGGCTAATCCATTGTTATTAATTAAAAATGAAACATTATGACTAACTATCAGAGTATGAAACCTGGTGTCACACCTTGATTTTTCAATCCCCTCTCCTCATCCCCATTTTCACATCCAAAACCTCGTTTATCCACCCATGAATACAATTCATCATCTAATTACCCTATTAATGAAGTTAATAGACTATTTATGCATCTTTCATTAGACCTCGGCCCCCCAAACACTCATTTACCAGCCTCTCAGATGCCCGGTTCATCACCCGAACCTTGAAACTCACCAAAAAAAACACATTCATGATGTAAAAACTATCAGTACTTAAAATTTATTCCGAATTATAAAAATGAAACATTCAAAAAATTAAATGATCAAAACTATTCTGAAAATTCCAATGTATAATGATTGTATCATTAAAAACCAACAGGAATCACCTCTCTCATACCACATATATTGTAATAAAAAAACATTCCAATAAAGATACATTATCACATAATTTTTTATAATATTAATATAATACCTTTTGCATGAATTGTTTTCTACCATCAATGTATATCCATAAAAAAATTTCAAAAAATATCCAAACCTAAACCTCAATAAATATTCAAGGAGTGATGGGTTGATAAAAATCTTATGTTCAGTGGTCCACAAAAAAGAACTTGATTACATTTCCAAATATCCTAAGCAATTAAAGGGTATAAATGGGAAGGTGTAATATAGGTAGAAATATATGGATGGTAGAATATGTTCAGTCATGATGCATGAAAAAATCAGTTGACCATATCATTAATTAGAATCACTTGGAATCAAATGTTCTAGGAGACGTTAACCATGTTCAAACCATGTCATTTTTATCCTTAATGTAAATAAAGAGGTGATGCATGTTGAGAAATCCTATAATATCCACGAATAAATCATGTTTGAGATCCCCCCCCCCCCTTCAGTAAGGTATGACCCGGTGACCCTGTTATGGATTCTCCGTAGAATGAAAAGCTTCCACCTGGTTTATAATGGCTCATGCTTCCCATTCTTACACTTGGTCCCTAGGTCTCAGGCTTCCATAATAGAGCTCTATCCATAATATATATAATCACTATTATAATCTAATTCATAATTAAATAATTAATTTTTATTCTATTTTTAATATATAAAATAAATTTTAATAAATTTTATACTCCAAATTTATGAAAATTAACTTTTAATTTAATATATATAATATATAATTAAAAAATTTGTTTTAAAATATAACACACTTCATTGAATATGATTCATTAAATTCATAGTTCTTATAATAACTTTTTTATTTAATATATATTATATATTCGACTTACTAATAATTAATATAAATAAATTAATCCATTTTAAAAAAATAATTATATGACATTTCTAAATATATTTTATAAAAATATTTAAATTTAAATATTTGAAACAATATATATCTAGAATACAAAAACACCCATTTCATGATAATAAAATGATTGAAAAATAATTATTTATACAAATCGAAATATATTTTCAAATATATAATATAACATATTTTCTACTTGTTAAAATGCATTCCAAAAAATGGTTTTTAATCAAAAAATCAATAGAAAAATATTGTTACATCATATTATTTCATAATTATTTTTCCACACATGTATTTTGTGATTTATACTAAATCTTTTTTATATGTTGTTTGTTTATAGAATGATATGATTCAATTTCTATTATAAATTTTATAGATAATATTTATATTCTTGCATGGTTAATAGATTTCCATAATCCTATAATCATAATTATATTCTTTTAATAATATTATGATATTAATACAATTTCTTACTTTATTATGGATTAATTATTTCAAGCATATATTATTTAATTTAATTTTACTAAAATTAAAAAATCATGTTTTTATTGTAAATTTTTTTTATTTATCTATATCAATCATATATAATCCTTTTCTTAACATGAAAGGGAAATTTAAAATAAGAATACTCTTATTTCACATGGGCACTAATAGAATATAAAATCTAAAAATATGTGTTGTTACATTACTCAACCAATTAATAAATAAAATTATTGGAATTTTCATTATAATTTATTTCAAAAAATGGAATATTTTTATACATACCTTTGAAATAAAAACCCCTTGTCTCTCCTACCCATTTTTTGAATTTTAATTACCCATGATGAACTTTGTAGAATCTACACATCGGTAAAATTATTGAAAAATTTTCCAAATCACCGTAAAACATTTATCCATGTTGGTATGTGGATTAATTTTTAATATCAACATAAAATATATAAATTTTAACTATAATGTATATAGTGCCACTCAGGTTGAATCAATGTTGGTATTAATTTTATTTTGGAAGTAAATAAAGTTGTTTTCGAATGAGATGGTTTTTTTACAAATTAAGAAAAATGATGAAATTTACATTAAATGAATCCTATATATAATTTTATTGTGATAAAAATGGATAGGTTTTCAATGTCTTAACTTAATAAAGAATTGAAAAATATCAGGTTATATTAATATTCACAATGTGATATGTGATGGATTGGGTTTCTATGTAGTTTAATATATATTCCATTCCTCGACATGAGATCCATTCCATGAAAACATTTTACTGATGAATAATTAAATAATATATTATTTGATAGTTCCAATTTATCCAATAATCCATGGAAACCAAAAATCTCTCAAATATTTCAATAGTTCATGAACCATTTTATGGAGGCTCACAACATCAATCTGAAAATCATGATGTGTGTTTTCTCTTCATCAATCCATAATCCATATCAAATGTATAAACCTGAATGACTTCTAAATTATACATATAAATGAATATAAATGTTTCTATGGATTTATATTACTGATGAAAAATGAATTGAATAGTTAAAGGGATACAAAAAGAGATGAACTAACCAAACTCATACACACAAATGGAATAGAATCTATACACTCTTGTGATAAAAATGAATTAGGATCGATCGAAGGGATTCCAAAAAAATAAACTAACTTAACAAATAAATAATAATTTTAAATAAGTATATTATAATTAAGATAATAATATTAAAAATTAATTATCATTAATCTTATAATTATATTGAAATACATAATAGATTAAAAAATAAATATAAGAGGTGGGTCTCTAAAGTTTGAACTGAATTGTCGATGTTACTAAATAACATGATCAATGTTTTTATGTTTTAAATATACTTCCTCAACTTATAATGTTTTATCCCTTTTAATGGAAGTGGAGGCACATTATTATATATAGGAGAGGTGGATGGATTCCATCCAAATATGACCACTAAAATATTGAAATTATTTAAGACATAAGAAAGTGGAATCACATAAATATATTATATAGAAATTTGTTTGTATCTATATTAGGTAAATACACAAATAATTTTATTTATATTTTTTACCTTTATGGAATTTTATGGTTGATATTACAATGTAATATTTTCAATGAGTATAGACTCATGAAATTCCCTAATTCTAGGATCCTATGAATTTTTAAATTAAAATTAATGGAATATTTGTGGATGAATGTTAAATAATTATTTACATATCCTCTTATATATAATCATGGTAAATTTTAAATTATGTTGACTGGTGGTTTAGAGTATTTGGCCCCCAAACAAATAGTGGACCTAACTGTAGAAATACATTGTGGTCCTGAATATATGATTTGATGGGGACTCTAAATGGATGAATTGAAACCTAAATTGTTTAAAATGATTGATCCCATAACTTTTCTAATAAATAATTTAATTTCAATAAAATTTTACTTCTTGATCTTAATTAGTAATATAAACTTTATAGCTAATCTAGAATGATTGGTAAAAATGTTACGTCTTCATCCAATACCATTATATACATCCAAATGACTAATTCATCTCCATCTCTAGTGAAATTATAGATAGATAATTATTATAAGAATAACAAAATGTAATAACTATTTTTATTAGATGAGAAAATAAATTATATATGATCAATATATAAAACCTATATCAATATGGATAAATTCAAACAATTATATCATATTGTATTAATTATCAAAGATTAAACAATTATATGAAAATCTGAATATTTTATAAAAAAATGTCTAGGAAGTTATATAAGAATATTAAATTAATATTAATTACTAAATATCCCACACATTTTATAGTGCACTTACATAGTCACAACAACAAAAAATTAGAAAAATCGATATCATCAGTTAACCAGTATAAACATTTTCTTCCACCGATGAGGGGGGTTCTTAATATTTCCACCCATACACCATGAATCTAAAAACCTATTAATTTATAATTTTATCTTCAAAACAATTTTAATTGTTATTACACAATTTTATAATTGGAATATGTTCTCACATATGATTTAATGATATAAATTTTAAAATAGATGTCACTCACTTCTCAACCAAAAGTGAAGATCAATGTGTTTATTTGAGTTATCAACATTAATTCCCATACTAATGTGTGCATTTATAATGAAGAGTATTTAAATCATATTTTTTGCTATGGGAAGGTAGTAAAATATAAAAAATATTAAAGTAGTGTAAAAAATGAATTTGAAAAATAAAATTTATGACTAACGAAAAGGACAACAAAACAAATTTTTTCATTGGAACACACAAATACGTAATAAAAAATAAAATTAAGAAATTGATTTAGGTTGATAATGATATAGAAAAAAACTATAAAAATATTTATATTTCGTAAATATTTAATTGTTTCACTTTTTAATTTTTTCTTTATTTTATATTTTCCAATATTATTTTTTAATAAAAATTGAACACTTTTTGAATGAGAAATCAATAGTAATGTGGTAAAATATTACAATAAAAAACAAATATTATCCAAAATAAAAACATTAATCCACACATAAGATTATTCTTGTCACTAAAAAAATAGATACTAAATGAAAGTCAATGATAGTAATGACTCAATGAAAAAATTTCACCAGAATTAAATTTAATCAAATATGACATGAAAAATCCAATTGAATGTTTTAGGGGATAATGTCATGGGATTATAATATGGATATTAAAATTATGATATTCATTGGATATGTGATAATTTTAAATGGAGGATTAATGTAAGGTAAGAGGGGATATTTGGTAAAATTTATTTTTATGTGGAAAAAAATTGTATCTATTATTTTTATCCATAAAAATGATTAGAAAAGTTCACCAAATTTAAAAAAAATTATTGATTTGAAATTGGTGGTTAAAACCCACAAGGTTAAACGATGTTCATAAATAACATTAGCATAAATATTTATTTTATACCTAACTAGTAGGGAAAAAATTTATTTTTCAATCACAATTTGGACACTCAGAAGATAGTGGTAATAACAAGAAATATATCGGTAAAAATTATTGATGAAAATAAAAAAATGATGAATGAAATGATTTTGAATCCCCCAAAATGGTTTGACAAAATACTAATATTTTATATGAGTAACCATAAATGTTAGTGTTTTTTTAGAATCACACACAAGATAGAGGAGAAAAAAATTGAAGATATTATGAGATAAGAAGATTAATAGAGTGTACATGAGGGAGGTATATAGAGATAGATTTCATTTTTTTGAGTCAAAGGGTTGATTCCGAGTTTTTACTGTTTGGATATCTTTTCTAACTATGAATTGATAAGTTTTATGATATGTACATTTAGAACTATTTGATATAGTTCTCTATGAAGGTTCCCCCTGATGGAAAATTGTAAATGGGATCCCATTAATGGTGAAAGACATTGTGGAAGAAATATCTTCATCCTAAACTGAGCCAAAATGGAAATAATTACTAATAGTAAACTTATCATCCCATTAAGATTTATCCTTACAAGGGTGAATCTAGAAAATAGAATTGAAAATAATTATTGGATCACCTTCATGAAAAAAAAATTTATGTAGGCGTTTATAATGCAGTAACATATCCATTTACAGATAGGTTATACAGTTATCATACAACTCATGTCAAAACTCAACCAAATGATTTAATTTATAAAATAACTCTTATAAAGATATTTTAGGAACAATATTGCATGTTTGAAAATCCCAAAATGAATTATGTTGGTTTGTAAATATTATATTGACTTTTTTACAAAAAACTATCTTAAATGGAGACATCCAATTAGGATTGTTATATTTCATATGATAATACCATATTTATTCTCCAATTTTTTCAATTAAATAATTTAATATGGGTTGGAAAATACTTTTAATCACTCCATTAGTTTCACTATTTAATATTTCTGCAAAATCATTTGTTTTTCAATGAAATGATGTTATTATTTTGTGAATAACATGATGATTCTTTATAAAGGAACTCCATAGTACTATTACAAAATTTTGTTACTAAATCATGATCCTATTATCAAGGAGTTCCAAAACTATGTTTGTTGTGGAATTTTAAGAATAAACACATTGATTAGGAATCAACCTTCCTAGTATCATCATCATATATATGCAATAAAACCTATTAAATATCAATAATACTTTTTATGAAACCAATGAAACTAGGGAAGGACCCTAGGAAACCAACACTCTAAAAATACATGATTTTAAAAAATATTAGGGAGTTTTTAGAATTTTATTTAATTTATAAATTATTACAGACTTTTATTGTCTGAGAAATTTCGAAAAAAACTCATCTGTGTCTTTGAAGAATGAGTGAAAAAAATTCAGATTTATTGACTTATACGCATCACATTGTGTTCCATTGTTCCCCCACCCAATGTAATGATTGAAAATACCCACAAATAGATAACCATCCATCTTCATTAACACAAATCATAATTACCATGTATACACCCATTTTACAATGTTCATTTTGTTCCCAAAAATGTTATTTTTATATAGTTATAATATTTTTAAAAATGAATTTCTTATAAAAAAATTAGCTTCTTCTCAAAAAAATATAATCCAGAATTTCATAGGGACTAAATTTTTCCAATTAAAACACAAAAAATAATGGTTCTTTTATTATTACAGGGTAATTGTTTTGAGTTTCATCATGATAGTAAATGAATAATATATTATTCATGTAATCCCATCATTCATTATCTAAAGAAATATCCAATGTCTCTCTTATATACTTCTCTCATCAATTTAAATAGAAAGAGAATGTTAGTAGATTATATGATCAACGAATATTTGAGTTAATTTTTTATATAAATGATAGATTAGCTACAAGAATAATTAAAATCTAGTGAAATGTCGTTCTAGATTTATTGTGTATGTGGGAGTAAAATACTGTTATTAATTTTGAGGAACCAATAAAATAAAACATTATTTTCAATACAAGAACAAATATATTGAACTATATTTGGATTATAAAGTGATTGGATTACCTCAATTTTGTAAAGAACACCATGAATACCCTCATGAGGGTTTATGTGTCCCAAAACAATCCAACTAGTAACCATGAAGAAACATATTTAAAACATAAACAAAATTTTACATTTGGAACATTTATTGGTAGCATGGAGTGTGAATGTTAATATGATTCCAATGAATCACCAAAAATTATAAAATCATCCATTAAAAACACCATTAATTCCTCAATATATTTAGAAAATATTCCTATTATGTACCTCTGTAATGTCCCATATTCATTGAAAATTATGAAGACATTTTTCTATATACATATGATACAAAGGGTAAATTGAACATTGTTTAATTGTAATCCTAATGTGAAATTGGAATTTGGATATAGAATATGTAACCATCAAGAAATAAATAATATACCTTTATAGAAAATATTTCTAACATTTGGTCAAGGAAGGTGTGTGGGTAGTGACCTTTTCATGTTTCAAAATTCAATTAGTTATATCAAATTCATATGCACCACTTTTTTTACTTGGTTTGGAAAATCATAACCTAGTTCATTTCTGACAATAGATCTACCACCCTTCATTGGACCCACCTAAATTGGAAAATCGATTCACTAGCTGGAATTTGGAAGATAATACCATCTTTATTAATCTTGTTAATTTATCCCTCAATTAATTCAATGATTAGTTGATTAAATATCCTTTAGTATTACCAAAAAGGTTTGGCTGACTCTTCAACATATATATGGTATATATAGAGGGAAGAGTTAATACAGAGTATTTCATCTAGAATATGACATATAAAATTATTATTCTCCTCTATCTCATTAATTAGTATATATTTATCACATTAATTATGTTATGCACAGTTGATGAACTGTTTGGATTTATCATTAATGAAAAATTCATACATTAGGTTCTTGGGGGGAGTTTTGAGAGACATTTATTTATTCATTTGTGGGATATGAATGTTATGAAAATGGAGAAGTGTATTATGTTTGATTCAATTAATTTTCACATTATTGTCTATGGTGTATAATTTTAGATCATATGTGTCATATAAATGGATATAGTGTTTAGGATCACTAATATCAATGAATTATAGGGAATAAATGTCTATTTTAGATTCAAAATTGATCACCTAATTTATGAGGGTACAAATATCATAATATCTACTCCCACTGGTTTAAGACAAGCCTGATGGTTCATAGTTCAATTCAATTTCAATATATTTTTCATATGAATGGATGGAGAAAAAAGATTAATTTTATAATTGTATATATATGGACATAAAAATGTTGAACTTGAATAGTAGTTCACAAAATCTCATGGATAATATTCATTAATTGACTTCATGTTTTATTCAATCAGTTATAAACATTAGTTTTCCTAGAATCATAGGATATCTATATTAAGGGGCCTCACCCTATATGTTGAGGATGTATTAATTGGTAGGTAAAAATATATCATTAACTATAATAAGAACATCCTCAGTTATTACTTCATGAAAATAAGAGCTTTGATTTTCTAATTTGATTATTAAACCTATAGGTCATAGCAGAACAAAAACAAAAATTTAGAATAAAAATATATGAAAGAAATTTATTAATGCTCCATGGTCAATAGTTATGGCTTCCAAATTTTTCAATCCTATTTGGAATATAACTGTGAAGCCTCGGGGGTCATTTAACATCATTGTAATTTCTTGTTGAGAGGAGACATTTCAATTCTTTTGTCATACCTTTTTATACATGTATAATTTCTTATATAAATTTTTATACTTAGGAAAAAAATTCTCTAATCCAAGAGAGGGACATGGAATTAAATATTTTTTGACATATATAATAGGATAGTAATAGATTGAAATAATGTTTCAAGATTGAATATGAATTTGGGAAAATGGAAGAGGATGGTTATGAAAACAGAAGGAGGCGATCAATTTATTTAATATTCCTTTATGGGTTGATTATTTATCATTGTGCAGAGTTGTATTAGAGGGTTAAATATGATTCATTGAGACATTATATCCATATTTTATTGAAATTAAACATATATTACCATTGGTGTTGTGTAATGGTTCAGATGGAAGAAAGTAATAATTATTTTTATGTTGTTTGCACGGATGGGAAGAAAGTTGACTAATTTGGATTTTAATGTTCTTTAGACGTGATTAGGTAAAGGAGGAATATTATTCCATATAAATTTCCCATGGTATTTAAATATTTTAGGCATATAGAATATTTTTATTACATTTATTATTATTGATATGAAATCAATTATACTAGTTTTGGAATTATAAAGACTCACAAGAATAATGCAAATTCTAAGAGGGGATTTATCAATTGATTTTATGGAATATATGGATATTTTTATTGAATGTTACTCCCATATTAACCAGAAATAAATTTATTTACATTTTTTTGAGTTGATTATGGGGTGGATGAGATATAGGACTACTATACCTCAATCATAGATTCTTCATCCATAATGGATTGCAATTTGGATAGAAATGATCATATTACGTATGGTTAAAACATTAATAAACAATAATAGAGGATACAGTTTAGGGTTCCAATAATAAATGATGTATTTATCTCCATTTTCCTTGAATAATCAAATGAATCATCTTATAATTACATTTAATTATTAGTTTAATGAGATGATGATTTATAGATAACATTATTGTTTATAGGTCTCATAAATAGAAATTGAGAAGAATCAGAGGATAGGTATTTGGTAGCCATTTCTAGTTCTCTCATGAGACCTATGAGATCAATATTTCCATCATTCATATTTTTTGGCACTATAGTATGACTCTCTTGGAATTGGATCATTTTAGATTATTCTCAAGTATAGAATTTTTTAATGTATATATACATTTTTCATATGATATTCCATGAAGCTGCATCAGTTTCATCAATATGAGTACCACCACTTACTACATCAATGATAGTTCCTAATATTTCCAACAACCCCTCTTATAAGTTTTCGATAAGATGTTTCTTAGGTATTTGAGGTGGGGACTAGTGGCCAGGAGTTTCATGAACCTCTACCATTATTCATGGAGTAATTAATTTTGAAATTGATGAATTATATTAATTTATATTATGATTGAGCTGGTTCAATAAGTAGGAAATAATTCCTTCGAAAATATATGGTTTATGTCATTCCATGAATTTATAATACCATGGGATAAATATTAGGTCCTTTATTTTGTATAGTCTATAGGAAAATAGTAATGATTTATTCTTTATTTATTCATCATAATACACTCGAGCTTTAGTGGATTAGCATATAACATCAAATTAAATAATATAACAATGAGGGTCCTCTTTAGTGAGCTAACTGAAAAGAGTTAAAATAGGTATAAAAAGTTGTTTTATTTTGATATTAACCCCTATGATTGGTTATATAAAATGAATGGTTTTATAAGTATGGTTTCTGGAAAAAAAATGCTTTTATAATTTATTCTATAGGGTTTTCCATTTCCGGATCAAAATTGTATTTGGTAAAAGATTGAAGAGAATTTTAATTTAAACAAAATTTTCACTTAACTGGATGAAACATACACAAAATTTTAGGATCAACCAAATATGGCTGATTATATGGGAGTATAGGGAGAATTAACACTTACAGCTAATGTTTTTTATGAATATGGAAACTATATATTGTGTAAAAAATGTTTTGTTTTTCAATTGTGTGAGGTGTATATTTTTTTAGTTTGAAAAAAATATGATCCATTAATACCTTTCACCAAAATAAATTTAAATAGTGTCATTTTTTTCATGGAATATTATATATTTAAGGTATAATATCATTTCTCAACTATAATATATATAGGGGAACTTGAGTATATTCCTCTGTGATGGTACAATTATATTAGAACCAATTTATGTTTTTTCAATGATAGCAGGGGTTTGTTTTTCATATATTTAAGAAAAATGGTGAAATGTACATTAAAAGACAATAATTATGATAATTCAGGGTGATAAAAAGGATGGGTGGTCAATGGATTAATTTCCACAATCATAGAAAAATTAAATATCAAATTCAAATTCACATATATATAGGTTAAGGAATATGTTTCTATGATTTTTATAAAATAACTCAATCCTCGTCTCGAGATCTAATTTATGCACATATATTGTTAATGAATGGTTCAAAAATCCTTGAATGGTTAGATCCAATTGATCCAATAATACATGGAACCCTCAAAATATATCAAACATGTCAACAATTCATGACACATATGATGGAGGCACACAACATCAGTGTGAAAATCATTAAGAGTTGTTTCTCTCGGTCAATCCAATATCAATATCCATGGTATCACACTAAATTATTATCAATAATCCATATAATAGGTGACTAGTGTGTCTATAAATTTAGATTGTGTTGGAAAAGTATTATTTAATGAAAACAATATATGAAAAAAAATTAACTTACCCAACTCGTGCACCCAAATGGAAGGGAAACAACAAACATTTAGGATAAAACTGAATGTTGATTGAGGGATGGGATTCTAATAGAAAGTAAATTACCTTAATAAAAAAATAATAGTTATATTAATGGTGATTATATTTATGGAAATAATAAAAAACATTCATTATGATTATAATTGAAATTATATGAAAATAATTATAATATTAAAATAATGTGAAGAAGAAAAGAGGGGTGAATGGTTTTTCTATATATCTATCCCCTTTTAGATTACACCAATTTGAACACTAAAAAAATTAATCTTGTAAATTGAATATCATTATAAAAATCCATTTTAATGATGTTCCAACAAAATATCAATAATATTAAGCATCATTATAGAAATTTTTGTTTGAAATACCAATGTCAACTTCTATGGTGGACATACTCTTTGAATTCCATCACTTTATGTTCTAATAAATTTATGACCTTTACAATAAAGGAATGTTGTGAATATATGTTAATAAATATTTCCCCATCATACTATATACTATACATTTCTCTATCAACATCGCTAATTTGAGAATATTTTGACCAATGTTATCAATCTAGTTGGTTACATTGTAAAACATGTATATAGTTTTATTAGATATTCAGTTCATTAGTAAATGATTTTTTTGGACACTAACTGGATGAATTTAACCATTAATTTTTAAAATAATTGAGTAACTTATGATTATTTTGAATACATAGATTTCTAATTATATTTTTATTTTAAATTATGTTATGTAATAAAAACGTCATATCTAGATTATAATAACTCATAACATTATTGGGACTTCATCCATGATCAGAATTTCCTTCTAAATTAATAATCCATCTCTAGATCCAGTTAATTAATATATAGAAAAATATTACATGAATCCATAAAAAATTATCACAAGAATTATATGAGAAAATAAATAAATTATGATCAATATATGAAATTTTAATCCCAATGGATCAATTCAATCAATTATCTTATGATACATTTAATATCATATAATTACAATTTGGATGACAATTTAAATATTTAATGAGAAAATATGTTTAAGATATTACTGAAAAAAAATCAATCTGTGTGAGTTATCCTAAGTACATTTGTTAAATTTTTACTAGAATTCACATCTACATGTATTAATATTTGTGAATAATTTCTTTCTTTTATTTAGAGTTGTTAACCATAATTTAGAAAATTCTTCATTAAACTTCTATATCTAATTCAAAATGAGATTTTTGAATATTATTCAGAATTTATAATTATCAAAATAGTCATCTTGAAAGTGGATGAACTAAGACACTCAATGGTCACCCTCCTCTACATATGAATAGATAACTATAATTCCTTTACTAATTTATTCCTTTGTAAAAAACTATTAAAGTCCATATGGTATTTTCCATAATGATTAAGATGAGTTGTTGGATTTTGAAAATATGATCGAAGTACCCTTGCTAATTTTTTTATATAGAATTATATTACAGGATTTCAATATATTTTTATTTTTTTTCCATGTATGTAAAATGATCTGAAAAAAATTCAAGTCACTTTAAATAGATCTTTCAATTATTATTGCAATAATATCATCTACGATATTAATGGGGTTGTGTGTAACTTTTACTCATCTATCTAAGGGGTGACATTTTGTATTGATGAAATATTTTTATTCATTAAAAATTTAGTAATAATAATAAAGAATCATATTAATAAATCATATGATGTGGAAAATCAATCCTATGAATTCTTAAATTATAAAAAAATATTTTCAACCTATGACTATTTGATTTAAACCAATGAAATTTTAGGTTCCATCAAAATCACATTTTGTTAAGTATAAGTTATTTAATATTTTGACCTATTATTACTCATAAAAAATCCTCAAAATTAACTAACCCAAAATCATATACCAATTAAAGAACTGTAGGATAAAATCCCATATACATTTCTAAAGTAAAAACAATACACCGTTTTTAAACCAATGAGATAAATTAAAAATTACATGAATACATCCCACACCGTAGATTGGATCACTATAAACAGTAACTAAACGAGACTATCACATAACCTTAACTGTGGCTTTGCATATTATAGAGGATTCTAACTAGTAGCTAGGGTCTTAGGAGGTATCATGGTGAGGTTATACCCTCAATATCAATTTGAAAAATCATACATAAATAAAAAAGTATCAAAATATATATATAATTAATAGTACAACAAAAATAAAAACAATAATGAAATCTATAGAAAATGAAAAATATAAAACTCAAATGTTCATTCCGGTAAATGTAACCATAAACATCACCCACTAGATTGAATGATATATATATATATAATACAATAAAATAATATTGTTGTAATAAAACTCAATTTCATAATTTCTCAATCTCCATACATAAATCTATCCTAATTGATCTTACCCTCATGTACCATCTAAACACGAACCTAAAACCAAAATTGAGACATTCATTGGTGACCAAACGAAATGGTGGCCCAATAAGTGTGTGATCACAAAACAAATTAGGGATGAACCAATGAATCATCATAAAAAATGGTAGTGTAATGATATGATCTTGTGTCATACTAAAATATAATCAATAAACAAATTTTACAACATAATTCAATAAAACCACTAACAATACATAATTCATCCTAATGAAATAATGTCACATAACAGATAATGGGGTTTGTTACTAACACAACATCAAAACCACCCCAAGGGTGTAAACATATATCATGGGATAACACCCGAAAAATTTCATCGCAGCATAGGTTTGTGATCCTGCTCATCCATACATGCATTATCTACAGTTAGGGACTCTTTGAGCTTGAGTATCAACTTAGGGGAAGCTATTTCCGCACTCTAGGTATCTCATTCTCACGCCTCCATCATAATAATTTTTAGAAACATATGAGTCACTATAAATCCCTAATCTTATATAAAACAGGTAGAACCCCGTGGTAGTACCATGTATTTCTTGATGTAAGGATGATGTCCGATTCCAATGAGGGGGAGGGCCATAGGAAATTCGATACATTAAAGTGGGAACAATTCCTGGTAAAAATATGAAATAAAATATAATACCCTTCTACATCACATAATCAACCTCCTTAGAATCCAATAACATGAGGCACCTCACCCAAAACATATATTACGTATGGACCAGATCCTAGGGGTATCCAATGCCTTGATTAAGGGGATCGAATTGTCATCGATGTGATTTCCAACATATATGATCAATGATTTTCCCACCAAATAATATCATACCATAAATTTAATCCCAATGGTTCAAAATACTCACCATGGACTATTAGTATTTATATTTGGATACTAGGAACCTAGGGAATTAAAAATGTTCTCAAAATATTAAGGAATCTTGATAATTTTGTGAATTCTTGCATGAATGTAATTACTAACTCTAATGATGTATCCTAGGACCCAAATCTACAAATCCATGAGTACATAAAAATTATAAATTTAGATTTTATATAGAATTGTAATCCATTAAAAATTTAATATGTGACCAGATCCCAACTATATCAAGAATCCTAGGTTCACATCCTTTTCAATAGGTGATTCTTAGGAATCAAAGGAAATCACATCAACTCCAAGACCTAGGATTCAATCCTAGGAATCCTAGAAAATACACATATCATGAAATATATATAAATTAATTAAATTTAGGTTGTACATATTCTTACTCCCATCATTATAACCAAATCCCATCAGGCTCAGATGTTAGTTTCTATGCTAATGTTATAACCGCAACCATCGCCACCCAAACCCTCATGAACCCACTGAGGGTAGGTATATCATTGGGCACCTTCACTATCCCCTAGAAACAATATATCAAATTCTCTCTCATAAGGGTTCATGGTCACAACTACGATTTCAAGTGATCTCCCGTTGCCCTGAGGATGTAATTTCATTTGGCATCATCATCAATATAGCATGGCCTCACTGACAACATATGGTATTTCGTACTATAAATTATATGTGAAATTTCACATGGACCCTCTTGTTCCTCAAATCCTCACATGGTCAATAAACACACCCAACCCATAATATTCTTCCTATGACCTATCTATCTAGGATTGGTCATATCATAAGGGGTTAAGGACACATTCTCCAAGGTTAGATCAAATATAATAATGGATCAAGGGTATAATAGGGTCCTCAAATGGCATATTTAGACTATGTATGTCTCAGTTATCTCTCATCCATAAATATTTGTAAAGGTATAAAAATAATGGGACACTAATCAATTATGACTAAATTTATTCTAAAGGGAATATATCTTGAATTTCCAAATGATGGAAGGAGAATTAAAAGTGAATGAGTCTTCCATCATAGAACATGGTGTCGAGACAGAGTCCCAATGCCAACATGCCTTAATAGAATTTAGTATATTTAATATTATAAACATAAATCTCTGATTAATATTAAATAACCCAATTTTATAGGAGGGGACCACCCATGGATTCATGAATTCACATTACATTAAATATAAAATAACCTGGAATACAATGGGCTTCTACATGATACCACTTACATCAAAATAATTTCTCCATTTTAATTTCCATGCCTCATAGAATCACATAGTCTTGTTTAGACTCAACCAATCCTGATGATGACTATTCCATGTTTGCATCAACACCCAAGCATATATATATTTTTCAATGATTCCAAAAATAATTAGTTAATTAATTATTACATATAAATTAATTATTCAATTTAACACAAAATAAAATAATCTTCATGGAACACATCAAGAATGATTATCTCAATGAATCTATTAGAATCCACTTGTGGATGGCCTCCAGAGTACTCCCAAAACCATTCTTGGGAAAATTAGTAAAAATTATCACCATTTAACATGATAAATATTTTTAATTTTGTGTAAAAGGACATAATAATTTAGTTTGTGTGATATACCTAAATGTAAAAAAAATTAAATTCCTAAAGATAGCATCCCAGGCCTCCATGCATGTAATTAGTGTGAAATCCCCATGTATATCGTCTTATTCCACCCTACTTTGGAGGTATCAGATTCAATACCCTAGATAAACAACTTACAATTGAACAATATTGAAGTAAGAGGTTAATGGAGTGTAAAAAATATGTAATGATAATATAAAATCAGTTTCATACATTATTAATATTCAAGAAATATATTTAATAGAGTTATATTAATTATAATAATTATATATAATTTTCAATCTAAAATGAAATAGTTTTATTCTTACTAAAATTTTCTATATGTATTTTATTATTTAATTTATAATATTAATTTTCAAATTAATTATAATTTCCCTTGTTTAAAAAATTTATATCTACATGTATTATAGAGATCAGTCTTCTTTATTGGTATTTTTTGGAAAAATATTATTTTTGTTTGAATAGTAGAATCTAAAAATTATTAAGAAGACTAAAAATCATTTATATGTATTTGAAATGTTACAATATATTTTTAATTGGTTTTAAAATTCAATTTGTATCTTTTTATTAAACTTAATACAATCAAATTTTTTTGAATCAATATTTTACATGAATTTTTATAAATTAATTATACTTACCTGAAAACCCATTTTTTATTTTATTTTGCGGGTTTATTTTAAAATTAATTTATCAGACTTATAGATATTTAATTTGATACTATTGAATCAATATTTGGAATCATTATTCCAAAATGATTCAATAAAGACATTTTTTGTATTATAATTAGTAAACCATAAATTTAATTGTTATGATGATAAGAGTTAAAATGGGTTAAAAGTGATAAAACTAGAAATATAATTGTTAAAATGACCTAAATAAAATCCTAAAAACTATTTAATATCCATAATTATAAACTATATTATCTATTAATTGAATATTATATCTTTTTTATCCACTATTTTTTCTTAGGATATTATTATATTTTAATTGCTTAAAAAATTCAAAGTGCGTCGTTTACCTTGATTATAAAAGGACACCCGATATCCTATCTTATCCATACTTTAATAATATCTTAGATAATTCAATACCATCCCAAATAACATAATAACATTACTAATCATGTATTTGCGGTAATTGTTTATCATAACAACATTTTAGTAAGGATTTAGGTATAATCTTATGGAGGTAGTATGAGTAAGGGTTATAGTTCTTAAAAGATAATTCTTATTTTATTTAACCTTCAACAAAATTCATATATTCATGAAACATGATAAAATAATAATAATAATAATAGTATATTAAATATAATAGGTTTTTTATTTTTATGGTATAACACTTTTTTTTAACAGAAACATTTAACAAAAAATAAAAACATCTCTCTTGTGTACAGGCTAATAACCATCTCACGGGTTGTTGTATCTCATTTCTCATCAACAAATATAATTGATTGTCCTATTTATGGATATAAAATTAATAATATGATATATATGAAATAAATTTTATTTTTTAATGTAAAATAAATATTTTACTTTTATCTTTATGATCCTATGAAATTGGAAAAAATTGGTCCTGTGTGTGTGAAAACTACCACCTCATGAAGCAATGTATTTTATTTTTCATAAACGTGTCAAATTAAATGTATATATGGATAGATTCAAATAAAAATATATTTTAGTTATGATATAAAAAAAATTTGAAATATAAATTGATACAAACCTTCTTTGCCTCATATTTATTGAAAAGTTAAAATTTTACTCATGCGTAAGTAAGACCTACCATCTCCATGACTGTAACATAATTTATTTTTCATAACAATATTACATACATCGTTTTAAAACTATAAATAATATATAATAATGATAATTATAACATTATTAATATTTTTAAATGATATAATAACGATCCATTTTAGGAAATTCAACCTACAAAAGTATTATTTGACATAAAAACCAAGAATAATAAAAACATTAATAGTAAACATAATTAGTTAATTAACATATGTTTATTATTCATTAAGATAAAGAAAATGCATGAAAACTTTGAATTTCTGTAAGGTACACTTTACCACAATACATTGTTTTAATTTTTTTTCAATACCTTTTCAAGATAATTTTCTTCGATGTCCATATTCAAAAGAAATATTTTTATGAATGTTTTTATTTTTAAATATATGAATTAGAGAGTATGTTTTATGTATATTTTGAATTTAATTATAAGGTTCTAAAAGGGATTCTTCGTACATATTTTAGATGGAATTCTCTTCCTATAGCACCTCAAGATTATGATACATGTATATTACATCATTTTAGATGGATATTTAGTAAATTACAAAATTACATACCTGATGAATGTAATAGTTTATTATAATTGGAAACATGGAAACAAAATCATCTATCCTTGAGGCAGATCTTCAACATCTCCCATAAATATCTCCAACATTGGTAATTCTACATAAAAATTTATTCATGACCAAGAGAAAGGTAACATAAAGAATGAGTGATCTCAGATATTCGTTATGGGTATTAAAGGGAGATAAGTAAGCATAAATATGAACACCGTAGTACGATAACATGACTGAAACACAAGATGATAACACCCATCATATAAAATGTCATAAACATGAGTTATGGATTAAATCAAGGTAGTTTATTAGACATTATCGTATGAAAATAAACATCATGAGCCATGAAATAAAAATTAAATAATAAGACATAGGAATTGTGGCATACATATAATAATATAAACATTAATGGCAGGTCTACCATCCATGTCCTTTATAACATACTAGGCTTGGGCTACGTCTCATTCACCAACTTCCAGATTCAGAAAGAAACCTATGCACCCAGTTTCATTTAGGATTTTTTTAGAACCCACATACATTCTTGTTTTCATGCTAGGGATACCATGTGTGTAACCTCACTCTTTTTGGATGGTGGAACAACCAATGTTCATTCTCGTTTTCAGTGTTGTGATATATCCAATGAACCCTCTTTCATTTCGGCTTGAGGTACAACCCGTGTAACTTCTTATTTTTGATCTTGTGATTCTACCCACGTACAATCAATCATCATGGAATTGGCTACAACCCATACCCCACCTCCTTTTTCAGGCTTCGGCTATTACCAACACAAAAAATTTGTTCTCAGGATTGGGCTATAACATGTGTACCCTTTGAGCTCATATAAAACATATCATTAACCAAGGAAATGTAGGGTGACATAAGTTTTAATCATCTCATTGTAAAATAATTTACTAATATAACACAAAATAATCAATAATTAATCATATCATGACACATCAAATGATCAAGGACTTATAAATATCAAATATGTCCCATAAAATGAAATGGGTATCATTAAAATTTCATTACATCAGATCTTACTGAAAATTGATAAGTTTCATAATCATTTAATCTATGAATAACTGGTGAAAAATAAACAGATTTCATAAAAATATAAACCATGAAAGAGAAACATGTATAATAAAGACAATGACATTAAGCCTGACACATTCATAGAAAGGATTTGAATGGAACCTTTAGTGAATTTCTAATAATGATAATGAGTAACATCAAGAGATGGCATCGTAGATGGAAGATGGAATTGAATCATCTATCAAATGTGAATCTTGAGTAAAATAACATTTCTTCTTTGAAAATGGATTGTTAATACCTAAAACCATTTAAAAATAATTTTCTTATAAAATACCTTGAAAATATATAACGAATAACTAAATCCATTTTGAAAATATTTTTTTCATGAAAATTACTTTTAAAAATATTTCTGTATTATTAAACTTTTAAAAATGGAATTTAATCTTCAAAGGAATGATGGTGTATAAATCTGTTCATTTTATGCGATTTAAAAGGAAAAATTTTTCTCACAATAAAAATGACAAAAGTGGTTACTTTTTTTGAAGGTGAAAATAATATTCCACTGAAAAGATTGGTAAAAGAAAAAATAGTTAAAATTCTTATAAAATATGTGGTGTCATATTCTTGGAATCACTTTTAAAAAACATAGATTTATGACTGATGAGTGGGTAATGTCGGGATTTCCAAAAAACACATTCTTATCTATCTATTATACGAAAGAGTAGAATATGGTAATAATACATGATTATATCATGAAATATCATATTCTAATTAATTTCAGGAATATTCTTGAGTGATGGATCATAATATTTCATCAAGAGAAAAAAATAAGATTGACAATCTCAGAAAGAGTTAAGATTTTTTTAATAAACACTTATAACTCAATAACATTGAATCATAATATCCATGTAAAAAAGTATATTACATGAATCCATATATATCATGAAATTAATTATATCTATTTTATGACATATAAAATAGACGTATATTCACCATTAATAATAGTTTAGGTTCATAACAGGACATGATTTTCAAAGAAGAAACATTGAGGCAAACATTGTTTACCGATTTCGTAACGTTTGATTGCTAAACCCCATGGAAGAATGATCATAAAATAATAATATGAAAAAAAAATTAATTAAAAGAAACATATAATACAAGTAGTGTCTGTACATACACCACAAAACAGAAATCATGGAGAACATAGCTTTTATCTCACAGAAACTAAAAGTGAGATGAAATCCCATTACCTTGTGTATTGAATCTCTTTGTACTCCAACATAAACCCTGTATAATAAATATAATACTTTTATACATATTATACAGAATCATATTCTTATATCTATTACCATATATGGTTTTATTATAACATTATATTACATTCTTCTTAATGATATTTTGTTAAGGTTTCACTTCGGGTAATATACACTTAGTTCTTCGCATGTGTCTTAATTTGTTACATATTTGGTCCTTATACTTATATCATCATTATAGAATGTGGTAAATTATATAAATATTATTTATATACAGAATAATAAAATTTTAATAATCTATGTCATAATGATTTATGTAATGGAATACATCATTAATAAAGAGAGAAAGTTGTATGTATGCATGAACGTTGTTTACCTTTTTTATTGTCATACTGAAAGAAAGTATGTAAATTAAATATGTATATTTATGTATATATATATATTTATAATTAATACTAAATATTTAATATATCATATATATCATATAATTTCATTAAAACCATCTTTAATGCATTCTATGGGGTGTGTTAAAAAATTTCATTTCTTTGAGGGGTAGTAGTCCACACTTCCTCCAAAAATATTATCATAGTAACACAAAATGGAAGGTAAAAAGATTAATATTGTTAATGTAATGAATAAGATTAAAGATATAATTATTAAAATATATTACATATATAAAACTATTATTTATCAAAACGTCCACTATGATTTATTGTAATCGATAAATGAACAATCGTTATTTTGTGAGACCATAGTTTGTTGAACACAGAAACAATATGCTCAATATCCATTAGGTGAAGGTGCGTGTATGTGTAGGTTAGAACCTTTTTCATTAAACCATCCTAGTATATGGATGATACTGTTTTATTCACACAACAAGGGAATAAAAATAGTGGACGAGTGGAGAAAGAAAAAAAAGGAAAGGATCCTGAGAGAAGATGTTACATCATAATCTGGTACCTTATTTTTGATTATGCCAAAAGTATCCCTTGAGAGGTTGTATTCCCAAATAGAAGCTTTAAGGTATATGGTTGTAATTATTGATTGAAATTTGGTTATTTTTTGGAATAAAATAATACTCCTGAGAGGTGTGATGATTGAGTATATGTTGTGGCCTTTTATAGGGAAGGAAAATGGTTTACATGTATTTTTCAGAAACAAATTTGGTGTGAAGATGTTCTTACCTTAAAAAAGTATTAATAAACCAAATAACCAAAATAAATGAAGGTTTATTTTTGAAATATGTACATAAAATGGGGTTTCGAAAAGATTCTAGGTCATATGGGCCTTTAATTTTATATTATGGTCATAATTAGATTTGATTTGTCTTTAACGCGTCTAATTAATTTTAATAACTTTTACAATACATTATGGTCCAAAATTTAAAATTATATTATTAAAATCTAAAAATTACACCATATAAAATGTTTAATGTCAGGTTTTTGAAATTCCAATCACAGAAGTGTGAAAATTAGGATTAGTTCAAATCCTATTGAAGGGATGAAATAATCTGGATTTCATGTAAGAAAAAGGTAAAATGTGTGTCATGATGTTATATTCATGAATTAAATTGTAATTTATTCTAATTAATTTAATTATATTAATATATATAATATTTATATATTGTGTACAGAAAAATATTATATAATAATATTTATCATTAATAAATAATTTGAAAAAAATAGTTATTAACATAAAAAGTTGTTTTTTCGACTCTTCGTCAAAAAATCATGTTTGTCATAAAACCCCAAATATTCACCCTTTGCATATATCGATATTATAAATTCATAAAATAATTTTATTTTATCCAATTCAATTTCAAACTTTTTTTTAAATTACTTTTATTAATAATAGTGATTCATTCATAAAAACTATATTTTTAATATAAAAGGACCATTCCATAAATATTATCTTTCATTTTGAATTTTTTTAATTTAAGGAAAAAATATATTTCCAAAGTATTTATTACTATATTTAAGGGATATGTTATTACTTTCTTCTTTATAAATTTAAATCAATAAAAAATTTGTTTTGTAGAAACTCAGTGTTGTGTGCATTATACACCATGTCGGTGTTTCTTGTAGTTCTAGGCAAGTTGGTGTTGTGTGTAGCAGAAAACACATTCGTATTGAATGGGAAAATAATTTCTAACTTAGAGTTTTGAAATATATATATATATAACTATATCCATTGTCTTGTGATAAAATAATATTGAAAAGTAAAATTAATTTGAAAAAATAAAAAAAAATATTAGGATTGTAAACTACCATTATTTACAAAAGGCAGAATTTTTATTCCATTTTAATGTATACTATAATATGGGAATTTTCCACCTTCATGAACCTTATTAATGAAGAATATGCCTATTTAATTTTCAAATTTTTTTCAAAATATTATCATATTTCTTCTTCAAAGGGGATACCACTTTTTCTCACTCTTATTTTTGTTAAACATAATGTCTTGTTGAAGATCATATGAATTTTAAATGAAACAAAATTATGTTTGATTATAAATTTTATGAATTACAGTGAAAATGGATATTAAGTGGAACTATCGACATTGTAATATATGTCATTATTATGTAATCATTTTGGAATATTTATTTAAAACTCTAAAAAAATGATTCTTCGACAATGAATGAAAAATAATAATTTTTTAAAAGATAAATTATTGGTCTAATATGGATTAGGTCTTTATTTGGAGATCAAAAAAAAGCAAGATTTATCTTAAATTTCCCAAAACGCATCAAAACCCCCTCCAAAAAAAATTTAGATGAAGGTGGGAGAGGGGGAACGTGAATCCAATTATGCACAAAAATAGGAGTGGGAAAAAGTGGTATCCCATTTTAAAACAATAATATGATAAAATAGTGATTCCCCCCTTAAAATGTCCAATGTCATTCCATTGTAATCTATTAGATGGTCAATGTCTATTTTAGTAGTATTTTTATTGTGAAACACCACCATTGAGGTAGAGTTTTGCTGTATCTAGGCACTAACAAAAACCATGGGCCATCCCTTGGCTCTATTGAACCACTCAGACACATATTGGGCTTCATTACACATCAAAAAATATACATTTATGAGGTTCCAGCCTTCATAAAATGATTTATAATCTCGTTCCTCAAAACAACACATACACCACACATGAATATTAATGTTTCTCAAAATTTAAAAACTATTGTACGAACATAAGAAAATACAAAATCGGCACAAAAAAATTATCTTCACTAAATATTTTAAGTTTTGTAACAACCCATTATAGTTTCAGGTATTTCTATACCATATTTTGTTAAATTTTTATTACGTTAAATATGAAAAAAATGGTTTATCAATGAAAATTAACTTTTTTTAAAAATACATAACAAAATTTTAAAAAGCACAATTAATAATCGGGTGTAACACCCCAACCCCAGTTACCCAGGGTCGGTGCATTGTTAGATAACATTGGAATGATACAAGGAATCATGACCTGAATGAACGATTAGTTTAGTAGACTTGGAAGTATTAGATACATTCATACGTGTTATATTACATCATGAAATAAAATCATCAACAACATTTACCCCCCATTTTAACACACTTATTTCCTTAGCATAACCCTGCAGGTCACCATAAAATATTTCTCCACATCATGGGAAAAATAAAACATAGAAAGTGGTGAGCTCAGATTCTCATTAAGGATAATAATATAGTGGAAACATTCACATATAATCATAAACATTTAAGGAAATGTATAAGACTAAAACAAAAGACTTTTAAAAATAAACATTTTCATAATATAAAAAATATAAAATCAAATAATTCCATTTACATCTTTACGTGGATATTCTAATTGACGAATAATCACATGAAATATAAATAGCCACTTTCATAATGATGGAATGCATAATTCCATACATCATAACCACATAGTCAAGGCCTTATTCCAGGACTACAAATAATATTTTTTCAAGGCCTTGTTCCAAGACATTAGTTTGTCTCGTGAGACCTACTGATGCATCTAGATCCTATAGCTGGTTCCACCCGTCAATAACTATGTCCAATTCATTCCTTGTATAAAAAGGTTTAAACATAACATAGAAATTTGTATTAAAACTATAATATGAAATATAATTATATTATACATAAACCATGTATGGTATAAAAATAACACATCTACATTAGACTTATTACAATACCTTTAATACAATATGGAAGATTTGTATCAAAATAAATCAACATCAAACAAGATTAAAATTCATCAAAAGGATGGTCACGTAGTTGAAATAAAAAAAATATAGAAATATCTCTTTCTATTTTGAAATCATTTAAAATTAATATCATTATAAAAAAATAATTTATTTTGAAAATATTATTATAATATTTTAATGGACTCTTCGAAGTTTTTATAATGGTGGAAAGTAGTTGCACTCGCCTTATAATTTAAAAAACATTTTTACCTTAATTTTGTTGAAAAGGTCGTAATGTACCTTGTTTGTAAAATGAAAGAAAGATTCTTTTTAAAAAATATAAAGTCAAATAACTGTATAAATGAATTTAACCCATTTTAAAGTATGTAGTAAAAACTTTTTGAAATAAATTTTAATGAAAACACTGATGTGTATTAGAAAGATGTCCCAATAGATACTTACATCGGAACAACCTCAGATAATAAAGAGATTGTAAAATTAACCATTACATTGTACATTTCCTTGGTCGAGGGTATATTAACCTCCTATATAGTAGTTAAATAATTGTTATTAAATTATATAAGAACTATATACATAAATATTATATCATATATGATCTTCTAATATTGCTTTGTTAATAAATTTTAGTAGTATCATCGTTTGAGGTGTTAATTGATCTATTTTCCTTTTTATACATAGTTACATAAGGTGGGTTTGTTTCAAATATAATGTATGATATTCATATACCGAATTAAATTATGTTTTGAGAAATTATTTTTCATCATAAAATTAAAATTATTCTTGAATGATTATGCTGGGGAATGAATCTCATCGCATTCGTGGAGATGGTAAACCGTACATACGCACGAGTGACAATATCATTATATTGATGGTGAAATAAACATTAATTGGATGGAATATCATATATAAAGAATATTTAACATGTTATATTTATAATTTATATCATTTATACTCATTATTATACCCATCTAAATAATTATGTGTTTGAGTAACAAACTAAACCATGACGTGGAGACGGTAAGCCGTACGTACACATCTTTGGTGACTTTTTCATTCATATGATAGATAAAATTAGGAATATGGTTGTACCATTTTAATAATATTATTGTATATAGAATATATTGTAGTTATTATTTTAGAATGGAATCAATAATTAAAGTGATGTGGAAGAAGAAAAGAAATAGAAAGTGGTGATGAAATATTGAACTCTTTTTCGGGTTCTTCCTTTGGAATTGATCAAAAGGGCTCCTTAGGTTAGCTTTATAATCAATGTAATGATTTTATGTTGAATGGAGGATAGGTGAGAGGATATTTGGGCAGGGTATGGATCACAAAAAAGGCTTTTGTGGTGTGAAATTTAGAGAAGGGGAATTGGACTTTTATAAGAGAGTAGAGGGTCACTTTTGGAAAAGCTTGAAATATTTTTTTATAATAAAATAATTTTATATTTATAACGTCTCAAAAATGATTTATTTAGAGTATAAGGTGGGTATGGGTATAAAAAATCTCTTCCCATTGGTCATAGATAGGGTAGGTCACCATATTAACCCTATATTTTAAATTTATCTCTTAGTTAAATAGTTTGACATTTATGAGGTCTCGTTGTATTTATATATTATATGGTTAATAAACATACTATAAACTACCAAGAGAACCACAAGTGGTTTATTATTAATATATATATATCATTTTATAAGTGTTTTGGCTGATTAATATATTTTTATGAATATTATATTAATTAATAATATAGTATTTGTTTTAAAAACTCAATTGTGTCAATTTTGACACTATTTTGGATTTTATTTTTTAAAAGCCATAAAAGCATTATCACTTGGAATAAAATTTATTTAAAAATTTATAAGATGTCATATTAACCTATAAAATTAGTTCCTATCATCATATGTATCAATTTACATTTATTTGGACATTTATAATATATATTATTTTAATATTTCATTAATAAGGTAATTATTGCATCATCATTGAGTCAAAAATAAATTAAAGTATTTAATGTCTCAAAATAATACATAAAATACCATTATGTGGGAAATATTTTTTTATTTCTAATTAATATTTATATTTGAATTTATATTGTGTGTATATATATATTTAAAATGGTTTAGGTACTAAACATAGAATTTAACTGTTAACTTTTCTTTAAAAAATATAATAATAAATGTCCAAATATAATCCATGTAGACCAAAGAGGAATATATTTATATATATGGTTCTTTTTGGTTGAATTAAACTTATCCAATAAAATTAGGATATGTGTTAAGGTAATTGTTATATCATTTTTAACCTTAATTACCCTATTTACTTTTAACTATGGTAAATAAAAGTCAAAAGTTACTATTCACCCAATATTATTCTACATCTTATAAAACCACATATTACTTACTAATATTAACTATGTCTCTAGGAATTTTTAAATTCAAATCACATAAGCTATAAAATTATGTTTTATGCAAATATTCAAAATCTTTGGAGGTGGGTAAAAGACGGCAAAAAGTTCAATAAAATTTTTATATATCTAAAATTATTATAAAATGAAATCAATGAATTAAATTAAACTTATATGTATTATGTATCTATTTTGACCTAAAATAAATTTTAATAAAATAAGTAATTATATAAATATAAAGTCGATTTTAACCAATAATGTAGTGTTTTGACTATTCATCAAAAATTGAATGTTTTCAAAAAAATACCAAAAATTCACCCTAAGGTAATTTTGATATTTAAAATCCAAAAATTAAGTCGATTTTCAAAAATAAAATTCATAAAATTTCAAAAAAGATGGTATTACTATTCATAATGGCTAGTTTGATTGGTCACGGTGTGTGAGAATCTCAAAGATGCGTACAATACAAGATATTTCATTATTCAAAGGGAAACGTATCTTGGAATCTTGGGGTGTTAAATTTATTCCTCCTTCAAATAAATTCATCCGCAAAATATCTATAATACTACCGCACAAAAAGCATCGGGTGATTCTTCATCATAAGTTCCTCTAGTATTCAAGTTGCCTCTTCATTCTTATGGTTGCCCATAGAAATTTTACTAGATGAGTCATTCGGTATCTCAACACAGGTTCTCTTGCATCAAGAATTTTGAGAGGATCTTCACAATAAGACAAATCATGTTCCAGTTCAATTTACTCATAGGTGAGTACATGCATTAGTTCAGGCATTTATTTTCTAAACAGTGATATTTGGAACACATCATTAAATTTGGAGAGACTTGGAGGCATTTCCAAACGGTAAGAGACCACTCCAATTCGCTTGAGAATTTCGAATGATCCAATGTACCTGGGACTCAATTTACCCTTGTTACTGAAACATATAACACCCATACATGGATATACCTTCAGGAAAACATGATGTCGATCCTAAAATTCCAAATCCTTACTTCGGTTATCACCATATCTCTTTTTCCTACTTTGATATTATTTGATGTGTTTTGGGATAAACTTCACCTTTTCCATCATTTCCTCAACATGTTCTGGGTCTATGAGTTTTCATTCACCAACAACATCCCAAAAAGTTGGTGTGCGTTATCTCTTTCCATATAATGGTTCATCTGGTTCCTTCTAAATAATATAATAGAAGCTATTGTTATCAGAAAATTAAACTATAGGTAAATATTGATCCCATGTTCCTTGAAATTCATGTGATAAAGATATCAACATGTCTTATAAGGTTTGAATAGTCCATTCTGATTGTCCATCTGTTTGAGGGTGGTAGGTAGTGCTCAAATGAAGTTTAGTATCCAAGTCTTTCAAAATAAATATCCATAATCTTGATGTAAACAGTGGATCATGATCCGAAACAATCGATAAGGGTAGTCCATAAAGTGTGACAAAATCATTAATATACATCCTTGTTAAACGTCCAAGTGGTAGATATTCTCTTGAAGCATGAAAATGTGCTGACTTGGTATGACGATCAGTAAGGATCCATATTTCATCATTCCTTCTAGGAGTCTTTGGTTGCCCCATGATAAAGTCCATAGTAATATCATCCTATTTCCACTCAGGTATAGGATGATGTTGCATGAATCCTCTCAGATGTTGTCTTCCTGCATTAAATTTTTGACAAACCATACAACTAAAAAATCAACGATCTCTCTCTACATGTTCTCCCACCAAAAATGTTCTTTCAAATATCTATACATATTAGTGCTACCAGGGAGTATAGAGAAAATGAAACTATGATCGTCATCCAAAAATTTATTTTTCAGATAAGGTATATCAAGAACACGATGTCTCTTCCCAAATTCGAAAATCACATCTTCATATATGAAGTCTATCAATATCCCATTGTTCACAGCTTTAATTTTCTTTTGAAACCCCTCATCATCATCCAGAGAACATTCTATCCTTTCTACTAAAGATGGTTTGGAAACCATTTGAAAAAGTTCTGATGTTTCAACTTCTATGATTATTCCAGTATCCATCTTTACAATATCTATGAAAATAGGATCCCTTTCAACTCCCATCTTGTTCCTAACTCCATGACCCTTTCTACTCAAAGAATTTTCCACCTTATTTACCTTTCATGGGTGGTAGTTTATTATGAAATCATAAACCTTGAGTAGTTCAAGGAATCATCTTTACCTCATGTTGAGTTCTTTCTACGAGAAAATATATTTCATACTCTTATGATCAGTATAAATCTCACATTTTTCACCTTATAGATAGTGTCTCCATTTTTTTCAGAGCAATTATTATAGCTTCTAACTCAAGATAATGAGTATGATAGTTTTTCTCATGAATTTTTAGCTATCGTGATGTATATGCAATAACTCAATCATTTTTCATAAGGACATAACCAAGTCCATTCTTTGAAGCATCGCTATAAATTACAAAACCCATCATTCCCCGATGGTAGAGTCAATATAGGAGCATTGACTAGTATTCTCTTCAGTTATTCAAAACATTCTTCCCAATATTTTGTCCAAACAAATATATAACCTTTACGTGCGAACTAGGATAATGGGTTTTCCAATCAGGAAAAATTCAAGACAAAACATCGATACTAACCTGCTAAACTAATAAAACTGCATACCATAGTTATATTCATTCATTCTTCCCATTCATGGATTTCATTGGTCATTGAATGATCAATAAATATTTCATCTGTAGTGACAATATGGCCAAGAAAATTGATCTCCTGAATCCATAATTGACACTTGTTTAACATCCCATATAATTATTTTAATCTAAGATACTTTAGAATAATGTGCATGTGATTTTCATGATCTTAATAGCTATTGGATTATACCATGATATAAAAAATTAATACCACTACAATGGCATCATGTTATTCCAGGAAATCTCTATTCATTAGATCCATGAAGATAGAGGGTGCATTAGTCAATCCAAAGGGCATTACTGTAAACTCGTAATGCCTGTACCTGGTTTGAAATGTTGTTTTCAGAATGTCTTCCTTATTCACACACTACGAATGATATCTAGATCGAAGTTCAATCAGTGAAAAATATTCTGCTCCCTAATGGTGGTGGAATAAATCGTTAAGGTGAGGTGGGGGATAATTTTTCTTTATTGGTATAGCATTGATCTCACTATAGTCAATGCACAACCTCATAGATCCATATTTCTTCATAACAAAAAAGGACATGGGATCCCAATGGAGAAACACTGGGGATAATAATTCCCTTATTACTCAATTCCACAAGTTTTTTATTCAGATCCACTAATTCAATAATGTTCATTCAATAAGGGGTCATTGATATGGGCCTTTAACCTGGAATTAAATCAATGGAAGACTCAATTTCTCATTCTAGATGATGTCCTAGTAAATCATCTATAAATATAACAATATATTCATGCACAATAGGTATGTCCTCTATTCGATCATTCTATTCCTCACTTATAGTTATTTCATTCTCTTCATCCCCAATAATGGATTTTAGTAGAGCTACTGGTGGTGGATCTAGATAAGAATCAGGTGGTGAAATTTATACTTTAAAGATATGGTACCTCATATCATCATTGAGAATTGTAACCTCCTTCTTATTACAATAAATTTTCTCATTATGAACCAAAATCCAATCCATAAAATGGATTATACCAAATTCACTCATGGATATGATGATGAGAATAGTAGATACAGAATATTTATATGCCCTAATGGGAACCAATTCACAAAACATTGTTGCAATGATACTTCCCATATGAGTTTTACTGATAACTCCCTTGTTAAATAAAATTGGAAAATTCTAATTTTTTTTGAAAACTGGGAAGATATGAGTCAATACGATGATCTAGAATCAAATAATTCTTTGGATAACCATTAAGAAACCATTAATTTTCCTGACATCGCGTCTTTCGAAGATTCTACCTCAGCAGTAGTGATCTCATAAGCTTGGCCTTGCTCGTTTTTCTTTTTATGAGGTATGTTCCCTTGGTTCTTTGGACATTCATCTTCATAATCCCCCTTTTCTCTAAAATTGTAGCATTCAACATTGATAGCCTCTTTCTTTCCCCTAATATTATGAGTTTGGTTATATTTTTCATCACACATGTAAAGGACTATCATTCCCTTCAGGAAAGTACCAGGGATTTTCTCCCCGCATTTACCATAGGATGGATATTAAACTTTTCCCTTATTCTACTTATTTTTATTTCCAAAGTGTTCAGTTGATCTCTTCTACTCCATCTTTGCATTAAATTCGTAAGACTTAGATAATTTTTTTCTATCTTGATAGCTCCTGAGACAATATATTCGAATGATAAGAAATATTGTGAGACTAATTCTCACTAGAGAAATTGTTTTAACCCTTCAAATAATAGAACAATCATACTCATTGGGTTATGTATATAATTTTAATCATGCCTTGCAAACCCTTTAAAGATAGCCTCATACTTTGAGACATTCACATACTCCTTTTTTCTCAGACTCAAAAATTTTCATTCGATATCTTCTTGATGGTCACTAGGAAAATATTTTTCCATGAAAATATCTTTAAAATCTCTCCATTACATGTTTGATACTTCTTCTTCTTTATTTTTGTTTTGTATTAATGAACTCCATTGATCTGCATCTCCTGTGAGGCAATAAACTACTATGGAAACATTTTCTCTTTCGCAACTCCCCAAAGCAAGAAATATTTTCTCTAAGTAATTTATCCATTTCTCAACTACTAATAGATTTTTACTCCCCTTGACTATTGGTGGTTCTTGTCTCATGAAGCGGTCTAACATTGATCTATCTCATTGTGGGTCAGGGTGCTCATTACGGGTAAGGTTATAATTCATAACTTGAGTGAGTTGTCCTAGTATGGTGATAAGCTGATCAACACCAGTTACATCACCAACATCACTCTAATTATCTTGAGTATGAGGGAAATCCCTCAATGGATTACGTGAATTGATACAGTTTACATTCCTTCTAATAAGATCCATTTCTATACAATGTCATACAGTAGATTATTTTATGAATCACAATACAAAATTTTGAACTTGTAAAACAATTAACATAAATTCAATAGTTTATTGATATAATCCACAATCATAAAAATATTTTCTTTGAGAAGGTATATAATCATAAACCCTTCATAATGGATTTTAATGAAAATGATAATTATCCTAAGTATATCCCCCTGGAGTGTCGTAACCAAGACTACAGCAAGTCCCATTGTCAGGCACCAATTCCCATTCGAGTCTAGCTCAAAGCAGTGTTTCTAGATTTTACCACTAGTTATATTAGTTCTAGAGCTGCCTCTACCTACACGTATACAGATATGGATGTATTTCTTGGAAAACTCACAAAATCTATACACTACCAAAATTCTAGGATGTTCTTCAAAACTAATCATTAAACTTTATCTTAGGGTAGTGTTCTCTAATCATAGTTTTTGTAAATCTAATTTCCAGGGTTTGTACTAAAACTTCTCTAATACCAACTATAATTCCCTGATCACAGTTACCCAGAGTTGGTGAATTATTACATAACATTGGAATGATAAATGGAATCATTTCCCAAAAGACCGATTAGTTTAATATCCTATGAAGTACTAGATCTATTCATATGTTATACATTACATCATGAAATAAAAACATTAAAAACATTTTCCCCCTTTTAACACAATTATATCTTTAGATTATCCTTGTAGTTCAACAATAATATACATCTTCACATCCTGTGAAAAATAAAACATCGAAAAGAATGAGATCAAATGCTCAGTAAGGATAAAAATATAGCAGAAACATTAATAAATAAGCAAAAATATTTATGGAAATGTATAAGACTAAAACAAAAACATTTTAAACTTAAAATTAAGTATAATATGGAAAAGATAAAATCATATAATTCGGGTAACATATTCTCATGGATATTCTACTAGTCGAATAATCATATGAAATATTAATATCCCATTTCATAAGGATAGAATGCATAATGCCCGACTTCATAACCACATATTCAAGGACTTGTTCTAAGACTAAAAATTATATTTTTTCAAGGACCTGTACCAAGAAACTATTTGTTCTCATGAGACCTACTGATACATCAAGGATCTATAGTGGGATCCATGCGTCACTTACAATGTCCAATGCATTCTTTATATGAGAAGGTCTAAGCATAACATAAACATTTGTATTAAAACTTGCATACAAAATGTCAATATTTTATCCAAAAACAGTGAATGGTATAAATATAACACATCCACAGTCAGACATATCAAAAAAATTCAATACAATATGGATGATTTATATCATAATAAACCAACTTCTGAAAATCATAAAATATATCGAAAGGATGTTCATATATATAAAATCAAAACATTATTAGAAAAATATATCATCCATTTTTGAAATTATTTAAAAGTGATATATTTAAAAAATAAAACATTTATTTTGAAAATATTATTATTATCTTGTAATGAAAGCTTTAACGATTTTATAACGGTGGAAAATAGCCACACTCACCATATAAGCTAAAAAACATTCTTACCTTAATTTTTCCGATATGGTCATAAAGTACCTTGTTTGGAAAATGATGAAAAGATTCATTTAAAAACATATTAGGTAAAATAAGAGTATAAATTAATTTAAACTATTTTCTAGAAAATAGTAAAAATGATTTGAAATACATTATTAAGAAAACACATATGTGGATGATAAAGAGGTCACAGTAGTTACTTACATAGGAACAACCTCAGATAACAAAGTGATTTTGAAAGTAAACCTTAATTTTTACTTTTCCTTGGTCAAGGTTACTTTAGCCTCCTGTATAATAGTTAAATATTTGTTATTAAATATTACAAGAACTATATACATAAATATTATATCATATACGATCCTCTAATATTGATTTGTTAATAATATTTTTTTATATCATCATTTCGGGTGTTAGCTGATTTGTTTTCCTTTATATGATGCGTAACGTAAGCCATGTTTGTTATGGATATTATGTATTTTATTCATATCCATAATTATATTAAGTTATTTTACATTATTTTTATTCATTAAATGAAAATTCTTCTTGAATGATAACGATGGAGAATGAATATCATCACGTTCGCTGAGACGGTAATCTGTATATAGGAACGAGCGACAATATCATTATATTGGTGGTTTAATCGCATGTAAATGTATTTTATATCATATATATAGAATCATTAACATGTTATATTTATCATTTACATCAGTTATACTAATTATTATACCCATCCAAATATTGAAGTGTTTGAATAAAAAATTACACCACGACTTAGAGATGGTAAGTCGTACGTACACATGTTAGATGAATTGATCATTCATATGATGGATTCAATAATGAGTACAGTTGTACCATTTTAATAACATCACAGTATATATAAGAAACTGTAGTTATTATTTTATAATGGAAATAAGAAATAATGAGGAATTGGAAGAAGAAAAGTACTTGAAAGAGGTGATGAAATATTTACCTCTTCCTCAGGTCCTTCCTTTTGATTTGATCAAAAGGGATCCTTAAGATGGATTTCTGATCCATGTATTCCCTCTAGAACAAAGGGAGGATATTTGAGTGGATATTTGGGTCGGTTTTGACTTAATCCAAAGGCATTAGAGGTGTAAAAAAAAGAGAAGGGTAAGTGGCCTTTTATAAAAGAGGTGTGGGTCACTTTAGGAAAAGCTTGAAATGTTATTTCATCATAAAATTATTTTCTATTTCTAATGGATCTAAAATGATTTATTTAGAGGATGAGGTGGGTATGGTTAGAAAACATCTCAACCAATTGGTTTTATATAGGTTTATGTCACCATATTAACCTTATGTTTTATATTTTACTCTTAGTTAATTAGATTGACTTTTACAATGTCTCTTTTAATTTTTATATTATATAGTTAATATTTAGGATCAAAATAATGATATAGATTATGAATATAAAATAGAGGGTGAATTTTATAATTTATATTTTTCTTTGGATGTTTTTAAGTCGAGTTAAAACTTTCTATTGTTTAACAAAGTTAAACAATGAAAATTCACAAGACCTCTTAGTACTACAAACATGCTTGATTCCAGAAAAATTGTTTTGGAAATGAATCTTAAGAGAAGTTTACAAGGAAACTTATTCCACCTTAAAGAGTATATAATCATACTAATCATATTATACATGTACATGACATTATAAGATAGTTATGCTTTCATGGATAATCAAAATGCAGCGGAAAACAAACACAAAAAAATACAAGTAACAAGTATGAAATATTTTAACCCAATGAGTAGGGTATCCAATAGCCTTGGATAAAGGTTCGATGATTTATACATTCAATAATTTTGGTCATACCCACACTAGGGTAAGCCCTTGATAAGAATATCGAAGTCTGTCTTGCTATCCCCACAATCCCTCGAACTTCAAGGTAGTCGGCACCTCTGTCTTCTTTATCATGGAAGTAATCAAACATTAAGGTAGTCGGTACATCTGTCTTCCTATCCCCAAAAGCCCGAGATTGTAAGCAGCTACAATCAGATATGAACGATGCAATCTGAACAAGATGTTCAGTATGCACAAAGCATGACAGTCTCTCTCTCTAGAAATTAATTTATTAGCATATAATCTCTATAGTTGTAGAACTGTCATTTGGGATCATTCAAATGAGCTCTTACTTAAAGTAACATCTCCAACGGTCGGCTCCCTCCTCCAATAGTCATATTTTTCCTTGAATTTCAGTGGGTCCTATCCACGTGTCACTCAAACAATGGTTACTTAGAAACAGAATGCCTGACATAATTTTATAACTATAACAATGGTATGTAAAATATGATTTCTCAACCAATTCTATTTCTTTGGAGTCTAAGTGGAAATCATTCAGAGTATATATTCCAAAGATAATTTGATTTTTTTTCAAACGAATTCATAGTAAAAGTCTTATAGACTTTAGAGTCTGAATTATGTGGTATTCGGAGTCTGAATTCTGAGGAATTCAGAGTCAGATTTATGAGGAATTTGGAGTCTGAATTCTAAGGAATTTAGAGTTTGAACTCTAAGGAATTCGGAGCCAGAATTCTAAGGAATTCGGAGTCCAAATTATAAAGAATTGTGAACCTGAATTCAAAGTAATCCGGAGTCTGAATTATTAGGAATTCAGAACCTCAATTCTATGGAATTTAGTGTCTGAATTCTATGGAATTCAGAGTTTAAATTCCATGGAATTCGGAGTCTGAATTCTAAAGAATCCAAGCTCTAAATTCTGTGAAATTTGGGGTCCAAATACGAAGGTTTTTGGAAAATGAATTCTAAGGTATTTTGAGTCTTAATTTTAGAGAATTCGAGGTCTGAATTTAACAAAATTCGGGTTCTGAATTTTAGGGAATTCAGAGTTTGAATTTCAGAGAATTCAGAGTCTGTATTTAAGAGAATTCGAAGTCAGAAATTCAGAGAATTCAGAATCTGAATTCGGATCATGAAAACTGAATACTATATATCTATGTATTTATATAATTCTAAAGTTTTATATTTGAACCCAAATTTTTCACTTAGTAATAAAAAGGTAAAATTTAGAGAGACTAAAATATGAACAATAAAAAACAGGTAATTATAAATTTCCTTTGGGAAGGAAACTTTTCCTTGGTAAATAAAATCTAAGCGAAAAAGAAATTTTCCCTGAGAAAGAGTGTTTGTGATTTTCAAAACATAGAGGAATGGAAATGTCATAAGGAAACATTATTTACTCATAAATTTCTCCCTTTTTGTAAAGCACAAACATCCTTACTAAAAATAACATAAAGACATTGAAATTTTTATGATCTAGAAAAAACATATCACCCTTTACTTATGGATCATAGTGATTACGTCTTACTCATCCTTAGACATTGGAAACCATAAGGATAGAATAATTGAATTCCTGAAAAAGATATTAAATTTTCTTGCATACGAAAATCTTTATGATAAATAGTCCCCCTTGGATGAACTCCTCCTTATTTCGGGAAATTTCTTCTTTACCTAGTATTATTTTTTACATTCCTTTCTCCTGCTTTGTGATTTTCAAAAATGAATAATGTGTGTGGAAAAGAAAATATGGAACCTAAACTATTTTTACTAAACAACCCAAAATAGGAAGTACAATAAGAATATCATTAAGATTGAAATAATTTTTACAATAGGAAAATAAAACAAAAGATCATATTTGCAATGAAATTATCCCTCCTTTTCTTTCATAATATGCTTCTCCACAATAGTCTTATGATTCATGAGTTCCTTCTGATCATCTTCCATGACCTTGAGTAGCTGATCTTTATCTTCAATTTTCTTTTCTAAGACTTAAATTATTTCTTCCTGAGCCTTATGCATATCAGTCTGAATTGTCACGGATTATTCATGTTAAGAAACATTTCCGTCAAGATGGATTCTAAAATTTCATTCCCTTTTCCAACATTGAGAAACTGAATACAATTTCCCATTCATATCATACAATTCTTACTTCTGAGTAGTTTCTTCAAGATATAACATTTCATCAAAAGACATGGTGAGATTTTGAACATATCATCTTCAGTTTCAAAACAATCATTGACATTATCTTCAAACTCATCGAGAATTATAATCTCTTAAATAGTTTTACTTTCCCAACTAGACATATTCTTGTTAGATCATTTATAGCCAGCATAGTTAATGAAAAATGTTTTGAAATCAGCCTCATTTTTGACAGACTTAACCATCAACAGGGATATTAAATATTTTTTCTAATCTATGGAATGTTGAAGAATTTGACATCTTGAATCTAAAGTTGGAAATATTGGAATTGTACCAACCAACTTCTTCGATGACTGAAGAAAAAATTCATTACAATGTGAAGATGATTCTGAATTTGAATGTTTTGTTGAAGAGGACTCCTTTTCAAGTACATCAAATTTCCACTTTTATGAAGCACTATCATCTTTCACACTGAACAGAGACATGGTAAGAGTACTATCCATCACCTTCTTACCCTTTTCCTTTTTTGAAATGATCTGATCAAATATTAGTGATTCATTCTCATTCTCTAATAGCTCAATAATTGTATCTTCATCAAAATTTTCCTTCTCAGCTTTTACCTAAGGTTCGCCTTGATGAATAATTTCATGATAATTACTTTCTTCCTAGATTTCATTATTTACTTCTTGTTGAACTTTTACATATTTTATAGGTGTATCAAGCTTAGAATATTCGTCTTCATAAAATCAGAAGGAAAACATCTCGGATGGGCTTTCCTTCTCAGGATTATCATCCACTTGTCATATTTTGTCATCAGTGTCACCACTTCCTTTTTATTTTTCTTCATCCACTTCTGGTTTTACTTTTTCTTATACATCCTCTTACACTTCTATTTCTACTACTACTTCTTCTTCTTCTTGATGTGGTTCCAGAATCACCGAATTCTTTTTTGGAGTCTCTGGAAGTAATTCTTTGAAAAATGATTTTGGTACCATAATATTCTTGGAGACTTTCTTCGTAGCCTTAAGAATAGATTGAATGATTTCATCTTCCGAAAATTTATTTCTCTGCTTCTTCTCATTCTCTTGTTTCTCAAGATATTCAGTAGATTTCATCTTCAGGGCTATTGACTCAACATGATCCAAGCCAAACATAGGATCCCCTTCATTTTAGTTTTTCTTATCTTCTATCAAATTATCCATTACTTCATCAGGATAGGCTTTTTACTTCTTTGGCTTCGGAGGTGCAGACTGGGTTTCCTTATCAACTGGGGTTTTTCTTTTTCATTCCGGTTCCTTTTCATTCCTCTTCCTTCCACCATTTTTGGAAGTCTCGACCGCTTCTTGTTTCTTTGAATGAACATTTATTTATGATTCCGAAAATTCATAAAATTCACCTAAACACTAGAGAAACATATTTTCACCCTCCTTACGGTGTCATCACATAGAAGCATCACATTGAAATTTCTTGACTTCGTCTTTTAGGATATTTTAATTGATTCTAAATAAGAAAAAAATGATCTTTGATAGGATTGTCGGATACATGATAATATGAGACTTCATATTCCCATTCTTGATATTATGAATAGTAACCAATATATACATAACCAGATTCAGATTTCAGAGGATCACTGTGAAATCCAAAACATATATATCACTTTGCTTCTCAGTATCTTTATCTCCATTCCTAGAAATAATAATGCCTTGAACTCAAAGTTCTAGAATCCACAAATTCCTATCAAGATGAGGAATCTTTTGAGTCATTACCTCTGAAATTCCAAGACAAGCTAGAGCCTTTTACTTGTCGAAGCATCCAATATAATCAGGTATATTATGGGAACAATATTCAGCTTCTCCTACGTAATTTATTCCAATCAAACTGCCTACCTTATAATAATAAATTGAATAATTCTTACCATAACTTTTGATAAAAAAACTTGTCTTTTCCTCTTTGATTGAAAAAAGATACAGATTCCAAAACTCTACAAGCAATTCTGGAATCACTAGATCGTTTTCCTTGGTTTTAGATACAGCTATACTATCTCATCCATTTAACCTGATGTTCTTTCAGATGATTGAATCATACATACTAAACATGTCTGGGTCTACCAAACATTCAATATAAATCTTCCATTCAGATAATTCCTTTACGGTTGACATTTATTATTGAGGGGAGGCTTATCTAGACATTCATAACAATGGAAGACCTGATAAATTGGTAATGGTCTTAAGTAGGAAGGTTATAGCTTTAGGAAACAAGGTCTTGGGGTTCAATGTGGGACGACCATTTGGGTTCTTTTATATAGGCAATTGAAGCGACAATTCAGCTTCCCTGATTGATCCAATGGTTGAATGATTATTGAATTGATATGATGGTTGAGATGATAGACGAAGAAGGTTTTTGATAGATTCTGATCTTTTGAGATTTTAAGGAAAAAACATTTGGATTTAAGGAAAATTTAATCTGAAAATTGTAAAATGAAAAGAAACTACCAACAAGTTGAAGAAGATTACGAGAATTTAGAAAAGAAAACATACCTTTCAAAATGATAGGATGATTATTTGTAACATGGGAAATTATTCTTGATGAACTTTTGATTCCAAAATTTTGATTATGAAAATGCTAGAGTAGGATAAAAAATTAACTACAAAAAAAACTTTTGACTACAAAAAATTTGATTATGAAATTTTTTTACAACCAATTTTTTTTCAAAAAAATTACTACTATGCCAATGTACTTCCTCTATGAAAATATGTTTTTACTATAAGGAGATATATTTCTAAAAAAAAGTTAATAAGGAATATTACCTTATGATTATCATTCCTAACTTTTGTTTTATGTATTTAAATCTATTGGAGGGTAATGATTTTGTGAAAATATCAGCATGTTGATCTTGCATTATGATAAATTAAAGAATGATATCGTAATTTTTTGTTTGATCCCTAAGAATGTGATGCCTAATATCTATTTTTTTTTTGCATGAGATTGATGTGCGGGTTTTTTATTAAGTAAATGGAACTGGTATTATCACAAAAATAATTGTTTTGGTAAAACTCATACGATAGTCTGTGAGTGTGTGTTGCATCCACAACACTTAAGCACAACAACTTCCAACTTCTACATATTCAGCTTCAGCAGTGGAATGTTCTACAGAGTGTTTCTTTTTTAATGACCAATAAACTAATGGATCTCCTAAAAAATTTCTAGTTATAGATTTAATTTTCCAATCCATTCTACATCCACCAATGTCAGCATCTGAAATGCTTTTTAAAACAAAATCATTTCTAGAAGTATAAAAGTTTCCTAGATCCACAATTCCCTTTAAATGCGAAAAATCCTTTTCACTGCATTTAAATGAGATTACTTAGGATTGAATTAATATCTTGCACACAAGAATAATGAAAACATTATGTATGGAAGACTAGCTGTCAAGTAAAGTAGACGTCCTATCATACCTCTAAAAGATCATTGTTCTACTAGTTTCCTAGCTTCAATAAGATAAAGTGAATTTGAGGTAATAATGGGAGTACTTATACTCTTAGAGTGGTTATATCAATATTTTTCAGGATGATAATTAATATATATATATGTGGGGATGTATAGATTCCTTCTCTGGTTTTGAGAAATTTGAATATCAAGGCAAAATGTTAACTCAAGCATCATACTCATTTAGAACTCATTTTTCATTAGATTCGCAAAGGAATCAGTTAATGATTGTAAAGTTGAACCAAATATAATGTCATCAACATAAATTTGAGAAAACAAAACATTTTTCTTATCATTCTTTATAAAAAGTGTTGTATCTTCATTTCCCTAAACATAATTGTTTTGAAGAAAGAATCATGTAAGTCTATCATACCAGGCTCTTGGGGCTTGTTTATGTCCATATAAAACTTTGATATGTTTAAAAACTTGTTCAGGATGTTGTGAATCTTGAAAACAAGGAGGTTCTTTAAAAAAAACATCATCTTGAACATAACCATTAATGAAAGAACATTTAACATCCATTTGCAAAATTTTTAAATTAATGAATGCTGCAAAGGTAAGTAGAACAAGAATAGATTCAAGTCTAGCTACTAGTGTATAGAAATCTTCGTAGTATATTCCTTATTTTTTATTATAGCCTATAGCAACAAATCTAGCTTTATTTATTACTATGATTCCATTTTAAACACATTTATTTTTGAAGGCCCATTTTACTCCAATAACAGATGTTTCCATAGGTCTTTCAACCATGGTCCAGACATTATTTATTTTGAATTCATTTAGCTAATCTTGCATAACTTTTATCCAATCATCATCACCTAAATATTCATCAATGCTTTTTGGTTCTCATTGGTAAATAAATTCTAGATGTTCTACATCATTTCATAATAAACTTCCAGTCCTTACATGTTGATTTATATGAGCAATGATACTGTCACTGGGATGATTCATTAGAAACATCTGATTTGGGTTTTTTAAAACCTATTCATCAACATAGGTTAGGAAATCTTCTAAGATAAATGCATTAGAAAAAATTTCTTGGACATTTTCTTTATCAGAAAGATCTTATATCAAGGGTTGATAAGTAGTTTTTGAAAACACATCTGAGGATGTAGGTTGAGGTTGTTTAAAAACGAAGGGATTAGTTTCATTGAATTGAACATGTAATGTTTCTTCAATAGTACAATTATTTTTATTGAAAACTCTATACACCTTAGAAGTTTTGTAATTGCCTAAGAACATTCGTCATCAAATATAGGTGTGAAGTTTTTTATATTTAATTTAATATTCAGATTGAATACCTTTCAACCAAAATCCTCAATGTAGGAAAGTCTAGGTTTTCTACCATTCCATAACTCATAAGGAGTTTTATTAAGAAAATGACTAATGAAAACACGATTTATAGTATAAAAAGTAGTACTTATAGATTTAGCTCAAAAATGTTTGTTTACCAAATATTCATTTAACATGGTTCTTGTTATCACTTAAATAATTCCATTTCTTCTTTCAAAAACATCATTTTGTTGAGGAGTTCTTAGTGCTGAGAAGTTATGATTAATTCCTTTTTATTACAAAATGTTTCAAAATAAGAATATTGAATTTCTCCTCCATTATCACAATGAAAATATATCAACGGAATTTTTTCCCATTTTTATCTTGGGATCTAAAGTATTTTAAATAAGAAAATGCTTCTTATTTCTTTGCTAGAAAATAGCCCCGTGTAAATCTAGTGTAATCATCAACTATGAAAAATACATAATATTTTCTCCCAATGCTTCTTGTTTGTGGTTGACCAAAAATATCAATATGTACTAACTGCAATGCATCAATAGTTGAGACTTCATTGATTGAATTAAAACATGATTTATGTTGCATTCCATATTGACCAGGATAAAAAACATTTGAATAATAAAATCTATGAACTGGTGGATCCTCAACTATCCTTTTCTTAGAGAGTATCCATAGGTTTCTAAGGTTAAATTTTCATATCCTTCTATGACATAAAAAATATTGATCTACCCTTGCACTAAGGTAAGGTAGATATTATCCCCTAAGGTCTTCTATGTTTATTGTGTAAACATTATCTTACCTGTGAGCATAAAGAATAAACTCTTCATTGGAATCGTGTAATAAACACTTATAATTCCTAAAATTAACAAGTAAGCTTCATTCTAAAAGTAAATTATGATAATAATATTATTCTTAAGACCATGAAAAAATAAAACATTTAAAATCAATGTTTAAAAAAAATGTTACCTATACAAATAATTTCTCCCAGATCATTATCTCTGAATGTTACATTTCTTTATTTCGTCTTGATACTCTTATCAATGATTTTTTTGATACCAATCATATCTTGGGAATATACACTATCCATGTACCATGTATTGTTGTTGGTTCTTTCTTTACATTCCTGAAAATAAGAGTATAAGACATTCGGAATCCAAACATTATTGGATCTGAAAACATCTGAAAGAAAAATTTTCAGAATCCACATTTTCATAGAAAATAAAGATTTTGTAAAACCTAATGACTTAGTTTTGTTTAAAGAATAAATTTTTACCCAATGTCTTCCACACTGACACTTAGTGTTGAATGGACCACTTTGGGGTACAAAATAATTGTTACTAAAAAATGGTTTTGAATTAGTATAACCTAAACCAGAATTATTCCTTAGATGTTGAATTTGAAAACACTTCTTATAAAAATGTTCCTTAACAAAGGTAATGTGTGACAAACAACTCCTCAAGGAAAATATTTCTGAATACATTATAATAACTAATTTTTCATCCTCATAAACATTAGTTTTCTCACTACAGTTTGTCTCGAAAACATTTTTCATAGAAATTACATTTTCTATATCCTTAGAAAGATTGTCATTCTCATAATTAACTTCTTCAAGGGGTTTTAAAATAAATTAAAAAAACATTCAATCAAGATCATTAAAAAGATCTGATACTTCCATAGTAAAAATGGAAATCCTAGAATTTGACATATCACGATTTTTTCTGGACTTTAGAATTTTCATTCTCAAGGATATTAGAAAACCTAAAAAACTTCTTCATAAGTAGGTAATGTATTTTCTTCTTTAGAAGAATATTCTTCATCTGATGATTCATAATATTTTCTATCTCAATAATTATCATTTAAGGATACATTGTCTATGGATTCAACATTTTGTACCTTGGAAATTAAACAATGGTTTTCAATAGGTAGCTTGGCTAATAGACCAAGATTATTCTGTCAAAAATATTTCTACTCTGAGGATTCTTCAAAAGATTCACCACCACTAGAACTCCAGGTGTCATTGCGTTTCAAAAAATTCGTAGAATTAGCCTTGTAGTATATCATTATATTCCTCACAGAATTATTTTCTTTTCTGACATTTATCTTAAGAAAAAGATAATCTGTCCATATATTCCATTCTCTCTTGCATTTATATCAAGTGAATTATGAGTCTTTCATGTCCTTTATTTCGTTTTTCTTATATATATATTGAAAGTTATTCTGTCCAATAATCTTGTTCATCCTTCGAGCAAGAATATCTAGTTCATTCTCAGAATGTTCACTTTCACTTGTTTCAGATAAAACAGTGACCTTTTTAGATTTAGATCATGTAACTCTCTCAGGAGTCCTGCATTTCATATGATTTGAAGTAGTTTTAAAAGCAACACTTCCATTTCCACTCAACTTCTTATTTAGATCAGCATCTCTTTTCATTCTTGTCTCATGTTGAAGAAGAGTTCAAAAAAGATCATCAAGAGTAATCTATGAGACTTTCCTATTCTCATCAATAGCTGTTCTCTTTGATTCCCACTCATCAGGCATGATATCTATAATCCTGTCCCCAAGAGCTTCATCATCTAAACCTTTTTCACCCATGGATTGTAAACTATTAACCATTGTCATAAACCTCTGTTTTACCTTTAAAACTGATTCTCCATAAGGAAATAGATATCCATTATATTTCTCTCTAAGCATAGCTCTTCTAGTTTCGATAAATTTGGAAGTTCCAAAATGAGTAACATCCAATTTCTTCCAAATACAATTTGCAGCTTCACAAGAATAAATTTTTCTATATATATTCCTAGTAATGGAACACATCAAATTATTACGGAACTTGTTGTTTAAATGATATATTGAGTTTTAATGATTATTAAAAGTTTTATCTTCCTTATCAGGAATATTGTAATCTCTTGTATGCATTACATTGTTTTCCACTGCAGTGTTAACGAAAAAAGTCTCCATACAATCTCTCCATTATTCATAATCATTCCCATAAAATATTGGTGGTCTAGTAGTATTAAGATTGTCAATCGAACCAACATTAATTCCTTCCATCTAAAAGAAAAAAACATTCCTCACAAACATTTTTAGTAATAAATTTTTGTAAACATGGATAAAAATCCTAAGCAAGGCGAAATAAAACAAATGAAACTCGATCAAGAAAACTTATATGTGAATATAAATATTTCAGATACCTCCTCTGAAAGCAATTGTATGACCAAAATAATGATTTAGATGCTCGATATACAAGAGGGGGTGAATTGTATACATTAAAAATTCGTTTGGAACTTTTAATGTTGTTATAAAACATTCTATTTTTTAACAAATTTAAACAAGGTAAATTCACAAGACCTCTTAGTTCTACAAACATGATAGATTCCAAAAAAAATGGTTCCGGAAATGAAACATGAGAGACATTTACAAGGAAAATGATTATACCTTAATGCGTATAGAATATTACTAATCAGAGTACCCAAGTACAAGAAAGTATAAGATAGTTATACTTTCCTTATTAATCAAAATACAATAGAAAACAAACTTGAAACAATACAAGTAACAAGTATGAAATCTGTTAACCCAAAGAGTATGGTATCCAACAACCATGGATAAATGTCCGTAGATTTATACATTCAAGAATTTTTTTCATACCCACACCTGTGTATGCCCTCAATAAGAATATCAGAGTCTATCTTTCTATCCCTACAAGCCCTTGACCTTCAAGGTAGTCATCACCTCTGTCATCTTTATAAAATATGTCCTTGAACTTTAAGGTAGTCGGATCCTCTATCATTCTATCCCTAGAAGCCCTTGAGTGTACACATCTACAATTGGAGTCACACGAAGCAATCTCAACAAGATGTTTAATATGCACAAAGTATGAGAGTCTCTCTTTCTATAAATCACTTTAGTTGCATGTAATCTATAGAGTTGTACAAAAGTGGTTTTGGCTTGTTCAAATGAGCTCATATCTATAGGCATATCTCCAACGGTCGCCTCCCTCCTCCAATGTTCATATTTTTCCTTGAATTACAGAGGGACCTGTACACGTTTCACTCAAACAATAGTTAGTAAGTAATAGAATTCATGAAATTGTTTTATAACTATGACAAGGGTAGGTAAAATATGATTACTCCACCAAATATATTTTTTGGAGTCTAAGTGAAAAACATTAGGAATCTATATTACATGGATATTTGGAGTTTTTTTACATGGAATTCGAAAACATAATTCTATAGACTTCGAAGCCTGAATTCTGAGGAATTTGTGGTCGGAATTCTTAGGAATTTGGGGTCTGAATTCTGAGCAATTCTGAGTTTGAATTATAAGGAATTTGGAGACCGAATTCAATAGAATTTGGATCCTAAATTATAAAAACTTTGGAGTCTGAATTATAAGGAATTAAAATTCTGAATTCCAAGGAATTTGGATTTTTAATTCTAAGGAATTAAGAGTCTTAATTCTAAGGAATTCGGAGTCTAAATTCGAAAAAATTTGGATTCTGAGTTTCATTGAATTTAGAGTATGAATTGCAGAGAATTCGATGTCTGAATTTCGGAGAATTCAGAATCTGAATTTTAGAGAATTTGGAATCTAAATTCAGATCATGAAAATAGAATTATCTATATCTATGTATTTTTAGAATTCCGAGGTTTTAGATGTGAATCCTATTTTCTCACTTAAGAATTAAAAGAGTTAAATGTAGAGATACTAAAATAGGAACAATGAAAAATAGTTAAGGATAAATTTCCTTTGGGAAGGAAAATTTTCCATATTACGTAACATCTATGAGGATAAGAAAATTTCCTTCAAATAGAGTGTTTGTGATTTTCTAAACTAGAGGAATGAAAATTTAATAAGGATACCTTTTTGACTAAACCTAATAAAAATATCGTTAACTGCCAAGAGAACCCCAAGTGGTTCATTATTAAGATATATAACCTTATCTATGTATTTTGTCTGAACCTTATATTTTTGTAAACATTATATAAATTAATAATATAGAAATTTGTTTTAAAAACTCAATTATGTTAATTTTGAAACTATTTAGCATTGTATTTTTTTTAATCCACGAAAACTTTATCAATTAGAATAAAATTTTTTTAACCAACCGTAAAATTTAATATTAACATATATTATTAGTGGAATTCATCATAAGTCTCAATTTGCATTAATTTTGATATTTATAGTTTTATTTATTTTAATATTTTATTAATAAGTTAATTACAACATCATCATTGTGTCATAAATAAATTAAAATATTTAATGCCTAAAAATAATAAATAAAATAAAATTATGTAGGAAAACATTTTAGCTTTCTAATAAATATTTATAGTTGAATTTATATTGTTTGTAACACTATATTAAAAATGGGTTTGTTATTATACATTGAATTTTACTCTTTTAACTCTTATTTAAATAAAATAATAATAAATGCTCTAATCTAATCCAAGTGACAAAAAAGAATCATATTTTATTTCTAAGGATGTTTTGGGTTGAATTAAACATATCCAATGGAATTATTATATGCATTAGGGTAATTAGGATATCATTTTACCATTAATTACCCTATTTACTTTTAACTGTGGTAAATAAGTCAAAAGTTACTATTCACCAAAAATTATATTCGTCTTGTCAAACCTCATTTTACATACTGATATTAACTATGTCTATCAGAATTTTGAAATTCAACTCACAAAAGCTATAAAATAATGTTTTATGCAAATTTGAAAATTCACCTAGTAGGTGGGTAAAAGACGGTAAAAAGTTCAATAAAATTTTTATACATATAAACTTATTTTCAAATGACACCAATGAATTCCATTGTACTTATATAGGTATTATTTATCATTTTTGACCTAAAATAATTGTAAATAAAATAAATAATTATTTAAATAAAAACTCAATAATAACCAATAATGTAGTGTTTTTCAATATTCATAAAAAATTGAATGGTTTCAAAAAAATTTTAAATAATCACAATAAGCTAATTTTGATATTTCGAATCCAAAAATGATGTCCATTTTGAAAAATAAAATTTATAAAATTTTATAAAGTGGGTATTTCTATTCATAACGGGTCATTTGATTAGTCATGGTGTGTTAGAATCTGGAAGTTTTGTACAATGAAAACTATTTCATTATTCAAAGAGAAACGTAGCATGGAAGCATGGGCTCTCACATCTGTAATATTCAAATAAATATTTTCTGAGTTAAACACTATGTAAGTATGAATTTTTGAGGTCAGCTGATAGAAATCATATTTTCATATGCATAAATATGTTTTTAAATGATTTAATTCCTTCCCATTGATCAATTTGATCTTATTTGCATCTTTTTATGACATTTGGTGAGTTTTGAGCATAAATGTGAAAAGTGGTTAATTCTGGACATTAAATAGATTTATGTTACCTCTGTATTTAGGGAATAAATCCAACATTTTTCATCAAAATCACATGATTCCTTTTTTAGGATTAACTATATCTTGTTCTACATATATTTCTTCAGGACCAAAATCCAATTCGAACTCCAACAAGCCAAAACAAATAGGTCAATATGAACACTTATTCTGGCCAGTAGAATGGATATGTCTCCATTCAATGATCAATATCTTGTGCTACTAATCACCAAATGGGATGCTTCTAGAAGGGTCATAAATCCAACATAATGAGGAAGATTCCAATTAAATTTTAAGGAGAACTGATTAAATTAAGGCCTCCCTTCAACCAGTCAAATTTTGATTGGTGGACTAGTGATTGGCAGATAGGAAAATTCATGTCTAATAATTTGTCCATAAGTCATTCCACATGGCTCAAAATGCTTTCAAACATAATGGGTAGATGGATAACTCCTTTCCTCAGATTTTATAAGAAGGTTCCTCGGTCTAATTCGAATAGAGGTAGGGAGAACCGAAGCTGAACTTTTGGTGGACTTATTCTAGAGAGGAAACTTTTGGATCTTTCTTTTCATTCTTTTTTATTTTTAGTTTTTTAATTTATTCATCTCCCCACTTATTCTCAATTACCCTTACCAAGGAGGGTTAAATATTAATATTGATTTGGGAAGGTTAGGATTCCTATTTATTAATTTTTGAGTTCATGCGCTTAATGTTATAAAATGTTTTCTCTATTATGAAGTTCGTTTCAATTGTAAAAACAACTTAAATTATCTTGTACGATTGTATTGGATTTTATATTATGTTATTATTACTACTTTGTTTAATGAAAATTATTTCCCTAACTAGTATATGGACTATATACGATGTTATAGATTAGAACATAGTGGTGAAGTACATGGAGATCGTCAGTATGTGTGAGATTTGAACTGAATACTCAGGATTGTTTGGGATAAACAAGACCTGATTGGGAATTTCCATAATCAATTGAGGGTATTCTATACAACTCTTTCACAAAAGGAAGGATATTAGACCAAACTTATATATTGGTATGTTTTAATCTCAGCAATTTCATTAAACAATGAATTGAGATGAAGAGATTATGAAATATCATTTTAATTGATTTCATAAAAGGGGAATGAATAAATAAGAAATATGATAAAATTTCAATTGGGAAACAAACCCAGAATTGATCGCCGAATCCTTATCACTATTTTTAATCACATTATTTTTCAACTTTTTTAAATATTTTACTTAATTGCATTCTTTTTTTCATTTCATTGCCTTCAAAAACAAAGAATTTCAAAAACAGCCATAACTTAATTCTTTAATTTATAGTGACAATCATGATTGTTGAGTGCTCCTCTCTGGAGACAAACTAGGTTAACTAATATAGTATTTTAACATAGTAAATAATTTCATTTTCCACACCCCATGACAGGAACGTGTCATAACATGGCACCGTTGCTGGGGAGGTAGTGCCACAATCTAATTATAAATATTTAACACTTTCTAAAAAAACATAAAACATATTTTTCCATGATGTTTTCAAATGATCATCTCTTTAATTCATGGAACAATTGCCCACATGTGGAACAAGAACACGAGTTTGGGTATAATATAGTTTAGATGCACAAACATCGAAGTGACATAGAACAACAACACTAAAAAGTAGAACTTTCATTTGAATATGTCCGTGCATTTATGGAGAAACCAGAAACTAAGCATGAATTTGAGGAATCCTATATGGATGAATTGACTACTAAGATAGATGTGGATGATCAAAAAAATATGTATGGCTTCTACACTAAATATGAAGAGCTACTTGATCTACATATTCCTTATAAAGTAGAAGAACCAGAACCATTTAAGGGAGACACCACCAAAGTGGTTGAATTTAATGAAAAGATGAACGAGCATGACTACATACCTCTATCTTGTGAAATTCAACTACAAGAGGCTCCTACAATTAAAGAAGAAATTGAAGCTGAACAAGCTCAGAGAGATAATATTTTCATAGAATCATTTCATTATGATTTTATGAAATCTGAATTGTGTATTACCTCCCCTTGTTATAAATTTTCAGATTTGGCCAACAATTGTATTGTCTTGGTGTATGAGGAAGAAAAAGGAGATACACATAATAAAGAAAATATGGGGCTCCATGAACTAGATGAAAACGTATTGGAGGGAGTTCAAGATGATATCCAAGTGGACTTTATTGAGGAAAAAGAGAAATAATATGATTCCATTAAAAGAGAATAATTTGATTTTGATTCTTCATGCTTTGATTTTATTCAAATTGAATTACACTCTGGTTTTTCTTTTGAATATTATTTTGATGTAGCATACCATGAGGAGCCTCTGAAGAATGAAGAAGAAGTTTTGAAAGTGGAAACCAATAAAGTGGACTCATTATTTGTCCTACCCCAACCATGTAGGTTTGATATCATATTCATAAGGTTGGATTTGTTTTACTAGGTCCATGAAGTCCTAAAAAAAGATGTCCATGATGGAAGGAAGAATTTTTTTTTGGTTCATATTAAAAAAACATCACCCACCATCAGATTGGGGATAACAAACTGAAACTTCCCATCTGGAGGAAGTCAAAACCATGGGCCTACTTTGAGGATGAAACCAAGATCTATCATTTTATTCTCATTCTATTTCTATTCCCTTTAATTTTAATAAATTTATTGTGTTTTATTATTTACCTTTGGTTGTAGGTTTTTATGTGCGTAAAAATTATGAGCTTATCTCAGCATTGCACTACCAATATGTCAGTTTGTACCTCTTTTTATCTATTTCTTGGTTTTTGTGATTCAATTTAATCTATAATTACATGTTTAAATGAATGGAATTCATTGCAGACACTGTATCATTTAATTATGGGGGAGGGATCCTTTGAAGTTTAGTATTTTCAATTATTTGTTTAAACAAATTTGTTTGTTTTCTAATTTTTGTGTGTTTTTAATATTTTTGAGCTAAAAGGAATATAATCACCATTTATGAAACCAATCTCAACAATTAGAATAATTTATCCCATGAAACTGAGCTTAAATGAATGTTGAAAATGACTTTGTTTCAAGATCAAATATTTGGAAATTTCATGAAAAGTACTCTGATTTTTTAATCTCATGCCACAATTCACAATCTTTATATTGGAAATCACTTTATTGTGAGGCTTCTGAACCAAATTTTCATTATATTTTCATTTACCTCACCTCTTGAGAGAAGCATACCATTCATGATTTAACCTGAATTTGATTTATTCAGGTCAAAAATTGATGGTTTAGGTACATGTTTTTTAAATGATTGAGGTGTTTCTTTGGTATTAAAGCCCCTATTTCATATGAGTACTATTTATAATTTCCCACCTTTTATATTTAATCCTTCTATCTCATTGAATCCATGAACAACATATTAGGTCAACCACATTGCAAGCCAATTTTCCCTATCCAACCTGCTCTTGATGTAAAATTGTATAATCTAGTTGAACTTAAGTCTAGGGGAAGCTATCTTTTATTGTGCTACCTCATTTTATGATGCATTGGGTGGAAAATAAAATGTTTAATATATGTTCTTGTTATGGGAAAAAATCTTTTTGTTGACATTTGTGCCTTTTCTGGAGCTTTCATATATGAGAAGTTGTGCCTTTCTGGAGCTTCTAATGAAAAAAAGTTGTGCCTATCCAGAGCGATCAAGAAAAATAATGTTTGAGATAACTGATAAATTTGTTTCTAAAATGATGAATGGTGTATAATTTCACTGATTTTTCATGCTGATGGAGTTTATTTACTACTAATAGGTGTGAGGAGGAGACCGTATTTAAGTAAAAAATAGAATAATGAAATTTTTCTTCAAAAAGTGCCAAGCCCTCCTTTTTTATCCTTAGAATTTGTCACATCTAAATCCTACCACCCTAAAGCCACAGATTAACCAGGAAGTGTCCTCATGATAAACATATATCTTTGACTCATATCAGGTGGATATGTGGGAATTTATCATGCCTATGGTAACCCTTTCATGAATATTGGATGAGAAAGACATTGTTGAAAATTCATATTTGTGTGATGAGAAAAAAATGCATGGTAGGTAAGTGTTTTCTGTTCCTGGGAGAATAAATAAAGAGAAAATATATTTAATTCATTGACTTGAGAACATGGAATAATGGTTGTTGATGAGGCAAGATATGTTTTGTTTCTTGTTGTTAAATTGTTATATCTCATGGATATGTGTTTTAAATTTTCATTAAATTAATAAATATGATTACATGTCCAGGAGTCCAAGTTCTAAGTGTGGGGGAATTGACAGAGCTCATATTTTAATATTTATAAAAATGTATTTATGTGATTTAATCCCTCCCCATTAATAAAGTTCACCTTATTTGAATCATTTTATGAGTTTTGGTGCGTTTTGAGCTTAAATGTGAAAAGTGGTTAATTCTAGACATTAAATAGATATATGTTGGATCTGTATTTCGTGCATAAATCCTACCTTTTTCATCTAATTCACCTGATTCATTTTTTTAGAATTACATAATTCATGTTCTACATATACGCCGTCAGGACCAAAATTTAATTCGAACTGCAACAAGCCAAAACAAATCGGTCAATATGAACACTTATTCTGGCCGGCAGAATGGATATGACTTCATTCAATGATCAATATCTCGGGCTACCAACCACCAAATGGGGTGATTAGAGCTGAGTCATAAATCCATTTGGAAGTGGAAATTTGATATTAAATTTAAAGGATAACTGATTTGATTAAGGCCTCCCTTCTACAGGTCAAATTATTGTTGGTGGAATAATTATTGGCAGACTGGAAAACTCATGTATAATAATTCGGCCATAACTCATTTTACATGACTCAAAATGCTTTCAAACAATGTGGTTAGATGGACAAATCCATTCCTTAGATCTTATAAGAAGGTACCTCAGACTAATTCGAATAGTGGGTGGGAGAACCGAAGCTGAACTTCTAGTGGACAGATTCTAGAAGAGAAACTTTTGGTTCTATCTTTTCTTTCTTTTTTTATTTTTAGTTTTGTAATGTATTCATCTTCCCACATCATCTCAGATACCCTTTCCATTGTGGGTTAAATCATATTATTGATTATGGAAGGTTAGTTTTCCCATTTTTTAATGTTTTAGTTCATTCTCTTAACATTATAAAATGTTTTCTCTATTATGAAGTTGGTTTCAATTGTAATAAAAACTTACATTATCTTGTGCGATTTTATATGATTTTATATTCTATTTTTGTTATTGATTTTTTTAATTAAAATTATATCCCTCACTAGGTTATGGTATATATACTATGGAATAGATTAGAATAAAGTGGTGAAGTACTTAGTGATGGTTAGTACATGTGATATTTGTACAGAATACTCAAGATTGTTTGGGATAAACAAAACCCGATTGGGAATTTACTCAATAAATTGAGGGTATTCGTTAAAAATCATTCACAAAAGGAAGGATATTAGACCAAACTACGATATTGTTAAGTTTTAATCTCACCAACATCATTAAATAAACATGTAAGAGGAAGTGATTGTGAAATCAGATTTTAATCGATTTAATAAAAGAGGAATGAATAAGTAAGAATTATGATAACCTTGAAATTGGAAATCCAACCCCGACTCTATCACCCAATCATTATCACTATTTTTAATCACATTATTTTTCAATTTTTCTTAAATATTTTACCTAATTTATTTCTTTTCTTTCATTTCATTGTCTTCAAAACCAAACAATTTCAAAAACATACAACACTTACTTCTTAAATTTAAAGTGACAACCATGAATTTTGAGCACTCATTTCTAGAGACAACCAATTTTAACCAATATACTATATTTTAACATAGTAAATAATTGCTTTTTCCAAACCCCATGATAGGCAGGTGTCATCTTCAATGTTTTCAGAAGGATGAAATAATAATTTTAAATATATTCTTTTAAGCACTGGAAATTATTCAAAATAATTGAATAACTCCAAAACGGTCATTCGTATGAGAAATTTGAGAACACAATTATGTCCGAAATTGGGTGTTCACCCTAGAATGGGTATAACATTGGATGGCTCCGGACTTTTGGATCCCTTTCTCATGACATAATGTTTTTAAATAATATTTTATATATTATTTATTAAAAATAATTAAATATATCCCAAATGGTGTGATGTATGGGAATGTTGGGCCCACCGATGGGTCCATAATGGGAATTTTACCCTAGAAGAGGTATAAAATTAGTTCACATCAGGAGTTTAGAAGCCTCACTTGAAAAAACAACACTTTTTATTTTAATGAATTATTTATTCCAATTTTTAATTAATAAATCATTAATATATCTCAAACGGTTCTTCGTTTTGGAAATTTAAGACCGTTGTTGGGTCCAGAATAGTGGTCTTACCCTATATTAGGTATAATTTTTTTTTGCATTAGGAGTTTGGTATTATTTATTTTTCATGTTATTAACATATTTTATTAATATAATGATAAAACTATTTTTAATAAATGTTAATGAAAAAGTCATTTTTTGGGGGGGCTTCTTCTTCTTCAATGAGTATTCTTCCATTTATAGCAACTGTAAAAATTCAAATCATTATTATAATGAGTTTTGACCTGATAAAAAATAAATAATGGGTTATTAAGTGAAAATTAACAACTCTGTATTGATAACATGGTTGAATAGTAGTTTGAAATAGGTTATTTAAAGTCTTACATTTAGGAACATGTGTTGATGGGAATTTTCAAAATCCAAACCCTTCGGGGTCCCTTGTTGATTATTTTTGTCGAGTCTAGACAACCTTTAGTCCCCTCTACGCCCATCAGTTGAGTCCATTTGAGCTGATCGGTGGTCCTCCGGCCTCATGCTAGCAGAAGTTACTCCTGTTCACCATGTGACTTTCACGTTGGTTTTTATTTTTTTACATCATTATTTTAATTAATTAATTCAATGATTACCTAAATTCTAAATTATGGAAATAAATTGGTTATGATTAAATTAAATAATGAAACCTAGATCATCTATGAAGAATTCTTCACCAAATTTATGAAGTATAGTTACATGAATTATCATATGATAGGTAAAGAATTATCAAATGATAATTACCCAAAATATTCAATGTTAATTATCAAAATATGATTTATCAATTGATAGAACCCAAATAATAGAAATAAATTCTATTAACAATTATCAAAATATAATTTTGGGATATTATTGACCATACATTTTTTACAAATTATCATATGATAATAGTGAAAATTAATTTAAATATAATTTCAATGTTTTATCTAAGTATTATTGTGTGGTATTATTGAATGATACATTATTAAATGAAATTATTAATGATTAATTATGCCTTGACAGGTAATTATTATGAGGAAGTATTAAATGATAATTTTATGAAATTATTGAAAAGATAAATGTAATTAATTATCAAATGATAATTACATCTATACTTTATTTTGAGAATATAATCTAGTTAAAATAAAGGATAATCGCAAATAATAATCATGATATTGAATGGATAATTGTTTAAAATTATCAAGAAATAATTATTTGGATTATCAAAACATAATCAATTATCAAAATATTTATATATATAGTTAGATATACATTTTTGATAATTACATTAGAAGTTATGGATAATTTTTTTAAATATAAAATTATCAACGTGTAACTTCATGAACCATTGAATGATAATTTCAAACACATTCATTGAAATAAAATGATAATCCATATATTATCCATAAGAGAGAAAATGTTATCACATGTAATATTTTAATTGATAATTTTAAAATTATCCAAAAGAGATAAAATATTATCACATCTAATATTTAAATTGATAATTTGGAAATTATCCAAGAGAGAGAAAATATTAACTCATGTAATATATTAATAGTTAATTTTAAAATTACCCAAGATAGATAAAATATTATCCCATGTAATATTTTAATAGATAATTTGAATATTTTTCCAAGAATGAAAATGTATCATTGAGGGTGTTATTTTAATTCCTTTTGACATAAAATAATTATATTTGTTCTAGGATCCCTTGATGAACATCAATAATATGTGTGTCAACTATTATAATAATACAGTAGTGAGGATATGTATTGAACCACACGTGGTGGTTTATCCTTGCCACTGACATCAATGACCTTGAGGTAGGTGGTTCCATCTCGACTTTCCAAATTGATTATCCTTTTATTTGTTGATTTATTTCAATTGATGATTTAAATTCAATTTCTCAAATCTTCTTTCAAATAAATTGATTAAAACTCAATTCCTGTGAATCTAGATATTTGAAATGGTTTTTGCATGGAAATTTGTAAAACCCCAATTCCATTTAATTGGGTTTGTTAATAGAAGTTGGCTAATTTAAATAGTTTAATTTAAATCATGGATTGGATAAAAATGATTTCATTTTAATTGATGAATTTAATTGTGGAAAGAAATTTTGTAATGGTGGAATTGGTTTTTAATTGATTTCAAACTGGTGAAAATGGCTTAAAATTATTTGATAGAGACCTAGTGGTTTTATCTTGTGAAAAAGGAATGTTTTTTAACAAAACATGTTTTGGTTTTAAATGGAATGAAATTGGCATAGTTGAAATGGATGAATGGGATTTATAATTTTTCTATGAAGTATTAAAATAGTTAATCCTTCTGGTAAGAGTGCTGGCATGCCTTAGGTAGTTATTGAGTTATTTGGATCCACTCTACGCTGCGACAACGTTTTAAAACATACATGCGGCGGGTCACATCACCGATGGGCTGGTGACGAGTCTCCTTTGGCTAGTGTCATAGGGACGTGTGTATAGAGAATTTTTTGAGTTCACATAGAGTGTGTGGAATCATATAGCTAGTTAATACTATCATACCTTTTGGCAGATGACCAAGTTCCTCGCTTGTTTGTTTATATTTGATATTGAAATGTATGCCAATGCTTTTGAAATTCTTTACATGCCAGTTGAACTTAAATAAACCGTTTTATAGAAATGTTTTACATAAACCATTTTTTGATATATTACATCATTGTAAAGCCTATTCTTATTGTATTTGTCCAATATTTTGAAAATTTGTAGCATATTTTGTTTAAATATGCTTTCGAATTTACGAACCTATTTACATTAAAATTGAATGCTTTTATTTGGATAATTTATATTTGGCATCTCTTATGGAATCATTGGTGGTAACCTAGTGGGATTATCTAAAATCCCAAGTAAGTAAATAATTACTGATTTTCATATCTATGTATATTTATGAATTAGATATTTTTTTAGAGGATTAAAATGAGAATAAATCCAATATTAATCATAGAAATCTCTAATATTTTTAAAAGAATATTTTACCGCATTTTGATGGTGAATCATTTTTAAATTTATATTTTGAAAATTTTATAAGGTCTATTTGACAAAATAAAATTAATCTTTATTATTGTGACATTGAAATTTACATTGGATAAATTTTTGGTATTTTTCTAACAATGATCAATTTTTAATGAATAGTGAAAAATACTGCATTTTACTTCAAAACTGATTTTTCATCTAATTTAATTATATAGATAGATTGTCCTTTTATTTTTTTAAGTTTAATTAGAATATATTTTTACCATTTTTTCCAATTTTTTTCATTGTAATTAATTTCACATTCGCATTGGGCATAAACATGTGTCAATCTTTTGATAGAAATTGTTTCTAAAAACCCCGCTATTCGTTTTTAGAACGGAAATTATTTTTAAATTATTTACTACAATTTATGTGTTTGTAATTAGGTAAAATGGAATCCATATTTGGAATCAGAAGGTCCAAATTATTTAATTAAAACTCTTTTGTTTTTGGACATTGTGAATAGTAACGACGATAAATATCTTTAATTATCTTGATTAATTAGTAATCGAGTAGTTATGGGTAATAAAATAATATCATAATATTATAAGATGAAACCAACAGGTGTCCTAATGCTACAGGTTGTATCATGGATGACCATGGGATTCCTTGTTCCTACTTTGGGACCCCATGTAATTACTTTTGTGTGATAGTGACATTTTATCTTTTTATTTTTTAAAGAAAGTTAAATATAACAAAAGTATGTAACACCTTAGTAAAACAATTTTAATTTTATCTAAATAAATGATCTCATAGACTATAAATATTCATTGGAAGGATAAAAAAATTTCCTACATCATGGTAATTTTTTTATAATTTTTAGACATTATATAAATAAATTTATTTATGACACCATGATGATGCAGTGATTACCTCATTAATCAATGATTTAAATAAAATGAAAAGATAATGTAAAATATAAACCATAAAGTTGTCAAAAACCTATTGGATGGGTGTATTTCTAACACATATCACCTTATCATAGAAATATATCATTTTTGGGACCTTTAAAATCCGAAAATCATTTTATAATAAAGAAACATTTCAAGACTTTCCAAGACTGCCCCTCATCCCTCTTATAAAAGGCCCCCACATCTACCACCTTACCCACACCTATAAATCAATTGGCTCTGCCAAACGATTCTCCTTTTATCTCTCCACATCCCTCTCTTCATCCTAGAAGCCTTACTTTTGGCAGAAATCTCTTCAATAAACCCTTTTGGTTCAAACCAAGGGGAGTTAGCCGATTTAAAGGTAATGTCTTCTCTTATATTATTTTGTTTTATTTTTCTTCTATAACCCCCTAAACTCCTTTTATTACTTTATTTGTAACAACATCAGTATCTTCAGTATATACTAGGATGTTTTTATTAGAAGTATTCAAGCTACACTTACACACACCTCCGTCTATTGGTTAAAGAACATACTGTTTCTGTGGGTGGGAAATTACTGCCTCCCCACACGATGATTGTTCAATATTCTTTTAACACCTTCATGGTGGCCATTAAGATGTCACTCTATTTATATATGATATATTTTAGGTGAAGTTTTTCCTTATGATTCTTTAGTTTTCATTTATGGCATACCCTTATGGTATCCATTATGGGTAAACGTGAAATCTTAATTTTAGGAAGTGCGGAATACCGCCCCCTCAAAGTGATTTGATTCATTAATGCCATATATGAGAAGTATAAAGGAAGGAGTATTTTATGTTATATATTATATTATACTGGAATTATAATATAAATTTATATCATTATGATTTCATTCCATTAAATATGAAATATAAATGAAAGTGTCATTCATGCGTACGTACGGCTTACCGTCTCCATGGACGGTGCATTACATTTCATACCTCTAAATGTTGTGTAATATTATAAATGAATGTATATACTTGATATATATGATATATATGATATCTAAATCATGAATATAATTCTGTATATAATGGATATTTTACCACATGATCAACATGTAATTGTAAGAAGTTTATTTTTGACTCAAGTACCAATGATCGACAAAACGACCGTTATTAACTTAAATAATTACATAATGTTCATAACATGGTAATAAGTGATATAAATGGAATAATTAACATGGAAAAGGTTCTTAAGAAATTATAAATTAACTTGAGTTAATTATTCAGGAGATTAAAGAAGGATTGAGTCATGTCGGACACGAGGTAAGGGACTTCGTCTCAATCTCCTTTCATTGAGGAATATTTTGTTTTATGCACAACATTATTTTATAAGGTGTATAAACACCTTTGACGTTTACTTTTATTCAAAATGAATCTTTTTTGTACGAAGCGTTATACTCAATGAAAAAAATAATGTTTTGTATTACGTATGTAGTGACAAAGACTACGCCACCTCCATGACCATTATTTGAGTTTCGGCTTCCTCTACAGGCCATAACCTTTTTTAAAATGAAAAATAAATACCATGTTTTAATTTTCATTTATTTTTGTATTGAAAATGGTTTTGATAATGTTTTTATTATATCAATGTGTTTTTTATATCATTTGATTGAAATGTGTTAATGTTATGTTTCATTTATGCATGTTTTATGTGATAAGATTTTGTTATGGTTCTTAGGAATTTCTTATGAAGATGGGAGGTACTGTGATAAACTAAGGGCGGGTGAGCCCGTGATATCTCTCCAATGCATTGGGTAACTCAAAGGAGTTAAACTCTATGGTTTCTCCAAATAGATTTAGGGAATATATGTTATTGGGTATTTCAAACGTAACCACGAGGGTTACTTCCTACGTAAGAATGTTATGAATGCCTCAAGATACCTTTATGTATTCTGTTTTCTTTGAGTTTTTCATAAACCAAATTATTTCATGAGGTATTTTAAAGTTCTTATATTTTTGGGTAAAGTATGTTTTCAATGATTCTTATGTATACATGTACTAAGGTTTTACTTCCATATTTTTATACCCCTTAATGAGCTTTTTATGCTCATCCCATGTTTTTAAAATGTTTTTCACAGGTCAAGGGAAAAGGTACATGATGTGATGATATTGTCGAGGAAGTGACATGAAAGACTCCATGTTTTATTTTAAATATGTTTCCTTTGACGGGAAAAGTGAATATTTTCTTTTATTTATCCACCTTTTTTATATGTGGAATGTAATGCATGATTTATGATCTAATTCTATAAAACACTAAATTTGAAAATATTCTCAATGTGTATTCTTTAAATAACTCAAGATTAAGGGATGGTTAAGGCTGGGGAATTTTTGTTGGTATCATAGGTTAGTTTAGATAACTATAGTGGTTCAAATTCTATTAAATGATTATCCAAAAATATATTTTTTGGTCAAGTTGAAATGATATAGAATCTGATGATTACCATGTTCCTTCATCTAAGACATATTTGTTCAGAATGGTTTTCTACAGTGGAAATAGGGAAGAAGTTCTAGGAAGGAATACAGAAGGAAATGACCTTCCAAATCATCATAATGAGATGGTCGGAATTGGAACTGAACAGTTTGTTACAGTAATGGCACCGTTGACTCAAACGATAAATGGTGGTGGTATCCATGCACGAGATCAGCCAGATCAACCGTATAAGAACATGTCAGTGGTCGAACATTTCATGAGGCAACATCCCCCATCATTCAAGGGATCATCTGACCCTATGCTAGCTTAAGAGTGGATTAATTCACTGGAGAATATTTTTAAGTTCATGGGGGTGCTTAGCCAATCAAAAGGATAGTCTTGTTGTTTACTTTTTGGAAGGTGAAGTAGATCAGTGGTGGTCGATAGTTAAAAATATCAGGGACGCTGATGAGATTCATGCTCTTGACCGGGATGAATTCAAAGGTATGTTTCTTGAGAAATATTCTCCTATGAATTTTTGACTTAGAATGGAGAAACAATTCTTGGAATTGAGGTAAGAGGATGACTCAGTGGCTACTTATGAAGAAAGGTTCACTCGATTGGCATGGTATGGTCAAAATTTTATCCGAGACCATGATAGTAAAATAAATCATTTATACTAAAGATTAATGCCAAATTATCAAAGGGATTTAGCTTCTCACGAGTTCAAGAGTTATGAAAAGCTTGTTCGATGTGATTAGAATGTGGAAATGGATTTTTCTGATGATCAAGTGTTCTATAACAACCAACAGAAGAAGAGACTGATGTGGGATGAGTAAGGGAAGAATCATTCAAAAAGATCTTATGGTAAGATAACTAAGTTTTATGTTTGTGATAAATGTGGTGAAAATCATGCTGGGGAATGTCATTTGGATTCTAGAAAGTTCTACTGATGTGGTAATATGGGAAATAAGGATCGTGATTGCACTAAAAAAGATCTGTGTGATGGTAAGACCAAATTTGATTTACAGTTAGTGAAATGTTTCAAGTGCAACGAGATGGGTCATTATGAAAACGAGTGTTTGACAAAGTGATAAAATGATGGGAAGAAGTCAGAATATAGGCAGAAAGGTGTGGTGAAATCCTTTGCAACTACTTCAGCAGATGTTGGGTCATCAAATGAAGTGCTATTATCTACTTTGATTGTTTTTTCAGATTATGCCAATTTGTTGTTTGACTCAGGGTCTACACATTATTTCATCTTCGAAAAAATTTCTAGTAAATTGGTAATCCCATCTCAAGAAATGACTCATGAACTTGTTGTAAAAATACATGGGGGAAATGTTTAGGCAAAAATAATTTATTAGAATCTTCCTATCCTAATCCGTGGAAATAACCTACTTAAAAACCTTATTGTTTTACCTCTAGTAGAGTTTGATGTTATCCTGGGTATGGATTGGCTCTCTGTTTACTATGCTAAGATTGATTTTAGAGTTAAAGAAGTTTCTTTTTAGAATGAAATTCATTTTTTGTACAATAATGAACCCTTACTATTGATAACATATCAAGAGGGTGAGAAACTTGTAAAAGGTGGAAATGAATGTAACCTTTCACATATTTTTGAAAACAAAGGAACTGTTCAGATTAATGATGTGCCAGTGGTAAATGAGTATCCTGATGTTTTTCTTGATGAGTTACTTGGAATAATACCAGATCATGAAGTTGAATTTACTATTGAATTAGTTCTCGATTCTAAGAAAATTTCAAAACCCCCTTATCGAATGGCTCAAATTGAAATTTTCAAGTTGAAGGAGAAATTGCAAGATTTATTAGTGAAAGGTTTCATTCGGCCTAGCACATCACCATGGGGTGCTCCTGTATTATTTTTTAAAAAGAAATATTGTTCAAGGAAACGTTGCATTGATTATAGATCCATGAATAACAACATTGTTAAGAACAAATATCATTTGCCTCATATCAATGATTTGTTTGATTATCTCTAGGGAGCTCAGTATTTTTCAAAGATTGACCTGAGATCGGGGTACCATCCGTTGAAGGTAAAGGAAGAAGATATTCTAAAGACTGTTTTTCCTACAAGATATGGCCTTCATGAATTTTTATTAATGCCTTTTGGGTTAACCAATGCACCTACTGTATTCATGGACCTTATGAATAGAATTTTCCATGAGATATTGGATAAGTTTGTTGTTGTTTTCATTGATGATATTTTGGGGTTTTCTAGTAGTAAATATGAGCATGAAATTCATTTAAGGGTTATTTTGAAATCCTTAAATGAAATGAAATTTTATGGGAAATTCAGAATGTGTGAGTTTTGGTTGCAAAAAATTTCTTTCCTTGGTCACGTTGTTTGTAAAGATAGAATAACAATTGATCCTGAAAAAACAAAGGTTGTTGAAGAATGGCCAAGACCCACAAATGTAACCGATATTCGTAGTTATCTTGGTTTGGCAGGCTATTACTGAAGTTTTGTTAAAAAAATTCACGGTTATCTAGTATATTGACTAAGCTAACTCGGATGTGTGTTATGTTTATCTGGACAAAAGAATTTGATGATTGTTTTCCGGAGTTGAAAAGAAGATTGGTGAATGTTCCAGTTTTGGAACTACTTTCCAGGAATGGTGATTGTGTTATCTACAGTGATGCTTCATTTAAAGGACTTGGGTGAATCCTAATGCAGAATTATCAGGTAATTTCTTATGCTTCACGTCAGTTGAAAACTCATGAGGTAAATTACCCTACACATGATTTAGAAATAACTGTTGTTGTTTTCACTTTAAAAATTTGAGGGCATCATTATTATGGTTTAATGTATGAAATATATACTAATCACAAAAGTTAAATGTATATATTCACTCAAAAATAATTGAACATGAGACACATGAGATGGCTAGAATTAATCAAGGATTATGATTGTAGAATTTATGACCATCCTGGAAAATCAAATAAAGTGGATGATGCTTTGATTCAAAAAAGTAATGATTCATTGACCATGTTACGTCTGGAACATGATCCTTTGGTTAAGGATTTGATAAACTTTGCAATAGAAGTTGTTGGTGCAGGATGTTCGTCTATTTTGTTTCAGGTATCAGTGAGATCATCTCTATCAGATAGAATTAAGATACCATAGAAGCAAGATAGTGAGTTGCAGAAATAGGTAGAGCTGGTTCATAAGTGTATGTTACCGGAATTAAACATTAAAAATGATTGTGTTTTGAGATTTTGGAAGAGGTTTTGTGTGGATTGTGATTCATAGTTGAAGAGAGAGTTGTCATGTGAAGCTCATAGTTCTCCATTTTCAGTTCATCCTAGAAGTACTAAGATGTATAGAGATCATGAAGAGTATTACTGGTAGGATGAAATGAAAAGAGATACTACTGATTTTACTGTGAAGTATTTGACTTTTCAATTGGTTAAACAAGAGCCGTAGTTACTGAAAGGGATGCTTCATCATTTACCAATACCAGAGTGGAAATGGGAGAATATATCCATGAACTTCGTTGTGGGATTTCCAAAGACACCTCGAGGTAATAATGATAAATGGGTTATTGTTGATCGCTTGACTAAATCCTCTCATTTCCTTACTATACGAGATAATTTTTCCCTAGATCGACATTCTCGTTTGTATGTGAAAAAGATAGTCAGGTTACATGGAGTTCCCCTCTCCATTGGATCTTTTATGATCCCAGGTTTACTTCTAACTTTTGTAAAGGCCTTCAGAAGTCATTGGGCCCTGAATTAAGTTTTATTATAACTTTTCATCCTCAATCAGATGGCACTAATTGAAATTCAAGCTATAGACATGGTTTGAAACCATGGCTATAGGTCCTCAAACCGTGGCTATGTTTGGCGTGGCTATAGGCCTAGACTTATAGCCACGGTTCTGAACCATGGCTCTAGGTCTACAGCCACATTTCAAACCGTGGCTTTAGGTATACATCCATTGTTCAAACCATGGTGATATCTCTATAGCCATGGTTTAAAACTGTGGATATACTAGAGGAGGGATACAGTTTATTTCCATGGTTAGAAACCGTGTCATTAAACATTTAGCTACGATTTGTAACCGTGGAAATAGACATATATGCACATTTAAAAACCATATCTATAGGGTCTGGAAACCATTAAAAAAATCCCCCACCCCCCTGCATACCCACCCTGCAGTAGACCACCCTCCTGTAGACCCCTCCCTCTTGGACAATAGACACCCTCCCAGACAGACCCTAGACACCCCCCAGGCAGACCCTAGACACCACCCCAGACACACCCTATACACCCCCCAAACAGACCTGGACCCCCCCCCCCCCCAGAGAGACCCAAAACACCCCTCTGACCCTAGACACACCCCCCCCCCCCCCCCCCAGACAGACCCTGGACACCCCCGAGATAGACCGAGGACACCCCACCCCCCCAAGACCCTGGACACCCCCCAGACCCTGGACAGATCCCCTGGACAGCCCAGACCTCCACTCCCCTAGACAGCCTCCCCACCCTACTGGATAGACCCTGGAACCCCCCCCCCCCCCCCCAGAACCTAGACACCCCCCAGGCCCCCACTCCCCTGGAAAGACCCCCCTCCCACCCTCCTAGACTGACCCTGGACTCCCCCCCCCAACATACACACCCCCAAGACCCTGGACAGATCCCCCTGGACACCCCCTAGAACCTGGACACCCCACCCCTTGCACCCATTTCCAGTTACCCACTCCCCCTACCAGTCCCCCCAACAGTTTCCTCCCCTGCTAATTCCCCCCCCCCCTCCCCCCTGCCAGTCCTACCCCTCCCCCCCAGAACCTAGACACCCCACCCCTTGATCCCCCTTTCCAGTTACCCACACCAATACCAGTCCCTCCCCCTGCTGGTTTCCCCCCTCCCCCTGCTAGTTCCCCCTACCAGTCCTGCCCCCCAAACCTAGACACCCCCCCCCCCCCCCGACACTGGACACGCCCCAGAACATGGACACCCCACCCCTTGCACCCCCCTGCCAGTTACCCCCCATCCACCCTACCAGAACCCCATACCAGTACCCCTACAAATCCCCCCCTCCCCCTGCCAGTCCTGCCCCCCTGAACCAGGACACCCCACCCATTGCACCCCCCATGCCAGTTACCCCCCTCCCCTACCAGTCCCCTCCCTCCTGCTAGTTTCCCCCCTCCCCCTGCTAGTCCCCCCTGCCAGACCTGCCCCCCCCCCAAAAAAACCTAGACATTCCCAGACCCCCTGGGCAAACCCCCCAAATTGACCCTCGACAGACCCCGTAGGACAGACCCCCCCCCCCCCCAGACCCTGGACACCCCCTCCCAAACCAGGACACCTGCCCCCAGACCCTGGAAAGATCCCCATGGACCCCCCCCCCCCCCCCTTAGAACCTGGAAAACCCACTCCTTACACCCCATTCCAGTTACCCCCTCCCCCTACTAGTCTTTCGAGAGACCAACCCAACAGAAAAGCAGATTTATGCATTGAAAAACCAAAAGAAGCCCTAGATGACATCAAGGAAAATAGAAACTCTGTTAACAGTAAAATGGTCAGATTTGGGTAACTCGATTGAGGAAAATAAACAGAAGTATGGGAAATTAGAGGAACAGATAGAATTGTTTCATGCTGACCATGAAAAGATTCATTCTCAGTTCGAGTGTCTAAAAAAATAGGAGAATGTGAAACTGGTTTCAGACAGTTTAGTGGTAGTTGAGATGGACAATTCTGGTTTGTGTGGAAGCTATCCGAGAGTATATGCAAAAATATCAGTGAAGTAGAAGCCTAAGGTGGATTCACCAGCATGTGTTCCTTCATATTTTAAAATTGACGGCGAGTCTCCTACTAGTGCGACTCATCATGGATCGGTCAAGTGGTGTGATGAACTGATATTTAAGAATTCTCATGAGAATCTTGCACAAAGAAATGCTGGAATGCCTTCGATATCTGAATTTAAAGATGAATGTTGTTCCATAGTAGAACATTTTAATCAATATAATGTATTTGAAGAAAAAAAGTTGGACAAAAATGGGGAGGAAGGAAATGGTGAAGTGAAGGAGTGGGTGAATGAGCCGAAAGTAATACATGATGTTCCTTCTATAGTTAAAGAAGTTTTGAATTTAATCTCGATAATTATGGATGATGCATGTGAAGGTTCTGCCCATTCACATTCTAAGCCAGGGTGTTATGTAGACAAGAGAAAGAGATCTAAGGGCACCTTTTCTAGTAAAGGTTTTGATTCTCCATCCAGGGAGTTGGATAATAATAATAAGAGGAAACAAGGTGAAGATTCAAGCCAGAATCTATTTGAAGACATAGCTGCTAACATGTACTAGTCCTCATGTGGTGAGAAGTATGGTTGTTTAATGGGATGGGTGAAACCTGACATGGACTGGGCCTGGGATAAAAAAATTGTGCCTGGTATGGTTTGCATGTGGACCGGCCGAGCCGACTGGTCCACTTAGCCTGCAATATTTTTTGGGATTGTCTGTACTTTCTCATTTGGAAATCTGATTTTTTATAATCCTAATCCATTCTGTTAATGTGGGCCCACACTACTTCCAATTATTGGCTCCACATGTATTCTTACCTGGTCTTTTACTGGTCTACTGAACTTTTCTTCTCTATGTAGTGTTGACAAGAAGGGTGATTACATGGGCCTATTGCTGATTAGAAATGAAGACTTAGCATGAATGATTGGGAGATTTTTAATTGGTGTTGGTGATAGTCTTCTTCATTGAAATAAAGCATGTACAAAAAGAAGAAATTTTCATTTGTATGTTTTTCCAATATTTGCGGGGCCTAGTTTAGTGATTTGGTGGTGATTTTGGTTCTTGTGTTGTGCTTGGGTTGCTGTTATGGTGTATATTGTTTCTCTGATCTGTTCATTTACTAGCTGTTTGTACTTATGATATAAATACATCATTATGTGTCAGGTTTTGTAAACATTGAATTTTTTTAGTTTACCTAAAAACCCATTTAAAGAGAATGCAACAGGGAATTCATCTAATAGATTCTGGGTGTTGGAAATTTTGTACGTCCATCCTTACTTGTCCATCCAAGCAGGTACCCAACTCTAACCTCACAAAAATGCTGAACCCACACTAGGTAAGAGGGATAAAGTATCTCCACCTTCTCACATAAAAAGCAATGATTACAGCTTAAGCACTGCAACTAAGCAAAGTGTTGATCATTTTCATAAAGCTGTGGTTGAACCCAGTTGCTTAGATATGATTTCTGGATAGAACCAAAAACCCTCCCTACTGACTTCTACTACTACTCAAGAGATAATAAATCGGACCAGCAATCAGACAAATGGCTTAGGTTCCCTTCCCTCTATTCAAACAATGACACAATAAAATATCACCATGGTTAATTCCAGTACTAAAGCCTTAGAATATTTTAAATCTGTAAATTATAACACACCTGCGGTGCAAGTTCCTCTAAAAATGCAGGATAACAGTGACTCTGGTGATCAGAAACAGTGTCCCATATATGCTTTGGACACTATCTAGGCACCCTTTGTAACAGCTTCTTCTGATGTGGAAGTAATTCTAGGTACGCTTCTTCCCACTTTTCCTCATTCAGCTTCTAAAGATGTAGGAAAAGACTGTAATGATCTCTTGATTCCATGTAATTTTACCTCTATGGAATCAACTGTAAATACTTCTCACCCTAATCACATTAAATCTGTCAACAGTCCAAATGATATGGAGACCACTGGTTGTCCTATAAATTTCGGGATTCCTAATATTAGTCCAATTTCTATTCAGGCTAAGACACAAACCAAACATACTAACACTGATAAACTAGATGCCATAACACCAGAACTTGTAAAACATACAAAAGCTCTCCCTCGGTACAGGGCCCCTTTCTTAGGCAGGCACTTCCTAAATCCACCGGGCATAGGAACCTTACATCAGTTCTGGACAATGTCAAACAGCAGGATATTGATTCTTCAAAGTACCCAGGTACTCCTACTCCACATTCTATTAATTTACCTTTTTATGGTGTTCAATATGTAGATAATAAGAACTGTTATGAACAGCCTGGAATTCTGTTTAATACACAAAACACCACTTCTTTGATGCTATGTAATACAAACAGAACAGGCTCAATTATGAATGCTTCATGAAATGAAACTACAAAGAAGAACCTTGTCACTACAAAAAACGTATAGGAAAAGACCACTAACAATAACAATGATCAAAACATTAGAAGCCATCCTAGAAATAAATGCTCTGGAAAGAGGGAAAAAGGGATTTCTAACTCAAAAAACACGTTTAAATGAAGATTCTTTTTTGGAATTGTCAGGGTATTTCCAACTCTGACGTGTTCAATGTTCTAAAAATAATTTTTAACACTCACCATCCCATGTTATTTGCTATTACTAAACCAAAAATTTCTTATTCTCCTAAATAATCTCACTTGTGTGAACACAATTATATCTTTACTGGAGCAATATCAAATACCTACAATGTTGAATCATTATGGATTTTTTCGCACTCTTACAAAATGTTATCACCTTTAATTTTTTTGATTGAATCTTTACATTAAATTTTAATACTGATGTCATACACCTATTTTTCTCTTTTTTCTATGAAAAAAATAGATCCTAAGAAAGGAAAACTCTTTGGAATGACCATTTTTACCTAAGAATTAATATTAATGAACCTTGTTTTATTCATGGAGACTTTAATCCCATTCTCAACTCAAGTGAGAAAATTAGACCTTCTCATGCCACTATTTCCAGAAGATAATTTAATGCCTTGATTTAATACAAAAATCGCATTGAAATTAATCTCACTGGTGAAAAATACACTTGGTACGGAAAACAATACAATAGAGTGGTCGCTTCCAAATTATATAGAGCCCTGAAGAATGTACATGCTTTAGAAAGAGGTTAAGAATGCCTTTTTTTCTCTAAATCATGATAGTGTGGCTGGTCCTGATGGGTTTGCAAATTAATTATTTATGTTCTATTGGGACACAGTTCATGATGAGATCCTTAACTCTATGAGGAAGTTCTATAACCATGCCTTAATGCCCTATGGAATCATCTCCAATTTTATTGCCCTAAATCCCAAAGATGGAAAATGATGTGGATGTAATGGATTTCAGACCTATTGATATTGGGAATACCTTTCCGAAAATCATTAGCAAAATTATTGCAGGTGGGGCTGTTTTGAAGGTGGAAGAGGGCTGGAACTGGTGGATGGGGCTGTTTTGCAGGTGGCAGAGGGCTGGCATGAGTGTTTTGCAGGAGGCTAGAAGGTGGTGGCTAGTGTGGTGGCTGGTAAGAGCTAGATTAGAGGTTTCTGGGGGCTGGTGCGGGCTTGAATATAGGTGGAAGGGTACTGGAGCTGGTCCAAATCACGGCGTGACCGCGGCATGACCACGGCGTGACTGCGGCTTGTCTGTGGCGTGACCGCAGTGTGTTGGTCCGGTCCAGCGACATCTGCGGGATAGAATCCTCCGGCTACGAGCTATGGGAATGAGAGGAGGTGAGGAAACATTCTGGTCGTCACCCCACCAATAGTAATTGTGATTATTCAGTCTAAACATTGATTACAAGACTCATGGAATACTATCACTACAAACCGCCGCAAGGTGTCGTCTTGGAGCAGGGAAAAATCATGGCGTGACGGCGGCGTGACCACAGCGTGACCGCGGCGTGTTGGCATGGTCCAGTGACATCCGTGGGGCAGCATCTTCCGGCCCAGAGCAAAGGGAGAAGGTGGAGGTGGGGAAACATTCAGGTCGTTGCCCCGCCGACAGAAATTATGAATAGTTAGTTTCAACATTGATAAAAAACTATTTGAATATTATCACTGTGAACTATCGCGGGGGGTTATCCTCGAGCAGGGCCAAATCATGAAGAGACTGCGGCATGACTGTGGCCTCACTGCGGCATGACTGCGGCGTCAGCTCGACGTCACCGCAGTGTGACCGCGTCGTGACCGCGGCATGACCGCGGAGTGACCACGGTGTGTTGGACCGGTCCAGCGAAATCTGCGGGGCAGAATCTTCCGGCCAAGAGCGAGAGTACATGGGGAAACATTCTTGTTGTCGCCCCACTAGCATAAATTTTTATTATTTAGTCTCAACATTGATCACAAGACTCATGGAATACTATCACTACGAACCCCCGCAGGGTGTCTTCCTGGAGCAGGGCCAAATTACGGTGTGGCCGCAGTGTGTTGGCCCGGTCCAGCGACATCCGCGAGGCCGCATATTTCTGCCAGGAGTGAAGGGAGTGGAAGGAGGTGGGGAAAATAAACTCTAGATGTTTCTTAGACAGGTCATTCTCTACAAACCAAAAATAATGAATGAGATTTTTCCCTTTAAGAATCTTCTGATCGACCTAAAATATTTCCAATAATGTTGATGCAAATAGTAAGAAAAGAAGGATTTTAAAAAGGCAGATGCAATATAATAATCTAAATCCATTGGGAAGAAAACTGAGAGTCTCTCCTAGAGTGAACAATTAGGTTCCACTAGTAGAGGAAACATGGTTAATTGTTGAACAAACAAGAATATTTTGACAAAGAAAAAGCCAAATCCACCACTTCATGAAACTAGAGAAAGAATCAATGAGAACTGATTGAGGGAAAACATCTGAAAAATACTGAAACATTCTGGTTAACCTGAATACTAGTGATCGATCTTGAAATAAGTGATTTCAAAATTGATGCATGTCGAACCCCATGAAAAAAGACATAGAAGAAGAAGGTAAATGAGACTTCAAGGTACCATATAATAGATAATGTGTAGAAAATCTTAGAGGAATAACCCATGGGATCTGGAAAATCACAGGTTACATAAAATGTAATCTGACATTACTATTACTATGGGACCCCTGGGCTGTGGAACTGGGATATTGGTTGGATTTAAATATCACATGCCATGTGACATGGTCACACAACAAGTGACCCATCTTAAAAGTCTAACAGCACATAAAGAGTGTCTTGGTTCAATGAATTGTTTTAATAAAAAGAGGGAAACCCCCTATAGGGATATAAAAATGGTCAAGTATGATGTGTGCATTATGACTAACAACGACATCAAGATTAAGGAAAACATCAATGAAATAATGTTAAGCAAGGTATGCCACTGTGAGTTTTCATAGACAGTGCACCTCCATTGGAGGGGTTTTATTACAAAACCATTACTAATTTATCAAACGAAACAATTATCGTAACTAACACTTATTCAAGAATTGCAATTTTATATAAACAGGCCGAATTAAGAAGGAATCTAAATGAAATTTAAAACATTATTGAATTAAAGAGGCAATGAGAAGGACCCTACCTCAACCTCAAGGGGTGTTTTCTTTTGATGACGAAAACTCGAATATTCCTTTTTTGTCTTGCATGCATATGAAACTTAACATATATATAAGGACACCTAGCCCCTATGTACATATTTTCATGGCCAAATAAACACAATGGGGTCCTTAGATATATATATTTATACTTTCATAAACCCCTTTACACTTACACATGTATGCATTTTTCATATCCATATATAAGGACACCTAGCCCCAATATATATATTCATACTTCCAGGAATGAATATATATAAAGGGGTAACATATATATTTATATGCCTACCTATGCATACACATGTAAGCCTTTGTCAACGGTGACTCGAATCCACCTCAACGAAATCCAAAATGCACTACAAATATATAAGGAACCCAAAAATCACAAATTCCCTAATTAAAATTAGGCCACAGAATAAAAAAAGAATAATCCTTACCCAAGTCCAATGTTGAACTCATTGTCAACGACAGTGGTGGATAGAACCGAACTCAGCATAAGAAACCACCTTTAAGAAAATAGTGGAAAAAAGGGGATATAATGACTTCTTAAATATATGTGTTCAGTGTGTCATATGTACATGATAAATGATACATGAATCGAAAACCAACAATGACCAAATAATATTCAGATTGATATATACATTCCAATACTAAATAACATGATCATTAATAAACCTCGTTATTTTACAAACATAACCATCAATTGCCTATTCAAAAATCAAGAATCACCAAAATATGGGAATAAAGTAAACTTCCATCATCACTTAAATGCAAAAAATAGATATTAGACATTGTTCGTAACCTAGAAAATCCATTCCTTGAATAAGAGTTCACTGTTTTTCTTTTCAACAATAATACAATAAATCTTTTGTAAATTTCTTTCACAATATCATTGTTACAATAGAACGTTCAATAAAAAGGTAGTTTAAAATACATGTATATTTATGGCTATTATAATCCCCTAGAGTGATATTATTGGGAAATGAGCAACATGGTAATCCTATGGTGATAACAGCGGAATGATTCAATTATTTATCTCCTAAGTTTTAAAAAATAAAAAATTGGTCTCCTGTTTTCATCAAATTCCCTTGCCATTACAACGACCTATAATTGACACAAAATACATGCTCTCATAAATACTTGGCCAACCAAAAAAGCTCCTTGCATTCACTAAGCTTACATTTGCACTAATCAACCCTTATAATAATTTTTTAGAAAATAGTTTCCATACACAATTAAAAATACAATTACTCACCCAATTATCAAGGGCACATCCCACCCAAAAAATGCTTCTCCATTTCCTGCAAACATACATGAGATGCTCACCACTAACTGTATTAAATTAACAAAAATCACAACATGCTTGTTAGTGATACATTTTAATCAAAAAAATGACCAAAATTCATATCATAATTCATTATGTAAACATTTCTCAACCAAACTTGTCATGTTCAATAACTACACATTTTCGAATGCAGTCTCCCCCATTCCTATTTTGTAAAGCTAACACACCATTGCTGTCAAAAATATTCTACCGAATTGGTAGTAGTTTTTCATTAACTACATTAAAATCAAAACGACCGACAAGCAATTGGGAAAACCTATAACAAACTATTATCATAAAAAAATCGAAAACAAAGTAGAAACACAAACCTGTATGTTTGTTTATGTTTCCAAAAACAGTATGATTCGATCATCAATAGGTTCATGAGTTGATGTCCAGATTTTTTCATGCACAGAAAACACAATAAAAATTCTATTAAATAGTAAAATAACTAAAGGAAATAAAATAAAAGAAAAGGGAAAAGAATTATTAGGTTTCGAACCCCAAACAGGGGCGTTTGTTAACCTTTCCACAGCTGCACACCTCCACCCTCCCCCTTCCCCTGCCCCCTGCGCCCCTCCACCCTACCTCTCTACCCCCCTCCATTCTGCACCCTTCCCCCTACCCCCTACCCCCTCCACCCAGCACCCTAGCCTGCACAGCCCACCCTACACCCCCCTATACACCCTGTCCCCTTCCCCCCTCCACCCTACCTCACTTCACCCCTCCACCCTGCACCATGTCCCCTTCCCCCTACCCCCCCCCCCCCCCTCCACACAACCCCCTAGCCAGCACAACCCCTACTACACCCCCCTGCACCCTGCAACCTGCCCCATGCCCCCTGCCCCTGCCCCATGCCCCCCCTCCACCATGCCCCCTCCACCCAGCCCCCTATCCCCTAGCCTACACAGCCCCCCTACACCCCCCTCCATCCATTCCTAGTTGCTAAATAATGTTTTTGTATTATGTACAACTGTTTTATGAACCTAATTTTCCTATGTTACTAAAAATTTAGATCCGTGCACGTATTATTATGTTATTTATCTTAAAAATTCTGTAATAGACATGTACAAATAGTTTGGTTTTCTATATAATGACATCCAAATGCACCTTTACAAGCTTTTACATGAAAATTATAACAAATACCACTATAATCACAATACATTATTGAGTAAATATCATTGTATACATTAAAATTATAACACCTAATGAATATATAACTTTCTAAATATATTGGAACTCTTCTTCTATTGTGAGTTCTTATGGCTTAGTCATGTTAAAGTGGCATGAAAGATTGGTAGTCTGTATTCTTCATCTATTCATGCCCATCCTTTTGATGATCCTATTGATATGCTCCTTCTGGGTTATTACTAAATCTACATTCTTATTATCTATTTCTATACATATCACAATGAGCTACAGGTTCCCTTCATCGGACGATCGTGTTGTCGAGGTTTGTTTGCATCAGACGCCTCATGTTCAGCAATAGAACACTCGACCATAACTCATTTGACGGGGTTCACACCCCCAGGTAGCTGCCCAAATTGTTTTTCAGGAAGGAAAAAACAAAAGAGGGAGTGTGAAGGACAATATTTCCATTTAAAAAACAAGGAGATCTAAACAGGGTATTATGAGTTTTTTGTTTTGGAGGAAAGTATTGCTCTCAAGGGATGATAATGATATCGAGAGATGAGGTGGTCCAGCAACTCAAGAAGCATCAAGAGACTCTCATCATGATCCAACAATTCCAGCTAGACCATGAACTCGTGATGACTTCCAGAATGACAGTTTGGGAATTCTTCTAAGGTGTAGGATGTCGCCGAGAGCTGATGCCACAACTCGAGACAAATTTCTAGGCAATATTCTTGGACAGAAATATTCTTTTGGGCCACAGGTGCAACCTGAAGATCTCCTAGAGCCACCTCCACTGCCTCACTCTTTCTCACTTCCCGTAGTACATTCCGGGATGTCTAGTGATTTAGAGGTGCAGAAGCGTGTTGCACTGACATTGTATTATTTGGTGACAATGGTAGATTCAATTACGCCGGATACGACAATTCAGTACATGGTTGATGACTGAGATGCACCCCTTAGGAATTTAGGAATTTTGTGACGGAGGAAGGATTTTGGTTCTAGCTCTATAGAGAAGGACCACATCATATTTGCGACCATGAAGGATGATGAATATGGGAGATTGCTTGGAACCAAGTGCGTGGAAGATGTTTTTTCAAGGACTTCAACAATAGAGTCCTCCATTAGCAGTGCTGGGCATCTAGCTGATGTTTGGTACTGCTCAACTCATATGCCTACGGAGAAGAATTTGGATGATCTCCTGACTCGTTTGCCTACAGGACATATTTCACCAGTCTTGAGGACAAGACTACTTTTCAAGGTGGTGCTAGTGATAAACACATAACTATAGGAGAGTCAGGGTAAAAACGTCATTATTGTCGAGGAATATTATTTGTTAGAATGTGGTTAGTATTTTTCTTGGGTGGGACTACGTGAAGGAAGGGGGACCTATTATAAATATTTAGTAAGGGTGTGAGATGTGACATAGAGAATTAACCTGGAATCAGCTTCTGCTTGGATCGACTTTCTGGCTGGGGTGAGGAGCATGTTCCCTATCGAAGTTTCCTCTTAATTCTTCTTCCACTCCATTGTAGTTATCTGATTCTTTTCAAAGATATATATACAAGCATTCTTCTACTCTTATCACACTCTTTCACTTTTCTTTCAGTATTTTCTTTCCCTGTTTTAGTATTTTAGGCTTTAAATAATCCCTTAGACTCTTATCTATCTTCCATGTGGTTAAACCCTAGTTTCCACTATCTAGTTAGAGCATGTGATATAAATTGTATTTGATAGTACGAATGACAAGCTATCAGAAATCTGGCATCATTTCCAGGGAAGGTCTGGTGCTGAGTGTCTAGGGTAAAAAAACAAATAAAAAATCACTGCTGTTTTTGGGACTGAAATTCTTAAAACTACCTTTAAGAATTGTTTCTATCTAATATAGTTGCATTTACATCTATTTCCCTGTGTGAATTTTCTATTTTAGAATATTTTTTCCTTTCAATAATTTCTTTTTAATTTTTTAAATATGCATAGAATAACTAGTCAGAGACATAGTCACCATAGGATCTTGATCACCAATTTCATTATAGGGTAGCAATGAAAGCTTTAATGATTCATTATATAGATTTAATGAATTTATTATTCAATATCCAGACCACAGTTTTTTCTTGAGAGTCTTGTTACATTCCTTTTTGATGGATTAAATTATGACGAGAAACATGATTTGAAAAAATTCAATCAAGGGATTCATTCTTATCAAAATGATGAGAAGTTATGGAAATATTATGTTGATCTAGCTAGAAAAGATAGGAATAACTCCCAACTTTTTAATGATAAAATCTCATTTTGGATTTTTTGAATGAACAATTGTTAGAGATGGTGATTAGTGGAAGGCACACATTCTATGAACTTATCAAAGCTGAAATATCTGAATTTGTGGAAAGAACTATGAACTTTAAGTAGATTTTTGAAACAATGATAAAATGTATAACACTTTTAAGAGTTTAAGAGATAAAATATTTCAATAGAATCAAACTAAAATTCAAGATTTACAAAATCAAGGAGGCATAATTGATCAAAATATTGAATTTGAAGAGGTTCAGATAAGAGATCTTTCTTTGGAAGACAAACCCACCTCCAAAATCTGAAAATGAGTTAGATAATAAAATGTTTGTAGAGTTTGTCTCGATAAAAGATTAAATGGAAATATTCGGTCATTTCTCAATAAAAACATTATATTTTCCACTGATTTGGGAACCAGGTTAGCTGAATTAGTTTTTGAAGAAGATATAAAAGTGGAAAAGGTTTTTAAATTCATTTTATATGCCCATAAATCTTTTCAAACTGAACTTGAAAACCCTCTTCCTATATTGCTTTTCAAAACTCAGACACTTTCACATTTGTTATTGAAAACTCAAGGGTGAATATTGTGGAAGCCTCAAGAGGGTATGGAAATCATCAGTTATTGAAAAATTCCAGAACTGGACAACATCCTTTCCAGCATTGTTAAAGGGTACATTCATGGGTATTTTGTAGCTGTTAAGGTATTTAGTTTTATCCCTAAATAGCATGAAGCATAAATAAATAAATTCTCACCTAAAAATGAATGGAACAAACATATATGGTGGTTTATAGATAAATAACTACAACCCCAAGTGTCTATGGATAGATTTTTAGCAGTGTCCAGTTGGGGACTTAAAACCTATCATTGCATGAGAGGAAACTCATAGTTTATTATTATTAATTTGTTTGTTTCATTTCATTCAAGTAAAAATCTGTACCTGTTTTATTGATCTTCTATCCCGTCTCTCCCATTTATTTCATCAATGAATTGAATTCATTGCTATATCTTCTCACCTTTTAACGTGGATTTATTTTTTGTACTTTCATTGGTTGGATTAAATTTTATTCTTTTTCACCCTTGTTAATGGATAGGCTAAGCAGAGAAGTTTTCAAAAGAGTTTCTAACTTGGTTGTTTTAAAGAAAAGAACTAACTACAAAGGTAGTCTTCTTGATCATTTATACTGAATTTAAACTATTTAAATTAATGAAAAATGCCTTGAATATGATTACTTGAATTCCCAATAATGTGTCCCCATGTATGAAAACCCATCTATTAAAAAACATGGATATAAACCCCTTCAGTGGAAGGCTTGGGGATACCTCTAGTCTCAATCATTGGCCCCATGTGGTATACTCCCTAGCTTCATGGATGGCCCAATAAAATCATCATCTATCGTGAACCTTTTAGGGAGAGCATCGATGGGGGTGTATAGAAGTTGGTCGAGACCTGTTGTGGTAGGGAAATATATTTATCACTACCTTAAAAGAAACAATTGACTGTAGGTTCAGATCCTTCCTTAACTTATCCTTAACAATTGTGAGAACATCCCTTTCCAATATCAAATCTCATGAGGTTTCATCCCAAACATCTTTAACTGGAAGATTTTTTTCATACATTTCCCAAAGAGGAGGTAGTCTACCCAATCAATAAAAATTCCAAACATTAATCTCTACTTTTCCATGGGATAAAAGGATGGAATTTGTTCTTGGAAACCAATGGATAATTATCTCTTTAAGATTTTATTGATGATACATGATGAAATGAGAAGACCATACTACCTCATAAATATAGATAACAAGTAACTAGTCAAATAATTATGATAATCTCTTCCTAACCTAAAAAAATCATGCACATTCATCGAAGAAGTTACTTCCAGGCCATAAGTCCCACATAGAGATCCAACCACTTATAAGTGAATTCAAGGAGTCGATGAGAGTTAACCAACTTGTAGGATAACCCATGGGAGAGTGGTACAAAAAATTGAGTGTCTTTATAAATCATTGTTTGAATAAAATCAAGGGGATATGTCAGTCAGAAAGATGAAAGATTATAACCTTGTGAAGGAGTGTAAACATCATCCAGTATACCAAATCCATTCGAATAAATTCAGTTTAATATGGGATATCTCTTAAGTTCATGGGGTATAATCCCTTTAAAATCCTTGTTGGCAAAGAACACATCATAATGATGGTTGAAATTTGATTCCCAATAATCATATTACTATTTATGGTTATGTTGGAAGATTTCTATGAACTGGAATCCATCTATACGAACACAAGAAACACATATATTTTATTATCAATAATTTGTATATAACCATCATTGTGTATGGATCCCTTATATGTTCAACATAATCACACCAATATGCCTTCAATTTCTACTCATACTCTACCCATGTATTCTATAAATACAAGAGGAAGGGAGATCTAAATAACCATCACATGAAATTCAAATCACAGTATAACCTTAAAATCAGAACATTGATGAAATAGTATGGTATAAAATACCTGTGTGGATTGAAATCCAGCACGAGGGCGTCGCGGTGAGAGAGGTCTCCAAGAAGGAGGGTGCCGCTGTGAGAGAGGTCTTCTGGAGGAGGGTACCACAGTTAGAGAGTTCTTCGGAGAGGAGGGTGTCGCGGTGAGGAGAGGATGGGGAGGGGAGGTCGGGAAGGAGAAGTCGTCGGGGAGGAGGGAGTCGCGGTGAGGAGAAAAAGTCGGTGAGGAGAATTCATCGGGGGAGTAGGGCGTCGTGGTCAGGAGAGGATGGGGAGGAGGGCGACACGGTCAGGCGAGGTCGGGGAGGAGAACTCATCAGGAGGAGAAGAAGCCGGGAGGAGAAAGATGTCAGGAGGAGCTCGAGAGTAGAGAATCGGGGACCCCTATATCAAATTGGAAAACACGCTGTATATACACAGTTATTAAATTAAACCGTGGAAATTAGGAAGATATAGCCACGAACCAATAGAACCATGGAAATACGTCTGTGGCTATAGCTTCAATTTTTAGTAGTGTGGGCAGTCAGAACGAACAATTCAGAACCTGGAAGATATGCTACATCCTTGTTCAATGGATTATCAGTGAAGTTTGGACCAACATATTTCTTTGGTTGTGTTTTCTAATAATAACAGTTTTCATTCTAGTATAGAGATGGAACCATTTGAGGCATTATATTGGAATAGGTGTCGAAATCCAGCTTTTTGGGATGAAGTTGGTGAAAGGACCTTGATGGGACCAGAATTGGTTGAAGAGTTGGTAGAAAAAGTTCAACTGATACATAAACACATGAGAATAGCTCAGAGAAGGTAGAAAATTTATGCGTACAACAAGAGTTAGGATCTCTCTTCAGAGGTAGGTAATCATGTCTTCCTCAATGTTTCACCATGGAAAAGTGTTATGTGATTTGGTAAGAAAGGAAAGCTGAGTCTAAGGATCATTGGGACATATGAAATTATGGAGAGAGTTGGACTAGTTGTATACCGAGTGGCTTTACCTTTGATTTTATCTCAGGGACACAATGGTTTTCATGTTTCAATGTTAATCAAGTACATGTCAGATCCATCTCGTGTTTTTAGTCCAGAGGTAGTTCTGATGGAAAAGAAACTATCTTATGAGGAATAATCGGTCGAGATTCTTGACCATAGGGAAAAAGTATTTTTGAATAAGGTTATTCAAAATGTAATGTTTTTGACGAAAAACCACATGATTGAAGAGGCAACATGGGAATCTGAAAATGCAATGGGGATTAAATTCCCCCAAATATTCAATAAGTAAATAAATTGCGGGGACGCAATTTTCTAATGGGGGAAGGATATAACATCCCAATTAAGTAAATAATTATGGATTTTTATATCTATGACTATTTATAAATTAGACAATGTTTTAGAGTCTTAAAATGAGAATAAATCCAATCTTAAGCATAGAATTCTCTAATATTTTTTAAAGAAAGTTTTACTGCCTTTTGATGGAGAGCCAATTTTAAATCTTTCTTTTGACAATTTTATAATCTCTATTTATCAAAATGAACTTATTCTTTAGGATTGGGACATTGAAATTTACATTATAAATTTTTGGTATTTTTCTGACAATGTTCATTTTTTTAATGAATAGTGAAAAATACTGAATTTTACTTCAAAACTGCTTTTTCATCTAATTTAATTATATGCATATATTTTCCTTTTATTTGGTTTTAATGTTTAATTAGAATATTTTTTTACCATTTAATCCAATTTTGGTCATTTTAAATAATTTCACTTTGTAATTGGTCATAAACAAGTTTCATACTTTTGATTGATATTGTTTCTAAAAAACCCGCTATTTGTTTTAACAACGGGAATTATTTTTAAATTAATTAATACAATTTATTTTTTGGAATTTGGTAAAATGTATTTCATATTTGGAATCAAAAGGTATAAATTATTTAATTAAGACTCTTTTGTTTTTTGGACATTATGAATAGTAACGACGGTAATTATCTTTAATTATCGTGATTAATTAGTAATCGGGTATTTATGGGTAATAAAATATTATCATAATAAAATAAAATTACCCAAACATGTGTCCTAATGCTACTGGTTTTGTCATGGCCGACCATGGGATTCCTTGTGCCAACTTTGGGACCCCATGGAATCACTTTTGTGTGATTGTGACATTTTAACTTTTTTATTTCTTTAAGAATGTTAAATATAACAAAAGTATGTAACCCCTATGCAAAACAATTTTAATTTTGTCTAAAAAACTGATTTATTAATCTATAAATAGTCATTATAAATCTAAAAATATTTCCTACATCATGGTATTTTTTTATAATTTTTAGACATAAAATAAATAAATTTATTTATGACACCATGATAATGTAGTGATTACCTCATTAATAAACTATTTAAATAAAATGAAAAGATAATGTAACATCTAATACATACAATTGTAAAAAACATATTATATGGGTGGATTTAGAACCCTTATCACCTTATTTTCTAAATATATCATTGTGGTAACTTCAAAATCTGAAAAGCATTTTATAATAAAGTAACATTTCATGACTTTCCAAGACTGCCCCTCCTCCCACTTATAAAAGGCCCTCACATCTACCACCATACCCACACCTCTCAATCCATTGCATCGGCAAAATCTCCTCATTTTATCTCTCAACATCCCTCTCTTCATTCTAAAATCCTTACCTTAGGCAGAAATCTCTTCATAAAACCATTTTGTTCCAAACCAATGGGAGTTACCTGATTTAAAGTTAATGTCTTCTCTTATGTTCTTTTGTTTTATTTTGCTTCTCCAACCCCATAAACTCTTTTTATTCATTTATTTTTAACAAAACATATTTATTAAATATACTAGGAATTTTTTATGAGATGTATTCGCACTACACTTACACACACCTCCGTCTAATTGTTAAAGAACATATTGTTTCTGTGGGTGGCGAATTACTGCCTCATGAAACGATGATTGTTCAATCTTCTTTTAACACCTCTCATGGTGGCCATTAAGATGTCACTATATTTATATATGATATCTATTATGTTTATGTTTTCATTATTATTATTTAGTTTTCATTTATGGCATACCTTTATGGTTTCCATTATGGGTAAACGTGATATCTTCATTTTAGGAAGTGCGGACTACCGCCCCCTCAATGTGATTTGATTTGTTAATGCCATATGTGGCATGTATAAAGGATGGATTTTATGATTTTATATATGATATTATACTAGAATTTTAATATACCTTTATATCATTATGATTTCATTCAATTAAATATAAAATAGTAATGAAAGTAGCGTTCATGCGTACATACGGCTTACCGTCTCCATGAACGGTGCATTTCATTTCTTTCCTATAAATGTTATGTAATATTATAAATTAATGTATATTATAGATATATATGATATATATTATATCTAAATCATGAATATAATTCTGGATATAATGGATATTTTACCACATGAACAACTTGTAACTATAAGAAATTTATTTTTGACTCAAGTTACAAAGATCGAAAAAAAGACCTTTACTAACGTAAATAATAACATAATGTTCATAACATGGTAATAAGTGATATAAAAGTAATATTTAACTAGAAAAAGGTTCTTAAGACATTGTAAATTAACTCGAGTTTATTATTCCGGAGATTAAAGAACGATCGAGTCAAGTCGTACATGAGGTAAGGGACTTCGTCTCAATCTCCTTTCATTAAGGCATATTTTGTTTTATACACAAATTTCTTTTATACGGTGTATAAACCCCTTTGAATTTACATTTATTCAAAAGAAATCTTTTTTGTACGAATACTTTTACTAAACGAAAAAAAGGAATGTTTTTCTTACATATGTGGCGACAACGACTTCTCCGCCACCGTGACCATTATTTGAGTTTCGACTTCCTCTAAAAACCATAGCCTTTTTTAAAATGAAAAATAAATACCATGTTTTATTTTTCTTTAATTTAAGTATTGACACTTGTTTTGAAATGTTTTGATTATATCAATTTGATTTTTATATCTTTTTATTGAAATGTGGAAATGTTATGTTTCTTTTATGCATGTTTTATGTCATACGATTATGTTATGGTTCTTGGGCAATGTTTATGAAGATGGGTGGTTCTGTGATAAACTAATGGTGGGTGATACCATGATAGCTCTCCAATGCATTAGGTAATGAGAAGGAGTTAAATGCTAAGGTTTATCTGAAGAGATTTAGTTAATATAATTTAATGGTTATTCCAAACGTAACCGTGAGGGTTACTCCCTACAAAAGAATGTTATGAATGCCTCAAGTTACCTTTATGTCTTATTTTTTTTATGAGTTATTCATAAAACATATGATTTCATGAGATATATTAATGTTCTTATGTTTATGGTTGAAGTATATTTTCAATGATTCTTATGTATACATGGACTAAGGTTTGCTTTCCATATTTTTATACCCCTTACTGAGATTTTTATGTTCATTCCATGTTTTTGAAATGTTTTTCACAGGCCAAGGGAAAGGTACATGATGTGATGATTGTGTCTATGAAGTGTCAAGAACGAATCGATGTTTTAAATTAAATATGTTTTCTTTTATAGGAATAGTGAGTATTGTCTTTTATGTAACCACCTTGTTTAAAGGTGGAATGTAATGAATGATTTATGATCTAATTCTCTAAAACTCTAAACCAGAAAAGATTCTCAATGTGTATTCTTGAAATAAATCTATATTAAGTGATTTTTAAGGCTGGTCCTTATAGATTAGGCTCACACCGTAATTTTTCCTTTCTGTGTTTGTATACTTTCTTATTCCAAGTTCGATCAAAGGGAATGGATCTCTTCGATGTGGATCCAGCTGTTGAGATTTGGTCTTGCTGGGTTGTGTCCTTAGGGAACATAGAGTTGTTTGTTTTCCTTTTTTATACTTGGGTTTTAGTTCTTTGAGATTTTTAGACCATGTTGAATTTTTGTACATCACTCCCGGTAGTGTTTCATTCTTTGTACATATTTCCTTGTTTTTCGTTGCTTCCGTATTCTCAGGGAAAAATTGTTCCCCATTGTATGTTATACGATTCTAGGTGCTAGTCACCGACCTGTAGGGATCTAGAATTCTATTCGGGCTATGTCAGGGCAGGCTGAGTTATTGGGTTACCTGGGTACCCAAGCTAGTTTGTTACAAAATATCATCAAAGAAGGTTAAGAAGCATGCCTTGATGAGAGTACGAATTTGAGTATTTTTGTCGGGACATAGAAGGTTGTTGTGAATGACTGCCTGGATAGCCCTCACCACAATAAACCATAAGTAACCAGAGGTGGTTATGGAAAGATGTCTTATGAATTAGTTCTAGTATTTTCCCTCTTTTGATTTGGATATAATGAAATCCAAATCATTAATGTTCTATCGGTTGGGATCATGTTTCCCTCTTTTCTATGTATGATCATTATCAAATGTCTTCTGTATTGACTGCTGATGTTTTGTAGCATCATGACACTATGATGCCATGGGAATAAGATCTAGTACGGTGATACTACTAAACCTCAGTGAGCTAATCCTCAAATGGACCTGAGCCTAATTGAGGAGATCATGTGTACTGTCCAAGCTTTCGAGAAGGCACCACCACCAGTCACCACTCAGGATCCAGTTGTGGAACATGGGGGAGAATGCTCTTCAAAATTATTATCAGGAGCTCTTTCATCATAAAATACCAGTATCCAAAGGATCTACTGATTATCAACACGATGAGGAATTGTTGGGTATGATTGAAAATCTGTTTGAGTTCATTGAGACAATAGACCAGATCATAGTGCAGCGTGCCACCTTTGTGTTGGAGGGACGAAGTAGGAGATGGTGGGATATGATAGTAACAGAAGAGAAATATGGGGGCTTATATTGGATGGAAATAAAGTTTATTTTCACTGAACACTTCTATCTAGAGTCAATGGTGTTGTCCAAGGATATGGAGCTTTTCAATCTTAATAATGCTGACAGAACTGTGGCCCCTTCAACTATTTAAGGAACATGTAGATGTCCTACCACAACTTTAGCACTCCACGTAATGGATCAAGATCTTCAAAACCATCAAAAACTGTGGGAAAATCTAATGCTTTATGTACAAAAGTGTTCTAGCCATAGGTATCCAGAACAAAGATTATTCACACAGTGAGTGAGTCTTTATAGAAGGCTAATACATTTCCAACGACCATAATTTTTATCATTTCTATAGATTCATCTATTTTGAAGAAACCTTTTGATACCGATGCACCTTACTTGTTTATTTCAAACCATCCCATTAATCTTATTAATCTACCTATGGATCTTTGATCTTTTGCAATTGATATTACAACACCCCTTGACGTGATGAGAGATTAGGGTCTCCTTATCCCTTCTTTTCTCCTCTCTCTATTATATTTAAAACTTTCTTGGAGTTTTCGGGTACTCGATATGAAATCTCTTTTAATCATATTCAGGATGGATTGGCTCATTTCCAATAATGCCCAGATTGATAGTTATCTTCGATGGGTTTACATTATTACACCCAGTGGTGTGCCTATTTTCCTTCCAGAATAATGTGACCCATGGTCGAGCAGAGCCTGACCTTCTTTATTCGATGTTGGGGAAAGTGATATCATTGTTTACTTTTGATCTGGAGTGAGATTCAATGAGTCGTTATTTCCTTTCATCCATCAATGAGTTTCCCAACGTGTTTCCTTCTGACATATATATGTTTTTCACCGGTAAGGGATGTTATGTTTTCTATTGACCTAATATCTTCTACTCAACTATTTTTATTTCCCTCTTACCAAAGGGATATAGTAGAACTGAAATAACTAATGTCCCAATTGGACGATCTTCTTGAGAAAGCCTTTATTCACCCAAGTGTGTCACATTGGGCGGTGCTAGTTCTCTCTACCATAATAGGTGATGGTTATCTGAAATAATCTCTTATCAAGGTTATTTTTTATGAACATTTGGTTGATGTTGAATTCTGTAAGTATTATAGACTCTCTTTATGGTTGGGAGACTAATAACCAGTGGTTGTTCTCCAAAGATGGTGTTCTTTGTTATCGAAACTGTTATGTTGCACCAATGGCGACAAGGAATTATGTAATTGTGAAAATTCATAATTTCCAATAGTTGGTTCACACAGGAAGAATTAATATGTTCATCGACTTGAAGCATTAGTATTTGGGACCATGTATTCTTGAATGTTTCAACCCAGTTGGGTCATCGATGGCCTGAGAGGAAAGGGAAGCTTGCTTTTCATTTTATGGGATCCTTTGAGTTTTTTTATTAGGCATGGAATTTTGTTTATCATTTAGCACTATCACTGAAACTAATGTCGATACAAAATGTGATTCATTTATCTCAAATTTGGAATTATTTATCTGACCAATCTCATGTTCTAAGTTGGCGTGATCTTGATGTGGAACCTGTTTTATCTGTGATTGAACGACCAGAAAAAGTTGTTGATTCTGATACCAAGGTAATTCATGGGAGGACGTTACCTCTAGTATGTGTGATGTGGTTATATAGTTCTCATTTTCATGAGATGTGAGGGAGGTAGACACTGATGAGTGAACAATGACCTCAACTTTTTGATGTGGAGGATTCTTCGTAGGATTTATAGGGACAGAAAGTTCATATGGTGGGGAGGTTGTAACATCCTATTAATATTTCAGGTATTTATAAACCATTGTTTTCTTAAATTATTATTACATTAAATAAGAAAAAACCGTATATCAGGTAAAAGATGCGTTTTTTTAAAATAAATCACGGAATGTTAAAATGCTAAATTAATACTCGGGAATATTCAATTAAATTTTTTCTGAGTTTAACACTGAGTAAGTAAGAATTTTCGAGGATTGCAATGTTTCGGGAAGAATGGAATAAATTTTTTAAATATATTATTTTAAGCACAATTAATTATTCAAAATAATTAATTAACTCCAAAACGGTCCTTCGTATGGGAAATATGAGACCACCGTTATGTTCAAAATATAGTTTTTACCTATGGAGGGGTATAACATTTGAAGGTGATAGACTTTTTGATGCTTCGCTCGTGACATAATGTTTTAAATTAATATTTAATACATTATTTATTAAAAATAATTAAATTTCTCCCCAACGGTGTGACTTATGGGAAATCCAAGACCACCGATGGGTCCATAATGGGGGTTTCCCTAGATGAGGTATAACATTTGTTCGTATATGGATTTAGGATGCCTCGCTCGCAAAAAAACACTTTTTATTTTACTTAATTGTATATTTGAATTTTTAATTATTAAATCATTAATATCTCTCAAATTGTTTTTCTTCTGAGAAATTCAAGACCACCATAGGGTCTAGAATGGGATTCTAACCCTAGGCATGGAATAATTATTATGTGTACTAGGCATTTGGTATTATTTATTTTTTATGTTGATAAAAAATTTTATAAAGATAAAGATAAATCCGTTTTTAATAAAAGTAAATTAAAATGTCATTTTTGGGGGTATTTTTATTCTTCAGTGAAACTTTCTCCATTGATGACAACTGGAGAAATTAAAATTTCAATTTTAATGCATTTTAGTCGATAAAAAAATAAATTATGGAATATTTATTGGAAATCAACAACATCGTATTGATTTCTAGTTTGAATAATTTTTTGAAATCAGGTATTCGAATTCCTGCAATTATTAACATGTGTTGTGGGGAATTTTAATTATTCAAACAATTCGGGGTCCCTTGTTGATCATTTTTGTTGAGTCCAGACAGGCTTGAGTCCCTTTTACAAGAATTAGAGCAGTCTATTCGAGATGATCGGTGGTCCTCCACCCAGGCTCAGGATGCAGTTCCTCTTACGCAGAAGTTGACTTTGACACTGGTTAGTTTTTTCAACTTCTTTTTTTAAATTAATTTATTAAATGATTGACTAAATTATAAATTATGGAATTAAATTGGTTATGTTTATATTAAATAGGTAATCCCAAATCAACAATGAATTATTCTTCATTAGATTACCAAAGTATTATTAAACAAATTATTGGATGATAGGTTAAGAATTATCTAATAATAATTACCCAAACTATGCAATGTTAATTATCAAAACTTGATTTATCAATTGATAGAACCAAAATAAAAGAAATAAATTCTATTAATAATTAACAAAATATAATTTTGGGAGAATATGGAAGATACTTTTTATACATATTTTCATATGATAACAGTAAAAATTCATTTAAACATAATTGCAATAATTTTTCTAAGGACAATATCATTGGATTATCGAATGATAAATTATGAAATGAAATTATAATATATTAATTATTTATTATAAAATAATAAATATGAGGAAGAATTAAATGATAATAGTATTAAATTATTTTAAAGAAAATTTTAAACATTTATCAAATCGTAATTACATCAAATATTTATTTTCAGAATATATTCTTGTTAAAAGAAAGTATAATCACAAATAATTATCAAGATATTTATTGGATAATTGTTTAAAATTATCCCAGAAATAATTATTTGTTTATCAAAATACAATGAATTATCAATAGATTTGAATATGTAGTTAGATATATAATTTTTTTAATTATATTAGAAGTTAAGGATAATTTTATTAAATATAAAATTATCAATGTGTAATTTCATGAACCATTGAAGGATAATTTCTAACCCATGCATTGACATAAAATTATAATCAAGATTTTATCTATAAGAGAGAAAATGTTATCACATGTAATATTTTTATCGATAATTTGAAAATTATCCAAAAGAGATAAAATTTTATCGGATGTAATATTTTAATCTGTAAATAAGAAATTATCCTAGAGAGAGAAAATATTATCAAATTTAATATTATAATCAATAAATTTAAAATTATCTATTATAGAAAAAATATTATGATATGTAATAATTTAATCGATAATTTGAATATTTTTCCAAGATATAAAATGCATCATCTCATGTGATATTTAATTTCCTTTTGAAATAAAATAAATATATTTATTATAGGAAACTTTTTTTAACATTGATCATATGTGCGTCGACTCTTATTATAATAAGGTTGTGAGGAGTTTTATTGAACCAAACATGGTAATTTATCTATGACACTGACATCGATGACCTTGAGGTAGGTGCTTCCATCCCAAATTTCCAAATTTATTATCCTTATATTGCGTGATTTATATCAATTATTGATTTAAAATGAATTGCTCAAATATTCTTTCAAATAAATTGATAAAAATTCTATTACATTGAATCGAGATATTCAAATTTTTTGGCATGGAAATTTTAAAAACCCCAATTTCATTGAATTGGGAGTGTTAATGGAAAATAGATGATTTAAGTTGTTTAATTTAAATTGTGGATTTGATAGAAATGATTTCAATTAAATTTTTTAATTTAATTTTGGAAATAAACTATGTAATGTTGAAATTGGTTTATAATGTATTTCAAACTGGTGAAAATTGATTAAAATTATTTGATAGAAACCAAGTGGTTTTGTCTTGTGAAAAAAAAAAAATTTTAGAAAACCTATTTTAGTTTTAAATGGAATGAAATTGGAACATTTTATATGGAATAATGGGATTGATTGTATTTTTATGTAGTCCTAAAATAGTTCACCCATTATGTAAGAGTGCAGGAAATCCTTAGGTAGTTAGTGAGTTATTTGGATACACTCTATGTTACGACAATGTTCTAAAACATAATTGTGGCGGGTCACATCCCTGATGGGTTGGTAACAATTCTCATTTGTCCAGCGTCATAGGGACGTGTGTATACACATTTTACTGAGTTCAAATAGAGATTGAGGAATCATATAGCTAGTTAATATTGTCATACCTTTTGGAAGATGACCATGTTGCTCACTTGTTTATTTATATTTAATATATAAATGTATTCTAATTATTTAAAAAAGTTTTACTTCCCTGCTGAACCTATATAAACTTTTTTATATAAATGTTTTACATTAAACATTGTTTTATTAATATTCATTCCTTGTAAAGCCTTTTCTTAATGTATTTTCCAATATTTTGAAAATGTATGAAATATTTTGTTTAAATATGATTTTGAATTTCCTAATCTATTTACATTAAAATTGAATTATTTTCATTGGATAATCTATATTTGCAATCTGTTATGGAATCATTGATGGTATCCTATAGGGATTAGGATCACACCCTACTTGTTCCTTTGGGTGTTTTTAGATTTTCTTCTTCTAGGTTTGATAAAAGGGAAGGGATCTCTTGGATGTGGATCCAGCTGTTGAGCTTTGTTCCTGGTGGGTTTTGTCCTTAGAGACCATGGAGTTTTTTTTCATTTTTAGTACTTGGTTATTAGTACTTTTGGATTTTTATTCCATATATTATTCTAACACATCACTCCCAATTAAGTATATTTTGTTACGCATAATTAATTGTTTTCTTTTAATTCTACATTCTCTTGGAAAAATCATTCTTACATACATGTTATACGATGCTAGGTGCTAGGCGTCGACCCGTGGGGATCGGGAATTCCATTCAGGATAAGTCAGGGCTGGCTTTGTTATCGGTTTACTAGGATATCAGGGCTGGTTCATGAAAAATGGTCATTCAACAACATAACTTGTCCTAGGTCGATTTTAAAATTAATCCAACAGTTTTCATTTTTTCAAAATGATGAAATAATTTCAATAGAACATTCTTTAATTCTATGTGCTAATACTTCGAAAACCCAATCCAACACCCATAATAATTACTAAAACATTGATATGGTGTTAACCAAAGCACGTATATCCCCAAAAAAGATATTTTCATCATTTAATTAATTATTGGGAATTTTGTTCCCACTACTATAGGACCACCACTATATGATTCCAATTCGAAAATAAAGTGCCTCCCGATGATTTACTTTCTTATCAAAACAGGATTCTAGATGTCCACACACCAATCTATGAGGATATTAAGACCCATCACCCAATCACATGCAAGGATGTAAGATGTAACTTGTTCCAAATCATTCATATCTTTTCAAATGAAAAATGATGATGCCTCTGCCATCCAGACACAACCCTAACATTCCATAGTTTCCTTATACAGTCCCATATGATACTCTAAGTTCCCATATCTTGTCCAATAAAAAGGTCATAACATTCTATCTCACAAAAATATTTCATAAAAACCTCATCTGTATGATACCCCTTGAAATTTCTCAACATCTCCCACCGAAACATTACCTAAATACTAGATATTGATTCCTTTAAGCCCATAAGAATCCCATGATCATCCATTTACCCACACTTATGTCTACACCCAACACCTAGTGTGATCTTCTCAATTTTATCATGATTTGAATAATCCCACATCCTGATTTCCATGATCACTGACTCATTATCAATCCAACACATTTGTGTCATCCTAAACCATCATGAGCGTGAAACCCATGATTAGACTCCACCTGATACCATATCTGAATTTATACCAATAATTCACCAAATAATCCATATCTATTTGGGTCTATTATTTCACTAAAATAAGAATAAAAAAATGGTACTCATTGAACCTTCTATCATGGTAATTGTTACAACTATGACAGATATCACCCACCTCCAATGGAGCATCCATATTGTCACACAACAAACCCAAATTTTATATCTCCAGAGCCTAAATATTGTTAATAAACGAACATAATAGATGGATGTGGATAAAATATCTCATGTACAAAAATAAGGTCAAATTATCTATTATGTTACCACTCACATATCATTTAAATGATTCCCACAGAAACAATCAAAATAATTCAACAGTGTGGTTCATACAATCTAAAAGGTCCCTGGTGCCTCCCGATTATATGGATTCCCTTATAATACTCCTTGAGAATAATCTCCTCCGGTTTGATCAAAATGAAATGTGTGAAAATCCCCCAATGACATGGTCATATAATTAATGGAATATTGGGCCCAAAATAACCCAAGTTATCTGCATCGGTCCTCATCAAAAAAATGGTCATCTACGGTACAAAATTGGATAAGTTTGACATGTTATCAGTGTGATTCACCGTGACGTCGTTTTAAAATAATTGGTGTACACTCCCATACCATCGGATTATAAAACTGGAACCACACTCTCTTGAGTTTAACACCATTAAAATTAGGATTAATTTTAAACATCACTAGTAATGCTCCCATGAATGTTAGTTTTTTAAGATAACCACCTTCTTGTCCACTATCTAGCACCAATTACAACGCCTTGAGTGTTTACCCATCTCACACTACAAAATTATGTGAAAACAATAATCATCAATATAGGAATCCAAATTATCATTTTATTGGAATCATGCTTCAAAAACTAAAACAAATATACTTTGGGAAATCCTCTCTAGAAATACTAAGGCATCAAAATTCTATTTCCAAACTCAATAACACCTCCGACACATAGATCAAATAGCCTAATGAATTTACACATGATTCCTACCTAAAAATCACCAATAAACCGTAGATAACACTGATTTTGGGTTTCCCTCAATCATGAAAAATATTCCAACCCAATAAAAACTAAATCTTATATCAAGGTCTCTCGGTCCTCCCTACTATCCAATAAATTTGTTATATCTAGGTAAATAACTAATGGGATACACAACATGATTTTTTCATAACATCATATGTTAACTCATGCTACAACACACTCTAAAGGGTTTCGTGTTCATATCATAATTACATGTAAATCCATTGGCCTACCAAGGAAATAATTCTCACTAATAATCTCTCTATGGGACATCCCCCTCATGATCAGTAATCACAAGATGTTCCCCCAAATCATCTAATATGATTCATGTTAATGAATCAATTAAAAGGGTCTCTATTATGTAGAATATACTTCTATGATATAAAATAAAACACTATATATGTTGTTAATATATCTTTAAATTATTGGTCAAATTCTATACTAACCATCATAAAGTGTGCCTCTAAGGAATTAATTTCCCTTACTTTCCCCTTAGGGTATCTTCTCACCCCTGGTGATGTGAATGTATCATCATCATCACCATAAATCATTTATCTATAAGGTCTAGAGGACATTCAAACAAAATAAACTAACATCATTCAAGTTGGATAAGATTAGTAAAATTCTACCAAGTACATATATAGATAAAATACTATAAAAGTAATTGATTACATTTTATGTAGATGTGATATCATCTTTAGTGAAAGTAATCACACTATTAGACTTATATATATCATGTCAATATTATGAGATAGATATAATACATGAGACATCACTTTTCTTTTGTTGGACAATATCCAAATTCTATATTAAAATATTAAATACAAACATCATGTGCATCATTCTAGGTGAAAATCACAATAACCATAACAGTGCAACCCAAAAACATTAATCATAGGACCATGCTAACCCATATCTCTAAAGGGAAATTTGTTCATGATAGACTAGTCTTGGATCCATAAAAACCACTAACACATTCCAATATCTCATGTCTACCAACTCTCTATATAAGATAAAAACACTAACACCTTCCAATGTGGATGGAATATTATAATTTCCTCACTATATGAAAATCAACATCCCTATGTATATTATTTTATTTCACCATGATCTAGTGGAATCAGACTCAAAAATAATGAAAAAAACTCCGAATTAAACATGATAAAATATGTAATAAGGGATTAGGGGAAGGTGAGACTTTCCTCTTAGTTTCAAAAATATAAATAAAAACCACAACAAAAACATAGGAAATAATGGTGGGAGATGGAGGATCAGGCCTCTAACCTATGCACAACTAAGAGAGGGAAGAAGGGGCTTCCCAATTATAAAACATTACGGGGTAAAAATTGTAATTCACCAATTTAATAATCATATTGGTTAGTCAATGTAAGACATCAGCAAGATGGTAGAATATACAAGCTATATAGTGGTTTTATTCATCATATGCTACAACAACCAACTTGGGCTCTCTTGGGGATCTCTTGAGCACCTGATATACCTCTCGAACATCATTCATCAACCCAAAATACTCATTTTAGATGTTACGACAACATAATTCAATTTTGAATCCCAATTCATAATATTACTCATCCACTAAACAAGAATGTTGAGGTTTATGTTGATTAAAAATTATTTTATGGACACGACACACTATAATGCATATTACATAATTTTATATGAAAATGTATTACATATCTGAATAAATAACATGATCATGAATCCAAAATATTTGGTGTATTTTTATATTTGATACATGATCTTCTAATTTTATAATCATTAATCTACATTTTCCGAAAATATTATTCTCACATGATACCCATTTAGACACATCAAGCCAAATACATTTCTTCATAACCGGGGAAATGGATGCATAATAAAGGGGTTTCCTTATATGATTAGTAAGGGAAAACAAAATAGATAATAATATTAGAACATAAGTGAGTACAAGATGAGTACATTCGAATGAAATATAATTGGGTATTATGAACATTACCTAATAGAATCATACCCAAAAAAACATATATAATAAATTATGAGTCATGGAATAAGTCATAGAGCTTTGTAATATCAGTGTAGAAACATAATTCAACAACATGACTCATGGAAACATAAAAAAGGCATGAGAATGTGTGACATGGGGAAATAATCACGAATTTTGGGGAATAAAATAAGATCATGGTAAATATATAACATAGGTAACCATTTTATTATTTAAATAACTCAAAAATATTAGGTTCATTCATAGAATATGGGAAATAAAAAGTAGGTTCTATCGTTGATTTTTCAACATACCAATTAGTTTCATACATAGTGTAGTAAACATAACAAATATGTTCATTGATAGAGATTTAACATTGTAGGTTGGTTCATGGATAATGTTTTAAATGATCTAATTAGGTCACACAAATAGTTTTTTATGTATCAAATATTGATTTTGGCACTGTAGAACCGAAATCTTAGTACGTTATGATTACTTGTACTCATGTATTTTAGTATTAATTAAATATTCATATAACATTGTGATTATTATGTTTCTTGAATTAGTATGTGATAATGTACTAAGGGTAATATTAATAATGAAAGTTTATTTTAATTCCCCACTATGATGAGTAATAATAACACGTGGTGTTTTTAATACACTCCCAATTTTGACTGGGGCAACTTGGAACATGGTCTGTCAGACCATGTGACGTGTAGAAAGCATACACATTGTGTCTTTTACACTAATTTGTAGTGAGATTTGCGCTAATAATGTGGTTAAATATATGTAATATCATCTCATTAGACAGAGAGGCTATATTTTATCAACACTATGAATATATGGATTACACATTGTGTTACTCATTAATATCAACATCCAACAAACATGCTTAATCAATCATCGGGTGATGTGGAAAGATAGAATGTGAAACACACAGTATGTAACACCTTTGTACATTCCATGTAAACCAGTCGAGATACATATGAAGTCCTTGGGTTTTTATACCAGATATACATTAAGATACATACACAACAGGTAACTTATAAGTAAATTATGTGTGTTATAATAGTAAAGAACGTAATTAAATTTCATAAAGAATAATTATTTAGGTCAGTAAGAAACCTTATTATATTGTTAACGTGAAATGAGTTTATTTTCTAATAAGGTTTCCAAAATAAATAAATTATCAATTATTTACACATAAATAAATATAAATACTGGTCAAGATACTCATTTTATATGTTGCATTTATTATTTTTCCTCTAAAAAACATCACATGGTCAATAATATAAAGTGAATTAATCAATAAATTAATTAATTATTCCAAGAATGTTTATATTAATAATAAATGAGTTTTTGATTTAAATTCTAGCTGTTGTGATTTAGCATATTCGTTTCATGTATATCGATTCATGTGATCTAATTATAATATTAGTATGTTATTGGATTATTTAATTTGTTCATTGTTGATTTTTTAAAAAATTTATCAAAATAAATATTGTCTCACGAGTCATTCAACTCCTATCATTATGTTAGGTCATGTGTGGCCATGATTTCGTTTATTGAAACCCACTTTACCAGTCATTTGGCTACCCAATACTATTTTTGAGTAAAATTATGTAATGGTGGGAGCTTCTAGGATAATGGAGATGGTTAATGATTGAAACCAAGGAAAATCTAATCAATGAGGCACCCAAAGTCATTGTTTGAATTTTGTAACTCAAACCAAGAATGGTTCAATTAGTTAATTCTCCATGGTGCAGGATTGGATTATCATCCAATTTATAAACCAACAATTATATAATCTCATGGTATTTTTAATTTTTTTACATTATTTTGTTCAATTTCATGTTTAATTGTTAATAGATGTGTAAATAATTAAAATAATTTGTCAACTATATTGAAATATAGAGTTAGAATAAATATTATAATATGTGTAAATATTATATTTACATGGTTAATAACATATGTAAAATAAAAATAATATTAACAAGTATGTTAGGTGATAATTTGGCCAGTTTACACATATTGATAAAATTCTCTCAAAAAATATTAACTCGTTATAGCAATACAATACCTATCATATAATATAAAAAATATATCATAGTGTTTGATATATCCCTTATTGGGACACTACCATAAAATTTGGAGATGTAAATGAGGTTCTAGGTTAAGTCAATGTATTTTAAATTAATCTGAGTCTCCATCACTATATTTGGGGTAAATTTGGAGGCAATGTATTGAGGAAAACCAAAATTGGGTTTTAGGATTTGGAATTCCACTCAATAGATCATGTGTAAAATAGTCAATGTAGTTCGAAAGTTATTCCCACCTAAATTTATTCATATAAATGACAAATGCATCATTCAGGCTATAAGAAAGGGTTATAAGGAACCTTGAAACCATAATACTTATGTGATGGGATATTCTAAAATAAATGGTGTGGACTATTTGGTTTTGATAAAATAATAGGACATTAATAATTTTAAAATTTATTATATAATTTAATAATACTGATAATGCCCTAAAATGTCCCTCTTATCAATTGATGAAATGGAATCTCACATGTAATCAACTATATCATAGTAATACATTCAATATAAGGATAACCTTCATGAAAACTTGAGTTTCCAAGAATGGTATAGTCATTTATATGTTATACTACACCATGAATGGAAGTTATATCTGCTAGAAAAATATATTATAGAGTTGACTGGAAAATAGGATAGTGAGGAATGAATATCTCCCTATATAAAGAGTTTGAATGATTCCATATATGTACTTTTTTCATGTTTCAACTAATTTCTTGTGATATTTTAATGAAACACAACGATATGGATGTGTATATCATTATGGATCAACTTTATGATCTTCATTAAGAGAATGTGAGAGAAGAGAGATATGAGATCTTCAATACAGTTATCACATTAAATCATAGAGATTCTTTTCCAATTGAGCATTATTTTTTCAATATTATGGGATACATTGAGTGCTTGAACATCTTGGGATTTAAGATCCCTAATGATCTACGTATAGATATCATTCTATCCTTAATACCAAGGAGATTATCTATTTTCAATATTAATTACAATATGAGAAATATTGAGAAGTCTCTCTCTTAACTCCTTGCATTTATTCTTGATGTTGTTAAATATATGTTGTGTGAAAATCCTCTAGTCTTTATGGTGACTATGAAAAGGAAGTACAAGGAAAATGGTCCAAAAACTCATTCTACATCGAAGGCCATTGATAAATATCCTACCATGAATAGAAAGATCCAATGACAGGAAGAAAAAAAGAATGAATCTTTTTTCATGTGGAATGTTCGTCCACTATAATAATAACTACACCTAGTTAAAGAAGAAAGGGTAATCATCAAGGAAATAGATATCTCGTGGAATAGTTCTATATCCAAACATTTGGTATTAGATTGATCTTTTGATGGTCATAACTTTATTAAATGAATGAAATAAGTATATTCTGGTTGATTTTTATATCATAGGATGTTTTTTAGGCTTCCAATTGTGAGATATTGGATACAAAATCCATTCGATACTACAACCTAAAATTTAAAACTGGGATGATAATAGTATTAAAATATATTTACTACATTCCTATCATTTCAAAAAAAACATAATTTATGTATTCTTATAGATATAAATTGTTTTTTTAATTTTCCAAAATAATAGATGTTTCTTTTATAAAGAAAAAATATTCTATGGTATGCTGCTTTTAAATATTTTTATTTATGTATCAAATTATAAAAAAATTGTATTAGTAATTGATAAAAAAATCATGTTTACATGACTTATTTCACAACAATTTATTGGATAATCTTCATATTCATGAAAATAAGAAGAAATTTAAAAATATAAATTAATATCGTTAATTATAATCTTTTCAGATTAAACCACTAGATAAAAGTCATTAATTTTAATAAGGTAAAATGAATAGGGCACTTTTATTGTATAATGTGAAAGAGATATAGTGATTCAATAATTGGTACACAGTAATGTTTATAGACCATTACCAAAAGAGGCTAGCTGCGGATATTCATACTTCACTACATTTAATGGAATCTTAATTTGATTTGGATATCTCTACATGATGAGGTATAAGTCTAAATCCATTAGGAAATTCCAAGAGTTCAAGAATAATGTAGAAAATCAACCCGGTAAGAAGATAATAAAGCTTTGATCAGATCATGTTGTTGAGTCTATTAACATGAATTCATATAATTTCTAAGGGGGTGTGGGATTTTATCCCAACTCACTCTTCATTATTTACAACATTAGAATATTATCATTGAAAGGAGGAATTATACCTTTCTTTACATGGTAAGGTCAATGATGAGCTATACTAGACTTCCATTACACTTTTGGGATATTCATTGTACATTACAACTTACAAACTAAAACGTGTAACCACTAATGTGGTCAACAATATTCTTTTAGAGATATTAAGGGAAAATAAAACATTCATTTCACATATTCATGCATGGGGTTGTGAGGTATTTGAAAATGAAACTATAGAAACCAACTTGAACATCAATTCATGAAGTGTATCTTTATAGGGTATCCCAAGTAAACAATTGGATAATATCATTATTAACCCATATATAATATAGTAATTGTCATGAGACATTCAATATTTCTTGAATCAGAGAACATCCTCTAGATGTATAATAAGAGAATGATTCACATTGAGTAATTTTAAACACATGATACACATGTGTTGGTTGGGGAACATATTCCATTGGTCCTTCTGGAATTTTTTCCTGAAATAAAAGTACTATATGTGAGCACAAAACATTTCGGAGAATGTGAAATATAAAATTTTATAGTCCCAAATTATTTGGAATCATTATTGATTAAAAAATTAATCCACTTTCATATAATGTGGTATTATATATATTAGAAACTACAAGATTGTTAGAATGCATGAATTCTAACATGTGTTCTATGAATTAGAACTAGGTCTATGTTTCAGTCGATCTTCCAGTCTATGTAACAGTCATTGAAAGAAAATGGGTCTTTATGAGTAAGCATGACATGGAAGGTAATGTAAGTACCCCTAAAACATGGATAGTGGATAATGGCTTTAAAATTTTTTAGGGCATTGAATATGATAAAATGGTTTATATTCTTTATATGATAATGTTGATCAAACTTTTACTTGTCATAGAAGCTTTCCATGACTATGAGATTTGGATTATGTATATCAAAATATATTTTCCATGTGAAAACATTTAGAATGATGTCTGTATTACATAACAAAAATGTTTTGTGACTCTAGGAAATTACTATAAGATATTCATGTTGTAGAGTTATATTTATGGGTTAATGTAAGAATCTTTATTATAGAACATTTGTTTTGATAAATCTCTAATATATTTTTATTTCATCTGGAAAAAGATTATCTAATTAATTACATGTGGCTCTATGGGGGTGTGGTTTTATTCCTAGCAGTATATATTTATGTTATACTACTTATTGGAAATGATATACGAGTTATAAAATTATTTATGTGATGGTCAAATAGGTGCTTCTCTATAAGGGACATAGGTAAGCTAGTATATATCTTTAAATAATGATAATTTATAATATATCAAAAAGGAATAGTTGTAATTTGTCAATATATTTACATTTTTCAAATACGAATTATATTTAGTATGGAAGAGTCCATGTGGGTATTTTTTCTAGGGTTAATTGGTATATATCAATCCATGAAAATTCTTTCATCATAAATGATAAGATAGTGAGTTAGAGAGAATGATTAGAATCTAATACACATATTTGATAGGTTTTATCATGTGTTGCAGGTTACATGATAGAATTGATTTTACCAATTATTTAATCATGTTAGGTATATATCAATATGATCCTAGAGAAAAATAGCAGTCTGTTGATAAATATATCCTTACATATCTTAGGTCATCTATGGATATGTTCTGAGTATATGTCTGCGATGAATAACTGATCACAGATATTATATTGATGGTAATTTCAAAAAATATTAGAATGAGATTATTATGAAAAATAGATATGTCATCGGTCTCAATAAAGTATGTACGTGAAGGAAGGGTTCTAATAAACTAGATCTTTGTAATTATATTGTTGACGATATATATATATACCATATTCAGGTGCATCTAAATAAGAAATTTTGATTTTAAATAAAATTTATGATCTTAACATAGTACCTATCATTAATGATAATATCATATTATATTGTTATTATATTGAAGTGGTTGGTCTCTTAAATTATCCATGGTCCATAAATGAAACACATATTCCAAAAATACATCCACATGAGGGGTTTTCTAAAATGGATGATGTTAGTGTGAGAAGTGTTCCCATGGAGAAGAACATGGTCAGCCCGTAGACTAAACCCTTATCTCATATGAAAAAATGAAAATCATGTTAGATCTATTGGAATGAATGTTATACATAATTTGTATTAGTAAAATTCAGTTTTTATTAGATTTGGTTACCTAAAACACGATTCAATGTACATTATGATTACTTGTAATCATGTATTTTAATAATAATTTAAATTTTTTATCACATTACGATTTTAATTCAATTTTACATAGTATATGATAATTTTATAAGAGTACATGTCACACTATAAAGTCTTAGTAATTCACTACAATAATGAGAAACTCTAAGTTACATGATATAACCCTTAAATATAAGTTATAATGATGTATTATATCATTTTAATGGGAAAACATTATACATGATTTTAGTGGTGGAGACTTAGGGGACTTTGAGACACTTTCTCACAGTAAATGACCTTGGTAATCTTCAATGCAGGTGATTATAAGAACATGAACTACAAATTAGAAATCCCCATTTTTTTGTCAAATTATATGTTCGGATCTGAAAACATGTGTAACAATCCATGCACTTTAATATTTTTATTAATTAGTGACATGAGTATCATAATTTTATATGTTGGTGTATCCCATGATAATGTATTCTCATCTCATAGTTGGATACATTGGGTGAAATACAACTAACATAGTTATATTGAATAATGAGAGAAAGGATTTATCCCAATTTTTCATTAATGGTAGTTGATATTTAAATATCTTTCATGGAAATTGAACTACCATATTAAGATCATGGGAATGGTGGTGTTTTTGGTAAGTTCATTTTTTGAAATTCAATGAAACAAACATCAATCATATATGTTTAAGACATTGGTACATAAACTTTTTCACATCAGTATGTAACCTTCATGATAAAGTGACATCAAGCATATTGGTTGGAAAATAGTTACATGGAACTATTCCAACTCATAGATCCTTCATTGGAATTGAAATAAATGTCATGATTGTAAATTCATATCATTATTATTTGTTTGGAAGAGAGAATATGCATATCCCATGACGACTATCTCCTCAACTACTAAATATTTGTAAAACATTTATGTGGTATGCATCAGATACTTAATGATAGACTTAATAGTTTTCCAATGTTTTTCACCATGATCAGATTGATATAAAACCACAATGCTCCATGAATAGGAAACATCAAACTTGGTACATAACATGGAATAAGGGTTTGATCATATCATATAAGAATTTGGGACCCAAAAATATATCTATGTCTCTCTCTCGTTCTGTATATGAAATTATTTTCTTAAAAATATATATATCATGTGATGACAAAACCAATAAATTCTTGGATTATTCCTTGCTAAATTACAACATTTTCTTATAAATCTATATACACTAATATATTACCAAAATCTCTTTGACCTATTAAAAATGGTCTTGATTTCAGAGATATATGAGGAATCACTTAATACCACTATGGAGATGCACTTGTTTACCCAATAATTAACCAACTAAAATACTATAATTTCATTTCAATCAATTAAAATATCATCGATTTAAACTGTGAGGAAAATTAAAGCACTCATTCAAAACCACATAATGACATATGGATCACATTCTTTCGTTATAAAATCAAATTCTCTTATGTCATCATCAAACTGAATTTTATATGTATTATATACTTTCTTAAATCCATAAATTAATCTTGAGAACATTAAAATATTTTTGGAATCACCTTCAGTTAGAAATCCTTTTAGTTTTTTCATATAGATGTATTGAAAAATGATTCCGTCATGAGATGTTTTTTTGATATACATTAACTAAATATCATGGTCATGAATATATGAAATATAAAGTATAATTATGATGGCCTAATGCATGTAAATTTGAGAAAATATTTTTCTTAGTATATATATTTACCATATTTAAACTATTTAACCTCGAAAATTGTTTTGTATGTACTTACATTATGTTTCGTGTTCTTTTTTTACATGAATTCAGATTTTCAATCAATGAGAATTTTCACCCAATTTTATTTACAACTACTAGAGGATTTGAATAAACCAAATAAATTGTTATAATACCTGGAATTCATCTCAAAATTAATGAATTATTTCAATTTGGTATATACAATGATCTTAAATTCATCCTTCTGGGAAAAAGGATCACTCTTTTCAATCAAATATTGTGTCACCATCATTAGTGATTTAAAACTGTATATTTTGTGTTCATGAAAACTATGGTGCTTCTATATTGTACTTGTGTATCAGGAAGAACATCTTACTTGGGGTCCTATAAAATTTGTTCCTATACCAAGCCTTTTGTATCTTGATCATCAACTACATAAAATTTCAATCTCACATGATCACTTTTAAATATTATCTCTCTCTCAAGAAATATAGATTTTCATTCCATAGTGAATTTCTCGTCCGAGTGGTTTTATAAATCATATCCTCTAATTTCATTGGGCTATCCTATAAAGTTAATTTTTTCCCTAGAGTTCTACTTAGTTTCATGAATTGGACTTAAAAATTAACTCACAACTATATACATGAGTATGTGATAATATAGATCTCATTCCAAACATTAATTCATATGGTATGTCATTTTCTTCCTTAGTTGGAACTCATTTTAAACTGTGTGTTGCAACCATTAATTAATTTTCCCAAAAATGATAATGGAATATCTGTATAACTCATCATCGACTTCACCCTATCAAGTAAGTTATAATTTCTCCTTACAATAACACCATTAAAACCTGGTTTATAAGGAATAGTGCGTTGAGATTGAATTTCCAAATCCCATAAATAATTTATGAAATATTTCTTATGATAATCTCATCCATGATTAGATAAAATCTTATATATCATCTTACTATGTTGATTCTATAATTCATTTTCTAACTCCATGAAATTATCAAATGATTCAAACATATACCTAATATAGTAAATGCTTTCATTTCTACTCAAATCATAAGTAAAAGAAATGAAGTTGGAATATCAACCTATTTCATTTATTGAAATGGTTCATACACATCAGTGTATGATAGTTTTAATAAATTTATGTCACTTTCACCCTTTCCATTAAAATTTGTTTTTGTTATGTTATATTTTTAAAAAATTTGACATGAATCAAGTGGTCTTAGTTCAATAGAATTGAAATGTCAATATTGATAGATCTTCTTCATCCTCTTCTCATTAATATGACCATATAGATGATTCAATAAATGAGTAAAATATGATTCATGTGAACATGATTCTTTATCAATTGAAAGACCTTAGTTTTCTTAATTTAATACATAATGAATATATTTAAACATCTCACACTATAACATATGTTTTCATTGTACAAGAATTAATTCTTATTTTTGAAACTGAAAATAAAATCATATGTATCTATGAAGTATATATAATTTTTTTGGTAACACTTGAAAGGGGATAAAATTATTTCAAAACCAAGATCATCCTTGTTGGAAAACAAAAGTGGTAGTCTCCTAAAACTAAGGAATAATGTCAGGCTCCCTTGGTATATCAATGATCCACCTCTCCTCTAGAAATATTTTAGAATATACATGATTCCACCATTTCGATATAGATGTGATCACCAAATTCTATATCTAATGCATAATTAGTAAACATGGTATTACTTCATTCCTTAATAATTGAAAAAATATGTCCCATTATTCTTTAACATGTCATAGTTATTCTTGTAGATCCCGATCTTGATACCTAAAATACATGTGACATCAAATTCCAATTAATTTCATTATATCTTCCTTATCTTGTTAAAATAGTTATCGAGAGCCTCAAAATTGAAGTTAATATTTTGGACATTTTCCTCATTATTTTTTTTTATATCCATAATGATCATATTGTTTTCATGACTCATATAATTTTCAACTCGTAGAATCATTGTAATGTGTTTCGAAAGATACTTCTCATTATTTCTCACATAATTATTCACAATCAAACACTTTAATATCTAACATATAAAATATAAGAAGAATTTTTTATTCAATTCATATGGAATCATAAATTCAATGATGTCAATGTACTCTATGTAGCCAATCATATTAACTACATGTGGCCCAGATAGCATCAACTCTCCAAACATGCACATGAATAGTGCATTCGAGTTCTCATATATCTCTTCTCTCATATTCTATTAATAAATATAATAATGGTGAGACAATATGTTATCAAAATCAATTTCCTCATGCTGCTTATTGAGCTCATTGTACAAGGATAATTGCATGAAAATATATATATATATATATACCACTTCTTACAAATGTTCCATGAAGAGATATAGTTCTTATTCACTATCCTATTTACCATACACATTATGAATAAGGGATTCCATCACAAATAATTTCCACTCATGTAATAGTAAAGTGGGAATGCTCCTATACAACACCATAAAAATTGATTTATTGAGAAGGTTATCATTATAAAATATAGATCACAGTGAAAAAGTCAATGTCATGTGGAGTTACTTTTCTATAATAAATGAATACTATCAATACATTAACTATATTATCAAATGAATAATAAAATTTAATTTAACAATCTCCCACTATTTTATCAAAACCCAATATCCCTCTTCATAGGTTTCAGTATATCCTATATCATGGATATTCTAGTGGAAAGGATCTATATGCCCCTTATCATAACCCAAATGGAGTCTTGACATTATATTGGATGTAATTAAGGTGTTGTAAATTTTCACCTAAATGAACTCACAGCCCCTTCATTCAATGAGTGGACTCCCCAAATCTAAATTCATGGACATTGATTTCCTCAACACTTGTTTTCTAGCCTCTCTATGTCTCGCAGAAGGGATCTACACATAAGGTAAATATTGTTAAGTTAATGAAAACCTTAAATTATAAATTCATTGATAATTAAAATCACCCCATTGAGTTCATTAGAAACATTAAACTACGGTTATCTTTCAGCCCATTTTCTATAATGACTATATGTATTAATATTGTATTTGTTGTAGTTTATCATTATGATTAAATATACCATTTTATCTTATTACATTATTGTTAATGATAAGTGGTTTTATATAAGTTGTTAAACATGTCTCGATAAAATCTATGTATAATCCTATTTTATTTTAATCCCATTATTCATTTTTTTAATTCATTAATTTAAATGACTGTGATAAAGAAACCATAATGAAATTAACCATGAATCTAGATTAAAATAAAAAAATAAAATTAATATGATCATGAGAATATGTAATGGTTATTTTATCTAATGATGATAAACTAACCCTTCACCCTAGAAGAATTATATATTGAACTATATAATTGTTTGTGATATAATAGTTCATGTATCATATTAGGTATCTTCGGGATTGGTTTCACCTTGAATCTAAACTTGATCCACATCCACTCACCCATGATCTTCATCTATTACATAAGCTTCACTCACATGTGTGTGAGGGTAACCAGTATATTGGTTAATGGGTATACCGTAAATACAAGGGCATGAACGTCCTACATAATATAGAGGAGTGACTGACATTAGGATTCCATTTTAATTTAATAATTATAAGTCAAAAGATTCAAATAACATACATAGGTTGGTCTAATATGATGATTATCTACACATATAATGAATATGGAAGTGGATATTGGCTAGTATTCACTCCAATTTTGTTTTTATAATTTAGATAATGGTGATGGATTTTTTTATTAGTTAATTGGTGTTTATTCTTAATTTCAATCTGAACTATTTTAGGGATACCCTTAATTTATTACAGTATGGGAAATATTCAATGATACTAGTAATTTTAGATAATTATATAAACATAAACGAAAAATTATTATTTTTTGAAAACATTATTATGTAGTATGAAAAACATATGTTATATGGGTAATTTGGTTTTAACTTTGCAATTAATAATAATATATATAATTTATTTCTATTAATTACTAATTGACTACATTGAATGTATTAAATAGCTAAAAAATGTTTATGTCACTTATCATATATATTGGACAAACACATAGAGTCTAGGCATGTTTCTCGTCTAGGATACAAAGTGCATGATAATTAGATATAGGATGTGCATTCCACTTTCGATGTGTCTGTGGGAATAATTGAGATACATGATGTGTTATTGAGGAATGGGGATTTATGATATACATGACATGTATTACAGCTATATTACAAGCATCTCATTAATTGAAAATCTTCTAATATCATGTGATTTTCAATAATACATTATATGAATGACCACAATATTTGTGTGAAATTTACTATGAAATTTTATAAAAAATATTGTATCTACATATTTTATATGTTGAGTAATACCAAAATTCGTGTATATCCTAGAATGAAAACATTTTATGTGTAATAACAACCAATATAAAAAAAATATTACATTGAAAATTATGTATCTCATAACCCATCCTAATTTTAGGATCAATAATTCATAGCGTGTAGTTCGGTTACACTCCATGTAACAATGTTTTCTAGATAGAATCTACATTTCCACTTGATGGTATATATAATTATTCTCTATGAATTATTAATCATTTTATGATTACATAAAACCTGAAGAAATAATGTTAATTGAAAAAAATTGTTCATTTAATTTTGGAATATTGAATGAATAATCAAGAAATAAAATACTGAAAAAAATTGTTTATAATTGATCAACGGATAATTATTAATTATAAATAGTTATATTACCATTATAATACCACTTACTGTTTTATATTGTAGCAGATGGGGTTGGTCCCATGCCAATAAATGGGAATTAACCAACTAATCCAAATTTCTCTTTAGAACTAGATGAATTAAAACCCCTGAACCTAAAAGATATGAACACCACATATAATTTACATCCAATTTATGTAAATTATGAATTACCTTCCATTAAAATACATTAAAAAATGTCTAATTAGATTAAAAATTCTCATCATACATTCGTTATGTAATTGGATTCAACGGTAGAATCCTTATAGCAGTGATCCACATGTTCAAAATGATCCTCCAAACACCATTGTAGAAATCATCAGGTGCTATCATGGAATATTATAACAAATTCAATATTTTTTCAATGATCACCAGAATAATTTCATCGAGGTTGAAGGTCTCTTATTGTTCTCTATTGACTTGAGAGAGTAGAGGTGGAAGAATTCTCTCCATTAATGAGACCATTCCTAGATTATATCTCTTTATTTCTTCAAAAAATAGTGTATATATATATATATATATATATATGTTTTCAAAATAACCATTAGGTTTTAGAATTATATAATCAGGATAATATAGATCTATGGTTAGAGAATATTAATCAGACATGGTACCTTAGGATTATCCTAATCCTAGAAAAAAAATATAAATATACTGTTATTATTGTTGTTATTATTATTATTATTATTATTCTTATTATTTACTTGAAATGAAAAAAACTCATTGATAATTAAATATCAAATATTTAATAAATAAATTAATATTTATTCAAATAATATTTAATTTTTCATTTCTCACAAGGCTGTTAATCTCGGTCTTACAAACATCAAAAATATTTATTGGAAGATGAATATTGTATATTTAATTAAATAAATAAAAATAACATAATTATTAACCTATAAATATTAAAAGGATTTATTCACATAAATATTGAATAAATGTCTTTTGAATATTCAAATCATTTATATATTCTATTGAATAACTGGTGAGAGTATATTTATGATAAAAAACATTAATTATTATAAAACCACATGAATGAATAATATTTCATCAACATGTAATATTAAAAATAGAATTTTACTATGTTTTTGGATAAACCATTATTTCTGATCAACTAGTTTACTTTCATAGTGGAATTATGCAGAACAGTCTTAATTACAAGGATCGTATCTTTCAACATTCCAATGACCCTATAGAGAAAAAAATTAAATGTCACAATTACATTTAACTTTCTACAAAATGTGCTCTAGGTAATATTGTTATTTATTAATTAATTCTCTAATGAATAAGGTTTAATACTTGTTTAATCAACCTATATGATCAATGATTCTTTCTTTGAATTAATGGAAATATAATTTTCAATAGAATTCCAGGAATATAAACATATTATGTTAGTCTTGTTCCCATCAAAGAGACCTATATATCCACTTTTATTAAGGAATATAAGGTATAAATCTATCCTTACATTGTTCATTAATTAAATATTACATGTTATGCACCCAACATATCCTACCTCACAATGAGCATAAGTTTTCATGGTTTTCATCAACACATCAATGTAGGTGACTCAGGATAAACATTAATAATAATTTTAAAATCTAAGAACCATTACACATGTCCACATATGTGAATATCCAAATAAAAATATAAATTTTTATTTTCATTGGAATGTCACATTTTCATAACCGCTTTATCAATGATATTACAAACGTTAAACATATGAGTGGATGCCTCAAGGCCTTATGAGCCCTTACCCCTAATAGAATTTACCATTTTCCCCCACAAAATGATTTCATCATTCTATAGAATATATACTTAAGAATATATTCATCTAACATCTATGTTCTAATCATAGTGGGAAACTTCTATGAACTTTTAGTGTGACATGTACCCTTATGAAATTTTCACAAATAGTGTATTTTATTAGAATAATAATAGTGTTAATAATATTTTAAAAAATAAGAATAGTGGTATTTATAAAGTACATGGAGTTTGGTTATAGGGATTCAACTCCAAATGTCTATTAATTTATCCTTATATCACATGAAAGATGTACAATAAATCTTCATATTTTTTAGATGTGAAATAATTTTCTATATCATTATAACACATAGACAAAAAATACTCAATGACTTTAGATTTTACAACATCTATTCATAACATTTTTTTTATTTTTTTATTTATGAATGTATTGGAATAAGATGAAAAATATGGTGGTATTCCCAATGATTAAGTGGTTTGACATACTGTTAAATTAGGGATGGAGATCATGTCCTTTTTTCTTCCACAAAAAAATATAGATACCATGGTATTGGGTCCATAGATACATCCCTCTCCCCGTACAAAATTTATACCATTAGACACATTATTGGCCTTAATGTTTCATCATATTCGATGAACCATTAAGAAAATGTATAAACCATTTTCACCACTTGTACATTATTTCCCCATTCAATTGAGTATCCAAAAAATTAAAAAATTTATCTCCCTCGACTAAAATGGATGTGAACTATTTGGGGAATAAATCATGTTTGTCTTCTATTTATAGGTCGCAATCCTTAGATCATTGTATGAATTCAAAATTTATCATTACATAATTATACACATCAACTATAGTTATGGTTTCAATTCCCAAAATTATTTTATAGCTAAATAACCCCTCATGAATCTCATTTTTGTCAACATAAAATTGAATCCATCTATAATTTTCTTTTATATACCAATGTATTCAACTTTTAAAAAGAAATTTTAATCCAATAGAATGTGAACTTTCTCATGAAATGTTTTATAACAAAATATAAAGATATCTTATTGAGGGAAAATAGTCCTAGATCTATCTAGAGTGTATTTGGTAACATTAATTCTAATTGATAACCACTGAATATTTTTCTCCAATTTAATTATAATCTAAATAGATGAAATCCATGTATTCATACATTAATAATTTATTTTACCCTGTAAAGAAAAACACACTAAATAAAATAAGGAATAAATTTTAGATAATTCCTATCATGTTGGCATCCATTTGAAATTGATTCTCTCTATAGTTGAATCTCTTGAGAATCTTCACACCTACCATTGTTGAGTCAGATGTTGTCCATTTAAATATATAACCAAACCACCCTCCCTAAAATTTAATAATGACTTTTTTGTTGAAACATGAAATTCATTGTAACAAAAAACCACAAATGAAGCATTAATTCCATTTTCCAACATATATGAGTAAGTTCTACATTTCATGAATTGGAATAGGAGGCCCAAAAAGATAAAATTGGATAAATAAGAATCAAATATTATTCAAAAAACACCTCCCATTTCACACATAATAGAGATATAGAAAGGAATGATCCAATTATAATGTGTTATTCTATCACCATTCTTAAGTATGCCAACATATAAAAGATTTCTAGAATAATTAGAACACTGAATACTCTCAACAGTCTATGAAATACAAGAATAACTAATCATGAAATCAAATTCCCAATATTAAAAAATTTGTAATGAATGATCTTAAGATTATATGGTTAGTTTTTTATTATAATTTACTAGAACCATATCCTTTTTCTCATTATCGTTGATATTACATTGACAATTAAAGGGAGTGTTATTCAAACACCCACCAATATAGTCGCTTACTTTCCAATCAATATGGGATCTAGGAGAAAATCATATAAAGCTATCATAAGATGGAAATTAATTTATCATTGATATTCCATATTCATTGAAAAAATAATGTATTCTATTTTTTGAAGTAAAAAAACAATACAAATATGAGGTGTTGTTCAACTATGTCACTTGCCTTCCTTTCCTATAAACTATCATTATGAATCTCTATATAATTAATGGATCATGCATGAAATATTTATAACGTATCTCATTTTCATTAGGCCCATTAAGGATGATATAGAAAATTTTTGACATCATCTTAGGAACTGAACTAAATATATTCTTATTCAGATCTCAACCCACTATTTTCAGGTATCATTTCGACTTGTTCCATCAGAAAAAGTACTAGTTGATTTCATCACGGTCAAAATAAAGGGACAATAGACTTATTATAGGGTTTTAATAGGTCCTCCAATATGTAATATTATATTGTGATCCAAATATATTATTCAAAAAACGTATTTCACCAAGAAAACCTTGGTCATTCTGGTAATTGACTATCGTCTAGAGTTTATGTTCACCCATTATATTTGACAAAAAACATAAAAAAAATCTTAAGTAAGAAAGGAAAATTTCCATTCCCTTGGATAGTCAAGGATATATTTTAGTCTTTTCTGATGGGTATCAATTTCTACCAGACAGAATAATATGTATGATTACATCAGTTTCCACATTTCATTTTACACACAGTTTATATATTTCATTCCTGGGAGGTCATAGATAATTTATAAAAATTTATTCTTATTAATATAGTTATTTTTACTAGTCCCAAAAAAATACATCCAATGTAATCGAATCTATCCCATAAATATGATTTGGGAATTATTTCAGGAAAATAAAACAAAAATGAACAACATAGTATCATAATGCACTGGTTAATATTTTCATGTAAAAGCGGTTTCCATTATATTGAATCATTCTACCTAAGGTTAATCCTGGATTTCCATTATCTAAAATTATTTTATGTAATGGTCTTAATGGATAACCATATTAAGGAACATTTCAGAATAGGGTTTATTGTAGATTACACTGATGTAGAGTATAATATATAAGGGTAATTTTTATTTACCCATATATAGATAATTCTATGTTAGTGTCATCCAAAATTACCCATACCTAGAGTGGTTTAAATTTTTATTATTTAGACATAACCATACATATAACAGTCTATATATAGGTCATTAGTGATTATGATTACTTAGAGCAGTCAATGAAATGGTTATCTCGACATTCCTTTAGGAAGAAATCTAAGGAAATGGTAAAGAATGTTATAAGTCACTCTAGATAATATTGTCTGGTCAGTCAATTTCATCTTGATTATCCCTTTATTTTACTTTTTTTGATTATTATTATCATTTTATTTAGATTACACTAGATGGGAAACCTAAACAGTTTGGATAATAGAGTAATGGAGTTGATTTTATACATATGATGGATAAGATAAATAGTTATTCACTCCACAATTAGAGAATCGCATTTATTTCAATTGGTATTATGCCCTAACTAATAGTAATGGTATATTTATACGTCAAATGTGATGTAATCCATCATGAAATATGGATCATTGAAAATTAATAGATATGATATTTATATAATGGGTCATCATTTAAGTGGTATCCCATTTAATATATGTCCTTAAGAACTGTTAATAAAACTTGATACTAATATGATGAGAGATTATGTTATAGTTGAATAGAGTCATCATCATAATAAAAATAATTTTGATTAATATTTATAAGTATTATATTATTGTAAGATACTATAAATACTCCGAACATATGAAAATTTCATATGATAAAAGGTTACCTTTAAATGTTCATAATGTATATGAAATATTCAATGTGTAAATATAGTCCCTTCCTGGGTAACCATGTGTTGAAATTGTTCAAAAATTGAATCTAGATGTTTATGGAAGAATATAATGAAACAATTATCGATTAAAAATACATATTATAATAAATGATCTATTGAACATTAGTTTCATAAACTAAATATTAATTTTCTTTCCAAATGATATTCAATGTAATTTAAAATGTTTATTATTTGGTGATACTTAAGGTTTCCTTAAGGATTTTTCTATTATATATGTAAATCCACTATATTTTTTTACAGTAGTTATAAATATATAAGATGTTATTATGTTGGGATCTTAAAATTTTCTTTCAAGCCAAATATAAAATTATTTGCTGCATTGATAACTTAGATGTTTCATGTTAATACTGACTTGACATAAGATGTTATATCGATGACATGGGGCCTCGGAGTTGTGGCTTTCTTCTCTCCCACAGTGGCTACTATAACATCCCATGTAAATAATGAACATGAAATTTTCATACTTATTAATATTTCTGAATTAAATATGTATTTTACTTTAAATGGTAATCTATTTTTTATGGCATACCTAACCCGCAACTATTGGTTTCCCTAAAATATAATGTTGCACCCAAGGCTATGACATACTAAATAATAATTATATAATATTATTTTAAATAGTATTTATTGTCAATCCATTCTATTGGTGGGAATGAAAATAACTCACTAAAATATTATTTCACATGTTTTTTAAATGTCTTTACTTTTATTGCATAAACTTTAGAGGATTTAAATAAGAATCAATCCAATTTTAAGCATGAAAAACAATAACATTTTCAAAAAAGACATTTTATGACTTTTTGGGTGAGAAAACTATTTCAATCTAGTTTATTTCACTTTTATATTCTCAATTTGACAAAATAATATTCTTCTTATGAATAGGGACATAAATATTTACTTTGGGTAAATTTTTTTGTGTTTTTTTATAATGTTCATTTTTTTAATGAATAGTGAAAAATACTACATTTCATGTCAAAATTGTATTTTCATTTGATTTATTTATGTGGTTATATTTTTTATTTAATTGGTTTTAAAGTTTAAATAGATTATATTTTCATAATTTTATCCAATTTTCCCCTTTTTATGTAATTTATCTTTGAAATTGAATATAATCACATGTCAATCAATTGATACTTTTAACTTCATAAAAACATGGTTTCCTGGTTTTGACAACAAGAATTGATTTAAAATTATTTTCTACAACATTTTTGTCTTGAATTTGAAAAAATTGATACCATTTTTTAAATCATGAGGCCCAAATTATGTAAATATAAATTTTATATTTTTATACATTATAAATAGTAACTTCATAAAATATTTTATTTACCATGGCTAATCTATAAATCTGGAAAATAAGGGTAAAAAAATAATATTATAATATATTAAATTACAATAACGTGCGTCCTAACCCTATTGGATGATACATGTCCGACCATGGGCATCCTTGGGTCAATTTGGGGACCCCATAGAGCCACTTGTAAGTGAAAATGACACTTTATAAAAATTAATTAAGTGTTCAGGAAAATGTAAGATAAACATATATTTTTTAGTAACCCAACTTTTTATATGGAGTTATATATGTGATATTTTCGACTATAAATATTCATTAGAAATTTGAAAAATATTTCATACATAATGGTATTTTATTTATTATATTTATACATTAAATAAATAAATTTATTTATGACACAATGATGATGTGGTAATTACCTTTTTAATATGATTCAAATAAATGACATTATAAATATTAAAATAAATTTATATTAAATTATTTTATGCCATTCACAAATTTTAATGATAATTATGACTTTTTAACTTTTAGTTATTGAACTTTTTTTGAAGTATTCATGTTTTTTTTGGATTTTTTAAAAATTCATGATATGAATAGTATATAAATTGACATAAATGAGTTTAAAAAAATATTATTTTATTAATTTATATAATAATCCTAAAAATATATGATTTGGAAAAATTACATAGATAAGGTCGATAATGTCATTTATGACCTGCTTGTGGTTTTATTGGCTTTTATGGTATTTATATTAACCATATATTATAAATATACAATAAGACATTGTAAGAGTTAAATTAGTAAACTAGGGGTTAAAGTTAAATGGTATGGTTAAATATGAAACAAAGCTTGCCTAAAACTGATTAGTTGAAAGAATTTCTAGAAATAGTCATCTAATCCCAAAATTTAATGAGTCTTTGACGTTTTTAGACTGAAATAATTTTATAATAAAATATTACTTTATATCATTCCTAAAGTTCCCCTCCTCCCTCTTATAAAGGACACCAACTCTATCCCATTACACACACCTCTAAATTCACTTGGATCATAAAAAATATTCACATATAATCTCCCAACATCCTTATATTCTTTATAGAATCCATCCCCTAGGAATAAGTAAATTCAAGAGAGCCCTTTGTCTCAAATAAAAATGAGTCACCCAATTTTAGGTAATGTATTCTCTCAAGTTTCGTTCCATTAATTTTCTTTATACACTCCATATTATATTCTTATTATTTTTATATATATAAAAAACCAGTATCCTAAATATATGAGGTTTTTGGTTTCACAATTATTCAAACTACAATTACACACACCTCCATCTAATTGATACGAACATACTATTTTTGTGTACGGCGAACTACTGCCTCACGAAACGATCATTGTTCGATTTTCCCCTACGACCTATCATGATGGCCATAATGATGGTACTATAAATATAGATGATATATATGATATTTATTTTATATCTATTATTCTTTATATCGCATTTTTATCATAACTTTATGCTTTCCATGTTTTATAAAAATGATAATTTCATTGGAGAAGTGCGGACTACCGCCCCCTCAAAGTCACATGACATGTTCCTACCATACATGAGGAATATAAAAGATTGTATTAATGAAAATATTTATCAGATATAAATTATGATATTATAATAGAATAAAAAATACTTATTTATCATTTACATTTCATTCCTTTTATGATAAATATAATAAAATGAATGTAGCGTTAATGCATATGTACGACTTACAGACTCTAGGAACAGTGAATTACATTTTCATATATCCAAATGATATATACTATTATAAATCCATATTGTAACACCCGAGACTTTTATGTTATATAAATCATCAAAGGAATCTTTTTTTTACACAACACTTGCTTGGCTTTCTTTACACGCAATCACGACCTTCCTCGATAGCTTGCGTCGTACGCAATACCGAGTTTCACTAAACAAAATTATGCTATTAAAACTAGCCGTTATGAATAGTAATAACCACTTTTTGAAATTTTATAAATTTTATTTTTCAAAAGGGACTTCATTTTTCGACTCAGAATATCGAAATTAGCCTAGGGTGAAATTTTGGTATTTTTCTGAAAACTTTCAATTTTTGATGAATAGTGAAACCACTAAGTGGTAGGTTAAAAACTGAATTTTTCATAAAACTTAATTTTACCGCTTCTGTGAATAGAATTTCAAAAATCCGAGAGACACGGTTAATATCAAGGACTAAAATGTGGTTCAATGAGATGAAAATAATTTTTTGGTGAATAGTAACTTTTTACTATTTTTACCGCGGTTAATAGTAAATAGGGTAACTAAGGGTAAATATGATATTAATATTACCCTAACACATGTCCTAATTCTATTGGACAAGTGTAATTCGACCAAAAACAAACTTAGGAATAAAATATGACCATTTAGGCCCACTTGGATTAGATTAGGACATTTATTATTAATTTATTTAAAGAAGGGTTAAAATAGTTAAAATCAAAGTTTAATAAGTAAACCATTTTTAATATAGGGTTATACATAAGATAAATTCGATTGTAAATATTCATTAGAAAGCTAAAACGATTTCCTACATGATGGTATTTTATTTGTAATTTTTAGACATCAAATAATTTAATTTATTTATGACACAAAGATGATGCAGTAATTATCTTATTAATGAAATATTGACAAAATTGATAATATAAATACCAAAATAAATGTAATTTGAGACTTTTTATGAATTCCACTAATTTTCTAGGTTACTATGATATATTAGTATTGATTTAATCAACTTGGTTCGAACATATAATTCTGTTATGACTTTCCCAAAAATCATATATCAAATAGTGTCAAAATTGACACAAAATAGTTTTTAAATCAAATATTATATTATTAATTGTTATTTTATTCCTAAAAATCTAAGGTTCGGCCAAATGACTTAGATAAGGATATATATATTAATAATAAACAATTTGGGGTTCGTTTGGCATGTTATAGTAAGTGTATTAACCATATAGTGAAAGAAAACAAAAAGACACGGTAAAAGTTAAATTAATTAACTTAGAGTTAAATCTAATTGATAAGGTTAAAATAATACCCTAAACTTGTCTAAATCCTATTGGTTGATAGGATTTAGACCCATCCCCACTTTAGCTTCGAAATAAGACCCTTTGGAACCATTATAAACCGATTTTGACTTTAATATAAAATAATATTTTGAGATATTCCTAAGGTGCCCCTCTCCTCCCTTATAAAAGGGCACCTCCTCCCCCTCCTCCTCACACCAATTTGAGCACTCAAGCTCGGCCAACCCCTGCCGTTTTTCCTTCTCCACTTCCCTAGAATAATCCTAGAGGTCCTGGTCTTCTCCAAAGACCAATCTTAGTTCCATAAGTGGAGGATTCAAAGAAGCGTTCCAAAGAAGAGGTAATATCCATTACCGATCTTTTCAATTTCTTTCTTCTTCAACTTCTTCTTCTTTAGTTGTTTCATGATAAAGTAATAACATCAGTATTACTTACATACTGATATGTTATTATAAATATGAAACAACCCTAATTCACCTTCTATCCATCCTACAGAAAAATGAAATCACCGCGCGTGCGTACGTACGGAATACCGTCTCCACGCCGTGGTGTAATCTATTTTCCACCATCACCTTACAAGGATGGGTATAATGGTGTAATGAGTAACTAAATATGATTATTATGAAGTAATATTGATACTGAAATGATATATATATACTCCAATACAATTCCACGATCATAGGAATGATATCATCACTCGTGCGTACGTACGGAATACCGTCTCCACGATGTGATGCGACTCGTTCTACATGATCTTCATTTTGTAATGATTATATAAATGAATTGAATGAATGAATATGGTATATAATACACTAATACCATTCTGGAAATGAATTATCTATAACCTAAAGATAAGAATAAGAATTTATTCGACAAAACACGCATAAGAACAAAAAGTTATAAAGACCCGAGTAACAAGTAACAATGAAATATTACTAACAAGAAGCTAATAATATGACCATATATGATATCATATAAATATGTATGATTCTGGAATAAGTCAATAACATTATTTAAACCATTATACAGGAGCTTCGGACACGAACAAAGCAAATCGGACCTAAGGTAAGGGAAATATCACAATCTCATTTTTATCCGAGATTGTTTATTCGTAAGTATTTACTGGGGTGTATTTTATCATCCACATCCATGTTCCCTCAATATGTAATATTGTTTCCATCCACTTGAAATAGTTTAAATCCAATTTTACCCTTAGGTGAGTTTTTAGTAAAGAATATGAAAGGAATCTTTTGTCGTTTTTCCGTACGAGGTACTTTTTGACTTTTCCGACAAAAGTACGAAGAATGTTTTTTTTAACTTATACGGCATGAATGGATTTTTAAAACATTAATTCAAAAAATTTTCCTTTACAAGTTTTCAAGTTTATTTTTAATCAACTTCTTTTATTTTAAAGTTGTATGACATGTTATGAAAGGAAAAATGTTTTTGAAGAAGAAAGGATATTTTCCTCAAGAATGGAGTTCAAGTGTTTTATCAAAATTATTTTCCATCTAAGTTAATAAAGGGTTATATTTTTATCCCTATTATTACATTGATTTGATCATGTTGTGATGGAATTATTTTTATGAATTCCTTTATCTTATATGAATTGATTTATGATGTCATGATGTTTCAAGAATCCCATTTTTGTTACTTGTGTTATGCGATGATGTATGTTTTATGATTATGTGGCACACATAAGAAAGGATTCATTATAAGATGGGTGGGACCTATATCTCCCTCCAATGCATTGGGTAAAGACTTTATATCTCATGAGATAGACATGGCTGGAACGGAAGGTTATTTCGGTTCAGTGATACAGGACTGAAACGAGGAGTGAACTCGGTTCAGAAAGGGACTTTGTCCACTAAGATAGTCTTGGCAATGAGTCATGACTAACAAGAAATGATTTTCCATGATTATGTGTGCATGCCACAAAGTTTCAAGTTTTATGTTATGATTATGGGGATCTCATTTTCACTTCTATGATTTATTCCATGTTAAGATATTATGATCTCTTTTGCAGGTTTTGATTTTCAAAAAGATATGATATGATTTTTATTTCCTTTATTTGCCCTTGCTGAGCATTTGAGCTCACCCTTTTATGTTTTCTTTTCCCCAGGTCAGGAAGATGGATATTAAGTAGAATATGCTAAAAGGGACCCTAGATATGATGAAATAAATGGGAGACACTGTAGAAGATTTATGAACCAGTTGTTTATGTTTCCCAGTTTCTAAAGACACTATACCTATACGGTCCTTTGTGGTTTTGTCATATGTTGTAATAAGTGTGCTTCAATTTTTGAAGTATTAAAAATGTATGTAAAGTATGGGTCGTTATAGTTGGTATCAGAGGAAAGGTATAGTCAACCTTTGGAAACTAGGATGTGAAAGCCTTAGTAAGAACCCTAAGGATAAGTCTAAGCATAGAACACAATCTTAGTGTTTTAGAAATGGCCATGAATAACCTAGGATAAGACCATAAGCATGAAAATTTTATTCTTGAATTATGTGGTTTCCTATTATAATTAGTGTTGCTCACACTATTCTTCTTGGTTTTAGTCAATGGCTGGAACCCGAAGGAACCGTGTTAATGCGGAATGCGATGGGAAATGCAATGATTGTCCCCCTGAGCAACCAAACGATATGGGAGATGGAATGCAAAATATTGTAGCCATGCTCACACTACTTTCTCAAGCTATGAATCATGCAGGATTTCCAAACGAGCAAAGGAGGGAGCAACATTCTGTTGAATCCTTCATGAGGCAGCGTCCACCTTCTTTCAGTGGGTCTACTGATCCATTAGTTGCTGAACAATGGATTAGTACTACTGAAAAGATATTTTCAGTTCTTCAATGTTCTGATCATGATAAAGTCATCCTAGCAGTGTACCGTTTGGAAGGATATGCGGATCAATGGTGGAATCTTGTTAAGAATACGAGGCAAAAAGATGAAATTGAGTCTATGGAATGGGACGAGTTCAAGAACTTATTTTTCAATAAGTACTTCCCTCGTATTCTCCGAACAAAGATGGAGAAAGAGTTTCTTGAACTGAAGCAAAGGGATGATGAATCTGTTGGTACCTATGAAGCAAATTTTACAAGACTTGCAAGGTACGCTTCTAGTATTATTATCCAACCTGGGAGTAAGATCGATCGATTCTTTAGTGGCTTAAAACCAAGTCTTCGAAAGGCGTTAGCCATAAGGGACTTCAATAGCTACGAGGAAATCGTTTGATGTGCTCTCAAAGTCGAGATGGAGATCGGAGTAACCCATCAGTCACATGGGTTTGATAAGAAGAGGAAGATGGAATTCAAAGAAAAATCTAAAGAGCACACGAAAAAGAAGATGAACTTTCCCTTATGCTCAAAGTGTGGAAAGAAACATGGAGGGAGTTGTCTTAAAGGGACAAGTAAATGTTTTAAATGTGGAAAGGAAGGTCATCGGGCATTTGAATGCCGTGATAATGGGAAGAAGATGTCTAATGATGCAAACAAAGGAAGGGATACACAGAATGAACCTACTACACTTCAATGTTTCAAGTGCAAGGAGATGGGGCATTATGCCAATCAATGCCCAAATCCAAGGGTTGATGATGATGGTCGACGTCAACAAAATCTTAAGGCTAAAGACAAAGGAAAGTCACATGCAATTTCTATCAGTGATGTGGAGTACGATAACGATGTGGTGAAAGGTACACTTACCATCCACTCTAAAGTAGCAAATGTTTTATTTGATTCTGGATCCACCCACTCTTTTATTTCTAAAGACTTTTCTAAGGGTATCACCGTATTACCTCAACAATTAGATGTTGAGTTAGCCATGACAACACCTAATGGCACATCAATCGCATCAAAAGTTTATAATTCTTCTCCAATCGAAGTTTGTGGGAAAGTGCTTCCTGCAAATCTTGTGATCCTTCCTTTAGTGGAATTTGATGTGATTCTTGGCATGGATTGGCTTTCTCTACATGGAGCTCATATCAATTTCCAAAGAAGGGAAGTCACATTTCATATTCCAGATCAATCTACGATCGTATACCAATGCAAGGATGAACATAACCTTCCAGTGGAAATTTCTTCCATCTTATGGGTATTGATTCCACTAAATGAAGGTTATTTATCTCAAATAGTTGGTGAGAAACTCACGATTAAGAATATGCCCATTGTACGGGAGTTTGATGATGTCTTTCCGGAGGAATTACCGGGTCTTCCACCAAATCGTGAAGTTGAGTTTTCAATAGAACTCGCACCGGGTGCTTTGCCTATTTCAAAGACACCTTATAGAATGGCCCCAATTGAGTTGCAGGAATTGAAGAAGCAACTCCAAGAGAATCTTAATAAGGGATTCATACGCCCTAGTGCGTCACCTTGGGGAGCACCTGTTCTATTTGTTAAGAAGAAAGATGGATCAATGAGACTCTGCATTGATTATCGAGAACTTAACAAGATCACTATCAAGAACAAATATCCTCTCCCACGCATTGATGACTTATTTGACCAACTACGCGGAGCTCAATACTTTTCCAAGATTTATCTTCGTTCAGGGTATCATCAATTAAGGGTCAAAAGGGAGGATATACCAAAGACGGCTTTCCGTTCAAGGTATGGACACTATGAATTTATAGTGATGCCATTTGGTCTTACTAATGCCCCTGATATCTTCATGGATCTAATGAATAGAGTCTTTAGAGACTATCTTGATCAATTTGTGGTAGTCTTTATAGACGATATTCTTGTCTATTCAAAGAGAAAGGAAGAGCATGAAGATCACTTGAGAATTATATTGAAGACCCTGAGAAAAGAGAAGCTTTATGCCAAATTTACCAAGTGTGAATTTTGGCTTCAAAAAGTTGCATTTTTGGGTCATATAATCTCAAAAGAGGGGATATCTGTGGATCCAGCAAAAACAGAGGTTATCGAAAGATGGTCGAGACCAACAACAGTAACTGAGATCCGAAGTTTTCTTGGTTTGGCTGGTTATTATCGACGTTTTGTAAAAGATTTTTCACGATTATCTAATCCACTCACCAAGTTGACTCGGAAAGGAGTTAAGTTTGTCTGGACAGAGGAATGTGAAGAGAATTTCAAGGAGTTGAAAAGAAGGTTATCCTGTGCACCTGTGCTCACACTGCCTTGTAGTGGAGAAAGGTTTGTGATCTATAGTGATGCATCCAAGAAGGGATTGGGGTGTGTTCTTATGCAAAATGATATGGTGATAGCTTATGCCTCACGACAGTTGAAAATCCATGAGCAAAATTACCCAACACATGATTTGGAGTTGGATGGGGTAATCTTTGCATTAAAGATTTGGAGGCATTACCTTTATGGTGAAAGGTGTGATATTTATACTGATCATAAAAGTTTAAAGTATATTTTCACACAAAAGGAGCTGAATATGCGCCAAAGAAGATGGTTGGAGCTGATTAAGGATTATGACTGCTCAATCCATTACCACCCTGGGAAAGCAAACAAGGTGGCAGATGTATTAAGTCGACAAGACCATGCTAGTTTATCCATGATGAGGATCACAAAAGATCCAATATTTATGGATTTACAAAGGATGGATCTTGGAATTATAATGGAAGGGTAAAAATCTTATCTTTCTCAAATGAATGTTCAACCATCTGTACATGTGAAGATTAAAGAGGCACAGAAAGAAGATGTCGAGTTACAAAAGAAGGTGAGAAATGTTCCTGAATTCAACCTTGATTGTGATGGGATAATAAAGTTCAGGAATCGGGTTTGTGTTCCTCCCATCCCCGAATTAAAGAAAGAGATGCTGGATGAGGCTCATATTTCTTCATTCTCTATTCATCCTGGAAGCACGAAGATGTATAGGGACCTGAAAGAGTACTTCTGGTGGGATGGCATGAAAAGAGATGTTGCTGAATATGTCTCTCGATGCTTGGTTTGTCAACAAGTTAAATCTGAGAGACAGAAGTCTAAGGGGATGTTACAACCATTACCCATACCCAAATGGAAATGGGAAAACATCACTATGGACTTTGTCACAGGACTTCCTAAAACATCCAAAGGCAATAATGCTATCTAGGTCATAGTTGATCGTCTTACAAAGTCTGCACACTTCATTGCTATTAGAGAGGATTTCTCTCTAGATCAGCTTGCCAGGATATATGTAAAGGAAGTGGTAAGATTGCATGGAGTACCACTTTCTATTATATCTGATCGAGATCCGAGATTTACCTCGAAGTTCTGGCGAAGTCTTCAGCATACTCTGGATACAGAGTTGAGTTTCAGCACTGCTTATCATCCCCAGACAGACGGTCAGTCTGAGAGAACAATTCAAACCCTAGAAGATATGTTGAGAGCTTGCTCTATGGATTTCAAAGGAGGTTGGGATCAACACCTACCTTTGGTGGAATTTTCTTATAATAATAGCTTTCACTCCAGTATTCAGATGGCTCCTTATGAAGCTCTCTATGGAAAGAAATGCAGGACTCCAACTTGCGGGGATGAAGTTGGGGAAAGAAAGCTATTAGGACCTGATCTCGTTGATGAAATGGCAGAAAAGGTCAGATCTATTCAACAACACATAAGAGCAGCTCAGAGTCGACAGAAAAGCTATGCCGACAACCGAAGAAAAGACCTAGAGTTTGAAGTGGGTGATAAAGTGTTCTTACGAATATCTCCCTGGAAGAGGGTTATGAGATTTGGAAAGAAGGGGAAGTTGAGCCCTAGATATATCGGTCCTTTTGAAATACTGGATCGTGTTGGGAAGGTAGCTTACCGATTGGCGCTTCCACCGAATCTCTCTCAAGTTCACGATGTGTTCCATGTATCTCTCCTGAGAAAGTACATACCAGATCCTTCACATGTACTCAGCTCAGAAGTTGTACCGCTGGAGCAAGATCTTTCTTATGAAGAACAGCCGATAGAGATTCTGGATCGTAGCGAAAAAGTCCTACGAAACAAGACCACTCGCTTGGTGAAAGTTTTATGGAGAAACCACCAACTTGAAGAAGCTACATGGGAGCTTGAGGATATGATGAGGGAGAAGTATCCTCATTTGTTTGTTGCAAAGTGATGAATTTCGAGGGCGAAATTCTTTTTAAGGGGGGTAGAATGTAACACCCGAGACTTTTATGTTATATAAATCATCAAAGGAATCTTTTTTTTACACAACACTTGCTTGGCTTGCTTTACACGCAATCGCGACCTTCCTCGATAGCTTGCGTCGTACGCAATACCGAGTTTCACTAAACAACATTATGCTATTAAAACTAGCCGTTATGAATAGTAATAACCACTTTTTGAAATTTTATAAATTTTATTTTTCAAAAGGGACTTCATTTTTCGACTCAGAATATCGAAATTAGCCTAGGGTGAAATTTTGGTATTTTTCTGAAAACTTTCAATTTTTGATGAATAGTGAAACCACTAAGTGGTAGGTTAAAAACTGAATTTTGCATAAAACTTAATTTTACCGCTTCTGTGAATAGAATTTCAAAAATCCGAGAGACACGGTTAATATCAAGGACTAAAATGTGGTTCAATGAGATGAAAATAATTTTTTGGTGAATAGTAACTTTTTACTATTTTTACCGCGGTTAATAGTAAATAGGGTAACTAAGGGTAAATATGATATTAATATTACCCTAACACATGTCCTAATTCTATTGGACAAGTGTAATTCGACCAAAAACAAACTTAGGAATAAAATATGACCATTTAGGCCCACTTGGATTAGATTAGGACATTTATTATTAATTTATTTAAAGAAGGGTTAAAATAGTTAAAATAAAAGTTTAATAAGTAAATCATTTTTAATATAGGGTTATACATAAGATAAATTCGATTGTAAATATTAATTAGAAAGCTAAAACGATTTCATACATGATGGTATTTTATTTGTAATTTTTAGACATCAAATAATTTAATTTATTTATGACACAAAGATGATGCAGTAATTATCTTATTAATGAAATATTGACAAAATTGATAATATAAATACCAAAATAAATGTAATTTGAGACTTTTTATGAATTCAACTAATTTTCTAGGTTACTATGATATATTAGTATTGATTTAATCAACTTGGTTCGAACATATAATTTTGTTATGACTTTCACAAAAATCATATATCAAATAGTGTCAAAATTGACACAAAATAGTTTTTAAATAAAATATTATATTATTAATTGTTATTTTATTCCTAAAAATCTAAGGTTCGGCCAAATGACTTAGATAAGGATATATATATTAATAATAAACAATTTGGGGTTCGTTTGGCATGTTATAGTAAGTGTATTAACCATATAGTGAAAGAAAACAAAAAGACACGGTAAAAGTAAAATTAATTAACTTAGAGTTAAATCTAATTGATAAGGTTAAAATAATACCCTAAACTTGTCTAAATCCTATTTGTTGATAGGATTTCGACCCATCCCCACTTTAGCTTCGAAATAAGACCATTTGGATCCATTATAAACCGATTTTGACTTTAATATAAAATAATATTTTGAGATATTCCTAAGGTGCCCCTCTCCTCCCTTATAAAAGGGTACCTCCTCCCCCTCCTCCTCACACCAATTTGAGCACTCAAGCTCGGCCAACCCCGGAAATTTTCCCTTCTCCACTTCCCTAGAATAATCCTAGAGGTCCTGGTCTTCTCCAAAGACCAATCTTAGTTCCATAAGTGGAGGATTCAAAGAAGCGTTCCAAAGAAGAGGTAATATCCATTACCGATCTTTTCAATTTCTTTCTTCTTCAACTTCTTCTTATTTAGTTGTTTCATGATAAAGTAATAACATCAGTATTACTTACATACTGATATGTTATTATAAATATGAAACAACCCTAATTCACCTTCTATCCATCCTACGGAAAAATGAAATCACCGCGCGTGCGTACGTACGGAATACCGTCTCCACGCCGTGGTGTAATTTATTTTCCACCATCACCTTACAAGGATGGGTATAATGGTGTAATGAGTAACTAAATATGATTATTATAAAGTAATATTGATACTGAAATGATATATATATACTCCAATACAATTCCACGATCATAGGAATGATATCATCACTCGTGCGTACGTACGGAATACCGTCTCCACGATGTGATGCGACTCGTTCTACATGATCTTCATTTTGTAATGATTATATAAATGAATTGAATGAATGAATATGGTATATAATACACTAATACCATTCTGGAAATGAATTATCTATAACCTAAAGATAAGAATAAGAATTTATTCGACAAAACACGCATACGAACAAAAAGTTATAAAGACCCGAGTAACAAGTAACAATGAAATATTACTAACAAGAAGCTAATAATATGACCATATATGATATCATATAAATATGTATGATTCTGGAATAAGTCAATAACATTATTTAAACCATTATACAGGAGCTTCGGACACGAACAAAGCAAATCGGACCTAAGGTAAGGGAAATATCACAATCTCATTTTTATCCGAGATTGTTTATTCGTAAGTATTTACTGGGGTGTATTTTATCATCCACATCCATGTTCCCTCAATATGTAATATTGTTTCCATCCACTTGAAATAGTTTAAATCCAATTTTACCCTTAGGTGAGTTTTTAGTAAAGAATATGAAAGGAATCTTTTGTCGTTTTTCCGTACGAGGTACTTTTTGACTTTTCCGACAAAAGTACGAAGAATGTTTTTTTTAACTTATACGGCATGAATGGATTTTTAAAACATTAATTCAAAGAATTTTCCTTTACAAGTTTTCAAGTTTATTTTTAATCAACTTCTTTTATTTTAAAGTTGTATGACATGTTATGAAAGGAAAAATGTTTTTGAAGAAGAAAGGATATTTTCCTCAAGAATGGAGTTCAAGTGTTTTATCAAAATTATTTTCCATCTAAGTTAATAAAGGGTTATATTTTTATCCCTATTATTACATTGATTTGATCATGTTGTGATGGAATTATTTTTATGAATTACTTTATCTTATATGAATTGATTTATGATGTCATGATGTTTCAAGAATCCCATTTTTGTTACTTGTGTTATGCGATGATGTATGTTTTATGATTATGTGGCACACATAAGAAAGGATTCATTATAAGATGGGTGGGAACTATATCTCCCTCCAATGAATTGGGTAAAGACTTTATATCTCATGAGATAGACATGGCTGGAACGGAAGGTTATTTCGGTTCAGTGATACAGGACTGAAACGAGGAGTGAACTCGGTTCAGAAAGGGACTTTGTCCACTAAGATAGTCTTGGCAATGAGTCATGACTAACAAGAAATGATTTTCCATGATTATGTGTGCATGCCACAAAGTTTCAAGTTTTATGTTATGATTATGGGGATCTCATTTTCAATTCTATGATTTATTCCATGTTAAGATATTATGATCTCTTTTGCAGGTTTTGATTTTCAAAAAGATATGATATGATTTTTATTTCCTTTATTTTCCCTTGCTGAGCATTTGAGCTCACCCTTTTATGTTTTCTTTTCCCCAGGTCAGGAAGATGGATATTAAGTAGAATATGCTAAAAGGGACCCTAGATATAATGAAATAAATGGGAGACACTGTAGAAGATTTATGAACCAGTTGTTTATGTTTCCCAGTTTCTAAAGACACTATACCTATACGGTCCTTTGTGGTTTTGTAATATGTTGTAATAAGTGTGCTTCAATTTTTGAAGTATTAAAAATGTATGTAAAGTATGGGTCGTTATACATATATTGTGGATATATTTGATATATATTATATGTAAATCATGAATACAAATCTGGATATAATGTACCTTTGACCACACAAACTATTTTTAATTATAACATGTTCATTTTTTTCTCAATTTCCGAACATCGACCAAATGTCCGATATGAATTCAAATAATTATCTATTAGTTGTATCAAGATATTAAGTGATATAAAGGGAATAATAAAACTTGAAAATTTTCTTAATCATGGATAAAATAACTTAATACTAATTTTCTGGAAGTACAGTGAATACATGTGACGAGTCACACTCATGTTAAGGGAGCCCCAAAACCCAATTTCCTTTTATTGGGATAAAATTATACTTCAGGATTAATTTCATTCTATGATTTTGTGAGAAATAAGTTTTTCTTAATATCTTAAATTCAAACATTTCTTATTTTTACCTATATTGAATACACATAATCAATCTATTTTATTTCTAAAATTATCTTCGTAGGGGACTTTGTGTCAATCTTCTTTAATTAAGGCATGTCTTGATATTGGGCAGCATTATTATCCTATAATGTGATTATAATATCCATTAATATATTATATCATGAATCTACTTATTCAAATCATATTATAAGAATTTTTTATTTTATTCTACAACTATTTTTATTCAAGGGTTTCTTAGGTGTTACGAGACCCTTTTGCTAAAACATCATTTTAAAGGTTTTGAAGATTTATTTTTCTAAATCATTTTCATTAATGTACATGTTTTAAAAAAAATAAATGATATTTTAATATAGACATTAATGTTTTAAAATTTCAAATATTTTAAAATATTCAATTTGGTATGGGACAATTTTATTCAAAAATATTCTTTTTAAATATTTTAAATGTGTCTTAAATTTGATTGATTTTAACAATATCTTGAACTGATAATTTTTTATTTTAATGTGGAAATGTTATCTTTCCTTTATGATTGTTTTATGTGTTATGAATATGTTATGTTTATTGGTCTTTAATTACATATACGGTTGGTTTCATGACAAACCTATGGTGGCTGAGCCTAACATAGCTCTTTAATGCATTCAGTAACGTGATAGAGGAAAACACTAATGTTTCACTTGATATATTTAATGAATATATTGTGATGGGTATTCTAAACTTAACTCTCTAAGAATATTTGAAATCTAAAACATATGTTTTTTATGGATTTCACAAGATAAATTTATGATTTATGATTTCTATGTGTTATTCGTAAATATTATGATTTCTTGAGTTATGCTAAAGATATTATGTTTTGTATGTCTTGATGGACTAATGCTTTCATTCCTAATTTTACATTCCTTTAATAGATTTTAATGGTCATCCCATGTTTTTGAAAAGTTTTCCATATAAATTAAAGATGAATTGGATCAAGGATGGGATCAAGGAAATGTCGTTCTATCTAAAATATAGAACTTGACATATTTTTTTTAAATGTTATTATTTTGTGAAAAAAAGGTTACTGAGTAGAAGTGTATAAATTTAATATTGAAGAGGTTTTTTATAAGTTATGGACTAATTTTGTAAAGAAATAATCCTAAAAATTTCCTCAATGTGAATTAGTAACATAATTCACGATTATGTAATGTATAAGGCCATGTCATTATAGTTGGTATCAAAGGTAGGTTTAGATAACTTTAGAGGTTAGGGTGTTATTTAAGCATAGTTAACATAACCATAATGGTTGTAATATTATAACGAGTCAATGTAATTATAGATAAATCAAATGAGTTTAAGATGATATGAATATGTATATCTTAGTGTTTACCCTTTTCATAAGATAGTATATTATGATTTTTGTGATATACTCATACTGACCTTTTTGGTTTTCGTAAATGGTTGGATATAGCAAGAACCAAAGTAACATTGGATGTGAAGGAAACTATGGTGATTTTCTAAATGAGAAACCGAATTAACTGGGTGCTACAAGGAGAACACTTGTGGTTATTCATAACAAACTATCTGGAGTAATGATTTACCACTTGAGCCTTGGTGATTTTTCTAAGTCTTCATTCGTGTGAGAAATAAATTCCAATGGATGTGTAGGTAATAATCATAAAAGTGCGTATATTCAAACACCAATGTTTCATGGATGTGGAATGAAACACCGAGGAGAATGCTTCAATGGGATGGTAATATGTTTCAGATGTGGTAATGAAGGACATAAAGAAAGAACCTGCTATGTAAAAAGGAAGCATACAGTTGAATCTTGGAAAGGGAAAGAATTTCATTCCAAGGGATCAATTGAATGTTTTAAATGTGGTGAGAATGGTCATTATAAAAATAGATTTACTACAAAGAATGTTCTGGAAAGTGATCAACAAGATCAAACAAATATATTCAAACCCATTCCTATTCCCATTCGAAATGAAGATGAGGAAACTAAAAATGACCTATGAAATGTATAGATTATTTCATAGCTCATGATTTGAAATTAATAAAATATTAATCCATTATGCTTGAGTTTGTTTATAGGAAATATTTATAAAAAAATAAGCTGGAAAAATGAAGATAATGGGTCAGGAAGAATGATCGATGATTAAGATGTCTACATTTTAAGAATTGAAGAGTTATGTTGGATAGATGGATGATGATATGCTTAAATGTGTTAATGATAATATTAGGTTCGAGTCATTTTCTAGTATGTGTAATCTTGTTGTTTGATATGAGAAAATGTTATTGATGTAAGAATTATATTTTTTTAGTGTGTGTATAGTTATAAATAACAATTAGGGTTTATATGAATTTTTAATTTAATGTAATTACAGGTTATTACTTATTGGGATGAAAATACGAGGTTTGAGATAACATTTACTATTAAAATATGTTATGGTTATTTTTCAGGAATTCATATAATTTTTGGGAATATTATAAAATTATTTATTTTTTTAAAAATGGATGACACATAGACAGTGTGACAAATCATCCCATTAGACAAAGCTATAGGAATATAACCCACAACCAAATTACAATAAGGATTTATTGCCTACCACTAGACTACGTGAAGTCCTTGGTCAGTATGAATAATTATTTTTAGTTTAATAATTCTATGGATCAAAAATCAGTTGATTTTGGGAACTTATGTTTTATAAAATGGATATCGTTAGTATGGGAAAATGATTTCGTTATTAGGTGATAAATGTTATTTTGGAAGACATTCCCTCTTTTGGGAATACTATATGCCTATGGAAAATTGAATACTATGTGATTCCATTTGTGGTGTAAGGGTTGAAATTTTATTTTGGATTAATTTATGTTTTTATTGTGGGCATATGGTGATTTGGTGTATTTATTGAAATGATTAACCTATCACAGAGAATATGTGATTTATTTATTTACATTTCAGAATGAGAAATTCTGATTAGTCTATGTTATTTTGAGATAAATGTTATGATTTACAAAATGAGTACTATGTGATTAAATTCTTCTATATTTTGGGATTCAATCGTAGTTTGGATTATATTGATGTATTTTAAGGACAATAGTTGATTGAATGTCATTTGTTGAGATTTTGGGAATTGTTTGTTCAATTTTGGAGATTAATATTAGTATTTCTTTTCATAAAATATTATACTTTTTGAGGATTATGTGATCTTGTACTAAACATTTTGGTTTTTTAATGTCTAATGATAGGTGAAATATATATTTCACCTTTTTTGGATAATGTGATTATCTAGAAGTTGATTCTAGATCTTCCTGTGTGACTAAGTCATCTTGAATACTCATCATTTGGAGAAAAGATTAATTTTTTGTAGAAACTTATTAAAGGATGAAACTCTTCTTGAATAAGAATTATATTTTCCTTTTTTCCTTAGTTAATAACACTAATTAATTATGAAACATTATGGAAGGGATATTAAAACAAAAACATTGTTCGTTTACTTTTCATAGTATGAAATCAAAGTCCATTTAACCTATCACATTTTTGTGGTTTTCTTGTTGTTATCATTCTCAAGATATTTTATTCTATCACACACCACCAGAACGTGACACTATGTTTCTCCTCCAAATCCATGTTTTCATACATTTAATCCTATTATTTGTTATTTAGGGTGACCTTGGTACATATCTTTCATTATTTTAAAGAGGTAGTTTTATTGACTCTTATTTTGATGTGCGACATTTAATGATGTCTCCTAGTACAATTTTAAATTTGCGAGGATGCAATTCCAAAAAGGGGGGAAGGATGTAACATCCCAGATAAATAAAAAATATGACATTTTCAAACTTATTAATTTTTTCATTAAATATTAATTTTACTTTATGGGGTATTATATGTTTGTTGGTGTACATGACACACAATAATCAGTTTCTCTGAAATCTCATGTTTCACACAGGAGAGAGACATACTAAAAAATAATAATATAATTTTATTTTACATGGTAGTTAACACTTAGCAGTGTTATTTGATGGAATTAATAGAACAAAATAATATATGATTATACATTTTTTTAAATTAAATTACCTATATCCAATAAATTTTAGAGGCTTAAAATTAGAATGAATTCAATTTTAATCATAAAAAAATATAATATTTTTTAAAAATCCATTTTACCACCCTTTCATGGTGATCCCTTTTTAAATATCATTTTTTCACTTTTATATGCTAAATTTGAAAAAATAAAATTTTTATTTGTATGTGGGATATCAAAATTGACTTTGGGTAAATATTTGGTATTTTTCTTATAATGTTAATTTTCAATGAATAGTGAAAAATACATAATTTTAATTCAAAATAGTATTCTAATTTTATATATTTATATAATTAAATTTTCCTTTTAATTTATTTTAATGTGTGATTATATTAATTTTTTTATCATTTTGGTCATTGGATGCAATTTCACATTGATATTGGACATAAACACATGTCAATCTTTTGGTACTTTTAACTTCTTAAAAACCCCCATTTTGGTTTTGACTACTGGAATTAATTTCAAAATAATTTTACAAGATATGTGTTTTTAATTTGGAAAAATGGATTCGATATTCGGAATAATGAGGTCAAATGTTTTTAAATGTGTATCTTTTATTTTTAGACATTTTGAATAGTTACTTCATTAAATATTTTATTTACCATGGTTAAAGGGTAAATCTAGTAAATAAGGGTAACCAAATAAGATTATAATAGTATTAATTTACCCTAACATGTGTAATAACCCTATTTTATGATACATTTCATACCATTGGAATCCTTTGGTAGATTTTGGGACCCCATGGTGCCACTTGTAAGTGAAAATGAGACATTATAAAATTAATTAAGTGTTAAGGAAAATATAACATAATCATATATCTTTTGGTTAAATAGTTTTCATATAGGTTTATATAAGTGATATTTTTGACTATAGAAAGTTATTATAAATATAAATCAATATCCTAAATTATGGTATTTTCGTTATAATTTTTTGACTTCTGATAAATAGATTTATTTATGACACAATGATGATGTAATGGTTAACTTTTTAATGAATCGTTAAAATAAATGAGATTAGAAATATTAAAATAAATTTTCCTTGAAATTTTTTTTCCATACACGAATTATAGAGACAATAATGACTTTTTATATTTGAATTATTTATGGTTTTTCAAAATAATGAAATTGTTTTAGATTTTTCAAAAATGTATGATAGGAATGGTATATAAATTGATTTAAATGAATTTTTTTAAGAAAATTATTTTATTATTTGATATCATAATCCAAAATATATATGATTAAGAGAAATTACATATATAAGGTATATAATTTCATTAAATTACCACTTTTGATTCTATTTTAATTTTATGGTAATTATATTAACCGTATAGTTTGAATATACAAGAAGACATGGTAAGAGTTTAATTAGTTAACTAAGAGTTAATGATAAATGATAAAGTGAAATATGAATCCAAAACATATCTAAAACCTATTGGTTGAGATTAATTCTAACCATAGTAAACTTATATTTTAATATAATGAGTTTTTTACCTTCTGAAACAGAATATAATTGTATAAGAAACTAATACATTTTATCATTCCTAAAGTGCCCCTCCTCTCTCTTATAAAATGTAATAACCTCTAAACCATTACTTACACCTCTCAAGCCCCTTGTATCATTCAACCTATACTCAAATAATCTATCAACATCCTTAGCTTCCTCTTAGAATCATTACTCTACTCATAAGGCAATTTTAGAGAGAACTTAGTCTCAAATCAGAATAAGTTACCCGATTTGAGGTTACATATTCTCTCATGAATATATCCATTATTTTTCTTTCTCCACGCCATATAGTTTTATTATTAATTTTTTATATAAAAAACATGTATCCAAAATATAATAGGTTTTTTTATAATAATTATTCAAAGTAAACATACTGACACCTCCATATAATGGATACAAGGATGTAATTTCTGTGTACGTTGAACAGCTGCCTCACGAAACGATGATTGTGAGATTTTATCCTAACTCCTTTCATGGGGGACATTATGATGTAATTGTAATTATATATTTTATTTATTTTATTTATTTTGTCTATATTCTTCTTTATTTATATTTTAGAAAATTCATTTATGTTTTTCATGTTGTATAAATATGATAATATAATTTGAGGAAGTGCGGATTACCACCCCATCATAGTGATATGATGCGTTCCTACCATATGTATATGGTTTAAAAGATGGTGTTAATGAACATAAGTAACATATATAAATTATGATATTAAAATTTAATTATAACATACCTATGTATCATTTCGTTTAAATTCCATTAAAGAAAAAATAAAATGAAAGTAGTGTTCATGCGTATGTCAGGCTTACCGACTCCATGAATGGTGCATTTCATTTTCATATATCCAAATTATAATGGATATTAAAAATAAATATATACTATATATATAAGATATATATGATGTATAAATCATGAATAAAAATCAGGATATAATGTAATTTTGACCACATTAACAATTTTTAATTATAACATGTTCATTTTTTACTCAAGTTCCAAAAATTGAAAAAATCTCTGATATGAATTCAAATAATTTACTAATTGTTGTAGAAAAATAATAAGTGATATAAAAAGAATAATAATCATCAAAAAAGGTAAAAATCAATTATAAATTAACTTAATTTTATTATTCGGGAAGAACAAAGAACATACATAACGAGTCAGTCTTAAGGTAAGGGAACTCCATAACCCAATTTCTATTCTTTCGGTAAAAATTATATTTTATTATTATGTCTTTATATGATTATGTGAGAAATAAATTTTGTTATCATATCTTTTATTTGTACACTACTTATGTGTACCTATATTTGATACAAATAATTGATATATTTTATTTACAAAAAGAACTTTGTAGGAGACTATGTCTCAATATCCTTTCATTAGGGCATGTATTGATATTGTGCACCATTATTATCCTATATGGTGCATATACTACCATTTGTCATATTATATCATGAATCTCTTATTATCATGAAATTATATGATTTTTTATGTTATCTATAATTATTTTTTATTCAAGGGTTTCTCAAGTGTTACGAGACTCTTCCATTAAAACAACATTTTAAAAGTTTTGGAGATTATTTTTCTAAATAATTATCATTAATGTCCATAGATTGAAAATGTTTTTAAAAATTTATTCATATGGAATTTATAGTTTTAAAATGTTAAATCTTTTAAAAGTTTAAAAGCAGTTTTGGACACTTTGATTCAAAAATAATCTTTTTAAATATTTTAAATGTATCTTTTTAATTGGAGTGATTCTGCCAATATCTTGAACTGATATCTTTTGATTGTAATGTGGAAATTTTATCTTTTCGTGATAGTATTTGTATGTGTTATGATTATATCATGGTTTATTGTAATTGTTTACATATATAGGTGGTTCTGTGATAAACCTTTGGCGGGTGATCCAGAGATAGCTCTCCAATGCATTGGGTAATGTGGCAGTTGTAAAAGTTATTGTTTATCCTAAATGATTTAGGGAATATACTGTGATGGGTATTCCAAATGTAACTCCCTATATAACTATGAATTATAAAATTTAATTATGTAATTTATTACTGTAGTTACCATTATAATTTATAATTACTATGTGTTATTAATAAATCATTTGATTTTATGAGGTATTTTAGAGAGATTATGTCTTGTATGTGTTGATGGAATAATGATTTCATAGTTAATTTAATAAATCTTACTGAGCTTTTTATGCTCATACCATATTTTTGAAATTATTTCCTTAGAATATAATGATGAATAGGATCAAGGATGAGATCATTGGAAAGTCATTCTATCTAAAACCTAGAACTGGATAGGGTAAATTTTTTAATAGTTTCATGTTTATGAAAAATATAGTTACTAAGTAGAATTGTCTACATGTAATATTCAAGATGTTTTGTATATGTTATGTCCTAATTATCTAAATCAATAAAAACGAAAAGAAACTCAATGTGAAGTATTAAAATAATTCCAGATTATGTAATGTTTATGGTTGTGTCTTTATAGGTAGGGTCCCCTTTCTTAAGCAATATCATCCCCTCCTCTAGTGAAATCGGGGAGGATCGACACCATTTACTCAAGATATCGATATGGTGTGACATCAACAAAGTCATGGATTAAGGGTTCTCCAGCTCTAGTGTGGCTCGACATCTCTAACTTTTGGAGTGGATCTAGATATTGGATTTCCTCAGGGTCAGTGCTGCTCTATAATAGATCAAGTGTTCCTTGTCTTATTCTTCTCTAAGGTGGCTTAGCATCATCTCTTTAGTGGCATGGACGAGGTAGGTTTTCAGGATTTGGATTCCAGTGGTGGTTTTGATTTTTTGGGTTAAGTGTGTAGAAGTCTTGGATTTAGATTTGAGGTGGATATATTTTAGGTGGTTGGTGGTTGATCTCGTGGTGTTGACACTACTCTTATTGACCTGCTCTTGTTTTCTGATGTTTCCAATCTCATATTCTTGCAGTGATTTTGTTCGAATTGGCATCCTATGAGGGTTTATCCTCTATTAATATCAACCTGGTTTCATCCCAAAGTGGTACCTCAAGTCTAGGTTGACTCGGTTCCCCTCCCCGATGGTGCTCCTAAGGTGTGGTTACTATGTATTATAGCCCTAGGTGACAATGTACTAGCACCTCACACCTGAGAGTGTCTTCCCTTTAGGATGCTTTCTACTATAGTGTGGAAGGGTGGCATGTGGGATAGGTACAGCGAGACCTTTTCCAAAATTGGTTCTAGAATCTGAGATATGATCTACGATGGTGATGCTTTTTTATGGTGATCGTTGGATCCGATGTGGATTTTGTGGTGAATTGGTGATGTTTTTTTTGGTATTACATCTCTGTTATAGGATGTTTGGTCTAGGGTTCAAGGGTTAAGGATTCCATATTATCTTCAGATACTACTCTAGATATGGTATAGTGTGTCCTGTTTTCGCAAGACATATAAATACCAGCAAATATTTTTTTATTTTATTTAAAAAGAAAGGGATGAAAAGCCTACAGGAGAAATTACGTAGGTCCTAAGAAATGGAGCCAAAGAGCATCGGCCCTAAAAAAGTGCAATCCCCAGGGGGGGAAGGATCCAGGATGAGAAAAATTAGAAACAGGTCATTATAAGAAGAAATAGAAACTAGGAAATCACCCACCACATTCCCCTGTCCCCAAGTATGAATGATAGAATTATGATCATCCATTATATTCCTGCACCGTCTAATAAAGTAGATAATGGACCATGGGACTGGAACTTTACCTGCAAGTTCAATAATGAGGGTCATTGAATCTGTCTCAATATCCATGACACATAATCTCCTCTGATTGCAATGATTGAGGCCATAATGCATGGAAAGCGACTCCTCTTGGAGAGAGTCACTCGTGCCCAAAAAGACTGAAAAGCCTGCAAACCCTGATCTGGTAATGTCACTTATAACTCCATCCCCTCGCATCATGCCCATGCATAACGAACCATAAGTTTTCAATTTAAGCCCTGAGTTAGGTGATTTCCATAGAACCCAAGATCCCCGAATGAGTGGATCCAATCTAGACACAGAATTCTAGGGGAGAAGTGGAGAAATAGATGGGACAACCTCATGTATTTTTTCTAACCTACAAAAATCATGAATGAGGTGTCAGACATTAAATATGATACCCAAATACGAATCTGACATATTAGAGTGACGCATATCATTATGAGAATTCCAGAGCAACCAATATCCTACAATGAAGATTACTTCCCTTGCCCGTCATTCTTCACATGGTCTGTCCAACACCGAAAACCAGTGCTGAAGGAAGGTATCTATCAAATAAATGTGATCTGACCAGCCTATAAACTATCTGAAAGATCTCAAAATCATTTTAGCCCAATATCTAATGATGAAAAGGTGAAAAACATATTCAGATTTAGTCTCTTGGTAGCAGAATCACTTCGAGGCCAAAAAAATACCCCTTCGATGTACGTTTTCATCTGAGGGAAGTGCACCATGTTGGACCCGCCAGGAAAGGAAAAGAAATTTGGATGGTAAACTTTTGTAACATATAATTTTACCCCAACAGTCCTATTTGGAAGCAGTAGATTGAAGTCTGAAAAAATATTTGATAGAGAACATACCTGACGTCAGTCCTATGAAAACAAACTTATCAGGTTCATTAAAAAGTATGATATTCTGGTTGACATTTTTTTGAGCAGTATCTAGAGTGGTCTGAATAAGGATAGGGAAACTACTAGCATCCCTGATAGATATGGACGGAGAGGTAAAGTTAGGGAAACCCAAAATTGACCCAAACATGTTTTAATACCAGAAGATGAAATCGCATTTTCCAATAATCCACAGAGTGTGTTGATGGAGAAGAGGAAAAAATGGCAGAATTAACTAGCAGATTCTGGAATGCTTACATCCAGTGAAACTCCCTTCCTGACCATAAGGGTTTTTCATATGCTTTCCACATAGATATCTCCCCTCATGAACACCCCAGGACAGCTTGGCCTGAAGACCACTCATATATCCAGAAACACATCTTAGGTTCAATCCACCCTCTTCTTCCGACTTAGCCATCTTACTCCAAGAATCTCAATGACATTTTTTCTGGAGGTTCCCACCCCCATAATAAGACTGAAATTTTAGATTCAATAATAGAAATCATTGCCTTTGGCACCTTGAGGGTAGATAAGATGCGCCTGGGTATGGAAGATAAGACTGAATTGATCAGCGTAATTCTACCTCAAAATGATTGAAGCCTATTCTTCCAATTGAGAATTAACCGTATGATTTTATCTATAACCATATAGAAGTGTCTAATAAGGAGGGCATGAGGAGTCACTAGATTATCCATGTACATCATTAGAAACATGAATTTTTTTATACCAATGATGGACTCTATAATTCTTGAGCGACTCTCCATGGACATGGTGGGAACAAAGAAAAGACTCTTCTCACCATTAATAACTTGACCACTCCACCCGCAATAGAGCTCCAGATCCTCATTAACCCCCTAAAATGATTTTCTGCTACCATTAACAAATAGGATGGAATCTTCAGCAAACGTAATCTGAGATATACTTTCAGAAAGGGATATGTGGTGATTGGGAAGCACTTTTCTTATAGTGATACAATGACTAAGATAAAAACTGAAGGAATCTTGTGCAATGATGAATAGAGAGGGGGTTAGAGGGTCCCCCTATCTCAAGACTTTAACCACCTTGAAGAATCCTTATTTCATACCCATAAAGGAGGTGGTCTTCCATGGAGAAATGAATCATCAAAAAAGAAGATCCACAACCCAGGAAGAGAACCCCATCCTTAAAAGGACCATGTTTTGAAAACTCCATTCCATACTGTTATATGATTTGCTGATGTCTAGTTTAATGACCACATTACTGCCTAGAATTTTCATAATGATGTCGTTGATAACTTCCTGGGCAGGACAATAGCCCCTTGAATAGATCTTCCATTCACAAAACGATGTTGTTCCAGGGATACCCAACATGAGAGGAATGGGGATGATCTTAAATTCAAAATGATATCCACGACTTTATAAGGATCATTACAAAGGCTAATGGGTCTATACTGATTCAACTAAGAGGGGGTTTTATCCATTGGAACTAGCACCAGTTTAGTTTCACATGTCACATGGGAATGATTACCTCCACGGAAGAAATCCTGCACAACACTAAATAAAATGGCTTTTACTGTATACCAGGCCTCATGGTACAAGGTTGATGGAAAATCATCTGGGCCAGGGGCACTGGCCGTGCTGATAGACCAAACAGCCGCTTTGATTTCTTCATATACAGGGGTATTTTGATGTAAAATATTAACTGGCACCATCAACATGCAAGGAATAGCATCAAACAGGGCTGAGGTTCCATTCGGGTAACCATCAACCATAAGAGGGTTCGGATTACCCATCAAGGATCTAAAATGGATTTCATACAAGCTACATAAAACATATCTATCATTGGAAAGGGAGTAATACTCCAAAAAGACATTTGGACATGAAAATATGTGTTTTTACATATTGAATGCATGAAAATAAGTTGTGTTACGGTCACCTTCCCAAATCCATTTGATACGGGGCTACTCACATGAAACGCATTCCTGCTTCATCAGCAAATCAAATAGCATGTCTTTTTTACCCCTAAGAATAGCAAAAACAGAATTGTTCCAGGAAACTTCCAATACTGATTCAACAAGATTAATTTCACTCCCTATATGCTCTTGCTTAGCATCTGTAGAGGGAATGGAATTGGACCAAGAATGAAGTAGATTCATCATTTTCCTTATGTTTTTGTGAAGTGATACCCTTGGATTGGCATTGCAAGGGGGATTCCACGTATTTCGATCAAGGTATTGAAAGGCAGCATCCTCCACCTCGGAAGCTGAGAAGTGGATGCGGGCATTGCTATCACGGACTACCAGAGAGAGTCTTAGGGGCATGTGGTCTGAGATACCACACATCAGGTGATGTACTTTGATGTCATAGAGGGCTGAGAGAGCAGCATCGTTAACTAAACAGTGGTCCAACTGACACTAGGAATGCCTATTTCCTCACCAGTTATTGCACCAGGTAAAAGGATCGATGAAAAATCCTATATCCAAGAGGCCATTATGAGCCATAAAAGAAACAAAAGACTGACTGGCCCTTCTAGGAAAATTCCCTGGACCTTTTTTATTCACCAGATTAGTAACTATGTACAAATATCCACCCACTTTCCTAAGAGAATCTCCCAGGTTAACGAAACATAAATAAATTTATAATGGTTCACGATCATGAGAATATCACTTATCATAGAAAATGGACAATAAAATCTTGGTATCTCCACCCTGACGATTGGCATTAATATATTGCTCAAAAATAGAAACTAGATCCACTGCCCAACATGACTTCCAGAATAGCCAAATGTGAGAGGTGGTTGGGTATCCTTGAAGAGATCCATGAGCCCTCATGCTCTGAGAAAAAAAATAATTAGTTTATCAGGGCCTATTTGGGTTCCAGGAAAACAACCAAATAAATAGAATGAGAGTGAAAATCATTGTAAATAAAATCCAATTTTACAGGCAAGCCCAGGCCACGAGCATTCCACATAAGGATATTAATCATTAAAGGATTATTGTCTGGAACTACCCCCAGACTCATAGCCCCTAGATTTCATTGAAACCCTAAATTTAGATTCATATTTGGACTAGTATTTGGTCATCATTTTTATTGAACAGGATCATCCCAAGGATGAAGCGATATATTTGAGCGACTGGAACTTCACGGTGGAAGGCTGCTTGCTCCCTATTACAGGATCTGGAAGAAGCATGGCCAAGAACTTATGAGGGGATCTAATTATTGGGGAAGAATTTTGGGTCAAATCCTCAGTAAAATCCTCTAGATCAATATCCTTCCTGATCAGGTGAGGCATAGAAAAAGTAATATGTGTAGAGAATTTCCATGGAAAACTAGAGAAGATCTCCAAAGCTGTTATCACTCCAAGAGAACTACTAGAGAAGGCCACCTTACTTAAGTGAACCTGGTCTTAGCATGGTGTAGCCACGCCCACCATAAAATTGAGCTCTGATAAAAAGGAGGATTCCATGTTCAGCGGATATTGGGGTAGCATAACTTTCTTTCCCCATGAAACATGATATGAAGGACTACCCGGTTGAACAACTGGGGTTGCACTTGGAGCTATAGGTGGGAAGGAAGAAGCTACTTGCACAATGGAAACTATCTCATGAGATTTGTGACATTATAAATAATTTTTCCCCTACAGATGACACCAAGAGTAGAATCTTGGTGGTTAACGATAAACCAGGGCTTGTGTCCAGTCTTCCATCCCACCCACTTTTAACAGAATCATGGGGGAAGAGGAGATGCTAGGTCCATCTCGACACAAATTATGGTTGTAGATACATCCTCTGGGTCAAAATATCATTGGTCCTCACATAGGAAGGAACCCATGGAATCCATTATACCCTGCATTAGGTCTGGAACCAAAAGGGAAGAGGCAAACCTAGGAGAGAAACCCATACCGCATCCTGAGACGAATCTCTACCCAAATATGATGTCATTGACCACTGTAATAGGGAAAACCTCCAACGACCCACTGATCTGGGAGAATAGGACCATGACAATAAAAAACTATTCTCATGAGGATGGCATAATATAGAATGCATTTCGATTCAGCACTGAAACCCTAGCAAGGGATCCTAACAGCCACAAACTAACAAAGCATTGAAAAACCTGAAGATGAGGTTTATCAATTACAATCCTTGATATCGACGTCCACTAAAGATTGGTGTTTTTAGTACACATAGTTTATGTTTTTTTAAATTATATATAATTATTTATGTGAGTGTTACACCCATATTTTCAATTCCATGCTTTCTTCAAATCCTCTTTTGGTTCGTAGCATTTTCTTGGTTTCTGGGAGTTTTGGGATTGAAATTTTTGATATCTCCTCTATTCTCGATCTGTTACCTTGGTATTGGGGGTATTGGATGCTAATTGGACTCCTATTTTTTATAATTTATGGTGTGAGGTTGTGATGTTTTGGAGTTACTATTGTGACACTCCAAGTGGCACAACTTGTAGGGTAAGATATTGAGGTGGTTGGTACCCTTGAGTAGGATGAGGTTTGGGGTGAAATGATGGTTTCATTTGGTTATTTTCTCCCCTATACATGGGATATCTTTACCCATATTTTTCCCCCTTTGATCAACCTAAAATTGGAGGAAAGAAAATATTATTGGGTGTCGGTCACACACTAAATGTTTTGGCACTAAAATTTACAAAACCATGTAGCCAAACCGTGCAGAGTGTCCAAAACATTAAAATTTTGAGTGTTTTGACCCTTTTTTCTAGAAATAAACCAAATACGCCCCTATATACTCCATTTCATGCCATAAATCTATATACAACCTCCAATGTCTCTCACCCTCCCTTGTACCTCAACTAGGAAGATATATTTGATGGGGAAAAACATAAAATCTTGCAAGTCCTTCTCCCATTGATTTCATCCCTTTCCATAGGGTTTTCCCACCATTTAATGAGTTCTATGATATCCAGAAGTTAGGGTTCATACCTAGGGTTCATATTCATGTCTTTTGGGTGAAATAATGTTGTTTTAATTTTGTTTTATCTTCCTTGTGGTGCGGCGGTGGTGCGGTTGATGTTTGACACCTTGATTTGATGGTTTCGACACAAAAGGTAGGTGGTTCCTAGTGTAATAATTTTTTGATGAGTTATCATTCTTTTATAAATTATTTTTAATGTTCCTAATATTATTTGAAATGTAAGAAAACCATTTTTGGTGGAGTTTGTTATGTGTTTAATTTTATAGTGGCATTTTAGCTTAAATATGGGTGCTTTTTATGTGTGTCACATGGGTTAAAATTTGGTTTTATTTAAAAAATGAATGTTATTTTTTAGTGTTTAATGGGGCTCTAAATTAACTTTTTATAATTATTTTGTGTCATGTGGGCCTCCAAAGGGGGTTTTTAGTGGGTTTTATGTGTAAAACCATTTAATGTCTCTTGAATGTGTATTATAAAAATGTGTGTTTTTCATGTGCAGCTTTTGTGGTATTATTTGTGGTGATTTTATAATACATGAGAGTGGTGTAATAAATATTGGTAGGTAGGGAAATTATGTTTTTTATTGGTATTGGTTTTATTTTGTATTTTAATGAGTATTTTGAAATGGGGTTTCCATGCAAAACATTGTTATATCTCTTGGGTTTGTTTTATAAAAATTCTAAATTCTTTATTGGGATAAAAAAAGTGGGAAAATGATTTATATGTACTGTTTTGGTCAATGTTTTCACCTAAAATGAGTTTCTTAAAGATGAAGTGGTTTTTTTATGTCAAAAGTTATGGTAATGTTTTGAAATTTTTTGAGGTTATTTATGAAATTGTGATGTTGGTGAAAAACATGTTGGTGGGATGTTCTGTGTGAGTGTGTTGTAAAAAAATGGACTTTGTCATTCAAAACATTATTATGTAACATGTGATTGGGATGTTATGTGATGTTTATCATATTTTTAATGATTTTATAAAATTCTCAAAGGATTTTTTTAATTCAAAATGATATTCAAAATGTTTTGGGGGCTATTTTTTTGGAGTATGATTTCAAAATGAATTTGAAATGAAAATGGGGATTCTGAGACTTGTGTGATATACATGTGGGATATTTGGTGAATATGGTTTGACCTTAATTACATGTAGCATGATTGATGATTATAAAAATAACTAATATATGATAATGATGATGGGGGACCGCTAGATTATGGGAATGTTCCGTACTAGTGGCTCATGAATGATAGAGGATATTTTGATGGTTACTCTCACTGAGATACGAGGTACCTATGACTCAATGTGATGAATTTCCTAGGGTTTTTTTACATTTCGTGTACTCGTTAGATACTTTTTGATTACCATTGGAATATGGTATGGTTGGATAGAAAATTATGTATTTGTGGAATTATTTTTAAATGTGTTGAATCCTTAATATAACCCACTTGAAAACTGTCTTTATTAGAAGTTGCATATTTTAGACATTGTCATAAGCAGTTTATAATTTGAAAATATTCTCGCTTTATATAAATTAATATTTATCACAACTATTCTCTTAGTGGTGGAATCCTACTAGGATTTGGATCATAGAATACTTACAACCATGGGTGTGAGTAGTATTGGTTATTTTTTCTCCGATTTGTGTACTTGTTTTAGTGCCCTTGGTATGGGTTTCTAGCAGGTCCATCGTGGGACTGTCTTGTAGAGATGGCATGAGGGTGGTGCCACATTCTTTGAGGATGGTTTGTGGGATGATAATTGTATTTTTCTTTAGTTGTAGTTGTATTTTATAATTGTTTTATATTATTTAATTCATTTCTGAAATTTTGAAAAATTGTTTTGTTTGAAAAATAAATATTTGTCTTATTGGATTTGATTGCTGTTTAATGTTTATAAACTCAGTTAAATCATTAAAAAAATTATATTTTATGATACCAGGGCACTTTTTCAAACACTGGAGATCATAAAATCACTTTGACCCTTGTCATGGGTCAGGTTGGGTGTTGGTTTTGATGGCGACCAGATTCAGTTTGTGACAAAATTGTATCAAAGGAGGTTAAGGTTAACTCTTTGGGTCATGTTATTTGGGGAACAGTCAAGACCATCAAGATTTAGGATTGTTGGGACATGGTATTACGATTATGGGTGGTGTGCCTAATCACCAAAACTCATGATGGGATTCAAGTCACCAGGGGATGTTGGGATTTTTCAGAGTCTATTTGTTTTCTAGGTTTGATGATGATTAGGGGAAATGAAAAGTAAGTTGGGTTAATGGTCTTAGTTAACTCACAAAGTCGGACAAGCTATGTAGCGTCGGGGATATTTTCCTAAAACACTCTCTATGACAGGGATGTAACAACTGTATGGACACCAACCATATGTCCAAGACATCCACTGTAACTATTTTCCCCTCATATTTAATTATGTATTTTAGATTTAAAATCATTGATGTTTGTTTTTAAATTAAAAGTGGCATGGTTTTATGAAGCGTAATGTTTTTGTAAATTTATTTCTAATAAAGGGGGAAAGGTTTTATTTTTGAAATAGTGGAAATAAATTTACAGAATTGTTTTGAAATTTAATATCGTGTGTTTACAACTCTTTTGAAAGAAATAAATTATGTACAAGTTAGTTTTTGAAAAGTGTTCCCAAAAGGCTTTTCTAAACCATAGGAAAAGTGTTTTATTGGGATAAGATGTTTTAAAATTTATGTGAATGAATAAGAAGTGAGTTATTATTTGAATGGTTGTGCCTTTCCGAATTTTCTTGTATGATGTAAATTGGATTGATTTCATGGTTAGTGGTCTTGAGAAATAGGAAGTATTGGTTGACTATTTTGGTATTGAAAGATGGAAAGAGTTTTTGTTTTATCCATTAGTATTTTCGTGAGATACCACTTGAATAGGGTTATATGGGATGATGGATTGTTTATGGAATGGATGGATAACTTCCCACATGGATATGAGGAGGGTGCTCGGTGTGGCACAGGAACATGTATTTGCGAGCCCCATGGGGTACCATTGGTGGATACGCTAACCGCTGAACCGTTTGTTTTCAAAGAAATGTTTTTATGGAAAATAATATGTCTTGATAACTGATTTTGGATGGTGTGTTTTATGTGTTTTTGGAAATGTTTTTGTTGTGGGATGTTCTGAGTCCAAGAACCCCTCTTATTGAATGTTTTCTTGGGTTTGTGTTATGTCGGTTAGCTGGGTTGAAGGGATGGTTGGTGATCTCTTCTAAAAGATGCTGTAGGTTTCATTTATGATGGTTCCCTTGATTTTTTTAGATCTAGTTTGTAGTATGTTTTGACCAATGGACCATCATGTTTGGTCCCTTGGGTTATATCGTTGGATAAGGTAGGCCCCCATTATCGGTCATTGCACGACGGAAGTGAAACCCGAATTGTTTCTTTATTGGAAGACCCTCTAGTTGATCAATATATGGAATATTTTTCTCAATATTTGCATATTGAGTCTAAAAATTTTCATTTCATGGTTTTGTGGATATTTTTGCAGCGAGATAGTTCTCTGGTGGAAAGAGACATTAGATTCTTATATTACCTAATTCAGTGCAGGTGGAAGTGGGCTGGGGTTCACAGGGTGGATGGTGTCTTAGAGGACCTTTGATTCCTTCAAATTATCTTCAAAGATGGGGTTTGTGTTAAACCACCATTGTGGGAAATCTGTTCAAGAAAGGCTATTATGGAAACTTTATGGAATGTTTTGATTTTTGGATATGTTGTACAAGGCCCTCTTTAATGTATTTTGTCTATCAGTCACTTTGGTCATGTTCAGTGATGCGATGTGTTGTTGCGTTCTTATTTGATTATAAAGGTGAAGTTGTAGAATCATTTTTGAGTCTTTGTTTTTTCAGAAGTGTGTATCCTTTAGGGATATCTTGAAATCCATTATTTTAGGGGAATGTATTTATATGCGTCCTTTACTTCTGTTGTTTTTTACCTGAAGAAACAAGGGGTGATGTGTGTGCATCCTCTATTCCATTGTATTAGTGAAATGTCAGGATTCAGTAATGTGTTTTTTTTAGTGTGTTATGTCTTGGTTAACCCTTCTAGGATTGAGGTGTAGTTTTTTGTAGAACCAAAATGAAAATTTCCATTTAGGGGGTTTCTAAATCCTAACTTTGAGGTCAATGATTTTTCAATCATTTGAGCTACAGCCATAGGTCTCACAGTGAAGCTAGGGCGTGGTCAGGGGAAATCTCAGGGTCATTCAAATAGTTTTTGGAGAATGATTGAAATTTTCCCAAACAAGGTGATAGAGTAGTTTTCACATGGTTATTAGTAACTATGCCCCAGAAAACCATACAAGTAAACGGATGTACACGATTAGTGAATGGTTTCCCAAATTGTGCGGACTAACCATGCGGCCTTTCCAATCATTTTAATTTTGTGGTAATCATATTATGGATCGTACTGTTCAGTCAAGATGGATGTTTCTTATGGTGGGGAGACCCACTATGATTCTCATGTGTGTTCCTTAAGAAATTTCTAATGGAACTCTACCCCTTGTACCAGGGAGTCAATTTGGGCATCCCCTATTAGATTCCTGATCCTATCTCGGTAAATATTTGAGTTTTCTCTCATGGTGGGGAGCCCATTTTGTCTCCCCATGTTAGTAACTCAGATTGGTCCTTGTCCTTGGCTTGGTGATAGGTATTATTTTTCATATCTATCTAACTTCCTACATCATCCTTGGGTAAATGTTGGGATTGAAGATCGCCCAACGGTTTTGTTAAAGAAATGTCAGTATATCCTTGTTTGTTGTTGTTGTTTGTTTGAATAAATTGTCGGAATCATGTTTATATAGTGTTTGAGGAGTTTTATTTTGGGATAAAATAGGAATTTTTGTTGATCATTTCATGGAATTCATGTTTGTTTTGTTTTGTGAGAGTATTTATTTTTTAATTGATCACTGGATGTGTTTTGGTATTGTGAGGGGGGGGATATAGAAAAAGAGTACATCATGGAATGTCTGTTGGGATTGTTTTTTGGGAATCATTGGGATTTCTAGGGAATGAATCCATTATGGTGGGGATAATTTTCACCCACGTATCTTCAATTTCATGCTCTGTTCAAATCCTCTTTCAGTTCATAAAATTCTCTGGGTTTCCTAGTGTTCTAGGATTGAAATTTTTGTGTATCATGTGTTATTGATCTATGACTAGGGACTTGGGGGTGTATTGGATGTTAATTGGAATCCAATTTTTCCAAGGGATGGTGTTAGGTTTTGGTGTTTTGTAGTTGGTTCTGGGACACTCCTAGTGGCACCACATGTGGATGTAAGTGGTTGAGGTGGATTGTGCCCTTGATTTGAATGGGTTTTGGGGTGAAAATAGGGGTTTCCTTTAGGAAATATTCTACACTATCCATGGAATATCTTTACCCCAAGTTTTCACCCTTAGTCCCACTAAAATTGGATGTAAGGCATTACTTATTGGGTTTCCATAACTAGCTGCACCATTTGGTCACACGGTTTACTGAACCGTGTGGCCAAACTATGCATGTTGTCCAGAACATTAAAATTTTGAGTGTTTAGACCTTATTACATTATAAAAAATAAACCAAATCATCCCCTATATTCTCCATTTTGTTCCCTACCTCCACGGACATCTTCCAAAGTCATTCACCCTCCCTTGGACCTCAGCATTGAAGGGAGGTTTGATGGGTGAAATATCAAAATCATGCATGTATGTCCCTCTCCCATTGATTTCATTCATTTACTTAGGGTATTCTCAACCTTTATTGAGATCATTGTTTTCCATATGTTAGGGTTAGTACCTAGGGTTTTATATATTGTCTTTTGGGTGAAATCATGGGGTTTTAGGTTGGTTTTATCTTCCTTGTGGTGTGGCGGTGGTGTAGTTGAAGTTTCACACCAAGATTTGATTGTTTGGAAACAAAAGGTACGTGGTTCCTTGTGTAATCCTTATTTTTTGAGTTATTATGCTTTTTTTAATTATTTTTACTGTTCCACATATGATGTGCATTGTGCTAAAACCATTTTTGGTGGAGTTTGTTATGAATTTAATTTTATAGTGGCATTTTAACTTCAATTTGGTTGATTTTCATGTGTGACACTTGGGGTAATATTTGGATGTTTTTAAAAAATGAAATTGATTTATTAGTGTTGAATGGGGATTAGAATTCTGTATTTTTAATGATTTGGTGTCATGTGGGCCTCCAAAGGGGGTTTTTGAATGGGTTATATTTGTAAAACCATGTAATGTCTCTTGAAAGTGTATTATGAAAATGTGTTCATTTCATGTACATTTTTGTGGTATTATTTGAGGAGATTTTGTAATACTTGAGAGTGGTTTAGTAAATATTTCTAGGGCTGGGATTTTTTTTGGATTGGTATTTGTTTGATTTTGTATTTTAAAGATGTTTTTGAAATGGTGTTTCTGTGCAATACATAGTTATACCCCTTGGGTTCGTTTTAGGGAAATTGTAAAAGTTTTATTTGGTTAAAAAACCAGGAAAAGGATGTATATCTACTATTATTGGTGACTATGTTCACCTAAAATGTGTTCTTTAAAGTTTAATTGGTCAGTTTTGACATCACACATCATAACAATGTTTTGAAATTTGTCGAGGTGATTTGTGAAATTGTGATGTGGGTGTAAAACAGGTTTGAGGGATGTTTTATGTGACTGTGATGTGGAAAATTGATTTTGTCTTTGAAAATGGTACTATGTAACATGTGAGTGGGTCGTTATATGATGTTCTGGATCTTTAAATTCTTATATAAAATTTTCAAGGGATTTTTCGAATTCTGAAAGATATGAAAAATGTGTTGTGGGATATTTTGGTTTGAGTATGATTTTAAAAAGGAATTTGTATAAAAAAGGGGATTATGAGAATTGTGGGAAATAATTGTGGGATTTTTGGTTAACCTATGATTTTTTATTGGTATTTTCATGTGATATCTATATTTCATGGCTTGTTGGACTAGATTGAGCACAAAATGGAAACACAGGTTTCTACGAGGGAGGATGTGTACTAGTTTTCTTGTGATCTCGTTGGGAATGGCCTCAGTTTCACATAGCATGTTTGACTTTTACAACACTAAAAAATTGAATATGTTTATTATGTGGGGACATATGGTTATGGGTATGTTCCCTACCATTATCTCGTGTACGGGAAAGGATATTTTGGTGGTTACTCTCACTGAGATACAGGGTACCAGGGACCCACAACGAGCAAGTTCATTGGGGTTATTTCCCATTGCTTATGCTCAATATATATTTTTTATTTCGATCGGTATATTTTATGGTGGAATAATAAATTAAGTAGCATTTGCACAATTTTTTATAGTGTATAATCTTTAAAATATCCCACATGATAACTGTTTTTTTTAATGCTTCATTATTTAGAAATTGTCACTAGAATTTCATATTGTGAAAACTTGCAAGATTTTCGTCCTTGAAAGTCTATCACATGGAATATCATTGTTGTGGTATCCTACTAGACTTTTTCTCACACCCTACTTATAGTCATGGGTGTAAGTATACTTGGTTATTTTTGTCGTCATTTTGGGTATTTTTCTTAGTGCCAGTGGTCTGGGATTCTAGCAGGTCCATCAAGCTGCTATCTTGCGGAGATGGCTCGAGGGTAGTGCCTCTTTCCATGAGGATGGTTCTTGGGATGCTAATTGTGGATTTCATTAATTTTAGTATTATTTTATAATTGTTTTATATTATTTAATTATGTTCTAAAATGTTATAATAGATGGTTATTTGTTAAATTGAAATTTGTTTTATTGGATTTATTTGTCATCGTATGTTTATAAACTATGGTAAATCGTTACAAATTCTCATTTAATGATATCTGAGTACTTGTTCCAGAACATGGGGATTGGGAATACCCTTCGGGACTTTTTATGGGTCTGGCTGGCAGCTGGTTTTGATGGTGACCAGATTCAATTTCTGAGAAAATGGTATCAAAGGAGGTTCATGTTAACTCTTTGTGTCGTGATATGTGGGGAACAGTCAGAACCATCTGGTGTGAAGATTTTTGGGACATAGTATTCAGGATATGGGTAGTGTGCCTGATCACCACACATCAAGAATAGATTCATGTCTCTACAGGAAGTCATGATTTTTCAAAGTCCATTGGTTTTCATGGTTTGATGATGATTAAGAGAACTGAAAAATTGAGTTGGGTTAATGGTCTCAGTAAACTCACAGGGCTTGGAAAGCCATGTGGATTCATAGATATTTCCCTAATACACTCTTTATGATGGTGATGTGACTGGCGTATTACTGCCAACAATATCTCCAAGTCATCCAACGAAACTAGTTTCCCCTCGTATTGTCTTGTGTTCTTTAGTTTGGAAATCATTGAAGTAAGGTTTTAATGTAAAAATGACATGGTTTTAAGAAGCATAATGTTTTTGTAAAAAAATTTTCTAATAAATAAGTAATGTTCTGATTTTTGAAAGGTGAAACTAAATTTTAAAAAAAATTGTAATGAAAAATGTGGTGTTTATGTAGAGACCAGAAGCTTGACGTACAAGAAAATTACATTACTTTTTCGGAATACTTAATACATAACAATAACAGACACACAGGGATCGTAATAGTTTAGTGTGTTTGGAAACTTGGAATGTAATCTTCTAATCATGTTGAAAGATCTTCAACATCTCCCATAAAGATCTTCCTACTTTTGTTTCCTTACCTAAAATATTTCTTTTAATCCTGGGGGAAAAGAAAACATAAAAAGGGTGAGCTCAAATGCTCAGTAAGGGTAAGCATGGATAAAATAAAACATACCATATACATTTGAACTTAAAAAAACATGAACATTAAAAATCTTGAACAACGACATAAAACATGGAAGTACATAAGGCATACATCATAATGGAACATAAATCATGATAAAATAGCATGGGAATAAAACATGTAATCGTGGAATCCATTAATCACATGTAATGATTTCCATAGTATCCAAGGCATTGCTGCCAAGACCATCTTAGTGGACAAAGTCCCTTTCTGAATTGAGTTCACTCCTCGTTTCAGTCCTGTTTTACTAAACCGGTTTAACCTGCCGTTCCAGCCATGTCTATCTCATGAGATATAAATCATTACCCAATGCATTGGAGGGAGATATAGGTCCCACCCATCTCATAATGAAATCATTCTTACTTGTGCCACAAAATAAACATACATCATTCATAATAACCCAATAAATAAAATGGGTTTTATAAACATCATCACATCATCACATAATACATATAAAATAAATGGATATCATTTCATAATAATAAAATCGCAACCATGTAAATCATAGAGACATTATACTGGAAACATACAAATATGAAAATAATGTCATCTTAGATAGAAAATGGTATTGATAAAACACTTGAAATGAATTCTTGAGGAAAATATCATTTCTTCTTCAAAATCATTATATTTTTACAAAATGTCATGAAATTTTAAAAGAAAAGTATTTTGTTGAAAATAGTCATGAAATAGTTTGGAGGAAGCTTCATGAAACTAAGGCTTTATAAAACCCTAAAAATCTGTTCGTTCTGTATAAGTTAAAAGAAAACATTCTTCTCGTACTTTTGCCGGAAAAGTCAAAAAGTACCTCGTAACGTAAACAAAAGAAAGATTCCATACATACCATGTAGTAAAATTCAAGAATGGTTAAAAATGACTTTAAACGTAAATGAAAACACTTTTATAAAACATGGACATGGATGATAGAAATAACCCCAGTAAATACCAAAGTATAAACAATCTTGGATAAAAATGAGATTGTGATATTTCCCTTACATTAGGTCTGTTATGCTTCATACGTATCCAAACCTCCTGTATAATGATTTAAATAATGTCATTGACTTATTACAGAATCATATTCATTGTTATTATATCATATATGGTTCACTTATGACTTTATATTACCCGTTCTTTTGTAAATTCCATGTTAAAGAGTGTTTTGGGTAAAATCGTTTCATTTGTCGTCCGTGTTTTGACATGTAATTATTCATATGATTACTTAGATCATGATTACTTACATTCAGAATGTAAAACATGATTTATATATAAGATATATTCCTAATATACATATATATATATAATAGATTGATAAATGGAAATAAATACACCGTTCATGGAGATGGTAGGCCGTACATACGCATGAACGTTGTTTTCATTTCCACATTGAGTTGAATGGAATTAATTGGATGAAATACATATATATATATATAAATAGATCCAGTATCATTTTTATTTCATATATTTCATGATTACTTATTATATATTCTTTATACTCATTCATGAATGGTTAAAGTGGAGAATGAATCTCATCGCGTCGTGGAGACGGTAGTCCGTACGTACGCACGAGCGATGATATCGTTCTCATGTTCGTGGGACTGTATTGGAGTGTATGTATACTATTACAGAATCAATATCACTTTATAATAATAATATATAGTTATTATTTACACCATTATACCCATCCAAGTAAGGTGGTGGTGGAAAATAGATTACACCACGGCCTGGAGACGGTATTCCGTACGTACGCACGCGTGATGATTTCATTTTCCATAGGATGGATAGATACTGAAATAGGGTTGTTTCATACTTATAATAACATATCATTATATGAGTGATACTGATGTTATTACTTCATGATTAAAAAACTAATGAAGAAGAAGTGGAAGAAGAAATAAATATGAAAGAATTGGTAACGGGCATTACCTCTTCTTTGAAGCGCTTCTTTGAGACCTCCTTTTAGTGCTCTAACATTGGTCTTTGAAGAAGGCCAGGACCTCTAGGATGTCTCTAGGGAAGTGTAGAGAAGAAATTGGTAGGGGTTGTCCGAGATTGAAGGCTCAAAGTGGTGTGAGGAAGAGAGGGAGGAGGTTCCCTTTTATAAGGGAGGAGAGGGGCACCTTTGGAATAACTAAAACTATTATTTTATTATAAAGCCAAATTCGGTTTTAAATAGCTCTAAATTTATTTATGTTGAATCTAAGGTGGGGATGGGTCGAAATCCTCTCATCCAATATAATTTATACTAGTTTAGGTTCCTATTTTAACCTTATCATTTATATTTACCATTAAGTTAAATAATTTTACTTTTACCGTGTCTTCTTCAGTTCTTACACTATAAGGTTAATAAACATACAATAACAAGCCAAACGAACCCCAAGTTGTTTATTATTAATATATATAAACTTATCGAAGTCATTTGGCCGAAACTTAGATTTTTAAGAATAAAATAACAATTAATAATATAATATTTGTTTTAAAAACTATTTTATGTCAATTTTGACACTATTTAGTAACTGATTTTTTTAAAAATTATAACATAATGATTAGTTAAAACAGAGTTAATTAAATCAATACTAACATGTCATATTAACATATAAAATTAGTGTAATTCATAAAAAGTCTAAAATTTTATTTATTTGGGTATTTATAATAACATTTATTCTAATATTTCACTATTATGGTAATTACTGCATCAACATGGTGTCATAAATAAATTAAATTATTTAATGTCTAAAAATTATAAATAAAATATCATTATGTATGAAATATTTTTATCTTTCTAATTAGTATTTATCTTATGTATAACCCTATATTCAAAATGATTTACTTATTAAACATTGATTTTAACTATTTTAACCCTTCTTTAAATAAATTAATAATAAATGTCCTAATCTAATCCAAGTGGGCCTAAATGATCATATTTTATTCCTAAGGTTGTTTTGGTCGAATTACATTTTTCCAATAGAATTAGGACATGTGTTATGGAAATAATAAGAACATTTTTACCCTTAATTGCCCTATTTACTTTTAACCGTGGAAAAAAAAGTAAAAAGTTACTATTGACCAAAAATTATTTTCATCCCATTGAACCACATTTTACTTACTAAAATCAACCATGTCTCTCGGATTTTTGAAATTCCACTCACAGAAGCGGTAAAATTATGTTTTATGAAAAATTCAGTTTTTTACTACCACTTAGTGGTTTCACTATTCATCAAAAAATGAAAGTTTCTAGAAAAATACCAAAAATTAGGCCTATGCTATATTTGATATTATGATCTCAAAAATTATGTCTATTTTACCAAATTAAAAACATATCAGTTGCATTATTTAATTTAAAAATTAATTCTCGTCGTCAAAACAAATAGCGTGTTCTTAAGAGATAATAACTATCAAAATATCGACACTTGTTTACGTCTGGTTTAAATGAAGAATTACATCCAATGACCAAAATTGTATTAAATTGTAAAAATATATTATAAATATACTTTAAAACCACTCAAATTAATAATTTACCACTATTAATTATTTCGATTAAAAAAGTTATTTTTAATTAAAATTTAGTAATTTTCACTATTCATCATAATAGGAAAGTTATCTGAAAAGTACCAAAATTTCACCTTAGGCTAAATTCGATACTCCAAATCCAAAAATGAAGTCCATTTTGAGAGATAAAATTTCTAAAATTTAAAAAGCTGGTTATTACTATTCATAACGGCTTGTTTTAATAATATTTTAATAGCATATCGTTGTTTAGTGAAACTCAGGATTGCGTACTACACACGCTATCGAGGAAGGTTGTGATTGCGTTTAATGCAAGCCAAGTCAAGGATGCATGTTGTGCAAGCTCCTTTTGGTGTAGCGTACAACACAAGACATTAATGAAATTAAAAAGAATATTTTTCATAAAATCTCGAGGTGTTACATTCTACCCCCTTAAAATGAATTTCGCCCTCGAAATTCGTCGGGGTTATAAATCGTTTACTATTCATAGAAACCCACATCGTAAAAAGGAATACTAACACTTAATTTTAAAAACTAAAGTATGAAACTTAATGATTACCCAATGTAACTCATCACTGGGTTTCCACGTAGGAGAATATAGGTGAAAATGTGGATATGGAAGAAAAATCTAACCATCAAGTTACGATGGAGAGTGGTAGAGAACATGGCTATGAAAAAGCCATCGATCACAAAGCCATAGATTTGTGATGATCTATGGTACCATCTGATTTATTGGATATAAGGGAACTATGACAACATTTTTAGTTTTCAAGATCATTTCCCTAAAGTTGATGAAATTAGAATTCGAAGAAATACTTTCGTGATTTTGGTACAGTCTCACCGTTGGTCGTTCTTTGGACAATTTCTACTTCATCTCTTAAAGAAATGAGGTTGAATTTGTCATTCGTGAAGTGTTAGCAGATCAAGTGATAGAATGATGGGTCATTCCATCTGTCTAAAAAAAGGTTATAAAAATCATCAAAAATACATAAGTCCATCTACAGTGAGATTAATCATATATGGTTCTTAAAATGGACTTATATATCATATATCATACTGCTTAATATAATAAAACTAGTTTCTACTAAATAGGGACTTCCTGTAGGCCAGTGGTAGACGATAAAGGCCAGTCACACTTCGGTTGTGGGTTCGATTCCCACAGCCTTGTCCGATGTGATGGGTTGTCTCCTGTCCTACAGGTTGTCCTTTTTCTAAAACTACATTACTATAACATCCCAGAAATAATATCGAAAAACTTCTATCCTTAAACAATACTAACTTATGTCCAACATAATCCAGTCCAATCTTTAGGCTTATCCAAAATACTGCAGTCCACTCTCATAATAGAGTGAAAATGATTACCAGATATTTCATATAACAAGCATGTTAATACCATCGTTGATCCCCGTATATCATAAGATATGTCTTGTTGGTCACATTCCAAAAATTCTAAGGCCTTAATCATGTATTCTCTTGAAAAATGAATACCCATTGAATCTTAGTAAAAACATGAGTGCTATCAAAAGTTAACTCATTCCACATATAAAAACCCAAAATTCTATATACTCAAACCATGATATAACTATTTCCTTATATCAGTCTAGAGTTCATGAATACTATCAAACATTTAATTTTCTCCTTATCCTTCATTATGCGCATATCATCTACATTTCAAAAATATCCGAATAACCTTTCATGGATACTGGTACCATTAATCATACACTTTCAAAACTCAAGGAAAGACAATAGTGTAACAATCCTTAGATGTCTCTTTATTCCATAGTACCATGAGATTACTTATACAACATTACACATGATTACACTACATTCTTAAACCATTGACTGAGAATCAACAATTCTTTCATCTCACATATCATTTGTAGTCTATTCATCATCATTAACATAAATACGACCCATACGACCATACTGATTCTCTTCATGAGACTTTCCCTTAGGGAATTGGTTTGCATAATGCCCGTACATTCCACATTTAAAACATTTAACCATTGTTGATGTCGTAGCAATACCATTATCATCATCCCTGGTGTTAACTGAACCTTTTCCTTTTCACTTACTGGATTTGTGTCCTTCTTTTCCACACCCAAAGAATCTTCCAATTCCTTTGAAACATTCGCCTTGATGCCTCTTCCCACATGATTTACATTGGGGAAATTGAACTTTATTTCCTCTCTGATCATCATGAAACTCCATCTTTCTCTTACTAGCTGAGTCAGGAAACTTACCAAATTTTACGTTGTCGATCATATTATGAGATTTCTGATTCGGCATAATAATGATATTTGGACTTCCAAATCCCTTTTCACTTGGTTACTCATGAGGAATATCATTCCATTGTCCATCATATCCTCCATTATCGTGAATCAACTTGTTTCCAGCCATCTCCTAAAACCCAAAAAGAATAGTTTGAGAGGAAAAAATCATAATAAAGGGGTAGTAACTTCAATATCTAACATCTTTGGTTTAATCTAATATTGTTACCATAGTTCTCGGACTATATACAATACGTATACTTATCCATAGGGACATCCCTAGACATACCATAGAAATATCTCTAGGGATCTCACTAACGTTTTCGCATCCTAGTTTCCAAAGGTTGACTAAACTATCCCTCTGATACCAACTGTAGTGACCCGAAGCTTGACGTACAAGGAAATTACATTAATTTTGCGGAATACTTAATACATAACAATAACAGACACACAAGGATCGTAATAGTTTAGTGTCTTTGGAAACTCGGAACGTAATCTTCTAATCGTTGTGAAAGATCTTCAACATCTCCCATAAAGATCTTTCTACTTTTGTTTCCTTACCTAAAATCGTTCTTTTAATCCTAGGGGAAAAGAAAACATAAAAAGGGTGAGCTCAAATGCTCAGTAAGGGTAAGCATGGATAAAATAAAACATACCATATACATTTGAACTTAAAAAACATGAACATTAAAAATATTGAACAACGACATAAAACATGGAAGTACATAAGGCATAGATCATAATGGAACATTTATCATGATAAAATAGCATGGGAATAAAACATGTAATTGTGGAATCCATTAAGAACATGTAATGATTTCCATAGTAGCCAAGGAATTGCTGCAAAGACCATCTCAGTGGACAAAGTCCCTTTCTGAATCGAGTTCACTCCTCGTTTCAGTCCTGTTTTACTAAACCAGTTTAACCTGCCGTTCCATCCATGTGTATCTCATGAGATATAAATCTTTACCCAATGCATTGGAGGGAGATATAGTTCCCACCCATCTCATAATGAAATCATTCTTATTTGTGCCACAGAATAAACATACATCATTCATAATAACCCAATAAATAAAATGGGTTTCATAAACATCATCACATCATCACATAATACATATAAAAGAAATTAATATCATTTCATAATAAGAAAAGAGAAACCATGTAAATCATAGAGACATTATACTGGAAACATACAAATATGAAAATAAGGTCATCTTATATAGAAAATGGTTTTGATAAAACACTTGAAATGAATTCTTGAGGAAAATATCATTTCTTCTTCAAAATCATTCTCTTTTTACAAAATGTCATGCAATTTTAAAAGAAAGGGATTTTGTTGAAAATAGTCATGAAATATTTTGGAGAAAGCTTCATGAAACTAAGGCTTTATAAAACCGTAAAAATCCGTTCGTGCCGTATAAGTTAAAAGAAAACATTCTTCTCGTACTTTTGCTGGAAATGTCAAGAAGTACCTCGTAACGTAAACAAAAGAAAGATTCCATACATACAATGTAGTAAAAGTAATGAATGGATAAAAAAACATTAAACATACATGAAAACACTTTTATAAAACATGGACATGGATGATAGAAATAACCCCAGTAAATACCAAAGTATAAACAATATTGGATAAAAATGAGATTGTGATATTTCCCTTACCTTAGGTCTATTATGCTTCATACGTATCCAAACCTCCTGTATAATGATTTAAATAATGTCATTGACTTATTACAGAATCATATTCATTGTTATTATATCACATATGGTTCACTTATGACTTTATATTACCCGTTCTTTTGTAAATTCCATGTTAAAGAGTGTTTTGGGTAAAATCATTTCATTTGCCGTCTGTGTTTTGACTTGTAATTATTCATATGATTACATATATCATGATTACTTAAATCAAGAATTTAAAACATGATTTATATATAATATATATTCATAATATACATATATATAATATATTGATAAATGGAAATAAATACACCGTTCATGAGGACGGTAGGCCGTACGTACGCATGAACGTTGTTTTCGTTTCCTCATTGAATTGAATGGAATTAATTGGATGACATACATATATATATATATATACATAGATCCAGTATCATTATTATGTAATATATTTCATGATTACTTATTATATATACTTTATAATCATTCATGAATGGTTAAAGTGGAGAATGAATCTCATCGCGTCGTGGAGACGATAGTCCGTACATACGCACGAGCGATGATATCGTTCTCATGATCGTGGGACTATATTGGAGTGTATGTATACTATTACAGAATCAATATAAGTTTATAATAATCATATATTGTTATTATTTACACCATTATACCCATCCAATTAAGGTGGTGGTGGAAAAGAGGTGTGAGGAAGAGAGGGAGGAGGTGCCCTTTTATAAGGGAGGAGAGGAGCACCTTTAGAATAACTAAAACTATTATTTTATTATAAAGCCAAATTCGGTTTTAAATAGCACCAAATTGATTTATTTCGAAGCTAAGGTGGGGATGGGTCGCAATCCTATAATCCAATAGAATTTATACAAGTTTATGTTCCTATTTTAACCTTATCATTTAGATTTAACATTAAGTTAAATAATTTTACTTTTACCGCGTCTTCTTGTGTTCTTACACTATAAGGTTAATAAACATACTATAACAAGCCAAACGAACCCCACATTGTTTATTATTAATATATATAACCTTATCTAAGTCTTTTGGCCGAACCATAGATTTTTAGGAATAAAATAACAATTAATAATATAATATTTGTTTAAAAAACTATTTTATGTATATTTTGACACTATTTAGTAATTGATTTTTGTGAAAATCATAACAGAATGATTAGTTCGAAAAAAGTTAATTAAAACAATACTACCATGTCATATTAACATATAAAATTAGTTTAATTCATAAAGAGTCTCAAATTATATTTATTTGGGTATTTATAATATCAATTATTCTAATTTTTCACTATTATGGTAATTACTGCATCATCATTGTGTCATAAATAAATTAAATTATTTAATGTCTAAAAATTATAAATAAACTGTTATTATGTAGGAAATAGTTTTATCTTTCTAATGAGTATTTATAGTCGAATTTATCTTATTTATAACCCTATATTAAAAATGATTTACTTATTAAACTTTGATTTTAACTATTTTAACCCTTCTTTAAATAAATTAATAATAAATGTCCTAATCTAATCCAAGTGGGCCTAAATGGTCATATTTTATTCCTAAGGTTGTTTTTGGTCGAATTACACTTATCCAATACAATAAGGACTTGTGTTATGTTAATAATAAGAACATTTTTACCCTTAATTACCCTATTTACTTTTAACCGTGGTAAAAAAAAAGTAAAAAGTAACTATTCATCAAAAATTATTTTCATCTCATTGAACCACATTGTACTTACTAACATCAACCGTGTCTCTCGGATTTTTGAAATTCCACTCACAGAAGCAGTAAAATTATGTTTTATGAAAAATTCATTTTTTTAACTACCACTTAGTGGTTTCACTATTCATCAAAAAAAATGAAAGTTTCTAGAAAAATACCAAAAATTAGACATAAGCTATATTTGATATTATGAACTCAAAAATGATGTCTATTTAACCAAATTAAAAACATATCAGTTGCATTAATTAATTTAAAAACTAATTCACGTCGTCAAAACAAATAGCGTGTTCTTAAGAGATAATAACTATCAAAAGATTGACACTTGTTTATGTCTGGTTTAAATGTAGAATTACATCCAATGACCAACATTGTATTAAATTGTAAAAATATATTCTAAATATACTTTAAAACCACTCAAATTAATAATTTATCACTATTAATTATTTCGATTAAAAAAGTTGTTTTTAATTAAAATTTAGTAATTTTCACTATTCATCAGAATATGAAAGTTATCCGAAAAGTACCAAAATTTCACCTTAGGATAAATTCGATACTCCGAATCCAAAAATGAAGTCCATTTTGAGAGATAAAATTTCTAAAATTTTAAAAGGTGGTTATTACTATTCATAACGGCTAGTTATAATAATATTTTAATAGCATATCTTTGTTTAGTGAAACTCGGTATTGCGTACTACACACGCTATCGAGGAAGGTCGTGAATGCGTGTAATGCAAGGCAAGTCATGTATGCGTGTTGTGCAATCTCCTTTTGGTGTATCGTACAACACAAGTCATTAATGAAATTAAAAAGAATATTTTTCATAAAATCTTGGGGTGTTACAGTTTACACTTCTATTGAATGTAGGAAATTTTGATAAAATTGGTTTTGAAAAAGTGTTCCCAGAAGACTTTTCTAAACCATTGTAAAGGTATTTTAATGGTATGGGATTTTTTGAAATTGATGTTAATGAATTATATCTGAGTTATTATTTTAATGGTTGTTCCTTTATGAGATGTTTTCTATGATATAAATTGGGTTTCGTTTCATGCTTAACGGTCTTGAGAACTATTGGTCAACAATTTTGGTTTTGAAAGACGGAAAGAGTTTTTTTATCCATTTGTATTTCTATGAGAGACCACATGTATGAGGTTATATGGGATGTTGGATGGTTGAAGGCATTGATAGATGAGTATTCGTATGGATATGAGGATGCTACCCGGTGTGGCATGAGAAAATGCATATGTGAGGCCCATGGGGTACCATTGGTGGATACGCTAGCTGCTGAACCATTCATTTTCATTGAATTTTTTTTAAAGGAAAAAATTATGTCTTGATGACTGATTTGGGCTGGTGTGTTTTATGTGTTTTTGGAAATGTTTTTTTGGGATACGTTTTGAGTCCCAGAACCCCTCTTGTTGAACATTGTTTTGGACTTTTGTTTGGTCTCTAAGTTGGGTTGAATTACTGGTTTTTGATCTCTTCTAAGCATTGTTTCAGGATGCCTTTATAGTGGTTACCATCGTGTATTTATATCTTGTATTTGTATTTCTTGAATAGTTGACCATCTTGGTTGGGTCCTTGGGTTCTATCATTGGATAAGGTAGGCCACCATTAATGCTCAGTGCATGATTGAAGTGAAACCCGAATTGTTTCTTTATTAGAAGACCCTCAAGTTCTTCAATACAATAAATATTTTTCTTGAGATTTATATATTGATTTTACAATATTTATTTTTTTGGTTTTTGGATCCTCTTATAGTGGTAGTTTTCTCTTAGAAGGTTGAAAGATGACATAGTTTTTTATGTTACCTGATTGTCAAAGGAGGAAGTGGAGTACGGTTGTCGGTGTTGATGGTGTCTAAGAGGGCCTATGAGCCCTTCATAGTCTCTTTGAAAAGAGGTTTATGTTAAACCCCCAGAGTGGGAAATCTAGTCATGAGATGAAGTTATGGAAACATTATTGAATGATGTGATGTTTGTGGATGTTATATAAGGCCACCCTCCATATTTATTCTATCAGTAGATTTGGTCATGCTCGGTGATGTGTTGTGTTATCGCATCCTCGTTTTATTGTAAAGGTGGTGTTGTACAATATTTTGTGAGACATTGTTTTTTCATAAGTGTTTCTCCAATTGGTACATCTTGACATCCTATATTTTAGAGGAATTTATTTATATTTTTCCTTTCCTTCATTTTATTTTAACCGGATGAAAAAAGGTGTGAAGTGTGTGCATCCTCTATGCCCTTGTTTTTGTGAAATGTCGTCTTTCGTAAAAGTGAGCCTGGAAGTGTTTTATGTCTTTGTTAACACATCTGGGATTGTAGTTTAGTATTTTTTAGAACCAAAAGGTGAAGTTCCGTTCAGGGGGTTTCAAAATCCAAACTACGGGATATAAGGTTCTTAAATCATTTGACCTCTAGCCATAGGTCTCGGAGTGAAGTTGGTGTGTGGTCATGAGAAATCACAGGGTCATTCAAAGAGTTTTTTGGAGAAGGGTTTGAAATTTTCCATGACAGGTTGAGCGCACAATTTTTTCATTTTTAGTAATAACCATTCCCTAGAAAACTATACAAGTAAAAGGATCCACATTGTTTGTGCATGGTTTCTAAAAAAATGGGGACTAACTGGGTGGTCGTGCCAATCCTTAAAATTTAGGGGTATTCTTTTTTTTGGCCTATTATGGTCAGTAATGATGTTTGTTTATTATGGTGGGGAGACCCACATTTATTATTATGTATGTTTAATTGGAAATTTTTAATTGAACTATACCCCTTTTATCAAGGAGTCTATTCGGGCCTCCCCCTTTTAGTGTCTGGATCCAATCTAGGTAAAAAATTGAATTGTGTCTTATGCTGGGGAGTCCATTTCTGTCTCCCCAAATTAGTAAATCATATTGGTACTTGGTCCTTTCCTGGGGACTAGTAGTCTTTTTCAGAGCTATCTAACTACCTAAATCTTCCTTGGGTAAACGTTGGTATTGTTGAACACCCAACTATTATTATAAAGTAAGGTAAGTGTATCCCTCTTCGTTTTTTCTGTTCGTTTGGGTAAATTGATGAAATCTATTTCAGATATTCTTTGAGGAGATTTATTTTGGAAGAAAATCTGAATGTACTTTATCATTTCTAGGAATTCATATATGTTTTGTTTCAAGAGAGTATTCTTTTCTGAATTGATCAATGGAGGTGTTTTGGCAATTGGGGGTGAATCATTGAAAATGTGTACATCATTGTATGTCGGTTGGGTTTGGGTTTTTCTTTTGTTATTGTTGTGGCTTTTTGAGGCTGTAAAGCATTTTTTGGGGATAACTTTGACACCACGATTTTCAATTTCATGATTTGTTCAAATCCTCTTATTGTTCTTGGCATTCTCTTAGTTTCTTAGTGTTCCAGGATTGAAATTTTGGTGTCTCTTGTGTTCTTGATCTATGACCTTGTTCATGGAGAAATTGGATGGTAATTGGCCTCATCTTCTGTCCAAGGGATGTTTAGAGGTTTTGGTTATTTGGAGTCAGTTTTGTGGCACTCCTATTGGGACCACATGTGGCGTAAGTTGATTAGGTGGTTTGTACCCTTGAGTTGGATGGGTATTGGGGTGAAAAAATGGTTTATTTTGGGTCTTGTTCTCCCCTATACGTAACTTATATTTACACTAGGCTTCCCCCTTGGACCCCCATAAATTGGAGAAAATAAACTAATTTTTGGGTATCCAGAACGGGCCGTATGGTTTGGCCGCACTGTTTACTAAATTGTGTTGCCAAACTGTGCATAGTGTCCATCAAATTAAAATTTTGAGTTCTTTAACCATTTTACCTTATAGAAATAAAACAAATCCGCCCATCTATTCTCCATTTTGTTCCCTACCTCCATGTACCACATCCATGTTCACTCACTCTCCCTTGGACCTCAACATTGATGGGAGATTTGATGGGGTAAACATGAAAATCATGCAAGTATGTCCTTCTTCCTTTGATTTCATCCCTTTCCTTAGGGTTTTTTCACCATTTCATGTGTTCATAGATGTCCAAAAATTAGTTTATGTACCTAGGGTTTAAATTCTTTTATTTAGGGTGAAATAATGGGGTTTTAGGTTGTTTTTATCTTCCGTGTGGTGTGACGGTGGTGTGGTTGATGTTTCGCACCAAGATTTGATGGTTTAGACACAAAAGGAAGGTGGTTTCATGTGTAATAATTTTTCTGATGAGTTATCATTCTTTATAAAACTGTTCTTAAAGATCCCCATATGTTTTTCATTGTGGAAACCCATTTTAGTTTGGGTGTTGTGAAGCTTTTAATTTTATAGTTCCATTTTAGCTTGAATTTGGGTGATTTTCATGTGTTACTCTTGGGGTAATATTTGGTTGTATTTTATAAAAAATTTAATTGATTTATTATGGTTGAAATGGGATTCCAAATCTGGTTTGATAATTCTTTGGTGTAATGTGGGCTTCCAAAGGTGGTTTTTGAATGGGTTTTATGTGTAAAACCATGTAATCTATCTTGGATGTGTTTTTATGAAAATGTGTGTTTTTCATTTGCATCTTTTGTGTAATTATTTTAGGTGATATTATAATACTTGATAGTGGTTTAATAAATATTTTTAGGTTTAAAAATTATGTTATGGATTGGTATTTGTGTGATTTTGGCTTTGAAAGGGGGTTTTGAAATGGTTTTTATGTGAAAAACATAGTTATAACCCTCGGTTTTGATTTATGAAAATTGTAAATGTTTTATTGGGTTAAAAAATGTGGGAAAAGAATGTATATGTACTGTTTTCATTAGTGTTCCCACCTAATATTAGTTTTTAAAAAATTAAGTGGTTAGTTATGATTTCAATCATCTTGATAATGTTCTGAAATTTTTCGATGTGATTTATGAAATTGGGATGTAGGTGGAAAACATGTTTGTGGGCTATTTTTTGTGAGTGTGATGTGAAAAAAAGTTCTTTTTCTATGAAAATTTTATTATGTAACATCTGAGTGGGATGATAAGTGATGTTTAGCATCTTGGGAATGATTTTATTAAATTTTTAAATTATTATTTCTTAATTGTTAAGGATATGAAAAATGTGTTGTGGGTTATTTTGATGTGAGTATGATTTCAAAATGATTTGGAATGAAAAAGGGGATTATGTGACTTGTATAATATAAATGTGGGATTTCTTGTGAATATTTTATGTGTTATAGGTATTTTCATTTGAGAAGTATGTTTCATGGATTGCTGAACTTCTTTGAGAACAAGAGGGAAACCCGAGTATCTAGGTGTGTGAATGTGTACTAGTATGCTAGTGATGTAATGGGGATTGGATTGAGTTTCATATATCATGTTTCACTTATAAAACACCAACTAAACTATGATTATGATGATTGGAGACCACTAGTTTATCATTTTGTTCCCTACTAGTGGATTGTGCCTGAGAACAGACATTGTTATGGTTACTCTCACTGAGATACGAGGTACCTGAGACCCCCAACGATCTGGTGCCTAAGGGTTATTTCACATGTCTTGTGTTCATTTTTTACTTCGTGAAGACCATCGGCATACTGTATGGTTTTCGATAAAATTAAGTAGCATTGGAATTATTTTAAAAGTGTGGATTTTTTAAAATAGCCCACTTGAAAACTGCTTTTAGTTAAATTTTCAACTTTTATAAATTGTCACTAGCATTTCACGTTTTAACAACATACATGATTTTCTTCCTTGAATATTTATGACATGTAGTTTCATTGTGGTGGTATACTACTGGGATTTGTTCCTCCCCATACTTACACCATTGGATGCAAGTAGACTTGGTAATTTTTGTTGCAGGTTTGGGTAATGTTATTAGTGTCAATGGTTTGGGTTTCTAGCTGGTATATTGAGGGGTTTTCTTGTGGAGATGGCTTGAGGGTGGTCCCTCTTGCCACGATGGTGGTTATTGGGCTATTTATTGTGGGTTTCTTCAGTTATTGTATTCTTATATAATTGTTTCAGATTATGTAATTTAGTTATGAAATTTTATAATAGTTGGTTGGGTTTGAAAATCATGATTTTTTTATTGAATTTGATTGAAATTATATGTTTATAAATTCATGTAAATCATTCCCAATTCCCAATTTATGATACCTATGAACATGTTCCAGCCCATGGGGATCAGTAACACCCGTCTATCCTGGTCATAGGCCTAATCAGGTTCCAGTTTTATTAGCGACCAATATTATCAAAGTGATGATGATAGATAAACATTGAATATGATGTATAGATGCAGTCAATTTGTTAATAGTGAACATGTGTGAAGGATAAAAGTAGATGAACAAAAGATAGCATGATAATTTCATCAATGATTCTATTCAATCCCAGACATGAAAATTAAAATCGATGGTAGTTATGATGAATGAGTAATTATAACATGTGATTGATTATCATGATATATGATGGAGTTTTAGGAAACTTAATGGAATTTCATTAGTAGGTATATAAGTCCAAGAAATATATTATTTATTTTATAAAGATATGTGATAAAAAAAATTATATTCTAATATTGTTATGAATGTAAAAGAGTTCAAAATAAAAAATCAATTGATTTATATTGTTTTCATTAAATTTACATTATAATGAAAAGTGTTTCTACAGAAAATTTAAATGTAAAGGAATAAATCATGATCAGATGAATCTATTTAAAGTACATTTTTCTTCATTTAAATTTAATTATATGATAAGATATGTGATACAATAGCTATGAGTTGTGTCAAAGAAAACTAAGATGATTTATTTTATACACTGATATTATGATTTATCATATTTTATAATATACATGATATGAAGTGAAGGTTAAAAGTTCTTATCTAGGTATTTTTTAAATTATGAATTAATGTGATTCTTTCACTAATCAATTGTATATTTTAATGAATTGTATTCTTTTAAAAAAAACCTCAAGCAAATTGAATGTCATATATGAGATGATTACAATATTCTATTTGTTAAATATTTCATATATTATGAAATGAGATTGATTTCATAAACATAATTTTCTTTGTGTGTGTCAGTAAAATATTCTTAAAAGAATATAGTGACTATGTGTTTAGAGGGAGTGTGTTTGAATTTATAGAGGTTAAAAGTCAGAAAATAATATATTAAATCAGTTTAAATCCAAAATTATTCCTCCTTGGTATTCTAATATATTTAGGATATGCGATTAAAAATAAAAATTTCAATTCATTCAATTAGTTGGAATTCTGAATGTAAATATCACTATTTCAAAAAGGTTCATACCGGTAATAGATTAATTATTTTCTACATTATATCATATTTTTTTTATGATATTCAAAGATAAATAATAATATTAATAGGTACATTTAGATAAGGTGAATAACTAAACATTCATTTTTCCTAATGGATTATATCAATAGAATACAAATGTGATTTTCCAATTTATATCATAAATTAGTTTTAGGATGTTTTATAGTAAAGAAAACACGTAACTAATTAGATTTAGATACGAAAATAAATTAAAGATCAAAATTTTCATAACGTATGTTCTAGTAGCAATTATAATGTTCAACAAACATTATCCCAAAATAGTTTATGAGCTTCTGGTATATATAAATATAAATATCAGCATTAGTTATTTTAGCAAAGTAAATTTAAATTTATTCTAAAATTGATTACAATGTTCTAAGAAATAAATAATTTATACAGTTATATTAATTAAATGAATATATTTTAAGGATATATTTCCAAGGAAAATGAGAATACACTTAGAAAGAGTTCAAATGATATAGTAGAAGTTGAATCATAACATTTTATATAATTAGGTAACAATTATTTAATATGTTTAAATAGTAAAGAAGTTATGAATTTGATTCATAAATATAACCATTATACAAATGTTCATAAATCAATGATGTTTATCCCTAATGAGTTGATGGGAGAGTTTTATCAAATGATCATATAGAGATGTTATTGGAATTACATATGATGTAGTGATTTAATAAAATTTTAAAAAGTGATGTATATATTAGGACTTTTGAAAAGTTTATCCTATATGATATGATCGATATGTACTTGTATTGAATTTATAAAATATTACAAAAATAATATTCACAATATCATATGTATCATAATATATAAGAGGAAATCCCAAATTTATATTACATTCAAGTTTTTTTGACATTTTTATATAATTATATACATTTTATAAAGTGTATTGATAATTAAACTCTAAAAGTGAATCTTTTATGTATCCGTTACCAATGTTAGTTGTGGAACAATATAATTTATGCTGAATTTTTAAGGATATCATGAGATGAATTACTGTATAGAGATATAGAATATTCTCTTGAGGCTATAAATAAATATTATGATTCTTTGTGTATAGAAAACTAGACACATGCTTTTAGATATGGTAGATAAAAAATGATTTGTTTTTATTAATGTAAAGGGAAAATATACATACAGTTATATCTAAGTATCTTTTCTGGTTTACTATTTGGAGTAAAATGACCATTATTACATATTATAAAAGTTAAAATAATAAATAAAAAAATAGTGATGAAACATTTATCAAACTACATCTTTATTGAAATAAAATCCACGAAGCCTATAAATAAAGCTAAGAATACTTTACAAAAACAAATGGTTAGAAAAATTTCCCAGCATCATGGTTTTGAAAATATTGTGAAAAGAATTTTTGAAAATACTTATACCTTTTGAAAAATACTTTTGAAAATACATTTCAATATATAAATTAAAATACCATTATTAAAAACTTTTATAAATACATCGGTTTGGAAAATACTATAAATCCATTGATAATACATATAATTTTGAAAATTTAATTTCAAAAAAAATTAATTTTATAATTTATTTTGAAAACTCTATTTAAAATACTATGAAATCATAATTTTCGATATGCCTTTCAAAATACTTATGTCATTGAAAATATTAATAAATCTATTTTGTAAATAATTATTCTTTTTGAAATTTATAAAATCCTATGGAAATAATTACACTTTTGAAAACATTTTCTTTTATTTTGAGAATAGTTACTCTTTGAAAACATGTTAAAAATTCTAGTGATTTCTAGGAAAATATTAAGCAAGATATTGAAAAAAAATATTGGGGCCACTTAAATATTGAGGGGTGTATAGGCCTACCATATTCTCCATAGGAATGGGTTCATTCCCCACTCCCCTTCTTTGAAAATTTCTATATAGAAATTGAAAAAAATGTTATTAGCATTCTATATATATATATACATTTTCCACTAGGGTTTTTATTTAAAAACAAAACAATGCATTAAATACACATGAAATTTTATATTTATAAATAAAAATATTAAAATATTATATTTATAATGAAATCACTTGTTAGATTTGGTAATACCAAATTTCATGTGTTTTTTATTTCATTTGGGCTATTAATAAATATAATTAAAATTCCTGTCTTTAAAATATCCCATAAAATTAATTTTTATTAATACATTAAACATTATCTTGTATAATTCATCCTTAAATTTTTTAATAAACAGTCATTTAATTAAATCACACTTTTATGTTTTAACACATTAAATAATATATAATCATTTTACATAAAATAAAATAAATTATGGATTTAAAGTCGCATTAAATAATAGGTATCAATTTTTAATTCCCTAGAAAAACCATCGGTATAATTTTATAAGTCAGATTAAATATTAGAAGTAGTACATTGAAATTGACATAAAATAATAGAAACCTAAATTTTTTTTCTTGGAATTGTCATTAGAACATAAAATATAAGAACATTAAATAATGGTGTATTTATTTATAATTATAAAATTATTATTGTCACAAAATAAATCAATTAACAATACATACATACATACATATATATATATATATATAATTTTACACACATAAATAGTTATAAGTATGATTTAATAAAAATATAACATATTAATTTCACTGAATAATTATAAAACACGGATAAGAATTATGAATGTAATATTTTAAAAATAAAAAATTCTTCATTTCCTCATTTAAAAATGTTGGGTTAGATGATATCAAGTTCTGAATATCATTACCAATCAATTAAAAATCATGCAATGATAGCCAGAAATATATATGAAAACTTAAGATTTAATTTTTTAGAGTTGAATAATATAGAACATTAGACTAATCATATATGTGTGTGTGTGTGTTTGTGTTTGGATATAATATATATATATATATATATAATACGCCTATAAATATCAAACTTATATGATTTTATGTAAATAATTATAATGTTTGAAAAAAATTTCATAAATTTTTTATGTAGATCATCAATTCAAAAATTTAAACATCAAAGATTTGGAAAATAATGTGCTATATGCACACCTTAATTTCATAACTATAATTATGAAAAATAATTATATCACATGAGGTATATTCCCTTGATTACTTATATATATGTGGTTGATATAAAAGAAATGGAATGCATGTATATATATGAAATTAATGATTTAAATTCAAAAAAGTAATCTTGAAGACTATATATATATATATAAACAGACTTGTACATATATAAAAATGAAAATTTAGATATAATAACATCATAAAAAATGCATAAAATGTAGTAAAAATAATACTTTTGTTTATAAATATATGTTTAATATTTGTAATTTGAAAATAATACCTGTATAAATATGTATATATGATGAACATGAATATCATACATACACGTGTATATTAATATATATATATATATGTGAATATTAAAAAAATCACATTACCTGATACTGGAAATCGAAATGTGGCTTGCACCTCCTCAGTAGAAGTTGAACTAGGGGTTAACATTGGTCTTTTTCATATTTAAGTGGGATCAAATAGATGAAAATAGTATGGGAGGAAATAGAGGGAGAGGATTCAGTTTCTTCTAGTGGAGGAGAGGGGGATTCTCTATATATGTACATTATATATATATATATATATAATGGTTCATATATCATTTGATTAGATCCCATTTTTGGTGAGTTAATAGAATAATTGTTGTAGGTACTATTTCTTCCATGACTTGGAGGGATTATAGTTATGGGATGAGGTGGTGTTGGTCATCTTCACAATAGATTGTGGGTGAGGATGTGTGTACAAATAGGGTTTAGCTAGTCTGCTATATGAGAAAATGAGGTAGGTGGTGACATAAAATATGATGTTTCGAGTAAAGGATAAGCGTTGAGGGAAATCAGATGGTTGGTGTTAGACCTGGCGGTGTCAATTGTTGATTTTTGGTGGTCGATAGGTGGTTGGGTGTGGACTTGGTTTAGTGTTAGTGTTGAGGACTAAGGAAGATGACACCTCCAGCCCTTTTTAATTTTTTTCATTATATATATATATATATATATATATTGGATAGAATCATATATATATATACGTGTGTAAATACCTATATGAAATTAATAATACCAACTTAATTGTTTTTTTAATAATATATTTGTATCATGTTAAATTTATAGATTATAATTTCGTTATTATTTTATTATAATTTAATACATTTTTATATAATAAAACATTATTTATATTAATATTATTATTATTACTAATATTATTTTCATGTAACTCACACTTTAAGTAGATCATCAAATTTTTTGAATTTTTATATCAAACCCGGAATTACCATAAATATTTTCTAAATAAAGATAATTAGAAAAAACATATAATTTGACACAACAACTTAAAATCAATACTAACATGTCATATTAACATATAAAATTAGTGTAATTCATAAAAAGTATCAAATTATATTTATTTGGGTATTTATAATATCAATTATTCTAATTTTTCACTATTATGGTAATTACTGCATCATCATGGTATCATAAATAAATTAAATTATTTAATTTCTAAAAATTATAAATAAAATATCATTATGTAGGAAATCTTTTTATCTTTCTAATGAGTATTTATAGTCGAATTTATCTCATGTATAACCCTATATTAAAAATGATTTACTTATTTAACATTGATTTTAACTATTTTAACCCTTCTTTAAATAAATTTATAATAAATGTCCTAATCTAATCCATGTGGGCCTAAATGATCATATTTTATTCCTAAGGTTGTTTTTGGTCGAATTACACTTATCCAATAGAATTAGGACATGTGTTATGGTAATAATAAGAACATTTTTACCCTTAATTACCCTATTTATTTTTAACCGTGGAAAAAAAAGTAAACAGTTACTATTGACCAAAAATTATTTTCATCTCATTGAACCACATTTTACTTACTAAAATCAACCATGTCTCTCGGATTTTTGAAATTCCATTCACAGAAGCGGTAAAATTATGTTTTATGAAAAATTCATTTTTTTACTACCACTTAGTGGTTTCACTATTCATCAAAAAATGAAAGTTTCTAGAAAAATACCAAAAATTAGGCCTATGCTATATTTGATATTATGATCTCAAAAATTATGTCTATTTTACCAAATTCAAAACATATCAGTTGCATTATTTAATTTAAAAATTAATTCTCATTGTCAAAACAAATAGTGTGTTCTTAAGAGATAATAACTATCAAAAGATTGACACTTGTTTGTGTTTGGTTTAAATGTAGAATTACATCCAATGACCAAAATTGTATTAAATTGTAAAAATATATTCTAAATATACTTTAAAACCACTCAAATTAATAATTTACCACTATTAATTATTTCAATTAAAAAAGTTGTTTTTAATTAAAATTTAGTAATTTTCACTATTCATCATAATATGAAAGTTATCTGAAAAGTACCAAAATTTCACCTTAGGCTAAATTCAATACTCCAAATCCAAAAATGAATTCCATTTTGAGAGATAAAATTTATAAAATTTAAAAAGCTGGTTATTACTATTCATAACGGCTATTTTTAATAATATTTTAATAGCATATCGTTGTTTAGTGAAACTCGGTATTGCGTACTACACACGCTATCGAGGAAGGTCGCGATTGCATGTAATGAAAGGCAAGTCAAGGATGCGTGTTGTGCATGCTCCTTTTGGTGTAGCGTACAACACAAGACATTAATGAAATTAAAAAGAATATTTTTCATAAAATCTCGGGGTGTTACATTATACCCCCCTTAAAATGAATTTTGCCCTCGAAATTCGTCGGGGTTATAAGTCGTTTACCATTCATAGAAACCCACATCGTAAAAAGGAATACTGACACTTAATTTTAAAAACTAAAGTATGAAACGTAATGATTACCCAATGTAACTCATAACTGGGTTTCCACATAGGAGAATATAGGTGAAAATATGGATATGGAAGAAAAATCTAACCATCAAGTTACGATAGAGAGTGGTAGAGAACATGGCTATGAAAAAGCCATCGATCACAAAGCCATAGATTTGTGATGATCTATGGTACCATCTGATTTATCGGATATAAGGGAACTATGACAACATTTTTAGATTTCAAGATCATTTCCCTAAAGTTGATGAAATTAGAATTCGAAGAAATACTTTCGTGATTTTGGTACAGTCTCACCGTTGGTTGTTCTTTGGACAATTTATACTTCATCTCTTAATGAAATGAGGTTGAATTTGTCATTCCTGAAGTGTTAGCAGATCATGTGATAGAATGATGGGTCATTCCATCTGTCTAAAAAAAGGTTATAAAAATCATCAAAAATACATAAGTCCATCTATAGTGAGATTAATCATATATGGTTCCTAAAATAGACTTATACATCATATATCATACTGCTTAATATAATAAAACTAGTTTCTACTAAATAGGGACTTCCTGTAGGCCAGTGGTAGACAATAAAGGCCAGTCGCACTTCGGTTGTGGGTTCGATTCCCATAGCCTTGTCCAATGTGATGGGATGTCGCCTGTCCTACAGGTTGTCCTTTTTCTAAAACTACATTACTATAACATCCCATAAATAATATCGAAAAACTTCTATCCTTAAACAATACTAAATTATGTCCAACATAATCCATTCTAATCTTTAGGCTTATCCAAAATACTGCAGTCCACTCTAATAATATAGTGAAAATGATTACCAGATATTTCATATAACAATCATGTTAATACCATCATTGATCCCCATATATCATAAGATATGTCTTGTTGGTCACATTCCAAATATTCTAAGGCCTTAATCATGTATTCTCTTGAAAAATGAATACCCATTGAATCTTAGTAAAAACATGAGTGCTATCAAAAGTTAACTCATTCCACATACCAAAAACCCAAAATTCTATATACTCAAACCATGATATAACTATTTCCTTATATCAGTCTGGAGCTCATGAATACTATCAAACATTTAATTTTCTCCTTATCCCTTCATTATGCGCATATCATCTACATTTCAAAAATATCCGAATAACCTTTCATGGATACTGGTACCATTAATCATACACTTTCAAAACTCAAGGAAAGACAATAGTGTAACAATCCTTAGATGTCTCTTTATTCCATAGTACCATGAGATTACTTATACAACATTACACATGATTACACTAAATTCTTAAACCATTGACTGAGCATCAACAATTCTTTTATCTCACATATGATTTGTAGTCTATTCATCATCATTTACATAAATACTACCCATACAACCATACTGATTCTCTTCATGAGACTTTCCCTTAGGGCATTGGTTTGCATAATGCCCGTACATTCCACATTTAAAACATTTAACCATTGTTGATATCGTAGCAATACCATTATCCTCATCCCTAGTGTTAACTGAACCTTTTCCTTTGCACTTACTGGCTTTGTGCCCTTTTTCCACACCCAAAGAATCTTCCAATTCCTTTGAAACATTCTCCTTGATGACTCTTCCCACATTATTTACATTGGGGAAATTGAACTTTATTTCCTCTATGATCATCATGAAACTCCATCTTTCTCTTACTAGCCAAGTCAGGAAACATACCAAATTTTACGTTATTGATCATATTATGAGATTGCTGATTCGGCATAATAATGATATTTGGACTACCAAATCCCATTTCACTTGGTTTCTCATGAAGAATATCATTCCATTGTCCATCATATCCTCCATTATCGTGAATCCACATGTTTCCAGCCATTTCCTAAAACCCAAAAAGAATAGTTTGAGAGGAAAAAATCATAATAAAGGGGGAGTAACTTCAATATCTAACATCTTTGGTTTAATCTAATATCGTTACCATAGTTCTCTGACTATATCCTATACATATACTTATCCATAGGGACATCCCTAGACATACCTTAGAAATATCTCTAGGGATCTCACTAACGTTTTCGCATCCTAGTTTCCAAAGGTTGACTAAACTTTCCCTCTAATACCAACTGTAGAGACCCGAAGCTTGACGTACAAGGACATTACATTAATTTTGCAGAATACTTAATACATAACAATAATAGACACACAAGGATCGTCATAGTTTAGTGTCTTTGGAAACTCGGAATGTAATCTTCTAATCGTGGTGAAAGATCTTCAACATATCCCATAAAGATCTTTCTACTTTTGTTTCCTTACCTAAAATCTTTCTTTTAATCCTAGGGGAAAAGAAAACATAAAAAGGGTGAGCTCAAATGCTCAGTAAGGGTAAGCATGGATAAAATAAAACATACCATATACATTTGAACTTAAAAAAACATGAACATTAAAAATATTGAACAACGACATAAAACATTGAAGTACATAAGGCATAGATCATAATGGAACATAAATCATGATAAAATAGCATGGGAATAAAACATGTAATTGTGTAATCCATTAAGAACATGTAATGATTTCCATAGTCGCCAAGGCATTGCTGCCAAGACCATCTTAGTGGACAAAGTCCCTTTCTGAATCGAGTTCACTCCTCGTTTCAGTCCTGTTTTACTAAACTAGTTTAACCTGTCATTCCATCCATGTCTATCTCATGAGATATAAATCTTTACCCAATGCATTGTAGGGAGATATAGTTCCCACCCATCTCATAATGAAATCATTCTTACTTGTGCCACAAAATAAACATACATTCTTCATAATAACCCAATAAATAAAATGGGTTTCATAAACATCATCACATCATCACATAATACATATAAAAGAAATTAATATCATTTCATAATAAGAAAAGAGGAACCATTTAAATCATAGAGGCATTATACTGGAAACATAAAAATATGAAAATAAGGTCATCTTAGATAGAAAATGGTTTTGATAAAACACTTGAAATGAATTCTTGAGGAAAATATCATTTCTTCTTCAAAATCATTCTCTTTTTACAAAATGTCATGAAATTTTAAAAGAAAGGGATTTTGTTGAAAATAGTCATGAAATATTTTGGAGAAAGCTTCATGAAACTAAGGCTTTATAAAACCGTAAAAATCCGTTCGTTCCGTATAAGTTAAAAGAAAACATTCTTCTCGTACTTTTGCTGGAAATGTCCAGAAGTACCTCGTAACGTAAAAAAAAGAAAGATTCCATACATACAATGTATTAAAAGTCAAGAATGGATAAAAAAATTAAACATACATGACAACACATTTATAAAACATGGACATGGATGATATAAATAACCCCAGTAAATACCAAAGTATAAACAATATTGGATAAAAATGAGATTGTGATATTTCCCTTACCTTAGGTCTGTTATGATTCATACGTATCCAAACCTCCTGTATAATGATTTAAATAATGTCATTGACTTATTAAAGAATCATATTCATTGTTATTATATCATATATGGTTCACTTATGACTTTATATTACCCGTTCTTTTGTAAATTCCATGTTAAAGAGTGTTTTGGGTAAAATCATTTCATTTGCCGTCTGTGTTTTGACTTGTAATTATTCATATGATTACATATATCATGATTACATACATAAATAATTTAAAACATGATTTATATATAATATATATTCAGAATATACATATATATAATATATTGATAAATGGAAATAAATACACCGTTCATGGAGACGGTAGGCCGTACGTACGCATGAACATTGTTTTCCTTTCCTCATTGAATTGAATGGAATTAATTGGATGACATACATATATATATATATATATACATAGATCCAGTATCATTATTATGTAATATATTTCATTATTACTTATTATATATACTTTATAATCATTCATGAATGGTTAAAGTGTAGAATGAATCTCATCGCATCGTGGAGACGATAGTCCGTACGTACGCACGAGCGATGATATCGTTCTCATGATCGTGGGACTATATTGAAGTGTATGTATACTATTACAGAATCAATATAAGTTTATAATAATCATATATTGTTATTATTTACACCATTATACCCATCCAAGTAAGGTGGTGGTGGAAAATAGATTACACCACGGCGTGGAGACGGTATTCCGTACGTACGCACGCGCGATGATTTCATTTTCCGTAGGATGGATAGATAGTGAAATAGGGTTGTTTCATACTTATAATAACATATCATTCTATTAGTGATACTGATGTTATTACTTAATGATGAAACAACTATTGAAGAAGAAGTGGAAGAAGAAATAAAGATGAAAGAATCGGTAACGAGCATTACCTCTTCTTTGAAGCGCTTCTTTGAGACCTCCTTTTAGGGCATAAAATTGGTCTTTGAAGAAGACCAGGACCTCTAGGATGTGTCTAGGGAAGTGGAGAGAATAAATTGACAGGGGTTAGCTGAGCATGAAGGCGCAAAGAGGTGTGAGGAAGAGAGGGAGGGCGTTCCCTTTTATAAGGGAGGAGAGGAGCACCTTTAGAATAACTAAAACTATTATTTTATTATAAAGCCAAATTCGGTTTTAAATAGCACCAAATTGATTTATTTAGAAGCTAAGGTGGGGATGGGTCGCAATCCTCTCATCCAATAGAATTTTGACAAGTTTAGGTTCCTATTTTAACCTTATCATTTAGATTTAACATTAAGTAAAATAATTTTACTTTTACCGTGTCTTCTTGTGTTCTTACACTATAAGGTTAATAAACTTACTATAACAAGCCAAACGAACCCCACGTTGTTTATTATTAATATATATAACCTTATCTAAGTATTTTGTCCAAACCATAGATTTTTAGGAATAAAATAACAATTAATAATAGAATATGTTTTTTAAAAACTATTTTATGTCAATTTTGACACTATTTAGTAATTGATTTTTGTGAAAATCATAACAGAATGATTAGTTCTAAAAAAGTTAATAAAATCAATAATAACATGTCATATTAAAATATAAAATTAGTTTAATTCATAAAAAGTATCAAATTAAATTTATTTGGGTATTTATAATATCAATTATTCTAATTGTTCACTATTATGGTAATTACTGCATCGTCATTGTGTCAAAAATAAATTAAATTATTTTATGTATAAAAATTATAAATAAAATGTTATTATGTAGGAAATATTTTTAGCTTTATAATGAGTATTTATAGTCGAATTTATCTCATTTATAACCCTATATTAAAAATTATTTACTTATTAAACTTTGATTTTAACTATTTTAACCCTTCTTTAAATAAATTAATAATAAATGTCCTAATCTAATCCAAGTGGGCCTAAATGATCATATTTTATTCCTAAGGTTGTTTTTGGTCGAATTACACTTATCCAATACAATTAGGACCTGTGTATTGGTAATAATAAGAATATTTTTACCCTTAATTTCCCTATTTACTTTTAACCGTGGTAAAAAAAAGTAAAAAGTTACTATTCACCAAAAATTATTTTCATCTCATTGAACCACATTTTACTTACTAACATCAACCATGTCTCTCGGATTTTTGAAATTCCACTCACAGAAGCGGTAAAATTAAGTTTTATGAAAAATTCATTTTTTTAACTACCACTTAGTGGTTTCACTATTCATCAAAAAAATGAAAGTTTCCAGAAAAATACCAAAAATTAGGCATAAGCTATATTTGATATTATGAACTCAAAAATGATGTCTATTTAACCAAATTCAAAACATATCAGTTGCATTAATTAATTTAAAAATTAATTCACGTCGTCAAAACAAATAGTGTGTTCTTAAGAGATAATAACTATCAAAAGATTGACACTTGTTTATGTCTGGTTTAAATGTAGAATTACATCCAATGAACAACATTGTATTAAATTGTAAAAATATATTCTAAATATACTTTAAAACCACTCAAATTAATAATTTATCACTATTAATTATTTCGATTTAAAAAGTTGTTTTTAATTAAAATTTAGTAATTTTCACTATTCATCAGAATATGAAAGTTATCCGAAAAGTACCAAAATTTCACCTTAGGATAAATTGGATACTCCGAATCCAAAAATTAAGTCCATTTTGAGAGATAAAATTTCTAAAATTTTAAAAGGTGGTTATTACTATTCATAACGGCTAGTTTTAATAATATTTTAATAGCATATTGTTGTTTAGTGAAACTCGGTATTGCGTACTACACACGCTATCGAGGAAGGTCGTGATTGCGTGTAATGCAAGGCAAGTCAAGTATGCATGTTGTGCAATCTCCTTTTGGTGTAGCGTACAACAGAAGACATTAATGAAATTAAAAAGAATATTTTTCATAAAATCTCGGGGTGTTACAATTTACACTTCTATTGAATGTAGGAAATTTTGATAAAATTGGTTTTGAAAAAGTGTTCCCAGAAGACTTTTCTAAACCATTGTAAAGATATTTTAATGGGATGGGATTTTTTGAAATTGATGTTAATGAATTATATATGAGTTATTATTTTAATGGTTGTTCCTTTATGAGATGTTTTCTATGATATAAATTGGGTTTCGTTTCATGCTTAGCGGTCTTGAGAACTATTGGTCGACAATTTTGGTTTTGAAAGATGGAAAGAGTTTTTTTATCCATTGGTATTTCTATGAGAGACCACATGTATGAGGTTATATGGGATGCTGGATGGTTTAAGGCATTGATAGATGATTATTCGTCTGGATATGAGGATGCTACCCGGTGTGGCATGAGAAAATGCATATGTGAGGCCCATGGGGTACCATTGGTGGATACGCTTGCTGCTGAACCATTCATTTTCATTGAAATGTTTTTAAAGGAAAAAATTATGTCTTGATGACTGGTTTGGGATGGTGTGTTTTATGTGTTTTTTGAAATGTTTTTTTGTGATACGTTTTGAGTCCCAGAACCCCTCTTGTTGAAGGTTGTTTTGGACTTTTGTTTGGTCTCTAAGTTGGGTTGAATTACTGGTTTTTGATCTCTTCTAAGCATTGTTTCTGGATGCCTTTATAGTGGTTCCCTTCGCGTATTTATATCTTGTATTTGTATTTCTTGAATAGTTGACCATCTTGGTTGGGTCCTTGGGTTCTATCATTGGATAAGGTAGGCCACCATTAAAGGTCAGTGCATGATTGAAGTGAAACCCGAATTGTTTCTTTATTAGAAGACCCTCAAGTTGTTCAATATAATAAATATTTTTCTTGAGATTTATATATTGAGTTTACAATATTTATTTTTTTGGTTTTTTGGATCCTCTTATAGTGGGAGTGTTCTCTTAGAAGGTTGAAAGATAACATAGTTTCTTATGTTACCTGATTGTCAAAGGAGGAAGTGGAGTACGATTGTTAGTGTTGATGGTGTCTAAGAGGGCCTATGAGTCCTTCATAGTCTCTTTGAAAAGAGGTTTATGTTAAACCCCCAGAGTGGGAAATCTAGTCATTAGATGAAGTTATGGAAACATTATTGAATGATGTGATGTTTGTGGATGTTATATAAGGCCCCCTCCATGTATTTATTCTATCAGTAGATTTGGTCATGTTCGGTGATGTGTTGTGTTATCGCATCCTCGTTTTATTGTAAAGGTGGTGTTGTACAATATTTTGTGAGACATTGTTTTTTCATAAGTGTTTCTCCAATTGGTAGATCTTGACATCCTCTATTTTAGAGGAATGTGTTTATATGTTTCCTTTCCTTCATTTTATTTTAACCAGATGAAAAAAGGTGTGATGTGTGTGCATCCTCTATGCCCTTGTTTTTGTGAAATGTCATCTTTCGGAAAAGTGAGACTGGAAGTGTTTTATGTCTTTGTTAACACATCTGGGATTGTAGTGTAGTATTTTTTTAGAACCAAAAGATGAAGTTCCGTTCAGGGGGTTTCAAAATCCAAACTACGGGGTATAAGGTTCTTAAATAATTTGACCTCTAGCCATATGTCTCGGAGTGAAGTTGGTGCGTGGTCATGGGAAATCACAGGGTCATTCAAAGAGTTTTTTGGAGAAGGGTTTGAAATTTTCCATGACAGGTTGAGAACACAATTTTTTCATGTTTAGTAATAACCATGCCCTAGAAAACTATACAAGTAAAAGGATCCACATTGTTTGTTCATGGTTTCTAAAAAAATGGGGACTAACTGGGTGGTCGTGCCAATCCTTAAAATTTTGGGGTATTCTTTTTTTTCCTATTATGGTCAGTAAAGATGTTTGGTTATTATGGTGGGGAGACCCACATTTATTATTATGTATGTTTAATTGGAGATTTTTAATGGAACTATACCACTTTTATCAAGGAGTCTTTTCGGGCCTCCCCCTTTTAGTGTCTGGATCCAATCTAGGTAAAAAATTGAATTGTATCTTATGCTGGGGAGTCCGTTTTTGCATCCCCAAATTAGTAAATCATATTGGTACTTGGTCATTTCCTGGGGACTAGTAGTCTTTTTCAGAGCTATCTAACTACCTAAATCTTCCTTGGGTAAACGTTGGTATTGTTGAACACCCAACTATTTTTATAATGCAAGGTAAGTGTATCCCTCTTTGTTTTTTCTGTTCGTTTGGGTAAATTGATGAAATCTATTTCAGATATTATTTGAGGAGATTTATTTTGGAAGAAAATCTGAATGTACTTTATCATTTCTAGGAATTCATATATGTTTTGTTTCAAGAGAGTATTCTTTTCTGAATTGATCAATAGAGGTGTTTTGGAAATTGGGGGTGAATCATTGAAAATGTGTACATCATTGTATGTCGGTTGGGTTTGAGTTTTTCTTTTGTCATTGTTGTGGCTTTTCGAGGGCGTAAAGCATTTTTTGGAGATAATTTTCACACCACAATTTTCAATTTCATGATTTGTTCAAATCCTCTTTTTGTTCTTGTCATTCCCTTGGTTTCTTAGTTTTCCAGGATTGAAATTTTGGTGTCTCTTGTGTTCTTGATATATGACCTTGTTCATGGAGAAATTGGATGGTAATTGGCCTCCTCTTTTGTCCAAGGGATGTTTAGAGGTTTTGGTGATTTGGAGTCATTTTTCTGGCACTCTTATTGGGACCACATGTGGTGTAAGTTGATTAGGGGGTTTGTACCCTTGAGTTGGATTGGTATTGGGGTGAAAAAATGGTTTATTTTGGGTCTTGTTCTCCCCTATACGTAACTTATATATACACTAGTTCTCCCCCTTGGACCCCCATAAAATTGGAGAAAATAAACTACTTTTTGGGTATCCAGAACGGGCCGTATGGTTCGGCCGCACTGTTTACTAAATTGTGTTGCCAAACTGTGCATAGTGTCCATCAAATTAAAATTTTGATTTCTTTAACCATTTTACCTTATAGAAATAAAACAAATCCGCCCATCTATTCTCCATTTTGTTCCCTACCTCCATGTACCACATCCATGTTCACTCACTCTCCCTTGGACCTGAACATTGATGGGAGATTTGATGGGGTAAACATGAAAATCATGCAAGTATTTCCTTCTGCTTTTGATTTCATCCCTTTCCTTAGGGTTTTTTCACCATTTCATGTGTTCATAGATTTCCAAAAATTAGTTTATGTACCTAGGGTTTAAATGCTTTTATTTTGGGTGAAATAATGGGGTTTTAGGTTTTTTTATCTTCCGTGTGGTGTGACGGTGGTGTGGTTGATGTTTCGCACCAAGATTTGATGGTTTAGACACAAAAGGTAGGTGGTTTCATGTGTAATAATTTTTCTGATGAGTTATCATTCTTTATAAAACTATTTTTAAAGATCCCCATATGTTTTTCATTGTGGAAACCCATTTTAGTTGGGGTGTTGTGATGCTTTTAATTTTATAGTTCCATTTTAGCTTGAATTTGGGTTATTTTCATGTGTTACTCTTGGGGTAATATTTGGTTGTATTTTATAAAAAATTTAATTGATTTATTATGGTTGAAATGGGCTTCCAAATCTGGTTTGATAATTCTTTGGTGTAATTTGGGCTTCCAAAGGTGGTTTTTGGATGGTTTTTATGTGTAAAACCATGTAATCTATCTTGGATGTGTTTTATGAAAATGTGTGTTTTTCATTTGCAACTTTTGTGTAATTATTTTAGGTGATAATATAATACTTGATAGTGGTTTAATAAATATTTTTAGGTTTAAAAATTATGTTATGGATTGGTATTTGTGTGATTTTGGCATTGAAAGGGGGTTTTGAAATGGTTTTTGTGTGAAAAACATAGTTATAACCCTCGGGTTTGATTTATGAAAATTGTAAATGTTTTTTTGGGTTAAAAAAAGTGTGAAAAGAATGTATATGTACTGTTTTCATTAGTGTTCCCACCTAATATTAGTTTTTAAAAAAATAAGTGGTTAGTTATGATTTCAATCATCTTGATAATGTTTTGCAATTTTTCGATGTGATTTATGAAATTGGGATGTAGGTGGAAAACATGTTTGTGGGCTATTTTTTGTGAGTGTGATGTGACAAAAAGTTCTTTTTCTATGAAAAGTTTATTATGTAACATCTGAGTGGGATGATAAGTGATGTTTAGCATCTTGGGAATGATTTTATTAAAATTTTAAATTATTATTTCTTAATTGTTAAAGATATGAAAAATGTGTTGTGGGTTATTTTGATGTGAGTATGATTTCAAAATTATTTGGAATGAAAAAGGGGATTATGTGACTTGTATAATATAAATGTGGGATTTTTTGTGAATATTTTATGTGTTATAGGTATTTTCATGTGAGAAGTATGTTTCCTGGATTGCTGAACTTCTTTGAGAACAAGAGGGAAACCCGAGTATCTAGATGTGTGAATGTGTACTAGTATGCTAGTGATGTAATGGGGATTGGATTGAGTTCCATATATCATGTTTCACTTATAAAACACCAACTAAACTATGATGATGATGATTTGAGACCACTAGTTTATCATTTTGTTCCCTACTAGTGGCTTGTGCCTGAGAACAGACATTGTTATGGTTACTCTCACTGAGATACGAGGTACCTGAGACCCCCAACGATCTGGTGCCTAGGGGTTATTTCACATGGCTTGTGTTCATTTGTTACTTCGTGCAGACCATCCGCATACTGTATGGTTTTTGATAAAATTAAGTATCATTGGAATTATTGGAAAAGTGTGGATTTTTTAAAATAGCCCAATTGAAAACTGCTTTTATTTAAATTTTCATCTTTTATAAATTGTCACTAGCATTTCACGTTTTAACAACATACATGATTTTCATCCTTGAATATTTATGACATGTAGTTTCATTGTGGTGGTATCCTACTAGGATTGGTTCCTCTCCATACTTACACCATTGGATGCAAGTAGACTTGGTAATTTTTGTTGTAGGTTTGGGTAATGTTATTAGTGTCAATGGTTTGGGTTTCTAGAAGGTATATTGAGGGGTTTTCTTGTGGAGATGGCTTGAGGGTGGTCCCTCTTGCCACGATGGTGGTTCTTGGGATATTTATTGTGGGTTTCTTCAGTTATTGTATTCTTATATAATTGTTTCAGATTATGTAATTTAGTTATGAAATTTTATAATAGTTGGTTGGGTTTGAAAATCATGATTTTTTTGTTGAATTTGTTTGACATTATATGTTTATAAATTCATGTAAATCATTCCCAATTCCCAATTTATGATACCTATGAACATGTTCCAGCCCATGGGGATCAGTAACACCCATCTATCCTGGTCATAGGCCTATTCAGGTTCCAGTTTTAATAGCGACCAATATTATCAAAGTGATGATGGTAGATAAACATTGAATATGATGTATAGATGCAGTCAATTTGTTAATAGTGAACGTGTGTGAAGGATAAAAGTAGATGAACAAAAGATATCTTGATAAGTTCGTCAATGATTCTATTCAATCCCAGACATGAAAATTAAAACCGATGGTAGTTAGGATGAATGAGTAATTATAACATGTGATTGATTATCATGATATATGATGGAGTTTTAGGAAACTTAATGGAATTTCATTAGTAGGTATATAAGTCCAAGAAATATATTATTTATTTTATAAAGATATGTGATAAAAAAAATTATATTCTAATATTATTATGAATGTAAAAGAGTTCAAAATAAAAAATCAATTGATTTATATTGTTTTCATTAAATTTACATTATAATGAAAAGTGTTTCTACAAAAAATTTAAATGTAAAGGAATATATCATGATCAGATGAATCTATTTAAAGTACATTTTTCTTCATTTAAATTTAATTATATGATAAGATATATGATACAATAACTATGAGTTGTGTCAAAGAAAAATAAGATGATTGATTTTATACACCGATATTATGATTTATCATATTTTATAATATACATGATATGAAGTGAAGGTTAAAAGTGCTTATCTAGGTATTTTTTAAATTATGAATTAAAGTGATTCTTTCACTAATCAATTGTATATTTTAATGAATTGTATTCTTTTAAAAAAACCTCAAACACATTTAATGTCATATATGAGATGATTACAATATTCTATTTGTTAAATATTTCATATATTATGAAATGAGATTGATTTCATAAACATAATTTTCTTTGTGTATGTTAGTAAAATATTCTTAAAAGATTATAGTGACTATGTGTTTAGAGGGAGTGTGTTTGAATTTATAGAGGTTAAAAGTTAGAAAATAATATATTAAATCAGTTTAAATCCAAAATTATTCCTCCTTGGTATTCTAATATATTTAGGATATGCGATTAAAAAAATTCAATTCATTCAATTAGTTGGAATCTTGAATGTAAATATCACTATTTCAAAAAGGTTCATACCAGTCAAAGATTAGTTATTTTCTACATTATATCATAATTTTTTTATGATATTCAAAGATAAATAATAATATTAATAGTTACATTTAGATAAGGTGAATAACTAAACATCCCTTTTTCCTATTGGATTATATCAACAGAATACAAATGTGTTTTTTCAATTTATATCATAAATTAGTTTTAGGATGTTTTATAGTAAAGAAAACATGTAACTAATTATATTTAGATACCAAAATAAATTAAAGATCAAAATTTTCATAAGGTATGTTCTAGTAGCAATTATAATGTTCAACAAACAGTATCCCAAAATAGTTTATGAGTTTCTAGTAAATATAAATATAAAGATCAGCATTAGTTATTTTAGCAAGGTAAATTTAAATTTATTCTAAAATTGATTACAATGTTCTAAGAAATAAATAATTTATGTAGTTATATTAATTAAATGAATATATTTTAAGGATATATTTCCAAGGAAAATGAGAATACACATAGAAAGAGTTCAAATGATATTGTAGAAGTTGAATCATTACATTTTATATAATTAGGTAACAATTATTTAATATGTTTAAATAGTGAAGAAGTTATGAATTTGATTCATAAATATAACCATTATACAAATGTTCATAAATCAATGATGTTTATCCCTAATGAGTTGATGGGAGAGTTTTATCAAATGATCATATAGAGTTGTTATTGGCATTTCATATGATGTAGTGATTTAATAAAACTGTAGAAAGTGAAGTATATATTAGGACTTTTGAAAAGTTTATCCTATATGATATGATCGATATGTACTTGTATTGAATTTATAAAATATTCCAAAAATAATATTCACAATATCGTATGTATCATAATATATAAGAGGAAATCCCAAATTTATATTTCATTCAAGTTTTTTTTGACATTTTTATATAATTATATACATTTTATAAAGTGTATTGATAATTAACCTCTAAAAGTGAATCTTTTATTTATGCTTTACCAATGTTAGTTTTGGAACAATATAATTTATGCTGAATTTTTTAGGATATCATGAGATGAATTATTGTATAGAGATACAGAATATTCTCTTGAGGCTATAAATAAATATTATGATTCTTTATGTGTAGAAAACTAGACACATGATTTTAGATATGGTAGATAAAAAATGATTTATTTTTATTAAATGTACCGGGAAAATATGCATACAGTCATATCTAAGTATCTTTTCTGGTTTACTATTTGGAGGAAAATGACCATTATTACATATTATAAAAGTTAAAATAATAAATAAAAACATAGTGATGAAACATTTATCGAACTACATCTTTATTGAAATAAAATCCATGAAGACTATAAATAAAGCTAAGAATACTTTACAAAAACAAATGGTTAGAAAAATTTCTCCAGCATCATGGTTTTGAAAATATTGTGAAAAGAATTTTTGAAAATACTTATACCTTTTGAAAAATACTTTTGAAAATACATTTCAATATATAAATTAAAATACCATTATTAAAAACTTTTATAAATACATCGGTTTGGAAAATACTATAAATCCATTGATAATACATATAATTTTAAAAATTTAATTTCGAAAAAAAATTAATTATATAATTTATTTTGAAAACTCTATTTAAAATACTATGAAATCACAATTTTCGATGTGCCTTTCAAAATACTTATGTCATTGAAAATATTAATAAATATATTTTGTAAAAAATTATTCTTTTTGAAATTTATAAAATCCTATGGAAATAATTACACTTTTAAAAACATTTTTTTTTATTTTGAGAATAGTTACTCTTTGAAAACATGTTAAAAATTCTAGTGCTTTCTAAGAAAATATTAAGCAAGATATTGAAAAAAAATATTGGGTCCACTTAAATATTGAGGGGTGTATAGGCCTACCAAATTCTCCATAGGAATGGGTTTATTCCCCACTCCCCTTCTTTGAAATTTTCTGTATAGAAATTGAAATAAATTGTTATTAGCATTCCATATATATATATACATTTTCCAGTAGGGTTTTTATTTGAAAACAAAACAATGCATTAAATACACATGAAATTTTATATTTATAAATAAAAATATTATAATTATTATGAAATCACTTGTTATATTTCCTCTTACCAAATTTCATGTGTTTTTTATTTCATTTGGGCTATTAATAAATATAATTAAAATTCCTTTCTTTAAAATATCCCATAAAATTAATTTTTATTAATACATTAAACATTATCTTGTATAATTTATCCTTAAATTTTTTAATAAACAGTCATTTAATTAAATAAAAATTTTATGTTTTAACACATTAAATAATATATAATCATTTTACATAAAATGAAATAAATTATGGATTGAAAGTCACATTAAATAATAGGTATCAATTTTTAATTCCCTAGAAAAACCATCGGTATAATTTTATAAGTCAGATTAAATATTAGAAGTAGTACATTGAAATTGACATAAAATAATAGAAACCTAAATTTTTTTTCTTGGAATTTTCATTAGAACATAAAATATAATAACATTAAATAATGGTGTATTTATTTATAATTATAAAATTACTATTGTCACAAAATAGATCAATTAACAATACATACATACATACATATATATATATATATAATTTTACACACATGAATAGTTATAAATATGATTTAATATAAATATAACATATTAATTTCACTGAATAATTATAAAACACAGATAAGAATTATGAATGTAGTATTTTAAAAATAAAAAATTCTTCATTTCCTCATTTAAAAATATTAGGTTAGATGATATCAAGTTCTGAATATCATTACCAATCAATTAAAAATCATGCAATGATAGCCAGAAATATATATGAAAACATAAGATTTAATTTTTTAGAGTTGAATAATATAGAACATTAGACTAATCATATATATATGTGTGTGTGTGTTTGTGTTTGGATATAATATATATATGTATATAATACGCCTATAAATATGAAACTTATATGATTTGATGTAAATAATTATAATGTTTGAAAAAAATTACATAAATTTTTTATGTTGATCGTCAATTCAAAAATTTAAACATCAATGAATTGGAAAATAATGTGTTATATGCACACCTTAATTTCATAACTGTAAATATGAAAAATAATTATATCACATGAGGTATATTCTCTTGAATACTTATATATATATGGTTGATATAAAAGAAATGACATGCATGTATATATATGAAATTAATGATTTAAATTAAAAAATGTAATCTTGAAGACTATATATATATATATAAACAGACTTGTACATATATAAAAATGAAAATTTAGATATAATAACATCATACAAAATGCATAAAATGTAGTAAAAATAATACTTTCGTTTATAAATATAAGTTTAATATTTGTAATTTGAAAATAATACCTGTATAAATATGTATATATGATGAACATGAATACCATACATACACGTGTATATTAATATATATATATATATATGAATATTAAAAAAATCACATTACCTGATACTGGAAATCGAAATGTGGCTTGTACCTCCTCAGTAGAAGTTGAACTAGGGGTTAGCATTGGACTTTTTCATATTTATGTGGGATCAAATAGATGAAAATAGTATGGGAGGAAATAGAGGGAGAGGATTCAGTTTCTTCCAGTGGAGGAGAGGGGGATTCTCTATATATGTATATTATATATATATATATAACGGTTCATATATCATTTTATTAGATCCTATTTTTGGTGAGTTAATAGAATAATTGTTGTAGGTACTATTTCTTCCATGACTTGGAGGGATTATAGTTATGGGACGAGGTGGTGTTGGTCATCTTTACAATAGATTATGGGTGAGGATGTGTGTACAAAGAGGGTTTAGCTAGTATTCTATATGAGAAAATGAGGTAGGTGGTGACATAAAATATGATGTTTCGAGTAAAGGATAAGCGTTGAGGGAAATCAGATGGTTGGGGTTAGACCTGGCGGTGTCAATTGTTGATTTTTGGTGGTCTATAGGTGGTTGGGTGTGGACTTGGTTTAGTGTTAGTGTTGGGGACTAAGGAAGATGACACCTCCAGCCCTTTTTAATTTTTTTCATTATATATATATATATATATATATATATATTGGATAGAATCATATATATATATATATACGTGTGTAAATACCTATATGAAATTAATAATACCAACTTAATTTTTTTATTAATAATATATTTGTATCATGTAAAATTTATAGATTATAATTTCGTTATTATTTTATTATAATTTAATACATCTTTATATAATAAAACATTATTTATATTAATATTATTATTATTACAAATATTATTTTCATGTAACTCACACTTTAAGTAGATCATCACACTTTAAATTTTTTGAATTTTTATATCAAACCCGGAATTACCATAAATAGTTTCTAAATAAAGATAATTATAAAAAACATATAATTTGACACAACAACTTAAAATCAATATATGTTTTGAAAATGAAAAAATATACTAAATTTAAAGATAATGTAAAATTATAATATCAATATCTTTTCCTTTGTATATCTATTCTTTTAATATTATTTTCAAATGAAATATCCATGTATAGGTTTTCTTAATAAAAATATTTAAATATATAAATCCATACATTATCATTACATACATATTTTTAAACATTAATGATTATGAACCAACAGTCCTAAACAATTTTTATCTATAAATATCTAACATAATAGGAATTTTATAATTTGGGCTCACAACATATTAGTACTCTACTCATGAGCATGATGCATGTTTTTTTCACTTATCTGTATTTTGATTATCATCATTATTGGATGGATCCCACTGATTATTGATCCATATGATGAAATATACAATATTATTATTTTTAAATTTGTTTAATATTTTTTCAAATTTAAATATAATGGATATTGTTTATTTAAAATTCTTGAATAATTAGTATAATGAGGTGTTCTACTACTACATTGTAATATGTCATTTTTATTTTAACCAGATATATTTATTAACAAGTCTTATTTATTTTTTTCTAATAAAATACTATATCAAAAAAATTTCTTAAATTTAAAAATATATATTTATTAAAGTAAATAACATAATTAAAATAATATTAAGGCATTCATTAATAATTTTAAATAATAAAAATTAAAGAAGAATAAATATATTTACCCATAAAGGTAATATATTATCAATATTTAAAAAAAATAGATATATATTTATTATTTTGTTAAATTATATACATTATTTTATAAAAAAAATAATTCAATAAAAATTTATTACAGGAAAACTATGATTAAAATTTCTAGGGTGTTGCATTATAGAAATCGTAAACAGAATATCAACCTTGATATTCATTTTCATAATTAAAGAAAATTCCGAAATTCTATTTTTAGAATAAAAAAATTGAAACAATAATGATATGTATTCCTGAAGGTAACATAAGTTCCTAGGAGTTCACGAGTAGACGTATAACTCTTCGATTTCTCCTCAATCTAAAAGGTTCAAAAATAGTGGCTTTACTATGAGTGTATACTATTAAAATAAACATATTTCAATTAAATTTTAATATTTTCATAGATATATAAACCATTATCTTGATACCTTATGTAGTGACCCAGGCCTGTACTTTTAGGTCTGATATATAAAAATGTTATATATTTATATCTTATACAATATTAATTGAAATAATATTGAGACATTTACATATTGGGATCTTTTTAGATTTTGGATCTGGAGGAAATAACCACACTTACATATTATAAATGAAAAAATAGGAAATAAAAATGAAGCTACAAAACATTTCATGCACTATCTATTTATAGAGATAAACTTCATGAATCTATTAACGGATCATAAACATATTTTATCAAAACATAGGGTGAGAAAAATTTCTAATTAAGTGGTTTTTAAAAATATAGTAAAAACCCTTTTTGAAAATACATATACCTTTTGAAAAATAATTTCTAAAATAATTTTGAAAATATATTTAAAAATATATTAAATAAGTACTATTATAAATAAATATCTTTGGTAAATACTTTTGAAATCCTTTCTAAATACTTATAAATTTGAAAATATAATTTTTAAAACATGTATAAAAATATAATATCTATTTATAACTCTTTTGAAAATTTCATTTAATATATTATTTTTAAAACAACATTGTAAATATTTGTGACTTTAAAAATATAAATAAGAATCATTGGTAACTACTTAATCCTTTTTAAATTCTATAGAGCCTATTAAAATACCAAATTTTAATAAAATAATTTATTTATTTAGAAAATATGTAGGCATTGAATACTCTTTAAAATATTCTAGTTGTTTTCTATAAAATATTGTGAAAACTATTAAATACAAAATAATGGATCCACAGAAATATTTATAGTTGTTTGGAACTACCACTTTGTCCTTGTAAGTGGGTTCACTCCCCACTCCCATTGTTTATAGTGTCCAGATGCCAATTTTATATTGTCTTTTTAGCTTTCCTTGCATATAATCATATCCACTACAGTTCTTGATTTGAAAAAATAACAATTCCTTAAGTAAACATGCATATTTATATATATATATATAGGTCAATATATATAAATATTAACAGTATTAGTATATAACTTGTTATATTTGGTTTTACTAAAACTCATTCTAATTTTTTTCAGTGTCTATTATTAAAAATAAATAACATTCATTCTTTTAACATATCAAAAAAATTACTTTTCATAATAACGTTAAATATTAACTTTTGAAACTCATCCTTACATAATAAATTCTCATTTTTATAAATTAGAATTTTATTTTTTGACACATTAAACAATATATAATCTTTTTATATAAAATTATTTTGATTGTAAATTTAAATAAACATGAAATAATATGTATCAATTTTTACAACCCTATAATAACCATGTACATAATTTGAAAATTCACATAAAATATTTGAAATAATATGTGAAAATTCAAATAAAATAATATAGATCTAATTTCATTTTCTTGTAATTTTCATGAACACATAAAATATAAGATATTTAAATAATGGTTTACATAATAGTATTTGTAAAATTATTATTTTCAAAAAAATAACTCCATTAGAAATATATAAATATATATATAATTTTTTTTTCATAAAGGGTTATATGTATAAGTAAATATACAACATGATATACATTTTGAAGGAATTAACCAAGACCCAAAGGACACATGACTTTGTAAGGGTGATTGATTAGTGGAATAAAATTATTATCATTTATTACCAATTTCCAAGACTCAATTAGATGATGATCTAGGAAAGATGTATGTATGTGAGATAGTATGCTTGGATGGAGATCCATTGAGAATCATATATGATAGAGGTTTGGGTTTGGTGTCAATTGTTTGATCGTTTTTACTAAGGGAATTATGGATTTAATTAAGATTGAGCACAACATCCCATCCCCTGACATATGTTCAGTATGTGTGGAAATTTAAAATATTTGATGATGTACATTGAGATTATGTTCTATACTTTATTGGATGTAGGGATAATCATCTAGTCTTGCTTGATTTCACATACAAAAATAATTACTAGGATTTTATTCAAATGTAACCATATGAGCATCTTTATGGTAATCAATACCATTCACCACATTATTTTTATGATGGTAGTGGGGAAGTGGTTGTGGGACCCATTATGGTATAAGAGTCATCTGAAATAGGCCAGCTGATTTAAAAGAGGTTGATCGTAGATAAAAAAGGAAAATATAATATATTGACCATAAAATGATACCTATATAGTTTTTTGTCTGTTACTATGATTTTAAACTGGATCCTTGATTGGGCCATCGATATTTAAAAAATCATGGAAACCTAGCATCAAGATATATTAAACCCTTCATGATAATCGAGCATATTGTGACAATGGCATACTTCTTGGATCTTCCTTATTTAATATGGGGTATGCACCATGTGTTTAATGTCTCTCAATATTTTATGTACTTGCTCAATCATATGAATTTCAATGACTGTGATGATGGGGAGTTGGATCCTAATGTATCATAGAGGGACGTCATAGTGTGGATTATAAATCGAATCATGAAATTGTTATGAGTAAAGTTGGTACCCATTGTTTCGAATTTATGGGGACATAGATTAAATCAATGGGAATCATTGGAATGGGATATAGATGTCCAAGATCAATGGACCATTTTTTTTAAGTAGGATTCCTAGAGACACTTCATGAGTATTATAAGTAATTATAGGGTTATATTGTAAATTTCATAAACATTTTTTCTTTTATTTGAATCCTTGTTACCGTCCACCTAATTCTTTTTTTTAGTAGAGCCTTCATGGTGTGGTTGTTTATAATATCGGTGTAGATTTTGGTGGTTTCAATGGGATTTTAAGTATTTTCTCACCCAAAATATAAAAAATCATGTCCAGGTGTAGGTTTTGGTGGACCTTGTATGTAACTGTCAGAGTACAATATAAAAGGTAAATGGGTTTCTAGGGTGTGGCCATGGGTAGGGACAATTGGGTTTGATCCTATTGGACACAAATTTGGAAACCACTCCATTCCCATTTTAGTAGTAATGGCGAGAAAAAATGTCATAGTTTAAGGGGGAACACCAAATAGATATATATTTTAGGGTAGTTATTAAACCAAATAATGGCCAAGGATAGGACAGGGAGGACGTTATGGTAGTGAGCCAATAGTGTTTTGAACCAATCAAAATCAACGTCCCAATTCTCAAGTCATAAATATTTTAAATGGTAATGTAAAAGATTGTTTTATTAGATGGTCTTTATTGTGTTTATTATTCATCTCAAAATCAATTACCCGAATTGAGACTTTATCCTTGATGATTATATAGGCTGAGAATATTTGTGGATAGTTTCGAACTTATTTTTAGTGTAAGGATTCAATAATAATTCATGGGAGATGATACGATTTTATATGGTTTGTTTCTCCTTGAATCCACATAGAAAACCATATTTGATGATAAAACATTAATGAGGTTATTAATATTATTTATAACTCATATAATCCTCTTATATTAACTATAGACTCTTTCCAAGATTGATGGATTTTTCTCTTCTATAAAATGAAATTGAACATTAAAATTTAATGTAATTACTGCCGGGTATTTATGTTTTCACTTAGTTGATTCTTACTTAAGACTCATTCTATTACCCTTGTAGTGTTTTATTGTAAGTGGTTCCTGGAACACTTATCATGAGTGATTGTTTTGGTTGGTATGTGAACTCAGATCGGGAGACAACACCCTTTACAAACATTGTCATTGACATCAAAACCCATGAGGTATGAAGTTATTTACCATGAAGAGACTTGTTTATGAAATTTTCATGACAAGTTTATTATTCATAAAAATCCATACTTTTTTTTGATTTTTTTCGCTGAGTGAGTGGTCCTTGATTCATTGTATGCTTCTTGATCATGTGACTAGGTGTAGCCAATTGAGAACTATTCTTGATATTCCTTATTTATTCATGATATTATTCATCATTAATATTATATTTCATAGTAATTTTAACATTTCATCATCTGTAAGGATAAACAATATACTTAGTTTCAATTTGATGGACCCTTGTAGGGGGATCAAGAAGACATGGTGGTTTCAATGGAATGACTCATTTAGAGTAAAGTGTTGTACCATGGACTTGTCTACTGATGTGGGAGTAATCCATTCTTGGGAAATGAGAGACTATCATCTACTGAATGAAATAGGAGAATTCCATGTAGAGGTGAAGTGATTAATTAGTTATGCTATATATGTTAGGTGATATTTATCATCAACTAAGGATAATGACCATCATGAAGGTGGGGGTGTGTGGAGGTCTTGATAATGACCACCCTTAGGATGGAATTTACACTGTTCCTAATGTTGTCCATCACCATGGTGGTGAATGAAATTTATACATGAAGACCACCTTCAGTGATGGGCATGAAGATTTCATGGTGATGACCATCATCTGTGTCACGAAACACCTCCCCGGGCCATGAACCTTTTCATCTGACCCCATGGGTCTCGTGTAATACATTGGGTTCCTTCCCAGCACACCATAGGCTATTACTCACTTTGGTTGTTTATCAGACTAATGAATGTCCCACAGGCCAACACATGTTCTTTCAGTGTGTTTTTTCCCCACTCACACACACCCTGGGAAGCTTCCCAAAAGGTCACCCATCTTTATTACTACTCCAGGCCAAGAATTCTTAACTATGTAGTTCTAATCAGGTATGATCTTGAAAAGAAAGGTGCACCTTGTTGACATGGGTATTAACATTTAGAATTTTTTGTCTCTCTTTTTCAATGGATGTTACATTATCCACCTCTTTAAATCCCAACTCCCTCGTTGTGGACCCCAAGCCTCAAACCCAGGCAGTGCCTAAGAACTTCCGGCTGGGTATTGGTTCTAATACAATTTTGTCACGAACCGAATCTAGTTGCTGCCAAAACCAGCACCAAACCTGGCCCGTGACATGTCCCGTAGGGATCTCCCTATCCCCATGGGCTGGCACAAGTTCCCAGGTGTCAAAAAATCTGGTTTGGTAATGATTTACCTGAGTATGAATGCATAAAACATGAAAAAACATTCAATAATCAGAATCTGAAATTTTCATGCTAAACAATTATTAAAAATACCAGATCAGAATAAATTTGTATAATGACACTAAAAGTGGTCAATATACAAATAAATATAGCAGAAAGATAGCACCAAGTACTCAACATTACGAGGGTTCATCACCCACAAGTCGTCTCTACAACTCCGCCCCAAGGATGTTGACTAACACCCAAAACCGCCTTCACCCTTAGCATTTCCTTTACCTGAGTCAAACTTATCCAAGTCTACATACACCCAATGGGTGTATGTAGTGTGTGAGCCTAAGACCAATATTATACCACCCAATTATTCAAAATATGATTCAATACAATGTGAAAAATCAAGAAGTTTCAGTATGCAAAGAAAGGCAGTGATAAAATCCCTGAAATGAAGCTTTCAATTGAAAATAGTTTTCAAGATAAAATTTTACGAATGTTAACACATTTAAAAAGACATGTTATCTACTATAATTTATTTCCAAAAAAAGCCAAATAAAATGAAAAATACAACAAACACAATGGGAAACAAAATCGAGAACACCCCTAGGCACTAGATAGTCTCGGGCCCCATGTACCTCATACCTCGGTGTAAAGTGACCATAGTAAAATCCATTATCTTGCACAAGCCACTTGTAGGGAACATACCCATAACTTATTGGTCCCCAATCATCATCCACATAGTTTAGTTAGTGTTGTCCTTATCCAAATGCAAGTTGATACAGGGACAAAACCCATCAGGTCCACTAGCTGTACTAGTACACATCTGCCACACCAAGGTACCCGGGATTCCCCCATTGTGCTCAAAAAAAATCAGCATGCCACATGAATCGAATTTCATATGAAAAATCCATTAATGGTCACTTAAAAAAATACACTATATTTACACACTTTATACAATTTAAAACACAAAACAAAACACATTGATTTTATATTAAACAATTTCTCAAAAACCCACATTGTTTTGCACCCAACACTCCCTGAAAACCCCACTTTTCACACTATTTTCACACCTATAAGTTACCAAAAAAGAAAAATCAGCGTTATAAATTTCAATTAAACCAAAAAATAAATTTTAGGGTAGACCCATGTGAACCAGTAAAAGTTATCTTTGTAAAACTTCCATTTTTAAACAAACATGACACTAGAAATTCACAAGTTCCACAACACCATTAAAACCAACTTTCGTAGAAACAAACAAAAGGTATAAAAATTAAAAACATTATTTTAAGACCTATTAAATCATAATAAAGTAAAAAAACTAGTGATAGGGAAGCCCGAAATTAACCAACAAGACAATTCCTTGAAAACCCCCCAATTTCACCTAAAATTGGCATTAAAAATTCATTTGTGTTACAAAAACCAGTAAAACTATTTTTTTTCAGAAACATAAAATTAAATTAATAACAAAATTTCATAAATACATCATGTTAATTCACATAGATTTCATACATATGTAATCACTGACCAAATTAGTTAAAACCTTGAATCAATTGTGTGAAAATCAAATAGCACCACGGCCGCACCAAGAAGGACCTAGATCAAACCTAAAACCACAATAAAAGTCCACAAAAACCTAAGGATAAACACTAGGTTATAATACCTACCCTCTATTCATTTTTCACTTAAAGGAAAATGGAATAAAACCCTAAAAAATAGAATTAAACCCTAAGCGATTTGAAAGGAGAATGATATGGGCTAACTAACTTGAGAAATCTTGAATGAATCTCCCCAAAACACAAGTAGCTAAACATTAAAACGGCCAAAATTCATAGGTTGTTCAAAAAAAAATTAGGATGGAATTTAGGAACTGGAATGGTGGGAATAGATTAAGAATTGAGAGAGTTAAAAAGGGATGAAGATACCTCTTCAATTCTGGCCGATTTGAGACACTCTATGAAGTTCTTCCCTAATTCTCCATATTAAAGAGCTCCAAGTATAGGGGAAAGGCACATGGATATATACTGGGATTTATAGGGTCTAAAGGGAGGTGGAATCACTGAAAATTCCATTATAATGAATATGTTATTAAAAAATTAACAAAACAATTTAAAACTGGAAAATGGGCTTTCGGGTTGGCCCAATGTTTTAAATAAAAACCAAAATACCCCATTGTTATGGATTCTTAAGGAGTCAAAATAGAATTTTTGCTGTTATAAGGTCAGTTGAGGATATTTTGGAAGTGGAATGGGTGAAAAAAAAATTAAAAAGGAAATAGTTATATAATAATTAAAATCGGTTTTTTAATCTGGAAATGGGCTCTCGATTTGGCCCATATCATGAAATCTCGCCCTTTGCACCAGAAATGAATGGGAAAACCCTAAAACAAATAATGAATGGAAATAAAATGAAATTTAACTTGAAAATAAGTTATTTAGATGAAAATTCTCCCCACCATGAAAATATTTCATCCCTAGAAAGTCACATCATGCCCAGATACCTCAACCAAACCCAACTGATAAACCAAGATGTAATTTTTTGCCAAGCTTCACCCCCAAGGACCAAAACACCTCCAATGATAAATGAAGGAAGTAATACTCTAAAAAACCAAACTTAAACCTCTTTCTTGAAACAATAATTCACATTCAGTCTTTATCCAAAATGAAAACTCTTCAAACACAATCTTAACAATACTCAACCAATTTACCCAAACAAACAACAATATCGAATAGGGTTACACATACCTTACTATAACTAAACCATTTGGCAGTCTCCAATCTCAATGTATACCCAAGGAAGATGAAGGTAGTTAGATATCTCATAATTATTATACCTACTTCCAAGAGAAGACCATGGAAAATCAGAGTTACTCGTATGAAGAGACCCAAATGGGCTCCCCACCATGAGAGACTACTTAAAGTTTTCCCCAAAGACAGATTCAGGACACTAATAGGGGGAGGGCCGAATAGAATCCCTAGTAAAATTGGGTATAAATACATTATAAATTTCCAATATAATATACATGATACCCATGGGGGTTCTCCCCACCACAAGAACCAACCATCTAAACCGACCGGCGTGGGCCGACACAAAAAGACCCCAAAATTAAGGAGTTGGGACGACCACACAGTTAGTCTGCACAGTTTGGGAAATAGTGCGATAACTATGTGGATCCTTATATTTGTATGGTTATTTTTTTCACAGTTACAACTAACCATGTCAAAAATTTTTGCTCAACCAGTATATCCAAATTTCCAACCATTCTCCAAAGACTCAATGGAAACCAAAGGGGGAGGAAATAACATTGTGTGATGACATGGGTACAAGACCCTCCACCTATTTCCACCGAACGGGAAAACAGAAGAAATATGATGACACCAGAGTTTTAAACCCTTCATATCTTTCATAATGAGGATAGAAATTTGTAGAAGGGTTTAAACAACCCCGATATTTCCCCTAACTACGAACCAGCTTATCTCTGATACCTATGGCTGGAGCTCAAGTGATTGAAGCATCTTCGGCCTCGCAGTTAGGCATTGGAAACCCCCTAAATGAGAATTCATCTTTCGGTGTCACCAACAACTACACTGAAATACCCGATAAGTATTCCAAGACATAACACATTCGAAACTCACTTTACCCTAAGCCGACATTTCACTGAAACATGGTCTTATAATATGCACACACACAAAACCTTGTTTTTTTGGGTGAGAACAAAAACAAGTAATGAACACCAATACTCACCTTCCTCTAAAATGAGTGATTTTGAAGTTTATCCAAGGGATAAATTCTCCCAACATAATGAGACTCTCATAGGATTGCACGACTTTCACCTTTAAAGTTAATCGAGTGCACGAAATCACAAGGCTTCACCAAAAATGACCATTATGACTGATGTAAACAATGCATGGAGTGGGACCTTATAAAACATCCCCAAGAAACCCACAATATCCTCTTGTGCCAGATTTGCCACACTGGTAGTTTTTTGTGAACTCCTTCTTCGAAGAGACTATGGTGGACCGATAGGACCTCTGAGACACCATCCAGATACTCATCCAAGCTAAAAACCCCAGACCACTTCCACATTCGGAAAATCAAGAAACATATGTGGATAAGGTCTCTTTAATCATTCCAGGATCACTCTCTCATTACAATAGGATACAAAACCCCATGAATGGAAATGTTGTAGACTCAATATAAATATTTCAACAAAAATATTCCGTATATTGATCAACTGGAGGGTATTCAAATGACAAAACAATCCGGGTTGCACTTCAGTTGTGCAATAACCCTTAATGGGGATTAACTTATCCAACAATTGAACCCATGGAACCAACCATGATGGTCCACTGGTCATGATATACCACAAACTAGATCCACACACATGAAGGGAACCACCGTATAGGCATCCAAATTTTTTTTCAGAAGAGACCACTAACTGTCCCTACAACATAGCTTACCGACCAAACACAAACCCAAAACACAGTTCAAATAGGGGGGTTCTTGGACTCAAAACATCCCACAACCTCAACATTTTCAAAAAACCATAACACAATCCATCCAAAATTATTCATCATCAAATAATATTTTTCTTTAAAACCATTTCATTGAAAACAAATCGTTCAGCAGAAAGCATATCCACCAATGGTACCCCATGGGCCTCACACATGCATGTTTTTGTGCCACATCGGGCACCCTCCTCTTATATGTCTCGGCACTCATCTAGTCATGCCATCAACTATCCATCATCCCATATAACCACATCCATGTGGTCACTCACGGAAATACAAAAGGATAAAACAAATATTCCTTCCACTTTTCAAAACCAAAACAGTCAACAAACACATCCATCTTCTCAAAACCGCTAACCATGAGATCGAACCCAAATTACCGCATAAAAAACATTTCAGAAAGGCACAATCATTACATTGAAAACTCGATTTCAGGTTATTTACATCAATTTCAAAACATCTCATCCCATTAAAACACCTTTCAATAGTTTAGAAAACTCTATTGGAAAGACTTTTTCTAAACCAACTTCAGTATAGTTTCTTCTTCCAAAAGAGGTGTAAGCACCTGATTTTCCATATCAAAATAATTCTGAATATTTAGTTCCACCATTTCATAAATAAAACCATTCCAAATTTATTTGAAAATCATTTGAAAAAAACATTACACTTCTTAAAACCAAGTCACTTTAAAACCAATGTACCAATCTTTCAAAACTAGAGAACACAAGACAATATGAGAGGAAAATAGTTTCATTGGGTGACTTGGACATATGGGTGGAATCCATATACCAATCACTTCACTATCAGAGAGAGTGTTCTAGGGAATATCATCGACACCACATGGCTTACCAAGCCCTGCGAGCTCACTAAGACCATTAACCCAACTCTATTTTCATTTCCCCTAATCATCATTAAACCAAAAAAAACCAAAGGACTCCGAAAGGACCCAACTTCCCATAGAGACTTGAATCCCATCATGAGGTGTGGTGGTCAGCAACAATACTCATAACTGAAATTCCAAGTCCCGACAATCCAAACTCAAGACTATCCCGAATGTTCCCCTAATAACATGACCCAAAGAGAGTGAACCTTCTCTGATACCATTTTGTTACGACGAACCACCATGGGCCATAAACATTGTCATCTAACCCCATGGGTTTCCTGTAATACTTTTGTTTCCTTCCCAGCACACCATAGGCTATTACTCACTAGGGTCGCTTTTCAGACTAATGATTGTCCCCACAGGCCAACACATGTTCTTTCAGTTTGTTTTTTCCTCACTCACACACACGCTATGAAGCTTCCCTGAAGGACACCCATCTTGATTACTACCCAGGACAAGCATGCTTAACTATGGAGTTTTAATAAGGTATGCTCCCGAAAACAAAGGTGCATCTTGTTCACATGGGTATTAACATTTAGCCTTTTAAGTATCACTTTTTCAAGGGGTCTTACAATATGGGTGGGCATGTGTCTATAGATTCTTGTGTTAAAATACTTGAAATTGTTATACAAAACGTGTTGATGTTGGTGGGGTTGATGTTTTTGGTGGCATAGTTATCACTTGATAATAAGTAAATTGTGTGGATTTATATTTATTTAATCATTTACATTATTTCAATACATAATCTCTTATATATTATATACACTTACATAATAGATGCATTGGTAGTGGTTTATTGGGTATATTACTCACACCATGGACGTAAATATTAGTGCTTATGTATATTTTATTATGAGATATTTGTTGAAGGAAATGGCCCCATTTTGGGTATTTGAGGAGATAGAATCCAGGATATTGAGGTGATGATGGTATATACAACTTATTATTTCTTATTCATTCATTTTTTTTTTTGAGTCATGGTTAGATATACCACGTTATAGGCTCATTGGTTAATTTTTATTATATGAAAAGTGTTCCATTTGATATTACATGATGTTTTCATATCTTCTTCTTTGATGACAATAGTTTTTAAATTTGTTTTTTAAGGATATGATATTGAGGGTATAGTCTCCCCATGGATGGTGTTCAGACCCTAACTTCATGTTGACATCCTCTTGGATATGGGGACGTGTGCATCAGGACATGTGACTATCTGGCTCAGACATGGGGGTTTGGGTCGGGATATTACATTGATTTTATATAACATATATTTCTCTACATGATAACTATATTTCACATTATAAGATCTCAATTATGTAAAATCTATAAGGGGCATGCTCAGGATAAGTGGATTTCTGCAACATTTTCTAAGTATTCCATTGGGACTGCATGAATTATAGTTACATTGAAATTATATTTTAAGCATACCAACCCAAAAATAGATTCTAATAATTATACACTCAAATATATTTTCCTAATACAAATATGTTGTTTCTAAAAATACTAGTATGAAAACACCCTATGCCTTCATGAGGTACGTATGGGTAATGAAACTAGTGGTGATGTATTTTCTCAAATAATTAGAAGTATTACCTCTAAATGAAACCAATCACTGGATATCATCAAACATCATCCAAAATTAAATAAATAAATAAATAACAATGTATCATAAAACATGAATATATAAAAAAATCTATATAATATATTGTACTATGAATAAATGCACCATCATAAAAAATTAAATACATCATAAATAGATTTCCTCCCAAATACTAATGACATGATAGAGGACTTCATATTGAGAAATCGATGCTAGAATCTGACACATCTTCCACCCATCTATATCATCCAAGATCATACTATAACTAAATCGACTAATCTCCCTGGAAATAAGCCAAATAATATAACGTTACAAAGGGATTGAAGTGAAATAATAAATTGTATCCTCATCCTAATCATTAATCGAACCCCAAGAACATCTAGTGTCAATGTTCCTCAAATATAAATAACATGTAGTCATATTAACATCACAAGACTTTTTTGTCATTCGATAACCATCATGATCAAGATTGATCATACTACCCATTGATCACCATCATTATGCTCTCTAAATAAAAATATTTAAATAAGTATATATGTTAGATGCCCTAGAATTTAATACATAAATATTACAAAAATTTATTGGAATATTCAATACATTTCAAAATAATAAATAATCATGTACTGTAAAGGTTTAGTGTTATTAGATACGAGATACATTGTCATATTATTTATTATTATAAGTTCAACATCACCTACTAATATTTTCTCACATATTACACTTCATTAGAATACCCTAACTAAAAATTTCTAAATAACCTATAGAACGGAAGGATAAAAATTATTCACACTAAGGATAAATATAATATGTATAAATTAATGATCATATATGGGAATAATATCAGAATAAGGGTATAATAACCTGATCATAACATTAAATAATCATATCCATTCATTTAAATATATTTTATCATGAATCAGTGAATAAGGTTTTATCAATCAAAATATGTAATACATAAAAACATGAAATCATAAATTAAAAATCAATATCCATGAGAAGATATCATAATCATAACTCATGTGTTTTTTAACTTACATATTTATAGAAAATCACTTCCTTTGTTAAGGTTCACACTTAAGAAAATCATTGTGGGAAAATTCATATAATGAATATTCGTACTCAATATCTTCTAAAATTCAATTTGGAAAAAATTCTATATAGTTAAAATTTGCATCTCTTAATAGTCTATTAACTACATTATCTCTTAGGATATTCCTAACTCCATTTTCATTATCCAATGTAATGGAGGGATATATTTTTTTGGGACCACCCATCATATAATGAAAATAATTCTTATGTGTGCCATAGGATCATAAAATATTATCTATACCATCACATCATAACCCATTGAAAGGAAATAGTTTTCATAAAAATTTCATCATTTCATAGCCTTTGAAAAACAACGAGATTCATAAACATGTCGGGACAACTTAATTAACAAATTTGAATGAAATTGGTTTAACAGTGTCATTATTAGATAGTAATAATTATAACACATCCATATAAAGAAAGTTCACTATATCATAAGATAATATCTCTAGTAAAATATGAAATTCCTTAAATGATGTTTACATTGTTGAAAATACCTTTAAATTGGTATTTGAACCTTTATTTAACATGAGAACAGTTTATTTTTCTTTTGAAAAAAATTAAATTTAAAATTAAAATATTTTTTAAAAAAATACATAGATAAAATAAAGGTTATATATTAAAAGAATATTCAAAGAAAATAATATCCTTGTTGGTAGTAAAATATAATCCTATCATATATTTTATAAAAAAATCATAACAATCCATTACGAAAACATCAAAAATAATTGCTCAGAAAAAGCTATCGTAAAAAATATTCTCTTTTAAAAAATTGTAAATAAATTTAAAGGTAGTGACTATAAATGTTTTTAAATATATATTGTGCAGGTAATATCTTTCATAAACCACATTTGATGAGCATGGAAACAGATGAAAATAATCAACATGTAAAGGATAAATAACTTAGACCATTATTTATAAAAAATTACTCACTACTACTAAGTAACTAAGTAAATACATTATAAAATTACATAAAAATTATAGCAATAACCCATGGAAAAAATATATGATATTTAATGTATATTATAAAAATATTTTTCCTTAAAATAAATTTATCATAGATAATCTCGAAAATAATGAAATATTAACATAAGTCACTTACCACAAATCTCATCTTACATCGTACACTTTAAAATTTCATTTATAATAAAAATATATTTATTATACATATATTATTTGACTATACACACACATAACATACTATTCATTATTACATTATACTTTTTAATTTCCCTTTCATTAATAATTTCTTCATTAAAATAAACATTAGTGTGGAAATTGGTTAGTGTTCCTTGAATGATTCTACTTATATAAGTGTGCAAAACATAGTGAAACACGTTTTTAGGAAAAACCCATTTTATGCATATACATACATTTATTCACTTTCCATGCCTAGAAAGAAAAATTAAATTAATTTTAAAAAAAATTATTTATTATATAATATATAAATTTAATTAAAATAATTAGTAAAAAAATATTGATCTAGTTAATTAAGATAAAAATATATTTTACACAGAAAAATGTTTTTCATAAAAATGCATCTATTTTCCATAATATGATTTTATTTAAATTTCTGACTAATTGATAAACACTAAATTAATTTAATAAATATAAAAAAATAAATAACATTTGATAATTTAGTTAGTCCTATTCATACCCGTCAATCCATTTACTGCATGATAAATATCAAATTAAATAATAATATTTTAATAGTATATTTTGGATTGCATAAACTCTACATTTCATGTAGAAGATGGTATCCAAGAGATAATGTTTATTTAAAGAAAAATATATCATAATATATAGTTTTGTTATATATATATACTTTAAACATTCATAATAATAGTTTAAGGGATCCCATGTAAAATTTCCTATATGTGTATAACCATAATCTTAACTCAATTTGGTATTCCTCTCATCAGAGAGAATATGCTGGGTATAACAATAAAAATAAAAATTCCATTATATCCCTGATTTTTTAAATCATACACCCTATATGTTGGTGGAAGTTTCAAAATATAAGTAACATCAAATAAATATAATCATATCTCAAATACCACCATTGTTTCCCCACCCAATAATTCTCCCTAGATGCCCCATTCAGCATACTAGATTAAAAACAGATGTCCACCTATCTATAAAATACTGGCTGAAACAAAATTCTACACCACTATAACATATATATATTTGGATACTTGATTAAATATGCATATTTAAATTTTCAACAATATATACAAATATAAGAGGGTATATTCATCTCATGTTTGTCATCTATATATCGAGTTATCCTAATCCTTGAGGTGTGGTTCTAAAAAGAATTTATACTAATTTAAATTTTATATACCAAAAACAATAGGATGTTGGAGGGAATGTTGGTAAAAACACCGAAGATTTATCATCCATCACATTCTCGTTACATGGATGTTATAGGTATTACACTTCTCCCACAATCCATCATTGGTGATGTTTATGTAATGAAAAATCTCCAATAATAATCTAATATATATTTAGTTTCTCCCAACCCATGTATATGAGGGATAAAGAATCATAACACATATGAATAATCATATGTCTTTAACCATGTTAGATGGTGGTATGCGTAAAGTATACCAAAATCCCACTATAAAACTATCATTTTGGTTAGTGAATAATAATTCACTATAATACTTCATCACAATAAATATACATCCATAATCGGATTACATAATATATCAGAGTATATAAGAACATAAATTAAATCATAGAATAAAATTAAGGATCATCTTATTATCCTCATGAGACCATATGAATATTAGTACAATGTAATAATTTCATCATTGAGGGAATTCTATTATCTAAGACTATAGGAAGAAATTAATAATAATTCATTAATTTTTAATTTACAGTTAAATATTTATCATTCTAGACATAACACAATATATTCGATATCAATATCCACCTTACAAGTTAAATATAAATAAACAAAGGTGATATGACAAATTCTCACTAAATTCTCATGTATTCTCATATATTAAAATGATTCATACTTGAAGACTCTACCAATTTAAATCGTACATTTAATCCCATCATTTTTTATTATAAATAGTGCAACAATTTTGTACTCTTAATTTCATTAGGAATTTACGTACTCATTTAGTTAAAAATATTTCACATGAGGTATCTCTATTGTTTCATTTCCTATACTGATTCATAACATTAGTTGCCATTAATATATTTTAAATCACCCTGTATTTCCTAATTTTTTATTTTCAATAAATTTCATTACTTTATATACGAATATATAAAAAATATTTATATATTCTCATTGAATTTATTGAGTTCCATCCTTGACAACACATTTAGAGTAATATTTATTTTCTTATATAATCACATTATGTTTTAGTAGTTGAATCAAATTTATTATACATTATTTAGATTAATCATTAATCGAAATATATACATATTTTATGTATTTAATTATAAACACAATCATAATATTTTCCATTTATTATATACACACACAATTTCAATTCCATGTAACTGTTTTCTAAAATTTATTTTTTCTAGTAATCTTTATAATTTATTCACATCCCAGTGTCATTAATAATCACTATGTATTTTCATGAATAAGATTTAAATATTTTCCCAACATTCAGTTTTTATAAGGCTCCACAAAACGTTAAAATATTTTTTTCTTCAATAAAAAGACATTAACATACTTATTTAGTTATAGAACTTGTCAAATTAATTATTCCAAAATCCATGTTTGATTATAAAAATATAATTGTAATAATATTATATATAATTAACATTGATTGAATTTTACATCCCATTTTATAAATGAAATTCCCCTGAGGATCGAGTGTATACACTTGATATGGGTTGAATAAGGTGTAACATATTTCCTACCAAATCCCAATATATCTTTTGAGAACATTAAACACCTTTGGTTATAATCCTCTATTTTTAATTATTATAATTAGATAATTTTATGTTTTATCAATAATGATGTACCACCTGAAATTTAGGAACAATACTAAAGATGGAAGATTGTATTTTTACAAGGTTTTACCCTGATGTAGGAAACATACCAATTTTCGTTATTGTTGTTTCAACCGAATCAAGGATTTTTCACTATAATCAAACTCTAACAATAATGGTTTAGTTATTCTAACAAATATATGTAGGATAAATGTGAATGAACATTTTTTCTTCTCATAGTACTCACAAAAACATATATTCCCACTAAAATCAAAACATTTTACCATTTTTTCTTTACACATCTTGAGTTTCACAAGTTGCATAGCTTCCCACAATGTATATACAAGTGTTGGATTATATATACTCCTGTAGTAAATCACTAGTCAGCACAAGGATATATTTTCATCCATTTTAATTATCACTTTACTTTTCTTAATAAATTCATTAAAAATCATCAGTTATTCAAGATACTTAATGCATCTCATTAGCTATTTTATTGCAGATTCACAACTATGGAACATAACATTCACCCCTATATTTTTAATATAAATGAGAACCTCCAATGTTCTATAGTATAGAACCTCCTCGCTTACTAAAAGGCTCCCTATCAATGATCATTGACACACACATCAGGTCAATCTCCCCTTATTTCCATTATATTTCTCAAAACGTCGAATCACTTGATATAATATAATATTAATTATTAGATTGCACTCTTTCTCTTTATCATTGATACCCATATGATCATCTCTTTAATGCTAGATTGAAATTTTATTCCTTTTATTCTCCTTTTAGATATACAAGTGTTTTAAAATTAGCTCAACTCTTGGTATTCATAGGTTCAAATGAATCATCTCACTTTTACATTTATATTTTTATACATTGGTGAACAAAAAATAATGTTATCTATATTTAAAATATAAAAAATTCAGAAATATGTTTCCATGAAATCTGTTAATTTTGTTGATCTCTTTTTTATGTGGGCGTTTCCAGTGGTATGTTTATTCCTTTTACCCCTAAATTGTTATCACTTATACATTTCAAGGTATTCCTCTTCTTTTTTTATCAAATATATCTCACATGTAACTTCACTTCCCAACTAAAAACTAAGATGTCTGTGAGACTGGTGGGTTACATTACCTTAAGTTCACCTCTTTGTATTCCAAAGGCTTCTGACAAGCTTTGAGGGTGTAAGGAGTTGATAGTGGGATGACTATACCCTCATGATCAAAGTATCATACTGGTATAATAGATAATAAATAACATGAAACTGTGGAAGTAGTAATAAATAAATGATAGTGTAATGGATGAATAATGTAAACTATATTCCAAAGATATACAATGACAATATTCCATAGAATACATGTTTTTCCTAATGATGAAACATACTAAAAAGTACATTTAGAGTCAGAAACAATATATATGGCAATAAAAATAGAAGGAAAATATAGAAAATACCCCAAGAAAGATATACATGAGCATCCTGAGCTCCATATCAATAATGATATCTTAACAACCATGTACATGTTATAAAACACCTGAAATAATCCATCTTCATATGAACAAAAGGTCTACTCAGGTACCCAATCCAATTGAGGCCCAAGAATGGTGTGAGATATAAATCCCATTTGGTTCACACCAACAATTTATACAACTAAATCCATCCCATTAACATAAAATAAATTAGTATATATAAAATATGAATAAATAAATAGAACTAAATAAATAATGTATACCCCTATTAGGTTCATAAAGGACACATGGAAACTCTAACTACACCAGATCATTAACTAAATGAGAATTCTAACCAGGAACTATATATATATATATTGTAGTTATATATTTATAGTTTACTAAAAAATTTCAACCACCTATAAAAAAAATGTATGTACGGGCATAAGTGGACATATTTCTGGAATACTATGTGCTGGATGGAACATGGTGTAACTCAGCCATCCATTACTAGTATGAATGATCCTATAATTTCATGACAAAGGGTACATTCCCTATATCTCATAATGAGTGGGAGACTTCATGATCTTCACTCGATATGGTTAGTGTTCCATTATGTCAACACTCGAATAGAAGTGAGTGTGATATCATGACAACACTAACAATGAATGAGGTGCACAATGCCCACCATATACATAGTATCAATAGTGTGAGACACCATGACTCAACACCCAATGGATTCAGGAATGATTCAATCTCCGATCAATTACACCATTTACATCATTCCCCATCCAATATGAATGCATAATCATATAATATAAACAATAAGAAGAGTAATTAGGAATTACCATTAATTTTATACATCTAATAATCCATTATAATCATGAAACAATATTTCAATTTAAGCATGTACCTAGGCATGTGATTAATAGTTTGTCATTTCCAACTGTTAAATTTCATTTCACATAAACTATTTAATATAAAAAGTCATATAATTCATGTTAATAACAGAACTAATCTTGAATAGTCAATTCAAAATTATTAATTCTAACAGTTTATTTTATTTAAGGAAGCCATTATTTTTATACCATTCCATTCTATCCTTTTTAGTAAATTTATGTAATGACATTCATCATGTACATGCGATCTAATTTAATTCAATATATTCAATTCCTTAAAGTAATGAAATTAAATCATAAGTATTAAATAGTCATATAGGATTTGACATGATCAATGATTGAAATTTCATATATGTAAAATTATAATTATAGGAGTGGAAAAACACTTATGAAGTCTTGGGGTTCAATAAAAAATTTATAAAAAAGGAGGGAAACACTATTTAGAATGACTTGAGAGTCATGGTAAGAAACATGTCCCATAAATAACATTGACATAATTAATATAGAAATACCAAATCATTAAAAAAACAATGATGAAATTATCTAATTACTACTTTGTTATCACAAATAAATTTCCCCTCATCTAATGTGTTTTATTAAAAAATTTCATTCATTATCAACAGTTTATTTTATAACATTTTAGAATAAACATTAAATGTTCCCAAAATAAGAACTAAATTCAAGGTTCACCACACAATTAACTTAAGAGAATCATTTTAGGAAGCCACCATTCAGGGAAATTAAATTAAAATGATCAAAATGGAATCCAAAATGTGATATTATGGGAAATTATAATTATAGGAGCAGAAAAACACTTATGAAGTCTTGGGGTTCAATTAAAAAATTTATAAAAAAATAGGGAAACACTTTTTAGAATGACATGAGAGTCATGGTAAGAAACATGTCCCATAAATAACATTGACATAATGAATATAGAAATACCAAATCATTAAGAAAACAATTATGCAATTAACTAATTACTACGTTGTTATCTCAAATAAATTTCCCCTCATCCGATGTGTTTTATTAAAAAAATTCATTGTTTATCAACAATTTATTTTATAGCATTTTAGAATAAACATTAAATTTTCCAAAACTAAGAACTAAATTCAAGGTTCACCACTCAATTCACTTAATAGAATCATTTTAGGAAGCCATTATTCAGTTAAATCAAATTAAAATGATCAAAATGGCATCCAAGATGTGATATTATAATTTAAGGCCAATCTACAAGGGAACAACTCAATTATATTGAAAGATGGTGACTTAAAATGCGTTTCAAAATTTTTAATCAATTAGTTATATAGGGAAATCAATGTTGCACAACCAATATTTGTTCATGATCGAGGAGTAAATCCTCATTTTACATGAAGACAATAAACAATGATTATAATGGTGTGCAGACCAATCTTGAATTAAGAAAACATTATTATGAAAACATGTGACAAAGACTATTGTGTGGTGAAATGACAACATTCATAAAATGATATATAATTTATAACTACTCATATACCACATACCTTATTCTTAATACATGTCATAGGTCCAATATCATGATTTGATTTAGTTCCTTTTGGATGAAATTGAGGAAACAGAAATTTTCACTGAAAATAGGGAAAATGAGCACTCACCAAAAAAAGGACAATATATGGAATGAAGATATTGAAAAATATTAGATAAAATAGATTATAATTTTGATGTGGATCCATATAGAGCACTGAATCTTGAATCAATCATCAGACGAGGGAGATCACGAAAACCAAGGAAGAGGATCTTGAGAGCTTGATTTTCGTAGGGAGGAGGACCCACGTGGATTTTGGTTAGAGGAGGAAAAGTGAAATGAAACAAAAAGATAATTTTTTCCATTTTGTTCATTTCACCCCAATAAACAAGGTCACATGGTTTGGTTGCATGGTATGAAAATCAAGTGTGAACTATGCAGATCCCACAGCCTATAGAACCTACCTCTCATAGTTGTGACACACTCTTTTCCTAATTATGAACCAACCATTTGATAAATTGTTCATAGGTACTACCTAAGTGGAACTACCCATTAGGGATAGGCATGCAGGATGGGTAAACCATGTAGAAGACATTCTAGGAGTTTATACTCACCTATAGTAGCTGAACCATTTACTTTTGGGAAATTCACTGTTTTAGAAAAATTGTGCACCCTATGTAGACACTCCAAACCATTGATTTCTGGGACCTAACCCCCATACAACTCAAATATTCAATCAGGAAACATCATTTTTTACTTTACCATGTGAAAAAAATTAATGTGTTCTTACTCTAATAATTTCGTCTTGGGATCAGTTTGAAGAACTGCATGTCTACTAAATTGTAATATTCACATTACCGTTTAAATATGACCTTCAAGGGTGTCCTGGAAAATACAGTTACCCCATACCAATATCAAAAATCTTTCCCAAAATGCATTTAAAACTAAAGTAAAATGAATAAATTGATTCCATTATTTTGGAAATTTTTTCTTTTCTTGTGTGTTGACCTAGACCAGGGGCTTGTGTGTCATTCCCCAGGGTCGACCATGTTTACCGTAGATCAAAAATATAGTTCAATACAACCTCCCACCATAGAAATTCTCATCTCTGAAAAGACTTTGGGAATAATGAAAACATCACCTAACTAGAAGAGTTGTGATGTCTGATTCAAACGGCCATTTTTCATTATTAAACTCTCAATGCCCCTCAAAGAATTACATAAGAACACAACACATACGAAATCAAGGCCTAATACGGAACTCTTTTTCAAATTGAAATGCTGAAATTGTACTTCCCCATGTTCGTTTAGCTAGGGACATGATCAATTAATCATTTCATTAAACAACTATCAAAAGGATCTCCCCATCGTAGACATTAATAACAAAGAGGGTCCAATTCTGATCCAAGAAACCTCCACCATCATAATTTCATTACAAATAAATCCTTTAAGAGTTCTCTAGATTCTTCATGAATGATTTCATTAATAGGGAAAACCAAATTACTTCTAATGTTATATTACAGATATCATTTAAAAGAATTGGTCAAATGCCAAATGGTCACAATATATTTCCTTAAAAGGAAAATTCAACCTTTACACCACACCTACATTAATATAGAGACATATTTAAATTGTTTATTATGGCTAGACACATTGAACATGAAAAATAAGATGTTGATCTACCTCTGGAATACTATTTCCCAAATTCTCGCCTAAGATAACCATCATATTTCAAACTGAATTGAAATGGATAAATTCACGGCATCTTTCATTCATAATGAACAACCTCACCAATAACCACACTTTTCATCCTGTGACATTCCAACCTCAAAGAATCACCGAGCACAACAAATTTTCTAGGGTAACCTCAGAATCAATGAATTGAAGTCTAAAGAATATACCCCTCATAGTTTATCCTCCATATTTACAAGTGGGACATTGGGGTAAAAATAAAATACATTCACTAGATCATTAACTGGGCACAAAGAAGAATAATTATAATGTTCATGTGAAAGGATAATGGATGGTGTCCTTGAGTTTTTCCAAGGAAATTCTAATTGATAATATTTTTATCACTCAACATTATCCAAGACTAAAAATAAAATAACGTGTCAAGCATGAAAATCTGATAGAGATCACATTTCGTTCTCAACAAATTTTAAATATTTAGTGCGGTGTTAGACTGATGACCTCTTAGTGAATCAAGGATGACATCACGATAAGGGAAATTATCTTCTCTGAAAGAAAAGAATAATAAGTGGAATCTTGAAGAAGAATATTCAAACCATTTCTGGTCGACCTTTTGTAAGAATCTCAGCTACACAAGCCAAAATAATACTATTTACCGATCTCAAGCCTTTACTAGCATGGTAATTCCTTGATAACATGACATAAACACTAAATTCCATCCAAATTAAACAATATTTTTCAAGGGTTTCATGCACATAAAATCACTTCAACATCATGAATCTGAGTGAGAATAGTCATTTTCACTAGAATCGATGTGATACTCCTTACCATCGGAGTGTCTGAGTCATCCAAAGAAGAGATACACACTATATTCTCATAATCTCTCCATATCAGAAACACTATTATCTTTTGTGTGTTTCCCCTCCGAGTTACAATCACCATGTCCAAGCATGTGGTATGAAAACAAAAACCAAACTGACCGGTATTTCAAAACACTCGATCCTCTTGGAATGTGTCCTCAAAAATTGGGGAGAATTTGATTTCATTAATCCCCATGTCACTCTAGATCAACAATTACCGAATAACATACTGAGTAGATAAAGGAACAATGATTTTTCCAAACTGAACTATTTTATTACATCATTTACCCGTCGATGGTAATCATGTACATGAATTTATACTACCACATGGTTTAGAAGTAAGAAAACACATCCTTGATACTATCTTTATGTTTTTTTCACTATGAAATAAAATTTCAGATGGCTCACAGAGAATTATAACTCTAAATTATTCTATATCATACGACCATAAAATATATGTATGACCACTTCAGTCGTATAAGGAAAGATAAAAGGGTGTCGAGACCTTTAAATCGACTGACCATGCCCTTGGAATTTCAAACCTATTAAAAACATAAATTACTCAATGCTCAAGCTCATAACTAGGTTCATGGATACATGATCCGCCCATCCAAAAAAGGGTTTCATTTGAAGCTAAAATTAATAATGTGGAAAATTACACAAAAATGGCACTATACTTTACAGAATCACATTTTTGATCAAGTAATTTTATCTCTACAGGTGATACCTACCATTTCTTATCCACATACAAAAGAATATGTGTTGACCCTATCACTAGTTCATTCCAAAAGAAATGCACTAGGGAATACACCCATTAGTAAATCCAATGCTAAAATAGAAAGGTCTATGGAAATGCGGACATTTCAATTCCAATGAAACTTAAATAATCATTAAAAATACCCTAACAAGAGGGTTTAAATAAAGAAATCCACTTTTGGTTCAATTTTAATTCTTTATATTGATTTACATTCAATCATCCCACATTTAAAATACTTTATCCAGAAAATTTACGCATAACAGGAAGGTCATATAAAACATCCTTTTTAAAACCCTAACCAAATTTTAACATCACTTCATAGTTAGAAAATTTTACATAATAATTCATTTTAATGTTTTAAAAGATAAGGAGGCTTATGAGGTTCCTATTTATCCATCCTGGGATCATCAAAATGTAACACAATAGATGTTGTTAACTTAGAAAAATTGAAAAACACCAAAAGTAGGTTATCTCATAAGAAACATGTCCCAACTGACCTGGTCGGTCCTAGTTGTGCATTAATGATGTTAAAAACATGATTTTCATACCTGTATGATAGATTCTCCAAATATTATAAACACAACCATTTATTTTCAGCTCAAAATTATAAAACTCGGAAAATTATAACCATTTCATATATATCATCCTCATATAAAATTATTTAGTTATATGGGTGTCCACTACCAATCCATAAAGTGTACATACACATTATAGTTTTTCTTTCCACTCCAATTAATTAGAAACAATAAAAATTAATAATTATACTATAGGGTATTTTAAATTTTAATAGAGGTTTATAAATATATACACATCTAAAATATTGTTCTATTATGCGGGTTACCTTTTCCATATTATAAGGACCTAATATACCTTACAACTATAAATTGGTTCTTGTTTATTCACAACCTAGGAATTCGTACCATGAAACCATTTATATAAGATAAAAATAGATAATTTCATCATAATCAGCCAATATATAAATATTATAATAAGAATAAATTAATGAAAAATAAGAAAAACAAGATAAATAAGAATACAACATGACATATAATCACATAAACATGTGATATAAACATTCATTATAACAAATTAACTAATAAGGTACAAACAATCCATTTAACTAGATTAACTAACAATTAATATTACAAGTATATTGATAAAAAAGGTAGCTTGATAACATTCAAGGAACAATATCGAAATAATGAGGGAGCCTATAAATGCAACTACATGGCATGGAATATGCATGAAACGTCATTTTCTATGTGCCCATAATTATTTTTGTAATTAATTATAAATTTTATACTAGTATAAAAGAAAAATAATAGTAATTCCAGATAATAATAATAAATGGAATGTAAGCCATTCACTCAAGATGAAATCACAATCAACTATAAATGTAAACAGCACAAACAATAGTCCCAACCCGGCCCATGCGGACTTTTCTACATGGGTGGGGCGATCTGTCCAAGACAAAACTATTTATCAAGCACTGACACATTCCTAGTCTATTATTAACCATCCCAAAATAATAACATAAAGGAAATAAAACTTCAATAATATCACTTTGTAATGTCTCGTCCTGACTAACCACCAAGAAGATATCCATACGGGTGAAAAAGAAGTCTTCAAGTGTTCCTCCTTATATAAAAAATGATTATAACATGTAGATAGTGTGTAAATAGGTGAAAATAAGGATATTATTCCCTCATTATCAGAGTCGCAAAGAGGTATAAAAAATAATAAATTCAAGGAAACATTATAAGCAATAATAATTAAATGATAGTGAAATAGAAAAATAATATTTATTGTATACAAATGATAGAAATTTGAATTATAAAATTTAATGTGTGTATATAAGGATGATGATACATAATCTAAAAATACACATATATCATGAAAACACATACTAGGTAATACAACTAAAATTAATAGATATAAATTCCAAAAAGGGTGATGTCCATGACAATATTTATATCAAGCATTATCTTGTCTCCTAGAACCTATGTATAAGTAATACATCACATGAAATCATCCAGAGTCCTACAAATATATGGTCTACTCGGGTACCTCTGGAAATGGATTCTTGAACATGATATGAGGTATAAATCCCAATCGGATCCCACCAATGGTGTCTACAAATTAATCAAGTCTATGAACTTAAATTAACGTAGTTTGAAGGTTGTATGAATATCTAAACAAATGTTAATAAATAATCAACATATCACTTAGTTCATAAAGGACACATGGAAGCTCTACCTACATTGAATCATTGAATGAATGAGATTTCTTGTCATTAACTATGTATATTAGAAATTATATATATAGTTTAGTTATATATTTCATCCACATATATGAACCAAGTACGTATGGATGTAGGTAACCATATACCTAGAATACTATGTACTGGTGGGAGAGGGGCATAACTCAGTCATTCATTACTAGTAAGAATTAGCCTATATTCTCAAGCCAAAGAAGGCATGACCTATATCTCATAATGAGTGGGATAATTAATGCTTATAACTCGAGATGGTTAGTGTGACATAATGTAAAAATTGAATACATGTGAGTGCATCAGCATGTCAACACTCACAATGTATGTGGAACACAATTCCAATCATCCACATACTATCACTGGTGTGAGACACCGTGAATCAACACACGATGTAAGGGAGAATGATTCCTCTATTCTCAACTACCCCCATACCATCATTCCGCATAATATCTGAAGGAATTGTAATATACCATTAATAATAACTGGATCCATGATTCATTACCTCTTGTTCTCTAGATATAATAATCATTTATAATCATGGAACATAATTTATATTTAAGAATTTACTTAAGTATATGATATAAAGTTTGTAATTTCCATCCTTTACATTTCTTTGTATATAAAATTTTTAATATAAAAGATCATATCATTCATATTATGAAGGGAACCCATCATGTTTATTCCATTGAACATCATTAATTCAAATAGTTCATTTTAAGAAAGGAATCTACTATATGTATAACATTCTATTGTATCATTTTTAATACATTTATGAAATGAAATGCATCATGTACATGTGATCCCATTTAATTGAATCCATTGAATTCATTATATTAAAGAAATTAATTTCATAAGACTATAATGGTAATATATGAGATGGAATAATCATTGATGGAAATTTCATATGAGGGAAATTCCATGTATAAGAAGGGCCAGACTCTTACAGAGAGTTGGGGTTTAATCAATCATTTATACAAATGAGGAAAAATAAATTTAGAATAACATGAGGGGAGAAGTACTAAACATTCCCCACAAATAAATTGGCATCATTCATAGAAAAAAAATAATGCTTTAAGAAAATAAATATTCAATTTATTAATTATCACATTGTAATTTCAATGATAGCGCATATAATCCTAGGGGGTTTATTATAATATCATGAAAGTATTAATCAATAGTTCAATTAATCACATTTAAGCATCACATTTTAATTATGCACAACTAAGCACCAAATATAAGGGTCCCCACTAAATTCACCAAACAGAATCATTTTCAGAAACTGCCATACATAGAAATTAAATTAAAAAATGAAATATGGAACCCAAGATGAACTATTATATATTAGATCTAACCCAAAATGGCACACCTATATTGAATTTCATGTCGATCTATTAGAAGAAATTATATACATTTAATTCAATTAATTAAAAGAGAAAAATAAATCTAACACACCCATGGGGTGTCCACGATTGAGGTTGAAATCTTCGTATTATATAACTAAAATAAATAGTGTCTATAAATGTGTGAAAAAAAAATTATAAATAAAAAAAATTATGGAAAAGTGTGGAAAATTTTGGTGTGAGGTGTAACACTTTCACTCAGAAAACAACTAAAAATCTTCAAATAATCCACAGAACACCTACCAAATTCATAATAAATATCACTAATCAAATATCAAGGTCTGATTCAAACTAGTTTATAAGACATCGACGAAATAGAAATTTTCCCTAGAAGTAGTACAAATGAGTTAACACCAAAAGGGCACCAAATATAGAATGAATATTATGAGGAGTGATTAGGGGAGGATTTCATATCTTACTAATTTGGATCCATCAACATTGATATTGATTATTAGAGAACACTGTAACTAGATCCACTCATTCATAATATGTATCAAAAAGGGTTTTTGATTTAGAAAACTTATATTATAGCTCGAGCATCACTAAGATTTTATTCTTTTCTATATTATATTAATAGGTAAGCTCCTTTCTTAAAATATTCTCAACTGTTATCTTTTCCATTTAATTAGTGATGATCATATTACTCATTACAAAGATTGAATCACATCATATTTCTATTATATTTTAAACAATAAAGATCAACACATATTTTATCTGAATTTATACCATATTGAATATAAATTAATTATTTTCAATAATTCTATTTGGAGATTCCAAAATTAAATAGAGCAGTTATCTTCTCAAGATTATATCTCTCCATCCTCTATAAATCATAACTTTAATAATGTATAATATTATCTTAATGATTATAATATCATTTGATAATAGCTAAAGCATTATTCCAATTGTAATTTTTCTTAATAAATAAATTGTGGAAAACATCTTAATTTTCATCTATATTGTGATAATATTTTAACATAAGGCATGATGTTTACATTGATGGGTATATCCTTAGACACATACAAATTCATTCTTATATATATAACATTCATGTTTTTACATATAATGTATATACATATTTGGAAATTCAAACTTTCAATTTCAGGGAGAAATATTATACAATCTTTTTGAGGGTTACACAAACTCAGAAATTATCCTTATGAGGAACATTCTTACATGTATGACCATTATAGTGAACATTTATTCTTAAAGGATCACCCTTACAATATTATTCAGATAAATTCCTCTATATTTATAGACATTGGATGATCCCTAAAAATTATATGATCTTTATGCGATCATCCTTAAGGTATTATTAATGATTACACAATTCAAGGACCCATTTTTACAAAGCCATGTATTTTTCAAATTTCACGTTTCACCGAAACAATCTAGATTTATTCAACACAAATAAAAGGCTCCCTAGATGAATATAATTAATTTCATATCACTTTTACTTCTACTAAAATAGTATCAAACGAATTTGAATGTTATATGATTAAGTCCAAACAACATTGATTCAATTATTTTTCCTTACAACAATTAAAATACTTAATTTAGAATATTTAAATTTATCGTCATACTATAACACTTAGATTTTACATTAAATAAAAATGTAATAATTTAAAATAATATAATCTTTAATATATTCACCCAACTAATATTGACACTTATAGATAAAAAATATGATAATGTTAATACATGTCTTACCAATGAGACCAACTCAACAATAATTTGACTTTTGGGTCAACAAACACTGAACCGAAGTCTTCCTTTGTAGTTTCATGTGTTCAACATGACAAACAACTCAAATATGATTTACCCATAGACATGGGTAGAATTATTAGATTACATTGGTAGGGTGGAATCTCATTCAATCACCAATTACTCCATGGTCATTGAAAATGTATATATAAACATTATTCATAAAAAAAATACTATCAAACACCAATGGGGACTGTAATAAATTCAAATCACATGATGTAAATTCCCTTCATTTTGTGAATTACCAATGAATATAAGAATCATTAAATTAGTTGATTAGTTTATTAATGTTTATTTATTATTATTAATATTTTCATATTAATTTTAAAATTTCTTTAGTCATTATAAGCATAACTAATTGATAAAATGTACTTCAAATCACCCTATCACGGTTCAATATAATCCTTGATGTTGATAGGTTTCCAATAGAAATTTTAGTCTCTAAATTCAATATCGAAATCATTTTCACGTTCCATTGTTTTGTTTGGACACTATAGGGAATCTAAATCCACCCACCCCCTCCCCACATTACCTAATCAGTCAGTACACTCTATAATGACTCGTCCTCCATAACAGAACTCTTGTACAAATGATCAAGATCTAATATTCATAAACATGTATTAAATGTTTAATTGGATTATTTTAAGGTGATTTTTTGGTATAAATTTCCCAAAGTGAGTTTTTGATTATTGTGTAACTGAGTCGGTTCTGGAGACTATGTCAATAGGCAATTAGAACCTCAATGTAGGACATTGGAATTATAGTAAACAAGGTGGTCACTAATATCCTTACCAATATAAGGTTAATGGGTATCTATTGAAACCTGCTTCAATAAATGTAGTTCTACTGGATGATCCCTCATATGGATCACTTCAGCTGGCCAAGGAACTGGATGACTTAGGATAAAAATTCAACCACTATATAATTTCTCTAAAAATTTTATTTCATCTAACATAAAAATATACCCTAATCTCACAACCTCTAGAAATTCTAATAGTCACTCATAATGACACTCCAAGATGAAAATGAAATGAGTGGATTTAAAATACAATGATGGAACACAAGTAATTAACATGGTTCAGAGATAGTCTTAATCCATGGGGAAAAATTATCATCAGTAGAGCAGTTAACAAGAGAGATTACAATGAAATACCAACTCTAAATAACAAGATTATAGAAGCTTTAGTTCATGCCTATGCTGAATTCTAGATAAAATACCCTATATTATAAGCTTCAATATCATCCAACACATGAACCACTATTTTTTCTAAGGTTCCAAGAACATCGTTCTAAGAAAATAATCCTCTATATTCAGTGAAAGTTGAAAGTATCCAAAATTACACCTTTATTATGTCTTCAACATATATTCATTAAATTTCTACTCACACCACACTAAAAAATATCACAATAGATAATTTTTTTCAGCATCCATCATGATTTCCACAAACCACTCCTTTTTCTAGAATCAGTAGATTAATTATATATTTTAATTATTGTGAACATAGATATGTTGATAATAGGGTTTTAACCATAGGTAATTTTTAATGATATGTATATGTGGCCTTGAAAAAACATAAACAATTCATCAAAATGAATAGAAAATAATGTAAATAATAGAAATATTATATGAAATAGGTGAATTTAATGAAATAGTATCTTAGTAGGCAAATATATTGACAGAACAAAATATCATAGAGAATGCTGGGATTAATAAATATATAAGATAGAGAAATTGATTTTTTTTAAAAGTATTATAATTCATTCATACATGATTAAAATAAATATGATATCATTTGAAATTGGATAACAAGCATTTTTAATAGGTCAACCTAGGAGAGGATGAATCGTAAATTCTTCTAATTTTTGAACTCATTATGTTTAGAGAATTATTCTATTTGTTTATTTTATATTATAATTTTTATTTGATCTTGTTGTGTAAATATTTTGAGAAGATCCCTTGTTAGATATTCTCATTTGGATAAGAAGTTTGAAATTTCATTCAACCATGAGAACTTTTCCCTAGAACACAATTTTTTGGAAAATTAAACTTAATAAGAGTTTAATATAAGAAAAACATCCAGAAAAATAATGAAAAAATGAAGTAATAAATATAACTATTATAATGTCATTCCCCAATGTTTTTTTGTTAATTATCATATAAAATTCAATAATATTTATGTAATTTATTACATTTGTAACACCCCATGCTTCCACGGTATGCTTCCCTTTCAAAAATACAGTAGCGTGTGTTATACGCAACTTCGAGTTCTAACACACACGAAAACCAATCAAAGTAGCCATTATGAATAGTAATACCTACTTTTTAAAATTTTATACATTATATCATTCAAAATGGACTTCATTTTTGGATTCGTAATATCGAAATTATCCTAGGATGAAATTTTTGTACTTTTCTGATAACTTTTATATTTTGATGAATATTTAAAATTACTAAATTTAAATTGAAAAAAACTTTTTTAATCAAAATAATTAATAGTAATAAATTATGAATTTCAGTGGTTATAAAGTATATTAAGAATATATTTTTACTATTTAATACAATTTTAGTCATTGAACATAATTTCACATTTAAACCGGACATAAACAACTGTTATACTTTTGATAGTTATTATCTCTAAAAAACACGCTTTTTGTTCTGACAGTGGGAATTAATATTAAATTAATTTCTGCCAATTCAGTTTTTTGAATTTAGAAAAATTGGTTCCATATCTGGAATCAGGATGTCCAAATGTTTCAATTAGGTAACTATTATTTTTAGACATTTTGAATAATTACTTCAGTAAATATTTTATTTACAATGGTTGAAAGGTAAATCCGGTAAATAAGGTTTAAAAAAATAATATTATAATAATTATAAATTACCCAAAAACATGTCCTAACCTTATTGGTTGATACATATCCGACCATGGGCATCTTTCTATTGATTTTGAGACACCCTAGAGCCACTTTTTGGTGATAATGACACTTTATATTAATTAAGTTAGAATAAATACACAAAGTCATTAACATATATCTTTTAGAAAAACAATTTTTACATAGGGTTATATATGTTTAAATTTTGACTATAAATATTCATTAGAAGTATAAAAATATTTCCTACATAATTTAATTTAATTTATAAATTTTATACATTAAAAAATTTAATTTATTGATGAAACAATGATAATTCAATAATTAACGTATTAAGGAATGATTAATATAATTGATATTATAAACATCCAAATAAATGTAATTTGAGACTTTTTATAAATTTAAATACTTTTCTAGGTTAATATTACATATTAGTATTATTTATATAATTTTATTTGAAGTAATAATGCTTGTATGAATTTATCAAAAACAAAATACCCAATTGTGTCAAAATAGACATAAAAGAGTTTTTTTAAAAATATTATATTATTATTAGATATTAAATTCCTAAAAATCTAAGGATTGGAATAGAGACTTATATCATGATAGGTGTATCATTAATGGACCTCTTGGGGGTCTCTTGGAGGTATATAGTAAGTATATTAACTATATAATATAAAAATACAATGTGACATGGTAAGTGTCAAACTAATTAACTAAGAGTTAAAACTAAAAGATACGATTAATATAATGACTCAAACATGCCTAAATTCTATTTTATGAGTGTTTTTAGACCCATACCCACCTTAAAATTTAAATAATCCACTTTGGAGACATTATCAACCGAATATTAATTTATTATAAAATAATATTTCTAGATTTTCCTAAGGGGCCCCTCCTCCCCCATATAAAAGGACACCACTTCTAACCAATTATTCCAACTTTAAAAGCCTTTTGGTTCGGCCAAAACCTACCTAAATACTCTATCAACTTCCCTCAATACAACCTAGAGGCCTTAGTTTGATCAGAAATCCAACCTACGGAACCCTTTTGATCAAATCAAAATGAAGAACCCGAAGAAGAGGTAATGTTTTCACCACCCTTTTTCAAATTCATTTCTTCTTCAACTTCTTATTTCTTTGTTATTACCATTCTAAAATATTAAATCCAATATCTCCTATATACTGTGATATTATTATAAATTTGGTACATCCTTATTGAGTATTCTATCCATCCTTTGAATGACATGTCACCATATGTGCGTACGTACGACTTACCATCTCCACGCCGTGGTGTAATTGTTGTTCAATATATTATTATTTGGATGGGTATAATAATGATGTTTAATTCATTAAAATAATAAATATAACATGATATTGATTCGTTATATATGATATACCACCCAATTATATATTATTATAATATCAAAAGAATGATATTGTCTCTCGTGCGTACGTACGGACTACCGTCTCCACGAACGCGATGAGATTAATTTCCCAACGTATCCATTCAAGACTAATTATCATTTTACGATTAAAAGTAATGTTTAAGAACTTTATATCATTCTGGATATGAATAAGGTACAACCTATCAATAAAAAAGACAACTTATGTAACAAAACATATAAAAGAAAACGAGTAAGTTAACACCTGAAACAATGATAATACTAAGATATTATTAACAAATCAATGTTAAAATATCATATATGATATCATCATTATGTATATGGTTATTGTATAATTTAATAACAATGTTTTAACTATTATATAGGATTTTAACATACCATAGACTAAGTAAATGTACATGGTAAGGGTTTATTTCACAATCTCTTCATTATCCAGGGTTCTTTATACGTGATTATCTACTAGGACCTCTTTATCATCCACATCCATGTTTCTTAAAAATGTATTTCAAATCATTATTACTATTTTAAAGACTATGGGATAAAGTCATTTATACCCTTGTTGACTTATTATAATAATTTTATAAAGGAATCTTTCTTTCATTTTCCAAACAAGGTTCTTTTTATCCTTTTCGACAGAATTAAGGTAAAAATGTCCTTTTTAACTTATACGGCGGGTGTGGCTATTTTCTGCCATTATAAAATCATTGAAGCTTATCTTACAAGCTTATAAGAATATTTTCAAATTAAATGTCTTCTTTTATAATTATTTGACTTTTAAATTATTTCAAATAAAGAGATATTTCTCTCAAAAGGTTTTGATTTCATCTATGCCAACATCCTTTGATGGATTTTAAATTTTTTTGAAGTTGATTTATTATGAAACAAAACTTCCATATTGTATTTAAGTTTTTGTGATCTGTTTGACTGTGTATGTGTTATTTTTATACCATTCATGGTTTATGTAGAAATTATTAACAATTCTTATGCTATTTTTAATACGAATGTTTATGTTATGTTTAAACCTGTTCATATGTGGAATGAATTGGACTTAATAAGTGATGGGTGGAGCCTACTATAGCTCCTCAATGCATTGGTAGGTCTCATGAGACAAACTATTGTCTTGGCACAAGGCCTTAAAAAAATATTATTTGTAGTCTAGGCATGAGGCCTTGGCTATGTGGTTATGATAGTCTTGCATCATGCATTCGATCATTATGAAAGTAGTTATTAATATTGCATGCGATTATTCAACTTGTAGAATATCCATGTGAATAAGTAAATGGCATTGTTTCATTTTACCTTTTCCATATTATGCTGAAGTTTAAGTTTAAATGGCTTTTGTATTAGCTATACATTGCCTTAAATATTTATGTTTATTTATGAATGTTTCCGCTGTATTGTTATCCTTACTGAGCATCTGAGCTCACCCATTTCAATGTTTTATTTTTCCCAGGATGTGAAGAAGTAATTTAAAAATAACTTATAGGGATAATATGAGGGGATATGAAGAAAAGATGTTTTTGTAGTATTTTTCATTTTTATGATGTAATGTAAGACTTATGAATATATCTAGTGTTTCCAATGCTACTAAACTAATCGATCTTTTAAGATTTCATCTTTCTTGTGATCATGCCAATGTTATGCAGTAATGCATCGACTCTGGGAAACTGGGGTCGGGGCGTTACAGTTGGTATCAGAGAATGTTTAGTACAAACCTTGGATGATAGATTTAGATAAACTCTTATTAGAGAACATAGACCTAAGATGGACTTTGAGGATTAGTATAGATGAACTTCCTAGAATTTTGGTATTGTAGAGTTTTTGTGAGTTTTCCAAGAAATACATCCCTGTCTGGATATGAGCAGGTAGAGGTGGCTCTGGCACAGATGTACCTAGGGGTAAAACCTGAAAACACCGCTTTGAGCTAGAGTCGAACGGGAACTGGTGCACGACAACGGGCCTTGCTGCACTCTTGGTTACAACACTCTAGGGGGATATGCTTAGGATAACTCTCACTTTCATCACAAATAATTATGAAGTGTTTATGAGTATATACATCCTCAAAGAATACTTTTTATGATTATGGATTATATCCATAAATAGTTTAATTTATGTTAAGTGTTTTGTAATTATGGAATTATGTATTTTGATTCATAAACTGATCTAGTTTATGCCATTGTTTAGAAATGGAACCTAGTAGAGGAAATGGAAACTGTATCAATGCACGCATGCCATGTAGGGATTTCCCACCTGCTCAAGATAATTATAGTGGAGCTGGTGATACAACTGGTGCTGATCATCTTATCACCAGACGGGGACAACTAACATAGGTTATGAATAATAACCTTTCCCGTATAGAGAACCCTGATCCACAGTATGGAGGATCAATGTTATATCACTTCATGAGGAAAAAACCACCAGCATTCAATGGGAGTACAAATCCATTGGTATTTGAGCAAATGGAGAAGTTCCCTAGAGAGAATATTTCAGGATTTGGGGATTAGTGAAAGGGAAAAAGTTATCGTGGCAGTGTACCACCTCACTGGAGCTGCCGATCAATGGTGTTCATTGATTCAAAACATGAAGGAAGATGGTGAAGTGTCAAATATGTAATGGAGGGATTTAAAGGATCTGTTTGAAGAAAAATACTTTCCTTGTGACCATCGATCAGATATGGAAAAGGTGATTTTTGAGACTGAGACAAAAGGAGGATGAGAATGTCACAAAGTATGAGGCTAACAATACAAGGTATGCAAGGTATGAGGGATATTATATACATAACCCAAGAATCAAGATTGATCATTTCTTTGATGGGTTAAAACTGTTTCTCCGCCGAGCATTAGTCTCACAATCCTTCTCATCGTATGAAGACATTGTCTCATGCGCTATCAATGTAGAAAATGAATTCTCTAAGTATTATGACTTTAATGAAAAGAAAGAGAAGAATATATCTACCAATCAATATAGGAATGTAAATAAGGGGAAGAATGGAAAGGTTGAATAGCCATCATGCAGTAAATGTGGGAAGAAACACCCCGGTAATTACTTGAAAGGAGTGGGAGTCTATTACATGTGTGGTGAAAAAGGCCACCAAGCTCGTGATTGCAAGGGGAAGAAAGAAGCTACTGATGTTCAATGCTACAACTACAGAGAGATGTGACATTATGCCAGTGAATGCTCTAAGCGTCAGGGGAACTTACCTCAGAAAAGGACAAGGGATCAAGGCCAAGATTATGATATCACTACTACTGAGGTAGAAGCTCCGAAAGACGTGGTGGCAGGTAATTTAATGGTTTCCTCAAGTTTAGAAAATTCATTATTTGATTCTGGATCATCGCATTATTTCATATCTTCCCAGTTTTCTATGAAAATTGGATATTTCCAATTTTAATTAACAATATATTTGTCAGTCAAAACCCCTAAGGGAAGTATCATTGCAATAATGTTTTATGAATCAGTCCCTATTAGATCACAGAAATGTTCTTTATCCACTGATCTCATCGTCATAACAATTATTGAGTTTGATATAATCCTCGGAATGGATTGGATTTTGGACCATGATGCGAAGATTTATTGTAATAAGAACGAGGTTACAATTTTTCATGATGATGATAAGGAACGCCTTATCTTTAGAGCAAAACCGTTACCACCAAATTCTTATCTAGATCCACCCCTAGTAGCTCAACTGAATTCAATTATTGGGGGGAATAGAATGAAATGTTTGTGGGTGAGGAGAGGAATTTTCAAATAAAGGATGTACATATTGTGAAAAAATATATAGATGTGTTTCTGGAATATTTGCCTACACGTCCTCCAGAACGAGAAGTTGAGTTTTCCATTGATTTAATTCCTGGATCAAGGCCTATATCGAAGATCCCTTATAGAATGGCCAATGTGGATTTAGTCAAACTAAAGAAACAATAAGAGGAATTGAGTAATAAAAGATTTATTCGACCTAGTGTTTCTCCATGGGGAGTCCCTGTCATTTTTGTTAAGAAGAAAGATGGATCTATGAGGTTATTTATCGACTACAGGGAAATCAAAGCTATAACAATAAAGAACAAGAATCTCATACCTCACATTGATGATTTATTTGACCAACTGCATGGAGCTCAATACTTTTCAAAGATTGACCTTCGGTCTGGATACCATCAGTTGTGTGTAAAGAAGGAAGACATTCCAAAGACAGTATTTCGAACCAGGTACGAGCATTACGAGTTTACGGTAATTCCTTTTGGATTGACTAATTCACCCTCTGTATTCTTAGATCTAATGAATAGAGTTTTCAAGGAATATCTCGATGAATTTTTGGTGGTATTTTTTGATGATATCTTGGTATACTCCAAAATCTACGAAGATCATGAAAATCACTTGCACATTATCCTGAAGACTCTAAAAAGACATGAATTATATGGGAAGTTTAGCAAGTGTGAATTCTGGCTTCAAGAGACTTCTTTTCTTGGACATATTATCTCTCAAGTTGGAATCTCTGTCGATCCTTCTAAGACAAGAGCAATCCAGGAATGGCCATCACTAACATGTACGACTGAGGTACGTAGTTTTATTGGTTTAACAAGTTATTATCGATGTTTCATCCAGAATTTTGCCCGATTAGCTAACCCATTAACGAAGATCACACGTAAAGGGGTTAGATTTGTATGGAAAAAATAGTGTGAAGAATGTTTTGAATAACTGAAGAGAAGATTAGTCAATGCCCCTATATTGACTCTACCATCGGGTAAGGATGGGTTCATTATTTATAGTGATGCATCAATGAAAGGATTTGGTTGTGTCCTAATGCAGAATGATAGGGTTATTTCCTATGGATCACGAAATTTGAAAATTCATGAGAAAAACTATCCTACTAATGATCTTGAGTTAGCAGCTGTGATCTTTTCTTTGAAGATATGGAGACACTACCTCTATGGTGAAAATGTGAGATTTGTACTGATCACAAGAGTTTGAAGTATATTTTCTCACAAAAAGAACTCAACATGAGGAAAAGGAGATGGCTTGAATTACTCAAGGATTATGAGTGCATGATACACTACCACCCGGGGAAGGAAAACAAGGCGGTAGATGCTTTGAGTAGAAAAGATCATGGAGTTTTGAACGTGATGAGAATGGAAAGGGATCCTATTTTCAGGGATCTAGTGAATATTTATATGGGAATCACCATGGACGGTGAAACATCAATTATTTTTCAAATGGTTGCTAAACCATCTTTACTAGAAAGGATAACGATTTCTCAGACCAGTGATGAAGAATTTCAAAAGAAGATTAAAGCTGTGAAAGATGGGATATTGTGAGAATTTGTGTATGAAGAAGGGATTTTGAAATTCAGGAAGAGACTTTGTGTTCCCGATATACCAAATTTAAAAAGGGAATTGTTAGATGATTCTCATAGTTAGAATTTCTCTATACACCCTGGGAGCACCAAAATGTATAGATACTTGAAGGATCATTTTTTGTGGGACCACTGGAAGAGGGAGATTACTGATTTTGTGTCAAGATGTATGGTTTTTCAACAAGTGAAAGATGGAAGGAAACATCCTGGAGGAGTCATGCAAATTCTTCCCATACTTGAGTGTAAATGGGATAATATTACGATGGACTTCTTCATGGGGCTACCAAATAATCCTAGAAGGAACGATGAAATATGTGTCATTGTTGATCCTCTTACCAAGTTAGCACATTTTCTTACTATAGTAGAGGATTTACCACTTGAACAGCAAGAAAGACTATATATTAATGATGTTGTGCGACTTCATGGAGTACCCCTATAGATTGTTTCTCATCATGATCCTCGTTTTACTTCATGATTCTGGAAGAGTCTACAGAAGCCATGGATACTGAACTTCATTTGAGCACTGTCTACCACCCTCAAACAGATGGACAATCATAACAGACTATTCAAACCTTAGAAGACAGTTATGATCCTGCTCACTTGACTTTCAGGGTATGTGGGGTCAATATTTACCTCTGGTAGAATTTTCCTATAACAATAGCTTCCATTCAAGTATTCAGATGGCACCATATCAAGCGTTATACGAAAATAGATGTCGCACACCGACCTGTTGGGATGACGTTGGGGAATGAAAACTTGTAGGTCCAGAACTGGTGGAGGAAACGATGGGAATGGTGAAGGTCATCCAAAATCACATCAAAGCATCTCAAAGTAGGCAGAAAAGCTATTCCAATAACCGAAGAGAGGATTTGGAATTTCAAGTAGGAGATAATGTTTTCTAGAAGATATATGCATGGAAGGGAATTATATGTTCTGGTAAGAAGGGTAAATTGAGTCACAGGTACATCAGACCTTTCGAAATTCTAGAACGAATTGGGGTTGAAGCTTACTATTTGGCAATGCCGCCAAGTCTCTCCAAAGTTCACAATGTGTTCCACGTATCACTGTCGAGGAAATACTTTCCTGACCCAATGCATGTACTCACCTACAAGGAATTAGAACTGGAACCCGATATATCTTATTGCGAAGATCCCATTAGGATTCTTGATACCAGAGAACAAGTTCTGAGAAACCGGACGACTCGTCTGGTAAAATATCTCTGGAGAAACCATAAGATGGAAGAGGCAACATTAGAACTCAAGGAACTTACGATGAAGAATCACGCGAGTCTTTTTATAAAGTATTTTTTTTAGAAATTTAGAGGACAAAATTATTTTAAGGAGGTAAGAATGTAACACCCCAAGCTTCCATGATACGCTTCCCTTTCAATAATACAGTAGTGTGTGTTATACACAACTTCGAGTTCTAACACACACCACAACCAATCAATGTAGCCATTATGAATAGTAATACCTACTTTTTGAAATTTTATATATTTTATCTTTAAAAATGGACTTAAATTTTGGATTCGGAATATTGAAATTATCCTAGGATGAAATTTTGGTACTTTTCAGATAACTTTTATATTTTGATGAATAGTGAAAATTACTAAATTTTAATTAAAAACAACTTTTTTAATAAAATCAATTAATTGTGATAAATTATAAATTTGAGTGGTTTTAAAGTATATTTATAATATATTTTTACCATTTAATACAATTTTTTACATTGGACATAATTTCATATTTAAACCGGACATAAACAAGTGTCAATCTTTTGATAGTTATTATCTCTAAAAACACACGTTTTGTTTTGACAGTGGGAAATAATTTCAAATTTATTTCTGCCACTTCTGTGTTTGGAATGTGGAAAACTGGGTTCCATATTTGGAATCGTTATGTCCAAAAAAAATTAATATCTAACTTTTATTTTTAGACATTTTGAATAATTAGTTCGGTAAATATTTTATTTACCATGGTTAAAGGGTAAATCAGGTAAATAAGGGTTAAAAAATAATATTATAATAATAATGAACTACCCTAAAATGTGTCCTAACATTATTGGTTGATACATGTCCGACCATGGGAATATTTGGGTCGATTTTGAGACCCCATGGAGCCACATGTTGGTGATAAGGACACTTTATATTAATTAAGTTAAAATAAATACAAAAAGACATAAGCATATATCTTTTAGAAAACCAATTTTTACATAGGGATATATATGTTGAAATTTCTACTATAAATATTCTTTAGAAATCTAAAATTATTTACTACATAATGGTATTTTATTTATTATTTTTAGACATTAAATAATGTAATTTATCTGTGACACAATGATGATGGAGTAATTACCGTATTAATGAAAGATTAAGATAATTGATATTATAAACATCCAAAAAATGTAATTTGATACTTTTTATAAATTACCATTATTTTCTAGATTACTATGACATATTAGTATTATTTAAATAAATTGTTTTCTAAGTAATAATGTTTTTATGAGTTTATCAAAAACAAAATACCCAATAGTGTCAAAATTGACATAAAAGAGTGTTTAAAACAAATATTATAATATTAATTGGCATTCAATTCCTAAAAATCTAAGGTTCAGCCAAAAGAATTATTTCTTGATAGGTGTATCATTAATGGACCACTTTGGGGTCGCGTGGAGGTATATAGTATGTTTATTAACAATATAATATATAAATACAATGTTACATGGTAAGTGTGAAACTAATTAACTAAGAGTTAAAACTAAAGGATAATGTTAATATAATGACCAAACCTGTCTAAATTCTATTGGTTGAGTGTTTTTCGACCCATTCCCACCATAAAATTTAAATAATACACTTTTGAGCCATTATAAACCGAATATGAATTTATTATAAAATAATATTTCTAGATTTTCATAAGGAGCCCCTCCTCCCCCTTATAAAAGGACACCACTTCTAAACAGATATTCAGACATTAAAAGACATTTTGTTCAGCCAAAACCTACCCAAATACTCTCTCAACATCCCTCAATACAACCTAGAGGCTTTATTTTGACCAGAAATCCACCCTAAGTAGCCCTTTTGATCAAATCAAATGGAATAACCCAAAGAAGTGGTAATGTTTTCACCACCCTTTTTCAAATTCATTTCTGCTTCAACATCTCCTTTCTTTGTTATTTCCAATCTAAAATAATAAATCCAGTATCTCTAATATACTTTTATATTATTATAAATATGGTACAACCATATTAATTATTCTATCCATCCTTTGAATGACATGTCACCATACGTGCGTACGTACGGCTTACCGTCTCCACATCGTGGTGTAATTGTTATTCAATATATTATTATTTGGATGGGTATAATAATGATGTGTAATTCATGTAAATAATCAATATAACATGATAATGATTCGTTATATATGATATAACACCCAATTTTATGTTATTTTAATATCAAAAGAATTATATTGTCGCTCGTGCATACGTATGGACTACCGTCTCCACAAACGCGATGAGATTCATTCCCCATCGCATCAATTCAAGACTAATTCTAATTTGAGGATGAAAAGTAATTTTTAAGAACTTTATATCATTCTGGATATGAATAAGGTACAACCTATCCATAAAAAACATGACTTATATAACAAAACATATAAAAGAAAAGGAGTTAGTTAACACCCGAAACAATGATAATACTAAGATATTATTAACAAATCAATTTTAAAAGATCATATATGATATCATAATTATGTATCTGATTATTTTATAATTTAATAACAATTTTTTAACTATTATACAGGAGGTTAACACACCATCGACTAAGGAAATGTACAAGGTAAGGGTTTATTTCACAATCTCTTCATTATCCGAGTTGTTTATACGTGATTATCTACTGGGACCTCTTTATCATCCACATCCATATTTCTTAAAAATGTATTTCAAATAATTCTTACGATTTTAGTGACTATGGGATAAAGTCATTTAAACCCTTATTGACTTTTTATAAGAAGTTTATAAAGGAATATTTTTTTCATTTTCCAAACAAGGTCCTTTTATCCTTTTCGACAGAATTAAGCTAAGAATGTCCTTTTTAACTTATACGGCGGGTGCGGCTATTTTCCGCCATTATAAAATCGTTGAAGCTTCCCTTAAAATCTTATAAGAATATTTTCAAAGTAAATGCCTTCTTTTATAATTATGTGAATTTTAAATGATTTAAAAAAAGATATATTTCTCTCAAATGTTTTTGATTTCATATATTTAAACATCCTTTGATGGATGATAAGTTTATTTGAAGTTGATTTATTATGAAACAAAACTTCCATATTGTATTGATTTTTTTGTGATATGTTTAACTGTAGATGTGTTATTTTTATACCATTCATGGTTTATAGATAATGTATTGACAATTCGTATACTAGTTTTAATACGAATGTTTATGTTATGTTTAAACTTGTTCATATGAAGAATGCATTGGACATAATAATTGACGGGTGGAGCCCACTATAGCTCCTCGGTGCATCGGTAGGTCTCATGAGACAAACTAGTGTCTTGGCATAAGGCCTTGAAAAAATCTTATTTGTGGTCTTGGCACGAGGCCTTGGCTATGTGGTTATGATAGTCGGGCATTATGCATTCCATCATTATGAAAGTGGTTATTGATATTTCATGTGATTATTCGAATAGTAGAATATCCATGTGAATAAGTAAATGGAATTATTTCATTTTATCTTTTCCATATTATGCTAAAGATCAAGTTTAAAAGGCTTCTGTTTTAGCTATACATTGCCTTAAATTTTTATATTTATTTATGAATGTTTCCGCTATATTGTTATCCTTACTGAGCATCTGAGCTCACCCCTTTCAACGTTTTATTTTTCCAGGGTGTGAAGAAGTAATTTATGAATGAACTGCAGGGATAATATGAGGGGATATGAAGAAAAGATGTTTTTGTAGTATTTTTCATTTTTATGATGTAATTTAAGACTTATGAATATATCTAGTGTTTCCCAGGCTACTAAACTAATTGATCTTTCGATATTTGATCTTTCTTGTGATCATTCCAATGTTATGTAATAATGTACCAACTCTGGATAACTAGGGTCGGGGCATTACAACATTCAACATAGAAAAGATTCAATAAATTGGGAGAGATATGTCATCTCTATTAATTTGATTAAAATCACCATGTTCTAGGGATATATCATTGTATAAGGGTACTCACCTGATATCTCATGGAAATATCAGTTCCCACAATTTTTTTTGATGGTGAAAAATAATGTTGATCATTATCTATCACATATGTCTGAGAGAAATCCATTTTATATTTGGAATTTTCTTACTAAAAATAATTATTCTCCAATTCACGACATCATGATCATGGTCAGATAATCCAAAATTAGTCCCCCATTATCCACATGGTGAGGTTATCCATTTTTATCAACCCATTTTCATGAAGTGATAATATTACCTAACTGAATTAACTTTTATGCACACGGTAGATCACCTATATCATATGTTTAATCTCCTTAGCATTACCACCAAACTCGAAAGTATTCCCACTCATTATTTTAGATCCAAACACAACTCTATCCATTCCTTAACATTGATTTGGGATTTATTATTTATGGTGTCGTGTGTTTTGAATTCAGCTAGTGGGTACATATTCATATATTTGAATGCACATGATAGACCTTTTTATATCAGAATCATAAAAAATATAGGATCCCACATTCACCTTGATGTATAATTACATGTAACCATACATGAGCCTCCATACATTCAAAAAAACCATTACCGATGAAATCCATATTTTAGATGTCGATTAAGAACCCCTTAAAAATGATTTCAATTTTAGTATCAAAATCAAAATTCAAATGTAAAAAACAAAATTTCTAATGGTAAAATATTTTCCAAAAAATAAATGTTATTAATGAAAACATGTAATAAAAAATTGAATCCAAAAACTAGAAGATAAAATTTATAATTAATGTCTGAAAAATAATTTTTTTCATCCATTTTCATAAAAATATTCAATGATTTAAAATTTCCTCATAGATTCACTAATAGTTAATAATTATACACTGATAGAATAGATTCAACATTAAAAATTCCAAAAAACCCCAAATTAGATTTGGAAAAATGTTTTCCAAAAAGGCCAAATCCAATTCCCCCACATGTGGACACTTTTTTCTCCTCAAGAAATCCATTAATAATGTTCTCTGGATGCATGCACAATTAATAAACATCAAAATCAGTTCTAAAGAATATAATTAAATATAATATATACTTTTACACCATAACAAAAATAAAAAAACTCATAAATCGTCCCCAAAGGTTGAATACACAAATAATCACATATATAGAAATCACATTTGGAGATGGGAAATGTTTCCAAAAAATTCATACATCATGGTCTAACAAGAATTAAATATCCAAATCAGAAATAACATAAGCAAATACTCATCTAGTATTTAAAATTTCATGCATATTAAATGAATGTATCAATTTTCCTAAATTTAATCCAAGTTCAAGTTCTAGTTCTAAGTGTGTAAATATATTATATTTATGTTTAATTAAAACATTAACAATAATAACTTTCTACTATAACTCTTTCATATACTCATTTAACCAAATATCCATTTTCCACTTCATTGATACAACTCAAATTATTTCTTACAATTCAATTTATGAATTCTTAATTTAATTTCATACCCCCCCCCTCACATTAATGAATTCATTTTTTATAAATATTCATATTATTTGAATTTTTCCAAAACATGGATGTCCAATGAACTTATTGGATTTTCATTTGGCCTTTATTTACACACACACCAGGTGCCTAATATGTTATATATTTATTGTGGAATCTCAATTTCCCATTTTAGTCCAATTTCAAATGATTTATATAACTATATTTGTATTTGGATCCCTAAAGTGTTCTATTTCAGAATTGTTATGTTACCTTGGATCATGTTCAAGGATTTATTTTTCACATGTTCAAACACCATTTTCTACAAAAATATTACCTATCATACTTCCTTTCCACATTCTCAAATATAATTTCCAATAAAAATAGTGTACATAATCACTTGAAAATGAAACTCATGAAAAAAGTAAAACATAGTGAAATGCGTAGTTACTAGTAGGTAATTATACACATGGAAAGTTAAATTTTTAAAAAATAACACATAAAGATCATTAAAATTAAAAACATTTGAGACACTTGTGATGTGTACAATCATTTATGAACAACTCACTATACTAAAAATCCCCTCCCAAAACCTAATGTATAACATTGTCCCAAATACTTAATCCTTACATGGGATAACATTAATCAAAATTTCATTCAATTGTATTTATATTTTAGAAGTCTAGAGTAAGATTAATGTGTTATAATAATGTTTATGAAACAAATTACACCATGTACAAGAAAAAAATATAGGATTAAAAAAAATCCTTTTATTATTATTATTATTTAAAATATAGTCTAATCAATTTTTAATTAATATTTGAAAGAATCAGTGTTGATTAGTGAGCATACAAAAAGAATTATTTGAATCCAAACTAAATTTAAAGGATTAAATCATGTATTGAAATTTGGTTTAAAATGATTCAAAAACCCTATATAATAGTATGCCTAACCAATAATAGAGAGATATAGATTCACATTCAATTAATAACCAAACAGTAAGGTCATTTAACCTACACATAGTCTTCAATATCATTGAATAAAAATAATTCAGTGAAAAAATCATAACAATACTCTGTAGAATATGGATGTTTTTATCATCGGTGTTCCGCTAATAGTAATCTACCTTTTTATTCTTTGAAATTTACCTCCAGATTGATATTTTAAGATACTATAGAATAAAAACATCATCATAACATTCCAAAATTTGAAATTAATGAAAACAATAACCAGTGGCTGAGTATATGCGAGGTTGATTCGGGTTTCCCAATATTGTATATCCTCTTGAACCTTAAATAATAGTTGAAGTTATTTTCAAATTAAAAATTATTAACACCATGATTCGCTCATCTACTCGGCCACACTAACCATGGAAGGATAATGTATCTCATTACCAAAAGAAACACATGGAACCAATCAATCTCATGATGATATTTTGAACTACCATGGAATGAAAATATCAATGTCAGAGTTCAATAATCTATACTAAACATTATTTGTCTCCAGTGGAAAAAACAATTAATCAGGTTAATGCATATGACCATTCCAATTGAAGTAACCACATGATTCAACCCACGATCTATGGGAGTTTTGTGGAAGGTTGATCATCCATGGAATAAAAATATATAAAAGTATATGATCGACCGTAAAAAAAATATTTGACCAATAACGAGAAGAGTAAAGTAAACATGATTGACCTACCATTCCATTAAAATTATAATAAATAATGAACTAAAGTGATCACATAAATAAATACTAGTAAACAATTTGTAATCAATCAATCTCAAGTAGAGAATTTAACTATTTACAATAGATAAAACACAAAAAACCATATAAAAAATCACATGAAAAGAATATTTATTTTCAAGTAGAAAAAAATAATAATAAAACATGGTTTATTTTCCATGAAGCATTGGGAATATTGTCCTTTGATAGACTCAGTGATTGCTTAGTCTCCAAGCAATGAGACTCCTTTCAACCCCTTCCCCCCAGTTGAAGTGTTTAATTCTCCTACCATTGACCATAAATGGTTGATTCTTCTCTCTAAACAACTCTACATCCCATTAAAGTGATATCATAGAATGTTGGAGGCTCCATACCACATGGTTTTATGTTTTACATGAAAAATATTCATCTTATAATTAAAAACAACTTTAAAAAACATTGAAATTAATGTTATTAATGAAAGAACTGGGAAATGATTTTGATATCTCTTTATAAATCCATGATTTTTCATAATAATTTCTTAAAATTTCATCCATATAACTAAGTTATAGTAACATTATCTCACCAATAATTTTGAAATAATAATTCAGGACCTTCACTGAAAAAAAAAATTTATGATTCACAATAGGTAATTGGAATGTATTACTATGTAGAATTATATAATGATACATCCCTATAGTAATATTATTATAGTTCATGATATCCCAAAAACATTATTCCAACTAAAGAGCCCAATAGTTTAATATTGAGATATTTTTTTCTAAAATAAATTTATCACTATGTTAAAAATATTAGATTGTATATTAGACTGTGGATGATAGGTAGTTTCAGTTCTATGAGCACAACCATATTTCCCTCTTAATATTTTATCTAATAATTCATGAAATGAGTGTCATTATTAAAAAATAAATTCCTTATGAACTCCTAATATTGGATATATATTACTTTTTAGGAACATTAAAATAGGAAAGGTAAGGTTTTTTGGATGTTATACTACTGTAACCAACATAAAAAAATTGCCTAAAACCACAAGAATTATCCCATTCCCATACGATGAATGAAATGGTCCTATATATTAAATCCTCTAAACATAATTTTTTATATATCCAAAATACTATTTTTTTGTTAATTGATATTTCTTACCAACATTTATTATCCATTAACACTTGTCATATCCAATAATAAAACTTCTTTCATCCTTAAATAGATACGGGCAGTAAAAAGCATCATAGAATACCTTATGATCCATATTGCCTACCCCATGATATCCACCCCATGGTTATATGTGATATATCTCATGAATGGGAATAATTTTATCCTCATCCACACATATCCTTACAATCCCATTATCACACCACATAAAGTGCTATGGATTATCCCCCATATAGTCGTTTATATTTGAAATGAATTTCCTTTACTAGTTTTACAAAAGGTCTTTGGTCATGATTCCTATTTATAAAAAATAAGAAATTTTACAAATACAATTAGGTTTTACTTATTTCATATCTAATATATTTTCATTAATAAATGACAAGTTTATCTCCCAATGGTAACTATTTTGTGTGCCACAAATCCATGATAAGAGATCATATACTACATTATCATCACCAATTTTATCTCTAATTTCTAACATTAAATATTATATAAGGAGTATCCATTTATTAAGATGTATATTTTATTTCTTCTTTTATGTATATACATCGATTCTAGGTTATCAGTAAAAATAATTCACATTCAATCAATTAGATAAATATTAGATTTTTTAAGAGGCAACATAAGAGAAAGTAATTCATTTTCAATAATACTATAATTACATTGAGAATCATATAAAAATATATTATCCTAGTACACCACATAAAACATCTTATCCTTTGTTTTTTCATAAAACATATCCCACAACCACATCACTGGATTCACACATGTCATCAAATAGGAATATAAAATCTAGGAAAGAAATAATTGGTGAGTATGTGAATTTATCTATAATAATTTTTAATGTCTCTAAAAAAATTTCATCAAAATAAATAAGTGTGACCTAGAAAATAAGTCACCATAATGCCTAGTGTGTTTTAAAAAGTCATTTCTATATATCTGATAGAAATCGGCATGGCCTAGATTGCTTCAAATTCTTTTGACATTTTATGGAGGTGTAAATTTCAATATCACTTCAATTATATAATTATATACCTATACCCATATAATAGAAAACATATTACCTAATTCTATACCCATATTAACCATAAATTGACATGTTTACTAAACTAAGACAATGTTTTTTATTTAAATCATTCAAAAATAATTTAAATTATTTTGATGAAAATTCAAAAAAATATACTGTTAACTATAAATAAATAATCCATGAAACCATTGACTAAAAACTCAATGATATCTAATAATATAAAAATCATTCACCTCAAAAAAAGTGGTTAGAGAACCACAAAATCCAATGTAAATTTTCTAGTAGGAAAGATTCCAAAATTAATAATTGAATATATTCTTATTCCGGACATCATGGTCTATGAGAATCTAGTCACAAACAGACTAGTCGTCAATAAAATAGAAATACTCATTTGAATCCAACCTCTCATGATTTCAGTCCTAAAATGGAATTATAAAAATATTTTTTATAGTTATAGTGTTATGTTTTCTATAATAGATGAATTTTATTCACATTTTTATTATCATAGTTTGTATTTTTCATTCCATTCATTTGGAGAAGTAGCCAATCCACACATTTTGGGCACCAACTGATCAAAAAATGTCTATGGGTTTTCAATGATTAGATGTTGTATTCTCACATCCAACAATCATATCACTTCTTACCTAACAACTTATTTCATAATGTGGTTATGTGTTCTTTCCCCCAAAATTTATGATTTTTTTTATGATCAATAGGAAATTTTTCCATATAATATAAAGGACATATTCCTATTACCCCAGTTATGGTACAACCAAAAAAATTTAATCTTTATTAAATCATTCATCAAACTCTCTTCATGAATTTATTTTAGATTTGATGATATGTTGATAGATAATGAAGAGTACATACAAAAAAAGAGTGTTTTTGATGATTATGAATGGGTATAAGATCTAATATGGATGATGTTTTATAAGAGGGAAGACCCATGGATATAGTCTCTCCAAGGATGTCATGTTGAATATTACTAAAGGAACTACAAAAGCCACCTATTCATCATTGTTGTCCCTAGAAAATTTCTCCAAATTTTCAAAATTAATTTGTAGTTTCAGTATGTTTACTAAGGAAAACACTTAAATAGGTACAATAAGTCTCCCCATACTCATATAAATGTTCCTGCTCCAATATAACGTATATTCCCATTCAAATTTTAGCAGTTAATGATCTTCTATTAATTTCATCAAACATTCTAAAATTTTCATCTTCTTTCTCCGGTATAAAATTTTTTAAATACAAACTCTCCTATCATAGATAGGGTTTACTTTAAAAATGATATTTATTCATTTTAAAAACATTTAATTATAATTTTTCCCCTTATGTTAAAAATAATTATACTATTTCACACATCAAGGACATATCCTTTTATTGCATTTAACTACCTATCATAAATTAAAGGAACATACTTATAACAATACACATATATATATGATATGAAAATAAACAAGAATGTATAACATCCCTCTAAACTAGAAATTCATAAACACCCCATATTATGTGTGTAATAGATCAGTCTGCATAATATAATAAAATAGTTGTGGTATTTGAAATTCATAATTTAAACTATTCGTACAATGGTAGTGGGATCAAATTAATACTTCAACCATGGTCAAAAAATAGTTAAATTGGACCCCACTATCTTTTAATGATCAAGGTATGAAAATTATTCCTATATCTTGAAAGAAATGAGGTATTCAATTACATAGGACAATACTATACACCTCTGTGAGATTAAAAATATAAAATACTTTACAGATATATTTTGATATAATTTTATTCAATGATTTTATATAATTTAGTATTTTTTTATAAGTACACATGTATCTATTTTTTATAGGTTTCCTAAAAAACTATATAAATTTAAGAATATAAAGTTCCTAATATTTTTGTTAATTTTATTAGAAGGGAATGATTTGGGTAAAATTATAAAAATGGTTAAAATCCAATTAATGTATTCCTCACTCGTATTCCTTCAGTTATTATATTTATTTTTTAAATGATTTCTAGTTTTGTTTTAATCATTTTTGAATAATAATTTATTGATTTTATCTATTTTTCTTGATACCATAGTTTTTATATTATTTTCAGTTTCATCTAGATTATAAATTTTAGTTGGATTGTGATATTTTTAGACTTCTCGGTTTTTTTATTTGAACATAATAGTGGTAGAATCTTTTAGATTATCCCTATTATTAGTCTTAGTGGTCATCTAAAACATTAATTTGTTTCTATTCCTCCAAACAATAACTATTTTATTGATTTGTGTTTGTGAAATGTTCATACCTTTCAGGAAGGGATAATTTTCTATATCATATCAAACTTATTTTTATATTTATATTAGTATTTACTACTTAATATATGATTCATTAGATTCTAAAAATTTCATTATAAATTTAAATATTCAACACTTTATTAATATTGAAATTTTTTAATAGAATATTTTTAAAAACAAAGGGTGGAGTCTATGGAGTAACTATTCATTACACAGTTGATTTGGATAGTTTATATACCATTTATTTTAGGTATTAGAGAATATATTATTCAAATGTTTCATTATAGGACTATACTCCTAAAATTTATTATTTTTAGGTGGTTTTCAGACACATCAAAATTATGAAACTAAGATTATGAATTCCAAAACATACGGTAATGGTGGAAATGAACAATAATTTTTATTTGATTATTTTTTATTCGAATCCATATAATTTTACCTCACATTTTAAAATAATATATAATTATTTTATAATGTTGGTTATTCTTCATGAATATTAATATTTTCTTTTTTGTGCATTTTTTTCAAAAAAATTATTTTAATTCATTAGTTGTTATACCATTAAAATATCTTAAAGATGACTGGTCAACAATTTCTTAGTGGCATGGGGTGAGACTATTATAAGATGTGTCCATGATAAAAAAATTTAGTACATTCATGTTTTGAAAAATACTTAGTCACTATGTAAATCAATAAATAAATTCATGGAACAAAACACTCTCATAATGGATAAATCTAGATATTTTTCCTAATTTCATTTGTCAATATCCATTGATAGAATTTAAAAAAAACACTCAATAGTTGGTAATATATATCAATGATCTCATTATAAATTTTTTAGAAAACAAAATTCATTTTACATTTAAAAAATTGAAAATTTTCAATTTCAATTCCTCCACCACTCATTTCTATATGAATTAGTTATAAAACTACACTATAGAAGTCCAAAAATAAAGTCAAGAGAGTTTTTATTTTCTAATGAACTCTAGGAGAGATTGCATAATGGGACTATTTGAGCTCATAATTTAAGTACAACAGGGATTTACATATACAAAATTAATTACTATAAATCAATCTCTGGGATCTCTCTTTGTATGATTTTGTCCATCAACTCATTCTTAGGTGAAGGTGGATTAATTGTCTTATTTTTTTTATTTATAGCCTCCCTATAATCATCCATGTTGGTTTTATTTTTCTTTTTAATATCACTTCGATGACAATGAATTTCAATATTGATGGACTATAATATTTTACTTTTTGAACTAGTTGTCTTGAACACAACATATTTATATATTTTTTAGATTTTTGTGAAAAAAATTGTTTCTTTATCATTGATTTTTTTATATATTTTATATATTGGTCACACATTCCTACCCTATAAAAGAAAGAAAATTGATCCTTTCAATGTAATCCATAAATTATTAATTTTTTATTTCGAACGTGTATATGTGGTGAACGATTGTTGAACCATAAATGAGGTTTGAAATGATTGTAGGTGACCTTGTGAACAAAAAAACACTAAAGAAAATTCATCAACAATCCTTGATAGAAATAAAATGAAATGAAATTGTTAGTGTGAATGAAATTATATATAATATGGTGAGAATATTGAGAGAACAATAAATCACATAGAAATAAGGGAATAGTAAATAAATGAGTTATGGAAATTTTATTTTCTGGAATAAAAATATTATTTTTCATTAATTCACATAGAAAATTCATTAGAACTGAGATGAATGGGGATAACCATCATTCTAAGTTGGTCAACCTGCGAGTAGATGAATCCTACGAACTTTTAACTACATAAATCTCTCAATTCCCAAAAGGATAAAATAAATTTTCACCAGAATCAATATTTAACATGATGGTAGTGTTTTACACTCACCAGTTGACTACATTATATTGATCTTCATATGGTTATGTATTTTTAAATTCAATTAAACTGAGAATGGTTTTCAAAGGGTCTTGAATTTTTGGAAAATTAATCTTCTTAAGATTTGATGATGATATAAACATACAATTCCTGAAGGTATGAATGATGTAATAAATGTTACCATCAAAATATTATTCCACGAAGATGTTTTCACTGATGATTAAATTTTATTCAAATAGATTTAATTAATTCATTACAATCAAATTAGTATAGAGCAGATAAATAGGAAGATATATGTCTAATCTATAAAATATATTCCACTTCATAAGATCTAGTAATAACACACTCCCACCTGTTACTCATTCGATCACATCCATTCATCTTGGACACGTCAATTTGTGTCAATAGTGAATGCTCCACCCACACATTCTCTCTCCTAGAAATCTTATTGACCACCCATTCACATTTTTATTGTTATTCATAAAAATAACACATTACAATGCCAAGATTGAAGCTTAGATTAGGCTTCTCCAGACTCATCTACCCTATCCTCCATGTGAGGCATCTATATTTTCTCATTATCCCTTTTTTACACAAGAAAACAAGAATATTGAATGATCTTATTTCATGTGGGAGAATTTATATCTCATGTGTTCAATATCCTCAGCTCATTCAGAAAACTACAGAAGCATCCTTATCATTCCCACAGCTTCGAGCAGAACTCCCTCATTTCCTTGTAGTTGATTTGAGATTTAGAATTTCGGACTCATACAATATAAATTTATGTATGTGGTGACATTATATGGATTTGGACATAAATAGTTCACCTTTCGATAGCAGTAATGTCACCCTTATGTGATCCCACTCTCATATTGATATAGAATTGGATATACCCAAAAGGGTGTCTTTAACCACACAATAGAACCTTTACACCGATTATAAAACATTGGGATAACTGTTAATATGTTCCTAAAACATAACGATTTTAATACTAACGAAAATATATATTCTAATGTTAAATCATACACAAGAAAAAAAATATTCCAATAACTACATGTTAGTGAAAACATTGAATAATGAATGAATTGAATCCAGAAACATGATGATTACATTTTCAATTAAGTTTCACAAAAACAAAAATTTTACCAATTTCTAGAACAAAATTCAATTAATTAAATTTTCAAAATAGATTCACTAATAGTTAGCAATTTTACATTCAATGTACAATTTAAGTATTTAAATTTAAAATAATTCTTAAAAAAGTATTTGAAAAATGCATTCAATAAAGGGAAAATCATCCCCTAGGTCACATAAACCATTTTTTGTAAATTTATTCTTCATATCACCACTATCTTAAAATCAGTAATTCTATGATCCTAGGAAATCCATGTTATCTATGTCCAAATGATTTGACAAATTTCTCAGACATTCAAAAGCTATAAATTTAGAAAGAAAATAAATTGTATTCTGGATACCTCCATCCATTTATAGATAACTCACACTATATTCTATAAACATAAATATTACATGGAATTTCATTTTAATATGATTCATCTGATAATAAAATAAAAAATTCTTGTCAAAGTAAATCATTATATAGAGTTCATAGTATAGCATGTCAAACTCTTACTTACATCTGATTTTCTCTAGAATATCCTTCAACTACACCAACTCTATATTTTCTTCCATTAACATTACATACTCATTTATTGTGGCTGATAGTAAAACTAATAATTTCAATTGTGACATTTAACTCATGGAAGTGCCTCTAAAATTAATAATGATGTTTTTTGTGTTATTAGATTAATCAGGGTCATTGAAAAAATATACATCTGTAGACCCTTATAAGGGACTATTCAATCCAAAAAAGAATGAAAAATCAAATAGACCCTTGAGATAATATATAATCTATTGGATAGTCTCACAATGATCCTTTAAAATATTTATTTTTAATATTCTAACAATAATTACTTATTGGTAAATTTCAACACTTGTATACAATGTGGGTTACATCTACCATCAAATACCTCATTCCAAAAGAAACATCACCATGAAGTCATCCTCCTTGTCCAAATTTTTCATCTTATACAGAAAATGTTTGAAGCATATAATAAGGGGGAACTCACAGGAATTTACTCAATCATATTGAATCACTACAGAAACATCTATACATACTCTGATTGAGGAAGGAATGGTGTTCCAATACTAAATCTGCTTCTATTCCTCATCCCTTACATCTTCATAATGAAACCAATGTTTTTTATCTAGATTCATCTACACAACTCACACTTCAGTTTTATCAAACATTCAATAATATGTCCATCCAATAGTAGGTTACGAATACAGAGAATAACTATGATTAATATTTCATCATCCTACAATATATGGTAACAGTAATTGTACACATATCATTATGATGTCCTCAAACATCTGATTCAACTACATTGATGCATTCTTAAGCCCATATATACTTCAATTGGCCATTCACACTGGGACATTTAACCATTCAAATAAAAAATATTTTTGTTTCATCTTGTATAATTCTTCATCAAAATCTTCTTGAGGGAATATGCTATAGAAATCAAGTAGTTCATGATTAAAAACTTAGCTGAAAACAAGGATGTGAAAAATCATAATGGTTTTTTGTTTCAAAAAACATGATAAAATAATGTCACAATCCTCTCCTTATGATTTATGTAACCCCACCACAACTAATCACACCTTGTATCAGACTCTTCCTTTAACATCATTCATTAGATAATAATGGCACTTTTTTTAGTGACCAAGTTTCGTTTAAAATATGTGTAATCATTCAAATATTATAAATAGACATGAAATCCAAATATTCCTTCTTTGTCAACTCCCATTGTAATGAGTCACTTTTACTTCTCATCATATCTAATTTCTTGGGTTCCCCACCATGTTTGAGAATTATAAAGTGAATATTGGGAATCAAACCTCTGCATTTTCCTCTTAACCATGATCGATTGGCTCAACTTTAGCGGTTCTAAACCATCTAAACGTCAAACATCAGAAATTGTTACCAAATATTCCATTATAATAAATCACTCGAATAATAACGATCTTGGTTTTTCTAAAATCTGATCAGTATCCCAAATTTTGGAACTATATTTCACCTCTCAAACTCCCCATTCGAGACATTCTAAATAATCCAGCACCAACTGCACTCTACTCAAGTCAAACTTATCTGTTTTCTACCAGTTTCTCCTTCCTCGGAAATTAATTTTCTAGGTTATAATGTTTCTAAAGGATCCTGGTATTAACTATGAGGTTATGAACATTGATAATCCTCAACTGATAGTTATTCTAGATTCTCATGCCATGTTTGCATTATTTTTGCCTATAAGAAAGATTGTCTGGTAAATAACTTATAACTTCCTCTTTTCATTTTTATTATTAACGGAATTCAATATACATTAAAAACACTCAGGTAAGAAAATTTATACTTCTAGTTATACCATAGTTCATCTAGAAGTTGTTGTGATAATTGTTTAAAAGAAACTTAATTCACAAGATGATCCACAACGTTAACCACTTTGTAAAAAAATCAATTTGGGAAACAAAAACCTAACCTCCTGTTCCTAACTATCTCATCTAGTGTACAATTTATTAGATCCCCAAAAACACTCTTCTCAATTTTTTTATGAAATGGATTCTTCGTATAGATTCCATTGATCCAATAAAAGATTATTTTAACTCAATTCTCTAATACTCACCTATATTTTCAAAACTAAGTCATTTTAACTTCACCCTAATCTCATCATCCACCATGGATCTGTATCAAACAAAATTCTAGAAGACATAAAACATATGTTTAAGGAAAAACATCCACACTTTATACATATAATAAAAAATTGAAGGAAATGTAATACAATACACCCCAAGACACTGAACTAATATTGACCCCCATTTGTATATATGAGGCATCTTAAGATTATAATTCCAAGGGTTCCTTCTATCAAAATTGAATGAAACCATACACTACATTACTTTGATGCAACCCTCATGTGTGCCAAACTCTATGTGATCGTTAATTATAAATCCAATCATAACCAAGGTCCATATACATTTCCCACCAATGTTACAATCTTGGTAATACCAAAACATTACTAATATAGAAGATGTTTTTTGGAATTTATAGCTCATTAATACATGTTACCTTTAAGAACAACATCTTGGAACAACATTTTATCTTCTTCACCGTGGTACAACACTATAGAACATAATGTGATCTTCCACACACTATCTACAAACACAGTGAAAATCCCTAATTTATCAATTATACAAACAGTATATGGTTATTTTATAGTATAGAGATGTATCAAATGAAATTAAATGGTAGAAAACATTTTTTTTATTCACATGCTCACATATACTTTTCCCACAACCTCAGGAAACTATATATCAATTAGGTAAAAGATTATAAGGCTTTCAGATACATAATTATATATTCATCAACTATCATTGGTTGAGTTGTATGAATCAACAATGTCAATCCTCCATGGAACCAACGAACACATTAATCTTAGATTCAACGTTACAACATCCCATTTAACTCTATGTTTTTTGGATGACATGAAGGAAAACATTTCAGAGTCTAAAACACACTCATGTAAATAATTTTGTAGACGTACCTTCTTTATACAGTTCACACATGAGGAGTCACCAAGGTAAGCACACTTCCAATAAATTTTTCTCATTTGTTTCCTCTCCATTTAAAATGAAATATTTAATAATAAAATCCCATATATTTCATTAAATTGAAAACACTTTCAAAATTTGATGAGAAATCATTCCTTAATATTTTTTTTAAGACTACATCATAAATACAATATATTATCATGTAATTATTTCTTATATAGTTTCTCACAATGGTCACCATCATATCTCATGATTCGGAAATTGATGACAGAAGAGTTAGTGATTATAATACTTGAAGAAACATCACTCAAATGGGATTCAAACAACTCTCGATCACATTAAATTCTATCATATTTTTGAAAATGGACCATACCTCTCATATTGTCATGAAATAAAGTATACACAACATAAATAAATTATTCATTATAGAGGAATTATTATATATGTTTTTAGGCTTGGTCATAAACTTTTTAGTTATTAGAGAATCACTAATATTGATGGTAATGTAACAGGACAATATAATCACAGGAACTCTGAGTGAATTCATTCTAAGCCTTTCCTATTCCTTTTTTTCCATTTATCATGGATTCTCCCTAGCCAATGGAAGTTCAATTTCTTCTAGAACAAGTATCCTTGTACCAATATCATTTAAAATCCTATGTCCATTACATCATAATTTACCACCCTCACCTTTTCCTCTTCCAATGTAATAATATGAATATAAAAAACTCTCTTTAAATTCAAAAAAGGTAAAAAGAAAGTGAAAAATTAGTTCTAGATATTACTATCTTATATTACCTCGTGGATATAAACTAGTATTTGATGGAATATTTTGCAACATATGAATTTATAAAAAATAATATGATCATTGTTACATTAATGCAGAACATGGATATTGATGTTTGGGAGAAACAGAGGGAAACTGGAATATCTATTTGGAGTCAAAAATCCTTATAACACATCCATGAACCCTAAATAAATTCCCTTAGAAACTTAGAGGAGACACTCACAACAAACAGGCCAATAAGAACTTTAAATGAGGAGAACTGATGGATAAAAAGGAACATAAGGAATTAAATGGGTTTAGACAAAGTCTTAATCAAGGGGAAATAATATATACACTAGATAGGTAAACAACAGAGAATAAAATGGAATAACAAATCCAATTATAATCCTAAGATATGATTTTTTCTTGAGTAATTTAATCTAATAACTCACAAACCATAAAAGTATGAATAGACTCATATCTATATATATAATCTATATTATATTAATCCTAGTTTCACTTCTAAATTATCTTCATTGTGTGAATTAATCATTGATATGATATTCACGGTCATCGAATTAGTCCGTCAAGGGTAATCACCACCTCAACTGGAGAACCCAATAAACAATGTATGATTCTAGAGAGACAATTGAATTCATTTACACATCCTCAAAATTAGCACCCGCATGTACTAGTTTCTAGAAGAACATAGCCTACATTCTTTTAATTATAATTATCCATCAACTGAACCACTAACACAACCACTATTTTTTGAGAACCATGATCTATGAATTTTTTCCAGATTATCTAGTGAAAGTATGAATCATCATTTTTTACTCATTACTAATGTATTAAACACTTATCTAGATAATGGATTCTCACCACAAGACAAATAAAACTTAGGTGGGTTATATTAAGTTTAGTTGATTCCACTAGAGTTTCAATGCAGCATCTTGACCTCCATTTAGGGGGGGGGGTTGGTAAATTTAACGGTTTCTCTTTTAAACCCCCATCAGGTTCTCATCCTTCCATATTTTATTTATGAAATTCCTGAGAAAGTAGGTACATCTTTTAAGGTGTATTATTCACCTATTAGTCTCTCTTTTCCTTACCCCTTCATATGCACTTATTTAAAGTTATTACATCTAAGGATTTAAATATAATTTTACTAGAGTATCGTGAAATCACATTGATATGATGGGGATTGCTTATAAATATATTAGATGAGGCTAGGTGAGGACAATCTCATATGTTTGTATGGTTTTGTGTGATGTAAGACACTGATTGATTTTATCTTTGAATTTAAAATAATATTTATGGATTTAATAGATAAAATGAGAAGATGTATTTGGTAATTTTCTCATCATGTGTTTGAAAACATGATGTAAGTGGATCACACATTGTTTTTCATGATTTTAGTGGAAACTTGTTCTCTTGTGAGTTTTTCCTTGGTTATTCATTAATATAAAATAAGGAATTAGTTATGGAAATTGATTATAGAGTGTTTATAATCTATTATATATTACGTGGAATGAGATAGGGTCTCTTGGATGATGTTGGTGATTTATTTTGACTCAATAAATAATGGAGGATAAATGGCTTAATGGGTTAACACCATGTTGGGTTAGGAAATCCCAATGACTTCAATTTTGGATGTATGAGTTCCAGGTATATTGTTCTATTTAGGTATTGTTATACATTCTAGAATGTTATCATATAAAACAAAATTTAGGTTCATATTTTACAATGTGTAAATTTTTTAGGTTCAATGTCATGAGTGGTTATCCAGATATTGCATTTCAACTACATGATCATTGATTACCATGTGATTAAACAAAATATGTATGGGAATGTCAAGTGGAAATATGTCTGGGGTATTATTTATAATATTATGGAAAAAATGATCTTTATAGGTGCCATATAGAATTACATTATACTGGAACGATCATGAATGTGAAAGCTAGCTTAGTCGTTATCCATGGTGGAACAAAAAATAGATAATGGGGGTGTGTGTGTGGATAACCAATCTTATTTAAACTGAATTATTGAGTGGGATAAAATGAAAAAATTGTAGGAAATCTTGTATGAATATTTATATAAATTCATTATTCTATTTTTTGTGTTATAAAATGTGTTTGGGTATGTGATGAGTAATCTAGATTGACTTTTTATAAGATGCTATTATTGGTGGATATGTTGGATGTATTTCCAACCGAGACCATTCCAGTGGTTTAGTTTTGTGTAATTTCAACAGAAACTACTCTTATAATGGGGGGTGGGTGTACTATCAAAAATCTAATATCTGGTATGTAGTTTTGTGTAATTAAAAACAAGAGTGTTTGGATAATGTGGGTTTGGTGTACAACTAACCATCATCATGTCTTTTTTATTAGTTAAATGAAATTATAAAGGCGACCATTGATGTAAATTGAGTTCGATGTATTTACAAACCTAGGTTTATGTTATTTTGGTTGGGTGTAATGATTACTAATATTTGTATAGAATGATGTTTCATTTCCCCCCAACGATTTTGGTATTTATATATAGGTTGACATTAATTCCAACCATGATTCTGTTTGATATCACAGTTGGGTGTAATAACAACCATTTTTATTAAAATTATTTTCATTGGGATAATGTAAATTATTTTCTTAATGTATTAAAGGATTTGATTATTTACCACACTCCTTTTTTATGGTTTTTATGTTGTTTTTATTTTAAATTGACACCCTTTTTTCCTTGAAGTGGAATTAAGGGAATAGATTATGTTGACCATAGAAATATTTAATGATATATTTTTACTCAACACTGACACTAGATGGAGTAGGTATGGTCAATCAAGGTGGAGGATTTAGAAGATGGGGATATGATAGATTATCGATTACTAATTTTATTAATATTATGTCACATTAGTATGAAATTATGTATTATTAAATTGATTAGAGTCACCGTTGGAGGTGGCCAACTGAATTATACTCACACCTTTCATGGGAATGCCAGGGTGTATGCATACTTTATGATCTTTGATTCTAGTAAGGGAAAGAGAACTATAGTTGACAGTTAATATGGACAAATGTATAGAGTAAATGAGAGATCTATGGGGACTCAGATGTAGTTTCTGGTGTTATTTCTTCTTTATTTTGACTAATTATGGTACCCATGTTTATGATCCACCTAGGAGGAAGTACGTATTTTTTATATACAATTGTATGTAATTATTTTTGTTAATTTTCATATAAAATGCGATATTTTATTTATTTATGGTTGTAATTTATCTATAATGTCCATATAATGTTGTGATATTACGATGTTCTTTTATTATTATTTATTCTACTATAATTTAAAGTTATATTATATAGAGAATATAGTCTCACAATGTTTCCCACATACCCTCACTACAAGTTTGATGCCTTTAACATGTGGTTTGGCATGAATTATGTTATATGAGTCACCCATCATGATATTTTCTGGGAACCGCGTCATGAAGACACAACTTGTTACTATTATAAAAAATATTTTTAATGAGTGACTTTATTTTCCCATTTATATATAAAATATTTTTATTTATCAAAACCTATTTGGATTGTTCTAAAATTCATGGATTTTTTCAAATGAGAAAAGTATATATGTGGTGATTATAATGTGGATATACTATCTTAGGGTTCATATTAGATGGGATTTAGGTTTGGGGTTATAAATAATGATTCACCTTCATCTATAGTTTGGTTGAGTTATGGTTTAATAAGATATAGATGTTAACTATAGAAGATAGAATTGGGTTCATGTGTATATATTGAGTGAATAGGTAAGAAAAAGCATTTAATCATTGGATTAAAAAATTATTTTTTTAAATATACCATGGTCCGATAATTTCATTAATTCTTATTAAAAGAATATATTGATTATATGTAAATCATATTTTATTTTGATAGTTTATTTAAATCAAGTATTTAAAAAAATATTATTTGAATGGATGTATTAAGTAAATTGATATTAATTTATTGTATTATAATGTTATATTAATATATTATATGGAAAACCCTATCGGTAGGGAGTAATTATGTTGAAAATTATTTATGTGATAGTTTGATTTAGACTTATTTAAAACTTGGAAAATCTAATTCTTATTATTCAATTATGAATTTAAAAAGGATCTAATTTTTAAATCTAACTATAGTTGTGTTTTAGATAATTAATATAATAATGACATTCTAGTGATGTGAAGCTATATGGTTGGTAGAATTTTAGCAATCCATTTATTATTATTAATAAATATATTTTATTAATAATTTAAAATGAAGGAAAAATATTTTTTAACTGTCTGGTATGATCATGATTAGGTTCATGGTTGGTACATAATGCACTTTAATTTTGAGAGTTTGAAAAATTAATATAATATAATATGTTATTTTTATGTATATGTTTTGATAATCATGTATAATAACCAATACTAATAAAACACCATTATGATTTTTTTAATCTTTCCAGATCGAGTATAATTATTATTTGGAATATGTAATTATATTATAAAATATTATCTATGTATTTAATTTTTGTTTTGTGGATTTTAGTTTTACAAGAGTTTTTTCTTAAAAATGAATTTCTATTTTAATATATGAGTATTATTATTATTATTAATGTACGTTGGTTAAATAAAGTCGATAAACCCCGTGTTTCTCCCCCTCCATGTATGAATAACCCCATTCCCCAGGAGTCGTATCTCTAATCGTCTCTTTCTACATTAATTCATCTAAAGAAAGGTGATAGGATATTAGTTTGTCAATTTTCCTTTTCCCATTATTTATGAATTTCTTATTCCTTCTTCATTTATTGAGGATGGTATATTGTTCTTTTCATATAGGTATTTAGATTTTAATTTTATCCAATTCAGGTTAAATCCTTCATTTATCACGTGGATTTAGACATAAATGAGTATATGGGGGTAACATGAGGTGATTACTTTCCACTATATCATTGAAAATCTCTTTGCACCATGTTGGTCAGTTTTCTTCACATTAGGGTTTAGAAATTGATAAATTAGTATTTTATGATTGGTAATGTATTATTTATGAATTTATAATCCTTTTTTAGTATTTTATTCACTATGGTTCATGATAAACGTTTCCCAAAATATAGATAGTTTTTGCGAATCAATGTATTTTCAATATGGGCATGATGAACCAATAATTGTTTTCATGACATGATTCCAATACATCCCCTCTAAGGCTAGTAGTGAAGAAAATAAGGACTCTCTAAGCCTGGATTTTAAAGGATTGATGTTTTAAATTATATCCTAGGGTACATAACATGCAATATGTTTGGAATTTCCCTCTTTAATACAATGAAATAAGAAAGAATTCCATTAAAATCTAGACTTCACATATCAAATAAACTTTAAACCACAATAATGATGAAATAGAAATACATTTACTATCATAGGAATCGATGAAAACAAAACATATTAAATTGAAAATACCAGTTAAAAAAGATCATACTAAAATAAATACACATCCAATGTCTATCGATAACCACATTATATGCTAGCGTGGTATATCTTATTTTCTAAATTCATACTAAAAATATATAAAAACAATATATACAAACAGGGATGAGCATACAAGTTCAATTATTATCTTCCTTAATATAAACATTGATGTATCTGTAGAATATTCATAATAAATTTTTAGTGAATAAATCATGAAATTGACTCATCCAATATCATATGAAACCTATAACATATCTATCCATCTTGAGTTTTTTCCACCCACTTAAGAATAAAATATTTTTAACCGACAGACACTTTTTTTCTAACGGGTCATATAAGATATTTAAATTTTTTCAATTGGACAAACTATAAAGACACACTTTGTGCCTTTGGGTGCTACTTTTTTGTCTGATAAGGATTTAATAAAATCATCTCAAATATATAAATTTGATTGTGATAAATAATGTTTCATTCCACTCGATAACTCAAAGCCTTTCTTTTTACTGCATTAGATTGCACTCAGTTTAGTGTGTTTAAAAAAAATTATATTCATATCCTCAAATGTATAATGGGAGATCTATATTCCTTATCATTTACCATAAAATTTTGAAAAATGTATAGTTCCTCTATTCACTAACACTATTCCACTGTATTGTGTCATATTGAGTGAGCTGTGATAAAGTACCAAACTAACATAGAATATTAATAAATGATTGGTTAATATATTCCCCACCATGATTATAATGAAACTGATTTATCTTATTTTCATGTTTATTATATTATTTATTCATGAATTCTTTGAATTTCTCAATGTACACAATCATAAACCACATCAAGTAGACATAACCCAATCTACTCAAGTCAGTAGTAAAATTTACATGTATGATTAACCACTTCTAGATTCTATGGTAAATGTTCCCCACAAATAAGTGTCTACCTATCCTAGAATCTCTCCATACCTTTAAATATGTCCACCGAATAATGGTTTGGTCCTTTTTTTGTAAATAAGTTTGACATCCTTTACGTAGTTTTAGCTCAAAAGAGTCTAAATATACATATTGATAGAGATTATTCAAGCTCTTCTAGCTTACATGACTATGATGGTGATGTCATAGAATGGTGTTATATGAGTCATGAGAACAATATTCCATATCAATTTCCAATAACTAGTTTTATTAATTTAATATATATATATATATCGCTCTTTAAATTTTACATACCATAACATATGTTTTCCTTTAAAAAAAACATATATTTCCAAATATGAAAATAAAGCAGTTTTTTCTAGGTGGGAAGTAGAAATTATTCTCATAGTTATAGTCAATACATAATATCAATTTCTTAAAACAAATATCATTATTTTTGGAAATGAATGGTTGTAGTCTCTAATGGAGTAATAATCCTTCCTCATACTATTGGAATCTCAGAAATCAACCTATCCTATAGAAATAGTTAGGACTATACATGGTTCATACATTTGGTTAAAAATGTGACCTCCAATAGTTGTTTCAGACACCCAATGAATATATATTTAATGATTAAACTTGATACTGAACACCCCTTTTCCTTCCCCTTTCATCTATGTTCTATTACTCATCTAGTGTATTTCTATTCCATATGAAAAACATTAAGTATTCTATTCCATTCCCTTCCCCTAGATATTACTCTCCATGGAAGGATGGTTATTTGTATCTTTAATCATTTTATGAGTTTTGGGGCCACTTTTCCTCATTCTTAATTTTCTTATTTTCCATAAGGTATGCATGTTTTTCATTCCACATGTCCTGGTAAATTTGGATAATCAGAGGAAGAAATTTTGAAAGGCTCTTCTTATTATTCGTCATGTTATAATTAACAATGAAAATAGATAAGTAATTTTGTAGTGAGGAAAGTATGAGATATATGTGAAAATAATTCGAGAATTTAATCCCAATCATTTATAAGAGTTCAACGTATCATGTAATATTGACTCCATGAGGCATTTCTGGCATCGACTCTCAAATATTGATTGTATAAAAAATGGATATCTCATAACTATCTTGTCTCACCTTCTATTGATAGATATCTCTAAGTGGATACACCATGTTATGTTAAACAATGTCCCCATATTTCTTTAGAAGATCAATGATCATGGATAATTTCATGAAACACTAATCATTTATTTATTCATTCAAACATTTGTCTTGTAGAAACTAATCTTACATTCTAGTATCATGGTCATTTTCTACAGGAATAGGGTTTCCGAGAACATATTATTATATTTTAATGGGATAGAATAACACATATGATACTTTTCCATTCATGTAAATTAGTTCCTGAGATAATTTTATCCTTATTATGTATAGATTGTGGTTATATGATTGAAATCATTTTTAATTTATATTCTAGAAATAATAATAGAACAAATTATTTTCTATACCTAACAATATGATAAATAAACTACTATTATATTTATTAATGTGACGAACCGGATTTCCATGGGCCATTAAATTGTGAAAATCCAGAGCATGGGGTGTTCTTGTGGGTTGCATTATATTTTTTCTAGAGTTTTCCAAAAAATACTGTTTCACCAAATGGTTTCACAAATACAGTGGCACAATGACGCTAGCACATCGTGACAGTGGAACCATTGTGGTGGCACACCAAAACAGAGGCACCATAACAGTGGCACACTAAAATGGTGGAACACGAAAATGGTGTCACCTTGATGGTGGCACACCGAAATGGTGTCACCCTAATAGACGCGCATAGAAATAGTGGCCCTGTTTTGGAGGCACACCAAAACAGTGGCATCGTAACAGAGGCACACCTAAATTGTGGCCCCTTTATTGTGGCACACTGAAACGAGGTCACCGAGATATTGGCACCCTGAAATGGTGGCACTGTAATGTTGGAACTGTAATAGTGTCATAACGATATACTTTCACACCAAAATATTGGCACACAAAATGGTGGATCACCAATTACAAAATTTCTATTTTTTCCCTATTTTTTCAATTTCCCACCTCTTATGTCTTTCTGGATGTAAACCGAGTTCAAAGATGTATTTTATCATTTTACGGTCATTTAATTTGATATTATGAATATATTTTATATCCTAATGCTCTTGGGAGATTGAGATATTCATAATGCGTGATCATGACCACGATCCTACATTAACAAATTTTGAAATGTTTTTCATTTTGTTGATATAAGATATGAATATTTCTAAAGTGTATGTACTCTAATCCTTTTTTACATGGAGAACCTAGAGATCCCCCTCACTATGGAGTCATTTTTTAGGCCCATTCCATTGATCATGATCTGTTGGAGTCCTTCCTGCTACTCATGTGGCTCCCTATTTTGGCTCAAAGAGGAGTTTTGGTCGCATTTTACTTCATGTATGGATTAATCAACCTCTTCTTGTTAGTGTGTCATATGGGGTGAGTGTAGTAATTTTTTTTCATAAAGAATAGTTGAATACATTTCCTTAATATGTATAAATGAGGAATACAGAATATGATGATCAATATATAACATGGATAAATGAAATAACAAAAGGGAATTGATGAAGTTAAGTATGTTTTTTAACTGTTATCCGTTAATATTGTTTTAAATTGTATGGGTTTTAAGGCCTTATAAAAATTATTGTATTTGGTGGTGTTTTATTTCACACCATTGGTTTTTTTAGTGATTCTTAGTTAAATGGGTGTAACATGAAATCTCCTTAATCAAGTATACATGGTTAAATAAATATATTCCCTAAAATCAAACTTGTTCTATGATAACCCATATTATTTTAGGTGGAATTAAAGAACCCCTATTACTAAGTCTGAATATGCATTGCTTATTGGTGTGTTTTATGTTGTGTTTGGGAGGGTTTGGTAATTATTTGGGGTTCTGTGAAGTTTTTTTGGAAACCATGTTGTGGGTATGGGGTGGATAGAGGGAATTAACTTATGTTTGGGGGATGGCCTGTCTATGTAGCAGGGATAATGAATGGTTGATTTTTGTTGATGTATTCATGTATGATGTGGTATAGAAGGAGTGATGTAATCTTATGATGATATATCGATTGATTTTATAATTGATTTATTTTTTCGTAGTGAATCTACCTTTGGATTATGTTTTTCAACTCGAACATGTTTGTGAAGTTGGGCTCTAATGTGGTTGTGTGTTGTTTGTGTAGTGGGATAGTGAAATTGTTTTCATGTTATGTTGGGTATGGTTATGGATTGTAGTTTCCCTAGGAATATTTTCGAATAAATTAATGTCATACCCTTAATTAATGAATGATATGTTGTTAAATGAAAGTAGTTAGGCTTTAGTTTTATTGTGGTTGTTTGGGTGGTTGTGCGTCTAGGGCTAGAAGAGAATGTGGTTCTGTATGTGATGATTATTTTTCTAAAACCCATAGCATGTGAAGAGTGTTTTTATACCTATATGTGTTAATTTTAGTTCCAAAATATTTCTATATTCACCCCATCTTATTTTAACACCATATGTTGAACACCCCCATTTCATGGGGGTGGGTGTCATTGCCAACTTCTCGATGGGAGGATGGAGGGATGGTTAATGGCTTTCTTCCTCGCACACTCTTCTATGTTCTTACCTCTCAAAAATATCTAGAATGTATGTAATGGGATGGGTTTTACCATATTCCTTGATCCTTCAATCATGTTTTATTATGGATGAGGGGACCAGGTGTTTCCAGTCTAGGATTGTTTTCCCAAGTGTCTTCAGGATTAAGCCTAGGTGTCTTCAGGCGGGAGGCATTTTTGTTGTAGTGGGTGTGTCTATGGGATATGTGTGTGTTGTTTTTGGCGCCCAGGGTTCTGTGGGAGGTATTTGGGTGTGGTTTGAGGCCCAGGCATGTGCAGGTAGGTAGTGGAAGTGGGAAAATATATTTTAAGAGTGGTTGAACCATGGAGTTAGCTGTTAGGAATGAGCAACTAACCAATGTGAAATTGTTTTGGGGTGACCAAATGTTGACGTGATTATACTACTACATTACATGACATGTGTTATTTAGTGAGGGTGCCTTTGTGAGGTGGTATTGGGTAGTACTATTTGGTAGATTCATTGAGTTTCTACCCTTCTCTCATAGGGGAATTTGTATGTTACCCCACTTGTGCAAGAGTGGATTGATTTCTCCTACTAGGTATTCAAGTATACTCACCCTGTGCTTCTAAAACTATTTTCATGTTCCCTCAAGGACTTATAGGACCTTGATAGACATTAGTATCTTGGAAAACATGATTATTGTTGTGCTGATACTAAATAATTTCATTTAGTGCCTTGATTTGATTTTTTTTTGTAGGTTTGTGGTAGTTTATGAATAAATCATGTATGGGTTGGATTTTGGTTTACCATATATAAAAGTTTATTGTGGTTCAGAAGTGTTACCATCATATATCCTGATCTTTTTTTCCTTAAAATGGGTAATGCCTTCCATTTTGTGTGATATTCCATACCCTTGTTGCTAGTCGGCACTTCAGGGCTTATAAAAGAGGGACTCTATTATCATTATATCTCTATCATCTTTAATAACAAAAGACATTGCACTTTTTGGCCCCATCCCTCATCATGAAGAATGTTGTTTGTGACATAATGATATCAGAGGTGATGTTTGAGAGATATGATAGAGTTAAAAGTTAACCACATTGAGGATTGTATGGGATGGTAGGGAAATTTTATTAGGCAATCCTGAAGCATGAAATAGTCTAGGGAAGAGTATCTAGGACATTGGATTTTAGTGTCCCCATGATCTGATTCAAGTACTTTGGGCCTACTGATAGACCATGTTAGACTACGATGATTACCGGGTAGAGACCCTATGAAAGATACATGCATCATAATGAACTTGTTCTTGTGTTCCTTGGGAGTTATAAGAATATATTTTAAATAAAGTTTATAAATAAACCATAAGATAATATTTCATAATATCGGGGCTTATGATTTCCTTATTTACCTTTTTTGATATGGCACACATACATTTCCTAGGTGTGGTATGAGAAGATGTGGCTCAGAAGGCTAACATGGTTGATTAGTGGAGGGCCAATCGAGAGGAGTAAGATGACATGTGGAAAAATACCCTTGGTAAATTCTAGAAAAAGAACGTAGGGATGTACGAAGGAAGTGTTTCAAATGTGGAGATGGTGGGTTTTCATGATAAGATTAAAATAACATTTACATTGATCTTTTCTCCAATGGAGTAACGGGTTCCTCTAGAAGATATCCATATGTGTGGAGAGGTGTGCTAGTGGTGGATGATTTACCTTTTGGAGAGGAAGGAGACTGATGTCTCATGGGATGAATTTCATAAGGAGTTTCAGGAAGAGTTAAATTCCTCGATGATGAAGGTTAAGAAGACACAAGAGATACTCTCCATATATAATGGGAGTCAGTTAGTGAGGGAGTTTTTATCATGTTCAATGATCTATTATACTATTATCCAAATCACTATCCAGATGAGGAGTCACAAGAAAGTTTCTTGGAGGAGGCACACTGACCTTCTCATCAGTATTCTTTCACTCCCATTACACTAAAGGCATTCTTAGATGTTCAAAAGAATGCCAAATTAGTGTAGAGGATTCTCTAATAGATATGTGTTCCATGATAGGGGAGACAACCATGTTCGTTTAATGGGAAGGCAGTACGCAGTAGGTCTTCGATGGAAAGGCCTTCCATGTTTCACCCGGTGGGAAGTATGCATCATCCATTATAGTCTTGATGTCTTAGTCCTTTCCATTTCCCCATGGTCCCATGACCAAGGTTCATTGTATGTGGAAGATTTTGACATCTATAGATCCCATAACCAGTTCCATCATCATTTTATGGGGGTGGGATTGTTCAATGCCCACTTCAGTAGAATTAGTTTCTATTCAGACCTTTCCCATAGCAAGGGAAGTGGGATCCTTCCCCACTGAGGGTAGATGTTTATAGATGAGGCCATCCTTAGCGTTCTCCTCATGGACCTCAACTTGGGAATGAACAGGTAGGTTGTCGACAATAGGGGTAACTGTGCTAGGGATGGGCAGTTGCGCGCCGTTGAGGTAGATGTTCGAGTGTGGTGTGAGGTTGTTTGTGGTACGATCATTATGTTTAGTACCCTTCTGTGTTATTTGTTTTATTCTGGATTTTCACACTTCATTTCCCCCTTTCAATCTAGTTCATTGGGACTAGATGCAGAGAAACATTCTTTTCCCCTGGTGTTTTTCATACATGTTGGACGTCAGACTTGTCTATTTGTTGTTTTCCTAGGATGGAGACTGATGTTGGGACCTCACTAGTCCATTTGGTATATTCTTATACTACAGATTCAACCATATGATATCATCATTATTTTCTAATGGTTATTCTCTATTCATTCCATTATCAATTAATTCTGTATGAGAGTGGTGTTTTTGGATATGGATGGCCAACGTGTAACTTTGTTTGTCGAGCGCAGTCTGTAGGAGGGAATCTGTCATATGGAGCCTCTTATTTTTGTTTTAGGAAATTTGATAGAGGGGTCGACGGGTGTTAAGATGGTGGTGGTTCTGGGATTTTTCGTGGAGTTCCTATATTTTTTCCCTAAATAGGATGTGACTCTACCCCCTCGACATGACGATGAGTTTAGAGAAGATTGGAAACCTGTTTCCCATGCCATTTCGATTGCTCCCTATCAGATGACACCTTCTCAGTTGTGGGAGTTAAGGATTCAGATAACGACCTAATGAATAAGTGTTTTATCCGGATGAGTATGTTGTCATGTGGTGCTCCATTCTTATCCAGGAAGAAGGAAGACAGTGTCATGAGGGTATTCATAGACTAGCAGAGACTAAATTAGTTAACAATTATGAAATGTTACCCTCTCTCGAGAATAGATGATCTTTTAAACTATTTAAGGGGAGAAGGCGAGTTCTCTATGATCTATTTATGGTCTAGATGTCACTAATTAAGGGTGATGGAGGGTGACATCTTGAACACATCTTTTAGGTGAAATTTTGGGAACATTGAGTTATTTATCATGCCCATCCATGTTATAAATCCATCAGTCATGTTCATGGGTATCATGAACTCTATCTTTCGAAAGTTATTTGACTAGTTTTTAGTCTTGTTGATCGAAGACATTCTGATTTACACAATGTTAGAGGATGAGAACACTAATAACTTAAGATTTTCATTGAGTTTCTTTAGCACCACTATCTCTATGTGAATTTTTCCAAGTGATAATTATGTGATGCTTTCAGTATGGGCTTGGGATGCATGTTGATGCAGCGGTAGGGAGTGATCACTTATGGGTCTTGGAAATTACATCCACATGAACAAAACAATACCTCCCATGATCTGGATCATTCAGTGATCATATTAATGCTAATGTTATTGAAACATTACCATATCAGGGAGCTCTTTTTCATCTTCATGGATCACATAAGCTTGGGTAAAATCTTATAAAAATGAGACATGAATATAGGAATGTGAAGGTGGATGAAGTTTCTCTAGGACTAAAAATTTTAGATCTCTTAAACCTCAGGAAATGGGAATGTAGTGGCTGATTCCTTAAGCCGGAAGTCATAGAAGAAGGTAGTTAGGGAATCCCCGAATGATGGGATGGAAATGAAGGATTTGATCACATTGCATATGGACGAAAGAGTGGATGGAATTAGAAGATGACTATTTTAGATGATAGTTCTCTATTCCATGTTATAGGAGTTGGAGGAGTATTAGTGGGGAGACTTAGAGACTAAAGTGATGTGTGACGACACTATCCCAGGTGATTCTCTTAAGGGATGGTTATAGAATATTTAGAATCAGATTTTGTTCAACAAGAATCTATTTTTCATAGTTTAAATGTGTGAGGGAGTTCTCCGTGAGTTCCCTAGATCACCCATGGTGGTGCATCCATGAGTTTCTATGATTTGTCAAGTCTTGTGGGAAATGTTTTTCTGGCTCGAGGTGAAGTGGGAAGTGGAAGAGTTTGTGGAAAGGTGTAGAGACCCAAATCTTGACGTACATGGACAATAAATTACTTTTTCAGAATACTTAATACATAACAAAAAAACTAAAACTCAAGGATCGTAATAGTTTAGTGTCTTTGTAAACATGGAATATAAACTTCTAATTATATTGAATGATATTCAACAACTCCCATAACGATCTTCCCATTTTGGTTTCCTTACATAAAACCTTTCTTTATTTCCATGGGGAAAATAAAAAATAAAAAGGGTGAGCTCAAATTCTCAGTAAGGGAAAACATAGACAACATTAAACAATCCATAAACATTTGAAAGCAAAAAATTGAACATGAAATTTAAACATCAAAATCTTGAGCAAAGACATAAATTGTGGAAGTACGTAAGGATTATATCATAATGAAACATCAACCATGATAAAATATAATAGGAATAAAACATGTAATTGTTTAAACCATTCAGAACATGTTATCATTTCCATAGTAGCCAAGGCATTGCTGCCAAGACCATCTTAATGGACAAAGTCCCTTTCTGAATCGAGTTCACTCATCATTCGAGTCCTATATTACTGAACTAGTTTAACATTCCGTTCCAGCCTTGTCTATCTCATGAGATATAAATACTTACCCAATGCATTGGAGGGAGATATAGGTCCCACCCATCTCATAATTAAATCATTCTTACTTGTGCCACATAATAAACATAAAACATTCATCATAACCCAATGAATAAAATGGGTTTCATAATCATCATCCCATCATTACATAATCCATATAAAACGAATGGATATAATTTCATCATAAGAGAAGTAAAACAATGTAAATCATAGAGACATTATACTTGAAACATACACATATGATATAATTTCATATTAGATGGAAATGGTTTTGATAAAATACTTGAAATGAATTCTAGAGGAAAATATCCATTCTTCTTCAAAATCATTTTCTTTTCATAAAATTCCATGAAATTTTAAAAGAAAAGGGTTTTTTTGAAAATAATCATGAAATATTGTATATGAAGCTTAATGAAAATTAGTCATTATGAAACCATAAAAATCCGTTCACGCCGTATAAGTCAAAAATAACATTCTCCTTGTACTTTTGTAAGAAAATTCAAAAAGTACCTCGTATGGTAAACAAAAGAAAGATTCCATCCATACGATGTGGTAAAAGTAAGAAAAGGGTAAAAATGTATTAAACATAAATGGAAGGAAAGTAAACATTTTATGAAAAAATTTTGAGAGTATATGTACATGGATAATAAACATAACCCCCAGTAAATACTTACGAGTAAACAATCTCGGATAAGACAGAGATTAGAAAAGTTATCCATTATCTTAAGTCTGATATGCTTCATATGGATCTGAACCTCATGTATAATGAATTAAATAATGTCATTGACTTATTAAATAATCATATTAATTTCTATGATATCATATATGTTTCAATTATGAATTTATATTACCCGTACTTTTGTAAATTCCATTTTAAAGCAGTGTTTTGGGTAAAATCATTTCATTTATCGTATGTGTTTCGACTTTTCGTTCATGATATTATTACTTATATCCTGATTTAAATAATTCCAGAATGTAAAAAATGATTTATATAAAATATATATTCATCATATACATATATATTATAGATTGATAAAGGGAATGAAATACACCGTTTATAGTGACGGTAGGTCGTATGTACGCATGAATGTTGTTTTCGTTTCCTTATTGAATTGAATGAAACTAAATAGATGAAATAAATATATATATATACATAAATAAATTAGCATTATTATTTCATATATTTTATTATTATTCATTATATAATCTTTATGATCATTCATGTATGGTTCACATGGAGAATGGATCTCATCGCGTCGTGGAGACAGTAGTCCGTACGTACGCACGAGCGATGATATCGTTCCCATAATTATTGAATAGAATTGGAGTGGATGGTATAATATATCAGAATTAGTATGATGTTATAATGATCATATATAGTTATTATTTACACCATTATACCCATCCATGTAAGGTGTTGGTGGAAAAACAGATTACACCACGGCGTGGAGACAGTTTTATGTACGTACGCACGAGCGGTGATTTTGTTTTCTGTAGGATGGATAGAAGGTGAAATAGGGTTAATTCATATTTATAATAACATATAATTATATGAGGTATAAAAATTTTATTACTTAAAAATCAAACAATTAAAGAAGATGGAGTATGATAAGAATGGAACTTGAAGAAAACGTTAGAAGGTATTACCACTTTCTTGAAGTGCCTCCTTTAAACTTTCACTTAGGGCACTAGAGTTGGTCTTTTGAGAAGACAAGTACCTCTAGTAGGTTTCTAAGGAAGTGGGTAAGTGAAATGGGCAGGGGTTGGCCGATCATGAAGCCTCAAATTGGTGTGAGGAGGAGAGGGAGGAGGTTCCCTTTTATAAGGGATGAGAGGGGAACCTTTGGAAATATAAGAAATATTAGTTTATATTAAATCCAAACCCCACTTAAAAACTTAAAAAATGACTCATATCCAAATATTAGATGAGATAGGGTTGTAATCGCATCAACAAATAAAATTTATAAATGTTAGGAATTTATTTTAATCATTATCAACTTGATTTATCCTTATTTATCAATTAAATTTTAATTGTGGTAATAATATTCTAAATTTTAAATTATTATAAATAATTTCATATGTGTTGTAAATTTTCCATAATTTGACACTGTGTGACATTTTAGAACATATAATTTTAAATTTATAATTTTTAAATATTTTTTTGATTTTTAAACAATTTTATAATATGTTATTTTTATAAAATAAAAATAGTATCAATTTTGACACTATTCATTTATTTGATTTTAAATAACCAATATACAGAAGATATGTTCAAAAAAAAATTTAATAGATTCATAACATGTAATATTTATCTATAAAATTAGTGGAGAACCTTAAATAGATCATATAATATTTATTTTAATATTTTTAAAACCATTTATTTCATATTTCTCTTAATAAAATAATTTCAACATCACTATTATGTCACCTTTAATGGTAATTATTTAATCCCTAAAAATTCTGAATAAATTCATATGATGTAGATAATTTTATTTTATTTCTGGAGACTATTTATATCCGAAGATTCATGAAATTTATCACTAATCTAAAATTATTATACTTATAAGATTTAAGAAAGTGACATGTTGTCACTTTCTTTCGTTTTAAAAACAATTAAATTATTTTCATAGAAAAATGTCCATTAAATGAATATAATCTAACCCTTAGGTGATATGGGACGACTTTTAATCATCCAATATGATTTTGTCAGGTGTTAGGGTAATTTTATAATCTTATATTTACCCTTAATTACCCAATTTACCTTTAACTATGGTAAATAAAATTTACCGTAGTTACTATTCATAATGCCCAAAAATAAAATGTATCCTATTAAAAAAAAATTGGACCCACTGATTCCTAATATGGAATCCATTTTTTAAAATTCAAAACACATAAGTTGCAGTAATTAATTTAAAATTAATCCGGTTGTTAAGAAAATGGGTTTTAAAAGTTAAAACATTGCCAAAGATTGAAATTTTTACCTGTGAATTCAATATGAAATTAATGCTAATGAAATAACTTATATTAAATGGTAAAAATATATTCTATTTATACATTAAAACCATTTAATATTATAATTTAACTATATAAATTATTACGATGAAAAAAGATGTTTGTAATTAAAATATAGCGTGTTTTTACTATTCATTAAAATATGAAAGTTATCAGAAAAATATCTAAACTTTATCCAATTTAAATTATTATATCCTGATTCAAAATAAGAATTTTATTTTGAAAAATTGAACTTAGAAACATGTAAAAAAACTATATTTAATGTGGGTGCGCCATCAAAAGGCGGCAAAACTGCATTTTTTGAAAAATACATATTTTACCGGAAAAAATTATTTTTCTCTCATACCATGTTCTAGAAAATGTGTAAGATGAATAATAATGTTATAAAATTAAAAATGTAGTTAATAATATTCATAAAATCTAGTTCGAAATAATATTATAACCATATATTGTTGTTTAGTGAAACCCGGTATTTCGTACAACACACGCTATCGAGGAAGGTTGTGATTGCATGTAATGCAAACCAAGTCAGGGTTGCGTATAGTGAAAGTATTCATTGTTATTTTTTATAACAGAATCCAACCAAATTTCATTTATACATTGAATATATATATATATATAAATATATATATTCACTCAATGTTGTGAACATCAAATTGTGTGTAACACAATCCAAGAATAGTGTTACGTATACTACAAGCTAATGCGGTGTTGCGTATAGTACAAGATAATCTTGGTGTAATGTATAATATAAGATAAAAGTAATTAAAAATAATATATCTCATAAAATTTTTGGGTGTTACATTCTACCCCCCTTAAAATGAATTCCGTCCTCGAAATTCGTCGGGGTTATGAATCGTTTACTATTCATAGAAGCCTACATCATAAAAAAGAATACTAAAACGTAATTTTAAAAACTAAAGTAAGAAATGTAACAATTACTCAAAGTAACTCATCACTGGGTTTCCATATAGGAGAACATAGGTGAAAATATGGATATGGAAGAAAAATCTAACCATCATGTTCTAATGGAGAGTGGTAGAGAACATGGCTATGAAAAAGCCATCAATCACAAAGCTATAAATTTGTGATGATCTAAGGTACCATCTGATTCATCGGATATAAGAGCACTAGGACAACATTTTTGGTTTTCAATATCATTTCCCTAAAGTTGAAAATTTTGAATTAGAAGAAATATTTGATTGATTTTGGTACAATCTAACTGTTGTTCGTTCTTTGAAGAATTTCCACTTCATCTCTTAAAGAAATGAAGTTGAATTTGTTATTTGTGAAGTGTTAACAGATCATGTGATAGAATGATGGTTCATTACATCTGTTTCAAAAAAAGGTTAGCAAAAGTTATCAAATATACATAAGTCCATATATGGTGAGGTTAATCATATACAATTCCAAAAATGAACTTATACTTTATATATCATACCGCTAAATAAAATAAAACTAGTTTCTACTTACCAGGGACTTCCTGTAGGCCAGTGGTAGGAGATAAAGGCCAGTCACGCTTCGGTTGTGGGTTCGATTCCCACAACCTTGTCTGACGTGATGGGCTATCGCCCGTTCTGCAGGTTGTCCTTTTTCAAAAACTACATTACTATAACATCCCATCAATAATGTCGAAAAAAATTCTATCCATAAAAAATTCAAAATTATGTCCAACATAATCCATTCCAATCTTTGGGCTTATCTAAAATACTTCATTACAAACTCATAGTATAAAGAGAATGATTACTAAAAAGGTCATATAACAAGTATGTGAATACCATCATTTATCCCTCATATATCTTGTTGGTCACATTTCAATCATTTGAATACCTTAATCATGTATTCTCTTGAAAAAAAATGAATACCCATTAATCCTTATTGATAACATGAATTCTATTAAAAGTTAACTCTTTCCACATACCAAAATCCAAAAATTCTTAATACTCAAACCATGATATCACTTTTTCCTTATATAATTCATGAGCTCATTAATACTATCAAACATTTCATTATCTCCTTAATACATCTTTATGAGAATATTAGGTTCTTTCCAAAAATATTTCTATCACTTTGTCATGGTTACCAGTATAGTATAATTATTGAAAACCAATACATAGATATTCCAAAATTTCACAATACCATAAATGAGATTCCATTATACTACTTTGAAATCTCATTACATAAACACATAATCATTACATGAAATCATTTTTATACTCAACATCTCAAATAGTGATCACATGAGACTTCCCTTTATCCTTTACCTTAAGTGGTTGCTCACGTTGATCATCATTAACCCGTGAAATAGGGAATTTATTAGCATAATGCCCCATTTCCTTGAACATGAAGTATTGAAGTGTTGGTGGAGAGTTCTATGTAGTCTTTTCTCTATTCACATCATTAGCAACCTTTTTCCCATTACTTCAACAATCAACTGCTCGATGACCTTCTTTTCCACACTTAAAACATTTTCTAGTACCTTTTAGGCAATCTCCACCATGCTATTTCCACACTATGAGCATAAAGAAACATTCATCTTCTTTTCACTATTGTTCTGAGATTTATCCTAGAAGACCATCTTTCATTTCTTGTCTAAACCATGAGATGGATATGTTACACCAACATCCAGTTCTACCTTGATAGCACAATGCACAATTTCTTCATAGCTACTGAAGTCTCTTATAGCTAATTCCCTTCGAAGACTTGGGTGTAATCCACTGAAAAATCGATCAACTTTGCTTTCAGGTTGGATGATAAAGCCAGATGCAAACCTTGAAATTCTTTTAAAATTCGCATCGTATATACCAACAGATTCATCATCATTATTCTTATGCTCAAGAAACTCCTTTTCCATATTTTTTCGAAGAATACGAGGGATGTACTTTCTGAAAAACAATCTCTTGAACTCATCACATTCCATGGACTCAATCTCATCTCTTTGCCTCGTATTCTTGATAAGATTACACCATTGATCAGCATCACCTTCCAAAAAATATACTACTAAAATTACTTTATCATGCTCAGAACATTGAAGAACTGAAAATATCTTTTCAGTAGTACTGATCAATTGTTCAACCACTAAGGGATCAGAAGATCTGAAGAATGAAGGTGGATGTTTCCTCATAAAGGATTCAACAGAATGTTTCTCCTTTCTCTGCTCATTTTTAAGTCCAGAATGATTCATAGCTTGTGTAATTATCGAAATAAGATTGTCTACTCCATCTCCCATGAAATTGGTATGGTCAGGAGGACAATCATATCATTTTCCATTACATTGATCAACACGGTTCCTTCGGGTTCCAGCCATCATCTAAAACCCAATAATAGTACTGTGAGAGGTAAATACCATGCTAGGGAAAACTACATAATAAATGGGGAGTACATTCAATATCTAACATCATACGTTTAATTATAAGATCGTTAGCGCAATTCTTGGACTATAACCAATACGTATAGTTAACCATAGGGACATCCTTAGACATACCTTAGAAATATATCTAGGGATCTCACTAAAGTTTCTCCATCCTAGTTTCGAAAGGTTAACTAATCCATTCCTCTGATACCAACTGTAGAGACCCGAAGCTTGACGTACATGGACAATACATTACTTTTAATTAATACATAATACATAACAAAAAAAACAAAACTCAACGATCATAATAGTTTAGTGTCTCTGGAAACATGGAAAATAAACTTATAATCATGTTGAAAGATCCTCAACAACTCCCATAACGATCTTCCCCTTTTTGTTTCCTTACCTAAAACCTTTCTTTATTTCCTGGGGAAAATAAAACATAAAAAGGTTGAGCTCAAATGATCAGTAAAGGAAAACATAGAGAACATTAAACTATCCATAAACATTTGAAAGAAAAAACTTGAACATGAAATTTAAACATCAAAATCTTGAGAAAAGACATAAATTATGGAAGTACGTAAGGCATATATCATAATGGAACATCAACCATGATAAAATATAATGGGAATAAAACATGTAATTGTCGCAACCATTCATCACATGTTATGATTTCCATAGTAGCCAAGGCATTGCTGCCAAGATTATCTTAGTGGACAAAGTCCCTTTCTAAATCAAGTTCACTCCTCGTTCCAGTCCTGTATTACTGAACCAGTTTTACTTGCCGTTCCAGCCATGTCTATCTCATGAGATATAAATCTTTACCCAATTCGTTGGAGGTAGATAGAGGTCCCACCCACCTCATAATGAAATCATTATTAATGGTGCCACATAATAATCATTAAACATTCATCATAACCCAATGAATAAAATGGGTTTCACAAACATCATCCCATCATAACATAACCCATATAAAAAAATGGATATAAATTTATCATAAGAGAAGTAAAACCATGTAAATTATAGAGAAATTATACTTGAAACATACACATATGAAATAATGTCATCTTAGATGGAAAATGGTTTTGTTAAAACACTTGAAATAAAATTTTTGAGGAAAATATCCATTCTTCTTCAAAATCATTTTCTTTTCACAAAATGCCAGGTAATTTTAAAAGAAAAGGGTTTTTTTTGAAAATAATCATTCAATATTGTATAGGAGGCTTCATGAAAATGAGGCGTTATGAAACCGTAAAAATCCGTTCATGTCGTATAAGTTAAAAATAACATTCTCCTCGCACTTTTGTCAGAAATGTCAAAAAGTACCTCGTATGGTAAACAAAAGAATGATTCCTTCCATACAATGTGGTAAAAGTAAGAAAAGGGTAAAAATTTCTTAAAAATACATGGAAGGAAAGTAAACATTTTATGAAAACATTTTTAGTGTATATGGACATGGATAATAACCATAACCCCCAGTAAATACTTTCGAGTAAACAATCTCGGATAAGAACGAGATTGGAAATGTTATCCCTTACCTTAGGTCCGATATGCTTCGTATAGATCTGAATCTCCTGTATAATGATTTAAATAATGTCATTGACTTATTAAATATTCATATTCATTGTAATGATATCATATATGATTCACATACAACTTTATATTACCTGTTCTTTTGTAAATTCCATGTTAAAGCAGCATTTTGGGTAAAATCATTTCATTTATCGTATGTGTTTCGACTTGTCGTTCTTCATATTATTACTAATATCATGATTTACATAATTAAAGAATGTAAAACTTGATTTATATAAAATATATATTCATCATATACATATATATTATAGATCGATAAAAGGAATGAAATACACCGTTCATGGAGACGGCAGGTCGTACGTAGGCGTGAACGCTGTTTTCGTTTACTTATTCAGTTCAATAAAACTAAATAGATGAAATAAATATATATATACATAAATAAAGTAGCATTATTATTTCATATATTTTATTATTATTCATTATATATACTTTATGATCATTCATTTATGGTTAACATGGAAAATTAATCTCATCGCGTCGTGGAGATGGTAGTCCGTACGTACGCACGAGCGATGATATCATTCCCATAATTATTGAATTGAATTGGAGTGGATGTTATAATATATAAGAATCAGTATGATGTTATAATAACCATATATAGTTATTCTTTACACCATTATACCCATCCATGTAAGGTTTTGGTGGAAAAACATATTACACCATGGCATGGAGATGGTATTCCGTACGTACGCACGCGTGGTGATTTTGTTTTCCATGTGATGGATTGAAGGTGAAACAGGGTTGTTTCATATTTATAATAACTTATTAGTATATTAGGGATAAAGATTTTATTACTTCATAATGAAACAATTAAATAAGGAGTAGAAGAAGAATGGAACTTGAAGAAAACGGTAGAAGGTATTACCTCTTTCTCGAAGTGCCTCCTTTAAAATTTCTCTTAGGGCACTAGAGCTTGCCTTTTGAGAAGACCAGTACCCATAGTAGGTTACTAAGGAAGTGTGGAAGTGAAATGGTCTGGGGTTGGCTGAGCTTGAAGTCTCAAATTGTTGTGAGGAGGAGAGGGAGGAGGTGGCCGTTTATAAGTGAAGAGAGGGGCACCTTTGGAAATATAAGAAATATTAGTTTATATTAAATCCCAACCCCACATAAAAACATCCAAAATGTCTCATATCCAAAAATTAGATGAGATAGGGTTGTAATCTCATCAACCAATAAAATTTATACTTGTTAGGAATTTATTTTAAACATTATCACCTTGATTTATCCTTATTTATCAATTTAAATTTATTTGTGGTCATAATATTCTAAATTTAAAATTATTAAAAATAATTACACATGTGTTGTCAATATTCCATAATTTGACATTTAATGACATTTTCGACCATATAAATTTAAATTTATAATTTTTAAATAGTTTTGTGAGTTTTTAACAATTTTAAAATATGTAATTTTTATAAAATAACAATAGTGTCAATTTTGACAATATTCATTTATTTGAATTTAAATAACCAATATACAGAAAATATGTTCGAAATAAAAGATTTAATAGATTCATAACATGTCATATTTATCTATAAAATTAGTGGATCACATTAAATAGTTCATATATTATTTATTTTAATACTTTTAAAACCATTTATTTGATATTTATCTTAATAAAATAATTTCAACATCACTATTATGTCACCTTTAGTAAAAATTATTTAATCCCTAAAAAATATAAATAAATTCATATGATGTAGATAATGTTATTATCTTTTTTGAGACTATTTATATCCAAAGTTTCATGAAGTTTATCACTAAACTAAAATTATTATACTTTTAATATTTAAGAAAGTGACATGTTGTCACTTTCTTTGGTCTTAATAACAATTAAATTATTTTCATGGAAAAAGTCCAATAAATGAATCTAACACGACCCATAAGTGATATGGGTCGACCTTTAGTCATCCAATATGATTTTTGAAGGTGTTAGGGTAATTTTATAATCTTATATTTACCCTTAATTACCTGATATACCTTTAACTATGGTAAATAAAATTTACCGTAGTTACTATTCATAATGCCCACAAATAAAAAGCAGCCTATTAACATAATTTGGACCCACTGATTCCAAATATGGATTAAATTTTTCAAAAATAAAAACACATAAGTTCCAGTAATTAATTTAAAATTAATTTCGTTGTTAAGAAAACGTGTTTCAGAAGTTAAAACATTGCCAAAGATTGAAATGTTTTTACCTATGAATTCAATGGGAGATTAATGCTAATGACATACATTATATTAAATGGATCAAATATATTCTATTTATCCTTTAAAACCATTTAATATTATAATTTAACTATATAAATTATTACGTTGAAAAAAGTTGTTTTTAATTAAAATATAGCGTGATTTTACTATTCATTAAAATATGAAAGTTATCAGAAAAATATCAAAACTTTATCCAATGTAACTTTTTTTATCCTAATTCAAAATAAGAAGTTTTGTTTTGTAAAATTTAACTTAAATACATTTCAAAAGCTATATTTAATGTGGGTGCGCCATCAAAAGGTGGAAAAACTGCATTTTTTGAAAAATACATATTTTACAAGAAAAATTTATTTTGTTCTAATACCATGTTCTAGAAAATGTGTAAGATGAATGATAATGTTATAAAATTAAAAATGCAGTTAATACTATTCATAACATCTAGTTCTTGATAATATTATAACCATATATCGTTGTTTAGTGAAACCCATTATTTCGTACAACACACGCTATCGAGGAAGGTTGTGATTGCGTGTAATGCAAGCCAAGTCAGGGTTGTGTGTAGTGCAAGACTTTTTTTTTGTATTTTATAATAGAATCCAACCATATTTCATTTATACATTGAATATATATATATACATATAAATATTCACTCAATGTTGCAAACAGGAAATTGTGTGTAACACTATCCAAGAATTGTGTTACGTATACTACAAGCTAATGCAGTGTTTCGTATAGTAAAAGATAATCTTGGTGTAGTGTATCATAGATAATCAATGTAATTAAAAATAATATATCTCATAAAATCTTGGGGTGTTACAAAAGGTGCCTAGTGTTTTAGTAGTTTATGGTTGAGCACTATGTTACCAGTTGTTTGTAGTATACCCTAGATGTTCCCAAGTAGACGAGGAATTACATATCAGTGGATTTCATCATAGGATTACCCAGGACTTAGGGAGGATGTGGTTCTCCTTGGGTGGTAGTGGATCATATGTAATCGTGTAACTTCATAGTGATCAATGAGTCTATATTTATAGACGCCTTAGCACAGAGGTATGTGGATGTGGTAGTGAGGTTGCATAGAATTCTGATATCCATTGTCTTGGATCAGGATACAGGTTTCATATCACGAGTCTAAACGAGGTTGCAGCATGCCTTTGGCACTATGTTATGCCTTAGTATTGCTTTCCTCCTTCATATGGATGGACAGAAAAAGAGGACAATCCAAACATTAGAGGGAATGTTGCGGGAAAGGGTTATAAACATTGTTGTCTCTTGGGTGTGACATATTCTCTTTATAGAGTTTTCATACACAAATATCTATCACACTTATATTGGTATGGCTTCATTAGAATCTCTATACGGGAGGACGTCTCATTCAACCCTGTTCTAGATGAAATATCAAGAGGTAGCTATAATTCATCCAGACATGGCATTTTGTAGGACAGTGAAGGTGCAGCTAGTCTGTGAGACGGTGAAGGAAAAACTGGACTAACAAAAGTCATATTCCAGTAATTGGAGGACTCCTTTGTATTGCGAGGTTGGGGAATATGTATTCTTGAAGGATTCCCCTTAACATGTGTTGACAATGTTTAGAGTGTTGGGAGAGCATTCTCTTATGTCTATCAGTACTTTCTAGGTGGTGGGATGAGTTGGGGAGGTTGAATTTCATCTAGTGTTTCCACTGCATTGGGAGATGATCCATGAAGTCTTCCATGCCCCTCATCTTTTTTAATATCTACATGATGACTCACACATCATTGACTTGGGAGAGTTGGATGTCGGGGATGACATGATGTTCGTGGGGTGACCTGTAATAATTGTGGATTGTGAGGAGAATGTGTTTCATGTATAGTCAATTGATTTGGTTCATGTGTTATGGAGGCTTGGTGGCCTTGAGGAGAGTACATAGGAGCAAGAGGTATAAATGTGTGCCTAGTACTCGAAGCTATTTATTTTTTTATCATGTGTTTTTAATTGTGATTTTCTTATGATGTAATTCTTGAACTCATTTTTTTGAGATATGTTGTTTCCGTTTTTACTGAATGTGTTTGAAATATCCTAACAATGGGGAGAAGAGGATCTACTCCCTATTAAAGATGAATTAATTTTTATGAGATTAAACTCATGCGGGTGAGTTAGTGCCACCCAAATCAGATAGTATGTTGACATGGAGGAAGGAGGACCATAATATTTGTGTCTAGAAAGTGTGAACATAGGGGTTTGGGCGGTTGTTTGGGTAAATAGTGTTCGATGAGGTGTTCTTGGGTTTTGATGTTTTATCTCTAGTTTTTGTACATTGTATGGTGGTTTTCCCTGAGATGTATCTTATGGGGGGTCATTCGGACCCCTCATTTTCTGAGATTGTTTTTGAATTCTTGTAGATGAGATTATTTTGAAAATTATCTGATGTAATTACATGGATTCCCTATACCATTCCTTTGTGAAAATTCTGTCCTTGTGGTGTTCTTAGGGGTATTAGATGTTTGTTTCAATGTTTTTCCAAAAATTTAGTTTCACCGATTGATTTCACCTAAATGGTGGCACCTTGATGGTGGTACACCATGATGGTAGCACCATAATGATGTCACACTGAGATAGTAGAATCGTAACAGAGGCACACCAAAACGGTGGCACCATAATGGAGGCACACTAAAATGGTGGCACCGTTACAATGGAACCCCTGAAATGGTCGCACCGTGATAGCAATACATCGAAACAGTTTCAATGCCATAGAGGCATAGTGAAATGTTGGCACCATAATGGAGGCACACCTAAATGGTGGCACCATAATTGTGGCTCACTGAAATGGTTGAACTATAAAGCTACCACCCTAAAACTGTGTCACCATAATGGTTGCACCATAACAGTGGCATACTGAAATAGTGACACAAGAAAATAGTATCACATTAATGGAGGCACATTAAAATGGTGGCACTATAATTGTTTCACTACGATGGTGGAACACCGAATCTATGATACCATCATAGTGGCACACCGAAACCGTGGCACCATCATGTTGGAACACCAAAATGGTGGCACAACAAAAATGTGGTACTGCAACGGTGGTACCATTATGGTGGTACACCAATCGGTGGATCATCCATTTTAAAATTTATAGTCTCTCCCAATTTTACCAATTATCCCATTTTACATTTTATTTGACATAAACTAAGTTTAAAAGAATGTTTGGGCATTTTTAAGGGAATTTAAAAGTATATATTCAATATCCTAATGCTCTTGATATATTTAGATATTCTAACAGAATGGTCTTCCCCACAATCCCACAATAATGAATTCTGAAATCATTTTTGTTCTATTGATATATAGTATGGCTTTTTCTATATAGAATATCCTTTCCTCTCTTTTTTCATGGTGTTCTTATATAACTCCCTCCACATTGAGTTTCATGTTGTGTCATATCCTTCGATCGAGTTACTTTGGATTCCTTCTTACGGATCACACGACCCCTCTTAATTTGGCGCAAAGAGGAGTTTTGGTCACCATATGTCCCATGAAGGGATTCATTTACCTCCCATTGTTTATGTATCATGCGTGGTGGGTGATGTAATTTTACTTCATGAATAAGGTATGAATCCTTTTACTTCACAATTAATAAATGACAGGAAGGGAATATGGTGATCAATTGATAACGGGGGTCAATGAAATAATTGTATCAAAGTGATGATATTACATTTTCTGTTTTAATTATTATCCATGAACCAGGAATTGAATTATATGGGCTATAAGCCCATATAAAAATCATGGTTTTTCGTGGTCTTTCAATGTCCACTGGTGGTGTTATCTATTTTGTTTTGATTCTCGAATAAATTAATGTAACATGAAATATACTTAATAACATATACTTTTTAAATAAATGGATTCCTCTGGATCAAACCTGTTCTGTGATCACCCTTATTATTTAATGTGGAATTAATGAACACAGTTTTCTAAATATGAATATTCTTTGCTTAATGGTTTGGTTGTGTGTTGTATTTTTAGTTGAGTTTTATACTCTATGGGAGTTGTATGAAGATTCTTTTTTTCAACCTTATTATGGTTATGGGGTTGGAAATATGGATTTACCTTGTGTTTTGGGGATGGCATGTTTGTGCAATAGGGAAACTATTTTATGGTGTTTTATTGGGGGATTTTTGCATGGGGTGGTTAAGGACGTGTGATGGAATCTCATGTTGAGATATTTATTGATTTAGGAATATATGAACTTGCAGGCTGTGGGAACGCATTTGGTTTATGTTGTAGTCATCAAACATGTTTGTGAAGTGGGACTCTAATGTTGTTATGTGTGGTTTGTGTATGGGGAATATAGCTTTGTTTGGCTTGTTGTGTTGGGTATCACTGTGGATGGTAGTTTCTTCATGTAGTACTATACTAAATTAATGATAACCCCTTAATTAATCATTGATAATTGATTAAATGAAATGGGGTTAGGCTTGTGTTTTATTGTGGTTGTTTGTGTGGTTGTGCATATTGGGGATGCAACAAATGTGGTTCTATGTGGGCTAGTTGTTTGTCTGAAACTTGTAGGTTGGGAATAATGTTTTGTTAGTTATATTTATAATCTGTAGTTCTTTTTTATATATATGTGATACCCCACCCTTGATGAGAACCATGTTCTATACACCCCCATTTAAATGGGGGTTTCTTTCCTAACAACCAGATGGGATGATGGATGGTTGGTTACTTACATTCTTCCTCATACCCTCTTCCGGTTTCATACAACTCGAGTATAACAATTCAGGCTATAATGGATTGAGTTTTACCATAGTCTAAGATCCTTTGGGAAGATTTTTTATTAATGTAGGGCCCATGTGTCTTCGGGAAAAGATTTTTTTCCCAAGTGTATTCCGGATGAGGCCCATGTGTCTTCAGGCAAGAGGTGTCGTTGTTGTGGTCCAAGTGTCTATAGGAGGAATGTCTGGTGTGGTTTTGGCCTAGTGGTCTGTAAGAAGGATTTGTATGTGTTATGAGGCCCAGGTGTCTGTGGGTTGGTTGTGCAAGTGGGGCTTCATTTTGGAAGAGTAGTAGCATCAAGATGTTAGCCAGTAGTAATGAGCAGCTTACTAGTGGGAACGTGTTGCGAGGTTCCCAAATGTCGATGTCCTTATACTACTACTTTACTTAAATTTCTTTATTTTGTGAGTGTTCCTTGGTGAGGCTGGTCTGGATAGTACTCCTTGGTAGGTTCATTGAGGTTCTAATTTTCTGTCTCAAGGGTATTAGTATGTTCACCCACTTGTTCATGAGTGGGTATAGTTTTCATAATGGGTATACTTGTATACTCACCCCATTTTTGTTGAATTTTTTTCAGGATTCCAGGTTGGTATTGAGGACCATGATAGATTTTACAATCTCAGGATTTGGGATAGTCATTATGATTCAGCTTAGTAGACTCATTTGGTACCTTTATTGGGAGTTTTTGTTTTGGCTATTTTAGCCTATGTCTAAATCGTGCATGGGTTTGATTTTGGTTTCCCATATATAAAAGTTTGGGGTAGTTCAGGATATTTACCATCTTACCTCCCGATCTAGTTTTATTTAAAAATGGTAATGAATTCCCTTTTGTGTGAGATTCCATAACCTTGGTTCTGGTCTCCTCTCAGGGGCCTATTGAAGGAGATAATTAGGGGTCATTATATCTCATTCATATTGAAGACGGAATGGTGTGGAACTTTGTTGTCCCATACCAAATCAGGAATAAATAAGGTCATGAAAAATAATATTTAACTATTTTCTCATAAACCAATATCCATCACCATTGGAGGTCTAACATCTTGTTGATTTTACATTCTAGTGGAAGGAACCAATATTTTCATTCTCATCACCCCAACATTGGTCGGTTCAAAATTTGATGGGATTTAGGTGGGCCATAAATCTTCTACTACATTAACTCATAGATCATTGACCAATTCAGTATACTACCTAATCCGGAAATACTGAAATTGGATTTCTTCTACATTTTCATTTTAGTACTTCCTAGCCCATCCTTTGTAGTCAACCCTTGACGTGAACTATGTCAATTCAAACATGGAATTCATGTTTTAATTCCCTTGTAATTGAAATCACCCAAATTTTATTCTATCAAACACATAGATCTATGGATAAATTTTAACATTTGTAATGGAAGGCTTGGTGGCATGGAGAAAACCACTATATGTACTTTTTCAAACAACTAATGACATTATCCTCACATAGAGAACAAATGTTGTGTTTGAGTTGAAATGATTCACTATTACATAAGAATAAAAGTAAGAGGATTAATTCTTCTTGTGATGCAATAATTATCCAACATTGATTGATTAATATTTCTCATAAATGATTCCCAATCTAATAGATTTTTGGAGAGAACCTCCCTTTGATAGTAGGTTAAGGATATCAAAAACTTATGATAAAAGGTTTTCAGTTACAAAAAATATTTTTAGGGTAGTCTAGGCACATTTTGGCATGAAAAATCATGTTCATTGGGTGTATACACATTTTTTAGGGGTGTGATTTTCTTATCAAGTTAATATTTGAATTCGTAGGGAGCATAAGTGGACTTATAGAGAAAAAAATGTGGCTATTAGAAGTGATAATTTTTTTAAAGTTGAGATATCTTGTGGGTAGCCTGATTATCCCTTTCCTATATGTCACTAACACATCTATTTTTTGAATTTCACACTCACAGTCACATCTCCCATGTCTAAAATGTTTCCAATAAAAAGACCCCCTATCCCCATCTAATTTTCAAAACAAATAGATGAACACCTGAATGAAAAAACATGGTGAGATATCTTACCACCCAACTCAGTCCCCCTACATTTTCACCAATCAAGTTCTCCCTTACTTGGGAGAACCTCAATGGCCCACCCTCACTATATAGTGTCCCCAATTATCACCTTGGAAAAAAAATAACATGGGAAACCAACACTTGGGACAACATTCAACCAAATAACTCAACGTGGCCAACCCTTCACCCACGTCCCTCCCTATGGAGATCGTTAACCCAAATCATTCCACCTGTATAACCATTGCCTCGTGTTGGTTAATTCTTTATGAATCACTAGCACTTGTGAATTGCTGAGGTTCCTACTTTTCTCAATTTCCCAATTCTACCTAAAAATTGGACCCTTGGGGTCCCCATTTGACTGACTAGAAGATGAAGAGTCAGCCAGAAGCTCTGTTATCCAATGTTCTTCATTCATGTACTCCAATCCCTCAAGCACCCTCATATGCATATAAAATGTGATTTAAATCAGTATATTAAGGATATTATGATCATTAAATGTTTAAATGTTCCAAAGATTAATGCCCTAGTATTTTTTGAATGAGATACCCTACCCTCAATACACTCACCCTCTCCCACTGATGGATGAAATGGAGTATGTTGATTTCTAGGTCTTCAACTTCATCCTATTTATCACACAAGGAATGAATTATGTTGAAATATATGTTAGTGGTAATCAGGTTCTCATTATGATTAAATATCCATTATCATGGGACTCCTACTAAGAATATTCCTTAATCACATTATCACCCTATAAAGATATCATATTCTCAATGAGACTAAAGCTTCATAGGACCATATTCCTAATGAAGTGACTACTTGGGACACCCTCATAGGTGTAAGCCCCATACATTATGAACTATATGGTACTTGATTACTATCCAAATGTGATTCATCAGATTCCTCCCTAACGTTTATAACTAGAACTCCAAACATACCCTATTCCTATCTATATTATATTCCATGTAGGTTTGTGTAAAAAACCCAACCCATTTGAACCGGACCATTCACCTAAGATAGCATATTATGGGGTGATATATGAATAAGGTAATAAAAAAAGTTGTTAATATCATCAAAAAAATACATAAAAAAGATTAAAACATTAAAAAAATGGAGATACATGTAATCCAAATAAGATAATGTATTAAGTACAAAAAATTATAGTCTAGTAAGTCCCCATGTGACCAAATGTCACCTTCAAACCATCACAAATTGAAACAAATACATAATGAGATTCCAAAATACTTCATAATTTATTTTCATTTACCTATGTCCTACAAAAAAGAAATAAAATCTACCAAAGTTATAAGTAGGTATTGACTGATATATTCTATAATGATTCCCATAAATAATCTATTCATGTTCTAATATCAATAATACACTAGATATATATTTAAAACAATATCGTTTTAGATGAAGTTTATCAAAAAAATATTGCAAAAACATTCCTTGGGTTTTCCAAAATTTTCATATCATGTTTTCTAAATAAGAAAACATTACAGTCATAAAAGAATGTAGGTATATATATGTAAATATAAAAATTCATGTGATCCCACATCCATGAAATAATCATTCGTGAAATGAACAACAAAAAACAATACTTAACCTTCAAATCCAGCTCTAAACTATGAGATCATATTTACTAGACACTCGTGATCCCAAGAGTTATAAGGTTGGATAAAACTAATATTGATTCCTTACATTATAAAAACTTATAAGAGGTTAACTCATAGTGGTTTCACACACACTAAGGCTACCTATGTCTCTTTCTCGATGCACCCAATGTTCCTTCTATGTAATTTTTGTGATTCTTTTTTTGAAAACCATGCTCCCATTTTAAAAAACCATTTCATATTTATTCCATTCATTTTCAGGTTTTCAAAATCCATTTCTGAAATCATGGAAATTGAATTTTAAAACTAATACCCTTTAAAACATGAACCCTTTACTCAATTTTAACACATCAAATTTTATTTTAAAAATCTAGGAATCAAAAAGAACATTAATAAATTCTGGAAAATAGAATTCCATGTAAGATCCCACTACCTCAATGAAGTATAAAACCTAACATCCTTGGAAAATGGGGAAGGGAATCCAAGGGAATGGCCTTCGCAAAAAAAAGGTTCCCCCAAAAAATACAAATTACCCATTGAAATCCCTATTCGGTCATGAAATTGTATCCAAAAAATAGCTATAGCTATAACTATTGAAGAACTAAGTGTATGCTTACCTAAAGAAGTGAAATCTGACCCCAATTATTCCCAATCATAGAAAAAATTTATCTACCTTGAAATATGTAACCCAAAAAAATTAGGGTATAGTTTGGGATGAGAAAAGGAGCCTATAAAAGATTATGATACCTCAAAAACCCATTTGACTCCCTAAAATATACAAGTTGTGGAATTACGTGATGTGTAATGGATTTACACATCAGGAAATTATTTCATTTTATGTTCTATTGAAAAACTAGCAATTTCGGATTAAAAATGTGATATTTCACATTACGTGACATGTAATGTAATGCCCCGACCCTAGATATCCAGAGTCGGTGAATTATTACATAACATTGGCATGATCACATGGAAATCATGTCTCAATAGACCGAGCAGTTTAGTATTATTGGAAACATGATTCATATATAAGTTCAATTTTTCAACTTGAAAAGAAATACAACACTAATTTATTCCATTAGAAACATCCAAGCCTCCTAGATTACTCATGTAAGTCACTTATAACTAAATTCTTCATATCCTTGGAAAATGAAACATAAGTAAGTGGTGAGATCATACGCTCAGTAAAGGTAAGAAATATAGTGAAAAATAACATAAATATTATGCATGTTGAATAATTGAAAACACATACCTTTACAAATAATAAACATGAAAACTTTTATTGTAAGAATATGATCTGAGTAAATAATTACATTATAAAACATAATCATGGTTATTTTACTAGTCAAATGACCACATGAACCATCAATATTATTTTCATAATGAGGGAATCTATAATGTCTGATATTCATAAACATTTTGTAAAGTCCCCAGAAAAGATGTCTAAAAATGATTAAGGCCTTGACAAAAACCATATATTAAATTGGGAATGGCCTTGGCTAATTCCATGTCTAGTTTTCTCATGGGACCTACCTATGCATCGAGGATATATAGTGGGCTCCACCCGTCACTTACTAAGTCCAATACATTCCTCATATCAAAAGAATGAAATATAACATAAAAAATTCGTATTAAAACTAGAATATGAAATGTCAACAACTCAACCATAAACCATGAATGGTAGAAAAATAACACATCCATAGTAAAACAAATCCCAAAACCATCAATACAATATGGATGATTTTTATCATAATTAATTGACTTCAAATAAGTATAAAATCCATCAAAAGATGTAGACATTGATGAAATAATAACTATTTGAGAGATATATCACTTTTTTTAAATCATTCAATGTTACATTATTATAAAAGTAAAAATTTATTTTAAAAATATTCATATATTATTTTAATGGAAGATTTGATGATGTTATAATGGTGGGAAATAGCCGTACCTTCCGTATAAGTTAAAAAACCCCTCTTACCTTAGTTTTGTCCAAAATGTCATAAGGTACCTTATTTTGAAAACTATAGAAAGATTATATTAAAAAAAATTATAGAAAGTCAAACATGGGTATAAATGACATTAAAACATAGTCTAGTAAATAGTTAAATTGTTTTTGAATACATTTTTATGAGACATGGATGTGGATGAAAAAGACGTCACAATGATACTTATGTAAAAACATCCTCAGATAAAAAAGAGATTGTGAAATTAACTCTTACCTTGTACTTTTCTGTTGATGCTCTTTTAGTCACAGAGTCTAATGATTGGAAAAGGAGAATATCATAGATAAAAGTGATTCAACCTTTGGACAAATATAAAAAAAAATTGACCACGGAAGGAGTAAGAAGAACACTGTTCAAGGGTCATGCAAGTTCTACAACGGTCGCGCAAGTATACTTGTGCGCCACCTAATGGTCATGCAAGTGACTTGTGCGCCCTAAAGGATAACCACCCGGGGCCTTTTCCAGCCTATAAATAGACCCTGTGGGCCCCCCATTTAAGGGAGGAAGTTTTCCAGAATTCAGATACAAAACCTTGAACGCCCAAGTCTCTTCTTCAGGTCTTATGAACACTTCTATGGTAATTCTTTACCTAGAATGGAAGGTCTAAACCAGAGGAGTAAGGTTTGAGTGTTATAATTCACTAACACTTGCGCGCCTAAGTTTTTTACCCTTAAGGGAAAGGAATACACTTGTGCACCGCCCTACTTCTTCACCATAACTTGAGCGCTATCTTCTGGAAAGCCTCTAGGGATGATTCTAAAGGCTTTGATCAAGGATTGCCCAAATATTACTCTAAGGGCTGAAAATCGTGCAAGTACCCATGTGCTGCATAGGTATACCTGCGCAACCAGTGTTGAGTCAATAAGGTTTTCCTTATGACTTTTCCATTCTTTCTTGTTTTGAAAATCAGAAACACCATTCTTTAAGGAAAATCGCTTTTATAAGGAAAATCACTTTTTTAAGGAAAATTGCTTTTATAAGGAAAATTGGTTTTATAAGGAAGATTGATTTTGTAAGAAAAATAATCCCTATTATATTTTCATTTATATATTTCTTAAGTATAAGTTTTAGTTTCATTTCTATATTCTCAGAATCATTTGAAACTTTGATATGAAAACATTCTGTTTTAAGTACCGAAATCCAGATGTTAACTGTAATGAAGTTTCATTCCGAATTCCAGATATGAACTCTGATAAAGTTTTACTCCGAATTCTGGATACGAATTCTCATTAAGAATTTTGATGATGAATTCTCATTATGAATTCTGATGACGAAATTCTCATTACGAATTCTGATGACGAATTCTTATTACGAATTCTGATGATGAATTCTCATTACGAATTCTGATGATGAATTCTCATTACGAATTCTATTGACGAAATCTCATTCCGAATTCTCATTCCGAATTCTCATTCCAAATTCTCATTTTGAATTCTCCTATTAAACATAATCTGATCATCTTTGTTTTATACACTCCGTATATATTTAGACTCTGAAAATTATTTTTGTTTACACTCCGAACTTTCATTCCGAAATTTTAAGTTAAACATTAAACGATGTCGTACTTTCTGTTATACTTTTTTTGTTATAAAACAATGTCGTTTATTCTGTTATAAATAACCATTGGTTAAGTTACACGTGTACAGGTCCCTCTGATTTTTAAGGAAAATAAGACCGTTGGAAAGGATGCCGACCTTGCCTATAAATAAGAGCTCATTTGAAAGAGCTCGATGATGACTGATGAATGACTTCTTCGACATTGTGCATACATGCTGTTGAAGTGATTTCTAGAGAGAGAGAGGCTGTTATTAACTCTCAAAGCTTCTTGTGGCTCCAAATGTTGGTGATTACATTCGAGGACTTCCGGGGATAGGAAGACAGAGGTTTCCAACACCTTGAATTTGAGGGCTTCTTTCTAAAGAAGATAGAGGTTTTCAACTACCTTGAAGTTGAGGTCTTGCGGGGATAGCAAGACAGATACTCCGATCTTCATATCGAGGGCTTACCCTGGTGTGGGTAAGACATACTTGCTTGAAAGTATAAATCAAGGGACCTTTATCCAAGGTTGTTGGATACCCTTCTCTTTTGGTTAGAAGACTTATATCTTGTTACATGTAGTTCTACTACTTGTTTACTTTCTGTTGCATATTGTATTGTAAGGAAAGTATAACTTTATTATACTTCCTTACTTGTACACTGTTTCATTTAGATTCTATATTCTTTAAGGTAGAATCTCATATTGTAATCTTTTGTTAAGTTTCAATTTCCGGAATCATATTTCAGGAACCTACTTTCGGAATCTCTTTCCTATTTTAAGAAAGTTCATAGGACTTGAAGTTTATAACTTCATTCCTTATTCCAAGTTTTAATTTGGTGTTAGAGGTGTTGTGAATTGGCTTAGTTTAAATCTTGTTAAACTTAGACCTTTCCTTTGCTTAAGGAAAACATTGTTATACGTAACTAACTTTAAAGGTTCCAAATGAATTTTTAAAATATACAATTCACCCCCCCCCCCCCTCTTGTATGTTGAGCATCTACATCATTATTTCAATCCTACAATTGGTATCAGAGCATGTATTTAAAATACTCATGCTCACGTATAAGTTTTTCTTGCTCATTTTCCCATTCCAAACTTTCTCATTCTGAACTTTCTCATTCCGAACATTGTTATTACTAATTTTTTTTCCTACTAACAAGTTTGTGTGCCGAAGGTTATTTTAAGTATGGCAGGAATTAATGTTGGTTAAATTGATAATATAAATCCTACAATACCACCAATCTTTGATGGTAATGACTATGAATACTGGAGAGATAGAATGAAGACTTTTGTTATTAATACTGGAGTGGACAACTTTGTTATGCTTACTGGTGATTATAAAATTCCTGAAAAGAAAGTCAGAACTTTTACTAACCAGGAAAAGAAAGAGTATCAACTCAATTATAAGGTAGGAAATACCTTACTTTGTTCAATTACTAGAAATATATGTAGCCAAATTTCTTCTTGTGAAGTAGCTAATTGTATCTGGAAGAAGTTAGAGGTTACACACTTTGGAACTTCTAAAGTGATTGAGACTAGGAGAGCTATGCTAAGATCTGAATATCATGGCTTCAAGTTTCCTTATGGTAAACCAATATGTAAAGTTCAACAGAGGTTTATGACTATCTTCAACAGTTTATAGTCTATGGGAGAGAAAGGTTTAGATGATGAAGCACTTTTGGATAAGATAATTGATATCATGCCAAATTAGTGGGAATCCAAAAGAACTTTTATTGATGAGAACAGGACGGTCACTCAAATTTCTCTTGATGAGTTATTTGTAACTCTTCTCCAACATGAAACCATAACGAAGAGAGATTCTAACAACATCAAAAAGAAAAATGGGAATGGAACTGTTGCTTTTACAACAACATCAAATCAGATGAAAGCTAAGACTCCTGAGAGAGTAACCAGATCCAAGTCTAAGAAGATAGTTGTTCAATCAGATTATAGTGAAAGTGAAATCTCTGAAAATGAATTAGAAAATCTTGCTCGAAGGATGAACAAGATAGCTGGTCATAAAAATTTCCAATCCAAGTATAATAAAAAGGACAGGAAAGATAGAAAAGATAGAGAAGTCACTTGTTATGAATGCAAGAGAGCTGGAAATATTAGCAAGACTGCCCTTTGCTCAAAAAGAAAGAAAGGAAAGAAATACATTCAGACAGAAATAGAAAGAAGTATAACAAAGACAAAGCTAAGAAAGTGTTGAAAGCTAATGACACTTGGAGTTCCAGTGGTGGTGACTCTTCATATGAATCTTCTGACTATGAATCCTCAGGACAGAAGAATCTTGGTCTTATATCCAGACTACCTATTGACAATCATTGTTTTATGTCTAATGTATGAAATGCTGAATCATTGACCAATGTTTCTTTAATTTCTAATGATAGTAAGTATTATAACTCGTATGATGAAGAATCCTCTTCTGATGAAGAAAATACTTTACCTACTTATGAAGAAGTCTCTAGGTTTGCTGAACTTCTTGAGATTGAGAATTCCAAACTCAATAAAAAACTAGATAATGCAAACTCTAGAAATTATATTCTTACAAAAGAGATATCAGATCTTTATAAAGACCTTGATAAGAAAAATGCTGATTTTGAAAGTATTTCAAAAAATCTTGAGGAAGTAAGTTCTGAAAAGAACAAACTTTCTAAAGAATTAGAAAAATTAATTTCTATGAAAAGTGTTTTTGATCCTAGCTCTAGTTCTAAGACTAATGATTTTGCGGATAAAAACATGGTTGTAAAACTCAAGTCTGAAATTTTTTCCTTAAAGAAGTGTTTATCAATCTTTACCCATGGTAAGGAAAATTTTGATAAAATGTATTTTCAAATACGAACTTTAAGAAATAAATCCGAATTTGGTTATACCCATGCAAAACCAATTTTCAGTAACAATTATTTTTTTTTTTCAAAGTGCCCCATTTTGTACTAAGTGTCAATGTGGTGGTCAATGGGCAATGAATTGTTCCTTAAACAAAACCCAATCTTTAGGATTTCACAAAGCTTATTTCTCTAAGAAGATGTGGGTACCTAAAATTTTGTTATCTGGAAATCTCGGATCCAAACAAGTTTGGATTCCGAAAGTCTAATTCTTTTCTTGATTCCAGGAAAATAAAGAGAGTACCAGCAACAATACATGGTACATGGATAGTGGATGTTCCCGGTACATGACTGGTAACAAAAGCTATTTTGAAAAGATTATCAAAACGAAAGGAGGAAAGGTAACTTTCGGAGATAATGCTAAGGGAGAGATTGTTGGTATTGGAAATATTGTTCTTCTTGGTAAAACCTTGATTTCAAATGTACTTTTTGTTAAGGGTCTTAAGCACAACCTCATTAGCATAAGTCATTTATGTGATGAAGGTTACCTTGTTAATTTTAGGAATGATAAGTGCTTAGTTCACAATTCCAAGGAAGAATTTATTCTCTTAGCCAATAGGCAAGAGAATGTTTAAACTTTGAACATAGATGACCACAGGAGTCAAGATTTACCTTGCCTAAGTGAAATGGAAGATCATTCCTGGTTATGGCATAGAAGACTGGGCCACTGTAACCTTAGAAACTTATGTAAACTTTCTAAGAAGAAACTAGTTAAGGATCTACCTGAGCTTAGATTTGATTCTTCTAAAATTTGTCATCCTTGTCAATATGGAAAGAAACATAACTCTAGTTTTAAATCAATTGGTGAAGTCTCATCAACTGATGCATTGTTGTTTGTGCACATGGATCTTTTTGGACCAACACAAACTGGAAGTATTAGAGGCAAATACTATTTGTTTGTTTTAGTTGATGACTACACTAGATTTACTTGAGTTTATTTTCTAGCAAGGAAGTATGAAGCTTTTTCTTATTTCAAAAGTTCTAGAGCTCAAGTTAAAAATGAGAAAAACCTTCCATTGAAAACGATTCACAGTGATCATGTAGGAGAATTTCAAAATTCTGATTTCGAAACTTTTTGTAGTAGAAAAGGTATTACTCACAAATTTTCAGCACCTAGAAATCCTGAAAAAAAATGGTGTAGTTGAGAGAAGAAATATAATTCTTCATGAAATAACTAGAACCGTGTTGAGTGAATATTCTATAGCTAAAAATTTCTAGGCTGAAGCTGTAAGTACTGCTTGCTATACTATAAATCGAGTTTTGATTAGACCTTTTCTTAATAAAACTCTTTATGAGTTATGGAATGGTAGAAAACCAAGACTATCCTACTTCAAGTTTTTTGGTTGCAAAGTATTCATTTTGAATACTAAATATAACTTAAATAAATTCACACCAAAATCTGATGAAGGAATTTTATTAGGTTATTCCAAAACTTCTAAGACTTATAGAGATTTTAATAAAAATACTTGTAATGTTGAAGAAAGAGTACATGTAAAGTTTGATGAGTCTGATCCTTTTATTTTTAAACCATACCAGCCTACATCCTCAGATGTGTTTTCAAAAACTGATTGTCAACCTTTGATAGAAGAACCTTCTGATAAGGAAAATGTTCAAAAAGATACTTCTGAAACATTTACCCCGGAAGACTTTCTACCCTATGTTGATGAACAGGCTTTTCAAAACCCAAATCAGGTTTTTCTAAAGAATAATACCAGTGATAGTATCATTGGTGATATATATCAACCTGTAAGGACTAGAAGTTACTTAAGAAATGAAGTAGAAAATCTAGCATTTCTTTCCCAATTAGAACCTAAAAGTACTGATGAAGCTTTAGGTGATGATGATTGGATCAAAGCCATGCAAGATGAACTAAATGAATTAGAAAGAAATAAAGTCTGGACTTTGGTTGAAAGACCTATGGAAACTTCTGTTATTGGAGTAAAATGGGTTTTCAGAAATAAATGTGATGAAAATGGAGTCATAGTAAGAAACAAAGCTAGACTTATTGCTAAAGACTATAATCAATAAGAGGGAATAGACTATGAAGAATCCTATGCTCCAGTATCCAGACTTGAATCTATATGTATTCTACATGCCTTTGCAGCATTCTTTAATTTTAAACTTTTTCATATGGATGTGAAATGATCTTTTCTTAATGGTTATGTCCAAGAGGAAGTTTTTGTTGAACAACCTCCTGGCTTTGAAGATACAAAACATCCTGGTCATGTTTTTATACTCACCAATGCTCTGTATGGTCTCAAACAAGCCCCACGAGCATGGTATGATAGACTCACTGGATTTTTGCTTCAAAATAACTATGTTAAGGGAAATGCAGATCCAACCTTTTTTATAAAGAAAGAAAAGAAAAATATTTTGATTGTTCAAATTTATGTTGATGACATCATATTTGGTTCAACTCAGCAATCTTTGACCGACTCTTTTGCAAGTCTAATGAAATGTGAGTTTTAAATGAGTATGATGGGTGAGTTAACCTTTTTCCATGGTTTTTAAATTTCTCAAAAACCAAAAGGAACCTACATATCTCAACATAAGTATATTAAAGATGTTCTTAAAAAGTATGGTTATGAAAACACTAAGAGTATATGTACTCCCATTGGTACCTCAAAGTCTTTAGATCTTGATGAATCTGGTAAACCAGTAGATCAAACATCTTTTAGAATAACTATGTTTTTCAAAGCTTGTTTTCAAACTTTTCGGAACTAAAATTCCGGAATGGAAATTTCCGGAACTGAAATTTCCAGAATGGATATTTTCGTATAGAAAAATTCTGGAATGGAAATTTTTGTATTGAAAACTTCCAGAAGGGAAAATTTTGTACTGGTATTTCCATAATGAGATTTTCGTACCAAGGCTTTCATAATGGGCTTTTTATAATGAGATTTTTGTACTGAGTTTTCCGTACTGAGTTTTTTTTCATAGTGATTTTTGCATTTTTTTTAAATATTACCCATTACGAATAATCCTCCTAAGCCAATCCAAAAGGTATGATTTTCTTACTCAAGTTTTCGTAATCATACTTTACATACTGGTAATTTCTTATATTTTGTTTCCAGTTTTTATGTTTTCTTAAATCTTTGTTTTAACAAAAACCTCAAAATATCGAATTCAAGTTTTCTTGAGAATTGGTTTTCAACCGTCAGATCTGATCTCAGCTTGTCACAACTGTTCGATCAACTGAGGAAGTTGAACTATCTTCTCGTTGCCTATATAAAGGGGACCCCAAATGGTTGTCCCACATCGGTTTTCAAGCTCCAGCGTCCCGAAGCTCTGCCTCTCTGTTTTAAAGCCATTCCGAACTTCAGCTTTCTTCGTTCCGAACTTCTCAGAGGTCTTCAGATCCAAATGTTTGTGGAAGTAGCTTCTCAAGACATGTCTTCCTCTAAGCCGATTTCGAAGTGGTTAGTATATAGAGAAAGGTTGGTTCATCCTGATTTCTTCAACAAGTATGATTCTCTTATATCCAAGAATATTAAGCTCAACAGATGGGAAGATGTTGTGGTGTCTAAGCACGGGAATCAAGATGAAGTTTATTCATATTTGCTTGTAGAATTATATGAGACAATTTCCTTTTTTAAGGAAGATGGTAGGGAGAAGTTTTCATTTATGTCTTATAGCAAGACTTATAAACTTTCTTATTCCAAGGCAGCCCGCTTGGTTTGGATGAACAATAAAGGAGAAGCTAAGTTTATTTCTCATGTTTTGATGGATTCAAAGGGAATCTTCGACAAGGAAAGGCTTTGGAAACTCTCGGATTATCAGATGATAAGGCTCCGAATATTTCTTCTCTATCTACAAATTTCTAGATTCTATAGTTATGGTTACAAGGTCTTATCGTACCGAGAAAGCGTTACAAAGACAGTTTGAAGAAGAGTGAGATCTATATCCAAGATTTTATGATAAATCTGAGGAAGTTTAACCTGATGAAACACATTCTTATTACCCTTGATAATGTTAAGAAAGGGAATTTGACAGCTTAGATCATAATGTATCTAGCAATCCTCTCAAAGTTGATAGTTCAGTGCCTTGAGTCTTTCAAGGAAGCTTGCAAGTCTATGCCAAGAGTTTGCAAGATTTTGTTGGTGAGTGATGGTACTCTCAAAAGTATGGATGTTTCCTTTGACAAAGAGACTGGTCAGTTCGTTGATTTAGCTGCTCAAGAAGAAACGGTTCTGAAAGTTGCTGAACCTGAATCCTCTAAGCCAGTGATGAAGAGAAAGTTGAAAGAAGTTGAAGGTGAAGCAGAGAATCCCAAATCTAAGGAAGTTCATTCCGCACCTCCAAAACCGAAGAAGAAGAAAGCTTACCTACATGAAGTAGTTTCCAAGTAGAAAGAAATCAAAGAGAAGAGAGTGCAAGGGGAGCCTCAGTTTGGCTTGGATCCTGCGGAGGCTAAGGCCATGAAGGAAAGAACTGCAGATGAGCTAGAAAAACAAGCGAAAGAAAAGAAGCTCAAGAAGAAGATGTTTGAAGCTGAGGTATCTCGGGCTTTGTTAAAGTTTAATGAGATGGTTTCAGCAAACATTCCTATTTTGAGATCTTTTTCTTTGGAATCTCTACCTGAGACTCCAGGAAGAAACTTTGACGCTCTGAAAGAGCCAGTTGCTATGCCTGTTGAGGAAATAGAGCAGATTGATCAAGTGGAAGAAGAAGAAGCTGTTGCTGAAGGAAGTGGTGAAACCGAAGATGTTTTAAAGCAGGTAGATGGTTATAAGGGGACACCGTCAGAACATTTGTTGCTCTGAACCTCAAAAGTTGAGTCTTCTAAGTTAGTCACTCCAATGATTGATGAGGCGAAAGGAGAATAAGAAGTAGCTTATCATGAAGGGGAAGAACAACTTCTACACGATATTGCTCAAATGGATAATGTAGAGGATGGTGCTCAGAAAGTTGCTGATGAGGAAGAAAATGTTGTTCAAGTGTCTGATAGTGAAAAGAGAACTCCAAAACAAGACTCCATTCCGAAAAATAACAAGGGAAAGAAACTTGTTGTCGATACCCCGAGCTCAGTGGTTGTAAAGAGAAGGGAAGTTGGTGGTTCTTCTAAGAAAAAGGTTGAGAATCTTGAAGAAGAAAATTCTCCATGTAAAGTCTCGGATTTAGAGTCATCTTTGTTGGGGCATGACTTTGTTGTTCAGTCTTTAAAGAAGTTGTTGGGTACTATTCCGACTTTCTCAAGTATTGATTCAAGATGCAAAATTCCCCAACATGCTTTGAATCAGAAAATAGACTCTGTATCTATGGTTATGGACAAAGTTGTTGAGATTGTGACTCAGTTCAAAACTTTCTTTGTCGACTATGAAGCCCACACAAGATCTTGAAAGAGGATGACTAGTTGGTCGAGGAAGACTGTAGAGGAGAAGAGGCTCTTTGATGAATTCCAAGATAATGTGAATGATGCCTTTGAAACAGAATACCAGAAGATAAATGAACTTACTTCATCCTTTGAAGAAAAGCTGACAGATGAAAAGAGCTTCCGAATTCAAGAAGTCAGAGATCTGAATGGGAAGCTGAATTCTGTTTCTCAAAACTGGAAGTATAAAAGGGATCATTGGATTGAGTTTGAAGAAAAGCTTAAAGCTCAGAAAGAAAAGCTTCATTCCCAGGAAGAAGATATTCAAGCTCAAAGTGCAAGAATTTTTGTGTTAGAAAAGCAAGCTGAAGAAGACCATAAAGACTTGAAGAAGATAAAGACTATTCTTAAGGGTCTCATGGAAAAGGAAAAAGATGCAAAATAGACAGATCCGATCTTTTGTTGTATCTAAATTTCTTTGTTGTCGAGCTTTCAAAATTAATGAAATTTGTGATTTCTTGTTTCTTTTGTTGTTGCTACTAATTTTTCAGGTACTTTGTTATATTTTCCATTCCCTCTAATTCTTTTTGAAAATCACAAAGGGGGAGAAGGAAAATAACCCTAATAAAAAGGGAAAAAGAATCCTAACAAAGGGTGAGAAAGAAAACAAACTCTAATAGAGTTCATCTAAGGGGGAGTTTTCCATTAAATAAGACTTTCTTAATGAAATATCATTCCGGAAATCTAGAATACAATCCTTAGAGTTTCAAAACCTAAGGGGGAGATAGTCGTATTCATCAACATCCTTACGCAAAGGGAGATAAGCCTTAATGTTTTCTTTCTTCTTAGAATTTCTTTTTCGTAAGGATGTTTGTGCTTTCCAAAAAGGGGGAGATTGTTGAGTCAATAAGGTTTTCCTTATGAATTTTCCATTCCTTCTTGTTTTGAAAATCACAAACACCTTTCTTTAATGAAAATCACTTTTATAAGGAAAATCGCTTTTATAAAGAAAATTTATTTTATAAGGAAAATCGCTTTTATAAGGAAGATTGCTTTTGTAAGAAAAATCATCCTTATCATATTTTAATTCATATATTTCTTAAGTATAAGTTTCGGTTTCATTTCTATATTCTCGGAATCTTTTGAGACTTTGATATGAAAACATTATGTTTTAAGTACCGAATTCCAGATGAGAACTGTAATGATGTTTCATTCCGAATTCCGGATACGAACTCTGATAAAGTTCTACTCAGAATTCTGGATACTAATTCTCATTACGAATTCTGATGATGAATTCTTATTATGAATTCTGATGACGAAATTCTCATTACGAATTCTGATGACGAATTCTCATTACGAATTCTGATGAATAATTCTCATTACGAATTCTAATGATGAATTCTCATTACGAATTCTGTTGACGAATTCTCATTCCGAATTCTCATTCCGAATTCTCATTCCGAATTCTCATTCTGAATTCTCATTCCGAATTCTCCTATTAAAAAGAATCTGATCATATTTGTTTTATACACTCCATATTTATTTAGACTCGGAAAAATTATTTTTTTTACACTCCGAACATTCATTCTGAACTTTTAAATTAAACTTTAAACGATGTCGTACTTTTTATTATACTTGTTTTGTTATAAAAAGATGTAGTTTATTCTGTTATAAACTAACTGTTGGTTAAGTTACATGTGTACAGGTCCCTCCGATTTTTAGGGAATATCTAACCGTTGGAAAGGAGGCCGACCATGCCTATAAATAGGAGCTCATTTGAAAGAGCTCGATGATGACTGATGAATGACTTCTTCGACATTGTGCATACATGATGTTGAAGTGATTTCTAGACAGAGAGGCTCTTATTAACTCTCAAAGCTTCGTGCGACTCCGAATGTTGGTGATTACATTCGAGGAATTCCGGGGATAGGAAGACAGAGGTTTCCAACACCTTGAAGTTGAGGGCTTCCTTGCTGAGGAAGACAGAGGTTGCCAACTACATTGAAGTTGAGGGCTTGCGGAGATAGCAAGACAGAGACTCTGATCTTCGTATCGAGGGCTTACCCTGGTGTGGGTAAGACAGACTTTGTTGAATGTATAAATCAAGGGACCTTTATCCAAGGTTGTTGGATACCCTTCTCTTTGTGTTAAAAGACTTATATCTTGTTACTTGTAGTTCTACTACTTGTTTATTTTCCGATGAATATTGTGTTGTAAGTAAAGTATAACTTTCTTATACTTCCTCACTTGTACTCTGTTTCATTTAGATTCTATATGCTTTAAGGTAGAATCTCATATTGTAATCTTTTGTTATGTTTCAATTTCCGGAATCATATTTCTAGAACCTACTTTCAGAATCTCTTTACTGTTTTAAGAAAGTCTATAGGACTTGAAGTTTATAACTTCATTCCTTCTTCAAAGTTTTCATTTGGTGTTAGAGGTGTTGTGAATTTTCTTAGTTTAAATCTTGTTAAACGTAGCCCTTTCCTTTTCTTAAGGAAAACATTGTTATACGTAACTAACTTTAAAGGTTCCAAAGGAATTTCTAAAATATACAATTCACCCCCCCCCCCCCCCTCTTGTATATTGAGCATCTACATCATTATTTCGATCCTACAACCAGGATTTACACGCCCATGCAGTACAAGCGTGCCAGCCAGGACTTACGCGCCCCTGCCTTTTTGGGTGCCCTTCTTGGCCATTTCACTCCTCTTGTGCCATTCCACCTCTCCTATTCAATATTCAGTCTTCAAGACACTCTTCAAAGCCATTTATTGCATGATTTATTGATTTGACTTCCTTATCTAAAAGGAACTCCTTGGAATATTTCTCAAAACCTAGTGATTTACACATCTTTATGTCACTAAATATTGAGATTTCATTCATTCAACATCATCATATAAGATGAGAGAACCACTTAATATGGGCCTCCTTTTCAGGAATAAGCCCCAGTCATAATTCTCAAATATGGGCATCCTCCTTAGGAGTAAGCCCCAAATCCTCTTTAATCTGGGCATCCTTTTTAGGAGTAATCTCCAATCTTAAAATTCCCAAATCTGGGCATCCTCCTTACGAGTAAGCCCCAACCATAATTCTCTTAACCTGGGCCTCCTTTTCAGGAATAAGTCCCAAGTCTTCATTAACCCGGGCCTCCTTTTCAAGAACAATCCCCAGTCTCAAATATGGGCATCCTCCTTAGGAGTAATCCCCATGTACCTTAATTTTCTCTTAACCAGTCCTAATTTACTTTTGATTTGGGATTCCTTCTCTGATGTAGAACCAAATCCTAAGTCCCTTCATAATTAGGGCCTCATTTTCAGGAGTAAGCCCCAAGTTAGAGTATCTGAATCTCCATAAAGTACATATACCTTTATGGACCCTGTTCCTATATTTCTTCCATAATGTAAATCTTAATCTTCATCTTTTTGGGCAGTCAGACATACATAAGACCCACATCATTTCTTATGATTGCATCATTCATGGCACAATTGTATAGTTTTTACCAATACCTTTTTTTTCTCACACCAAGCATGCCTCACGTGAGCTTAGAGTGTTAAAGTAATTATGACATCTTCCTTTGATCCATCTATCATAAACATCATACTCCCTTACTCGAACTACGTGGGTTATGATTCCTTTTCCAAAACAAAGGATACGTAGGCAGCCCATCTGCTGGTACGATCCCAACATTGAAATAATTCATGTCCTTCTGAATGAAAATAAACTTCAAGTGCCCCATTGAGTGGCTTTAAAAATAGTATGGTCATCATAATGACCAAGTGACTTTTATGTATTGTTGGATACCATTGTCTAAGAATCTCTAAACAAATACAGATGATTCTCTATCAATGAAGAACCTCTAATACATATAAAAGATTCTCTAAATTTACTACATATCAATCATTGATTGTCAGATCTAAAAGAAAACTTATTTTATACTTGGTAATGTAATAAGGATTTAGGAACATAACTTAAATATATAAAGAGAGTCCCGGAGTAGACAATAATTCCCCTCAAAAAGGTGTGATGAGTCTGACCTCCCATCCTCTCGACCAATGAAAATTCCTAAGCCTCATCAGTCCACAACTAATGAGCGCCTAACTTTGGAAAGTAGGTTTAAATGTATATGGAATCATTGTATGTTTCCAGTTCTACGAACAAACCCGTTAGAAACTGCTGGGAAAGATTGAATCTTAAATCAATGAGATCATCCCCCATTCTATAGGGAAACAAAAAATGGTGAACCCGACGTGAACCCTTAAGTAAGTTAAAAAAATGTTGTTCTAATTTGTTAGGCCCCTATTTAAATCTCTATGAGAGGGCCAACAAAAACAATCATTGATATATGTGCTCATACAAAATATGTAGTGGATTAATTTATCTTGATTAAGTCTGTTATATCAAACATGCACTCTTTTCCAATATTTTCTACATTCTATGAAATGGTTGGTTTCAAGTTCACACCTGTAAACACCACTGCTGTGAATTCCACTGCTGCTACTCTTGTTTGATTGTTGTCCACTCTGATGACGACATCACCTACTCAGCGTCTTCAACGCTGGGTACCAAATGCGCTAGTTAAGGAGTATCATCAACATGGTATCATTCCCAACCTGGAGGCTGCCCGACCAGCCCTCAAAGTGAACAACTCACACCGGTCGTCCGAACAATGACGATCAGTGATCAACAAGCAGGCAGTGCTATCCACCGTTTCGGGTCGTTATCCCCGGAACACAATCACCATTCGCTCCCTTATTCTGGGGAGGTGAATGAGCAGGTCCCTCGGGGGCTTAATTCAATCAGACAGTAGTTCATCCCAAGGGCTCCTATCAACAATCGCCACCAGACTTGTGTGATAGTACACCCTCAACATGATGAGGGTACCGACTCCAGCCGTTCGGCTCTAGTTCCTCGAACCCGGGCAATCAAGATGAATCACCAGAGGCGATGTCCGGTTAACAGTGAGCAGGTTCTCATCTCATCCATTTCCAGAGAAATCCACAATCCTAAGTTGGTGTCATGCAACGAGCGGGCACACACACCTACCTGTTTTAATTCCGCTGTCCAGCTGACTCGTCTGGAAGCATCATGCCAATCCTACTAGGAAATTCCCATGGAGTACTATAGGCAGGAATATACACCTGTTTATACATCATCAGCTAGTCAGAAGGCTCGTCTGACTATATATTATGGATCTCGTCAACCACGTTTGGCGAAGTGCAATCTGCAGGCACATACACCTTCTAATAATGATCAAATCTACCAATACTCTCGCTTGGTAGCATTCAGAGAAGTCAGTTGGAAAGCTCCAGTGACAAAAAAGAGGTACACTCAACTCTCTGACCCCACACTTGAGTACTTTCAGGATTTACTGACAGGAAAAGGTGGACAGGAGCAGGAACACACACCTACTCCAAGCATGGAATGAACGTATATCCATGTTCTAGCAGCTGAAGTCACAAAGCATATTCTATCAATGGTGAAAGAGAAAAATCAAATCTCTGCACATATTCTGGATGCTTTACAGGATATTATAACAGCTTCAACAACATCTCAGGGTAAGACACATAAATCTATCCCTACCAGTGGAGTGACACATCAACAGTTCACTACGGAACAGACACACACATCTGTTCCAGTCCAAGTGGGTTGTGGGGCATAATACCCCATATCATATGGAAAACCAATTCAGGCACTTACACCTGATTTGAGTAGATATCGTCAGCCTAACCTGGCCATCTCTCCTGATTAGGCACATACACCAGCTCAGAGCAACCACCTTCGTCAACAGGTGGCTTCCAAGGCGAGTAAGAAAGTGTCTACGAAAAAGACCAGCCCAGCACAATCAGGAAATCAAGAGCCAATCTATAACAAGTCCTTACTCGATGCTGGAGTTCTTGAAGCCCTCAGACAATTATCTGTTGGGATGTAAGATTCTACTCCCTCATTTCCCAATAGTGGGAATATTAATTCTGAAGGTCTTCAACAGACACTTCCTCATGAAGGCTTGCTTCAGGACAATTCGTTCGATGTCAAAGTTTCATCTTCAGATGAGAGCCACAGGAACCCTCTGTGTGGTCATAAGGCCAAGGAGCAAGAGATCTCATCTTTTGTTGTAACCCACCATGGTGGTCCACCCCATGATGATGAATTACGCTGTGAATGTCCTCTCTGCATAAGTGATGCACATTGCCCGTAAAATGCTCCAGTGGACAATGTAGTGCTGAGAAAGACCTCTTATCTTGAGGCACTTGAAAATGCAAAACCAGTCATGTCTGATGCTTCATCGCTAGCATGTGAAATACTTTTTCAATCGGAAGATATCCAAGGGTGTAGGTCATTCTCCGAACCACCCCTAAGTCATTCATCTTCTAGTTTGATCAGTGATTTCTCTACCAATCCTGTTGAATCTAATGAAGCAACAAAGAAGCACCATCTCTCGTCAAAGCAGGTATAAGAATCTTTATTGAATCATAAAGGGGAAATGCTGAACATGAGAAAACAACTGGAGAAAGGTGAAGTGGAAGTCATGTTTTGGCCTCTGGCTGACTCTTAGTATGACATTCAAGAGATGTTTATGGAAGATAGAAATCATGATATTCTCAACAACATAAGGAAAACTCTTTCTCAGTTGAAAAAGAAAGTATTATCTTATGATTAATATGAAAATCATGTTAAGATAATAGAAGGGTTACAATGCCAAATTGACTTGGTATCTCTATCATTCTCTCGATATCTGAAGGATGAAAAGCACAGAGAGCCCTTCAGCGTTCATGACATGGTGCACTAAGAATGTTGTGCTAGTTAATTTCCAATTCCCCATATGGTATTCAGGTCAGATGATGGGGTGTTCATGGAGCACTGTATTTCACGGTGCTCTCCAGTGAGCAAATCCTGCCGAAAATGTTCTCATTCAATGTTATTTCCCATGGCCATCCATGAATACCTGGAATTGTTTGTAATCAAAATCTTTCCCAAGAACATGCTTCAAAAAGTTCCTCTCAAAATCAAGAATACAAAGAACAAGTTATTGAATTACTCCTACATCAAGCAATCGAGAATATTGAACAGGCCTCTCATATGAAGCAAGCACATCATCAAGTGACAGATGTGTCATAAATCATCCAACAGTCATTTGAGCGAGGTGATAAAAGTGGATGTTGATGGATTCATCCAGCTAATTTCAGGACTACGGTCCGCAAGATCAAGAGAGATTTTAAGAAAGTCTCAGACTTATCATGTCAAGAGCCACCCCAGATTTCCAAATTGGGGACTCTTTTAAACCAACCCTCAGAATCAACAAATAGGATTCGAGGAGTTGAGCAAAGACAGCAAGAATAGCCACATTCCACCAGACTCGGGACTTTTTCAAATAATCAATCCCCTCCTCAGCTAATGTCGGTCTTCTCTCGATTGGGGAAGAATCCCCTGGAGGAACGAATAGACAAATTATCAGGATATTCCCTCCAAATTACGGTTCGTCAAGAAGTTCCTGAGGGATCGAATCAACAAAAGGAAATGTCTCATCAAAGACATGGAAGAAGACTATATCACAGAAATGCTGAAAGAAGGGATGCGATGGATTATGAATCAATCAATGTCATCAATGTCATTGTTGTTGATCCATAAGATGAGGCTCATTCAGAGGGATCAGATGAAGAGGTTCCTACTCAAGAAGGTGTACTCATAGACACAAATGAAGAAGGAGTGCATACATGAAATCAAAGGATTACTCAATACCTAGGTAATCCTTCAAGTAACCCACTTCCCCCTCTCTGAAAGAGATCAAACAAGGATAAGAGAAAGAATCAGGTTACATATCCTTCCTCTGGATAAGTCTAATCGCTCTCACTAGAGAAATGATTGGCACAACAAGAGGAATAAATGAATGAATTGAGGAGGTTGAACGCAGAACTATTTCAAGGTAGTCTTCCTCCTAAGCGTGTTGGAGTCAGTCAGCCAAGGGAGTTTGTTGCAGCTACAGAGATGGATCAAGAATATCCTCCTTTATCAGTACACACTCACAGGTCTTATCCTACAGGTCAAGTGAAACACCAATTGGCAGTGCTGCCATCGGTTGCAGTACCAACCACCACACCTGTCCAAGCTCCAGTCATGGCACCTTCCCAAGTCCAAGTTCAACCAGATGTTTCTCAAAAGATAATAACTACCATTGAGTCATTAACAGATCGGTTAGAGACTATGGAAGGGAAACGTGCGCAGGTTCAACCAGAAAAGAACTCTTACCGTGAATGGGTAGATTCAATCTCTCCCCTACCAAGTTTTGGGAACCTTGTATTCCCTATTTTCAATGGATCAGGTGATCCTAAACAGCATTTGACGCATTACGTGTCTTGTTGTGATCCTATGATGGGAACTCTGGAACAGAGAGAAGCAGTGAAGCTCAGATTATTCGTGTGAATCTTTCAAGGACCATCCTTTGTCTGGTACACAAGCTTGAAATCCTGGTCAATTACCGGATGGGAATATCTCCATCAATGATTTCTTCTTCAATTCAGCTCAACTTTTCCAAATACAATAGTTTTTTCATCTTACAAACTATAAGAAAATGGAGAATGAAAAGGGCCTTAGATTTCATTGCTTGCTAAAAGGGATTAACATATTCCCTAAGCTTAGTACTCCCTCAGGAGGAACTGTTGCCAATCTGTGTGGAAAATCTGCATGACGAATTAAGCACGTCGTTGATCCCTGTGAAATACATAGGAGGGTATCGAGACCTTACATCAATCGCTCAACATATTGAAGATTCTCTTATAGAGACTAAGGCTATATCTTGTGTAATTCCATCAGCTCAAGGAAGGAGAATCGGTAAAGCAGATACTGCTACAGTTATGCTTAAACAACCACATGTACCTGCTTCTATTTTAAAACCATCATCTTCTCAAAGGGATCAACCTCTTGAGCACCAACAAAAAAGGTCATTTCATCAATACGATCAATGAGATCAAAGACGAAAACAATTTGAGGATATCAAAATCAAAACATACTCTTTCCGAAATAAAAAAAGTTCTTGGTTACTTCATTTTGGCTCTGGAAAATAATTTGGTTCAGTTTCCAAGGCACAAAAGGCCAAACAAGGAAGGAGATGAAGACTGTCCCAATTATTTCCCCTTTCATAAAATGTCAAGGCATCCCATCAAGAAGTGTTTTGTCTTTAAATACCTCTTTAAAAAGATGGTCAACTCGGGAAAAGTCAAATTAAAAGGTTCTTCAGCTCAGGTAGCATGTGTAACTGCTACAGTTGCAGAGGAGGAAGGCGAGTGGCATGAAGTAAAAAGAAAAAATGAACAAAAATATGTTGATTGGATGGTCAGAAAAATGATCAACCGAACTAATGCTATTTTGAAAACATAATTGAAAAAACCAATTGTGTCTTCTTCCATGAATGCCGCCGCAAAACCCTCTTCATAAGAAGGAAAATCCTCAATGAAACAGCATGATTCAAAGAAAGAAAAAGAATCAGAAGAAGATGAGTATGTGTCAAAGCCTATGTTGTCTTTGAATCTGGCAGACTTCATGCCATCTACTTCAAATTCACGGGCACCGTCCCACCAAACGGCACAGCCTAAACTAGCTAATTAGGCAGAGTCTTCATCAGATGAAGAGTTGATTTTTGGTTCTGTTAATATGATTCAATTAACAGATCCATATGCCAGTCGCAGTTTCGATTTCAATGATCCTAAATTCCCTGTATCAAAAAGAGGAATCTGAGGAAGTTCCAGAGGCTCAGGATACAGGGGAAGACATGGATCTTTCCGAATCCAGTATTCCAATTCTACCCCTACTAGAACTGTGTATGTAGTAGAAACTTGTGGCAAAGCCCTTCAGTGAGATCAACAAGAACAAGCATGTTCTTCTACCAATAGCAAATTCAGTCCTGGTACAGTTATTCTGGATGACTGGTTGAAGGTTCCATATTCTTCCTCTCATCTAGTGAATGGATCTAATCATTCTAATCTTCCAAAACCAAGAATATTTCCAACTCCTATCACAATACAAGATGCATCAACTTCCAAAGAATCTACTTCCAAGGCACCTTCTAAACCGCATGTTCCTATTGGGAAATGCAGACCTCTGGATCAAAAGTATGATGTATTGAAACACATGTCCCATGTACCATCCATGTTATCAATTCGGGATGCGTTGAGTTCATCAAAGGATCTTCAGGAGGCACTCATTGAGGCTTTCTCAAGTCCTCAAGAGTTTGAAACTTAAATTGCTGCAGTTGTAGTCTACCATGCAGAGAATAATCCTACAGAAATTCATGAAATAATATCTTTTACTGATGAAGATAAAGATGATGTAGTGCATGGACATATTAGACCATTGTACTGTTCTGGAAAGGTCAATGGCATAGACGTCCGAAGAACATTCATTGAAAATGGTTCATGAGTCAACCTCATGCCTGTTTGTACACTTCGTTGATTGGGCCTTATGGAATCTGATTTATCTCCTTCTACCATGATGTTACAAGGATATGATAAAAATGAACAAGAACCTTTGGGCGAAGTTACACTCAGAACTCAATTTTGGGATATTGTATCCAATTCATATTTCATGGTTGTAGATCAAGACTCGGCCTTCAACATCTTGCTTGGAAGACCCTAACAACATCAACATGTGGCTATCCCTTCATCATACCATCAATGTCTCAAATATTGTTTCGATGGTCAAGTTGGGACATTTTATGGTGATAAGGCCACATTCAAGACATGTGAGTCTCAATACTTTGAGGCGTAATTCTATCACATGAAGGGAAAGGATAAATCCAAAACCATGTAGATTACCAAAGTTAACGCTCTGTATGGTTTGCAAAAGATTCCAGTAAATCCATTTGCGCATGTGAGTATAGATTATGTGTTGCCTATCAGTCAAATTGACAGGGTCGACCCAAATCAAAATACTCTTATGGAAAGATCCATAATGTCAATTACGGCAATCAATCCAGACAACATGGGAGAAATTGGTGATCCTCTGGGCATTGATGAAAGCTCAAATAGAGATGTCCTCATTTCATCTGCTGAAAAACAACAGGCTTATACTTCTCCAATCAGGCCAGAAGAAGTTATAGCAACATCGGAGGTGAAAAATGATGTCAATTCTCAATCCATCATCTCCTATTTATTTCCCAAGGAAGACCCATCATCATCAATTGGTTCAGAAATAGAAGCTTATTTTTTAAGATGTTAAAATTTTAACATCTCTTCTGATCATTGAAATTTTTCTTCATCATGTACTATGCAAATAGAAATGGAAGAAGTAACACATGTTGAAGAAGAAGAAAAAGTTCTCAGATATGCTCCTCCAGCATTTGAAGAGTGTATCTCTACCACCATGGATGAACTGAGATAAATATATCTGGGTAAAAAAGAAGATCCACACCCCACTTTAATATGTGCGGCCAAGACTATTGAAGAAAAAGATATGTATATTTCCTTTTTATAGCAAAATCGAGATATATTTTCTTAGAACTATACAGAGATGCCCGATCTTGATCCTGATGTTGCTACTCATCATTTGGGTTTACCAGAAGAGCATTGAGGATTTAAGCAAGTTGCGAGAAGAACACGCCCAACTTATGGTTCCAAAAATTGAAGCTGAAGTGGATAAGCTTATCAAAGCTAAATTCGTCAGAGAAGTTCAATATCCCAAGTGGTTGGATAATATTGTCCCTATAAAGGAGAATAATGGAAAAATTAGAGTTATCATTGATTTCAGAGATCTTAATCGGCATTGTCCTAATGATGATTTCCCAGTAATGATTACAGAACTTTTAATCGATGAAATATCTGGCTATGAAGCACTTTCCTTCATGGATAGATATTCCGGATATAATCAAATCCAAATGGCCCCAGAAGATGAGGAATACACAGCCTTCAGAGCCCCTCAGGGTGTGTTTTTCTACCAGTTAATGTCCTTTGCCATAAAAAATGCAGGTGCAACATATCAGCGTTCCATGCATCGTATCAATAAACCCTTTTTGGGGATGTTTGTTGAATTCTATGTGGACGATTTTGTGGTAAAATACAAACAACGTTCTAATCACTTGGCTGATTTGGAAGTCATATTCCACATGCTTTGACGACATAATTTGAAGATGCACCCCTTAAAATGTTCTTTTGGGGTAACCTCAGGAAAATTTCTTGGCTTTGTTGTAGGCCATCGTGGTATTGAAGTCGATCTTGAGAAGAAGAATTCAATACATAGTATTTCACCTCCTCGAAATTTGAAATTATTAAGAGGACTTCAAGGACACTTAGCCTATATTCTGCGTTTCATCTCCAATTTGGCAGGAAAAAGTTTACCCTTGACCAAATTGATGAAGAAGAGATTCACTTACCAGTGGACTGAAGAATTTCAGGAAACAATCGATATTCTCAATAAATACCTCTTGAGTCCAATGGTACTCAGGTCACCTATTGAAGGAAGACCACTTATCCTCTACGTGATAGCTTTAGAGTGATCATTGGGTGCCTTTCTTGCTCAGAAAAATGATGTTGGGAATGAAAAAACCCTCTACTACCTCAGTCGGACTATGCTTGAAGCAAAAACCCAGTATTAAAGTATTGAGAAGTGCTTCCTGGCATTAATCTTTGTCACTCAGAAGTTGAGACACTACCTGCAACATCACGAGGTCTAATTGGTATCTCGCAGTAACCTGCTCAAATTCATCCTTAGTCATCCAATGCTTAAAGGACGTCTGGCAAGGCAGGCAGTTATTTTGCAGCAATTCGACATTCAGTATGTGTCTCAAAAGGCAGTAAAGGGCCAATCTCTGGCCGATTTTCTGGTTGAACACCCTTCAGTGGAAGACACATCTTTAGATATTGAACTCCCTGATGAGGAATTCTTCTCTATTCAAGAGATTCCTCAGGCATGGGAAATTTATTTTGATGGTGCTTCCAGAAGTCCAATAGGGAGGAAAATGGAAAATCCTAAATTCTACAAAGTTCGCTTTGGAATTGTGATCATTTCTCCAGAAAAGGAAGTGTTACCTTATTTTTTCTGATTGCGGGAAGGTGGTACCAATAATGAAGCAGAATACCAAGCTCTCATCACAGGCTTGGAATTGGCGCTTCAAGAACAATTGAATCACTTAAAGGTGATAGGTGATTCAGACCTAGTAATCAAACAAGTCAATGGGGATTATGCCATCAAAAAATAAGAATTAATCCCTTTGTATGATTACATCAGAGAGTTAATGGAGGAATTCCCTTCGGAACTGACATTTTCTTATGTCTCGTGATCACAAAATGCTCAAGATGATGCACTGGCAATTATAGCCATAGCTCTGGCAGATCTAAATCGGGATGAGACAACCATCAGTATTGCCCACCATCATGCAATTACACCTTATGTTCGAATCAGAACAGAGGAAATTAATGAAATTAGTCCCATTCTTGAACCGTATGGTCATTCTACCGGATGGATGTCACCTATCAGGGAATACCTTCTAAATGGAACACTTCCACCTAATAGAGCCGAGAAAGAACAAATATAGCGATGTCTGGTCAATTTTACTTTTTATAATAACCCATATCACCAAGAGAAAATTCTTTACAAACATGGTTTTGATGGAGTTCCTTTCAGATGAATTGATGGTGAAGAGACAATGGCTATCATGAAAGAAGTGCATGAAAGAGTCTGTGGTGCCCACCAGTCTGGACATAGACTGTCTGATCAGATTCGAAGGCTTGGATACATTTGGACTTCAATGATACAAGATTGTGTTGATTTCAAAAAGAAGTGTCATTCATGACAAGTACATGCCAACTTCATTCATCAACCTCCAGAGTTTCTTCATACTACTAAATACTCGTGGCCATTTGCCACGTGGGGAATGGATGTGGTGGGACCTTACCCTTTAGCTACGGCCAAGCAGTTTAAGTATATTCTTACTTCTACTAATTTATTTTACAAATGGGAAGAGGCAATACCTCTCAAGGAAGTCAGTTCTAAATGCATTGTTAGCATCATCAAGTCTAACATCATTACCAGATTTGGTGTCCCTCACACCATATTGACGGAAAATGGCACCAACTTCTGTTCATCTGAGGTAAAGAAGTTGTATCAAGAATACAATATCAAATCCAATCATTCATCTCGGTATCATGCAGCGGCCAATGGCCAGATATAAGGTTTCAACAAGACTCTTTAAAATATACTGCAAAACATGGTGAATAAAGATAATAAGTCATGGCCTGATAAACTCTTTCATGCTTTATGGGATTATCGGACTACCACCTACACTGCAACGCGGTCAACTCCATATTCACTGGTATATAGAATGGAAGTCATCTTGCCCATTGTAGTTCAACTACCCTCTCTCATAGTAGCCATTTGTGATAATTAATCTATAGATGAGCAATCTCAAAAGCAATTGAATGAATTGGAATTGTTAGATGAGAAAATATTGTACACTTATCACCAATTGGAAGTCTATTAGAATCGAAAAGAATGAGCTTTCAACCAAAAAGTTCGTTTTCGTTCATTCAATCAGAGAGAATTGGTATTAGTTCTCAGAACTCAAATGATACCAGGAAAGAAACCTCCCAATATTGATCCAAAATGGGAAGGAACTTACTCAATACATAAGGTCTACTCCAATGGAGCATATTCATTAATCTCTATGGATGGAGAACTCATCACTACTCCAACCAATGCCATATTTTTGAAGAAGTATTTTGTATAAACACAAAATATATCATCAATGGTCCAATATGACCTTAAACTGCATCAACGGTCCAGTATGACCTTAAACTGCACCACGGTCTTATATGACCTTAAACTGCACCACCGTCCAACAAGATGTTAAACTGCATAACCAACGGTCCATGCATATGACCCTAAACTATTTTCAAGTCCCTTATGTCAAGCAAGATGTTAAACTGCATAATCCATGGTCCATATGTACGACCTTAAACTATTCATATTACTTTCATCCCATACAACGCTAAACTATGAAAAAAATCTTTAATTCATCCAACATGATGTTAAACGGTGTCCCCCTTCATAGTCCTTTCTATATGACGTTAAACTATATAGAAGTCCCTTTCATCCAGCATGACGTTAAACCGCACCATCTATAGTCCATGCATACAACCTTAAATTATTGGCACTTAAGTCCAACATGATGTTAAACTATATCTTCCCTTTTTCATCCAACATGGCGTTAAACTCTGAAAAAGTCCCTAATACATCCAACATAACGTTAAATGGTGTAATCTATTGTCCTCACTGCATGACATTAAACTACTCAGTTCCCCTTTTGTCCAACATGACATTAAACTGTATTGTCCCCATCATCCTAACTACATGACGCTAAACTATACAAAAACCCATTAATACGTCCTATATGACATTAAACTGTACATTGTCCCTGCTACATGACATTAAACTGTGCAGCACCAATAGTCTTAACTGCAAGACTATAAACCACATAGTATATTCAAATGTCCTACTTGACATTAAAATGTGCATCGTTAGGGTTGTTGCTACCTCTTGTTTCTCACACTGAGTATGACTCACGTGAGCTTAGAGAAAACATCAACCATAACACTCTCTCTGGGCTACTAACCATGTGTAAGTCCCAACACTATTATTTTAGATCGTTGTCCCCAGGAACAACATGATAACTAATTCATTCTTTAATTGAACTACGCGGACATTGATCCTTGACTTCTAGGATGGGTACATAGGCAACCTCCCAAGGATGAAGCCCAAAACCAATATATTCACATCAATTCACCTCCATCTTATACAATGTTGATTCATGATACTGCCTCTAGAATCAATATCTTTACATTGGTTCACTTTCGTCCTTTCTATATGAAGTTAAACTATACAACACTTTTGCTCAGTATGAAAAATAAACTACAATATTCTTTGATACCCTCACCTATGATGGAATCATTATTTATATTGGTTTTCAATCATGTTTCATTCTAAAGACTACGTGTATACATGGTAATGATCGAACCTTTTATCTTGGGTTAAACCATCATTGCACTAAAGTCCCCTTTCACCCTTCACATGAACGAACCAGATTTGTACAGAGGGTATTTCTAGAACTATATGGGCTCGATTACCATCCTTATGGGATACATAGAAACATTCGAGTGTCCCTTGAATCCATACCCAATTCTTTTGTGCCTAACCCCAAATTCCTCTTTCAGTCCCCTGGCTGAAAAGTCCCCATGAAAACACACACTGTGTATTTCTTACAATGGTCCAAGGTCTATGACCCTAAACTAAGATCTACAATCCTTTTGTCCCACACGACGTTAAACTGTAGATCAAGAACTACGAATGGATTGATTCCCATCTTTATGCGATACGTAGTGAAGTCCAACATTTCCATTTAGGACCCAGCCACAACATGATTATTGTTATCATTGATTTGTGTATCTATGTATACATTGGAAAATACCAATCTTTATATGTCATAATCCTATCCTTAAATATTTTCAGATCATCAAAACCCTTTTGTTGAATTTTGGTCAAAAAAATGTCAAAATTCTGAGAGTTATTATACCTGACCATGTAGCACATGACCTTAGGCGGCCTTGTATAAACAGTATACATAACAGATTTGTCAGCCAAAAGATACTATTATTTGACTATGCAGCCAATTCCCTTAGGTGGCCCTACATAATTCAACCCCCTAACGGGTTTTTCAGATCCAGGTAACTTCATTCTTGGGAAGAAATCCTCTTTTGTCCTTATTTGTCTTAAATTAAAATATGTAGGGATCCGAAAAAATAGCCATCCTTAACATACATGTCCCATATCCTTTTTCATGATCTGAAAGTATTCATGTCTATGGTTTATATTATCCTTCCCTACTTTTGCGTCAGACCTTCGTAGGAGTGATATCCATCCATTTCTTCAATAATCTTGTTTGGAAATATATTCTTTATATTAAAGTACCTCTTTCCATACTGAAAAATCTATACTTTGGAAAATTTGAATCTCCATAAACATTCACTGGCTTTTTAGCACTAGGAATGTAAATTTCTGAGAGTTCTTTTGCCTGACTATGCATCACGTGCCCTTAGGAGGCCTTGCATAAACAGTCTACATAACAGACTTGTCATCAAAAAGATGATATTTATTTGGCTATGCAGACAATTCCCTTAGGTGGCCCTTCATAATTCAACCATGTAATGGGTTTGTTAAATAATGGCAACTTCATTCTTGGGAACTACTTCTTCTAATGCCTTTTAGCTCTTTTTCATATAATTACTCAGATTCAAACATTCTTAAGTCATAGTTTACATATTTTCCCTCATACCTGAGTATGGTAATATGTTTTCAGATAAATTGTCAAATAATTGAGTCAATTCTAAAACATTCGGTCAAAGCTATTTCGACCTTAAACATCATCCTCTTTATGTCTGATGTGCATGACTTTAAACTGCCCACAAAAGACAAAGGAACTCTGAAGAAAAGTCACGTTCCAGCTCACTAAACATACATTTTGTATGATTTAGGTAATATTGAGCAATTAAGAGATTCAATTTTTGTAGGGTTATTTATATTAATTATAGTAAAATTCAAACTGTTCTCACTAGGACCATTGTCTTAGGTAAAATTTAAAGCAGATTGCCAAAGAGAATGCAGGAACAAATTATTTAAGGTTAAAGTGTTTTTCATTGATGCACAAGAGTTAGAAGGAAATCAACAGACTGGAGTCTCTCCTCTTTTTCAGGAATTACAAAAGACATTCAACATAACTCTTCATTTGATTTACGGAATCCCGAGCTTCATCAGCATCCACATGGAATTCATTCATTCAACCAGATACCATAAGAGATGCAGTGATACCAGCACTTCTTGGAACAATTGTAAAAGAATGTTCTTGAGTTTAGTTTGAGAAAATTTTCTACTTATCAAATAGTTACTCTGTTTATATCCAAGAGACTTGAAAGATGGATACATGGATTTGAGAATGGAGAATTGGATGTAAAGAACCATTTGGAGAGAATACTTTTTTTAGATATTTCTCTAATTCCATGTTTGTCTTCTCTCCACCAACCAGACGTGGAAAAAATTTCAGCCCATGGGTTTGCTATTTTCATATCTGGAAGGAAATGACATAGAGAAAAAATTTGAATGTTCACATCATGGTTGTTGCTCTTAATGCATAGCATAACCGAAATAGAGGAGTAGCGGTGCAGCTGCATATCAGGAGTATTGTTCTTTCCTTCTAGAATATTGACCCCTTGTAGATGACCATGACCACACAGAGGAAGATAGATGCTCTGTGGGAAATTAACATGATATTTCTTCAAGTACTTAGCCAAAACTGGGAGGGTATTATTGCAGATATCATAGTAATCATGGCCAACAATGTTCATCATGTCATCAATCTTCTTGCTTTACAGTTCATCAGTCGTTCCAATTCTCTTGGGAGCCATTGATTCTGAAAAAATGTTGAATAAATTAACTCTTAAGTGTGTTGATTTTTAATAAATTTTTTGAAGGAATTCATAAAAATGGAAAAGGCATTATGACGTGAAATAATGGATGTGTCGCGCAAGTTTTAATGTGCCGCGCATGTTTTCGACTCAAAAGTATCACCGCATAAGTCCAAATACCTCTAAAGTAGTGTGATATCAATGAAACAGTGGGAAACAGAGCAACTTTCATGGAAAATGAAACTTGCGCGGTGAGATCTCGAAAGTTTCAAATCCATAGGCTTTGTATGGAAGTGAGGCCCTCTATTTATAGACAAGGTCGTAACCCTGCGTGCCATACCCTGCACGACCAACAGTTGTACACCTACGCGCCAGATCATGCACGCCCGAGGCTCATTTGCGCTCCAGACCTTGCGTGCCCCAATTTCCTTTTGATTCTCGATTTCTTCAGAGTCAAATCCTCATTTATTTTAGATCCAACTCTTAGGGGGGACTTTTTTTGACGCTCCTTTCATGACAGAGTCTAAATATTGTAAAAGGGGAATAACTTAGCTCAATGCAATTTAACCATTGGAAAAATATCAAAAAAATTAACAAAGGAAAGAGTAAGAAGAACACCGTGCAAGGGTCGCGCAAGTTCTACAATGGTCGCGCATGTATACATGCATGCCACCTAATGGTCGCACAAGTGAATTGTGTGCCCTAATGGATAACCGACAGGGGTCTTCTCCATCCTCTAAATAGACCCTGTGGGCCCCCCATTTAAGGGTTGAAGTTTTCCAGAATTCAGATATAGAGCTCTGAATGCCCAAGTCCCTTCTTCAGGTCTTCTGAACACTTATAAGGTAATTATTTACCTAGAATGAACGGTCTAAACCAGAGTAGTAAGGTTTAAGTGTTAGAATTCACTAACACTTGTGCACCTAAGTGTTTTAACCTTAAGGTAAATGAATACACTTGTGCGTCGCCCTACTTATTCACCATAACTTGCACGCCATCTTCTGGAAAGCCTCTAGGGATGATTCTAAAGGAATTGATCTAGGATTTCCCAAATATTACTCTAAGGGAGGAAAATCACGCAAGTACCCACATACCGTGTAGGTATAACTGCGTGCCCAGGACTAGTGAGCCCACGCATTACCTACACGCCTACCATGACTTGGGAGCCCCTGGCTTTTTGGGTACACTTCTTGTCTATTTCACCCTTCTTATGTCATTCCACCCCTCCTATTCAAGATTAAATCTTCAAGACACTCTTTAAATCCATTTATGGCATGATTTATTGATTTGACTTCCTTATCTAAAAGGAAGTCTGTGGAATATTTTTCAAAACCTAGTGATTTCCACATATTTATGTCACTAAAGATTGAGATTTCATTCATTCAACCTCATCCTTTAAGATGAGAGAACCCCTTAATATGGGTCTCCTTTTTAGGAATAGGCCCTAGTATTAATTCTCAAATATGGGCATCCTTCTTAGGAGTAAGCCCCAAATCCTCTTTAATCTGGGCATCCCTTTTAGGAGTAATCCCCAATCTTAAAATTCCCAAATGTGGGCATCTTCCTTAGGAGTAAGCCCCGACCATAATTCTCTTATCCCAGGACTCCTTTTCAGGAATAAGCCCCAAGTCCTCATTAACCTGGGCCGCCTCTTTAGGAATAATCCCCAGTCTCAAATATGGGCATCCTCCTTAGGAGTAAGCCCCAAGTACCTTAATTTTTTCTTAACGAGTCCTAATTTAATTTTGATTTGGGCTTCCTTCTCAGAAGTAAAACCCAATCATAAGTCCCTTCCTAATTAGGGCATCCTCTTCAGGAGTAAGCCTCAAGTTATAGTATCCAAATCTCCATAAAGTACATATACCTTTATGGACCATGTTCCTAGATTTCTTTCCTGAAGTAAATCTTAATCTTCATCTGTTTGGGCAGTCATACATACATAAGCCCCACATCATTTATTATGATTTCATCTTTCATGGAACAATTGTCTGGTTTTTACCAATACATATTGTTTCTCACACCGAGCATTCCTCATGTGATATGAGAGTGTAAAATTAATTATGACATCTTCCTTTGAGCCATCAATCATAAATATCATACTCCCTTACTCGAACTACGTGGGTTCTGATTCCTTTTCCCAAAAAAGGATACGTAGGTAGCCCATTTGCAGGTACGATCCCAACTTTGAAATAATCCATGTCCTTCTGAATGACAATAAACATTAAGTGCCCCACAGAGTGGATTTGAAACTATTATGGTCCTCATAATGACCAAGATACATTTATATATTAAAGTATACCATTGGCTAAGAATCTCTAAACAAATACCGATGATTCACTATCGATGAAGAACATAGAATACATATAAAATATTCTCTAAATTTCCTACATATCAATCATTGATTGTCAGATCTAAAGGGAAACACATTTTATAATTGGTAATGCAATAAGGATTCACGAACATAACATAAATCTATAAAGAGAGTCCCAGAGTAGACAATAATTCCCTTCAAAAAGGTGTGATGAGTCCGACCTCCCATCCTCGCGACCAGTGAAAATTCATAAGCCTCATCAGTCCACAACTAATGAGCACCTGCCTTTGAAAGTAGGTTCAAATGCATATGGAATCATTGGATGATTCCGGTTCTACGAACAAACCCGTTAGAAACCACAGGGAATGTTTGAATCTTAAATCAATGAGATCATCCCCCATTCCAGAGGGAAATATTTTCCTTGGTCGACGGTAGATTGACCACCTATATAATGGTGAAATTATTGTTATTAAATTATACAATTACCATATAAATTAACATGATATCATATATGATCTTAATATTTTATTATTAATGATATTTTAGTATTATCATCATTTTGGGTGTTAACTGATTAGTTTTCCATTATATGCTTGGTTATATAAGCCATGTTTTTTATGGATAGGATGTATTTGATTCATATAAATAATTATATTATGTTCATAATCATTATTTTTCATCATAAATTTAAATTATTCTTCAATGATTTCTATTGGGAATTAATCTCATCGCGTTCGTCGAGATGGTAATCCGTACGTACGAATGAGCGACAATATCATTCTTTTGATATTAATATAATATATAAATGGATGTTATATCATATATATAGAATCATTATCATGTTATATTCATTATTTACATAAATTATACATCATTATTATACCCATCCAAATTATAATTTATTGAATAACAAATACACCATGACGTGGTGACGGTAAGCCATATGTACGCACATATGGTGACATGTTATTCATAGGATAGATAGAATAATGAATATGGCAGTACCATATTTATATTAACATCATAGAATATATAATATACTAAAGTTATTATTTTATAATGGAAAAAACATAGAATTAAGAAGTGGAAGAAGAAAGGAACTTGAAAGAGGTGATGAAATATTTACCTCTTCTTCGGGTTCTTCCATTTGATTTGATCAAAAGGGATCCATTGTATGGCTTAATGACTAAAAAAGGTAACTAGGATGAAGATAGGACAGTTGATAGGGTATTTGGGGAGGGTTTGGCTAAGACAAATGGCATTGAATGTGTGAATTTTAGAGAAGGGGGAGTGCCCTTTTATAAGAGGGGTGAGGGGCACCTTAGGAAAAACATAAAATATTATATTATAATAATAACATTTTCGGTTTATAATGGTTAAAAAGTAATTTATTTCGAGGATAAGGTGTTTACGGGTCTAAAAATACTCATCAAATAGGTTTTATACAGGTTTGGGTCACTATATTAACTTTATCTTCTAGATTTAACTCTTAGTTAATTAGTTTGGCATTTACCATGTCTCTTTGTATTTTTATATTATATGGTCATTAAAAAAACTATAAACTGCCAATAGAACTCCAAGTGGTTAATTAATGATATTAATATAATTATATAAGTTATTTGGCCTATCCTTATATTTTTAGGAATTTTATATCAATTAATAATATAATATTTGTTTTAAAAACTCCTTTATTTCAATTTTGAAACTATTTAATAATTGATTTCTTTTAAAGTCCTAACAATTTATTAATTCAAACTAAATTAAACTAATCAATCATAACATGTCATATTAACCTATAAAATTCATCTACGGCATAAAAACTTTATAATTATATTTATTTTATCATTCTTAATACCATTTATTTAAATCATTCATTAATAAGAAAAATACAACATCATCACTGTATCATTAATTAATATAATTAATCAATGTTTATAAATTATAAATAAAATACCATTATGTATGAAAGATTTTTATATTTCTAATTAATATTTATATTCGAAGAGATTACAAATATAATCTTGTGTAAAAATTGTTTTACTAAATGATATATGGTTATGCCATTTTTGTATTTACTTTAACTTAATTAATATAAAGTGTCATTATCACTAACAAGTGGCTCCATGGGGCCCCAAAATCGACCCAAGGATGACCATGGTCAGACATGTATCATTAAATAGGGTTAGTGTAACACCCCAAGCTTTCACGGTACGTTTCCCTTCGAATAATGCGATAGCGTGTGTTGTACGCAACCTCGAGTTCTAACACACACCACAACTAATTAAACTAGCCGTTGTGAATAGTTATACCTACTTTTTGAAATCATATATATTTTATATTTCAAAATGGACTTCATTTTTGGATTCGGAATATCGAAATTATCCTAGGGTGAAATTTTGGTACTTTTCGGATAACTTTTATATTTTGATGAATAGTGAAAATTACTAAATTTTAATTAAAAACAACTTTTTTAATCAAAATAATTAATAGTGATAAATTATGAATTTGAGTGGTTTTAAAGTATATTTAGAATATATTTTTACCATTTAATATAATGTTGGTCATTGGACATAATTTTACAATTAAACCGAACATAAACAAGTGTCAATCTTTTGATAGTTATTATCTCTTAAAAACACGCTTTTTGTTTTGACAGCGGGAATTAATTTTAAATTAATTTCTGCCACTTCTGTGTTTTGAATTTATGAAAATGGATTCCATATTTGGAATCAGGATGTTCAAATTGTGTAAATAGGTAACTTTTATTTTTAGACATTTTGAATAATTACTGCGGTAAATATTTTATTTACCATGGTTAAAGGGTAAATCCGGTAAATAAGGGTTAAAAAATAATATTATAATAATACAAAATTACCCTAAAACGTGTCCTAACCTTATTGGTGGACACATACCCGACCATGGTCATCCTTGGGTCAATTTGGGGACCCCTTGGAGCCACTTGTATGTGGTAGGGACACATTATATTAATAAAGTTAAAATAAAAATAAAAATGGCATAAGCTTACATCTTTTATAAGAACAATTTTTACATAGGGTTATACATGTTGGATTTTCGATTATAAATATTAATTAGACAGCTAAAAAGATTTCCTACATAATTATGTTTTATTTATAATTTTTAGACATTAAATAATTTATTTTATTTATGACACAATGATGATGCAGTAATTACTAAAATAGTAAAAAATTAACATAATTGATATTATAAATACCCAAATAAATATAATATGAAACTTTTAATGAATTAAACTAATTTTCTAGGATAATATGATATATTAGGATTGATTTAATTGACTTTTTTCGAAGTAATCAATCTTTTATGAGTTTCACAAAAATCAACTATTGAATAGTGTCAAAATTGACATAAAAGAGTTCTTAAAACAAATATTATATTATTAATTGATATTAAATTCTTAAAAATCTAAGGTTCGGCCAAGAGACTTATATTATGATAGGTTAATCATTAATGGACCACTTGGGGGTCGCTTGGATGTATATAGTAAGTTTATTAACCATATTATATAAAAATACAAAGAGACATTGTAAAAGTGAAACTAATTAACTTAGAGTTAATACTTAAAGATAAGGTTAATATAAGTACCCAAACCTGTCTAAATTCTATTGGTTGAGTGGTTTTCGACCTATCCCCACCTTAACCTTTGAATAATAAACTTTGGAGCCATTAGAAACCGAATATGAATTTATTATAAATTAATATTTCTATCTTTTCCAAAGGTGCCCCTCACCCCTCTTATAAAAGGGCACTCCTCCTTCTCATTTCTTCGCACCTTCAAAGCCTTTTGGTTCGGCCAAACTCTGCCCAAATACTCTCCCAACATCCCTCACTACAACCTAGAGGCCTTAGTTTGATCAGAAAGCCAACCTAAGGAGCCCTTTTGATCAAATCAAAAGGAAGAACCCGAAGAAGAGGTAATCATTTCACCACCCTTTTCTAAGTTCATTTCTTCTTCCACTTCTTCTTCCTTTGTTCTTACCATTCTAAAATAATAACTCCAGTATCTCACATATACTGTGATGTTATTATAAGTATGGTACAACCATATTCAGTATTCTATCCACCCTTTGAATAACATGTCACCATAGGTGCGTACGTACGGCTTACCGTCTCCACGTCGTGGTGTAATTGTTATTCAATATAATATTATTTGGATGGTTATAATAATGATGTGTAACTCATGTAAATAATAAATATAACATGTTAATGATTCTGTATATATGATATACCATTCATTTATATATTATTTTAATATCAAAAGAATGATATTGTCGCTCGTGCGTACGTACGGACTACCGTCTCCACGAACGCGATGAGATTCATTCTCCATCGTATCCATTAAAGTATAATTATCATTTGATGATTTAAAAATGATGTTTAAGGACTGTATATCATTCTGGATATGAATAATATACAACAACCATGGCTTATGTAACAAAACATATAAAAGAAAATGAGTAAGTTAACTCCCGAAACGACGATAATTCTAAGATATTATTAACAAATCAATGTTAAAAGATCTTATATGATATCATATTAATATATATGATTCTTGTATAATTTAATAACAACTATTTCACCATTATACAGGAGGTTAACCTACCCCAACCAAGGAAAAGTACAAGGTAAGGGTTTACTTTACAACCTCTTCATTATCCAAGGTTGTTTATACGTAATAATCTACTGGGATCTCTTTATCATCCACATCCATGTTTCTTAAAAATGTATTTCAAAACATTTTTACTATTTACAAGAATATGGGTTAAAGTCATTTATACCCTTGTTTGACTTTTTATAAGAGGTTTATAAAGGAATCTTTCCGTCGTTTTCAAAACAAGGTCCTTTTTAACCTTTTCGACAGAATTGAGGTAAGAATGTTTTTTTTAACTTATACGGCGGGTGCGGTTATTTTATGCCGTTATAAAATCTTCAAAGCTTTCCTTGCAAGCTTATAAGATTATTTTTAAAGAAAATGTTTTATTTTATATGGATCTTAAATGATTTCAAAATAAAAGGAGATATTTCTTTAAAAAGAATTTTGATTTCATCTATGTCAACATCCTTTGATGGATTTTAAGATTATTTGAAGTTGATTTATTATGATACAAAACTTCTATATTGTATTGAAGGTTTTGTGATATGTTTGACTGTGGATGTTCTATTTTTATACCATTGATAGTTTATGGTGAAAGTATTGACATTTCGTATGCTAGTTTTAATACGAATGTTTATGTTATATTTAAACCTTTTCATATGGGAATGCATTGGACTTAATAAGTGACGGGTGGAGCCCGCTATAGCTCCTCGATGCATCGGTAGGTCTCATGAGACAAACTAGTGTCTTGGCACAAGGCCTTGACAAAATCTTATTTGTAGTCTTGGCACGAGGCCTTGGCTATGTTGTTATGATAGTCTGGCATTATGCATTCCAACATTATGAAAGTGGATATTGATTTTTGCATGTGATTATTCGATTAGTAGAATATCCATGTGAATAAGTAAATGGAATTATTTCATTTTATTTATGCCATACCATGTTGAAATTCAAGTTTAAAAGGCTTTTGTTTTAGTTATACATTGCCTTAAATGTTTATTCTTATTTATGAAAGTTTCCGCTATATTGTTATCCTTACTGGGCATTTGAGCTCACCCCTTTTCTTTGTTTTATTTTTTCCCAGGAAGTGAAGAAGTAAGTTATGAATGACCTACAGGGATATTATGTGGGGATATGAGTGTGGATTATGGAGACAATATGTTGTTGTAGTAGTTTTTCGTTTAATGATGTAATGTAAAACTTATGAATATATCTAGTGTTTCCAAGGCTACTAAACCAATCGGTCTTTCGAGATTTGATCATTCTTGTGATCATGCCAATGTTACGAAGTAATGCACCGACTCTGGGTAACTGGGGTCGGGGCATTACAGTTGGTATCAGAGGAAGTTTAGTACAAACCTTGGAAGCTAGATTTAGATAAACTCTGATTAGAGCACATAGACCTAAGATGAACTTTGAGGATTAGTATAGAAGAACTTCCTAGAATTTTGGTATTGTAGAGACTTTGTGAGTTTTCCGAGCAATACATCCCTGTCTGGATACGAGCAGGTAGAGGCGGCTCTGGCACAGATGTACCTAGGGGTAAAACTCGAAAACACCGCTTTGAGCTAGACTCGAACGGGAACTGGTGCACGACAACGGGCCTTGCTGCACTCTTGGTTACGACACTCCCGGGGGATATGCTTAGGATAACTCTCACTTTCTTTACAAATCATTATGAAGGGTTTATGAGTATATACTTCCTCAAAGAAAACATATTTATGATTATGGATTATATCCATAGATAGTTCAATTTATGTTTAGTGTTTTATAAGTATGGGATTATGTATTTTGATTCATAAACTGATCTAGTTTATGACATTGTTTAGAAATGGCGCCTAGTGGAAGAAATGGAAACCGTATCAATGCACGCACTCCATGTAGGGATTGCCCTCCTGCTCAAGATAATTATAGTGGGGCTGGTGATGCAACTGGTGCTGATCAGCTAATCACCGTATTGGGACAACTTACTCAGGTTATGAATAATAACCTTACCCGTATGGAGCACCCTGATCCGCAGCGTGGAGGATCAATGTTAGATCGATTCATGAGACAACAACCACCAACGTTCAATGGGAGTACAAATCCCTTAGTAGCTGAGCAATGGATATTTTCCCTAGAGAAAATATTTCAGGCTTTGGGGAGTAGTGAAAGGGAAAAAGTTACCATGGCAGTTTACCGCCTCACTGGAGATGCTGATCAATGGTGGTCATTGATTCAAAACATGAAGGAAGATGATGAAGTATCAAACATGGAATGGAGGGAGTTCAAAGATCTGTTTTTAGAAAAATACATTCCTCGCGACCATCGAGCAGATATGGAAAGACAATTTCTGAGTCTGAGACAAAAGGAGGATGAGAATGTCACAAAATATGAGGCTAACTTTACAAGGTTAGCGAGGTACGCTGGTGATTATATTCGTAACCCAAGAAGTAAGATTGATCGTTTCTTTGATGGGTTAAAACCATTTCTCCGTCGAGCGTTAGTCTCACAATCCTTTTCATCGTACGAAGACATTGTCTCATGTGCTATCAAGACTGAAAAGGAATTCTCTAAGTCTTATGACTTTAAAGCAAAGAAAGAGAAGAAGAGACCTGCTGATCAATCTGGGAATGGAAATAAGGGGAAGAAGGGAAAGGTTGAATATCCATCTTGTGGTAAATGCGGGAAGAAACATCCTGGTACTTGCTTGAAGGGAATGGGAGTCTGTTACAAGTGTGGTGAAAAAGGCCACCAAGCTCATGATTGCAAAGGGAAGAAGGAAGCTACCAACGTTCAGTGCTACAATTGCAGGGAGATGGGGCATTATGCAAATGCATGTCCTAAGCGTCAGGAGAACTTACCTCAGAAAAGGCCAAGGGATCAAGGCCAGGCTTATGCTATCACTACTGCTGAGGTAGAAGCTCCGAAAGACGTGGTGGCAGGTAATTTAATGGTTTCCTCAAGTTTAGCAAATGCATTATTTGATTCTGGATCATCGCATTGTTTCATATCTTCCCAGTTTGCTAAGAAAATTAGATATTTCCAATTTTATTTAATAAGGGAGTTGTCAGTTAAAACTCCTAAGGGAAGTATCGTTGCAACAAAGTTTGGTGAATCAGTCCCCATTAGAGCACATATATTTTCTTTATCTGCTGATTTCATCGTCATACCTATGATTGAGTTTGATATAATCCTCGGTATGGACTGGCTTTCGGACTATGATGCGAAGATTTATTGTAAGAAGAAAGAGGTTACGATTCTTGATGATAATGATAAGGAGCACCTTATTTTTAGAGCAGAATCGTCACCACCTAATTCTTATTTAGATCCACCCCCTGTAGCTCAACTTAATTCAATTATCGGGGAGGAAGAGAATGAAATAACTGTCGGTGAGGAAAGGAATGTTCAAATAGAGGATGTACCTATTGTGAAAGAGTTTGTAGATGTATTTCCGGAAGATTTATCTGGACATCCTCCAGAACGAGAAGTAGAGTTTTCCATTGATTTAATTCCTAGATCAAGGCCTATATCGAAGACCTCTTATAGAATGGCCACTGTAGAGCTAGTCGAACTAAAGAAACAACTAGAGGAATTGAGTAATAAGGGATTTATTCGCCCTAGTGTTTCTCCATGGGGAGCCCCTGTTCTTTTTGTTAAAAAGAAAGATGGATCTATGAGGTTATGTATCGACTACAGGGAGATCAATGCTATAACGATAAAGAAAAAGTATCCCCTACCTCGTATTGATGATTTATTTGACCAACTGCATGGAGCTCAATACTTTTCAAAGATTGAACTTCGATCTGGATACCATCAGTTGTGTGTAAAGAAGGAAGACATTCCGAAAACAGCATTTCGAACCAGGTACAGGCATTACGAGTTTACTGTAATGCCGTTTGGATTGACTAATGCACCCTCTGTATTCATGGATCTGATGAATAGAGTTTTCAAGGAGTATCTCGATGAATTTGTGGTGGTATTTATTGATGATATCTTGGTATACTCTAAAACCTACAAAGATCATGAAAATCACTTGCGTATTATCTTGAAGACTCTGAGGAGGCATGAATTATATGGGAAGTTTAGCAAGTGTGAATTCTGGCTTCAGGAGATTTCTTTTCTTGGCCATATTGTCTCTAAAGATGGAATCTATGTTGATCCTTCTAAGACCAAGGCAATCCAAGAATGGCCAGCACCTATGAGTATAACTGAGGTACGTAGTTTTATTGGTTTGGCAGGTTATTATCGACGTTTCGTCCAGAATTTTGCCCGATTGGCTAACCCATTAACGAAGCTCACACGTAAAGGGGTTAAATTTGTTTGGACAAAAGAGTGTGAAGAATGTTTCGAAGAACTGAAGAGAAGATTAGTCAATGCTCCTATATTGACTCTACCATCGGGGAATGATGGGTTCGTTATTTATAGTGATGCATCGAAGAAAGGACTTGGCTGTGTCCTTATGCAGAATGATAGAGTTATTGCCTATGCATCACGACAGTTGAAAATTCATGAACAAAACTATCCTACTCATGATCTTGAGTTAGTAGCTGTGATATTTGCTTTGAAGATATGGAGGCACTACCTCTATGGTGAAAAATGTGAGATTTATACTGATCACAAGAGTTTGAAGTATATTTTCTCACAAAAAGAACTCAACATGAGGCAAAGGAGATGGCTTGAATTACTCAAGGATTATGATTGTACGATACACTACCACCCGGGGAAGGCAAACAAGGTGGCAGATGCTTTGAGTAGAAAAGACCATGGAGTTTTGAACAATATGAGAATTGAAAGGGATCCAATTTTCATGGATCTAGTGAAAATGGACATGGGAATAACCAGGGAAGGTGAAACATCAATGCTTTTTCAAATGGTTGCCAAACCATCTTTACTAGAAAGGATTAAGAGTTCTCAGACCAATGATGACGAATTCCAAAAGAAGATTAAAGCTGTGAATGATGGGAGATTGAGAGACTTTTAGTATGAAGATGGAATTTTGAAATTCGGGAAGAGACTTTGTGTTCCCAATATACCTGATCTAAAAAGGGAATTGCTGGATGATGCTCATAGTTCCAATTTCTCTATACACCCTGGGAGCACCAAAATGTATAGAGATTTGAAGGAACATTTTTGGTGGGACAACATGAAGAGGGAGATTGCTGATTTTGTGTCAAGATGTATGGTTTGTCAACAAGTCAAAGCTGGAAGGCAACAGCCTGGAGGAGTCATGCAACCTCTTCCCATACCGGAGTGGAAATGGGACAATATTACGATGGACTTTGTCATGGGGCTACCAAAGACTCCTAGAAGGAACGATGCAATATGGGTTATTGTCGATCGTCTTACCAAGTCAGCACATTTTCTTGCTATAAGAGAAGATCTACCCCTGGAACGTCTAGCAAGACTATATATTAATGAAGTTGTGAGACTTCATGGAGTACCCCTATCAATTGTTTCTGATCGTGATCCCCGTTTTACTTCAGGATTTTGGAAAAGTCTTCAGAAATCCCTGGATACTGAACTTCATTTGAGCACTGCTTACCACCCTCAGACAGACGGACAATCAGAACGGACTATTCAAACCTTAGAAGACATGTTGAGATCTTGCTCACTTGACTTTCAGGGTATGTGGGATCAATATTTACCTCTGGTAGAATTTTCCTATAACAATAGCTTCTATTCGAGTATTCAGATGGCACCATATGAAGCGTTATATGGAAAGAGATGTCGTACACCAACCTGTTGGGATGACGTTGGTGAAAGAAAACTTGTAGGCCCAGAACTGGTGGAGGAAACGGTGGAAAAGGTGAAGGTAATCCAAAATCACATTAAAGCAGCTCAAAGTAGGCAGAAGAGCTATGCCGATAATCGAAGGAAGGATTTGGAATTTCAAGTCGGTGATCATGTTTTCCTGAAGGTATCTCCGTGGAAGGGTGTCATACGTTTTGGTAAGAAAGGTAAATTGAGTCCCAGGTACATCGGACCTTTCGAAATTCTAGAACGAATTGGGGCTGTAGCTTACCGATTGGCAATGCTGCCAAGTCTCTCCAAAGTTCACGATGTGTTCCATGTATCTCTGTTGAGAAAATACATGCCTGACCCAACGCATGTACTCACCTATGAGGAATTAGAACTGGAACCCGATCTTTCCTATTGCGAAGAGCCCATCAAGATTCTTGATACGAGAGAACAAGTGCTGAGAAACTGGACGACGCGTCTGGTAAAAGTTTTGTGGAGGAATCATAAGATGGAAGAGGCAACGTGGGAACCCGAGGAACTTATGATGAAGAACCACCCGAGTCTTTTTATACAGTAATACCCTAGAAATTGCGAGGACGCAATTATTTGAAGGAGGGGAGAATGTAACACCCCAAGCTTTCACGGTACGTTTCCCTTCGAATAATGCGATAGCGTGTGTTGTACGCAACCTCGAGTTCTAACACACACCACAACTAATTAAACTAGCCGTTGTGAATAGTTATACCTACTTTTTGAAATCATATATATTTTATATTTCAAAATGGACTTCATTTTTGGATTCGGAATATCGAAATTATCCTAGGGTGAAATTTTGGTACTTTTCGGATAACTTTTATATTTTGATGAATAGTGAAAATTACTAAATTTTAATTAAAAACAACTTTTTTAATCAAAATAATTAATAGTGATAAATTATGAATTTGAGAGGTTTTAAAGTATATTTAGAATATATTTTTACCATTTAATATAATGTTGGTCATTGGACATAATTTTACAATTAAACCGAACATAAACAAGTGTCAATCTTTTGATAGTTATTATCTCTTAAAAACACGCTTTTTGTTTTGACAGCGGGAATTAATTTTAAATTAATTTCTGCCACTTCTGTGTTTTGAATTTAGGAAAATGGATTCCATATTTGGAATCAGGATGTTCAAATTGTGTAAATAGGTAACTTTTATTTTTAGACATTTTGAATAATTACTGCGGTAAATATTTTATTTACCATGGTTAAAGGGTAAATCCGGTAAATAAGGGTTAAAAAATAATATTATAATAATACAAAATTACCCTAAAACGTGTCCTAACCTTATTTGTGGACACATACCCGACCATGGGCATCCTTGGGTCAATTTGGGGACCCCTTGGAGCCACTTGTATGTGGTAGGGACACATTATATTAATAAAGTTAAAATAAAAATAAAAATGGCATAAGCTTACATCTTTTATAAGAACAATTTTTACATAGGGTTATACATGTTGGATTTTCGATTATAAATATTCATTAGAAATCTAAAAAGAGTTCCTACATAATTATGTTTTATTTATAATTTTTAGACATTAAATAATTTATTTTATTTATGACACAATGATGATGCAGTAATTACTAAAATAGTAAAAATTAACATAATTGATATTATAAATACCCAAATAAATATAATATGAAACTTTTAATGAATTAAACTAATTTTTTAGGATAATATGATATATTAGGATTGATTTAATTGACTTTGTTCGAAGTAATAAATCTGTTATGAGTTTCACAAAAATCAACTATTGAATAGTGTCAAAATTGACATAAAAGAGTTCTTAAAACAAATATTATATTATTAATTGATATTAAATTCCTAAAAATCTAAGGTTCGGCCAAGAGACTTATATTATGATAGGTTAATCATTAATGGACCACTTGGGGGTCGCTTGGATGTATATAGTAAGTTTATTAACCATATTATATAAAAATACAAAGAGACATTGTAAAAGTGAAACTAATTAACTTAGAGTTAATACTTAAAGATAAGGTTAATATAAGTACCCAAACCTGTCTAAATTCTATTGGTTGAGTGGTTTTCGACCTATCCCCACCTTAACCTTTGAATAATCAACTTTGGAGCCATTAGAAACCGAATATGAATTTATTATAAATTAATATTTCTAGCTTTTCCAAAGGTGCCCCTCACCCCTCTTATAAAAGGGCACTCCTCCTTCTCATTTCTTCACACCTTCAAAGCCTTTTGGTTCGGCCAAACTCTGCCCAAATACTCTCCCAACATCCCTCACTACAACCTAGAGGCCTTAGTTTGATCAGAAAGCCAACCTAAGGAGCCCTTTTGATCAAATCAAAAGGAAGAACCCGAAGAAGAGGTAATCATTTCACCACCCTTTTCTAAGTTCATTTCTTCTTCCACTTCTTCTTCCTTTGTTCTTACCATTCTAAAATAATAACTCCAGTATCTCACATATACTGTGATGTTATTATAAGTATGGTACAACCATATTCAGTATTCTATCCACCCTTTGAATAACATGTCACCATACGTGCGTACGTACGGCTTACCGTCTCCACGTCGTGGTGTAATTGTTATTCAATATAATATTATTTGGATGGGTATAATAATGATGTGCAACTCATGTAAATAATAAATATAACATGTTAATGATTCTGTATATATGATATACCATTCATTTATATATTATTTTAATATCAAAAGAATGATATTGTCGCTCGTGCGTACGTACGGACTACCGTCTCCACGAACGCGATGAGATTCATTCTCCATCGTATCCATTCAAGTATAATTATCATTTGATGATTTAAAAATGATGTTTAAGGACTGTATATCATTCTGGATATGAATAAGATACAACAACCATGGCTTATGTAACAAAACATATAAAAGAAAATGAGTAAGTTAACTCCCGAAACGACGATAATTCTAAGATATTATTAACAAATCAATGTTAAAAGATCATATATGATATCATATTAATATATATGATTCTTGTATAATTTAATAACAACTATTTCACCATTATACAGGAGGTTAACCTACCCCAACCAAGGAAAAGTACAAGGTAAGGGTTTACTTTACAACCTCTTCATTATCCAAGGTTGTTTATACGTAATAATCTACTGGGATCTCTTTATCATCCACATCCATGTTTCTTAAAAATGTATTTCAAAACATTTTTACTATTTACAAGAATATGGGTTAAAGTCATTTATACCCTTGTTTGACTTTTTATAAGAGGTTTATAAAGGAATCTTTCCGTCGTTTTCAAAACAAGGTCCTTTTTAACCTTTTCGACAGAATTGAGGTAAGAATGTTTTTTTTAACTTATACGGCGGGTGCGGTTATTTTATGCCGTTATAAAATCTTCAAAGCTTTCCTTGCAATCTTATAAGATTATTTTTAAAGAAAATGTTTTATTTTATATGGATCTTAAATGATTTCAAAATAAAAGGAGATATTTCTTTAAAAAGAATTTTGATTTCATCTATGTCAACATCCTTTGATGGATTTTAAGATTATTTGAAGTTGATTTATTATGATACAAAACTTCTATATTGTATTGAAGGTTTTGTGATATTTTTGACTGTGGATGTTCTATTTTTATACCATTGATAGTTTATGGTGAAAGTATTGACATTTCGTATGCTAGTTTTAATACGAATGTTTATGTTATATTTAAACCTTTTCATATGGGAATGCATTGGACTTAATAAGTGACGAGTGGAGCCCGCTATAGCTCCTCGATGCATCGGTAGGTCTCATGAGACAAACTAGTGTCTTGGCACAAGGCCTTGACAAAATCTTATTTGTAGTCTTGGCACGAGGCCTTGGCTATGTGGTTATGATAGTCTGGCATTATGCATTCCAACATTATGAAAGTGGATATTGATTTTTGCATGTGATTATTCGATTAGTAGAATATCCATGTGAATAAGTAAATGGCATTATTTCATTTTATTTATGCCATACCATTTTGAAATTCAAGTTTAAAAGGCTTTTGTTTTAGTTATACATTGCCTTAAATGTTTATTCTTATTTATGAAAGTTTCCGCTATATTGTTATCCTTACTGGGCATTTGAGCTCACCCCTTTTCTTTGTTTTATTTTTTCCCAGGAAGTGAAGAAGTAAGTTATGAATGACCTACAGGGATATTATGTGGGGATATGAGTGTGGATTATGGAGACAATATGTTGTTGTAGTAGTTTTTCGTTTAATGATGTAATGTAAAACTTATGAATATATCTAGTGTTTCCAAGGCTACTAAACCAATCGGTCTTTCGAGATTTGATCATTCTTGTGATCATGCCAATGTTATGTAATAATGCACCGACTCTGGGTAACTGGGGTCGGGGCGTTACAGTTAGAACATGTGTTAGAGTAATTTAAAATTATTATAAAATTATTTCTTACCCTTATTTATCAGATTTACCATTCAACCATGGTAAATAACATATTTACCGAAGTAATTATTAAAAATGTATAAAAATTAATGTTACCTGTTTAAAAAATTTTGGAATCCTGAATCCAAATTTGGAATCCATTTTTCTATCTTCAAAGCACAGAAGTGGTAGAAATTAATTTAAAATTAATTCCCGTTGTCAAAACAAAAAGCGTGTTTTTAAGAAACAACAACTATCAAAAGATTGATACTTGCTTATGACTAGTTTAAATGTGAAAGTACATCCAATGACCAAAATTTAATAAAAAGGTAAAAATATCATCTAATTATAAACCAATCAATAGTATAATATAGAACAATAAATAATTTGGATTAAAAAAATTGTTTTAAATTAAAACATAGTTTTTTTTCACTATTCATAAAAAACTAAATGTTGTCAGAAAAATACCAGAAATTCACTTAAGATAATTTCGATGTTCTGAATCTAATAATGAAGTCCATTTTGAAAGATGAAATTTATAAAAATTCCAAAAGGGTGAATTATTATTCATAACGGCTAGTTTGATTGGTTGTGGTGTGTTAGAAGTCGAAGTTGCATACAACACACGCTATTGTATTAAACAAAGTGAAGCGTTCCGTGGAATCTTGGGGTGTTTCATTATCCCATCATTCAAATCATTTCTCCCTCAAAATTTCTTGAGTATTACTCTGAAATAAGACTCGGGTGGTTCTTCATCATAAGTTCCTCAGGTTCCCACGTTGCCTCTTCTATCTTATGGTTGTTCCACAGAACTTTTACCAGATGTGTCATCCAGTTCTCAACACTAATTCTATGGTATCAATAATCCTTAAGAGAACTTAGCATTAAGATAGATCATGTTCCAGTTCTGATTCCTCATAGTTGAGTACATGCATTGGGTAAGGCATGTATTTTCTCAGCAGTAATACATGGAACACCTCGTGAACTTTGGAGAGACTTGGCAGAATTTCCAAATAGTAATCTACAGTCCCAATTCGTTCTAGAATTTTTAAAGGTCTGATGTACCTAGGACTCAATTTTCCCTTCATACCAAAATGTATAACACAATTCCCTGAATATACATTCAATAAAACATGATCTCCTACCAGATATTACAAATCCATCCTTCGGTTATCAGCAATGAACTTCTACATACATTGAGCTTCCTTGATGTGGTTTTGGATTACCATCACCTTTTCCATCGTTTCCTCCAAAAGTTCTGGGCCTATGAGTTTTCTTTCACCAACATCATCCCAACAGGTTGGTGTGCGACATCGCTTTCCATATAACACTTTATATGGGGCCATCTGAATATTTTAATGGAAGCTATTGTTATAGGAAAATTCTACCAGAGGAAATTATTGATCCCATATACCTTGAAAGTCAAGTGAGCATGATCTCAACATGTATTGTAAGGTTTGAATAGTCCGTTCGGATTGTTCATCAGCTTGAGGGTGGTAGGTAGTGCTCAAACGAAGTTCAATGTCTAGGGATTTCTGAAGACTTTTTCAGAATCATAATGTAAAATGGGTATCATGACCAGAAACAATCAATTGTGGTACTCCATGAAGTCTAAAAACTTCATTAATATATAGTCTTGCTAAACGTTCAAGTGGTAAATCTTCTCTTATAGAAATAAAATTTTCTGACTTGGTAAGAAGATCAATAATGAACCATATTGCATCATTCATTCCTAGTGTCTTTGGTTGCCCCATGACAAATTCTATCATAATATTATCCCATTTCCACTCAGGTATGGGAATATGTAGTATAAATCCTCCAAACTATTTCCTTCCAACATTCAGTTGTTTACAAACTATACATCTTGACAAAAAATCAGCAATCTCCCTATTCATATTGTCCTTCGAAAAATGTTCCTTCAAATCTCTATAGATCATAGTCCTACCATGGTGTATAGAGAAATTGGAACTATGAGCATCATCCAACAATTCCCTTTTTTGATCAGGTATATCAGTAACACAAAGTCTCTTCCCAAATTTCAAAATTTCATCTTTATACAAAAAATCACACAATCTCCCATCATTCACAGCATTAATAAAATTTTGAAACTCTTCATCATCAGTCTGAGAACTATTTATCCTTTCTAGTAATGATGGTTTGGAAACCATTTGAAAAATTATTGACGTTTTACCTTCCATGGTTATCTCCATGTCCATATTTACTAGATCCATGTTTATAAGATCCTTTTCAACTCTCATCTGGTTCAAAACTCCATGATCCTTTCTACTCATAGCATCTTCCACCTTCTTTTCCTTCCCCAGGTGGTAGTGTATAGTTCAATCATAATCCTTGAGTAGTTCAAGCCATCTCATTTTCCTCATGTTGAGTTCATTCTGTAGGAAAATATACTTAAAACTCTTTTGATCGGTATATATATCACATTTTTTTACCATAGAGATTGTATCTCCAAATATTCGAAGAAAATATTACAGCTGCTAACTCAGGATCATGTGTAGGATAGTTTTTCTCATGAATTTTTAGCTGTCTTGATGCATATGCAAAAACCCAATCATTCTGGATAAGGACACAACCATGTCCTTTCTTTGATTCATTACAATAAATAACAAACCTGTCATTCCCCGATGGTAGAGTCAATATAAGATAATTTTACTAATCTCTTTTTTCATTATTAAAAACATTCTTCACACTCTATTTTCCAAAAAATGTTACTCATTTACGTGTGAGCTTGGTTAATGGTTTTTTCAATCGGGAAAAATTCTAGACGAAAAGCCGATAATAACCAGCAAAACCAATAAAATTGTGTACCTCAATTATACTAGTCAGTGCTGGCTATTCTTGAATTTCTCTTTTCATAGAAGGATCAATGAAGATTCCATCCTTAGAGATAATATGGCCAATAAAAGAAATCTCTTGAAGCCATAATTCACAATTTTTAAACTTCCCTTATAATTCATGTCTTCTAAAAGTCTTTATAATAATGTGCAAGTGATTTTCATGATCTTCATAGCTTTTGTAGTATACAAATATATCATCAATAAATACCACTAAAATTTCATCAAGATATTCCTTTAAAACTCTATTCATTATATCCATGAATATAGAGGGTGTGTTAGTCAATTAAAAATGCATTACTGTGAACTTGTAATGCTCGTACCTGGTTCGAAATGATGTTTTCAGAATTTCTTCCTTCTTCACACACAACTGATGATATCCAGATCGAATTTCATCATTGAAAAGTATTAAGCTCCATGAAGTTGGTCAAATAAATAATCAATTCATGGTATGGGATACTTGATCTTTATTGTTATATCATTGATCACCTTGTTGTCAATGCACAACTTCATAGATCCATCTTTCTTATTAACAAAAAGGACAAGGGATCCCCATGGAGATTCATGAGGGTGAATAAATCATTTGTTACATAGTTACTCTAGTTGTTTCTTTAGTTCCACTAATTCCACAGTTGCCATTCTATAAGGGGTTTTTGATATAGACCTAGAACTAGGAATTAATTCAATGAAAAACTCAATTTCTCATTCTGGAGGATGTCTAGGAAAATCTTCTGGAAACACAAAAACATATTCATGGACAATAGTTATGTCCTCTACTTGAACACTCCTTTCCTAACCCGTAGATATTTCATTATATTTCTCCCTAATAATTGAATTTAGTTGAGCTACTGGGAGTGGATCTATATTAGAATTAAGCGGTGACATTTCTGATCTAAAGATACGTTACTCTTTATCATCATCAAAAATAGTAACCTCCTTCTTCTTATAATAAATTTTCACATCATGGTCTGAATTCCAATCCATACCAAGGATTATATTAAATTAAATCTTGGGTATGACGATGAAATCAGCGGATAAAGAGAATTTATATGCCCTAATGGAGACTGATTCACAAAACATTGTTTCAATTATACTTCCTTTAAGAGTTTTGACTAATAACTCTCTTCTTAAATAAAATTGGAAATATCTAATTTTCATTCCAAACTAGGATGATATAAAACAATGCAATGATCTAGAATCAAATAAATCATTTTCTAAACATGAGGAAAACATTAAACTACATGCCACTATGTCTTTCGGAGCTTCAACCTCAGCAGTAGTGATCGCATAAGCGAGACCTTGATCCCTTGGCCTTTTTTGAGGTATGTATCCCTCACGCTTAGGACATCCATTTGCATAATGTCCCATCCCCCTGCAATTGTATCATTGAATATTGGTAGCATCTTTCTTTCCCATACAATCACAAGTTTGGTGGCCTTTTTCACCACACTTGTAATAGGCTCACGTTACCTTGAGGAAAGTACCAGGGTGTTTCTTCCCACATTTAATGTAGGATGGATATTAAACATTTTCCTTATTCTCCTTATTTCCATTTTTAGAGTGTTCAACAGATATCTTATTCTCTTGCTATTGTTTGAAGTCGTAAGACTTAGAGAATTATTTTTTTGTATTAATAGCACATGAGACAATATCTTCATACAACGAGAAGGACTGTGAGACAAATGCTCGATGGAGAAATGGTTTTAACCCATAAAAAAAATGATCAATCTTACTTCTTGGGTTACATATATAATCTACAACATGTATCGCTAACATTGTAAAGTTAGCTTCATACTTTACTACATTCTCATACTCCTTTTGCCTCAATCTCAGAAATTGTCTCTCCAAATTCCCCCAACGGTCATGAGGAAAGTGTATTTCTAAGATTTTTTAAAATTCCTCCATTCCATATTTTATACATCATCATCTTCCATCGTTTTTCGAATCAATAACCACCATTGGTCAGCATCTCCAGTGGGGTGGTAAACTGCCATGATAACATTTTCCCTTTTGCTACTCCGAAAGGCGTCGAATATTATTTCTAAAGAATTTATCCATTTCTCAGCTACTAGTGGATTTTTACCCCCATTGAATGTTGGTGGTTGTTTCCTCGTGAAGAGATCTAACATTGATCCTCCATGATGTGGATCAGGGTGCCCCATACAGGTATGGTTATTTTTCGTAAACTGATTGTGTTTCCCCCATATGGTGATTTGCTAATCCACACCAGTTGCATCACCAGCATCACAATAATTATCTTCAGTAAGAGGGAAATCCCTACATGGATTGAGTGAAATGATACGGTTTCCATTACTTCAACTAGGCTCCATTTTTAAACAATGGCATAAACTAGATTAGTTTATTAATCGAAATACATAAATCTAAACTTTTAAAAAAACATAACATAAATTGAACATTTTTTGGATATAATCCATTATAAAAAAATGTTTTCTTTGAGGATGTAAATACTCATAAAACCATCATAATGGTTTTTAAATAAAATGAGAATTATCCTAAGAATATCCCCGATGAGTGTCGTAACCAAGAGTGTAGCAAGGCACGTTTTCATGAACCAGTTCTCATTCAAGTCTAGCTCAATATGGTGTTTTCGGGTTTTAACCCAAGGTACATCTATTCCAGAGACACCTCTACCTTCTTATATCCAGACACTGATGTACTTCATGGAAAACTCAGAAAATCTCTATAATACCAAAATTCTAGGATGTTTGCCTATACTAATCCTCAATTTCAATCTTAGGATAATGTTCTCTAATCAGAGTTTATCTATATCTAGTTTACAAGGATTGTACTAAACTTCCACTAATACCAACTTTAACTACCTGACCTTAGATACCAAGATTCGGTGAATTATTTCATAACATTGGAATGATCACAAGGAAATCATGTCCCGAAATACCAATTATTATTGTATTATTAGAAACAAGATGCATACAAAAGTTCAACTTTACAACTTTCAAAATATACAACACTAATTTATTACATTAGAAGCATCCAAGCCACCTTGATTATGCCTGCAAGTTACTCATAACTAACCTCTTCATATCCTTGTAAAATGAGTCATAAAAAATGGGTGAGCTCAAATGCACAGTAAGGGTAAGCAATATAGCGGAAGATAACATAAATATTAAGCATAGTGAATAATTGAAAACGCATGCCTTTACAAATAATAAACATGAACACTTTTACGGAAAAAATATGAGCTGCGTATATAATTCCATAATAAAACATAATCATGGGTATTGTACTAGTATAATAACCACATGAACCATCAATATGATTTTCGTAATGATGGAATGTATAATTCCTTAAATTATGAAAAAAAAATTTCCAGGCCTCGCCCAAGACGTCTAAAAATGATTAAGGCCTCAGCCAAAACCATATATTAAATTGGGAAAGGCCTCAGCCAATTCCCCATCTAGGTGTCTCATGAGACTTACCGATGCATCGAGGAGCTATAGTGGCCTCCACCCATCACATACTAAGTCCAATATCCTCCTCATATGAAAAGGTTGAAATATAACATAGACCTTTGTATTAAAACTAGCATACGCAATGTCAATACATTAACAATAATCCATGAATGGTATAAAAATTATGCATCCTCCGTCAAACATATAAAAAAACTATAAATACAATATGGATGATTTGTATCATAATGAATCGACTTCAAATAAGTATAAAATCCATCAAAGAATGTTGACATATATGATATTAAAACTATTAGAGTGAAGTATCTCTTTATTTTCAGAAATCATTTAATGTTACATAATTATAAAAGAAAACATTTATTTTGAAAATATTTTTATAATCTTGTAAGGGATGCTTCGATAATTTTATAATGGCAGAAAATATCTGCACCCTCTGTATAAGTTAAAAAACATTCTTACCTTAATTTGTTTGAAAAGGTCATAAGGTACCTTTTTTGGAAAACGACAGAATGATTCATTTCAAACTATCTTCTAAATACTAAAACAAGGGTATAAATTACATTAAACCATATTATAGTAAATAGTAAAAAAATGGAATACATTTTTAAGAAACATGGATGTGGATGATAAATATGTTCCAGTAGATACTTACGTAAAAACAACCTTGGATAATAAAGAGATTCAAAAATTAACCCTTACCCTGAACATTTCCTTGGTCGAGGGTAGGTTAACCTCCTGTATAATGGCGAAATATTTTTTATTAAATTATACAATAACAATATACATTAATATAATATCATATTTTATCTTAATATATCTTTTTTAATGATATTTTAGTAGTATCATCGTTTCAGGTGTTAACTGATTCCTTTTCCTTTATATACATGGTTACGTAAGCCATGTTTCTTATGTATAGAAAGTATTTAATTAATATAAAGAATTATATTATGTTCCTAATCAATATTTTTAATCATAAAATGATAATTATTCTTGAATGATTCCTATTGGGAATGAATCTCATCACGTTCGTGGAGACGGTAATCTGTACGTACGCACGAGTAAAAATATCTTTCTTTTGATATTAAAATAATATATAAATGGATGGTATATCATATTTACAAAATAATTATAATTTTATATTCATTATTTACATCAATTATACATCATTATTATACCCATCCAAATTATAATGTATTGAATAACAACTACACCACGACGTGCAGACGGTAAGCCGTACGTACACACAAATAGTGACATGTTATTCATAGGATGGATACAATAATGAATATGGTTATAACATATTTATAATAACATTAAAATATATCTAAGATAATGGGGTTATTATTTTAGAATGGAAACAACAAATAAATAGGAAGTGGAAGAAGAAATGAACTTGAATGAGGTGATGAAATATTTACCTCTTTTTCGGATTCTTCCTTTTGATTAGATCAAAAGGGCTCCTTAGGTTGAATTTCTGACTAAAGAAATGACTCTAGGATGAATGTAAGATAGTTGAGAGGGTATTTATGTACGTTTGGATTATCCAAATGGATTTTATGGTGTGAATTTTATAGAAGGGGGATTTCTCTTTTATAAGAGGGGTGAGGGGCACCTTAGGAAAAAACTGAAAATATTAATTTATAATAAAATCATTTTCATTTTCTAATGGATCCAAAGTGATTTATTTCGAGAATAAGGTGTGTATGAGTCAAAAAATACTCATCCAATAGGTTTAATACAGGTTTTAGTCAGTATATTAACCTTACCATTTATATTTAACTATTAGTAAATTAGTTTGACATTTACCATGTCTCTTTGTTTTTTTATATTAAATTGTTATTAAACATACTATAAACTACCAAGAGAACAACAAGTGGTTCATTAATGATATATATCATTATATAAGTCATTTGGTCGATCCATAGATTTTTTAGGAATATTATATAAATTAATAATATAATATTTGTTTTAAAAACTTTTTTAAGTCATTTTTGACACTATTTAATAAATGATTTTTTTGTTAAAGTACTAATAACATTATTAATTCAAAATAAATTCTTTTAATCAATCCTAACATGTCATATTATCCTAGAAAATATTTAAATGGAATCAAAACTCTCAAATTATATTTATTTGAACATTTATAATACCATTTATTTGTTTCGTTCATTAATAAGAAAAATATTGCATCATCATTGTGTCATTAATAAATTTAATTAATCAATGTCTAAAAATTATAAATAAAATACCATTATATAGGAAATCGTTTTAGATTTATAATTAATATTTATACTCGAATATATAACATAAATAACCCTATGTAAATTTTTCATTACTAAAGGATATATGCTTATGTCATTTTTATATTTACATTAACTTAATTAATATAATGTGTCATTATCAATTACAAGTGCCTCCATGGGGTCTCAAAATCGTCCCATGGATGCCCATGGTCAGACATGTATAATTAAATAGGGTTAGAAAATGTGTTTTTGTAATATAATATTATTATAATATTATTTATTTACCCTTATTTTTAGGATTTACATTATAACCGTGGAATATAAAATATTACCGAAGAAATTATTCAAAATGTATAAAAATAAAAGTTACCTATTTACACAATTTTTACCTATTGATTAAAAGTATGGAATCAATTTTTCTAAATTCAAAATACAGAAGTGGCAGAATTTAATTTAAAATTAATTCATGTTGTCAAAACAAAAAGCATGTTTTTAAGAAACAATACCAATCAAAAGATTGATACTTTATTATGTTCAGTTTAAATGTGAAATTATGTCCAATGACCAAAATTGGATTAAATAGTAAAAATATAATCTAATTATACTTAAAAACCACTCAATAGTATAATTTATCACTATAATTTATTTTGATTAAAAAATTGGTTTTTAATTAAAATGTAGTATGTTTCACTATTCATCAAAAACTGAATGTTTTTTGAAAAATAAAAAAAATTACTCTAAGAAAATTTTGATTGTATGAATCAAATAAATGAAGTCCATTTTGAAAGATAAAATTTATAAAATTTCAATAAGTGTGTATTACTATTCATAATGGCTAGTTTGATTGGTTGTGGTGTGTTAGAACTTGAAGTTGCGTACAACACATGATATTGTATTATTCAAAGATATATTTACCATGGATGATTTGGGTGTTACATGTAACCCGTAAATAGTGTGTATAATATTTTGTATTTTTATTACATTCATAGGATCTTTCTTGTATTCAATACCCATCATGTAATCCCACTACATGTCATGTAACTGCCCATTGAACAATAAAGTTTATGGGTTTATGCTAACGATTTCAACAAATCCTAAACTTCACCATTACTGGTATAATTCCAAGATCATGGTTAAAAACAGTACCAATGAAAAATTAAATCTTATGAAAATATTAAACATATATATAAGAAAGGAAATAGGGTTCTTTAAACTCCCTTCCAAAATATAATTCAACCCTAAAAAGTGATATTGATAGTGGATCTGTAAAAAGAGAAGGTCAACATTTCCTCATTAATGATTCCCCCTCACATGTGTGGTGGATATCCTAGTTTCATTTCCATAATACCTTAATCAGGGGTATCATTTTACCATACATTATCTTATTTGGGAAATAAATAATTTATACATGATTCTCAACCAAAGTGGTGTCAGGTTCAAAATCTAAATGAATTTATCTAATCATAGGGGACGAATCTAGTATATATATACTCAAATAGGAATCATGGAACACATCATGAATAAATGTATAACTTGATAATAAGTACAATCAATTAGGTGCCCTCCCTAGTTTCTCAATGACCTCAAAGGGGCCCACAAACCTCAATGCCAACTTACCCATCTTACCCAATCGACGATATCCCAAGCGAGGTAAAACTCTATGAGAATCCCGATCACCAACCACAAACTACAATAGCTAGTGTAAATGGTCCATATATGATATGGGATGATTCTATACTATGATCAAATGATTCTGGATCAACAACAACATCATTGTTGTCTCCTAAACAATACTCAGACCATCCAAGGTCCACTCTCCCATCTCTACCCATCATAAGGGATATATACACGGAATCCAATACAGCGTGTCAAAGATAAATATCCTAATCATATCTTGATAACTATTTTTATAGAAAAAAATAACCAAAGGAAAATCCATTACCAACATCCACCTAAATAAATCACACATTCCTGAAGCATATCCTCAATATCCTGGATATCCCCCTCTATATGACCATCTGTTTATGGATGAGAAGTCATGCACAATTTCAACTGGGAACTCAGTTCCTCCTGTAAAACTTTATAGACTCTAAATTTTAACCTTCATACCTTGTTATAAACAACCACATTGGGAACCCTATTAAGTCTCACAATTTCTATAACAGACAAGTCCAAAAGTTATTCTACTTTCACCAACTCCTTTATTGGTAAGAAATGTTCTGATTTGTGGAGTTTATCAACAATCATCTTAATTTAATCCTTCCCAATATGAGCCCATAGAAAAACAAATATTAAATCCATGGAAAAAATCCAACTTTCAAACCATTACAGTTAAGCAATTAAAAAACCTATGGATCATTCGTGTTCTGTCAAAACCTTCATCCAAGTGAGTCACCGTGATATAAAATGCGTAGTTGAACACTTCATATGTGGTAAGAAATAACCCTGCCTTATATCATGGTACATCATTGAACCCCCATGGTTAATGGACCGACGTTATCGGTTTCCACTTTTAAAATAGTCTTATCTCAAGGAAAGTGGAACAACTGACCTTCTATGTAGGCATAAACCACCAATAAGAGACCAAGACCACTCACCCAAGGTTTAAAACTATTTATGATTTCACCTAAGTATTGGATCTTGGTTTCCATTAAGTTATCATGTTCAACACACTCATGAAAATTTTATTGAACCTTCATAAAATCCAAACCACCTATCCGCTGACCATCACCACTCACAAACTCATCTCAAAAAATATACCTGTCAAAGAACAATCTTCTACTGATTCATTCATTTCTACGATAAGAAATCATCTTATAAATGAAATGGAAAATACATTTAATTTCCTAGGAGTAGATATGATATTAAAATTAAAATACATCACATACTCAACCTAGTGTCATTGTTACATGTTCATGTCCCTCAGAATGAATAAATACTTCAGTCTTTTTTTGATTATAATAAACTATAATAACTCCCAAAAAAGGATATAATTCCACATATGGAAAACACACATAAGAACTTCCCACTCTAGGTGATGGTTATGATAGTTTTTATCATGAAAGAACAACATGGATGATCCTTACGATAACACATATTTCAAACTCATTCAGTTGCATCCCTGACCTATAAATAAGGAATTGCCTAACACATAATAACCCAAACCATGTTATAATCGAATAAACAATGGTGTTGATTTCAACCTCACTTTCAGGTCCTAAAAATATCTATAATTTTTGTTATCCAACTCAATATTTACACTATTATGTGTCAAAGATGTCATTGATGTATTAATCTTGGATAAGTCTCAAACAAACCACATGTATTAACCAGCCAATCCCATAGATCTTCAGATCTCAAACTCATTTCTGGAATATTCATAGGATATAAAAACTTGTACCTCTTTATGATCCACTATGATTCCCCTCCAAGATATCACGTTCCCTATAAAATGTTTCTCTCAAATCCAGGATGCAAACTTGAAAAGTTAAAAAAACATACAATGCACTCTCAAGGCTTGAATAACGACAAACAAATGGTCCACATGATCCTCTACTAAATTGGAGTATGCCAAGATATCACATTAAAACAGAACTACAAAAAAGTCTAATAAATAATAAAATATATGGTTCATCAAATTGATAAGTAGCACATGAGTATTATTGAATTTTTGTGACCATTATAATTATTTATTAAAAACTATGAAAAATATTTTAAAAAGATTCATATTTATCTATGTCATATGTTGCGTCTTTATACTTTTCAATTAACTCATAATACATGTTTCTACAATTTTTCTTCAAATGTCTTTGGTTTGGGATTTCTTTGATTTTGTATAAAAACTATGTGAATTCTTAATGGGTGTGTGAAGTTCAGTAAAATTTAAATATTATTTATTTGAGTTATGGGTATGTAAGTGAGTCCTATGAAGTATGTATGGGGTTTCATCACATGGTATGTGAAACATTTATAATTTTTATCATTTTTATGTCATTTAAATTAATTAATTCACAACATTTTATTATTTTGAGGGAAATTTATTGATTTTGAGTTCATAGATATAAGTTAGGATTAATTTTTAAGAGAAGGAATTCCTGATTTTAAGTAACATTATTCATATATCGGGAATTTTGTAAGATCCATGCATTTTAATTGTATTTTGAAATTCAATTTTTCAATGGTTATGAATATTTTAGATGTGTAATTTCTCCCAACATATGATGAGTATAGTGGGTTGGGAAATGGATGATTCATGCTTGATATGTATGATTTTTTTAAATGCATGGATGTTACATATGTTATTGAGCTGAAATAAAACCCTGTTTAAGTATACCATCGTATTTATTGGAAACAAATATTACACATAGAGGGAAACTGAATTTCTGATAACTTGAAACACATTTTGTATCACTAATAATTAAAATTCATAGTATGTATGAATTCCACATTCTTACACATGGAATTAAACTATGAAATTTGGAATAATCATGTATCATACATTTCAAATTAACATCATCATAATTTCTAAAACATAAAATTTACTCATGTAACAAGTCATAAAAATAAAGTAATCTTGATATGTATTATAACCACTTTTAATTTTCAATGGTATCTATAACACCCGATGTCTATAAAAGAACACTATGTTCGATAGTATATACAACAAACAACATCGAGTTTAAATGAACAATAAAATATTATGTATATATGATCATTATAACCTTAATGTTAAATCGACATGTATAAATAGGATCGACAAATTTTTTTATTATATTTATATCTCATAATAAATATAAATTTATTGATAAATTATTTTTTTACAATCACACAATTTTTAGTAAAGTCATTGTATTTTTTAAAAATAATTTTTCTTCAAAAATGGATTTCATTAATTTTCATGAGAAAATATTATAATTAATATATGGATCTTTTATAAATTCTTTTTAAAAAATATGACATCATTTTTTAAATAATAATATAAAAATTACCAAATGGTGAAATATTATAGTTTTTCTGAATATACTGATTTTTCATTAAATTGTGAAAATATCCATTTTTGTAAATATCTATTTATATTTCATTAAATTATGAAATTTAAATTATAATTATAGATTTATATTTTTTAAAATAATAATATAATATATTTTATTTAAATTAATTTAATAGGATTAATTTTAATAATCAAATTTTTATGATTTTTGGTGTAATATATTTTTAGGCCTAAAAATACATTTTTTCTAAATATGGTTTTAAGAGCATAATTTTTCATCAATTTTAATTAAAATATAATAACATATAATGGAGAATTATTTAAATTAAATACATACATTATATAGTTAATTATATGAATTTAAATTCTTAAAATGAATATTTCTTGTTATAGAGTTAACATAAAATCATTTTTCCTTGAAATAGGCATTTCATTGAAAATCCGCTTTTCATATCACTTCGCGAGTTTATATTTAAATTAAATTATTACATTTATCTAAATTGAATTTGGTAAAATTGATTCCATATTTTTAATCAAAATAATTTCTATTAGTTAAAAAGTTTATAGTTATTTTTAGTCATTATAAATAGTAATTATAGTTAATATTTATTACCACAAAATGAGTAAATCGAGTAACTAATGATAAATATAATATGATAATGACAAAAATATTGACCATAAATATTTTTTTATCCTATTACATGGGTGTAATGTTTTAATATCCACCAATTTCTAAAATATATGGAAACATGGTTTATAAGTCCCCAGCCTTAAACCTTACTTAATCTTGAGTTATTACAAGATTACAAATTTAGGATCTTTTCAGGTTTAGAGTTTTAGAAAATTAGATCATGAAACTTGCATTACATTCCAAATTTAAACAAATTGGTTACATAAAAGACAGTATTCATTCTTCCCATCAACAAAAACATATTTAAAATAAAACATGGATTCTTTCTTGACACATCCTTGACACTATCATCACATCATGTACCCTTCCCTTGACTTGTGAAAAACATTATCAATAAAACTTGGGATGAGCATAAAAAGCTCAGTAAGGGATATAAAAATATGGAAAGGAAACATGAGTACATGTATGCATAAGAATGAAATCATACTTTACCCATAAAACATAGGCATATCAAATCATGAATAAATTATAGAAATCATAAGACATAAAAGTAACTTGAGGCATTCATAACATTCTTACGTAGGGAGTAACCCTCTTGGTTATGTTTGGAATACCCATCACAGTATATTCCCTAAATCTCTTCAGAGAAACCTTAACGTTTCACTCCTTCGCGTTACCCAATGCATTGGAGAGCTATATCGGCCTCACCCGCCCTTAGTTTATCACAGAACCACCTGTTTTCATAATAATTCCCAAGAACCTCAACGTAATCATATCACATAAAACATGCATAAAGGAAACATAACATTCCCACCTTTCAATCACAAGATATCAATACAACACATTGATATAAAAACATTATGAAAACCATTTTCGATACCAAAATAAAAGAAAATTAAAACATGGTATTTATTTTTCTTTTAAAAAAGGTATGGCTTGTAGAGGAAGCCGAAACTCAAATAACGGTCACGACGGCGGAGAAGTCGTTGTCGCCGCATATGTACGACAAAAACATTCCCTTTTTTCGTTTTGTAAACGCTTCGTATAAAAAAATTACTTTTGAATAAATGTAAAAGTCAAAGGGTTTTATACACTGTATAAAAGAAGGTTGTGTATAAAACAAAATATGCCTCAATGAAAGGATATTGAGACGAAGTCCCATACAAAGACGGTATCCTTGGTTTAAGGATAAATCAATTACATAATTATGTGTGAAAAACGAATACACCAAATATAAGTGGATATTAAGTGTAAAATAATCAAAGGTCATTCACAAATATTCAAAGGATGACATATTCAATAACTACATGTGGAACCCAAAGAAATCAAAATTGGGTTAAGAAGTTCCCTTGACAGCCTAACGGCGTCACATCAAAATGAGTTGATGAGAGATAAAAAGTGTATCTCATCACTTGGACATAAAATTTACATCAATAAGGGTAAATGAGAACATATCCCAACATAAAAATATGTAAATTAAATGACCCAACAAAAGAAGTCTTTTAAAAAAGAGGAGGGTGAAAGGTTCCCTTACCGACTTGGGTATCATTCAAAACATACACCTCATGAAAGAAGGACAATAAATCCTTGATATAAATACTCATAAACGAAATTATATTACACAAAGAGTAGAATAATGGGATGTAAATACACCACTCAATGGAAATTGTGGAAAATGTAGCATAAATCTCACGGGAATAAAAATGAGATGAAAAACCCCTTATGAAAACTCGGCAGCCTAACGGCGCCACATAAAACTTACAAAAATGGATTGATGAGATCAAATAGGGTATCTCATCATATTAACTTAATGTTTATAGAAAGAGGAATATAAAATAACATCCCCCAACATAACAAAGAGGAGCTTAAAAGAAGTGACATAAAGGAGAGTACTTAAAAAGAAAGAGAGAGGTTAGATCTCTTACGAAAATTCGGCAGCCTAATGGCGCCATTCAAAACATCCAAAATGGATTGATGAGAGAGAATAGGGTCTCTCATCACATGAACATAAAAATTAAATTAAGTGTAATATAAAATAACATCCCAATAACAAGAAATATTAGCTTTAGAGGGAATTACATAAAAGAGTGTACTTAATAAGAAAGAGAGGAGTAAGATCCCTTACCTCGGGTCCGACTTGACTCGATCGTTCTTTAACGTCATGAATAATAAACTTGAGTTAATTTCTAATTGCTTAAGAACCTTTTCCAAGTTCATTATTCCTTTTATATCAATTATTGACATGTTATAAACATTATGTAATCATTTAAGTTAATAATGTTTGTTTTGTCGATATTTGGTTCTCATGTCGAAAGTGGACTTCTTAAAATTACATGTTGTTCGTGTGGTCAAAGGTTCTTTATATCCAGAATGACATTCCTGATTTTTATATCACATATATCATATATATCTAGAATATACATGTATTTATAATATCACATAATCATTTAGATGTAAGAAATGAAATGCACCGTTCATGGAGACAGTAAGCCGTACGTACGCATGAACGCTACTTTCATGGAATTAAAACTAAATGAGAGGTATGTATATTTTAATTCCAGAATTATATTCATCATTTAGATGTATCATTCGTCATATATATCCATTATATACATGTACTTATAATAGTACATTACATTTGTGGATAAGAAATGAAATGCACCGTTCATTGAGACGGTAAGCCGTACGTACGCATGAACGCTACTTTCATTTCTATCTCATACTTTAATGTAAAGAAATAATAATGATATAGAGGAATATAATAATTCCAGTATAACATCATATATAATAACCTTAATTTCATCCTTTATACGTCCCACGTAAGGCATTAACGAATCAGATCACTTTGAGTGGGCGGTAGTCCGCACTTCCTAAAATGAAGATATCGCTTATACCCATAATGGAAGCCATAAAAGTAAGCCACAAATGAAAAATACAGAAGATTAAGTAAAACATAAACATATTATATATCATATATAAAAATAGTGACATCATAATGGCCACCTTTTAAGGTGTTAAATGAGTATTGAACAATCATCGTTTCGGGAGGCAGAATTTCGCCATCCACAGAAACCGTATGTTCTATAACCATTTGATGTAGTTGTGTGAGAGTGTAGCTCGAATAAATATTATAACAACATCCTAGTATATTTAAGATACTGGTTTTGTTACAAAAGAAGTAAATAAAAAGAGTTTAGGGGGTTGGAGATGAAAAATAAAACAAATGAACATGAGAGAATGAATTACCTTTAAAAGTGTAACTCCTTTTGATTTGAGCCTAAAGGCTTCCTTTGAAAAGATTCTGACCAAAGGGAATCCTATAGGATGAGGATAGGGATGTGGAGAGGAGGGGCACTTTTGGAAATCATGAAACTATTATTTTATTTTCAAAAGTTTTTCGAATTTCTAAGGTCCCACATTGATATATTTTGAAGATAAGATGATAAGGCTTCGAAATATTCCCATCCAATAGTTTTTGGACAAGTGTAGGTCTTAGATTTTATATTATCGTTTCATTTTATTTAAACTGTTCATTAATGAGGTCATCACTGCATCATCATGATGTCATAAATAATTTAATTTATTTAAAATCTAAAAATTATAAAAAAAAAATATGATGTAGGAAAGCTTTTTAACTTTCCAATGACTATTTAATATCAAAAATCTGATCTTTATAACCCAATGTAAAAATTGTTTTTGTAAAATAACTCAAGTTTTTGTCATTTTTACTTTAACATTAAATAAAAAGTTATTTATGTCATTTCCCAACCAAAGTGGATCCATGGGGTCCCCAGGTTGACCCATGTCTTTTCTTGGTCGGCCATGACACAACCAATGAGGTTAGGACATGTGTCAAGTTCATTTCATATTATTAAAACATTATTTTTACCTTAAACTACACTAATTACCTCTAATCGCGATTAAAAACTTAATAAGTTACTATTCACCAAAAAATTATTTTTATGCCATTGAACCACATTTTACTTCTTAATGACAACCATGTATGTATTATTTTTGAAATTCAAATCACAAAGATGGAAAAATTTCATTTAAACGGAAAAATCAGTTTTTATAAGTACCACTTAGTGGTTTCACTATTCATCAAAAATTGAAGTTTTTCATAAAAATCCCAAAAATTCACCCTAAGCTATATTTGATATTCCAAATTCAAAAATGAAGTCTATTTTAAAAAATTAAAAACATATAAGTCACATTAATTAATTTAATAATCAATTCCCACTGTCAGAGCAAATAGCGTGTTTTTATGAAACAATAAGTATCAAAAGATTGACACTAGTTTAAGTCTGATTTCAAAGTGAAATTAATTACAACGACCACTATAGGATTTAATGGTAAAAATATACTCTAATTTCACTTTAAAACCAATTCCAAAGATAATCTAATCATATAAATAAATTAGATTAAAAAGAGGTTTTGAATTAATATACAACATTTTACACTATTCATTGAAAAATGAACTTTATCAGAAAGATACCAAAAATTTACACAAAGTAAATTTTGATGTCCCAATTCATAAGAAGAGTTTTATTTGGTCCAAAAGGATATATAAGAGTAAACAAAACTATATTTAATGATGATTCTCCCTCAAAAGGCGATAAGTGAACCTTTAGTGAAAACTAGGGCATATAAGCCTAAAATTGAATTCTTTCCGTATTTTATGCCTTTATCTTTTATTGGATAAATGTAAAAACATTTAAAAACATATTTAATCATATTTTAGTTATTTCAATACATTCCTGTCAATACAACAGCTACATGTTAACTACCATTTAAAATAATATTATTTTATTATTAGAGTGCAACGTAAGACTCCCAAGATACTCGTTGTTGCGTGTTGGGTACGCCATCGAGCATATCATCCCCTTTAAAGTCATATTAATATTTTATTCACAAATATGGATAAATATGAAAATTTCATATTCTTTATTTACCTGGGGTGTTACATCCTTCCCCCCTTTTGGGAATTGCATACTCGCAATTTTTAAAATTGAGCTTGGAAACATCCTTGAACGTCCCACATCAGAACAAGAGTCGGTAAAACAATCACTTTAAAATAAAGGAAGATAAGTACAGAGGTCACCCGAGATAACCCATACTAGGATTCCATGTAGAAAAACATGGACATGGAAGAAAAAGCAAAGGGTCATGTTCTTGAGGGAGAGTGATAGTAAACATGTCTAGGAGAAAGTTAACAATGAGAAAATCACAAACTTATGATGGGTTAGACGGTATTCGATTCCCCAGTAGGAAAATATAATAGACAACATTTTCGTGTCAATTTACTTTTTATTGAGGAATTTATTCATAAGGAAACATAATCACTTATCATGTTGACTTTCAACCTTTACTGGATTCCTTAATCAAACTCATATTTTTTCCAAAAGACGAGTATTTAGGGAGACTTGTTCACATTAAGAGTACTATAATCAACTTCTAGAGAGTCACCTAATCCAAAAAAGAGAACTATATACTTCCCATGCCTTTAGAATTTAACCAAAACCAAAACCAAAAAGGTTAGTACAAGGTCAGATAATCCAGAAAAGGATAACCCATTAAAAAGAAAATCTATGCTTAATCTCCAAAATTTGTCCAACAAAACCCAAAGTTCAACGAGGACCATTCTATAATCAATTTGTCCATAAAATTCTTAAAAGTAAACCAAACTAAGATTGAAACACAAATATTTGAAGGATTTAGTCACATAGTCTTCCAAGTTAAATCGTAACATTTATCTCCAAACAACATCAGTTGCTCCTAAAGTCTCGTATTGAAAAGTAATTAACCTAATCACATATCCTCCATGTTAGGTTAATTATTTTCATAAATAACCCAAAATAAACTTACTCTTAATTGATAAAATCATATAACTATATAGAATCGGTCAAACTAACCAGGGACTTCACGTAGTCCAGTGGTAGGCGATAAATACCAGTCGCACTTTGGTTGTGGGTTCGATTCCGGCAGCTTTGTCTGACGCAACGGGTAGTCACACGGTCTGCGTGTTGTCCTTTTTCCAAAACTATATAATTTTTAAAACATTCCCCAAAATGAGATAAAATCTTCAAAGATTATCATAACATATTTTAACCTCAAGTTTATCTCATGCCTTTCATTTTCCATCATAACAAATAATAACCCCTGATTACCTCAAACGTAAGGATCATATAAACCCAAATGGTTCTTTATAACTATGTCCACAAAAGAAAATATAACTATTCCTTGAATAAAATTTGCCTATATTAAACATCAGGGTTACACATAATATAAAAAGTCTTCTAATGTAACCCCATCATCAAAAGAGACTTAATACTCTTAAGAATTTCACCATAATTCTTGAATCCCTTATATGTTGACATCTTACTCATTCAACATTCTTCATGATCCATTAACCATTCCTTTCCAACTTATTCCGAAATACCTCTTTCCTACAAAAAAAATCATGAATCATATCCTAAGATTCCAAAATAGGAAAATAATAGTCATGAAATAATACATACCTTTGATTGTTCATTGTCAGTTTCTTCATCCTCATTTGGAATGGCATTAGGTATTAGTAAACGAACATTTGTACGCTCTTGGTGATCCCACTCACAAAACTTCTTCATAGGACATGTGTTTGCATAATGACAATGCACACCACATTTAAAACATTCAATTGATCCCTCAGAAAGAACTTCTTTCCCTTTCCTCGAGTCAACTGGATACTTACTTTTTCCATTGCAGGTTCTTGCTTTATGACCTTCATTTCCACATCTATAGAATATTCTTGTCCCTTTGAAACATTTTCCTAGGTGTTTCTTTCCACATCATTAACACATCAGTTTTTGAACACACTTACCTTTATGATTATTACCTGTACTTCCGTAGGGATTTGTTTCTCGCATATATGATGCCTTAGAGAAATCTCCAAGGTTTAGGTGGTCAATCATGACTCCAGATAGTTGGTTGAGGATAATCACAAGAGTTCTCATTGCAGCTCCCATATCATTCAGTTGCTTGCTCAAAAAACTGTCACAGTTTCCTTTACATCCATTGTTACTTTGGTGCCTGCTAGATCCAGCCATTTACTAAAACCAAAAACGTCAGTGTGAGTATATCAAAAAAACCATCATGTACAAATGAGGACGGTAAACACTAATACATACTTACTCATTCACTTTATCTAAAACTATGAATCTTTCTGAAATCATAACCATTATGGTAATGTCACTTATGCTTAAAGAATACCCTAACCTCTAAAGTTATCTAAACCGACCTTTGATACCAACTATAAGGCCCCAGCCTTAAACCTTACTTAATCTTGAGTTATTATAAGATTACACATTGAGGATCTTTTCAGGTTTAGAGTTTTAGAGAATTAGATCATGAAACATTCATTACATTCCACATTTAAACAAAGTGGTTACATAAAATATAGTATCCATTCTTCCCATCAATGGAAACATATTTAAAATAAAACATGGACTCTTTCTTGACACATCCTTGACACTATCATCACATCATGTACCCTTCCCTTGACCTGTGAAAAACATTATCAAAAAAACTTGGGATGAGCATAAAAAGCTCAGTAAGGGATATAAAAATATGGAATTGAAACATGAGTACATGTATGCATAAGAATAAAATCATACTTTACCCATAAAACATAGGCATATAAAATCATGAATAAATCATAGAAATCATAAGACATAAAAGTAACTTGAGGCATTCATAACATTCTTACGTAGGGAGTAACCCTCTTGGTTACGTTTGTAATACCCATCACAGTATATTCCCTAAATCTCTTCGGAGAAACCTTAGCGTTTCACTCCTTCGCGTTACCCAATGAATTGGAGAGCTATATCGGGTTCACCCGCCCTTAGTTTATCACGGAACCACCCGTTTTCATAATAATGCCCAAGAACCTCAACATAATCATATCACATAAAACAGGAATAAAGGAAACATAACATTCCCACCTTTCAATCACAAGATATCAATACAACACATTGATATAAAAACATTATGAAAACCATTTTCGATACCAAAATAAAAGAAAAGTAAACATGGTATTTATTTTTCTTTTAAAAATAAGGTATGTCTTGTAGAGGAAGCCAAAACTCAAATAACGTTCACGACGGCGGAGAAGTCGTTGTCGCCGAATACGTACGACAAAAACATTCCCTTTTGTCGTTTAGTAAACGTTTCGTATAAAAAAGATTCCTTTTTAATAAATGTAAAAGTCAAAGGGTTTTATACACCTTATAAAAGAAGGTTGTGTATAAAACAAAATATGCCTCAATGAAAGGAGATTGAGACGAAGTCCCATACAAAGACGGTATACTTGGTTTAAGGATAAATCAATTACATAATTATGTGAGACAAACGAATACATCAAATATAAGTGGATATTAATTATAAAATAATCAAAGGTCATTCACACATATTCAAAGGATGACATATTCAATAACTACATGTTGAACCCAAAGAAATCGAAATTGGGTTAAGAACTTCCCTTGAGAGCCTAACCGCGTCACATTAAAATGAGTTGATGAGAGATAAAAAGTGTATCTCATCACTTGGACATAAAATTTACATCAATAAGGCTATATGAGAACATATCCCAACATAAAAATATGTAAATTAAAAGACCCAACAAAATAAGACTTTTAAAAAAGAGGAGGGTGAAAGGTTCCCTTACCGACTTGGGTATCTTTCAAAACATACACCTCATGAAAGAAGGACAATAAATCCTTGATGTAAATACTCAAAAACGAAATTATATTACCCAAAGTGTAGAATAATGGGAAGTACATACACCACTCAAAGTAAATTGTGGCAAATGTAGTATAAATCTCACGGGAATAAAATTGAGATGAAAAATCCCTTACGAAAACTCGGCAGCCTAACGACGCCACATAAAACTTACAAAAAATGGATTGATGCGATCAAATAGGGTATCTCATCATATTAACTTAATGTTTATAGAAATATTAATAAAAAATAACATCCCCTAACATAAAAAAGAGGACATTAAAAGAAGTTACATAAAGGAGAGTACTTAAAAAGAAAGAGAGAGGTTAGATCTCTTACAAAAATTCAGCAGCCTAACGGCGCCATTCAAAACTTCCAAAATGGATTGATGATAGAGAATAGGGTCTCTCATCACATGAGCATAAAAATTATAGTAAGTGTAATATAAAATAACATCCCAATAACAATAAATATTATCTTTAGAGGGAATGACATAAAAGAGTGTACTTAAAAAGAAAGAGAGGAGTAGGATCCCTTACCTCGGGTCCGACTTGACTTGATCGTTCTTTAACGTCCTGAATAATAAATATGAGTTAATTTCTACTTGCCTAATAACCTTTTCCAAGTTCATTATTCCTTTTATATCAATTATTGACACGTGATAAACATTATGTAATCATTTAAGTTAATAATGTTTGTTTTGTCGATATTTGGTTCTTAAGTCGAAAGTGCACTTCTTACAATTACATGTTGTTCGTGTGGTCAAAGGTTCTTTATATCCAGAATTACATTCCTGATTTGGATATCACATATATCATATATATCTAGAATATACATGTATTTATAATATCACATAATCATTTAGAGGTAAGAAATGAAATGCACCGTTTATGGAGACGGTAATCCGTACGTACGCATGAACGCTAATTTCATGGAATTAAAACTAAATGAGAGGTATGTATATTTTAATTCCAGAATTATATTCATCGTTTAGATTTATCATTCATCATATATATCCATTATATACATGTACTTATAATATTACATTACATTTGGGGATAAGAAATGAAATGCACCGTTCATGGAGACGGTAAGCCGTACGTACGCATGAACGCTACTTTCATTTCTATCTCATACTTTAATGGAAAGAAATAATAATGATATAGAGGTATATAATAATTCCAGTATAACATCATATATAATAACATTAAATCCATCCTTTATACGTCCCACGTATGGCATTAACGAATCACATCACTTTGAGGGGGCGGTAGTCCGCACTTCCTAAAATGAAGATATCGCTTATACCCATAATGGAGGCCATAAAAGTAAGCCACAAATGAAAAATACAGAATATTATGTAAAACATAAACATATTTTATATCATATATAAAAATAGTGACATCATAATGGCCACCTTTGAAGGTGTTAAATGAGTATTGAACAATCATCGTTTCGGGAGGCAGAATTTCACCATCCACGGAAACCGTATGTTCTTTAACCATTTGATGTAGTTGTATGAGAGTGTAGCTCGAATAAATTTTATAACAACATCCTAGTATATTGAAGATACTGGTTTTGTTACAAAATAAGTAAATAAAAAGAGTTTAGGGGGTTGGAGAATCAAAATAAAACAAATGAACATGAGAGAATGAATTACCTTTAAAAGTGTGACTCCTTTTGATTTGATCCTAAAGGCTTCCTTTGAAAGGATTATGCCCAAAGGGAATCCTATAGGATGAGGAGAGGGATGTGGAGAGAGTAAATGGGAAGGGGATGGCCGAGCCAAAGGCTTGAGGAGTGTGTGAAATGAGGTAGAGGTGGGGGCCTTTTATAAGAGGAGAGGAGGGGCACTTTTGGAAATCATGAAACTATTATTTTATTTTCAAAAGTGTATCGAATTTCTAAGGTCCCACATTGATATATTTAGAAGATAAGATGATAAGGCTTCGAAATATTCTCATCCAATAGTGTTTTGACAATTTTAGGTCTTTGATTTTATATTATCGTTTCATTTTATTTAAACTGTTCATTAATGAGGTCATCGCTGCATCATCATGATGTCATAAATAATTAAATATATTTAAAATATAAAAATTATAAAAAAAAAATATGATGTAGGAAATCTTTTTATCTTTCCAATGACTAGTTAATATCAAAAATTGAATCTTTATAACCCCATGTAAAAATAGTTTTCGTAAAATAACTCAAGTTTGTGTCATTTTTACTTTAACATTAAATAAAAAGTTATTTATGTCATTTCCCAACCAAAGTGGATCCATGGGATCCCCAAGTTTACCCATAGCTTTTATTGGTCGGCCATGACACAACCAATGAGGGTAGGACATGTGTCAAGTTCATTTCATATTATTAAAACATTATTTTTAATTTAAACTACACTAATTATCTCTAATCGCGGTTAAAAACATAATAAGTTACTATTCACCAAAAAATTATTTTTATCCCATTGAACCACATTTTACTTCTTAATTACAACCATGTATGTTAGATTTTTAAAATTCAAAACAAAAAGATGGAAAAATTTCATTTAAACGGAAAAATCGGTTTTTATAAGTACCACTTAGTGGTTTCACTATTCATCAAAAATTGAAGTTTTTCAGAAAAATCCCAAAAATTCACCCTAAGCTATATTTGATATTCCGAATTCAAAAATTAAGTCTATTTTAAAAAATTAAAAACATGTAAGTCACATTAATTAATTTAATAATTAATTCCCGCTGTCAGAGCAAATAGCGTGTTTTTATGAAACAATAACTATCAAAAGATTGACACTAGTTTAAGTCTGATTTCAAAGTGAAATTAATTCCAACGACCACTATTGGATTTAATGGTAAAAATGTATTCTAATTTAACTTTAAAACCAATTCAATATATAATGTAATCATATAAATAAATTAGATTAAAAAGAGGTTTTGAATTAATATACAACATTTTACACTATTCATTAAAAATGAACTTTATCAGAAAGATACCAGAAATTTACACAGAGTAAATTTTGATGTCCCAATTCTTAAGAAGATTTTTATTTGGTCCAAAAGGATTTATAAGAGTGAAAAAAACTATATTTAATGACGGTTCTCCATCAAAAGGTGATAAGTGAACCTTTAGTGAAAACTAGGGCATATACGCCTAAAATTGAATTCTTTCCGTATTTTATGCCTTTATCTTTTGTTGGATAAATGTAAAAACATTTAAAAACATATATAATCATATTTTAGTTATTTCTATCCATTCTTGTCAATACAACGGCTACATGTTAACTACCATTTAAAATAATATTATTTTATTATTAGAGTGCAACGTAAGATTCCCAAGAAACTCGTTGTTGCGTGTTGGGTACTCCATCGAGCATAGCATCCCCTTTAAAGTCATATTAATATTTTATTCAAAAATATGGATAAATATGAAAATGTCATATTCTTTATTTACATGGGGTGTTACATCCTTCCCCCCTTTTGGGAATTGCGTCCTCGCAATTTTTAAAATTGAGTTTGGAAACATCCTTGAACGTCCCACATCGGAACAAGAGTCGGTAAAACAATCACTTTAAAATAAAGGAAGATAAGTATAGAGGTCACCCGAGATAACCCATACTAGGATTCCATGTAGAAAAAAATGGACATGGAAGAAAAAGCAAAGGGTCATGTTCTTGAGGGAGAGTGATAGTAAACATGTCTAGGAGAAAGTTAACAATGAGAAAATCACAAACTTGTGATGGGTTAGACGGTATTCGATTCCCCAGTAGGAAAAGATAATAGACAACATTTTCGTGTTAAGTTACTTTTTATTAAGGAATTTATTCATAAGAAAACATAATCACTTATCATGTTGACTTTCACCCTTTACTGGATTCCTTAATCAAACTCATATTTTTTTCCAAAAGACGAGTATTTAGGGAGACTTGTTCGCATTAAGAGTACTATAATCAACTTCTAGAGAGTCACCAAATCCAAAAAAGAGAACTATATACTTCCCATGTCTTTAGACTTTATCCAAAACCAAAACCAAAAAGGTTAGTACAAGGTCAGATAATCCAGAAAAGGATAACCCATTAAAAAGAAAATATATGCTTAATCTCCAAAATTTGTCCAACAAAACCCAAAGTTCAACGAGGACCATTCTATAATCAATTTGTCCATAAAAGTCTTCAAAGTAAACCAAACTAATAATGAAACCCAAATATTTGAAGGATTTAGTCACATAGTCTTCCAAGTTAAATTGTAACATTTATCTCCAAACAACATCAGTTGCTCCTAAAGTATCGTATTGAAAAGTAATTAACCTAATCACATATCCTCCATGATAGGTTAATCATTTTCATAAATAACCCAAAATCAACTTACTCTTAATTGATAAAATCATATAACTAGAAAGAATCAGTCAAACTAACCAGGGACGTCACATAGTCCAGTGGTAGGTGATAAATACCAGTCGTACTTTGGTTGTGGGTTTGATTCCTGCAGCTTTGTCCGACGCGACGGGTAGTCACACGGTCTGCGTGTTGTCCTTTTTCCAAAACTATATAATTCTTAAAACATTCCCCAAAATGAGATAAAATCTTCAAAGATGATCATAACATATTTTAACGTCAAGTTTATCTCATTCCTTTCATTTTCCATCATAACATATAATAACCCATAATTACCTCAAAAGTAAGGATCATATAAACCCAAATGGTTCTTTATAACTATGTCCACAAAAGAAAAGATAACTATTCCTTGAATAAAATTTGCCTATATTAAACATCAGGGTTACACATAATATAAAAAGTCTTCTAATGTAACCCCATCATCAAAAGAGACTTAATACTCTTAATAATTTCACCGTAACTCTTGAAGCCCTTATATGTTGACATCTTACTCATTCAACATTCTTCATGATCCATTAACCATTCTTTTCCAACTTATTCCGAAATAACTCTTTCCTACAAACAAAATCATGAATCATATCCTAAGATTCCAAAATAGGAAAACAATAGTCATGAAATAATACATACCTTTGATTGGTCATTGTCAGTTTCTTCATCCTCAATCGGAATGGCATTTGGTATTGGTAAACGAACATTTGTACGCTCTTGGTGATCCCATTCACGAAACTTCTTTATAGGACATGTGTTTGAATAATGACCATGCACACCACATTTAAAACATTCAATTGATCCCTCAGAAAGAACTTCTTTCCCTTTCCTCGAGTCAATTGGATACTTCCTTTTTCCATTGCATGTTCTTGCTTTATGACCTTCATTTCCACATCTATTGCATATTCATGTCCCTTTGAAACATTTTCCTAGGTGTTTCTTTCCACATCTTTGACACAGAGGTTTTTTAACACACTTACCTTTATGATTATTACCTGTACTTCCATAGGGATTTGTTTCTCACATATATGATTCCTTAGAGAAATCGCCAAGGTTTAGGTGGTCAATCATGACTCCAGATAGTTGGTTGAGGATAATCACAAGAGTTCTCATTGCAGCTCCCATATCATTCAGTTTCTTGCTCAAAAAACTGTCATAGTTTCCTTCACATCCACTGTTACTTTGGTGCCTTCTAGATCCATCCATTTACTAAAACCAAAAAGGTCAGTGTGAGTATATCAAAAAAAACCATCATGTACTAATGAGGAAGGTAAACACTAAGATATACTTACTCATTCACTTTATCTAAAACTATGACTCTTTATGAAATCATAACCATTATGGTAATGTCACTTATTCTTAAAGAATACCCTAACCTCTAAAGTTATCTAAACCGACCTTTGATACCAACTATAAGGCCCTAGCCTTAAACCTTACTTAATCTTTAGTTATTACAAGATTACACATTGAGGATCTTTTCAGGTTTAGAGTTTTAGAGAATTAGATCATGAAACTTGCATTACATTCCACATTTAAACAAAGTGGTTACATAAAATACAGTATTCATTCTTCCCATCAACGGAAACATATTTAAAATAAAACATTGATTCTTTCTTGACACATCCTTGACACTATCATCACATCATGTACCATTCCCTTGACATGTGAAAAACATTATCAAAAAAACTTGGGATGAGCATAAAAAGCTCAGTAAGGGATATAAAAATATGGAAAGGAAACATGAGTACATGTATGCATAAGAATGAAATCATACTTTACCCATAAAACATAGGAATATCAAATCATGAATAAATCATAGAAATCATAATACATAAAAGTAACTTGAGGCATTCATAACATTCTTACGTAGGGAGTAACCCTCTTGGTTACGTTTGGAATACCCATCACAGTATATTCCCTAAATCTCTTCGGAGAAACCTTAATGTTTCACTCCTTCGCGTTACCCAATGCATTAGAGAGCTATATCGGGCTCACCCGCCCTTAGTTTATCACGGAACCACCCATTTTCATAATAATTCCCAAGAACCTCAACATAATCATATCACACAATACATGCATAAAGGAAACATAACATTCCCATATTTTAATCACAAGATATCAATACAGCACATTGATTTAAAAACATTATGAAAACCATTTTCGATACCAAAATAAAAGAAAAGTAACCCCTGGTATTTATTTTTCTTTTAAAAAGAAGGTATGGCTTGTAGAGGAAGCCGAAACTCAAATAACGGTCACGACGGTGGAGAAGTCGTTGTCGCCGCATACGTACGACAAAAACATTCCCTTTTTTCATTTAGTAAATGCTTTGTATAAAAAATATTCCTTTTGAATAAATGTAAAAGTCAAAGGGTTTTATACACCGTATAAAATAAGGTTGTGTATAAAACAAAATATGCCTCAATGAAACGAGATTGAGATGAAGTCCCATACAAAGACGATATCCTTGGTTTAAGGATAAATCAATTACATAATTATGTGCGAAAAAAGAATACACCAAATATAAGTGGATATTTAGTGTAAAATAATAAAAGGTCATTAACACATATTCAAAGGATGACATATTCAATAACTACATTTTGAACCCAAAGAAATCGGAATTGGGTTAAGAAGTTCCCCTGACAGCCTAACGGCGTCACATCAAAATGAGTTGATGAGAGATAAAAAGTGTATATCATCACTTGGACATAAAATTTACATCAATAAGGGTATATGAGAACATATCCCAACATAAAAATATGTAAATTAAAAGACCCAACAAAAGAAGTCTTTTAAAAAAGAGGAGGGTGAAAGGTTACCTTACCGACTTGGGTATCATTCAAAACATACACCTCATGAAAAAAGGACAATAAATACTTGATGTAAATACTCCTAAACGAAAGTATATTACACAAAGAGTATAATAATGTGAAGTAAATACACCACTCAAAGTAAATTGTGTCAAATGTAGCATAAATCTCACGAGAATAAAAGTGAGATGAAAAATCCCTTATGAAAACTCGGCAGCCTAATGGCGCCACATAAAACTTACAAAAATGGATTGATGAGATCAAATAGGGTATCTCATCATATTAACTTAATGTTTATAGAAAGAGGAATATAAAAGAATATCCCCAAACATAATGAAGAGGAGCTTAAAAGAAGTGACATAAAGGAGAGTACATAAAATGAAAGAGAGAGGTTAGATCTCTTACAAAAATTCGGCAGCCTAACAGCACCATTCAAAACTTCCAAAATGGATTGATGAGAGAGAATAGGGTCTCTCATCACATGAAAATAAAAATTAAAGTAAGTGTAATATAAAATAACATCCCAATAACAAGAAAGATTAGCTTTAGAGGGAATGAAATAAAAGAGTGTACTTAAAAAGAAAGAGAGGAGCAAGATCCCTTACCTCGGGTCCGACTTGACTCGATCGTTCTTTAACATCCTGAATAATAAACTTGAGTTAATTTATACTTGCTTAAGAACCTTTTACAAGTTCAGTATTCCTTTTATATCAATTATTGACATGTTATAAACATTATGTAATCATTTAAGTTAATAATGTTTTTTTTGTCGATATTTGGTTCTTAAGTCGAAAGTGGACTTCTTACAATTACATGTTGTTCGTGTGTTCAAAGGTTCTTTATATCCAAAATGAAATTACTGATTTGTATATCACATATATCATATATATCTAGAATATACATGTATTTATAATATCACATATTCATTTAGAGGTAAGAAATGAAATGCACCGTTCTTGGAGACGGTAAGCCGTACGTACGCATGAACGCTACTTTCATGGAATTAAAACTAAATGAGAGGTATGTATATTTTAATTAAAGAATTATATTCATCATTTAGATGTATAATTAATCATATATATCCATTATATACATGTACTTATAATAGTAGATTACATTTGGGGATAAGAAATGAAATGCACCGGAGACGGTAAGCCGTACATACGCATGAACGCTACTTTCATTTCTATCTCATACTTTAATGGAAAGAAATAATAATTATATAGATGAATATAATAATTCCAGTATAACATCATATATAATAACATTAAATCCATCCTTTATACATCCCACGTATGGCATTAACGAATGACATCACTTTGAGGGGGCGGTAGTCCGCACTCCTTATAATGAAGATATCGCTTATAACCATAATAGAAGCCATAAAAGTAAGACAAAATTGAAAAATACAGAAGATTAAGTAAAACATAAACATATTATATATCATATATAAAAATAGTGACATCATAATGGCCACCTTTGAATGTGTTAAATGAGTATTGAACAATCATCGTTTCGGGAGGCAGAATTTCGCCATCCACGGAAATCGTGTGTTCTTTAACCATTTGATGTAGTTGTGTGAGAGTGTAGCTCTAATAAATCTTATAACAACATCCTAGTATATTGAATATACTGTTGTTGTTACAAATGAAGTAAATGCAAATATTTTAGGGGGTTGGAGAATCAAAATAAAACAAATGAACATGAGAGAATGAATTACCTTTAAAAGTGTAACTCCTTTTTATTTGAGCCTAAAGGCTTCCTTTGAAAGGATTCTTCCCAAAGATAATCCTATAGGATGAGGAGAGGGATTTTGAGAGAGTAAATGGGTAGGGGATGGCCGAGCCAAAGGCTTGAGGAGTGTGTGAAATGAGGTAGAGGTGGGGGCCTTTTATAAGAGGGGAGGAGGGGCACTTTTGGAAATCATGAAACTATTATTTTATTTTAAAAAGTGTTTCGAATTTCTAAGGTCCCACATTGATATATTTCGAATATAAGATGATAAGTCTTCGAAATATTCCCATCCAATTGTTTTTGGACAAGTTTAGGTCTTAGATTTTATATTATCGTTTCATTTTATTTAAACTGTTCATTAATGAGGTCATCGCTGCATCATCATGATGTCATAAATAATTTAATTTATTTAAAATCTAAAAATTATAAAAAAAATACTATGATGTAGGAAATTTTTTTATATTTCCAATGATTATTTAATATAAAAAATATGATCTTTATAACCCCATGTAAAAATTGTTTTCGTAAAATAACTCAAGTTTGTGTCATTTTTACTTTAACATTAAATAAAAAGTTATTTATGTCATTTCCCAACCAAAGTGGATCCATGGGGTCCCCAAGTTTAACCATGGCTTGTCTTGGTCGGCCATGACACAACCAATGAGGGTAGGACATGTGTAAAGTTCATTTCATATTATTAAAACATTATTTTTACCTTAAACTATACTAATTACCTCTAATCGCGATTAAAAACTTAATAAGTTACTATTCACCAAAAAGTCATTTTTTATCCCATTGAACCAGATTTTACTTCTTAATGACAACCATGTATGTCGGATTTTTGAAATTCAAAACACAAAGATGGCAAAATTTCATTTAAACGGAAAAATCAGTTTTTATAAGTACCACTTAGTGGTTTCACTATTCATCGAAAATTGAAGTTTTTCAGAAAAATCCCAAAAATTCACCCTAATCTATATTTGATATTCCAAATTCAAAAATGAAGTCTATTTTAAAAAATTGAAAACATATAAGTCGCATTAATTAATTTAATAATTAATTCCCGATGTCAGAGCAAATAGCGTGTTTTTATGAAACAATAAGTATCAAAAGATTGACACTAGTTTAAGTCTGATTTCAAAGTGAAATTAATTCCAACGACCACTATTGGATTTAATGGTAGAAATATATTCTAATTTCACTTTAAATAAAATTCAAAAGATAATCTAATCATATAAATAAATTAGATTAAAAAGTGGTTTTGAATTAATATACAACATTTTAAACTATTCATTAAAAAATGAACTTTATCAGAAAGATACCAAAAATTTACACAAAGTAAATTTTGATGTCCCAATTCATAAGAAGAGTTTTATTTGGTCCAAAAGGATGTATAAGGGTGAAAAAACTATATTTAATGACGGTTCTCCATCAAAAGGCGATAAGTGAACCTTTAGTGAAAACTAGGGCATATACGCCTAAAATTGAATTCTTTCCGTATTTTATGCCTTTATCTTTTATTGGATAAATGTAAAAACATTTAAAAACATATATAATCATATTTTAGTTATTTATATCCATTCCTGTCAATACAATGGCTACATGTTAACTACCATTTAAAATAATATTATTTTATTATTAGAGTGCAGCGTAAGATTCCCAAGAAACTCGTTGTTGCGTGTTGGGTACGCCATCGAGCATAGCATCCCCTTTAAAGTAATATTAATATTTTATTCACAAATATGTATAAATATGTAAATGCCATATTCTTTATTTACCTGGGGTGTTACAAGGTTCCTTGTTTCCTTGAATTTTCCTTTATAATATTTAATTAAAAGATGAAGACAATAATATCCATTTCTTTCTTTAAAGATCTATAATAATTTATTACATGGATAAAAAATCTTATTTTAATTTATAAATATTAATTTTAATTATAAATTATCATTATTTTCTATGGTAATTTTTTTATAAATTGTAGTGATGATATAATTAACCTAAATACTTGCACAACATCGACACAACATTTATTTATTTAATAAAAAAAATATTATAAATGATATTAAAAATACTAAAAGTAGTATAAATTTAAAAAAGTATTGTGTTCTATGATGTTTTTATATATTTATATATAACAATTTTTTACTGTGTAAAATTATTATATATAAATTATCTTTCTTTCATATTTTTTCAAATCCAATTAAATAAATAATCTAAAAAAGACATCAAAGATATTTTATAATAAATATTATTTTACTAAATTGTTTAAAATTAATAAAAATAATATATTCAGAGAAGTGATTGGGATATATTTTAAAATATTATCCATGTTACATTTATTTTCCAATTATCCCTTTATAGTAACTGTAATGACCCAAAAGCCTAAAAACATTGTTTTCATACTAATTGTCAAAATTGGGAAACATTGTTAAAACAATACAACAAAGGGAAAAAATCAAAAACTATCAATTTTTTAATATGAGACTATTTATACTCATTATAATATTGTTATTTAATTATATTATATTGTATCTATTTTATAAAAAAAATTATATCAATTAAATTTTTTAAGAAATTCCAAAAGTTCTCCTCCCCTCAAATATAATAGGGCACCTACTCTCCTCTTTTTTCATTCATAAATACAATTTAGTTAAAAAATATCTACAAAATTCCATTAATTACATTATTAACCACATTATAGGGGCGTTGGTTGGATTCAAAATCTAATCTAGAAAGGATTTCAGTATAATTCGACAGAGTTTGTCCGAAGAAGAGGTATCATTCTTAACCATGCATTTTTGTTTTATTTCAACTTACAAATCCATAAAATATTATTCATCCAATAAAATATAATGAATAAAGTATCATCTATATAATTATATTTTATTATCTTAATGGAATAAACTATATCCTTCTCAACTTCCATCAAATGGAAAACGTAACCATTATTCATGTGTGCAGAGGACTACCACATCGTGAATTAATGTAATTAATTTTCCATAACAACCTCTCACAAATATTTATGATTATTAATTTAAGGTATATATATAATATTCATGAAGTATTTATCAATATTAAAAATTAATATTTCATATAATTTCATACCATACCATCCATCAAAAACTGAAAACATAATTTGTGCACTTGTGTGGACTATAGCCTCCACAAGGAAATGGGATTCATTTTCTATTACAAAATTACATCAATGATATATATATAAGTTTATTGAAATAAATAATATTTTATTTATGATATAATGATCATTCTGGAAATATAAAACATTTCCTGAGTTAAATCCATCATTATCTGTGAAAATTTAAATGTTACTCATGCATACGTTCAACATACTGTCTCCATGACTACAAAATATACCATTTTTAATAACCATAATCCATGTTTGGATTAAAATGTATAATTTATTTATAAATACAATATTTATTTCCTGATTATTATTCCAGAAATGACTGAATAATGACCAATTTTACAAAATTCAACTTACTGGGGGCATTTAGGATATATGAACATAATATCATCAAAACATCCAAATTGAACATAATGTATTAAGTAATTAAAAAAATAGTATTAAATAAAATAATCAGAATAAGAAACATCAAAATTTTCTTATTTAAGTAAATAATTAAAATAAGTTTATTATTCACGAATATAAATACCATGTGTGATGAGTCCGACCCAAGGTAAGTTATTTGGGCTCAATTTCCATTCATTGAGGAATATATTAATATTTTTTACCTAATATCATTTATATGGTGTACATACTACTATTTTAAATTTTTTACCATGAATCCTTTATAATTCAGGGTATTATAAGTTAAAATACCAATTATTTCATCAAAGGGGATTTGAAATGCATATTACTATAATGGAATGGGTTTTGTAACATAACTTCTTTTCGTTAGATTATTTAACTTTTTAATTATATTTGATATTATATGATTTTGTGTGAAATGACATGTGATTTTGTTATATTATATTTCCACTAGTTTTTATGGACTTAAATTTTTTACACATAATTTCTTTACTGAATAATAATCAATTCCACATTATGATTACTTGAAGGATCTTCATCTAAAATTTTATTCACTGAATCATATTTTCATGTAATGTGTATAATATATTTTATATGGACTATGTATTTAAATTTTACGTATTATATAATGTATCCTTCATAAATTGTGTTATTTTCTGTTTCAATCCAAAATATCTTAATCGAAGGGGGTTTGACATGAAATTAACCAAGTGGTAAGTGATTCATAACTCCAATTTAATTTTTGGGGATATAAATATACTTAATTAAATATGTAATTACATTATTATGTGTCATATGAACTCAGATAATATTGTTTTTAATTCAAACTTCATGGTGTGGATTATAATTTATTAAACATTTTCACTTTATTGATTAATAATAACATTAATGATACAATATTGTTAAATGTTCTTCATCTCAATTTTTTGTCCTTTCAGACATATTTGATTCTATAAACATATTTATATATACGGTAGATATGTATTGATCGATGATATGTTATATCATGAATCTCCTTTTTCATGATATTTAAAATTTCATTTGATTTTATTCAATCATCACTCTTATGATTCAAAAGTAACCAAAGTAGGGGGAGTTTATTTCACAATCGCATCATAATTCAGGATTTTATATATTTAGGTCTCTAGTGGGGGGGGGGATGTTTGATATTTATACATTAGACCGATTATATTTTCATAATCCTTGGTTATTTCTTGAAATTAAAAATTATCCCTTTCATTTCCCTCTCATTAAGTAATGTTGATACTTAGATAATATTTTTAAGGAAAATCGACATTGTTATTTATACTCGATCAAGAATATTTTTATTACACGTTCTCATTCAACATAAAAAATTTTAATGAATATTTTTACTATTCTCTAGTTATTTTATAAATAATCCTTTACCCATTTTTTCATTGTTAATTTATTTAAAATAAATCCCCATATCATTTTATAAAAAAGGTATTTTTTGTCGTTTTACTCAAAATATGAAATAAATAATTATTTAAATTTACATGATAGGTATATAATTTCTCAAATTAATGACCACTCAATGAATTAATGATTATTTTATTTGTAACCCTAATTTTTTAGTTATATTTTTCCTAATATTCTGGATAATTTTTTCTTTTCAAAAAATCAATTTTAAAGTGAAAGGTGTGTTTTCCTCAAGATTGTTTTATTTATTTTATTTTGGTACTTTTATTCATCAATAAAATAAAATTGTTATCATAAATATAATCCGCTCAGTATATATTGTAATTATATCATAATTATTATTTCTCTTTATTATATATGATAAGTTTGACCAGGGATTGTATTAACATTCACATTCTTTGTGAAATTTTTAGTTGTTCACTTTATCCTAAAACAATAACTTTCTTGTGATAATTAGAATATATATTTATTTTAATTACAAACATTTTTTCTATCATATATACAATTTTTTATTAAACATTATACCATTTTTACCTACAGTATTTTACTATGTAATTTATTTTTTTTACTAGGGAAATCATGATATATTTTTAATATTTACTCAATACCGCTATTTATTAATAAGGAATAATGTTTATAAAATGTATTGATCATTAAATATAAGTAGAATACATTGGATTTGCAGTGACAGGTGGGTGTTGGAATTATACTGGAAGTTGATGCATCATCATGTTTCATAGGATAAATCAGAAAGCTATCATTAAATGTATTTTTGTTTATACCTACCAACTAATTATATTGTATTAGATCTAAGATTTAAAGATATATATATCTTGATTACTTATATCAAGAAATATAATATTAACCATTTAATTTTATGAGAATTCAGTTATTATTATTCATGATATTTTCTCATTGATATTATACATGGATGCATTTTTTTCTCAAGTTATGCATTAAATTTCATTTTTCAGTTATTTACCTTATCATGTTGATTATTACATAATGACTCTAGTTGATTCCATTGTACATATATCTTTATGAGCATTTAATCACACCATTATTTTTTTCCTTTCCCCATGATGTGATGAAATGATATTTGAATGAGTCTAAGGATATATAAAATTTATTTTCACTGTGTTTTTCAATTTTACATTTCAAAAGTAATGTGAGAATAAATAATTTATCCAGATAAGGAATAATACTAAACTATTTTTTCCTTTATAAAATGATAACATGTATCTTATTCCAATGAAATAAAGTAATACGTATATCTAGGAAAATATTGCCCAGGTCATTACCTTATTATCATACATATCATGAAATATGATCATCAGTCTTACCTCTAGATATTTATTTTAACAAATGGAGTCAAAAATATTTTTTATTGTTTAATTTTTATGGGAAACCATGTTTTTTCCATAAGGAATGCAACTGTATTTTTACTAAAGAAAGATGAGAGTAAATCACTGAATTATGAAAATAATGTTCTTTCCACAAGAGGAATAATAAGTGTTGACGTATTGATCCATGAAACTTATGGATTTTTCATCTACTTTAAATACATTAAAAATATATTACTAACATTTTATTAATAATTAATGATTCAATATAGAATGTATAAAGATCATGGGGAGAAATTAGAAGAATACATAAAGCCTACAGAATAATTTAAATTGCATTACCATTTGAAAATAAACTACTGACCAAGACAATATCACATTGATAGATCCCATGCACATGTTAATTTTTGTGATATATATTTATATTATATATCCTCCATTTTATGATAAAGTTAAACCTATAATTCCTCAGTTATATTTTTTATTTGATTTATTTTCCATGTGATATACTTCTTCCACTTTTTTACTTCACATTTCTCTATTATTATTCCATAATAGAGGGGTAAAAACAATTTGTGATTAAGGCCAATAATGATATCCAACTATGATGATCGATCATTTTAATTCAGTAAATAAATATCTATTCTATTAATTGAATTTAGTTTTTAGTGGTAGGGAAGTATTTTAAATGTGATTGTGATTGATTTATTTCACATTTTCATTGTGCGATCATGGGGTTGATATACCTAAATTATACCTACACTTATTATAGATTAAAAAAATAAAAAAGGATAGAAGGATGGGTGAATATATAGTGATTATAGAGATATGAAAGGAATAAGTACATTAATTTCTCATAATTTTGGAACTAAAAATGATTAGGTATTGCATATGTAGTTTTTGGTTTGTTTATTTGATTGTGTCTTGGATTCAATTTCACACATATAAGAAGAAGGAATGATCAATTATTGATGGATTCCAGTTTATTATTTATAGTAAAAATTAACATTCTATGACTTTTAAAATGATTATGAATTATTTCACTGAATAACTAATAAAAAATTACAGGATATAGATCTAAAACTATGAATTTAATATAATTGTATATACAATATTGAATCTATCAAATTTCATTCTATTTATTTTGTTTATTTTTTTATACGTTCTTTCATTTTCATTTAAAATAAAAAGCATAAAAACGACCCGCATTTTTCTTACCAAATAAAGAAAATATTATTTTTCTACACCCTTTTCTATAGATAACTCAATGATTCTAATTTACTACAAAATTATATTTGGGTTAAAAATAGCTCCTTTCACTACCAAATGATAGGTGAGTCCAAAAACTAGTGTTATTAAAGGGATGTAGTTCAAAAATTTCTATCTTTCTTTTGTATGACTTGATTTCATAATAACCAAATTTCCTCTATTGATCCCATGATTGAGATAGCCATACAAACAAAAGTTTAAATTAAAAAATATAAAATTCAGTTTAGATAATTTCTTTAACATACTATGTAAAACATTATGTGTTAACATTGATCCTTCCACCATGGGAGGGCATACTCAATAGACATTCAATGACCTTTTTCCACCTCACATCATTATGTATACTAATAAAATTTAAATTACACACTATTAACAAACATTTAATAAGAAGACATGTTTAATATATTTTTTTCAAATATTTCATGGACTATAAGGTGAGGACCATATTAATCTTGTCAAGAATTTCACAATAATAGTATCATGCTACCATAGTCCATTGGAATACTTACTTGAACTATTGTGTTTTATGTGACTTGTTACACACCTCTATTTATTCCAAAGTATTACAACTATAATCTAGGATCTATTGGGTGATAGTGGGAAGACTATAAACTCTAGTGATCATAAAAATAATCCATTAATGTCTGAGCATAGGACCAATATACCAATGCCCAATAAAATTCAAAAAAATTAATATAGTGAAAATATAAAGGGTTAAAAATAGGAGTAAACATCACCCCTAATATTTAAATAATTATGAATCAAAAGTAATCATTTAGAGAGATTGGACCAGAAAGAGATTCCATCGTCCACATCATGCCTGGTTAATGAATCTAGAAGAATATTTTCCTCAGTTATGTATTTAATAGAACCATTTAAATACTCCTCGGATATCGAAGATAATCAATCTACTCCTTTAGTATAACTGAAGGGACCCTGGTGAACCTACTTCTCAAAATATTAACCATTGACATTTATACACATTTAGTTAGTCACATAGGAACTATAATCCCAACACCAAAGAACCACTCCCCGCATATGAAATATCCTATATATTTCCATGAACCGTATAAAAATCCCTATCCACTAGGTTTTATATGAGTAATATGTTATCAATCATTTACTAAGAAACATAATTTTTTCACACTTTATGAAGGTCACATGTAAGGCCTAAGTATGAAATTAGTAGGTTATGACCAACCATCTCCCTATCTAATATACATAAATATACAACATTTTGTGAAAATGAAATAGAAATACATCAATAATTAATTTCAACAAATACTCCAATCATTATAATCATTACATAGTGATTTTTTTCCTATTATGACCAGATCTAGAGTGCAATGATACATCCATAGTCTGTCAAATTAGAAGAACCCTCTACCATCTAATCAAATCCATGTCACATGGGATATACATCTAGTATAAATAACATTTCCATCATAGTTCCAACATTATTCCCCACTGGTATGTCTAAAAATCAATCCATAACTGTGTCCCAATGTATCTATCAACATAGAAAATAACATGCTTCCATCTAGTGGACTCTCTCACCCCAAACTATGGCCTTTACAATGTGCAAATTTTTTATATGGGTGCTCAACACCATCCACCTATGTCACTTTATATATTAAATCCAAACACTATAATGAGTGGAACAAACCACCTAATTGGAAATTCGATGTTTTTTTAAATCCCCTAAATCTACCCGACCATCCATGTGAATGGTAATAACCATAATCCTATTCCACACTAGCATCAAGCTTCCATTACTACCCAAATAATGGTCATCACCATCTTTATCAAAATGAAAAACATAAAAAACATCACATCTCCAAAAAACCAATCCTTAAAGCACAAAATAATTCCTAAAAACATATAAAATCACCGAAACAGTCCCAACTAGGCCAAACCCACTATTTACAACATGAGTCTACCCACTGATTTCTCTTAAGTTCAACTTTTACCCCATGTAGTTCTGTTCATTGTCTCATATCTATGACCAAAATCTAACCTATTTATTATTTTATAAATAACCCTTGTATAAAAAAATAGTCAGGGACCACCTAATTGATGTTTTTAGGAATCCGCTCATTAATAACCTCAAGTTAGTTTGACCATTATTTAATGATTTAGATAAATATGATAAAATCCTTAATTTTTTTTATTTTCTGGTGATGGGTGTATAAATATTGGGAAATTAAAACATTAGCTGAATTTGGATTGTCAAACATACCCATATCACCCTCATAATTATAAAATGATTCTATTTTGATAAGAAACAAAGATGTTATCACTTGTAGAAGAATAGTGGGTCGAAAGACCTAATTGGATGATTTTCCTCATATATAGGTCATAAATCACCACTAAAAATCCATTGAATAATAATTAGAAATCATTAAATTATTATATTGAGGGTTATATAAATACAATTAATTATAGTGATTTTTTTGGAAAACTATGGGAAAATTTATAGTTTATTATGTCTTTAATTAGTAGTAAAGATTCTAATGTATTAAATTTTGGAATTTATACTAATGTAAAGTATTAATCTTCAAAAGTTATACTAATTGAAGTTATAATTAATTAATTCATAGTCAACGAATTCATAATATAAATGACGAATAAAATACGTTATATTAAATTTTGGAATTTATACTAAAATACGTCATAGTCAACGAATTCATAATTAATTATGTTATACTATGAATAGTGATTCTTGGGAAATACATATAATATGAAGTCATTCTATGGAATTAGATTCAATTACAAAGTATTAATAAAATACGTTATACTAAATCTATCAATGTCTTACTAAATCTATACCTCGTAATATCTTGTCTTAGCCAAAGTTTTTAAAATTTATTTCAGGTCCCAACCACCCCCCCCCCATGTACTCAAATCACTCAATTTATGTAATACTATCATATCTAAACCATAAAATAACAATAAATTCAAGATATAATTCCTAAAAATTTGTTTCAAAAACTAATCCATCAAGATTGGTTCAACTCATATGGCTCGATCCTTGGTCTACACCAACTATTCAAACACCTCTATGAAGATCAGATTCACACTATCGATCCAAGACTTGATGATAATCACTATTTCAAATACACGAGACTTTAAAACCTCCATATCCAATTGCCTGAATGACTTCATTTTTTATTGATTTTTTATAATCCATCTTTCAAGGGGTGAGGTGGAACCCTTAAAAGGCTCGTCGGTGTATGTATTACATGGACCATATGCCTTAGAGGAACTCATTGCCCATAGCCTTCAAACATTACATAAAACCCAGACTAACTACTTGGAACTGATCCTCCACAGCATATTCATCTTGAAATCATCTCTCCACCTCTGCATGGCTGTTCTGCTAGGCATTCTGATGCATGCCCTGGCTTGTCCCAATAGCAGGTTTTATACCCTTTCATTCTTGCAATCTGTTTAGCTTCTGCTATGGTGAAACCTCTGTGCTCATCCTTCTTGTAGAGCTTGTTCCTTATAGGTTTTTTGGTTTGTATATTCACTTAAAGGTGGTCCAAAGGCCTTGAGGTGGCCAAAAGGCATTAGTGACCCAAATCCCTAGGTGGCTCGTTGTCCTTATAGGACTCGGGGACCCAATCGGTGGCCTGAAGGCCAAAATGGGGGCATATTCCTGGCTACTACAGTGCCAAACAGTACCTGATACACTTCCGGTAACAGTACCAACTATAGTGCTGCACAGTTCGTGCTACAGTACTAGAAATGATTCCTCCCCCTGGATTTGATCCCTGGTCACTTGGATGCACTTATAGAGTCCTTACCAACTGGGAAAAGGCTCATGTGACTTTACAACCTCCCCACTATACAATATTTCATCCCTAGGAAATCAAAAATCTCGAATTACATTTATTAGACATATCAAACACATCCATTCCTTCAATTATACTTCCTAACATAGTCATCTGGTCCCACCATACCCAATTTAACTGACATAATGATGGTATCCTACACATCTATTCCATACACACCAGTTATCCACACATATCCAATGATTATTTTCCATCACCACACTACATCAACATGATACCTGTATCTTATCATGCATCATACCTGATTCGAATTTGATCATTGATATAATCAAATCCAACATATATCATATATGCACATCTTGCACACCTACCTATAAGAAATATTAGTATACTCATAGTATAATTATAACTATAGATTACTCTCCATATATCTCTGTGTATGGCAGCTTGATCATATGAAACTAACCCAATGCATGGCTACCCGGTACCTATACTCCTTATAGAGTTGTAATCAATGACAATAATGCCCAAATTATTGTTTTTCTTCCATATTGATTCATCCCACATATCTAGTTTTATCACAACTCCCATATAATAACCTTAGTCAAATTCATTCTTCAAATTAATGATCCTATCTTGGTCTATGACTCTTAAATGTCTTTGAGGTCATCCAACAAAATCCCTACAACGTTCCCATTTAGTTACAGAATCGATAATCATTCCTTCATTGATCATACTAAGAACATACATGTATATTCTTCCAAAAAATTGTGCATTTAATTTACTACCTTCTATGAATTGGAATCATCACACCCTATCTCTAACTTCCCTATTAGTCATCCTCGTGATCCGGATTCTAGATACCCAGAGACCCATAACCTACCACACCTGACATCACTGTCTGAATTTGTGTACTATACTACACTAGGTTCATCTTAGGTATTATATTTTTTTACCACATCCAAGAATGCAGTAAATATGTAGATATGTATCCACACTCTGATAAAAAAATAGTCTATTGACTGTGATCTCATATTCATCCATTTTTTATATAAAACTAATAAAATATGTGATCCTCCCATTATAATCCTTAACAAAATTATAACTTTTAAACTAATTCTATTGATGAATTTTATTTGTACACCTAGTGCATTAATACCCTTGTTAATAATGATATACTCATCTCATCTTCTAGAGATCCATGATTAATGACATAGATTTCTCATACTAAGATCACCGTGAGATTATCATATATCAATTACCAAACCAATCAAGACTATCTGGATGACCAATATTATATGGTACCAATACACTAACTATTTATCATTATATATAAAATATTCAAGATATCCTAAATAGGGAAATTTTTAATGATTAGTGAAAGTCACTTCCCTTGCCACAACCTAAAACACCCAAACCCCATATTATCCAGCCTAACGGACCCCACCCACCAATGTCGGGGCTAAATGCCACACATTATGCACATTCCAAATCACATAAATGGGGAAGAGGAGTTTAATTATAGCAAGAATCTATAAAAGAAAACATATTATATGTTTTTTCTGACACATTAAAAGGGAAACCTTATTTTCATTAATAAAACCTCCACCATTCCTAGGATAGCTTTTTAGAATTCCACCAAGAAACTATTTAGGTATACAAATTTTGATATGTTTTTGAAACATTAAATGACTAAATCCTTCAACTTTTATTTGTTAAAAATAATAATAACATGAAATACACATATTTCATGTGATCCCTACATGACTATTATAATGCATGTGTAATCCCTCTTTCCTCTTGGGGACATGAAATGAAATAGAAGTCAATAATATTAAATATAAAACAAATTAATCAATTATAACAATTAAAAATATTACAAAAATACCATTTCCTGGGTAACATAGATTATGGCTTGTGTAGGTTATATATGGACACATAAAATGAATTTCATACAATCTTTAGAACATTCCTTCAATCCAACATTAATTACATTTCTATATAACTAAACATTATTTAAACTATTAATCCATCCTAATCATGTAATACCATGAAATACCAAATATTTTATACATATTTTTAAATACACTATAATATGAGAACTGGTTGATCGGTCTCGGTGGAAGGGCATGAAAATTTTGTTCTACTCAACATGTTATCCCATAGAATAAGTAGAACAAAATGTAAAGTGGAGATTGATGACGATCAAAATTTCCCATATTTAATCCTGTAAATCAATTTCATAATCCCGTAAATGTTATATTTTATAGAATTGATTAATATTATTAGTTTATTATTAGTGATTTTAGATAAATTGAAATTTTTTCATAATTAGGGATTTTTAATATTTTTTATTTATATTCATATTTTATCCATAACATTTTACGTATTTATATAAATTATGAAATTAATTTTTCGCTTTATATATTTATTTTCATATATTAAAAAAATACATGGAGATGAATCCAATTATTTGATCCCAAAATAGAGCATTCATTTTAGTCCCTTAAATGATTTTTCAAATCTAGAGACATGAAAATGAGGGCTCATATCTCCAAAATAGATAAAACAATTGATCTAAAATTTCACATGAGAAAAATAAAAATTTATATAAATATTTTCTATAACAATTTTCATGTTTTATTTTACATTATTCATCTCCATAAATTCATTGCAACTTGGTGCATGGGAATAATAAGATCCATCCTTTTGATAAATGCTTTTTTAAGTAAATGTATCATAATATTCGTTACACTTATCAAAACAAAATAAATCTTTTGTGTTTGAATGATGAAAATAGAGTTTTATTTTCTTATGAAGAAATAATTTCCAAACAATTCCATTTTATTTTGTATACTATTCACTAAAATTTATTGTAAAATTATCAGAGCCAAATTTTTCACTTTTTTCCTATAAAAATGTATCCCAACATCCATTTAAATAATTTATAAAATTTTCTATATAATTTTAGCATATATGATGTAGAGTTACTCTATTACTTTATAAATATATTTTAGTTTAGTTTTCATCCTCTCTTATATATTTTTTATTTTAAATTTTCTATTCTCCCATCTTATCTATATAAAAACCACATATTCGAGTAACTAACTCTAGTATTAGCTTTGAGGGATGTTTTATTTATTTTATCAAATTATTATTCTTAAAATCTCAATGAATATTTTATTTTGACAGTAGTTTAGTTGGTGTATTCTGGGTTGGTGTGTTGATTTTCCATCATTCCATGATATTATCTATTTTTTTATTCATTACTGAACATGAATTCTCTCACTTCCCTCTGGAATTCTATTCCTATGATGGATTTGGGTGTGTTTGAGGGTTGAAGCGACATATGATGGAGTTGTTTCATGGATTGTGTCAAACTCACTAATTAGGCGTGTTCACATTTTTGAATATTATAGGATGATAGATTTTATGTATTGAAGATATATCTTAGGAATTCTATGTTTCACACTCAATGTAAGGGATTGTAGTTTATGTAAGATGGGATAAAAATTCCAATAGAATTTTGACAATAATAATTTATAATAATGGAAGTCAGGATATCAACCTTAGGACAAAGTTATTTCTTGTTATTATTTTATTTTATACCATCTTATTTAGTTACCATACATTTCATCATTCTCAAACCCCGCTTCATTGAATTGGGAATTGAGAGTGATTGATTTCAAAGGATCCTCAATAGACATGACCTAGGTCATCCCTGTGATACACCTAGTAAAAATGAATTTAATTTTGAGATAATGGGAGATTTTTTTATCGATTTGGAATTATTATTGAGGACCCAAACAATCATTCACGTAATATTTTTTTATAATTTGGTAATTAACATTATTTCATATAATAAAAAACAAAAAAATAACTTTTTTTATTATTTATTCATATTAAAATTAATAGTCATAAATTGAATACAATTAGGAGAAATAAGAAGAAGAAATGGAAAATTAATGAAAATATCAATTATAAGGAATTAAATATGACATATAGAATATATAATGGAAAATTTAATGAATAATTGAATATTTTCATATAGCTTAATTGGATAAACATGTGTATGAACTAAAACCAATGTTTGAAGTAGTATGCCGACTCATTTTTTATGTTGATGAACTGAGGAATTCCTTGATGGAATTCAATTAATATTCATTCAACTTCCCTTGACCATTTCTAGAATATTTTTCAAATTAAATTGGTAATATAAAATATATGTTGGAGATCAGGATAATTTGGATGATTATTGTTCAGATTTTATATAACTTGAAATTATAAGTGATTCTCTCATCCATGATAATGAAAAATTATCACCTCTCCAGTTGTCTATTTTTTTGGAAGAATATGGTTAAGATGAACCTACTAATAGTGAATTTCTAGTGATGTTTGTTGAATATGTATATTATTAAGCTACTTTACTTAAAGGGTGATAATTTTATGTATAATATTATTTTTATTATATAATATGTCTGATGCTCACAATCATTCAATTCATAGTTTTTTTATATAATAGGTAAAATAGATTAAACACTTCATGGGAAGGAAGAGTTCATACACGTTGTTGTAGAAGTAGAAGAGTTAGATGAGAGATGATTTGACTACCCCATCTAAAAATACGTGTTTGTCATATGGTGAAGGACATGTTGGTATTAAATAGGGAGCACCCCTATATTCTTTTCTCACCCTCATTTGACATCTTCTTCATCCCTTATTGTTTTCTAGGGTTTAGGTTGGGTGGTTCCCACTCTCGGAATTCACTCATGGAATATGGATAAATAAAATGGTGTAGTTCATACCAAAAAAACCTCTTCCATCATCAGATTGGGGATAAAGTGCTCAGAGCCTCGAGGGGATGATTTTCATGCTGATTTTAGGGCACTAAAAGAGTCTTAAATTCCTAATGTGTATGATCCAGTGTCCCAGGTGGCCCTTTTTCACAAGGCATAAAATCCGACTAAAGTGTACAATTATTTATTTCTATTGGATGTGGTAGGTAATGAAAATTAGAATCTTGAATGATGGAATACAATAATTTTTGGGTGGAAACATAATAAGGGTTGGAGTAGACACTTAGAAGAGGAGGAATTGAGTGACCAATACGGGGACTTGAGAGACCAAGAGGGGGTCTCTCAAACAAGTGCAGAATATGAGAAAGAGGCTTTGGTTCCAACCAGTTCATGGAAAGGGAAACAAAGAAACCTCCTAACCAGAAGCCTTTTGGCTCCCAAGGGTGGGAAGAAGTCAGGACCCCGCAAATATTATTCAGGAACTCCAAAGACTATAGTTACCATATTAGCAAGCAAGGCCAAATGCAATGTCACAGAGGATATTCTAGGGGTTTATTCCTTGAACAAAAAAGGGGGTCTCGATTTCTCTTAAGACCCCTACGAGGAATTCTTCAATGGTTAGTCTTTCTCCTGTGTAGGGTGTTGAGAATCATGATAGTTTATTGGTGGATCCTTTGGTGAACAGCAAGAGAGACCCTTCAGTAGTAGGAGGTGAGGAATACACAGTTGAAAAATATTCAAGGGACCTCTTCATATCCTCTATGTAAGTGATGATTGGGGGTGTTATGATCATTCAGGTCTCAAAGGTGGATGCATAAAGGATGAATGGAAGGATAGTTCAAGTGGGTGTAAGCATGAAGCAGGCTTCTCGGATCGACAGAAAACATTTAATTTTGACCAGAGGCTTCAATTAAGGGATGATTTTAATGGAGGAGTTCATATAAGTTTGGGACAATTTGGCCTCTCATTTTTAAGTGATCATTAGTAAAGAGATGGGAAAAAAGGTAAACAACCTATCCTGGAAATTGTTTAGGGTAGTCACGTCCAATATTTTTAAGCCGATCTCTTATAGTCCTATTTTATACTAGTGTGCTTGATTTTTTTCTAACTTTCTGGTTTCTTGATTTTTTCAAAAAAAAATTCTTAATAAATATTTAACTTGGAAGGAAGGGATAAAGTTTTATTACTACTTATATAGGGGTTTTAAAAAAATATCTCTCACATTGGGATCTAAAAATAACTTTTTCCCTATTCTTCCCCCTTTCTATTTTTTAATATTTATTAAATATTAAATAAGTTACTTAGGTTTATTCCTAATTTTTATTATGTTTATTGTGGAAGTATCTAAGAGATAAAATCAAAGAATCCAATGAAAAATAAATTAGGTAATATCTCACATTTTCTATATTTTATTTACCTCCAAATTTAAATTCTAAATAAAAATGTTTCCTTATATTATTTGAACTAAAACTATGGAAGTAAATGGAATAGTGTGGAGAATTCCAATCTGTATTTTGGATTTTTTTATTTAATTTTTCATAATTTTTATGAATTTTCCATAGTTTTTCATTCTATTTTTCTAGGTCTTTTTTTGATTCTTGAGATTAAATTAGATACTTTGGAATATACAAACCAATTTAATATTTTTAGGTCATTTATTTATTTTTAAATTTTTTTGATTTAAATAATTATTTAATATATACTTATTATTAATTTCCAGTCATTTAATTTGATGATGTTTTACTAATTGTAAAATACATGTCCACAAATACTATTTAAATTAAAATTCATCCCCAACTATAGATGTTATTTAAAAATTTTGACATTTTCTTTGTATTCATATTTTTTATCAAACTGTGATGAAATTTTTTGTGATCCATAACTATCTATTTTTCTCTATTTCAAATATGTTAGATTTTATGTAATGTTTCAAGTATGACATATGATATATTATGAAAGCCCTATTTTTATATTCAACTATTATTTTGGCATACCTTTATATATTAATTATATTATTCCTTTATTATCCTTTAAAATATTTTTTAGGAAGAAACACTACAATGAATTTTTCACATTAAATTTTTTTATGTATGTTAAATACATAATTTTTTTTGAACTCAAGTGTTCATGAATAATTTCATAGATCTAAATTACAGGTTTAATAAAATTTATTATAGATTTTTTTGCATGAAAATTCTTAATGGAAATATGAATGAGTTTCCCAGAATATCATCACAAAGATGGGATGGGAGTTTAATTTTATTTGAGATCATATTCCTCTCATCCTTTTAAAAAAATAGATCTATAATTCTTATTCATTTAAGGGTTTCAAATATTCAAAAATATGGTAATCGGGAGGAAATATTATTTTATAAATAATAAAAATTTGACTTCCCACTAAAGAAAAAATGATTTTATTGGAGGTAACTCTTTTTTAAGATGAATAAGTTGCACAATGTTCTTAAGGAAAAATTATTTGATGCATTTTCATCAAATTAAAGCTCAACACACCTCATTCTACCTTAAAAGTTTTTTAATTTAAAAACTACCAGTGGTATCTTTAGAACAACCCATTTCAAATCCATTATGACTGAAATATTTATTACTCTTTGATGTGGGTATTCTAGAATGATAACTGGCCTATAGAAATCAACCATGTTCTTGAGAAGGAGAAAAAACTCCACATCAAAAATATTAAGAGAGATATAAATACTTTTTTTGGAAGGTATGTATGAAATTGACATGAGGAATAATAATATATTTTATTTATTCTTATGTTTTGGTGGGAGTTATGATGTTTGGAACAATGTATAAGATATGATATATTCTTTTTTATGTCGTAATTCAGTTGGGTTGTCATTAATACATTAGGAAATTTGTTTTAACCTTACTATAGATGATTTTTAGGGGTTAAATGTATATTTTTTAGGGATTTTTGAATATCATAATTTCACATATTTTATTTTACAAATAATATTTTTAATCCCACTAATGTGTTTTTTATGTTCAATTATCACAATTTTAATATTTATTGGTAATTTGAGATGAATTTCATAGATATAATTATTTTGGAATTTTTACTAATTTATTTATTTTTTATTTAGAATATAAAATTTTATAAAAACATCAATGTTGAAAAAATCATTTTTCATTGGAATATATGTTTGTTGGGATGTATTACATAAAATTGGACAATGATATGAATCAAACTATTTTATATAGAAGTTTTTCTTTCACAATGGGTCTTGAAATTAGTGCCTATATCTAAAGACATTCAAAGATGATCCCACATCTTCCAAATGGATAAAACAACATATCTAAAAATTCATATGGAGTAATAATAAAATTGTGGAATATTTTATTTAACTATTTCTAAACGTTATTCTTCTTATGTTATGCCCATTGATGCATTAGAACTAGGTGCAATGGAATATTAAGTGTTTTCCGATCCATCAATGTTTTCCATATTAGATATAGCCTAAAATCTGTTACACTTTCCAAAATAATCCAATATTTTGTTTGAGGATTAATAAGACGCAATGTAATTACATTCAAGAATAATCCATTCCCAAATTATTATGTTTATTCAGGATACCATTATCCAAATATTAGGGGGAAAATTTTAGAGAAATTTTTTTTCACCCTTTCCCTTTAGAAATGTGACTACTATATCATTTAATTTATTTAGAAAAATTTTAGTATATTTTTTGGATATATTATTATATAATATCCTACTTAAATATAATTTTTTAATTTTTATTCATATCATTTTTTATCTTTTTTGATCTTCTATCACACGTATATAATACTCATGATAGTGTGTTACTAACCCTGGGATTATCCTTGAGGGAGGTTTCTCAGTGTTCTTGAATTATTTTTCTTTAATTACAAATGTTTATTATCAAATTTTAATAGGTTAATGGATGTATTTATTTGTGCGGTGGTGATTTTCTTTCATTCTAAGATATTATCCTCTATTTTATTTTATTCCCTACAATATCTCAATTAATTACCTTCTCTTAATCATCCTCTTCATACAATGGAGTTGGCTAAGTTTGAGGGATGAAGAAAAATATGATAGAGCTAGGTATTTGATGATTTCATACTCTCGATTGATGTTTGTTCATCCTAATTTACTAATGTAGATGGTGATATTTGGTGTGTTGAAGAGATCTCATACCAAAGACATGTTTCAAACTAAAATTTAGAGATATTTGTTTATTAATTATGATATAGGCTATAAAATATAATTTGGAAACTAATTTGGGATAATGATGGAACCCCGAAGTCGACCGATGTAAAAATTATTTCTTATTAATATTTATTTGGTTTTTATTGTCATGTTTTATTTTCACTCATTTCATCATTATAAAATTCCACTTCTTTAATTTATTAATAGTGAGCTCTTGATTTAAAAGGATCTTCAAGAGAGATAAAATATGGTATCCTAGGAGCTACACATAGTAAACATCATAATTGTTTTGGTAGAATGCATGAAAATGTTCATCAATGAACTTTCCCATGATAATTGGAAGGGGTGGAAAAAGAGTTGTTGTACAGTGTATAACTAGGAGATGTCAATTACTATGATGGTCTAAAAATGAGATTTATAAAAAGATTCTTCCCCAGATCAAGAAGCAAAACAACCATGATGAAAATACATGTTATTCAAAAATCATCAATAGAAACTCTACATGAATACTAGGAGAGGTTAAAGAATCATCATGCAAGTTTCTCCCATAAATCCTTTAAAGATAATCACTTCTTAGTATTTTCTAAAAAATCATGTTTAATAGGGATATGGATTTATTGAATGTATCCTTGGAAGGATATCACATCTAAAAATAACTATTAAAGAAATGTGGTTTTATGGAAAAGATATCATAGAATTAAAAATAATATTTTATAAGTGGTACTAGTAGTAGTGGTCTATACGAGGTAAGATATTTCCTCACACCCCCTAGATAGATTATATGTAAGAGTGACTAGGAACTTTGGTTTTGAAAATGAATTTGAAGTAATATATTTAATAGAAATATCCAAAAAAAATATTTTCATTTTGTTATTCTCCTACTCAATAAACTGAGATATATGTTGATGTTTATGGATGTAATAGTTGTGAAATTTCATACCAAAAACAATACATTCATTTGTCTTCTCAACTGTGAATATATAATTCTCATGTTCAATTTGGATTTTGGAATAATAAAATAAAAGTAAAACCCTTTACCTTTAGTAATACGAGCATGAAAAATCTTACTAACATCCATTTAAGTGACCTTATAACCAACCATGTTATCTTAAATCATCATTAAAATAATGGAATGATTATAGGAAAGGAAAAACTATTCAGAAATTATATTACATGATCAAAAGGGTTCAGAGGTTGGAGATTTTAGGAATTAATTGAATGAATTGATGAACAATATTATAAATATTTTATTGATATTGTTTAAAAACCGTGGAAAATTACTATTCCAAACAGTCTCAAAACTCAATAGGAATGTGAGTGTGGTGACCACTATCTGTGGTAAGGAAATACACTTGGTTTCAAAACAATATTGTAAACAAAAGTAATCCACTACTGAGGAAGTCCAAACATAACATGTTTAATAGTAACTTGGAGAGAAGACCTGAAAATAAAAAAGAAATAAAGAGAATGTAATGTCTAGAAAGATAAAAAATACAGAATAGAAACATTTTTGAAAACAATAAAGTAATAAAAAATACATAACAATAACCTTCCCATCCCAAATGATCCAATCATTTAAGATATATGAGGAAAAATCCAACTAGATATTTTGGAATCATTTCAAAATGTTAAAATCAACATTTACCGCCCTAAATATCCCAAGGAAATCCCCTAATACGACAAGTTAGTTAAAATAATATTCATTGAAAAGAGAAAACTTATAATGAATTATAGTGTATATTTAGGGAGTTGTTTTATTAATTTGATCACCCTACAACTACCAACCATCATTCAAGATATATGGTCATTTAATATCAGTTGAACTATTTAAACAATGAAATTTAATGTTTCTTGGTGAGATCATAGTTCCTTTATAAACAACACACCTCATTTCTCTTACTTATTTATAGATGGGAGGAATGAATCACATGAAAACAATTTTTCAACTAGGAAACAATTCCATTGTATTTATAGAATGAGATATTGATGTTGTGACAATAATTGTATAAATCTAATCTTTCTAGAATACTTTTATCTGATATAAATGAAAGATTAAATGACCCCATTATAGTCACCTATCATTTTGGGATATCCCTTTTTTGAGAAATATAAGACCACCGTCAATGTATATGAGGGATCCCCCAATATAGAGTTTTGTGAAAGCATTGTCTATTTCAACATATATAATTCGACGAAGTACACACTAAAGGATTATACATTTCTTATAATATCACACACTAAGGAGACCAATCCTAGTGAAAAGTTAGCTATAATGTAATAAATTTTAACCTTTTTAAAAAATAATGAATATAATTTCTTGTGATAGATGATTAGTGAAAAAAATTTAAAACTATTTATAACATAGATGTGGAGGAATCCTTCAAATTTATTTATAGATTTCATTATTTTTCCAAATGAGGATGTAGATATTTCATTTTTAATTTAGGAATTTCAAGATTTTGAGCTATGGAATTAAAATCTCAATTAATCTTAAAAATATCACCAAAACCTAGAATTAAAACCCATATCCACTAATGTGAAGTATGATAATCTAATGGATGGGTAATATTTCTAGTAATTATTTCTAAAATTTGGGATCCTGACTAATCAAAAATTACAAATATGTTAATAGTTGATGTTTGGGAAAAAATCTAGAGTCTAGGAGATATCTCTTGCATAAGTAGAAAAATATGTAAGTACAAACATTTTCATAATGAAGATTTTAAAATAATTATATAACCACAGAGATACTTAACCCTTCCAAGATATAGGTAGTAAAAATGAAGATAGTAAACTTTTTTGAAATTGATATAATATAGCTCATATATGATTTATAATGTGTCTGTCTCATACACATTGTTCCCAAGAAAATTGGATGGCCAACAGTGAGAAATGAACTAAATGAATTGATCCCTATTAGAATTCAAAATATCTAGAGAGTATACATATATTTTTGGAAATAGAAATAGATTAAAAGAAAGGGTCATTTCATTATTCTCATAATTTATTTAATGTTATAATGATTGCCATGAAAGACTCATTATTGTTTCTTAGATGAATTTTCAGCTTACATTCAGGTGACCTTTTGAAAAGAGGATCCACATAATACATCATTTAGTTGTTCATACGGTACCTTTTATTATTGAAAAAACTCATTTGGTTTATGTAATTCTCTAATAAAATTTCAAATATGCCTGGTATGTATTTCCTATGATCTTATTAATAAATTTATGAAAGTGTTTCTGGATGATTTTAATATATTTATAAATTTAGTTTACCATGGATTGGGAAATATAAGTATAGATTCTAAAATATTCATTGAAATGAATATTGTTATGAAATTTTAAAAATTATTTTTTATTTTGTAATGATTTATAGTGTTGGGATATTTTATTTCAAATATATTTAATAAATGAGGATTAGTCCAAAATTGATGTGATAAATGAATTACACTATCCAATCTATGTAAACCATGTTCAGTATTTTCAATAAACAGAATGATTTTATAAAAGGTTCAATAAAAAAAATTTGTTTGATTTCTCTTACATCATCCAAATTACTGTTAATGGATTTTATGTTTACTATTGATGATAAATTCAGGAAATCATTTTGATGAGTTGATGATTAATATTATCTCACCATTGGTGCTACAACCACCTAATTACGAGAACCACATTGAACAGATTTCTAATTCTTCCAAACATGTTGGGAGATTAGGGTTGTATTAAAGAATTGATGAAATACCTCATGTCATTTAATATACATTAATAACACTAGATTCTACCCAATACCATTAATAACCACAAAAATGATTTCTAGGCGACAATTTATTTCATTGGATAAGTCCTTAACATACCTTCGCAGAAATAAAGATAATATTTCTAGGAACACACACCTATTAATTAGATGATAAATGGTTATAAGATAAACCAAGGTTGTTTTGATAGATATTACTATACCAAGGGTTTTATATAGAGATTAAGGATAAATGGATATTGAGATCCTGGAATCTGATCATCTAAGTATGCTTCCCTATATAACTAAGGTGGAAATTTCATATAATAAACAATTCAATGATTTCATTCCTTTAGAGAAGTTGAATTTGGATGTATGAGAGTTACCCTCGTATATATATATATAGCAACTGTTCGGTGACATCACATATCTTATATCACCTGAACTTCCAAAAAATACATAGATTCAAATATGAATCAATGTTTTATATATGGAATTATCTATATCATAGGAAATCTATAATGACCAAATGTTCAAGAAGCATTTTCCTAAGACTAAGGTAAATTCAGTTTATTAATTATGTTATACTCCAACTTTCAAAAGCGACATTACACCTATAATGAATAACATGAATGTTTTTCAATATTTAATATTTTTAATACGTTTTTTTAAAGATTCCCATTGATCTTGTAACATATATATGAAATTTTAGTCTCTTATAAACATCTCAAAAGTAAATAGATCCCAAATAGTTCATAATAATTTGTGAAATATTTGATGTTTTTGGGAATTTAAAGATCCCACCCATCATCATTGGTTTAAGAAAAGGCTAAGGGGCTACAATCCTTGGGTGACATCCCTAATACACCAAATGTTGGAAATAGATTCCAAGGTCTTCAACAATGTGGGGGATATAATGTTTCCATTTAGAAATTAAACAAAAGAGAAAACATGCTACAATAAAAAACCAATCCTTATAAATGATTCATGATTATATTCATAATAAACAAATACAAACCAAAAAATTTGATTCAAAAACACTATCAGAGTGCCAATATGGAAATAAAATAACCAAAAAAATCAAATACAATACACGACCCACAAACAACCAAGAGATATAATCTCATGAAACAACCAACCCCGATCTATTCTCCAAATCTGCCTTCTAAACACATAGTCTTGAGACATATCTCTCGAGAAATATGATTCCTTCTATTTAATTATATCTTAATTGATGAAATAAGAAAATGTACCAATGTAACCAAACATTGGGTGAGTATAAACCGAGTATTATTTACCAAATTAATTCACAACTAAATCAATTAGGACAAGATTCTACTAACACAATATATATAATAGTTTAAAATGAGTAACATAGTTTATATCACACCCGTATAATGTTCCATGAAAAATAATAAGAACATCCATTAAAACAATTCTAATTGATCTAACATACCCATTTTTATGTCACTACACACACAGCCATGAAATCAAGGTAGTGGTTTCATACTCAAGAGAAGACTCTTGATAATCCACTAATTCATTATGAGTTGGACAATATGCAGGTTCCCCAATGGCACATGCTTCTTATTTGGTGTCACATATAATAATGAACTCATTCCAACCATGTATTCCAAAACCCATTCCAAACCATTCCGTATAATAAATTTCTTCATTAAATAAAATTCACCAAACACCTCTGTGTAAAAAAAAATAATTTTAAAAATGTATTTTTAAAATTATAATTAATGAGTCTTCAAAAAACCATTCAATTTTTCACTATATAAAATCAAAATAACAAAAAAGGGATTTCCATCTATGATTACATTTTGATTTTAAAAAAAAAATAGATTGTTTTTAAATCAAACAATTCCATTATATTCTAGAATGATATATATTAAATAGAATCCTGCTTCCTTACGACCGACGTTGAAAATGTTGAATGAAACTAATAGCTTCTAGATCCTACATGGGATCCTCTTACCTTCAATAGTTCTTGCAAAAAACACATCATGATCTTCAATAAAGAATATAAATCTATAAAAGGTTGAGTATGTATCATACTCCAATTGAGTGAAAATGAGTGCATATAAGGAGAGAGATAGAATATATAGATTCCTAGTGAATTTTTATCTCCAACACACTGTTATTTGATAAATTATTACTATTTATTAAAGTAAATTTCTAAATTATCCTTTGGAGGGAATCGAGTTTGTTACTCTATAAGAATATGGGATTAATATCTGGTTTAGGGCATTTAATCTCTTTAAAAATAATTTTTTATTTATTATTTCCAGTCACCTAGTTATGATTCATGGTTTAGAAAATCATATGCCAATCATGATTTTATGTCGTCTTAAGGATATACCTCACATAGTTGGCTCCCATGGTTATTAAACCCAGGTGACAATAGTGATTTTCACTATTTTTCAGTTTTCACAGTTTCCCCTAGGATCTCACATGATTTTTCCAAATCGTGCACCAATTGTGCCCCCACCCAGTGGATCCCAAAAAAATTCAATGTTTTCCTAGAGACAGTTCACAACTTATAATAACCATTATCAAACTCACAAATTGAAAAACACTCCCAAAAAATTACAAAACTACAAATAAATTTCTATAACATAACCCAAATAATATCTAAGCTGAGAGGAATCAAAATAAGGATCGTGTAACTGAAAACAGAGGTCTTATATTCCCCACAACATTTTTCTTGTCATCCCTAGAAACTAGGAAAGTCATGTTGTCCTTGAAGAATTAAGGACATTGTTTCATCATTTCCTTTCCACAATACCATTCTTCTACCTGAATCCAGCCATGTTTCCAAAACATCCACACTATACTTATGATTTTCCAATTAAATAAATTTCCTTTCCTATACAAGATATATAATAGAACATCAATCAATGTAGCATCATATTTATGATGAAAATTGTAACAACCCGTGATTTTATGAGAATTATTATTTTTAATTTCATTGATGTCTTGTGTTATACGCTAAAACAAAATTATCTTGTTCAATACACAACATTGTATTAGCTTACAGTATACGCAACACTATTCTTGGCTCGTGTTACACACAATTTCAAGTTCATTTTGTATAAAATAGTCTATGAAACATTAAGTATAGATTTTTTCTAATGTATAAATAAAATAAGTTTTGATTATGTTATACGCAACAACAAAGGGATCTTTCACTACACGCAACCTTGACATGGCTTGCAATACACAGCAATCATGACCTTCTTTGATAGCGTCTGTAGTACGCAATACCGGGTTTCCCAAGACAATGATATATTGTTATAATATTATTATGAACTAGAAGTTATGAATAGTATTAAATAAATTTTGAATTTTATAACATTATTATTCATCTTACATATTTTCTAGAACATGGTATGAGGACAAAATAAATTTTTCGGGTAAAATATGTATTTTTAAAAAAATGCAGTTTTACCGCCTTTTGATGGTGAACCAACATTGAATATAGTTTTTGACATGTTTATAAGTTCAATTTGACAAAATAAAACTCTTCATTGAAATAAAGATATAAATATTTAATTTGGATAAATTTTTCATATTATTTTGATAACTTTCATAATTTAATGAATAGAAAAAACACTCTATATTTTAATTTAAAACAACTTTTTTTATCACAATAATATATATGGTTAGATTATCTCATTAATTGTTTTTAAAGTGTAATTAGAATATATTTTTACCATTTAACCCAATTTTGGTCATTGTAATTAATTTCACTTTGAATTTGCACATAAACAAGTGTCGATCTTTTGATAGTTATTATTTCTTAAAAACACGCTATTTGTTTTGATAACGGGAATTAATTTTAAAATTAATTAATGCCACTTATATGTTTTGAATTTAGAAAAATATAAATCATTTTTGAATTCGGAATATCAAATATAGCTTAGGCTGAATTTTTGGTATTTTTCTGAAAACCATTAATTTTTTATGAATATTGAAACCACTTAGTGGTAGTTAAAAAAACTGACTCTTTCATTTAAATGAAATTTTACCACAACTGTGAATTGAATTTAAAATATCTGACATACATGGTTTTTATCAAGAAGTAAAATGTGGATCAATAAGATGAAAATAATTTTTTGGTGAATAGTAACTTTTGAATTTTATTTACAGCGGTTAAAGCTAAATAGGGTAATTCAAGGTTAAAAGAATATTATAATAATTCAAAATTACCTTAACACTTCTCCAAACCTTTTTGGATGTTTATTGGCCAACCATGGGAATCCTTGGGTCTATTTTGGGACCCCATTGTGCCACTTGGTAGAGATAATGACAATTTGGATTAATTAATTTAATGTAAAGACAAAGTTGACATTGACAAAAATCATTTAGTAATTAATTTTTATAAGGGGTTATATAAATTATAATTTCAATTATAAATATTAATTGGAAAGATAAAAAGATTTACTAAATTATGGAATCTTTCTTTATAATTTTTAGACAACAAATAAATTAAATTATTTATGACACAATAATGATGCAGTATTTACCTCATTAATTAATGATTTAAATAAATAAGATTATAATGATTAAAATATTATCCAAAACATTTCCAATTATGATTGGATGATTTTAATTTTACCATGAGTCATCTTATAAACATCTTTAAGGAATTTTTGACCTTTTGAAACCGAATATAAGCTTATAATAAAATAATATTTTCACACTTTCCTAAGGTGCCCCTATCCTCCCTTATAAAAGGGAACCTCCTCCCTCTCCGCTTTACACAACATTGAGTCTTCATGCTCGGCCAAACCCTACCCATTTTCCTTCTCAACATCCCTGTAAACATATTAGAGGTTCTGGTCTTCTCAAAAGACCAACTCTAGTCCCTTACGTGGAAGTTTAAAGGAGGCACGTCGAGGAAGAGGTAATCTCTTCTACCGATTCTTTCAAGTTTCTTTCTTCTTCAACTTCTTCTTCTTTAGTTGTTTCATTATAAAGTAATAAAATCAGTATCACTAATATACTTTTATGTTATTATAAATATTAAACAAATCCATTTCACCTTCTATCCATCCTACGGACAACGAAATCACCGCACGTGCATACGTACAGAATACCGTCTCCACGCCGTGGTGTAATCTGTTTTTCCACCACCAACTTACTTGGATGGGTATAATGCTGTAAAGAATAACTATATATAGTTATTATAAAATTATACTGATTATGAGATATTATATCATCCACTACAACTCAATTCAATAATTATTGGATCAATATCATCACTCGTGTGTACATACGGATTACCATCTCCACGACGCGATTAGATTTATTCTCCATGTTAACCATTCAATAATGATTATAAAGTATATATAATGAATAATAATGTAATATATGTTATGATAAAGCTTCTGGATTTATTTATAAATATATATATGTGTGTTTGTGTAATCTACTTACTTCCATTCAAGTCAATAAGGAAAGGGAAACAACGTTCAAGCGTACGTACGACCAACCATCTCAATGAACGGTGTATTTATTTTCATTTATCTATATATATATATATATATACTGAATATATATGATATATAAATCAAGATTTACATTCTGGATATAATTATGTCATGATATATGTAATAATAATATCAATAACAACATGTCCAAACACGTACGATAAATAAAACGATTTTACCCAAAACGCTGCTTTAACATGAAATTTACAAAAGAACGATTAATATAAGGTCATAAGTGAAACATATATGATATCATAAAAATGAATATAATTTTTTAATTAGTAAATTAAATTATTTAAATCATTATAAAGGAGGTTTTTATATGTATGAATCATATTAGAATTAAGGTAAGGGATAATTATTCCAATCTCATTCTTATCTGAGATTGTTTATTCGTAAGTATTTACTGGGGTTATGTTTATCATCCATGTCCATATGTTCTCAAAATGTTTTCATAAAATTATTACTTTTCTTCCATGTATGTTTAAATTCATTTTTACCATTTTTTGACTTTTACCACATCGTATGGAAGGAATAATTCTTTTTTTTACCAAACAAGGTGGTTTTTGACTTTTCCGACAGAAGTATGAGAATAATGTTTTTTTAACTTATACGGAATGAATGGATTTTAAATTTTCATTAATCCATATTTTAATGATGCTTCCTATACAATATTTCATGATTATTTTAATCAAAAACTATTTAATTTAAAATATCAGGGAATTTTGAGAAAAGAAAATGATTTTGAAGAAGAAATGATATTTTCCTAAAGAATTCATTTCATGTGTTTTATCAAGACTATTTTCCATCTAAGATAGAATTCATTAATATGGTCATGTATCAAGTATAATTTCCCTATTATTTACATGGTTTTATTTTGTTTATGATGGAATGATATCTATCTTTTATATATGGATTATGTTATGATGAGATGATGTTTATGAAACCCATTTTATTCTATGGGTTATGATGTAATATTTATGTTTATTTTGTGGCACACATAAGAAAGATTTCATTATGAGTTGGGTGGGACCTATATCTCCCTCCAATAAATTAGGTAAAGATTAATATCTCATGAGATAGACATTTCTAGAATGGTAAGTTAATCTGGTTCAGTAATATCGGACTGGAACGAGGAGTGAACTCGATTCAGAAAGGGACTTTGTCCACTAAGATGGTCTTGGCAGTAATGCCTTCGCTACTATGGAGATCATAACATGTTCTTAATGGTTTCCACAATTACATGTTTTATTCTGATGCTATTTTATCATGATTTATGTTCCTTTATGATATGTGCCTTACGTACTTCATAGATTTATGTCTTTGCTCATGATTTTGATGTTTAGATTTTATGTTCAAGTTTTTGCATTCAAATGTTTATGGATTGTTTTATGTTCTCTATGTTTACCCTTACTGAGAATTTGAGCTCACCCAATTTATGTTTTATTTTTCCTAGGATATAAAGAAATTTTTTAGGTAAGAAAACAAAAGGGGAAGATCTTTATGGGAGATATTTAATATCTTTCACCATGATTAGAAGATTATGTTCTGAGTTTCCAAAGAAACTAAACTATTAGAGTCCTTGAGTATTGGTTTTTGTTATGTATTAATTATTCCTCAAAAGTAATGTAATGTTCAGGTACACCAACCTTGGGTCTCTACAGTTTGTATCAGAGGAAAGGATTATTTAACATTAAGAAACTAGTATGCGAAAACGTTAGTGAGATCCCTATAGATTTTTATAAGGTATGTCTAGGGATGTCCCTAAGGTTACGTATAAGTATATGTTATAGTCCTAGAATTATGGTGACGATCATAGAACTAATCCTAAGATCTTAGATATTTAAGGTACTCCCCCACTATTATGTTTTTTTCCTAGCATGATTTTTGCCTCTCACACTGTTATTTTTGGGTTTTAGACGATGGCTGGAACACGAAGGAACCGTGTTGATCAATGTAATGGACAATGTAATGGACAATGCAATTATTGTCCTCCCAAACAACCAAATGTGATGGGATATGGTGTGAAAAATCTTATCTCTATACTTACACAAGCTATGAATCATTATAGACTTCCAAATGAGCAGAGAAAGGAATAATATTCTATTGAGTCCTTCATGAGGCAATGTCCACCTTATTTCAGTGGGTCTTATAATCCACTTGTTTTTGAATAATGGATCAGTACCATTGAAAAGATATTTTCTATTCTTCGTTGTACAGAGCATGAAAAAGTCATTGTAGCTTTTTACCTTTTAAAAGGTGAAGCAGACCAGTGGTGGACTCTAACTAAAAATACAAGTCCCCAAGATGAAATTGAATCTATGGATTGGAACGAGTTGAAGAACTTGTTTTTCAATAAGTACATCCCTAATATTCTTAAAACAAAAATGGAGAAGGAGATCCATGAGCTTAAGAAAAAGGATGATGAATATGTTGGTATATACGAAGCAAATTTTACAAGGCTTGCAAGGCATGCATCTGGATTTATCATCAAACCTGAAACTAAAGTTGATCGATTCTTCAGTGGCTTAAGACCAAGTGTTAGAACGGAATTAGTGATAAGAGACTTCAATATCTATGAATAAATTGTGCATTGTTCTATCAAGGTAGAACTGGAAGTAGGGGTTAAATATCCATCTCATGGTTTTGACAAGAAAAGAAAGATGGAGTTCGTGGAAAAATCTCAAAAAAATGGTGAAAATAATGTGAATGTTTCTTTATGCTCAAAATGTGGAATGAAGCATGATGGATATTGTCTAAAAGGTACTAGAAAATGTTTCAAGTGTGGAAAAGTAGGTCATCAAGTAGCTGAGTGCCGAAGTAATGGGAAAAAGGTAGCTAATGGCGTAAATGGAGAAAAGACAGCAGAAAACGCACCACCAACACATAAATGCTTCAAGTGAAAGGAAATGGGGCATTATTCTAACCAATGTCCTAATCCAGGGGTTAATGATGATCGACATCAAAAATCACTTAAGGAAAAGTAAAACAGGAAGTCACATGCGATCACTATTGGCGATGTTGAGTATGACAATGATGTAGTGGAATGATTATGTATTTATGTAATGGGATTCCAAAATAATGTTGTGGAATCTCAAAGTATTGTGGAATATTAAATTATGTATGTATTGGTTTATTGTGGTTTTCAATGATTATATGGTACCGATAACCAGGAAAAGTGATTGAAATATTTTTGGAAAGAAGATGATATGCGCATAATGAACAGATAAGGAGAAAATAATATGGTTGATAGTATTAATGAGCTCATGACTGATATAAAGACAAAGTGATATCATGGTTTGAGTATATAGAAATTTTGGGATATTGGTATGTGGAAAGAGTTAACTTTTGACAGCATTCATGTTTTCATGGAGGTTCAATGGAAATTAATTTTTCAATAGAATAAACGCTAAGGTATTCACATGTTCGTAATGTGACCAACAATATATATATTGTGATATATGAGGAATAATGATGGTATACATGTGCTTGTTATGTGACCTTTCAAGTAATCATTTTCATTATACTATGAGGTTGGACAGATGTATTTTAGATAAGCCTAAAGATTGTAATGGATTATGTTTAACATAATATAGTATTATTTAAGGATATAACTTGTTTTTAGATATTATTTCTGGATTGTTATAATAGTATAGTTTTAGAAAAAGGACAACCCATAGGACGAGCGACAATGCGTCGCGTTAGACAAGGTTGTGGGAATCGAACCAACAACTGAAGTGCGACAGGCCTTTATCGCATACAACTATCCTATAGGAAGTCTCTGGTTCCTAGAAACAAGTTATATTTTATTAAGCACTATGATAGATGAAGTATAAGTCCATTTTAGCAACCATAAATGATTAACCACACCATAGATGGACTTATGTATATTTGATAAAAAAAATTATCCTTTTGTTTGAGACAGATGGAAGGACCCATCATTCTATCACATGATCTGCTACCACTTCACGAATGAAAAATTCAACTTCATTTCTATAAGAGATGATGTGTAAATTTTTCGAGGCACGAACAACGGTTAGATTGTACTGAAATAAGTTAAGTATTTCTGCTAATTCAAATTCTTCAACTTTAGGGAAATGATATTGAAAACCAAAAATGTTTTCCAAGTGTCCTCATATCCAATGAATCAGATGGTACCTTAGATCATCACAAATTTATGGCTTTGTGATTGTTGGATTTATCATAGCCATGTTCTCTACCACTCTCCATCAGAACATGATGGTTAGATTTCTCTTCCATATCCGTATTTTCACCTATGTTCTTATATGTGGAAACCCAGTGATGAGTTATTTTGGGTAACCGTTATGTTTCATACTTCACTTTTTAAAATTATTTTTTAGTATTCCTTCTTACGATGTGGGTTTCTATGAAAGAAACTTTCAAGTAATAAACCATTTATAACCCTGATGAATTTTTAGGGTGAAATTCATTTTCAGGTGGGTAGAATGTAACAACCCAACATTTTATGACAATTATTCTTTTAATTTCATTGATGTATTTAGTTATACACTACACCAAAATTGCCTTGTTCTATACGCAACACCGTATTAGCTTGCAGTATATGCAACACTATTCTTGGCTCGTGTTACACACAATTTCAAGTTCATTTTGTAGAAATTAGTCTACATAACATTAAGTATAGATTTTATCTAATGTATAAAAAAAATAAAATTTGATTTTGTTATACACAAAAAAAGGGATCTTCCACTACACGCAGCCTTGACTTGGCTTGCATTACACGCAATCGCGACCATCCTTGATAGCGTGTGTAGTACGCAATACCTGGTTTCACTAAACCACGATATTTTGTTATAATATTAATATGAACTAGAATTTATGAATAGTATTAACTAAATTTTGAATTTTATAACATTATTATTCAACTTACATATTTTCTAGAACATGGTATGAGAAAAAAATATTTTTTTCAGGTAAAATAAGTATTTTTTAAAAAATGCATTTTTGCCGCCTTTTGATGGCGCACCTAGTTTTAATATAGTATTTGACATTTTTATAAGTTCAATTTGACAAAATTAAATTATACCTTGGAATCAGGATATAAAAATTTAATTTGGATAATTTTTTCATATTATTCTGATAACATTCGTATTTTAATGAATAGTAAAACACGCTATATTTTAATTAAAAACAACTTTTTTTAATTGCAATAATTTATATGGTTATATCATATTTTTAATTGGTTTTAAAGTTTAATTAGAATATATTTTTACCATTTAATCCAATGTTGGTCATTGTAATGAATTTCACTTTGAATTTGGACATAAACAAGTGTCTATATTTTGATAGTTATTGTTTCTTAAAAACATGCTATTTGTTTTGATAATGGGAATTAATTTTAAAATTAATTAATTAATTTTATATGATTTGAATTTTGAAAAATAGTCATCATTCTTGAATTCGGAATATCAAATATATATGAGGCCAAAGTTTTGGTATTTTTTGAAAAACATTAATTTTTGATGAATAGTTAAACAACATAGTGGTAGTTAAAAAAACCGACTCTTTCATTTATATATAATTTTACCACATAAGTGAATTGAATTTAAAAAATCTGAAATACATGGTTATTATAAAAATGTAAAATGTGGTTCAATAAGATGAAAATTATTCTTGGCGAATAGTAACTTTTGACTTTTATTTACTACGGTTAAAGTTAAATAGGGTAATTCAAGGTTAAAAGAATATTATAATAATTCAAAGTTACCTTAACAATTTTCCTAAACTTATTGGATGAGTATTGGACCACCATGGGAATCCTTGGGTCGATTTTGGGACCCCATTGAGCCACATTGTTGTGATAATGACAATTTGGGTTAATTAATTTAATATAAAGACAAAATTGACATTAAAAAAATATTTTAGTAATTAATTTTTATAAGGGGTTATATAAATTAAATTTTCGACTATAAATATATATTGGAATGAGAAAATATTTCTTACATGATGGTATTTATTTTATAATTTTTAGACATCCAATAAATTAAATTATTTATGACACAATAATGATGCAGTATTTTCCTCATTAATAAATGATTTAAATAAATAAGATTATAATGATTAAAATATTATCCAAAACATGCCCAATTCTTATTGGATAATTTTATTTCAACCTTGAGTCATCTTATCTTCCTCTTTAATTATTTTTGGACCTTTTGAAACCGAAGATAAGCTTATAATAAAATAATTTTTTCACACTTTCCAAAGGATCCCCTCTCCTCCCTTATAAAAGGGAACATCCTACCTCTCCGCTTTACACTACTTTGAGTCTTCATGCTCAGCCAAACCCTACCCATTTTCCTTCTCAACATCCCTGTAAACATATTAGAGGTTCTGGTCTTCTCAAAATTCCATCTCTGGTCCCTTAAGTGGAAGTTTAAAGGAGGCACGTCCAGGAAGAGGTAATCTCTTCTACCGATTATTTCAAGTTTCTTTCTTCTTAAACTTATTCTTCTTTAGTTTTTTCATTATAAATTAATAACATAAGTATCAATAATATAATTATATGTTATTATAAATATTAAACAACCCCATTTCACCTTCTATCCATCCTACGGAAAATGAAAGCACCGCGCATCCGTAAGTACGGAATATCGTCTCCACGCCATGGTGTAATCTATTTTTCCACCACCAACTTAATTGGATGGGTATAATGGTGTAAAGAATAACTAAACATAGTTATTATAACATAATACTTATTATGAGATATTATATCATCCACTCCCATTCAATTCTATAATTGTTGGAATGATATCATCGCTTGTGCGTACGTACGGATTACCGTCTCCACGACACGTTGAGATTCATTCTCCATGTTAACCATCCAATAATGATAATAAAGTATATATAATGAATAATAATGAAATATATGACATGATAAAGATACTGGATTTATGTATATATATATGTGTGTAATATACTTACTTCCATTCAAGTCAATAACGAACGGGAAACAATGTTCATGAGTACGTATGGCCTACCGTCCCCATGAACAATGTATATCATTTCTTTTATCTATATATATATAATGAATATATATGATATATAAATCAGGAATTACATTCTGGAAGTATGTAAATCATGATATAAGTAATAATAATATCATGAACAACATGTCCAAACATGTACGATAAATAAAACGGTTTTACCCAAAACATTTCTTTAACATGGAATTTACAAATGAACGGGTAATATAAAGTCATAAGTGAACCATATATGATATCATAAAAATGAATATAATTCTGTAATATGTAAATGACATTATTTAAATCATTATACAGGAGTTTTGGATACGTACGAATCATATCGGACCTAAGGTAAGGGATAATTATTCCAATCTCATTCTTATCCGAGACTGTTTATTCGTAAGTATTTACTGGGGTTATGTTTATCATCCATGTCCATATGCTCTCAAAACGTTTTCATAAAATTTTTACATTTCTTCCATATATGTTTAAAGTCATTTTTACCCTTTTTTTTACTTTTACCACATCATATGGAAGGAATATTTCTTTTGTTTACCAAACGAGGTACTTTTTGACTTTTCTGACAAAAGTACAAGAAGAATGTTTTTTAACTTATACAGCATGAATGGATTTTTACGGTTTCATAAATCCTAATTTTCATGAATCTTCCTATACAAGATTTCATTATTATTTTAATCAAAATCCATTTCATTTAAAATTTCATGATATTTTGAAAAAGAAAAAGAATTTGAAGAAGAAATGATATTTTCCTTAAGAACTCATTTCAAGTGTTTTATCAAGACTGTTTTCCATCTAAGATGGAATTCTATAATATGGTCCTATCTCAAGTATAATGTCCCTATTATTTACATGGTTTGATTTTGTTTATGAAGGAATGTTATCCATTTTTTATATATGGATTATGTTAAGATGGGATGAGGTTTATGAAACCCATTTTATTCTATGGGTTATGATGTAAGATTTATGTTTATTTTGTCGAAATCATAAGAATGATTTCATTATGAGATGGGTGGGACCTATATCTCCCTCCAATGCATTGGGTAAAAATTTATATCTCATGAGATATACATGGCTAGAACGGTAGGTTAATCCGGTTCAGTTATACCAGACTGGAACGAGGAGTGAACTCGATTCAGAAAGGGACTTTGTCCACTAAGATGGTCTTGGCAGCTATACCTTGGCTACTATGGAAATCATAACATGTGATTAATGGTTTCCACAATTAAATGTTTTATTCCCATGCTATTCTTTTCATATTGATGTTCCTTTATGATATATTCCTTACATACTTCCAAGATTTATGTCTTTGCTCATGATTTTGATGTTTAGATTTTATGTTCACGTTTTTGCATTCAAATGTTTATGGTTTGTCTTATGTTCTCTATGATTACCCTTACTGAGCATTTGACCTCACCCTTTTTATGTTTTCTTTTCCCCAGGATATAAATAATGCTTTTAGGTAAGAAAACAAAAGGGGAAGATCTTTATGGGAGATATTGAATATTTTTCACCATGATTAGAAGATTATGTTCTGTGTTTCCAAAGACACTAAAATATTATAGTCCTTGAGTTTTGGTTTTAGTTATGTAATAAATATTCCAAAATAGTAATGTAATGTCCAGGTACGTCAACCTAGGGTCTCTACAGTTGGGATCAGAGGAAAGGTTTAGTTAACCTTTAGAATCTAGGATGTGAAAACTTTAGTGAGATCCCTAGAGTTTTTTCTATGGTATGTATATGGATGTCCCTAAGGATAAGTACAAGTATAGGTTATAGTCCTATAATTATGGTAAAGATCATAGAATTAATCCTAAGATCTTAGATATTTAAGGTACTCCCCCATTATTATGTTGTTTTCCTAGCATGATTTTTTCCTCTCACACTGTTATTTTTGGGTTTTAGACAATGGTTGAAACCCGAAGGAACTATGTTGATCAATGAAATGGAAAATTCAATGATTGTCCTCCCGAACAACCAAATGTTATGGGAGATGGAGTGAAAAATATTATTGCTATACTTACACAATCTATGAACCATTCTGGACTTCCAAATGAACAGATAAAGGAAGAATATTATATTGAGACCTTCATGAGGCAACCTCCACCTTCTTTCAGGGGGTCTTCTGATCCACTTGTTTCTGAAAAATGGATCAATACAATTGAAAAGATATTTTCCATACTTTGTTGTAAAGAGCATGACAAATTATTTCTAGCTGTTTAGCATTTAGAAGGTGAAGCAGACCAGTGGTGGACACTAACTATGAAGACAAGGCCCCAAGATGAAATTGAATCCATGGAATGGAATGAGTTCAACATCTAGTTTTTCAATAATTACTTCCCTCATATTCTTCAAACAAAGATAGAGAAAGAGTTACTTGATCTTAAGAAAAAAGATGATGAATCTCTTGGTATATACGAAGGGAATTGTACAAGGTTTGAAAGGTATTCATATGGATTTATCATCCAACCAGAATGTAAAGTTGATTGATTCTTCAGTGACATAAAACCAAGTCTTCTAAGGGAATTAGTTATTAAAGACTTCAGTATCTATGAATAAATTGTGTGTTGTGCTATCATGGTAGAACTGGAAGTTGGTGTTACATATCCATCTCATGGTTTTGACAAGAAACGCAAGATGGAGTTCATGGAAAAATCTCAAAAAATGGTGAAAAAAAAGGTGAATGTTTCTTTATGCTCAAAATGTAGAAAGAAGCATGGTGGAGATTGTCTAAAAGGTACTAGAAAATTTTTCAAGTGTGGAAAAGAAGGTCATCGAGAAGCTGAGTGCTGAAGTAATGGGAAAAAGGTAGCTAATGTTGTGAATGGAGAAAAGACTGCTAAAAACGCACCACCAACACTTCAATGCTGCATGTGCAAGGAAATGGGGCATTATGCTAACCAATGTCCTAATCCAAGGGTTAATGATGATCGACATCAACAACCACATATGGAAAAGGCCAAAGGGAAGTCACATGCGATCACTATTGGAGATGTTGAGTATGACAACGATGTAGTGGAATGATTATGTGTTAATGTAATGGGATTTCAAAATAAAGTTGTGGAATCTTATAGTATTGTGGAATATTGAATTATGTTTGTATTGGTTTATTGTGGTTTTCAATGATTATATGGTACCGGTAACCATGAAAAGTGATTAAAATATTTTTGGAAAGAAGATGATATGCTCATAATGAAGGGATAAGGAGAAAATAATATGTTTGATAGTATTAATGAGCTCATGACTGATATAAAGACAAAGTGATATCATGGTGTGATTATATAGAAATTTTGTGATTTTGGTATGTGTAAAGAGTTAACTTTTGAAGGAATTAATGTTTTTACTAAGGTTCAATGGGTATTCATTTATCAAGAGAATACATGATTAAGGTATTCAAATTTTTGGAATGTGATCAACAAGATATATCTTGTGATATATGAGGGATAAATGATGGTATTCACGTTCTTGTTATGTGACCTTTCAAGTAATCATTTTCATTATACTATGAGATTGGAAAGATGAATTTTGGATAAGCCTGATGTTTGGAATGGATTATGTTGGACATAATATAGTTTTATTTAAGGATAGAACTTGTTTTTTGTTATTATTTCTAGATTTTTATAATAGTATAGTTTTAGAAAAAGGACAACCCATAGGACGAGCGACAACCCATCGCATCTGACCAGACTATGGGAATCGAACCCACAACAAATGTGTGACAAGACTTCATCACATACCACTAGACTACAGGATGTCCCTGAATAGTAGAAACTAGTTTTATTATATTAATCACTATGATAGATGAATTATTATTCCATTTTATCAACCATATATGATAAACCTCACCATAGAAGGACTTATGTATATTTGATAACTTTTTCTAACATTTTGTTTAAGACAGATGGAATGACCCATCATTCTATCACATGATCGGATAACACTTCAAGAATGACAAATTCTACTTCATTTCTATAAGAGATTAAGCGGAAATTTTTCATGGCACGAACAACGGTGAGATTGTGTCGAAATAAAGTAAGTATTTATTCTAATTCAAATTCGTCAACTTTAGGGAAATGATCTTGAAAACCAAAAATGTTTTCCTAGTGTCCTCATATCCAATGAATCAGATGGTACATTAGATTATCACAAATTTATTGCTTTGTGATTTTTGGCTTTTTCATACCCATGTTCTCTATCACTCTCCATTATAACTTGATGGTTAGATTTGTCTTTCATATCCATATTTTCAACTATGTTATTTTATGTGGAAACCTAGTGATGAGTTAATTTGGGTAACCTATATGTTTCATACATCAATTTTTAAAATAAAGTTTTAGTATTCATCTTTACGATGTGGTTTTCTATGGAAGATACTTTCATGTAGTAAAATATTTATAACCCTGATAAATTTCTAGAGAGAAATTCATTTTAAGGTGGGTAGAATGTAAAAACCCATGATTTTATGAGAAATATTCATTTTAATTTCATTGATGTCTGGGTTTATACATTACACCAAAATTATCTTGTTCTATACGCAACACCGTATTAACTTGCAGTATACGCAACACTATTCTTGGCTCGTGTTACACGCAATTTCAAGTTCTTTTTGTAGAAATTAATCTACGCAGAAATAAGTATATATTTTGTCTAATGTATAAATAAAATATGTTTTGATTATATTATATGAAAAAAGGTAGCTTGCACTACACACATCCTTGACTTGGCACGCAATCACGGCCTTTCTTGATAGAGTGTGTAGTACGCAATACCGGGTTTCACTAAACAACGATATATTGTTTTAATATTTTTATGAACTAGATGTTATGAATAGTATTAAATACATTTTGAATTTCATAACATTATTATTCATCTTACATATCTTCTATAACATGGTATGATAACAAAATAATTTTTTCGTGTAAAATAAGTATTTTTTCAAAAATGCAGTTTTGCTGCCTTTTGATGGCACACCAAGTTTAAATCTAGTTTTTGACAGGTTTATAAGTTCAATTTGACAAAATAAAATTCTACGTTAGAATCAAGAATAAAAATTTAATTTTGATATATTTTACATATTATTCTGATAACATTCATATTTTAATGAATAGTAAAAACACGCTATATTTTAATAAAAAACAACTTTTTTCATTGCAATAATTTATATGGATAGGATATCATTTAAATTGGTTTTAAAGTTTAATTAGAATATATTTTTACCATTTAATCCAATGTTGGTCATTGGAATTAATTTAACTTTAAATTTGGACATAAACAAGTGTCGATCTTTTGATGGTTATTGTTTCTTAAAAACACGCTATTTGTTTTGATAACGGGAATTAATTTTAAAATTAATTAATGCCACTTCTGAGTTTTGAATTTGGAAAAAATATATATCATTTTTTAATTTAAAATATCAAATATGTCTTAGGCTGAATTTTTGGTATTTTTCTGAAAAACTTTAATTTTTGATGAATAGTTAAACCACATAGTGGTAGTTAAAAAAACTGACTCTTTCATTTAAATTAAATCTTACCACTTATGTGAATTGAATTTAAAAAATACAACATACATTTTTGTTATCAATATGTAAAATTTGGTTCAATAAGATGAAATTTTTTTGGGGAATAGTAACGTTTGACTTATATTTACTTCGGTTAAAGGTAAATATGGTAATTCAATATTAAAAGAATATTATAATAATTCAAAATTACATTAACAATTGTCCTAACCTTATTGTATGAGTAGTGTCCAAACATTGGCATCCTTCGGTCGATTTTGGGACCCCATTGAGCCACATGGTAGTGGTAATGACAATTTGGATTAATTAATTTAATATAAAGACAAAATTGACATTAAACGAACTCGTTTGGTAATTAATTTTTATAAGGGGTTATATAAATTATATTTTGAATATAAATATTCATTTTAAAGATAAAAATATTTCCTACATGAAGGTATTTGTTTCCTAATTTTTAGACATCAAATAAATTAAATTATTTATGACACAATAATGATGCACTATTAATCTCATTAATAAATGATTTAAATAAATAAGGTTATAATGATTAAAATATTGTCCAAAACATGTCCAATTATGATTGGATGATTTTATTCTGACCATGAGTCATCTTATCTTCATCTTTAATGATTTGTTGATTTTTTTTAAACCGATGATATGCTTATAATAAAATAATATTTTCACACTTTACAAAGGGATTACTCTCCTCCCTTATAAAAGGGAACCTCCTCCCTCTCCTCATTACACAACTTTGAGTCTTCATGCTCAGCCAAACCATGCCCATTTACCTTTTCAACATACCTATAAACATACTAGACATTCTGGTCTTCTCAAAATACCAACACTAGTCCCTTAAGTAGATGTATAAAGGAGGCACGTCGGGGAAGATGTAATCTCTGCTACTGATTCTTTCAAGTTTCTTTCTTCTTAAACTTCTTCTTCTTTAGTTTTTTCATTATAATGTATTAATATAAGTATTATTAATATAATGATATGTTATTATAAATATGACACAACCCCATTTCACATTCTATCCATCCTATGGAAAACTAAAGCACCACGCGTGCGTACGTACGAAATACCGTCTCCCTGCCATTGTATAATCTGTTTTTCCACCACCAACATACCTGGATGGGTATAATGGTGTAAATAATAAATATATATAGTTTTTATAACATCATACGGATTTTGAGATATTATATCATCCACTCCAATTCAATTCAAAAGTTATTGGAACGATATCATCGCTCGTGCGTACGTACGGATTACCGTCTCCACGACGCGATGAGATTTATTCACCATGTTAACCATTCAATAATGATTATAATGTATATATAATGAATAATAATGAAATAAATGACATGATAATGATAATGGATTTATGTATATATATATTTTTCTATCATCTACTTACTTCCATTCAACTCAATAAGGAAAGGAAAATAGAATTCATGCGTATGTACGGCCTACCGTCCCCATGAATGGTGTATTTCATTTCATTTATCTATTTATATATATATATACTGAATATATATGATATATAAATCATTAATTACATTCTATAAGTAAGTAAATCATGATATAAGTAACAATAATATCAAGAAAAAATTTCCCAAACACGTACGATAAATAAAATGATTTTACCCAAAACGCTGCTTTAACATGGAATTTGCAAAAGAACTGTTAATATAAAGTAATAAGTGAACCATATATGATATCATACAAATGAATATAATTCTATAATAAGTAAATGACATTATTTAAATCATTATACAGGATGTTCGGATACATACGAATCATATCGGACCTAAGGTAAGGGATAATTATTCCAATCTCATTCTTATCTGAGATTGTTTATTCGTAAGTATTTACTGGGGTTTTGTTTATCATCCATGTCCATATGTTCAAAAAATGTTAACATAAAATTTTTAATTTTCCTCCATGTATGTTTAATTTCATTTTTCCCTTTTTTGACTTTTACCACATCGTATGGAAGAATCTTTCATTTGTTTACCAAAAGAGTTACTTTTTGACTTTTCTGACAAAATTACGAGAAGAATGTTTTTTTAACTTATATGGAATGAATGGAATTTTACGATTTCATAACTCCTTATTTTCATGAATCTTACTATACAATATTTCATGATTATTCTAATCAAAATCCATTTCATTTAAAATTTCATGTCATTTTGAGAAAAGAAAATGATTTTGAAGAAGATATGATATTTTCCTTAAGAATTCATTTCAAGTGTTTTATAAAGACTATTTTCCATATAAGATGGAATTAATTAATATGGTCATGTATCAAGTATAATGTCCCTATTATATACATAGTTTGATTTTGTTTTTGATGGAATGATATCCATTTTTATATATGGATATTTTTTTGATGGGATGATGTTTATGAAACCCATTTTATTCTTCGGGTTATGATGTACGATTTATGTATATTTTTTGGCACACATAAGAATGATTTCAGTATGAGATGGGTGGTACCTATATCTCCCTCCAATGAATTGGGTGAATATTTATATCTCATGAGATAGAAATGGCTGTAATGGTATGTTAATCTGGTTCGGCGATACAGGACTGGAATGAGGAATGAACTCGATTCAGAAAGGGAATTTTTCCACTAAGATGGTCTTGGAAGAAATGTCTTGGCTACTATGGAAATCATAACATGTGCTTAATGGTTTCCACAATTACATGTTTTATTCCCATTCTATTTTATCATGATTTATATTCCTTTATGATCTATTCCTTATGTATTTCCAATATTTATGTCTTTTCTCAAGATTTTGATGTTTAGATTTTATGTCCAAGTTTTTGCATTCAAATGCTTATGGATTGTTTTATGTTCTCTATGTTTACTCTTACTGAGCTTTTTGTCTCACCCTTTTTATGTTTTCTTTTCCCCAAGATATAAAGAAAGGTTTTAGGTAAGAAAACAAAATGGGAAGATCTTTATGGGAGATATTTAAGATCTTTCACCATGATTAGAAGATTATGTTCTGAGTTTCTAAAGACACTAAACTATTACGGTCCTTGAGTGTTGGTTTCTGATATGTATTAATTATTCAGAAAAAGTAATGTAATTTCTATTTACTCAACCTTGGGTCTCTACAAACATGGTCTCATTGAATCACATGGATTAGATCAGGTTGGAACTTGTTCAATTTTGATACATGAAATATGTTATGCATAGAACAAAAATTTGGCAATAAACCCAAATGATTAATGAAATATCCAACTGATTTATTTATATCAAATGGACAAATTTTCCATCAAGAAAAGTAATTATTTTCCAAAACTATGATGCCCAATCCTTGGTGATATTCTTAATAAAACTTGATTACTCACAAAAAATGAGAATGGATGATGAAAATGATCTTCAAATGATTTCTCACGACTAAAAACTATCGAAATTTTCTTTCGGATCAACTAAATCTTACTTGTTTTTTCTTTCACAAGTAATGGTCCAATTAGTAATTTCACATAGGTTTTTATACAAAAAAAGTGGTGAATAATAAGGGAAACTATACAATGCTTCATGATGAGCCATATATATTGAGTCCTGGTATCATTTATTTTATGATAACTCATCACACGGTATCTTTGACTGTACAACAATCCAAAATCCATCATTCATTCCCTAATCATGTATTCCAATGATTGGATCATATATTCATATTTTATATCTATTTGGGTGAGATATGTTGTAATAATAGGTATGATTATTTTCACTGGTCGACTATAAGGATTTCCAAAATCAAGATGTAAACCTTGGGGCTCAGTCATATATAATCAAGATCAGAATATCAAGAATATTAGTAATTTCATGAATGAATAGTTTGGATAGGTCATCCACCATATTTGTATCAATATTATTTATGTAGTGAACCAAAATATTAAGTTGATCCAATTTTAATCTTATGGAAGCATTTTTCTTAACCATTTATAGTATACCTATCACATAATTAAGGGCTATATGATCTCATTTCCATATGTGTATTGTTAAAGATAGTAACATACTGGTTGCTCTTTGGTGCTCTACCTTTACCTACTCATCGGTAAGGTGTCACTAGATAATCTCATGCCCAAATTTTTTCATTCCAACAATCAAAAAATACCCTTTCAATGATTTATACATTTTCTACATCCTAGTATGAAAAACCCATTTCTAATAGTGGTAAGCACTAAAAATTTATTACTAAAATGTTTGGGGGATTATGATATGATCATGTAAATAAAAATTAGCACTATGTTAAAGCATCCACACCTCAATGGTCTCCCAAAAATTATGTTTCAAACTCAAGGATATATATTAATTATCACATTTCTAGTCCTCTTTCACATTCTCTACTAAATCATGAATATTATTAAGAAAAAATAAGAAAAAAACATTACCTTTCTCTATATAATCACCAAGAATATCATTTATAACTCATATAATATTTCATTTTTCTAAATGATCTTTTTCCTAATAAATATATGAATTCATACAAAAGGAATATACTAGAAAATTTACTTAACTTTTTGTGTACTACAAGTAAAATTCAAATATTTTTAGATATTTCATGTATCTATGTTGTCTTAGATTCAAATATCTTGGTGAGAAAATGTGATACAAGATTTTATGATCAGAGTACACCATAAATTTCTGCCAAAAAATAGTGACCCCATGTATTTAAGGAATTAACTATAGACTCCTACTCTAAATCATGTTTCTATTAATTATCAAGATGCACCCATGAAAAAAATTGTCCATAAGAAACAACATGATATATCTACAAGATAACACATACCAACCCCAATCATGATGCATCACAGTATACTATATATCCTTATCCAAACTCTATATACTTGAGGATATATGGCAAGGTAATTATAACCTTATGTTCTTGAATGGATTTGTGGCACTCATCATTCTATTGAAAGGAATTACTTTCCTTGTTACAGGATTAATTAGTGAGAAAAATAGTGAAACTCATGACAAAAGTGTGTATAGTATCTTTATAAGCTGAGTAAAATACATATCTGAAGAAAATTCCACAATGGACTCCAAGAGATAAAATCCTATCTCATTTTAGGTTCTACCAAAATACCTCTTTTAGAAATTAAATTTCCTAATAAACATATATATTATATTATAAATACATATTTCTAAATCATATCATATAAGAAATGTGCCCTTAATATTCCCAAAACAATATCCAAGTGTTTCACATAATATACTATAGTCTTGAAATACACAAGAATATTAATGAATACTACTACCAAGGAATCGAGATGCCTCTTAAATAAATGATTCATTAATTCAATAATTATGTCTAGTTCATTCATAATATTAAATTAAATAACCATGTATTCATAATGGTTGTATATGATCATGATGTATATATTCAGAATATCCTTTTACCGAATTCATAGTCGGTGATTCCTCAAACCTAACTAAACATTGGAAACCCATCAGGATCCCCGCAATTAATCAAAAATATCTTCAATTCATGGAATAGGACACTATGTTTTTATCATAACATTGTTATGAGTAAAATATTACTCACATTCTGATAGTATCATCTTCTTTTTCCCTGAAAATAACCAGTGCTTCCCATAGAGACATTCTTAGTAATATGAACCCTTCACATTCCAACTCTTCCAACTGGTCATTTAATTACCAAAATTATTTTGGTTCCATCCTATAATATAGAAGTGAAGCAATATTTTTTCTTAGTGTAATATCAATCATAAAATCCACATCTATTTTGGGGGGAAATCCCCTGAAATTCGTGGGAAAAAAGTTAGGAAATTGGAAAATTATTATTAGAAAGTAAATATTTTTGATCTCATATATAAATTCCAAAGTAATAAGTACTAACTAAAAAGAGATGGTTTCAACCATTCATTCCAATTGTATCTCCCTAATTTCATTTACATCAAAATATTCTATAAATATACTCTTGATTCTATCAAGATATGTGAAACTAACCATTCGAGAATAATAGTCCTTAAAGGCCTTGAATGATTTCAAACAGGCCATACCCAAGATCGCGTCTTATACATCAATATCAAAAACAGAGAAGACCCAAAAGTGATCATCAACATAAATCGTTATAGGAAAATATTTACACCTAAAATAGTGGAAATATCTTTATCCACTAGGAGTTTTGAGTTTCAAAATATAAGGCATTATCTCAACCTGAAACACCTTATTATTAAAAACACGAGAAGTTATAAATGATTGGGATGCACATGTATAAAATAATGATTACAAAAGGGTATAATTGAAAAGAATCATACCAATCACTATATAAGGACCGTATTTATCATCCAAAATAACATTATCAACTCCATATAATATCTTACATGATGAACATTCTCTTTGTTTACATATTGTTATTTTATTTTTCTGATGATTCATGATGTTACTAGAATCAAATTGACTCTCTTTGTTTTTAAGGTGAGAATTGTTTTGATGAGATCCAAACATGGAAGAATAGTATTTTTTAGTAATTTTTGGCACATATCCCAAAGAAAAAATCATTGGACATTGAAAATAACATTGACTGATTCCAATCTGATTACAATTGTGACATGATGTAGGTGGTTCTGTAAAATTTCACAACATTTTCTTTAAATAACCACAATGAAAACATCCAAGAAAACATTTCAGTCTAGGATATATGTTCAATGATACCATGGTATAATTTGGAGATATACAAACACTTGATAAATTGGTTCCCTTATTCCCCTTATTCTAATCATTGTAGTTCCCACTTGTTCCCATAGGGATAAACATTCTCCCTACAACCTCATTTCTGTAGGTATCCATTTTCATCCATAATATCTTAATTGACCATTTCTATATATTTGGTAATACAAATAATGTAATTCATTGATCAAATTTCTAATCAGAACACCAACTCAAAAAATTTATTCCTTAAAGAAATCACTTGTAGCGCATTTAAGGGGAAATGGTACAAAATTCAGAAATTTAACCACATACTTTGTCACTGAGAGAATAACTTTCTTTAGGATAGTGAATTATATTTTTTTAGAAATTATGATATGTGAGAATAGAATTTTTTGGATAAAATACATAAAAATATTCCCACATGATGAATTGGTTAACGTTATTCGGGATAGCTAAATCCCACCGTTGTGATTCTAGATCCTTTAGCATATACATTTCCAAATTATTATTCAACATAACCAATTTTACCAAGAATTTAAAATTATAGTTTATCCAATTCAGCCAAACATTTTCTCTTTATGTCTTAGAATCCTCTAAAATGGTGGCTATATTCTACATTGGGAATTGATCTAATGGTCTACATATCTTGGATAAACATGTTTATTTTCATTGTCAGTGGCTTGAAGTTTTTGGGCACTTCTTTGGACTAGCTATTGTTTCACTAATGGATATGTGGAAACACCATTTTCATTATCCTCTTTCGGTTGATATCTTCTATGTATACCCACTTCCATTCTCTATAACTAGTTAAAACTATAATTATTCATCAATAATTACAATTGATGTATTATAAATTCCAACTTACCATATAAACAAAAACAACTACCATTTCTTTTAAAATCAAACAATTGTAACCATTTTCAATCATTCTCCATAAATCATAAAACATAATATGACCAATGTAGTCCTATTTTGAAGTATTATTTAAAATTCATTTTATGAAATAATCATCGGATAAATAGATAATGATGAGTTGACATCACAAATAAGTGTCTTAGAACAATTTTTTACCCAACCACCCTAGTGACTAGATTTTTATTACATGGTTATCTACGTACTTTTATGAAATACATTTCATGTTTTTACATTACTATCTCATTGATACTAACCAAAATATGAAAAATTGAGTGGCCAAAACTAATAAAATTTGCTACATCCTTCCCCTAATCATTGTATTTAGAATAGGAAAAGGTACTACTAACATTAGATAAAATACACAGGACATAAAATAATATAAATAAATTCTATGTGATTCAAGAATGTTGGATGAAAATTTTACCTTTAGAAATTTAAAAAATATACTATATATTTCAATACACATTCAAACCTCATAAGTGATTCATGATTAATAGTGTAATGAATAAATATAAACAATATTTTTAAAACCCCAACATTATTAGTGTATAAATGGAAACAAAACACAATAACCAGAAAAGAAAATGATTTTACAGTAACCAATGAATCCCATGATACATAATCCTAAAAAACACCCAACCAATATCTATGATCTGAATTCACCAACTAAGCACATGGTATCAAGACACATCCTGAAGGAAATATTTTAAATTCCATCAACCTATATTTTGGTAGATGTCATCTGTAATGGAACCATAGTGACCATGCATGTGGTTTGAATAAACTCAATAGGATTTTCACCAAATAATTACCGTATCGATCCACTAGTAAATGAACCAGTTAAAAATATATATATATATATATAATAATTTAAAATAATTTAAATATATTATATCAAAGAATAAGCATATTCCAAATAAAACAATAATAAAATACCTTAAAACATTTCTCATTTATTTGACATAACCATTTCCATGTTTCTAGACACACAAACAACCATGGTTTTTAAGTGATAATTTCATAATGTTGAGTGATCCCATGTTGATCCACCATGTCATCACAAGGCGGCCCTTATTCATGTGCCCTAATGGTACATTCCCATTATTGAAGGACACGTCCAACAATGATCTCACACCAACCATTTATGCCCAAACCCATGCTAATGAATTCCATAAAAAATTTATTTTGAGAAAAAATTTCACAAAACAACAATAATTCATAAAAACAAAAAAATCATTTAAAAATTATAATATAAGCGTCTTCCAAAAAATAATCCAATTTTTCAAAATTTCTAAAATCATAACCAAAAATAGATTTATATCATGGATCACACAAGGATTCCATAAAATTTAATGCAAATAATTAAATAAAAAACAATCCTTAATGTTCTATAATATTCGATATTAGAGGGAATCCACCTATCTCACAACAGATGAACAAAATGAAGTACAACATTAGGATCTTCTGGATCTGACAATGTACCTTCTTCCCATCGATATACGAGAACAAAAATAATCAAGATCAGTAATAATTAATATTGATATATCCATGTTGGAAAAGATCTCATAATATGGGTGGGAGAAAATTAGAATATTTAAGGATAGAGAGAAAAGCCATGATTTACCAAGGAATCCAAATCTCAATTTCACTTTTATTTGATAAAATACTACTCTATATTAATGGAAATCTCTAAATGAGACTTGGGACGGAGGTGAGTTTGAGGACTTCTAAAATAGGGTAACGATGAGGTTTTTAGAGACATAAACTAGTTTCAAATTATATTTTAATATTAATTAATTATTATTTCAATATTAGGCCAGACATTTTTGTAAATTGTGCACCAACTATACAGTGCAACTGTTGTAAGCCCAAACATCGCACAGTTAACCCACAAGGTAATAAAAACCATGATCCAGACATTTATTCTTCTATTTAATTTTCATGGTTTCCAATATGAACATTCTCTTTTTTTCCAAAAATTCATTTACATTTCTCCTTTATATTGGCTATTAGAAAATTTTGCACGGATTTTTATAGTTGGTTGGTAGTTTATACTAACCATGTTTAAATTTTCCACCTCCAAAAACACTTCTAAAACACTCTAAAACCTTCAAGAAACTATTGTAGCAAAACCAAAACCTTACATAGTATCATAGGAAATAAAATAATGGTTATGTACCTCAAACTAGTGGTGCTAAGGGAATCCCATGTACTTTTGAAATTATTACATAATGTTTATAGTTGGTTATGTATAAAAAATGGAGGAAGTTAAATCCACCAAAACAATTGTTGGTTATGTTATTTATAAATTTTTTAGGACTATTTTTTTATAGATGTGGAGTCCCTAAATAAATCATCAGGGGTCATGGAATCCATTTCAATAATAGGAACATTTAATCATTAATGCTAAAGAAAGGTTTGGAAAATAATACATAAACATTATTCCATCGATAAAATAACATCCACATTGAAGTTTAGAATATACATTAATGGACTCATGGAAAATATTATTAATCCAAATATAAATTATCAAATAGATATGTTTCAATACACCTTATTATATTTTAAAAAAATAAAAAAAAAGCCCCAATTGAAAGAGTAAATATCAGCTAATCTATGGGAATAGTTGTCACATGTCTATATAATTGGATAACAAGGCTTATGGGGTAGTAAGAGATACGGATCTAGATCCTAATATAATTATATAGGAATGGATATTTCACCTTCAAGAGATTGAATATATCATATGAGAAACCTTTTTAAAATATATAATTTATTAGTACTGAACAAAAGTGGTCCATGAAAAACGAATTCAGTAAAAAGACATTCACTTGGGAGACCAAGTGATACTCTACAAGACAAGACTGAAATAAATTCCTTGTAAACATTATTCTATATGATAATGATTTTTTATTGTCACTTATGTATTCCCTTTGGTGTAGTGTAAATCATTATAGGAGAAAATAATCCAATTATTATCAATGGTTCCAAGTTTAAGTAGTACTATTGAAATCTTCCACAACCACTAGTGGCGGAGATCACACTCCTCCATCATTCCTATGACGAGAACCATCTAGTTTTACCTTTATTTAACAGTTGATTGATTATTATTCTGAGATTAAATCTATGTCAAAATTCATTATCTGATAGAAATTCAATGATTACAGTTCACTATTCAAGTTTGTGAAGATATGAATCCTTTTTAGTTTTTGGTGTTTTAGTTTCTTGATTTTTCTTTTTCATGTCACTAATTTTTGTGTGTTACTTTTTCATGTATAGTGTGTTTGTAAACCTACTGATCTAAATATAAATTACATTTAATATTTTAAACCTATGATAAGAATGTGAAACCGATTTATACCATGAACTTAAATTAAATGGATACTGAAAGGAACTTGCTTACAAATATAATGTGTGGAAAATTCATGAAAAGGGGAATGATTTTTTAATCTCATTCCCTAAAATACTGCCCTATATAAAGTCACGTACATGATATTATTTTAAACCTTTATTAACATATTCTTAAAATGAAATTATTTTTTGAGAGAACCAATACATGATTTAATAAGAAAAAAAAATTATATAATGTAGTTTAAACTTTGGATCTTTGAGGAAAATGTATTGTAGTTAATTGAAGAATTATCTTGAATGAATACCCCATATTTCTAATGAATTTATATTTTTTCCTACTGTGATATTTAACAATCATAGACCCTATCATCCATGAATTAACTAGTTAGGGAGAAAAATAATAAGGAAAAAATAAATAAATATAATACTCTAAAATTTAGTTAATTAATCAAATTTGAACAAAAATGTGATTGAAGGGAATACATTATTTGAGTTTGAGTTGTATAATAATTAATTTTATTATTTATATATTTATATGAATCATATATTTGTAAAATTTCATTTTTATTTGAAAAAGGCCCCATGAGTGACAAAATTTGATAAAGATTAAAGTAAGATATCTTCCAAGATGGGGAAAGGAATTTCCCATAGATTCATGAAAATTAATGATTCATTTGTGCCTTCACAACTCAAATATATGAATAATTGAATATAATGAAAAATATAATATGTAAAAACAAATATACTAAAGGAAATAAAGGGAGTAAATTTTAACTATTACTGAAAAGTTAAAGGTGTGAGTTTTCTTCAAAATTCAAGAGGTTCTTAAAGTGAACTAGTATAGCTTATGTGAGGGAGGATTCCATCCTCCAGGTAAAACAATAAATCTTTTATTATGATTTTAATTAGATTAAAACATCATTTTATTCAGCATAATATTCTATCATATGAAACTATCAACCCTTATCCCCAAAATATCCTTGAAAATTCCTCATTATAATCGCAAATACCTGACTCATTGAGTGGAGATCATGAATTTCATCTTTCCTATGGTGATTATTAAATGGAATTAGAATGAGAAAATATTTTCATAAAGTCATTATTAGTGTGGTGAGTGAAATACTTCTATGAATATAGTTATAAATTGGCATTAAAGGATTGAAAAGATTGAATTTAATTGAATACACTTCATCGATAAAATGGAATTTATAATATTTAAGAAGAATGATAACTTTGGGATAAATGACTATTAAATAGGTATCTTATAATGGATAGTAATTTTTATTTTTTTGGTGACCTTTTTTATATTATATTTCCCAGGAGTCCAAGGTTTCTGTGTAGGCAAATTGATAGATAAAAAATTTCATAACTTTTTTTGTTGGATTTCAATGATTAAATTACCACCATTTGTTATTTGAAGGGAAATTGCATCATTTCAATGTATTAGGGATAATTTGAACTTCTTTGATAAAACATAAAAATTCTCTAATTTTACGGGTTTTTATTCATATTTTAGCATTATTGGACGAACCATGAATTTGAATTCTGTTTTTCAATGGTTATGAATTTTTTTCCTATGTGATTACTAAATATATATGATGTATAGCAGCATAAAATTTTGAAAAGACTTATTTCATAAGTATGAGGTGTATTTTAAAATTTTGGTTGGTACATTTGATATTGATTTTAAATCAAAATCTATTTATGTTTAACATCATACATATTGGAAGAAACTTATTACACATCGAAAGAATTTGAAATTTTTGAAAACTAAAACATGTTAGGTAACCCTAGGAAAGAGAATGCATAATTAATATCAAGACCAAATTCTTACACATGAACTAAAATTATGATATATAAAAAATTCATGCATTCTACATGTCAAGAAAAGATGTTATGTTTTATAGGAAACATAAATTTTACTAATCTTTTCATCTTATTAATAAATTAATCATTACACATATAATCAACTCTAGGAATTTTGAAAGGGGGTAATATTAACTTAATATGAACACTCATCTTATGATTGAATTTTTTTTACAATGTTATTTCATAATTCTTTTGTATTATTTGAATTTCAAGTGAAACCAAGTTTGAGTCTTAGTGAATCAAGTTACAGTATGAATAAACGAGAGAGGTAAGAATATGTCATGCCATTGAAATATATGTTTTGATGTGGGAAAAATAATTAGTGTCTATGAAATGATACATAAATATCATTTCACTCTTGACCATTTGTTATATTTTACAAATACTTCATTGGAAATGTATTAGAAATAAAATAACAAATATGTGATGTTTAATGATCGTGGGGAGAATTCAATAGAATACATAAAAGATGAAGAAGAATTGGCCACATGTTGCCATGTGGGAGAACACTAATCCCTATGATAATATCACATGGATAGAACCCATTCACACTTTGATTGCCCTTCTTTTTATTTATAGTTTATCTACTCTATATTGGGAGGTAGTTTTACTTGTACCACTAATTATATCGTTCTTATATATTTTATTTTTTGTTTTCTATAACTCTATCTCTTTTCAATTCTCGTTTCAATAAATTTATCCAATAATGGAGGTGTAAAAATTATTGTTGATAATTGAAGGGAAATAGATTTTAACTTAGTGATTAAGTCCTAAATTTGAATAAAAAGGTTATCTTTTGTTTATTGAATTCATTGTTTAATGTAAAACTGTATTTTAAATGAGATTATGTTTTAATTATATAACCAATTAACTATGTGCTACCTGGGTCGATAAATATACATATTACCTTTACTCATTCCAATATATATATGATGGAATAGGATAGAGTAAGTGTTGAGTGTCTATAAATTAATGAAATGTGCATAAATTCAGAAAATTAGCTTTAAATTTCATAGGAACTCCGAAACCTGACAATGTATTTCCTGAGTAGTATAGGGATGGATTATTGATTTGGATTAATTTATAAATTTGCATATACACATCATGAATTAAATATCATATTGTTATTAGAACTAGATCAGTCTTCATAATAAATTTTATCCTTGGAAAATAAATGAATCTATTTTTGGATTCTATCATTGATTAATGAATTAGAATAAGGGGAAATTGATTTATGACTATGATAGACATATAATTGGAAATAAAACTAGGAACTCGTCACCTTTTCATTCTATTATTTTCATTCAAATTATTTAAATTACTTTTAGTTTCTTTCAAAACTAAACAAAAAATCACCCCCTTTTCAAACCAAATTGGGAAAATTAATTATTTCGACCCCCTATTTAGAGACAAAATAAGTTCTCCACATTAAAATTTAATTAACCTAGTGTTTAAAATATATTATCGAACCACCTCATGTCAGGTGAATCAATATCATAGACTAAGGGTTGTTTTAATATCTAGTTTATTTTTTTAATTTTTAGTTGTTTCTATTTTTTTTAAAGTTAGGCTTGTATTGTATGGATGTTATTATTTGACAGGATTATAATGAATATTTATTATTAATTTTTCTATAGATTTGAGTATACAAAATAATTATACTAAGTTCTATATTTTAGACAAATATTTGGCTTTAAGATGTAATTAATTAATGATAGAATGTTTTTTCACATAGTTTCGATAGACCCACTACATTTTTTATAGAATATAAAAATCGGGAAACAAAAATTGAGTGTTGTGGCATTCCAATTAATATAATATTTAATTTTATCTATGTCCGTAAAATTCATGTATTATAATGCAATGAAGTATAGTTGAATGGTAAATCATAACTATTCTTTGCACTGAAAAATTAATATTCTTAAAGGATTGCCCTTTATTTTTTCCAATATCAACAGCCAATAAAGGCAACTCTCTATCATAGTAAACATTGAATTTATAAAGTTACCTCTTTGTTAATATCTTCTATAAATTATAAAATTTATCAACCTTTATCAGTTCTTTAAAAAAAATTGTGATTTGAATATTGAGAAATCTCATCTTGAGGGAAAAAATGATCAAATCTTTAGTAGTGAGTCTGATTTTATATAAATGTTGACATGTTAATTATTATTTTCCATGATATTGTCACATAAAAAATGAAAAAAATATATTTTGAAAAATTGTTATTAAATTTTTATAACAAGATTGCCTGAACAAAAGAGTGATAAATAAATTTTACCTTTTCACTACTCTTATAAGTGTTTTGAGACTAAACATTTAGCAACATAATAAAATCAAGGAACGCATAAATTTAAAATTAGGGTGAATAATTAATATTACGTTAGAAGTGACATCAAAAACTAATATACAAATGACATATCACATTTGGTTATATTTTAAATCAATTATCCTAAAATAAATATTTTATTGTCCCGAATGATTTTGTGATAAATTAACTATTTTGGATAAAAATCACAAAATAAATATACCACAATATTTAAATTTATTATGATTTATTTTCTCAAAATATATAAATCTAGGTTTATACACTTACCTAATATCTGAGTGTTAACATTAAAATAGGTAGGTGATAAAAGAAACACATGTAAGATGCCAAATTGTTTCGTTTCATCATTAGAGTTCTTAATGGTGGTATAATAGAGTATATTATTTTTGTTACCCATGAAGTAGTCTTGAATATACATATGAAACACAAACAAAAACAAATCTCAATGACTTGATAATGACCAAGATGCTCCCAATACATTTTATTATAATTTTAAATTGATTAATTTCTAAGACAAAGATGAATAAGTCGATGGGATGACCTAACATTGATTGATATTAAAAACTAAAAAATTCTTTAAAAAAATAATTCCATCATGGAATTCCAATAAAAACAATAGATAGTATAATATTGGGGACAAAGTCACATCCCACACCCTCTATAAAATTTTAACCACTTGACCCATTTTGGGCCAGAAAATTTCATATTCATGGTTGTATGGAAAATCCACTATAAAAAACCCGGTATCCTTCTCTACAGATACATCCCAATTCTAACATGTATAAAAAATAAAAAAATAGTCTCCATTGACTAGAATTGATGCATCCATTTGGGGAGGAAAACATGTTTTGCTTCCTTATATGGGTCAAAATTATTGGTTCCTTATATGAATTCTACAATCATCAATTTATACCTTGACACATTGGCCATAGTTGGGATTATCATGCCAGAAATCCATTCTAAAGAATTATAACCCCTTTTGTATCTCATTATTTTCATCACATTTCTTAAATACAATCTCACTTGAATTTCTATCCCAATGTATACCACTTTTGGATAGAAATCCAAATCCAATATAATTTTATAAGGATTTATGTCAAGGTGTATCTTTTAATAAATGAACATATCCTTAAGGTAAAACAATACTTGAGCCATTATATATGAAATGTGGCACCTTTTCATACATTCCATCTCCTTGTAATAATTTTCACCTATAATATTCTAATTTAACAAAATTTTAACCATGTAGCCATACAAAAAAATTATTTGACCCTTCAAAAAATCACTTGAATATGACCAAATTTTAAATATTTGATTATTCAAATCATGTTAACTTCCATTAAATTTGAGATTCTACTTAGCTCATGCACTCAGAGATATTTATACCTACTATGGATGAATCAACTAATATCCCTTTAAATACATAACCACCCCCACCCAATTTCACTAATAATATTTTGTGACAACTTTCAATTCCTTTTACCAAAACTCTACTAATGAACAATCAAATAATTTTTCAAAAATATATAATTTAGTTATCCATTTTAAGAGTCTGAATACAAGGCTTAAAATCATAAATATAGATGAATAAGAATCATCTGTTATCCCAAAAATACCTCCTTTTTTACTATTGTTAGAGAAGTCTATTGTAGTGTGTCTAACACAAAGAGATTTTCAATTATGTTTCATATTTTTTTTAGATTTAATAGATTCAATGTTATAGATAGAGTCTAGTGAAACATATATCTCCAAGGTAGGTGTAGTATTTTAGAAGCAATTGAAAAAAATTATACACAACAAGAAAGATCTATCCTACAAAAAACCATGAAAATAATGAGTTACATTATAAATTAGAAGATATTGATGAAAAAAGAAACAAAAAATCAAATGATAATACTAGAAACTTAATGAAAAAATGAAATGTATGTGATTCAGACAACTTTGGTCCTAATAAATGATAAAAATATCCCCGGAAACAATTTTATTAAAAAAAATTAAGACATAAAAACATAAATTCAATGAAAATAACAATAAAAAATAGAAAAATAACAAGAGGCCAAACATAGCACCTATGCATAAATGAATAGTGACCATAAGACAAGAGAAAAAATTAGAAAATAAAATAAACAATAAAAACCCCATTTACAGTGATTGAACTCTATTTTAAAAGTCATGTTAGATTGATATCGTCTTCTTTAGAACCTTAAATATTTATGATCTACACTGAAACAAGCATTCCAGATCCAATTGTGAATGGGGTCCTCAATCACAACAATGAATGATCCCTCCCATATAGGATCACCTCATTCCCTTTCCTAATTAATCTTATCTTTTACCCCTATAAGATATGATATATCTCTATAATCCATAAGCAGGAAATAAATGACTTAAAAATAAAGGAATAGAACCCCCTAACAACCACCATCTAAATCAAAATACAAGGGAGAATGAGCTACTTCCAGAAGAAGTTGTAACAAAAAACCTAGTTGGATGGTGCTATGTAATGGTCTACAAAAATACTAAATAAGAGTAAGTGGCCCACATACAATATTTTTAAGGGTCAATTGAACTCTTTTTAAATCTCTCACAACCACTAAATAAGGGTAGAGTGAATCCAAAACATTCTACATAAGCATAGCTCCGCCCACTATGTAAGAGTTTAAACAATCTTAGAATAAGGGTATAACCTCATGTTCTCTACCCATTTAAATGTAACCAGGAATCACATATGGTTAACTCTATCTATACAAATTCAAGATATAGGTATTGCTGATACTACCAAATTCACATAAAGGTCATCTCATTGCTATGTAATAGTAGACCACACAATTCGGTAGCTATGTAAGGTTACAATGATCACAATTTAAAGGTAACCACTCCATAAAAAATATTAATGTAAAGGTAACATAACCATTATATAAAGATCAACACTATAATAAAAATTGTCATGTATGAGTAATAATTAACTTACCTAAGGGTAAATATCCTCAGATATTTGTAACATATCACTCACATAGGAATAATAATAACTCATTCATGTTTAAAATAAAATAAAGAAGAGTGAATCCAAAGTAGTTTTAAGCATAATAAAACTAAAAAATTATAAAATTACATGAAACTGGGAGATTGAATACATGACATAAATATATAAAAAATACACCCTCAATTGTTTCATTTAAATAACTTAATTTACATTCCCAATCCAAATGGAACACTAAATTCTCTCATAAGAATAGGTAGTGAAAAAAAATTATCCAAGTTCATCAATTCATAGACTACAATATTCTCGGATTCCACATCCCATGATCCTTATAAAATGTTCATGCTATAAATTAATAGAAACTTATCTGTGTTTTCGTTATCATTGATGTTACATCCACAATTCAATGGAATGATTATCAAACACCCACCATTGTAGTCATTCAATTCCCAAAAATTATGGTATCTAGGCCAGAATCATAGGAAGTAGTCACAAAATGAAGAACTATTAATATTTTATATGTTCTATATTCATCAAAAAATTAATTTATCTTACATTATCTTTCTGGTAGATACCAAAACAAATTCCATTGTGTGGTGATGTAAAAAAAAGTTTCAACCTTGAGTTTCCTAGAAACATCTATTATATATCTAGACCAAAATGAAGGATCATGCATGTAAAATAAGAAATGGTTCTCATCTTTGTTAGAAAGAGATATGATGTTTCATCAAAATTTTGACGTCATCTTTGGAATAGAGCTCCAAATATTTCTTTTTCTGATCCCAAACCCCACATTTCTAGTATTTCTTGTACCAGTTCTGCAGAAATAATTATTTGTTTCATATTGTGGCCTCCATCTAATGAGATAAGAGACTTAAAAATATATTTTTAGAGACAGAAGACAGTGGTTTCTTCAGGTGTATTTATTCCATTAAAATGTTCCACCCAGAAACCATGTGTCTATCGGGTAATTAAAACTCAACTAGACTAAACATTTTCCTGACGCACTCTTTTGACTAACATGGTTATTAATTGCACTAAATTTTTCCCTCCCTACAAAATCTTTATCTCATTTATTTTTCATTATATGGTCTAAGGTATTATTACAAAATTAATACTCATATAATGTTTATAAATATATCATAAAAAATATCATCTTTTAGTGTATATAATCCAAAAAATTCCCATTTAAAAATCAATCCATTTAGTGGTGAAAAAAACATCTGTTCTGGTCTAGTTTTTTATTTATTCTTCTATATTTTTCATCTACGTTCATGGGCATTGACCAGCTAGGAATTTCTAATATTTGGTATTAAAGCTGCGGTTGACATGCTCCATGATACCACACTCTAAGCTATCATCACATCGATGATCCCAGACATCATTTCCACATCCTAGATCCCTCATTAATGGAAGAAGTGGCCCTCAAGTGTTACATCATGTTGTGAAGTAGGTTGGTGGATTGGAGATGTGTCCAATACTCATGAAGAAAAATTGTGAAAATTTCACCTTGATGATGAATATTATTATCTAGGTGTATATAATCTAGGACACCATTAAAACTACTTGTGTGTAAAATTGGGAAGATCATATGGAATTGGAAGCCATCCTGTTCATTGTACCACTAAAGATGATCTATATGAATACTCTCAAGGAAAGAACCAAGGATTTGTGGGAAGCTATCAAGGCCACGTGGAAAACATGGGTCAAATGATCAAGTAAAAAGATCCATAGCTAATCAAGTAGTAAAAATTCATTACTTTATGAAATAATTAATCAATGGATCAATTTGGGATGCGACTCCCATGATTTGTCAACCAACTCACAATCTTTGGTGATCAATAGCCTTAGCACAAGGTCATTGAGGAGTATCTATGTAGAATTCCCTCCATGTTCTCCAAAAAAAATTATATCATTTGATACATTGATAGATATATCAATGCCTTATCTAGTTGTTGTATCTTTGAGACTCAAAGTGGAAGATGACTATTTTGATGTAGCACCCACTTTTGATGCTGGAGGGGAGCTTCTCCTCTCTAAGAGAGAGTATATTACACATATGATTAGTGGATGATGGGGGAATCATCATTCAGTTAATCCATGTCTATAAAATAGATATGGAGAACACCAAAATAAATGATAGATGATGCTAATTTTGTAAATTTTAGGGATGGATCGGGATCTTGTGACAATCATAAGGACCAATGCCGCAATAATGAAAAAATATTTCACAAGTAAAAATATTATTGAAGTAGGTTATAATAGATGGAAGACTATTTAATATGTAGTGAAAAAATGATCCCATGCTTCTTATGGAAAGGGTTTTCACCTTGGTTCAATATTCCCCTCCGCCACAATTCAAAACAAAAAATCCCCCATCACCGTTAAACAGTCCTCTCCAGCTAGTAATGGAGAATGTCTTTTCACAATAGGGTTAGATGTGTATGGGTGATGAAGACATATGTAACCTTGACACTAGTTCCACAAACCACATGACTATTTCTCAACATTTTTCTACTATCTCAACATTGGGACCTATATCACCGTAATGTTTAGTGATAGATTTATCTTCAACAACGAGGGGTGTGAAATGATCTTGTTCACTTGTAATATATGTGAGCACCACAAACTCATGGGGGTGTACAATATATTGATTATCACCACCAACATCATTAGAATAAAAAAGATTATGAGAATATTTGTTATATACTTATTGATTGAGTAAACGTGATGATCCATGACAACTATCGGTGCCTACAATCTAGGGAAAAGTGGTTCCCTGATCAACTATACAAGATGAGTGTCATCATTGATCTACTGATATTCTTGTCTGAAAAGGGATCGAAGGAGGCATGCTACTAGCATGCAAGGTATAACAACTTGATTTATACATATATGTGAAAATATCAGTCAACGTGATAAGGTATGTGGTATTTTGTGGATTGATTTAGTGGATGATGTCTATGATGGATTTATTACTTGGAAGTAGTGATGAGGGCCTTTTCATAAGAAAGAAAAAAAATTCATGGAAAATGTACTTGACCTAATACACATTGATCTCTGCGATCTATTCATGCTTGAAAAGATAAGTGTTAATGGATGACATGATCCACTACATGTGGCTCAATCTACTAGTTATTAATGATAACTATCAGGTACAAATGAGAATATTTCATGATACAATTGAGGTGGAGTTAGGGAGAAAGATGAATGTCCTCTACACTGAATGTGGTTTCAATTTCTCTTTGGTGGAATTTAAAAAATAAATTACTAATAATGGAGTACAATGAAATCTCACATATCCTTATTCAATAGAGTGGAATAGGGAGAATTTAACAATGCAACTAGATCATGGTCTCCATGGCTTGGATAATGCAAAAGGGAAAGGGCCATCCTAGGATGTTCTATGATGAGTTCTTCCGAACTTCCATATCTTTCCTAAACTGAATGCTGATACCAGTACATGAAGAGTTGATTTCATATAATATATATCATGGAAAATGACTGGTTGTTTCATTTCCCCACACCATCAGCTTCATTTCACATGTCATGAATGTGAAGTCTCGCTTGAAGAAATCGGATGACCAGAGTTCACTGATGATCTTCATTGGGTATGTGTCTAGTCCAAGGCATACCCAGTGTATGACCCCAATTGAAATTACGTACATATACCAGAAGATTCAATCTTATATGAGGATGTAAAATGGTATTGGAGTGTTCATGAAAAACAATATTTGTTGACTAGTGAGGATCCAATCACGATAGATGAATCTATGGTATATATACAATGTACAATGGAGGACGAAAACACTGTCAGATACAAGAGATCATCACCAACTGCAACTAGAACATACCCTGTAGATGCATCAAGACTGGATTTGGTCAAGGTGATACCCATGACATTAAATATATTGGAGTTTTCTTCACCACCATACATAAATATGGAATAAATTCACACCAATAATAATGATGGCCCAATATAGTTTTTCACCATCAAAAATACTTTCAGTCCAATAATCCCAACTTGTTTTTCACACCATGAGATCAGATCCACTGAGTTACAAATCTCTAAGGTTGGTGATCCATCCTTATTTAGTGAAGAAGTAAAACAACCATCTTGGTGAAAATAAATGATTTAGCTGAACCTGGGGAAATAATCATCTGGGTTAGAGTCATAGAAGGAGAAAATTGCATTGGGTCCATGATTCAACATCAAAAGCTTATGCTTTAGCCACAAATATGGCTCACATGCATGCAATGTTCATTTCATTGAATTTGTGGAAAATGATGTGAAATAAATGATGGAATATTTTTTCAAAGATACTCTCACAAGGTCACTTGGGTGCACCATGTTCAAGGAGATACGTGAAAATATAAATGTGGTTGATATTTGGTGAATGCTATTGAAATTAGGTTGTGATATTTTTTACAGAAAATATATATTAATTCCACCTTATTTTTTAAAACCTAATAATTTGTACCTTTTTTATTTTTCATTTTATTGAATAAAATATAATTTACATCATTAGTTCTCCCACATGGTTTTTAATTAAATTTTAAAAATGTATACTTTAGTAGTGTACAAAATCTAATAAAAACCCCGCAAGAAAAGAATCTCAGTTTCTGGTGTATAAAAAATCTTTTATTCTATATTTTACATTGTTATTCCAAGGAATTAATCTATGTTAATGGGTTTTTTTTGGCTGAGAATTTACAACATATTCAAAAAACTTTTAAAAACCAAATTTATGAAATTGTAAAGGATACTTTCCATCACCTTTGATCATGATTAAGTGGTTTTAGTGGAGTCTAATGAGGGAAAAACTAGGATTCATGATCCAATAATGTGGACTATACCACAATTATATAATTTTAGGTTGGAAGAGGACACATTAGAAATGTATCTACCACTGTTAGCCACCCAAAAATAGTTTTTTTGGGAAATTGTGGAACAAAATATTGAGGTTGAAGTCAGTGTCCTTTCTGAGATTGAATATACCCTGTTGAAACATTCTGGAAGTAGATATGATTGTTTTTATTTCATAGTGGGATGAATTTTTGGAGAGGGTTTTAGTTATAGGAATGTAAAAATTTAGAAACTAGATGAGATAAAGAACAACGAAGTGATGGAATGACAAGGTTATGATGTCCATTCCCAAAAAATATCGGCTTTGTTGATACAACGAGGGATTTAAAAAATGTTAAAACTATGAGATACATGGTATTTGAAGTATATGTGCACACAATGACCAAATAGTCACAACCATTGGAAGTCCCCTCCCACCCAATTCATGAACCAAACAAATCTGACCATCCAGTCAGCCAGTACAGTCACCCTCCCATGGCCATCCATTCCATGACACTTACGTGGTAAAATAATTTTAAAAAATATTATAAATTGATAATGAATTTATCCAAATAATGTGGACAATAAATTATTTATTGGATTCATTGCATCATGAAAGTGGCATCTATCTCTATACCTTCCCTATTTTGACTCACAAAGACATTGTCTTGGTCTATGAATTTATGATAAAAGATCAATGAAGGCAAGGTCATGAATTATATTTGGTCTCCAGAAACACCATCCAAAAATTATAACTTCAAACATACATTGATGAAATATGGAATTGGAACCATTAAATAAAAAAACCTAAATTCATTATGTTTCAAAAAGTTGAACACAAACATCACCTAAGTTTTCAAACATTAATTAATATTGTAACATCTCTTGTTTTTTGTAAAGGTTGGACTCCTCAACCTATTTAAATTTTGGTATATTTTGGTCAGAAATGTTTTTGTTCTTTGGAACTTAACTCCAATGTTTTTACACAAGGACTTGTTTTTAAATGGTTTTGGAGGTTTGGGGAGTATAGGGGGGGGGTCTTATTGGGTTTTAGGTGTGTCATAGGTCGAAAAACCTAATTTTAAGTGTTCATTAATAGGGACACCTTGTTCATATAAATAGGGTGGCCTCCATGGAGTAATCGCGAATCACTCCCTCTTTACTAAGAATGGTTTATCAAACTATGGAGGAGGGGGTGCATCACTGTGGGAGATAACTAAAACCTCAATTAGAGGTTATTTTAATGGTTTGTTCATGGTTAGGAAAGCCATGAACCTATGTTGTTCGTGTGTGGTCATAAGGAAATGTGAACTACAACATTGGAACATGGTTTTCCAAACATTGTCGTAACCATATATCCATAAAGAGGAAACATTACAATTTTTCCCTTTTATAAGCGAGGTTCAACATTTGTTTTAGCCAAATTGAGGATCCCCTATACAATGTTCAGTGGGAATTCATCTCGCAAACTCTATGATTTGATCTGATATCCTCATCTGATCATCTATCATAGATCTTTTGGGGGATATTGATTTATCTCAGTGAGTCCTTTGATCATATATCATCATTTCTTCATTTATCTTTAAAACAATTTCACTAAATATGTCGGATCCATTATATAATATTTTTAGGATGTTTATATAATATATTTAATTATTCATATTCATCTCGAGTTTGATATATTTGTGAGATGAGGTAATGGATTCAAATATTAAGTAGGTGGTTCATGGATTCCTCTTGGATTTTGTGGGGTCTCGGTGGGTGAGTTCCTAAGAAAGTTTTAATTGTTGTCCAAGATATACCCTAATAATTTCATACTTATCTTTTAATTACCCCACTGACCACATTAGATGTCTGTGGGAATTCTCCTCAATGACTAATACTGGTATTAGTATTGTGAGATGCTTCAGATCACATGGGAAGATTAGTGTTGGTGTGTTTTATAAATTAAATTAAAATAATTATATAAATTTCTCAGTTCCATGGATATATCCTAGGCTTGGCCTAATGATAGAGGTGATTCTGATCACCTAAACCTAGAATATAATGATCACATGGACTGAGGTGATGTAATTCATTAGTAATATGTGGCCTAAGATATCTAAATATATGGGTGATATTGATCAGAGGTTGAGGGGACATGGTCATCATATTAAGGTGATAATGATATCAGGATGAGGGAAAGGCCCATGTGATTGTTATGGTATTGACCACTGGGATAAGTGATATGGTCATAGGGGAATGTAGTGTTGGGATTATGTGGCTTACGTTTTCTGGGTGATTTCCACTCACTGTGGTATTCTAATGCATTGTTGGAGTCGTGTTCACATAGATAAGATTTATATCAAAGTGGTGTTGACAACTCGTGTGGGTGGAGCCCCCCATAGACTGTGAGGATTGGGTATTCATGTTTAAAAGTAGTTATGTTTATGGATTTAACTACATAAATCCACATGGTTGGTGAAGGACATTAGATTGATGGTGATGAGATCGTTGATTTAGGGCACATGCACTCTATATTGTCAAGGTTGTTGGGCCAGGTTAACTAGATGATAGACATTATTGTGCCCCGAGATGTTGGGATTCAATCAGATAAAGACTATTTATGGGATGATATTTATCATTGTGCCTCAGATGTCAGGTTACTATCCAACATGATATTCTGAGATAGAGTCGATGGGACTAAGTATATTTTTTAGGTGTTCTATTTGGAGATCAGTGACATGATTTCTGACATGACTTTTTAGTTGTAATGAGTTTTTTGTGATACTTTAATAGGTTGTTAATAATGGAACATCATATTGTTTATTGTAATGGGATTAATTATTCTTTGTGATAGAGATCCTCTCTGCTACACGTATACATATGATAACATGTTCAATATTCCATATGTAAAATAGAGACACATGTTTTTCCAGTATTGGAGGAAGTATGTTAATGCTTCCCTATGGATGCTAAGAATAATAGAAGTTGGTTGTTTATTATATATTAATGTGATTCAATTTGTCTTATTTATAATTCATAACACCTTCATTATTATGGATTTATGTTAAGCACACATTGGTGGGGTCTTGGGGAGATTTACTCTGACACCCTACACTATCCCTTCGAGAACTGTGTAGACATTATGTGTTTCTCATAATGAACGAGATTAATCTCGAGAGCTTGACAACAATGATCATTTCATGAGGTTTATCATGGGCTGGGCGGAAGGGGGCCATGGAGGTTCTTTCTTGATCTAGAGTTTATTTATGAGTTTCCTTTTTTGTTAACCATAATTACTTTATGTGAGTACTAATGTCCGCCAAGGGTGACCCTTCTCCTTATTGTGATGTATGAAATCATTTGATATGGAATGTTTTGATTTAGTGTCTGCAAATAGTGTTTCATTCATCAAATTGTATGATTTGATTTATTATTCATTTCTTATTATTTTTTTATGCTTATGTTATTACAGAATACAATTCATATACATGTTGTATTACATTGAAAATTATTTTTACCTATGGATAATTATTATTAACATCACCATAGGGTATTGTTTCCCCACTATCATCTCTTTACACTTCAATTTAAGTCGCCAATACTGGGTGTATGGGGATGTGCACCAATAGCATAGTGGCCAATAGGTCCGTAGAACTGTTTGGGTGGAAAACTGGGTTGGGGTGATAAATATGGTTTCATAGGGGTCTATTTTACCAATTTTTTGTTTTTACTATTTCCAAGGTAGATCAGATACATGGATATTGTCTGAACATGGTGCACAGATCATGTTTCAGTGCTTTCATCCCCATGCATGAGGGATAGACCAACTTTTCATGGGTGGAAAATTGATATTCTACTGTTTTATTTTATAGTTGATTGTATTCCCACCATGAGTGGTGCGCTTGGGTTTTATTTTTATCTAATATGATTTGTGACCCCATTCCTTGTATGGAAATGAATGAGATATGGACCCCTAACCTCGTATGGAAAGGGATGACTTTTTATTTGTTCTGGATTGGAACAAAGGGTGATCGGTATATATATATCTATATATATATATAATTTGTATTTTCATATTATTAATTGCCTTTGATTAACATTAGGATCCTGATTTTCACTATGATGGGTTATGTTGGTTAAATTAACAATAAAGGAAGTTAAAATTTGTTTTTCTTCTTAGTCAGTATGTAGTCACATTCTACTCATACATACCCATAATGTGTATCCAATTAATTAATTTTTTGATTCTATGTGATCTGATATATATATGGTCCTAGATCTGATTGTAATAGGTTGGGATGATGATATGTGTGATCTGTTAATAGTGTCAATAAATAAGTTAAATAGTGTTTTACTACATAGAAACATTGGTGTAATACAACTCAGATAACTTGGATTAAATGTGATTCTTAACTATGATGGGAGTAGGTAGGGGGTCAAGAGTCTGGTATATATTTGATACCTGACAATGATATGGGTAGGTAAGGGGCCTCGAGGCCGGATGTTTTGTGACATGGTGTGGTAGGTGAGTGTGAGGGTTGTGAGATGTGTTACTTATTACAGTTTTCCTTATATGTGGTATATATAAAAATAAACAATTATAGTTGTTTGAATATTGTATTAGTATTCAATGGGATCCCACCTTGACATCTAATAGTGGAGTTTTAGGAGGGCATTGATATGATGTTATGTGAGAACACATGGGTTGAGGGCCCTGATTATTAGGATGATGCCCTGGTGGGTTAGGCTGATCAGGTGACACTGGTACAAGAATAGGTAAAAACTGAGGTACAGGGGGGAGACCGCATGATATGGAATATATTGAGCTATAAATTGATGAGTAACTGTAAGGGGTCCGGGATCATGGAATCAGGGAATTGATAGGGGAGTTCATGGAGATCACCAATCGATGGCATATTCGACTCATGACTTCCAATCACGACACCCACTAATGTATCAAGGTAAGGGTTAACCACATGCGGTATACAAATGGATCGAGTTAGTCCATATCATCTTCAACAATCATGAGAAACTCCCAGGGTGGAGGATGAATTTGGATACATATATTCACATAGGATTGGTAAAGCATTTTTGGGTTGTGCATGTTCAGAAAATAAGATATGATGAACTATCATGGAAGGATTTTTAGGATAGGTTCTTCAATTATTTCTTCCCAGGTTCTATGAGGGTAGATATGTATAGCTTGTTCATGATCCTTCATTATAGAGACATTTCTACCATGAATTTTGCAGTTACATTCATATAGTTTTCTCGTTTTTTCCCCACAGTGTTTGGTGATGAAACCTCAAGGGTGAGTCATTTCTACGGTTGTTTACATCATTCTGTTTGTCTATAGGTAAGTATCTTCTAGTTGGACTCATTCTCAGAAGTGGTAAATCTACCAATGATAGGTGATGTAAATTTTATAGGCTATTCATATTCTAGTCGAGTGACATCATTGGGTAATTTTAGAAGAGATTTTTTGGTAACTAGAAGTGATATCAAGAGGAGTCTCAGTAGGGGAACCATTCTAGAGATTTAGGTAGACCACCGAGGAGTGGGTCATCATCCTTGTTCTTATAGTACTTACAACCAGGAAATATTTGGACTTAGTATGATCATCTTCCAATAGTGTTCTAGTAATGTGGATATATGGTCCATCTTGAGAGGTTTATTAGAATCCTTATTGGATGTGTAATAGCTAAGGAACATGGAATACACAAGGATTTTAGGAAGGACTAAGAGCGGAAACAGGTTCTCGTAGTGAGATTTTAGTTTCATATAGAGTTTGTGGAAGATACATTGGGACCTTGTAGTGGCGTCAGTGGCTGGTGGCTTGTTCAAAACTGCTTGGAGGCTAGGGCTTAGGAAGTCAATCATTAGGCTAGGTGCATATAGTGGAGACTCTAAGATAAGATCTATCCAATGATCTAGAAATAGAGATATTCAATTTATGTGAATGACATGGAATCATTTTGATTTGGCATGAACCCTCTTTGTAGTTATTTCTAGTTTTGGGGGAATAATGTGCATAAGTATCATTTTTGTACAAATTATTTGATAGTTAGTAGGATCCCATTGGATTGGATTCATGATATATGTATATATGGAGGTTTTTTTAAGTATGATTATTTATGGGAATTAATACGAAATAGGTTTTATTTAGGTTCCGGGAGCATGGACTTTTAATGGGAATCGATGTGTCGTAGGTTCAATTTTATGTGCATTGTCATTTATAAATTGATCAGATGTTAATGGGTTTCAAATATAAAACCAGAATGATGTGATAACATGATGAAGTGAAATAATTAAGATGTGTCATGAAATGACATCTTATTCTATGAATGGTCAATTGGTAATGATAATTTTGTTTTCAGGATGGGATGCATCTAGGTAGGTAACTACTTTGGTGGGGCTTACCTTAAAAGGGGTTTAACTATGAATTAATGATCGGTGTATATGATAATGTTTAAAATGAGATGGTTATGTTTAGTAAAATCTATATTTAAATCATAATATCATAGTCATGATCTATTTTAATGTGGGGGATATTGTAGCATCCTGAGTTTTTGGAGTGGGTCAGATTACTCAACTTATGTGAACCTTTGATGTTTAGTGGATGAACCAACTTTTTTCAATATCTTTAGAATGTAAATATGAGAGTCTTTTTACCAAAGTAAAATTTATTAAATTTTTTAAGTTTATTGAAAAGTGGGTTAGGGTTTCAATTGGGTTTCAGGTGTTTCATAAGAAAAAAAAATACAACTTTTCGCAGTGAGAAGATTGAGGTGCACAGTTTGGAGAAAATGTGTCGCCACACAAGGGTAATCGAGTGTCCCTCCCCCTTCACTTGTAATGGTTTACCATACCTTTATTTAAGGGGTGAATAGAAATTTGATACCACCACATATATTAATAGTGAATATTCACATCTCATTCACTTGTTTTTTAGAAATTATCAACCTAGTCCATGCGCGTGTGGTGTTCGGGCAGTGGTCACTGCACGATTTTTGCATGGTTTTCTAATCAATGTGGTAACTGTGTGACCTATTAAATGATTCAAGATTAAAATTTTACCTTTTTTTCAATTTTTCCCTTCTTTATTACTACCAGGCATCGATATCCTCTCTGTTGGATAGGGATCTCTCCTCTTTGCTTCACTAGGCTTTGCACCAATCTTCTCATCTGTACTGTCATCATCAATGTACTGCTAGAAAGGGATTCATCTTGACAAGGACTTCATTCCACTATCCACTTTTATTTTTTATCTCAACATATGGTTCAATTAATATATAAAAGGCGTTTTACTATTTTTTATGGGTGTTTATCTAAACCACTAATTTCTTCTAATTCTGCTAGAGTTAGAGGTTGATATCAAACAACCAAACATCTGCCAGTATGAGGGAGGTTGTTTCAAACTTTCCCATTGATTTTTTGTTTTTTTGGGAGGTTAATTCTTAATATAACTATTGGTTTATCTATAAGAGATAGTAATAATGTAATTCTTTACTATTAATTTTTCAATTGATCAAATTAAATCTATGGGAATGTTAATACTTAACTGAAAATGGTATATGCTTGGTAAGAGACTCCATAACACGTGGAAATATTTGGTTGGGTATTTTTTTAAATTTAATTAAATCACTTATATGAATATATTTATTCAATGAAAATGTTTCAAGATTAGCCCAAGGATTCATGTGATGCTGATCATATGGATTAAGGTAATGTGATTTGTTAGGTTGGATGAGGCATGAGATATTTATATATTTTTTGGATAATGATCAAAGGTTTAGGAAACATAGTCATATAATGGAGGTGATGAGGTCTTTAGGATGCGTACAAGTCCAATTTTATTGAGAAGATATTGACCATCATGTTGAGAGATATGGTCTCAGGGGTATGATATTTCAATAATACCTGGATTAGGCTGTTTTGGTAATTTCGTCTCACCATGATTGGCTGGTGTTATGTTGGAGGCATTTTCAAATAGATAGGACTCTTATCAAGGTGGTGCTGACCTCTTGTGTGGGTGGAGGCCCATGTAGACAATGCAGATAGGCTGATGGTGTTTAAAATTGATTGTGTTTGGGGGTTATCACCATATAAATCAACATATATGGTGGTGTACTATTGATTGATGGTGATGATACCATTGGTTGGGGGCTGAGGCTCACCATTTTATTAATGACACTGATATCTGATAAAGGTAGGACATATATCATTATACCTCAAGAAGTATGGAATCGATCTAATGCTGATTATTTATGGCAGAAAAAAACATCATTTTTTCATAGAAATATGGATTTGACCTGATATAAACTTATGATCTAGGTTCTACGGGACCAGGTACATTTTTTTCATGATGTTTGGATTCCAGTGACATGTTTTGTGACACAAGATGTTGGTAAGTTTGATGTTCTAGGGATACTATAACAAGATGTTACTCAGGGAACTAAAGAATGTTACTCATTCAGTGAAGACTTTATACTTTTTCAAAGGATCCTCACAACTATTATTATACATATGCAGACATGGGTTGAATGCCACTTTTACAATTGGGGGAACACAGTATACAAAAGATGGCTAAAGTATCTGAATTATTCCTTGTGTCTATTGAGAATAATGGAAATAGATTGTTTGTTATATATTCATTTGATTCCTTTCTATTTATTTAAGTTTCATAAAAAAATTTATTATAAGTAATTTAATTTAGGCATATGTTGTTGGTGGCCAACTATGATTTATTCTCACACCCTTCATGGGACCTTCTAAATGTTTGTAGACATTATGTTTTGTGATCATGTTAGGGACCGATATCCAGAGTAAAAACTTAGTAGTCATGTCTATCCACATATCATTTGATGTATGAAATCGTACATTAGAGGATATTACATCATCTAGAGTTTATATTTGAGTATCCTTTTTTATCACGCTTTCTATACATATGTATTGAGGTATTCGATGGGTGAACCATCTGATTACTATCACGTATGACCAGATACGACATGTAATGTTTTTTAATAGATAAAATTTTCATTTTTTCATGAAATGATATTAATTACTTCATTATTCCATCCACCCAACATTGATAATTTTTTATTTAACGGTTGGAAGGGTGGGCCATGTCCTGAACAGAGTCATGGAGGCCGAAAATAATGCAATCCTAAGGCATCATCATGAACTAGGCTAACACACTCAGGGGGGAGATATCAAATGCTACCAAAAATAATATGGTGGTTGGTAGGAGAAGCCCATAATGCTAGGAAGTGCGAAACTTCATTGCCTTCTCTCTAAGTGTGGTTCAGACTAATGTCATCATGTAGAATCCCCTTGAAGTTGTGTAGTAGGTAAGTGATATCCCATAGAGTGGTATAATTACCTTGAATAGATATGAGGAGAGTTGTGGAATCAGTTTCTACTTAATGAATAATGAATCTGATGGAACGACAGACCTCTGGCCATTTGATAAGAGAGGACGCCTCAGCCATGAGGGAATGACCTGGACTAAACCACCAACTGAAGGGCCAGACAGCAGAACCCTGCTGAATTCAGGTGGAAAATCATGTTTGTTCACTACACTAATAAATAATCCCTAAAAAATAATGATTTAATAAAATAAGGGCCAAAAACTAAACATGTTTATTTGGTTTGAAATTTTTCCAACCCTTAAGAGGCATCAAATTAAACTCTTATATTTCAGTAGAGTTATAATTGAAGTAAGAACATTGAATCTCCCCACATCTCCATTTAAGAATCATCAGGGTGAATATTGATTATTTTCTTTTGAAGGCCAATTTCTAGTCTGCAAGATTTAAAACCTCCAAAAATTGGTCACTACCACATCCCCATCACTATACAGGTTTGAAAATTATACTTCTAGAATCCCTCCTTTTACATGTTCTAATACATATAAAAAAATAAATTTCACACTACAGAACATAATATTCTATCACATTAGAATCATTTTTAGGGTTCACCACTCATTTTCCAATCAACATCCACAAATCCACTATCACTCACCAACAATCCATTATAGTTCTATGTTTCCCCCGTAATGATTCTATTCGTCTAATAAAGACTAATGAACAATACCAACTCAGTATATACTAGACTAAATCATTGGTTAACATATATGTCGAATTCTAACCTTCATCAACCTTTGGTAAATCCAACATTATTTCATCAAAAAAATTCAATATTGAGTGTTATTTTAACTGAATAATATATTCTCATAAATGAAATATTATAGTGTTTGATAATTGTATTTCTCTGGTTGAATCGTAGGAAAATTTCCTAACCTAATCCATTATTCTAGGATATTCTATCAACCCTTTCATCCTAATCAACTCCTTCCTAGGTTTCATTAATGTAATTTATTATGTTTCCTTTTTTGAATGTACAATATTCAATTGATGTTATGATATCTAAAACACAATATTTACTCAAAAAAATAACTCATATCCTGTTTTGTTCTTATGAGTGTACATATCTCCCATATAGTATGGATCTACATTACACTAAAATGATTTTTCCATAATAAATCACAATGATAATATTTTAGAACCATTAAGATTTAAAATAATCCAATATACTACTTCCTAGTGATATCTTTTGATATTTTTCATTAACCTTCTTACTACACTGACTACATGTACAAATTCAAACCAAGGAAAAACCATGAAATACATCAATCTTTCGAATGTTGATGTGAAAGGATCCTTTTAGGGGAACCCATCCTTTGATTCCATTCTCGGTTCTTTCTCCATGCCTAACATTAAATGTATACTCAATGGAGTGGTAACCAGTTTCACATCACCCATTCCAAAAAACAATTCACCTTCATATAGATGTAGTCAAACTTAGTCAGGAATAAAGTTATAGAACATAATTCCTTCAATATCCACATCCCCAAAACCTATTTTGTTAGAAAAAGATACGTCATCTTGAAAATTCCTTATAATTCATCCTCTATATTTTCAAATGTTTTCTTTACCTGACCAAAAATGATCATGTCATCGTCATAGAGAATTAATATGATGAAACTACCATCATCGACCACCTTCCTATAATAATAATGATCTAAATTGCTCCAAATTAACAACAATTCATCCATAAAGGTGTTGAAATACTTTTTCTACTGTCGTAGTGCTTGTTTCAACACATAATGGCTTTGTTTCATCTTGAACACAAGATTCCAATTCCATTAGTGCATCAAACCATCTAGCTACTCCATGTAAATATCTTAATATTTTTCTCTATTAAGAAATAAAGTATTCACATCTAACTATTTTAAATGTATCCCTTCTATGGAAACCACATTTCATATCTTCTAAATAGTTGTTTCTTTATCAGTTTTAGAAAATATCTAAAAAAACCAATAACTATTCTTTATAGAAGACCTTTCATTATTAGACTCACCTTATACCACCCTTCTACCATACGATTCATCTTAACATTATAATCTCATTTACTCTGAATCAAACTTCTCTTAATAGGTTATTCTATTATCTCCCATGTTTTGAAAACATATATGGAATTCATTTCATCCCACACAGCTAAGTACCACAATATTGAGTTTTTTTAACTATGAGCCTCATCCATTATTTTATGTTCTTTGTCTTATATTAGAAATAACTAATTCAAGTCACTTATATATCTCTACACTTGGTGTCAAATCAGGTTAGACTACCGTAGTTGAATTTTTGGGTCATCTCCTTCCAGAACTATTCCTTTCAAAACATTCTTTTTCAATGCTCTTCCAAAAGCTTCCACAATGTCCATGAAATCTTGTAGGGTCATAGATAATCCATAAAAACCTGAATACCAGCCAACAAAAAATCCAGATAGTCTTTTGTTTTTTAAATTATTGGAAACATATATCTTTATGGAACATTCGGTACTTTTATACTTACGTTAAAACATTCCACAACAATTGACAATTCCTTGACCTCATAGAACATTTCTACGTGGTTTTTATATTTCCAAAAGATATCTTCATTAAATATATCCTTATTTATTCTGAAAACTATTCGAAAAATATTTTCCCAAATCCAATAATACCAATTCTACATCACCATACCTATCAAAGAAACACAAAATAGACTTATTTTTTAACTTACCAATTTAATTATCATCTATGTAGATATAGGTGATTGAATTAAAAAACAATCGATGATAAATTTCAATATCACTTTCAGAACAACATGTTTTCTGGATGTTCATGCCCAAACATAAAATAAAGAACAATGTTCACCATATAAGAAACAGAATTCATGCTCTCTTCCCAGAACTCCTTTGGGAAAACAATAAGAATCCCCATTATTCATTCCTATTATATAATGTCTTGTTCATATTCTTCATATATCTATTTTATTATGTATTAACTAGTATGATATTCTTAAACCATATTTATTTCCACTAGAAAAACATCAGACACTCCTTGCTTCAATATTCCCAATTGTTGTCAGACCTGAAACAATTTAGTTTGTACATGGTCAACTTTTCCACCATGGATCTTCAATGAATAGAGGTTTTTAATTCCTCATAATATTTCTTGATAATAACACCCATACATTCTATATTTCATCATATCTGAATGTAACATAAAACCATGTACCAATATGATGATAGAATAGAGTCCACCCTTGTATGTATGTGTGAATCATCTCCATCATCATGTCCTTTGGAGCCTTACATTCAATTTAGATTTCCACCATCCACTACATCCCAAGGATTCATTTTTCACATTTCTCATACTGCATGCATCCACTATTCAACATTATTTTAAGAACCAATATTTTCTTCCATTTCTCACTTAAGAAACCTATATGTTCATGATATAACATTATAATGTTACTTTTTTAATATTCATTGCACCTTCTCATTCTTCTTTTACACATAATGTATCATTTTCATTACATTAACCCCAAAAATAGAACACAGCTTGAATATCCATGCTCCACACATAAATCTAGTATAGAAACATGCATCATCTAATTATCCAAAAAAAATCATATTCTTCTTTATCCTTAGTATACACTGCACTCCTTTCAATTAAATCATGATTTGGATCACTATTCAGAGGAAAAAAACACAAGTGAGAATAATCTTGAGTGCTTTATCATCCATAAGATGTACCTTGATGCACCTTATGATTGTATAATTTATTATACTCCATATGTTTAATAAATAATGAAAAAGAATCTTTGTGGGTTATAATCCAAGACTTATGTTAACTAGTGACACTCAGTAAAAGAACACTCACATATTTTGAAATCATTTTTACAGATGCACTTCTAGAAGCATATCTATTGGAATTGGATCCTAAATTAATGCAATCATTCATCAAATGGTCTTTCATCCTACAATTCTAACACATAAGACAACATAACACATACCTGCTATGGATGTTTCTTTAATCTTACTTTTCTTTTCTTAAGACACTTCTATGTAATGGAATTCCACAAACCTTCCATACTATTGGTGTTTTAAGAATAATAATGGATCACTTTATAGTAAATTTATTCACTATAAATTAGTTTAATAGATTTATTAAACATTGGTTTTATATTTTATCTTGAGTTACTCACTAAGGTAACCATTGAATTCCATGATACCATTGAGCAATGAAAGTAATAGCAACACCCACTGAGGACCCAAAAAACCAACCTTCACTGATTCAGAATATAGTTTTATCATATTGAATCCATTAACATGATTGGATGGTATATTTCTATTTGATATTATAATACATAATAACTTCTATAATATAAACACTTAGTTTATTATGTTTGTTTTATATTGTGGTTCCATGGACCCACAATCCCAGTTCATGTTCTATAATCACATACTTTACAAAATGGCTTCAATACCAACTATAGATTTTCAAAAAAGATTCCAAAAATTTACATGACATAAAATTACTATTTCATTATCCACATCCACAAGACCTTTTAGGTTTATATTTAATTATAACTAATAAAACCTAAATTATAGAACTCATGTATTTCTCAACAAATGGATATTTTTTCCATTATAAAAAAAATATGTAATCCTTAATAAGTATTAAAAATACACCCTAATTTATACCCAAAACTATCATGTTAGACATATCATGTGTAATAATTTTATTCTTGACCAAGCTAAATGGAAACATAAAATGGGTGAGAAAAATTTCTTATTAAGGGAAACCATACAACTATGGCAATAATGTACTAAACATTGAATAAATATTTCGAAAGGAATGAGTAATCATCATATTTACATAACAAAATAAAACTAAGTGCATAATATACCCATGGATAAAATTGAATATTAAAAATATCAAATGGATAATTATAAATCGTTCCTTATTTATGAGACGAATAATTATGGATAGGTAATTCCATTCCATAATAAATTTATAATTTTATACATCATGATCTTAAAACAAAGGCCATGTATATTGAAAATATATTATACTATGTATGCATTCACAAAATATTGAATCATTTTTGTCTCATGACATATACCAATGCATATAGGGGATATATAATGTTGGGCCCCAACCATAATGTTTTAATGGTCATTTCATTCATCATATGAGATAGTGAGTAAAAAATACCTAATAAACGTTTCCAATAATCATTTTCATTGGATTAATGAAATAAAAAACATCAATACCTTTTCCCAAGTCAATAAAATGGATAATGTAATCATAAACTGTATTTGGAAATAAGGTCTATGGTTAAAAAATACATATTAAAACAACCTATATAATGAGTAAACAAATGTATCGATATACAAAATATGTCGATTTTCAATCATACCATAATAATTATATTGAATAGATTCCCATGTAAGCATCCGTATAGCACCTCAAAAATTTATGAATTATTGTTTTCACAAAATAATAAAAAATTCCTTGATATTTTATGTTATATGAAACACTAATTTATACTTTTTCTACACACAATATTGGTTTAGCTTGTGTTCCACACGACATTGAGTTTTAAAAAAACAATGATATACTATTAAAATTATTAGTCAGACACCACCATTATAAACTAGACATTAAACATATTAAGGTGTATATTATTTCCTAAATTTTAAATATCTTGTATAATGGTTTTATTTGAAAAAAACATTGAAAAAATATTTCATCATTTTCTCCTCAAATAATTATATGTTTCAAAAATACTATTTTCTCAAAAAAATTATTTTTTATTTTTTATTATTTTTATAATAAAATTAACTATTGAAACATTTAAAATGTAATTTCTTAAAAAAATTATATTTTAAATCATTATTCAAATACTATCATTGAGTGATTTTTTTGGGATATTTATGAAATGCTTCATTTTTTGATAATAGTGAAAAATACAAAACATTTGTTGGAAACAACCTTTTTATTTAATTTATTTAAAATGTTAAATTATATTTCAATTTTTATTTATCTTAACATTAGTTCAATTATATATATATATATATGATAATCCAATTTAGGTCATTTCAATCATTTTAATATTTTATATTATATTTTTTTATGTATCTTTGGTAATATTTTAAAATTATGTTTTACTATTTCTATGAATGGAAGTTTTAAAAATGGTGTAAATATTTGGATTCTTCTTAATTTATATTATCTAATAAGTTAAATTTAATTTAATTTTTAAAAAAATGAATACTAAAAATAGTAAAACTTACTTTCCATAAATAAGGTTAAAATGGGTTTAGTGGGGGTTAAAAGAAACATATAATGGATAAAATAAAAAAAACTAGTCCAAAAAACATTTAGTAAAAATATTTTGACATTATAAATTATATTTAATATAATGGTTCAATATTTGTGCCTTGTGACAAAAAAACAATGGCATAATTCTTTCTTTCCAAAAATTACAAGTGTCCCACTCACATCACTTATAAAATCCCACCCTTTTCCTCTCCTATTCACACCATAAAAACATTTTTTTTGTCCAAAAAATGAAACAATACCCTCCCAAATTTCTTCATATTAAACATTAATGATTTTTTTTATATAAATCTATTCCAGGAAGGCTTTTTGTTGAACTTCAAGGCTGATACCTTAAGAAGAGGGAATGTTCATTAAAGGGCATTTTGTTTTATTTAGTCTTCCACCTCCGTAAATTATAATTATAACATGATGATTTAATAACCTCATTATATTCTATATTATTATATATTTTTAAATTATTTAAATTACCTACAACCATATCCACTTACACTGAATGGGTACCAAAATCATCATTCTTGTGTACAGTGGTCTACCACCTATAAAACTGATGTCATTAATTTATCCATTACCACCTCTCAAGGTTGGATATAATATTATATTTATTGATTATATATGATATTTATAGTATTATTATGCTTAAATAATTATTATATCATACATACCTTTATTCATTTCATTTTTTGAGAATATTATAGTGTCGCTCGTGTGTTTGTCAGACTACTACATCGTGAAATGATGTGTTTCATTCACACTTTACATGGAGGCTAAAAATGATTGGTTTAATTAAAATATATTATATATATTACATTAAAAATTATTTTATGATAGTATATCATTAAAAATTCCTTCTCTCGATTCAATAAGTAGATGGATAAAAAATTCATGCATATGTACAACTTACTATCTACATGAAAAGTGTATTTCATTTTCTATCACTAAATTTTATGGATGAATATAAATACATAAATACATAACATAATATATATATATATATATCATAGTTAAACATAGAAATATGATTAAATATTGATCAATTTAATAGGACAATAAATATAAAATCAAAATATATATGAAAAACAATTTGGTTATTAACAAACACTTAAATTTAACCTAGAAATGTTAATAAAAGTAGAATAAAAGGTCCAAGTAAATTAATATATGGTTTGATATATATATATATATATAATATATAAAATAAACTTATATTTATTATACATATTATTTTAATGAATACAATAGTAATCGGGACATATGGTATGGGATTTCCATATTACTTTTTACATCCATGAGACATGCTATATTCACCAAATCAACATTTTTTTGTTGTATGTAATTAAAATGAATGTATTTATAATTCTTATAATTTAATTAATCTGAATTTTTAAACCCATTTTATGATTTCTCTTCATTGGGTTTCTGATTCAAAACATACCTATGCAATACAGGATTTTTGTCTCAATTTTCATTCTTTGAGATGTATGTCAGGTTATGAACATATATTCATTCACTAGAGGTATATAAATCCCTATTCATAGGTAATATCATGAATTTAGTTATCCTCATTATATTTTATGTTCCATTTTATGTTATTTCATTTTGGTTCTTATGATTAAATGTTACAAAAGAGGTAATGGTTATATATTATAATCTCATCATAAATCATGATTGTTTTTTATTATAAAATCATAGCATCCATATCTCAATTAAATCAATAATTATATTATAATATTGTTATTAATTATATTTACAAGTAATTTTACCATTTAGTCACTCATTAGTTTTTAATATAATTGATAAAAAAAATTAAAAAAATATGAGTTAATTTGTCTCTTCGGTCATAAATCTATTTTTATCCAAAACCATGTTTTCAATAAATTATTTCAAAAAATGGGTTATTATTTTACTATGATTTTTAATTTAAAATTTTACCCATTATTATTTATTTATAATAAAACTGAATTCTCATTTCGCTTTCCAAATAATTCACATTTTTATTTTACAAAAAAATTGAAAGAGATCTTTCTTTTAATGTGCACCACATGAACGAAATTTTCTATCATCATTACAATGATTTTTATTTTTGTATCCTTTATAATTTTTTAAGTTATTTTCAAATTAAATTATTTCATAAGGTTTATTGTTTTAAAAGTTTTTTATTAAAAGTGGTATATCTATTTACCCCATGAAAGTTTTAAATGATTTTATAGCATCCTTTATTATTTTTTAATGTTATTTTAAAAGATATGGATTTTAAAAATGTTTTACGTTTTATGAATGTGATTTAAAAGGAATAGTTATCTTCCTTAAGAAAAATTTTATTTATTATTTTAAATTCATTCTTACTGTAAGATGGCATACGTTTATGTTACATATGCTTTATTGGGGTTTTATTCTAAGGATTATTTTCTTATTATTTCTATAAATGGATTATGATTATGATGAAAATATTACTATGAAACCCATTTCTGTTCCATGTGATATACCATATTCTTATGAAACTGTATCCTTTTAATGGGTTAGGCTATGATTTAATAATGAAATGATTATGAAGCTTATAACATTTCCATATGTTATGATATAAATAAATTATTATGAAAGCCAATATATTTCATTTGTAATGATATGTTGAATTTTTCTGATCTTATGAATCATATAAATATATTTTTCATTTTGACATTGGTGGGACCTATATCTCCCTACAATTCACTGGTTAATGATTAATATTATATAATTTTAAAGTGTATATGGGATGTTATACAAATCCTAATAGAGGATACGTGGTAGAAAATACCAAGACCAAAGTGGGTACATGAGTGGTTATCCCAATCCTAACATGTTATGATTATATGGGATGGCAGCCTTGACATAAGATTTAATACATGTATGTGTATGAAAAAAATTAATTTATTATGCAAATTCTATTCTATCATGGTATATGTTCATTGATTCCCTTATGATTCATGTCTTATAAACTACCAATATTTACGCCATGATTCATTAATATGATCTTTGATGTGAAGGGTGTGGTTTTCAAATGTTATTATAATGTTCTTATATACTTATGTTCTTGTAATTCTTACAACTCTCCATTGTTTATCCTTACCTAGAATTTGAGATCACGCTTTATTATGTTTCCTTTCCCCAAGTTATGAAGAAATATATTTCTTATTATATACCTAATAAGGTTTGTAGTTATAAAGATTATAGTTGGATATGAATAAGTTTACTTATAGATTAGTTTTTTTGTTTCCATGTATCCAATGACAAGAATTTATTATAGACTTAGTTCTGTGTTTGTGTAATGTAATGAATATTCATAAAAAATGATGTGATATATGTGTGTGATAATCATGGGTCACTATAGTTGGTATCAAAGGATAGGTTTAGTTAAGCATTGGAAAATATGATGATAAAAACATAATGATATCCCTATATAGATGTATATGGATAAGTATAAGGATGATTCAAATATAAGAAAATGTCTTGGAATTTTGGTAAAAGATTGAGTGAGTAGTTTCTATAAAATTACATGAATATATAGATATTAAAGTGAATGTGGCTCTAGAATATAGGTACCTGGGTGTATAAACATTAAAAATGGAGCTTTTATATAACATTGAGGATCATCAAGTGCATGAAAATTAGCCTTACTTAACTTCTAGTTTGACACTTCTTGGAAAATCACATTGAAAATTAAAAAACTATTTAAAAACAATATTTAAGTATTTGGATAGTTGATGACTATAGTTGAACTTGTATATACTAAGGTGATATAGATTAAATAAGGTGTAATAATTTAGAAATCATAAATGTTATTTTTTATGATTATGTGGTTCCTATCCATGATTATTAATTCATACACTATAATTTCTGGTTTTAACAATGGCTAGATAATGATAAAACCTTGTTATTGATAACTGCTGATGACAATGAAATGGGTTTCCTCCAATTATTCCCATCATTATGAGTCCTTGAATAAAATATCCCATTGATATGATTACATAAATTTCTCAAGATATGAATCATGATAAAATTATAAACTAACCAAAGAGGGAAAAAATTATATTAACTCCATCATGAGGAAACATCCACCTTCTTTCAATGAATCTTATGATCTACTAGTTACTATGTAATGGATCAGAACCAATAAAACGATAATATGCATTCTCTATAGATTAGAACATGAATATTTCATTTTGGATATCAACCATCTGAAGGGTGATGTGGATCAATGGTGGAATCATATCAATAATAAAAGAAAATAGGATAAATTTGAAACCTTGGATTGGTATGTGTTCAAGAACATATGTTTTATTAAGTACTTTCCTCATATTATTTTTATAAAGATAAAGAAGGAGTTCCTTGTGCTAAATAAAAATGACGATGAATCTTTTTATACATATGTAAAAAAATTTACATGATTTATTAGGTAATATTATGGTATTATCCTTTTATAGTAACTATCATGACCCCCAAAATCCTTAAACATTATAATCATAGTAATCCACAAAAATGGAAAACATTGTTAAAATAATACGATAATGAAAAAAATCCAAAATTGTCAAATTTTTTATATGATAGTATTTTGACACGTTATAATCTTATTTTTTTAATTATATTATATTGGATCTATTTTATATAAAAAATAATTTATATCAATTAAATACTTTAAGAAATTCCAAAGGTTCTCTTCCCCTCACATATAATAGGGAACCTCCTCTCCCCTTTTCTTCATACATAAATACAATTTAGTTAAAAAATACCTTCTAAATTAATTTTCGTACATTATTAACCAAATAATAGAGGCATTGGTTTTATTATAAATCTAATCTATAAATTATTTCAGTATATTCCAAAAGAAGATGTCTGAAGAAAAGTATAATTCTTAACCATGCATTTTTGTTTTATTTCAACATAAAACTCTATAAAATATTATTCAACCAATAAAATATAATATAAAAAGTATCATCCATATAATTATAATTTATTATCTTCATGGAATAATCTATATCCTTCTCCACTTCTATCAAATGGAAAACGTAACAATTATTCATGTGTGCGGTGGACTACCGCATAATGAACTGGTGTAATTAATTTTCCATAACCACCTCTCACAAATATTTATGATGATTAATTTAATGTATATATATAATATTCATAAAGTATTTATCATTGTTAAAAATTAATATTTCATATAATTCCATACCACACCATCCATAAAAAACAAAAAAAATGTAATTTGTGCGCTTGTGTGGACTACAGCCTCCACAAAGCAATGAGATTCATTTTCTATTAGAACATCACATAAATGATATATATATATATATATTACAATTTTATTGAAATAAATAATATTTTATTTATGATATAATGATCATTTTGGAAATATAAAACATTTCTTGACTTCCATCCATCAATATCTTTGAAATTTGAAAGGTTACTCATGCATACATACAACATACTGTCTCCATGACTATAAAATATATCATTTTTAATAACCATAATCCATGTTTGGATTTAAATATAACATTTATTTATAAATATAATAATTATTTCCTGATTATTATTCTAGATATTATGGAACAATAACCGTTTTTACAAAATTCAAACTATTGAGGACATTAAGGACATATGAACTTAACATCATCAAAACGTCCAAATTGAACTTAATGTAATATGTTATTAAAAAATTCATGGTATTAATTAAAATAATCAGAATATGAAACTTAAAAATATTATTATTTAATTAAATAATTTAAATAATATTATTATTGATGAATATAAAAAATGTGTGTGACGATTCAGACCCAAGGTAATGGATTTGGTCTCAATTTCCTTTCATTGAGGAGTATATTGAAATTTTTCACCTAATATCTTTTATATGGTTTATATACTTTTATTTTAAATTTTTTATCATGAATCCATTATAATTTAGGGTATTATAATTTAAAAAACAAATTATTTCATCAAAGGGGATTTTAAATGGGTCATACAATGTGGTAATGGGTTTTATAACTCAATTTCATTCCATTATATTATATCAATTATTCATTATATTTGAAATTCAATGATTATGTATAAATTACATAAGATCCTCTTATATTATATTTCCACTTTTTTTTGTACATAATTTTTTTAAACATAATATCTTTATTGATTAATTATCAATTCCACATTATGATCACTAGAAGGATCTTCATCTCAAATTTTTTTCATTGAATCATATTTTCATACCATGTGACTAATATATTTTATATGTACTATGTATTTACATTTTACTTGTTATATCATGCATTTTTCATACATTTGGTTATTTTATGTTTCATTCAAAATTATCTTAATCTGTGTGGATTTTATATGAAATTCAACTAGTGGTATGTGATTCCTAACTCCAATTTCATTTTTGGGGTTATAATGATACTTCATTGAATATATCATTAAATTATTATGTGTCATTTGAACTCAGATAGTATTATTGTTTATCCAAACTTCACAGTTTGGATTCTAATTTATTAAACATTTTCACTTCATCGATTAATATTCACTTCAATGGTATAATATTGTTAACTGTTCTTCATCTCATTTTTTTCCTTTCAGACATATTTGATGTTATGAACATATTTATATGTATAGTAGATATATATTGATCAATTGATATGTTATACCCTGAATCTCCTTTTTTCATGATATTTAAAATTTCATATGATTTTATTCAATCATTGGGCTTATGATTCAAAAGTTACCAAAGGGGGGGGAGTTTATTTCACAATTGAATCATAATTCAGGATTTTATATATTTAGGTCTCCATTGAAAGGGGGATATTTGATAATTATACATTAAACGCAGTATATTTTCTTTATACTTGGTTATTTCTTGAAATTAAAAATTTTCCCTTTCATTTTCCTCTCATAAAGTAATCATGAAACTAGGATAATATGTTTATGGAATATCGAAACTGTTTTTTATACTTGATCAAGAATATTTTTATTACCTGTTCTCATTCATAATAATATTTTTTAAGGAATATTTTTAATTTTCTCGAATTATTTTTTAAATAAAATTTTGCCGATATTTTTAATTGTTAATTTTTTGGAAAAGAAATATCTATGTCATTTTTTAAAAAACATAATTGTTTACTTTTTTAAAAAAATATTATATGAATATTTATTTTAATGTACATGATAAGAATATAATTTCTCAGAGTAATGACCACTCAATGATTTAATGATTTTTTTATTCGTAATTTTAATTTCTTAGTTATATTTTTCCTAATATTCTGGATAATTTTATCTTTTCGAAATATCAATTTTAAAGTGAAAGGTGGGTTTTTCTCAAGATTGTTTTAATTATTTTATCATGGTAAATGTATACATAAATAAAATGAAATATTTATCTTAAATGTTCTCCACTCGGTATATATTGTAATTATATCATAATTATTATTTCTCTATATTATATATGATAAGTTTTCCCAGGGACTGTATTAACAGTCACATTCATTATGAACTATTTAGTCGTTCACTTTATCCTAAAATAATAACTTTCTAGTGATAATTATAATCTATATTTATTTTAAATACAAATTTTTTTGTTTCATATATATGATTTTTAATTAAACCTTATACCATTTTTACCTATAGTATTTTACTAGGTAATTTATTTGTTTGACTAGGGAAATCATGATAATTTTTAAATGTTTACTCAATACAGATTTTTGTTGATAAGTAATAATGTTCATAAAATGGATTGATCATTCAATATAAGAGTAATACATTGGATGTGCAGTGGTAGGTGGTTATTGGAATTATATTGGAAGTTTATGATTCAAAATTTTTCATAAGATAAATCAGTTAGGTATCATTAATTTTATTTTTTTTGTATACCTACAAATTTATTATATTGTATTAGATAAAGGCTTTAAGGATATAGATATATTGATTAATTAGATCAAAAATTCCAATATTAACCATTTCCTTCTTTGAGAATTTGGTTATTATTATTCATGATATTTTCTCATTGATATTATACATGGATGCATTTTTTCTCAACATATTCATTAAATGTAATTTTTTTAGTTCTTTACCTTATCATATTGATTATTACATAATTACTCATAGTAGATCCCATTGTACATAACACTTTATGAGCATCTAATCACACCCTTATTTTTTTCCTTTCCCCAGGATGTGAATAAGGAATATTTGAATAAGTACAAGGATAAAAATAATTTATTTACACTGTGTTTTTAATTTTATTTTTCAAATGTAATGTGATAATAAATAATTTATCAAGATCATGAATAATACTAAACTATTTTTTACTTTATTATATTATCATTTGTATCTTATTCCAATTAAATAAATTAACATGTATATCTAGGATAATAGTGTCCACGTCATTACCGTATTATCTTACATATCCTGAAATATGATCATCAGTCTTACCTATATTTTTTTAAATAGTTGGAACCAGAAAATATTTTTTATTGTTTTATTTTCATGTTAAATCATGTTTTTTCCATAATGAATTCAATTTCATTGTTACTGAAGAAATATGAGAATAAATCAATGAATATTGAAAATATTTGTTTTTCCAAAAGAGGAATAATAAGTATTGAAGAATTGTTCCATGAAACCTAGGAATTTATCATCTATTTTAATTACATTAGAAATATATTACTAACATTATGTTGATAACTAAATAATAAATATAGAATGTATGAAGATCATAGGGATAATTCAATAGAATACGTAAATCCAGAAGAATAATTGAAATTACATTACAATTTTAAAATAAACTACAGACCAAGAAAATATCACAAGGACAGATCCCATGCACATGTTAATGTCTGTTATGTCTATTTATATTATATATCCTTCATTATTGGAGGGAGTTCAACCTATACTTCATCATTTATATTTTTTCTTTCATTTATTTTCCATGTGCTAGAATTCTTGCACTTTCTTACTTCACCTTTCACTATTGTAATTCCATGATAGAGGGGTATAAACTATTAGTGATTAAGGACTATAATCATATCTAAATATGATGATCAAACATTTTAATCCAGTAAATAAATCTCTATTCTATTAACTGACTTTAGTTTTTAGTGGTAGAGTAGTATTTTAAATATGATTGTGATTGATTTATTTCACATGTTCATTGTTCGATGATGGGGTAGATATATCTAAATGATACCTACACATTGTCTAGTTTATAAATAATTAAATAGGATAGAATAAGGGGTGAATATCTAGTGATTATAGAGATATTCATGGAATAAGTACATTAACTTCTCATCCTTTAGGAACTAAAAAAATTATTGGGTATAGAACAAGTAATTTAATGTTTGTTTATTACTTTGTGTCTTTGATTCATTTTTACATGTATAGGAAGAAAGAATGGTCAAGTAGTGATAGATTCTAGATTATTAAATATAGTAAAAATTTACATTGGATGATTGATGAAATTATTATGAATTATTTCATTGATTAATTAATAAAATATTAGAGGAAATAGATTTAAAACTATGATTTTAATATAATTGTAAATACAATATTGAATCCATCATATTTCATTATGTTTATTTTATTTATTTTTTTATACATTCATTAAATTTCATTAAAAAATAAAAACATAAAAATAACCCCCATTTTTCTAAATAAATAAGGAATATTTTTTTCTACTCCCTTTTTGTAGAGATAACCCAATGATTCTAATTTAATACACAATTATATTTGGGTTAAAAATAACTATTTTCACTACATAATGATATGTGAGTCTAACATATAGTGTTATTGTAGGGAGTTATTTCAAAATTTAGTATCTTTCATTTATATGACTATATTTCATAATAAAAAAATTTCCCCTATTGATACCATGATTGAGATGGCCATAAAAACAAACTTTGTAAATTTAAATTTGTAAATTTCTTTTTAGTAAATTTCCTTGAGATACTATGTAAAACATTATGTGTTAACTTTGAGCCTTCCACCATGGAGGACATACTCAATACACTTTAAGCGACCTTTTTCCACCTAACATCATTATTTAGACACATAAAATTTACATTCACACACTGATAACTATCTTTTAATAGAAAGACATGTTTAGTACATTTGTTACATCTATTTCATGGCTTATATGGTGAGTACCATATTAACCATGTCAAGGATTTCACTATTATAGTATCAGGAAACCATAGTCCACATGACTACTACCTGGACCATTTGTGCTCTATGTGACTTGATACACACCTCCATGTATTCCGAAGGATTTCAACTAGAGTCTAGGGTATATTGAGTGATAATGGGAAGACTATAAACTTTTGTGATAATAAAAATAATCCATTAATGTATAAGATTAGGTCCAACATACCAATGCACAAAAATTTCAAAAAATTTAATATTGTGAATATAGAAAAAGATAAAAATAGGAGTACACATCACCCGTAACATTTTAATAATTATGATTCAGAATTAATAATTAAGAGAGATTAACCAAAAATAGATTCCATCTTCCATATCATTATTGGGTCAGGCATCTACAAGAATATTTTCATCAGTTATGTATTTCATAGAACAATTTAAATCCTCTTCAAATATTGAAGAAAATCAATCTAATCCTTTAAGAGAAGTGATGGGACCCTAGTGAACCTACTTCTCAAAATATTAACCATGGACATTGATACACTTTCAGTTAGAAACTGCGGAACCTTTATCCCAACACCAAGGAAACACTCACAACATGTGCAATATCCTATATCTAGCCATGAACCATCTAAAAATCCCTATGCACAAGGTTTTATATGTGGAATTTTTTATCTTTCATTTGATATGAAACGTAATTTTTTCACACATTATGACGGTCCCATGAAGGGTGTGAGTATGAAATTAGTAGGTTACCACCAACAGTTTACCTAACTAAAATACATAAATATACTACTGTTTGTGAACATGAACTAGAAATCCATCAATAATTAATTTCAACACATAATCCAATCATTATAATCTTGTTATAGTGGATCTTTACCTATTTTGACTAGATACAGAGTGGAATGATACATCTATAGTATGTCAAACAAGAAGAACCCTCCACTATCTAGTAAAATCAATGTCACTTGGGATGTACATCCTGTATAACTAACATGACCATCACAGTTCTTCCATTATGCCCCACTCACATGCCTAAAATTCAATCCATAACTATGTCCCAATATATCCCACAACATTGAAAGTAAAATACATCCATCTAGTGGTCTCTCTCACCCCAAACAATGGCCTTTACAATGTGGACATTTTGTATATGGGTGCTCAACACAATCCACCTATGTCACTTAATATTTGGAATTTTGAAAGCCTAATGAGAGGACCAAACCGCCTAATGGAAAATTCTATGTTTGTTTAAATACCCCAATGCTACCCGACTATCCAATTGAATGGTAATAACCAACATCATATTCCACACTTGCATCAAACTTAAATTACTACCCAAAAAAATGGTCAACACCATCTTCATCAAAACAAAACAACCTAAAAAACATCACATCTCAAAAAAACCAATCCTTAACATAAAAACTCATTCCTTAAAACATATAAAATCATCCAAATAGCCCCTACTATGAAAAACCCACAATTTCAAACAAGAAACAACCCAATGATTTCTCTTTAGTTCAAATAATACCCCATGTAGTTCCGTTCTTTGTCTCATAACAATGACCAAACTCAAACTTATTTATTAATTTACCCATAACCCATGTATAAAAAATAGTTAGGGACCACATAGTTTATGTTTTTAGGACCCCACCTATTAAGAACCTCAAGTTTGTTTTACCATTATTGAAATATTTAGAAAAATATGACAATAGCCTTCAATTTATTTATATTTTGGTGATGTGTGTAGAAATATTGGGAAATTAAAACAGTAGTTGCATTTGGAGTTTCAACCACACCCATATCAACCTTCTACATTTCAAATCATTCTATTTTGATAAGAAAAAAATATGTTATCACATGTAGAAGAATAGTGGGTCGAGAGACCTAATTGGATGATTTTCCTCAAATATAGGTCATAAATCACCACTAAAAATCCATTGAATAATAATTAGAAATTATTAGTTTATTATATTGAGGGTTCTAGAAATACTATTAATTTTAGTGATTTTTTGGAATACTATTGTATAATTTATAGTTTATTATTTCTTTCATTTATAATAAATTTGCTAAAGTATTATATTCATTAATTCATACTAAAGCAAATTATTACTCTCTAGAATTTATACTAATTGATGTTATAATTAATTTGGTCATATTCAGTGAATTCATAATATAAATAATGATTCCAAGAAAAAATATTACTAAACATTATCATAATAAAATAATTCATAATTAATGTTGTCATACTATGAATAGTGATTCTTGGAAAATACATATAAAATGATGTCATTCTATGAAAATTGATTGAATTGAAATTTATTAATAAAAGACATCATAATAAACCCATCAATGTCTTACTAAATCAATAACTCATAATATCCTAACATAGCCAAATTTTTTAAAATTTATTTCAGGTCTCACCCCCCCTCCCACCCCCACCCCCATGTACTCTAATCACTCAATTTTATGACATACAATCTTATCTAAACCCTGAAATAAAAATAAATTCAAGATATAATTCCTAAAAAATGTTTTAAAAACAAATCCTTCCATCTTGGTTCAACTCTTATGGCTCGATCCATGGTCTACATCAACAATTCAAACACATCTAAGAAGATAGAATTCACACTATCGATCCAATACTTCATGATAATCACTATTTCAAATACATGAGACTTTACAACCTCCCCACTATAAAATATATCACACCTAAGCTATCAAAAACCACAGATTAACTTTGTTAGACAGATCAAACACATCCATTCCTTCTATTCCACTTCACACCATTGAAATCTGGTCTCACCATAACCAATTTAACTGACATAATGATGGTATCCTACACATCTATTCCATACACACCAGTTATCCACACATATCCAAGTATTATTTTCCATCACCACACTTCATCAACATGATAACAGTATCTTATCATGAATTATACCAGATTCCAATTTGATACATGATGGAATCAAATAAAACATATATCTTATATGAACATCTTTCAAACCTACCGATAAAAAACATTATCAATATACTCATAGTATAAATCTATCTATATATGACTCTCCATATACCTCTGAGTATGTCAGCTTGATCATATAAAACTAACCCAATTCATGGCTACCCGGTACCTATACTCCTTATAGAGTTGTACACACTAACAATAATGCCCCTATTATTGTTTGTCTTCGACAGTGTCTCATCCCACACATCCAGTTTTACCACAACTTCTATATAATAACCCTAATCAAAGTCATTCCTCAAATGTATGATTCTAACTTTGTCTATGACTCCCAAATGTTTTTGAGGCCCGTGAAAAAAGCCTCTCCAATGGCCCCATTTGGTTACACAATTGATACTCATTCCATAAATGATCATACTATGATCAGACATGTATATTCCTCCCACAAATGATTCATTTCATTTACTACCTTTTCTGTAGTGGAATCATCACACCCTAACTCTGACTTCCTTATTAGTTATCCTCATGAGCCTAATTCTGGATACCTAGAGATCCACTACCTAGAACACATGACATCACTATCTGAATTGGAGTACTATACTAAACTAGGTTCATCTCTAATATTTTTTTACCACTTACAAGTATTCAGTTAATATGTAGATATGTATCCACACTCAGGTATCAAAATAGTTTACAGAATGTGATCTCAAATTATTCCAATGTTGATGCATAACATATAAAATATGTGAACCTCCCATTATAATCCATAACCAAATTATCACATTAAAATTGATTCTGTTGATAACTTTTATTCCTACACCTAGTGCATTAATACCCATGTAAATAATGATATAATTATCTCATCTTCTTGAGCTCCATGATTAATAACATATATTTCTCATATTAATCTTACCTTATGATTCTCATATATCAAATACCAAACTAATCAAGACTATCTATAGGAAATATATTACATGGTACCAATACACTAACTATTTATATTTAAAAATAAAATATTCATGATTTCCCAAATAGGGAAATTTGTAATTAGAAGTGAAAATCAAAACCCTTTACACTCCTTACAAAAAAAACCCCCATATTATCTAGCCTTACGGAGCTACCCACCAATGTCAGGGCCAGACGCCACACATTATGCACATTCCAACTCACATATATGGGTTGGAGGAGTTTAATTACATCAAGAATATATAAAGGAAAACATATTATATGTTGTTGCTAATGCTTTAAATAAGAAACACTATTTTCCATAATAAAACCTCCACATTTCCTAGGTTAGCTTAGTAGAATTACACTATGATACTATTTAGGTAAATAAAGTTTGACATGTTTTTTAAACATTAAATGACTACATCCTTCATTTTTTATTTTTCAAAAACAATTATAACATGAAACACAAATATTTAATGTGATCCCTACATGACTATTATAATTCATGTGTAAGACCTCTTTCCTCTTGGGGGCATGAAATGAAATAGTAATCAATAATATTAAATATTAAAAAAAATTAATCAATTATAAGAATTAAAAATAATACAAAAATATCATTTCCTAGGTAACATAGATTATGGCTCACGTAGCTTATCTATGGACACATAAAATGACATTCATTAAATATTTAGAACATTATTCAATCCTACTTTAATTACATTTGGATATAACTAAACATTATCTATACTTTTAATCCATCCTAATCAAGTAATACCTTGTAATAGCCAATATTTTATACATATTTTTAAAGATACTCTAATATGAGAACTAGTCAATGGGTATTGGTGGATGGGCATGACAATTTTGTTCTACTCAATATGCTATACCATTGGAGAAGTAGGACAAAATGTAAATTAGAGATTGATAAAGATCAAAATTTCATATATTATATCCTATAAATCAATTTCTTAATCCCATATATGTTTTATTTTATGGAAAGTTTTAACATTATATGTTTTTTATTAGTTATTTTAGATAAATTGATAATTTTTCATAATTATGGATTTTTAATGTTATTTATTTACATTCATATTTTATCAATAACATTTTATGTATTTATATAAGTTATGAAATAATTTTTTGGCTTTATTTTTTATTTGGATATATAAAAATATAGACTTGGAGATGAATCCAATTGTTTGATATGAAAATGGTGCATTCAAATTAGTCCTTGTAATTTGTGTCCAAATCTAGAGACATACACATGTAGGCCCATATCCCCAAAACATCCAAAACAATTGATCTAAAATTTCATACGAGAAAAATAAAAAATTTATAAAATTTTTCTATAATGGTATTCATGTTTTATTTTACATAATTCATCTCCATAAATTCATAGTAACTTGGTGCATGGGAATAAGAATATCCATCCTAGCAATAAAAGTTTTCTAATGTAAACTTATTGTATTTTTTGTTATACTTATCAAAAGAAATTAATATGTTGTGTTTGAATGATGAAAACGTAGTTGAATTTTATTGTGATGAAATCATTTCCAAACATTTCCATTTTATTTTGTATACCATTCACTTAATTTTATTGTTAAACTATCAAAGCCAAAATTTTCATCTTTTTCCTATAAAAATGTATCCCAACATCCATTTAAATATGTTATCAATTTTTCTATATAATTTTATGGGATATGATTCAGAGTTACTCTACTATGTTATAAATATATTTTTTTTAGTTCCATTCCACTCTTCTAAATTTAATATTTTAAATTTTTTATTCTTCCATATTACCTCTATAATAACGATAGTTGTGAGTAACTAACACTATTATTTGCCTAGTGTGATGTTTTATTTATTTTTTTAAATTATTGTGTTAAAATATTCAATTAATATTTTATTTTTAAATTAGTTTAGTGGGTTTATATAGGGTTGGTGTGTTGATTTTCCATCATTTCATGATATTATCTATTTTTTATTCACTATTAAACATGAATTCTCTCATATCCATCTGGAATTCTGTTCCAATGATTGAGTTGGGTGTGTTTGAGGGTTCAAATGACCTATGATGGAGTTGTTTCTTGGAATGTGTCACATTCACTAGTTATGTGTGTTCATCATTTTTTGAATATTATAGGATGATAGATTTTATGTGCTAAAGATATATCTTAGGAATTATATGTTTCCCACTAAATGTAAGGGATTTTGGTTTATGTATGGTGGGATTAACATTAAAATAGAATTTAGACTATAATAATTTATAATAATGGAATCCAAGATTTCAACCACAGGACAACGTTATTTCTTGTTATTATTTTAGTTTATACCATCTTATTTTGTTATCATGCATTTTGTCTTTCTCAAAACCTGCTTCATTGAACTGGGAATAGTGACTGATTGATTGCAAAGGATCCTCAATAGATATGACCTAGGTCATCGTCGTGATACATATAGTAGAAATGGTTATTATTTTAAGAGAATGGGTGATTTTTTTATCGATTTGGAATTATTTTTGAGGACCCAAACAATCATTCACATACAATTTTTGTTTATAATTTTGTAAACAACATTATTTAATTTTATTAAAAACTAAAAATAGATAACTTTTTTGATAATGTATTCAATTTAAAATTAATTGGCATAAATTGAATACAATTAGGTACAATAAGAAGAAGAAATGAAAAATGAATGAAAATATCTATTATACAAAATTAAATAAGACATATAGAATTTAGAGAGGAAAATTTAATGAATAATTGAATTTTTTTCATGTAGATTAACTAGATAAACTTGTGTATGAATAGAAACCAATGTTTGAAGAAGTATCCTAAAAATATTTATGTTGATGAACTCAGGGATTTCATGCTGGAATTCATTGAATATTCATTCAACCTATCTTGACTATTTCTATAATATTTTTCTAGATAATATAAGTAATATAAAATATATGTGGGAGATCAAGATAATATTAATGATTATTGGATATATTGTATATAACTTGAAAATATAAGTGACTCTCTCATCCGTGATAATGAAAAATTATCACCTCTCAAGTTGTCTATTTTCATGGAAGAGGATGGTGAAGATTCACCTTCTGATACTGCGTTTCAAGTGATGTTTGTAGAATAGTTAAATTTTTAAGCTACTTTACTTGAAGGGTGATACTTTTATTTATAATATTATTTTCTATTATATAAAAATTTTTATGTTCAAAATCATTTGATTCGCAGTTATTTTTGATATAATAGGTAAAATTTATTAAACACTTCATGTGAAAGAAGAATTCATACATGTTGTGGTAGAAGAAGATGAGTTAGATGAGAGATTATCTGACTACCCCCACTATAACAAGTTGTATAACATATCTTGGAGGACACCATCGAATTCAATAGGGAGAACCCCTATATTTTTTTCACACGCATTTCACTTCATCTTAACCCCTTATTCAATTCTAGCATTTAGGTTGGGCGGTTCCCACTCATGGAATCCACTCATGGATTTTCGGATAAATAAATTGTTGTAGTTCATACCACAAAAACCTCAACAATAATTACATTAGGGATAAAGTGCTCAGAACATGGAGGTGCTGATTCTCATGCTGATTTTACGGCACTAAAGGATTCGGAGATTCCTAAGGTGTATGAGCCAGTGTCCCATGTGGCCCTTTTTAATAAGGATTCAAAGATGACTAATTTGAATAATCATTTATCACTATTAGATGAGGTAGGGATAAAAAATAAGGATATTAAAGGATGAAATACTGTCATTCCTAGGAGGAAACATAATAAGGGTGGGAGTAGACACTCTGATGAGGAGGAATCGAGTGACCACGATGGGGCCTCTAGAGACCAAGAGGGGGTCTCTCGAACAAATGAAGACTATGGACAAGAGGCATTGGTTTGATCCAGTTCAAGGAAAGGGAAACAAATAAACCTCATAACTAGAATCCTTTTACATCCCAAGGGTGAGAATAATTCAAAGCCGCAAAAAGATTATTCGAGCACTCCAGAGACTATAGTTACTAGATCAGCAAGCAAGGCCAAATGCAATGTCATAAAGGCTGTTCTAGGGGTTTCTTCTTTAATCAAAGAAGGGGTCTCTATTTCATGTAATACCCCTATGAGTACTACATCAAAGTTTGGTCTATCACCTACGCATGGAGCTGAGAATCATGAAAGTGGATTGGTGGATCCTTTAGTGATTAGGAAGAGGGACCCTTCGGCAATAGGAGGTGAGGAATCATAAGTTGCAGAAAACTCAAGGGACCTCATCATATCCTCTGAGAAAGTGATGATGGAGGGGGTTCTGATCATTCAGGCCTCAAAGGAGGACATAGATAGGATGAATGGAAGTCCAGTTCAAAGCACAAGATCCTCATCCCAGTTGGTGAGGACTAGTTTGGTGCATCAAAGAGACCCGAGATCAAATCCTGGTGGAGGCATATTTCTGGGCTACTGTAGTAGCACTGTAGCAGCACTATAGCAGCACTGTATCAGCACTATAGTAGCACTGTAGCAGATACTATAGTAGTACAATAGTAGGCAGTGTTCGGTACTGTAGCAGCTGGAACTATTCATCCATCTGGGCCTTCGGACCACTGATTTGGTCCTCGGGTCCTGCAAGGCATTTGGGCCACCCAAGGCCTTCAGGCCAGCTGATTCTCAAGGCCTTCGGGCCACCTTAAGGCATTAGGTCCACCCTGAGGCCTTCAAGCCACATGAATGCAAGCCCCAGACACACTACATAAAAGGAGCAGCCCCAGAAGAGGATTCAGAGCAGGTGCACTCACTCGAGCAAAGAAAAATAGATTTTTCAAAATGAGAGGGTATGGCTATGCCATCGATACCAGCATGTACTTTCACAGAAAGCCTACCCAGACGGTCATGCAATGGTGGAGAGCTAATATCAAGATGCAGATGCTGGGGAGGGGTAGTTTCTTGTAGTTATTCTAGTTGAATTCCCTAAGACCTTCGGGTCATGTAATCTCTTAAGCCTACAGGCCATTTAATATCTGATACTACGGGCCTTGTAAGGGTTCCCCCTCATACCTTGAAAGGGGTTTTATCAAAAATCAATAAAAATGAAGGCCTTAGGGCCATTAAAGAAGAAGACTAGTTCAAGTGGGTGTATTCACAAAGCAGGCTGCTTGGATCGACCAACAACAATAAATTTTGACCATAGGCTTCAATGAATGGAAGATTACAATGGAGGAGTTCTTACAAGTTTGGGACAAGTTGGACTCTCATTTTGAAGTGATCATTAGTGAAGAGTTGTGATAAAAGATAAATGATATGTCCTAAAATTGTACGGGGTAGTCACATACAATATTTTTAAGCTGATCTCCTATAATTTTATTTTCTACTGTTGTTCTTGATGTGTTGTTGACTTACTGGTTTCCCACTTTTTTCCATAAAAGATGGTCTTAACAAAAAATTATCTTGGAAGGGAGGGATAAAGTATTTTTACTACTTATATACGGGTTGTGAAAATATATCGCTCACTTTAGGGTCTAAACCAAACTTTATCCCTATTCATCCCCCTTTCTATTTCTTAATATTTATTTTATATTAAATAATTTATTTGGGTTTCTTCCAAATTTGTATTAGGTGTAAAGTCGATGTATCTAAGAGATTAACTCAATGATGCCATTAAAAAATAAATTAGTTAATCTCTCTCATTTTCATTATTTTATTTACCTCTAAATTAAATTCTACATAAAATTTTTCCTTATATGATTTGAACTAAAATGATGGAATTAGATGGAATATGTGTGGGGGGTTCCATTCTGTATTTTTGTTATTTTTGTTCCTCTGTTTTTTCATGTTTTTTATGAATTTTCTATAATTTTTAATTCTATTTTTCTAGTTTTTTTAGATCCTTGATCTTAAATCAGATACTTTGGAATATTCAAAAAAAATAATATTTTTAGAACATTTCATTATTTTTAATTTTTTTTGAATTAATTAATTTGTTAATATATACGTATTCCTAATTTCCAGTAATTTCATTTGATGATGTTTTATATTTTGTGAAATACATGTCCAATAATACTATCTAAATTAAAATTAATTCCCAACTAAAGCGGTTTTTAAAATCTTTTGACATTTTCTTTTTATTAATAGTTTTTATCAAACTGTGATGACCTTTTGTGTGATCCATACCTTTATATTTTTCTCTATTTCAAATATGTTATATTTTATGTAATGTTTCAAGTATGACATATGTTATATTATGAAATCTCTATTTTTACATTCAACTTTTATATTGGCCAACCTGTATATATGAATTTAATTATTCCCTTATTATCCTTTAAATTATTTTTTAGGCAGCAACAGTACAAATAATTTTTCACATTAAAAATGTTTATGTATGTTAAATGCTTAATTACTGTTGAACTAAAGTTTTCTTGAATAATTTCATGGAGCTAAATTACAGTTCCATTCATATTTATTATATAATTTTTTGTACAAAATTCATAATGGAAATACGGATGAGTTTCCCAGAATATCATCACAAATATGGGATGGGTGGTCACTTTTTTTTTAAGATCATGTTCCTATCATCCCCATAAAAAATTAAATCTACAATTACTATTCATTTATGGGATTCAAATATTCAAAAATAAGGTAATAGGGAAGAAATGTTATTTTTTAAATAATAAAAATTGGACTTCCCATGGAAGAAAAAATGATGTGTCTATAGGTGATTCATTTTCAAGATTAATCAGAAGCACAATGTTCTTGAGAAACAATAATTTGATGCATTTAAATAAAATTAAATCTTAACACACCTCATTCTACCTTAAATGTTTTTAAATTAAAAAACAACGTTATGTTTAGAACGACCCATGTCAAATTCATCATTAATGAAATATTTATTACTCTATGATGTGGGGATACTAGAATGATAACTAGCCTATGGAAATCAACCTTGTTCTTGAGAAGAAGAAAAAACTCCACATCAATAATCTTAAGAGAGATATAAATACATTTGTTGGAAGGAATGTATGAAATTCACATGAGTAATACGAAGATATTTTATATTTTTTTTATATATTGGGAGGAATTAAAAATTTTGGAACCATGTATAAGATATGATATTTTCCTTTCATGTGGTAATTGGATTGCGTTGTCATTAATACATTAGAAATTTTTTTTAACCTTAGTATATATGATTTTTAGGGGTTAAATGGTTATATTTGGGGGATTTTTGAACACCATAATTTCACATATTTTATTTTATAAATAATATTTTTAATCCCACTAATGTGTTTGTATGTTAAATTATAACAATTTTAGGTTTTAGTAGTAATTTGATCTTAATTTCATAATTGTACTTATTTTGGGTTTTTAACTAATTAATTAATTTGTTTATTTAGAATATAAAATTTTATAAATTTATATAAGCGGAAAAAACTAATTTTTCATTGGATTATATGTTTTTTGGATGCATTACATAAAATTGGACAATGATATGAATCATACTATTTGAGACCCAAATTTTTAATTCACATTGGGTCTCGAAATTAATGCCTAGATCAAAATACATTCAAAGATATTCCCACATCTTCCAAATGGATAATCCAATTTATCTAAAAATTCAGATTAAGTAATAATAAAATTGTGGAATATTTTATTAACTATTTCTAAACGTTATTCTTCTTAATTTATTCCCATAAATGCATTAGAACTCGGTGCAACGGAATATTAAGCGTCTTCCTATCCATAAATGTTCTCCAGATTTGATATCACATAACATCAGTTACACATTCCAAAAGAATCTCATATTTTGTTGGAGGATTAATAAGACAATATGTAATTACATTCAATAATAATCCATTATGAAATTAGTAAGTTTATTCAGGATACTATGATCCAAATATTAGAGGATTAATTTTAAAGCCCAGTTTTTTCACCGTTTTCTGATAAAAATTTGACTCCTATTTTATTTAATTGATTTAGAAAAATTTTAGTATATTTTATGGATATATTATTATATAATATCACACATAAATATATTTTTGTTTATTTTTATTCATTTCATTTTGTATATTTTTTGTTCTTCTATCACACATCTATAATACTCATGATAGTTTGTAAATAACCTTGGGATTTTCCTTGAGGGAGGTTTGTCAGTGTTATTGAAATCTTTTTCTTTAATCACAAATGTTTGTTATCAATTTTTAATAGGGTAATCGGAGTAATGATTTTTGGGTTTGTGATTTTCCATCATTTAAAGATATTATCCTCTAATTTATTTTATTCCCTACCATATATCAATTACCTACCTTTTCTTAGACATCCCCTTCATACAATTCATATGGGTGTGTTTGAGGGGTGGAAAAAATATGATAGAGCTAGGTCTTCGATGATTTCACACTCTCGATTGAGGTGTGTTTATCATTATTTACTAATGGAGGAGGAAATATTTGATTTGTTGAAGAGATCTCATAGGCATTAAATGTTTCAGACTCAAAGTTATAGATATTTTTTCATTTCTTATGATATAGTCTATAAAATATAATTTCAAATCTAATTATGGATAATGATGGAACCCAAGAAGTCAACCGATGGAAAACATATCTCTTATTAACATTTGTTTGGTTTTTATTGTCATGTTTTATTTTCACTCATTTCATCATTCTCAAATCCCTCTTCTTCAAATTATTAATAACGAGTTCTTGATTTCAAAGGAACTTCAAGAGAGATAAAATAGGTTATCCCATTAGCTACACATAGTAACAATAATAAATATTTTTGGATAATGCATGAAAATTTTCATCAATGAACTTTTCCAAGATCATTGGAAGGGGTGGAAAAAGAGTGGTTGTATAGTCTATAACCAAGAGAAGTTAATTACAAATATGCTCTAAAAATGATATTTATAAAAATATTCATCACTAGTTTATGAAGCACAACAAGAATGATAGAAATAAATTTTATTCAAAAATTATCAATAGATACACTACATGAGTATTAAGAGAGGATAAAAAATCATCATGAATGTTTCTCCCATAAATACATAAAAGATAACCACTTCTTTGTCTTTTATACCAAATCATGTTTAACAGGGATATGGATTTATTGGATGTATTCATTGAAGGATACAACATTTAAAACTAAAAATTAAAGAAAGGGAGTTGATTGAAAGGATATCCTTGAATTACAAATAGTTTTTTATAAGTGGTACTAGTAGTTGAGGGATATACGAGGTAAGATATTTTAACTCACCCCCTTGATAGATTATATGATAGAGGGACTAGACACTTTGGTTTGAAAAAATTATTTAAAGTAATATCATCAATAGAAATCCCCAAAAAAATTATTTTCCATGTGCTACTCTCCTACTCATTAAACCTACCTATGTGTTGATGTATAGGGAAGTAAGGGTTCTGAACATTCATACCAAAAACAATAATTTTGTTTGGCTTCCCAATGGTTAAGAGATAATTCCCATATTCAATATGTATTTCAGAATAAAAAAAACTAAACCCCCTTACCTTTAATAATACCTGCAAGAAAAATCCTACTAACAACCATTTAAACAACCTTATAACCAACCAACATATCTTCCACCATCATTAAAATAAAGGAATTCTTATAGGAAAGGACAAAATTTCCATAACATCTATTACATGATCAAAAGGGTTTAGAGGTTAGGGATTTTAGGAATTAATTGAATGAATTGATGAACAATCTTAGAAATATTGTATTGATATTGTTTAAAAATCATAGAAAATTACTATCCCAAATAGTCCCAAACCTCAATGGGAATGTGAATCTAGTGACCACTATAAGTGATAAGGAAATAAACTTAGTTTAGAAACAAGATTGTAAACAAATGAAATCCAATACTGAGGAAGACCAAGCATAACATGATGACAAGGAACTTGGGGAGAAGTCCTAAGAATAAAAAATAAATAAAGAGGAAGGGAAGTCTAGAAAGATAAAAAATATATAATAGAAACATTTTTAGAAAAAAATAATGTAATAAAAAATACCTAACATTAACCATCCCATCCAAAATGATCCAATCAAGGAAGATACATGAGGGAAAATTCAATGAGATATTTCAGAATCTTTTCAAAAAGTTAAAATAAACATTTCCATACCTATGTATCCCAAGGAAATCCCAAAATATGAAAATTTATTTAAAGGAATATTCATTAAAAATATAAAACATCTAGTGAATTATTGTGTAAATTTGGGAGGATGTTTTACGAATTTGATTACCCATAACTACCAACCTTTTTTCAAGATCTATGGTCTTTTTATATCACTTTAACTCTTTAAACAATGACAATTAATGATTCTTGGTGAGATCTTGGGGCCTTTATAAACATCAAGACTAATTTCCTTCACTTTTTTATAGATGGGAGAACAGAATCACATGAAAATAATTGTTCAATATGAAAACAATTACATTTTATTTCTAAAAGGAGATATGGATGTTGTGACCATAATAGTATAAATCTAATATTTCTAGAATACTTATATCTGATGTAAATAAAAGAAAAAAGGACCCCATTATAGTCACCATTCATTTTGGGATAACTCTTGTATGAGAAATATAATACTACCATTAATGTATATGAGGGAAACCCCACTATGGAGTTTGGTGAAATAATTGTCTATTTCAACATATGTAATTCAATGAAGTACATACTGAAGGATTATAAATTTCTTATAGTGTCACACACTAAGGAGACCAATCCTAGGGAAAAATTAGGTATAATGTAATAAATTTTAACCTTTTTTGAAAAAATGAATTTAATTTCTTCTGAAAGGTGATTAGTGAAAAAAATTTAAAACTATTTATAACATAGATGATGTAGAATCCTTCAAATTTTTTATGTATTTCAATATTTTTTTAAAATGAGGAAGTAGATATTTCATTTTGAATTTAGGAATTTCAAGATTTTGCTGTAAGGAATAAAAAACTCAATTCATAATAAAAAATATCCCCAAAACATAGAATTAAAACATTTATCCAATAATGTGATGTATGTTAAATTAATGGATGGGTAATGTTTTTATTAATTATTTCTAAAATTTTGGATCCAGACCAAAAAAAATGTTAATAGTTGATGTTCTGAAAAAACAAAGAGTCTAGGAGATATCTCTAGCATAAGTAGAAAAAATTTAATGTTCAAACTTATTCGTAATGAAAATTTTAAACCTATTATATAACCACAAAGAATACATAACCCTTCCAAGATACAGGTTGTAAAAATTAAGATAGTAAACTTTTTTGAAATTGATATAATCAAGCTCATATATGCTTCATAATGGGTCTGTCGCATTGACATTATTATTAAGAAAATTGGATGGGCCATAGTGAAAAATGAAAAAAAATGTATTGAACCCTATTAGAATTCAAAATAACTAGAGAGTGTACATATATTTCTAGGGAATATAACTAGATAACAAAAAAATGTCATTTACCTACTCCCATAATTGATCAAATTTTAGAAGGATTGCCATTAAGGACTCATTATTGTTTCTTAGATGAATTTTCAGCTTACATTCATGGGACCATTTTACAAGAGGATCAATAGAATACATCATTTAGGTGTCCGTATGGTGCCCTTTATTTTTGAATAAATTCATTTGGATTATGTAATTCACCAAAAAAATTCATATATGCATGGTATGTACTTCCTAAGATCATATTAACAAATTTTATGATATTTTTTATTGATGATTTTAATATATTTATAAATTTATTTTACCATAGATTGGGAATTATATGTAAATATTATAAAATATACATTGAAAAGAATATTGATATGAAATTTAAAAATTATTTTTAATTATTTGATGATTTAGAGTGTTGGGATATCTTATTTCAAAAATAAAAAATAAATATTGAATATTCCATAATTGATGTGATAAATGCATTACACTGTCCAACCTATGTAAATATTGTTCAATATTTTCTATAAAATGAATGATTTTATAAAAGGTTCATTAAAAAAATTTCATTATATTTCTCTTAAATTATCCAAATTACTGTTAATGGATTCTATGTTTAATTTTGATGAAAAATTCATGAAAACATTTTGATGAGTTTATGATTAGTATTACCAGACCATTGGTGTGGCAACCACCTAATTTAGAGAACCATATTGAACATATTTTTTATTCATCCAACCATGTTGGGAGATTAGGGTTGTATTAAAGAATTGCTAAAATATCTCATGTCATTTAGTATACTTTAATAACACTAGATTCTTCCCAAAACCATTTAAAACCATAGAAATAGATTTTTAGGCTACTATTAATTTTGTTAGATAATTCCTTACCATACATTCGTGGAAATAATGATAATATTTTTGGGAACACAGAACTATTAATTAGGTAATGAAATGGTTATAAGATAAACCAATGATATTTTGATAGATTTTACTATACAAATGATTTTATATAGAGATTAAGGATAAAAAGATTTTGTGAACCTGGTTGTTGGTCATCTAAGTAGGATTCCCCATACAGCTAAGGGAGAAATTTCATATAATAAAAAATTAAATGATTTCATTCCTTGATATAAGGTGAATTTTCATAATGAATAGTTACCCTAGTTTATATATATAGTTAAATGTTTGGTAATATCTCTTGTATTATATCACCTGAAATTATAGAAAATACATAGAATCAAATATGAATCAATGTTTTATAAATTGAATGATCTATATAATTGGAAATATATAATGGAAAAATGTTAGAGCGGCGTTTTCCTAAGACTGGGGAAAATTCAGTCGTTTAATTATGTTATACTCCAGCTTTCAAAAGCCACTTTGGAACTCAAATGAATAATGTGAATTTTTTTTAAAATATTTTATGTTTTGGAATACTATTTTTAACAATTCCCATTGATCTTGTAACATATATAAGAAATTTTAACTCCTTATAAACTTCTCAAAAGAAAATAGATCCAAAAAATATTCATAATAATTTGTGAAATATTTGATGCCTTTTCAAATTTAAACATCACACCCCTCATAATTGGTTTATGAAAAAGAAGAGGGGCTATAATCTTTGGGTGACATCCCCAATACAAAAAATGTTGGAAATAAATTCCAATTTCTTCAATAATGTTGGGGGATAATGTTTTCATTTAGAAGTTAATCAAAAAAGTAAACATACTACAATAAAAATCCAATACTTATAAATGATGCATGATTATAATCATAATAAATATATACATACCAAATATTTGAATCAAAAACACTATTAGAGTGCCAACAGGGAAATAAAAGAACCAAAAAACTATAACACATTACAAGACCCGGAAACACCCAAGAGATATAATCTCAAGAAACACCCAACCAAGATCAATTCTCCAAAACTACCTTCTAAACACATATTCATAAAACATATCCCTAGAGAAATATGATACCTTATATTTACTTATATCCTAATTGATGAAATCTGAAAATGTACCAATGTTAACAAACATGGGGTGAGTATAAACCAAGTATTATTTCAAAAATTAATTCACAACTAAATCAATTAGAACAAGAACTTGTTAACACAATATATATAATAGTTTAAAATGAGTAACATAGTCTATATCAAACTAGTATAATGTTCCAAGAAAAATAATAAGAACATCCATTAAAACAATTCTCAATGATCTGACATACCAATTTCTATGTCACTACACACACACCCATGAAATCAATGTGGCAGTTTCATACTCATGAGATGTATCTTGCTAATCCACTAATTCATTATGAGTTGGACAATATGCAGGTTCCCCAATGGAACATGGTCCTTGTTTGGGGTCACATCCAATAATGTCATCATTCCAACCATGTATCCCAATACCCATTCCAAACCATTCTATATTAAATATTTATTTATTAAAAACAATTCACCAAACATCTATGTGAAAAAAAATATTTTTAATTATGTATTTTAAAAATTTTAATTAAAGAGTCATAAAAAACCATTCAATTTTCCACTATATCAAAAAACATAACCAAAAATGGATTTCCATCTATGATTTCATAGTGATTTAAAAATATTGAAATTTTTTTTAAATAAAACTATTCCATTTTAATCTAGAATAATATATATTAGAGAGAATCCGCATTCCTCACAATAGTCGTTGAAAATGATGAATGAAACTAATATCTTCTAGATCTGACATGGGATCATCTTACCTTCATTCAGTCTAAACAAAACACATCATGATCTTTAATAAAGAATATAGATCTATCCAAGGTTGAGTACGTCTCATAATCCAATTGAGTAAAATTAGTCGATATAAGGAGAGAGAGGGAAGATATAGATTACTAGTGAATTTAGATATACAACACACTTTTATTTGATAAATTATTACTCTGTATTAATGTAAATTCCCAAGGTATACTTGGGAGGTAATGGAGTTTGTTACACTATAAGTATAGGGGAATACTATGTGTTTTAGGGAATTAAATCAGTTTAAAAATAATTTTTTATATTAATTATTTTCTTTCACTAAGTTATAGTGCATGGTTTAGAAAACCATATCCCAATAATGAATTTATATTTTCTTAAGTATATACCTCGCATAGTTGGATCACATAGTTATAAAACCTATGTGACAACAGTGGTTTTTCCTATGTTTCAATTTTTACAGTTTCCCCTATGATGTCACATGATTTTTCCAAATCGTGCACCAACTGTGCACCCTCCTGGTGGATCCCAAAAAAAGTTTCCATGTTTTCCTAGAGATAGTTCACAATATTTACTAATCGTTATAAAACCTTCCACCTCGAAAAACACTCCCAAATTACTACAATACTAGAAATAAATTTCCATAACATAACACAAATATTATATATGATCAAAGGAAATAAAATAACGGCCATGTAATTGACAATAGAGGTCTTATATTCTCCACGAAATTGTAATTTTCATCCCTATAAAGATGAAAATTAGTGTTTTCCTTCAACAATTCAGGCCATTGATTTAGCATTTCATTTCCATAATACTATGGTTCTTCTTTAATCCATCCATGTTTCCAAAACATCCGCACTATACTTATGATTTTCCTAATAAATAAATTTTCTTGCCTATACAAAATATACACTAGAAGACCAATAAATGTAGTATCCTATTTGTGATCAACATGGTCTCATTGAATCACATGGTTTAATCAGGTTGGAACTTCTTCAATTGGGATACATGAAATATGTTATCCATATAACTAAAATTTTGAAATACCCCCAAATGATAAATGACATCACCAATGGATTTAAATTTATAAAATGGTCTAATGTACCATTGAGAAAACATTAATTATTTCCAAAAATGATGATGCCCAATAATTGGGGATATTTTCAAGAAAACGTGATCACTCACCAAAAAATGGGAATGGACGATGAATTTGATCCTCATATGATTTTTCAAGACTATAAAATATGAAAATTTTCTTTCTGATCATCTGAATCTTCTCAGTTATTTCTTTCAAAAGTCATGGTTCAATTAGTAAAATCCCATAGTTTTTATCCATAAAATAGGAAAATAATAAGGGAAATTCCAGGCCCTGGCCAATCTATAATTTTTATTTTAATATTTTCTTGGGATTTAAAAGTTTTTATCGAGGTTCAGGTTGGATCCCGAACAAGAATTTTGAGTTTGTAAAAAAATGCGCATTTTTTGTGTTCATGTCGTTGAGTGCCTCGGTGGAGCCCATTTTGGAGACCCGCGTGGTTTCACCAAGGCAATGACATTGTCCGTCAGTATTCAAAAAAATTTAATGGAATAAATTTTGTATTTTATTTCATTATTTAAAATGGACATGGTTAATAATTGTAACTGTTATTATAGTTGTAATTAGAGTTATTATTATTATTATTATTATTATCATTATTATTATGATTATCATTATTATTATCACCATTATTATTATTTATTTACCTTTTTTATCTTATTTAATTGTATTATTTATCTATTTATTTATTTTTCTCTTTCTCTTCCTTCTTTCCTTCTTTATTTATTTTATTTTTGTTTTTTCTTCTTTGGGTTTGTCTTCCACACGGATTCTCCCCCCCCCACACATTTTTTTCTGGATCTGGTCCCCTTCACTCTTCAAACACCTCCACATACTTGTTGTTGCCCCATTTCTTTACTCCGCCTTGTGACCCCCCTTGCAACAGCCCATCTCCAGCCACTCCCCCCTGCCGGCATGCCTAGTCTCCAGTCCAAACCACCCTTCTGCCCAGGGTGTGCACAACTCTGGTCGAGCCTCCGTCAGGCTCATCCTCACCCCTCTACCTATCCTGCACCGTGCCACGTGCCCCGCATCATCCCGCCACACACCCTCCTTTAAATCCAGGTCCCTCACCAGCCTCGCGGCCGACTCCCCCTTGCATCCACACCCTCTGGCGAGCCCCTGCTTCGCACCCTCTATCTTTCCATCCCCCTCCGATGTGACGTGCACATTTTCCCAACCAGCGATCCTCCTTTATAGTGCATTTCACTACATTCCAACTATCTCTCAACCCCTATATCATCCCTCTATCATCGCGCGATGCATCGCAACCCCCCAGTTTCTTCGACCAGGTCCATCGTCAGCCGCACGAGCCTCTGCGCTGCCGTTGACGACATTGGTGACCTTTCCAGTGCACCGAGGCACCGCGCCCCACCATTCACATATTCATACGACCATGTTGTTCAAGCGTGTCTCTATTACAAGGTGACGTTTGTGCTGTTTCTTCGTTGTTTTGTTGTGAGTTTGTGTGTTTCTTTATTTTTGTGGGTGTTGTTGCACATCGGTGACATATTTTAGTGGTACGGTAGGCGACGTCGGCTTGTGCGTGCTTACACCCCTGTGCGAGGCGCAATGCGCCAACGTGTTCAAGCTGTGAGTTGAGGTAGGTACCCCAAGTCATTTAATATTAAATTTAGATTTTATTAATTTCTTGATGTTTTTATTAATTTTTATAAATAAGAAATAATAGAAAATAATTATTTTTTAAATGATTATTTGGTGTAAAAAGAGCTGTTTATTTTATACAAAACACTTGACATATTTTCTGGAAGAGAGGACGCACAATTTTGAACGAATACCTGTTTGGATTTTGAACATAATTCATGGAATTTAAAATGTATATTTGGTTTAAATGATAAATTATTTCTTCGGAATAATTGTTTTGGGTTTTCGTGAGAATTGATGATTTTATTTAAAGTTGGTGAAGGCCCGTTTGGCACTTTAATAAAATCAATTATATTGGAAAAAATCACATCTGGGTTACTCAGGGGTGATCCTTGGTGTGCGTTGATTGCGTGAGTTGTGTGTAATATTTGTTGATCGTGACTCATTGATTTTCATTATGGACGCACCCCTTTTTATTATATGTGTTGACATGGGAACCTAGCATAGTGAGTGAATCTTCTTAGAATGATTGTAGCACTAGTTTAGATTACGCACTGGATAGTGGCCCCATAACATGGAAATACTGAGTTATTGCTACTATGGGGATTGGGCCCCTCGTTTAGGCCATGTAGGGTTATGCCGGGTGTTAGGGCATTATGACGTCATCGATTTAGGGTATTCCTTTAGGATGAGTCACATGTATTGTATGTTATGGATTGTTCATGAGATCCTAGGTTCAACTCATGTTTCCTTTAGTGCTTATTTGTATGTGGCAGCGATTGATAGGTCTAGTTCAGTAGCTGGCCCGTGTGTGCCACTTTTCCCATTACCCTTAGCTTGTTGCGTGTTGTGTGGTTTTCCATTTTTACTAAAAAGTAATATTTGGGTCTCTAAATTGTTCTCAATAACGATTTTAAAAATTCAATGCACATGTTTCTTTCAAACATTAGACATTTTTTTAAAATTAAAAAGGGAAATGGATTGTTACTTGTTTTAGAAATTAAAGTGTGTGTGGAAACTAATATTTTTTATAATTTAGTTCACACCTGAAATCGTGAAATTCTTTATTTAATGGTAGTGCGTTGGGAATAGTTTTTTGGGCACGCCTACTATGTTTTAATTCTCACACCTATAGTGTTTTCCTATTTTTGGTTTTTCTGCAGGTTTTCCTCGAGCTCGCTCCCCGTGGGCGAGATGTTGTTGTGGACTGGTGAGTGACTCTCAGAGTCACAAGGAGTTTTTGTTGTGTTCAGGTTAGTTGGTTATTGTTGATCATTCTTTCATTTAGTGTTATTTCTTTACTTTGCGTTATTCTATGTTTCCGCTGTTTTATTTATTTTATTGGTAGAAATCATTCCCACTTTCTCTCTGTTGATGCCTTGGTGCTTTTCGCCAGCCCGGGAGGATCAAGAACACCTCTCGGGTCATGTCGCGGAACAGCTCGGGTGATTGGATCAGGGTCGACCTAGGTTGGTTTGTTACAGAATGGTATTAGAGCAGGCTGGCTCCTGAACGAACCTTGTTTTTCAGAGCACCCATTTTTATTTGGGGATTTCAGGGTAGAAGGAGTAGATTTTTCAAGACTCGAGGTATACAAATGAGAAGGACGTCATGAACCCTTGCTTGTTCGGATCCTCGGGATATAATGGGATGTTCGGGTTGTTGGTGTCTTTAGGTTCTTTTGAATTGTCTTATATTGGGAAATGAAATGGGAGCTGGGTAAGTGACTTCTGTGAGCTCGCATGGTATGGCAGTCCATGTGGAGATGGGGACATTACCCTACAGTGCTCTCGGTGAAGGTAGTTTGACTGGAATATGGCCGCCAAAAATATGGTTGAGTCACCCATCATCACTGGTTTCCCTCTATTGAATCATGTGGGTTTTCCTTATTTCTGAAAAAAAAATCACTGTGAAAAGTGTTATTTTGGTATTTTAAATGACATTGACCATGTTTGACCCATCTTCTGGTTTTCCTGTTCCTTAGTGATCGCCCCCACGAATGTTCAATGGAAGTCCAAGGTGCAACTTCAGGTGGTGCATATATAGAAAATCCTCCAGTTGATCGACACAAGGGCTACGTCCTCGAGATTCAGAAGTTGAACCCTCCCATCTTTTATGAGCAGTCAGATCCTCTTGAGGTAGAAGAGTGGTTATGGAAGATTGAGAGGAAGTTCAGTTTCATTGGGTTTCCTTAGTCGTTAAAGGTGAAGTTGGATACCTTTATGCTTGAGGGTCCATCATGGAAATGGTGGAAGTCGGTGTCTCAGAATAAACCTTGGAAGGATCTCACTTAGGAGTTCTTCAAGTCGTCTTTCATCCAACATTACTTCTCTGATGTGACAAAGGGGATGAAGATGATGGAGTTTTACGGTCTCCAGTAAGGTGTCGGATCGGTGTTGGAATTCCTTCGTGGTTTCCGGGACCTGGATTTGTATGAACATGGGTATATTGTAAATGATCCTATGAATGCACGGCATTTTGAGCTTGGATTACATCCCAAGTTGTAGTTGAAGGTGGTAGAGTTCAATGTGATCACTTTCCCTAATGTGGTGAGACATGCTTTCCTCAAGAGGCCTTCAGACCTTCAGTCATCTTCCTCACAGCACAATGCCTTGTTATGTCACTAGTGTGGCAATCAGTGGCACAAGAGGTTGATGTGCCCGAATTATCCAAAACCTTGCCGCACCTGTGGACGTTTGGGTCACTTACAGAAATTATGTTGAGGTGTTTCCACGAAGCGCGTCGAAGACATCCCTGGCTCGTCAAAGGTCTCCTCAACCCGTTAGTAGGATTAGTTCTTTGTTTGTGGATCAGTTTGAGGTTTTCTCTTTGTAGTGTTTCTTTTATGTATTAGTCGTCGCCTATACCATTTTGTTGTGTCTCTTTTCTTTCAGTTGTAAGAATGGTTGTGGATGAACATCTTTTAAAACTCTGTTCTAATGGATGCGTGTTTGATAAAATTATAGTTCATCTCTCATGTTTGGGAATTTCCAAAACCTGACTGCAAGGAAGGAGATGCTTCAATCATCTATGCTTCAGCCATAGACCTCGGAGTGAAGCTGGTGCATAGTCAGGTGAACCCCGATGGTGTAAAAAGACCTTTGTTTAATTTTCACCCTTACCGTGGTGTGGTTTGTGTTCTTCTAAGGGTGTGGTGCCATTAGAGTAGTGGTGGTAGTAGTTTCGATGTTCAATCAGTTGGGACCTCCCCCCCCCCCCTCTCATGGTGTGGGGGGGGGGGTGGACCATATGGAATGTTTTCATGTTTGGTTAATCTTGTTAGTCCTTATGGTGGGGGACCCATCGCGGATATCATTTAATTCAGTTGTTTTGTCTCCTATGGTGGGGAGTCCGTTCAGGCCTCCCTATGTCAGTATCAGAGTTCCTTTTCGGGATTCATTTTGGTGATGTACTAAATGTTAGTGTCTTGAGGATAAGTTTCATGTCGTGGGAGTTTGGTTTTAATGTGGATCGATCAACTGGAGGTGCTTACAATTTTGTGGTTGAGTGACACTTAAGTAATTTCTTCTTTAGTTTAAGTCTTGTTGTGGCTCCCCGGGAACGAGAAGCGTTATGTTGGGGAGAATTGTCATGCCCCGACCTATCTGTAATTTTTATTTTATTATTTTTGTGGGTTTAAATTCTTTTTGTCAAGGTTCATGTAGGATCCCGAACAATAATTTTGACTTTGTAAAAAAAATGCACGTTTTTGTGTTGACGTCACTGAGCGTCTGGGCGGAGAGTGTTTTAGAGACCCACTCGGTTTTGCCTAGACAACAACACTATCCGTTGGTCTTCGGAAAAATTTAAAGGAATAAATTCTGTATTTTATTGCGTTATTTAAAATGGACATGGTTAATAATTTAAACTTTTATTATTATTGTAATTAGAGTTATTATTATTATTATTATTATTATTATTATTATTATTATTATTATTATTATTATCATTATTATTATGATTATCATTATTATTTTTATTATCATTAATATTATTTATTTACCTTTTTTTTATCTGATTTCATTTCATTTTATTTATTTATTTATTTATTTATTTTTCTCCTACTCTTCATTCATTCATTCTTTCTTTCTTTTTTCTTCTTCTTTTTTCTTCTTTGTGTTTGCCTTCCACGCGGCTTCCCCCCCCCCCCCCCCACATTTTTTAGGATCTGGATCCCTTCACCCTTCCAGCACCACCGCCTACCCGCTGCTGCCCCGTTTCTCTACTCTTCCTGCCCCAAGAGCGCCCCTACTGCCTTCGGTTTGCACAAAACCTCCGCCTGCTGCCTTCGGTTATCACAGCGCCAGCCCGGTGGCCTGCTCCCTACTTTACATGGCCCAGCCTACGCACGCTGTGCCACCGATTTTCACTTCTGCACGACATCTCTCCTCTGACCGGCATAGCACCATAGCATTCCTTCTTCCCTTACGCAGCAACGCCGCCTGACCAGGCCCCTGAATGATGCTTCCTCTCCCAGCGCCGCACCTAGGCCTGCCTGCTCCGTTTTCCCCCGCACGCTGCTCCTGTTATGCCACCGGGTCCCAGCCACCCTCCGGATCTAGATTCCTACTCGCGCCCCCTTATTCTCCTCCCACACCAGCAGTAGCACTAGCCGCACCCTCTTGTCCTGCAGCAGCTGTGGCCCTGGATCCCCTCATCCGCTCGCCTTTTCCGCTGGTGCGCCCCTGCATAGCAGGCTATTTCCATCCAATTCACACTTCTTCTGACTGCGCACCAGCAGTAGCACCATCCCCAACTATCGTCCTCCCTTATCTTTCCTACAGCGACTCCACGCACCCACCTTCTACACTAGCGCATCAACTAGTAGTCAGCGCCCCTCCTTCAGGCACTCCTAGACGAGACCTAGTGCTCCCCTCCAGCCGCGCCTCCTGCAGGACCAACTCCCTCTTCTCTTCGTGCGGCGCGGACTGCTCCCAGTCATGCCCAGTCTGGTGACCCCCATGTAATAGCCCATCTCCAGCCGCTCACCCATGTCGAAGTGCCTAGTCTCTAGTCCAGGCCCCCCTTCTGACCGGGGTGCGCACAACTCTGTTTGAGCTTCGGTCCAGCTCATCCTCACCCCTTGTCCTACCCTGCACTGTGCCACACGCCCCGCCTCATCCCATCGCATGCCCTCCCTACTGTATTGGCCCCTCACTAGCCTCGCGGCCAACTCCTCCTTGCATCCGCAGCCTCGGACATGCCCCCGCTTCGCACCTGCTATGTGGACTACCCCCGCCAGTGTGACGTGCACATTTTCCCGGCCATCGATCTTCTTTTCTAGTGTGTCTCACTCCCTTATGACTGTCGCGAAACCCCTTTTCCATCCTTCAATCATAGGGCGACGCATTGCAACCCCCAGCTTCTTTGACCAGGTCTCTCGTCAGCAGTATGAGTCCTTGTTCTGCTGTTGACGACATTAGTGACCTTTCATGTGCACCGCAACACTGCGCCCTACCATTCACCCTTACATGCGACCCTACTGGTCAAGCACGGCTCCGCGACGAGGTGGCGTTTGTGCTGCTTCTTCATTTTTTATTGTGATTTTGTGATTTTGTTTATTTTATCAGGTGTTGCAACACATCAGCGATGTATTTTTTTTATACTGCAGGCTACGTCGGCTTGCGTGTGCTTACGCGCCTACACGAGGTGCGATGCACCAATCTTTTTGAGCTGTGAGTTGAGGTAGGTCCCCCACTGCATTTACTTTTAAATTTATATTTTATTAATTGCTTGATGTTTTTATAAGTTTTAATAAATAGAAAATAATTTAAGATAATTACTTTTGAAATTATTATTTGGTGTAAAAAGTGCTATTTTTTTTATACATAAATCTTGACATATTTTCTTGATGAGCGGACGCACAATAGTGAAAGAATTCCCATTTGTATTTTGAACATAATTCATGGAATTTAAAATGTAGTTTTAGTTTAAATGATAATTGATTTCTTCTGAATAAGTTTTTTGTGTTTTCTTAAGAACTAATGTTTTTCTTTAAAGTTGGTGAAGGCTTGTTTGGAACTTTAATAAAATAAATTATTTTGGAATACCTCACTTTTGGGTTACTCAGGGGTGATCCTTGGTGTGTGTTGATTTCATGAGTTGTGTGTGATATTTTTTGAACCTGACTGATTGATTTCCATTGTGGACACACCCCTTTTTATTGTATGTGTTGACATGGGAACCTGACATAGTGAGTGAATCTTCTGAGAATGATTGCTGCACTACTTTAGATTACACACTCGATACTGGCCCCATTGTAGTGGAATACTGAGTTATTACTACTATGGGGATTGGGCCCCTTCGTTAGTCCATGTAGGGATATACCAAGCGTTAGGGCGTTATGACGTCATCGAGTTAGGGGATGCCTTCATGATGAGTCACATGTATAATACGTTCTGTATTGTTCACGATCTCATAGGTTCAACCCATGTTTCCTTTAGGTTTTATTTTTATGTGGCGGACGATTGAGAGGTATAGTTCTGTAGCTGGCCTATGTGTGCCACTTTTCACATTGCCCTTAGTGTGTTGCATGTTTTGTGGTTTTCCCTTTTTACTAACAACTAAAATTTGGGTTTCTAAATGGTTCGAAAAAATGATTTTAAAAATGCAACGAACATCTTTCATTCAAACATTAAACTTTTTTTAAATTAAAATGGGCAATGGACTATTACTTTCTTTAGAAATGAAAGTGTGTGTGGAAACTAGTATTGTATATAATTTAGTTCAAACATGAAATTGGTAAATTCTTTATTTAAAGGTAGTGCATTGGGAATAGTTTTTTGGGAACGCCAACTGAGTTTTAATACTCACTCCTATAGTGTTTTTTTATGCAGGTTTGGATCGAGCTCGCTCACTGTGTGCGAGAGTTGGTTGTGGACTGGTGAGCGACTCTCGAAGTCGCGATGAGTTTTTGTCGTGGTCAGGTTAGTTGGTTGTTGTTGATCGTTCTTTCTTTTCATGTTATTTATTTACTTTTCATTATTCTACTTTTCCACTGTTTTATTTATTTTATTGGGTGAAATCGTTCCCACATGCTCTTTGTTGATTCCCTGGTGCTTGTCGCCATCCCGGGATGATCGGGAACGCCTCTCGGGTCATGTTGCGGACCGGATCGGGTGATCGGTTCAGGGTCGACCGAGGTTGTTTCGTGATAGGAAACTGTACAATGCTTCAAGATGATCCATATATATCGAGTCATGATATCATTTATTATATGAAAACTCATCTCATGGTTTATTTTACCAAGACGTCCCTCCAAAATCCATCATGCATGCCCTAATCATTTATTCCAATGTTTCGAAAATCCATTCAAATTTTATATCTATTTGGGAGAGATAAGTTGTGATCATAGTTATGATTATTTTCACTGGTTGGCTATAAGGATTTCCAAAATCAAGATTTAATTATTGGGTCTCAGTCATATATAATCAAGATCACAATATCGTGAATAATTATTATTTCATGAATGAAGATTTTGGATAGGTCATCCACCATATTGGTTTAAATATTAGGTATGAAGTGATCCAACATATTAAGTTGATCCAATTTTAAGAATATAGAATCATTTTTTCTAACCATTCCTAGTATACCTATCATATAATAAATGGTTATATGATCCCATTTCCTGATGTGTATTGTTAAAGAATGTAACATACTAGTTTCTCATTGGTGTTCTACCTTTACCTACTAAAAGGTAAGGTATCATGTGATAAACTCATGCCTGTATCTTTTCATGCCAACCAACAAATATTACCCATTAAATGATTTATGCATTTTATAAATCCTAGGATGAAAAACTCATTTCAAATGGTGGTTAGCACAATGAATTTATTACTAAAAAGTTTGGTGGATTATGATTTGATCATGGAAATACAAAATAGTACTATGTTAATACTTACACACCTCATTGGTCTCCCAAAAATTTTGTCCAACCTGATGGATATATATTAAATATCATATTTCTAGTCCCCTTTCGCATTCTATACTAAATCATGAAAATAATAAAGGAAAAATAATATAGAAACTGTACCTTCCTCTATAAAATCGTCATGAATATAACTTCTAACTCATATAATATTTCGTCGATCTAAAGAATATTTATCCAACTAAATATATGAATTCCTACTCAAGGAATCTACTAGAAACATTCCTTTACATTATGAGTAGAACAAGTAAAATTCATATATTTTTAGATATTTCATGCATCTGTGTTGTCTCAAATTCAAATATCGTGGTGAGAAAATGTGATAAAAGATTTTATGATCAGTGTAGACCATAAATTTCTGCCAAAAAATAGTGACCTCATGTATTTAAGGAATTAACTATAGAATCCAACTCCAAATCATGTTTTTATTAATTATCAAGATGCGCCCATGAAAAAAATAAGCCATAATCAACAACATGATATATCAACATGATAACACATCCCGACCCCAATCTTGATGCATCACAGTATACTATATATCCTTATCCAAACTCTAGAAACATGAGGATATATTGTGGGGAAATTATAACCTTATGTTCTTGAATGGATTTTTGGCACTCATCATTCTATTGAATGGAATGATGTTCCTTGTTAATGGTTTCATTAGTGAGGAAAAATGTGAAAATCATGACAAATGTGTTTATAGTATCCTTATATCATGAGTAAAATACATATCTGAAAAACATTCCTCGATAGATTCCATGAGATAAAATCTTATCTCATTTTAGGTTCTATCAAAAGACCTTTTTAGAAATGAAATTTCCAAATAAACATACTTATTATATTCTAAATACACATTTCTAAATCTTAGCATAATGGAAATGTGACCTTAATATTCCCAAAACAATATCCAAGTGTTTCACATAATACACTATTGTCATGAAATACACAAGAATATCAATGATTACCACTACAAAGGAATCGAGAAGCCCCTTAATTAAATGATTTATTAATTCAATAAATATGTCTAGTGCATTCATAATACCAAAGGTAATAACAATGAATTCAAAAAGGTTGTATATTCTCATGAAGTATATATTCAGAATATAGTCTTACCGAATTCATAGTTGGTGATACCTCAAACCTAATTCAACATTAGAAAACAATATGGCACCCAGTGATTAATCAAAAATATCATCAATTCATGGAAGAGGACACTAATTTTTTATCATAACTTTTTTATGAGTAATATAATAAACAAATTGTGAGGGTATCATCTTCCTTTTCCCTGAAAATAACCAGTGCTTCCCATATAGACGTTCTTTGTAAAATGAACCCTTCACTTTCCAACTCTTCCAAATAGAAATTTAATTACCACAATTATTTTGGTTCCATCATATAATATAGAAGGAAAGCAATATTTTTCCTCATTATAAGATCAATCATAAAATCCACACCTATTTTGGGGAGAAATCCCACGAAATTGTTGAGAAAAAACTCTGAAAATTGGACAATTATTGTTAGAAAATTTCTATTGTTGTTCTCGTATATAAATTCCAAACTAAAAACTACTAACTAATAAGTGATGGTTTTAACCATTCATTCAAATAGTATCTCTCTAATTTCTGTTAAATTCTAATATTCTATAAATATATGCTTGATTCCATCAAGATATAAGATTCTAACCATTTGAGAATAATAGGCCCTGAAGGCCATGAATGATTTCTAACAAGACGTAGCTAAGATCAGGTCTTATACATCAATCTCAATAACAGAGAAGTCCCAAAATAGATTATCCACATAAATTGTTATAGAAAATAATTTACACCTAAAATAATGGATATATATTTTTATCCACTAGGAGTTTTGTGATTCAAAATATATGGCACAATCTCAACCTGAAAAACATTATTATAAAAACACTAGAAGTTAAAAATTTGTGGGATGAACATGTATCAAATAATGATTATATAAGGGTATAATTCAAAATAATAATACCAATCACTATATAAGGACCTGATTTATCATCCTCAATCACTTTATCAATTCTATATAATTTCTAACATGATGAACTTTATCTTTTTTTACATATTGAGATTTTCTTTTTCTAAAGATTCATGATGTTACTAGAATCACATTGACCCTCTTGGTTTTTATAGTGAGAATTGTTCTGATGATATCACTCCAGGGAAGAATAGGATGTTTTAGTAATTTGAGGCACATATCCAATATAAAAAAATCATAGCACTTTGAAAATAATGTTGAAGGATTCCAATCTGATAACAATTGTGACATGATGTAGGTGGTTCCCTAAAATCTCACAACATTTTCTTGAAAGAACCAAAATAAAAACATCCTAGAAAATTTTTCTGTCTAGGATAGATGTTTAATGATAACATGGAATAATTAGGAGATATAAAAACAGTAGAGAAATTGGTTCCCCTATTACCATTATTCTAAGAATTGGGGGTTCCACTTGTTTTGATAGGGATAAACATTCTCCCTATAGCCTCATTTCTATAGGTATGCATTTTCTTCTATAATATCTCTATCTACCATTTCTGTATATTTTTTAATACAAAGAATGTAAGTCTTTGATCAAATTTTTAATCACAACACCAACTCAAAAAATGTATTCCTCAAAGAAAACACTTGTCGCACATTTAAGGTGAAATGGTACTAAATTCATAAATTTAACCACATACTCTATCACTAAGAGAATAAATTTCTTTAGGATAATGACTTATATTTTTTTAGAAATTATGATATGTAAGGATAGAATTGTTTGGCAAGAAATTCATAAAAATATTCCCACATGATGAATTGGTTAACTTTATCCAGAATAGCTAAATCCCACCATTGTGGTTCTAGATCCTCTAGCATATAAATTTCCAAATTATTATTAAAAATAACCAATTTTCCCATGAATTTAACATTTTAGTTTATCCTATTCATCCAAACATTTTCTCTTTGTGTATCAGAATCCTCTAGAATGGTGGGTGGATTCTACATTTTGAATTTAACTAATGGTATACTTATCAAGGATAATCATATTTATTTTCATTTTCTATGGCATGAAATATTTGGGCAATGCTTTGGACTAGCTATTGCTCCACCAATGGCTCAGTGGAAGCACCATTTTCATTAACATCTTTCAGTTGATATCTTCGATGTATACCCAGTTACATTCTATATAACAAGTTAAAACTATAATTATTCATCAATCATTAACAATTGATGGCTTATAAATTCCAACATACCATATCAACAAAAACAACAACCATTAAATTTAAAATCAAACATTTTTAACCATTTTCAATCATTCTCCATAAATAATAAAAAAGAATATGACCAATCTATTCCAAATTGTAAGTATTATTTAAAAGTAATTCTATGAAACAATCATCGACTAAATAGACAATGATGAGTTTACAACACAAATAAGTGTCTTAGAACAATTTTTCCCCAACCAACCTAGTGACTAAATTTTTAGTATAAGGTTATCTACGTGCTTTTATGCTATACATTTCATGTTTTGACATTACTATCTCATTGATACTAACCCAAATATAAAAAACCAAGTGGCCAAAACTAATACCATTTGTAACATCCTTCCCCATATCATTGTCTTCCGAAGAGGAAAAGGTTCTAAAAACATTATATGAAATCCACAAGACACAAGAAATTTGAAATACATTATAAGGGATTCAAGAATGTTGGATGAAAACTTTCCCTTTAGAAATTTAAAAAATATACTATATATTTCAATAAACATACAGTCCTCATAATTTATACATGATTAAAATCATAATGAATAAATATAAACAATATTTCAAAAACCCCAACATTATCAGTGTATAATTGGAAACAAAATACCAGAACTACAAAATACCATGATATTACAAGAACCAAAGAATCCCATGATACATAATCCTAAGAAACAACCAACCAATATCTATGCTCTGAATTCACCAACTAATCACATGGGATCAAGACATATCCCTAAGGAAATATTATACATTCCATTTACCAATATATTGGTAGATGTCATCTGCAGAGGAACCATAGTGACCAAGAATGTGGTATGTATAAAATCATTAGAATTTTCCACAAAGAATTTCCATATCGAGCCACTAGTAAATGAACCACTTAACAAAATATATATATAATAATTTAAAGGAAGTTAAATATATTATATCAAAGAATAATCATGTTCCCAATAAAACAATAAGAAAATACCTTAAAACATTTCTCATTGATTTGTCATAATCATTTCCATGTTTCCACACACACAAACAACCATGGATGCTAGGTAGTAATTTCATACTCATGAGTTATCTCATTTTGATCCACTAAGTCATTGCAAAGTGTCCCTTATTAATGTTCCCAAATGGTATATTCCCATTATTCAAGGTCACGTACAAAAATGATCTCACACCAACCACGTATTCCAAAACCCATGCAAATGAATTCCATAAAACAGTTATTTTTTGAAAACATTACATAAAACACCAATAATTCATAAAAACCACCATTTTAAAATTATAATAGAATGGTCTTCCCAAATCCATCCAATTTTCTAAAATATCCAAAATCATAACCAAAAAGGATTTATATCACCGACCACACAAGGATTCCATGAAAATTTAATAAAAACAATTAAATAAAAAAAATCCATCAAGTTCTATAATATTTGAAATTAGAGGAAATCCACCTACCTCGCAACAAATGAAAACATTAAGTACAACACTATGATGTTTTTTTATCTAACAATATATTTTCTTCCCATCAATATACTCGAACAAAAATAATCAAGATAATTAATAATGAATATGGATATATCCATGTTGGACATGATCTCATAATCTGGGTGAGAGAAAATTAGATGATATAATGATAGAGATTAGAAACCATGATTTAATGAGGAATCCATATCTCAATTTTAATTTTATTCGATAAAATATTACTCCATATCAATGGAAATATCCAAATGGGACTTGGGAGGGAGGTGAGTTGGAGACCCTTGAAAATAGGGTAATGATGAGGGTTTTAGAGACTTAATCTAGTTTCAAATTAATTTTTCAACATAATTAATTCTTATTTAACTATTAGGCCACACAGTTTTGTAAATTGTGCACCAACTATACAATGCCACTTTTGTAAGGCCAACCATCGCACGGTTGGCCCACAAGGTAGTAAAAACTAGGATCCTAACATTTTTTCTTCTATTTAATTTTGAATTGGTTTCCAATATGAACAATCTCTTTTTTACCAAAAATTCATTGAAATTGCTTCTTCATAGTGATTATTAGAAAATGTTGGATGGTTTTTTAGAGATAGTTCACAGTTTCTACTGACCACGTTTAAACTGTTCATCTATAAAAAACTCTTCCAAAACACTATAAACCCTTCAAGATACTATTGTAACAAAACCAAAACCGTACATAATATCAAAGGAAATAAAATAATTGTTATGTACTTGAATATACTGGTACTATGATATTCCCATGTAATTTTTAAATTCTTACATAATCTTTACATTTTGTTATGTATAAAAATTGGTGGAAGATAAATCCACAAAAACCCTTGTTGGTTTTGTTATTTATAATTTTTTAGGAATAATTTTTATATATATGTGGAGTCCTGAGATACATCCTCCGGGATCATGGAATCTATTTCAATAATAGGAACATATAATCTTTAATGCTGGATAGTGGTGTAGAAAATAAGACATCAACATTATCCCATCCATAAACTAACCTCCAAGATGATGTTTAGAATAGAAATTAATGGACTCTTGGAAAAAAGTATCAATCCAAATATTAAATATAAAATAAATATGTTTCAATACACCTTCTGTTATTATAAAAAACACACTAAATCCTTAATTGAAAGAGTCAATATCATCTAATCTCTGGTAATAGTCGTCAATTATATATGTAATTTGATAACAAGGCTTATGGGGTAGTAAGAGATATGGATGTAAGTCCTGATATAATTACATAGGAATGGATATTTCACCTTCTGGATATTGAATATATCATATGAGAATATTTTTTAAAATATATGTTTTATTAGGAGTGAACTACAGTGGGCCTTGAAAAACTAATTCTGTAAAAATACATTCACTTGGGAGACCAAGTGATACTCTACAACCCAAGACTGAATTAAATTTCCTGTAAACAATATTCAATATGATAATGATGATTTATTGTCAGTGTTGTATTCCCTTTTGTGTTGCGTAAATCATTAAAGGAGAAAATAATTCATTTATTGTCAATGGGACCATTTTTAAGAATTACTATTGAAATCTTCCACAACCACTAATAGGGGAGATAACACTCATCCATCATTCCTACCACAAAAACCATCTAGTTTTACCTTCATTTAATAATTGATTGATTATTATTATGATATTAAATCTATTTCAAACTTCTATATCTAATAGAGATTCCATGATTACATTTCATCATTCATGTGTGTGCAGATATCAATCCATTTTAGTTTTTTGCCTTTCAGTTTCATGGTTTTTCTTTTTCATGTTGGTAATTTTTGTGTGTTACTTTTTCATGTATAGTGTGTTAGTAAACCTACTGAACTCAATATAAATTCCATTTAATATTTTAAACCTATGGTAAGAAGGTGAAACCAATTTGAACCATGAATTTAAATTAAATGGAAACTGAAATTAACATTTTTACAAATATAATTTGTAGGGAATTCATGAAAAGGTGAATGATTTTTTAATCACATTCCCAAAAATACTACCCTATATAAAGTCACCTACATGATGGTCTTTGAAACCATTATTCACATCATCTTAAAATGTTATTATTTTATGAGATAAGCAACACATGATTTAATAAGAAACAATTTCTTTATAATGTAGTTTAAACCTTGGATCATTGAGGACAATGTATTGTAGTTGATTGAGGAATTATCTTGAATGAATACCCCACTTTTCCATTGAATTTATGTTTTGTCCTATTGTGATATTTAACAATCATAGCCCCTATCATCCATGAATAAACTGGTTAGGAAGAAACATTACAAGGAAAAAATAAATAACAATAATACTCTAAAATTCTGTTAATTAATCAAATTTGAACTCAACTATGATTAAAGATGATATATTATTTGAATTTTAGTTGTATAATCATTAATGTTACTGATTATGTATTGATATGAATGATATACTGATAAAATTATATTTTTATTTGAAAAGGCCCCAAGAGTCACCAAATTTGAAGAAGATTGAAGTAAGATATCTTCCAAGATGGGGAAAATAATTTCACATAGATTCAAGAAAATTAAGGACTCATTTGTTCCTTCACAACTCAAATATAAAAATAATTGAATATAAATAAAAATATAGTATGTAAAAACAAATATACTGAAGAAAAAAAGGAAATAAATTTTTACTATTACTGAAATGTTAAAGGTGGGAGTTTTTCTCAAAATTCAAGAGGTTCTTAAACTGAACCAGTATAGATAATGTGATGGAAGATTCCATCCTCTAGGTAAAATAATAAATCATTTATTATTATTTAAAATAGATGAAAACATCATATTTTTTCTCATAATATTCTTACATAAAAAACTATCAACCATCATCTCCAAAATATCCATGAAAATTCCTCATTATAATATCAAATACATGACACATTGAGTAGAGATAATGAATTTATTCATTCCTATGGTGAGTATTACATGGTCTTGGAATGATAAAATCATTTCATGAATTCATTCTTAGAGTGGTGAGTGAAATAATTCTGTGAATGTAGGTATAAATGAGCATTAGAGGATTGAAAAGATAGAATTGAATTCAATACACTTCATAGATAAAATGGAATTAATAATATTTAAGAAGCTTGATAACTTTGGGATCCATGAATATTAAAAAGATAACATATAATTTATAGAAATTTGAATTTTTTGGTGACATTTTTTATATTAAATTTCCTTGATGTCCAAGGTTTATGTGTAGGGAAATTGATAGATAAAAAATTTCATAATTTGTTTTGTTGGATATCAATGATTTAATTACCGCCATTTTTTATTTTAAGGGAAATTTAATAAATTTTAGTTATTAGGGACAATTTGAACATATTTTATAAAATGGATAAATTTTTCATTTTCACCTTTTTGTATTCATATTTTAGGATTATTTGAAGAGCCATCAATTTGAATTATGTTTTTCAATGGTTATGAATATTTTTTTCTATGTGATTACTATATATATATGATGTGTATCAGCATTGAAAATTGAAAAGGCTTATTTCATAAGTGTGAGGTGTTTTTCCAAATTTTGGGTGATACATATGATGCTGATTTTAAATCAAAATCTATTTATGTTTTACATCATACATATTGGATGAAACTTATTGTACATCGAGAGAATTTGAAATTTTTGAAATCTGAAACATGTTAGGTATCCCTATGAATGATATTGGATTATACATATGATGTCCAAATTCTTACACATGAACTAGAATTATGAAATATAAAAAATTCATGCATTGTACATGTCAAAAACATATATTATCTATTATATGAAACTTAAATTTTATTAATCCTTTCATCTTGTTAATAAATTAAACATGACACATATAATAAACTCTAGGTATTTTGAAAGGGGTCGTATAAACTTAATATGACCATTCATCTTATGATTGAATAATTTTTACAATTTTATTTAGGAATGATTTTTATTATTTGAATTTCAAGTGAAACCAATTTTGAGTCGTACTGAATCATTTTACACTATGAATAAAAGAGACAAGTAAGAATATGGCATGCCGTTGAAATAAGTGTTTTTTTGTGAGAGATATAATTAGTGTCTAAGAAATTACACATAAATATAATGTCATTCTAGGTCATTTAAAATATTTTACAAATTCATCATTGGAAATTTATTTTAAATAAAATAATAAATATGTGATGTTTGATGATCATGGGGAGAATTCAATAAAATATATAAAAGATGAAGAAGAATTGGCCACATGCTGCCATGTGGAAACATCTTAATCCCCATGAAAATATCACATGCAGAGATCCCATTCACACAAGGATTCCCCTACTATTTATTTCTATTTTATCCACTCTATGTAGGGAGGTATTATGACTTGTACCACTAATTATATCGTTCTAATGTATTTTATTTTATATTTTCTATAATTCTATCTCTTTTTAACTTCTCGTTTCAATACATTTATCCAGTATTGGAGGGATAAAAATCATTGTTGATTATGGAAGGGAAATTGATTTTAATGTAATGTTTGATTCCGACATTTCAATAAAAACATTCTCTTTCATTTATTGATTTCATTGTTTATAGTAATACTTTATTTGAAATGAGATTATGTTTTAATTATTTAACAAATTCATTATGTTCTACCTTTGTTAGTAAACCTAAATATTACCTTTACTCAATACAATATATATATATATATATATATGATGGAATAGGCTAGATTAAGTGGTGAGTGTCTAGAAATTAATGACATGTGCATAAAGGAAGTAAATTGGAATTAAATTTCATAGGAACTTTGAAGCCTGACTCTGTATTTCCTCAGTAAATTAGGTATGGTTCATTGATTTGGAGTCTTTTATAACATTCCATATACAAATCAAGAATTATTTATCAAGTAGTTATTATAACTAGATTAGTCTTCTTAATAAACTTTATCCTTGGACAATCAAAGAAACTATTTTGGATTCATTCATTGATTAATGAATTAGAATAAGTGGAAATTGATTTAAGACTATGATAGAATTATAATTGGAAATACAACCAGGAACCAATCTCATTTTCATTCTATTATTTTCATTCAAATTATTTTAATTAATTTTAGTTCCTTTCGAAACTAAACTAAAAAAAGCAACGCCTTTTCAATCCAAATTGGGAAAATAAATTTTTTCGACCCCATATTTAGAGAACACATAAGTTATCCACTTTACAATCTAATTAAAAATGTGGTTAAAATAGATTTTCAAACCACCTCATGTCAGGTGAGATAGTATCATAGACTAAGGGTAGGTTTAATATCTAGTTTATTTCTATTTTTTTAGTTTTTTCAATATTTTGTCATTTTAAATGATGGTCTTGTATTGTATGGATGTTATTATATGACATGTTTAGAATGAATATTTATTATTTAATTTTTCAATTTTTTTGAGTATAAAAAATATGTATACTAAATTCTAAAATTTTCATAAATATTTGGGTTTATGATGTAATTAATTAGTGATAGAATTTTTTTCCAATGGTTTTGACAGATCCTCAATATTTTTGTTAGAATATAAAAATCGGGAAACAAACATTAGGTGTTGTGACATTCAAATTAATATAACATCTTATGTTATCTATGTCCGAACAATTCATGTAGTATAATTCTATGAAGTATAGTTAAATAGTCAATTATAACTATTCTTAGCACTGAAAAATTAATATTCATAATGGATAGCCCTTTATTTGTGCCAACATCTACTGCCAATAAAGGCAACTATTTATAATTTTAAACAATGAATTTATAAAGTTACCTCTTTTTTAATATCTTCTATAAGTTATAAAATTTATCAATCTTTATCAGTTCTAGAAAAAACATCTCTATTTCAATATTGAGAAATATCATTTTTAGGGCAAAGAATGATCAAATCCATAAAAGTGCATCCGAGTTTATTTAAATGTTGAAATTTTAATTTTTATTTTCCATGATATTATCACATAAAATATAAAATTATAAACTATATTTTAACAATTGGTTATTAAATTTTTATAACATGATTGTGTGAAAAAAAGAGTGACCAATAAAATTTTAACTTTTCACCACTATTATAAATGTTTTGAGACAAAACATTTAGCTACAATATAAAAACCATGAACACATAAATTTAAAATTAATGGGGAATAATTAATATTGACTTACAAGTATCATCAGAAACTAATATATACAAAAAAAATATCATGTTTTCATATATATTGAATCATTTATCCTAAAATAAATATTTTATTGTCTCAAATGATTTTGTGTTAAATTAAATTTAATGGATAAAAATAACAAAATAAATATAAACAATATTCAAAAACATTTATGATGGATTTTCTAAAAATATATAAATCCATGTTTCCACACTAACCTAAAATATGAGTGTTAACATTTAAATATGATGGAGTATAATAAACACATGTAATATGATGAATTGTTTCTTTTCATCATTAGAGTTCTTGAAGGTGGTAAAATAACGTATCTTATTTTTGTTACCCATGTAGTAGTCTTGAATATACATATGACAAACAAAAAAACAAACCTTAATGACTTTCTAATGGCCAAGATATTACCAATACATTTTATTAGAACTTTAAATTGATTAATTTCAAAGACTAAGATTGAGAAGTTGATGGGATGCCATAACATTAAGCAATATTTCAAACTAATAAATTGTTTAGAAAAATCAGTCCATCTTGGAATTCCAATAAAAACTATAGATAGATTAATATTGGGGACAGAGTCACATCCGTCACCCTCTATAAAATTTTAACCACTGGAAAAAAAATTCGCCGCAAATTTTCATATTCATTGTTGTATAGACAATCCACTATACAAAACCTTGTATCCATATCTACAGATACATCCAGATTATAACACGTATAAAAAAATAAAAAATATATGCTCCATTGACTATAATTGATTCATCAATTTGAGGAGGAACACATGTTTTTCCTCTCAATATGCGTCAAAATTATTGGTTCTTAATATGAATTCAACAACCATCAATTTATTCCTATACACATTGGCCATAATTGTGATTATCATGCCAGAAATCCACTCTAAAGAATGATAACCCCTTTTGTATCTCATTATTTTCATCACATGTATAAACTACCATCTAACTATAATTTCTAATCCAAAAATCTACAACTTTTGGATAGAAATCAAAATTCAATATAATTTTATTAGGATTTATGTCAAGGTGTATTGTTTAATTAATGAATATATCCTTTAGGTAAAACAATCCTTGAGAAATTATATATGAAATATGGATCCTTTTCATACAATCCATCCCCTTGGAATATTTTTCTCCCAAAATATTCAAATCCATCAAAATATTAACCATGTATCCATACAGAAATAATTTATTAGACCCTTCAAAAAATACACTTGAATCCAACCAAATTTTAAATATTATATTATTCAAATAATGTTGACTTCCATTAAAATTGAGTTTCTCCATAGCTCATGATCTCAATAATATTAATACCTACTATGTATGAATTATCTAACACCCCTTTAAATTCATAACCCCCCAATTTCATAGATAATGTTTTGTGACAAATTTCAATTACTTTTACCAAAACTCTACTAATGAACAATCAAGTCATTTTTCCAACATATATATGTTAGTTATCTATTTTAACAATAGGAAAAACATGTATAAAATAATAAATATGGATGAAGAAGAACTATATTTTATCCCAAAAATACCACCCTTTTTACTATTGTTAGAGAACTATGGTGTAGTGAGGATAACACAAAGATATTTTCTATTATATTTCATATTTTTTTGTAGATTTACTAGATACCCTATTATAGATGGTGTCTAGTGAAACATATATCTCCAAGGTAGTGGAAGTGTTTTAGAAAAAATTACAAAAAATAAAACACAACAAGATATATCTAGCCTATAAAAACCATGAAAAGTAATAGATACATTAGAAATTAGAATTTATTTATGAAAACAGAAGAAATAAAAAAAATCAACAGATAATACTTGAACCATAAAGGAAAATATGAAATATATGTGATTCATACCACATTGGTACTAATACATTATAAAAACATCACTTGAAACAATTTTATTAATAAAAAAATAAATACATAAAAACAAATATTCAAAGAAAATAACAACAAATCATCGACCAAAAAAATAGGTTAAACATAGCACCCATGCATAGGGGAATAGTGAACATAAGACTAGAAAAAAATTAAAAAATAAAAGAACCAATAAAATACCCCATTTACAATGTTTGACCACCCTTTTAAAATCCATGTTAGATTGATATCATCTTCTTTAAAACCTTAAATCCTCAAGATCTACACTGAAACAAGATTCCCAGATCCAACTGTGAATGGGGTCCTCAATCACAGCAAATAATGATCCCTCCCATATAGGATAATCTCATTCCATTTCAAAATTTATCTTATCTTTTACACCCTCTAAGATATGATATATCTATATCATCCATAAGTGGGGAATTGATGACTTAAAACTGAATGAATAGAACCCCCAAACAACCACCTATGAAATCAAAATGCAAGGGAGAATAAGGTACTTCCAGAAGAAGTTGTAACAAAAAACCTGATTGGATGGTGCTATGTAAAGGTCCACCAAAATACTACATAAGAGTAAGTGGCCCACATACCATCTATTTAAGGGTTAATTAAACACTTTTTAAATCTCTCCCACCCACTGTATAAGTGTTTTGTGAATGCATAACTTTCTACGCAAGCGTAGCTCCATTGGATACATCTCCATACATCATTTTCACATCCTATATTCCTCATTGATGGAAGAAGCGGCCCTCAATTGTTACATCAAGTGGTGAAGTATGTTGGTGGATTGGAGATGTATCCAATCCTCATGAAAAAAAAATTGTGACAATTTCACCATGATGATGAATATTATTATCTTGGTGTATATACTATAGGACACTGTTAACACTAGTTGTATGTAACATTGGGAAGATTATAAGGCACTGGAAGCAATCCTATTCATTGTACCACCAAAGATGATCATTATAAATACCCTCAAGGAAATAATCAAGGATTCATGGGACACTATCAATTCCACATGGAAAACATTGGTCAAATGATCAAGGACAATAATCATAAGCATATCAAGTAGTATAAAGTCATTACATTATGAAATAATTAATCAATTGATCAATTTGCAATGCGACTCCCAGGTTTGGTCAACCAACTCACAATTCTTTGTGTTTAATAGCCTTAACAAAAAGTCATTGAGTAGTATCTATTCAGCATTCACTCTATATTCTCCAAAAATTATATATCATTTCAGACACTGATAGATATCTCAAAGCCCTATCTAGATGAGGTATCCTTGAGACTCAATGTGGAAGATGATTATTTTGATATAGCACCCACTTTTGACACTGGAGAGAAGCTTCTCCTATCTAAGGAGGAAAATATTACACATATGATGAGTGGATGATGGGGGATTCATCCTTCATTTAATACCTGTCTATAAACTGGATATAAATAACACCAAAATAAATGATAGATTATGGTAATGATGTAAATTGTATAGATAGATCGGGATCTAGTGACAATCATAGGGACCAATTCCGCTACTATGAAAAAATAGTCCATTAGTAAAAATATTATTGCAGTAGGCTATAATAGGTTAGGGACCATTTAATATGGAGTGAAAAAATGATCCCATGCTACTTATGGAATGGGTTTTCACATTGGTTTTAGATTCCCCTCCACAATTCAAAATAAAAAATTCCCCATCACCGTGAAGGAGTCTACTCCAACAAGTAAAGGTGACGGTCTTTTCAAAATAGGATTAGATGTGTGTGGGTGATAAAGACCTATGTAACCTTGACACTAGTGACACAAACCACATGACTAGTTCTCGCACTTTGTTCTACGGGTTCGACTTTGGGACCTATGACACCATAACGTTTCGTGATAGATCTATATTCAACAATGAGGGGTGTGAAATCATAATGTTCACTTGTAATATTGGAGAGCACCACAATCTCATGGGGGTGTATATTATCTTTATTCTCACAACCAACATCATTAGAATCAAAAAGATAATGAGAATAGCTGTTATATACTAATTGATAGAGGTATCTTGATGATCCATGACCAGTACTAGTGCCTACAATCTATGGCTTGGTGGTTCCCCGAACAAATGTACAAGCTGAGAGTCATCATTGTTCTACTGATATTCTTGACTGCAAAGGGATCGAAAGAGGCATGCTACTAGCATGCAAGGTATAACCACTTGATTTATCATGACATGTGAAAATCTTAGTCAACGTGATATGGTATGATGGATTTTTTTGATTCATTTAGTGGATTATGTCTGTGATGGATTTCTTACTGGGAAGTAGTGATGAGTACCTTTTCATAGAAAAGAAAAAAATTACATGGATAAAGTCCTTGACCTAATCCACAGTGAACTCAACAAGCTAGAATTTCTTGAAAAGATAAGTGTTAATGGATGACATGATCCACTACATGTGTCTCAATCTACTAACGATTAATGATAATGATCAGGTAGAAATTAGAATATTTCATGATATAATAAAGGTGGAGTTAGGGGAAAATCTAAAGGTCCTCTACATTGAATGTGGTGTCATATTCTCTTCGGTGGAATTAAAAAAATAAATTACAAAGAATGGAGTACAAGGACATCTCACATATACTTATTCATTATAGTTGAATGAGGAAATTGAACAATGCAACTAGATCATGGTCTCCATGGATTGGAGAGTTCTAATGGAAAAGGGTCATCCTGGGATGCTCTACGGTGAGGCCATCTCCACTTAAATCTTTTTCCTCAACCGAATTGTAATACAAATACTTAAAGAGTTGATTTCATATAATAACTATCATGGAAAAGGACTGGTGGTTCCATATCTCCACACAATCGGCTTCATTTCACATGTCAAGAATGTGAAGCCTCGCGTGATGAAACCGGATGACCGGAGTTCACTGATGATCTTTATTGGGTATCTGTCTAGTCCAAGGAATACAATGCGTATGACCCCGATGGAAATTAAGTACATATAACACAATATGTAATCTTCGATGAGTATATAATATTGGATTGGAGTGTTGATGAAAAACAAGATGCCTTGAAAAGTAAGTATCCTTTCACTATATATGAAACTATGGTATATATACCATGAACAACGTGGACTAAAAACAATGTCGGATACCAAAGATCATCACCAAAACCAACTAGAACATGCCCTTCAGATGCTTAAATACTAGATGTGGTCAGGGTGATACCCATGCCTTTAAATATATTGGTGTTTTCCTCAACACCATACATAATTATGCAATAAATTAAAATCAATCATAATAATGGCCCACTATAGTTTTGCACCATCAACAACATTATCAGTCCAAAAATTACACCTTGTTTTTTAATCCATGAGATCAGATCCACTGATTTACAATTCACTACGGTTTGTGATCCATCCTTCTTTACAGAAGATGGACAAAAACCATATTTGGGAAAAGAAACGATTTATTGGAATCTGGGGAAATAATCATCTGGGTTAGAGTCATAGAAGGAGAAAATTTCATTGGGTGCATGGTTCTACATCAAAAGCTTATGTCTTATCCACCAATCTGGCTCACATGCATGCTATGTTCATTGCATTGAAGTTGTGAAAAATGATGGGAAATAAATAATGAAGGATTAGTTCAAAGTCACTCTCACAATGTCACATGGGTGCGCTATTTTCAAGGAGCTACGTGAAAAGATCGATGTTGTTGGTATTTGGTGAATGCTTTTGAAATTAGGAGGTGATATTTTTTTACAAAACAATTTATTAATTCCAACTTATTTTCATCACCTCATTTTTTGTTCCTTTTTTATTTTTCAATTTATAGTAAAAAATATTATTTACATCATTAATTATCCAAAATGTTTTTAATTTCATTTTAAATATGTATAGCTTAGTTATGTAGAAAAAGTAATTAAAACCCCACAAGAAAAGAATCCCAGTTTGTGGGGTATAAAAAATATCTATTCTAGATGTTACATTTTTATTCTAAGGAATTAATCTATGTTAATGGGTCTTTACTTGCTACGAATAAACAACGTATTCATAAAACACTTCAAAGACAAATTTATGAAATTGGAAAGGATGGTTTCAATCACCTTTTATCATGATGGAGTGGTTTTAGTGGAGTCTAATGAGTGAAAAACTAGGTTTCATGATCCATTAATGTGGACTAAACCACCATTACATAATTTTATGTGGGAAGAGGACACATTAGAAATGGATCAACCACTGTTAGACACCCAAAAATAGTTTTGTTAGAGAAATTATGGATCAAAATGTTGAGGTAGAAGTTAGTGTCCTTTATGAGATTAAAGATACCCTAAGGAAACATTATGGAGGTAGATATGATTGTTTGGATTGCATAGTGGGATGAATTTTTGGAGAGGGTTTTAGTGATAGGAATGTAAAAATTTAGAGACTAGATGAGAGAAAAAACCATGAAGTGATAGAATGACAAGGTTATGATGTCCATTCACACAAAATATCAGCTTAGTTGATATAATGAGGGATTTTAAAAAATGTAAAAACTATGAGATGCAGGGTTTTTAAAGTTTATGTTCTCCCAATGACCAAATAGTCACAACCATTGGAAGTCACCTCCCTCTCAATTCATGAACGAAAGAAGTCTGACCATCCAGTCAGATAGAAAAATCACCCTCACATGACCCTCCATTCCATGACACATACAGGGTAAAATAATTTGTAAAACTAATAAAAATTCATAATGAATTTACCAAAATCATGTGGACAGTAAATTATTTATTGGAATCAATGAAACATGAAAGTGGGGTCCATTTCTACACCTTCCCTATTTTTAATCACAAAGACATTTTCTTAGTCTATGAATTTATGATAAAAGATCAATGAAGGAATGTTCATGAATTATGTTTGGTCTCTAGAACCTCCATCCAAAAATTATAACTTGAAACATACATTTTACAAATCGTGAATTGTAACCATTGTATCAGAAAAAACCTAAATTCATGATGTTTCAAAAAATTAAAGACAAATAGCTTTATTGTTTCCACAAATCAATGAATTTTGTAACAAATCATGATTTTGGAGCATGTTGTATTCCACAACCCATTTAAAATTTGGGATTTTTTGTTAGATATTTTTTTGATCTTTGGAAGTTAACTCCGATTTTTTACCCAATGACTTTTTTTTAAATGGTTTAGGAGGTTTTGGGAGTACCTAGTGGTCTAATTGGGTTTTAGGTTCATCATATGTCGAAAAACCAAATGGTTTGTCTGCATTGATAGAGGAATCTTATTTGGATAAATAGGGTGGCCTCTAAGGAGTAATCATTCAACCCTCCATCATTACTATGAACAGTTTATCAAACTATATAGGAGGAGGTGCATCTCTATGGGAGAAAACTAAATCATTTATCCTAGAGTATTTTCATGGTTTGTGCATGGTTAGGAAAGCCATGAACCAATGTTGTTCATTTGTGGTCATAAGGCAATGGGAACTACATGGTTTGGACATGTTTTTCTAAACATTGTAGTGACCATGTAGCCATAAAGAAGAAACAATACAATTTTTCCCCTTTTTTAAGCGGGGTTCAATTATTTTTTCACCCAATTGTGGATCTACTCTACAATGTCCAGTGAGAATACATCCAGCCAAATCTATGATTTGAGATGATATCTTCATCTGGGCATCAATCATAGATAGTTTGGTGGATATGGATTCATCTCTGTGAGTCCTTTGATCTTGTATCATCTTTTCATCCATTATCTATAAAAAATAGATCACCAAATATTCCAGATCCATTATACCATATTTTTAGATTTCTTATATAATATATTGACTTATTCTGATTCATCTCGATTAGGAGATTGATGTGAGATGAGTTAATGTATTCAAAAATGAAGTAGGTGGTTCATGGATTCCTCTTTGATATTGTAGCAGCTCAGTGGGTGAGTTCCTGAGAATGTTGAAATTGTTTTCCAATAGATACCCTAAAAATATAATGCTTATCTTTTAATTATTCCGCTGACCACATTAGATGTTTATGGGAATGATCCTCATTGACTACAACTTCTATTAGTATTGTTAAATGCTTCAGACCGCATGGTAAGATTAGTGTTGGTGTGTTTTTTAAAATTAAATTAAAATGATTATATTAATTTCTCAGTTCCATTGAAATATACTAGGTTTGGCCCAAGGATATAGGTGATTTTGATCACCTAAACATAGGATATGATGATCACCTAAAATAAGGTGATGTAATTCATTGAGTACGATGTGGCCTAAGATATATAAATATATGGTTGATATAGATCAGCGGTTAAGGGGACATGGTCATCAGATTAAGCTGATAAAGTCATCAGTATGAGTGTAGGGACCATGTGATTTTTATGGTATTGACCATTGGGATGAGTGATATGGTCATAGGGGAATGTGGTGTTGGGAATACGTGGCTTAGGTTTTCTGGGTGATTTCCACTAACTGTGGTACTCAAATGCATTGTTGGAGTCATGTTCACATAGATAGGACTTATATTGAGGTAGTGTTGACCACACGAGTTGGTGGATCCCCACGTAGACTGTGAAGATTGGGTGTTCATGTTTAACATTAGTTATTTTTAAGGTTTTTCACTATAGAAATTGACGTGGTTGGTGATGGAAAATATATTGATGGTGATGATATCATTGATTGAGGGCACAAGCACTCTATTTTTTTGAGGTTAATGGGCTAGGTTAACAAGAGGATAGACATCATTGTGCCTTAAGATGTTGGGATTCAAGCAGACGATGAATATTTATGGGATGATATTCTTCATTGTGCCTTAGACGTCAAGATTCTAGCCAAGAGGATATTCTGAGATGGGGTCCATGGGACTAAGTATATTTTTTGGGTGTTCCATTTGGACATCAGTGACTAGATTTGTGACATGAGGTGTCAGTTTGAATGAGGTTCTGGTTATACTTTAACAGGATGTTCCTAAGGGAACATCATCTTGTTATTCGTAATGGGATGCCTTAGGCTTTTTGATAGATATCCTCTCCACTACAAGTATACATATGAAAATATGTTTTATATTCAATATGTAAAATTTGGGCACATGTTTTTCCAGTATTGAAATAAGTATATTAACGCTTACCTATGGCTGCAATGAACAATAGAAGTTGGTTGTTTATTATATATTAATGTGATTCTTTTTGGATTATTTATATTTCATAATACATTCATTATTATGGATGCATGTTTAGCATACAGTGATGGTGTCTTGAGGAGATTTATTCTCACACCCTACACTAGCCCTTCGGGACATGTATAGACGTTATGTGTTTCTTATAATGTAAGGGATTTATCTCACGAGCTTGACCACAATGATCATGTCATGTGGTTTATCATGGGATGGATGGAAAGGGGCCATGGAGGTTCATTCATCATCTGGAGTTTATTTATGAGTTTCCTTTTTTGTTCAACATGATTACTTTATGTATGTACTAAAGTCATCCATGGGTGACCATTATGCTTATTGTGATGTATGACCTCATTTGATATGGCATTTTTTGATTTAGTGTCTGCAAATGGTGTTTCATTCTTCAAAAAGTATGATTGGATTTGTGATTCATTGCTGCATATTTTTTAATTCTTCTATTATTGTGGAATACTATTCATATACATGTTGTATTACATAAAAGTTATTTTTATTTATCGATAATTGTTATTAACATCACCAGAGGGTATAGTTTCCCCACTATTAACTCTTTAAACTTCAATTTTTGTCACTAATCTTGGGTGTATGGGGAGGGGCACCAATAGCCTAGCGGCCAATATGCTCGCAGAACTGTTTGGGTGGAAAACCAAGTTGGGGTGCTAAAAATGGTTTCTTAGGTGTCTATTTTACCAATTTTTTTGTACTATTTTTAAGGTAGATCAGATACTAGGATATAGTCCGAACATGGTACACATATCGTGTTTCGCTACCTGCATCCCCATGCAAGGGGATAGACCAAGTTTTCATGGGTGGAAAATTGGTGTTCTATTATTTTCTATTATAGTTGATTTGATTCCCACCTAGAGTGGTGCACTTGGGTGTTATTTTTATCTAATATAACATTTAACCTTGTTCCTTGTATGGAAACGAATGAGATATGGGCCCCTGGCCTTATATGGAAAGGGATGATTGTTTATCTATTCTGGATTGGAACATAGGATGATTGATATATATATATATATATATATATATATTATTGTGTTTATTTTCCTATTATTAATTTTATTTTATTTTCATTTGGATCATGAATTTTACTAATATGGGTTTAGTTGGATAAATATCAATAAATAGAGTTAAAATGTTATTTTCTTCTTTGAATTTTTATTGTGGCATTCTACTCATCCATCCTAGTAATGTGGTTCCAATGAAATAATTTTATGATTCTATGTGATGTGATATATATATATATGGTCCTATATTTGATAGTAGTAGGTCGGGATGATGATACGGTTGAGCTGTTAATAGTGTCAATAAATATTGTAAATAGTGTTTTACTCCTTATCCACATTCGTGGAATACAACTCCGGAAACATGGATTAAATGTGATGCCTAACTATGATGGGAGTAGGTATGGGGTCATGATTCTGGTATATATGTGATACCTGGCACTGATATAGGCAGGTAAGGGGGCACAACGCCGGATGTTATGTGACATGGTGTGCTAGGGGAGTGTGATGGTTGTGAGATGAGTTACCTATTACAGCTTTCCCTACCCGTGGTATATATATATATATATATAATAATGGTTGTTTGAATATTGTATTAGTGTTCAATGGGATTCCACCTTGATGACTAATAGTGGAGTTTTAGGAGTGCATTGGTATGGTGTTGCATGAGAATTCATGGGTTGAGGGCCCTGATTATTGGGATGATGCCCAAGAGGGTTAGGATGATCATGAGACACTAGTACCAGAATAGGTAAAAACACAGGTACATGGGGGAAAACCGCAATATATGGAATATATTGGGATATGGATTGATGAGAAACAATAAGGGATCTGGGTTCATGGTATCCAGGCATTGATAGTGGAGCTCAGTGAGATTACTTATCGATGGCATATTTGAGTCATGACTTCCAATCACAACACCCACTACTATTTCAAGGTAAGTGTGGAAAACATGAGGTTGACAACTGGATCAAGTCAGTCCATACCATCTTCAACAATCATGAGAATCCCCCATGTTGGAGGGTGAATTTGGATACATATAAGCACATAGGATTGGTAAAGCATTTTTGGGATGTGCATGTTCATAATGGAAGACATGAGGGACTATCTTGGAAGGATTTTTAGGATATGTTATTTGATCAATTCTTCCCAGATTCAAAGAGGGTAGATAGGTATAAGTTGTTTTTCATCCTTCATTAGATAGACATTTATATCATGAAATTTACAGTTACATTCTTATACTTGTCTCGTTTTTCACCCACAATGGTTGGTGATGAAACCTCAAGGGTGAGTCATTTCTAGGATTGCTTACATCATTATATTTGTATGAAGGTAAGCATATTCTAGTTGGAATAATTCTCAGAAGATGTAAATCACGCACTGATAACTGAGGGGAATTTTATAAGCTATTCATATTCTAGTTGAGCGACAGTATTGGGTGATTTTAGAAGTGATTCAGAAGGTAGCTAGAGGTGATATAATGTGGAGTCTTAGAAGCGGAACCTTTCCGAAGATTTAGGTAGACCATCAAGGAGTGGGTCTTCATCCTTGTTCTTATAGTACTTTCAACCCAGACATGTTTGGACTTAGTTTGATCATCCTCCAATAGTGTTATAGGAATGTGGATATATGGTCGATCTCAAGAGGTTTAGTATAAGTCTTATTGGATATATAGAAGAAAACAAAAAAGGAATACACAAGGATCTGAGGTAGTACTAAGAGCGGTAACAGGAGCTCATAGAGAGGACATAGTTTCATAAAGAGTTTGTGGAAGATACATCGGGACCTTGTTGTGGGGTCAATGGCTGGTGGCTGGTGCAACACTGCATTGAGGCTAGGGCCCATGAATTCAAGCACTGGGCTTGGTTCATTTAGTGGAGATTCCTAGATCAGATCAATTCAATGATCTATAAATAGATATATGTACTTTATCTGAATGAATTGGATCTTTTTGGAATGAACCATTTTTGTAGTTATGTTCAGTTTTGGTGGAATAATGTGTGTAAGTATCATTTTTGAACCAATCATTTGTTAGTTAGTATGTTTCCATTGGCTTGAATTCATGATATATGTATATATATAGGTTTTTGGATGTAGGTTTATTTATGGGAATTGATGCGATATATGTTTTATTTAGGTTCATGGAACACTGACTATTTATGGGAATTGATTTGTCGTAGGTTCTATTTGAGGTGCATTTCCATTTTGTCATTGATGAGATGTGGTACTTGATGGGTTTCAAATATGAAATAGGCAAGATGTGATAACCTGATGAAGTGAAATAAGTATGATGTGTCATGAAAGGACTTTTGATTCTATGAATGGTCAATTAGAATTTATAATTTTTTTCAGGATGTGATGCATCTTGGTAGGTAACTACCTTGGTGGGGAGTACCTTAAAAGGGGTTTAACTATGAATTAATGATCAGAGTATAAGAGAATGTATAAAATGGGATGGTTATGTTCAGTACAATCTATTTTTAAATAATAATAGCACAATCATGATCTATGTTAATGTGGGGATATTGTAGCTTCCCGAGTTTTTGGAGTGGGTCAGATTACTCCACTCATATGAACCTTTGTAGTTTGGTGGGAAGATAAACTTTTTTCTATATCATTGAAATATAAATATGAGAGTATTTTTACCATATTACAAGTTATTAAAAATTTGAGGTGTCTTGAAGAGTGGATTAGGGTTTCAAATGGGTTTCAGGTGTGTCATAGGAAAAAAATATAACTTTTCACGGTGCGCAGTCAGAGGTGCACAGTTTGGATAAAATGTGCCACCTCCCAAGGGTAATCGAGTGTCTCTCCACCTTCACTTGTAATGGTTTATCATACCATTAATGAAGGGGTTAATAGACATTTGATACCTCCAATTATATTAATAGTATGGATTTACATCTCTTTCCCTCATTTTTGGGAAATTATGCACCTAGTCTCTGCGCGTGTGGTGTTCGGGTAGTGTGCACCACATGATTTTTGCTTGGTTTTACAATCTAGGTGGTGACTCTACGACCTCTTAGATGATTCATTAATTACATTTTACCATTTTTTTAAGAGGGTTTCCCTTATCTATTACTACCATGCATCAATATCCTCTCTATTGGATTGGGAGCTCTCCTCTTTTCTTCTCGAGGAATTGCACCAATATTCTCACCTACACTATGATCATCGATGTACTACTATATATTTATTCATCTCGATAAGGCCTTTTATCGACAAGAAACTTTTATTTTTTACCTCAACATATGGTTCAAGAAATCTAAAAAATTTGTTTTACCATTTTTATGGTTGTTTATCTAATCCACTAATTTCTTCTAATTATTCTAGAGTTAGAGGTAGATATCAGACAACCAAACATCTATCAGTATGAGGTAGGTGGTTTCAACCTTTCACATTGATTTTTTTTGGTTTTTTAGGACAATTCTTAATAGAACTATTTCTTTTTCAATGAGAGATAGTAATAATTTAATGTTTGACTATTAATTATTCAATTGATCACATTAGATCTATGGGAGTGTTAATACTTCACTAAAAATGTTATATTCTTGTTAAGAGGCTCTATAAAACATGGAAATATTATGTTGGGTGTTTGTTTTAAATTAAATTAAATTACTTATATGAATATCTTGATTCCATGGAAATGTGTGAGGATTGGCCAAAGGATTCATGTGATTTTGATCACCTGGATTGAGGTGATGTAATTTGTTAGGTTTGATGAGGCTTGAGATATTTATATATATTGGGGATGATGATCTATGGTTTAGGTAACATGTTCATCTGATTGAGGTGATGAGGTATTTTGGATGAGGACAAGTCCAATTTCATTGAAATGGTATTGACCATCAGGTTGAGTGATATGGTCTCAGGGGCATGATATTTCGAGAAGACATGGCTTAGGTTGTTTTGGTGATTTCCTCTCACCATGATTAGTTGGTTCTATGTTAGGGTCATTTTCATATATATTGGACCTGTATTAAGGTGGTGCTGACCACTTGTGTGGGTGGAGGCCCATGTAGACTATTCAGATAAGGTGATGGTGTTTAGAATCGATTATTTTTGGGGGTTATCCCCATATGAATCAACATATATGGTGAAGTACCATTGGTTGATGGTGAATATACCATCGGTAGGGTCCTGAGGATAAACGTTTTATTAAAGACACTGGTCTCGTATAATCATAGAATAATCATTGTTATACCTCAAGCAGTATGGAATCGAGATGATGGTGATTATTTATAGTAGGAAAAACATCATTGTTCCATTAAATTTTAATATGACATGATATAAACTAATGATCTAGGGTCTAAGGGACCATGAACATTTTTTTCATGATGTTTGGATTCCAGTGACATGTTTTTTGACACAAGTTGTTGGTTAGTAAGATGTTCTATGGATACTATTATAAGAAGACAGTTAGGGAACTTCATAATGTTACTCATTCAGAGATGCCTTATTATTTTTTCTAAGGATCCTCACAACTACCATTATACATATGTAGACATGTCTTGTATGTCACTTTTACAATTGGGGGGAATGTGGTATACAGAAGATGGCTGAAGTAGGTGAATTCTTCCTTGTTGCTATTGAGAATAAGTTAAGTGGGTTATTAATTTTTTATTCCTTTGTTTCCTTTCTATTTATTTATATTTCATAAAAAATGAATTATAAGGGATATAATTTAGGTATATGTTGTCGGTGGCCTACTATGATTTATTCTCACACCTCTCATGAGCCCTTCAAAATATATGTAGACATTAAGTTTTTTGATCGTGTAAGGGACCGATCTCAAGAGTATGAACTTAGTAGTCGTGTCAATCCACATATCATTGGATGTGTGGAATAGTACATTAGAGGTTATTTCATCATCTGCAGTTTATGTTTTAGTATAATTTTTGTTTATCATGCATTCTATAAATATTTATTGAGGTATTCCGTGGGTCAACCTTCTGATTACTGTCATGTACAACCTTATATGACATGGAATGTTTCTTATCCAATAAAATTGTAATTTTATTCTTCAATATCTATGATTTACTTCATTATTCCATCCATCCAACATTGAATTTTTTATTAATGGGTAGAAAGGATGGGCCATGGCCCAAACAAAGTCAAGGAGGACTAAAAAAATGAAAGCCTAAGGCATTAGCATGAACCAGGATAACACACTCAGGGGGGAGAGATAAAATGTTACTAAAACTAATATGGGGGTTGGCTGGAGTAGCCAATAATTCTTGGTAGTCCGCAACTTTATTTCTTTATCTCCAAGTATGGTTAAGACAAATGTCATCATGTAGAAGCCCCTTGCAGTTTTGTAGTAGGTATGTGATAGCCCTTGGAGTTGTACAAGTACCTTGAATATATCTGAGGAGTGTCATGGAATCGGTTTACACTTGATGAATAATGATTCTGAGGGAACGAAACACCTCCAGCCCTATGTGGAGGGAGGATGCCTCATACATGAGGGAATCACCAAGACTGAACCACCAATTGAAGGCCAAGACTACAAACCCCTGCTGAATTCGGGTGGAAAATCATGTGTGTTCACTACACTCATGAACAGTCCATAGAAGAATAAAGATGTAATAAAATAATGACAAAAAACTAAACAAGTTTATGTGGTTTGAAATTTTTCTAATTCTACGGGGAGGGGACACTACAATGATTTTATTTAATAAATGGAAGGTGATAATAATGTTGAATATTAAATCAAAAAATACATCCACTTTAAAAAATATCGTATTCCTACTAGTGTAGTTAGTTCCATCATCTTTTGATCTTCAAGGAGAGAATTTCTAATTGAATTCGATCTTCATGGGAATCTCATGACATATAAAGAAAATCCACCACCTTAACTTCTACTTCTGATTAATAGTGTGTACATTCAGAATATTTGTGAGTTTAATCACATGTAACATTATAAATACCCATACACATCCCTCATACAAGCACAGAACCTTTAAGAGGAATCATCTTAAACTCTTATATTTTAGAAGAGTTAAAATTGAAGTAAGACCTTTGAATCTCCACACATATCAATTTTAGACACATCCGAATGAATTTTGATTATTTTCTTTTAATGTCCGGTTTCTGGTCTGCTTGATTTCAAACATCCAAAAATTGGTCACTACCACTTCCCCATCTCTATAGTGGATGGATAATTATACTTCGATAATCCCTCCTTTTACATGTTCTATTACATATAATAAAATAACTTTCAAACTAATATACATAATATTCTATCACATTAGAATCATTCTTAAGGTTCACCACTCAGTTTTCCATCAACATACACAAAACCAATTTCACTCACAAACTATCCATTGCAGTTCCACGATTCCCCCATAATGATTACATTCATCCAATATAGACTAAGGAACAACACAAACTAAGTATATTGTAGACTAAATCATTGGATAACATATATGTTGAATTATAACCTTCATCAAACTTTTGTAAATCCAACATTATTACATCAATAAAATTGAATAATAAATTTTATTTTAACTGAATAATATATTTTCATAAATAAAATACTATATTGTTAGATAATTGTATACTACTAGTTGAATCATTGGGTAATGTACTGACCTTATTCTTTATTCCTAGATATTATATCAACCACTTCATCCAAATCAAGTCTTTCCTATGTTTCATTAATTTATGTTATTATGATTCCTTTTTTGAATGTACAACATCCAGTTGATGTTATGATATCTAACTCACAATTTTTACTCAAAAAGTAACTCATATCCAATTTTGTTCTTATGAGTGTACATATCTACCCTAGGATGTGGATCTATGTTACACTAAAATGTTTCATCCCTAATAAAACAAAATGATAAACTTTTAGATCCATTGAGATGTAAAACACATCACTATAGTACTTCTTAATGATATCTTCTAAGATTGTTCATTAACCTGTTTACTACTCTGACTACATGCGCAAATTCAAACCAAGGAAAAACCCTGAAATACATCAATATTTCAATTGCTGATGTGAAAGGATCCTTTTTAGGGAACCCATATTTTGATTATATTCTCAGTGATTTCTCCATGATTAACTTTAAATTTATAGCAAATGGAGTGGTAACCAGTTTCATATTTCGCATTCCAAAAAATATTTCAACTTCATATAGATGTAGTCATACTTAGTCTTGAACAAAGTTGTAGAACATAATTCCTTTAATATCCACAACCCCAAAACTTATTTTGTTAGACCAAGATACATCATCTTGAAACTTCCTAAATATTCATCCTCTATATTTTCCAAAGTTTCCTTTACCAGACGGAAAATGATCATGTCAGCATCATAGAGAAGTAATATGTTAAAACTCCTATCATCGAGCACCTTCTGAAAACAATAATGATCGGAATTGCTTAGATTTAACATCTATTCATCCATAAAGGGGTTGAAATTCTTTTTCTACTACCATAGTGCTTGGTTTAACAAATAATGGCATTGTTTCATCTTGAACACAGGATTCCTATTCCATTTATGCATGAAACCATCTAGTTACTCTATGTAAATATCTTCATCTATATATCTTTGAAGAAATAATGTTTTCACATTTTACTATTTTAAATGTATCCCTTCTATGGGAACCACATTTCTTATTTTCTGAATAATTGTCTGTTTATCAGTTTTAGAAAAGATCTCAAAAAAAAACAATTACTATTGTTTATTGATGACCCTTTATGATTAGACCCCCCTTATACCACCCTTATACCATATGATTTACCTTAATATTATATTCTCATTTACTCTAGAGCATTCTTCTCTTAATAGGATATTCAATTATCTCCCATGTCCTGAAAACATGTCAGGAATTCATTTCATCCCACATAGCTAAGTCCCACAATATTGTGTTTTTTGACTATCTGCCTCATCCATGATTTTAGGTTCATTATATTATATTAGAAATAATTAATTCAAGTCACATATATATATCTCTACACTTAGTGTCAAATCCGGTTAGACTACCGTAATTGAATTTTTGGGTCATCTCCTTCCAATATAATTTATTTCATAACATTCATTTTCAAAGATCTTCTAAAAGCTTCCACAGTCTCCAAGAAATATTGAAGGGTCTTAGTTACTCCATCAAAACCTGACTACTATCCAAAAAATTCTAGATAGTCTTTTGTTTTTTAAATTATTAGAAACCCAGATCTTTATGGAACATTTGATACTTATAGACATACATTAAAAAATCCAAAACTTGTGATAATTCAATGAACTCATCTAAAATTTCTACATGTTTCTTATATTTCCATAGGATATCTTCATTAATGATATCATTATTTCTTCTAAAAACCTTTCGTAAATTATTTTCCCAAAGTCAAAAATACCAACTCTACTTCGCCATACCCTTCCAAGAAACACATTATAGACTTATTTTCTAACTTCTCCATTTCTTTATCATATATGTGGATATAGGTGGGTTAATTAAAAAACAATCAACTATAAATATCAGTATCACTTCTAGAACAACTTGTTTTTTGGAGGTTCATGCCCTAACATAAAAGAAAGAACAATGTTCACCATATAAGAATCATAATTCATGGCCTCTACCCAAAACTTATTTGGAAAACCAATAAGAATCCCCATGATTATTTCCCATTATCTAATTTCATGTTCATATTCATCATAACTCCATTTTATAATGTATTACCTAGTATGATATTCTTAGAAAATATGTATGTCCACTAAAAAAACCATAGACACTCTTTCCTTCAGTATTCCCAATTGTTGTCAGACCTGAAATATTTCAGTTTGTACTTGGTCAACATTTCCACCAAGGATCTTAACTGAATGAAGGTTTTGAATAAATCATAATATTTCTTGATAATAACACCCACGACTTCTATATTTCATCATATTTGAATGTAACATAAAACCATGAACCCCTATGATGATAGAACAGAGTCCACTCTTGTTTGTATGTGTGAACTAGATCCAACATCATGTCCTTGTGCATCTTACCTTCAATTTAGAATTACACCATCCACTACATCCCAAGTATTTCATTTTTCACATGTCTCATACTCCATTCATCAACTATTAAACATTATTTTATCAAAAAATATTTGCTTCTATTTTTCAGATAAGAATATTATATGTTCATGCTATAACATTATAGAGTTAGTTTTTCAATATTCATTTCACCTTCTCATTCTTCTTTTAGGCATAAAGTAAAATTTTCATTACTTTGGCCCCCAAAATAGTACCAAGCATAAATTTTCTTTCTCCATACATAAATCTAGGATAGAAACATGCATCATATTATTATCCAACAGAAATCTTGTTCTTCTTTATCATCATTATGCACTGCACTCCTTTCAATTCAATCAAGCTATGGATCATTGTTGAGATGAAAAAATCACCCTTGAGAATAATCTTGAGAGATTTATCATCCATAAGATGTTCCTTGATGGACCTTCTGAATTTATAATTTATTAAACTCTATATTTTTCATAAATAATGAAAAAAAATCTCTATAGGTTATAATCCAAGACTCAAGTGAACAAGTGACACTCGGTTAGAGAACACTCACATCTTTTGAAATCATTTTTACAAATGTACTTCTACAAGCATATCATTTGGAATTGAATCCTAACGTAATTCAATCTTAACTCAAATGGACTTTCTTCCCACTATTACAATACATGGGACAACATAACACCTACCTACTTTGGATGTTTCCTTCGTATTAGTTTTTTTTTCTTGTGACACTTCCATGTAATAAAATTCCAACTACCTTCAACACTATTGGTGTTTTTGGAATAAGCATTGATTGATTTCATGTAAACATATTCACTATAAATTAGATTAATAAATTTTCTAAACATTATTTTTATCTTTTATCTTGAGTTACACACTTAGAAAACCATTGAATTCCATGATACCAAGAGCGATGAAAGTAATAGCAACACCCATTGAGGATCCAAAAAAGAAAACCTTAACTGATTCAGAGTAGCTTTTTTATCATATTGAAGTCATTAAAATGATTGGCTGGTAGATTTCCATATGATATTATAATATATAATAACTTCTACATTAGAAACACTTTGTTTATTATGTTTCAATTATCATGTGGTTCCATGGACACACACTCCGAATTCATGTTCCATAATCACATACTTGGTTAAATGGCTTCAATAACAACTACATATTCTCAAAAAAAGATGTCCAAAATTTACATGACATAAAATTACTATTTTATTATCCACATCCATAAGACCATTTAGGTTTATATTTTTAGATAATTAATAAAACAAAAATTAAAGAACCCATGAATTTCCCAACTAATGGATATTTTTTCCATTATAAAAAAATACATAATACATAATAAGACTTCAAAATCTCCCATAAATTATTCACACAACTATCATGTTAGACTTATCTTGTGTAATAATTTTCTTCTTTACCTGAGTAAATGGAAACATAATATGGGGGAGATAAAATTCTCATTAAGGGAAACCATACAACTATGGAAATAATGTACTAAACATGGCATAAATATTTCAAAAGGAATAAGTAATCATCATAATTACATAAAAAAATAAATCTAAGAGAATAATATATCTAGGGATAAAATTTAATAATAAAAATGTCAAATCGATAATAATAAATCATTCCTTATTGATGAGACTCATAATTAAGGATAAAGTAATTTCATGCCATAAGAAATTTAGAATTTTATACATCATGATCATACAACCACTGCCATGTATATAGAAAATATATATTACTGTGTATTCATACACAAAATATTGAAGCATTTTTGTATCAGGAGATATACCAATGCATAAAGGGGATATATAATTCTGGGCCCTAATTACAACGTGTTAATGCTCAATGCATTCATCTTATGAGATAGTGAGTAAAAAATAACTAATAAATATTTCCAATAATCACCTTCATTGGATTAATGAAATAAAAAACATCAATACTTTTCCTCATGTCAATAAAATGGATAACATAATCATAACCCGTATTTAGAATGAAGGTGTATAGTTAAACAATACATATTAAAACAAAAAATGTAATGAGTAAATAAATGTACCGATATAGAAAATATGTTGATTTTCAATCATAACCTAATAATTATATTGAATATATTCCAACTTAAGCATTCCTATAGCACCCCTAATGATTTATGAATTTTTTTATCAAATTAATTAAATTTATTTGATTTTTTGTGTTATATTAAACATTAATTTACACATGTGGTACACACAATATTAGTTTATCTTGTGTTACACATGACTTTGACTTTTAAAAAAACCATAATATATTATTAATATTATTAGCTAGAAACCACCATTATAAACTAGACATTAAACTTATTAAGACGAATATCTTTACTTAATTTTCAAATATCTTGAATAATGGTTTTATTTGAAAAAAGCATTGAAAATATATTTCATAATATTCACCTCAAATCATTATATGTTTCAAAAATACTATTTTCTCAATAAAAAACTATTTCTAATTTTTTAATAATAAAATTAATTATTGAAACATAAAAAATATAATTTATTAAAAAATCATTTTTTAAATCATTATGTAAAAAATATCTTTGGGCGATTGTTCGGGATATTTATGAAATGCTAGATTTTTTTCATAATAGTGAAAAATATAGAACATTATTTGGAAACAACATTTTCATTTAATTTATTTAAAAAGTAAAATTATATTTTTTTTTATTTAATGTTACAGTAGTTCAAATATATATATATAATAATCCAATTTCGGTCATTTCAATTATCTTCATATTTTATTTTAAATTATTATATTTATCTCTCGTATTATTTAAAAATTAATTTTTACTACATCTGTGAATGGAATTTTAAAAATGGATTAAATATTTGGATTCTTCATAATTTAGATTACATAATAAGTTAAATTTATTTTTAAAATAAATTAAAAATTAAAATAGTAAAAATTAGTTACCATAATTAAGGATAAAATGGGTTTATTGGGGGTTTAACTAAACAGATAATGGATAAATGTAACCCAAAATAGTCCAAAAACAATTTACAAGCCATATATTGACCTTATACTTTATATTATTTATAATTGTTCATTATTTGTGCCTTGTGACATAAAAACAGTGGCAGAATTCTTCCATTCCAAAAATTACAAGTGTCTCACTCACGTCACTTATGAAATCACACACTTTTCATCTCATATTCACTCCTTAAAAACATTTTGGTTTTTCCAAAAAAATGAAAAAAATACCCTCCTAAAGTTCTTTATATTATACTTTAATAATTATATTTTATATAAGTGAATTCCAGGAAGGCTTTTTGTTGAAATCCATGGTTGATACCTTAAGAAGAGGTAATGTTCATTAAAGATCATTTGGTTTTATTTATTATTCCACCTCCTTAAATTATAATTATAACATGATGATATAATAACATCATTATCTTCAATATTATTATATATTTTTGCATTATGTAAATTACCTACAACAATCTCCACTTAAACTAAATGGGTTGCTAAATCATCATTCAAGTGTACAACGGAATAACACCAAGAAAACTGATGTCATTAATTTTTCCATTACCACCTCTCATGGTGGGATATAATATTAGATTTATTTTTTATATATGACATTTATAGTATTATTATGCTGCTATAATTATTATATCATATATACCTTTATTCATTCCACTTTTTTTGAATATGATAATGTTTCTCGTGTGCACTTTAGACTATTACCTCACGGAATGATGTGTTTCATTCACACTTTAATTGGAAGATTATAAGGATTGTTTTAATTAAAATATATTATATATATTACATAAAAAATTTATTTTATGATATTATATCATTTATCATTCTTTCTGTCTATTCAACGAGAATATGGATAAAACTTTTATGTATATTTACAACTTACCATCTCCATGAAAAGTGTATTTAAATTTTTTATTAATGAATATAAATACATAAATACATAATATAAAATATATATATCACGGATCAACATATGAATATGATTAAATCTTGATCAAAGTAATAGGATCATAAATTTAAAATCGAAATATATATGAAAAATAATGTGGTTATTAACAAAAAACTATCTTTAACATGGAAATGTTAATAAAAGATGAATAAAATGTCATAATAAAATAATATATGGTTTGATATATATATATATATTATATATATATAATAAACTTATATTTATTATACATAATATTTTATTGAGTACGATGGTAATCAAGACTTATGGTATGGGATTTATATCTTACTTTTTACATCCCTGTGACACATGCCGTATTCACCACATCATTATTTTTTTTCTTTTATATATTTTAAATGAATGTATTTATAATTATTATAATAAAATTAATGGGGATTCATAAACCCATTTTTTGATCTCTATTTCATTATGTTTATTATTAAAATGTTACTTATGCAATACAATAATTGTTTCTCAATTTTCATTCTTTGAGACATACGTCAGGTTTTGAACATATATTCTTTCACAAGGTGTATATACATCCCCATTCACATGTAATATCATGAATTTATTTATTCTCATTATATTTTATGTTCCTTTTTTGGTTATTTCATTTTGGTTCTTATGATTCAATGTTACCAAAGTGATAATGGTTATATATTATAATCTCATCATTTATCATGATAGTTTTTTATTATAAAATCATAGTATCCATCTCTAAATAAACTCAATAATTTTCATTTACTATTTTTGTTAAATATATTTTCATGTAATTGTAAAAACAATTCTCCCATTAGTACTTAATATAATTAATAAAATGATTTTTAAAAAATATGAGTTTATTTGTCTTTTCGGTCATAAATCTATTTTCATCCAAAACCATGTTTTCAATATATATTTTCAAAAAATGATTTATTATTGTACTATTATTTTTAATATAAATTTTCACCCATTTTTATATTTTGATAAAAAAACTGAATTTTTATTTCACTTTCAAAACAATGCCCATTTGTATTTAAAAATAATTTGAAAGTGATCACTGTTTTAATGTGTACCACATGAACGAAATTTTCAATCAACATGAAAATTAATTTCATTGAAGTATACTTTATAATTTTTTAAGGTTATTTTCAATGTAAATTATTTCAGAAGGTTTTATGTTATAAATGTTTTCTATTAAAAGTGGAATATCTATTTACCTCAAGAGATTTTTAAATGATTTTTAAAGAATCCATAACTATTTTTTAATGTTATTTTAAAAGAATGGGATTTTAATTTTTTTTAATGTTTTAAGAATGTGATTTACAAGGAATAGTTATCTTCCTTATGAAAAATTTAATTTATTCTTTTAAATTCATTTAGCCTATAATATGGCATACATTTTTGTTACTTACGCTTTATTGTGGTTTTTTTCTAAGGATTATTTTCTTATTATTTCTATAAATGGATTATGATTATGATGAGAATATTTCTATGAAACCCATTTCTATTCCATGGGATATACCATGATAAAATTCTTATGAAACTGGATCCTTTTAATGGGTTATGCTAGGATTTAATGATGAAATGATTAATAAGCTTATATAATTTTCCTAGGTAATGATATAAATAAAATTTTATGAAACTCAATATATTTCATTGGTAATGAAATGTTGAAATTTTATGATCTTTTGTAACTTATAAATATAGTTTTCATTATGACATTGGTGGGACCTATATCTCCTTACAATTCAATGGTTAATGATTAATGTTATATAATCTTGATGGGTATATGGGAGGTTATCCCAATCCTAATAGAGGGTACATGGGAGGACATCCCATGCCCAAAGTAGGTACATGGGTGGTTATCCCAATCGTAACATGTTATGATGGTATGGGTAGGTAGCTTTGACATAATATTTTATATGTGTATGTGTATGCGAAAAATTAATTCCTTATTCTAATGTAATTATATCATTGTTTATGTTCAATGATTCCGTTCTGAATCATGTATTATAAACTACCAATCTTTAATCTATGACTCATTATTATGATCATTGATGTTAAGGGTGTGGTTTTCAAATGTTATTATCATGGTCCCATACACATATGTTTTTGTTATTCTTACATATCTCCCTTGTTTACCCTTACCTAGAATCTGAGATCACCCTTTCTTATGTTTCATTTCCCCATGTTATGTGGAAATTTATTTCTTATGATTTTTCTAATAAGGGTGATAGTTATGAAGATTATAGTTTGATATGAATAAGTTTACCTATAGACTAGTTTTTTTGTTTCCATGTATCCAGTGATAGGAAACTATTATGGTCTTAGTGGTGTGTTTGTGTAATGTAATGAATATTCATAAAAAAAATATGTTATATCTGTGTGTGATATTCATGGCTCACTATAGTTGGTATCAAATAATATGTTTATTTAACCATTCGAAAATATAAAGATAAAAACATAGTGATATTCTTATATAGATGTATATGGATAAGTATAAGAATGTTTCAAATATTTGAAAATGTATTAGAATTTTGGTAAAGGATGGAGTGACTGGATTAAATAAAATTGCATACATATATAGATATTAAAGTGAATGTGCATCTAGAATATAGGTACCTAGGTTTATAAACATTAAATATGGATATTTAATATAACCTTGAGCTTCATCTTGTGCCTACAAATGAGCCTTACATAAAATCTTAGTTTGACACTCCTGGGGGATTCACTTTCTAAATTAAAAAACTATTTAAAAAACATCTTGATGTATTTGGATAGTTCATGATTATAAATGAACAAGTATAAACTAAGGTGTCATAGATTAAAGAAGGTGTCACAATTTATACATCCTGTAAGTTATTTTTCATGATTATGTGGTTCCTCGCAATGATTATTAATTCATCCACTATGATTTCTAGTTTCACCCAAAGGCTAGAAGAAGATAGAACCTTGATAATGATAAGGGAAGAAGACAATGAAATGATTTTCCTCAAATTATTCTCTAATGACCCGCATTTTGAACCAGACTAAAACCCGAAGGAATTTGAACATTTTCAATTTATAGAATGAGTTGTTTTTAAAACCAAACTTCATAACAAAATTATGAGAGTCAAAATGCTTTGATGTTTTGATTTTGTTATTGGGAGAAGGCCAGAAGAGTTTTCCTAGTGACTCAGTAAGTTTTGGAAGCGTCGGACCCAAGTTTTTAAGGGACTACAGAGGGGGCACGGTTGGCACACGGGGTGACCAAACCGTGCGGCCCAAACCGTGCGGCCTAAATCTGGTGGGTAGAGGCTTGAACAGGGGCTGCGAATGGTTTCCCAAACAGTGCGCCTAGCCCATGAAATGGGAGTCTTAGAGGCAGTAGACTCCGCACAGTTTTCGCACAGTTTGGCAAACTGTGTGGGTCAAACCGTGCGCTTGGGTGACTTTAGGTTTTTAATTAAATTTAAAATAGAATAAAATAAAAACTTAAAACTAAACTCTCTCTCTTTCTCCTATAATACATGACATACACCATCCAAGGGGATCTCCCCTTTGTGCCGCGTGAATCCCTCCTATACGGCCTCCTCTACATCTCTTTCTTCCCTCGGGTTTCCGCCAGTTTTGCGCTCAATCCTCCACAGTAAGCTACTATCTTCCTTCTCCTTCCTGTTTTCAGCATTATTTGGACCTAATCAACACCCAGTGAGGTGGGGACGAACCCTAGGGTTTGGAGGTGATCTGTTTTTCATCTTACGCTTTCTCTAGGTTGTTGAGGAAGTTCTCTTGGGGTCTTGGGATGTGAATTCTAGCAACCGCCGCCGAAGTCGAAGCGGTTATGGTGGTTTCATATTTTAGGATTGGTTTCGAGGTGATGTTCCCACCTTTATCTTTTTTTTCACTTGTTGAATTTGGGTATTTTTATGTTTATGAGTACCCGGATCATTGTTGGAAGTGTGTTGATATTCGCGGTGTGTTTTTGTCTTAGTTCTAGTGTGTCACCAACACCCGAGTGAGTTGGAGGTTTTGGCGTGGTTTCGAGTAGACAGAGATTAGGAGACTCTCCTGCATGGGCATAGGAGTTCATGCATGTGTGTGAAAGTTCCCATGATCATTGGGGCATGAGCTTTGGATCATAGTTAGAAAGCACCAGGAGCCGGAGTGGACGGATGGATCCACCTAGAGGTAGGGTCCCTCTCCTTGCCCTTTAAATTTAAGTAAATTAATAGTGAGTTTATTATTGCACTATCTTATAATTTTAATTATGAATGTTTAGTACCGACTAAATGCTTATGTGAAAATCGTGTGAACTACAGGAATAATACAAAATAGGTTGTATTGTTATTAAACTAACGATTTAAAAATAAAACCCCTCAATCAGTGGTGCATAGTCTTGAAGATAAAAAGCAGAGATAAACTTTTTATGCTTTCCTACTGGATTGTTGTGGTGCATCTTTGATTCTTTGTATGTGAACTTTCTTTGATGAGAAAAAGAGAGTGAAATGGAGGTGATCCTTGTGTTCTGGTCAATTTTCCATGTTTTGGAAAATTGAGTAAGATGATAACCATAGTGGGATGACTTAAGACTAAATCACTTAAGACTAAATGACTTGTTACCTCTAGAAGGTATCAAAGGGTTAAATAATGATAAAAGTATCCATTAATATGGAATGGTGAAACTATGAAGGAGCAGACTAGGGTAGTACAACCACGCCTTGGGATAACGTAATGAGCACAGTTTATGTTAGTAAAATGATTATGTCAATATCTTGATTTAGATACTTAAGATGGGTTTCCTTATGTATGAACATTAATGTTTTCTCTTATGTGTATGTGGTATGATTATTTTAATGCTTATGATGTAATGCCATAAGTAGTATACCATAAACATGTTTGAATTGTGAGTGCGCACATGATGATGCCACATAACGAATGATGATAAAGGTGAGTGAATGATGAGTCCACCTAGTGATAGATACGTGGTTGGATGGGAAGTAGTTATACCCCATTCTAGTGTGACAATACATGTCTAGAAGGGAGGCATTCTTACCCCTTGCTAGTTGACTTATATTGATGATTACATGTCTATAAGGGTGTCATTCTTAACCCTTTCCATTTGACTTTTGTTGATGATTACAAGTCTGTAAGGGAGTAATTCATACCCCTTTCTAGGTGACTTCTATGGATGATTACATGTCTGGATTGGAGGTATTTATACCCTATGCCAGTATTATGAATGTGACAGATGAGAGGTAGTTATACCCCATGCCGGTTGAATTTATGTGATGGAAGGGATGCATTCTTACCCCTTTCCAGTAGACCTATAGGGATGATAGGCATTCTTACCTCATTCCCGCTAATATCAATTTATGGAAGGGAGGAAATCATACCACTTGATAGTATCCTATTGGAACGAGAGGCATTCCTACCTCGTTGCCTATGTATTATAGGTATGAGAGGCATTCTTACCTCATGCCCGCTAATAAAAATTGATGAAAGGGAGTCATTCTTACCCCACACAATCTATGACATAAATGCTTTATACACATATATATATATGGTGACATGATTAGGTTAATTTAATGGAAATGAGGCAAAGCTGGTATAACCGTCAGGTGTCCCTTGGGAACCTGGATGAGTGTTATTTACTTATGTAATTCTACTTACTTATTTCTCCATACCTTCTCACTATTTAATTATTATACATTGTCAAGATTGGGTTTGACATCTGTAGTTCCGTCCTACTGAGATTTATATCTCACACCCTACTCGGGCCGCCATTGCACTGGGGTACCCGAGTAGACCTTCTTTCTTACAGGAACTAGGTTGTGTGCTGTGCTGGTTATACCTGAGGAGTTAGGAGAAAAGGACAAAGCGGGAGCTTGGGATGCTCAAGATTTCTTCATCGGTATTTTATGTCTTTTCATTTTGGATTGTTTGTAAAGCATTCTATATTTTTTACTACTTTCAGAAATGTATCATCATCTATACATACATGCATTGTAAACTGTCATTTTCCACCTTTTATAAAATTGATATTAAATACCTTTTGCAACTATCTTTAAATCGTTTACTTTTTCCGCTATTGAATATTTTTTACTCTAATAATACCATTTTGTTACTCTGATATGATGGTATAGTGTCCCCACAATCACCTCTTGAGACCCTCGCTGCTAGTCGGCAGCCTCCGGCGTACGGGGTGACGCTCTTGAGGCCATGTGACCTACTGGTCCGGCATACGGTTCGATGGTAAGCCAGGCCGAGACGTTTAAAAGTGGTATGAGAGTTGTTTATTTTCTTTTTCTTTAATGTTTTGGGTTGGTAGACAGAATATTAGAAAAGTTTTGGCACTTGTCTAATAGCCATGCTTGGGACTGATCACCCCACATACGGGAAATGACCACGTGGCTAGGGCTGGGAACAGTTGTTCATGTTGTTTCCTATTACGGTTGATATGATTTCACCTAGAGTGACTGTTGTACTTTCTACTGCTTATGGTTTATGAAATTCCTAGATTTTTACCCTTGGCTTGATATGGCATGGAAACTGCATTGCATGCATCATATTAGGCACATAAGAAATTAACATGTCATGCATAGTTCCATGCCATGTAGTTGCATTAGTAATTTCCTGCTGATCAGATTTTGTGCCTTGATTGATATACCATTCTTCTATGATATAACATGTTATGTGTTTACTTCTGCTGAGAACATGCTAGTTAGGTTTTTACATGTGAATGTTTGCATGGGCTAAAATAGATTGGTTGCGATTAAGACAGGAGTCGGTTTTCAGTTGAAAGGTGTATGGGAACCTTACAAATGAGAAGGGGATCCAAATACTAATTTATAATGTGTATGGGTATTTATAGGTTCGTATATGGCCACCCATATATTTGGGTCATTTAATATGAGCATGTAAAATTCTGGGTTGGAATCTGGTTTTGATAAAAAGGGGAGTCAATTTTCAATCCATGAAGTGTATGACTGCTTCATGAATTGGGAAATGGAAACCCGTATTAATTCTAAAGGCTTTCTCAATTGTGAAATGATTACATGGAAAATGTTTCCTAATTTCGAAATTTAATGGTTTTTGCTAACTATTAAATGTGCAACTGGACTCGAGTAGGTCTGTTGGAAGGTGTTGCATGAGATAACCCGGTTCAGGTGTTTGAATTTTAAAAGGAATTGAGTAACTGCTTTGGGGTTTCTTTTTGAAGAACCCAAGATGAATAAAATGGGACCCACGGTCACCCTTTTGTTTAAAAGGTCTTGTTTTTCTCAATGTATTGATAAAGACGGGATGTCTGTGAATGTTTGATGTTCTTAAAAGGAGGTTTTGGTGAAACTTATCTGTTTTCTTGATTCGTGGTTGCTGGTGTTGGTTAGAGTTTAAATTGGGTAAAATGTTAAGGGCTTTGTAATGGAACATGTGGTGGTGCGTTGAGACCCTTGTGTAAGGGGTAGTTTTTACATTCTCATCGAGTTTCCTTGGAACGGGACCATAGGTGTTTCCGTAGGAGTTATTTTCTTTAGTGGGGGTTGATGTTTGGCTTTTGAGCTAGCGACTTTGTTTCGTGTGACCCGTTGTTAGGGTCTATGTTTGATCATCCTAAGGGGATATCCCATGGTTGGTAGCACCATTAGAGTTTTAATTCCTTGCTTATACTGTGGATTTTCAGACGTTTGGTATTGTTTGGGAACCGTTTTCCCTTGTTGGACTTTTAGTTTCCAATGACGCAAATGTTCGAAGGGGTGGTAATGCTTATTTTGATCTTTTTATGGGATTTAGCATCGTGTAATGCATTTTAGACATGCCTCGGGCATGGTTGGTTGCTGGTTGGTTGTTGGAATCCTTAGGTAATGGATGACTGGGTATGTTGCCAGCTATAAAAACGGTCGTATAGGGAAAAATGACGTTCAACTAAATCTCTTATGCTACGGTGTATGGTCCTAGGTCATCTTCATGGTAGAGTGAACTGAGTGTTTGAGAATCATGTTGTCCCAATGCTTGGAACGATATTTGGAAGACTCGGGTGGTTGACATGCCGATATTGTTGCTTTGGATTTCTTGTGCGTTTCGACGTGGTGATCGTGGCTCGGAGGAGTGACACACATCTGTGTAATCATTATGAACTAGTTTGTTTATGAGAAGCTGATGTTTTCTTCTTTTGGTGACACCAACTCTTTTAAGGTGGGAAGTGTTTTGTCGGTTTAGTGAAACGTATTCTTCCGGGTAGAAGGAACACATCAAGAAGGACCATTTGGGAATGGTTGGGTTTGTTTGAATGCATTTGAGGCTTGCAGGTGTCATTATGCGTCGATTCTTGCTTGGAAGCACGACTTGGATATGGTTGGCGGTGTATGAAACCCCTTTTGTGAAACACCGTTGGTCTTGGAGGAATTCACTGGAAAATCATGAACGATCAGGGAATGCCTTGCATGGGAAAAAAGCATTGTGATCAGTTTAGAAATCATGATTTGTCGGCAGGTGAAGCCGATTTCCTTCCTTGAAGTCCACTAGTTGAGGTTCAACTATTTTTCTTTCTAGTAGTCTGGTATGATTAACTGGAATCCGTCCAAACCTCTTAGTGTATTCTGTTTAGCGACGATCATGTCCCCTATCTTGTCCCCATTCTAGATGCTCAAAGAGAGCGTCAGTCTTAATCGTGATAATTCTTTTAAGTTGTTGGGCTTGATCTGATGGATCTCTTTCGGCATTGCACATAGGATGTGTGGATTATTTTGTGGTTTGATCTTGGAAACATCATCGGAAATAGGGTGTAGGCTTTAGTGAAGGTGTTCATGCTAAACGTAAGGTGCCTTGGAGAAAGGCATTGTTGTTCTGATTGAAATACATCGACCGTTTAGGCCTAGAGTTTTTGTAAATAGTTTGCTAGAGATTGCTTGACTCGGGGTTGTTGTTTAATGTCTGTGGTTGGTGACATACCATTCTCTGGAACATCATTAGGTAGAGTCGAGTGTGGTTTGTGTCGTTTGATTCCTAATATGAAAAACCGATTCGACTTGGGCCATGAGGTCGATGGGGAATCGATCGTTTGGTCTGTTTCAAATCACGCTTTGAGAATCGTGGGAACGCTTGGGGCATGCTTTGAAAGTTAATTCCAACGGTTCTCCAAACCGTAGTTTGGAGTTGGTTGCATAACTTTAAAAAAATATCGTGGGAAGTACCTGTGGCTGGATGCTAGGCGAGATAAAGATGAGTTCGTGTCTCTGGGTAGATGGGCTCTGGAAGATCCGTCTTGGTGTTTCATTTGGGAAACGAGCATTGTCTTGAGTTTTGGTGGATTAAGCGATGTAAGGTTTAATGGATGCTTATCGGTGTGTTGGAAATTTTTTAACACAATGTGATTGTTTGAACAAAGCTTCACGACCCTTATAGGTTGGGTGATGTGTTTGTTGTTCCCGAAGGCCTCTCAGGGACGAGAAATTCTAAGGTGGGAAGGTTGTAATGGCCTGTGTTTTGAACTAGACTAAAACCCGAAGGAATTTGATCTTTTTCGATTTATTGAATGGGTTGTTTTTAAAACTAAGCTTTGGAATGGAATTACAAGATTTGAAACGAGTTTTTGTTTTGGTTTTGTGCTTGGGTGAAGGACCGAAGAGTTTCCCTAGTGACTTTTCATGTTTTGGAAGCACTGGAACCGAGTTTTTAAGGGATTCCAGAGGGCGCACGGTTGGCACACGGGGTGACCAAAATGTGCAGCCCAAAATGTGTGACCAAAATCAGGTGGCCAGTGGCTTGCGCATGGGCTGCACACTGTTTCCGAAACCGTGCACCTAGCCCGTGCAATGGGAGTCTTGGAGGCAGTATACTCCACATAGTTTCTGCACGGTTTGGAAAACGATGCACTTGGTTGAGTTTATGATTTTAATTAAATATAAAATAGAATAAAATAAAAACATAAAACTAAACTCTCCCTCTCCCTCCTCTCATATGTGACACGCACCAGCCAAGGGGCTCTCCCCGATGATCCCCATGACACCCTCCTATACGGTCTCGTCCTCTTCTCCTTCTTCCCTTGGGTTTCCGCTGGTTTTGCGCTCGATCCTCCATGATAACCTATTTTCTCTATTCTCTTTCCTGTTTCTGGCATTATTTCGACCTAATCGGCGCCTGGTGAGGTGCGGTCGAACCCTAGGGTTTGGAGGTGATCTGTTTTTCATCTTGCGCTTGTTCTAGTTTGGTGTGGAAGTTCCCTTAGGGTCCCTGGATGTGCATTCCAGCAATCGCCGCTGAAGGCTAAGTGGTTCAATTGGTTTCAGATCGTTGTATTGGTTTTTGGGTGAGGTTTTCACCTTTCACTTTGTTTAAAATTGTTTCATTCGGGGGTTTTGATGTTTATGAGTCCTCATCTCATTGTTTGCAGTGCTCTGAGCTTCGCAGTGTGTTTTAAACTTCGTTTTGGTTTGTCACCAACACCCGAGTGCGTTGGAGGTTTTTGTGTAGTTTTGAGTTTCTAGAGTTTAAGAGACTCACCTACGTGGGCATATATGTCCTTACATGTGTGTGAAAGTGCCTATGATCAGTGGGGTAGTAGCAACGACTCTTAGTTAGAATGCGCCAAGAGCTGGAGTGGACGGATGGATCCACCTGGAGGTAGGGTCCCTCTCTTTTCCCTTTAAATTTATATAAAGTAATAGTGAGTTTAATTTTTTACTGCCTTAGCATTTTAATTATGCATGTTTAGTTCCGATTAAATGCTTCAATGCAAATCCTGTGAATTGTAGGAATAAGATAAATGGGGTTGTTTGGTTATTAAACTAACAAATTAATAATAATACCCCTCAATCATAGGTGTGTTTTCATCATGATAAAAAGTTTTGATTGGAATTTTAGGCATGCCTACTGGATTGTTGTGGTGCCTCTTTGATTCTTTGTATGTGAACTTGATTTGTTGAGACAAAGTTAATGAAATGGTTGTGATACTTTTGTTTGGGTCAGTTTTCCATGTTTAGGAAAATTGAGTAAGATGATAACCATAGTGGGATGACTTAAGACTAAATGACTTGTTACCTCTAGAAGGAATCAAAGGGCTAAAGAATGATAAAGGTATCATTTAAGATGGAATGGTGAAACTTGTAAAGAACATACTTGGGTGGTGCGACCACGCCTGGGGATAACATAATGAGCACGGTCTATGATAGTAAAATTATTATGTGAATATATTGATTTAGATACTTAAGATGGGTTGCCTTAAGTATGAAGGTCAATTTGTTCTCTTTTGTGTATGTGGTATGATTCATTGAATACTTATGAGGTAATTCCATAAGCTGTATACTATAGTCATGTTTTTATTGTGAGTGCGCACATGCTGATTCCACATAATGAATGATAATAAAGGTGATTTCATGCTAAGGACAACTAGTGACATATACATGGTTGGATGGGAGGCAGTTTTACCCCATGCTGGTGTGACAGTACAAGTCTAGAAGTGAGGCATTCTTATCCCTTTCCAGTTGACATCTGTTGATGATTACATGTATGGAAGGGAGGCTTTATTACCCCTTTCTAGTGACTTTTTTTTGATTATTACATGACTGGAAGGGAGACATTCTTACCCCTTGACAGTTGAATTCTTTGGATGCTTACATGTCTGGATGGGAGGCAGTTATACCCCATGCCAATATTATGAATGTGACATAGGGGAGGTAGTTATTCCCCATGCCGGTTGAATGAATGTGATGGAAGGTAGGCATTCTTACCCCTTTTCGGTAGACCTATAGGGATTAGAGGCATTTTTACCACGTTCCCACTAATCTCAATTTAAGGAAAGGAGCCATTCTTACCCCTTTCCAGTATCCTATAGGAACGAGAGACATTCTTACCGCATTGCCTTTTTATTATTGGAACAAGAGGCATTATTACCCCGTGCCCGCTAATCACGATTGATGTAAGGGAGTCATTCTTACCTCACACCATCTTTGACCTAAATTCATTATATATATATATATAAATACCCTTAAATTTCTTGGAATTTTTTTCCTTAAATACTTTGTAATTTTACGAGTTTGTGGCTTCTGACGACGCTTGATTCTGAGGACCAGTGTGCCCAGAATCAATTTCTGAAGTTTAGCTCGGGTACGTTCAGTGAACGAATGAGTGAGTTTTTTTATCTTTTGAATTGGTGCTCGGAATGGAAATATGACGGCACAGATGAACTCGCAGCGCCAGTAATTTCTTAAGGGGACATTTACCGTAGTTGCATTTTATGTGGGTTTGAAGTTATTGGTTAGGGATTATTTGAGAAGTAAATAAAATTGTTGTACACTTTTATTTTATATCTATGGAGGTTAATTCCTCCCATGGGTGGTTAAGGGTGGGACCCACATCTAGCTAACTAACCAAGAGTGGATGTTAGAGAGGTGGGGCCCACACGAGTCCCAACCATTAAATTTCCCTCTAACTCTTTAAAACCCACTCTTAAATTTAGGCAAACCTTCCCAATTATTTATTTTCCAACACATTTAATTAATAGGGATCTTCCCTCTCCCTTCCCGAAATTAATTGTCAAAAAATTTTTTAAATGTGGTGATTTGAATTTTGGGAAGTTACTTCGCATTATAATAAAATAATAGGGGGAGCCTATTATGTTATTTTGGGAAGAGATTTCATTGTGCGAAGGAAGATAGGGAGAGCTCCTGAGTTTTTGAAGAACACCAGCCTCCGACGTAGAACGATGTCTCCTTCGATGAAGAATGCTGATTCCTCGAAAAACGATGACACGCCACCCTTTATATTCTCCGCGACAATAGAGGAGACACCGTTTTCTTTCTCAGCGCACTTCGACGTCGCCTACGATCCCTTTCCCTATAACGCCGACATTCGGAAACAATTGTTGAGGTAGGGAAATTTTTTTATATTTCTCTTTTATGAGATTTATACCCTCTTACTTGGTGTTTAAATTGTTCAGCGATGATTTAAACCTTTAATGCAGTGGGTTCCATTTAACGAACAAGCCTGGACTCACCGCTATTTTGTTCTTGAAGCGCAGGGTGATTAGCGATGATGAAATGGGACCACAACAACAAATCGAAGCCATCGCAGTGGAGCTCGGGTCCCGAGACGACCGCATGCACAGACGTGAGCAACAAAGGACCTCCGAAATGACTCCAGGGGCCTGAGGAGTACCGTGGAAGTGTGGGTCGCGGGCACGGCGGCGCTGCTAGCTAGAGGCGGCGGCCGGCACAGTCCGATCGCCTGGAGGCAGTGGCGGCCCGGCGCGCCGCCGACAGAAGCCCGTCGTGGCCGCGTGGGATCCGGGATGTCTAGTGGCGCCACCCTGGTGCCGCTTCCATGGAAAACGGGGGCCACGCCAGCTGGGCCATGCCCCACCGGGCTGGACCCAGACCCGGGTTGGGTCGCCCGGTCTGGGCTGACCCAGGGGGGTAGGGCCGGGTCGGACTACGCCCAGACCCCCACTTCGGACCGTTTTTCTGTCTTTTGCCCATAACATGAGCTACGGTTCTCCAATCGATGCACCGTTAGTTGCGTAGGGATCCTCGGATCAATATGGTCATTTTGGTATATTAAACATGAGGTTTCGGCAAGGTGAGGGTACATCTAGGTTGGTTCGAACCTGAAACCAACCGGGCCATTGGAGCGGAAACGTTTATAACTTAATGACCGGAAATCCGATTGACGTGCCGTCAACTGCATTGAATTACTTTTGTTGAGACCGTTAATTTGGGATAATACAATTTATTTTTTGACACATCTAGATTATGGTCAGGTTGGTTTTAGATTAAAAACCAACCAGGTCCCTCGAACCGAAAAACCAATAGCTCTCAGACAGGGCGTCCGATTGACGCACCGTCTATCACGTTGGGATTCTTTTTACGAGATAGAACATTGGGATAAATCAAATCTGGACATCTTGAAAGTTGATGTATCGACTCTCTTGCTCGAGGAGTGGACCCTCCCAGAATCGAGCATGCTGTGTGCGGGAACCCTAGAGCTGGATGTGACTGCATTTACTACTGTACTGGAATCCTCCGTGGGTTCGACAATGAAGAATAATGTACTAGGATACTCCATGGGATCGAAGGTGATGGCTACTATTCTTGTATCCTGTGTGGTTCTGGCAGTATTGAACTCTGTAGTTGTATCCTGTGTGGGTCCAGCAGAGTAGCTGGTCTTTTATCCTGTATGGGTCTGACAACTTAGCTGGACTTGTATCCTATGTGGGTCTGACAGCTTTGATGAATCAGTGACTACCTCTGATCATCTCTATTTCTATACTAAAGATGTATACCTGTGTGAGCTGAGTCTTGATTTTCAGTCATTATCATTGATGTGATTGACTTGATTTCCTGTGTGGACTGGGTTGTACCTTCCTGGGTGGACTGGGTTGTGTTTCTATATGTGGACATAGTTATTCTTAGGCTCAAGAGTTAGAGCCTAATTGTAATTGATAACTTAGGTATATGTATGGGAATATACCTAAGTAGATTCTGTTGAAACTTCGTGATTGTATTTTCCTTTTGTGGTTTATCCTTCATGGATTCCGAGAGACCTTCCATGGTATCGGGGTCCCTACTGAGTTTCGTATACCCACCCATGCATGGGCTATGCCCACAATACATTGTGTTGGATGTAGACAACAGACATCACTGATCGAGGTGGAGGCTTGTGGAGCTGGACGATACCTGGAGGTGGACCACTTGGCGGGACGTACACGGAGTGGACAGCCTGACCCGAGGAGCTGAGGAGACTATCTTTACCCACCCTTTAGGTGGGATTTCAGGAGGAAGACTTGGGGTTTCTATTTTACTTTACTACTTCTGTACTTTCTTTTCAGTTTTTCTGTACTTTCAGTTGGGTTTTTATACTGGCCCATTTACTTTTCAGCACTTACTTTTTTACTATGTTTTACATAGTTCTTACTTCGCTTGCGTACTCTATTGTGTTTGTTTACTTTATAAAGGCAATGACATCCCTTTATTTTGGGATTTACGTCTTTGGTGCTAGTCTCCAGCCCCTGGCCTATGGAAGGAGGCCTTGGGGTAGTCACGGAACAGGCCCCAAGGACGGGTCATGACAAATTGGTATAAGAGGAGTCAGTTCTACCGTAGAACTCAGAACTCTGATATTTCCTTTCCGTGAAGCAATAGTGTTAAGAGTATTGAGTGTGGATTTCAGTTCAAGGATTACAGTGTTGGTGCGGTGGCCGACGTATCCATACACCAGGACCCTGGCCTCTGATTTCCGACACAATGCACGAAAAGACTGATTGCGTGTGTGTTTCCTTTCAAAAATTTTCTTTATGATTACTTTTTGTCAGCTCACCAGGTATACTATTTGACTGTGGCGCACCTGTTTCTTTTCAGGATGGCCCCACGAAGGCAGCCAGCCAGGGTTCCTAGTTACGTGCGGGCTGGTAGCCCACCGACTGATGAGAGCTCGGTGCAAGGCCCCATTACAACGGAGGCAGCAGCGGTACCACTACCCGCTGAGCCACCGATGCTACCCGCCCTAGCGGCGGAGAGTGCACGCCGCCAGATCGAGTTGCCCGAGTTTCAGAAACAGAGGTCTTATCGGTTACGTAGAGAGATAGACCATCTGGTATCTGAGGATTGGTTGGAGGATATCGTTAGAGTCTTCAGATTGGTAGGGACACCAACAGACCTTATGGTGATCCTTGTTGCGAGTCTCATGCACGCAACAATAGGCAGATGGTGGAGCCATATGATTTAGGTGCACGACGATGCATCACTACTTTGTATGGAATTAAAGAGACTCTTCCGCTCAGAGTTTGTTCCATCCACCCTCTGTGCGGTGCGCATCCAGGAGTTACTACAGCTGCGACCAGGCAACATGAAAGTAGCCCAGTACTCAGTGAGATTTACCAACCTCTTGCGCTACTCCATATACAGGGTACAAGACCCATTCTTCTGGGCCCGAACCATTGAGCAGGGAATGAGGCATGAGATTAGAGCTTCGATGATTCCCCTCAGCATCCTGACACAGGCAGGGGTGATGGAGTGAGCCCTTTTAGTGGAGATCTTTCTCGCTGAGTAGCAACCATCAGCGAGACCCACCGCAGGATGGCACCGAGAGGAGTCTTATGCAGCCGGCAGTCAATAGATGTTGAAGGGGTCCATGCGGACTAGGCATTCAAGTGGGCGACCTCAGGATATAGGTCCGGCTGTGTGGGACGCACGGCACAGAGCCAACCTTACAAAGAGGAGATAGTGCTATGCATGCGGCGGGCAGGGCCACATGGCTCGTGACTCCCTGACCCTCCATTCAGATTAGTAGTAGGGAGTGGAGGGACCACCCAGGCAGAGGCAGAGGTTCAACCATGGTGGTCCATAGGGATCAGGCGGACGAGGCATAAGAGCTGGTCGAGCAGCGGGTGGTGTACGATGCTTCGAGGATCTACCACCACCACCCCCAAGAGGTCCACCCCAACTATAGGGAGCTGGCGGGAAGAGGTAGGCTCAACTGCAGGAAGCGGAGGCTTATGAACACGAGGCACCTGAGATGATTTGAGGTACTATCTGTGTGTACTCGACCCTTTCTTCAGTTCTTATAGATACATGTGCAATTCAGTATTTTATTGCTGCTGCCCTTGTTCGGAGCTCAGAGATTCTGACGGAGCCGTTGGCTCGATCCTTACAGCTAGACGCTCCTACGGGAGCAGAATCAATGATCATGCATGGGTGTCGGTAGTGTGACATTACTCTAGGAGGTGAGTTCTTCGGCTGGGATCTACTTGTAGTGGCATCTAGGCCTTACGACATCATCTTGGGTATGGACTGGTTTTCTTCAGTCCATGCTCTGATCGACTGTATTAGGTGCAAAGTCTGGTGTGTCCGCATGGATGGGACCAGGTTCACCTTCACTGGTGAGAAGAGAACCTTCGCAGTACAGGATGGAAAAATGTAGAGGAGAGGGAATCCAATCACACATCAGTTGGCTAGTCTCAACCTCGGAGCAGTTGATGTGCGGAGTTCGAGTTTTTCTGTTGTGGTGGATCAGTATGCGGACGTTTTCCCTGAAAACATCCTAGGATTACCTCTTCACAGGGAGGTAGATTTCTACATTGACTTGTACCCTAGGAAATCACCGATATCTACTCCAGCATATCGGATGGATCCAGCCGAGCTTTGTGAGCTGCGGGTACAGGTGGAGGACTTACAAGGGAAAGGTTTCATCTGACCTAGTATTTCACCCTGGGCTTCTCTGATTTTATTCTCCAAGAAGGAGTATGGGAGCTTGCGACTGTGTGTAGACTACTGTTTCCTGAACCAGGTGACCATGAGGAACAAGTACCCCCTTATGAGGATTGAGGAACTCTTCGATCAGCTTAAGGGAGCACGATGGTTCTCGAAGATAGACCTCAGGTCAATCTATCACCAGCTTAGAGTTTGAGACGAGGATGTGCAGAAGATGGCCTTCAGGTGTCGGTATGGCCACTAGAAGTTCTTGGTTATGCCCTTCGGTGTGACCAACTCTCCAGAAGTGTTCATGAGTCTCATGAATAGGATCTTCCATCCATACCTCGATCAGTTTGTCGTAGTCAACATTGACGATATATTGATTTACTCGACTGTCGAGGATGAGCACGCCTACCACTTGTGGGTTGTACTGGATACACTATGAGAGAACAATCATTATTGTAAGATCTCAAAGTGCCAATTTTGGATTCAAGAGCTTCACTTATTTGGGCACGTAATCTCAGAGGTGGGAGTTTCAGTGGATCTCATGAAGATTGAGGCAATACTTTCTTTGGAGCCACCTAGGAGTGTGACAGAGGTGCAAAGTTTCCTAGGTCTCATGGGATACTATCAGAGAATTGTGCCAGACTTCTCCTAAGTTGCAGCGCTACTTACAGCCTTCACGAAGAAGGGGAAGCCCTTCGTGTGGTTAGACAGATGTCAGCAAAGATTTCAGAAGCTGACGTGGAGATTGACCAATGCGCCCATCTTGAGGCTACCGAAGAAGGATTGAGGGTACGTAGTTTACTGCAACGCATCAGGGACCAGACTCGAGTTGGTCCTGATTGAGAAGTGAGGAGTGATCTCTTACGGTTCATGGCAGTTGAGGCATCACGAGCAGAACTACGCTACCCATGACCTAGCGTTAGCAGTATTGTTCTTCAGCTTAAAGATGTGGCATCACTATTTGATGGGTGATCACTTTATAGTCTACTCTGACCACTAGAGTCTCAGGTACATTTTCTCGTTGAAGGACCTAATCCTGAGACAATGGAAATTTCTATAGTTCCTCCAGGATTATGAATTGGAGATTATCTATAATCATGGGAAGGGGAATGTTGTGGATGATGCTCTCAGCAGGATATCAGGCATTCAACTACTTGAACAGGCGACAGAGCAGTTAGCCGCTTGGAAGATATCCTTCGTGGATAGAGATAGGGAAGCCTATCTTCAGTCCCTCACAGTCACTCCTCCACTACTTCAGCGGGTCAGAGAGGTACAACATGGGGATTTTGTCTGTGAGGTGCAACGTGCTCATATATCCCTAGGGCTGGAACCTGATGGATTTTATGAAGAGGGAGAGCACGTCATCCTCTTCTGTGGACGTACCATGGTACCAGTTTCACTGCAGGAGGTGGTGCTGAGAAAGTTACACACTTCCCCTCTAGCGGTACATCCATGTGTAGCAAAGATGTATTAGGACCTCAGACGACATCACTGGTGGTCGGGTATGAAGAAGGCTGTATTAGAGTTTGTTTCTCGATGCCTCACTTGTCAGCAAGTGAAGGCGGAGAAATAGGTACCGGCATTCTTGGTACAACCCTTAGAGGTACTGGAGTGGAAGTGGGACGGAATATCCTTGGATTTCATGACGGGGCTTCCACGTACTTTCAGAGGGCACAACTCTATATGGTTGATTGTCGACCAACTCACCAAGTCATCCCACTTCCTACTGATCAGGGAGCAGGGCTCAGTAGAGAGTCTAGGATGCCTCTACATCTAGGAGATCGTACAACTTCATGGTGTGCCATCATCTATTGTCTCCGATCGAGATGCTCGCTTTACTTCCTAGCTTTGGAAGGGGTTACAGAAGGGTTTTGGGATGCAACTACACATGAGCACTGCCTTTCACCCTCAAACAGATGGCCAGATGGAGAGGACCATTCAGACACTTGAGGACATGCTCCGTGCCTGTGTGCAAGACTTTGGTCGCAGTTGGGAGGATCACCTACCTTTGGTAGAGTTTGCGTACAACAATAACTACCACTCCACCATTGGGATGGCACCTTACGAGGTATTTTCTGACTGACCATGCAGATCACCTATTTGCTGGACTGACCCAGGGGAGTTCGCACTCGTAGGACCAGAGATGGTTCAGGCTACGATGGAGTAGGTGAAGATCATATAGGAGCAGATGATGACTACACAGAGCAGACATAATTCCTATGCTAATAAGAGACGGAGGCCACTGGAGTTCGAGGATGGTGACCACATTTTCTTACGGGTCTCACCTTGATGTGGATTGCGGAGATTTGGTTGGGGCGGCAAGTAATCTTCGTTCTTTATTGGGCCTTTTTAGGTCCTCAGCAAAGTAGGCGAGGTGGATTACCGCCTGGCCATTCCACCTTAGTTCCACCGGGTGTAGGACCTCTTCCACGTATCTTAGTTGAGGAGATACGTGCACAACCCGATGCATATCATCGACCACGGAGAGCTAGACGTCGATGACGGGGTGACATTTATGGAGGTCCCAGTGGAGATCAAGGATTGACAGGAGAGGGTCCTACGTGGACGGTCGATTCATCTTGTACGCATTCGTTTGTAGCATGGGATCCTCTAGGAGAGCACATAGCAGCGGAAGGCTCAAATGCATGCTCAGTTCCATCATTTGTTTCCATATTTTATGTTATAGCATTACAGAGATTTAAATCCCTGAGGTGGGAGTAATGTAATGACACTGAAATTTCATGGAATTTTTTTTCCTTAAATAATTTGGAATTTTACGAGTCTTTTTCTTCTAAAAACGCTTGATTCCGAGGCCTGGTGTACCCGGAATGAATTTCTGAATTTTAGCTCAGGTATGTTCAGTGAATGAACGAGCAGGTTTTTCTATCTTTTGTACCAGTGCTCGGAATTGAAATCTATAGGCACCGAAGAACTCACAGCGCTGATAATTTCTTAAGGGGACATTTACCGCAGTTGCATTTTATGTGGGTTTGAAGTTTTAGGTTGGGGTTTATATGATAAGTAAATAAAATTGTTGTACAGTTTTATTTTATATATAGGGAGGTTAATTCCTCCCATGGGTAGTTAAGGGTCGGACCCACAACCACCTTCTTACCTAAGGTTGGATGTTAGAGAGGTGGGGCCCACATGAGTCCCAACCATTATATTTCCCTATAACTATTTAAAACCCCCTCTTAAATTTTGGAAAACCCTCCCTATTAATTATTTTCCAATGCATTTAATTAATGAGGATATTCCGTATCCATTCCCTTAATTAATTGTCAACACGTTTATTAAATGTGGCGATTTAAATTTTGGGAACTTACTTTGCATGTGTAATAAAATAATAGGGGGAGCCTATTATTTTATTTTAGGAAGATCATTTTTTGTACGAAGGATGATCGAGAATTATCTTGACTTTTTGGAAGAACATCGGCCTCCGACGTAGAAAGACGTCTTGTTCGACGAAGAACTCCAGTTCCTCGAAAAACAATGACACACCACCGTTTCTATTCTCCGCGACAAGAGAGCAGATGCTGCTTCCTCCTCGGCACACTCTGACGTCACCTATGATCCCTTTCCCCATGATGCTGACATTGGACATCAATTGTAGAGGTAGGGAAAATTTTGTATATTTTTCCTTTATGATATTTATACACTCGTAATTGGAATTTAAATTGTTGGGTGACGATTTGAACCTCTAACGTGGTGGGTACAGGTTAACGAACAAGGACGGACTCACCTCTATTTTTTTCTTGATGCGCGGGGTGATTGGTGATGACGAAACAAGACTACAAAGGAAAATATAAGCCTTCGCAGTGGAGCTCGGGTACCGAGAAGACCGCTGGTGCCGACAGGAGGAAAAACGGACCATCAGAATGACTCGAGTGGCCCGTGGAGTACCGCGACGGCGCCGGAGGCCGGAGGCGGTGGTCGGCCTCCTAGAGGCAGTGGTGCCCCGGCACTCCACCGGTAGAATCCCGCTGCGGCATCGGCCATGGCGTCGAGGAAGGAGGATCCCTAGGCCAAGCAGGATCCGGGATGGCCAGCGGCGCCTCCCTGGCACCGTGTCCGCCGAAAAAGGGGGATGTGCCCCCCGCTCGACCCACTGGCCGAGCCTGCGCACACCCCCCCCCCCCCCGGCTGGGCCAGGGTGGGTCTCGCAGACTGGGTCGTGCCACGCCCAGCCGAGCTGGACTTAGATTCGGGTCGGGTCGACCCGATTTGGGCCGACCCAGGGGGTGGGCCGGGTCGGACCGGGCCCAGACCCCCACTTCGGACCATTTTTCAGTCTTTTTCCCATAACATGAGCTACAGACCTCTGATCAATGCACCGTCAGTTGCATAGGAATACATGGATTGAGGTGGTCATTTAAGTATATTACACTCGAGGTTTCGGCAAGGTTTGTGTATAGCCAGGTTGGTTTGAACCCGAAACCAACCAGGCCCTTAGAGAGGAAACACTTATAACTAAAGGAACGGTCATCTGATTGACATGCTGTCAACTGCATTGAATTCCATGTGTTGAGACGGTTCTTTTGGAATACTCCACATGAGGTTTGGATGCAACTGTAGTATGGTCAGGATAGTTTTAACTTAAAAACCAACAGGGCCCTTGGAACGGAAAAGCCAATAACCCTCAGACCGGGCGTCTGATTGACGCACCGTTTGTCGCGTTGGGTTTCTATTGACGAGATAGAACATTGGGATACATCAACTCTAGACTTCATGAAAGTTTCTATATTGACTCTCTTTCTCGAGGAGCAGAGCCTCCCAGAATCAAGCATGTTGTGTGTGGGAACCATAGAGCTGGTTACGACTGCAACGACTACTGTACTGGAATCCTCCATGGGTTCAACAATGACGACTACCTTACTAGGATCCTCTGTGGGTTTGACTGCGATGACTACTGTTAATGTATCCTACGTGGGTCCGGTAGTATTGACCTCTATACTTTTATCCTTTGTGGGTCCGGTAGAGTAGCTGGTCTTGTATCCTGTGTGGGTCCGACAGCTTAGCTGGACTTGTATCCTGTGTGGGTCTGACAGTTTAAGTGAATCAGTGACTACCTCTGATCATCTCTATCACTATATAAATGATGTATACCTGTGTGAGATGAGTCTTTATTTTCAATCATTATCATCGATGTGATTGACTTGATTTCCTATGTGGACTGGGTTGTACCTTCATGTGGGGACTGGGTTGTGTTTCCCTATGTGGACTGAGTTGTGCTTGGGCTCAAGAGTTGGAGCCGAATTGTGAATGATTACATAGGTATATGTATGGGCATATACCTAAGTAGAGTAGTTTGATACTTCGTGATTGTATTTTTCCTTTGTGGTTTATCCTTCATGGATTCTTGAGAGACCATCAGGGGTCTCAGGGTCCGTACTGAGTATCCTATACTAACCCCTGCACAGGCTATGCCCGCACTACGTTGTCTTTGATGCAGAAGACGGACAACACGGATCGAGGTGGAGGCTTGTAGATCTGGATGGTACTCGGAGGTGGAACACTTGGTGGGATGTACACGGAGCGGACTGTTGGACCTGAGGAGGTGAGGAGACAATCTGTACCCACCCTTTTGGTGGGATTTCCAGAGGATGACTCAGTGTTGTTGTTTTACTTTACTGCTACTATACTTTCTTTTCAGTTAAACTGTACTTTAAATTGGGTTTTATACTTGCCCATTTACTTTTCAGCACTTACTTTTGTACTCAGTTTTACTTAGTGCTTACTTCTCTTGCGTACTCTGTTGTGTTTGTTTACTTTATAAAATAAGTGCCTTCCCTTTATTTTGGGATTTATGCCTTTGTTGCTAGTCCCCACCCCCTAGAATATGGAAGGCGGGCTTGGAGTAGCCACGACACGGGCCCTGAGGACAGGTCGTGAAAATATATATATGGTGACATGATCAAGTTAATTTACCAGCAATGAGCTGAAGCTATTATAACCGCCAAGTGTCCCTTGGGAACCTAGACGGGTGTTATTTACTTATGTAATTATGCTTACTTATTTCTCCATACCTACTCATTGTTTAATTATTATACACTTTCCGGATTGGGTTTGACACCGATGGTGATGGACTACTATGATTTATATCTCACATCCTACATAGTTCTCAATTGCACTGAGGTACCCGAGTAGACCTTCTTGATTGTAGGACCTAGGTTGTGTGTTGTGCTGGTTGTACCTGAGGAGTTTGGAGTAAAGGAGAAAGTGGAAGCTTGGGATGCTTAGGAGAACATCGTCAAGCTTTGCTGTCTATTATTTTTTGAATTGTTTGTAAATCATGCTGTATTGTTTACTTATTTCGGAAATGTATCATCATATATACATGCATGCATTGTAAACTGGAATTTTACACCTTTTATAAAATGGATATTAACTATCATTCACTACTGACTTTCAATTGTTTACTGTTTCCTTAATTGAAAATTATTTACTCTGATAATACCTCTATGTTACTCTGATATGAGGGCATAGTCTCCCCACTATCACCTCCCGAGACCCTCGATTCTAGTCAGCGGCCTCTGGCGTACGGGGAGACGTGCTTGAGGCCTTGTGACCTACAGGTCTGGACACCGGTTCGAGGGTATGACGGGGCGGGATGTTACATATTCCCAATGTTATGTGGCCTTGAATAAAAAGTCTCATTGACATGCTGACAAAAATTTCCCATGATATAAATCATGATAAAATTATAATCTAACCAAGGAGGGAACAAAATTATATTAAATCCATTATGAGGAGACATCCAACTTCATTCAACGAAACTAAAGATCTACTACTTACTAAGTATTGGATCTGAACCAATGAAACGAAAATCTACATTCTCTATTGATTAGAACATGAATATTTCATTTTTGATATCAACCATTTGGATGGTGAAGTGCATCAATAGTGGAATCATATCAATAATAAAATAAAATATGATAAATTTGACTCCTTGGATTGGTTTTAGTTCAGGAACATATTTTTTAGTATGTACTGTCCTCATATTATTTATATGAAAATAGAGAAGGAGTTCCTTGTGCTAAATAAAAATGAAGATGTGTCTGTTTATTACTATGTAGAAAATTTTACTTGATTTTTTAGTTATGCTTATGGTATTACTTCAAACCAGATATTATCATTGATAAATTCTTAATTGGATTAAAACCAAGTCACTAAAGGTACTTACCCATAAGAGACTTCATTAACTGTGAAGATATATTTTGATGTGGTATCAAATGGGAAATTGTGATTTTGGTTATGTGTCAATATCATTGTATTGATAAGAAGATAAAAATGGAATTCAAAGGAAAATATATGAATCAAGGAGGGAAAAAGATGAGATTTACATTATGCCAAAAGTGTAGGAAGAAGAAAGGAGAAAATTTTTATAAGGGGATTATTAAATTGTTTAAGTGTGTAAGGGAAGGTCATCAAGAGACTAAATGCTGATGTGATGGGATAGAGATACCTAATGAGGAAAATAGGGAGGAATATCTACAGAATGCAACACTCACTCTATAGTGTTTGAAATTCCAGTATTTTTGAAATTATTCTAAAAAGATCCCAAATTAGAAGGTAATTGAATATGGTAGATTTTAGAAACCTCATAATCCACTGGATAAAGGGAAATCTCATACAAAAACTATTTATAATGAGGAGTGTGATAACAGTGTGGTGAAAGGTACACTTACCATCCAATATAGAACTAATAATGTCATATTTGAAAATTTATTGACCATTCTTTCATATTTTTAATAATTTAACGAGGTTTAAAGATTCCACCCATATGATTAGATATATAACTAGTAGTAAACCCCCTAAAGGTGAATTTGTTGATTCACAATTCTATGATTCCTCTCCAATTTATGTTGGTGGGAATGTGATTATAGAAAATCATTACATTCTTTATCTAGTAAAATTTGATGTTATGTTAGGGACATATTTTATTTCTCTACAGAAAAAATAACAGTTTTTTAGGAAGGGAAGTTACATTTTATATTCAAAACCAATTGATGATCTTCTATCAATGTAAATATAATAATATACTTTTGATGGATATCACATCCATTGTATGATTATTAATTCAAATTCATAAGGTTTTTTTATCTCCAATGGTTTGGGAGAAACAAGAAATCGATGGTAATCCTATTTTGCATGAATTTTTTGATCCCCTTGTTGAAGAGTTTCCTTGACATCCACCAAATCATGAATTTTCTTTCTCAAGTGAAGTCATACCGAGTTCAATATGAATTTCAAAGGCTTCCAAGAGAGTTGACCTAATTGAGTTGAATGAATTAAAGTAGAGACTAAAAGAAAACCTTCAAAAGGGATTAATTATTCCATGTATTTCAACTGGGGATCAAGATGATCATTTAATTAAAAAGAATGATGGATATATGTGACTCTACATTGATTATCGAGTTCTGAAGAAGATCACAATAATAAAAAAGGAGTTTCTTTCCTATATTGATGACTTGTTTGATCAACTGCATAAAGATCAATACTTATCCACGATTGATATTATTTTTTGATATCCTGAATTAGGGGTCCAGATGGAGGATATACCAATGGCTTCATTCCGTACAACGTATAGACACTATGAATATATAGTGTTGTAATTAGGTCTTACTAATTCCCCTGGTATCATTATGGTTTACTGAATAGATTATTTTTTGATTACCTTTAATAGTTTTGTGTAGTATTTATAGATGATATTCTTATCTATTAAAATATAAATTAATTTCATATAGACCAACTGATAATTTCAATAAAAACCTTGTTGAAGGTGAAAATATATGAAAAAATTACAAACTGTTAATTTTTTCTACAAATGATTTCATTTTTTGGACATATAGTCTAATGAGAGGTAATATTGGTAGATCAATTCAACAAAGAGGCTATTGAATGTTTTCCCAGACCAACCATGATGATTAAGATCCATATTTTTCATGGTTTATCTAGATATTATGGATAGTTTTTGGATAATTTATCCTAACTTTATAATCCTCTGATTAAGTTATCTCATAAGGGAATCGTGATTATATGGAAATTTGAATGTGATGAAAATTTCATAGAACTGAAGAGAATATTAGTCAGTTCCCATATTATTACATTACCCTATAGTTGAGCTGTAATCAATTTTGATTTATCCAAGAGGTGGTTAGGGTGTCTTCTTATATAGAATGACATGGTTGTAGCTTCTACATCATTAAAATTAAAGATTCATGTGAAGAACTACCCAACCCATGATTTTTAGTTAGTTGTGGTACATTTTCATTAATTATTTGGAGGCATTTTTTTAAAGAGAAAATATTTATATGTATATTGATAATAAAATTTTAAATTATATATTCACATATGATGAGTTTCATATGATCCAAAGAAACTTTTTAGATATGATTAATGATTATGAATTCTGAATACATTACCATAATTTGATATGGTGGATGATGCCTTACGTTGAAAGGATCATGCTATATTTCACATGATGAGGATTACAAAAGATCCAAAATATTTTTTATTTCCAAATTATATATAATAAAATACTGATGGAAGGGAAAAATATTATCATTCTCATTTAAATGTTCAATAATCTATCAATGTGAAGATAAAAGATTCACTGAAGGAATATGTAGAGCATAAAAAGAGGGTTATAAATGTACCTAATTTTAACCATGATCATTATATAAAGATTAGTTCAGTAACCGTGTATGGTTTCCATCCATATCATATATGAATAGGGTGTTTTTAGAGGATTCTCATAGTTCCTCATTCTGTATTCATCTTGGAAGTACTAAGATGTATAGATAATTGAAAGTGTATTTCATGGGTGATGGAATGAAGAGATATATCTCATATATTTTATCTTGATTCTTTGTATGTCAACATATTAAGGCTAAAATTAAAAATTGTAAGGAGATGTTACGTCCATAACCCATTCCAGAATAAAAATAAGAAAAAATCACCATGTATTTTGTTGTTTCACTCCAAATAATGTATAAATGGAAAAATGATTTGGGTTTTGTATTTGATCTCCTTACTATCTCACAACACTTCATCAAAATAAGATAAGAATTATCACTATATTATCCTGATAGGAAATAAATTAAGGAATTTTTAAGGTTATGTGGAGTACTACATTTCATTGTGTGTAATCATGATCTAAGGTTTACCTCAATGTTATAGAGAAGTATTCACCAATCTTTTTATAGAGCTGATTTTTTATACTATGTATCATCCTTATATATATGGTTTGTCTAAATAATAATTAAAACCCTCGAGGATATATTGATATATTGTTATTTGGATTTCAATGGTGTTACGGATTAACACTGTCCTCTTGTTGGGTTTTTTTTACAATAATATATTTTACTCATGCATTCAAATCGCTCCTTATGAATCACTCTATGGAATAAAATGTTTGTCTCAAACATGTTGTAAGGAATTTGGATAAAGAAAAATATTTGGACCTAATATAAATGAAAAATTGGAAATTAAGTTTGAGGCATTCAGGAACACCTCAACGAAGCTCAATGTTAGTAGAAAAGTTATGATGATAACTACTGATGTGATTTAGAATTTGAATTTTGTGAATTTTTTTTCTAATAATTTCTCCCTAGAATAAGGTAATAGGATTAGGGATGAAAGAGAATATATGTCCTTGGTATATCATTACATTTGAAATTACTGATCATATTAAGATATTAGCCAATCATTTTTAACATCTAACAAACCACTCTCAACACAATAATGTATTACATGTATCTCTCATAAGGAAGTATATTCATTACCATTCGCATGTACTGAACTCAGAGGTCATACCATAAAAGAATGATATATCTTATTAGGAACAATTGATGGATATTTTAAAGAGAATAGAGAAATTTCTATGAAACAATACCACTCACCTAGTGAAATTTTCTTAGTGAAACTAATATTTTGGGGAAGCTACATGGGATCACGAGGATATGATAAGCCATAAGTATCCTTTTTGTTTGTATTGTGGTGATGAATTTTGTGGGAAACATCCATTTTAAGGGGTGAAGAATGTAACACTCATATTTTTCATGGATTTTTATTTTCTAAAATAATTTAAATTTATTTGATATATTTCATTACAAGAAACACCATGTTAATATACTATTACACACAACTCTAGGTTAACATTCATTATATATGACACCAATTTTAACAAACCCACGTTATACTAATAATATTTTTAATCAAAATCAGTTACTATAAAAAATATGTTAAACATATAGAGATGAATATTAAGACCTAGTTTTTAAATATTATAAATAATTTCTTTATAATCTGAAAACATATTGACAAAAAAGTAATTAATTATTTCTCAAATATTTATATGTTTTGAAAAAAATATTTTCTGAAAAAATCATTTTTTATTTTTTTATTATGAATAATACAATTAATTTATAAAACTTTTAAAAAAATAATTTGATAAAATTACCATTATTTTTATATAATCATTTTAAAATCATTTTATGGTGAATTTTTTGGATTTTTTTTAAAAATATTCATTTTTTGAATGGTGAGAAATACTTTATTTTAATTAAAAATGTTTGTGTCATTTAATTAATTTATATAGGTAAATTAGATTTTTAATTTGGTTTTAATGAAAAATTATTTCTATTGTATATCTATTATGTTAATTTAGGTTATTTTAATAAATTGGACATTGAATTTTGATATAAATATATTTCATACTTTTGAACATTTTCGTTCTACAAACCAGATTTCTCATCACGTCTATGGGAATATTATTTAATTAATATTTTAAAATTATATTTACAGAATTGGGGAATATATATTCCATAATTTGAATCATATTAGTTTATATTTTCTAATAACGTCAACATAATTTTTGAAAAAGATGAAAAGTAAAAAAAATTAAAAATTATTTACCATAGTTATGAAAAAATTGGTTTAGTGGAGGTAAACTAAAATGATAAGTTATAAAAATAAGCCACAAGTTTTTTAGAACCCATTTAAATAATAATAATTTTTTTATATGTTATTTACATTAAAAAATAATTGACTCATTAAAAGTGAGTTTCTTGACAGAAACTATACATTTCAAAAAAAATTAATTTGTGTTTCCTTATATCAAAATGTAATTTTTATCAAACTCATTCTCTAATCAATTAAAAAGTAATAATAAAAATTCGAAAATTTAATAATGATTTAATTAAATAAATAAAATAAAAAATCATAATATTTGGGTAAATATACATTGAATTTTATTACACTAGAAAAATTCCTAAGGGTATGGTGCACAATGGTGATATTTTCGTGGGGTGTTTTGTCGTACGTGGTTTGGGTTGTGATCTCGATGACCATGAACATCTCCCGTTAATGGTTTCACTCATGATTTAGTTGATTATTCTCATATTGGTATTTGGAAACATCAAATCCCAATGATTATATCTCTCTCGGATGCTTTGATAAATGGTCTTCATAGGGCGAAATCATACAAGTGGACACCATCACTTATTTCAACAACGTCAGTTAGACTTTATTATAAACATTAATATATAATATTCATAACTGTAATAATATAATATCTATATTATAAATGGATATGATTTTTAATATTCTTTTTAATATAACAAGATATAACTAATAATGGTTAAAATATATATATATTTCCTTTTTTCTATAAGTTCATTTCTTAATAAGGAATTTATTTTTTTAAAAAGATAATTGCATTCATAAAAGATAGGTTCATTCCATTCCCCCCCCATTAAAAATTTATCTCTCAATATATAATTATATACTCTTAAACATACATGTTTAATTCAATTTAATTTCCTCTTATAGTTCCAACATTGTTTCCTCAATCTTGTGGTTCCACTATAGATCTTTGACTAGTAGAGTTGTCTAGTTTTGTAGAAATTTGTCTCTTTGATCAAAGATATTCCTATGATGCTCCTCATATGAAATAATATTCTATGATTTAAACACCTATGGATTTAGTACATATGATCCATCTCTTATGTACTTTAACAAGATGGATAAATGGAACACATCATTTACTTGAGATAGGTTAGGTGGGAGTACTTGTTGATAGTCCACAACTCTAAGGAAATAAAGGATCTCAAAGGGGACAAGGTATCATGAAATAAGATTTCAATTTTTCCCAAAACTTATAAATTTCCATCATAACGATATATCAAGGAACAATTTATCTCCAACATCAAACTACAGATCACCTCAACACTAATTTGTAAAGATTTATTGATGAATTTTTGGAGATTTCATAAGATGTTGATTGTTTGGAAAATTATTTATCATCTTCGGTCAAAAATCATGTTCCATAGCCAACACTCTCCATCATTATCTTGGCATGTTATTTTCTCACACCACTTTCGATATATAGAATCATAAGGATCCATTTTAAAGTTATAATGGAAAATATAGTAATATGAGAAAACTATTAGAAAAAGGTGTTGATCCAAACATCCTTATAAATCCATTGAATAATATATCATCATTCCATCTAGAGTTTTAATTCTCCTTTCAGACTGACCATCCATATGAGGGTGATATGAAATGTTGAAGCTCCGTTCTATATCCAACACTTACTGATTGCCTCTACAAAACCTCAACATAAATCTTATATCACAATCAGATATAATAGGGTGTCATTCCCCACTCTATCTTACCACTTTCCTTATGTATATCATGGTTCATTATCTAAGAGATAATTCATCTTTAATAGTAATGAAATAAACTGACTTGTTAAAGAGATCAACTACCTCCCAGATTGTGTTTTTTCCTTCAAGTGTATTGGGAGTCATCTGAAAAAATCCTTGGTTATGATTTCTTATTTACATATTAGTATGGTAAATAGTTTCATAATACACATAGAATTATATTTTTCTTCATTAACCACTTGGGATGCAAAATTCATCAATATAAAAACATCGCATTATACCTCTTCATGTGTAAGAACCCAGTTTTTCACTCAGGTAGGGATCAATTAAATTTTGATCAAAATCCTTAATTTTTACCTAATAAGGATTCCTAATGAGTTTGAAAATGTCTCAGGGGTTTTAGAGGAATGTTCATAGCCAAAAACCTTTTTTTTGGAGAAATTTTCTATGTCGTAGGGTTGGCCCACAGTAAGCACACAGTTTTCTAAACAATACAGATGGTCAATTTCTGGATAGCACCAATTTTCACGGTTGGCACACGTGGATACAACATAACTATTTGGTATCCCCTTCATCCCAAGTACCAATTCATATCTATCTCACTACTTTTCAATCCTTTTGGAAAAACCATGAATATTTTATTTTAAGGGTATGTTGTCCTTTTCACCCTTAATGAACTAATTATCCTCCCTCCTTCTTCCCTAATCTGAATTTATGTGGGATTTACATCTATTGATCTCATTTTGCATAAAATTGAATGCCAAATATAGGGATCAATTGATATATGTCATCTGGAATCCAATTGATCTTTCTTTCATCATGTTTGATGTGCAACAGTAAGTACTCAAGTCCCCGTATTTTGTTCTCCTTCTCTTTTTCTCTCAACTGAGGTATCAGGCTATGAGAGTTTTTCTCCTTTTCATATATCCACTCCAATATGATCAGAATAAATGGCCAATACTAGAGTAGGAGAGTTTTACCATCCTAATGTTGGTATGAAATAGAAAATCCCTCAAGTTCTTTGATTTTAGATAAGTCATGTGGGGCCCACCATTTTCATCTTGTGTTTTTTATTAAATTTATATGTCATGCTTATAATAGTTAAAATTGTATTATTATACTATTTCCAAATATGTGATTAGTTTGTAATTTTTACACTCACAACTCCATATATTCTATGTCAAAGGTTTTTCCATATTTTTTTATTATAGTTTTGACACATTTGAGCCACTATTCTAGTGTGCCAGGGTATGTCCATTATAAAGGTAATATTTTATATATTAGATAGCTAGATATATATTGTGATAGGAATAATACCATGTACCATGTATTCTCACTACATGATCATCTTATGCTAAGTGAATCAATTGATAATTAAATGTGAAATCTGAATTGGCATGTATACTAAGTATATGACATGGCCTTAAATGTAAATGAATAATAGGTTGCATATTTTTTGAACCCCTTACCACATTAAGGGAATTTAGAATCTTGAAACATTAATAGAGAATTTTTATTAAATGTATTAAATGAATAGTTTCATTCTACATGGCCTTGTCACAATAATGAAAGGAAAGTCTTGATCAAAATGAAATATTACATGACTTCATACTTAAATAGGATTGGAATGACTTGATCTTACCATGGATTATGATTGGTGAATGCCATGAGCTTAGGAACCCCATTATTATTCAGGGTTATGTCAAACATATGTTTATACCCATCTAGATCCTAATCATTATATATTATTTTGATTCCTGATATGACACCATAGGATCCCTTACATATCATCATTGGATTCCTTGAATACACTCCTTGGTTCTAGTATTGACAATTATGTTCTATGGTTACATCCCATAGGGACCTATCTCTACATAGCACCATTTTATCTTGCACGATCACCTTATATTTGGTAGGAAGATTATTTTGGAATGACATGGAATATTCTCCTCGGATTAAACTCATTCCCATTCTAGGATATAGTTATTACTGAGTTGGTGACCCTTGATGTCTATGTCACCTTGGTTATATCATTGGGACTTCACTAAATGACATCATTGTAGATTTCCTTGTTACAGATTGGATCCTTTACAATTTCAAACAAGTGACTTTTTTTAAAAACTAGTGAAAATCAAATCATGAATTGTTTACATGTTAAGACACCAACCGAGGGCCGAAGAAGTTACTTGGGTATTTAGTTTCCCAGAACAACATTACCTTGTATATTCATTCTTGCACAATATTAAATTATAATTACACATGCATGATGTTATATAAACCTTTGGTGGTGGACCATGGAGATTTTTATAACACCCTCTCTGAGAACCATTTGGTACTCGAATAAGATTACATAGTTGAAGGTATTTAAAAAGGGAAACATACGACATCAAACACATTATTGCTTGTTGTTAGTATGTATCTTGATAGTACATGATCGAGTTTTGGCTCATGATGCTAGGGTTAGTCTTTCATTTCCATTATATTTTTGGAACATGTTATGTCGGCTATCTTTTATCCATGATTTCATATTTTCTAGTGATAAGTAATATCTTCAGTTGTTGAATGATATTCAAGTTGTTTTAGTTATTGTCAATGTGGTCTCTTTTTTCTAATTCGTCTTCCGTTTACTTATATTTCTATCTCTATTTACCCTTGTATTTAAATTAAACCATTTCCCTACACATTGGTAATGATGGAATAGTATATACATGAACACACCCTAGACCCTCACTGCTAGTTGGCTGCCTCTAGCGTTTGGGGAGATGCACTTGAGGCCTTGTATCCTACCAGGCTTGGGTCACCTATTATGTGGAATATGAGTTGACGATGTACCAAATTGGTATGAGAGGTTTTCTTTTATTAACATTTTATTCGGAGACAATAGATTTGATATTAAGAATGCTTGGGACTTCGTCATAAGTCCTTCTTGGGTGTTGTGAACCCATGTTCTAGGTAAAAACCCAGTTTCATAATTATAAGTGTTGTTCGGTTTCTTCCAAGTATAGTAGATATTATTTCACCTTTAGGTGACACACATGTTATATAGTGTCATTGATTATTACTCTATTTGATGATTTTCTTTCATCCTTGGTTTGATGACATGAGGGAAAGGATAATTTTTACATACATCATTATGGGCACTCAGAATTCACTTTTCATGCATATTTCAATACCATATAGGTGTATTTCAATACATTTAATTACTTGAAATGCTTGTAATTGTTGAGTGTTGCTATGAAATTTAGCATATGATTGTATCAATAATGGTTGTGATTGAGTGATTTTGTGTCTCAATTAATTAGGTGTATAGGCCTTCATGGATTGGGATGAGTAATTTACCATGTCGTGCCATAATACTACAAATAAATGGGTGTCATTAATAGTGATAGGTGTATGTGAAATAATTCACTAGAAATGAATATCCATTATAATGTGAAACATGAAATCTAAAATGAATTGTTTTCACATCTTTATCCCTCCTTGTAATGTTAATTAAAGGTATTGGTGTGAACGTGATATTATATGAGAAATGAAATGAAACTTATTCTCGAGCACTTACCGATACTTGGCCTTCTAAATCAGTAGTTGAGGTAGTATGCCATGGGTACCGAGTTTTCTTACATTGATCTTCATCTATTGATACTTCCACTGTTCTTAAGCTTTTTTGACATGTTCTTGGTATTTTTTGATCAATTCCACCACAACGTCCTCATATCATATGTCACAAGGGTGGTTACGACCATGATCCCGACGTGGTGGGCCCGGAGTCGCTAGTCTTACCCTTAGTAGTTCTACATGGGGCACAACATTGAATACCAAATCTGGGAATTGAATCCCATGTTAGTGATAGTTTCTTTTTTTTTGAATCAGTCCATGCATGGTTCTCCATGGCTTTCACCTACGATGGTTGATCTTACTCGCATGTTACAGAAGAAGAATCCGCAGACATTCTCAGGGGGTAGTGCTTCATACGCTGCTGAGTCTTGGATAGAAGAAAACCTATATATCATTGATAATCTAGATATTATACTAGATTAGAGGTTCAAACATCCTACATAAATGATTGCAGATTAGGGCAAGAGTTGTTGTGATGTGACTACCATGATGGTCGTCATCGGGGCATGTTTTTTGATGATTTCTAGACTACCTTATTGGATCAATTCTTTCATTTGAGGCTGATAGCTAACAAATCTAGAGAATTCATTGATCTCAAGAAAGGATCAATGTTATTAATGGACTATTCATCCCATTTCACATAGTTTCAATGCTTTCCACCACTTCAAGTCATTGATGAGTTTTCGTCTGCTAGATGCATTGAGGATGGGATCTAGTATGCCTTCCATACAAAGGTGAATGCCTTTCGCCTGCCTATATTTTCTACAATATTAAATCATGATTATATAATTGAGTGAAACCTGAGGGAAAGGAATAGTACCCATCATATAAGACCACTGTTGAGGCATGCCAATAGTTCTTCTGGTGGATGGAAGCACTCTCTTGAGAGTTTTCATTAGGTATGTGATGAACAAAGTAATATATTGGGTAGATCTTTGGTTTGTCATCAATGTAGATGATAGGCGAATATGAATCTTAAATGTGATAGAGACCAAATAGAATGAAAGGATTGAGGCCATATGGGGAATCTCTAGTGATTCTATAGGACCTTTCCACCAACTTCGTGAGTAAAAGGATCTTCACAAGCTTTACCATTTAGAGCAAGTTATTTTATTCTCCCACCAGTAAGGAGTTGCAATCGAATGGGTAGGTCTGGCTAAGGAGGTGGTTGTGGCCAATGTAGCTAGACCCTTGATCACCAGTAGAGTAGTTATGATCAAATTAGTCCATCTGTTGCAATGGGATGTGAATCAGGCTAGTTCCATTCAATACAATCGATAACTAAGGTTCATGTTGCGGGACCATCTACTGTATGAGGTACTATTCTTGTGGAATCTACTATAGTATCTACTTTATTTGATATAGGTTCCTAAAACTATTTTATCCCTGTATATATTTTGTATTGTCATGAACTAATGATGAAATATCACAATGGTGTAATGATTGTAGATACACCATTATAGTTATTAATAGAGGGCATAATTTAGTGTATAGATTTTTCCCATGTGGTAAATAGTTACCCTTTCTTATGGAATATTTTTTACTGAGATGTCAGGATACGATGCCATTCTCGGTATGGACCGGTAGGTTCACTATCATTCTTTTCTAGACTTCTTCTGCCACATGGTATTGTTTACATCACTATAGGGTAGTAGTTATATAAACATTGGTTGGTGTGATGTATATGATGGTAGAGTGGGACTAGATCATCATGGGATTGGTGGAGTGATATTCGTGATTGAAAATATTTTCATGGAGGATAAATGTTTATGAAAAGATTATTTACCATCAGTAGTGGATCATTTTTTGAATGTCTTTCTTGAAGATTTTTCTAAACTACATCCTGATACTGGGGTAGAGTTTACAATTGAGCTTATTCATAGAGAATCTCCAGTGTCCATTACTATATATAGGATGGAACCAAATGAGCTTCAAGTGCTCAAGAAGCCATTAGAGGATCTCGAGGCTAATGTTTTCACATGACAAAATACATCCTCATGGTGTTCAACCATGATTTTCACCAAGAAGGCGGATGTGACCATATTTCATTTTGAGGATTAGATATGGTTGAAACAACATACAGTCAATAATCACTATCCACATCCATGAATATATGATCTATTTGAACATATCCGAGGAACATTGGTCTTCTCCCAGATTGACCTGGGATCGGGTTATCATCAGGGTTGACATTGACCATGTGGCATACCTCATACAACACATTATAGTATGTATAGTCTATATGAGTGCCTTGTTATGTAGTTTGTTCATACAAACATGCCATCTATTTTCATGGTGCTGATGAATAGGGTTATATGACCCAATTTGGCTACTTTTGTCATGGTCATTTTGGATTACATCTTGGTGTATTCTCATACTCATAGAGACCATGAAAATCATCAAGAGATTATTCTGAGTACAGTGTGAGTGCATAAGAATTATTACAAGATTCTTAATTTCCACTTCTAGATAAAAACAATTCACAACATGAGTCATATAATGTTGAAATCAAGAGAATCTATTTACCCAGAAAAGGATGGTGTCGTGGATTCCTGGAAGAATCGCAAAAACATGTTTTATATAACAATTTTTTTAGGGATGGATAGATATTATTGGCATTTCGTACTGGACTTCTCACATATTTCTTCACATCTTGCTTGTCTTACAAAGTATGGGGTCATGGTCATATGGTCATAGGCATTCATTAAATCCTTTCAGGAGATGAAAGGGTGTCTTGTATCGGAACTTATTCTAACACTTCTAGATCTAGGCATAGGTTATATTATCTTCTGTGTTGCATCATGAATAGTCCTAGGAGTTGTTCTAAAACAAGAGGATGATGTAGTCACATATGGATCTCAGTATTTGAGTAATGAGGTGAGAAATTACATGATGCATGGCCTTGAGCTAGCAGCAGTTGTCCATTCCTTGCATTCCTGGATACAATATCTGTTGGGTGAGAAATGTGTGGTGTACATGGACCATAAGAGAATCAAATATATCTTATCACAGTGTTACTTGAACCGCAGACAGTGAAGATTTTTCATGTATCTAAAATACTTTGTTTTTGAGCTTTAATAAATGACTAGGATGTGCAATGTAGTTGAGGATGAGCTGAGTCAAAAAACTCAGGCACAAGCAATAGGGGAAGCCCGTGATGAATGGATGTTAATGGTCCCATTTTCTTGAGAATTATCTGGTGTATCATGATACTCATGAGTAGTCTTATCTCTCATCCTTGATAGTTACCTCTTAACTCATTGGCAAGGTGAATGGTATAAGTTTTTCAGATCCTGAGGATTGGTTGCCCGTGATAGTGTGTTAAGAGATAATCTGCCTTCAGATTAGTCTATAAACAAAGATGACATCATGAATATTCATGGATATATCTAGGTTCCTACAGATATGATATTGGAGTTGATGAAAGATTCCCATGCCTCTCAGTGTGAAGTTCATCCAGTCATCTCCCAGATGTATAAAGATATGTGATGCATGTATTGGTGGCCTTGGATGAAACATCATATAACAAGATTTATAAATCGGTGTCCCACCTATCAGCTAGTGAAGGTAGAGAACCAGAGACCTATATGATTGATACAACTGCCTCTAGTCTCTAAATGGAAATGGGAAGATGTTGTAATGGATTTTGTAGCCTTCTTACCTTAGTCACCAAGTGGTAGTAATGCTATATGGGTAGTCATTGACATACTAACAAAATCATCAATCTTCCTTCCAATTTGGGAGACATTCTTAATTGATTATCTAGGAGGTCTGTATATTGGTGATATCATACAACTACACGGGGTTCCTCATAATATTGTTTTAGGTTGGGATTATCATTTCAATTCACAGTTATGGAAATGATTGTAGAAATAATTGGAACATAGGTGATTATAAGTATTTCTTTTCACCCTCAGACCAATATTCAATTGGAACAGAAAATACAGGTTCTAGAGGATTTTCACTGAGAATGTGTCCATTATTTTAGTAGTTTTAGGGGGAAGAATATCCTTCTCATTGAGTTTTCTTATAATAACCGCATTAAGAATAATATTAAAATAGACCATGTTGTGTCCATGTATGGTAGTTATTTCCATTCTCCCCAATATTGGTAAGAGGTAGATGAGGCAGCCCTACTTGGTTCTCATCTAGTTCAAGAGACTTTCGAGGAGGTTCAACTAATCTGGATGTGCATGACAACTACTCAATCCAGAAAAAAATCTTCTGTCGATCACCATTTATGAAATCATGAGTTTTTGTTCCAGGATCTTTTTTTCATTCTTGTACTGCCTAACTTTGTGAATTTATAGTCAAGAAAGCAGGGAAGTTTTTAACTTATTTTTTAGGGCCTTTTGAAAATATAGAAAAAGTATAGAAGGTCGCCTATTGGTTGCTACTATCTCAGAGGTAACATTCCATGCACGAACTCTTTCATATTTCACAGCTTTTTTAGTGGCATTAAAAACTGTCTCATACCATTGATCCAATGAAAAATGTGTTTGATACTAACACAACATTTGAAGAGTATCCAATATGCATCATCAAATGGAGAACAAAGGTTCCGTAAGGTCGTTTTGTCCAGCTAGTATGGGTGTTATGTAGCATGGCAGAATGAAAGACATGAATTTTGGGGTAGGAGACCTAAATATGTGCTCTGGGGCCAGAATTGTTCTCATATAGTGTTTCTCAACCCCTGGAACTTGATCTTGCGGATGAGTTCTTTTGAGGGGGAATGATAATAAGAAACCATTTTTTACTCAGGACTAGATCCTTAATATTTTAGTATAAATGATTATTTTTTACCTAATTTTAATTCATAATTAGTTAGAAATGTTATCAAGGGTTTCTAGGGAATTTTCGAGGCATGGAACCATTATTTTTAGAGAAACTGTCCAAGTTATATGGTTGAGGAATAGTTGTAGCATAGTTTGCCTACCCATAAGGATGGACAATTTCTGGACAAAACAACTTCGCACGATTCGTGCTCATTTATGTATCCAAACCGTCTGAGTTACCATTCTTCCTAGGTACCCAGGAATAGTTTGTGCACGGTTTACAAAACCATGAAGAGAAACCATAACCATGACATTTTATGGGTCAATTTTCATTTTTCCCTTAATGATATAACTATTTATCATCCATCTTCTGTAATCTTATATTATGTTGGATTTACCTCCATGGATCTCATTTTGGATATTTTTTTAAATCCAAATCCATGGATCAAGAGATTTTGTTGTTCATAAGCTGATTGGGGTTTATTTTCATCACTTTTTATGTGAAATGGTATGTAATCGAGTCCTATTGATCCATTCTCCTTCTCTTTTTCTCTCAACTTAGTTTTTGGGGATCTGAGATTTTTCCTACTTTTCATAGATCTACTCCAATCCAAAGAAATCAAGCACCAATATCAGAGGAGGAGTGTCATACAATCCTTTGGTGGGTGATCTATAACACATCCCTCAAAATATTTTATTTTTGGATTTGTTGTGTGGGGCCAACCATTTTCAATGGGTGTCATTTATATAATTTATATTCCTTTATAATAATCATTAAAACCATATGGTTATAAACCTTTCAAATATGCGATTAATTATTAGTGTCTAAACCCACAACTCCATACCATTATTGTCAAGGGTTGTGCCATATTTATTCATTAGTTTTTTGACCTGTTTTTGCAATCGTTCAGGAGTGCCATGTGTTGACCATTCTAAGGGTATGATTTTCTATATTAAATAGCTTTATTTTAATTGTGATTGGAATAATGGAAAGTTACATATATTCTCACCACATGAACCACCTATGTTAAGATCTTAAATTGACAATTAAATTGGAAATGTGAATTGGAATGTATACTATGTATATGACATGAACTTAAATGTAAATGAATAGTGGGACGAATATATGGTGTACCCCTAATCAGATTAACTAAAGGTAGAAAAATGAACCATGAATATGGAATGTGATTTATATGGATTAAATAAATTATTTCATTCAACATGACAATGACACACTCATGAAAGGAAAGGATTGAACAAAATAATATATTACACGACTTCATACATGAATATGAATGGAATAACTCAAACTCTCCAGGAATTCTAAACAAATAACTCCATGAGCACTAAGGAAGCCTATTATGACTCAAGGATATGACCTACATAGGATGATACCCACCTAAATCCCAATCCATGTATATTATTTGGAAGCCCTATATCACATCGTAGGATCCATTATGTATTATTATTTGATTCCTTGGATATACACTTTTAATCCAACATTAACAAGTAGGTGACATGGTTATAGGCCATAGGGCCATGTTTGTTCTTATCCTTTTTTACCTTGGACAATCACCTTGCATTAACTAGGAACCTGATTCTGGAATGACTTAGAAAATTTTATTAGGATTACACTCTCACCACAGACGAGCTATAGTTATTTCTATGATGGTGTCCCTTGAGGTCTACGTCGCATTGGTTATTACCTTGGGACTTTACTAATAGATATCATTACATGTTTCGTTACTACATATTGGAACACTTATAATTAGTAACATGGTATTTATTTATAAACTGGTAATTATCAAAGCATGATATTTTTTCATGTTCAGACACCAGTTGAGGGCTAAAGTAAGTACTTGGGTATTTAGTTAAATTGTATTGATTTACCTTTTATATTCATGCCTGAACCCTGTAACATTTTCATTACATGGGCCAGATGTTATAGTCACGATTGGTGGTGGCCCATTGAGATTTATTTCAAAGACTCTCCGAGAGTCGTTTGGTACAAAGGTTAGATTACTTGGTTGTAGGAGTTGACAAACAAAATCATACAACTTCAAACACTTGATTAATTTCTGTTAGTATGAATCTTGATAATAGATGACGGAGTCAGAGCTCTTTATGCTTGGGATAATCTTTGATTTCATTTTTTTTTGGAACAGGTTATTTCTTATTCATTTTATTCATGTTTTCATTTTTCTAGTGACATGAAATATCATCAGTTGTTGAATTTTTTTCTAGTTGTTTCAGTTATTGTTAATGTTGTCACTATTTTCTGATGTGACTTCCATTTAATTATATTTCATCCACTATTTACCCCTATGTTTACGTTCACCTGTTATGTGACACATTGTAAATGAGGGTATAGTCTCCCCACAAACACACACCCAGGCCCCCACTTCTAGTCAGAAGCCTCTAGCATTTAGAGAGATGTATTTGAGGGCATGTCTCCCATAGGGCTCGGAGAACCTATTAAGTGGAATCCAGTGTAAAGACCAGTAAAATTCAAGGGAAATTTTTTCTTAATTTTCTTTAGAATTTTACAAGAGCGCGGTTTCAGACGGCACCTGATTCCGAGGCCCGGAGTGCCCGGAATTAATTTCCGAAGTTTGGCTCGGGTACGTTCAGTGAACGAACGAGCGGGAATTCCTAACTTTTGATCCGGTGCTCGGAATTGAAATCCGAGGGCACCGATGAACTCGCAGCGCCGATATTTGCTTAAGAGGACTTTTCCCGAAGGTGCGTTTGCTGAGGAGGAGTTGTTAAAAAAAGGGAGTTAAATGTGAAGTAATAAAATTGTGTTACAATTTTATTTCATATTCTAAGTTGTTAACCTATGTGTGGAAGTTGGGTGGGACCTACTTGTTGTTAACTACCCTTGAGAGAATAAAGGTGGGGTGGGGCCCACACGAGCCCAACCCCTCACCTTCCCTAACTCCTCTAAACCCCCCACTTAAGATGTGTAACTCATCTTAACCTTTAAACTTCCATTTAATTGGGTGACTTTCCCTCTCCTCACTTTAATCATGCCAACACTCTAATCCAATTAATGGATTTAAGTTTTTGAATTTTGAACTCATAGAATGTCTTAATAAAATAAGATTAGCTTATTTTATTTTTGGGGGTTAGATTGGTTGTGTTGAGGATTGGAGGAGAGAGCTCTAAGTCTCTTGAAGAACTTCATCTTCTCCGGCGAAGAACGTCTTCATTCTCAACGAAGAACGACAACACTTCGTCAAGGATCATCGACTCGGCGACCCGGTGTCTTCGGACCTCTTCTTCCTCCTCGGACCTTCTTCGTCGGCAAACGAAGATCCGCCAACGACGTGTCTCTTCGGGCATATCTCTTCGTCAACGGATTTGACGAATGACGACCGCGACGCCCGACCTCCGCGACGCCGTCTTCCGCGGAGCGTAGACGAATCTTCAAATCTTAAACCCGAGGTAGGGGTTGTCTATTTCTTTTGGTTTCCTTATTTTATTCTTGATCGTGATTTTATCAAGACTAACGTGTGACTTGATTTTATTTTGAGTTGCGTTATTATTTTAACGTGAGGGGGGCCGGACCGCACGAACACGGCCGAACCCCCCTCCATCGTTGTTGTTTAATTCTTGCGGTGGAAGCAAGTGGCGTGATGCCGTCGCACCACGCGGATGATCGTGCTTATAATTTACGCAACGCCGTCGCGCTACGCCGAGGAGAATCTTCAAGAACGCGACGCCGTCGCGCCGCGTTGGAAGGAATCATGGTACGGCGAAGGGGCGCGGTGCCGTCGCACCGCGCCGGACGACGAACACCGTGGCCGGTTCCGGGCCGCGGCGGGACGAGGAGACCGCGACCGGTTCCGGGCCGCGGCGGAAGAGAAAACCGGCGGCCGGGCCGCCGGCGTCGGAAGCCAAGGGGGAACCGGAAATTACCGGTTCCGTTGGAGAAAACCGGCCGGCCAGCTGGCCGGCCGGAAGGCATTAAACCGGGGAAATTAATTCCCCGGCCAGCCTGTAAAACCCCCCTCTTTAAGAGGGGGGCAGTTCCATGTAAGGGGGGCGCAACAGCCCCCCGGTTTTTTTTAAATCGGCCCCCACGTGGGGGCCGTTTGTTGCAAAGGCACGGCACAAGGCCGTGCCGCCTTGTCAAAACCGCGGGGCTTAGCCCCCGCGTGCGCCGCCACCTCGCGGCGCCGCGGCGCCGCCGCGCCGCCGTCCACCGCCGCCGGTCCCCGCCGCCGCGCCGCCGGCCCCCGCCGCCGCGCCGCCGGCCCCCACCGCCGCGCCGCCGCGCCGCCGCCCGCCGCCGCCGTCCGCCGCCGCCGGCCACCGCGCCACCCAGGGGGGGGGTCGGGCCGGGTCGGCCCGGACCCGGACCCCCCGTTTCGAACCAATTTTGGTTTTTCGCTCATAACTTGAGCCTCGGACCTCCGAATGACAAACCGTCTGCGGCAACGCGATCCTTGGATCGAGACGGTCGTTTCGGTATATCTCACTCAAGGTTTCGGTTTACTTTGAGTTCGGCCGGGTTGGGTCGTTCACGAAACCAACCGGGCCTTCGGAGCGGAAACGCTCATATCTTGAGCTACGGACGTCCGATTGACGTGCCGTCAGTCGCGTAGTGTTCCTCTTAGTGAGACGGATCTTTTGGCATACTCCGCCCGAGGTTTGGACGCAGGTGGAGTACGGTCGGGTTGGTTTTGCCTTAAAAACCAACCGGGCCCCGGAGACGAAAATGCCAATAACTCTCAGACCGGGCGTCCGATCGACGCGCCGTCTGTTACGTTGAGTTCCTGTTGACGATACAGAACTTTTGGATACATCAACTTCGGTCTTCGTGACAGTTGATGTATCAGCCTCTCGGCTCGTGGAGCGGACCCTCCGTACGAGCTTGCTGTGTGCGGGAACCCTAGTGCTGGCTGCGACTGTTCTACTGCTACGACTGCTACTGTGACTGCGACGACGACAGTACAGAGATCCTGTGTGGATTCGACGACGACAGTACAGAGATCTTGTGTGGATTTGACGACGACAGTACAGAGATCCTATGTGGATTCGACGACGACGACTTCAGCACTCAGCGATCCTACGTGGATCAGTGCTACAGGTCCTGTGTGGGCCCGATCCTGTGTGGGTCCTTGCGCTCAGCGGTTCTGTGTGAGCCAGCGCCTACAGGTTCTGTGTGAGCCCGATCCTGTGTGGGTCTTTGCGGGGGTTAGTTACCTATCGATCCTTCGTGGGTCCGACGACTTAGATGGATCAGTGATCATCTTTTTCGTCCTTGAAGAAGTATACCTGTGTGAGCTGAATCCTGTTGTTTTCCTGTGTGGATTGTGTTGTGCAATCCTGTGTGGATTATATTTTTCTTTCCTATGTGGAATACGTATACTTTCCTGCGTGGACTGAGTTGTACTTGGGCTCGGAGGTTGGAGCGTATTTTAATCGATGACTTAGGTATATGTATGGGCATATACCTAAGCAGTGTCGTTTGTTACTTCGTGATTGTACTTTTCTTCGTGGTTTATCCTTTGTGGATTTGAGAGACCTTCAGGGGTCTCGGGGTCCCTACTGAGTAGCTTATACTCACCCCTGCACGGGCTTCGCCCGCACTACGTTGTGTTGGTTGCAGACGGCGGAAAGCGTTGACCTTAGCTGAGGCTTGCAGAGCGGGACGGTACCCGGAGGTGGACCACTGGGCGGGACGTGCTCGGAGCGGACGGCGGGACCCGTGTAGCAGAGGAGCTATCTGTACCCACCCTTCAGGTGGGATTTCCGGTGGACAGCTCGGAGTTGCGGCCTTTACTTTACAGTTGCTGTTTTGCCCTTTTCGAGTTGTACTTTACTTTCAGTTTGGGTTTGTATTCTGGCCCATTTACCTTTCCGCACTTTCAGTCGTACTCTGTTTGCTTAGTGTTTACTTTCCGCTTGTTTACTCTGTGGTGTGTGTTTACTTTTCAAAGGCAATGCCTTCCCTTTTTACCGGAATTTACGCCTTGGTGCTAGTCGCCAGCCCCTGGCCTATGGAAGGCGGGCTTGGGGTAGTCACGGCACGGACCCCGAGGGGGGGTCGTGACAAATTGGTATCAAAGGAGTTCGGTTCTACCGCGAACTCTGATCTTTTCTATGTGAAGCAATAATGTTTAGCGTATTGAGTGTGGTTATCAGTCCAGGGAGTCCAGTGTTGGTGCGGCGGCCGACGTATCCGTACACCAGGACCCTGACTTCTGATTTCCGACTTAATGCACGAAAACATTGATTGCGTGTGTGTTTCAAAGTTTTCTTTGTGATTACTTATATCAGCTCACCAGGTATACTGTTCTAACCGTGGCGCACCTGTTTCCTTTTCAGGATGGCCCCACGACGGCAGCCAGCTAGGGTTCCGAGAGTCGAGCGAGACGACAGCCCACCGAGCGACGAGGCCTCGGTGCAGGGCCCTTTTCCAGTAGTGGCACCGGCGGTAGATTTACCCGCCGATTCCCCGATGCTTCCAGCAGCAGCCGCTGACGATGCACGTCGCCTCAGCGCACTACATGAGTTTCAGCGCCAGCGACAGGCACAGCTCCAGGCAGCAGAGGCCTACGACCACGGCGCACCCGAGATGATTCGAGGTACTATCTGTGTCTATTCCACCCTTGCTGCAGTTCTTATAGACACAGGAGCGAGTCACTCTTTCATAGCCGCTGCCCTTGTTCGGAGCTCAGAGATTCTGACAGAGCCGTTGGCTCGATCCTTACGGCTAGAGACTCCTACGGGAGCAGACTCGACGATTACGCACTGGTGCCGGCAGTGTGAGCTTACTCTAGGAGGCGAGAGCTTCGGCTGGGATCTTCTTGTAGCAGCGTCGGGGCCTTACGACGTCATCTTGGGCATGGATTGGCTGTCTACGGTCCATGCACAGATTGACTGTTTTAGGCGCAAGGTGCGATGTGTACGCACCGACGGGAGCAGGTTCACCTTCACCGGCGAGAAGGGAGCCTTAGCAGCACAGGATGGACTTCCGCGGAGGAGAGGACAGCCCATCACTCATCAGTTGGCTAGCCTTATCCTTGGAGCAGTTGACGTGCGGAGTCCTGGTTTTCCTGCAGTGGTGGATCAGTTTGCGGACGTTTTTCCCGACGACGTTCCAGGGCTACCTCCTCGCAGAGAGGTAGACTTTTATATTGACTTGTACCTCGGGACAACCCCGATATCCACTCCAGCATATCGGATGGCCCCCGCCGAGCTTCGAGAGCTACGGGTACAGTTGGAGGACTTGCAGGGCAAGGGGTTCATCCGACCCAGTGTTTCACCCTGGGCTTCCCCGATATTGTTCGCCAAAAAGGCGGACGGGAGCTTGCGACTTTGTGTAGACTATCGTCGCCTGAACCAGGTGACAGTGAGGAACAAGTATCCGCTACCGAGGATTGATGACCTCTTTGATCAGCTCAAGGGAGAACGGTGGTTCTCGAAGATATACCTCAGGTCAGGCTATCATCAGCTCAGAGTCAGAGACGAGGATGTGCAGAAGACGGCCTTCAGATGTCGGTATGGCCACTATGAGTTCTTGGTTATGCCCTTCGGTGTAACCAATGCTCCAGCAGTGTTCATGGCTCTCATGAACAGGATCTTTCAGCCATACCTCGATCGGTTTGTCGTGGTCTTCATCGACGACATTCTGATTTACTCTACGACAGAGGAGGAGCACGCCTATCACTTGCGAGTTGTCCTTGACACACTCCGAGAGCACCAGCTTTATGGTAAGCTCTCGAAGTGCCAGTTCTGGATACGTGAGGTCCACTTTTTGGGACACGTTATCTCTAAGGCGGGAGTTGCAGTGGATCCCGCGAAGATTGAGGCTGTGTTAGCATGGGAGCCACCCAGGAGCGTGACTGAGGTTCGGAGTTTCTTGGGACTAGCTGGATACTATCGGAGATTTGTGCCGAACTTCTCCAGAGTTGCGGCATCACTCACAGCTTTGACGAAGAAGGGGAAACCCTTCGTTTGGTCAGACAGTTGTCAGCAGAGCTTCCAGGAGCTGAGGCAGAGATTGACTAGCGCACCTATCTTGAGGTTGCCTGAGGAGGGAGTAGGGTACGTAGTCTACTGCGATGCATCAGGGACCGGACTCGGATGTGTTCTGATGCAGGAGCGGGCTGTGATCGCATATGGATCACGTCAGTTGAGGCCGCATGAGCAGAACTACGCTACCCATGACCTGGAGTTAGCAGCAGTGGTCTTCGCTCTGAAGACATGGCGACACTATCTGATGGGCGAGCGCTTTACAGTCTTTTCCGATCATCAGAGTCTCAGGTATATCTTCTCGCAGAAAGACCTGAACCTGAGACAGCGACGATGGCTCGAGTTCCTCCAGGACTATGACTTTGAGATAGTCTATACTCCTGGGAAGGGGAACGTAGTAGCCGATGCCCTCAGCAGGAGGACGGGCATTCAGCTACTCGAGGAGGCGACAGGGCAGCTAGCCTCATTGCAGATATCCTTCGTGGATAGAGATGGAGCAGCCTTTCTTCAGTCTCTCACAGTCACTCCTCCACTACTGCAGTGAGTCAGGGAGGCACAGCGCGGGGACGCTGACTGTGAGACACGGCGTGCACAGATATCCTCGGGACAGACACCTGATGGTTTCTCCCTTGGAGCAGAGCACGACATCCTTTTCAGAGGACGTACCATGGTACCAGTCGCTTTGCGAGAGGAAGTGCTGAGAGAGTTTCACACATCTCCTTTGGCGGTACATCCTGGAGTGGCGAAGATGTACCAGGACCTCAGACGACAGCACTGGTGGCCGGGCATGAAGAAAGCTGTAGCAGAGTTCGTTTCTCGATGCCTCACCTATCAGCAGGTGAAGGCAGAGCATCAGGTACCAGCAGGCTTGGTACAACCCTTGGAGGTTCCAGAGTGGAAGTGGGACGGCATATCTATGGACTTCGTGACTGGACTTCCACGCACTTCCAGAGGTCACGACTCCATCTGGGTGATTGTTGACCGACTCACCAAGACGACACACTTCTTACCCATCAGAGAGTAGGGCTCAGTGGAGAGCTTGGGACGTCTCTACGTTCAGGAGATTGTGCGGCTCCACGGCGTGCCATCATCTATCATTTCCGATCGAGATGCCCGCTTTACTTCCCGGCTTTGGAAGGGGTTACAGGAGGCGTTCGGTACGCAGCTACGTCTTAGCACAGCTTTTCACCCTCAGACAGATGGTCAGACGGAGAGGACCATTCAGACTCTCGAGGACATGCTCCGCGCTTGTGTCCTCGACTTTGGTCGTAGCTGGGAGGACCACCTACCCTTGGTGGAGTTCGCATACAACAACAGCTACCACTCCACCATCGGGATGGCACCGTACGAGGCGTTGTACGGCCGACCTTGTAGATCTCCTTTGTGCTGGACAGACCCCGGAGAGTCAGCACTGGTGGGACCGGAGATGGTCCAGGCCACGACAGAGAAGGTCCAGGTCATCCAGGAGAGGATGAGGACAGCTCAGAGCTGACAGAAGTCATACGCTGACAGGAGGCGGAGGCCACTAGAGTTCGAGGATGGCGACCACGTCTTCTTGCGGGTCTCACCTCGACGTGGTATTCGGAGATTTGGCCGAGGCGGCAAGTTATCTCCGCGCTTCATCGGACCCTTCCAGATTCTCAGCAGGATTGGCGAGGTGGCTTATCGCCTGGCTCTACCACCTCAGTTGCACCGGGTGCACGACGTCTTCCACGTATCCCAGCTGAGGAGATACGTGCACGACCCGACGCACATCATTGACCATGGGGAACTTGACGTTGACGATGGGGAGACTTTTACGGAGGTCCCGGTGGAGATAGAGGATCGACAGGAGCGGGTCCTGCGTGGGCGATCGATTCCTCTTGTGCGCATCAGATGGAAGCATGGGAATCTCCAGGAGAGCACATGGGAGCGGGAGGCTCAGATGCGTGCTCAGTACTCTCATTTGTTTCCCTAGTTTTTGTTGTATCTTTACGGGGACGTAAAGCCCTGAGGTGGGAGTAATGTTAAGACCCGTAAAATTCAAGGGAAATTTTTTCTTAATTTTCTTTATAATTTTACAAGAGCGCGGTTTCAGACGGCACCTGATTCCGAGGCCCGGAGTGCCCGGAATTAATTTCCGAAGTTTGGCTCGGGTACGTTTAGTGAACGAACGAGCGGGAATTCCTAACTTTTGATCCGGTGCTCGGAATTGAAATCCGAGGGCACCGATGAACTCGCAGTGCCGATATTTGCTTAAGAGGACTTTTCCCGAAGGTGCGTTTGCTGAGGAGGAGTTGTTAAAAAAAGGGAGTTAAATGTGAAGTAATAAAATTGTGTTACAATTTTATTTCATATTCTAAGTTGTTAACCTATGTGTGGAAGTTGGGTGGGACCTACTTGTTGTTAACTACCCTTGAGAGAATAAAGGTGGGGTGGGGCCCACACGAGCCCAACCCCTCACCTTCCCTAACTCCTCTAAACCCCCCACTTAAGATGTGTAACTCATCTTAACCTTTAAACTTCCATTTAATTGGGTGACTTTCCCTCTCCTCACTTTAATCATGCCAACACTCTAATCCAATTAATGGATTTAAGTTTTTGAATTTTGAACTCATAGAATGTCTTAATAAAATAAGATTAGCTTATTTTATTTTTGGGGGTTAGATTGGTTGTGTTGAGGATTGGAGGAGAGAGCTCTAAGTCTCTTGAAGAACTTCATCTTCTCCGGTGAAGAACGTCTTCATTCTCAACGAAGAACGACAACACTTCGTCAAGGATCATCGACTTGGCGACCCGGTATCTTCGGACCTCTTCTTCCTCCTCGGACCATCTTCGTCAGCAAACGAAGATCCGCCAACGACGTGTCTCTTCGGGCATATCTCTTCGTCAACAGATTTGACGAACGACGACCGCGACGCCCGACCTCCGCGACGCCGTCTTCCGCGGAGCGTAGACGAATCTTCAAATCTTAAACCCGAGGTAGGGGTTGTCTATTTCTTTTGGTTTCCTTATTTTATTCTTGATCGTGATTTTATCAAGACTAACGTGTGACTTGATTTTATTTTGAGTTGCGTTATTATTTTAACGTGAGGGGGGCCGGACCGCACGAACACGGCCGAACCCCCCTCCATCGTTGTTGTTTAATTCTTGCGGTGGAAGCAAGTGGCGTGATGCCGTCGCACCACGCGGATGATCGTGCTTATAATTTACGCAACGCCGTCGCGCTACGCCAAGGAGAATCTTCAAGAACGCGACGCCGTCGCGCCGCGTTGGAAGGAATCATGGTACGGCGAAGGGGCGCGGTGCCGTCGCACCGCGCCGGACGACGAACACCGCGGCCGGTTCCGGGCCGCGGCGGGACGAGGAGACCGCGGCCGGTTCCGGGCCGCGGCGGAAGAGAAAACCGGCGGCCGGGCCGCCGGCGTCGGAAGCCGAAGGGGGAACTGGAAATTACCGGTTCCGTTGGAGAAAACCGGCCGGCCAGCTGGCCGGCCGGAAGGCATTAAACCGGGGAAATTAATTCCCCGGCCAGCCTGTAAAACCCCCCTCTTTAAGAGGGGGGCGGTTCCATGTAAGGGGGGGGCAACAGCCCCCCGGTTTTTTTTAAATCGGCCCCCACGTGGGGGCCGTTTGTTGCAAAGGCACGGCACAAGGCCGTGCCGCCTTGTCAAAACCGCGGGGCTTAGCCCCCGCGTGCGCCGCCACCTCGCGGCGCCAGGCCGCCGCGGCCCGCCGCGCCGCCGCGCCGCCGCGCCGCCGTCCGCCGCCGCCGGCCCCCGCCGCTGCGCCGCCGCACCGCTGCCCGCCGCCGCTGCCCGCCGCCGCCGGCCACCGCGCCACCCAGGGGGGGGGGGGGGTCGGGCCGGGTCGGCCCGGACCCGGACCCCCTGTTTCGAACCAGTTTTGGTTTTTCGCTCATAACTTGAGCCTCGGACCTCCGAATGACGAACCGTCTGCGGCAACGCGATCCTTGGATCGAGACGGTCGTTTCGGTATATCACACTCAAGGTTTCGGTTTACTTTGAGTTCGGCCGGGTTGGTTCGTTCACGAAACCAACCGGGCCTTCGGAGCGGAAACGCTCATATCTTGAGCTACGGACGTCCGATTGACGTGCCGTCAGTCGCGTAGTGTTCCTCTTAGTGAGACGGATCTTTTGGCATACTCCGCCCGAGGTTTGGACGCAGGTGGAGTACGGTCGGGTTGGTTTTGCCTTAAAAACCAACCGGGCCCCGGAGACGAAAATGCCAATAACTCTCAGACCGGGCGTCCGATCGACGCGCCGTCTGTTACGTTGAGTTCCTGTTGACGATACGGAACTTTTGGATACATCAACTTCGGTCTTCGTGACAGTTGATGTATCAGCCTCTCGGCTCGTGGAGCGGACCCTCAGTACGAGCTTGCTGTGTGCGGGAACCCTAGTGCTGGCTGCGACTGTTCTACTGCTACGACTGCTACTGTGACTGCGACGACGACAGTACAGAGATCCTGTGTGGATTCGACGACGACAGTACAGAGATCTTGTGTGGATTTGACGACGACAGTACAGAGATCCTATGTGGATTCGACGACGACGACTTCAGCCCTCAGCGATCCTACGTGGATCAGTGCTACAGGTCCTGTGTGGGCCCGATCCTGTGTGGGTCCTTGCGCTCAGCGGTTCTGTGTGAGCCATCGCCTACAGGTTCTGTGTGAGCCCGATCCTGTGTGGGTCTTTGCGGGGGTTAGTTACCTATCGATCCTTCGTGGGTCCGACGACTTAGATGGATCAGTGATCATCTTTTTCGTCCTTGAAGAAGTATACCTGTGTGAGCTGAATCCTGTTGTTTTCCTGTGTGGATTGTGTTGTGCAATCCTGTGTGGATTATATTTTGCTTTCCTATGTGGAATACGTATACTTTCCTGCGTGGACTGAGTTGTACTTGTGCTCGGAGGTTGGAGCGTATTTTAATCGATGACTTAGGTATATGTATGGGCATATACCTAAGCAGTGTCGGTTGTTACTTCGTGATTGTACTTTTCTTCGTGGTTTATCCTTTGTGGATTTGAGAGACCTTCAGGGGTCTCGGGGTCCCTACTGAGTAGCTTATACTCACCCCTGCACGGGCTTCGCCCGCACTACGTTGTGTTGGTTGCAGACGGCGGACAGCGTTGACCTTAGCTGAGGCTTGCAGAGCGGGACGGTACCCGGAGGTGGACCACTGGGCGGGACGTGCTCGGAGCGGACGGCGAGACCCGTGTAGCAGAGGAGCTATCTGTACCCACCCTTCAGGTGGGATTTCCGGTGGACAGCTCGGAGTTGCGGCCTTTACTTTACAGTTGCTGTTTTTGCCTTTTCAAGTTGTACTTTACTTTCAGTTTGGGTTTGTATTCTGGCCCATTTACCTTTCCGCACTTTCAGTCGTACTCTGTTTGCTTAGTGTTTACTTTCCGCTTGTTTACTCTGTGGTGTGTGTTTACTTTTCAAAGGCAATGCCTTCCCTTTTTACCGGAATTTACACCTTGGTGCTAGTCGCCAGCCCCTGGCCTATGGAAGGCGGGCTTGGGGTAGTCACGGCACGGACCCTGAGGGCGGGTCGTGACATCCAGGTATGGGGTGTTACATCAGGTTATATCAAGAAAAACTTTTCTTAAAATTTCTATACCTCATGGTGCATATTTTTTGAATAGGTAAGGATGATATATGTGAATCATCCATAATTTACCTCTTCAAATATAGTTTTGAAAGGACACATATCTGGTTCTGCACAATATAACTCAATCATCAAAAAAGTTAAACTCCAATATATTTACAACATTATTTTGTAGTTACTCATCATCTTAATGGTCCATGTGATATTCTCAATAATATAAACTTGAGTAGTTATTTGAGAAATATGAGATAAAACTTATTTTATTATACACATATGCATCCAATAGATTTCTAGGATTATTAGATTCCTAGAAATCCTCAACATGATAGGGTTGTGAGATCCATTATACTCAGGGAATCTGACACAATGTATGTCATCACAAGAAGGTAATGAATTGAACAATTAGAATCCTTTATCAGCTTTAAAATCTACATTATCATGTACTGAGATCATATTTTTGAATAAATACTTGTGGATTTTATGATTTGTATATATGTCACACTTCCCCCCATAGAGAAAATGTCTCTATATCCTTAACATGAATTTTATTGAAACCAATTATAGATAATACATTAAATAATTCAACTAATGTGTATTTAATTGTCGGGATGCATAGACGATCCCTTTATCATCGTCTATGAGTACACGACCAAATCTATTTTAGATGCATCATTTTAGATCACAAATCCCTATCCCCTGTAGGTAGTATGAGTTTAGGGTCAATGTTTAGTATCTTCCATTACACATCAATGATATTATGGAATTCATGGGTCCATGAAAACATGACTCCCTTATGAGTGGCCTTGGATAGTGGGTTTCATAATCGTGTTAAATTTAAAAAAAGTTTATGATTGTGCCTGAGTAATAAAAGTAATCTCAATAATTCTATCACAGATGATGTTCTATTTTATCTTTAAATTTAATTAATTTTTTAAGGATCCATATATATTATTTTTTTGGTGATAACATTACCCAATAAATATACTTGATCAAACCAAAGCTAGAATCTTTTATCCTTTCAATATATCATTTCTTTGTGCATGTTATTCAGTATAGTATTCAAAATATTCTCAGGTTCTGCATTAATTATGTGGAAAATAAGTAATATCAATAAATACTACAATTAATTTTTCATCGTAATACCCAAAGGATCTATTCCATATGTCTATGAAGATAAATGTAAAATTATTAACTCCAAATGGAGTAATTATGAAGACTTAGTTCATGTACCATGTCTGAAAAGAAGTCATGGGGATATCCTCCTTCTCACCTTTACATGATAATATCTGGAGTAATGATCAACATTAGAGAATTATGGGTCTCTATGTAGTTGATAAAAAAAATAATCTATCCATGGAAAGGGATACTTGTTCTTTATCATGACTATTTTAATCTCATGATTATCAATTCAAAGGTACATTAACCCATCCTTATCATTATTATGAGGGCTAGTGCATGGAAAAATAAACCAATTTGGAGTATACACACTTTATCTGTATTCTAGTATAATTATTTCTTGATATCCTCATGTTAAAAAATATTTATTCTATATGGTGTCCGGGATACACTACTACAAATTAGACCATTATCTACAATCATTTATGGTTGCTAATGTTCTATTGAGTCCACATTGATACCGCCAATGGTGGTTCAATTAGGCCCATCATTGTAGGGATAACGTGACCCCCAATGGAGGTCTCTTTATGGGACCTCACACATGGAAAAATGGTTGTTTCTATTGGGTTGTGCTTTCGTGGCTACGATTGGCAGAACTATAGGTAACCCAAGAATCAACCTACAATGGCCACTAATGGCGTTCACTAGGATCTGAAAAAAACCCATTACAGACCGCCATAGGGGGGAACTAACCTGGAATTTTTTTTAAAAAAATTAATTTGCTGCTTCTAAAACAGTAGAAACAAATATTAAATAAGAAAAAATATCAATTCGATACTGCATAAATACCATTATCCTCAAAAAAATGACAGACATACTTCTTCAAATATCAAGTGATCCAAACAGCTCCAATCCATTCCAATATTCTACTGCAATAAACCTAAAATATGATATAAAAGAAACTACCAAACAATTAATATAAAAAGTAGACATATTTATTCCATTAGAATATATATAATCAACTAATTTTACTATTAGTCCATTAGGGAATTAGGTCGTTAGAGACTTAGGGCATTAGGCTATTAGGGAATTAGGGAAATAGGGTGTTAGGGCACAAGGACGTCAGGGCATTTGGTTGTTAGGTCGTTAGGGCGTTAGAGTGCTTGGGTGTTTGGGACTCAGGGAATTAGGGTGTGAGTTTGTTAGGGAGATAAGTTGTTAGGGAGTTAGGCCATTAGGGATTTGGGTCATTAGGTTGTTTTTCCATTTCTACATTTGGGAATTTCTCTAATTGGACAAGTATCCAATTATCCAATTAGCCATTAGGCCAATAGGCTAAAATTCTATTAGGCTATTTGGTAATTAGGAAAATACGCTAATTTTACATTATGCCAATAAATCATTAGGTAATTAGGAATGTATTCCATTTGGACAATTTTTCATTAGGCCATTTGGTCATTAGGCCGTTAGGGCATTAGGTCATTAGGCCATTTGGCCATTTGGGAATTTGCCCAATTGGCGAAGTCTCCATTTAGCCAATTGGTCATTAGGCCAATATGATTATATTCCAATAAGACATTTGTTCATCATTCCAATAGGCTGATATTTTAGTATTAAAATAGTATAATTGGACATTAGGACAATAGGACATTATGTAATTATGATTATAGTCCATTAGGAAAATTTTCTGTTATGACATTAGGACATTGGTTCATTGAGATTTTGGGTCCTTGTTAGGTCATTGGTCTATTAGGTAATTAGGCCGTTATGGCCATAGTCTGTTAGGGAATTTGGCTGTTATGAAATTTGGATTTTAGGGCGTTTGGGACATTAGGGCGTTAGGCCATTTGGGCATTTGTCCATTTGGGCATTTTTGAATTTGGCTAATTTTCCATGTCTCTATTTACCCAATTCTCCATTAGGCCAACATTCTAATACGTAATTAGGTTATTTGGTCATTAGGACAACATGATAATATTCCATTAGTCCAATAAGACATTAGGTAATTATGATAGTAGTATATTTGGCCAATTGTCCTTTCGGTCGTTAGGTTGTTAGGGCGATGGGCCGTTAGGGAATTAGGGAAATATGGAATTTGGGTGTTAGGGTGTTAATGAATTAGGGTGTCAGCCCATTATGGTGTTAGGCCATTAGTCCAGCAGGGTGTTTGGCTGTTTGGGAATTTGGCCCATTGGAAAAGTCTCCATTGATACAATCTTCCAATTTTAACATTAGGCTATGAGACTCACTACTCTTCTCTAGTAGGGAGCTACTGTGTTTCTCGTAATCAATGAGGTGGTTTGAAAAGATGTTTGGACAACTATTTGGCTACATTTCTTCGACATTGATCTATATAGATTAAAGTTTAGTACTGAGTATCACCCCTCCCAACCCCCTCCCATCACATTACAGCTACCCCCCCCACTGAACAACCCCTCCCCCCTAACAGCCCCATCCCAAACCCCCCCTGCACAGACCTCACCATGAACATCCACCGCCCCACACCCTAAAAATCCCCTTATTACATCACCCCTCCCCAACAACTTCCATCCCCCACACTCCCCACGCCCCCCTCCACCAAAAAACTCCTCCATAACAACCCCACCCTGAATAGACCCCCTCCCTGGACAGCCTCGACTCCCAACTCCCCCCGCATGGACATCCCCACTCCTAACCCCCCAGAAATCCCCACCCTGAACACCCCCCTCTACACCCTGAAAACCCCCCAAACCTAGAAAAAACCCCATTCCCCCTTGGACAACCCCTCCCCCCCTACACCCACACTCACCACAAACATTCCCCGACCCCCGAACATCCCCCACTCCCCCCTTGGATACCCCCCCCCCCCCCGGCCCAAAAAAAAAACTCCATCCGGACAGCCCCATGTAAATCCCACACTCCACCACCCAGACACCCCACCAATCCTATCCGACCAATGACAGCCCCCACTCCCCCCCTGAACATGCCCCCCCAAAACTCCCCTAAGACAACCCCCCCCCCACCACCACCACACACACACTCACGTGCCTTGGGTAGCCCCCACCCCCAGACAACTACGTTCAAGCTTCCTACTGATCCTTTATAATTGATGAATATAGCCTATATGTCTCAAATAGGTTGGTTTCTTTATCCCATTGTATTAGTATTTATTTTTTATCTCTGTAATAAATGATTCATGTTATCCCAGTTTTGATTAGACAACATAAAGTATGAGCATAAATTAATACCAACTCGATGAATTAGGTTCTTTGGGAATCCTACAATGAATAATTCTCAAAGAAAGAGTAAAACATGATGAAATAATACAGAACTTGTTTACAAGTTTTTTCTAGCAACTATAATGCTCTTATGTAACTTTTTTTGAGGAAACATTTTATGTTAACTATCCACTGGTGAAGGTTCTTATAATAATTGTCTTTTTCCATTGATAAAATTGGAATTCATGATGATATACTTATCTTCATCTAGATTATTGTCTAAATAACCTTCCATTTGATTCTTGACCAATATAGTTTTGTCAAGTGAGGAATATAGTGAATTTATTACTGTTAATATTGGAATACATGTACAATTATCAAACTAGAAATTGAGGAAAGAGTTGATTTTGAACAACCATTTGGAGTTCATTGTAATCATAGAAAAATAATATTTGAGAGAATGAGAAAAATAGGATTTAATTTAATTGATATTTCAATTGTTTTATCCTATTTATAAAAACGTTCTTAGAAAATAAAGATTCTCATACTTCTCAAAAATGAGACTCCACATAGCATATAAAAATTGATTGAATTTGGAGATTTTTTTATGAAAATTCCTCCATGTACAACTGGTTGACCACCCATTCCCAACCCCCCATACAGCCCCCACTCCCACACTCCCCCCCACACATCCCATCCAATCCCCCACCCCTGGACAACCCCACTCTTATTGTCACGACCCGCCCTCGGGGTCGTGCCGTGACTACCCCAAGCCCGCCTTCCATAGGCCAGGGGCTGGCGACTAGCACCAAGGCGTATATCCCAGTAAAAAGGGAAGGCATTGCCTTTGAAAAGTAAGCACACACCACAGAGTAAACAAGCGGAAGTAAACACTAAACAAGCAGAGTACAACTGAAAGTGCGGAAAAGTAAATGGGCCAGAATACAAACCCAAACTGAAAGTAAAGTACAACCTCAAAAAGGGAAAAACAGCAACTGTAAAGTAAAGGCGCTACTCCGAGCTGTCCACCGGAAATCCCACCCTGAAGGGTGGGTACAGATAGCTCCTCTGCTCCACGGGTCCCACCGTCCGCTCCGTACCTCGTCCCGGCCAGTGGTCCACCTCCGGGTACCGTCCCGCTCCGCAAACCTCAGCTAAGGTCAACGCTGTCCGTCGTCTGCAACCAAACACAACGTAGTGCGGGCGAAGCCGTGCAGGGGTGAGTATAAGCTACTCAGTAGGGGACCCCCAAGACCCCTGAAGGTCTCTCAAAATCCACAAAGGATAAACCACGAAACAAAGTACAATCACGAAGTAACAACCAACACTGCTTAGGTATATGCCCATACATATACCTAAGTCATCAATTCAAATACGCTCCAACCTCCGAGCCCAAGTATAACTCAGTCCACGCAGGAAAGTATACGTATTCACAAAGGAAAGTAACAGGATTCAGCTCACACAGGTATACTTCTTCAAGGACGATAAAGATGATCACTGATCCATCTAAGTCGTCGGACCCACGAAGGATCGATAGGTAACTAACCCCCGCAGAAGACCCACACAGGATCGGGCTCACACAGAACCTGTAGGCGCTGGCTCACACAGAACCGCTGAGCGCAAGGACCCACACAGGATCGGGCTCACACAGAACCTGTAGCACTGATCCTCGTAGGATCGCTGAGTGCTGTAGTCGTCGTCGTCGAATCCACACAGGATCTCTGTACTGTCGTCGTCGAATCCACACAGGATCTCTGTACTGTCGTCGTCGCAGTCACAGTAGCAGTCGTAGCAGTAGAACAGTCGCAGCCAGCACTAGGGTTCCCGCACACAGCAAGCTCGTACGGAGGGTCCGCTCCACGAGCCGAGAGGCTGATACATCAACTATCACGAAGACCGAAGTTGATGTATCCAAAAGTTCCGTATCGTCAACAGGAACTCAACGCAACAGACGGCGCGTCGATCGGACGCCCGGTCTGAGAGTTATAGGCATTTTCGTCTCCGGGGCCCGGTTGGTTTTTAAGACAAAACCAACCCGACCGTACTCCACCTGCGTCCGAACCTCGGGCGGAGTATGCCAAAAGATCCGTCTCAATAAGAGGAACACTACGCGACTGACGGCACGTCAATCGGACGTCCGTAGCTCAAGATATGAGCGTTTCCGCTCCGAAGGCCCGGTTGGTTTCGTGAACGAACCAACCCGGCCGAACTCAAAGTAATCCGAAACCTTGAGTGCGATATACCGAAACGACCATCTCGATCCAAGGATCGCGTTGCCGCAGACGGTTCGTCATTCGGAGGTCCGAGGCTCAAGATATGAGCCAAGAACCGAATCTGGTCCGAAACGGGGGGGTCCGGGTCCGGGCCGACCCGGCCCGACCCCCCCCCCCCCTCTGGACGGCGCGGCGGCCGGCGGCGGCGGACGGCGGCGGCGGACGGCGGCGGACGGCGGCGGACGGCGGCGGCGGCTGGCCGCGTGGCGGCGGCGGCGGGCCGCGTGGCGGCGGGCGGCGGCGCGGCGGCGGGCCGCGTGGCGGCGGGCGGCGGCGCGGCGGCGGGCCGCGTGGCGGCGGCGGCGGGCCGCGTGGCGGCGGCGGCGGGCCGCGTGGCGGCGGCGGCGGGCCGCGTGGCGGCGGCGGAAGGCACGCGGGGCTGAGCCCCGCGTTTCACAAAACGGCACGGCTTTAAGCCGTGCCTTGCTAAGAAACGGCCCCCGCAAGTGGGGGCCGGCTGAAGAAAACCGGGGGGGCTTTGCCCCCCCCCCCTTCTTAAATGAACCGCCCCCCTCATTAAGAGGGGGGTCTTGATGGACCGGCCGGGGGTTTAATCCCCCGGTTTTTATGACATCCGGCCGGCCGCTGGCCGGCCGGGTTTTTACCAACGGGACCGGAATTTCCGGTCCCGCCCTCGACTCCCGACGCCGGCGGCACGGCCGCCGGTCTTTCCTTCCGCCGCGGCCCGGAACCGGCCGCGGTCTCCTCGTCTCACCGCGGCCCGGAACCGGCCGCGGTGTTCGTCGTCCGGCGCGGTGCGACGGCACCGCGCCCCTTTCGCCGTGCCATGAATCCTCCCAACGCGGCGCGACGGCGTCGCGTTCTTGAAATCTCTCCTCGGCGAAGCGCGACGGGTTGCGGAAAATTATAAGCATGTTCATCCGCGTGGTGCGACGGCACCACGCCTCTTGCTTCCACCCGCATGAATAAAACGAGAACTAAGGAGGGGGGGTTCGGCCGTGTTCTTGCGGTCCGACCCCCCTCACGTTAAATAATAACATAACTAAAGAATAACCGAAAGCCACACATTTAGTCATGCTAAAAATCCATGATTCAAGAATGGAATAAAAATAAACAATAAATAACATCCCCTACCTCTGGATTCAAGAACGATGAATGTCAACGACCCGCGGAAGACGCGTCGCGGTGGTCGGCGTCACGGAAGAAGAACGTCGATGTCGTGAAGCGAGGATTCGAAGTTCTTTGACGACGATTTCGTCGTGGGAAATCGTCGCGGAAGAGATGACGCGGAAGAAGACGTCGTCGGTGTCGCGGGTATGGCGTTCGCGAAAGACGATTCCCGAGAACGTGGCGTTCTTCGTCGATTTCTTCGCGTTCTTCGTCAAAGCTTGAAGAAGAAGAAGATGAAGGCTCCAAATTCTCTCAAGGTGGCTAGAGAATTCTAACCCAAATAAAATAAGCTAAAGACTTATTTTATTCACACAATTATCAATTTGAATTTCAAAGGTTTGAAATTCAAACAATTCAAACAATTCAACTCCATTAATTAACAAAGTTGTCATGTTATTAAAAGAGGAGTTTAAGGGGAAGTTGAGAGGTTATTAAAAGATTTAGGGGTTCGTGTGGGCCCCACCACACTTAATCCTCCCAAGGGAGGTTAAGTGGGTGTGGGTCCCACTTCCAACCCCCTTAGGTAGGTTTTTTTTTAATAAGTTTAAATAAAATTTGTTTTACACAAATTTATTTAACTTAACTGAAAAACCCCAAAACGTAACTTTCAACCCGCAACAAACGCAACTCCCGAAAAGGTCTCATTAAGCGAAAATCGGCGCTGCGAGTTCATCGGTGCCCTCGGATTTCAATTCCGAGCACCGGATCAAAAGTTAGGAATTCCCGCTCGTTCGTTCACTGAACGTACCCAAGCCAAACTTCGGAAATTGATTCCGGGCACTCCGGGCCTCGGAATCAGGTGCCGTCTGAAACCGCGCTCTTGTAAAAATCCAAAGAAAATTAAGAAAAAAAATTCCCTTGAATTTTACGGTCTTTACATTACTCCCACCTCAGGGATTTACGTCCCCGTAAAGATACAACAAAAACTAGGGGAACAAATGAGGGTACTGAGCACGCATCTGAGCCTCTCGCTCCCATGTGCTCTCCTGGAGATTCCCGTGCTGCCATCTGATGCGCACAAGAGGAATCGATCGCCCACGTAGGACCCGCTCCTGTCGATCCTCTATCTCCACCGGGACCTCTGTAAAAGTCGCCCCATCGTCAACGTCAAGCTCCCCATGGTCAATGATGTGCGTCGGGTCGTGCACGTATCTCCTCAGCTGGGATACGTGAAAGACGTCGTGCACCCGGTGTAACTGAGGTGGTAGAGCCAGGCGGTAAGCCACCTCGCCAATCCTGCTGAGAATCTGAAAAGGTCCGATGAAGCGCGGAGATAACTTGCCGCCTCGGCCAAATCTCCGAATACCACGTCGAGGAGAGACCCGCAAGAAGACGTGGTCGCCATCCTCGAACTCTAGTGGTCTCCGCCTCCTGTCAGCGTATGACTTCTGCCGGCTCTGAGCTGTCCTCATCCGCTCCTGGATGACCTGGACCTTCTCTGTCGTGGCCTGGACCATCTCCGGTCCCACCAGTGCTGACTCCCCAGGGTCTGTCCAGCACAAAGGAGATCTACATGGTCGGCCGTACAACGCCTCGTACGGTGCCATCCCGATGGTGGAGTGGTAGCTGTTGTTGTACGCGAATTCCACCAAAGGTAGGTGGTCCTCCCAGCTACGACCAAAGTCAAGGACACATGCACGGAGCATGTCCTCGAGAGTCTGGATGGTCCTCTCCGTCTGACCATCCGTCTGAGGGTGAAAAGCTGTGCTAAGACGTAGCTGCGTCCCGAACGCCTCCTGCAACCCCTTCCAAAGCCGGGAAGTAAAGCGGGCATCACGATCGGAAACGATAGATGATGGCACGCCGTGGAGCCGCACAATCTCCTGAACGTAGAGACGTCCCAAGCTCTCCACCGAGCCCTGCTCTCTGATGGGTAAGAAGTGTGCCGACATGGTGAGTCGGTCAACAATCACCCAGATGGAGTCGTGACCTCTGGAAGTGCGTGGAAGTCCAGTGACGAAGTCCATAGATATGCCGTCCCACTTCCACTCCGGAACCTCCAAGGGCTGTACCAAGCCTGCTGGTACCTGATGCTCTGCCTTCACCTGCTGACAGGTAAGGCATCGAGAAACGAACTCTGCTACAGCTTTCTTCATGCCCGGCCACCAGTGCTGTCGTCTGAGGTCCTGGTACATCTTCGCCACTCCAGGATGTACCGCTAAAGGAGAAGTGTGAAACTCCCTCAGCACTTCCTCTCGCAATGTGACTGGTACCAAGGCACGTCCTCTGAAAAGGATGTCGTGCTCTACTCCAAGGGAGAAACCATCAGGTGCCTGTCCCGAGGATATCTGTGCACGCTGTGTCTCACAGTCAGCGTCCCCGCGCTGTGCCTCCCTGACTCGCTGCAGTAGTGGAGGAGTGACTGTGAGAGACTGAAGAAAGGCTGCTCCATCTCTATCCACGAAGGATATCTGCAAAGAGGCTAGCTGCTCCGTCGCCTCCTCGAGTAGCTGAATGCCCGTCCTCCTGCTGAGGGCATCGGCTACTACGTTCCCCTTCCCTGGAGTATAGACTATCTCAAAGTCATAGTCCTGGAGGAACTCGAGCCATCGTCGTTGTCTCAGATTCAGATCCTTCTGCGAGAAGATATACCTGAGACTCTGATGATCGGAAAAGACTGTAAAGCGCTCGCCCATCAGATAATGTCGCCATGTCTTCAGAGCGAAGACCACTGCTGCTAACTCCAGGTCATGGGTAGCGTAATTCAGCTCATGCGGCCTCAACTGTCGTGATCCATAGGCGATCACTGCCCGCTCCTGCATTAGAACACATCCGAGTCCGGTTCCTGATGCATCGCAGTAGACTACGTACCCTACTCCCTCCTCAGGCAACCTCAAGATAGGTGCGCTAGTCAATCTCTGCCTCAGCTCCTCGAAGCTCTGCTGACAACTGTCTGACCACACGAAGGGTTTCCCCTTCTTCGTCAAAGCTGTGAGTGTTGCCGCAACTCTGGAGAAGTTCGGCACAAACCTCCGATAGTATCCAGCTAGTCCCAAGAAACTCCGAACCTCAGTCACGCTCCTGGGTGGCTCCCATGCTAACACAGCCTCAATCTTCGCGGGATCCACTGCAACTCCCGCCTCAGAGATAACGTGTCCCAAAAAGTGGACCTCACGTATCCAGAACTGGCACTTCGAGAGCTTACCATAAAGCTGGTGCTCTCGGAGTGTGTCAAGAACAACTCGCAAGTGATAGGCGTGCTCCTCCTCTGTCGAAGAGTAAATCAGAATGTCGTCGATGAAGACCACGACAAACCGATCGAGGTATGGCTGAAAGATCCTGTTCATGAGAGCCATGAACACTGCTGGAGCATTGGTTACACCGAAAGGCATAACCAAGAACTCATAGTGGCCATACCGACATCTGAAGGCCGTCTTCTGCACATCCTCGTCTCTGACTCTGAGCTGATGATAGCCTGACCTGAGGTCTATCTTCGAGAACCACCGTGCTCCCTTGAGCTGATCAAAGAGGTCATCAATCCTCGGTAGCGGATACTTGTTCCACACTGTCACCTGGTTCAGGCGACGATAGTCAACACAAAGTCGCAAGCTCCCGTCCGCCTTCTTGGCGAACAATATCGGGGAAGCCCAGGGTGAAACACTGGGTCGGATGAATCCCTTGCCCTGCAAGTCCTCCAACTGTACCCGTAGCTCTCGAAGCTCGGCGGGGGCCATCCGATATGCTGGAGTGGATATCGGGGCTGTCCCGGGGTACAAGTCAATATAAAAGTCTACCTCTCTGCGAGGAGGTAGCCCTGGAACATCGTCGGGAAAAACGTCCGCAAACTGATCCACCACTGCAGGAAAACCAGGACTCCGCACGTCAACTGCTCCAAGGATAAGGCTAGCCAACTGATGAGTGATGGGCTGTCCTCTCCTCCGCGGAAGTCCATCCTGTGCTGCTAAGGCTCCCTTCACGCCGGTGAAGGTGAACCTGCTCCCGTCGGTGCGTACACATCGCACCTTGCGCCTAAAACAGTCAATCTGTGCATGGACCGTAGACAGCCAATCCATGCCCAAGATGACGTCGTAAGGCCTCGACGCTGCTACAAGAAGATCCCAGCCGAAGCTCTCGCCTCCTAGAGTAAGCTCACACTGCCGGCACCAGTGCGTAATCGTCGAGTCTGCTCCCGTAGGAGTCTCTAGCCGTAAGGATCGAGCCAACGGCTCTGTCGGAATCTCCGAGCTCCGAACAAGGGCAGCGGCTATGAAAGAGTGACTCGCTCCTGTGTCTATAAGAACTGCATCAAGGGTGGAAAAGACACAGATAGTACCTCGAATCATCTCAGGTGCGCCGTGGTCGTAGGCCTCTGCTGCCTGGAGCTGTGCCTGTCGCTGCCCGCCAGCTCCCTGTGGTCGGGGTGGACCTCCTGGTGGTGGTGGTGGTAGAGCCTCAAAGCGTCGGCCACCACCAGCTGCTCGTCCAGCTCCTCTGCCTCGTCCTCCTCCTCCCTGCGGACCGCCACGGTCGACCCTCTGCCTCTGCCTCGGTGGTCCATCAACTGACTGCTGCTCCTCGGCACGGCGGGTCGGGCAGTCGCGAGCCATGTGGCCCTGCCCGCCGCACGAGTAGCACTGCCTGCCTCTCGGAAGACTGGCTCCGCGCTGTGTGCCCCGCACTGCTGAGCCAGTGCCCTGAGATCGTCGGCCTGAAGGTCTGGTCTGTCTGGACCCCTGAGTCATCCGTCGACTGCCTGCTGCAGATGACTCCGCCACGTGCCGCCCTGCGGTGGGTCGCTGTGCTGGTGTAGACTCAGCAAGGAAGCTCTCGATCAGAAGTGCCCGCTCCAGTACTCCTGTCTGAGTCGGTATGCTGAGGGAGATCAGCGATGCCCTGATCTCGTGTCTCAAACCCTGCTCGAAGGTCCGGGCCCGGAAGAATGGATCCCGTACCATGTCGGTCGAGTAGCGCGAGAGATCGGTAAACCTCGCCGAGTACTGGGCGACCGTCATGCTGCCCTGCCGCAGCTGTAGAAGCTCCTGGATGCGCACCGCTCGAAGGGTGGCCGGGACGAACTCAGAGCGGAAGAGGCTCTCGAAGTCCGTCCAGAGTAGAGATGCCTCATCGTGCACCTGGAGCATCAAGCTCCACCATCGTCCAGCTGCTGCGTGTAGTAGGCTCGCAACGAGGATCACCATGAGGTCTGCTGGTGTCCTCACTAGCCTAAACACTCGAACCACTGCCTCCAGCCAGTCCTCTGCTGCCTGGGGATCCGTCTCCCCGCGAAACCTGGGCGGTCGCTGGTGCTGAAACTCATGCAGTGCGCTGAGGCGACGTGCATCGTCAGCGGCTGCTGCTGGAAGCATCGGGGGCTCGGCGGGTAAAGCTACCGCCGGTGCCACTACTGGAAAAGGGCCCTGCACCGAGGCCTCGTCACTCGGGGGGCTGTCGTCTCGCTCGACTCTCGGAACCCTAGCTGGCTGCCGTCGTGGGGCCATCCTGAAAAGGAAACAGGTGCGCCACGGTTAGAACAGTATACCTGGTGAGCTGAATTAAGTAATCACAAAGAAAACTTGAGACTTTCATAAAGCAGAACAGTATACCCGGTGAGCTGACACAAGTAATCACAAAGAAAACTTTGAAACACACACGCAATCAATGTTTTCGTGCATTAAGTCGGAAATCAGAAGTCAGGGTCCTGGTGTACGGATACGTCGGCCGCCGCACCAACACTGGACTCCCTGGACTGATAACCACACTCAATACGCTAAACATTATTGCTTCACATAGAAAAGATCAGAGTTCGCGGTAGAACCGAACTCCTCTGATACCAATTTGTCACGACCCGCCCTCGGGGTCCGTGCCGTGACTACCCCAAGCCCGCCTTTCATAGGCCAGGGGCTGGCGACTAGCACCAAGGCGTATATCCCAGTAAAAAGGGAAGGCATTGCCTTTGAAAAGTAAGCACACACCACAGAGTAAACAAGCGGAAGTAAACACTAAACAAGCAGAGTACAACTGAAAGTGCGGAAAAGTAAATGGGCCAGAATACAAACCCAAACTGAAAGTAAAGTACAACTCAAAAAGGGAAAAACAACAACTGTAAAGTAAAGGCCGCTACTCCGAGCTGTCCACCGGAAATCCCACCTGAAGGGTGGGTACAGATAGCTCCTCTGCTCCACGGGTCCCACCGTCCGCTCCGTACTCGTCCCGCCCAGTGGTCCACCTCCGGGTACCGTCCCGCTCCGCAAACCTCAGCTAAGGTCAACGCTGTCCGTCGTCTGCAACCAACACAACGTAGTGCGGGCGAAGCCCGTGCAGGGGTGAGTATAAGCTACTCAGTAGGGACCCCGAGACCCCTGAAGGTCTCTCAAAATCCACAAAGGATAAACCACGAAACAAAGTACAATCACGAAGTAACAACCAACACTGCTTAGGTATATGCCCATACATATACCTAAGTCATCAATTCAAATACGCTCCAACCTCCGAGCCCAAGTATAACTCAGTCCACGCAGGAAAGTATACGTATTCCACAAAGGAAAGTAACAGGATTCAGCTCACACAGGTATACTTCTTCAAGGACGATAAAGATGATCACTGATCCATCTAAGTCGTCGGACCCACGAAGGATCGATAGGTAACTAACCCCCGCAGAAGACCCACACAGGATCGGGCTCACACAGAACCTGTAGGCGCTGGCTCACACAGAACCGCTGAGCGCAAGGACCCACACAGGATCGGGCTCACACAGAACCTGTAGCACTGATCCTCGTAGGATCGCTGAGTGCTGTAGTCGTCGTCGTCGAATCCACACAGGATCTCTGTACTGTCGTCGTCGAATCCACACAGGATCTCTGTACTGTCGTCGTCGCAGTCACAGTAGCAGTCGTAGCAGTAGAACAGTCGCAGCCAGCACTAGGGTTCCCGCACACAGCAAGCTCGTACGGAGGGTCCGCTCCACGAGCCGAGAGGCTGATACATCAACTGTCACGAAGACCGAAGTTGATGTATCCAAAAGTTCCGTATCGTCAACAGGAACTCAACGCAACAGACGGCGCGTCGATCGGACGCCCTGTCTGAGAGTTATAGGCATTTTCGTCTCCGGGGCCCGGTTGGTTTTTAAGACAAAACCAACCCGATCGTACTCCACCTGCGTTCGAACCTCGGGCGGAGTATGCCAAAAGATCCGTCTCAATAAGAGGAACACTACGCGACTGACGGCACGTCAATCGGACGTCCGTAGCTCAAGATATGAGCGTTTCCGCTCCGAAGGCCCGGTTGGTTTCGTGAACGAACCAACCCGGCCGAACTCAAAGTAATCCGAAACCTTGAGTGCGATATACCGAAACGACCATCTCGATCCAAGGATCGCGTTGCCGCAGACGGTTCGTCATTCGGAGGTCCGAGGCTCAAGATATGAGCCAAGAACCGAATCTGGTCCGAAACGGGGGGTCCGGGTCCGGGCCGACCCGGCCCGACCCCCCCCCTCTGGACGGCGCGGCGGCCGGCGGCGGCGGACGGCGGCGGACGGCGGCGGCGGCTGGCCGCGGGGCGGCGGCGGCGGGCCGCGTGGCGGCGGGCGGCGGCGCGGCGGCGGGCCGCGTGGCGGCGGCGGCGGGCCGCGTGGCGGCGGCGGCGGGCCGCGTGGCGGCGGCGGAAGGCACGCGGGGCTGAGCCCCGCGTTTCACAAAACGGCACGGCTTTAAGCCGTGCCTTGCTAAGAAACGGCCCCCGCAAGTGGGGGCCGGCTGAAGAAAACCGGGGGGGCTTTTCCCCCCCCCTTCTTAAATGAACCGCCCCCCTCATTAAGAGGGGGGTCTTGATGGACCGGCCGGGGGTTTAATCCCCCGGTTTTTATGACATCCGGCCGGCCGCTGGCCGGCCGGTTTTTACCAACGGGACCGGAATTTCCGGTCCCGCCCTCGACTCCCGACGCCGGCGGCACGGCCGCCGGTCTTTCCTTCCGCCGCGGCCCGGAACCGGCCGCGGTCTCCTCGTCTCACCGCGGCCCGGAACCGGCCGCGGTGTTCGTCGTCCGGCGCGGTGCGACGGCACCGCGCCCCTTTCGCCGTGCCATGAATCCTCCCAACGCGGCGCGACGGCGTCGCGTTCTTGAAATCTCTCCTCGGCGAAGCGCGACGGGTTGCGGAAAATTATAAGCATGTTCATCCGCGTGGTGCGACGGCACCACGCCTCTTGCTTCCACCCGCATGAATAAAACGAGAACTAAGGAGGGGGGGTTCGGCCGTGTTCTTGCGGTCCGACCCCCCTCACGTTAAATAATAACATAACTAAAGAATAACCGAAAGCCACACATTTAGTCATGCTAAAAATCCATGATTCAAGAATGGAATAAAAATAAACAATAAATAACATCCCCTACCTCTGGATTCAAGAACGATGAATGTCAACGACCCGCGGAAGACGCGTCGCGGTGGTCGGCGTCACGGAAGAAGAACGTCGATGTCGTGAAGCGAGGATTCGAAGTTCTTTGACGACGATTTCGTCGTGGGAAATCGTCGCGGAAGAGATGACGCGGAAGAAGACGTCGTCGGTGTCGCGGGTATGGCGTCGCGAAAGACGATTCCCGAGAACGTGGCGTTCTTCGTCGATTTCTTCGCGTTCTTCGTCAAAGCTTGAAGAAGAAGAAGATGAAGGCTCCAAATTCTCTCAAGGTGGCTAGAGAATTCTAACCCAAATAAAATAAGCTAAAGACTTATTTTATTCACACAATTATCAATTTGAATTTCAAAGGTTTGAAATTCAAACAATTCAAACAATTCAACTCCATTAATTAACAAAGTTGTCATGTTATTAAAAGAGGAGTTTAAGGGGGAAGTTGAGAGGTTATTAAAAGATTTAGGGGTTCGTGTGGGCCCCACCACACTTAATCCTCCCAAGGGAGGTTAAGTGGGTGTGGGTCCCACTTCCAACCCCCTTAGGTAGGTTTTTTTTTAATAAGTTTAAATAAAATTTGTTTTACACAAATTTATTTAACTTAACTGAAAAACCCCAAAACGTAACTTTCAACCCGCAACAAACGCAACTCCCGAAAAGGTCTCATTAAGCGAAAATCGGCGCTGCGAGTTCATCGGTGCCCTCGGATTTCAATTCCGAGCACCGGATCAAAAGTTAGGAATTCCCGCTCGTTCGTTCACTGAACGTACCCGAGCCAAACTTCGGAAATTGATTCCGGGCACTCCGGGCCTCGGAATCAGGTGCCGTCTGAAACCGCGCTCTTGTAAAAATCCAAAGAAAATTAAGAAAAAAAATTCCCTTGAATTTTACGGTCTTTACACTTATCCCCCCATACACCCCCACCCCCACACTCCCACCGGATAGTGCCAGCCCCCACACCAAGGATATCCCCCACTCCACCCCCCCCCCCACAAACAGCCCCCCCCCCCCACCCGGACAGCCCCCCCAGAGATCCCCCCCACCTACACAACCCCTCCCCATCCACCCAGCAGCCCCCAAAAACAAATTAATTTTCAATTACACATGCACAATGTGTCAATTTTATTATTATCAAATTTTAACCAACAACCGATTTAGTAAACATGACTCTTAAATTTCTTATCCAACTAATTATCAATCAATTATAGCTTTACATTCATTACCGATTTCTATCAAGACAACATGCTAATCCTATTCATAACAAAACATACTAACAAGAATAAAATTTATATATATATAGTATAATATCTAGAAACTTCATAGGAAAACTGTTATCATAGGGTATTTGGCCATTGGGGCATTAATAAATTCAGTCCATTGGGGCATTTGGCCATTTGGGCCGTTAGGCCATTGGGTTATTTAGACATTCAGTCATTATAAAAATATTCCAATGGGCCATTGGGCCCTTAGGATCATTAGCCATTAGGCCATTGGGACATAAGTCACTTGGGAAAATTGGTCAATGGTCCTCCTAGCCTAATTCCTATCCTCCAATGGGGATTCTATGAAATTATCAATCACAATAAAGTATCCAAATACTAATCATACTCTTAAAATTAAAAAACATTATAGTTTTTAAAAACAAAAAATCTTCTAACCTCAAATAATTATACATTAAAGTCTAAATCAATATATAACATTATTTCAATAATAAATATAAATGAAACACACCACCTAAATATGATGCGTCATGTGTGGTCATGGATGCTACCTCCATCTGGTGTGCCAGAGCCTACAAAAAATAAAAAATATGAATTTTTTAATAATTAAAATAATAGAATGTAAATAAATTAACTTACTATAATCATGCATTGTATGATCCTCTACACTATCACCTGGACACACATATTCCCGGGGTGTTCAAACCCCAGCGATCAATTGTGCATTTAACTCCTCGGAAGTGTGCAACAGTTCCTCAAAATATAAAAGTTTTTGTGTCATCTGAGAAATCATAAGGCCGAAAACATCATCATGTGATTATATAGAATGAGGAATCCTTCATCCATATCTCAAACTATATCCATTCTTTCACAACCAATAATGCGATGGAATATCTCCTCCCTTCGTAGGGGAAACTATTGTTGGTCCTCTAGAAGCTGTTCTAACTCATCTTCAAATTGAGAATGTGCCAAATTTAAATATATATATATATATATATGTGATTATGTAAAGATGCATGTATTTATTGGTAATGATCACAGGCACATACTATAAGAGTAGCAGCCTCTAGATCATTTCGATCATGAGTTCTCATCCACAACGACATTTTCTCAGTCCGCACGCCTTGCTCCCAAAACTGTATACCAATATAATATAAAAATATAATAGAAAAACATGGTAAATAATAAATTAAAAAATTAATAATTAATACATCATGTGGGATCTGAGACACATGATGAGTCCTGAGCCTGTGAGGTGGTCCCTACAACGCTCGATTCTCAAAATTGTATATTGACACCTCCTATATTAAATTAATTAAAATTAAAAAATATATAATGTCATGCATTATTGAAAATATATATTCCAAAATAAATATACTAACTGCAATAGCCTCAGGATACCAATATGGAACTATGTCGTGCCACTAAGATAGGATAACACCTCTCGGGAGTTATTCCAGAATGTCTGGGGCACCCATGTTTGGTACCCGGTGCTCCCTGTTGATTTTGGATTTATAATCATTCTAGATCTTATAAAATTTTCCAATACACACTGGCCTAAACTCATTTGTTCTCACATTAAAATTATTCTATTTAATAAGAAACACACATGTTAGTATTTTTTAATCATACAGAAGAAACTGAAATGGTCTTCTTACCTAAACATCCCTCCAAAGACTATCTATTGTATCTTAAGGGATAAAAGCCCAGTCATGCGAGGTCAATGGAAATTGATGTACATAACGTTTGATATGACCCAACTGACAAATAATGTTAGGGGTAGTCATTCCAACATGATGAAAACTCTCATAAAATTAAACATCAATGGTCATGTCAGAATTCCATGATGAAATACCCTAACCAGGGCCTCTTTTGCTAGTAGAAGAAGTGGTCAAGTCCTACCCTATTTAGTAATATTTTATACATAATTTTACATATTATCATTTATATATATCCATTACATTAAAAAACAATCACACTTACATTCAAACGTACCTCGACCATGAGATGTAGATGGATTAGATGGATGATGTGGATATTCTTATTGTTCCACTTACATGCCTATAGTCATAGGAAACATTAGTAAGGTTACCATTAAAAGTGTCAAAAAGTTAAATTTGATTGTTTTTAAAATATTAAAAATTTTATAGTTGTTAATAAACAAATTGTAGAATAATTGGTTGTAAATGGAGCTGTATGGGGGGGTGGGAGTGTGTTGTCAAGGAGTTGGGGGGTGGGGAGATTTCCAGGTGGAGGGGGAGGGGATGTGAGGGGGGGGGGGTCCGGGAGCCCTGAAATAACTAGCTAGACATATTATTGTGGTCATTATAGAAACATGATTATTGTTGAGTACTCTGTAAGCTATAAAATACAGAATTCTAGAATATTCAATATTCTGATGACTTTTTTTTGAAAATGCTATAGTCATTATTTAACTCTATAAATATCATGATTATATGAAAAACCATGATCCAAGTGTTGAGTTGATCAAAAATAGAAGATGAGATCAGTGGAGTGTTATTCCAAATAATCATCCAAGCTGAGTAATTTGGATTTTTAGAATCCTCCACAACACAAATAAGTGGGCCATGCCGCAATGTACGGTTGATGTATATTTTTACGCATCTTTTATCAATTAAATAAAAAATTTTAATGGTATATTTTTGAGTAGAACTAGATCATACTATATAGTAAATTGAATATATATTCGATGATAACAATATAAGAGAAATAGAAAAATTGTACTTCTGTCATTTTTTGGAGACCCACAAGAATAAACCGACCATTATGGATTTGCATACAGTTAACAAAACACGACCTAATGCTTTCATTGTTTATCAGCCAAGTATAATTTAATTAGTTTCTCATTTAGTTGTTAATGAATAAAGAAGATATACCAAAATATTGCAGAGTAGTATAAGTTATGATAAATCTATTAATGTTGATTCCTCTAGTGATTCAAGTTGAGTGGATTCATTGAATTTGTTGGATCTTAAAAATGTGATAAAATAAACAATGTTGCTGCACACAATTTGATGGTGAATCTTACTCCTAAAAATACTCCAAATGGTGGTAAGAAGATCTATGAATTATCTATTGATCAACACTCAAAATTATATTTGAAGAAGGTATCCCAAATCCATATTAAATCTCTTCACAATGAATTTGTTTTATCTATTAGTGCATGAGTAACGTAAAAAATTATTTTACTTTTATAGAGTGATGACAAAACATGTCATAATGTTCAACCCAAAGGGCTAAATAAAGGGGGAGAAAACCTAAAACAAAGAGAAAAACAAATGGATAACTATAAACAACACAAAAACTATAGAATTTGTCTTCCAAAAAAATATTTGATTATTTTGGAAACTTCTATGATTATGACAACAATATTGGTCACTGCTATGCAGAGTGTTAGTTTGTACCAATCCAACACAACTCATATAATATTGAAAGGAAAATTCCACAACAATAGAATAAATAATCAATATTTAACCTTATTTCATTGAAGGGGATGTGCGGGTGGGGTTTGGGGGGAGGGGGCTGCTTGGGGGTGTTTTGGGGTGTGGATGTTTAGGAGGGGAAACTGTCCAAGGGGGGTTGGGAGTTGGGGTTGTCTGGGGATGGAGGGTGAGGTGGTAGTCCAGGTGGAGGGGATGGGATCGTGGGAGCATTCAAGGTTTAGGGGTTGATTCCGACTAACAATAATTAAAAACTCTTATGTACCAAAATTAGTTTAGGCTTGTTTTAAATATTTTTAAAAAATTATTTATACTAATGTGCAGGAAAACAATTATACCTTTCATTAACTATGAAAATTGAATATTTCTCCTTAAACGACCACTCTATCTAATTAAATATCTTTATCATGTTGAACTATGGTATGTCTATCAAGCTGTTGGGAAATAAAGGGAAATGTATCGAGTTTATCTTGTTCAAATAAAAACACTCCTCACAAAGATATTTTCACACCAACTTTCCAACTATTTTATTATGGTAAAGTAACAAAGAATACTTGTTCTTCTTGTGATGTCAAAATAAAAGGTTCATTATAAACCCATTTATTTTTGTATAACATATAGTTAAAATACTCCAATGTAAACTGATATTGATCGACTTTACTTCCGTGAACTAGATCAACACAATTATACTTTAACTATATGTATGTCAACCCATGTACAAATAGAACTTCAATGATGTTTTTTAATTGACCATAATAATAACCAAAATAGAAGAAAACAAAATTAATACCATTGTTTTTTGTTTCTTGTATTTCATCAATATCATTAATGTGAAATCCAAATCCATTAGAATTATAGCTTTATAATTACAAGAAGTTATAGATGGACATTCATCTAGTTGGATTTATTATTTAGTTTACATGGGGTCACCTATCTCGCAAAGGTTATGAACCCACATAATTTACAGAATTCAATAAGGATTTCTACAGAAATAAATTAGTATAACACTTCACTCATAATGAAAATAAGTTTATTCATACAAAATCCGGAAACCAATTAGGAAATGATGAATAATGAGATTGTTGAATTTGATACTTAGTTTCATGAGACATCTCTTCTTTTATATCATTAACGTGTTCCCTGAAAATGATAATGCGATGTTTAAATGATCAACTTATGCCAAAAAAACATGTAAAAGTTAAACAATAAATGTAATATGACACTTAGAACATTAATTGCGAAACCGATGGAGTATTGAACAATATATATTGTGTGCTGTTAGCCACTTGATGTTTTAAATATCAAATATGGTTCTTTATCCAACAAAACCATCATGAATCCGAGATGGATTAATAATTTTTTTCAACATCTATATGATATTCTGCACAAAAAGAAGAACACTCATCCATAAAATAACCATTGGCTATTGATAGCTCTGGACGAGCTCTGTGGTGTAAAAATAATTTAAACGTATTTAGACACCACTCAATAAGATACATCCACCTGAATTGTACATGATGTTCAGCCATTACTTCATCAGTTAGGTGCAATGTCATGTGAACCATAACATCAAAAAAATATGGGGGAAACATTTTCTGAATGTGACAAAGCGTAAGTAAAATTCAGTCCTGTAAACATTTTAAATCACCAATTCGTTGATTTCTTAAAAAATGATGTCTAAAAAATACTCATCTCAATCAATGGTTGAACAACATTGGGGGATAAACAATTAAAAATAGTTATTGGAATCAACTCTTGGAGTAGTATGTGATTGTCTTGATATTTCAACCCTTGCAATGTCATGCTCGTTAGATTCACACACTTTGAAATATTAGAAGAGTAACCATCCGGAACCTTGAGAATATTCAAAATGGAACGAAATGTATACATATCCATTGTATTCATCGTATACTGTACAACATGAATGAATTACTTCTTTTCCTCTGATAACTGTAATTTCAATTGTTTCCTTAAACCCATTTCATCCAAATAAGGATGTGCATTAACATGGTCCTTTGATTTTCTACTATCCTAAAAAATGGTCCACAATATATTATCACAAATAAAATTTTAAATGGGAATGGAATCCAAATTATTCCTTAGCATGTTAGTTTTCCAATATAAGATATTGTTAAAAAAAAATTTCATTTTCCATTTGTGACTGTGTTATCTACCCGCACCACAAATATTAAGTAACAGATGAGACACCGTATCATGAATTTCATATACTATGCTGATGTTTTCTTCCACAATCTATGATAACATTTAGGCTCATATAATGGTCTTTGGTGCTGGTCTGAACTCTCTTGAACCAACAAATTTCACTCTGTCCTTTCTAAACTGGTGTTGAGGGGGGAGAAAACATCTATGACCCATGAATGCCCATTTTTTAGAATGTTTAATCCCTACAGATTTTTTACTTTTATTGAACCAGGGGAATGAAAATTACCCTTTCGTACTCCAACATGATAAAATTTCATAAGCTAGGAAATCATTGATTGTACAAAACAAAGAAGCATGTAGTTTGAACATTTCATTCATTTCCCAGTCATATGTCATCACACAATTTCTCCAAAATTCATTCAACTGATCAATCAATGGATTCAGGTAATCATCGAGCTTATCCCACAAACATTTAGGTCCATCAATAAGAGTGTAAAGTAGTTTAAATTGTTGCTTTATACAAAGCCAAAAATGATGATTATAGAGAACCAACACCATGGGCCATGTACTATGAGTCAGACCAACCATAGAATTAAATTGATTGAAACCATCAGCTACCAACCCAAATCAGACATTATGAACATCTTTAGAAACATCTGGGTGTCTCTTATCAAAATCCATCCATGACCAAGAGTCTATGGGGTGGGTTAACATATCACTTTCTTGATTTCATACCGCATTACATCTCATTAAATTAGAAACTTTATATGGAATAAAAATCTTTTCAACCTCAGCTTTTTGGGAAAGAAATACATTTTCATTACGGTAATCGGATTTCCCTGTTTTGAAGGTTAGCTTTGACGGGTCTGATTTCCCATGTTCTCTTTCGACATGGAAGTTCCACACACCATAAAAATATCCAACTCGGAAGTTTCTTTTATAAACAACATATAGTTTTTGGCACATGCATCTATGGTCTCTCATGTAAAACCTATGTTCTATGTCATTTACAAGCATGGTAATAGGTCTCTACAATATTAGCATTGAATGGAAGAATAATTTTCAACAACAACAACAACATGTCAAATGATCTTTCCAAACAATGATTCAAAGTCATCAAATGCAACAAATTTATGATATACAAAAATTTATTGTATGTACTACATTCAGGATATTATTCCGTTTTTTCATCTTAAGTACTTCATAAAACCTCCTCAAAGCATGATCTGCTCCGGAGCACAGATTTATCTTACCAAGTTTCTACATTCTAGATCTCAATTCCATTAAGGGAAAAACCATGTACCATTTCAATAAGCATTCCAGGAATTGGATCATTCATCTATGCACCATCATCAATCTGAACTGCATTTTTATTTTGACAATGAATATATTCTTCCCCCTGAAGAGTCCTACTCTTAAAATTTTTCAGCAATCTGTTCAAGAATATGTGCTCCCTCATGGTATCTTGTTGGAGTTTATATCTAATACTACAATTTATACAAGGAAAACTAATATAGTCACTTTGAAATCTTCTATAGAACTCAATAAACTGCATAATTCCTTGACATATTCTCCAGACATTTGATTTGGATGATCAATCCAACTCTTATCCATAAAAATATTTGTAGAACAAAAATTTACACAAAACTCGATATTAAATTCTTTTTTCATATCCAATATATTTAACATAAATAATAAATAATTTCATGTGGACCATTGATAAAATAGAAAATTTATATCTCAGAAAAATAAACAATAGATTAGATAATGGAATGGTAGATAAATCCCTTGTCATCGTCACCTTGATGGTATTGTAAATCTAATGATGATTCTATATTCAAGAGTCCCTAATCATATTTTGATTAGATAATTTAAAAAAAATGGAAATGAAATATTTCATAACTTTTGAATGAATATATGAAAATTTGTATAATGAAGAAACAATATTGGCAATGCATTTGGTCTATAATTCTATAGAGTAAACATTTTTTATGAAAGGAATATTATAGCTATGGTAGCTCATTATTCAAACATCCATTATAAATTTTTTTCTTCACATCTATTTAATTTTGTACAATCATGGGTTAATTTTTATCCTATTCTAACCTAATTGGGAATCCACAATAAGCTTGTCAGCATTGAGCTGTGAATTTTAGGTTTGGTTCTCAAATGTGTTTCCATAAAGTTACTTACAATTATCATAATCTGCTCCTGTAAACATGATCATTGGTTCCCTTAAATATATTGTGCTTCATAATATGTATTTGGATAGATCATGGGCCATATATGATAACATTATTTAACTCATTTTATTGGATGTGTGGGGGAGTATATCGGTAAAGAAACAAAATATATTATATATTGGGTACACTAAAAAAATAGAAAAACAACATCAATAATAAGGATTATGTGGTCCACTAATATCAAAACGCATAAATTTTGATACACTATAATAAAAACATATAATGAAACTGTAACTATAGAATGATAATTGAAATAAAAAAGAAACACAACATAAAAACCTACATGCGTATGTGGTACATGGATAAATTCATCAAACACAAATGTTGAACTATCAACCTTGGACACTAAGATAATGTCTACCAGTAAATCAAAAAATATAATTTATGATGAATGTTTCAAAAATCAATTAGTGATGAACAATCTCCTCAAACTCATAGAATCTGTATCATTGTACAAAAAATGTATCATTGCCTCTTGTATTTACACTGCCTTTGTGGCATTAGAGACAGTAAATATTAATCATCATAGATGATAATAAATCTATAACTAATGTAAAACTAACTAGTATATATCAATCATAACATCAAATATATTCAATTCTAGAATAAATACCAATCTATCTTGACTAATTTGATTAGTAGATAATATGTGGGACAATGTATGTGATTCCCCATGATGAATCATAGGTTCCAAGACAGTGTTCCTCATGTCCTCAAGAAGGTATCCTTTTATGGAAGATATTTTTTAGAAGTATTAAGGGTCATAATGTCATTAATGATGAAAATATTCCATTGGTATCAATAAATAAAAGGTTAAAAAATAACATAATAGAGTCAATAAACAATGAAAAATCATAATCCATGGTCGGTATCTCAATTCATATATTAAAAACACAAATACCCCCCAAAGATTTAGGTCAATTAAATCACAGGAAATAATAATAATGTGAAAAAATACGGATACATCACTCTAAATTTCATCCCAATTATACCTCGAAACACCATTATTTGTATCCTTGCCCCTATCATCAGAGAATTTCCCATTGTTTTTCCCTAACAATGATGTCTTCACATGAATTGAGATGCCCATTAATGGGGGAATATGAATGTAGTAGGAAAAAACCAATTTTTCATTAACACATGAGCAATGGTATAAGAGTTCTTGTTGTGATAAAAAATAAATGTGCATGAAATAAAACACACAACCCTGTTCGGAGTGGATATATTCTATAAACACTTTGGTTGCATGAATGAAATGTAGTTATAAAAAAATTCAAGAACTTAGTCAACTACAATGTAACGTCATGAATTCCAAAACAAAAAAAAGGTAAGAATATCAATTCAAAACATAGAAGGCCATCAATCCAAATCTCTCTCTCAGTTAATCTGTATGTCCAACACATTTTTACACTCCATGGGCCTTCGTATTACAAAACTACATCACATGTCATGTACTTGAATACCATCATGCCCCATTTTTACCTAATGGTTCAGATAACATAAGTCTACCCTGACACTATGTGAGATTTAAAAAATTCAATATTCCTCATCATCTATTTTAATACAATCTTCATGGAACATACGTCATCTTATGACGCTCCAACTTAAGGGCTACAACGCCCCAACAAGTACACTAGTAACATTGTTACCATGAATAGAACAACACAATATAAAATATACAAAGTAAGTCACATTGAAACAAGTAATATCACATAGAGAAACACCATATAATATTAATAATAACATATAGAATAGAAACACACACCTATGATCAAACTCAAACATGGGGCTCATGGGATATCCAAACACACACATGTAATAAACTCAATAATTGTATAAATAAAATAACCAAAAATCATAATATAAATAAAATCAACATATACCTGGACACTAAATTGTATGTAAGTTCCAACCTCATGTAATGTGTGAAGTCTTCTCATACACATACTCTCAACACACATTGTTTCATAATTCGTCAAGCACACATGCCCGTATACACATGAACATCCATTCCCACACTTTCTATTCACACAAAATATTCATATAATCTTCATGAATGAAAAATTTATGATGTAAATTGCTCAAAAATAAAACCCTAAACCGAAATTTGGGCATGCCTAATAGAACAAATAATTATGAAGGGAGGGGAGTCGGAGGTGGTGCTGTGACGGAGAGGAGGGTTAGTGGAGGGGAGCCAGAGTTGGAGGAGGTGCGGCGAGGGAGGGGATGGAGGCCAATGACAACGGAGATCGGGGGGAGGAGGTAATGAGGAGGAGGTGGTGAAATGATGGATGCGACGGGCGGTGCAACGAGGGAGGGGATAGGTGACGACGTCTGTGGGGAACAAGAGGTGGAGGCGGTGCGACATCGGCGGTGTGGCGTCGCTGGTGCAGTGAGGGAAGGGATGGTCAGTGGCGGTGGTTCAGTGAGGGAGGGAATGGGAGGCTGCCGGGGGTAGTTTACGGGATTGGGCACCAGGGTGGGGGGAGGGGTGCTGATTTTTTTTTAGAGAAGCCTTACGACCACTATTTGTGGTCTCTATAGGGAATCAATATCGACAAAAAATGGAGGTTTCCTATGTAAGGGGTATTTAAAACAACATTTTCAAGTAGTGATAATGTAAAATATCTTAGTATGATATTGATTGATAACATAACATCGTGGTTAAGGGGAATTTAAGGAAATTCATTGGGAAATACAACAATGAATTACAGTATAAGTTGAATGTCATCAAGGATGATATTTTCATTAGTCTCAATAATTTGAGATAGATTTCCGTAGTCATAAGGAAATAATATCAATTCTTGAGATGTTGGTATAAAAGACGATTTTTCCTCCTCCTTGTGCCTTTATAGAATCATATGTTTATTTCAGATTTGGAGGGTGATTTCCTTTCTTCTGTAATTTATATTGGATCTATATAAAGATTAAAATCCATGCCAATAATTTCATAAAATTATATTAAAGTGATTTTTAATAGATTTAATTGGAAATTAATCTTGTAAATATTGACAGGGGATGAGTTATATTCTTGGGATGAAAATGTTGACCCATTCGTCCTCATCACTGATAAGTAAATGTCCATGTATTGATGTGGTGTTTGAATAGATTTAATAAAAGTTCATGAAATGAATAAATTCATAGAACCAAAATCAAAATGTGTGTTATTTATTATTGAATGAATAACTATTATACATATTACCATTTTTTTATGAGATCTAACTTAGTAGTTGTGATTTCATAATCCCACCCTATCTACCTAGGCCTTAGATGTTGATATCATTAGTTTTCATCTATGACCTTTAGAATATATAATTTATTCTCACAGTGTTTATGTTTATTGTATTTTAATCATTGGATAATAGGAAGATGTTTTACTAGAGAATTACTTTATTCTATCACATTGGTGGGTTTCTCCCATTAGAAATAGTTGGTTCTATCTCATCTCACGCCTAAATAATTTTCATTTTCACATTTGAAAATTTTCAAGGATTCATCTTCTCACACTATTGACAAGTGGGATCATAGATTTTCTTACCACCATTAGATATATCCATCGAAAAAACAGAATTAAATTGAATTCTCTACTTAATGTATCCATACTCATGAGACAATTGGGATGTACCTATCTTCGTCTATAGTTTGAGTTCACATAAAAAAATTTCAACATATTTTTGGATGTCCGGAATACCCAAAGACATTCACAAACACAACTATATCCCACTGAAGAAGCGGTCAACTTTACATTTTGGGAAAATGAAAAATATGAAGGTGTATCATTAAAGGCTTCTAATGCATACCATGAATGCACTGATCGGTTCATCATCCTATTTTTTGAGGCAAATTAAATCCATCTCTATTTTATGATTGAAAATTTGGGGAAATTTCATTTTTGGAAAACATTTTCCAGAATTCATTCCCCTCCAACACATCGATCTCATCCGTTGGTTTTTTTAGCTAATGATAAAATTGACCATCTTCTACCTCCATACAATAAAAAACTATAAATAACTTAATTTATTTATAGGATTGATGGGTAGAGGTGAACTTTATCCATTTCTCTATTATTATGTTATTGGAAGATCCCTTGAATGTTGGTGGCCTTTGTCGCAAAAAGGAATCAATTAAAACATTGACTTTATTAGGGGGAATGAAAAGTTCCTCTTAATTAATGTTTTTGTTCAAAACATGAGTTAATTGATAAATTATTATTGCGATGTTCTTAATTCATTCTCCCATCAGGTTGGGCATTTAATCTGCGTAGTCATTACATAGTTCTTCAAATATTTTATTAACGCAATTCCTCTTATTCCAATACATTAAATAAAAATAAAGAGAAAATTAGTGATGGGTAATTTTAAACTATTTTTCACAAAAATGGGACCCCGCTAACATTATTAGGATAACTCAAAAATGAAACGTATTAATTAAACTACTGATTTATAGTTTTCAATCTATGTTATCCATGATCTATTTCTTAATATAAACTCATAATTTAATTTTTTTCCCTTAATAACTGTTTTTCAGGATATTGTGAATTTATAAAATCATATCACTAAGGAGTCTCAATCAATTTTGGAAATAATTCCAATTATCATTTACAAATTTAGGAACAAGACCATCAAAATATACCATTTTGGGGTTATTACACCTAGGTACTTCTATGACTATGCCACATCCACTTATAATATCTAGTCATGGGTATATTTTCTTGGAAACCGCATAATCTATACATCAACAAAGTTTATAGAAGTTTTCTTATATTTAGTCATATGCCTAAGTATTTCACTAGAGTTCAATAATATTAATCCCCAAAAATAACAAGATGTTCCTTTGATAACAACTATGACAACCATAACATCAATACCATGTAATTCATGATTTATTACATAAAGGTACACATAATACATCTCATAATATCATGAAACCGAGTTTCATTGATGAATTTTGTACATATAATAAAAATTGAAATTGGAATATAATGACATTATTTAAAACAATCTTAATATTCTCGAAAAATTCCATCATTCTTCAAAATCTACCTGGGATATCCTGGGGACATACATTTGAAAAAGGTGAGATATAAATCACAATAAGGGAATATACAATGAATAAAACAAGTCAATGTAGTATATTTATTCTATGTATCTACATGGTATATCCTGGGGACATACATAAGAATGTGGAAACAAAATAAAACACGACATAATTAACATAAGTCAATATTAACCACAAAGAAAAAAATAACATAAGGTGCATAGGGTAACCTCATGTACACCAAATATAGAATCTCATGATATTTAAACATTACCCAATGCATTGTATTACTATCCGGGTGCTCCTGTCAATTTAATATCATATATATGAAAAAGTGTGCCACAAAGATCATTCTATATAGGATAATATTTCATCACATTATATAAAAAAATTAAATATTGTGTGATATATACATGCGATTTCATAATCAATAAATTATTTGAACATCATGGTTAATAAAATTTAGTTGAAAATGGGGATGTGTATTAACTACACAATTTTTTTGGCATGGAAAAAATATATGAAAATTTCAATAGAATAACGGTGGTACGTAAAAGATCATGGGATTGTTTAATGATCGTCAGAGGGGTCTCTCAACACATGGACATTATAAGGAAATTGAAGGGGATATATAAAAACATATTTCACCCTAAAAAAATTATAAATTTATATACATAAGACAATGATGTTTTTTGAATAACGAGGAGAAGGAGGAGATCCTTTATCATGAGTGGGAAATTCAAAAAGCTTTGGAGGAGCTACGTGAGATCTTCGGGAACCTTGGGAGGGACCTAAATAGGGAATTTAAGATTAATTTCATGCTTGAAGATCATCAAGTGAAGAGGAATGGGAGGCTGGGTGGATTTATATATCAAAACACATGTAATTCTCTATTAATTTCCAAACATAGGTTTTGGAATCTATATGATAATGTAATCAAAACCACAAACCATAATCTAGTTTTATACTATGGGAATTTACAATGTTGAGTAGTTTTCATTATTTAAAATTTTTTAGAACAAATATCATTAAAATAAAACACTCACTGATGTAGAATTCAGTTATGTTTCTAAAAAATTGATTTTAAAGCTATGAAATATTATATAGGTTTTGAAGGATTTGTTATGGATTTTAGAAATTAATAAAATAACTTCAAAAAAACATTTTATAATGAAGAAATAAATATTTTTCAGCGATAAATTTTATTTAATACATTACATCACTTTTTGATCTTTATGATGACATAATATACACTACATATTTATGTCGTGTTAAATTTTGAGCAAAATTATCAACTATCTCAAAAAAATATGAAAAAATAAGCATTAGAAATGATCAACATTATAATTATAAAAATAATATTTATTTTTTATAAATAATTATATAGCATTATAATTTTTACTTTTAAATAAAACATCCATATTTTTCTAAAAAGACTGGTTATATTAATAACAATGGTTTTTAAGTCTTTTTAAAATTAAATTTTTCTTCATGAAAATATATGGTCATTTATATTAAATATAAACTATTTAATAAAAAATAATTATTAAAATATAAATTATTTAAAAAACTAATTAATTCATAATAATAGATATTCTTGATCGAAACTATTCATTTCAAAAAAAAAAATATGATTTGTGTTACATTGTATCAAAATATTTTTTTTATCAAACTCATTATCGAATAATTTAAAAAGTAATATTATAATGGGGTAATTATAATAATTTTATAATTAAAAGAAAAATTACAAATTAATATATATATATAGGTTCTAGATATATAGACCTTTATTACACCAGTGAGTGAACTATGGTTAATGTATGTGATGGTGAGATTATCTAGATGTGGTTCGGTGTACATGGTTTTGGTAGTGATCTTGATTACCATAAACATATCATGTACATGGTTTCACTCTTGATTTTTTGGTTGAATTTCAGCTTGGTATTGGTCAAGGGAATTTTTTATTGACAATATCTCTATTTGAAGATCTATAAAATTGGATTCATAGATTATGATCATTTTGGGGGAGGCCATTGCATATATTATCTATGTCAATTAGTTATTATCATAACCCTTAAAATATATTAATCATAAAGGTAACTATAAAATCTCTATATGAGAAGTGGTTATGATTCTTAACATTATTTTAAATTCAACAAGATATTACTTATAATGATCTAGAAACCAATATAGTACATTTTCTCAACATAATATCATTTCAAAATAAGGCATTTACTATTTGAAAAGGGAATTTCATTCATAAAATTCCCGTTCCTTACATTTTTCACTTCAATTTTGTTCATCCACATCATTTATGTGTTCCCCTACACTGATTCTCAATTTCCCTAGTTTATAGTCATTTTGTCTTCATATTACTTAATGCAAGAAACCTTGATGTTTCGGCATCATTAACTAGTTTCATTGGTCAATTTGAACACATGTGAATGCGATTGGGCTCATAAATAGTGGTTATTAATAAATTTTGAATCATATATGGCTCACACATCATAATCCATCATTGATCTCTATTTTATATTTATCTCATCCACCAGAATAAATGTGCACATAAAATGATTTTGAATATGTGATTGTATTTTCTCACAGAACTCATATAGAAAAAATATTCAACATTATCTCGCATTCGATAAATATTTCTCAATGATGTTGGATTTTGGTGCCTTATAATGGATTTTTATGAATCTCATTCACAACCCTAAAAATCAATAAGGGTTATTCTTGTTAAATTTATCTCTAGAAAATATTATTCAAGGCCATTTTCGTAGCCTTTATAGAACCATCATAGCTCTATCATCAGTGAGAGGCATCAAGGTCTTCAGATGGATTAAGTTGGTATTAATATTCAATTACAATTTTCAATTTCATCGCTAATCTTGCCTAAAATTATGTTTCATTTATGTTCAATCTAGACATTGTTGAAATTAAAACACCACACTATCGATTAACCGACTGTGGAGCTTCATGGTATCTTTGGAAATGCTCTATATGGTTGGTCAATCGACCATGAAATACTATTTATATTTTTCCAATTAAGGTATATCAATTTATAATATGAAATAGCATTTCAAGGCTCATGGTATCTTGAAAACTATTCCAAATTTACACATGTGGTCTCTTGACTGAATATGCACTCTCTTTATATACTCAATTAAAATTTATTATTTCATTATCATGATTTTTACATGGACACTTATCTAAAATACCCATAATAAGAAATTAATAAAAATTATCAATTCCAAATGAAAAATTGAGAACAACATTCCAGAAATAATTAAACCATAAATTTTTTCAAATGATAATAAATTTTTTCCCACAATTTTAATTATTACTAAAAATATGAAATTATGAAAGAATTTATTTTCAAAAATCTAAAGACATCAAAAATTACATAAATGTTTTATAGGGAAATATAACTAATATTATTTTCAAAAATAATTTTTATTAAAATAATTATGAAATTAAATATCATAACATTGGATAATTAAACTAAAAACACACCATTAAATCATCATTTTAAATAAATTCTAAATTCCACATTAAATTGATCCTAATTTAGTGAATAATTAATTAAATCATATTATATCATTGAAACACATTGAGTTCATAAAAATTATGTTGAAAAAAGTCATCAAATAAATTATAAATCAAATTCACAAACACTGAATCAATTTCACTCCTAGGCATTACAATAAGTTTTATTTATTTACAACGAATCCTAAAAACCATCGACTAACCACCCCAAGTTCAAATTAACACCAGAAATGAGAGAATTAAAATATCCATAAATTATTCAAGATGTCATGCCACATATATTAACAAATATGCACCAGATTAGTTCAATTCATGTTTTGGTTCTTGTTCTATGAGTGAAAATTATTATATTTGAGTTTAATTAATACTTTAATAATAATCACATTAAATTGTCAATCTATCTTATGTTACTTAATCCAATTTTCCATTTAAAAATGCATTGATACAACTCAATTGATGTTTTTGTCTGTTAATTTTCCTTTACTAAATTGGGTTCAATATTCCCCTCACCTAAATGACTTTCTTTTTGAAAATTAGGCACTTTAGTTGAATTTTTACCATTCATAACTATGCAGAGAACATATTTGATTTTCATTTGTTGTATTTTTTTAAATACTCACAGGCCCAGTGTAACAAACCATACTTTTATTAATGAAAATTAATATTTATATAATTAAATATAGTATAATGTAAAATGGTTTCATAAAACATATTCACTCCCTTTGTTTTCTATTTTTGGATTTTAAAACACGGTTATGAATTTTGATCGTTGCTAATATAGACATTGAACAGTGATCACATGATTTCTATAAATAGAGGGCTTCAACAAATCCAATTTACTCATAAAAATGATGCGATGGCCTCAATGAGAATAATTTCTCCATACGAAGACCATTTGTCTATAGTCGGAAAGCTGGTTGAATCACGGGGCTTATCTGTTGACCAATACCAATCTGACCTTCTACACATTAATATCGAACGAAACTGCATATGGGATAAGTGGAAGTTGAGAGAGATTAACACCCGGGTGATGTTATCCGAGCCACCCCAAGAGTATGTCACCATCGCACACTATACCCTTAGGTAATATGTGGGTGTGATAATGGGTTATGTAATAAGGGCTTATCACTATTATTATGATCATTATTTTTTATATAATAAATAATATACAATCATTTTATTATTGTTACTTTGTAAATGGTTTGTAAAACAAAAATAGCATTTTAAGTTGATATTAATTTAAGAAATATATTTTGATGAATTAATTTATTTTTTAATTCAATAAAATATTTCTAAAATTTTACTAATAAATAATTTTTTGTTTAATATAAATGATCTTATAATTTTTTTTGAATAACATTGTAACTTTTATTATGATTATAACGCCATTTTTTCCAAAACACAAATATTTATTATAAAGGTCAGTTTTTATTTTAGAACTAAAAGTCCACATATATAGAAAATTCTTCAGATTAAATGAATATTATTTTTTAATTCAGGATTTAGAAATTATCTAATGATGAAGTTTTCATAATTTTATGAGACAGTTGAATTTTTTTATTAAAAATTAAATACACTAAAAAAAATATATTTTGTTTTATGACATCATAATGATAAAATAGGGATGTATTAAAATATTATCAATGGTATTTTTGGAATAATTTTTTTTTAAATTTAAAATAATGTGATTTTAGGTTTCTTTGATTCATTTTACGTAGCCTTAGTAGACCCTCCAATACATATAAAACATTTTGACATTTTCTTATGATTTCCTTGAGAGTGTGACTCACCTTCACAAAAGAAAGCCTAATATTTTAAGAAGTTCAGAAATTTTCCTTATAAAATAATTTTTTCCTACCACATTTGTAAAAAACCAAGGAACAGTTTTTGAGTTTGATTTGATTAATGTGTGGTGTCCAAAACCTAAATAATAAATAATTCCCTCTATTTTCCTATAGAAACACGCCCAATATCCCAGATCCCTTCACTCAAAAACCCTTGGAGAATGTCCGTACTCTACCCTCCTCTCTTTATAATCCTCCCAAGTCTCCCAGATCTCCCATGGAACTCCTCTCAGGCCTCTCCCAAGCATTTGGGATCACACTTCCAAGTAAGGGATTTGTTCCTTTCTCATTTTCTCCCCAAATTTCATTATGTTGTTGTACCATTTTTATTTAAATTAACAATTTTTGGTTATGATTTAACAACACCCACATAATACACTCCTTATGTATTAATAATGAGTGAACCCTTTATCTCTCATTAATTCTTCCCAAATACACCTATTACCATGATGAAATCCCAAAAGGGATTTCTCTATCCACATTTACATTCAAGAAATCATTTTTTTCAATGAATATACACTCAATTAGATATGTTGGGACATGAATCTATATGACCCAAAAACTGTAAATGTACTGTATATATGATGATACACCTCTTTCTCCCTCATCAATCATTTTTTTATTTCTTATGTCATGTCATTCTGCTGGAAAAATTGCACCGCAGTTCTCCATGACAAAGTCATTATGTTGTGAAAACCAAGACCATTTCTCTATCTAATTTAATCACCTTAATGCAAATTTAATTATTGATTATAGAGTTTCATTTAAGAATTCCACATCCATTTATCATGTAATAAATGATGATATTTTATGAATCTATGTTATATGATCCTTGTGGAAAACTTTTGCATGAAATGAAATGATTAAGAAGGGTAAACCCTAATAGAGCTTCAATGTATTGGGTAAGATTAGAATTATGATATGTAAAGTGCAGTGAGAGTTTACTCATGATAATTCAACTGAAATGAGAGTTTACTAATGATCCATGTTCAATGAGACTTGGCTCATTCTAATATCATGTTAAATGTTGTTTCCACGTTTTTCATGTTACGATAATCATGATTTATTATGCCTTTATGTTCATGTTTTTCTTAAACTCCATTGATATTCCTATTTCCTAACATGAACAATATTATTCATGTTATTGCTTTCTTACTCTCTTACTACACTTTATTGCTCTACATTTTCATACGCATGTGCTCAGGTTGTCCCATGAAATGCTAAGTATTAAGAAATATGTATGGTCATGTAAAAGACGTTCTAAATAATGATTTTTATATCATGTTTTATGTTGTTATGTAATGTTCCTAAGACCCAAAGAAACTAAAACACTCAATCTTCTTGGTTGTATCAAGTTAATTGTTTATATAATAAATAATTTTTATTTCTGAACTAAATAGTTGTTATGATATAGTACGTATGAGAGGATAGGATTAGTAATTTTTTGGATTTGGATTAGAAAAACATAGTGAAATAATTTTGGATAAGACAAAGTACCAGAAAAACTTCCCTAAATTTTGTTGAGTATTGAGTAAGTAGTTTATCAATAAAATTCATTAATTTCTGGACAAAGGTAGGTATAAGATGCTCTAGCATATATGTATCTGGGGGTGAAACCCAAAAACACCACTTTTAGATAGACTTGAATGGGAACTATTTCACAACAACGAGCCTTGACGCGCTCTTGATTATGACAATACTGGGGGATATTATTTGGTAAATTCCTAATATTAGTATGAACCATTGTAACACCTTGACCCCAGTTACCCAGAGTCAGTGCATTATTACATAACATTGGCATTATCACAAAAGATCATGTCTCAAAAGACTGATTAGTTTAGTAGCCTTGGAATAACTAGATACATTCATAAAGTTTACATTACATCATAAAGTGAAAACTACAACAACATCATGTCTCCACACTCATATCCCCTTATACTATCCCTACATGTCATTCATAAATTACTTCTTCACATCCATGGAAACATAAAACATAGAAAGGGCTGAGCTTAGATGTCCAGTAAAGATAACAATATTGCAGAAAATTTCATAAATAAGCGTAAAAAGTTAAGGCAATTAATAACTAAAAAAAATCCTTTTAAACATGAACTTCAACATAATATGGTAGAAATAAAATGAAATAATTTCATTTACTTATTCACATAGATATTCTACTAGTTGAATAATCACATGCAATATCAATAACCTCTTTCATAATGATGGAATGCATAATGCCATACTATCATAACCATATAGTCAAGGCCTTGTGCCAAGACTACAAATAAGATTTTTTCAAGGCCTTATTCCATGAAACTAGATTCTATGATGAGACCTACCGATAATTCAATGAGCTATAGCAGGCTCCTCCTGTCACATATTAAGTCCAGTGCATTCCTCGTACGAATAGGTTTAAACATAACGTGAACATTCTTATTAAAAATAGCATACGAAATGTTAATACTTCTTCCATAAAACATGAATGGTATAAAAATAACACATCCACATTCAAACATATCACAAAAACTTCAATACTATATAGATGTTTTGTATCATAATAAATCAATTTCAAATAAGCTTAAAATCCATCAAATGATGTTGACATAGATGAAATCAAAACTATTTGAGAGAAATATCTCTTTTTTAAAATAATTTTAAAGTCACATAATTATAAAATAAAAAATTTACATTGAAAATACTTTTATAAGTTTTTAAGGGTAGGTTCGATGAATTTATAACGGCGGAAAATAGCTTCACCCGCCGTATATGTTTAAAAAACATTCTTACCTTAATTTTGTAGAAAATGTTAAAAAATATGTTTTTTGGAAAACAACAGAAATATTCCTTTATAAACATATTATAAAAAGTCAAAAAAGGGTATAAATGACTTTAACCCATAGTATAATATAGTAAGACTATTTTGAAATACATTTTTATGAAACATGGATGTGGAAGATAAAGAGGTCCCAGTAGATAATTATGTATAAACAACCTCAGATAATGAAGAGATTATAAAATAAACCCTTACCTTGTACTTTTCCTTGGTTGAGGGTAGTTTAACCACCTGTATAATGGTGAAATAATATTTTTTAAATTATAAAATAATCATATAAATTAATATAATATCATATATGATCTTTTAATATTTCTTTGTTAATAATATTTTAGTATTATCATCATTTCAGGTGTTAACTGATTTGTTTTCCTTTATATGCTTTGTTACGTAAGCTGTGTTTGTTATGGATAGATTGTATCTTATTCATATCCATAATGATATAAATACCTTAAAAATTACTTTTAATCATCAAATGAGAATTAGTCTTGAATGGATAAGATAGAGAAATGAATCTCATCGTGTTCGTGGAGACAATAATCCGAACGTACGCACAAACACTACTTCCATTTAATTTTTCAGTTTAAATGGAATCAAAACCAAATGATACATAGGTATATAATTATTATTGTATAATATAATATCTTATATATGTTACTTAATTTAATTAAAACCATCATTTATACATTCCATCTTTGGTATGAACGAGTCATATCACATTGAGGGGGTGGTAGTCTGCACTTTCTCAAATGAAATTATCGTATATATATACAACATGAAAAAAATAATGGTATGATATAAAATGAAATTACAGAAGCTTATATATAAAATAAATATCATAAATATCATATTTAATTACAGTGCCATCATAATAACCCCATGAGAGGTGATAGAAGAAAATTGGACAATCATCGTTTCGTGAGGCGTTTGGTTTCCATCCACAGAAACATTATGTTCTTCACCCATTAGATAGAGGTGTGTGTAAGTAGAGTTAGAATAATTATCATAACAATATCCTAGTATATTGATTATACTAGTTTTGTTACAAAAGAAAAGAATAAGATGAGTTTAGGGGTTGGAGATGTTTAATAAAAGAAATGAAGCTAAGAGAAATCATTACCTTTAATTTGGGTAACTCCCTTTGGTTTGAACCAAAAAGGACACTTGAAGTCCCTTCTGCCTGCGATATGGCTTCTAGGATGAGGATAGGGATATAGGGAGCTTAATTGGGTAGAGGTTGGACGAGCCAAAAGGCATGATAGGTGTGAGGAATTGGTTAGAAGTTGTGTCCTTTTATAAGGGGGAGGAGGGGTCTTTATGAAAAAACTTAATGTATTATTTGATAATAAAATTGTATTCAGTTTATAATGGCTCAAAAGTAAATTATTCAAATTATAAGGTGGGGATAGGTAGAAGAAAACTCAACCAGTTGGTTTTAGATAGGTCTGGGTCACTTTATTAACCTTATCGTTTTATTTTAACTCTTAGTTAATTAGTTTGACACTTACCATGTCACTTTGTATTTTTATATTATATTGTATATAAACTTACTCTATACTTATAATAGACCCCAAAGTGGTCCATTAATGATAAAAATATCATAAAATACTTTTTTCTTCCAAAAATTAGTTTTTTAGAAATAGAATATGAATTAATAATATAATATTTGTTTTAAAAACTCTTTTCTATCAATTTTGACCCTATTTAATAATTGATTTTTGCTCAAGTCTTAAAAACTTTATTAATTCGAAAAAAAATTCATTTAAGAAATCCTATCATGTCATATTGACCAATAAAATTCATGGATGTCATCAAAACATTAAAAAAATTTTTATTATAAAATTTATAATACCAATTATTTGATTCTTGCATTAATACAGAAAATACTGCATCATTATTGTGTCATAAAAAAATTTAATTATTCAATGTCTAAAAATTATAAATAAAAGACCATTATGTATGAAATATTTTTATCATTCTAATGAATAAATATAGTCTAAAATAAAACATATATAACCCTATGTAAAAATTGTTTTGCTAAAGTATATATGCTTATGTCATTTTTGTATTTACATTAACTTAATTAATATAAAGTGTCATTATCACTTAAAAGTGGCTCCATGGGGTCCCAAAATCGACCCAAAGATGACCATTGTCGGAAATGTATCAAAAAATAGGGTTAGGACAGGTTTTATGGTAATTTAGTATTATTATAATATTATTTTTTACCCTTATTTACCGGATTTACCCTTTAACCATGGTAAATAAAATATTTACCGAAGTAATTATTCAAAATGTATAAAAATAAAAGTTACATATTTAAAAAATTTGGACCTCCTGATTATAAATATGGAATCCATTTTTCTATATTCAAAACACAGAAGTAGCAGAATTTAATTTAAAATTAATTCCCGTTGTCGAAACAAAAAGTGTGTTTTTAACAAATAATAACTATCAAACAATTGACACTTTCTTATGTCCATATTAAATATGAAATTATGACCAATGACCATAATTGGATTAAATGGTAGAATTATAATATAATTATATTATAAAATCCCTAAAATGAATAATTTATCACTATTAATTAATTTGATTAAAAAGGTTGTTTTTAATTAAAATTTAGAAATTTTCACTATTAATCAAAATATGAATGTTATTAGAAAAGTACCAAAATTTCACCCTAAGATAATTTAGATATTAAGAATTCAAAAATTAAGTCTATTTTACCAAATTAAAAACATAAAATTTTCATTTATTAATTTAAAATTAATTCCCACTGTCAAAACCAGAAGGCGCATTTTTAAGAAATAATAACTATCAAAAGTTTGACACTTGTTTATATCCAATTTCAAAGTGAAATCACTCAAAATGACCATAATTGGATTAATGGGTAAAAATATAATCTATTTATACATCCAACCCATTAATGTTTATAATTTAACAATATAAATTATTTTGATTTAAAAAGTTATTTTTAGTTAAAATGTAGTATTTTTCACTATTCACCAAAATATGAAAGTTACCAGAAAAACACCAAAATATTATCAAAACTAAATTCTTATATCCCAATTTTAACGAAGAATTTTATTTTGTAAAATTGGTTATATAAAAATTTCAAATATTGGATTTAAAAAGGCTTCGCCATTAAAAGTCGGTAAAATTGCATTTTTTGAAAAATATTTCTTTTATCTGAAAAATGTATTTGTTCATACATTTTGTATAATAAACTCATTATATGGATTCTAAAATTATATGGATTATATATAGTTCAATATTCAGTTAATAAAATTCATAACCGCTTTTGAACGGCTTGTTTGGTAAGGCATGGTGCGCTAGAACTCGTTGTGGCGTGTACTACAAGTTATTGAATTACTTTGAATAAATAACGTACTATGAAATCTTGTGGTGTTACTTTCTTCCCTCCTTCAATAAATTGCATCCTCGCATATTGAAATGATTTTTTAAAAATAAAAGGTTGAAAATAGAAAATACCGTTGGGAAAACCCACATCGAATATTAGGTTAGTAAAATTTAGTCTTAATAAAAGGAAAAGGGAAATGAAAGGGTCACCACCAAATTATGATCTCGATTAGGAGAACATTGGTAGCAATTAGATACATATAATTGGATGAAAAACGTAAATATTTATAGGTAGTCATTGAGGTCATAAATCACAAACAAGTGTAAAATTGAGGGCCTTAAATTCATCAATCTATGATGATTTAAAATACCATCGGTTTAACAAAACATATAGTATTAGGATAACCGATTTTTTGTTTTAAGATCCCTTCACTAAATATAAGAATTAATTTTTCATTGAATAAGTGGAGAAGAAAAATCTATACTTGACAAGTAGAGTCCCATCCTTTAACTAAGTTCAATGGGAAACTCATCTTTTACTTTAAAAGATAATAGAACTTAAAAATAATAATCTATTTATCCTATTCATATAATGTTTAAAAAATGAATTTATAATTCATCTAGCAGAAACATTAAAAAACTACATTATTCATTCCAGGAAATCACTGGGGTCAGTGGTAGATGATACACCCCTGTCTCCCTTCAGTTGTGGGTTCAAGTCTCACGGCCTTACAGGACACGATGGGTTGCCGCCCGACCTCCTAATTATCCATTTTATGGAAATAAAAAAATAATCTCAAACTAGACTTATCCAAAATACTTCTGTCCAAACTCACAGTCCAAAATTTATAAGGTAGGTAAACACAATAAAGATCCTTGTTTCCACATAATAGCATGTGAACACAGTCATCATGTATTCTTTTAAAACAATACAACATCCTGAAATTCCATATAACCTTATTGATTACATTCATGATCCCTTATTACTTATAGAATAGTGGGTATACTCCTTCTATCAAAAAATGATGTAAAATCCAACAATGATGGAATATATAAATCATTAATTAGTTTCAAGGTACAAAACAATATCCAATATATTTTATCAAAATCAATCATATATTATTCCAAAATCACTACATCGGTATCAGAACCATATTATGTTTTATCATTCTCTCAACCATATATTTTCCAAAAATTTAACCTTTTATTGAGTCACATTTCTTTGTTCCACACAATCTCAAGTCCTTAATGAAATAGTACTATAATAAAATCCTTATAAACTCCATATTTATTATAACCAATACATTATTGATACAACACTCAAATGAAATAATTCTCTAATAACAACATAAGAACTCTAATCATTCCTCCTCATCTGTGGTAGTATCATAACTTGATTATTATCTAATAGCATCATTTGGGGCATACTCTGATGATTTGGACATTGCTTCATGTACTGTCCCAAATCCCTACAGATGAAGAATTTTACATTTGAAACCTTTTTCTTACCCTTGAAGTCACATACATGTTGTCCATTTTCTCCACAATTATAACAAACTCCCAATCCTTTTAGGAACGTTCCGGGGTGTTTCTTCCCATAATTATCAGATATGGTAAAAATTTTCTTTTTCCTCTTCCCTTTATCCATCTTTCTCTCTTCCAACCTTTTCTTCCCTTTCTTCCCTTCCAAGCCATAAGACTCGGTGAATTCTTTACTTATCTTATTAACACATGATACTATTTCTTCATATGTTGTGAATACATGGGAGAATATTTCCCTTTTAAATGTTGTCTCAATACCATGAATGATATGATCATTCTTACTATTTGGATCATACGTATTGAAAGAGTTCACATTCCTTCTACTAGGCGCCATTTCAATACAATAGGAAAAACTTGTTAAGTTTGTGAATTGAAATTAATAATTAAAAACTTGGAAAATACCTAACGTAAATTGAACAGTTTATGGATATAATCCATAATCATAAAAATGTTTTCTTTGAGTAAGTATATACACATAAGCCCTTCATAATGGTTTTTAAAGAAAATGAGAATTATCCTAAGAATATCCCCCGGGAGTGTCGTAACCAAGAGTGTAGTAAGTCCTGTTGTTGTGAACTAGTTCTCGTTCGATTCTAGCTCAAAGCGGTGTTTTCATGTTTTACCCCTAGGTACATCTGTGCCAGAGCCACCTCTACCTGCTTGTATCTAGACAGGGATGTATTGCTCGAAAAACTCAAAAAATCATTATAATACCAAAAATTCTAGGAAGTTCTTCTATACTAATCCTCAAAGTCCATCTTAGGTTTATTTGCTTTAATCGGATTTTATCTAAATCTAGCTTCCAAGGATTGTACTAAACTTTCTCTGATACAAATTTTAACACCCCAACCCCAGTTACCCAGAGTCAGTGCATTATTACATAACATTTTCATGATAAAAAAGATCAAGTCTTGAAAGACCGATTTTTTTAGTAGCCTTGGAATAACTAGATACATTCATAAAGTATAAATTACATCATAAAGTGAAAACTACAACAAAATATTGTCTCCACACTCATAAACCCTTATACTATCCCTGCAGGTCATTCATAAATTACTTCATCACATCTTGGGAAAAATAAAACATAGAAAGGGGTGAGCTCAGATGCCCAGTAAGGATAACAATATAGCGGAAACTTTCATAAATAAGCATAAACATTTAAGGAAATTAAAAACTAAAACAAAAGGTTTTTAAACTTGAACATCAGCATAATATGGAAGAAATAAAATGAAACAATTCCATTTACTTATTCACATGGATATTCTACTAGTCTAATAATCACATGAAATATCAATAACCACTTTCATAATGATGGAATACATAATGCTAGACTATCATAACTACATAGTCAAGGCATTATGCCAAGACTACAAATAATATTTTGTCAAGGCCTCATGCCAAGAAACTAGTTTGTCTCATGAGACCAACCGTAGCATCGAGGATCTATAGTAGGCTCCACCATCACTTGTTAAGTCAAATGCATTCCTCCTATGAATAGGTTTAAACATAACATAAACATTCATATTAAAACTAGCATATGAAATGTCAATAATTTCTCCATTAACCACGAATGGCATAAAAATAACACATCCAAATTCAAACATATCAAAAAACATTCAATACTATATGTAAGTTTTGTGTCATAATAAATCAACTTCAAATAAGATTAAAATCCATCAAAGGATGTTGACATAGATGAAATCAAACCTATTTGAGAGAAATATCTCTTTTTTTAAATCATTTAAAAGTCATATAATTATAAAATAAAACATTTACTTTGAAAATATTCTAATAATATTATAAGGGAAGATTTGATGATTTTATAATGGCGGAAAATAGCTGCACCTGCCGTATAAGTTAAAGAAAATATTCGTACCTAAATTTTGTCGAAAAGGTTAAAATAGACCTTGTTTAGAAAACGATGGAAAGATTCCATTATAAACATCTTATAAAAAGTAAAACAAGGGTATACATGAATTTATCCCATATTATAATATAGTAATAATGTTTTGAAATACATTTTTGTGATACATGGATGTGGATGACGAAGAGGTCCCAGTAGATAATTACGTATAAACAACCTCAGATAATGAAGAGATTGTGAAATAAACCCTTACCTTGTACTTTTCCTTGGTTGAGGGTAGTTTAAACTCATATATAATGGTGAAATAATTGTTATTAAATTATACAAGAACCATATAAATTAATATGATATCATATATGATCTTTTAATATTTCTCTGTTAATAATATTTTAGTATTATTGTCGTTTCAGGTGTTAATTGATTTGTTTTCATTTATATGATTTGTTATGTAAGCCATGTTTGTTATAGATAGGTTGTATCTTATTCATATCCAGAATGATATCAAGTCCTTAAAAATTACTTTTAATCATCAAAAGAGAATTATTCTTGAATGGATATGATGGGGAAATGAATCTCATCGTGTTCGTGGAGACGGTAATCCGTACGTACGCACGAACGCAACATCAATTTCATTTTTTATTTTAAATAGAATCAAAACCAAATGATACATATGTATATTATTATTAAAGTATAATATAATATCCTATATATGTTACTTATGTTCATTAACACCATATTTTATACATTCTATTTATTGTATGAACGTGTCATATCACTTTGAGGGGGCGGTAGTCCGCACTTCCTCAAATAAATCATCGTATATATATACAACATGAAACAAATAATGGTATGATATAAAATGGAATTACAGAAGCTTATATATAAAATAAATATCATATTTATCATATTTAATTACATTTCCATCATAATGGCCCCCATGAGAGGTGGTAGGAGATAATTGAACAATCATCGTTTCGTGAGGAGTTTGATTTCCATCCAATGAAACATTATGTTCTTCACCCATTTGATAGAGGTGGATGTAAGTGTAGTTAGAATACTTATCATAACAATATCCTGATATATTTAGTATACTGGGGTTGTTACAAAAGAAAATAATAAGAAGAGTTTAGGGGTTGGAGAAGTAAAATAACAGAAAAGAAGCTAAGAGAAATTGTTACCTTTAATTTGGGTAACTCACTTTGGTTTGAACCAAAAAGGACTCTTGAAGCGCCTTCTACCTAAGGTAAGGCATCTAGGAGGAGTATAGGGATGTAAGGAGATTAATTGGGTAGAGGTTGGGTGAGCCAAAAGGATTGAGAAGTGTGAGTAATTGGTTAGAAGTGGTGTCCTTTTATAAGGGAGAGGAGGGGCTCTTTAGGAAAAACATAAAGTATTATTTTATATTAAAATCATATTCGGTTTCTAATGGATCCAAAGTGGATTATTCAAAGTATAAGGCGTGGATAGGTATAAAAAAACTCAACCAGTAGGTGTTAGAGGGGTTTGGGCTACTTTATTAACCTTATCTTTTTGTTTTAACTCTTAGTTAATTAGTTTGACACTTACCAAGTCACATTGTATTTTTATGTTATATATTAAATAAAATTACTATATACATCCAAGAGACGCCCAAGTGGTCCATTAATGATAATAATATAATTATATATGTTATTTTTCCAAACCATATATTTTTATGAATAGAATATGAATTAATAACATTATATTTGTTTTAAAAACTCTTTTATGTCAGTTTTGACACTATTTAATAATTGATTTTTTTTAAAGTCTTAAAAACATTATTAATTCAAAAAAAATTAATTTTAGAAATTCTATAATGTCATATTAACCAATAAAATTCATGGATGTCATCAAAAAATTCAAATTATATTTATTTTAACATTTATAATACCAATTATTTGATTCTTGCATTAATAAGTAAAATATTGAATCATTATTATGTCATAAATAAATTTAATTTTTCTATGTCTGAAAATTATAAACAAAATAAAATTATGTAGGAAATATTTTTAGATTTATAAGGAATATTTATAGTCGAAAATACAAAATATATAACCCTATGTTAAAATTGTTTTTCTAAAAGATATATGCTTATGTCATTTTTTATTTACTTTAACATAATTAATATAAAGTGTCATTATCACTTACAAGTGAATCCACGGGGTCCCAAAATAAACCCAAAGATGCCCATGGTCAGACATGTATCAACCAATTGTGTTATGACACGTTTAATGGTAATTTAGTATTATTATAATATTATTTCTTACCCTTATTTACCGGATTTACCCTTTAACCATGGTAAATAAAATATTTACCGAATTAATTATTCAAAATGTCTAAAAATAAAATTTACCTATTTAAACAATTTTTAACTCCTGATTCTAAATATGGAATCCAATTTTCTATATTAAAAAAATATAAGTGGCAGAAATTAATTTAAAACTAATTCTTGTTGTCGAAACAAAAAGCGTGTTTTTAACAAATAATAACTATAAAAAGATTGACGCTTTCTTATGTCCATTATAAATATGAAATTATGTCCAATGTCCAAAATTAGATTAAATTATAAAATCATAATCTAATTATACTTTAAAATCACTCAAATTTATAATTTATCACCATTAATTATTTTGATTAAAAAATTGTTTTTAATTAAAATTTAGTAAATTTCACTATTCATCAAAATATGAATGTTATTAGAAAAGTACCAAAATTTCACCCTAAGATAATTTCGATATTCTAAATCCTAAAATGAAGTCTATTTTACCATATTGAAAACATAAAATTTTCATTTATTAATCTAAAATTAATTCCCGATGTCAAAACCAAAATGCCAACTTTTAAAAAATAATAAATATCAAAAGTTTGACACTTGTTTATGTCCAATTTCAAAGTGAAATTACTTACAATGAACATCATTGGATTAAATAGTAAAAATATAATCTATTTTTTCTTCCAAACCATTAAAATGTATAATTTAACAATATAAATATTTTTTTATTTAAAATGTTGTTTTCATTTAAAATATAGTATTTTTCACTATTCACCCAAATATGAAAGTTATCGAAAAACACCAAAACTTTATCAAAACTAAATTATTATGTCCCGATTCTAAAGAAGAAGTTTATTTTGTCAAATTTAATATATAAATGTTTCAAATATTGGATTTAAAAAGGCTTCACCCTTAAAAGGCGGTAAAATTTCTTTTTTTGAAAAATAATTCTTTTATCTAAAAAAAATATATTTGTTCTTACATTATGTATAAGAAAATAATTATATGGATTCTAAAATTTTAGAGATTATATATAGTTCAATATTCAGTTAATACTATTCAAAACTGCTTTTGAACGGCTTGTTTGGTAAGTCATGGTGCGCTAGAAGTCAATGTTGTGTGTAGTGCAAGTTATTGAATTACATTGACGAAATAATGTATTATGAAATCTTGGGGTGTTACAAAAATTGTTAAGAAAACTAAAAAATTCCCCCAAGAATATATGTTTGGAAGTAGATCATGGATAACATGGATTGAAGCCTATAAATCCATAAGATTAAGGTGTAAAAGTAATTTATATGTTAACCCATTTTTCAGTAGATTCCACTTTATGGGTTACCCCTAATGTAGCTTTTATTCAAGCCAATGGTCAGTAATTGGAGGGATAAAGCTAACAACCGATGAAAATATCAATTTGATGACTATTCTAATGCCTGAATGGCCCGAAGGCCTTCATTTTTATTGATTTTTTATAACCCCCCTTACAGTTGACGAGGGGGAACCCTTACAAGGCCTGTAGGCTCAGAGATTACATGGCCCATAGGCTTTAGGAGATTAAATGACCTGATGGTCTTAGGGAATTCAACCAGAATGTCTACAAGGAACTGCCCCTCCCCAGTATCTGCATCCTTATAGTATATCTCCACCTTTGAATGACCATATAGCTAGGCATCCCTTGCAAGCACAAGCTGGTACCGATGGCATAGTCTTACCCTCTCATTTTGACAATCCATTTGGATCTACTCTGGTGAGTCACCTGCTCTGAATCCACTTCTGGGGATGCTCCTTTTTTGTAGTGTGTCTGGGTCCTGCATTCATGTGGCTCGAAGGCCTTTATACTCTCTTAGTTAACTCTTATTTTGATGAGAAACATGGGTCAATATGACTCTTCAACCCCCCCCCCCCCAATGAAAGAACTGTTATCAATCAAAAGCTTTATGATATAAAGGACTCATAAGTTTAATAGATCATTCAATCCCTCAATTTCCTAACAAAGAATTAACTCCATTGAAAATACCTTATCCATCAATCAATGGTCCAAAAGAGAGAATGTTGTTCTTGATGATTATCGTATAGAGGTCAAAGATGATCAATGGTGGACATTGATCGAAAATAAAAAGCATGAGGAAGAGTTTGAGGCATTACAATGTAAGGATTTCTATAAAACATTTTTCGATAAAAAATTTCCTCGCACCCTCCAACATAAGATGGAAAGGGACATCCTTTCCCTCCAGAAAAAAAAAGACAAAAAATCCATCAGAGCATATGTGGAAAACATCACAAGGCTTGCATGATATATCTCTGACTTTGTCGTTACCCCTGAATGCAAGGATGGCCACTTCTTGGGTGGCCTAAAACCTATCTTACGGAAAGACCTTGAAATATGTGACATTGAGAGATATGAGTAAATTGTTCGATCTTCCATCAATGTGGAAATGGATATCAAATAATATCAATCAAATAATATCAGTGGTATCATGAAGATAATAAGTGTAAGGTGGACACTAATATTGGCTGTACCATGGATAAATCCAATGGTGCTAAGAAAATACATCACCCCACTATCCAATGGAGCGGAAAGAATCACCCCAGAAATAACCTGAAAAGGATGATGAAATGCTTTACATGTTAAAGAGAAGGGAACCTAGAGATTAACTTGCAACCATAAAAACATGTGGCTATGATGGAGGAGGGGAATGCTACGTTCGACCATCAATGAGTTGTTCATTACTTCAACTGCAAAAAATCAGGGTTCTTTTCAAACCATTTCCCTAATCAAAGTGTATTTGAAGGCAACCAAAATACTTCAATGCAGCATGAGTGAAATTTTTCCATCACTACCACTGAAGTGAACCCTGACAATGATGTGGTGATAGGTATGATAGTTACAGATTCACAAATAGATAACTTATTTTTTATTTTGGTTCTACTCATTCTTTCATATCCCAATAGTTTAGTTGAACAATCCCAACACCACCAAAAATCATGTAAGTAAAGATGTCAGTGAGAATGAAAAATGGCGAAATCATTGCATCCCATAAATATAACTCCCCCCCTCAAAATTTGGGGATTAAACATCCCGATGAACCTCTTCATATACCCTTTTGTGGAATTTGATGAGATTCGTGGAATGGATTGGATTTCCATATATAGAACAACCATAAATTTCCTTGATAGGGAAATCACTCTCTATACAGGTCAATATTCATTTTCCTTGATTTTCACGAGCTCAAAAAAAATCATGATAAAGAACAAGTATCCCCTACCACAAATTTATGACTTGTTTGATCAGCTACATGGTTCATAATACTTATACAAGGTGGATTTGAGGTTGGAAAATTAATAACTATGGGTGAAGAAGGAGGATATCCAAGAATACTACTTTTTTTACATGATATATACACTATTAATTCATAGTAATTCCCCTCAGATTCACTAATTCCCCATAAATTTTCATGGACATGATGAATATAGTCTTTAGAAATTACCTCAAAAACATTTGTGGTAGTATTTATAGATGATATTCAATTATACTTCAAGACCAGGGAGGATCATGAGGATCATCTAAGAACTGTACAAAAGACCTTTCAAAAGGAGAATCTCTATGCAATGTATATCATGTGTGAGTTTGGGTTGAAGGAAGTATCATTCATGGGTCATTTCATCCCAAGCAATGGGATATCTGTGGATCCCAACAAGACATATCTAATTGAGGGATGGTCGATGCCATCATTGGTAATGGATATTCGTAACTTCCTTGGGTTAACTGGATATTATCACTGATTAGTGAGAAATTTCTATCGATTGTCAAACCCTCTTACAAAGCCAACTCGGTAGGGAGTAAAGATTTCTTGGAGTGATGAATGCAAAGAGAACTTCAAGGAGTTGAAATGAAGGATTATCAATGTGACCTTGCTCACACTACCCACATGTGGAGAACTTATTGTGGTATTTAGTGGTGTTTCGATGAAGGGTATAGGATATGTGTTGATAGAAAATGAAATGGTCATTTCCTATGAATCAAGGTAGTTGATTGTTAATGAGAAAAACTATCCTACACATGATATTGAGTTTTTTAAGTAGTATCCACTTCAGAAATATGGAAACATTTCTTCTTTGGGATTAATTGTGAAATATATATGGATCAAAAAAGCCTCAGGTATAAACTAACATAGAATGAGTTAAATAAGTACCGAACAATATGGTTAGATATGATCAAAGACTATGACTACTCAATCCATTACCACCCTATGAAAGCGAACAAGGTGGTGGATGCTCTAAGTAGAAAGGACCCAATGATTCTATCATTGATGAGAATAGAAAAGTATCCAATATTCATATATTTGATGAAGATACATGAGAGAATCATAAATAAGGGATGATCATTAATCCTTTCACAAATTATTTCTCAACCATATCTTTTGGAATTGTTAAACGATAGTCAAAAGATGATGTGGGAATTATGAAGAATGTGGAAACTATCAAAATAGGTAAATCCAAGGAGTTTAATGTTAATGAAGAAGTAATTGTGAGATTTGGGACAAGAAAATGGGTTCCATAAAATCTAGAGTTAAAGAAAATGCTTATGGATGATGAACATAGTTCAAATTTATTCATCAACCCCGGAAACAAAATGATACATCTAGATCTCTGAGAGCATTATTGGTGGGATAACATGAATAAAGAGATCAATTAGTATACATCAATATTCTTGGTATGTAAGTAGGTGAAGGGTAAGAGGTTGAAGTCTTCAGGGATGATAAAAACATTACCCATACCACCATGTAAATGGTAGAACATCCCTATGATCTTTGTCATAGGACATCCGAATACATTCAAAGGAAACATTGTTATCTGGGTTTTTGTGGATCGTGTTACAAATACTGCACATTTCAAAGAAATTTGGAAGGATTTCTCATTGGATATACTAGAATATATATGGATAAGATATTTGGTAAGGATACATTAAGTCTCACTATCAGTTGTATTTGATCGTGATCCATTATTCACCTCTATGTTCTAGAAGAGTCTTTAACATGCCCTGAATAAAGAGCGAAACTTCAGTACGACTTATCATCCTCAAACTAATGGCCAATCTGAAGGGAATATCCAAAAACATGAGAACATGTTGAGATAATTCCCAATGGACAAAAAAGGTGGATGAGATAAACATCATCGATTTGTTGAGTTCTCATACAATAACAGTTTCCACTCTAACATCTCAATGGCTCCTTATGAAGCCCTATATGGGATGAGGTTCAGTGCACCAACATATAGAGATTATGTTGGGGATTGGAGACTCTTTGGACCATAAATAGATGAATAAATTATGGGAAATATTAATAAAATACAAAATTACATTAAATATGCACAGAGTTGACAAAAGAGCTATGCTTATAATCATCGATGAGGCCCATATTTTGATGTCAGAGACATAATATTCCTCTTCATATTGTTGTGGAATAGAGTTATGAAATTTGGGAAGAGTGGAAGGTGTATTCCATGGTAAATAAGACATTTTGAGATCCTTTGTCGCATTAAAGTTTTGGCCTATCGGCTAGCACTCCCATGGAACCTCATTCCCCCATGAAGCCCCTCTAAATCTTCTCCCAAGCCTTTGGGATCACACTTCTAAGTAAGGGATTTCTTCCTTTCTCATTTTTCCAAATTTTTGTATGTTGTTGTTCCATTTTGATTTAAATTAAAAATTTTGGGGAATGATTTCTCATCTCCCCCATACTTCCCAACTTATGTTTGAATGATATGACATCCCTTTCTCTCTAATTAACTCCTCTGATGTATACTTTTTACAATACCGAAATTTTGTAATATATTTTTCTCTTCTCATTTACATTCAAGAAATCCTTTTTTATGAATCTATATTCCATTAAATATTCTAGGACATGTATATATATGACCCCACATACTATCAATTTAATGTACATATGATGAGACACCTCTTTCTCACTCATCAACCATTGTTGTTAATTCTTATGTCACATCGTTATGTTACCAAAATTACATCGTGATTTTCCAAGATAAATCCATTGTGTAGGGAATACCATGCCCATTTCTCTATTAAGGGTATTCACATTTTTTTCACATTTAACTATTTATTATAGGGTTTCATTTATGAATCCTACATTCTATTATCATGGAGTAAATTATGATCTTTTATTAATCCATGTTATATGATCCATGTGGCACAATTATGCATGAAATGAAATTATTTAGAAGGGTGTACCCTAATTGTGCTCTAATGAATTGGGAAAATATTAGAATAATGATACATCATGTGAAATGAGGGGTTTACTCATTCTAATTAAATTAAAATGAGGGTTCACTCATTTTCTAGGTACATTGGGGCTTGGCTCATTCTAATATCATGTTAAATGATTTTCACATTTCCTTATTAAGATAACCAGGATATATCAGGCCTTTATGTTCATGCATCTCTTGCACTCCATTGATATGCCTATTGACTAACATATATTGTATTCTTCATGATATGACTTGATTACTCCCTTGTTGAGGTTTATATCTCACCCTTTTCTTATGAATTTCTTCATGTTATCCCATGGAATGCATGTAGAGACCCCAAACTTGATGTACAAAGACATTACATTATTTTTGAGGAATATCTAACACATAACAAAAATAGACACCAAAATATTGTAATAGTTTAGTGTCTTTGGAAACTCGGAACATAATCTTCTAATAATTGTGATAGATCTTCAACATCTCCCATAAAGATCTTCTCCTTTTGTTTTCTTACCTAAAAACTTTATTTATATCGTTGGGATAAGAAAACATAAAAAGGGTGATCTAAAATGGTCATTAATGGTAAGCATGGAGAAAATAAAACAAACCATATACATTTGAACTTAAAAACATTACTATAATGTTTAAACATCAAAATCATGAGAAATGACATAAAACATGGAAGTTCGTAAGGTATAGATCATAATGGAACATCTATCATCATAAAATAGCATGGGAATAAAACATTCAATTGTGGAAAAACATTAAGCACATGATATGATTTTTATATTATCCAAGGCATTGCTGCCAAGACCATCTTAGTTGACAAAGTCCCTTTCTGAATCGAGATCACTCATCATTCCATTCCTATATCACTGAATCAGATTAACTTACCGTTCCATACATGTATATCTCATGAGATATAAATATTTACCCAATTCATTGGAGGGAGATATAGGTCCCACCCATCTCATAATGAAATCAATCTTTCATGTGACACAAAATAAACATACATCATTCATAATAACCCAACGAATAAAGTGGGTTTCATAAACATCATCCCATCATAACATAATCCATATAAAAGAAATGAATATCATTTAATTATAAAAAAAATAAATCCATGTAAATAATATAGACATTATAATTCAACATAAAAATGCTAAATAATGTCATCTTGGATGGAAAATAGTTTTTATAAAACACTTGAAATGAATTCATGAGGAAAATATCATTTCTCCTTAAAAATCATTTTCTTTTCACAAAATGCCACACAATTTTAAAAGAAAAAGATTTTTTTTGAAAATAACCATGAAAACCTGTAGATTAAGCTCCATGAAAATAAGGTTTTATAAAACTGTAAAAACTCATTCATGCAGTATAATTTTAAGAAAACATTCTCCTCACACTTTTAACAGAAAAGTCAAAAAGTACCACGTATGGTAAACAAAATAAAGATTCCTTCCATAACACAAAGTAAAATTAAGGATGGGTAAAAATGATTTTAATCATAAATGGATGAATATCAAACACATTATGAAAACATTTTTATGTACATGGATGAAAAATATAACCCCAGTAAATACTTCTGAATAAGAAATCTCGGATAAAAATGAGATTGAAGAATTATCCCTTACCTTATGTCAAATTTCATCCGAATGTGTCTGAGACTCCTGTATAAATATTTAAATAATTTAATTTACTTATTAAAGAATCATATTTACTGTTATTATATCATATATGGTTCACTTATGACTTTATATTACCCATTCTTTTGTAAATTCCATGTTAAAGCAGCGTTTTGGGTTAAATCGTTTTATTTATCGTACGATTTTGGACATGTGGTTCTTGATATTATTATTAATTATATAATAATTTAATTACTTGAAGAATGTAAATCATGATTTATATATCATATATATTCAGTATATATATATATAACAGATTGATAAATGAAATGAAATACACCGTTCATGGAGAGGGTAGGCCGTACGTACACATGAACGTTGTTTTCTTTTCCTTATTGACTTGAATGGAAGAAAGTAGATGAAACATAGATATAAATATATACATAAATATAGATGATTTATCATGTCATATATTTCATTATTATTAATTATATATACTTTATAATCATTCTTGAATGGTTATCATAGAGAATGAATTTCATCGCGTCATGGAGACGGTAATCCGTACGTACGCACGAGCGATGATATCATTCCCATAATTATTGAATTGAATTTGAGTGGATGATATAAAATTTTATAATCAGTATGATTTTATAATAACAATATATAGTTATTCTTTACACCATTATACCCATCCAAGTAAGGTGGTGGTGGAAAAAAAGATTACACCAAAGCGTGGAGTTGATATTCCATACGTAAGAAACGCGCAGTGATTTCATTTTCCGTAGGATGGATAGAAGGTGAAATGGGGTTGTTTCATATTTATAATAATATATCTGTATATTATAGATACTTATGTTATTATGTTATAATGAAACAACTAAATAAGAGGAAGTAGAAGAAGAAATAAATTTGAATGAATCGGTAACGGATATTACCTCTTCTTCGACACGCCTCTTTGAAACATCCTCTTAGAGCACTAATGTTGGTATTTAAAGAAGACCAAGACCTCTAGAATATTACTAGTGGAGTTGATAAGAGTAATGTAATGGGGTTTTCTAATCTTGAAGGCTCAACGTTTTGTATAGAAGAGAGGGAGGAGGTTCCCTTATATAAGGGAGGAGAGGGACACCTTTGGAAAGTGTGAAAATATTATTTTATTATAAACTTATATTCGGTTTCAAATGGTCCAAAAATCATTAAAGATGAATATAAGATGACTTATGGTTGAAATAAAATCATCTAATCCGAATTGGACATGTTTTGGATAATAATTTAATCATTATAATCTTATTTATTTAAATCCTTTATTAATGAGGTAAATACTACATCATTATTGTGTCATAAATAATTTAATTTATATCATGTTTAAAAATTATAAAAGAAACACCAACATGTAGGAAATCGTTTTAGATATCCAATGAATATTAATAGTAGAAAATATAATTTATATAACCCCTGATAAAAATTAATTAGTAAAAGATTTTTGTTAATGACAATTTTGTCCTTACATTAAATTAATTAATCCAAATTGTCCTTATCACTACCACATGGCTCAATGAGGTCCCAAAATCGACCCAAGGATTACCATGGTTGGAAACTACTCATAAAATAAGGTTATGACCACTATTAAGGTAATTTTGAACAGTTATAATATTCTTTTAACCTTGAATTACCCTATTTACCTTTAACCACAGTAAATAAAAGTCAAAAGTTTTTACTCACAAATTTTTTTTCCATCTTATTGAACCACATTTTACTTCTTGATAATAACCATTTATGTCAGATTTTTGAAATTAAATTCACATAAGTGCAACAATTTCATTTAAATGAAAGAGTCAGTTTTTTAACTACCACTAAGTGGTTTCACTATAATCAAAAACTGAAGTTTTTCAGAAAAATACCAAAAATTCAGCCTAAGCTATATTTGATATTATGAATTCAAAAATTTTGTATATTTTTCAAAATTAAAAACATATAAGTGGAATTAATTAATTTTAAAATTAATTCCCATTATCAAAACAAATAGCGTGTCTTTAAGAAACAATAACTATCCAAAGATCGACACTTGTTTATGTCCAAATTCAAAGAGAAATTAACTACAATGAACAAAATTGGATTAAATGGAAAAAATATATTATAATTACACTTTAAAACCAATTAAAAAGATAATCTAACCATAAAAATTATTGCAATGAAAAAAGTTGTATTTAATTAAAATATAGCGTGTTTTTACTATTCATTAAAATATGAAAGTTATGAGAACAATATGAAAAATTTATCCAAATTATATTATTATATCCTAATTCCAAGGAAGAATTTTATTTTGTCACATTGAACTTATAAACATGTCAAAAAACAAGATTTAAAGTGGGTACACCCTCAAAAGGCAGCAAAAATGCATTTTTTGAAAAAAACTTATTTTACCCAAAAAAATTATTTTGTTCTCATACCATGTTCTAAAAAATGTGTAAAATGAATAATAATGTTATAAAATTTATAATTTGGTTAATAATATTCATAATGGATAGTTCATAATAATATTATAACAATATACTATTGTTTAGTGAAACACGGTATTACGTACTACACACACTATCGAGAAAGGTCGTGATTGCGTGTAATGAAAGCCAAGTCAGGGCTGCGTGTAGTGAATTATCCCTTTGGTGTTGCATATAAAATAATCAAAAACATATTTCCTTTATAAATTAAATAAAATCTATACTTAATTTTTCGTAGAATAGTTTCTCCAAAACGAACATGAAATTGTGTGTAACAAAAGCCAAAAATAGTGTTGTGTATACTGCAAGCTAATACGGTGTTGCGTATATTAGAAGATAAATTTGGTGTATCATAAAACAAAATACATCAATGAAATTAAAATAATATTTTTCATAAAATCTCGGGGTGTTAAATTCTACCCCCCTTAAAAAGAATTTCAGCCTTGAAATTCATCGGGGATATAAATGGTTTACTACTCGAATGTTTCTTTAATAGAAACCCACATCATAAAAAGAAATACCAAAAAATCACTTTAAAAAATAAATTATGAAACATAAAGATTACCCAAATTAACTAATCACTTGGTTTCTACATAGGATAACATAGGTTAGAATATGGATTGGAAGAGAAATCTAACCATCAAGTTCTGATGGAGAGTGGAAGAGATCATGGATATGAAAACTCCATCAACTAAAATGCCATAAATTTGTGATGATCTAAAGTACCATCTAATTCATTAGATATGAGGACATTAGGAAATCATTTTTGTTTTTCATGATCACTTCCCCAATTAAAAGAAATACTTAATTGATTTTGGTATAATCTCATCGTTGCTCGACCTGTGAACAATTTCCACTTCAACTCTTAAAGAAATGAAGTTGAATTTGTCTTTCGTGAAGTGTTATCAGATCATGCGATATAATGATTGGTCATTCCATATGTCTCAAAAAAAAGTTATCAAAAATTATTAAATATACATAAGTCCATCTATGGTGAGATTAATCGTATATAGTTCAAAAATGGACTTATACTTCATCTATCATACCACTAAATAAAATAAAACTAGTTTATACTAACCAGGGACTTCTTGTAGGCAGTGGTAGGCGATGAAGGCCTGTCGCACTTCGGTTGTGGGTCCGATTCCCACAACCTTGTCTGACGCGATGAGTTTTCATCCATCCTGCAGGTTGTCACTTTTCTTAAACTACACTATTATAACATTCCATCAATAATATTGAAAAAAGTTCTAGCCTTAAACAATACTAACATATGTTCAACATAATCCATTCCAATCTTTCGGCTTATCCAAAATACTTCATTCCAAACTCATAGTATAAAGAAAATGATTACTAAAAATGTCATTTAACAAGCACGTGAATACCATCATTTATCCCTCTTATATCATATGATATATCTTGTTTGTCAAATTACAAACATGTAAATACCTTAATCATGTATTCTCCTGAAAAATGAATACCCATTCAACCTAGTGAAAACATGAATGCTGTCAAAATTTAACACTTTCCACATACCAAAATCTCAAAATTTCTATATACTCATACCATGATATAACTTTGTCCTTATATCAGTCATGATCTCATTTCATTTTTTCTTTATCCCTTCTTTTTGCGCATATCATATTCTTTACAAAAATATTTCAATCACTTTTCATGGGTACCGGTACCATATAATTATTGTAAACCAATACATAGATATTACAATATTTCACGATACCATAAATGAGATTGCATGATACTATTTTGAAATCCCATAAACACTTAATCATTACACAACATCATTGTAATACTCAACATCACAAATAGTGATCACATTGGAATTCCCTTTATCCTTTTCCTTAAGAGGTTGCTCACATTGATCATCATTAACCCTTGGATTAGGGCATTGATTATCATAATTCCCCATTTCGTTCCACTTGAAGCATTGAAGTGTTGTTGGTATGTTCTCTGCAGTCTTTTGTTTATTTACATCATTAGCAACCCTTTTCCATTACTTCGACACTCAAATGCTCGATGACCTTCTTTTCCACACTTAAAACATTTTCTCGTCCCTTTAAGACAATCTCCACCATGCTTCTTTCAACACTTTGAGCATAAAGAAACATTATTTTTTTCACCATTATCCAGAGATTTCTCCTTGAACTCCATATTTTGTTTTTTGTCAAAACCATGAGATGGATATGTAACACCAAAATCCAGTTATACCTTGATAGCACAACGCACAATATTTTCATAGCTACTGAAGTCTCTTATAGATAATTCCCTTTAAAGACTTGGTTTTAAGGCACTGAATAATCGATCAACTTTACTTTCATGTTGGATGATAAAGCCAGATGAATACCTTGCAAGCCTTGTAAAATTCACTCTGTATATACCAAAAGATTCATCATCCTTTTTCTTAAGATCATGTAACTCATTTTCCATCCTTTTTCGAAGAATATGATGGAAGTACTTATTGAAAAACATGTTCATGAACTCGTCCCATTCCAATGATTCAATTTCATCTTGGGGCCTTGTATGCTTAATTAGAGTCCACCACGGTTTTTCTTCACCTACTAAATGGTAAACAGACAAAATGAATTTTTCATGATATGAACAACGATGTATGGAAAATATATTTTCAATGATACTGTTCCATTGTTCAGAAACAAGTGGATCAGAAGACCCACTGAAAGAATGTGGACGTTGCCTCATGAAGGACTCAATAGAATATTGTTCCTTTCTCTGCTCATTCAAAAGTCTAGAATGATTAATAGCTTGTGTAAGTATAGAAATAAGATTTTTCACTCCATTTCTCATAACATTTGGTTGTTCAGGAGGACATCCAATCTATTGTACATTACATTGATCAACACGGTTCGTTCGGGTTCCATCCATAATCTAAAACCCAAAAAGAAAAGCGTGAGAGTAAGAAATCATTATAGGAAAAAAAATTAATAAAGGGGATGCAATTTAAATATCTTACATCTTAGGTTTAATTCTATGATTGTTACTGTAATCCAAGAACTATAACCTGTAGTTATACTTAACCTTAGGGACATCCCTAGATATACCTTAGAAATATCTCTAGGGATCTCACTAAAGATTTCGTATCCTAGTTTCCAAAGGTTGACTAAACCATTCATCTCATACCAACTGTAGAGACCCCAAACATGACATACATGGACATTACATTACTTTTGAGGAATATCTAATACATAACAAAAAACAGAAACCAAAAGACCGTAATAGTTTAGTGTCTTTGGAAACTCATAACATAATCTTCTGATCATGGTGAAAGATATTCAACATCTCCCATAAAGATCAACCCCTTTTGTTTTCTTACCTAACACCTTATTTTATATACTGGGGGAAAGAAAAAATATAATGGGTGAGCTCAATTTATCAATAAGGGTAATAATGGAGAAAATAAAACAAACCATATACCTTTGAACTTAAAAACATGAACATAATGTTTAAACATCAAAATCTTGAGAGATGACATAAAACATGACAGTACGTAAGGTATAAATCATAATGGAACAAAAATAATCATAAAATAGCATGGTAATAAAACATTTAATTGTGGAAATTCATTAATCACATGATATGATTTCTATATTAGCCAATGCATTTCTGCCAAGACCATCTTAGTGGACAACGTCCCTTTCTGAATCGAGTTCACTCCTCGTTCCAGTCCTGTATCAGTGAACCGGATTAACTTACCATTACATCCATGTATATCTCATGAGATATAAATCTATACCCAATGAATTTGAGGGAGATATAGGTCCCACCCATCTCATAATGAAATCATTCTTTCGTGTGCCACCAAATAAACATACATCATTCATAATAACCAAACGAATAAAGTGGGTCTCATAAACATCATCCCATCATAACATAGTCCATATAAAAGACATGGAAATTATTTCGTCATAAGAAAAATCAAACCATGTAATTAATAGAGATATTATACTTGAACATAAACATGCTAAATAATGTCATCTTATATGGAAAATAGTTTTGATAAAACACTTGAAATGAATTCTTGATGACAATATCCTTTCTCCTTAAAAATCATTTTCTTTTCACAAAATGCCAAAAAAATTTAAAAGAAAAGGATTTTTTTGAAAATAATCATTAAATATTGTAGATTAAGCTTCATGAATATAAGGAGTTATAAAATCAGAAAAATCCGTTCGTGCCGTATAAGTTAAAGAAAACATTCTCCTCGTACTTTTAACGGAAAAGTCAAAAAGTACAACGTATGGTAAACAAAAGCAATATTACTTCCATAACACAAAGTAAAAGTAAATATGGGTAAAAATGACTTTAAACATACATGGAATAATATTAAACACTTTATGAAAACATTTTTATGAAAATGGAGGAAAAATATAAACCTAGTAAATACGTACGAATAAGTCATCTCGGATAAAAATGAGATTGCAAAATTATCCCTTATCTTGTGTCCAATTTCTTCTGTATGTGTCCTAGACTCCTGTATAATGATTTAAATAAGGTCATTGAATTATTAAAGAATAATATTAATTATTATGATATCATATATGGTTCACTTATGACTTTATATTACCCGATCTTTTGTAAATTCCATGTTAAAGCATCGTTTTGGGTAAAATCGTTTTATTTATCGTGCATGTTTGGACTTGTGGTTCATGATATTATTATTAATTATATCGTCATTTGATTACTTCCAAAATTTAAATCATGATTTATATATCATATATATTCCATATATATATATATATATAACAGATAGATTAATGAAATGAAATACACTGTTTATGGAGACGGTAGGTCGTACGTACGCATGAACACTGTTTTCCTCTCCTTATTGACTTGAATGGAAGTAAGTAGATGAAATATATATATACACACAGATAAATACAATAGATTTATCATGTCATATATTTCATTATTATTCATTATTTATACGTTATAATCATTCTTGAATGGTTAACATGGAGAATTAATCTCATCGCGTCATGGAGACGGTAATCCGTACGTACAAACGAGTGATGATATCATTCCTATAATTATTGAATGGAATTGGAGTGGATGATATAATTTTTTAGAATAAGTATGATTTTATAATAACCATATATAGTTATTCTTTACACAATTATACCCATCCAAGTAAGGTGGTGGTGGAAAAGAAGATTACACCATGGTGTGGGGACGGTATTCCGTACGTACACATGCGCAGTGATTTCATTTTCCGTAGGATGGATAGAAGGATAAATAGGGTTGTTTAATATTTATAATAACATATCATTATATTATAGATACTTCTGTTATTACTTTATAATTACAAAACTAAATAAGATAAAGTAGATGAAGAAATAAATTTGAAAGAATCGGTAATGGATATTACCTCTTCTTCGACACGCATCTTTGAAACCTCCTCTTAGGGCACTAATGTTGGTATTTGAAGAAGACCAGGACCTATATAATATTACTAGGGGAGTTGAGGAGAGTAATGGGCAGGTTTTGGCCGAGATTGAAGGCACAAAGTTGTGTAAAGAGGAGAGGGAGGATGTGCCTTTTAATAAGGGAGGAGAGGGGCACCTTTGGAAAGTGTGAAAATATTATTTTATTATAAACAAATCTTTTGTCTAGAAATGTCCAAAAATCATTAAAGATGAAGATAATATGACACATGGTCTATATAAAATCATCCAATCAAAATTGGACATGTTTTGGATTATATTTTAATCATTATAATTTTATTTATTTAAATCATTTACTAATGAGGTAAATACGACATCATTATTGTGTCATTTATAATTTATTTTATTTGACGTCCAAAAATTATAAAAAAAAACCACCGTGTAGGAAATATTTTTATCTTTTAAATTAATATTTATAGTCTAAATGATAATGTATATAACCCCTTATAAAAATTAATTACTAAAAGATTTTTGTTAATGTCAATTTTATCTTTACATTAAATTATTTATTCCAAATTGTCATTATCACTACCAAGTGGCTCAATGGGGTCCCAAAATCGACCCAAGGATGCCCATGGTCGGACACTACTCATAAAATAATGTTAGGACAAGTGTTAAGTTAATTTTGAATTATTATAATATTCTTTTAACCTTGAATTACCCTATTTACCTTTAACTGCATTAAATAAAAGTCAAAAGTTACTATTCAGAAAAAATTATTTTCATCTTATTGATCTAAATTTTACTTGTTGATAAAAACCATGTATTTCAGATTTTTGAAATTCAATTCACAGAAGTGGTAAAATTTCATTTAAATGAAAGTCAGTTTTTTAACTACCACTATGTGGTTTCACTATTTATCAAAAAATGATGTTTTTCCGAAAAACAAAAAAAATTCAGCCTAAGATATATTTGATATTCCAAATCAAAAAATGATTTCTAATTTTCAAAATTCAAAACATATAAGTGGCATTAATTAATTTTAAAATTAATTCCCGTTATCAAAACAAATAGCGTGTTTTTAAGAAACAATAACTATCAAAAGATCGATACTTGTTTATGTCCAAAATAAAATTGAAATTAGTTCCAATGAACAACAGTGTATTAAATGGTAAAAATATATTCTAATTAAACTTTAAAACCAATTAAAAAGATAATCTATCCATATAAATTATTGTGATGAAAAAAGTTGTTTTTAATTAAAATATCGCTTGGTTTTACTATTTATTAAAATATGAAAGTTATCAGAATGATATGAAAAATTTATCCAAATTTAAAATTTTATATCCTGATTATAAGGAAGTATTTTATTTTGTCAAATTGAACTTATAAACTTGTCAAAAAACTATATTTAAGGTGGGTGTGCCATCAAAAGGCGGCAAAACTGCATTTTTTTACAAATGCATATTTTACCCGAAAAATTTATTTTTCTCTCATACCATGTTATATAAAATATGTAAGATGAATTATAATGTTATAGAATTCAAAATTTAGTTAATAATATTAATAACAGCTAGTTCAGTGTAATATTATAACAATATACTCCTGTTTAGTAAAACCCGGTATTGCGTACTACACAAGCTATCGAGGAAGGTCGTGATTGCATGTAATGCAAGCCAAGTCAGGGCTACATGTAGTGAAAGCTCCCTTTGGTGTTGCTTATAACATAATAAAAACTTATTTCATTTATAAATTAAACAAAATCTATACTTAATGTCTTGTAGAATAATTTCTACAAAATGAACATGAAATTGTGTGTAACACGAGCCAAGAATAATGTTACGTATACTGCAAGCTAATACGGTGTTGTGTATAGTACATGGTAACTTTGGTATAACGTACAACACACGACATCAATGAAATTAATAGAATATTTTTCATAAAATCTCGTGGTGTTACAATGCAATGTATGAAGAAATGTGTATTGTTATTTAAAAGAAGTCTCCAATAATGATGTATATTTCATGTTTTAATTTTTTATGTAATATTCCTAAGCCCTAAAGACAATATACCACTCCACATTCAATGTTATAACATGTGATGAGTTTTTGTAATAAATTATGTTTAAGTGTGAAATAAAGATAAGGGTTTTTATACCCAGTTCAAAATTTCATAATCATTCATTATGGTATCCATAATTCCCATTTTACACTAATTTCAATGGTATTATAAGAAATTAATATGAGTACTCTCTCTGATATTTAATATTCCATCAAATCCATTTTACTGGGTTCACGATAAATTATGAAATTCTATTATGATATATTAACAATACCATAAAAATCAATCCTATAATAATAACTTACATAATTCCTAATAATAATTTTCATTAATGTAATGGAAAATAACATAAAAACCATGTTAATATAAAACATTAATAACCTATTAAATCTATCAACATATCATAGACTATTTCCCTATGTAGGACTCAATTAATTTAAATTTTCCTAAACTAAAAACATACTACAAAAGAAACCAAAATAAAATGAAAAGAATTTTTTTCATAAAAATATACCAGATCCTAAAGTAATTCTTCTTAGGTGGAATGTTTGAAATAAAAATAGGGTTTTTTATATGTATACAAAATTTAATATTGTCTTAGAATATTTTAAGACCATATCCCCCACTCATAAAACTCATCATAATCTGAAATTTTCAGTTATAACTTGGAAAACAAGAAAAAATGGTTAATTCATGTAGTGACCAGTGACATGTTTAGTTCCAATGAGATGGGGTTGAATCAGTGGTATCCTAATTTTATTATGTTTTCTCCGTTTAAATTCATCCTCATGAATAGTTTAATTTTCTTGATCCACTAATTAGTTTCTCTCGATCTCAAATCGTGTATATTAGTTAAATAAAATAGACAAGAATATAGGTTTTACAACATTTAAAAATGAATGGCAAACTTATTTCAATATTTTTATCAAACACAAACATGGATTTCTTCAATATCTCCACTAGTAAAGACAATAGGTTAGACACTCCCATAATAATTTCTCCACAAATGGTAATACAACACAACTTATATTATTCTATGATTGGTCAGACACACAAATCACAAGCCACTAGTCTCTAGTTAGACACCCTATCTATATGTTTCCTCATCACTGTCGATCCAATAATAGAATTATATTCTTCACATATAGTATTCCTCCCCATGAAAGATATATGTCCATTCCTTGTGTACAAATCTTCAATGTTTTAAATAGATGACTTGATCAGTCTTTTATTCCTTGAAACTTATTACAGACATTTAATTATCTGAATTTTATTCTTTAAATACTCTTTTAAATGAAGTAACCTTATTAAATAATTAATTGGTTTTGTTTCACACTCTTTATTCTTATTTTACAATGGATTCATGGAATCTCAAAATGATCTTATATTTTTTTACATCATCTCATCACCTACATGAACATATTTATACAACAATATTGTAGTGAATTGGGTCACAATAATTCATGAAGTAAATTAGATCATTTAAATGATGAATATAAATATATTAATTAATAGAAAATTAATTTTTCACATTTAAAATATTAATACCCTAAGTATATATGGTATTATATTTTCTCATTTAAATACCCATGAAATGTTGGTATTTATTTTGTCATACTTTTATGAGAATAAAAAAGTGTTGGGTATGTATCCTCATTTAAAATATTTCTTTCATTCACGGAGGCATAATGCTCATGGATACCTAAAGGATATGGTTATTCAATTTTTCTTCACATTGACATCACTATAAACATCATTCAATGAGGTAGTGATAAATCATGGGTAGATGTAGGCATGTAGTGTTTCTCAAATACCCAAGAGTTTGAATATTATCTTCTTCATGAAGTATCATCCATAACTCGTGTTCCACCGCTACATGTATGTGAAACACATAAAGCCTATTGGTATGTCATTCTTCATTATGTGGGATAATTATTACCAATAGATCAATATATTTTCATGGATTCTTGAAATATCAAATACCTGATATACTCAGGGTCTCTTCTTCTTGATTCATCACACAAATAAAAATATTTTTGGGTCTCATCATGCATACATGGATGCATGAGACTCATATAAAAAACATAACAGATCCAGGTTCTCTTTTTCTTCACATGGATTGTAAATTTCAAATCTTAATGTAATCACCACATTTTATCACCCAAATAATAAGTCTTCCCATTTTTTATTCATGCAGTATTACCATTATTTAGCCAGTATAAATTTTATCTTTAAATACACAAAGGATTTTGGTGTTTCTTATTTCAATTCAAACTCGCGACTCACACTAATGTTTTCACATAGGATACTTTTATTTGTAATATTTATGGCCTATCATCATGAAAATGATTCATTATATTTTCATGCACTCAATGAAGAGATGCATGAATGATACTTTTGATCATACCTATTCTATAATATTAGCATTAAATTCATCTAGGATGTTCTTCTTTATTTGATGATCATCATGTCTTGGGGTTGTTTATTTATTCTTTTCAATGCAAAAATATCATTGTAAATGAACAATATAGACTCTCCAAGATCCCATGAGTTCAATGCAGCCTTATTGAACCATGTTTGTGGTTTCATAATTTTTATCATGTCTTAAAATGGTTGATAAACTACACTACATATATGAATTTGAATACAGGAGGTTGAAGAGGACACTCACTACTTCATCAAACGACATAGATCATATGTATCATGTGTCCATATGTACATCTCTTTTAATGTGGATGAATAGTGAATTATTTCACACTATCCCATATCTATTTCACCATACATCTAGGACATGTTATGTCAATCAATTTCATCCTTTAATTGTCCAGAAGCTTGTAGCATGGTCCACTCACAAACCCCCATTGGCACCACCCCATGGCGGTTCTTCCTACCACTATGCCACCATGCATGGTGGCTGCACCAATTATCTCATGCACTCTACATTTGCATGATCACCTATGTTGTCCTTATACATGGGTCCTCTAAGCTACCAATGGATGGCCTTCCCATAGGGGTCAATTTTTGGGCACCCCTATATGTGGTGGAGGGATATCCTTGGTGGATGACATGGTCATATCCTTATTATTGATACATATTCAAGATTTAATTGAACCAATACTGAAATAAAAACCATGGAAAATATATAAACATATTTATCTTTTTACAAGGAATTGTCTTCACATCCTGGTGAATTAAAATAAAATGCATGGGATTCTTCAATTTTTATTCATGAAATTACTTTTTTTCATGGAATTAACTTGATGTATCCAATGTGAAAACTCTTTATCACACGTGTTTAATACTTGGATATCAGTTCAAAAATTAGTACATTAAAACATTGAGAATTTATCACATGTGACATAAAATTCCAAAAATGAATCCACATAATTTCTCATGGAATCACCAGTTCATATTCACTAACTTATGGACTACTTGAAATGAAATAAAACACATGGGCACCCAAAATCTCCACTTTTAACCATTTTGTCAATATTTTCTCACATCATAAAATTATATATGTGGAATCTTAAAATTTTCCCCATTATTCAGAATAAAATTCAAAGGATATTTAGGGTGTGTTTCATAACATCATCCCATATTTAAAATGAGGGGTATAAAATAACCTAATACTTAGTAATGGGACTTTACCTAATCTACTATAATTATATGTGGGATACCCTATGTATAAAAAATGATGATATAACCAAGGATATCTATGATATACATAACACATACACACATGTCATATCAATATCATATTTTCAAAATAATCAATGAAATCGTTTCCAAATTATATATTTTAAAATGCAATTAAAAATCCCAAACACTTGAATAAACTCATTATTAATTATTTCTTCAAAAGAAAATCTCACCCGCTATCTCAAATTTTTATCACTCTAGAATTCACCCTTAATAAATAAAAATAAGAAATAGGGATGAGAGAATCATTGGAATACCTTAGAACTCATCATAGCTCCCAATAAATGGATGAAACCATGCATCATCATGGATGTTTAGGTACTCCATGATGAAATTACTTATCATTAAATTCCAATTATGATAACTCATAACTCATATAAATATAATGAAAAATGAAGAACTTATTATTTCTTTATAAGAAACATTCAAGGGGTTTCCCTTATACATTCTTTCTTTCTTCTTTCCAGGTTCAATATGGGGTGTTCTTTCATTATTATTGACATGATTAATAGATTTATCATATATTATCATCCCATGAACATATTTATTCTGTATAATATATTTTTTAACCTATATCAATGAGAAAAAACACTTCTTCCAAAAGATTATTTATGTGTGTGTTCATGTTTAAGTCATTACTACATCCTTTGTTAGTTATAATTTTCAATCTCTACAATATTAATCCTATTTTCAATCTTTATTGTCCTTTAACCATAATAAGAAATATTTTTGTTTGTCAAAGGATTTAAGTGTATCTATATGGATTCATTTACCTTCAATGACTTCTTCATTGTGCAATAAATATGACCATGAAATTTATTTTTTATTTGGTATCTTCATATTGGATATGTTGGAGTTTCTCAAGTTCTTTTTGGGATTTTTTTTATTTCAAAACATTTAATCTTGATGTGCCCAAATATCCAATAATGAAACTGATTTTGTTCTTTAATCTTTTGATTAATCAAATTTCTAATTTTTTCATTAGTCAATAAATTACTTCCAAATTTCATATTTGGGTTTCTCTTTATTTATACATATGTTCATATATCTTTTTATAGATTACTAATTTTTCCGTTATTGTTGTTCATCTTCTCTTGAAGATATCTTAATTTATTATCCTTCTCATTGAGCTGACCAACCATTGAAGCATGATTCATACCTAATTGTCTCTTATCATAGAGTAGTTTTTTGGGAGATATAAAGATAACATTCATATCCTTTTCAATGTACATTTTAATTAGAATATTTTTGGAAATATCTTATATCATATAACATTTCTCCTTAAACATTGTTCCTATCTTATTTGGTTTTTTTTCTGTGAAACTTCATCTCTCATAAATTTTTTATTTTCTAAAGTAAAATATTTCACTAATGAAAAATAACCTTCATGTATGATTTTATGTTTAACACTGGTTTCAAATTTTAACTTGATTTGAGAGAGAAACATCTGGGATGTCTTCTTTTTATAATGAAAGTTAAAAAGATTGATTTCATATTAGAATTAGAATGACAAGGATGAATCAAATTTCTTATTTTAATTTCCTTAACTCTTAATGTTACCGATTTTGTACATTTTGGAAATAAGTGTAATGAACTCCCTGAAACCCTTACCATATTCCATATTTAATTCTTCTGGGATCTGTACATGTAACCTCACTTTGATATCACTTATAGAGTCCAAGGACATGTTATGTTCCACTAAGAGGATGGTTGAATCAGAGGTTCCACAATTTTATAATTTTTTTTCATTTTAAATTCATACTCTTGAAATATTTAATGTTCTATATCCACTCAATAGTTTTTCTAAATATCACCTCATATAAAACTATAAAATAAGAGAGGGAAAACATAGTATTTACAAGGTTTAACAGTGAAATAGATACTCCTTGTCATGTTGGTTAGACACCCCAACATGAATTATCTTCTACTATATCCACAAGTGAATACAATGGGTAGAAAACCCAGTAACTATTTATCAAAAATTGGTTAGAAAACCAAATTGGCCTTCTGCATAGATGGTTAGACAACCGTACTACTATTATTATATGAATGGTTATACACCAAAATCAAAAGCCTCAAATAGATATTTAGACACCCCATGTACAAGCATCCTCTTCATTTTTGATCCATTAATATAATGATCTTATTAATAGATAGACTTCCTCAATAAGATACATGGATGTTCTTTCATTGTTTAGAATTCTCCAAATTCATCAACATGTGTATTGATCTAGCTTATTGGACTCAAAACTCCTTTAAGATCATGAATGATTTGAATTGCATTCTACAAATTCATGGGTAAATGAAATCACATTCTTTAATAATTACCTAGCATTGTATCACTCTAAAAATTACTCTTTCACTATGGATGTAAGGAGTCTCAAAATGATATTTGAATTCTTTACTTCTTATTATCACCTACATGCAGATATTTATAAAACAATATTATGGGCCAAGGGGTCTCAATAATTCCCTTATTTAAATTAGTTCATTTAAATTATAAATAATAATGTGTAAATAAATAGACACATTTGTTTTTAGGATTTAAAGTGTGAATACCATAAGATGCTAAGGTATTGTATTTTCTCATCTAAATACCCATGGAATCTAGGTATTTATTTCATTAGGATTATTTTTGAATACTCGAATGGGTTGGAAATGGATGACTATTTCAAATATTTCCATATTTCATAGAGGATTCCAATTTATAAATACTCAACAAATATGAGTATTTTTCCTCCTCACACTCCCATCACTACAGAAATCATGCACTGAGGTAGTCATTAGTTTTCAGTCATCATCCACATGCAATGTGTCTCAAATACCTGAAGGTTTAGATATTATCTTCTCCATGAAGTATCATCCATAACCTGTGTGCCACTACTACATATATTCGAAACACCCTAAGGATGTTGGGTTGTCATTTTTCTTCACAAAGGGACATTTTTACCAAAATATCATTCTATTTTCATTAATTCAAGTAATATCAAATACCCTTGAAACTCTAGTTCCCTTCATCTTGTTTCATCACATGGATAACAATATATGCTGCTCATCATGCATGCATGCTTCCATTTATGAGTATCATTTAAAACACCCAAGGTATTATAGGTTTATGTTTCTTAGAATGGATTGTAAATACTACATCTCACTTTCTTCACCTCATTTAAGCACCCAACAGATTATGATTCCCATTCTTCACACGGTCTCACAATCATTTATCCTATATAAATTCAATATTAAAACTCATTAGGGATTTGGGTGTTTTTTATTTCTGTTCCCACCCATGAATCACACAGATTTCATTATGCAGGATACTTAATTTTTCAATACTCATGTCCTCTCACCATGAGGAAACATCCTTTGATTTTGACGCATATAATTCGAAGTTCTGTGCATGATAATTTTGATCATACCAGTGCAATAATCTATAAATAATCTTTTTCTAGGAGGTTATATGTCATCTCAAGAAAATCATAGCTCAGTGTTATTAATTTTTGCATGGATTTACATAAATATCATAGGAAATGAATGCTACGAACTTGCCAAGATTTCATGATGCGACCATCTAAAACCATGTATTTGGATTGTTCATGATCATTATGGCCTGAAAATAGTGGATAAAAATCAATGCATAGAATCCTTAAATTGTGAAAGATTAAGAAGATACTCACTACCTAATCCGATGGCTTAGATCATCTATATCATGTGATCATGGTTATGTTCGACTATTTTTATGGAGGATGAGTAGTGGATTCTTTTCACCATCCCACATCAATTTTTCTATACATTGGTATCATGGTATATCAGTCAACCACTTCCATTAAGCATCCAGATGCATGTAGCGATGTCTGTTCTGAAACTCCTGATGGCATCACCACATTATAGATTTTACTTTTATCGTGTCGCCACAGATAGTGGTTTTTCCACTACCCCCATGCACTCTTCAGGGGAATTCGCTCCTATGTTGACCATATACAGGGGTTCACCCAAAAACATATTGTTGTGTGGCCTACTAATGGAAGGTCATCAAATGGGGGTTGACCCTCAGGTCCCCCATTGTGTTGTTGAGGGCTAGAAATGGATTATCACATTGTTATCCCTTAAATTTTAAATTACATTAAAAAAATTCATCCAAATAATACTCAAATAAAAATTGTGAATAATATATAACAGTATTTATATTTTTCAAGGAATATTTTTTCCATCGTCTTGAATTTAATTACAATGCTTGGTAAATTTCAATTCATTATCAAGAATTGACATTTTTTAGGGATGTTAAATTATTTAACCTTTGTGAAAACTCTTTAGAACATGTTTTTTACCATTGAGTATCATTTCAATTATCAAAAATGTAAAATTTGGATAAATTATCAATTGTGACAAATAATGACATTAAATTAATCAATAACAATTCTCAAATAATAACCACTTCATCTTCACTCACATATTAAATCCTAGAAAAAAATGAAACACTTGGAAAAAATATTTCATGTGATATTTTTTTAATCCATAAGATCAAATGATCTTTATAGGGTTTTCAATGAAGTTAGAAACCTCATATTTTCCACAATTTCAAGGAAGTTTCAAAAACATCTTCTAAAAAGAAAATATATTATACCTTGTGAATAGAATAATGAATTTACATTTCATCTTAAATTTGTGGATATTTAACATTTAGTATGCATAATACAACATTTGAATCCAATGGAATTTTAAGGGTGATAAAAAAGTTTGAATAGTGGAGTCAAAATGATTTTCAGCACCCCAATTATTAGTAATCTAGCACAAAACAAGGAATAATTGATTCCCATAATTTAATCATAAAATAAAAACAGCTCTTAAAATTAATACTCAAAATTGGTCAACAAACAAATTTTATGAATAGATTAAAAATATACTCCAAAAAATATGTAAGAATTGTTCAATTGAATTACAACAACATGTTTTTCCTTAGATGTCACTGTGAATCTCACTCTTTTTAGTTGTAATTACAAAATGATGTAAAAATATTAAAATTAGTATTTAACATATTAATAACAATAATTTAGTAATTTTTTTGAGAAATGCCTCCTATTAATATATACCATAAATTATACCTCCCACATTTCTCTAAATAATATAATTGGAATAATATTTAAAAAAGTTCGGTCACATGATTGATATACCATTTTTATATTTTCTATTTCATGGAATCTTGTTCCCAGGGTCCCTGAAACTATCACATGATCATTTATTCGCATGGCCACTTCATCTCTTTATGTGTTGATTGAACTACTATAAAAATTCATTATGTTCATAGTCTCTACAGTTCATTTGGTATCCAATGAATCCCTTCATGCAGTCATTGCATACTTTTTCAATTATGAAAAATGTTACTTTTATTTGTCTGGTCAATTTACTTTGTGACCAGAAAATTGAACACAATCACTCCACCTAACACATGACCGCATCAATTCATTGTTATCAATTTCCTTATTATGGTATCTCTAATCCTTCAAATGGTTTATTTACTAACATCATAAGCATATCGACTCAGGATTGATCCATCCTTTAATATGGTCACTCATCCACAGTTGGTCGAGAAAGGAAAAGATAAGTTGGTAATTTTCCTACAATAGAATAAATTTTTTCATGTATCTTAGTGAGAGATATTCATTTAAAAGGAAAAATAAATAAAAAACCCAAAACCAAGGCATTCCTCCCAATAAAAATTGAATTTAATGTTGTTATCACTACATTCCCCTTTAATCATACTAAGATCATTTAGTTGGTATAAAATATTTTCAATTTTTCCTCAACATTAATAGGTTTAATTTTCCATCATGTACCCATGATAAAATACTCATGATCATAATTGGTGTGTAATAAATATTTCTGAATTATCTATGAATCAAAATTGGAATTATTTGATGCTCTCTATTCCCAATTTTAGTCCACAACCAACATTAATGTCCATATCAACCATTTTCTAATAATTGTTTGGATTTTTTATAGATCATGTATCAATTTAAAATTAACTACTATCTCACCTATGGGAAAGAAATATCAAGAAGGTTGGATGTTGGATCCTTCTAATATGTTCACATAAATCCTGTCAAAAACTCATCTTGTTCAGTAAATGGGTTTTTATCTACAATTAAACAAACAATGATCATATTTGAGGTCATTGTATTGATCTAATTGTAATATTTATAACTATAACACCATTAAGTGTCACTAAGGTCTTTAGTTGGCTTGAGTTTTACTTCACATTTAAATTCCATTTTCATGTTACCTTTCGTGCGTTCCATTGATTCGGTCGATCAACTACGAATTTATATTGGTGATTTTCCTTTTGTGGGAGATTATTGTTCAACTAATTGATGTTGGGAGGGGCCCCTAAGATGCTGTTAAAATTTACCAATTTACAATTGGAGTCATGTGATTAAATGTGAACAATCTTTATAAGGTTTATTGACAATTCTTATTATAGTAGCTTGAGCAACCACATTGTCACCGATCTAAAATAAATAGAATTGAAAATTAATTAAAATAATCAAATAAAAAATAAAAAATAAAAAATATCATTCCAGGATAAATTGAAGCATTAAATTTCTCAAATATGTAATAAAAATGGATTCCATGATTTAAATTAGAAATAAAAAATACAGAAATATGAAAGAATTAATTATTAAAATTTTAAATTCATTCAAAATTAAATGAATAACATATTGTCATAATAATATTCTGAAAAACATATTGATGAATAATTGTTTTTAAAATAATTAAGAAATTAAATCTCATAATAATAAATAAATTAAACGACTAAAAACTCATATTTAAATCAATATTTTCATTAAATCAATGATTTTGTATTAAAATGATCCCAACTCAATCGATAATCAATAAAAACTCATTTCATAATTTAAAATGAATGAATTCACCAAATCTATGTGAACAAAATGTCATGATGTAATTTCCACATCATGATATTTATGAATACCTCTATATTCGTATCATACTATATTCATAGATAAGAATAAAAAATACCAAAACACATAGATGAAGAAGAAACCCCATAGATGAAAATATAGTCTTCCCTAATACCAAAACTATATGGGAGTTACTATTGTAATCATGTGCATCATCATTATCCGTGATCCAAGTGCTTTGTTAAACTACTTGTAAAAAAACTTTGGTGAATCAACCTTCTATTGAAATCATTTATATCTTCATCATTCAATATTTTAGAGTGGTTAGGGAATTTGAATATAGAAATGTATAATCCATCATCAGTTCTACCCAAAATTCTTGGTAGGGAGTGTAAATTCCATCATTACAGACTAACCCAAGTTGGCGGTGAGTGTGTAGAAAAACAAAAGTATTGAAAATTTAAAAGGACCTCCCAGTAGTACCCCATGGGATATTTTAAAAAGGAATATTGATTTTTTTAAAAGAGTTTAAGTGAAATTTACCTTCTTCACAGAATATTGGAATAAAAAATTAACATTTTCATTATGTTCATAGTAGTGTTTTTGATGATTCTAAATTTTAGGCTATTTTTATTATTTATTTAGTTATATATTTAGTTTATTTATATCATATGTATAACTATTAAAACAATATAAATTTAACAATTTATATTTTAGTTTTTACAATTTTAAAGTAATTTTTTGTAATGCTTTATCATATAATTAGAATTTATAATTAAAATTAAAATTATTAATTTTTATATTATTTATAATGGATATAAATATATCAATATTGAATTGATTTTAAGAAAAAAAAGTATTGTTGGTATTATAATTATTATTTTTAAGTATATTTTTATTATTCTTAAATATATTCTATTTATAATAACACAAGATGCTCTAATAGGGTACATGAATCGGGGAGTTAACATAAATATACTTATTCACCCCTTCACTTCCACTTCAGATCAAGTTCCCTTATTATAAGTAACAGTATTCAAACATTGATTACCAATTCATTTTCAAATTAATCCACATATAATATTATACATTGGTGTTTAATGTAAAATATACAAGTAAAATTGATTTTTACTTGGTTCTTCATCATTGGGTTATATAAAATGATAATACGCATAGTATTGTACTTGTGAAATAAATATTCACTATTTCTCATTTACTTTGTTGAAATAAAATTTTGATGAAAACACTCCTCAACAGGGCTTAATTCCTATATATGTTTAGATAAAGTCAGTTCTCACTAAGTCTCATTGTATATAGAATGATTTAGAGAATATATCATTTCCCCCTAAATGATAATACATTATCTTCCATTTCATAATGCTCTAAAAGTTATCTATTTTTCATGTTGTAGGACTCTTCTCTATTTATTGAAATTATTTTTACTCCACATTTTCTACATTTAAATTGCATCATAATTGTAAATTTTATAATTAAATGTATAATAGATGTGCTACTCCAAAATCTGGAATCATATATAATCAAATCCTATTTTTTAAGATTTAAGACATTAATCATCAATAAAACATCACATAGAAACATAAACCAATTTCTAGATTTAATTAATCAAATATAGGATTTTTGTTGAATGTATTCTCTTTTTTTACATTCACAAACTGAATGAATTGATGATAATAAAAATCCCTAATATTTAATAAAAATCTATTCATCAATTTTGAAACAACTTAATTAATATATCTAATAAATCCCTTGTTTTTAACCACCTCCTATTTTTTTTCTAGGAACACATATTTAATTTACTCTCAATTTGGTATTAATATTTCCTCCTATACAAGATTATACAATATAACATAAGTATTTTTCTGTTCAAAATTACAATATCAATTAACCTTCATCATCCAATACTAAAAATCCATCACTTAGATTATCATTCGACTATTCTATACCATTTAATTCTATCATATCTGTTGGAATTCATTCCATAACTAACAAGAAGTTCAATAAATTCTAGACCATAATTTTGTCATAAAATATCTATCTTTTTGAAAATAATGGTGTGTCCTATATTCAATAAAATAAGAAGTGAAATTTATTATATTGACTACGATGTGTTACTCTAAATAACATTGTAGAGTGCTACTCAAATAAAAAAACCCTTCAAAATTGTTGTCTCTATAAGGACCCAACCCCAATTTCCTGGAGTCGGTTCCTTATTGTTTGCATTCGCATAAAACCAAGGAATAATCATCACAAAGGAACAAGTAGTTTAGTATTATTGGAAACAAGATATATACATAAGTTCATTTTACAACTTGAAATGAAAAATAACATAGAAACTCCTTAGACAATTTCCTTAACTCCTAGGTTATGTCAGCATGTCATTCATAATATAATTTTTCTTTCCCTATGAAAATTAAAAATAATAAAGGGGTGATATAAAACTCTTAGTAAGGGTAAGTTGTACAGCAGAATATAACATAAACATTAGACATGGTGAATAATTGAAAACACATGCCTTTAGAAAAAACTTAAACATAATATGGCAGAAATATGAGCTGAGTAAATATTTCCATAACATAATCATGGGTATTCTTTTAGTCAAATAAAAACATGAAACCTCAATACTATATTAATAGTGAGGGAATTTATAATGTGTGGAAACACTATCTATGCCTCGTGCAATGACTATAAATAATAATTTTTTCAAGGCCTTGTGCCAAGAGCATAGTTTTTCTCATTAGACCTACTGATGCAACATGTGGCTATAGAGGGACCCAACCGACACATAAAATTTCCAATGCATTCCTCATATGAACGATGATAAAAATAAGCAACATACACATTAATATATTAAATGTAAATCGCTTTCCCCGAACATTAAGACAAAACACTAACAATTTGAAGTAAACTGATGAATGATTTAAAGATAGAACATCAATAGAAAAAATAATCATAAACCCTTAAATTGAATATGGTAGATGATTTTATGGAATAATAATTCCAATAATACATTATAATCAACAAGTGTGTTGAAATAGAGGATGATACTCTTATAAAATCTTCGGGAAATGTTTGAAAGAAATACTCTTTTACTTTGAAAAGAAGAGTTCTTTTGGAAAAAATCATTGTATAAAACCAGAAGTGAAGTAAGATATCATTTTCATAACAAAATGTGTTATTTTATTGATATATTTGTTTCCAAAAACAGATTATATATTTCCCTTGAATATAGGTTAGAAATTGAGACATTCCCTTGAATTAGGCTGGTATTTCAAAAACAATTTGAAAGATCCTTTTAACGAATGAAAATAACCACAAAATAAAGAAGGATTATAGTTTTTGAACATATATATAACACTCACACATAATTAATGATGATTATATAAAAATATATAAGAATTTCATTGAGGTAATTTAGTCAATATAAATAACCCGATTGGAAATGGAAGTTCGTGTGGAAGAACCCTTACCTTAAGTCTGAATGTGTTCCCATCTTGAACATACGGTCCTAAAATATGAAATTATACATATAAAAAAAATATTTCATAACCTAATATAAAATTATTTAGTTAGTTATAATTCTATTTAGTTAATTTATGTTATTATTTATAATCTATTATATAGAATTCTGTCATACCAGACTGTTTGTTTTCAGGATTTTCATAATTGGTTCAATTGTTATTAAGTAAAGAAGTTCATGTGGAATGGTTGTAAATCTCCAGAATTGATGTTACATATTATTTATGAAAATAATGATTTTTAATGGCCATTTATAACATTTTGTTACATGTAATGAGGATGAATCATTAGATGAAAATCACTTCGATTATTTCGCGGTATTTGGAATATTATAAACTCGTTTTGTCATATAAATTAATAATATGTACATATACTTGTTCCTGAATATTAATTCAGTTGTAATAAATATATAATATTCTGTTTCAACCATAAATATGGTTTCATGACCATTAATTAATGAAATACTGAAGAACAAAACTTCATCGTCCATGAAGGTTATAAATTGGAACCTCAAGGACGTTGATTTCGTTTATAAAAATAAAATGAAAGGAGTAAGAATATTGATGATGGTTCTCCCATTAACAAGATATAAATCCATTATATAGATGATACAAGAGTTATCATGGTCATTTGGATAGAGGAGGTGAGGAATGGATAACAAAAGAAGATAAATTCAAATGAAACTAAATGAAAAAGAAAGGTGTTTTACCTCTTGAAAAAACATCCTCAAGAACCTCCTTAAGGGAAGGGATTTTGGTCTATTGGAAAGAACACAAGATTCCTGGTCATGGGGAATTACTAGGGAAGGGTATTTGGGTAGAACTTTGAGGATATTAAAGGCTTAGATTATTGAAGAGAAGAGGGAGTGGTGAGGGGTTTTTATAGTGGAGGAGAGGGGTAAATTTTGAATATTTAATTTATTATTTTATTATTTACCTCAAGACAACCAATAGTGTTGTTTAATGTGACCACTAACAGTAATAAGTGCATTTAAGTTTGAACCAAGTGGTCTTGCATCACTTGTGATGTCATGAATAGTGTATTTAACTGATAATCTGTATATACGGTATTTTATCGTATTTCACTATTCGTAAAAAATTCTAGAATTACAGAAAAATCCCAAAAATTTACCCATACCATTTTTCGACGAGTAGAATTCAAAAATGAACTCCATTTTTCAAAATTAATTTTCTAAATATTAATAATTTAAATTTTATATAAAGTCGTAGTTAATTTGAAAAATAACAATTTTAAAGGTGAAATTAGTTTATTTCACATTAAAAAATAATTAGGATCTCATTATCTTATTTCTATAAGAAAATAAAATAATATCATTATATACTATTCATAAGGGTCATATTACTATTCATCATGGTATGTTACTATTCACCAAAAAACCATGTTTGTTCTATCAGACTCCAAATGACTTAATGATAACAACTCTATATGACTGTTATTAGAAATTCCAAACACAGTACAAGAAAATTTATGTTTAAGGTCCAGATTATAAAATGAATTCAATATTTATTTTCAAAATAATGGGGTGTTATAGTCTCCCCTCAAAAAAATATCGACCTCGAAATTGAATTTTTCAATCTAGGCCAAAAACAGGTTGGGGTACTTTTCCATCATTGCTTCCTCTAGTTCCCATGTTGCCACTTCGTACTGATGGTTTTGCCATAGTTCCATAACAAGATGTGTAGTACTGTTGCGTAGAACATTGTCTCTACGATCCAAGATTCTCACTGGCTGCTCCTTATATGAAAGATCATCCTCCAACTGTACCACCTTTGAATAGAGTACATGTGAAGGGTCTGGTATGTACTTCCTTAAGAGGAATACATGAATGACATCATGTACTTTCGACATGGTAGGTGGAAGTTCCAGTCGATAGGCCACATCTCCAACTTGATCAAGGATCTTAAAGGGTCCTATATACCTAGGACTTAGCTTTACTTTCTTCCAAAACCTCATTACCTTCTTCCATAGAGATATGCATATAAATACCAGGTCTCCAACTTTGAACTCAAGGTCTCATCGACAGTTATCTCCATAAATCTTATGTCGAATTTTGGCTGCGTTGATATATTGTTTAATGGTTTTCACCTTATCCCCCATTCCATCGACCATTTCACATCCTAGAATCTTACGCTCACCAACTTCATCCCAACAATCTTTTGCTTTGCAACTTTTCCCATAAAAGAATTCATATAGTGCCATTCGGATGATCGAGTGGATACTGTTGTTGTTGTAGAATTCAACAAGTGTAAGATGTAGGTCCCATCCCCATTTTAATTTCTATAGAACATGCTCTCAGCATGTCTTCCAGTTTCTGAATAGTCCGCTTTGATAGGCCATCATTTTTAGGATGATAGGTCTTACTAATGTTCAGTTCAGTGCTTAGATCATTTTGGAGGATTTTCCATAACTGTGAGGTGAATCTCAGATCACGATCAGATACAATTTATATTGGTACTCCATGAAGCCTTACCACTTCATTGATGTAACTCCCTGGTAGTTGATCTAATGAGAAGTCCTCTCGAATCATGGTGATGTGAACTGTATTTGTAAGATGATCCACAATGACCCATATAGAACTGTTTCCTCTGGATGTCCTTGGAAGTCCACTGAAAATGTCCATGGTAATGTTCTCCCACTTCCATGATGGTATGGGTAGTGGTTGCATCATCCCCTTAGAATTTTTACACTCTTCCTTCACTTGTTGACATACAAGGAACTTTGATGTATATTTGGAAATATCTCTTTTTCATATTATCCCTCCAAAAGTTTTCTCATAGATCTAGAAACATCTTTGTGCTACCAGGGTGTATAGAGAAATTATAACTATGTGAATCATCCAATAGTTCCTTCTTTATCTCAGGAATAGCGGGAACACAGAGACTCTTCTGGAATTTGAAAATGAAACCTTTATATACAACGTCAGTCAACTACCCATCATCTAAAACTTTAATTTTATTTTGAAACTCTTCATCATGAGCCTGAGAACATTTTATTATTTCTAGTAAAGAAGGTTTGGCATCCATTTGATAAACTAGTGATGTGTTTACTTCCTTAATAATTTCCATATCCATCTTTACTAGCTCCGTGAACAAAGGATCCCTTTCAACTCTCATCTTTTTCAGAACTCCATGATCCTTTCTGCTCAAAGCATCTGCTACCTTATTTTCCTTCCCCGGGTGGTAGTGTATTGTGAAATCATAATCTTTGAGTAGCACAATACATCTCCTTTTTCTCATGTTGGGTTTTTTATGTGAAAATATATTTCTCAAACTCTTATGATCTGTATATATCTCACATTTTTCTCCATAGAGGTAATGTCTCCAAATCTTTAGAGAAATGATTACAACTGCTAACTCAAGATCATGAGTTGGATAGTTTTCCCATGAATTTTTAGTTTCCATGATTTATAGGCAATCACTCGATCATTCTATATAAGGAAAAATCCAAGTCCTTTCTTTGATGCATCGCTATAGATAACAACCCCATCATTCCTTGATGGTAGGGTTAGGATCAGAGCGTTCACTAACATCCTATTCAATTCATCAAAAAAGTATTCACATCCCTTTGTCCATATGAACTTAACCCCTTTTCTTCTGTGCTTGGTCATTGGGTTTTCTAAATGAGTAATGTTTTGAATGAAATGCTGATAATAACCTGCTAAACCAAGAAAATACATACCTCAGTTACATTTGTTGGAGTATACCATTCTTCAACAGCCTTTTCCTTCTCAAGATCTACTGATATTCCATCCATAGAGACAATGTGGCCCCAAAAGGCAACTAATTGGTTCCAGAAATCACACGTTCTAAACTTCCCATATAATTTATTTCATCTAATTGTCTTCAGAATAGTGTGCAAGTGATTTTCATGATCTTCATGTCTTTTAGATTATACCATGAAATCATTAATAAACAACACTACAATGTAATCAAGAAAATCCTTGAAAAATCTATTCATTAGATCCATGAAGCCAGATGGTGCATTAGATAGACCAAATGGCATTAATGTAAACTCATAATGCTCGTACATGGTTCGAAATGTTGTTTTTGGAATGTATTCCTTCCTCATAAGAAACTAATAATATCCAGATCGAAGATCAATCATAGAAAAATATTGGGCTCCATGAATTTGACCAAATAAATCATCAATTCATGGTAGAGGATACTTATTCTATATTGTAATAGTGTTGATTTATCTTTAATTAATGCTAGCCTCACAGATCCATCTTTCTTCTTTACAAAGAGGCTTGGGGCTCCACATGGAGAAACTCTTGATCAAATATATAATTAATCACTCAATTCATCTAGTTGATTCATTAGATCCATTAACTCCACAGTGCCCATTCTCTAAGGGGTCATTGACATAGGCCTTGAACCAGGAATTAAGTTAATGGAAAACTCAATTTCCCACTCTAGAGGATGTCCAGGTAAATCCTCTAGAAAGACATTGACATATTCTTTTACAATAGGTACATCCCCTATCTGTAAATTCTTCTCCTCACCCATATTTATTTCGTTCCATTCCTCCCCAATAATTGAATTCAGTAGAGCTATTGGGGGTGGATCTAGATGAGAATCACATTGTGAGGTTTCTACTCTAATAATAAGGGATTCTACACCATTCTCAAAAATTATAACTTGCTTCTTATTTCAATATATCATCACATACTAATTTGATAGCCAATCCATACAGAGAATTATATCATAGAAATCCATTTATATGATGAAAATGTTAGAATCTAAAGCATGTTTATGTGTCATAATGGGGACTAATCGACAAACCTTTGTTGCAATGATACATCCACTATGAGTTTTAACTGATAAGTCCTTGCTTAATTCAAATAGGACATATCTAAATTTTCTTTGAAAATTTGGAAGATATAAATGAATGCGAAGATCCAGAATAAAATAATGTATTGGCTAAGTTAGATGAATCAATCAATGTACCTACCACCACTTTGTTAGGAACTTCAACCTCCACAGTTGTAACCACATAAGCTTGGCCTATCTCCCTTGGACATATTGGGGGAACATTTCCCTTACTCTTTGGAAATTCATGTGAATAATGTCCCACCTCCCTGCAATTATAGCACATAACATTGGCAGATTCTTTCTTCCCCTTACAATCCCGAGATAGGTGGCCTTTTTCTCTGCACCTATAACATACTCCCATTCCCTTTAGAAAAGTGTCTGGGTGAGCATTTGAACTCAACCTTTTGTATGTTTTCTTTCCCCAGGTCAGGAAGAAGGTTATTAAGTAAGATATGCCAAAAGGGACTATAGATATGATAAAATAAATGGGAGACAATGTAGACACTTTATGAACCAGTTGTTTATGTTTCCCAGTTTCTAAAGACACTATACCTATACGGTCCTTTCGTGGTTTTGTTATATGTTGTAATAAGTATGCTTCAATTTTGAAGTATTAACAATTTATGTAAAGTATGGGTCGTTATAAAAACCAACACCAAAAAAATCCTCTCAATACGTATTAATGGGAGAACATGTAAGGGAACATTATTGAGATATTTCCAAATTCCATTATCAATGTGGTCCATTTAAATTTCTGAAACCTATTTTCCACAATTCATAAATTTTTTACATTCCTCAATTATATCATTAAATTGATGTTATATTTATTGAGTCAAATTCCTGAATTATATTTTTTTAATGATATAAAAAAATGTTTTTAAAATTTAATTTATTCTCCAATATTTCCATTTTATCTATAAGCTAAATTAGATATCGGTGAATTGTTTTTCTAAAAATACCATAGTTAAAAAAATTAAGTTTTAATTTTAAAAATTATAACTGGTTTAAAAATATTATCTTTTTAACATGGAATATTTTTCAAACACCATGATGGGATCCAAGGAAACTCTATTAACTATTCACCTTTATTTAATGGTTCAAAAAACGCATATTAGAAAACACATATGTCCAATTCTCTTGGTAATATAATAAAAACAATTTGGAATACTAGTATGCAAGGATTAATATCTTATAAAGAATTTTAATATAATTTTAATTCTTATATAATTGATAATTTTGTACAAAATAACAATTATTTTAATTCCTTCTAGTATGGGTTGGATCATAATGTGTTTAATCAAATTATAAATTGGAAAACTTCTTCTGAAATCTAGAAATTTCAATATTTAATTCAATAATGAATTAATAAATTTCATGATACTGGAAATTATAAATACAAGAAACAGTTAGAAATCATTAGTATGAATAGAATGGAATCTATTTCTGATATTTTTACAATATTCACTAATATTTTCAATGGTTAAAAGTCTATTGGTGGTGATTTATCTATAGAAACATTAGTAAAAATGAATGTTTTTTTCTTCACAAGAAATTAGGCATCCAATGTGACAGAGATATAAGAAATGAATGATATAAAGAAACTAGTAATAGAGGAGATATTAATATCTCTCAAGACCTATTAGATCATATGGTAGAAACAAGATAATATAGAATCCAATGAAGTTATGAAAAAAAATATTTATTTCAAAGATATTAATGACGACTTATATAGTGACGATGAAATGGCTCATTGAACAAAGAATATGAACATATTCTCCAAATGAAATATATCATACCAACATTAACAAAGAGGGTATGATAAAATTGAACATGAGGTGATGTTTTTTTAATGGAAAAGAGACATATATGGAAAGATATTCCCTTGACTAAAAAGAATAACAAGTTGAAGAAGAATAAAAAGAGGAAAACCTTCATCATTGCAACCTAGAGTTCAATTGATGAATCTTTTCATTTGAATTATTGAAAAAATGATCCAAGTGGATTATGAGTCAATAATAAGTGAGTAATAACTTATTGTAAAACTCTTCCTCCTCATCTTTAAAAACTTAATCCTCTTAATCAAATTCATTTCCATTTAATAGACTATGTTATAATGACAAAAAAATCTTTGATAAATTCGAATAAGGTTTTTGAAAAATAACACCAATGTACTAGGATAATAAAAATAATTTTAATCAATAACCAAAACAAAATCAACAAGTACCTATCAAAATATATAAATTATCATCGAAATTATATTATCAATCAAATGTGCATAAATTATAATTCACTATTATTGGTCTAAAACAATATCTCATTAAATTTAACTAATCTGAACAAAACATAAATAAAATATTAGGTTAATAATAACCCAAAAAAATCGATATGATTATTTTATAAATAATTATAGCCCTTCAAAAAATATGACTATTGTGAATTTCATTTTACAAAAAAATGTTTGGTAATTATTTTCATAAAACTAGAAATTTTGTTCCATAATACAATTGAAAAAACAAATAATATGGTCGACCAAATAATATACATTTTTCATCTCCTATCTCATTTCATAAACTATTTTCAAAACATAGTTTGATCCAAAATATCCCTTACATAACATATGTGGACCAAAATATTGTTTACTCATTGGTTGTTTAACACAAAATTTTCTAATAATTGGTTAATTTTATGACAATGATTTTAAAATTTATTTCAAAAATATTTTTTGAAAAGTTTTTAATATCGAAGGAAAACATTTAGTTACAAATTTATATTTTCAAAAAGTTTATATTTTCAAATTAAAGTATTTTTCTTCTAAAAATATTAAATGTTTTAGAATTCAAGATATTGTGTCTTGGATTTGGAATTGATGTCTTTGACATTTTGGAAAATGAACTCACTATTCCCAATCAATATCAACTAGGGATAGATTTTAGAAAATAGAATATGAAAGGTAATGTTATTTGTGATACTTTAAAACATTTTAAGAAGCATTAAACATTTATCAAACCTAAAAAAGAATTATCGACCGAAAAATAACATTAGCTTTTTCATATTGATAATTTTGGTCAAACATGTGTTGAATGTATCAGTGGAAAATCAAGATACATTGATATTGTTGATGATCGTACACAATTAAATTTTGCCTATTTTTTGGCAACAAATATTATTCATGAAAGGTCAACATTAGATTCAACATAATGGTAAAAAATTTAAAAAGGTTAAAAAATTCCTTTCTATTTAAAGAGATCCTATGGTTCATTTTGATAAAAAAAATGGTTTGATGAACTTTTTGATTTTCACATTAGTAGATATTCATTTTATACTCCTAGAAACCCAAACAAAATGGGGAATTCAAACAAAATAATCAAACTCTTAAATAAATTCCAAGATCTCACTGGGAAAATTTTTAATTAACATAATAAATTTGGCCTAGGTAGGTGAATACCACTTTTTTATCATAAAAAATGTTATCGAATGGTGAATTCTCAAATATAACCCTTATAAACCATGGAAAAAAATATTCCAAAAGTTTTATATTTAAAAGTGTTTATATGTAAATGAAATATTCATAACAATGAAAGCCTAGGGATGTTTTATCCAGAATTTCTTGAAATAATATTTTCTAGCCACTCAAACTCAAATAAATCATAGATTTTCTTTATTATAAGAACCAAAACAATTAAAGAATACATTAACATCAAATTTTATAAAAAACTTCATAAACCTTCATTCAATTTCAATGAATTTTATAACCATCAACTATTGAATTTAGTTAATCCACATTTTCTTAAAGACCAAATCATTGAAATTTCATCTATTACTTTACCTAAAACCATAAAAAATCGAACGATATTACCCTGGAATATATTATATATTATTTTGAGGATAGTATTAATACTATAATATCTATAATAAATGAATATGAGAATCATATTTAACTTTTTTAGAACAAAAACACCATGATGATTCTCTTAATGATGAAAATTGGTATTTTTATACCGAAATATATAAATAAATTCTAATTGAATAATGTTTATAATCCTTTTAAAATAACTAAGGAGAATCATGTTATAGATACAAAAAAATATCTACAAATAAATTACCTAAACAAAGAAGGCATAACACATAAAAAAGATATACTCCTAACTAATGGATATAATATATAAGAAGTAATGGAGTATAGATAAACCGTTCTACCCATTTCTTTGATGGAATGAATATAAATCGGCTTTATATTATCTATAGATGTCAATTTTAATATTTCATAAATTGAAATTAAAATTAATTTTCTGAATTTGTTTATGTGTGAAAATTATTTTGTTGAAAAACCACATGGTTTTGAAAATATGAAATTTTCCAAACACTATTATCTAGTTAACAAAAGATTAATATGGTTTAAAATAATCCCCTCAAAATTGGTATGAGAGGTTTACAAGTTTTTCATTATCAGATGGTTTAAAAATTTGAAAATCATATTCTACACTATTTATAAAAAATATTTCAAATGATATGTAAATAATTCAAATTTAAATCGACGACGTAATTATTTCATCACCAAATTAATCTCCTTATAAAGAAATTTAAAATCTTTGGTGAAGAGAATTTGAAATGATATTTTTGTGTTAGTTAAAATTATTTCATGGTTTTAAAATACTGAAAAACGAGGATGATGCTTTTCACATATGAATGAAGATCAAAAATGAACTACAAAATCATTTTGAAATGGTTCATGCTATGAAAATTATCAAAAATATGACTCTTTATTGTAAACTAGCATTGGATGAAGCTAGTAATAATTTTAAAACATGATTTGTAGATGTATGATATAGATTATACATATCCTTAATACAACCTAGAAATAATTTTTGTTAAGTGTCAATATTTTTTCTCATTTTCAATCCAATATATAATACCTTCATTTAAAAAAAATATATTTTTTCCATGTTCTAAAAAAATGGTTTATTTTATACTGAAGGAAACTCTTTTAGAAATTCATGTTTTTAGGCTAATTTTACAATATTTCAACTAGATAATAAAATTAATAGTGGTACTTATAACTATTTGGGACATTTTGTAATCTCTTGGAGTAATAAGAATCAAAATATATTGTCTTGTTTTTTAGATGAATCAGAATATTTATACATGGGTGTTGTTTCACACAAAATTATATGGATGAAAAAATATCTATTATATTTTTGGATAACATTTATTAATGTTCCTATTATATGTGTATTAATTTTTCCATGAACACCTCTATAAACCTTCTCTACATGAATACACTAAGAACATTGATTTTCTACATCACCTTATGATAGAGCTGTTTCAAAAAAGAGATATCCTATTAAAATATATTAGCATGGATCTTTAATTATATAATTTCTTCATGAAAGCAGTTGATTTAGATTATTTTGATTTTATTAAAGGTGTGTTAGGAATTGAATGCTTATAATTCCTTATCCATTGTATTTTTTGTTTTTATTTTTGAAAATCATGATTGTTTTTATATTATTTTCTAGTTTTTTTTAAAATAACTTTTTCAGGTTTTAAAATTCATGTTTTCATGATAACCATGATTTTATTGTACTTTTTTTAACTTCTATATATCTAAACCATTTACGTTTTTATGAAATGACCCCTCCTACTAAATATTTTACAATTAAGAGATATTGATGATGACCCCCATGAAATGTAATCAGTTGAGATAAGGATGGTGACCAGCACTGAGGGTACAGAAATCTCATAATAATGGAGGTATTAACCTATATAAATGTAACAACATTAGGAGATGGGATATGAATTTACCAAAAAAATACAATATAATATATAAATATAATCCAAAATCTATCCCACAGTGAATGAATAATGTATTACTGATAAATATAAAATTCTGCAAAGTAAATACAAAAAAAAGATTTCTATGAGAAAAACTCAATAACATCACCAACCAAGCTAGTAATGCCGAGCTCAGTCCTCAAAACACACTTTTAATCCTAAAAAATAGTTTATATAGATAAGGTGAGAATAAGAGGTATACTCAGCATGTTAATAACCAAGGATACAAGTTCACATGTAAATATTTTATGCTAATTATCTACTGAACAAATAATAGAACCAAAAATGCCTATATAGGTCTCAAACCAAATCCATCCTACCCAGGGCTCCCTTACCTAATATTGAATATATTTTAACGATTTAAATCAATATAATAAAAAATAAAGGTGGCCCACTATTTTATCCCCACTTATTTACTACTCACACACACCTACATAGAACATCGTATACCACTATCCCTTCCACACATTTTGCATCACATCTTGGACAAAGACACTTGTTTCTCACATAAAATCCCAACTAGATCTACAATATTCGGGTTTTATAAACAAGAAGGACATAAAATATGTTCCCTCCTACTAACATACTTGACACCACCACATATCACATCACATCACATCATGCATCTCATTTAGAAATATAGTAAAAACATCACATTCCACCAGTAGAAACCTAAGACATTATATTACTACTGAATTAAGAGCCGGGGAGAGGGTGTAGCCAACCATCTATATCACTACCATCAAAGATATTGTATAAAACACCTAGAAATCAGAACCTATGATTATTTTTATGGTTATAAAACTCATGTGTGGAGTGTATAAAATAATATAAATTTACTTGGAATATAGATATCACAAAATATCCAACCTATGGGTTTACATCAACCACACTAGAACACACCACATCACCACCACATACCACACATCTACCATCTCAACTACTTTCACCACTATATGAAGCACAACACAACTACCACACAAGACAAACAATATTTTATGATTTTTGTTACAAGCGTTTTCAGATTTGTTCGTCATCCGTTCCATTTGACATTAAAATATTCATTCATTTATTTAGTATAGCTATAAAATTACAACACATTTGTTTCATGTCTATCTCTTTTATCAACCAACATATTATGTTTCTTTTATCATCATAGTTCATCACATGGATAACAAAGAACCTATCTCAACCATGCTACACTACAACTATTCCAACTCACACAACCAACACTACCACACCTCACATCCACTATTGTAATTGTGTTACACAACTCAAACTATCTCACCTCACAACTGACATATAATTTTATCACCACATACCAAAACAATACCACTAGGCCAAAACCACTCTGTCATAACCACTATTCCACATCAACAGAGCCACAACCATTGAACCCTACACCCTATGCCCAAAACATTGTTCCACAACCACTTTTGTACAACCACTCTGCAACAACAACTGCAATGCAAATAATATTCCACAGACCAATCAGACCACATCACACAACTACCAATCTCTCATCCTTGCCAAACAACAACCAAAACACTTCCCAATATACTACACAACTCATCTAGTTACTGACATAACTACACAGCATCCCAAACCATATAGGGAAAACAAAAGAAGTACAAAGACAAAATAGCAACACTAACCAACCTCCACATTTATTTATGGTATTTTACCACTTTAATTGTTTAATTAGAATTGGAATTATAACTAAAATATATATTTTTTGGAATCCACATATTATATAAATATACATTCATTAAAATTTTATTCTATGTTTGATCACATGACATTATAGAAAGGGTCATCCCAGCATAACAACTATAGTGAAAACAGGGCTCCCAACAAACATTTTTTTAGAATGTGAAACATACAATCATAATAACATAAAAAATATTTATCAAATCAGTAAAATATTAGGTAACTCCCTATTCCCATTAATTATACTAAACTATTTAATAATCTAATTATGCCAACCCTTAATATCCTCCCAAATGTAAAAAAAGAATTTTGATCTCACAAATAACACAAAAAATGTCTAGAACAAGGATTCCCTACCTCAAGGAAGACTTTTTATCTTGCTACAAACCATAGGGTAAAGAATAAATAGAAAAAAATATACCACCTCACTAGGAAATTGTTGTTTAAATTAATTTCACCAATGTGTTGTAAAAAAAGAAACCCATACACACCACAAAAAAAACCACCCCACCCATGTGGATCTCCAAATAAAAACAAAAGGAACCCCATGGGGAAGAGAGAGAACATACCATAGGTTTCCAATTGTAATCCACTAGAACCCAAGGGTCAATGAAATGGATACGTGGGCTAGATGATCTCCTAAGTGATTTTAGGGGTTATCTAAAATGTGATAGAGAGTTATGGAGACATTATAAGAAATAAACTAAATGGAATATAAAATAACCTAGATCCTGATAGTTTCATATCATGAATCCCATTGAAGAAAAAATTTCAAAATTTCTATTTCAACCAAATTTCATGTTTCCGAGACCATTAATTAATTCCACATCATGTACTACATGCACGATGAGAATATATTTCATGGTTTTCCCTTATCCCACACATAGGCCAAGAAACCAGCTGGATACACATCATGAACCACTAATTCATGTTTGGTAAACCATTCATCATAGGAATATCCTAAAACAACACTCATTCACCGTTAACCACTAAGACACCTCCCCAAACCTACTCTAAAACACCTCCAACACCCAAAATCATAAAAATAATGGATTGGGAAGGCATGGATCATTACATTAAATAACTTCCAAATCAATCTGACCCTTGAATGTCAAATTAGAATCCAAAAACTAAAGGGTTCTTAACAATCACTGCACAGTTAACCTCTCAAGAATGTCATTACCACTCAAAGATGAAAATATTGGAACATTCCATCGAAAAAATCAAAAAAATGAACTACACAAACTAATCATCACCTCTCGCTAGGCACAACAATATGTCATTTGGTACTAACCATAGTCACCAAATTTCAACATAACAATACCAACCGCCACAAAAATGAAAAAACCACAAACACAACCAACACTCAACACTACATGGAGCAAATAAATCAAGGAATTTCATCTTCCATTTTATGATATTATCCAGTTTATGCAGCACCAACCCACCCGACAAGGTTTAATTATATCAAACTATAATGAATCTAAATTAGGATTCAGTTCCTCCTCTTTCTATATGATGAAAATTGTTTCACACATCAGACGTCCAGGAAACAACACTCGTCATAAAATAACAAGATCCATGAACCATGTCATCAGAAAAATAAATCAAACCTAAACTCAAAAATACATTGAGTACATGGCATTAATCTGCATATCTCACTTCAAAGTAGTCTCCTTCAGGCCATTGTGCCTCCAAAACACACGAACCATGGGAATGGTTTTTCCACATTTCCCTATCTCTGGAAAATCTTTGATCTCTATTAGCTTCTCAATGAATGTTTCAACATCCTTAATATCCAATTATCCTCAATCAATAATGGGGGAGTCATTATGAGCATAATGATGAAGATGATACACATGAAACAAGTCGTGGATCCTCTCCAACCATGGTGGAAATTCAAACTTATATTTGAATACACCAATATATCGTAAAACCTCAAAGGACCTAAAAAAAATAGAGAAATAATACTCCACCAACCAAACCACTTCCACCCACACTGAGGGGTGACACTCAAGAACACATTTTCTCCAACCTCAAACTCTATAGGCCTCCGGTAATGATCAGAATAAGACTTATGACGGTCTTGTGTTCCCCCATATACTCACAAACCAACTATATATTCTTTGTCATTCTCTATACCGCGTCCATTCCCAGAACATCTGACTCCTCTTCCTACATCCAATATAATAGTGAATGAAAAAATTTCCCAAAAAAACCTCAAATAGAGTCATACGAATTGATGAGTGATAGATATTTTTTTTTGAAAAAATTACTAATGTTCGATGACATAAAAACGATCCAATAAAGTATATGATGCTTTCTTGCCACATATCTTCCTATATCGGGATAGTCTTCTCCATCTACCCATCATTCTAATGGTGCATATTAATGAAAAGGTGAAAATTTGAGAGAAAATAATACTAAAATAACATTAAAATGAATGTTAAAATGAGGATTCAGATCAGAGATGATGTCCCTTAGTACCCCATTAACCCGGAATAAATCATTAACATGCCGCCTTGCCAAAAACATCCAGGACACTTGACTCACAGATCAATATGATTTGAGTCGATTTCAATAGTCTTCCTTCTATATCCCAAAAAACATCAGAACCACCCTAACATAGGGTAACCCAATTATGAAATCCATAGTGATATCCTCCCAATCCAACCGAGGGAAATATAGGGTCTAAAAAAACATCTTGGATCATGGTGCTCTTCATTCACCTGTTGAAAAAAAAGAAATTTTTCAACAAAATCTACTACTGATTGAATCATCCCCAGCCACCAATGTTGTCGCCCAAAACCATGATACATCATTTTCACACCATGATGTATCATTAATGGTGATCTATGAAACTCATGAAAAACACCCTCTCATATTGTTTGTAGGTCCAACAACCTCCCTTGGAACTTACCCATTTCTGCTCATCCTATATCCATCCTACAGGACTGTCCCCATGGCCAACAGTATCATGCATAACCTATTCCTCTATATCTCCCCATATAGGCTCATCCATATTCTACATCAAACATGACTCCATGTTTATCAAATGTAAATAACCATGTCTATTGGTCTTCTTATTTCCATCATGCAACAACTTAGGCTCCTTCATTTCTTTCCAAAAATCTACAGATATCTAAACCCCAAAATCATAGATATTCTGACTCAACTCGTCAAAAACTACATTTAACTTCCTTGGGGATTAAGTGCTCTCAATATAATAATACTAAATATACTATATCCTCAACAGATAGAGTATATCCATATCTTTTTGAGAGGAAACATATCTCAGAGCATTATGGTCTGTGAAAACCACAAAATAATCATAAATGAGATAATTCTAAAAAAATTTTAGAGCTAACATAACCCATACCGACTCCAGTTCATGTGTATAATAGTTACACTCATGGGAATATAACTTCATAGACCCATCAGATATCACCTATCTCTACTACATCAACATGCATCCAAAATCCAGCCAGGGTGCATCATTGAAAAACCTCAAACAACATACCATTCGTAGGTAATTGAATCCCTTGAGAACTAACAAACTTCTCTATGAGGTAACCATACACTTTCTAGCACTAATCTATACAAAAACAATCCTTGTACTTATTGGTCTATGTTGGTAGTAGGGCATTAACTAAAGATAAATTACATGAAAACATTCGATATCACCACATGAGACCTAGAAAAATGCATTCCTATACAACATTATTGGTCCATTCCCATGAAAAAAGTTACTTAGTGCTTGATGGGTCCAATTATAAACACTTATGAAACACCACATATTCAATGAAATGTTCCTCTCACATCCTGATCCAATACATAGAAAACGTCCCATAAATCTAGAGGTGTCGTAGTACCTTCAAAAATCATAAATTCTCAACATGGTAATACTCTAAAATTGAGAATATCAAGATAGAATAAATGAATAAAAAAGAGTGTTGGTCCATGATATCCAAGAACATGGGGTTCAAAATCCCAGTGAACACAACTGGTTTGTTCATAACATCAAAAAACATGACTGTAAACATGTAGTTACCTTACTATAATTTAAAGGAAGTCTTTAGGATAACCTCATTATTAACTCTCAATAGATGATATCCGTAGTGCATATCGATTTTCAGAACCAACTAGATCCTATCGACTGGTTGAATAGAACATCAATCCTCAGAAGAGGGTAATAGTTCTTGACCATCCCCTAATTTAGCATCTTTTAGTCTATAAAAAAACTACATAATACCAGCCTCCATCTTAGAGAATGACACTAGATCACCCCACAGTGACACACTAGTTCATATGAAAACCTTCAACATCAGATCATTCTCCTACAACCTCAATTTATACAACTCCATGGGATCCATCAATATTGAAGACGTTCGTTGTTTTAACTCTATCTTGGACATAATATCATTCCAAGGGGGTCATGTGATAAAATTCTCTAGGAAAAAATTTAGGGACTCCTCTAAAAATATAATAACACACAAATCCAAAGAATATATTAACATCCCTTACAACTATAGAAAATGAGGTGTTACTTTCCTATCACCCAACCTATAACCTTGCCCTCCATCAAACGCCACTCATTGGACCACCAATTAGAAAAATTAAACTCTTTTCATAAAGAAGTAAATGAATTCCCACATGAAATACATGAAAAGGATAATATCATATGAATATATCCATAGTAAGAAGAATCCCCAGACTAATTTCTACTCCCCCATCACTATTATACATCCATTTCACACAGCAAAAAAAAAACTACTGACCGAAAATCAGTGTAGAAATCACAAGGGGAAATATATACCTCTCCACATCAATCCCAATATATGGACCAAGGAAAAAGAAAAAAGAATTTTTAGGCTCCTAAATGAAACCAATCATGCCGAGAACCATACTCTATTTTTTATGATGATTTTGATGCTAAAAAATACCCTTGTTTGTTATTCTAATGATTTTATCATAAGTATATTTCAGGAATTTAATGTTCATTATTTCTATATTATAGAATAAAATTAAATATTTTTATCCACATGGAATATTTGAAAAAGTGTTTGGAAATATTTTCAGTGTATTAGCGTGTTTTGGAAACACTGTTCTTGCATTACATGTTCATAAATCAGTTTAGCATGTTCTGGAAACACTATTCCTAATCTACATGTTCATAAATCACTTTAGTGTGTTATAAAAAACCTATTCATTCCCTACAACGAGGAGTGTACTTTATGGGTGGAATTCTTCGTATACTTTACGGGATATTCGAAAAGTATTGTTAAGAAACCATATGTTATCGACAAAAGTATGGTTAAGAAACCATACTTTATCATCAAAAGTATAAAAGAAGAACCATACGTTAGTATGAAAAAAATATGTTTGTTTGTCAAAAATTTGGTTCATCAACATTACTTTTGTAAACAACCTAACCTTGTATCAAAAAATATGTATCATGTACCTTACATTTAAAAGCTAATAAACGTATGGATTATATACCATTGTTTTGAGAGATGAAGAGAAATTTTTGGATGATCAACAATACATTTGAAGAATGGATGATAAACCTTACATGGTGAACCTTACGTTCAGTTAAAGAATTCCATGAAGTTCAACCCTATGTTTTGTAATGCATATTTCAAATACAAATTTATCAAGGAACAATTTATGTGGATTATCAGGATTATTTCAAGTCAGATTAAACGCTTGATTGTAAAACACATCCTCGACTGGTTCAATGAAGTTTATATGTGATTCAAAGGATAGATTTAAGAGGAGATTTTCATGCTGAATATTCAAGGGAGTTACGAATGACCTATTATTCAATAATTTGAATATCGCGATTCTAAAAGTAACATATATGGATCTAAATTTGAATGGAAAACGTTTTTTATTCTATATATCTGTGATATTTTTTATTACATAATAATAGGCGAATCATCGAAAAGAATATTAGGATAAAAAGATCAATATTTTTTTACTACTATAGTTTACAGAGATATATGAGTCACACAGATCTACTGCTACCAAGATCTATCAAACTCTATATTTTTGAAGAAGAAGAAGAAGAAGAAACACGTTGAAGATTCACTAATTCTACATCAATTATCTATTGTGAATCTACTATTGTTGAAGTTGCTAAATTCATTTCAAGATCTAATGCACTGGATCAAGTCAAAAGTACATCAACCTGAAGATCATTATTTCAAAATATAGCTTTCTAGCGATTGTTAGTTGCGTGTTGTTGAAACTTTGAAGAACAACTAGAATTTATTTTGAATAATTATTGTATTTTGAGTAATCGGATTCTCATACTTAATTGTGTATTATGTTCTATGTATGAACCAGAACGCTCGATTTTAGCTTTAACTGGTAATTGTGTCATCTGCCTACACACAATTGCGGACGATCTATTGATAATAGGACCAAATACTGAAAATCACTATGATCGTGAAGTAGAGAATTGGTGGAGATGTCTAGGGGCATTTTGCTCCACAAACCACTATACATCCTTGTATTCTTTTAATGTTTATTTTCCACACCATAAAAAACCTTCTAAAGATAAAAGGACAGACTCAACCATCTTCACAATTCATGAAGAATTCGTAAAAGACACAATTCACCCCCACCCTCTTCTACATATTTGGTATAACCCGATACAAAAATTGGTTTTCGAGGTTGATATTTTGTTAAATATATAACAAGATGAATGTTTTTGGATTATAAAAAGCACAATGGATGATATATGAGAGGGTATATCAATGGTTCACACTCCCAACTTCAACAGTAAAAATAATCGATGCTAGAAATCAAGGATGGCTATTTGCATAATGAAAATTGGATACAGAGTCTACTAGGAAATTCTAACGCCCTATTTTATTCCATAGAAACTTGAAATTTGGAGTGTTGATATAGAAGCAGGGTACAACAAAAAATCGAAAGCTATGAATGATATCCTCCATGGTCTTGGACCAGATGAATTCATCGGAGTATCTAAGTGCCCGAAGGCTTATGAAATGTGGTAGACAATTGCAGTTTCCTATGAAGGACTAAAAAATGTGAGAAAGATGAGGTTTTCCACTACTAAATTGAAATTTGGAACATTTAGAATGTTTGTATGAGAATGCATCACCCAGATGAATGGAAGGATTAAATAAAATGTTAATAATTTCACATATTTGGGTGATCCTGTCAAATATGTTGATCATGCCCTGAATGTTCTAAAATTATTACCACTTAAGTGTTACATAATTTCATAAAAAATTATAAAATCCTCACCAGTCAATGATCTTACAATGAGAGAGTTAATTGGAACCATTATGATTTATGATGCTAATATGGAAGATGTAGTAAATGAGCATAATGTTTTAATAAAAAGTGAAAATATTGCTTTGAAGGTAAATCTCAAAAGAAAAGAATAATGATGAATAATGAAATAAAAGTGAAATAATATTGTTTTGATTCATCTAATTCAGATGTGGAAATGGCTAAGCTATCCAGAATGTTCAATAAATTCTATTGAAATTAAAATAGATTCAGAAAATCCCTCAAAAAGTATGACCAAGAACCAAGGGAAGTCAAATTCTATGTGTAACACCCTAGGTAAATAAAGAATATGACATTTTAATATTTATCCATATTTGTGAATAAAATATTAATATGACTTTAAAGGGGACTCTATGCTCGATAGCGTACCCAACACACAATAATGAGTTTCTTGGGAATCTTACGTTGCACTCTAATAATAAAATAATATTATTTTAAATGGTAGTTAATATGTAGCCATTTTTTTGGAGGGAATGGATATAAATAACTAAAATATGATTATATATGTTTTTTTAAATGTGTTTACATTTATCCAATAAAACATAAAGGCTTAAAATACAGAAAGAATTCAATTTTAGGCGTATATGACCTAGTTTTCACTAAAGGTTCACTTATCGCCTTTTGATGGCGAACTGTCATTAAATATAGTTTTGTTCACTCTTATAAATTCTATTGGACCAAATAAAACCCTTCTTAAGAATTGGGACATCAAAATTTACTTTGTGTAAATTTTTGGTATCTTTCTGATAAAGTTCATTTTTTTAATGAATAGTGTAAAATGTTGTATTTTAATTCAAAACCTATTTTTAATCTAATTTATTTATATGATTAGATTATATTTTGAATTGGTTTTAAAGGGAAATTAGAATATATTTTTACCATTAAATCCAATAGTGGTTGTTGGAATTAATTTCACTTTGAAATTAGACTTAAAATAGTGTCAATCTTTTGATACGTATTGTTTCATAAAAACACGCTATTTGCTCTGACATCGGCAATTAATTATTAAATTAATTAATGTGACTTATATGTTTTGAATTTTGTAAAATATACTTCATTTCTGAATTCAGAATATCAAATATATCTTAGGGTGAATTTTTGAGATTTTTCTGAAAAACTTCAATTTTTGATGAATAGTGAAACCACTAAGTGGTACTTATAAAAACTGATTTTTCCGTTTAAATGAAATTTTTCCATATTTGTGTTTTTAATTTCAAAAATCCTACATACATGGTTGTAATTATGAAGTAAAATGTGGTTCAATGGGATAAAAATAATTTTTTGGTGAATAGTAACTTATTAAGTTTTTAATCGCGATTAGAGGTAATTAGTGTAGTTTATAGTAAGAATAATGTTTTAATAAAATTAAATGACCTAGAAACATGTACTACCCTCATTGGATGTGTCATGGCCGACCAATACAATCCATGGGTCAACTTGGGGACCCCATGGAGCCACTTTGGTTGGGAAATGACATAAATATCTTTTTATTTAATGTTAAAGTAAAAATGACACAAACATGAGATGTTTTACTTAAACAATTTTTACATGTGGTTATACAAGTCATATTTTTGACTATAAATAGTCATTGGAAATCTAAAAGGATTTCCTACATCATATTATTTGTTTTATAATTTTTAGACATTAAATAAAATAATTATATATGACATCATGATGATGCAGCGATGACCTCATTATTTAACGATTTAAATAAAATGGAAAGATAATGTAATATCTATGACCTACAAATATCCAAACCCTATTGGATGAGTGGATTTAGCACCCTTATCACCTTATCCTCTAAATACATCAATGTGGTACCTTTAAAATACGAAACTCTTTTGAAACTAAAGTAACATTTTGTAACTTTACAAGAGTGTGCCTCCTCTCCTCTTATAAAATGCCCCCACCTCTACCTCCTTACCCACACCCCCAAAGCCTTTTTCCTCGGCCAACCCCTGACCATTTTGTCTCTACACTTCCCTATATTACTCCTTGAAGCCTCACTTTGGGCAGAAGTCTTCCCAAGTAAGCATTTGAGCTCAAACCAAAGAGAGTTACCCGATTTTAAGGTAATGTCTTCACTTGTGTCCTTTTGTTTTAGTTTGCTTCTCCAACCCCCTAAACTCTTTTTATTCATTTATTTTGTAACAAATACAGTATATTAAATATACTAGGATGTTGTTATAAGAAGTATTCAAGCTACACTTACACACAACTACATCTAATGGTTAAATAACATACAATTTCCATGGATGGTGAATTTCTGCCTCCCGAAACGATGATTGTTCAACATTCTTCTAACACCTTCAAAGGTGGCCAGTAAGATGACACTATATTTATATATGATATCTAATATGTGTATGTTTTACTTAAGCTTCTGTATTTTTCATTTATGGCATACCTTTATGGTTTCCATTATGGGTAAACGCGATATCTTCATTTAAGGAAGTGCGGACTACCGCCCCCTCAAAGTGATTTGATTCGTTAATACCATATGTGGTACGTATAAAAGACATATATAATGATATTATATATGATTCCATACTGTAATGAAAATACTATTATGTATAATTATGTTTTAATTTCATTAAATATGAAATAGAAATGAAAGTAGCGTTCATGCGTACGTACGGCCTACCGTCTCCATGAACGGTGCTTTTAATTTTTATCTCCAAATTCTAAGGAATAGTATAAAATGAATATATATACTGGATATATATGATAATTAAAACATAAATACTATTCTGGATATGATGTACCTATAACTACATGGAAAATTATTTTCCAACAAGTTCAATTTTTGATTCATGTACCAAACATCGACAAAAACGTCTGATATGAACTCATATTATTAACCAATTATTATAACATTAAAATATGTGATATGAACTGAATAATAATCATTATAGGAGTTCCTTAAGCAATTATAAATTGACCAAAGTTTATTATTCAGGAATATAAAGAAACGAACAAGACAAGTCGGACTTGAGGTAAGAGATCCTACTCCTCTCTTTCTTTTTAAGTACACTCTTTTATGTCATTCCTTATAAGATCATATTTATTGTGATTGGGATGTTATTTTATATTACTCTTACTGTAATTTTTATGTTCATATGATGAGAGACCATATTCTCTCTCATCAATCCATTTTGGAAGTTTTGAGTGGCGCCGTTAGGCTGCCGAATTTTCGTAAGAGATCCAACCTCTCTCTTTCTTTTTAAGTACTCTCCTTTATGTCACTTCTTTTAAGATCCTATTTGTTATGTTGGGGGATGATATTTTGTATTAATCTTTCTATAAACTTTATGTTAATATGATGAGATACCCTACTTGATCTCATCAATCCATTTTTGTATGTTTTATGTGGCGCCGTTAGGCTGCTGAGTTTTCGTAAGGGATTTTTCATCTCACTTTTATTCCCGTGAGATTTATGCTACATTTGCCACAATTTCATTTGAGTGGTGTATGTACTGCCCATTATTTTACTCATTGTGTAATATAATTTCTTTTATGAGTATTTACATCAATGTTGTATTGTCCTTCTTTCACGAGGTGTATGTTTCGAAAGATACCCATATCGGTAAGGGAACCTTTCACCCTCCTCTTTTTAAAAGACTTCTTTTGTTGGGTATTTTAATTTACATATTGTTATGTTGGGATATGTTCTCATATATCCTTATTGATGTAAATTTTATGTCCAAGTGATGAGATACCCTTTTTTTATCTCTCATCAACTCATTTTGATGTGACGCCGTTAGGCTGTCAAGGGAACTTCTTAAACCAATTTCGATTTCTTTGGGATCAACATGTAGTTATTGAATATGTCATCCTTTGAATATGTGTGAATGACCTTTTATTGTTTTACACTTAATATCCACTTATATTGGGTGTATTTATATTTGTCACACATAATTGTGAGATTGATTTATCCTTAATTTAAGGTTACCTTCTTTATAAGGGATTTCATCGCATTTTACATTTCTATTGAGAATTCATTGTTGTTATGCACCAATTCACTCTTATATAACATATATACTGTCCTTTGGAATATTATATCATGAATCCATTTATTCTCATGATATTATAAACTTCTGATTAAATGTTATTCCTAAATTATTGTATTCAAGTGTCTCTAATTTTGGTAAAAACCCTTTAACCAAAATATCGCTTTAAACGTTTTAATTATTTGTTCTTATTAATATCCATATTTTCAAGATGGTTTTAAGGATTTATTTATATGGATATTAATGGTTTAAAATTTTAAAACCTTCAAGGTGGTATGGGACACTTTGATTCAAAAATCTCTTTATTAAATGTTTTAAATGGTTTTGGAAGTGGTTTCTCTTTGAATGGATTCATTATTTCAATATACTAAAATGTTATATTGTGATTGAAATGTGGAAATGTTATGTTTCATTTATGCATGTTTTATGTGATACTTTTATGTTATGGTTCTTGGGCATTGTTATGAAAACGGGTGGTTCCGTGATAAACTAGGGGCGGGTGAGCCCGATATAGCTCTCCAATGCATTGGGTAATGTGAAGGAGTGAAACGTTAAGGTTTATCCGAAGAGATTTAGGGAATATACTGTAATGGGTATTCCAAAACGTCACCAAAGGGTTACTCCCTACGCAAGAATGTTATGAATTCCTCAAGTTACCTTTTATGTCTTATGATTTTTATGATTTATTCATGATTTGATGAGGTATGTTAAAGTGCCTATGTTTTATGGGTAAAGTATGATTTCATTCTTATGTATATATGAACTCATGTTTCCTTTCCATATTTTTTATAACCCTTACTGAGATTTTTATGCTCATCCCAAGTTTTTGAAATGTTTTTCACATGTCAAGGGAAAGGTATGTGATGTGATGATAGTGTCAAGGATGTGTCAAGAAAGAATCCATGTTTTATTTTAAATATGTTTCCGTTGATGGGAAGAATGAATCCTATCTTTTATGTAACCACTTTGTTTAAATGTGGAATGTAATGCAAGTTTTATGATCTAATTCTCTAAAACTCTAAACCTGAAAAGATCCTCAATGTGTAATCTTGTATTAACTCAATATTAAGTAAGGTTTAAGGCTGGGGCCTTATAGTTGGTATCAAAGGTCGGTTTAGATAACTTTAGAGGTTAGGGTATTCTCTAAGAACAAGTTGCATTACCATAATGGTTAGGATTTCCGAAAGAGTCCTAGTTTTAGATAAAGTGAATGAGTAAGTATATATTAGTGTTTATCTTCCTCATTAGTACATGATGGTTATGTTGATATACTCACACTGACCTTTTTGGTTTTAGTAAATAGTTGGATCTAGCAGGCACCAAAGTGACAATGGGTTTGAAGGAAACTGTGGTGGTTCTCTGATTAAGAGACTGGATGAGATGGGGGATACAATGAGGAATCTCATGTTTGTTCTAAACCAACTATCAAGGAGTCATCATCAACCACTTCAACCTTGATGAGTTCTCTAATGAATCATGTACGAGATGGCCAACTCGATGTGGAAATTCAGGTAATAATTATTAAGGTAACCATTATAGTTTATATGATCCTTACTTTTGACATAATTATGGGTTATTATATGATATGCTGGAAAATGAAAGGCATGAGATAAAATTGAGGTTAAAATATGATATGATTATTTTTAAAGATTTTATCTCGTTTTGGGGAATGTTTTATGAATTATATAGTTTTGGAAAAAGGAAAACACACAGACTGTGTGATAACCCGTCGCGTCGGACAAAGCTGTGGTAATCGAACCCACAACCAAAGTGCGACTGGTATTTATCGCCTACCACTGGACTACGTGATGTCCCTGGTTAGTTTGACTGATTATTTTTAGTTATATGATTTTATGAATTAAGAGTAAGTTGATTTTGGGTTATTTATGAAAATAATTAACCTATCATGGAGGATATGGGATTAGGTTAATTACTTTTCAATACAAGACTTTAGGAGAAACTGATGTTGTTTGGAGATAAATGTTACGATTTAACTTGGAAGACTATGTGACTAAATCCTTAAAATATTTGGGTTTCAATCTTATTTTGGTTTACTTTGAAGAATTTTTTGAAAAAATTGATTATAGAATGGTCCTCATTGAATTTTGGGTTTCGTTGGACAAATTTTGGAGATTAAGAATAGATTTTCTTTTTATAAAGGGTTATCCTTTTCTGGATTATCTGATCTTGTAATAAACTTTTTGGTTTTGGTTTTGGTTAAAGTGTAAAGACATAGGAAGTATATAGTTCTCTTTTGTGGAATAGGTGACTCTCTAGAAGTTGATTATAGTACACTTAATGCGAACTAGTCTCCCTAAATACTCGTCTTTTGGAAAAAATATGAGTTTGATTAAGGAATATAGTAAAAGTTGAAAGTCAAGAAGATAAGTGATTATGTTTCCTTATGAATAAATTCCTAAATAAAAAGTAACTTAAAACAAAAATGTTACCTATTAAGTTTCTCTACTGGGGAATCGAATACCGTTTAACCCATCACAAGTTTGTGATTTTCTTATGGTAAACTTTCTCCTAGACATGTTTACTATCACTCTCCCTCATGAACATGACCCATTTCTTTTTCTTCCATGTCCATATTTTTCTACATGGAATCATAGTATGGGTAAACTCGGGAGACCTCTGTACTTATCTTCATTTATTTTAAAGTGATTGTTTTACCGACTCTTGTTCCGATGTGAGACTTTCAAGGATGTTTCCAAGCTCAGTTTTAAAAATTGCGAGGACGCAATTCCCAAAAGGGGGGAAGGATGTAACACCCCAGGTAAATAAAGAATATGAAATTTTCATATTTATCCATATTTGTGAATAAAATATTAATATGACTTTAAAGGGGACGCTATGCTTGATGGCGTACCCAACACGCAACAACGAGTTTCTTGGGAATCTTACGTTGCACTCTAATAATAAAATAATACTATTTTAAATGGTAGTTAACATGTAGCCGTTGTATTGGAGGGAATAGATATAAATAACTAAAATATGATTATATATGTTTTTTAAATGTTTTTACATTTATCCAATAAAAGATAAAGGCTTAAAATATGGAAAGAATTCAATTTTAGGCGTATATGCCCTAGTTTTCACTAAAGGTTCACTTATCGCCTTTTGATGGCAAACCGTCATTAAATATAGTTTTGTTCACTTTTATAAATTCTATTGGACCAAATAAAACTCTTCTTAAGAATTGGGACATCAAAATTTACTTTTTGTAAATTTTTGGTATCTTTCCGATAAAGTTCATTTTTAATGAATAGTGTAAAATGTTGTATTTTAATTCAGAACCTCATTTTAATATAATTTATTTATATTATTAGATTATATTTTGAATTGGTTTTAAAGTGAAATTAGAATATATATTTTACCATTAAATCCAATAGTGGTTGTTGGAATTAATTTCACTTTGAAATCAGACTTAAACTAGTGTCAATCTTTTGATACGTATTGTTTCATAAAAACACGCTATTTGCTCTAACAGCGGGAATAAATTATTAAATTAATTAATGTGACTTATATGTTTTCAATTTTGTAAAATAGACTTCATTTTTGAATTCGGAATATCAAATATAGCTTAGGGTAAATTTTTGGGATTTTTCTGAAAAACTTCAATTTTTGATGAATAGTGAAACCACTAAGTGGTACTTATAAAAACTGATTTTTCCGTTTAAATGAAATTTTTCCATATTTTTGTTTTGAATTTCAAAAATCCAACATACATGGTTGTCATTAAGATGAAAAATGTGGGTCAATGGGATAAAAATAATTTTTTGGTGAATAGTAACTTATTAAGTTTTTAATCGCGATTAGAGGTAATTAGTGTAGTTTATGGCAAGAATAATGTTTTAATTAAATGAAATGACCTAGACACATGTCCTACCCTCATTGTATGTGTCATGGCCGACCAAGAAAATACATGGGTCAACTTGGGGACCCCATGGAGCCACTTTGGTTGGGAAATGACATAAATATCTTTTTATTTAATGTTAAAGTAAAAATGACACAAACATGAAATGTTATACTAAAACCATTTTTACATGGGGTTATACAAGTCATATTTTTGACTATAAATAATAATTGGAAATATAAAACTATTTCCTACATCATATAATTTTTTTTATAATTTTTAGACATTAAATAAATTAAATTATTTATGACATCATGATGATGCAGTGATGACCTCATTATGTAACGATTTAAATAAAATGGAAAGATAATGCAATATCTAAGACCTAAACATGTCCAAAACCTATTGGATGAGTGTATTTCACACCCGTATCACCTTATCCTATAAATACAGCAATGTGGGACCTTTAAAACAGAAAATCTTTTGAAAATAAAGTAACATTTTGTAACTTTACAAGAGTACCCCTCCTCTCCTCTTATAAAAGGCCCCCACCTCTACCTCCTTACCCACACTCCCAAAGCCTTTTGGCTCGGCCAAACCCTGCCCATTTTGTCTCTACAATTCCATCTCTTACTATTTGAAGCCTCAATTTGGGCATAAGTCTTCCCAAGGAAGCCTTTGAGCTCAAACCAAAGGGAGTTACCTGATTTTAAGGTAATGTTTTCACTTGTGTCCTTTTGTTTTATTTTGCTTCTCCAACCCCCTAAACTCTTTTTATTCATTTATTTTGTAACAAATCCAGTATCTTCAATATACTAGGATGTTTTTATAAGAATTATTCGATCTAAACTTACACACAACTACATCTAATGGTTAAAGAACATACAATTTCCGTGGATGGTGAATTTCTGCCTCCCGAAACGATGATTGTTCAACATTATTCTAAAACCTTCAAAGGTGGACATTAAGCTGACACTATATTTATATATGATATCTAATATGTGTATGTTTTAATTAATCTTCTGTATTTTTCATTTATGGCATACCTTTGTGGTTTCCATTATGGGTAAACGTGATATCTTCATTTAAGGAAGTGCAGACTACCGCCCCCTCAAATTATTTTGATTCGTTAATACCATATGTGGTACGTATAAAGGACATATTTAATTATATTATATATGATTCCATACTGTAATGAAAATAATATTATGTATCATTATGTTTTAATTCCATTAAATATGAAATAGAAATAAAAGTAGTGTTCATGCGTACGTACGGCCTACCGTCTCCATGAACGGTGATTTTAATTTTTATCTTCAAATTATAAGGAATAGTATAAAATGAATATATATTGGATATATATGATATTTAAAACATCAATACTATTCTGGATAGGATGTACTTATAACTACATGGAAAATTATTTTCCAACAAGTTCAATTTTTGACTCATGTACCAAACATCGACAAAAACGTCTGATATGAACTCATATTATTAACCAATTATTATAACATTAAAATATGTGATATGAACTGAATAATAATCATTATAGGAGGTCATTAAGCAATTATAAATTGACCAAAGTTTATTATTCAGGAATATAAAGAAACGAACAAGACAAGTCGGACTTGAGGTAAGGGATCCTACTCCTCTCTTTCTTTTTAAGTACACTCTTTTATGTTATTCCTTCTAAGATCATCTTTATTGTGATTGGGATGTTCTTTTATATTACTCTTACTGTAATTTTTATGTTCATATGATTAGAGACCCTATTCTCTCTCATCAATCAATTTTGGAAGTTTTGAGTGGCATCGTTAGACTGCCGAATTTTCGTAAGAGATCTAACCTCTTTCTTTCTTTTTAAGTACCCTCCTTTATGTCACTTCTTTTAAGCTTCTCTTTGTTATGTTGGGGGATGTTATTTTGTATTAATATTTCTATAAACTTTATGTTAATATGATGAGATACCCTACTTGATCTCATCAATCAATTTTTGTATGTTTTATGTGGCGCCGTTAGGCTGCCGAGTTTTCGTAAGGGATTTTTCATCTCACTTTTATTCCCGTGAGATTTATGCTACATTTGCCAAAATTTCATTTGAGTGGTGTATGTACTGCCCATTATTTTACACATTGTGTAATATAATTTCTTTTATGAGTATTTACATCAATGTTTTATTCTCCTTCTTTCATGAGGTGTATGTTTCGATAGATACCCATGTTGGTAAGGGAACCTTTCACCCTCCTCTTTTTAAAATACATCTTTTGTTGGGTATTTTAATTTACATATTGTTATGTTGGGATATGTTATCATATATCCTTATTGATGTAAATTTTATGTCCATGTGATGAGATACCCTTTTTTTATCTCTCATCAACTCATTTTGATGTGACGTCGTTAGGCTGTCAAGGGAACTTCTTAACCCAATTTCTATTTCTTTGGGTTCAACATGTAGTTATTGAATATGTCATCCTTTGAATATGTGTGAATGGACTTTTATTGGTTTACACTTAATATCCACTTATATTTGGTGTATTTATATTTTTCACACATAATTTTGAGATTGATTTATCCTTAATTTAAGGTTACCATCTTTATAAGGGATTACATCGCATTTTACATTTCTATTGAGACTTCATTGTTGTTATACACCAATTCACTCTTATATGGCATATATACTATCCTTTGGAATATTATATCATGAATCCATTTATTCTCATGATATTATAAAGTTCTGATTAAATTTTATACCTCAATTATCGTATTCAAGTGTCTCTAATTTTGGTAAAACCCCTTTAACCAAAATATCTCTTTAAATGTTTTAATTGTTTGTTCTTATTAATATCGATGTTTTCAAAATGGTTTTAAGGATTTATTTATATGGATATTAATGGTTTAAAATTTTAAAAGCTTCAAGGTGGTATGGGACACTTTGATTCAAAAATCTCTTTATTAAATGTTATAAATGGTTTTGGAAGTGGTTTCTCTTTGAATGGATTCATTATTTCAATATACAAAAATTTTATATTGTGATTGAAATGTGGAAATGTTATGTTTCCTTTATGCATGTTTTATGTGATACGTTTATGTTATGGTTCTTGGGCATTGTTATAAAAACGGGTGGTTCCGTGATAAACTAAGGGCAGGTGAGCCCGATATAGCTCTCCAATGCATTGGGTAACGTGAAGGAGTGAAACGTTAAGGTTTCTCCGAAGAGATTTAGGGAATATATATTTTGATTGGTATTCCAAAACGTAACCAGGAGGGTTACTCCCTATGCAAGAATGTTATGAATGCCTCAAGTTACCTTTTATGTCTTATGATTTCTATCATTTATTCATGATTTAATGAGGTATGTTAAAGTGCCTATGTTTTATGGGTAAAGTATGATTTCATTCTTATGTATATATGAACTCATGTTTCCTTTCCGTATTTTTTATATCCATTACTGAGCTTTTTATGCTCATCCCATGTTTTTGAAATGTTTTTCACAGGTCAAGGGAATGGTATGTGATGTGATGATAGTGTCAAGGATGTGTCAAGAAAGAAACCATGTTTTATTTTAAATATGTTTCTGTTGATGGGAAGAATGAATCCTGTCTTTTATGTAACCACTTTGTTTAAATGTGGAATGTAATGCAAGTTTTATGATCTAATTCTCTAAAACTCTAAACCTGAAAAGATCCTCAATGTGTAATCTGGTATTAACTCAAGATTAAGTAAGGTTTAAGGCTGGGGCCTTATACTATGAATGCCCAAAGATGGGTCACATAAGACCTGACAATACTCAATTAAAAGTAGAAAGAAGAAAGAAACCATTTAAAAACAATTACTATAAGAGGAAAGACAAATGAGAAATGAATGCTACATAGAGTTTTTTTGATGACTCTAGAAGCTCATCAACTTATGGCTCAGAAAAATAAAAATCAAACCTAAAAGAAAACATGTGCTTTTATGAATAATCTGATGAGGTAAAATCTAATTACTCATCTGAATCTGATTCTGATTCTAGTTCGAGTTGTTCAAATAATAAACTTATAGTCTATTTCAATTTTATGTAAGTTAAATATGATTCCATATATAATAAACATAAATCACAGAAAAATATTCATACTGTTGTTTTTCGAGAAAGAGACACTATGCTAAAACAACATACAGAGTTAATTTAAAAATATAACTCATCAAACATAAGCTATACATATAATGAAACTAAAATAAAAACACTACAAATAGAAGTAGAAACATACAAAAGTGCATCTCTTTTTTTTACATAATGAGAAAATATTCTAAATGAAATTCTTGGAAAGACTCTAATTAAAAATGAAAGATATGGAATATGCAATAAAGGTGAGAATCCCAAACTATATAAGATCTATTTGTTTGCAAGTACAAAATGTAATATTTTTTAATACTATTGAATAAAAGGTCACATATCTAAAAAAAATTTATTCCAGGAAACTGAAAATAATATGTATTATGAACTCCTTTGTTTCCATCCATTTATATGATTTTATAGAATATATAAAAGCAAAGAATTTCTGGATTCCCAAGTATTTGCTGGCTAACACTAATGAGCCCAACATAATATGGGTACCAAAACAAACCTTTTTTTAAAATCCTTCCTAGGAAGTGGGTTCTAGAAGTAGAAAAGATGTATGGTATATGGATAGTTGATGCTCTAGTCATATGATTGGAAACTCATCTAACTATAGAACAATAACTCAAAAGGATGGTTGATTAGTCACATTTAGTGACAATACCAAAGGTATGATTATTGGCATTGGAACTGTTGGATATCTAGAAGTTTTCTTAATCAATAATGTACACTATGTAAAAGGGTGAAACACAACCTGATAAGTATCTCTCAACATTATTAGGATGGTTATTGTGTTGATTTTTCTAACAAATGATGTTCTATTTTTTAAGATAAATTGCTTAAATTTAGAGCACCTGGAACAGATAATGTTTATAACCGAGACATAAATTCCTTGTTTAAACAAAAAATAAACAGCTTAACAACTATGATAAATGAATCGTGGATCTGGAAAAGTATACTTGGACAATGAAATCTATATTCTTTACAAAATTTATCAAAGAAACATCTAGTTTATGTTTTTTTAGCCTCAAATTTGAGAGTGATATATTTTGTGATGGATGTCTACTTGAGAATAAGCGCATATCATCCATAAATTCTATTAAAAAAATTACTACATCTAAACCTATAATACTTGTCCATATATATTTTTTTGGACCTTCAAGAATAGAATGCTTGGATGGTAAATTAAATGTATATGTTTTATTTGATGACTTTTCTATATTTATTTTGATTTATTTTCTAAAATATAAAAATGATGCTTTTACTATATGTTAATTTTTTTGAAAAGTGGTTAAAAATGAATATGTTTTTAAAATAATTTCATTAAGAAGTGTTCATGGTGGAAATTTTTAGAATCTAGATTTTAATTCCTTTTGCTCGTATATGGATGTTAAACACACCTTCTCTGAATCACTAACACCTCAAAAAAATATAATTGTTGAAAGAAGAAATATAGCTATTCAAGAAGTGGTTAAGACTATGCTAAATGAATATAGTATTCCTACTTATTTCTATGAAAAATCTATGAGTACAACATTCTATATAATGAATAGCGTTTTAATCAGACGAATTTTTAAAAAGTCACCCTTTGAATTCTGGAATAATATAAACCCTAAAGTAAATTACTTTAAAGTTTTTGGATGCAATGTTTACACCATAAACACCATGTTCAATCATGGTATGTTTGATCCATAATAGGATGAAGACATTTTCTTTGAATATTCCACTACTTCCAAAGCATATATAGTTTTTAATAAAACAACAAGGATTATTGAAGACTAATATCATGTGAAATTTGATGAATCCGATCCCTTTGAGAAATGGAAATACCAAATTGATAAATCTAACTGTAATGATAACATGAAACAAAAGAACATAAAATATTACATTGAAAAATATTTAAATGAGATTCAGTCTAGTTCATAAGAACATGACATTGAAGAACCTAATAGTGTACTACCTAGAGAGTCTAGAACCCTAAAGAATTACCATTTAGATACTATTATAGGCGACCTAGACACTAGAATAAAAACTAGAAGAAATGTATGAAATCATGCTGAATTATCTTCTTTTCTATCCCAATTAGACTTAATACATTATAATAATCCTTAGTTGATGAAGGTTGGATGATAACAACGCAAGAATAACTAAACTATTTCAAGGGAAATGATGTTTGGGATTTAGTTGAAAGACCTCAGAACTATCCAGTAATAGGAACTAAATGGGTATTTAGAAATAAACAATATGATTAAGAAATAATAACTAAAAAAAGGAAAGACTTGTTGCTAGAAGATATAATCATGAAGAAGGGATACATTAGGATGAGACCTTTTCACCAATATGTATATTAGAAGCTATCCAAATCATTTTAGACTATGCATCTCATATTAACTTTAAATTATATCAGATGGATATTATGTCTTCCTTTTTAAATGGTTATCTATTGGAGGAAGATTAGGTTGAGAAAGCTTCTATTTTTGAAAATTCATAAAAACCAGATTCTATTTTTTAACATACTAAAGCTCTTTATGTCCTTAAATAACCACCTAGAGCTTGTAATGAAAGATATAGTTCTTTTCTATTGAAAATTGATTTTACTGCTGGGATGACAGATCCAACATTGTTTAAGAAAACAGTTAAATATAATATTTTATTGGTTCAAATTTATATTGATGATGTATTATTTGGTTCAATAAACAGAAAACATTATCATGTGTTTTCAAATTTAATGTAAATAGAATTTGAAATGATTATGGCAAGATAAATAAATTTATTTCCAGGACATTAAATCAATCAAAAGGATTTTGTAAATGTATTGAATAAAAGAAAATACATTATTGATTTACTAAAGAAATTTGGACATGAAAAAAACAATAAATATACAACTCCTATATGTACTAATATAATACATGATTTGTATAGAAGTAGAAAATCAGTTGGAAAAACGTTATATAGAGGTATGATTGGTAGTTTATTATATCTTACTACTAGACGGCCATATATAATGTATTCAGTAGGTCATTCTGCTAGGTTAAAATCTGATCGTAAAGAATCTCACATAATTGATGTCAATAGATTTTTTAGATATTTTAAAAAATGTTTTTCAATCATATCTCTATCCCAAATCATCATATTTTAATTTAATTTCATATTTAGATTCTCAAATTGGAAGTTTTATAATATATAGAAAAAGAACATCTGGGGATTGAAAGTTATTAGTAAAATCTTTAGCATCATGGTCTAGTAAGAAACAACACTCAATTGCCCTATCAACAACCGAGACAGTATATGTATCTAAAGTCAGTTGGTGTGTATTAGTTTTTTTGAATAAATAACACACTTATAGACTTTGGACTAAATTTTATAACACACCTAATTTATGCCATAATACAAGTGCTATTAATATGTCAAAAAACTATATTAATCAATCTGTAACTAAGAATATTGATATCAGGCATCATTTTTAAAGAGATCATGTTCTTAAAAAGGATATATTCATAAAATTTGTAACTACTAAAATTCAATTAGCTAATATTTTTACTAAACCACTTCCCACTATAAGGTTTTATTTATTAAGGGGGGATAGGTTTATTTTTTATGTAATATTTTAGTTTTATTTTTTCTTATTTACGTATTTTATTTTGTATTTTTAATTTTTTTAATAAATTTAATTACTTGATTTTAGAATAATATAAAATTTCATATGTACTACGTTAAATTTTATTTATACGTACGTTCTTACTTTTAAATAATTTCATAATTACTATGTACCAAATGATCCGAGAATCAAGGATGTGAGAAACCATTTCAAATTCGAAACCCGTTCATTTCTTCCAAATCCTTTCGAAACTGAAAAGCATTACCAATATTTTTTGCCTAAAATGGAACCGCAGAATACCTTGATTTTCAAACCTTTAGAAATATGTGATAGAAATGTCCAAGATAAAGTGAATTTGGGAAGGAGGAACCTTCAATGTTAGGCATCATCGCAAGGTAAGAAGAAATACTCAACATGGAACATTAATCGACATGGAATAACTATATTAGACCGATCTCATGCTGCAACAAGCCCTTACATTTCAGAATCTTGATCAAACCTTAAGTGGAGAAAATACAGAGATTCTACATGAGGTAGAGCTTCGTCACTTTTTCAAATATATTCAGTATAGTCTTGGAGGCACAAAGGACACCATATTTGTGAAAATTAAAGATCATGATTTTCAATTTCATATGTGGAAATAGTTAGAATATTAAACTACTATCATGAGAGAGTTTATCATTTCAATATAATGAATATCAGAGACGATGAACATAAGTTAAAGGAAATTATGTCATTTTTATTTGGTTCTACAAGTATAAGAAAAATTTCAGTGAAGGATATGGAACCTTATCAGAAGGTTCTTGTTATGTTTGTGTAAATAGGGATTTCACCTAGGATGTAATTGATGGAGATGTTTTTGTTTCCTGAAGTGTTGATAATTTTTATGATTATTAGTGAAATAAATTTTAATTTTAAGAGATATATTGTAATATATCTCAACTACTGCTATCAACCATAGGATAGAATGAACTTCTATCACTATGGAAGGTTTATTTCAAAATTAATGTTTAATTCTGAAATGGTGATATTAATAGATGCCTGAGTAAGATTCCATCACATCAATGTTTTAAATGTTGGAACTCTAAGGAATATTGGATTCTTCTAGAGTACTATGAAATGCTTGCTTGTGCCAGTTTGAGATGAGGTAAACCATGAATCGGCTCAGGGGGAGTAACATGCTAATTTTAAGGAATGCATGGAAAAATCTAGATAGAGTTTAACTTCAATAAGATTAAGATTCGAATAAATTGATACACCTTTTAATCAGAGAATTCAAGAGGGACTTCAGTGGAAAAGGCATCAAGGGGATCAAACTGGTGAGGATCCTGTTCAAGAAAATTCTAATGCAACTGATCCTTTTCTGAGCTATAGATTTATTAGAGAATCTGAAGTATAGATAATTGAACAACAAATAGTGTCACAGATTGATGTGACTTTTCAAGTGGAAAAAGAAATTGTTCCTCAAACTGTTGAAAATCCGAAAGATGTTGAATTGGCTAGACCTGAATCTGATCAAACTGTACATCATACTGTGATTCATCAAGAGGGATTTTCATAAGAGGAAATTGTATTAGAGGATCCCGTATTTGATGAAATCAATGAATAATATGCTTAGAATGAGAAATAACATGTTAATATGAATCAATAAGCGAACCATTCAAAAATTCACACTGAAATTATTAATGAGGATTTTTCTATTGATGAGTCCAGGATGGACTCTAAGGAAGCATTAGTAGAGAAGCCTGTATAGAGAGAGGATAAAGGGAATCAGATTCTCAATCCATACCTTTAGTTCAGTTAAATCTCTTTTAATCTTAGTGAGAGAATCAAGCACTATATGCCTCTGATTCTATGAATACACATGTTCATGAGCTATATAGAATGTTAACCAAAGTTGAAATAGAATATGTTTCTTTGAGAAGAGCGTTAGAAAAGTAAAATCAGAGATTTCAAAATTTGAAAGACACTTATTTTTCAAAACAATATGTTTTTAGTTTTTTAGAAGGATATATTTCATGAAGTGGAAAACATAAAATCAGATATGGTAATGAAGTCAGATTTGAAAGATTTTAAGATTTTCATGGTGAATCAATTAGAAACTATCAGAAAAATTTAAGTAGGTACCTCAGATACTTCGCATGATATGATATATATATTTTTGGCCATTACAATAGTAATAAGAAATATGAAAGATAGATTGTAGAACCTTCATTGCAACAGTTCACCATTATAGGTCTTCTTAGACAACCGAAATCATCTTGGTGAGAAGTTAACTTCAAATGAACATGAAATAAGTACTTTGTTGAATATGTTCACAGAGAAGTAAACTATTTTTATAGAAAAGGAATAAAGGCTACCTGAATTCATTAGTGTCAATTTGATTAATGATATTCATCTTACTCAAGAAATAATATATCTCATTATCTAATTCGGAGAAGGATTAATGATGAGGCTAGGGAATCAGTTTATAGAAATCTAGGAATTAAACCAGGGAAAATGAGACTAGTTTCAACCCTTTGTTGAGTGAAACCATTATTCCAATTTTTATTACTGTAAAAGTACTTATATTTTCAAAAAAATTAATTTTCATCCCATATTTATGTGTTATTAGTTTTTTTACTGTATTCTCTATGTTTGAATTCCAGTAATCAAGCTTCACATATTGATAAACAGTTTATCATAGAATTTACTTATGTTCAGTGATATATTAATAGTAGTTATATTCATTATTATATCATTCTTTTTGATATAACTAAAAGGGGGATAAATTTAGATAAACACAACATTTTATTTTTAAAATATTTATTTAGGCTATTAAATCATTTCCTTAGGGGAGAAAAGACATTTTATTTTTCATTCTTTCTTTAAGAAAGAGTAATACATATAATCATGAAAGGAGAAAATTTTGGATACACACCAAATATTATTCTCATTATTTAAAAAGAAGGTGATTTTATTTTACATTATATATGGGGATAAAATGAAAAATATTGAGTTTATATATATATATATATATATATATATATATATATGTAACTATGGAGAATGCATTGTTTATTTCTTGTTGATATAATTTTGGTAAAATTAAATATTGTTTTTATCGCTGAAAATTTATAAACTATATGCAATTAAATTTGTAAGATAATTTCATTGGATATTTCATGGGTTTTGTGATAATCAAAATGGGTGAGATTGTTGAGTAGGTGTTGTTTTCAATAATACATTATTATTATTAGGGGGATTGTTGTGAGCAATACTCTATAATTTTATGATGATTTTGATTCTCACAAATACCCTTGTTTATTATTCTAATTATTTTATCTTAATTTTATTTCAATATATTAATATTATTTACTTCTCTATTTTGAAAAATTATTAAAGAGATTAGTCTAAGTAGAGTAATTGAAAATGTGTTTGGAAATCGTTTTAGCATATTAGCATGTTCTTGAAACACTGTTCATGTTCTAATTGTACATAAACATCTTTAGGGTGTTTTGGAAACAATGTTCATTCCCTACATGTTCGGAAATCACTTCAGCGTGTTCTGTGATCACTGTTCATACCGCATGTTGAGGAGTGTAGCGTAAGGATGGAATCTACGATTTACATTGCAGGATATCATGATAGTATGGTTAAGAAACCATACGTTATCAAATAAATTATGGTTAAAAAACCATAAGTTATCAAAAAAAGTAAGAAAGAAGAACCATATGTTAGTATGGAACATTATGTTTGTTTCTCAAAAGTATTGTTCAACAACCATACTATTGCAAACAACTGTACATTTGATAGTTGAAGAGAAATGTATGGATGATCAACCTTAAATTATAAGAATGGATGATCAACCTTACATTTTGAACCTTATGTTGTGAACCTTATGTTCTGTGAAATAATGCTATGTAGTTGAACCTTACATTTATCATCCTAGAATTAAAATATACTTTAACGAACTACGGAATTTATACAAATTATCAGGCTGATTTCCTCTCAGATTAAAAGCCTGATTTTAAAGCACGTGCTTGACTGATTCAAAGACATTATTTGTGATTCAATGTATCGATTTAAGGGGATCATTTCATGCCGAATATTCAGGGTAATTACAATTTCTCTTTTCTTCAATCATTTGAATATCGCGATTCTAAAGGCGACATTTTGGGATCTAAATTTGGGAGGAAAACATTTTTTTATTCTATATTTATGTGATACATTCTATTACAAAAAGAGAGGTAAATCATCCATAAAAATATCAGGATAACAAACTCTCAAGTTTTTCACTGCTATTTTTTACAGATATATGCGAGTCACGTAGATCTTCTTCTACTAAGATCTATAAAACTCTATTTTTATGAAGAATAAGAAGAAACTCATTGAAGATTCACCAATTCCACATCGATTATCAATTTTGAATCTACTATTTTTGAATTTTCTAAACTCATTTCAAGATTTTATGGAATCAGTTCAGCTCAGAACTACTTCTACAAAAAGAACATTCTTTCTGAAGATGATGATCCATCAAATGTTAGTGGAATTTTGATGTAAATATGAAGAAAAACAAGAATTTATTTTTAATAATATTTCTATTTTGAGTAATCAGATTCTCATACTGTGTTGTGTATTCGGTTTTGTATATGAACCATAAGGATTAGTTTTAAAATTAACTTGTAAAGGTGTCAACTGCTTGCACTCAGTTGTGGACGGTTTATTGATATTAAGACCAGACAATAAAAATAACCAATCTCGTGGAGTAGATCTTTGGTGTAGTGGAATAGGGGCCATCTGTTCCCCGAACCACTATACATCGTTGTGTTCTTCAACTATTTATTTTCCGCTACATAAATGACATGATAACTATAAAAGGATAGACTAGTCCATATTTAAAATTCGTGAATAATTTTTAAAAGACCAAATTTACCCACCCTCTTTAGTGTAATTTTTATAACCTGATCCAACAAATCACACATAAGGGTAGGTGATAAACTTATCATACCATGAACGACTCTCGACATTGCTGGCGCTCCTACCTCTAGTAGCTGTAACATACATTGCTCAGCTCCCTATCCTCTATATGGAAAAACACAATGTCCATTCCCTAGCCTATGATCATATATATGGGGACTGTCACGAGACTTCCCTAGGGCAACTCAACCATCTATCAATGTATAAACAACAACATACATTCCCCGTCGATGAAACTGCATTGGAGGAAACAGTTGCTACTAAAAAGGGGCATGGGCAACCATTTAAAACTGCACTCTCTGAGTGGTCAAACAATTATCCTAGAAATACCCATATCTCTATTAGATATGGATTGCAAAAAGAAAACCCTATATTGAACTCAAAAACAACATTTCCTTGATGGCTGCAGAAGAAAATGTCATGGCCGATTCCCCACTAAATAGAACCTATATTTCCTAAACACCTAAAACCCTCTTCATAAATTGTTTTCTCTAAAAACTCCATATTGGACATCTTTTTTGTCTAAACTCCCTATAAAACCATATTCTTAATAACCTCAACCTTTTACTATACCTTTAGAAATGTAAAATGTTTAAATAGAGTTACTGCATAACTGATCAATTTCACAAAGCCACATCCATATGTAGCAATATAGACTCCTAATCTAGAAAAACATAGTGATATAAGTGCATAATATGGAATCTCAACTTATTCATACATAAAAACTCATTACATTGTACAAAACAAGGCTTCTTTTAAATTTTAGTTTCATAGAAAAAGGTACATAATACATGAAAAATTATAAAATAATTTTATTCCACTTGAAATATTTCATCATAGGTTCATCATAACTACTTTTAATGAATCTCATAACATGGGTACATACATCAATGTAAAGGGTGAGATTATGGTCTACTAATGGAAGGCATAGGAAATAGTTTACATGTGATCTTCTGAATATTCTCTATGACCATAAAGAATATGATTATGGGAAAAAAATAAGTGTCATATTACAAAAAACATGAATCATAACGTGAAAATGTGTCCACAATATTCATTTTATACAAATATAAGTATATCACCATGTTTTCCCCCAGATACGTAAAAAAAATAACTTGGTTATTCACCATGGTATTGTAAAACATGTCATCTCTAGGGATTAAATTACTTACCCAATAAATTGGAGTGCTATCAGGATGTACCCTTAAATATATTAATTTTCATTTGATCCAAAAAGATAAAAATCAAAAACATTAATAAATAACCTATGGTGAATAAAATATATGGGTCTCATATCAAACAAAAGATATTTTAAAAATAGTGCTTAATGAGAAAATCTCTATTTCACTATAATCCCATGAAAAAGGATGGAAGGTTTAATGTATGTTAATCCAAAAAATAGATAATTTAGACATATAGGTGAATTCACCTAGAAAATAAATAGGTTTGGGTATTCACAAAATAAAATAATAGAAATTATTGAGAAAAAGGGAGAAATTATGAGAAGAACATTTGATAAAATAAAAGGTATAAAACATGGATTCTAAAACATAAAAAAGGTAAGGGACAAGGGTATTTCATTCAAAAAATAATATTCATAAATTAATTTTATATAATTAAATGTACAAAATTACATGGTATGTAAATTTGAAATACATAAAACATAAATAGGCAAAATGAAAGGAAAAGAGATGTTAAGATTTCCCTTACCCTAAAGAGTTAATCCTAAAACACTACTATTAGAATATTGGTGGCCTAAGGATGACATGAAAGGAACCCTTCAGAATTACAAAACCTATAGATTTCTAGAGGATGAATTTTCAAAGAAATATAATGGAGAAATGGGTTAGTATTAATAGAAATAGCGAGGGATGTTTTATTAATTTTCACCGACACCTCGATAGTGGTATTGACAAAACCATGGGATTTACCAAGGTATTTTTCAATGGTATTTCCCACTTTGGACTCCTAATATATTATTTTAATCCAAAATAGTCAACAAAAATTTTAAATTACTCATTACCACATTATTATGTTTTTATACATACCGCAAACTCAAAAAATTATTTTTACAATTCACTGAGAAATAAAATATTTTAGAAATTTCTCATAAATTATACCTATCTTAATTTAGATGTATTTATTTCAAAGAATCTATTTATTTTATCATAATAATTATCTTATTTTTAGAAATCTAACTTTTAAATGAAATATACTTTTTTGTTACAAATAATAGCAGATAGAAATTACATAGTAAAATTCATAATAAAATTTCTCTCACATGAAAAAAATAAAATTTTGTTATCGTTTAAATTTAAATAATAGTTTTTTAATCAAACTATTTAATTAATATAATCATTATTCATAATACATTAATTTATTATAAATATTGTATTATTTTTATAAAGTACAATTTCTACATGAAAAATCAGTTTAACAAAATCATAATATTTTTAAGAATAATTATTCACAAAATGGAAATGATAGAATAATAATTTTATTTATGCACAACTATTACACATTATGAAACTATGTAAATGACACAAAACCCCTTATAACACCCACATACGACCTAAGGGTGAGGTGTGTAATGGTGATAAATTCTTTGGGCAGCTCGGATCACATCACCCAAGTGATAATTTCGACTAACTTGAAAATTTTCATTAAAATAATTCATTATATATTAAATGTTGATGATTAGATTGGGATTGGTCCGGATTAAATCCTAATGATTCTTCCTCCCACCCATGTTTTGACAAATGGTTTTTGTATGGAATATCTATACTAGATGAGGTCATTGGCACTTCATTCTACACTAATTTTCCATTGTCATGTATACCTATAAACAATAATTGTAACATTAAAATAATTACTAATAGTACATTTTGAAACATTTATATTGTCCATCAGTTATAATTGACCAATTTTCATATAAATGTTGAAACCCTATGGTCAAATTTCATTTTATACTGACTTCATTATTAAAGAGATATATTTATGTTGTGTACAAAATAATATTACACAAATTTTTAGGAAGACATTTACTATTCAAAAATTTCACGTCATTACACTATTCCCCCTTTATGAAAATTTTGTCCAAGATATTTAAACTCGACCATTCTATTGAGAAGAGGTGTGGGTAATTTGGCTTCATTTTTTCCTCTAGTTCTCAAGTGGCTTCTTCATGTTTGGTGTTCCTTAAAAAAAAATTAATAAAGTGGGTAGTCTTCTTGGGTAGAGCCTTGTCTCTATGGTCCAAGATCTCCACTATTTGCTCTCAAAAGAGAAATTGTGTTCTATTTTTACCACATTCAAATTTTGTATATGTGAAAGCTCATGAATGTACTTTCTCAAGATGGATATGTGGAATACATCATGAAATTTACATAGATTTTGAGGAAGTGCAAACCTATAGGCTATTTCTCCAATTCGATCAAGGATTTCATAAGGGAAAATTTACCTTTGGATGAGATTACCATTTTTCCCAAAACACATGAATCTCTCCCAAGGTGAAATTAAAAAAAAAGACATTGTCAGCAACATAAAAATCCAAGTCCATTCAGTGGTTGTCAAAATAGATCATTTATCGACTCTTAGTATCTATTCGGTGTTGTTGGATGGCGTGAATATTTTCTGCCATCTCCTGCATAAGATCAGAACCAAGAAGCTTTCTCTCACCATCTTCATCTGATAAGTAAGATTTCTATATCATTTTCCATATAGATATTCCAAGAGTTCCTTATAATACTCAAATGGAAGTTTTTGTTGTATGAGAACTCAACTAATGAGATATGTTAATCCCATCCACTGTTAAATTCTGTTGATCATGTTCTTAGTATGTCCTTGAGAGTATGAATAGTCCTTTTAGATTGGACATTAGTTTGTGAGTGATAGGTTGTACTGAAATTGAAATCCGTGTTCAGATCATGTTGAAGACTTCTCCAAATTTTTTATGTGAACCTCGGATCATGATAATATATGATGGAGAGTGGTACCCCTTACAATAGTACTGATTACATTATTTGTATCTTGTCTATTTTTCAATATATCAATCTTCTTGAAAATAGATAAATTGGAAATTCTTGGTGAGATAGTCCACTATAACACATATCGCATTATTTTCTTTATCATTTTTCAGGTGTCTAGTTTAAAAGTCTATAGTTATATTGTACCACTTACATAAGCGTATTGTTAGTGGTTATAATATACATTATAGGAATTTGTCTCGATGCCTTCACTTGTAGAAAAACCAGGAACCCTGTAGTATAGTAAAAAATCTCCCTTTTCATGTTATCCCACCAATAATGATCATGAAGGTCCCAATACATTGTTTTTTCACAATTATTTCTATAAAATATATATCTATGAGATTCATCAATCATTTATTTTCATAATATATGCACTACCTAGTTCGATACAATGTTTTCGTACACATTCTAGATCAATATTGAACTTATGAAAATTATAATTCTTCACAACCTATAACTTCTTCTATAACAAAGTATATTCTATATGATATTTCTTGATCTTATCTAGTAATGATGGTTGTGAAATAATTTGGGATAAGGTTAATGATTTCAGTATCCTTACGATTACCATGTCCAATCTTACTACATCTTTGATCAAAGGGTCTCCTTGAATCATCATATTTTCCATAATGATAGGGTATTTCATACATAATGCATCAGCAACATTGTTTACTCTTCTGGGATGATAATCAATTGAAAAATTATATACCTTAATAATTTCCAAACATCTCCTCTTTCTCATGATCCATTCCATTTTCATGAAAATATAATTAAAACATTTATTGTCTGTGTATATATCAAATTTCACCCCATAAAGATATTTCCTGTATATCATCAGAGAAAAATAAACTGCAACCGGAACCAGGTCATGCATATGGAAGTTCTGCTCATGGGGATTTAACTACTTAGATTCATAAGAAATTACCTTGCCATTATTCATGAGAAAAATCCCAAACCCTTTAAGATATGCATCTCTAAAACTAAGGAATCCCTCTCCAATAGTGTTTGGTATTAACATGGGTGTAGTAACAAATCTCTTATTCTACTCTTGGATGCTTCCTTCACACTCCTTTGTCCAGATAAACATGGCCCCTCGTTGAGTTAAATTGGTTAGTGGATTATAATGTTTTTGTATTTTTTTTCAAAAACCTACTATAATATCCTGCAAATCCATGGGAAACTAATAATCAAAGTTACAGTTTTAGGATATGGTTTCTTCTCCGAAAATTTTATCCTTTCATGATCAACTAAGATTCCTTCATTAGTTACAATGTACCCTAAGAAGAAACATATTGTAACAAAAATTCACATTGGATGAAATCTATAAATAACCTCTCCTTCCTCTCAATTTTCAATACAACCCTTTTATGATCCTCATGCTACTCACAAATTTTTTAATATATTAGAATAGCATCAATAAAAACTACCACAATGTTATGAATGTAGTCCTTAAAAACTCTATTAAACGAATTGAAAAAAATATTGGGCTCATTGGTCTATAAAAAGGGAATAAAAACAAAATCATAATTGAAATATATTATTCCAAAGGCCGTATTTGGAATATCTTCTTTCTTTAACCTCAATTGATGATAATCAGATTTAAAATCAATCATAGAGAAGAATTTACCCCACAAATCTGGTCAAATAAATCATCAATTCTTGGGATAGGTTACTATTTATTTACTGTGGTCCTATTAAGTTATTAATAATCAAATCCTAGTCACATTGATCCATACATCTTATTTAAAAAAGGAACATGTCCTCCCCAAGGAGAGACACATGGATGGATAAACCTATTCTCCAATAGATCACAGAGTTTCATCAATAATTCATCCAGCTCCATATTTTCTATTTTATATGGAGGATTTGAAATCATTTTGGAATTATGAATAAGTTCAATGAAAAAATCTACCAATATTTCTGGTGGAGGCCTACATAATTATTTAGAAAATAAGTCAACGTGTTCATTAATGATGGGGACATTAAATATTTGAATACTTTCGTTTCTTTCTTTATTTTCACCAATAATTTATTTTAGAATGTTATGGTTAGGGATTATATACCAAGATCAGGTCATAATATCCCTCCATTAAAAAAATTTGTATATTTTCTATTCTAGAATATTTAGATTTCATTTCTTCTATAGTTTATCAATGTATTATTCATTGAGATCTAGTCCATACCTAAAATAATTTTGAATTCCATCAGGGGAATTACTAAATGATTTGTGATGAGATTATTCCCTCCAATTTGAATAATAGTGTTTTTTACACTATTAATGCTTGGATTATCCATCATGGAATCCCGACCAATAACTCTACTTATATAATTTCGGGTATTGATTCAATATTCATAACAATCATGGAGGAAATAATGGAATGCTTATAAGAAGAATTAAACTAAGTACTTGATAGATTTGGGAGAATAATAAGATTATATTACACCTCATAACTTGGATCTTTAACTTCATCCATCCTTATAAGAAATGAAAAAACTGTATCCCTTTGCCTATGCTGAGGTTGTTGGTGATTCCCCTCTAATAACATCATATTTGGTAAGTCAATGGAACATTTCCCAAGGATTCCACACATGAAGCATTAGACTTCAAGAAGGGCCTACACCATCATCCCATTATCATTATTGATGAGAATTTTGGCTTCACCTCACTATGATTGTTTTGAGAAATATGTCATTATATTCCACACTTTAAACATTTCTTTATGCAAGAAAATTAGTTCTCCTAATGCCTCTTCCCATATTTTTTGTATGTGGAATGTTACACTTGCATTCCTCTTCTTCCTTGATAAATAATCCTCCCCATGTTTGGATCCAAATATATATTGTTTCGTTCAATTTATGGTACCACATAATCTCTCAAAAATCTATATCATCATTCGAAGCACTCCTCACGATCTCCTCATAGTTTTCAAAGTCTCAGTTGGATGCATTCTTCCATAGACTGGGTCTTAATCCTCTGAAAAATATATCAACCTTCCCATTAAGATTCATGACAAAGATAGTGGTGTAACTGTATTGCCTTGTGAATTTCATACCATAGCTTCAAACATATTCATTTTCCTTCGGCTTCAACTCTATGAATTCCTTCTCCATTTTCATTCTCATTGAGTGAAGGAAATATTTTTTGATACTGTTACACTTAACATGTCCAAATCCAATGATTCAATTTCCCCTATTGGATTTAAATTTTTGATTACTACCCACCACTTATTAGATTATCCATATATGTGTTAAACATCCATGGTGACATTCTCTTATTCTTAAAAATTGAGCATATAAAATATCTTTAGGATAGAGCTTATCCACACCTCAGTAATGAATCGGTCAATAGATCTATTGAATCATGGTGGTCATTTATGCATAGTAGAATCTACAAAGATTTGTTCCCTTGGAGGTGTTTCTATTCTCTCATCTTGATTTAATTTAATATTCATTACTCGATTTAGTAGATTCACTATTCCCATGATGTTTTCTATTCTAGCTTCCATTGGAAGGCTTTGAGTTCCAGGTACATTGTGCTCACCATTTACACATATTCTCATCTATCCCTCTATTTTATATAAGAATAAAACGTTAGTTTGAAATGTGTTTCATTTAATAATTTTATAATTATAATGAAATATAATGTCTTAAAACATCATGAATAAATATTTTATTATTTAAATGCAATTACATTATCTGTAAATCCTTATTAATGGTTTATAAAAACCTTTTTATTAACAAACAATATCCCATGGAGTATAAAATGAGGAGTGTAGCAAGGCCCCTTGTTATGTACCTGGTTATGTCAAGCTAGAACTAATGCAATTTTTCAGAGATTTTAACCCTTGGTACATCTTTTCCTGGGCCACATTCACTTATTAGTATCCATATTGGGATTTATTTTCACTGAAATCACTTACATATTTTTTCAGTAAAATACCAAGATATTTTATCCTATATATAAAAATTTCTATAGGGTTCTTCCTAAATTATTCAAATAATAATTTACACTATTAACTAAACTTTCCCCTGATACCATATATGAAATCCCTCCTTAATCACACATAATCATTTATTACATTTAAAAAAATATGACCTTTTAATGTCTATTTTCTTGGAAATAAGGTACATAATATATGACAACATAAAAAAATTATTCTAGTTTAAATAATTCATCATATGTTCATCATATGTAAATTTACAGCATAACATAATATGGGGAAAGACATTAATGGAAAGTGTGAGCTTAAATCCTAATAAGGGAAAGGATGGGAAATAATTTACATGAAATTAAGAGAAAATTTAGAAACAACGTGAAGAATGTCATTATGGAATGAAAAAAGAGAACATTAGGCATATCATAAATAAAATAACATGAAACATAACATCAAAATGCAGATAGAAAATTTATTTTAGACATTCATATGCATATTACCATTTTTATTCCTTAAGGTTTCATAACAATTACCAATGATATTTTCCAAGATATCGTAAAACATGTCCTCTCTAGAGATTACATTCATTAACGAATGCATTGGAGCACTATCAGGGAGTATAATTAATATGTATTAATGATAATGTGATCCACTTTTATCATAATTAAACATTATAAAAATAACTCTTATATAATAAAAGAAACAATTTTTATATCAAAATCATGATGTTTTAAAAAAGTTTTTTAAAGAGAAGATATTTATATCATTATTAACCCAAAAAATGGAAGGTGGGTTTCATGTATTTTAATAACCAAATTGAATAGATAATTTTAAAAAATAAATTAATTCTCCTAGAATTTTTTTTTGAATTCTATAAATAAAATAATAAAATTTCTTGTTAAAAAATTGTGAAATTTTAAAAAAATCGGTAACATTAAAGGTATGAAGAATAGTTTTAGAATGAAATATAATGAGAGGTGAAAAGGGTATCCCATACATAAAATAATATTAATATAGGGATTCCTAAAAACGAATTGAAGAAAATGGTATGGAAATTTGAGTGACATTCTACATAAAAAAGAACCAGAATGGAGAAGAGATGTTGAGATTTCCCTTACCTTGAATAGTAACTCTTAAAAGTCAAAAAATGGGAAGAAGGGGGATTTATTACAAATTTTGGGGACTAAATGGGAGGTAAAACAACCAAATATTAATTTATGATGAATTAGAATAATATCAAATGGACAAATCGGTGTGTATTTATAGCAAAATTGAGTGATTTGTTTATTGATTTCCTTAGATACCTCAGTAGTTGTATTTGAAAACCCATGGGATTTACCATGGACTTTTCCCATGGTTTTGGACACATGGGACATATAATATTTTATTTTAATCTAAAATTTTCTATTACCATTTTATATAAATTATTAAATATATTTTATGTCATTAAACATACTGAAAATTCAAAACTGTATTCTAACTATTCATCGAAAAAACATTATATTTCAGAAAATTCTCATAAATTCACCCTAACCTAATTTCCGAATAATGATTCTAAAAATGATGTTAATTTTATCATAATAATTCAATATTTATGATAAATTTAACTTTTAAATATAAAAATACTTATTTATTTAAAACAATAACGAATTGAAAATGAATAGTAAAATTTATGACACTTGGAAAAAATAAACTTTTCTTATCATTTAAATTTTATTAGGAGTGTTATAATGATAATAATTCTTTAAAATAATAATTATTCATAATAAATTAATTTAATATAATAATTAATAAATTTTCTAGATGTACAATTTATAACCAAAATTCAATTTATCACATTTGACATATTTTTTAGAAATTTTTTCCCCAAAATGGAAATCATGGAATAACAATGTTATTATTAAAATGGGATTACACATTAGGTAACCATGTCCTCAAAACATAACCCCTTATAACACTCATATAAGACCTATGGGTGAGGTGTGGGATGGTGATAGATTATTATATTGGCTTGGATAACATCACTCGAGAGGTAATTTCCACTAACCTGAATATCTCCCATAGGATATTCGTTACAAGTGTAACATGTTGAAGCACATATTGGACATGGTCAAGAGTGAATCCTAATGATTCTACCTTTCTTCCATGTTATAACATATTGGATTTTTTGGGCATGACTCTACTAGATGAGTCAATCGAATCTTTTTTCTACATTAATTTAACATTTTAATTTCAACTTATAGATAATGATTATAACGTTAATATAATTTTTACGAGTATAATTTTCCATGGTCATGTTGTATAATGGTCATAATTGACCAATGTTCATAATTGAAAAATGTCCATATGATGGTCAAAACCTAATGGCCACATTTCTAATTAATCTCACTTCAATAGTAAAGAGAAATATTTATGTTGAGTATCAATTAATATAACACAAATTTTCAGGAAAACATTTAATATTAAAAATGTTTGGGTCATTACACATAAGGTAATTTACCCCGATCCCAAGCTCATGTATTCTTAGACCTCCCTGAATATTAATGATACTATGCTGCCTCTTGGATTCCCTCTCATCATGGAAAGGCACTATGTCTAGAACTCCCACTCAAACACAATCCACAACACATATTCCCATTTTTGGAAACCTAGAAACAATATCAACCACTAACGCATATCTCCCCACATATAACTAACTACCAATGATTACCAAAACTCATATACTTTTTGGATCGTAAAAAAAGTGATCTTGATCACCTCTATCTAGAACTCAATCTCTAGATCATATATTCCCCCTTAGACAAAACCAAACTATTCCACTAAAAGGAATTTAAATCCCCTTTCCATGCCTCATCACCTTCTATCAGTTCAGCTCTCTGACAATCAACTGGAATATCCTTTTGAACCTCAAATTCCTGAGCGACAAATAGTTGATGAACATGATTCATTCCTAAACATATGGAGACTATCCAATTCCCAGTAGCTGGGAATTTTATCAATGATTATTTTTTAATTCTTTTTTATTTTCCAAAAAAAAACCATATTCAAATATGATCACAAGTTATAATAATTCTTGTACCTCTCATAGGTATCTACTCTTTAAATAGTTCCACTTCACTTGGCCATTCAATAATCTCAGATTCCATGTGCAAGATCATTTGGGGAAGAAAATATCAAGTCCTTGCTAGTCTCCCTAGATAATTTCATGAACTAAGGTCAACATACAATATTACCATGCCATCTCATGAAATCCTCGTAGTACCTAATAATAAATTACATCCTATCTCTCCACCAATCCTCTGATACATCTATGTGATGACCACACCCTCCAAAGATAAATCAATGATTAAAGAGATATGTTGACCCCTAAGTCCTTCCACGAGTATTCTTGTGTTTGCAACTATAATCGAGTGTATAAAAAAATAAAAGTATCAGAGAATTACCCACTACAAAAGAAATAAGATTAGGATGTAGGATAAAAATCACCAAAAAACTCCAGTATAAAATATAATGGTAAACCAAAAATTATCCCACAATACATGAATATAATTAGAAATAATTCATATAAAAGTATCGAAAGTAAATACCAAAAAAATGTTTATGGAAATGACTCCTGAAAAGAACCAAAACATAGATTTAAGTTCATCTTTGTCCACAAAATCATCTTTGATACTGGAAAAATAGATTATATATATAGGGTAAGTATAACATGTATTCTCAGTAGGGACATAACTGAGTCCTCATGTGCACATGTTAAAAGATCATGCTTGTACACCAGTGAAGAAATGACAGAACCAGAAATCACCTAAACAAGACATCTAAAAAACCCCAATATCATTAAGGATCACTCATTAAATAATGCATAAAATGTTATAATAAATCATTAAGAACATAAAAAAGAATGTAACCCTACTACAATATCCCCACTGATTTCCCCCCTCACGCACGTACATTATACATTATATTTTACAATTCCTTCCACACATATCAGATATCATTACATCAATTTGTGCCTGTAGGAACATTGACCACACATCACATCACATACTACCCATAGAAACATGAGTCACACATCACTTCTCATATCGTCTGTAGAAACCTAGGTCACACATCACATCACATCCCACCTACAGACACCCATGCCTCACATCGCATCATAACACGAATAAAAGAATTATAGTGTCATTAACATGAAGAACATCAACATTATTACTTCCTACTAGAACACATGACCACCACCACAACTACAAAAAAACAGTACATTAGAGGGGGTTATTTAGAGGGGTTATGCACAACCCCCTCTAAATTCCTTTTCTGTAACATTAGAGGGGGTTATGCACAACCCCCTATAATTATCGAATTTAGAGGGTGTTATGAACCCCCTCTAAACTAATTTTCAATAAAAAATATAGGGATATTATCTACAACCGTCGCTAATCATCAAATTTATAGGGGGTTATAGAACCCATAAATTCTTAAATTAGAGGAGGTTTTGCACCCCCTCTAATTTTTTTAACATTTTTTTTAACATCTAGTTAGAATTTAGTGGGGGTTCAAAACCCCCTCTAATATCTGAAATTAGAGGGGGTTGAAAACCCCCTTTAATTTCTTAAATTACAGGTGGTTCAAAACCCTCCTCTAATTTGTTAAATTAGAGGGGGTTCACAACCCCCTCTAATTTCATTAATTTAAACAGGGTTTAAAAACCCCCTCTAATGTCTTTAATTTAGAGGGGGTTCAAAACCCCCTTTAATTTAGTAGATTACAGGGGTTGTGAACCCCAACTGTTTTAAAAAAAGAAACATCCATAATACATACATATATATATATATATAATTATAACACAATATTTAAATGTATTTAAATACATTATATGAACATATTATATAAAATATTTATATGATTGTATTTAATTTTATTTATATGTATACATAAATGTAATTGTATAATATTATGTAAATTAATATATACTTGTTTTTATAAATTGTATTTTATATAATAAAAATTATTTATAATATAAAATCTTAAATATATTATATAAATATTTACATAAATATAATTTTTCTAAAAAATATATCATATAAAAACCTAATCTTGTTTTTTTATAAATCATATTATAATAATAAAATATATATTTTTATATAATTGATCTATGACTTTATATTATATATAATTAATATTATATGAAATATAATTTATACAAATAAATTTATATTAATGTATATTTATTGAAATAATAATATATATTAATGTACATAATAATTAATATATGAATTTTAAATACATTATATAAATATTTTCATAAATTGTGTTTCATATAATATTAATTGTATAAAATATAAAATTGTATTTCATATAATATTAAGTATATTTTTCTATAAATTTTATTTCATATAATAATGATTATATATAATATACATATTAATTATATCTAATATAAAACTAATTATATATAATATAATACTAATTATATATAATATAATACTAATTATATATAATATAATTCTAATTATATATAATATAATATTAATTAAATATAACATAATATTAATTATATATAATATAATATTAATTACATATAATATTTATATTTGTATAAATTTTATTCCATATAAAAATAAAAATAATTTATTAATTTTATATAATATTATAAAATTTATACAAATAAATATCCTTATTAATATATATAATAATAAATATATATATTCAAAGACATTATATAAATATATTTTTAAATACCTTATATAAATATATTAGGTAAATACTTATATATATATATATATATTCATTATATATATATATAATATAAATATGTTTTTAAGTATATAAATAATTTACATAAATATATAATACAAATGTATTTAATATAATATATATTTAATATAAATCATAAAATAAATGTATTGAATTTATGAAACCAACATATAATTTTTATAGAATAAAAAATAGATATAATAAGAATAATAATATTTAATAATATTGTTGATATCAAACACACACACATGTCAATATATATATATATATATAATTGTTTAAAATATTTAGGTAATACATAAATATATAATATAGAATATATATATAATTGCATATACAAATAAATATAGTAAATAATATATATATTATATTTTAAATGTTTGTAAATATATTATGCTAATGATATTTATTATAATAAACATTTAACTATATATAAATAACATTTTGTGTATTTTATATATCAAAAAATTGGTTGCCTTAGTTTTCCTCTGGTGGATTTCCAGAGGTATCTGTTTCGGGCGGTGCGAGGTTTGAATCTCGCGCGCTCCTATTTTTCAGTGGGCATGGGAATATTTAGATTCTGTGGCAGTGGGGAAGCACCGAGGTAATTTAGGGGGCTTGGGCCTTTGGGTGGAACTGGAGGGGGTCTTGGAGAAGCCTTCGGGTGGAACTGGAGGGGGCTTGGGGTGGCCTTTGGGTGTGGGAATGGGAAGATGGCGGACGAAATCGGAGGCTCTAGGTGCTTGGGGAAATGGGAGGGGAGTAACCGAAGGAGGGTTGGGGGAATGGGAAATGGGAAGGAGGGCTTGTGGAAATGTGAGTGAGAGAACCAAGGGCTTGGGGAAATGGGATGGAGGAACTGGGGGGTGAAGGAACATGGTCATAATAAAAATTGAAATACTTTCAGGGCAGTTTTCATAACCGCCCCCAAAGTAATCCACTTATTAGGGGTGGTTTTTAACCGCCCGTAAAGCCTCCCAACTAGGGGCAGTTTTAGTAGCATGTGACTTTTTTTAATCATTTTAGGGGGTTTAAACCCCTCCTAATGTAACCGCCACTAAAGTCACCATGAATTTAACAATGATTAGTTAATACCGCCTCAAATGGGAGTAGGCAGCCACATTAGCAGTGGTCCCTCACAACCGCTGCTAAGGTCTTTTGAAGGGGTTATAACCCCTTCTAATGTAAAAAATAACCCCATATAATGTGTCCATTATTTTTAGTGACCACATATCACATCAGACCACATCACTTTTCACTCGTTGTCACTTGGTCCAATACAACCCATTACATCACATCTCACTCGTAGACCCATGACCATCACATCACTGCTAAAAGAAGAGCATGGAAGAGGGGGTAGCTAGACATCCATATCACTAACGTTGTGGGTGATGGGGAAAACACCAAAAACTCAACACCTCTTGGAATTTTTAATGTTTTCCAATGTGGGTGGGGCACATATAAAATAATATTAACATACATGATATATAGATATCTCATAATACTCAACCTATGGGTTTGCATCAACTACACTAGTGCACATCACATTACCACTATGTAACACAAGTAAACCATAAAAAAATATTCTATATCAACATGAAACACCACACAACCTCCACAAAAACCTTAGAACATTTCCATCATTCAGTCATGGGTTTATCCAAAGTTTTTCGTTATCCATTTAATTTCAAAATCACTATTCATTAATTCATTCAGCCTAATTATCCTACTACCACACATCAATTTCATTTATATCCCATTTTTCTACTAGAATCATATGTTTTTTTTATCACAGTCCATCCCATGGATAATCGGGCACCTATCTCTACCATAACATCCTACAACTAGCCCAACTCACACAACCACCTCTATCACACAACACATCTAACAACATCATCACATCACATCATCTAAACCATCTCAAAAAACAACCTTCATATAATTTTATCACTATATACCACAATAATTAGACTATTCCACAAAAACCAATCAACAACCACTATTCAACAACCACCATGCCACAAACCACTATTCTACAATCATTATTCCATAACCCCTATGCCTTAACCTCATCACAGCACATCACGCATTCGTGGTAACCAATCATTAAAAAAGTACCCTATATACTACACAACCCATTTGTTATCTAACATCACGACACAAAAACCCAAACCACATAGGGAATACATGATAAGAAAAATCACAAAACAACCACACAAACCAGCTTCTAAATTTATTCAGGTGATTTTTATCAAAATACTTATTTAATTTGGATGGGTATTATAAAACATACAAAAAATCTAGAGAAAACCGGTAATTATATAGATATAAATTCCATTAATCATTTATTCCTGGTATTATCATTAAAAACATATTAAGGGTCATCATATTATAATAACTACATCACATGAAAGGATTCGAATAACCATTATTTTTATAATTGGAAATAGTGATGCATAATAATAAGAAAAACATGTGTTAGAGAAGTAATGTATGTAGAAACTACCCATTCCCATTAATTCAACCCTGAATATTAATTATCTAATTAGGTAAACCATTACAATATAACCAAAGGTAAGAAAAATAAAGAAGATCATACAGATAGCACATATAAAGTTGAAAAAACTATCCCACACCTCAAGGACACATTCTAATCCCATTTTTCACCATTGGGTGAACACTTAACTTCCTAGAAACCATTATCACTTAAGGAAGTCATGGATCAACAAAAAAATCACCAAAGGGTAATAAAAAATGCAACCTATACACACCCAATTTGAAAACGCAGAAACATAGTGGATGTCAAAAGAATAATGGAAGGTAACCCAATGGAAATAGATGATAACATTCCATAGATTACTAATTATAACCCACTATATTCCAAGAATCGAATCATTGGTGAATTGTGTTAGAATACCTCTTCATGGTGTATATGGTTCATCTGAAATGAGGGAGAAAGAGAGAGAGTAATGTATATAAAAATGAAAATAAATTTTCCAAAATTGTAATAAAATAACCAAGAACCTAACACTTTTATGTCAGGTAACTTATTAACAATTTGAATTACCATTTTTATGAATTCCACTAAAATTCATGTCACCTAGGACATTAATTAATTACATGTCGTGTACTAATTTCAGTAAATGAATCCACTTCAAGGTTTTACTATAGCATATATAGATGTTATGAAACTAGATGTCTATAGAAACAATGATTCATCAATTAATTTCTTGTAAACTATTCATGATGTGAATATCCAAATGCATAATTATTCAACCACCAACCAGTAAGATTAATCCTAAAGACTCTTCTAAAACACCTCCACACCCAAAACTATTAGAGTAAAAGACCGTGAAGGCACATACCATTACATTGTGTGTTATTTATTAACATAAAGGGTAATATAAGTTTATTTTTCTTGGTAGATAAAAGTTTAATATAGTGGTGAAAAAATAAATTTCATAGAGAAAGGTTTAAGGTTATAATTATTTCAAAAATGAGGAGAAACTCTTAAGAGAAGAATATTTTATTAATGGGAAACATATTATTTCATATAAATGGTTATTTTTAAATCTATCTCCTTTATTGTTTCTCTTTATATTTCCCTCTTTATCTTTAACCATTATCTAGCCTATTTTTTATTAATCTCCTTCTTATATTTTAATATTTTATTTTAATAAAAAATTAGACTTTTTTCCATCCAAAGGAAGTGATATTTAAGTATATCTTGTTTCTTTATGATCAATTTCACTTAAGGTTATTCTACTGTTTTTGTTTTTCAGTGTTTCTACTCTTTAGGGTTTATACATCTTTCTATGGAACTACTGAACCAATTTGAGTATTCCAAAGCCACACAGTAGTCAATTTCAAATGATATCAATGGATTATAGTACCAAAAAGATGGTTGAAGTATATATGCCAACTAGTAGTTTTTTCAATTTCTATTGCAGCTCTTTAAGACCACCATATTGCTAGTAGAGCTCAATTGATACATATTGGTATATGGGATGGAGTAGAATCTTACTGGAGTGCCACTGGAAAGTAAGGGGAATATAGATACTATTTGGTGGAATCATTATAGAACCTTATAAGGATCATTAATTAATGTTCAAAATGAATTAACTTTTTCCATTAAAATGTGGAATGGGCTTTGCACCCCTAGAATCCAAGAAGCCTATAAATAGAGATAAAGATAGAATTTGACACCAAAAAAATCTTATCAAACCACAATGATGAATCCATGCTTCTAAATAGATCCCCAATATGATTTTTAACGATATATATACTCTTCATCTAAATAAAAAAACCCAATATTGTCTTTAATGAATTCATTTTTTTCTTATGTCCTCATTCTCCATGATAAAAGTATTCCCCTATTTTGTTTCCTTAAATGATCTTAATCTTAGACCTTATCTATTTCTACCTCTTTACCTCTCTATTTCAAGTTATTTTAAATCTAGTAGATATATAATTGATTTATTTTTAACTTGTGTGTTAAAATAAACCATTCTCTTTTTATTCTTCTACTTTTGGTGCTCCCAACTATTAATGTGAGGGATCATTGTTCTTGTTTTCAATTAAAACAAAGGGAATTATTTATTTTTTGGTTTCTATTAAAACCAATGGATTATAGATTCTTATTTGGTTATTCGTATTCCATTAAAACTAAAAGAGTAACACAACCCATTTAATCCTTATTTAGTGGATGGGATATATGAGGTAATTATTGAAATATTATCAAACTCCTTTATCAAATAGTGCCATTTTAATTTCTATAATTTATTTTCCATAATTATTAAACTTTTAATTTATTCTCAAATTATTTACATTGAATTTTCCATTATTAAATAAATTTATTTCATGATATTCAATTTATTTTTATAGAATCATTAAAAAAATTAATAGGCAATCCACAGATTACATTTTTTCTCTGACCACCATAAATTCCTTATTTCCAAAACCTCCCCTAATAAAGTTTTTAAACTAATTTCATAAAAATATTGAACTGAAAGGATATAAAATAATCTCTCTCTATTTTTATTTAAATAAAAATTACTTCAAACATCCAAATTTTATGTAATTGTCTCAGAAATGTTTTCAATAAAATTAAAAGGTTCTATTTTTTGAAAAATACTTTATATCTATCTTTTCTATCTACACTCACCCTTTTTCAATAATAGTCTTGCACATTATTTTATATAATTAAAATACTATTTTAATGTCATCATGAACTTACATATTTTCAATGACTATGCTCCCCTTATATATACACTTGAAATATCATTAGGATTCCACATAAATGAACATCAAAATACTTTTAACACTTGAATACAAACTCTTGATTTAAAGAGTTTTAAAAATATTCTTTGGAAACACAAACTTCACATTCTTCATATACATAATTTTTTCCTTCAAATATTTGGGTTCAGTTAACCACTCTCATAATATTATCAAAACCATGAGTAATTATTCCATCATTGAAACATTAATTTTAGATCACTTTCTCGTTCACCTACATTCTATTAAATGAATTCTAGAAAGTGAATTTTACACATTACAATGACTTATTAACAAATCATATAAGAATAAAAAGTAGAAACTCAATGTAGGAAACAAGACATAATGTCAATAACATCAAGGTTTTACATGTCACTCACTTATTTTTCTAATAATTTGAATCCCGATCAATTGCATTCTAGGAATATGAAACTTCTTGTGATCTCACTCACGCTTCCTCATGATAGTTAATGTATAATAAATAATGTATAATACTATATTGTTGAAAAATTAATTCAAATTTTTCATTATAAACTAGAAATATTATTTGATATCCTTGAACTAATTTTATTCATAGTAGTTCAATATTTATATATAAGGCTAATAATCCTTGAAATATTCATCGATAATTTCCTTTATTTTTTAGTTATTGTCAGAAAATATTGTGATAATATTCAGCATGGGTAAGAAACTTATTAGATAATATACTTTATTCAAGAAAAATTTAGTATCCTAAAAAGAATCTTATTGATACCACAACTTTAGATCATAAAAATCAACATTTTCTACTCTATGATGGCATCTTCTACTTCCTGAAGATGTATATCATCTTCTTTAGGGACTGTCATTGTTTGTTAGTGGCCTAATAAAACTTTTTTTCTTAAAAAAATTGACCATATATTATATAGAAAACATAGATATAGTTTTAATATATTTTTACTCCATATCTGTATATATATCATCTAGAAAACATCGTATTAGAATGTATAACAAGATTTATCTTTGGTTAATCATAGTGGATACATGATATCACTTTCTAACCATGATTAGATTGACGCAACTTGAATTTGTTAATTAATTCGTGAATAAATATATTTTTAATGGTTCTACATTATACCTCTCCCAACCAAATTATTGTTTTATATTTTTATTTCACATCTATATATTCTACTTCTAACACCACCGATTCTAATTTATCCACTCTTAATGTAATTGGTCTGTCTTAAATAACTCACCCCCAAACTACTTGTTAAACTAATTTGAATGAATACACACCCCATAAAGTATATATCCCCTTTATATTATATCACTCCCATCATGAGAGATAAAAATTAAGTGGTTGGGGATTAGGGTACCTGTGACATCTTAAAGTTGAGAACAATGGTTTGTGTGGTCGAACAAACCTATTTCCACATTATTTCATGAAAATAATATTAGTGTAATTTCTTGGAAAAATGTTGACAAATCATTATTACTGATGAATTATTTACTTCCCATTCTTCGTTTCTATTTATTTCATCCATATTCCATTTCTATAAATCTTTCTGATGAATCTACTTTTACAATTTTTTTTATTTTCATAACAATAAATCCTCATCTCATGCTACTAGTCTCTTAATGTTCTTCCATTTTTACATTTTAGATATATTTATTTATCTTTATATATTATTTACTATCCATGAGAATAGTTTTCTTTTTATTCTTAGTTTTTCTCATTTTATTATTTTCGTTCTATGTAAGGTTGTTATACCATAAGAACCATTGATGTCAGACTAACATCACAATCATAGTCTATGTCATCTTTCCTCAGGAATGTGGATATATTAATTAATTAAATATATTATCCTTCCATACTATATATATTTATACTACTTATATGTGTATTTTCTTCCCTTGTCATACCATTTATTTTTACCATATTAAAATATAATACCATATTTTTTGTATAATAAAATTCATAAAATATTTTACTATATGATGATATTTTCTTTCATCATCCATGGATTCCATCCCTCAAATGAAATTTTACACTTTTTCATCAAGTGACCTTCTCATCGACACAACGAATAATACATCCAAAGGTTTCATATAAGTCCTTTTACAAGATATAGTCTTTCATCTAGTTTTATATATGTTATTCAAGTTATAAAGACCACAATTTAAAGATGACAATCTAGATTATATGAGTTGTAATATTTCACTTATGTTATATTTGATTTTCATATTCCTTTTATTTCACAATATAAAATAATACCAATATATTATTCATAAAAAATATATCATATTACCAAGAATATCATTAAAAAACACATGTAGTCGTACTTTTTTCTTTGGATCCACATTTTTATTCAAATGATTCATTCATTTTTGGACTTCAATTTTTTTTAAATATTTATAAAAACATATTAAATCTATTTTCAAACTCATTACAGGTTTTTGGATTTCTATGAATGATGATATATCAAGACAAGAACATTAATTTCCTATAAAAGTTGATCATTAAACTTCATAAAAATCCTCAAGAATTCTGGATGACATAGAAAATATATACTAAGTTGTCTTATTTTTTAACAGATTCTTCATCATTTTTGACCAAAACTCCAAAATAAAATAATTAATTTTAAACATATTACTTCCACATTAATTTTTTTTTGTTTTATTCATATTTCATTTTTATTTTCATTAGTTAGTCTTCATTTCCTTCTTGGACGGATATTGAAAACATCCTTTCTTTTAAATAATTTTACCCATCACATCTAACTTTGTATTCCTAGATATTATGGATAACATTAATGAAACATAATTTTTATTAAATATTTCATCAATATCCAGGATCAAGTATTTATAAATAACTCTTTTTTAGGAATTAGATTATCAAAAATACATATTCGTTGAACTTATTTTTCAATGGGACATTTAAAGTGCCTTATTATTATATCATAAAAATATTTTGATAGTTTGTTCATGGAATGATTTTTTTATTCTCTTCATAAATTACCTTCAAGGAAAAAGATGTCATATGATCTTCATCAATAATTTAATAATACATATATAAGTCATATTCATCACTTAAGTCACCAAATTTATTTCCATCACATTAATTATCTCATGTGGATATTCAAATGTATTCTTTAAAAATCCAACTTCTTCCTCAAGATCCATAATTATCTCATATATTTTATCAAAAAAATAAATTATACATTCAATATTATTGGGTTTTTATTTTCATTTTGTATTCAAATAATCATTTTATTTTATTTTTTAGGAATTTGTTCCTAATCTTCAATTACCGGGTCAAGATCGGAATAGTTAGACTCAATTTGTTCAACACGATCATTTTTATCAATCAAGAATAATCCAATATCATAGTTATTTATTTTTGAAATATATTATTTTTAAGATCAATTTCCTGATCTACATCAATATCAAAAACTTTATATAGTTCATTATCATCTTCAACTATCATTCGATCCCTTCAAGAAAAAGTATCCATGTAATGTTCATAACATAACTTCAATGATGAACAATAAAAAAACTCCATGTTATGATACCAAATGTTATAAACCAAGAAACCCTTTGAGGGGGGTGTATCGTAGTGTTAGAATATTTAAAAAATTCTCACCAAATATTTCCCTTTGAATCTTGTTACCTTTTTAGATAGATGATTATTTATCCTTTTATTATATTCTCATTACAAAATGCATCCACATATAATATTATGCACATGTGTATAATTTAAAATATGGGGGGGGGGGATATTGTTTTTACAATGTTTTCCTGCACTAATATACATACATGGATCATACACTCAATATTTTATTTGTGCACAAAAACCCACTGTAAATCATTATTTTTCTTGGTAAAAAATTTAATATAAGATTATCCTCACCAAGGATTACTTCCTATATAAGTTTACAAGATGTCACTAATCACGATAGATAACTATATATAGACTAATTTATGGAATATCTCATTTCTTATAAAGGTTCATTCGTATCTATTCTTTGGTAAAATACTATAAAAGATATCAATTTATAGTCTTGTGCATCTCATCTTTGTTTATTAACATGATGATCACTCAAATACCGGAATGTGTGAATTATATCATAAACTCCAAATGTTACGATTTACTGTATAATAGATGTGAGGCTCCCAAATACCTAACTAATTATAATAAACACCATATTAGAGGATTTAAAATTTTAATATTCCATTGAACATTAAACATTTGTAAATAATAATCTCTTGATGGAATAATTATACAATTGGAATTATCTTAATTGAATTTTTCATACTTTATAAAAACTGTATGTATCGATTATAATCTATAATTCTGATATTTAGTAAAAATAAATTCATCAAGAAATAATCCTCTCTAATTCATATATTCAACAAAACCCATTTATCAAGACCTCTCTTCTTATTCCATCATAGAACAAAAAATTATTATATTCTATATTTTATGTTATATCATAATTCCTTCTTCATATTAGGTTATAAAATAACCTACGAAACTAAAAACACATAATTCAACCTTCAATTAACTTAAATCATCATTAACATAAAATTTTTCCGATAAATTACAATATAACTATCAGAATTAATTCTATATCATCCCAGATATTGGGGAAATTCCAAATCATTAAAAACTATATTGAGCCTCTATTTTTTCAATCAACGATGGTTTTACTTTACACAAAAAACATTTGTAGTACACCACATCACACCGACCATAATGTTTTACTCTAAATACCATGACATATTGCTTCTCAATGTAACAACCCTAGGTTTTGAAAGAGGAGAGTAATGTTTGATAGAATATATGACATATAACACAAATATAAGAAGATAATTAAACAAACCAATATCATAAAATATAATTTTTTAACTAAATTCAATCCGTCTGATATTTTATAATGCTCGAAACATTATTTTTAAATAAAACACGATACTATATTAAAATATTGTTATTACAACATAGATGTTAAGTTGGTTAGTATTAATATGTGTAACTAAATGAAAAAAATTATATTATTTACAAATGTAGAAAATAAATTCAAAGTTTATATTTTTACTATATGTAAAAAAAACAATCTAAAAGAATAATTATTTTAAAAAAATAGTATTTTTTAAAAAGGTGGTTTACTAAAGCTTGGGGTTTATAATTTAAAATTATTTCTTACATATTTTTGAAAATTTATTTTTAAAAAATAAACATAACTTTTTTTATATACATTGAAATTTTTTGTATGGGTGAATTTGTTTTAATTTCATGAAAATATTATTTTTGTAATGAATAGTAAAAAATATAGATTTTTATTGAAAATTTTCTTTTCAATTAAATTATTTACCGATTTAATTATATTATAAATTTATTTTAAATTAAATTTTTTAATGTATAGTACTATTAATTAAATATTGGTTAGTTGAATTTAGATTGAATTTTTATTTCAAAACCATATATACAAATGAAACATTTTCCTTTTGAAACCCTATATTTCATTGTGTCAGCTGGTATAATTTTAAATTGAATTACACCACTTTTGTAAATTGGATTTTTAAAATTTTATTCCATATTTTGGAAAGTAATAATTTATATAATATTATAGGGTAATACTACTTTTTTACATTAATTAATAGTGAAAATAATAAAAATTATTTACCAGAGTTAAGGTAAAACAGGTTTACCGAGGGGGATAAAATAAAAATATAATGGATTAAATAACATAATTTTTTTTAAGAAATTTCATTTTGTGGAATTATTTTAGATATATAACCTTTAATATTTGAGAATGTCCCATTTTTTAGTCTTTTTGTCATGATAAAAATGTGGGTGTAAATGATTTTTTTAGAAATTCCAAGTGTGCCCTCTCCCTAACATATTAAAGGCCACCCCATATCCTCTCATATTTTCACTTAAAAAAACCTTTGGATATAAAAATACCTACAAAAATATATTCCTTACATACAACACAATATCCAAGAGTACTTTTATATCATAAATTCAATGTATAAAAGATTTCAGTGAAACTTAAATTGGTTACCCGAAGAAGAGTTATAGTTTTAATCTATGAATTATCATTTTAATTTTTCATATAACTACTTATAATATTCTAGAACTATACCATAAAAATTAAAAAATTTAATAATTTATAATTAAATTTTATTAGGTTAATTTAATAACCTTTGTCCATCTCCACTTCTATAATATTGGAAACAAAACCATTGATCCTGTCTACGGTGGACTACCGCCTCACCAATTGATGTAATTCATTTTCTATCACCACCATTGAAGGTAAATTATAATAATGGATATCACATATGTATTTTATGTTTAAGATACTTATATTCTTATGTAATTATCATATCACATATACCTTCTTGTATTCCATTCCATGGGGGATACGATGGTGTTTCTTGTGTGTTCAGTGGAGTACCACCTCATGAAACGATGTGATTTATTTTTTTCTTACACTTTAAATAGAAGGAATTATGAATAAATTAAATTAATACATGATATATTTTTATCTAAATATAATTATATAAATATATTATCACATATAACTCATTACGTTTTAATTTATTGAAAGAAAACAATGTCGCTCGTGCGTACGCGTGGGCTACCACCTCTACATAGCGATGTGAAATTATTATCATTATATATTTACCTATATGGTAATAAGGATGTATTTGAATAATATAAATGATATAAAAGACATAATAATGATTCTATAAATATTAATTAATATTTATTTTTCATTCACTCCATCTATCGAAAAAAATTGAAATAATGTTCATGCGTATATATGGCATATCATCTCCTAGAATGGTGTAAAACATTTCCTATATGTACCTTTTATATATTAATATAAATAGTTATATAATTAATATATACTATATTTATATCATTGTTAAAATTATTGTCATTGTGAAACCATGACAAAATTAAAATTAACAAAATTACAGAACCAAAACATAATGAGAAATGTAGCAGCTGTCACATAGAAGAGTGATTTTAATTATGATTTTATAATAAACAGGTGATAAAACACTATAAGTAAATAAAATAAGGTATGATATATATTATTATTGAAATATAATTTATTTTTAATAAACCTATATTTATTATATTGGAGGTTAGAATAAGTACTAATAAAGTCAAACTGTATTTAAGTGTTTCTCATCTCACTATTACTTCCTCAGGAAAATTTTCATATTATTTATTGTTTCAGTTTATGTTATCTCTTTCATGGAAATTATGATTTAAAATTTTAAAAATTGGTTAGATTTTATTTCCCAATTTCATCATTAATCTGGTTAGTTTATGTTTCTGTCCCCATTAGGGAAAATTATTTTATATTTCTATATCAAACCCAATATATTATCTCCACATCGAAATATTAATGATATTATAAAATAATAATACCATTTTATATTATTTTATAATTAGAATTATTTTTTTTATAAATCAATCTTTATTCATTTCTCGGTAAAATATCAATTTTCATTCAAAACAATTATTTTAAAAAATGTTTTCCAAATCTTTTTAGCATTATCCAAGTGGGGGTTTTTAAAACAATTACCCATGATTTTTTTCACATACTTGAATTATTATAATGGAATTTTTCATTTAATTTCTATTTTTTCTTTTTTTAGTGGTTTCCCATAAATTATTTTAGGAAATGATGAGTTTTCATGAATCGAGTCAAACAACGAACTCATTTCCAGACTTAAAAACCAATTTTGTTTCTTTTATAACTCTTTACACTTTAAATATTTTGAACCCATTACACTTATAACATAGACTCCATTATCCTATTAACTAAAACATATAGAATTGGAACCCTTAAGAATCTATAATCATGGTTGATTTGGGCTTTAATGTAAGTAATTGGGCTAGCCCGTCAGCCAATTTTCATTTTCAAAACAATTATTATTTATTTAATATATTATTTATTTTGTTCTCTTTTTCTGTTATTACACATCAAACTCGACCCCAACATCCCTTGGAGAGCCCCCATCTTTGTGTCTCCCCCTATGGATCTTGTTTCCGTTACGTATTAGGGTGAAACTTCTCAGGCATTGTCAAATCATCCATATTTTATGAATTAAATTGATTCCTTCATAACTCATTCATTTTATACTCTTTTCCCCACACTATAGTTCCAATATTACCTCCTCCTCCTTATTTGAACCTCAAATTCATTTTTTTCTATTCATTAATTTAGATACATGTGTATTTGGGGGGTTTTATTCAAGATATCTCAAGTAAGTTTGTTTCCTATCACGTTCCTCCCATCTGCTTAAGCATTTTTCCAATTTTCATGAGATTATAAAATTTCTAGAAGATATAGTTATTACCTATGGTATTATATTGTGTCATTTAAAAGAAATAATATGGATTAGGGATTTATTACACATCCTAGTGGTGTAGTAGTGCTGCGATTGATGTTTTGCAGAATGGTTTGGAGTATTTGGAACAAATGGTAGGTGATTCCATGTGTAAGAATTATCGGATGACAAATTTTTAGATGAGTTTTATTTTTAGCGTGATTATTATTGATTATTTTTGTTCAAAATTTATATTTGGTAGCATTTTTTTGCTGTTGTTTTTTATGTAGAATTTGTTCTGTAAAAATGAATATATTTTATGTGTATTCAATGTTGAGTTCATTGGGGTTGTTTTCTGATAAATGTAATAGTTTCATAAAATGATATTGTGGCTTCCAATTATGGGTTTTTCTGACATTGGTATTATTTAGGAGTTAAAATAGGGTTTTAGAAGGATTTTATGTGAAAAACATGGTTACACTCCTTGGAATTGTTTTCTGAAGGTTTTTAATACATTCTTGATTTATATTAGAGGTGAAACTATGTTGCCAAAAAGTTTTGGTTGGTGTGTACTTTTTAAATGGTATAAATTAATTTGAAATGGTTTTTTTGTGATTTGTTCTATATTGTAATTTTTTATAATTTTTTTAAAATATTTTTTGAAGAGTGAAAGAGAGGTGAAATGTGTTGTGGGTTGTTTTGGTGCGAGTATGATTTCCAAAATCAATTTGAACGAAAAAGCGGATTATGTGACTTGTGTGGGGGATATTTTTTGTGTATGTGTGTGACTTGGAAGTGGTATTTTCATTTAAAAATTTAATTTCATGTCTTGTGAAACTTGTTTGAGCACAACAAGGAAAAACCAGGTATCTAGGCGGGTGGATGTTTACTAGTATGCTTGTGATCTCATGGGCATTGGCCCCTGTTTCACATAGCATGTTTGATGATGAAAAAAATAACTAAACTATGATGATTATGATTTGGGGTACTGTTAGGTTATCATTATGATATATAATAGTGGATTTTGTGCATGAGAATGGATATTTGTATGGTTACTTTTACTGATATACGAGGTACTTGGGACCCACAATGAGCTAGTACCTAGGGTTGTTTCCTATTGCTAGTTATCATTTTATATTTTATGATTACCATCAGAATATGGTAATTTTGGCGGGATAAATTCTTTATCTTTTTCATTCTATTTAAATGTTTTTATTTCTTTTAAATTATCCCACCATATACCTGAGTTTTTTTAGAGTTTCATCTGTTATAAATTGTTACTAGAATTTATCTTTTACAAAACATGCTTTCTTTTTATCTTATAATTATTATCACATGGAATCATTTGTGGTTGCATCCTACCATGATTTTTATCACTCTATACATACACCATTGGGTGTTTGTTGACTTTTTTTATCTTTGTCACATGTTGGGTAAAGATCTTAATGTCGGTGGTCCATGTTTCTTGCAGTCTTTCATGATTCAGTGATTTTGAGATGGTTTATTGATTTTTCCCCTTTTCAGGAGGTAGGTCATGGTATTTCCTTTTTGGTTATATTCCTTTTTAATATAATTTAATCATTTTTTTAAATTTTATAACATTATTCTGAAATTTTTTAAAAGATAATTTGTTTTGAAAAATACATATTTGTTTTATTGGACTCGTTTTTTATTTTATGTTTATAAACTCAGGTAAATCGTTCCTAAATTTTATTTAATGATACTCTGTAACATGATCCAGTCTGTGGGGATTGAGAACTCCCTATCAAAATTTTAACAAACCAGGATAGCTGTCGTTCTGACGGAGACCAGATCTGGTTTGTGACAAAATTGTATCAAAGGGGCCAAGTTCACTCATTGGGTCATGTTATTTAGGGAAGAGTTGGGATATTCTAGAGTTAGGATTATCAGGGATCAACATTCCAATTAAATGTAGGGTTACTATCCCTCACATCTTGTGATGTGAGTCATGTATCCATGGGAAGTCAGGTTTTATCTGTGTACTTTTGTTTTTAGGGTTTGATGATGATTAGGGGAAATGAAAATAGAGTTGGGTTAATCGTCTCAGTTAGCCTGCTGGGAATGAAAAGAAATATGGAGTTGGGTATATTTCCCTTGAACACTCTTTATTATGGCGATTTGATTGGTGGATGGCCGCCACCATATATCCAAGTCACCCACCGAAACTAGTTTCCTCTCGCATTGTATTGTGTCCTTTAGTTTTGTAATCTTAGATGTTTGGTTTTAAATAAAAAATGACTTGGTTTTAAGAACCATACTGTTATTTAAAATTATTTTATAATAAATAAAAAATGGGTTGATAGGTAAGATTGTTGAAATGAATTTTGAGAATTGTTTAGAAATGGTAAATTGTGTATTTAAACTCTTTTTTAAGTATAAATTACTTCAAAGTATATTTTGAAAATCTGTTTCAAATGGTACATAATGAATTGTTGAAAATAGGATTTGAATTGAATGAACAAGTTTTGAATTTTTGTGTGATGTTTAGAAATTATTTTTTGATTTTTTAACAATTAATAATTTGAAAAAAATTACGAATCACTGGAACCATGTTTTAAAGAAGAATAGATGTGTTTTTCAATGAATGAGTGTTGATCAAATGATGTTTTTCATAAAAATGGATGTGTTTTGAAAGGGTTTTATATGTTTTGAAATTGATGTTAATATCTTGGAAGTGTGTTTTATTTTGAATGATTGTGACTTTCTGGTAAGTTTTGAATGCTGTAAATTGGGTTTGATTTTGTGGTTAGCGGGTCTGAGAAAAAAGTAGTGTTGTCTAAATGTTTTGGTTAGAAATAATGGAAAGAATCATTGTTTTAACCTTAGGTATTTCTGTGTACGACCACATTCATGGGGTTATATGGGATAATTGATGGTTAATGGCATGATTAGATGAGTTCCAGAATGTATATGAGGAGGGAGTCGGTGTGACACAAAAACGAACACATGTCAGGAACATAGGGTACCATTGGTGGATACGATAATAGCCGAACCATCTATTTTCAAAGAGATGATTTTAATGGAAAACATTATGTCTTGATAACTGGTTTGGTGTCATGTGTCTTATGTGTTTTTTAAGATGTTGTTTCTTTGGGATGTTTTGAATCCAAGAACCCATCTTGGTTAAATTATGTTTGGGGTTTCTATTTCTTTGGTAATTTTGTTTGAAGGTCTAGTTAGTGGTGTCTTGTAAGAAAATTTCATGAAGTGTTTATAGTGGTTTTCCTCATGTGTTCGGTTATGGTTTGTGGCACATTCTATCCAATAGACCATCTTGTTGAGGTCTGTAGTTTCTCTCATTGGATAAGTTACACACCCACTAAGAGTTAATACATGACTGAAGTGCATCCCAGATTATTTTGTTGTTGGATGATCCTACAGTTGATCAATATAAGGAATCTCTTTCTCGAGCTTTGGATATTGAGTCTATAATATTTTCCTTCTTGGTTTTGCGAAACCTTTTGTAGAGGAAGAGAACTCAATGAAGGTTAAAAGAGACCGTAGTTTCTTATGTTACCTGTTTCTTTGAAGGTGAGTGTAGTCTGGGGTTGTTATGATGGATTTTGTCTAAGAGGGCATATGGGTCCTTCGTAGTCTTTTCAAACAAGGGGTTCTTGTTAAACCACCAGTGTAGGATATTTGGTCATGAGAGGCTATTATGGATCCTTACTGGAATTGTATGATGTTTGGGGAATTGAAATAAGGTCCCTTTCCATTTTTTTGTTTCTATCAGTTGTAATAGTCTTGTTCCATGACACGTTGTGATGTCATCTTCTCATTTGACTTTAAAGTTTATGCTGTAAAATCTTCTGTGAGTCATTATTTTTTCCGAACTATGTATCCTTTCGGTAAATCATAACTCTATTTTTTATAGGATGTTGTTTCCATATATCCTTTCCTCTTTCCATTTCTCATTTGAAGAATCAAGGGGTGAGGTGTGTGCACCTTCCATGTACTTGTTTCAGTGAAATATCAGGTTAGGGTAAAATGAGTTTTGAATGTGTTATGTCTTGTTGAACTCATTTGTGATCAGGATATAGGTTTTCATGGCAACTAATGGGAATTTTCTATTCGAGGGGTTTCCAAATCCTAACTATGAGGCTGATGATCCTTCAATCATTTGAGCTACAACCAAATTTCCTAAAGAGATGTTATCGCGTAGTTAGGGGAAATACTAGGGTTCTTCAAATCCTTGTACAAATTCTTGTTCTAAGTATGATATATGGGAATATATTAAAACTTGGTGTCTTCATATTTCTTCTATTGTTCCCATTTAGTAGAAATAGGTTGGAGGACCATATGTCTATGTTATCTCCCAATGGCTTGCATTCCCCCCTTCAATTTCTATTTAGATTTTTTGAGAATATTTTTAAATTTTGTTAGAAAGGTTGAGAGCTTGATTTTTGAATGGTTAGTAGTAACTACGCCTAAGAAAACAATACAGATAGAAGGATCCACATGGTTGGTGCACGGTTTCCCTAACCTTGTGAACTAACCGTGTGGACTTCCCAACTCTTTAAATTTTGGGGACATTTTGTACCGGCTTGTGTTGGTCGGTTAAGATGGTTGGTTCTTATGGCGGGGATACCCACTATGAGTCTCAGGTAAGATATTTTGGAAAATTTAAAGAAACTATTCCCTTTATTCAATTGAGACTTTTTGGGGCTCACCGTGTTAGTGTCTTGATTGTGTCTTGGGAAATATTGAGTTGCCCCTTGTAGTGAGGAGTCTATTTGTGTTTCCCTGTATGAGTAACTTCATTTTGTCGCTAGAGTTGGTCTAACAATAAGTAGTATTGTTCAGAGTTATTTAATCTCCAAAATCCTCCATTATTAAACGTTGGTATTGGATTTCACCCAAAAGTTTTGTCGATGTCAGACTACAGTTACCTCGTTTGTTTTCGTTATTCGTTCTAGGTAAGTTGCTTGAATATTGTTTGGATAGTGTTTGAGGTGTTTTTTTTGGAATATAGTTTTAATAAGCATGAACATTTCAGTAAGTGTTGTATGTTTTTGTTGGTAATAGTATTCCTTCCTTTATTGATCAATTGGTTGTTTTTTGGCCTATTTGGGGTGGGAGAAACTTTCAAACAGAGTCCATTTTGGCCTTTCCATTGGGTTTGGTTTTTTGTTTTTGGCATTCCTAGGGATTTCTGAGGGCGGATTGTTTTATGTTATGGAGAATTTTTACATACATGACTTCTTTTAATGTTATTTTTCGTTTAATTTCAATTATTTCTTTGTTTTGGGGGTTCCCCCATATATTTTTGGTGAAAAGGGTGAGTTTTCATGATTTGGGCCTAACTCTGAGCCCATTTCTAAATTTAAAAACCAATTTTGATTCATTTATAAATATTTCATTTACAACATTTTTCACTCATTGAGCATCCAAAATGTCCTCTCATAAACTATTAACACCATCATATTGATTTGGACCCAAGAGAGATCCATAATCATAGTGGATTTTGGTTTTTATTTATGGAATTGGGCCCACCAGTAAGCCCATTCCGAGTTTTTTCAAAAATTATTTATACAATATCATTTTCAAATTTAATTTTTTTCTATAATTACACCACTATATCATATCCAACATTCATAGTAACACCCCCAAATTTATCTCTCCCTCTATGGAGCTCATTTCCATCGCAGATTAGGTATAATATTCCCAGTCATTCTCAAGTCGTTCAGATTTGAAGAGGTAATTTGTTTCCTTCATAACTCCTTGATTTTTCACTTTTTTCCCCATCCCAGTTCCTACATGACTTCCTCAGCCTTATTAAAACCTCAGATTAATTTTTTCTATTTGTAAATTCAGCTACTGGTGTGTTTGGGGAATTTTATTAAAAATATCTCAAGTATGAGGATTTCCTTTCATGTTCCTCCGACTTGATTGGGGTTTCTTCCACTTTTCCTGAGGGTCTAAAATGTCCATAAGCAAGGGTTCAGAACTACAGTTTTATTTTCTGTAATTTTGTGGAAATTTTGAGGATTAGTGCTTGATTTCGCATTCTTGTGGTGCGACAGTGGTGAAATTTAAGTCTCACCCAACGGTATGGAGTTTTTGGCACAAATGGTAGGTGATTCCATGTGTATGCATTATTGGATATGTTTTTTTGGCCTAATTTATATTTTTAGTATGTTACTATTCTATTTTTTTTGAGAAAAAATATAATTATTAGCCTATCTTAAGCGATTTATTTTTATGTGGCACTGTTTGGGAAAAAATGAATATTTTTATGGGTATTCCATGTTGTGTTCATTGGGGTTGTTTTATGATTAATGGAATAGTTTTATTAAAACTTTTGTGGATTCCAATTCTAGATTACTTTGATATTGGTATTATTTAGGTCTTTAAATAGGGGTTTTAGAAGTATTTTATGTTCCAAACATGGTTACACTCTTGGTAATTATTTTTTAAAGGTTTTAAAAGGTTTCTTGATTTGTGGAAGTGGTGGAACTATGTTTCCAAACTATTTTGGTAGTAGTGTAAATCTAAAATGGTTTATTTAAATTTTAAAGGGATGTTATGGGATGTTTACTATCCAGGAAAGGTTTTATAAAACTTTATAAGGGACTTGTGGAAGTGTGAAAGAGAGGTGAAACGTGTTGTGGGCGGTTTTGGAGTGAGTAAGATTTCCAAAATGAATTTCAATGAAAAATGTGGTAATGTGACATGTGTGTGGGATGTTTGGTGTGTGTGTTAATTGGATATGGTATTTTCATGTGTAAATATTATTTCATGGCTTTTAGAACATGTTTGATCAAAATATAGAAAACTCAGATATCTAGTTGGGTGGACGTGTACTAGTATGCTAGAAATCCCGTGGGGTGTGGCCCCTGTTTCACGTAGAAAGATTGAAAATGAAAAACCTAACATAAATATGATGATGATGTTCTTAGGGGACCACTAGTTTATTGGTATGATACCTAATAGTTTCTATTGTTCATGATAATAGACATTTTTATGGTTACATTAACCAAGATGTGAGGTACATAGGACCCACAATGAGCTATTTCCTAGGGTTGTTTCCCATTGCATGTTATCATTAGATATTTTATGCTTACCGTCATAATAAAGTAGGCTTGGCTGGGGAAATTCAATATATGTTTCATTCTATTTTAAAGAGTTGATTTCTTTTAAAGTATCCCAATTGAAAGCTATTTTTATTTAAAGTTTCATCTTTTAGAAATTGTTACTAGCATTACTTGTTAACAAAACATGAAAAATTTATGTCTTATAATGATTATAACATGGAATATATTATGGTGGAATCCTACTAGGCTTTGTCTCACACCCTACATACACCTTTGGGTGTAATTATAAAAGGTTATCATTATCGTAGGTTGGGTAATGTTGTTAGTGCTGGTGGTCCGGGTGTCTAGTTTTACTTCGTGATACGTTGTTTGGGAGATGGATTATGGAAGTCTTCCCTTTTCATGATGTGCTTCCTAGTCTATAATTTTGGGTTTTGTTCCTTTATAATAGTATTTATATATAGAATTAAATTATGTAACTAGAATTTGAAAATTTTTAAATGATAATTCGGTTTGGTAAATCCATATTTGTTTTATTGAACTCATTTGTTGTTTTATATTTATTAACTCAGGTAATTCATTCCCAAATTTTGTTTTATGATTTCCAGGAACATGTGGCAGCCCATGGTGATTAGGAATGCCTTTTGGGTATTGCCATGAATTGGTTCAGATTCCAGTTTTGAAGGAGATCAGATCTGGTTTGTGACAATTATATTTTTACAAAATGTTTAGAAATAAATATTCCTATCATTTTTCAAATATTTCTTCTTTGGATTTAATAAAATATGTAAAAGTAATAATTTTTAACGTGTATAGAATATTCTAAGTTTATCATCATCTTGACCACACAATTTTTTTTTCAATATTCCATTATATGATTAAAAATATATTTTCGATGAAAAAAATTATCGAAATAATTTATGGACTATTAGTTTTAAAAATATTAATTTCAATATAGATAGTTTATTTTCCATAAATGTGTTTTTAATAGTATTTTTATGGAATTTTTATTCATCAAAGGCGAACACCATTATTTTACATATGCTCTATTATAGATATGTTGTAAGGATATCATACTACTTATTTCTATTGATGTTTCATGATAAAATTTTCTTAAGATGTACAAATTATATTAAAATTGTTTACTATTTTGTTTATTTTATTGTGGAAAATATTGACTTTTCATATAATAGTTTTTTAATATTAATTTATATATTGATTATGTTTCAGCCCATTCATATGATTAATTAATGGGACTTCTTATGTGATGGGTGCAGCCCCACTACTGATATCCCCTTAATAAATTAATAGACCTCATGACATGAATCAGTTGTCCAAATTAGATGGGTTTTTCCCATTATTTTAATCTATCTAGTGAAATTCCTTGAAATTATGCTTCTAATGTTCGAAATTATGCATTTCATCATTATAATATCACTTATTGTTTTCCATGTTATTATTATATCTGTTATAATATCTTTGGATAAGTTTCAAATTCATGTGACTATTTATATGGATTATTTGATAATACTTTATTATTTCTATATTATACTCATGTTACTAATTAAAAAGAATGTTTTTTAGTTAATTATTTTGAAAAATATATTATGTATGGTTTATTTATAACATCTATTGCACGTGTACCCTTATTGAGTATCTGTGTTCACACATTTCTTATTTTTTATTTTTCCCAAGATACCAACAAGTGTTTGATTATTTATTTATTGGGTTATAATAAATGGAATAATATATTTCTCAATGAAATCACATAGTTAAATTATTTATTCATTTTTAATATGATATTCTGGTATGTATCTATTTTCCCAAGACTACTAAACTATACAGACCTTTAGAATACAATTACTTTAATCAAATTCATATGTAATAAGGTAACCACTAGCTCGCAACAACTAAGGTCGTGGTATTTTCAATTTGTATTAGAGGGATGTTTATTAGAAACTGAGGGAACTATAATAAGGATAACATAGATTATAGAATGTAATCATATGTCTTATTTAAATGATAATCTAAAGTATATTATAAATATCGTGTTTCGGTGAGGTAGAGATTATGTATTTTTTCTTAGAAATGCATCTATATCTGGACACTATAAGTAGACATGGTTCTATAAAAGTTGTACTAAATGGAAATTACTCTGAAAAAGGAACAACGATCTTGACTTGATCATTTCCTAATATATTAAAATAGGTTATACATCACACCATGATTGACACACTTGTGGATATTCTTGGGTTAATTCACATTTTCTTTACAAACTATTAATATGGATTTAAAAATAATTTTACGATTTGGAAAATTCAATAATGAACCCATGTATATAATTATGAAATTGGTTATGAATCAATTTTTCTATTTATGTTGAGTGATTTAATAGTATTCGGATTAAAAATTATGATTCATAATGTTATGATACAATCTTTTGTATTCTATTTTTTGAAAATGAATCCTAGTAAAAGGAATGGGAACCATGTCGATACATGTAATCCAATGAGTAAGGGTGACTAATTTCTTTGATGGGCTAAATCCAATCATTTATAGGGAACTAGTCTCCTAAACATTCTCATCATAAGAGGATATTGTATCTTATTATACCAAGATAATGAGATAATTATATAAGTATTATGGATTCGAAGGGAAGCAAAGGAAGAATAGGATGGTAGGGGAAAAAGTGGATTAGGGGGAAAAGGGAATGAAGGTGTTTCGCAAATGTTATATTATAGAATGAAACACCCTAGTACCTTCATGAAGATAATTTTAGTTTTATATATGTGTGGAGATAAAGTCCTCCATTATTATAATTGAATGTTCAATAAAGAATATTACAATGTTAAATGACTAAAATATATGAAGAAGGGACACTTAACAAATTAATTCCCCTAATCATTAATGGAATACACCAAAAACCAATTTAAGGGATCATGGTCGATATTAAACTATTACTACAGAAGAATTAGGTTGATTAATTTACTCATGTTGGGATTCAATATTTATGTTATTAGATTATTTTATAAGTTATATTTTTTTTATAAGAAGCATGAAATGTATCAGGATTTTACTATAGTATTATTTGTCAAAATATTTGAGAATATATTTTGAATGATACTGATGTTTGGGAATATGATTTAGTTGAATGTTAAAATTCATGGAAAACACATGAATTAGGGAGTATAACACTAAATTTATGTCTTGTGATGGGATAATAATGATATTTTTATGTTATAGTATAAGTGAAAATGAAATTGGATACTGATTTTTTTCATCCTTATTGGATATTATTTCATGTTTGGATTTATGGAATATAATTGATAACCTGATATTTTTTTGGAAGAATTAATACTTTTATTGTGATCAAGGTCTTAAAATATTTTTAATGTGATAATAAAATATACATTATGTTCTTTTGGGTTATCTAATGCTAATTTGATTTTTTAATCTTAGTGGCATTACCATAAAATTTGGTTTGACATTTTGTGGATGAGACTTATGGTTAAAATTTTTTAGATTTTATTCAGTTGATATTTGGGGTTATTATTTATTTATTATAGATTAGTGAATGATATAAAACAGATTTTTCTAACCATTTCTATTTTATTATATATGGTATGAATATGTTGTTCATAATTTACGGTTATTTTTATCTATTTATAGGTTAATTTAAATTATTTAGGCATGAAATTCATTATCAATACTCATAGTTTGAATAAGAAGATGATATTTCAGGGTAAATTAATTAAAGGATGAATTTAATGGATTTTAAATTCCTTATGTTCCTAGTATGGTAAATGATATCCTCACCTAATATAAAAGGATTTTAAAAAAAAATTATCCAAATAATTTTTTTTCTAATGAATCGATGGTATTTTTACACCTTATTAGTGTATACTTTTTAGTTCCATAACAATCTGTATCATTAAAATTCTTTGGATCAATTTTCCATATCACACTTATTAATTATTTAATCTTTTATTTTATTTATATATCTTCACATTCCACTAATATAATCTTATATAAAACATATTTATGTGAGATTTGTTCTTACCATTATCCCTTATAAAGAAGATGTTTTATTAATCATTTTTACGATTTTTATTTCTAAAAAATGTGTTTTTAAATTTCAAACCATTGAATACCAATGTCAGGATTACATTGTGAGGATGTAATTTATTTAACGGGAGTATAATTTAACACCCCGATGTTTTGAAATGGGAGAATCATGTATAATAGTGTATGTGACATTAAACACAAATATTTGAAGGAACTTTTGCACACTAATACCTTATAATATATTTATTTTTAAATTATCTCAATCTCTTAAATAGTGTGTGATGTACACAACACTGGTTTAAATGAAACATTTCACTTTATTATAAAATTGTTATGGTAACATAGCTATTATGTGGGAGGGAATTAATAGGTTTAAATAAATTATGACAATTATATGGTTTACACATGTATAAAATTAATTAAATGGTTATCTATTGGTAATAAATAATATAAAACCCTTATGAAATAAATAATATTTTTTTAGAAAACATGTATCTTTTTAAAAATTAATTTAGTTGTTATTTGAACACATAATTAATAATTATTTTATTTTTCATTTATAAATTTTATTTGAAAAAATAAATTCAATTTTCTAAATATAGATTTCAAAATTTTATTTGGATGAATTTTTTAGAAATTTATGAAATGATTCAATTTTTTATCAATACAGAGAAATACTAATTTTTATTAAAATGTTTATTTAATTTAAAATATTTACTATGTTAAAATATATTTTAAATTGGTTTTAATGTAAAATTCGTAAATTTATATTATAATAAATAAAATTTTGTTCATCAGATTCAATTTAATATTGAATTTTATAATTAAAACATTATATACTTATGAAAATATTCTATTTGGATACAAAATGTTTCATCTCATCTATATGTTTGATTTTAAATTTAATTCTGAAACTTCTGGGAATTGAATTTGGGAATATAGATTCAATATTATTATTCATAATAATTGTTAAAATATAATATGTCAAACATAATTTTTATCATGTGAATAGTGAGATATGTAACTATTATAACCCCTATAGTTAGATGATGACCCATTTTTTTGGATTTTGGAAGGATAAAAACATTAGTGTATCTGATTCATTTCAAAAATTTATTGCGTCACCTCTCCCAAACATATAAATGATAGCCCCTTTCCTATCCTATTTACACACACAAGGAAATTTTTGTAAGATAATATCTTTAGAAATATCATACTTAACATCGTCCCAACATTATATATTCCTTTATAAGTTCTTAAATACAATCTAAAAAAGAATTCGGTTAAACATATAAAGGGTTCTCAGAGAAGTGATAAAGTGTATAACTATTAATTTAAATTTTACTTCTCATCCTAACTCTTTATAATCTTATCCAAATATGATAAAATAATAAAAAAATTATATAATATATAATTATATTTTTTAATGTTAATTTATTAACCTATATCTATCTCCACTTCTATAAAATGGGAACCAAAACCATCCATCTTGTGTACGGAAGACAGCCACTTCTCAAACTGATGTAACTAATTTTCCATCAAACAATTTCAAGGATGGATATAATGACTGATTTTAAATATTTATATGATATTTGTGATTTTATTATACTTATTTAATTTTCATATCATATGTACCTTCTTAATTTCCATACTCTGTGAGATATAATAATGCCACGCTTGTGTATGATGGACTACCGCATCACAAAGTGATGTGATTGGTTTTTATCTTAGGATTTACATGGAAGGTAGTAATGAAAAATTTTACATATAAATATGATATTTATCATGTACCCATATTTATTAAAATAATATAAATTATTTCCTTCCATCTAGTTGGAATAAAATAATATCTATTGTGAATAGGTGTGGACTACCGCCTTCACGTGTCGATGTGAAATCTTTTTCATTTTATATTTATATGGATAGTAATATATATGTACTAGAATAATATAAATGATCTATATAAAATAATAATTATTTTTTAATGGTTAACTAATATTTAATTTTCTTTTCTTCTATCAGTCACGAAAAATGGAAACAACATTCATGAATACGTGAAACCTACTCTCTCTAGGAATGGTGTAATCCATTTTCTATCAATAAATTCTATAGATTAATATTAATACACATGTAATAAAGTTATATATTATATTTATATCATGATTAAAATTATGGATATTATGATATAATGATCTATGTAAAATGAATGAAATTTCTAAACAAAAACATACATGAAAAATGAAGTGATTATTACCTGAAAAAGTTATTGTAATGATGAATTGTACGTAAATTAGTCATAAATATATATAATAATAAAATTATATATGACATAAAGGATTATGGTTATGTAATTGATTTATAATAGTCCAATATTTTTTATATATGTGGTCTAAACACATACAAAGGAAGTCAGACATGAGCTAAGGGTTTCTCATCTCACTTTTACTTCTGTTATACATATGTTATATTCACCACTTATTTCTTTTGTATGAGTTATATATTTTTGCTTTGATATTTCATATCTTGAATATTTTCATCTCATGTTATTTCATGTTTTATTTTATTTCATTTATTTTATATGGCTTACGATTCAATAGTTACCAAAATATAAAGGGTTTATTTCACAATCTCATCTTTAATTGGGATTTTTTTTATTTATGTCTAATTTAAGGGAATTTTTTTTATATTTATTTCATAAAGAAAATATATTTTCCTATTCACTGGTTATTCAAAAAATTGTCATTAAATAGTACCATTTTCTACTCTTTTTTACTTAAAATTATCGAGAAAATGTTTTTATTCCAATCTGACTTCATTTCTCTCTTCGATTGAGAAACATTTTTTCTTCCAAGACCATGTTTTTTGAAAATGATTTCAATTATATCTAATTTTTTTCAAATGATTTATTAAAAAAATTAGAAATTATTTTATTTTTACATAAAAATTCAAATCATTCTTCCTATAATTTTACAAATAATTCTCATTTGGCTTTTACCAAAAATGTGAAAGGAGTTATTGTTTTAACTTATATGAAATGAAAAAAATTTCTTATTTTCATGACCATTCAATTTTTTAAAACGTCCTTTTTAATCATAAAAGTGAATTTTAATAGAAAATTATTATTATAATATATTGTTAAAATTTAGTTTTATAATGATTATTTTCAATGTGAAATGTTTATTGTCTGGAAGAATTTCTTAAACAGCATTTTTATGTGATTTTTGTTCATCATAGTCAATAAACCTTATTCTAATTATGCTAAAATGGGGATATGATTTAATGATACAATACTAATTATTTATATGGATGGTTTATGACCAGTTTTACTAAGGATGTTCCATTTTATAACCATTTACCAGATTACTTTGGATGGTTTATGATTAGGTTTATTTTACTTGGGTAAGTATTAACATTCTTTATGTAAATTTTTTAATATGACTAGTTATGTTGATTATGTTTCACCCATTTCATATGATAATTACATTATACATTGTAATTGATTAATGGATTTAGGTTATAGATAGTCCCTCAATGCATCAATAGGTATCAAGAGCCAAAGCAATTGGCTAAATATGATTTTTTAGACATAGATTTAAACTGTCTTGTGAAAGGTATTGATAGTTTGTTTTCGATATTAATCATTATGAACTCCCTTATTATGATATATGTTATCGATTTCAATGTAATTATTCTATTATTTTTCATAGCCATGGATAATTTTTCATTGGTTGTGATTATTTATATGGATTATTTGGTCATCCTTTATTCCTATTGTATAATGGTCAAGATATTGATTAAATGGAATGTGTTTTGGTTATTTATCGTTCTATATTTATAATTCTATATTTAATCATAGATTACTCTATAGTCAAACCATTTTGAATAATTTGTGCTCAACCCATTATTATGTTTTATTTTTTCAAGGATAAAATGATGTTTTTATGATTAATATGCAGGGATATGCTATCTTAAATACTGGTATTATAAAATAATGAACTTGTGTATTTCATATTTTCAATAGTAATATGAGATTCAAGTATATATCTTGTTTTCCGAGGATAATAAACTATATGATCCTTTAGGATTTGATTCCTTGTATCTAATTTTATTTTTATAATGTAACCATTGGCTCTTGGATATTGGTACTTGAGTCAATACATCTATGAAAAAACACCTTTGAAATGGATGGCGCCACACTCACTTACATGTTTATTATTAAGTTTCAAATTCAGGATACATGAAACCTATTAATAAATTGTGTGGGTATTATTCAATTTATTATATGAAATACTATTTTCTCTATACAAGATACTATCATATGTGATCCAACATGGATTCCATAATGCTTTTGATGTTCTACCCAATTTTCCTAGTGATTATATACACCCAAAACATGATTTCCCAGTGTGTGGCATGAATATTCTCCCCATATTATAGACACTATAGCTTCCAATATATCCAATTTAACATCTTTATTTACATTTTGATATATCATGTTCTCCCATGATACAATCAATTTCAATTTCTCATAATATCTTTCTACACCTATGTGGTTAAGTCATTTGTTTAAAAACCTCAGCCATGTAATGGATTAACCATTTTACTTGTAACATACACACTATCATTAGAATAATATGATTAATAAAACATTATGTTTTCTTCTAATAGAGTGGAAATTCATCCCATGGTGTAACCTATCATTTCCATTTCCTAATGTCTAAAATCTTTTACAATTATGTATCATCCTCCTAAATCAACTTATCTAATGTGTATAGGATGTGATTCTATAAGACTTAATCTATCATCATTTCTTCTTCAAAATATATAATTACAGAATCAGAAAATTGTTTTTATCTTACACATTTACTATTCTTCAAATCTATTATTTTATTTTTATAGTTATTATTATTAATGACCCTTATGTTCATTTGGACTTTTCTATTTTTCTTAAATTTTATATTATATTAAATTTACATAATAAATGGGTTAATTTATGTGTACAAGGAGACAACCACAAATTTTCCAATATTCTCATTTATGTTTTCCCTCACCCTTACGTATATAGGTTGAGTTTGTAGAACCATTCCATTTTTTGATCAACTCATTCGAACAATTTTCAGATTCATATATAATATATTTTACTTATAAATAACCAATGAAACCATCAACACATTTGGAAGCTTTTGAGATAAATTTTTGGAAACATGTCTTCTCAAAAACATCATTCATAGTCAACTGAGTTCTTCAAATCAATAAAATATAACTTTCAAAAGGCATCCTTTATCATAAACCCTTAATGACTATCAATTAATCCATCATAAAACCTCATGGTTGCTACACTATAAATATAATGTACTATTATGTGGTAAGATTTAAATTTTTTTCACACAGATGATTTATTTGTTTTTATTTTTACAATAGATGTATTGTTTCATGATTAGATTTATTTGATTAATTTAAATTCCAGTCTATTGAAAAGAAATCAATTTATAATATATATAGATTTTGTTAATGTTTAGAATTGCTATATGATGATTACTTTCAATTTAATAATATATAGAATGTTTTAATATAAGTTTAAATTATTGATTACAATGATTTCTAGTTTTATATTAATCAACATATATAAAAAAATTTAAACATTAAATTTTAGAATAATATTAAAAAATCAATTATAATTTAAATTAGTTTGATTTTACATTTTTATTTCAACATAATGTTAATATTACATTATATTTTATTTTATAGTTATTTTGAAGCGGTATTTTTTATAATTAATTTTTTAAAATATTTTTTATCGATTTTAATATTTAAAATATTCCATGGTTTTTAGTTTAATATTATTCAATTATTATAAGATAAAAAAATATATTTGGTTTAAGATGATCTAGTAATAAAAATTAGTTTCTTCCATTATCAAATAGATATGAAATAATAAATTAGTCTACCTCTATATAAAATATGATAATAGATAAAGCTATGTGATATTAAACAATTAAAATTGAGGCCCTCTATAATAACCTTTAAGTCATTTAGAAGTAGTTTAGATATTTAATTTAGTGTTTGTGGTCGATGTTAAATAAAATATGAGGTTTCTTATAGATAACCATTTCATTACTTTGTGAAATACAAATTTGATATAGAGAGGAATTAAGACTGGTTGAGAGAGATCAACCGATTAAGTAATGAATCAATGAGGGTAGTTCATCACAGAGAAAAGAAAAAATGATTATGTGAACTAATGAAAGTGAAGTTATATATTAATTTTAGTGTACAAGGAAATAATATATAGTAAATATAATTAGATGATGGGTGTATGCATTATTTTTTAAAATAGTAATGTATTAGTATTCATGTGTATGTCACATATGTGTTTAATAGTTCATCGCTCTTGAGTGTCGGGAATTTTTAAATATTATTTTGAATTAGTTTCTTTTTTTCATATATCATCTCTAGAGACTGAGTGTGAGATATTAGATTGCATATAATATTGATCATTATTATGAATATTTATAAATAAAAATATATATTGATTCTGATTTTCTACAAATTTCATTTAGACATTGAAATTTTGATTTCTATTTTATAGATTTCATTCTATTTTTTGTTTTTTTACTCACACTATAAATATCTGTTTCAAAAAATAGAAATGTCAATAAAATTACACCTTTAATGTAGAAAATGACCTGAGGTAAACCAAAAAAATATATTAGTGAAATTAATGTAAAAATTTGATCGTCTAATTATTACAACAAATTTTTATAAATACCAAATTTTGTTATTTTTTCAGGGAAGGAAAACAGTGGCTGATAAATTTTATCAACCAAATCATAAAAAATAAAAATGTTGAAAAAAAATTAATTTTTTTTAAATAATCACTTAAAATTTTAGAAGTAGAAAATTATTTTTAAAATTCATAAAAAATAAATCTGTTGGGAAAATAAAAAAATAAAAAAATAAAAAAATTAAAAACATGAAAACAAATATATAAATTAAAAACAAAAAATTATAGAAAATTGGATTTTTATTATCATTAATGAAATCAGAAATCCATTAAAGAATATATTAAAAAAAGAAGTAATATTCTTAAATTATAAATAAATTCATTAAAAATATTTAAATTATCATGAATTTTTTTAATGATTAACCATATTATCTTGCTGAATACTTCATATTGTTCTTGAAAATTTAATTTTAAATATTATGAAATATCATAATAAATTACCTATTATTTAGAGGAAAATTTCTTGTTGTGTTCGTGTGATTACTTTTTGTATGACTAAAATATAATACATTTTCATTGATTGCTTGTTGTTCTTATTATTAAGGGATAATTATTTCTAAAATCAATGCTGAAATTAATTTTTTTGGAAATTTTTATCTTCTAAAGTTATTATTTTCATTGAAATAGACTAACCCATGTCAATCCATAATGTCACCTAAATTGTCCCTCTTTATTGACTGAAGTTTGTTCTTTATTGGTACAGGCTATCAACATGCACAATATTATCGTAAAATGAATTGTGGGAAACCTGTCACAATTATATGACATATGATAACATCTAAAAAATAGTATCATAGTAGATATCTAAGATTTAAAAATATTTCAAAACAATCAAACCATCAAAGAAATCGTCCAACAAGTGGAGGAAACTTTCTACACAACAAAATAAAATACCACCTATATATAATCTAAAGTATCTCATTGGTCCATCACCACATGACCATATTTCAAAACCCTTTCTACCAATCTGAAAGTTTAATGACACAATAAATACAAATTTTACATTACTCTCAACCCTTTATCTATGTCATGTAAAACCATGGCTATGAATTCCAAATGTTAAATGTATGGTGTGAGGACTAATTCCCATTCAGATACCAACAAGAATATATAAAATTTATATCTATATGGATTTGTATGTTATTCGATAAAACATATTTCAAAAACATTTAAAATTTAATTCATTTTCCCATATAATGTTATTTTTTGGTATTCTTTTAAAAAAAATCTAAATTCAATAAACAAATAAATATGACATATCATTTAACCATGATACATAGGTAGAACAATAGAATAGGTTTCAAGCATCAAGATTCATATCATGTGTTAAAATAAGAATATAACAATATATTTACGTAATGTATCCTCAGATAACTATTGAGATAATAAACCCACAATCCTATAAAATATATAATAAAACACAAGCCGTCATATGTTTATCGCAAATCATGGGAACCTCGATCCCCCAAGAAGGATTACCACTAGAAAACATGGGATCATGGGAACATACAATAGTTATAGATTAATCTACTAGGGCTCTCATAAATCAAATTTTACACCACATTCAATGGTCTTCCCCATATGATAATACATCATCATTATGTCCAATAAACAAACCCAAATTTTATAATCCTTTTCTATGTAATATCCATTTCATTTTCATACCCATATTTCCAACTAAAATTTTCTATAGAAAATAACACCTAGTTATTTCTTGAAAAAACATTTCCATTTCAATCTATCATTACAGAACTTAGTCACTAGTATTTTCTACAATAAATTTTGTTTTTAAACCATTTCTCTTTTGCAAAAAAATTCATACCAAAAAAAGATCAGATTCCCCACTCATGAATTTTAAATCAATACATTCATAAATAAAAACCAAATAAATTCAAATAAACTTTATGAATACTATGTTATATACCATTTTATAGATACCCCATCCTCATGAATGATGAAAACATCATTTAATTTTAGACAGGTGTTGGTAAATATATAGATATGTTCCTCAGAAGCCAAGGTCTACAACGATTATTTCTATGAATAATAGAAATGCCCAAAAATATTGTTATATAAAATAGGAACATCCCAAAATTCCTTTCTAGAAAATTTCATGTCTATAAATCCAATAAAATTGGGAGATAATGATTTGGTTTTTAGATGAAAAATTTGTTGAGATGTATAATAAATCCCCCCCACCACCGATGTCACACGTAGCTCGAGGCACTTCCCTAAAATAACAGGAAACAAACATGAATTTCAAAATTCAGAAATAATCATCAGCACAAATAGGGTCTACCCACCACAACACTGTATCCTTACACCAAAAACCCACCATGGGTATCTTCTATGCCTTATCCCCAAAACTCGAGCCATTTGGGTCTAGACATGGCCTCCCCCATGACCATGGTGAGTCTTGTTGACTATGGAACATGGGGAGACCCCCAATAGTCTTTACCCTACACTCGGTGTGGTTCTTTAGGTCATTTAACATATGAGTCTTAAAGGCACACTGTAAAACCCCGAGCTTCCATGATACGCTTCTCATTCAATAATGCAATAGCTTTCATTATACGCAACTTCGAGTTCTAAAACACCGCGACTAATCAAAGTAGCTGTTATGAATAGTAATAACCACTTTTTAAAATTATAGAAATTTTATATTTCAAAATGGACTTCATTTTTGGATTCGGAATATCGAAATTAGCCTATGTTGAATTTTTGGTATTTTTCTGAGAACTTCTAATTTTTTTGAATAGTGAAAAATACATAAAAACAACTTTTTTAATTAAAATAATTTATAGTGATAAATTATACTATTTAGTGGTTTTAAAGTATAATTAGAATATATTTTTACCATTTTATCCAATGGTGGTCATTAGAATTAATTTAACATTGAAATTGGACATAAACAATTGCCAATCTTTTGATATAAATTGTTTCTTAAAAACACGCTATTTGTTGTGACAGCGGGAATTAATTATAAAATTAATTAATGAAACTTATATGTTTGGAATTTTGTAAAATAGACATCATTTTTGAATTCGCAATATCAATTATAGCTTAGGGTGAAATTTTGGCATTGTTCTGAAAAACTTCAATTTTTGATGAATACTGAAACCACTAAGTGGTAGTTAAATAACTGATTTTTCGTTTAAATGAAATATTACCACTTCTGTGATTTGATTTTTAAGAATCCGACATACATGGTTGTCATTAATAAGTAAAATGTTGTTCAATGAGATTAAATTTTTTTTTGTTGAATAGTAACTTTTAAGTTCTTAATCGCGATTGGAGGTAATTAGTGTAGTTTAAGGTAAAAATAATGTTAAAATAATATGAGATGAGATTTACACACATCCTAACCACATTTGATGTACCATGGACGACCAAGAAAATCCATGGGTCAACTTTGGGACCCCATGGAGCCACTTTAGTTGGAAAATGACATAAATACCTTTTATTTAATGTTAAAGTAAAAAATGACACAAACATGAAATGTTTTACTAAAACAATTTTTACATGGTGTTATACAAGTCATATTTTTTACTATAAATATTCATTGTAAATATAAAAATATTTAATACATCATAGTATTTTTTTATAATTTTTAGACATTAAATAAATTAAATTATTTATGACATCATCATGATGCAGCGATGACCTCATTATTTAACGATTGTAATAAAATGAAAATATAATGTACAATCCAAGGCTTAAACTTGTCCAAAGACTATTGGATGGGTATATTTAGAACCCTTATCACCTTAGACACGAATTATATAAGTGTGGGACCTTTAGAATCTGAAAAGAATTGTATAATAATGTAACATTTCCTTACTTTCCAAGAGTGCCCCTCCTCTCCTCTTATAAATGGCCCCCACCTCTACCACCTCATTCACACTTTCAAGCCATTTGTCTCGGCCAACCTCTACCCAAATACTCTCCCAACTTCCCTACCTTACTCCTAGAAGCCTCACTTTGGGCATAACTCTTCCCAAGGAAGCCTTTGGCTCAAATCAAAATGAGTTACCCGATTTTGAGGTAATGTCTTCTCTAATGTTGTTTTGTTTTATTTTTCTTCTCCAACCCCCTAAACTCTTTTTATTCATTTCTTTTGTAACAACACCAGTATCATAAATATACTAGGATGTTGTTATAAGAAGGATTCGAGCTACAATTACACACACCTACATCTAATGGTTAAAGAAGATACGGTTACTGTGGATGACGAATTTCTGCCTCACGAAATGATGATTGTTCAACACTCATATAACACTTTAAAAGGTGGCCAATAAGATGTCACTATATTTATATAGGATATATAATATGTTTATGTTTTACTTATGCTTCTGTATTTTTCATTTATGGCATACTTTATGATTTCCATTATGGGTAAACGCGATAATTTCATTTTAGGAAGTGCGGACTACCGCCCCCTCAAAGTGATGTGAATCGTTAATGCCATATGTGGGATGTATAAAGGATGGAGTAAATGATATTATATATGATATTATACTGGAACTATATTATAACTTTATATAATTATGATTTCATTCCATTAAATACGAAATATAAATGAAAGTAGCGTTCATGCGTACGTATGGCTTACCGTCTCCATGAACGATGAATTTTATTTCTTACCTCTAAATGTTATGTAATATTATAAATACATGTATATACTGGATATATATGATATATATGATATCTACATCATGAACATAATTCTGGATATAATGGATATATCACCACATGAACAACTTGTAATTATAAGAATTTTATTTTTGACTCAAGTACCTAAGATCGACAAAATGACTGTTATAAACTTAAATAATTACATAATGTTCATAACATGGTAATAAGGGATAAACAAGGAATAATGAAAATGAAAAAGGTTCTTAAGTAAATATAAATTAACTCTAGTTTATTATTCAGGAGGTTAAAGAACGGTCGAGTCAGGACAGGACGCAAGGTAAGGGTTTACTTCACAACCTCTTCATTATCCAAGGTTGTTTATACATAATTATCTACTGGGACCTCGTTATCATCCACATCCATGTTTCTTAAAAATTTATTTCAAAACATTTTTACTATTAAATGGAAAATGGGTTAATGTCATTTATACCCTTATACGTTTTTGAAAGGAATCTTACCATCGTTTTCCAAACAATGTACTTTTTGACCTTTTTGACAAATTTAAGGTAAGAATGTTTTTTTAACTTATACGGCGGGTGCGGCTGTTTTCCGCCATTATAACTTCGTCGAAGCTTCCCTTACAAGCTTATAAGAATATTTTCAAAGTAAATGTATTATTTTATAATTATGGGACATTTAAATGATTTCAAAAAAAGAGAGATATTTCTCTCAAATAGCTTTGATTTCATCCATGTCAACATCCTTTGATGGGTTTTATGTTTAATTGAAATTGATTTATGATAAAAAACTTCCATTGAACATTTTCTAAAATATTTGACTATGGATGTGTTATTTTTATACCATCCATAGTTTAAGGAGAAATTGTTGACATTTCGTATACTAGTTTTAATACGAATATTCATGTTATGTTTAAACCTATTCATATGAGGAATGTATTAGACTTAATAAGTGACGGGTGGAGCCCGCTATAGCTCCTCGATGCATCGGTAGGTCTCATGAGACAACTAGACGTGGAATTGGCCGAGGCCCTTTCCCAATTTTATTTATGGTTTTGGCTGAGGCCATAATCATTTTAGACGTCTTGGCCGAGGCCTTGAAAAAATGTTTCAGAATGTCTGGCATTTTACATTCCCTCATTATGAAAGCGGTTATTGATATTTCATGTTATTATTCATCTAGTAGAATATCCATGTTAGTAAGTAATTTCATTATTTTATTTTACTTTTTCAATATTATGCTGAAGTTCAAGTTCAATAAGGCTTTTGTTTCAGTTATACATTGCCTTAAATGCTTATGTTTTCTTATGAAAGTTTCCGCTATATTGTTATCCTTACAGTGAATTTGAGCTCACCCCTTTCAATGTTTTATTTTTCCCAGGATGTGAAGAAGTGTATTATGACTGACTTGCAAGAATAGTCAGTGAGGATATGAGTGTGGACTAGGGAGACCATGTTATTGTAGTTTTCATTTTTATGATGTAATGTAATGTTTACGAATGTATCTAGTGTTTCCAAGGCTACTAAACTAATCGGTCTTTCGAGACTTGATCTTTTGTGATCATGCCAATGTTATGTAATAATGCACCGACTCTAGGTAACTGGGGTTGGGGCGTTAAAGTTGGTATCAGAGGTAGTTTAGTACTAACCTTGGAAGTTAGATTTAGAGAAACTCTGATTAGAGCACATAGCCCGAAGATAGACTTTAAGGATTATTATAGAAGAACTTCCTAGAATTTTGGTATTATAGAGATTTTGTGAGTTTTCCGAGCAATACATCCCTGTCTGGATATGAGCAGGTAGAGGCGGCTCTGGCACAGATGTACCTAGGGGTAAAACCCGAAAACACCGCTTTGAGGTAGACTTGAACGGGATCTATTGCACGACAACGGGCCTTGCTGCACTCTTGGTTACGACACTCCCGGGGGATACGTTTAGGATAATTCTAATTTTCTTTACAAACCTCTATGAAGGTTTATGATTATATACTTGCTCAAAGAAAACATTCCTTTTTATGATTATGGATTATATCCATAAATAGTTCAATTTATGTAAAGTGTTTTACAAATATGGAATTATGTATTAAAATTCATAAACTAATCTAGTTTATTCCATTGTTTAGAAATGGCGCCTAGTGGAAGGAATGGAAACCGTATCAATGCACGCACTCCGTGTAGGGATTTCCCTACTGCTCAAGATAATTATTGTGGATATGGAGATACAACTGGTGTTGATCAACTTATTACCATACTGGGACAACTCACTCAGGTTATGAATAATAACCTTACTCGTATGGAGCACCCTGATCCGCAACGTGGAGGATCAATGTTAGACCGCTTCACGAGGCAACAACCACCAACATTTAATGGGGGTACAATTCTGTTAGTAGTTGAGCAATGGATAAACTCCTTAGAGAAACTATTCCACTCCTTGGGGAGTAGCGAAAGGGAGAAAGTTATCATGGCAGTTTACTGCCTCACTGGAGATGCCGATCAATGGTGGTCATTGATTCAAAATACAAAGGAAGATGATGACGTATCGAATATGGAATGGAGGGAGTTCAAAGATCTTTTCGTAGAAAAATACTTTCCTCATGACCATCAAGCAGATATGGAAAGGCAATTTCTGAGTCTGAGACAAAAGGAGGATGAGAATATCGCAAAGTATGAGGCCAACTTTACAAGGTTGGCGAGGTATGCTGCAGATTATATACATAACCCAAGAGGTAAGATCGATCGTTTCTTTGATGGGTTAAAACCATTTCTTCGTAGATCTTTAATATCACAATCTTTCTCAACATACGAAGATTGTCACGCCAGAACTTTTTTTGAGGTATGCGTTCAATTTTAAATTTTTATTTCATAAATTAATTGCCGGTTTATTTAAATTATTTGGTTGTATCATGAGCCGAACCTAGTTTGGGTTTCCCGTTGGGGTAACGGTGTGTGCGCACGGGCCTTGCACCGCTCGGCGCACGGGTAGGGGATGGGCAAATCCATGCAGCTTTGCGATTTCAACGTTCGGCGCCCATTGCGCGGACGAACAAAATGACAGATGTTAACTTAAGTTTTATTATTATTTATATTATTATTATTATTATTGATACTACTACTATTATTATTATTATTAATGTTATGCTTTTATTATTGTTATTATTATCTTTATAATTAGTATGATATTATTATTATTATTGCTAATATATTATTATTATTGTTATGTGGTTACTATTATTAAGATTTTGATAATTATTATTATGAATAATATTATTATTTCTAATGTTATTATGATATTTAATATTATTATATTATATTAATTTGTTTAACTTTCCCCCCCTAGGAAACCCTAGCCGCCATCCCCACTCTCATCTTTCTTTTTATTCTTTTCTTTTTTTCTTCTTTCCTTCTCCTCTTCTTCTCCCCACTTCGTTCTCTCCTCCATCCGCGGCGCACCCCTTCCCCGGCTCATCCGCTCTCCCCTTTCTCCTCCTACTACCTCCGCTCGGCCTCACCCTCACGCGGAACCTCCTTGCTCCGCCTTCCAGCAGCACCTCCTCTCTGTGCCTCTGCACCGCCGAGCAGCCCGTTGCAGTAGCCGCACTAGCAGCCGACCTCCCTGTCCAGCATCTGCTGGCTCCCGCTTGCCCCCTGTTTTGATGCCTCCAGGCTGCCGCTAGAACCGGGTCGCCACTCCCTCTGCTCTGCCAGGCCAGACCACCTCTCCGCCGCTGCCTCCCTCATCCGCTTGCACCCACAGCGGACCAGCAACCCCCCCTGCTGTTGTCCTCTGCTGCTCCCTTGCACCCCCAGCCAGCGCAACCACTCTCCCGGCCGTCTTCCTTCTCTTCTTCTTCCTTCTCTTCTTCTTCCTTATCTTCTTCTTCTTTCCCTTCTTCTTGTTTCTTTTCTCCTTCTTCTCTTCTTCTTCTTCTTTTTCTTCCTCCGCGTCCACCTCGGCCGACCTGCTGCTCCCCTTGCACCCCCAACCGGCACAACCCCCTGCTTCTTTTCTTCTGTCCTTCTTCTATTATTCTTCTTCTCTTCTTCTTCTTCTCCTCTTCCTATTCTCTCATTCTTCTTCCCTTTCTTTTTCTTCCTCTTCTTCTCTGTTCCGGCGCCCCTGTTCGGCCTCCTCCGCGCAGGTCTGTTTTTCTTTTTTTTAGTTATTTTATTTTATTATTTTAAGTTATCTAATTAGATATTATGTTTTCTTTTGTTATTATTATTAATATGTTATTTATTATATCATTACTATAAATATTAATATGTTATTATTGTAATTATGTAAATAATAATAATAATAATAATAATAATAATATTATTATTATTATTATGTTATCACTATTATTATTATCGTCATTATTATTATTGTTAACATTTTTGCTGAACCCGTTGAGCGTTATGCTGTTTTTAGGACCTGGTTGATGGCTCAAGACGGTGCGACCGCGGCGCAACTGGAGTCTTGCGCCGTGTCTTTTTCCGCGCCCGTTTGAGGTAGGTGATTCCGCAATCAATTATCTTTTGGCGATCTTTTGTGTGCTGGTTTAATTTTTCATCACCCTGCTAATTAGTTTTCATTTTGACAAATTAGTTTGAACTACTTTTTAAATGCCCATTTTATTTTCCAATGGTACATTAATGTGTTGCAAGCCCATTTCTTTTATTGCGGAAACTCACTTTGGCTGTTTATTATTATTTGTGAACTGTGCAGTGTGTGTCAGGGAGTTCAGATGACGCAGGTTGTGTGTTGGCATGTCAGAATGTGTTTTATTATAGAAAGGGGGTTTTGGGTGACTTTTTAACCTTTAAAAATTTTTTGCGACATGTTTGAAAACTGTTAAATGATTTTTCTTAGTTTTCTTCTTAAATAACAAAGTGATTTTGTTAAGGTATGCGTCTAGTTTAATTTAAGGCGTATGCAGTGTGGTTTAAGTTTTTTTTTTAAAAAAAGAAAAGTTTTTGGTGTGTGTGTGGTTTTCACAGAGGATATTAGTGTGCAGGTGACCCGTTTGGCTCGAAGTGCTATTGTGACATGTTATGTGAACTTTGATCTCTAGGTGAGCACAAGGAGGGAATCCGGGGTATTAGGTGGGGAGACTGGGACTAGTGAGCTAGTGTTTTGGAGATGACCCGACCCAGTTTCACTGGCAGGTTTGACGACTGCAACACTAACTAAACATACATTATCTGAGGGTCGTGGCCTTCTAAGCCACGTGTTCTGAGGGTCGTGGCCTTCTAAGCCACATTATCTGAGGGTCGTGGCCGCCTAAGCCACGTTTCACCGAGACACGACGTTCTAGAATCCCGCTAGTCTAGTACCCATAGGGCCTTTCCCATCCCTTGGTGCCACCAGTTACCTTGCGTGCATGCTGATACGTGATATGTCACTTGAACTGCTATCCTAATGTGTTTATCTTGAACTGCCTTTCTTTTAAATCATTTTATGAAAACCATTTTCTTTTTCACTTCTTTCTATCTTTATTTCAGCACTGCACTTGGTTGTCTTTTGATAGTTGTGCGTGGAATCTTTTTTTGGTGATATCCTGCTGGGCGATTGCTCACACCCTACTTACACCCTTGGGTGTAAGTAGACTTGTTTACTTCTGATACAGGTAGGGGTCCAGCTTTTGGGAGCAGTGGTTCAGGTTGTTAGCAGAACTATCTACGTGGCATTTTGGTGGTGGCCTAGAGGCGGTGTCCTTACACCGGGCGACAGTCCTTAGGTTGGTTTTTGGTTGTCTTGTTTTGGTGTTATTTGGGTTTTGAGTACTTGTGAACCAAAAACCTGTTTGGTTATCTACATGTTTGACTGTAAACTTTATCTCTGTTTGGTTTACTTTGGTTGGATGCTTTACATTTATTCACTCGGGTAAATCGTTCCCAAGGTTTATTTTGATACCCGGGCACTTGTGCCAGCCCGTGGGGATAGGGAACGCCCTTCGGGCCTTGCCGCGGGCCGGGTCGGGCGTCGGTTCAGATGGAGACCCGATTCGGTTCGTGAAAAAATGGTATCAGCGGGAGGTTTTGTGGGTGGTTTATGTTATTTGGGATGAGTTGGGTCTGTCGGGGCTCAGAATTTATGTTGCGAGTAGGGCGCCTGGCCAGCACTCCTTGTGACAGATACTGAGTCACCATGGGATGTCAGGGTGCTTGTTTCACTTTCTTTCTGGGTGGGACGTGTAGGCTGCAGACTGTACGTGGACACCAGGTAAGGAAAGTAAAGCTTTTATATGGATTCATTTTTGCATGTTTGGTTTATTGATGAATGTTTACCTTGTTGAAAAAAAATTTATTCCCTTATTATTGATGGTTTTCTTTCTTGATTGATGCTCTTTTTCAGTAAGATGCCTCCCCGGATAGTTCCCATGCATCCACGGGAGGAAGCCGGAGAGAGTTCCCCCGCGCCGCTTGATCAGAGATTTGTTGAGGCGATGGTCCGAGCCGTTCAGGCTTTAGGACAAGGGGCGACTCCTGCCCCCGCCCCTGTTCCAGCTAGAGGGGAAGATTTTGGCTCCAGGAAGGATAGAGTTCAGGAGTTTCTGAGGAGCAAACCTCCTTCTTTCCGAGGTGGTTCAGAACCTCATGAGGCAGAGGAGTGTCTTGAAAAGATAGAACACGTGTTCGATTACCTTGACACGCCTGAGGAAGTCAGGGTGAAGTGCGCCTCGTTCCAGCTGGAGGGTTCCAGTCGCAAATGGTGGGAATCAGTGGTCCAGGCTGGGAAGCATGAGCACATGAGCCGGAAGGATTTCAAGGGTATCTTCAACGAGCAGTATTGTCCAGAGTTTGTAGCCTATGCCAGATCTCGGGAGTTCATGGAGCTATCGTAGGGGAATCAGACAGTGATGGAGTATACCAATCTCTTTGCTGAACTGGTACGGTACGCACCTGAGATAGTTTCGAGTGAATTCTTGAAAGCTCGGAAGTTTGAGAAGGGCCTTCAACCAGGAATTCACTCCCAGGTCTTCTTGTTCAAGCTGAAGACTTATGCTGAGGTGGTCGATCGTGCTTGTATGGCCGAGATTGACCAGAAGGGAAAGTCGGGGTTTTTCTGGATCAGTGTCAGGGCTTGGCAGTGGCAGTTCATCTGAGAAGAAAAGGAAGCGTGATGAGCAATGGAAGAAGGGTGATGGCATCTCAGGTCATCCTCCCAGGCAGTTTTCATCTGGGGCTTCTGGTGCAGGGTCTGTTGTGTGCCATCAGTGCGGAAGGGCAGGGCACATCCGACCTGTTTGTCCATACCCTCCCAGACCATGCCATGGATGTGGAGTGGTGGGACATCTACAACGCTTCTGCAGGACTGCACACCCGTATCAGAGTGGGGATGGATCAGTGGCTTCTAGAGGGGTATCAGTTCAGTCAGAGCCGACCAGGACGACAGGATCTCGGTTTTGTGGGTGTGGTGGTAGGACCGGATCGTCTTCAGGGCAGAGCCATATCAGGGCAGAGCCTCAGGCGAGCGGTCGCTCTCAGACAGGGACCAGGCAACTGCATGCTGTGGATCAGGCACCAGCGGGATCTGATGCAGGGCCTTCGACGGTTCGAGGTACTATTCTGGTTGCATCTTCTATAGCTGCTGTTTTATTTGATACTGGCGCTTCAGTTTCTTTCATATCTACTCGTTTTGTGAATCTGTTGAACCTACCAACCGAGTTGTTATCATTTTCTATGGAGTTGGTAACGCCGTTGGGGAAAAAGAGGGAGCAAGGCCTTAAGTGTCGATCGTGCGCACTCTCTGTGTCGGGTGTCGAGATGGAATGGGATTTCTTAGTCCTTGACATGGACCTATTTGATTTGATCCTCGGTATGGACTGGCTGGTGCGCTTCCAGGTGCACATTGATTGCTATGAACGCTGAGTCAGCTTTACAACACCAGATGGGACTCCTCAGCTATTTCACGGAGAATGGGATCCTCGGTCGGGACGTGCGGGACCTCCACTCCTTGAGCTTGGAAATCTTGCTTATCAGTTGTCGTCACTCGCACTGGAGGACGATGGTGGTATTTCACAGGGCGGGTTACCTCGTGTAGTGGATGAGTTCCCAGAAGTTTTCCCAGATGATTTTTCTGGCTTACCCCCAGAGCGAGACGTGGAGTTCTCGATTGAGTTGGCGCTGGGAACACAGCCTATATCTCTTCCCTCATATCGCATGGCCCCCACCGAATTGAGGGAATTAAAGATACAGCTGGACGATTTGGAATCCAAATGATTCATTCTCCCGAGCGTCTCTCCTTGGGCCACACCGGTTTTATTCGCGAAGAAGGCCGATGGAACCCTTCAGTTGTGCATTGATTACCGGAAGTTGAACAAGGTAACCATCAAGAATAAATACCCTTTGACTCGTATTGAAAATTTCTTTGACCAGCTGAAGGGTCAAAGTGGTTCTCCAAGATTGATTTGCGTTCGGGATACCACCAGCTCAGGGTGAGAGAAGCAGATATCCCGAAGACGGATTTCCGAATCAGGTACGGTCACTTCGAGTACTTGGTCATGCCTTTCGGACTGACGAATGCTCCTGCAGTTTTTATGGCACTCATGAATAGGTTTTTCCACCAATATCTCGACTCATTTGTCGTGGTATTCGTGGATGACATCCTGGTCTACTCTGGATCTGAGGAGGAGCATGAGCACCACCTGCGCATTGTTTTGGGCACTTTGCGGGATCACCGCCTGTATGCCAAACTCTCGAAGTGCACTTTCTGGATCAGGGAAGTGAAGTTTCTGGGGCATGTCGTCTCAGAACAAGGGGTTTCAGTGGATCCCGAAAAGATTAGAGCAGTTATGTCTTGGGAGCAGCCGAGAAATGTGTTTGAGATCAGGAGTTTTCTGGGCTTGGCTGGTTATTACAGGCGCTTTGTCCGGGACTTCTCGCGGCTTGCCTCCCCCATGACCGCACTCACTCGGAAAGGGGTGAAGTTTGAGTGGAGCCCACAGTTCCAGACATCTTTTGAGGAGCTGAAGCGGCGGTTGACCACCGCACCTGTGTTGACCTTACCGGAGTCAGGAAAGGGCTATGTGGTGTACTGTGATGCGTCAGGTACGGTCCTTGGATGTGTGCTCATGCAGGATGACCATGTGGTGGCTTATGGTTCTCGCCAACACCGGCTGCATGAGAAGAACTATCCGACTCACGACTTAGAGTTGGCGGCGGTGATGCATGCTTTGAAGACATGGGGCCACTATCTTTTTGGGGATAAGTTTGTGGTCTATTCTGACTACAAGAGCCTGGCCTATATTTTCTCTCAGAGGGATCTCAATTTGAGGCAGCACCCCTGGGTCGAGTACCTGCAGGGTTTTGATTTTGATATTGTCCATACCCCTGGCAATGGTAATGTGGTAGCTGACGCATTGAGCAGAAAAGTACCAGTGCAGGCGTTGAAGAAGTCCAGCGATCAGTGGACTTTGATGGGGCTCTTCGCCCAATTGCATTTGGAGAGCAGGGAGCACAGTGGAGGTACTTTCTAGGCTAGCATCCAGTTGACTCCTGTCCTTCTAGAGTTAATTCAGCAGGAGCAGCCTGGTGATGAGTTTTGTCAGCGATCTATGCAGTTTCTCCATGGTGGGGAGACTTCTTCTGATTGGTCTTTGTCTTCCCAGAGGGTCCTATGCTTCAAGGGCCGTGTTGTAGTGCCGTTTTCTCTGCGAAAGGTGGTGATGCAGGATAGCCACCAATCTCAGTGGGCCGTCCATCCTGGTACCACTAAGATGTACTACGATGTTCACCGTCAGTTCTGGTGGCCAGGTATGAGACGGGACATAGCCGACTTCGTATTCCGATGTTGCACTTGCCAGCAAGTGAAAGCATAACTTCAGAGACTATATGGCCTACTCCAGCCATTACCCATTCCTACCTGGAAGTGGGAAGAGGTCGCCATGGACTTCATCATTGGCCTGCCTCGTACACCTTGAGGGAGGAATGCTATCTGGGTGGTAATTGACCATTTGACTAAGTCTGCCCACTTTATTCCGATCAGAGACACATCGAAGGTAGAGGAACTGGGCCGCTTGTACGTTCAGGAGGTGGTCAGACTTCATGGTGTGCCGTCGGCAGTTGTTTCTGACAGGGACCCCCGCTTTACATCACGGTTTTGGGGAGGCCTCCAGAAGGCTTTGGGGTCGCAGATTAAGATGAGCACGACATACCATCCTCAGACCGATGGCCAGACGGAGCAGGCAAATCAGATTCTGGAAGACATGCTCCGAGCCTGTGTGTTAGATTTTGGAGGCTCATGGGATAGCCATTTGGGGCTGGTCGAGTTTTCTTACAATAACAGTTACCAGTCTTCCATCAGAATGGCACCCATTGAGGCGCTCTACGGCCGGCCTTGTCGGTCTCCTCTGTGTTGGGCTGAGGTAGGAGAAGCCACGCTCTTGGGACCGAGTCTTGTTCAGGAGACGTCTGAGAAGGTCAAGATGATTAGTCAGAGGTTGTTGATAGCTCAGAGTCGCCACAAGTCTTATGCAGATCAGAGGCGGCGGGATCTCGAGTTTTCAGTGGGGGACAGAGTGTTCCTGAAAGTGGCCCCTCGCTTGGGTCACTGTCGTTTGGGGAAACAAGGGAAGATGACACCGAGATTTGTCGGACCTTTTGAGATTCTTGAGCGGATTGGCAAGGTGGCATACAGGTTAGCTTTTCCCTCGCAGTTGACGTCGATTCACGACGTATTTCATGTCTCCCAACTAAAGAAGTACAACCCCGACCCGTCGCATGTGCTGAATTTGGAGGAGCTGGAGATAGAGTCCGACTTATCTGTGGTCGAGCGACCAGTGCGTATAGTGGATTCTCGGGAAAAGGTGCTGCGTGGAAAGTCCATTCCTCTGGTCCGTGTTTTTTGGCAGCACGGGAATGATGAACACGAGACTTGGGAGCAGAAGTCATGGGTTGAGCAGGAGTACTCATTTCTATTCTCTGATCAGGCTTTGAGCTGACTTTCCGAGGGTGGAAAGTTTTCATGGTGGGGAGAATTGTCACGCCCGGACTTTTTTTGAGGTATGCGTTCAATTTTAAATTATTTATTCATAAATTAATTTCCAGTTTATTTAAATTATTTGGTTGTATCATGAGCCAAACCTGGTTTGGGTTGCCCGTTGGGGTAACGGTGCGTGCGCGCGGGCCTTGCGCCGCTCGGCGCACGGGTAGGGGATGGGCAAAGCCATGCAGCTTTGCCATTTCAACGTTCGGCGCCCGTTGCGCGGACGAACCAAATGACAGATGTTAACTTCAGTTTTATTATTATTTATATTATTATTATTATTATTGATACTACTATTATTATTATTATTAATGTTATGCTTTTATTATTGTTATTATTATCTTTATAATTATTATGATATTATTATTATTATTGCTAATATATTATTATTATTGTTATGCAGTTACTATTATTAAGATTTTGATAATTATTATTATTAATAATAATATTATTTCTAATGTTATTATGATATTTAATATTATTATATTATATTAATTTGTTTAACTTTTTCCCCCCCTAGGAAACCCTAGCCGCCACCCCCACTCTCATCTTTCTTTTTATTCTTTTCTTTTTTCTTCTTTCCTTCTCCTCTTCTTCTCCCCACGTCGTTCTCTCCTCCATCCGCGGCACACCCCTTCCCCGGCTCATCCACGCTCCCCTTTCTACTCCTACTACCTCCGCTCGGCCTCACCCTCACGCTGCACCTACTTGCTCCGCCTTCCAGCAGCGCCTCCTCCCTGCGCCTCTGCACCGCCGAGCAGCCCGTTGCAGTAGCCGCACTAGCAGCCGGCCTCCCTGTCCAGCATCTGCTGGCTCCCGCTCGCCCCCTGTTTTGACGCCTCCAGGCTGCAGCTAGAACCGGGTCGCCACTCCCTCTGCTCCGCCAGCCCAGACCACCTCTCCGCCGCTGCCTCCCTCATCTGCTTGCACCCACAGTGGACCAGCAACCCCCCTGCCGTTGTCCTCTGCTGCTCCCTTGCACCCCCAGCCGCGCAACCACTCTCCCGGCCGTCTTCCTTCTCTTCTTCTTCCTTCTCTTCTTCTTCCTTCTCTTCTTCTTCCTTCTCTTCTTCTTCTTTCCCTTCTTCTTCTTTCTTTTCTCCTTCTTCTCTTCTTCTTCTTCTTTTTCTTCCTCCGCCTCCACCTCGGCCGACCTGCTGCTCCCCTTGCACCCCCAGCCGGCGCAACCCCCTGCTGCTTTTCTTCTCTCCTTCTTCTATTCTTCTTCTTCTCTTCTTCTTTTCTTCTTCTCATATTCTTCTTCTCCTCTTCCTCTTCTCTCCTTCTTCTTCCCTTTCTTTTTCTTCCTCTTCTTCTCTGTTCCGGCGCCCCTGTTCGGCCTCCTCCGCGCAGGTCTGTTTTTTTAGTTATTTTATTTTATTATTTTAAGTTATCTAATTAGATATTATGTTTTCTTTTGTTATTATTATTAATATGTTATTTATTATATCATTACTATAAATATTAATATCTTATTATTGTAATTATGTAAGTAATAATAATAATAATAATAATAATAATAATAATAATATTATTATTATTATTGTTATTATTATTATATTATTATTATTATTATTATTATTATTATCATATTATTATTATTATTATTATTATGTTAATAATACTATTATTATTATACTACTATTGTTATTATTATTATTATTATTATTATTATGCTATTATTATTATTAATATTAATATTATTGTTATTATTATTATTTATAATTATTATTATTACTACTATTATTATTGTTATTGTTATTATATTATTATAATTATTCTATTATGTTATTATTATTATTATTATTATTATTATTATTATTATGTTATCGCTATTATTATTATCATCATTATTATTATTGTTAACATTTTTGCTGAACCCGTTGAGCGTTATGTTGTTTTTAGGACCTGGTTGATGGCTCAAGACGGTGCGACCGCGGCGCAACTGGAGTCTTGCGCCGTGTCTTTTTCCGCGCCCGTTTGAGGTAGGTGATTCCGCACTCAATTATCTTTTGGCGATCTTTTGCGTGCTGGTTTACTTTTTCATCACCCTGCTAATTAGTTTTCATATTGACAAATTAGTTTTAACTACTTTTTAAATGCGCATTTTATTTGCCAGTGGTACATTCATGTGGTGCAAGCCCATTTCTTTTATCGCGGAAACTCACTTTGGTTGTTTATTATTATTTGTGAACTGTGCAGTGTGTGTCAGGGAGTTCAGATGACGTAGGTTGTGTGTTGGCATGTCAGAATGTGTTTTATTATAGAAAGGGGGTTTTGGGTGACTTTTTAACCTTTAAAAATTTTTTGTGACATATTTGAAAACTGTTAAATGATTTTTCTTAGTGGTCTTCTTAAATAACAAAGTGATTTCGTTAAGGTATGCGTCTAGTTTAATTTAAGGCATATGCAGTGTGGTTTAAGTTTTTTTTTAAAAAAGAAAAGTTTTTGGTGCGTGTGTGGTTTTCAAAGAGGATATCAGTGTGCAGGTGACCCGTTTGGCTCGAAGTGCTATTGTGACATTTTATGTGAACTTTGATCTCTAGGTGAGCATAAGGAGGGAAGCCGGGGTATTAGGTGGGGAGACTGGGACTAGTGAGCTAGTGTTCCAGAGATGACCCGACCCGGTTTCACTGGCAGGTTTGACGACTGCAACACTAACTAAGCATACGTTATCTGAGGGTCGTGGCCTTCTAAGCCACGTGTTCTGAGGGTCGTGTCCTTCTAAGCCACGATATCTGAGGGTCGTGGCCGCCTAAGCCACATTTCACCGAGACACGACGTTCTAGAATCCCGCTAGTCTAGTACCCATAGGGCCTTTCCCATCCCTTGGTGCCACCGGTTACCTTGCGTGCATGCTGATATGTGATATGTCACTTGAACTTCTATCCTAATGTGTTTATCTTGAACTGGCTTTCTTTTAAATCATTTTATGAAAACCATTTTTTTTGCACTTCTTTCTATCTTTATTTCAGCACTGCACTTGGTTGTCTTTTAATAGTTGTGTGTGGAATCTTTTTTTGGTGATATCCTGCTGGGCAATTGCTCACACCCTACTTACACCCTTGGGTGTAAGTAGACTTGTTTACTTCTGATACAGGTAGGGGTCCAGCTTTTGGGAGCAGTGGTTCAGGTTGTTAGCAGGACTATCTACGTGGCGTTTTGGTGGTGGCCTAGAGGCGGTGTCCTTACACCGGGCGACAGTCCTTAGGTTTGTTTTTGGTTGTCTTTTTTTGGTGTTATTTGGGTTTTGAGTACTTGTGAACCAAAAACATGTTTGGTTATCTACATGTTTGACTGTAACCTTTATCTCTGTTTGGTTTACTTTGGTTGGCTGCTTTACAATTATTCACTCGGGTAAATCGTTCCCAAGGTTTATTTTGATACCCGGGCACTTGTGCCAGCCCGTGGGGATAGGGAATGCCCTTCGGGCCTTGCCGCGGGCCGGGTCGGGCGTCGGTTCGGATGGCGACCTGATTCGGTTCGTGACAAAGATATTGTCTCATGTGCTATCAAGACAGAAAAGGAATTCTCTAAGTCTTATGACAACAAAGTAAAGAAAGAGAAGAAGAGAACGGTGGAACAAGAGACAGATAAAGGGAAAAAGGGAAAGAAGGATTTTCCATTATGTGATAATTGTGGGAAGAATCACCCTGGTACTTGCCTAAATGGAATGGGAGTTTGTTATAAATGTGGAGAAAAAGGTCACCAGGCGCGTGATTGCAAGGGAAAGAAAGAGGATATCAATGTTGAATGCTAAAATTGTAGGGAAATGGGGCACTATGCAAATGAATGTCCTAAGCGTCAGGGAAACTTACCTCAGAAAAGGCCAAGGGATCAAGGAAAATCTTATGTTGTTACTACAGTGGAAGCAGAATAATTAATGTATTGGTGCTTTTGGACTCATGAATTATATTATGGTTATTAGAATAATGTGATATATATATATATAAGGATTGTACTGCAGTACTTGTTGATTTCAGTAAGGTTTTAATATGATGAAGGTAATCATATTTTTAGTATGTGACAATAAGAGAAACTTTACATTGTTTAGGGAATCTGATAAATTGATTTTGGAATTAAGAGACCTTTTAGAGAAAGTCTGGACAGAGGTATTTTGGATAACTATAAAGGTTGGAGTGGATTAAGTTGATCTTTGGATAGTATTGTTTAAGGTTAAAAATTTTATGAAGATTATTTTTGGAATATTATAATACTATAGTTTTAGGAAAAGGACAACCTGCAGGGTGGGGCATAACCCGTCACGTCGGACAAAGCTGCAGGAATCGAACCCACAACCATAGTCTGACCGGCCTTTATTTCCTACCACTAGCCTACAGGAAGTCCCTGGTTATTACAAAATAATATTACTAATATAAATGGTATGTGTTAACATTTGGAACCTTATAAAATTAGGATAAGTATAATATTTTTGAGTTCTATTATCTTTTGAGTGAAAGATGAGTTGAAGGTTGAAACTCTAATTGTCAAACATAAATATATATATACCTATCTCTTATTTAATGAATAAATTAATTCTTAAACTTTAGTAAAGGGATATTAAAACAAAAAAATGTGTTATCCTAATACCTTATGTCTTGTTGAACTGATGATATTTTAAATCAACATAGATTGAAGGCTTTGAGGCCCTCAATTTGACAGTTGATTGTGATTGATGACCTCAATCACTCCTTAAAAATATTTACGTTTTTCCTCCAATTATATGTCTCTAATTTCCACCAATGTTCTCCTAATCGAGATCATAATTGGGTGGTGACTTTTTCATTTTCCTTTCCCTCTTATTAAGGCTAAATTTTATTAATTTTATTTTTGATGTGGGTTTTCCACAAAGGTATTTTCTATTTTCAACCTTTTATTTTCCAAGAAAAATTTCAAATTGCGAGGACACAATTTATTGAAGGAGGGGATAATGTAACACCCCGAGCTTCCATGATACACTTCTCATTCAATAATTCAATAGCTTGCATTGTACGCAACTTTGAGTTCTAAAACACCACGACTAATCAAAGTAGCCGTTATGAATAGTAATAACCACTTTTTAAAATTATATATATTTTATATTTCAAAATGGACTTCATTTTTGGATTCGGAATATCGAAATTAGCCTATGTTGAATTTTTGGTATTTTTCTGAGAACTTCTAATTTTTTATGAATAGTGAAAAATACTTAAAAACAACTTTTTTAATCAAAATAATTTATAGTGATAAATTATACTATTTAGTGGTTTTAAAGTATAATTATAATATATTTTTACCATTTTATCCAATGGTGGTCATTAGAATTAATTTAACATTGAAATTGGACATAAACAATTGCCAATCTTTTGATATAAATTGTTTCTTAAAAACACGCTATTTGTTGTGACAACGGGAATTAATTATAAAATTAATTAATGCAACTTATATTTTTGGAATTTTTTAAAATAGACATCATTTTTGAATTCGCTATATCAATTATAGCTTAGGGTGAAATATTGGCATTGTTCTGAAAAACTTCAATTTTTGATGAATAGTGAAACCACTAAGTGGTAGTTAAATAACTGATTTTTCATTTAAATGAAATATTACCACTTCTTTGATTTGATTTTCAAAAATCCAAAATACATGGTTGTCATTAAGAATTAAAATGTGGTTCAATGAGATTAAAATAATTTTAGGTGAATAGTAACTTTTAAGTTCTTAATTGCGATTAGAGGTAATTAGTGTAGTTTAAGGTAAAAATAATGTTTTAATAATATGAGATGAGATTTACACATGTCCTACCCTCATTTTATGTGCCATGGACGACCAAGAAAATCCATGGGTCAACTTTGGGACACATGGAGCCACTTTAGTTGGAAAATGACATAAATACCTTTTATTTAATGTTAAAGTAAAAAAATGACACAAACATGAAATGTTTTACTAAAACAATTTTTACATGGTGTTATAAAAGTAATATTTTTGACTATAAATATTCACTGGAAATATAAAAAGATTTCCTACATCATAGTATTTTTTTATAATTTTTAGACAATAAATAAATTAAATTAGTTATGACATCATTATGATGCAGCGATGACCTCATTATTTAACGATTTTAATAAAATGAAAAGATAATGTACAATCCAAGGCTTACACTTGTCCAAAGACTATTGGATGGGTATATTTCTAACCCTTATCACCTTATCCACGAAATATATAAGTGTGGGACCTTTAGAATCCAAAAATAATTGTATAATAATGTAAAAGTTCCTTACTTTCCAAGAGTGCCCCTCCTCTCCTCTTATAAAAGGCCCCCACCTATACCACCTAATTCACACTTTCAAGCCATTTGGCTCGGCCAAACTCTGACCAATAATCTCCCAACTTCCCTCCCTTACTCCTAGAAGCCTCACATTGGGCAGAACTCTTCCCAAGGAAGCCTTTGGCTCAAATCAAAAAGAGTTACCCGATTTTGAGGTAATGTCTTCTCTAATGTTGTTTTGTTTTTTTTCTTCTCCAACCCCCTAAAATCTTTTTATTAATTTCTTTTTTAACAACACCAGTATTATAAATATACTAGGATGTTTTTATATTAAGGATTCGAGCTACACTTACACACACCTATATCTAATGGTTAAAGAACATACGGTTTCTGTGGATGGTGAATTTCTGCCTCACAAAACGATGATTGTTCAACACTCATATAACACCTTCAAAGGTGGCCATTAAGATGTCACTATATTTATATAGGATATATAATATGTTTATTTTTTACTTATGCTTCTGTATTTCTCATTTATGGCATACTTTATGATTTCCATTATGGCTAAACGCGATAATTTCATTTTAGGAAGTGCGGACTACCGCCCCCTCAAAGTGATGTGAATCGTTAATGCCATATGTGGGTTGTATAAAAGATGGAGTAAATGATATTATATATGATATTATACTGGACCTATATTATACCTTTATATAATTATGATTTCATTCCATTAAATACAAAATAGAAATGAAAGTAGCGTTCATGTGTACGTACGGCTTACCGTCTCCATGAACGGTGAATTTCATTTCTTACCTCTAAATGTTATGTAATATTATAAATACATGTATATAATGGATATATATGATATATATTATATCTAAATCATGAACATAATTCTGAATATAATGTATATATCACCACATGAACAACTTGTAATTATAAGAATTTTATTTTTGACTCAAGTACCTAAGATCGACAAAATGACCGTTATAATCTTAAATAATTACATAATGTTCATAACATGGTAATAAGGGATATAAAAGGAATAATGAACATGAAAAAGGTTCTTAAGTAAATATAAATTAACTCTAGTTTATTATTCATGAGGTTAATGAATGGTCGAGTCAGGACAGGACGCAAGGTAAGGGTTTACTTCACAACCTCTTCATTATCCAAGGTTGTTTATACATAATTATCTACTGGGACCTCGTTATCATCCACATCCATGTTTCTTAAAAATGTCTTTCAAAACATTTTTACTATTAAATGGAAAATGTTTTAAAGTCATTTATACCCTTATACGTTTTTGAAAAGAATCTTACCGTCGTTTTCCAAACAATGTACTTTTTGACCTTTTTGACAAATTTAAGGTAAGAATGTTTTTTTAACTTATACGGTGGGTGCGGCTATTTTCCGCCATTATAACTTCGTCGAAGCTTCCCTTACAAGCTTATACGAATATTTTCAAAGTAAATTTATTATTTTATAATTATGGGACTTTTAAATGATTTCAAAAAAAGAGAGATATTTCTCTCAAATTGCTTTGATTTCATCCATGTCAACATCCTTTGATGGGTTTTAAGTTTAATTGAAATTGATTTATGATACAAAACTTCCATTGAACATTTTGTGAAATATTTGACTGTGGATGTGTTATTTTTATACCATCCATAGTTTATAGAGAAATTGTTGACATTTCGTATGCTAGTTTTAATACGAATATTTATGTTATGTTTAAACCTATTCATATGAGGAATGTATTGGACTTAATAAGTGATGGGTGGAGCCCGCTATAGCTCCTCGATGCATCAGTAGGTCTCATGAGACAACTAGACGTGGAATTGGCCGAGGCCCTTTCCCAATTTGATTTATGGTTTTGGCCGAGGCCTTAATCATTTTTGACGTCTTGGCCGAGGCCTTGACAAAATGTTTCAGAATGTCTGGCATTATACATTCCCTCATTATGAAAGTGGTTATTGATATTTCATGTGATTATTCGTCTTGTAGAATATCCATGTGAGTAAGTAATGGCATTATTTTATTTTACTTTTTCCATATTATGTTGATGTTCAAGTTCAATAAGGCTTTTGTTTTAGTTATACATTGCCTTAAATGCTTATGTTTTCTTATGAAAGTTTCCGTTATATTGTTATCCTTACGGAGCATTTGAGCTCACCCCTTTCAATGTTTTATTTTTCCTAGGATGTGAAGAAGTGTATTATTACTGACTTGTAAGAATAGTCAGTGAAGATATGAGTGTGGACTAGGGAGACCATGTTATTATAGATTTCATTTTTATGATGTAATGTAATGTTTACGAATGTATCTAGTGTTTCCAAGGCTACTAAACTAATCGGTCTTTCGAGACTTGATCTTTTGTGATCATGCCAATGTTATGTAATAATGCACCGACTCTAGGTAACTAGGGTCGGGGCGTTACGAACACCATGGTCTCCATGATGGTCATGGTACATCATATTTCACACAAGAATGGTTAGAAATCACTTTTAACCAACCATGCTCCTCAAAATATCTTGAAATTGAAATGAAATATAAAAAAGAGGATATGTTCCTAGATCCATATATTGGGAAATGAAAATTCATCCCACTATAAAATATTTATGGCTCTAGAGAGGTTTAATATCATGTACTTGAGAGATAAGACCAATTATACATCATCAAGGTCACATGCTCCCATGTCACATAGTTTCCCCTTCAATACATCAATCCTACTCACACCAAGAAGATTATCTATCCATGAAGCACCTTACATACAATTCGACTATTTGAATAGTCCTTTCAAATAGAAAGGTGTTGGGTTTAATCACAACATCTTTCCACTCTATCACATGGGTATGATTTTGTTAAATATTCTTCATTTAGGAAACATGGAACACATCATTGATTAAAGTCAAATAATATGGTAATTCTAATCGAGAATTCACCTTCTAGAGTCACTCCATAATCTCAAATGTGGTGATATAATGAGAAGCTAACTTACACTACCTCCTAACACATTTATGTCCCAACTGAGGTGAAACACTAAAAAAACTCAATCAACTTCTTCCATTCCAAAAGAAAAAGATGTTTATAAGCATATTATTTTTGGAAACACTGAGATAATAATATAATTTTCATAATAAAATGAACAATATCTATAATATCTTTATTTTTTTAGTCAATCCAGGGACCATTCACTAATCTATACCTAGTAAAGAGATGATCTACCAGGCCTTCCACACAATGTCTCAAAAGGGGCCACACTGATCGATGAATGAAAAGTATTTTTATAGAAAATATTTACTAGGGGAATATGTTTCTACCATAATCGACGGAACCTTAAAACACATTCATGAGGCATGTCTTCAAGGATTTTTCTCACTATGATTGACCATCTATATAGGGAAGATAATTCATGCTCAACATCAACTGTGAACCCATTAAAATCCCCAATACACTCTAAAAATGAGATGTGAATAGGGGTCACCTATCTGAAATGATAGTCGATGTAACAATATGGAGTCTAAAAATATCCCACACATACTGGTTATAATTATCCATTGGATTTTTTGATTTCTTAATAGGTAGGAAATGTATTTATTTTTTGAGTTGATCAATATACACCAATATAATATCCTTTCCACTTAGTGTTTGAGGTATCATAATCACAAATTACATGAATATATCATCCCATTTCTATAATTGAATGGTTAATGGTTATATAAAACTACTAGGCCTATGATGTTACCCCTTAATTCCCTAAAACTAAAGGCATCGAGAGAAAAATCTCTAAATGATCTCATAATTCACTGCCACTAGCAGTGATGTCTCAAATCCTGGTATATTTTTTTTTTCAAGGATTAATTGTCCAATTATATCAATATACATTATTGATCAAATATTTTATTATGTCTAATTGAATAATCGTTCCTTAAAATATGTGAAATACTTCATCAGAAGACTAATACCCCACAACTGAGATCTCACCACCATAATGATTTCTTCTAAAGTGATGACACTTTTGATCCTTTAAATGTTCATGTTTAATATGATAATCCTAAAATGATCTATCCCAAAAAAATAATAAAATATATACCTACAATCACTACCTTTAAACAATCACATCTCAGCAAACAAGAACATCATATATCACTTTTCCACTAATTTCTTCCCTACCTGGGTTAGAAACATTCTTCTCAAAGTGTCTACTACCTAATTATCTTTCCGAGGGGTGTATTAAATGTAAAAATTAATAGTCTAAATATATTCTACCAATAATTTCTATTTCAGGTTCATATCACTCTCATTTAAGGTATACATCAAATGATTATGGTCAAAAAAACTATAAACCACTCCTCGAAGAGATAGTGGGGCAAAGTCTAAAGAGTGTGTGTCACTATTTAAAACTTGATCTAATTAATGGGTTAGTCCTTCTAATTTGGTAGAAATTGGTGTGATCCATAAACTAAATCATATATTTCATATATGATAACAAAACCCTGATGATTTCCATAGGCACTATAATAAACATCATATTCTAAACCAAAATCAGGATGAATCACGATTAGAGTTGAATTCAATATCACTTTCAAATCCAAAAAATATATATCACACAGATAAATCCAAAAAAAACATCACACATTATGGGTTACCCCTATAATATGAGATAAAATATTTGAGATGTTTTAAAAAAAGGACCAACAATAACCAGAAAATCCAACAGAACACTATATCTCAAACAATTTTATGGGCTACTGCCAAAATAACACCACCCAAATCTTACTGGGATTGAATGAGGCACCTTTCTCAAATTTCACATGCCAAATTTATTTTAACTCCTAAATTCAATGTTAAAATGTTGACAGATTCCCATAAAACTGTTTTAATTTCAAGATACCAAAGATGATATTCATATTCTCATCATGATCCTACCTCAATCTAGAATAAACAGGGATAATTTCTATAAAAACAACGATGGAATGATTCAATGATCTGAGGATGATTCAATTAATCAAATCCATAAACATGGAATTATCATTAGAAAGTCTAGATAGTATAACCAGAAACTCATAATAGCCTTTAATACGCCGGAACATTATCAAAGCAATACCTTCATAACTGACCTTTAGTTTATGTTTCCACAATCTCAAATCAATTTTCGAAAATCACTAATCACTCTTGAACAGATAAAAAAACATCAATATAAGAAAATAGATATTTGTTTTTGACATTCCCCTTATTGACATTTACATAATCAACACAAATATTATTACTCTTACATACCTTCATTGAAAAGAATACTAGTGTTACACATGGTGGAACTGAAGGATGAATAAATCCCATAACCTGAAGATTCTAAAATCGAGCTCATAATTATTTAAATTCATTGTGTTCAATTATTTATGAAGTTAAGGGAGTATGCACTAACCCCCAAATTATGTCTATATAAAAATTTGATGCCCTCTAGTATAGAAAATATGATAAATCTTCCGAAACAGTTTCATGAAATTCATTCACCCCGATAGGAAGAAGGCCTTTAAAACAAGGATCAACGATATCAAGAAGAATTTATAAAAACTAGCATAAAATTGCCTTATCATTAGAGGAAATAAGACTCACTAACCTAGATCAAGAATCACATTCACCCTAAAAACATAATTTACTCTTTAGGATGAAAATAAATAAATGTGATGTTGATATGAAAAGATTTTGGGGTATATAAAATATCATAAAAATGCCAACGATGATATCAATGATGTCCTGATAAAGAATTAAAAATTCCCATATGTTTTCCAGGTCATTGATCATCACAGAACACTCAGAAGAACTATATCCCTATTATAAAGTCCTTCCCAAAGGAGTGGAAAGTGTAATCAAGAGAGAAATATACTTCGAAATCAAACCCAGCATATCAATATGCATGGATGAGATATATAAATGACATTCACTAGTGTCAAATATCAATATAACCATAAAAGATACAATAAAAACTATACCTTTTCTGGTATTTGGTCCTACATATGATTCCTTTTCTTCCCACTATATATCATACAGTTGTCATGATTCATCTCTATTTTTATTCACAACTTGAGCATCACCCTAGTCGTGAGGTTGAGATCCCACAATTGTTTCTTCTTTAGATAAAAAATGAGAGTAAAGGTAGAACAAAATTTACTTATATGGTATTATCTATCAAAAAATTATGTAAATGACCAAATTTTCCACACATGAGACATACCTTGTTTAATACATTGAAATTCTGTTTGAGGTGTACCATTATCCCCCACTATAAATAGACTCCCATACTCTACCCTGAAATATAATGAAAAAACCTTCCACTACCTCAATGCTAGTCACCCCACTTCCTCTTATAGCTAAAAAATTAATTCTATATTCCTCATAATTTCATTGATTCTTGGAAGATTCTTGATTTCTCTTCTATATATTCCTCATCAATTGTTTCCTCATCCAAAACATCATAAAATATAAATATTTACTTAAGACTCAATATATAATGAATAATATTCCACAATACCATTTTTATCTTCCATTAATTTTGATAGTCATTGGAAATAAGCTCTTGGGGTAGGAGAACCAACTCTAGAAACCAAGTAGAATACTCCATGAAAAAACAATATTTCTACTCTAACGTAATGAAAATTCATCACTAATCTTCTATTAGTGTCTTGTGATATAACTATTTATTGAATTATTTATTTAATTAAGTCTATTTGTGATCTTCATGCAATATGGATTTCAAAATATATTCACAAAACTTTCTTCCTTAACCCACAAGAATTTAAATTGTAAAAAACCATCGAATCTTGAAGAGTTTTTTTGAAGTAGAAAATACTCTTAATACTCTCAATATGTTCTTATGATTCCTAGGGTATCTTGTCACTACAAAAGATCCAAAGATAAGGTATTTTAATTAGGAAGAATAGAACACCCTCTATTCTAGGTCAAAATTGATGACTTGTCAAAATTACTGGATCGTTTGGAAAAAAAATTCCCATATAATGATTCAACCGTAGTGTTTTCCTATGGGACTTACTCTATAGCTTCCTATTTTGAATTTAGATCTTTTCTTATTTAAGCATCCATAAGCTATAGAATATGATAATGAAAACTATCATGAACCAAATTTGATTCCTTTATTTGAAAATAAATTTTATATAACTTAATCCAACAATTATAACATTATATAAATTATTCTAGAAAATCAAAAACATACCACATAAAATAATTGCTTTTTTGAAAATTGAGTTATCCCCGAAGACAAACACACTACCCCTCGAGTTTTGACATCCCTTCTTCTAATATATATAAAATTTCCATACAAAATAGGGTGGTAAAAAATGAATAAAATATTTAAATATAACCTGACTCTTTGATAAAAATTTTAAATAGACTAACCTAGGTCATCCCATAGTGTCCCCTGAGCTGTCTATCCATTAGTCCTAAATAATATTCCTAATAACCATAGTCTGGAGAAAATAACTATGGAATCATAGAGGGATATTTTAGAATTATTTCACCCTCACCTATCATGTGATAATAAAGGAAACAATTTAAGTATCACAAATGATATACAAGGATACATCATATTAAAAAACAACTAAAACATCAAGGTAGACATCCAAAATGATGATAACAATATCTATAAGAAAAAAATAAAATACAATCAGCCTGGAATCAGAAGCATACCATGGGTTCACCTCCAAATGACCATATGTCACCATCATGCCAACCAAATTGAAGGAAACACAATATATGAGGTTCATTCATTAAATTATGATCTTACATATAACTATATCCTTCAGAATCATGGTTGAAAACATACAAAATAGAATATAGGGTGTGTGAAATATATCTTAGTAGGATACCATCAAAAATATATATAGTGTTTATCTACATTAATATTTTAGTTCTAATATAAAATAAATTTTGAAATTATTTCTATAAGAAATCATTTTTCCATACTATGTTAACCTTTTTCTTTCATTTCTAAAACCTCTCATATTCTATAATCAAAGAAATATGATATAGGATTTATCCATGAGACATAAAATGATAAATGTAATATGATTCATGTGTTAGTTTTCACATCATGTGAGGAAATAATCATATTTTTATAAATGTACAAAATGTTTCCTCAATATAAAAAAGTTACAATCAAAACACAAGGGTGAACACAACTCAGACAAACACTAGTTGATATAAGTGAATTATAGTCTAGGATCATATGTCTCCCCAAAATGAAACCCACTAGGAACTATGGAAACACAAGAACCTCCCCTAGAGATATCTTTATCCACTAGGGATCACATATCTATATGTTTTCCCCTACATGCCATGTTCTGCCTAATATACTAATAAATCATCGTTATGATCATGAAAATAAACCATATTTCTTAAAAAATCCACAGTGAATCCATTTGAATTGACAACCAATATTTTCTTAAAAATATCAATAACAATTCTCAAAGATTTCATTCATGAAAAACAATTTCCATTCCAACCCTTTTTTATTCATTCCATACATTCTACATTAAATGATAAAATAAATGTTAAATAAAAATAAATTTTGAGAACAATTTCATAGAAACAAAATATTATAGTCCCCACTCAAGAATTTCAAATCATCTGTTTCATTAATCAAAACCAAAGGAAATCATATAATCAAAAGGTATGAAAATGGATAGAATATTGGATAGTAAAATCTACCTTATGATCGATGAAATTATTTTTTTATTCTTGTAAATTTATGGGAAACAAATAGATCTAGTCTTCATGTGGTTAGGTTTAAATAGAGGTTTCCCAAAAAGAAGGGAAACAACGAAATATATTTTTATATAATGGAGGAACGTCCAGAATTACTATCCAAGAATATGCCAGATCTAGAAATTTGAACTAAATTGGGGAGAGACAATTGTTTAATATTGGGAAACTGAGCCAATATATTTTATAAATGCCCTCATCGAGATAACTTGTGGCATGTGTTATCTCCCTAGTGTATTTGAAAAAACAGTCATTTTAAAATTATAAAACCACCATCACCGTACATTGGTGATCTCCACCATATCATGTTTGACTCAACTAGGATACTAACCATGAGGACCAATCATTCCTTGGCCTCAAATACCATCATATTTTAGTCTTTTCATTTCCTCCTTATTTCACTAGGTGATACATTTTTTGACATGAATACTTGGGTGACACTCATAATGCCACACCAAACACTCAGTGTGGTGACTCAGTCTGTTTTAGACAGGAGGGCCAGAGGCACACTATGGTCTCCCCGAGATCCATTGCCTTTCCCTTTATTCACTAAAATTGTTCAAATATAAAATTTAATGCTAATAAGAACCTCTAACTCTACTGAAACTAAAACTGATAATACAAAAGAGTATTCATACTTTATTCTAAATCTCTTGGTTTGAGATAGATTCCTATGATTGATTCCTCTATTTATTTTAAAAATAATGATTTTGAAGTTGAATGAATGCTCAAAAACATTAAAAATTAAAATTAAATAAAAAACAAAATCCTATTTTTTAAAATACACTCAAATATAGAGTATTAATACAGAGAAAACACTCAAGGATTTAGAAGAACCTAATTTTTAAAACAATGAACTTTTGATTCAATACCATAAATTTATTGAAAACATTGAGTTAAAATATTTGATGATTCAGAATCATCTTAAATTCAATGACTTCATAGTAGAGGACCCTCCCATGAACATTTAACAATTTCATATTATTTTCTCTTCAATAAAAGAATATTGAATTGGAATGGGTTATGCCAATATTAAATCCATTCCATCTCATTATGTGATCATAATAAAAATAAATATCTACTATATAACCCCATTTTTTATCACATATTGGGATAATATGAACAAATAATTCCTTCAAAAGTAAATCATTTCATCATTGATGAAAACCTTGAGGAAAATACTCAATAGAATTATAATATTCCCCAATGAAATTCATTATGAGTATTATGAATGTTCTAATAAAATGGTACTATAATGGCATCATCATAAAATTCATGTAAAACTCCCCATTAAATACTTTTATGAGGATTGTTATCCTTGGAAATTGAAATGATTGGTGACAGTAGTGGTGGACATTAGGTAAACAAAATCACATTTTTTAAGGAATTCATATTTACCGTGGAAGCCTACTCATTTCTGATTAACATTTAGTAAATATCATATCAAGTTATTCATTTATGAATAACATAATGTGATTAAATAAAAAAATGAAAATTAATGGATGAGTGAAATGGAAAATATTATGAGAAACATTTCTATGAAATCATCATCTCATTCTAGATTAGTGTCTATTACATCACATATTGTTTACCCATGTTTAATTTCGTCCATCCCACCATCCTAATTTTCATACAACTATCAATCATATTTTATATCAAATTAATAATTATATCCATCATTCTAAATTTCACTGACATTATTATAACCATCTCAACTATCATTATATCCCATTTTTCACATTATATGTATGTTCTCTTCTCATCAAATGACCACCAAAAATGTTCTTATAATTGAATAATATACTCCTCTACTAAATTTTAGGAAAGCCTAGAGATTAATGGTATTTATGAGCAAAGAGATAATTATTTTATCAGTCAACATTATTTTTAACCAACCAATCAACATTTTATAAACATTATCTAACCTTTAAAAAACCAATATCCTGGCAAATATAACACTAATTTTATGTTTAATAATAAAAAAGTAAATAATAATAATAAATTTTGATAAAACAACAACTAGAATAACCATAACTCTGATTTCCCTAATAATAAAAACATTTAAAACAATAATAAAAATAAAAATAATGGATATAATCAAAACAATTAAAAAAATATAACAGAATAATAGGAAATAAAATATATAGAAATCAACCATTAACAAATAAAAACAACCATGAAACAAATCTATTTTATAATAATCATCCACCTAAAAATATCAACCAAAAAATAGAAATTCCAAGGTACATTAACCAAAAAAATTTATATAATTATATTTGATTTTCATCATCTAGAGAACCATGGGAAATTCAATTTAGAATCAAAATTCATTTATCGATATCTTTAACATCATAAAGATAATGTATTTTATATATAATTTATGACTATAAGATCATTAAAAACATTAAAATATAACTAAAATTACTTAAATAAAAAAAAGGCCAATTTTTTTGAAATTTATCAGTAAGAAAGAACAATTCATCAGATTCTTCGATAATTATTTTAATATTATGGATTCTTTATTATTTTACCTCAAAAACTAGTTTTACAATGTTAAAAAATATTATTTTATCCCTTTAAATTTAATTTTACATTATTTAAACAAGAAGAATATTCTTGTCAAACATAAACCAAGGTTACATTACTTCTTTATGAATGTTTAGATAAACATTCCATTTCCTGATGTTGTAAAAACACATTATAATGATATGTTCTTAATGTAAATTTAAACATAAAAAGTAAATATTAACTGTTTTCATAAAAATAACATTTTATTTTTTAAATTAAATATATTGAACTCAGTACCTATATAATGTCATGTCAAATAAAAAATATTAAAATATAGAGTGCATAGTTTAATTACATTATTTATTTAATGGTGTTCCGAAATAAATTTTTAACCTATGTCATAAAAATCTAGATTTGTATGAATTAAAAATTACAATATAATACTATAACATGAAATAAAATCCCTACAAAAAACACAACATGTTATTTAAAAGGATTATTTGTGGGTGTTAATGGTTTCATGTTTCTAAATGATTTTTATATATTAGATATGGAATAAAAATTTTATAAATTAAAAGCATCCCTTATATTATGAAATTTATTTCTCATTAATGTTGTGATCAAGTTTTTTTGTTTATTATAGAAAATTAACAAATGGATTTTATGATAATTTTGTGAAATATAACATTTTTTGTACAATGATGTTTATTTTTAAAATAAATCATTTTGAAAAATTTATTAATTGATGAATAACTATGTTATGTTCAATTTTGAAAATGGGTGGTTGATTTTCAAATTGTGTGACTATTTAAATTATTATGATACTTACGTGTTTTGCATTGAATGAATTGTTAAATTCTATTAAAATGATAAACAATAATTTGTTTGAAAAAAACTTGGTTAAAAATTCATATAACAAGAATTACTATTGGTATTACCTTTAGTTAATTTAGGCTAAAATATTTTCATTAGAGAAATGTAAACCTTTATAATATATAGAAAATTTACTTTCTAGTGTACGTAATGGAATCAATAACATACTCAATTCAATAATTCCATTTTGTTATTATAAGAATTTTGAAATATTAACATTTATTCGTAAAAATGAAGTCTACAAACTTCAACTATATACTATTCAAGTTCATGTTCTTGAAAATGAGGAATATTTAATATTTTATCTAACTATAAATATGATTTTTAATATATATATGTCATATTATGTATTAATAGTCTTGAAAATGATAAATTAAAAATCATCGATTCCATTTTAAATAGAAAAAATAAAATTTAAATTTTCAAGAGGTTGAATCTATTATTGAAAATTCATTTATAGAAACTAAATATATTCATTAACATCAAAAAAATATGTTTTTGGAATAATAAATACAATTTCCTATGATTATTCTTCCAAATTAACATATTAATATGGTAAAAAAATTAATTAATGACATTAAATCAAATAATATATTTATCAGTTAGACCTTAATTTATAATCTTGTAATTAATATACCCCTGTGAATTCATTAAATTTATTTATATTGGAACTATAAACCTATTAGATAGCCTCAATGATGACTAAACAATATGAAGTGGGTAGTTTTTATAGAGGTATTCACTAGATTATTTTTAGATGCAGTAATTTATCCTTTTTAAAATAATTAGTGACAAAGTGTAGTTAAAATTGTCTATAAAATAATTGGAATATTTGTTTTGACAATTGATAAAGAAGATATGATACCCACTATATTTAAGAATAATTTTAGATTCTTCATGGATTTTTGGGAACCTAATGTTTCCATTGAGAAAAATAATTTACAATCTCTATTATTCAAATGTATGCATGAGTGGTTATCGGGAAAGTCATGTTTCTTCTTCATAGATAGTTACAAGGATAATATTAAAGTACCCATTGTACATGAGTAAAATCGAAAGGGATCATTTATATTCCCATTTTTATATTTTATCTATTATTCGATGGTTTTTAGTCATTGTAATTACCCTGGTGAATTTTAATGGCATAGGATTTGTGTATTCTCATAATTTTATTAGATTTGAATTAAAATATTAATAGGCCATTTTCTAATTTATTGAAAAAAAATATCATTTATATTATTTCTCTTTGTTTTGAACAAACATTTTCAAACTAAATTAGTTTTAAATTATGAAAAAAAATTATTTGAGGGAAACTATTTGGGTATTTCTTAGTCATAAAATTTCACCCAATGTAATTGAAGTTTATCTTTCTATTGTTAATGTTATTCAATATTTACCACAACAAAAAATAACTAAATAGATTTTATTTTTAATACATGTTGTGTATTATAAAATATTCATTAATAACATCAGTTCTATTATTTTACCATTAACTAATTTATTTCAAAATTTGTGTCTTTTTTTAATAATTCATTTCGATTTTTGTTTTCTATGTTAAGGATTGTCTTAATAATTTACCCTATTTCACAATCACCAAATTTGAATCTTCCATTTCAACTAATGTGTGACGCTTCATATTGGGTAGTGAGAGTTGTTTTGGTCTATAGTATAGGTAAAATATCAATTTTCTCTATTATGCCTTTAAAAATATTAGTGGGGCTTAAATATACTATAATTTTAATAAAATAGAGATTTTCGATGTAGTTTTTCCATTACAAAAGTTTAGATCTTATTTTGGATATTCAGTTGTTGTTCATTTATACCATTCAATCTTATATACATATTAAATAAAACTATATCAAACCCTTGTATTTTGAGATGGATTTTTATACATTAAATGTCACACACCTACAATGGAAATACATTTATTTACAATTTTATCAACAGAATATCTTTTTTGTTGAGGTTTGGTTTATGCCCTGGTTTAATTTTTTCACTTTTGGTAGTGCCTGGTGTGTTTTTTCCATATGCACGATTAGCGCATGGTTTGGGTAAATCATGCGGCTTTCACTACGTAACTATGTGGCTGGTTATGGGGTCTGAGGGTACAGTTCATTGGTTGTAAAGGTTTTGTGAAACCATGAAGAATCTGTGTGCATGGTTATTTCCATTGGGATAGTGGCTAACACATAGCTTGCACATAGTTTTTTAAACCTTGCGGACTAACCATACGATCTCCCCAAATTCTAAAAAATATAAAATTCCACATTTTACCCTCTATGTTTTTACCGAAAATCAGGATTATTATCACTTTTTCAATCTAGGTGTACCATGGGGTCCCCCGAACTCGTACTCCCTTGCTCCCCTTTAATTTTTGATTCCCCTTGAATGTTCGTAAGTGAGATTTCTTTTTTTTTGTCAATTTTTTCATCTACTTCCCCTCCTCTATATATTTATTGGTTGACCCTCTGTGGGGTTTCATTTTAGATATACCATAAAGGATAGGGGTGTTGTGTTGTTTGATATATTTATGTATTGGATGTGTGATTGTCCGTCGATCACAATTCATCTTTCACTAGAAGTTTCATTGCATTTACACTCCATTGAAGTATGTGTTTACATAACATTACATTTTTTATGCTATTAATTAATGATTTTGGATTTTAAATAAAATATAAATGTGTTTTCATTCTTACGGTTTGGTTTTATGGACCGGTATGGGGTTTTTTCTGGGAATAAATTAGTGGTAGTAGTTTTAAATGGGTTTTTTAAACATGTTATATATATTTTTACATAAAGTGTTTGTTATGATGTAAATTCTTATTTTTATGTGATATTGTGTTCTTTGAGTGGTGTTTTAACTTGGTAATTTATGATCAAATTTTTGGATTGTGAGTTAGACATTTAATTTGTAAGTTGGTGATATTCATGTTTAATTCTTGCATGCAGTTTTTATAGGGATTTTAATGCGTATGGTGTGTCTTTTGGTATTTTTTTTGGCTTAGTATGGTGTTTTTGTGTGGGAATAAATTTTTATAAGTGGTTTTAAATGGTTTTATTTAAATATGTTATAAACATATACACATAAGGTGTTTCGTAAAGTGTCAATTATAATTTTATAGTGAAATTTGGGCCTTTAAATAGTTTTTTCAATTGGTAAAGTTTTCATTATATTTTTAGAGTGTGAGTTACAACTTTTATATAGAAATTGGTGATATTCATGTGTGATGTTTTCATGTTGTTTTTTGTGTGGATTTGAATGCTTATGGTGTTTCTTTAATGTTGTTTTTTTAGATTTCACTAATACACGACTTATTCAATTTGATATGGGAACATTGAAGTGTGCATTAATGGATGGGAACAGAAATGATAATGGCCCTAAATGATCTTGTTAAACTTAAAAACCTGATTTTAAAATACTAATCCCTCCCTTTTAATTTCTTCTTCAAACTCTTGATGCTTTACTAATGGTCCAGTGGATCCCAAATAACATTAAAATGGTTTTAAACTCTATTAAAAACTAAAAATATTTCATAAAATTGAAAAATGGATGGCTTTAATGTGGTATGAAATCCCATTTGGAATATTTATTTATTTTCTGTGTTTTCATCTTGGTTTTAAAATTGTATTAGTTATGGAATTAGATTTTGAGTTTAAAGTTCCATTTGGAATTATGCACATAAAAAGTTCCATTTAATGCTATTATTTAAATTTTTCTAAAAATATTTGGAATGAATTAGAATTTATAATTTTTAAGGCCCAATTTGACCTTTGAATTTTTTTGTAATTGAAATGTGATTTTGAAAGTACAAATTCTTGATTGGTATCATAGCCTGTCTTGAGAAATGATTTGAAATATCATGTGATGTGACAGTCTGACTAGAAAAGGTAATGGGATTTGTGTTATATGGTCACCCCTATTGGGGATTTCTTGATGTTGGATATCACATAGTTGGTGTTTGTGTTTTGGGTAGGAATGTGTAGCGGTGGCAGGTAAGGTGAGTCATGTGTTCGAGGGCCTCCTACATTCATTATGTACTATTACCATGAGTTTTCTAGGAATATATAGAGGTTCAAGTGATGTTTTCTTGTCAACTCTGATTATATGGGTTGATACACCCTAGAATTTATAGGTCATTTCTGGACGTTCCACTGGATTGGTAGTTAGAACGTCCAGTTGGTTATTGACTATGGAATTTCACCATATGCCAATAGGTGAGTCTGATTGGAGTACATCAATAGATCTCTCATGGTATGTTTAGTAAATTACCATGGTTTACTATATGTATGTTCTTGATTATTTATATGTTTTAATTTTTAGTTTGTTTTGTATCATTTAATTTTTTTGGTATAGCATGAATTATTGGTTCTGGATTTATGAGTGAAACATGGTTTTCCAAATATAAATTTTTATTGAAAATTATAATGTGGGGAGTTTTTTATAGGGAATTCATTTTTTGTTTATTAAAGTGAAAAATATATTTTTTTATGTGTGTATCAAAATAGTATTTTTATTCTATTTTGGGAATGAAAATTTAAGGATTCAATGGTGATTTTTTACGGAAATCTGAGGTTCACATCCTACTTATACCATTCAGTGTCAATAGACATGATATATTTCATAGGATCGATTTTATATTTTATATGGTCACCCTTATAACAGGGTAGGCTTGTGGTTGGTGGTGATTAAGTGTTCACATGGATATCTTGTTGGTGTGGTTCAGTTCTAGTTGTATTCGATTCTTGATTTCTTAAGTAGTTATTGTATATCGATCATGATTTTATATTTATTTGAGTTTTTTTAATATTGGTTCTTCATAATTTATTATATATTTATTTGATCCTGGTTTATTGGGAAAAATATGTTTTCTATTGTGGTTTCTTTGATTCCTAACTATAGTTTTCAACCCGTGGGGATCGGGAACACCCTTCGGGCCATGTCAATGACTGGGTCTAGTGTCAGTCAAATGATATATCATCTTGGTTCATGAAACATTGGTATCAAAGTAGATACTTGTTATTTGGGGTGTTGGGTAAATTGGATATAAGGACTATCGATACTTGGTAGGTAGGTAAGGTAAGGAAATCATAAACTCTTGCTCAGTATAATCATTGATTTTATAAGGTTGTCTGGGATTTGGTTCTTTTTTCTTGTTTTGGATTGATGAATGATAATAGAAGTGAGATGGTCTCATTTTGTGATCTCATGTGGAGTAGTGACCCATGTGGAGTCCACGTACATGGTTCAAGGTCCTCATAGTGGTTAGTTTATTGTAGGGGAATGGACGACTAACCATGTCTCCAAGTTATGCATGACCATAGGTTCCTCATACCGATAGTTTAGTGTTAATTTTTTGTTTCAGTTTTAGTTGGCATGAGTGGTATTTTAAAATGAATACAATTTTAAATTTAAATGATTTCTTTCAAAAAAAATTATTGGTAAAATGGGTTTTAAAAAAATGAATTGATTAACTGGTAAATGTTTTAGGTTTGATAATGAAGTGATAATTGTGAACCTTGGTATTCCTTCTGAATGGTTTCATATGTGTAAGTATGTATAGAAAGAGATTTTTGTAACAATTTTTTGAATGATATGGTTGGAATATGATGGACATGTTTGTGATGGTTAATATCATGTCATTGGAAAGTGTTTTACATAAAATGTTATCTTGATTTTTCTAAATTGGGTTTTAAATGAAAAATAAATTTTACGAGTGGGTTTTCCCCTAAAAATTCTGTTTTGATTTTTTATGATTAATGGATTTTGATCCTATTGATTTGTATTGATATGTTATTTTAGTTATGTTTGAAGCTTATGTTGATGATTCTTCCATGTTCCTCTTATTGTTCAGAGTACGATATCTAGAAATGTACCCACACTTTCTAGAGGGTCCCATACTATTTATAGTTCTTCTAAGTTGTTTCATTTCTTTTATGGTGATAAATGTTAGTTAGAGGATGTAAAATGGATTGAGTATGTTAAGAGTGTATTTATATCATTGGAAAATCACAATTATTTCAGATTGTGTGATACAATGGTCTCTTTCATGGTCCATGTTTGGACCTATGGGAAATGATTTTTCCATCATCATTATAAGATGAGATGTCTTCAAATTTCATTTCGAAAAGTTTAATCAAATGTTTCATAACTGAGGAGATAAAGGTGAGAAAGGTGGAAAATCTTCAGAATGATTGGTAGGATCAGTGGTTAGTGAATTCTTAAGTTGTCCACTTCAAAGTGTTGGTATCCTTCTCTATGGAGATAACATTGTTGATCAGTTGAAACATCCACTTTTTTTAGGGTATTCTTGAGAGATTGTAAATGGAGTCCTCTCATCGGGTGAGATATGTTTTGAGAATTTTTTGGGTGGTAATTTATAGCTATGAAGGATTACAGTGTGTAGTCAGTGGTTTATGTCTCTCATGAAGGTTCCCCAACTAGTGATAGGGGTTTTCTAGAGGAACCTATTTTGGAACACTCTCTTTCATTAGTTCCAAATTCTAGATTGTTAGACCATTTTCTCATGTTATTACAATTCATTTAGTGTGGACATTTGATGTAATGTTATCGTAATCCTCCAAAGACCTATCATATTAGAGGCTATCTAGTCTATATGGAGATATTTTTAGGAATGATTTCCCAAACAAGAATCCTTGATCAGATGATGTTAGGGTGTGACTATAAGGCAGTGGATTATTTAGTTATCATGGCTCTATTTTTAGTCCTCAAAGTGATTCTCATGCATAGTGAGTAATTTCTGAGGATGTTTGGGGAATCGTATTCTAGTTCTTGTATCTCGGGTTATGGTGGGTATGTTTGGAGTTTCCTTGTTTTTTGTTTTTCTATTATTGTATGTTCATCTTTTTATTATAAATGTGTGATGGAATTTTCCTTCATAGCCCGAGTTGTTATGTTTACCTACATTTTATTACTTAAATGGATTATTACAAATTTTTGTGTGCTTATCTCTTGTTCATATTTTTTCTTGTTTAATTTTCTACTCTTTTTGAGATGTTGAGTATTGCAGAGCTATCAGATTATAGTTTGTGCTCAACATTGTTGTTTGGTTTATGTTTCTTCCATAATTTTTTTCCTTATGTCGGGGTTTTTTTATTTGGGACGAGAGATCCCATATGATTCCATAATTTCTATTTTTGTGGGGAAATTCTAGTTTTGGTGGAATTATTGTTAAGGTCATGCACCAATGATTGGGTTTTTTCTGTTGATAGATCCCTCGTTGGGCCGATACATGGTCGTGGCAGGGTAGTAGTTGAGTTCTTGTGGTGGGGAGAACCCTCTAATGTTCTCTCCTTTTTTTTCTTGATGAGTTTTTCTATATAATATTTTGGGTCTAACTTTTGTAGTGAAGGTCGCCTCAAGGTTAATGGTTTTGTTCAATTTGTTTCGGATTTGGGATCGGGTTTCATTTACCTTTTATATGTGTGATGTTATTGGTGTTGAAAGTGTTTTTGTTGGGGAGAATTATCAAACATTGACCATGGAAATATCTTTATTTTGTTCTTTTCTAGGATTTGTATTTATCTACTTGATTTTTGGTTTGATACCTTGTTTAAGTTAATTTTTTTTGATGTCTGGGGAGTGTTTTTAGCATGTGCACGGTTAACACATGATTTTGGTAAAATGTACAGCTCTTTCCAAGGAACATATCGACTAGTTTTGGGTATTAGGGTATAATGAAGAGTTTGTTCATTGTTTGGGAAACTTTTTTGAAGTCTTTTGATTGGTTCTGTCCATTTGGATTGGGTCTATCGCCCAGTTTGCATACTGGTTTTCAAATAATGCAGACTAACCATATGAGCTTCCCATATTCTTAAAAATTAAAATTTTCAAATTTTCCCCTAGGTGTTTTGAACACTAAAAAAGGATTTTTCTCCCTTGTTTGACCTTGGAACACTAGGGGGTCCTCTAAACTCCACCTCCCTTTCTCTCCAACAATTTTTTATTCCCCTTGAAGGATTCAAGGTAAGATTCCCTTGTCTTTTTGCCTATTTTATTAACTATTTTCCCTTTTATGTTGATTTCGTGGTTATTTCAGGGCGGGGTTTCATTTTGTCCAAACCATAATGGCTGGGGGTTATGTGTTGGTTTATTTTTTTACGTATAGATTATGATAATTTTTCATCGATATTTGTTCTTTATTCCCTTAATGTTTCATCACATCCGCACTCCGTTGAGGTAGGTGTTTCCATTATTTTCTATTTCATCACAATTAATTGAAGTTTGGTGAATTTGAAATAAAGTATAAATGGGTTTCACATGCTTCGGGAAAGGTTGGTTAAATTGGTATGGAGATTTTGTGTTTGAAAATAATAGTGCATTTCGTTTTAAATGGGTTTCATTATAGCTGTTATATATTTATGCACATAAGAAATTTGTATAAATTTCAATAGTTATTTTAATGTGAAATTGGTTGATTTTAGAGGTGTTTTGCCTTTGTAATGTTTTGATCATATTATTGGAGTATATTTTTGAGCTTGTTTGTGGAAATTGGTGACATTGATGTGCGACGTTTACATATAGTTTTTTATGTATTTGAAATCTTATGGTGCATTTTTAATGATGGTTTTTAGGAGATTTCATGAATTCATGACTTGTGCCTTTGGATGTGGGAACATACATGTGTGCATGAGGTTCACACATGGATGGGAACACAAATGATAATGTTCCTAGATGAGATTTCTCATCTTAAAAACCATATTTCAAAACCTTATCCCTCCCTCTTCTCTCCATCATCAAATTCTTGTGGTTTTTCTAACTGTCCATTAATTCCTAAGTGACATGATAGTGGGTTCAACCAAAATTTGAAATTAAATATCATTTAGATCTTAGTGAAATGGTTATATTTTAAATTGTATGAAATACTATTTGGAATTTTATGTTATTTGGTTTGATTTTATCTTGGATTTTTAGTGGGGTTAGAAGTGGATTGGGATTTGGAATGTAAAGGCCCATTTGTGATTGTTCACATAAAAAGGTGGTGCTTAATGTTGGTTTGAAAATGATTTTGATAATATTTGTAATTATTGGAATTTTTAATGTTGAAGGCTCAGTTGGAACATTGTAATGTTTTGGAATTGAAATGTGATTTTGAAATTTCAAGGGACTGGTTGGCATCATAGTATGTTTTGAGAAATGGTAAAAAAGATCATGTGATGTGATAAACTAGTTGGCACTCATGATGGTAGTTTTTTGAGATAATAACTCCTTTGGAGGATTTTGCGATGTGTGTTATCACATGGGTGGTGTTGGTGTTTGGGGTAGGCATGTGTCGTGGAGGTAGGTAAGGTGGGTCCTGTGAGATAGGGCCTACGCTTTTCACAATGAACTATTACCATGGGTTTACTGAACGTTTTTAAGGGTTCAAATGATGGTTTCTTGTCAACCCTATATAGAAGGGTTGGTAGACCTTTAATTTATAGGTCATGATCGGACATGCCACTTGATTGGAAGTTAGAAAAACCAATTAGATATTGACTATGGAGTTGCACCATATTTAGATAGGTAATTCTGATCTAACTATGACCAGGGATCACTCTTTGGGTGTTTAGAAAATTCCCATGGTTTACAAAATATATGTTATTTTTTATTTATCTGTTCCACTTGGTTGTCTGTTTGGTATCAGTTTTTTCAACATAGCTTGAATTATTGTATTTTGGATTTATATGTGGGACATGCTTTTTTAAATGTGAATGTTGCATGTTTGTTTTGAAAATGGAAAATATGCGTTTGTTTACTATAATTTGAAAACCCTATTTTTATATCTGTGTTTCATCCTTGGGATTTTAGAATATTTATATAAATAGAGTTGTATGTATTCTGTTATGGTTACCTCCTAGTCTGTGAGGCTAACACCCTACATTACCATTCGATGTCGGTAGACCGAAGCTATTTTATTGGTTCTGGTTTCCCATTCATGCGCTCACCCTTGGATCAGGTAATTTTTGGGGATGGTGATGACCAAGTGGTAATGTGGAGACAATTTTGGCTTGATCTAGTTCTAGTTGAATTCAATTTTTCTTTTTTTATTGTAATTGGATCTGTTTATATATTTATATGATATTTAGTTATCATTAGTTATTCCACATGTTTAGTTTATTTATGTGATCCTGGTATATTAGGAAAAAATCATTTCAATGCTAGTTTCATTGATGTCTGACACTAATTTCTATCCCTTGGGGATCATGAATGTCATTCGGGCATCCCAAGGACTGGGGTGGGAGTTAGGTTAGATAAAATCCTAGCTTAGTTTCGGACAATAATAATATAACTAAAAAAATAATATTTTATTAAAGAAAATTATATAGTTGACTTGTTGAGTATGATTGAGTATAATGATGACATTAAAATGTTTATACAAGTTTTCCCAACTAAAAATATAATTTATTGGGATTAGACATTAAATAGGTATGATCAATATAATAATCATTTCCCTATTTTCATATAAGATCAATCAACAAAACAAATTAAATTAAAAATGAAGATAAGTATTATTTTTGGATGAACTTTTTATATGAAAGTAAGGGTCATATTTACTTATAAGAAACTATGTTCTAAAATAAGGGAAAAGCTAAATTTAATATTTTTGAAATTCTTTATCATATTGAAGTATATGTGTTCATAAGGGAACCTCTAGAAAAAAAATTTATATCCTAGGTTCTTTTTGAAATCATTGTTTAAGTATTCTTTTTAATTTTATAAATTTGGTTCTTCATGTTAGTATTTTAGAACTATTTCAATAAGATCTGAAATTCCCCAACAAAAATTTATTTTTGGTAGGTGTTTGAAGTTTGGGGAATTGAATTTATTAACCCTTTTCCTCCATCTGATGATTATTCTTATTCCTTTTCTTGAATTCCAAAATTTTATAACAACATTTTTATAAATATACCTAGTATTTCTATTTAATTCCAAATTCCATTAACATCCATTTAAATTTATAATTGTATGGAAGGGTCCTTTTGATTATATTAAAGTCATTATATTCTATGTTTTATATATTAAGTTATTATCAACATCAATATTTCTAACTCTAAACTATATAAGTTTGAATATTAATCCCAAAAAACAACAATATAATGCTAAAAACTAAATAAATGATTCTCAAATCAATGATGTTACCTAAATTATTCTTAAATTTTGTGTTATTTTAATCTTTTTTACATTTATATATAAATTATTTAAAATTTTTTCATAAAAAAAATATGTGTTCCTAAAATTTATAGCTCTTTAGATAATTTTATGGCTTCTTTTACTTTAGTTTTCTAATGATTTCTATTCATATATGAGTCTTTTCACATTTTAGGATGATCAATAATGAATTATTTTAATATTATTTATTGATTATTCATGATTTTATATATGTAAATATTATTCTTAAAAAAGTATTAGGTATTTAAAATTCTAACCACATGGAAACTTATTATTCAGGTTCATTTTATTTTTTTTTGTTTTTATTTTTAAAAATGTTTCAGTGTTTTTATATATTAATCTAAAAAATATTAGAGAGTTATTATTCATTATAATAAAGATTAAATTATTAATTTATCATCCATTCCAAATAAAAAACAATGTTTTATAATTTATTATTTTTGGTCTTTTGATGAATTTGGTTTGGACTTTTTTTGTAAATACTTTCATTGTTTAGTATTAGAAACATATCAATATAGAATAATGGGGTCGTATAATTTTTTCAGAAATATTTTTCAACAATTTATTATTTATTAAATCATATACATAAATTGTGATTTTTATATTCTATAATACTAAAATGTTCATTATATATATATTACCATAAGATCCATTATTAACAAGTTCAATTTTCTAATAAATATATTTTTGTTTTAAACATTCATAATGTGCATAAAACCTACTTTATTTAATCTCTCAAGGTAATGTTTTTGTTTTATAATAGAATATTTGGTTTCATTAATCATTTTTATACTAATTTATTTTACTCCATAAGATTCATTAATGTTGAGTTTTATATGTGGGGATGAGTTTTACTTAGGACTAAACTATATTTTTTAGAGTATTAGTATAAATTTGCATTTTAGATTTAATAAAAATGTTTATTATAAATAATTGGTTTGCAATCTCATTTTTTTGAAATAATTTCTATAAAATTAAATAAATACACATAATTCTTTTTAGTGGTTTTACATTTTACTTTTCTATGAAGATAATATAGTATATCTTTTTATATTTCTATCATAAAAAAAATCCATTTTTCATTAAAAATTAGAAGTGATCTATAAATTTTAAATAAAATTTTATGTTGTTAATTTAACATAACATTTAAAATTATTTATTCATATAGTTTGAAGAATAAATATCAAATCCATGGTTGATCTTTGGGGATGTTTGTAAAGTATTTATGGGTTTTTTTAATTATGTTGATATACTATTTATTACATGAACTCACTCATCCATCAAATATATTTTTAGAGTTATTTAGTTAATTAATTATGTGAATAGTGATTGAAAATTATTATGTTGCACGTGTGATATATATTGATAAAATGAAAAGGCTAAAGTAACATTTGAAAGTAGAAATTATGATGGTTCAATTATTTTTTGTAATAAAAAATTTTATTATTCTTTTTAAAACTAGAGAATGATTTTTTTAAATCAATTAAGTTTGATAGATGGATTATTTATTTACTCATGTTTTATTTCATGGGGGAAATTATATTTTCATTTTGATTTATTGATTTCATTAAAATCATTATTTTTTTAATAAAACTAGTTTTGTTGAATTTTTTAGACTAATACAATTATGACATGTATGGGGAGTCAATAATTCTTATTTGTATATAATTTTTAATATAATTTTTTCCATACATTTAGCCTTTTGTGTTTTATATGTGTAATTATTAATATAATACATATTTTATAGTTTATTTTAATGTTTTTTATAATATTTAATGAATTCTTATTATTTTTTTCATTTATTATATAAATTTATTATTCAAATTATATGTAGAATGTTTAAAAATTATTTATTACATATTTTAAATAAAATTTATATTAGTATCATGATGTTTATCACTCCGCGAGTTTCTATAAATACATGATATTTTCAATGAATATTATGTTCAATAGAGTATAAGACAAGCCACGCGATGCTTAAATGAAAAAAATAATATTATTTTATACATTAAAATTATAACTTTGAAATTGAATTTATAGTTCTTAATAAGAGTATGTTCATTATAATATATATATATACATATAAATATCTCGGTCAATACAAATTTATTGATCAATTCTTAGAAAATAAGCACACATTTTTTAGTGAAGCCTTTTTATGCTTTAAAGAAACATTATCTTAAAAAATAATTGTCATTTATTTTTTTGTGAATCAATAAAATAATTTATTTAATCAAAATTAAGAATTTTTATATGATAAAAACGATATAATTTTTGAAATAATCATATAAAAATGAGCTTATGGTTTAATTTTGATATTTTTATGAAAAGATTATTTTTTAGTAAATAGTGAAAAGAATAATTCTTATAAACTATCATTTATTTTCATTTCAATGTATCATTATTAATTTAATTTTATCTTAAATTAACATATTAATAATTTAGTTGGAGATTTTATAATTAATTACATATGAAAAATATTAATACTTTATTTTGGTAAAAGTTTATTTACTATTAGAAAAATGCATAATCTTACAAATTATTTTTCATTTAATTTTATACCTTTATATTAAAATTTAACTATTTAGTATATAAATTTAATTTTATAATGATAAAAAAGGATTTTTTAATCAATTCATTGTTTTTTGGAAGTTAAAATATTTTCATGAAATTTTGTAAAAACAATTATGTTTGGAAACATCTATAAAACCATATGAACTAAGAATTCATTCTTGAAGATAAACTATCAATTGTGTATTAAAAAGTAAAAATTTTAATATTTTCTCATCTGACAATAAGTATAGTCATTTTTTCACAATAATAGTTCAATCGATCACATGAAGATTCCTGTAACTCTAATAAATTTTCACATAGGATCTAATGGACCATAGACATAATAGATCGACTACATGCCAATCAAACAGAGCTTGATAAATTTCTAAAAAAACTCCTTAGACAAACACATGGGTAACCAAGTGACCAAAATACCAGTTAGAAGTACCATGTGTTGTATCTGTGTGATATTCTATCAGTTTTTATTGCTAATTTTTTTATGCCACCCCATGACTTTGATATAATGCAAGCTCAAGTGGATCGATCACTTGGTAAATCCATCTATCATAAAAACTAATGTGTATTGGAGAATCAATATGGTTCTTACAAAAAACCACATAGTGATTTCAAGTGATCAAATGACATGGGTGGATTTTGGAAAAGTTGTAATAGGATCATATGGACTGCAAGAAACCACATGTTTAGGTGAAGTGACCATAAAACTGAGGGATTGACTGCATAACCTATAAGGGTATTGACTTAATAATTTCCTCTAAGTGTTTAAGCTACAATGGAGAATCTGACATGGCATTCTTACATGAACCATTACTAAAAGTGGGAAATATATTTTAATATATATATATATATATATATATATATATTCTAGAAACATTTTTCATAGAATAAAGTTCATTTTAAATGTCAATTAATACCTTTTGATTTTTTGTTGAGTTTGATGATTCGTATTAATAGTTTACAATTTGTTATTTTTAGGACATTTTCAAAATAAGACTAAAGACATAGTGAAAATATTGTGACAACCCGAAATTTTTAAATAAATCTTGTTTCCTAATTTTATGTGTTATTTTATTTTATTTTTATACCCAACAAAAATGTTTCATTTGATAACATGAGTATAATTAAAATGAGACTGTTGGGTTTTGATTGTTATTTGACCATTGGTCAATATGACCGCTGGAAACTAAACTTTTTGACTATTGTCTCTAAATACAAGCAATCTTGGATAATTAATATAGAAAGAAGATTCGATGGCCTCACCCAGTAGTCTTGGACCGATCGAAGCCCATCTAACAGAACATGGGAAGGAGGTAGCACCACTGGGCTTTGCTCTGGACCAAACCCAAGCTGAACTTCATCGTGTGAAGCTAGAAAGGGATCACCTTCGCGAGAAGTTCAAACTGATAGAAATTACAACTCGTGCGATGTTGGCCGAGACTCCCTCAGATTCTCTCACCTTAGCACACCTTACACTTAGGTCCTATGCTGGTGTGATAGGGGGCTATGTAAGGAGACAGTAACTGCCTTGTGTAATCCTTTATTTTAAATAAAAATTGGGATTTCTTCTTATGATGAAGTTTATGAATTTTCAAATGACCGGATAAATATAATATGCATATTTTTGATGAATTTTAGAAAACTGATATTTTAAAAATGGTTGTGTAAACCTTAAATAATTAAAAATGTGTAATGATTTTCGAAAAATGGTCTTCTACAATTATGTTCAGTACGAAATTTAGAGACTAATAAGATCAACTTAATTTTTGATGAATAGTAAATTATGAATAGTGATTTTATATTTAGGATTAGTAATGTGTCCAAATGGATTAGTAATCTCACTTAAAGAAAGTATTAATATAATCTAGGCACCTTGATTAAGTAATGTGATTCAATAAAATGGTTAAATAACGGTTTCATAAATTATTATTCAAGTATTAGTTTTTTCAGGTGAATAGTGTTTTTTAATTAAAAATTTAATTAAAAATAATTAGAAAATTATTTTTATAAAAAAGACTTTATTTTTGAACTCAGAGCATCGATATTATGTTAAGGTAATTTTTGGGGATTTTTCTGAAAAAAATGAATCTCGATGAATAGTGTTTTTATTTAAAAATTAAATTAAAAATATTTAGAAAATTATTTTTATAAAATGGATTTCATTTTTGAAATCAGAACATTGATATTTGGTTATGGTGAAATTTTGGGATTATTCTGAGAAAGTTGAATTTTTGATGAATAGTGAAAGTATAGTTTTTAAGTTACGGGTGTTTAATGACATCATTAAAAGATGTATTAAGTATATATTCAATATGGTCGAATTATTAATAGTAAGATAAGGTATGAGGTGTCCCAAGTGGCCAATACCATGGGAAAATACCATGGGAAAGCCCATGGTTTTTCCAAAACCACAAATGAGGTGTCCCTTGGCCATTATTGCCTTGTCCCCTCACTTTCCCTATAAAATACCCACCCTTTCCTCCTTTATTTTTCACTCCCAACTCTCCCCCAACGAAGTTACGGTCTCCTTACCTCCCAAGGAGTCCTCCCAAGGTGCCCCAAGCCCTCAAGGTCCAAACCTATGAGTTTCAAGAGTCACGTTTTAAGGTAAGGGATCCGACCTCTCTCTTTCATTTCAAGTAATCTCTTTTATGTCATTCCTTTTATGCTCCATGTTATTATGTTGGAGGATGTTATTTTATACTCCTCTTACTGACCTTTTCATGTTAATATAATAAGAGATCCCCTCTTACTCTCATTATTTCATTTTGTGAAGTTTTAAGTGGCGCCGTTAGGCTGCCGAAATTTTTGTAACGGATTCTTTCTCCCTTCTCATTTTTCAAGATCTATTTTCATGTAAAGTATTTCAAGTTACTTTTTATTTTGTTGGGGTATGATCTCTAAATTTATCATACTGATATTTTATGATCATATGATGAGAGACCCCATTTGATCTCTTCAATTCAGTATTTTGACGTTTTAAGTGGCGCCGTTAGGCTGCCGATTTTTTAAGTGGTTCTTCACCCTTCTGGTTTTGAAGTTCTACTTTCATGTCAATTCTTTCAAGTTACTTTTTGTTATGTTGGGGTATGATCTCTATATCTATAATACTAAACTCTTATGTTCATATGATGAGAGACCCCATTTAATCTCTTCAATTTAGTATTTTGAAGTTTTAAGTGGCGCCGTTAGGCTGCCGAATTTTTAAGTGGTTCTTCACCCTTCTATTTTTGAAGTTCTACTTTCATGTCAATTCTTTCAAGTTACTTTTTGTTATGTTGGGGTATGATCTCTATATCTATCATACTGGACTCTTATGTTCATATGATGAGAGACCCCATTTGATATCTTCAATTCAGTATTTCGAAGTTTTAAGTGGCGCCGTTAGGCTGCTGAATTTTTAGGGGATTCTTTCACCCTTCTCATTCTTTTCAAAGTCTACTTTCATGTCAAGTCTTTAAAGTTCCTTTTTAATTATGTTGGGGAATTATCTCTATATCTATCATACTGAACTATTATATTCACATGATGAGAGACCCTATTTTATCTTTTCAAATCATTTTTTTGTTGAAGTTTAAGTAACGCTGTTAGGCTGCCGAACTTTCATAAAAGAAATCTATTTTTTTTCTTCATTCCATGTTTTTCATTTCAAATGGTATGTCCTTAAAATTTCATTACCATGATCATGTATCCTTATTATTCTGTCCATCTAATGTTTTATGGTTCATTTATGAATGTTTGACCCATTTTACCTCTCTTTTTAATGTCTTCTAAAACCTCGTAACATAGCCGTTATGCTACAGAATTTTCCGTCTCAAAATGTCTCACTCTTTTTCTAAAGTTCTTTTATATTATTAAGTGAATACTCAAAGATCTTTTTTCTAAAGGTGTATTCACATATATACCAAAATGTTCTATTTTAAATTCTGGTATTTACATACATGAGACCCACCTTCTTTTTCTGTGGGTTTTAAAGTGACGTAAATATCATGTCATTAAAGCAGTTTATAAAACGTTGTGATTATGAAATGAAACCCATTTATTTTATGCTATATGGGTTATTTATGAAATGTTTGATGATGATATATGTGGCTCACATGATAATAAAGGAAAATTTAAGGGTTCTCCCTGATAGCGCTCCAATGCATTGGGTAATGATGTAACCACTAAAGATTACAATTTTCACGATACCTTGGTGAATAACCTTGGTAATTTTCAAATGACACCTTGGGGATGGACCTTGGTGATATTTTCATGATTTTCTATGTTAAATGATGTAGCCACATCTTCAAGTTATGAAAATGTTATTTTTATTATGATATGGCACATGATTTTTTTTATCATGCCTTAAAGTTCTTGTTAATGACATAGTTGATATATCTCAAGTTCACATGTTAAATGTTTCCCTTTTTTCCCTTACTGGGCCTTCTGCTCACCCTTTATTTTGATGTATGCTCCCAGGTTATGTGATGAAGTAATGAACCTAGGATGAAAATGAGGAGAATACTTTCAAGTGTTTTAGAAGAATGTTTTATGTAATCTTGTTTTAAGTTCCTTGTTTCCAAGACACTAAACCTTAAATATCCTCAGTTTTGTATAATGTAATGAATGTTTATGTGATAAAAAGGTGGGATACTATAGTTGGTATCAAAGGATGGTTTAGTTATTTGTGGAAATTAGGATATGAAAAATCTAGGAAGAAACCTATATAAAAGTTTAAATATAGGAAATCTTCCTGGTATTTTGGTGAGTATTGAGTAAGGGGTTTCCAAGCAAATACATCCCTGTCTGGATATGAGCAGGTAGAGGTGGCTCTGGCACAGATGTACATAGGGGTAAAACTCGAAAACACCGCTTTGAGCTAGACTCAAACGGGAACTGGTACACGACAACGGGCCTTGCTGCACTCTTGGTTACGACACTCCCGGGGGATATGCTTTGGTAAATTCGTAAGCTTAGTATGAACCATTATTAAAGGAACAAGGATAAAACAAAATAAGGATTCACATAAGAATATATGATCATGGATAACCTATATTGGAACCTTGGGGATCACAAGTTAGGATATACTTTTATTCTACATGTTTATCCTTTTATGCTTAATGTTTCCTTTTCATGATTATTAGCTAAGTAAATAAGCCCCTAATTATAGTTTCTTTTCTTAGTTAATGTCGAGAAATGGAAGAACATGTCCCAAAAACCAATGTGATAGGAAATGCGACGATTGTCATATTAATATGACAGAGGTGATTAGGGGATTAAAAGATGATTATTATTTTGGAATACATTCACTATTTTAGGGACCCTATATGATCGAGGTAAATAGATTACTATGGTATTTTCATTGAGGTGTAAGGTTGACTTATATTTTGAAGAATCGATAAATTTATGGTGGACTTATTGTAATTTAGGCTACTTATACGAATGATTAACCTATCTTGGGTAAAATATGTTTAGTTTAGATAATTTTGTTATAAGATGTTAGGAGTGGTTGATGTTTTTTGGAGATGAACAATGATGTTTATTTTGGAAGACTATGTTATCAAATCCTTCTTGTATTTGGGTTTCAATCTTAGTTAGTTTTATTTTGAGGAATTTTAAGGACCGTTATTTATGGGATGGTCTATGATGAACTTTGGGTAGTACCATGGAACTTTGAAGATTTAAAAGTAGTTTCCATTCCTATGGGATTCTTCCTTTTTGAAGATTTGTTTAAACTTACCCTTTATGTTTTTGATAATGTTTAAAGATAGAAGAAATAGATAGTTAATCTTTTGTGGATTATGTGATTCTCTAGAAGATAATTCTTGTGTTTTGATGAGACCAAGTAGTTTTGAGTGCTCATCGTTTGGGAGAAAAGATTAGTTTTGGTAGAAACTTATTAAAGGGTGAAACTCTACATGAAGGTAGATATATTTCCTTATGTTCTTGTTCTATGTTGTAAATGAATTCCTCAAAATTATGAAAAGGAACGTAAAACAAAAACGTTGTTGGTTTACGTTTCCTACCAGGTAATCAAAGATAGTTTACACACATCATAAGTTTGGGATTTTCTTATGGTTAACTTTCTCCTAATCATGTTCTCTGTCACTCTCCCTCAGAACATGACCCTTTTTTTCTCCTCCATGTCCATATTTTCCTACATGGAATCCTACTGTGGGCTAACTCGGGTGACCTACGTACTTCCCTTTCTTTCTTTTAAAGTAATAGTTTTACTGACTCCTTTTCCGATGTGGGACTTTCAATGAAATTTCAAAACCTAATTTTAAAAATTGCGAGGATGCAATTTCTTAAGGGGGGATGATTGTAACAACCCGAAATTTTTAAATAAATCTTGTTTCGTAATTTTATGTGTTATTTTATTTTATTTTTATACTCAACAAAAATGTTTCATTTGATAACCTGAGTATAATTAAAATGAGACTGTTGGGTTTTGATTGTTATTTGACCATTGGTCAATATGACCACTGGAAACTAAACGTTTTGACTATTGTCTCTAAATACAAGGAATCTTCGTCAATTAAAATAGAAAGAAGATTCGATGGCCTCACCCAGTAGTCCTGGACCGATCGAAGCCCATCTAACAGAACTTGGGAAGGAGGTAGCACCACTGGGCTTTTCTCTAGACCAAACCCAAGCTGAACTTCATCGTGTAAAGCTAGAACGGGATCGCCTTCGTGAGAAGTTCAAACTAATAGAAATTACTACTCGTGCGATGTTGGCCGAGCCTCCCTCAGATTCTCTCACCTTAGCACACCTTACACTTAGGTCGTATGCTGGTGTGATAAGAGGCTATGTAAGGAGACCGTAACTGCCTTGTCTAATCCTATGTTTTAAATAAAAATTGGGATTTCTTCTTATGATGAAATTTATGAATTTTCAAATGACCGGATAAATATAATATGCATATTTTTGATGAATTTTAGAAAAATGATATTTTAAAAATGGTTGTGTAAACCTTAAATAATTAAAAATGTGTAATGATTTTCGAAAAATGGTCTTCTACAATTATGTTTAGTACAAAATTTAGAGACTAATAAGATCAACTTAATTTTTGATGAATAGTAAATTATGAATAGTGATTTTATGATTAGGATTAGTAATGTGTCCAAATGGATTAGTAATCTCACTTAAAGAAAGTATTAATATAATCTAGGCACCTTGATTAAGTAATGTGATTCAATAAAATGGTTAAATAACGGTTTCATAAATTATTATTCAAGTATTAGTTTTTTCGGGTGAATAGTGTTTTTTAATTAAAAATTTAATTAAAAATAATTAGAAAATTGTTTTTATAAAAAGAACTTTATTTTTGAGCTCAGAGCATCAATATTATGTTAAGGTAATTTTTGGGGATTTTTCTGAAAAAATGAATTCTCGATGAATAGTGTTTTTATTTAAAAAATAAATTAAAAATATTTAGAAAATTATTTTTATAAAATGGATTTCATTTTTGAAATCAGAACATTGATATTTGGTTATGGTGAAATTTTGGGATTATTCTGAGAAAGTTGAATTTTTGATGAATAGTGAAAGTATAGTTTTTAAGTTACTGGTGTTTAATGACATCATTAAATGATGTATTATGTATATATTCAATATGGTCGAATTATGAATAGTAAGATAAGGTATGAGGTGTCTCAAGTGGCCAATACCATGGGCAAATACCATGGGAAAGCCCATGGTTTTGCCAAAACCACAAATGAGGTGTCCCTTGGCCATTATTGCCTTGTCCCCTCACTTTCCCTATAAATACCCACCCTTTCCTCCTTTAGTTTTCACTACCAACTCTCCCCCAACGAAGTTATGGTCTCCTTACCTCCCAATGAGTCCTCCCAAGGTTCCCCAATCCCTCAAGGTCCAAGCCTTTGAGTTTCAAGAGTCACGTTTTAAGGTAAGGGATCCGACCTCTCTCTTTCATTTCAAGTAATCTCTTTTATGTCATTCCTTTTATGCTCCATGTTCTTATGTTGGAGGATGTTCTTTTATACTTATATTACTGCCCTTTTCATGTTATTATAATGATAGATCCCCTCTTACTCTCATTATTTCATTTTGTGAAGTTTTAAGTGGTGTCGTTAGGCTGCCGAAATTTTTGTAACGGATTCTTTCTCCCTTCTCATTTTTCAAGATCTATTTTCATGTAAAGTATTTCAAGTTCCTTTTTATTATTTTGGGGTATGATCTCTAAATTTATCGTACTGATATTTTATGATCATATTATTAGAGACCCCATTTTATCTCTTCAATTCAGTATTTTGATGTTTTAAGTGGCGCCGTTAGGCTACCGAATTTTTAAGTGGTTCTTCACCCTTCTCGTTTTGAAGTTCTACTTTCATGTCAATTCTTTCTAGTTAATTTTTGTTATGTTGGTGTATGATCTCTATATCTATCATAATGAACTCTTATGTTCATATGATTAGAGACCCCATTTGATCTTTTCAATTCAGTATTTTGAAGTTTTAAGTGGCGCCGTTAGGCTGCCGAAGTTTTAAGTGGTTCTTCACCCTTCTCGTTTTGAAGTTCTACTTTCATGTCAATTCTTTCAAGTTAATTTTTGTTATGTTGGGGTGTGATATCTATATCTATCATACTGGACTCTTATGTTCATATTATGAGAGACCCCATTTGATCTCTTCAATTCAGTATTTCGAAGTTTTAAGTGGCACCGTTAGGCTGCTGAATTTTTAGGGGATTCTTTCACCCTTCTCATTTTTTTCAAAGTCTACTTTCATTTCAAGTCTTTCAAGTTCCTTTTTAATTATGTTGGGGAATTATCTATATATCTAACATGCTGAACTCTTATGTTCACATGATTATAGACCCTATTTTATCTTTTCAAATCATTTTTTTGTTGAAGTTTAAGTAACGCTGTTAGGCTGCCGAACTTTCATAAGAGAAATCTAATTTTTTTCTTCCTTCCATGTTTTACATTTAAAATGGTATGTACTTGAAATTTCATTACCATGATCATGTATCCTTATTATTCTGTCCATATACTGTTTCATGGGTCATTTATGAATGTTTGACCCATTTTCCCTCTCTTTTTAATATCTTCTAAAACCTCGTAACATAGCCGTTATGCTACAGAATTTTCCGTCTCAAAATGTCTCTCTCTTTTTCTAATGTTCTTTTATATTATTAAGTGGATACTCAAATCTATTTTTTCTAAAGGTGTATTCACATATATACCAAAATGTTCTATTTTAAATTCTAGGATTTACATACATGAGACGCACCTTCTTTTTCTGTGGGTTTTAAAGTGACGTAAAGATCATGTCTTTAAAGCAGTTTATAAAACGTTGTGATTATGAAATTAAACCCATTTATTTTATGCTATATGGGTTATTTATGAAATGTTTGATGATGATATATGTGGCTCACATGATAATAAAGGCAAATTTAAGGGTGCGCCCTGATAGCGCTCCAATGCATTGGGTAATGATGTAACAACTAGAGATTACAATTTTCAAGATACCTTGGTGAATAACCTTGGTAATTTTCAAATGACACCTTGGGGATGGACCTTGGTGATATGTTCATGATTGTATATGTTAAATGATGTAGCCACATCTTCAAGTTATGTAAATGTTATTTTTATTATGATATGCCACATGATTTTTTTATCATGCCTTAAATTTCTTGTTCATGACATAGTTGATGTATCTAAAGTTCACATGTTAAATGTTTCCCTTGTTTCCCTTACTGGGCCTTCTGCTCACCCTTTCTTTTGATGTATTCTCCCAGGTTATCTGATGCAGTAATGAACCTAGGATGAAAACGAGGATAAGCCTTTCAAGTGTTTTAGATGAATGTTTTATGTAATCTTGTTTCAAGTTCATGGTTTCCAAGACACTAAACCTTAAAGATCCTCAGTTTTGTATAATGTAATGAAAGTTTATGTGATAAAAAGGCGGGATGCTATAATATAGTGGACTCACAAGTGTGAAAAAACATGATTAGTAATTTTTTCTCAATAACCCGACACTCTATTTTCAATTGAACTTCACCAAAAGATCTTTGAACACAACCATTTATTAATATTTGATCTCAAAACTAATGGATGAAATAGAGAAGATAATATCCCTCATCAGAACAACTATACATTAATCTTATTCTACATAGAATAGTCTTTTCTATTTCTATCATTTTTTCCAAAATTTTTGTTTTTCTTGATATTTTATATAAAGATGTCAAATAAAATACTCCAACAGATCATATAAGATTACTAAAATAATATTATCTGATTTCATTATATATATTCACCCATGATAACTATGGAAGAGTCTTTATTGTAGCCTAGATATCCATGTGTATTATTATTATCTATATACATAATAAAAATTGTGGATCAGTTTATTATGTTATAAATGTACCTAGATGTAGTTTATATTGAAGTTGATAGGATTATTTCTTATCTTAATACTCAACCTCTTGTATTTATTTTTGTTATGTGGTTTAATTTTTTTTTCTTACATTGTTTTTAAAAGTAATTTTAAAAATATCGTTTTCAAAGTTGTACATTGATATATACCTTTAATAATTTATATATTGAATATATAATGCAATTATAATAATATCAAAAGATTACAATAGGCATAAGTTATTATAACTGGGTTTTGATCAAAAAATTATATTTTAGTTCAATAAAATTATATTAAATATACCTAAATTATTATTTAAATGAGATGTTTTATTAAATTAGGGGATATTTTTTTAATTTATTTTTCAAAATAGAAATTTATAATGGATAGTAATTTTAACCCCCATAAAAACACAAGATATTTGTGGAATATTTTTTTTCAATTGAATGTTATCTTTTAGAAATGTTTTGTTACACGAAACATGAATTTTATCTTGTATTACATGCAAAATTCATTGCAGCTTGCATTACATGCAACATCAGGTTTAAATGAAATGTAACCTACTATTGAAACATTATTATAACAGTAAACACCTATCTATTATAATTTAATTTTTTAAAAGTATTAACAAAATTATGAAAAAAATATTTACACATGTATATAAAATCAATTTCTTATTTACCATTTTATTATAAATTAAAATAAAAACCATTTAAAAATAAATGAAATCTTCTTATAACAAGCTATATTTAATCATAAAAAAGTATTTTACATTAATAATTAACCAATTAACTGTCAATGAATTATTTTTAGAAAATTTATACATTATATATTCAATCAATTTGTTAACATTAATCTTACATATTTTCTAGACAAGAGATTAGAAGAGATCCAATTTTAGGCATAAAAAGTGTATCTTTCAAGAAACAATTTTTGTCATCTTTTGTAAACTTGTTATAATATTATTATTTGAAACATTTATAAAATTAAATTTAAAAAAAATTAAATCATCGTATCATAATTATATTAGGGTGATTTTTTTCATTTTTATAAGAAGTTTCATTCTTCAATGAAAACTGATGAATAATTGTTTTATATAGAATTTTCATTTCTTTTAAAGAAATTAAAGACCTAAAATTATTTTAATATAGTTTAAAAAGTAAATTAGTATAATTATATATATATTAATAAAAATTATTTCATTTTAATTAATATCATATTAAATTATGATATAAAAAATTTCTAAACGTTGGAACATTCACTCTTTCAAAAGTAACTTTCTCATCACATCTATGAGATTAGTTTTAAAATAATTTTTTCCACTTTGGTGGATTTAATTTAGAAAAGTGGATTCAATTTTTTTTAGAATAATTTATATTTTATATTGAGGTATGTTATTTTTTATACCAAAATTAATAGTCAAAACAGTAAAAATTAATTACAATGATTAAGGTAAAAATGGGTTTACTAAGATGGGTAAAAGTAAAAATATAAGGGTAAAAAATGACAAAAAAGATATAAAACTTCCATTTTCTGCCTATAATTTCACAGTATCTCTTAGATAATCAATAAATTGAATTGTAGAGACTTTTTTCCGGATAAAAATATCGGTGAACATTTTTTTTCAAAAAATTACTATGGTTCCACTCACAACACTTATAAAAGGAAACATCCTCTCCTCTCTAATTAACACATTAAAAACCCAATGATTTGTAAACTTCCTAACCTGATAAATTCATTAATTCCCTCCTCTCATACTATAAAACTTATTTAGTTCATATATCCAACCTATGAATCAATTTTTTGAAAACAAAAATATATTTTCCATAGAAGAGGCAACATCCCTAATCCAACGTTTTATTTTATTTCTTACTCCACCTCCTTAAATTATTATTATATCATGATGATATAATATTAGTAGTATACAATTTATAATTATTTTAATATGTTAATATTATAACTTAAAAATTTTTCCTCTTGCATCAAATGCGATATGAAATCATCATTCGTGTGTACGGTAGACTACTGCTTTGCAAACTAATGTCATTCATTTTCCATCACCACCTATTATATATGAATATAATGATGGTTTAAATATTATTTAATGATTTATATGATAATATTAATCTTATAAAATTATTATATAACACATAACTTCTATTTTTATATTCTGTGGGAATACAGTAATGATGCTCGGGTGTACACTGGACTACGACCACATGAAATAATATGATTTTTTCACACTTTTCATGGAAGGTAATAAGGATGAGTTTAATGGAAGTTTGTTATATATATTATATTATTGTTATTATTTAATTGTAATATATTATTTGACATTATTTATTTCTTAACATTAGTAAAATGGAAACAATGTCCATGTGTACATATAACCAATTGTCTCAAGGCATGGGGTATTATATTTTCTATATCTAAATTTTATAGATCAGTATAAATACATGTAATATGAATATATATGAAATATAAATAACATTTAAAAAAATTATATGATTTAAGCATGAATCAATTAAGAGTAAAAAAATAACAAATCAAAACATACACAAATATCAATGTTGTTATTTCACAAAACGTGTCTTTAAGATGGAATTGTTAATAAACAGGTAATAAAAGGTCATAAGTAAATAATATATGGTGTAATATATGTATATATATATAGTTATTTTATATATTTATAATAAACATATATCTATTATACATTATTTTTTGTTGTGCATGATGGAATTTGAGACTTATGGTATGAGAATTGTAACATCTCTTTTATTTCTGGGAGACATATGAAAATTCACCACTCATTTATTTTTCCCAGTGTATATATATCCTTTTACATGTTATATCATTAATATTCATCTATTAATTATATTTTAAGTTTAATTTTGTGTTATTATTTATTAGATATTATGATTCAAAATATTACTTAAGCGGTACATGATTTATAGTCTGTCATTTATTTCGTAAAGATATATAAAAATTCACAACATGTTTATTTTGTGTGGTGCATATACTAACCATTTTACATGTTATATCATAAATATAATTATTTTTCTGATATTTATTGTTTCAATTGATTTTATAATTTTTTGGGTTTTATGATTCAAAATAATACATATGTTGTAACATATTCTTTTATAAAAAAATTCTTTCCTAGAGACATTTGTTATGTTATGAACCCATATTACATTATGTGGTGTATATATTTACCATTTAATATTTAATATCATGATATTATTTTTTATAATCATATTTTATGGTTCATTTAATTTTATTCCATCATGGGAATTAAAATTCAATGTTACTAAAGTCTTAAGTGTTTTATGTTACAATCTCATAATTTATAAATATTTCTTTGGATTATACATCAAATTATGAAATCATATTATATATATCTCAATATACTCATTTAATTTCCTACTGTATGATTATTTATCTACAATAATGGTTTAACTTTTGGGTGTTCTTTCTTCGTTGATGTTATTGATCACATTCCGATGTGATTCATCATTCTGTTGCATAAGCTAAGTGTAGACTTCCTCTAGCGGTGATCCACACATGTACCTCGTATCTCAGGACGTCGCCAAAGGAGTCTCCAGGTGATAGCGTGCAGAAACCTTTTCTTGCATTGTCCGCCTTAGATCATCTTGATCCGAGGGAAGATGATCTCTCTCAGTCTTGAGAGAATTCTTGGTGGAAGAAGTTCTTTTGGCCTTGAAAGAATTCTTGTGTGTGTTACGCACAGGAAAAGAGTTGGGGTTGTGAGCATATTTATAGTCGCGTTTGAGATTGTAGAGTTTTGACAATAAATAAACATGTTACACATTTGATTTATCTCATTGACTCTTATTTAAAACCTCCATGTCGAATAATTAATTCCTTGACATGCGCCCACACTGATTATAATAAATATCATTTAAAACAATATTATTTTTCCAAAATACCAACTGGAAAAAATACAAGGCGTGTATTAATAAATACATGGCGTGTACTTGTTTTTCATTTAAAACTACACGGCGTGTACATTAAATGTACACGGTGTGTATATCTTGTTTTCATTTATTCATTTCCTTTCTATAAAGAAAACTACATGGCGTGTAATCTTTAATACACAGCGTTTATATTCTATTTTTCATTTCCTTCTTCCTCTATCATTAAAACAATTTAGGCTTCCTTGAATAATTATTAAACCACCTATGGGAATAATCTATATTCTACTTGAGATACTTGAATACACTTAGTGTGTGACCCTCTAGGCCCCTTTCTCGTTGGAATTAGGCGGACGTGCCTAAAGTCCAAGATTACTATCTAGCAACGGGTCGAGGCACCTTAGAGAATGAAGTTGACACCGCATTGACGTATCACCTCATACGAACGATTAATGTGTAATTTAATCCCTTTGTCTCGATATCTCATCAAGCAGGTTTCATGGCAGTATCATAAACCTATATGCTTGATCCATCGTTCTTTGACTACCAGAAATGAACTCGTCGTTTACACCATTGCCAGGGAATTTAATGTGACAGTTCTATTTCAGTAAAAGGGTGGAGATATCAACTTCCATAAATGGAAGGGATAAATCCTTCCTCGACTTATCCATTAACAACATGTCATTCGTGATGCACCCAACGTACCCTACTTCCGGCCAAATGTCTGCATGACGGTTTTCGTCAGTAAATCTAAGTGCGCGAGTCATGACATGAGTTAATGATAATCTTCCATTCTAAGGACTATTACACATTCTCGTAGATTGCAATGTCTGATGACACCGAGACATGCAGAATTGCTACTGGTGGGTCTGTTCTCATAATCTCCCATCTTGGAGATTACCAAGTGCAAACTCAATGAGAGAGAGTCCCATCTTCTTTCGAGTACTCGCAGATGACGGTCTGTATACTATATGTCCTTTCATAGTATGTCATCCAACCGTAGAAATTTATTTAATTACATTGTTATAGAATTTCAGGGTTCTCATCATAGCGGTGATCTACAATGATCTTATCAATGCACAAATATTCTTGGACATTATTATATTATAGTCATGCAGAATAATGAACAATATATAATAAGTGATCATTCTTGTAATCAAAGTACAAAACAGTTGGTTCTCATGACACCAACCCTTACAAACTCCCACTAAGACTAGAGCCAACTTCCTACGACTTTTAGTCCACTAGACCTCACATGATGATCATGTTTTTGCTGATTCAAGGCTTTAGTCAAGGGGTATGCCACGTTGTCATCCATGGAAATACTTCTCACTGCAACTTCACATCTCTGAGAAAAATCTCTCAAGAGGTGATACTTTTGAAGTATGTTCTTTTTCCGCTGATGTGACCTTGGATCTATTTCAAGTTCCACTACAGCAGTATTATCATAATAGAGTGTGATAGGATCTTTACTGCTCAGTACTAGATCCAGATCTTGGACGAAGCTTCATATCCATACTGCTTCTTTAACTCCCTCAGAAGCCGCGATATACTCGGACTCCACTGTAGAATCTGCCACCACACTTTTTTTTGAGCTCTTCCAGCTCACTGCACCTCCATTCAAACTGAAGATGTATCTAGTCTACGACTTCATGTCATGTTGATCAGTCTGGAAACTAGAATCTACATGTCATCTGTTGAATAGTTCCTCATCTCCTCCATAATCTAGGAACATATCCTTAGTACGCCTCAGATACTTAAGGATAGTCTTGACTTCCATCCAATGGCGGTCTCTTGGATCATCTTGATATCTTCCTACTGCACTTAATGCGTAAGAAACATCTAGCCTCGTATATAGCATAGCATACATGACTGATCCGATCGCGGATGCGTACGGGATCCTTGCCATTCTCTTTATTTCCTCATGTGTCTGAGGACACATTATCTTGGAAAGATTAATGCCATGTGACTCTAGAAAAAATCCCCTCTTGGATTTTTCCATACTAAATATCTTTAGTATCTTGTCAATGTATGTACTTTGACTCAGGCCCAACATTCTCTTGGATCTATCACGATGGATCTTGATCCCAAGAATATATGCTGCCTCTCCCAAGTCTTTCATGGAGAAGCATTTATGCAACCATGCCTTAACTGACTGTAAGATAGGTACTTCATTTCCAATTAGTAATATTTCATCAACATATACTATTAGTAAAATGACTTCACTTCCACTAAACCTCTTGTAGACACAAGGCTCGCATTCGTTCTTAAGAAAGACAAATTCTGTTACAGCTTCATCAAAATGAATGTTCCATGAACTTGCTGCTTGCTTTAATACATAAATGGATTTCTGCAACTTGCATACCTTATTGGAATCCTTTGGAGTCACAAACCCTTTAGGTTGTGTCATGTCGACATCTTCCTGGAGTTTCCCATTAAGGAAAGCTATTTTGACATCCATTTGCCAAATTTCATTGTCATGGTAAGCGGCAATGGACAATAGGATTCTGATGGATTTCAGCATCGAAACCAGTGAAAAGGTTTCATCATAGTCAATTCCTTGACGTTGTCTAAATCCTTTCGCAACCAGTCATGCCTTATAGGTTCTGACTTGCCCCTCCATGTCTAGTTTCTTCTTGAATACCGATTTATTACCAATTGGCTTTACATCAACTGAAGGATCTACCAAAATCCAGACATGGTTTTGGTACATGGAATCCATTTCAGAATTCATGGCTTCTTTCCACTTGGCAACGTATGTGCCTTCAATTGCTTCCTTATAGGTAAGAGGATCATCATTGTCAATCAATAACGAGTCACCATCGTCAGTGACAAGAAAACAATATCTTTCTGGTTATCTTACCTCTCTCGTGCTCCTATGCAGTTCTTGTGTCTCTAGAACAGATTGTTCTTCCACGGGGCTTTGTGGAATCTTTTCGTGAACCAACTCCTATGTATCTTGAGCCTCAACTTCATCGATGTCCATCTCACTCACATTATCTCTTTTGGAGATGTTCTCCCTCTCAAGGAATATGGTGTGTCTTGCCACAATAACCTTTTTTTATGAGGGGTTTTATAGGTAATATCCCCTTGTTTCCTTGGGATATCCTATAAAGATACACTTTGTGCCTCGAGGTGCAAGTTTGTTACCGGAAGAGGACTTATCAAATTCTTCTCTACCCCACACATGTAAATTTTATAACATGGATTTGCGTCCACTCTATAACTCATATGGAATACCATTTATCGATTTAGTTGGTACTTGTTTTAGTATGTGTGTTTCTGTTTGTAATGCATATCTCCAAAAGGAAAATGGAAGACTCGTATGACTCATCATTGATCTCACCATGTCCAATAGGGTGTGGTTCCTCCTTTCACTTACAGCATTCCACTGAGGTGTGTAAGGAAGAGTGAGATGAGATAGAATCCCAAACTCCCGTAATAAATCAATGAAGTCCTGATTAAGATATTCTCTTCCTTTGTCTGAGCGGAGTTTCTTAATCTTCTTACCAATATAGTTCTCAACATCATTCTTGTATTCTTTGAACCGATCAAAAGAATCTGACTTATACCTCATTAAGTAGATATATCAATATCTACTAAAATCATCGGTAAAAGTTATGAAATACGAGAACCCACACATTTCATCAACTTGAAATGGACCACACACATCTGTTTGAACTAATTCTAGAAGCTCTTTAGCTCTTTTACCTTTCCCACTAAATGGGGATTTGGTCATTTTCCTTGTAGACACGCATGACATACACCAAGTGGTTTTATTTCGAAAGAATCTAAATACCCATCTTGATGTAATTTTGTTAAACGTTTCTCATTGACATGACCTAGCCGATGATTCCAAATTTGGGTGTGGTATGAGTCATGTGAGTTAACATTGTTATCTATTGCCATTACATGGTTTGTGTAGTCTAACACATAGAGGCCGTTATATAAATGTGCCATACCCAAACAAATGCTATCATTGTAAAAATAGCAACATCCACTTCCAAACTTGAAGATAAATCCATCAGTATCTAATATGGATACTGAAACAATGTTTTTGGTAACAGAGGGTACATAATAACATACTTTAAAAACCAAGACAATCCCAGTAGGCAATGTGAGGTGGTAGTCTCCAACAGCTACAACAGCAAGTCTGGCTCTGTTGGCTGCTCATAGATCTACCTCCACTCGATCAATCTTCATGAATGTACTTAGTTACTTTATTTGGATACAGATGTGAGCCCCACAAGTAGTATCTAATACCCAATTAGTAAAAATAGATATATTTCATTTGATAAAAACGCACCTAAAGCTTCCCCTTGCTTCTTTGGTTGGTTGCATTTTTTTCTTCTAGTGGCCCTTCTTGCCACATGCAAAACAAACAGCATCCTGTTCCCTTGCCTCCCCTTTGATCTACTATTTCATGGAAGGCCTTGAAGAAGCTTTGGGATTATAGCTCTTTTCCTTCCCTTTCCTTTTATTCAACATAAAGACAGAAAGCATTTCATGCTTCATGTCATTATCTACTTGGAGAATAATGATAAGAAGACAAATAGAGACTTCTCAATGTTGTTCATGTTGAAATTAACAACAATGTTCGAGAAGCTCTGGGGGAGTGATGCAAGAATGAGATTAGTGCCCAGTTCTTCGGGGAGTTTAAACCCTAGAACATCCAAGCACTCAATGTAGCCAATGAGCTTGACTACATGAGGCACAGCTGGGGCACCCTCTCCAAGCATTCTCTGGAATAGAGCCTTGGAGATCTCAAACCTTTCTTGTCTTGCTCTCTCCTGGTATAGACCACGAAGATGCTCGAGCATGATATAAGAATACATTTCTTCATGAGACATCATCAGCTCACTAGATATCGATGATATCATCAAACATTGAACATCGAGAGCCTCGTTTAAATGTTGATCATAGACTAAGAAATCTTCATCACTCGCCCCTGGGGCAGGATAATTTGGAAGTGAGGACTCCAGCACGTAAAACATTCATTCATGGCATAGGATAACCCAAAGGCACCTAAACCAATCCTAAAAGTGACTGCCGGTGAGGATATTGTCTTTATCCTGAATTGATCGCAGAGAAAATGTGGTTGATGAGTTTGTCATTTTGATTCTACAAATTGAAAGAGCATATTTATCAGTACTATCTTGATTACATTTTTATGAGAAATAATAAATAAATTAATTCTCCCACTATTTTATCAAGTCCCAATGGCCCTCACCATTGAACTCGGATTGTACAGTTTCTTTGACATTCTAGTGGCAAGGATCCATATTTCCCTTTGCATAACCCCAACAAGGGTTGGTCAAGCTATTTGAAGGTATGTAGGTAGGCAGGTCTTTGTCAACTGTGAGCTTACAGTTCCTTGATCTGTTGAGTGGACTCCCCAATCCTGAAATCCTGAATTGGATTTCCTCCACTCTTGCCTCCAATATTACACCAAGTCTAGCAAGGGATACTTCTATTGATGTAATATGGTTAAGTCAACTCGAAACCTTTCATAAGGGCTTCCTTTATAAATGTAAGTGTCCCAACAAGGGTTGGTCAAACACATAGTTTTATTGAGTCTTTCCCTTAATCAGGTAACGAAAGTCTTGGTCTGACTTAATATGGTATTGAGGGATTTTATTCCTTTATGTGTAGTTTCGAATTATCACATTCTTGTTAATTTTAAGCGATGCTTGATTAAGTGATTAAACAAGTTCTGATAATGTTTACGCATAGTCCAGTTTTGTTTATTCTATCTTTTCATGCTTGTTCATTTTATAAATTATGTGATCTCAACAACACATAAATAATAAATAAACCATGCAATCAGACAGAAATAAAATAATATGGCATGATCATTAGCTTCTATTTGTTATCTTATTTAGCAGTTTTGATAAGCTAACCCTGACCTAGGGAAAACACCTTGAACATGTTGGTTCATGATTTTAATCTCCCACCTGTCCACCTTTGTATCTTCTTTCATCAATTTCGCCTCAGCTTCGGGATTTGAACCATCTCCTCTGGCTTGGGAGATCCCCCATTACATGGGTTTACATTAAAGAAACCATCGGCACATAGGCCCAACATTTTATTGGCAGAAGGCTCGCAAGCAAAAAAAATTAAATTAAATAAATTTAAATGAAACCATACACAAAAAAAGGTTCATTGTTATATCTCATGATCATCCATAGCATGCAACGACATTTATGAATATTTAGAATTCAAATTATTTTAATCTCTATTTCATTTAAGATATGTCGCGCTCAAATTCAATTAATTATGATCTTATAATTAATAAATTCTTTATCTTAAATTCCTTTCTGAATTTCCTTCAGATTCTTCTCATTCATATTCCTTGTATGAGTGTTTGTACATTGGAGGACACCTGGTGAAATTCCATTTATGGAATGTACACGGTGTGTAGTTCATATTTACACGGCGTGTATTTATTTTCACCTTGTTTTCAAAGTACACGTCGGGGGCTTTGGCACGTTTTCTCTACTATGGAAATTTTGGAGTACACAGTGGGTAGATGAATCATACAAGGCGTGTACTTCCTTGTTACGTGGTAATCGTCTTGGAAATCTTGTGTACGTGGAACATGGTTTCTCCTTGTACACGGTTTCACCTGGACCGGATCGGACTACACGGCGTGTTGTTCCAACATACACGCGATGTATTCCGGTTCCCACGCACTGTTCAATTCTAGTCAACATAGCATGATTAATACTTTGGCATAATCAATTCACATTACGTGGTTTGGAGGACCAGTGCCGGTTCATTGAACCTAAGTACACAGCGTGGAGTTTTAATTACACGCCGTGTAATACCGTGTTGTACAAACAGAAAGAGCAACTGCTCCGGATGAATTCCTCATTTTTATTTTAATCAAAATTAAAATTAAAAATCTTTTTCTATGATATGAATCGAGAAATGAAGGAGGAAGAATTGATCACATTTATTCAGATTAATAGAACGATATATTTCGAATTGAATCAAATATAAATGCGTAAATTATCAACGAAAATTAAATAACTATAATGAATGCTGTAACCTCGCTCTAATACCATTTGAAGGTTCTGGGCACAACGGAAGCACATGAATGGAGGTGCCCACTTGGCTTTTTGTTATTAACAATGATAAAACTAGGATCAATACGACGATAAATTCCAGTCTCCATGGATTGAATCACAAAAAAAGACAAAGAAGAAGGTTTGTCTCGGAACCACAAAGTAGGATCGTTACAGGTTGATTATAATTAATTTAATTAATTGAAAAGAAATACCTTTTGGGTGTTATTTCTTAGTTGATGTTATTGATCACGTTCCGATGTTATTCGTTGTTGCGTCGCAGAAGCTAAGTGTAGACTTCCTCTAGCGGTGATCCACATGTGTACCTCGTATCTCGGGACGTCACCAAAGTAGTCTCTAGGTGCTATTGTGGAGAAACCTTTGCTTGCGTTGTCCTCCTTAGATCGTCTTGATCCGAATGAAGATAATATCTCTCAGTCTTGAGAGCATTCTTGGTGGAAGAAGTTCTTTCGGCCTTGAAAGAATTCTCTTGTGTGTTACGCACAGGAAAAAAGTTGGGGTTGTGAGGATACTTATAATCGCGTTTGAGCTAGTAGAGTTATGACAATAAACAAACGAGTTACGCGTTTTATTTGTTTCATTGACTCTTATTTAAAACCTGAATGTTGAATAATTAATTCCTTGACATGCGCCCATGTTGATTATAATAAATATCATTTAAAACAATATTATATCCTCAAAATCCTGACTGGAAAAACTACATGGCGTGTATTAATAAATACACGGCGTGTACATTCAATGTACACGGCATGTATATCTTTTTTTCATCTATTAATTTCTTTTCCATAAGGAAAACTACACTTTGTGTAATTATTAATAAACGACATGTACTTGTTTTCCATGAAAAACTACACTACATGTAATATTTAATACACGGCTTGTATATCCTGTTTTTCATTTCCTTCTTCCTCCATCATTAAAACGAATTAGGATTCCTTGAATAAGTATTAAACCACATATGGGTTTATCTTTATTCTACTGGAGATACTTGAATACACTTAGTGTGTGACCCTCTAGGCCTCTTTCTCGTTGGGATTAGGCGGACTAGCCTAATGTCCAAGATTACTGTCTAGCAACAGGTCAAGGCACCCAAGAGAAAGAAATTGACGCCGCATTGACGTATCACCTCATACGAATGATTACTGTGTAATTTAATCCCTTTGTCTCGATATCTCATCAAGAAGGTTTCATGGCAGTTTCATAAACCCATATGCTTGATCCGTCGTTCATTGAATACCTGAAATAAAGTCGTCGTTTACACCATTGCCATGGAATTTAATGTGAAAGTTCTATTTCAATCAAAGGAAAGAGATATCAACTTCCATAAATGGAAGGGTCAAATCCTTCCTCGACTTATCCATTAACAACATGTCATTCGTGACGCACCCAATGTACCCTACTTCCCGCTAACTGTTTGCGTGATGGTTTTCGTCAGTAACTGTAAGTGTGCGAGTCATGACAAGAGTTAATGATAATATTCCAGTCTAAGGATCATTACACACACTCATAGATAGCAATGTCTGATGACACCAAGACATGCAGAATTGCTACTGGCGGGTCTGTTCTCATAATCTCCCATGATGGAGATTACCAAGTGCGAACTCCATGAGAGAGAGTCTCATCATCTTACGAGTACTCACACATGACGGTCTGTATACTATGTATCCTATCATAGTATTTCATCCAACTATAGAACATTATTTTATTATATTGTTTTAGCATTTAAAGGTTCTCATCATAGTGGGGATCTTCCATGACCTTATCAATGCAACAAATATTCTAGGACATTATTATATTATAGTCATGCAGAATAATGAACAATATATAATAAGTGAACATTCATGTAATCAAAGTACAAAACAGTTGGATCTTAGGACACCAACCCTTTCATTTACATGTTATATCATTTATATAATTATTTTTATGATATTTATTGTTTCAATTGATTTTATAATTTATTGGGTTTTATGATTCAAAATAATACATATGTTGTAACATATTTTTTTACAAAAAAAATCTTTCCTGGAGACATTTGTTATGTTATGAACCCATATTACATTATGTGGTGTATATATTGACCATTTAATATTTAATATCATGATATTAGTTTTTATAATCATATTTTATGGTTCATTTAATTTTATTCCAACATGGGGATTAAAATTCAATGTTATTAAGGTGTTAAGTGTTTTATGTTACAATCACATAATTTATAATGATTTCTTGGATTATACATAAAATGATGAAATCATATGATATATATCTCAATATACACATTTATTTTCCTATTCTATGATTATTTGTCTAAAATAATGGTTAACCTTCAGTTTCCCCTATTTATAAACTCATGATTTCACAAGACCATTTTAAAAAAAAAATTCATTATTTCTCTCTTCGATGAAAATTCTATTTTCCTCTATTTTTATTCCTAAAAATGATGCAAAAAATGTTTTTAAAATTAATAAAATTATATATTAAATTTATTTTTACCCATGTTTTAATTTTTTAAAAATTATTTTGAAATAAATATCATTTTCATTTTTCAAACAAGGCCCTTTTGTATTTTACTGAAAATGTGAAATGAACATTTATTTTAACATTTATGGCATAAATATAATGTTTTAATGTCATGAAAATTATTTTCTTTTAATATTAAATTATATTATTTCAATGTTATTTTCAAAGAATTATATTTTTAAAATTTATTATGTTTTGAAAAAATAAAATTGGAAAGGATTCGTTCCTCAAGAAATTTTGTAAATGAATTTTAATTCTTCCTTTCTATGTTTTCTTGTTTATTTTCAAGGAAATGTATTGTCAAGAAAATTATTTTTCAAAAAGATATTTTCAAATTAAAAAGGATAATTTCCTCATAAATGGTTTAAAAAATTTTCAATATTATTTTATAATTTATCATGGATATTTTCAATGACAATTATTTTAAAACAAATAATGAAAATTTAGTTTTAAAAAGCTTTTTAAAAATGAAATGTTATTTTCCTAGAGAAATGTTCCTATTTTCTTCTAAAAATAATTTTATATCTATGATAACATATGTTGATGTTACATATTCTTTATTAGGGAAATTATCCATAGATACCATTCTTATTCTTTCTCAGAATGGGTTTTCATTATTATTGAAATGTATTTATGAAACCTGTTTCCCTTCCTTATGATATTCTATTAGTGAATTATTATGAAATCCACTTCATTTAATTGGTTTTTCTATAAAGAACTAATAATTTATTATTAAACTTGTATCCTTTTCTTAATATTTGATATTAGGAAATTTTTATAAGCCCATTTCCTTTTATATGTTAGGATGTGAAGAATGTTTTGTTATCTTTTGGCACACATACATATGATTATCATTATGTGATTTTAGGACCTATATCTACCTTGAATGAATTGATTAATGATTTATATCTCATGAGATACAGAGGACTATAATGGGGGTGAACCCTGTTAAGAAAGGGAATATTTAAGCTATGATGGTATTGGGAGTGAAACTTGAATACTATAATTTTTTAGGGAGTGGACCTATTCCACTATGATAGACTTGAGAGTGATCGTCGATGACTGTGAAGATGATTTTCACTATTTATGTGTATTCCCCAATTATATGAATAATGCTAATGTCATTCTCTGAGGTCTCATGTTCTTTTATTCCATTATGATTCATGTTTTATGAACATCCAATATTCACGCTATGTCCTCATATTTTAACCATTGATATGGAAGGTATGATTTTTTATGATATGCTCATTTTCTCAAACCCTTATACTCATGTAATATTTACAAATTTTCTCTGTTTATAATTACTAATCATCTAAGCTCACTCTTTCTATTATTATATTTCCCTAGGTTATAAATAATGGTTTTATTTAAGGTATTTCTATGTAGAGTACTTAATATGAAGAAATTTGTGGGATACATTGATGATCTTTACAAAATGAGAATATTATGTACCCAGTCTCTAATGACACTAAAATATTATAGTCCTTATGAATTTGTTTTTATAATTAATTGAATATTAATATAATAATATGTAGTATCTATGTATGATAAGCCTATATTTGTATAGTTTTTTTATTAGGATAGGTTATGTTACCCTTTTGAAATTATGATGAAATAACACTAGTGAAATTTCTATGGATAATCCTACGGATGTATTAATGTATAAGAAAATGTCCTAGAATTTTGGTAAATGATGGACTAATCAATTTTTGATAAATTTCATCACATTTAGATACTATATGTGGTTGAGGATCGAATATAGAGGTACCTCGGGGTAATATCTCAAAAACATGTGCATTGAGATAGTTTCAATAATCACACGGTGCAGGACAACAGGACTTCATGCACACCTAGTTTCACACCCCTAAGGGATATGATTTGTAAACTCACAGATATTTGAGAACTATCATGGTGGATTTGAATAATTTCCTTGAATAATAATGGTTAAGATTATGGTGTCATAGATTTAAAATAAAGTATCACATTTTGGACATCCTACATGGATTTTTCATCATTATGTTGTTTCCCATTATGATTAATATTTCTCATACTATACATTTTGGTTAGTTTTATTGGATGGAACTAGTACTAATCTTTTTAATGCCTAACATTATGGACAATTTGGTGACTATGAACAACCAACTTGGATAATGATTGGAGAGCTAGATATTGTGATCATTTTTAATCAGTTATCACACAACATTATTATCAACATACAACTTCACGAAAAAAATAATTAGAAAAGAATATAAGGATAGTGTTTGATGAGAGTTAGGGTAATAGAAACCATGGAGGAAAGAAGATTCAATTTCCTATAAGTTTATAATGTCGGTATATTCACTAAAGGTAATGCCTTAGAGGGACAAGAAGATATTTTGGGTGTGGAAAAAGAGATAAATCATGCAATTTATAAGAAAAAAAGTGAAATGTTTGATTAATAAAATAGATGATAATAATGGTCTCCCAAAGGAATCATCAACTATTGATTGTTTTTAATATGGAATGTATGGGAACTATTATAATTGATTTCATAAGGGGAAACCTCATAAAGGGAGTTAGTAAGGTTGTCTGACTAATGATTTTTCTGTTGGTGATAATGAGAATATGAGTTACATATGAAAGGAAATAGGTATTAAGGATTTATATGATGAATGTCAGTTAATGGTTTGATAATGTTGTGGGATGACTTAAGTGTTTATGTAATTCAATTCTAGAAATATTATATATGAGTAATGAAATATATAAATTTTGTTTATTAAAAAAATTCTTTAAGGATTATCAAAATTATGATGATTGGTGTTAATTAATGATAAACAAAATTTAATGTAAATGTTATATTTGGATTAAGGGAATATAACCTTTAATGTTTTTTGATGTTGAGAGAATAGTTTTTAGTTTTGAGAAATATATGATTGATATGAATAAAGTAAATTAGATAGTATTAATTACCTTAGAAATTATTAATGACTTATTGAAAAGGTTTTTTAATCATTGATATAGTTTACCTCATTATTGTAGTTCTGGAATATACAAAAAAATACATGGTTTTATTCTAGGAATGAGGAAGTATGTTTTTTTTCAATAAGATTTTATGGTAACTATGTTTGTTATCATAATTCATCAAAATATATTTCTAAGGTATTCACTTGTTTGGTATATGAAAATCAAGAGATACCGTATGATATTTGGAATATTAATGTTAAGTTGATTTTGAGAAATTAAGTGACATTATTAATAAATATTGAATTTTGGAATGGTTATAAGGTTATCTATTTAAAGAGTTGTTTGTTTTGAAATTTTTATGACATTTTAGATGTTAATGTAATATTTTATAATATAGAAATTTATAAATAACATGGTAGAACCATTTTGTTTTGATAATAACTAGAGATTGAAATAATGACTTATCGTACATTTAGTGTTCTTATTTAGTGATTGAGACGATAAAAATCCACCTCTTAGAGTATGAGATGATGCGAAAATTGGTTGAGGACCAAAAAAGATGATATTGTCCATATGGAATGGAAGTAAATCATTTAAGTATATAATATCAATAAAATTGAACAACGATAAGAAAAAGAGCATGATGCAATTTTTTCTGAATATCATCATTTTTTATATCAATGACCTTTTTCTCACCTCTTTGGTTTATGTCTTGGTGATTATAAGCTTTCTACAAACCATGTTCTCAGTCACAATAAAATCATTATTTGGGTGTTAGTTTTCTCTTCTGTTTCTATGTTTTCACTTACTACCTATATTATCCTATTTAGAAAAATAATATGTGTCATTATAGTTGATATTCACACATCTATTTATATATTTTCAAGATTAATTTTGATTAACCTATTTTATGATGTGGGATTCCCAAAAAGGAATTTCCAATTGTGAAACCCTAATTTACAATGAACAAGTTCAAATTGAGAGGATAAAATTTATTTAAGGGAGTAGAATGTAACCTCCCCAAGATATTGTGTAATAATTTTTTCAAATGAATATAATTTGTCGAATATTTTATCTTCTAGGAAACAATTAGTTAATCTTGTATTTTAGGCAACACTAAGTGTATCTTACATTACATGCAACATAGAGATTAAATGAAACAAAACAGACTATTAAAATATTATTATAATTGTTTTCACCTAGATGTTGGAATAGAGGGTATGAATTGGATCTTGTAAATTATAAAAATATTTTTTAACCATGAATATTAAATTAATTCCTTTTTTCCAATTAATTATAATTGAAAATAATAATTATTTGAAAATAAAAAAAAAATATTTTTCCAAAGAAATTTTTTTATGTGCACAGATGTGTTTAACATAAATTGATTAACCAAGTCACTATTGGTGAATTATTTTAATGATATATATATCATATATTCAATAAAATTTAAAACATTAAACTTATGTCTTCCTTGGATAAGACAGAATAATAAATCCAAATTTATACATACAAACTATATCTTTCAAAAAAGATGTTTTATCGCATTTTGCGCACATTTTATATTATTAAAATTTGAGACTAAAAATTATAATTTGAATAAATAAAAATAATTTTTAAATTTTCCATATCAAAATTATAAAACGCTGGATTTTTTATGGATTTGTCTAAGAGTATTCATTTTTTGATTAATAGTGAGAAATTGCATTTTTATTGTGAGTTGTCATTTATTTTAAATCATTTGATGAATTAAAAATTATTTTATTATTGGTTTTAAATTATAATTTGATCAATTATATATCTATTAGTCCAATTTGTTCCATTAGAATAATTTTTATTTTGAATTTTTTATATAAAATCTTTTTTAACATTTGAACATTTTCTCTATGAAAAAATGCTTTCTCATCGCATCTAAGGTATTAATTTAAAGATAAATTTTATCACTTATATGAATTTAATTTGGAAACATGTATCCCAAATTTTTAATAATAATAATTTATATTATCCATTATTTTTAACTAAATTTTTAACCAAAATGATTTTAGAAAACAGTAAAAATTAATTACCGTATTTAAAATAAAAATGGGTTTACCACAGGGTTAAACTAAAAAGATATGTGTTAAAAATAACCTAAAATTTTCAAATGACCTTTGGGTTTACCTATATAGGCCATATATAAATTAATATTTGTAAGTTTACATTTTTAACGTTTTTGTAGGAGAAAAACATGGGTACACCATTTTCTTTCTAAAAAATTATAAGTATAGCACTCACCTCACTTATAAAAGGCCACACCCACTCCTTTTTTATTCACACATTCAAAACCCAATGTTTCAGAAACTTTCTACCCTAATAAATTCATTAGTTACCTCATATAATAATAGAATCATTATTTTGATCATAAATACATCATAATAGGAGTTTTGGTGAAAATGAACATATGTTTTCTGAAGTAGAGGTAACATCCCTAATCAAACTTTTTATTTTATTCCTCCCTCCACAGAACTAAATTTATATTAAACCATTATAAAATAATAACATAAGTATCTAATATATATTAATATGTATTTTTTTATTTCAATAACATAAATCAATCTCCTCTTCCAATGAGTGGGATACAAAATCATTATTCATGTGTATGGCGGACTACCAGCTTACAAACTAATGTTATTTGCTTTCCACCACGGCCTCTCACGAGAGAATATAATGATTTAATAAATTTTTATATATGTTATTATTAATATTTTTTAATTACTATATTACATATACCATCTTACATTTCATTCTGTTGTAATATGATAATATCGCATGTGTGTACGACACAATAACGCCTCGTAAAGCAAAGTAATCAGTTCAAGCATTTCATGTAAGGTAATAAATATGGGTTTAGTAAAAATATATGATATATATGACACAAAATCATAATATTATTTTGTATTATTTTTTAACTATATTTATTTATTTCTATCAAGAAAATTGAATCAACGATCATGTGTACATACATCATACTCTCCCCATAAATGGTGTGTTTCAATTTCAATATCTAACTATTATGGATCATTGTAAATACATGTATAATTATTATATATTATATTTATATCATCATTAACATTAAATATACTAAGGAACCATTATCAATGTAAGAGTACTAAAAAAAACAAAGCAATCAAGGAAAACAATGTAGTTATTGCCCAAAACATGACTTTAACATAAAATTGTTAATATTTGGGAAATGAAAGGTAATAAGTATAGAATAAATTGTATAATATAAATATATATTTTTATTTAATAGATCTGTAATAAAATTTTATTTACCTTACAGGAAGTTCAAACATGTACAAATTAAGTCGATACTTATTGTAAGGGATTTATACTCTGTCTTTTATTTATAAGAGACGTAAGAAAATTCCACACATGTTTCTTTTATGTGGTATATATACAGAACCATTGACATATAATATAATTAATTTATTTATTATCATGATATTTTAAGATTAATTTCCAATTATTCCTTTATGGGGCTTATAATTAAACATTACCGAATAAGTAATTGTATTATGTTTCAATCTCATTGTTTATCATGATTGATCATGATTATACTTAAAATGATGAAAAATTATGATCTGTATACCACAAAAAATCATTTATATTATTATCCTATGTTTATTTATAGATTATACATTTTTGACTTTCATTTTACTCCATCTATTTACTCAAGATTTCCAAAGATTGGTTTTTTAGAAAAATCAGCTTAATTTCTATCTTCGATCGAAAACCCTTTTTCTTCAAAAAACATATTTTATAGAAAACTTTTCAAATAAATGATTATTATATTATCAAAATAATTTAAAAAAGAAATTATTACCCATTTTTTGAATTTTTACAATTTTTAAAAGGAATATTGTATTCATTTTACAAAAAAGGACAATTTTTCTGTTACCAAAAGTGTGAAAGGAATCAACGGTTTTACATGTAATACATGGACATAGTATCCTTATGTAATTAAATTTATTTTAATTGAATATTAAATTATATTTTTTAAATGTTATTTTCAAATAAAATTATTTTGAAAAAGATTAATATTTTAAAAAGTGATTTTTAAATTGGAAAGGTTGTTTTCCTGAAAAAATGTTTACAATTATTTTTAATGATTATTTTATAATTTTTCAAGGTAAATTTAAATGAAAATAATTTTAAAAATGATTTATATTTAAAAAAGTGTTTTTAAAATTGGAAAGTAAATTTTTCTCCTGAATGAAATAAATTATTTTTAATTAAGCCTTTATAAATTTTCAAGTTTATTTTGATATAAAATGACATTGAAAATGTTTTATAAATTTTATGTCATAAAAATTTATTTTCAAGGATATATTATTTTCTTCAAGAAATGTTACATGTTTAGTTTCAAAATCATTTTCCATCTATGATAAATTCGATTAATGTTACATATTTTTTACAAGTGATATTATCTAGTGATTCTATTACTATTATTTAAATTAATGGTTCATTTTTGTGATGGAATGATGTTTATGAAACCTATTTGTCTTCTACGGGTTATACCATTAGGAAATGCTTATGAATCCTTCTTCATTTCCTGGGTTTTCTATGATGAAATTGTGAAATGGTTTTGAATCATATCACTTTTCCATAGGTTTATATATCATAAAATGTTTATAAAACCCCTTTACAATCTTCTTTTATGATCAGATGAATTATTTATGATCTTGTGTCACAAATATGTGTGAGTTTCATTATGTTATGGGTGTGACCTATATCTCCTAACAATAAATTGGGTAAATATTTATAGCTCATGATATATATTGGATTTGAATGGGGTGTGAACTTGGTTCAGTAAGTTACATTGTTTGCTATTATGGTATTGTGATTGAGCCTTGACTACTATGATAGTTTGGGGAGAGAACCTACTCCACTATGATATTCATAGCATTGAGCCTTCAAACTATAGAAATAATTTTCTATAATTATTTTGAGGCCCAAATTCCATGTCTTATGTCAATTTTATGCTCCCAGGTCAAATATTTTTTACTCCATTGTAATTAATGTCTTGTCAACTACCATGATTTATGTTATGTCTCATAATTAAGATATTTCATATGTAGGGTGTAGTTTTTATATTTTAAGAACATGTAATCATACCCTTAAGATCATTTTATCTTTATTTATTTCTATTTTTACCCTTACAAATCATTGGAGATCACCCTTTATTATGATTCCTTTTTTCGGTTTATGAATAGAGGTTTTAAATACTGTATGTATAATAAGAGTACTTAGTGAGAATATTTTTTTGGGAGACATTGGAGATCATTCACCAATTTAGAATATTGTGTACGTAGTCTACATAGGACAATAAACTATTATGGTCCTTTGGCATGTGATTTTTTAATGTATTGAATATTTATCTAATAAGATGTAATATCTATATATGGAAAGCTTGGGTTTCTATACCCCCTTTTGAGTACACTATTCCGACCAATATTTGGAATCAAATTATTTTGATTTTTTATTATTTTTAACTATGATAAAGTTACTATCCCAAATATTTAAATTTAAGTTACTCTAAATTATTTTCTTTATGGTTAATATTATAATTTTGGGAACAACTACATACATACCTCTTTATTATAATGTCAAAAATTAAGATCAATTGAATATCATACTAAAAATAAATTTTCAAATTATGGGTTTCCATATATGGATTATAATGGAGGATAAATATGAAAAACCAAAAGCCACTAGAGGTGATATTATTTATGACAATAAGGATTATTATTATTTTTATTGTAAAGTAATAAATTCTTCATACTATGTATTAGGAGAAGGTGAATTTAACATAATATCTGAATGTGTAATATATTTTGGAATTTGGGATATATTATCTATGTCTCATTGGGGAACAAATAATATTAAATATATTTATTTTAAAAACTGTAATATTAATTATGATTCATTAAGATGAATCCTGATGAGTATATTTCCCAAATGAATATTGGGTTCAATGAGATTACAAATACAATGCATGAAATTGGAATAATATTTATTAAATTTCTTAAGTACTCATGATTCTAAAATGTTTACCTAACATATATGGAATAATTATGGTTTCTATTCATGAATCATGTTATGTGATTATTCTATCAATAAAGGATTTTATAGGAAAACATATTATGTATTGGGATGAACTCAATGTAAATGATGTGGATTCTGAACAAAAGAAAGAAATTATACACAATAAATCTTAGAAAAAATACAACGTAATAATTAAATAATAAATTACCATTATATGTGAGGGTGACTAAGATAGTGAAGATGATATGGAACATTTTTAATTTAGATTCACTAAATTTCATATAAAGAATTTGTTTATAAAGAAATAAAACTACAAGGTAAAGTATATTAACAAAAGAAATAGTAATAAGCCTGGTAACTTTTGATAAGATACCTGTTATGATTGTAAAATAAAAATAGAAAAAAAACATTATTGTCTAAATTCAAAATATAAGAAAAAATATGATTATAAACGAAAAAAATAAAATAAAATAATAAAGGTAACATGTTTTTCCTCTTAGGATCTCTTCATTGAGTTTTATACAAACTAAAAATATGAAATGGAGGAAGAAAATCTATGATTTATGTGGATTACATATAAGGTAACTAAATCTATACTTCCAATTTCATAAATTGAGAATCATGATGAAAATGATATTTTCAATGAAATATAATTTGGTATTTTAATATTCTATAAGATATATTTAATGATCTTGAAGATAAATATAATATTTTAATGAAATGATAATCATTATCTTCTGTTGTAAAATATTATCATTCATTTAAAAAATATATGAACAAATTTCTTCTAAAACAAAATAATGACATAACATTGGAAAATTTGAAACTAAATAAATACATTGAATTTTTTCAGTAATAATTGAAACCCTAAATAAGATACTTTGACGTCGTGTTGATCCAAAACCTATAGCTTTTTTTATCTTCATGTATATAAAAACCAATTATTTTACATGTATTTTATTCCTAGTTAAAATGATGTAAATAAATTAATTATAAAAAAATAGATGGAACAAATAAATATAGATAAATATTTTTTGGACCCAAAATAAATTATTTTTTAAGAATAATATGTCTACTCATAAATTTGATAATAAATATGTCAAATTGATATGCATATCTAGTGCTTTAATTTCAAACCTTTTTGGACAAAAATTGATCTATGTATTGAAATAAATATGTATTTAATTTATTTTAATAAAACATCTTAAAAATTCCCTGAAATATTTTTTTGTATTTGTATAGAGTGTGTTCCAGATATATGATAGGGGACTTCTCAATCTTTCAATGTCAATCCAAAGTTGATAGTGGACATGTCACTTTTGTGATAATGGAAAAAACAAATGTGCTTGATATATTTAGTTGTTTACTAAATGTTCAATCCAGGTTTTTGAATCATTTCAAATAAAAAATGAATTATTTTAAAAAAATGAGTATAATAATGATATTTTAAAACATTATGGCATGGATAGAATGGAAGGACGTGATAATCCAATGATCACTACATGCATATTCAATATTGATGTATATAGAATCCTTGTTGACTATTATATATATAGGGGTATGATTGGGAGCTCACATTACTTAATATCATATTGGCCTAATGTTATGTCGTGTGTATGTTTAATTATTTTTATGAAGATTCTCCTAAAGCTTATAATGCTTACGAAAGATTGAAATCAAGAAAAATGGGATATAGAATGTCTCAAATAATAATCGCTTTTCATATAATGGTATTCTCATGATTGAAGTAGATATTTAATTTTTTAGAATCACTTATTATCTAGTATCTAGATCTTCTTTGGCATGGATGGATTGATTGGTTGCTGGATTATAATTTAAATTATGATACTCAGTTACTAAAGAATGTTTTTAAAATATGGTGTACAAAGCGAGAAATCAGTCTGATCTAACTAGAATAATTTTTAATTATTATGTATGTGATTTTATTTCGTTCCATTGTACTGTGAGATTAAAATTAGAATATATATCTGCTTATGAGGATTACAAAAGTTCTTGTCATTTAAATCGTCATCATTTTGGGATTAGAAATGCATTGAAGGAATTGTCTTCCTATATAATGTCATGAAAAAGCCAAACTCCCTAGTAAATCTATGCAAAAACTAGATATAAGAGTTCCAAAATAGAATTTACAATCCCCAGTGGTTGGTGACAACCACCTGGAATCAATAAGAAATGAACGTAAATTATATTTCAATAAAGGTATGATGAAATAGAAGAAGATAAATCAATTGAAAATCAGTATTCCAAACACTCCTCAAAGAGAATGTACCATTAACAGAAATATAGCCCAATGAATATATCATCCAATAAAATTAACATCATCATCAATATAATATTTCAGAATATTCATGCAATAAGGGGACCATATCTCCAATGGTCACCACCATAACTCCAGGTCTCATTCCCAATCCCACCCATCACCTCCATGTGGCACATTCCCTTTTCTTATACCTATATTAATTAAATGTTCAAAACACCCAAAAGAGAATACATGGTGTAATCTAGTCAACCCATTAGGATCTCACTATGAATTATATAATAATTTATAATGAAAATACATTATTTATAATTTAATTTATATTATAAAAATGTGTGGAAATCATTCATCTTATTTTTTATCAAATAATTTTTCTTAGAAAATAGGTGGTTGTTATATAAAAAATTGACCTTAATGAATATTTTCAAAAACCAAGTGAATAAATAAATTAATTTCTATAGTACATCAAATTTTATAATAAAATATAATCCATGAAACTTGTACATAACCACTTTTGTTTTCTATTATAGAATATAGGATCCTAAAACATATAATTCAATCATTACTACTCAATGTGTGTGAACTTGTCCCTGGTAATTGATTAATGATTAAAACTATAACTAAACCACTATAAACATGGTTTAGTTTGATTTTTCAACATCAGTCAATTATTAGGGAGTCAGAGTCCAACTGTGCTTGTCATAATCATCTAATAATTACCCAATCTCACTTTTTCATAAATAAATCAGTCAATTGTAGAAAAATAATTCATTTAAATCTAATTCCTTAATTATAATTCAAATGCATAATTTCATGTTTCAATATTACATTTTAATTTCATAAACAAATAATATGTTTTATTCAATTCAATTCCATTGAAACCACCTTCAATTTTAACTCAATATCTAAAGATCAATTTGAAAATCATTTTAAAAAACCAATTCTCAATTAAATATATTTTTTTATAAAATCCAGTCTATTCCTCAATGACTTAAAAAAGGCTTTTGATTTCCTAAATCCATTCCATTTTAAATAAAACATTAAATATTATCAATTTAAAAATTTTCATTGAAAAATGTTTCAAATAAATATTATATTCCAGGTTTTAATTAAAGGAAAGTTATTACAAAATCATATAGCTTTTCTTAATTGGTCAATTTATCAAACACATGAAATGGGTATTTTAATTAGGAGTAGAAGGAATTAACGATAAATGAGAAATCCCTATAAACATTTACCATCAAATAAAGGTTCCAATAGATCAATATCATTAGGAATTATCACCCTTATGAAGAATAGATTTGAATAAAACTTATGATTCTGTAGTTCAAGACAGATCTTATAGGAGAGGGATCGATCGTATCCACTGATACATTAATTTGAAAAAAATAGAGGATTGATGATTCAAAATCCTCTCTTGAGAGCCACAAAAATCCTACAGGTGTAGTTGGTGTAAAATATGTTGAATTTATAGTTATAAATGATTGTTTTTTTAAAGTCTAATTAAATCAAATATATTTTAGCAACCCCCATGACCGTAGTAAAAAAAGGTGAAATCTATCCAAACCATAGTGCAGTCCAAGAGGCCACTACACAACCACCACAACTTCAAATGGATCACATATCCCTGGCATAGTATGGGCCTAGATAATATTTACCTAGGTTAATAACATGGTGTGTCCCACACACCTCTCCATAGTCACCCTCAAATTTAATTTGGCTCAAAAGACCTCCATGATAAGACCCTTCGTCCATGACGCTATTTCACTAGAAAAGGAAATGGAATCAAAACCCAACTCCAGACAATAGATAATTTCTAGGTTGAGGCCCTTCCAAAAATTTATGTGGCACAAATTTTATTACATCATATCCTAATAAACCAAACCACATCATCACTATCAATGTTTTATCCCCTAAAACCCACATCACAACCCCTATAATAAACATTGAAATATTCTAAAAACTCTAGAAAAGGCGAATAATTATACAAAAAAAGGATATCAAAAAGAGTGTATTGAAGTACCTGAGAGCTGCTAATGATATATTATATAGAATATCTAAAAGGCCTTCTTCAAGTGAACAAAATGGATAATATATGGTGTTTCAAAAGTTTATATAGCATTCCATCTTCCTTAAAAGGGTTATTTCAGCACAATTAAGCATCAACACATTTCTTTATTTTTTTTTATGGTTTATGTGGTGTGGATTATTTTGCTATAATTTTTTTGATACGCAAATAATAATTGTGTGGGACTTATAAAATATTTAGTACACTATATTATCTCATCTTTATTTCATCCCTGCATGAAAAATAAATACATATTACTAATGGAGTAGAGAAGTAAATACATTTAGGTATTGTTTGTCATAGCCAAACCACATATGAGAGGATAAAAAATAGATGGAATACATGGAGAAATATGTCGTTGGAAGATAATGGTATGATTTATGATAATTTCAATCCTATAAAAAACCTACCATGCCAATGGATGAAATAGATCATATCTTTTTTCCTTACTAGGTAGTTTAACTTTATTATTCATCTGATATGAATAGATCATAGGCCACTGATAATATTTATGAAGTGTACCAAAGGTATTATGATGAGAACTTGAGAAAATTTCAAAATGTAGAAGTTTCCAAGGATCTAGAAGCTTCAGGAGTGGCTAAATAAATAAGAGAATGATTAAAAACTCCCCAAGGGGAGAAGATACATTATTCTATGTTATTTCGACCCAGCATAAATAACTCAAAGATTGATAAGGATGATCATAAACATACAAATAGTACTACATTTTTCAGATAGGTAGAATGCCACTTTTTAATTCCACACCTCCCAACTCTCATAAGATTAACATGGATCCATGTTCCCCTAATTATGGTGGGGATGAAAATAATAGTGAATTTCGTCACATACTTGGTTATATTTAAATTCATATTGTACCTAGTAACTAAAATATTGTTAAGTAGGTGGTTTTCTCTAGTTTTCTATGAATATGGTCAGATAGATCTTATAAATTATATTTTTTGATCTAATCCTCAGGTAAAAGTTATCACTTCTTCTATATAACATGAATTAGATAACTTTTATCAATATGATCCCATATGTGATTCATCTCCTAGGACTGATGTTTTTTTAATTGAATATTTAGATGATTCAGTTCAACATATTAGGATGACAATGTATTTTTCCTCATATATTAAATGATATATGTTTATACCTTCAGAGTTAGTTTTCGTTGACTCTCCAAGCCCTCTCTATACTATACCTTAACCAGTTGTTGATGAATTTTTTTCTACTTCATATGTGACTTATACTGTTTTTTTCAATTTAATAATTATATGTTGGGTTTTATTAAGGAATTATTTCTCAATATAAGAAGTTATAATTAATATGATAAGTAGGAAGACATTTCCTATACTATTGAGAGTGTGTTTCAGTATATAAATCCTAACCTTTTCTAAATTTTATTCATATAAGAAATTATATTGTATGATTTAAAGTAAATATGGTTTCCTTCCAGGTATAGATAGGATATCTTTTGGTAGACTTGATAGATATGATATTCGAGCTGGATATAAGGTATCACTATAACAAGATTGACTTATAGTGATAGGCTTTTGTGTCTGTTTAAACATCTGCCATATGTTTCTAAGATGGTTTCCAAAAATCACTGCTAAAGTTGTTGTTGGCATCCAACGTGTGGGGTTTCTATCCATTTAGAGATGATATATGGGAATTATCATAGAAAATTTGTTTAGAAACCATGTTTTTTGTTTTTAGAGGTAGTTTCTCCTCACAAAAATTGTTAAGAAAATAGTGGTTGCTTAATTATCCTATAAATATATATATCAATTTTCAAAAAAGAATAGCTATAGAATGTTTAGCCTCAGAAAAACCAAAAAAAATATAGATATGAAAATATAAAAAACAATATAATAAAAAACAATAATAATAACATAATATGTATATTATCAAAGGCCACAATCCACGCCACCATGTAATCCGTAGGATTTTGTCACAATTCCATTTTGAAACTAATATTTTAGATAACAATTACAATGTCCCATATCTAATAGTAACCTTAGAACACAAACCATCATTATATCCTCCTTCCACCACCCAAAAAATCTTTTTCACATGTTCAAATTCTCAAATTTTAAATAGGGGTCTGTATTAATGAAATGATCCTAGATTGAGACAAAATTTATTACTTTAAATTAAACCAATCTATTGTATCTTGAGTCTTTACATGAACTATATAATTTATATCCAATATATTTTCACATCCGGGTAAACAATATAAAACATAATAGATACCTATAAACATAAAAGTGTGTATTTTTTGTGTGTTCTAAAAAGAACCAATTTTATTTCACTAAAGAGTCTGTGAAAATATATTTAATAAGAATTTCGAAAAATATAAAATGGGAATAATTTTAAAAAATTGGTATTTCAAATAAAATTTATAAAGGGAACATGTATCAAATAATTTTTTTCATATCTCTAATATAAGACCTTTTTGTTAGAACAAATTAATTATTCATCTTGAAACCCAATATTTCAATCCCATGTGAATTTATCAATAATTCCATTATTATTATTAACTAAAGATAATAAGTTTTGGAACCTAGAGGTGGATCCACCACATTATAAAATTTCACTATAAGATAATTCATAAGTGGGTATCCAAGTATATGAAAAAAATAAAACCAATTTTTATCTTTTAAAACAATTCAGGAATTAAATTTTCCTAAAATAAAATAAAATAAAAACCAAAAAATAAAATAAATAATATAAATAAACAAAATAGAAAAATCCTGTAAATAAATAACAATAAAAATAATTAACAATAAATAAGTAGTTCCAAAAATATAAGATGACTGTATGGTGATAAAAACATTTCACATAATGGGAATTCTAAAGATAATATCATTAAAAATGCATAAGCATAATTATAAACTCATTAAAAATGATATTAACAAAAACACCCACCATAATTATCCATAAACTACTCACCGTCAATGGTTGAAGCACAACCTCTTATGGAAACAACCTCTACAAGCCTTATTATACCAATTACCATAAATTAAGATCCTATAAAACCCTAAATTCATCCATCACTACTTTTAGGGTTTATAGAGTAACAAAAAATCAAGAGAAAGGGGAATGAGGATGGATAAAGAATCAGAAAAAAGAATTTTACCATCCAAATCTAATATTGATCTACAAATAAATGGCTTTGGAAGCTTGGAGGAAAAATAAATAATAATTATTGAGCTCTCTAAGGGATGAATGAAGGTGTAATTTGTGGAGGTAATACAAATGAGAAAAAAAATTAGGGGTATATAATGAAATACACAACATAAAATTATGTGAAAATACCATGTTTTTCAATATAGTATCCCAAACCATGCATAAACTGTATATACATTATATAAATTAAGATTCACCGCTCACACAATTTATTAACACATTTCTTCACACCATGTAAAAAACTTGGGGACCCTACTGGAGAACACCACATGTCTATGAATCACCAACACGTTGCACCTTAAAAGCATGGGTTCCCACCTTATTTTAAATAATCCCAAAAAATAGAACTAAAATCCTAATGGGTATGTATTTTTTCAGGGTCATTACTCGAACTCATATGGTCATGAACTTACCTTGTTCCATAGGAAAATACCATATATATGATTCAACTTCATTGTTTTTACCAAATATACTAATTTATACAAAACTATACATAACCATATGGAAAACATTCATTATAAATGTTCCTCTTAAAAATAAAAGTTAAATTCCAAAACTCATAAAATTTTAAAACACCAATAATTTTATCATATTTAATATAAAACTGGAATGAGGGTGTCAAGATTCATCATATAGAAAATATTTAGGAAAAACATAAGGTAAAAATCAGAATAAAACATAGTAAAAAACTGAGAAGATTTATTTTCATGCCATGTAATGTAAATACAGATATCGGTAAAATAAACAAAAACATTGTTTCTAAATCACCATACTGTTGTTAGATTTTCATGTGTTTAGAAACACATTATATCTAAATTCAAAGTGAACAATAATCACTACAAAATGAATTATGTTGACACCATATCTATCTCTATCTCCACTCCGTGCTATAGGCACCTGCATAACAAATATATTGAAAATTAAAAAATTGTTTATATACAAATTTAAACATAAAACCAATAAATGTTTTCCTACTAAATGGTTTTGGAGTTGTATGATTTACATGTTCTATACTATCCATCAATTCAATATCAAAAAGGATAGACCCAGTTGACTTTTGATATAATTCAATCAACACTTTCTGTAGAGTTGATTCTTTTTCATCTTTCGTCATTATATGTGCCCCTTATTCATGAATTTTGATTTATATTGCATCAAACATCATATGTAAATCTCAAGGTAGAAAGTAACAATAAATATAGGTAGATGTTGATTCAATCCCTAGATGTATTTCAAATACCTCCTATGGTAATGCTCCTAAAACCATCATGTGGACGCAACAAGGATGCTTTGTCAAAAGGACATGACCAATGGGATAATCCTGGGAGACTAAGAAGTATTGTGTAGGATTTAAATACCATAGTTCTTTTCTTACTTATAAATAAAATATATTTCATATTTGAAGAAACACATATTAACATAGTTACAAATGAAAATAATTTATTACAATGAAAAAGGAATTCATTCCCCATCTTCTTTGGAATGCTCATTAACATAACTCTCATCATATTTTGTCGAACATCCAACCAAAGTTATATTCAGAAGAATATGTGGCCTAAATTATTTGACTACATTAAAAAATATATATCAAAAAAATAATATATGAAGTGGATAATTTTATCTTATTTATATTTAAACTAATGAAAATATTACCATAGTTGATCTATTTTTGGAAAAACTCTTTGACCTAAATGTGTTGGAGTGATTTGATTAGCTCAAATTGATGTATTTTTCCTTGAAACAGCTTGAAATAAATTACTTTTAATTTAATAGTAATATATGAATTTTCATCTCCTTGACAAATGAATGTATATATGTAAAATTATATTAATATAATAATATTTATTTCAATACCGTGTGCTTCTCATAACAATGGTTGTCAAAAAAACCACCCATTTCTCTCTACGTATCCCTTTAGGTACTTTATTATACAACTGATGAGTGTGGAAATATGTATCATTGAATTCATTCCATTATATATATTTTTAATCCTTCCATTTATTAGACAAATTTTTCAATGACCAGTTTAATGCAATAAGATTGAAATGGTAAAGTGGAATAACATCTATACAAATAGAATTATATTAAAAATAATAAAATTTAACAATAAAATGTAATTAAATTACACTATAATGTATTAAAATTAAAACTATATGTGAATCAAAGAAAAATTCTTCATTTATTGAGGAACATGCCTCTAATGAGCATAGGTAATGGGAAGAGAAACTAACATCACCTTCAGATGCCCTGGAATCTGGCCAAATACTCCTACAACATCATCCATGGGGACCCCATAATAATCAAATATGAAAACATTTTACATTTTGTTTGGATTCTATATATCATACCTATTCATATTTCTCTCCATAGTAACATTGGTTTCGTCATTTATGGAAAATATTTTGTATTATACAAAAGTAAAATAAATTTATTCATATTAAAATTTGTACGTACAACTATTATCCTCCAATATCCTCAAGAAGAAACCTAAGTGATGACTTATTCCCCCTCTTATGAACCTACTGAATGGGATGCACTAACATAGAAGGTTATGGTATGGAGAAGTAGAGTGCTCAAGATGCTAATGGAATAGAGGGTGCGAGAGATTCTGGAGGTGGGATGACAAAGGGTGATTCAGATATTATAGGAAGGGAGACCGATGGATCATCATCTAACAATGTGGATGATGGAATGTCAACTGGGATATGAATGTGATTAGTAAAACACTTATTCCGTGGAATTCCTATCATTAAATCAACTAAAATTTACATTAGAACAAACATTTCAGAAAATTTGTGTAAGAAATAAAATTATAAATGAAAATAGTTTAATAGTACTGACAGACAAACTATATATTTTATGATGATAAATAAATAAACATATAACATAAGTGGTCAATAAATTAATGGATAACTACTTATACAATCACTTTTTCCATCAATCGTGTCATTTTCCTAGACCATCATTACATTATTTACTTCATCCACCCTTCTAAGATTAATATTTTCAACATCATGATGGATAAATAAGTTTATTTCTTATGGTTGATGGGATTAAATGTCTGATGAATAATCTTCCAATTAATTTCCCATATCATACAAGTATCATTGTTTTTGGTGAATAAATATATTCAACACTTCATCCATGAAATATTCACAATAAAATACCATTTTTACTTGTAGTGATAATTTATACAGATCATGTAATTTATGGTCACCGAGATCCATCATGATAGAGAATTTCATAGAAATAAATTGAAAGAAATATCTTATAATACCCATATTAATATCAGGCCACCACGCCTTCAGGCCAGTATGGCCTTCGGGCCACCTCAAGGCCTTCAGGCCACATTAAGTGTAGATGCGAACTAGAAAACCTAAATGGCACAAGATATATAGGAGGATGAACAAGGAGCTTTCCCCACAACAGAATCTACACAGATTGCAAGAATGAGAGGGTATAGAAACTTCTATCGAGACAAGCATGTGCATGCATGGGATAGCCTAACCGAACAGCCATGCGAAGGTGGAGAGATGATTTCACGATGAGGATGTCTGGGAGGAGAAGTTCCAAGTAGTCAGTATGGGTTTTATGTAATGTTTGAAGCCTACATGGCATGGAATTCCTCTAAGGCCTATGGGACATGTAATAATTACGCATACAGGAATTGTAACGGTTCCACCTCACACCTTGAAAGGTGTATTATAAAAATCAATGAAAAATGAAGTCCTTCAGGCTATTGGATGGATGGATGATCTAAAAAGATTAAAATAATTTATTATATTTAAAAAAATTCCTAAACCAAATATCAATATTGATTAAAATATTTAAAAAAATTACATGATATAAAAACGATTATATAATCTCTTTATTAACATATTTAGTTATATCATTCTAATTTCATGTTTGGACTCTCATACATATCTTTGTTTGAATCCTAGGATCTTGAATACATGGATATACAATTTCACAATTTATAATCCCATATCTATGTCCCTATAATGATTTCATTTTTGTTAGCATAACATTTGAGATCCTACCAACAAATCAGACAATAAAAGGAACTATTTTGGATTTCCAATGTAGTTGAGATTTAGTAGATGTGTCATCAACCATTACAACTCAATTAAATATTTTCCCAATATCATCCAGGTATCTATAAATAAAGGTAGGAAACTAATCTATCAAATAGACTTCATAAATATAACATTCAGGATGTTATGTTTTATTCACATATGACTTCAAATGGATGAGATATATGTGAAACAAAATTAATAAAACATAAATATATATTTAATGAATTTATAATAATTTTTTAAATAATATAAAAAAATATTAATAAATTAACTCTCAATTTTATACATCAATAGATAATTTACAGGGCCTCCTAATTCATTTTCCTCAACCAAATTAAGAGTAAAATACATTAGGACAGTAAAAAATGATGGCAGAAAGTTCATCTCCATTGAAAAAAAGTATCAGTACAAATAGCTACTGAATATTTTCAAGCATAGTTGGTCATATATTTTTCACACATAGGTTTCCAAAAAATGTCAAAATTTGATTACAACTGTAGTAACCTATTCAGGTAATAATCTATGCAATGCCAATGGTAGTAACTGTTGTAAAAAATATATATGAATTGGGGTTTTTAAACCCATTTAACCTACGATGCTTTAAAATGAAACACCATGAGATTTTATTTGATTGAAAATTAGATACCATCACATGTTTTTATATTCATATTAATTTATCTTTAACCTTATTTTTAATTATAATAATATTGTGTGTATACATTCTATTCTCATCTGGCTAGATATCACACTTTATGTTCATTATTTGTAATTCCATCCAAGCATTGAGATCCTACATCAATTTTCCATTGTCATTTTCAATTTTAATGATTAAAATGTCCCAACCAATCTTCTCAATATAGATAACCAAAATATAATTCCAAAATAAGTTTAATTCCATATACAGATGTTTGAAGAATATACTTTTTTTCTTCTATTGCTTCACTCCAATTTCACTAGATGATTCACTTCAAACTCATTTCACACTTTCATTAAAATAATGAACCTTAATAAATTTAGATCCAATATTTACTAGTTATGACAATATTTAACAACCTATCAATTACTTTATAGATTCTCTACGATCAATAGAACCATTAAATCTTCTCTTGTTCAACAAAAATGTTTCAGATACATTGAAAAATCTTTGATGACATAAGAAGAACCACTTTTTACAATATGTTATTCATTTGAGATAGAAAGAAAAGTTACATAATGGAAAATCCAAACCCACATACATGTTCCAACCAGATAAGTTCCCATGTCAAGGGAAGTCACTAATTTTCCACATTAGAGCAGTGTTTATATTTAAATTTTTTCTAGAAGATGCATCATATGTCTCAACATTATTTCTCCATAACACCTATGATTCTTCATTTATAGGTTCCATTTATACATAAATATAATTTTCACATATTATTTTCTAATAATAATTATTGAAATGATAAAAGACATTTTTTGATACACATACACATAGGTATATGGTAAGGGATCAACATAATTGGCCAAATGCTATAACTGGTGCTCAAAGTCTAAAATGTGTTGAATCCATCGGTACCCAACCCCAATCACACAATAATAGGATCAATTGAGGAATATAGATGTAATGAATCAAATTTTATTCATGATTGTGACTATATTGTATTGCACAATAACCCATCATTGTTATTATATATAGAATGTTGCTTCATATATTTGGCGGGTCTCGATAACATGAATAATATTTGATATTAAGGCATTACATGGAAGTAACACAAAACATTTTATGTTGTTTTGTTTTTATTATTCTTCATAGTATTATATTTATTCAGACATCCAACATCACCCATTTCATTCCATTTAGAAGTAGAAATTTTTTTTAATCATTTTTAGTTGATTCCTCTCCCTAATAAAGCATACAATCATTGGTAAAATCATTTATTTTTGTATAATAAAGACCATGCTTATCAACATAATTTTTCATATCATAAAATGACTCAGGGATCTTAGAATCAGAAAATTAATCACAAAAAAAATTCCAATATAATGGTAATCGCATTATATTTAATTATTTATGGGAATTTGATAGGATGCAACTTTAGCAGAAAAGATAGTTTTTAATATTTCAAACATCCACCATACAACTCTTGATTTCCATCAAAAAGTAAATTATGATATGAATTTGTCTACTCATAGAATTTTTCTCTTCCATTAGTCTCCATAGAATCAACAATAGTATCTAATGATATGTCAAAATCTTGATCTGGTTTTCCTATAGTCCCCAAAAAACATGTTGCGATTTATAGTAACCAGAATGGGTTGTTATGATATGTTTTTATGTTTATGTTGCTGTCTTGGAATGTAGAAAGTATCATTTAAATGTTTTTCATTTCAATTTAAATTGTGGACAATGTTGGGATATCATTATTTTAATTGACATCAGTTCTCAAACATTCTATAACATTCGATTCTCCACACCAAATCCAAAAACAAATATTGAGTAGGGAATTCATTAATATCAATAGTTCATAAACATCATGTCTCTTCCTAAATATTCTAAATTTATATTTAGGACATTGACATATTATTATCTCATCAATGGATGGATTAAAATTTAAAAAAATTCTAAAAAGTCATCGAAACCCTTAGCATACTAAGGTGTGTTCCTTATAAATGTGGTCTTAATTTCATCCATATATATATCACAATGTTCCCACACATGATAAAAAAATTTAAACACAGAATTATTATTAGTAGGAAAAGAGATAAAAGGAAGTGAAAAAAACACCACCCAATTAGATATAATAAGATTCATATAAATACTAAAAAATATATAAGTAAAAAATGGAAATCAATCATGGATAGTATTATGTAAAATATTATGTTAGAGAAAAATAATAAAATGATTAAGAAAAAAACTTTCCAAACATTCATTGAATAACATTTATCAAACTGTACATTGAAAAAAAATTTAAAAAAACATCTTTTAGTGAAATCAATTTTAAAGAAAAGATGCCCCTATTTAAATGTATTCAACTGGTGACAGGCACCCATTTTCAAGACAAAAAAAATTCACCTTTTAAAAACATTTCAATAACCCATGAGTTTTATGGTTTCAAAAAAAATTAAAATAATATTAATGGTAAACTACCTTTAATTCTTAAAAATTACTCTAAAACAACACACACACATTTTATGGAGAAAACTAGTGTTGAACACCAATTTGAAAATGATAATGGGGTTACGTTTTATATGTAATGTGAAAATGGGATAATGAAAAAAATATTGTACAATTATTATAATTGTGACAATGATAATGGGGTAATATTTTTAAAGTACGGTTGTGTCATAAAGATTTTGAAGGCTGGAAAAATTATAATTACTGTATAATGAACTTATGGTGATTTTTTAATATTTTTAGTAATTGAAAAACATGATGTAAGAGTTTAAAACAGTAGAACCAACATGGGATTAAGATACATAGTCATTTAGGGAAGAACAACATTTCTAAACTCATCAAGGATAATTTTGTGGGGAATATACCAATGTTTAATTCTGAGAGGTTCAATAAAGGTGACACATGTTTCCATGGAAAATGATAAAAAATATATATATATAATATAGTAGAGATTAAATCCAATAAAAATCATGGGTAGATACATTAATAAGTATGAGGTCTAATGATATTAAATTCAACCAATAGTGATAATTCCTCAATGACATTATTTATTTATATTCTTTATATGACTTATGTTTATTTTTTTGTTGAGTCTATATTTAAATTTTATGTTGTTCAAGAATCTTGGAAGTAGTGATAAGAAATATATAATATATTTAATTAATTATTTTAATTTTGATAACGGATATGATTAGAAGAATGGATACATTGAGGTGTGTATTTAGAGTCATGTAATAATGGATGAGTATAATGGTCCGTATACAAAAAAATGAGTCGCTAATTAAAAAACCCAAATTTTAGTGGCCTTAATTAGAATAATGTTATAAGAGTATGAAATTTAAATTTTTTGGGAGCGAAAATGTAAGAAATTAAATTTAAATTATGAATTTGTTTTTACTCTAGTTAAATTTATTCAAAACATCATATGTTATGTTGGTTGGAAAAAATATTGACTAGCAGAGAATAAATGTTTTTATTGGCTATTTATACATGAATTCTAATAAAATATAATTGGATAACTATATTTAGTGATTCATTAAATGTAAATTTATTGTATATACTACTCATAGAATTATTTAGAGTTTCAAAAACAAATATATGAGAGAGATAATTGATAGCTTTGATTCCAATATATTGGAAAATAAAAATAAATTCCCAAAAATGAGGAATCATTAATGATGGAGTTGAATAATATATTACAGAATATATTGGACAACATGGGATTAATTTTGATGCACAATAAGATTTTAATAATATTCATGATAGTTTAGAATTATACATCAATAATGTAATCCTCATAACAATAATATTTCAGATGTAGTATTTATATGTTACCTGATGACCCTCTGGAGGGAATAGATTATAGGAAAAGACATTGTAGGAGGTTAGGGTGGGGATGAGGGATCCAAGAGCTTAGGAGAAACAATAAAGATAGAAAGGGAGTGACCCAGTTGGGTAGAAAACAGTGTGTAGGAAAGGGCGAGGGTGAGGGTTTTGAGGTTAGGGGAAAGTGAAGCTCTATCACAAGCACTACATCAGGGGGGATCAAGGGGAATTAGGGAACATGTGATGGATTAGGGGGGGGTCAGGGGAAATCAGAGAACCAGTGATGGGGAAAATGATCCAAGCTCCGACAATGGGGGAAATGTTTCAGTGGATATGGCTCATGGTGAGGGGGTGCATGAGGAAGATTGGGGGTGATCGGGGGAGAAGTTGGGGGGATCATGAGAATGTTTCTATTTTTTAATAAATGGATAAAATTTTGAAGTGATTTTTAAAAAACCACCACTAAATTATAAAAAAAATTAGTGGGTTTTTATTAAATTAGTGCAAAAAAAGTCACTACTAAACTATTAATTTAGTGTAGTGTATCTATCTAGTATCACATATTCTTCTAGGCTTTATACTTATAAATATTCTCATTTTTCTATATATGTTTCCATAGATGAGGATCTTTTTATAATTACAGTTTATGAGTAATTCCAATGATTTATGTATAGTTTTTTGTATATTAGGAATCAAGTATATATGGATGTTATTGAACATGGTGAAAAGATTTATTTCATGGTTAAAGATGAAAATAGTAAATACCAATATGGAAAAGCTTGTATTTAAAGGGCCTATAAAGTATAATTTCAATATAATTTTCCCAAAGATATATTAAAGACTCAATTTAGATCCTTATCTCGAGATCTAAAAATAAATCCCTTATCAAATGTATTAAAATCTATTGTGGAATATATTATGATCTTGGATCATATATTGGATTAGTTTCAACTAGATTAGGATGATTTCTTATGTTAAATAGAGCATGGGTGTGGATTTTTAAAAGTCATTAACTTGATCACAGAGCCTTATATGTATATTGGAAATGATCCCGTTCTAGATCCTATGGTTCTTCATGTACCCAGCTTATCCACGTATCAAACAATAGATTCAAATGTTACCACTACACAAGCTTCACCATCACTAACCACTACTTCATCTACTATTACCCTTTTGAACAAATTTAGTATTTTCCTTTATCAATACCTCTATTAAATCAGTAATTTTTCTAAAACCCTTGTGATTCTAGGAGCTACCCCTTCTCTTATACCTACTCTTGTTTCTCCAATTGTTTGAAAAGTAAAAATTATAGTGGATCCATATACCATTTTAGACGTTGATGACTCCAATTTTTATTATGGACTCCGAAAGGGCCTCCTATAATAAAATTTTATTTAAACCTCAATAAAATAACTTTTATTCTACTTTTGTCTCCTTATATTTAGTATTAAATTTTTTTAGTATCTTATTTAATTTTCATTAGTGTATTTTTTGGGCTTTTATGAACATTCTCGCCCTCTCAAACACTATATTTTTTATAATTTCTAAAGGGAGAGTAAATGTTACAAAATTATCTCACCATTTCTATATTTATTTATACTTTATTTTGTGTAGTATTTTATGACATGATTTCTTATCATCAAGAAGGTAGAGATTGTGGTTGTATTATAGAAATTTCTTATTTTAATAATAAATAATATGGTTTATTTTTTCTATAATAACTATTTTACCTTATGGATTTAAAATAATTTTCTAATAATTTTGGAAATTTTCCTAATTATGGAAATGACCGCAAACATATACGAGCTATAAAATAGGCTATGAAGCCAAACTATCTTCCATTTTTCATAATGTAATTTTTTTAAGTTTACAAGTAATTGTATTTATAATAGTTCAATCACATGAATGATTCAATTGTTCACATGATGCCTCTTAAAAATCAACTAAATATTTATAAATAGTCATATGGAACACATGAAAAATGGATAAACTTCATTCCTATCAGATAGACCTTGGTGGATTTCCCACAAACATCTCAATTGACTACCTGAGTAATCAAGAAATCACAAGACCAATCAGATGAATCAAATTTTCTAACTCAGTGATGGACCAGAAATATTAATCACCAATTTATAAAGAAATCACCTCACATAATAATTCTTCATAGTGAATTGGATCAATTTTATTGTATATCTTTCTATTAAAAAAATAATGTATTAGAGTGCCTTCATGGTTCTTCCAATGAATAGTATGGTGATGTCATGTGATTGTATGAAAAAGTTGGAATTTTTAAATTCATTGAAGTAGTATTATGGACTCCAAGAGACCACATGCTCCACCTAAGAGACCATACATTGGATGTATCAACTACATTAATAATTAAGTCCTAAAATCTGAATATTAACTATGTATTTAAGATACCAAATAGAATATGAAGTGATATAAATCAAGAGACCATGAATAAAACTATTAGTTGTATTTATATATATATTTCTACAGCCTTCTTCTAAAAATTAAATTCTTACTCAAAGGCATTTAATGATCATGGATTTTACATCTGGATAAATATTTGTAATGGTTTTTTTTCAAATAGATATTTTTGGGGGACGTTTTTCATATAATATTGAAGCCAAAGAAGTAAATTTATTGGATTGATGACTATATTAAAATGGGAATTTCATAATGTCCTCAACAAATAAACACACATTATTCATATGAACACCACCTGAAGATATAGGAACACCTCCATATCTTCACATCCCACATCAGAACTTATGGAATACATCAAGAAGATAAGATAACTATGTATTAAGCTAAACATCAATCTCAATTTTCATAGAACTTTATTTTCTATTTCTCTTTTTTTATTACATTTGAGTTGTGATTGATATTTTTTGAAAAAAAAATAGTATAAATACTTCATTATATCATATAAGTCTACATAGAAAATCTTATATTATTTCCTTCATATTTTTACTCCCATGAAAATAATGGAAGTGTATTGGTAGTATACTTCACATATTTGGGTGTTTTTGAACTCTGTATAATCGATCTATTTTTTGACCAGTTTATTTAATAATAAATATACATTGAATAAAATCACTGTCAAGTGGAGAGGAGTTGGTCTCAACTTGAGACTAACCCTATGGTATTTATTTCAAATGTATTCTTTAATTTTTTCCCTTATATATTTTTAAAATTATATTTCAAAATCATTTCCAACACTACACTTTCATTTTTATCATTTACAAGTGATGAATTTAGTGTTTAATGTGAGTAAAATAATATAAAAATTAGGATAACCAAAATTAATTTAAACTATGTTATGATCATGATTATTAGGGGTTATTTAAAAAAATAAAATTAAATATAACAATAATATAATCTATCTGGAATTTTTTATTAAATTGGGGTGGTTTTCTAAAAAAATTAATCTGATTTTTTTTATATTCAATTCCCCTCACAGGCCCCTCATGAGTACTCCACTACAATAAATAAAATTGTTTTCATCTATTTCTGTAAATTGAATCTTGAAAAATGTATTCCATATTTGGAATCATGATTTTCAAATTTAGTAAAAGGTTCAACTTTATTTCTTCCATAATGAATTTTATTCGTGATAAATATTTGTCACCTCAGTAATGGTAAATCAAATAATTATGGTTAAAAATAATGTCTTAATGATTTAAAAATATGAATAAAACTGGTAATATTTCAATTGAACTAGTTTATTTTGTAAACCACCTTCATATATTCAATATTATATCATCTTGGATCCATGTTTCACTAATAAATAACATTAAATTATTTTCAGTAATGGTAAATTTCATGATGTCACTCTATTGATTATAATTTAATGTATTTGTTCACATAAAGATAATAAGATTTTATAAATAGATCTTAATTTTTTTTAAAATTATTTAATTTATTATTATTATTTAAATTTATTTTTAATTTTAGTGATATTAAAATTATCATATATAATTACACAACAGAAACATGGTTCTTTTTAGAGTAGTAAAAAATTAAATAATATTATTTTAAAAACAAAAAAAAATTGATGAATTATAGTGTTCCATGAATTATATGATTGATAATACTCAATAATATATTTTTAAAGTGTTTATATTTTATTTACATTCAAATATTGATGTATTTAAATTAAAAAATAGTTAGACTATTTTTAAAAATAACTTTAATGGTGTTTTTTGATAAATAATACATTATTAAATGATATAAAAATCATAAATATCCGGAAATATGACATGTGGGGTGGGATATAGTTAAAATTTTAATCCATTGAAATTTTTTAATCCAATTTTTAACATATTATTAGAGTTATAACCCTTTATTACAAAAAACTATTTATGCATGGTTAAGGGTAAAATTGGTTTACGAAGGTGGTAAACCTAGTGATAGGGTTTTAAATGACACATAAATTCATAATTTATTTTTGAATGTGATGAAACCAAAATATATTCATATTGTAATATAAATATATCAAATTTTATCCACTATTATATGAAATTTAGTTAATATTAATTTAATATCTTATGTAATTTATACGATGCCCCACCGAAACTTATAATAGGTCACCACCTCTCCTATAATTTTCACACCACCTATAGACACATAGATCAACAAAATACAATAAAAACCTCTTAAAAACCCCATAAAAAACTTTTAGATATTTGTTCATCTTAAAATACTATCCCTAGGGTCCTTAAAGAGATATCCAAAAGTTGTTCTTCAAAGAGAAGGTAAGGGTCATAATTGATCATTTTTTTCTTCTTATTTTATCTTTTTAAATACAGACTTAATCATTTAAATATGAAAAAATAATTATCTAAATTATAATGAAATAATATTATATTAATTTTGTAACCTTGTTCATAACCTTTTCTATCATATAGGGAATTGAAATTTTATTAGTGCGTACGTGTTGACTACCGCCTCCACGAAGTGAGGTGTTCTATTTTCTATCAACACCTACCAAGTATTCTAATCATGATGGATTTAGTGTATATATATATATATATATGATATTAATGAGTTAGTAATCATTTTTAAATTAAAATATACCATCTTAATAATTAATCTTCCATTTGTTGTAAAATTATTATATTGTTTGTGTGTGTGTATGGATTACCACCTCAACGAAGCGATGTGATTATTTTTTCTTATAAACAATTAATGGATTCTTCTAAAATTATATTTAATGAAAAAAAATAATTTTTTTATTATTATTCTTTAAATGATGGAACAATAACCATTTTTACCATGGTAAACCTACCAAAATCATTATTGAATTATGAACTCAATATAGTCCGAACAACTGATGTAGACTTACCCAATTAAATAATTAAATAAACCATTGAAATAATTTAAATAAGTTGTTTAGTGATAAGTTAATAAACTTATGAAAAGCTATTAAACAAATAAATAATTAATATAAAATTATTATACATGATTTAAAATATACATATTGTAAGTCTGTACCTGATTTAAGAAGTTTTTTAACTCAATTTCCATTCATTGGGTTATACTTATACATCATTGACTATTTAATTCCAATATTGTGTGTGGAATAAAATTTTTGTATTATTTTATATTTCAAATTTTTTTAAAAATGTTACACATAATCTCTTTATTGATTAATCTAAATAAAATGATATGATCTTTATATGAATTATTCATCTTAATATTGTTTCATTAAGACATGTCTTGTAAAAAGAAAATACATCCATTTATAAGCAATATATACTATATATTGATATGTTTATAATTAATTAATCTTTTATAATTATATTTAATGTTTCATTGAATTCATATATTCTATGATATTCTTATTCAAATGTTATAAATATTTCAAGGGTTTTCATGGACTCAATTTCAATTCTTTGAGACAAGATTCATATTATGCACCATATTTTATTTTATATTGTGTAACTCCCTGACTCTAGTTACCCAGTGTCAGTGCATTATTATATAACATTGTTAGGATCACAAAAGATCAAGTCTCAAAAGACCTATTAGTTTAGTAGCCTTGGAAATACTGGATACATTCATAAGCTTTACATTACATTATAAAATGAAAAACTACAACAACATAGTCTCCATAGTCCACCCTCATATCCCTTAGACTATCCCTGTAGGTCAGTCATAATATAATTCTTTGCATCATGGGAAAAATAAAACATAGAAAGGGGTGAGCTCATATGCTCAGTAATGATAACAATATACCGGAAACTTTCATAAATAAGCATAAACATTTAAAGCATTGTAAGACTAAAACAAAACACTTTTAAACTAGAACATCAGCATAATATGGAAAAGATAAAATCAAATAATTACATTTACATATTAACATGGATATTCTAATAGTCGAATAATCACATGCAATATCAATAGCTACCTTCATAATGATGGAATGCATAATGCCAGACTTTAGAACCACATAACCAAGGCCTTGTACCAATACTACAAATATTATTTTGTCAATCCCTTGTGACAAGACACTAGTTTTTCTCCTAATACCTAAAGATGAATTGAAGAGATATAGCGGGCTCCACATGTCACTTACTAAGTCCAATTCATTCCTCATATGAAAAGGTTTAAACATAACATAATCATTCATACTAAAAATAGAATAAAAAATGTCAATACATTTTCCATCAAACATGAATGGTATAAAAATAACACATCCATGGTCAAACATATCAAAAAACCGAAAATATAATATGAAATTTTTGTATCATAACAAATCAACTTCAAATAACCTAACAATCTATCAAAAGATGTTGACATAGATGAAATAAAAACTTTTTTTAGACAAATATTTTATTATATTTTGAAATCATTTAAAAAGTCATATAATCATAAAATAAAACATTTATTTTTAAATTATTCTTATAAACTTTTACGGGAATCTTAGATGATGTTATAATGCCTTAAAATAGCCACACCCACCCTATAAGTTAAAAAAACATTCTTACCTTAATTTTGTCGATAAGGTCTTAAGGTACCTTGTTTAGAAAACAACAGAAAGATTCCTTTCAAACAGATTATAAAAAGTTAACAAAGGGTAAAATGAATTTAACCCATATCATAGAATATATTATAAATGTTTTGGAATAAATTATTAAGAAACATTGATGTGGATGATAAAGTGGTACCAGTAGATACTTACGTAAAAACAACCTCGAATAATAAAGAGATTGTGAAATTCACCCTTACCTTGTACATTTCCTTGGTTGAGGGTACGATAACCTCCTTTATAATGGTAAAATAATTGTTATTAAATTATTCAAGAACCATATACATTAATATGATATCATATATGATCTTCTAATATTTCTTTGTTAATGATAATTTAGTATTATCATCGTTTCAGGTGTCAATTGATTAGTTTTCAATTGTTTGCTTGGTTACGTAAGACATGTTTTTTATGTATAGGATGAATTTAATTCACATAAATATTGGTATTATATTCATAAACATTATTTTTAATCATAAAATGAAAATTATTCTTGAATGATTACGATGGGGAATGAATCTCATTGTGTTCATGGAGACGGTAATCCGCACATATACAGGAGTGACAATATCATCATTTTAATATGAAAATAATATATAGTTGGATGGTATATCATATATAAATAGTCATTATCATGTAATATTTATTATTTAAATCATTTATTCTCATTATTATAACCATTCGAATGATTAAGTGTTTGAATAACAAACTACACCACGACGTAGAGACATAAATCAGTACGAACTTACATATGGCGACATTGTCATTTATAGGATGGATAGAATAATGAATATGGTGGTAAAATGTTTAAAATATCATCATAGTATATAGAATATACATGAATTATGATTTTAAATTTGAAACAACAAAGAAAGAGGATGTGGATGAAAAAAGAACTTGAAAGTGGTGATGAAATATTTACCACTTCCTCGGGTGATTCCTTTTGATTTGATAAAAATGGATCCATATGATGGATTTTGGAAGAAAGTAAGGCCTCTATGATAAATATAGGATAGTTTAGAGGATTTTTTTTCAGGGTATGGCCGAGCCAAACTGATTTGAAGGTGTGAATTTGAGATAAGGGGAGCCTCCCATTTATAAGAGAGGTTAGGGTCACTTTTGAAAATGCTTGAATGATTTTTTTATAATAAAATAATTTTCTATTTCCAATTTATCCAAAATAAATTATTTAAATTCTAAGGTTTAGATGGGTCTAAAACCTCCAAACCAATAGGTTTTAGATAGGTTAAGGTCATCATATTTACCTTCTCTTTTAGATTTAACTCTTAGTTTAATATTTACACAATTACCATGTCTCTTTGTATTTTTATATTATATGGTTAATAGACGTACTATAAACATCCAAGAGAACCCCAAGTGGTTCATTAATGACATATATAATATTATTTAATCCCTTTGGACGAACCTTATATTTTTAGTAATAGAATACCAAATAAAAATATAATATTTGTTATAAAAACTCTATTATGTAAATTTTGAAACTATTTGGTATTTTGTTTTTGTTAAATTCATAACAGCATTATTACTTTGAAAAAAATTTAATTTAATCAAACTTAACATGTAATATTAACCATGAAAATTATTTTTAATTCACTAAAAGTCTCAAATTAGATTTATTTGCTTATTTATAATATCAATTATTTTAAACTTTCATTAATAAGGTAATTACTGCATCAGTATTGTGTTAAAAATAAATGTAAATATTTAAGGTCTAAAATTTATATATAAATTACCATTATGTATGAAATATTTTTAGCTTTATAATTAATATTTATAGTTTAATTTATCCTTTTTATAACCCTATATTAAAAATAGTTAAGTTATTGAACATTGATTTTAACTCTTTTAACTTTTCATTAAATAAAATAATAATAAATGTCATATTCTAATCAAAGTTGACCTAAAGGATCATATTTTATTACTAAGGTTATTTTTGGTCAAATTAAACTTATCCAATAGAATTAGGACACGTTTTTGGGTAATGATGATATAAATTTTACCCTTAATTACACTATTTACATTTAACTATGGTAAATAATAGTAAAAAGTTTCTATTCACCAAAAATTATTTTCATCTTATTGAACCACATTTTTCTTACTGATATCAACTGTTTTTCTCATATTTTTGGAAATCCATTCATAGAAGTGGTAAAATTACGTTTTTTGTCAATTTTAAAACTCTACTAAGTGGTGGGTAAAAGACGGTAAAAATTTCAAAAAAAATCTTATATATCTAAACATATTATAAAATGGATCCAATTAATTAAATTGAACATATATATGTATTATTTATATATTTTTACCTAAAATAAATTTAAATAAAAAAACTAATTATTTTAAAAAAAGTCGGTTTTAACCAATAATGCAGTGTTTTTTCACTATTCATCAAAAATTGAACATTTTCAGAAAAATACTGATACTTCTCTCTAAGAAAATTTTGATATTCCAAATTCAAAAATGAAGTCCATTTTGAGTGATAAAATTTATAAAATATCAAAAAGTGGGTATTACTATTCATAACGGCTCATTTGATTGGTCACAGTGTGTTAGAATCTTGAAGTTGTGTACAATGCAAGCTATTGCATTATTCAAAGGGAAATGTACCATGGAAGCATGGGGTGTCACATTATTTCCTCCTTCAAATAATTTCATCCAAGAAATTTTTATAATACTAATGCACAAAAAGATTTGGGTGGTTCTTAATCATAAGTTCCTCTGGTTCCCACGTTGCCTCTTCTATCTTATGGTTTCTCTATAGATCTATTACCAGACGAGTCATTCGGTTTCTCCAAACTTGTTCTCTTGAATCAAGAATTGTGATAGTCCTAACACAATTAGACAGATCATGTTCTAGTTCAATTTCCTCATATGTGAGTACATGCGTTGGGTCAAGCATCTATTTTCTCAAAAGTGACACGTGGAACACATCAGGAACACTAGAGACACATGAAGGCATTGCCAAACGATAAGCTACAACTCCAATTTGTTCTAAATTTTCAAAAGGTCCATTGTATCTGGGACACAATTTACACTTCATACCAAAACATATAAAACCCTTCCATGGAATTACCTTCAATAAAACATGGTCTCCTACTTGAAATTCCAAATCCTTTCTTTGGTTATCAGCATAGCTCTTCTGCCTAATTTCGGAAGCTTTGATGTGGGTTTAGATAACTGTCACCATTCCCATCATTTCCTCAAAAAGTTATAGGCCTATGAGTTTACATTCACCAACATCATCCCAACATGTTGGTGTGTGACATCTCTTGCCATATAACGCTTCTTATGGTGCCATCTGAATACTTGAATGGAAGCTATTGTTATAGAAAAATTATACCAGAGGTAAATGTTGATCCAACATACCATGAATGTCAAGTGGGTAATATCTTAACATGTATTCTATGGTTTGAATAGTCTGTTCTGGTTTTCCATCAGTCTGATTGTGGTAGGCAGTGCTCAGACAAAGTTCAGTATTCAAGGCTTTCTGAATACCTTTTCAGAATATTCATGTAAAATGGGGATCATGATCAGAAACAATCGTAAGGGTACTCCATGATGTCTTACAACTTTTTTAATATACAGTCTTTCTATACGTTCAAGTGGTAAATCTTATCTTATAGCAAGAAAAATGTGGTAACTTGGTAAGACGATCAACAATGACCCATATTGCATCATTCCTTATAGGAGTCTTTGGTAGCCCCATGACAAATTCTATCATAATATTATCTCATTTCTAGTCAGGTATGGGAAGAGGTTGCGTGAATCCTCTAGGTTGTTGAATTCCAGCTTTAACTTGTTAAAAACCATACATCATGACACAAAATCATCAATCTCCCTCTTCTTGTTGTCCCAACAAAAATGTTCCTTCAAATTTTAATACATCTTGCTGCTACCAGAGGGTATAGAGAAATTAGAGCATAGAGAATCATCTAAAAATTCCCCTTTAGATCCATTATATCAGAAACAGATTGTTTCTTCCCATATTTTGAAATCCCATCTTCATATATAAAGTCACTCAATCTCCCATCATTCACAACTTTAATCTTCTTTTGAAACTCTTCATCATCATCCTTAGAAATTTTTATCCTTTATATTAATGATGATATTTCAACCATTTGAAAAAGTATTGATCCTTCACCTTCGACGATTATTCCCATACACATTTTCAGAAGATCCATGAAAATAGGATCTCTTTCTATAACGACCCATATTTTACATACATTGTTATTACTTAAAAATTGAAGCACACTTATTATAACATATAACAAAACCATGGTAGGACTGTATAGGTATTGTGTCTTTAGAAACTGGGAAACATATACAACTGGTTCATAAAGCATCTACATTGTCTCCCATTTATTTCATCATATCTAGAGTCCCTTTTGTAAAATCCTACTTAATAAACTTCTTCTTGACCTGGGGAAAGCAAAAATACAATAGGGTGAGCTCAAATGCTCAGTAAGGGTTAACAAAGGAAATATCATATTCATAAGAACATAGCATTTTGAAAATCTTAACCTGCAAAAGAGATCATAATATCATAACATGAGATAAATCATAGTAGTGAAATGTAATATCAATAATCCTAACATAAAACATGAATCTTTGTGGCATACACACATAATAATATAGAATCATTTCTTAGTAGTCAAGACTCATTACCAAGACTATCTTAGCGGACACAGTCCATTTCTGAACCGATTTCACTCCTCATTTCAGTCCTGTTTCACTGAACCAGATTAACCTGCCATTCCAGCCATGTATATCTCATGAGATATAAATAATTACCTGATGCATTGGAGGGATATATAGGTCCCATCCATCTTATAATGATACAATTCTTATGTGTTCTACAAGATCATAAATCATACATCTTAACATAACCCATGTAATAAAAATGGGATTCTTAAACATTATGCCTTCATAACATAATCCATATAAGATAAAAAGGTCATCATAAAAATAATTCCATCATAACATAATCAAAAAAATTCAAAAATTGTGATAGAAACAGAACCCTATATTATCTTAGATGGAAAATAATTTTGATAAAACACTTTAACTTCATTCTTGAGGAAAATATCCTTTCTATTTCAAAAACATTTTTCCTTTCTTAACATGTCATACAATTTTAAACTAATAGAATTTGATTAAAAATAAACATGAAAACTTGTAAAATAAGATTCATGTAAATAATGTTCTAAAAATCCATTCATGTTGTATATGTTAATGAAAAACATTCTTCTTGTACTTTGGCCGGAAAAGTCAAAAAAATACCTCGTACTAAAAACGACAAAAGATGACTTTCATATCTTTTACTAAAAACTCTCCGAAGGGTAAAATTGGATTTATAAAATTGTATGTGGATAGAAATAATATTATATATTGAGGAAACATGTATGTGGATGATATATATTCCCCAGTAAATTTTGAAGTATAAACAATCTCAGATAAAAATGAGATTGCAAGATTTTCCCTTACCTTAGGTATGATATGCTTTGTACGTATGCGAACCTCCTGTATAATTATTTAAATAATGTAATTGACTTATTATAGAATAATATTCACTGTTAATATATCATATATTATCATATTCTCATATTTTTATTAGTAATATTTCATTGCTACTTGTTATTCAGGTGTGCATTGCTTTATGTTCTTATGCATGTTTTGTCGAATAAATTCTTATTATTATTTTTAGGTTATAGATACCTCATTTAAAAAATGGTATTAGTGTAATATATATCATATTTTTTAATTCAATTCATTTATATAATCATTATGAAATAAATATCATGCAGAAGAAGTCACATCACATCGTGGAGACAATAGGCCGTACGTACGCACGAGCGATGATATCATTCCAATATTCGTGGAATTATATTGAAGTGTATGTATACAATTTCAGAATAAATATCACTTTACAATAATCATATATAGTTATTATTTACACCATTATACCCATCCATGTATGGTGGTGCTGGAAAACAGATTACACCACGGCATGGAGACGGTATTCTGTACGTACGCATGCGCGGTGATTTTATTTTCTGTAGGATGGAAAGAAGGTGAAATAGGGTTGTTTCATATTTATAATAACATATCGGTATATGAGTGATACTTATGTTAATACTTCATAATGAAACAACTAAATAAGAAGATGTAGGAGAAGAAATAAAGTTGAAAAAATATGTAATAGACATTACCTCTTCTTTGAAGCGCATCTTCTTAACCTCCTCTTAGGGCACTAAAGATTCTATTTCAAGAAGACCAAGACCTCTATGATTTTTATAGGGAAGTGGAGAAAAGAAATTTTTAGGGCTTTTTCGAGTATGAAGGCTCGATGTTGTGTGTGGAGGATAGGGAGGAGGTTTCCTTTTATAAGGGAGGACAGGGGCACCTTAGGAAAAACATAAACTTTTATTTTATTATAAAGTCATAATCGGTTTATAATAGCTCCAAATTGATTTATTTTGAAGTTAAGGTTGGGATGGGTCTAAATCCACTAAACCAATAGATTTTAGAAAAGTTTATGTTACTTTTTTTAATTTATCATTTAGATTTAACTCTAAGTTAAATAATTTAACTTTTACTGTGCCTTCTTGTTTTATTACACTATATGGTTAATAAACATAATATAATAATCTAGACGAACCCCAAGTGGTTCCTTATTAATATATATATCCTTATCAAAGTCATTTAGCCAAACCGTAGATTTTTACAAATAAAATAACAATTAATAATATAATACTTGTTTTAAAAACTATTTTATATCAATTTTGACACTATTTGGTAATTCATTTTTGTGAAAATAATAACAACATTATTAGTTCAAAAAAAGTTAATTAAATCAATAATAATATGTCATATTAACGTATAAAATTAGTTTAATTTTTAAAAAGTCTCAAATTACATTTATTTGGGTATTTATAATATCAATTATATTAATATTTCCTCAATAAGGTAATTACTGCATCATCATTGTGTCATAAATAAATTAAATTAGTTAAAGTATAAAAATTATAAGTAAAATACCATTATTTAAGAAATATGTTTAGATTTCTAATTAATATTTATAGTTGAATTTATCTTATTTATAACCCTATATTTAAAATGTTTTTGTTATTAAACATTGATTTTAACTATTTTAACTCTTCTTTAAATAAAATAATATTAAATATCCTAATCTAATCCAAGTGGACCTAAATGGTCATATTTTTTTACTAAGTTTGTTTTTGGTCTAATTAGACTTATCAAATAGAATTAGGACATGTGTTAGGGTACTAATAATATCTTTTTTACCCTTAATTACCCTATTTACTTTTACCCGTGGTAAAAAAAGTAAACAATTACTATTCACCAAAAATTATTTTTATCTTATAAAACCACATTTTACTCCTTGATGTTAACCATGTCTCTCAAATTTTCGAAATTCCACTCATAGAAGTGGTAAAATTATGTTTTATGTAAATTTGAAAATTCTCCTAGGAAGGGGGTAAAAGACGGTGAAAAGTTCACTAACATTTTTATATATCTAAAATTATTGTAAAATGACTCCAATAAATTACATTGAACCTATATAGGTATTATGTATAAATTTTGACCTAGAAAAAATTTAAATAAAATAAATAATTATTTAAATTAAAAGTCGGTTTTTAAGTAGAAACCCAGTGTTTTCACTATTCCTAAAAAACTGAATGTTTTCAGAAAAATACCAAAATTTCACCCTAGGCTAATTTCAATATTGAAAATCCAAAAATGAAGTCCATTTTGAAGGATAAAATTTATGAAATTTCAAAAAGTGGGTATTACTATTCATAAGGGCTAGTTTTAATAATATTTTAATAACATATCATTATTTAGTGAAACTCGGTATTACGTACAATGCAAGATATCAAGGAAGGCCGTGATTGCGTGTAAAGAAAGCCAAGCTTGTGTTGTGTGTAGTGAAATATTCTTTTGATGATGTATATAACATAAAAACAAAATATTTCTCATAAAAATCTCGAGTGTGACATTATACCCCCCTTAAAATGAATTTCTCCCTTGAAATTCGTCACTTTGTAACAAACAGATGAGGATACCTCTCCCTCATCATATCCTCCAGCTCTCATGTAGATTCTTCTAATCAGGGGTTCCTCCATAAAACCTTCACCAAGCAAGTGGTCTTGTTCCGTAGAACTTTTTCACTGCAATCTAGAATCTCTATCGGCTGTTCTTTATAAGAATGTTCTTTCTTCAAAGGTAAACTACTGAGTTGAGTACATGTGAAGGATCGAGTATGTACTTTCTCAGTAGAGATACATGGAACACATCATGAGCTTGAGAGAGATTTGGTGTAAGCGACAATCGGTAATCTACCTTCCCAACACGATCCAATATTTCGAAAGGACCGATATACCTAGGGCTCAGCTTTCCCTTCTTTCCAAATATCATTACTCTCTTCCAAGGAGATATTCGTAAGAAAAATTTATCACCCACATAAAACTATAGGTCGTTTCTTCAGTTATCGGCATAACTTTTTTGTCGATTCTGAGATGCACTTATGTGTTGTTGAATAGATCAGACCTTTTCTTCCATCTCATCAACAAGATCATGTCCTAACATCTTTCTTTACCCAACATCATCCCATCAAGTTGGAGTATGGAATTTATTTCCATAGATAGTTTCATAAGGAGCCATCTGAATACTAGAGTGAAATCTATTATTATAAGAAAATTTCACCAAAGGTAGGCGTTGATCCCAACCACCTTTGAAATCCATATTGCAAGCTCTCAACATGTCTTCTAGAGTTTGAATTGTTCTCTCAGACTGATCGTCTGTCTAAGGATGATAAGAAGTGTTGAAACTCAAATCTATATCCAGAGTATGCTGAAGACTTCATCAATACTTTGACGTAAACCTCAGATCCCATTCAGATATAATGGAAAGTGGTACTTCAGGCAATCTTACCACTTTCTTTACATATATCCTGGAAATCTGATCAAGAGTGAAATCCTCTCTACTAGCAATTAAGTGTGCCATCATTGTAAGACGGTCATCTATGACCCAGATAGCATTATTGCCTTTGGATGTTTTAGGAAGTCCGGGGACAATCTCCATAGTGATGTTTTCCCATTTCCATTCGGGTGTGGGTAATGGTTGTAACATCCCCTTATACTTCTATCTACTGGCTTTAACTTTTTGACAAACCAAGCATCCAGAGACATATTCAGCAACATCTCTTTTCATGCCCTCCCACCAGAAGCACTCTTTCAGGTCCCTATACATCTTCGTGATTCCAGGATGAATAGAGAATGAAGAACTATGAGCCTCATATAGTAGCTCCTTCTTTAATTCTGGTATGGGAGGACCACAAACCCAATTTCGGAACCTTAATATCCCATCACAATCAGGGTTTAATTCAGGAACATTTCTCACCTTCTATTGTAACTCTACATTTTCTTTTTGTGCCTCTTTAATCTTAACATGTATACATAGTTGAACATTCATTTGTGAAAGATAAGATTTTCCCCTTCCATTATAATTCCCAGATCCATCCTTTGTAAATCCATAAATATTGGATCTTTTGTGATCCTCATCATGGATAAGCTAGCATGGTCTTGTCGACTAAATGCATCTGCCACCTTGTTTGCTTTCCCTGGGTGATAATTAATTGAGCAGTCGTGGTCCTTAATCAGCTCCATCCTTCTTCTTTGGTGCACATTCAGCTTCTTTTGTGTGAAAATATACTTTAAACTTTTATTATCAGTATAAATATCACACCTTTCACAATAAATATAATGCATCCAAATATTTAATGCAAAGATTACCGTAGCAAACTCCAAATCTTGAGTTGGGTAATTTTTCTCAGGGATTTTCAACAGTCGTGAGGCATAAGCTATCACCATATCATTTTTCATGAGAACACACCCCAATCCCTTCTTGGATTCATCGCTATAGATCACAAAACATTATCCACTACAAGGCAGTGTGAGAACATGTGCATTGGATAACCTTATTTTTAATTCCTTGAAATTCTCTTCACACTCCTCTATCCAAATGAACTTAACTCCTTTTCGAGTCAACCTAGTGAGTGGATTAGATAATCAAGAAAAATATTTCACAAAATATCGATAATATCCAGCCAAACCAAGAAAACTTCGGATCTCAGTTAATGTTGTTGGTCTCAACCATATTTCGATAACCTCTATCTTTGCTGAATCCACAGATATCCCCTGTTTTGAGATTATGTGACACAAAAATGAATCTTTTTGAAGCCAAAATTCACACTTGGTAAATTTGGCATAAATCTTCTTCTTTCATAGGGTATTTAATACAATTCTCAAGTAAACTTGATGTTCTTCCTTGATCTTTGAATAGACTAGAATATCGTCTATAAAGACTACCACATACTAATCAAGAATGTCTCTAAAGACTCTATTCATTAGATCCATGAAGATAGCAGGGGAATTAGTAAGACCAAATGGAATCACTATATATTCATAGTGTCCATACCTTTTATGTAAAGTCGTCTTTGGTATATCTTCCCTTTTTAACCTTAACTGATGATACCCTGAATGAAGATCATTCTTGAAAATGTATTGAGCTCCGCATAGTTTGTCAAATAAGTCATCAATGCATGGGAGAGGATATTTTTTCTTGATAGTGATCTTGTTATGTTCTCGATAATCAATGCAAAGTCACATTGATCCATATTTCTTCTTAACAAACAGAACATGTGCTCCCCAAGGTGACGCACTAGGGTGTATGAATCCATTATCAAGATTCTCTTGGAGTTGCTTCATCAATTCCAGCAACTCAATTGGGGCTATTCTATAAGGTGTCTTTGAAATGGGCATAAGACCCTGTATGAGTTCTATTGAAAACTCAACCTCATGATTTGGTGGAATACCTATAAATAACTCCGAAAAGACATCATCAAACTCCCATAAAATAGGTGTATTAGTAATCATGAGTTTCCCTCCAACCATTTGAGATAAATAACCTTCATTTAGTGGAATCAAGACCCATAAGATGGAAAAAATTTCCACCAGAAGGTAATGTTCATCCTTGCTTCGATAGACGATTATAGATTGATCTGGAATATGAAATGTGACTTCCCTTCTTTGGAAATTGATAAGAGATCCATATAAAGAAATCCAATCCATGCCAAGAATCACATCAAATTCCACTATAGAAAGGATCACCATATTTTAAGGAAGCACTTTCCCACAAACTTCAATCGGAGAACAATTGTAATCTTTTGATGCGACTGTTGTTCCATTAGGAGTTGTCATAGAGAACTCAATATCTAACTGATGAGGTAATATGGTGATACCATTAGAAATTATTTAGAAATAAAATAGTAGGTGGATCTAGAATCAAATAAAACATTTTCTACTTTAGAGTGGATGGAAATTGTACCTTTCACCACTTTGTTATCGTACTCCACATCACTGATAGAAATTTCATGTCACTTTCCTTTATCTTTAGCCTTAAGATTTTTTTGACGTTGATCATCATAAACAACCCTTGGATTAGGGAATTGATTAGTATAATGCCTTATTTCCTTGCACTTACAACATTTAAGTATAGGAGGTGCACTCTGTGTATCCTTTTCATTGTTCGCATCACTAGACATCTTCTTCCCATCATTACGGTATTCAAATGCCCGATCACCTCTTTTCCACATTTGAAAAATTTACTTGTCCCTTTAAGACAACTCCATCGATGTTTCTTTCCACACATTGAGCATAAGGGAAAACTCATATTATTTTTAGTGTGGTCTTTATATTTTCCTTTGAATTCCATTTTCCTCTTCTTATCAAACCCATATGATTGATGGGTTACTCCAATCTCCATCTCAACCTTCAGAGCACATCGAAAAATTTCCTCGTAGCTATTGAAGTCCCTAAAGACTAACAACCTTCAAAGACTTGGTTTTAATCCACTATAGAATTGATCGATCTTATTCTCAGGTTGGATAATGATCCCAGAAGCGTACTTTTCAAGTCATGTAAAATTTACTTCATAGGTACCAACAGATTCATCGTACTTTTTCTTCAGTTCAAGAAACTCCTTCTCCATCTTTGTTCGAAGAATACCAGGGATGTACTTATTGAAAAATAAGTTCTTGAACTCATCCCTTTCCATGGACTCAATTTCATCCCTTTTCCTCGAATTCTAGATAAGATTACACCATTGATCAGCTTCACCTTAAAAACGATATACTGCTAAGATGACATTATCATTTACAGAACATTCAAGAACTGAAAATATCTTTTCAGTGGTATTGATCCATTGTTTAGCTACTAATGGATCAGTAGACCCGCTGAATGAGGGTGGACAATACCTCATGAAGGATTCAACAGAATGTTGCTTCTACCTTTTCACATTTTTAAGTCCTGCATGATTCATATCTTAAGAAAGTTGTGTGAGCATTGCTACAAGATTTTTCATTCCAGCTCCCAAAACGTTTGGATGATCAGAGGGACAATTATTGCATTGCTCATCGCATTCCGCATTAACACGGTTCCTTCGGGTTCCAACCATTAACTAAAACCAAGAATAATAGTGTGAGAAACACTGATTATAATAGGACAACCACATAATCAAGAATAAAATTTCACACTTAAGGTATTATCATAGGTTATTCATGGACATTTCTAAAAGACTATGATTATGTTCAATGCTTAGATATATCCTTAGGGTTCTTACTAAGACTTTCACATCCTAGTTTCCAAAGGATGACTATACATTTCCTATGATACCAACTATAACGACACATGAATGACATACATTGTTATTACTTAAAAATTGAAGCACACTTATTACAGCATATAACAAAACCATGGTAGGACCGTATAGGTATAGTGTCTTTAGAAACTGGGAAACATGAAAAATTGGTTCATAAATCATCTATATTGTCTCCCATTTATTTCATGATATCTAGAGTCCCTTTTTGAATATCATACTTAATAACCTTCTTCCTGACCTGGGGAAAAAAACATACAAAATGGTGAGCTAAAATGCTCATTAAGGCTAAACAAAGGAAATATCATATCCATAAGAACATAGCATTTTGAAAATCACAACCTAAAAAAGAGATAATAATATCATAACAAGGGATAAATAATAGTAATGAAATTTAATCCCAATAATGCTAAAATAAAACATTAAACATTTTGGCATATACACATAATCATTTAGAATCATTTCTTAGTAGTCAAGACTCATTGCCAAGACTATATTTGTGGAAAAAGTCCATTTCTGAACCGAGTTCACTCCTCGTTTCATCCCTGTTTCACTTAACCATATTAACCTGTCGTTCCATCCATGTATATCTCATGAGATATAAATCATTAACCAATGAATTGAAGGGAGATATAGGTCCCACCCATCTCATAATGATACCATTCTTATGTGTGCCACAAGATCATAAATCATACATCTTAGCATAACCCATGTAATGAAAATGGGATTCTTAAACATCATTCCATCATAACATAATCCATATAAGATAAAAAGGACATCATAAAAATAATTCCATAATAACATAATCAAATCAATGTAATAATAGGGATAGAAATAGAACACTATATTATCTTAGATGGTAAATAATTTTGATAAAACACTTGAACTTCATTATTGAGGAAAATATCCTTTCTATTTCGAAAACATTTTTCCTTTCCTAACATGTCATAAAATTTTAAACTAAAAGAAGTTGATTAAAAATATACTTGAAAACATGTAAAGTAAGATTCATGGAAATAATGTTCTAGAAATCCATTCATTCCATATATGTTAATGAAAAACATTCTTCTCGTACATTGGCCGGAAAAGTCAAAAAAATACCTCGTACTAAAAATGACAAAATATTCCTTCCATGTCCATTTCTAAAAACTCAAAAAAGGGTTAAATTGGATATAAAAAATTGTAGGAGGATAGAAATAATAATAAATATTGATGAATCAATGATGTAGAAGATAAATATTCCACAGTAAATTCTGAAGTATAAACAATCTCGGATAAAAATGAGATTGCAATATTTTCTCTTACCTTAGGTATGATATGCTTTGTACGTATCAGAACCTTTTGTATAATGATTTAAGTAATGTCATTGACTTATTACAGAATAATATTCATTGTTATTATATCATATATGATCATATTATTATCTTTTTATTAGTAATATTTCATTGCAACTTGTTATTCGGGTGTTCATTGCATTATGTTCTTATGCATGTTTTATCGAATAAATTCTTATTATTATTTTTAGATTATAGATTCCTCATTTACAGAATGGTATTAGTGTAATATAAATCATATTTAATAATTCAATTCATTTATATAATCATTATTAAATGAAGATCATGTAGAATGAGTCACATCACATTGTGGAGACAGTAGACCGTACGTTCGGACGAGCGATGATATCATTCCCATGATCGTGGAATTGTATTGAAGTGTATGTATACTATTTCAGAATCAATATCACATTAAAATAATTATATATAGTTATTCTTTACACCATTATACCCATCCAAGTAAGGTGGTGGTGGAAAACAGATTACACCACGGCATGGAGACGGTATTCCGTACGTACGCACGCACGGTGATTTCGTTTTCCGTAGGATGGGAAAACGGTGAAATAGGGTTGTTTCATATTTATAATAACATATCAGTATACTAGTGATACTGATGTTTTTACTTCATAATGAAACAACTAAATAAGAATAAGTAGAATAAGAAATAAAGTTGAAAGAATCGGTAACGGACATTACCTCTTCCTTGAAGCGCCTATTCTTATCCTCCTCTTAGGGCACTAAAGATGGTCTTTGAAGAAGACCAAGACCTCTAGAATGTTTCTAGAGAAGTGGATAAGAGAATTTGGCAGGGGTTGGCCGAGCTTGATGGCCCAAAATGGTGTTAGGAGGAGAGGGAGTAGGTACCCTTTTATAACAGAGGAGAGGGGCACCTTAGGTAAAACATAAAATATTATTTTATTATAAAGTAATATTCAGTTTTTAATAGCTCAAAATTAATTTATTTCAAAGATAAGGAGGATATGGGTCGAAATACCCTCAACCAATAGATTTTAGACATGTTTAGGTTACTATTGTAACCTTATCATTGAGATTTTACTCTAAGTTAAATAATTTAACTTTTAACGTGTCTTCTTGTTTTCTTACACTATAAGGTTAATAAACATACTATAACAAGACAAACGAACCCCAAGTGGTTCATTATTAATATATATATTTTTATCTAAGTCATTTTTCTGAACCATAGATTTTTAGGAATAAAATAACAATTAATAGTATAATATTTGTTTTAAAAACTATTTTATGTCAATTTTGACACTATTTGGTAATTGATTTTTGTGAAAATTATAACAGTTTTATTAGTTCAAAAAAAATTAATTAAATCAATAAAAATATGTCATATTAACATATAAAATTAGTTTAATTCTTAAAAAGTCTAAAATTACATTTATCTGGGTATTTATAAAATCAAATATGTTAATATTTTCTTAATAAGGTAATTAATGCATCATCATTGTGTCATAAATAAATTAACTTATTTAAAGCCTAAAATTTATAAATAAAATACCATTATTTAGGAAATATTTTTAGATTTATAATGAATATTTATAGTCGAATTTATCTTATTTATAACCCTATATTAAAAATGTTTCAGTTATTAAACTTTGATTTTTACTATTTTAACTCTTCTTTAAATAAAATAATATTAAATTTCCAAATCTAATCCAAGTGGAACTAAATGGTAATATGTTTTTCCAAAGGTTGTTTTTGGTCGAATTAAACTTATCCAATTGAATTAGAACATGTGTTAGGGTAATAATAATATCATTTTACCCTTAATTTCCATATTTACTTTTAACCGTGGTAAAAAAAGTTAAAGTTACTATTCACCAAAAATTATTTTTATCTTATTGAACAACATTTTACTTCTTGATATTAACCGTGTCTCTCAGATTTTCTAAATTCCACTCACAGAAGTGGAAAAATTATGTTTTATGTAATTTTTCAAATTTTCCGAGGAGGTGGGTAAAAGACGGTGAAAAGTTCAATAAAATTTTTATATAAAAAAAATTATTATAAAATGACTCCAATGAATTACATTGAACTTATATAGATATTATGTAAAATTTTTGGCCTAAAATAAATTTAAATAAAATAAGTAATTATTTAAATAAAAAGTCGGTTTTTAAATAGTAACCCAGTGTTTTCACTATTCATCAAAAATTTAATGTTTTCAGAAAAATACCAAAATTTCACCCTAGGCTAATTTTGATATTCTGAATCCAAAAATGAAGTCCATTTTGAAAGATAAAATTTACTAAATTTCAAAAAGTTGGTATTACTATTCATAAAGGCTAGTTTTAATAATATTTTAATATCATATCATTGTTTAGTGAAACTCGGTATTGCGTACAATGCAAGCTATCGAGGAAGGTCGTGATTGCGTGTAAAGCAAGCGAAGCTAGTGTTGTGTATAGTGAAAGATTCCTTTGATGATGTATATAACATAAAAACAAAATATTTCTCATAAAAATCCCGTGTGTTACACTTTCAACCCTCATATTGTTCAAAAATCCTTGATCCTTTTTTCTCAAAGCATCTACCACCATATTTGCCTTGCCCAGGTGGTAGTGTATTGTGCAATCATAATCCTTGAGTAGTTCAAGCCATCACCTTTGCCTCATGTTGAGTTCCTTTTGTGAGAAAATATACATCAAACTCTTATGATCAGTATAAATCTCACATTTTTCACCATAGAGATAATGTCTCCATATTTTGAAAGAAAAGATTACAACTGCAAACTCAAGATCATGAGTATGATAGTTTTTATAATGAATTTTTAGCTGTCGTGATGAATAGGAAATAACTCTATCATTTTTCATAAGGACACAACCAATTACATTCTTTGACGCATCACTATAAATATGAAACTCATCGTTCCCTAATGGTCGGAGTCATGATTGGAGAATTGAATAATCTTCCCTTCAGTTCTTCAAAACATTCTTCACACTCTTTTTTCTAAAAAAATTAACCCCTTTACATGTGAGCTTGGTTAATGGGTTAGCCAATCGAGCAATATTCCGGAAAAAACACCGATAATAATGTGATAAACCAATAAAACTACGTACCTCAGTTATACTCATTGGTACTGGGCATTCATGGATTGCCTTGGTCATTGAAGGATCATCAGATATTCCATCCTTAGAGACAATATGGAAAAGAAAAGATATCTCTGGAAGCCATAATTCACACTTTCTAAACATCCTGTATAATTCATTTCTTCAAAGGGTTTTCAGAATGGTGCACAAGTGATTTTCATGATCTTCATAGATTTTGGAGTATACCCGGATATCATCAATAAATACCACTAAAAATTAATCATGATATTCTTTGAAAACTCAGTTCATAATATCCATGAAACTAGAGGGAGAAATAGTCAATCCAAAAGAAATTACTCTAAACTCGTAATGCTCGTACCTGGTTCGAAATGCTGTTTTCGGAATGTATTCTTTCTTCACACATAATTGATGATATCCAGATCGAAGGTCAATCTTTGAAAAATATTTTTCTCCATGAAGTTGGCCAAATAAATCATCAATGCGCGGTAGGGGATACCTGATCTTTATTGTTATAGAATTTATCTCCCTGTAGTCAATACCCAAACTCATAAATCTGTCTTTCTTATTACCAAAAAGGACACGGGATCCCCATGGAGAAACACTATGGAGAATAAATCTCTTATTACTCGATTACTCTTGTGGGTTTTTTAGTTCCACTAATTCCACAGTGTCCATTCTATAAGGGGTCTTCGATAAGGGCCTTGAACCATGAATTAAATCAACAGAAAACTCAATTTATTGTTATATAGTATGTCTAGGTAAATTATCTAGAAACACATCAACATGTTCCTAAACAATTGGTATGTCCTCTATTCGAACATTCTTACCCTCTCCCATAATGTTTTCATTCTCTTCCTCCCCAATAATTGAATTTAGTAGAGCTACTAGGGGTGGATCTAGAAAAGAATCACGTGGTGATGATTTTTCTCTAAAGATAATGTACTCCTTAACATCATAGAAAAGTGTAACCTCCTACTTCTTACAATAGATATTCACATCATGGTTCGAAATGCAATAAATACTGAGGATTATATCAAATTCATTCATTGTTATGATGATGAGATTAGCAGATAAAGAACATTTATATGCACTAATGGGAACCGATTCACCAAACCTCGTTACGATGATACTTCCCTTAGGTTTTTTGACTGAAAACTCCCTTGTTAAGTCAAATTGAAAACACCTAAGTTTCATAGAAAACTGGGAAAATATGAAACAATGCGATGATCCAGAATCAAATAAATCATTTGCTAAACTTGAGGAAACCATTAAATTACCTGCCACCATGTCTTTTGGAGCTTCAACCATAGTAGTAGTGATTGCATAAACATGGCCTTGCTCCCTTGGCCCTTCCTGAGGTATGTTCCCTGGGCACATATGACATTAATTTTCATAATTCCTCTTTTCTCTACAATTGTATCATTCAACGGCCTTTTTCTTCCCCATGTAATCACAAGCATAGTGGCCTTTTTCACCATAGTTAGAATAAACTCTCATTCCATTCCTAAATGTACCGGGGTGTTTCTTCCCACATTTACTGCATGATGGATATTAAACTCTTCCGTTAATCCCCTTATTTATATTTCCAGAGTTTTCAGTACATCTCTTTATATCCTACTTTTCTTTAAAGTCATAATACTTAGAGAATTATTTATCTATTATGATAGCACATGATAAAATATCTTCATACGAAGAGAATAATTTCGAGATTAATTCTCAATGGAGAAATGGTTTTAACCCATCAATGAAGCGATCAATATTACTTCTAGGGTTATGTATATAATCTGCAACATTCCTTGATTTCCTTTTAATTTTAGCCATATATTTTGTGACATTATCATCCTATTTTTTCCTTAGACTCAGAAATTATCTTTCTATATCTGCTCGATGGTCACGAGGAATTTATTTTTCTAAAAAAAATTCATTATACTCCCTCCATTCCATATTTGATACTTTATCATCTACCTTTGTGTTTTGAATAAATGACCACCATTGATCTGCATCTCCCGTTAGGTTATAAACTGCCATGTTAACTTTTTCCCTTTCGCTACTCCCCAAAGCATGAAATATTTTCTCTGAGGAATTTATCCATTGCTAAACTACTAATGGAAATTTACTCTCATTGAATGTTGGTGGTTGTTTACTCATGAATCAGTCTAACATTGATCCTCCGTGTTGTAGATCAGGGTGCTCCATATAGGTAAGGTTATTATTCATAACCTGAGTGAGTTGTCCTAGTGTGGTGATAAGATGATCCGCACCAGTTCCTTCACCATCTCCACTATAATTATTTGGAGTAGGAGGGAAATACCTACATGGATTACATGCATTGATACAGTTTGCATTCCTTATACTAGGCACCATTTCTAAACAATGGCATACACTATATTAGTTTATGAATCACAATACAAAATTCCTAACTTCTAAAACACTTAACATAAATTAAACAGTTTATGGATATAATCCATTTCCATAAAAATGTTTTCCTTGAGTAATTATATACTCATATACACTTTCTAATGGTTTGTAAACAATTGATAATTATCTTAAGCATATCCCCCAAGAGTGTCATAACCAAGAGTGCAATAAGGAATGTTGTCGTGCACTAGTTCTCATGTGTGTCTAGCTCAAAGTGGTGTTTTTAGGTTTTTCCCCTACGTACATTTGTACCAGAGCGACCTCTATCGGCTTATATCTAGATAGGGATTTATTTCTTAAAAAACACAAAAAAAATATCTACAGTACTAAAATTCTAGGAAGTTCTTCTATACTAATCCTCAATGTATATCTTGTGGTATTGTTCCCCAATCAGAGTTTTTCTAAATCTAGCATTCTTGGTTGGTACTAAACTTCCTCTGATACCAAGTGTAATTTCCCGAACCTAGTTACCCAAAGTCGGTGCATTATTACATAACATCGGCATGATCACAAAAGATCAAGTCTCGAAAGACCGACTAGTTTAGTAGCCTTGGAAATACTAGATACATTCATAAGTTTTACATTACATTATAAAATGAAAAACTAAAACAACATAGTCTTCATAGGCCACACTCATATCCCTTAGAAAATCTCTGCTGGTTAGTCATAATATACTTCTTTGCATCTGGAGAATAATAAAACAGAAAAAGGGGTGAGCTGAGATGCTCTGTAAGGATAATAATATAGCAGAAACATTCATAAATAAGCATAAACATTTAAGTTAATGTAAGTATAAAAAAGCCTTTTAAACATGAACATCACCATAATATGGAAAAGATAAAATCAAATAATTCTTTTTACTTATTCACATGGATATTCTACTAGTTGAATAATCACATACAGTATCAATAGCCACATTCATAATGATGGAATGAATAATACCTGACTTCATAACCACATTTTCAAGGCCTTGTGCCAAGAATACAAATAATATTTTTTCAAGGACTTGTACCAAGACACTATTATTTCTCATTAGACCTACCAATGCATCGAGGAGCTATTTTTGGCTCTACCCTTCACTTACTAAGTCCAATGCATTCGTCATATGAAAACGTTTAAACATAACATAAACATTCATATTAAAAATATCATACTAAATTTCCATACTTTATCAATATAACATGAATGGTAGAAAAATAATATATCCACAGTCAAACATATCACAAAACCTTCAATACAATATGGATGCTTTGTATGATAATAAATCAACTTCAAATAAGCTTACAATCCATCAAATGATGATGACATAGATGAAATCAATACTTTTTTTAAAAAATATATCATTATAATTTGGAATCATTTAAAAGCCATATAATTATAAATGAAAGCATTTCTTTTTAAAATATTCTTATAAGCTTGTTTGTGATGCTTCGATGATGTTATAATGGTGTAAAATATCTTCACCCGCTGTAAAAGCTAAAAAAACATTCTTACCTTAATTTTGTCGAAAAGGTCATATGTTACCTTGTTTGGAAACCCACAAAATGAATCCCTTCAAACCATTTATAAAAAGTTAGAAATGGTGAAAATAAATTTAACCCATAGTCTATTAAATAGTCAAAATGTTTTGGAATACATTTTTATGAAACATGGATGTGGACGATAAATATATCCCTGTAGATACTTATGTAAAAAGAACCTTAGATAATAAAGAGATTTTGAAATTGACCCTTATATTGTACATTTCCTTGGTTGAGGGTAGGTAAACCTCCTCTATAATGGTGATGTTTTTTATTAAATTATACAAGAACTATATACAATAATATTATATCATATATGATCTTCTAATGTGGCTTTTTTAATGATATTTTAATAGTATAATCGTTTCATGTGTTAACTGATTCAGTTTCCTTTATATAATTTGTTACGTAAGCTATGTTTTTTATGTGTAGGATGTATTTGATTCATATACATAATGATATTCTATTGATAAAAATTATATTTAATAATATAATGATAATTATTCATTCATTGTTACAATGGGGAATGAATCTCATCACGTGCGTGGAGACGGTAATCCGTATGTATGCACGAGCGACAATATCATTATTTGATATAAAAATCATATATAATTGGATAGTATAAAATATATAATTAATAATTATCATGTTATATTTATTACTGAAATCATTTATACTCATTATTATACCCATCCAAATGATTTAGTGTTTGAATAAAAAACTACACCACGACGTGGAGACGGTAATCCGTACGTACGCACGTATGGTGACTTTGTTATTTATAGGATGGATAAAATAATTAATATGGTGGTACCATTTTTATAATTAAATCATAGTTTATATAATATACTAGTGTTATTATTTTAAAATGTAAACAGTAAGGAAAGAAGAAGTGGAAGAATAAACGAACTTGAAATAGGTGATGAAATATTTACCTCTTCTTCGGGTTCTTCCTTTTGATTTGATCAAAAGGGATTATTAGGATGGATATATGACTAAAGGAAGGCCTCTAGGATTAGAGGAGGATATTTTATATGATATTATTATAGCGGTTGGAAAATAAAAATGGCTTTTAAGGTGTGAATTATAGAGATGGGGAGGTGCCCTTTTATAAGAGAGGTGAGGATCACTTTAGAAAAAGCATGAAATATTATTTTATAATAAAATAAATTTCGGTTTATAATGGCTCCAAAATGAATTATTTAACATATAATCTCGTTATGGGTCACTAACCTCACAACCAATAGTTTTTAGACTGGTTTAGGTCATCATATTAACCTTATATTTTAGATTAAACTCTTAGTTAAATAGTTTGACATTTACCATGTCTCTCTGTATTTTTATATTATATGGTTAATAAAAATTCAATAAACATCTGGGGGAATATAAAGTGGTTAATTAATAACATATATAATATTATTTAATCCCTTTGGCCAAACCGTATATTTTTAGGAATAGAATACATATTAAAAATATAATATTTGTTTTAAAAACTATTTTATGACAATTTTGACACTATTTGGTAAGTTGTTTTGGATAAACTCATAACAACATTATTTATTAAAAAAATAATCATTTATTCAAATTCATCATGTTATATTAGCCTAGAAAATTAATTTAATTCCTTAAAATCCTCAAATTAGATTTATTCGGATATTTATAATATCAATTATTTTAATCGTTCATTAGTATGGTAATTACTCCATCATAATTGTGTCATAAATAAATTTAATTATTTAATATTTGAAAATTATAAATAAAATACCATTATGTAGGAAATATTTTTATATTTCTAATGAATATTTATAGTCGAATTAATATTAGTTATAACCCTATATTAAAAATGGTTTAGTTATTAAATATGATTTTAACTTTTTTAACTCTTCTTTAAATAAAATAATAATAAATGTCCTAATATAATCCATGAGGATCAAAAGGATCATATTTTATTCCTAAGTTTGTTTTTGGTCGAATTACACCAATCCAATAGAATTAGGGCATGTGTTAGGGTATTTATTATATCCTATTTACCCTTAATTAACCTATTTACTTTTAATCGTGGTAAATAAAAGTAAAAAGTTATTATTCACCCAAACTTTTTTTATTCTTATTGAACCACATTTTTCTACTAATATTAACAATGTCTCTCGGATTTTTTTAATTACACTAATAGAAGAATTATAATTATGTTTTCTATGAATTTGGAAATGCTCCTCGGAGGTGGGTAAAAGACGGTAAAAAGTTCAATAAAGTGTTTATATATCTAAACTTATTAATAAATGACTCCAAGGAATTATATTGAACTTATATAGATATAATGAATCTATTTTGATCTAAAATAAATTTAAATAATTTAACTAATTATTTAAATAAAAATTTGGTTTTAACCAATAACACATTGTTTTTTCACTATTAATCAAATATTGAATGTTTTCAGAAAAATACCAAAACTTTACCCTAAGAAAATTTCGATATTCTGAATCCAAAAATGAAGTCCCTTTCGAAAGTTAAAATTTATAAAATATCAATAAGTGGGTATTACTATTCATAACGACTAGTTAGAATGGTCACGGTGTGTTAGAATCTCAAAGTTCTGTACAATAAAAGCTATTGCATTATTCAAAGGGAAACGTACTATGGAAGCTTGGGGTGTTACATATAGTGTACTTACTAACCCCAAGAACATTATTTCACATATTATATCATATAAATAGTGGGATTCAGGGAATAATTTTAGGATCCTTCAATCAATGGATTTTTTATTCAATAATTAACCAAGATGCAAGGGTTTCTCTCCTCAAACTTCTGTCTTTGAGACATGTTTTTGTTTGAGGCACCGACATTAATTTATATGAAGTATACAAAAACATATGAAATATAATATCATGAAACTTTTAATAATTGTTTTATTTTATGTTCAAATTTATTTTATTTCTTCCAAATGGTTTTTTGAATTAATATTCCATAATGTGTTATATCTATAAAATTGATGTTTTAATGTTTTTAAAGTCTTTTAACCAAACACTTATTTCCGAATATTTATGTTATTTTAATAATGTTTCTTATATACATAAATACTATCATAAAGTCATTTTATATGATATTAAAAAATATTTTATAAGTTTATAATTGAAATATTATTAAGGTTTTCCTCAAAACCCATACTTTACTCACATTATAAAAGTTTTAAATGAATGTTTATTTTTTAACATTTATTTTATTTATTTTTTTCGCACCATAATAACAATTATTTGAATTTATTATTAAATTATTTATTTCCATGATTATTTTTAAATAATATACTATTCTCAAAAAAAATTAATTTTTTTTGTGTTTTTCATGGATATGAAAAGTAAAGGGTATTTTCAATGATTTTAAAATAAATTTTTTAAATGTCCTATTTGAGGTATATTAATTTATTTTAACATCAGTTAATGATTACTATAATTCACTAGGAATATAATAACATGATTCCATCTATATTATCTCTTTGGATGGATTATTATGACTTTTCTAAACATAGTGTCTTGAAACCCAGTTCATTTCAATGGGTAAATCTATTTATAATGGAATTAATGTTTTTATTAAATGGTTAGTGATAAAAATGAAAATATTCGTATGTTATATTTATGTTTGGTACTTTAAAATTTATTTCTACAATTAGTATCACGGTATATTTTATATGATGGGCGATCCTGTTATAGCTTATGTGATAGGGGTTCCCGATATAACTCTCTAATGTATTATGTAATGTTTCTTTATTTTAAATGAATAGATGAGGGAGTTAAAAGAGGAGGTTTCTCCTAACGATTTATCTAGGATCCTGTTATTTCTAAAATGAGGTAATATTAGTGATGAAGATATTATTCAAATTTACTATTAAATTTTATCTATTATTTCTCGAAGTTTTTAATGGTTTCTTTGATCAAGATTGATATCAAATGGCTCATGATTATTGATTTTACAGACTCTTGGCTTTAATAAGGCTTTATTTTGAGTCTCATGTTTAATAATTGGAATTTTGATATTTATGAAATTTTTTATGTTGGGTTTAGGAAATTTGATTATTTCATCATACCCTTATGTTCAACATATTCTCACTGATGACATTCAATTGTTAATACTTATATCTACCCTTATTGATCATTATAGATCGTCCATCTTATCTTTTCAATTCCCCTGGAATATAAATAATGATGTGAAATGAAATTTTTCATGAAAGGTTTCATTTATGAATAATTTTATGGCATAAGTTAAAGACCTATATTGAAATAATAAAATCTAGGTACTGTTGAAAAAAGGATCACATGAGGTCATGGTTATTGGTATACAAGATTTTGTCCAAATTTTCTAAAACTCTACATAAAAAGGGACCTTTGGTATATAAGTGATCTAAAAAAAATTATGGTGTTTTATGTTTGTTATGACTACAATTTCTTCATGTTTTATTATCAAATACAAAAACGTATATATTTTATTTTTTATTATCAAATCTAGGATTATAGCTTTATTGTTTTATAGTTATTATCGGGGTAGTGTTTATATAACATTAAAGATTATGAGGTTTTCATGTGAGGTTAACATAATAGTTATAGATATCATTATGGGTTTATATTATTAAGGATTATAAAAATATAAAAGGAATTGAAAATCCTTTTGAGGTTTTATTTGGTGGTATTTTGAGTTGATTGGTGATATTTTAGAAGATTATATATTAATAGGAGATTTATTTGACCCTTTAATTTATCATGAAGAATTATTTTTTAAGAATGATATAACATTTTTTGGGATGAAATCTCAAATGTATGATACTGCCTTTCTGGTTAAAACATTATTTAATTTTGAGTTAATTGATGTTAATTTGGATAAGTGTTACTTATTTAAGTAATGTTCTATGTTGATATTTTTTATTTTTTGAGATTAATTTACTATTCATTTATATTTAGGTTAATTAAATGTAGGTTCTAAATAATAATGTGCTAACAATTTTTGTTCATTTAAATATATGAATAATATAATTTATTCGTTTTATATACATCTTATTTAATTATATGTTTATTATAGTGATTTGTGAATTAAATATTCATCCTCATAATTTAGAGTAAAAGAAGAGAGTATAGTGGAAACTAACTGTACCATGAAACAAAAGGATGAAATTATGTTTATGGATTTGAATAAAATCATGTATATTTCATTTTTTATATATTCTAGATGGTAAAGTAATTTACCAAATCTATGAAAAGGTTCTTGAAATAAAAATATTGTCCTATTACCATCATGTGTGATGAATTGATGGTCTTCCAAATCCCGTATTGATTTTTGTTTTTGTGGTCTTTATCTTTCTCAGGGACACATTCTATTTTATGTTCCATCATTTCTACATAAACATTTTCCTCTATGTTTATCTTGTAATTCCCCACTAATGTTATCCAAATTGGGAACCTACTTATGTGTTAATCTGGATGACCTTGTTATTTACCTTTCCTACTTTTGAAAACGAAGTTTTATTAATCCTTTTTGTGAGGTGGATTTTCAAAAAATGTAATTTATTTTGTTAAAATATTAGATACAGTGCTAAATATAAAAATTAAAGGATTAAATTTTTTTAACTAGGTTATAATTTAATACTCATATATTTTAAAATAATATTATGTTCGACATCATACCATAAGTGAAACACAGAGCTTAAACGAACCATAAAATATTATTATTGTATAATTCAACCATTATAACCTAGTAGTTGAATTTGAATATAGGATTTGGAGTAATATCATTATGAATTATATAAATATATATAATGTTTCTACTGAATATAAATTTATTGATAAATTCATAGGAAATAGAAAATTATTTTTAGTAAAAATTAATTTATGCTTGAAAATTTTGTTTTGTTCAAACATGATTTTTATTTGTTTTTTGAGTTAATTTAATAAATAATTTCTAAACAATTTCTAATTTTACTCCAAACAAAATGAATATATTTTTAAATTGTCATATAAAATTATCTTAGGGTGAAATTTAATGTTTTTTTCAAAATGTCATATTTTTTAGTGAATATTGAAATTTTATATTTTTGAAATCTATCATTTCATTATATTTAAAAGTGTCATTATTCACTAACATTGATATTAAATTAAAACAACTCTTTTTTCAACCTGATTAGAATCATACTAGGTAAAGGAAGATGTTCTGATGGATAGTAACCAATTGTTGGTTATTACGAAAGGGTTTCACGTCATGGGTATGATGTTGTCAGATGGTCTCCAATGAGTTTATCCATGGTGCTAGAAACATCTAAAGGCCCTTGTATCCAAGATTCATAGACCAACTTTTGATAGTCAGGTGCTTGTTGGATGACGATTTGGCTAATAACACTAAACGAATCTATTGGCCGAGAGGATGGAAGGTCGGATCATCACACCATTTTGGGGGGAATTATTTCATACTCCGAGACTCTCCTATAGAATTAATAATTATTCATATGTTCAGGAATACTTTTTTATTTCCAATGAATGTGTCTGTATGTTGGAAGGTTAACCATGTATAAGAATTGTTGGGCAATTACTGAGACAACACTTATTTATGTTGTATGATGAGGCGCTCAATATTTTATCATCATCTAAGGGACGGAAGTTGTTTCATTGTTGGGATCAAACCCATAAGATGGGATTCCTACATATCACCTTGAGAGGAATCAGAATCCATGTAGTTCAGTTCCTCTTAACTTGAAACAACACATTTAAAGGTCATGTAACAAAGACCCATACATGTTGTTTAACATCATGTGGTTAGGAAATCTAGGTGAAATATTCCTAGTCAATTTTTCAAGTGGGACTTATATCAAAGAAGCCTAGGACGCTTAAGATAAGAATGGTCTTTTGGGTGGATATGGCCCTACTAGGGATATGGCCTTGTGAACACTATGATGGTTTTGGTGTTGGGTTTGGAAGACAGGGGGGATTCCTACAAATCCCCGTTATTTGGAAATCAAAGCTCGCATAGTTTGGATTAATTTGGGGATTATACAATTTAGAATACACTTTTGGGGGGCATGATTGGGGTTTAACATTTTAAAAGGATCCGATTTTAACTCAATAATTTAGATAGGTGTCCTACATATCCTTCTTAGTGCTGGAATCATTGATCTCTAAGATTGTTTAGGGACGGTGTGGATGTTGCAGTCATCATTAAACTCTAATCCCTTGTATACCTTTCTTAATTTGAGAAACTAGAAGAAGTTATAGATCAAATAATCCACACACATTCCCTTATCATATAATGGAAAAGGAGGACAATGGGAGAAGATTTTGTGACAGCTAGCCAAAAGAGGGAGTGAGGGGTTTTGAATGTGCCAACTCATACCTGGGTGGAAATCAATGACAGTCACATCTGGTGATCTATCTGTTCATGTCCTGAGCTTAGGAGAAGAGGGGGTAGATTTCTACCTCCCATAGAAAGGCTATGGGATTAACTTTGTGGGATTTCCAATAAATGGGTTCTATGAAATGGAAGGAGAAGTGTTTTTCATCAATGGGGTAGGAAAATTTGATTCCCCTAACTATTCATTATGCATCATTGAATGAAAAAACCAGTGATTACCCTCAATCCCTAGAAAGGGAAGGTACATGGGAGCATCCTAAGGATGGACCCTAGGTTTCCATAGGAATTTATTCTTAATACAATTAGGGGGTAATACCATTGAGATGATTTGTAACAACTGGGTCCTTGTGATAGCACATACACACCGCCTTAATGTGGTCGTCAGGTCCTGGACCACCAGGTACCACCAGTTTCCCGACAGACATGTGGTCCCAACCCTAGGGCCCACCCATCTGCCTGAATGAGTCATCAGACTAATGAATGTCCCCACAAGACAACACATGCCCATATGTGCTTTGTCCGCACTCACACACACCCATGGAAACATCCCATAAGGTCACCCATTTTCATCACTACTCTAGTCCAAGAACGCTTAATTGTGGAGTTATAATCTGGTAGGCTCCCAAAAAGAAAGATTTACCTTGTTGACATGAGTCATATCATTTAGTCATTTTAACTTTTATCATTTGGGAGTGTTACAATCAACCCCCCCATAGAGCACAACATCCTCATTGTGGGTCTTACATCTCAACCCAGGCAGTGTAGTACACTTTAGGATGGGTATCACCTCTGATAAGAAATTTGACAACTGGGTCTCATTGAAATCACAGACACCCCACCTTAATATAGTCCCCATGTCCTTTCCCACTAGGTACCAATAGTTACCCCCACAGACCTGTGGTACCCACCGTGGGGCCCACCCACATGCTTGAATGAGTCATTTGACTAAGAACGGTCCCTAGAGGCCAACACATGTCCTTTCCTGTGTGCTTTTTCCTCACTCACACACACACTGGGAAACTTCCCAGAAGGTCACTCATCATGATCACTACTCTAGTCCAATCACACATAAATGTGGAGTTTTAATTAGGTAGGCTCTTGAAAAGAAAGGTACACCTTGTTGACATGAGTCATATCATTTAGTAATTTAACCCTTTATCATTCAGGGGTGTTACAGTATTACCCACATGTCTCTACATCCCGTCAGTAGGGCACGTTGATATGCCCAAAAGCCTATTCATATATGTCAGGTGGCTTTGGGGGAGGATTTGGCCTAATGCATTTAGACTGGATTGTGAAGGATCCATAGAGGGCGTGATAGGTATGGAAGTAAATGATAAGAACTGAAAAGTGGAATACCTGAAGGAACTTTTTCCACATATGTTTTCTTCATGAACGATGGGGTCCCCTCAGCATACTTTAATACTATGCAGGTATAGTGTTCATCAGCATAATGAAGTGGTACATGGACCCTAGTGTGGTCCACATATTGAAGTGGTACACAGACCTGGGTATGGTCCATGTACTAAAGTGGTACGCATCTTTAGGATACATTCTCATATTATGGTGGCATGCCACACTAGAGTCTATTTGTGTGATGTAAACCTATATGGGTCAAGGTTTCATCCATATAGTGAGGTGCGGTGTGGTACACTAGATTGAAGAAGGGGTATTGGTCATGTAGTTAATTGGAATTTCATCCACAATAGGGGTATTCTTTGTAGTTCATCAATTAGGTTCACGGGTTTCCCATGTTATTATGTTTCCTTATTTTTGTGGTCTATGGTAGGATTTTACCAGGTAAAAACCATCCGGGGTTCTATACATCAGTGATTTTTTTCCTTTTAATTATCCCTTTTATAAAATTCATTCTCTCTGAAAATGTAATCTTTTATTTTATTCTCCATATTTTATTTTTTTGGCACCCTTGGGGTTCTTTTATAGAGTGATAAGGTGTATGTTTCTATGGGTCACATGATATTATTTACATAACCCCATGATGAAATCAGCCAACCCCCAGATAACTCGATCAAAAGTGATTTGAGGGGATGCAATTCCCAGATGCAGAAATCGACGCCTCTATCCTACAAATGCAGTTGTTCATGGTATGTCATCGGTATCACCTTTTCCGTCAACTGAGTTAGTGGGGATGGTGTGCAAGGGTGTACATATCTTTCATTTTTTCCTGAACGATACGGTTCACGGGGCCATGATTTATTGGTGTAATTTTTCGGCCTCCATTCCACCAATGATGTGGTTTGTAGGGGATCAACGTCATTCTTCAATTACTGTGTAGACTACCTAGTTCGCTGGTCAATGCCTAGTGGGCTAGTGTTTCATGGGATTTACACATAGCGTTTGGTTGGAGAGAAACACAATTTGAGTATCATTCCTATAAATCAGTATGAAAACCACTTTGTTCCTTTGGAAAATCTGATTTCTTCAAAATCCTCAAATTTTCCATCGAACATGCATCTTATTTCATCATCAATTTTTTTGAGGTATTTGTCACCCCTTTGTAGTATTTTCATGGCACTAAAAATTCCCCCATTAGAATAAGATCCAATCAGGATGAAGAGGGGGATATTATGATGTAGAAAGCAGTCTTGAACTTAACATGTTTTTGCTAGAAATGTGGAACTAATGGGGGACCATGGCTATATAAAGGGGGACCATGTCATTTTTTATTTACTAATTTTTTTGGCAAAAAATGAATTTCATTTTCCCTCATTTTTCCTAGCTTCATCATACTAACTCTTTCGTAGACTCCTTCGATTATGAACCATGTTTCTCCTTCTATGAACCAAAAACTCTACACGGTCACCTTTGTTTGTCAACCGACCGTTGAACCTACGAACCAAACAATGTAAAATAAAAACATAAGTTTGAATTACTACATAGTAAGACACTATGTGGTTCACTTACTCCGTGGACTAAACCACAATTTGGAGAACTGAACCATAAATTTACAAATCCAATTTTAAATCATCAAATTTTATTAATTTGGACTAGCTTATAGTATTGATCGACACAAGGCTCAAGCATTATGTGAACTGGGATTGATTAGCTAGAAATGCATCATGGACAAACATCTTGCAGGTCGTTCTGTGAACTATCGGTTGAAAGGGAATTCCATCCATGAACCATTTATCGGGTTCAGTGTGTGAATCTATACTATGTGGACATCATTTAGTCCTATTCCAATTTTTTGTGGTTTTCCCAAGAATTTTGATTAAATGAAACTTTTTCATGGTCTATTTTATGAAGAAAGGAAGTGAATCTTCCTCAAACTTCCACTAAAGTTGTTGTTATTATTGATTTTATCATCATGACCCTTTCAGCTACCTATGAAGGGAAAAATATTATGGAAGACTCTTTTGACGATAAATTCCATGCCACCCCACTGTACCAATCCTTAAGGAGTCTACATACTATGACCTAGAGGGAGTATCCAATCTCAGAAAAGCTTCTCATTTATAGATTTGATCTATTTGTTGATACATCTACTTCAGAACAATGTGTGGCCGACCAACCTATAACCTAGAATATCAAGATCCCCATCCTTACGGTCTTGGTATCTTCAAGAGGATAATTCATAAAGAATGATATTTTTTCTCGATTCATATTGAACATTTATACATTGACTCCAAAGGAATGATGGATGATTCTAGATGAAACATCCCATAACTAACATAGAATTGCAGAATGGGCCATATGAAATGTGCAAAAAGTCAAGTCCTCAATTTGGGACCATCTTTGTATAGGTCCATTTAGATTTAATTGGGTATGGTCGTTCTCGGTTCATCAGAGTTATGAACTATTCCGATTTGAATTATATGCCATGGGGTTATATGAGGTTTTCAGGAGATACCAAACCTCTGCTCATCGGACCAACACCTTCATTTTTTATCTTCTAAGAAAATAAATTCTAAATCCCAATACCTTTTATTTACACCATGGTGAGGTCGACATTAGTCTTTGGGATGTTCGGTATATTTCAGGGGTCCCTATTGTAGTGTAAATTCATGAAGATTTAATTACTTATGATTCCACTTGGGACAAGAAGACTAATAATTTGGATAAAATTCTAAATTTCCAAGAAAAAAAACATTCAATGAACATTGAACCCCACACAAAATAAGACATTTCATTCTAAAATTGGATTGATGTCTTTTCCAAGAAAAGTTGTCATGAACTCGATATTTGCAGACCCTTGACATGTCCATGCAAGGAATAAAAATAGTGTGTAGGTACCTACTGTCCTATCTTGGAGGAAATATGGTTCATTAATGAGGATGATAACTCATTTCTGATGTGGACCACTTGATTTAGTTGTGGACTTTTTGGCCATGTTCTTGAGTGTATGGCTTTTACCAGTGCGATACACTAGAGGTGTGTGAGTAACAACATTAATCATGGAGGATCAGTAGAACACTAACAAATTAATCAACCAATACATTTTTTTATTGGCCAAAATCTATAGCTTACTAGGTCTGGTTTGAGAGGGATGTCCACCTCATCGGATGACTAGGTACTTAAAAATTCTCTAGGGTTGGTTAGGTTCCCACATAAGAGTCTGCACAATTATTAATCCCTCACCAATTCCACATTCTATTATTTGACCATACCATCAGAGTACTAGTGGGGTGATATCATCGGACTAGGCCACATAAGATAAGTAGAAAGATAAAACTAAAATGAATGAATGATATTTGATGGATCGAATCAACTATCATAACTATTTCATTTATTTCCCCTATGATTCCCCTACTTTTACTATTTAGAATGATGAATCAAAATACTTTATCTACTGAGGAAACCTCTTTTCTTAGAGATAGTGTATTTTGGCATCCCATATTGTTGGGGGACTTATCTGTGTGGGATACAATCCCTGTATATTTTAAAGATGGATTAAATATGTTTCGTTGTTCTATCCCCATTCCCTCAACAACACTCATTAGAAAAACAACATATGATAGCCCAGTAGTTGTGGTTGATGTTTACCAGGGAGGATACTCAGTGAAAGCTCAATCATCTAGATTTTGATGCTTCCATACCCTTTCTTGAAAGAGGTTATGCTTAGGAATGGGCTTAATCATATCTGTATGGACACCTAGAAGATCTATTTTCCACTGTTATTACCCCTAAGGCATCGAAGTAAAAGGTGGAGGGGAAGAAAAAGGGTGATATTGAGAATTCTTGACTAGGGAAAGTTCATCTGATGCCTCTCGGTCCACCCCCAAGGAAGGTATTATGGCCTTGGGGTGAGACCTCACAAGATACGGAGGATGCCACTGAGGACCGAGAAACCATCCCATCTGAGGACAATTTTTTGTAACATCGCGAGCCTAGTTACCCATTTTCGGTGCATTATTACATAAAATTGGCAAGATAAAAGGAATCATGTCCCGAAAGACCGAACTGTTTAGTATTATTGGAAACAAGATACATACATAAGTTCAACACTACAACTTTAAAAAAATACAACACTTATTTATTACATTAGAAACATCAAATCCTCCAAGATTATGCCTGAAAGTCACTCATAACTAACTTATTCATATCCTAGGAAAATGAAACATAAGAAAAGGGTTAGCTCAAACACTCAGTAAGGTTAATCAATACAATGTAAGATAACATAAACATTAGGCATGGTGAATAATTAAATACACATGCCTTTACAAATAATAAACATGAAAACTTTTTGGATGGAATATGATCTATGTAAATAATACCATAATAAAACATAGTAATGGGTATTTTACTAGTAGAATAACCACATGAACCATCATTATTATTTACATAATGAGGGAATGTATAATGTCAGAAATTCCGAAACATTTGGTCAAGGCCTCTGTCAAGACTTCTAAAAATGATTTAGGCCTCGGCTAAAACCATATATCAAATTGGGAAAGGCCTCATCCAATTCCACATATAATTGTCTCATGAGACCTACCGATGCACCGGGGAGCTATAGCGGGCTCCACCCATCACATACTAAATCCAATACATTCCTCATATGAAAAGGTTGAAACATTACATAAATAATCTTATTAAAACTAGCATATGAAATGTCAATACTTTAACCATAAATCTTTAACGGTATAAAAATAACACATCCACGGTCAAAAAAATCACACAACCTTCAATACAATATGGAATATTTAATCATAATAAATCAACATCAAACAAGTTTAAAATCCATCAAAGGATGTAGACATAGATGAAATGAGAACTATTTGAAAGAAATACCTCTTTCGATTTTGAAACTATTTAAGAGTCACATAATTATAAAAGAAAATATTTATTTTGAAAATATTCTTAAAATCTTTTAAGGGATGCTTTGATGATGTTATAATGGTGGAAAATAGGTGCACCCACTGTATAAGTTAGAAATAACATTCTTACATTATATTTTTCAAAAAGGTCATAAAGTACCCTATTTAAAAAAATGATGGAAATATTCCTTTAAAAACATATAAGGTCACTAATGGTATAAATGACTTTAACCCATAGTCTAGTAAAAATTAAAAATTTCTTGAAATACATTTTTACGAAAACATTTATGCGGATGATAAAGAGGTCCTAGTAGATACTTATATAAAAACAACCTCGGATTATAAAGAGATTGTGAAATTAACCCTTACCTTGTTCTTTTACTTGGTCGAGGGTATGTTAACCTCCTATATAATAGTTAAATAATTTTTATTAAATTATAAAATAACTATATACATAAATATGATATCATATATGATCCTCTAATATTGTATTGTTAATAATATTTCAGTAGTATCATCGTTTCTGGTATTAACTGATTCATTTTCCTTTATATGCTTGGTTACATACGCATTGTTTGTTATGGATAGGATGTATTTGATTCATATGAAGAATTATATTATATTAATAATCCCAATTTTTAGTCCTTAAATGAAAATTATTCTTTAATGGTTACGATGGGGAAATGAATCTCATCGCATTTGTGGAGACTGTAATCTGTACGTACGCACGAGCTACAATATATTTATATTGATGGAGAAATCAAATGTAATTGGATGTTATATAATATATAAAGAATCCTTGAAATTTTATATTTATTATTTAAATTCTTTATACTCATTATTATAGCCATCCAAATATTGAAGTGTTTAACTAACAAACTACACCACGACGTGGAGACGTTAAGCCGTACGTACGCACGTATAGTGACTTTATCATTTATAGGATTGATAGAATAATGAATATGTTTGTAACATATTTATAATGAAATCAAAGTATGTATAAGGTACATGATTCATTATTTTTGAATGGAAACAACAAGGAAAGAGGAAAAGAAAGAAGAAAAGAACTTGAAAGAGGTTATGAAATATTTACCTCTTCTTCGGGTTCTTCATTTTGATTTGATCAAAAGGGCTCCTTAGGTTGTCATTAAGACCAAAGAATGGCCTATATGATGAAGGGATGAATGTTTTGAGGATATTTGGGTAGATTTTGTCAGATCCAAATCGCATAGTATGTGTGATTTTGAGAGAATGGGTAGTGTCCTTTTATAAGAGTGGTGAGGGTCACTTTAGGAAAAGCTTGAAATATTCTTTTATAATAAAATAATTTTCAGTTTATAATGGTTCAAAAATGATTTTTTATAGAACAAGGTGGGTAAGGGTAGAAAACAACTCAACCAATAGATTTTAGACAGGTTTAGGTCCCCATATTAACATTATCTTATGGATTTAACTCTTAGTTAAATAGTTTGACATTTACCATGTCTCTTTGTATTTTTATATTATATGGTTAATAAACTTACAATAAACTACCAAGATAACATCAAGAGGTTAATAATTAATATATATATATATCCTTATCTATTCCTTTTTTCGAACCTTATATTTTTATGAATATTATATCAACTAACAATATAGTATTTGTTTTAAAAACTCAATTATGGCAATTTTGACACTATTTTGTATTTGATTTTTTTGAAAGCCATTAACACTTTATCACATAGAATAAACATTATTTAACCAACCCTAACACGTAATATTGACCTAAAAAAGTAGTATAAATCATCATAAGTCCCAATTTACATTTATTTGGATATTTATAATATCAATTATTTTAATATTTTATTAATAAGGTAATTACTGCATCATCATTGCGTCGTAAATAAATTAAATTATATAATTTCTAAAAATTATAAATAAGATACTATTATGTAGGAAATATTTTTATATTTCTAATGAATATTTATAGTCGAATTTATATTGTGTGTAACCCTTTATTAAAATTGGTTTAGTTATTAAACCTCGAATTTAACTCTTTTAACTCTTCTTTAGATAAAATAACAATAAATGTCCTAATCTAATACAAGTGGACCAAAGGGGTCATATTTTATTCCTAAGGTTGTTTTTGGTCGAATTATACTTATCCAATATAATTATAACATTTTTTAGTGTTATTATGAGATCATTTTTACCCTTAATTACCCTATTTCATTTTTTTCGTGGTAAATAAATGTCAAAAGTTAATATTCACCAAAAATTATTTTCATCTTATTGAACCACATTTTATTTACTGATATAAACCATTATTCTCTAATTTTTTAAATTCAACTCGTAGGAGAGGTAAAATTATGTGTAATGCAAATTTGCAAATGCTCCTAGGAGGTTGGTAAAAGACGGTAAAAAGTTCAATAAAATTTTTCTATATCTAAACTTATTAGAAAATGAAACCAATGAATTACATCAATTATATATAGGTATTATGTATCTATTTTTACCTAAAATAAATTTAAATAAAATAAAAAATTATTTAGATAAAAAATCTATTTTAACCAATAATGTTGTGTTTTTCACTATTCATCCAAAATTGAATGTTTTCAGAAAAATACCAAAACTTCACCCTAAGCTAATTTTGATATTCTGAATTCAAAATATAATACCATTTAAAAAATAATATTTATAAATTTTGAAAACAAGGGTATTTCTATTCATAACTGCTAGTTTGATTAGTTGCGGTGTGTTAGAATCACGAAGTGGCATACAATGAAATCTATTGAAATATTCAAAGGGAAATGTATCGTGGAATCTTGGGTTGTTATAATCTTACCTCCTTCAAATAATTTCATTTCAGAAATTTCTATAATACTACCGCACAAAAATATTCAGGTGGTTCTTCATCATAAGTTCCTCTGGTTCCCATGTTGCCTCTTCCGTCTTCTGATTTCTCTATAGGACATTTACCAGAAGATTCCTCCAGTTTCTCAGCACATGTTCCCTAGTATCAAGAATTTTCACAGGCTCTTCACAGTATGACAGATTAGGTTCCAGTTCAATTTCCTCATATGTGAGTACATTCATTGGGTCATGCATGTATTTTCTCAACAGTGATACGCAGAACTAATCATGAACATTTGACAGAATTGGAGGCATTGACCAACTATAAGTTACAACTCCAATTAATTCTAGAATTTACAACAGTTAGATATACCAGGGACTCAATTTACCATTCATACTGAAACGTATAACACACATACATGGAGATACATTCAAGAAAATGTGGTCTCTTAGTTGAAATTCCAAATCCTTCCTTCGGTTATCAGCATAGATCTTCTGCCTACATTGGGCTGCTTTGATGTGGGTTTGGATAATCTTCACTTTTTCCATTATTTCCTCAAAAACTTTTGAACCTATGAGTTTTCTTCCACCAACATCATCCCAACAAGTTTTTGTGCGACATCTCTTTCTATATAACGCTTCATATGGTGCAATCTGAATACTTGAATGGTAGATATTGTTATAAGAAAATTCTAACATAGATAAATATTGATCCCACAAACCTTGAAAGTCAAGTGATAAAGATCTCAACATGTATTCTAATGTTTGAATAGTCTGTTCTGATTGTCCATCAGTTTGAGGGTGGTAGTCAGTTCTCAAACAAGGTTTAGTATCCCGAGCTTTCTAAATACATTTCTATAATCCTAATGTAAAATGGGGATCACGGTTAGAAACCATCTATAGGGGTACTCAATGAAGTCTTAAAACATCATTCATATATAGCCATGTAAAATTTTCAAGTGTTAAATATTCTCTTATAGAATGAAAATGTGCTAACTTGGTAAGACGATCAACAATGACCCATATTGCATCATTATTTCTTGGAGTCTTTGGTAGTCTCATGACAAAGTCCATCGTAATATCATCCCATTTCTACTCAGGTATGGGAAGAGGTTTCATGACTCCTCCAAGCTGTTTCCTTTCATATTTCACTTGTTGAAAAACCATACATCTTGACACAAAATCATCAATCTACCTCTTCATTTTGTCCCACAAAAAATGTTCCTTCAAATTTCTATACATCTTGGTGCACCCCGAGTAAATAGAGAAATTGTATCTATGAGAATCATCCAACAATTACCTTTTTGGATCAGGTATATCGGGAACACAAAGTCTCTTCCCAAATTTCAAAATTCGATCTTTATATATAAAGTCACTCAATATACCAAAATTTACAACTGTAATATTCATTTGAAACTCCTCATCATCAGTCTGAGAACTCATTATTCTTTTTAGTAAATATGGTTTGGTATCCATTCGAAAAAGTTTTGATGTTTCACCTTTCATGGTTATTCCCATATCCATATTTATTAGATCAATGAAAATAGTATCCCTTTCTACTCTCATCTTGTTCAAAACTCCAAGTTCCTTTCGACTCAAAGCATCTTCCACCTTATTTTCCTTCCCTGGGTGGTAGTGTATAGTGTAATCATAATCGTTGAGTATTTAAAGCCACCTTCTTTTCCTCATGTTGAGTTATTTTTATGTGAAAATATACATTAAACTCTTGTGATCAGTATAAATCTAACATTTTTCTCCATAGAGATAGTTTCACCCTATTTTCAGAACAAAGATTACAACTACTAACTCAAGATCATTAGAAGGATAGTTCATCTCATTATTATTAGCTATCGTGATGCATAGGCAAAAACTCTATAATTATGCATAATGACACAATCAATTACTTTCTTTGAAGCATCACTATAAATAAGAAACCCATCATTCCCCGATGGTAGAGTCAAGATAAAATAATTAAATAATCATCTCTTCAGTTCTTCAAAACATTCTTCACACTCTATTGTCTAAAAAAATTTAACCCTTTTATGTGTGATCTTGGTTAATGTGTTAGAAAACTGGGAAAATTTCTGGATGAAATGTAAATAATAACCCGTTAAACCTATAAAACCATATACCTGAGTTATACCCATCGGTTCTGGCCATTCATGGATTGCCTTGGTCTTTGAATAATCAACAGAGATTCCCTCCTTAGAGATAATATGGTCAAGAAAAGAAATCTCCTGAGGACAGAAATCACACTTGCTAAACTTCCCATATAATTTATTTCTTTTAAGAGTCTTTAGAATGATGTAGAAGTGATTTTAATGATCATGGTAGATTTTAAAGTATACCAAGATACCATCCATATATACCACTACAAAGTCATCATGAAATTTCTTGAAAAATCTATTCATTAGATCCATGAATATATAGGGTAAATTAGTCAATCCAAAAGGCATTACTATAAACTCATAATTCCCGTACCTGGTTCAAAAGGATGTTTTCTTAATGTATTCCTTCTTCACAAACAACTGATGTTATCCAGATCGTAGGTCAATCTTTGAAAAATAGTGCACTCCATGACGTTGGTCGAATAAATCATCAATGTGAGGTAGGGGATACATTTTTTTTATTGTTATACCATGGATCTCTCTATAGTCAATGCACAACCTCATTGAAATGTCCTTCTTAACAAAAAGGACATGGGCTCCCCATGGAGAAATAATAGGGCGAATAAATATTTTATTACTCAATTCCTCTAGTTGATTCATTAGTTCCACTAATTCCATAGTGGCCATTTTATAAGGGGTCATCGATTTGGGCCTTGAACAATGAATTAAATAAATGGAAAACTCAATTTCTTGTTCAAGAGGATGTCCAGTTAAATTATCTAGAAACACATCAACATATTCTTGTACAATAGGTGTGTTTTCTATTCGAATATTCATTTCCTCACCCATAATTATTTCATTCTCATCATCCCCAATAATTGAATTTAGTAGATCTAATGGGGGTGGATATGGATAAGAAATAGATGATGATGTTTCTTATCTAAAGATAATTATAATGACCAATACTTTATATACATTGTTATTACTTCAAAATTGAAGTACACTTATTACAACATATAACAAAACCATGGTATTAATATATAGGTATAGTGTATTTAGAAACTGGGAAACATAAACAACTGGTTCATAAAGCATCTACATCGTCTCCTGTTTATTTCATCATATCTAGAGTCCCTTTTGGAATATCCTACTTAATAACCTTCTTCTTGACCTGGAGAAAGAAAACATACAAAAGGTTGTGCTCAAATGCTCAATAAGGGTAAACAAAGGAAATATCATATTCATAAGAACATAGCATTTTTAAAATCTTTTATCTACAAAAGAGATCATAATATCATAACATGGGATAAATCATAATAGTGAAATGTAATCCCAATAATCCTAACATAATAAATGAAACTTTTTTTCATACACACATAATCATAGAGAATCATTTCATAGTAGTTGAGACTCATTGCCAAGACTATCTTAGTGGACAAAGTCCATTTCTGAACCGAGTTCACTCCTCGATTCAGTCCTGTTTCACTGAACTGGATTAACCTTCCGTTCCATCCATGTCTATATAATGAGATATAAATCATTACCCAATGAATTGGAGGAATATATAGGTCCCACCCATCTCAAAATGATACCCTTCTTATGTGTTCCACAAGATCATAAATCATACATCTTAGCATAACCCATGTAATAATAATGGGATTCTTAAACATCATTCCATCATAACATAATACATATAAGATAAAAAGGAAATAACAAAAATAATTCCATCATAACATAATCAAATAAATGTAAAAATAGGGATAGAAAAAGAACCATGTATTATCTTAGATGGTAATTAATTTGGATAAAACACTTGAACATCATTCTTGAGGAAAATATCCTTTCTATTTCAAAAACATTTTTCCTTTATTAACATGTCATACAATTTTAAACTAAAAAAAGTTGATTAAAAATAAAATTGAAAACTTTTAAAGGATTATTCATGTAAATAATGTTCGAAAAATCCATTCATGTCGTATAAGTTAGATAAAAACATTCTTCTCGTACTTTGGTCGGAAAAGTCAAAAAAATACCTCATACTAAAAACGGTAAAAGATACCTTTAATATCGTTTACTAAAAACATAAAAATGGGTAAAATTGGATTTAAACAATTGTAGTAGTATATAAATAATATTAAATGTTGAAAAAAATGGATTTGGATGATAAATATGCCCCCATAATTACCGAAGTATAAATAATCTCGGATAAAAATTGAGATTGCGAGAGTTTCCCTTTCCTTAGGTTTGATTTGCTTCATATGTGTCCGGAACTCCTGTATAATGATTTAAATAATGTTATTGACTTATTCCATAATCTTAATCATTTATATTACATCATATATGGTAATATTGTTAGCTTCATATTAGTAATATTTCATTGCGACTTATTATTTGGGTGTTTATTGTTTTTTGTTCTTATGCGTGTTTTGTCGAATAAATTATTATTATTCTTTTTAGGTTATAGATACCTCATTTACAGAATGTTATTAGTGTAATATATATCATATTTATTCATTAAAGTAATTTACATAATCATTATGCATTGAAGATCATGTAGAACGAGTCACATCACATAGTGGAGATGGTAAGCCATACGTACGCACGAGTGATGATATCGTTCCCATGATCGTGGAATTGTATTTAAGTGTATTTATAATATTTCATAATCAAAATCACTTTAAAATATGCATATATAGTTATTCTTTACACCATTATACCCATCCATGTAAGGTGGTTGTGGAAAACAGATTACACCATGGCGTGGAGACGGTATTCCGTACGTACGCACGCGCAGAGATTTTGCTTTCCGTAGGATGGATAGAAGGTGAAATAGGGTTATTTCATATTTATAATAACATATCATTATATTATTGATACTGATGTTATTACTTTATAATGAAACAACTAAATAATAATAAGTAGAAGATGAAATAAAGTTGAAAGAATCGGTAACGGACATTACCTCTTCTTTGAAGCGCCTCTTCTTAACCTCCTCTTAGGGAACTAAAGATGGTATCTGAAGAAAACCATGACCTCTAGGATGTTTCAAGTGAAGTTGAGAAGGTAAATTGTCAGGGGTTGGCTGAGCTTGAAGGCACAAAGTGGTGTGAGGAAGAGAGGGAGGAGGTGCCTTTTTATAAGGGAGGAGAGGGGCACCTTAGGAAAAACTTAAAATATTATTTTATTATAAATTCATATTCGGTTTTAAATAGCTCCAAATTGATTTATTTAGAACCAAAGATTGGGATGGGTCGAAATACTATAAACAAAAAGATTTTAGACATGTTTATATTACTATTTTAACCTTATCCTTTAGATTTAACTCTAAGTTAAATAATTTAACTTTTACTGTTTCTTCTTGTTATCTAACATTATATGGTTAATAAACATACTATAACAAGAAAAAAGAACCCCATGTAGTTAATTATTAATATATATAACCTTATATAAGTCGTTTGGCCGAATATTAGATTTTTAGGAATAACATAACAATTAATAATATAATATTTGTTTTAAAAACTATTTTATGTCAATTTTGACACTATTTGGTAATTGATTTTTTTGAAAATTATAACAAAATGATTAGTTCGGAAAAAGTTAATTAAATCAATAATAATATGTCATATTAACCTATAAAATTATTTTAATTCTTAAAAAGTCTCAAATTTCATTTATTTGGGTATTTATAATATCAATTATGTTAATATTTCCTTAATAAGGTAATTACTACATCATCATTGTGTCATGAATAAATTAAATTATTTAATGTCTAAAAATTATAAATAAAATAACATTATGTAGGAAATATTTTTATCTTTCTAGTGAATATTTATAGTCTAATTTATTTTATGTATAACCTTATATTAAAAATGTTTTTATTTATTACACTTTGATTTTAACTATTTTAACACTTCTTTAAATTAAATAATATTAAATATACAAATCTAATCCAGGTGGACCTAAAGGGTCATATTTTATTCATAAGGTTGTTTTTCGTCGAATTACACTTATCCAATAGAATTTGGACATGTGTTAGGGTAATAATAATTCCATTTTTACCCTTAATTACCCTATTTACTTTTAACCGTGGTAAATAAAAGTAAAAAGATGTTATTCACCAAAAACTGTTTTTATCTTATTGAACCAAATTTTACTCCTTGAGATTAACATTGTCTCTAGAACTTTATAAATTCCACTCACATAAGTGGTAAAATTATGCTTTATGTAAATTTGCAAATTCTCCTAGGAGGTGGGTAAAAGACGATTAAAAGTTCAATAAACTTTTTATATATCTAAAATTATTATAAAATGACTCCAATGAATTACATTTAAATCATATAGGTATTATGTATCAATTTTGACCAAAAATAAATTTAAATAAAATAAATATTTATTTAAATAAAAAGTCGGTTTTTAAATAGTAACCCAGTGTTTTCACTATTCATTAAAAATTGAATGTTTTCAAAAAAATACCAAAATTTCATCCTAGGCTAATTTCAATATTCAGAATCCAAAAATGAAGTACATTTTGAATGATAAAATTTATAAAATTTCAAATAGTGGGTAGTACTATTCATAACTGCTAGTTTTAATAATATTTTAATAGCATATCGCTATTTTAGTGAAACTCGGTATTGCGTACAATGCAAGCTATTGAGGAAGGTCGCGATTGCGTGTAATGAAATCCAAGATAGTGTTGTGTGTAGTGAAAGATTCATTTGATGATGTATATAACATAAAAACAAAATATTTCTCATAAAAATCCCGGGTGATACATTCTACCCCCCTTAAAATAAATTTCACCCTCGAAATTCATCACTTTGTAACAAAAAGATGAGGATAACTCTCCCTCATCATATCCTCAAGATCCCATGTAGCTTCTTCTAATTGGTGGTTCCTCAATAAAACTTTCACCAAGTGAGTGGTCATGTTCCGTAGATCTTTTTCTCTACGAGCCAGAATCACTATCTACTATTTTTCATAAGAAAGATCTTGATCCAGCGGTACAACTTCTGAGTATAGTACATGTGAAGGATCAGGAATGTACTTTATTATGAGAGATACATGGAACACATCATCAACTTGAGAGAGATTTGGTGGAAGCACCAATTGGTAAGCTACCTTCCCAATACGATCCAGTATTTCAAAAGGACCAATATACTTAGGGCTCAGCTTTCCCTTCTTTCCAAATCTCATTACTCTCTTCCAAGGAGATATTTGTAAGAACACATTATCACCCACTTCAAACTCTAGGTATTTTCTTCAGTTGTTAGAATAACTTTTTTGTCGACTCTGAGCTGCACTTATGTGTTTTTGGATAGATCGGACCATTTCTACCATCTCATCAAAAAGATCAGGTCCTAATGGCTTTCTTTCCCCAACCTCATCCCAGCATGCTGGAGTCTTGCATTTCATTCTATAGAGAGTTTCATAAGGAGCCATCTGAATACTGGAGTGAAAGATATTATTATAAGAAAATTCCACCAAATGTAGTTGTTGATCCCAACCACCTTTGAAATACATAGATCAAGCTCTCAACATGTCTTCCTAGAGATTGAATTATTCTCTTAGACTGACCGTCTGTCTAAGGATGATAAGCAGTTCTGAAACTCAACTCTGTATCTAGAGTATTCTGAATACTTCACCAAAACATTGAGGTAAACCTCGGATCCTGATCAGATATAATTGAATGTGGTACTCCCTTCAATCTTACCACTTCCTTTACACATATCCTAGAAAGCTGATCAAGAGAGAAATCCTCTCTAATAGCAATGAAGTGTGACGACTTTGTAAGACGATCAACTATGACCCAGATAGCATTATTGACTTTGGATGTTTTAGGAAGTCTGGTGACAAAGTCCATTGTGATGTTTTCCCATTTCTATTCGGGTATGGGTAATGGTTGTAACATCCCCTTAGACTTCTGTCTCTCAGCTTTAACTTGCTAACAAACCAAGCATCGAGAGACATATTCAGCAACATCTCTTTTCATGCCATCCCACCAGAAGTACTCTTTCAGGTCCCTATACATCTTCGTGCTTCCAGGATGAATAGAGAATGAAGAACTATGAGCCTCGTCTAGCATCTCCTTCATTAATTCTCAAATGGGAGGAACAAATACCCGATTCCTAAACCTTATTATCCCATCACAACCAAGGTTTAATTTAGGGACATTTCTCACCTTATTTTGTAACTCTACATCTTGTTTTTGTGCCTCTTTAAACTCCACATGTATATATGGTTGAACAGTCACTTGAGAAAGATAATATTTTTCCCATTCCATTATAATTCCAAGATCCATACTTTGTAAATCCATAAATATTGGATCTTTTGTGATCCTCATCATGGATAAGCTAGCATGGTCTTGTTTACTTAATGCATCTGCCACCTTTTTTACTTTCCCACGGTGATAATGAATTGAGCAGTCCTAGTCCTTAATCAGATCCAACCATCTTCTTTGGCACATATTCAGCTCCTTTTGTGTGAAAATATACTTCAAACTTTTATGATCATTATAAATATCACACCTTTCACCATAAAATAATGCCTCCAAATCTTTAATGCAATGATTACCACAGCTAACTCCAAATCATGAGTTGGGTAATTTGGCTCATGGATTTTCAACTTTCGTGAGGCATAAGCTATCACCATATCATTTTGCATGAGAACATACCCCAATCCATTCTTGGATGCATCACTATAGATCACAAACTTTTCTCCACTACAAGGTAGTGTGAGCACAGGTGCACTGGATAACCATCTTTTTAATTCCTTGAAATTATCTTCACACTCCTCTGTCCAAATGAACTTAACTCTTTTTCGAGTCAACCTGGGGAGTGGATTAGATAATTGTGAAAAATCATTCAAAAAACGTCAATAATATCCAAATAAACAAAGAAATATTCGGATCTCAGTTACTATTGTTGGTCTCGACCATCTTTTGATAACCTCTGTTTTTGCTGGATCCACAGATACCCCCTATTTTGTGATTTTGTGACCCAAAAATGTGACTTTTTAAGCCAAAATTCACACTTGGTAAATTTGGCATAATGCTTCTCCTTTATCAGGGTCTTCAATACAATTCTCAAGTGATATTCATGTTATTCCATGCTCTTTGAATAGACAAGAATATCGTCTATAAAGACTACCACAAACTAATCGAGATAGTCTTTAAATACTCCATTCATTAGATTGATGAAGATAGTAGTGGAATTAGTGAGACCAAATGGCATCACTATAAATTCATGGTGAGCATACCTTGTATAGAATGGTGTCTTTGGTATATCCTCCCATTTGACCCTTAATTGGTTATACCCTGAACAGAGATCAATCTTGGAAAAGTATTGAGCTCTGCGTAGTTAGTCAAATAAGTCATCAATGGGCAGGAGAGGATATTTGTTCTTGATAGTGATCTTGTTATGTTCTCGATAATCAATGCAGAATCTCATTGATCCATCTTTATTCTTAATAAACAAAACAGGTGCTCCCCAAGGTGATGCACTAGGGCATATGAATCTTTTATCAAGATCCTCTTGGAGTTTCTTCTTCAATTCTTACTACTCAATTGGGGCCATTCTGTAAGGTGTCTTTGAAATAGGTAATGCACCTGGTACGAGTTCTATTGAAAACTCAACTTCACAATTTGGTGGAAGACTGGGAAATTCATCCAGAAAGACATCATAAAATTCCCATACAATGGGAATATTCTTAATCGTGAGTTTCTCTCCAACCATTTGAGATAAATAACCTTCATTTAGTGGAATCAAGACCCATAGGATGGATGAAATTTCCAACGTATGGTTATGTTCATCCTTGCATCGATAGACGATCATAGATTGATTTGGAATATGAAATGTGACTTCCCTTATTTGGAAATTGATATGAGATCTATATAAAGAAATCCAATCCATTCCAATATTCACATCAATTTTCACTATAGGAAGGATCACAAGATTTTTAGGAAGCACAATCGCACAAAATTCAATAGGAGAAGAATTGTAAACTTTTAATGCGACTGTTGTGCCATTAGGGGTTGTCACAACTAACTCAATATCTTTTTTTAAGGGCAAAGCCCAGGATTATTATTAAGAGAAAAAAAGTTCAAAGAATTACAAAAAGGGGAATGTAAACAGACAAACTTATCTCTCTTTATCATGGACGCCAAGTTTTTTCCTCAGCTTTTCCCCTATGATACGTTCTTTTTCTCTCATCTCGTTCCAAAGTTGGATGTTAATACGACCTCTTGTCCTGCCTCTGCCTCTTCCTCCATTATAAGCTTCTTGAATCTCATTGGCTTGTTGAAGAAGCGATTCTACATTTTCATCAGAACTGACCTCTTGAGCCTCTTCCTTCCTCTTCATTTGGTCTTTCTTTTCTTTTTTCTTTTGACTTCGGGTTTTAGCATGTTGCCATTCATCTTCCATTCCTTTCTTCTTCTAATATTCATTACTTGAAACTTCCTTCACACAAACAGTTTCCTGTAAAAAAGGAACTCTTGCCTACTTACTCACATCAGGGTTTTTCCTCAAAGTTTCTGGAGTTCCAGCCATGATAGGTGCCACTAGATGAGTGTCCATAGAAGGAAGAACATTCTGTCCAGCCTCCCCATGGAGAGAATCAGAAGCAGCAGTGCAGTTCTTTGTGAAAACATTCAAAACAGGGGTAGCCACCAAAGAGGGTCTATTCTGTACTATGTCCAGAACAGTCACCTTGGGAGACTGATCTGTCCTTTCCACAGGGGCATGGTTAACAGCAGATGGAATGTTCGAATAATCCAATGCACTTTTAGCAACAACGTCAGTAAAAGATGAACCAGGTAAAGGAGATGCATGGACTTTTTCAGCCAAAATGGGCTGTTCTGAGATTCTTAAAACAGGATCAACACTCCTTTAGAAGCAGGTTCAGAAACAGGAGTATACATTATATCAGGATTGATTTTTTGTGGCTGTTCTACATTTCCAGAACAGGGAGGTTGCAAATCTGTGAGCACAGATTGCCCTTCTTCTACCATGGCAGCCCAGGATTTATTGGGAGGTAACATTGTGGAACATCCTTGAATATTCAGATCAGAAGAATCAGCCATTTTCTGATTATGAATCATGTCATTCAGTTTGGGGCATGATTTAAAATCATGCCCCCTCATAGAACAGTTTGAACAATAGAGATTCCTCCTACTGCTAGAGGAATCATTCCCTAATACTTTGCAATCAAAACAGAATCTAGGTAAGCTTTCATACTCAATTCTCAAACTAATTTCTTCCTCATCAGTAGATAAACAAATTTTTTCAATTAAAGTAGATGAAAGATCCACCTCAACTAGACATCTGGCAAAATTCCCATATCTGGCCAATTCAGTTTCTTTATCCATTCTAATGGGCACCCCTATAGCTAGCGAAATGTCGTAAAGAATCCTAGGGTGCCATAGGATCCAGTTTAAACCAAAGATTCTAATCCAGACTTGAACCAAAGAGCTACCCATATTCAAAGGGTTAAATGATTTTTCCCACTCACGGATGTGCAAAGCCCCAGGCTTGAATGAAATGGAGCCAAACCCCCAGGCTCTCAGTTTATGATCCTCAGAAGGAAATAGAAAATGATAGAAACCCTTACCGAGTGAGACATAGTTCCAGGTATCAAATCCCCAGATATCAACTAAACGTGACTTGAGATATTCTAACCTCCAGGGTTGTGAGCCCTTCGGCAAGATCAGCCTGGCTATGATAGAATGATCTCCCAATTTCAATCTCTCAGCCACCGCATCAGTATCATCTTTGACGTGCGCAACCGAACCTTTCTTCGTAATCCCCGAATGAGAAACCCTGAAATTAAAAAAGGAAGGACTAGCATGACCAACCTCAAACGATTGTCGCATGCAAGGATCTTTCTCTAGTTCTTTAACCACTTCCGCAAATGAGATTCTCTTTGAAGTCCCCTCGGTCGCAAAATTCAGTTGTGGAGAATTAAAAACGTTTTTAAGGACCCGCTCCTGTCCTACAAGTTCAGCCTCCCAAGCTGGGTCAAATCATGCCATAACTGAAGATCCACAACTAACTCAATATCTAACTGGTGAGGTAATATGGAAATACCCTTAGAAAATTATACAGAAATAAAAGAGTGGGTGGATCCATAATTAAATAAAACATTTTCTACTTTAGAGTGGATGGTAAGTGTACCTTTCACCACTTTGCAATCATACTCCACATCGCTAATAGAAATTACATGTGACATTCCTTTGTCTTTATCCTTAATAGTTTATTGACGTCGATTATCATCAACAACCCGAGGATTAGGGCATTGATTAGAATATTGCCCCATTTCCTTGCAGTTGTAACATTGAAGTGTATGAGATGCACTCTGTGTAGCCTTTTCTTTGTTCACATAAAGAGACATATTCTTCCCATCATTGCAGCATTCAAATTACCGATGGCCTTCTTTTCAACATTTTAAACATTTACTTGTCCCTTTAAGACAACTCCCTCCATGCTTCTTTACACACTTTGAGAAGAAGGGAAAACTCATCTTCTTTTCAGTGTTCTCTTTAGATTTTCCTTTGAATACCATTTTCCTTTTATTTTCAAACACATATGACTAATGGGTTAATCTAATCACCATCTCAACCTTGAGATCACATCGAACAATTTTCTCATAGCTATTGAAGTCCCTTATGGCTAACGCCCTTCGAAGACATGGTTTTAAGCCACTAAAGAATCGATTGATCTTACTCTCAGGGTGGATAATAATCCCAGAAGCTTACCTTGCACGTCTTGTAAAATTTTGTTCATAAGTACTAACTGATTCATCATCCTTTTCCTTTAGTTCAAGAAACTCCTTCTCCATCTTTGTCCGAAGAATACGAGGGGAGTACTTATTGAAAAAAAAGTTCTTGAACTCGTCTCATTCCTTGGACTCAATTTCATCCCTTCGCCTTGTATTCATGATAATATTCCACCATTGATCAACTTCAACTTCCAAATGATATACTGCTAAGATGACTATATCATGTTCAGAACATTGAAGAACTGAAAATATCTTTTCAGTGGTACTGATCTATTGTTCAACCACTAATAGATCAGTAGACCCACTGAATGAGGGTGGACGCTACATCATGAAGGATTCAACAGAATGTTGCTCTTTCCTTTGCTCGTTTGGAAGTCCTGCATGATTCATAGATTGAGAATGTAGTGTAAGCATGGCTACAAGATTTTTCATTCCAACTCCCATAATGTTTATTTGCTCAGGGGGACAATCATTGCATTGCCTATCGCATTCCGCATTAACACTGTTCCTTCGGGTTCCATCCATTGACTAAAACCAAGAATAATAGTGTGAGAAACACTAATTATAATAGGAAAACCACATAATCAAGAATAAAAGTTCACACTTATGGTCTTATCATAGGTTATTCATGGCCATTTCTAAAACACTAAGATCGTGTTCTATGCTTAGACATATCCTTAGGGTTCTTACTAAGGCTTTCACATCCTAGTTTCTAAAGGTTTACTATGCCTTTCCTCTTATACCAAATATAAAGAACCATACATTACATACATTGTTATTACTTAAAAATTGAAGCACACTTATTACAGCATATAACAAAACCATGGTAGGACCGTATTTGTATACTGTCTTTAAAAACTGGGAAACATAAACAACTGGTTCATAAAGCATCTACATTGTCTCCCGTTTATTTCATCATATATAGAGTCCCTTTTTGGAATATCCTACTTAATAACCTTCTTCCTGACCTGGGGAAAGAAAACATAAAAAAGGGTGATCTGAAATGCTCAGTAAGGGTAAACAATGGAAATATCATATTCATAAGAACATAGCATTTTGAAAATCCTAACCTGCAAAAGAGATCATAATATCATAACATGGGATAAATCATAGTAGTGAAATGTAATCCCAATAATCCTAACATAAAACATGAATATTTGTGGAATACACACATAATCATAGAGAATCATTTCTTAGTAGTCAAGACTCATTGCCAAGACTATCATAGCGGACAAAGTCCATTTCTGAACCGAGTTCACTCCTCGTTTCAGTCCAGTTTCACTGAACTGGATTAACTTGTCAATTCATCCATGTCTATCTCATGAGATATAAATCATTACCCAATGCATTGGAGGGAGATATAGGTACCATACATCTCATAATGATACCATTCTTATGTGTTCCACAAGATCATAAATCATACATCTTAGCATAACCCATATAATAAAAAATGGGATTCTTAAACATCATTACATCATAACATAATCCATATAACATAAAAAGGACATCATAAAAATAATTCCATCATAAAATAATAAAATCAATGTAAAAATAGGGATAGAAACAGAACCCTATATTATCATAGATGGAAAATAATTTTGATAAAGCACTTGAACTTCATTCTTGAGGAAAATATCCTTTCTATTTCAAAAACATTTTTCCTTTATTAACATGTCATACAATTTTAAACTAAATGATGTTGATTAAAAATAATCTTGAAAATTTGTAAAGGAAGTTTCATGGAAATAATGTTCAAAAGATCCATTCATGTCGTATAAGTTAAGGAAATACATTCTTCTCGTACTTTGGCCAGAATAGTCAAAAAAAAAATACCTCATACTAAAAACAACAAATGATTCCTTTCATATCTTTTACTAAAAACATACTAATGGTTAAAATTGGATTTAAAAAATTTTAGGAGGATGTAAATAATATTACATATTGACAAAACATGCATGTGGATGATAAATATGCCCCAATAATTACCGAAGTATAAATAATCTCGGATAAAAATTGAGATTTCGAGATTTTCTCTTACCTTAGGTTTGATTTGCTTCATATGTGTTCAAAAATCATGTATAATGATTTAAATAATGTTATTTAATTATTCTATAATCTTAATCATGGATATGATATCATATATGGTCATATTCTTAGCTTCGTATTAGTAATATTTCATTGCTACTTGTTATTCGGGTGTTTATTGCTTTTTGTTCTTATGCGTGTTTTGTCGAATAAATTATTATTATTCTTTTTAGGTTATAGATACCCAATTTACATAATGGTATTAGTGTAATATATATAATATTTATTCATTAATTTAATTTACATAATCATTATGCATTGAAGATCATGTAGAACAAGTCGCATCACATCGTGGAGACGGTAGGCCGAACGTATGCACGAGCGATGATATCGTTCCCATGATCGTGGAATTGTATTTAAGTGTATGTATAATATTTAAGATTCAATATCAATTTAAAACAATCATATATAGTTATTCTTTACACCATTATACCCATCCATGTAAGGTGGTGGTGGAAAACAGATTACACAACGACGTGGAGACGGTATTCCGTACGTACGCCCGCGTAGTGATTTTGTTTTCTGTAGGATGGATAGAAGGTGAAATAGGGTTGTTTCATATATATAATTAAATATAAGTATATTAGTGATACTTATGTTATTACTTTATAATGAAACAACTAAATAATAAGTAGTAGAAGAAGAAATAAAGTTGAAAGAATCGGTAATGGACATTACCTCTTCTTTGAAGCGCCCCTTCCTAACCTCCTCTTAGGAAACAATAGATGGTCTTTGAAGAAGACCAGGACCTCTAATATGTTTCTAGGGAAGTTTAGAAGAGAAATTTTTAGGGTTTGGCCGAGTATTAAGGCTCAAAGTGGTGTGAAGAAGATAGGGAGGTGGTGCCCTTTTATAAGGGAGGAGAGGGGCCCCTTCGGATGAACTAAAAATATTATATTATTATAAAGTCATATTTGGTTCTTAATAGCACAAAATTGATTTATTTCTAACCTAAGTTGGGGATGGGTCGAAATCCTCTCAACCAATAGATTTTAGAAAAGTTTAGGTTACTATTTTAACCATATCATTTAGATTTAACTCTAAGATAAATAATTTATCTTTTACCGTGTCTTCTTGTTATCTTACATTATATGGTTAATAAACTTACTATAACAAGAAAAACGAACCCCAAGATGTTCTTTATTAATATATATAACTTTATCTATTTCATTTGGACGATACTTAGATTTTTAGGAATAAAATTACAATTAATAATATAATATTTGTTTTAAAAACTATTTTATGTCAATCTTGACACTATTTGGTAATTGATTTTTTTGAAACTAATAACAGCGTGATTAGTTCGAAAAAAGTTAATTAAATCAATAATAATATGTCATATTAACCTATAAAATTATTGTAATTCTTAAAAAGTCTCAAATTACATTTATTTTGGTATTTATAATATCAATTATGTTAATATTTCCTTAATAAGGTAATTACTGCATCATCATTGTGTCATAAATAAATTAAAATATTTAAAGTCTAAAAATTATAAATAAAATACTATTATGTATTATATCTTTTTATATTTCTAATTAATATTCATAGTCGAATTTTTCTTATGTATTACCCTATATTTAAAATGTATTTAGTTATTAAACTTTGATTTTATCTATTTTAACACTTATTTAAATAAAATAATATTAAATGTCCTAATCTAATCCATGTGAACCTAAAGGGTAATATTTTATTCCTATGGTTGTTTTTGGTTGAATTAAATTTATCCAATAGAATTAGGACATGTGTTAGGGTAATAATAATACCATTTTTACCCTTAATTACCCTATTTACTTTTAACTGTGGTAAATAAAAGTAAAAAGTTACTTTTCATCAAAAATTATTTTTATCTTATTTAACCACATTTTACTCCTTGATATTAACCTTGTCTCTCGGATTTTTGAAATTTCACTCACAGAAGTGGTAAAATTACGTTTTATGTAAATATACAAATTCTCCTAGGAGGTAGGTAAAAGACGGTGAAAAGTTCAATAAAATTTTTATATATCTAAAATTATTATAAAATGACTCCAATGAATGACATTGAACTTATATAAGAATTATGTATCAATTTTGACCGAAAATAAATTTAAATCAAATAAATAATTATTTAAATAAAAACTTGGTTTTTAAATAGTAACCTAGTGTTTTCACTATTCATCAAAAATTGAATGATTTCAAAAAAAATACCAAAATTTCACCCTAAGATAATATTGATATTCCAAATCCAAATATGAAGTCCATTTTGAATGATAAAATTTGTAAAATTTCAAAAAGTGGGAATTACTATTCATAATGGCTAGTTTTAATAATATTTTAATAGCATATCTTTGTTTTAGTGAAACTCGATATTGCGTACAATGAAAGATATCATGGAAGGTCGCGATTGCGTGTAAAGAAAGCCAATATAGTGTTGTGTGTAGTGAATGATTCCTTTGATGATGTATATAACATAAAAACAAAATATTTCTCATAAAAATCTCGGGTGTTACAGTAATGTACTCCTTATCATCATTGAGAATTGAAACCTCCTTCTTCTTACAATAAATTTTCACATCAGGGTCTGAAATCCAATCCATATCGATAATTATATCAAATTCAATCATGGGTATGACGATTAGATCAATAAATAAATATTTTTCATATTCCTTAATGGGTACTCATTCAAAAAACATTGTTGCATTGATACTTCCCTTAAGAGTTTTGACTGGAAACTCCCTTGTTAAATCAAATTGTAAATATCTAATTTCTTTAGCAAACTATGAAGATATGGAACAATGAAATGATCCAGAATCAAATAATTCATTGTCTAAACTTGAGGAAACCATTAAATTACCTACCACCAAGTCTTTCGGAGTTTCATCCTCAGCATTAGTGATCGCATGAGCTTGGACTAGATCCCATGGCCTTTTTTGAGGTAAGTTTTCATGACGCTTTGGGCATTCATTTTCATAATGTACCATCTCTCGGAAATTGTAGCATTGAAAATTGGTAGCTTCTTTCTTCCCCTTACAATCACTAGAAAGATAGCCTTTCTTTCTACATTTGTATCATACTCTTTTTTTTAGATGGGCACCAGGGTGTTTCCTTTCATAATTATCACAGGGTGGAAATTCAACTCTTCCATTCTTCTATGATTCCATATTTCCTTTCCCATAGTGTTCTGCAGATCTTTTCTTATTTTTCTTTTCTTTAAAGTTATAAGACATAGACAATCGCTTTTCTATCTTAATAGCACATGAGACAATATCTTTATATGATGAGAATGATTGCGAGACTAATTCTTGATAGATATATGGTTTTAACCCATCAAATAAATGATCAATCTTACTTCTTGGGTTACATATATAATCTGAAAAATGAATTTCTAACCTTGTAAAGTTACCTTATACTTGGCAACATTCTCATCCTCCTTTTGCGACAAACTCAGAAATTGTCCTTCCATATATGCTTGATGGTTTTGAGGAAATTATTTTTCTAAGAAAATATATTTAAACTCACTCCTTTTTATGTTTGATACTTCTTTATCTTCCTTTTTGTTTTGAATTAATTACCAGCATTGATCTGCATCTCTTGTGAGGCGATAGAATTCCATGACCACTTTTTCCTCTTCGCTACTCCCTGAAGAATGAAATATCTTCTTGAAGTAAATTGTCCATTTCCAATCTAATAATGGATGTTTAAAGCAATTGAATTTTGGGGTTTTTTACCTCATGAAGAGGTCTAACATTGATGCACCATGTTGTAGATCAGGGAGTTACATATGAGTAAGGTTATTATTCATAACCCGAGTGAGTTTTCCAAGTATGGTGATAAGCTGATTAGCACCAATTGCATCACCAACTCCACTATAATTATCTTAAGTTGGATGGAAATCCCTACATGGATTGTGTGCGTTGATACGGTTTTCATTCCTTCCACTAGGTTCCATTTCTAATCAATGGAATATAGTATATTAGTTTGTGAATTGCAATACATAATTCCAAACTTATAATACAATTAACATAAACTAAACAATTTATGGATATAATCCATAATCATAAAAATGACTTCATTGAGGAGGTATATACTCATAAATCCTTCATAATTGTTTGTAAATAAAATGATAATTATCCAAATCATATCCCCTAGGAGTGTTGTAACCAAGAGTGCAGCAAGGCCCATTATCGTGCACCCGTTCCCATTCGAGTATAGCTCAAAGCAGTTTTTTCGGGTTTTAACCCTAGGTACATCTGTGTCAGAGCCACCTCTACCTGCTCGTATCCATACTGGGATGTATTTTAGGGAAAACTCACAAAATATTTATAGTACCAATATTATTGGATTTTCTTCTATACTAATCCTCAAATTCTATCTTAGGGTAATGTTCTCTAATCGGATTTTTTTCTGAATATAGTTTCCATGGTTTTTTATAAACATCATCTGATACCAACTATAACACCCTGACCCTAGTTACCTAGATTCAATGCTTTATTATATAACATTGGAATGATACAAGGAATCATGTCCCAAAATACCGATCATTTTAGTATTATTGGAATCAATATACATACATAAGTTCATCATTACAACTTGAAAAAAATACAACACAAATTTATTCCATTAGAAATATCCAATCCTCTTAGATAATGTCTGTGAATCACTCATAAATAACTTTATCATATCCTTGGTAAATGAAACATAAGAAAAGGGTGAGCGCAAACACACTATAAGGGTAAGAAATACAGCAGAAGAGAACATAAACATTAGGCATGGTGAATAATTAAAAACGCATGCCTTTACAAATAATTAACTTGAACACTTTATGGCAGGTATATGTGTTGAGAAAATAATTCCCTAATAAAAAATTGTCATGGGTATTCTAATAGTTGAATAACAACAAGAACCATCATTATTATTTTCATATTGATGGAATGTGTAATGCTGGACATTCTGAAACATCTTTCCAAGGCCTCATCCAAGACTTCTAAAAATGATTTATGCATCGATCAAAACCATATATCAAATTGTGAAAGGCCATAGCCAATTCCACATCAATAGTCTCATGAGACCTACCGATGCATAGAGGAGTTATAAAGGGCTCCACCCATCACATACTATGTCAAATACATTCCTCATATGAAAAGGTTGAAACATAACATAACCATTCATATGAAAACTAGCATACAAAATGTCAACACTTTAACCATAAACCATGAATGGTATAAAAATAACACATCCACATTAAAACATTTCCCTAAACCTTCAATACAATATTTAAGATTTGTATCATAATAAATCAACTTCAAACAAGTTTAAAATCCATCAATGGATGTTGACATAGATGAAATGAAAACTATTTGAAAGAAATAACTATTTCAATTTTGAAACCATTTTAGAGTAACATAATTAGAAAAGAAATCATTTATCTTGAAAATATTCTTAAAATATTGTAATGTAATCTTAGATGATTTTATAACGATGGAAAATATCTGTGCCCGCCGTATAAGTTAAAAAACATTCTTATGTAAATTTTATCAAAAAGGTCGTAAAATACCTTGTTTGGAAAACGACGGAAAGATTTCTTTAAAAACATATATGGTCAAATAAGGGTATAAATTACTTCAACCCATAGTTTAGTAAATAGTAAACTTTTTTTGAAATACATTTTTAGTAAAACATGGATGTGGATGATAAAGAGGTCCCCGTAGATACTTATGTAAAAACAACCTCGCATAATACAGAGACAGTGAAATTAACCCTTACCGTGTATTTTTCCTTGGTCGAGGGTACGTTAACATCTTGTATAATAGTTATATCATTTTTTATAAGTTATAAAATAACTATATACATAAATATGATATCATATATTATCCTATAAAATATCATTGTTAATAATATTTCAGTAGTATCATCGTTTTGGGTGTTATCTGGTTTGTTTTACATTATATTCCTGGTTACGTAAGCCATGTTTTTTATGGATAGGATGTATTTGATTCATATATATAATTATATTATGTTCATAAACATTATATTTATTCATTAAATTAAAATTATTCTTGAATTTTTATGATGTGGAAATGAATATCATCGCGTTCATGGAGAAGGTAATACGTGCGTACGCATGATCGACAATATCATTATATTGATGAAGAAATAGTTTGAAATTAGATGATATATCATATATAGAGAATAATTAAAATGTTATATTTATTATTTACATTATTTATACTCATTATTATACCCATTCAAATAATTAAGTGTTTTAATAACAAACTACACCACGATGTGGAGACGGTAAGTCTTACGTACGCACGTATGGTGACTTTGTCATTTATAGGATGGATAGAATAACGAATATGCTCGTAACATATTTATAACAACATAAAAGTTTTTATAAGGTACTGGATTTATTATTTTGGTATGGAAACAACAAATAAATAGGTAGTGGAAGAAGAAAAGAACATGAAATATGTGATCAGTTATTTACCTCTTCTTTGGGTTCATCCATTTGATTTGATCAAATGGGCTCATTAGGATGGCTTTATGACAAAAATAAAACCTCTAGGATGAAGGGAGTAAATATATGAGGATATTGCTTTCGATTTGTTCCCATACAAATGGCTATGGAGGTGTGACATTGAGAGAAGGGTAAGTTCCTTTTTATAAAAGAGGTTAGCGTCATTTTAAGAATGTCTTCAAATATTATTTTATAATAAAATAATTTTTAGTTTATAATGGCTCGAAAATGATTTATTTTGAAGAAAAGGTTAGTGTGGGTATAAAACATGTCAACAAATAGGTTTTAGATAGGTTTAGGTCACCATATCAGCATTATCTTATAAATTTAACTCTTAGTTAAATAGTTTGACATTTACCATATATCCTTGAATTTTTATATTATATGGTTAATAAACATACTATAAACAGCCAAACGAAACACAAGTGATTCATTATTAATATATATAAAATAATATATGCCTTTTGTCCGATCCTTAGATTTTTATTAATTTTATGTCAATTAATAATATAGTATTTTTATTAAACTCAATTATGTCAATTTTGACAATATTTTGTATTTGATTTTTTTAAAAGAAATTAAAAAATTATAACTTCGAATTAACTTTATTCTACCAACCCTAACATGTCATATTAACCTATTAAATTTTTTCAATTCATGAAAAGTTTCAATTTAAATTTACATGGATAATTATAATATCAATTATTTTAATATTTCATTAAAAATGTAGTTACTAAATCATCATTATGTCATAGATAAATTAAAATATTTAATGTCTAATAATTATAAATAAAATAAAATTATGTATGAAATATTTTTATCTTACTAATGAATATTTGTAGTCCAAATTATATTGTGTTTAACCCTATATTAAAAAAGGCTTAGTTATAAAACATTGAATTTTACTCTTTTAACTCTTCTTTAAATAAAATAATAATAAATGTCCAAATAAAATCCATGTGGACCAAAGGGGGTCATATTTTATTTCTAAGGTTCTTTTTGGTCGAATTATTCTTATACAATATAATTAGGCCATGTGTTAGGGTAATTATGATATCATTTTTACCCTTGATTACATTATTTACTTTTAGTCGTGGTAAATAAAAGTCAAACGTTATTATTTACCAAAAATTAATTTCATCTTATTGAACCACATTTTACTTTTTTATATTAACCTTGTCTCTCAGATTTTTCAAATTCAACTCACAGAAGTGGTAAAATTCTATATTAAGCAAATTTTCAAATGCTCCTAGGAGGTGGGTAAAAGACTATAAAAAGTTCAATAAAACTTTTATATATCTAAACTAATTATGAAATGACTCCAATTAATTACATTGAACTTATATGGATATAATGTATCTATTTTTTCCTAAATAAATTTAAATTATATGAATAATTATTTAAATAAAAAGTTGGTTTTAACCAATAATGCAATGTTTTTCACTATTCATTAAAAATTAATTGTTTTCAGAAAATACCAAAAATTCACCCTAACCTAATTTAGATATTCAAAAATCTAAAATGAAGTCCATTTTAAAAAATAAAATTTATAAAATTTAAAAAATGGGTATTACTATTCATAATGGCTAGTTTGATTGGTCGCGGTGTGTTGGAATCTCGAAGTTGCGTACAATGCAACCTATTGCATTATTCAAAGGGAAGCGTACAGTGAAATCTTGGGGTGTTACATTTTCGGTTTTCTTTAATTAAATGGGACTTTTTGAAGAATACCCAATTATTTTGTGATCATTCCCCTCATGCCTTGTGGTAGTTCCTCCATAGGAGAGAGGTTTCCCTAAATAGACTTAGTTTTATGTTAGCACCGTCTGCCATTTCTTATGATGATGAGATTGAGAGGTTAAATCATTACCTTCAAGACCATAAAAACTTGATATATTCCTAGAACAATCATTGTAAATACTCCCATTGAGTACTTACCTTTCTTCGATCAGAGACTTATGGTGAGGGTGAAGATGATGATCACTATTTATAGCATGATGAGAATTCTGATTTTCATGGTGTAGATAAAGAAAGGGAAGATCCTCCCTCATGCATGGATCCTCATAACCATTAATCCTATATGTTTTTCAGGGTTTAGGAGGCACCCAAGAAGAAACTGTGTTTGTTGAAACCTACTCTTCTTCCCCAAGATTCTTCTCAAGCACATTTTATCCCCATTAAAGATACTTTTTTGAGATATTGTAGGGTCTTGGATGACTTAAGGGTGAGAGCTTCTAAAGATGACATTTGGAAACTTATTCAAGTAGGGATATTTGATCTTCTAGGGTTTATGGTATCGATTTCCCTCACATTTATTTCTACTGAATAATTGCCATATGGGGTATACTCATTTATGAGTGATATGGAATGTTATATCCATGCTTCCAATGATAGGATTTACTAGTATGACTGGGAGGCATGGATGGCAGTACTCTCAGAGAAAATTAATATTGAAGGATGGGTGTTTCTATTTACAAGCACTGAAATCAATTTCCAATATTTTAATGATAATAAACTCTCCACTTTTACTTTTAAATGGATCTGAGTAGTATTGGGGGAAATTTCTTTCTCCAGTATAAACCACCAGGGGCACTGCAACTATAGAACATGTCTCTTTAGACGTGGGGATTGATTTGAAAGGTTCTCATAGTTCATCTGAACATATGGAGGTAGATATTTAAAATCCCAAGGGTGAATTCCCTCCACTTTCTCCACTTGATATTCTCATTAGGGAATCGTCCCCATGGTGTACCAAGAAATACTGAAAGGCATCCCAACTATTGAAACCCCTTAGAAAGGGTATTATAAATAATCACCACACAGGTTAATCTAGTTTCTATACTAAAGGATTTCACCTTGATGGAAATTCAACATGTGCACATATTAATTTAAAACAATGATGTAATCTGGTTGTAGTTTCCCAAAATTCTACAGCTATGATTCCTTCTATGATATAAGAAGGACTTGTAGTAGTCGAGTTTGAACGGGGTGGAGAGACAGAACCATCTAAGGAGATTGGGGGTATCCTGATCCCTCTTGATGTTCATACCACAAATTAGAAAACATATTCCATGATAGGGGAGGATCATTTAGAGGATGAAATCCTAAATGTGTGTTTTTGTGTTACTTCTATAGAGAATTAAGGGAAAACATTGATAGTATCAGCTAAATAGGTTGAAGATCCCCAATTGTCTATGGATTACAGAGGGGCCCCAAGTCATTAGTAGTCAACTGCCCCATACAAGATAGACACTACCAGTATATAGAAAACACCGACTAGGGTGATGCTCAAATTGATTTTTTAATCCTGATTCCCTAGATATCACACCTGCATGGGAGGATTTTATCCCAATTTCTGAAAATTAAGAACAAGCCATCATTCTTTGTTCCAATAACAGGAGTTGTAATTATCCTATAATCAGGATATTTAGAACTAAACACCATTCCATGTTCATTACTTATTATCTTACACAGCCAAATTTCAATAATTTATCTTATGTAGGCTTATATAGACCCATTTGGTCTATTCGAGCATAGCCCTGAGTCATTGGTACCATTAGATGGTCCTAAAGCTTTATTACATATCAAATACATAGAACCATCTTCATTGGGTGGCATTGATAGCATGGAAGTTGAGGGAATCTATGTATTGATAAGTTAATGTTAGTTACATAATCCTCATACCACCACCAATTCTATTTGTGTTTTCATATTCCTTCAAGAAGTGATTACATTTATTTTCCTCACTTATGACTTTAGGATCACAGTTTCAAGAACTGAAGATTTTTATAGAGACTTTCATCCATCCCTTTGTTGCAACTATTTGGGGTGAGGCTATTGAGGGATCTGGTTGCACTGTGGCCATTCAATACAGATACTCCCAAGTAAAATTCATTCATTAATATATTTTATCTCATGGGATAAAATTTTTGACTGATGAAGAGGGCCTAGTCATCCATTATCATGGTTATCAAAGGGCATGGAAGATGATCTAGATATTGATTTCTGGAATAAAACTTGGCAATTTTCCGAAAAAGCTGGAAAAGACATATCACCGCTTTTTGGTACTAGGGTTTGGATGATATATTAACCACAACATTCATAAAATAGTGATGTAGTTGGTGATGGATAGGGGGAAATTTATCATGCTCGAGTCCTATATTTTTTATGGAGAGTCCATTTATCAACTTTTTGTAGGTAGATATATTCTTATGAATGATGTTTCTGACCACGATGAAGAAATCACTAGGCTGTAGATTTAACTCACAAAACAAATGTACTTAGAGGACCAACTGAACCAGGAACTAGAATAGTGGAGCAGAAAACTGGACCAGATCAAATAGGAATGAACCCATGTTTTATATATTCTTGATGAGAGACATCGTCAAATATAGAAGGGGGAAATGGTTGGCCATGAGGCGGCCTAGAAGGAAGAGGCATTATGGGGAGGTGTGGAGGATGAGACCACAAATTTGATAAAACTTTTTTGGGTCATTGAAGAGTCAAATATGGCATTTCTATAAATATAAATGTCCACTGAACTTTTTTTTAATGGTCATTTCATGCCCACAAGGAGAGGCCTCATCTTATAGATTCCCTCTAAACATTTATTTCATATAATGAAATGAATTTTCACACTGGTGAACCTCCTTTATTTTTTCCAACAATATACATCAATCATGATCAACATTAACTGATACCATATTCTCAACCAGATATCAACTTAATTCTTAATATAGGATAATGGAAATTATTAAATCATGCCCTTATTTTTTCTTGAGCGTAGGTGCTCAACTAGTGTAGTTTGACGATTTCTAGGGATATATTGAAAACCATGCAAACATTTTGCCTCTTTCATTATCAAACTAATTTTATCCTAAAACAAATTTTTTGTGGGTTTAATGGGTATAACTATACTTTTTCTTAGACATCCCTTTTGGTGTTTTCTACCTAATAATAATTTTTATATTTTTTATTCTATTTGTTTCTCGATGTCTTTCACAAACCACATGTAGTATATGTTCTGTGAGCGGGTACTCGACTTTTGGTCTGAGATTCCCTTTGAGGGTTTTCATCGTAGTGAGAGTTGTGTCACTTTGGAATTGGTATTTTATAGTCTTGCAAGATGGACTATCACAACTGCTGTTTAGGTTGAATAGATTGGACAAGGATATTTAGGGCGAGGGACCCAATTTAAGACTCATGTACCTAGGTTGTCCTCATAAAATTCATACATGTATTGGGGATTTTTCTTGACATAGATTTTCTGATCTATATATATAGGACATGATATGGGGAATGGAATCCATGATGTGTATGGAAATGGGAAAGGCCCCTCCTAAGGATGAATTTTACTTTGGTTTATATGATGTTATTGTGGGAAACATATGACGAGCCATTGGGGCATTGTGCGCATAGAAAAAAATGTCTATGGGACACTTGCCATCCATTAATAATTGCTGGGAAAATTTTATGGAATTTCGGATTTTTTTATATGGATGGCCATAATGGGTGGCCTGTTGAGGGAACAACGTCTAAAAGTAAAAGGGGTATTTGCATCAGCTTTGGATGAGAAAACACACCCACATGAATTTTACATGTTAACAGGATGGTTCATGCCTGGTGTACATTAACATTATATAACAATGAAATATGATATTTTTTTTAGGAAATAATTCCCCTCTTACAAGTGGAGCTCAAATGTTTCATCTTTTCTACTATAGTTTGACCAGAAATGTATTTTATCATTAGGCATTGGAAAGGGGAAATAGGAAAATCATAATCCAGGGGGTTTCTGAATCTAGGGATTGAGGTGGGGCATAAATTCCACAAGGGAATTTGGGTGTTGGAAAATCCACTCAAGAGGATTAATTTATCCTTGTTCGATAGGCTTGTTTGTGGGAACAATATGCATAGATGATGTGGAATTGTGCGCATTGTCAATAAATGGTGTCCTTGTGACACCGATCATCCATATGTGATAGCCATGGATGAATAGGAGAATAAGACCTTTCTGAACATAAAAAATGGATTATGACTAGGGGATACATAATCATGAAAGGGGGATTCTGGGAATATGTGGAGTCATTTTTCTTCTTATCCATGGGGTTTTGGTCCTTATGTAGGTCTGACCCTTGTGCAGTAAGGATGGGACAATTCTATTTCATGGATGGACCCAAAAAAATGTGATTTGGAATCCACTATGTGTCCTCCAAGGGTAAGAGTCAAGATAGACATATTTCATTTATTGTTCACCCATATGAGGATCTGGTTCATTCATATGAATGGGGAAACTTTTGGTGAATTATCTCACTGATAAGGTGGAATCCATATTGAATTCCCTTACATGGATTAACTTCATATACTTGAACATAGTTGACAATATTATTTAACATGTCTGGGCCCAAGGGTGGATATTATGAATTAGGTATCATGTATTTTAAATGTCATACGATTAGGAAATTTACAAAGAGACCATAATTACCTTATGGATATCCATACTCATATTTCCTAACATGTTCACGATGTGAGTAAGAATGAAAGCAAAAGTCGTGGTTTCAAGGAATTTTGGATCGGGAGAAATGATATGGGGGTCTAAAGCCATGGGGAATATTAAAATAGTATATCCTATTATGAGGAATAATGTTCCATGGTTGATAGGCCCATTTGTAGAAAACATGTGTAAATCCACCAAGGGAATTGTGTCTATAGTCAAGCAAAGGTGTCTGCATGACAATATCCATCCATTTCCAATGGTCGGTGTAGAGACCCGAAGCTTGACGTTCAAGGACATTACATTACTTTTGCGGAATACTTAATACATAACAATAACAGACACACAAGGATCGTAATAGTTTAGTGTCTTTGGAAACTCGGAACGTAATCTTCTAATCATGGTGAAAGATCTTCAACATCTCCCATAAAGATCTTCCTACTTTTGTTTCCTTACCTAAAATATTTCTTTTAATCCTGGGGGAAAAGATAACATAAAAAGGGAGAGCTCAAATGCTCAGTAAGGGTAAGCATGGATAAAATAAAACATACCATATACATTTGAACTTAAAAACATGAACATTAAAAATCATGAACAACGACATAAAACATGGAAGTACATAAGGCATAGATCATAATGGAACATAAATCATGATAAAATAGCACGGGAATAAAACATGTAATTGTGGCATCCATTAAGCACATGTAATGATTTCCATAGTAGCCAAGGCATTGCTGCCAAGACCATCTTTGTGGACAAAGTCCCTTTCTAAATCGAGTTCACTCCTCGTTTCAGTCCGGTTTTACTGAACCAGTTTAACCTGCCATTCCAGCCATGTCTATCTCATGAGATATAAATCTTTACCCAATGCATTGGAGGGAGATATAGGTCCCACCCATCTCATAATGAAATAATTCATACTTGTGAAACAAAATAAACATACATCATTCATATTAACCCAATAAATAAAATGGGTTTCATAAACATCATCACATCATCACATAATCCATATAAAAGAAATGGATATAATTCTATAATAAGAAAAGAGGAACCATGTAAATCATAGAGAAATTATACTGGAAACATACAAATATGAAAATAATGTCATCTTAGATAGAAAATGGTTTTGATAAAACACATGAAATGAATTCTTGAGGAAAATATCATTTCTTCTTCAAAATCATTCTCTTTTTACAAAATGTCATGCATTTTTAAAAGAAAATGATTTTGTTGAAAATAGTCATGAAATATTTTGGAGGAAGCATCATGAAACTAAGGCTTTATAATACCGTAAAAATCCATTCGTGCTGTATAAGTTAAAAGAAAACATTCTTCTCGTACTTTTGCCGGAAAAGTCAAAATGTACCTCGTAACGTAAACAAAAGAAAGATTCCTTACATACCATGTAGTAAAAGTCAAGAATGGTTAAAAAGTACTTTAAACATAAATGAAACCACTTTTAAAAAACATGGACATGGATGATAGAAATAACCCCAGTAAATACAAAAGTATAAACAATCTTGGATAAAAATGAGATTGTGATATTTCCCTTACCTTAGGTCTGTTATGCTTCGTACGTATCCAAACCTCCTGTATAATGATTTAAACAATGTCATTGACTTATTTCAGAATCATATTCATTGTTATTATATCATATATGGTTCACTTATGACTTTATATTACCCGTTCTTTTGTAAATTCCATGTTAAAGAGTGTTTTGGGTAAAATCGTTTCATTTGCCGTCCGTGTTTTGACTTGTAATTATTCATAAGATTACATAGATCATGATTACTTCAATCCAGAATGTAAAACATGATTTATATATAATATATATTCAGAATATACATATATATAATAGATTGATAAATTGAAATAAATACACTGTTCATGGAGACGGTAGGCCGTACGTACGCATGAACGTTGTTTTCGTTTCCTCATTGAATTGAATGGAATTAATTGGATGACATAAATACATATATATATACATAGATCCAGTATCATTATTATTTCATATATTTCATGATTACTTATTATATATACTTTATAATCATTTATGAATGGTTAAAGTGGAGAATGAATATCATCGCGTCGTGGAGACGGCAGTCCGTACGTACGCACGAGCGATGATATCATTCTCATGATCGTGGGACTGTGTTGGAGTGTATGTATACTATTAGATAATCAATATAACTTTATAATAATCATATATAGTTATTATTTACACCATTATACCCATCCAAGTATGGTGGTGGTGGAAAATAGATTACACCACGGCGTGGAGACGGTATTCTGTACGTACGCACGCGCGATGATTTCATTTTCTGTAGGATGGATAGATAGTGAAATAGGGTTGTTTCAAACTTATAATAACATATCATTATATGAGTGATACTGATGTTATTACTTCATGAGGAAACAAATAATGAAGAAGAAGTGGAAGAATAAATAAAGATGAAAGAATCGGTAATGGGCATTACCTCTTCTTTGAATCGCTTATTTGAGACCTCCTTTTAGGGCACTAAAATTGGTCTTTGAAGAATACCAAGACCTCTATGATATCTATAGGGAAGTATAGAGAAGAAATTGGCAGGGTTTGGCCGAGATTGAAGGCTCAAAGTGGTGTGAGGAAGAGAGGGAGGAGGTGCCCTTTTATAAGGGAGGAGAGGGGCGCCTTTGGAATAACTAAAACTATTATTTTATTATAAAGCAAAATTCGGTTTTAAATAGCTCCAAATTGATTTATTTCTAAGATAAGGTGGGTATGGGTCAAAATCCTCTCATCCAATAGAATTTAGACAAGTTTAGGTTCCTATTTTAACCTTATCATTTAGATTTAACATTAAGTTAAATAATTTTACTTTTACTGTTTCTTCTTGTGTTCTTACACTATAAGGTTAATAAACTTACAATAAAAAGACAAACGAACCCCAAGTTCTTTAGTATTAATATATATAACCTTATCTAAGTCATTTGGCCGAACCGTAGATTTTTAAGAATAAAATAACAATTAATAATATAATATTTGTTTTAAAAACTATTTTATGTCAATTTTGACACTATTTAGTAATTGATTTTTGTGAAAATCATAACAGAATTATTAGTTCTAAAAAATTTAATTAAATCAATAATAAAATGTAATATTAACATATAAAATTAGTTTAATTCAAAAAAAGTCTCAAATTATATTTATTTGGGTATTTATAATATCAATTATTCTAATCTTTTACTATTATGGTAATTACTGCATCATCATTATGTCATTAATAAATTAAATTATTTAATGTCTAAAAATTATAAATAAAATGTCATTATGTAGGAAATAATTTTATCTTTCTAATGAGTATTTATAGTCGAATTTATCTTATGTATAACCCTATATTAAAAATTATTTACTTATTAAACTTTGATTTTAACTATTTTAACCCTTCTTTAAATAAATTAATAATAAATGTCCTAATCTAATCCAAGTGGGCCTAAATGATCATATGTTATTCCTAAGGTTGTTTTTGGTCGAATTACACTTATCCAATAGAATTAGGACATGTTTTATGGCAATAATAATAACATTTTTACCCTTAATTACCCTATTTACTTTTAACTGTGATAAAAAAAAGTAAAAAGTTACTATTCACCAAAAATTATTTTCATCTCATTGAACCACATTTTACTTAGTAACATCAACCGTGTCTCTCGTTGTTTTTAAATTCCACTCACAGAAGCAGTAAAATTAAGTTTTATGAAAAATTCATTTTTTTTAACTACCACTTAGTGGTTTCACTATTCATCAAAAAATGAAAGTTTCCAGAAAAATACCAAAAATTAGGCCTAATCTATATTTGATATTATGAACTCAAAAATGATGTCTATTTTACCAAATTCAAAACATATCAATTGAATTAATTAATTTAAAAATTAATTCAAGTCGTCAAAACAAATAGCGTGTTCTTAAGAGATAATAACTATCAAAAGATTGACACTTGTTTTTGTCAGGTTTAAATGTATAATTACATCCAATGACCAACATTGTATTAAATTGTAAAAATATATTCTAAATATACTTTAAAACCGATCAATTTAATAATTTATCACTATTAAATTTTTCGATTAAAAAAGTTGTTTTTAATTAAAATTTAGTAATTTTCACTATTCATCAGAATATGAAAGTTATCCAAAAAGTACCAAAATTTCACCTTAGGCTAAATTCGATAGTCCGAATCAAAAAATGAAGTCCATTTTGAGAGATAAAATTTCTTAAATTTTAAAAGGTTGTTATTACTATTCATAACGGCTAGTTTTAATAATATTTTAATAGCATATCGTTGTTTAGTGAAACTCGGTATTGCGTACTACACACGCAATCGAGGAAGGTCGCAATTGCGTGTAATTCAAGGCAAGTCAAGGATATGTGTTGTGAAATCTCCTTTTGGTGTAACGTACAACACAAGACATTAATGAAATTAAAAAGAATATTTTTCATAAAATCTCAGGGTGTTACATTTTACCGCCCTTAAAATGAATTTCGACCTCGAAATTCGTCGGGGTTATAAATTGTTTACTATTCATAGAAACCCACATCGTAAAAAGGAATAATGACAGTTAATTTTAAAAACTAAAGTATCAAATGTAATGATTACCCAATGTAACTCATCACTGGGTTTCCACATAGGAGAATATAAGTGAAAATATGGATATAGAAGAAAAATCTAACCATCAAGTTACGATGGTGAGTGGTAGAGAACATGGCTATGAAAAATCCATCAATCACAAAGACATATATTTGTGATGATCTAAGGTACCATCTGATTTATCGGATATAAGGGCACTAGGACAACATTTTTAGTTTTCAAGATCATTTCCCTAATGTTGATGAAATTAGAATTAGAAGAAATACTTTCATGATTTTGGTACAGTCTCACCGTTGGTCATTAATTGGACAATTTATACTCCATATCTTAAAGAAATGAAGTTGAATTTGTCATTCGTGAAGTGTTAGCAGATCATGTGATAGAATGATGGGTCATTCCATCTATCTAGAAAAAAGTTTATAAAAATCATCAAAAATACATAAGTCCGTATATAGTGAGATTAATCATATATGGTTCTTAAAATGGACTTATACTTCATATATTATACTGCTTAATATAATAAAACTAGTTTCTACTAAACATGGACTTCTTTTAGGCCAGTGGTAGGCGATAAAGGCATGTCACACTGAAGTTGTGGGTTCGATTCCCACAGCCTTATCAGACGCGATTGGCTATCGCCTGTCCTGCAGGTTGTCCTTTTACTAAAACTACATTACTATGACATCCCATAAATAATATCGAAAATCTTCTATCCTTAAACAATACTAACTTATGTCTAACATAATCCATTCCAATCTTTAGGCTTATCCAAAATACTGCAGTCCACTCTCATAATATAGTGAAAACGATTACCAGATATTTCATATAACAAGCATGTTAACACCATCGTTGATCCCGATATATCATAAGATATGTCTTGTTGGTCACATTCCAAATATTCTAAGGCCTTAATCATGTATTCTCTTGAAAAATGAATACACATTGAATCTTAGTAAAAACATGAGTGCTATCAAAAGTTAACTCATTCCACATACGAAAAACCCAAAATTCTATATACTCAAACCATGATATAACTATTTCCTTATATCAGTCATGATCTCATGAATACTATCAAACATTTAATTTTCTCCTTATCCCTTCATTATGCACATATCATCTACATTTCAAAAATATATGAATAACCTTTCATGGATACTGGTACCATTAATCATACACTTTCAAAACTCAAGGAAAGACAATAGTGTAACAATCCTTAGATGTCTCTTTATTCCATAGTACCATGAGATTACTTATACAACATTACACATGATTCCACTATATTCATAAACCATTGACCAAGCTTCAACAATTCCTTCATCTCACATATCATTTGTAGTCTCTTCATCACCATCAACATAAATACTACCCATACGACCATACTGATTCACTTCATGAGACTTTCCCTTAGGGCATTGGTTTGCATAATGCCCGTACATTCCACATTTAAAACATGTAACCATTGTTGATGTCGTAGAAATACCATTATCCTCATCCCTGGTGTTAACTGAACCTTTTACTTTGCACTTACTGGATTTGTGTCCTTCTTTTCCACACCCAAAGCATCTTCCAGTTCCTTTGAAACATTCTACTTGATGCCTCTTCCCAGATGATTTACATAGGGGAAATTGATCTTTCTTTCCTCTATGATCATCATGAAACTCCATCTTTCTCTTTTTAGCTGAGTCAGGAAACTTACCAAATTTTACTTTATTGATCATATTATGAGATTGCTGATTCGGCATAATAATGATGTTTGGACTTCCAAATCCCATTTCATTTGGTTGCTCATGAAGAATATCATTCCATTGTCCATCATATCCTCCATTATCATGAATCATCTTATTTCCAGCCATTTCCTAAAACTCGAAAAGAATAGTGTGGGAGGCAAAAATCATAATAAAGGGGGAGTAAATTCAATATCTAACATCTTTGTTTTAATCTAATATCGTGACCATAGTTCTCGGATTATATCCTATATGTATACTTATCCATGGGGACATCCCTAGACATACCTTAGAAATATCTCTAGGGATCTCACTAACGTTTTCGCATCCTAGTTTCTAAAGGTTGACTAAACTTTCCCTCTGATACCAACTGTAGAGACACGAAGCTTGACGTACAAGGACATTACATTACATTTGAGGAATAATTAATACATAATAATAACATACACACAAGGATCGTAATATTTTACTGTCTTTGGAAACTCGGAACGTAATCTTCTAATCGTGGTGAAAGATCTTCAACATCTCCCATAAAGATCTTCCTACTTTTGTTTCCTTACCTAAAATATTTATTTTAATCTTGGGGGAAAAGAAAATATAAAAAGGGTGAGCCCAAATGCTCAGTAAGGGTAAGCATGGATAAAATAAAACATACCATATACATTTGAACTTAAAAAAACATGAACATTAAAAATCTTGAACAACGACATAAAACATGGAAGTACATAAGGCATAGATCATAATGGAACATAAATCATGATAAAATAGCATGGGAATAAAACATGTAATTGTGGCATCCATTAAGCACATGTAATGATATCCATAGTAGCCCAGACATTGCTGCCAAGACCATCTTAGTGGACAAAGTCCCTTTCTGAATCGAGTTCCCTCCTCGTTTCAGTCCTGTTTTAATAAACCAGTTTAACCTGCCATTCCAGCCATGTCTATCTCATCAGATATAAATCTTTACCCAATGCATTGGAGGGAGATATAGGTCCCACCCATCTCATAATGAAATCATTCTTACTTGTGCCACAAAATAAACATACATCATTCATAATAACCCAATAAATAAAATGGGTTTCATAAACATCATCACATCATCACATAATCCATATAAAAGTAATGGATATCATTTCATAATAAGAAAAGCAGAACCATGTAAATCATAGAGACATTATACTGGAAACATACAAATATGAAAATAATTTCATCTTAGATAGAAAATGGTTTTGCTAAAACACTTGAAATGAATTCTTGAGGAAATATCATTTCTTCTTCAAAATCATTCTCTTTTTACAAAATGTCATGCAATTTTAAAAGAAAATTATTTTGTTGAAAATAGACATGAAATATTTTGGAGGAAGCTTCATGAAGCTAAGTCTTTATAAAACCGTAAAAATCCATTCGTGTCGTATATGTTAAAAGAAAACATTCTTCTCGTACATTTGCCGGAAAAGTCAAAAAAAACCTCATAACGTAAACAAAAGAAAGATTCCTTAGATACCATGTAGTAAAAGTCAAGAATGGTTAAAAAGGACTTTAAAAATACATGAAAACACTTTTATAAAACATGGACATGGATGATAGAAATAACCCCAGTAAATACCAAAGTATAAACAATCTTGGATAAAAATGAGATTGTGATATTTCCCTTACCTTAGGTCCGTTATGCTTCGTACGTATCCAAACCTCCTGTATAATGATTTAAATAATGCCATTTACTTATTAAATAATCATATTCATTGTTATTATATCACATATTGTTCACTTATGACTTTATATTACCCATTCTTTTGTAAATTCCATGTTAAAGAGTGTTTTGGGTAAAATCGTTTCATTTGCCGTCCGTGTTTGACTTGTAATTATTAATATGATTACTTAGATCATGATTACTTACATCCAGAATGTAAAACATGATTTATATATAATATATATTCAGAATATACATATATATAATAGATTGATAAATGGAAATAAATACACTGTTCATGGAGACGGTAGGTCGTACGTACGCATGAACGTTGTTTTCGTTTCCTCATTGAATTGAATGGAATTAATTCGATGACATACACATATATATATACATAGATCCAGTATCATTATTATTTCATATATTTCATGATTTCTTATTATATATACTTTATAATCATTCATGAATGGTTAAAGTGGAGAATGAATATCATCGCGTCGTGGAGATGGTAGTCCGTACGTACGCACGAGCGATGATATCGTTCTCATGATTGTGGGACTGTATTGGAGTGTATGTATACTATTAAAGAATCAATATCATTTTATAATAATCATATATAGTTATTATTTACACCATTATACCCATCCAAGTAAGGTGGTGGTGGAAAATAGATTACACCACGGCGTGGAGACGGTATTCCATACGTACGCACGTGCGATGATTTCATTTTCCGTAGGATGGATAGATAGTGAAATATGGTTGTTTCATAAATAAAATAACATATCAGTATATGAGTGATGATAATGTTATTACTTAATGATGAAACAACTAATGAAGAAGAAGTGGAAGAAGAAATAATGATGAAAGAATCGGTAACGGGCATTACCTATTCTTTGAAGCGCTTCTTTGAGACCTCCTTTTAGGGCACTAAAATTGGTCTTTGAAGAAGACCAGGACCTCTAGGATGTCTCTAGAGAAGTGGAGAGAAGAAATTGGCCAGGTTTGTCCGAGCGTGAAGGCTCAATGTAGTGTGTGGAAGAGAGGTAGGAGGTTCCCTTTTATAAGGGAGGAGAGGGCACCATTAGAATAACTAAAAATATTATTTTATTATAAAGCCAAATTCGGTTTTAAATAGCTCCAAATTGATTTATTTAGAAGATAAGGTGGGGATGGGTCTAAATGATCTCATCCAATAGAATTTAGACAAGTTTAGGTTCCAATTTAACCTTATCATTTATATTTAACATCAAGTTCAATAATTTTACTTTTACCATGTCTTCTTGTGTCACGAACTGAATCTGGTCGCCTTTAAAATCGGCACCAGACCCGGTCCATGGCAAGACCCGAAGGGCGTTCCCGATCCCCACGGGCTGGCACAAGTGCCCGGGTATCATAAAATGAAAATTGGGAACGATTTACCCGACTTTATAAACATAAAACAACAAAAGAATCTAATGAAACAAATCTGGATTTTTCAAACCAAACAATATTTTACAAAAATTCAGAACTGAATTACATGGCTTAAAACAACTCAAAAGGTCAATACCAAAGGTACAAATCCAAATAAGGATAGCCCAAGAACCCTCATGGCAAGGGGCACCGCCCTCAAGCCACCTCCACAAGACTTCACCACCAATCACCTGCTAGGAACCCGAACCACTTGAACAAAAAAAAACTGTACCCAACCTGCGACAACAAAAATAACCATGTCTACTTACACCCAATTGTGTAAGTAGGGTGTGAGCCAATTCCCAGTAGGATACCACCACTAAGAGATTCCATGTGATAAACATTTAAAGACGAAAAGCATGCAATTTTTCAAAAACATGAAAAGCTAGTTACAATTTCTAAAAGATGCAACTTTGAATAAAAACAGTTTTCAAGTGGGATATCATTAAGAATAAACACTTTAAAAAAATAATTTCAACACTACTGAATTTTCCAGGCAACTATACCGTATGCCGACGGTAAGTACAATGTAAATAATGAGCACAAGAAATAGGAAGTAACCCCTAGGCACTAGCTAGCAGTGGGTCCCAGGTACCTCGTATCTCGGTGAGAGTAACCATCACAAATATCCATTCTCATGCACGAGCCACTAGTAGGGAACATACCCATAACCTAGTGGTCCCCAATAAACATCATCATAGTTTAGTTAGAGTTGTAAGCGTCAATCTTGCTAAGTGAAACTGAGGCCAAACCCCACGGATTCACTAGCATACTAGTACACGTCCACCCACCTAGATACCCAGGTTTTCCCCTTGTGCTCAAACAAGTTCAACAAGTCAAGAAATATACATTGAACATTAAAATATCATTTCCACATCACAAATTCACCAAACATCCCATATGTATACCACACAAGTCACAAAAATCCATTTTTCATTCAAAATGATTTTAAAATCCGAATCACACCAAAATAGCCCACAACACGTTTCACATTTCTTCAACACATCCACAAAACCATTAAACAATTTTATAAAACAATTATATGATATTTAAACTCATATAACAGCCCACAAACATGGAATATAACACTTCTTTCATAATAAAAAATTCAATTTTTCACATCACACTCACACAAAACACTCCACATCACTTCCACATCACTTTCACTCCTCAATATCTCCTTCAAAAAATTTAATAAAATATTTCTAGGATGATACATATCACATAACAACATTTTCAAAAATGAAATGGTCATTTTAAAAATATACTCCTACCAAAACAGTTTGCTGATATAGTTTCACCTATTACACAACCCAATAAACCATTCAAAACATTCATAAAACAATTACAAAGAGTATACCCAAACTTTGCACATAAAATCCATTTCAAAAACCTCTTTTTAAGCCATAAGCACACCAAGACCATACCAAAACAGAATTGGCAGCCCAATTAACATGTAATAATCCACTTTCAAATGTTATATAATCACCTTGAATAATATCACAAAAGATACCCATGAGAACACACAAATCCATAAAACACTTTCAAGGAGTATAACAAGGTTATACAAATAAAACCATTCAAATACACCCCCTTTTTAGGCCCACATGGAACTATATCATTGCCCAACCATAATTGGCAGCCCCTTTCAACAACTAATAAACCACTTCTACATTTTACAAAACTACCACAAAAGATAACACATGAAATACATTTGAAAAATACACACTTCAAGCAAAAATGTAACATTAAAAAGAAATGCTTTACTATAGCTACCAAAAATGGTTTTCTCATAATGCACAGAACATAAAGAACATGTAAAATTATTTAATCAAGCAAACTAACTCATCATTAAATGGTTATCCAAGGAATCACCTACCGAATGTGTCGAAACCCTCAAATATTGGGGCGAAACATCAACCGCATGACCACCGCACCTAATGGAAGTTAAAAGAAACCTAAAACCTCAATATTTCACCCAAAATACAGTAATTTAGATCCTATTCATGAACCCTAACTTCTGGAATTTTTTTATAATTCAAGAATTAGGGAAGAAACCCTAAGCAAATTGAAAGAGGAAAGAAATAGACTCACCTACTTGAAGTATCCTGAATTAATCACTCCAAAAACAATAGTTGCTTAAATTTAAAACAGCCAAAATTCAGGTATTCTTCGAATAGGATATAGGAGGTAATTTGGGAATTGGAATGGAGGGAAAAGAGTAAGAATTGAGAGAGTTAAGAAGGGATGAAGTTACCTCTTCAATTCTGGCCGATTTGAGACACCCTATGAATATCAGCCCTCATTCGAGATTTCAAATAGCTCCAAGGAGGGGGGGAAGGCAATGGGACCGCGCCTGGGTGTCTTAGGGTCGAGTGAGAGGTGGAATCACCGAAAAAACGCAAATAGGGAATGAGATATAAAAATTTTAACATTTATTTTTAATGCAGGAAATGGGCCTTCTGGCAGGCCCAATATCTTAAATAAAACCCCATATCCACCATGATTATGGATTTATAAAGGCTCCAAATTTATATTTTGGTGTTAATAGGTCAGAGGAGACCATTTAGGAATTGGAATGAAGGAAAAATATTAAAAAATGAAAAAGTTATAAAGGAAACAAAATTTATTTTTAAATCTGGAATTGGGCTCACGTTTGGCCCAATTCATGAAAACTCATCTATTTCTCCATAAAACCTTTGGAAACCATCCAAAACAAAGAATGAAAGGAAAATAAATGAAATTAAACTTCAAAATAAGTCATGTATGTGACAATTCTCCACACCATGAAAACTTTCCATCCCCGAAAAGCTACAGAATGGCCAGATACGAAAGCCAAACCGAACTGATAAACCAAGATGTACTCCCTTTCCAGGTTTCGCCTCCAAAGGCCAAAACACCTCCATTGATCAATTAAGGAAGGAATAATTCACAACAAAATCATACACCACTTTCTTGAAACAATCAATCACATTCAGGATTTTTCCCAAAGGAAAACTCCTCAAACACTATCCGAACAAGACTCAAGCAATTCACTCAAACGAACAACAACATCGAACAAGGTTACACATACCTTGATATAACTAAACCATTGGGCACTCTCCAATCTCAATGGTTACCCAAGTAAGATTTGGGTAGCTTGATAGATCTGAATGAGACTACCTACCACCAATCCTTGACCATGGATAAGTCTAAGTTATTGGTACGGGGAAAAAAATAGGCTCCCCACCATAAGAACCAACAATCTTAATCGACCAGCATGGGCTGGTACAGAAAGACCCCAAAATATAAAGTGTTGGGATGACCACATGGTTAGTCTACACGGTTTGGGAAACCATGAACTAACAGTAGAGATTCTTCTATCTACATTGTTTTTTTTGGGTCATGGTCACTACTAACCAAGTGCAAACCGTGTGGTCAACCTGTCTAGCCAAACATCATACCTTTCTCTAAAGACTCAAAGGAAACCAATGTGGGAGGGAATAACATTGGGCGATGACATGGGTACAATACCTCCACCTATTTCCACCGAATGGGAACAACAGAAGAAATATGATGACACCATAGGTTTAAACTCTTCTTATCTTTCATATTGAGGATAGGACTTTGCACAAGGCTTTAAATGACACTGGGGTTTCCCCTGACTACGCGCCAGCTTCTCTCCGGGACCTATGGCTGGAGCTCAAAATATTGAAGCATCTTCGGCCTCGTAGTTAGGCTTTGGAAACCACCTGAATGAGAATTCTTCTTTCATTGCAAACAACAACTACACCACAATCCCCCCGATAAGTTTTTTTCCAAGACATAACACATTCCAAACTCACTTTACCGTAAATCGATATTTTACTGAAACAAGGGATTAGAAGATGTACACACATCACACCTTGTTTGTTTGGGTGAGAAACAATAGAAGTAAAGAACACTTATACTCACCTTCCTCTAAAATGGAATATTTTTTTTGTTTTTTTTTTCAAGGGATACATTCTCCCAACATAATAGACTCTCAGATGATTTCCCAACTTTCACCTTTACAGTCAATCGAGCACATGACATCACGAGGGATCACCGAACATGACCATTGCGACTGATATAAACAATGAATAGAGAGGGAACTTGTACAACATCCCAAAACAACACACAATTCTAGAAAGTGGCCATAATATCCTCTCATGACCAGATTTCCCACACTAGTAGTTTAACATGAACTCCTTCTTCGAAGAGAATATGAAGGACTGATAGTTCCTCTTAGACACTATCCAAATACTCATCCACACTAACAACGAAAGAACACTTCCACCATCGATGAATCAGGAAACTTAAGAATCTAAGGTCTCTTTCAACCTTCCACAAGCACTATACCACTACAAGAGGATCCACAAATCAATGAAATAAATGGGTGTAGACACAATCAACAATGATCGATAAAATATTCCTTATATTGATCAACTAGAGGATTTTTCCAATGGTGAAACAATATGGGTTTCATTTCAATTGTGCATCAACCCTTAATGGGGGCATACCTTATCCAATAAGAGAACCCAAGGACCCAACCAATCTGGTCCATTGTTCAAAACAAGCCATAAACCAGCAACAAACACATGAAGGGAACTATCTTAAAGGCATCCCAAAACATTTTTCAAAAGAGACCACTAACCGTCCTTACAACACAGCTTACCGACCAAACACAAACCCAAAACACAGTTGAAATAGAAGGGGTTCTTGGAATCAAAACATGCCACAACATCAACATTTTCAAAAACCCATAACACAAACCATACAAAAATATTCATCAAGACATAGTGTTTTTCTTTAAAAGTAATTCTTTGAGAACAAACAGTTTAGCAGTAAGCATATCCAACAATGGCACCCCATGGGCCTCACACATGCATGTTTTTGTGCCACACTAGACACCCTCATCATATCAATCCTGGCACTCCTCCAGTCGTGCCATCAACCATCCATCATCACATATAACCCCATGCATGTGATCGCTAATGGAAATACTAAAGGTTAAAACAAAAAATCTTTCCACTTTTCAAAACCAAAACGGTCAACCAACACATCCTTTTTTCTCATAACTGCTAACCATGAGATCAAAATCCCAACTCACATCTTACAAAAATTTTCAGAAAGTCACAAACATTTAGAAAATAACTCACTTTCAAGATATTCACATCAATTTCAAAACATCTCATCCCAATAAAACTCACTCTGATTGTTTAGAAAACTCTATTGGAAACACTTTTCAAAACCAACTTCAATATAGTTCCTGCTTTCAAAGAGGTGTAAGCACACCATTTTACATTTCAAAACAATTCTGAAAATTAAGTTCCACCATTTCATAAACCAAACCATTCCCTCTTTATTTGAAAATCCTTTCACAAAAACTTTACACTTCTTAAAACCAAAGTGCTAAGGTCTCAAAACCTAAGCACAAAACAGTGCAAGAGGAAACTAGTTTCAGTGGGTGACTTGGAAATATGGTTGGCAGCCATATTCCAATCACTTCACTGTCACAGAGAGTGTTCTAGGGAATATCCTTGGCTCCACATGGCTTGCCAGGCCTTGCGAGCTCACCAGGACCATTAACCCAACTCTCTTTTCATTTCCCTTAATCATCATCGAACCAAGAAAACCGAAGGACTTAGATAAATCCCAACTTAACATGGAAACATAAATCCCATTATGAGGTGTAGTGATCAGGAACACTACACATAACTAGAATTCCATGTCCCATCAATCCTAATTCCAGTCTATCCCGACTCTTCCCCAAATAACATGAACCAAAGAGTTAACCTGAACCTCCCTCTGATACCATTTTGTCACGAACCGAATCTGGTCGCCTTTAAAATCAGCACCCAACCCGGTCCATGGCAAGACCCGAAGGGCGTTCCCGATCCCCATGGGCTGGCACAAGTGCCCGGGTATCATAAAATAAAAATTGGGAACGATTTACCCGAGTTTATAAACATAAAACAACAAAAGAATCTAATGAAACAAATCTGGATTTTTCAAACCAAACAATATTTTACAAAAATTCAGAACTGAATTACATGGCTTAAAACAACTCAAAAGGTCAATACCAAAGGTACAAATCCAAATAAGGATAGCCCAAGAACCCTCATGGCAAGGGTCACCGCCCTCAAGCCACCTCCACAAGACTTCACCACTAATCACCTGCTAGGAACCCAAACCACTGGAACAAAAAAAAATGTACCCAACCTGCGACAACAAAAATATCCATGTCTACTTACACCCAAGGGTGTAAGTAGGGTGTGAGCCAATGCCCAATAGGATACCACCACTATGATATTCCATGTGATAAACATTTAAAGACGAAAAGCATGCAATTTTTCAAAAACATGAAAAGCTAGTTACAATTATTAAAAGATGCAACTTTGAATAAAAATAGTTTTCAAGTGGGCTATCATTAAGAATCAACACTTTAAAAAAATAATTTCAACACTACTGGATTTTCCAGCCAACTATACCGTATGCCGACGATAAGTACAAAGTAAATAATGAGCACAAGAAATAGGAAGTAACCCCTAGGCACTAGCTAGCTGTGGGTCCTAGGTACCTCGTATCTCGGTGAGAGTAACCATCACAAATATCCATTCTCGTGCACGAGCCACTAGTAGGGAACATACCCATAACCTAGTGGTCCCCAATCAACATCATCATAGTTTAGTTAGAGTTGTAAGCGTCAATCTTGCTAAGTGAAACTGAGGCCAAACCCCACGGATTCACTAGCATACTAGTACACGTCCACCCACCTAGATACCCAGGTTTTCCCCTTGTGCTCAAACAAGTTCAACAAGTGAAGAAATATACATTGAACATGAAAATATCATTTCCACATCACAAATTCACCAAACAGCCCATATGTATACCACACAAGTCACAAAAATCCATTTTTCATTCAAAATGATTTTAAAATCCGAATCACACCAAAATAGCCCACAACACGTTTCACATTTCTTCAACACTTCCACAAAACCATTAAACAATTTTATAAAACAATTATAAGATATTTAAACTCATTTAACAGCCCACAAACATGGAATATAACACTTCTTTCATAATCAAAAATTCAATTTTTCACATCACACTCACACAAAACACTCCACATCACTTTCACATCACTTTCACTCCTCAATATCTCCTTCAAAAAATTTAATAAAATATTTCCAGGATGATACATATCACATAACAACATTTTCACAAATGAAATGGACCTTTTAAAAATATACTCCTACCAAAACAGTTTGCTGATATAGTTTCACCTATTACACATCCCAATAAACCATTCAAAACTTTCATAAAACAATTACAAAGAGTATACCCAAACTTTGCACATAAAATCCATTTCAAAAACCTCTTTTTAAGCCATAAGCACACCAAGACCATACCAAAACAGAATTGGCAGCCCAATAAACATGTAATAATCCACTTTCAAATGTTATATAATCACCTTGAATAATATCACAAAAGATACCCATGAGAACACACAAATCCATAAAACACTTTCAAGGAGTATAACAAGGTTATACAAATAAAACCATTCAAATACACCCCCTTTTTAGGCCCACATGGAACTATATCATTGCCCAACCATAATTGGAAGCCCCTTTAAACAACTAATAAACCACTTCTACATTTTACAAAACTACCACAAAAGATAACACATGAAATACAATTGAAAAATACACACTTCAAGTAAAAATGTAACATTAAAAAGAAATGCTTTACTATAGCTACCAAAAATGGTTTTCTCATAATGAACAGAACATAAAGAACTTGTAAAATTATTTAATCAAGCAAACTAACTCATCATTAAATGGTTATCCACGGAATCACCTACCGAATGTGTCGAAACCCTCAAATATTGGGGCGAAACATCAACTGCATGACCGCCGCACCTAATGGAAGTTAAAAGAAACCTAAAACCTCAATATTTCACCCAAAATACAGTAATTTAGATCCTATGCACGAACCCTAACTTCTGGAATTTTTTAATAATTCAAGAATTAGGGAAGAAACCCTAAGCAATTTGAAAGAGGAAAGAAATAGACTCACCTACTTGAAGTATCCTGAATTAATCACTCCAAAAACAATAGTTTCTGAAATTGAAAACATCCAAAATTCAGGTATTCTTCGAATAAGATATAGGAGGTAATTTGGGAATTGGAATGGAGGGAAAAGAGTAAGAATTGAGAGAGTTAAGAAGGGATGAAGTTACCTCTTCAATTCTGGCCGATTTGAGACACCCTATGAATATCAGCCCTAATTCGCGATTTCAAAGAGCTCCAAGGAGGGGGGAAGGCAATGGGAGCGCGCCTGGGTTTCTTAGGGTCGAGTGAGAGGTGTAATCACCGAAAAAATGCAAATAGGGAATGAGATATAAAAATTTTAACATTTATTTTTAATGCAGGAAATGGGCCTTCGGGCAGGCCCAATATCTTAAATAAAACCCCATATCCACCATGATTATGGATTTATAAAGGCTCCAAATTTATATTTTGGTGTTAATAGGTCATAGGAGATCATTTAGGAATTGTAATGAAGGAAAAATATTAAAAAATGAAAAAGTTATAAAGGAAAAAAAAAATATTTTTAAATCTGGAATTGGGCTCACGTTTGGCCCAATTCATGAAAACTCATCTATTTCTCCATAAAACCTTTGAAAACCATCCAAAACAAAGAATGAAAGGAAAATAAATGAAATTAAACTTCAAAATAAGTCATGTATGTGACATCTTGTGTTCTTACACTATAAGGTTAATAACCTTACTATAACAAGCCAAACGAACCCCAAGTTGTTTATTATTAATATATTTAACCTTATCTAAGTCATTTGGCCGAACCATTTATTTTTAGGAATAATATAACAATTAATAATATAATATTTGTTTTAAAAACTATTTTATGTCAATTTTGACACTATTTAGTAATTGATTTTTGTGAAACTCATAACAGAATGATTAGTTAGAACAATGTTAAGAAAATCAATACTAACAAGTCATATTAACATATAAAATTATTGTAATTCATAAAAAGTCTCAAATTATATTTATTTGGGTATTTATAATATCAATTATTTTAATTTTTCACTATTATGGTAATCACTACATCATCATTGTGTCGTAAATAAATTAACTTGTTTAATGTCTAAAAATTATAAATAAAATTTGATTATGTAGGAAATATTTTTATATTTCTAATGAGTATTTATAGTCTATTTTATCTTATGTATAACCCTATATTAAAAATTATTTACTTATTAAACATTGATTTTAACTATTTTAACCCTTCTTTAAATAAATTAATAATAAATGTCCTAATCTAATCCAAGTGGTCCTAAATGATCATATTTTATTCCTGAGGTTGTTTTCGATCGAATTACACTTATCCAATAGAATTAGGACATGTTTTATGGTAATAATAATAACATTTTTACCCTTAATTACCCTATTTACTTTTAACCGTGGTAAAAAAAGTAAGAAGTTACTATTTAGCAAAAAATATTTTCATCTCATTGAACCACATTTTACTTGCTAACATCAACCGTGTCTCTAGGATTTTTGAAATTCCACTAACAGAAGCTGTAAAAGTAAGTTTTATGAAAAATTTATTTTTTTTAACTACCACTTAGTGGTTTCACTATTAATCAAAAAATGAAAGTTTCCAGAATAATACCAAAAATTAAGCCTAAGATATATTTGATATTATGAACTCCAAAATGATTTTTATTTTACCAAATTTAAAACATATCAATTGCATTAATTAATTTAAAAATTAATTCACGTCGTCAAAACAAATAGCGTGTTCTTAAGAGATAATAACTATCAAAAGATTGACACTTGTTTATGTCTGGTTTAAATGTAGAATTACATCCAATGACCAACATTGTATTAAATTGTAAAAATATATTTTAAATATATTTTAAAACCACTCAAATTAATCATTTATCACTATTAATTATTTTGATTAAAAAAGTTGTTTTTAATTAAAATTTAGTAATTTTCACTATTCATCAGAATATGAAAGTTATCCGAAAAGTACCAAACATTCACCTTAGGCTAAATTCGATACTCTAAATCCAAAAATGAAGTCCATTTTGAGAGATAAAATTTCAAAAAATTTAAAAGGTGGTTATTACTATTCATAACAGCTAGTTTTAATAATATTTTAATAGCATATCGTTGTTTAGTGAAACTCTGTATTGCGTACTACACACGCTATCGAGGAAGGTCGCAATTTCATGTAATGAAAGGCAAGTCAAGGATGCGTGTTGTGAAAGCTCCTTTTGGTTTAGCGTAAAACACAAGACATTAATGAAATTAAAAAGAATATTTTTCATAAAATCTCGGGGTGTTACAGTCGGGGAGGAATGCAAGAATCTGGAATTCCTCGAAGCATGGATTTTGATGAATGAAGATGATTGGTTTGGACATATTAGAAACACTCCGGTTGTGATTATCCATGGAATTGGGAGTCTCTCCACATATATCCGACACATATGTGGGGTGGGGCATTTTTTATTCCCTCAGTGAGGTTGGGACCACGATTGGAGATCTGAGCACTAAGAGAGTGGACACCCTGCCAGGATATAATCCATTGGTAGGGTGATTTTTTATAAATTTGGGGTTCCTTGTAGTATAATGTCTTACGGTTAGGAACTTGGGATCCCCATTATGGTGGAAAATAATCATAACATTTCTTTTAATTTCATTCATATAAGACCAAAGTCATGCATTGTCAAGCCAGATTGTAATGATGAATCCCCAACTGAGGTCCCTTTTTCCGCGTGAGGTATGATCGGTGTGATAAACCTAGGTTGAAAAAGATTTCACATCTCAACCTAATAATTTATGATCTATATAAGGGATAATTTCATACTCGGTAGTGATGGTGTTTTTTTTATCATCATACAACGAGGATGTCTTATCATGCAGTTTATTGTCTTGCAGTTAGGATGTTCCATCGTATAGTTTAACATCATGTCATTAGGATGTATTCTATACAGTTTAACATCATGTGAAAAGGGCGTCTTCCGTATTGTTTTACAACATGTCATTTAGATTACTTCTATATTTTTTAACAGCATTTATAATGAACATCTTTGGATAGACATGAAAAAAGGACACATTTCTATTCTTGAGATGGTCCTTCATATAAGACTTGTCTGGGAGTCCTTGGCAAGGAGTTATCTCTCATGAAGAAGAGGAGAAGCTTCTAGACATCCTTGGTGGGTTTTGGGTCATCAGATATCGATTTCACTACATATCCCCTAAAGCGGAATTCAAACCACCTTTGATACATTATATAATACCCCCTAAACAAATCTGGATCATTAAATTTGGTTAGGGCATTTTATTATAATTTATTTGGGAGGGATATTCAATGATGAATATATGGGAATATCCATGAATCCTGCAAGGGAATGAATCAGGCTAGTCATACTCTTCAGACACAACAAATTAGGTGACTGATGCTGGGGGAATTGTCTTCTCAAGTGAGAAGTTTATTTGGAAATTCAATTTAAAATTTTGTGGTAAGGAAGTCTGCAGTACAGTTTAGTGTCATGTTGTGGGAAGTAATTATCATAGGAATCATGGATATGTATGGGATAATACAGTTGTGATATTATAGCATTCCCTTGACATGAGGGGGGAGAAGGTATAATCCATGATCATGGAGACCCTCGAATCAGGAATAATTATGCATTACTTGGAAGTCATTAGGTGTATGTATGTTGGAAAACCCCCTTCGGAGGACAAATTTTCCTTTGATTAACAGTCCATTTTATTGGAAAAAATGCAAGGCTACATGGGAATTGTGTGTATAGTCAAACAATGGTATTTTTAGGAAACTAAACCTATATTTCTAATTGTCGTGGATGTTTATTGGGATCTGGAACTGCCCGAGTAATGGATTTTAATGGGTGAAGAGAATTTTTCTGGGTATACAGGGAATGTCTGGACTTTGAGTAGACAATAAGTATAAAGTCCCCCATATATATATGATCTATTTTTAGGGACATAATGGTCCTTTTTCAAACCCTAGTCATAGGAAAATGGTTTGGAATCTCACTATCAGCTTTTTCTTCTCACGTGGGATATAAGGGCATGTCTATTCCCATATTTATAGAAGCTGGACCCAGGTATGTGGAACCCGGGTGTTAATACGTATCCTATAGGGGAAATAATCTATCTATATTTAGTTTTTAGAGTGTAAATTTCTTATATAGGTTGGATCCATATGTAGGGAAGACGGCTTTGTTTACGTGGTGGTTGGAATAGGATCTCAAATATGGGCATCGCTATATATCCAAAAAGGAAAGAATCAATACATGCATATTTTTTTAAGTACCTTGTCATTTTAAATCTTTTCATATAGTCTTTGTACCATAGTGAGTTGGTATTCCTATAATTAATCCTCTATTGAGACTCCCAGTCCCATATGGGAAGTACATTGTTTGATAAATAAGGGCCAGAAAGGGATTAATGTACTACATAAGGGGGTCATGAAGAAGGATGGGGGAATATATATTCAATAACCTTTTAATAGATATTCCAATTTTTGATGTTTTCAGAGCTTCTTATGTGTCATAAAGGTTTAATAATGAACCTATATGTGGATCTACATAGAAAATTTCTATATAGGTTCGATCTTTGCGCAGGGAAAAGAGGCATTTTTTTGGGTGTCAGCTGGACTAGGACAAAGAATTTGGGCATCACTACATATCATGTGAGGACATGAATCATGCCCCATATAGTTCTAGAAACTCCCTATACCAATCAGATCCATTCATATAGAGGGGGAATTTTACATTTCTCTATTTTATGGTTGTGGGACCAGGTTGGAATATTAAGGGGTCACTATGTATATTTCAGGGGTAGGAATAAAGCCCTACATCATTCTAGAGCATCCTCCCTTTGTAATGTTGGCTCATACATAGTGAGTGGGGAATTTTTAACCATTTTTAATGCTTCTAGATAGTACATGTATCCATTATTCGTCTAGGGGGAAACCATTACCAAAATTTCTAACTTCATGTAAGAAATTATATATATGTGAAACAAGGTATAATTAGGGTCTCCCCTCATGATAAAGAGATAGCTGAGAGTAAAATAGAGTCATTTTGTTACCTGGTGGTGTCTGGACCATGATCTAGGATTGATGCATCTCTACACATCCCATCAACATATGGGAATCAATATGTGCATAGTTCTATGATTATATGTTCCCTATAAAGGTCTGACCCGTAAACATTGAATGTGGTCTTTTTTTATTGTGGTTGGACTAGGATGAAAGATTTGGGTGTCATTATGTACTCTATTAGTAGATGGGAATCATGTTGTGCATAGTTCTATAGAACGAAAGGGTAGGTGACTAATTACATGGGCAATGTCCCCTTAGGCGAGAATATTGTTTGGGCCATTCATTTTATCGTCAAATAGTAAGTTCAATGATGATATGTAGTTTAACATCATTTTGCATGGAATAATGTGCTAATAAGTTTAATGTTGTATAGCATGGACAAATATGATATGAAATTTAATGTTGTGCTGTGTGGACCCCTTCATATTTTATTTTTTGTCATGAAATCATGATGTATTGTCATGATTTTAGCTACATGAAATATTTCATTAGAAACCTTTCATTTGTAGGAGTTTTTGTGAGATTTCCATCCATTAAAATAAGGTAATATGGCCCATTTGAGATAAATTTATGTACGAAATATTTTCCTTCCAATTTTGGATTCAACATTGGAGGTTTCTTCCTATGTATCAACAGGGTTCTGTGGGCCAACACCATTTCCCCTTTGGTTAAAGACCAAAGGAGAAACCTTTTTAAGGCCCATATAGTTTTATTTGAGTATACTTCCATATGGTTTAATGTATTCAATATTTTTACATCCAACCACTCCATCTAATCAAACCATTTTTTTGGGATTTCTCATATGTAGATAGTTGATCACAGATAATGATGCGGAGTGATTGTAGTTGAATTTCAATGGATAGAACCCCCTTCATCGCATATACTAATGAGTATAGGGTAGATTGAGTGGCATTTTATTTTTTGGTCTGGTAAACCCAGATATTATAGAGGAGACTGTCAGGCCATAATTTCACATCGTTCCAACCATAATTTAGAGTATATTTGATAGGGTCTTGTTTAATGTCTCTATCTATTCGTTGGCCACTTCATGGTAGTGGGAAGAATAGTTTGATTTGATTCCATACCCTTGGAATAGTTTTTCCAATTAAACCTGGAAGAAATTGGTGTTGTTTTCCAACAATATTTTACGATGGCCACAAAACCCTATGAGGATATTGTCTTTCTCAAAGATGACGATTCATTTTTCTCCAATTTCTTTAAGGGGTATAGCTTCTTCCGATTTAGAAAAGAAACCAGTTACTATGAGAATAACATTGAATTGTATTGTTGTATAGTGAGGATATAGTCCCATGAAAACCATTACCCATATGGATAATGGGAAAAACTACTTATATGTGTCAAGAAACCCAGGGGGGGTTGATTGATGAAATTGGTGTGGGCTTTATAGGAATGGAACTTTTTGGTGAAATCGGCATAATCCCGCATCATGGTGGGATAATAGTACCCAAGCCATCAAATTTGGTGAGATAGTTTAGATGCTTATTGGGTTTCCCCATATGATTCAGGATGGTCATTTTTCATGATGGTTGGGGTCTCTTCCCTATCAATGCCCCTATGAAGGATGCCATCAAGGCCTCTCATGTAGATAACCTTTATTTTATTTTCCACATCATACATAATCTAATTGACTTCTCATATTTGAATCTATTTTTCTTACATCCATATCTAGAGGGAGTTCTCCCATTATATGATAGTCCACAATGGGGACCATCCAGCCAGTGATATGACCATATAGCTCAGAGATGAAACTGATCTCATTGTTGTCATCCATCTTTGCCTGAAAATATTGTAAAACCATCGAATTATGGGTAATTATGTTGACTATTTCTTCCTGATTTGGATCATCTAGTGAATTGGTTGAATTTTATAATGCTTCGGCATCCGCATTCTATAACCAAGGGACACAATCCAATATAGGCTCTGATGGAAATTCTGCAATCAATTATTAGAAATGATTTATCAAAGGGATCAACTCTACTTTCGTGATTTCATAGTCACCATCGACATTCATGATCACTAGTTCTGAGTCTACTTTTACATTATGGTGTTCTCAATATGCTTGGAGTGCTAGTTTAAGGCTTTCATTGAGGGATTTTTATTCGACTTCTTTTTTTTTTGCATTCTTTTGACAGTTGGAAGTAATAAGGTAAGATAGTCTTTTCTTGAAATATGAGTATGACTCCAAGACCCAGTTTCATGTGTCTGGGGTCTTCATTTATTTTCTCGATCATGAGTCTAAATGCATCCTTATAATGCATATCCCATATCTGGGGAACCTCTTGAAAAGATAAAACCTCTCCATCATGTAATTTGGCATCTAATGGAGTTATTTATGTTGAAGGATTTTCTTCCAAGAATTCTACTAATTGATGACCTTTTACAGCCATCTGAGGTATGAACCGTATATCAAACTACTACATAATGAATTCCAACCATGACTAGAATCTATTCAATATTAGGCGGCTGAGAATATACTTGATTGGATTTCTATAAGAGACCTTGTGGGCCTCTTTGTGTTGTAGATAATTCCTCTGATTCTGAACTGCAATGATCAAGTCATGTAATCTCTTCATAATATTTTAATATTGAGTCTCAACATCAATCACGATATAGATGAGTTAATAGAGACTATTTTCTCTGTTGGTATCATTATTTTGTGGGAGTAAGGTGCCTAGGGGTCACTCAAAGGCTGTTTGTTAATGAAAGAGTGGTCCTACTTCGACATGTGTCATTAGCACTAGTGGAATTAAAAGATAATTCTAATGATTGTCAAACACTCCTGACAATAATCAGTATCTTGATATGAAACCCAATTTTCATCAACTTGATATAGGGAAATTTGTTCATACAAGGATGGATATAAAGAGTTGAATGTAGGCCATATGTCCTTGGAGTCCTCTAAACTGTGTGAGGTTTTGAGTAGGTGACATGAAATTTATATCATTTTTTCTTCTCGGGGATGACTTTGATACAACTATGACATACAATGAAGCTGAGGAAATCCCCTATGGGGACACAGAATGCATATTTCAGGATGCTAATTTTCAAATAGAGATGTATTAATTTTATAAAAAGGGTGTCAAGATTTAAAAGTTTGTCGGAGTGCTGACTTTATTTTACCACATGATCATTAACATAACATTGAATAAAAATTCCCATGAAGGGTTTGAAGATGTGATGCATGGCATGATGATACGTGGTGTCAACATTTTTCAAAATGAAAGGAACTTCCTTGTAGAGAAGTATTCCCTGGGTTCCTTGAAGGTGGTGGATTCTTCATCTTTTTAGTACATTCATATCTAGTTATACCTTAAAAACCATCCATTAATGAGATAACCTCATATCTGATAGTTTTATAAATCAAAAATATTGTGATCGGGACTAGGAAATCATCTTTTGGGATGTTTTTGTTGAGGTCCCTGAAATCGATTCAGACCCTAATATTCCCCTTATTCTTTTGAAAAGGGAATATATTTTTTGTTCGTATAGTATATTAGACCTCCCAAATTATGTTATCATGGATGATCTTTTCTACATTATCCACTATCTAGGTTTCAAGTGTTGAGTGAGTCCTTCTGGTAGATTTCTTGTAACCACGATGGTCCTATAGCATGTCATGGTTGTGAGAGGATATCTCATGATCGAGGAATGGTATTCCTATATAGTTCCAAAAAAACATCTCAATTCCTATTTAATATGGATGTGTATATATCTTCCTCTTCATAATACTTGGACACACTAATCAGAGTGGTTTGTGAGTCCTCTTCAGTACCTGGGTTTATTTCCCTAAGTTCATCAATGGTGGTAGAGACACCTTCCTCAAAAGTGGTAGGGGAATACCTAATATCTTCTTCTTATTATTATTCTTCCACATCCCCCTCAACCTCATCTTCCTCTTCTGATGGGTGTACAATTCTTGAGATGAGATATTCATAATTAAAAAAAGAATATTAATTTCTGTATTTGGGGTATGAAGCTTCTTCTTTTATCTCGGATGATTATGGGGAATTATCTGGAGGATATGGAGTGAGGGGAATAGGATTGTCTCCTATTTATTTTAGGGGTGATACATCATCTTCTACCTTGGTGATGATGAACATAATGGTTTAGATCCCCAAGGATTGGTTGGCGCCATTTTTGTTTGAGCATTCACCATTGTCCTAGGGACCAGTTCACTTTTCAACATTATGAAGATCTGTATCCATGATTAAAATCATGGAGATAGAAGAATCCATATCAATGTTTAGACTCATTCACTCCAATGGATTAATTGGGAGTACCTATTCTTATCCAAACTACCTAAGAGGGTTGGTAGGGTATATTTATAGTATATTTGGGGTAGGAACCCAATCGATGTCATCAACTTAAGAATACTTCCCTTTTGGATCATATAATAATGCTTGATGTTGTGTGATTCATAGTATTCAAATGGTTATTTATCAGAGTAAAAAGTATTATTTTTTCTATCCGGTATATATTTGATGAATTGATGGTATAAGGATGTAATTTTCGTTTGTTGATATATCCATGGCCTTCCTAGAATGACATTGAATGTAGTATTTTTCCAGACCACCTAAAATTCTATATCATCCAAGAGGTCTCCAACAAAAGTTTTGATCTTAAATTTTGTTCAAGGTCTTATTATCACTTTTTTCATACCCCACAAGGTTCTTATAGAGGGGCGTTGGACTGTCTTCATCACAGCCCAGCTGTAAAATTGTCGGCGGTGGGATGAGAATAACTTCATATCCATTATGGATGATGATTTTTTGAATATCGACACCATTTATCTATCCAGACATATAGAGGGGCATGATGTAACCTTGAATAATGTCTTCTTCATCATTATCCATGAATAAAATGATAGCATGACTTTCTATCGGACTACTCTCTACCTAATAGCCTTCCGTAGTGGCTACTTCAGCTTCAATTTCCTCGGGACTCAGCAAAATTCTATGAGATCCCCAATGAGATCCAATAACAGGTTCAGTGCATCCAAGATTCATATATTCTCTAGTATCAAAGCTAATTGTCTCAGGATATCGTATTTCTATTCTAATTGTTATCACTTCACAGCATAGGGTGCTAATTCATAGGAACTTTAGGTACCTGATCCTAGGATTTAGATCACTCATCCTCTAAAACAGGAGTTGGTGGTGTTTCTACAATTTGCGGACATGGCCGAGCATATCTGTCATCATTCCAGAGGATGTTAGAAATATATTCCTATTTTTATGGTATTCTTGGATGATTGATTTATAGTTTCTACTGACTATGGTAGAGAATATTTCAAGTTCTTGGTGGGTCTGTTGAAGGTCTCTTCCAGGAGCCTCTACAACACTAACAATTTGAGTGGGAGTACGACAAGGGATTTTATTTCTGTCATGACTGTGTCAGGCTGGGTAACCTTGACTTCTATGAACTCTTCATATGGTTACCATATTAGGTGTGGGAACATTGGTTTATAAACATATTCATCACCAGATAAGGGATTTTATAAGTTTATTACATTCATAGAGTCATAAATTATTTACTCATCTAATAACGAATCTACCTGATTGACATATTCTGATGATTTCATTTGGCGAGGTGGTGCCCATTGTTCCATTTGTCACGGTGGTTACCATATATTAAGATTCATTGTAATGAAATATGAGAGTTTTGAATCCATATTTGGACATGGTGATGGATTATCTTATTTCACTTGTTTCTTGTCTTCTCGGACCTCTTATATTGTGTGTACCAGTATTTGGTGATAGGGAAAATAATCTAGTTAATCATCGTGACCTACATCATCTGCCCTATTTGACTCTGGTATCCAAAGAACATTCCAATTTATGGAAGCTACAAATTAGCCATGGACTTGATCATGTCTGAATGCGTAAATTTTACTTATCCATTCCTCAAATTTATTTCTCCCCCATCCCCTTTGATTGTCATGTCAATGTGGGGGGTGGATGATGGCGTTCATAGGGCCCTACCTGGTTTGGTAGGGGTCTTGGAGATTTATCCATAGGAATGGTGGATTAAGTGAAATGGAATCCACATCAAATCTTCCTACCCTTTTTCCTATGGATGATGGGGCTTCCCGAGACTTATGATTAGTGTAATTCTCCGAATATAATATCCTATGTGATGTGGTGGAGATATCTTAGAATACACTTGAATATATCACCTGAATTATTATCATTATTATCTCATCTAAGAGATTATTGATGCATTTGGAAATCATCTCATCTTGGGGGGGTGGTTGGTTCAGAGAGTACGTAATACCTTTCCATCCTAAAATGAAGTATAAAACTATCTCATTATCCCATTTTTTTGTTGTTCATGAGATCATTGAGTGATGTCTTTGGAAATGTCGAACTGAACTGAAATAGAAACTACCATTAGAGTTTTTTCCCAACATGTTATTGAATTATCCAATATACTAGTATATAACTCAAAGGTTATGACTTGCAGATTCCATACGAAGCATATGAGTTTCACTGCTACTTATTGCTCTGGTGTTCCCATCATGAGGTCACAATAATAAGAGTAGTGCATTAGATGCTACTTCGGGTCCCTTAAGCTGTTGAACACTAGAAATATGGGATTCCCAAAATTTGGTGGAGGGGGTATGTTTCTCACCCATTTGTGGTAAGGGTTCCATTCTTGTTTTATGGAATTTAACCACCCCTCCATTTCTTCTATTCTAGTTTTATTTAACTCAATGGTATTCATGAACCCTTGATGCATGTCATGTTGGACCTGAGCAAAAGCGGCTTCAATATGGGGCAAGATCGGATGTGTCAATGCTACTAGGAATTAAGACAGATGCATAGCTAGGGGAATCCTTTGTGGATTCAATTGAATATTTTCTGGTTTCTTCCCAGAGGGAGGAAAATCATTATATCTTGTCAAGATTGTGCTCATGTAGATTGGTATTCCAATATATTCCATGAATTATCAGTTCATCCTTGCTTCATTTCTCGAGATGAGCCTGTGAGGTAGAGGTAGATATTATAGAAGTGTGTGTTGATGCACCACCTGTGGAACTTACCCCATAGGATGTATTGCTCGTAATTTATCTGAATCGATTCACCTAATCTCTATCATTTCTTCCAACTATCAAGAATATCTACCCTAAAAAAATGGAGAATCATTATCATCGAGAGGAGGTGGTTATTCCTAGACCATTCACTTCTTCTTATACTAATTGGGGATTCAAGTGGGAGGTAATGTAATATTATCTCTGGGCTACCCAAATTTTGGACAACTCTTTGGTTTTAGGTGTGTACACCTCTAGGCTTGATGTGGACTATCTCTTGGAGGGAATCTTCTTCTCTTGATTCTTGAATATTTGTACAATTTAAATCATGTATTGTGGGACTTATGTCAATAATGTTCAATGATTCCTATTAAATTAGAAGTGGAGTACCATGTGCTAAATAGTAGGAGAGTTTCTTGTATCCATTATTGGATCTTCCCTGACCATTCTATGATACTCTTCGGGTTTCATGGAAAAGTGCGACTCGAAGGGAGACCTGATATATCCTTGCCCGATGCATCTATTTTGAGGGATGTGTGTCAAGATACGGAATGTAATATGTTCCCTCTTTATCCATTTTTCTCCCCATATAAGAGAATATAGACGCCCGTTGGGTGTGAATTTGTGGTAAAAATGCCTCCATCCCTATGGGATGCGGTTTCTCGCGGTCTCCTATTGATGTTCATGTTCCCAGATTTATGGTTCATACATGGTAATTTTGTATAAAAAATTCCCATATCCATATTGGTTGTGGATGGTCTTGTATTGCGGTGGCTATTACTATTATTTATGACTTCTTTATCACATGCATTCCCATGCCTATCTGAGATGGATATGGTGTCTCATATACACATGAATTACATGATTCTTAGGGAGTGATCAGTACTCATTGATTGAACTCCCTTATATGGGGGGTCCTACTGGATGTTTTCAGTAGCCATTTTCAATGGCTTCTTGATGTCCTTCTCCTTTTAGGAATGATGCTTATGAGACATACTCATGGTCGGTTCGTGTCAAGCATTCCACCTTTCCTGAGTAGGGACTTCATTTGACTTCCATTTAGGGATGATGAAATTATAGGATTTTACTTATAGTGGGTTATATTGAACCATAAGTGGGGTAGAGTGTAGATCTCCATGTTCTCCCCATCCCCAGATATGAACACAAGACATGTCGTTGCCGATAACGCATCACAACATGTGGTGTGAATGGTGGTAGGCCAGTTCAAGGTCATTCATTCACCTTTCTGATTGTGGAAACTATGTAGATGGATGGGAAAATAGTTCTATTTTATGTTGAATCCCCCAAGACATTAATATGGTATTCATATCAATCATAGGGGAAAACATTTCATTTAACTAGTAGAATGATTCCCAAACATTGAAGTGAATGTTATGCAGGCATTATTCTGACAACTCTCTTTGTATCTTAAATTGGGAAGTGATCATGGGCCAATATATCATTGATATTTTATACATATCTAGTTATTTTTTTAAAATAAACATAACATGTTGTTATTCTCCAGGGACTATGTTTCTTGACTCGCCCAGTATGACTTCTCCTTAATGATTTCATTTCATGCAGTAGGACTCGTAGGAGACTCGTTACAATACTAATGGTATGGGGTGGCTCAAGAGATTATCATGTCCTCGGTCCATCCTATTGTTGAGAATTTATATTTCTTTTCATGGAGAGAGTATCCATCATGTTTTAATATATTTTTCTAAGTACTCGATGTATGAGATCATTATCGTATTTGACTCGATGAGGGGATGACCTTCTCATCGGGGTGAATTTTGACTACATGGAGGACAATCGTAGTTGGTTCCATGATGGTGAGGACAACCATATAAACCTAGTGTTCAGGTGTAGAGAAGACTACTATAGTGTATACCCTAGGGATGACCTTCTGGTTGGACCAAAACAAGGGGAGGGTCATCAGGCTACATGGTGCCATTGAGGGGTGGACCTTAACAATGAATGGAATCATAGTGATGAAAACCATAATAGCTCTAGCAATAGGGAGAGTATGTAAATTGAACATTATGGATAGGGCCTTCAAGATGTTATAAAATGAGGGTAAGACCTTCTTGTTGATTGATGCCAGTGCGACGAGGGCCTTCGTATTTACTGTCATCATGGCGAGCACTACCATCATAGCCTGATGTCCGACTATTGGGAGAAAAATATCTAAACTGTATACCCTGGGGTGGACACTTTGGGAGGATGAAAGCAAGGAGAGGATCTACATTCTATTTGATATGATTTTCATGGGGATTGATAACCTTGCATGCATCAAAAGATTGGATCTCATGATCTATCATTCCTAGCCCACAGAGTAAGCATTATGGGTGCTCTTGGGGGGACCTTCAGAGATCTTGGTAGGGACATTGTTTGGAAGACCTTCAAAACTACTACATACACTTCATTAATCTGGTAAGGTATAGATAGGATCTTGATCCAATATTTATATATTATTGATTACTTCATGAACTCTAGCTTCCAGCCAAGAAGAATCATGACAGTGGTCATCATTTTCTAGTTTACATTGGTCTGTTTCATTTTTGTGCTCTCTCTTACTGGAAATAATGGATATCTTATGTTGGTAATGGCATTCATATATGGGTCCCATTTTATTCAATTTTCAGTATTACACTAGGATATTCTTATGGAAATCTTTAATTCTGGTAGGGATCTATGTCTTCCCTAGAGCGGCCACCACGTTGAACCAATGTCCCCCAGTTGGAATGTGTATTTTTGCCGATTTGGTTTCCCTTGTAACATGGAATACAGATATCGACCCTACTAGAGAGGAGCTGGGATACGAGTTTACTTAGGGGTGACTATCTGATTTTGTGGATGAGTTACCCCGCCTGAGGATACAAGGTCATGGGCCCGACTCCTTCCTTTTTCTACCAATGTAATGATGTCTTAACACATCTTGAGGATATAAGGTAGGATATATATCTGATCCTCTATCATGGATATGATATTTTGAAATATTTCATTAGTTTTAATGGGTATGAATGATCATTCCAATGTCAGAGTAGGAGTTTGTTCCTCCTCCGGTCCTCCATGGGTTGCTAGTGGGAAATTGTGGTTCTCCCATTCGAGATAGAAGAACAAGTCTTTTTCTAGTTGTCTTCTCTAGTTGACACCATATTTGGCTGGTGGGATTTATATTCTTCCACATTAATTTGAATCTCCTCATATTTTCTTACCACTATATTAGACTGGTGGTCTTCATGTGCATCAGATACGGTGTATGATGGCCCATGGGTTTCCACCCTATTTGGTTGGAGGGATTGGTGTTCATAACTAATTATTTGTTCCTATATATATCTAGATGTTATCCTATTTGGATAACTAGAATCTTTCTCATTGGAAGATATTTGTATCTGCCTATAATTTTCCACTCTGTCTATGTTGGAGGACTGGCAAGAATTGGCCGGGATTTTCACTAGCCCGTGATGTTCCATAATGTATCTGTGGTGGGCTTCATAATATTGAGCGGGAATATACATCCGTTGATAATTAGATTCTATATATCTATGGATGGTTTTAGAATAGGGACAGAGTTGTATTTATGCCCGTTTTATTCACCACATTTGTGGGGAGAATCTCTTTCTCAGGAACCAGTATGATTACCTTCTCTCGATTGTGTGTTTTCCACCATCGACAGGAATCTTGAAGGGCCTATGTTTTTGTACATCAATAAGAGCCCTCGGTATGATATCCTCTTCATAGTAATTATATTGGGTTATATGTCGCTAGTGGTGGCGTACCATGGTAAGATCCGATGAGAGGTGTTCCAGTATAGTTGGGATGAAGTCTTCAGCATCGACTTCATCATCCTCCCTAGGATAATGGAGGTAATCATTCTTGTGCTCATGGGATAAGCTCTCGAAGTAGTTGGAAATGAAAAATGGGGTCATCCTATGCTGGGATGTTGACCACCACTAAAGAGGTGGCTGGAGTTAATTCACCATTATCAGGTCCTTCCTTACAGCCTCAACCATGGGGAACATACAATTTTTGTTGTACTCTATGATCATAGAGTCTGAAACCCATCATTGATGACACTGGGTAGATGAAATAGTCCTATTTTTCGAGGATATGGTCACATGTGCAGATGCTTATGTGTGTGTCTGAGAAATTCTTCAAGATTCCATTTTCATCAAAGAGTGCTCTATGAAATTTATTATATATATATATGACATATAAATTCACCAAAATAACATCAATTTGTAATCCCATAATCACATGTATTATTGAATGTATTTCTTTCCCCACTTATAATTTTTTAATGACAGGGGATTTTGGTGGGTTAATACGACCAACATGGATAAGGATTCATGTCAGGTTCAATATTTTTTTAACCTGATTTACGTCATAATAGGTAAATAAATACATAGAGACAGATATTAACCAATTTTCAATTATTATGATGGATTTCACATCTCAGATATGATTTCCTCAGATGATCTTCAATAGGTTTATTCATGGAACAATAAACACCCAATGGCCCTTGTATCTATGACTCATGGACATTCTTTTCATAGGGAGGTTCTCGTTGGATGACGATATGGAAAATGGAACTAAAGGACTCCATTGGTCAAGAGGATGGCAGTTTGGGCTCATCACACACTTTTAGTGATAATTATTTTCTACTCTAGGACTCTATTATAGATTTAAGGAATATTCATATGTTTTTTAATCATTGGTTCTTTCCCAAGAATGTGTCTATGGGTTACCCATGTGTTTAAATATTAACCATATATACGCATGTGGAGGTAATTACTAAGACAACATGTGTTTAAGCCATATAATGAGGTGATCAGGAGTTTATCATCATCTAGGGGGTAAGTTGTTTCATTTTCATGATCGAACCCATAAGAGGGGAATCCTACATATCCTTGTGAGAGGAATCTGAACCCACGTAGTCCAATGCTACTTAACTGGACACATTACCTTTTAAGGTCATTTGACAAGGACCCATCCATGATGTTTAATGTAATACAATAAGAAAATCGAAGCAAAAGATGCCAAGTCAGGATTTCATGTGGAAATTACAATGAATTGGTCCATGATTCTCATGAGGGGTATGGTCTCCTTGATGGATATGGATATATCATGAATATGGCCCGGTGAACACTAGGGTGGTTTGGCTGTTGGGTTTGGACCATAGAAAATATTCATACATATCCTAGTTATTTGGGAATCAAATCTCTCATAGATTGGATTATGTTGGGGATTAAACTGTAGTGGAGTCCCTATTTGTGGGATTAATTATTGAGGTTTATACTTTGATAAAGTTCCTCTTGGAACTCGGTCCTTTAGACAGGCGTCATACAAATTCTAGTTAGTGCATGAATTAAATTTCACAAAGTTCATTTGGAAATGGTTTGGATGATTCGAATATCATAAAACCCTAATCCCACATTAGTCATGCCCATTGTGAGAAATAAGATTAATCCAGTTATCTGACAAACCACACACTTTCCCTTATCCATTAATGGAAAAAGACGATGATTGCGTAATAAGTTGGGACTGGTAGCCCAAAGAGAGAGATGTAGAGTGGATTTGAATGTAAAAACATTTACACATGTTGATATGTGATATATTCATATATAGGGATAAACCTAGTTATGTTCTGGGCTAAGGTGAAGAGGTAGGATAGTGCTACCTCCCTCAGCATTTCTAGGGGATTATCTCAACTAGAGTTCTCTGAAATGGGTTTTGGGAAAGGGTAGAAGTAGTGGTCCTTGTAAAAGGGGAAAGAAAGTGTGATTCTAGTGAATTTTCATTATCCATTATTTATTGTAAAAGACAATGATTACTCTTAATCACTAGAATGGGGTGGTACAACTGAGCATCCCAAGATTGGACCCCGGGTTACTACAAGAATGTTGACATAGAAAAACACTGGGGGATGTAATGTTGCGGGGATTAGCCAAATTTCACTTCTTTACATAGGTATATAGACCTAAAATTTCTGGTTGATTCCCCCAATAGTTTACTAATACCTTTTTGGTAGCTTTTGAGATTTTTTTGGCGTGATTCCTTTAGACTGGTTAGCGGAGGATCCATGGAGGGCATGGCCATTATAGAAGGACATGGTGGGAACTAGAATGTTGAACGCCTAAAGGAACACCATTCCACGTACATTTTCATAATTCGAGATGAGGATACCTTCTCATATCATAATTCAATGTAGGTAGATGGGTCATCTGTGTGTCGAAGTGGGACACAGACCTGGTTGTGGACCGCGTACTGAAGTGGTATGTGGACCTAGTTGGGGTCCATGTACTGAAGTGGCACATGGCCCGAGGTTCCATTCATAACCCGCGGTGGTATGCGGCATTATACTCCACTAGTGTGGTAGAATAATACATTGGGTATGGTTTTTTCTACCTAGGAATGTGCTATGTGGTACGCCCGATTGAAGAAGGTCCTTTAGTCATGTAGTTCATGGGAAGTTCATCAGTGAAGAGACTATGGTTTGTGGTTCATCAATTAGGATTTTTTTGACCATATTATTATGATTACCTTTTTTTATGGTTTTCAGTGGGTTTTTTCCAACTGAAAAAAACTGGTTCCGTCCTTCATTAAACATTTATCTTTGAAGAATTTTGTTCGAAAACATCCAACTCTCTGAAAATCTGATGACCACTTTACATCTCCCCCTTTCCTTTTTTTGGCTCCCCACTAGGTCCTTTTATAGAGTACTACACGAGATATATCTATGGGTCATATGGAACCATTTGCAGAAGCCCATTAAGAAATAACCTGTCCCACATATGACTCTGTCAAAATAGATTTAAGGGGATTTTGTTCACAATGGTAGAAATCACCAGCTCGGTCCCATGGAAAATGAAATTCATTAGATTATAGTGGCCTCACATTAATAGATAACTAAGATTCTATGGATGTTGTGTTGGGTCATACCACTTATTCATGATTTCTCCAAGGACATGGTTCCCGGGGTTGCGGTTCTCAGGTGGAATTTATCTGCATATATTCCACCAATGATGTGGTTCATAGGGGATCTGCGTTGTTCCACATTTATAACAAAAACTGCACTGGTTCACTGGCCAATGCCTCATGAGTATGCATTTTCAAGGTATTCAAGTAATGTTTTTTTTGGTAAATAACATCCACATTCCATTATCCTAAATCTGTACGCAGACCACATTGGTCTTTTTCCAAATTTGATTTCTTTAATCTCCTTCTCAAATATTCAATTGAACTTGTGTCTTATTTCTTCATCAAATTTGGGTGAATTGTTTCCTTAACACTGTGGACTTTTAAAGACCCTAAGACTCTATTTTATTTGTAAATAATCTAATTAAATACATAGGTATCATCTTTATACATTATTTTGTTATATGTTCATTTTTGGGCTTAAAACACTATTTTATAAAACTATTTTTCATTGTGTTTTAGGTATTTATATTAAAATTGATTTTAAAAAAATCAAAAAATTTATTATTGAAACATATATTCCCTATTTGGAATCAGAAAATTTAAATTTGGTAAATATTTGATTTTTTTAATGAATACTAATCATGGTAAATGTTTATCACCTTTGTAAGGGTAAATTTGGGGATTAAGCTAAAAAATAATGTGATAATGATTTTAAAAAATAAATAAAACTTGAATTATATCTATTGGAGGAATTTTGGTTAGATAAAAATTCATATGTTATATAATATTTCATTTTGGTTATATTTTTCTTTATTAAATTCCTTTTTATAGTTTGAGTGATGAAAATACAAAAATCTCACTCTCTTTCTTGTAATTTATCTTATAAACTCACATGTGGATAATAAGTTTTTATGAAAGAATATGAATGATTATTTTAACATAATCAATTTATTCTTATGATGGTAATTTATTTTTATTTTTTAGTGATGGTATAATTGACATCAATTCATATACAACGCTGACATGACACTTGTGCTAGAAGTATAAAAAAAATAATATTAATTGATTTTGAAAACATAAAAAGTAATATTTTTTTAAAAATATTATGGATTTGATGGAATTTTATTATTAAAAATACAATGTAATTTATTTTTTTAAACATTATATTCTAATTTTATACCAATCATGGTGTATTTAAAATCAAAATATATGAGTCTTCAAAATGAATTTAATGGAATTTTATGTTAACTAATATATTTCTAAATTATTTAAAAATTATAAAATAAAATTTGGTAAAGGGGGTGGGATATCATCTAACATTATATCCCTTGACTATTATTGAGTCAATTTTGACCCAATAATAAAATTTATAACCCTTTAGTACTGAAAGGGTTATTATAATGTTTAATGTTTAAATTAGCTAAAAATGTGTTAAACCTTATGATAAACTTTAATATGGAACTTTAACACCCCAAGCTTCCATGGTATGTTTCCCTTTGAAAAATGCAATGGCTTTCATTGTATGCAACTTCGAGATTCTAACACACTACGACAAATCAAACTAGCCATTATGAATAGTAATTCACACTTTTTGAAATTTTATAAATTATATCTTTGAAAATGGACTTCATTTTTAGATTCATAATATCCTAATTATCTCAGGGTGAATATTTGGTATTTTTCGGAAAACATTCAATTTTTGATGAATAGTGAAAAACATTGTGTTATTGGTTAAAACTGATATTTTATTTAAATAATTTGTTATTTTATTTAAATTTATTTTAACTCAAAATACATAAATAATACCTATATTACTTCAATGTAATTTATTTGAGTAATTTTAAAATATGTTTTTATATATATAATTTATTGAACTTTTTAATGTCTTTTACCCACCTCCATGGAGCATTTGCAAATTCACATAAAACAAAATTTTACCACATTGGTGAGTGGAATTTAGAAAATTCTCGATACATGGTAGATATCACTAGGAAAAATTAGGTTCAATAAGATGAAAATAATTTTTGGTGAATCGTAACTTTTTACTTTTATTTACCACGGTTAAAAGTTAATAGGGTAATTATGGGTAAATATGATATCCTAATTACCCTAACACATGTCCTAATTCAATTGGATAAGTGTAATTTGACCCAAAACAACCATTGGAATAATATATGATCTTTTAGGTCCACATGGATTAGATTAGGACATTATTTATTATTTTATTTAAAGAAGAGTGAAAAAAATTAAAATCAATGTTTAATAACTAAAATATTCTTAATATACGGTTATACATAAGATAAATTAGACTATAAATTTTCATTATAAATATAAAAAAAATTTCTACATAATGGTATTTTATTTATAATTTTTAGACATAAAATAATTAAATTTATTGATGACACAATGATGATGATTTAATTACCTTACTAATGAAGTATTAAAATAAATGATATTAAAAATATCCAAATAAATTTAATTTTATACTTTTAACGAATTACATTAATTTTATAGGTTAATATGACATGTTAGGGTAGATTAAATTAATTTTTCTCGAATTAATAATTTTTTTATGAATTTAACAAAAAAAAATACCAAATAGTGTCAAATTTGACTCAAAAGTGTTTATAAAAAAAATTTATATTATTAATTGGAATTCAATTCTTAAAAATAAAAGGTTTGGGAAAAAGGCTTAAATAATATTATATATATTTTTAATGAACCCCTTTATGTTATCTTATATGTTTATAGTTTGTTTATTAACCATATAATAAAATAATACAAAGAGACATGGTAAATGTCAAACTATTTAACTAAGAGTTAAATCTAAAATATTAGGTTAATATGATGACCTAAACATATCTACAACCTATTGTTTGTGATTTTTTCAACCCATACCCAACTTAGCCTTTAAATAATTCATTTTGTATCCATTAGAAACCTAAAATGATTTAATTATAAAATAATATTTCAAGTTTTCGTAAACTCACCCACACCTCTCTTATAAAAGGTAACCTCCCATTCTCTCAAATTAAAACCTTCAAAGTCATTTGGATCGGCCAAACCTGGCCCAAATATCCTATGAACTGTCCTGCCTTAATCCTAGTGTCATTCCATTCTTCATAAAACAATCATAAGGACCCCTTTTGATCAAATCAAAAGGAAGAACACGAAGAAGAGTTAAATATTTTATCACCTCTTTCAAGTTCTTTTCTTCTTCCACTTCCTCTCTCTTTGTTGTTTCCATTCTAAAATAATGACTCCAGTATATTCTATATACTGTGATGTTATTATAAAAATGGTACCAAAATATTCATTATTCTATCCATCCTATAAATGCCGAAGTCACCATACATGAGTACGTATGGATTACCGTCTCCACATCGTGGTGTAGTTTGTTATTCAAACAATTCATCACTTGGATGGGTATAATAATGAGTATATATGATGTAAATAATAAAAATAACATGATAATTATTCTGTCTATATGATATACCATCTAATTATATACTATTTTAATATCAAAATAATGATATTGTCGCTCGTGCGTACGTACGGATTACCGTCTCCATGAACGTGATGAGATTCATTCCCCATCTGAATAATTCAAGATTAATTTTGATTTTATGATAAAAAATATTTATGAACATAATATCATTTAGTATATGAATCAAATACATCCTATCCCTATCAAACATGACTTACAAAACCAAGAATATAAAGGAAAATGAATCAGTTAACACCCAAAACGATGATAATACTAAAATATCATTAACAATGCAATATTAGGATATCATATATAATACCATATTAATGTATATGGTTCTTCTATAATTTAACAACAATTATTTCACCATTATCCAGGATGTTAAACTACCCTTTACCAAAGAAAAGTACAAGGTAAGGGTTAATTTCACAATCTCTTTATTATCCGAGGTTGTTTATTTATAAGTATCTTCTAGGACCTCTTTATCATACACATCCATTTTTCTTAAAAATGTATTCAAAAAACATTACTATTTACTAGATTAGGGGTTAACGTTATTTGTACCCTTTTTTGACTATTTATAAATGGTTTGAAGGTAATATTTCCTTCATTTTTCAAACAAGATACCTTATAACCTTTTCGAAAAAATTAAGGTAATAATGTTTTTTAACTTATATGGCAGGTTGGGTTATTTTCTACGATTATAACATCATCGAATATTCCCTTACAAGTTTATAAGAATATTTTTAAAATATTGGTTTTCATTTCTAATTATATGACTTTAAAATGATTTCAAAATAAAAAAATATATTTCTCTAAAAAAAGTTATGATTTCATCTATGTCAACATCCTTTGATAAATTGTAAGCTTATTTGAATTTGATATATTATGATACAAAACTTCAATATTGTATTGAAGGTTTTGTGATATGTTTGACTGTGAATGTTTTATTTCTATACCAATCATGGTTTATGGATAATGTATTTACATTTCGTATGCTTGTTTTAATATGAATTTTTATGTTATATTTCGACCTTTTCATATAAGGAACACGTTGGAATTAGTAAGTGACGGGTGGAGCCCGCTATATCTCCTCAATGCATCGGTAGGTCTCATGAGACAAACTAGTGTCCTGGAACAAGGCCTTGACAAAATATTATTTTTATTCATGGAATAAATCCTTGACTATGTGGTTATGAAGTCTGGCATTATGCATTCCATTAATATAAAAGTGGATATTGATATTGCATGTGATTATTCTACTTTTAAAATATCCATGTGAATAAGTAAATGGAATTATTTTATTTTATCTTTGCCATATTATAATGAAGTTCAATTTTAAAAGGATTTTGTTTTAGTCTTACATTTCCTTAAATGATTGTGCTTATTTATGAATCATTTTTCTATATTGTTATCCTTACTGAGCATTTGAGCTCACCCCTTTCTATTGTTTATTTTTCCTAGGGTACGAAGAAGTATATTATTATTGACATGCATGGATGGTATAAGGGATATGGGTGTGGCCTTTGTATACTATGTTGTCTTATTTTTTCATATTATATTGTAATTTAAAACTTATGAATATATCTAGTATTTCCAAGGATACTAAACTAATAGGTCTTTTGAGACTTGATCTTTTGTGATCATACCAATGTTATGTAACAATTCACTGATTCTAGGTAACTAGGGCTGGGGCGTTACAGGCACAAAAACTAATACAATATTATTGTATAAATGTATTTAAACCCATTTTAATCTTATAATTTAATGATAAAAATTAGTTTTCACTTTTACATAAAAATTAATTGATAATAATTTAATAATATATGTAATTCCAAGGGTTCCCCTCCCCTCAAAAATAAAATGGCACCACACCTCTTCTATTTCATGAACCACCCTAATAAATTTATCTTTAATAACCCCCAAAAATAATAACATAAACATATCTATACAAATTCTAGAGATTATGGTATTGGTAAAATGCCATCACTTGGGTATATAAGAAGTGATCTAATGGAGGTTCTTCAATGAGGATGTAATCGTCTTAACAGAGTGTTTTCATTATAATTATTCTTATAAATCATTAAAATTTTTCCTAACCATCTTAATATAATAAAATTATTACATAAAATATACTGAGATTTTATTATGTGAATTGGAAAACTTTATTCATCTCCTTTTCCATCCTATGGGGAATAAAAATTTCATTTGTGTGTTTGTATTGACTACCACCTCCATGGAACGATGTTTTTTCTTTTTCCATCACCACCTCTCATGACTATTTATAATGATGGATTAATTATATATATTATTCACTAAATAATTATAATTATTTGAAGATAATTTAGAAGATTTATTCATTCCCATCCTTTTTCTAGAAAATAAAAACATCATTTGTGCGTACGTGTGGATTACAACATACATGTAGTGAAGTGATTTTTTTCATGTAATACTTCCATATAAGGTTATAAAATTATTTTTAATTTATAAATAATAATTATTATTTCAATATTATTATTCAATATATGATATAATAATGTCCCATTTTACATGTTCAACCTACCATTGTCTTTTTTCTATTATGAATTTTACTTCCTCAAAACACTTGAAGTGGACGTAACATATTAACTAATTAATTATTCCATTGAAACAATTGAATTTTTTTTAAATTATAAATTAATATAACATTAAAATTTTATCAAAAAAATAAATAATTTTTATAATTTTATTATATTATAGTTAAAGTAAATTCATTGCATGTCTGGACTCAGGGTAAGGGATTTGGTTACTCAAATTACAATTAAGGGTTTATAATTCAATATGATTGGTTATTTTATAACAATATTATATATAAAATATTATAAAATTTTATTATGTTGTATTTACCCTACTTTTTTCAATTGTTACATCTAATTATATAATTTATTAATTCTATCTTCAATTATATGATCATTAAACAGATCATTTGTCTCAATATTGTTTCTTGGAGACATTCTTTATAATATGAACTTACTTCCTTTTATTAGGTGCATATGTGTCTAATTTAGATATTATATCATGAATTAATATTTGATTATTATATTTAAATAACCTTTTAATTCATCTATTTCATTATATATTGATTCATATTTTATAAAAGTTTGAAGTGTTTTTATGGTCTCAATTTCAATTCAGTGAGACATAATTATAGTTATACACTATATTTTATATCTTAATGTGTAATTTTTCCCCATTAATGTGTTTTAATATACTAATTCCTTGAAATTTTGGTTTTTATAGAATAATTCTGTGTTCCTTAATTTAATAGATTTTTTATTCAATTATTTCCCATGTTGTAGGGGATTCTCATCCTAAATGTATTTCATTGAGGAAAGTTTTTAATTGATGCAACTGTATTAACTTATCTGGTGTATACATAGAATATTGAAATGTGATATCATGACTCCTTTTATAATCAGGTTATTTTAAATTCCTCTATATGTTCATGCTTTCAAATGGTTTTTGGTATTAAAATATCATAAAGTGGTATGTCTATAAAAATGTTGTTTTAAGGTTTTTAAATACTTTTAAAAAAACTCTTAATCCATGATATTTATATTATTTCAATATAGTTATTTTATAAAAATAATTTATTTATTAAAGATTTCATCCATGACCTATAAAATTATCTTAAAAGTTATTAATTTTTTTTTATATTTTTCCACACACGCCTCTTTTGAATATCATTTTAATGGTTTGAAAAAAATGTTTATTTTTAAAATTTATGATATGAGTAGATTTTCCCTTTATTATAATTATTCTTCTCTTATTCCTCATTAATAAATTTTTAAGATTATTTTCAACTGAAATTCTTTTCTCGATAATTTATGATTTTTTTAATTGTAATGAATGAAAATGGGTTTTTCTATTATTTTCAAATAAGGGTTTTAAATGTTCTTTTAAACATATTTTTATTTAAGTAAATATCAATTAATGTTTCCTTTACTTCTCTATGAATATTATCTTATGATACCTTCCAAATTATTTCTTTTCCAGTCATTTGATGATTGTTTTTAAGATATTTTCAGGAAACCCATTTCATTTCCATGAGTAAATGAAGTTATAATGTAATGAAAGATGTTGTTAAAAGATTTGTGATGAAAATGAATAAGTCAGTGTGCCATATTCATGTATGGTTATTAAACCTTATTGGTTATAATTGGTGTGTATGATATGTACTATAAAATGAGTGAGACTAAAAAATTTATATGATGCGTGAGCCCAATATATATTTTATGATTGATGAACCTGATATATATCTTCAATGTATTTGAAAATGATCTTTGTCTTTAATGGAATGAATGAGGGAGTTATCTGGGGAGGTTTCTCCTAAGGATTTAACTAGGCTCCGGTTGTTTTTTAAATTATTGGACATAATTGGTAAGAAAAATCCCATGATACCAATAAATTTTCTATAAGATTTATATGAGAATTTAATAGTTCCTTTTAATTATATAGACATAAAATTTCCAATGATTATTGATCCTCATGGATCTTTACCTTGATAAATATTACTTCCATGTCACATGTTCAAAGATATAGGTTTTGATGGGAAGGAATATGACATTGTTATGTTCATGAAATTCTATTGTGTTATCATACACTTATGTGAATCTTAATCTAACTGATGACATTCAATTATAAATGTTTATGTTTACCCTTACATAGTATTTGAGCTCTCCATTATTATGTTTTTAATTTCCCGTAGTTATAAAGAATTATTTTAAATAAATTATGTTGATAAAAGTTTCATTTTGAATAATTTTTTGGGAGATGTTGAATAGTAATTGTGAAATAATAAAATATGGTTATATATGAAATATTTATCACTAGAATAATGGGTATTGTTATGTATGTGTTATCCCAAATGCACTAAATCGTTAAAAATAATAGTTCCTCATATATGTATGTGATCTGATATTTTTTATAATGTTTTACATTTTTGATGACTAAAATTTCTTCATGTTCTTTTTGTATAAAAAAACTATGATGATTATGTTTTCAACAATGGATATGGGTGTACTATTTTGGGATATTATAGTTGGTATATGAGCTGTTTTTAGATTACATTAGAGATTATGATTTTTTAATGTGAGGATTAATAATATTAATGGATATCATCATGGATTATAATTTTAAATTTCATCCAAATTTCAAATACACTTATACTCCTCTTTAGGTTTTAAGTGATGGGGTTTTAGGTGATTAGTGATAATTTGGAGTTATTTTACAGTGTTTAGGTATATTTAACACATAGGTTTAATGTTAGCGATTGTTTTGTAAGAATGAAATTAAATTTTAGAGGAATAAATTTGAATTCTATGAGATAACCTTTGAGGTTAAATGATTTTTTAATTTTTAGGTTATTGAATTTAACTGGTATATAGGGATTCTTATTTTTGAAATGATCTGTATTGAAACATTGGGGTTATTATTGAATTATTTATATTAATGTATTATTTATCGAAATATTTGTTTATTAATTTTTGTTATTATCTTATAACATTATAAAATTTTAATTATTATTAAAGATAGGATGAATAGATTTTCATCCTTTTATATACCTCATCGTAAATTAGATTTTTATAATAGTGTTTCAAACATTACATATTTATTCTAATCATTTAGAGTAAAGAATAAGATAATGGTGGGAACAAATTGAAACATGAATCCAATTGAAAAAATTTATTTATGGATTGGAATAAAATTAAGCGAGTGTATTTCCTTTATTCATATTATTGATTTTAAATTATTTCCTAAACTATATAAAAAAGATACAGAAATAAAACAAATATTCTATTAATGTCATTTCTGATGAATTGATGGTCTTATTCATCCCATATTAGTTTATGGTTTTGTGGTCATTAACATTATCATGATAATAATTATCTTTCAATTTATATCATTTTTAAATTAATTTTATTTTACATGTATATATTTTTAATTCCCACTCATCTTCACCTATTTTTTAACCAAGTTACGTGTTATATTATTTGACCATCTTATTTTCCATTCACACATTATAAAAATTGTTTTATTTACCATTTTTAAGATGTGGGATTTTAAAAAAGTTATTATGATATAGACATTTATTATTGTGGGGTAGAATGTGATACCCTGTGATTTTCTAAGAATATTGTGTTCGACAACATGCAAGATACTCCACACCGAGCCTAAATGAACAAGAAAATATTTTTATATTAAATATTACTATTGTAAACTAACCATTGAATTGGAAGTTATAAATAATAGTAAATTAAATATAATATATATATATATATAATGGTCTTACTCAACACAAATTTATAGATTAATTCTTATGAAATAAGAAAATAATTTCTACTAATGTCGTTTTTGCTACAAATATACATTTTATTCAAAAATGGGTTTTATTGACTTTTTTGAGCGAATATTTTAATTAATTTTTTCTAATTTTATAAATTTTATTTATAAATTTATATCAATTTTTAAACAATCATATCAAAATTATCGTAGTGTTAAATTTTGGAAGTTTAACAAAAGATTGATTTTTCTGTGAATAGTGAAAAATATGAATTTTAATAAAACTTTTTTTATTGAAAATATAAAATATGATATCAGTATTATATTAACTAAACCCAATAATTATTTAATAATAAATAATATAATTAATTACATAGGAATTATATTTATAGTTGTTTCGTTATAAGATCATTCCCATGCATAAAATACCTTTATTAAACTTGTTTTTCCTTGAGTTTTATGCATTTATATTGAAATTTTTTTTCGAAATATTTATAAATTTATTCATAAATATGGATTCAATATTTTTAATAAACAGGCTTAAATTTTTTAAATATTTCACCATTTTTTTCAATAATGAACAGTCAAAGTGGTAAATATTGGTCACCCCGGAAAGGACAAAAGAGTTAATTAAGGTTCTAAAATAATGCAATAAGGATAAAAAAATAACTAGCACAAACCTATTTATATTTTTTAAGGGTTTTTTAAAACATTAATATATTCTAATTTTTTTAATTTTTGTTCCATTTTTCTTTGATAAGGTGTTTTTTTGTTGTCTGTAAATGAAAATTACAAAATGTCTCGCCTTTCTGTTTAATTTTTAATATGTGTTAAAAAAAGGATAAGAAGATGTAATGAAGTGATAAAAACCCATTATTTAGAAGATAAGTTATTTATTGTTTTGATATAAATTTATTATACATTTTAATTGATGGTATAATTAATTTAAATTCTTAGAAAACGCTAACACAGCTCTTGTATATGCAATTGAAAAATAAAATTAAATGATTTCAAAAACATTATAAGAAATATTTTTAATATTAATTTTTTTTCACACAAATTTTATACTTAATTTTAATGTATAATTTACTTTTAATATGTTTATAATCAATTCCAATCATGTTTTGATGTCTTAAAATTTAAAATATGAAAATAGTTCTTAAATGACATTAATGGTATTTTATGTAACATAATATTTTAATAAATGATTTAAAAATAATAATAATATTCAAATAGAACAATTGTATGGGGTATAGTGTAAAATTTTATCATTTTTCCATTTATATTCCTATTTTTACAATATAAGTAAATTTCTAACCCTATAGTATTAAAAAATATGTTACTATCGATGAGGATAAAATTGGTTAGCAAAAGTGTTAAGCATAAAGATAATGATTAAAATGAAACATAAACATATTAAAAAAAAATTATGAGATTCACCTGACTCATACATATCATATATTCTATATATGTATATATTTTTCCACTTTTACATGAAAATTATTTTATATTATTTTAATACATTTTTTAATTCGAAGGGTTCACATTCCCTTTCTTATAAAAGGACTCCCTCTATCCTATATTTTTCACACAACACTGAGCCACTATGCTAAAAAAACCTCAAAAATAATCTTATAAACATAATTATCCATTTTTTAAAAGTTATTATATTCTTAAAATACCATCCATAGTTTCCTTTCGGAGATATCCGAAGGATGTTATTCAAAGAAGTTCTAATTGTCTTACCCAAGAATTTTTATTTTACATCTTATTCTACCTCTTTAAATTTTGTTTAAAACATATCAATATAATAACATAATAAACTAAAATACAATGATATTTTATTATATTAATTTAAAAACATTATCCATCTCCTTTTCCATCATATGGGGAATGAAAAGGTCGCTCAAGCATATATGTGGACTACCACATCCATAAGGCCATGTTTTTTGTATTCCATTATTGTTTCTCAAATAATATTCCAATGATGTATTTAATGTATATATATTATATTAATTAAACAATAATAAGTATGTAAATATTATGTATCATCTATATTCTTACCCTTCCATCATTTCGAAAATGATAACGTCATTCGAGCGTATCTATTGATTACCACGTCTATGAAGTGATATGATTCATATTTCATGTACACATTTCATGAGTGGTTATAGATTTTATTTAATATTTAAATGGAAAATTATTCCTTCATATTATGTTTTGAAATTATTTAACTATTACCCATTTTATCATGCTCAACTTGCCAAGAACATTTCGTAATTATGAATTGAACATCCTCAAAACAACCAACCTGGACTTAACTAATTTTGTAATTAAAAATGCCATTAAAATAATAAAAATAAATAGTTTTATGATAATTTAATAAACCTATAAATTTAAATTACATAAGATAAAAATTAATATGAATTTTTTATATAGGATTTAAATGATATACATCAAATGTTTGGGCTCTAAGTAAGGGATTTCTTATCTCATTTTCCATTCATTGGGTTATACATCTACTTCATTCTATATTTTTGGACAATATTCTATGTGAAATGACTTATTATTATATTAAATTATATTTTATTTTATTTAAACGTTTTTTTTAAATTTTTACACATAATCACTTCATATATCAATTGTAACATCAACGATATGATCTTTGTGAGGACAATTCATCTCAATGTTGTTTCTCTGAGACATGTCTTAAAATATAAAATTATTTCCTTTTATAATTTTTACATTCATACTATTTCACTATTTTATAATGAATGAATCATTGTATAGTATATTTAATTTTCCTTTTAATATATCACCTTCCTGATTTATTAATTCAAATGTTATAAAAGTATCAATGGTTTTCATGGTCTTAATACTAGTTCTTTGAAACATGATTCATGTTATAAACCATAATTTATTTTATATGGTGTACATAATATCCCATGTATGTGTTTAAAAATATTATATTTTTTAAATTATGATTTTTAAATAATCATTTTATATTGCTTCTTTTAATGTATTTTCATTTCAAGCATTACCCATGTTATAATGGTTTCTCATCTAAAACATCCTTATATGATAATTTTTTTTAGTGATGAACCTATATTCATTTATATATGTATACACATACTCTTGAAATAGAATCTCATGACCCTTATTATACTCATGGTGTTTTAAATTCCATTATATGTTCTTAATTCCAAAATTATTTTGGATTTAAAAGATCATAAATATGTAATTTTTGAAAAATATTGGTTTGATGTTTTTAAATACTTTTAACCAAAATGTTATACCATGATCTTTATATTCATTCAATAGTTTTATTTTATAAACATAACTGATTTAAAATTTAAAAATTTTCTGATATTTAGCCATCCTTGAAATTTTTTTAAATGAAATATTCTGAATTTTATATATCTCGGAAACTTTTGACTCTCTTTATAAAAGTTTGAGAAGAATTTTTATTTTCAATATTTAAAATATGAATATATTTTCAATTTATCATAACTATTATGTTTTTTTGACACTTCTCTTACCATGTTTCATTGAATATTTTCAAACAAAATCCTTTTGTTGATATTTTTTTAAAAAAAATTAGTTTTTAATGGAATAAAAAGAAAAGGGCATTTTCCCCTATTTTCAAAAAATATATATAAATGTTCTTTTAAATGTGTTTTAAACTAAGTTAATATAATTTAATGATTCCTAAAATTCATTGGAAATATTATTTTATTATCCCATCCATCTTATATCTAGGTATGGATTTTTGTGATTTTTTAAAGAGATTATCATGAAAATAATTTCATTTCCATGTTTAAATCAATTTATTAAGTAGTGAAAGATATTATTAAAATATTGATAATGAAAATGAAGGATTACATTTCCTATATTCATGTATGTTACTTGGAAATAATTTTTTATGGTGGGAGATCTTGGTAAAACTAATAAAATAGGTGGTCCCAATATAGATTATATGAAGGGTGACCTAAAATACCTCTTTAATGTATTGTGTAATGTTCTTTATCTATAATGGAATGAAAGAGGGAGTTAACCAATGAGGTTTATCTTTTGAATTTAATTGGGATCTAGTTATTTATGACATGAGTGAAGATGGATGATGAAGATAATATTCCTTGATACCAATACATTTTATCTATTCTTACTATGTGTTTATAATAGATATTTTATTTGATATTGGCATCACATGGATCATGGTTATTGATTCACAAGAATCATTTATTTTATAAATCATTACTCCATTTCATACGTTTAATAACAAAGGTTTTTATACATGTCAATTTTATTTTGTTATTCTCATTCACTTTGAATATATCATAATACCTTTTTTCTCTTAATATTCTCACTAATTACATTTAATTTTTAATGCATTTGTTTACACTTTCAAGAAATTTTAGGTCATCCATCTATGTTTTCCATTTTAATATGGTATTAAAAAATATTTAAACATTTTTTTCTATAATGGATTTATTTTTGAATACTTTTATGTGAGTTTTTGAATAATTATTATGAAATAAGAAAATTTGGGTATAGTAGGAAAAATTTTCACTTGAGGTCATGGGTATTGTTATGTGACAGATTTTCCAAATTATTTATATCTCTAAACATAAATGGTCCTTGAGTATATAAGCGATCCAATATTTTTTATTATGTTGTATGTTTTTTATATTAAAAATGTTTCATGGTTTTTGATATAAAATCCACAATTCTAAATATTTTTTTAGTACTGGATCTGGGAGAGAAGTTCTGGGGATATTATAGTGACTTCCCTAGTTTTCTAGGTTTTCTGTGAAAATATTTGTTAATTCATTCTTATTTCTTTGACCTTTTTTGAGGTTTGAAATTATTCCATATCCCTTGAGTTCAATTTCTGGAATGCCTCACTTCTCTTTATGGGTTCATTAGGTTTCACCCTTCTATATATCTATTTTTCTATGATAAGCTATGAATTGGATTCCAAAGGGCTTCATTGGGGTTTTAAGGAATCTCATTTCATTTCTCTATGGATAATTATCTGATCTATTTTTGGGTAAAATTTATTTTTTATAAATAGATAAAACCTAAATTGATTTTTCAAATCCCAAGGAGAATGTGGGTCTATCACATCAGGTTTCTACTTTGATATAAGAAAAATGTATTGGAATCCAAACATAAATTTTTCTATTTTCAAAAATACTATGGAATTTTATTAGTAGATTGAAGAGGGGTTTTCTATTGAAGAACTCATGTCAGATTTTTTTTAATTTTTTTTAGCGAGGATAAATAATGAATTCTGAAAGGGGATTTGTGGTTGTTTAACAACAAAATATTAGTTTTGTATCACTTTTTTTATGACATAGAGCTAATGTGTTTTAATTTATTTGAAACTATATTATGGATTAATATTAAAGGTATTCCTCATAATAAGATGCCAATGTCTCTTTTTCAAAAAAAAAATTGGGATTCCTTGGGAGTGTTTATGGAGTGGAAGCATGCCAATCCGATTAATTGGGGGATGAATTTATAGTGATTGATTGGTGTAATACTAATGTTACTCTAATAAAAGGGTTTTCACTGAATTAAAGAGGTTTTAATAAATATTTTTCCATTTAGTATAAGAATTTTTATATCTTTTTCTATTTTAGTGGTCATATTTCCAATACTAAGTAGGATTTCACTAATAAGGTTGTAAATTTTAATGGAAGGATGGTCTTATAATTTGGCTCATGGTTTCATGATATGATTTATAAATTTGATACTATAACCATGCATTATATGTATAGAGATATATTGATTCTCCATTAGATTCTTATGGATAATATAGTTCTAAATATTGTCAAATCAGATGTAATTTTCATGAATCCTTAATCTAGTGATAGAATATTTCAAACCGTTGATGGGTAGGATATGGATGTTACATCATATAGAGTGAAATTTATTTCTGATGTGGTAATGGTACCCCCAATACCTTAGTCATATTATACTGAAGTATTTAAATCTAATATAGAATATGTTCCTTATAGAATATTTGTAATCAATGGTTAGGGAGTATCTATATTTACATACTGAAGAAAATATAGTGCAGTTCAGTTCTAGTTTTCCCAGAATTTGGTTTATTGAATAGGATTAGGTGTTATTATATTGTAAAAATGGGATAGGTTTGTTCATATATGAAATGGAATATGACAGATGTATTTTTTTATGAGGATTTACTATAAGGTAAATGAGTGATTTCTATCATGGAACATTATCAATCAAATGTATATCAGGTGGAGTTTTTAAGGATCATCTCAACTAAAATCCATGAAACTGTTGTGTTGGAACTAAAAGAAAATTTTAAACCCCCCCCCCCACTACCTCAATAGAGATTCTGATAATATATCATTGATGTATTAGATTATTCATTGACATTTATTTTTTTTCTGAAACCATATCAATAAGTAAGGAGAAATGTCATCTAATATGCAACATTGTTTTCAAAAAAAATTATTTACGTAGATTGTAGGTCATGTGGGGGTCGTGATCTCTTGTAGAATGAGATAAATGATCTTTATATTTTTCAATACTCATATAACATTATTTTTTCACCTATTTAGGGTGGGGTTTTAGAGGTGGGGTTTTTCATTGTTATTTATTGATATACTTATGAGATAGATAAATAGAGAAACTAGAAACTAGTCAGAATGATCAAATTTGATTTTGTAGGTACCCTTATTATTAGATACCATTTTGATGAATTTTTTTATATGGATAAGTGTGGTGAGTTAACAAGAAGTGACAGTTGTATTCAGTCCTTTTAGAGTGTTTTAGATAAAATGGATTTTCCTAATCTGGGTTTTGTCAGAGACCCCATAAATTTTTTAAGGGAAGAAGAACCAATACTCACATTGAAGAAGGTTGGGAATTTTTTTTGGATTCCTCTAAATTTTTGTGGTTTTATCCTATTTTAAAGTCACAAATGTACCTCTTGTTACATAAGATCATAAACTAGTAATGATCCCTTTTTATAGGGGAAATTTTTTCTAACATAGGCAAATGAGTGTTCAGTTAGAAAAAATATTTAAAATATAGTAGCACTACAAAGGAGATATAAAATACTCATGTCACCATGGGGATGACATATTTATAAAAAAAATTCATAGTGTGTCTTATTATTTATAGATTTATGGAGATAGATAATTTTTAAGCACTGATCATAACTTCTACGATATTGAGAGGGATCTTATTAAAGATTATGGAAGGGTTACGCTTGATTTAAAAGTTTAGAGAGTGACCACTATGAAACATCATCATTATAAATCACATCAAAGTGAAGATTAATTCTGGAAGCTTTGGTCTTCGGTGTTGAATGTGTGGGGAGAGTATTAGAACAATAACTTTATCCATCAAAATACTTCTTCCAGGAGGCATATGATTTTTATTCACAGAACTAAAATCATAGAGGGTTTTTTGATAGAGAACATTCATTCTATTAGAAGGATTTTATTTTTTATATGTTTTTTTGTTTTAGAAGCTACTTATCTTAGAATAACTAGATGAGTTCCTGGTTGTGTCTTAATAGATGAATTATGAGTTTCTTGGTACTATTATTGAGGTTGTTTTTTATCAATGTTTTGAAGTGTTGGAAAATTACTAAAGATCCTAAGTTTGATGGAATTTCAAGTAGTTTTTTAATAAGTATTAACATGTGGTTATCCTATATATATTATACTTGGTTAATCTGTTATGGAAGGTTTCTATGGGTCATGGTCCTATTAATAAAACTATAATTACATTAATTATTAATGTTCATGAGGCCATGTATGGTTTATGATTTATATCCAATTAGACTTTGTAATGTAATTTAGGTGATTTTCTAAAAGTGTTTTCATAATAGATTAATTCTTATTTTAGATTTAATATTTTGGATGATATAAGTGTGTTCATGCTCTATTATTTGATAAAAAATACTTCAATTTCATCCTAGGAGGTGTTATATACCATTAATGTGAGATCCTTGGATTGTAAATGCGCCATGTCCTTAAAGATTGATATGATGAAAACTCATGATATGTTTGAGTGGGGATTACTTGAGTTCATTATCTCTAAATATGGACTCCATTGTACTTTTATCCAAACTTTAATCAAATTTTTTATCCAATATTCTTTACTATCAGGATTAATAAAGAATCCACAAAATCTCATTCAATAGGTTTTAAGAAAGGGGATCCCATATCACCTTATCACTTCAACATCAATAATGGTTTATTTTATAAACATATTTTTAATGTAGTCTAGGAGGGATTATAGAATTGTGTTAGGTCTAGTATTAATGGATTTGTAATCAAATATATATTTTTAGAGATGATTTCTTTTTTTCTTGGGCCTTTATTGATGAATAATCCAAAATTTATCATCCCATTGATTACATGTATAATTCCTCAAGAATAAATATTAATTTCCTTAAATATATGGCCTCCATCAGTAATGTTTTCCTAGAATATAAGTGGAATGAATTGTGATCTATTCCCAATTTCATGCTCATAACAAAAGATAACAAATATCAAGGGCTACCTATAGTCGTTAAATGATTTAAAAACCAATTTTCATAATTATATATTATAATGAATATTTTAATGATTTTATACCTTAAAATGTAGATTAAATTATAAATATTTCATCATTTAAATAGAAAAATTTCCATTTTTTATATTTTTAATTTTTTTTGTTTTTTTAATTTTCTTGTATTATTTTTTAAAATTTATTATTGTTTGGTATTAGAAACATACAATAAGATAAGTGTGGGGGGAGGTACAATTTTTTAAAAATTATTGTGGAATCAATATTATTACTAGAATTATATTATTTATATTTCATTGAATAATTTAGAATGTTGAATTGTGTATTATATATGTAGTTTTAAGTATAATGTCTTTAATTAACATGTTAATTTTTTTTATAAACATGTTGTTGTTTTAATCTATTATAATGTGTATAAAATATAATCTATTTAATCATTTCAAGTATTCACTGTGTTTTTTGAATATAATATTATGATCCTTTAATCATATTTTTCATTATTTATTTATTATTTACTACTAAAAAATAGATCTTTAACAGTGCTAGAATTGGCATTTATCATCGTTAAAAAAGTTTTTACTAATAGAGCATAATTAAAAGCCTATTTCTTTTATTGGTGGTTTTAGAAGAACTGATAAAAGACACTATTTATTAGTTCTTTTATTTAGTGCTAAAGAATAGTCCCTTTATAAGTGATTCTAAAAGAGCTGATTAATGATGCATTTATCAATGCTTATAGAAGTACGGATAAAGGATTCCTTTATCTTATCTTGTAGAAGCACTTAAAAGGGATACCTTTATCAATTTATTTAGTAGCACTGATAATGTGGAATACTGTAGTGTGCTATAACAGCACACTATAGAACTAGAAATTTGAAAAACCAAATTAAAATATATAATTTAAATAAAATAAAATTTAAAACATAAATACATGAAAAACACTATTATATAGAAAAAGAACACACCTATATAAAATAACATACCCCCAGGAATCGAGATAACTAATTCACCTATATAAGAAAAAAAAATTATATTAGTAATAATATAATGATATAAATTAAAAAAAATGTGGTAATTATAAACAAAACATTGAGGCATACAAAGAACATTGTGTATCAGATGGAGTTTTGGTTGATCCTTTCATGTCACACCATTTCCTATTCATCCTCTCGAATTATCTCTATAAAATTATATTAATGTGTATAAGATATAAATGACAATGAAATAAGTAAATTAATATAAAATAGAATTATTATAAAAAATATTGGCTCATTTTCTTGGTTTTGGTAATGTAATGTATGTTTTAATATAAAATTATACTTATATATTGATAATACACATTTGGTGTTATATTGGTCACACCCTGATTTGGATTGAGGTGGGGTTGATTCTTACTATTCCTAAATGGCTTATTTATCCTTTTCCTAATGAATCAAAACAATCTGAATTTTTTTTAAGTTTTGAGTATATCACTTGTGTTTTTTACTAAAATGTCATTTTAAACTTGAAACACATAAATTGAGTCACACCGATCACATCTTGTGTCAGTATGATGTGAGACTACTTAATTAATCTCAAAAATGACTTATGAATCGTTTTCATAATTTATCAAGATAAGATTAGTGTCTTTTCATGGTTTTTGTTGAGTATCACTTTTTGAACTTAAATGTCAATTTTAAACTAATAACAGACACTTTGAGTCATGTTGGGAATATTATGTATCACATTGAGGTGATGATGATTACTACACCTCACAAATAAATCATGGATCATTTTTAAAAGGATTCAAAATAATCTGAATGAATTTTCATGGTTTTTAGTATCTCAGTTTCCTTTTTTACTAAAATAAAAGTCAATTTTAAATAAAATCACACACATGGAGTCGTGTTGGTAAGATCGTGTTTGGGATTGAGACATGGCTATTTTATACACAACCCAACTTAATTATGGATCTTTTTACTAAAAATTAGAAAAATATGAAGGTGTTTTCTTAGTTTTGATTACATCACATATATTTTACTAAAATTTCATTTAAAACTAGAAACATGAACATTGAGTCATATCAATAATGTCAAGTGTTGATTTGATTTGATATTTATTCCTACAAGTAAAAAATTAGTTATTAGTCATTTTTATAAATTTTCAATACAATTAGAGTAACTTTTCATGGTTTTTAGTGAGTGAAACTTTTTGAATTTTAATTTCCATTTTATGTAGATAATGGACTATTTGAGTAATTTCTGGATCATCGTGTATCATATTGAGTTAAAGATAATTCCAACACTTTAAAAATAAATTATTGATTGTTTTACTAAAGTATAAAAACAATATGATTGAATTTTATTGGTTTTGAGTATTTTAGATTTATTTTGTACTAAAATTAACATCAATATTAAATACAAATATGCACTATGTATCATACTGATCACATTGTGCATCAGATAAAGGATAGTATAATTCTTACATCTCCCTAATGACTTATAGATAATTTTTATAAATTATAAAAAACAATAAAAATGTTTTTTATTGGTCTATAGTGTGTCACTAGTTATTTTTTCTAAAATTTCATTTTAAACTGGAAAAATGCACTTTGAGTAATATTGGTTGCATAAAGTGTCAGTTTGACTTGAGAATACTTCATACATTCCACAAATGAAATATGAATCGTAGTTTTAAATTATCAAGACCGTCCAACTGTGTTTTCTATTTTTAAGTGAGTGACACTTTTTGAACTTAAATATCAATTTTAAACTGATAACTAACACTTTGAGTCATGTCGGGGACATCATATATTTGATTTAGGTGTTCCATATTTCTTACACATCATAAATTACTTATTGAATAATTTACATAAATTATCAAAACAATCTGAATGTGTTTTTGTGGTTTTGAGTATGTAATTTGTCTTTTCTACTAAAATTGATGTCAATTTTAAATAAAAAGAATCACTTGGAGTCTTACCAGTCACACCATGAATCAAATTTAGGTGGTTCTAATTATTACAAATCCAGAATGACTAATGGAGTTTTTTAATAAATTATGAATAAAATATTATTTTTTTGTTAGTTTTGTGTATGTCACTTGTGGTCTCTACTAAAATGTAAATTTAAAATGGTCACACACACTTTGAGTCATATCAGTCACGTAATATTCTTGTTTACCATGAGATATAATATTATAAGTAAAAAATGGATTATTAATCATTTTCCTAAATTAACAAAATAATATGATTTTTCTCAATTTTCAGTGGGTGACTGTTTTAGAACATAAATGTCAATTCTAAACTAATAGCGGACACTTTGAGTCATATAGGGCACATCATGTATCATATTGAGGTTATGATAACTCTTAAAAGTCTAAAATTACTTATAGATCATTTTCATAAAGTATAAAAACAATATTAATGTGTTTTCTCAGTTTTGAGTGTACCGATTGTCTTTTTTATCTAAAATTAATGTCAATTTTTAATAAAACGTATCATTGGTGTCATATCGATCAAACAATACATATTATTTTATAGATAATGATTTATATATGACATAACTCAATTATTGATAATTTATTAATTTATAAAAAAACATAATTTTTTTCACGGTTATGAGTATGTAAATTGTGTTTTTTTTCAAAAACGTCATTTTAAAATGAAAACAAGAACATTGAATCATACTAGTCACATCATGTGTATATTTTATGTGAGACTAAATCATATGCATTAAAAAGGACTTGTTAATTACTTCCCAATATTATCAAGAAAATCCAAGCATGATTTGTTGGATTTATGTGAGTGACACTATTTGACTTAAAATACCAATTTTAAAATGATAACCAACAGTTTGAGTCATGTCGGGAATATTGTGTAATATATTGTGTTTAGTATAATTATTACACATTAAAAATTATTTGTGGATAATATTACTAAAGTATCAAACAATCCAAATGCATTTTCATAGTTTTGAGTATTTCAGTTGTCTTTTTTACTATAAATAATGTCCACTTTAAATAAAAAGATGCATTTGGAGTCATAACTGAAAAAGTAAATCAGATTAAGGTGGGGAAGATTCTTAAACATCCCAAATAACTTATTTATAATTTTACTAAATTGTAAAATCAATATTAAATTATTTTCTCAGATTTGAGTACATTGCTTCAGTTTTTTAATAAAATTTCATTTTTAACCAGAAACAAGCACTTTGAGTCATAAAGGTCACATGGTGTGTCGGTATTACATGAGACTAATTCCTAAATGTCATAAATGAACTATGAATCGATTTCATAAATTATCAATATAATATTACTATTTATTTTTAGTTTTTGTTAGTGAATGTTTTTGAACTAAAATATCAATTTTAAACATATAATGGATACTTTGAGTCTTGTTTGACACATAATGTATGATATTGAGTTGATTATTATTATTATAGATCCAAAATTTATTATATATCATTTTACTAATTTTTAAAAATAGTAAAACTGAATTTTCTTGGTTTTGAGAATGTTAGATGTCTTTTTTACTAAAATTAATGTCAATTTTAAAAAAAGACGGTTTTGGAGTCTTTTTTATCACACTATGTGTCATATTGTGGTGATAATTATTCCTAGACACCTTTAAGGACTTGTGGATTAGTTTAATAAAGTTGAAAAAAATCCTCATGAATTTCATTATTTTTGAGCATGTCACTTGTGATTTTTACTAAAATGTCATTTTCAACTCGAAACGTGCACTTTGAGTCATTCTTGTCACATCGTTTGTTAGTTTGATTTGAGACCCGTTCTTACACATAAAAAATCAATTATAAATAATTTTACTAAATTATCAAGACAATATTCATGTTTTTATTGGTTTTCATTGAGTAATACTTTTTGAACATATATATCAATTTTTAACTTCTAACCGACACTTTGAGTCATACCATTAACATAGTGTATCAGATTTAGGTGTGGTTGATTCCTGCACATAAAAAATATTATATGGGTTATTTTCATAACGAATAAAAATATTATTAATTTTTTTAAATTTTTTAGTATGTGATGTGTGTTTAGAACTAAAATGTAAATTATAAATTAAAAACATATATTTCAATTCATATTGGTCACAACATGCATCATATTAAGGTATAAATGACTGATTATGTGATGTTTTTTTCATTAAAATATATTCACAAAGCTGGAATAGAAATTAAATGTTTTATTTGTATGGATGAAGAAACCCCTTGCTACCTAAAACGACTCATCCAAAATCCCCATGTTCTCTCTTTTATGTCTTGTTGTAGAAGATATAAGTAAGAATATGATTTTCCAAAAGATCTGTGAAAAACATTATAAGCTAATAATTGTAAGAAAAGTAACATAAATATATTTGATAAAATAGTGACATGATTAAAAAAATAATTAATAGGAATTCACCTTTTCAGGATATTTTTATACATTTTTAACCCATTTCTTTAATATTGTTATCTGAGTTGCATCCTTAAAGTAAAATCTCTCACAAACATGAGTAAATTCAAACAATACAACCCATCTTCAGAAAAGGAATCCACTTTTATAATAAAACAATTCTTATGTTAGTAATACTATAAATAAATAAATAAATAAAAATTAAATAAGAAACAATACATTAATAAAATTTAATTTTTAAGTTGAACCAACATAATTTGAGTCATACCGGGTCCACCGTGTGTTTCTTTGTGGTATGGTTGATTCCACCATATCATTTTAGCTTATAGTGCACTCTAAACTATAGTTTTTCTAACAATTTTACAGTTTGACAACCCATAATGTAGAATTATTTGGAGAATAAAAATTAAAATTTCATCATTATGAGTGATTAATCCTTATTGAGTGCATGACCATAGTACATTAGTGAATAATCCTTGTTGATAAATTCATTTATTCCTATAAATAGTAACAAGTATTGTAAACCTATTATTATTCATTAATTGAACTAAAATAAATGTTTTCAAAATATTTTTTATGTAACATAATAAAATCCATCTTTCCTTTTCACTATCATATAGAATATAAACTCCAAGATAAACTATTAACCCACTTAATTGAAAAAATTTCAATGTGACCTATATTTTAATTTCATAAGACACTAAACTACATTATAAATTTTTTACCCATTTTTTTATAGTATTAAACATCAATATATCCCTTCAAAGCATCGAAATGACACTAAAATCTAGTGCATCAATTATTTATTTTTTGATTATGCTATCGATTAGTATATCCACATCAATATTCTGGGTTATTATAAACTCTCAAATTACATCATAATTATTTGTTCATCAAAATGGGAATATCCCTATTCTCTTATTTTTTTTATTGATAATAATAATGAATTTTTTATTAATAAGCCTGTGATCATGAGTCATTTTCCACAATGAATGTCCATATTCATAATGAATGTTACATATATGAATTCCATAAGAATTTATGATATTATATAATTAATATAATTGATGATAGAATAGGAAAAATAATTCCACCACCCACAAATGTGAAACCACTATATTGTTCTTTTCTGAAAATTCAAGATTCATTTGATGAAATTTTGTATTTCACAAATTTTTTAGGGGTTTTGGATCATGCTACTAGCTTCTATTTCAAAGGGGTATTCATTTCTAATTTTAGTACTTCATTATTTAATTTAAAGATGGGTTTTTATTATCGGGGATTTTTTCATAATGTAGTTTCTTTTCTTTTGAATTCATGTTTCCTTTAACACTAGTCCTCCTTGATGAACATGATATTTCAATGTTATTTTTCTTCCAATAGTTCTCTCACAAACCCAATGGCTTTGTTGGATGAGTACACACATATTTATTCAAACATTTGAGTTGAATTATATACTTATTTGATGATTTTTTTAGTGTTTTATGAGTCTGAAGTGACTATTAGATCCACTACTATGACACTTTATTAGTAAAATAGAGAATCTATGGGAAAACAATTGAATTTTTTTAGAATTTTTTAATAGGGATGGGTTTATTTTACACATAATTAATATTTCATAGTACAACAAATGTTCTAATATAAATTTTATATTGTGATATTTAATTTGAAAAAATATGTGGTGTTTTATTATTTATAAAAAATTCCTCTAACAAAATTTCTGTATATTATTAATTTTAAAAGGGGTTTAAACTTTTTTTCAATAGGAACCCTGAAACAATTTCACAATGCATCATATTATGAATGAAAAGTGTTGTGAATAATTTTCAATAATTTTTTACATATTTTCCATTAGTATGATCCCCATTATACTCAATTTCATAATAATTTTATTGTTCTCAAGCTAGTGTGTCATTTTCTCCTCTACCTCAGTCTTCTCTTGTACCTCCACCTCTACCATGGTCTTCATCTCTGACTCTACCTCTGCCTCTACCTATGTCTCCATAATTTCCCAATGATTTATTTTTTCTAGTTTTTTCCATCAAAAAAATTGATTTCCTCCATTATACTTATCATTAAGAAACATATAAAAATAATATATGAGCATTATAACACTAATGTTCCACAACCTAAATATATTTCTATGGCCATATCCCATACTAAGTCACAAACATATAAGGTAATCACCAAATATTGTTGTTGGAAAATTTAATGACATCATTTATTCTTCACAATCATATATAAACAAATTTAATTATTTTTTAAGAATATAGGTTGTTTGAATTCTTGGTAGTGATGAGAAATTATAGGTAAAAAATTATTAAGAAATATTTTAATTAAATTTTAATTACCTTCATAAATTACATATTCATGGATGCTGGTCTTTTTGTGTCTTTTGATCTCTCTCATAAATTTTAAAACATAATATCAACAATTATTGTAATTATCTTGCTTTAGACATTATAGAATCATTGACCCAAATAAGAATAATTGTTTTAAAATATTTTTTTATAGATAAATATTTCTATATATACCTTAATAAGTTTTTTTAGTAATCCACAGACTTTTTATGTTCAGACACTGATTTCATTCCATGATTTTTCCTATATATAGAAAATTCCATATCATAAAAACAATTTTTGTTAAAACAGAGATTGAAACATGTAATCTTAATTTTATCTATAAAATTTTGATTTTAGTTTACTAAAAATTCAAAATACACATCATGTGTTGTTGGGTTTTATATATCAATGAATTTGATCTAATAAATAAATTTTATAGTATCCATATTGACTCCAATAATTAACTAATTCTACCCAAAAACACAAAAACAAATATGTATTAATGAAAATAAAAATATATAATATGTGATTTGATTGTAGAGTTTTACTTATAAATTGTAGGCATAAAATGATTTTTTTTGTAAGTTATTTTTTTCTCAAACACATTGTGTACCTCTTCTATTTTCATATAAATTTATTTCTTATCCAAAGTAAGTTTTTCTATTGAAATTATAAATGGATTAATGATTCTAAATCCTGCTTCTCACTCTTTCACCTATATATAGTTGTAATATAAATTACTATAGAAAATATGAATAATGATTAACATTAATAATCATATTATATCACTATTTGTATAGATGTGTTATGAATATTTACCTTATGTATGTATTCACAATAGAGGTTCCCATCCATTCATGCTTGGGAATGTCAGTTATAATCTTGAGACAAATTAAGTCTATAATGAAAGTTCCATATATTTGATTTTAATATAGAACATAAGACATATTATTACTTATAAATGTGGTCTCTTCATGAATTTTCAATGATATAAAATTTTCTCTATAACTGGGGGAAAAGGTACTTCCATAAGGTCGTTCTGATTTTATGGTTGATTCAAAGGATTTTCTAGATCTAACCTTTTGTTTCCCCATCTATTTATCCATATGTAATATCATACCTCACATAAGATATTTTTTAATCAATTTTTATAGTGTTTTCATATGAAAAAATGTTGTTGAAGACATAACCAATGTGACATTATAAGATTGTATAGTCATGTTATGAATGTTCCAATAGCACCATTATCCTTTATAATATCTGGATCATCATGTAAAACAGAAAACACAACTTCCAATTCATGAGATACCTCAATCCCCACTCTCGTGTGATCTTTTGGGAGGACTTTATTGTATTGCTTTTCTCCTAGGATATTATACACTGTGCCACTCACAATAAGTTTGTGTGTGGGTGTTGGCAGATACAAATCCCATACAACTTTACCCTATTGAATTTATTTAATATAATGTTGTTAGAAGTTTATTTATTTAGATTTAGGAGAAAGAGTAATGAAAAAATTTATTTCCTCTAGAAATTTATGTGGTTGAGGGGAATGAATAGATCCAAAGCTGGTGGTTTTATTTGATTCATGAGCAGATCGTTGTTCCACAACCGATTCACTATGATTCATTCTCACACATTGGCTCACCAAACCATAACAGGCAATAATATATTGTAATGCATTTGGTTTTATATGCAATACTTTTAATATATTATATGTATCTTCATGTGGTTTTATCTTCATGAAATATGTTTTAGAATACACTAAAAATACTAATCATCTAAAATGACCATATTATTTCAGTTGCTTCAAAGCTATTGAATGTAGATTTTATTATGGTACGGTCACTATCATTCTTGTATATAAACCATATAAACAATATATTCAGATATATATATTTTTATGTAATACTATTATAAAGCGTAAAAAATTACTTTAATTTCATACTTACACATGTTTATAAAACTGATTTTTTGTTTTCATCAACTATTTTACTCTATTTCTTTATACGAGACTCCTACGATAGCACATGATGTGGGAAGGAAGTGGAATCGGGTTATGATTCATCAAATTTCATATAAAAAAGCAATATATTTTTTTATATCAAATAAAACATTTATTGTTTATTTAAAATATATACCAATTTTTTCTCTAGTGAATCAAACCCCATCCTTGCTTTGTGATAGGGGTACATCAGTTTTGATTCACATTCATCATTTTCATCACTCTTTTGTTGTTTCATAAATTAACATGTTTTAATCAAATTTCATAAAATAAAAAATTTAAAATAATATATTATCGACTAAAATGAAACTAAAATGATTTCTAATCACGACTACTGATGGATTCAGTCCCTGTTTCCTACTTTAAAATGTGATCATAACTGACTGATGGGTGGGGTTTTAATTTCCTCTCACCATCCCTAAGATGTAAATTTGTATGAAGAGAATGGAAGCCTATCTGGGCCTTTCTAGTGACCATTAATAAATAATTATTATGGAAATCTTCTAAAATAAACAAAATATTCAAGGAATTATGAAAATTAAATCAATATTTCATTATATAATTTTTAGTAGAATAAAGAAAGTATATAGTAATATTTCCATTATAACATTCCAAAGGGTTTCCTTACTTACAGGATAGACATGGCACCATGAATCAATATCAATCAGCACATTCATCCTCATTGTGACCCCAACATAACTAATTAATAATGACTTTTTGGGGTCAATAGGTTGGCCACATTGATTCTAACAAACCTCAAATTTAATAAACTTACATAATTCCTTGATAATTTTATTCTACACTATGATGTTGCATCGTAGTTGTTTTTTTCATAAACATGTTTCAAATCCCCTAATAATTATGTAGTTTCAGCATCAACAGTTTGTTATTCCTCAAGATTGGAAACATCGTAATGTGTAGAATACATTGTCTGTTCGAGGAATGAAACATTTAATTTGTCTCTAATAACAACAATGTAAACTATAACAATAGATTTTTGAAAGTTCTAATAGATGCTCTATTGAAAATGTTACGAACTCCTTAACCAGATATTCATACTCTTTTGTCAAATTACGATCATGCATCTGTTTTAAATGAAATTCATAATTTTTTTATGAAAATAATTATGCCATTATGGAAGATTTTTTCTCTAAATTATTCCATGGTTTAATGTTATAATAAACTATCATCCTCATTAGCTTCATCTCTCGAATATTTATTGTTTAATTTTGTTTCTTGAGACTCATCCTATATATCTTATTGACATGAACCAATATTTCGTGAAATACTCTAAGTAGTAATCATCATATATTGGGTACTAGGGATCATTTTGGGTGACAACTACTTATAGTAGTTCAATAAAAATATTATAGATGTGGGATGAGTCTCAATCAACAAAATTCATTAATAAATGTTTGGGAGATGAAGTTGGTGAGGATAAATTTTTTTATTTAAAACAATTTAAATTAATAGATATTAATTTGAAATTTCAAATCTCATCTCAAAATGATAAAAGGTCCCTTACACTACAATGAGAGTAGAAACTCATCCCCCCATGAGTTTCCCTAACTCTGATCTATGTTACTAATCCTTTTCTCTCACCCGTATCTCAAATATAATTTTTTTATATCCGTTGAGGATCATGTGTAGGGTGTGAGTATTAAAAATCAAGTAAATACTATCTACCCCTAAATATATACAACAATTCATATATTTTCGTATATATTCAAAGTATTAACACTATAAATTTACATGTAATTCTAGTTATTGGGTACTAACTAGCACATCATGATAATATATTGTACCTATGTAGCATCCCTCCCTAGGTAACACTTTGCGGGGCCCAGAGATGGTGGCTACATGACCTCAAGTGAGTCTTCCATAATTTCAGAGGGTTCTAACTAGTAGCGCGGGCCTAGGGTGTACCAATGGAGAGTCTAGAACCTCATAGATCAGAGTGAGAATAATAGTAGACCATATAAAATAAATTGAGTATGAATAAGAAAAAAAGGAATATGTACCCAAAAAATAATAATAAACCATACAAGAGATAAAAACAACTGGATAAAGTTGAACAATAATTTGATACCAACTAATGATGATGTTCATGATTCTATACTAAATGAAAACGCATGTGGATCAGGGGATACATGCATATACTACACACTAGGAAAATATAAAAAAAATTACTTCTATTATCATATCAAGTATAGGGCCAGTCCTCTTCTCTATGCCCCAACCTAGAAGTAAAATCAAGCATCAAATTTTTTATCCTTCCCTTTATCAGTATATGCAATCATGAATTCTACATGGCTACCAATGGTGGCCTAATCAAGGTGTGAGGTACAATTTTAGTATTCCACCACCAATGATGTCTATATTAATAAATTCAACGAAATAAATTAATGGATAGTGTTCAATATATAATAAATTAAAGGAAATAATAAATAATTAAATATCTAATTTGTTTTGGGTTCCTAAATAGACACTAGCCTAGTACCACCTTCTTCAACCTAAGTCGAATGTCTCAACAAGGTTACCTATACAAGTGATATGGTAAATAAATATGTTATTAAAAATGAAAAACCCAGGTAGGTAGACACCAATCTTGTTTCTTTTCATGGTGGTCACATTCTCATTTCATTATTCAATCATTCTAATAATATAAATAAAAGGAATCATATATGTACAAGAAATAAATCCTTTAAATCCACGGTGGATTCCCGAACCCATATAGGGTTATGTATAAGGAATAAAAAGGGTCTCAACTGGAGTATTCGATATAACCAATGTCACCAAGGCCATCCAAGGAAACCCATAAAGGAATCCCTAATATAACTAATGGCTTGGTGGCTCTGAGTATGTACCTAGTATCTCACATAGGGGATTGGGTATCATCCAAGGAATGGGATAGGCATCCTAATAATGGTTATATCTTCAGTTACTCCCATAGTGAGCCAGTTTCACTCCTAATACAAATAATTCATGTTTAAAGCACATAACAGGAAAGACTAAGTATCACCCCCATTGCATTATGTAGATCTAAACAAAAAACGGTGAGCCTATCCATGACATCCTTATGTCGAGACCTGTGTTCTCCCCCATCCCATAATAGGTGAGCCATTAATATCAAGGAATATATCACAATGAAGAATATATACAGTCAAATGGCATCTATAAGAATTTAAATATCACAAGCTACCAAGCTAGCCTAGTCATTCATTTCAATCCCTCAAACATGGAATAAAGCATTTATCACAAGGTAAGAAGCATAATAATGTTATGAAAGAAATGAGTCATAAATCATAGACAAATGGTGGTTATCATCTCAAAAGAGGGAAAATAGGCCATTGAAGGTGGAACTACCAAATGGGCGGCAAATAATGATGAAAACAACCAACTTATTTTTTTTCATTGTATGATAAGGTCATAAAAAACATGGGTTCATAATTAAATCAATTTATAAACCACATTTTAGGAATCTCTAGAATGGTGGGGTGAGTGGAATACTGGTGCATCATTTAAAATGTGGCAAAATATGTGGGAAAGACCAAGAACACCTACCTCAATCTAGTAGCACTCCACTCATTCATTATTTATGCATGAATTATGATAGAACTATATAAAATGAAGAAATCTTCTAATAAAATAAAAATATCATGAAATTTGTAGCACTGAAATGGAAAAACAGAGGATGGAATTATGGATAAAATGATTCAATAGGAATTAAGATCTTACTAAGGGCATTAAAATGATTCTAATGGCGAGATATTTTGATAGGGGATGGAGGAGAAAACAAAAATACTATGGAGTGGGGATGAGGAAGCACATGTGTGAGGGAGGATGGATAAACTACATGATAAACAAGGTAAAATCAGTAGGTTTAATTAAAACACTCAATAAGTTAAAATTTAAAATTTCACCCACATCGTAAATAGTATATGTTTTGGCCACAAGTTTTTCTAAATCAGGTGTCAACCGTGCACCAGGTTCTATATTAAAAGGGATCCCTACATGGCTAGGCACATGGTTTTCCTAACCGTGCATAGCCCATGAAAAAAAATCTACCTCAGAATATGAAATATATCAAGTCATAGTTATTGGGCTTCTAAAATTGTAGAAAAATATGTGTGGCCCCTAACACACCATTGTCTATAACCGTATGGTTAAATAACTCATTTGGGTTGTGTGGTATAGTTTTTACTGACCACGCAACCCAATCTTTTTCTATAATTTTGAGGACTCCAAGCTCTGAACAACCTCCAAACATCCCTTAAAACCTCCTTCAATCCCTTAGGGATAATTATTAGGGACAAAGAAATTTTAAAAAATTATTGGTATAAACCTTTTATAAAAATATACAACATTTCAATCTCCCATCTTAAGACAAATCATCCCTATGACTCCCTTATGATGGTGGGAAATGTCATATAAGAAGAGTTTTTTCCACTACATGCATACATCGACCTTCCTCTCCTTGGTCTCATCCTGTACACATATTTGCATCCATAACACCCAGACTAATGGAACTGACCTACCTTGGAGAGAATTCATGCTCCAATCAATGATACATACCGAATTCTCCTAAAAATATGTATTTTCATCTAACTCAATATCCTTTAGGTCAAGCAAATGAGACTATTCATCATGAAACTGCATAATATATGATGTGTGGAAGATGTCATTCATGGAAAGGTACCTCGTAGGTAACTACAACAAATAGGTTCCTGGTTTAACCCTCTCTACTATCTCCAAAGGCCTTACATAATGAGGTGATGACTTTCCCTATCTCTTCAATCTTCTATGACACTATCTAGGTGATAAATGAAAAATGACCTGATTTCACACCTCGAATTCTAGAGTTTGGTAGAAATGATTAGTATAAGGCTTCTTCTTGGTCTAAGTTGTAGCCATATGCTTCTGAATAAACAAGACATGCTCTGGAGTCTCTTGAATGAGATGAGGAACCAGTAGAGCTTCTCCTAACTCTACCCAGCTCAATGGTGAAAGGAACAATCTACCATATAGGTCCTTGTACAAAGCCATTTGGATTGTTCCATGAAATATTTTTTTTGTAGGAAAAATAAACCATTTGAATATTATGTTCCCATGAACCTCAATAATCATGGATAGAGGCCTAAAGAATATCTTATAACACTCATATTGGCCACTTAGACAGCCCATCAATCTGAGGGTGATATAAAGTACTCAAGAGCCCCTATGAACCTGCTTACTTTTTCAACACTTTCTAGAACCGTGAAGTAATGTTATCATCTCTGTTAGATATGATAGAAAAGGTAACACTATCAAGGTACACTATTTATGAGTTATAATTTCTTCTTATCTCATTTACATATAAGGTATCATGGTTTTTTGGATGTTTGAAACCATGGTCAACCTATCGATGATCACCCATACCGCATCTGTTCATGAAATGGATCTTAGAAACGATATAAAAAATCCAATCTAAGGTCATTATATTTCCACTCCCGAATGGATAGAAGTTGTAATATTCTGGTAGGTCATTCATACTCTTCCTTCACCTACTGATAGGTGGATCCCTGAGTGATGACACCTATTATCTATCACTCCTTACCTAGCCATAAATATTTATGGTTCATATATATTTACATCATTGAAATAACATAATAAATTTCCCAAACTAAGGAATTAAATTCCCTTATCAAATCATCCAATATATATGTAGGTACCCACAGAAAACCACTAAAAGTAGGGTTTCACTTCTATCAAAAACCCAACCAGGAGGTGGGTTCTCTCCTGTGACAATATTCCTCAAAATAAGGACTTCAGAATCAGATAACTGCTGCATCCATACCAACTCCAAAAGGGAGGAAGTAACTTCCAATGATACTTTGACCAGTTGCACAATCTATTCCTAAACCTCCAGGAGTACCATTTAAAAAGGGGAAATCAATTTCCACTCTGTAGAGACCCGAAGCTTATCGTACATGGACATTACATTACTTTTGCGGAATACTTAGTATATAACAAAAATACACACACAAGGATCGTAATAGTTTAGTGTCTTTGGAAACTCGGAACGTAATCTTCTAATCGTGGTGAAAGATCTTCAATATCTATCATAAATATCTTCCCTTTTTTACCTAAAACCTTTCTTTATATCCTAGGGAAAAGAAAACATAAAAGGGTGAGCTCAAATGCTCAGCAAGGGCAAATAAAGGAAATAAAAATCATATCATATCTTTTTGAAAATCATAACCTGCAAAAGAGATCATAATATCTTAACATGGAATAAATCATAGAAGTGAAAATGAGATCCCCATAATCATAACATGAAACTTGAAACTTTGTGGAATGCACACATAATCATGGAAAATCATTTCTTGTTAGTCATGACTCATTGCCAAGACTATCTTAGTGGACAAAGTCCCTTTCTGAACTGAGTTCACTCCTCGTTTCAGTCCTGTATCACTGAACCGAAATAACCTTCCGTTCCAGCCATGTCTATCTCATTAGATATAAAATCTTTACCCAATGCATTGGAGGGAGATATAGGTCCCACCCATCTTATAATGAATCCTTTCTTATGTGTTCCACATAATCATAAACCATACATCATAGCGTAACCCATGTAATAAAAATGGGATTCTTAAACAACATGACATCATAAAACAATTCATATAAGATAAAGAAATTCATAAAAATATTTCCATCACAACATAATCAAACCAATGTAATAATAGGGATAAAAACAGAACCCTTTTATTATCTTATATGGAAAATAATTTTGATAAAATACTTGAACTCTATTCTTGAGGAAAATATCTTTTCTACTTCAAAAACATTTTTCCTTTCATAACATGTCATGCGACTTTAAAATAAAAGAAGTTGATTAAAAATAAACTTGAAAACTTTTAAAGGAAGTTTCTTGGAAATAATGTTTTAAAAATCCATTCATGTCGTATAAGTTAAAAAAACATTCTTTGTACTTTTGTCGGAATAGTCAAAAAGTACCTCGTACGAAAAACGACAAAAGATTCTTTTCATACATATTACTAAAAACTCACCGAAGGGTAAAAATGGATTTAAAAAATTGTAGGTGGATGGAAATAATATTACATATTGATGAAACATGGATGTTAATGATAAAATACACCCCAGTAAATACTTACGAATAAACAATATCGGATAAAAATGAGATTGTGATATTTCCCTTACCTTAGGTCCGATTTGCTTTGTACGTGTCCGAAGCTCCTGTATAATGGTTTAAATAATGTTATTGACTTGTTACAGAATCATACATATTGATATGATATCATATATGGTCATATTCTTAGCTTTTTATTAGTAATATTTCATTGTTACTTGTTACTCGGGTCTTTATTGCCTTTTGTTCTTATGCGTGTTTTGCCGAATACATTCTTATTCTTCTTTTAAGGTTATAGATACCTTATATCCAGAATGTTATTAGTGTAACATATATCATATTTATTCATTCAATTCATTTATATAATTACTATGTAATGATGATCATGTAGAACGAGTCGCATCACATCGTGGAGACGGTATTCCGTACGTACGCACGAGTGATGATATCATTCCTATGATCGTGGAACTATATTGGAGTATATATATATTATTTCAGTATCAATATTACTTTATATTAATCATAAATAGTTACTCATTACACCATTATACCCATCCTTGTAAAGTGATGGTGGAAAATAGATTACACTACGGCGTGGAGACGGTATTTCGTACGTACGCACGCGCGGTGATTTCATTTTTCTGTAGGATGGATAGAAAGTGAATTAGGGTTGTTTCATATTTATAATAACATATCAGTTTGTAAGTAATACTGATGTTATTACTTTATCATGAAACAACTAAAGAAGAAGAAGTTGAAGAAGAAAGAAATTGAAAAGATCAGTAATGGATATTACCTCTTCTTTGGAATGCTTCTTTGAATCCTCCACTTTGGGAACTAATATTGGTCTTTGAAGAATACCAGGACCTCTAGGATTATTCTAGGGAAGTGTAGAGGAGAAAATGGCAGGGGTTGGCCGAGCTTGAGTGCTCAAATTGGTGTGAGGAGGAGGGGGAGGAGGTGTCCTTTTAAAAGGGAGGAGAGGGGCACCTTAGGAATATCTCAAAATATTATTTTATATTAAAGTAATAATCGGTTTATAATGGTTCCAAAGGGTCTTATTTCAAAGATAAAGTGGGGAAGGGTCTAAATATTATCAACCAATAGGATTTAGACAAGTTTAGGGTATTATTTTAACCTTATCAATTAGATTTAACTCTAAGTTAAATAATTTAACTTTTACCATGTCTTTTTGTTTTCTTTCACTATATGGTTAATACAATTACAATAACATGCCAAACGAACCCCAAATTGTTTATTATTAATATATATATCCTTATCTAAGTCATTTGGCCGAACATTAGATTTTTAGGAATAAAATAACAATTAATAATATAATATTTGACTTAAAAACTATTTTGTGTCAATTTTGACACTATTTGATATATGATTTTTGTGAAAGTCATAACAGAATTATATGTTCGAACCAAGTTGATTAAATCAACACTAATATATCATAGTAACCTAGAAAATTAGTGGAATTCATAAAAAGTCTCAAATTACATTCATTTGAGCATTTATAACATCAATTATGTTAATATTTCCTTAAAAGGGTAATTACTGCATCATCGTTGTGTCATAAATAAATTAATTTATTTAAAGTCTAAAAACTATAAATAAAATATCATTATGTAGGAAATCTTTTTAGATTTCTAATGAATATTTATAGTCGAATTTATCTTATGTATAACCCCATATTAAAAATGTTTTATTTATTAAACTTTGATTTTAACTATTTTAACTATTCATTAAATAAAATAATATTAAATGTCATAATCTAATCCAAGTGGACCTAAATGGTCATATTATATTCATAAGGTTGTTTTTGGTCGAATTACACTTATCCAATAGAATTAGAACATGTGTTAGGGTAATAGTAATATCATATTTACCCTTAGTTACCCTATTTACTAATAACCGCGGTAAAAAAAGTAAAAAGTTACTATTCACCAAAAAATTATTTTTAACTCATTGAACAACATTTTACTTAAGGATATCAAACGTGTCTGTCGGATTTTCGAAATTCCATTCACAGAAGCGGTAAAATTATGTTTTATGCAAAATTCAGTTTTTAACCTACTACTTAGTGGTTTCACTATTAATCAAAAATTGAAAGTTTTCAAAAAAATGCCAAAATTTAATCCTAAGCTATATTTCATATTCCGAATTCAAAAATGAAGTCTATTTTACCAAATTCATAACATAGAAATTTCATTAATTAATTTTATAATTAAATCCCGCTGTTAAAACAAATTGCGAGTTTTTAAGAAACAATATCTATCAAAAGATTGACACTTGATTATGTCTGGTTTAAATGTGAAATTACATCCAATGACCAACATTGTATTAAATTGTAAAAATATATTCTAAATATACTTTAAAACCACTCAAATTAATTATTTATCACTATTAATTATTTCGATTAAAAAAAGTTGTTTTTAATTATAATTTAGTAATTTTCAGTATTCATCAGAATATAAAAGTTATCCGAAAAGTACCAAAATTTCACCTTAGGCTAAATTCGATACTCAGAATCCAAAAATGAAGTCCATTTTGAGATCTAAATTTTCTAAAATTTCAAAAAGTGGTTATTACTATTCATAACGGCTAGTTTTAATAATATTTTAATAGCATATCGTTGTTTCCTGAAACTCAGTATTGCGTACTACACATGCTATCGAGGAAGGTTGTGATTGCGTGTAATGAAAGTCAAGTCAAGGATGCGTGTTGTGCAAGCTCCTTTTGGTGTAGCGTACAACACAAGACATTAGTGAAATTAAAAAGAATATTTTTCATAAAATCTCGGGCTGTTACATTCTACCCCCCTTAAAATGAATTTCGCCCTCGAAATTCGTCGGGGTTATAAATGGTTTACTATTAGAAAGTTTCTTTAATAGAAACCCACATCGTAAAAAGGAATATCAAAACCAATCTTTAAAAACAAAAGTATGAAACGTAACGGTTACCCAAATAAACTAATCACTGGGTTTCCACATAGGTGAAAATATGGATATGGAAGAGAAATCTAACCATCATGTTCTGATGGAGAGTGGTAGAGAACATGGCTATGGAAAATCCAGTAATCACAAATCCATAGATTTGTGATGATATAAGGTACCATCTGATTCATCAGGTATAAGATCACCAGGACAACATTTTTGGTTTTCAAGATCATTTCCCTAAAGATGAAAATTTGAATTAGAATAAATACATAGATTATTTTGGTACAATCTCACTGTTGTTCGTGCCTTGAACAATTTCCACTTCATATCTTAAATAAATGAAGTTGAATTTGTTATTCATGATGTGTTAGTAGATCATGTAATAGAATGATGGGTCATTCCATCTGTCTCAAACAAAAGGTTTGAAAAGTTATAAGTTCATCTTATGGTTAGATTAATCGTATATGGTTCCAAAAATGAACTTATACTTCATATATCATACCGCTTAATAAAATAAAACTAGTTTCTACTAAACTGGGACTTCCTGTAGGCCAGTGGTAGGCGATAAAGGCCAGTCGCATTTCGGTTGTGGGTTCGATTCCCACATCCTTGTCCGACGCGATGGGTTGTCGCCCGTCCTGCAGGTTGTACTTTTTCTAAAAAAAACTTCTGTCCTTAAACAATACCAACTTATGTCCAACATAATCCATTCCAATCTTTAGGATTACCCATAATACTGCAGTGTACTCTCATAATATAGTGAAAACAATTACCAGAGATTTAATACCATCGTTGATCCCCATATATCATAAGATATGTCTTGTTGGTCACATTCTAAACATTCAAAGTCCTTAATCATGTATTCTCTTGAATACCCATTGAACCTTAGTGAAAACATGAATGCAGTTAAACGTTAACACTTTCCACATACCAAAATCCTCAAAATTCTTTATAATCAAACCATGATATCACTTAGTCCTTATATCAATCATGACCTCATGAATACCGTCAAATATTTAATTTTCTCATTTTCCCTTCATTATGCGCATATCATTCATTTTCCAAAAATATCTCAATCACTTTCCATGGTAACTGGTACCATAAAATTATTGAAAACCACAATAGACCAATACATAAATATTCCAATATTCCACGATACTATATACAACACTATTTTGGAATCCCATTACATAAACACTTAATCATTCCACCACATCGTTATCATATTCAACATCGCCAATGGTGATCGCATGTGACTTCCCTTTTTCCTTTTCCTTAAGCGGTTTCTCATGTCGATCATCACTAACCCTTGGATTAGGGCATTTATTGGCATACTGTCCCATCTCCTTGAACTTGAAACATTGAAGTGTTGGTGGTGCGTTCTCTGCAGTGTTTGCTTTGTTCACATCATTAGAAACCCTTTTTCCATTACTTCGACACTCAGCTACTCGATGACCTTATTTTCCACACATAAAACATTTTCTTGTCCCTTTAAGACAATCTCCACCATGCTTCTTTCCACACTTTGAGTATAAGGAAACATTCATCTTCTTTTCACCATTATTCTGAGATTTCTCCTTGAACTCCATCTTTCGTTTCTTTTCAAAACCATGAGATGGATATGTAACACCAACTTTCATTTCTACCTTCATAGCACAACGCACAATTTCTTCATAGCTACTGAAGTCTCGTATAGCTAATGCCTTTCGAAGACTTGGTTTTAAGCCACTGAAAAATCGATCAACTTTACTTTCAGGTTGGATGATAATTCCAGATGCATACCTTTCAAGTCTTGTAAAATTTGCTTCGTATATGCCAAAAGATTCATCATCCTTCTGTTTCAGCTCAAGAAACTCCTTTTCCATATTCGTTCGAAGAATACGAGGGAAGTACATATTGAAAAATAAGTTCTTGAACTCGTCCCATTCCATGGACTCAATTTCATCTCTTTGCCTTGTATTCTTGATAAGATTCCACCATTGATCAGCTTCACCTTCCAAAAGATATACTGCTAAGATGACTTTATCATGTGCAGAACATTGAAGAACTGAAAATATCTTTTCAGTGGTACTGATCCATTGTTCAGAAACAAGTGGATCAGAAGACCCACTGAAAGAAGGTGGACGTTGCCTCATGAAGGACTCAATAGAATATTGTTCCCTTCTCTGCTCATTTGGAAGTCCAGAATGATTCATAGCTTGTGTAAGTATAGAAATAAGATTTTGCACTCCATCTCCCATAACATTTGTTTGTTCAGGAGGACAATCATTGCATTGTCCATTGCATTGATCAACACGGTTCCTTCGGGTTCCAGCCATCGTCTAAAACCCAAAAAGAATAGTGTGAGAGGCAAAAATCATGCTAGGGAAAACAACATAATAAAGGGGAAGTACCTTCAATATCTAATATCTTAGGTTTAATTCTATGATCGTTATCATAGTTCTAGTACTATAACTTATACATATACTTAACCTTAGGGACATCCCTAGACATACCGTAGAAATATCTCTAGGGATCTCACTAACGTTTTCGCATCCTAGTTTCCAAAGGTTGACAAAACCTTTCCTCTGATACCAACTGTAGAGACCCGAAGCTTATCGTACATGGACATTACATTACTTTTGCGGAATACTTAGTACATAAAAAAAATACACACACAAGGATCGTAATAGTTTAGTGTCTTTGGAAGCTCGGAACGTAATCTTCTAATCATGGTGAAAGATATTCAATATCTCCCATAAATATCTTCCCTTTTTTTACGTAAAAGCATTCTTTATATCCTGGGGAAAAGAAAACATAAAAGGTTGAGCTCAAATGCTCAGCAATGGCAAATAATGGAAATAAAAATCATATCATATCTTTTTGAAAATCATAACCTGCAAAAGAGATCATAATATCTTAACATGGAATAAATCATAGAAGTGAAAATGAGATCCCCATAATCATAACATGAAACTTGAAACATTGTGGCATGCACACATAATCATGGAAAATCATTTCTTGTTAGTCATGACTCATTGCCAAGACTATCTTAGTGGACAAAGTCCCTTTTTGAACCGAGTTCACTCCTCGTTTCAGTCCTGTATCGCTGAACCGAAATAACCATCTGTTCCAGCCATGTCTATCTCATGAGATATAAAATCTTCACCCAATTCATTGGAGGGAGATATAGGTCCCACCCATCTTATAATGAATCCTTTCTTATGTGTGCCACATAATCATAAACCATACATCATAGCGTAACCCATGTAATAAAAATGGGATTCTTAAACAACATGACATCATAAAACAATTCATATAAGATAAAGAAATTCATAAAAATATTTCCATCACAACATAATCAAACCAATGTAATAATAGGGATAAAAATAGAACCCTTTTATTATCTTATATGGAAAATAATTTTGATAAAATACTTGAACTCCATTCTTGAGGAAAATATCCTTTCTACTTCAAAAACATTTTTCCTTTCATAACATGTCATTCGACTTTAAAATAAAAGAAGTTGATTAAAAATAAACTTGAAAACTTTTAAAGGAAGTTTCTTGGAAATAATGTTTTAAAAATCCAGTCATGCCGTATAAGTTAAAAAAACATTCTTTGTACTTTTGTCTGAATAGTCAAAAAGTACCTCGTACGAAAAATGACAAAAGATTCCTTTCATACATATTACTAAAAACTCACCGAAGGGTAAAAATGGATTTAAAAAAATTGTAGGTGGATGGAAATAATATTACATATTGATTAAACATGGATGTGAATGATAAAATACACCCTAGTAAATACTTACGAATAAACAATCTCGGATAAAAATGAGATTGTGATATTTCCCTTACCTTAGGTCCGATTTGCTTTGTACGTGTCCGAAGCTCCTGTATAATGATTTAAATAATGTTATTGACTTGTTCCAGAATCATACATATTGATATGATATCATATATGGTCATATTCTTAGCTTCTTGTTAGTAATATTTCATTGTTACTTGTTACTCGGGTCTTTATTGCCTTTTGTTCTTATGTGTGTTTTGCCGAATACATTCTTATTCTTCTTTTAAGGTTATAGATACCTTATATCCATAATGGTATTAGTGTAACATATATCATATTTATTCATTCAATTAATTTATATAATTACTATGTAATGATGATCATGTAGAACGAGTCGCATCACATCGTGGAGACGGTATTCCGTACGTACGCACGAGTGATTATATCATTCCTATGATCGTGGAACTATATTGGAGTATATATATATTATTTCAGTATCAATATTACTTTATAATAATCATAAATAGTTACTCATTACACCATTATACCCATCCTAGTAAAGTGATGGTGGAAAATAGATTACACCACGGCGTGGAGACGGTATTCCGTACGTACGCACGCGCATTGATTTCATTTTTCCGTAGGATGGATAGAAAGTGAATTAGGGTTGTTTCATATTTATAATAACATATCAGTATGTAAGTAATACTGATGTTATTACTTTATCATGAAACAACTAAAGAAGAAGAAGTTGAAGAAGAAAGAAATTGAAAAGATCGGTAATGGATATTACCTCTTCTTTGGAATGCTTCTTTGAATCCTCCACTTAGGGAACTAATATTGGTCTTTGAAGAAGACCAGGACCTCTAGGATTATTCTAGGGAAGTGGAGAGGAGAAAATGGCAGGGTTTGGCCGAGCTTGAGTGCTCAAATTGGTGTGAGGAGGAGGGGGAGGAGGTGTCCTTTTATAAGGGAGGAGAGGGGCACCTTAGGAATATCTCAAAATATTATTTTATATTAAAGTAAAAATCGGTTAATAATGCTTCCAAAGGGTCTTATTTCGAAGCTAAAGTGGGGAAGGGTCTAAATAATATCAACAAATATGATTTAGACAAGTTTAGGGTATTATTTTAACCTTATCAATTAGATTTAACTCTAAGATAAATAATTTAACTTTTACCATGTCTTTTTGTTTTCTTTCACTATATGGTTAATACACTTACTATAACATGCCAAGAGAACCCCAAATTGTTTATTATTAATATATATATCCTTATCTAAGTCATTTGGCCGAACCTTATATTTTTAGGAATAAAATAACAATTAATAATATAATATTTGATTTAAAAACTATTTTGTGTCAATTTTGACACTATTTGATATATGATTTTTGTGAAAGTCATAACAGAATTATATGTTCGAACCAAGTTGATTAAATCAACAATAATATATCATAGTAACCTAGAAAATTAGTGGAATTCATAAAAAGTCTCAAATTACATTCATTTGAGCATTTATAACATCAATTATGTTAATATTTCCTTAAAAGGGTAATTACTGCATCATCGTTGTGTCATAAATAAATTAATTTATTTAAAGTCTAAAAACTATATATAAAATATAATTATGTAGGAAATCCTTTGAGATTTCTAATGAATATTTATAGTCGAATTTATCTTATGTATAACCCCATATTAAAAATGTTTTAGTTATTAAACTTTGATTTTAACTATTTTAACTATTCATTAAATAAAATAATATTAAATGTCATAATCTAATCCAAGTGGACCTAAATGGTCATATTATATTCATAAGGGTGTTTTTGGTCGAATTACACTTATCCAATAGAATTAGGAAATGTGTTAGGGTAATAGTAATATCATATTTACCCTTAGTTACCCTATTTACTATTAACCGCGGTAAAAAAAAAGTAAAAAGTTACTATTCACCAAAAAAATTATTTTTATCTCATTGAACCACATTTTACTTATTGATATCAACCGTGTCTGTCGGATTTTCGAAATTCTATTCACAGAAGCGGTAAAATTAAGTTTTATGCAAAATTCAGTTTTTAACCTACTACTTAGTGGTTTCACTATTCATCAAAAATTGAAAGTTTTCAGAAAAATGCCAAAATTTCTTCCTAAGCTATATTTCATATTCCGAATTCAAAAATTAAGTCTATTTTACCAAATTCATAACTTAGAAATTGCATTAATTAATTTTATAATTAAATCCCGCTGTTATAACAAATAGCGTGTTTTTAAGAAACAATATCTATCAAAAGATTGACACTTGATTATGTCTGGTTTAAATGTGAAATTACATCCAATGACCAACATTGTATTAAATTGTAAAAATATATTCTAAATATACTTTAAAACCACTCAAATTAATGATTTATCACTATTAATTATTTTGATTAAAAAAAGTTGTTTTAAATTATAATTTAGTAATTTTCACTATTCATCAGAATATGAAAGTTATCCGAAAAGTACCAAAATTTCACCTTAGGCTAAATTCGATACTCTGAATCCAAAAATGAAGTCCATTTTGAGAGCTAAAATTTCTAAAATTTTAAAAAGTGGTTATTACTATTCATAACAGCTAGTTTTAATAATATTTTAATAGCATATCGTTGTTTCGTGAAACTCAGTATTGCGTACTACACACGCAATCGAGGAAGGTTGCGATTGCGTGTAATTCAAGGCAAGTCAACGATGCGTGTTGTGCAAGCTCCTTTTGGTGTAGCGTACAACACAAGACATTAGTTAAATTAAAAATAATATTTTTCATAAAATCTCGGGCTGTTACACACTCACTACTGGACTCCTTGATGAATTGTCTTTGAGTCCTATGAATCAAGGTATCAGGTATGGAATTTCCCGTTCTCAGTGTATAATCATTAGTAAATTTGAATGATTTCACTTATTCCATGCACCTGCACTACCTCATATTCAAGCCTCTTTGCATTGAGATGTATTTGAGATTTTCGTGGTCTGTGTAAATGAAAAATCACTAACTCAATAAGTAGTGCCTTCAGCAGTGTAGATAATGAACAATGAATTTAATATCATGGCCTTTCATTGGTTAATTCCACTCATGGGGACTTATCTAGTAGGATCCATATTCCATGACTCAATCACACTACATCATAACTACACCCATATAGATCCTTAAAGCATCACAATAGACTATATAACCTCTGTCTGATTCTATAAAAATCAGGATTGTTGATTTTTTCAGTCTTACCTTTAAATCATAAAATTATTTCCCAAAAGATTCAGAACATATAAACTATATAACCTTCTTAGTCAGGTCCATAAGAGGTGATTATAAGTGGTAGAATTCAAGGACGAACCTCCAGTAATAACTAGATAGTCCTAAGAAGCTTTGTATGGAAAACACATTATTCAGCTACTCCCAGAAATCCAAGATTCTCACCATCTTTGGGTCAATAGATATGCCTAGCACGGATATGATATGGCCTCATAAGAAAACCTAACTGTTGTAAAATATTCATTTGGTGAGGTGTCGATATAGTTGGTTCTCTATCAGTATACTGATCATGATCTCGTGATGGTTGGCATGGTCTTGGCTGGTGTGAGAATATACTAAGATGTTGTATAATAAGACCACCATAAAGGAATCAAGATATGAGTGGAAACCCCAATTCATCAGCGCCATGAAGACCACCAGCATGTTCACTAAACTGAACAAGAATACTAGATACTCATTCAACTTAGACCTTCTCCACAATGTTTTTATATGGTATGTTCAACATATTCACACACCTAGTGGTAACCCAACCTCAAATCGATCATAGAGAAAATAGTCTCTCCCTGGATCTGATCTAAGAGGTCATCGATATAGTGTATTGGATACTTGTTCCTCACCATAATATAGTTTTGTTAGTGGTAAACCATACGAAATATAAGGTTTTCATCCTCTTTCTTGGTGAAAGGAATATGTAAAACCCCTGCAGATTTATTGGGTCATATAAATCCATTATCCTCAAGATTCTCTTGCTACTCGTTGAATTCCTGGGTCTCTGTAGGTTCCATCCTATATGGATTAATGGACACTACTTTCTCACCTAGAATAATCTCTATGGTGAAGTCATCATCTATCTTAGGAGTTATCCTAGAGAAATTATCAGGTAAAAAGTCTATAAAATGATCCACAATTGGATGGAATTGTATAAATTGTGTTCCCTATGCATTTATGTAGTGACTTTTCTTCTGGTCTTTCACTATTCCAAGACCGGGTTTCTTATGTTCAGTTCGACTTTCCAAGATATTCTATTATTTCTTATAAATATTCATTCTCCCCTTGGGGTTTGTGAAAGAAACTTGATTGCGATTGCAAAAAAAACATGGTCATGATAAGGAATAATCTGGTCCATACTGAGAATAACATTGAATCTAGTCATATCGAGGATGAGGAAACTCCATGAAAATATGTACCCACCTATCATAAGGGGGACTACTAGCACTGGAATATTCCCTATGATCTAACCCATAACAGTGTGTTGAGATACATGAAATCATATAAATAATCATTTGAAAGTCATAGACATTCCACAACCTTAACATATATAATATTATGATTCACTAATATCCAAAAGGTAATGAACTAATGTATTGGATACCAAAATAGTATGTCTATTTTTAGATGGCCCCAGACACTTATCCTAGGGTGTAGGTTGCCCTCCATAAATATGGCATGAACTGTGGCCCTGAGAAGATGCCTGACAAGAATTAGTAGAACCATTGTGCTGATGATGATGCTCTAAGGCCTGACTACCTCAGCCATGACTAGTACCACCTCATCCTAATCAACATTTTTAATAACAAATTCTATCCTAACATGGAGTCATGAACCTTTTACATTATAGATGTTCCGTTATGGATCCCCTCTCACTAGATGCTACAGGAAAAGACTGGAAGACGTGCTGAAGATAAAACATTCTTCCACAAGCTCGACACTCAATTAAGTTCCTCGTGCACTGGGGATTCTTATGTCATGGCTAGCCAAAATAGTGAAACACTATTGGGTTGTCAGTGTGTTTCACCTAGTTGGAATAACCCTCTGCATGTAACCTTGAAACAGTGCTTCCTACTAACAAAAGAACCAAATACCTACCTCTAAACTGGATAGAACGAGTTCATATTAAAAACTACTCTAAGATTTCATTCATTAATAAGGTCCTTGTTCACTATCTCTATAATGGTAGTCCACTGAAATACATTCACTTCTGAGAAAATCATGTACCCCATACCATTGTTATAATATCTCTTAGTCATCAACTAATCACTGGTTAGAGACGAAGATAAATTATTGTTCTCGGTGATGTGAACAGAATACTCAAGCACGATCAAAGTGTCCTAATAAAGATGCATGACCCGCCTTATTTAATCCATCCTAAGTGTCTATAAGAAGATGTGATCGTAGAATCTGGTCTGGAAGTCTTCCCAGACTATACCATTGTGACGCTCAGCCTAAGATTTGATGTCCCACCAGCACTTAGCAGAATCACATAACCTTTATGTCGCGATCATGACCCTCCCCTCTAGAGGTGTCTCAGAATGGTTGAAGATTAATACCATAGATTATCAACATGACTCTCAACTTACAGAGGTTCTCTATCCCTTATGAAGCTAGGAGTTTGTTGTTGTTGAAAGTCCCAGGTCATCTCTTCCATAGGATGGGATGGTTAGGGAGCACCCAAAATAGACTGCATGAAGTGAAGAAAACTATCAAGGAACTCTGCATCAGCACTCGGTGTAAGATCTACTAAAGGTGTTGTAAGTGGAACAACAAGAGGTACTACGGGTGGGTCGGGGCCCACCACCTCTAGAGTATGATCATCGCCACTCTCTTGTAATATATCATGAGGATGTTGTTGTGTCATATCTCTACAATTTCCAAGAACATGTTTTAGATAGGATTTATAACAGAATGTAAAAACATATAAGGAATGTGATAATGAATGGCCCGGTACAAGGCCTCCACATAACACAACATAACCTCCAGCCTACTCCTGGATCTAGGACTGTGAATGAAAGAAAAGGTCTCAAAGAGTTACCAGAGACACGGTCTACTGCCCAGTGATATGGTCAAGTCAGGGGCAAGGTCTTGCATATCTCATAGTAGGTGACTATTTTAATTTTAAAAGGATTTATTCATTTTATCTCATTTATGTATTAAATCCCCTTTAAATGGACGAGTTAGGTGGATCACCATTCCAATTTATAAGGTCCAAAAAATAATAATAATATGAGGTTGTGGTCTAATTAATCTTAACCACAACACATCCGTACATGAAAAATTGGAACATTTAGATATAAAAAATCATACTCTACAAGGAATATATAACAATCCCATGAAATACAGGCATTCCACTCTGAAAAGTAAATATGGAATGACATAATTCATGGAAATTTCTTGTTCGTAATTGTACAAGTATGATTCATTCTTATAATATTACCACACATCATCATGTTATTGTAAAATAATCTAATAATGTTAACAATTTTATCAACTATATTAAGACCAAAAATCACATACATCACCCAATAGTGAAATACATAAAACTTTAATATTACAAACAATAAAAGCAATTAACCAACCCATGAAATTTTTATTTTTGTTATACGTGGGGTATCTACTCCCAAACACAAGGTCATTAAAAATTTTCAAAATTACTAGCCTTCTTTCTATCCCAAATAGTAATACAAAATGGAATATACCTCTGATACCAATTTATATCATCCTGCCCAAGGTTCCACTTAGTGGTGCCCCGAGGTGGTTTCTATAATACCTCATGTGTGCCTCCCCAAATGCTAGAGGATACCGACTAGCAGTGAGGGCATAGGGTGTATTGATGAGGAGACTATTACCTCATAGATCAGAGTGAAAATAGTAAAATATAATAGATAATAAATAGTAGATGTAGGAGAAGATATTGTAGAACCAACATAAAAATAATAATAAACTATGCTAGAGAAATATGAAACTATAGAAATTTGATTAATCTTTTGATACTAACTAATGGTGATTTTTAGGATGCTATAAAAAATGAAAGTTCATGGAGAGAAGGGGATAAAGGCTAATGTTACAGGTTGGAAAAATATATAAAAAAGGGAAAAAATATATAAGACTCTCAAGAATATTCTTGGTCCAAAGCCAATATATCACTATTGGCACATAAAGTAGATCTCAATTAAACAAGTAATGTCCATCGATGACATCCTTATTAATGGACCTGTGTTCTCTCCTATAATGTAACGGGTGAGGCGTGGAAATCAATGCACATATCACAAGGCATGGTATATAAAGTTACATGTCATCTATAGGAATTTTAATATCACAATGTACCAAGCTATCCAAGTCATTCAGTTTAATCCAAAAAATATGAAATAATCCATTTAGCATAAGGCACCAAGAATAAGAATATTCTTTCAATAAATGAGGGATAAATCATATTCACAAGGCAATGGAAAGGGATCAAGAAGAAGAAATGAAATATAAGGCATGTGGCATCTGAGGTGAATCATAATGCATATTAATTCAATTATAATGTTTGATGAATCTAGATCAAGGTCCTATCTCATGTCTAAACATTTAACATGATTCAATTCACTAGTTATAGAATTATTCATGAGTTAACACAGACACACATAGGGTGTTTATCATCCAAAACATGTGAAATATGGACACTAATGGTGGAAAAGCCAACGGGGTTTCCAAAAACAAGGATGGGAACCCATGGATATTTTTCACCATAGGTTAAGATCACAAATGACATCTGAAACTAATTAAAACAAATTATTAAAAACATTTTAGGAATTGATTGAAAGGTATGGCACATGACAAAATTGATTATAATTTAATAACAAACTAAACTGGTGAAAACGACCTAGAGATCTTAACTTGTGTCGTAGCACGCCTCACATATGTTCTCAAAGCATGAATAGAGAAAAAATGAGATAAATCAATTAAATCATCCAATTCCATGAAAATATGGTGAATTTTTTCAAAGATAAATTGTGTAAAATATGGTGTATGAAAGGATAAAATGAAGGGTTGTGATTGAGGAGCTTATCAAGGGTCTTCCAATGCTTCTAAAGGTAAATTTGTTTTATGAAGTGAATAAAAGATAAAAACAACAATGTAGAGAGGGGAGGAGGAAGCTCATTCCTGATGGAGGAGGGTTGTACCATTATAGAATCATGCGAGAATAAATATGTTTAATTAAAAAACTCATTAATGGAAAATTTTGAAATTTTACCCACATAGGTAAGGGGAACGGTTGGGCTGCACAGTTGGCCAAACTGTGCACCAACCATGTGCCAAGTTCTGCTTCAACGGGGAATCCCATGAGACTAGGGGAAATTTTTTCCCAAAAATGTGAAATCCATGAAAAAAAACACTATTCAGGGAACCTACAATCACCCATGGTCGTGAACCTAGGTTCTTATGGTTTCACCCAAACTGTGAAGCCCCCCGCACCACACTTTCTATAAATGGATGGATAGAAAAACAATCTGGACTAGACTATATGTTTTCTACTAATGGATTTGTTCAGTCAATTTCTCTATATTCCATGGCTTCGTGATCCGAACAAGCCCTCGATACCCCCAGAAACCTCCTTGACTCCATTAGAAATTATTATTAGGTCCAAAAAATGAATTTAAACAAAAAATGAATTGTATGTACCTTTGAAAAAAACTTAGGTCATTAGAGCCTAGTTCATCTCATACTAGTGAATTATAATAATCATACCATATGTTTGTACCTTGTTTTTACCCTAAAATTAAAATAATTTTAGTTATAATCGGTTACATTTTAATTTATGGAGAATCAAAAATTATTTACCTTCCTTTGGAAATAACCACATCATAGGTACCATGAGATTCGACCTCAAACCCCTAGCATCCAAGACTATTGTCCATCGATAACCATCACATGTACTTATTGTATTCAAATCATGAAATGGGTATAACATAGCCTTTTTTCTTAGGATGTGAATTTTAAATAGGGGTAATTAATAATATATTTGTTTCCATTAGAAAACAACAACATAATGGGTGTTACAGCACATTAATTGAACCAATATTCTTAAAACCCATAAATAAGAACACATACCAACACAAATGTCACATCACCCTCACCCTAGCACTCAACTAATCACTAACATGTCTATAGTAACTCACACTATATCATAACATACATAGTCTGTAGATAATACCCATAATATACTAATATATGATAAAAATATTATTATCACATCCACTCTTGTATTTATAATAGAAAACTATTGTAATCATAAATTCAGAGGTCCATTAAAAATCCTTTAAAATAATATCAAGTGATTATTCAATGAATATATTATAAGCATATAATTATGAAAATTTAAAAATAAAATCAATACAATAATTTAAAAAATACTCTAGAGAACAACTTATTAATCATGTAAACAAAAAACATTTGTTAAAAAATTAGTAAAAATGTATATAGGGAAAAATGAATACTTTATAAATTAATGTCATGGATGTTTTTCATATCATAAAATTATAATTTCTAGAAAAAAATCATGTTACATTTAATAATTATTATTATAGGTCCCTGAGTCGAAAAATTATTTATAAATGTATTTTTCTTCATTTAAAAATATAAATATTATTAAAATCATATTGTGTATGACTGTAGTAAGATAATTTTAAGGATATATTTATCTTATATACATACATATATTATGAAACATTTCATTTAAAAAAATATATAAAAAAATATATAAAATCTATAACTAATCTAGCATCATAAACATAATATTCCTTAATAGAATAATAAAATATGATAATGACTTAAATATTTCCATTATAGCATGTGTAATACATAATAAATAATCTAGATTTAATATAACCCATGTTTTCTCAAATCTAACATAATTAAAACCATTTATTGTCATTGATTATATTAAAAAATAATCTATTATTATTGTTAATGGTGTTATTTTATTAGTATTGAATTATTTAAATCATGAATAAGATACTTCAATGGTTAATAAACAATAAATTCTCTATTATCAAAAAATTATCTAAAAGACATTCATTATAAACTCTTACATATCGTACATGATCTTAATATTGTGAAATAAATATAGATAAAATTATAAAAAGGAAATGATGAACTATTTCAAACATTTAATGAGAAACTATTTGTTAAATATAATTAAAACAAAAAACTAAAATAAAATTTTTTCCAGAAACAAAATATAACTGGATAATTATTATTTTAAAAAATTATATTTATCTCATATATACTTTAAACCCACTCGTATTAAAAAATAACTGAAATGAAATTTTAATTATGGATTCAAACATAATAATTTTTATAAATATAGTTATCCAACATGAGCGTTCATTTTTTATCAGTTTAATAAAAACAATAAATAAATATTTTTGATAATGCCATAAAATCAAATAATAGAAGGCGAGTATCAATATTTTTTGAATGAATTATTGATTAAAAAATTACAATAGATTCAGATGTATATAATATTAACATATGTATAAAATTAAATATACTTGTCAATGTTGCATTATTTCATAAAATTAAAGAACATATGAAATAAAAATCATGGTGGCTTATAATAGTGTAGTTTGAAGGAATTATGACTCTTGTATCTTTGATAAACATCGTAGAGAGACCTAAAGCAATTTAATATATAAATGGAGGCCCTGGTTCTTCCCACTAAAGATATTATTTTGGAATCTATATTTCATTGTTTAATATTTATGGGGGAAATTCAAATGATTATATCAAATACCATTGAACCACAAGTTATGTTGGAAATTGGCCAATTGGTTGTAGTTTTCTATAGACACATGTTTAAAAAAATGAAGAGTCAATTACAATAATTGAATCAATGAAACCCTTATATATTCTCAATATTATGCTAAAACAAAAATCATTTAATAACTCTATAAAAGATGGTCTCACCCCATGGGAAGCTGTAATGATGGTAATGAAGGAAAGAATGAGTCCCCCAAACTATATGTGAACCAAACATCTCATTTCCATTTTCCATCACAAAAAGATCCATTATTTTTCAATATTATATCTATGATATACAGTGACCATGTAGCATAAGGGGAATGGTCGAAGCAAATGTTTGGTGGAGCAATATAGAAAGTGGTGACGGTGACAGCGATATAGCTAACATTGACAAGAGTCATAAGTGAAGGTGGTGATAAGAATGGATATAATGAGGAAGAATGAGAGACACCAATCATGTCTATAGTTATGGGAGAAGATAAATATGGTTCATCTAGGTTGATAACACTAAAATAATGCAAACCGTAGAACCCAAACAAGAAATCAATAAGAGAGGTGGAGGAGAAAATAACGTATGCTAGATTATATCCTTGACTCATCTTAGAGAATGTAGAGGAGGAGTGCTGACAGTAGAGGACATCCACAAGAGCATAATAATTTCTACTGAATCAGTCATAGATAGGTTTTTTAAGATAGATCTGGGACATTTTTATCAACATCTCCAAAAAAACGCTGATAGATATATCTTTTATCTGGACTAAATTAATAAGCGCTGATAAAATACATCATTATCAGCACTAAACAAGAAATGATAAAAACCATCATTATGAGTAAAAATACTTTAGCATAGATAAAGATTGATTTATCAGTGCAAAAGAAGCACTCATAAACGATTTATAATTATTATTATAAATAAAAACTTTTGTAAATATATTTATATATTTATATAATTATATATTATAATATTATATTTATTTAAATATATAATTTATTATTTATAATTACATATGTACATTAAAAATATATTTTTTTATTCAAAATAATAGATATATAATTTTGTAAATATATTAAATACAAATTTATAAATATATTTATAAATATATATATTTGTAAATATATTTAAAATTATTCATTTATAATTATAAATATATTTATATCATAATATATATTTATATAATTATATATATTTAATAAATATATATAAATATAAATTTAGTAAATATATTGATTTTTTAAATATATTTATTATAATTTTATAATTATAAATATATTTATATATTTATATATATTTATATATATTTATGTAACTATATAAATATTTAACAAATATATATAAATATAAATATTATTTTTGTAAATCTATTCATTATTTAAATATAAATATTATAATTTAATAATTATTTGAATATATAGTTTTCCATTTATAATTATATAAATACAACTTTTAAAAAATAATGTATATTTTTTTATAATTATATCTCTAAATTTATAAATATAGAAAATATACAATTATAAATACATTAATTTATAAATAATTATAAGAAAATATTATTTTATCGTTATTAATGAATATATAATTTTAAATTCATGCATCTAAAAAATCAGTGAATTAAATAATTAAAAATGATTACACATTAAAAATATTGAAAATATGTATTACTTTTGTTAATTAAATATAAATTACTAAAATAATATAGATATGTATTTATGTAAAGATGATTATATATTGAAAATACTATAACATAGTAAATAAATATATATATATATATATAAATAATATAAAATTATTAAATTCAAAAAAAATAATAAATAAAAAATATTATAAATGATGAAATAATATCTAACTATAATAATAATAGAAATAAATAAATAAATTGTTTTGATTAAATACATAAAATATTAAATGTATTGTGTTATAATAAGATTCAAAATGGAATACAAATATTTTAATAAATTACATAAATATTAGGAGTATTTTTTCTATATAATATTTAATTAATTGTGTAAATATTTGTATGAGTGAACTATATATGAATATATATTAATTGCATAAATTCATGTGAAATCAATCTAACACGCATTTGATATGTGTTAAATTTTAAAATACACCACTCAATTAAGTCCATCACTCGATGCAATTAGTCATTTTTCTAATTAATATTAATTTTTATTTATTATCCATTTCCCAATAAATATATGACTTATTTAATATTAGTGTAAATATTTTGTATTATATAAATATTATTTTAGGAAATATTATATACATTTATATATAGAGAGAGAGAAATATATATGAATATATTTCTATATTAAATGTATTAATGGTGAACTTTGTGTAAAACCCATTAACAATGAATATGAGATTAATATGTTTTAATTATTAAATTTTATTCATTATATATGTATATTTATATTTAATATACATTGTCAATTACTATTTATAATTAATATATATATATATATGAAAAATATTAATTTTTATTTATAATTGGTTCATTAATACAACTTTTAATAATTTTGTAATTTCTTCATTTTTTAATTAATAAAATTTATTCATTTTATATATCTATATTTAATGTATACTATTTATTAATTTTTATAATCTATATATATATATATATTAAAATATTTTATTATTTTCAAAAATATTTAATTTACGAATTTTTATATATTTGTATTGATTTACTCATTTTTAATTGTATTTTATTTAATCAGTTCATTTTATTAATTTTAGATATCTATATATTTAATATCTATTATTTATTAATATTTAAAATATATATATATATATATATATATGTATATTAAATTTATTCATTTTTCCACTAATTATTTAATGGATAAAATTTTTAAAGAATTAATTTAATTAATCTTAATTTTTATTTAATTAATTATTTAATTTTATTATAGACCTTTATAAGCACTCAAGCATCACTAATAAAGACTACCATTTATCAACAATAAAAATAATGTGCTGGTAAACAGGGTCTTTTATTAGTACTAAAAATAACTCGTTGACAAATTGTACCATTAATCAGCATAATATAAAAGCTATTCTAAAGGGGACATTTATCAATGATTTTTTTAATGTTAATAATGTTCAGTGCTATTAATTTTCTATGTTTTAGTAGTTCTTATTTCCGTTCTTCTAAGGATTCAATGTTGGGAAAAATATCTGTTTTAAGGGTGGGGAAGAGTTTTAAATTGTGACTAAGCTAAATTTATTGATTTTTTTCATTTCCCTTGTAGTTTTATATAAATTATTTATTCTAAAGCATAGGTTTGCATGCTCATATGGGTAAATAATTTGACATAAAATTAGAGAGATATTTTATTTCTTTGAATTGGTTCAACATTTCATTTCTCTATATAGAAAATCAAGTAGCATATTTTTATTATCTTAGAAAAATAAATTTTTTCGTGAATATTTTGATATGATTTATAGATTTTCAATTGAATTATAAATTTTTTATTGTAATTAATAAATTAAATTTATAAATAAATTAGTCTATAAAATAAATGTCCAATATATGATGGAGCTATTTGGGTGTTAGAAAATGAAGAATGAATTATTTAGAAATTAAATATAGCTGATATTTATTGCATGAACCCACTCATCCATCGATATTTTGGTAGTATTATTTAATTAATTGTTTATATAATTAGTTTTGGTTTATTATAGAGTTGTTTTGTCTGTTTGATATGGTGAAACAGTGGTGATTGAAGTAACATTTGATAATAGTAATGATTATGCTCCAATTCATTTCAATAGTTTAAATTTTGATTATTCTTTTGAAAACTGGAAAAAAAATTAAAAATCATTTGAGTGATAATATATTTTTTCTAGTTTTATTTCATGGGGAAAAATTATTTTGAATCATCTTCTTTGATTTCATTAGAGTTATTATTTTTTGAGTACGACCATTATTATTCTTAGTTTGTATGATTAATCAATTGAGGTGAGGTGTGAGATAGTTGATAATTTTAATTTGTATGCAATTTTTAATGTCATTTTACTAATTTTAATAGTTTTTTATTTTATTAATTATAAATATTTTTATAATATATATTTAGTAATTAATATCTCTATTTTTTTATTATTCAATAATTTTATTATTTTATAAGAAAAATTTATCATTGAAATTATACATAGTATCAATTATATTAAATATTGCATTTATATTGCATTTATTCGATTATGTCAAATTTAATTTAAATTGGAATAAATGTATTTAGATTTCATATAACTTGTGTAAATGTTTATATAAATGTTACGCATATTTTACTCAATTTAATAATACATATAAATATTTAATTTATTTTTAAATATCTGAATTTATTTGATTCCATTTTACTATTATGTATACTTTGCAAAATTTTATAGATAGTATTTTTTAATTTAAAATTATGTTATTAGATTCATTTTCAATTTAATTAAATTTTACATGATAATTTATTTTTATCTAATGTGGAAACTCTAATTTTTGATTTAATTTAACGAAATAGTTTTGATATATTTTAATCACTATTAACCATGGTATTATGTTTAATATTATGCAATGAAATTTGGAAAAAATATTGTTTCTTCACAAATAAAATAGGTCCATAATAATAAATAGATCCATTAAAATGAAGGTCATGTGTATGATTAAAAGAACATTTCAATACAGTTGGATTGATATCCTAAACAAGAATATTCGAGACCTATGTATGGATAAATGGATGAATCAATCATTATAGAAGATTAAAATAGGCACGTCATATAACATTAAAACATATGGATCAATCATCCATATAATATTAACAAATAAATTAGGAAAATAATTACACACATATCATGTAGTTGGGGTTTGGCTTAGTGGTAAGCACTCCGTAATACTACATGAAAAATGGGGGTTCAAAACACATGGGGTGTTGGTACTGTAGCAGTACTGTAGTGGTATTGTAGCAGCGGGGGTACTGTTGAATGGTGGGTACTATAATAGCGGCAGGATACTATAGTAGTGGCAGGCACTGTAGCAGCAGGGTTACTATTCACAGAATGCGCCTTAGGCCAAAAATATTGGGCCTACGGGCTATGTAATCTGCTACAAGCGCCATGGGCCTTCTGGAAATGTAATGGGTCTCCCTATATCCAGTTGAAAGGGGTCATTGCTTTGATTTACTAATAAAATGAGGCTTTGGTCCCAACAATTTAAAAAACACACAACGCCAATTTGGTCTTTCAATAGAAATTTAATCAATCAAATAAAACCAATAAATCAAATTTGGAGGCTTCTCACCAGAGGATCATATTGATGAATACAGACTCTAGAATAAATAAATACTTAAAAAATTATTACAAATCAGTTTTTTTTCTATTCGTTTGTTTAAGAACTAATTTAACACTAATCATGGTGGAAAGTTAGGAAAATTTCATAGTATAATGAAAATAAATATAAAAAATCCAAAACTGATACTACTATAGATTTTTCATTTACCAATGTGAAAAGGTCATTAACAGTGCTACAAAAGCTTTTTTTCCTCATTATTATTAAAGGGGACCCCCTTCGTCAACTCTAAGAAAATTACAGATATAGGTAAATTTGAAGAGCACAAAAAAAATTATGTTAAAAGTCAAAAAAATAAATATTTTTTTCTATAAATTAGAAATTCAATAGTTTTACCCCTTTAACAATGATAACCCTCCCATTTATGAGTGTTAGGCCCCCCTACTTCATTAGCCTATGTGCACACCCTTGCCGAGTTTCAAGACTGAGCCTTGCCCTTCATGGATCTAGGACATTCCCACTTGTTTATATCATTATGTTCTATTTTATATGATATATATATTTATTTATATATATTGAATTTAATTTTTACCCATATATTAATATATTTTTTATATATTTATTTTTAAATAGATATATAAAATATGTTTTTTGTGAGTTTATCAATACATAAAAACACACACATATATATTTATATATGTGTGTGTTTCTATTAATATAATTATTAATATTTATATTTATTACCTATGTTATATTTTAAAATTTATATTCATATATTTGAATATATAGATAAATATATATATATTTTTCAATACACACACAAATATATTTTTATATATTTAGAAACATTATATATACAATATTTGTATAGGTGTATAAGTATTTATTAATTTTTATTTTAACTAAAATGAATATTATTTTTATTTAGATATTGTTTATATATAGATAAAATTATTTTATATGTTAATATGTTGACATATTTAATTAGATAAGTAAATTTTTATTAGTGAATATATTCAAAAATTCATACGTGTGTATATATTTAATTATAAATAAAACTACATTATGGAAAATGATAAAATTTAAATTCTATAATATCTATATGGATGTAATCCCGGAGAATAAATTCAATCTCCACTTAAAAAGACAATAATACCCCCATAAATTTGGTTGAAATTCCATCAACTGTTATAAATTGTGATACACTGACTGGAAACTCATTTTTTGAGGCCTTATGGGCCTTTTGGCCACCAAAAAATATGAGCATTGGTTTCTCAATATCATATGGGCATAGATCAACTTACGGGCTTCAATTTGATATACAATAATGCTCAAACTGGTACCCTAATCAAAGTTACTCAAGTCTTGTTTTCAACTTATCTTAGACCGTGCATTAATTCATTTAATTTTTATGTCATCCAAGTATTATTAAATGGCTATTACTCGATAATAATTTGTAAATTGTTAATTAATCATGTTTTTTAATTATTTTATAGGACATTTTCCCTAAATATCTATATATTAAGTGTAAATGTCTATTTTTTCTTATTCTTGAGATATTTGAAGATTTTATATCATATTTATATCAATTTAAATATATTTATATCAATATAAATATATTTATATCAATATATATATATATTTTATTTTTAATGAAATAATTTTGTTTAATAAAATATAACATTTTAAGGGAAAAAACAGTTGTTTCAGTGCTCATAAATGGGAAACATATATTAATGTGAAAAGGAAAAGATAAAGGGGTACATTTATCAATGTTCTTTTAGCAGTGATAAAAGGTGATTTTATCACTTTCTTTTCACATTGATTAAAGTGCCCAATTTACCATCATATTTTTAACCCTGATAAAAGGAGGGCCAAGCTAAACCTGAATATGAGGATGTGTACGTTCCTCGGTGAAATGTATTCAGGTAGTATGTGTGGTAATCCCTTGAATGATGGGTCGTGTCCCAAACACCACCTCTCCCTCTCCCATAAACCCCCTCCTCTAATGTATCCCACCTCTCCTCTTCACCACACCTCCTAGTTCTATGGTACAGTCCTCCGTGACTCTTAATTTCTGGGATCTTACATGATAAACCTCCAAATTTTTCCATATTACATGAAGATCCTCCCCCTATAGTGAGTCACCCCCCCTCTTTCATGATATACCATGAGCACCTATTTAGTCTTCCATAAGGTCATGTGGGGACTATTTCCATGACCTTTCACAAAATCCCCCTCATATGTGACCTTCTGTGAGTCCCACTATTTCAAAAGGCCCCCTTTCTACGAAGACCCATATTTCACAATATTCCAAGAGTGCGTATGTATTCTTTAGTGAGGTCTCAAAACTATTATTACTACAGATCATACGACATCAACCACTTCCCTTTATTAATCGTAGTTAAAAGCACAGCTAAAAAGGTGAATTTATAAGCTCTTAAATTAAGTGCTGTGAAATGTGACATTTATCAGTAGTAAAAAATTGTTGATAATGGCTCATACATTATATGTATTTTTGGAAGCGTTGATAAAGGTCACCTTTGATAGTGTTTTTTTTATTTCTAATAAAATAGATGAGAAAACATATATTTCATAAATAAAATTAAATCATTATAAATCATATTTTAATGTATAAATATATTTCTATATATATATATATAATATTTTATTAAATATGATTTATATAAAACTAACAATACATTTACATATACTATATAAGATATTTAGGGTCAAATCAATTATATAATAATAAGAAAAAATTATATATTATTAGAAATAAAATTTAAAATAGATATGTATTTATATTAATAAATAAATAAATAAATATATATATATATAATTTTCATAAATATGATTTATATAATACAAAATATCTATTTATAAATCATATTTAAAATATAAATATATTATTATTATGTCGTATATACAGTGAAAATTATTTATATGTTAATTATAAATAAATGGAAATTATAAATATTTACTAATTTATATTAGTATACATTTAAATACATTTTTTACCCATGTGATTTGTTTTTTCTATTTGAAATATATATATAAATAATACATATTTATTTATTATTTAAAAAATAAAAAAAATATGTTACAATTAATATGTCATACAATAATTTCAGCCATACGTATACGAAATTAAATCAATTTTATAGGGACAACACACACAAATAATAAATCAATAATAAAGTAGATCTCAATTAAACAAGTAATGTCCACCTGTGACGTCCTTATTAATGGACCTGTGTTCTCTCCTGTCATGTAACGGGTGAGGCGTGGAAATCAATGCACATATCACAAGGCATGGTATATAAAGTTACATGTCATCTATAGGAATTTTAATATCACAATGTACCAAGCTATCCAAGTGATTCAGTTTAATCCAAAAAATATGAAATAATCCATTTAGCATAAGGCACCAAGAATAAGAATATTCTTTCAAGAAATGGGGGATAAATCATATTCACAAGGCAATGGAAAGGGGTCAAGAAGAAGCAATAAAATATAAGGCATGTGGCATCTGAGGTGAATCATAATGCATATTAATTCAATTATAATGTTTGATGCATCTAGATCAAGGTCCTATCTCATGTCTAAACATTTAACATGATTCAATTCACTAGTTAGAGAATTATTCATGAGTGAACACAGACACACATAGGGTGTTTATCATCCAAAACATGTGAAATATGGGCACTAATGGTGGAAAGGCCAATGGGGTTTCCAAAAACAGGGATGGGAACCCATGGATATTTTTCACCATACGTTAAGATCACAAATGACATCTGCAACTAATTAAAACAAATTATTAAAAACATTTTAGGAATTGATTGAAAGGTATGGCACATGAAAAATTTATTATAAATTAATAATAAACTAAACTAGTGGAAATGACCTAGAGCTCTTAACTTGTGTCGTAGCATGCCTCACATATGTTCTCAAAGCTTGAATAGAGAAAAAATGAGATAAATCAATGAAATCGTCCAATTCCATGAAAATATGGTGAATTTTTTCAAAGATAAATAGTGTGAATGATGGTGTATGAATGGATAAAATGAAGGGTTGTGATTGAGGAGCTTATCAAGGGTCTTCCAATGCTTCCAAAGGTAAATTTGTTTTATGAAGTGAATAAATGATAAAAACAACCCTGTAGAGAGGGGAGGAGGAAGCTCATTCCTGAGGGAGGAGGGTTGTACCATTATAGAATCAAGGGAGAATTAATATGTTTAATTAAAAAATCATTAATGGAAAATTTTGAAATTTTACCCACATAGGTAAGGGGAACGGTTGGGCTGCACAGTTGGCCAAACTGTGCACCAACCATATGCCAAGTTCTGCTTCAATGGGGCATCCCATGCGACTAGGGGAAATTGTTTCCCAAAAATGTGAAAGCCATGAAAAAAAACACTATTCAGGGAACCTACAATCACCCATGGTCGTGAACCTAGGTTTTTATGGTTTCACCCAAACTGTGAAGCCCCCCGCACCACACTTTCTATAAATGGATAGATAGAAAAACCATATGGACTGGACTATATGTTTTCTACTAATGGTGTTGTTCAGTCAATTTCTCTATATTCCTTGGCTTCATGATCCGAACAAGCCCTCGATACCCCCAGAAACCTCCTTGACTCCATTAGAAATTATTATTAGGTCCAAAAAATGAATTTAAACAAAAAATGAGTTGTATGTACCTTTGAAAAAAACATAGGTCATTAGAGCCTAGTTCATCTCATACTTGTGAATTATAATAATCATACCATGTGTTTATACCTTGTTTTTACCCTAAAATTAAAATAATTTTAGTTATAATCGGTTACATTTTAATTGATGGAGAATAAAAAATTATTTACCTTCCTTTAGAAATAACCACATCATAGGTACCATGACATTCGACCTCAAACCCCTAGCATCCAGGACTATCGTCCATCGATAACCATCACAAGTACTTATTGTATTCAAATCATGAAATGGATATAACATAGACTTTTTTCTTAGGATTTGAATTTTAAATAGGGGTAATTAATAATATATTTCTTTCCATTAGAAAACAACAACATAATGGGTGTTACAACACATTAATTGAAATAATATTCTAAAACCCCATAAATAAGAACACATAACAACACAAATGTCACATCACCCTCACCCTAGCACTCGACTAATCACTAACATGTCTATAGTAACTCACACTATATCATAACATACATAGTCTGTAGATAATACCCATCATATACTAATATATGATAAAAATATTTTTATCACATCCACTCTTGTATTTATAATAGAAAACTATTGTAATCATATATTCAGAGGTCCATTAAAAATCCTTTAAAATAATATCAAGTGATTATTCAATGAATATATTATAAGCAAATAATTATGAAAATTTAAAAATAAAATCAATAAAATAATTAAAAAAATACTCTAGAGAACAACTTATTAATCATGTAAACGAAAAACATTTGTTAAAAAAATAGTAAAAATGTATATAGGAAAAAATGATCACTTTATAAATTAATGTCATGGATGTTTTTCATATCATAAAATTATAATTTCTAGAAAAAAATCATGTTACATTTAATAATTATTATCATAGGTCCCTGAGTCGAAAAATTATTTATAAATGTATTTTTCTTCATTTAAAAATATAAATCTAATTAAAATCATATTCTGTATGACTATAGTAAGATAATTTTAAGGATATATTTATCCAATATACATACATATATTATGAACCATTTCATTTAAAAAAATATATAATATAAATATATACGATCTATAACTAATCTAGCATCATAAACATAATATTCCTTAATAGAATAATAAAATATGATAATGACTTAAATATTTCCATTATAGCATGTGTAATACATAATAATTAATCTAGATTTAATATAACCCATGTTTTCTCAAATATAACATAATTAAAACCATTCATTGTCATTGATTATATTAAAAAATAATCTATTCTTATTGTTAATGGAGTTATTTTATTAGTATTGAATTATTTAAATCATGAATAAGATACTTCATTGGTTAATAAACAATAAATTCTCTATTATCAAAAAATTATTTAAAAGACATTCATTATAAACTCTTACATATCGTACATGATCTTAATATTGTGAAATAAATATAGATAAAATTATAAAAAAGGAAATGATGAACTATTTCAAACATTTAATGAGAAATTATTTGTTAAATCTAATTAAAACAAAAAACTAAAATAAAATTTGATCCAGAAACAAAATATAACTGGATAATTATTATTTTAAAAAACTATATTTATCTCATATATACTTTAAACCCACTCGTATTAAAAAATAACTGAAATGAAATTTTAATTATGGATTCAAACATAATATTTTTAGAAATATAGTTATCCAACATGAGCGTTCATTTTTTATCAGTTTAATAAAAACAATAAATAAATATTTTAGATAATGCCATAAAATCAAATAATAGAAGGTGAGTTTCAATATTGTTTGAATGAATGATTCATTAAAAAATTACAATAAATTCAAATGTATATAATATTAACATATGTATAAAATTAAATATACTTTTCAATGTTGCATTATTTCATAAAATTAAAGAACATGTGAAATACAAATCATGGTGGCTTATAATAGTGTATTTTGAAGGAATTATGACTCTTGTATCTTTGATAAACATCGTAGAGGGACCTAAAGAAATTTAATATATAAATGGAGGCCCTGGTTCTTCCCACTAAAGATATTATTTTGGAATCTATATTTCATTGTTTAATATTTATGGGGGAAATTCAAATGATTATATCAAATACCATTGAACCACAAGTTATGTAGGTAATTGGCCAATTAGTTGTAGTTTTCTATAGACACATGTTTAAAAAAATGAAGATTCAATTACAATAATTGAATCAATGAAACCCTTATAGATTCTCAATAATATGCTAAAACAAAAATCATTTAATAACTCTATAAAAGATGGTCTCACTCCATGGGAAGCTGTAATGACGGTAATGAAGGAATGAATGAGTCCCCAAAACTATATGTGAACCAAACATCTCATTTCCATTTTCCATCACAAAAAGATCCATTCTTTTTCAATATTATATCTATGATATACAGTGACCATGTAGCATAAGGGGAATGATCTAAGCAAATGTTTGGTGGAGCAATATAGAAAGTGGGGACGGTGACAGTGATATAGCTAACATTGACAAGAGTCATAAGTGAAGGTGGTGATAAGAATGGATATATTGAGGAAGAATGAGAGATACCAATCATGACTATAGTTATGGGAGAAGATAAATTTGGTTCATCTAGGTTGAGAACACCAAAATAATGCAAACCGAAGAACCCAAACAAGCAATCAATAAGAGAGGAGGAGGAGAAAATAACGTATGCTTGATTATATCCTTGACTCATCTTAGAACATGTAGAGGAGGAGTGCTGACAGTAGAGGACATCCACAAGAGCTTAATAATTTCTACTGAATCAGTCACAGATAGGGTTTTTAAGATAGATCGAGGACATTTTTATCAGCATCTCCAAAAAAACGCTGATAGATATATCTTTTAACCAGACTAAATTAATAAGCGCTGATAAAATACATCATTATCAGCACTAAATAAGAAATGATAAAAACCATCATTATGAGTAAAAATAGATAAAGATTGATTTATCAGTGCTAAAAAAGCACTCATAAAGGATTTATAATTATTATTATAAATAAAAACTTTTCTAAATATATTTATATATTTATATAATTATATACTGTAATATTATAATTATTTAAATATATAATTTATTATTTATAATTACATAAGTACATAAAAATATTTTTTTATTCAAAATAATAGATATATAATTTTTTAAATATACTAAATATAAATTTATAAATATATATATTTGTAAATATATTTAAAATTATTCATTTATTGTTATAAATATATTTATATCATAATATATATTCATATAATTATATATATTTAATAAATATATATAAATATAAATTTAGTAAATATATTGATTTTTTAAATATATTTATTATAATTTTATAATTATAAATATATTTATATATTTATATATATTTATATATTTATATATATTTATATAACTATATAAATACTTAACAAATATATATAAATATTAATATTAATTTTGTAAATCTATTCATTATTTAAATATAAATATTATAATTTAATAATTATTTGAATATATAGTTTTCCATTTATAATTATATAAATACAACTTTTAAAAAATAATGTATATTTTTTTATAATTATATCTCTAAATTTATAAATATAGAAAATATACAATTATAAATAAATTAATTTATAAATAATTATAAGCAAATATTATTTTATCGTTATTAATGAATATATAATCTCAAATTCATGCATCTAAAAAATTAGTGAATTAAATAATTAAAAATGATCACACATTAAAAATATTGAAAATATGTATTACTTTTTTTAATTAAATATAAATTACTAAAATAATATAGATATGTATTTATGTAAAGAAGATTATATATTGAAAATACTATAACATAGTAAATAAATATATATATATATAATATAAAATTATTAAATTCAAATAAATTAATAAATAAAAAATTATTATAAATGATTAAATAATATCTTACTATAATAATAATAGAAATAAATAAATAAATTGTTTTGATTAAATACATAAAATATTAAATGTATTGTGTTATAATAAAATTCTAAATGGAATACAAATATTTTAATAAATTACATAAATATTAGGAGTATTTTTTATATATAAGATTTAATTAATTGTGTAAATATTTGTATGAGTGAACTATATATGAATATATATTAATTGCGTAAATGCATGTGAAATAAATCTAACACACATTTGATATGTGTTAAATTGTAAAATACACCACTCAGTTATGTCCATCACTCGATGCAATTAGTCATTTTTCTAATTAATATTAATTTTTATTTATTATCCATTTCCCAATAAATATATGACTTATTTAATATTATTGTAAATATTTTGTATTATATAAATATTATTTTAGGAAACATTATATACATTTATATATAGAGAGAGAGAAATATATATGAATATATTTCTATATTAAATGTATTAATGGTGAACTTTGTGTAAAACCCATTAACAATGAATAAGAGATTAATATGTATTAATTATTAAATTTTATTCATTATATATGTTTATTTATATTTAATATACATTGTCAATTACAGTTTATAATTAATATATATATATATATATGAAAAATATTAATTTTTATTTATAATTGGGTCATTAATACAACTTTTAATAATTTTGTAATTGCTTCATTTTTTTATTAATAAAATTTATTCATTTTATATATCTATATTTAATGTATACTATTTATTAATTTTTATAATCTATATATATATATATATATATTAAATTATTATTATATTTTTCAAAAATATTTAATTTACGAATTTTTAAATATTTTTCTTGATTTACTCATTTTTAATTGTATTTTATTTAATCAGTTCATTTTATTAATTTTAGATATCTATATATTTAATATCTGTTATTTATTAATATTTATAATATATATATATATGTATATTAAATTTATTCATTTTTCCACTAATTATTTAATGGATAAAATTTTAAAAAAATTAATTTAATTAATTTTTATTTTTATTTAATTAATTATTTAATTTTATTCTAGACCATTATAAGCACTCAAACATCACTAATAAAGACTACCATTTATCAGCAATAAAAATATTGTGCTGGTAAACAGGGTCTTTTATTAGTACTAAAAATAACTCATTGACAAATTGTACCATTAATCAGCATAATATAAAAGCTATTCTGAATGGGGCATTTATCAATGATTTTTTTAATGTTAATAATGTTCAGTGCTATTATTTTTCTAATTTTTATTAGTTCTTATTTACCTTCTTCTAAGGATTCAATATTGGGAAAAATTTCCGTTTTAAGGGTGGGGAAGAGTTTTAAATTGTGACTAAGCTAAATTTATTGATTTTTTTCATTTCCCTTGTAGTTTTATATAAATTATTTAGTCTAAAGAATAGGTTTTCATGCTCATATGGGTAAATAATTTGACATAAAATTAGAGAGATATTTTATTTCTTTGAATTGGTTCAATATTTCACTTCTCTATAAAGAAAATCAAGTACTATATTTTTATTATCTTAGAAAAATAAATTTTTTCGTGAATATTTTGATATGATTTATACATTTTCAATTGAATTATAAATTTTTTATTAGAATTAATAAATTAATTTTATAATTAAATTAGTCTATAAAATAAATGTCTAATATATGATGGAGCTATGTGGGTGTTGGAAAATGAAGAATGAATTATTTAGAAATTAAATAGAGCTGATATTTATTGCATGAACCCACTCATCCATCGATATTTTGGTAGTATTATTTATTTAATTGTTTATATAATTAATTGTGGTTTATTATAGAGTTGTTTGTCTGTTAGATATGGTGAAAAAGTGGTAATTGAAGTAACATTTGATAATAGTAATGATTATGCTCCAATTCATTTCAATAGTCTAAATTTTGATTATTCTTTTGAAAACTGGAAAAAAATTAAATTCATTTGAGTGATAATATATTTTTTCTAGTTTTATTTCATGGGGAAAAATTAATATGAATCATCTTCTTTGATTTCATTAGAGTTATTATTTTTTGAGTACGACCATTATTATTCTTAGTGTGTATGATTAATCAATTGAGGTGAGGTGTGAGATAGTTGATAATTTTAATTTGTATGCAATTTTTACTGTCAATTTCCTAATTTTAATAGTTTTTAATTTTATTAATTATAAATATGATTATAATAAATATTTAGTAATTAATATCTCTGTTTTTTTATTATTCAATAATTTTATTATTTATTATGAAAAATTTATCATTGAAATTATACATAGTATCAATAATATTAAATATTAAATTTATATTTCATTTATTCGATTATGTCAATTTTAATTTAAATCGGGATAAATGTATTTAGATTTCATATAACTTGTGTAAATGTTTATATAAATGTTACGCATATTGTATTCAATTTAATAATACATAGAAATATTTATTTTATTTTTAAATATCTGAATTTATTTGATTCCATTTTACTATTATGTATGCTTTTCAAAATTTTATAGACAGTTTTTTTTAAATAAAATTATGTTATTAGTTTCAGTTTCAATTTAATTAAATTTTACATGATAATTTATTTTTATCTTATGTGGAAACTCTAATTTTTTATTTAATTTAACGAAATAGTTTTGATATATTTTAATCACTACAAACCATAGTATTATATTTAATATTATGCAATGAAATTTGGCAAAAAAATTGTTTCTTCACAAATAAAATAGGTCCATAATAATAAATAGATCCATTAAAATGAAGGTCATGTGTATGATTAAAACAACATTTCAATACAATTGGATTGATATCCTAAACAAGATTATTCGAGACCTATGGATGGATAAATGGATGAATCAATCATTATAGAAGATTAAAATAGGCACATCACATAACATTAAAACATATGGATCAATCATCCATATAATATTAACAAATAAATTAGGACAATAATTACACACATATCATGTAGTTGGGGTTTGGCTTAGTGGTATGAACCCCGTAATACTACATGAAAAATGGGGGTTCAAAACCCATGGGGTGTAGGTAATGTAGCACTACTGTAGTGGTATTGTAGCAGCGGGGGTACTGTTGATCGGTGGGTACTATAGCGGCGGCAGGATACTATAGTAGTGGAAGGCGCTGTAGCAGCAGGGTTACTATTCACAGAATGCGCCTTAGGCCAAAAATATTGGGCCTACGGGCTATGTAATCTGCTACAAGGGCCATGGGCCTTCTGGCAATGTAATGGTTCTCCCTATATCCAGATGAAATGGGTCATTGCATTGATTTACTAATAAAATGAGGCTTCGGTCCCAACCTTTTAAAAAAACACACAGTGCCAATTTGGTCTTTTCTTAGAAATTTAATCAAACAAATAAAACCAATAAAACAAAATTGGAGGCTTCTCACCAGAGGATCATATTGATGACTACAGACTCTGGAATAAATAAATACTTAAAAAATTATTTCAAATCAGTTTTTTTTCAATTGGTTTGTTTAAGAACTAATTTAATACTAATCATGGTGAAGTTAGGATAATTTCACAGTATAATGAAAACAAATATAAAAAATCCAAAACTGATACTACTATATATTTTTCATTTACCAATGTGAAAAAGGTCTTTAACAGTGCTACAAAAGCTTTTTTTCCTAATTATTATTAAAGGGGACCCCCTTCATCAACTCTAAGAAAATTAAAGATATAGGTAAATTTCAAGAGCACAAAAAAAATTTATGTTAAAAGTCAAAAAAACAAATATTTTTTTTCTAAAAATTAGAAATTCAACAGTTTCCCCCTTTAACAATGTTAACCCTCCCATTTATGAGTGTTAGGGCCCCCTACTTCATTAGCCTATGTGCGCACCCTTGCCGAGTTTCAAGACTGAGACTTTCCCTTCATGGATCTATAACTTTCCAACTTTTTTATATTATTATGTTCTACTTTTTTATGATATATATATTTATTTATATATTTTGAATTTAATTTTTACCCATATATTAATATATTTTTTATATAATTATTTTTAAATAGATATATAAAATATGTTTTTTGTGAGTTTATCAATACATAAAAACACACACACATATATTTATATATGTGTGTGTTTCTATTAATATAATTATTAATATTTATATTTATTACCTATGTTATATTTTAAAATTTATATTCATATATTTGAATATATAGATAAATATATATATTTTTTTCAATACACACACAAATATATTTTTATATATTTAGAAACATTATATATACAATATTTGTATAGGTGTATAAGTATTTATAAATTTTTATTTTAACTAAAATGAATATTATTTTTATTTAGATATTGTTTATATATAGATAAAATTATTTTATATGTTAATATGTTAACATATTTAATTATATAATTAAATTTTTATTAGTGAATATATTTAAAAATTCATACGTGTGTATATATTTAATTATAAATAAAACTACATTATGGAAAATGATAAAATTTCAATTCCATAATATCTATATGGATGTAATCCCGGAGAATAAATTCAATCTCCACTTAAAAAAGACAATAATACCCCCATAAATGTGGTTGAAATTCCATCAACTATTATAAATTGTGATACACTGACTGGAAACTCATTTTTTGAGGCCTTATGGGCCTTTTGGCCACCAAATAATATGATCATTGGTTTCTCCATATCATATGGGCATAGATCCCCTTACAGGCTTCAATTTGATATACAATAATGCTCAAACAGTTACCCTAATCAAAGATACTCAAGTCTTGTTTTCAACTTATCTTAGACCGTGCATTAATTCATTTCATTTTTATGTCATCCAAGTGTTATTAAATGGATATTACTCGATAATAATTTATAAATTGTTAATTAATAATGTTTTTTAATCATTTATAGGCCATTTTCCCTAAATATCTTATATATTAACTGTAAATGTCTATTTATTCTTATTCTTGAGATATTTAAAAAATTTATATCATATTTATATCAATTTACATATATTTATATATATATAAATATATTTATATCAATATAAATATATATATATATATTATTTTTAATGAAATAATTTTGTTTAATAAAATATAACATTTTAAAGGAATAAGCTGTTGTTTCAGTGCTGATAAATGGGAAACATTTATTAATTTGAAAAGGAAAAGATAAAGGGGTACATTTATCAATGTTCTTTTAGCAGTGATAAAAGTTGATTTTATCACTTTCTTTTCACATTGATTAATGTGCCCAATTTACCATCATATTTTTAACCCTGATAAAAGGAGGGCCAAGACAAACCTGAATATGAGGATGTGTACGTTTTTCGGTGAAATGTATTCAAGTAGTATGTGTGGTAATCCCTTGAATGATGGGTCGTGTCCCAAACACCACCTCTCCCTCTCCCATAAACCCCCTCCTCTAATGTATCCCACCTCTCCTCTTCACCACACCTCTTAGTTCTATGTTACAGTCCTCCGTGACTCCTAATTTCTGGGATCTTACATGATAAACCTCCAAATTTTTCCATATTACATGAAGATCCTCCCTCTATAGTGAGTCACCCCCCCCCCCTTTCATGATCTACCATGAGCACCTATTTAGTCATCCATAAGGTCATGTGAGGACAATTTCCATGACCTTTCATAAAATCCCCCTCATCTGTGACCTTTTGTGTGTCCCACTATTTCAAAAGGCCCCCTTTCTACGAAGACCCATATTTCACAATATTCCAAGAGTGCGTATGTCTTCTTTAGTGATGTCTCAAAACTGTTATTACTACAGATCATACGACATCAACCACTTCCCTTTATTAATCGTAGTTAAAAGCACATCTAAAAAAGGTGACTTTATAAGCTCTTAAATTAGGCGCTGTGAAATGTGACATTTATCAGTAGTAAAAAATAGTTGATAATGGCTCATACATTATATGTATTTTTGGAAGAGTTGATAAAGGTCACCTTTGATAGTGTTTTTTTATTGCTAATAAAATAGATGATAAAACATATATTTCATAAATAAAATTAAATCATTATAAATCATATTTTAATATATAAATATATTTCTATATATATAAATATAATATATTTTATTAAATATGATTTATATAAAACTAACAATACATTTACATATACTATTTAAGATATTTAGTGTCAAATCAATTATATAATAATAAGAAAAAATTATATATTATTAGAAATAAAATTTAAAATAGATATGTATTTATATTAATAAGTATATATATATATAATTTTCATAAATATGATTTATATAATACAAAATATCTATTTATAAATCATATTTAAAATATAATTATATTATTATTATGTCGTATATTCAGTGAAAATTATTTATATGTTAATTAAAAATAAATCGAAATTATAAATATTTACTAATTTTTATTAGTATACATTTAACTACATTTTTTACCAATGTGATTTATTTTTTCTTTTTGAAATATATATATAAATAATACATATCAATTTATTATTTAAAAAATAAAAAAAATATGTTACAGTTAATATGTCATACAATAATTTCAGCCATACGTATACGAAATTAAATAAATTTTATAGGGACAACACACACAAATAATAAATCAATAACATTAACATTTTAGATTTTTATTAATTAATATTTAATATTTAGTATAATATATTTTAAAATATTAAAGTTTATTCATTTTTTATAATTATGTATAATATATATTATATTTTATGTTATAATATATATATATATATATATTAAATTTATTCATTTTTTCTTATTTATTTCATTAATAATGTTTTTAATATTTTTTTTATTTAAAAATTTATAATTTTTATATATATAATATTTTTATAATTTTATTCATTTTTAATATTTATTTAAATTATTGGATTAACATTTCATATTTTTAAATTAGTTTAAATTTACATAACTAATATATATAGTCTTTTTTTCTAAAATTAATATATTTGATTTTTTTAAAATTTATATAGTTAATAACTCTTATTGATTATTTTATTTTTCCAATCTATTTAACTTTTAATTAAATTTCAAAAATGTTTAATATCCATTCATTTAATAAAATTTATTAATTAATATAATTATTTAATATAATTAAATCCTCAAATACTTAATATATATCAATATATAGAATATTTTCAGGAATAAGATTTATATAATACAAAATATGTATTTACATTTAATAAGACATAAATTTACTGAAAAATGATTTATAATTAAAAATTTATAGTAATTAAATTTTTTTCCTAGTTTGTATCGAGCAATTGATATTTAATCAAATTTACTTTTTATTTCAATTAAACATATATAAAACCCGTAACTTCCAACAAGGATATACATAATTACTGTAACTTTATATAGAAATACACACACATAATATTTCTTTTTTTTATTCTATTTTAATATTTATTTTAGAATTTCATATACTAATATAATATAAATAATATAATTATGTATTAAATTGTTCCATTTTATTTATTTTTTATATTTTTAATCAATATATATTATTTATTACAATTTAATAATAATTCTAATTTATTATTTTTAATTATAATTTATTCACTAATTAATATAATAATTTTTTGATATTTTTTTAATTTATTCATTAATTATTTTCCTTTGTTTAATATTTTTTCTATTTCGTCAATTTTTGTTATTTATTTATATAGGTTTATAATTTATAATTAATTTCTATTAATATAGTTGTGATTTCTATAAATAATATTTCTCAAATTTTATTTTAAAATATATTAATTTAAATTTTTTTAATATTATATATAATTAATCAAACTTATTCATTATTTAATATTTTTTCAATATCTTTATTTTTAATTATATAATTTCACTCCTGTTTAACATTCATTCATTTAATATTATTTGGTATTATTTATTCTCTAATACTGTTTATTATTTCGCATTTTTAATAATTTATTCATTTTTAATATTTATTTATACATATTTATTCCTTGATATTTATTTTTTTAATATGATATTAATGTAATTATTTAATATTTATTCATATTCATTTCAATATATATTAATTTTTGAATTTTTTTATAATTTATATATATAGTAAATCATATTCAATTTTTTAATATTTTGATGTGTATTCATTTTTAGTTATCAAATTTCACTCATTTAAAAAATTCTTACAGTTAACATTATTTATTAATTAATAAAGATAATTATGATTTAGTATTTTATAATTTTTTCAGTTTTAATATATTATCATTTAATGTTTTTGAAATTTATATTAAGAAGTTTTTATCGATTCTTAAAAATTACCATTAAATATAAGAATCATTTGCGATAAATTAAAACAAATTCAGATAAAAACTACATTTATCAGAAATTTTTATTTCTTTGCTAATAAAACCTAACTTTATCAGTACTTTTTTTGGAAAGCACTGATAAAACTCTTCCAGTCATTTAAATACAACCCTAATAAAGAACATGGGTCACTTGGAATGTTCAGTTTATCACAGAACTGAACCATTGCCACCGCTCCCACTCAAATTTCTAAGATGAACCAACCATTTCATAACTAATGGTTTATGATTCATTAAACTTATTTTTAGTCAGCCAAGAATTTTTTCACCACTTTTAATTATTCTTTTCAAATTTACTATATGATCGTCCCCTTGGCATTTGGGTATCGTAGTGTCTTGGTCATGTACTACATGACTATCATTTTTAATTTCCAAAGTGTTTGGATGCCTAGTGATTGGGTGGTATTAATTTTTCATGTTGGTGGGGGATTATAATATATTAAATTTTTTTAATTTCATGTGGATATATATATTTACCCATGGAAATGTTTATACAAAACATTACAGTGAAATTATGATTATATTTTTGTATTGAAACTGTCAAAAAAAATTCCCATAATGAAATGACAAAACAATTTTATTTCTATTTTGATTAAACTTTTTGATACCATATGCATCTAGAAAATATATATGGGCACACACATCCACATATGAAATATAAAATATTTTATATATGAATATATATATATATATATCATTATATATGTATAAAAACACACACCCATAAATATATATTTATATTTTGTGTATAAGTTGCAATGGGTTTGGAACGATTTTTTATTTTTTTCTTGGTCTAGTTAATTATAATATCATGTTTATATAGAGTCCAAAAAGATCGATATAGATTAGTTTTATTCTAATGAATGAGTGTGCATGGAAATAAATTGGTTTTCCCTCTATTTGAATTTCTCTAATATGTATATTAGACATTCCATTAATATTTATTTCATAACATGGTACTAGAGTGTGAAAATAGTATATTGTTAATCTGTTACTTAGTGGATAGACACTCATATATCTATATATATATTATTAACATGTTATTTTGTATTATTAATAAAATTATTTCTAAAGTGTTTGGATACTCAAAATAATTCTTACTAAAAAATAAAGTAAATTTTACTTAAGTTTCCACAAAAGGAGGTTGATAAATGATTTCATTGTCAATTAAAGGATTTATTTATTCAAAATGAATATTTTTAGATTTGTTGAAAAAATAATTATGATGTAATTCAAAATAGTGATTTTTTTTGAAAAACTTGTGTCAAAAAATTTGGTTTTATTGAATTAGAAATAAATGAAAGAGTGTAATATGGTTGAAAATGGAACTAGATTTATATTAGTGACCATACATATGTTCAAGATATGTAAAAATTCCCAAAATAGATCACGTAAAAACTTAACTCTAATATTTTGTTTACATATAAATGTATATATACATTATACACATTTTTTATGTGTTCTTATTTATTTATTTGTTCAGAATAAATATTTTGGAAGCTAGTATGATGGATTTGAATCGGAAATGAATGGATTTTAATCATATGAAAATGGAGTATGAGGTCAGAGTTATGTAGTCTATCATGTTTACATAGAGAAAGCATACAATCCCTCTCAAATATTTTTTATATTTACATTATTGTTCTCCATGAAAAATTTATCCAAAAGAGTTGGATGAACCTTTTATTTGTCACAAAATAGATCAATGATATTAATGTTTTACTAAACACAAGGAAAACTAAATGTACATACTGACAATGAAAACTAGAGATGGCCTTAGTGGTTGTATGTACATAATTGTGAAGATAAATATATGTGGAAAGAGAGCATTGTATATCAGGTGTACAAAATATTAAACATTGACATCTATATTCATGGTATATAATTTTATAGCCGATAGTGGCTGAATATATATTATATTTAAACAAATTTTAGGTCTATGGAATGTGATGCAATTTAAAATTGTGATTACATATCTAACATATGATGCTAACCTATGTAGCATTCATTGGGTATTATCTCAAGAAAAATAAATGCATGTCCAAATGATTTTATATTGTTTTGAAATGACAATGAATAACTAATAAAATTCCTTATGTGATTTTTGGTTCAATACAAGAAATATGAATAAATATTTTTGAAGTTTTTATACTATATTTCTATAATATCATTGATTAAATATTTATATATAAGTCATAAAACCACTAATAATTGACATACCATGCATATAAAAAAATTGAAGATGGGAAAAAATTTAACAAAGTGGGATCTCCTTAATGAATGAAAAATTATAATGAGTATCTTGAATTTGTAAATGAGTTGTGAAACAACAATCATGTGCAATCTATGTATAGAATAAATATTTTTGATGTAAAAAGTAATACTCACAGTACATTACCAGTTATATTGGTAAATTATATATTTCCGTTGTAGTTAAGCAAGAAGTGAAAATATATTATCTTGTTTCTTCTTATATATGGACCAAAACAACCAGATAAAGATACTGATGTCAATATGGATACATTGATCGAAAATATGAAATTATCATGAGATACGGTTGTCAGATTGTATAATTCTCACAGGAGTGAAGAGTTCACCTTGAGATCCATGTTTTATGGGACGATAAATGGCTTTTCTACTTGTGGAAATGGTGTAAGATCACTACAAAATATTTATCCTTTTCCAACACAGGTATATCATTGGGATGAGATACATTTTATATTGGTATAACCTTTTTCCAACAGATATGCCAGTTTCACTATATTGTTTGTAATTACATTGTTGTTAAATATTGTTGAATCCAATAAAATAGATCTATTACAAATATAATAATACCAATAGATAATACATATGTTGTTCAAAATATTTAGTAATAGTTTCTTAAAATATATTTATCTATTGATAATATTATTATCATCATTAATATTCTCATCACTGATATTATTAACACTATTATTTTATATTTTATTATAATAAAATAACTATTAATATATTCATTTAAATTATATTTCAAATAAAATATTATGTGTGGGTATTCCAATATTTATTACTAAAATTTTATATTATATTTATTAATCTAATCATATATGACATATTTATTACATTTATTATATAATAATTATAAAATTAGCTTATATACCAAACTGTAAAAAAATATTTAATTGAAAAAACATGTTCAAACATTTTTTAAAAACATTTAAAAACTCCATGAAAAGACATTACGCTCCATAAACTATGTTATGATCATGTTTAAACATGCTCAAACTCTATGAAATATTACACGAGACTACATCGAACTTTTTCTTCAATTTGTTCCTCTCACACATCAGCTGTTAAATGTCATGGTTCACCCTGACAGCAAGGTCCGTGAATGAAATGAACTCACTTAGTCATTACATGACCACAATAGTGGTTATCATTTGTACCATGATTTAGGTCATCCCTAATTTCATACAAAGGTGGATGGAAATAACTTATCATCCCTACTTATGTAAGTAGGTACTGGATGGAAACAGTTTATCCCCAATCTCACACTAGCAGTATGATGTGTATAAAATAAAATAACATCATACTAGATTCATATAAAAAATATCACATCGAATGAAAAAATTTAATATTTGAGTGAAATGTTATTAAGAATATAATTTATTTTTTACATTCATAATACTATCAATACACTAACAAAATGTCTCTTTAAATATTCTCCAATAAACAAGTCATTTTTATGTATGTTTCATTAATCAGTCAATTACACCCAATAATATCTTTAGCATAACTACCATAAAATCAAATCAAATATTCATAATTTAATTCATTTAAATTAATAATATAAAATTATATGGATTATAAAATATTTCTAAAAGTGTAAATACAAATCACAATGATCTTAACAAGATCACATCATAAACTATTTTCTCTTCCTTTTCAACTTTCTTTTGATTTTTGAAAAAAATAGAGACTAGTTCAATCTTGTATAATGTAAGTAATTTCTATAAAATCATCTTAAGATAAAGAAAAAAATTGGAAAGGGTAAATAAGTTACAATATTCAAGTGACAAATACATTATACCAATTAGATCTAAAAATGAATTGGAAAAAACAGGACTAGCCTAATTATGATAAAAAATTAGTTTATGATGATCAATAGCATGTATAAAACATGATTTTAAGGGCCCATAAAATGTAATTCTTATAGAAATTAACCTCTAATAATAAATATTGTTCTAGAATATTAAAAAATTAAAAAGAATCCAATTCATAATTTAAATGTTGTTATCAAATTTCATTGAAGTGAAACCCTGTAAATATCAGGATTTTTTGACAAGTTTAGTTTAGGGTATACAATTAATGTCATTCATCCATAATTACTATAGAACATAATGTACATATACATGTGATTGAAATCTACAAATCATTTCCACAAATAAAATTACTAAAGAAATCAGAAGTCTTGTCCAACCAAACAGGAATATAAGTAAGAAAGACGAATCTCTCTTTCTAACCTAATCATAATGAGTATTTGATGAAACCGAGGTTCCACTTAATGAATAAAAATGGACAAAATCAAGTGGTGGGAAATGTGGGAGCCATCAACATGGAGACTATACGAGTTCAGTGACACACATCCGACCCAATTTAACCAGAACCTAACAGAAACCCAATATATGTAAACCCATCGAATGTGACCAAGAATCCAGCTACGACTAGAGATAGAATCAATGAACCAAGTCACATTTTCCAAGATGAGATCCATGCCTGATGCATGCATAAGGGCAAAATATATGATTTTACAATTTTTAATGAATGGAAATGAATGATACACATATTATAGTATGTTATATAGAGATTACATAGTAAATAATAATTTGTTACAGAGATTACATTGATAATGAAAAAAGATTTCATATATAACATATATTACATATATTTATATATCACACACATTTTGAATTATAAATATATATATTTTTCAAACATATTATTTACTTAGTTGGTTTTTATATTATTAATTCTAGTACAAACCTATTTAATAAATTAATAAAAATGATAAAAAAATGTTTATCCAAAGGGCTCCACAAAAGCAACATCTTGACCAAAAAAATTATTAATAGTTACCCAAAAAAATTCAACATTAATAGATAAAATTTCATGTGAATTATATAGTTAATGATAAAGATAAATTACCCTCACACATCTGGTGTGACTAACCTAACATCTCCTCATCCTTTGATCCATGATAATCTATAGAGGGAAAGGATTTGAATCAATCCATTGAGTTCTTGGGATGATTTTTTTTAGAGTAGTTGTGTAGGATAAAGACCTTGAAAACGGATTTTTTTAAAGGTACGTAGCTTTGACCATCACTTTAAGCCATTTACGGATTCTAAAATTCCATTATGAAATGAAATTTGGTTATAATTGATCTATAATTCTCCGAGCCTGGTAGGACATGGAATGTCATTCATAGATAAAACTTATTTAAATAAAAGTCATGTACCAGAGATTTAATGAAGTTTATAGACCATCAATTCCTACAATGCCATTATGGAATTAGTATTGATATTATAATGTGACATGATCCTCAAAACCTTTTGATAATGTTAGATGATTTTTTTGAATGATAGTATTCTTGGGGCATTAAAGCAGACATAGTTCAACTACATGTATACAGTTTTTACCCTATCATAACTCCTAAAAATTCAATAAGTTCAGTAAATTTTCTATAACTCGTAAGTATATTGGAACCAATGTCAATAATATGTAACTGACAATAGTGCTTAATCTATTCCATCTTTGTTACTTCGTTTTAGAAACATAATGCTCCTTAAGCATATTAGATTCCCTAGATAATCCACGTAAGGAGGATATATCCTAGAACCATCGAATACCTGATATATATTTAAAATACTGACTTATGATATATTACAGAGTCTACTATCTCTAAGTACATGGTCTTATATATGTAATTAAATGTCTAAATAAAAATCATATCAACTCCTTCATTGTTGATGGGGTTTTTCTAAATGTAAATATGTTTTAGGTTTCATAGATCTACAATTCAATGATACAAATAAAAAAATGATTATCCATCAAATTGTGCTCAACTAAGATTGGGTAAATATTGATGGAACCGATATCTTTCATTTTCGCAAAAATATATGGTGTCCCATTTTTAGGAGACAATGTTTCCTATGACCAAAATGATTCATTTATTTTGTCATTAAACATGCAGTCACACTGGGTTTACCCTTTTCCCCCTTTTTGTGGATTAATTATGAAGGTTCATGTATTTTTGAACAATCATTCATCCCTATTTCACCATTTTCATCTCTTAATCCCATATCCATAACAATGTACATACATGAATTCCAAAGGTAGATGGTCAATTTATGTTTTAGACCCAATAGTTCTTAGGAACTCACATTGGTTGAGAGGATGAGAGGTCAGGCTCATCACACACTTTTTGGGGAGTTATTTTTTATTCTTGGACTCTCTTATTTGTTTACGATATGTTTATGAATCTCTTAATAATCTGGATGTGACACCGGTTACCCTATGAAAATGATTTGGAGTTTCTTGTTGTTTTTTAACAAAGGGTAATTGTTTATATTTTTAATTCAATAACTCAAAAAATTGGAGTTTACAAAAATACATGTAGTTGTTTGGTTTTTCTAGGATGGTATTGAACCTTTACAAGGCATCCAACATATCATGTTTATAAAAAGAATCAAAATTCACATAGTTTGTTTCAATTGTGTAGTTTACGATCATGCGTAAATGTCCAATATGAGGGCACCTTGGAACCATGTATTGAGATCGATCCTTAAATAGTCTTACGTATTCTACTTATAATAGGAATCAGAGTAATCATAGTTCAAGCTTCCCCCAACCCACAGATCAGAGGAGAAAATTATCGAATGCCCTTGATGGTTATTTCCCCAAGATTTACCAACACGGTAGTTCCCTCATCACTTACCCTCAGGTGTATTCCGTTGTGTAGGGGCATTCCTATAATTCCATTGAATGGGGTTTAAAGATTGATGTTTCTATGGCTGAGGATACTTATGATGTGAATTATATGATCATTGAACATCCCTAATCCCATGTGATCCTTGCTCAGTGTGAGGAACAAGTGATAACAAGATACCGGATTCATTACATATGGGTGTAGGAATTATTCATTAGGATGACCCTAAAAGTGTTTTTTATATGAATATAAGGCCTTAAGAATTTATCCTACATGTCCTACTTATAGTAGTAATCACAGTATTTATAGTTCAGTTCACTACATAATTTTGTAATGGATGAGGAAGAAATATAATCCCATAGGAATGTTTGAGACCCACGAGCATGAGTGTATATGGGGGTATATACACTGAGGTGGATACCCATGGAGCATGGGACTTAGGAAGGTTTCATACGTATTCTATTTGGATAGGAATCAGAGTTTTCATTATTTATTTTAAAGTAAGTATGAGTATGACTAATAAACTAGGTTATCATGTCTCGTGTTGTCTACCTAACATGACTTACATGCCTATTTATTATGTCTTTACTGTTTATCTAAAAAAGAGGAAATGTATTAGGGTTCTTCATATTATTGAATCAGAAATTTCTTGGGTATCTCGTATGATCTGGATGGAATGTCCAAAGGACTATCGCATGAATCAGTTGTCATATATGAGGATTGTTGTGTGATCAATGAAGACATGTCAAATATTGTTGCGTGATCAAGAAGTACATGTCGAAAAGCTATCAGGAGACTTGGATGACATGCCTGGAAGAATTCACATGACTCAGATGACGTGTCGTAATATTATCATGTGATGTGAATAACATTACTAGAGGACTTTGAATGTCTCAATTCTGGATAACTTCACAAGACCCGCGGGACATGCCTAGAGGACTTCACAAAATTGGGATGATATATCACGACACTGTCTCATGGCCTTGATAGGACATACAAATAGCATGACGTATTTTCCTAAACCTTAGTTTATCCATCATTGTATAAGAAAAAAGAATTTTTTTAGTCTTTATTGTATATGTGACCTAAGGTTCGTCAATCATTATTTAATTGAGGTTATGTGTGACCAAGTCAACACAACAAAAATTATTCTCTTAATATGGTAAGTACATCGGAGTTCCATAACATGATCAAAAGGGTGATCACGTGAAACACATATATATGTCACGTAATCTCTAATGTTTTTCTGAAATTTTTACCTAGTGCATGACCCTTGGGATCACATGAATTTTTCCTCCTATGTGCTCATGTGGGTATGTTCGGTGTCTCGTATATCATTTTTTAAAAGGGGCATGGAATTTATTGGCCATATTTCCATGGTTATACACCACATTGTACAACACATATATGGAAGACATGATATGGAGTCGATGGATGGAGTATTTCCTCATGTTCTTCACATGATCCTATTGCAGGTTGTCCACTGTGTCTCAAAATGAAAAATGACAATGAGAACACTCCATCATCAGCATATTTTTTATTCTCTATCTTGTAAAAGTTCTTTCTGATAATAATTTTGACCTGTCACCTAGCATTTTCACCCTTGAGATGACATGTTTTTTATTCTTTGGAGATCAATTCACCAGCAAAAAAGATTTCTTGGAATCGAAGAAAACTTGTATGGTGTCCTTTTTGAGATTAATATGGCTTGTCATAGGCCTTTCACTAGATCAATACGGCATGTCAGGGGCCTCTCGTGAGATCAAGAGGGCTTGTTAGGGGATTTTTGTGTGATTGATAAAAATTATATGAGGTGCATAACCCCTTCACAAGAAAATCAACATATTGTCCTCTAACGAGAGGCTTTCTCCTTTTCATCTTTTTATCCACTATTTTTAAAGGCCTTCTCATTGGGTGTCCATTAGGGCACCACATGATCAGTGGAGGATCTCAAAATGACATATACGAATTGACATGGAAAATACCCTTACATGGATATGGAATCAAAGGAATATCACATGATCGAATAGATGTGTGTGGGACCATTTTCATGATGGAGGTGACATGCCAACATGCTATCACATGACAAGGATGACATGTTTTAGGGGGTTTTGTGGGGTCTTGTGAATCACATAAGAACATTACATAAAGAATAAAATAACTATCTATCACATGAAGATTCCACATTTTTTCTGCCATTATTTTATAATGTGTTATTGATGATTTTCAGGAGATTATCGATTGACAAGTTACACAATTGGAGGAACTCGTCTTAAATACTTCATATGATCACCATCACATGTCATCAAAAATTCATAATAAGATGAGGGTCTGTCAAATGGAATTCATGTGATCATAAACAGATCATACACAATGCATGATATACTCTACTGACCTCCCCACGGTCATGAGATCACATGCCCTCCTAGAGGTTATGTGATCCACATGATTCATCCACCTAGATTTCATGTAGTCAGTATAATCCTTCATTTGTTTTTCAAAGAAAATAATACTCTTTCCTTGGGTATTTCCTCTATTCTGGAATTGTCGATTCTCATTTGGTGGATGTTAAAAAATGTGTCCCCCCCCACACACAAAGTGACATCCATATGGATAAGGGCTCAGTTTTGGGGATTGTAATTGTATCATGAGTCCTTAAGGCTTCCACTAACCAGTGTCCCGAGTGGATTTTTACCTTCCAGGTGACCATTGGTATTCTTTAGGATATTATATAGACAGGGGAAAGAGGGGGAGGATCATTCAACTAGTGACTTGAACTCCCAGATCCCATGATATTTCTCATATCGTCTGACTGTTTTGCAAGACCTCACCGAAAAATCTATTCCACATGACATATTTGTAATAACCCATTGTAAGACTACTTTGTGGGACCTTTTAATGATATTTTATCACGTGTTTTCACCCTATCAATTCTTTGTCTCAATACTTATTCTTACGAACCAAAATTCAACTCTAGTTAGTTTTCCTAGAGCTTATTGTGTGCTTTCTGTTGCCTAACTATCGTGTGGGATTCACATGATCTGATGGTTTGGTCACATGAAATCTTGATGATAACATGGTTCTTAGGACAATCTCAGGATCATGAAATTAAAAGTCTTATAATAGATCATGTTTTCATGAGACACGTTATTAGTCAGGTGATTCGTGAGTTGGTTTGTGGGTCATGAAATTTGTGAGACCTATATCAGGTCATGCGACCGTGAACCATTTTATGGTTAATGCAATTAAAATGATTTTTTCTTAGTCATGAATATCATTTGATTAGATTTTTAACTCATCTAACATGATATTTTTTTATACGGATGGACTCCATTTCTCAAAAATCTTTCTATGTGGTCATCTAGAGTCCTCTGGTTGTTGTCAATCAAAAATCCAACCCTCGGTATCACATCTTCTCTAACAACGAGGCTATGAAGGGGATTCTTCCAACTGAAATTCAAGCTATCCCCTATGAAATCAGTTTAATTTTTATAGATTCAGTCAACTAGATGAGGTCAACATTCCCTCACCTGATTACAATCTTCCACCTTTTTGGTTGTCATCTTACATTAACTGTATTCAAATGATGATTCAAAATATAGTCAATTGGTCATAGAATGATCCCAAGGGTTGTCAAATATGTTAGAAAACGTAACTCCAATTCCAAATGTTTGGAATTTTTCCTACTATAAAATTTATCAATGTTGTTTGAGCATACTTTTATCCTCCATGAATACTCATAGAAGCGATTGGAGCTCCATGTGTGACATACAACAGGGGGGTAACATTTTTAATGAATGGGAATGGCAGTTTTATGTTAGGAAGAGCTGGTCAAAATTCTCTAACCCACTACATGTTATTCATCTTTATGAGGGAACATGGATTTTTTTAGTTTTTCATCTATCATTAGTTTGCACTTATCAAAGAGATTATTATTCATTTGTGTCTTGGAACTAATTCCTTTCATATACCCCACTGCAAAGTAGGGATCATCCTTTTGGATATTTATAGACTTAGTTGAATACCAATTCTTTGGTAGATGTATGAATAATTTCTTATCACTTTGGATGTTCCGGATAACCCCATACAATCTCTGACCTTGGTATGGGACATTCTCACTATCATGAAGGATATGTTAAGGATGTTGTTGAACCTACACTCACATGTTTCCATTAATAAATACATCATCATATACCATTATCGTAGTGGGGCTTGGCCAACCACTATACATCCACATTGATTCCCTTCCCAATAGGTTTGTGATAGTGTGACTCTTATTGGGATATACTTGAAGATGGGGAATATGCCACATGGGGTTACCAGATGTTACCATATTTATCTATGAGTCTTCATCTAGTGGGGTTTTTATCCTTTCTTTTGAATGGATGGTTTTTACTGGATGGGGACATACACTTGGGGATTCATGTTGATGCCTTGTTTAATGGTAGTTCGATTAGAAGAGGGGTGGCCTCTTGATCTAGTCATGCCAACCCTTCCTTGCCTTTATCCGCTCCTTGGTTATACACAAAAAGGCAACATCCCAAACAACATTAGAATCCCCATAGAATTCTTATTTTACTGGATAATAATGGTTTTCATATATTGAAAATATAACAACACTACCAGGATCCCTAATTCTTTGTCATGTCCTAGAATGTTGAATTTCTATAGTGTTGAGGCGATGCCACTATTTCCCAACATGGTTATTGATATGTAGATCTGACATGATCGTTTCCAATAAATTCTATATCCCTCACTAATTGTGAATTATTCACAATGATAGAAGCTCTCTTGATGAGAGGTCATAGAGACTCTCTAACCAGGATGGGGTTCTTATAGTCCATTTAGATGAGATGATTATTTGAAAGAGATATACTCCTTGTCTGTTCTCCCACCAATTTGGATATATTAAAAGGGTTTCTCCACTCACATGAGCTGACATGTGGGAAAAATGACATTATGTACTTATCCACAATTTTTGGATTATTTTGCTATATAAAAAATGATGAAATTATTCTTTTTCATGATTTCACCCTTATCTTCTTATCCAATGATAATTCCTAGACATTGGTAGAAGCCATCCTAGGTACTATACTAAATATATTGGTTCTTCTGGTGGATAGACATTGTGTTTCATCAAACCCCTTGTCTATAGCAGTATGATAGTTGATTCAAGACATGGGAGATCCTTCAAAAAAGTATTCTCGTCCTAGTGACAAACATCTCATTAGTATGATAGAAGTTCTTTAAGAAATTTTTCTATTAATATCATCTACAGATGATGTAAAATTTGAGAGAAAGGAACATGAAACTTCTTATAATTATTCTTCGCCAACTCAGCCAATCATTAAACCTAATTATCCCATACTAGTGGTTTTAGAGGGATAAGTAGAATAAAGAATATTTTGGTCAACAATCCATTCCCTATTTACAGAGACTCCCCTGGAGGAGTTTTGCGGCCAAAAAGAATGCATTCACCAATTTATTTTGTGATCTGGGGGAAGGTGGAATTGATTGAAATCCATTGTATGATATCATGTGACAAATTTTCATGAATTGACATAAATTGTAAAATATCAAGAAGAAATTTCATGTTTTTTATGTCGGAAATCCCCGGGATGAATTAATAAAGGAAGCTTCTAAGTTTCTAGAACAAAGACAACATATAATCTCTTAACTGCACGCCCATATGGATGAATTCACTGCACAGATAGTGAAGCAGGAGGAGATTTTATCTCACTCAATGTATGATATTTATACTTAATAATCCTTATTGGAGACAACTCAAAATGTATTTGAGGAGTTTTTCTCTTATATAGAAACTCATCATCTTATGGCAGCGGTAGAAGAAGTTAGGAAAACAACACATACATGCCCAATCGACAATTCTAGCCATGATTTGGAAGATTTTTAAAATTTAACAAATATAATTTTATTATAGAATGATCACAAATGTTTTTTATAGAATCCTTATCTAGGATCTATAATGAAGATATTCATCCTTCCTGTGAATGTTATCAATGAATGAACATCTAGAATAATACAAGTGGTTGTCTAGTTTACATTCATTCATAATGGGAAATCCATTTTCTTAATGTGATATTGTGTCGATCATCAATGATAGATATCCATTTTATAGTACCAAGTAAAACCAAACACCTTGATTTTAATGTTTAAATCACAACAGATTTATCTTGTGTATTTTCCATTAATTCTCACCGACATTAGATTCATCTCTGATATATCTGCATTGGTTGTCATGAGAACACCTAATTTGAAAGGATAATTTGGGTAGAATATATGTACCAAATAAGTAATTCCCTAATTTTTACCTAATTTTGCGGTCTTAGTGAGAATAGATCGATTTTTTTTATAGGGACAAGTTATTATCTCAAAAAGCTTTGTATCCTTTTTTTTATCACCCTGTCATTTTTCTATGCTTCACATAATGAAATGATTAGTGGGAATAAAAATAGATTTATCATATAACTCCCACTTCTGGGTTTTTGGCCTCACATTGTTTATGCCTTTTTTATTTTATATATGCTCCATATTACCTGGATCGCACAAAGTGCATATCCAATGAGTAAATACATGACATTTTCCCAGGGTTCCCTTTTTGAATTTTTATCTCAGTGACAATTATACCCCTTTTAATTGGTATTTTAAGGTTATATAAATTATACAATTATTGTGTTATAGTTTCGGCTCTACTATATTAGGCATCAAGATAAAACAATCTTCTATTTTTTAAGGACATCAAGAGCAGAACTTCTTATGTTGTAGTTTAGGGTTTCTAGATCAAACCGTCTAAAGTTGTTTTTTATGGAATTCTATCTCGGACTAGTTATTGTTTTAATTTAGGGTTTCTATATCAGATAATCTATTGTTTTATTTTAGGGTCTTCTAGTTTAGGCCATTTATTATCTTATTTTAGGGACTTCTAGATAGTATCAACTGTTGTTGCAATGTAGGGTCTTCTCGTTCAATCAATCTATTGTTGTAGTTTAGGGTCTTCATTCTTAGACTATTTATAGGTACTGAAGGATTGGTATTAATTGAGGGTTTGAGGACACTACATGGTGTGGAATGAGTGTTCATGAAGGGTTCTGACACCTTCCATTCTTAATTGGTATTCTGATGAATGAATGTTCACGAAGGGTTCTGACACATTGAATTCTTGTATATATCATTAGTGACGAATATCCATGATAGATCATGACACAATTCATCCTTACCTATGGTGGTGGATGATATTTTAATATTCCAAAGGAGTCGAGTCCACATGGATAGTTGGAAGATGAGTGTTGTAAATCATAACCCAAAATCTTGAATCAATGAATATGGAATGGGGCATACATACTAGGGTTAACCCAAAACAACTCAAGGTTCTATGCTCCACCATGGTGTTACTAGGGGTCATAAGGATTAAATTTTCTCTTCTAAAATGTGGTCATGCCTCAAGTAATAAGGTCATAATCCCATATATATGTGCCCCTATGCCTTGCATGCATGGTCATGTAAATGGGATCCCCTTACTTTTTCTAAGGCAATGGAATATTTATGAAGACTCAACTGACTACCTAATAAAGTGGGGTATAGAGAAAATACCTATCCAAGAAATGTTTTGGAACTCTATTCCTGTTTATATTTTCTGGGGAGGCTTGTGCCTTATGACATTTGGTTTCAAGTCACATGGTGTGGGTAATCAAAATCTTTGGGAATGGAATGCCACATTCCACCATTGAGAAAGGGTATGATACATGATAAAGTAACATTGAGGATGTCAAATCTTCTTCAATAGTTTGGATATGGGGATTATAAACCATGACATTGGAATATCTATGTTTATAGGATGTGGGAACTGATGGGTATATTCCACGCATTGATGATGGCTGAAGCCCATATTCCACACGGCCAGAACTACGAATCTTATATATATGGGGGTCTATTATATGACCAAACATCCCCTAGGAAAAAGAACCATAGAAGGGTGAAATTATTCAATGAATCATAGTAGGTTCCTTTAGGAATATCTAATCCATGTTACTAGTTTTCTATAGGGATGAACCAAGATCTAGAGAGCCCAATGTCCATGGGGTTATAAGATAAGGATACAGACTAGATGAACTAGCTGTGTTAGCTCCACCTTCCATTAAATAATGGTTGATTATAACAAATGTAATATTCAAGAAGGGTTATAGCACCATAAATGTTGTGTTGTGGTGTATTCTAGTGAAAATTTTATCATGGTAATGAGATGATAAAAAAAATTAATCTAAATTTTTCCTAAACTAGCGGGTTGTAAGAGAGTGGATCATCTTTTACTAGATCCAGAAAGTGGTCCATCTGAGCCTTATACCTTATTTATTTATTCTCTAATTCTTTTATGAAACTCATAAGTAGAAGTGTTTAGAATCTCGAGACTAAATATTTTTTTAGGATATCATTTGTGGGTTTTAATCCAAACATTTTTTATGTATATTTCACTAATAGTGTAGGTTATTACAATGAGGATCATCAACAGATAATGTTTAAAGTCATACAACTTTGACCATTGTGAATGTAGTTTACGTTCATGATGTACATAGACCTGGTATGAGGGGAAGGTTACACAATAGCCTTATTAAGATACCAATGGTCAATAGTAATACACCATCCATTTGAGTGGGATATAAAAATGATGTAAATAATGTATCAAGGTTCTCAATTCATGAGTAATGATATGGGATAATCATTTTGGGGATGACCCAGAACACCATAAGTTATTGAGTTCTACCACGACGACATCAGGCTAAAAGGATCAGAAATTCATTCTTATTGGGACACGATTCTTCTAGTCATTAATTCAAATCCAATATATATATCCACCGATTTCATTGTCAAATAGATAGATTTATTCTCCTTTCAAAGTTTTTTAATGATTCATGGAAGTATGACGCTCTTATGAAATGAATTGTTATTTATGGGTTAATGGGCATAAAAGATAAATAATGGAACCTTTACTCTATATGGCTAGGGTCAATCCCTTATGGTCCTTTGGTAATGAATGACGATGTGTGATTCTATTCAGACCTTAACATCATGTAGTGGGAACATATCTATTTTTTTGTTTAAGGTCATGTGATTATGTTGTTTTCCATGTAGTTTAGCGTCATAAGGTAATTAAATTTTCCTTGCAGTTTAATGTCATACGGTAAGGATGTGGGAACCAATGTAAAATTGTGAAAAATAACCTTGGTGAATATTTTAATTGGATGGGGGAATTTAAATATAGGAAGAAAATTTTATCAATGCATAGGATTATTGATTAGTATTCATATACCGCATCAATTTTTTGCACAGATTTATCCCATGTGTGGGAAATTCATATGTAGATCTGACTCGTGCATAGGTGGAGTGAGTTTGTATGAATCTTCCCAATTTAAATAGAGTTATATTAAATTTTCAAGTCTAATGTTTCATAGGTTTCCCTAAGAACATTGTAAGGATGAGAATCACTCAATAATGACCTCTTTTAAAGGGATCCCTCTTTGTAGTTCTGACTCATATGCAGAGATATGGGTTAATAACTCAAAATAATTACGTCTTCATAGAGGATTAATACCCCAAAATGGAAGGGTAAAACGATATATTTTCAGAATTATTCTTTGATAATGTGTATGACTCGCTGATGTGTAACATTGAGAGTATCTAAATTTGAGAGAATAGTTTGATTAATAAATATGTAAATCATTACCCATGAATATCTAAGTTAACTAGAGGTGAAAACCAATGGGTGCAGGTTGACTATTGATAATGTCAGAAGCCCGTGTTCCACACAGTCAAGATAAAAAACTCACGATTTAAGGGGGTCTTTTATGACCAAGAATCCCCAACACAAAAGATCTTTAGTGGGGTGAAATTGTCCAACAAATCCAAGCGAGGTCCATTATAAATAAAGAATCAATGTCACCGGTTTTCTATAGGTAAAGACCAACATCAATGTATATTAATGTATATACGGTTAGAAGTGAAGGATACCAACTTGAGGAATTGGCTGTGTCAACTCAGGTATCACGGATATGATGTTAGTTCCTAGAGAACGTAATATTCATGAATGGTTTGAGAACCCTAAATTCTATTCCAATGTGTATTGAACACATTATTACATGAAAGAATAAAACATGTGAATATTGGATGCACAACCATCATAGTGGATGATCTATTTAGAGTGAAGACCTTTAGTCATGTAGTTTAATGTCATGTGACTAGGATGTGGTTCAAAATTTTAAGTGAATCTTGGTCACATCGGTCAAAGAGTCTTTAGAAGTTCCCTAAACTTACAAGAGTCATGATTGTAAAACCCCCAGCATCTAAGGTACGTTTCCCTTTAAATAATGCAATTACTTTCACTGTACCCAACATCGAGATTCTAACACACCACGACCAATCAAACTAACCGTTATGAATATTAATACCCACTTTTTAAAATTTTATAAATTTTATCTTTCAATATGGACTTCATTTTTGGTTTTGAAATATCGAAATTATCATAGGGTGATTTTTTTTGTTATTTTTCAGAAAACATTTAATTTTTGATGAATAGTGAAAAAACATTGTGTTATTGGTTAAAACCAACATTTTATTTAAATAATTAGTTATTTAATTTAAATTTATTTTAGGTCAAAAAAAAATACATAATACCTATATATGTTCGATTTAATTCATTGGATTCATCTTAAAATATGTTTAGATATATAAATTTTATTGAACATTTTACCATCATTTACCCACGTCCGATGAGCATTTGCAAATTCACATAAAAAAATATTTTACACCTTCTATGAGTGTAATTTAAAAAATCCGGGAGACATGGTTTATATCAGTACGAAAAAGGTGGTTCAATAAGATTAAAATAATTTTTGGTGAATATTACTTTTTTACTTTAATTTACCACAGTTCAAAGTAAATATGGTAATTAAGGGTAAAAATGATATCATAATTACCCAAACACATGTCTTAATTCTATTGGATAAGTTTAATTAGACCAAAAGCCCATAGGAATAAAATATGACCCTTTAGGTCCACTTGGATTAGATTATAACATTTATTATTATTTAATTTTAAGAAGAGTAAAAAGAGTTAAAATCAATGTTTAATAAAAAATCCTTTTTTAATATAGGGTAATAGAAGAGATAAATTATACTATAAATATTCATTAAAATGATAAAACTATTTCCTACATAATGGTGTTTTATTTAAAAAATTTAGACATTAAATAATTAAATTTATTTATGACACAATAGGGATGCAGTAATTACATTATTAATGAATGATTAAAATAATTTATATTATAAATATCCAAATAAATCTAATTTAATACTTTTAATGAATTAAATTAATTTTATAGGTTAATATGACATGTTAGTGTTTATTAAATGAATTTATTCCAAATTAATAATGATTTTATATATTTAACAAAAACAAAATACCATATAGTGTCAAAATTGGCATAAAAGAGTTTTAAAACAAATATTATATAATTAATTGGTATTCTACTCGTAAAAATCAGAGTATCTGCCAAAGGGCTTAAATAATGTTATATATGTAATTAATTATCCACTTGAAATTCTCTTCAAAGATTATTGTATGTTTATTAACCATATAATATAAAAATACAAAGAGACATGGTAAATGTAAAACTATTTAACAAAGAGTTAAATCTAAAAATAAGGGTAATATGATGACCTAAACCTGTCAAAAACCTATTGGTTGAGAGGTTTTCGACCCATACCCACCTTTTATTTTAAATAATTCATTTTTGAGCCATTAGAAACCGAAAATTATTTTATTATAAAATAACATTTCATGCTTTTCCTAAAGTGACTATCAACTCTCTTATAAAAGGGAACCTCCACTTCTCTCAAATTCACACCTTCAAAGCCATTTGTCTCAGACTGCCCCTGCCCAAATATCCACTCAAATATCCACCCTTCATCCTAGAGTACTTAATTTAGTGAGAAATCCAACATAAGAATCCTTTTTGATCCAATCAAATGGAAGAACCCAAAGAAGAGGAAAATATTTCATCACCTCTTTCAAGTTCTTTTGTTCTTCCACTTCCTCCTTCTTTATTGTTTCCATTCTAAAATAATAAATCCAGTATATTATATATATTTTGATGTTATTATAAAAATTATAGCTCCATATTCATTATTATATCCATCCTATAAATAATAATGTCACAATACGTGTGTACATACAGATTACCATCTCCACGTCATGGTGTAGTTTGTTATTCAAACACTTCATCATTTGGATGGATATAATAATGAGTATAAATGATATAAATAATAAATATAACATGAATATGATTCTGTATAAATGATATACCATCCAATTGTATACGGTTTAAATATCAAAAATTGATATTGTCGCTCGTGCGTACGTACGAATTACCATCTCCAAGAATGCGATGAGATTCATTCCCCATCGTAGTCATTAAAAAATAATATTCATTTTATGTGTCATTACCCATCCCCCAGGGCCCATTTTGTGACTAACCCAAACCTGACTTACAAAGGCCAAGGGCTAGTGACTAGCACCAAAAGGCGTATCCCCTAAAACTGGGAAGGTATTACATTTATATCCTCTAAACACACTCAGCCAAGAACACAACAAGATACGATCATAAAAAAATGGTATAGAAAATAAAATTGTGTTGAAAGTAAGAGGGTCCAGAATACAAGCCCAACAGTAAAGGTACATCCTCAACAAGAAATATAATACAACTAAAGAAAGAGAAAGACAACTATTGGGTCGTCCTCTGAGATTCCTACCTGATGGGTAGGTACAGAATGCCTCCTTAGCACTCCACGTCTGCCTGTCTCCTCTACATACAGACACACCATATGGTCCACCTCTAGCACCATCCGGTCCTGGTACCCTAGGCCACGACCAGTGATGTCCATCATCTGCACCAAACAAAACAACGTGCGGGTATAACCTGTGCAGGGGTGAGTATAATGATACTCAGTAGGGACCACGAGACCCTTAAGGTCTCACGAAATCCACAAAGGAGAAACCACAAAGCAAGAAATCATCTGACAACCCTAATTAGGTATATTCCAATACATATACCTATGTTATCATGTATACCAATCTCAATCATGAAGAAACACAAGGACTAACCCAAAATCCCACAGCTCAACAGTTCCACAAATGACGGAATACCACAAACGTAAGTACAACAAAAGAATGTAACACCTAGGTACAAACTCATCTCACACCATGTATAACATAGGTACATTAGTTGAGATGATTAGATGTAACTACTGAATCATCTTACTCTATTAAGAGGCAGACCCATGAAGGATCCCAAATTGTAGACCCACACTGGATCCAAGTACACCGTCAGACCCACACATGATTTTAGTTTAATGATAGTACATCTTCAGACCCACCCAAGATCCTAGTAAATCGTCAGTACATCGTCAGACCGACAGAAGATCCTAGTAAATCATCAGTACATCGTCAGAACCACATAGGGTCCTAGTACATCGTCAATACATCTTCATACCCACACAGGATCCTAGTGCATCGTCAGTAAGTCGTCCAACCCACACAGGATCCTAGTACATCTTCAGTACATCGTCAGAACCACACAGGATCCTAGTTCATCGTCAGTACGTCTTCAGACACACAGAGGATCCTAGTACATAGTCAGTATGTCGTTAGTCCCACACAAGATCCTAATATATCGTCACTACATCGATAGACCCACACATGATCCTAGTACATCATCAGAGCCAGCTACAGGGTACCCACACAAAGCTTTCTCGTCTCCAGGATATTTCACTCCTCAAGCTACAGGTGGATACTCCAACTTCCATGATTTCCCACGAATATGTATCCCAATGGACCGCCATGTAATAGGGGTCTCATTACAACAGACAGTGCGTCAATCAGACATTTGGTCTGTATGTTATTAGCCTTTTAGTCCTGAGGGCCAGGTTGGATTCGAGCTCAATCATACCTGACTATACCCCAACATTATCCAAGTCTCATGTGGGGTATACCAAAAGGATCTTCTCTCCCTAAGGTTGCTGGCGCCATAGATGGTTCATCAAATGGATGCCTGAAACCAATGTTATGGCCAAAAGAGCATATAGGGTCGAAACTGGTATGTGTCCGGTCTGACCCGACCCGACCCGGCCTAGCCTGACCAAGTCCGGTTCGGGTCATCCCAGCCCATTGGGTCCAGCCCGGCCCTCACTGGGTGGCCCGGCCGGGCCGCATGCGGGGGGGGGGGGGGGGAGCTGCACGCCAACCACTCTCAAACACCTAAAGGCTCGGTCGTTCGAATTCCATCCAGCACGTGGGACCCGACTAGGTCCTGCTTGGTCCAGCTCAGCTGGCCAAAACAGACTGCCCTTGGTTCCTCCCGATGGTGCGTCATGCGCTGCCGCTCCGCGGTTGGCCGAACGCAGACCACACCTCCGCCGTCTGCTGTGGCTAGGAGGTCGGAAGCCCCTTGCTCCGACGGTGGCACGTCGTGCGTCACCTCTCTACGGTCATCTGAACTTCAATATCCCTCCCCTTCGTCACCGTGACACAAGCTGCGACTCTTGCTCGGCGGGAGTTACAGACTCGGGAAACTGCCATGTCGTGCAGCTGGCCTCCACTAGCCGTCACCAATCTCCAACACGTAGGATACAACAACCATGAATAATAGCATAGGGATCAGGCCATGTTCGTTTGGCCCGCACCCTCTACATTAGTTTGGTAGCAGGGGGATAAAGAGCATTAATTCAACTCAAACCATGAAAAAGATACAACAAGACCCCTACCTAGAAGGTTTTTTGATGTTGTGAGGAGTGAGGGATAGATGTCGGGTTGTCATCATTGAAGATGTCACACCTTGTAGGATGTCACCAGGAAGAATTTGAAGTCATTGGATATCGTCGATGTTCATTGCCTCTACAAGGTGATTCTGATCCGGGCTCAGGGTCGGTTCCTCATTCTTCATTGTAGAAGCGTTCTTTATTGGAGAAGAAAAGCTCCCTCAAATTACATCCCGCAAATCCCCTTTGCCAACACATTCTCAAATTCCCCAACAAAAGAAATATCCATCCAAATAAAATATTTTTACCTATTTAATTTTTTGGCAAATTAATGTTGTTAATTAATTGCGATGTGGTTGGAATAATTAATGTGATTGAAGATCAAGAGACTTACCTACATAAAAGAGGGAGTTTAAGGGGTTTGGGGGATCTCCACCATTGAATTAAAACTGGGGGGGTTTTGTTCGGGTGGTCCTAACCTCCATAACCCATGTGAAGTTTCAAAAAAAATAAAATAGAAGTTTATTGTATTTTATTTTTATTTTCACGAAAAATTGAAAAACTATCTTTCACCCTCAACCTACTATGGTCAAGGTAAAGGACTTTTTAAGTGAATTCTGGAGTTGCGAGTTCAACGGTGTCCTTAGATTTCAATTCCAAGCACTGGTTTAAAAGTTAGAAAAACCTTCTCGCACATTTACTGAATGTACACGAAAAAAAAGTTCAGAAATTCATTCTGGGCACACTGGGCCTCGGAGTCACTCACCATCATTTTTTGCGGACACATAAAATTCCTATATAATTAAAAAATTTACATGGAATTTACGGGTCTTTACATTCTACCAACCTCATGGATTTATGTCCCTATAAGACATAACTCAAACTAAGTTAACATGTGCGGGTACTGAGCATTAATATGATCCTCCCACTCCCATGAGCACTCCCAGAGGTTCTTGTGCTGCCAACGAACGTGAACCAGAGTTATGGACCACCCACTGAGGACCCAATCTTGTTGATCCTAAATCTCAACTAGAAGCTCCATAAATGTTGTCACATCGTCTATTTCCAACTCTCCATGGTCGATGACGTGAGAAGGTTCATTCACGTATCTCCTCATCTAGGGCATGTGGAAGGCATCATGAACCCGGTGCAACTGAGGTGGAAGAGCTACGCGTTGAGCCACCTCACCAACTCTGCTAAGGACCTCGAAGGGTCTGATGAACCTTGGAGATAACTTTCCACCTCGGTCAAATCGTTGCAATCCTCATCGAGGTGAGACTCATAGAAAGACATGGTCACCATCCTCGAACTCTTGAGGTCTCCATCTCCTATCAGAATAATACTTCTTCCTGCTCTATACAGACTTCATCCACTCTTGGATGACCTGCACCTTTTTCGGGGTAGCTCATTCCATATCTGGTACCATTAGTGCTGACTCCCCTAGATCAGTCCGACACAAATGTAATCTAAAATGTCTCCCATAAAATACCTCAAAAGGTGCCATCACAATGGTGTAGGGATATCTGTTGTTGAATGAAAACTCTAACAAGGGTAAGTGATCCTCCCAGATGCTACCTATGTCTATGATGCAAGCACACAACATGTCCATAAGGGTATGAATGGTCCACCAAGTCTGGCCATCCATCTGAGGATGGAAGACGATGCTCAAACGAAGAAATTTCTTGAAAGCATCCTGCAACCCCTTCTATATCCGGAAAGTGAAACGTGTATCAATATTAGATACAATCATCGAGGGTACTCCATGTATAAGCACAATATCCTACACATAGAGGCATCCCATTCTCTCTACTGAACCCTGCTCTCTGATCGGTCAGAAGTGGTCCAACTTGGTGAGTTAGTCGACAATCACCCATATAGAATCATGACCCATGGATTTATGCAGATGTCTTATTACAAAGTCCCTAGATATTCCATCCCACATCCACTATGGGACCTCTAAAGGCTGAACCAGGCCTATGGGTACCTGATATTCCGCCTTCACTTACTGACAAGTGAGGCACCAAGAGACAAACTCTCCTACTGCTTTCTTCATTCCCGGCCACCAGTGTTGTCGTTAGAGATCATGGTACATCATTTCTACTCCAAGATGTACCAAAATAGGGGAATTGTGGAACTCCCTCAAAACATCCCCCTGAAGTGGCACTAGCACCATGGTATGTTCTCTGAAAAGGATGACTTACTACCCATCTTTAGAAAATCCATCAGGTGCATGTCCTGTGGATATCTGAGCACATCAGAGCCTCGCAATCAGTGTCCCCATGTTATGTCTCCATGAATCTCTAAAGAAGTGGGGTAGGGACTATAAGATACTGAAGAAAAACTACTCCATCCTGATCCAAAAAGGATATCTGCAAAGCATCTAGCTGCTCCATCGCCACACCTAGCTGCTGTATACCAGATCTCCTACAGAGTGTATCTGTTACTACGATCCCCTTACCTGAGGTATACACCATATCAATCTCAGAGTCCTTGAGGAACTCAATCAAACGTCATTGTCTCAGGTTTATATACTTTTGGAAGAAGATATACCTGAGACTCTTGTTACCCGAGTAGACTGTAAAATGCTCACCCATCAATTAATGTCACCACATCATTAAGGCGAAGACCACTGCTGCTGACTCCATGTCATGGTTCGCCTAGTTATTCTCATGTTTTCTCATCTTACGTGATCCATATGTGATCACTGCTCGCTCCTGCATTAGGAAACATCCAATTCTGGTCCCTGATGCGTCGCAGTAGACTAGGTACCCTATGCCCTCTGCTGGAAGCCACATGATGGGGGCACTAGTCAACATCTGCCTGAGTTCCGGAAAACTTCACTGGCATCTCTCCAACCACCTAAAGGATTTCCCCTTCTTTGTTAATGCTGATAAAGGTGCTGCAACTCTAGAGAAATATGGCACAAACCTCCGGTAATATCCATCCAAACCCAGGAAAATATGTACCTCTGTCACACTCCTGGGTGGATCCAAAGAAAGTACCACCTCAATATTTGTTGGATCCACTGAATCTTCAGCCAATGAGATGAAAATTTCTAGAAAGTGAACCTATCTGATCCATAACCAGCACTGCGAGAGCTTAATAAAAATTTGGTGATCTCAGAGTGTGTCTAGAACTATCTTTAATTGATAGGAATGCTCCTCCTCAGTAGTCGAGTAGAGAAGAATGTCATCAATGAAGACCATCACAAAGTGATCAATGTATGGATGAAAGATCCTATTCATGAGTCCCCTGAACACTTTTGGGGTGTTGGTTATGTCGAATGGCATAACCAAGAACCCTTATTGGTCGTACCAAAATCTGAGATCCTTCTACTGCACATCCTCGTCTCTCACTCTAAGCTGGTGATAGACTGACCTGAGGTCTATCTTCGAGAACCACCGAGCTCCCTTCAGATGATCAAAGCGGTCATCAATCTTTGGGAGTGGGTACTTGTTCTTCATAGTCACCTAGTTCTGGAGCCGATAGTCGACACAAAGTCTCAAGCTCCCATTCGCCTTCTTGGCGAACAAAATTGGGGCTTCCCAAGGAGAAAATGTGGGCCAAATGAACCCCTTTCCCTGTAAGTCCATTACCTATACCTGCATCTCATGAAGCTCCACAAGAGCCATCCGATACGCTGGTGTAGATATTGGTGTCGTCCCGGGGTACAATTCACTGTAAAAATCCACCTCCCTGCGAGGAGGTAGACCTGAAACATCATCAGGGAATACATCTGCATACAGGTCCACCACTACAGGATAGTTAAGACTCTACACATCAACCGCTCTGATGGTAACACTAGCTAACTGATGAGTGATCAGCTGCACTCTCCTCCAGGTAAGTCCATCATGTGCAAAAGAGGCTCCCTTCTCACCGATAAAGGTAAACCTTGTCCCATCCATGCAGACACACCACACTTTGGGCCTAATACAGTCAATCTGAGCAAGCATTTTAGATATGGATTTTATACCAAAGATTACGTCATATGGACTTGAAGACACTACTAGGAGATCCTAGCTGAAGCTCTCACCTTCTAGGGTATGCTCACATTGTCGGAACCAGTGCGTAATCATCGAATCTGCTCCCATTGGAATCTCTAGTAGTATGGATTGAGCCAATGGATCCGTCAGAATCATCGAGCTCCAAACGAGGGAAGTGGCAATAATAGAATGACTCTTGCCTGTGTCTATAAGTATTATATCTAAGGTGGAGTAGACACAGATCATACCTCGTATCATCTCTGGAGTTCCATGGTCGTAGGCCTTTGTTTCCTGGAGATGAGCTCACCCATGTCCACCTTCTCCCTATAGTCATGGTGGACCACCTGGTGGTGGTGGAGGTAACATCTTGAGTCATTGCCCACCGCCAGCTGCACGGCCAACTCCTCTGCCACATCTGCCTACTCCCAGTAGACCTCCTTAGTTGAACCTCTGTCTCTATCTAGGAGGTCCTTTGAATATTTTCTGATCATATGTACGAGGGGTTGGGCAGTCACGAGCCATGTGACCCTGCCTGCCGCATGTGAAACACTGCCTTTTCCTCGCATGATTGGATCTATCTCTGATACCCTTCACAACCAATCCTGATGCATGTGGTCATACAACTGTAGTTTCTTTCCTCATGGACCTCTGTGACATCTGTTTGCTACCAGCTACAGAAGACTCCGCTATGTGATGACTGGTGGTGGGTTTCGCTGCTGGTGACTACTCATCAATAAAACTCTCCACTATGAGGGTTCTCACTAACACCCCCGCCTGCATTAGGATGCTGAGTGATATCATTGAAGCCTTGATATCTCTTCTGAGTCCCTGTTCAAAGATCCAATATCTAAAGAATGGGTCATGTACTATATCAGTGGAGTAGCGTGATAGGTTAGTGAACCTCGCCATGTACTGACCCATGGTCACGCAACCCTGCTACAGATGATGAATCTCATGTATGTGCACTGCACGAAGAGTTACTGGGACAAACTCTTCCCAAAACAGGCTCTCAATGTCTTCCCAGAGAAGAATCACCCCGTTGTGAACCTGGATCATCAAGATCCACCATCTTCTTGCTACTTCCTGTAGAATACTAAAGGAAAGGATCACTATGAGTTCAGATGGTGTACCTACTAGTCGGAAGACTCTCACCACAGCCTCCAAACAATCCTCAGCTGCATGTGGGTCTGTCTCTCCCCTGAACCTTAGTGGCCACTAGCACCAGAACTCATGCAATGTGCTCAAGCGGCTCGAACCCTCTGTTGCTGGGGTTGGGGGCATCAGTGTCCCAATGGGTAATGGTACCACTGGTGCCTCTTCTGGTGCCTCTACTGGAAGAGTTTCTTGCACCGAGGCCTCATTTCTTGGTGGGCTATGAGTGCATATTATACCCAAAACCCTAGCTGGCTCTCTGTGTGGTGGAATCCTAAAAAAGAAACAGGTGCTCCACGGTCAGTAAGTTATACTCGATGAACTGACTCAAAGAGATCACAAAGAAAACTCTTGAAAATACACATACTATCAGTGTTTTTAGGCACTGATTCAGAAATCAGAAGTCTAGGTCCTGGTGTCTCCATACATTGGCCACCACACTAACACTAGATTCCCTAAACTGATAACAACACTCAAAACACTTAACACTATTGTCGTTAAAAAGATCAGAGTCCTATGTTCTACGATAGAACCGAATCCTCTGATAACAATTTGTCCCGAACCGTCCCCCGGGGCACATGTTGTAACTACCCCAAGCCCTACTTCGATAAGCCAGGGGCTGGTGACTAGTACCGAAAGGCGTATCCCCCAAAACCAGGAATCCATTACCTTTATATGATGTAGACACAGTCAACCAAACACACAACAAGATACGATCACAAGAAAACTGTATAGAAAAAATTGTGCTGAAAGTAAGAGGGGTCGGAATACAACCCCAACAGTAAAGGTACAAGTACAAATGAAAATACAATACAACTGATGAAAGATAAAGACAGCTACTGGGTTGTCCTACGAGATTCCTAACTGAAGCGTAGGTACAGATCGCCTCCTCAGAACTCCACGTCTACCCGTCTCCTCTGCATACTGACACACCGTATGGTCCACCTCTGGTACCATCCAGTCCTGGTACCCTCGGACTCGATTAGTGTTGTCCTACATATGCACCAAACACAACAAGGTTCGGGTATATCCCATGCATGGGTGAGTATAACGATGCTCAGTAGGGGCCTCGAGACCCTCAAGGTGTCAAGAAATCCACAAAAAATGAACCATAAAGGATGAAATCATTTGACAACCCTACTTAGGTATATGCACACAAATATACCTATGTTATCATGTATACCCATCTCAATAATGAGGAAACACAGGGTCCAACCCAAAAGTCCAAAGCTCATATGTTCTACAATGGAAGGAATACCACAAAGATAAGTACCAAAAAGGAAAGTACCACACAGGTACGAACTCACCTCACAACAGGTACAACTTAGGTACAGTAGTAGAGATGATTAGGTGTAAATATAGAATCATCTTACTCTGTTAAGAGGCAGACCCATGAATGATCCCAAATTACAGACCCACACAGGATCCCAGTACACAGTCAGACCCACACATGATCCTATTTCAATGTTAGTACATCATCAGACCCACACAAGATCCTAGTAAATTGTCAGTAGATCATCAAACCGACACAGGATCCTAGTAAATCATCAGTACATCTTCAGACCCACAAAAGGTCCAAGTAAATCATCAGTACATCGCCAGACCCACATAGGAACCTAGTACATCATCAGTACATCGCCAAACCCACACAAGATCCTAGTACGTCGTCAGTATGTCGTCAGACCCACATAGGATCCTAGTACATATTCAGTACATCATCAGACCCACAAAAGATCCTAGAACATCTTCAGTACATAGTCAGACCCAAAAAAGAATCCTAGTACATCATCAGTACATCGTCAGTCCCACACAGGATCCTAGTACGTCGTCAGAGCCAGCTACATGGTACCCACACCAAGCTTGCTTGTCTTCGAGAGATTCTGCACCTCAAGCTACTGTTCGATATTCCAATAGCCAAAAATACACCTAATGAAGTATCCCAATGGACTGACATGTAATAGGGGTCTCAACGCAAAATGTATTGTGTCAATCAAACACCTGGTTTGTAAGTTATTAACATTTTAGTCGTGAGGGTCCTGTTGGATTCGTTCTCGATCCAACCCAACCATTCCCCAAATTTATCCAAATCTCAAGTGGGGTAGACCAAAATTACCATATCTTCTAAAGGATTCCAGTGCCGCAGACGGTTATTCAAACAGACACTAAGTGCCCATGTTACAGCTAAATGAACGTATAGGGCCCTTGATGGGAATCCTGGCCTGGACACATGCGGGTGGGGGGTAGGGGAGCCACGCTTCCCCCCACTCTCAAACACAAAATGGCACGAACGTTCAGTTTCCAGCTAGTACGCTAGACCCATGTGGGTCCCGCATGGTCCCGCTCAGCCGACTGAAACGGTCGGCCCTTGGGTCCCCCCGGTGGTGCATCGTGTGCCGTCGTTCCATGGCCGGCCATGCCTTCGCCATCCACCATGTCCCCTTCCTCTGACGGCAGGGCATCGTGTTCCACCTCTCCACGGTCGACCGAATGCTCACCGCCTTCCCCTTCATCATTGTGTCACATGATGCGGCCCTTGTTTTTCGGGCGGCACGGATGTGGGTTGTCGCCCCGTCATGCAGCCGGCCTCCGCTGGCCACCACCTTTCTCCACTCCATAACATAGAACAACCATGAATAACAGTGGATGGATCGGGCCGTGTTCGTTTTTCCTGCACCCTCAGAATTAGTTCTATAGAAGGTAGATAAATAGGATTAATTAAACTCAAACCATGTAAAAGAAACAACAAAAACCCTATCTTGGAGGTTTTTTGACATCATGAGGAGGGTAGGACGGACGTCGGTTTACCATCATTGAAGACGTCTCACATTGTAGGATGTCACGAGGAAAAATTTGAGGTCATTGGAGATCGTCAGCGTTCATTTCCTCTGCAAGGTGCTTCCGATCCGGGCTCGGGGTCGGTTCCTTGTTCTTCGTTGGAGAAGCATTCTTCATTGGATAAGAATAGTTCCCCCAAACATCTTCTCCCAATTCCCATTTTCCTACACTTTCCCAAATTCCGCAACAAAAAAATATCCAACAAAATAAAATATGTTTATCAATTTAATTTTTTTGCACAATTAATGTTGTTAATTAATTGTGATGTGGTTGGAATCATTAAAGTGGGGGAATTTCAAGAGACTTACCCACATTAAATACAGACTTTAACGGGGTTTGGTAGTCCCCGCCATTGTATTCAAATTGGGGGTTTTAGTTCGGGTGGTCCCCACCTCCATAACCCATGGGAGGTTTCAACAAAAATAAAATAGAAGTTTATTTTATTTTTATATCCACGAAAAAGTAAAAAACTATCTTTCTTCCTCGACCTACTAAAGTCGAGGTAATGATCTCCTTAAGAAAATACTGGCACTATGAGTTCAATGGTGTCCTCAAATTTCAATTCCGAGCACCAGTTTAAAAGTAACAAATTCTTGCTCGTTCTTTTAGTGAATATACCTGAAAAAAAGTTTAGAAAGTCATCTCGGGCACACTGGGAATCAGAATCATGCACCGTCAATTTTCATGAAATAATAAAATTCCCATATAATTAAAAACATTACATGGAATTTATAGGTTTTTTCATTATGATTAAAAATAATTTTTATGAACATAATATAATTTTTTATATGAATCAAATACATCCAATCCATAATAAACGTGGCTTACGTAACCAAGAATATAAAGGAAAACGAATTAATTAACACCTGAAATGATGATACTACTAAAATATCATTAACAATGAAAGATTAGAAGATAATACATGATATCATATTAATGAATACAGCTCTTTTATAATTTAATAACTATTATTTAACCATTATACAGGAGGTTAACCTACCCTAGACCAAGGAAAAGTACAAGGTAGGGGTTAATTTCACAATCTCTTAATTATCCAAGGTTGTTTTTATGTAAATATCTTATGGGAACTTTTTATCATCCACATCCATGTTTCTTAAAAATGTATTCCAAAACATTTTTACTATTTACTAGACTATGGGTTAAATTCATTTATACCCTTGAATGAATTTTTATAAATGGTTTGAAAGGAATCCTTCCGTCATTTTCCAAACAAGGTACCTTATGAACCTTTTGAAAAAATTATGTTAAGAATGTTTTTTTAACTTATACAACGGGTGCGTCTATTTTCCTCCATTATAACATCGTTGAAGTATCCATTACGAGATTATAAAAATATTTTCAAAATAAATGATTTATTTTTTAATTATATGACATTTAAATTATTTCAAAATAGAAAGAGATATTTCTCCAAAAAAAATTTTGATTTCATCTATTTCAACATCCTTGGATGGATTGTATGCTTATATGAAGGTGATTTATTATGATACAAAACTTACATATTATATTGAAGGTTTTGTGATATGTTTGACTGTGGATGTGTTATTTTTATACCATTCCTGATTTATGGATAATGTATTAACATTTCGTATTCTAGTTTTAATATGAACGTTTATGTTATGTTTAGAAATTTTTATATGAGGAATGCATTGGGATTAGTAAGTGATGTTTGGAGCCCGCTACAACTCCTCGATGCATCTGTAGGTCTCGTGAGACAAACTAGTGCCTTGGAAAAAGGCCTTGAAAAAATATTTTTTTAGTCTTGGAACCAGGCATTGACTATGTGGTTATGAATTCTGGCATTATGCATTCCATCATTATAAATGTGGCTATTGATATTGCATGTGATTATTCGACTAGTAGAATATCCATGTGAAAAAGTAAATGGAATTATTTGATTTTATCTTTTCCATATTATTCTGATGGTCATGTTTAAAATCCTTTTTTTAGTCTTACATTGCCTTAAATGGTTATGCTTAAATATGAAATTTTCCGCTATATTGTTTTCCTTACTTAGTATCTGAGCTCACCCCTTTCTATGTTTTATTTTCCCTAGGATGTGAAGAAGTATATTATGCCTGACCTACAGGGCTAGTCTACGAGATATGGGTGTGTCCTATGGAGACTATGTTGTTTTAGTTTTTCATTTTATAATGTAATGTAAAACTTGTGAATGTATCTAGTATTTCCTAGGCTACTAAACTAATCGGTATTTCGGGAAATGATCTTTTATGATCATGCCAATGTTATGTAATAATGCACCGACTCTAGGTAACTATGGTCGGGATGTTACTGTTGGAATCAGAGGAAGTTTAATATAACCCTTGAAAGCTATATTTAGAAAAACTCTGATTAGATAACATTACCCTAAGATATACTTTCAGGATTAATATAGAATAACTTCCTAAAAATTGGTATTGTATAGATTTTGTGAGTTTTCCAAGCAATACATCCTTGTCTGGATACAAGAAGCTAGAGACAGCTCTAGCACAGATGTACCTAGGGGTAAAACCCGAAAGCACCACTTTGAGGTAGACTTGAACAGGAACTGGTGCACAACATCGGGCCTTGTTGCACTTTTGGTTACGACACTCCTGGTGGATATGCTTAGAATAATTCATATTTTCTTTACAAACAATTATGAAGGGTTTATGAGTGTATACTTCTCAAAGAAAACAATTTTATGATTATTGATTATATCCATAAACTATTCAATTTATGTTAAGTGTTTTACAAGTTTGGTATTATGTTTGGTGATTCATAAACTAATATAGTGTATGCCACTGTTTAGAAATGGAAACTAGTGGAAGGTATAGAAACTATATCAATGCACATAATCCGTGTAGGTATTTCCCTCCTACTCAAGATAATTATAGTGGAGTTGGTGAAGCAACTGCTGCTGATCAGATTATCACCATACTGGGACAACTCACTCAGGTTATGAATAATAACCTTACCCATATGGAGAAACCTGATCCACAATAGGGAGGATCAATTCTGTACTACATCATGAGGAAACAACCACCAGCATTCAATGGGAGTAAAAATCCATTAGTAGCTAAGCAATGGATAAATTTTTAGAGTAAATATTTCATGCTTTGGGGAGTATATAAAGGGAAAAAGTGTTCATGGAAGTTTATCACCTTTTGGAAGATGCAGATCAATGGTGTTCATTGATTCGAAACACAAAGGATGATGATGAAGTATCAAATATCTAATGTAAGGAGTTTAAAAATATTTTATTATAAAAATACCTTCCTCCTGACCATCGAGCAGATATGGAAAGATAATTTCTGAATTTTAGGCAAAAAGAGGATGACAATGTCTTAATATATGAGGAAAACATCACAAAGTTACTAAGGCATGTTTTAGATTATATACGTCACCCAAGAAGTAAGATTGATCATTTCTTTGATGGGTTGAAACCACTTCTCTATCAATCATTAGTCTCTCAATGCTTCTCTTCGTACGATGATATTGTAACGTGTGCTATCAAGACAGAAAAATAATTCTCTAAGCCTTATGAATTTAATGAAAACCAGGAGAAGAAGAGATCTGCTAAACACTCCGGAAATGGAAATAAGGGGAAGAAGGGAAAATATGAATATCCATAATTTGGTAAATGTGGGAGGAAATAACCTAGTAAATTCCTTAAGGGAATGAGATTCTATTACAAGTGTGGTGAAAAAGGCCACCAAGCTCGTGATTTCCAGGGGAAGAAAGAGGTTGTTGAATTCTACAATTGTAGTGAAAAGGAAATTATAAAAATGAATTTCCTAAGCTCCAAGAGAACTTACCTTAAAAAAATCCAAGGGAGTAAGGCCAATATTATGCAATCACTAATGCTGAGGTTGAATCTACAAAGGACGTGGTGGAAAGTAATTTAATGGTTTTCTCACGTTTATAAAATGCTTTTTTGATTCTGGATCATAACATTGTTTCATATCTTCCTAGTTTTCTGAGAAAATTAGATATTTTCAATTTGAATTCACATGGGAGTTGTAAGTTAAAACACCTATGGGAAGTATCACCGAAACAAAGTTTTGTGAATCAGTTCCCATTAGGACATATAAATGTACTTCATCTGCTGATCTCATCATCATACCCATGATTGAATTTGATATAATCCTTGGTATGAATTGGATTTCAGACCATGATGCAAAATTTTGTTTTAAGAAGAAGGATGTTACAATTTTCGATGATGCTAAGGAGTACCATATCTTTCGAGCCGAAACGTCACCACCTGATTCTTATCTATAACCACTCCCAGTAGCTCTACTGAATTCAATTATTGGGGAGTATGAGAATGAAATAATTATTGGAGGGGAAAAAATGTGAAAATATAGTACATACCTATTGTGCAAGAATATGTTGATGTGTTTCAAGAAAATTTTATTCAACATCCTTCAGAACGAGAAGTTGAGTTTTTCGTTGATTTAATTCTTGGTTCAAGGACAATATCGAATACCCCTTATAGAATTGCCACTGTGGAATTAGTAGAACTAAATAAAAAACTAGAGTAATTGAGTAATAATGGATTTATTCGTCCAAGTGTTTCTCCATGGAGAGCCCCTATCATTTTTATTAAGAAGAATGATGGATCTATGAGGTTGTGCATTGACTATAGGGAGATCAACACTATAACAATAAAGAACAAGAATCCCCTACCTTGCATTGATGATTTATTCTACCGACTTTATGGAGCTCAACATTTTTCAATGATTTACCTTTGATATGGATATAATCAGTTGTGTGTGAAGAAGGAAAACATTAATAGAACAACATTTCAAACCAGGTACGAGCATTAAAAATTTACAGTAATGCCTTTTGGATTGACTAATGCACCCTCTATTTTCATTGATCTAATAAACAGAGTTTTCAAGGAATATCATGATGTATTTTTAGTATTATTTATTGATGATATCCTGGTATACTCCAAAATCTATTAAGATCAAGAAAATCACTGGCGCACCATTCTAAAAACCCTCAGAAGAAATGAATTATACAAAAACTTTAGCAAGTGTGAATTCTGGCTTCAAGAGATTTCTTTTCATAGCCATATTGTCTCTAAAGATGTAATATTTGTAGATCCCTCAATGACCAAGGCAATCCATGAATGTACCGCACTGACGAGTATAGTTGAGTTACACAGTTTTGTTGGTCTAGCAGGTTATTATCAGCATTTTTTCCAAAATTTTGCTTGATTGGCTAACCCATTAACCAAGCTCACACGTAAAGGTGTTAAACATGTTTTTAAAAAAGGGTGTGAATAATGTTTTGATGAAATGAAGATAAGATTAGTCAATCCTCCTATCTTGACTCTACCATTATGGAATGATGGGTTTGTAATTTATAGTATTGATTCAAAGAAAGGAATAGGTTGTGTCCTTATGCAAAATGATAGATTTATTGGCTATGCATCACGATAGCTAAAAATTCATGAGAAAAACTATCCTACTGATGATCTTGAGTTAGCAGCTATAATATTTTCTCTGAAAATATAGAGACACTATTTGTATGTTGAAAAATGTGAGATTTATACTGATCACATGAGTTTGTAGTATATTTTCTCAAAAAAATAATTCAATATGAGGAAAAGGAGATGGCTTGAACTACTCATGGATTAGGATTTCACAATACACTACCACCCGGGGAAGGAAAATAAGGTGGCCGATGCTTTGAGTAGAAAGGATCATGGAGTTTTGAACAAGATGAGAGTTGAAAGGGATCCTATTTTCATGGATCTAGTAAAAATGGATATGCGAATAATCATCGAAGGTGAAACATCAAAACCTTTTCAAATTATTTCCAAACCATCTTTATAAGAAAGGAAAAAAAGTTATCAGGCTGATGAGGAGGAGTTTCTAAAGAAGATTGAAGCTATGAATGACATGAGATTGGGTGACTTCATATATGAAGTTGGGATTTTGAAATTTTGGAAGAGACATTGTGTTGCCGATATACTAGATCTAAAAAGGGAATTTTTAGATGATTTTAATAGCTCCAATTTCTCTATACACCCTTGTAGCACCAAGATGTATAGATATTTGAAAGAATATTTTTGGTGGGATAATATGAAGAGGGAGATTGCTGATTTTGTGTCAGGATATATGGTTTTTAAACAAGTGAAAGCTAGAAGACAAAAACCTGGAGGATTCATGCAACCTCTTCCCATACCTGAGTGAAAATGGGAAAATATTATGATGGACTTTTTTCATGGGGCTTATTAAAGACTCCTAGAAGGAATGATGCAACATGGGTCATTGTTGATCGTCTTACCATGCCATCACATTTTCTAGCTATAAGATAAGATTTACCACTTGAACATTTTTCAATACTATATATTAATGAAGTAGTAAGACTTCATGGAGGACCCATATTGATTGTTTTTTGTCATGATCCTGATTTTATATCAAGATTCTGGAAAAGTCTTCAGAACTCCCATGATAGTGAACTTTGTTTGAGCACTTCCTACCACCCTCATACTGATGGGAAATCAGAAAGGACTATTCAAACCTTAGAAGATATGTTGAGATATTTCTCTCTTGACTTACAAGGTTTTTGGGATCAATATTTACCTCTGGTAGAATCTTCCTATAACAATAAGTTCCATTCAAGTATTCAAATGGCTCCATATGAAGAATTATATTAAAAGAGATATCACACACCAACTAGTTGATATTATGTTGGTGAAAGAAAACTTGTAGGCCCAGAACTTGATGGCAAAACGATGGAAAAGATGAAGGTTATCCAAACCCCAATCAAAGCAGCCCAAAGTAGGTAGAAGATCTAGGCCGATAACTGAAGGAATGATTTGGAATTTCAAGTAGGAGACCATGTTTTCTTGAAGGTATCACCATGGAAGGGTGTTATCCATTTCATTGATAAGGGTAAATTGAGTCCCAGATACATCGAACCTTTTGAAATTCTAGAACTAATTGGAGTTGTAGCTTATCATTTGGAAATGCCTCCATGTCTCTCTAATGTTCATGATGTGTTCCACGTATCACTGTTGAGAAAATACTTTCCTGGCCCAACGCATGTACTCACCTATGAGAAATTGAACTGGAACCTTATCTCTCTTATTGTGAAGAGCCTGTCGAAATTATTGATACAAGAGAACAAGTGTTGAAAAACCGGATGACTCATCTCGTAAAAGTTCTATGGAGAAACCATAATATTGAAGATGCCACGTCCGAACCAGAGGAACTTATGATAAAGAACCACCCAAATATTTTTGAGTGGTAGTATAATAGAAATTTCGAGGATGAAATTATTTTAACGAGGGAAGAATGTAACACCCCAAGCTTCCACAATATGTTTCCATTTGAATAATACAATAGCTTTCATTTTACGCAACATCAAAATTCTAACACACTATGACCAATCAAACAAGCCATTATTAATAGTAATACCCAATTTTTAAAATTTTATAAATTTCATCTTTCAAAATGGACTTCATATTTGGATTCAGAATATCGAAATTAGCTTAGGGTGATTTTTTTTGTATTTTTCTGAAAACATTCAATTTTTGATGAATAGTGAAAAAACACTACATTGTTATTTAAAACCGAATTTTTATTTAAATAATTAGTTATTTTATTTAAATTTATTTTAGGTCAAAATAGATACATAGTACCTATATATGTTCAATGTAATTCATTGGAGTCATTATATCATAAGATTGGATATTTAAAAATTTTATTGAACATTTTACTGTCTTTTACCCACCTCCTCGGAGCATTTGAAAATTCGCATAAACCTAATTTTTACCACTTCTGTGAGTGGAATTTCAAAAATCATACAATAATTTTTGGTGAATAGTAACATTTTACTTTTATTTACCACGGTTAAAAGTAAATAGGTTAATTAAGGGTAAAAATGATATCATAATTTCCCTAAAACTTGTCCTAATTCTATTAGATATTTTTAATTCGGCCAAAACCAAACATAGGAATAAAATATTATCATTTAGGTCCACTTGGATTATATTAGAACATTTATTATTATTTTATTTAAAGAAGAGTTAAAAGAGTGAAAATCAATGTTTAATAACTAAACCATTTTTAATATAGGGTTATACATAAGATAAATTATACTTTAAATATTAATTATAAAGCTAAAAATATTTCCTACATATTTGTATTTTATTTATATTTTTTAGAAATTAAATAATTATATTTATTTATTACATAATGATGATGGAGTAATTACCTTATTAATGAATGAGTAAAGTAATTGATATTATAAATATCCAAATAAATCTAATTTGAGACTTTTAATGAATTCCATTAATTTTATAGGTTACTATGACATGTTAGGGTTTATTAAATTAATTTATTTCAAAGTAATAATTCTGTTTGGAATTTAACAAAAGTAGGATACCAAATAGTGTCAAAATAGACATAAAAGAGTTTTTAAAAGGTTTTTGTTTTAGTCTTACATTTCCTTAAATGATTATTCTTATTTATGAATGTTTATTCTATATTTTTATCCTTACAAAGAATCTGTGCTCACCCCTTTCAATGTTTTATTTTTCCCAGGATGCGAGAAGTATATTATGTCTGACCTGCTGGGATAGTCTAAGGGATATTAGTGTGGCCTATAGAAACTAAGTGGTTGTAGTTTTTTAATTTATAATTTAATGTTAAACATATAAATGTATCTAGTATTTTCATGGATACTAAACTAATTGTTCTTTCAAGACATGATCTTCTGTGATCATGCCAATGTTATGTAATAATGAACTTACACTAGGTAACTAAGGTCGTGGTGTTACAATGATTGACATGAGAAACAATGGATAATTAGGAAATTATGTGGGCCACATGAGAGTGGGTAAGATATAGATTGTTGCATAGGTCTAACACATATGCATTTAGGGGTTCATTTTATCATTTATAAGTTGCAGCTGAGAATATCATTGAAGATTCATGTGTCACTAAGTATCATGTGATGGTAAGAATCAAACCGCGTGTAACTCTAAAAATGGAAACTCTATACGCGGGTCTAACTCATGCATTGAGCGGGGAATTATTCTCGCACATATTTCTTTATTGAGAAACACCCTATTCAAGTTTGACCCATATATATATATATATATTATGAATTTTTCTCCTTAATTATCATGGTTGGACCCATGATTGGGGATCTAGACATCACAACATATCTTGTGATAATAGGAATCAAGACACTTGTAGTTCTTGAATGGGAAAATCTTTAAGTAGTTCTTACCCATACATAGGGGGAATTTTTCCTGTTGATTTTTGTAGCTGGACCCAAGATTGAATATCTGGCTGTCACTATGTATCATGTGATAACACGAATCAATCCACATGATGTTCATGAATGTGAAACTCTCCACACAGATTTGACCCATGCGTTGAGGGGGTGGGAATTTTCCCTGTTGAATGTTGTGGGAGGTTCCAAGATTGGACACATAGGAGTCACTAGGTATCTTTTGATAATATGACTAAAACCACACATAGTTCTTGAAATGAATACTCTTTATGCAGGTCTTACCGATATGTAGAGAGATGTATTATTCCTGATGATTTTTTCATTCAGACCCAATATTCAAGATCCAGGATTCACTACCTATCCTATGATAATAAGAATTATGACACACATAATTCTGGAATAGAAAAAAATTCACATAGGTATGACCCATGTGTAGATGGGGGAATTGTTCTTGTAGATTTTTGTGGCTAGACCCAAGATTGGAGATACTGGTGTAACTAAGTATTCAATGATAACAGGAAACTAGTCGCACATTGTTCTTTCACGGGAAACTACCCATGCGGGTTTGACCTATACACAGTGGAGGTATTTCTCCCATTTATTATCATGGTTGGACCCATGGTCGGAGATATGTATGTCACTATGTATCATGTGATAATTTGAATCAATACACTATATTTCTTCAATGAGAAACTATCCACCCATGCTTAACCCATACATAGAGGGAAGAATTGTTCCTATTGATTTTTTTAGTTGTACCCAATATTGGAGATATGGGCATCACTATGTGTCTTTTGATATTAGGAATGAAGCCACATATAGTTCTTGAACATGAATCTTTTCATGTAGGAAATACCCACATGTATAGGGGAGCAATGGTCATGATGATTATTGTGGTCAGACCCATGATTGGAGATCCAAGAATCACTATGTACCTTGTGATAACAAGAATCAAGTAACAAATAGTTTTTGAAAAAGTCATGTGTAATGTACCTGACTTAAAACCCGCTAAATGTTTGTAATTTCATTGAATTTCTATATAATTTTTTTAATTATATGGAATTATTTCAAGACTGTGAAATTTGAAGGGGTGTGATTCTGATGCCTGGAGTGCCAGGAATGATCCATCGAAGTTTTCTTAAGCTTCAATTAGTTCCCATAATATGTTTTCTTGAAATAGTGGAATAAATCTAAAACAGTTCCTTGGATCAGAAATTTGAGGGCACCGTTGCATTCAAGATGGTGGGTTTACCATATACCCGACTTAAATTTAGTTGGTGCAGGCCTCGGGTGAGAAAACCCGAAAATGGAATAATAGTTAATAAAATAATATAATAAAGTTATATTATTTTCCAAATATTTATAACTCACGATTGGTGACCCATATAAAAAATTCGACACCACCACTGAACTCATGAGCGTATTATTTCTTCAGTCAGATACTAACATTGGTTGGGGCGGGCCAACTATGGATGTTAATTTTTGGCCATAAATAAAATTATTATGTAACAATTATTTATTATTAAAAATAAAAAACTTTTTAATGGTAAATAGAAATGAAAATCCAAGAGTACTGTTGAGTTATTTAGGATGTGTTCTCTTTAGGTAGAGCCTAACCTTGACTGGCATAGGTTGAGGGTGAACCTTAATAGTTTATTGAACTTTTTTTGGTGTATGTTTTGTAAACTCGCGAGGGACATTTTCTAACATTTGAACTGCTGCTCAGATTAAAAATATGAGGGAACCATTGAATCTGTAATGCCAGGATTCTCTTAAGGGAAACTTCACATCGACCACAACAGGTATGGAGAAAAATTAATATTTCAGGACTTTTTAAAAGAAATAAATAAAATAACTTTGTTATTTTATTTTCATTCTTTTCCTCCAACAAACAAGCTGAAACGTGCGACCTATGATGTGTCAAGCCAATAAATGGATTGACCTTTTAATCCTAAGTAACAACAATGTTGGGGAATTAATAAGGTTCCTAATTAATGAGCCCCCATTAAGTCCCAACGTCGTTATCTACTCTCTCTCTCCTATTTATATGGATCATGGGGAGAGGTGTCAGACAGCTTCACCAAGCAACGAAGTGCTGAAAAATTGTTGAAATGCCCAACCCTTAGAGGATGGTGCCAGTTCTAGAGATCAGTGATGAGCAATACCGAAACCCCAGAATGATGATCGATGATCGAGTGATGTCATTGGAGGCTAGTTACGGAGAATGGTGAACACTGATCCACTTCCTCATCCACGGGCGTTTCTCCATCATTACTGATGTAGGGTTTAATTCTTGATAATTTTCATGTGATTGATGAACCCTTTATCCTCCCTTGTGTTACCAATCAGGCGAGGAGGATGCGGGCCAAACGAAAAAGGCCTAAACCCTCTGCCTTTTGTATTGATTTATGCATTCTTCACAGGGAAGTAAATTTGGGATAGACTGAATTCAGAATTCCCGGTGATGGCGGCGGCTGGTAACGACCAGCCGTGAAGGAGATAGCAGTGTGTTGTCATGCACTGTCTATGGAGAAGGCCGAAGCGGGATACGATGTCGGCCGTCACCAGCCAGCTGTGACGGAGAAGGTGGTGCACCTGCACCATCGGGGGAATCATACGCGGCTTGTGAGCTGCGGCGGTTGGAGAAGGTGTTCGACACACCAGTTGACCACAAGAATAATATGACAGTGCGACTAGGGCACCGCCGGTGGGTGCGGTCCGTGACTCGTCAGCCACAGCGGTGGGACCTAGAGAGGGTCTCGTGATAACATGACAGTGCACATAGGTGATTCCACTTCATCTCCCAAATGATGGAAACCCCCCTCCCCCCCCTTGCCAGCTCAGGCGGACCGTAGGCCACCCCCCTTGCGGGTCGTGCCTGACTCGGCCGGGCCACCCGCCCAGCAGGATACCCCCTTGAAGACCACCCTTTTTTGGCTCGCCCCCTTGCGGGTAGGGTCACCCCCTTACGGGACAGATCAGACCTTTGACTAATGGGTCAATCCAACTTCGGCCTATCCCAGACTGGGTTGGGGCGGGTCGGTCCGACTGGGTCAGACCGGAAATGGGCCCAACCGGACCCAAAAACACTTAAAGGCCCATATCTTGATAACCGGACATCTGTTTGACGAACCTTCTATGGTGTTGGGATACATGGATCAAGTCTCTCCTTTTTTATACTCCACATGAGTTTTGGAGATAGTTGGAGTATGGATGGGTTGAATCAAACCCAAATCCAACCAGGCCCTTGGAACTAAAATGCTTATAACTCACAGACCGGGTGTTCGATTGAAGCGCCATCTATCGCATTGGAACACTTACAACATGGTGGTTCATTGGGTTACTACTTTTTGGAGCTTAGTGGTGATTGAGGTATGACCAATATCTCGAGTGGAAAATTATACGGAACTCAAGCGCACCGGGTGTGAGGAATCTAGTGGCTGGCTGTAACGTCAAGAAAAAAATTGATCTTCTGTGGGTCAGCATCTTTTAGATTCTGTGTGGGTCAGTGCTCAGTGATCTGGTGTGGGTCAACGCATACCGATCCTATATGGGTCAGATCCTATGTGGGTTAGTGCTCACCGATCCTGTGTGGGCCAGCGCATACTGATCATGTGTGAGTCGGATCCTATATGGGTCAGTGGGGGTTTGTTACCTATCGATACTATTCAGATCAGAAGCATTGATACTTAATAGAATTATATGATCTAGCCTTATGAGTAATCATATGTACATATATACTTAAGTTATACCTAGTGTGAGGTGAGTCATTTACCTATGTGGTAGTTCTACCTTTGTGGTGTGGCCTTCGTGGAGTTACCTCTATGGTACATCTACCTTCATGGCATTACCTATGTGGTAATTATATCTTCATGGTTTAACATATGTGGTACTTTTATCTTAATGGTGTTACTTATGTGGCACTTCTACCTTCGTGGTGTTACATTTGTGGTACTTCTACCTCCGTGGTGTTACCTGTGTGGTACTTGTACCTTCGTGGTGTTATATTCATGGTGTTACATGTGTGTTACTTCTACCTTTGTGGTGTTCCATGTGTGGTACTTATATCTTCATGTTGTTACCCCTATGGTACCTCTATCTTCATGGTGTTACATGTGTGGTACTTCTACCTTTGTGGTGTGGTCTTCGTGGTGTTACCTATGTGGTACTTCTATCTTCATGGGGCTACCTATGTGGTACTTCTACCTTCGTGGTGTTGTCTTTGTAGTGTTACCTGTGTGATAATTCTATCTTTGTGGTGTTACATGGGTGGTACTACTGTCTTCATGTTGTTACCCGTGAGCTACTTCTATCTTTGAGGTGTTACCTATGTGGTACTTCTACCTCCATGGTGTTGTCTTCATGGTTCTACCTATGTGGTACTTCTACCTTCGTGGTGTCACCTTTGTATTCTTCTTCCCTCATGTATGATATGATTATTTCCTGGTATATTAGATATATGTATGGGAATATACCTTAGTAGAGTTGATATTTATTTCTTCGTGCTTTGTGATTGAGGTATTACATTGTGGTATTTCTTTTGTGGAACTTTGGGGGACCTACGGGGGTCTGGGTTTCCCTAATGAGTATTTTTATACTCACCCTTACATGGGATTCTCCTTCACCTTATAGTTTCTTTTGTAGATGATCAGGAGTGGGGATAAGACTTTAGGGAGCCAGGACCAAGTGGTACTCATGGGGGATGGGCTAACATCAAGTGATGTGGAGACGAACTGTACATATACATCAGTTTGGAACCTCGGTGGATGATTCAATAGTTGTTTTTTACTTTACAATTATAATTGTATGTTTGAGTTGTACTTGTACTTTTTCAATTGGGCTTTTATTCTCACCCCCTCTTCTTTCAGCACTCTTTTAACTATAGTAAATTACTTTGTGGTTGCTTCTTGTTGTGTACTTGGATTGTGTGTTTGTATAGGCTAAAAGTTAATGCCTTCCCATTTTAGGGTTATGCTTTTCCGGTGCTATTCTCCAGCCCCTAGTCTATGGAAGGTGGGCTTGGGGTAGTCACGACATAGGCCCCGGGGGATGGATCCTTACAATGTGGTATCATAGGAGTCAGTTCTACCAAATAACTAGGACTCTGATATTTTCTATATGGAAGTATTGTTGAGTGTTATGATTGTGGTTTTCAGTTTGGGGAATCCAGTGTTGGTGCCCCGATTTAAGTATCAATACACCAGGACCCTGAGTTCTGGTTTTTGACTCATTTCAATAAAACACAGATTGTGCGTGTTTTTGGATTTTTTTTCGTTTTGATTTAGTTGAGTCGGCTCACTAGGTATAACTTATCGACTGTGGAGCACCTATTTCTTTCAGGATGCCGCCACATATACATACATCTAGGATTCCCGAGATAGTATTTGATGATTTCCCACTGGGAAATGAGGCTCCAATGCAAGGCCCTATTATTTTGTTGTCACATTCAAGAGGTGTACTACCACCACCACCACCCGTTGGGTAGTAGTTACCACTAGCCGCATTAGCGGCCGGTGCACACCGATTGAGCCTATTTCACGAGTTCCAGCAGTATAGGCCTCTAAGGTTTCAAGGTGAGATAGATCCACAGGCAGGTGAGGACTGACTAGAGGCTGTGGATAGTGTTTTCCACCAAGTTGGGACACCAGAAGATTAGATGGTGATCCTAGATGCTAGTAATTAATAGTTTGTGACCATGAGGAGGGTATGCATGGTTTTGAGGCATAGATACATGGACCGCTTCCTGAGATGGTACCTTCAGATAGTGTTCCAGCTATATCACTGCTCGTTGGCCAGCAGTTACAACTGGCAGTACCGGTAGGGGACACATGTAGGCTTAGTGCCTTACCCATGTTTGAGTATCAGATACCCCTCAGTTTATGAAGTGAGTCCGACTCACAAGAGGCTAAGGACTCGATTGAGGAGGCGGTCAAGTTTCCATCTAGCCAGGGCACCATTCGATAAGCTGGAGGTCCTGGTAGAGAGCCTTCTACATGGATCAGTAGAATGATGAATGTGTTTAGGTTACCCTGGTCCTGTGAAGAGGTGAAATTGTCTGTGGACAAAATTGAGAGCCATCGTTAATGAAGGGTGTCTATTTCCATAAAGAGATAAGGGATGACCGTTCCCTAGAGATTCAATAGCTTCGACAGGATGACATGTCGTTACTTGATTATTAATCGATGTGTACCGACCTTCCCATGTACTCAATGAATATAGTACGGTTAGTGCTTCAATGATCGAACCTCCGATCGCGGTGTGTTTTGGGACATCCATGCTAGCATTATTCCTTTATGAATTCCTACTAATGTTAGTGTACTAGAGAGAACCTCTGGGGCTTAATGTTCTTTGGATGAGCGAATACAGCCAGTGAATGTTAGCTATGTGAAAGTAGTAAATTGATGCCAGTCTCAGAGATTTGGGCCTATAAAATGTTTCAGGAAGAGCCAGTGATAGGGACAAATGAATCTGTAGGATAACAGATGTTGATGTGGATATAACAGAGTAGCATGAGGTGGTATACGTTTCGACATGTTACAAACACCCCCCAATTTTATCCCCACTAGGCATAGGGAGCTGTAGGAAAAAGGATTGGAGTAGCTGCAAGTGGTCAAGAAGTGTGACCCAAGGGATCCAGGAATGATTTGAGGTAGGGTCTGTGTCTACTAATAGCTACAATATCAATAGACACAGGTACCAATCATTCCTTCTTACCATGAATCTTGTTCTAGACCTACAATTTTCCGTAAAACCACAGACATGACCTTTACTTATAGAGATACCTTTGGGAGGAGAATCGATAATCACACTTATGATGACGGTGTTATCTAACCCTTGATGTGATATTTTGGGTTGGAACATCTTGGTGGTTGCATTGAGGCCTTACAGAATTATTTTTTGTATGGACTGGACATCCACAGTTCATAATCATATTGATTGTATTAGGCTAAAAGGTTTTGGTTGACCTACAATAGTGGAATGGGGATTTCCATGGTCAGTGAAAAATAAAACCAAGGAAGCACAACATAAACTCATACATATGAGGGTGAAGCTGATCACTCATGATTCGGCCAGCCTTACCCTCGTAGTAGTAGATGTTTTTATTTTTTATTTCCCAACAGGTGTTGTAGAGTGTGGGGACATATTTTCAAAACAAGTTTTTAGGATTACCTCCCTGAATAGAAAGGTACTTCTGTTTCGGCTGGGTACTATCGGAGTTTTGAACTAGACTTCTCTTGGGTAGCGGCACCCTTCACAGCATTGACAATGAAGGGGGATCCATACTTGTGGATGGAGAAGTGTCAGCAGAGCTTACATGAGTTGAAACAATGAAGATGTCTATAGTTCCTCCATGACTATGACTTTGAGATAGTTTATACTCCAGAGAAGGGGAACGTGGTAGGAGACACACTCAGCAGGTGGTCTAGTCTTCAACTATTGAGTTAGGAATCAGAGTAGCTAGTAGTGATTCAGATATCCTTCATGAAAAAATATGGATCATCATACCTCTAGCCAATGATTGTCACTCTCTCAATTCATTAGAGGTTTTTAGAGGTACAACATAGGGATGTTGACTGCGAGGCCAGACGTGCTCATATATCCTCAGGATTGTCTCCTAAAAGATTTTCTAAAGGTGAAGAGCATGAAATCCTCTCTAATGGATGCACCATGGTACCCGTGAATCTTCGAGATTATATGTTGAGGGAGACCATGTATTCCTAGAGGTATCACCCTGACGAGGATTGCAGAGGGTTGGCCAGGCGGCAAGCTATCTATGAGGTTCATCAGACCTTTCTATATTTTCAACAGATTGGGCCTAGTGGCGTACCATCTATCTCATTCCTCATAGATGCAACACCTGCATAATGTTTTCCATGTGTCACAGTTGATAAGATACATGCATAATCCATCACAAATTCTCAACTAGGACGAATTGGACTATGATGATGGGGCGAATTTTACGAAGTTCTTGATGGAGATAGAGGGTCGACACGAGTGACTCCTTCATAGACAATTGATCCCTCTAGTGCGAGTTAGGTGGTAGCATGGGGACCTCTAGGAGAGAACATGGGACCGGGAGGCTCAGATTTGTCCTTAGTACCCTCATTTTTTTGATTTTCCTTTGGTTGGATTTCAGGGATGTAAATCCTTAATGTGAGGAGAATGTAATTCCCAGAATTTCTGTATATTTTTTTTTATTTATATGGAATTATTTTGAGACCAGTAAATCTGACGGCGTGTTATTATGAGGAATAGAGTTCCCTTAATGAACCGTCGAAGTTTTGTTAAACTTTAATTAGCGCACATAAGAAGTTTCCATAAAGAAGAAAAATAAATCATAAATGGTTTCCAAGATCTTAAATATGATGGCACCGTTGTATTCACGATGGTGGGATTGCACTTGGTGTGACTTAAGTTTAGTTGGTTTAAGCCTCCTATGAGAAAACCCAAAAATGGAATAATCGTAAATAATTTTGGGACCAAGTTGGATGGATAAGGAAATAAGAAACTTTTGTTGGTACAGAGTGTTTTCTTTTTATTGTCAAAAAGATAAATCAATTCACTCTGTAAGGAACTTGAAAATCAGACAATGGTTTGCTGATTTGTATTTTACAATCATCTCATGTTTAGAGAACTTGTGGTGCAAGACGTATGAAGGATAAAGAGAGTAAAGAAGTGTTTTTGGGAAAACACATTTCAACATCATATATATCCAAAAAATGACAACGTGAAGAAGAAGGCGTGAAAGTGGTGGCGTGCAAGTGCTGTAGAGGAACGCAAGTCATATTTCAAAAATAGCATTTTTTCAGAAATATGGAAAATGGAAAGAAAGTGGCGCATCGGTATTGGCTTGCAGGTGGTGGCGCGTAGGTTGTGGAACGCATGTGGTGGCACGTAGGTATGGGTGTACAGGTATTGGCGTGCAAGTCTAGGTCGTACAGGTAATCAAAATTCCTATAAATAAATGACTATCTTCTTCTTTTGTTAAGGATCAACACTTGAGAATTATCATTGAGCTCTGGGCACGCATGTAGAGATTTGGGTGCGCATGTTGATAGTTGATAGAAGGTGCACAGGTTGGGAGCGCGCAGGTTGGAGGCGCGTAGGTGTTGGCACCCAGGCTGCACGAAGGCAGTGCACAGGAAGAGGCGTGGAGGTCTCGGCTACGTAGGTCTATGTGGGTGTGCAGGCTGTTTTGCTCCAGGGGTTCCTCCCAGCTTCTTGGTAGGAAAGAAGAAGAAGAGGTGGGAAAGTATAAGGCATGCAGGTATAGGTTGCACAGGTCCAAGTGGGAGGGAAGGCTGTTTTGCTCCAGGGGTTCCTGCCAGCTTCTGGGTAAGAAAGTAAATAAATGCTTTGAAATATTTGATTTTATTAGCTCATTAAGAAGCACAGATCCATTGTGTTACCCTATTTTTGCTAAGAGGGAGCAGAAACACTATTCAATTGTTTTCAAAGTGCTGCACAAGTGTAAGGGTATATCCGACTTATTGTATTCCACATCATAGGATTGTTTTCTAGTAGATTGTGTGGTACTGGATTGTTTCCGTACCATACCAATAACGTATCTACTCTTGTTGCGTAGTGAACCTTGTAATTCTTGTGTTCCTGTTGTTGTGTGTGTTCAGCACGGAAGAAACTCTTTAATAGGAGGCAAAGGTTTTTTCCAAAAAGGGGAATCTTAAAAAGAAAATGATATCACTGATTCACCCCCTCCCCCTCTTAGTGATACTTTGATCCTAATTGGGAACTTCAATTGGTATCAGAGGCAGGTTCCCATCATTTATTCTATGCTTAAGTGGTTGAAGAGATTTTGTGAGGGAGAATCTAAAATGCATGAACAGTAAGGGGATCCCTAATTTTGATGGAAAGAACTATCACATATGGAAGGGCATAATGATGCCTTATATTATGTCTCATGGATTTGAATTTCTTGAAACTACAATGGATGGATTTCCTTCTATTAATGACAAGGTTCTTATTACTCCTGTCGATAAGAAGAATCATGAGAATGATGGAAGAGCTAAAAATGTGTTACTCTCATCTCTTTCTAATAGTGACTTTCTAAGAGTGAAAGGTGTTCCTATAGCTAATTTTATCTATGATAAGTTGAAGAACATCTATGAAGGAAATACAAAAGTGAAGAAGGAAAAAACGTTAAATATAGAGGCTGAAGTATAAAGACATTAAAAGGGGAGAATCTGACTCTATTGGGGACTTCTTTACTAGGATTAATGACATTGTCAGTACAATCAGATGTCTTGGTGAAATGTTGGAGGATTCTACAGTTTTCAAAAAGATCTTGAGAATTCTGCAAAACTAGCTTGTTTCTAAAGTGTCTTCATTGGAACATAATGACCCTAAGACAATACCTCTAGATGACTTGCATATCACTCTCATTACTTATGAAATGAGAATTGAGAATACTATGAAGACCAAAAAAAAGCAGATAGAGAAATGTCATTCAAGGCTTCAAAGAGAGAGAATTCAATAAAGACACTTATTAAAGATGATGCTGGTGAATCTGTTTCTGAAGATGAGGTATGTAAAAATTTTGATGAAATTTTATCCTTGTTTTCTAAAAATGTGAAAATAGGTACATGGAAATACAAAGGGAAAATTCCCTTGAAATGTGTTGAATGTGGAGCTGTTGGTCACTTTGCGGCTAACTGTCATCAAAATAACAAAGAAGAAGACAATGATGATGAAGATAGACGACCAAAAAGGCCATGGAAGAAAAAAAATGGCAAAGATAAATATTTTTCAAAGGGTAATGATAAAAAATTCTTCAAATCAAAAAGAAGAAACTTTTTATCTAGAGATGAAAAAGAAGATAGAAAAGCTGAATCTTAGAAATCATCTACTGAGAAAGCTAGAGAAAATAACTTTATTGCCGTAGTGAATAATGAAGATTACAGGAGAAAAAGTTATGAAGAAGAAGAAACTCAACTTGAATATCATCTGAAAGAATAGTTGAAAGAATGTTTGATGAAGATTAGAAGGCTTGAGAAGGAAACCAAAAAGTTGACAAATGAAATTTCCACATTAAACAATCAACAAGGTTTTCCTGAGGTGAAAATCAAGATAGAAAAATAGATTGATGATATGAATAATTCTATTCAGAATTCAAAGAATCATAATGATCATCATGAACTAAAGCTAAATGAAAAAGAAGAATAGTTTTAATTGTTTCAATAGAAACTTTCCAAAGCTAAAGAAATGAATGTCAATTTCAAACAATCTATCTCAGAAGTTGGTGACTGTTCCAATAAGAATGAACCAATGAAGGGTACACAGAATTCACCTTCAAGAGTTGAGAGGAAAAATGGAAATGGTTCTAAAAGGAACAAAGTTGGAAAGTATATGTATGTGGCCAAAGTTAGTAATGCTGAAAAATCAGAAGAACATAAAAATCATGTGTCCAGAAAGATTTCTACCACATTTGGTACTGAAAAGTTTGAACAGAAATCTGAGCTGAAAAGGAAAGTTATGATTGAAAACAGAAAGTTTGATGGTCATCATGGTTCTATTAAGAAGGCTGTTGAGAAGCATGTTTACAACTACAGTCATTATAGAAGTTTCAAAGGAAAATATTCATTCTGTGGTTACTGTAGGAATTGTGGTGGATTTGGACACACTACAAACATGTGTTTGTTTAATCAACAACAATACAACTATTCCACATGTTTTAAAGACAAGGATTTAGGGGGAGTCAATCCATTCAAAATAGAAAGTCTCCGAATAAATTTCAGAAGATGTCTAAGAAGACTGGTGTGAATGTTGAGAATAGGTTCCAATCAATGGAAACTGTTTTTGAAAGATGTGATCGACCTGGACATCTTGCCAAGGGCTGCCTTAATGTGTTACCAGAGCAACAAAAGATTCTTAATAATTCTCAAAATCCAGAGTTTTTAAAAGCTAAAAGGGACAGGTCTGATAAGTCTGAAAAGAAAGAGTTCATGGTTGTCTATCCAGAACACATTGACTTGGCTAGGAAATTGGATTAAGCACAGCAGAATTTGAAGGAAAAGGAAGAACAAAAATCTCTTATTGTTGAAACTACTTTGAAAGCTACAAAAGTAGAACGTCCATGGATTCTTTATAGTGGATGTTCCTCTCATATGATATGAGACTTAATGCTACTGAAGAATGTGAAAGTCTTCAAAGAAGGAACAATGACATTTGGAAATGATGAATCTTTAAGGATCAATGGTGTTGGACCCATTACTGGAAAAGAAAAGATGAAATCCAAGAAAACACTATATGTTGATGGGATGAAACATAAATTGTTAAGTGTGTCACAACTCTGTGATGAGGGAAGCAATGTAATATTCAGAAAATATGGATTTGTTGTGAAAATTGAAAATTATGCAAATATAGTTGCAAGAGGCCAACGTACAAGAGGGAATCTATTCCAAGTTGGTGATGTGAAGAACACTTGTTACATGAGTATGGTTGATGAAAATAAATTATGACATAAAAGGATGGGGCACATGTGTCAGAGAAATATGTGCAAGTTATCAAAGTGAGACAGTGTTCAGGATATGCCTGATTTATCATGAGAAAGAGATTGGTGTTTCACTATTTGTGAGAATGGGAAGATTACTAATTCTATGCACAAAAGAGTTTAAATTCTCTCAAAAAGTCCCTTGGAACTCATACACTCAGATATTTGTGGATCAATGAGCAAGAAATATTCAAATGGAGATAAGTACTTCATTACATTCATTGATGACTTTACATGAATTACTTGTGTTATGTACATAAGACATAAGTCAGATTCTATGATAATGTTTAAGAGTTTCAGAAGGAAAGAAGATAAGGAATATGAGTATTCAGTGAAGAAGTTGTGAACTGATAATGGTGGTGAGTATAAGATTGAAGAGTTTGAAAGTTATCTTGAGAAACATGGAAGTCGGCATGAGTTCAGTTCACCATACACACCTCAACAAAATGGGGTGGCTGAAAGAAAGAATAGTAGTCTAGTGGAAATGGGGAGAACTATGTTACTTGAATAAAGTCTTTATCATTATTATTGGAGGCAATCCATGAGTACTGCTGTGTATATTCAGAACCGATGTTTCGATAGGCCAAACTCAGATATTACTCCGTATGAAATGTTCTATGGAGAAACTCACAGTCTGAAACACTTGAGAGTCTTTGGGAGTCTATGTATTATAAAGAAGAAAGGTGGAAACCTGGGACAGTTTGAGCAAAGAGGAGATGACGGATTTTTTCTTGCCTATGCTCCAGAAGGAAGAGGATATAGATGCCTCAATAACGAAACAAGAAGAATTATTGATTCTTCTGCTGTAAAAGTTGTTGAAAATGCAGAAAAATAAAAGCATTCATATGTTGATGTTGAAGTCGAGAAATTTAGAGAAGATTTTGTTAACAATTATGATAATGCTTCCGACTGTGTTAATCCTACTCAAGAAGAGTAATCTGACTCAGAGATATCAAGTGATGAAGATGGATTTAAAACAAATCATCCTAGGTTGAGGAAGAAATTGGAGGCTCAAAACATTATTAGAGATAAAAATCAGAGGGTCCAAACAAGAAGAACAACAAATACTATATCACATACATCTCTTTATTAAAAAGTTGAACTGAATGATGTAAATAAAAAATTTGAGCATCCAGAATTGGTTCATGCTATGAATGAAGATCTTGATCAGATAGAGAAGAATGATTCTTGGGAACTTGTACCCAAGCCAGACAAAAAAAAAATTATTGGTACAAAGTGGGTTTTCCGGAACATACTGAATGAACAAGGTAAAGTATAAAAATAAAAAAAGTAAGATTGGTATGAAAAGGGTATTCACAAATTGAAGGCATTGATTTTGATGAAACCTTTGCTCCAGTGGAAAGATTAGAAACAATCAGAATCTTTCTTGCTATTTCTGCACAACGAGGTTACAAAATCTTTAAAATAGATCTAAAATCTTCATTCTTGAATGGTGACCTTGAAGAGGAAGTTTACATTGATGAACCTTCTGGATTTATTACTGGAAGTGTTGAAAGTTATGTGTGCCGGATGAAGAAGGATTTATATGGGGTAAAACAGGCTCCGAGTGCATGGTATTCTAAATTAGATAATTTCTTAAAGAAGATGAACATAAAGAAAGGGATAGTTGACAACAATATCTACATCCAGGAATGTCAGGAGTTTTCACTGATCATTATTGTTTATGTAGATGATATTATATTTGCAGGAAATGATGAAAGATCATGTGAAAAATTTGTTGAGGAGATTAAGAAGTTATTTTAGATGTCCATGCTGGGAGTAATGAAGTACTTTATTGGGCTACAAATTTCACAGAAGAAGAATCACGTTTTTCTGTCTCAAGAAAAGAATGATAAGGAACTTTTGAAGAAGTATGGAATGGAAAATTCGAAACCAGTTTCCACACTGATTTCAGTGGGAACCAAGTTTTATAAAGATGGAGAAGGCAAGGAAGTCGATCAGAAAGAGTTTTGAAAGTTGATTAGAAGTCTATTGTATTTGACTGCCTCAAGAACCAACATTTTCTATGCTGTCACTTTATGTGAAATATTTCAGAGTGATCCTAAAGAATCATATCTGATTGCTGGAAAATAAATTCTCAAATACATCAAAGGCACAACAGATTTTGGAATCAGGTGTGATGGCTCTGGAAATATTGATCTATTTGGGTACTCTGATGCTGATTGGGCAAGAAATGTTGATGATCGAAGATCCACATCTAGTGGAGTTTTCTTTCTAGGGAAAAGATGTGTTAGTTGGTATACCAAGAAACAGAATTCAGTAACTCTTAGAACAGCTGAAGCTGAGCATGATGCTTCTACTCAAGCTACAACTCAACTAATGTGGATGAAGACTCTGCTGGAAAATCTACTTGTTGAAGTTAAGCTACCATTACTCTTGGGTTGTGATAATCAGAGTGCAATCAATCTTATAAGAAATCTTGTAAACAATTATCATACAAAACACATTGATAAAACATACCACATCAACAAAGAGAAGGTGGAAAATAATGAATTGAGTCTGTAGTATGTTCCTACATCTGAACAAGTTGCTGATATATTCACAAAACCGTTACCGAAGGAACCATTTGAAAGATTTAGGTTGAACATGGGTGTACAACCTCCTTCTCATCAAGGTTAAGGTACATGTTTTTGTCCCCTCTCTCGTATTACCTATGTATAGTGTTGTCAAGGAGGATAATTGTATCATAAATCTATCATTATGGTAGCATGCATAAAGGGGGATTTGTGGTTAAGCTGTGAATCCAGGATGTACATGTGTGAACTATTCTAACTGTTTTTGGAGTGGTTTTAGGAAACAATGTTGTTTTCTAGGAATGTCAATGACGTGAAGAAAGCTGAGGTCAGATCTTGAAAGATGATCTGAAGAAGGTTGAGGAGGTATGCTCATGAGATTTCATACTCACTAAATTTAGACAGTATGGTTTTGGCTGTCAATAATTCTTGGTTCTTACAATAAATTAGATCATGTAGGCATAGAATTGTTGATAAGTAACCCATTTCTTAAAGTTATCATGTTCAGTGATTTATGAATCCTGGTCGACAACAAAATCCAAATGGGGAGATTGTTGGGACCAAGTTGGATGGATAAATAAGTAAGAAAAGTGTTTTGTTATAGAGTGTTTTCTTTTGTTGTCAAAAATCGAAATAAAATCACTTTGTATTGAACTTGAAAATTAGACGATGCTTTTCGGATTTTTGTTTTACAATAATCTCATGTTTGGAGAACTTATGGTGCAAGACGTATGAAGGATAAAGAGAGTAATGAAGTGTTTTTGGAAAAACACATTTCAACATCATAAATATACAAAAAATGACAAAGGGAGGAAGAAGGCATGCAAGTGGCGATGTGCAAGTGCTGTAGAGGCGCACAAGTCATATTTCAAAAATAGTATTTTTTCAGAAATATGGAAATGGAAAGAAAGTGGCACGCAGGTATTGGAGCGCAGGTGGTGGCATGTAGTTGGTGGCGCATAGGTGGTGCCGCACAGGTGGTGGCGCGCTGGTATGGGCGCACAGGTATTGGCGCGCAAGTCTAGGTCGCGCGAGTCATCAAAAAGCCTATAAATAGACAACTAGACTCCTAATTTCTTAAGGATCAACACTTGAGAATTATCATTGAGCTCTGGGAGCGCTGGTAGAGGGTTGGGTGCGTAGGTTGATAGTTGTTAGAAGGTGTGCAGGTTTGGGGCGCGCGGGTTGGAGGTGCGTAGGTGTTTGCGCGGAGGATGCATAAAGGCAGCCCGTCTGAAGGGTAGCGCACAGGAAGAGGTGTGCAGGTATCTGTCACGCAGGTCCAATTGGGCACACATGCTATTTTTTCCTAGAGTTCCTCCTAGGTTCTAGGTAGAAAAGAAGAAGAAGAGGCATGCAAGTATAAGGCACTCATGAAAAGTTCACGCAGGTCCAAGTGGGCGTGTAGGCTATTTTTCTCTAGGGGTTCCTTCCAGCTTCTGGGTAAGAATGTAAAGAATTGCAATGAATGATTTTATTTGTATAAGCTCATTAAGAAGCACTGATCCATTGTGTTACCCTATTTCTGCTAAGAGGAAGCACACATAGTATTGGATTGTTTTCAATGTGTTTCACAGGTATAAGGGTATATCTTACTCATTGTATTCCACATCAGAGGATTGTTTTCTAGTGGATTGTGTGGTACTAGATTGTTTCTGTATCATACCAAGGACGTAGCTACTCTTGTTGAGTAGTTACCCTTGTAAATCTTATGTTCCTGTGGTTGTGTGTGTTCAGCAGGGGACAAACTCTTTAATAGGAGGTGAAGGTTGTTTCAAAAAAGGGGAATCTTAAAATGAAAAAGATATCACTAATTCACCCCCTCCCCCTCTCAGTGATACAAGGATCCGAACTGGGAACTTTAATTAAAATAATTAAATGAAGTTATTTTATTTTTCAAATGCTTATAACTCACGAATAGTGACTTAGATTAAAAATTTGATACCATTGATAAACTTGATAGGGTATGATTTCTTTAGGTAGATACTAACATTCGCCAGTGCGGGCCAACTATTTAAGATAGTTTTTTCCATAAATAAAATATTTTACTAATAATTATTTTATTGTTAAAAATACATAACTTTTAAATGGTAACTCAGATTGAAAATATGAGAGTAATATTGAATTTTTAGAGGTGTGTTCTCTTTAGGCAGATCCTAACCTCGATCGGTTCGGGTCGAGGGTGAACGTTAATAATTTATTGAAATTTTTGTCGGGTACGTTTAGTAAACGCATGAGCGGAATTTTATAACTTTTGAACTGGTGCTCAGATTAAAAATATGAGGGCACCATTGAATCCGTAGCAACAAGATTTTTTTAATGGAGACATTAATTCGACAACAGTAGTTCTAGAGAAAAAGTTAGATTTTGGTACATTTTAAAAAAAATAACCTTGTTATTTTATTTTAATTCTTTTCCTCCAATATAAATGTGACAACATGGATCCAGTGACGTTTCAAGCCTTCAAATGGCTTGACCTTTCAATCATAAGTAACAGAAATATTAGGCAATTAGGAATGTTCCTAATTAATGATCCCCCATTAATTCCTAATGTCATTATCTTCTCTCCCCCTCTCTTATTTATATAGAGCTTGAGAAGCGGTATCATTCAACTTCACCAAGCAGCAATGTTCTGAAAAAATGCCAAGACGCAAAACCCATGGAGGATAGAGCCGGTTCCGGTGAATTATGGAGAGCGACACTGAAACCCCAAACTGAAGATCGATGATCGAGCGATGTCGTTGGAGTCTAGCTGTGGAGGATGGAGAACACTGATCCACTTCTTCAACCGTAGGTGTTTCTCCTTCACTTTGCATGTAGGGATTTATTTTTGTTAATTTCAATTGATTGATGAACCCTTTATCCTCCCTCACGATACCAAGCTAACACGGAGGGTGTGGTCTAAACTAACAAGGTCCGAACACTCCCCCTTTTGTTTGCATTGATGCATTCATCATAGGCATGTCAATTTGGGATGGACGGATCTTGGATCACCGGGTGACGGCGGTGGCCAGCAATGGCCGACCACAAAGGAGATAGTGGCGGGCCATCGCATGCTATCATCAGAGAAGTTCGCGGCCGTAGCTGCGATAGGGGAAGGCAACAGGAGGCACCAGCTGGTTGTAAGGGAGAAGGCGGCACACCATCGCCGCCAGAGGAACTAGGTGCGTAAGTAGAGGGAGACACGACCAGCACGCCACTAGTGGGTGTGGGTCGTGGCTCATTAACTGCGGCGGCGGGACCCACGCGGTTCCTGCGGTGACATAGAGGTGCCCTTAGGCATTCCGCTGTAGCTCCCTATTGGAGAACCCCCACCCCTCGCCTTGCCATCTCGAGTGGATTGCAGACTGCCCCCCTTGAGGGCCTCTCCTCACGCGGTCGGGCTGCCCGCCCAGGGGTCTGCCTGCCCAGTGGGCCGCCTGCCCAGTGGGCTGCCCCCCTTGAAAGCCTCTCTTTTTCAGGCCGCCCCCTTGCGGGATGGGCCACCCCAAAAAGGTCAAGCCATACCTTGGCCTAGTGGGTCGAGCCCACAGTGGCCGAGCCTAGACCAGGTCGGGCTGGGTAGGTCCGACCGGGTCAGACCAGACCCAGAAACACTTAAAGGGTCATATCTTGAAAACCAGACGTCCACTTGATGAAGCATATACGGAGGTGGGATCATTGGATCAAGATGATCCTTTTGGTATAATCAACTAAATTTTGGGAGATGGTTTTTTTACGTCTGGTTTCGATCGAACCCGAATCCAACTGGGCCCTCATAACTAAAACACTTTTAAATCACAGACCAGGCGTCCGATTGACGCACCGTCTGTCATGTTGAAAACCATATGAAATGGAGGTCCATTGGGTTACTCTTATTTAGAGAATATTTTCAGTAGACATATGACAAATATCTCAAGGGGAGGATTATACGGGACATGATACCACTGGGTTTGTGGAAGGCAGTGGTTGGCTTTAACGTGAAGAAATAACATCGATCCAGTATCAATAAACATTTATCAGATATTGTGTGGGTCAACACTCAGCGATCATGTGTGGGTCAGTGCATACTAACCTGTGTGGGTGAGAACCTATGTGGGTCAGTTCTTAGTGATCCTATGTGGGTCAGCGCATACCAATCTTGTGTGGGTCAGATCCTGTGTGGGTCAACGCTCAATATTCCTGTGTGGGGTACTGCATACCGATCCTATGTGGGTCAGATCCTGTGTGGGGAAATGGGGGTTAGTTACCTATCGATCATGTGTGGGTAATAAGAAGTGCTACATAACAGAATAAAATGATCTATCCTTATGAATAATCATCTGTACTTCTGTACTTAAGTTATACCTGGTGTGAGTTGATTCATTTACCTGTGTGGTACTTCTACCTTCATTGTGTTTCCTTCATGGTGTTACCTGTGTGTAACTTCTAATATTTTGGTGTTTAATGTGGGGTAATTTTTAAAAACATGGACCTTTCATTCAGGTATGTTTTTTCATTTTTAGTCATTTTTGAGAAAAAGTGGAAAATCGGGAAATTTTCAAAGTACACGCCGTGTACTCTATAAGTACAGGAAGTGTACATTGATGCCACACAAGGCCATGTGTTGGACGTGTCCGGGCTACACACACAGTTTGTAGGGGCAATGTGGAGGGCCTCTTAAAGCGGAGTACGGAAAAGTATATTACATGTTGTGTATTTTCTTTTTTTCATTAAATGGGCCTGGGTCGCGTCTAATCTCCAGAAACATCTTCTTCTCTAGTGTCTTCGACTGATAGCATCCATATAGTTTCAAATATCCTACGAGCCCTAGAGTCTCCATCCGTTCTCGGAATCGACCATCGTCGATTGCGTTGGAACTACAGTAGTGAGCTCTCTCTTCTGCTTAAGCTTCGTTCCATGATTTTCTCTCTTTTAGATGTTATCATGGGTTAAACGTTTTGACCATTTTCTCAGATCTTTGACGTTATAAAGAGATTTGATCATCGTGGTTCAAGTATATCGATCTCCTAGAATCTAGGAAGGTGGTTTGTTCTTTTCTGTAGGAAGTATTTTAATATCTTGTGCAATTTCCACCAATACCCTTAATCGGGGTATTGCGTGTTTCATGTTTTGTCCCAATGGTTTTCCTTACTTTCTTGATTGACTGAGTAGAGGTTGATAGTTGTCAATAAGGAATTTTTACTGTGCTTTTGATGTTTTTCCATCCATATTTTTTTGTTTATGACTGTTTGGTCTAGTTCTGCATGTTAGGTATTTTTCCAGTTTCTCTTCCTAGTTGTAGGATAGTGGAACTATTGTATTGTTATGCTATTATGGAGTAGATTATAGACCAATAGTTCTTGAGGATAATTTTTCCATTACGTGATGTGATACTTGCTATCTTTACCCAGGGTTGTGGTAACCTAGTGTAGTAGACTGCAGGAAGAATAGACGTAAGGGCTTCTCTAGGGTGTCCTTAATTTTCAATGTGAGACCACCGGAGCAATTGACGTTGAGTGCTTCCTCAGAGAGTCTATATTTTTTCAATGTGGGCCATAAGTGGAATGAGACGTTGAGTTCTTTCCTAGAGATCCTTTAGTACGATATGATACTATAGGGGGAATCGACGGTGAGTGTTTCCCCAGAGAGTCTATACTTTAGCGGAACCAAATGGGTTAGACTGTGTGTGCCTCCCAGAGGGTTGCTAGTATTTGTAGGTTGAACCGTAAGGGTTAGGCTGTGAGAACTACCCAGAGGGTTACCTATTGTTCTACTTGTTTGAGTGTCTACTTACTTGTTTGTAATTTATAGGCTAGAAACTGTGGATTATTGTTACTGTGTGCTTCCCTATTTACTACTTCCTTTATTTTCACCTTCCATACATTCACTGACTATAAGGCACAGATATTCTGGTGGTTTCCTACTAGGATTTTTGTCTCACGCCTTCTTGGGGCCATGCTTTTGGGCCCAAACAGATTATATTGTTTCATGCAAAGACAAGGTTAAGTTCCCTTCTACTTCTGGTACCTGACTTGCTGTGGATATGGAGAGCATGGGACCAAGCTATGGCATGTGATGCTGAGGAGTTTACCAATATACTTTTGCACTTTGGTTTAGAACTGTTTTAATTCAGAATTTTGAATTGTTTAGTTATTTTCCAAGACATATTTATCATGCATCATTTATATATGTGCTCCACTTGTTTACACTGCTAGTCTTCCGTTGTTTACTCTTGTATGGATGTTTACTTCTTCCACTATTGTTTTGTTTATTTTTAGATGTGTACTCTTCCAAGGAGGTCATATTATCCCCACTATCACACCCAAGGACCTCTCTACAAGTCAGCAGCCTCTGGCATTTGTGTAAATGCACTTGGGGCCATGTGACCAACCAGGTATGGGGCGCCTCTGGGTGGATTCTGGAACCGGGATGTAACATAGTGGTATCAGAGCAGTTCTTTTCTCTTAACTTACTCTTTGGAGCCTTTATCCAGGGATAGGATGGAGTAGGTACTTGGTATTACATTGTGCCCACGAGTAGCTAACCCATGTACAGGGAAAATCCATACTACCTCGCTTAGTTTAGTTTTATGAATTTTCCATCTTACAGTTGATTTGGTTTCACCTAGTGTGATTCCCAAGAATTGTGTTATTACCGTTGTTGTTATTGAGGTTCTATTTCTGTCACAACCCGATGGGATGAGGGTATGCCATCTCATGCATCATAGAGGTACTTGTTATACATCACATTCCATGCATTCATGCCATGCAATCTAGGATGCATTAGTGATTGCATGTTGTTGTGATAGGCTTTGTGTAGATTATGCATGTTGTTGTGATAGATGGTTTGATAGAATCTCTATTGTTTGATATATTGATTTTTTGTATAGTACCTTGCCTAAATAGACGCCAAAATTTGGTTCATGATGTGTTATGGGCCCTCACGGATCGGAATTTGGTGGATCATTGACTTTTTTTTCCTTTGATATGACTTGTAGAGGATGTCAAGTTCTGATTCGCGAGGAGTATGGGCCCTCACAGATCGGAATTTGGCACCTTAACTCTTGTTTCTTGTGTTTTCTAGGCTTTGGTGCAGTTTCTGAGGTACTTCCTGGAAAAACCTAGAATACATTGTGTGTAATTTATTAATACATGTTGTGTAGTTTTTAAACCATGTTACTTACTGTGTGGGAAGAAACATGGGGTTGTGAAAAAATTTCAGGCACACGCCGTGTACGGTAAGTACACATCATGTAGTAGAGACCATGTGTCTACCCGTGTGGCTAACGACACAGATAGATGAAATTTCGACATGACACATCGTGTCTCCTTCTTCACACTCCATGCTATGTAACCTAAGTACCCGGCCATGTCACTAACAACACGGTTCAGGAAAATCATCAAGTACACTCCATGTTTGTTCGGAACATGCCGTGTAGTCTCAACCATGTAGTCGGCCGTGTAACTAAAAACACGGGTCGTTGAAACCTTGTCTACTACATGCCATGTCATTAGGGAACACACCGTGTATTCTCTGTTTAAGAAGATCATGTGGGTTACCGGTGTAAGGAGACTTGGGCAGCGGAATGGAGTTTAAATACACGTTGTGTGTGGGGACAACACGTCGTGTATTCTCAGTTTAAGAAGACCATGTGGGTTACCCATGTATAGAGACTCGGGCGGAGGAATAGAGTTTATGTACATGCTGTGTGTGGGGAAAAAACGCCGTGTAGTTGTGGAATTACATGACAAGTTGTGGCCGATGTATATTCCCATTTGAATGGATTGAGAGAACATGCCATGTAGTTTATTTTACATGTCATGAAGTCATGTTTTGTAAAACATGAATGTTTCTTTCTCCTGTTCCCCTCTTGTACTATTATGTTCTCAGTCTTTGATAATCCTGATCTAAGGTATGCTTTTGTGTTTTCAGAGCTATGCCTCTGAGACTTTCTCCAGTTGTACGTCAGTTGCAGAATAGTGATCAGACGCCGGATATGAATGATAAGGGACTTCCAGCAGATCCTCTAGTCGTGCCTGCCTTGTCACCGACAGTCATACTAGTTTCAAGAACTAATGAACAATTTAGGGAGGGATTTATGAGGATGATTCAGACCTTCCAGGGAGCACTGCCTCCTGCCTCAACTACGGAAGACTTGACATGGTTTTTCCAGCAGCAGCATCCTCCCACCTTCATAGGGGAAGGAGGGCCATAGGCTACAGAGTGATGGTTAGAAGCCATGCTGACTATCTTTGAGCATCTGGAGATGCCTCCAGAGACGTGGGTCAAGCTCACTAATTATATGCTACGAGACACCGCCAAGAGGTGGTGGGATGTGATCTTGCAGGTGGGTCATCAGTAGGTTATGGCTTGGGAGGAGTTTCAGCGCGTATTTTATGACTACTTCTATCCGAAGACCATGGGGCCGATCGAGCCCAGGAGTTCATGAGTCTAGAGTAGGTTAGTTTTTTTGTTATCTAGTATTACTCTAATTTCACATAGCTTTAGTGTTTCACACACCTCTAGGGTGAAGATGGGTTGCTCTTAGCAAGGAAGTTTAAAGATGGTATAAGATGGGAGATCCAATCGCTGGTGAATATCTTCAGGTTGACTTCCATTGCTTCCATCGTCAAATTAGCACTAATTCCAAAGTGCAACCTGAGAGACTCCGGAGCTGAGAGCCAGGGCGGTTCTGCTTCCAGAGTTAGTGCTCCACCAGCTGACTATAGGAAGTGCCATATGGAGTCTACACGTAGTGACCCGAGGAGGCGAGACACATATTCAGGTTGCTAGGTGGAATGCTACCAGTGTGGAAGGGCAAGGCATAAGAGTCCTCAATGCCAGAGAGACCCAGTGGAGTTCCAATCTTGGGGAAAGATGGGTCATGTTCATCATTTCTTCTTGGTTTTTTCACTAGTATCTGGTGACAGGGGTTCATTCATGACTCCTCATTAAGGAGAAGCACCACCGGTTTCCCACCAGTCTGAGAACTAGAGCTCTTCTGGATGATCGGGTCATGGTGGAGGTCGAGGTCAGGGTGTTCAGTCCCTAGTCATTAAGCGTCAGCAAGGAGGATCAGCTCAGAGTGGTTAGGCAGGGTCACAGGGCCGCGGGGTAGGCCATACTTTTTCAGTGGAGCAGAACCATCAGAAGAAGGATCCCAGAACTTCTACAGTTTGAGGTACGATCTTATTAGACTCAGTTTTATCTTCCACTCCTTTCGATACTGGTGCTACGCATAATTTTATCTCTATTTAGGTTGTAGAGATCCTTGGGCTCTGTATCTTTTCTTTTGCAAATACTTTGACTCTAGATACACCATTGGGTACTAGAGCTGTTAGCGTACGTCAGTTCAGAGAATTCCCTCTTAATGTTGCAGGTTGCCACTTATTATGGTATCTCTATGTCCTAGAGATGACGAGATATGATTTCATTCTCAGGATGGACTAGTTGGTTCCCTTTTAGTAAGTTGTCGACTGTTATTGCCGCAGAGTGAAATTCCTATCACTAGAGGGTGGATCTTTTCTTCATAGAGGTGAGTGAGATGTCCAGGAGAGTTGAGTAGGACCCGAGCAACATGGCATAAGTGGAGTCATAGCCCATATTGCTAGTAATTATCTAGATGACCAGGGGACATCATAGTTATACTTTCCTCCAGTGGTGGATCATTTCAGGGATGTCTTTCTAGAAGACTTTTCAGGTTTTCCTCCAGAGTGTGAGGTAGACTTCTCTAATGAGATCATTCAAGGAGCAACACCAGTGTCCATTACTCCTTATAGGATGGCTACAAATGATTTGCAGGAGATCAAGAAGCAGTTGGAGGAGTTACAGGCAAATGATTTCATCTGACCCAGTACTTCTCCTTGGGGTTCGCCTGTCCTTTTTGTGAAGAAGGAAGACGATACTCTCAGGCTTTGTGTGGACTATCGGAAGTTGAACCAGTTGATGGTCAAGAACCGATATCCCTTTACAAGGATTGATGATCTCTTTGATTAGATTCGAGGAGCCCAGGTGTTCTCAAAGATAAATTTGAGGTCCGGTTATCATCAGTTGTGGATTGGACCATCAGATATACCACTAACAACCTTCAGAACCAGGTATGGTCAATATGAGTATAAGGTTATGCCGTTAGGTCTCACGAACGCGCCAACATTTTTCATGGAACTAATGAACTGAGTGTTCCAACCATACATGGATTCCCCTGTTGTGGTCTTCGTGGAAGATATCTTGGTGTACTCTCACACTCAGCATGACAATTCTACCCACCTTGAGATCATTTTGAGTACATTAAGAGAGCATCAACTTTATGCTAAACTCTTAAAGTGCCACTTTTGGATGGATAACATTCACTTCTTGGGTCACATCATCTCAGAGGAAAGAGTATCAATGGAACCAGATAAATTGAGACCTATAGTTTCCTGGGAGAATCCGAAGAACGTATTTGAGGTGCGGATTTTTCTAGGGCTGGCTGGATACTACATATTCTTCATACAAGATTTTTGCACCTAGTAACACCATTGACAGGTCTGACCAATAAAAATATAATTTTCTTATGGTCAGATTCGAGTGAGTCAGCCTTTCAGGAGCTGAAGGGAAGTTTGAATTCAGCACCGATACTAGTCTGGCCAGAGTCGGGCAAGAGCTATACTCTTTACCGTGATGATTCAGGATCGGTCTGGTAGTTTTGATTATGCAGGGAGATGGATTCGTTGCGTATGGGTCTCGAAAGTTGAGGAAACATGAGAGGAACTACCCGACGAACGATCTGGAGTAGGGAGTCGTTGTTCATTCCTTATGAAATTGGAGACACTATCTTCTGGGAGATTATTTTGTGGTTTTCACCAACCACAAAAGTCTCAAGTACATCTTCACTCAGCGGGACATGAATTTGAGACAGTGCAGGTGGTTTGAATATCTTCATTCCTTCGACTTTGAGCTTGTCTGTACACCTGGAAAAGACAACATCGTGGCTGATGCATTGAGTAGGAGAACTCAGATACTGGCAATTCAGGAGGCCAGTAGTGAGTGGCAGGTTATGGCTCTATTCTATGAGATGCATTTGGATTTTCACGATAGACAGGGACATGATTCTCTATTATCTATAGTTATTACCTATAAACTTCTTGATTGGGTATGGATGAGGCAGCTATCATACTCAGAAGGCCTAGCCCTGTGATAGAGAGTGTCAGGAGAGGACCCTCTTCCAGGATGGACAGTGGGTGGGGATGAGATCTTGTGTTTCCAGGGATGTGTATGGCTGCCAGAAGACATATGTGAGTAGCTAATGTGGGACTTCCATTCCTCAGTTTGGGAAGTTCATCCTGGTGTCACCAAGATGTATCTGGATCTTCATCTCCAGTACTGGTGGCTAGGTATGAATAGGGATGTTTCTGGTTTCGTCATGAGGTTTTCTACATGTCTGTAGGTGAAGGTGGAGCATCAGTGACTGGAAGGTCTTCTACATCAGTTACCCATTCCAGAGTGCAAGTGGAACGATGTCTTGATGGTCTTTGTGACCGGTTTACTGAGGTCACCTCAAGGGAATGATGTTGTCTGGGTTGTCGTCGATAGGCTTACGAAGGTTGCTCACTTATTTCTGATCAAAGAGACCTTTAGTGTTGATGAGATAGAATGGTTGTATACCCGAGAGATTTTACATCTTCATGGAGTTCCACACTCCATTGTTTCAGATAGAGATGTGTATTTTACTTCTTGGTTCTGGCAGGGGCTTCATAAGGCTTTGGGTACACAGGTACTTTTGAGTATAGCATCCCATCCTCAGACAGATGGCCAGTCCGAGTGTACAATTTAGGAGCTTGCGGATATGATCTGGGCTTTCATTTTAGACTTTTGAGGTTCTTGGGAGAAGCATATACCTCTTGTGGAGTTCTCCTACAACAATAATTTTCAAGAGATGATTCAGATGGCACCTTACGAGGCTTTGTACAGTAGGCCATACCGATCAGCTTTTTCCTGGCTGGAGGTAGGACAGGAATCTTTCCTAGGACCACGTCTTTTTTAGGAGACCTCAAGGAAGATAGAGTTGATTCAGAAAAGAATGGCTATGTCACTGTCTCTACATAAGTCTTATGCCGATCAGCAGAGAGGACCTATGGAGTTCGAGGTCGGGGATCCGGTTTTCCTACGTGTCACACCAAGGTTAGGCACAAAAGTATTTAGAGACAAGGTAAGCTTTCACCAATGTACATCGGTCTATTTGAGGTGTTGGAGAGAGTTGGTCCAATTGCCTGTTGGTTGCAGTTACCTCATAGGTACTGATCTTTGAACGACGTCTTCTACGTTTCTCAGCTCCAATGTTACTTTTTCAGACCTGTCTCATGTCATTTAACCTGAGGAGTTTCAGCTCGAAGCAGATGCGTCATTCAAGGAGAATCTTATATATATTGTCGATCACATTATGAAGGTTCTCAGTGGCTGGTATGTTCCTCTGGTACAGGTGCAATGGAATCACGAGCAAGTACAGGACGAGACTTGGGATAGGGAGGCCGATGTACGATCGCAGTGGCTGAAACTTTTCAGGGTTTGTTCTTCTACGCCTCTTTAGGGAAATTCGGGGATGAATTTCTTTAAGGGGGGAATTTTGTAAGAACCCAAACCTTTCTTTCAGGTATGTTTTTCCTTTTTTTAGTCATTTTTGAGAAAAAGAGTAAAATCTGAAAATTTTCAAAGTACATGCCATGTACTTTATAATTACATGACGTGTACATTGATACCATGCAAGGTCGTGTGATGGCTGTGTCCAGGATACACACATGGTTTGTAGGGGCGATGTGGAGGGCCGCTTAAAGCGGAGTATGGAAAAGTATAGTACACACCATGTACTCCAAAATTACACACCGGGTAATTTATTTTTTTCATTAAATTGGTCAGGGTCACGTCTAATCCTTAGAAATGTATTCTTCTCCAGTGTCTTCTACCGAGAGCATTCGTACAGCCACAAAACTCTACCTAGCCCTAGAGCCTCAATCCATTCTCTGAATTGACCGTCGTTGATTGCATTGGAACCACAGCGGAGATCTCTATCTTCTGCTTAAGCTTCGTTCCATGATTTCCTATCTGTTGTAAGTTATTGTGGGTTGAACGTTTTAAACATTTCATTATACCTTCAATGTTCTAAGGATATTTGATCCTCGGGGTTCAAGTATATTTTCTTCTATAATCCAGTTAGGTGTTTTGTGCCATTCTATAGGAATTCTTTGATTATCTTGTGAAAATTCCACCAATACCCTTAATCGGGGTATTGTGTGTTTCTTGTTTCGTCCCTACTGTTTTCCACCTTGCATGGTTTCTTGATTAGAGGTTGATACATGTGAATAGGGAATGTTTACTATGATTTTGTTATTTTTTCATGCATGTTTGGCCTGTTCATGACCGTTTGGTCTAATTCTTCCTATTAGGCGTTTTTCCAGTTTCTATTCCTATTTGTAGGATAGTGGAACTGTTGTACTATTATGCTGTTATGCTTTAGATTCTAGACTAATTGTTCTTGATGATACTTTTTCCATTTGTTGATGTGATACTTGATAACATTACACAGGGTTGTGGGAACCTAGTGTAGTAGACCATAGGAAGAATGGACGTAAGGGCTTCTCCTAAGTGTCTTTAATTTACGATGCCAGACCACATGGGGAATTGACGTTGATTGATTCCTCATAGAGTCTGTAGTTCCTCGATGCTGGACACAAGGGGAATGATACCTTGGGTGCTTCCTTAGAGTTCCTTTAGTACGATACGGGACTATAGGGGGAATCGACATTGACTGCTTCCCCATAGAGTCTATACTTTAGCTGAACAAGAGGGGTGAGCCTGTATGTGCCTCCCAGAGGGTTGTTAGTACTTGTAGGTTGGACCATAAGGGTTTGGCTATGAGAACTACCTAGAGGGATACCTGTTGTTCTACTTTTTTGTGTGGCTACTTACTTGTTTGTAATTTATATTCTAGAAACTGTGGATTATTGTTACTATGTGATTCCCTGTTTACTACTTCCTTTTTTTTTTACCTGCCATAAATTCACTGAAAATTTTGAAAAGATCTTAGAGTGGTTGCCTTCAAGGATTTTGGTCTCACACCCTATTTGGGCCATGATTTTGTGCACAAACTAATTATATTTTTGCAGAAATTAACAAGAGAATGTGCCCTTCTACTTCAGGTACCTGACTTGCTCTGGTGCTGGAGAGCATGGGACCAAGATATGGCTTGCGATGCTGAGGAGTTTACCTATTTCCTTTGGCACTTTGGTTTAGTACTGGTTGTATTCAGCATTGTGAATTGATTGGTTGTTTTACTAGACATATGTATCATGCATCATTTATATATGTTCTCCACTTGTTTACACTAATAGTCTTCCGCTGTTTACTCTGGTATGGATGTTTAAAACTTCTGCTATTGTTTTTTTATCTTTCTTTGTGTACTCTGTCATGGATGGCATAGTTTCCCCACTATCACACCCAAGGACCTCGCTGCTAGTTGGCAGCCTCTGGAATTTGGGGAAATGTTCTTAAGTCCATGTGACCAACCCGGTATGGGGCGCCTCTGGGTGGCTTCTCGAACCAGGACGTTACATATTTCTATTTTCGGGGTGTTACCTCTGTAGTACTTCTATCTTCATGGGGTTACCTATCTGGTACTTCTACCTTCATGGTGTTGTCTTCGTGGTGTTACCTATGAGGTACTTCTATATTTTTGGTGTTACTTGTGTGGTACTTCTACCTTCATGGTGTTGTCTTTTGTGGTGTTACCAATTTGGTACTTATACCTTCGTGGTGTTGCCTGTGTGGTACTTCTATCTCCGTGGTGTTACATATGTGGTACTTCTATCATCTTGGTGTTACCTGTGTGGTACTTCTACCATCATGGTGTTGTCTTTATGGTTTTTCCGGATTGGTACTTCAATCTTTATGGTGTTACCCGTGTGGTACTTTTGTCTTCTTGTTGTTACCTATCTACTACATCTATCTTCGTGGGGTTACATGTGTGGTACTTCTAACTTCGTGGTGTTGTATTCATGGTGTTACCTATGTGGTACTTATACCATCGTTATTTCACCTTTTTGGTCTTATTCCCTCATCTATGAGATGATTATGTCTGGATAACATAGTTATATGTATGGGAATATACCTAAGTAGAGTGGGTATTTATTTCATCAGGCTTTGAGATTGAGGTCTTTCTTTGAGGTATTTCTTTTGTGGATCTATGGGAGACCAACATCGGTCTCAGTCTCTCTAATGAGTATTGTTATAACCACCCCTGCATGGGATTTGTATACACCTTGTTGTGTCTTGTGCGGATGATGAGCATTGTGGCTGAGACTTGAGGGAGCTAGGATCAGGTGGTACTCATAGGGGACTAGTTTACATGGAGTGCTGTGGAGACGAACTGTACGTACCCTTTAGGTAGGAACCTTGGTGGATGACCCATGATCTATTTTGTACATTTCAGTTTTAATTTTACTTGTTAGTTGTACTTGTACTTTTTCAGTTGGGCTTCTATTATGTCCCCTCTACTTTAAGAACTCTTTTAACTACATGAGATTACTTCGTGGTTTCTTCCTGTTATGCTTTTGGACTGAGTGTATGTACAGGTTAAAAGGAAATTCCTTCCCATTTTAGGCATTAGCCTTTCCAGTGCTAGTCTCCAGCCCCTGGTCTATGAAAGGCGGGCTTAGGGTAGTCATGGAACATGCCCTGGGGGATGGTTCGTGACAATGGTGACCCGAGCCGAGTCTCCAAAAGACCACAAGCATCACTCCCTGTATGCGAGAGGTTTCTGACTACCATCATGGCTCTTAATAAGTCACATGGGGAGACTATAACCTCTATACCAGAGTAAGCCACAACAGAAAATAATTAAATAGTGTAAATATTATTCAATAAACAATGAACAAGAAAAATTTAGAATCTCCCAGAACTAGATACAAACCACAACCAACAATAAATATGTCACCTCCATCTATACAGTGCGAATTTGAACAAACCCCAAAATAATAAAAAACAAACAAATCCACAAATTGGTTCTGGATCCAAGTAAGAAACCTCATCCATGCCCATCCCAATCCCTACTCAACTATCAAGAATTAGGAATTTTCCCTTGTCCAATCCTATAAGCACAGAATTTATTCGGACACCCAATGATGTCAATGTATGGTTTGAGTACAAATCAGTTTCTCACTACCAACGGTGTCTATAAAATATTCTTTCTAAATAGATAATGCATGAATATACTTAATATAAAACAACTAAACAAAAGAAAACTCAGGTGGCATTAGTTATCCAGCTTTACATTTTCCATTTCTAACATTAGTTACATTTAAATTATTCACATCATCTTCATTTTTAAATCCATTATCATCATATGTTCCATTGGGTAAGAAATTACATCATTTACAAAAGGGTTTATGGAAATCAAACATTAAGAAAAAGATAATATATAAATTTTCTATCTCAATAGGTATAAAAAAAATCACAACTATGCATTATCCTCTCCTGGAAGCCTCAGTATAGGTTGAATGAAACTATTAGGGGAATATATCTATGTCCCCTTCCCAAACCAGTGAATTATGAGGTGGAGTTTAGAGCATCACTCTAACTCAACCCATGGGGGTAGAACCTCGTTAAATACCCCACACTACCAATCTATGTGAACATCATTATACATATCTCATCACAACACATACCATATCACAGACCATAAAAAAATAATGCACATAACTATAAAAATATATAACAATCAGCATCAGAATCCATATTATGTCATAACATGTTAACACATTACCATTTTACTATACATATCCCATTTTCCCAATACTCATTCTCATGTCCCATCCCATTATTCATATTCATTAATTCACAAAAAATTACCAATTTCACATGTTCAACATTTCATATACACTAAATCTCTTAAGGATTTCAACAAAATTCATAAGTCAATTAACACTATCTCAATTAACCCATTTCAATGAAATTTCAAATGACCCCTTAAGCCATTATCAAATCTAGATATAACTATAAATATTCCACTTCAAAATCAAAAAAATATATTCACATGTTCAATAAGGGATCTACATTATCATGCAACAATTCTAAAATTGACTTTACTAATCTCTAGACTTGGGAATGTCGATGCACCCCATGAGTGGCCCTAAATGATTCAAACCATCCTCAACAATTCCCATGGGGATCATCAGTTGTTCAAATCAGTATTTAGATGCTCATTTCAGAAAATCTAACCAAACAAATGTAAATCACAACCAGTGGTTCCCCAGAACGCATCCAAACATGCACAAATCAACACTACGTCTATGGGATATAATTTGTAGACCACCTACCTTTAATACATTGATGAAATCACTCATAATCATAGAATTAGATTTGTATTCAAGTTCCCATTGAATTATAAACCAATATTACACTAAAAACCGAGGGTCTAAGGGATTCTGATGAAGATGATAGGTAACACAAACCGTAATCCATAAAAGAGAACAAAAAGGGGGAATGGACTTACCTGGAGCTTCGATCTGTAACCAAAGACACATCAAACTACCTATAATTGAGTGATATCGATCCTTGATAATTATTAAAGGTCTGGTATCATCAATATGGTTATAGGTAGAAGAAATTTATATAAAAATAATGTGGAACATAAAAATACTATGATGGAAAAACTGTTAATTTCTCCAACTTTTAAAGGGGTGCACAGTTTTTCTGCATGGTTTGTCAAACCATGCGCAAATCATATGAAAACCACTATCTAAGTGTATTTGGGTCTCATGATTACCTAGGGATAACAACCCTATATTACAAATGATGCAACAATCATGCAATACTCCACTATCCAAGGTTGTAATGCTTTCCTAGTAATGTTGCACAATTTACTTAAACATGAATCAATCATACATCTTTCATAGTTTGGACCAGTTTTCCTTCCATTTTTGTCTAAAACCCCCATAACACCTTTAAGGCCCCTCATAATCTTAGATTGAATTTCATTATGAAAAAAAAAGATATTGAAAAAAAATTAAATCAGGACATACCTCTAGAAAGACTGGCATATTACAACCCCCCCACCTTATAATGACTTTTCCTCGAGCCACATTCCCAAGCATCATAGAGCTAATTTTCATTCCATTATTATGATGATCTCTAAAATCTCAAATGGCCCCACATAACTAGGTTCCAACATAAATGTCCTTTGAATTGGATGGTGAACCAACCTTGGAAACTTCTGAAGAAACTCACTATCACCCACTATAAAATCGAGAGGTCAACGATGTTGATATTCATAAATCTTCTGCCCACTTTGAGTAGTTTTCATGCATATTTTAACCAACTAAACCTTTTTTGATGTCTCCTGAATGATTCATGGTCCCAATAGCTCAAACTCTCTAGCTTATATCCAATACAATGAAAATCTACATGGCCTCCCATATAGTTCCTTAAATAGAGCCATATGGATCATAGCTTGAAAACTATTGTTGTAAGAAAAATCAACAAGTGAAAGATATTTTACCCATGATAAAAAAATATAGGAAACATACCCTCAAAAAGTCCACTAATACATGAATTGTACTCTTTGACTGTTTGTCTTTTTTCACCTGAAAATTTATATTAAAAAAAACCTGGGAACCTAGCATCTTCTCTAATCTATTCCAGAAGCATGACACGAATCATGGATCCTAATATGAAACTATAGTCCACTGTACTCCATTAAAATAAAATATATCTAGAACATATAACTCACCAAACATATAAATAGTAAATATCTTCTGAATTTGTCAGAAACAAGCCACCTTATCCAACTGATCAGAAACTAACCAAATTGCATCATTTTTTCGAGGCGTTCTCTGAAGACCCACCATGATGTACATAGTTACATTATCCCACTTCCATGTCATAATGTGAAATGGCTATAAAACACCACTTGCGCTTTAATGTGAGACATTCACTTATTGACAGGTAAGGAATCATGCTACAAAATCCATAACCACTTTCTTCACTTTCATCCAATAATTCTACCTATGAATATCACGATACATATTAGTTAAACCTGGGTGGACAACACGCCATGATTCCCGAGACACAAACATCAACTCCTATCATTAACTCATAGGATCCAAAACATGGACATTAATGTACAAGATCATGACATCCCCAATAGAACACCCAGAAGATGAATCCTCACCTTTCACACATTCCCTCTTAGTCGAACACTCTGGATCCTCATGATTACTATCTGAACCACTCCATAAGTGTAGACTCAAGTTCTATGGACACAAGGTTCATCTTCCCTTTCCCATCCAATACCTATAGATTCAAATTATCAAACAATGTCATCATTTTCCACTCAGAGCTGGAATCCTGAATCCTCTGACATTGATTTTTTCAACTCAAGGCAACTAAAACACTATTCTCATTTCCTGGAATTCAAGCAAAATAAAATTCAAAAGACTTCATGTATTAAACCCATATGTAATGCTGAAGATTAAAATCACATTCAGAGAAGATTCACAAATGACTTTTATGGTAAGTATATTTTGTGAATCAATCTCCCAACATGAAGTGCCTCCAATAATTCAAAAAAATACATCATCACGACCAACTCAATATCATTAGTGGGGTAGTTTAATTCATGAGGAATCAACTGCCTGACCCATATACCAAAACATGATCATCATGCATCAACACCACCAAAATTACAACACCAGACACATCAAAAAATAATGTAGACCCCTTACCTGGCTCAGGTTAGAATAGGATTGGTTCGGTACTCAACCGCTTCATCAACTATTGAAATGAACTCATGAATACCTCAGACCACTCAAATATAGTACCCTTAATGGGCCTCTTACAACACTATCAAGTCCATACTAAAAATCAGATCCAAAATATACATCTCGAGGATGAACATTTCCCACAATAAATAGTTCCCACCAACCCCAAAATAATAACCCTTATATTGTCTAATATCTTTAGCTTTCACCCCAAAAGAATATCAATTGACATAAACTCAAACACATGTTACATGGTTTGTCCAAAAACAACTAATAACTATGAAGAATTAATATAATATGTGTCACATGTATCAAATAAAGAACGGGCGAGCATGGAAGCTACAAGAATCATACCTCGAATGGTATATGGTTAAGTCTCGCTACCTATAGGTGTATGATGAATTGATTGAATATGACATGCCCCTATACTTTGGGATCCTTACTGGGTACCAAGCACTACACTTCCCCATTAGAATATACATTTTTCCCTGGACTACATTTCCCATAGCACCAACCATTATAGACCATAGACCTCTAACTGCCTTTCCGATACAGGGTATTCGATCTCCTGTCTGCACTTGAAATCTGCCTCTGACCTCCATCTGTGCCCAGATGTCAAGGGGTTCAATAGATTCACATCTATCTTAACCTGCTGCATGACCGACAATCATCCGGTGGTTAGGGACACTGACCATGCATGTGCCCCGACCAGCAACACTGGTAATAGAACACATGATCTCCCACATAAGGTTTGTCCATGTCTTCTAAATACTTTTCAAACATTATCTCTAGTGGAAACTCTTAAAATGATTCCTTCTACCCTATAAAGCAACGTCACTCGTCCTCCCAGCTAGAACCACACATCCACAACATAAAGCCCCCATCATTTTTCTGTCTGATATAAGGTCGTGGTCCACTAATTTCTTTAACAACTTCAAATAGAATATATTCACATGGGACCAAATCTCATGTCCCAACCCATGCTAGAAATGTTTCCTTATAGATACCTTGTCTTTTACCGACATTGGAATGAAGATTTTAAGGTCTGTGAATTAGCTAGCATAATCCACCACTAACACAGACCCTTGGGTCAATCTCATAGAATTTGCATCCTTTTCATGCCTTAAGGTCTTGGGGTAGATTTTTTCTAGAAAATTTTCCTGAAAATGTTTATGTATCATTCCTTCAGTCTGCTCTTTCTAAATAATGACGTCTCACCAATGCTTTTTCTGCCCTCACAAGATATTGGATGCTAACTTGAATCACTTATTGGTAGGAGTCTAAAAATTATTTTGAATTCTATAGATAGTCTCTATTTAGAACTAAGATTCCTCTATCCCACCCTCTCAGGTAATGTTTAAAGGGTATTGTAGTTAAAAATCTATAGTCTTCTCGATCATACTCGTTACAACATGTTCTGGGTCTCTTTCCAATGTCTTCATAAAATGAGTAAATTTCTCATGGAACATCTCTCTCTATTTCCCTAATTCACAATCTCATCTTGCTTCACTACTAGGGGATCATTCTCTGCAACAACCTCTTGTCTCCCTTCCAACAAACATCTTCATGGTGACATTTCTCTACAATTTGAAACATGAGATTTATAACAAATAGCATAAATAATCAATAATTAGTATAAAAGAAGGTTGTCTAAAGGTCATAAACAACCTATTAAATATGTTATCCAAAAGGCCATCATCACATCCCAAACACTACCCTAGACCATCACTATTGAGGGTCATTTCTAACATGGTTTAACAAACTTAAGTGGTTACAAGTCTTAAATTGGACATCATTTCAAAACTATTTTCCTACATACAATTCAATTCTTTTCACCTTCGCACATTTCCTATTTGGAAGCATTTCATGAAAGTCATTTTTATTCACTCAAAAATATAAATTAATAACATTTATTTAACCATTAATAAACATTTTACTTCCCTTTTTCCCATTAGCATCATTTTCTTATACACCATCTTCTTCAAGTTGTTTAAGAAGGTCAAAAGCATTATACTCTTTATGTTCCACACACCCATCCTATGTGTGTACATATCATGATTAATGTCACTTACATACTTATGTGTCTATAATGATCCATGAAATCACAATATTGTGTCATTCCAGTCAGGAGTTAAATATCATAAAACAATTACCTAAAACAATAAGTGAATCACTCAATAGAAAAATATCATCAAATGTTACAAAACTCAATAAGAACAACAACCCCAACTCTATAATATGAACATGATTATACATAACCAATCACAACACTACCAAGTCATATATTCATATGCCTAGACATATCTAATCACAATATATAATATATTACAAACTATACACAACAAGTGAACATAACAATCACAGTCCATAATAATCAACATGGGAATTAATATTCTACCATAACCTATAAAAAATAATCATTTTACCATATATATTCCATTTATCAGAATTTTCATTCTCATTTCTCTACCCATTAATAAAATTCATCAACTCACAATCTATTACAAATTCCACGTGTTCAACATTTCATATACCCTAAGCCTCTTAGGAATTTCAACATAATTCATAATCCATTTGACACAATCTCAATAAACTCAATTAACCAATTGTCTTGTCATGTCAAAGGAACCCTTAATACATCATAAAATATAGTAAAAAATAGTAATGTTGTATTTTCAACACAACTAAACATATACACCTATTGAACATCAGCTCTATGTTATCATGACTTAATATCATACTTGACTTTACCAATTTCTAGGTTTGGGAATGTTGGTGCACCCCATGGGTGGCCCTAAATGGGTATAATCCTTATCAATGAATCCAAAGAAGATTGTGATGGGTTCAAATCAAAATTTAGATGATCATTATAAAAAATATCACTAAAGGCATTCAATGCCCAACAAGAGCTACCACTGAATGCAACCAAACATGAAAAAATCAACACTATGATAGTAGGATATAACTTGTAGAATGCCTACCTATAATCCACTGAAGAACACACTTTTAATTGTATACTTAGATCTATATTCAATAACCCCTTGAATCCCCCACCTATATTTTAGAAAAAAAAGAGGTTTCTAGGGCTTTGGAAGAAGATGAGAGGATCCACAACCCTTAATCTGAAATAGAGAAGCAAGATTGAGATTAGATTTAACTGGATCTTCGATACACAATAAATGATGCCATGAAAGGCCTAAATTTTAGGGAGACTAAACATTGGTAGAAAATGAGGTTTTTGGTTCTTCACTGTGGATGAATGTAGGAGAAAGGGGATAAAAATAGAATGGAACATAAAAATCCTAAGACCAAAAAATTGTAAATTTTCTAACATTGAAAGGGCTGCACAGTTTGTCAAACCATGTGAAATCCACAACACAATGGTGGTCGGGTTCCATGGTTACCTAATGAGACTATTAGGTTTTGAAAATCCATGTGCCAACAACTGTGTGATATGCCACTATCCAATGTTGCATGGTTTAACAAGGAAGGTCACACGAATTACTTAATTGTGGGCCAATTGTGCCCCAACTATACGCCTTGCAGAGGCTGGACTAGTTTTCCTTTCTTTTGTGTACTGAATCGTCGAATCACTATTGAGGGCCCTCATATGCCTGAGAAGCATTTCATTAAACCATAAAAAGTGATTAACCCCAAACTTTTAGACAAGGAAATACCCCCATGAGGTATGGGATCTTACATTATGACATAATCCATACCGAGGATCGAGTAGAAACTACCCCATGCCCACATCCATAGGTCATGAGAAGGAGACCCACACCGAATGAAAAACTATATTGTGGAGGAAATTTTCCATTTACCTATAAAAAAACACATTTCCAACACAATGAAAAAGTGAATAGGGAACGAAAGAAATATGAAACACTGCTATAATATTAAACCAAGCATGGATGAACCTCGATAAATTTCATATTATTATTGTGTGTATAAAAAATTAAAGTTAAAAATACTTGTCAAACCACCAATAGGTCTGAACATGAAAAAACTAGAAATATAAACAACTGACGATAGCCCCACTCTAGAATCCCATGCTACGATCACCATACGTGGTTTAAGCCTGCAGTATCCTTAAGGCCTTCTTAAATCACAGTCAAACTGTCCGTCATCTACAAAAAAACTTTGTGGGAAAACCCCAAGTAGGGGTGAGTATATATTTACCTAGTATAATTCCCAAAAATGGGTGAAGTAGGAGAAGTAACAAATACAGTAGAATGAGGGAAGAAAACATATGCATGATATAGTAAAATAGTACATCTCAACCCATGAAAGAGTGGTAGTAAGATCATCCAAAAACAAGAGGCTAAACATGGTGAGTAGATGAACTACTCATCAAGCCTTTTCCACCTATAGCAGGAGGGTTGGCTCATCAAATCACTAAAATTTGGACATGGAAGGAACATGTAATGCCTCACACTTCTTTACCTTTTCAAGAAGAAAAGCATACAAATACAAAGGGTGGATACAGAAGAATGTGTGTGTGTGTGTGTAAATATATATATGCTAAGTCAAAAAAGCCCAAATGGGAGAGTAAAAGGACCTTTATCTTAAAGATCCACGCAAGAAGATGATTATCCAATAGTTCCAAAAGAATTTCTATCTATGATTCCTAGAATCTCGTGCATTTTCTCTGAACACCCAAGTCCAAGGGAATCGCTCACCCCACATAGATACTATCAGCATTTAGTGCTTCTCAACTACAGTAGAGGGCTAACCACTATTTTCAAGTGATCTATGATGAAGATCGGGTTCTCACAATGATTGGAAGGGGCTTATTCTTTCTTCGTGCTTCAATTCACCTTGATCCATAGATTCATTATCATATGGTGTGATTTGGAAGTAGATTTGTGAGGTAATTGGGGGTGTAAACAAGAATAATGGGCCAGCCATGGAAAATCCTCCATAGTAATATATTTATGACATATAATTTAGGTTTAAAATAAATAATTAATTAACTTTATAATTAATTAACATACATAAATGCATAGCCCATGAGAGAGGGGTTTGAACGTCTCGTGCCGACTCATTTTATTTCCTCATCAGGGAAAACCCCATGTTCAAAACAAAACTACGATCTCATATTTATGATCTGATCAACTTTTTAAGTGTTATATTATTTTCAATGAAGTTTTGTGTGCTTGAAATATAAAAAATATTTAATATTTTTTATAAAATAAATTTTGGGCACATCAGGATTTGGAGTCGCAATCCATCTTAGTGTCTACCACTCCCAGGAACTCTCCAGCATGTTTCTGTGCTGTCACAACTTGTGAAGAAAATGGATGGTCCATCCACATAGGTTCCTCTACTACTAATCCTTGATTTCTAATAGGTGTTCTACAATGGTGGTTTCTGATGTTTCCAGGTGCAGAGGAAGTGATGTTGGGCCAGCACCCAACATTAATTATTACCATGATTAATAATTACATCGGGATCTGTATGAATATGAACTCCAATATCCATGGAATATAATCTATTATTTATATAAATAAGTATGAGGCCTAAAACCATTAGAGAGGATCTTTCTCGTCATGTTAATAATAAGTTTAATTAATTATATAATGAAAAAAATACATAGATCTTCGACAATTTATTAATTGATGATGTTGATCATCCAGAATGACCCTTCAAGATTATCTCAGTGTTCTTGTGATAATCCAAACTTGAATCCCTCTCAAGGTGATCCAAACCTGCTCTGATGGCCTTTGATCAAAACCACTCGAAATCTAGTGGCCAGTGAAGGGAAGCGAGTGTCTTTTTTCAGTTGTTCATTATCACCTATTCTTTGTCCTCGATGAATGTATCTCATTCATGAGAGGAGTGGGAAGAGGATTCAGTAGAGAAATATTTTATCTCAACAATTCTTAATTCACCCAACATGCATTTCACTACATGGGAAAATAGACGTACTGGTCTATTTATAGAAATGGTTCATTGGTTACAATTTTTAATTGTGTAACAGAAATTAAATGCATTCATAACATTAGAGAAAACCAATTATTTTAATAATAATCCTACATCATTATTTTTGGTTCACCAACATGCGTAACATAAAATTATAAATAAACGTCCACGTCACAAAATTATAGCCGCATTAGTACTATTTAAACTTTTACCAACTAGTTCAATAATTATTTATGATCTTGCAAATAAAATATTTTACTACGATATCGGCCAATGTATTCTTGAACTCCACTTACATTTAATGAACACCAAAATAATTAAAAAAAATTATTTACTTTTTTAAATATTTTATTTACAAAATCGTAAATATATTTTAATCAAGTGTTCAATAAAATTAATAAATATATTTTACCCAAAACCCAGAGAATAATTATTTATTTATTTTATGAAATCATTTTAACATTATTAAAATTATTCTTTTTTCTTTAAAATAATATTTATTCCATTAATTAAATTAAAATTGAATTTAACCGAGACCACCACAAAAACAGAGTGTGTGACCCTCAAGAATTCTTTCTCATTGGAATTAGGCGGGCTTTCCTAAAGTTCAATAGAAATTTCTAGCATGGAGTTAAGAAACCAAAGAAAAATAACTTAATGTTACAAAAACAAAATCCACATACAAATGATCACTGTGTAATATAATCCCTTTGTCTCAATATCTCATCAAGATGGGGTCATGATAATGTCATCAACCTTTATGCTTGATATGTCATTCTCTGACAACATGAAATAAACACGTCGTTATACCAAGGTCTAGGAATTTCATGCTAAGGTTCTATTTCAATAAAAGGTTCAAAATATAATCTTCCATAAATTTAATGGACAAATTATTCCTCGACTTAACCATTAATAACATGCCATTCATGACGCACCAAATATACCCTACTTCTTGCCAACTGTCTGCGGGATTGTTTTCATAAAAAAATCATAGTGTTCATGTCATGAAATGTATTAATGATAATATTAAAGTCTAAGGATAAATAAAAATTCTCACATATAGGAATAAACAATGATGTCAAAACATGCCAAATTCCGACTAGTGAGTTTGTAATCATAATCTCTAGCCTTGGAGATTACCAAGTATGGACTTAATGAGAAGAAGTATCATCTAATTATGAATATTATTACCTGAAGATATGTATAATATGTGTCCTATTACAGTATGTCATCCAACCACAGAAATGTATTTAATATTATTTTCAAAAAAATTCAAGTTTCTCATCAGAATGCAGAACTGTTATGACCTTGTCAATGTGATAAATAATCTATCACATTATTGCACTATAGTCTTGTAGAAAAATGAAAATTTTTAATAGGATGGTTAATCATTAAAAATATTAAATATTAATGTAATCAAGGTACAAATAGTTTGTTCTAGGTAACCAACTCTTATAAAGTCCAACTTTTACTAGAGCTAACTGCCTACAAATTTCAGTCCGATAGACCCCACATGATGATCATGTTTTTAGAATGTCAAGGAATTATTCAAGGTTTCCACCATGTTGTTTTACATAGAAGTAAATATCATGGAAACTTATACTCTCTAATAAAAATCCCTCAAGACATGATACTTTTGATTTATGTGCTTCTTCCACTGATGATACCTTGTCTTTTTTTCAAGATCTACCGCTGCAGTATTATCATATTATAGTGTGATGGGTTCATTATTTCTAGGTATCACATCTAGATCCTAGATGAAGCTTTGAATCCAAACAACTTCTTCAGTTTCCTAAAAAAATTCAATATACTCAGACTATGTTGTAGAATCTACAACCAAACTCTGTATTGAGCTCTTCCAGCTCACTAAACCTCTATTCAAAGTGAATATCTATCATGTATGCAACATCATGTCATCTTGATTAGTCAGGAAACTAGCACATGCAAATTCATAGATAACCAGTTCTTCAAGTCCTCCATAAACTAGGAACATATCCTTAGTATGACTCGGATACCTTCAGATTTTCTTGACTACAATCCAATGGTGGTCACCAAGGCCAGCTTGATATCTTTTTACCACACTCATTGTGTAAGTGACATCAATCAGAGTACATATCATGGCATGCATGACTGATCCAATCAATGATGTGTATGGATTCCTTGGCATTACCGTTCTTTCCTCATGTGTCTGAGGGCACATATTCTTGGAAAGATAAATTCCATGTGACACTAGAAACAATCCACTTTTGGATAGTTTCATACAAAATATCTTTAGAATCTTTAGAATCTTTAGAATCTTATGAATATATGTACGTTGTCTTAGGCCAAGAAATCTCTTGGGTCTATCATGTTGGATCTTGATCCCAAGAATATATGCTACCTCACCCATGAATTTTATGGAGAATCATTGATTCAACCATGCCTTAACAGACTGTAAGATTGTTATCTCACTTCCAATAAGCAATATGTCATCAAAATATACTATTAAAAAAACAATTGCAATCCCACTAAACCATTTGTAGACACAAGGCTCACATTCATTCTAAAACAAGCTAAATTTCCTTATGGATTCATCAAAATGAATTTTCGATGAACTAGATGATTTCTTTAATCCATAAATGAATTTCTACAACTTGCATAACATATTTTCATCCATTGGAGTCTTAAACCCTTCAGGTTGTGTGATGTATAGATCATCTTAATGGTTCTCACTAAGAAAGGATGTTTTGACATCCAATTTTCTAATCTCATAGTCCTGGTAAGTGACAGTGGAAAATAAAATTTTTCAAGATATTAGCATTGCAACTGGTGAAAAGGTTTCGTTGTAGTCATTACCTTGATGTTTCTTGTACCTTTTTGTAACCAGTCGTCACTTATATATGCTTAGTTATCCTCACATGTCTAGTTTCTTCTTGAATACCAATTGGTAATGAACAAGAATTATATCAAGTAGATGATCTAACAAAATCTATTCTTGGTTTTTGTACATGGGTTCCACATCAGAATTCATGGATTCATTCCACATGGAAACGTTTGTGACACATACTACTTTATTATAGGTTAGAGGATCATTATTATCAATAAATAATGAGTCACCATCCATCGTAACCAGAAAACTATACCATTCCCATTATTTAACCTCTATTGTACTCATATATCGTTCTTATGTACCAGGAATAGTGTGTTCTTCCTTGATGATTTTTGGAATATTTTATTGTACCAACAATTTTGTAACTTCATCCTCAACATCATTGATGTATATCTTTCTCCCACTATCTCTTTTTGATATGTTCTCCCTCTCATGGAATATGGAAAGTCTTTCCACTATAATATATTTGTCGAAGGGGTTGTATATGTAATATCCCTTTGTTTCGTTTGGGTATCTTATAAAGGTACACTTCCTCATGGTTCATGTATGTTAGTTGATGAGGCCTTAACAAATGCATCACTTCCCCAAACATGTAAATTCGATAACATGATTTTTTTTTTCAACTCCAAAACTCATATGGAATACCATTTTCCGATCATGTTGGTAATTGGTTTAGTATGTGTTTAACTGTCTGTAATTAATTTCCCCAAAAGGATAATGGAAGACTCAAATGACTCATCATTGATCTCACAATGTAAAAAAAGTTGTGGTTCCTCATTTTTCTCACACCATTCCACATGGGCGTGTAAGTATAAGTGAGTTGGGAAAGTATCCCAAATCCCATATATAATCAATGAAGTCTTGATAAATATATTATACACCTAGTTCTGTGTGGAGTTTCTTACTCTAATTACAAAGCTGGTTCTCAACTTCATTCATGTATTATTTGAAATTATCAAAATAATTTGACTTATAACTCATTAAGTAAATATATCCATATCTACTAAAATCATCAGTAAAAGTTATGAAGTATGAGTACCCTCACCATTATTCAATTGGAAATGGTCCACACTCATTGATATGAACAAATTTAAGAATCTCTTAAGCCCTTTTACCTTTCCCACTAAACAGGGATTTGGTCATTTTTCCTTGTAAACTTGCATGACATACACCAAGTGATTTTAGTTTGAACAAATTGAAAAATCCATTTGATGTAAATTTTTCAAGCATTTCTTGTGTACATGAACTAGCCGGTGATGCCAATATTGGGTGTGGTATGAGTCATATGAAGTATCTTTATTATTAATTTCCATTACATGGTTTTTGTAATTTAATTTGTAAAACCCATTGTATAAATATGCCCTACAATAATAGATGCTAACTTTGTAAAAGAAGAAACATTCATTTACAAACCTGAAAAAAAATCCATCTATATCTAATTTGGATTCATAAATAATTTTCTAGTAATAGAAGCCACATAATAACAACCCTTTAACACCAAGATCATCCCAATTGCAAATGTGAGGTGGTAGTCCCCGATAGTTACAACAGTATGTCTGGCCCCGTTGGCTACTCATAGATATACCTCCACTCGGTTAATCATCTAAAATAAATATGGTTAATATTTTTGACAAAAAAATTTAGAACCAAAATCCATATTTAATATCGAATTTTTAGAAATAGATAGGTTTATTTGGATAGAAAAATGCATCTAAAGCTTCCCCTTACTTCTTAGGTTGGGTGCGGTTTTTCATCCTGTGGCCTTTCATACCACATGTGAAACAAACAGCCTCCAATTCCCATGCATCCCCTTTGATGAACTTTTTCTTGGAAGTCTGTGAAGAAGATTTGGGCATCATGATCTTCTCCTTCACTTTAATATTATTTACCATAAGGAAGGAAGGCTTGTCGTGATACCTATCATTATCCACCTTCTGAATGAGGATACGAATATTTAATAGAGTTTTCTCAATGTTTATTCATATTGAAATTGACAACATTGAAAAATAATCTTTGAGGGAGTGATTTTAGAATGAGATAAGTACATAGTTTTTTGGGGAGTTTTTACCCTCGAACCTTCAGGCACTCAATGTAGGCAATGAGCTTGACTAAATGAGGCCCAGCTATGGAACCCTCTCCATGCTTACTCTGAAATTGTGCCTTAGAGATCTCAAACCTTTCCTGCCTTTATCTCTCCTATTAAAGACCATGGAGGTCATTTAGCATGATATAATCATCTATTTTCTCATTAGACCTCATGATATCACAATACATTGATGACAGAATCAAGCATTGAACGTCGACCATGCCATTCATATAATTATCAGGGATAAGGAAATCCCCCTCACTCACCTCTTTGGAAAGTGGATCGAGTAAATATGACTCCAACATGTAATACTTTTTGAGGGCGTAGGATAACCGGAAGGCATTTAAACCATTCATGGATGTTACTTCTGGTGACGATGTAATTTTTATATTGAATTGATCGTAGTGATAGTGTAGTTTACGTGCTTATAATTTATATTCTACAAATAAAGAGAAAAACATTAGTACTTTCTTCATTACATTTTATGAGAAATAATAACATAATTTTATTAAGTCTCTGCCTATTTTATAACGTCCCAATGGACCTCACCATTGAACTCAAAATGTCCATTTTCCATGAAATTATACTGAAAAGGATCCATATTCCCCATCCACATAACCCTAATAATGGTTGTTTAATCTATTTGGAGTTATTTAGGTAGGAATGTCTTTCCCAACTGCGGGATTTCAGTCATTGATTTTTTGAGTGGACTCCCCAATCACGAAGTCCTGACATCAAATTTCATCAACTCCTCCCTCGAATATTACAACATGTCTAGAAAGGTATACTACACATGATTTAATATGGATAATTCATCACAAAACCTTCCATATGGGATTCCTGTATAAAATTTTTTTTTGAAAAAAGGGTTGTTCATACACATTATTTTATTGTGTTTTCTTCCTTAATCTACTAATAGATTGCTTGTTCTGACATAATATTTTATTTTTGGTATTTTTATCTCTTATACATGAATTTCTTATTATCTTTATCACATGCATGTTAATATTAAATGTAACTTACATAAATGATTACCCTGGTCTTGATAAATATTACACGTATGGTTGGATTATTTTACTTCCATCTTGTCTGATGGTTTAATTATTTAATTATGTGATCGCAACAACACATCCATAATGATTCACCATGAAAATAAAAGATATAAAATAATGTAAAGGGAGTGGTCATGAGATTTTATTGTGGATTATTTATCTATAGGTTCATAAACAAACACTAAACTTGGGGAGAAACATCCTGAACCTATTGGGTTCAATTTTAGAGCTTTCCACTTGTCCACCTTTTTATCTCATGGGATTGGTTTTATCTTAGATAATTCTTAAACCGCCTCCACTATCTTGGGAGTTCCATCTAATTCATATGTTATTAAGATCACACAGAGGTGAGGGTAAAAACAAGGGTTAACATAAGTGAAACCATGGGCACACATTCTCATCATATTAATAAGAATAGATGGCTTTCAATCCAATATTTAATTTAATAAATAAATTAATAGGAAACCAATCATATACAAAGGTATTCTTCTAGATCATGATCACCAATATACATGCAACAAGTTATGTATTTACTAAAACTAATATTCAAATCATTAATAATTCTTATTAAGATAAATTATTCTTAAATTGATAAATTATTTTATTTAATTAATCAATCCTTTTATATTAATCCATTTCTAAATTTCCGTGAGATTCTAATCATTGAACATAAATGAACCTCGGAGGAATCCTAGTGAATACACGTTCGAATCTACACAACATGTATTATATTCACATATTGTCTTACCATTATGACATATGGAATACAAATGCTTCAATGCATAGAGTAAATAACATGTTGTACGATTGATACATGATGTGAAGTTTTAATATTACACAAAAATTAATGTTTTAACTTTGTGTAATATGGTAAATTACACAATGTGTAGTTCCAACTACACGACGTGTAATACCTTCATTTAATGTCCCAAAGTACATTACTAGGGACTCAGTGTGTGATGCATACGTCGGAAATTTTAGAGTACATGGAATTTACAGTAGGATACATGATGTGTTGTCTCCGCATTACATGTTTACCTGTCATCGTAGACATGTATGGGATACAAGGTTTCCCCCTGACCTAATAGGACTACACCCCATGTGTAGTGGGCCATAAATCATGTAATTTGGTAAGCGTGTGCCTATATGTCCTTTTCAACATGTGGTGTAGAATTATCTACTCAACGTGCAATAAATTAACATGACATGAGTAATTTCCTAATTACTCCTGATGTAATGAACATGACTACATGACATGTAGTCTATATTACATAGTTTGTATGGAAGAGAACACCACATGTTTGTCTGAACACATGACATGTACTTTTTTGTCACATGGGTTGAATCATCGGTGCCTCCTGATGAGTTATCCATTTTAATTTTATTTTGAAAATAATTTGTTTAGGTGAAATATTCACAAAATGAAAAAGTAGGAGAATATATTTTGAAATTAGAACATGTGAATGATTAAACATGAATTGAAAAGTTATGTATTAAACCGTAAATAATCAATGAATTATTTAAATAATTATTAACTATGATGTAATTCTATGATACCACTTGAAGGTTTTTGAAAAATGGGAAGAATTGTTGGGCTGTAACCCAACATCAATTTTTACCATGACCAATGATTATTCTTGGATCAATTTGTTGATGAACACCAGTCTCCATGAAATATAATAAACGATTTAGATAAATAAGGAAGATTCTTGAAACCTTGAGTGAGTATTTTTTACATCATGTTTATAATTAATTTATATAATTTCATAAAGAAAAGAATATTTGGATCTTCGGTGGTTTGGTCATTAATGATGTTGGTCATCCAGAATAACCATTCTATATTATCTCATTATGATTGTAAAGGTCCAAACTAGAATCCCTCTGGAGTTGATCCACACATGCTCTGATGGACTCTAATCGACACCACACATTCTATAGGTGCTAGAGTGGAAAAGAGAGTGTCTTATGTCGGCCATTCTTGATCTCTTGTTCTTGAGCCATGAAGAAACTCTCTTGTTATTGAGAGGTATGGGAAAAGAAATCAAGGGAGAAATCATCTAGCTCAACAATTCTCAATTCACCGGTCATGATGTTTGGTACATGGAACAATAGACATACATGTCTATTTATCGACAAGGGGCTTCAATTTCAACAGAAAATTACATAACATTAATTAAACAAATTCATAACATTAGAAAAACTAAATACTTTTAATAATAATACTGCATCATTATTTATGGTGTGACCACTTGAAAAAATGGAAGTATAAATAAAATTACACATCCCAAATTAATAGTAGTAGTATTATTATATTAATTTTTTTCACGTAGTTAAATAATTATTTATTGTCTTGAAAATAATTAATTTACTACTGGACTAGACATGGTACGCTCAAACTTCACTTCCATTTATTGAACACAAGAACAAATAAATAAATAAATAATTCTATTAAATAAATGTTTTATTTATAAACTAGTAAATAAATATATTTTACCCAAAATCTAGTGAATAATTATTTATTTAATTTATACAATCATTTTAAATTCATAAAATTAATCCACTGTCATGAGAGTAATATTTATTCCCTAAATTAAATTGAAACAGAATTTAACTGAGGCCAATATAGACACATAGTGTGAGACCCACTAGGATTATTTCTCATAGACCTTATGTGGGCTTGCCTATAGTCCAAAAGTACAATCTGTAAACTTTTAAAGGCGCCCAAGAGATAGAACATGAAGTCACAATAATGAAATCCACAAAAGAATGCTCACTATGTAATATAATGTATTTGTCACAACAACTCATCAAGTTTTTTTCATGAGAGTGTCAATAACCTTTATGCTTGATATATCATTCCTTCAATACCTAAAATAAACTTTTTGTTACACCATGGACATGGATGTTTTTGTGACGATTCTATTTGAATCTAAGGGTTAAGTTATGAACTTCCCTAAATGGAAGGGACAAATCCTTCATCAACTTATCCATTAATAATATGTGACTAATGACACAACCAATGTACACTACATCCTACCAACTATCTGGATGATGGTTTTCATTATCAAATTAAATTGTGTGAGTCATTACATGTATTAATGATAATAATAACGTCTAAGGATCATCACACACACTCATAGATATTAATATCCGATAACAACAAAACATGTAGAATTCTTACTAGTGGGTCTATTCTCATAATAAACTATATTAGAGATTACCAAGTTAGAACTTCAAGAGAAGAAGTCTCATCTACATAAGAGTACTCACACCTAACGGTCTGTAGACTATGTGTCCTATTATAGTTTGGCATCCAACCGTAGAACTATATTTAAGAATACTGACATAACACAACAAGGTTCTCATTATAGTGGGGAACAACAATAACCTTGTTAATATCACAAATACTCAAAGACATTATTACACTATATTCATGAAGAAAAATGAATAATATATTATAATATGTTTAATATTTAAATATATTAAATAATCATTAAATAAATGTACAAACAGTTTGTTCTTGGACCACAAATCTTACAGTTACATCCTTGATGTCCAGCTCACCCCAATCAATGATGTGTGTAGGGTGATGTGCGTATCTCCTCAACTGTGACACATGGAATATATAGGATCATGGGACCCCATGAGAGGGGAAGGGAAAATCATGGTGTCCACTTTTTCTTTTAAAACCAAGGAACTTCTTCCCACGGTGGTGGGAATCCGTTAATCATGTAAGACTGATGGGAACAGAAAGAAGACAACCATAAAAAAGGAGACCACACATCAGATTTACATGGTTCACTACTAAGGGCTACATCTTTGTAGAATACGCTGAAAGGTTACTTGTCGTACCTAATTCCACTAACCTTCACTAGTTGTGGATTACAATGTCCAGGTACAATCTCTCTATCCTAGGATCACTGCCTTTACAAAATATCATGGATAGCTCACTGCATCCCTCAAGTCACTCCTGTTGACTCCCCTGGCTCACTTCCTTTGGGGATGTCACACTCATTTTATAGACATAAGGTCTCTTCAATAGATTTGCATTAATGTCTTTTACTCTGCTCATCACGAAACTCTGCTTGCATCAAAGTCCTAAATTGATGCACTTGAAAGCACTGAACCACTAATCCAGATATTCAGAATGTGAAAACAGGTTACACTAATGATTTCACGCAACACATACCCTTTTCAGGAAATATCTCAACTTTTTGTACAATATTTACTTCTCACGCGGAAAATATTTCGCACAAAAACCCCCTTTACACGCTACCTTAACTTTTATGTGCAACCTCCACTTTTATATATAGCGTCAAATTTTACATGAAACTTCATCTTTCTCACACAACATCTACTTTTATGCGCAGCCTCTATAATTTCTCACCCCTTAAAATTTTCCACCAACTCCCATTTCAGGAACACTCAACTTTTACGTGCATCGTCTACGTTTTCGCCAACCTTAAACTTTTCTGCGCAACTCCCATTTCATGAAATATTTACGCGAATCCGAACTAAGATATTCTCTATGTCTTTAACCACACCGAATGAGGGGGGGGGGGGGTCACCTCTTATTTACAGGCTTCACCAACCCCCACCAGAAAAACCCACTGTGTTTCACAAAACTTTCATTCTACGTGCAATCCTTTTTTGCGCAGGAAACATTTTTCATGCACATATCCATATTTTTCATGCACCTCATGCATTTTTCATTTTTATTGTTCTAACCCTAAAACACCTTTTGAATGAGAACAAAATCCTACTTTTAGTATTGTGCTCAAATCTAATTTTGCACATGATCTATGTTTTTCACACACCACTCTAATATCTCGTGCAACTCATGCCTTTTCAATTTTTCGGCAATCTGATCCCGAAACATGTATTTCCCACAAGTTTCATACACACCTACCCTTTTCCGGAAATTTCCTTTTCCAAACAGACATTTTTCCATTTCAAAATTTTCTGGTCCAAAAAATTGGAAAACACTGGGAAATGAAACCACCTTCAACATTGTAGTCTTCTTGAACTCTATGTACACTTTACTAGGAAACATTCTGAAATTTCAATATGGATTGAAAACAAACACAAACCATAATCCAATTCATTCATAGAATGGCCATGGTTCCACCAATCTCCCCCTTTGCGATTGTTAGAAATCATCAAATAAATTCAATAGGGCACCAGCCACATAGAAATCTAAAATGCAAGAATCCACTCAGCCAACACTCTAAGTCTACGTGATCAATGCTCGGTGTATAAATAAATGGGGGAAGTGTGAATTGGGGTCTTGTGTTTTGGAATTATTATGTATGCCCAATATGTTCTATAGTTGTGTCACAGAAGCAATACATCATGCCCTAAATTTATTCCTCCCCCCCCCATTGAAAACAAATCCAAAGTGCCGTATTTGTTCATTGAACAGCTGAAAACACCCCTAGATAGTATCTCCCCCATAAACATGCATCAAATCCATAAACAGATAAAAAACAGTTACCATAACTAGGGAGAGGGGTACTTCAGAAACTCCTTAAGCATTGGGAGGTGGCTAAACACCAAGGTCCAACCGATGTTTCTCAAACGCAAACACTGACAGTTTATTGGTTAGGATATCAGCCACATGCTCATTAGTTCCGACATTATTTATTTTAATCACACATTGTTCAACATTTTCCTTGAAAAAGTGATATTTGATTTCAATATGTTCTGTAAAAGAGTGCTGAACAAGGTTCTTCATAAGATCAATTGTGCTCTTGTTAACATAGTAAATCACCATTGGTTGTTTCACCTCATCACCAATATCTGTCAGTTGTTGCTTCATCCATAGTAGTTGAGTGCATGCCTTTGTAGCGGATATATACTCAGCTTCAGTAGTACTAAGAGATGTACTTTCTTGTTTCTGGATCAAGCATCCAACACATTTATTCTCAATATTGAATGCTCCACCACTAGTGGAATTTCATTACACTATATTGCCAGCCCATCCAACATCAGAAAATTCTGATAATTCAATGTCCCTTCCTAAAGAAAAGTCTGAACAAAAATTATGAGTTCCTTGAATGTACCTCATGATTATTTTTACTGCTTCCATGTGTTACTTCTTTGGATTACTCTAAAAGCGGACCACTGGACTTATTGAAAAGACAATATCTGACCATGTCACTCTCAGGTATAGAAAGCTCCCAATGATCCACCTGTATATGGTGGGATCTAAGTTGTCCCTTCCTCATGATTTTTAAGTTTGGTTTCAACTGTAATCAGAGTTTACATTGGTTTAGAGACATTCATATTAAATTTCATCAGTAACTCTCTTTCATACTTTTCCTGAGAGATGAAAGTGTAATCATTCTTTTGTGTCACCTGTAGCCCCAAGAAATATGTGATCTCCCTAATCATTTCCATTTTGATTTTTAATTTCATTTGATTAAAAAATTCATCCAATAATTTCTGCCTGCTGTCACCAAATATAATTTCATCTACATAAACTAGAACCATGAACTGATCTTTCGAAGAATTAATCACATATAGATTATGATCAACTCCTCCTCATTTTAATTCCAGATTCTGGAGATAAGAATCCAGCCGTGAATACCTTTCTCATGGTGCTTAATTCAACCCATAAAGGGCCTTGTTTAGTTTACAAACTTTGTTTCATCGGTACCTAGAAGAAAACCCATAGGTTGTTCGATGTAGACATATTTTTCGAGAACAACATTTAAATATTATGTCATGACATCAATTTGATAATATTTATATACTATTTGGATTTCCATATCAAGAAAAATCCTGATTGTCTCCAGTCTATCCACTGGTGAAAAAGATTCTTCTACATCAACACCTTCAATCTGTGAATATCCTTTATATACCATTCTTTCTTTGTTTATGATAACACATCCATTCTCATCAAACTTGTTCTTGAAAATAAACTTTGTACCAATCACATTATAACGTTTGGTTCACTTTAATTGATGCAAATTCTGATTCTTGTAAATCTGATCTAACTATCCATTCATGGATTTTACCCATATTTCATTTTTTGCAGCTTCTTCGAATGAGGATGGTTCAACCACAGATAATAATACAGATTGTGAATTACTTCTCATTATCCTTATTTTTGAGGGTTTAGTGCAATCCCCAATGATGTTGGATTGATCAATTTATATTATTTGATTCCTCCTCTGAGGTTCCATTGAATTCTCTCAAACAATGGTTTCAACTTCAGAGTCTTCTTCTAAGTCAACATCATGATGTTACTCCGGGTTGTTTTGTACCCCATCCTCTATTTCTATATTTTCATTTATTCATTGTTCACATTCTTACTCATCTTTTATATCGTCAGCATAGGAATTATGTGAATCGTTTTGATTTTTTTCTTCAATGATCTTAACACCATTGATTTCCACAATCCTCCCCAACCGCTTATTGAAGAACTTGTAATCTTTACTGTTTATTGGATATCCAATAAATATTCCTTCATCTGCAATTTCACAAAACATCCCTAGATTTTCTTCTTTTTTTGAATGAAGAATTTTCTTCTGAAAACACGAATGTATTTGAAAGAAGGATTCCTTCCATTCCATAATTCATATGGTGTCTTCATCTCTCCCATATATATCCCCATTCTATTTTTAATGTGCACTGAATCATCAAAAACTTCTTTCCAATAATTATGAGAGATACGACTCTCAATCAGCATAGTCCTAGCCATGTTGTTGTCTTTTCTATGTAGATTCTCAACAACCCCATTTTTTTGTGGAGTTCTAACAGAAGCTACCTCATACCATATTTCATGTTTTTTCAGGTAATTATCAAACTCAATGGACGTGTATTACCCTCTATTATCATATCGGAGGTCTTTGATTGTTTGTTCAGAATCATTCTTGGCAATTTGGAGATAATTTTTCATGCAATCAAGTACCTTCCACATCCTGTGAATAACCATTACATAAGTCATTCAATAATAATCATCAATAAAAAGAACGATGTACCTCCCTCCCTGAGTTCTGGAAACCTTTATCAGGCCACAAACATTTGTTTGGATGAGATCAAAAATGTTTGATGCCTTTTTTTCTTTGGTCGATATGAATTATAGAATAGCTCCCCCCGTATGAAGGCATCACAAGTCTTTTCATGTTCACATTTTAGAATGGGTATATCCAAGACAATCTTCAACTTAGATATCTTTTCCATGTTTTTTTGGTTAATGTGCCCCAGGCTTCAATGCCATAGGTTGTTTTCTTCTTCAACAGACAAATAGCAAGAGTTCTCTTTATTGTCAACCTGAAATTACTTTCCAATATTCTCTATAATTTTATAATAGAATTCCCTGTTTTTTCTTTTCTAGAGAATCCTTTTTGATTGAAAATTACTGTGAGCCCTGAGTCACAAAGTTGACTCACAGTGAGAAGATTGTGGCATAGACCGTCCACATAAAGAATTTAAGTCTTCTTCATCTCCCCATTGGCCTGAGAAGTATTTCAACATCCTTTAATCTTCAAAGCACCAACATTACCAAACCTCACTTTTCCATTAACCTTTTTTTAATGTTGTTCAAAAGGTCAACATTTCATGTCATATGGGATGAGCATCCACTAATGAAAATCTAGGTGATTCTAATTTTTGTAACATTGAGGGCTACTTATTCAAGATTGGATTTCTCAATTTTCAACTTTTCTTTCCATGAGATATTGGATTAAGAGTTAGAAACTGATGGACTTCTTATTCTTTCTTCCACATAATCAGATTCTTTATTCCCATACTCTTCTTCGAGAGGAGAAAAACTATTTGTGAGAGCAACATCATTGGGAGGGTGAGTACTGACCCGTCTCTGAGAGTTGTATGAATAGATCCTGTTGTACCTTTGCCTGCAATACATAGCTTTATGGCCAAATTTAGAATAATTAAAATAGTATCAATAGAAAATATTTATTCTATAAGATATAGGATATGAAATCTTTCTCCTTTGTTGTCTTCTTAGATCATCCCATTCATTTAGTTCCTTGCCTCTTCGCAATATGACATGGTATGGCCCAGATAGCCACATAACATACACATCATGAGGGGAAATTCCTTCTCACTTATATTTCATCTCATGCCTTCTTCCTTGGGAAAATTGTTGGACTGCATGTCATTTCTGAAAGTTTGAGGATAATCTTCTTTTCTTCTTTTATTTTGGATTGAGGGTTTCTTATTTAGAACATCATGAAACCTTTCACCATGTACTACTTTTATCTTTTCTTTCTTTTGGCTCTCTTCCCTTCCAAAAGTTGATGTCTCAACTTCACAACCGATTCCACCCTTTCCAATACTAGTGGGTCTTTGATCACCCAATATTTTTCCAACCCCACCTGAACCACACATGGATCATACCAGTAATGATGCATATGATAATCTTCCTAAATGAATTTTCTTCTTACCCTCATTTCTGGTTGATTGACATTCAAGTTTACTCCTAAGAGTAACAACTTCTTCCTCATGAACCTATATAGTCTTGGACTTGTCATCCAGTCTATATGTAAGGTCATTCATGACCTTTTCTAGTTCTTCTATTCTAAGCTTTAGTTCCCCAACATCATCAGTGCTTTCAAGGATTAAAGACTAAACTCTCAGTAGTTCGTCTAGTAATTCAATTTCATCTTTAAGCTTATCAACATATTCTGAGGATTCTTCCACCATTTATTTCCACTTATTTCATCTCTTACATTTATTATTATGCTTGGGTAATGCATCTATAATTTGAAACATGGTATCTATATTAGGATTCATCTGATTACTTCTTCTTTAATTGATCGAGGATTTTAACTTTTCACTAGTAGATGTCATGGAAGAATGGTTTCTAGTTTTAAATTCTAGTTCTTCTTCTTCATATAATTCAATATCATCATATTCCTCTTTGCAAACAAAACTCTTCTTATGTACTTTCCTTCTAGATTTGAAGTCTCCATTTTTAGAAAAACCTTTTCTAAGGCTTCTCAATGACTAATGAATCACTCTCTTCATTATCGAGCATTCATTGGCATCAAGAGGTAATGTTCCCAACTCTTCCACAATGAAAACATTTCATAGGTAGCTTACCTTTAAATTTACCTTTTCCCTTCTTTGGAATCTTGGAAATGAGAGAAATAATTTATTTTTCCTCATTATATTCACCACTACTATCTTCTAGAAATTTTATTTTGTCCATGGATTTAAACGCCATTTCTTTGCTAACATGAGTCCTAGAATCTTTGGGTTTGACTCTCATCTCATATGCCACTAGACTGCTTAGTAAATCATCCATAGATTGTTTATATAGATCTATTTCTTCATCTCCTGACACCTTTTCATTATAAATAGAAGTAAGTCTTATCATTATTTTCTTTCCAATATTGATGTATTTTATTTCCTCTCCAGGACCTCAAATTTCTCCCACTACTTCATTGATTAGATTGAAGAATGAATCTGCATTCTCATCAGGATGCATATTTAGATTGTCAAACTGGTTTTGCGGGACCTGAAGTTCTTCCTCCTTCACTTTTCTATCTCATTCTTAAATATATTCATTTTTATCCCACATGGACTCTACTAAGGTGCAACACATCACCTTTAGATAGATCTTATCTGAAAGAGTCGTAGTGATAACATTATGAGATTTATAATTTGCATTAAGAACGTTCATGTATGAATCAATTATAGAAATTTCCATTGGATTTGTAACTTATATTCCATAAATAGTAGAAAAAAGGACTGCCATTACAAGGGATCATAAATGATATCACAATCTATTCTCCCAAATCTGAAAATTACTTCTTTTGAAGAGAGGGATTCCCCTATCATTGACTTCATTCTCCATAACGGCCAAGAGAAGATCTAACACAGCAGTATCCTTAACCACTGATACCACTTTTAGGACCCCGGGACACCCTAAGAGGGGAGGGGTGAATCAAGGTGTCAAATGTTTCTTTTAAAACCAAGGATCTTGTTCCCATGGTGGTGGGAACCCATTAAACACGTAAGAAAGATTGCAATAGAATGAAAACAACCACAATAAAAGATACCACACAACACTTTTACATGGTTAACCACTAAGGGATATGTCCAAGGAGCATACGCTGACAGGTTAATGATCATACCTAATTCTACTAAATATTACTAGTTGTGGATCACAAATTTCTGGTACAATCACTCTGTTCCAGGCACACTACCTTTACAAAAGTTCAGGGATAACTCACTACGTCCCACGGGTCACTACCATTGAATCCCCCTGGCTCACTGCCTTTGGTGAAGTCACTCTCAGTTTATAGATTTGAAGGCCTCTTCAACAGATTTGCCTGATGTCTTTGTGTATGCTCAGCACAAGACTCTGCTTCAATTGAAGTCCTAAATTGATGCACTTGAATGAACTAAACCACTGAACTGCATATTTAGAATGTACAAACAGGTTACACTGGGGATTTCTCCCAACAACTACCCTTTTCGCACAAGATCTCACTTTTTTGTGCAATGTTTACTTTTCACGTGGAAAATATTTCACACAACAACCCCCTTCATGCACAACCTTCACTTTTATGCACAACCTTCACTTTTATACGAAGCCTCAACTTTTACGTGAAACTTAGACTTTTTCATGCAACATCAACATTTATGCGTAGCTTCTACATTTTCATGCACCTTAAACATTTCTATGAAACTACATTTTCATACAACATTAAATTTTACGCACAACATCTACATATTCGCATACCTTAAACTTTTCCGTGCAACTCCCTTTCTATGCATGATTTACGTGCATTAGAACTTAGATCTTCTCTATGTCTTCAACCATACCAAATTAGGGGAGTGACCAGTTATTTATAGGCATCACCAACCCCCATGCACAAAACCATCCATGTCGCAAAAAACTCTCATTCTGTGTGCAATACTTTTCTGCATAGGAACCATTTTTCGCGCACATATCCAGATTTTTCAAGCACCTCGTTCCTTTTCCATTTTTCAGTGTTCTGATCCCGAAACACCTTTTGCACGATAAATCCAGCCTACTTTTACTATTGTGTGCATATCCAAATTAGCACGCAATCCATGTTTTTCACGCACCACTCCTATATTTCCTGCAGCTCATGCCTTTGCAATTTTTTAGTGATCTGATCCCGAAACATGTCTTGCAATCATGTTTCCAAAAAAGCTACCCTTTTTCACGCAAGTTCCTTTTCCAAACACACATTTTCCCATTTCCCGATTTTCAGGACCAAAAAAATTGGCAAACCCTGGGAAATGAATGCCCCTTAAAAACGGTTGTATGGTTGAACTGTATGAACACTTTACTGGAAAACATTATGAGTATCCAATGAGTATTGAGAACAAACACAAACCATTCTCCAATTTCTGCATACAATGGCCATGGTTCCAGCAAAAGATGTTGTGGACCCTCTCCAGCTATAGCGGTAGGAGGTGAATGGAAACCTCACCAACCCTTTTCAAGATCACGAACTATCTGTTGAACCTCAGGGATAAATTACCTCTCTATCTGAACCTCCACAATCCTCATTGTGGGGAGACTCGTAAGAGGACATGGTCTCACAAAATTAACACCATTTGATTACGAGAGTAGTATGTGTAAGATTTTTTCTTCTCTCAACCATACTTATCAACTCATGGATGACCTGTACATTTTCCGTTGTCACATCCATCAACTCTAGGTCCACAATAATGAAATGTCAATCATTTTCTAGAATGAGAATGACCTATAGGGTCTCCCATATAGGGCTTAAAAATGTGTCAGGTTGATGGTAGTGGTGGTAGAATATGTTCTACACAAAATCTACCATGGGTAGGTTATCCTCCCAACTCAGTAAAAAGTCTAACATGAAAGGCCTCGACATATCCTCTAGTACAAGGATAATTCACTTAATCTAGGGGTGAAATTATGTACTCATTTGAAATTGGTTCATGAATGCCTCATGCAGGTCTCTCCGCAATATTGATGTAAACTATGTGCCATGATCAGAGACAATCATCAATGGATCCTTTTTAGGGCAGATGATCTCCCATACAAAAAAATTCCTCAGACTCTCTAACGAACTCTAATCCCAGATAGAAAGGATGTGCACTGACTACATTAGTCAGTCAACTATCACTGAGATAGCGTCATGGATATTCATTTTGTGTGAAATACCTATAATAAATTAAATCGATATGTCATCCCACTTCCACTCTAGGGTCTCAAGAGGATTCAACAAACCAGTTGGGACTTGGTGCCCAACCTTTACCTACTGACAAGTGGGGAAATGAGAGAAGAACTATGCTAGACATTGTCTCATGTCGAACCACCAAATCTATCACTAAAGCTCTCTATACATCTTTCTCACACTGGGATGTACATCTAGGGATGAATTTAGGAACTCCTGCATCACATCCCGCATCATGATTAGAACTTTAGTTTTTCCTTGGAACCTGATGACATTATTCTCTACATTATAATATATATTTGGTGAGTCACATGAATAAATACAGTCACAAAAAGCCACAAATTGGATGTATACCAGCTGAAACTTTCATGAACTGAAGGAGTCAAAACCATTGATAGAAGAAAAATTGTACCCTCCTTCCCCACCAAGGTCAACTACTGGGAAGCTACCTTCTTCAGAGTGTCCTACAGTAAGTGAGCATAGTACTTCTTACTAGGGTAATATGCTAAAATATTTTTGTTCCTTGGAGTAGATATTATCTCAAAGTCATAGTCCTACACGAACTTCAACCGGTGCCATTGTCTCAGGTTCAAGTATCTCTGAGTAAATACATTCCTAATTCTTTAATAATATAAGTATCCCACAATGTGCTCTCCCAAAAGAAAATATCTCCCCATCCTCATGGAAAAGAATACTAATGTTAGCTCTAGTTCATGGGTTATGTAGTACTACTCATGGGGTCTCAACTACCTCGACCCATATGTGATAGTTATCTATTTTTGTATTAACATGTAGCTGAGCCTAGCTCATAGGCGGTTATAATACACTACGAATGTCACATACTCCAAGGGTAGTCTCAACACTGGACCAATCTTCATACTCTACCTCAAATCCTCAAAAGACCTCATATAACATCTCATATTAGGTAAAATTATGTGCTTTCCACATTAGGGTAGTCCAAGGGGCTCTGATTCTGGAGAAATCTCCTACAAAATTCTTTTAGTACCCCACCAATCCACGAAAGCTATACAAATTGGAGATGTTCTTCAGTGGTTCCCATGAAATAACTTATTCAATCATTAATATATCCATGAATAAACCATTTTATGAAATGACATTCCTAATAAAGTGAACTTCATGTATCCCAAACTGGCACTTTGAGAGAATTCTGTAAAGCTAGTTCTCTCAAAGAAAGCCTACAACCATCCTCAAGTGTTCACATGTTCCTCCTCCGTTACAGAGTAGATGAGTATGTCGTCGATGAAGACAAAAACATACTACACCTTGTATGGTTATAAGACTTGATTTATCAAGTCCATAAACATGACAGGGACATTCACCTCACCAAAGGGCATCACTGGGAACTCATAATGTTCATAGAGATATCATAATGACAACATTGGAATGCTAGTCTCAAAAACCCTCAACTGCTGGTAGTTTTAAATGATATCGATCATGGAGAACCATCTCGTGTCTTAAAAATGGTCAAAGTGGTCATTAATTTTGGAATATGGGTACTTGTTCTTTGTAGTGGTCTGATTCTGACAATAAAAATCCCTGCAATGTAGTAATCTCTCATCCACTTTTTTAACAAACATGATTGGGGATGCCCATGGGGACACACTAGGTCTGATGAAAGTTTTCTCTCGATGGTCCATCAACTACCAACACAAATCCTAGAGTTTAGTAGGTGTGATCAGATATGTTGTAGAAGATATCAAGGCAGTATCAGGTTGCAAGGTAATACAAACTCCATCTCCTGCCTCAGAGGAAGTCTCAAGACGTCGTTGGGGATACCGTCCTCCACAATTGAAGGAACTCATGAGTCTATTGCACCGAGGGATACACTTTCCAACTTATAGGTGATGTGCTACGACCTCCTATCATCAAAATCCACTTTCGCTTCCATGATATCTCTCTCTCTAGAAAATGAGAATCTCATCTCATAAACACATAGGCATCTTACTTATCTGTAGTGATATTCATTCTAGTTTCATACCATGTAAAGTCAATCTATACCCATGACAACATAATAGGGTACCCTTGTAAGCACCAAAAGTTCCCACAAGAACCACTATATAGGAAATAATAACTCGCACTATTAGAAAAAGAATGATATAGAACAAGCATTCTCTATATGAACCTCGATTTGATGTTTTTGTACTAGCACCTCTACTGGGATCTCCAAATATCACACCAGGTGTATCGAGATAGTAGAATGTATGGTACATGTTTCTAATGGTACTGAGAAAAGAGTATAATAAACACAAATCATACCTCGAATCATCTCATGTGTTGTGATGTCAGCATCCTCTAAAGGATGAAGTTGTCTGCGAACCCAACCGCTAGCTCCCTGAGCCTGATGTGGAACACTTGGTTGTGGTAGTGGTGGAAGGATATCATACCGATTTCCACCACCTAGAGCACCTCCTTCTCCTTTTCTAGCTCCACCTTCCTAGGGACTACACTGTCCCGACATGGGAGATACCTAATCATGGCACTACCTCTTTCACTGCGGTCCATCATCTATCTTCCTAGGCTTCTCATAAAATCTAATAGAGAATTTTCATTCCATGTTTCCTCACCAGTCACAAGTAATGCAGCTCCCCTCTATGGACTTCCCTAACACTTTGTGCTACCTCAACCTCATATGATTACATGCCTTAGTATTCTCGTGAAAGGGTTTCTTGCTCTAAGATATCGTCGAACGGTTCCTAGTAGCTATTGTGTATGACACAGCTCTGGAACACCCATTGTTATCTCCAACTATTTGGAATTCCTCTAATAGAAATTCTCCTATCACCAATGTCCTCTACGGAACCCTTACATAGGTGGAGATTCACAAGGGAACTTCACTAGCTCGAATCTCTCTAGAGATCCCCTGCTCAAAATTTCATGCTCAAAAGAACCTATATCGGATCATGTCAAGGGAGTAGAACATAATTTATAAGAACCTAAATGAATACTCAGCCACTTAAAACCCACCCTGTTTATTCTCCAGAGTCTCTTGGATCTAGATTGAGCATAAGTATGATGGGTAGGACTCCTCCCAGAGAAGCTCCTTAGAGTTATTCCTTGATAGTGTCGAAACATTGTACATTTGCGTAAACATGATCCACCAATGCCCAGGTGCTCTAGGGAAAAGGCTAGTTGTCGGTGCCACCACCTGATTTGTTATGGATTGGATCATTCTAGAGATACAAACCACAAACTCTAGAAAATCCTTTGCTTCCTGATGATTTGGCTCGACACAGAACCTCAATGGTCTCTGATGCTAGAAATCATGTAGTGTGCTAATATTGAAAATTTCTTTTTCCTTCATAAATGGGATGATATACTACACGAGAGGTGTAGGTGCTTCTACATTCCCACCAAGAACGAAGGGGATTATAGGATAAACCCTGAACTGAGGCCTTGTAACTCATAGGGTCATTGTCATGAACCTAACCTATAATTATGATTGGGTGTTTCCCCAGAGGCATCCTGAATGTTATCAAGGAGTATCAGGGTCAAAATAATATATATATATATATATAGCCAACAACAATTGATAGTTAATTCAAGATGTAAATTAAAAGACTCAATCATATATGATGCATGCACCATTAAACCTTTCAACTAAGGTATTATTATGTGATGTTAAAAAGTAGGTAGTCAGGGTGCTGATGAATGGATACATTGGTCATCGCACCATCACTAGACTATCAAGCCAGAGATTCGCACTCAAGACACACTGAAATTGTTTCCCTAAATATCTACCAATAATTTTGAGGGAAACCCAAAATAAGTCCTAGGGAATGAACCATCTATAATATTAGTTTCTCATGACCTGACCCATTCCAGGGATCGAGCCTCAACTACCTCAAGCCATCCTTCATAGGCTAGGGGATGACAACAAGCACTGATGGCATAAATAACATGGAGAGGCCTTTTCCCAAGTTCATGTAGGTACACACACAATGAACTCAATTACGAAGTGAAGAGGGTAAGAAGGAAAGATCAAACACCACTATAAACTTAAGCCTAGCATGCAAGAACCTCTATACAGTACAAAGTACATTTTTGTAAAATGAAAAGTAAAGGAAAAAATTATCACCCCATAAGAAATATGTCTAAACGTGAAAAAACTAGACAAGTAAATAGATGAAGAGATCCTCACTCATGAATCACAATCTACAACCACTACCCACGATCCCAACACATACTATCCCTATTATTCTTAGTTATCATTGTCAACATGTCTGTCTTTAACAAAAGACATGAAATGTGTGGGAAAATCCCAAGCAGAGGTGAGTATATACAAGCATAGTAGAATTCCCTAAAAGGGATGATGTGGAGTAGTAATATATACAAATGAATAATGAAATATAGAAGATGAAAGATACATTCAAAGAGTATATCTCAACACAAGAAAAAGTGGAAGTAAGATTGTCGTAGCATAAGGGACTAAAAACGGTGAGTAGCTGAACTACCTATAGAGCCTTCTCCATCTATAGTAGAAGATTAGGTCATCAAACCATGTGAATATAAACACAAAAATCATATGGCATACCTAATTAATCATCACCTCTCAGGGAAGGAGAGAATCCAGATCCAAATAGTGGATATTGAAGGATGTGTATATATATATATATGTTGAGTAAAAAATCTCAAACGATAGAGTATGGGAATATCCATCTCAAAGCTCATCGCAATAAAAATAGAAGCCAACAGTTTAAAAATAAATTCCATCTATAATGCTCATTATTTCATGTGTCTTACCTAACACCCATTTATAAGAGAATTTCTCACCGCACCTTGATACTATATGCTTTGGGCGACACTGACTCGGCTGCATGGTTTTAAGTCGTGTCACAAAAGCATGCCATGGTGGGGAAAGAATCCCTATTTTTTATGGGTCCAAATCCATGTCAAACCATGTCTAATCACTATTTCACACAGTCATGGGGCCACAAACTCCAGGTAAAGATCTCATGCCCTGGTATGATTGTAGGGTCCTACTCTGATAGTCACCTAGAAACATCACTATCCAGCCCCATTGGATAGTAACTCTTGGGAAATTCATCAGGGAACTCCACTGCCCATACCTGTTGGAGGGTTACACCCAATAAATACATTGATGAACTCCATTTCCCATTTCAATTGGAGGGTATTCCTAGGAATTCCCCTTAGAAAACTCCATTTTACAACCCTACTAAATGGTAATGTCCGGAAGAAGCTATCGTGGAACTCCACTGCCCAACCCTATTGGAGGGTAACACTTGGAATATGTTGTCAAGGAACACTACTGCCCATCCCTACTAGAGGGTAACACTCGGAATGCTTTGGTGATCATGCATGATTTTTGTTTTCGTTGGGTGTCACCTCAATGTGTGTGATGCCTGTAACATTTAACATCGTATCTCAAAATCCCCAATCAATGATAACACCATGTTTTACAAGAGAAAACACTTAGGATAAGATACTCGTGGTCCAAAATCGCAGTTCAAACAAATGAGATTCTGAGCATGGATGTTTTCATAATAGATAACAAGGGGTACACTTACATTGAGGGAACCCATATAGTGTATGGACCCACTTCACAACATGGTCGTGTACCTAGACATTACACAGTACCCTGTCCGTGTAGTGGTACACGTTGTGTAGGTGGACTACATGGCATGTCCAGGCAAACTAGGACCCTGGTCATGTCTTTATTGGCCACGTTCATGTGTTGGAGTAAATGAGTGTGTACATGTCCCCATGTATCTACTCATGGGTTTTCCAACTAGGGAAGGGTATAGGACATGGGAGGGAGGGTTACACATCAATTCATCATTATGATTTCAAAAACCCTATGGCCACCACTGAGGGGGATAAACATCATGTTGTTCATCATGTACGTGGTGTATAATCGATATTTTCACAGAAATTTTAGCTCTGATCTTGTGCTTGAAATATGCTTCAACCTCTATATTTTTCACCATGAATTTGTCCAAAATATTAGGATATAACCAGATCTCACGCTTTCCTGTCATTTTTCAACGTGAATTGGCTCTGATCCTCAATGAGGGTTACATCGCACGTTCTACAAGCACATGAATCATAAATTATTTTAGATATATCCTAAAATCATTTAATTTAACATCCATGTACTAAAATTATTATAGATATATGCTTCTCTCATCAAATCGTTGTCGTTGCATTGATCTGCCACGTATTCAGTGGTCCAATCGAACTCAATACCTCTCAGCAAGGGCGAGTTAGGACCACATGGATCTAATCATTGAATAATGTGAATAAATGAATGGAGAAAAGAAAGAAAAAATTCCAAAAAATTATTACGCCATGTGTTATTGTACAATGATCAAGAATAGGTATATGAGGTTAGAAAAAATGAAATAAATTAACTTTTAATACGTTGGCACATGCAAGTTTTATAATTGGTGCTGATCCATGGAAAAAGATGGATCTGTTCAACCATTTAATCAATGGAAGCATAAAACACCAATTTTATAGTCATATTTATATTATTTATTTATCTCTAATGAAAATAATTTTCTCATAATTAATGGAAAGGGCTTCTGCATTCATCGTGGTTCGATTCGCCTTAATCCTTAGATTCAACATCATCATGCATGATTTTCCAATAGAGGGAGGATAATGACATGGAAAAAAACCAAAATAATGAGCCAACCTTGAAGAACCCTCCATAGTGATATATATATAACATTTCATCTAGGTTTAAAATAATTAATTAATAAATTTAATAATTAATTAATCTACATAAAATCACTTCCCAACAGTGAGGGGTCTGAGCGTCCCGTGATGACTCATTTTATGTCGCTCCTAGGGTGAAAATGATGTTCCAGACAAAACAATAGTCTCATATTTCTGATACGATAAACCAATTAAGATTTCTTCAATTTTATTTGAGGTATTTTTCACATTTAAAAAAATTAATATTTTTATAATATTAATTATGGGCTCGCCAGACCTTGGAATCACACGCCGTCTGAGCTCCTAGATATGGAAATATACATATACAAAAACATATATATATATATATATATTTCAACATTTTATAAGGTAAAAATTAGATCTCTACAAAATGGGAAACACTTCATGTAGGTATGGACCATATATAGAGGGGGGCATTGTTCCCATTGATTATTACGGTTGGACCCATGATTGGAGATCTGGGTGTCACTAAGTATCATCTGATAACATGAATCATGCCACATGTTGTTCTTGAATGAGGATATTTCCTATCTGTAATCGAGTCAGACACATTGATGGGGGAACAACATTTTGATTTCATATAAATATTGCTCATTTTTAGTGAATTTTACATGAAATGACATCATCTGTGTAGTTAAAATTCATGTGGTAAATATGTAAGGCGTTGTGTAGTTTAATGTATTTCTACTAGGACTTAGGATATCATGAAGTTTGAGGTATTAATTATAGGACTCCTCTAATGTTTTTTAGCGTCATGCGGTAATGCCACATCTATTGTGTAGTTTAACATCATTCTTCAATGATGTTTTCCTTGCAGATTAACGTTATGATGTCAGGAAATATCCCATGTTTTAACATCATGAGACTAGGATGTTTTACTTTCAATTTAATGTCATAATGCTAGAATGTATTTTTCAGTTGAACATCATGCGACCTGGCCATTATATATTTGATGATAGTTAATCAATGTAATTTTTGAGAAACCTTTCATTTATAGAGGAGTGACATGATCTTTGTCTATGGTGACTAATGAGTAAGCTCCATTAGAGTAGAGATTATGATTTATTTAATTCATTTATCACTTGGGTTCTATATTTTGTGGTTTCATTTATGTTTTTATTAGGTTTATTCGAGCCAATATGAGTTATCTTTGATGGAATGAGTGTAGGTGGGCCTTTTTATTGAAGGTTCATGCAATTTGATTCGGATGGACTTTGAGATTGTACAGTGTGCATAACCATTTCTCATCAATCCAATCCAACTTATCGAACATTTTTTGTGATTTCTCATCATATGGGATTTATCTATAGATATCTATTCAAAACAAGGGAAATTTGAATTCTATGAGAAATACTGCTTTTACTCAATAAACTAATGAATATGGAGTCTCTTGTGTGGCAGTGCGCATGGTGGAATGGTAGGCCCATAAAGCATGAAGGAGCTAGTCTAGTCAAGACTTTTAGTCTTATTGAATACCTATATCGATCCATTTTTCTATACATGATATCAAGATAAATGGTTGGAATCGATGTTGTAATCCTAGTACCATTTCTTTAATTTGGAAGAACTAAAGTTTATGTCATTGTCTGTCAGTGATGTGTGAGGGACTCTACATCTAGTTATAATATTGAACATTGTAGAGATAATTAAATTATTCAACCCAAATTCCATGAGGTATATTTCCTCAACCCATTTAGAGAAGACATCGGCAACATTAATGTTGTACATAAATTATTTAACCATGGTAAGGGGATATGTCCCCACAAAATTTATTCCACAAATGAAATATAAAGACAATTATTTACCTATATGTAGAATTTCGGGTGTTTGATGGATAACCTTTTCATGAATTTGGCATGCCTAAAATTTCATGGTGAATTCCACATAGTCATGTGTTTGGGTTTTCTAGTAGTAACTATGCCTCCTAATTTGGTGGGTGATTATTTTCCCGAACTAAGGAGTGTCACTGGATCATGAATGAACTTATTCCATATTAGTAAGAATCTATATTTCTATTATACATCTAATAATGATTCCATTTAAGCCTCCTTTGTAGAGGTCTTTTGGCTCATTTGGTCGATCGTTCTGGGAAAAATTTGATGCTCATCATTGAGCTTTCTCTCTTTTATCTTGGTCTAACGGGACATTCCCATTTTTGAGAAACTCAATTATGGGAACCATCTATCCAGAGGTGGATATTGGTTCATCACTCTTCATGGTTATATTGATCTGATTTATTTTCTCTATGTCACAGTTGATGATAGATGAGACCATTGGTCGATGCATGATGCAGAAGACCATCTTGTCCAGATTAAGATCATCTAGGATTATGGCTGCATTATCCAGTTCATCATCATGATCATTTTATGATTGAGGGACATGGTTAAATGTGGGTTCAAAAGGAAAATGTCAACAATCATCTAAAATAACTAGTGAGACAATACAATTTCACCTTCTCTATGGAATATTCATCGCTGGTTTTTTTATCAGTAGCTCCGAATATCATTTTGATGTTCAGGTAGGATTCTTTCAGCTATTGGGCTAATTCCAAGTTAGCAATGAAGTCCTAATATTCATCCTCCTTATTAGTACACCCTTCAGACAATGAGAAGCCATAGTGAAAACTTATTTTTTCATGGGAGATAAATAAAATCCCATGACCAGTCTAAATGAGCATTGGGGTTCACAACCTCTTATTTATAAGACTTCGGGAGCCAATGTCAAAATACATCTTCCATATTTTTGGAGTGTCTAGGTCATATAAAACCTCATAATCTTGAATTTTGATGAACACCGGTGTTATTTTGGGTGTAGGAAGAGTTATAAAGAAATCAGTCATGGTCTTCCAATTAACTACCTTATAAGACACAAACAAGATGTCTCCTTGCAACAGAATAACTGTCCAATGGTCCAGATGCTCAGATAGCATATGGTGGAAAAGGATATACATGAGTGGTTCTAAATGAGAGACCAAGTGGTCTTCATCATGATGAAAATAATGTCTCAAATTTTCCACTACAAAGATGGCCATGAGACATTTTTATCAATATTTTAATATCTAGTCGCATTACCTTGAATCATTCCACTAAGGTAGTATAGACTGATTTCATTCCCTGTATCATTTTTTTGTGCAAGGATTTAACCAATAAATCACTCCATAAAGTCCACCTATATTATAATTGAATTTCATTCTAATGGTGGCATCATGACTAGTGGGTTACACAGGTACAACTTCACATTATCACAAGATTCTTGGTAGTCCTCATCATATTGATACGTGACTCCCTTCTTAATTAACATAGTGGAGGGGAGTGATTTATCAGCTATGTAAGAAATGAAATGTCTAATATAATCGAGGTTTCCATGGGTCCCCCTTAGTTCAATAAGATCCTATGGGAGTGAAATTTTTAGGATTGCACTAGCCTTTTTTGGATTAACCTCAATTCCACGGTGGCATGCCACAAAGCCAATAAATTTCCAATATGTTACACTGAAATAACACTTTAGCATATTCATCTTCAAAATGTGTATCTGTAACTTCTTCAATATTGTAGGAAGGTTTGTGAAGTGATCACATAGTTTTCATTATTTTAACATCACGTCTTTTACATACCATTATATTATTCATCCCAAGATGGTTTAAAAACATGGTGTATGCATGTTGGTATGTAGTGGCATCATTCTTTAATCCATAGGACATAGCTTGATTGAAAAATATCCTATGAGGTGATTTGAAGGTGATGAATCCCTAATCTTTAGGGTTCATCTATATTTTATTGTACCATCAGTACTCATCCATAATGGATAGGTCTTAAAATCTAGTAATTTCATCGATCAAATGTTCTATGATCTGCAATGGGAAATCGTACTTCGGGAAGTATTGATTAAGGTCTCAAAAACTGATGTAGAACATAATCTTCCCATTCTTTTTATTGACGTGGTTGATATTATTGATCCATTTTGGGTATTTCTCATCTTAGAATATTCTAATGGACCTCTAAAATGAGATAATATATATGAAACTCCTCTTTTATAGGCTCTAAAGGATATTGGTTCAATCGTTCATCGAAAAAATTAGGAATATGGTACCGGCTTCCGTCAGATGTTGGAATATGTTGAGCAACATCACTAGAATGGATATGAGCCTTCTCTATGGTGATTTTCATATTATAATGATGCCCATTGATTGGGATTGGGATGTAATTCTAGTCTTGTGACATTGGAATATGTTGTTCATCTTTTTCGACAGGAATATGAGTGTTACGAGGAATGTACTACTCTCACTTGGTGAGCTCTGGCTGGAATGAGGATATGATCCCGATTCTATGCCTTTTTAATATTTCTCTAGTTTTTCTTGATAGGATTGTTTACCTGTCCCGATGAATGTGTCACTCTCACTTGGTGAGCCCCGATCAAGATGGGAATATGAGCCCAATATTATGTCTCGTCCTTTATCGGAATATGCCGGTAATCCACCTAGATAGGATAAAGAATATTTTTATTTCTCTATGGTATTCTCTTATTTTTACTGATCAGGGGGTGGTTCTTATCTGAATATTGATATAGAAATTTGTGTATGTCCCTATATATGTTCGTGTTCTAGAATACCCTTGTGGCATTCATCAACTATTTCTAGAATATAATAACACTATATCATAGTGTTTTCATGAATTTCGGGGGTGCATATTTTCAATCTCAAATATATACTGGAATATATATTCCATTTAAGTGGGGATATAATCTCACTCATCTCCTCCTTGTTTAATCAGAATATGCTGACAGGCTATATGCATGGGGGAAGGGATATGTGTTTCCCCTATTATTTCTACCTGAGTATATCTATATATTTGATCTGAATGAGTAGGGATATGAGCATACTTTTGGGATACAACCGAAATATCCCTTTGTAATTTGTTAGTGGAATTTGGGATATGAGCCCACTCCCATTTATCCAAATCTTTTCATGTTTAATGCGACTTCCTTAATACCTGTTCATTGGAATATAGGGTTGAAATTTTTTTGTGGTACCCTTAGTAGAAGACTGAGGTTCACCGATGGGATAACACTAGTGATAGAGGTTAATAGGAACCCTCCTAGGTGTATCCAAAAATATAATGGATAATTCGTCAACTCCTTGATCCACCTTCCTAAAATATAGAAGGTGTTTGTTTTAATTCTCTAGGTATATGATTCTTGAATGATTGGTGGTGGTGTAAGGTGCCATTGGTTATACTACAGTTTTCCCCAGATTGAACGGATTTTTCAGCTCTATCATCTAAAGATCATTGTGTATGGCCTCTAGTGTTGATATCATACCATGTCTATGGTATTATCAAAACATTTATTTTTACATTTGAATCTAAAGTTGTTTTGTGTGTGAGGTTGGTTTGCGACTCGCACAGGTTACAGTCGTGGCTGAGGTTTCAGAAAATACTCTCGATGAAGACATGATCTCAGGTCGAGGTTTTGTTAGTGAGAGAATTATATGCAATCAAAAATAAAACAAGAAACAAGTCCACTTATCAGTGCATTGTCACAATTATGAAACAAGGGTAATCATATATTCACATTAACAGAATTGACCTTTCTGATGTCTAGTATGAACATTTTACTCTTGAGGACTTATCAAAGCACGAATGGACATATTTTATGGGAACCCTGATTACGTCAGATTTTATGTCCAACATAAAAAATGGTCTCACACATGGTCAAACAATCATTTCATAATTTTAGATATTCATATCAGGTTCAAAATATTTGTTTCCCTCAGAAATTTTTAGTGTCCCGGGTTTAGAAGACTAGGTGCTCAACACCCATAATGATTCAGGTATTTAGTCATTACAAGCCATCACACTTGGTTTACAATTTTTTCCCTTTCGTAGGATTTATTTTGGGGGTTAAAGTATTTTTTCTTAATCATTCAATCTTGGTTAACCATTTTTATCTATAGGAAACTTTGAATGTCTCCCACATCCATAACAAAGTGCACACCTTCATTCCAAAGGCAAGAAGGCAATTGGGATTTCAGACCCAACGACACATAGGAAATCACATTGGTCGAGAGGATGGATGTTCGGACTCATGGAACCCTTTGGGGGGGGGGGTTATTTCATATATTGGGACTCTTTTAAAAATTTACGATATGTTAATGATTATATTACAAATCTAGTTACAAGACCAGCTGCCTTAACGAATTGATCATGTGTTGAATCCTTATATGTGTAAAAGGGGTTCTATTAATGAGATTATCTGTATGAATATGAGTTTCATCATTAATTTCCTGTTATTGATTAGCAATGGGTAACTATTTATATTTTGAGTCCATATAACCAGACAACCCAGAGATTACAGCCATCTAGAGAGGTTATTAGTGTTTCGATGATGGGACTAACCCTTTGGGGAGCATCCTACGCATCATGTTTATAAAAGGAATCTAAACTCATTTAGTTCATTTCAACCATGAAGTTTAATATCATCCAGAAATTAAATATAAGATAGAACATATGAAACTGGTAATGAGATTGATCCAAAGGAAGGAATCCTATGTATCCTACATAAAATATGAATCAGAGTCATTGTAATTGAATATATTCCTCAACTCATTGATGGACAGTGACAGATAATGATTGCAATTGTGGGTTATTCCCCCAAGTCTTACTAATATGGTAGTGTAATGACACTAAATGGGGTATTCTCACTATTGTTTCCCTATATGTGGAGATTTATGAAATGAATGATATGCGTTTTAGAAATCCCTAATCCCATGTGAGTCATGCTCGGACATTAATAAGGTGTCCTAATTGTCTTACCTATAGCAGGAATTAGATTCCTCATAGATCATCTATCTACTCAATCTGATTATTGATTAAGAATAACCATAATTTGGAGACCCATTTTTTTCATCGATTGGCTGTGACAAATTTGTATATATATTTCTTGAGAAAGGCATTGACACAACGTGCGATTATGAGTCCCGGTGATCCCTGGCATAATTTTATAAAAAATATTAAATATATATTATATTTAGTGTGTAAAAATTCTTAAATAAAATGAGATAACTATTAAAAAATTGATCCGGTCACAAATCCATGACTGAAGTTATGTTCGGAACAATTTGATTTCCCAATCCGTGACATAAAATAAGTCTATGTAGGACATTCATACCCCTCTTTCATTGGCGGTATGATTCGTGAAATAATTATTTATTAAATTAATTAATTATAACACTTTCACCTAGATTAAAAATATATAAATGTATCATCATGGAAAATGGTGTAGGGTTAGAATCATAAAACTTTGAATTTACCTAAGATCTCTATCCTTCTTTCCATTGGTAGAACTCAACGAGCAATGAGGAAACTCCAAAATCGAGTAGATGAGGTTGTAGTGAATACAATAGCTATACTAAAATTGTTAGTGGATGCATTCTTCATCAATGATCAATATGAAGTCAATATACGACTCTTATTTTGTAATTTTTATATCCTTTTATTATATGATTGTGATGATACAATTTTATTCCCTATGAATGAGCCTATATACTAAATTAAAATTGTTTAATAAATGTTAATATTTCCTCAGTATTCCCATTATAAAGCGTTGGCCAAGATCACATGTTCAACATTGCTAAATCCTTGGTTTTTGGTTCTTTTCTCCCTTATTGTTTTTCATTTTTAGATGGTTGGATTCCCACAATCATGGCTCAACCTAGCTGGGAGAAACCATGCTCGATCAAACCCCTAGATTCACGGTGGATAGATGAAATGAGAACGATATAATGAACCATGTATAGATCTAGGATCATTGCGAGGTGAGGATGAATGATTCGGTGTTTGAACATCATGATCGGGATGAACATAGGATAAACATGTGAAAAATGTAGATTAAAACCCCCATGAACCTCTCGTGGCCATTTTCCAGTGTGTGATGATAGATATTTCTGAACCAAGGATTGATCCTCCAGTTTTGGTCAGAATTTGGTCAAAATCAAAGGCATCATGAACATATTCAAGCTGGATATTTGGATATGATTTTTCTAGAAAAAACTGGACTATATGTTGTGTTTGGTGTGTATCCCCCCACAATAGTGATGCTACGGTTTCATATAAATTAAGGTAAACACAATGAATAGTCCCATTTACATACCATGTTACCCATTCACGGTTGTAAAACATGTGTGAAAAGTTACATAGAAGGGAAGTTGTGTAGAGGTACACAGGGTGATGTACACAACTCTGTACTCCAATACATAAACACAGCTAGTAGCACACGGCTCTGGTCCTGTTTATCTAGGACCGTCAATTTAGTCTACCTACACGGTGTGTACTACTACATGGGATAGATCATTGTTCTTGATAGAGACACATCTTGGGAATGGAGTGGGGCCACAAGCTATGGGGCCCCCCTCAAATGCCATATACCCCTTTCCCCCTTTTTTGGAGACTTCAATGTAAGGTACCTCTTTAATTTGAACTCAAATTTAGGACCCTGAGTAGCCAATATAGAGTGTTTTTTCCCAAAGAACATGATTTTTCCCTCGGTTGTGGATTTTAAGATGTGATGTGAAATTTAATGGGAACAATATCTATGGAGCTAACACCAATGATTATAGTGATCAGACATGATCAATAGATTCATTCATCTAAGTGGAACCCACAAACAGGGATGTGAATGGTTCATTAATGGTTTCTATAGTGGAACCCTCTAGCCGAACTAGGAATGGGTTCTCTACAATCACCAAATTGGAACCCTCAATTTGGACTGTGCATTGGTCCTCAATGAATATTAGATGGTAACTCTTCATCTATGTTGGGCATGTGTCATCAAGTTCTCAAGGGGAACCATCTTGTAGTATTAGGGAATGAGTCCTCATTAACAAAGAGTGTAAACCCCCATATGTCTAGGTCATGAGTCCTCAACATCTGGAGTGGAACCCCTTTTCTAGGTCGGGCATGGGTCCTCCATCAACAATCAAAGTGGAACCCTTCTATTGTACCAGGTAATGTGTCCTCTACTGAGATATGGTGACCCATCGGCTATGTGGCACAATGAGGAGTCGTGGATTGACATAGCATTAATCACATGAGGAAGAGAGACATTTTCTCCAATGATTCATGATTTAATGATGAAACCAAAAATCATGTCGGAGAGTAAGTGTTTACCAAATAGGATGGTATCGAGGTGTGGTGAATGAGTTCCTTAGACTTTTTTTGTTTAGGGAAGATGTGTGGGGTGTTGGGAATCATTTCTAGACATTTAGAACTATTGGTTACTCTTCTTTATGGGCTGAGTTATGAGATAGAGATCCTATTACTCCTTGGTTTGTTTCTTTTGTCTAAGAATTTATATATATATATATATATAAATTCCACCATGCTCAGTTGGGGTGGTACTGGTGGGGAAGAAATTGGGGAGAGGACATGAGGTCAAGTCCCTGAGCCTGAAATTTAAATATATTTTCTCCCTTTTGTGTGTTCTGCTTCCATGGTTTTACCCAAATTTTTATATATATCCATATTATGTATTCACTCTTTGTATTTGGTAACTCTCATTCTAGGATATGGGAAGATATGTGGGGTATGCCACATGCTTTACATTTTTAGCGTCTCGTGGTTTTATTAGTCTACTCTCCCATAATAGGTGGCAATGGTTCGATTGGTAGTTCATTTACTACCCGTGTTTAGCCTCTTATTATTGGACAAGAATACTAGAACTTTTTTTGGTTGAGTTTTACTCTTTAAATGTACCTTGTCTTGTCCTATTTTTGCCTCTTATATTGTATCAATTAATCCCCCCCTTCAGCTTTCGAGGTGTCCTAATTGGTATATTTAAACTCTCCCTTACATGGGATTTTCCTACAAAAGTTGTGTCTTATGAAGAAGATCAACATGTTAATTGTGAATACAATGGATATTTGGGATACTAGGGGATTTGACAATGTATTGTGTTCATATATTGGGATTCTGGTGTGGGGCTCTGTTTTGTTTTTTACATTTCTACTTTTTTCAGGTTGGGACATATTTCTGGTTGGGTGTGTATTTTTTTATTTTTTCCTTTCAATTAAACAATAATATATTTGTAGTATCTAAAAGTTCATGCATGTTTGGCTTATATTCATAGAAGGGTTTCATGTTTTCCTCTTTCCCTATCCACTTTTTCACTGATTTGGTTGTTTTCATGTGTTTAGGTTGTTAGGCCAAACCATCCCTGATTTAGGTATGTCTTTAGTGCTTGTCGCCACCCCCTAGACTATGGCAGTGGACATGGCATAGTTACGACTCAAGCCCCATCATGGGTTGATTCGTGATAGATTGGTATCATATCAAGTTCATTCATTGGGATGTTTTTTTTGAAGAAATCCCATTAAGGGGAGTGGTTGGGTTTAGGGAAATAGTTTCAATGTGTCTTGAGTGTGTCTCTCAGACTAGGGATTCCAGTGATGGTGTGACAACAAACGTATCAATTCATTTAAACCTCGACTACCTTCTTTTTGAATCATCATGCCAAGACTTCGGTTATAGGATTTAAATGGTTCATGAAACATATAGGATTGACTCTTTGATAGTCCTTCTTGAGTCAGATCCCAATAGATGTTGATATATATATATATTCATTTTCCTATGATACTCCTAGATAACATTCAAGATGCCTCCAGGATAATAGTCATCCTAAATAATATCTTTAGTTTGTTATGATGACCCTAGGTGCAATGAAGCCACGGTTTAGGATCTATCCTGCGACCCCCTTCCTCTATATTCATAGGATGTGGCACCTCTACCTGTCGAGCTATAGAACATCCCATAATAGTAGGTCGAGGATGTGTGTAGGCTTAGAGAACTCCGCGAGTTCCAGCGTTAGAGACCGTTGAGGTTATACGGTGATTTAGATCCTTAGGCATAAAAGGATTGTGTATATTCTATGTTTCATATCTTCAGTCTTATTCAGACACTGATGTATTAGGTTGTGGCACTGACAGCCAACCTTATCCATGGAGTAGCTAGGAATTGGTGGAGCCTTGTTATGAAGATGCATGATGATTTGACACTCTTGTGGGAATTCATCCAACAATTGTCCCGTGATGAGTATTACACATCCTTCCTACGCTCAGTCAAAATCTAGGATCTTCTGAAGATGAAGTTGGGAGAGAGGACAATGGTTAACTATGAAACATGGATCACATACCATACACGTTACTCCTTGACTTTATTCTGGATGGCTACTTCCAAGAATAAAATTTTTAGTAGGGACTCCGTTGAGATATCTGAGCTTGGGTTGTACACTTGTGCATCCATACCTATGTTGGGGTGCAATAGAAGTCACTAATGAAAGAGATCCTTTTGTTAGAGGGACGAAACACTACTACAACTGGTAGTGGGTGTTGCAGTGCTGATTTGTTTGTAGCAGCTAGCAGACATCAACTGCTAGGATCTCGGCATAAAAGATCATTTTACAATCAAACTCAGGAGAATGGTAAAAGGAATCATAAACTTCCAGGGAGGCCAATAGTAAGAGGTTATTGTGATGGGAATACACACATTTCATGAGTCTAATTGATCATGTGTGCAGTGTATCCTTGGAAGATAGCTTATGGACTGCCATGGTAGAGGAAGCACAGTGATCTGGGATATCCCAGGTGTGGATAGGGTGGTCCCCCTTCTAGGTGAAGATAAAAGAGGAGAAGGATGAGCATTAGGTGAAGGAGGTATTTATGTGATTCTTCCACCAACACCAAACCACCAAACAGCCCACCCCAGTCTCAGATTTTTATCATCCACAGTCGCATACAACTACATGCTTTGGATATCTATTACCTCGCAAAACATGAGATGATCAGAGGTGTGATATTTATTTATTATACTCTTGTATCAGTATTAATAGACATAGTTTCTAGTCATTCATTTATCTCTATACTCCTGGTGTGAGATAAGAATCTCCCAGCTGAGGGTCTAGCATAATACCTTTGTCTCAAGGTTCATACAGGGAACACTTCTTCTATATCATTCATTTGTCAACAGTGAGAGATATCACATTGTAGATAATGGTTCACATGAGACCTCTTTGTCATCACGAAAGAACCATATGATGTAATATTGGGTATGGATAGGCCATCCATGGTTAAACACCATATTTATTGTCACTATAGAAAAATAAGATGTATATGCACTGATGGGATGATATTCTCCTTTTCTAGAAAGAGAGATTTCATGCCAAGGTAAGTGAGTTCTATGAGCAAGAGGATGCAACCCATCATCCATTAGCTAAAGTGTATATCCATTAAAGAATAAGATTCAGAATTCATCTATATTCCATCAGTTGTAGAGATTTATATGGACTTCTTCCTCGAGGGTGTCTCAAGACTACCTCTGAGGAAAGATATGGAGTTTTTCATTGACATGAATCCATGGAAAGATATGATATCTTTGAGGAATTTTACATTTTTCCTACAAGTCACAGTAAGTTTCAGTTACATATAGAGGATTTTCGTGATAAAGGTTTAATCTGAACTAGTGGGACCCTTTGTCCATGACCAGTCATGTTTGTGAAAAACTGGATGAGAGTTTGAGGCTTTGATTGGATCATTGTCTCCTAAACCAGAACATGGAAAAAAATACCTTTTATTGTGGATTAACAACCTATTTGACTAGTAGTGAGTTGCATTATGGATCTCAAAAATCAATCTCATGTCCTGCAACCGCCAGCTGTGGGTTTATAAGGATGATATTATAAATTTAGTTTTCTGTGTTCTCTACAGACACTATGAGTACCCCGTGATTCCCATTGCTGTAAAAATTATCTTACAATGTTTATAGTTTTAATAAACATGGTTTTCCAGCCATACATAGACACTTTTGTTGTTTTCTTCATCGATGACTTACTCACTTACTCTACAAATATAAGAAAAGTAGGAAGATCAGTTGTGGATGGTTCTTGAATTTCTTCAAGAGCTCTGGAATTATGGAAATATCTCTATGTTCCAGTTCTAGATACATAGGATTCAATTTTTGAGGAATTACATTTTTTATCATGGTTTAGATGTGGATCCTGTGAATATTGATGCAGTGTTTTCTTTGATGCTACCTAAAAACATTTCAGAGGTGTGGAGATCTTGGCTTGGTGGTGTTCTATAAAAGGTTTATGGATGACTAATCCAAAATTATATCCCCTTTGACTACCCTGATATGAGACGGGAAGCTCTTTACATAGTTTGAGCTACTCTAGAGTCACATTGAGGAGTTGAGACAAATGCTAATGAGTGATCTAGTATTGAGTATACTAGAGGAGGGTGTGGAGTCCTTAGTGTATTGTGATGCCTTAGGAGAATTAATCAACTATATATTGATGCGCTGACAAGCTGTTATCACATATGGGTCATAGTAGATTAGACCCTATGAGCAGAACAATTCAACCCATGACCTAGATCTAGTAGCAATAGTTTTCCCTCCGAGGAAATGGGGACACTATCTATTGGGAGAGTTCCTTGTTGTTTACTCAGACCACCAGAGTCTTAGGTATGTCTTAACATAGTTAGACCTGATCTTCAATCAGCGATGCTGGTTATATTTACTGTCAGAATATGACTTCGAGATTGTTTATACTATAGGTATTGGAAATTTTTTACCAGTTTCCCTAGCAGGAAGTATTAAGCTCACCTGGTGTAGGAAGCATCGAAGTAGTTAACTAGTTTGAAGCTAACCCCAGTGGAGGAGGATGGTGCATCTTTTATTATGTCGATGGAGTTTAATCATTTTCTTCTTGAGTGTATCAGGGAATAAAAGCTAGGAAACATCGACTACGAGGTCTTGTGTGATCAGATGTCAATGATAGACTCACCAGATGAATATTTGGAAGCAGGGACCACGTCATCTTGTCATGGTGGTGAAAAGTGGTTTCCATAAGATTGTGGGAAGAGTTTATGTAGGAGTATCACAATTCTCCTCAAGATTTACATCATGATGTTTGGAATATGTATAGATACCTTCAGAGGCTATTTTGGTTGTCCAACATGAGACAAAGCTTAGATGATTTCATCTCCCGGTGTCTCACTTGTCAGCAAGTGAAATATGATCACCATGTTGTGGTTGGTTCCTTGCAACCCCTCAAGATCCCAGAGTGGAAGTTGGATGGCATACCCATGGATATTTTCACAGGACTTGCTGCCACAATGAAGGTTCATGACTCTATCTGGGTGATAGTTGACTGACTCATGATGTTCGCACACTTCCTTGCTATCATGGAGTTGTGTTTGGTGGAGATTTTAGGGCAATTGTACGTATGGGAGATCATTCCCCTTCACAGGGTTCCCTCAACGATGGTCTCTAATCAAGAAGCGTTGTTTAAATCATTCTTTTGGAGTGGCTTGTAAGAGGCATTCAAAACCCAATTGTTGATGAGTACAGTCTTTCATGCTCATAATGATGGGAAGAATGAGTTCACTATCTAGGTGCTAGAAGGTATACTGAGAACTTTCATTTTTGACTTCAGTCAGATAAGGGAGGGTCACCTTACCATGTTAATGGCTGTGTATAACAACAACTACCACTCTACCATCATAATGAATCCATTCGAGGCCCTATATGGGAGACCCTATAGGTCACCCTTATACTGGATAGTGATTGGTGAGTCATAATTAGTGGACCTAGAGAGGGTTTGGTCAATAAAATAAAAACTCTGGGTCACCCATGAGTAGATGAGGATAACCTGGATAAATCTGAAATCCTATGTAGACTTCCATTATTGGCCCTTGTATTTCAATCCAGGAGACAACCGTTTCATGAGAGTCTCCCCACGACATGGATTGTTGAGGTTCGACCATAGAGGTATGCTATCCTTGAGGTTCATTCGGTTGATAGAGATCATGCAGACATTTGATGAGGTTTTATACCACTTTGGCCTGCCCCCATAGCTGAAGTAGGGGAATGACCTCTTCCACATGTCAATGTTGATAAGATATGTGGATGACCCTATGTACATAATCAACTAGGACGAGCGGGACATCGAGGATGGGTCCACCTTTACAGAGCAACCAGTCACTATCGAGGATCAGGTGAAGCAGACCCTATGTGGATAGACCATCCCTTTGGATTATGTGTCATGGAAGCATAAAAGCGTGTGTATAAGAGTTCATGGGATCAGAAGATCCTATTGTGGGATTTGTATCCTAAATTGTTTTCCTAGTTTTGATTTATGAAGATGAAATGATTGAAAATTTTAACTATGTAGAGACTTGGTTTTTTTCCGGACTGACTCTGAAATATTACTATATATATTTTCAAATCTAGGTCCTTATACGACATGCGATTCAAATACTATGTGTTCCCAAAATTAATTTTATCAAAATATTAAATATATTTTATATTTTTCGTTCAAATATTATTTAAAAAACTGGACAACTCTAAAAAGGTTGTTTGGATAAAAAAATCTAAGACCATGATAGTGCTTGGAATGTGGTGTTATCCCTAGGTACAGCATAAAATAATTCTACATGGGACATTAAGAAACCATGCTAGTTGGCAGTAAGATCATAGAAATAATTAATTATTAAATTAATTAATCAACTCACATTGACCTGTATTAAATATATAAAAATTTACATTAATGGAAAATGACATAGGGTAAGCCTCATAATCCTTCGAATTTTTCAAAGTACTCTATCATCCTTTATGTTTGCAGATCTCAATGAACAATGATGAAACTCTATAATCAAGCAAATCAATATGAAATGAATGCAACAGCTCCTCTCAATCATTTTTTTGGATGTGTTCTTCATTAGATATCAATGAGAAATCGAGGCAGGAATTGTATTTTGTAATGTTAACGCCATTTCATTCAATGATTGAGAATATCCACTCTTGTTCATCGATATTAATCACATATGGTCATTTTATGAGTCTATTTATGAGATTTAAATTGATTAATCAGTGTAGTTATATCCTTTGAAGGATTGTTCATAATAGTTGTAAAATAAAATTAGGAAAATGATGTTAAAACCATGGTTTTTGTTGCTTTTCTGCCCCGTTGCTTTTTGTTCATCACCACTTGGTTTATTTTGGTCCCAACTTGACATTTCTATGTGGTATTGAACTCGATGAGAGCCTCATATTTATTGTGGTCTGATGAAATCAGAATGTTTTAACAAACTAAGATTAGATATTGGATCATTGCGAGGTGATTATGAATAATTTGGTGTTTTAACATCATGATCAGGATGAACATAGGTGTGGAGACATATTGAATGGAGGGTGAAACCCTCATGAACCTATGTTAGCCATTTTTCAATGAGTGATAGTTGAGATCTGAAACCCATTGAATGATCTACCATTTTCGGGGAAAATATGTTCTGAGATCTAATACGGCATAGAAATATTGAAGGTGTACTTTCGAATCATATTTTTTCTAGAAAAAACACAACTACATTCAATATTTGGTGAAGAGAACATGATTTGGAGCCCCCCTTACTGAAAGTAAGAGGGTTTCTGATAAATTTAGGGTAACATGGATTGTATCCTCTTTTACACGTTGGGTACCGCCTCCCAGTTTGACAACCTGTATGATATTTCATAGAGATGTGAACCAGTGTAAAGGTACAGATGGTCAAGTGCACGCATGTTTCTCTGGTACACGAACACTGTGAGTAGCTCACTATCCTAGTACTAGTTTTCCCAAAAATGTAGTGTAGTCCACCTACAGAGTGTGTACTACAACAAGGGATATAGCCATATTCCATCTAGTGACACATCCAGGTGGTGGAGTGGGGACACATGCTTTGTGGGCCCCCTCACACGTCGTGTACCCATTTTTACCATTTTAAGAGACATAAAATATATATATCTCCTTTGTTTAAACTCGGAAGTTGGCTCATGATTTGTAAGAACTGAGTCTCAGTGATGGCACGACTACCCCGCCTTAACATGGCCATCAGGTCCTGGCCTACCCTGAAGCACCAGTTTCCCCGTAGATATGTAGTACCTGCCCAGGGGATCACCCACATGCCTGAACGGGTCATCTGACTAATGGTAGTTCCCACAGGCCAACACATGTCCTCTCTAGTGTGTTTTTCCCTCATTCACACACAACCCAAGAAACTTCTCAGACGATCACCCATCCTGATCACTACTCCAGGCCAAGCACACATAGCTGTGGCGTTCCAATCAGATAGGATCTCGATAAGGAAGGTGAACATGTTAACATGAGTCATATCATTTTTTCATTTAACCACTTATCATTTGGGGGTATTAAAATCCCCCCCTTAGGACACAAAGTCATCGTTGTGGGCCCAACAATTCAACCCAGGTAGTGAGCTACACATACGGCTGGGTACCACCTCTTATACCAAATGTAACAACTTGGCCTCGATGAAGCTCAACCACCCCACCTTAACATGGTCATCGGGTCCTGACAACCAGGAAACACCAGTTGCCCCACAGACATGTGGTCCCTACCCTAAAGAACCAGTTTCCCCATAGATATGTAGTCCCCACCCAGGGGATCACCCACATGCCTGAATGGGTCATCTGACTAATGATAGTTCCCACGGGCCAACATAGGTCCTTTCTAGTGTTTTTTTCCTCATTCACACACACCCTAGGAAACTTCTCATATGGTCACCCATCCTTATCACTACTCCAGTACAAGCACACTTAGCTGTGGAGTTCCAATCAGATAGGATCCCGATAAGGAAGGTGAACCTTGTTAACATGAGTCATATAATTTTTTCATTTAACCACTTATCATTTGGGGGTATTAAAATCCCCCCCATAGGGAAAAAAGTCCTCGTTGTGGGCCCAACAATTCAACCTAGGTAGTGAACTACACATACGGCTGGGTACCACCTCTTATACCAAATATAACAACTTGGCCTTAATGATAGCTCAACCACCCCACCTTAACATGGTCATCGGGTCCTGACAACCAGGAAACACCAGTTGCCCCACAGACATGTGGTCCCCACCCAGGGGCTCACCAACATGCGTGAACGGGTCATATGACTGTTGATAGTCTCCATAGGCAAAAAAATGTCCTTTCCATTGTGTTTTGTCCTTACTCACACATAACCTAGGAAACATCCCAGAAAGTCACCCATCCTGATCACTACTCAAGGCCAAGCACACTTAATTGTGGAGTTTTAATCACATAGGCTCTTGAAAAAGAAGGTGCACCTTGTTGACATGAGTTATATCATTTAACCATTTAACCCTTTATCATTTGGAGGTGTTACAATCACCCCCTAAGGAACAACATCCTCATTGTGGGTCCTACAACTCAAACCCGGTAGTGCACTACTCTTAAGGCTGGGTACCACCTCTCATACCAAATGATACAACTGGGTCTTGGTGATAGCACCTCCACCTGCCTTCACATGGTCACCAGGTCCTGGCCTACCAGGAAAAACTAGTTGCACTACAGACATGTAGTCCCCACCCAGGGGCTCACCCACATGCCGAAATGGGTCATCTGACTAATGATAGTCCCCATAGGCCAACACATTTCCTTTCTAGTGTATTTTTTCCTCACTCACACACACCCTATAAAATTTCCAAGAAGGTAACCCATCCTGATCATCTGAAAAATGATAGTCCCCACAGGCCAACTCATGTCCTTTCTAGTGTGTTTTGTTCTCACTCACACACAACCTATGAAAATTACCATAAGGTCACCCATCCTGATCACTATTCCAAGCCAAGTACGCTTTACTGTGGAGTTTTAATCGGACATGCTCCTGAAAAATAAGGTGATCCTTGTTGACAAGAGTCATATAATTTAGTCATTTTACCCTTTATCATTTGGAGGTGTTACTATCCCCCCCCAGGGTACCACATACTTATTGTGATCCCTAAAACTCAACCCAGTTAGTGCGCTGCAGTTAATGCTGGGTACCACCTCTGATAAAAAATGTAACAACTAGGTCCCTGTGACAGCATAGCCACCCCGCCTTAACATGGTCGTCAGGTCTTGGCCTACCAGGAAACACCAGTTTCCCCGCAGACATGAGGTCCTCACCCATGGGCTCACTCACATGCTGGAATGGGTCATCTGATGAATGATAGTCCCCACAGGCAAACACATGTCCTTTCCAGTGTGTTTTTTTCTCACTGACACACACCCTAGGAAACATCCAAGATGGTCAGCCATCCTAATCACTACTCCATGCCATGCACACTTAATTGTGGAGTTCTAATCAGAAAGGATCCTGAAAAAGAAGTTTCACCTTATTGACATCATTCATATAATTTATTCATTTACCCCTTAATCATTTGGGGTTGTTACACAAGTAACATATCCAAGGTGTTTTCTCACATAGAACGTGATGGTGCCCTCAGTTGTGGCTTTTGATGTATGATGTAAAATGTTCAAGTAAAAACACCTTTTAAGGCCACCCTGATGATGATACTAATCAGCCTAGATGACTAGATTCTTATATCTAAGTAGAACCCTGTATTTGGGATTTTTATGGGTTCTTGATGGATTCTAGAGTGAATTCCACCAACCTGGTTGGGAATGTGTGCTCTACAGATTCTTGAGTTGAACCAACCAGCTAGGCCAGGCCTGTATCATTGACAACTATTAGAGTGGAACCCTCCGGCTATGTTAGGAATGGTTCTTTGAATTCCCTTTTGTAAACCTCAAACGATATTAGTTAATAGGTATACATTGAATTAGAGTAGAACTCTTTAGTTGGATTGGGCATGGGTCCTCGACCATCGGAGTGGAACCCTCATGATGGGTTAAGCATGGGTCCTCTACCAAGAGATGGTGGACCCTCAACTTTTTGGAATAGTTAATAGGTGTGGTTTGACATATATTTGGACTCACGAGGAAGAATGAAATTTTCCCTACTGAGACACATTTTTTTGATGCGACCAAAAACGATGTGGGTGAGTTAGTGCTGCCCAAAGCGTATAGTATTGAGGTGTGGTTAATGAGTTTCTTAGACTTGTGTGTTCATGGAAAACTTGTGGGATGTTGGGAATATTTTATGGAATTTTGGAATTGTTTGTTACCCTTATTTCTAGGATGAGATGTGAGATGATGATCCCCTTACACTCTCGTTTGTGATTCTTTTAACTACTCATATATATTTCCTTGTTCTATATCCAGTCCTTGTATTTGGTTATACTCCTTCCAGGAGAGGTGAAGACCTGTGGAGTATGTCGTGTGGTTTTTTTCTTTAGCTTCCAGTGGTTGGATGAGTATACTCTCCTATTATATGTGGAAAAGGCTTGATGGGTAGTTAATATACTCACCATGTCTAGCCTCTTGTGCTTAGATGATCTTACTCTCACAATTTTTTGGGTTGATATGTACTTCATCACTATATCATGTGTTATCTAATTTTTTCATCTTCTATTGTATCTCTTTCTACCCCCCCCCATTTATATTTTTTAGTGTCCTACTAGGTATGCATATACTCACCTCACCACGGGATTTTCCCCCATATGTGTCTTATGAAGGCAACTGATAGGTCAACCATGTCTATAGAGGAGCTTAGGGATACTTCGTACTTGGACTGTGTACTGTGGTCCTAGCTTGGGATTCAAGGGAAGGGCTCTATTCAGTTGTTTACTTTTCCAGTTTTGTTAGGTTGGGACATATTACTCATTAGGTGAGTATTTTTCACTTTATATTTTCTATGAAACCATCATAATTTTGTACTACTTGGAGGTTCATGCATTCTTGGATTATTTATATAGAAGGTATGCATCCTTTATTCCTTTCCTATTCACTTTTTCATTGAGTTTTTTGTTTATGTGTGTAAAAGTTATTGGAAGATGGCCTCCCCGAGATGGTTATGTCCTGAGAGATAGTCACCACCCCTAACCTATAGTGGTTGGATTGGGGTAGTTTCATCTTGATCCCCGTCTTGGCTTAGGTCATGACAGATTATCTCATAGTAATTTTTGGGTCTCATGGGATAGAGTTTCTAATATATAGGGGGACTTACAGCATGGGGGACGCTCATTGGAGCTCAATTTTTAAGAAGGAATCTTTTTTATTTAGTTGGATAGGAATCAAAGTTCTTGTAGTTAATCATAATTCATATCCGAGTATTCCTAAAAGACAGGGTTTTCATGTCTCTGGGTGTCTCCCAAGAAAATTCATGTGTGCCTTACTCACAAGTATTGGGTGTTTTTTAGTCAAAGAGGATGTTTCCTTGGGCACTTCATGTCATAGAAGTAGACTTGTATGATGATTGTCAAAGGTTCTAGTTTTCTTGTTTGATGATCTTTCACATGAAATAGTTGGTTTGTCTGAGGATCACTGTCTGATCAACCCCGACACGTCCAAGGGTTTTGCATGATCATGAATGAAATTTTGAAAGTAAATTTTGTGACTTAGATGACATGCCTAGAATACATAACATAACTCCGCTTACAAGTCAGACGTTTATCTTGTGACATGGTTGACATTTCAAAAGGTATACACGTGACTTCGATGAAATGCCTAAATGACTTCTCAATACATGGGATACATGTTCAGAGGACATTACAAGACTTGGGAGACAAGCACATAGAACTTCTCAAGACATTGGAGACATGTGCTAGTGATGTATCATGGTCTAGATAGATCATGTGAAGTTCATGGTGCCTTAGAATGAACATTATTGTATCTGTATTCACATATATATTTCCCCTTTTTTAAATAATTATTGCTTATGTGCCCCAATGTTCATCAAGAATTAGCCGACTGAGGTTCTGTATGATCAAGTTGAAAATCAAGGATTCCATGGCATAATCTTTTCTATGCATTAGATTTCCATTGTGTGATCAATAGCGCGATCAAATAAAGAGAATATTCACATCGTGCAATCCCTTATGTTTTTCTATAGACTTTTACCTAGAAGAAGACTCTTACAATTTTGTGAAATTTCTCTCTGAGAAGTATGCTCTTCGGTGCTCTCAGGGGTATTCCTAGATTCTTGTATATCATTTTTTTGAGGTGGAGGAGTATATAAGCCTTACATCCTTGTTTAATTTTCACCTTGTACAGTGTGTATATTTTATATATTATCAGGAGGCGGAAGAGAGAGTATCACCTCATGCACATCACATGATCCTACTATAGGTTATCCATGGTGTTGTGTGACAAACAATGACCACAAGAAAACTCCTTTATCGCAAAATTTATTGGACTTCATCTTGAAAATGGATTACGCATAATCATGTAGACATGTCAAATATCCTTTGCATCCTTGAGATGACATGTCCAATAGTCTTCGCAGGATCAAGACGCCTACAAAAAGGCATTATTATGATCTAAGAAGACTTGTCTGGGGTTCCTTTCATGATTAAGATGGATTGTCAGAGTCCTTTTGTGATATCAATACATCTTGTCTGGGGACTCTCGCGAGATCATGTGGGCTAGTCGAAGGGAAATGACATGATCAATGGTAATTACATGTGGCACATAACTCATTTTCAGGAAAATCTATGTATCTTCCACTTACGAGAGGCTTCCTCCTTTTTCAAAATTTTATCCACTATTGTCCAATGGATGCTCATCGAGTGTCTGTTAGGGATCTACATGATCGATAGAGGATCTCGTGATGTTGTGAGATCATTATTGCGGGAAATCCCTTCAATTCCATGTGGATCCAAAGGGGTATAACATGGTCAAATGGACATGTCTAAGGCACATATCATGATGATGGTGACACGACAACATGTTATCACGTGACAAGGTTGAAATGTCATCCAGGGGATCTGTAGGGTCTTGCGAATCACATAATCATGTCCCATGAAGATTAGTATAACTCTCCAGCACATGAATATTCCTCCTTTTCTGACTATATTTTATGAGGGTCTTTGGGTGATTATCATGTTTTTATCTACTGAAATGTTTCACAAGAAAAGAAACTCGTCTAGAAGCATTTGTTTCACCAGTAGTGTTTGTCTGTACATCCTATCAAGAACATATGGTTTTGTTAAAGTGGGTTTACTTGATCATAAATAGATCATGTGTGGTTCATAATCCATTCACATGACCTTTATGGACTATTGCGATCACATGTCCTTCTAGACGTTACGTGATCTGCATTATTCAGCTTCTCGGACAACATGTATTCATGCTAATCCTTTTATTTGAGGAAAATAATAATCATGATTTTGGTATTTCCACAATTCTATAATTTTCTATGCTCATTTGGTGGGATTAAAAATTCATGATGCTAAGATCTAGTGACATCAAGGACATGCCATCATCATACATTTTCGTTGGAATATCGAATGATTCAAGGTTCGCTCATGAGGGTGGGTAATTGTCACATCCATTGGTACAAGTGAAACCCTGTAAATTGGATTGGGAGAAAAAATTAACAAAGTATTTAGGTTACACAAATATTGATATATTACACACATTAAATATTGATATATATCACATATATTGACATATTACAGACATATGAAATATAATTTATGATACACATATTGATATATTACACATAGTAAATAATTATATATTATAAATAGTGCATAATTATACATTACACATAGAGTTATATATTACATAATTGATTACACACACTAAATATTGACATATGAAAAATGTATTTAATATTACACACAATACATATATTACACACAAACTGACATATAACACACTATACATATTGATACATATATTTCACATATATGAATTATAATGAATAATACACATAGTGATATCTTACACACATATTACATAATAGATAATAATATATTACAGAGATTAAATTGTTAATATATTCAGATTTTAGATTATTCAAATTTCATATTTTATACCAAGTCAAGATTTAATAGAAAGTACATAGATCCCCCAAATGAATTTTTAGACAAATTACACAGTGGTTATAGATTACAGAGGTTAAAAAAATAACACAATGGATCTATAATTTAAATTGGTCACAAATTACAAATAAATTGTGGCCATCGATTCTTGATTTCATTATATATTAAAAAACATAGAATCCATATTACATAATATTTAATCAATTTGTGTATAACAATTCATAGATTCCAAATTTTTGAAAAAAAGTTGATTTCACAAACACAGAATTATATCATGCATATAGAGATTCCATATTTCATAGTATATAGTAAAATATAATTTATTTCATGTCATCAATAAAAACAAAAAACCTCAATGCACAAGTTGGATTATTCCCAAACATCAATATTTGAGACTTTTAATGTCTAAAAAATATGATTTCAACAAGATTTATATAGGCTTTTGAAAACAAACCTACAAAAGAAGTTTTAAGAATAGTTGAATATGGAATTAATAAAATAAGATGATATCCAAAATAATATTAACAACAAAATGAATACATTAGAACATAAACATGAAATTTAAAAATTAATTTAGTTTATAGAATAAAATAAAAAAGTAAACTAATTGATAATCTATATGAAACATTAAATTGAACCAACTTCAAAAATATTACAACATGCGTGTACTGTGAGGTGACGGTTGAAAAAGAGGAAGCATAGTGATAGATTTTAGGGGATTATACAAAATATATTGGAATATGAATCAAAATAAGAATTAAGTAAACAAAATAAAACAATATTTCACAACACGAGGGATAAGTAAAATGAAGCAAGAAATAGAAATTCTACTTCATAGGCATGGACAATGTTTGGAAAATAACTGTTAGATTTAGAGGTATGAAAATTTTTCGAAGATATGATTTCCACTATTCCTATATAATCCATCGTTAATTTGTTTGAGATATACGACTCTAAAAAAATTGAGGATTAGAAAAAAATTATTACCTTTAACTCAAGTGGATGTTGTTCCAGTTAGTTTGGGTTCTTAAAGATCAATAAATACCATTCATGTATATCTCTCAAGCTTAAAAGAATCCAAAATATTAAAAACAAGACAATATGATAGAATTTTTTGAATATCATATCACCATTTTTTATTTTCTAACTCAAATAAAATGATCAATTGGAATACTTCAAAACAAAGATATAATGTCTAATGAACTACTTCATATAACATCAATAATAAACAATATCTTATTGAAATGTTCATTAGATAGGGATAAATTCCATCACATAATGGGGAAGAAAAAAGATAAATTCCACACTACATTAAACAAATGATTCAAAATATTCTCACAACTCTATCTCAACAGCTTTCAAAAAAAATAATACATGAAATATTCGAGCTTCCATATCCTTCCAAAATCATTAATCACAGAAATAAAAAGTACAATTATTATAAGTAAATACTTTTAACATGACTCAAACAGGTCTTCATGAATTCATCGAATCATGTAGCCTCAATATTTACTTAGCATCGATGTCATACCTGCATAATGTAAAATTATATAATTTAATGAAAAAAATTAAATCTAAACAAATATAACATAACTTATTCACAAAAAACTTGGAAGAGGGTTTGAAATAAGAGTATTATAGATGTATGGAGCTGGGAATTCAAATTAATTTTAGAAAAACATTAGTTATAATATGATAGTGAACATACGGGGGAAATTTACTGAACACATTGGATACACAAACCAATAACCCCAGAGACAACCTCTCATTTATAAAAAATTATTTATAAAAAATCATTGAGATGTTTTAATGAATAAATTGGATGCACTTGATTAAACTAGGAGTTCATATTTCCATAACCATAAAATTAAAAAATAATTACATCCAAACACATCAAATAATTACCGATTATAATTACAAAGCCTCCTAACCAATAAATTTCCCGATCGAACAGTGATTATAGATTTTAACATGAGAAATAATGACTTTTGGGTGAGGAGAATGACAAGTGGTGGTGGTAGGTGGGTGGTTCCGGTAATGGGTGGTGTTCAGAAGAAAGGAATATTGGTGGAAAGCATTATGGGATATTTTAAAAAAAAAGGTATATCCTAAAAATTATCAATAATATAAAATGAATTTTAAAGAATTAACATTGATATTAATAGATAATATAACCTAATATTTCTTATCGATAATAAATATCGAATTTTTTACATTGTTATTAACCCTAAATTTACAACATAATATTCTTCTGGATTAGGGAAGTGCATGTAAGGAAAACAATTATTTCACGCGAGGAATTATAATTAGGAACTATATTAGCATGGTGATAATGAATTTACCTTCCCTAAAATTAGGATTGAAATACCACTTTGTAAAACATGTATGATTACTATTTTTCATAGGTACAATAACATATATAGGAATATATACTTTTTTATAGAAACAAAAGAACTAATTTGTCTTGAATTCTTTTCTTATTGATATTACACATTTATCATAAGCTATGATAATTATCCCATGTCCTAAAATCTCATCAATTCAACACCATCAAAGAATTAGTTTCCCCACTAGAATCCTCCTTATGTTTGAGATGGGTTCTATTTGAAGGAAATTAATATGGGATTATAGATTTCAACAATGATAAAATTCTTAAATATCCCACGAATAATTTACCCTTATAGTTGAAAAGAATATTTATAATACCTATAATATGTTATTCAGGGAAGCGTCAAGGTTAAACTAATAAAATTCAATGAAGAACCTTTAATGGTATTTTTAATTTGAAGAAAAACATAATATTTTCACTAGAACCTCACATTAAGATTTTGTATTAATCTCTAACAGAACTAATATAATTGACCATCAAAACATATCAATGTTGTAAAAAATATTTTTTTTTAAATTAAATCATTAATATAACTAATGAATTTCAATCATGGACCCTTGAAAATCCAAGATACAAATTTTAATCACCAATGGTAAATCCCTTTCCATTTTCTAGCCTAGAAAATGTATAATTGATGACTCCTCCATCACCCAATTTTTTTTATTCAATAAAACAAGAATTAAAATTATAATAAAGAAAACATGTATCAATGGAGTCTCACCATGTGATGATGGGATGACCACAGATATTGGAAAAGGGGATGGAGGAGGAGCAAACAAACTATAATATTTGAGGTGATGTGGTTATAGGGGGTGAGTGATAAGGGTTGGAGTTTTGGGGTTTGAGGTGGGGTATCTCAGATGAGGCTGGATGTGGGGCTATACAGGTGGGGTAATTGGAACAAGCTGATAGAGGCCATGCAGAAATTAAGGCATAGAGGATATAAAAGGAAAGTGAATAGCGATAGGTTGAGGATGGTGTGGGTAAGAGCAGGGATATTTTTTATGTGCGGTAATGGATTGAAAGTGGAGGGGATTGGGGCCAGATTGATAAAATTTACGGAACTATTGGAGGTCTTGAGTAAAATGTTCGATGGTGTATATAATTGTTAAAAATTAAATCAAGGAAATAAAATATCAAATATCATTTGATATTGGAAATTAGGAATATAATACAAATATAAATAAATGGTATAAATTTAATAAATATTATTAATCTTAACACCCTGATATTTCTATGAGATATAGTTTTTTAATTTATTGGATGTCTAGTGTTTTACGCTACACTATGATAAGATTGCACAATAAAAAACATAGACCTAACTTGCGATATATGAAACACAATTTTTGGATTGTGTTGCACACAATTTCGAGCACTTTTGATATAATTCATTTCATAAAATACTGAGTTTAATTGAACAACTATATATTATTAGGATACCTTATAACCTAGTAATTAAAAGGGTGGGTATGAATAGTATTAACTTTGCTCTAAAAAACTATTTACAAGAAAATAAATAAGTTTCTAAAATAATAAAATAACTATATATAGATTTTTTAATTTAATATATATGTAATATATTCTATATAATATTTAAATTTTATCATATATATTTTCTAGAGATGATATAAAAACAAATTCAATTTTTTAGAAAAAAATAATTATTTTAAAAAAATGTAGTATTATTGGCTTTTGATGTTAGACCCATTTTAAATGTCATTTTGACAATTTTACATTGTCTATATAAAAAAACCAACTTCATACTTTTAAGTGTAATATAATAATTTACTTTGAATGATTTTATCTTTTTTTCTGACAGGTTTTATGTTTTAATAAATAGTAAAAATATATTAATTTATAATTGAAAATACATTTTTTTATCGAAATAAAGAGCCACGTGGACATTCTATATTTGAGGCTATCTACTCCCTTTAGCTTCATGTATTACCCAAGGTAATAAATTTATTCATTACAATTTATCCTAAATTTAAATCCAAAAACTTCTGATACACTTAATTTACTAGATTTCTATAAAGTGAAGTTATATGAGATTTATATTTATCAACACCCATTAAAATCATCATTGTGAGGTGTATAATTTACAATATCCTAGGAGACATGATACAAAATAAACAAATACCAAATTATCAAATGAGAGTGGGGATTGAAGTAGCTCTTATGATGGGTGACAATTTGGCTATTCTTTTTGATGATCAGGATGTTTCCATGATTGATAATGGTATCAGAACTTTTATAGCATGCCAATTTAATCTTATAAAGATATATGAGTTTTGTACATAATAGTTTATATCAATTGAAATAATCATTAATTTTTTATGAAAATGGTATAAAATGAGTATTGGAATTACAGATGGAAAAAAATGGGGAAACAAAATGTCAAATCAAGACAATCTACTAGACCAACAAAGAAATCAAAAAGACCATCCAAGAGTAGCTTCACCCCACCAGTACCACTACCATATATATTAACCCTACACGTTATTATAGATAAAACATTAAAATTTGAAAATATAATCTAAAAATAATATGAGTTATAAATATCTAAATAGTTCATTACAAAAAATAATTAGTCTCGAGAGTATAAATTAAATAATCATGTTTGAATGGTTAGGAGTCCCAGATTTGAATTTATACTTGAGGTACATTTACATAATGATTTTATCGACAAATTATGTACAATGTTTATTATATATAATAAATATTCATATTTTATATAAGTGTAAAAATTACTACAATATAAAGGTATATCCATATGAATCGTGATTTGGACTCATTAATCCCTCTATCATTTCTACAAAAATTCTTTGTTTGAAATTTGATGAAATTGAAAAGAAAAAATATGAAGTAATTGTGGTGTTTGAAAATAAAATAAAAGAAGACACACTCCTCTTGATTCCTACAATGTAGGGTTAAAACTCTACAATATAATCATTTAAAAAATATTTTTATTTTTTCTTTAATGATTTGTTTTTTGTTTTTTATGACATAGTGGATTCTCATCAAAAATAATTTGGACAAACTGAATTTTTATTTTTTGTTCCAAATCATGGATTTCCAAAAAAAATTTCCCCCCATAACATTCATTATGAGTTTTTTTTAAACTATTATCAATATTTTACTGATAAAAATCTATCTATTAGTTTTATTTTGTGTTTTAATATGTTTTTTATGAAATAAGGATCTATAAATACCAGTTAAATCATGTTACGAGGTCAGTGACTGAACAAAAAAACAATAAATATTTATTCCTATGGAAACATATTAAGGTATATATAGTAATATTTAACAATCATGACATATTTTAAAACAATATACTTATTTTTCCTAATGTTGCTCTAGTGTCTAAAATAATATAAAATCAGGGATTGTGGATGTTATATTGTAATGTTTAAGAAATATATTATATAACATCAACAAACTATCATTCCTGAATAGGTAATTTAAAAATGTAATATAATTTTCATCTATTTTTCAATTATTTATTATTCCTTATTTTTTTCTATAATACAAGGATTTCCAATAGTCTACATAATCAATAAAAGAAGTAAATTTATTTTGAGATGCGTGGGAAAGATATATGGTGTAAAAATATTTTCTAATATCAATTTTAGGTGGCTAAAAATTATCATTGTGATATTTTATAGGTTATAGCATTACAGATACATTTGGTATGTAATGCATTAGTATCAAAATGCTTAGATATTATTTTTATTAAAATAAAATTCATTTAGTTTTGTAAATATATTAGTTATATTTTTATTATAATAATTCATTTTATATATCCATCCAAAAATTTTATTAATATCTAACCCTCGCATCATTACAAAGGAATTTAGACCCTACTATGGTTATTCTTCACCTCTTCAATGAGGATAAAAAGTTGATGATCCTTCACCACATGTGTTTCCTCCACCAGATGACAATAGTTTGAATTTTTTGAATGAGGGTGTTGTATATAGGAGAAACAATAAAAGAATATAAATAAAAATCCACAACTTAATGGGAAATCACTTTAGATACATTCAAATCCACCAACATCTAGGGATGCATTCTGGCATTAATTCTAAAATATAGTTACATTTATTAAACATGCATCTCATTTGAGTATATTAATATTACTTTTGATATTATAATTTTGAGATTATTCTAAAGAATATATGCACCTTCCCCAACTAACCTTGCATTTCGTTTCAACTATTCACTAATTTCCTTGCTTTAGGGGTTATTATGAGTTAGTTTATTCTAAAAATTATTTGATGATGAACCTACAAAGAAAAAAATAAATTAGTTGTTTTTAAATTATATGTATCATGGTGGGTTACACTCTACAGATTCTATCAGATCTAGTAACATGTCTAAATCTCCTCATGCTCATAAAGAATTGGACTTTGAGACTGCCACTGAGATAATAGAAATAGATTTCATTTCCAAGGATCCTTATAAACAAAAAAATGAATACATATTACAATATAATTGGGAAGGTGCATCAATTATTCTACCCTAACCATTTTTATTTCATTCCTAGCTGTCTTCAGATGAGTTTTTATAAATGGTCTGGGCCCTGTTATAATGACTTCCACCTCTGTGATGAATAAGATAGATGGATTAATTTATATTCAGCATTGATTTAACAAAATACATGATAATTAATGATACTATAAATACTAATATAGCTTCCTCACCCATATCTCAATCCAATGGAGAATGTATAAATAAATAATTAACTATGAAGGAGGGCCAACTAGTTTTTCCAGTTTAAAATATTGAGAGGACGGTTGATCTATTTTATGTAATTTAGTTTAAAAAAATGTTTCATATTATAAAAAACAAAAAAAGGATCTCATATTGTTTTCAACATTTAGGAAAATTACCCATAATTCATTTGGGATGTGTTGGAATTTACAACACATCATTCTGACACATGATACGGTAGGTATGACTAAAAGTGTGTTTTTTTAATATAAAATATTAATTTTAGTTTAAAACCTGCATCACACTGTCAAAACCATGAAAATGAGTATGTATTGTTTCCAAAAATTAGGACAGTGATCTATAATAAATTTTGTTGTATAGTAATTTACTAGAAATCAATATTAAATATGATGTGATTGTTATGATTCAATGTGAGTGTTTTTAATATAAAAGTTTCATCTTAGTTTAAAATTTCGGTCACATTATAAAAACTGAGAAAATTAGATTTTATTGTTTTAAAACATTATAAATATTTCCCATAATTCTTGTGTGATGTGGAAGAATTTACTACACATCAATGTGACAAACTATATAGCTGGTATGACTAAAAGTAAGTGTTTTCAAATGTAAAGTATCGTTTCACTCTAAAACAAAAATCACATATCCAAAACCATGTAAAAAATATTATATGGTTTTTAAACATTAATAAAACCATCCATCATTAATTTTTTCTGTGTATGAATTGACCTCCCATAAACCTGTCACACGATGTGAATGGTTTGACGCCAAGTGTGTGTTTTCAATATAAAAGTTTCATTTTTGTTTTTAATGCACATCACATTGTAAAAAATTATTAAATGAGAATAATTTTATTTTAAACTAATTTAAAATGATACATTATTCATTTTTGATGTGTATTAATTGATCAAGAATAAATCTAACACGCTATATAGCCGGTATGACACAGAGTGTGTATCTTTGCATTAAAAGTTCCATTTTAGGTTAAAAAATACAAGGCATATCTAAAAAAGAGAAAAAAGTATAATATTATATTGTTAATATAGTAAAATGATCCATATTTAGTTTTTGGTGTGTCAGAATTGATTGCACATCAACCTGACCCACAATGTGGCTGATATGACTCAATGTGTGCATGTTTTCACATTAGAAGTATGATTTATGTTTAAAATGTCTATCACAATGCCAAAATTTATAAAATTATAATTTATTTTATTTATAAAATAAGATATAGTTCCTTAATATAAATGTGATTTATATAAATCTAACATGCATCAATCCTAAGCCGTATGTGGCTTCTATGACTCAAAGTGTTTGTTTTCAATATAAAACTGATATTTTAGTTTAATATGCACATAACATATCCAATATTAGGAAAATGAGCTTGGATTGTTTTAAAATCAAAGGAAAAAACCCATAATTCTTTTGTGATGTGTAGTAATCGACCACATTTTATTTTTACACATGATGTGACAGGTATAAATCAAAGTTCACATTTTTGTGCCATTTTATTGTAAAACGCACATCACGTTACAAAAAATGGGAGAACAAGCTAATATTGTTCTTAAAATTATATCAAATTCTATATAATTCATTTTTCAAATGAATTAATTGACAACATAACATTATGACACTCTATATGGTCTTTATGACTCCAAGTGCATGTTTTTTATATAAACTTTCCATTTTAGTTTTAAACACAAGTCACATGGTCAAAACTGATCAAATGAGATAGAATTTTTTTTAAACATTAGCTAAATAATTAAGAATTTGTTGTTTACATGTAGGAGTCAATAAAACTTCAAACTGAAACATAGTGTATTTGGTAGGACCTAGAGTGTTTGATTTTAATATAAAAGTATCATAATATGTTTAAAACACACATCATACGGCCAAAACAAAGAAAAGTGTTATCATTCATTTCAAAAAATAGGAAATATATCCATTTTTCATTTGAAACGTGTATTAATCTATTTTTTGTCAAATCAATACATGATGTAGTCAATATGACTTAATGTAAATTTTTTCAATATAAAAATGTCATTTTAGTTTATAATGCTTATCTCATAGCTAAAATCGAGAAAATAAGATTGAATTGTTTTCCAAATTTTATAAAATGATCCAAAATTCATTTTTGATGTGTAGGAATTGACCGAACATCAATTTGACACATGATATGGCTGATATGACACAATGTTAGTGTTTCAATATAATAGTCTCATTTTGGATTAAAAAACACATCACATAGAGAAAATAGAAAAAATTATCTCCTATTTCATTAAAACATCAGGAAAATAATCCATAATTAATTTTTTTACATGGGGAATCAATTTCAAATTAATCCAAAACATGATGCGACTATTATGACTCTAAATTAATTCTTTTGATATAAAAGTTTCATTTTAGATTAAAACTCACATGATGGATCCAAAAGATAGCAAACAAACCTGGAGTATTTTATATCATTGGGAAAATATTCCATAACTTATTTAAAATGTTTAAAAATAGACCATGCATAAATCTTACAAATGAAGTGGTAAATGTAACTAAAAGTTCATTTTTTCAATTTAAAAATGACATTTTAGTTAAAAACATGTGTCATATAGTCATACACAGGAAAAGTACTTCGATTATTTCTATGAATTAGTAAAATGATAAAAAATTAATTTTTGAAAAATAAAAAATGTCCTTATATCAATCCACTTCATGATGTGGGAGGTAGACTTAAATTGTGTGTTATTAATGTAAAAATGTCACATTAGGTTAAAACATGTGTCACATTTTCACAACCAAGTAAACAAGGTCTGACAGTTTTCAGACATTAGGGTAATGATCCATATTTAATTTTTGGTGTATATGAATCAACTACATGGAAATATATGATGTGGTTGGTATGACATAAAGCTTATGATTTAAATATAAATGTTTCATTTTAGTTTAAAATGCTTGCCACATTGTCAAAAATCAACAAATAAGATTATATTGATTCCAAGCATTTAAGAAATAGTCAATAATTCAATTCAAACATCTAAGAATCAACCACACATAATAATAACACGTGATGCTCTCGATAAGACTCAAATTTCATGTTTTTAATATACAAATATCATTTTAGTTAAATGATATAATTATTTACATCTATTTAGGGAATTATGATAACTATTAATTGATAATATCATTAATATATTCATTAGTTAAAAATATAATTTATATATATTATTAACTAACAATGTAATTTATTATTGATAAATAATTATCAATTAATCGAATAATTTATAATTAATAAAAGATTAACAATATAATAATTAATTATATAATTAAAAGTAAAACTGATTATATTAAAATTGTCAAATAATTTTAATTTTTTTATAAAATTTAATTTGTTGGTTATATTTGTTATGTCTGATTTTTTATAAACATTAATGTTTTTTTTAAAAATTAGATAGTTTTAGAATATTTTGAAATTTTTTAGAATTGTGTAAGAATTTTTGTTATGGTAGTTTTATTTTTTTCCTTATTTTTTGGGGTAGTTTTATTTAATAAATATTTGTGTTAATTTTTTTATTTTTTTCAAATTAATTTTGAAATCATAATGAATTATAATTTTTGAAATACCTAATAATTATAACATCATTTTTCTAAATATTCATATTTGTAATATTTTGAAAATAAATTAGTGACGTAATATTTAACATATATTAAAATATATACATAATTATACAATTAAAATGTAGTTAATAATTTAATAATTTAATATAGATATATGAAATTTTATATAGTTAAAATAATTAAAATAAATAAAAATATTGTAAAAACTAATAAAATTTGATATTTGATATTAATTTAAGGGTTTTGGGTTTTATTTTATCATTCTTCTCTGGAGTAGTCCCACATTCGATCATCTCCCTACACTACAATGTCATACATCACCCTTATCATTTCAGATCCTTCTAATCAGGGTAAAGATTACTTCATTTTTAGTATACTTTATTATTATAAATTAATTATTATAATATTTTGTGGGTATAATATTTTATGTTTTTTTATAATAATTTTTTGGGGTATCTTTTACTTTTGTAATAATGTTATTGTGTAATAAATGAGTAATAATATTATTCTATGAATAATTAATAAGTATTAATAAGTACAAAATATAATATATATATATATATATATTTATACATAATTATTCAGTTAATTAATTACTGATTTCGTAGTTAGAAAATAATAAATTTATAATTACAATTCAATATTTATAATTTTTCAAATATATATGTTAAATGATTTGTGTTTATTTTCAATCAATTAAATGATATATTTATATAGTACATATAATTGGGTTATTAATTTTTAATTATATTCATAGTAGGTAAAATATCATCATCTCCCTCTACTGCATCATCATCAATAACGTAATAAATGTGTAATACTTTTATTGTGTGAATAATTGATATGAGTTGGAAAATTCATAATATTTAAAATATATAAAAAATCAAAATTAATTATTCACTTAAATAATGTCTGAATATATTGTCTGAAAAAAAATTAATATTAATATTTATTGAAATGTATATATGATAAATAATTTATATTCATTGTTAGTAAATTAAATAAAATATATATAGAAAAAAAGAAAATTAAAATAATAATATTTAACTTTAATTCTAGTTAGAAAATTTTTATCACCTCCCATCACCGCATCATAGTCCATCACATAATAAATGTATAATAAATTTAATGTATGATGTATTACAATGTTTTAGAAAATAGATAAATTTTAATATATAAAAAAATTATACATAATTATTCAATTATATATTAATTGATTTCATAGATATAAAGTAATGACTGATTGTGTAGTTATAAAATGATGATTTATTGTGTCATTAAAAATTTTCAAATAAAATATTTTTTATTTTATAATTATATATTTTTCAATATAATAATGATAAATAATTTTGTTTCATTATTAATGAATTTGTTATAGTATATATTGTGGTTTTATAATATAAATAATGATATTTACTTATTTATTAATTATATTTTTATAAATTTATATTTTTGAAATAATGATATTATTTTCTTTATTAATAAATTTAAAAATGTATATATTGAAAAAATATTAATGAAATAATTATATTTAATTATATTTATAATTGAAAAATTATTTTATGTTGTTACTATGTATATGAATGTTAGTTGGGTTTAGTATTGCAAGTTCCATTTTTTGTTCAATGATGATGATTTGAGTCATGCTTAGTATATATATCATGTTCATTGAACACTAATTGGTTTGAAGTTATATATTAAGGATAGTTTAATTTCAGATCTCACATAATTTGAGCAGAATATTCCATACAGTGGTGAATTTGCTGAGGAGTTTATGTTTACATAAAATCTAGTTCATTGAGGTGGATCAGATGAAGAGTATAAAATTGATAAGATCAAAGATGTTAGTTGATATTACCTATAGATATTCTTATTCCATCTCTTGTTGTAGATAATCAATATATGGTTGTGATCATTGATGCATATACTGATGATTTTGAGGATGATGAAGATCCTGAAAGAGAACATGAGACAATGTCGGTAGATGATTCAGAAATAAAGCATACATGCTCGATGAAAATATCATAAGATATATCAATAGTGGTTCTTGTGTTTGATTGGTATGTGATGACACTAGAAACTAAGTTTCCAATTATTTTTCAAGAAAGAAATGTCAGTTTGATTAATGATGAATTAGTTATTGGAAACAAATTTCAGAGAAAATGTCATTATAATAAGTTATAAATAATTTACAGGTGCAGTGAAGTTAAATTTATCTCATAGATGAGTCTTCATAAACATCATTTGCTATAAAATCTCAATAGTATGGTAACACATGAAATATGTGGTTGTGAGTTAACGTTGTCAAAAATTCCACTTTTCTAAAATATACAGTATAATACATACCACACACCTATTTAAATATTATATTAATTCAAGATCGTGGAAATCATGACAATACATTCACATGCTCCATTATTATTGGTATAACCAGAGTTAATCTGGATGTTCTTGTCGATTTGAGATAATAATAAACGGTGAGTGATCATGGATACAAAATCACAAATAAGGAGTGGATTCAAAAATATGGTGTTATTGACAAGGTTTGTGGTGATTGGGAAATTCCATATCAGGTGTTATCTTATTGGATCGATTGATTGGTTCAAACTAGGAAGGTTTTTTATAAATTAAAATCAATATGTAATATAGTGAACAATCATGTCACTATAGAAAATGTACAATTTTTATAGATATTCTTGGTTATCCTTCCATGAAGCACATCTTTCCCTATGTATAAATAATTTATTTTAGTGGATAAAAATTTCTTATATGGAAAATATAATCGATTTATTTTTATTGTCACCACTGGGGATAGAAATTTATGTCCTTTACCACAACCGTTTTCAGTAGTAGATATGGGGAATCTGTACTCATGGAGTAGGTATATATCATTTTTTTATTCTTTTCATCGATATAAAATGTGATACTATTTTTCAAATTCTCATGAATCTAACAATGATGTTTTGTATATGAAGGTTAGTGGTTGGATAACACTTAATGCCAAGTATTGTTACAACATGATACATATTTCTAGCACAGTAAAAACATAATTTAACAATGAATACTTGAAAAAAGAAATAATAAAATCATTAATTTGATCATATAATCTTTAAATTAAATAATTATAATAATTTTATAATAATGTGTGGTATTTTGAAAATTTTCTTCCATGATTTTAGATCTTATGAATCAAAATAATAGGGTTTCCTTTAGGGATTTGAAAAAATAAGAGGAATGAATTAAGATGTTTGTATGTACATGATGTAACCTTAAAAGTAGAAATGTCCATTCACATTTGATATTGGTAAGAGATATGATAACATTACTATAAACATTTTTTATGGATAAATTAAATTATCGAGGGGTATAAAAAATGATAATCAAAGGAATTGTTTCTTCGAAATTTTTTAGATGTGTTAAATACTTTATAGATAGATCATAACATGTCTAGAATGAACAATTAATGGTTTATCGACACACCCAAAAATTTAAAAATTATATGATGCGAGGAAAACCCATCTTACACCATACTTATTGCATATTTTTTATAGGATAGGAAGTTGGTTTGAAGTTAAAAAGGATCATAATCCATTGAATTTTGGTAGTGTCCAAGTGATGACTGTTATTCTAGAAAATAACACGTGTGAATGATGTTACTTTTTATCTTACCTGATTCCTTTATCACATATAATTATATAATGTTCTGATATTCACCCATCATAGAAGAGTTATGTCAATCATGTGTATAGAGTCAACACTTCATGATATTTTTATAGTGTAGTGTGGAGCCTATAATGACCCCGACCCCAGTAACCTAGAGCTAGTGGTAACTTGTCTGCTCTAGCGTAAGATACAAGTGATATCATCCTGAAGGATCAAATATATTAATAGTGTTTATAAATATAATTTATATATATTTAACATAATATTTTAGAAAATATAAATTTAAACATTATTTGAATAAGAATATCATTATATCTTTTAGTATATCCTTACATGTATCTCTTACTACACACTAATGATTCTTGGGAAAGGAAAAAAAATAAGGGTGGACTCAAATTATTTGTAAGAGTTAAGTAAAAAAAGAATCTATTTTGAATCTATAATAATAATCCAAATAGAATGGTAAATAGTATTAGACACATTTTATTTAATAAATAACTTGAATATCATTATTATACAAGGAATAGTCAACATTAAAAGTTAAATAACTGAAACCACACGCCTTTTAATAAATAATCTGAGAATGAAATGAATCTTGTGATAATATCAATGAATAAGTATCATGGATAATAATAACAAATAAATTCATAATTAAGAAAATTCTTATTTATTTGATTTCATGATCTTAGACATCGTAAAACCTCTACTTTCAAGACATTTCCCAAGATAGTTTAAATACAATGGGAAAAAACCCCATTTAATTTGGCTAACTTATTTTCCTCATGATACATATAAATGAATCAAGGGGATATTAAATTTTGGTTACCATCCATCACTATTGGTCTAAATCATTCCTCATATATCTAATGATTTATTTTATTCATGAATCAATATTCCATATCAATAAATATCCATATTTAGAAGGGAATAATTATTTATCCATATTTTTCCCATTCAATCAAATAACCATAATAATAAAACACCATATATAAAAATAAAATATTATTTTGTAAATAATCATATCCATGATTCAGATAGTATGGATATTTAGATTAAATGAAATGTATAATGATCATAATAAAGTGAATATATCAAAGGAATGTCAATGACTACAAAATTGAACCAAGAATGTGAATGTCAATACATTCCATTGTAAAAATGATCATAAACCATCTATAGAAAGAATTATTATGTAATAAATATAACATATTCTCATTGAAAATTAATTATAATAAAGGGGTTTTTGTTATTTTAGAATAGAATTACCATACAACGGACATTAAAAACAATCTTGAATAAAATAACCTTTTCACTTCGAAAATATTTTTTAAAATAAAATTTTGAAATGAATTTTGAATATAATTTTCACTGAAAATAAACTTTTAAAATTATAAAATAATTTTTAAATCATTTATCGGTCATGATGTCAATATATTACATTCATTATGAGTTTTTTTAAATAATACTACAGTCATATTAATAGTAAAATACAAACAAGAATAATTTAGAAAATGACAAGAATTTTCCTTTATTATTTTAAAAAAACAATAATGGTTCAAAATTTCTTTACTAAATAACTTTGGATATTTTTAAAAAAAAATTTAATACCTTTTTTAGAAAACGTGGTTATAAAATAAAACATATTTTTGACCGAAGAGAGAAATAAATTTGGATTTTCATAAAAAACATTTTCTCAATTATTTTAGTCTTCAAAGAGGGTAAATATGGTAATATTAATTGAAAAAATCATGAGTAATTATATGAGATGAAAACTAAATTTTTTTTATTAGGCAATTATAAAATAAGTTTTTTCAATGGAAATTGAAGAATAAATATTATTGATTAGAATGAGATTGTGAAATAAACCCTTCAAATGATCATAGGGTTGAAGTCAAAATCTGTCAATGAATCAATTATGTGTATCAAATTTAAATAATCATAAAACAAGAATTAATACAACATAATATAATAAAAACTCATTAAACACATAATCTTATAATATCCAAGACAACAATAATGTAATATAACTCAATGAAAATAATTTGAGTTATAAAATATTTTACCACTTGGTAACTTTAATGTAAAATAACCATGGATAAAATAATTAAAATTAAAAAAAATACCATGATATATGAATTAATCATGGTATTATATTCCAAAGGGGTAGTATATAAACAAAATAATTAAATTAAGAACATAACAAAAAAATATGACTTAGTGAGTGGAAATTGTAACTAAGTCCTTACCACATGCTTCATTTTAGTTGAGTGATTTCTAAACACATATATATTGTTTTAAAACAATTTAATAAATTATTATAATACCGTAATAATATTTCAAAAAACATATATAATCACTTACAATATCTTATAACCTGTTTGTAATCAATTTTTCATTATCATTGTTTTTCCGGGTGATAATTGCCTAGTTTCCTCATGTATGTTTTGTCATGAATGTTCTGGATCATAAATAAAGGATATAGCTCTATCATATAAATAATTTTTTTATCGATACAATTATCATTTTTTCATTATATATATTTTGAGAATAATTATTTATATGTAGACATATAAAATGACTTGCATTGCATTATAGAGATGGTATGTCATATATACGTATGAGCGACAATATCTTTTCTTAATGGATGAAAGGGTAATGAAGTGGTTGATATATTAATTTTATATAATAATTTTAATTTCATATATATAAAAAATATTCATTAAAGTTATCCTTTATTTCCTTCAATGTGAATTTTTGGTGAAAAATAAATTACACCGCATCACGAGACACAATTCTGCAATACACTCGAGCGACGTTATCATATCCCCCATGGAAGGGAAATTAAGATGTTACATGTGATATAAATATTAATGATGTATAATAATATCACAAATATCATATAAATATATTTAATTCATAATTATATTAATCCCTAAAAGGTGGTTATGGAAAACGAGCAATATCGGTTCGCGAGGTTGTAGTCTATCATACACATGATCGACATATTTTTTTAATATTGAATGGAAGTGGAGAATGATAAATATTATCGCACAAACCTAATAAAACATCAATATATGTGATATGATGGTGTTATTAAATTTAATGTGTTAATATATAATTTAAGGTGGTGGTAGGTGAGATAAAATGAAAGGGCTTTGTTAAGAAAATTACCTTCTCTTAGAGAAACCTTTTTGGATCTCCTCTTAAGGACAGTAGGGTTGGTATTTTGGGATGACTAGAATATCTATATAGTGTCTATGGATTTTGGGGAGGTATTTTATACGAGTTTTTTGATGAAAATTACTTTATGGTTTTGATTAATTGGGGGAGGGAGTTCCCTTTTACATGTGGGAAAAGGCGACCCTCTTGGAAATTACATTAAAATTTCCCAGAAGAATCTAAATTGATAGTTATTACCATCTTAGATGATTAAGAGTGACCTTATATTAGAACATGGAATCGGTTAAGGTTGATATATTATCATTAAAATAGAAATAATTCAATTTTATGGGTCATTTTAACCTTTATCTTCTTAGTTTAATTGTTAGAAAACCAATTTTTACCTTAACAACGATAATTAATTTTTATTGTTTTAACTGTTCAATTTAGGAAAAAAATTAGGTTTAAATTATTAAATAATCATCATTATGAAGATTCCAAATATGGAATCGATTTTACCAAATTAAACTCATATATGTGGCAGAATTTAATTTAAAATTATACCCACAAACATGATGAAAAGAGGGCTTACAAATATAAAACTCTCATAAGTATAAAAGGATTTAATATAAAAAAATCAATATAAAATTTAATCCAATTACCTAAATTGTATTTATTATTACATAATTAAAATTTCCCTAACACCAGTATCCTAGAGATAATTCCTCGCTTTATTACATATTCATAGATAAAAGACTTCAATTCTAATGGACCGATCAGCTAAAAAAATTGGATTCTAGATTATATACATGAACCATACATTACAATTGAAACAATAAAATAAAATATACTCAATTCTTTGAAAAAATCTATATTATCTTATCTGTAACTGACATATTAGTCATAATGCGCAAATTAGTTTCATGGGGAAAAATAAAACATATGAAAGGGGTGATCACATATGCTCAGTAAGGGTAAGTGTACAATGAAAGCGATTATGAATAAATAAGAATAAAACTTAATACACGATGTATAACTGAATCAGATGCCGTTTAATCAATATCAAGAGAATAATAAAAAAATAATAAATGAAAAAAATTATTCGATATAAATAATCTCATGGATATTCTAATAATCCAATAATCCTTAGGAATATCAATAACTAATCTCATAATGAGGAAATGCATAATGGTATACATCAAAAACACATTGTCAATGATTCATCCAATTCACCAGAAATAAACAAGTGAGTCATCAACCAATACCCAAACTAGTAGGTCCTAAGAGACCCACTGATACATTGAGGGGATATTACAGGCCCCACCCATCACTTACTAAGTTTAATTCAATCCATATATGAAATCATAAACAATATAAACATTATAATTGAAAAAGAAGAATACGAAATGTGAATACTTTAACCAAAAATCATCAATGGTTTCTAAATTAAACATCCACAAACAAACTAATAATAAACCCTCAAATAAAATAAGGTATATGGTATCATAATATATTAACCTCAGTGAAGTATAATATCCAATAAATGATTTTGACATATATGAAAATACTCTAATAAATTCATTATAAATTCCATGAGATAAACACTTCTTTTTTACATTGAAATCATTTATTTAAAAGATCATAAAATTTTGAAAGAAAAAATTATCATGGAAATTAATCCTTTAAAATTTAAATTTATTGTTTAAGAGACTATGGTGTCATGATAGGGTAAAAATCCACACAACGTGTATAAGTTAAAAAACATTCCTTTCATACTTTTGACGAAAAAATACTAAAGTACCTCATTTAGAAAATAGAAAAATATTCCATTCAACCCATTTTATAAAAAGTAGAATATAGATAGAAACAATTTAAATATTTATAGGATAATATTGAAAAAATATTTAAAAAACATGTACATGGATGATAAATATTCCCTATTAGATATTTACATATAAACAATCCCAAATAATATTGTTATTTTGAAATTAAACCTTACCATGTACTTTCCTTTAGTTGAATACAATTTATCCTACTATATAATGGTTTAAAACACATTATAAATTTATAATAGAACCATATCCATATTTATGATAACATATATGATATTCTTATATCATTTGGTTAATAATATTATGTTATTACCCTTGATTTTATTGTTAGCTGCTTCATTATCCTAAGCATGTTTTTCCATGTAACTATTGTTTATTATGAATATGATATATTTAATTAATCTAAAAAATTATATTAAGTTCATATATATCATATTTTATCATAATATATATATTTATAAAAATTCATAAATGGTTAACGTGGAAACTGAATCTCATCGCGTCGTGGAGATGGTTGGTCATACGTACACACGATCGACGGTGTCATTCCATTAATGATGAATGGGTAATGAATTTGAAGAAATGTTAATTATAAACAATAATTATAATGTCTTATTTATTATTTATATCCATTATTTATATCATTTTACCCATCCAAATAATGTGATGAAAATGAATTATATTACGATGTGAAGACGATAAGTCGTACATACGCAAATGTGGTGATTACATTTTTTATAAGAGGTATAAAAGGCGGTATATGGTTTTCCCATAATCAAAAATAACATATAAGAATATATATTATACTGGATTTGTTAAATTTTAATTTAAATAACACATATAAGAGATGAAGAATATGAAATGAACATGGATGGGTTAGTAAAAATGATTAGCTCGTCTTCGGTGGACTTCCTTTAGATCTCTTCCTAAGGGATATAGGGTTGGTATTTTTTGGAGAAAAGAATATCCAGAACAAGGATATTGATTTTGGGAGGATAAATGGTCAATAAATATTTGATATAGAACTCTCAATGTGGTTTGGATAAGTGAGGGTGGAGGTTCCCTTTAATAGATGAGGGGCTCCTTTGAAAACTCTCAAAATATTAAATAAATATAAATTATTTTTGAATTGAAAATGGCTCTAAAATTAACTATTTAGAATATCATATTATTATTGGTCTAAATACATTATTCCTATTAAAATTATACACGTTTTAATTTTTTTAATCTTTATCTTTTTGTTTTAAACCTTACTTAACCCTTTTAACTTTTATTGTGACATCAAGTAAGTTACACTTTGATGGTTAATATAATTACTATAAAATGACAAAATCTCAATGGATGTGTAATTGATGAAATATTTAACGTCATCCCAATTTTTGTCCCATATTTTAGATTTCTACTAATTTTATATCATTTAATAAAATATTATTTATTTTAAAATATCATTAGTGTCAATTTTGACTCTATTCTTTACATGACATTTTAAAAATATCATGGAAACATGATATTTTCTAAAAAAACATTTTACCTCATCACCTAATATGTAAATTTAGTATATAAATTCTTGTTTTATAATTAATAATATCAAATTATAATTATTTTCATATTTTTAATATCATTTATTTCATTCTTCTATTAATTAATCAATTACTACCTCATCATTATGTCACCGTTTAAGGGAATTATTTTGTCACTAAAATTTACAAATAAATAACTAATGAGTATATAAACATTTATATTTTAAAATAATATTTATATTCGAACATATCCTTTATATAACCCCATATTAAAAATATTTCTCTTATTTAAAACAAAAGTATGAAAAAATTGACTTTCCTTAAAATATAATACTAATAATGTTATATTCTCATTAAAATGGCCAATAATTGTATCATAACACTTAATTTAATTATTATTGACGAAAAATATCCATTAAATAAAATTGGGACTCATTTTATGGTAATTTTATAATATTTATAATTTTAGTTTTACCATTAATTACCTGATTTACCATTAACCATGCTAATTAAAATATTACAAAATTAACTGTTCATTTGCCTAAAATAAAAGAAATATATTTAAATAATTTTTACCCACTTATTCAAAATATTGAATACATTTTAAAAATTTATAACACATGTTTTAAGGTAATTAATTTAAAATTAATCCCATTAATGGAATGAGAAAATGTTGCTTTAAAGTGAAAACGTACAAAAAATTGTAATGTTTCTATATTCATATTCAATATATAATTTATTAAAATTACATAAATTATATTAAATTATATAAAATTCCTCTAATTATGATTTAAAACTAATTAAAAATATAATTTATCACTATAAATAACTTAGATGAAAAATTTATTTTTAATTAAAATTCATTTTTTTACTGTATTTATCAAAAAATAAAAAATATTAGAAAAATAAATAACATCAAACCAAAGTAAATTTTTATATTTTGTTTTATAATAATTAGTTTTTGTTATCTTATAGAATATCTAATGGTGTTAAAATTATATTTAAATAGGTTTTTTATAAAAGGCATTAAAATAACTTTTATAAAAAATATAGGTTTTTATGTGTGATATTATATTTATTTTTATCTTATTCTTATAAAGTATATTGGATTTCTCTCAAAATATTTTTATTGGATATATAAAATATAAATTTACAATATAAATTCTCTAAAATTTTAAGAAGTTAATTTACTCTGCAAAAAATATTTTTTTCATTCATTTTGTTGTTTGTATTGTAAGCAATCAACCATATAAAATTTATTCTAAAAAGAAAATATGATAAATTACTGTTTTTATTTAAATATTTAAATTAATTTTAATTGAAAAAAATTTAAAATATAATTTAACATTATAATTAATTTAAAATGAATTTTATTTTTCAATAAAAATCATTATATTTTAACTATTAATTGAAAAAATGAAACCTCTCAGAAAAATCCCAATAATGTACCAAAATATAATTTTGATATGTATATTTAAAGAAAATTGTTTTGTAAAATATGCTTTGTAAAATATCACAAAATTCATTACTATATTTTCTCATAAAAATTAAAAAAAAATCATTTTTTGTAGAATATGTACTTTGGAGTATAACATGACTTTACTAAAAATTTGAGTGATTATTTAGTAATAATGTATTAATATGTTAGTATTAATTATGATTTATATATCTATATTTAATAGTTTATTTAATCATGTTTATAACTTCAACTCAACATCTTGGTTGTAGTGGTGATATTTAAACAATAACTTTTACTGGTCGTTTAAGCATAGTGTTGCATATTTTAAATGATATTGAACACAATTTTATCCTTCTAAAATATAAATACTTTGTGTATCATAAACTATCATATTGATTTAATTTATTTATAATGAAATATATTTTAAATTATAGGGCTGTAACATTATTTTTTATGCTCAGTGTTGTGTGTCATATAACTTCCAATCCCAATTTTATACTTTTAAAATCATTGGGAGTTACATTCTCCCTCCCTTCAATAAATTATGTCATCAGAAATTTTACAGTCACATGGAAATCAAGGGTTTGACATTTTAAATTACCATTATTTAAATACAACATTTAAATAGAGTAAAAAATATATATTTTAACAACATCGTAAGGGAAATACAAAGGTCATCTGAAATAATACAAAACATGGTTCAAAAAAATGAGAACAATATCAGGAAAAGGGTAAATGTATATGGAAGAGAAAACAAATCATCCAGAGATTAATAGAGAGAGATTAAGAACCTGGTTTGCATAATGTTAACCACCCCAAGACAAAACAATTTTGATGATTTAAAATATCATTGACATATATGAAATAAAATTAAATGGAATATTTTTATTACGAAGTATTTTTTCATAAAGTTGGGAGATTATTTTACAATCCAAATAAATTAAATGAGAAGATTTAATTAATATATTTATTTCCTTCCTAAAGTAGTAGAATTAACATTTAACGGATCTTAATATCCCAAAGTCATACCTTTTCCTCAAAATATTTACCAAAACCAAAACGGTTACAATAAGTTATCTAATGACATCCAAAGATCAGTTTAATAAATTCCATTAATATTTATCCTTAAGGCTCCTCCACTATATTTCTAACAAAAATCAAATTCCCAGAATTTTATAAAGACGGGCTTTAAAATTTCAAAATCAACTCAAAAATAATCCCCCAAACAATTTAAAATAAATTTTCACATCACATACCAAATAGTAAAATACCGTGATAATATATCATACTAAATAATTATAATAACATTAATTACCAAAAAACCTCAAATGAAAACATGTATTCTTTCAAAAAAATACTAGATTGTCAAATATATTCCATAAATACTAACATTTATTAAACTATTACCAAGATATCATAAACCATAAAATCAGAAACCATATTTAATGCCATCATTAGTATCCCATGATCATCTCTTTACTATTATTATCTCAAAATCGAGATCACATTAAGATTTATCATCCCCCAATGAGGATTTTTCCAAAAAAATTAAACTTTCTATTGAATCACTATTCCTAAACATTGATACCATTCAACATATTCTCTCAAATACTTAAATAAAAATTACCATAGTATAATCCTTATACATTTTATAATTATTATAACTAGAATAACATTGATTAAATACTCCTATAAACATATTATTGAATCCAAACATAAGAAAGTTGATTATTACACTTAATTATTAAAACATTAAATAGGATACAACATATTATTTTTTATTTCCTTCTTTATTTAATATTTTATTTATAGTGACATCATAAAAAATAGTATAACAATTTCTAGTACATCTTGGATGATTATCTTTATGATCCTTCCCCCTAGGATATTAATTTTCATATTTTCCATAATTTTCACATTTAAAAAATTAAACCATCAATAATTCCATAGGGAAACCATTACTCTCCTCCATTGGGTTAACTAAAATTTTAAATTTTACACTAAAATTAAATACATTGTTTCGCCCTTTTCCACACATTTAATATTTTCCTATTCTATTAACACACTATCCTATGTTTCTCTTTCAACATTTCTATCATATAAAATATCTATCATTTTTCCCTTATGGTATTCATTATTCATGATCTTAGTAGACTCCATAATTCTCTTAATTTGTGAGGATCAGAGATGTATAAGGTGAATTTTTTAATCATTTATTATAATAACTATTTAATAATAATCACAATACCCATAACCCTATTCATTATCGCATATTTTTTCTCACAGACACATTGTCTCTCTAATTCAACATTAACCCAATTCATTATTGTTCCATATATTTTCTAAAACAAAAAATTATAATGTGAGTAACACTACTAATTGTGAAAAATAATATTCATGAATAATCATTTATAGGATGTCAAAATTATGACAAACTGGTTCTCTATATATGACAACTTAGGTTTACCCTAGTTTATTCCTGGATAATATATATACAAATACATCATGATGGTTTTTAAAGAATGTTTAAATTAACCATATCATATCCTCTTGGAGTGCCAAAAAAGATGTGTAATAAGGCCTATTTTCATGTACATGGGAATGATAAAGTCAGGAATTATGTACCTTTTTCAGATTTATTACCCTAAGGTACATTTGTACTAGAACCATATCCAGTTGTAATATCCACACATAAATGTATTTCTAGGAAAAACTACAAAATATTTATGTTATAAAAACATTTTATTGTTTTTCTATATTTATCCTCAATGTTTATCATAGATTAATGTTCTCTCATATATGCTTTCCTAAATCTAGTTCCATTGGTTTCTACTAAACTTTATCTCATACCAACTGTAAAGACCATGACCCCATTATCCCATATCCAATGGTTTCTTTACTACTTGGGAATAAGATACAAGTGATCACATCAATAAGGATAAAATATTTTAGTTTTCATAAAGGATTATATATATACATTATTCCCATTAAACATTTGAAAAGAAAATTAGAGTATATATTTTTTTAGAATATCGTTATCCCCTCTAGTATATCCTGAAATATCATTCTTAGTACAGTTCTCTGATTCTTAGAAAAGAATAAAATAAGGGTGAGCTCCAATTCTCAATCAGTTTTAAGTACAATATAATATATCATGAATCATTTATAAGAATCAATATGATATAGAAAATTGCTATACACACATTAATTTTAATAAATAACTTTACTATTATGATTAAAAAAGTCATAATCAATATGAAGAGGTAAACAACTGCAAATAAATTATTTTTATTAAATAAACTATGAATTAAATACATCAAGATATAATATTATTATAGAAATATCATGGATAATAATAAATGAATCCTTAATAAAATAAATGATTAATTATTTTATATTATAATATCAAGTGTCATAATAAATCTATTATCAAGATCATTCACAAGATAGATTAAATAATATGGGTTAAAACCTTTTTAATTTGGCCTTCTAATTTGCCTCATGAGACCTACCGATGCATATAGGGGTTATATAATTATGGGATCCAACCATAACTATTGGTCCAAATTATTTATCATATATCAAATGAGGGATTTAATCTATAAATCAATATTATTTATCAAACAAATACATATTGATTAATGAATTCATATTTAGAAATAGTTTACAACACAAATAAAATAGAATTCATTATAAAATATCCAATGTAAAATTAATATATATTTTAGGATATAATAATTTCCATGATTCAAAGAATATATATATTTAGATGAAATTAAATTTATAGTGATCATATGAATGTAAATGATTCAATGTAAAATAAATGACATAAAAGTTAATCAATTAAGAGAATTTAAAGACATTACTTAGTAAAAATGATCATAAACCATACATATAAAGAATAATGATAGTATAAACACTATATATTAACACTTTGTTAATGATAATATAAAGGATTTTTTCATTGATAAATAGAAATACCGTACCAATATCATTAAAATGAATCTTGTGGAAAATTGTCTTCCCACTTTGAAAATATTTTCAAAACTAAATATTTACAAAATATTTTGAAAATAACCTCTAAAAATTATAAATTATGTTTTAAACATTGAGGTGTCCTGATGATAAGAAATTATATACATTCCAAGTATTTTAAAACAACGATTATTGCAAAAAAAATTGGAAAAATCCAAATTATAATTTTTTTGAAAATGTCATGATTATTTCTTTCCCAAATATTAGTAAAAATTCAATAATGAATAAAAAATTATTTAATAAATAATTTATATAATTATTAAAAAATCTATTATATTTTTAAAGAACATGGTTTGGGGGTAAAATATATTTATGATTGAAGAGATAAATGTAATCATATTTTCTTAAAAGAAATTCTCACGATGTGGTAGTCTGTCGTACAGATGAATGTCATTATCGTATCCCCCTATGAATAGCAAGAATGAATGTATATGTGATATCATAATTTTAGAGGTATGATAATTTCATAAATATCATATAAATATTTTACATTCATCATTATATCCATCCTTTATAAGTGATTATTAAAAAATATCTACATCTATTTGTGAGGTGGTAGTCCTCCACACACAAGATCGATGGTTCTTTTTACCATTTGGTGGAAATAGAGATTGAAATATTTTGTACCATAAACATAATAGAATCACAGTATATTAAATACAATGGTTTTATTAAATTGTATATTCAATTATATAATTGAATTTAGTGAAAGATGAATGAAAATAAAAGTGAATTGTTATGATAATTACCTTCTCTTAGTGAAATCTTCTTTGGATCTCCTCTTAAGTACCCTAGGGATAGACTTTTGGGATGAAATGAACATCTATAATGTGTATGCAGATGTTTTGTATGGATTTTATCATATTTTGGTCCATAAGAATGGCTTGATATGTGTGATTAATTGAGGGGATAGTGTGCCTTTCTATAAGTGGGGAATGTTTTCCTTCATGGAAATTACAAGGAAGTTTCGCAAAAGAATCCATTTTAAAAAAGGCATTCCCATAAAACATGCTTCAAATTAAAATATTTTTAGAACATAGAGATGGATATGGTTGATATATTTCATACCAATAGACGTTATACATATTTTTCTACTATTTTAAAAATTATATTTTAGTTCAGCCCTTCGAAAAATCCCTTTTAACCAAAACAACCGTAATTTTTTTATTATATCCACTATTTATTATGCTAAAAATTTAATTTTACCATATTAGATAATATTAATTAGTATAATTATAAATATGGAATCTATTTTACCAAATTTAATAACCTAATTGGTATAATTAAATTTAATATTAAGCCCACAGACTTGATGAAAAAGCGATTTTCCAAAGAAAAAATTCGAATAAGTGCAGAAGTTTTAATATCAAAATTCAATTTTTAATTGAAATAAAAGAACCTAAATAGTATTTATTATTATTTTTTGGAAAAAATTTAAATCTAAAACCAGTCTAAAATATAATTTAACTTTGTAAATAATATAATTGAAAATGATATATTCAATTAAAATTGTTATTTTTTCAATATTCTATGAAAAAAAACATCATAAAAAATATCAAAAATTCACCCGAGTATATTTCATATATTGTTATTTCAAAAAAATAAGTTCATTGTGTAAAATATATTTTATAATATATTCAATAATTATTTATATATTTTTCTTATGAAGATAAATAAAAAACATTTTTTATAATATAGACATTAGAGTATAACATGACATTTCTAAAAAAATTGACTGATTATTTACTATTAATTTGTTAAGACCATGCGAATAAGAGATATTAAGATATTCAGGGGACGTATTTGATTTTCAGTGAATTATAAAATAAGGTTAAATCACCTAACATTGTATTTTATGATAATCGGTATGACCATCATTTTCAGAAAATCAGGTCCACAATGCTTAAGAAATTCCATGGTGTTTGAGAAATGTGTTTTTGGTAGAGAAGGAAAATTTTAATCAAGTTAGGGATTATGTAATGTGGAAAATAATTTTATTCATTATGGATTTGATATAAATATAACAATACTCTTCTATTTTTTTATTTATCACAAATCATAAGTATGTTATACAACATGTGATGCTAGCTTGACAAATTAAAGGGGGAGAAGAAGTGTTGAAAATCATATTGATAATATAATTATAAGAAAATAGGTGATTTTAATCATATTCAGGCCAATCATATTTAAGTGGTTAGAAATAAAGATGTCTCTTGAGGAATGGGAAGTCACAATACTTTCTATTATAAGTCAAATGATGGTAAAACTTATCTTCAATGTAACCAATTCCATGAAATAAGTATAATTATAAGAAATAGTTTTTGAAAAAAGGAAGTTGTTGAAGTAAAATATTTCCAGTCATAAATCATTGAATTCAGATTTTATTGAGGGATGTGGAATTTTTCTTGATCGTAATGAGAGAAACTGAAGGCACTGGTTTTCTGTCAGACCAAAAGCCAAATATTTAAATATTTTGATAATTAAGATGATGAGTATCATAATTAAAAAAATATGTTGAGTTCTAAATGATATTTGGTATATTTTTTAGAAAAAATATGTAGAAGTGATTGAAGTAGTTTTAATGAACTTGAGGTCTCAATTGTGATGATAAAATCAGAATGAAAGTCGGTTACAAGATTCATATTGAGAATACATATGTTTTCATTATTACAATTGGTGTAAATCAACCTTATGATGAAACTATTTTTGAACATATTCTTCCATCATCATGAGGAAATAAAAAAGGGTAGATAGTATTTCAGGTGTGGAAGAGTAATATAATGAAATATATTCAGTTTTGATTTGTCTTTAAGTGAGTTAAGAAAATTAGAGTGACCAAATGTGATTATCATAATGAAGAAATAAAATTCGACAATTGTAATTGAAATTAGAATTTGGATGATGATTTTTTATATTGTCTCAATCATTAGAGAAGTATAAGAGTGATCCAAAGATTAAAGATTTTTGGTGATTCAAAAATGTGTTTATGAAGTCAAAGAAAGATCTATTACATAATAAATATTAATGACTCTGGAAATTTGGTGAAATGGGAAAATATTTTTATTATTCTGATTAAACCATTTATGTGGGTATATAAATGGAAAAGAATACAGTATTTATTCGGTTACATTCCATTTTCATGAAATAGGAGTGAGAAGCAATTCATTTTAATTAGGATAAATTTTTTGGTTTGTGATTTTATGAATAGGTTTTTAAAAATGATGAATTAATGGAGAAAACTGTTGATCATAATCGATGTTTCTATATTTGGAAACTGGATTGGGATCCCAATCTGAAGAATATGTATGTTAAGATATATTTCAAGTGTTATTCTGACAATGTTATATATCAGTATAGAGAAATTTGACTTTAAAATCATACCAGGGAATCATGAAGAGTGTCATTAAGAATTCATGGAAGATATTACCTATTTACTTGTAATAAAATGATGAATTGTTTTGAAAGATTATATATTTTTATAGTTGATCAGGAAGCACAAAAGTTTTATAACATAATTTTGTTCTAATTGAATCACATTCCCTATTATATTCAACATATTTATATATTAGTGTAAGTTCATGTCCTACTCATTTTATTCCAAACAAAAGGATTGTTTTCTAGTTGAATTTGTGGTATTGGATTATTTCCAAACCATGCCAAGGACTTCCAACTCTTCTAGGTAGGGAACATTGTAAATTCTCTTGATCTTGTGGTTGTGTGTTTGATTTTTTTAGTACATAAATTAATATTTAACAGGAGGTGAAGGTTGTTTCTAATGTATGGAAAAATAAAATAAAAATATATCACTGATTCATCCCTCCCCCTCTTAGTGAAGCTTTAATATTAGATCGGTAATCACAATTGGTATCAGTGAAAAAGTTCCCTTCATTTACTCTTATATGAAGTTGTGGTGGAGAATCTAAATTCTATAAATAGTAAGTGGATTATAATCTTATATTGAAAGAAATATCATATCAAGAAGGATATAATTATGCCTTATTTTATGTCTCTTGTAATAGTGAATGGTGTTTCCACTACAAATGGTATATTGGATATGTTGACAATCATTTACGATGTCAATATAAATATAAAGAAGGAAAGGTATCAAATAGAGAGATTGAAGTATGAAAATTTCCAAATGGGTGAATGCAAATCTTTTGGTGATTTCTTTATCAGGGTAAATGACATAGTCATAACTAGAATATGTCTTGGTGAAAAGTTGGAAGATTCTACAGTTGTTGAAAAGATCTTAATATTTTTTCCCAAAAATGTGGTTTCCAAATTTTTTTCATTGGAAGATAATGACCATAAAACTCTGCCTCTAGATGATCTTCATAATGCTCCCATTACATATGAAATGAGACGGAAAAAATTTGTGAATGGTAAAAAAAAGCTTATAGAGAAATGTATTTGGAAGATTCCAGGATAGAAAATTCTAAAACTGATATTGAGAAAGATGACGCTACTGAATTTGACTCTAAAAATGAGGTATGAAAAAATCATGATTAACATTTATTCATGTTTTCAATAAATGTAAAAAGAGGTATGGATAAATTTAAAGGGAACCTTTCCAAAAAGTGATTTTAATGTGGATATATTGGTAACTTTACAACTAATTGTCCCCAAATAATGAAATAAGGTTATTTTGATAAATAAGAAAGAGGGCCAAGAAGGTCATGGAAAAACAAGGTGATACGGATAAATCTTTTTCCGAAGGTAAAGATAAAAAGTTCATCAAATCTAAAAAAGAAATTTTTTTTCTAAATATGAAGAAGATAGATATAGTGAATTTGAATCCAAAAAATATTTTATAAAATATGTAGAGGAAAATTTTATTTCAAAATTGAATAAAAAATAATTCAGAATTAGCAGTTATGAAGAATAAGAAACCCAATAAGAGTTATATCTTAAAGAATAGTTGAAATAATGTCTTATGAATATTGGAAATCTTCAAAAATAAATCCCAAAGATGAAAATTGAAAAATCATCATAAAAAATCAAGAAAGTTTTCTTATGGATATTTTAATGACATTGGAAGTGATTAATGATTTGAATAAATATCATGAGAATGAAAATATTTGTAGTAAAGATCTAAAAGTAAATCTGAAGTCAAAAGAATTATTGAAACTTTTCCAACAAAAACATTATAAAGATGAACATAGAGAAATTTGTTTCAACAATTATATCACTAAAGTTGGTGAATGTTATATCAAGGAAGAACATGATAGGTCTAAAAAAAATTTACCTTCAAGTTTTTATAAGAATTCTATAATTTTACCCAAGAAGAAGAAATATAGGAAAGATATGTACAAGTCCAAGATTAACTAAGTGAAGAATTCATACGTTTCTAAAAACTTTGAGTCTAAAGAATTTTAAAAAAATTCAAAGTCTTGAAAATTTTATATTACATCTGGTTCTAATAAGAGTGAATAGAAACCGAGGGTAAAAAGAATCTTCCAGTTTAAAATAGAAAGGTTGGTGGTCGAAATGTTCCATCAGGAAGGTTATTGAGAATCATACTCACAACACTTGTCAATCTGAATGTTTTAGAGGAAAATACTATTTTCATAGATACTATTAGTATTATGGTGGATTCAAACATATGAAAAATATGTGTTGGTTCTATGAACAAAATTACTACAATACCATAGTTTATGGAAGGCATTATTTGGGGGGGATTCAATCCTCTCAAAAGAAGAAGTTTGAGAGAAATGATTGGAAGAAACTTGATAATGTTGGTGTGAAATTTGAGAATGGGTTCCAACCCATGGAAAATATTTTTGAAATATATGAAAAACCAGAACATATTTCTAGAGTTTTATTTTCTGTACCATCATAGCAAGAGTTTCTTAATAATTTTCACAAGTTGGAGCTGAAGAAAGAAAAGGTAAAAGAAAAATTTATTGTTTTTTTTAATTTTGAAATATATAAAATGATAATAGAAATGGATTATTTATAGTGAGTGTTCTTATAAAATGATAGGATAAATAATGTTTTTAAATAATTTGAAAGACATTGAAGAAGGAAAAACGACATTTTGAAATGATGAATCTAAGAAAATAAAACGTGTTGGATCATCCAACATTGGGAAGTAAAAGATGAAATATATGATATATTTATAATTTGATGTACTTAAAGACAACTTACTGGATGTTTCAAAATGTTATGATGAGGGAGAAAAAGTTATCTTCAGAAAATATGGGTTTTTGTGATATGTGATAAATATGGAAAGATAGATACATGAGTCTATCTTACAAAAAAAACTTGTTCCATGTTGGTGAAATACAAAACTCTTGTCACTCGGGTATGGTTCGAATAAAATAAGTTTTTACCTAAAAGTATGCGACTTATGAATCATAGAAACAAGATAAATATAACAAATAAATATAGTTTCTATGATTTTACTGATATGTCAAAAAGAAGAAATTGGTGTTGCATTATTTTTCTGAAAGAAACAATTAAGCATAAGAACGTTGAGATTTCTTCAAAACAAGCCAAGGAAACTATTCATTCCAATATATGTATGGAAATGAGAAAATAATAAATTAATATAGATAAGTATATTACCACATTCATTGATGAATTTATTTATATTAAATGTGTTATATATATATATAATAAGTCAAATTCTCTGAAAATGATTAAAATTTTCATGAGGAAAGATGAGAAGTAGTGTGAGTAGTTAGTGAATATGTTTATAACCAGTAATGGTTGTGAGTATAGAAATAAATAATTTTAATGTTATCTGGTTATGCTTGGAACTCCGAAAGAGTTTAATTCTCCATACCCTCTTAAAAAAATCTATTTGTTTTATGGAAGAACGAAGGCTTTGAAGAAATAGGGATGAATATTTAACTTGAATATGTTCTTTCTCATTACATTTGCAAGCTTTCCATGAGTAATGATGCGTATATAAAAAACTACTGTTTATATAGAATAGGTTAAGATATAATTTCATATGAAATTTTTAATGAAAAAACTCTATGTTTGAAACATTCAAAAGATTTTGGGAGTACATGTATTATAAATAATATTGCTTGAAACCGCTGAATGTTTGTGTAGAGAGGTAAAGCTGAAATTTACTTTAGTTATTATTTGGGAGGCAGAGGATACAAATATTTCAATAAAGAGATAATAATAATTATTATTTATTATACTGTTAAATTGATTCAAAATTATAAGCAATAAAAACATAATTATGTTAATATTAAAGTTGATCATGATAAAGAATGTTTTTTAAAAAATTCAGAAAAAAATGAGGACAATATTAATCATACTCAATAAGAAGAATCAGACTCAACTATTTAATGTAATGAGGTTGAAACTCATATAATGTGCCCTATGCCAAGAAATATAATATATTATATTAACATTATTGGTGATCAACATCAAAATCTTCAAACAAGAACTTCAACAATTTTTACTCATATTTATTTTACTCAATATTCTAGATAAAAGATGTGAATGAACCTTTTGAGCATCCAAAAGGGGTTCAGGCTATGAATTATGAGCTTGATTAGATATAAAATAGTAACAATGGGGAACTCATACCCAATATAGATAACCAAAATGTTATTGGTATAAAATAGGTTTTATGGAACAAGCTCAATGAATAAGGTGTGGTGATAAGGAACAAGGAAATATTAGTGCGAAAAGTTACTAAAAATAGAAGGAATTGATATTTATGAGAATTTTACTCCAGTATAAAGATTAGAAACAATCCAAATCTTTCTTTTTGTTATTACACAATGATTCTAATTTTTTTTCAATTGTATGTGATGTTCTCATTTTTGAATGGGGATCTTGATGTGGAAGTGTACATTGAACAAACTTGTGGATTTTTTCTTGGGAAATATGAAAGTTATGTGTGTATGATAAAAAAATACTTATATGATTAAAAAAATCTCATAGATCATGGTATTTCAAATTGGAAACTTTCTTGGGAAAGATGAGTTTTAATAAAGGATGATTTGATATCAACATATACCATAAATAATGTCATAAGTTTTCCCTCATCACAATTTTTTATGTTGTTGATGTAATATTTTCTAAGAATGGTGAAAGGACATGTAACGCCCCGACCCCAGCTACCCAGAGTCGGTGCATTACTTCGTAACATTGGCATGATCACAAAAGATCATGTCTCTAAAGACCGATTAGTTTAGTAGCCTTGGAAACACTAGATACATTCGTAAACGTTACATTACATCATAAAGTGAAAAACTACAATAACAAAGTCTCCATAGTCCACACTCATATCCTCTTCTGACTATCCCTGCAGGTCATTCATAAAATACTTCTTCACATCCTGGAAAATATTAAAACATTGAAAGGGGTGAGCTCAGATGCTCAGTAAGGATAACAATATTGCGGAAGCTTTCATAAATAAACATAAACATTTAAGGCAATGTATAACTAAAACAAAAGCCTTTTTAAACTTGAACATCAACATAATATGGCAAAAGTAAAATGAGATAATGCCATTTACTTCTTCACATGGATATTCTACTGGTCGAATAATCACATGCAATATCAATAACCACTTTCATAATGAGGGAATGTATAATGCCGGACATTCTGAAACATTTTGTCAAGGCCTCGGCCAAGACATCTAAAATGATTAAGGCCTCGGCCAAAACCATAAATCAAATTGGGAAAGGCCTCGGCCAATTCCACGTCTAGTTGTCTCATGAGACCTACCGATGCATCGAGGAGATATAGCGGGCTCCACCCGTCACTTATTAAGTCCAATACATTCCTCATATGAATAGGTTTAAAAATATCATAAACCATAACATAATCGTATCACATAAAACATGCATAAAGGAAACATAAAATTTCCACATTTCAATCACAAGATATCAATACAACACATTGATATAATAAAAACGATTTCAAAACCATTTTCAATACCAAAATAAAAGAAAGTTAAAACTTTGTATTTATTTTTCATTAAAAAAAAGATAGCTTGTATAGGAAGCCGAAACTCAAATAATGGTCACGGTGGCGGAGAAGTCATTGTCGCCGCATAAGTACGGAAAGAAAAACATTCCCTTTTGTCGTTTAGCAAAACGCTTCGTATAAAAAGATTCCTTTTGAATAAATGTAAAAGTCAAAGGGGTTTATACACCGTATAAAATAAAGTTGTGTATAAAACCAAATATGCCTCAATGAAAGGGGATTGAGACGAAGTCCTTAAAAGATCATTTTTAAAATAAAATAGATCTATTATGTGTATTCACTATAGGTACACATAAAGAAAGTAAAAATACAAAATAGGACATAATAATATCATGACATAATTTGAAAGTAAAAGATTAACCCAAAGAATGGAAGTTGGGTTAAGAAATTCCCTTACAAAGAGCATTTTTAAAATAAAATAGATCTATTATGTGTATTCAATACAAGTACACATAAATAATGTACAAATACAGGATATGACATAATAATATCATGACATAATTTGAAAGTAGGATATTAACCCAAAGAACGAAAATTGGGTTAAGAAGTTCCCTTACCTCGTGTCTGACTTGACTCAACCGTTCTTTAACCTCCTGAATAATAAACTAGAGTTAATATATACCTTATTAAGAACCATTTTCAACTTCATTATCCTTATTATATCACTTATTACAATGATATGAACATTATGTAATTATTTAAGTTAATAACGGTCGTTTTGTCGATCTTTGGTACTTGAGTCAACAATAAGCTTCTTATAATTACAAGTTGTTTATGTGGTGAAATATCCATTATATCCATAATTATATTCATGATTTATATGTCATATATATCTTGTATATCCAGTATATACATTCATTTATAATATTACGTAACATTTAGAGGTAAGAAATGAAATGCACCGTTCATGGAGACGGTAAGCCGTACGTACGCATGAACGCTACTTTCATTTCAATTTCATATTTAATGGAACTAAATCATAATGATATAAATGTATAATATAATTCCAGTATAATATAGTGTATAATACCATTTACTACATCCATTATACATCCCACATATGGCATTAACGATTCAAATCACTTTGAGGGGGCGGTAGTCCGCACTTCCTAAAATGAAATTATCGCGTTTTACCCATAATGGAAATCATAAAGTATGACATAAATGAGAAATACAGAAGCATAAGTAAAACATAAACAAATTATAAATCATATATAAAAATAGTTACATCTTAATGGCCACCTTTGAAGGTGTTATATGAGTGTTGAACAATCATCGTTTCGTGAGGCAGAAATTCGCCATCCACAGAAACCGTATGTTCTTTAACCATTAGACGAAGGTGTGTGTAAGTGTAAACCAAATACTTATCATAACAACATCCTAGTATATTGTAGGTACTGGTGTTGTTACAAAATAATGGAATGAAAAGAGTTTAGGGGGTTGGAGAAGAAAAATAAAACAAAACAACATTAGAGAATACATTACCTCAAAATCGGGTAACTCTTTTTGATTTGAGACAAAGGATTCCTTGGGAAGAGTTCTGCCCAAAGTGAGGCTTCTAGGAGTAAGAGGGGGAAGTTGGGAGAGTATTTGGTCAGATTTTGGCCGAGCCAAATGGCTTGAAAGTGTAAATGAGGTGGGAGAGGTGGGGGGCTTTTATAAGAGGAGAGGAGGGGCTCTTTTGGAAAGATTGAAATGTTACATTATTACACAATGCTTTTCGGATTCTAAAGGTCCCACACTTATATAATTCGTGTCCAAGGTGATAAGGGTTCGAAATCTCCTCATACAATTGGCTTTGGACAAGTGTAAGCCTTGGATTTTTCATTATCTTGCCATTTTATTTAAATCGTTAAATAATGAGGTCATCGCTGCATCATCATGATGTCATAAATAATTTAATTTATTTAATGTCTAAAAATAAAAAAAAATACTATGATCTAGGAAATCTTTTTATATTTATAATTAATATTTATAATCAAAATTTGGACTTGTTTAACCCCACTTAAAAACTGTTTTAGTAAAACAACTCATGTTTGTGTCAATTTAATTTTAACATTAAATAAATATATATTAATGTAATTTTCCAACTAAAGTGGCTCCATGGGGTCCCCAAGTTGACCCATGGGTTGTCTTGGTCGGCCATGACTCATCCAATAAGAGTAGGACAAGTTTCATGCTCATCTCATATTATTAAACCATTATTTGTACCTTAAACTACACTAATTACCTCTAATCGTGATTAAGAACTTAAAAGTTACTATTCACCAAAAAATTATTTTAATCTAATTGAACCACATTTTACTTATTAATGACAACCATGTATGTCGGATTTTTGAAAATCAAATTACAGAAGTGGTAATATTTCATTTTAACGAAAAATCAGTTTTTAACAACCACTTAGTGGTTTCACTATTCATCAAAAATTGAAGTTTTTCAGAATAAGACCAAAATTTCACCCTAAGCTATAATTGATATTCCGAATTCAAAAATGATGTCTATTTTAAAAAATTACAAACATATAAGTTGCATTAATTAATTTTATAATTAATTCCCGCTATTACAAAAAATGGCGTGTTTCTAAGAAACAATTTATATCAAAAGATTGGCAATTGTTTATGTCCGATTTCAATGTTAAATTAATTCTAATGACCACCATTGGATAAAATGGTAAAAATATATTCTAATTATACTTCAAAACCACTAAATAGTATAATTTATCACTATAAATAATTTTGATTAAAAAAGTTGTTTTTAAGTAATTTTCACTATTCATAAAAAAATAGAAGTTCTCAGAAAAATACCAAAAATTCAACATAGGCTAATTTCGATATTACGAATACAAAAATGAAGTCCATTTTGAAATATAAAATTTCTATAATTTTAAAAAGTGGTTATTACTATTCATAACGGCTACTTTGATTAGTCGCGGTGTTTTAGAACTCGAAGTTGCGTTCAATGCAAGCTATTTCATTATTGAATGAGAAGCGTATCGTGGAAGCTCGGGGTGTTACATTCTCCCCTCCTTCAATAAATTGCGTCCTCGCAATTTGAAATTTTTTCTTTGAAAATAAAAGTTTGAAAATAGAAAATACCTTTGTGGAAAGCCCACATCGGAAATAAGGTTAATAAAATTTAGTCTTAATAAGGGGGAAATGGAAATAAGAAAGTCACCACCAAACTATGATCTCGATAAGGAGAACATTGGTGGAAATTAGAGACATATAATTGGAGGAAAAACGTAAATATTTGTAGGGAGTGATTGAGGTCATCAATCAAAATCAACTGTCAAATTGAGGGCCTCAAAGCCTTCAATCTATGTTGATTTGAAATATCATCAGTTCAAAAAGACATAAGGTATTAGGATAACACATTTTTTTGTTTTAATATCCCTTTACTAAAGTTTAAGAATTAATTTATTCATTGAATAAGAGATAGGTATATATATATTTATGCTTGACAATTAGAGTTTCAACCTTCAACTCATCTTTCACTCAAAAAGATAATAGAACACAAAAATATTATACTTATACTAATTGTATAATGTTCCAAATGTTAACACATACCATTTAGATTAGTAAAATTATTTTGTAATAACCAGGGACTTCCTGTAGGCTAGTGGTAGGAAATAAAGGCCTGTCGCACTATGATTGTGGGTTCGATTCCTGCAGCTTTGTCCGACGCAACGGGTTATGCCCCACCCTGCAGGTTGTCCTTTTCCTAAAACTATAGTATTATAATATTACAAAAATAATATTCAAAAATTATTTAACCTTAAACAATACTATCCAAAGATCAACTTAATCCATTACAACCTTTATAGTTATCCAAAATACTTCTGTCCAACTCACAGTCCAAATTTTATAAGGAAGGTAAACATAATGAAGATCCTTTTTCCCACGTAACAACATGTGAATACCTTCATCGTGTATTCTTTTTAAACATACTGAATTACCATGATCCCTTATTCCTTATAGAATACTAGATATACTTCTTATATCCAAAAATGTATACAAAACATCAATCAGTTTTAAGGAAGTTAAGTATATCCAATATAATTTATCCAAATCAATCACGTCTTATTCCAAAATCACAATCTCAGTATCAGAACCATATTATGGTCTATCTTTCTCTCAACCATATATTTTCCAAAAATTTAATCCTACTGTGGAGTCACTTTTCTTGGTTCCACACAATCTCAAGTCCTTGATGAAATAGTACTGCAGTACAATCCTTATATACTCCATAATTATTATAACCAGTACATCATTGATACAACACTCAAATTACAAAATTATTTAATAACAACATAAGAACTCTAATCATTACTCCACATCTGCGGTAGTATCATAACTTGATTATTATCCAATAACATCATTTGGGGCATACTCTGATGATTTGGACATTGGTTTGCGTAGTGTCCCCAATCCTTGCAGAAGAAGCATTGTACATTTGAAACCATTTTCTTACCCTTGCAGTCACGCACTTTGTGTCCTTTCTCTCTACACTTATAACAAACTCCCATTCCCTTTAGGCAAGTTCCATGATGTTTCTTCCCACAATTACCACATATTTGAAAATTCTTCTTTCCCCTCATCCCTTTATACATCATTCTCTCTTCCATCCCTTTCGTCTCTTGCTTCGCTTCAAAGCCATAGGACTCAGAGAATTATTTACATATCTTATTAACACATGATACTATTTCTTCATATGTTGAGAACACATGGGAGAATATTTCCCTTCGAAATGTTGACTTAATACCGTGAAAGATACGATCCTTCTTACTCTTTGGATCATACGTACTGCTGGAGTTCACATTCCTTCTACTGGGCGCCATTTTTATACAATGGCATAAACTAGATTAGTTTATGAATCAAAATACATAATTCCATACTTATAAAACACTTAACATAAATTGAACTATTTATGGATATAATCCATAATCATAAAAAGAAATGTTTTCTTTGAGAAAGTATATACTCATAACCCTTCATAGTGGTTTGTAAATAAAATGAGAATTATCCTAAGCATATCCCCCGGGAGTGTCGTAACCAAGAGTGCAGCAAGGCCCGTTGTCGTGCACCAGTTCCCGTTCGAGTCTAGCTCAAAGCGGTGTTTTCGGGTTTTACCCCTAGGCACATCTGTGCCAGAGCCGCCTCTACCTGCTCGTATCCAGACAGGGATGTATTGCTCGGAAAAGTCATAACATCTCTATAATACCAAAATTCTAGGAAGTTCTTCTATACTAATCCTCAAAGTCTATCTTTGGGCTATGTGCTATAATCAGAGTTTATCTAAATCTAGCTTCCAAGGTTAGTACTAAACTGCCTCTGATACCAACTGTAACGCCCCGACCCCAGCTACCCAGAGTCGGTGCATTACTTCGTAACATTGGCATGATCACAAAAGATCAAGTCTCGAAAGACCGATTAGTTTAGTAGCCTTGGAAACACTAGATACATTCGTAAACGTTACATTACATCATAAAGTGAAAAACTACAATAACAAAGTCTCCACAGTCCACACTCATATCCTCTTCTGACTATCCCTGCAGGTCATTCATAAAACACTTCTTCACATCCTGGAAAATATTAAAACATTGAAAGGGGTGAGCTCAGATGCTCAGTAAGGATAACAATATTGCGGAAGCTTTCATAAATAAACATAAACATTTAAGGCAATGTATAACTAAAACAAAAGCCTTTTTAAACTTGAACATCAACATAATATGGCAAAAGTAAAATGAGATAATGCCATTTACTTCTTCACATGGATATTCTACTGGTCGAATAATCACATGCAATATCAATAACCACTTTCATAATGAGGGAATGTATAATGCCGGACATTCTGAAACATTTTGTCAAGGCCTCGGCGAAGACATCTAAAATGATTAAGGCCTCGGCCAAAACCATAAATCAAATTGGGAAAGGCTTCGGCCAATTCCACGTCTAGTTGTCTCATGAGACCTACCGATGCATCGAGGAGCTATAGCGGGCTCCACCCGTCACTTATTAAGTCCAATACATTCCTCATATGAATAGGTTTAAACATATCATAAACCATAACATAATCGTATCACATAAAACATGCATAAAGGAAACATAACATTTCCACATTTCAATCACAAGATATCAATACAACACATTGATATAATAAAAACGATTTCAAAACCATTTTCAATACCAAAATAAAAGAAAGTTAAAACTTTGTATTTATTTTTCATTAAAAAAAAGATAGCTTGTATAGGAAGCCGAAACTCAAATAATGGTCACGGTGGCAGAGAAGTCATTGTCGCCGCATAAGTACGGAAATAAAAACATTCCCTTTTGTCGTTTAGCAAAACGCTTCGTATAAAAAGATTCCTTTTGAATAAATGTAAAAGTCAAAGGGGTTTATACACCGTATAAAATAAAGTTGTGTATAAAACCAAATATGCCTCAATGAAAGGGGATTGAGACGAAGTCCTTAAAAGATCATTTTTAAAATAAAATAGATCTATTATGTGTATTCACTATAGGTACACATAAATAAAGTAAAAATACAAAATAGGACATAATAATATCATGACATAATTTGAAAGTAAAAGATTAACCCAAAGAATGGAAGTTGGGTTAAGAAATTCCCTTACAAAGAGCATTTTTAAAATAAAATAGATCTATTATGTGTATTCACTACAAGTACACATAAATAATGTAAAAATACAGGATATGAAATAATAATATCATGACATAATTTGAAAGTAGGATATTAACCCAAAGAACGGAAATTTGGTTAAGAAGTTCCCTTACCTCGTGTCTGACTTGACTCAACCGTTCTTTAACCTCCTGAATAATAAACTAGAGTTAATATATACCTTATTAAGAACCATTTTCAACTTCATTATCCTTATTATATCACTTATTACAATGATATGAACATTATGTAATTATTTAAGTTAATAACGGTCGTTTTGTCGATCTTTGGTACTTGAGTCAACAATAAGCTTCTTATAATTACAAGTTGTTTATGTGGTGAAATATCCATTATATCCAGAATTATATTCATGATTTATATGTCATATATATCTTGTATATCCAGTATATACATTCATTTATAATATTACGTAACATTTAGAGGTAAGAAATGAAATGCACCGTTCATGGAGACGGTAAGCCGTACGTACGCATGAACGCTACTTTCATTTCAATTTCATATTTAATGGAACTAAATCATAATGATATAAATGTATAATATAATTCCAGTATAATATAGTGTATAATACCATTTACTCCATCCTTTATACATCCCACATATGGCATTAACGATTCAAATCACTTTGAGGGGGCGGTAGTCCGCACTTCCTAAAATGAAATTATCGCGTTTTACCCATAATGGAAATCATAAAGTATGACATAAATGAGAAATACAGAAGCATAAGTAAAACATAAACAAATTATAAATCATATATAAAAATAGTGACATCTTAATGGCCACCTTTGAAGGTGTTATATGAGTGTTGAACAATCATCGTTTCGTGAGGCAGAAATTCGCCATCCACAGAAACCGTATGCTCTTTAACCATTAGACGAAGGTGTGTGTAAGTGTAAACCAAATCCTTATCATAACAACATCCTAGTATATTTTAGGTACTGGTGTTGTTACAAAATAATGGAATGAAAAGAGTTTAGGGGGTTGGAGAAGAAAAATAAAACAAAACCACATTAGAGAATACATTACCTCAAAATTGGGTAACTCTTTTTGATTTGAGACAAAGGATTCCTTGGGAAGAGTTCTGCCCAAAGTGAGGCTTCTAGGAGTAATAGGGGGAAGTTGGGAGAGTATTTGGTCAGATTTTGGCCGAGCCAAATGGCTTGAAAGTGTAAATGAGGTGGGAGAGGTGGGGGCCTTTTATAAGAGGAGAGGAGGGGCTCTTTTGGAAAGATTGAAATGTTACATTATTACACAATGCTTTTCGGATTATAAAGGTCCCACACTTATATAATTCGTGTCCAAGGTGATAAGGGTTCGAAATATCCTCATACAATTGGCTTTGGACAAGTGTAAGCCTTGGATTTTTCATTATCTTCCCATTTTATTTAAATCGTTAAATAATGAGGTCATCGCTGCATCATCATGATGTCATAAATAATTTAATTTATTTAATGTCTAAAAATAATAAAAAAAATACTATGATCTAGGAAATCTTTTTATCTTTCTAATTAATATTTATAATCAAAATTTGGACTTGTTTAACCCCACTTAAAAACTGTTTTAGTAAAACAACTCATGTTTGTGTCAATTTAATTTTAACATTAAATAAATATATATTAATGTAATTTTCCAACTAAAGTGGCTCCATGGGGTCCCCAAGTTGACCCATGGGTTGTATTGGTCGGCCATGACTCATCCAATAAGAGTAGGACAAGTTTCATGCTCATCTCATATTATTAAAACATTATTTGTACCTTAAACTACACTAATTACCTCTAATCGCGATTAAGAACTTAAAAGTTACTATTCACCAAAAAATTATTTTAATCTAATTGAACCACATTTTACTTATTAATGACAACCATGTATGTCGGATTTTTGAAAATCAAATTACAGAAGTGGTAATATTTCATTTTAACGAAAAATCAGTTTTTAACAACCACTTAGTGGTTTCACTATTCATCAAAAATTGAAGTTTTTCAGAATAAGACCAAAATTTCACCCTAAGCTATAATTGATATTCCGAATTCAAAAATGATATCTATTTTAAAAAATTACAAACATATAAGTTGCATTAATTAATTTTATAATTAATTCCCGCTGTTACAAAAAATGGCGTGTTTCTAAGAAACAATTTATATCAAAAGATTGGCAATTGTTTATGTCCGATTTCAATGTTAAATTAATTCTAATGACCACCATTGGATAAAATGGTAAAAATATATTCTAATTATACTTCAAAACCACTAAATAGTATAATTTATCACTATAAATAATTTTGATTAAAAAAGTTGTTTTTAAGTAATTTTCACTATTCATAAAAAAATAGAAGTTCTCAGAAAAATACCAAAAATTCAACATAGGCTAATTTCGATATTACGAATACAAAAATGAAGTCCATTTTGAAATATAAAATTTCAATAATTTTAAAAAGTGGTTATTACTATTCATAACGGCTACTTTGATTAGTCGCGGTGTTTTAGAACTCGAAGTTGCGTTCAATGCAAGCTATTTCATTATTGAATGTGAAGCGTATCGTGGAAGATCGGGGTGTTACAGGACATGTGAATGATTATATTATGATATGATTTTTTTGAGAAGTCCATGCAGAGAGAAATGAAATAAATTCTTGGGATTCAAATTTTAGAAAAGAAGAAACACATTTTTTATTCTCAAGAAATATATTTTATGGTTATTTTTAAGTAGTATGTCATGGAAAATTTAAAACTTGTTTCCTCATAGATTTAGGTTGGAACCAGATATTCTAAAGATGTAGAAGTCAATAAAGTTTATCAAAAAATATTTTGTAAGATTAATGGATGTTTTTAATATTTTACTACCTCAATACCATGCATTTTTATGTTGTGGCCTCATGTTAATGAATTTATATTTATCCTAAATAATACCAATTATTTTCTAGAAAACGAATTCTCAGATATACCAATGGAATACAATTTTTTGTAATTAGGTATGATAACATAGAAAGTATTGAATTTTTTTGCGTATAAAGATGCTGACTCTGAATGAAATGTTGATGATATAAGATCCACATATACTTAAATTTTCCTTCTATGGACATTTTTTGTTAGTTGGGATATAATGGAAAATAATTAGTAACTCAAAGAATGACTTATCCTGAGTATATTGCAACCACTCAAGTAGCTACCCAACTTACGTTGATCAAAACTCAGTTGGAAAACATACTTATTGAAGTACACTTACCATTTTTCTTTAGATGTGATAATCAAATTGAAATCAATCTTATAAGGAAATTGATAAAACATTCTAATTCAAACATGATTGGCCTGAATTACCAGTTCATCAAAGAGAATTTTTGGAAATGATAATTGAATATGTAGTATATTCATACATTGAAACAAGTTTCAACCATATTACCAAAATCATTACCAAAGTAATATTTATATAAATTAATGTTTAACATGGGCATCCAACCTCATTCTCATCAAAGTACAGGTAAGAATATTTGTCTCCAATCTCATATTTCCTTTAGATAGTGTTTTCAAGTGGGTTATTTATTTCATAAATGTATCTTATTGAAGTATTCATGCATAAGGGGGGGGGGGGGTTGTGGGTATGTTGTAAATCCAACATGTATGTGTGTGAGCTACTCTAAATGTTTGTTGGAGTGCTTTTAGGAAAAAAATTGTATAACAAGGAATCCAAAGAAGTATAGACAAGACGAGGAAGAATGAATGAGGAATAAAGGTATTGAAAAAAGTTTATGAATAAAATATAGGGAAGAAATATGAGGATGAAATGGGGAGGAAGAGAGTTAATTAATTTTTTTCCTGATTCTCTACTTTTTAACAACATGGTTTTCATATCAATGATTCATGTTTCTACAATGAGTTATCTCAAATAGGTATAGAATTTTTTAAAATAAATCAATATATTGGCATTAAAAAGTTCTAATTTTTTTGAATATTTGTTGACAATGAAATTAAAAGAGGGTATTTTTAAGAAAATGCTGATTAAGAAGATTATCATATTTTGTGGTAGTCATTGCTTTTTCAAGGAATTATCCAAGAAGGATAAATAACCTCTTTTTTTAGAAAATGAGACGGACCATAATATTTAGAAAATAAATTTACAACACATTATAAAATACATCAAATTTTGAAAATGTTTTATTTTTTGAATGAAAAAGAATATTAGACTCGCTATGGGTTTCGAAAAAGTGTTTTCATTGTAATGTGGAAAAGAATTGGATTCTCCATTAATCGAATATAAATATATTTCTTATTTATTATTTTTTATTTCTTACAAATAATAAGCAAGTTCTAAAAATTGTGATGATATAATGATAAAAGGGGGAGTATAAGTGATTATAATCTTATTGAACATTTTACTTTATGAAATGAGGTTCTATCATTTATATTCCAGCAAATCATATTCAAGTGGTATGAAATAATTATATTTCTAGAAGATTGGAAATTTACAATAAATTATTTCATATGTCAGACGATGTTAAACATAATCTTAAATGTAATAAAAGTTATGAAGGTATACATTATTAAAAGAAAAAGTTTGTGAAATAAGGATGTTGCTAAATTAAAATATTTTCGATCTTAGATCATCGAATTCAGATTTTTTTGAATTCGAAAAATGGTTTCTTAATCATAATGATAGAAATTAAAGGTGATTATTTTCTATTAGTGAAAAAGGAAAAGTATTTAAATATTTGGAGGAGGTATTGTATGTGAATCTTAATCAGAAAATAGAAATATGTAATGTGCTGAATGATCTTTGGTATAATTTATAAAAAGAATAAGTATAAGAAGTTGAAGAAGTTTGAAAGAATCTGGTGTCTCTATTTTAATTAATAAATAATAAAGAGAGTTGATTATGAGAATCATAATGATAGGACATATGTTTTCCTTCTTAAATCTGGTGTATAGAAACATTATAAAGATTCTATTGTCGATCATATGCTTCCATTGTAATGAGGAAATTTGATTGGGATGATTGTCTTTTAGGTGGTGTAGAGTAATGTATTGGTATATCTTCATTTATGATTTGTTCAAAATTGGGACAAGAAAATAAGATTGACCAAGTGTGTTTATTATAATGAATCAATCATATTCATAAATGCGAATTAGAATCAAAATCAGACTAAAGTTTTGTTAGAATTTCTGAAGTATTGAATAAATAAAAGAGAGTTGAAAAAATCAAAGAGATTTGAATATTAAAAAAGGTATAGAAGAAATAAAATATAGATATGATATTTAAGGAAGATTATTGAAATAATAAATTTTTTATAGTGGGAAAACATTTTTAGATTCTCACTTAAACCATTTTGCAATGACTATAAATGGAGGAGAATATTCTGATAATTATGTAACTTGCATTTTTGTGAAATATGATAGAGAAGTTCCAAAATTTAAAAAAGAAGAATTTCCAATTTTTTCTTGAATATTTTTTCTATATATATGATTGAAATGAGATTAGATAAGTTTGTAATCAGAGTTTCCATAATTGGAAACCATACTGGGATCTTCATACTAAAGAGTAAGTATGTTTAGATTTGTTTCTAGTGGTATTATGAAAATTTTATATTTCCGTATTGATAAATAGGACATGGAAATAAGATAGGGGAAATAGAATGAGTATCATTATAAGGTCAATTAATTTCTTACCTTCTATTGGGTAAGAAAATGAACAATTGTTTTGATTGTTTAGGTTTTTGTGAATATTGATCCGGAAACACAAAAATTGTATTACATCATTTCTTATATCATGAAGTACATTCGCTGTTGTATTGAACATAGTGCTACATTAGTGTAAGGGCACATCCTACCCATTGTATTCTGTACAGAAGGATTGTTTTCTAATCAATTGTCTTTTATTGGATTATTTTTAAGCAATAAAAAAGACTCGATACTCTTGTTGCTTAGTGTACCTTATAAATTCTTATCTTCTAATAGTTTTGGGTTTGATTTCTTCTCAGAAGAGAAATAAATTAATGACAGGAGGAACATTTTGTTTCAAATTTATGTAAACTTATAATAAAAATATTTCACTTATTCACCCCTCATCCTCTCAGAAATGCTTGAATCCTAGCTGGTAATCTATGAATTTACTAATAAATTTATATATATTAGTAATTCTATATATATATTTCTAAATCTAGATAATCATATTAATACTCTCCAATTAAATGTCTTGGTTCTAAAGATGTTATTTATGTAATAGATTTTTTTTTGTTTTCTAAGCTTGGGGTGTCAAGTTGTGTATGCCATCAAACACAATATTAAAAATTTAAAATCATGAGGGTTCATGTGGTTCAAGCTATCAGTGAGTTTAAATTTATTTAAAATTTTGGGTATTTTATTTTATAATGGTGTCAAATTCTTGATTAATCTTAGAGTTCTGTTCTATATTCTATATTCATTCCAATTATCTTTCTAAAATCTTTAGTTCTTACATTCGTCCCACCTTAAATAAATGGTGTACTCATAATTTGAACTTTCACTTGGAAATAAAGGGTTTAACATTGGAAAATAAATTTGTTAAAATACCACATCATAATAGGGTTAATAAAAAATATTATTAAAATCATGGAAAGGTAAATACGAAGGTCATTTAAAATTAAAAAAACTAGGTTTATGAATATGAGATCATTAGCAGGAAGATAAAATTTGGACAAGAAAGTGAAAACTAATAACCAAAGGATTAATATTGAGTGATAACAAATATGGTAAGGATAAACATAAACACCGAAAATCCTTAAATATATGATGATTTAAAAGGCCAATGATCCATTAGAAATGAATGTAAATGTTTACATTTTTATTACAAGGTCCCCTTTCCTAAAGTTACGGGGTAATTATTCTATCCAAGTAAAGTACTTGAGAAAATACAATTACCTGATTTATTTCCATTTCATAATCACAATAACATCATTGGGATTTTCTTTAAAAAATTTCCACTTCACCATTTACACTAATAAATGATCATTAAATTTTTATTCCTGAATTAGTAAAATTAACTTTTAATGAATCATAAGATCCCTAGGTCATCCCTTTTTCCTGTAAATATTTACCAAAACCAAAATGGTTACCATAATCTATACAATAAAATCCAAATATAAATATAATCAATTCCATAAATAATTATCCTTAAGGATCCTCCAATTTATTTCTTACCAAACTCAAAATCCATAAATTTTTAAATAAGGTTATTAAAAATCCATAATCAACTCAAAATTAATCCCCAAAACAATTTAAAACATATTTTTACATCACATACCAAATAGGTGAATACCATGATCATATATTTTCTAGAATCATGGTTATAACTTGAATTACCATAAAACCTCAATGAAAACACGCACTTTTTCAATAAAATAAAATCTCAAATTATAGAATTTATTCTATATATCAAAACATGTAGTAAATGGAAAAGATAACATAAACCATAAAATCATTAATAAAATTCAATTTCAAAATTAATATCCCATAAAAATATCTTTATCATTATTATCTCAACATCAAGCTCATATTAATTTTTATCTTCCCCCAATCATGTGTTTTAGAAAAAGATCAACTTTCTACTAAATCTCTTTTCATAGTCATCGATAGAATTCAACATATTCTCTCGAGTACATAAAGAAAAAAAATATTCTATAATCCGTAAACATTCTATAAATATTATAAACAAAATATAATTTATAAAATACTCATATAACATAATTCTTCAATCCAAACACATGCACATTAATCATTCCAATTCATTCTTAAATGATTAACTATGATTCATAATCTAATTCCTAAATACCTCCTTCCATGAATATTTCATTTGTATTATCATCCTCAGTAGCTGTATATCTGTTACTTGTAAAAACATTCTAATTCAATTCATAATATTTCCAACAAAGACATATTTTTCAATAATACCCAAAATTTCCAAATTTAAGACATTCAACCATCGATAATACATTATAGATACCATTATTCACCTCAATTGGGTTTATTAATCTTTACATTTTTCTTATGAAATTACATTCTTTTTATTTTATAATTCCAGACATAAAATATTTTTCTTTTAATTTGACCTACTCTAATTGGTGCCTCTTTCCATATTTTTGACATGAAGAAAATTTATCCTTCTTTCCTCCATGGTCTTTAATGTTCATTCTCTTAGTGAAATTCATTTTTCTCTTCTTTGGGGAGTTCAATAGTTGGTTATGGATAATGTTTTCAATCATATTTAATGATAAATGGTTTTGTATAATAATAATATCATCCACCCTTCCCATCATCCCATTGTTTTCTCATCAACACATTTTATATCATATTCATTATTAAACCAAATTCTTTTGGTCCCATCAGTTATCTAAAACTGAAAATCATAGTGCGAGGAACACTAGTCATAATGGAAAATAATTTATTCATTATGAATTATTTATAGGATATATAAATGATGAATAATTATTTACAACATATTACACATTTGGTTTATTTTAGCTCCTTTATGTTCAATATATATTCAAATATTTTATGATGGTTTGTAAATAAATTATGAATTGACCAAATCATATCCCCCAAGAGTGTTAAAACAGGTACATAGTGAGGCTAGTCTGAATCTACTAGGATATTCTATAGTCAAACATGATCCACCTTTTTTAGAGTTCTCACTCCTAGGTATATATGTTCTAGAACCATGTTAACTTGTAGTATCCAGATATGGATGTATTTCTAGGAGTAACCACATAATATATATATTACCAAAACTATAGAATTTTATTATATACATATCCTCAATATATACCATAAGGTTATATTCCCTAATCTATGATTTCTTAATTCTAGTTCCCAAGGATTCTACTAAACATCCTTTGATACCGATTTTAAAGACCCCATCACCATTATCATGGAGTTGATGGTTACATTACTACAATGTTATAAGATACAAGCGATCACTTCTATAAGTATTAAATTTTTTTGTAGTCTTAAAGAACTAGATTCATACAAGATTCCCATAATTCATTGGAAAATAAAAATTAAAACCCAATGTTTTTCGATAATATCATTATCACTTGTAGTATATACATTAATATTATTCATAGTACCATTTCTAGATTTCTGGGAATGGAAACAAAATAAGGGTGAGCTTAAATGCTCAATAAGTGTAATGTAAAACATAAGGTATGATGACTCAACAATAATAATCAACATGTAAAGGTAAATATCTCTTCACACATTCCATTTTATAATTCACTTGAGTATCATGATTCAAGATGTCATAATCAATATGTGAAGGAAAATAACTAAAAAATGATATTTAATCAATAAAATGTGATTGAAATTATTATAAAGATAACATCATTTAAAAAATATCATGGATGATAATAACTGACTTCTTAATTAAGGAAATTCTTAATTATTGGATGCCATGATTTCTGAAATCATGAAAACTCTAGTTTCAAGACCATTTCACAAGAAATATTAAATAATATGGGTAATACCCCATTTAATTTGGCCATTATATTTGTCTCATGAGTCTGACTGATGAATTGAGGGGATATTTAGATATGGCTTCCACCAATCACTGCAGGTCTAAATTAGTCCTCATATATCAAATGAACGATATAATTCATGAATCTGAATATCTTATCAACAAAAACCTGTATTGTATTTGGAATACATATTTATAAATATTTCCCCAATAAATTAAATAAATTACATAATAAAACCATATTTATACAAATGGTATACAATTTAGGAAGTAACCATATCCATGATATAATGAATATGGATATTTAGATAAAAGGAATTCTATAATGATCAAAATAATGTGAGTGTTTCAAAAAAAATTTATTGAATTCAAAAATGAATCAATAATGTGAATTTCAACACATTCCACAGTTAAAAGTATTATAAAAAATCTATATAAAGTGTAAGGGTGGTAAAAATAAAACATATCCCCAGTGGATTAATTGTAAAATAAAGGGTTTTTTTCATTCATGATTCGAAACCAATACAAATATCTTTAAAAATAATATTATGGAAAATATAATTTCCACAATGAAAATATTTTAAAAAATAAAAGTTCACAAAAAATTTTGAAAATAGTTTTCTTGGAAATTAGTCATTGAAACTTATTAAATATTATTAAAAAATTTAACTGGTCTTAATGACAGGTAATTATATCTATCTTTATTATATTAAAATAATGATTCCTTTCATAATTTTCGTAAAATATAAATGAGACTTTTTTGGAAAATGACATTAAGATACCAATAATTTTATTTATATGAAATAATTAATGCCAAAAAATTATTTAATAAATAAATTGGATAATTTTAAGAAACATTTTTGAAAAAATGTTTTTTTCTAAAACTTGGTTTTGGAAGAAAACTGATTCTCGATAGAAGAGAGAAATGATTTACGGTTTTATTAAAAAAATATCTATTGTTTTAATTAAAAAAAGTGAAAATTTTCACTATTAAATGAAAGATACATGAATGACCATAGGATAATAATATTAAATGGGTTTATTAAAAATTTATTAAATAATTATCTTTAATAAAAATTCTCGATTAGAATAGGAATGTGAAATAAACCCTTCAAATATTCTTAGAGTTGAAGTGGGAATAAATCAATGAATAAACTATGTTTATAAAATGTAAATTGAAATAATAAAATTTTAAATATGACTTAATATAATCAAAATTCATTAAAAAATAAACATAGAGTATTAAAGACACAAAATAATTAATATAATTCAATGAAATCGAATTGAGTGAGGAAATTGTTTACCCCTTGGTAACATTTATATCTAATCCACATGGATTGAATAATTCAAATTGAAACTTGAAATACCGTGATTCATGATTTATTAATGATATTACATGTAAAATATAAAGTATATACGCCATATAAATTAATTAGGTGTATAACATTAAAGTACGCCTCAATAATGGGAATTGAGATGAAGTCACTTTCCCCATGCTTCTATTTAGTTGAGAACTTGTTAAAATCACTGAAAGTAGATTAAACGTGTTAATAACTTAGTAAAAACATATTAATATATATAAAATCATATATTATCCTTTTATAACATAGTATAGTCTTTTTATTAATAATATTTTATTATCACTATAGTTTTGGGAGCCAATTACCTAGTTTTCATATGCATATTTTTTCATGAATGTTCCATATCATGAACATAGGATATTGATCCTTCATAAAATGAATTATATTAATGTTATAAATATCATTTAATCATTATATAAATTTCTAGAATCATTATTTAAAATTGGACATAGAAAATTAATCACATCACTTCGTGGATATGGTAAGTCATACATACGCAGAGCGGTGGTATAATTTCATAATGGATGAAAGGGTAATGAATTGGGTGATATATAAATTTTGATTAAAAATATACTTTAATTTATATTACAGAAATTCAATAAATTTATTTTTAATTATCTTACATGTAATAAGATAGTGAAAAATGAATCACATCACTTCGCTAGGCGATTGTCTGCCGTACACACAAACAGCATTATCATATCCCTCACAAAATGGAATGTTAGAAAGTATATGTGATATTAATATTAGATATGTATAATAACTTCATAAATATCATATAAATTTTATCAATTAATTATTATATCCATCCTTGAAAGGGGGTTTTGGATAATGAGGAACATCGGTTTGCAAAGCGATAGTCTGTCGTACACACGATTGGAGATTCCGTTTAACATTTGATAAAAGTGGAGAAGGATAAATATTATGAAATCAACATACTAAAATTTAATAAAATTTTACATAATTTTTTTGTTATATTTTATGTTTTAATACATAATTTAATGAGTTGATATATGAAATAAAATCAAATAGCATTATTAAGACAATTACCTTGTCTTTGAGAAACATTCTTTGGATCTCCACATAAGGACCCTAGAGCTAGTATTTTGGGATAATTAGATCCTCTGGAATGTGACTATGTATTTTGGAGAGGAATTTTTTTAGGTTTTGGTAGAGTCAATGGTCCTTATTGTTAAGATTGTGTGAGGGGTGGTAGTGCCCTTTTATAAGTTGGGAAAGGATACCTTCTTGGAAATTACTTGGAAATTTCCCAAAAGAATCCAAATTGATTAAGTAATTACCATGAAATGTTATTACAAGTAAACATATAATAAAAATTTATTAGAATGAGAATTATATATTTCCAAAAAATAGATATTATACAATATGGTATGTCATTTTGGTCTTTATCTTTTTAGTTTAACCCCTGGTAAACACATTTTTTCTATAACCATGGAAATTAATTTGTACTGTTTTCACCATCTATAATTTAAGGGTATTTATACTTGGAATAAAAACATGAGATGATAATTTCAAAAATAACACCATAGAAAGGCCCATGGTGGTATTATATTCCTACCATTAGAGGGTTGATGCCAATTTCCAAGATCCACAAATGGATGTCACCCAAATCTTGCATATGTTCCAATGTTAACTGGAATAAATCATGAAAAAAATCATAAATAACATTGTATAATTAGTATTCATCGAAAAGATCATGATATTAGATTAAATCCATGTCATTATACAAAGGGATATTTTTCAACAATAGTTGTCCTAGATATTCCCCAAGAGAAGATTCTAATTCCCTGGATCATGAGTCTATCTAACTAACTGCATCTAATTATCTATTAAAAGGTTTTAATATAAAAATTAAATATTAAATTAATTACAATAACATAAATTTTATTTATTATAATATAATTTAACTTTTTTACCTAAAAATAAATTTAAAATATAATTTATCTTTTCATATAATTTAAATAGAAATACATATTTCAATAAAAATATGTATTTTTTCACTATTTATTAAAAATGAAACTTCTTAGAAAATTCATAAAATTCACCCCAAAATAATTTTTATATAGTTATTTCAAATATGAATTTATTTTTTTAAAATAATGTTTCAAAAATATCATAACCTTAATTATATTTTTTTCAAACAAAATTAAATATAAATCATTTTTTTGTAGAATAAGAACATAGAATCATAACATGAAATTCATAAAATTTTGAGTGATTACATAATAAAAATTTATCAATATATTTTTATTGATTATGAACTCCCTATATATATATTTTATAATTCAGTTAATGCTATTCAAACCTATCAATTCAATGGTTATGTTATAATGTTGATATTTAGATAATATTTTTGGTGATTATTTATGCTCTGTTTTGCAGGTTTTATATTCTATTGAACACAATGTTATCCTTTTAAAATATTGAGGTTTCATATACCAAAAGCTATCATAGAAATTAAATTTATTTAAAATGACGTTTATTATAAATTACTAGGGTGTCACTGTCTTGTCTAAGATCAGTGATGTTTATCATATATAATATCAAACACAATTTTGTTTTTTAAAAATATCAGGGTTTTAAAAATCTTGATTAAAGTGATATCAATATTATATCCCCCTGTAGAGCTTTTGATAAATTTTTAGAATCTATAATTGTTACATGGAAATTTTAATCTGAAATTGACTTGCATTATAAAATGAAATGGATATTCCACACGAGAAATGGATGTGACAATGTTGTTTTAGTTTTAGGGAGGAGGGTGTAATCACCGAAATTACACTTCAAATGTTAATATTAAGGGTTCATCGTTGCACCTAAAATAATTTTTTATATTATATTTTTATTTTAATTATTTTATTTTCCATTTATAATGGTTTACCATATGAAAAACTTAAATTTCATAATTTTTTCCACGAAATATATATGTTATATAAAATATTAATCTATTTACTATATCATTAACAATTTTAAAACACCCATAAAAATATAAACATCTAGGCCCCGAGATTATATCACTTCTTATAACACAAGTTAATAAAATATCGAAACATTTATGGGGGAGATGTGATGAGAGGTTACTAAAAGTCCATAGGTACTACCATTATCACCATGAGATCCCATCTAATCCCATCATTAATTATTTGTAATAGTTTGGTTTTTTTTGGGTTCAGCATGTGTAGGTATATACAGATTGAAATTTTTCTTAATTTTTTTGGATGAGATATGTATACCATGGACACATGAATTTCATATTTATTAGGGAATATAATAATTAAATTATTGGATGTATCAATATTTATGGGATCTTGGGTGGATAGGGATTCTGTAACAAGTATAATGATATACAACTTGGATTATATATTACATAGATAATTAGACATATCATTCCCGAATGTGTTAGGGATACTTAATGGAGGTAGGTGATGGATGGCCTAGATGGACACCCATTTTGGACATATTGATCTATATATATTTGAAGTTAAATTATATGGATATTTGTGGGTACAAATTTTGCAATTTATTGGTTGTAATTTATTTCTAGATCACTCTGGATCATTTGATCATCTGATTCATGTACTTCTACATGGTGATTTTCTATATTCTAGTAAATATTTTTGGGGTTCAACATTTCATTTATATCTGTATGGAGAATTTCGCAGGGTATCATGGAAAAAAGATAAGGAGATAGATGGTTGGTTTTAGTTGTTATAATTATGGGTATGGACATGATTCCCTAAACATTCATATTTTTTGTTATTGATTTATCATTTGACACATTTCATATGGCTCCTCTATCTCATAGATAAATTAAAATTTTATTGAAAATATTTATTCCAACTGCATATCATAGTAATATAATTTATTAAATTTTATAACAGGTAATATATAGGTGTTGGAACTCAAATACATTCACACACACACACACATACATACATATATTTGTATAACCCCACAAATTCCATTTCATATTACCACCTATTATATTATTATATTACCATTGATGAGGTATGAACAAATCGATGGTGATATAATTATTTGTAATTTATTTAAAAAATTGACCAAATTTATTTCTGTCATTTTAATTTTTTCAGATTCTATATATAGGTGAGCTCATTGTATATCTCCTATATTACATTACACATAGACTACATCATTATACTACTATCGTTTTATTGATCCATTTTATAATTGTTGAAGGGCACTAACTTGATAGGATCATGAGGCCATTTGGGTATAGACAACCTATTTCGATTCCATTGATTCAGGTAGTAGAGGTTCATGGTATACATGTTTATGGAAGGAATGATCAGAATTTTCATATTATACCTGATCCATATATGACCATGTGGGATTCATGTGAGCATTATTATGTCACATGATATCTTAGATGAAGTCTCTATCCTAGACTCCACACTATGTACATTCTATTTTATATATGAGTGATCAAGGCATTTATCACTTCACTTGGTGGATCATATTATACCATAGTAAATAAAATTTAACACACCTCTTGATTGGTTATTATTAATTTATTATCATATTATTTAAAATTTAGCATTTTCAAACACTTTTTCTATGGTGTTGTGATTGATTCAGTCTTTGATATGATCACTCCCGATACATGAGATACATTCAATTTTGAGGCGTTGGATCTAGTTATTTAGATGATGATAAGTGTGCTTAAACATTCTAAGAGAATGTCTCTAGAGTATGAAAATAATCTTTACCCACAACCCATATCGTTATTAGTCATTCCAAATCTGCTAGACATGGTTGAGTACTAACCTTCCCATCGATACCATCAATATCATTCTACCACTTAGATGGTTGTATATATAGTTACAAACCCACCAATTGGACTTTCTTCATCATGCATGATACCACCTAATACATTCCACACACACCCCTCTTCAGTGTGGTGCACTAGGTAAAAACGGATTATGCCACCTATTGGGGAACTAGGTATCATATATCACCAATCGGTTTGGATGATGATTTTGATATGGTCACCCATGTGTTATTTGAAGCTCATGTAGTTCGATATTATTCCTATTGGGGCATCGATTCAGGATTTTTACTCATTGATTTTCCAGTCGATGATACAACTAGATTTCAATTTCATGTACAATAATAAGTTATACGGGAGGTTGGTTCTAGTTCCACTATTTGACCCACTGCTAAAGAAATCACATATGGACCTATAGTTGAGAACACTCTAGAACACACCGAACATACTAGTTGATACGGACATACTATTAGAGAGTCGTGGATTGGGACTAGAGGACACTTATGTATATATCAACATTAACTATGTATTACTTTTAAATTACATTACCATTGATATTTTAATTATATATAATATAATATATCATTAAATATGCATTTATACTTTTTATTGTGTATAAATGTTTATCAAAATTTTTTCACTGAATACTACTTTCATCAAATACATTAACATATATTATAGAATTTTTTACTAAGGTTGTAATGAAATAAAATATCTAACATATAGTACAATATTATATATTTTTGAAAATACATTGACACACATTATATAAAAAATATTTTCATATATGATAATATATAAATATATTGACATATATTAAAATATCTAATTAACATAAAATATAAGAATATAATATACATATATTATCATATTATCACATTTTATAATATTAAAATAATAAATATTAACATATATTATAAAAATATAATAATAATAATAATATTAACGTATAATAATATAATATTAAAATAATATTCTAAGTAGTCTGGGGTCAATCCCCTTTTCATTAAATAAATGAAACGAAAATTTTAACTAGGTTGAGGATGGACTATTACTTGACTAAAAGTACCAATGGTTTAAAATCTTAGTACATATCCTGAAGGGCCAACATTTTTGTATCTAGAAGGCCTTATGCTACATCAAATTAAATTGTTTTTTCACAACCATATAAAACATCTATTAAAATATATTATAATACTAATAATAACATATATTTAAATATTATATATATTATACAATTTTATTCAAACCATTAATTTTTAAAACACATAATTTTTTAATGATAAAAAGAGTGTGCTCTATCTTAGACTACAACTTCTGTAGAAGTTTTATAAAGAAGGAAATGTCTAAAACACCACCTTCCATAGAAGTGTTCTTGGGAATGTTTTATCCAACCAAATTACTTATATGGAAATATTTAAATGATGGAACTATCTATAATAGTTACCTCCATTGTTCCTTGAAACATCCATAGACCAGTAAATAGTTTCCTAGCATTCCAATGTTAGGAATTATATTATTTCCTTATTTTATAAAATTATTCCCCTTATAATGAAAACACTTCCCATAGGATTTTCTATACATAGGAACTAGAGGTTATTTAGTTGAAGCTAAATACATTTGTCCACCATCCTTTTCAGAAACCAAATCGTTGACTGAGGAAGAAATAAAGAGGTCAAGGGAGTAAACCTATAGATAAATTAAAATAACAATCAATTGGTGAAGTGTAAGTAGATCAGATTTTAAAATTAGAAACTATGGACAATAATGAATATTGAATGAAATAAATATTGGAGTCGGAAGAGGATGAAATTTCATCTTGAAATCAAGATATGATATAGAGAGATATTTAGACTTGATGAGGTAGCCCTTCTATGTGAGAGATGTATGATTGAGGGTAGTCAATCCAAGGGATAAGAAACTATTATTACATAGACCAAATTAAGTGAATTTGTAGTGAGATTTTTGGGTTTAAGGGATGTATAAAATAGAATCTCATTAACTATATTTGGGAGCTCGTCGATTATATTTTCATTAGTCCTACAGTTTAGTAGATATGATCCTAACAGTAGCTTATATATGTTTTCTTAAAGTAGTTAAAGTAGGGAGGTTAGAGATTAATATAATAATTAGACAATGTAGATAGAGTTCCTCATTATATTAAATATTTTTGATTGACTTCTTCTTCCTCCCCTATAGTGTTCATAAGAAGATTTCCATTAAATAAAAGAAATAGATCTATCACCATCCTGAATAACTATAAATGAGGAAATAAAAAACTAGTAATAGTAATTAATGATTTAATTAATATTTATATGTTTCATTTCAATTGAGAGTGAATTTAAATTCATTATTGTACTTTTTAATCTTTTTATTAATTTTAGAATATTTTTTAAAAGTTTGAATTTGTTGGTCTTTTCTAGAATCTAAAATTAAATTTCATTATTTTAAAATTTTAAAAATTTATTATAATTAACTATTAAACACTAAAATTCATCTATGTGTTTAATAGTTCATCACTCTTGAGAATAGATGCCTTTGTGAATATATTTTTTAATCAGATAATTCACTATCAAATTAGGTGTTTATAGATTGGAAGTCAGTTACTCTATTTCCATTAGGATTGATCACTGATAATAATTTTTAGTATTAAAAAAAATGTTTAATTTCCTAGAATATTATTATACATAAAAGTTAGTATTTATAGTTTGTAGATTCACTTTTAATTTAATTTAAATACCTTAAATTACCTCATCCTTTTAGCATTACATTTAAAATCCCAATTTAACATAAAACTATAACAAAGTTAACACAAGCACACATTTATTAAGATGAATAAACTAAGTTCAACCAATAATCTACATTAATGAGTACAATGTTATAATTTGAGGGTGTAATTATTGAAACATATATATTTATACCCCCTTGTTTCCTTGGTAAATATATTTTTTTAAGATTTATTTTATGTTAAGAATTTACCACATATATCATATGAGTTTTAAAATAAATAATAAACTTGAATATTTTCTAAAATAATAAATTTATTATATATTCATATATAATATGATGAGATAATAATTATATGGTTAAATATAAACACTTATGTTTTACTCATCATCTATATTGTGAGATTTTAGGTTTTGGAGTAAGGAGGACTGAGCATTGAGGTTATATTTAAAAGGAATGTTTGAATTTTTTATTTTTAAGATAACAATGTCTAATTATTTAGTTAAACATGATTGTGTTGTTTTTTGTAAAACCTGATGGGATGTGTTTGGTTTGTCCTTGGTTTCAACTTTGGGAATATCCACGTATACATTTCTCTATAAATATGGAGCTTGAGAGGATGTGAAATTTTTTGGGATGGATTATATCATAGTTTAGTGAATGGTAAATCACGGACATATTATATGGATTTAAGTGGATTCATAGAAAATTTTCCATGGTTGGAAAGGGTCATTTAACGGTGGTATTGTGGTATGAAGTGGGTTTTTTCAGGAAACAGTTACAATTCTCATTTAACAGAAATGTTTATTTTTCATGTCCTGAATTTTTTTGATAAAAACATTAATGGCGGTTATGGAGACAATGTGGTCATTGTTGAATATTTTTTTTAGGGTAGAATTAAGAATTTAATTTTTAAGGGGAATATATTTTATGATACCATGGTTTTCAAATATTCTCGGATTGATTGAAACCCTTAAGTGATTATTGAGAATCATCTTCATATTATATCTAGATTTCTCCAATTATAAATTCATCCCCGCTCAATGGATTTTTCCACTAGATATTAAAAGACATATGGAAGATATTGGGTGTTCTTTGATGGAATTAGGGTTCTTTTATGGTTCTATTTAATAATAAATCATATTTATACCTTCTTATGATCATATTGAGGTTACTCTTTGTTTAAAATCCTGTCACATTTGGTGTTCTTTGGAAGTGGATTTGATTTCTTGTTTGAGTTATGAGATTTATATATTTATCCTCATGCCACCAATAATTTTACTTCTTGATCAATTTTTATGTGCTTACATACAATGATTCCATTATAATCTCCTTTCTTTGGTACATTTTTAATATTTTATAAAATATACCATATGATGGATTCCTTTATGGGATGATGACCACTTACTTTGGGTTTGATGTATTTAATGGAATGGGTTGACACTAAAATGTTGAGACTGTGCATGGAATTATTGAGGTGTGGTTAATAAATTTTCCTTACAAACTCATGTTGGGTAGTCCTCCCCCACATGCTTCTTTTGAGTAAGGTATATTGACATTGTATCATGTTATTGTGGTTACGGGGTGAGAAACCTGAAGAAGAATCTCATTAATGGTGAATTTTTATATTTTTATAGTTATAATCAATGGGTCATTTTTAGTGATGGTGCTTTTTGAGGAGGTGTTGTCATTATCTTTGCTTATATGAAAATTATTATAATTTCTATGTTGTAATGTGTAGTTTCATGTTTATAATAAGTTAAGTTGTAATTCAAGAACTTTATATCATGATAAATAAGTTGGGTTGGTCCATGTGATGATGATGTTGGGAATTGGGATCATTGGGGTAAATATTGGGTGTCATCCTTTGTTTCTTATGACGTTGTTATTAAATTTTTCTGGCTTGGTGTAATCTTGTGTCTGATTAATAGAAAATTGGGATTGTGATAATAAATATTATTATCATAATTTGGTTAAAAATTCCATATATGATTGATGGTGGAGAGGTTTATGGATTTACAAGGGTGTTATCCTATGCTATTTTATTATGTGGGTCTCCTAATTTTTTAGATTAATGCTTTAAATAAATTCCATTGATTTTATTACGTAATTTTGTTATTTTATTATTTTACATGTATAAATAAGTTGTGATGCAGTGAAATAAAAAGTGTGGTGATACTATGTTATAGTACATGGTTGAAATGTGATTAAGAATTGACGAGGTGATTATGTGGCTATGATGTGAAAGTGGTTATGTTGTAGTATGAACGAAAGGGGTGTTATAAAGACCTGTATATTTTAAATAAATTTTTTTCCTAATTTCTTTGGGATTTTATGAGTACGCAGTTCCTAACGGCACCAGATTCTGAGGCCCGGTGTGCCCGGAATCATGTTCTGATGTTAAGCTCTGATACGTTCAGTGAATGAATGAGCGGGTTTTCCTAACTTTTGAACCGGTGCTCGGAATCGAAATCTGAGGGCACCGATGAAATCGCAGTGCCGGTAATTGCTTAATTTTACCTTTTTTTGAGGTTCGTTTGCTCAGGAAGACTTGTTTAAAAATTTTGATTAAGTGTTAAGTAAATAAAGTTGTGTCACAACTTTATTTTTCTCTATGTGGTATAACTTCTATGTGAGAGAATATCCTAACACCTCTTGTTAGGATATTAGTGAGGTGGGGCCCACACAAGCCCCACCCCTTCAATTTCTTCTTACTCTACTAGCCCTCTTAATGTTGGAAACTCCCCATTAAATTTTTAACTCGTCCTATTCCCCTCATTAATTAAGGTCAACTCTCACATTAAATTTATTAATTAAAGCTATTAAATTAATTTAATTAAGAGTTTGATTTTTGAATTTTGAATTCATTGCATGGGTTAATAAAATAAGGATGAACCTTATTTTATTTGGGGTTGGTTTTGTTGTGTGGAGATTTTGGGAGTGTTTTCTCTAAGTTTGAAGAACGCAAAGAATGCCAAGGCTCCGATGAAGAACGTCGTCACCGCAAGGAGAGATCGATGAGCTGTCTCTTCTTCTCTCTGTAGCCGGTGTGTGACGACATTCCCTTCTTGGACGCACGCTGTTCCATCTTCTCCCCACGTCAAAGGAAGGGAGACGTCGCTTCCTCCTCGAAGGTTCTCCATCGACGTATATGGAGCTCATCTCGCGATGCCATTTTCCACGACGCAACCTTCAACAATTACTTCTTGAAGGTAGGGGTTGTTTTTTTGTTCGAAATTAATTGATGTACTCTGTAAATTCTTTAGCCGCCTATTATCAAAATAATGGAGGAGGTCGGACAGCACGAACATGGCCGAATCTCCATCCCTTTTTTTTGAATATCTTGTGGCTTAGAACAGTGGCCACACGGTGCAACAACACTGCGCGAGAACGAGGTAAATCGCGGTGAAGGTGGGTGGCGCCGTCGCACCGCGCCGGTGAAGCTGAAGGAACCCGCGGCCAAGAACGGGTCGTGGCGGAAGGGAGCAACTCCATCGCGATGCGCCGAAGAACCATGGGGGGCCGCTGCCGGGGCGGGCTGCGGAGGAGGGGCGCGGCACCGTCGCGCCGTGCCATTCAGACAGGGGCTGCAGTGGTGTAGAGGAGGGGGGCCGGAACCGCCAGCCGCTGGCGCTCAAGAGGCGGGACCAAATGGTCCCATGTGGCACAACCGTTCGGCCGTTATGGATGGCCGGATCTGGGAAAATAGGGGGTTTGAACCCCTGACCAGCACAGTAAGGGCGGACCCCCATGGGTCCGCCATTCGGTTCGAAGGGGGTGGCGACTGCCCCCCCCCCCCCCTTTTGTGTCCGCTCAGCACGTGGGTGCCTACACCGGGCCGAACCGGTCGAGCCGGGCCGGACCGCCTGTGCTGGGCTGGGCCACCAGTGTGGGGCCAGGCCGCGCCCGCTGGGCCAGACCCGTACTCGGGTCGAGTCGACCTGGTTCGGGCTGACCCAGGGGGTCTTGGGCCGGGTCGATCCGGGCCCAAACCCCCTAAAATCGGACAGCTACATTTAAAGGCCCATAACATGGGCTACGGACCTATGATCGATGCACCGTCAGTTGCAGTGCAATTCTGGGATCGAGACGGTCATTTAGATATATTATAGTTAAAGTTTCAGAGAAATTTGGGTACGGTCAGGTTGGTTCGAAGACGAAACCGACCGGCCCTTGGAGCGGAAACACTTATAACTCGAGCTCCGGACGTCCGATTGACGTGCTGTCAAATTTGTTGGATTCCTCTTAGTTATAAGGTTATTTTGGCTTACTCAACTCGAGGTTTGGACATAGTTGGAGTACGTTTGTGTTGGTTTTGACTTAAAAACCAACCGGGCCCCTAGGACAAAAAATCCCATAACTCTCAGACCGGGAGTCGGATTGACGCGCCGTCTGTAACGCTGAGTTCTTATTAACAAGACAGACCTTGGGTATACATCAACTCCGGACTTCGTGTCAGTTGATGTATCGGCCCCCTTGGCTCATGGGGCAGACCCTCCCGGAATCGAGCATGCTGTGTGCGGGAACCCTGGAGCTGGTTGCGACTACGGTGACAATGACGACTGTACTAGGATTCTCCGTGGGTCCGGCTGCGAGGATGACCGTAGTGAAAACCTCCTTGGGTTCGACGACGATGACTAATATTCTTTTATCCTATGTGGGTCCTGTAATACCAGACTAATGTTCTTGTATCCTTTGTGGGTTCGGCAGTATTGGACTATGTACGTGTATCCTCTGTGGGTCCAGTAGAGTATCTAGTCTTGTATCCTTTGTGGGTCCGACAGCATAGCTGGACTTGTATCCTACGTGGGCCCGATAGCTTAGATGAATCAGTGGCAACATATTATCATCCCTATCGTCTTATTAAGAAGTATACCTGTTTGAGCTAAGTCTTGACTTTCAATTACTATCTTCGATATGATTGTTTTGCTATCCTGTGTGGATCGGGTTGTGTTATCCTGTGTGGATTGGATTGTGCTTTCCTGTGTGTACTAGATCGAACATGGGCTCGGATGTTGGAGTTGAACTAGAATTGATGACTAAGGTATATGTATGGTCATATACCTAAGTAGAGTTGTTTGTTACTTTGTGATTATATCATTCCTTTGTGGTTTATCATTCGTGGATTCTGGGAGACCTTAGGGGGTCTTGGGGTCCCTACTGAGTAGCGTATACTCACCCCTGTATGGCCTATTCCCACACTACGTTGTTTTGGATGCAGACAACAGACAACGATGATCGAGGTAGGAGCTCGTAGAGCTGGACGGTACCTAGAGGTGGATCACTGGACGAGGAATTCACGGAATGGACGACTGGAGCCGATGAGCTGAGGAGACTATCTGTACCCATCCTTCAGGTGGGATTTCCAGAGGACGGCTTGGTGTTTCTACATTACTTTTCTAATGTTGTACTTTCTTTTAGTTTTACTTTTCTTTTCATTTGGGTTTGTATACTGGCCCATTTACTTTCCAACACTTACTATTGTACTTAGTTTACTTAGAGTTTACTTCTACTTGCTTACTCTGTGGTGTTAGTTTTCTTACTTAAAGGCAATGCCTTCCCTGGTATCAGGATTTACGCCATTGGTGATATTTTCCTGCCCCTGGCCTATGGAAGGCGATCTTGGGGTAGTCATGGCACGGGTCCCGAGAGCGGGTTGTGACAAATTGGAATCAGAGGAGTTCGGTTCTACCGCAGAACTCTGGACTATGATCTTCTTCTATGTGATGCAGTAATGTGAATGGTATTGAGTGTGGTTATCAGTCCATGGAGTCCAGTGTTTCTGTGGCGGCCAATGTATCCATACACCAGGACCCTGACTTTTGATTTATGACTCAGTGCACAAAGACATTGATTGAATGTGTGTTTCAAAAGTTTTATTTGTGATTAATTTGTGCCAGCTCACCAGGTATACTGTATTGACCGTGGCACACCAGTTTCTTTTTTAGGATGGCCCCATGATGGTAGCCAGCTTGGGTTATGAGCTTTGTGAGAGACGATTGCCCACCGAGCGATGATGCCTCGGTGCAGGGCCCTATTACAGCGGAGGAACCGGCGGTACCTCTACCCGACGAGCCACCGATGCCACCATCCCCAGCTGCTGAGAGTGGACGTTGCCTTAGTGCACTGCATGAGTTTCAACGTGAGAGACCGCCCAGGTTCTGCGGGGAGATGGACCCTCAGGCAGCCGAGGATTGGATGGAGGCTATTTTTTGAGTTTTCAGGTTAGTGGGGACACCAACAGACCTCATGGTTATCTTTGCAGCGAGTGTCCTGCACACGGCAGCAGGCAGATGGTGGAGCCTGATGCTCTAGGTGCACGACGTGGCATATCTCCTTTGGACGAACATTGACAGCCTCTTCTTCTCAGATTTCGTTCTAGCCACCCTCTGTGCGGTGCGCATTCAGGTGTTACTACAGCTGTGGCAGGGCTGCGTGATGGTAGCCCAGTACTCGGTAAGATTTATCGATCTCTTGCGCTATTTCACGGACATGGTACGAGACCCATTCTTTTGGGCCTAGACCTTTGAGCAGGGAATGAGGCATGAGATCAGGGCATCGATGATCTTCCTCAACATACTGACACAAGAAGGAGTACTGGAGCGAGCCCTTCTTGTAGAGAGCATTCTTACTAAACCTACACCAGTAGCGAGACCTACCACAGGGCGGCATGTAGCTGAGTCTTATGCAGCTGGAAGTCGATGGATGACTAAGGGGTCCAAGCTGAACAGACCATCAGGCGGATGACCTCAGGATACTGGCTCAAAGGTGCGTGGCACACGGCGCAGAGCCAACCTTCCGAGGAGCAGACAGTGCTATGCATGCGGCGGGTAGGTGCACATGGCTCGTGATTTCCCGACCCACCATGAAGAGGAGAAGCAAACGGTTGAGGGAACACCCAGGTAGAGGCAGAGGTTCGACCATTATGGTCTTCAGGGAGAAGGCGGACAAGGCAGAGGATCTGGCCGAGCAGCAGGTGGTGGGCGATGCTTTGAGACTCTACCACCACCACCACCAGGAGGTCTATCCCGACCACAAGGAGGTGGCGGGTAGAGGCAGGTTCAGCTTCAGGTAGTGATGGCCTACGACCACACCACACCAGAGATGATTCGAGGTACTATCTGTGTCTACTCCACCCTTGCTGCAGTTCTTATAGACACAGTAGCGAGTCCTTATTTCATTGCTGCTGCCCTTGTTCGGAGCTCGGATATTCCGACGGAGCCTTTGGCTCGATCCTTACGGCTATAGAGTCTTATGGGAGTAGACTCGATGATTACACATTGGTGCCGACATTGTGAGATTACTCTAGGAGGCGAGAGCTTCGGTTGGGATCTTCTTTTAGCGGCGTCGAGGCCTTACGACGTCATCTTGGGCATGGATTAGTTATCAACAGTCTATGCTCAGATCGACTATATTAGGCGCAAGGTGTGGTGTGTTCACACCGATGGGAGCAGGTTCACCTTCACCGATGAGAAGGGAACCTTTGCAGCACAAGATGGACTCATGCAGAGGAGAGGACAGCCAATCACTCATCAGTTGCCTAGCATCATCCTAGGAGTAGTGGACGTGCGGAGTCCGAGTGTAACATCCCCAAATGATAAAGGGTTAAATGACTAAATGATATGACTCATGTCAACAAGGTGCACCTTCTTTTTTGGGAGCCTGTCTGATTAGAACTCCACAGTTAAGCGTGCATGGCCTGGAGTAATGATCAGGATGGGTGACCTTCTGGGATGTTTCCCAGGGTGTGTGCAAGTGAGGACAAAGAACACTGGAAAGGACATGTGTTGGCATGTGGGGAATTTCATTTGTCAGATGACCCGTTCAGTCACGTGGGAGGACCCTAGGGTGGGCCCCACATGTCTGCGGGGCAACTGGTGGTACCTGGTGGGCCAGGACCCGACGGCCATCTTAAGGCGGGGTGGTTGTGCAGTCATTGGGACCCGGTTGTCACATTTGATATTAGAGGAGGAACCCAGCCTTAAGTGCGGTGCACTTCCTGGGTTGAGATGTAGGGCCCACAATGAGGGCGTTGTGCTCTAAAGGGGGGGGGGTGATTGTTACATCCCCAAATGATAAAGGGTAAAATGACTAAATGATATGACTCATGTCAACAAGGTGCACCTTCCTTTTCGGAAGCCTACCTGATTAGAACTCCACAGTTAAGCGTGCTTGGTCTGAAGTAGTGATCAGGATGGGTGACCTCTTTGGAAGTTTATCTGGATGTGTGTGAGTAAGGACAAAGCACACTGGAAAGGACATGTGTTGGCATGTGGGGACTGTCATTAGTCAGATGACCCGTTCAGGCATGTGGGTGGACCCTGGGGTGGGCCCCGCATGTCTGCGGGGGTAACTGGGGGTACCTGGTGGGCAAGGGCCCGACAACTATGTTAAGGCGGGGTGGTTGTGCTGTCACCAGGACCCGGATGTCACATTTGGTATCAGAGGTGGTACCCAACCTTAAGTGTGGTGCACTGCTTGGGTAGAGATGTAGGGCCCACAACGAGGGCGGTGTGCTCTAAAGGGGGGGTGAATGTAACATCCCCAAATAATAAAGGGTTAAATGACTAAATGATATGACTCATGTCAACAAGGTGCACCTTCCTTTTCGGGAGCCTGTCTGATTAAAACTCCACAGTTAAGCGTGATTGGCCTGGAGTAATGATCAGGATGGGTGACCTTCTGGGAAGATTCCCAGGGTGTGTGCGAGTGAGGAAAAAGCACACTAGAAAGGACATGTGTTGGCCTTTGGGGAATTTCATTTGTCAGATGACCCGTTCAGGCATGTGGGTAGACCCTAGGGTGGGCCCCACATGGCTTCAGGGCAACTAGTGGTACCTGGTGGGCCAGGACCCGACGACCATGTTAAGGCGGGGTGGTTGTGCTTTCACTGGGGCCCAAGTTGTCACACCGAGTTTTCCTATAGTGGTGGATTAGTATGCAGACGTTTTTCTTGACGACGTTCCGGGACTACCTCCTCGAAGAGAGGTAGACTTCTATATTGACATGTACCCTGGGACATCCCTAATATCTACTCTAGCATATCTGATGGCTCCCACTAAGCATAAAGAGCTACATGTGTAGCTGGAGGACTTGCTGGGCAAGGGATTCATTCGACCCAGTGTTTCACCCTAGGCTTCCCCGATTTTGTTCGCCAAGAAGGTGGACGGGAGAATGCGACTATGTGTCGATTACCATCACCTGAACCAGTTGACCATGAGGAACAAGTATCCGCTTCCGAGGATTGAATACCTCTTCGATCAGCTCAAGGGAGCACGGTGGTTCTCGAAGATAGACCCCAGGTCAGGCTATCATCAGCTCAGAGTTCGAGACGAGGATGTGCAGAAGACGACCATCAGATGTCGGTATGGCCACTATGATTTCTTGGTTATGCCTTTCGGCGTAACCAATGCTCCAGAAGTGTTCATGAGTCTCATGAACAGGATCTTCCAGCCTTACCACAATCGATTTGTCATGGTCATCATTGACGGCATATTGATATACTCGACTACTGAGGACGAGCTTGCCTACCACTTATGGGTTGTACTGGACAGACTCCGAGAGCACCAGCTTTATGGTAAGCTCTCGAAGTGTCAGTTCAGGATATGTGAGGTCCCCTTCTTGGGACACGTCATCTCTGAGGTGGGAGTTGCGGTGGATCCTGTGAAGATCGAGGCAGTACTAGCTTGGGAGCCACCCAGGAGCGTAACAGAAGTACGATGTTTCTTGGGTCTAGCTGGGTACTATCGGAGGTTGGTGCCGGACTTCTCCAGGGTTTCAACACCACTTTCAACATTGAAGAAGAAGGGGAAACCCTTCGTGTGGTTAGATAGATGTCATCAGAGCTTCCAGGAGCAGAGACTGAGATTGACCAGCACACCCATCTTGAGGCTACCGGAGGAGGGAGTATGGTACGTAGTCTAATGCGCTGCATTAGGGACCAATATCAGGTGTGTCCTGACGAAGGAGTGGGCAGTGATCGCCTATGGATCACGACAGTTGAGGCAGCAAGAGAAGAACTATGCTACCCATGACCTGGAGTTAGCAGCAGTGGTCTTCGCTCTGAAGATGTGGCAGCACTATCTGATGGGCGAGCACTTTACAGTCTATTTTGACCACCAGAGTCTCAGGTACATCTTCTCGCAGAAGGACCTCAACATGAGACAACGGTGATGGCTCGAGTTCTTCCAGGACTATGACTTTGAGATAGTCTATACTCCTAGAAAGGGGAACGTAGTAGCCGATTCTCTCAGCAGGAGGACATGCATTCAACTACTTGGAGAGGTGACAAAGTAGCTAGCCTCTTTGTAGATATCCTTCGTGGATAGAGATGGGGAAACCTTCCATCAGTTGCTCACTGTCACACCTGCACTTCTTTAGTGGGTCAGAGAGGCACAGCGTGGGGACGTTGACTATGAGACACGACGTACACAGATTTACACATGATAGGCACCTGATGGTTTCTTTATAGGAGGAGAGCACGTCGTCCTTTTCAGAGGATGTACCACGGTACCAGCTACGTTACAGGAGGAGGTGCAGATATAGTTTCACACTTCCCCTTTAGCAGTATATCCAGGGGTATCGAAGATGTACCAGGATCTCAAACGACTGCACTGGTGGCTGGGTATGAAGAAGGCTGTGGCGGAGTTCGTTTCTCGAAGCCTCACCTGCCAGCAGGTGAATGCGGAGCACCAGGTTCCATAAGGCTTGGTACAACCCTTGGAGGTCCCGGAGTGGAAGTTGGATGAGATACCTATTGATTTCGTGCATGGACTTCCACGTACGTCTAGAGGTCACGACTCCATTTGGGTGATTGTCGATCGACTCATCAAGTCGGCCCACCTTTTACCCATCAGAGAGAAGGGCTCTCTGGAGAGCTCGGGGCGCCTCTACGTTCAAGAGATTGTACGACTTCATGGTACCCCAACATCTATCGTCTCCGATCGAGATTCTCTCTTTACTTCCCAGCTTTGGAAGGGGTTGCAGGAGGCATTCAGGACGCAGCTATGTCTGAGCATCACCTTTCACCCTCAGACGGATGGTCAGACAGATAGGATCATTCAGACTCTCGAGAAAATGCTCCATGCATGTGTCCTTGACATTGGTCACAGCTGGGGGGATCACCTACCCTTGGTGGATTTTGCATACAACAACAGTTATCACTCCACCATCGGGATGGCACCATAAGAGGCATTGTATGGCCGAACATGAAGATCACCTCTGTGCTGGACAGACCCTGGGGAGTCAGCACTTGTGAGACTAGAGATGGTCCAGGCCATGATAGAGAAGGTCCAGGTCATCCAGCAGTGGATGAGGACAGCTCAGAGCTGACATAAGTCTTATGCTGACAAGGGCCAGAGACCACTAGAGTTCGAGGATGGTGACCACGTTTTCTTGCGTGTCTCACCCCGACATGGATTACGAAGATTTGGCTGGGGCAGTAAGTTATCTCTGTGCTTCATCGGATCATTCCGGGTTCTCAGCAGGATAGGCGAGGCGGCTTATCTCCTGGCTCTACCACCTCAGTTGCACCGGATTCACGACGTCTTCCACATATCTCAGGTGAGGAAATATGTGCATGATCCAACGCATATCATCGACCATGGGGAGCTGGACATCGATGACGGGGAGACTTTTGCGGAGGTCCTGGTAGAGATCGAGGATCGACATGAGTGGGTCCTACGTGGGCGGTCGATTCCTCTAGTGCACATCAGGTGGCAGCACGGGACCTCCAGGAGAGCACTTGGTTGTGGGAGACCCAGATGTGTGCTCAGTACTTCCATTTTTCCCCTAGTTTGTGATGTATCTTTACAGGGACGTAAAGCCTTGAGGTGGGAGTAATGTAAAGACCTGTAAATTTCAAGGAAAATTTTTTCTTAATTTATTTGGGATTTTATGAGTACGCAATTCCTGAAGACACCTAATTCTAAGGCCCGGTGTGCCCGTAATCATTTTCTGAAGTTTAGCTCGGGTACGTTCAGTGAATGAACGAGCTGGTTTTCCTAACTTTTGAACCGATGCTCGGAATCGAAATCTGAGGGCACCGATGAAATCGCAGTGCCGGTAATTACTTATGTTGACCTTTTCTAAAGTTGTGTATGCTCGGGAAGAGTTGTTTAAAAATGTGGTTTAAGTGTTAAGTAAATAAAGTTGTGTCACCACTTTATTTTTCTCTATGTGGTATAACTTTTGTGTGAGAGAATATCCTAACACCTCTTGTTAGGATATTAGTGAGGTAGGGCCCACACGAGCCCCACCCCTTCAATTTCCTCTAACTCCTCTAGCTCTCTCAATGTTGGAAACCCCCCCATTTAATTTGTAACTCATCCTCTTCCCCTCATTAATAATGGTCAACTCTCACATTAAATCGATTAATTAAAGCTATTAAATTAATTTAATTAAGAGTTTGAATTTTGAATTTGGAATTCATGGCATGGGTTAAAAAAATAACGATGACACTTATTTTATTTGTGGTTGGTTTTGTTGTGTGGAGATTTTGAGAGAGTTTTCCCTAAGGTTGAAGAACGTGAAGAATTCCCAGGCTTCGACAAAGAACGCCGTCACTATAAGGATAGATCGACGAGCCATCTCTTCTTCTCTCCATAGCCGGTGTGTGACGATGTTCCCTTCTTGGACGCACGCTATTCCATCTTCTCTCCGCGTCAAAGGAAGGTAGACACCGCTTTCTCCTCGGACGTTCTCCATCAATGTATACGGAACTCATCCCGCGACACCATTTTCTGCGACGCAAGCTTCCGCTATTACTTCTTGGAGGTTGGGGTTTTTTTACATTCAGAATTAATTGACGTACTTCATTAATTCTTTGGCCTCCTGTTATCAAAATAATGGAGGTGGTCGGACCACACGAACACGGCCAAACCTTGTCTCCTTTTTTTGTTGAATATCTTTTGGCTTAAAATGAAGGCAGTGTGGTGCAACGGCACCGTGCGGGAACGAAGTAAATCGCGGTGAAGGTGTGCGGCGCCGTCACGCCGCGCCGGTGAAGTTGAAGGAACCCGCAGCCAAGAATGGGTTGCGGCTGAGGGGCGCGGTGCCGTCACGCCGCGCCTGTCGGACAGGGGCCACGAAGATGCAGAGGAAGGCAGCCAGAACAACCGGCCGCTGGCGATCAGGAGGCTGGACTAACTGGTCCCGCGCGGCACAACCGGCTGACCAGATCCGGGAAAACTGGGGGTTTGAACCCCCGTCCAGCGCAGCAAGGGTAGACCCCCATGGGTCCGCCATTCGGTTCGAAGGGGGCGGCGTCTCCCCCCCCCCCTTCTGCGTCCGCTCATCACGTGGGCACCCACAACGGGCCGAACCGGTAGGGCCGAGCCGGACAGCCCGCACCGGGCCGGGGCGCCGGGGTAGGGCGGGGCCGCGCCCACTTGGCCGGTCCACGCCCACTGGGCCGGGACATGCCCAAGGGGGACAAAACCGGACCCGGGTCGGGTCGGCCCAGTTCGGTCTGACCCAGGGGGTGTTGGGTCAGGTCGGTCTGGGCCCAAACCCCCTAAAATCGGACATCTATGTTCAAAGGCCCATTACATGGGCTACGGACCTCCAATCGACGCACCGTCTGTTGCGATGTGATCCTTGGATCTAGACGGTAGTTTTGGTATATTACACTCAAGGTTTCAGAGAAATTTAGTTACGGCCAGGTTGGTTCGAACACGAAACTAACCGGGCCCTCGGTGCGGAAACGCTTATAACTTGAGCTCCGGACGTCCGATTGACGTGCTGTCAACTTTGTTAGATTCTCTTAGTGAGATGGTTCTTTTGTCTTACTCTGCTCGAGGTTTGGATATAGTTGGAGTATGTTCGGGTTGGTTTTCACTTAAAAACCAACCAGGCCCCTGGGATGAAAAAGCCAATAACTCTCAGACAGGGCGTCCGATTGACGCACCGTCTGTCACGTTGAGTTCCTACTGACGAGACTGAACTTTGGGATACATCATCTCCGGACTTCGTGTCAGATGATGTACAGACACCCTTGGCTCGTGTAGCGGACCCTCCCAGAATCAAGCATGCCGTGTGCGGGAACCCTATTGTTGGATATGACTAGGATGACGATGACGACTGTACTGGGATCCTCCGTGGGTCCGGTAGCGACGACGACCGTACTGAAATCCTCCATGGGTTCGAGGGACATGACTACTGTTCTTGTATCCTATGTGGGTCCGGTAGTACCTAGCTACTATTCTTGTATCCAATGTGGTTCCGACAGTATTTGACTCTGTACTTGTATCCTATATGTGTTTGGCAGAGTAGCTGGTCTTGTATACTTTGTGGGTCTGATAGCTTAGCTGGTCTTTTATCTTATATGGGTCCGACAGCTTAGATGAATCAGTGGTTACATCTGATCATTTCTATCGTCTTATGAATAAGTATATCTGTGTGAGCTGAGTCTTTACTTTCAATCACTATCTTCGATATGATTGTTTGGCTATCCTATGTTGATCAGGTTGTGTTACCCTGTGTGGATTGGATTGTGGTTTCCTGTATGGATTAGATTGAACGTGGTCTCGGATGTTAGAGTCGAACTGAAATTGATGACTTAGGTATATGTATGGTCATATACCTATGTAGAGTTGGTTGTTACATCGTGATTGTATCATTCCTTTGTGGTTTATCCTTTGTGGATTTTGGGAGACCTTTGGGGGTCTCGAGGTCCCTACTGAGTAGTGTATACTCACCCATGCACGGTTTATGCCCGCACTACATTGTATTGGATGCAGACGACAGACAGTGCTGATCGAGGTAGGAGCTCGAAGAGTTGGACGGTACCCAGAGGTGGATCACTGGATGAAATGTACACGGACTGGACGGTTGGAGCCGAGGAGCTGAGGAGACAATTTGTACCCACCCTTCAGGTGGGATTTCCAGAGGACGGCTCAGTGTTTCTACTTTACTTTTCTAATTCTATAATTTCTTTCAGTTGTACTTTACTTTCAGGTGGGTTTGTATTCTGGACCATTTACGTTCCAGAACTTACTATTGTACTTAGATTACTTAGCGTTTACTTCTACTTTCTTACTCTGTGGTGTTATTTTTCTTACATAAAGGCAATGCCTTCCCTTGTATCGGGATTTACGCCTTTGGTGATAGTCGCCAGCCCCTGGCCTATGAATGGCGGGCTTGGGGTAGTCACGGTACGGGTCCCGAGAGCGGGTCGTGACAGGTTTATATGTTGTGATTTATATATTTTGGTTTGATGATCTAATGGATGGTGTGTTATAGTTCTAGTGATGTTTTTCTCCCCCATAAATAGTTTGTCAGTGAGGGGTTTTCCTGCTATTTTTCACTAAATACTGGTGAGTTAGAGTTGCTTATGAGCTAATAATAAAAAGTGGTGTTGATTTTATAGGCTCTTTCATCATTTTTATTATTATTTGTGGATTATAGTGTCAGAGTAATGCCTTTTACTAATTGATATTTGATACTAATTTATGATATTCCAAATTCATAATTTTTAAATTTTTTTCGGGTTATGACTACTTTGGTTTGATGTGATTTTTGATATTGGGATAATTATTTTGTTCGAAATTAAAAATTTATTTTTTTGTGGATGAGGTGTTGGATTGGGTTTTTTTAATAATTTTTTCTCAAGTATTGGTATTTAGTATTATATGTTAGGAGAAAATTTTTATAGGGGAATACTAAACAGAGGAAATTATTGAGCATGGTGGTTTTGGGACTATGATATTATTTTTATTATTTTGTAGTTATATTTCTATATATATTGATTTCACACTTATTTTACCTTGTATATTTGTTTCACATAGTTGTTGATATGGTTAGAATATGACCATACTAAGAAATCATATATTCTCACCCCTATATTGTTGTGTTAGAGTTAATTTTACAGTTTAGTGTAGTTGTGGATGGTTCAATTTCTAAAGAGGTTTTAAGAATCATTTGTCTCCTTATGGTCATGTAGTTGGAATATAAGAAATATTTGAGTTGTAAGAGTAATTTATCTAATAATAATTTTTAATTTATTACCGATTCTCAATTATTTACATGGGTATTATAAGGGAAATGAATCCCTTGATACGTTCTTTCACCCTTAGTGAAAGTCACCGACTAGTGTTATCTTAGAAATATGATTCAAGGGACACTCTTAGACGCATCTCTAGAGCAGGTAGATTATTGTTACCATTGAGTCATGATAGATAAAAATTAGGTGCTTGTTTGAATGTTTGGATAGATTTCAGATATAGAAATTGGTATGTATTTACTTGGTTTTATAGGGAATAATTGTTTTATTATAATAAACATGTATTTAAATCCAATGAGACTTGTTAAGGTAAAGAGTGTCCCTATGATCAGAAATAAGTACCATGTAGTCTAGTAAACATATCAAGGTAAAACAATGCTGGTTTTAGGGTATGAACTAAGAGAGTAACTTTCATAATTTTCGTTTATTATGTTTTTATTTGAGTTTATAATTATAATTTGGTTTATATCAGTACTTGTTCCATGGTATGTTGATTTTTGATTTTTTGTGAATTTTGATATAATTAATTATGGTGTAAAAGATACATTAAATAATGAAGAAGTTGTTTCTAGGTTTTTTTCATTATGAAATTTCATTCAATGTAACCCTGATGATTAATTATTATTTAGTAACTTAATAATACATGAATATAATAAGAATAAATGTTTGACTATCATATTTTAAGATTTATAATTCCTTGAAAATATATTATATACTATGTGTTAAGATTAAATCATAATTTAGGAAGTTTAATATAAGTTGAATATAATTCATTATATTGATCTGCGTTTACATAACATAGATTTTGATATAAAGTTTGTGTAGTTTTTGTTTAACCTACATAGAATACAAACACAGATAAGACAGTTTAGATATTGGAGTTTTAATGGATGAATTCATAATGAATTTATTTGGTAAATATGAATTTATTATTGTGGATTAAATGTTAAATATTCAAATATTTATAAACTGTTAAGTATCAAGCTATAAAATCTTGATGAAATATATGTTATATTGAATACTACATTACCCAAGTTATAAGTAATTTCAACGTAATGAATTATATGTTCAGTTTATTTTATCTATTAGTTTAATTATTTTAATTTTATATGTTTTTTATGATGTTTTTTTCTTTTAATAATAGTAAATAATGACGTTTTGTTACCAAAATAATAATAATACCACATATAAGTGGATTATGTTTTATTTTACGTTGTTAATTTTAAAATAATTTTCAATCAATATCAAAAAGATAGTTAATAATATGAAATTTAATAAAATTTCCTTGAATGTATGATATAATAAATCTAAGAATAACTTTTTAATGTAACTAACATATGATTATGAATAAATATTTCATGTAATGGTTATTAAGAATATAATGTTTTAGTAAATGATTATTCACTGGATTTATTTCAGCCACTAACATGTTTTTTTAGAAAATTATTCCATGATCATAAAATTATGTTACCGCATAAATTTTTTATTTTATGAATGAATTAAAAAGGGTTTTTTTATTTTATATATTTTGGGTAGTAAATTTCCTGAAATTTACAAAATTATTTTGTGAACGTTTTATAAGTCTTTAATAAATTTTGTATATTTTTTATTCTTTAAATGTATTACTACTATTTTTTTATGATGAAAATTTAATGTAAATATTTATTACGGGTATGTTTTAATTGAATAAATGGTTATTATGTGAAGATATTACTTATTATGGATGATTTTTATTATTAGTGACGCATGGGTGATAGCATGGCTATGAAGTGGGGGAATGTGGTGTGAGGATGGGTTTTGGTTAAAAGTAGTGGAATATTGGAGATGTTGAGGTGATTATCTCTGGGATATTATTTCTTGCCTAAAATGTTTTTTCTAATTTTTTATGTTTATGATAACGTATAATTATTTTGATATTGAGTTTAATACAAGCCACTGAAGCCTCATCTGGGTGGTGGGAATGAGAAGAGGAAAGATGAATCTTGGGATAGAGTATTGTTGATGTTTCAATGGAATGGAATACTAAAATTTATACAGAGAGAATAAATTCAGGAGGTCGAGTAATGGATATAGGATATTAATGACTCCTTTGAATTATTGAAGATGCCACATCTATTCCATGTTTCCTTGGAAGTGGGATAGCTTCTAAAGGAGGTTCTATGATAGTGGAGGATGAAGTATGGTAACCTAAATGAAATGTTTTAGTAAGATTAAATTTGTTAATTTGAGAAGAATTTTATTTACCATGTGTATGTGGATATATGTGTGAATAATTTTATAAAGGGACAATAGTTTTGAGATGAAATTTATATCTTTAGAAATAATTTTGTGGGTTTGATTAATCTGTTTCCTTTTTTTCTTGCTCAACGATGAAGAATGAGATTAAAATTTTGAGTTCCCTTTGTGTCCAGACATGTAACATCCAATTATATCTATACAATTTATGTTTATAGAGAGGTAATTAATCATCATGATGTTATAGATAATTTTTTATCAATGAAAAAAAATTCTTGTGGAAGTCTCGTTGATGATATTAAAAGGGGTGAAATGAATATTATTATTTGTGGGCCTTTTATATATCACAGTTGGAGAGTGAGGTAATATTCTAAAGTTGAAGAATATATTTTAGCCCTAGGTTTATGTTTTTTGAGTTGTATTATATTATTTGATATTTTCTATTTCTAATGTGACTCATAGGGACATCACTAGTATGAATGTTAGTGGATCAATGTACCTCTTCTTCATCAGTGCATAGTTAGTTCTACTATTGGGATGTGATATGTGTATCAAATTATTGACTTTTTTTCTTTTAATGAGTTAGATAAAAGGTATTTGGAAATTTAAATTTAAATTATTTTTTGGTACCATATTCTGAAATTGAATGTTTGTGTCGATTTGTTTATCAGTTTTTTTCAAATTAACGTGATTATTATATATACCTAATATATGGTTTTAAATAATGTTTAAGTGGTCTCTATTTTTTCTAAATATTTTAGATAGTTTTCATAAAATATCATGTCTGGTTTAGGTGTTTTATTTATGTAAAATGTTTTAAAATTCAAATGATTTTTTTATTTAATGGGTGAGCTATTTTAATGACATTTGAGTTCATCATCTTATAGTGGAATGAATAATGGTTAGTGATGGGGTTATGTCATTGGCCAGTGAGGTTTACATTTTCTTTATTTTAATCATTTATATTGTTCTTTCTAATGGATATTATTTTTTTACTTATCTCATATGGTAGTTTGATTTTTGGGGAATGTTTTAGTAATGTATAGCTAGTTTTTTCATATAATTCGTATCATTGGGGAGCTGAGGTGTATTATATGGGAGGCTCCATTTATTGAGGTTATACTTTTTGAATGGTAGAGTTATGTAGTTAATGTTAGTATTATATACGAGTTATCATCTATTGTGGTTGTGTTTATGTACTTACACTGGATCTATCCATGTCATGATTCTTGAGGATAAAAATCATTTGATAGGTATCTAATATATATCCATGAGATTTTATGGTCCTCTATTTTCAAAATTTGAGGTTTTAGAGTAGGGAGTTGTGTGTTTCCAAGTGATTTTTATAAGTAAATATATAATATTAGATTTTATAGGTAATTATGTCCTCATATTAGGTAAAACACAACATGGGGTGGTTGGGAGAGTCATATGTTATGCTATTTTCATGAACTGGTGTCCATTTTTCTAAGTATGAAGATCTTGAGTTGATCTTTATATTTTTGGGAAATATTATTCTAGGTCTTCTAAATTGTGTGTTGTGGTATTTTTATCATGATTTGATTAGGTTAAGAGAAAACTACAATTGTTAGAGAGGGCTATGTCACGGTGGTCATATGGTTCTAAGTGGCATAGGGCATGAAATAGTCAAGGTAGAGATTGAGTGTCCATTTTTTTGAGCCATTGTATAAATATTTACTGATAAGAACACATCATATAGGTGATTTCCATGTAATATACTTAGTTAAGGAAGAATTAAAATAAAAAAAATGAGATATAATATTTATATAAAATACCATTTTAAAAAGGATTTTTTTTCAAATCAAAATGACCAAATGATGTAGATTATGGAAAACATGATGATGATTGTTTTTCAAAAGTTTTATGATTTATGATGACATATTATGAAATTGTTATTTAAAAAATTTATTAATTATTGATTAAAAAAGATAATATATTTTTTTTTTGTTGGCCAACTACATTGGATGACTAAATAGAGTATTATAACTCACCTTTTTGTGTGAAATCGTGCATACATCACATTTATATCCCTGAAAATCAGTATATACAAGTAATGTATTATCTTGGAGCCCAGATATAGATCGTTGGTATAGTATTTATTTGAATGGTGTTTTCATTATGACAATCACATTCATTTCATCAATGTATAACCTTACATCTATTAGTGATGGTTTGTTAGTATCTCGTGATTTAATTGATTATATTACCTCATATTTCAAATATGATACTTTGTTTTTATAAATTATATTATTTGGTCTTTAATTCATTTATATCATATTGGATGATGTTACTTGAAATCCTATGTCAGATTATATTTATAGTAAATTCCTCTGATTATTAGAGTGGACACCTCACAATAAGTTGGTAGACATTTCCTTATTGGAGGTTCTCTTAGGTAATTCATCTACAAGTATAATAGGACATGAAATATTTGTATCAGAGAACTGGGTTAGAGTTTTCATTTAAGAACATGTGACTTTTTTTTGGGATAGTCTAGAATATATTTAAATATGTAACTATAGTTAATATTCTAAAAAAAGATAACTTTTAAATGGTTTTAGGTAGATAGTGTACTCTATAGAGACACACTTATTGATGAATCATTATTAAGAGCTTAATTTATAAGGATTATTGGCTATAATAGACGAAAGAATTCAACATTTTTAATCAAGTCATAATTTCATGATGTCATAATTGATTTGATTGAGTTTATAGATAGTCCAGGGGAACTCACCAATATAATATCTATCGATATCAACATCATATTATATGAAAATGATATTTATATATTTTCATGGCGACAATGGGTAGTGATTGAAAATATTTATATATTACTTATACATCATTGGATGTGATGATGATTAGAGACAACAATGTCAGATTTCAAGTTTTATTTTGGCACGAATAAAAGATTTATAGAATACCTATGCTAACTTAGATTGAATCCCTATAACATAATGGAATCTATTTGTAATAGGAAAATTGATAAATTCATCAAATTCGTTATAATTTCCCACTTTTTTAATTTTTTTAATTGAAATTCTAAATTTCTTTTTAAGTGATATTTGAAAATTTTATGGCCATCTAATTGAAGATGATAGTCTATAAAACTATGTTTCCTTCAATTATAATGTGATAAATGGTTTATTATCAATGATTATTTTTTTATAAGAGTTGTGAAATGGGGGAATGGTGGAATATTTTTATGAGTCTGTTCTGATAGAATATGGATATATTTATCTCCATTGGTTTCATATAATTGAATTATAAATGGTCAGTATAAATGTGAAATTCTATAATGGATATGTAAGCGCTATATTTATTCACTGATTATAGATATAGGGACCCAAAACGATATATTACTTAATGCGTTGCATTAATTTTGAGAAAATATGTTGATTTAGGGATTGTTGATTTCGTGAGAAATGTATGTGATTATTATTCTGAGGATCATTAGAAGACGAAGGCCGAATTTCTTAATAGAATTGATATTGTCACTATACTCATTTCAGGTGTTATTATGGGGTTTGTAGCATGTAGGATATGGTCATATGTATGTGAAAAAGACCTCAAACTTCAAATGTGTTCATATGGGTCCTAATAAACTTTTAATAGTATGAGTTATAGAACATATCATGTTAAAGAAATGAAATTTAATAAAAAATTAATCATTTTATAAAATAGTTAAATGAGTTAAGAAGTGTATTTCATACCTCCTTGATAGTATATTCTTCTATAGGGTTACGATAAATAGAATGGATCTTTTCTTTATTATTGATGAATTCTTGACTAATAAAAGTCAGTTTTTATTAGTTTCAATAAAGAGATAAATAATATAATTGAGATTAAATAAATTTTCATCAGTGTAGTGTGATGAAAATGGGTTAATGAGTGGTTGGTGGTTTCTCTTCAGTAGTGTTTTGGAGAAGATTATACTATAATTATATCTATTCAGTGAGTGATTTAATAAATATGGAAGGAAAGTTATCTTACACTGAGTGATGTAGGTGTCTAAGTAACCTAGATTTATTATTTGAAATTGGAATTCATGAAAAGGGGGATTAAACATAGGTATTAGGATGTTTTTCTATGTAGTAAGATTATTACTAATGGATATGAGATACATTTTGGTTGATTTTATATCTGAATTTTGTGATAATCCATGAAATAGGAGACCCTTATGTGGAGTATTCAAACAATGATGAAATAGTCAGTGTGACTATTTATGAATTTTTTGACAATCATCACAATCTATAATTGAATTATTTAGAAATTTTTTCATTTATTATTTATAAATTGTAATGATTTTCCAATGAATATATCAATCCATGTTAACTGAATCCATTTAAAAGATATAAAATGTATTTTTACATGTTATTATAGTGCAATAAAATTTCAATGAGTGATTTTCTTACCAAAACAAAAAAGATGAATTATTATATGAAATTTTCAAGTTATCCTTAATATCTTTATGGTTTAGATACTATGTTTTCATCGAGTTTAAACTTACTGTGTATTGATGGTCATTGAGTTGTTTTTAAAATTCATTGGAAATGTTTTATAAGAAGATTTTTTGTAATTATATGTATTTCGATGAAAACCTTGTGCATTCTCTCTTAAAGGTGGGAATCATTGAATAGTTTTTGAATGATGAATAGTGAACTTTAACAATATGTCATAAAAATTGAGGAGTAAGTCACACACATTAAAATGTTGATATTATATATTTGGTGAATATATGAATCATGAATTTTGATAACTAAGAAGCTGTGAATGTGTGCTTTCATTTTGTCAGTTCTACGATAGTATAAACATGAATTAATATTGGCATAGATTTGGGTTATAATTTCTACATCCAATTAATTTGATCCGGATTCCAGTGGTTTATATTATTTTTTAGGATAGAATGTTTAAAGGTAATTATAATAGAGTAACATGGGTTCTCTTATAAGAAGACTTTTTTGCAATCTAAATTTGACATTTTTCAGTTTCTAGGATTTTATTAACACTAAATTTAATTAAACTAGGTCCTCTGGTTTTATTTTTTTAATGAAATGAATGTTTTGATATTAAATACTATATTTAGTAAATAATGGGATAATTTTAATTTCTTTTTTAATAGACTCTATGATTGAAAATGGGATTTGTTATCATGACTAAAGTCGTATGTTTCCTTTGGGATGAAATTTTGGTAATTTTCTATTAATGTCTAAAATTCATGGTGTCATTTGAGGGATTAATAATATAAATATTACTTATTAAATAAAATTTATAACAAGGAATTTACCATGTATCTATTTTTTAGATATATTTATATAGAGAAAAGATTTTGATGAAATTATCACAACATGGTGACCACCACTAGTGATGGAGATCTCATTGAATAAAAAGAAATTGATTAAGAAAATATAGGATTCATTGATTCTTAGATTCCCTTTGGATAATATTAAATCCATCAATTATATATCTTTGTTCTATGTTTTAAATATATATTCTTAACATGAAAATGATATATGTTATTTTGAAATTCATGTTAAATATAATGAAATTAGATTAGCTAAAATATAATAAATATGTTTTGCCTAAACCAAGAGAAAATTTTGGCACACCAATAATTCAATCTATGTTTTGAGACCAATAAATTTTATTCAAATCACTTGGTTTGTAACAACCCATATTTTTTATCAATGAAGCTTTCCATCTTATATAAACATTACATATTGAGTAATATAGAATTATATAAACCACATGCAACATATAGTGATAACTAGAAACATTTTTCTATATTACTTTTAATATTAAATTTAGATAATAAATATATCCATGAAAAATAAAAATATTACCATGTCATAGAAAATAGAAAATAAGATAACTAGAATATGAAAATTTGGATTTGGTTGATACCCCAAAATCCACACTCATGAACAACATTGATGAAATGAAATTAAATATTAGTATCAAAATAATCATCATTAAAATGAATATATATATATCCTTGATAAAAATTATAATTTAATAAATAATTAATTAAATATTTAGTATTTATAGAATGTAGGGAACCCATATAACTATTACAAATATGACTATTGGAATAGTAATCTAATTGTTAGAATATTAATACGACCCATAGAAATAGTAACATGGTAGTAATAAATTAATCATCAACTATGTAAGTGTAAAATAATATTTATTTATATTATAAAATGAAAATATGACTTATTTATATCATGATACATGTAAATATATTATTTAAAAATGATTAAATAAGTGTTCAAATTTTTGTACAACATATATGTTTTACATTCATTTTTATAAAAAATATAAATTTTTAAAATAAAATTAATTATCATAAAATTGTTTTATAAATTAATATTAATCCTCATTATGATGATAATATAATTTTATGATACCATATTTAATTTTTCAAAGGGTCGGAAATTTGACAATAATATTATAATTTGTATTTTTTAAATAAATATGGATTTTATTTTTTAGGTAAATATATCATATTTAGATAATTATTTTCATAAATATGATATCATTTTAGGAATATAAATCTAAAAATTGGTTGGGGTGAATTTTTGGTGTTTTTCGACAATATTTGAAATATTGGTGAATAGTAAAATATGACAAAATAAAGTAATTCACATTATAAGTGAAATACATGAAGAAATGAGTCATGGATGATGTAAGTGACCATTTTCATTGTATTATAAGAAATCATTACTATAAGTATTAAAATAATTAATCACTGTTAGTATTGTTCCAAAATAATAAACTAATGAATATAATATTTTAAAATTACCCCTCTCCTCCCCTTATAAATGTCACCCTCACCATATATTCTTTACACGCCCTATAAACCATGGATATTTTTCCAAATATTAAAAAATATCTCAACATATCTTCATAAATCTCTCATAGTACTGGTATTACTAGAACAAAAAACCAAACTTCTTGAAGATGTTTTTCAGGAGGTTGTATTTAGAAGGAAATATTCATCATCTTCCTAATTTAAATTCATTTAATCTTTTACATACTCCCCACATAACCCATCCAAAATGTAATAATTAATCCAATATCATATATATACTATAAAATTATTGTGCTAATGGGTTATCTATCATCCATCATATTCAACTCTCGTCTTATTCTAACAAATTAAAACATCATCTATATTATGTCAGTTCACCACCTCTGTGAATGATGAGTTTTTTCTTTCCATTATTCAATTAGTTGAAGGTATAAATTCACTTATAATTGTTTTAATTAAAATTAATATGTATATTATATTTTTTTTTCAGTTTTTTGTAATTATTAAATATCCATAATAGTAAATAAAACGAATCTAGTACATGACAGTTGGTTAGTCTTCCTAAATGAACAAACCACATAATGTTAACATTTTTAATAAATGAATCATACTTATTTCAGAACACATATGGGTATTTGAAGCCATTTAAAATAATTTAAGTATAATAAAATTATTTTATTTCATTTGTATATATTTTTCACCTTTTAAAAGAACTTTAGTAATTATCAACAAGTGATCCTAGCTTGGAATCATGTAACAAATTCCCTCAGAACAGCGAAATAAAACATTATATTTCAATGAAATTGTTGTAAATGAACATAATATAATCATAATAAATAAAATATATATCGTAATATTTCATAATTATGTAATTAATAATTCTAACATGATTACCCAATATGTTAAGTGTAAGAGAAATTGATTTAGGAACTAAGTTATGGGATCACTCTAAACCACTCGATTTTATTTCGGTTATGACCATTCTTTCTATAACTATGTTTCTATATCAATTTTATGTTATGGAATGATTTTAAATTAAGTATACATTTCTCTTTAATATATACCTATATTATTACCAGAAAAGCATAGCCCGAGGTAGAACCCCTGACTGTTTATTAAAATAAAAGAAAATTCAGTAAACAAGCATTACAGACCCAACACAGTCACTGGAAATCCTCAAAATCACACCCCTCACCACCTCCATGATAAACAGACTCTTCCTCAGTCGCTTTTTCCCAAACCGAACTCTCATGGTGCTTCATAACCTTGGCATACTTCCTCCTCAGATTCAGTCGCTCCAGTTCAAGAAACTCATTTGGAGATTGCATACTTCTGACAGTAGATTTAATAGGCATCAGCTTTGACAAATGGCAGTATTCCTTCCTCATACTTCCTCACGGAGAGGAAATCACCTTGTCCTGGATCACCGGCAGTGATTTGTTCCCCACTTGGACAATCTCACTATAAGACGGCCTCATCATATCCCCATAATTCTCCTTATCACAATAAGCAAGGTCCCCCCATTTACCATGGTACTGCATCTCTTGATACCTCACTAACTATTTTTGCTGAAACTGGTTTTTCATGTCAATCATATCCAAACATTGAGGCTGCTCCACCATTGTATCCTCAGCATCAATCCCACATTTTCACATTACTGCATCCTTCATTAACGCATTCTATAAGATGCCACCGCCACATAAAGGAGGCATCTCATCCCCATTCGTTGTGCCTAACTCTTGAAAAAGATTCCCCGTGGGTACGACAATCATCACACCATTAGAAGAAATACCCTTCCCACCGCAGCTGTCAACAATACCCATGATTCTGTTATCCTTGCAACCAGTAGATTTCATCTTCTTCACCGCAGGAGTAGACCCGTGCATGTGATCCATTTCAGACATCGAAGTAGACTCCTGCTTTCCCTTACACACAGCCTCACTGTTATTCCCCTTCCATTGATTATCCCCACCAGCATCAGACTGACTGAATTGAGCGTGGGATTCCCTCCCCGCAACAACAGAGGTCTCGGTCTCCTGCTAAAGGACTACAACCGAGTGTTCATCTGAAGGGCGTGCCACACCACCACCGCCAAAACACTATGTATCAAAATTCTTCAGGCCCTTCCCCCGATTGATATCCAGCCTTAGTTGTGTGAATACAGTAGACACCAGCGGGTTCGGAGGAGCACCCGTGGAAGTGACAACAGACAAATTTCCCCGAGGTACCAGATCTCATGGTGTAACATCAACCAAAGAAGGTCCCATGTTCTCTGTAGATGAGCTCGGTTCTGGTGACCTCCGTCTCTGAATTCCAGCATGACATCTCTAGAAGGGATGGCCCAATTTCTTGCAGCTTGAGCAATAATCCACCCAGGACTCATAGATAATAGACTTCTTCCATCGAAAGTCCTCCACAACTGAGATCCAGACCCATTCCACCGGTAGTCTAGAAATTTCCACCTCAAAGAAGCACCGATGGTTAATCGGATGGCACAATGTAGACGTACGCACATCGGAACATAAGAAACAGCCTATCATGTTCCCAATCATACGAAAAATTGATGGATTTTGAAAGGGTAAAGGCAGATTTGGGAGACTTACCCAGATTGGAAAGGTAGTAGGATCCCAGTTCATACAGTAGTCAATCGTCCACCGAAATAGAAAAAACGTGCAGCCGTTGCAATGTCGAGGGGCGCTAGACCAAGCACGAACGAGGTCTTCATCAGAGGAAAATCGGATCAAAATATGACAATGATCAAGGAGGCCAACCACTGCTCGATCCCACAAATCCCATTTGTCAAATACAAATTGATCAAAATAATCAATAAACGGACTTCGTGAACTGAAGCGAGCCACTGGCATTAGATCAAGGTGCTTCGTCACTTCAAAGAACTCCGACACCAAGATCGGAAGATGAGGATTTCCAAGATGAAGATCAGACACTTTTGGGCTTTAAGAAATCGACGGAAAATCTGGAATAACGTTAGGGTTTGAAAAAGGCACAAAGGGGCTCCGGGGCTTCAATGGCAGAAGAATCGGATCATCCTCCCCCCTCCTGCCGCCAGGAAGGGGGGGAAAAGCCTCATTCGGTATACGCTAGGATTCCCGCATCGCATGCTCTGAGCAGAGAATAAGATCTAGAATACCCCCTGATGTATCCTACCTTCTATACCTATATTATTCTCTCTTTCTTTTGCAAGGGTTATTCATGCCTCAAAAATAATTTCTCAAATTCCATCATTAAAATCAACCCAATTAAGGGCAACATTCTGATACCTTAATCCTTCTATATAATATTATTTGGAATTATTTATTCCCATTCATGATATTATTAAATAATTTCATATATTTTGGATAACCATTCATTTCTTCATCTAGAATTCAAGTAAAATTTCATGTTCATTTTTTCATCATAAGTCTTTACTCAATTCCATAAAATACAATTATGAAAGATCATTTCTATTGATAATTTTCTACCCTTTCTCAAGAAAATATTTTAAAATGTACCCCATATTTTAGGAATTTTTAAATTTATTCATATATTACCATAAATAATATTTTTTTCCTTCTTCACATTGGAATCATTACGAAATATCGTTCATTTTTGATATGAGGAAGAATTATGAAACTCATTTCCATCCATAAGTAATGCTTATGTTTATTTCTTAAATTTTATTTATATTTGTGGATTAAATATTCATGTAACTGTTTTATGGGTGACACTGGATATAAATACAATGAATTGGGTAATTTTTATGTCAAATGAGATGATATGTGTGGGATTGGGGAGTAATCCAAATACATGATGGGACTATGTTCACCATGTGATGTAGTCTTGGTGATTTTCCATGACGTATGCTAATATAATATCTAATGTTGTGGCCACATTCCTATAGTTCAATGACCTCATCATTCCATGTTTTTATATTGTAATTATAAATGATTACTCAAGATCCTTCTCCTTTATGGTATTATGTTTTTCCTTTTGTCTCATATGTTATTCTTTGTTTTATTACCATAGTATCCTTTTTATCTCAATAATTTTGTTTATGTATTTCCTAGGTTATATTATAATGTTTTAGTATCTCAAATGGATTTATGATATCATTATGAGTATTTAAATAAATACTTTTAATTTTAGTTTTATAATTATATTTTTTCTAGCATGTATTCCAATTAATCGTAACATCTTGATCTTTGGGAAGCATTTGTCGGATATTTGTGACATAAATTGAGTACCAATATGTGAAAATTTATTGGTTATCTATATTTTTTCATATAAATATCTATTTATCTTTTGGATGAAGAATATTATACATTAGTGATAAATCTAGGGATGTTCTTTTGTATAAACAATTATCCTGTAATTTTAGTGAAGTATAGATAGAGCGGTTTCCATGAAATTACATCCATGTCTGTATAATATAAGAGGATGCGGATCTATCCTAGATATACCTAGGGTTAATAAACATTAATATTCTCATTAGGTATTAACTCTACAGACACCTAGTGCAAGACAAATATAAATTTCTACCCACCGGGTTTGACACACCTATAGGATATTCATTGCCAAATTCACAGACTCTTTACAAACCATTATAAAAGACATGAATGGATTGTTTAGTTAGAAAACCTAATAGGGAAATTACCACAAAAAACCTAGATTATTACCTATACACTTATAAGATAAGATATGTATGTCATTTATATATTGTTACTTATATGTTCAAAATTTCCCTATTTATATTATTATTAGTTTCAGAATTATCACCCATAATTTTATTTTTTTAGTTAATGGAGGGGAAAGGGGTGAAACCATACCAACAACCTCTATGATAAGAAATGTGATGATTTACTAAATGAAATTTGTATGCTGGAAGGAGTGGGGGCTATGAAAATTATTTCAGTACTGGTTGAACTGACTCAAGTTATGAATAATAAAATGAATTGTTTGGGACAACATCCTTTTCCTAATAAAGAGAATGTTTTTTATGAGTATTTTATGCGACAATGGCCTCATACCATTAGTGTGTATTCTAATATCCTCATCCTGAAACAAAGTATTAACTGCACTAAGAATATATTTTTTGATCCCAGGTAATTATTTCATTTTTTGTTAGTGATTTAATATGTTGTTTTTGAGTAGTGATGAAGTAATTAAGCTAACAGAATAGTTATGGATTTAAAAAATGGCATTGAATTTCATTTATAGGAAATAATCCTTGTAAATTGTGATAAAATTTGAGCAGTTGCTACTATTATAGAAAACTTTTAATTTCATAAGGAGAGTGTTCATTGGTTTCAATATATTATGATATGAAGATACTTTTATGTTTTTGATATTTATAATTTCTAATTGAATTCCAAAATACATAAAATATGAGATTTATCAAGATAATGAAAAAATTTATTTTTCATGAGGAATTGTTAATAAATAGATTATTTTTTGGTTGGAATTGTATATGATTCTTTTATTCATTTTATAAGAGTTTACCAAAACAATTAGCCAGCCATAATCTAACCAAGGACCCACCTCAACCACATGTGAGTCCCAGGGGTCAACCACATTAGAGGTATGTCAAATTGACTATTCCATTGTGTAAAAATGTTTCATATATTCCATAAGGAGTGCATATGTTAGGGATATTACACTTGAGAAATCATGCTCAACACATATCGCCCGTAGGAGTGTGCATGGGTGGTGTGTAGGGAGGAAGAAAAGTTTCCCACACCATGTGTTGTGTGTACTGTGTTTGAGTGACAACACCCCAACCCTGTGATGGATTAAGATATTTATTGAATTAAGTATGTTATTAACTGATACTCGAACAACTGTAGTTTTGATGTTGGATCTCGAGATAGATACAAGATAAAAAAAATTAAAACATATGGACATATCACTACCACTCGATTTGAAAAAATCTGGCGACTCTATGGATTCCGAATCATTGTCTTCTTAATTCTATAATCTTAGGGTTTCTAACTTATAGAATTTATTCTTGTCAAGAATCTATCATCCTAAATCATGTCAAGAATAATTTTATGATGGGATCTTGATATAAATATGATTTTAGTCATCATGTATGGTTTTTTTGATGTGCATGTGATCAGGATTTTAAAGAACATACTATTATTTTTCATGAAATAAAGTAGAAGAAGGATCTATCATGTATATATATGTATTCATGGTGACAAAGATGTTTATGTGGTCTATTTTCATCACATGCACATCATGTTCTCACAATGAGAAGAAAAATAGTTCCCCAATATAATGAGACACCATGATTTTGAAAATAACAAAAGTCACATAATACTTGAGAATACATAGAGATCTTAAAATGTTGAAAATATATTAACTTGACATTATTTATAGGATTTGAGCCTGTGAAAGATAAGAAAAGCAGATGTGGTGATACATTATCATAAATATCAAGGGGTGTAAAATGGTTCAATGTGGTACTGATTGGGATTGGTAGTTCTATTAGTTTCAGAAAAATAGAGCATTGTGAACTCCACAGATTCATGAAGAAGAAGAGTATCTCACATAAAATATTTATTATCTTCACATCAAGTATTACCCACTATTTTTTAAATTATACACATACTTTCTTTTTCCTAATACATTCAAGGGTCATGTGATTTCCTAGGATCTCATGCACCACCAATTTTCATGAATCCATTTGGCTAATGTGAAGAAGATAATAACTAATTATTCTTATAGAAAGTCTTTTCTGAAGCCCTCTATTGCGTATAGGGATGAACTAGTGTGAAATGCATGTGTGTAGAATAACAATGACATCTGCACCCATTTTGGTTAGTGTAAGGAAGATATTTTATTAATTCATGCATGAATTACATGAATACAAAAGAGTTTATGTATTCACTTACATAAATGATGTTGGGAATGTAGTAAGATATTGAATAAAGTATTGATAATCATTAAATAGAATTTAATAATAATTAAAAAAAATAATACAAGAAAATTTATATATATGTGTGTGTGTATCTGTGTATGAAAGGGTTTTGAAAATATTTATCACCCTAAAGTATGCATGAGGTGTTCTCTGTGAAATTTCATTTATGATTAAAGAAGATAATAATGTGAGATTGTAAAAGTTCTGACATGGATAAAATAATATTAAAGTTTCTGTATCTATTTCACACATCTTATTGAGGTTGGCACTTAATATGAATGACGAAATAATATCTACCTTAGAATTGTATCACTAAAAAAATTGATCATACACAAGTGATCAGAAATATCATTGTAAGAATATCATGAAAAAGACAGATCTATCAAGACCATAGAGGTATATCAGCATCTATCTGGTATATAAATAACTATAAGTTGGAATATATAATTCTAAAGTGTATCAATCATTCAAGAAGGATCCAACTATGTGATGAAATATAAGGACACTCTTGTGTGACTCAAGAGTGAGAAGACCAATGTGGAATTTTTTAACACAATGTTCAATAGTTAAAATATAACCATTTTGACTCAAGAGTGGGAAGGCCATTGTATATGTTGGTAACTCTATGTGAAGAAGTCTTAAAATCCATATGGTGGACTCATAATTTAGATAATAGAATTAATTTATATTATTCTTCATAGTTGATAAAAATATTGTTGTAGAGAATCCATGTTCGGGGGTCCGACAAATAAGGAATGGAGCTGGTATTTTATTAAACATTATAAATACCACGTGCAATACTATCTATTTTTATTTTTACATATGAGGTGAGATTGCGAGAAATTTATGAGTATATCAATAACCATGGCAAGTTTTGGAGGTTTAATTCAAATAAATTGAATAAGTAAAAACTAAACCACTTATTCAACCCCTTCACATTAGTCAATACGGCTTGGGATTTCATAATTAGTATTAGAGGAAATTTCACCTCTAAATATCCATGTTGCCTTTCATGATGAGGAGATTCCATGAAATGATTTATCTTACTTATATGGATATAAATGAGGTTATCCCTAAGGATAAAAATCTGTATATTTATACCAAAACTCATAAGAAGGGGATTAAAAGATAGGTAGGGAATTTGAAGAAGAATGTTATTGTAAATGTAATGTCTCCTTGAACTGAAGGTATTTTGAATGGAATAACATGAAATAATTTTCATGAGACACATTATTTTTATGGATCCTTCTCAATATGTGATAATGATGTATCACATAGTGATATTCATTATGAATTGAAATAAAATCTAAATAATTTTCCCAAATATGTTGTAAATTTCTTTTGTAGTGGTTTCAATGGTCTTCAATATGAAAAACTTTTTCTTGGAAAAGAGGTTATTTATATGGAAGGGGTATTTGCTTAAAATTATTATTGATGAAACACTCTAAAAATACTATTCAGAGTAATGGATTAAATAATCTATGATTTAAATGAAATATATGATGAATTTGTGGATGAATTTAAAATTAATGTTTGTGAGAATGATTTCATTGAGATAGTTTTCATAGAATCTTTCTAATCACTTGGATAATTGGACAAAGTTTCTATGGATTCTAAAGTATCTCAACTTGATGTTAAGGTAAACATAGTAAATTGAATTGATAATTAATTTCAAGAATCAAGAAAAAATAATGATGAAAAAATAAATAATCAAATTGGGGATTGCAAAACTATGTTGAGATCAATTGAGGATGATAATAACTCCCTCAATATGAATTATTTATAAATAGAGGTGAGTTTAAAGAATAATTAATGGCCATAATTAAGAAATTATAAAATTTATAGAAATAGATATTCTACCAAAAAAAATTTATTTAATAGTCATGACTCCACAGAGAACATGAGATAATCCTATAATAAAATCGAAACATCCACCACAAATAAGGTATCCCATAACCAATAAACTATTTTATATAATAATGATGTTATAATTTATCTCTATGTTTTAATATGAATTTTTAGAAAGTATGGATGGTGAGAAATACTGATAATCTGCCAACATAAAGGATTTATGAGAAGATGTGTATGAAGAGATGTTCCCCATCAAGTGTCCAAATGAGTGTTGGTTCCACTAAAAAATAGAAATTTTCTCAATCTGTGAAATCTGGATAGACTACATCAGAACAGTGGATAATGAGATTCATATTCTATTTTTGGTGTTCCTAGAAGTTTTGGTATATGTCATTATAATGTTGGAATAACATGAAAATTCTTGAAAATATCTATAGGCCTTAAATTAGGGGTTGAAAATCTAAAGAGAATATATAACCTACATCAAAGAAAAGAAATTAATAAAACAAAGATATCTACAAAGAATAGATTTGAATGATTTAATTATTTCAATGAGTATTTAAATAAAATTATTCAAAATTATGATGAGTGGGGTGTATAGTAATAATTAAAAAATCATATCATTATGTACATATAATTTTGTAACCAAAAAGTAGGATGGTAAAAAATCAAGGTGAGAAGTTATCCTTGGTATGTGAGAAAAGGAAGAAAACTAGTAAACAAACTATTACTAAAGGGATGATTAAAAGATACTCTCATACATCAAAGGTAGAATTAAATATGTTAACAAAATCCCTCCCCTAAGAAAAAATAAGGTTTAGTTTAATGAAGTAAAAAAAACAATTTTTGTGATAGAATGAAGGTTAAGTTGGAAGATCTATGGTCCGGTTTCTACAGGTGTTTTGAAATATATGGGCACAAAGCCTACACTTTTTGGAATAGCATGTCATTTCTGGGAAAAAAGAATGAATCAGGGGGGATTCATGATTGATAGAGGAAAAATATTTCTCAAATAAATATTGTTGGGATCATAAATCCGTCCAAGATTCCAATTCAGAATAAATATTAAAACATAGTGAATTCTATTGTATATGTAAGAAGGAATGTCATACAGTCAAGAAATTCATGAAAAGTATATCATGTAATATTACAAATATTATTAAAGGTATGAGGCTTCAATAAAAAAATACAATATAGTCATGTCGAGATTCTATGAATAAATAGAATTTTAGAAATAGTTTCCAGGTTTTTTAGACAAATCAAATTAAATTAGATAAACAATTAGAGGAAGTATAAAAACAATATAAAGCTAAAAGAATAAAAAAAATCCATAGAAAATGAGGTAAAATTTAATGAGATGTTTTACACATAATTATTCTTAGTGATACCAAATAATGAGATAGAAAATTTTATTACATATAAATTATAAATTTAAGGGAATGAAGAAGATAATAAATTTAAAGAGGCTAAAAACATAATGAAGAGTCTAAATAAATCTTTCAATAATGAGATTGGAAGAATATAATGACCCATGTTGACAATCATCTCTCATCCTGAATTTTACACTTAGTAAACAAGAAGGTCCCTCCTTATTCACTTATATATAATATTTTTACGAGAATTCAGGGAATTGAAAAAAATGGATTCATCCCAGGATGATTGAATTGTAGAGTTTAATCGATTAAATATTTACAACATGGTTAATGTGTAAATTCTAAACATATTTGAAAATTTGGTAGATTGGTAATAAAAATCCCTCACAGAACCCTACTATGATTAAATTGACAATTATTATTAAGGGGGAGTTTATATTAAGCTAATAAGGGTGATATATGTCTTTTCACCTAACATTTATGATGTCTTTTCTCGAATTATGTGAAATATTTTTCATTTAATTGTGAAATATAATCATTTGAACCCCCTAAATGTAGAATTGAAAATTTATGATCCCAATTTTACCATCATGGTAGTTTTTTGGAAAACATAAGAAACAATTTTTATGTCTCTATTATTTCTACACTGGGATAACCCACATAGACATGGAGATTATTAACTAAATTCTATTTTCAATGAGAACCATTTGATTTGATACCTCTCTCAAAAGTGTTCAAGATTTGAAATATTAGGATGGATAATATGTTTTTGGAAATTTGATGAGATGACAATACCCCCACATATCCATTTCATTTTAATTTCCATAAATAGGATAAAAGAAGTTAAAACCTATATTGAATTTTCTGATGTCATGAGATATTTACAACAATTACAATTAGGGAGATTGTTGAGCCCAGGTATGCATTTCAATTTTTATCAACAAGTCAATATATTTTTGGTGAGTGGATATGAATCATTAATGCTTGAATTTTTTTTTTGATTTATAAAATGACATTTAATGTCTTTCTTGAGTAATTCTAATTATTTATTTTAATAATTGTTAAATTGTTCTAAAATTTCAAATACATATTCCAATTTAACTAAGAGAGATAAAAAAGTTTCTAAAAACTATGATTTGATGATATTTTTTTGTTGAAGTGCACAAAAAATTATAATTTAATTTCAATTTAAAAAATTGTTGAATTTTGTAGAAATTGTTGAATTTTATTTTGAATAATTTTTTTTTGAGAGTTTTAGTAATTTTATGTTGGAATTGTATCAGAATTTTGTTAACTCATTTTATAGGATTTTACTAAAAAATTATATATTCATAAAAAACATGGTCCCACCTCAACCACATGAGGGAGCCTAAACACAACCACATGGTAGGATAGTCAACCAGGAAAACCCATTGGGTTAGAACATTACACAGTGCCCACAGGGAGCTTATTGTTGAAGGCAATTGCATATGGGAAAGAGTACTGAGCACATAGAACCCTAAGGGGTGTGCATGGGTGGCACACAAGGGGAATTCCATGTGGCCCACCCCATATGGTGTGTGTAGTGTATTTGAGTGATGACCCTAGTGGTATCATGATATTTCTAGGTAATGATGTCTGTTGTTAATTGATGCTTGACCGAATGTAGGATCAATGTGAGATTTATGGTTTACTATAATTATTTTCCACGTAAAAAAATATGATCATATTTCTCAAATTTGATCAAAAGTTATCTAATGACTTCCTGGCTTCCATTTTGTCATCACCTTCCTTCAAAACATGAGGATTTTCTAATTTTAAGACATAATACATAGCGTTAGAAAATCATACCTGATCATTCAAAACAACACATTATGATGTGATCACTACATAATAGTTATTCGAATTATCATTTATGGTTTGTTGTGAAGCATATGTGACCAAGAGTCGGAGAGCATGCTATGGTCATGCATGTAATGAAGTATTAGAAGGATCCCTCAAATTACAATATGTGTGTTAGATTCGATGGATTTCATGATTGCAATCTTCATCACAAGAACATGGGACTCTCACCATGAGGATAAAAATAGTTCCCACACAAGAAGAGACTCCATTATTTTTTATGTCACTTAAGTCTCATAAATGAAGAGAATACATTGATAACATCTAATGATTAAAATATATTGACTTAAATATATTTATAGGATTTGAGTTAGTAAATGATAACAAAGTCGTGGTGGTGATACTATCCTATAAATACCAAGTAAATTTAGAGGGTATATGATGATTCTAAGAGATTTTGATAGATTTCTTATTTACCAAAAAAAATACAACATCACAAACTCTACAGATTCACGGAGAAAAAGTTGATACCACATAAACTGATTATGATCTCTAAATCAAGTCTTACAAGATATTGTTGAGATTATATAGAAACATTATTGTCCCTGATAAATTTAAGGGTTACACAATGATATGAGATATCATGTACCACTATTTTCCATGAATCCCCTTGGAAAACATAAAGAATATAAGAAAATATTCCTCATATACATAGAGTTTTTGGAAGACATTTATTTCAGGTGATGAAGATCATACGTAATATACATGTGTGTAAAAGAAATGTGGAATCCACACACATTTGGGCTAGTCAAAGGTAGAAAGTGCGTGAAAAATTTATGAATTACATGAATGATAGAGATCTTGTGTAATCACCAACATACAATAGGATTACAAGGTTGTGCGATATTCCAAGTAATACTAGGAAACATTATAAAATATTGGATAATAAATAACACAAAAAATAGAAGGATATATATATATGTGTGTTTGTGTGTGTGTGTGTTCATGTCTGTGTGCAAGGGTTTTGGAATGATTTATCATAAGGAATTATGCCTAAGTGTTCTAGGTGAAATTTCATTAATGATTCAAGAAGAGAATAATTTGACATTGTGGAACTTATATCATGAATAAAATAATATTGAAGTGTATGAATATATTTCAAAAATTAAATTGAGGTCTAGAATTCATCAGTATAAAGGAAGGGTATCTTCTAAAGTATTAATGCACTAAGGAAACTGATCATACACATGTCATCAGAAATTTTTGATCCAGAACTGAAAGATACAAAGGTACTTTATGTTGTACACGGGTATGTCACATCCAACGAACTCATTGAGGAAGATCAACATTTATTTGGTACATAAAAAACCATAGGTTCAAAGAGATCATCATGTAGTAGATCAAACATTGAGTAAGGAGAAGAAAATGTGATGTATTATAAAGATCTTCATGTGTGACTCAATAGTGTAAAGGCTAGTGTGGAATTTACCAACACTCTATGAAGTATGGTAAATATCCTATTGTGTGACAAAATAGTGTTAATGATAGTGTGGATGTTGGTAACACTGTGCGAAGCAGTCAAAAATATTCATGTATGGACTTTGGAGTAAGAATACAGTGTGGCACTGTATTGGCCATTGTAATTGATAAAAATATTATTTCTAAGAATACATATAAGGGGGGTTTAACATACCTAGAAAGGAATATGTCCCTATATTAAACCTTGCAATTAAATTCTATCATGCTATATATTATTATTTCAGCATATGATCTGATACTATGAGATATCATTGAGTGTTTTTAGAACCTCCAAAATATTAAGAGGTCGAATTCAAAGGATAGGGATTAATAAAAATTAAAACACATTTTCACCCCCCCCCATCTTCTCATTATTACTGTTGGTCTATGTCTCTATAAAATTTTTTATCCTTCAATCACTATAAGAAAAACATCATATAGTGGTTGTTTTTTTGGTTTAATTGTAAATTTAACCGCCTTAAAAAATTTTGTGATGGATTAGTAAAATCTCAATGAAATTGTGTATGTTTTAATATTTAATGATGGTAACCTTTTATCTCAATTTTTTTAAAAAAAATTGACCAAATTTAATTTAGTAGTGGATTTCTATGATGTAAAATATATGAATAGTTTTTTGACAAGTTGTGGATATTTTTCAAAAAAAACTGTTTTCCTGTGGTTTAAATAGAAAAAATATATAAAACTGTAACATAGTTTGTATATATTTTAATAGACACTATTTTATTCACAAAGTTTAAAACCACAATTAGTAGTGATGTTCGAGAAAAGATAGTATTCGTGGATTATTGACACAAAAAAACAAATAAACAAAAATAAATACGACAATCAGGAATCAAATAGAGTATAAAAAACAATAATATCCATACATAAATAAAAATTACATACATTGATAAAAAATTAAATTAAGTATTATTGTGAAAAATATATTATTTCACAATATGTCAACACACAAAAGTGTCCGGGATACTCTACTGAGATTCATGCCCCGTGTGTTCCATTACTCGATCATATTACACCCCATATCATCATTCCCCATTCTCTTCCTTTGGTGCGTATATTTAAAATAGTTAACTACAAATTAGTAATGAACATATTCAATGAATACTGAATTAAGTAAAATTAAATTGATACATGACATGATCTAAATTTAGTTTAAGTAATCGTAAAATAATAAATAATTGTCAGCCATGTTTATGCCTAAAAAATATGATGAGCCACTATATTATGCATGAGGCTCACAACTCAATTCAAACCATTTCAAGGCTATAATACATGTCTCTTGAAATAGATTATCTCATACTCAATATTTAAACACTAAAAAATAACTCAACCATAACTAGGACCATCCTTACTATGAGATCCTCTCAATGAGAGACTCTAAATTTAAAATTGGATAATTTCACACTGACATGGTAAATTACATAATATTAAGGAAATAATGTGCTATATTTTTATACATGAATATATATATATATATATATATTAAATATAAATTTCAATATTTTCATTTGATGTCCATAATTCAATATGAAATTGTAAATAATAAATGATTTGACCAACCTTTAAAAACCTATTATTTTTGACATTAGAGTTCAACATTAAGAATATTTTTCAATGTTTACTAAACATAAAATTACTTAAAAAATAATGAATATATGTTTATATTAAGGAAATTTAATTATCATGTACCCATGTTGAGTGTTACCATTTCTTCTGGAATATATCCACTCATCTTTTAAAATATAATAGTATGTCCACTCTTTAATGTTGAGACTTGGTCATTTTGTGTATTAATAAGGGATCCTAATCTTTAGCATTATTTTACAGTCCACCAATTTCATTTTGTAATCATGGATCACCAAAAAGAGTAACCCCCCTCCTGATGAAATCATGAATGGTGATGTATATTTCCAAATAGTCTCTCTAAATGATGATGGAACACAACCCATCCTCATCACATGACTAGAATTCTATTTTACAAGAACTTGAGCCATGACATACTCTAAGGATACTGACACTGACAAAGAAGGGTTGGTGTCCCACACTTCTTTAGTTCTAAATTATAAATATTCTAATATTAAATTATAATGTAACTTAGTAATATCATATAATTATTAAAATCATTTAACCCTATGATTTATATAGTGTTTTTGACATGACTACCATCTTTTTTGGCACATAAACCCACAATTCAATTTTTCCAATAGAATGAACTACCCATTTCACCATTTTCAAAAAATTACAAATCTAATATTTTCAAGAACTAAATTACTTAATTTTTTAGATAATTATTAATTAAGAAATTGAATTTATTCCTTCTATGTTGTTTTTTAGAAAACACATGGATCAAAAACTATGGGGATTTAGTTTCTTCTCTTGATTGATAGGATCTCATAAAAATCTGTTTAAGAATTTGTATATCAATAAAAATTAAAACGTTATTAATTTATTTTATTAATATACTGAAATTTAATAAAATATAATATGAGATTCATCATGATGATGTAGAATGAATGTTTTCCCTTATTCCCTAAGTACACCTTCATGGACTTTATCATTAATCTATGATAATGATACAAATGTGTCATTGAATTCATGCCAAAATCAAAAATAGAAATCATTAAATTTTTTAAATTAATATTTATGGTTCTTGGGTATGAATTTGAATCAGGTAAATCTAAATATAACAAAATATAAAAATAAATACATAAAATACATTATATTATTAAACCATCAATTCACAATGATTAATTTAATAATATTTGAATATATAATAATGATATTACTATTATTCAAGAATCAAACAAATTATTCTTCTAGGATACTGGAATTTTCCCCTAATATAAATAATTAATAGGTAGGGATGATTCTTAAAAAATTTAATATCCATGGAACTACCCAAAAAATTTGCACTGCGTCATTAGTGGGTACCCCATATTCATCAAATGGAATAACTAGATTAACAATAATAAAGTTCCAAAAAATCCTTATTATTTATGTTTTTATACATTATGTTATTGTTTTCATCTATTTAAAATATAAATTAAACAATTTATTTCAATAATTAAGGAATTCATGATGTCACATTTAATTACATATCAATGAATGTGAAATTCCAAAAACATCTCAAACGAAATATACTGTAATCTGGATTACTAAAGGGATCCATCATAGGTATAATGTATGCTTTCTCCACATCATGAGTTGATGGCTAACCTATCGATAAAAGTGTATTAGGATAAAATTAAATTTTATCAAAAAAAAATGTTTCAATGTATGTGATGAAGTGTAACTTGTATCATAAAAAGATAATAATAATATTATGATGTAAAAAGAATATTATCACTTATCCACTTTTTGTGTAGCATAACCATAAAAACATCATTGAATTTGTTAGTACAAAAAAATTTATTTCATTTATTAATATAAATAAATATTCGTTGAATTTATTAATATAAAAACAATATAAAAATTTTATTCCTGTATGTTCATGTTTCTATCAGGTTCCATTATTAACATTACTTCATCTTCTTTTTTTCAATTGTATTATTCTTTACTCTACCTCATAAGACCAAAATTTTCAATATTATCATGTAGAAAAAATTATGTTTTTTGTTTTTGATGGGGTTCACAATAAAACTTTACTTCATATTCGTCACCAATATAATACATGTGTCTCTGTTTTATGTGGACAATAAAACTGCACCCATAATCCAAAATATTATCAACATAATATAGTATTTTTATTGGGAAAAAATATAATATGGATTAGGTTCTAACCACTAAGTGGTATTGATCTATTGGGATAAATTGACATAAGTAAATTATAATTATTATTTCATTATAGCCCTATTAATATTGATCTACTTACCTATAAATAACCCAAATGAAAACATCCTATGATAATTTAACTCAATAATATAAAAAATCATTTAATAGTATTCTTGATCTATATTTATGAATATACCATTATTTTTATTTTCAAACCATTCTCATTATCAATATTATGAAACATAAAATCAAAAATATTTTAATTTTTGAATCTTTTAGCATGTATCAAAGGACCTTGAGCTGAAAACTTCTCAATTTTAAATTATTCAATAAAATTATCACCATTAATTAACTTAATAAGTTGATATAAAATAATTATTACAAATTTAGATAGTTATTATCAAATTCAATCTACATATGATATTATGAACTTACATGACATGAAAACAATTAAAAAATTTAATTGGTAACAAATTTTATTATATCCATCTAATATTGTGCTTGAATCTTATGGAATATGTTTCTCTCCATAAATATTCAACAAATTGATCATAAATATCAGTATTTAGTAGGACATTTATATTTTATTTTCTTAACATTATATTTGTCGATAAAAAAGAAGATAATTTTCCCACATAATGACCTAACGTTGGAAACATTGATTACTCATTGTTATCCAAAAATTGACTTCGATTGTCATCAACACATCCACTCGATTGAATCCTATCTCTATAGAATCCAAATACCCCGAAAAAAATTTAGACGCTCCTCATCCAGGTGACCTTCTATAATAAAGCATTATAGATGAGCTATATATTTCAGATTAGATAACAAATGACCTAGATACCTAATGATAGAAGGTAATAAATTAATAAATAATGATTTTATTTATTGACTAAGAAAATATTAATTTATTAACGAAAAGTATATTAAAATAAAATACCTATCAATGGGATATATCTATTGATAATTTATAATCCCTCTAATTTTATCCTCTTTAGAAATATCCATTGTCATATGAATCATTGCAGTGAAAAAATATGGTGGCAATGAACAACTCGAAATGACGTAATTTCTATAAAATTATTTCCTAATGTTATAAAAATAATTGTGATTTAATATCTTATAAAAAATTTATCTAATGAATGTGAAAAATTCTTTTAGGACTATGATTATTTTTTTGGTATCAAATTATACATTGTAAAAAGTAGAAATAACTCAATAAATACATGTGAATACATAATTTTCAATCCATTTATTTTTTGGTAATTCAAATAAATAAATCATGAAATATTACTAGAATATCAATAAGGCCTTACATATTATTTTATTCTTCTAAGGAAATCAAATGTCTAATTAATTTTAATTCTGAAAATTGATACTCAATACTAAATGTTCTCATTTGTCCATATATCACATATGATGTTGATTGATTTTAATTCATTATGATAACATAGATGATCCGTTGATTTTCCCGTTTCCTTAAGAAATCAAAATAAAACATTTTCCTATATATTCTTCTCAATATGCATAACATCAGTTTTATGGGGTAACAGATTAAATTCCTAATATGGATGTTTTAAAAATATTCTTTTTTTTCTTTCATTGTTGAGATTTTATTGTAACAAATTATAACTATCTGACCCCAGTTACCAAGAGTCGGTGCATTATTACATAACATTGGTAGGACCACAATGGATCAAATCCCGAACTACAGATTAGTTTAGTATCCTTATAAGTTCTAGATACATTCATAAGTTTACATTATATCATGAAATTAAAACATCAAAAAAAATTTCCCCTTTTGAACATACATACATCCTTAGTGTATCCCTCTAGGTCAACCATAAAATACTTATTCACATCCTGGTAAAATTAAAACATAGAAAATAGTGAGCTCAAATGCTCAGTAAGGATAACAATATAGCGGAAACTTTCATAAATATGCATAAACATTTAAGGCAATGTATTAGACTAAAACAAAAGCCTTTTAATCTTAAACATTAGCATAATCTAGAAAAGATAAAATCAAATAATACCATTTACTTATTAACAAGGATATTATACAAGTCGAGTAATAACATTCAATATCAAAAGACAATTTCATAATTATAGAATGCATAATTCCAGAATTAATAACCACATAGTGAAGGCCTTGTGCCAAGACTAGAAATATGATTTTTTGAAGGCCTTGTTCCAAGAAACTAGTTGTCTCATGAGACCTACCGATGCATCGAGGAGCTATATCGGGCTCCACCCATCACTTAATAAGTCCAATGCATTACTCATATGAAAAGGTTCCAACCTAACATAAACATTCGTATTAAAAATAGCATATGATATGTCAATACAATATCCATAAACCATGAATGGTATAAAAATAATACATCCGCATTCAAACATATCACAAAACCTTCAATACAATATTGAAGAATATTATCATAATAAATCAACTTGATCAAAAATAGTATCCAGTAAAGGATGTTGACATAGTTGAAAATGATCAGTAAATTCATCCAGAGAAATATCCCTTTTCATGAAAACATTTTAAAAGTCACAAAATTTATAAAGGAAGTCATTTAAAATAAATTTTTGAATCAAAGTGTCACATACCACTTTGAAACTTTTGAAAAGAATTAATATTTTAAAACATTCATGTCCATATAAATAAAACCATAAAATCATTTTGAAAACATGGAAATTAATTAGAAAGGTTTAGAATAATACATCTTTAAAACATCTAAAATGATGTTTTATTAAAATATTCTCCAAAAATAATCCCTTTGAAAAATCTTTTATGAAACTTGTACGTGGATAATAAATATGTCCCAGTAAAAACTAACACATAAAAAATCTCAAATAGTAATGAGAGTGAGGAATTAAGCCTTACGTTGTATTTTTCATTGGTCAAAGGTACATTAAACTCATGTATAATAGTTAGATAATTGTTATTAAATTATACAATAACTATATAGAGAAATATGAAATCATATATTACCCTCTAATATAGTTTTCTTAATAATATTTCAGTAATGTCATCATTTCGGGTGTTAACTGATTCATTTTCCTTTATATGATTGGTTACATAAGCCATACTTGTTATGGATATGATGTATATGATTCATATATAGAATGATATTATGTTCATAATAATTATTTTTAGTCATAAAATGAAAATTATTCTTGAATGATTACGATGGGGAATGAATCCCATCGCGTTCGTGGAGACCATAATTCGTACGTACGCACGACCGATAATATCATTATATTCATGGTGAAATATTATTTAATTGGATGTTATATCATATATACAGAATCATTAACAAGTTATATTTATTATTTACATCAGTTAAAATCATTATTATACCCATCCAAATAATGAAATGTTTGAATAACAAACTACACCAAGACGTGGAGAAGGTAATCCGTACGTATGAACATATGGCAACTTTGTCATTTATAGGATGGATAGAATAAAGAATATGGTTGTACCATATTTATAATAACATCATAGTACGTATAAGGTACTGTATTTATTATTTTGGTATGAAAACAACAAAGAAATCGGAAGTGGAAGAAGAAAAGAACTTGAATGAGGTGATTAAATATTTACCTCTTCTTCAGATTCTTTCTTTTGATTTGATCAAAAGGGCTCCATTTTTTGACCTTATGTCCAAAGGAAGGACTCAAGGATTAAGGGAGGAAAGTTGGTATGATATTTGGGTAGGGTTTGGATGATCCAAAAGGTTTTGGAGGTGTCAAATTAAGAGAATCGGAAGTACCCTTTTATGTGAGAGGTGAGGGTCACTTTAGGAAAATCTTGAAATATTATTTTATAATAAAATAAATTTCGGTTTATAATGGCTCAAAAATGATTTATTTATAGGCTAAGGTGGGTATAGGTTGAAAAATTCTCAAATAATATGTTTTAGATAGGTTTAGTTCACTATATCAAACTTATCTTTTAAATTTTACTCTTAGTTAAATAGTTTGACATTTACCATGTCTCTTTGTATTTTTATATTATATGGTTAATAAACATACTATAAACATCCAAGAGAACCCCAAGTGGTAAATTATTAATATATATAATCTTATATAAGTCCTTTTTCCGAACCTTATATTTTTATAAAAATATATCAATTAATGGTATAGTATTTGTTTTAAAAACTCAATTATTTCAATTTTGACACTATTTAGTATTTGGTTTTTTTAAAACTCATAACAAGATGATTATTTCGAAAAAAAATTAAGCAACCCTAAAATTTCATATTAACCTATAAAATTATTTTATTTCATAAAAAGTCTCAAATTACATTTATTTTGATATTTATAATATCAATTATTTTAATATTCCATTAATACGGTAATTACTGCAACATCATTGTGTCATAAATAAATTATATTATTTAATGTCTAAAAATTATAAATAAAATACCATTATATAGGAAATATCTTTATATTTTTATTGATTATTTATTGTAAAATTTATCTTATGTGTAACCCTATATTAAAAATTGTATAGTCATTAATCATTGAATTTAACTCCTTTAACTCTTCATTAAAAAAAATAATAAATGTCTAAATCTAATTCAAGTGGACCAAATGGGATAATATTTTATTCCTAGGGTTTTTTAGGTCTAATTATACATATCCAAAAGAATTAGAACATGTGTTATGGTTATTATGATATCCTCTTTACCCTTAATTACTCTATTTATATTTAACCATTGTAAATAAGTCAAAAGTCACTATTCGCCAAAAATTATTTTCATCTTATTGAACCACATTTTACTTATTGATATTAACCGTGTATCTCAGTTTTTTGAAATTGAAATCAAAGAAGTGGAAAATAAATGTTTAATGCAAATTTTCAAATGCACCTTTGAGGTGGGTAAACGATGGTAAAAAGTTCAGTAAAATTTTTATTTATCTAATCTTATTATAAAATGACTCCAATGAATTATATTAAACTTATATAGTTAATATGTATCTATTTTGACATAAAATAAATTTTAATAAAATAAATAATTATTTAAATTAAAAGTCAGTTTTAACCAATAATGAAGTGTTTTTTACTATTCATAAAAAATTCAACATTTTCAAAAAAAACCATAAATTCACCCTAAGCTAATTTTGATATTCTGAACTCAAAAATTAAGTCCATTTGGAAAAATAAAATTTATAAAATTTCAAAAGTGGGTATTACTCTTCATATAGGCTAGTTTGATTGGTCGTGGTGTGTTATAATCTTGAAGTTGCGTACAATACAGGATATTTAATTATTCAAAGGGAAATGTACCCTGGAAGCTTGCGGTGTTAAATTCGGGTGGTTCTTCGTCATAAGTTCCTCTGGTTCCCATGTTGCCTCTTCCATCTTATGGTTTCTCAACAGAAATTTTACCAGATGAGTAGTCCAGTTTCTCAGTACTTGTTCTCTTGTGTCAAATATTTAGACAGGCACCTCTATAACATCCGAAGTAATTAATTAATAATAGATATTTTTATCTATGTCTATTAATGAATTAGATAGTGTTTTAGAGGCTTAAAATGAAAATAAATCCAATCTTAAGCATGGAATACACTAATATTTTTTAAAAGATTCTTTTAATACCTTTTGATGGAAAATCATTTTTAAATATAACTTTTCACAATTTTATAAGCTATTTTTGTTAAAATAAACTTATTATTTATGATTGGGACATCAAAATTTACTTTGTGTGAATTTTTGGTATTTTTCTGACAATGTTCATTTTTTAATGAATAGTGAAAAATACTGCATTTTACATCAAAACTGATTTTTAATCTAATTTATTTATATGATTAGATTATCTTTTGAATTGGTTTTAAAGTGAAATTAGAATATATATTTTTACCATTTAATCTAATAGTGGTCATTGGAATGAATTTCACTTTGAAATTGCACTTAAACTAGTGTTAATCTTTTGATACTTATTGTTTCATAAAAACACGCTATTTGCTCTGATAGCAGGAATTAATTATTAAATTAATTAATGCAACTTATATGTTTTGAATTTTGTAAAATAGACCACATTTTTGAATTCAGAATACCAAATATATCTTAGGGTGAAGTTTTGGTATTTTTCTGAAAAACATCAATTTTTGATGAATAGTGAAACCACTAAGTGGTACTTAAAAAACTGATTTTTCTTTTAAATGAAATGTTACCACCTCTGTGGTCTGAATTTCAAAAATCCAACATACATGGTTGTCATTAAGAAGTAAAATGTGGTTCAATGAGATTAAAATAATTTTTTGGTGAATAGTAGCTTTTATGTTTTTAATCGCGATTAGTGACAATTGGTGTGGTTTAAGGTAAAAATAATGTTTTAATAATATGAAATAACCTAGACACATGTCCTACATTTATTGGATGTGTCATGGCCGAACAAGAAAATCCATGGGCCTACTTGGGGACCCCATGGAGCCACTTTGGATGGGAAATGACATAAATAACTTTTTATTTAATGTAAAAGTAAAAATGACACAAACATGAGATGTTTTACTAAAACAATTTTTACATGGGGTTATACAAGTCATATGTTTTACTATAAATATTCATTAGAAATATAAAACGATTTCCTACATCATGATATATTTTTTATAATTTTTAGACTTTAAATATATTAAATTATTTATTACATCATGATGATGCATCGATTACCTCATTAATAAAGGATTTAAATAAAATGAAAAGATAATGTCAATTCTATGACATACACATGTCAAAAACCTATTGGATGGTTATATTTAGAACTCTTATCACCTTATCCTCTAATTATATCAATTTGGGACCTCTTAAATCTGAAACTCATTTTAAAATAAAGTAACATTTCTTTACTTTCCCAGAGTGCCCCTCCTCTCCTCTTATAAAAATCCCCCACCTCTACCTCCTTACCCACACTTCCAAAGCCTTTGGCTTGGAAAACCCCTACTCATTTTGTCTCTCCACATCCCTCTATTACTCCTTGAAGCCTCACTTTGGGCATAAGTCTTCCCAAAGAATCCTTTGAGGTCAAACCAAAGGGAGTTACCTGATTTTAAGGCAATGTCTTCACTTGAGTCCTTTTGATTTATTTTGCCTCTCCAACCCCCTAAACTATTTTTATTCATTTCTTTTGTAACAAATACAGTGTATTCAATATACTAGGATATTGTTATAATAAGTATTCGAGCTACACTTACACACACCTACATCTAATGGTTAAAGAACATATTGTTTCCGTGGATGGCGAATTTCGGCCTCCCGAAACGATGATTGTTCAACATTATTTTAACACCTTCAAAGGTGGAAATTAAGATGACACTATATTTATATATGATATATAATATGGTTATGTTTTCCTTAAGCATATGTATTTTTCATTTTGGGCATACCTTTATGGTTTCCATTATGGGTAAATGCAATATCTTTATTTAAGGAAGTGTGGACTACCGCCCCCTCAAAGTGATTTGATTCGTTAATTCCATATGTGGGACGTATAAAGGATGAAGTTATGATATTATATATTATATTACACTGGAATTATAATATACCTTTATATCATTATGATTCGATTCTAGAAAAAATGAAATAGAAATGAAAGTAGCGTTCATGTGTATGTACGGCTTACCGTCTCCATAAACGGTGCATTTCATTTCTTATCTCAAAATGATTATGTAATATTATAAATGAATGTATATACTGGATATATATTATATATATGATATATACATCATGATTATAATTCTGGATATAATTGATACATGAACAACTTGTAATTATAAAGGGTTTATTTTTGACTCAAGTACCAATGATCGTTAAAACGACCGTTATTAACTTAAATAATTACATAGTGTTCATGACACGGTAATAAGTGATATAAAAGGAATAATGAACTTGAAAAGGTTCTTAAAAAAGTATAAATTAACTCAAGGTTATTATTCAGGAGATTAAAGAGTGACTGAGTCAAGTCGGACCCGAGGTATGGGACTTCGTCTCAATCTCCTTTCCTTGAGGCAAATTTTGTTTTAACAAAACCTTCTTTTATACAGTGTATAAACCCCTTTGACTTTTACGTTTATCCAAAAGGAATATTTTTTATACGAATCATTTTACTAAATGACCTAATGGAATGTTTTTGTCGTACGTATGCGGCGACAATGACTTCTCCGCCGCCGTGACCATTATTTGAGTTTCAGCTTCCTCTACAAGCCATACCTTTTTTTAAAGAAAAATAAATATCATGTTTTACTTTTGTTTTGTTTTGGTATTGGAAATGGTTTTCATAATGTTTTTCTATCAATGTTTTGTATTGATATCTTGTGATTGAAAGGTGGAAATGTTATGTTTCCTATATGCATGTTTTATGTGATATGATTATGTTGAGTTTCTTGGGCATTATTATGAAGATGGGTGGTTCCATGATAAAATAAGGGCGGGTGAGCCCGATATAACTCTCCAATGCATTGGGTAACGTGAAGGAGTGAAACGTTAAGGTTTCTCCGAAGAGATTTAGGGAATATACTGTGATGGGTATTCCAAACGTAACCAAGAGGGTTACTCCCTACATAAGAAAGTTATGAATGCCTCAAGTTACCTTTTATGTCTTATGATTTCTGTGATTTATTCATGATTTGATGAGGTATGTTAAAGTTTTTATGTTTTATGGGTAAATAAGATTTCATTATTATGTATATATGAACTTATGTTTCCTTTCCATATTTTTATAACCCATACTGAGCTTTTTATGCTCATCCCAAGTTTTTTTGAAATGTTTTTCACAGGTCAAGGGAAAGGTACATGATATGATGATAGTGTCAAGGAAGTGTCAATAATGAATCAATGTTTTATTTTAAATATTTTTCCATTGACGGGAAAATTGAATACTATCTTTATGTAACCACTTTGTTTATATGTGGAATGTAATGAAATTTTCATGTTCTAATTCTCTAAAACTCTAAACCTGAAAAGATCCTCAATGTGTAATCTTGTAATAACTCAAGATTAAGTAAGGTTTAAGGTAGGGGCCTTATACTTCATAATAAGATAGATCAGGTTCCAGTTCAGTTTCCTCATAGGTGTGTACATTTGTTGGGTCAGGCATGTATCTTCTAAACAGTGATATGTGGAACACATCATGAACTTTGGAGAGACATGGAGTATTTTCCAAACAATAATCTATAACTCTAATTAATTCTAGAATTTCAAAAGGATCGATGTACCGAAACTCAATTTTCCATTCTTACCGAAACTTATAACACCCTTCCATTGAGATACATTCAATAAACCATGATATCCTACCTAAAATTCCAAATCCTTCCTTCGGTTATAAACAAAGATTTTTTTTCCTACTTTGAGCTTCTTTGATGTGGGTTTGGATAAGCTTCACCTTTTCTATCGTTTCCTCAAAACGTTCAGGGCCTACGAGTTTACTTTCACCAACATCATCCCAACAAGTTGGTGTGCGACTTCTCTTTCCATATAACGCTTCATATGGTGCAATCTACATGCTTGAATGACATCAATTATTATAAGAAAATTCTACTAGAGGTAAATATTGATCTCACCTACATTTATAGTCGAGTGAGAAAGATCTCAACATGTCTTATTTGTTTTGAATACTCCATTCTGATTGTCCATCTGTTAAAGGGTGGTAAGCAGTGCTCAAACAAATTTCAGTATCCAAGGCCTTCTATAGACTTTTCCATAATCTTGATGTAAAATGGGGATCATGATTAGAAACAATTGATAGGGGTACACCATGGAGCCTAATAACATCATTAATATATAGTCTTTCCAGATGATAAAGTGGTAAATCTTCTCTTATAACAAGAAAATGTGTTGACTTGGTAAGACGACCAACAATTACCCATATTGCATCATTCCTTCTAGGAGTCTTTGGTAACCCCATGACAATGTCCATCATAATATTTTCCCATTTCTACTAAGTTATGGTAAGATTTTTCATGAATCCCCCATGTTGTTTCCTTCTATCTTTCGCTTGTTGAAAAACTATACATCTTGACACAAAATCGGTAATCTCCCTCTTCATGTTGTCCCACCAAAAATGTTCTTTAAAATATCTATACATCTTAGTTCTACCAGGATGTATAGAGAAATTGTAGCTATGATCATCATCCTTAAATTCCCTTTTTAGATCAGGTATATCGAAAACACAAAGTCTCTTTCAAAATTTAAAAATTCCAATTTAATATATGAAGTCGATCAATCTCCCATCGTTCAGAGCTTTAATTTTCTATTGAAATTCCTCATCATCAGTATGAGAACGTTTCGTCCTTTCTAGTAAAGATTGTTTGGAAACAATTTCAAAATGTCTTGATGTTTCACCTTCCATGGTTATTCTCATATCCATCTTTACCATAACCATGAAAATATGATCCCTTTCAACTCTCATCTTGTTTAAAACTCCATGATACTTTCTACTCAAAGAATCTGCAACCTTATTTTCCTTCCATGGATGGTAGTGTATTGTGAAATTATAATCCTTTAGTTGTTCAAACCATCTCCTTTGCCTCATGTTGAGATCTTTTTGTGATAAAATGTACTTCAAACTCTTGTGATCAGTATAAATATCTCATTTTTTAACCATAAAGATAGTGTCTCTAAATTTTCAGAGCAAATATTACAGATTCCAAATCAAGATCATGAGTGGGATAGTTTTGATCATGATTTATTAGAAGTCATGATGCATAGAAAATAACTCTATCATTCTTCATAAGGATGCAACCATTTCTTTTCTTTGAAGCATCACTATAAATAAAAAACCCATCATTACATGATGGTAGGCTCCAGATAGAATCATTGACTAATATTATCTTTAGTTCTTCAAAACCTTATTCACAGTGTTTTTCCAAAACAAATTTAACCCCTTTACAAGAGAGATTGATCAATGGGTTATCCAATCAGGAAACGTTCTAGACAAAATTCCAATAATAACCTGGTAAACCTATAAAACTGCATACCTCAGTTATAATCGTTGGTACTATCCATTCATGGATTTCCTTGGTCATTGAAGGATTAGAAGAGATTCAATCCTTAGAGACAATGTGGCCATGAAAATAAATATCCTGAACCCGGAATTCAAACTTGCTAAACTTCCCATATAATTCATTTCTTATAAGAGTATTTAGAATAATGTGTAATTGATTTTCATGATCTTTATAGATTTTGGATTATAACAAGATGTCATCTATAAATACCACTACAAAGTCATCAATATATTCATTAAAAACTATATTCATTATATTCATGAAGATAGAGGGTGCATTAGTCAATCCAAAAGGAATTACTCTAAACTCGTATTATTCGTACCTGGTTCGAAATGATATTATTGTAATGTCTTCCATCTTTACACAAAACTAATGATATCCAGATCGAAGGTCAATCTTTGAAAAATATTGAGCACCATGAAGTTGATCAAATAAATCATCAATACGAGGTAAGGGATACCTGTTCTTTATTGTTATATCCTTGATCTCTGTGTAGTCAATGAAGAACATCATAGATTGGTCTTTCTTATTTACAAAAATGGCAGTGGATCCCCAATGAGAAACACTAGAAAAAATAAATACCTTATCACTCAATTCCTCTAGTAGTTTCTTTAGTTCCACTAATTCCAAAGTATACATCCTATAAGGGGTCTTTGATATGGTCCTTGGACCAGGAAATAAATCAATGGAAAACTCAATTTCGTGTTCTAGAGGATTTCCAGGTAAATCCTATGTAAAAACATTAACATATTATAGAACAATAGGTACATCCTCTATTCAAACATTAATTTCCTCACCTATAGTTATTTCATTCTTTTATTCCCCAAAAATTGAATATAGTAGATCTATTGGGGGCGGATCTAGATAGGAATTAGATGGTGATGTTTCTGATCTAAAGATAAGGTACTCATTATCATCATTCGAAATTGTAACCTCCTTCTTCTTACAATAAATGTTCGCATCGTGGACTGAAATCTAATCCATTCTGAGGATTATATCAAATTCAATCATGGGTATCACGATGATATCAACAGATAAAAACATTTATATTCTCTAATGGGAAGTGATTTACAAAACTTTATTGTGATACTACTTCCCTTAGGTGCAGTGATCGCATATGCATGGCCTTACTCCCTTGGCCTTTTCTGATGTAAGTTCCCTTACTGCTAAGGAAATTAATTTCCATAATTCCCCTTTTTCTATAATTGTAGCATTCAACATTGACAGTCTCTTTCTTCCCCTGTCAATCACAATCTTGGTGGCCTTTTTCAAGACACTTGTAAGAGACTCTCATTTCCTTCAGGCATGTTCTGGGGTGTTTCTTCCTACATTTACCACAGGATGGTTATTTAACTTTTCCATTCTACCCCCTATTTCCAGTTATAGAGTGGTCATTAGATCTCTTCTTCTCCTGATTTTCTTTAAAGTTGTAAGACATAAAGAATTATTTTCTTTTCTTGAGAGCACATGAGACAATATCTTTGTATGATAAGAAGGATTATTAGACTAATTATTTCTAGAGAAATTGTTTTAACCCATCAAAGATTAGATCAATCTTACTCCTTGGGTTATGTATATAATCTGCAGCATGCATTGCTAACTTAGTAATGTTAGCTTCATACATTGAGACATTCTCATCCTCCTTTTTCCTCATACTCTAACATTATCTTTCCATATCCACACAATGGTCATGAGGAATGTATTTTCCGAATAAAATCTCTTTAAACTCCCTCAATTCCATGTTTTATACTTCTTCATCTTCCTTTGTATTTAGAATCAATGACCACCATTGATCTGCATTGCCCATGAGGTGATAAAATACCCTAACAACTTTTTCCCTTTTGCTACTCCCCAAAGCATGATATATTTTCTCTAATGAACTTATCTATCTCTCAACTACTAATGGATTTTTACTCCCATTTAATTTTGGAGTTTGTTGCCTTGTGAAGCGTTCTATCATTGATGCTCGGCATTGTGGATTAGGGTGCTCCATATGGGTAAGGTTATTATTTATCACCTAAGTGAGTTGTCCCAGTATGGTGATAAACTGATCAACACCAGTTTCTTAACTAGTTACACTATAATTATCTTGAGTAGTAGGGAAATACCTTCATGGATTACATTCATTGTTATGGTTTCCATTCAATCCACTAGGCGCCATTTCTAAACAATGTTATACACTAAATTATTTAATGAATCAAAATACATAATTCCAAACATGTAAAACACTTAACCTATATTGAACAGTTTATGGATATAATCCATAATCATAAAAATGTTTTCATTGAAGAATTATATACTCATAGACCCTTCATAATGGTTTGTAATGAAAATTATAATTATCCAAAGAATATCCCCCGGGAGTGTCGTAACCAAGAGTGCAGCAAGGCTTGTTGTCGTGCACCAGTTCCCATTCGAGTCTAGATCAAAGCGTTGTTTATGTGTTTTACCCCTAGGTACATCTATACCAGACAATCCTCTACCATCTCATATCCAGATAGGTATGTATTGCTTGGAAAACTCACAAAATCTCTACATTACCAAAATTCTAGTAAGTACTTCTATACTAATCCCCAAAGTCTATCTTAGGGTAATGTTTTCTCATCAGAGTTTTTCTAAATCTAGTTTCCAAGGTGTTTACTAAACATTTTCAGATACCAACTATAATACCCCGACCCTAGTTACCTAGAGTCAATTTATTATTATATAACATTGGCATGATCACAATGGATCAAATCCCGAATGACCGATTAGTTTAGTAGCCTTGGAAGTACTAGATACATTCATAAGTTTTACATTATATCATTAAATAAAAACATTAACAACATTTTGTCCCCTTTTTAACACACTTATATCCTTATCATATCCCTTCTGGTCTACCATAAAATACTTTTTCACATACTAGGGATAAATAAAACATAGAAAGGGGTGATCTCAGATGCTCAGTAAGGATAAAAAAACAGTGGAAACATTAATAAATAAGGATAAACATTTAAGAGAATGAATTAGACTAAAAAGGCCTTTTAAACATAATCATTAGAATAATATGGAAAAAATATAATAAAATAATTCCATTTACTTATTCACATGGATATTCTACTAGTCTAATAATCACATGTAATATCAATATCCACTTTCATAATGATAGAATGCATAATTCCAGACTTCATAACCACATTATCAAGGCCTTGTGCCAAGAATACAAAGAAGATTTTGTCAAGGCCATGTTCCAAGACACTAGTTTGTCTCAGGATACCAACTGATTCATCGAGGAGCTATAGAGGGCTCCACCCGTCACTTACTAAGTCAAAGGCATTCCTCATATGAAAATGTTTAAACATAACACAAGCATTCATACTAAAACTAGAAAATTAAATGTCAATACTTTATCCATAAACCATGAATGGTATAAAAATAAAACATCCATAATAAAACATATCACCAAAACTTCAATATAATATGGAATATTTTTATCAGAATAAATCAACCTCGACCGGGAATAGTATCTAGTAATGTTTGTTGACATAGTCGAAAATGATCAGTAAATTATTTTAGAGGAATATCATTTTTTCATGAAATCATTTTAAAAGTAACAAAATATATAAAGTAAGTCATTTAAGATATATTTTTTAATCATAGTTCCCATACCACTTTGATGCTTTTTAAAAGAATTAATATTTTATAACATTCATGTCCATATAAATAAATCCTTAAAATAATTTTGAAAACATGGACATTAATGAGAATGGTTTATAAGAATAAATCGTTAAAAAATTAAAAATAAAAATTTGTAAAATATTCCTTTAAAACAATCCCTTTTAAAACTCTTTTATGAAACATGGATGTGGATAATAAATATTTCCCAATAAAAACATTCACATTAACAATCTCGAATAATAATGAGATTGAGGAATTAGACATTACCTTGTACTTTTACATGGGTGAGGGTACGTTACCCTTATGTATAATAGCTAAATAATTGTTATTAAATTATAAAATAACTATATAGATAAATATGAAATCATATATGACCCTCTAATGATGCTTTGTTAATAATATTTCAGTAATATCATCGTTTCGGTGGTTAACCGATTCCTTTTCCTTTATATGATTGGTTATATAAGCCATGTTTGTTATGGATAGGATGTATTTGATTCATATACATAATGAAATTATTTTCTTAAACATTATTTTTAATCCTAAAATGAAAATTTTTCTTGAATTATTACGATGGAGAATGAATCTCATCACATTCATGGAGACGGTAAACTGTACGTATGCCCGAGTTATAATATCATTATATTAATGGTGAAATAGTATGTAATTGGATGGTATAGCATATATAAAGAATCATTAACATTTTATATTTTTTATTCACATCCTTTATACTCATTATTATACCCATCCAAATTATGAAATGTTTGAATAACAAACTACACCACGGCATGGAGATGGTAATCCGTAGTATGCATGTATGGTGACTTTGTCATTTATAGGGTGGATAGAATAAATAATATGGTTTTACCATATTCATAATAACATCATAGAATGTATAAGGTACTAAATTTATTATTTTGGTGTGGAAACAACAAAGAAAGAGGATGTGGAAGACGAAAAGAACTTGAAAGAGGTGATGAAATATTTACCTCTTCTTCAAGTTCTTCCTTTTGATTTGATCAAAAGGGATCCATAGGTTGCCTTTATGACTAAAGAAGGCCTATTGGATTAAGGGGGGAAAGTTTTAAGGATATTTGGGTATGGTTTAGAGGAGGAAAAAGGCTATGGAGGTGTGAAATTAAGAGAAGGGGAAGTACAATTTTATAAGAGAGGTGAGTGTCACTTTAGGAAAAGCTTGAAATATTATTTTAAAATAATACCATTTTAGGTATATATAATGGCTCCAAAATGATTTATTTAGAGTCTAAGGTGGTTATTGGTCGAAAATATATCATCCAATAGGTTTTAGACAGGTTTAGGTCACTATTTCAACTTTATCGTTTAGATTTAACTCCTGGTTAAATAGTTTGACATTTACCATGTCTCTTTGTATTTTTATATTATATGGTTAATAAAAATACTATAAACATCCAAGATAACCAAATGTGGTTATTTATTATCGTATATATCCTTATATAAGTACTTTTTCCAATCCTTATATTTTTTGGAGTATTAGATCAATTAATAGTATAGTATTTGTTTTAAAAACTCACTTACGTCAATTTTGACACTATTTAGTATTTAGTTTTTTTTTTGAAAATCATAAAAGAAAGAATAATTCGAAAAAAAATATTTAATAAACCCTAACATTTTATATTAACCTAAAAAATTAGTGGAATTCATCAAAAGTCTCAGATTACATTTATTTGGATATTAATAATATCAATTATTTTAATCATTCATTAATAAGGTAGTTATTGCATCATCATTGTGTCATAAATAGATTAAATTATTTAATATCTAAAAATTATAAATAAAATACCATTTTTTAGGAAATAGTTTTAGTTTTCTAATGAATACTTATAGTCTAATTTATCTTATATATAGCCTTGTATTAAAAATTGTTTTGTTATTAAACCTTGAACTTAACTCTTTTAACTCTTCTTTAAATAAAATAATAACAAATTTACTAATCTAATCCGAGTGGAAAAAAGGGGATAAAAGTTTATTCCTAAGGTTTATTATGGTCGAATTATACTTATCCAATAGAATTAGGACATTTTTTATGGTAATTGTGATATCATTTTTACCCGTAATTACCCTATTTACTTTTAACCATGGTAAATAAAAGTCAAAAGTTACAATTCAAAAAAAAATTATTTTCATCCTATTGAACAATATTTTCCTTACTAATATTAACTGTGTATATAGGAATTTTTAAATTCAACTCACATAATTGGTAAAATTATGTTTTATGAAAATTAGCAAATGCTTCTAGGAGGTGGGTAAAATACGGTAAAATGTTCAATAAAATTGATATATATATAAACATATTATAAAATGACTCATATGAATTAAATTGAACTTATATAGGTAATATGTATCTATTTTTACCTAAAATATGTTTAAATAAAATAAATAATTTTTTAAATTAAAAGTCGGTTTTAACCAATAACAAAGTGTTTGTCACTATTCCTAAAAAATTCAACGTTTTCATAAAAATACAAAAAATTAACCCTATGATAATTTTGATATTAAAAATTCAAAATTGAAGTCCATTTGGAAAAATAAAATTTATAAAATTTAAAAAGTGGGTATTACTATTCATAACAGTTAGTTTGATTGGTCGTGCTGTGTTTGAATCTCGAAGTTGCATACAATGCAAGCTATTGCAATATTCAAAGAGAAATGTACTGTGGAAGCTTGGGGTGTTACACTAATATTGTTCTAAGTCTTTTTCCACATTAATTCAGACAAAAATACTTTTCAAAAACTGTACTGACATTTTGTAATTATTCCAAGAAGTTTGTTCCTGATATTGATTTTGCTGGATGACCCAAATCCTTTTTCCACTGAAACATGAATTGTTAAACTAAAATATATGAGATGTATCAAGGAAGAAACAATGTTTCATGAAACACCATTTTCTTCTATAAGGTATCCATTGAGACTCCTAATCAATATTACTAACTGGACAAGAAAATCATATGTGCATGTCTCAATAGGATAAATTTCATAGTCTATGAAATTCACTAGTGGTCCACAAAAGGACAGAATTAATTTTTAATATTAGTGTCATAGATGAATCCTATGTTTATACACAATCATTCCATAAATATATTAATTATTGAATAAAATGATAAAGGAAGATATAAATTTCATTTCCAAGCATTTGATTTCAAGGAATAATCATCGTTATGATGAATGAACTATGTTTCATACACAATGAGGGAGATATATTATAAGGGATCAAAAAAACATGAAATATTTTGTAACAAATAATAGAGTCAAAATTGATTGAATAAATTATATTCCCTTCCTAATAGTACATTTTAAGGACTAGAAGATAAATCTTGATATAATTAATTAAATGCGTTCCATACATTTTAATATCCTTGAGGTCGCAAGAACATAGCATTATTATTATGAAAATACTTACATTTTATATATTCAACCATTTTTTATAACATAAGTAATTTTCAAAAAAATGGTTTTAATGGAAACTAACATAAAACCATTGAAAAAAAATTATTCTTTTGAATCTTTATGGAAGTTTGAAAATTCAAACTGACATCATTATTTTTTTAATTTCCATCTATAATGGAATCTTCTTTAACACTATTCTCTTCTAAAATATTGATTCTAATAAAATATAAAATCATTCAGAAATGCATTTGTATTCATATAATTGATTCTAATATTTATAATAATCTTATTCATCTCATAAAACGTTATTGGGATCGTAACATTAGATAATAAATCACAAAACAATTCTAGTCTCATGGATATTGCATTATTTATAATTCCACATAAACACTTGATATGGTATAACTTGTGTTGAAAATATAATATTAAATTTTTGTAAAATCCAACATAAAATTCCTAATTTCCATCGTAAAACAATTTATCAAACATAGTTGTTAACTCAGTTGAGCATTCCCTTGTACTACTCTCCTCATCGTCATCCATTAATATGTAATCATCTTGAAAATGTTTTCATGCAGTTATGAAAGCATCATTAATATATGTTAGATAAACAACAAAATCAACATATTTGGTACATTATTGACGGTGTTTCCCTACTATTCTGATTTCATCATTTATAAATTTATAAACATTATTATCCAATATCTGGGCATTAATATTCTGATTTGGACAATAAACATAACTACTAAAATTTCTATAATGTTTGATTCCCCATGCTAAACACATCACACATAATAATGAAGAAATTATTTCAATATCATGGGGTAAAATACTTCATCTATCTATATCCATTATCATATTTTTCATTTATAATAAGGAAATTTTTTTCACCTATCCAAAAATCAATTTTCAATTTCAAAATCCAAAAACATTTCAATAACGTATCATTCTTCGATGTGTTCTGATGTAAGGTAACAGAAATTTTTTCCATATGTACTTGAATTCCTAAATTTTCATATATAAAATATTATTATAATGTTATATATGTTGTAACTATATTTTATTGAAATACTTATTTAAGTAATAATGGAACATGAAGCATGAAAAAATATAAATCAAAGTATTCCAATATGTAATAACATGTTAAATTAATCAATCCACGCCACACTTCATTAAAATCAATTTTAAGAAAAATTTATCACACAAAAACTAATTTATTTAATCAACATGGATAATAGATATATTATAGATTTTCTATCAATATAATCACATCAAAAATTGAATCATTCCATATAAGAAAAATTATAAAAATTGAATACTCAATGAAACATAAATGATAAAGACATAAATATTGAAAATATTGAACAACTACTACATACACCTATCTATAATATATAAATATAATTTTGGTTTAATAATGAGGTATAATGGGGATTTGAAGAAGTAGAGGTTGAATACCTAATGATATAAAAATATCATAAATGAATTAGTGACCAAGATAACCAACTATTGTCTATCTCAATTTTACGAGTTTCACCACCCACTAGTCAACCCATAAAAATAAAAATAAAAAATATTCTATATTTTTCATATAAATACAATTTCTATCCCTCACATGCATATGGAAATCAAGTCTACATACACACAGATTGTGTATGAATAATGTTAGTGAAGATATAAAGTAAGATCACGACACATTACCTATTTATAAAATCACAAAATTAAACACTCAATTCAAATTTAAAATTAATCTAGAAAGTAACATTACAACTTTTGGAAAATCATGAAAATTTAACAAAAAAATTATACCATTCTTTAAATTCTTTACATGTTATCAATATTTAAACTTCTTTGTATATCCATAAGTTATATCATATATAAAATTATTATTTAATATTTTTTTATCACAAGTAATCATGGGAGATTACCATTATATGTTGGATCAAAGCTAAAGGGTTCCAACTTTATAAAGTTGAGTCAATGATTTATAAGAAACTAGTCAAATAATATTTCTAAATAACCCACCAATCACTAGTTAGCTGGACATACTAAACTTTTATAGAATGAAATCTTGAAATGGAACTATCTAAATTAGAATCCTATTATAGAACATCCTTAATTTTTTCAAATAAATTCTAGGTTGAAAATAAGGAATTTTATTTCAAAATCCTAACATAGTAGTGTTATTATCACTAGATTACCCTCCTTATGTACTATAAGTATTTCAATGAAACTTATTATCAATATAGTATGGTAATTGAAAATAGTGAATATAAAATAATTACAAACCAAACCTCTAAACAATGACTAATAAAATAACCATTCTAGATTGATTATTTAACCACAAATTAAATTATTTAACATATATGAATTTCTTATTAAAATATGGAAATTATATTAAATACATAACATATGATAAAAATGATATTTCATAAATCCAAAAACTACATTTTCATTTTATGATTTCACTAAGGAAACATAATAAATCCATTGTATTTCATTTTACAACACCTTATGGAAGAAATAACATGCATAATATTGATTGAAACATTGTATGAATCACCACTATATGTGAAAAACCTGATAGAAAAAAAATATTGTTGAGTGTGAGATGGTATTATCATGGGGTTATAGAATCCGGAACATTTGATATTATTTAGAATGAGTTATATATTTGGAATTGGTAGTTAGTATTTCTTTTATACATGGTAATATTTATATTATTTGGAATGAGTTATATTCAATATTTTCAATTATTTTATATTCACTATTTTCAATTACAATACTATATTGTTTAGAGGTGTGGTGTGTGATTATTTTATATTTACTAATTTATAAAATGGAGTTTAATTATTTAATCCCAAATATATAACTCATTCCCAATAAATTTTTTTAGGAATTAATCTCATAGAAAATATTATTATACATCTTTTGGTGCAACTTAGGGTATATTTTTCATGGATTGGTGGTACTTATATAAACCCAACATCAACCATCAGAAGAGGCAGATCACTCTTAATATCTTGAGTCATCCTCCAATTATGAACGAGTTTAATTTGGATGGTAAATATCCTTTGGAATCATATTTTCAAGAATTCATGTAATTTTTTATGATAAATCATATCTAGAAAAAATAAATAAGAAAAATTATATAATCATTCACAAAGTCATGTCTATTGTGAGAAACTACACAGTTTTATTCATTGGGGAGTTTCTTGGTATTACTCCTGATCATGAGGTTGACTTATTAATTTAACATATAACTATATCTCTACCTATTTATAATATTTTATATTGAATGAACAGTATTATGTTAGAATAAATAAATAAGTAGTTTCTTGAGAATTAGGGTAAGGGTTTTATACACCCATGTTCTTCGTCATAGGGTGTCCCATTCCACTTCCTCAAAAATAAGGATAGGTAAATATTCCTCTTGATTGATTGTAAAAAAATAATTAACATCATGATAAATAATAAGTATCTCTTTCAATATATTTATTACATATTTTATCAACTACATGGTGGATAGTATTTGTATAAGGTCGAACATCAGTATGGATAACACCAATTAAAGGTGAAGGAGGATGTAATACCAAGACTACATTTAGAAAACGTTACATAAACTACGAGTTCATATTGATTCCCTTTGGAATCAATAATTCTCTAGCAATATTTAGGGACATAGTGAATAGATTTGTTATATATTAACATGAAAAATTGGGGAAGTATTTATAGATGATATTCCGATATACTCCAGTATCAAGAATGAGTTTGAGAAGAATGTATGTACTATCCTAAAGACATTGGAATACTATATGGGGTATGGAAATTATAGTAAATGTGAGTTTTTTGATGGAGGAAGAATCATTATTGAAGAATGACATCCCCAGAAAAGTGATATTTGTGGACCCTTCCAAGAAAAAGGAAATTGAGGAGTGGCCCATACCTTGATCTATAATAGATATAAATGGTATAATTGGAATAAATATTACTATCAAGGATTTTTAGGGAATGTATCATGATTGTAAAACATACTGACTAAGCTACCTCAAAATGAAGTAATGTTATTATGGAATGATTAATACAAAGAGTGATTTGGGAATTGAAAAATATAGTTATTATTTCACTATTACTCATGAAAGTATTATGTGGGGAAAATTTCATTAAATATAATGATTCATAAAAAAATTCAGTAGTCTATAAACTAAGGAAAAATGATGCAGTTTTTTCCTACCCATCAATGTAGCTGAAATTTGATGAGTAAAACTATTCAACCCATGACCTAGAGTAGGCTACAGGGATCATCACATTGAGGATTTGGAGGTATTATATCTATGTGATGAAGTGTAAAATATATATGGATCAAAAGAGACTCAATTATATGTTCCCATATAAATATCATAATATACAATAATGAAGATGATCAAAACTGATCAATGATTGTGATTTCTCAATTCACAACAAATCTGGGAAGGAAAATATTATAGAGGAATGCATAATTATAAAGGATACTATAAAATTATCAATGATTATAATTAATAAAGATACAATATTCTTTTAAATGAAAATTATGGACATGGAATTCATTAATGAAGGAACATCATTATCCTTTTCTCAAATGATTACTCAACAATCTAATTTTAAGAAAATCATGGATGATTAATGATATTATGTGGAAATAAAAAATATGGAGGAATATTTAAAAAAAAGTGAAATATTTAGCATTCAAAATTGATAAATAAGGTGACATGAATGATATCAGAAAACCCATCTATCAAGGCTTTGAACTAACCCACAACCAGACTGGAAGAGCATTCATGATCCCCTCGAGCTGGAGACTAGCACCTGAGAAACCAAAAACAACCATAGATAATGATTTTCTCAAAAAAGAAGAAGATTTATAGAATAAAAAGATAAATATATTCAATAAAACACATGAATTTAACAAAGGAGATACAATTTTAGTGATTCAACCAAAAGTAGAAAGAAAAAATCCAAAGTACTCGTCTAGAAACATCCAAAAAATTAACAACCAAGAATATCAAAAACTAGTCCATGTGATACAATTGGAAAACCCTTCATCTCACCACTAACTACCCAAACCTAGATGATATAAACCTCTCTAACATATTTTGTTACCTTTCCCTCTCATTCCTTGAAAAAACATTTCCTACACACCCCCAAGGGTGTGTGTACAGTGTGAGATAAATAGGCATAGTGGGATCCCACCAAGGTAATCCACAAGAAGTCTCTATCAAACATTACCATTATTGTCAATTTAAATTAAAATAATATAGAATAAATTTTTTACTCATTTATATCCAAAACATGGTAAAATATCTCCCCATTCATAGGTCTAAAACCATCTTGAAAACAATGTTTCAATACATATCTCAAATATTCCATTTATATTTATCAAATAATCCATTTATATTTATCAAATAATGAGTCATGTTATATAAAATAAAAATATTCACAATCAATAACAATATCGATCCCCACAAGTTTTACATTTATTGCACTATCTAGTCCATTAGTACCTAGATAAAATGAGTGAATAATGAAGACTTATGTCCCTAGAGGAAAAGAAACTAGGATCTATGGATGGTAGAAAACCTCTGAATGTGAAGCCCTTATTGTGTTAAGACCATGTTCATAGATCCAATGGATTTAAACTTCTGTAATGAGGTAACATTATTGAAAGTGACCCCCATAGTGTCATGAGATAATTCATAATACTAAACCCTCCACCTTGATACCCAAGGCTCCCATGTTCATCATATATCAAATTATATTTAAAAAAATATCACATTTTACAATAAAATTCCTAACCAATCTTTTTACCCAATACCATGCTTTGAAAACGAATTTCACAAACCATGTCATCATTCTTAAAAAACATCCATCTCTTTACCAAAAAAAGAGAAACCCCATCTTTTAAAAAACCATTTATGAATTCATAAAAAACAATTAAAATTTCATCAAAATTGTTATTTAGAAAAACATTTAAACAATAATGAGCATCAATAGATCATAAAACATAGTCTTGATAAAGAATCAAATTCCTCGAACTTAGGTCATGTGCCAACAATAATGGGATCCACACATGGGTAAGAAAGGGAATTATAGAGAAAATAATAGTAGGACCTAAAAATATATTCTCAAATCTTATAATTGAGTTTCAATAACCACATGGATAGTATATATGATAGATCAACACATACCTCAAAATTCATATTCCTCACACCTCAACCAATACAATATTCGACCTCCGACTATAAAATGCATGATTAATATAAAAGGGATCAAGAGATATCAAGACATGATCGGTAGGTTCAATAAATAAATTTAATCCTATAGTCACTACTGATCACATGGATAATGTATAAATTAGAGAGATTTGTTTATACATACCAATCCATCAACAACTAATCAATCCAGGATCAAAAGGACAATCAGAGTTGTCCAAAAGAGCTTGATTCCCCCAAAATATCCTAGAGAATGCCTAGAATTTGAAGGATATGATTTAGGATGAATGAGAATGTTGATGGATGCTCAAAAAATATAATCTCCTAGAAAAACACTATTTATGTCATGAATATTGGATTTACATTATGAACATTCTAAAAGGCCCATATACCAAAAAAATGCATCATAGTTTTATAAAAACCTGAAATACGTATTCACTCCATGAATAATATCTCATGGCATGAAAATATTTTCAAATATTTAAAAAAATTCGTAGATTAAACATAGAATTCACTAACATCGTGAATATATATTCATGATTTCAACTGGTCCATGTAGACATTTTTTAAAATTTTAAGTCATTTACTTTTACAAACACCCCTAACTTACCTAAAATAATTTTATTACTCAATTAAATTTGAGGAAAATATTTAAATTAAGCATACCATAAAATATATGAAGACAATTTTTCTAAATTATTGGTCTTTATGTCCCTATAAAGTCATTCTTAATAAGTATTATTTGAAAAGAGATAATACTATTTCTCTATAACCAAAAATTCATGCACCCAAGTCTCATGAGAATCTAATAAATGAAATCATAACACATTGAAAAAAAAAGATACTTCTCTTGTATTAATTTCATCTAATAATCAATGATATTCACTGGTTCCTCGACAATAGAAATTTATAGATCCAACTCCATATCCTCCCAATTTATAACATAAAAAATATTTGTATATTACTTATCTGGATAAGATATTTGGAAAACATCATTAATACCTATAAAAAAAGAACATAATTTTAATCAATAAGAAACCTTACTATTCCTCTCAATGATCTAAAATTCCCTAATATATCTCATCTGAAGTGACCCAACTGAGGATAAACATTCATGAAGACACAATCACAAATGGAAAACTCTAATTGATGGAATTGATGATCCGTATACGATTTATATTTACACTGAGACATGAAAAGGAATTCACGTATATCTCACATTCTCACCAACATATCCTAAATGAGACTTGGTCCTAAATAGGCATCCCTCGCCTCTGACCAACAAAGCAGTGACCTGCACTAGTAACCATACAAAGCCTCAAAGAGATCTTTTTTTATTAGTGATATTTATTATAATAAAACATGAACAAACACATATGGATATCCCAATGGGAACCAAAATACAAGAAATATACATGGAGAATATCCTCTTTGATATGAATATCACACTTCATCTAGTCATTTAACTCTGGATGGTATGTTTTACTCCATATGACATGAGTCCCAATTCCATCATGGATACTCTTCTTGAATCGAGTGGTAAACCATATAATTTAATCAAATATAATTGAATATGGAACCCTATAAAACCTCACAATATCCTACAAGTATAGCTTATATAGATCATCATCCTTAGTGGGGTCTCTAATCAGAATAAAATGTGTTGATTTTATAAACTGATCAATCGCCACCCAGCTAGTATTATTTCCTTAGGAACTCTATGGTAGTATAACTATAAAGTCCATGGACACATCGTCCAATTTTTACACTGGAACCAAAAGAGTTTGGAGTAGACCGTAAGTATTCAGGTACACTAATTTAATTTTCTAGAAGTTTTAATGATATGAAACATAATCATCCATGTCACATTTCATACCCATCCACCAAAAACATTTTCTCTTATCATAATACATATTTATCGGTCCAGGGTAAATGGCCCCTGATGAGCTATCGAAATCATGAAAAACATAATTTATGATAGATAAAGGGACAACATACCAACTCCTGAAGTACAAAAATTCCATCATAGGAGATAATCAAACCAAGAATGGTCTCTCTACCACATAATGATCCTATGAATCCTTTGAAATTTTGGTTCTACTTATATACCTATCAAATAGACTCAAATAGAGAGAATGACAAATCAACATTGTTTATAACTATAATTGAATCACTCCACAGAGCGTCCAGATGTAACTGAGTAAAAATCCCTATACGGGTCCAATACTCATTAAATTTTATGAAATCCTGATAATTTAATTTTTTTTAAGAGTAAATATGATGAAATTCCCCATTCTTGAAGTATTGGTGTTGTTAAATTCAATTTTCTAAAGGTACATCACCCATCGTTGCTACCTGAGGTTCACATCCTTCTAAGAGAATATGTAACTAAAGCTCAGGTGATTATAAATGATGGAATCCCTCTATTTGAAAAAGATAATATCAACAATAATTATTTTCATGTATTAAAACAAAAAATCTCTGATTCCTAAGTGAGGTAATTATTCTCATGTAACTAAAGCTTTATAGAACTTTACACAACTATATAGTAATCTTGCATAAGCATGCACCATATATTATCACTATAAGAATCAATGTATACCACATATCCTTGACTGGATTTTAGATAGATAAAAATAAGATATGATGTCATATGTTGTTCTAACTCATCAATATTACCCTAACACAAAGAATCATAAGATAATTTCACCCCCTTCTGGGTAAGAGTACTCAATCGTGATGATAGTTTTGAGAAATCATTGAAAACCCATTGATAGTTTTCAAATTGGACTTGGAAGCTCCATATCTCAAATATGTTTCACAGTTTCATATGAAAAAAAACTTATACTTTTTTGGATAAACTAAGAGTCCATTTTTTAAAATCAATTTCCCCAAGAACTTCACCTCTCAGATCCAAAGATTTTAATTTTATTTCTTCCAATAAAGGGGTCGAATCCTCAAGGTTTTTAAAACCACATTCAAATGGGGATCATGTTCATGGTAAGATATAAAATAAAATATAAAATATTCCATGAATATCTAAATAAAGGTATCAATATACTACTAGGATATCCAGTTTATAAAATTCATAAACACTACAGAACTATTAAGAAAAAAATAAGAATAAGATATCCATAGTATCCATAACTATTCTGGAATGAGTTCATTGGTATATCTAATTCATTACATCTAAGATAAAGATAACCTGAATCATGATTTCTTTTCAAAAAATAATTTACCCATTTAACTGATTAATTAGGTCATCGATGTTAGGAAAATGATTCTTGTTCTCCACAATTATAAGGTATCGACATTAAAAATTTAATAATATTGAGTTTTAGTTCATGAATTAAATTTAATTCACTTTTATAATATTTTCAAGTTTACATTTTTAAATAATTAGGTCATAACTAATACATTACAAATCCATAAAATACAAAGTGGATACTCTGTTCATCATTCATTTGTTCCATCATAAAAGAAATTAAAACAAAACACAGTTTTATTTCATGAAATCCTCAAAACATTAAAAATTACTTCTTTAATTAACTTAAACATCCTAAAATAAAAATATAATCAATTAAAAATATATGATGAGAACAAAAATACAAGTAAGGGATACAAAAAGAAAGAAAAAAACTAGTGGGGGGAACCCATGGAAACTCATATAACTTAAACCTTCAACTTCAAATTTATTTGAGGACAAGAAATAAATCATTTAATAATGAAGAAAACAAACATAATTTTCCCATGAAAAATATTGAAATCCTAGAGAATGTAATTAAATCATGTTTTGGTGATATAGATCACCATACATGTAAAACCCTTTCAAACCCTTTTAATTGGAATAACCATACAACTAACTTAAAATTTTATCATTACCCACTGCATTTGAGTGCTATTTGGGCACAACCATTATTTAAGATATAATAGTATCAACCATTTCTTACTCCTACACATCATTTTATGCTATAACATGCTTAACTAGAACTATCTGGGCCACCCCATGATTAAATTGTAATAGGATTACTGAGTACTATCTATAACACCCCATGTTTATGCTGTAATTGGCTCACCTGATGCTATCTAGGCACACCCATTTCACATGAATAATTCCCAAGTACCATATAATGATTATTAAAATTTACTCTTCAACTTTTTCATTATGAAACAGTTTAATAACTCTTTTAAATTCATAAACAAATCACTTTTGGATATTAAAATACCATTTTATTTTAAAAACGCACATTCAATACCATAATACCCTTTTCCTTTGAAAACCCATTTTTAATAAAAATGTAACCTAAAAATGGGGAAAAGGGTTTTATTTCAATAAAATATAAAAAAATAATATTGAATATAGAAATCATATAATGATTAGGGTGGCATAAAATTCATTTTTGTGGTGTATGTTAAGAATAAAACATCCCTTTTATTGTTTATCAAAATGTTCTGTGTAAAACATGTAAAAATATTCTGTTTGAAAACCCTTTAAAAATAAAAAAAATATACATAAAATATGATTTATATATATTTTGTGTCCATAAAATTATATATAAAAAAATTGATATGGAAATGGAAGAGTAAGATGGAAACATTAAAATATAATTTTATATAGAAAAAGTACCTTATCAAATTGGAAATATTTGAATCATTATCCCCATGAAGGGATAACATTAAAAACATTAAATACCATGGGAATATATAAATTAAATATATGACATGTCAACGGGGTTTTATATTTACCTAGTAAAATATAATATGTTTATATCATCAAAATTTTCCTCAATGAAAGCAGATTGAGATGATGGCCCTTACCTTGAGTCAGATTAATCATGTGTTTCTTTATATTCCTAAATAAAAATATTAGGTTAAAAATATACTTTCTTGAAATAATTTATCTATGTTATTATTACATTTATTTAAATTATCAACAAGTTATATGTAATTACTTAATCAATTAATTTTAATTCAGATGTTTTTACCATACACGTTTTATTGGTCAAAAACGACTTTGGTAGGTCGATTATAGTCAAAAGGGTCATTATTTAAAAATTTATAGAGTAATAATAATGGAATAATTACCATATTTATACATAAATTATTCTTTTAAAACCAATAATGAAATATGGTTATGAAAAACTAATTAATGTTGCAGTCTTGTATACGGTGGGCCATACGTACATATGAGTAACGTTTCCATTTTCAATGATCATTACGGAAAGATGATATGTAGTATTTTGTCTTTATATTTTTATAAATAAATCACAAATAAAATTATATTTAATTATATATATCATTGTTGTGTTGCCGTGATGAAAAAATCACATTCCTTCAAGGTGGCGGTAGTCCACATGTCGACATACAACGTTACTTGTTTTTTAGTGATTGAAATGGTAATAATAAAATTAAATATTATATTTATTAAAATATAATAGTCTAATTAATATAATAATAATGTCATTTATATCAAATATATTCATTCTAGTTAACCTTATTACCTTCTATGTAACACGTTAGTGAAAAACAATTCACATCGCTTCATGAGGTGATGGTCCGTCATACACACAAGTGAAATTATCGTATTCCCTAAAGTATGAAATGTAAAAAGGGTGTATATGATATAATCCATATAAAATAATAAATATGTTATAAATATCATAAATATCATAAAAAAATATTATGTCCAACATTATGACCAACCATGACAGATAGTAATGGGAAAAAGGAATGACATCGTTTATAGAGGGGGTAGTCCATCACACACACGAATAATGATTTCATAACCCATTTGATGGAAGTGTGTGTTTAAGGAAATAAAATTAACATAAAAAATTCTCCTTATATTTAGAGTACTTATGTTATTATATCATCTTGTTATAGGAAGATTTTATTGGGGTGGAGATAGAAGTAAAACAAAAATACATGTTGATGAATGTTACATATTCTTCGGGTAAATCCATTTGGTTTGCACCAAAAGAATTACATGGTAGTATTTATACATAAATGAAAGATCATAGGATGAGGGGATGAAATTTTAAGAGTTATTTTTTTAGGTATGGGCTTAACTAATTTTTTTTAATGTGTGATGATAGAAGGAGAGTTGGGGCCTTTTTATAAGGGGGGTAAGTGGAAGACTTGTGTAACGTCCCGGTTTCGGGTGCTACACAACGGGTGCCCCAAACCCGGTTCACCACGTGACCTCAAGCACATTTCCCCAAATGCCAGAAGCTGCTGACTAGTAGCGAGGGTCCAGGTCTGATAGTGGGGAAACTATGCCCTCATTTGTCAAAGTGTAGCGTAGCGGAATACAATATAACACATTCAACGAACATCAGAAGCAATAAACCATACACAACTGAAATAATCAACTATAGTGGATACAACCAGAAGTATATAAACAATGATTCGACATGTCTCATGTTGTAAGAAAACATCCAGAACATGTTATACATCAATAAAGTATAACAAAAGGTAGAGTACAACAAAACAAAGAAAAACTGATGGCAGCGACATCGCGAGCCTAGGCTCGCTCACCTGCCCTCCTACTCCTAAGTAACAGTCAAGTACCTATATAGGGACTCTTTCCCCTATCCACACCTGCATGAATGTAATCTGTTTGGGCCGAAAAGCATGACCCAAACTGGGTGTGAGAAATATATCTCATTAGGAACCCACTAAAGGCCCATTCTCAACCGTGTATAAACATGAAACAACAGTGTACAGTAGTAAAATGCAATAAAGTAAGTAGTACTCAAAAGTAACTAACTTAACAATTAAATTTCCTTTTAATTATTCATTTATTCCATTTAATATAAGAAAACACCATAGTGCATTTCTAAATAACCAGCCAGTGTCCCCAGACACGCTAACCTTACCCTCAGGTAAACAGAATTCAACCTACAGGTAATTGCCCTCAGGCGTAACAGAATTTTGACCTCAGGAATAGGTAGTGTCGCCCTTAGGCACATAGTCTATATCCCTCCGGCATGGATGAAGTTTCCCTCAGGCTAAAATAACTACTGGCCTCATGCTAAAATACTGCAGTGCCCACATGCTAATCACAACAACGCCCTTAGGATAAACAGGTAACCGGGCCATGCCCAACATGTAAATAGGCAGTAAGTAAGCAATTCCTATCAAGGAAATTATACAAGTACTACTTTAAAGGCATACCATCTGGTATCCTAGCCAAATGGCTAAAATATGGAACACACCCTTGGGGTGGTTCCGGATCCAAGAAACGATCCCAACCAGCATTTTAATATCAAAATTAACTACCTTTTTCAATTTTATGTGTTTAATATGGAAATGGCCTCATCCACACGACTCCACAACATGTGTTTGTGGCACAAAAATGCACAAAACACATGACAGTTGGAAAAATTAACACCCAGCCACCTACCTTATATGTCAACTAGCACTAAACTCGAACGTCGTTTCCAGAAACGCCCAAGAACGACGTAGATCTAATGAAAAAGAATTCTTGCATAAAACCAAATAACTTTCATTAGGAGAAGAGTTGGTAAGCAAACACTAGGAGAAGAGAGGGCTTACCCACGTGGTTCCAACCTGATCGACAGAAGCGGGGTCAGATTCCCGGTTCTCGATCGGCGGATCTCCCAAGTTTCGACATCCCTCTTCCGCTCCTCTTGTCCAGTTTTAAGCCTTCCATATGAACAGGGGAGGATACTTCCCATTTAAGCGAAAAAAACAAAGTACACAGCGTGTATTTCCGAGTACATGGCGTGTAATCTCTTAATTTAACTGTTTCTTGGGAGGCACCGTTATACTGTTCACTCGTCGACATGAGTACATGGAATGTACTCTTGAGTACACGGTGTGTACTGTCGCCCAGCTGACGGCTTGTCCACCGCCTTACCGTTTTGACCTGCCGACTGACTACACGACGTGTAAAGGACCACTACATGGTGTGTAGTCATTTATTACACCCTTCATTTCTTGAAAGGCCACACGTCCCATGTACTGATCCCACACGGCCAAAAGTACACGGCATGTGGAAAAAGTACACGACGTGTACTTCCAAAATTTAGGGTTTTTCTCCATTTTTCATATTTTCTAAAAAAAACTTAAGGAAAATAGAAAAGAAGAAGCCCGTACCTCAAAAATAAGAACTGGGTTCTTACAACTTGAAAATATTTTAAAGAGGGAATTCCACCCACATTGTTTCCATGTCATGTGTCTCTAATAATGCACCACACTAGATCCTATATGTTATATGGTATAATCATTTCAATAAAATTGATTCATTACAAGTTTCTGAGTCATTTTTCATATTATATTTAATGTTCAGTCACTTGGTAAACTCATTTTACATTTATTGTTTTGATTAATTTTAATTATTTTCACTAATAAATTTGGTTAAAATTTATGTTGACCATATTAAAAATGAAAAAACATTCTTATTCCAAATATGGATTAAATTTTTAAAAATTCAATTAACATAAGTAGAAAAATTAATTATAATATTAATCACGCATATGTAGTGAGACATCGTGTTTTTAATAAGAGTATTTTTTTAGAAAAAGATGATTCTTGATTAACTCTATGACTAATAATAATAATTATTGTAATCTAAATTAATATTTACTGATATATAATATATAAATTTGATTTCAAACATTCCCCATTAGGGTTTATTTTAATTAATTAAAATATTTAAACATTATTCATTTTAAAACAATTCTTAGAAACAAAACCCATCTTTAAACCCAAAAACCATCTTATATCAAAATAAAATATAAATTTTATTATAAATTAATTTATTTGGTTGAATATATCTAAATATTACTTAGGTTACTTTAAAAGAACATTCCAAATATATTGATTCTTTAAAATTTCTAATTTATTAAAATAAATTCCTTTTTTTATAATAAATATTATTGTTCACTATTCACTAAAAAATCAATATTTTCCTGAATTCCAAAAATTAAACTCAAAGTAAATTTTGATATAATGACCTCAAAAATGATAAAAAAATATATGAAATTAAAATTCTAAAATTTTTATATTAATATTTTAAATAAAACCATACAAAAAATGTTTTTAAATAAAATAATTTATTTTTTAATTACAAATTACATAATATTTTTATAACTAATATTACTATATAATTTATATTAATAAATATTAATATAATTTATTATGTCATAACCAGGGTTATTACATCCTTATCCCATTTTATAAATTTTATCCTCAAAACTATATTCACATAATAAATAAGTGTGTATATCTTTCCATCAATGCATTTTCATATTCTTATGTCAACTTGTTAACCATATGGTTTTCCCATAAAACCTAAAAATCGTGAATCAACTCATTCTGAAAAACATTATATTTGTTTTCATGAGCCTGAATTCTTTGGTTCATTTAATAAAGAATCTCTTATAACTAAACCACTTCTGGGATTAAAACATGTGATGAATATAACAAATATTTTCTTATCATTGAAACATGAAATTTATTGTGTACCAAAGATAAAATCATAGGTAAGTCCACTCGATAGGGAACTGATCGATAATTCTAATGGATTTTATTTGTTATAATGAAATACGGACTTATCTTCCCATTCTTACCAAAAAAATCCCAAATTTCCATGGAGAAACATTGAGAAAGACATGACCACCATCCCCAAAAGATAAATATTTCCTCTAGTTATCTTCATTAATTTTCTAAATGATCTAAGAAATCTTCATATTTCACTAAATCAACGGAACATTCCCTTTTTTATTTCAATAATAACTCTAGTTCAATCAACATCCTATTACTTCCTACATCCCAAAAAGTGGTTTTCCAATACCTATTTCTATATAATTCCTCAAATGGTGCCATCTCTATACTAGAATTAAAATTATTATCATAAGAAAACACACCCAAAGAAATTTTTGTATCCCAACATACTTTGTAATCAATTGATAAAGAATTATTCATATATTCTATGGTCTAAATCATCTTCGTAGATTTTAAATATAACTAAAGATGGAAATCTATACTGAAATTTAATTTAGGACCCCACAATATATAAAGTCCTTTAAAAAAAGTTGATGTGAACCTGGAAACACAGTCTAATAAAATAGGGAAGGGAAGCCCATGTAACGAAACTATCTTCATTATATGTAGTAGATAAAACTGATATAAAGACATTATATCTTAAATAGAAAAGAAATTTTCATATTTATATAATAGATCAATAATAACTCAAATAGAATTATTACGTTGAGAAGTATTTGGAAATCCTACCATGAACTCCATTTATATATTCTACTATTTCTACTCTAGAATTGAAAAAGTTTGAAGAATCCTCTTGGGTTACGATCATGCTAATTTAACCTATTGACAAGTCAAACACATCATAGTCAACAATATCTCTTTTCCTTTAACCCCACCATTAATACCCCCGAAGGTCTCTTTACATATTATTATTTTCCAAATGAATGGAAAATGGAGTAGTATAAGCTTCAATCAAAATCTCTTTCTTCAAATAAAAATCAAATGACACACAAAATCTTTTTCCAAATCATAAAACAACATACTTATCAATATTAAAATCAAAAAACCTGGGCTTCTTAATAGATTATACCTTATCCGACAATGATTTATCCTCCTTATAAGTGATCCTAATTATTTATAACAAATTTGAATATAAAATAACCTGAAAAACAGAGGTTGTCCATGAATCCCCAACTTCTAGTCTAAAATTTATACAATCATTAACCAAGGGGTCACATTCTAAATATAACATGGTTAATGTTGCATTACTTTTTTGACTCAAAGCAGCAAACATTTTCTTGTATTTTTAAAGATGCTAATTAATCGTGCAATCGTAATCCTTTATTAGTTCCAACCATCTTATCTATCTCATGTTCAATTATTTTTGAGTGAATATAGACCTTAATATTTTTTATCAGTATATTTTTCATACATTACTCTATAAAAATGATTCCTCTAAATATTTAATTAAAAAATAAATGAAATTTAATTCCAAATAATGTGACGGGTAATTGAACTCCAGATACTTCAACTAAAGTTATGTGTATGAAATTACCTAGTCATTCTATATTAGGACACAACCAAGTATTTTCAATGAAGTATCATTATAGTTTAAAAATACACCATATCTGGAAGGTAGGTCCAAAACTAGAGAATTCACTCATCTTATTTTCAGTTCTTGAAAACAATCATCATATTATTTTTTTCCAAATGAACTTAATCCCTTTTCATGTTTACTTAGTAAATGAGCTATACAATCAATTAATGTTTTCAAAAAACCACATATAGTAACCCACTAATCCATGAAAACATTGAATCTATTTGATATTTGTGGGTATCATCCATTCTTCCAGAAATTGTCTTTTAGTAGGGTCAATAGTTTTTCCATATTTAGAAATAATATGTCCAAGGACTGAAGTTGATTTCATCAAAATTTTACAATTTTTAAATTTCCCATACAGTTTATTTTATTTTAATTTTTTTTAAAATATCCCTTCAGATTTATTCATGTTCATATTCAACATTAGTATATACTAAAAATCCATCAATAAAGACACTAAAAACATGTCAAAGAACTAAGGAAAAATTATATTCATGAGGTTCATAAATAAAGAAGGTGTATTATAAAACCCAAATGGTATAACTGTAAACTCACAGTTCCCATATCTAGTCATAAATATAGTCTTCACAATGTATGATTACTTTATTTTCAACTGATGGTACCTTGACCTCAGGTCAATAATCAAGAAATACTGATCTCCCTAGAACAGATCAAACAAATCATCGATATGAGTAAAAGGATACTTATTATTAATAGTGATGTTTTTTCAAGTATCTATAATCAATGAAAAGTATCAGCTAACCATATTTCATTTTAATAAATAGAAAAAGAGAACCCCATGGTGAAGTTATTAGTCGAATGGATTATTTATCTAATAACTTATACAATTTATTTTTCAATTCTCAATGATTCAATTGATCCATTTGATAACGGGGTTTATAAATAGTCATAACATCATGTATTTAGTCAGTAGTAAATTAAACCACTCGATTAAAAATAAATCTAAGAAAATTATCTGAAAAAACATCCATGTTTTCATTTACTACTAGCACATCACTAATTTGAATAATCTATTTATATTAAAAAATGTGAGTTAGGTAACATTAACTATGATCTGTAATCAATTTCTCAACTTCTTAGTAAGTTTTCAAAGGCATAAAATCCTTAAACACAACTTTCTTATCATTTCAATCTATAATAGAATTACCAACTAAAAGAAAATCTATACCAAGAATGATATCAACCTCTACAATGGAATGTTCAACAAAATTTGTAGGAAACACCATCATGATGATAAAAATGGGAAGATTCTTATAAATCTAGGATACTTTAATAATTCCACCTAGAGATTCCAACAAAAGTTCTATCTTAATTTCATTAGGTTATATTAACAATTTACATGAATGTTTTTTAGAAATTAAAGAATGAGAGGATCCGTAGTCAAACTAGGAATTGTAATAATTCATATACACAAGTAACATACTTATCGCCACATCATTTTATGGCCCAACATTAACTATAGTAGTATGAAATGACTTTTCTAGACCTTTATATTTCTCATCATGATGATTTCACTCATGTGAAACTAACTCCTAGAATGAATTATAATAATTACCCAAATCATTCAAACTAAAACAACTCAATGTTGGACGGCTATTGGTTACCCAATTCGTTGGTTGTTCAAGGATATCTTATTTATAGTCATGAATCCTATGAAAAAATTGACCACACTAGAAACACTTCCTATATCCTATCAAACATTCTTTGATATGTTATTTGCAACACATAAAACATTTTAGGGGCTTACCCTTAAAATTATTATCTAGTTGTTTATTTGTTTCCTTCCACCATAACCTTTTCTTACTGTTGTCATATTGGTGAACATACGTGTTAGAAAACTCATCTCAACTTTCTCAGCACAACGAACCACATTCTTATAACATTTAAATTCTTTTTCAGCCAATGTTCATTGTAAAATTGGTTTCAACCCTATGAATAACCTATTAAACTTTCTACCAGTGGCCGAAATAAAATCTTACACATACCTGGCCAGTCATGTGATGATTTCCTCACATGCATCTATAAAATCATCATCTTTCAGCTACAATTCCATGAATTTTTTTTCCATTTGGATTAGATCAAGCCTTGGGAATTTTTTTTCTCTAGGAAAACATCCTTGAATGTCTCCCATTACATAACATCAAGATCATATTTTTATTTGGTATTCTTAAGAAAATACCACCATCGACCAACATCACCATAAAAATGATAAATAGAAATATTTCCCTCTTTTTGAATTCTGAACATCCCATGACATCAGATATCTTTTCCAGAGCATCAACCCATTCTTCCTCTACAATAGGGTAGGATGATCTACTAGATGACGGGGGATGTTTCCTCATTAAATACTCAAGAAAATATATTTTCCTTTATTGTTGATCAAGTTATTTTCTATCATGGATACACCATAATTTATAACATGATTCAACTGATTCATCATTGGAAAGATATTTTTTTATTGTAACAATCTCAGGATACTGAATTGGAATGATATTCTCCTCTTTTATCCTTAAGACTATAGCTTCCATTATTCCTATACATAAAGAAATTATGAACATAAATATTTTAGTTGAAGAAACACTCTAATATTTAAATGATATATCATTTTATTATTTATATAATGTTAAATATTTTAAGGGAAAGTTATTAACATTATCCTAACCTCGAAAGTTATCTAATACATCCTTTGATTCCACCTATAAGGGCTTATGTAATATCTCAAACATCAAGGAGGTATATAATTTTCAAATTTTAAATAAATATCTTAAATCTAGATAATGGAATGGTTATTTGGTGTATGAGGTGGTTTTATGGTGTTTCAGAGGTTCGGGACATGAATAAAGAAGAAAAATGGTTATCCAGTGAAAGCTTCACTGTCAGATCATAGTTATCGATAAATGTTCTCAGAAACCATACTAACTTGGTGGAGGGGTTCATGACTAAAATAATTATGAATGTATGGATTCTAATCCATTTACACTTGGATAGATCAATTCCTCATGTTTGGAACATAGTTTTTCAAACCATGGTGAATCCCTTGGTAATCACTCGGCTTGGACCCCTATTGGATAGATGCATTATATATGGTTGGTGCATGGTTTATTAAACCGTGTAGAGTCCATAAGTAACCCTATGACCTTGAATCCTTCAATATAGAGGTAAATTCATGGTTGGTTCATAGTTTAGAAAACAGTGTGACCAAACCGTGCGCCCCATTAAAAAGTTAATAATTAGCAAACTACCCCTATACAATTTTAACTTCCTCTTCCTATTTTCTCCTTATTTCATCCTCATACAACCATAATGATGAACCAAGACCTCCAAATATTTTCAAGGATTAAGCTCCTTCAATTATAGGCCATTTGAAGTGTCTTTGGTTGTAGATCTACTTTAAGGGTATGTCTGATGCTCCACTTTCTTCACTTTTCCTAATAAGGGATTGTGGTTTCGTTCTTCTTATTTTGATGCCCTAAATCCATATTTTTCTAGTGGAACATAGATTGGTACTTCAAAGGGTGCATGAATCTAGATATAAGACTAAGGTTAAGGGTGTTTTAATCATCATATTCTAGTTAGGTAGTCTACAAGATATATCCGACAGTTTTATTGTTTATTTGTTATTGTGTGGTTGTGATATTGTTTTCCCCATGATGTTCATTTGATGCTGAAGTGTCCGGATCAGTGGGAATCATTGAGAGGGAGAGGGTTTAATCAGTGATCTCATTAAATATTTTACTGATTTATTATTTTCAATTAAAACTCTATGGATGGTTATTGCCTCAATCCACACTTCTTGGGTCTCTCAGCCTTACCTCGAATGATGTTGTAAATATAAAGGAACTGAGCAAAACAATTTACAAGGTTCTATTCAAAGACCTTCTAATTTTTTTTTGTTATTCTCCCCAACATAGATTCTATACTATAATCTTATTATAAATTACAATGGTGGATATGAAATCCAACTATATCCCTCATGAGTCCTATAAGAGATAATTTATACTACTTCCCATAGTGTTACCAGAGTCCCACTGGTCCGCACTAGAGTCCCACTAAAGTCTTCTTCTCCTACATGAATCTCACAGGTTTTTTATAGCTCTCGAGTCACTAAGCTCATTCCTCATTTGAGTTCTTTTTGATTCACTATATATTGATCTGATACTCTTCTCACACATGCTTTCTAAATCACAAAAGCTAGTGTATCTCGTCTAGAATCTTCAACATCCTTTGGTAAGGTGTGTTGGCCTTACTCAATAACTCTAATCACTTTTACGATCATTCCCCATTAGAATAATGCGCGGGAAATTCTTTCTTCATCTGATGAAGACCCAGCCTCACTAAGATGTGCACAATTGATTCACATAAATTAATCAAGAAGATAATATGGATGTATTATCTTGTAAAATATCATCACTATCTCTCTTTTTTAATTCTCATATACTCTCAACTCAGATACAAGATATTCTTTTAATTATATCTAGCTTCTGTCTCAGTACTCATTCATATCTTTCATGGATTTTAGAGAATCTAAACTTCTTCTTTTTTGTATATCTCATTTAATTTTGCATCATGAATGAGTTTCATTTCATTTCAACTTCTTATTTACACACGTTCACTCACACTCTTGATTTTTCCATTTAAGTGTCTTTACATGTCCATGTGAATACATGGACACATGCAAAATCTCCTTCTTATCTCTTGATTCTATAAAAACACTACTGGGTATAACCTTTTGAACACACACACTATCTCTTTATTTTCCTCACTTAATATCACGAACATTTTCTTGAATTTGGTTATTTTTACACACACACACATATTATTTTGTTTGTTTTCAATATATGTGTTTGTTTATTCACACCTGAATGGGTATGTTCTTAGTGTGTGATATTCTTCTTTCTTCCTCATTCTTTACATGTTAACACATACATTGTTATTATGTTTTATTTTCATGATCATGAACTCCACCATGAATGCACCCTCCATCTTCTTCAAGTGGCACACACATAACCTGAATGTTTATGTGGGTGGTGTAAGTGTGGTTTTTTCTTCACAAGTGGATTCCACTTCTTCTACAAGGGTAGTGTATGAGTTCATTTTTTCTTTATAAACCATCCTTTTCTTCTCTTCTTGAAACCAAGGGTACATGAGTTCTTCTTCTTCTTGAAAAAATGTAGGGAACATGGTGTATTATTCTTAGTGCAAGGAGTGTGTGTGGTTAGTCTTCATTGAAATAGGAATATACATTGTTCTTGTCTTTACAGAGTATAACAAGGGTGCAACTGAACCAATTTTCTACAAGCGGGTTTCTCTTTAAGAAACACATGCGATGGTACAAGACAATATATCACCTGTTTGTGTTTCTTCTAAAAACAGAGGGTGTGGGTTATGATTTATTTATAGATAGCATTGAGAGTTCTTAGATCCAGTTGAATGTCTAAGGGATATTTCTTCTCTTTCGCATAGAAAAGTAGCGTGTAAACAGTCTGGGTTTGGTGCTCTGTTTTAAAAAATTATAATATCTATAAATTTGTTCATCCCTCGAATCAGTCGAGGGACTCTTTCTTTTATAGTCATAGCATTCACATTCAAATACCTTCTGACATGTCATGGGTTCAAATCATTTATTTCCGGAGATCTTTGACTTCAAATATTTCAAACAATGGATACAATTTCCCAAATCTCTCAGTTTGTTCCTATTCTATATGGGCTCCTTATTTAATGTGAAAACATCATGTGAATGAATTAAAGAATGCATGAATATCCTCTTATCCATGAAAGCTCGATCGGGGAGCTTTCTTCATAGCCTTAGCAGCTTCGTGTTGCTTCGGATTTCTTGGAATCTTCATATACTCACATGCATGAAAATGAAATTTCAGGCATGAATATCATTATGTCTAGAAAATCGCCACCAGCTTGACCAGATGTTCTTTTGTAGTTGAGGTGATGATAATGATTCTTGATAGAGGCACTAGTTTATGGATTCTCTTCGGAGAATCTAGATGTTGAGGATGACACGATGGAGAGATTACACAACCCTGCTTCAATCCCGAACCGCAAAGATCAGATGGATGGACCGGATTCACGTGATCGATCTTGTGATTGATCAGACAATGGAGCACTATGTGTTTCTATCCCATATCCAAACATGATAGTAGGGGAGTGATTTTTTATAACATTGATCCCTACAGTCACAGTTTATAATTCCCTCCCCCTCTCTCCAAGTGCCACCCCACACCGGTGTTCTTGCGTGTACGCTTATGCGCCCACTCTTGCCTCGTTGGTCGCACTCCTGGTGCCCTCTATGCACCCTTGTCACACTAGTTGATCATTGTGAGTGCTCCTATAAGATTATACATGGATCATACTACTGCCTCATATAGGGCTATATTTTATCCTTCCATCTAGCGTGATTGACCCATAGGTCCCGAATGTGCATGTAGTTGAGGACTTTGGCTAGCCCTCTTGGTTTGACAATATTTTTTATTGTAAGGCCTACATGGTTAAGAACCATGTGTATAAGAGTTCATGTACACCTTCTTCCTACAAATCCCATTAATGGGAAACACACATAGTAGTTTCTAAACATACATACTAAGACCATGAATGGTTCCTTTATTTTTATTCATCTTCAAACATCATCATTATTTTCTTTTGGGAATAACAAATACAAGATCATCAATATTACTCCTTTTATTCAATAATAGTTGATGCATGGAACTTTTCGTCATTCCTCTTCCATTAAATCATAATGTATGGTCTTCAATGTTGTAATGATGGATTTGTTCTCTTTAGATGCATGTCTTGGACTTTGAGGATCGACCTAAGAAATTTTCAGATTTCTAATCTTTATCCATTTAGATTCAATGGATGGATCTTAAGCACTTCATCCACTTAGTGAATATGGATGGATTTTACTTCCTTCTTCATGAAATTGAGTATTTCAGGGATTTATTCAAGTTTCACAACAATGTATCACCTTTCTACAGGTATTGGAGCCTATGATTTGTTCAACAATCATCTAATTTTGTTCACCAACTTTATCCAATTAGAAGCTATTAGATGGATCTTATAAATTCATCATGCAATAATGTATTGTATGGAATACTTAAAATGTTGTAACAGAGTGTCATTCTATGACACATATCTTGGAACTTAGGACCAATTCAACAGTCATCTGAATTTTTTTGAGAATGATCAAGCATTACATCTAACCGTCATCAACACCGCTTTTCCATAAACACATTGAAAATTGAAACCTTATCGAAATATTATTGACATCAAATTAATCACCATGCTTATAAATCACCCATTTGTATTTTGTTGTCAATATCACTTAAGAACATGTTTAATGTGTCAATTGAGAAGATTTTACAACCATAAAAAGTTTGTGAAACTTCTCAGATTCATAGAAAGGTTCTACAAACAGAATCTCAAAGAATTCCTTCCCACAAATACAACGATCAAATTATTCAGTAACTTCATCAATTCTCTCATTTCGAAGAGAATTTTCTTATTCCTTTGCTTTCACATTCTTTTTGAGAGTGTTGAATATTCCAACCCTTTCGTACAATTAATATTCCATGGCATCAGATTCTTCTTTTAGCTGTAAATTTTTATCTTGAAAATTAGTAATTCTTGCAACAATATTTCTGTTCACTTGTCTAGGGACTTTCATTAGAGGATATTTCAGTGTAGTCTAAAGATCACTAATTTATCTATTATCATCATATCATGAACATTATTCATTAGAAGAATAATAAGTATTATCACTTGTTGTACCTTTCATATTACCTTTAGTAGAAGGTGTCTTCCCATTAGTAGTATCTTTTTCTTCGTCTTCCTTTCTTGTTCCATATCTCTGTTATTTTGAAGCTTGGAAGATATCTCCATCTGAGTTTGATCAATCATCTCTTCAAATATACCCTTCATAGAGACTCCCTTGGATATTTTAGAGGTGACCATCACTCTGATACTAATTGAAGTTCCCATATTAGTTTGAATCACTGAGAGGGAGAGGGGGTGAATCATTGATCCATTTAAACATTTTACAAATTCATTTTGTTCAATTAAACTTATATAGCTAGTCAAATCCTTGATCCACTTTGCTTAGGTCTCTCAGCCATACCTTGAATGATGCTATAAATTTAAAGTCACTAGACAGAAGGATTTATGAGTTTTGGTTCAAAGACCTACTCCTTGTTGTCGTGGTTATTATCCCAAACACAGATTCCCCACTATAATATTATTATCAATTACTATGGTCGATAAAGAGTCCCACTATATCTCTCTGGAGTGCCACATGAGGCTCTTTATACTTCTTACCATTGTTTTACTAGAGTCCCATTGGTCTGCTCTAGAGTCCCACATAAGTCTTCTTCTCCTCCCTATATCTCACAGGGTTCTTCTAGCTCTTGAGTCACACAAGCATGTTACTTCTTTGAGTTCTCCTTGATTAATTGTTGATTGGTCTTATACTATGCCCACACAAGCTTTATTAAATCCCAATTGCCTATGTATCTCTTCACGAATATTCAATATCCTTTGGTATGGCCTATTGGCCTTTCTCAATAAATCGTATCACCTTTCGGATCAGTCCTCTGTAAAACAATGATCGGGCAATTTATTTTTATTCTGATGAAGACCCAGCCTCACTAATATGTGTTCAAGTGGTGAACAAAACTTCTTCAAAAATATAATATGAAAAAATGATCTTAAGAAATATCAATATTACCTCAATTCTTGTATTGTCAAATACTATCAACTCATATACCCGATCTTCTTTGAATTCTATCTCCCTTCAGTCTCATTACTCATTCACATCATGCATAGATTTTATGGCATCAAAACTCCATGTTTTTGGAAATCTCAATTAATTATTCATCATGAATGAGTTTCATGGAAAATATTATTCTTTTTTACTCATGTGCACTCACAATATTGATTTTTCCTTTTAAGTGTCTCCATGTGTGCATGTGTATGCATGCATTCATGCATGCACAATATCTTTCTTCTCTCGTTCATGTGTAAAAATCCTACCGGGTATAAGCATTTTATCCCACATAGTTTATCATTCTTTTACTCACTTAATATCACACTCACTTTCTTGTCTTTGGTTCTTTCCACATACACACTTATTATTTAGTTGTTGTTCAATATAAGTGTGTGTTTCTTCCCACCCAAATGGGTAAGTTCTTAGTGCGTGATATAATTTTTTCTTCTTCCTTATTCACTTGTGCTAAAATTATTTTTTATTATGTTTTCTTTCCATGCACAAGAACTCCACAATGCATGCTCCATTTTTCTTCTTCTAGTAGAGCACACACAACCCAAATGGGTATGTGGGTGGTGTATGTGGGGGTTTATTTACTCAAGAGGGTTCCTCTTCTTCTCCAAGGGCAGTGTATGTGTACATTATCCCCTTATAATATCTCATTTCCTTCTATTCATGATACTAAGGGATCATGATTTCTTCTTCTTCATGAAAATCATAATAAACACAAGGTATTATTCTTTGATCAAGTAGTTAGTGTGGTTCATATTCATAGAACCAAGAAGATTCTTTGTTCTTATGTTCACTATATACAACACGGGAGAAAGTGCACATTTTAAAAACCAGGGGGTTGCTCCTCAAGAACATAGGTAAGGGTTCAATATAACACCTCGTGTGTTTTTATTTCTTCTTCATACAGATATTGAGGCATATTCTTCTCCATGAGATAGCTTCTAGAGTTTTTAGCACCTATAAAAGATCCTTGGGATCATTCTTCTCCTTCGCATAGCATAGCTGCGCAGAAACACTCTGGGTTCAGTGCTTAATTTTAGAAAAACAGGATCTCTGCCATTTTTTCCATCCCTCGAATGAGTCAAGGGAATCTTTATTTTATATCCAGAGGATATGAATTCAATTCCCTAAAGATATTTCATGGGTTCAAATATTTGTATTTCTGCGATCTTTGGATTCAAATATATCATGTTGCGGATATGATTTCCCAAATATCTCAGTTTTTTCCTCTTCAACGTGGTCTCCTTATTTCATTCGAAATCTTCATGTGCATGAATTTTAGAATTCATGAATATCGTCTTCTCCATGAAGACTCGATCGAGGAGATTTATTCATAGCCTCATCAAATTCACTTTTCCTCGACATCTTTGGAATTGTTATTTACTCTCATGCATGAAAATGAAATGTTATACATGAGTATCGTCATGTGTAGAAGATCTCTATGGGATTGATAGGAGGTTAATTTGTGTTTGTAGTGATGAGAACGATGCTTGATAGAGGCCCTGGTTCGTGGGTTCTCTCAAGTGCGGTTGGAGGTTGAAGATGACTCAGTGAATTGATCAAAAGACCCTGCTTCAATATTGAACCATAGAGATCAGATTGATGGCCCAGATGGGAAAGATCGATCTCGCGATGGATCAGATGGTGGTGCGCTATGCGTTTCTATCCAATATCAAAATTTGATAGTGGGGGAATGCTTGTTTATAACATTGAGTGCTTCATCATCATCTCATAATTATCCTCTCCCCTCTCCTCGTATCACCCCACTCCAGTGTTCTTACGGGTGCCCTTCGGCACCCACTTTTTCCACCTCATGTGCACTCACGATGCACTCTATACACCATTTTCGCATGGGTTGATCATCATGCATGCTCAGGTGGGATAATACATGGCCCTCACTCCTACCTCATGTAGGGTTGTCTTTGAGGTTTCCCCCAGGAATAGTTGACCCTCAGGTCTCACATGTTCTTGTGGTTGACGACCATGGCTGGCCTTCTTGGTTGGCCTATATTTTTTAATATAAGGTCTACATAGTTAAAAACCATGTTTACAAGGGTCAATGACCACCTTCTTCCTAAAAATCCAATTCATGGGAAATGAACATAGTTGTTTCCATATAAACACACTAATCCAATGCATGCTTCCATTATTCTTCTTCATCTTCAAACATCATCCTTATTTTCCTTGTGGAATAAAAAATCTAAGATCTTCAATATTCCTCCTTTGAATCAATAATAGATGATGCATGGGACATTTCTTCATTACTTATGAATTAAATCATAATTCATGGTCTTCAATGTTGTAATGAGTGATGTGTTCTCATTAAACACATGTCATGGACTTTGAGGATCGGCTCAAGAAATCACCTAATTTCTAAACATTATCCATTTGGATTCAATGGATGGATCTTTAATACTTTATCAACTTAATGACTATGGTTGGATATTTACTTCATTCCTTATGATATTTAGTACTGCATGGACTTATTAAAGTGTTTCAACAATATATCACCTTGATTAAAGTCTTGGAACATATGATCTGTTCAAAAATCGTATGATTTTGTTCACCAACTTCATCCAATTGAAATTATTTAGATGGACATTATAAATTCATCATGAAATAAATTATTGCATGACCTTCTTCAGATGGTGTAACAAAGTGTCATTCAGTGACTCACATCTTGGAACTTAGTACCAGTTCAATAATATTCTAAAATGTGTAGAGAATGATGATGCATTACATCTAATCATCATCACTATAACTTTTCCATACACATGTTGGAAATTGACACCTTATTGACATCTTATTGACAATAAATGAAACACCATGCACAAAAATCTCCCCCATTGTATTGTGTTTTCAATATCACATAATCACACATTGAATGGGTCAATACGTCTTCCAATCTTTTCACCCCATTATTGGAATCCAAATGCAAATATATAGTGGGGTCTGTTTAAAAACATGTCCTCCTCCCTTTAAGGAATATCTTATTTAATATTTCTGATATAGGGATGATATCACATGGTTAGAATAGTAAATAGACATTATTAAATCAACTCTATGTCAATTTGGGATAACTTGGTATAGAAAACAAGAGATATATGACAAAGGAATTCAATGTTATCCATAAACAACCATACATGAGAAATCATGCTTAGAATGGTTCAATTGATAACCAAAGGATTGTATATCATCATATTTATCAATGAAATGATAAATCCTATACATACATAACTAAACATTTTATAAATTTCAAGTAAAAATCTAATACTCCCCCTTTCATCCCATCTTTTCATCAATCAAGCACTCCCCCTTAGTTAACATGATAAATAAAATTAATAACAATGACTGAATGTGAGATTGGAATACCTCAACTTAAAATTTTTGAGATAATCTGAATTTCATGGTTTTTCATGACATATTCATAACATCATCTCCTTAATTTCCTTGGTGGAAAATAATAATCATATGATCTTCATGATATTCATATTGATAATATTCCATTGTGGAACACTTCAGGATGTTATCAAATCACGAATAATGAGTCCAACATGAACTTCTCCACTGTTTTCATTCAATTCAAATTTTAAGAATAACCTTAATCTACAATTCCCTACAATGTAATAAAATATTTATAACAAAATTATAATGGAATAAGATGGAAACTTTCTTTCCTCGTCAATGTGAAAAACAAGGTTGGGATGGTTTTCCCAACCAAGATGCACCATTTTCTCTACTCTTTACACTTCTACATGTGATAAAAATGTTTTTTGTTCTTTTCAAGATATAAATACTTCCTCTACCTATTTGTGTGTGATCCCTCTTTATTTATGTTCTTTTATAGCACTAGAATATATGGGTGTAATTTTCATTCTTTTGAGAAATTCTTCTTGAGTTGGAATAAGTTCCATACACTTTTAATTATGTGCCCTGATTTATTTGACCTCCCATTAAAGACTTGTGAGACAGTTGGGTTATCAAGTGTTGACAACCTCTCATCAAATTAAAAATTTTCTTCATGTAAAATGACATGTTTCCTCTTTTCCTTTGCTTTAGCTATTACATCTTTTTCATCTCTTTGTTGTTCTCTAGAAATTTCCTATTTATTAGGCTAGATAACTAAACACTACTTCATGGAATTATCTAGATAGGATAATCCACATGGAATATTTAATACATTCAAGTCATATTTCCTAGGATACTTATATTCAATCAATCATATCTTCTCCTGCACTGATATTATTTTTAAGATCATCTTACTTCCATTCATTTCAATGGATGGATTATAGTGATCCATGGTTTGAATTCTCTTTCCACAGTAAAATAATTTTTAATTGGTAGGTATTTTGGATCTAGCACCCTTAAATGTTGTGGTTTTAGAATCCAAGGACTTGTCACTCTTACATTTTGAAATATTCTTGGGAGCATTTTCTTTTGCAGCATTCTTCCGCTTTCTTCCCAAGGAGGATTCCGCTTTCATAGACAGCTTCTGTGATCTTATTTTCTTATCATCTTTGGATACATGTTGATATGAACATGTACTCACCTTGTGATCACTTTCATTGAATATATCATAGATATTATCTAGAATTACAAATCTCTTTGCATTGTATAGATGCTTTTGGATCAGTGGATATTGCTTCTTTTTATTTGGATTTATAGCCCTTGAGTTGGGATTATTTTTTTCTTTTTCATTTAAAGTACTTTACCATAATTCTAATTCATAATTCCCATAGTTTTTTCAATACCATCATTTACCCCAAATCATGACTTCATGATGTATTTTTCATGAGATTGTTGGGTCTCTTTCTTGATGTGATGTGTTCTATATGGGGAGCCTACTTCCAAATTCTTCTTCCTATCCACGGTAGACTGGTGATAGGTTTATTCTCAACTTCACTCATCCATACAAGTTTATAATTCTTCTTTTAACCTTAAATTTTTGTGGAAACACATTTAGAAACATGATTCCAAGATGGTATGGATTGTACATTTTCCTTAAGGGATGATTCCATTGGATTAAAGGATGACATAGTACTAATTTTTCAATAATTATTTTCAATTAAAACATACGTGGAAACATCTCTTATTCCAGCTAGTTTGGATGTTTCATCTTGGGGTGATTTATAGTTTTTCAATATCACCTACAATTCAAAATATTTCGTGTTGAGAGAGTTCTTCTCATTGTCAACTGATCTCAATTTTCATTCCAAATTCTCCTTTAGCATTATCATTTGTTCTTCCTGAATTCTATTGAATTCATGGAATGAAAGGACAAGATCCTTTACCCTATTAGCTTTTTATTCTAGTTGAGTAGCTTTGACAACCATAGAAACATTGTGAGACTTTCCAAATCCATGGAAAGCTTCTACTAATAGAATCTCAAATAATTCCTTCTCATAAATACATCCTTGAAATTCTTCAGTAACTTCATCAAATCATTCATTACAGTGAGAAATTGTTTCTTCAATTTCATTCACATGTTTTGTGAGAGTGATGGATATATCAAACCTTTTATCCAATGCATCTTCCATGGATTCAACATTTTCTTTCAGCAATAAATGTTCATCTTTATTTGTACTAAATTTTACAGCAATATGTCATTCCACTTCTATAGGGACCTTATTTAGATCATATTTGGGTGCAGTATAAAGATCACAAATCGATCTATAATCATAACATCTTGAACTTGATTTATCAAAAGTATAATAAGTATTATCACATGATGTACCATACATATTAACATGAGTATAAGGTGTATTCTCATTAGTAGTAAGCTTATTCTTCATCTTCCTTGCCTATTTCTTCTTTCTGTTTTTCTGAGTCTTGGAATATATCTCCATTTGAGGTTTCTCACTCATCTCCTCAAATATAAACTTTATAAAGAATCCCTTGAATCTCTTATAGGTGACATTCTCTCTAATACCAATTGAAGTTCCCATATTAGTGTGAATCATTGGGTGGGGTAGGGGTCAATCAGTGATCCATTTAAACTTTTTACCAATTGATTATTTACAATTAATCCTCTATGGTTGGTTAAAGACTCAATCCACACATCTTTTGTCTCTTATCATTACCATGAATGATGTTGTAAATATAATGCCACTGGACACAAAGATTTGCAATGTTCAGTTCAAAGAACAACTCCTTTCTATGTTGGTTATTCTAACCAAAACAAATTTTCCACTATAATATTATTATCAATTACAATGGTAGATACATAGTCACATTATATCTCTCCTTAATCCCATAGGATGTTCTTTATACTACTTTGCATAATGTTACCAGAGTCTCAGTGGTCTGCTACAGAGTCCCACTAAAATCTTCTTCTCCTCCCAAAATCTCACAGGGTTCTTCTAGCTCTCAATTCACACGAGCAACATCCTTCATTGAGTTCTATTTTATTCACATTAGATTGATCTTATGATCTTCCCACATAAGATTTATAAATCACAATTTCCTATGTATATCTTCAAGAATCTTTAACAACCTTTGGTATGGTATGTTGGCCTTGCTCAATAACTCTGATCAATTTTCAAATCAGTCCTCAGTGCCACAATTCTCAGACAATTATTTCTTCTTCTGACGAAGACCCTGCATCACTAAGATGTGTTCTAGTTGTGCACACAACTTTTTCAATAATATAATATTCAAGAATGATCGTACACTTTATCATCAATTTCTCTCTTCTTAAATCCTCAAAACTATAAACTCAGGTACAAGATCTTTTTTTAATTTTGTATGGCTTCGGTCCAAGTTATCGTTCACTTCATATATGGATTTCATGGCATCCAAAATTAATGTTTTTTGATATCTCTATTAATTAGGACTAATGCATGAGTTTCATGGAATTACATCTTCTTTTTTACACCCATGCACTCACAATCTTGATTCCTCCTTTTATTTTTCTTCACCTGTTGATGTTCATGAATGAATGCATGAAAAATATCTTTCTTCTCTCTTTCTTGTGTAAAAACCCTACTAGTTATACCATTTTGATCACACACACACATTCTCTTTCATTTCCTCACATAATATCTCATACACATTCTCATCTTTGGTTCTATGTACACAAACACATATTATTTTGTTTAGATTCAATATAAGTGTCTGTTTCTTCGCACGTGAATGGGTAAGCTCTTAGTGTATGATATTATTCTTTCTTCCTCCTTCTTAACATGTTCACACATACTTTGTTCTTATGTTTTCTTTTAATGCACATGAAATACACCATGAATTCACCCTTCTTCTTCTACATGTTGAGCACACACAAACGGAATGGATATGTGGGTGGTGTACATGTGGGTATTTATTCTCAAGAGGGTTCCTATTCTTCTCTAAGGGTTGTGTATGTGTAAATTGTCCCTTTAAAAACGCTCAATTTCTTCTCATCATGAAACAGGGGTTCATGAGTTATTCTTCTTCATGAAAACCTTTGGGTACATGGGTTCTTCTTCATTGTGGAAGGAATGTGCATGGTTCATCTTCACAGAACCAAGAATATTCTCAATTCATGACTTCACAAAGTAAAACATGGGTGGAAGTTCACCTATTGCATACCAGCGAGTTTCTCCTCAAGAAACACCGGTGAGGGTTCCAGAGAACCTTTCACAAGTTTGTGTATCTACATCGCATAGAGGGTGAAACTTCTTCTCCTTCATGAGACAGATTTGAGAGTTTGTAGCACCTGTCGAAGGTGCACATGATATTTATTCTCCTTCACGTAGTAGAGATACACAGAAACACTATGGGTTCAGTGCTTGGTTTTAGAAAAATAAGAGCTCTCACAATTTTTCCATCCCTCGAATAAGTCGAGAGACTCTTTCTTTTATAGGCAGAGGATGTGCATTCAAATCCCTCATGATATATCGTTCATTCAAATCAATGAATTCCTGAGATCTTTGGCTTCAAATTCAACCCGTGGGTATGATTTTTGAACTCTATCGGTTTGTTCCCCTTCAATGAAGACTCCTTGTTTCATGTGAAAACATCAAGTTCCTGCTTTTAAGAATGCATACATATCCTCTTCTCCTGACATGATTGATCATGGAGATTTCTTCATAGTATTGGGATCTTTATATTGCCTCGACTTCTGTGAAATCTTCATTTAGACACATCCATGCAAATGAAATTGCATGCATGAATATCATCATGTCCATATGATCTCCATGGTCTTGACCAGAGGTTCTTTAGTGGTCAGAGTGATGAGAACGATGCTCAGAAGAGGCATTGGTTCATGAGTGCTCTCGGGTGTGGCTGGAGGTTGAAGATGATGTAATGAGGAGATCGGATAATTGTGCTTCAATCATGAATCACAAAGAATAGATAGATGGCCTAGATGTGCGCGATCGATCATGCGATTGATCGGACAGTGGGGCACTATGTGTTTCTTTCCCACATCAAAAAGGGATAGTGGGGGAGCGCTTGTTTCTAATGCTGAGTGCTCCAACCTCAACTCAGTATTATCCTCCCCCTTCTATCGGTGCCACCCCGCATATGTGTTCTTGTGGGTGCGCCTCTGCACCCACTCTTGCCTCCTCGGGCATGCTCCTGGTGCCCACTATGCACCCTTGTCACATAGGTTGATCAATGTGCATGCTCATGCGGGCTTATAAACAGCCCACACTACAACCTCATGTAATGTTGGATTTGAGGCTACACTCAAGCATGGTTGACCCTTGGGTCCTATATGTTCCTGTGGTCGAGGACCTCGACCGACCCTCTTGGTTGGCCTATATTTTTTAATATAAGGCCTACTTGGTTAAAAACCATGTGTAAAAGAGTGCATGGCCAACACTATGGGAAAAGGTGGTTTTTGCGACGAGAAAATCAACCCGTCGCAAATAACTAATTATTTGAGATGGGTCTAGGTGCCCCGTTGCAAAAACATTCACGCGGTTTGGTGCGTTTTGCGTGCCAACCCGCTGGAAAGGGTATTTGTGACGGGTAGGCACCGCCCATTGCAAATACCGGGAGGCGGTACACACTAGTTGTGATGGGAAATCCCCCTTCACAACTAGTTCGACCCACAGAGGTTATTTGCGACGGGTCCTGTCGCAAATAACTGGTGGCGGTAATAACCTATTTGTGATGAGATGTTGTCCTGTCACAAATAGTGTGTCAGAAGGTTACCTTTTACGACAGGACCCGTCACAAATGACCTTTTAACCGTCGATAGTAATTAATGTAGACGAAGGTATTTGGGACAGGTCTCATCGCAGAAAATACTATTAGCGATGGGCTCCCTGTCGTAAATACTCTAGTCGCAACTAATCGTACCTATATATACCCAATCTTTTTTTCCTTTCCTCCTACTCGATTCTTTCTTTCTCTCCTTCTCTAGACACTAATTCTATAGTGAAAATTTTTCAGAGTTAGTTTTTTTAAGAAGAAGTTATGAAGTTGTCTACAATTATAAGAGATCAAGTTTAAAGGTATTTATATTTTATTTAATTTAGTATTTATTTCATTTCTTTATATTAATTTTATTTATTGGTAATTAGTTGTAATTACGTTAGATTTAAATTTTTTTGTCATCAGTATTTATTTGTAATAATAAAATTAAATTATAGGTACTAATTCTTAGTAATTAGTAATAATTATGAATTATTAATGATAATTAGTAATGTATATATATAATTAGCGGTAATTATTAATTAATAGCTGTATTTTGCAGTAATTAATAGTAATTAATACTAATTAGTAATAATTAAAAAAAGTAATAATTAGGAAAAAATAGTAATAAATATTTACAATTTGAATTAAATACTAATAATTTGTAATAAATAATAATAATTAGTAATAAATACTAATAATTATTAATAAATACTAATACATAAGAACAATTAGTAATAAATACTAATAATTTGTAATAAATACTAATAATCGGTAATAAATACTAATAATTATTAATAAATACTAATAAATACTAATAAATAGTAATAATTTGTAATAATTTGTAATAAATACTAATAATTTGTAATAAATACTAATAATTAGTAATCAATACTAATAATTAGTAATAAATGGAAATAATTATTAATAATTACTAATAATTTGTAACAAATAGTAATAAATAGTAATAAATTGGAATGAATAGAAATAAATAGTAATAAATAGTAATAATTAGTAATAATTAGTAATAATTAAGAATATTTAGTAATAATTAAGAAATATTAGTAATAATTAGAAATAATTAGCAATAATTAGCAACAATTAGCAATAAATAGTAATAATTAGTAATAATTACTAATAATTAGTAATAATTAGTAATAATTAACAATAATTAGTAATAATTATAAATAATTAGCAATAAATAGGATTAAATAGTAATAAATAGTAATAATTAGTAATAATTATTTCTAAATAGTCATAATTTGTAATAAATAGTAATAAATAGTAATAAATAGTAATAATTGGAAATAATTAGTAATAATCGGTAATAATTTGTAATAATTAGTAATAATTAATAATAATTAGTAATAATTGGTAGTAATTAGTAATAACTAGTAATAAATAGTAATATATATTAATAATTTGTCATAATTAGTAATAATTAGTAATAATTATTATTAATTAGTAATAATTAGTAATATTTAGTAATAGTTAGTAATAATTTTCAATAGTTATTAATAAATATTAATAGTTAGAATTAATTTGTAATAGTTAGAATTAATTTGTAATAGTTAGAATTAATTTGTAATAGTTATAAATAATTTTTAATAGTTATAATTAATTAGTAATAGTTTGAATTAATTAGTAATACTTATAATTAATTAGTAATAGTTAGTAATAATTAGTAATACTTATTAATTATTAGAAATAGTTATGATTAATTGATAATATTTAATAATAATTAGTTACAATTAGTAATAATTAATAATAATTAGAAATAATTAATAATAATTAGTAATAATTAGTAATAATTGGTAATAATTATGAATAATTAGTTATAATTAGCAATAAATAGGAATAAATAGCAATAAATAGAAATAATTATAAATAAATACCAACAAATAGGAATAAATACCAATAAATACCATGAAATAAGAAAAAAAGACACTAAATACCAATAAATAAAAATAATTTGCATTAAATGAAAAAATAATAATTAGCAATAATTACCTAAAATTAATAATAATTATTAATAATTACCAAATAGTATGAAAAATAAGGAATAATTTCCAATAACTAAGAATAATTATGAATAATTAGGAATAATTAGAAATAATTAGGAATAGTTAACAATAATTACGAATAATTATGAATAACAAGAAATAAAATCAATTTTAATAAATTGTAATAACTTGGAATAATTTTAGTGGATTGACGATACTCTTTTTGCTAGAAGACTCTTCTCCTTTAAACTCTCACCGACTCAAACACATTATGAAAAGTATGCTTTTCCGTTTTCATATCAAATATTATATGCACGAGTTTGAATATGAATTCATAGGAACAAATTTTTTATGATGTTTTCAGGTGGTGACAGTTGTAAAAAGATTATTCATCGACAAAAAGGGGGCCCTTTTGTTCGACGGCTCATTTACATGCCTCTTTCTCACACTAAAATCACAATGAAGAATCTGCTCATAGGTACGCTTATACATAATCGTATGAATGAGAATGAACATGTACACCACCGAGAAGATTCTTCATTGTGATTTTAGTGTGAGAAAGTTTCATGTAAATGATACTTCAAAAAAAAGAGTAGCCGTCAATCCACCAGAAATTGTGTTGCCCGTAATTAAATGAAGTTATTTAAAAGTAGTATTTATTTATCTCCTTTTTTAGGATAGTGTTTTTTTCTAATTTAATTTTATTAAAAAATTGATATTATATTATATTTTGTAGAAAAATATGGATCAAGGATATCGAAAATAGTCATCATTAGATGATTGCGCTTGGATATATCAAGGCAAAAAACCAAACTATGATGGTTTAAATCCTATATATATTGAGGGTGTTAAAGCATTCTTATCATTTGAATCATCAAAAATATAATTTGTTTCAGAAGGCAAAATTTATTTTTCTTGTAAAAAAAGAGCTCTGAGAATGTTTGACACATTTGACAAGGTTGGGGGGTATCTATAGCAGTTTGGTTTTCTACCAGATTATGTTTTTTGGTTTCCACACAGTGAACGCAGTTCTTGAAAAGATACAAATAACTGGATTCAGGATCCCTGATGGTCTCAAAATTTAGTACATAATTTCGCAGGTCCATCTATTCCGAAAACCAAAACCCAGGATGATATTTATTTAACTCGTGAGTTGGCACAATCCGAATTTTATGAGTTGTTGAGGTCTGCTGATGATTCATTATATCCTAATAGAAAGATAAGTAAATTATAAGCGGTTGTAAAATTTATGGATATTAAATTAGATAATGAAATGTCAAATAACTATTTTGATCAGATATTTTCTTTGGTAAAAACACTTTTACCTAAAGAAAATGTGTTGCCTGCAAATTACTATGGGATCAAGAGGATAGTTATCAATCTGGTCATTAGTTATCAATAATAATCATGCATGTGAAAATGATTTCATCTTATATTCTGGTAAAAATGAGTCGTTGGATAATTTCCCCACATGTGGGCAATCGAGGTATAAAAAATCTCAACCGGGTTACTCTGAATTTATTCCTATAAAACTGTTAAGATATTTCCCCCTTACACCTACGATGAAATGATTATTTATGTCTCAGAATATAACGTCAATGGTGACATGGAAAAAAACCAATATTTCAACTTATAAATGCTAGAATCATCCTTATGTTGGTTATTCATGGAAAAATGTTGACTGACTGCAACCATAATTTGATTTATAATCCCCAAACGTGCGATTGATTCTTTCTACTAATGGTTTCTGTCTGTTTAGTTCTTATAGTAGTCAGTATTCATGTTTGACTATCATTATAACTCCATAAAATTTACATCCATGGATGTGGGTGGTGGAGCCCTATATCTTTTTGGCCTTATTAATGCTAGGAAATCCAAAAAATATATTTATATTTATTTGAAACCGTTGATTGATGAGTGAAATTCATTGTAGAGTAATGGTGTTAGTACATATAATGTTGATGTGAAAAAAAATTTCATATTAAAAGCTGCATTGATGTGCATTATTATTGACTTCCCGATATATGGAATGTTATCTGGCTGGTTTACACAGAGCCCGAAATCATTTTCTTACTATATGAAAGGCAACAAATCCTTTATGTTTGTCAATAGAAACAACCTTTCTATTTTGACTCTCATCGCATATTTCCTCCAAACGATCCTTCTTTTAAAAGAAACATATCTAATTTCAAAAAATTCACTATTAAAAGGAATGAACCACGAAAAATAATCTCAGGTAAGAGTTAAAATCAGTTTTATTTTCATTACCTCCCATCACATTTGGGCTAACAGTAAACCAATATAAAATTCATGGCTTTGGGAAAGAACATAAATTGATGAAATGAAGCATTTTTTGGATCTTTCATATTGGTCTGATTTGTTGGGCAGCCACATGTTGGATGTTATGCATATTGAGAAGAACTTTTTTGATAATTTATTTCGTATAGTTTTTGATACACTGGGTGAGACCAAATATAATGTAAAGGAATGATTATATCTTGCCTAAATTTATAGATGACCAGAACTAGAACAGTTTCAAAATGTCATATCACATAGGTTAATGAAGTCAAAAGCAGCTTATACACTATCCAAAGAGATTAGTTTTTTATTTTATCAGTGCATTACAGATTTGAGACTTCCATATGTCTATGCTTTCAATTTGGGCAAATATATTAATAATAGTCATATTACCAAATTAAAAAGTCCTGATTTTCATGTTATAATAGAATTAATTATTCCAATTGGATTCAGAGGTTTGTTGAATTATATGATTTGGGATTTGATAACTGACATATCATGTTTTTTTGAGACATTTGTGCATCGATAATTGACTATGATACACTAAGAAAACTGGAAGAAGATTTTGTTGTAATTATATGTAAACTGGAAAAAATCATCCTGCAATATTTATTTGAATCAACGGAACATCTGATATTACATTTCCCACATGAATATAAATTTGGTGGTCCTATACAGATTTGATAGACGTACCCATTGAATAGGTGCATGTAGAAATGGAAGAATAAAGTACCTAACAAAGAATATGTTGAAGGCTCAATTGATGAAACTTATTTTTAAGATGAAATTGTTTTTCTGCTCTCATTATTTTGAATCTAAATATGCCTCAAAAAAACTACCACATGGGAAGGAAAAAGGGGAATGTTTATGATGAAATGGATAATCAATTATTAGTTTTAAATCATCCAGAGCTTGGATTCGATGGAGTTTATGAACAATAGCTTTCAGATGATGAACATCACAGATATCATACTTATGTTCTGCTGAACTATGATGAAATGACAACATTTTTACTGTGAGTGATTCTATCAAAAATTCTATAATTTATGTTACAGTATGCAAACTTATTTTATTTATACATTATATGATAATCATATCAAGAAACAGCTTCCACAAATTACAACATCTTCTCTTGAAGAACGCCGACAAAAAAATTTCTCATTGTTTTCAAAAATAGGTAACATAAATTATTGATGGTTTATCATATCAATTAAGCTTATTACTTATTATATTGATAATTGTTTTATATATTTTCCGGTTTCAAAACATGCTGATAAAATTGATAAGGGACTATGTATATTGAGTTACCCTTCATAAAAAATAGTTAAATCATATAATGCATATGTTGTGAATGGTTTTTAATTTCATACACATGCATATGAGGAATAAAAAACAATGAATAGTGGAGTTTTCTTGAGAGGATCGCATCATGGAGAAACTAATGTTGACTATTTTGGCATGCTAGATGTATTTTTTGAACTGTGTTATATAGGGAAAATTACATAACAATGTTTAAATGTCGGTGGTTGGATACTGAGAGAGAAGTGTGTGTTCATCTGATTCATAGAATCATCGATATTAAATATAAAAGTATTTTTGCAGTAAATGAACCATTTTAAATGGCTCAATAGACACATCAAATATATTACGCAATGTACAACGCTACTTCAAAATACCTGAGTGATTTGTGGAGCATAATAAAAATGAAATATCGAGAAAATTAGTTTACTCAAATTAAATGTGGTTCTCATGAAGTATAAGAAATTGAAATTTTTTAAGAGACTAATCAAAATCCCCTTTTTCACAAAGAGACATGAATATCAATGATAACACCCTACAATTAATGGTCGATGGTGATGATGATGTTAATGATGTTATAAATGATTTTAAAATGGCAAGAGAAGATGAAACTGAAACTCATATGGATATTGATGATGCCAATGATGAATATGAAGAGTTTGAAATTATCAGATATGAAGATGATGATGAAGATAAACATTGGCACGGTTAAATGATGGTTATAATAATAACTAATATATATCTATATATAATATTTATTTTCCACTGTCTCCTAACAACAATAATTTTGTGTTTTATATGGACACTATTTTATTTTGTGATTTGGTGGAGGTTGATCTACCTTTGGATGAGGAGGATTTGGGATCATATGACCCTTATCCTATTGGGGATTCAAGGGGTACATGGTGGGGGTGCGGTCTAGTGCAACTAAAGATTCATGACCCTATCCCCGAGCGATGTCTGTGACTTGGCATCAATCCATGCATGTGTAGGTATGGTAATCTATTTATTTTAGTTAGATTTCATTAATTTATTTATATACTAATTGTTTGATTATTTGTTCTCTTTTCACATTTTATTGCATGTAGTTGTTGGATAGGGGAGCACTATCTTGCACAATTATTTATCTCAACCATAGATCACATGGGAATAGAATCTCGTTGATGTGCGGCTTGGAAGGTTCAATTATTGGCTGGTACAAAAACAAATTATAAATATTTAGAAATTTATTTCATTAATAAATTGATATTATAAATTATATTTAGGTCTTACGGTATCTCATCGACGATAGCATGTATGACCATATCCCCGAAGCATGGGAGGTGTCTATGCATGAGAGTTTCTATAAATTTTTGCACAATTAGAGAAGGAAAACCATTAATAAAGAAGGAGTGATAGTATTTTATGAGTCTTGTAGATCCCTCTGACCAAAGTACATTTCATCTCATGTCTCGGATGGATTATGTTCACCCTTGTTGAGTGGTAGATTCCAGAGGAGATCTTCATCAGGCCGGAAAAACGGGGGAGACAGGAGGTGAAACATCGAGCTGGTAGTCGTAGATTCAGTAAAAATAGAGAGAATTTGGTAAGTATATATTTTTAATATTTTATATAACATTAAATATGAAATGTTTATTTTGTAAACATATAAGCAGTCGAGTATCCCGATATTACAGAGTACAAATTTTATCGTAGAATGTACATTGATCCAACCACTAGAGAGATTAGAGGTGATCTCTAGTGTCAGATTTGTGTCAGTATTATTTCTTTTTCAGTTTGAAAATTAACTGCAATAATTATTTTCACTATTTTAATTTCAAATTGGAACTGAAGGAGTCATATGAGTTTGTGGCCTATCAATCTGAGGCTGAGAGTTACGCTGAGACAACTAATCAGACTACTTCCCACCATTCCAATGAGGCAGCATGGATGCAGACAACCCGGTATGCCTTCAACAAGGGTTGGGTTGTTGGTATCGGCTCTCATTTGACTCTAGGGACTTATTAGGGTACTACTATGATGTTGGAATCCTTCTTGAGTGAAGCTCATGAAGAGGAATCATCTTCTGGCTCATAGTATCAGGAGCAGTCGCAAGATCAAATTGAGATTATAGGGATTTTGCAGAAGCATCACGAAGAGATGCCTCAACAACACTAGGAGGAAATGTGTCCATGGCAGTAGTAACAGCATGAGAAAAAATCGAGTACATGTTCCATCTAACTCGTAGTTTAGTGATGTAGATTCCTCCACCATCTCCTCCACCTCCTCCATCTCTTCTAGAAGACTATCCCCCTACTGATTATTTTGATTTGTTAAAAATATTTGAATCCAACATTAGTTGAAATATGAACTATTTACAATTTTTTTCCTTTATATTGATACGAATATTTCATAATTTTTTTTAATATTTTAATGTTTTATTATTTATTATCAGTATTATATATATATTAGTGTTTGTTTATTTTACTAATTATAGTGATAATAAAAATAAAAATAATATTTTATGATATTTTATATTTTTTGTGAATATTGATAATTTTAATATTTCTTATTTTTTATTATTTTAATAAAATTAATATTATTTTTCTCATCAATCATAATTTCATAAAAAAAAATTATTTTATTAAATATTTCTGACGAGATCGAATGCGATGGGACCCCGTTGCAAATAGATTATATATACGGATCTATTATTGATGCTTTCACTGGGGCACACGGGTCTGTCTGCTTGAGTGTGACAGGAAGGGCTTTTGTTAACCCACATTCCCGCTTTCCAAAGGTTGGTGGCATTCACTCCTTATTCAGGGACGTCTAATCCTTGATCGAAGCGGGATGATGAGATGTTGGTTCTTCCTTCCGTGTATTCCTCCTCGGAACTCGTCACCTATTCTGGGTCTCCCTCATAGATTTTATACGATGTTCGTGAAACTATTTCTGATGTCATATCTTCATGGATGCCGGTTAATTACAGTGATTCTGCCAGGGCATTTCAAGGGGTCTGATCAGGGCAGCAACTTTCAGTTAGGGGAGTAGTCACAGTAGGGCATCACTGACGTGTCTGGACATTGGGAATTGGTGTGTCTCTCTTATGTCCCTTATTATAGGGCTTCTTGAGGGCGCGGAAGCCCGAGGCATCCCACATCTAACGCGGGGAACCATATTCCATAGGCATGTATCTGAGGTTTTTCTCAGCTTCTTGTCTTTTACATGGGGAATGCTACAAGATTAACATCCAGTGGAGACAGATCATAGTGATTCGAACACTGATTATAGTGGATGAGACAAAGGAGTCCCCCCGAGGGAACACCGATATTGGGGCCAGCACGTGGGTGTCATCCCGAATATTTTGGGGGAATGAGGTGGTATAACCTCACTGGGATGTGGCTGTCTGGTTAAGGATCAGGATGAACGATGGTTTTGGGCTCAGAACTCGTGAGTTTTTCTACGTACCATGCCTTGACATGGATCAAAGTCCCCGTAGTCCGGGTTGGAAAGGGAATACATTTTTAATGTCATGCAGGACGGGTGTGAACTGACGTGAAGGGGGTTTGGAACGACCAGGTGGTGGTGGGATTGAACCTTAGGGAGGCTTCCTCTGTACCCTACCTTAGCAAGGATCAAAGACCACATAGTTCAGGGTGGTTCTGGTGAATTGACGTGAATAAGAACCTTGGTCCAGGTGAATGATGGGGCTTGGTGTACCGACCCCGAGATGGTCGGGGCCAATGGTTGTTGGGCCTGAACCTCATTGAGGCATCCTACGTACCATGTCTTGGCAAGTATCAATGACCGCGTAGTTCAGAATGGATGTCGGTGAAACGATGTGAGTAAGTACCTTGGTTGTAACGACCCAAATTTTCATTAATGGAAATCCCTCTTGATCTAATTAAATGTCACTTTATGTTTATATTAAATGTCAACTTCCTTGGTTTTATGTTAATAATTTTTACCATTGCTAATATAGCCGTTGAACAGTTATCACACGATTAATATAAATATAGGGCTTTAACAAATCCAATTTACTTAGACAAAGGAAGCTATGGGCTCATCTAGTATAATTTCCCCATAAAAAGCCCATTTTTCGGAGCTCAGAAAATAGGTGGCATCTTTGGGCTTCTCTCTTGACCAATCCCAAGCTGAGCTTCATCATGTCATGCTCGAACGTGACTGTCTACGGGAAAAATGGATGTTGATTGAAATTACCACTCGAGCGATGTTATCCGAGCCACCCCAAGAGTCTGTCACCATCGCACATCATACCCTTAGGTCTTATGCGGCTATTTTAAGGGGTTATGTAACAACTAAGTAGTACTATGTTCATGTACATTATTTTTTTATATTATAATGAATATAATTTCTAGTCATTATTGATACATTGTAAATAGTTTTTAAAGTACAAATAGTGTTTTTAGTTATTATTTAATTAAGAATTCTATTTTCATTAATTAAGGGATTTTTGAATTAAATAATATTTTAATAAAATATTATTATTTTAATTAAATTAATTTTTATTAAATATAAATGATCTTATAATTTTATTAATGCAATTATAATTTTTATTAAGGTTTGAAAGCCATTTCTGTCAAAACCCGTGAATTTTTGATAAATGCCAGTTTTTATTTTAAAAGTGAAAATTAAAATATTTAAAAAATTATTTAGATAAAATAAATGCTATTTCTGAAATCAGGATGTTGAAATTATCCAACGGTGAATTTTTCATAATTTTCTGAGACGGTCAATTTTTTGGGTAAAAATTAAATACTGTTTAAATATATAATGTGTTTTTTGACATCATAATGACCCAATAATGACGTAATAAAATACTATAATCTTTATGTTCGGCCAATATATGTTTTAACATTAAAATAATGTGATTTTTGGTTTTTTTGAGTTACTTTTTAAATCATTAATGGACACCTCAAGACTTATTAAACACCTTGTCTTTTTAAATTAATTTCCATGGGAGTGTGACTCGCCACCACATAAGAAACCTCATTATTTTATGAAGTTTGGACATTGGACTTATAAAATATTTTTTTCCTATTCCCTTTTCCAAAAACCATGGGAAAAAACCATGGTATGGTTTGTGGTTTCGATTAATTTAATATAAGTGGTCCCAAACCTAAATAATAAAGAATTCCCTCACCTTTCCTATATAAATCCACCAAATCCCCCACTTCCTCCTCACTCAAAACCTTTGGAGTTCGTCCAACCTCTACCCTAATCTCTCTAGAATCCTCCCAAGGTTCCCCAAGCTCCCATTAATCCTCTCACAAGCCTCTCTCTAGCCTTTGGGAGCACACTTTCAAGTAAGGTGTTTTTTTCTTCCTTTCTCATTTTTGTCCAATTTTCTTTGTGTTGTTTTTCCCTTTAAATTTCAATTATGAATGTTGGGGTATGATTTCACACTTCCCTGATTTTTACTTACTTATGTTTGATTTATCGGATACCCCTTTCTCTCTCACTAAATGCCTCCCATGTAAACCTGTTACTATGCCGAATTTCCGAAAGGAACTTCTCTCTCCTCTTTTACATTCAATCAATAATTTTGTATCATGAATCTAAATTCCATTAAAATTGTTGGGACATGTATCTATATTAAATCCTTACTGTACATTACATGTAAATATGATGAGGAACCCCTTTCTCTCTCATCAACCATTTTTATGAATTCTTATGTCACACCGTTACGCTGCCGAAATTGCACCGATTTTCTAAGCCAATGACATTGTGTAGTGAATACCATGCCCATTTCTCCATCAAGGTTATTCAAATTTATGCAAATTTACTTATTGATTATAAAGGGTCATGTATGAATTCCACATTCCTTTATCTTGTAATAAATGATTATGTTTTATGAAACCATGTTTTATGATCCATGTGGAACACTTATGCATGAAATGAAATGTTTAAGAAGGGTGCACCCTTATAGCGCTCCAATGCATTGGGTAAAGTATAGTAACATGATACGTCATGTGAAATTAGTGTAGACTCATGCTAATTCAAGTGAAACGAGGTCTTACACGTGCTTCATGTGCAATGAGGATTTACTCATGCTCTATGTGCAATGAGCCTTGCCTCACGCTAATTCCATGTTAAGTGTTATTTCCACATTTCCAAGTTATGATTATCATGCTTTATCATGCATTTATGTTCATGTTTCTCTTATGATCTAATGATATCCCTATTGTATAACATGTATTGTACTCCTCATGTTATTCCATGTGTACTCCCTTACTGGGCTTTATAGATCACCATTTTCTTATGCATGTCCTCAGGTTATCCCATGCAATGCTAAGTACGAGGGAATGTAGTGGTCATGTAAAGGAAGTTTTCAATAAAGATCTTGTATTTCATGTTTCATGTTTTTATCTAATTATCCTAAGCCCCAAAGACACTAAACATATCTATCTTCTTCATTGTATCAAGTGATGTTTTATGTAACAAATCATGTTTAAGTTTGTAATAAAAGCAGGGTTGTCATAGTCGGTATCAGAGGATAGGTTTAGTTATTTTTGGGATTAGGATTAGAAAACCCTATTAAATACATAGAGACAAGTCTAAGTTTAATAAAAAAATCCCTATGTTTTGGTAAGTACTGAGTAAGTGGTTTATCAAACAAATACATCCCTGTCTGGATAAGAGCAGGTAGAGGCGGCTCTGGCACAGATGTATCCTACGGGTAAAACCCGAAAACACCGCTTTGATATAGACTCGAAAGGGAACTGGTGCATGACAATGGGGCTTGCTGCACTCTTGATTACGACACTCCCGGGGGATATGTTTTGATAAATTCAAAAGCTTAGTATGAACCCTTATTAAGGGAATTAAAAAAATTCCCCTACGAATATATGATAGAAAGTAGATCATGAAAATCCGAGATTGAAGCCTATAGACTCATGAGTAAGGAAATAAATGTTTATTTATAAGTCATCAACTTTTGTCTTTGGATTACCCTATATGTGTTACCCCTAACTTTCCTTTTATTCCAGCCAATGGCCGGTAATAGGAGGACTCGAGCTAACAATTGTTATGAAGATCAGTCTGATGACTGTACTGATGAGATACCCAATCTAATTGGAGCAGGAATCGCGAACTTTGTCACACTTCTCACTCAGCTAACTCATGTTTTGAATAGAGACACGGGTCATGAGGAATTTCCAAACCCCCCTAAGAAAGAACAAGTCACTATCGAGAGCTTCATGAGGCAAAGGCCTCTTACTTTTAGTGGATCATCCGATCCCACGATCGCTAAAAATGGACCAACTCCATTGAAAAGATCTTCTCTATCCTTCAATTTTCTGAACAACAGAAGGTTCTCCTGGATGCTTATCGTATGGAAGGTGAAGCTGATCAATGGTGGACATTGATCAAAAATACGAATCCTGAGGAGGAGATCGAGGCATTAGAATGGAAGGATTTCCGCAAGATGTTTTTCGATAAATATTTTCCGCGCACCCTCCGACTTAAGATGGAAAAAGACTTCCTTCCCTCAAGAAAAAAGATGAAGAATTTGTTGGAGCGTATGAGGAAAACTTCACAAGTCATTCAAATTACGCTTATGGCTTTGTCGTTACCCCTGAATGTATGGTTGACCGCTTCTTTGGTGGGTTGAAGCCAAGCTTGCGGAAATCATTAGCGATCCGTGACTTCGACAGCTATGAGGAAATTGTCTGATGTGCCCTCAAGGTCGAAATGGAGATTGGGGAATCAAAGGGGTATCATGGTGACAATAAGCGTAAGGTGGAATTCAATGTTGGTGGTCTGATGGATAAATCCAACGTGCTAAGAAGATTTAGCACCCCACTTGACAAAAGTGTAGAAAGAAGCACCCTGGAAACTGCCTTAAGGGGACAAGAAAATGCTTCAGGTGTGGAAGGGAAGGGAACCTAGCTATTAACTGTTGGAAAGAAAGACCTGTGGTTGCGATAGAGGAGAGGAACGCTCCGTTCAAACCTCAACGTGATTTTCAATGCTACAAATTCAAAGAACTGGGTCATTTTACAAATCAGTGCCCTAATCCAAGAGTTTTCAGAGGCAACCAACAACCTCCAAGACAGAAAGGAAGAACTTTTTCCATAACTTCTGCGAAAGTGAACCCCAAAAACGAATTGGGGACTGGTACACTAGTTATTAATTCAATAATAGCAAATGTACTTTTTGATTCAGGTTCTACTCATTCTTTTATATCTCGTAATATTAGTAGAACAATCCCAGCACCACCACAAATCATGGAAGTAAAGATGTTGATGAGTACGGAAAATGGGGTAATCATTGCATCCCATGAATATAAGTCCTCCCCTATTATAATCTGTGGATTGAATTTCCCGCGAACCTCGTCATACTCCCTCGGGTGAAATTTGATGCAATTCTTGGCATGGATTGTCTTTCCTTATATAGAGCCAATATAAATTGTCGGGAGAGGGAAATCACACTCCATATGGAGAATCGACCACTGATTCATTATAAGTGTCATGAGGAAGATGAATCTCCTTTAGCTTCATCATCTCAAGCATGGATATTACTGCCCTATGAGCATGCGTATCTAGCTCAGATTATTGAGTCCAAGGAAGAAACCATCCTTGAAGAAATTTCTATTGTGAGGGAATTCATGGAAGTGTTTCACAAGGAACTACCTTGTCTTCCTCCTAGAAGAGATGTTGATTTCTCAATTGAACTTATACCTGGGGCACTACCAATATCCAAGACTCCATATAGAATGGTTTTTGTTAATCTTGAAAAGCTGAAGAAACAACTACAGGAGAATTTAGATAAAGGGTTTATACGCCCAAGTGCTTCACCATGGGGTGCACTAGTCCTCTTCTTGAATAAGAAGGATGGGTCAATGCGGCTTTCCATCGATTATCGTGAACTAAACAAAATCATGATAAAGAAAAATTATCCTCTTCCAAGAATTTTTTACTTGTTCAATCCGCTGCATGGAGCACAATAATTCTCCAAGGTGGACTTGCGGTCGGGATATTATCAAGTAAGGGTAAAGAAGGAAGATGTCCTCAAGACTGCTTTTCCTACAAGATACGGGCACTATGAATTCATAGTAATTCCTTTCGGACTCACCAATGCTCCAGAAATATTAATGTAATTGATGAATAGAGTCTTTAGAGATTACCTTGACAAATTTGTGGTAGTCTTTATAGATGATATTCTAATATACTCCAAAACCAAGAAGGATCATGAGGAGAATTTAAAAACTGTACTAGAGACTTTGCGCAAGGAGAAGATCTATGAAAAGTACAAAAAGTGTGAGTTCTGGTTGAAGGAGGTCTCATTCATGGGTCATATCATCACAAGAAATGGGATATCTATGGATCCCTCCAAAACAGATGCAATTGAGGGCTGGCCGAGGACAACATCGGTAACAGATATCTGTAGCTTCTTGGGGTTAGCTGGATATTATCGATGATTTGTGAGAAAGTTCTCACGATTTTCCAACCCTCTTACCAAGCTAACTTGGAAGGGATTAAAGTTTTCTTGTAGTGATGAATGTGTATAATGTTTCAAGGTGTTGAAAAAGAGGCTTATCACTGCGCCCATGCTCACTTTACCCACAAGTGGGGAATGTTTTGTGGTATTCATTGATTCTTCAAAGAAGGGCTTAGGTTGTGTGCTGATGCATAATGATAAATTGATATCATATGCCTTAAGGAAGTTGAAAATCCATTAGAAAAACTATCCAACACCTGATCAAGAGTTCGCGGATGTGATCTTTGCCTTGAAAATTTGGTGGCATTATCTCTATGGGGAGAAATGTGAGATATACACTGACCACAAGAGTCATAAATATATATCCACACAGGAAGAGCTTAATATGTGTCAGAGAAGATAGATATAGCTCATCAAGGATTATGACTGTTCAATACATTACCACCCTAGAAAGCGAACAAGGTGGCAGATGCCCTAAGTATAAAGGACCCAGCGATTCTATCAAAGATGAAAATTAAGAAGGATCCCATATTCTTATACTTGATGAAGATGTACATGGGAATCATAGAGAAGGGAAAATCATCAATCCTTTCACACATTATTTCTCAACCGTCTCTTTTGGAAAGATTATAGGATCTTCAAAAGAATGATGTGGGAATTTAGGAAAAAGTGGAAGTTACAAAAAAAAATCCTCGGAGTTTAATGTTAATGAAGAAGGAATCATGCAGTTTGGGAAAATAATACGTGTTCCATCAAGTCCGAGGCTGAAGAAGGAACCTTTGGATGATGCACATAGTTTAAATTTATCTATTCACCCAGGGAGCACAAAGATGTATCAATATCTCTGAGAAAATTTTTTTTGGGATAATATGAAGATGGAGATCACTCAATATACATCAAAGTTCTTGGTGTGTCAGCATGTGAAGGCAGAGAGGCCGAAGTCTAAGGGGATGATGCAACCATTGCCCATACCCGAATGGAAATAAGAGAACATCACCATGGACTTTGTGGCTAGACTTCCAAGGACATCCAAAGGCAACAATGCAATCTGGGTTGTTGTGGATCGTCTTACAAAGACTGCACACTTCATTGGTATACGAGAGGATTTTTCTTTGGATCAACTGGCACTGATATATATATCAGGGGAGTGGTAAGGTTGCATGGAGTACCACTATCTATTGTGACTGACCAAGATCCAAGATTCACCTCTATGTTTTATAAGAGTCCTCAACATGCTCTGAATATTGAAATGAACTTCTGTACGGCCTATCATCCTCAAACTGATGGCCAATCCGAGAGGACTATCCAAACACTTGAGGATATGTTGTGCGCATGCTCAATGGACTTTAAAGGATGATGGGATCATCAACTTCCTCTGGTTGAGTTCTATTATAATAACAGTTTCCACTCGAGCATCCAAATGGAACCATAAGAAGCCCTGTATGGGAAAAGGTGTAGAACACCAGCATGTTGGGATGAGGTCAGTGAACATAAGCTGCTTGGACCAGAAATGGTCGCAGAAATAGTGGAGAAGGTGAAAACCATTCAGCAGCATATCAACGCAGCTCAAAGTCGATAGAAGATATACATAGATAATCGTCGACGAGACCTTGAGTATAAAGTTGGAGACATGGTGTCTCTATGCATATCTCATTGGAAGAAGGTCATGAGGTTTGGAAGGAATGGAAAGTTAAGTCCAAGGTACATCGGCCCCTTCGAGATTCTTGATCGTGTCAGGGCTGTGGCATATCGAGTAGCACTTCCACCTACCATGGCCATAGTACATGATTTCTTTCATGTATCCCTCTTAAGGAAGTACATACCGGACCCTTCACATGTAGTTTCTTCTAAGTTGGTATAATTGGAAGATTATTTTTCTTATGAGGAGGAACCAATGAAGATCATAGATCATCGAGAAAAAGTTCTACGAAATAAGACAATGCCCCTCATCAAGGTGTTGTGGAGAAACCACAAGTTTGAACAAGCATCTTGGGAATCGGAGGAAATGATGAATCTAAGTTACCCAGATCTGTTTTAGTGTGGGAAAAGAAAAATTTCGAGGGCGAAAATTCTTAAGGGGGGAATATTGTAACGACCCAAAGTTTCATTAATAGAAATCCCTCTTGATCTAATTAAATGTCTCTTTATGTTTATATAAAATTTCAACTTACTTGTTTTTATGTAAATAATTTTGACCATTGCTAATATAGCTGTGGAACAATGATCACACGATTAATATAAATATAGGACTTTAAAAAATCCAATTTACTCAGAAAAAGGAAGTGATTGCCTCATCCAGTAGAATTCCCCAAATGAAGCCCATTTGTCAGAGCTCGGAAAAGATGTGGCATCTTTGGGTTTCTCTCTTGATGAAGCCCAAGCTGAGCTTCATTATGTCAAGCTCGAACATGACCGTCTATGAGAAAAATGGAAGTTGATTGAAATTACCACTCGAGCGATGTTATCCGAGCCACCCCAAAAGTCTGTCACCATCGCACACCTTACCCTTAGGTCTTATGCGGTTGTTTTAAGGGGATATGTAACAAATAAGTAGTACTATGTTCATTTACATTATTTTTTTATATAATAATGAATATAATTTCTAGTCATTTTTGATACATTGTAAATGGTTTTTAAAGTACAAATAGTGTTTTTAGTTATTATTTAATTAAGAATTCTTTTTTATAAAATTAAGGGATTTTTGAATTAAATATTATTTTAAAAAAATATTATTATTATTATTATTATTATATTAATTTTTATTAAATATAAATTATCTTATAATTTTATGAATGCAATTAAAATTTATATTAATGTTTGAAAGCCATTTCTGTCAAAACCCGTGAATTTTCGATAAATGTCAGTTTTTATTTTAAAAGTGAAAATTAAAATATTTAGAAAATTATTTCGATAAAATAAATGTTATTTCTGGAATCCGGACGTCGAAATTATCCAACGGATAATTTTTCATAATTTTTTGAGACAGTCAAATTTTTGGGTAAAAATTAAATACCGTTTAAATATATAATGTGTTTTATGACATCATAATGACCCAATAATGATCTAATAAAATACTATAATCTTTATGTTCGACCAATATATGTTTTAACATTAAAATAATGTGATTTTGGGTTTGTTTTACTTCTTTTTCAAAGCATTAATGGACCCCTCAAGGCTTATTAAACACCTTGTCTTTTTAAATTAATTTCCATGGGAGTGTGACTCACCTCCACATAAGAAACCTCATTATTTTTAGAATATCGGAATTTGGCCTTATAAAATATTGTTTTACTCTTCCCTTTTCCAAAAACCATGGGCAAAAACCATGGTATGGTTTGTGGTTTGGATTAATTTAATATAAGTGGTCCCAAACCAAAATAATAAAGAATTCCCTCACCTTTCCTATATAAACCCACCCAAGCTCCCATTTCCTCCTCACTCAAAACCTTTGGCATTCGTCCAACCTCTTCCCTACTCTCTCTAGTATCCTCCCAAGGTGCCCCAAGTTCCCAAGAATCCTCTCACAAGACTCTCTCTAGCCTTTGGAAGCACACTTCCAAGTAAGGGTTTTTTCTTCATTTTCTCATTTTGTCCAATTTTCTTTATATTGTTTTTCCCTTTTAATTTCAATTATTAATTTTGGGGTATGGTTTCGCACCTCCATCATACTGCCTTCCTTATGATTTATTGATGGGATACCCCTTTCTCTCTCATTAAATTCCTCCCATGTACACCTGTTATTATGAAGAAATTCCGAAAGGAACTTCTTTCTCCTCATTTATATTCAAGAAATACTTTTGTATCATGAATCTATATTCCATTACAACTGATGGGACATGTATCTATATGAACTAATTACTTTCCATTAAATTTAAAAATTATGAGGAACCCCTTTCTCTCTCATCAACCATTTTTATGAATTATTATGTCACACCGTTATGCTGCCGAAATCACACCGATTTTCTAAGCCAATGCCATTATGTAATGAATACCATGCCCATTTCTCCATCAATTGTATTCACATTTATGCCAATTTACTTATTGATTATAAAGTTTCATGTATGAATTCCACATTACTTTATCGTGGAATAAATTAGTATGTTTTATGAACCCATGTTTTATGATCCATGTGGCACACTTATGCATGAAATGAAATGTTTAAGAAGGGTGCGCCCTTATAGCGCTCCAATGCATTGGGTAAAGTATAGTATCATGATATGTCATGTGAAATGAGTGTAGAGTCATGATAATTCAAGTGAAACTAGGTCTTACTCGTGCTTCATGTGCAATGAGGATTTACTCATGCTCTATGTGCAATGAGCCTAGGCTCATTCTACTTCCATGTTAAGTGTTGTTTCCACATTTCCATTTTATGATTATCATGCTTTATCATGCCTTTATGTTCATGTTTCTCTTATGATCTATTGATATTCCTATTGTCTAACATGTATAGTACTTCTCATGTTATTTAATGTGTACTCCATTACTGGGCTTTATAGCTCACCCTTTTCTTATGCATGTCCTTAGGTTATCCCATACAATGTTAAGTACGAGGGAATGTAGTGGTCATGTAAAGGATGTTTTCAATAAAGATTTTTTATTTCATGTTTCAAGTTTTTATTTAATGATCCTAAGCACCAAAGAAACTAAACCTCTCGATCTTGTTTTTTGTATCAAGTAAATTTTTACGTAATAAATCATGTTTATGTTTGTAATAAAAGTAGGGTTGTCATATTGGTCCAGTTGGATAGTGGGATTAAACCTCTGGGAGTCTTCCTATGTACCATGCCGTGACATGGATCAATGTCCCCGTAGTTCAGGTGTATTGTTTAACGTCATGCGGGACGAGGTTGAACCGACGTTAATGAGTTCGGAACGACCGGGTGGTGGGATTTAACCTCATGAGGCTTTCTACGTACCGTGCCTTAACAAGGATCAAAGACCACTTAGTTCAGAAATGGGTGTGTCAGAGAACCGACGTGAATAAAGACCTTGGTCTTAGTGGATAGTGGGATTGAACGTTTTGAGGATTCTTATGTACCATGCCTTCACATTGATCAAATACCACGTAGTTTAGAAAGTGTGGGGCTTAAACTCAAGGCTACCCAAGGTGGTGGGTGAACCGAAGTGAATGAGGTCGGAATGACCGGGTGGCGCGCTTGAACCCCATGGAGTCTTCCTACGTACCATGCCTTGACTTGGATCAATGTCTTCGTAGTTTGGATGTACAATTTAACATCGTGAGGGATAAAGGTGTTTTCATTGTCGATGCTTACTCTAAGCCCACGTGAGTCGTGCTCGGTGTGAGAAACAAGAGGCAGTAGAGACCTGACAATCCCATCACAAGAGGTTCATCCATAGGATGTGGAGTGTGGCTTATGTGTGGAGCGGCCCATGGCACCAGGACATACTCTATGATGTAGGCCTGAGGTGCAACAAAGCACTGTAGGAGGGGGACTTGGGACCGAAGAAAGGAGGAGCCCCGTTCCCTATCACACCCTCCACTGGACTTGGCACCGAGGAAGTGAGTAGGAGCAGGGGTGCTGCCTCCTAAAAGAAAATATAGGGGATTACACTAAGGTGGCTGCCCTTCCCCATATAAAAAATCCACTACAAGAAGGAGGATATCATCCCCTATGGATACCAGGAGGCGTGGAGAATTCCCAAGACGGGGGGCCATGTGTGCTGGGCACGGGGCGAGGTTACAATTTAACATCATGTGTTGAGGACAAAGGTTCTTGGCAGATTAACGTCCTACATCTCAGATGAGGTGGGTTCATTCCACACCCTTAGGACTTAACTAACCGGTACCATCTCCTCCTTGTGGGAGGGAAGGCATCGGCAAGGCCGTGGTAAAGGGAGGTCGTAGAGCAATCCATCAAGGGGTCCACGTTAGCATGGGTATGCGAAGAAGCAATAGCCATTACCATGCCTATGCGAAGAATTATTTGGGGAAGCAACGCAATGGGTGGTATCTTCCAAGGGACATTGAAGTCACATCGTGCAAACCTGGAGGGTCGCATGGGAAAAGAATTTTCCAAGCAGAGGGGTCCATAGGCAGGGGCCTAATAGAGCTCAGTTGCATTGAGTGGTGGGGGAAAATTGTGAATGGGTGTGCTTCGCGATGTTGGGTGCCTTAGCCTTAGCATGGGGCATAGGTGCAAATGGGTGGTTCTTCGCGAAGTGGAAAGGCATTTTTGGAGAACAGCCTCAAGGAGCAAAGGTTCATCGCAAAGTAGGATGTTGGGAAGCAATGTGCTTCGCGAAGTACAGTGATCCTACCATAGAAAATGGATCAAGTGTACATGAAGGGTGTTTCGCAAACATAAACACTCTTTGACAACCCGAGTCCCCATGGATCTCCCCTTCCTTCAAGAACTCCTTTAGGCTTCGCGAAAGGCATGCCTCTCGGAAGAGGGGATCAAAACGAGACAATGGGGAGGCACTTCACGAAGTTGACGTCCCTCGCGCAGCTCATGGTTCACTGAGCGGAAGAGTGCTTCGCGATTCGAAAGATGAGAATCCAAAAGGTCGGATTGTCTGTCTGGAGAGCTCATGGGGGAGCTCGGTATTTATTTTCAAGAGGCACCGTGGAATGAAGCTCACGCAGCCTAAAGACTTGCTCGGTGGCTTCGCGACATGCTCACGAATGTCAAATGGGTTTGCAGAGCATCCTGCATCCTTCGCTTCACGGTGGGATCGCAAATTTCAAGTGCGTTCGCGGATCCTCCCACCTTCTTTTCTTCGCGGTGGGTTCGTGAACGTCAAATGCGTTCATGGAGCCTCCCGCCTTCTTTGCTTCACGACGGCCGCGGTGCTGGGGGACTCCGGGAAGGAGCTTCGTGAGGCAGTCCGTGGGGCCATCTTGGGGCCGCTTCTTCATGCCAAATTTTGGCACCAAAAATCCCCCCCCCCCTAATACGTGGAGCCGTGAAGGGATCAAGGGTTGATGTCTGAGGTAAATCGCCAAAATCCTCGGTCGTTCCACAGAGCTGACTCGTGAGGAGGTCTCACGAGGTAGACAGGGGCTACGCGGGCTAGGCAGAGGGAGAAGCACCGTGCAGACTGGACGTGCCACGAACTTCCTAAGGTTGTCGCCTATAAATAGGGGGTCTACCATCTATTTTATCCTTTACCTTCACTGCGATCTTGTCTTATTGTGCTCTTGATTCGTGAAGCTCTTCATACTCCATGAGTGATCTCTGCGAATCGGGTCTTCGTGGAACACATCAAGTCCTTGACTCCACGTTTTTGCTCCGCAATCCAGATTTGAACGCCGAGGCAGTGCTTCTGCGAACAGACTTCGTGAACGGCCTCCATGAACTCACTTCACAAATGATCTTTGTGAACCAACCAAGGAAACGTCCATGTTCCAGAACCGAATGGCCCACCAAGAAGCTGCCCAGGGGGTCCTCGCGGATGCCGCCCGAACGGACAAAATGGAAAATTTTTTGGGGGTAGGATTGATTGTCCGGAGCCACTCAAACCATAGTACATTAGTGGAGCTGCTGTCAGAGTTCCAAAAGAACTACCCAAAGTGTCTAAGGTTGAATTTGTATGTCTTTGGGCTGAGGGATGACGTCTCCATCCCTGTAGCGGGTCAGGATGAGCCAGATTACTGGTTCTGAAGCATGTCGTGTCAGCACAGATGGTTCAGGGCACCCGACAGTATTGCCTGAGAAGACATCACGCCTGTCATCACCGACTGCCTATAAAATCATCTTAACAATGTGGATAGGAGTGAATTTCAGTCAGAGAGGTCCCCTCCTTTGTACCAAACTATCCTTAAGGCGGCGTGGCGGAACCCGAAGTAGGGGTGGTCTTAGGAATGGGACCTGCGCCGGGGTGGCAATATTACGGATGATTGGGCATGGGCCTACTGGTTAGGCCCCTCTTGCAAGGAGTTCAGGGTAGAATTGGGGAGAGTGGGCCGGTATGAGCCAGCTTGGGCTTCCTAGTTCCATATCTACCAGCCGAAGAAGTTAATGCTGGAGCTGTTGAGACGATGGTCACCGGGGACCAATACCTTTCACATGCATCATGGGGAGGTCCGCATCAGCCTATGGGACGTCCATCAGATCTCAGGGGTCCCGATACTGTGTGTGATGTATGATGAATTCCTATCGGCCATGGGTGTGTGGGAGGATCCGGAGCAGATGTCGCATCTGGCGATGACATTGATGGAGATCTTGCTCGGGGAGGATAAGGAGGCGCTGAGGGATTTCCATTTCAAGAACTCATTCAAGAAGTTCTTGATGTTCCCAGAAAATAGTCAGTTCTCAGAGAGGCCTCGAACTTTCCCAAAGGGTGCCTGGAGCAAGGAAAACTCATACTGGCGGCTGTTGGAGAATAGCCAGTGGAAGGCCTGGGGGTTCAGTGTCAGCACTGAACAACGACCAATATTCAGGTTGGAAGCATTCATCGTAGCACTCATCTGTGGTTAGATCCTTCCAGTAAGGGGTGCAAACATTGGGAGTGCGGCCAACCACTTTTGTCATCACATCCAATTTTGCGAAAGGAGGGCGGGTTAACCTAGGGATCTGGATGCTCTCCAAGTTTTACAAAATGTTGTGGCACATCAGCGAGGGGAAAAGGACACAGATGGTATGTGGATTGTTCCGCCTCCTGTATGGGTGGATGGTGATGCACATCAGGGGGATCTACGAGTATCCTAACCCCATATCACCTTCGGGGTCGAACTTTCATACCTCAATCTTAAACGCTGTGGGTAGTTTTACGACCAAGCTGACTGCACCATCGGTTCTAAACCAGTTGTGGAAGGAGGAACAATTCAATTTCCACCAATTCCCATTGCCAACAGGGGCCTTCATAGATGATGGCCAAGGAACAGATGAGCACCGAGCCTACCTCATAGACTTTCGAGGTGGAGTCCTAGTGGCCAGGGAGGACCGCGATCATCTCTACGAGCCGTACACCCCACATCGGTTCACCCGGTAATTCCGGTGCCTGTAGTGGCTGACCCCACAGGTCTATCTGGGGGTGCGCTATGAGGATCACCCGTGTATGATGAGGCATATGTGGATAATGTTCACATGGGAAGATAGAAAGATGCGAAATGCATTGCCTCCACCGACCGCCATCCTTGGGCTGATAAAAGAATAGGCCTGGAGCTAGGAGGTGGACTACCCAGGGGAGATGCTAAAGCATCCAACCGTCTTGGTCGGAGAGGGTCAGCTTCCTCGATCTCGGGGCCAAGGTCAGAAGGTGACATGGGAATCCCATAGTGGTAGGGATGCAGTAGAATTGGGGCCCACACCAGTTGAGGAGGGAATAGTAATAGTGGATCTGGTAGCGGCAGCGGAGCCGGTGGTCCCAAGAGAACAGAGTCATCCAGAGGGGTGGCCACTGAGGGGATTTTGCAGGATTTCTATGTAGGCCCCGGGGAAATGGCTACACGACATTGACATGCGGAAGAATGTTGTCTTCTTGGAGGCCTGAGACATCAGGTAAGTCAACCAGTAATTCGTTGTCCCATACGAATTATGGCTGCACCTTAACTGCCTCAGGATGGACTTGCCAGGGATTGGCCCTATTAGAGCCGGCTTCGCAGTGTCCCAGGTGAAGGCAGAGCAATACATAGCTGAGATGGAGGATTTCATCCATTCCTGGGGCACCCTGCACCCGATGACAGACCGATTCAGGGTGATTTTTCGTTATACGGTCCATCCATTGCTATCAGCTGTGGATCTGAGGGAGTGCTTCCCCTACCGGATGAATCAGCCAAGTCCACATGGGGAGACGAGGCTGGTAGGGAGAGTCCTCTGGAGGATGGTGAAGTTGGAGACCAGTCCTCAGATCTCGGTGATATCGCAGAGGCTCTCGAGGTAAAATCCAAAGTTCCATTTTTAGATTATACCCTTAGGTTACTCTGGATTCCATATCAGTGTTTGTATTATGCTGGAGGACCTTGTGCATAGACCTCGTTCTCACCCCTCAACGGGTGCCGACATGGGACCTTCAGGATCCACGCACTTGGCTACAACAACTTCCATGTCTGGAAGGGCTGGGACAGTCGAGGCGGCTCCCCTGGAGTCTCTAGACCTACCAACCATATTCGGGGGGTCGCGTCTTGGGGTTCTGACGACATCATCCCAAGAGCTAGACTAGGGATTTGACCGTTGTGAGTCCCCTCTACTGCATTCACAACTTCCATCCCCTGACCATGTTAACTGACATCTGAGTCCCCTTCGTGGCATGTACAGTACTTCAATTTTCCTGGGATGCTGTGGCGATGTTGGTGGGAGATTCAGGTAGTGCCCTTCCTAGTGGCATGCCGATGGTCGTGGAGGTGAACATCCAACCTGACCGAACTGCATCGCTTCCGATCTCCGGCAGGGGTGCCAGTGGGACTATGCCTGAAATTATCGATGTGTTATCCGATGATGAGGATCAACCAGATGATTCAATCCCCTCACACCCGATCCAATTCCAGACATGGACCCATCCGAGGAGATCTTGTGGGAATTCCTTTCATACGAGCCCGCCAATCACACCGACTGGGACGAGACGACCTCTGACGAAGAGGAAAAAAATGTTATGTCATCGATCATGGAAGGCGGTTGCACGCTTCATTAGTGACACCACCATACCCTATGGTTGGATGAGATGGACAGAATCCACTCACGACTATGTGAGTTGTGTGCTGGGGGAGTGGATTCCCAGCGCCCTCACATGCTCCTCTGAGATCTTCTGGCGGTAAAGATTCAGAAGTATGACTGAGTCCTTGGCGTGGGCTAGTAGTGGGGGAAGGTGATAAACATAAATAGGCCTCAGAAGGCTGAAGACAATGCACATCAGCTGCATGATCCGGCGGAAGATCACCTGACCTCCCTCAAGGCACAATCTGAGCTAATATCTTGATGGAAGGCCCAGCTAACAGAAGCCGAAGAGGGCCTGAGGCGAGATTTTAGGGAGATGATCACCATTCGGGCCAACGTGGAGTGATCCCAGATTGCGACCAACGATTATGCCCTCTCACCTTCGATGAAGAGAAGGATGTGAACATGCGGCAACATCTCCTGGACACCACCAGCCATAGGTTGGAAGAGCTGTAACGTTCCTTCGAGGAAGTCAATCTGTCCATGGGAGGAGTCGACCCTCGGGTACTGTAATGATTACACAACCTTAAACATACTTTTGTTCTTTGATTATTTGAATGTCGTAGCATGCATGAGTTCTATTGTTTACATTGGTCTATTTCACCCTTATGATGTTTGCGGAGTGTCTAGTGACCATTCCCTAAGCCCACATGGGTCAAGTCTGATGTGATAAACTAGGGATGGATACCTCATCACCCCATCAAAATGTAAGAGTGCAAACCAAGATTCAGGCATCCGAGGAGTGGAAAACCAGTCTGGATTTCTGCGAAAAGGGAGAGACCTGGCTAGAGAATGAAGTTCTCAGAACAGCCGAATTACCATTTTTCTAGTGTGCTCTTGTGCATGAACGGTGTAACGCCAGGGGCACTAAAATCGATCCGAACAAATGACCATGGGATGTTTGAATCCTGATACCCAGGATTTAGGACATTGTGGGGGGTGGCGTGACAATAAAGAATAAATATTGACCACATTTGGAACACTGTATTCTTATTATATTATCCTAGAGTGGGGACAACAAATGAGGGTAGATCGTTGACCATGTTCGAAACATAGGACTTGTCACAAATTACATCAGTTAGTTTTCTGGAACAATGGCTTGGGACAGTAGACGGGCCATAGGCCGAGCATCCATACTATTAGGGGGTCCCTCCAGACATGAAAGAGGATGAGGTTATGAATAAGGGGCACGCAAAGCGTGGAATTTGGATTGAGGGTTTGTCTGAGAAAAATCCAACACTCTTGAAATTATGAAACCGTGGTGGAACCACACTAGATGGACGCATCAGTTTGGTCATGGAGCATTCCTTCTTTCAGACGGGGCCTCTTTGGCGATGGGGCCTGTCGCTTCCCAATGTCATCGTGGGGAATCTAGAACTTGTTTGGGGAAAAATTGCAATTACATGGTTCCCCACGAGGGTTCAGACCAGGAGGCCGGAAGTGGAGATGAATTGAAATTTACGATTCCTGGGGCTGGACCCTAGGCGAAATACCGGGGTGTCTCTACGTATCCTATAAGGATGGGAATCATGGCATACGTAGTTATAGAAGCATATTTTAAAGTCATGAAGGACGATGAGAAGCTTAGCTATGCTGGTGTACATCCAACCAAAACTACTACGCCCATGTGAGTCGTGCTTGATGTGGGAAAAAAGTAGTGGTGGGAATTTCCCGTCACAGGAAGGGACATGTTAGGGAGAAGGGGCAAGCTCAATGAATGCTGACCCAATCATGCTAACTTGTCTATATAGCACACTTAGACACACGAAGAGATAAATCTGAGTATGTTCAAATTCCACTTGTACATGAGGAAGTGGAAATTTGTGAATCATGATGCTCATCATCTGGATCACAATGATGGAGGCGTAATGATGGGGGATAACTGTTGATCGTGGAAGAAAAATATCACCCATATCGTGTTAGCCTGGAATGGGGACAGACAAATGAGGGTCGACCGTTGACCATGTTCGAAACACGGAACCTATCGCAAATGTCATCAGAGATCCTTAGGGGCGTTGTCCCAGGACGGTAGGTGAGCCAATGCGGCATGTGACTAGGCTATTAGGGGGTCCCTTTAGATGTGGAAGAGGATGAGGATCCAAATAGTGAGCTCACGAAGATTGGACATGTAACGAGGGGGGTGTCTTCATGATAATCCGACACTTCGGGCTCTTTGTCAAATGCATCTAAATATGATAACAAGACGTATTAGATAGAGCAGGTCGAGCCCCTTTCCATAGGGAGATCTTAGTTTAGGGTCGTAGAACTCAGACCATAGATGGTTGGAAACAAGGGAGGAATGTGGTGGGGTAACTGAAAATACCCGAGGTGAATGGGAACTATGGGTTCCTACCACCACGTGTTTCGCAGAGAGTTTTTAGGTAGAGGGACCGAAAACAAGAGCTGAGCTGGGCCTGAGGAAAAGTGCAAAGGTGTTCCAACATACCCCATGAGGATGGGGATCAATTCGCATGTAGTTCTTGAGGTGGTAGGGTATGGTACCCGTTCCAGGGAAAAAGGGGCGTGCAGGCATGGCCCTCATGCCAAGATAAGCGGTATTTGATAAATCTTATTTTTCCTTTAAGGTGAGTGGGTTTTTTCTGAAGCTACGGGTCTAGGGTAGCAGGCCCTGATGTCGCCACAAGAATCAAGTCGTATACAGGCATTGAAAAATGCTATGGTAAATGAACGATACCCAACATGATGTCCTCTACGATGAGGTCATCACAATGTAGTTTCATTTTCTTTTGTCATGTATCTAGGATGATAATATCATAGTTTAGGGTCGTGTGATAAGACCGAGCATGCATTTTAACTTCGTGTAGTGCAGACGTAGCAGAGATGATGCTAGGCGGGGGAATGTGTACGGTGCAATAAAACATCCCCGACATGAATGAGGACATAAACCCATACCACACCGTATGCAATTTCTAGAGGGGAACCTCAGACCAAGGGGCCTACATAGAGGTAAGAGGGCAAAGGGGGAGGATAGACTAGGTCCTGAATGAGATGGGCCTGAAAATGATATGTTCAGGTGGTCCTACGTATCCCATAAGAAGGGGAATCAAGCCATACATAGTTCTTGATGAGATCTTATTTTATGGAATTAGGGCTTAGACCATGGATGGAGTGAAAACCCTCCATGTAAGTTCAGACCTCAACCTGATCCCTAAGCCCACATCACATAAACCTAGTGTGGGAAACAAGGGAGGAAGATGTCTTTTGCAATACCAGAAACGCATGCCAAAGGGAAATCGGTGCGGAGCCCCGAATGGCGTCCCTATCATGGCTTTGGTCCTTATAACATGTAGATGCACACTGAGGAATAGTAACAAGAGTTTCGAAGATCTACTTGGACATGAGAAGGTGGATAAGGATGTGAATCATGAAACTGACATTTTGGCCTTAATAGAGTTGGTGTGGAAATGGAGGATAATTATTGACCGTGTTCAAAAAAAGTACCCATATCGCATTATCCTGGTGGGAACAACATAAGAGCATCGGCCACTGACCATATTCATACCATGGGATTTGTATCAATTTTTTGTCCACAACCCTCAGGGGAATCAGCCCGTAATGGTAGGAGAGCCCTTAGGCGTGGTATCCATTCTGTTTTTGGGGGTCCCATCAAGTGTAAAAGTTGATGAAATCCCATATGTAGACGAACACAAAGCCTGAAAAGAGGGTGAAAACATGTCCAAGCAGAGTCTGAAATTCCAGGTACTAAACCAGAGTACCCTTAGGCACATTGGTGTACCACTGAAAAGGGTCAATGAGAGTGCTCAGGAGGGAGAGGTACATGGCGTGCTCGTTACTTGCCCGACGTGAATGAGGACATAATCCCATGCCACACCATACACTACCCATAACAGAGAACCTGGGTCGGAGTCCTGAGAAGGCCAAGGGGCCTGAGGTCGGGCCTCGATCAGAAAGGCCTGACCAACTTGAAGTTTAATGTCTTGAAGTGAGGACGAGGAGGATAAGGTGTCTCATCTGGGGATGTGTGCAGCCCAGTGAGTAACCCGACATGAATGAGTACATAATCACATAACACACTACACAATCCCATAAGAGGGAACCTGGGCCAGGGGCCCAAGAAGGCCAAGGGGCCTGATAGTTGACACCTCCCAGAGGGATTTTGTCGCTTGGAGATACAACAGGGTAGATTGATCCACTACACTCGATGTTCATGACATCTTAGGGTGGCCCTAACAATCTAGGATAGCTATTGACCATGTTCGACACACAACGTCCCTATAGTGACCATGAAATGGGAGCAACAAATGAGCATCAACCACTTCCCATATTCGAAACGTGGTACTTTTATTGGCTTGTTGCTCGACATCCTCGAGGGTATTGGCCCGAAGTGGTAATAGAGCCCTTAGTCATTGCGTCCATATCATTCAGGTGCCCTTCCGGATGAGGAGGGTGTTGGAATCCCAGTAAAGGTGTGGGTGAAGCATAGTTATACCCATCTCTAAAATAGGCAAACATCTCCAGAGAGAGAAAGGTACTGCTGGATCGAGATTATCTCAACATGAATTGGGGAATAATTTCACCTGTTCCATACATCTTGACCCGGGGGGGGGGGAAGATTCTGGCATTTGGGCTGGGCCAATGGAAAAAATGTTCGGGCATTCTTACGTATCCCATGAGAATGGGAATCAAGACACACATAGTTCTTGAAGGCCATGTAGTTTAACGTCCTGCGGTGAGGATGTGGGAGGATAGAAGAACATGAGTGGGAACATGGTGCGACCATTATATCCCTTGTACGAGTGGGGCTGAGTAAGCCCATATCATGCAAGGATCCTCCGAGAGAACTATACCTAGGGGGATAGTTGAAGGGAAGAGTTTGGGGTTGGGATCAAAATGAGCTGTATGAGCATTCCTATGTATCCCATAAGGATGGGAATCAAGCCACACATAGTTCTCAAGATGTAGTTTAATGTCATGTAGAACAATGCACAGTTTAGAGTCATGTAGGACTAGACAGTTTAAGGTTGTGCGGGACCAACGTGTAGTTTAGGGTCATGTGGTACTGACTAGTTTAAGGTCGTGCAGGACCAACATGCTCAGGAAAAATATTTCTTGATGAATTTGGCATTGGTGGGAGGAGTTATACTCTCACCATCCATGGTCACCAATGTGTATGATCTATTGGGTTAAACCCTGTGGACCATGTAAGCTCCATCCCATTTGTGCTCCAACTTGGGTGGTTTCCTACTGGGGATCATTGGCCCTTATAGGGCCAATACCTAGTCGCCTTATAGAAAATAACAGAGGAGAACCTTCTTGTTGAAGGCTCTATCCATCTTGTTCTTGTGCCTTTCCGGATTGTGCAAGGCACATAGTCTACTCTCATTAAGTGCTTCCAATTCAGCTAGATGGATTTCGTCTACCTTATCTGGTGTCTTCCAGTCATAGAACGTAGTGTGTAATGAAGGCAACTGGTTCTTGATGGGAAAGACGGCCTCATCTCCGTACACTAGGTAATACGGGGTTACTTGGGTGGAATTGTGATTCGTCATCCTATAGGCCCAGAGGGCGTTGGGGAGCTTGTCCGGCCAACTCTTCTTATTTTGACCGACCATTTTCTTCAAAATGTTAGAGAGGGTTTTGTTTAACGCCTCGATCTACCCATTTTCATGCGGATGGCAGCAGGGGGTATGGTTCTAATGGACATTTTACTTGGCGTACAATTTCATTTGCTTGGATGCTCGGATGTTGGAGCTGTTATCGGTGAGGACAACATGAGGGACTCGAAACTGGTGGATGATATTGGATCTCACAAAGTCAATAATGGAACAGGCCTTGACCACCTTGAGTGGAACTGCATCTGCCCACATTGAAAAGAAATCTGTGGCGGTCAGGATGAACTTGCATAGAAAGATGTCACCGGTGGGTATGGTCCCATGACATTCAGTCCACACACCGCAAATGGCCACAAGTACTTGGTGGAGTGGAGAGGTTATGACGGTCGATGTAGGAAGTTAGCATGAACTTGGAATGCGTGACATCTTTTGGAAAAATCGATACAATCATGGATCATAGAGGGCCAAAAGTACCCCAGTCTCCGGATTTCATGGGATTTCTTCGGCCGAGCCTGGTGAGAACCACATGAACTGGCATGAACCTCTTGCATGAGCTGTGTAATCTTGACTCCTTGGATGCAACGGAGGATAACACCATAGAAATCGTGCTTATAGAGGATCTTCTCAATACTGGGACCACTCTGGAGGGTAAACTGCAGCGCGTGGCATCGAATTCGCTCACGTTCGGCCCGATTAGCCGAGAGGCAACCATTTTGGAGATACTCAACTAAAGGGGATCTCTAGTCAGGAGTCTCTTCAACCACTGCATTTGAAGGGCCTAGCAGTCCTGACGTATAGGATCTGATGGTTAGATGGCTTACTCGTGGGTCGTCGTCATCCTCTGGGGTGACAGGGGCAATGAATCTCTGGTGTGTCACATGTATAATCAAATCATCTTGCTCGGGCTCTACATGTAATGCAACTAATCTAGAAAAAGCATTCACCCGACCATTCTATGACTGAGGGAAATGGTTCAACTCTGGTTGAGATCGGAACTGGGCCACTAGATGGAGGGTGCGCTCTAATAGTGGTGTGATTTATGGCTTTATGGAAACATAGTTTTCATTGACTTTCTTGATGACTAGCTCAGAATCCCCCTTCACATGAAAATAGGGAACATAGATCTCAAGGTCCATCTCGAGGTCAGTGATGAGGGCCTAATACCTTCCCTCATTGTTGGTGCAGCCGTCTGACAGCAGGAATGAGTACGAAAAAACGACATGCATCGGTGTGTTGAAGACAATACCCAGACCTACTATGTTGAGCCTAGGATCCTTGAGCCTCCTACCAGTAGGGCTTCAGGAGGCACCATCAAAATGCATCTTCCAACATGGGACAACTTGATCTAATGAGAGGATTGCCTCGTCAGGAATGTCCATGTCTAGGGAATGGTCCATGGAGGTTGTATGGGCAGCTAGAAAGTTCGTCAATGCCTGCACCTTAATAGCCTTTTGAGGCACTAACCTGATGTCGAACTACTAGAGGATTACTGCCCACCAAGCTAGATGTCCATTCAACAAGGGACGGTTCAGAATATACTTCAATGGGTCTACCTGAGAGACCAGCAGTACCTCATGGTGCTGCAGGTAATGTCGCAACTTCTGTATAGAAAATACGAGAGCAAGGTAGCTCTTCTGGATGGGGGAGTATCTGGTCTCCTTATCGAGGAGCATGCGGCTGAGGTAGTAGAGGATATTCTCTATCCCCTCATTGTTCTTCTGGGAAAGAAGGGCATCGATAGATCGATTCAAGGCAGTGACATAGATAATTAGTGGCTTTCCGGATATGGGTGGCATCAGCACTGGAGGCTGGAGTAGATGCTTCTTGATTTCCACAAAGGAGGCATGACACTCTTCATCCCATTCATAGGAAGATCCTTTCTTCATTAGATGAGAAAAGTGCGTACACCTGCCAGCCATGTTTGAAAAGAATTGGCGTATGTAGGCTATGTGGCCTTGAAAACCTCGAAGCTCTCGAGTATTGCTCAGGGGATGCATCGGGATGATGGCCCTGATCTTCTCTGGGATGATCTCGATGCCTCTATACCTAAACACAGAGCCATGAAACTTCCTGAAGGTGACCCCAAAGGCACACTTCAATGGGTTCATCTTTAAGTAGAGGGAACGGAGGAAGTCAACCACTTTCTCAAGGTCCTTGAGATGGTCCTGGCACTGGCGAGATTTGACTACCAGAATGTCCACATAGCACTCCCCCAACGCCCCAATGATCGGTTTGAATAGGTGATGCATGGCCCGCTAATAGGTTCCACCATCATTCTTCAGGCCGAAGGGCATAACCTGGTAACAGAAAGTACCTGGAGGTGCTCTAAAAGCGGTAGACTCCTCATCCTCGGGGGCCATCCAGATCTGATTATATCTAGAGTAACCATCCATGAACGAGAGGGATTGGAACCTGGTCCTAGAGTAGATCAAAAATTAAGTCACCAGAAGGGGAAAATCATCCTTCAGACATTGGCTGTTGACATCTCGGATGTCAATGTAGACTCTGATCTATCTGTTCTTCTTCCTAACTGGCATGATGTTGGCCAGCCACTTAGGGTACTGGTCCTCCTTGAAAAAATTGGCTCTGATGAGTTTATCAACTTCGGCCTCAACTATAGAACCCTGATAGGGTTGCATATTTCTGGGAGGTTTCCTGAACCTGATATGGTTTGTCGGAAGACCAAGGCGGTGGAAGACTACCATAGGATCTAGTCCTTGCAACTCATCGTAACTCCTGGTGATCATGTCACGGTGCTGTTTAAAGAATTCCACGTACCGCTGCTACTCCTCGAGGGACATAACGACCCTGATCAATTTGGGTCTCAGATCTCCCTTGCTACCAAGTTTTACTTGTACCAGTTCATCGACCATGGAAGTGACGCCTTCTTCAATGGCTGGGGGAGCATCCTCCAAATCCTCTTCTTCTCTTGTGGAGGAGGGATTCCCAGCGAGTGAGACTTCCCCTTTGATAGAGGAACTTGACGGGATGCTGGTACCAGCCAGGACAGTTGTGGACAACACATCAAGAGATTCACGCCCCGCTTAGACCATAGCAATGAAGGAAGTCGATCCAATCCCATCGGGCCTTAAACCCAAGGGGCCACACTCGATGATATCAAATCAATAGTGGCGCATCGGCTTAATCCAGTTAATTACAGCCCGGTGGAATAGAAACGTATGACGTACTTCCCTGGCCATGGGGAGGACATCCCAGTACCGTATGGGGGTAGGAGGTTCTGGGATCACCTGATCCTGGTTTGAGTAGGAGTACAAGGTGATTTTCTACAGTCACTTGGACTTGGGAATATGCCTTCCTCTTGTACTAGAGGCAACAAAGCATTGCCCCATGTCAGGGTTCATGGCCTCCAATCGATGCATTACAAAGACATATGCCTCATCCAGACCTTCTCAGGGGTCACTTGTGACCGGGGCGGGCTCAACCTCACTTACCGGAATTTTCTTATCATTGCACTTGTAATAGTCAACGTTCAAATAACTGGCTTCACAAGAGGAAAAAGGATATGCATCACCTTGGAGTACACCTACTAGACCATTAAGGGAGTATTTGAGGAATTGGTGATACGATTATGGGACCGTCACGTGTAGGTGGAGCCAAGGCATTCCCATCAATGCATTGTACGCGGTGTCCTAGGAGACAACCCTGAACTCGGTGTTGGAAACTAGGCCATCGAACTGAGTCTTCAAATGGATCTTACCGATCGTGGGTTGTTCTGTTCGGTCCTGTCATATCCTGGGATCCTTAAATTTGAGGGAGTCAGGTCATCCTCGAATAACCCCAACTTTCGCACCATCTGCGTTGGGATAAGTTTGGTCCTAGAGCCAGTGTCAACGAGACCACGATGAACCACAATGTTGTTGAATTGGACAGTGATGTATAGTGGGAGGATGTGCCCTTGTATGGGAGAGTCATCATCCTCTCTAGAGAATGAAATGATGGCCTGGGATTTGGAAGTCTCAACTGCTTCAGCGTGAAAGGCTTCTGCAGCTGCTACGTCCATTTCAAACTGAAGGGGGAACATTAAAGCCTCAGCGAGGACCTCGCGCATGTCTGATGACAGGAAGAGGGCTTAAAGGATGGAAAACCTTGCTCGGATGCCGACGTGATGCTTGATAAAATCATACTTCTATGACAAACATGAACTTCTGCTTATAGGAGGCCGCTCTACGAATAGAGGCATGGCGGGCCCTGTCGGATGGACCGACAACGGGCTGGTGCTGGGCACGTTCCACTATTCACTAGTCGAAGCCTAAAGAGTAGCTGCCGGATAAGGTCTAGAAAACTGAGGTTGACCCGTAGCGGGTAGAATCTAGTCGCGGTGTAGCCGAAGTGTCTCTTCCTGTTCCGGTAGCACAAATGGAGGGGGAGGTGGTCCTGACCACACTGGATAAAGAGGCTGCACGTGCTGAGCTCTACGTTGGGCCTGTTGTCTGGTCTCTGTGGCATGCATTTCCTAGATTGAGGTGTTGACTGATGCGACTCGACGACCCATATAGCCATGGCTCCATCGATGCTGACATCAGCTGGGGACGTTGGGGAGGTTCGTCTGGCATTCCCCCTCTTCGGGTGTCATATAGGGGTTTACCAACTCAAATGTATTAACTGAAGCGTACCCTTGACTGTAACTTGACGAATCATCCACCACTTGTTAGATTCTATAAGGGATCCCCATCTCAGGGGGCACGAAGTCTCCAAGAGTGTGGGATGGATATGGGATTGGAAGAGCATGTTTCTTCTTCTTACACCGCCGATGCTTGCTCTTTCTGGAAGAGGCGAGTTGAGATGATGACACTAAAGTGGTGGCCATAGCTTCTGAAGTCTCTAGATGACTCAGGCATGAAAAGATAATACCATTTATGTGAGTGACAAATTTATGATCCATACAGTCGTCGTACTTCTAGGATCTACAGCTTGGAAGCTGCTGCCACTCACCTTCATCATCGCTACCACTTTCTGACCTCATAAAGACAGCCTCCACTTGTGCCGGGGATGGGCCCAACCTGACTATGCTGTTATCGATCTGGTCTTGGATCCAGTCCTTAAACACATATCACTACTAGAAGTTGTGCCCCAGAATCTGATGATAGCTGCAGTAGTTGGGGCGATCGGTGAGATTCACCTCTCCCAGCCTTCTACACTCAGTCAAGCATACAATCCCCTGCTCTGGGGCACTACAGAAGTAACCTGGGGCATGATTCTTGCTGAAAAAGTATGTATAGTGTCTTCTGTCTAGATAGGGAGACCTTAGAGCATGTCCTTGACGAGGAGCTGGAGGGGCTTGCCAAGGAGGTGGACCCTGATTGTCCCACCTAGGCGGTGGTGGCGCATTACATGGAGGTGGATGCCGATTCTGAGGACGATGTGGAGCTGGAGTCTATGCTTGAGGTGGAGGGCCTCTATGAGTCTACGGAGCTGGTTCTACTGGTAGAAATTATAGTGGCTCGAGGGCCTCTATCTGGGACACTGTGGTGGGCGCAGCTCTGGCAGCTCTTATTGCTGGGATTGCGGGGGGAAACGGATATGCCTGCCTGGCCTATTGCAAAGATTCATTGAGGTACTTTTCCTTATACAAGAAGTCTCAGAACCCTCCGGGATTGTACTGTGTGATCAAGGAAGGAACCCATTCGGTCTTAACATTCTCTACGCACATCATCAGTAATTTCTCCTGAGTCAGTGGCTTGTCGAGGGAGTATGTGAGCCCCTTCCACCGGGCGATGAAGTCCACGACTCACTCATCAGGCCTTTGTTTTAACTTTAAGAGGTCTATGATGCTAGTCTTACAAGAGGTAGAGCTGAACTAGTAGAGGAACTTCCTGTGAAGGTCCTCCCAGATGGTCACGTATCCGATGGGGAGCTGGCAGTACAAGATGAATATCGGCCCATCTAGTGTCTGAAAAAAACAGCGGAGCTTGGAAGCCTCCTGCTGCGTTGGGGTCCCTAGAATAGGCCCACACCTTGAGTTAAAGTGGGCCAGATGTGGCGATGGGTCCCATGTCCCATTAAAGGGAGATATGGTGGGATTCTCAAAACCCGCAGGTGCCGACATATCATCAACCCAGGACAAGTATGGCTTTCCATCTGGTGGGATTGTCACCTGCTGTGTTTCCAATGCCTCAAGGCAGGCAATGAGTGCCACCATAAGATCATCCAGGTGGGGGTCCCCATCCTAATGGTGATCCCTAATTACGAGTGTGTTTTCGGGATCTTCAACATGGTAGACGGGTTCAGCGGCTCGTGGAGCGACTGGTGGGACGGCCTGTGGGGCATCTGGCGGAACCCGGGTCAGATTCCTTGGATTATCGCACCGTTCGGGAGGGTTCAGGGTTACACACCACTCCCTCTTGCTGTGAGTTTTGGATTCAGCCCTATTAGTGGGAGCAGTATGATTAGGGTTGCTCGGAGGCATCTCACAGGGGTATTTTGTTCCTCACCCTACTACCCAAACCTTGGATAACCATAGTCAGGTCGTCGCTCTATCGTGCATTCAGCCAGGAGTTCGTTGACCAACCTCTTTTTCTCAGTAATTTGTTGGCACAATGCGGCCTTCATGGGGTCCTCATCCGTCTTCTTCATTGAGGCAGATGGGTCAAAGTTCTTGACAGCTCCGACATTCTCTTTTCCCTTACCGGCATTATGACTGAGTACCAACACCTCGGTGGGAGCATGGAGACCTAGGAGGTTCCTCTACTAACGAGTAATCCTCTCTGATGGGTCCAAAAGTGGTGTAACACCCTCATGTAGTAAGTCTTCGTCAAGAAAATCTAGCTCATCCTCTTTTTCCACAACGGGGTCCATGTGGACCGTGAGCCTTCCCGGGGGCATGTCTTCAATGTCTCATAGCGATTCGGGCTTCCTTCAGATAGGGATGAATAGGAGGGCAGCATACTGCCACCAGCCACATACTTGCAAGTGGATGGTTTCTTCCTTGATAATTTTGCGGAGTACCTTGATACTCTGAATGCACTACTAGTGGAGGGCCTCACGATGACCTAGTGACTCGGGGCGCTGGGCCACAGGGAGTGTGGCCATATCGACTAGGCGACACTGCTCGCTGATGTCTTCAAAATGCACTTGGATTCATGGATATACCACACGTTGATGACAGAGAGTGAAATGTGTCACCCAGAGGGTGTAACGGAGACACTCAACTTCCTCTAGTGTGAGGGACTCGGGTATGCAGAAATCATGTGCTACAACGGGCCAGAAATTCTCGGGGAAGTGGTCCACTACAATAATGCTCCAGAAGCTCCTCAAATCAAATTCAAGGTCTGTCCATTGAATGCCCCATTCACCATATGGGGGTGGTTGAGGATCTGGAAAAGGTTCCGAGACAGACCGCTTGGATGTCAGGTTGGCCGGTGGGGAATACGACGAACATGCTGACTGGACACCGATTCTCGAGTTGTGCTATGAAGAGTGGAGCGACCTGGACACTACGTCACGGTAATAGGGGCTGAAGGCCACCATTCCTGGTTCAGGGGCCAGGGATGGTGGGGGTGGGTTTCACTGCTACTTTCATTCCATTGATCCCAAGAATATCTCTCCATGATCTCCTGTGGAGGTAGAAAGCGATTCCAGCGATGATTATGGTGACCGCATGACCGTAACCTGCGGGGTTGCCAGATTTTAATCCTCTTGGATAAACCAGCAGAGGTAAGAGGGATTCTTGTGGACCTCTCACCCTGGGAGCACCAGGATGATGTGCCTCGTCCCTGGCTCGGCCCTTGACTCGGATGAGCGAGGAAAGGGTTCTTGAGCTGAGTCGTATTCCTCTTCAGATTCTGAGAAGCGGACTGATTTGATCTCCGTTCGGGCCTTCCCATGATTATTCTTGTGGCGTCGACGACCCGCCCTCTTGCCCTTGGGTGGCTCCTCAGGACAGGGCTAGATTCCGACATGTGGTCCTTCATCCACACTAATGCCAGGGTGGAGAGGGTTTCCAATTGAGATAGCTGAGGTTTGAGGATCACCAGGACAAATGTTGAAGGGGAAATGGGGAGGACCTCCATGAATAGCACTAGAGTGTGAAAAACCTCCGCTGGAACTGATAGGAGCATGGGGAGGACCTCCCTGAATGGTGCCGGTGGAGTGTGGTTGGCCTTCACCCCTCTGGCTGTTGGGGCGAGGAGGGCCTTGCCTAGCTACGAAGAGAACATTGGGAGGATCCCCACGTTAGAGAGAGACCAGATGGGTATCTTCTCCACATCGACGATTTTGGGTAGGAGGAAGGACTCCATAACCAGTGTAATGGCCACGAGAGAGGCTTCCATACCTTACATCACTGCCACGGGGCAGACCTTCATTTGGATTGGGGGTAGCATGAGGCAGACCTCCATGAAGAGCTTTGAAGCGGGGATGAACCATGATCTCTGTGGTAGTGGTATGGGGAAGACCTCCATATTGGGTGCCATTGCTGTGGGTTGGTTTGTGGTGACCCTCGTTCATTCCTGTGACCTAGAAAGTCGACCCAGCCTACCCATGAGGCGGTTGGGGCCTTGATCCCAGTTGGGCATATAAGCTCCCCTGCTCAGTGTGTGTAGAGACTATATGATTTGCATCGGCGGTGGCTCGAGCCATAGTAGTCGTTGATGTTGACGCCCCTTGGTGGGCGCCCTCAGCTCATGCCCGACACTGGCATCGGTGTCAGACGATCCGGTGCTGGTGGTGGAGGCGCATAGCCTACCCGTTCCTCTGGAAAGGCCGGGCAGCGGCGTTGACGTGGCCGGGTGGGGGCCCCAACTAGGAGCCCCTGGACCGAGACTCTAACCGGGCTGGGCCAGCCATCGCCCACCTCATCAGCGTAAGGCAGGGAGTCATCAAAGCGCTCCGAGGATAGTCTCCTGAAACGATTGAATGTTGAGGTGGGCAGTAGCGACTCCCTGCGCGGCCCTCGGGGGTGGTGTGGATGGCAGGTCCCGGACACCTCTAGGTCTAGGCGGCCCATATCCCGGGTTGGTATTATTCCCTTATCCTCATAAAGAAGTACTAGGTCGTTAATCACCCTTCTCTAGATGACTTCCTATGTGGAGATGGGGCGTGGGCGCCCCATGGTTGTGGACGCAGACGCCATTGTGGAAGCAGTGGAGCCATGCTGAGCAGCTGTGCTGGCATTGCCCCTGCCCCTGCATAAGCAGGTGGGCGGTGATCGCATTCCCATGGCAGCAACCTAATTCCTGGACACAAGGAGATTAACTCATTAACACTACTAGGAAAAGAAATCAGCAACCAGTGACCCGGCGCCATTCCATCGTCTGTGGCCGATAAGTGGGATCCACGCCGACAACGTCGCAGAACGGGATTCCCAAAGTTCTACTACCCCAACTTATGGTGTGTTTCACGCCATTCCCACTATTTAGTTGGTGGTCCCTAGCACTAGATAGTTGGATCCGGTGACACGTCAATCCATAGAAGCCTCGAGCATTACTAATTTCCATATTGAGGAGAATATCTTCACATCGGGTTCGCCATTTCTGTTTCCGATGCTTTAGCCGGGGCATGTGCATCCATCTTCTTGAATGCGACAAGCACAACTTTTTTTACCCCGCATTCCCGCTTTCCAAAGGAGGGATAATTTTCTCCTTATTCAGGGACATATTATCCTTGATCGAAGCGGGATGATGGGATGTTGTTTCTTCCTTCCGTGGATTCCTCCTTGGAACTTTTCACCTATTCTGGGTCTCCCTCATATATTTAATACATCGTTCATGAAACTATTCCTAGTGCCATATCTTCATGGATGCCAATTAATTACAATGCTTCTGTTTGGACATTCCAAGGGGTCCGGTCAGGGCAGAAACCTTCAGTTAGGGGAGTAGTCATGCTCAGGCATCACTGATGTGTCTGGACGTTGGGGATTGATCTGTCTCTCTTCTATCCCTTAATATTGGTCTTATCTAGGGTAGGGAATCCCGATACATACCACATCGAACGCAGGGAACCATATTCCATAGGAATGTCTCTGAGGTTTTCCTCATCTTCCTATGTTTAACATGGGGTATTTCGGAAGTTTAACGTCCAGCGGAGATGGATCGGACTGTTCAGAACAATGATTATAGTGGATCAGACGAAGTAATCCCCCGTAGGGAACACCGATATTGGGGTCATCACGTGGGTGGATTACAACATGCTATGGAGGGGAATGAGGTGGCATGACCTCACCGGGATGTGGCATCCTAGGTAAGGATCAGGATATTTGATGGTTTTGGGATTGGACCTCATGAGGTTTCCTACGTACTAGGCCTTGACATGGATCAAAGCCCCCATAGTTCGGGTTGGAAAGGGAATACTATTTTAGCCTCATGTGGGATGGGGGTGAACTGTAACACCCCGAGCTTCCACGATACGCTTCTCATTCAATAATGCAATAGCTTGCATTGTACGCAAGTTCGAGTTCTAACACACCGCAACTAATCAAAATAGCCGTTATGAATAGTAATAACCACTTTTTAAAATTATAGAAATTTTATATTTCAAAATGGACTTCATTTTTTTATTCGTAATATCGAAATTAGCCTATGTTGAATTTTTGGTATTTTTCTGAGAACTTCTAATTTTTTATGAATAGTGAAAAATACATAAAAACAACTTTTTTAATCTAAATAATTTATACAGATAAATTATACTATTTAGTGGTTTTAAGGTATAATTAGAAAATATTTTTACCATTTTATCCAATGGTGGTCATTAGAATTAATTTAACATTGAAATTGGACATAAACAATTGCCAAACTTTTGATATAAATTGTTTCTTAAAAACACGCTATTTGTTGTAACAGCGGGAATTAATTATGAAATTAATTAATACAACTTATATGTTTGGAATTTTGTAAAATAGACATCATTTTTGAATTCGGAATATCAATTATAGCTTAGGGTGAAATTTTGGCCTTATTCTGAAAAACTTCAATTTTTGACGAATAGTGAAACCACTAAGTGGTAGTTAAATAACTGATTTTTCGTTTAAATGAAATATTACCACTTCTGTGTTTTGATTTTCAAAAATCCGACATACATGGTTGTCATTAAGAAGTAAAATGTGGTTCAATGAGATTATAATAATTTTTTGGTGAATAGTAACTCATTAAGTTCTTAATCGCGATTAGTGGTAATTAGTGTAGTTTAAGGTATAAATAATACATTAATAATATGAAATGACCTAGACACATGTCCCAACCTCATTGGTTGTGTCATGGCCGACCAAGACAAGCCATGGCCTAACTTGGGGACCCCATGGATCCACTTTTGTTGGGAAATAACATAAATTACTTTTTATTTAATGTTAAAGTGAAAATGACACTAACATAAATTGTTCTACTAAAACAATTTTTAATTGGGGTTATACAAGTCCAAATTTTGATTATAAATAGTCATTGGAAAGCTAAAAAGATTTCCTACATCATAGTATTTGTTTTATAATTTTTAGACATTAAATAAATTAAAGTATTTATGACATAATAATGATGCAGCGATGACATCATTATTTGACGATTTAAATAAAATGAGAAGATAATGCAAAATCCGAGGCTTAAACTTGTCCAAAGCCTATTGGATGAAGATATTTCGAAACCTTATCACCTTAGCCTCGAATTATATAGATGTGGGACCTTTAGAATCCGAAAAGCATTTTGAAATAATGTAACATTTCATTACTTTCCAAAAGTGCCCCTCCTCTCCACTTATAAAAGGCCCCCACCTCTCCCACCTTATTCACACCATCAAGCCATTTGGCTCGGCCAACCTCTGCCCAAATACTCTCCCAACATTCCTTCCTTACTCCTAGAAACCTCACTTTGGGCAGAACTCTTCCCAAGGAAGCCTTTAGCTCAAATCAAAAAGAGTTACCCGATTTTGAGGTAATGTCTTTTCTAATGTTGTTTTGTTTTATTTTTCTTCTCCAACCCCCTAAACTCTTTTTATTCATTTCTTTTGTAACAACACCAGTATCCTCAATATACTAGGATGTTGTTATAAGAAGGATTCGAGCTACACTTACACACACCTACATCTAATGGTTAAAGAACATATGGTTTCTGTGGATGGCGAATTTCTGCCTCACGAAACGATGATTGTTCAACACTCATATAACACCTCCAAAGGTGGCCATTAAGATGTCACTATTTTTATATATGATATATAATATGTTTTTGTTTTACTTATGCTTCTGTATTTCTCATTTATGGCATACTTTATGATTTCCATTATGGGTAAAACGCGATAATTTCATTTTAGGAAGTGCGGACTACCGCCCCCTCAAAGTGATTTGAATCGTTAATGCCATGTGTGGGATGTATAAAGGATGGAGTAAATGGTATTATACACTATATTATACTGGAATTATATTATACATTTATATCATTATGATTTCATTCCATTAAATATGAAATTGAAATGAAAGTAGCGTTCATGCGTACGTACGGCTTACCGTCTCCATGAACGGTGCATTTCATTTCTTACCTCTAAATGTTACGTAATATTATAAATGAATGTATATACTGTATATATATGATATATATGATATCTACATCATTAATATAATTCTGGATATAATGGATATTTCACCACATGAACAACTTATAATTATAAGAAGTTTATTGTTGACTCATGTACCAAAGATCGACAAAACGACCGTTATTAACTTAAATAATTACATAATGTTCATAACATTGTAATAAGTGATATAAAAAGGATAATGAAATTGAAAATGGTTCTTAATAAGGTAGATATTAACTCTAGTTTATTATTCAGGAGGTTAAAGAACGGTTGAGTCAAGTCGGACACAAGGTAAGGGAACTTCTTAACCCAATTTCCATTCTTTGGGTTAATCTCCTACTTTCAAATTATGTCATGATGTTATTATGTCCTATTTTGTATTTTTACTTTCTTTATGTGTACCTATAGTGAATACACATAATATATCTATTTTATTTTAAAAATGATCTTTTTAAGGACTTCGTCTCAATCTCCTTTCATTGAGGCATATTTTGTTTTATACACAAATTTCTTTTATACGGTGTATAAACCCCTTTTACTTTTACGTTTATTCAAAAGGAATCTTTTTTATACGAAGCGTTTTGCTAAACGACAAAAGGGAATGTTTTTCTTTCCGTACTTATGCGGCGACAACGACTTCTCCGCCGCCGTGACCATTATTTGAGTTTCGGCTTCCTCTATAAGCCATCATTTTCTTTTTTAATGAAAAATAAATACAAAGTTTTAACATTCTTTTATTTTGGTATTGAAAATGGTTTTGAAAGCGTTTTTATTATATCAATGTGTTGTATTGATATCTTGTGATTGAAATGTGGAAATGTTATGTTTCCTTTATGCATGTTTTATGTGATACGATTATGTTATGGTTTATGATATGTTTAAACCTATTCATATGAGGAATGTATTGGACTTAATATGTGACGGGTGGAGCCCGCTATAGCTCCTCGATGCATCGGCAGGTCTCATGAGACAACTAGACGTGGAATTGGCCGAGGCCCTTTCCCAATTTGATTTATGGTTTTGGCCGAGGCCTTAATCATTTTAGATGTCTTGGCCGAGGCCTTGACAAAATGTTTCAGAATGTCCGGCATTATACATTCCATCATTATGAAAGTGGTTATTGATATTGCATGTGATTATTCGACCAGTAGAATATCCATGTGAAGAAGTAAATGGCATTATCTCATTTTACTTTTGCCATATTATGTTGAAGTTCATGTTTAAAAGGCTTTTGTTTTAGTTATACATTGCCTTAAATGTTAATGTTTATTTATGAAAGCTTCCGCATTATTGTTATCCTTACTGAGCATCTGAGCTCACCCCTTTCAATGTTTTAATATTTTCCAGGATGTGAAGAAGTGTATTATGACTGACTTGCAAGAATAGTCAGTGAAGATATGAGTGTGGGCTATGAAGACCATGTTATTGTAGTTTGTTTAATTTTGATGTAATGAAAGACTTATGAATGTATCTAGTGTTTCCAAGGCTACTAAACTAATCGGTCTTTCGAGACTTGATCTTTTGTGATCATGCCAATGTTACGAAGTAATGCACCGACTCTGGGTAGCTGGGGTCGGGGCGTTACAGTTGGTATCAGAGGCAGTTTAGTACTAACCTTGGAAGCTAGATTTAGATAAACTCTGATTAGAGCACATAGCCCAAAGATAGACTTTGAGGATTAGTATAGAAGAACTTCCTAGAATTTTAGTATTGTAGAGATGTTGTGAGTTTTCCGAGCAATACATCCCTGTCTGGATACGAGCAGGTAGAGGCGGCTCTGGCACAGATGTACCTAGGGGTAAAACCCGAAAACACCGCTTTGAGCTAGACTCGAACGGGAACTGGTGCACGACAACGGGCCTTGCTGCACTCTTGGTTACGACACTCCCGGGGGATATGCTTAGGATAATTCTCATTTTCTTTACAAACCATTATGTAAGGTTTATGAGTACATACTTCCTCAAAGGAAACATTTCTTTTTATGATTATGGATTATATCCATAAATAGTTCAATTTATGTTAAGTATTATACAAGTATGGAATTATGTATTTTGATTCATAAACTAATCTGGATTATGCCATTGTTTAGAAATGGCGCCTAGTAGAAGGAATGGAAACTGTATCAATGCACGAACTCCGTGTAGGGATTGCCCTCCTGCTCAAGATAATTATTGTGGACCTGGAGATACAACTGGTGCTGATCAACTTATTACCATACTGGGACAACTCACGCAGGTTATGAATAACAACCTTACTCGTATGGAGCACCCTGATTCGCAACGTGGAGGATCAATGCTAGACCGTTTCATGAGGCAACAACCGCCAACCTTCAATGGGAGTACAAATCCTACAGTAGCTGAGCAATGGATAAATTCCTTAGAGAAAATATTCCATGCCTTGGGGAGTAGTGAAAGGGAGAAGGTTGTCATGGCAGTTTACCGCCTCACTGGAGATGCCGATCAGTGGTGGTCACTGATTCAAAACACAAAGGAAGATGATGACGTATCGAATATGGAATGGAGGGAGTTCAAAGAGCTTTTCTTAGAAAAATACTTTCCTCGTGACCATCGAGCAGATATGGAAAGGCAATTTCTGAGTCTGAGGCAGAAGGAGGATGAGAATGTCGCAAAGTATGAGGCTAACTTTACAAGGTTAGCGAGGCATGCTGCCGATTATATACGTAACCCAAGGAGTAAGATTGATCGTTTCTTTGATGGGTTAAAACCATTTCTCCGACGAGCTTTAGTATCACAATCCTTCTCATCATACGAAGATATAGTCTCATGTGCTATCAAGACAGAAAAGGAATTCTCTAAGTCTTATGACAACAAAGTAAAGCAAGAGAAGAAGAGAACGGTGGAACAAGAGACAGATAAAGGGAAAAAGGGAAAGAAGGATTTTCCATTATGTGATAATTGTGGGAAGAATCACCCTGGTACTTGCCTAAAAGGAATGGGAGTCTGTTATAAATGTGGAGAAAAAGGTCACCAGGCACGTGATTGCAAGGGAAAGAAAGATGCTGTCAAAGTTGAATGCTACAATTGTAGAGAAATGGGTCATTACGCAAATGAATGTCCTAAGCGTCAAGGAATCTTACCTCAGAAAAGGCCAAGGGATCAAGGACAATCTTATGCTATTACTACAGTTGAAGCAGAATAACTAATGTATTGGTGCTTTTGGACTCATGGATTATATTCTGGTTATTAGAATAATGTGATCTATATAAGGATTGTACTGCAGTACTTGTTGGTTTCAGTAAGGTTTTAATATGATGAAGGTAATTATATTTTTAGTATGTGACAATAAGAGAAAATTTACTTTGTTTGGGGAATCTGATAATTGATTTTGGAATTAAGAGACCTTTTAGAGAAAGTCTGGATAGAGGTAATTTGGATAACTATAAAGGTTGGAGTGGATTAAGTTGATCTTTGGATAGTATTGTTTAAGGTTAAAACATTTATGAAGATTATTTTTGGAATAGTATAGTACTATATTTTTAGGAAAAGGACAACCTGCGGGGTGGGGAATAACCCGTCGCGTCGGACAAAGCTGCAGGAATCGAACCCACAACCATAGTGAGACAAGCCTTTATTTCCTACCACTAGCCTACAGGAAGTCCCTGGTTATTACAAAATCGTTTTACTAATCTAAATGGTATGTGTTAACATTTGGAACCTTATACAATTAGGATAAATAGAATATTTTTGAGTTCCGTTACCATTTGGAGTAAAAGTTGGGTTTGTGGTAAAAATTTATTAACGAATGAAAGTATACATAACAAGTATGTATATTCCCCTACGTTCTTAGTAAATCTCATAAATAAATTCCTCAACATAATAAAAGGTAACTTAAAACAAAAATGTTGTCGGTTAACTTTTCCAACTGGGGATTCAATGACCGTTTAACCAATCACAAGTTTGTGATTTTCTTATGGTTAAACTTTCTCCTAATCCTGTTTTCTATAACTCTCCATCAGACCTTGATGGTTTGTTTCTCCTCCATATCCATATTTTCATAGAATCCTAGAATGGGCTATATCGGGTGACCTTTGTACTTATCCTGCTTTCTTTTAATGTTATATATTTATTAACCTTATTTCCGATGTGGGTTTTCCACAAAGGTATTTTCTATTTTCAGCCTTTTATTATCAAAGAAAAATTTCAAATTGCGAGGACGCAATTTATTGAAGGAGGGGAGAATGTAACACCCCGAGCTTCCACGATACGCTTCTCATTCAATAATGCAATAGCTTGCATTGTACGCAAGTTCGAGTTCTAACACACCGCAACTAATCAAAATAGCCGTTATGAATAGTAATAACCACTTTTTAAAATTATAGAAATTTTATATTTCAAAATGGACTTCATTTTTGTATTCGTAATATCGAAATTAGCCTATGTTGAATTTTTGGTATTTTTCTGAGAACTTCTAATTTTTTATGAATAGTGAAAAATACATAAAAACAACTTTTTTAATCAAAATAATTTATACAGATAAATTATACTATTTAGTGGTTTTAAGGTATAATTAGAAAATATTTTTACCATTTTATCCAATGGTGGTCATTAGAATTAATTTAACATTGAAATTGGACATAAACAATTGCCAAACTTTTGATATAAATTGTTTCTTAAAAACACGCTATTTGTTGTAACAGCGGGAATTAATTATGAAATTAATTAATACAACTTATATGTTTGGAATTTTGTAAAATAGACATCATTTTTGAATTCGGAATATCAATTATAGCTTAGGGTGAAATTTTGGCCTTATTCTGAAAAACTTCAATTTTTGACGAATAGTGAAACCACTAAGTGGTAGTTAAATAACTGATTTTTCGTTTAAATGAAATATTACCACTTCTGTGTTTTGATTTTCAAAAATCCGACATACATGGTTGTCATTAAGAAGTAAAATGTGGTTCAATGAGATTATAATAATTTTTTGGTGAATAGTAACTCATTAAGTTCTTAATCGCGATTAGTGGTAATTAGTGTAGTTTAAGGTATAAATAATACATTAATAATATGAAATGACCTAGACACATGTCCCAACCTCATTGGTTGTGTCATGGCCGACCAAGACAAGCCATGGCCTAACTTGGGGACCCCATGGATCCACTTTTGTTGGGAAATAACATAAATTACTTTTTATTTAATGTTAAAGTGAAAATGACACTAACATAAATTGTTCTACTAAAACAATTTTTAATTGGGGTTATACAAGTCCAAATTTTGATTATAAATAGTCATTGGAAAGCTAAAAAGATTTCCTACATCATAGTATTTGTTTTATAATTTTTAGACATTAAATAAATTAAAGTATTTATGACATAATAATGATGCAGCGATGACATCATTATTTGACGATTTAAATAAAATGAGAAGATAATGCAAAATCCGAGGCTTAAACTTGTCCAAAGCCTATTGGATGAAGATATTTCGAAACCTTATCACCTTATCCTCGAATTATATAGATGTGGGACCTTTAGAATCCGAAAATCATTTTGAAATAATGTAACATTTCATTACTTTCCAAAAGTGCCCCTCCTCTCCACTTATAAAAGGCCCCCACCTCTCCCACCTTATTCACACCATCAAGCCATTTGGCTCGGCCAACCTCTGCCCAAATACTCTCCCAACATTCCTTCCTTACTCCTAGAAACCTCACTTTGGGCAGAACTCTTCCCAAGGAAGCCTTTAGCTCAAATCAAAAAGAGTTACCCGATTTTGAGGTAATGTCTTTTCTAATGTTGTTTTGTTTTATTTTTCTTCTCCAACCCCCTAAACTCTTTTTATTCATTTCTTTTGTAACAACACCAGTATCCTCAATATACTAGGATGTTGTTATAAGAAGGATTCGAGCTACACTTACACACACCTACATCAAATGGTTAAAGAACATATGGTTTCTGTGGATGGCGAATTTCTGCCTCACGAAACGATGATTGTTCAACACTCATATAACACCTCCAAAGGTGGCCATTAAGATGTCACTATTTTTATATATGATATATAATATGTTTTTGTTTTACTTATGCTTCTGTATTTCTCATTTATGGCATACTTTATGATTTCCATTATGGGTAAAACGCGATAATTTCATTTTAGGAAGTGCGGACTACCGCCCCCTCAAAGTGATTTGAATCGTTAATGCCATGTGTGGGATGTATAAAGGATGGAGTAAATGGTATTATACACTATATTATACTGGAATTATATTATACATTTATATCATTATGATTTCATTCCATTAAATATGAAATTGAAATGAAAGTAGCGTTCATGCGTACGTACGGCTTACCGTCTCCATGAACGGTGCATTTCATTTCTTACCTCTAAATGTTACGTAATATTATAAATGAATGTATATACTGTATATATATGATATATATGATATCTAAATCATTAATATAATTCTGGATATAATGGATATTTCACCACATGAACAACTTATAATTATAAGAAGTTTATTGTTGACTCATGTACCAAAGATCGACAAAACGACCGTTATTAACTTAAATAATTACATAATGTTCATAACATTGTAATAAGTGATATAAAAAGGATAATGAAATTGAAAATGGTTCTTAATAAGGTAGATATTAACTCTAGTTTATTATTCAGGAGGTTAAAGAACGGTTGAGTCAAGTCGGACACAAGGTAAGGGAACTTCTTAACCCAATTTCCATTCTTTGGGTTAATCTCCTACTTTCAAATTATGTCATGATGTTATTATGTCCTATTTTGTATTTTTACTTTCTTTATGTGTACCTATAGTGAATACACATAATATATCTATTTTATTTTAAAAATGATCTTTTTAAGGACTTCGTCTCAATCTCCTTTCATTGAGGCATATTTTGTTTTATACACAAATTTCTTTTATACGGTGTATAAACCCCTTTGACTTTTACGTTTATTCAAAAGGAATATTTTTTATACGAAGCGTTTTGCTAAACGACAAAAGGGAATGTTTTTCTTTCCGTACTTATGCGGCGACAACGACTTCTCCGCCGCCGTGACCATTATTTGAGTTTCGGCTTCCTCTATAAGCCATCATTTTCTTTTTTAATGAAAAATAAATACAAAGTTTTAACATTCTTTTATTTTGGTATTGAAAATGGTTTTGAAAGCGTTTTTATTATATCAATGTGTTGTATTGATATCTTGTGATTGAAATGTGGAAATGTTATGTTTCCTTTATGCATGTTTTATGTGATACGATTATGTTATGGTTTATGATATGTTTAAACCTATTCATATGAGGAATGTATTGGACTTAATATGTGACGGGTGGAGCCCGCTATAGCTCCTCGATGCATCGGCAGGTCTCATGAGACAACTAGACGTGGAATTGGCCGAGGCCCTTTCCCAATTTGATTTATGGTTTTGGCCGAGGCCTTAATCATTTTAGATGTCTTGGCCGAGGCCTTGACAAAATGTTTCAGAATGTCCGGCATTATACATTCCATCATTATGAAAGTGGTTATTGATATTGCATGTGATTATTCGACCAGTAGAATATCCATGTGAAGAAGTAAATGGCATTATCTCATTTTACTTTTGCCATATTATGTTGAAGTTCATGTTTAAAAGGCTTTTGTTTTAGTTATACATTGCCTTAAATGTTAATGTTTATTTATGAAAGCTTTCGCATTATTGTTATCCTTACTGAGCATCTGAGCTCACCCCTTTCAATGTTTTAATATTTTCCAGGATGTGAAGAAGTGTATTATGACTGACTTGCAAGAATAGTCAGTGAAGATATGAGTGTGGGCTATGAAGACCATGTTATTGTAGTTTGTTTAATTTTGATGTAATGAAAGACTTATGAATGTATCTAGTGTTTCCAAGGCTACTAAACTAATCGGTCTTTCGAGACTTGATCTTTTGTGATCATGCCAATGTTACGAAGTAATGCACCGACTCTGGGTAGCTGGGGTCGGGGCGTTACATGAACCGACATGAAGGGGGGATGCAATGACCAGGTGGTGGTGGGATTTAACCTCAGATAGGCTTCCAGCGTACACTACCTTAGCAAGGATCAAAGACCACATAGTTCAGGATGGTTCTAGTGAACCGACATGAATAAGGACCTTTGTCTAGGTGGATGATGAGGATTGGCGTACCGACATAGAGATGGTCGGTGCCAATGGTTGTTGGGTTTTAACCTCATGGAGGCTTCATATGTACCATGCATTGGAAAGGATCAAAGACCACATAGTTCATAATGGATGCCAGTGAACCGATGTGAGTAAGGACCTTGGTCTAGGTGGATGGTGGGCTTGAACCTCAGGGAGGATTCCTACATACCATACCTTATCATGGATCAAAGTCCCCGTAGTTTAGGTGTACAGTTTATCGTCATGCGGGACGATGGCGAACCGATGTGAATGAGGTCGGAATGACCGGGTGGTGGGATTGAACCTCGTGAGGCTTCCTACGTACCTTGCCTTAGCAAGGATCAAAGACCACATAGTTCAGGAAAGGGCATGTCAAAGAACTGACCTGAATTATGACCTTGATCAAAGTGTATGGTGGTATTGAACCTCGTGAGGCTTCCAACGTACCATTCCTTGACATGGATAAAGACCACGTAGTTCAGATTGTGTGGGCCTTAAACTCTAGGCTACCCAAGGTGGTGGGTGAAGTGACGTGAATGGGGTCGGAACAATCTGGTGGTGGGCTTGAACCTCGTGGTGGCTTCCTACGTACCATGCCTTGACATGGATCAAAGTCCACATAGTTTGAATGTACAATTTAACGTCATGCAGGATGAGGGTGTTGTCATGGTCGATGCATACACTAATCCCATGTGAGTCGTGCTCGGTGTGAGAAACTGGAGGCAGCAGAGACCTAACGATCATGTCAAGAAAGGTGCGTCTGTGGGATATGGAGTGGGGCTTATGCGTGCAGCGGCCCATGGTGTCGGGACTTACTCCTGGATAGAGGTTCGAGGAGAGACAAAGCGTAGTAGGAGGAGGACTTGGGACCGAAGAAAGGAGGAACCCTATTCCCTATCACACCCTCTATTAGAATTGGCACTGATGATGTGAGGATGAGAAGGGGTGTTGCCTCCTGCAAGAAAATCTAGGGGCTTACACCAAGTTGGATGGCCTTCCCCGCGGAAAAATGCCACTCCAAGAAGGATTATATCATCCCCTATGGAGACCACGGGCATGGATAATGGCCAAGGTGGGGGGCCCTGTGTGTGGGGAACGGAGCGAGGTCATAGTTTAACGTCATGTGTTGAAAACGAAGGCCCTTGGAAGTATAACGTCATTCCACTCGATCGATGTGGGTTCGTTCTGCACCCCAAGGACTTACATAACTGTTACCCTCTGCTCCTTGTGGGAGGGAAGGCATTGGCAAGGCCATGGTGAAGGGGGTCGCAGAGTAAACCATCGAGGGGTCCACGTTAGCATGGCTATGAAAAGAAGAAATAGCCATTATTGTGCCTATGCATAGAAGCATCAGGAGAAGCAACTCAATGGGTGGTATCATTCAGGGGGATTTGAAGTCACATCCTGCAAACCAGGGGGGTCGCACGAGAAAAGAATTTTCTAAGCACAGGGGTCCATAAGTAGGGGCCTTGTGGATCTCGGTTGCTCTACGTGGTGGGGGGCACTTGTAAAGGGGTGTGATTCACGAAGTGGGGTTCCTTAGCCTTTGCATGGGGCAGAGGTGAAAATGGTAGGTGCTTTGCATAGTGGAAAGTAATTCATGGAGCACAGCCTCGCGGAGAAAAGGTTCCTCGGGAAGCAGGATGTCGGGAAGCAATGTGCTTAGCGAACTATAGTGATCCTACCTTAGAAAATTGATAAATTGTACATGAATGGTGTTTTGAAAATCATAAATGCTCCGCAACAAATCGGGTCCCCTTGGGGATCCCCTTCCTTCATGAAATCCCTTAGGATTCAGGAAAGGCATCCCTCTCAGAAGAGGGGATCAAAACAAGACAATCGGGAGGCACTTCGTGAAGTAGAAGTACCTCAAAGAGCTCATGGGTCACCGAGCAGAAGAGTGCTTAGCGATTCAGGATATGAGAAGCCAAAAGGTCATATTGTCTATCTAGAGATCTCCAAGGGAGCTCGGTATTTTTAGGAAAGAGTCACCATGGTACGGAGCTTACGCGACGGGAAGAGGGGCTCGGTGGATTAACGGCACGCTCGCAAATGTCTAATGGGTTTGCGGAGCTTACCGCCTCCTTCTCTTCACGGCAGGTTCGCGAACATCAAATGCGTTCATGGATCCTCCCACCTTCTTTGATTTACATCGGGATCACGAATGCCAAATTCATTTGTAGAGCCTCAAGCCTTCTTTGCATCACGACGGCCATTGTGCTGGGGGACTCCACGAAGGAGCTTCGCGAGGCAGTCATTGGGGCCATCTTGGAGCAGCTTCTTTGTGCCAAATTTTGGCTCCAACGGGGACCTTTTGCGACGGAGTCCCATCGCAAATAGATTATATATATTATTTGAAAATTATCAGTGATGGGTTACATTACTGTCAAAAAAAATTATTTGCGACGGGCCAGTTGTAAAAGGTGTAGGTATATATATAATATATAAACATAGAATTATTTTCAACGGGATGATGGGCCCGTTGCAACTACTTGTTGAGGCAGGCATGTCACAACAAGTAATTTTATATATATTGTATATAATTGGAGATCTATTTGTGATGGGAAGCAGTCCTGTCACCAGTAATATTTTTTTGGATGGGAACGTCTCATAAAATACTAGTTGTTACGCCATTTTCTACAACAGGCTATTTTCCATAGGACCCCATCAAAAAAGGGTTTTTGTGATGGTATCCCTTCACAAATATCCTATTGAAAAAATAAAAAATTCCAGTAGTTCACATTCTTCTTATAAATCCCATGCATGGGAAATGCACTTAGTTGTTTCTAAATAAACATACTAAGCACATGAATGTTTCCTTTATTCTTATTTATCTCCAAACATCATCCATATTTTTTTTATGGGATAACAAATCCATGATCTTAAATATTCCTCATTTGATTCAATAATAGATGAAACATGGAACATTTATTCATTTCTCATGTATTGAAGCATAATACATAGTCTTCAATGTTTTAATGAGTGATGTGTTCTCTTGGAACACATGTCTTGGACTTTGAGAATCACCTCAAGAAATCATCTTATTTCTAAACATTATTTGTTGAGATTCAATTGATGGATCTCCAAATCATCATCCACTTAGTGACTATGGATTTATCTTTACATATATCCCCATGAAATTGTGTATTGCATGGATTTCTTCAAGTGTTGAAACCAGGTATCACCATGATACAATTCTTGGAACTTTGGATCAGTTCAACAATCATCTGATTTTGTTCACCAACATCATCCCATTAGAATCTAATGGATGGATCTTCTTAAATTATTCATTAAATAAAGTACTTCATGGCCTTCATCAAATGGTGTAATAAAGTTTCATTCAGTGACACATGTCTTGGATCATAGGACCAATTCAACAATCATCAGAATTGTTTGGAGAATGATCAGGCATTACCTCCTATCATCATCACCACCACTTTTCCATAAAAATATTGAAAATTGGAACCTTACTGACATCTTATTGAAATAAATTAAACACCATGAATAAAAAATTCATTTTTCATGATTTTGTAAAAGTGTTGGATAATTGATGATTTAGATCCCTTTTGACTCATGTGGGATGAATTGAAGTTGATTAGACCGGATTAGGGCCACCTGTGGGGGGTTCCAATATTCCCAAGCATGGAAAATTGTAGTGTTAATCCCAAAGTTCATTTGTGTTGAAATAGAACCCATGATAAAATTATTAGGAGACACGAATGATAGCTGTGTCTAGTTTATTTCAATGGCATAATGTATTTTTTGAAAAAAAATGCGAAAAAGGGTTAAGAGGAGTAATATAAATATGTCAAATAGCTTATGAATTTGTAATGGGAATTCGTACCTAGATTTTGGCATATGAATTGACGAATTTTTAAAATTCATTAATTTGTGGGAATTTAAAAATATGTTAAGTTGGATAATGTTTGAGAATTGCTAGTTATGTTAATTAAGCTAAGAAAAAAATAAAAAATTGTAAAATGGGCTAGGATATGTATGTGGTAATTGTGATAATAGGTTTAGGCTTGATGATGATTGATAAGTTGAATGAAATGTGAATTTTAAATGTTATTTTAATTGTGATTGAATGGTTTTTGATATTGTATATATGGTAAATGGATAAATAGGCATGTGTACATGGCATGGTGGTGTGGGATAAAGGATTAAGGCTCCTCCCATGGGTTGGGTTAGACTGTGTCTATAAAAAACACCCCTAGAATGCATGGGTTTTGGTGTCATAATGAGGATCTATGAACTTTACTATTTCAATGTATGAAACTACCCAGACTGACTCTCCAAGGGAAGTGTCATAAAAAACATAAAAACTATTTTTCCCTAGTGAGAAAAGAAACTTTACTTATACCCTTATACATGATAATTTTTTATCTTAGTTCGTGGTGTAAATGATGTAAATACCTATCCCATGGGACATGTGATGAAAATTAATTTAGTTATGATAATAGTATAAGTGAAAAAAATGGAAATAATGATTGAATAGTTAGAGTGAATATTGTTTAGTAATGGAACCCAAGATGAACACTGGTTTACCTTGAAATATATTTAATACATGCATGAACTATCGGTTTAGACTTTTTATATTAAAGACATCATTGGTGGTGAATTTCTGAGTTTTACACACACCCTTCTCAAGCTTCCATCTGGTATCTGAGCTGGTTTCATGGTTTTAGGTTAGAACAAGGGAAAGGTCATTATGTTAGGGAGTGGAGTTGGGCTTCAGATGTGCATGGATGAGGATCTAGACTTGGAGTCATGATCTATTTTAGGGATTAATATTTTTTATTTTATTATAGTTTGGAACTATTAGCATGACGTGACATATTTATTATTTGGTTGTGGTTGGACCTTATTTGGGAATTGGTTGGTAATGCATGTTTTTGGATTATTGTTTTTTGTTCCATTATTTTATATGTTTTATGATATGTATTACTCTAGTATATATGTTATAGTCTCCCGACATGATCCATTAGACCCTTGATTTATGTTGAAAACCTATAGTGTTCAGGGTGGTGCACTTGAGGCCATGTGGCGAGCCGACTGAGAGCACCGATTTAGTGGCTTCCATGTCGGGGGCATTAAAATGTGGTATCAAAGCATTTTTTCTGTGATCCTATTATTTGGGATTGTATAATTTATATTAATAAGTCTTATGAATTTTAAATGATCTTGTTCACATGAGTATCTAACCGATTTACATGGGAAAACCCAAGTACCCAATGTGGGAATTATTGTTCCTGATATGTGTTGTTACAGTTGAATGATATTTCAGTATTGGGGGATGTACTAGTTGTGTAATTTGACCTTTATATTATATTATTATCTTGGCTAGAATGGCATGAGGTTGTACATTAATGCATCATTATAGGGACATAGGGGTATAAGTGGCATGCATCATGATAAGCACATATAAGATGTGTGTTTGGGACATGAAAGGTAGAATGAATTTTACTTTTTTGAAAATTTGAAGAAAATAGTGTCTAATTAAGATGATTCAAATGTGTAAATAAAAATAATTCTAAATTATGGTCAAAGAATATTTTTTAATGAAATGTTATAAATGGGATAACTTTTTTTATGGTAACTCGTGAAAAGGTGTGATGATATCCTTAGGAATAAAATATGTATGATGGTTTGGTGGTGCTTAGTGAAGAGATTTCCTTATGTAATTGTGGATGATTGGTATTATGTTATCTTAGGTGTGTGTGTGTGTGTGAAATTTTAGGAAAAATCCACCAAGACATCATGTGTCGATTGGGTGACAAGAGGACATTGCTAAGAATGCTTATCTATAAGTGGAGAAAGAAACCCCAATGAACCAAGGTAAAATGGGAGGGGATCAATTTTCTATGAACATCATTCATTTATTAAAAATGTTGGAATGAGAACCAATATATGTTTTTCTAAGTATTTTGGATCTAACTATGGAATTCAAAATACAACACCCTCTGGGTTTTGTTGGAGAGGGTAGACCTTATGTAGTAGATTAATAGATAGAGCCTATATAGATGATTATTGATCAATAAGAGACTCCTTTGGAGAAGAGAGTCATGTGGGAAACTTATATGTTCCAAGGTCAGGCAAAACACTGGTGGGATGTTTTTTTTCAGACCCAACATGTTGATGGTATAATGTGGAAGGATTTCGAGGAAGAGTTTCTGGTACATTTCTATCTGGAGACCTTGAGATAGAAAAAGGCTATAGAATGTATGAGATTTCCCCAGTGGTATATGTCAGTGAGAGAGTATTTTGTACACTTAAATGACTTAAAATTATTTATTCTGACATTGGTATGTGATGAAGTAGGGCACAAAAAGATTTTCCTGGGATTTAATTAGACATTATGTCACGTCCTAGGGAAATATATTCCATTTAAATAGAGTTACTAAGGTAGTAGATCATGCCCTTGTTTTAGAATGAAACCTAAAGGAGGTATCTAGTGGTAGAAAATCAGTTACTGTTGGGTGATTGAGTGGTGAATCTCTGTATGGAAGGAAGAATCATTTCAAGAGATTACACCAGGTTGGTAGGGGAAAAGAGTGGTCAAAAGAGAGAACCAACCACTTAGATTGTTAATCATATTTTCTAATATTATTGTGGTAGGTCAGGATACCTACGATGTTCGTGTCCTTGAACAACATTTGAGTTCCACTAGTATGGAAGAATGAGGCATGTGTAGAGGTTTTTCAGGATCCCTTGATGAGGGGATAATGATGGAGGGTCAATTCTAGTGTAGAGTACATGTAGGGGGTCAGTTACCACATAACAAGAACGTAGTTGGAGCTCTACAAGTCATACTAGTAGAGGTTGGGGACATGGTACTCTAGGGTGAGAGGATCCATATTAGAAGGGATGTGAAACACCTGGAACATAGACCAAGGACCAAGATAGAGGGGAGGGTAAACATGATATAGTTCAATATACAACATGAGGTGGCAAGGCCAGACCATCAACTATTCTAGGTACAATCTTTATAACTTCCACAATTTTTCCTTCATTATTTTATACCGGTTCCTCACATTCTATATTATTTCCTATTTTTGTGTTTTTGTTGGTCCTAGAGGTGTAAGATTTGTTTTTTCATGTTGATTGATACCCCATTAGGGGCATGAGAATAAAATATTAAGAAATTTAAGGGGTGTACTATTGATATTTGTGTGTACCATTTTCTATGGAACTTTTATATGCTAGATATTTTTGGTATTTGTCTGATATTTTTGATGGATTGGATAGTGTTGTACCAATACCAAATTGACTATTACCATTATAGGGTATCATTCACATCTCTTAAGAGAGACATGTATGTCCTTCATGGTGAATGGGATGTTCGGGCATGTTGTGTTGGGCTAGTTTTTCAATATTTGGGTGAACTAACATTCAAATTGGATTGTATCATACATAATGATTGGGAAAAGGGTAGTATGTTTTCCCCCATGTTGGGATCATTTTCAAGACATGTTTCTTGAGGACTACTTTGGGATTCCACCTAAGATGATGTAGAATTAATTATAGAGTTTCTTCTTGGAGCACAACTATTTTCCATTTTTTTATATAGAATGGAACTAGTAGAATGCCAGTAACTCAATAATCAGCTAAAGAAATTGGAAAATAAAAGGTATATTCATCCTAGTATGTTTCCTTGGGGATATACTATTATTTATTCCAATAAATATGATGGATAATTGTGACTATGTAACAATTTTTTGAAGATGAATCAGATGAAAGTTAAGAACTGATGCCCTCTTTCTCGAATAGATATTCTCTTTGACTAGTTGTGTGGTTACATAATTTTCCCCATGATTAAATTTTTATAAGGTTATCATCAAATAAGGGGGAGATATTCTAATATACGTAAAACTACCTTTAAGAGGAGGTATGGGTTGTGTGTGTTTTTTGTGATTCCATTGGGGGTAACCAATGCGCCGATAGTGGTTATGGATCTAATTAACTGGATCTTTCTCCCATACCTAGACAAGATCATAGTTATATTTGTTGATGACAACTTGGTGTACTCAAAGACTCATGAATATCATGATGAACATCTTGCCATCATCTTGAGTACACTAGGATAGAAAATTATATATTCTAAGCTATGAAAATTTAATTGATGGATTGTTATGGTTCATTTTATATGACACATAATCTCTGAGGAAGGGTTGTCAGTCGACCTGGAAAAAGTATAAGAAGATGTATCTTGGGACTTTCCCAAGAATGTGTCTTAATTTTTATGATTTATGGGAATGGATAGCAATTACCAATGGTTATTTAAAATCTTTTCAAACTTAGTAGCACCACTGTTGGTCCGGACCAATAAGGGAATCCAGAATTAATGGTCTGAAGTATGTTATAATGATTTTCAAGAGTTTAATAAGTGATTAAAATATGCAAAAAATTGATCTTACCTAAGCCTGGTATGAAGTAAACCTTATTTTTTTATACGTATGGTGTTGCTATTGGGGCAGTGTTTAGGCAATATGATCATGAGGTTTCATATGGTTCATGGTAGTTGAGACCTCATGAACGAAATTACCCTATGAATGATATTTAATTGGCCACAATAGTTTATGTTTTAAAGTTTTGGTGACATTACTAGTTGTGAGAAGAATTTATAGTGTACACCAATCACAAAATCATGCAGTGAATCTTCTCTCAATGTGATTTTAACCATCATTAGTGAATATGGTTTTAGTACATAATGTCCTTTGACTTTGATATGGTCTACACACTAGGAAAGGGAAACCTTTTTGTGGATGATTTGACATAGAAGGCTCAAAATCAGTATGTTTGGGAATACAGTTAAGAGTTGGGGATGATGGTATTATTCTATACGATGCATAAAAATGTGTGAGATGGATATGGGAATATAAACCTTGCATTCTTCGTAGTTGAGTCTGCTTTTCTGAGCTGAATCATAGATACATGGCATCGAGATTTAGAAATTTTGACATTAAGAGAGTGTCTTAAATGTGGGTAGTCACCTTCAGGATAACCCATTGGAGATGATGAGTTCATTTATATTCTTGGTCATGTTGTTATTCTATAATTTATACAAGAATATTTGATTCAAAAGATTCATATATTGAAGTGGTATGTACATCTTGGTTTTACCAAAATATATCATGATATTCAAAGGTAATATTGGTAGCCAGGGATGAGAAAGGAGGATGTAGGTTTCGTAGAACGATGCCTTACTTTTTGGTAGGTGAAGGATGAGAATCAGTAGCTGGGTTGTTTATTATAGACATTTCCCATTCCAAAATGAAAATGGGATGATATAATGAGGTATTTTGTGGTGGTTATATCTGGAAACCTGGAATTATGATGTGATTTTGTAAGTTATGGATTAGTTGACCAGAGTGGCACATTTTTTTCCAATTTGAGAGACTTTCACCATGGAACAGTTGGGTAGTTATATGTTCGATAGGTAGTGAATTTTCATGGGTTTCCATGAAATATAGTATCATATCATGATCTTCATTTCACATTATTCTTCTCGTAGAGGTTACATAAGGCACTTGGTAACCACGTGTTTTGAGTATGGCCTTTCACCCACATAAATACGGGCTATCGGAGTGGACTATATTTGTTTTAGATGATATGTTTGTGGAATGTGTTAGATATTTCAATGGATCATGGGAAAATCACTAATTTTTTATTGAATATTCCGAAAATAATAGTTACTATGATATGATTTAGATGGAATCATTTTAGTAAATCTATCATTGGTTGGGTTGATAAACTTTTGGTTGAATGGAGGTTGGGGAATAAGAATTATTGGGACCGAGTCTTGTGTAGGAGGTTTAGAATAGATTCAATTGATTTATAAATGTCTGGAAAAAATAATCAGAGTAGAAAGTTGTCATATTTGTATAGGAATCATTGACCTCATGATTTTGTGGTGGGTGATCATGTTTTTATTTTTTGGTCACTAAGGTTAGGTCACTCTCGAATACAGGAATATGGCAAGTTGGTACTCTAATGCGTGGGGGCATTTGAGATATTGGAGAGAATCAAACTGGTGGTGTACTGATTCTCTCTTCAACAATGATATATTGTTATGAATAATGTTTTTCATGTTTCAATGTTTTGATAGTATCGCCCTATCCCCTCTCATGTGATTGCTGTTTTGGATGTTGAAATGGAGGCCGATACGTCCTTTGAGGAGCTTCCAGTTCGTATTATGGATCCAATTGAAAAAGTCTTTAAAGAAAATAGTGTTCCCTTGGTTTGATATTTAATGTAGAATTCTAATATTTATGATGAAATTTGATAAATGGAGTTAGACATGAGGTCACAGTGGCCCAATCACTTTTCTACATAGGATCAATGATGTTTGGAAGATTGGCTTGAGGGAGAGACATTATTAGGAGGGAAGGCTGTAAGATCCTAGACTTCAAAGAGGTATGAATTTGCTATATTTTGGTCTAAATATATTAAATCTATTAAATGAAATGTTTAATGAGTATATAATGGGGCATGAAGGTGTTTATGGGGTTCAATATAAGAAATAAGGGAAAAAATTCACATCTAGTGTATGTTGCACAGTTGGGGAACAGTTAGGGATAACCGTGCTCCCAAAACAGGCTAACCAGGTGGAGGAGTGCACAAAAATACAAATCATACAAGGAGAGAGGCCAATGAATTCAGAATTGAACTCGGGCATTCCGCATGGTTGGTTGATGGTTTGTCAAACCACATGAAATCTCTAGGTAACCGTGCAATGTGAACCCAAATTGGATAGATTAATTTCGAATGGTTGGTTGATGGTTTGTTAAAATGTTTATAATCCTCAGGTAACTATATGATTTGATCCCCTCTTGGATAGAGGTAGGCATATCGTTGGTGCGGGGTTTGGAAAATGGTGCTATCAAACCGTTCTCCCTAGTAAAAGTGAAAAATTACCAAACATCCCCATGGTATTTTAAGTCTTTCACCCAATTTCCTACCCATTTCTTTCTACTCCAACCATATTGATGAACCAGGACCCCAAAATATTCCGAATGATAAATCTCCTTCTATTCTAGGTTGTTGGTAGGTTTTTTGGTTGTGGATCAATGCTTCAGGTATGTCTATTGCCCCGATTGATTCTATTTAAGAGATTAGGGATTTTGGTTTTGATATTCATCTTATGAAGCCCTAAAACCTTAATTTTCTAGTGGAACATAGGCTGGGGATTCAAATGGTTCTTGTATATGGATCTAAGGATAATGTTATGGGTGAGTTCATTTTGGATTCAATATAGGCGGTCTAAAATTATATCCCATAGTTTTATTGTTGATTATTGAATGTGTGGTAATGATATTGTCTTTACCTAGATGTGAATTTGATGCATTTGGAATGTTTTGGTTGAATTTTTGGCTAAATGATTATTTCGTTCCATCACGATTCCTGTGGGATTCATTGGGGGTGATAAGAAAGAATTAAGTCCACCCATGGGGTGTGCCAATATTTCCGAGCATGGAAAATTTTAATGTTAATCCCAAAGTTCATTAGTGTAGAAATAGTTTCCATGATAAACATATTGACATGTTAGTTAGAATTAAAAATATTCATAAATTATAGTTGTTTCTATTTGTTTTCTAAGGCATAAGTAATTGTTTGGATAAATGTAAAAAATGATTATGTAGACTAATGTTAATATGTCAAACAACTGTCGACTTTTTAACGGGAATGTGTAAATGGATTTCCGAATATGAATAAGTGAATGTGTGAAATAGGTTAATACATGGGAGTTAAAGGATAAGTTAAGTAGGGTAATGTATGAGAATAGCTTGTTATAATAATTGAGTTAATCTATAAAATGGAAAATGGGATAAATGGGCTATGATATGTAAATAGTAATTGTGCTAATGGGTTTAGGATTGATGATGATTATTAAATTGAATGAAATGAGAATTGTAACATTTATGTGTATTGGTTGTGAATGGTTTGTGATATGGTATATATGGTAAATGGACAAATAATCAAGCTCACATGGAATTTTGGTATTGGATAATGGATAGAGGCACCTCCCATGGGTTGGGTTGGACTAAGTCTCTAAACCCCACACATGGAATGCAAGGTTTAGGGAGTCTGACTGAGGCTCTAGAACCATAATGTTTGTATTGTATTAAACTACTTAGATAGAGGCTATACAGTTTGTGTGATGAAATTCTTTATGACTTTTTGATCCCTAGTCAGATAGGGAACTTGACTTATACCCTTATTTATTATAATTGGACGGAATAGGTTGTGGTTTAAATGATGTAAATTCTTAACCCATGGAACATGTGATAAAAATAAATTTATTTCTGATAATGGTGTAAGTGATGAAAATAGAAATAATGATTGAATAGATAGAGTGAATACTATTTAATAATGATACCTAATTTTTCCCTTGGATTAGCTTAAAATTTATTTGACACTTACATGAAAAATATATTTAGACTAAATATTTAAGAGAAACCATTTATGGTATCCTACTAAGTTGAACTCAAATCCAACATGGGCCTCCATTAGGTACCTGAGCCGATTTCGTGGTTGCATGTTAGGGAATGGGAAAAGTCCATATACTAGTTATTTGAGTTTGGCTTGATATTTTCATGTATTAGGATCCGGACCTGGACCAATGACCAATTTTATAAGATTTAGTTATTTCTATTTATTTGGTGTTTTATTCTACTTTGAATCAATTTATAGGATATGAAATATATATTTTTTGGTTGGTGTTTTATCCTATTTGGGAATTGGTTGGTAATTAATGTTTCTAGATTAATATTTATTACTCCATTATTTTATATGTTTTATATTGTTTCATACTCTTTTAAATAGGTTATAGTATCCCCACGTGGTCTATTATAGCCTCACATTTAGTTGGAAACCTCTAGCATACGGGGAGGCGTGCTTGAGGTCTTGTGGAGACCCAGTTTGGAGCACAAGTTTAGTGCCTTCTTGGTCGGGGATGTTACACCTTGGCCTTAACATTTTCATAGTCTTGAGTTTTAATTCATGAATTTACTTTTCATTGCTTTGATTATCTTATCATGTTTAGAGTTTTAGAGAATTTGAGCATAGATGATACATTACATAACCCTAAAATGCAAGGAGGACACTTCCGCTAAATATCCATTTTCCACACCATATAAAAGTTTTAAAAACAAAACAAGATTTAATTTACCTAAAGATTCACAGATTTAAATGTGAATTCTTCAACTCCATTAACCATCCTAAAATCCTGATAAAATAATTTAAAAACATGCGATGAGAAAAAAATACTAGCAAGTGAATCAAAATAAAGGAAAAATGTTAGTCAAGTGAACACATGAAAACACATAAAAATTTTACCTTAATATTCAATGTTATTTGAGAATATGAAAAACAAAAAATTCCCCTAAAAACAGAAATGTTTTCCAAAAATTTAATCATTGAAACCCATAGCATTAAATTTAATCTTTTTTGGTGACTTAGATCATCATATATATAACCATTTCCAGCCATTTTAATTAGAATAACCAAATGGATCAGTCTCAAATTTATTATTACCTAATGCATTGGAGTGAAATTTGGGCACACCCATTGTTTAAGATAAAATGGTCTCACCCTACAATATCCGGGGCACCCCATGGTTAATCTGTAATGCGATTACCCTTTATATCTGGGCCAACCCATGTTTAAGCTGTAATGGGCTCACCCATCACTATCTAGGAACACCCATTTATCATGTATAATAATCAAGTACCATATAATGAATTAAAAACATTACTCATCAACTTTTCCATTATAAAACATTTTAAATTCTCTTTTAATCATAAATAAAAATGTTTTTGATATAAAAATAACCTTTTCTTTTAGAAACCCATTTTTAATACCGTAATAGCCTTTTATTTTGAAAAACCATTTTCCATAACAAAATACCCACCAAAATGTTGAATGGATTTTAATTTAATAAAATACAAAAACATTCAACGGAATATATAAATTGAATAATGTTCAGTGTAGTAGAAAAGACATTGTTGTGTTGTACGTTAAGAATAGAACACCCCTTCTATCTTTTGTCAAAACATTCCATGTAAAACATGTAAAATGGTTCGTTTAAAAAAATAAAGTCATTAAATATTTAAATAAAATATAATTTATAAATATTTTATAACTCTAAATTCATTTAAAAAACATAGACAAGGAAATGGGAGATTTGGAAGGAAAGTATTAAAAGAGAATTTATTTAAAGAAAGAGACCCTTATTCCATGAACTGGCCTGGGTAATTTAGTAAGTCGATAACCAAGATTTACCTGACATATCTCAAAGGGATTTCCCAATCCCCATGGGATAGTTACTTGAATCAGGAATCATACAATGTGCACGTGGGAATGAATATGAAAAAAACATAGTCGAAGTATGGCAATAAATCAATATGTATACAAAATGAAACACCACTAGGAGTCACATACCTGATGTCAATAGGGAATTATAACCCCAAGTAATCCAACCCGAGTACCAAAATAGGGAAGAATTCCCCATTTACCTAAGGACCCAACTCATACTGTACAAGGTTCAACAGCTGGACCCACCTCCATGAGATCCTTTCCCCTTGCTCGAACCTAGAAGAAGATAATCTACATTAACCCAAAGGAACAAGTAGGGTGTGAGATAAAAAAACTAACAAAGAATCAAGAAAAATTTAATAATAGATGCAAATAATAGATTAACCAAAGGAAATTCTTTCAATTTTAAAATTAATAGGTTCATATTTTTAAATTCATATTTATATAAATTATTCTATACGGTTCAAATAATGGAATATACTTTAAGAAAATTCTTACATGTGATGGAATATTTATAAAAAATGGTATAAATGAAACATTTATATAAAATGGTTTATATAAATTTAGAAGGCATGTAATGGATCTTAACAACATTGGCCTATATTTGTATCTCTAATATAAAACAAGTGAGAAACATGTTCATCTTTCAAATAGGTACAAAATTTTAGAGATATAGGACTACACACTCTACAGGTGATCAAAAAAAATATGTGTAAACACATGTACCTCTCAAACTAGCCAAAGGCAACTCATCTCCATCCTATCAAGGATGTGACCTTCTATGTTTATGTTTTTTAACATTGTATAATCATAGAGAGTGTCCAAATTACTCGTAAATTTCCAAAGGCTTCAATTTGATCTTACAATGTCAATGATGGGTAATTAATTTTTAGACTACTTAAAATACAATTCAATCTTATTACTCCCATTTCAAATCACAATTTACATTTAAAACCAAAATACGTTTTAATCAAAAACATTTGTTTTTAAAAAGATAAAACCATAAGTTTTATATCAGAATATTTTATGGAATTTTTATAAGTTTGAAATCATTTCAAAATAAATTCCATAGATTTAACAATTCATTTTTACAATTAAATTCAAAAATTTAATTTAAATTGTTTCCATAAAATATATAATTTAAATTAAACAATTTAAAACAACCAATTTCCAAAAACACTCCCCAATTCAATGAAATTTTGTGTTTTCTTGGTTATCATGCAAAAATTATTCCAAATATCAAAATTAATTGGATTTGGGTTTTAATAATTAAATTGGATGAATGTTTATGAAATTGAATTTAAATCAACAATTGAAATAATTTGTGCAATTCCAAGTTGTTCAATTTGGCCAAGCAGGATAAAACCACCTACCTTTTTTTCACAAAAGTCGACTCTCAAAACAAAACCAATCAATGAGAATGAAGGTGAAAATGACCCCGAAACTCATCCAAGAAATGAGATCAAATATCACAGAGCACATATCCATTAATTTGGAGATGATATATTGGAATCCCAATATATGAGAAAGAGAGAACGTTGAATAACAAGGGAGAAATCTTACCATGGAATCACACCACCAACACAACAATGATCGAAGATCGAATGAAGGGACCGGGAAGGGTAGGAAGCTTCCAAGAACACCTTGGGAAGGATTTAGGTCTAGATAAAATATATTGGTGTGAAGGAGAAAAGAGGATCACAGTCAGGCTACCTATTTAAAAACCACATTTGAGGTATTACATGACATGTTACCCCATTTCTCATTGTGAAATATTAAAGTTTCATAGCCACAGAAAAAATATCACTTTTAATGAAAAAATATTCATTAAATAAATAATGAAATGTAATGGCTCATCACATTATGTAACATTCATGGTATGAACCTAGTACCCAATATAAGTCATGTAACCTAGTTACATGGAACGTAACCCCTTTTCAACCTGTAGAAACGACTAGTTAAAGATGAGAGTCAAACAAATCTATGACTTCACCATTATAGGTATCCTTACAAATAATTCCCAACACTACCCAGTCAAAAAAAATAAAAAATAATGACAATGTTAAAGATTTACATGTCAGATTGGTAACAAGATGTTAAAACCACCCAATCATAATAACTTTATATCCTCATAATGATTATAAAGAATCTTAAATGCTAAAGTCATGTGGCCACTTCCCTTTCATCAATGCCACAGATTCCCACATCTCATGACTATCAGAACCATGATTCAAAATCACATTAACAAGGGGAATCATACTCCCATTAAGTACCTTGGTTATAGAATCCATTATCTGGATTGGACGTTCATTCCAAGATAAATTTGGTTCAATGTCAAGATCAATCCATCTCAAAACATGATATGGATCAGAGACATACAATCATAGATGTGACAGATGGAACATTTTATGCATCGAAATCATCCATGGTAGAAGTACTAAATAGTATGCCACATTTCCCACTTGCTCAGAAACCTCAAAAGATCCCATAAAATGAGGAGAAAGCATCCCTTCCCTCTCTAGCCATTGAAGACATAACCGGTGTGAAATTTTCACAAAAAACTAATCACCAATGGAAAACTACTATGGTCTACATCGATGACTATCATAAGAATTATATCAGCTCTATGCCATTATCATTCTATGAAAAATTAACTAAATCATTTTTTTGTCTCTTGTTCCAATCTTGGTGTAATAAAGGCTCATTCAACAATCTCTGACCAACACAACAAGTATTTACAGGGTCGACCATACAATGCATTAGAAGGATCCATTATGATCATGTATAGGTATCTATTGTTATAAGGAAACTCAATCATCCCCAAATTATCATCCCAAGCCCCACTGAAATTGAGAAAACACATGCACAACATATCCTCTAGAATCTATATAGTACTTTTTAATTTCCCATCTAGTTGTAGATGGTAGGACATGCAGAAAAAGACCTGAGATCCAACTGCCTCATAAAGGCCTCTCCAAAAAAGAGAATTGAAACAAGGTTCTTGATCAAAAACTATTATATATGGAACTCTATAAAAATGGAAAATCTCATTCAGATATAGATTTCCCAACACTTAAATAATAGTTGTATCATGAATTGGTAAAAAGTGATATGATTTTATCAGTCTATCGATCACAACCCTTATCACATTCTTCATTATTTTTTTACATGGAAACCCAACCAAAAAGTTCATAGAGATTTCATCCCACTTATGAGTAGGGAATGGATGTGGCTAAATTAATCCCGAAGGTTTATGGTTCTCTACATTTACTTGTTTTCATGCATTATAGTGGGAAAGAAACTCATCAATTCCCCATCTCATACCTAGACACCAAAACTATTGTTTCATGTCATAGAATACCATAATTGTCCCTAGGAAGACAACACACTGAGAATTATGACATCCCCCATCACAACCTTCCATGCCACTTATGACACAAGTTAGTGATTTTGATAACATTGGACACCATATTTGGGGAATTACCATTGGTCAAATGTATCCCCCCTAAAGAGAGTCTCAAATACTACAAAATTAATCATCAAGATGTTGAACATGAACCATAATCTATAGAACAGTTTATGTCAACTATATTTTAGATAAAGAAACCTAATCCCATGATTCCTAGACTCCAACCTGAAATAGTGAAAAGAGATACATCAATTTACACTCTTATGAAGATTCCTTCATTGTCTGGGTCAGAATTTTACTCCTTAAAGCATCTTCAATGAAATTCTCTTCCCCCGAGTTATAAACGATTTCAAATTCAAAATATTTCTGGTATTCCTCCCAATGCCCCTAGAGTAGATTCAAATCTTTTTGATGGAAAATATCACTCAACCTCATGTTTTCTTAATACACAGAAAACATTTCTCCATAATAGTAATTCCACAAACTCTTAAGTGCATGCATAAAAACTGTATGTCCAAGTTCATGGGTAGGAGAATTATTCTCGTTTTGCATATGCTAATGATATTCATAGACAATGATGTGAATAAATTTCATTAGAATGCTACCTGATATTGAACCAGATGCATCAAAAAAGGCTACATAGTCCTTCCTAGCCTCTAGATGATACAAAACTAGAGTTGTAGTCAATATAAATTTCATCTCAACAAAATAACTCTGACATTTATCATCTCAAGAAAACCTCACTCCCTTCTGAGTTATAGGATGCATCAGGCATTCCATCTTCGAGATGTACTTCATGAATCGATGATAATATATTGTTAAGCCCATGAAGCTTTGAATATTGAAGAAATTTCATGGTTTCTTCTGGTCATAACAGCCTTCACCTTCTCAAGATCAACACATATTCCTTGTTTCTACACAACATGTCCTAATAATTTCACTTCCTGAATGTGTAAATTACATTTTAAATGATTGGAATAATGTTTATGATTTTTCAATAGACTCAGAACTATTCTCATATGATGCACATAATTCTCATTGGACTTAGAGTAACCAAGGATGTTATTAATAAAGACAACAAAAAAGGTCACTAGATACTCATGGAATATATTGTTCATCAAATCCATCAAGACTGCTGGCTAATTTGTTAGATTAAAGGGAATAAAAAGGTACTCATGATGTTTATACCTACTCCAAAAGGTTTTTTTCTGAATGTTAGATTCTTTTATCCTAAACTAATGGTAACCAGATTGAATCTTGATCTTGGAAAACAACTTATCCCCATTCACCTAATCAAAAAAAAATCATCAATCCATGTCAATAGATACATTTTATTTATCATAACTCGATTTTAGAATTTGGTAATCAGCGTATAAGAGAAGATAACCTTTATCTTTTATAGCGAAGAGAACCATCACTGCCCAATATGACACACTAATGCGTATAATTCCTTTCTCAAAAAGATCATTCAACTGGGACTTCAGATAGTTCAGTTTTGCTGGTGCCATGTTCTAAGAGGGAATTGAAATTGGTTAAGTACCAGATATTAAGTCAATAGAAAACTCAATATCCTTTAACAGCGTGAAACCATACAAATAAAAAGGAAAAAACATTATGAAACTCGATGAAAACTTGGATGAGTTAAACGCTCAATGATTCTCTCTCTAGATCAAAAGAAAAAACTGATATTAAATTCCCCAACTCTGAAAAATAATTTTCAGCCCTACTCAACCATCGGTCCCATTCTCCTTCAAGGAAAAGGGACACACAACTAATTGTAGTATGGAAGACCAGTTGAATATAACAACAAATCTATGCTTTATTGTAAATTAGATAATCCATTCTATAAATGATGTCAATATTTTTAATACAAAGTACCAAAAAACATCAGGCCATCATGACATCTAATAGTGAGAAGACACATGTGGGACTATATAGACCCTCCTCTCACGTCATTCCAAGGGGTGTAATAATATCCATTGCAAAAGGTAAAAGTTAAATAGGAATATTTATAAGACTAACAAAATGGGTTGAAATAAATGAATGAGATTCACAAATATAAAATATGGTAGTGACTAATAATGAAACTATAGTAATGATACCTCTCATAGTCACTGGACCTATGTCCTCTTCCTTTGTAGAATATTCCACTTTGTGATGCAGTTTTGTTCCAGATAACTAGGGATGAAAGCCTTATATATGAGAATCATCTGATTTTTATACACTTCTAGGAGGAGATGAGGATCCTGTTCCACAACAAGGAGTATAAAATATTTGGAATAATGTCTCTTAGTTCCATGAATGTCCATAAAACCAACAGTAATTTAGTGCCTTAGTGAAAAAAATCATAGAATTTCAAAGATTTACAAACTGATAACAAGTCAAATGAATTCCTCCTTGTGATGTAAGATGACTTGAATGAAAATTACATCGAGAACTACCATAATAATCATCATGCTTCTGATTTCTCTAGAAGGAACTCATGTTTCCCTAAAGATAAAAGGAACTCCAATCAACCCTAACCTTCCAGCTAGATCCATCTCAACCATTATAGCTCTATCCAGTGCATCAACATAAGTTGAAATCACAAGAATGAAACCTATGAATTGATATTTGAATGAAGTACCAACTCGAATCATCAATAATTCATCATCTCATTATATAAAATCTTAGGTGAAAACTACACAAGTTCAGTAAAGAAATTTGAGTACTCAATCACAATTTCATTGGCATACTCAGACTTGAAGAAGTCCACATCCTTGGCTAACACCCTTAACTCTAGATAGAGCTTTTCATTGAAAATAACCAGAAGTATTTCAACTCTAAGCCCTCATGTTTCCTCACAGTCACCTTTATTTCCCACCATATCCTTCTTGATACCTCCAACATGAAGGTGAAACACTTCATCTTGATCTTTTACCATGTCTCCAATAACTCAAATAGGCATTCTATCCTTCCCAACCATTCCTCGACATGTTGAGGATTAGTTGAGACTTTGAAAACTAGTGTGTTATGGTGATGTAACTCTTGATAGTGATTCAATATAACACCCCCTGAGGTTCCAGAGCTACATCCTGAACACGTACTACAGGTGGTGCATGTCCTGGAGCATAGATAGTGTGAACGATCACCTCAACTATATTTCATTCCATTTTAGGATTCTCTGACTATGGTTCATTAGTAGATACCTCCTATATCTGATTCACATGTGTTCTTGGACGCATGATGTTAAGAACATCATCAATCAATAAGGAAGAAATTACATAATGATCAAATAGAGAAATGAGTGAAACATAATTATGACTAGTAGAATAAACCATATTTGGATTTCAATATAGATAAATCAAAATAGGGGAAAGAATAGAACTAATCCACAAGACAACTTCCCCTAACCATCCCTATAGAATTTGGGTTCCCTGCGGTGAGAGTTTCCCAGGAACTCAATCTCAACTACCTGCTAAGTCCCGAGAAGATTTCACAATGCATACCGACTTCAAGAAAAGTTTCTCTACAACCTCCTCTAATACGACTTTTCATGAACCAACCCAGGTACACTAGTAACCTGACAACTGAGCCAGCCTAGAAATTTCGGAATGGGATTTCCCAACACCCATGGTTCGGTGACTAGTACCTGACATCATAAAACTCATAAGTTGGAATGAATTTTCCAAAAAAAACATAGTAGGAGAAGGATGATCAGGTCAATATTCACACTCACAAAACTACACAGTGAGTAATGTACCATAAGTTAGGAAGAAATTAATTCCTAAATTACTAAAAACCATGTGCTAAAATAGGGAATAACATTCCAAGTCCCTAATGGAACAACTCACCAATTCAATGGTTCAACAGCTGGATACACCTCCAAGAGATCCTTTCCCCTTACTCAAACTAGGATGGAGATAGTCTACAAACAACCAAAGACAAAAGTAGGGTGTGATAAAAGAATCCTAATTGGGTCTCACCTAGGATTCCATAACTGATTCCAATAATAAATTGACTAAATTAATTCTTTCAATTTTAAAATAGATAGGTTTGGCATTTTGAAAGAATATTTGGACAAATAATGATATATAGTTCAAATGATTGATAATACATTATGAAAAGGCTTAAAAGTGATGTAATACTTCTCAAACAATGGATTAAATGAAAAAAATCTTATAAAATAGTTAATATAAATTCAATAATCATTTGAAGTAGTTAAAAAAATTGGAATACATTTATATCTAAAATATAAAAAAAGAGAGCAACATGATCATCTTTCAAGTAGGTATTAATTTTCAAGGATATAGTACTACACACACTCTAAGTGATAACGACAATATGTGTACACACATATACCTCTAACACTATCCAAATGTGATGCATCACCATCCCATGAAGGATGTTTCCTCCTGTATTTATGTTTTTTAATATTTTATAATTGTAGTTTGTGTCCAAATAAATCACAAAATACCTATGTCTAGATGCGCTGTTACACAATCAATGATTTATTTTATTTTAAGACTATTTAAAATAAAATTTAATCCCAACCATAACATTTTAAAATCCAATTTCCATTTAACTGAAAATGTATTTTAATACAAAAACATTATTTTTTAATAATATAAAACCATTGGGTTTCTATCTAAAGATATTAATCTATTCTCACAAGATTGAAATAATTTCAAAACCAATTCCATCAATTTCATAATTAATTTCTACAACTAAATTCCTCAATTTAATTGAAATAGCTTCCATAAAATATATAATTTAAATTAAACAATTTAAATAAAACAATTTACTTAAGCACACCACAATTAAATGAAATTGGGTGTTTTCCAAATTTTCATTCCAAAACCATTCAAAATATCACAGTTCACAGAAATAGGGTTTTATCAAATAAATTGAAGGAAATTTTGAGCAATTAAATTTAAATAAAACATTGAAACAATTCAACCAATTCAAGGTTATACAATTTGGCCAAATAGGACATAACAACTTACCTTTTTCCTGAATCTCAACACTTGCAATGAAACCCGTCAATGAGAAAGAAGGTAAAGAAGACCCCCAAAAATAAACTAGAAATGAGATTCAACATCATGGATCATAGATCCATAAATTTTAGGATGGTCTACTGAAATCCCAAATTAGTAGAAAGAGATAAAGATGTAGAATTACGGAGAAATATTACTTGGGAATCATACATCCAACACAATGATGATTGAATGTTTAAATAATGGACCTATAAAGGTTGGAGGGCTCCATTAATTACTTGATAAGGCTTTAGGATGAGATAAAAGAAATTGTAGTGGAGTAGAAAATAATATATTATCCATATTTCTTGTTTAAAAATTGCATACATGATATTACATGACATGTAACCCCATTACACGTTGTGAAAGAGTTAAGTTTCATAACATCCAAAAAATGAGTTAAATTTAATGAAAAAATCATTAAATAACTCACAACGTGTAAAGGATATTTTTGGTGTGTAACTTTCAGGGTTTGAACCGTTCATGATATGTACCCAACAGCCATTTGACATTATGTAACCTAGTTACACAATATGTATCCCCCTTATAGGCTACATAAATGACTGTTTGATTTTTAGAATCCAAAAATTTTTATTAATTCACCATTATATGTATCCTTCCAAATCATTATAAACTATATCCATTCAAAAAATACAAAAACCATGAAAATGTTGAAGACACACTATCACGCTGGTAACAAGATGTTACACCTTATCACTTGGGAAATACATGAATAATAATCGTAATGAAATTATAATATTAAAAAAATTAAATTAAATTAAAATATATAAATTCATAATATAACATTTAAAATTGGAGGTATATAAACCTATTAAATGAGCCTAGGTGTATAACATCATTATATGCCTCAATGAATGGAGATTGAGATTAAGTCCCTTACCCTGAGTCTGATTCGTCAAGTGTGTCTCTATATTGCTAAATAATAATAATATAATAATAATTTTCATTAATTATAACCTTTTTAAAGATTATAATTTATTTTATTTCACTTATTATCATTTTTTATACAATTACTTAATCAATTATGTTTATGTTGGATGTTTTGACAATATTCGGAATATGTGTCAAAAACAACATTGGTAGGATGATTAAGGTCAAAGAGGTCATTATTTAAAATTATACTGAATAATAATCATGAGATATTTATAATAATTATTTAAATATTATTTTTTAAAAACAACAATGTAATATTGTTATGATAAATGAGATAACATTACGATCATTGAGATGGAAGGTTGTATATACATATGAGTAACGTTTCCATTTTTCAGTGACCACTATGGAAACAATGTAGGTAATAATATATCTTTTATGAACGATAATTATATTATAAATACCACTATATTTAATTATATATATATATATATCATTTTTATGATTTAGTGATGAAAAAAAGAAAAATCGCATCGTGGAGGGGGTAGTCCACAAGCCCATAAATGATTTTAAAACATTTTCAGTGTGTGAAATGGTGAGAATAAAACAATAAATTATATTTATAGAAATATTATTATGTCATTAATATCATAATTACTTCATTTATAAAATATATTTTCATTATAGGTACCCTTATTACTATTCATGTAAAACATTAGTGGAAACGCTTCATATTGCTTCACGAGCCGGTAGTCCGCTTTACACATGATCGATGTTATCATATCCCCTACTGTATGGAATGTAAAAAGGGTGTATATGATATAATGACTCCAGAGGTATTATTATTTTAAAAATATAATATATATCATATATAAATATTATTTTTATCATTATTCCCAACTATGAGGTGTGGTAATGGAAAAATGAACGACATCGTTTCACGAGGTGGCAGTCCACCATACTCATGAATGATGATTTTGTAACCCATTTGGTAGAAGTTAGTGTGTTTTTATGTTATAAAATTAACATAGAAAATCCTGGTATATTTATGATTATGATGTTATTATATAAGAATGGTATGATAAAAATATATGTGACTTGATAAATAAATAAAACAAAAATGCATATTGATGGACGTCACCTATTATTTCGGTAACTCTGTTTGGTTTTCACCATAGGACTTCCTTTATTGGATTTATTCGAAAATAAATTATGATTGGATGAGATTATGGAAGTGGAGAAGTTATTTTGGATTTTTTTTTCAAAATAATTGGTTTTTAATGAGTAAAGGGAGGAGGATATGTGGTAGTCATTTATAAGTGGGGTGAGTGGAAAACTTGTAATTTTTTTTAAGAGGGAATAATTCACAAAATTTTTCCTTGTCAAGTGGCTATAATAATGCACCATACACGAGACAAGAATTAATATGGTATAAATATCTCCATAGATATGTTCTTGACATGTTTTTAGGTTATTATCACTCTAATGTTTAAATTTTAGTCACTTTGAAAACCAATTTTTACCATAACCACTGTGATTAATTTTAATTTTCTTCACCAATAAAGTTGATAAAAAATATATTTTACATTATTGTAAATTGGAAGGTATAATTAATCCAAATTTAGAATTCATTTTTCCAAATTCAATTTACATAATTGGAAAAATTAATTTTAATATTAATCTTATAGTAATGCCTAGACAAACTAGTTTCTAAGAAGCATAATTTTTTAGAAAAATATTATTCTATATTAACTCTATGAATTATAATAATTATTGTTTGAAAATAAATTAAAATTTTATGATATATAATCTATATATTTTATTTCGAACATTTTTCATTAGGGATTATTTTAAATAATTAGAAACATATAACATTATGCATTTTAAAACTATTTTTAGAAAACACGTCTTTAAACCAAATAAGAATCATATATTAAAAAAACTATAAAGTTGATTCAAAGTAATTCAGTTGATTAAATATAACTAAACAATACTTATATTACTTTTAAATTATTCAAAAATATTTCTATATTTTTAAATGACTTGATTTATTAAATGAAATTACCTTTTTATAAATATCATAATTTTTCAAAATTCAGTAAAAATTCAATTTTTTCAAAAAATTCCTAAATTTTCACATAAATTACATATTGATATTCTTATTTTAAAAAATATATTCATTTTAACTAATTAAAATTATGAAATTTAGAAATTAATCTTTTAAATAAAACTTTATAAGAATAGTTTTTAACTAAAAAAATGTATTTTTTAATAAAATGTTACTTAATATTTTTAAAAATAATATAACTATATTATTAATATTAATAAATATGAAAATTATTTATTCTATAGTTACCTAGTATGTTATATATATTACCCTACTTAGCTTCTGATAGTCTTCACAAAGACGGAAAAAACCATCATGCATCTTAGGAAACAACATCGAGCCTCCGTTTTAGATGTGTACTAAAATTTACTTGCATCAGAATAAGGTACACATGAATGAGTTGCATGATATATATATAAATATAATATTAAATAATATATATATATATATTTTTATAATTCATAAGATTATTGTATTTTTCATGAGTATGATACATGAATATAATATATATATATATATATATATTATTTATCTCAAATGGTTTATTCATTAGTTAAATTCCATAAAGAATGGATTAATCCTTTTTATTTTTTATTTTAATTACTTCAATAAATAAATAATCTAATAATAAAAAATTCATATAAAGTTTTATGAAATGAATGATCATGAGGATTCTGTTATATAAGATGATAATATCCTCTCTTGTTGGTGTGTAATGTGTATGAGCCTCTTCTATTTGTCTCTTATTTCTGGGCACTGTTCATATCACATGAGAAGGAGAAAAAACATATTTGATTTCATAAGAATCATCAAGATAAGAATGTGGATCCATTTGTTTGTGTATCACCTTAAATGAATGTTTTTTTTTTCAATGATATTTTTGATATCCTTCAATCATTATCCTCCATCAACGAATAAGTTGGATACCATTGGAAACTATTTACATGTACTCTATTACTCATTTTATTTACATGTTGATTTCTTGAAGATATATTTCCTTTGTTTTTGGGTTCACTTCAATATAAAATGGTCATTATATGTTCCTAAAAAACTAATTAGTGATATAAAAGTAATGTTCTCGATGATTTAGAAATTATTTAATCATTGGGTTTTAAATAAAAATGAAAATTTGAAAATTCATAAAATTTGAGGATTATAGACCCTTACATAAGTCGTGTAAAAGTAAATTCAATTTATCATTACGTAGACTGATTGTGTAATGGTCATGCACTTATACCAAATTTTCGGGTAAGGTTAACCTATGTATTATCATTATGAAAATGATTTGTGTAAATTTAATAACTTTACACACCAATTATATTTAAAGGTAAATTTGATTTACCATTACACAATACCCTTATGGAGAAGATCTTATTAAGGGTAATTTTTTTTACATTTACGTAGATGATTTTTCTAAAGGTAATAAACTTACACAAATGGGTTGACATAAGGTTCATTGTCACATTAACCTTATGTGTAATGATATTGCAGTTGTTGTGTAAAGGACACCAGTGTTTTTCTATTTGCAACATAATAAATATTTAAAGTATTGTTACACAAAAGGGGTTGTGTAAAGTTAATACCATTACATGAGGTATATGTATAAACTTAATATGCGTATTAACATTTTGTAGCTGTTTTCAAATATTTTTTTTAAATGTAACATTTATATTACCTTTATGAGAGCTTCAAAAAACATTAGTTACTATAAGATCTCGTTTCCAATATGACTATAATGTCTTTCACTTTGCCATGGATTTTTTTTAATTAACTAGGTAGAGTTGATAATTCATTGGGGGGAAATCAATAATGTGGACGTCACTGTTTTAGTAGAGTCTCATATTTAACATGTCATTTCCCCAGGTTGTAGGTGTTACCATGCTATGTTACTAGCTTACATGATGTGTAATTGTTCCGGGGTGCATTCCATGAGATGGGAAGACACCATGAATGTTACACGACAAGATGAGTTTTTAAACATTGTGACATAATTAAATATTCATTTTTAATCTCAAGTGAAGTTTTTTTGGTGATTATGAAATGTAATTATTTCATGATGTGTAATGGGGTTACACATCGTGTAATTACCTGCATGTCAGTTATATACATGTAGAACAACTAATATTACCACATTTCCTACTCTCTAGATTCAATTATCTCAAACTAAATCCAATTCAATATGATCTTGGATCTTTCCATACCTATTGGGTTCTTTTTTTTGGTTTTTGATCATCATTGTGCTTGCGGTGTGAATTCATAGGTTAGCACTCTCCCTTTTCTTTTGTCTCTTTCTCTTTCTCCTCCTCAGGTATTAATAGATCATACGAAAATTTATGCATCTATACTCTGTATTTTTTATCACATTTCTAGGTAGACTTTTTATCTTTCACGAACCTACGTTCTCATTGGGGGGTTTCATTACAGGAATTGAGTTTTGGATGAAAGGTAGGTGGTTCCATCAAGATTGAGAAAATTGATTAACTTTCAATTGTTTGATTTATTTTTTTAGTAGAATTAAATTCAATTTTTTGTAATTAAATTCAATTTGTTTTTATTAAAACCCAATTCTAGTGAATTGGGAGGTTTGAAATATGTTTGGCTAGAAATTGGGAAAACCCCATTATTTATTTGAATTGGGGTGGGTTAGAAAATGGATAGAAAATATTTAAATTGAATTGTTTCATTTGTTTATTGAAATATAATTAATTGAATTTTTAAAATTCTGAAAATGGATTAAAATTTTTAGATAGAAACCCAGTGGTTTTCAATTTTTTAAAAATGATTTTTTTTTAAAAAAAGAGGTTTTGGTTTTGAATAGAAAATTGGCATTTAAAATGAGAGGGTGTAATTTTAAAATATTTTAAGAAGTCTTAAAATAAATTTCCCATCATTGGGTGTTTAATATAATATGCAATAATTTGATATATAGTGAGTTATTTGGACACACTCTACGATTATACAACATTCAAAAACAAAAATATTGTAGGTCATATCCCTTAGGTGATGGTAACAGGTCATATCTAACAAGTGTCAAGAGGATGTGTGTGTACATATGTTATTATGATCACTTGGAGAGTATGGAGTCCTATAGCCTGGTACTTTAATCAAACTTTCACTTATGGCCATGTTTTGTCCTTGTTTATATTTGATATATAAATATATTCCAATGTAGTTAAAACTGCTTTTCATGCCATCAGAATTTATATAAACTATTTAGTATAGAAAAATTATTTAAGCCATTATTTTAGAAATATTCCATCACTTTTAAAGAAGTTTCATAAATTATTTTCCTACATTTTGAATATATAGCAATATTTGTTTAAATATTCATTGAAATTCCAAATGTGATTACTTAAAAACAATTTAAAACTAGTCATTTGGTAAATCTATTATTTCCATCTATTATATAATCCTTTGTGACACCATACTGGTATATTTATCTCACACCCTACATGTTCCTTTAGGTGTTTTTAGATTATCTACTTCTAGGTTTAATTAAGGGGAAAGGACCTATTAGAGGTGAATCTAGTTATTAAACCATGGACTTGGTGAGGTGTTTCCTTATGGACTTGGGTTGTTATTCTATATTTTGGAAATTGGTTTTTAGTACTTTGAGATTGTATTTACTTTTTAACATCTAGTACATTACTCACAGAAGTGTTTTATTTGAGATGCATACTGTCATTCTTCTTTTACTTCTATATTGTTAGTGGAAAAATCATTCCCACTTTATGTTTGTATGATTATAGGTACTAGTTTCCAATCCATAGGGATCAATAATTTCTTTCAAGATATGTTAGGGTTGAATTTTTTATCAGGTTACTAGAGTACCAAGGAAAGTTCATGAGAAAGTTGTATTGGAGGTCCACAATTGGGTTTTTTCTTGAATTCAGAATGCATGTATTCAATGATTTTTTCTATGATCTACCACCTCATGCATGTCGACACTGGATAATGATTGAATTATACCCCTCATTCCTAAATTCCAAAGGTGGTAATCATTCATCACTTCTTTAGGGTTGTTTACTCCTTGGTCAGGATAGGATGATGGGATGTGTATTCCTCCTTCTATGGATTTCTCCTCCGAACTCATCACCCAGTCTGAGATTCCCTTATAGATTAATATGTTGTTAGTGAAATTTTTTCACAATGACTTATCTTTGTGGAAACTGATTAATTAGACTACTTATTCTTGGACATTCCAAAGGGCCACATCATGGTAGAAACCTTCTTTCCATTGAGTAGTCATGTTGGGCATTGATGACATGCATGAATGTTGAAACAATAGAACGCCAATATTCTTCTTTATCAAAGGGATTATCAATGGGAAATCTGAGGATTACGACATCGATCATGGTTTATATTTTTTTAGAGGCATGTCTATGAGGTTTTCTTCATCATCCCATGTTTTACATAGGGTATGTTACGAGTTTAACATAAAGAGGAGATAAATTGGACTGATCAGAACACTCATGGAAGTGGATCAAATTAGCACTTCCTTAGGAGGGATCACCTAGAAGATTTACTGGATTGGTTGATCAGAACACCTGACAAGAGTGGACATGAGGTGGTATGTCTCGAAAAGAGAAGTTTTCACACCATTAAGGCTGATCTGAAAAACACTTAAGGTGGACCTGGGAGGTGGATCACAATAAGGGGGACACTATGGATAACAATGGGTTAGGATTTAACCTTAGGTAGGCTTCCTGAATATTATACATAGAAGACAGGGATCAAAATCCATGTATTTTGAAGGGGTGATTTAGGGCTTACACATGGTTAGCTTCCCATCACAAGAGGATCACTATTGGATGAATGAATATGATGTGTGGGGATTTTGCATGGTCAGCTTCTCTGGGGGGATGATGTGATCCTATCAGGATGTGGTGGCTTAGGTAGGAATCAAGATGGATGATAGAGGGATAGATTTCGTGGGTGGAATGGATGAGATGGAACTGAAGTAAATAAGATGGTTGCGGGATTGAACCTTATGGAGGATTCCTACATAATCCAATGGGTGGGAGTCAAAGTCCATGTAGTTAATGATGGGGTGATGAGGCACCTAAGGAGGATTTCTGTGGGAGTAAAGAATATGGATGGGGTCCTGAAAGAAGTAGAACCTATGGGTTAGGGCATGAACTTCTCAAGACATAAAGGGTTGAATGAAATATCTTGATGGGAAATGGATGATATGATTGAACCTCGAAGAGGATTCCTACATACCCAGTGTAGAAAAAAAGTATCATAGTACACATAGATTAAGAGGGGCATATAATTAGTTTGTAAATAATGTAAAATGACCCATAGAAGTGTTATGGTGTTATGTGTGGTTAATGGATCATTACAAAACGATCAATCTTGGATTGAGGAGTATAGTGAAGTGAGGGGCTTATGCATGGTTATATGGCCATGTAGATTAGAACACCTCATGGAGGAATATTTGGGAGATGCATCAAAAAAGTAATATGGCACATTAGGAGGGTACATCCCTAGAATGGAGGACCAAATATTACCATTGGTTGGGATTTAACCTCAATGAGTCTTCTGATGTACCCAAAAGAAATCAAAACCCATGTAGTTTAGAGAACATTTTTTATCATCATGCATGACATGTGAAAAAATGTGAAATAGAAAAAATAAATGGGTTGGGGTGATATATGGTCTTGAACCTTGGAGAGGCTTCCTAAATACCCTTTATAGAAGGTAGTGATCAAAGTCCATGTAGTTTAGTGGATGTAGTTTAACAAAATGCATGATTTTGGGAAAGGGGATTATGCATGGCTAGCTTCCCAAGAAGGATTTTATGGTTGATTTTACACACTATAATCATGTGATTCATTCTCGATGTGAGAAACAATTGGGAGGAGTAGACAAGATTTTTTCCTCATGAAAGATCTGTTAGTGAGGGAAGGAATGGGGAATACGCATGGTTAGTGGTGGAGAGAGATTGGGATTGGGACTTACTCTAGATAGGTGGATCATGGAGTTGGTTTAGGGATTATGTGGATACTTCTTCAGGTAAACATGGTGAAAAATTACAAAGGGAATGAGTAGGTTGATTGAAAATGCAGGAAGAAATGGTTTCTCGATCTCATCCACTATCAGATCCTCTCGGGCATTCCCCACATGTGGAAATCATAGTTTACTGCCATTTTTTCGTATTTGGGGTACTTGGTATTGTAATTTCCTACATCTAGGATGATGAGGAATCTCTCCTAATCCCTTAGACTTACATAACATTTACCAACCCACACGTGGGGAGAGGAAGGCACTAGCAATGCATGATGGGAGTGAGGTGGAAGATTGGTTGATAGAGTGTTCCACGTTAGTGTAGCTTTGAGATGAAGCAATGGCTGTTAGCATATCTATGTGAAGATGAATTATGTAATGAAACATGAAATGAGACACTAAAAAAGGGTCCATGAAATAACTATGTGCATGCCTGTAGGGATGCACATAAGAGTTGCCTGCAAGATTTGGGTATTGCATGAAAGAGGAGTTCAAAGATGGTGTCTTTGGGTAAAGATAACCTATAGAGTCTATAGAGATGGGTACACAAAATTTTGGAGACATTTGCACAAAAGGACGGGGCTCGAGTGAATGATGAAGTATGAAATGGAAATTCAATCCTGCAAGAGGGGTCTTTTACATGAACATTACTTCATAGAAAAGTAAATGGGTGAGGTTCAAGCTCTTGTGGGCTCACCAGAAGGTGGACCCAAGGGGGCCTATCAAGTCAGATCCAATACCTCGACATGATGAATTTCTCATAGTTGTGGAAGATATCATCTTGAACAGATGGGAGTGAAAATACATATTCTATACCATTACTCCGAAAAGGGTGGGGGCCCTTCAATTTATAGGAGAAGATCTCACCAGGAGTGTGTAAGCAAGCCAACACATAGAGGTTGGTTGATGTCGCATTAGGTACCTAAGAGTATTGCACATAGATTTCATCTTTATGCATTATCCATCATGATAATTGACACTTTACTTATTTACTTTCAAGATTTTGGGGTGCTAGATCACATTTGACATCGTATTGGGCTTGTATTGTTCTTGCGTTCAGAATTTCAGACTTGCACGTAGGTCTCCAATTTTGCATGCAGCTTCCTTGGGGTTCTTAAAATTACCCACTGAGTCAAATTATAACTTTGGGATACAAAACTATGACAATATATGGCATCATGTTGAATTCAGAACCAATAAATTCCACCTTATATAATATGAGTCAAAAGGGGAACATAAAGTCGGGTTATAAGGGAAATTTTGATGAGAAAAATGTGTCTGAAGGGGTGCTCATAGGATGTCCATTCAGGCATGTAAATCACCTAGAAAACGCATCCAATACATGTTCTATTCCAATAAAAATGATTAGGGTCCCATGGAATTGTACCTTGAATTGATGTATGACAACAAATTCTCTCTCATGTAGGTATTTTGTTCATTTTTTTCATGAAAGATTCACATTTGGTCACTATTTGTTTGGAGACTGAAAAAACTTGTGAACTCTTTAAATAGCATAATTTTTTATGTTCATAATGCGATCTTACATGAAAATATTTTTTCTACGTCTTAATCCTTCATGCATGCTCCTTTTGGAATTTTCAATGTGACATATATGGATGGAAAATAGTCTGATGTTGATAGAGAGGTCCTATTTATTGCAGGGAGGGCTGAGATGATTGTGAAAACACACATTCTCCATGATAGAAGGGTGTTGTCAGATAATCATATAACACAAGGCATTCTAAAGAAGGATTATAAGGATTACATCCTGAATGATAGCCTCCTGCTATTGAAATTTTGCATCCTGGAGGAAGTGGTTGTTACGAGATTTGAGATGGATGCAAAATGGTCATGGGTAGTGTGCGCAGACAACCTTTCATGGTAAAACATCACAAACAAAATAAACCCCATCCAGGGTGAATCAACAGATATTCATCCATGTCACGAATTTGAGAACCTACACTATCATGGGGGTGAACTGGTGGCTAAATAATTTCCTAATCACTATTCAAAAACTTTCTGATCCAGCGTCACTGAAAAGAGAAAGGGATGGTAATAGGGATGGGATCTGTGGCCTATGGGGAATTTTACTAGTTAGTTGGAGTGAGTGATTTTGGTATGCCAAATATTTGAGGAACTTGGGAACAAGCTTTGAACAATCGGGTTGTTGGAAGTCATGTGGATTTCGTAGTTTCATTTCATCAGTCAGCGGAACCTAGGGCCATAGTTGTTCAGCTGATGGTCCCCAGATACGAACACCTTCTGTATCCACCATGGGGAGGTTGAAATCAGTCCTTGGGATATTCACTGCACATGATTCATTCTTCTGGAGGGTATTCAATTTGATGAGATCCTACTGACGCACAAAATCTTGGGAGATAGGGCACAAACCACAATTCTAACATGGAGCCTACTAGAATTGTCCAAGGAGAGGTTGGGGATCAAATACATCCTAAAATATATCTCTTACTCAATATTGTTTAGTCTTTTTCACAAGAGGGATGATAGGGTGAGGATGACAGGCTGAGGGAAGAACTTCCCAAACACGTCATAGAGGGGAAAACTAGGATAATATTGTGTGATCTTGGAAGAAAGATAATACCACTCGTGGGGCTTTAGTGTCAATGAATGATGAGATCAATAAGTATGATATGATGGTTTCCTTGTTTCTTTCATATTCAGGTGGATACTTTTTGTGAGGGAAAAGGGTAATGGAGTTTATCCAGAGACATTGGTGATCACCAAAATCATGAAATCCCACAATAAGGTTAACCTTAGGATGCCTGTATTTGAGAGGCTATAAACCATTCTGGGACAACATTCAAGGGGATGTGCACCTAGGGGAACCTGTGGAGCATACCAAATATTCCATGGATAGGTCGCAGACCACTTCAGTGGATACGATTTCCAAAATTCAATTTTTATATAGGCGATAGCCTATGACCATCTCTGCTGAATATTGTTGAGGTCTTGCCATTGAAACATAATGGGAAAGGGGTCAGGATTCTAATCCTAAACCATGAAAACTCCAACTTCCACCCATTCCACACCTCGATCAGCCAAATGGTGGATGACCTATGATGTCCGCTGCAGTATAGGGAGTAAATTCGTCAAATTAAGGGTGGAATAATGGTATCCCTCATTATCTGAAAGATATCTTGAGAGCCCAATGTTTCATCACGGTTCACCAAAAAATTTGTGTGCCTACAACAGATGCTGATGAATATGTGTACAAAGTTTCAAGAATAGTAGATTCCTGATATTCTTTTATATCTATGGATAATGTTTACTACTTCTATCATAGGTGAAATAATCCCCCTTCCACCTACTGACATCATTGTCAGCCTATCGGTGGAATAGGAAGACCACTTTGGAGAGCGTATCTAGAAGTAATTTTGCAAAAGCGCATTTGAAAAGTCAAAGTGGAATGTTTACATTATAGGATATGAGAGTGCAGGTGATCTGTTGTTGGGGAAGTGATACCAGAGGCAAGCCAAGTGTTTGTGGTGGCACAAGAAGGAATCTCAGTGGTAAGAGCATCATAATGTACGATTGCACCTCTACATTCCAAATAGGGTTGGTCCTAGAGGAGACCTCATGGACCAGCTAGAGAATAACCTAGGAATAAAATTATATATATCCTTCAACCCACTATAGATTTAATTTTTCCTGCACTCTGGTTGGCTTGGACCACACTCTGACAATCGGTGAGCTCAGAAGGCATATGGAAAAAACAAATGCAACATGCGATGTAGATACCTGAAATTGGTCTTATCTGGGTTGTAGATAGGGATTATTTCCTTTGGATATGCACATATTTCATGAAAATGGATGTTTATAAACTCTAATGAGGGTAATACAAATAACCAAATCTCTTGCTAAAAGTGATGATGGGCCAAGAGCATGGCCTGGAAGAACTATCATCTGAAGATAACAGTGATGAAGAAGAAGAAGAAGAAGGAAACAAAATAAAGATGATGTGGAAGAGAAATATGAGGATCCCAAGGATGAAGTTCCATAAGGTTAGGATCATTAGGGGACAATGGATCGTTGAGGGAGTCTATGGGAGAGTAGTGAAATCACAGGCTCTGATGAGGAACTTTCCAAACACCTCAAATTAAGTCACGATTCATTCCCCCAGTCCCTTATTTTTTTTACCATTCATATACACTTAACCTAAAATTTTCTAGAAGAAGAAAAAAAATTGATGACCAAGGTAATATTGATAAATGGGGTGTAAATATGCGAAAGGATGTGGAGACACACCCCCTATGCCCGCAATTAGAGCTGAACAAGGATGAAGATCAATCATGGCTGATGTGGCAAGAGGTCAACCAGATGAAAGGGATGAAGAAACATCACTGGTATACTATGTTTTACCCACTTCTCAAAAGAATATTCTTCCAATCATTGATCAAACACGCACTGAGAGGTTTCTTGTGGTAGAGTAATTTCATGTGGTGATCCAACCACTTGATCCAGTGACACATATCTCTTTTAAAAATCTACCTTTACAAGATCATATTGGTGATCTATGTTTTTTTCTGGACAATAATCTCATTATAAAAAGTTATCATGGGATTAAAATCCTAAAAACCAAGAAATATGGGATATTTAAGGGAGATTTCATGATATATGTAACTTCCCATGAGGATCTAGACATTCCATCAAATCTTTCCTTGGCACTTGTTGGGAAAGAAATCATGCCAACAAGTGATACCACATCCAGGGAAGAGTATAAAGATGGTGATGGAGGAGAAGAAGATGAAATGAGTGAAGAGGTTCTCCCTTAAATAAAAGAACCTATCCCATTAGAAAAGTTGTTAGAGGAAGACCCTACCACTGAACTTCATGGAACCTTTTCAAAACATGATCCTACAGATCCTGTAGATCTAGCAGAATTATACTCAGATGCAGATAAGGAAATTTATAGAACATATCACTAAGCATGGGATTGAATCAAGTATATAATTCATATCCCATATGTATAATATCTAAATAAAATGAGGTCACTTCACACTTGGTGACACTATCTTTGTGCTGATGGGGTGGATTCTCACCATCTTCACACAATGATTTGTGACTACCTTATCGGGACGATATAGGAGATCAATCAACAACTAAATGATACTCGGAGCTAGAATAAATATGAGAACATCCAAAATATCCTAGAGGATAAGAATGTGATCTGATATCGTGAATAGAATATTAAAAATTATTCCATATTCATCTATAATAAGTTAGAAATTGTTGGATGATTGAAGTCCCAACTAGCAGAGGCCTAGAAATATCTTGAACAGGAAAGCCACCAAGTGGATGAGCTTCAAACATAATTGAATTGAATAAAAATCTGGTAAAATGTGGTTCTCCCTGTAGTTTTCTATATGGAGGGGGATCTCATGAAGTGGTAGGGGACTCTGGATTCCATGTGCCAAAAGGATGCAGCATTGAAGCATTATTTTGAAGGGGTAAATACCTAAAGGTCGTGTTTTGTCCATGCTTAATCATATGAAACATACTCCTTTTTTTCTCAATCACTTTTAACTTGGTGAATGCATATATTTATATCCTATTTATTTTAATTATTTCATCTTGATATTTTTTTATGAAATTAATGATCAATTCCTAATCTCACATGGGTCATACCGGTGCGAGAAACAAGGGATGATCACATAATCGTTAACTTTTTATGAGAGTGTTATCTAATCATTGAATAATCAGGGTTTTCTATTGTTCACTGAACACCAAGATTATTCGGGCTAAAAGGTACTATGACTAGAGGATATGTCTCTCAAAATATCCAACTTAATTTTCCCAACATGTTCTAGTACATTTGCAGGATAATACCAAGGCGTTAGAATCAATATGAACAAAAGGGAATGGGGAGTGTCAATCACAACACCCAGAACATGGGAAAAAAATGATGAGGGAAGTTATGATATAAGATAGATACTGAAAATATTCAAAATGAAGTACCTATACTACTATCCTAGAATGGGGGAATACTAATGAGCATCAACTGCTGACTATATTCAAAAACATGGGTCCTAACTCTAGATGTCATCCAATATATTTTGGTGCATTGGCCTAGGATGGTAGGAGATCCATGAGATTGAGAATCCATACCATTAAGGGGTCCCTTCATATGTGAAAGATGATTAAAAGTTTAATGAGGGTCACACAAAGTGTGAAAATGGAGTGATGGTATGTTTGAAAGGATACCAACACTTTTAAAACTCGGCCATAGTGGCTTGGAAAACATTGGTATGGGTTCATTGGTCTGAAAAAATATCAAACTGATCCTTCAGGGTACCATCATTTCATATACCGAGAAATGAATAATATAGAAATTAATATGATAAATAACCAACACTATGGGATTGGACCTCTCAGGAAGGGGCCTGGACTGCATTGTAATTTTGCAGCATGCAACTGAGGATGATGAACACGAAATTTATCATCATATGGTGAGGTTGATACATGTTAAAGTTTAACATCATTTGATTATAATGTTTTCTATAGTTTAACTTCATGTGACTTGGACATTGTACATAGATTAAGGTCATACGTCCAAGACCCTAGCTATAAAATGCTCAGTATCAGGGTATATAAAACAAGTAGGAAGAAAAAACTATTGTGAATTAGTACATCAAAGGTATCAATACTGCATACACATCCTTAGATGAATAGGGGCCATAGGTGCCGAAGAGTACTAAGGAACCTGTGGCTAGACTTGAGAAAAAATATCCGAGTGTTCCAACATATCTGAAAAGTTTGATAATCAGGACACACATAATTAAGGAAGCACAATCTAGTTAGAGAGAAATATTGTTGAGGGAAGTCCTCCTTGATGTGAAAGTTAAAACATCCCGCAACTATCATGGGGAATCCTGAACTCATTCATGGTGTGGTTGTGGTTTAACATCATCCATTGAGGAAGAGAAAAAGTGTTAATAATACTTAGAATGGAACCAAGATCATAGTCCATGACATTACAACATATTCTAGAAGGATTGAAATCAAGACATACATAGATCTTGATGGGTGATTTCACTGTTCATGTCTAACCAATGCATGGAGAGAATAGGCATTAGATATTTATTGTTTGTTCTTTTTTGGGTTGTTTTTTTCGCAACAAGACCAGGATGAAATGTTTTTGGCGTCTTTATGGGAATCAATCCATGTGTAGGTCTTGATAAGTGGCATTTTGGATGACTAATTCCAAAGGGGATGTCCAATCAATTAAGAACACCACAATGTTGTGTCGTTTTTCATTGTGCATCCATGATTATGATTCCACCATTTAAGGGCCTATGAAAGGACCATTCCATGAAATTTAACATCATTCAGGATGGAGCAACACAGTTTAATTTATTTTTTATTCGACATAATATCATAGATTAAGGTTATATAACTTGGACCATATGGGTAAGAAACTTTCATATGTGGGTATTACCATACCATGACACATAATCCTACATGATCTATTTTTAGTTTGAGAAAAAATGAGTGATTCTAGGCTTTTCACATCACATGAGAGTGAAAAATAAGTGAAAGGAAATTTTGGGTGGGAAAATTCAACCATGCCAACATTCCTACTCGACGGGAATGGATGCACCGAGGGACAACACCAGGGCCATTGGAGATCCATATAAACATGAAAGGGAAAGGAAAATGTGAATCATGGAGTCTAATATTTAGGAAACATTGGAAGTAGCATAATGATGGATGATAACTTCTGACCTTGTTCAAAGAAATACATCCATATTGTGTGACATGGGATGGGAATAGACAAATGGGGGATAACTACTAACCATATACGAAACATAAGAACTGACTCAAAAATTCTGTTCAATGTATGTGGGGCATTGGCCTAGGATGGTCGACCATCCACGAGGCTGAGCATACATACCATTTGGGGGTCCCTTCAGACGTGAATTATAATGGGGTCCCAAAAAATGAGAATGGGAAGAATGGATATGTGACTGGGTAATATCCTTATGAAATCCAACATTCCATATCCCATACAACTGTGTACAAACAAAAGGTGGTGTAGAACTCCCACGTTCTGGTTCAGAACCATCCCCAAGGATCGGGATCCTATGGGGGGTACTACAAACAATATAAATTCCATGTTTCTCGGACCATAAAATCCACATTTTAGGTCATAGTGTGTGGACCATGGGTGCCTAGTTTAACGTTATCTATGTGGTACATACCCATTTAGTTTAATGTCATATGGTAAGAATGAGAAAAGAAAGGGGGAACAGGTTCACGATTCTATGACTGGGCCTTGGGAAAAAATGTTCGCACATCACTATATATCCCATAAGGATGTGAGTCAATCCACATGTAGTTATGGAAGATGGCATGGTAAGACATTGATACCAAAAAAGGGGAAGCATTCCCCTAAACAAGGATAGCATGGTTTCTACATAGTTAATCATCATAAAAATGTGGATACGAAAAATATTATATTATGGTCATAAAACCGATACAGAAAAAGGGGATATGTAATGTGTGGATCCATGTGGTGTCCCAATGTGAATGATGAACAAAGAGGTCTCATCATCATACCACATACTCCCTTAGAATAAACTATGCATAGTTTAAGGTCATGATTTTTGGACTTTAATCCTTAGTTTAAAGTCATGAGCTTCAAACGCGGGTTCATAGTTTAAGATCATAGAGTTTAGACCATAAGGTGGAGCTATTATTCCTTGCAGGTCAAAAAGAACCACCAAGACCCCTAATCCCATGTGATCCATGATCGGTGTAAGAAGCAAGGGTTGGATAGAATCCTTATAAAACATGGAAAAAATATCAAGGGAATGGAGAGTTTGATTTAAGGATTTTTACTAATGTTGAAAAACATTTTCACCATGCAAAGGAGAACAAAGGGGTAACAAAAAGGGCATTGAAGTTCTACATGGAACTATGGATGTGAAAAGAGATGAATAACAGTTTTAGATATTCGAAACATTATGATGGTGGAGTAATGATGGAGGATAAATACAAAACATATTCAAAACACAACATCCATATCATGAAACTCGTGATGGGAACAAAAAATGATGTCCGACAACAAACCATATTTGAAATTCGTGAACTGACTCAAAAACATCATTTAATGACTTCCCGTGCATTGACCCTAAATGGTAGGTTATTTTTGATCCTGATAATACCTAACATTAGGGGGGTCCATTTAGACATGGAATATGATAGGGACCCATAAAAAGGGACATGTAAATCATGGATATAGAATTAATGAATTTCCAGGAAGAAGGCAACACTCTGATTCCTACTCCATAACGCATATGAGTGCGTAATTGAGGCATTCTAGGTAGAGGGATTGAAACCCATTCATTATGGGGAAAAGGGGGGATCAAGAGGTCCCCTATACATGATATGTAAATTAGAAAATTCCAAATGGTGAGGAATAAAAATATGGGGTTTAATAAAATAAGGGGTGGACGTGAAGGAAAAATGTCTGAGCATTCCTATGTTTCCCATAAGGACTGGAATAAATATGCACATAGTTATATAATCTTTTGTAGTTTAATGTCATACAGTAATGATGTAACATCAGGAGTACTATTTCTATGAGAGGTACATGATGTGTTCATTATATCCTGACATGAATGATAACCAAGGAGGTCTCAACCATGTCACGTACTCTAGGGAAGATCCTAGACCTGGGGTTAGAAAGTTGATTCACTCTTAGATGAGAACATGAGGTTGTTTCATAGTTTATCGTCATCAAAATAGGATGAAATGATAGTTTAACATAATATAGGATGGGACAGTTTTATTTCATGGTGGAGGGAGGTGAATTTTCCATTTAAGGTCATGTATGAAGGCCCCTTAATATTATGCAGTTTAAAGTCTTTCAGAACAATTCCATGCAATTTAACATCGTGTAGGAGGGAGAATAATATCTTAGTTTAAGGTTATTTGACTCTAACCGAAAAATGGAAACCTAAAAATATTAGAATGTTTAGTTTTGTGAGATAAAGCATCCTAATCTGAAGGAGGAATAAGAAGGTCTCGATATCGCACCACACACTCCAGAGGAAAGCTTATGCCAGGCAATCATAAAGGGTGAAAGGGTGATTCTGCGGCTGGGCATGAAGAAATAATTTTAGGGTGTTTCTCCATATCATGTAAGGGAAGTAATAAAACAACACCTATTTCTTGTAGGACATGCAGTTTTATTTCATTCGATAAAGAAAAATTCATGAAAAAATGCTTTATAGGGAGGAATATGATGCAGCTGTTACAGACCTGACATGAATGTGGACCAAGGAGGTCTCAGTCACACCACATACTCCTGGGGGAGATCCAAACCAAGGGCTTGAAATCCTAGAAGGATTCATTACTAGACCAGAGATGAAAGGTTCTAGTATTCATACATATCCCATGAAGATAAGAATCAATCCATATGTAGTTTTAGAATCAAGTTCAGTTTAACATCATGCGGTAAGGATGAATGAAAAAGGAGGTCTATGAGGGGGGAATACATGGTGTGGATGTTATAAACCCAATGTGAATGAGGACCATGGAGGCCTCAACCGCACCATGTAATCCTAGGATACTATGTCCATTGGGCCAAATGCAAGAAGAGATTTGTGGAAACTGGGGTTGCACCCAAAAAAAATATTTGGGCATTCATATGTATCCCATAAGGATGTGAATCAATCCATACATAGTCCTAGAATCCTGTCAAATTTTATGTCATGAATTAAGGAGAAATTATAGTTTAACATTATGTAGGATGACGATACTAGGTGATTTTACGTCCTACACTCCAAATAGAAAGGATCATATTTTAAGGCCATAGATCTTGGATACAAGGATAAATGTGTATTTTATCATCATGTAGGATGATTTAAACCCCTTATCATGTGATTTACTATTTATGAAATCTATCATTGGTGGGAGTAATAATTTTCTCCCCATCCATGGTGACCAAATAGTATAAACTTCTGGGGTAAACCTTGTGAATGATATAGTGTCCTTCCCATTTGGGTGCTAACATTGGTGGATTCCTACCAGGTATCATTATCGTCCTTCTAGACAATAATCTGTCACCATGGAGGAAAGAGAGGACGTGAACATTCATGTTGAAATCCCTAGCCATCTTGTTCTGATGCCTCTCCTAGTTGTGTAAGGCTCAAATCCTATTCTCATCATGGCATTCCAGTTTTCCTTGTTATACTTTTGCTACCCTTCTTGATGTGTACTGATCATAAATATCTGTAAATAGTGATTTAAACTAAATCAAGATGGTAAATATATCCTTTATACTTTACAATAGGGAGTATGGGTTCACCTAGATGGAATTTGGATTTATCGTCCGACAAGCCCAGAGGGCGTTGGGATGCTTCCCTGACCAAATTTTCTTGTTTTGAAACAAAATCATTTGAAAATGTTTAATAGGGTCTTTTGAAGACCAATATCTTCTCATTTTTCTATTAATGGCAGTAATAATCATGGTTGGACCAGATGTTATACTAGTCATAAAATTTATTTATCTCAGCTTTATAGAAATTTGTGTCGTTATCAGTGATAAAAATGTGAAGGACAATGAATTTTTGGTTGGTGTCGGAGCTCTCAAACTTAGTGATGGAATGGTATTTCACTTCCTTTAGTAGGATTTCTTCTACCCACTTAGAGAATAAATTATTCTTAGTCAAAATAAACCTACATCTATGAGTCGTTGCTAGTGGATAAGGTCCCACTACATCCACTCACCAAACCATAATGTCCCAAGAATGCTTTGTGGTGTGGAGGGGCTATGACAGTCGATTCATAAAGTTTTCATGAATTTGACACAAGTATCATATATTTGAAAACATAATACAGTCATAGACCATGTTGGGACAAAAGTTACCCAACCTCTAAATCTATTCAGAGAGCTTCAATGTAGCATGATGAGCTCTATAGGAGCTGGCATGGACTTCATGCATAACCGAGGGAGTCTGACCATCCTGAATGAATCATAAAATAATTCCATTAAACCCATGTTAGTATAGGATATTTTCAAGTCTAGGAACACTATAGAGGGTGAACTGTACGGTAGCTCGATAAGTTTTCTCATGTTCAGCTCTTCATGTCGGGAGATTGCTGAGATAGAGATACTCAATGAGAGGAGTGGTCCAATTGGAGGTTTCTTCCCCAATGTAAAGGGAATTTGGTGGTCCAAACGCAGAATCATTAGTGGTAAGGTAGATCACCAGCAAGTATTCATCATCATCCAATGAGATGAGAGTGATGACCATTGGATGCATCGCATGGATAAAAAGGTCACCCTGGTCAGGTTCTGCAAGAGATGTGGAACGACTAGAAAAGGCATCATCTTGACCATTCTGTGACTAGTAGACATGAGTGGCCTCTTGCTGGGAAGGGTACTAGGCCATCAAATGATGGTTTCTCTCAAATATGGGAATAAGTACTAGCTTACTGATGACATAGTCACCCTAAATCTGCTTGATGTTTAGTTTGGAGTCTCTATTTACATATAGGTGGGGAAGATTAATCTCGAGGGCTAGCTCAAGGCCAGTGATGAAAGCCTAATACTCTACCTTATTGTTGATGCAACCTTCTATAAAATTAATGAATTGGGAAGGACGGACAATGTAAGTGTAGTGAATAAGATACTCGTTCTTACTCTTTTGAGCCTAGGATCTTTGAGAATTCTACCTATCAGACTTTAGGAAGCACTATAAAAATGCATAGACCAACAAGACATATTCTGCTCTAGTTATATAATTCCATCATTTAGAAATTCCAGATCCATGGAATGCTCTGCAGGGGGCGGATGAGCAGTGAGGAAGTCTTCTAGTGCCTAAACCTTGGTTTCCATCCACTGAACAAACCCAATGTCAAATTGTAGAAGGATCACTAACAACCTAGATGGAAAACTTGTCAACATTGGGTAGTTTGTAATGTACATTAGAGGATCCACATGGGACACCAGTTGTATCTCATGATGCTACAGATAATGCCACAACTTCTGCACCATGAAAACTAGAACAAGGAATCTCTTCTCGATAGAGTAATATCTAGTCTCTATGTCGAGGAGCATGCAGATGAGTTAGTAAACACTGTTCTAAATCCTTTCATAGTTTTTCTAAGAATTAAGGATTTTGATAGATTGTTCCACGAAAGGCATATAAAGGACCATTGGCTTTCTAGAGATGGGTGGCATCAGAACTAGAGGCTATAGTTGATACTACTTGATCTCCCCAAAAGTGGTATGGCACTCTTCATAGCATTGTTAAATGACACCTTTTTTCATGAGTCTGTAAAAGGTCTAAAACATTCAATCCATATTTTTATTTATTCATCTTATATAGGCTATGTGGAATTGATAACCTTGGATATCATGATAGTTACTTAGATGAGGAATCTTACTAATATATTTAGTCTTCTACCATGGATATCAATGCCTCTGAATCTAATGATGAAGCTAAGAAAAATCTCAGCGCTAACCCAGAAAAAAATATTCAAGGGGTTCATCTTTATATAGAATAATGAGAGGAATCCGAACACCTTCTCAATATCTTTGAGGTGGTCCGGACTCTAACAAGATTTAACAACCAGATAGTCCATATAGAATTACACTAGAATCTCGATAATTGGCATGAATATTCAGTGTATAATATGCTGATACATAGCTCCTACTCAAAATATAAATTTTTATTAAAAGGCCACTTTAAGGGGAAGTGGGAAACCAAGTTCACATGGAAAATCACTATGTGCTAAAAGAGCACACAGAATTATAGCTCCTACATTCATAAACCCAAAAGAAAATTTCCTGATTGAAGGAGGATCCCCATAGAATCCTGATGGAAGTGGAAGCATCATATTTGGGGTCCATCATTATTTTATTATACTTGAAATATCCAACCATGAATGAAAATGATTGAAACCAAACGATGGAATAAATCAACAGATCTTTCATAGGAAGGGGATATTAACCTTTAAAAAATAGAGTTTGAGATCCTAGAAGATGATGAAGACTCTAATCTATCAATTCATCAATCTGATAGGATCAATGTTGGCCAAGAACCTATGTTACTGGACATCCATGATGAAGTTGTATTAGATAATCGTATCGACTTCATCCTCAACCATGGAATTGTGGGATGGGTTCATCTTCTTAGGTGGTTTTTTAACCCATGATGACTTACCAAGAGACCAATTTATTATACGGAGACCCGAGAATATAGTCCTATAAAATCTTCATAACCCCAAAAAAATACATCAAAATACTACTTCAGAAAATCAACATACTTCTATTGTTCTTCAGCAGGAATAGATTCACTGATCAGTGTCGGCCTCAGTTATATCAAAGTACTGAGATTCACCTATAAAAGATCATCAACAGTAGTGGATACACCTTCCTCAAATGAATGAGGGTTTTATTATATATGTTCATCATATTCCAATGTGAGAGGACTATCAAGATAAGGAAATGAATCTAAGTTAACTGATTGTAGAGGAATGCTGGTACTAGCCTGAGCTGTAGTGGAATCTTCCTCAAGAGACGCCTAAAATGTTAAAACCATTTTACAAAAACCTATCTACCCCATTCCATATGGTCCTAGGCCAAAGGGGAATTCATGATAAAATCAAAGAAGTATTGGAATATTGGCTTCACTTCATTCAACCCGACCCAGCAGAATATGAAATTATGGTGTATCGATGATGCCATAGATAGAACATCCAGATACCGAATAGGGGTAAGAGGATCTGGTATCACAATAGACTATACCACATTGGTATATAGGGTGATATATCAGCATTCCCTGTTTCTAATAATGTGTCTTCCCCTTACCCAGGACACAGCGATGCAATGTACAAATTATGGGCTTGTGTCGTTCAACTAAAAAATATTGATGATGAATGCATCATCACAGTCTATCCATGGGTTATCTAAAGGAGTGGTGTGTTTGAACTTAATGGGTTTAAACAAATTTTTCATTATCTTGTTATATTCAGCATCTAAATCGTAGGATTTATCGATGTAAAAGGTAGAACCATCACACTGGAGTATTCCCACTCAACCATTAAGAGAATACTTGAGGCACTGGTGATGTGAGGAAGGAACAGATTCATGCAGATGGACCCAGGGTATACCCATCAAATCATTTTAAGTGGTGTCCTATGGGAAGACCATGATTTTAGTGATATCAATTAGGCCACAAAATTGGTTCTTCTGCTGAATCTTGCCACATAACCTCTTCTTGGTCTTATCACAGCCCTGAATTTTCAGGTCATAGGGACTCAAAACTTCTTCAGACATACCCAGTCTGTGGGTAATTCGGGTCAGGATGACGTTGATCCTAATACCTATGTCGACAAGACATCAACATTATTCCACACATTTAAACTCGTCAGTAATGTCTATTGGGAGGATGTGTCCCTATATAGGCGAGCCTTCATCTTTACCTGAGAATGATATTATGGCCAGACATTCTGATTTCCCAACTTCTTCAACCTAGAAGGCATCAGCAGCTACCACATCTGTCTTAAAATAGATTGGGACATTAAAATCCTTTAAAAGATCTTCATGCATATATTCAGATAGTTATAGATCTCCATGGATCGATATCATTGTAGGAATGTTGAAAAAGTTCATAAAAACATTATATGTAATGACCCAAAATTCATTCAATGAAATTTCCCATCTTATTTGGAATTTTTATAGTGTGAATCATATACATCCAAATACATAACACAATAAAATATTTATAAATGAAGAATAAAATAAATAAGTGGTGTTTATAGATGATAAATAACTTATACCAATGAAATAATAACATTACCATAGGAATAGTAATATTACCCTTATGAATAGTAAATCAGCCTAATGAATATTAAACTCACCAATGAACATATAAATAAAATTTAGACATCTCATCAGTGAATGTTTCATAGAATTATATAATATTATAAGAAATTGAATATTTTAATATATATATATATATATATAAGTGTTGGTATTTTTATATGTCATGGATATTTAATTAAAATTTTACAATTAATAAATTTATTCAAAATACAATTCATTTTTATTAAATGTATTCATAAATCCATATTCTGTTTTCATTGGATTGTAGGACAATTTTATGATACCTTTGTGGATTCTTGAAAGTGTTGTAAAATCATTTTTTAAATTTAAAATCTCTAATTATAATGTAAATAATGATATTATGTAAAAATTAATGTTAAAATATTTATCAAATTATTTGTATAAAATGGATTTAATTTTTCAATTCCACAATTTTAAAAATGGTTATGTTTAATTTTTGGGATTTTTCAGATGTACATACATTTTTAGTGAATAGTAAAATACTGTAATTAAAAATATAAATTCATTATAAGCTAAATAACTATTCTTGGAAACTTGTATCATGTAAGCCCCCTTGCTTCCAACACACATGACCATAATACATTATTTAGTAACATGAATCGACACTATTGGTTTCCTTGAGAAATATAATATATTAATAAATAGTATAATGAGAGATTACCCCTATCATCCACTAAAAAAACTAACCTCACCTCCTATTATCTTCACTCCTTTAATCCTTGAATATTATAAATTTTCTACCCAAATACTCATCCCAAGTATATCCCCACAAACAAGAGCTCTTTATATTTCCTATATACTAACATTCCTTCCAATAAAGAGGTTCTCAAGGTGGATTATTCAAGAGGTAAAATCCTCTTCCTTTTCCTTTTGGTTTCTTTTCATGATCCCTCTTTTATTATTAATTCCTCAAATACTCTTTCAAAATGATCATGATATCTGTAGTATGATTTATAGAGTGTGATTATATCATCTTAATGTAATAACCATCATCAGTCTCTTTCCACTCTCTCCTTTATTTTAAAAATGAAATCATCGACCGGGAGGTGGTGATTTACATCCTTTTTGGACGGCGAACTATCATTCTTTAGTTTATTCATCAAAGATGGTCATGATACCATTTTTATGGTTAAACTAGAAAATAATCTATTTATTATAACCTATTTAAATTTATTAAACCACTATATATATGTAATAATAATTCATAAAACCAAATGTGTTCTTTATGATCAATAACTACAATAATGATGCAAACAATTATCAATAAACGTATTATCTAATTATTCATCCTATTACCATATAATTAAATCATATATATAACCATTTAAACTTATACATGATCATTAATATCATATAAATTAAATAATAGAGAATTATACCCTTTCCACGTGATGTTTCATACTCATATACAAGTTTACTGACCGTGTAAACTAAGGGAACAAATGCACCTAAGAAATAAAATTGTATCTTATAACTCATCAAAAAGGCCATAATTAAAAGTAATAAAAGAATAATAAATAAAATACATGTATATAAGGTATTTAATTAATTAATTAGTTGGTTTAGTTTTATTATCCATGATTTTAAGGTCATTTCCAGAACTCATTCGGACATAAGGTAAGGGTTTCTACCCGAACCCCCATTTTCTTTCTGGTTAATCCTTTCCACTATTTATCCAAATTTAATTATAAATTATTTTTATGTAATAATAATAATTTATATGTTAATGTTATATATTTATATATTTATTTATTTATTTATTTAATAAATGGAATCCTTCTTTATTTAATGGGTAGTTACATATTTTAAAAAGATATTTCTCATATTCTTCCTGATAAACAAGCTTGGTTCAAGGGAACTCCTCGAAATATTATCTATTTTCAAGTGAATTATATAATCTGTTTTAAGATAAAAAAATTATAAAATAAATAATTTTATCATGAAAAAAATATCATATTTCACTTCTGATCTTATACAAATAGTTTTCCAAATAACTCTACAATAAAAAGTGAAAGAGCATCTCCCTTAAAATTACCCAATAATTTTATAAGAAAATTTTAATCTATTTGACCAAACTTTTCAATTTATATGTTTAATTAAGAATAATATTATATGATATAATATACCATTTTAATTTAAATGGTTTATGACCAATTTGACTATGGATTTTCTATCTTGATATCATTCAACATACTACTCAGAATGATTAATAATTATGTTTAAAAAATTTGGAATGTTATTTATATTTCATATGTATATGATATTTATGTTTAACCCCATTAATATGTAGAGTTCATTGTACTTAGAATGTAAACAGTGAGTCCCTTTACATCCCCTTGATGCATTGACAGGCCCCACAATACAAAATAGATTAGGGTATTGGCTGAAGCCTTAATATAGTATTTTTAGACATCTTGGCTGAGGCCTCAACAATAAGTTTCAGATGTCCCACATTTTTCATTCCCTAATTATGATATTAGTAATTGATAAACCTTATGAAAACATGACCAGCAGAATATCAATTGTTATGTTTCATACTCTTTTTATCATTTATATGTCTTTATTTAATCAGCATTCATTTTTCACATATTCTGCTTAATTTTATTTTTAAAGGCATGTGTTTATAGTTGTTCACCTTGACTAGTGTTTATGTGTGTGATAACTTTTTATGTATTAAAACCCCTTAATGATCACCTGAGACCACCAAATTCATAGGTTTTATTTTTCCCAAGGATTCAAAGAAGGATATTATAAACTACATTCAGGGATAACCTTGGAGTTATGGATGATTCCAATGGAATTTCCACATTGTTTTTTCTTTAAAGATGTAATTTAAAACGTATGTTTTATCTGGTTTTCCAAAAATAATATCCTATTATGTCCTTTGGGATATGAATTTTTTATAATAATTACAATGTGATAAAATAATGAACCTACTCCATGCAGCCAGGGTCGGGGAGTTACATTTGATATCAGTGGAAGTTTAGAAGAAAACATGGAAAATAGATTTAGAAAATATAGATTACCAAACAAAACCCTAAGAAATACATTGAGGATAAGTAAAAAAGGACATCCTAGAATTTTTTTGTGGTATAGATATTGTGGATATTACTAGAAAATATATCAATGGATAGATACTACAAGAGGACATGGTTCTAGAACAAATGTACATAGGAGTAAAAACTCTAATAATTTGTTATGTGTTTGACTCAGGTTAACCTAGTACACAACAATGGGCCTTACTATGCATATGGTTTGACACTCTCAAGGGATATTATTAGGTAATTCACATTTTCTTTATAATCCATTAACAAAGATTTAATTGTAAATATTTCCTCAATGTAACTATGCTTAGGATTATGACATTATATCGGAATACAATTTCAATTGATTTTATGTGTTTTCTAGTTCAACATTATACATTATGATTCATAACCTAATTAAGTGTATGCCATTATTTAGAAATAGAACCTAATGGAAGGAATTTAATCGTCATGAACACACGTATCCCATGTTAGGATTTATTACATATCCTAGATAATTATGTTGGTTTAGGAGAAGTGAATAGTGCTGAGAAACTTATGACTATAATGGGACAACCGACTTATGTTGTGAAGAATAAATTTAACTTCATGGAGAATCATGATCCAAAATGTGGAGGAGCAATGTTATAAATTTTAATGTGATAATAGCCTCCATCATTCAATGGGACCAAGAACCCACTTTTAGAAAATCAGTGGATAAAGACTTTAGAGAAGATATTTATATATTTTTAATTTAACGAAATGGAAAGGTTTTCCATGTAAGAATATCTTTAATAGAGAGATGAGGATCAGTGGTGGTCATTAATTCCACACACAAACAAGCATCAAGAAATAAAATAAATTGAATGGATTGAATTTAAAGATCATTTCTTAGAAAAATATTTCCTTGAGAATAGTGAATAGATGTAGATTTGAAATTACATAGTTTGAGACAAAAAGTGGATGAAAATGTTGTGAAGTATGAAATCAATTTTACATGGTTATCAAGTCATGTTGTGGACTACATACGTAATACAAGGAGAAATATTAATTTCTTATTTGATGGTTTAAAACCAATGTACTTAAGGGAATTGATCTCCCAAACATTCTCATTATATAAATATATAGACTCTTGTGTTGTCAATATAGATAAATAATTCACTAAATCATGTGACATTGAAAGAAAGAAAGAGATGAAGATGGTGGTACATGAAATAATGGATAAACAGGTGAATAAAAAGGGGAGTTTTTTAACATGTGATATTTTTGGAAATAAATTCCCAAATGTCTTCGTGATAGGAAAAAGAGACTATTAAAAATGTGTAGATAGAGTTCTACAATCTCAAGATTGTATGGGAAAGAAATAAGCTATCAATGTTCAATTCTAAAATGGTAAAGAGATGGGACATTATTCAAATGATTGTCCTATGTGTAAAGGAATCATTCCCTAGAGAAGGATAAATGTGAAAGAAAAAGATTATGCGACCACAACAGCTAATGTTGAAGTCTATAATGATGTGGTGGTTGATAAATCGATCATTTCCCCTAACAATAACAATGATTTATTTGATTCTAGATCATCACATTATTTTATATCTTCCTAGATTTCCATAAAAAATATACATTCCCAATTTGATTTAATAAAGGATGTTTTATTAAAAACACATAATAGAAGTATATTTGCATCAAAGATGTGTCAATTAGTCCCCTTATGACACATAAAAATTATTTAGTTGTTGAACCTATCATCATACCCATGATTTACTTCATCTTTATTATTAGTATGAACTAGATTTCATGTTATGATGAGAAAATATATTAAAAGAAGAAGGAATTTACAATTTTTGAGAATGTTGTAGAATCCATTATCTTTTGAGAAGAAACCCCAAAACTTTACTCTTATATAGATCCACCTCTAGTAGACCTTTTGAGTTCAATTCATTGGGAGGAAGATAAAGAAAATATATGGGTAAGGAAAGAAATCTTCAAATTGTGGATGTACGTATTGTGTAAGAATACATTGGTGTATACTTAGAGGATTTACCTAGACATCCATCGGAGCGAGAAATTGAGTTTCCTATTTTTTTAAATTTTAGTAAAAGGACTATATAAAATAACCCTTTGAGAATAGACCTAGTGGAATTAGTAGAGGTGATGAAACAACCAGTGAAATTGAGTATTAAGGGATTTTTCTTCCATAGTGTTTCACTATGGGGAGCTCATGTTCTTTTTGTTATGAAGAAAAATGGATTTATGAGGCATTGTATTTACTATTGGAAGATGAATACCATTATAATAAAGAATAAGTATCTTATTCTCCACATTGATGATTTATTTTATCAACTTCATTAAGCCAAATATTTTTCAATGATTGAACATTAGTCTATATATAATCAGTTCTATGTGAGGAATGAATATATTCCAAAAATATTATTTCAGACTAGGTATGTGAATTGTGATTTTATAGTAATGACTTTTGAAATTAAAAATGAAACCTCTATTTTCATGGATCTATGGAATTGATTTTTCAATGAATATAGTGATTAAATTGTGGGGGTATTTATTGATGGCATCTTTGAATACTCTAAAAGATATTATGAACATGAGAATCACATGCACATTATTCTGAAGAGTCTTAGAATAAACGAGTTATATGGAAACTTTAGCATGTTTTAATTCTTGATTCTAATAGTATTTTTCTTGGAAATATTTTCTCTATTGTCAGAAACATAGTGGATCTAAAAAATAAAAATATAGTTTAGGAATGACCTAAAATGACCAACAAAACAGAGGTATTTAGATTTATTGGTTTAAGAGGTTATTATTCGCATTCTATTCAGAACATTGCCTAATTAGCGGACCCATTAAACAAGATTACATATAATGGAGTTATGTTCATATGGAAAAAATAATTTGAATAATGTTTTATAGAATTGAAGGATATGATAGTGAATACTCCAATATTGACTCTACTATTGGGAAATAATGGATTTGTGATTTACATTGATGTGTTAAAGAAAAAACATGGATGTGTTCTTATGCTGAATGATAGAGTTATTTACTATGAATCAATGTAGTTTAAAACACATGAACATAACTATAAAACTCAAGATCTTGATGTAGTATTTGTAATCATTAATCAAATTAAATAGGTACATTATATCTATGGGGAATGATGTGATATATATTCTGATCACAAGACTTTGAAACATATATTCTCATAGAAAGAACTCAATATAAGGCAAAGGTGATGTCTTGAGATACTCAAGGATAATGATTTTTCCATACACTACCGTCGAGGGGAGGAAAGTAATCTCACTGTAAGAACCCAGATCTTCATTTCAGATATGTTTTACCTTTTCTGGACATTTTTGAGGAAAAGAGGAAAATCTAGAAAATTTCCAAAGTACAGGTCATGTACTTTATAAGTACACACCGTGTACTTTGTTGTCTCACCAGGCCGTGTGATGGCCGTGTCCGGGCCACACACATGGTGTGTAAGGGAAATGTGGAGGCCACTTAAAGTGGAGTATGGAAAAGCTAGGTACACGTTGTGTACCCTAGAAGAACACACCGTGTAGTTTCTTTTTTTTCATTAAACGGACCGGGTCGTGCCTAACCAACGAAAACACCTTCTTCCTCAGGTTCTTCAACTGGGAGTTCCCCATACAGCCGTGAACGTCCTCTGAGCCCCCGAGCCTATCTCTGTTTTCCGAATCGACCGCGGTTGATTGCGTTGGAACCACAGCGGTGAGCTCTTCTTTCTTCTTGAGTTTCATTCCTTGATTTTCCCTCTTTCTCGAGATATCGTGGGTTGAATGTTTTGTGAATTTTTGTACATATACACTGTTATAAGGAGAAGAAAGCCTCATGGTTAATGTATATTGATCTCCTAGCATCAAGGTAGGTGGTTTGTACTGTACCTTTCGAATTCTTTGAGTTTTATGTGAAAATTCCACCAATACACATGAACGGGGTATTGTGTGTTTACCGTTTTTCCCCTGTTATTTGCATGCCCTACTTGTATGAATTTGTAGATGTAATTTGATCATGTTTGAGGATAATTGTTGTTCTTGTATGTTTTTACCATGCCTTGTTCTTGTTATGACTTTTGGGTTTTGTTAGACTTTGGTCGTTATACCTGTTGCCCATGCTTTATGACTGTGGGATGGAATGATATTCATGACATGCTTATTGTTTTGGAGAATGGTTAGCCAAGTAGCTCTTTAAGTGTACTTTGACCTTATAGAATTATTTTTCCCTGATTGGTACGGGACCATGAGAACCTGGTGTTATAGACTATAAGGGATAGACCGAGTGAGCTTCTCAGAGAGTCTTGAATATTATAGACTACAGGAGGGTAGACCAAGTGAGCTCCCTTAGAGTGTCTTGGTTATTATAGACCACATGGGATAGACCGAGTGAGCTTCTCGGAGATTCTTGTATATTATAGAATATAGGAGGGTAGACCGATTTAGCTTCCTCAGGGAGTCTTTACTTGTTAGAATTTCCTTAAAACCATTCCAGGCTAGAGAAGGAATTGACTGAGTGAGATTCCTTATAGAGTCTGTGGTAGACCTGAGACTATAGGAGGAATTGACCAAGCAAGCTTCCCCATAGAGTTTCTAGACCATAGGGCTATAAGAGGGTTGGACCACGTGATCTTTCTCAGAGTGTCTCTAACTACCCTCGACTATAAGGGGAATTGACCAAAAGAGCTTCCCCAGAGAGTATTATAATTTCGTATGACCAAACCAGATGGGTTAGGCTGAGTGCACTACCCAGAGGGTTGTTGGTACTTCTTGGATAAGACTACAAGGGTTGGCTGCGAGTACTTCCCATAGGGGTTCCTATTGTGGTTAGCTGTTTGGTTCAATGCTTGTTGTTGTTATGTGGATTGATTATTATTGTATATCATCATGTTACTACTTACTGATTACTGCGTGCTGTTTACTATTACTATTTACTACTTACTGTACTATACCTTCCATATAATCAAAGACTATGAGGCACAAATCTTCGGGTGGTTGCCTACTGGGATTTAGTCTCACACCCTGTTTGGGTCATGCTTTTGGGCCCAAACAGACTATGTGTTTATAGGTATAGACAAGGGAAAGTGCCCTTTGACTTATGGTACTTGATTGCTTGAAGCATGAAGGGATGGGACCAAGCATAGGCTTGCGATGCTGAGGAGATGTTGATCTTTTCTTTTGTACTTTTTTTGGTACTATTTGTATTTCCAGCATCGTGACCTGTTTGGTTGTTTTCCTAGATATGTATCATGCATCATTTCATATATACATATGTTCTCTAGTGGTTTGTTGTTTTAGTCTTCTGTTATTTACTTGTGTATTGTTGTTGGATATTTATTGTTTTCGCTATTGCATGTTTGTTTAGTTCTACTGTGTACTCTGCGAATGAGGGCATAGTTTCCCCACTATCACACCCAAGGACCTCACTTCTTGTCGGCAGCCTCTGGAGTTTGGGGAAATTCACTTGAGGCCATGAGACCAACTGGGTATGGGGAACCAATGGGTGGTTTATGGAACCGGGAAGTTACAAAGTGTTATCAGATGGATTCTTTTCTCTTGATTTACTGTTTAGAGCCTTTAGCCAGGGATAGGATGGATCTAGTACATGGTAATAAGCTATACCCGTGTGTAACTATACCATGTACAGGGAATGGAGAATCTACCTCGTTATTGCAGTTTTCTAGTTTATGATTTTACTATTGATATGATTTCACCCAGAGTGATTCACACCCTATGTGCTGTTACCTTTGATGTTATTGTGGTTCTATTTCTGTCAAAACCTGAGGAGATGAGGGTATTCCATCTCATGCATCATATATGAACTTGTTATAAATCACATACCATGCATTAATTCCATCCCATTTAGGGTACATTAGCAATTTCATGTTGTCGTGATAGACGTTGCATAGATTATGCATGCAGTTTTGATAGATGCTTTGATAGAATCCCTATAGTTTGATAGAGGAATTTTTGTATTGTTCCTTTCTTAAATGTATGCTAAATTTTGGTTCTTGAGGTGTTATTGGCCCTCATGAATCGGAACATGGTGGATCATTGACTTTTTTCCCTTGTATACGATATGTTAGAGATGCCAAGATTTGATTCGCGGGGAGTATGGGCCCACACAGATCGGAATTTGGCACCTTCATGTTTTGTTTTCATTGTTTTCTGGGATTCGGTGTAGTTTCTGAGCTACTGCCCGGAAAAACCCAGAATACATGGTGTGTACTTGACTACACGCCGTGTAGTTTTAACCGTGTCACTGACTGTGTGAGAAGAAACACGGGGTGGTGAAAAACATTTTCTGAAACACGCCATGTACGATGGTTACACATCGTGTAGTAGTGAACTGTGTACCCAAACGTGTCACTAACAAACAGGTCGGGGAAGCTCATGTAGTACACACTGTGTTGGGTATGCACTCGCTGTGTAGTCTTGTTCTAGGTACCCAGCCGGGTCATGAACAACACGAGACGATGTTATCTCTCCTATACATGCAGCGTTTTTTCGGAACACGTCGTATAAAGGTCAGCTGTGTAGCCGTCCATGTAACTAACAACACCGATTGCCATAACCTTGTCTAGTACACGCTGTGTCCTTAGTGAACACGTTGTGTAGTCTAGGGTTAAGAGGACTGTGTGAGTTTTCCATGTAAAGAGACTCAAGAAGGGGATGGAGATGGAGTAAATGCCGTGTGTGGGGAAAAAACTCCATGTAGTATGGGGTGTTACATGACCAAATGTGGTAGAGGTACACGCCCATGTGAATGGATTAAGAGAACTTTCCATGTAGCTTTATAAAGGTCGTGTAGTCATGTTTTGTTATCTTGAGTGATTCTTCCTCCTGTTCCCGTTTTGTACTCTTGTGTTATTTGTCCTTGATAATCCTGATCGAAGGTGTGCTTTTGATCTTTTAGATCTATGCCTCCGAGACGTCCTTCGGTTCTATGTCAGCTGCCAGACGGTGATCAGACACCAGATATGGCCGATCAGGAACTTCCTACAGATCCTCCTGCTATGCCAGCCTTGGCACCAGCAGTTATACCCCTTACAAGAGCCGATGAGCATATCATGGAGGACTTCCAGAGGATGATTCTGACCTTTTAGGAAGTGCCGCCTCCTGCCTCGTCGATGGCTGAGTTGAGGCATATTTTCCAGTAACAAAATCCTCCTACTTTCTCAGGGGATGGAGGACCCCAGGCTATAGAGTTGTGGATATAGGCCACGCTGACAATCTTTGAGCATCTTTAGATACCTCCAGAGAAGAGGGTGAAGTTGGCTACTTATATGCTCTGAGACACAGCCAAGAGGTGGTGGGAGGTGATCTCACAGTCAGGGCGCCAGCAGAGTATGACTTTGGATGAGTTTCTGTGAATCTTCTATGATTACATTTATCTGGAGACCTTAAGGGCTGACCGATCCTGATATTTTATCAGTCTCAATCAGGGTACTCTCTCTGTTATAGAGTACTCGTCTCGTTTTACCAAGCTGCAGCGCTTCATGCCGATTCCAATAGGTGATTAGCTGATTATTTCTAGGAAGATTGAGGATAGTCTTAGGAAGGAGATCTGTTCCCTGGTGAATATCTTCAGTTTGACTTTGATATCCTCGATCGTCAACCAAGCGCTGATCACTGAGCGCAATTTGAGAGATTCTGGAGCAGTGAGCCAGGGTGGTTCGACATCTAGATCTAGTGTTCGTCCTTCTGATAGCATGAAATGCCGCAGGGAGCTATCTCGAGGAGATTAGAGTCGGCGGAGTGCATCTTCGGGTTGCCAGGTTGTATGTTACCAGTGTCGTAGAAGCATGTATACTAGGCCTCATTATCAGAGAGACCTAATGGAGTGTCGATCTTGCGGCAAGATGGGCCATCTTCAGCGCTTTTTTAGATCTTCTCGCTTACAGCTGGGGGTAGAGATTCTTCTATGACCCCACATATATGAGATATATCGCCAATTTCTTACCAGTCTGGGAACTGGAGTTCTTTCGGAGGGTCGAGCTGAGGTGGCGGTTGTGGTTGTGGTGTTCACTCACCAGGTTACCAGCGACAGTAGTGTTGATTAGCCCAGAGTGGTCAGCCAGGGGCATAGGGTTGCGGGACAGTACAGACTTTTGCTGTGGAGAAGACACTTCAAGAGGAGGATCCTGGACCATCTATAGTTTGAGGTACGATCTTAGTATCCTCTATGTTATCTTCATCTCTTTTCGATACTAGGGCTTCGAATAGCTTTATCTCTGTTACTGTTGTAGAGAGCCTTGGGCTCTGTATCTTTTCGCATGCCGACATGTTGACTCTTGATACAGCATTGGGAACGAGGATATCTAGCATACGTCAGTGCATAGAGTGAACTCTTGAGGTTTCAGGGTGTCACTTCTTATGGGACCTTTATGTCCAATAGATGACAGGCTATGATTTCATTTTCAGTATGGACTGGTTGGTCCCCACCCAGGTATTGGTCGATTGCTATCACCGCAGGGTGAGTTTTGTATCACCAGATGGTGGATCTTTTCTCTATAGAGGTATGTGGGATGTCTAGGCGGGTAGAGCTAGACCAGAGCATCTTGGGCTAGGAGTAGTTACAGCCCAGATTTCTAGTCTTTATCTGAATGACCATGGGACTTCACAGTAAGACTTTCCACTAGTGGTGGATCGTTTCAGGGATGTCTTTCTAGAGGACTTTTCATGTTTACCTCTGAAGCGTGAGGTATAATTTTCTATTGATCTCGTGCCAGGAGTGGCACCAGTTTCCATTACTCCTTGTAGGATGGCTACACCTGAGTTGCAGGATCTCAAGAAGCAGTTAGAGGAGTTACAGGAAAATGGTTTCTTCCGACCCAGTACTTCTCCTTGGGGTTCACCTGTCCTTTTTTCAAAAAAGGCAGATGGTACCCTTCAGCTTTGTGTGGATTATCCAAAGCTTAACCAGTTGATGGTCAAGAACCGTTATCCATTTCCGAGGATCGATGACCTCTTTGATCAGCTTCGAGGATCCTGAGTGTTCTCGAAGATTGACTTGAGATCTGGTTATCATCAGTTGCGTGTTAGACCATCATATATACCTCTTACAGCATTTAGAAGCAGGTATGGGCTATATGGGTATACGGTAATTCCATTCAGACTCATGAATGCACCAGCAGTTTTTATGGCACTGATTAACCGAGTGTTCCATCCATATTTGGATTCCATCATGGTGGTTTTCATAGACGAAATCTTGGTGTACTCTCACACACGACACGACCATTCTACCCATCTTGAGATTGTTTTGAGTATACTGAGAGAGCATCAAATTTATGCTAAACTCTCGAAGTGCCACTTTTGGATGGATCAAATTCCCTTCTTGGGTCATGTTATCTCAGAGAAAGGAGTATTAGTGGACCTAGAGAAAGTGAGAGTTGTAGTTTCCTGATAGAAGCCGAAGAATGTCATTGAGGTGCGGAGTTTTCTTGGGCTGGCTGGATACTACAGGAACTTCATACAAGACTTTTCATGCCTTGCAGCACCATTGGCAGGTCTTACCAAGAAGGGGGTGATGTTATTATGGTCAGATTCATATGAGTTAGCCTTTCAAGAGTTGAAGGGAGGTTGATGTTAGCACCGATACTAGTCTTTCCAGAGACAGGAAAGAGCTATACAGTCTACTGTGATGCTTCAGGTGTCGGACTGGGAGCTGTTCTTATGCAGGGAGATGGAGTTGTTGTGTACTTGTCTCAACAGTAGAGGCCACATAAGAAGAACTACTCGATGCATGATCTGGAGTTTGAAGCTATTCTTCACACCTTACGTGGCTAGAGACACTATCTTTTCAGAGGTCACATTTTGGTTTTACCTGACCACAAGAGTCTGAAGTACATCTTCACTCAGTGTGATCTGAATATGAGATAGTGCAGGTGGGTCGAGTATCTTTAGTACTTCGACTTTGAGCTTGCCTATATGCATGGGAAGGGCAATGCATTTGCTGATGTGTCGAGCAGGAGAACTCAGATACAGGCAGTCCAGGAGGCCAGTAGTGAGTGACAAATTATGGCTCTATTCATTAAGATTCATCTAGAGGTGCATGACAGACATGGATAGATTCTCCTATCTTCTATAGTTGTTACCTCTACACTTCTTGATCGGGTACGGATGATGCAACTATCATATTCAGAAGGCTTAGTCCTGTGGGAGGGTGTGTCAGGAAAGGACCCTCTTCCTAGATAGACCATGGGCGAGGATGAGATCTTGTGTTTCCAAGGATGCGTATGGGTGCCAGTAGACATACACGAGGAGATAATGCGGTATTTTCATTCCTCAGTTTGGGCATTTTATGCTGGTGTCACCAAGATGTATCAGGATCTTCATCGCCAGTATTGGTGGCCAGGTATGAAGAGAGATTTTTTTGGGTTCGCCATGAGATGTTCTACTTGTCAATAGGTGAAAGCGGAGAGTCGACGACCAACAAGGATCTTATAGAAGTTACCCATTCCTGAGTGGAAGTGGAACGATGTCGTGATGGACTTCGTGACTGGGGTACCGAGGTCACCTCGAGGGAATGATGTTGTTTGGGTAGTCATCGACAGACTTACAAAAGATGCTCATTTCTTGCTGATCAAGGAGACCTTCAGTGTTGATGAGTTGGGATGGTTATTCATCCAAGAGATTTTATGTCTACCTGGAGTTCCACACACCATTTTTTCAGATAGGGATTCACATTTTACTTCTTGGTTCCATAAGAGGCTTTAGAAGGCTTTGGGTACACAGGTACTTTTGAGTACAGCATTCCATCCCTAGACAGATGGCCAGTCCGAGCATAAGATCCAAGAGGTTGAGGATATGCTCTGAGCTTTCATTCTAGACTTTGGAGGTTCTTGGGAGAAGCATATTCCTCAGGTAGAGTTTTCCTATAACAACAGTTTTCAGGTGACTATTCAGATGGCACCTTATGAGGATTTGTATGGTAGGCCATGCGATCACCATTTTTCTGGATGGAGGCAGGAGAGGCTTCTTTGATGGGACCTCATCTTGTTCAGGAGACCTCAGAGCGGATAGAGTTGATTTAGAAGAGGATGGCTACTGAACAGTCTCAACAGAATTCTTATGCTGATCAGTGGAGATGACCTCTGGAGTTCGAGGTCGGGGATCAGGTTTTCCGGTGTTTCGCACCGCGTTTGGGGCATAAGAGGATTCAGAGATACGGTAAGCTTTCACCATGGTACGCCGGGCCCATTGAGTATTTGGAGAGAGTTGGGGCGGTTTCCTATCAGTTGCGGTTACCTCAGAGGTACCAGGCTATGCATGACGTCTTCCACGTTTCTCAGCTATGACGATATTTATCAGACCTGTCTCATGTCTTTCAACCCAAGGAGGTTGAGCTCAAAGCAGATGCATCGTTTGAGGAGAATCCTATCCGGATTGTCGATCATAGTAAAAAGGTTCTTTGTGGCTAGTCTGTTCCTCTAGTACGAGTGTTATGGTAGCATGTGAGAGTATAGGACGAGACTTGGGAGAGGGAGGCCGATGTATGTTTGCAGTGGCCAGATCTGTTCGGGGATTCTTCTTCTACGCCTCGTTGGGAAATTCAGGGACGAATTTCTATATGTGGGGATGTTTATAAGAACCCGGATTTTCATTTCAGGTACGTTTTTCCTTTTCTGGTTGTTTTTAGGAAAAGAGGAAAATTTGGAAATTTTTGGAGTACACACTCTGTACTTTATAAGTACACGCTGTGTACCTTATTGTCGCGCCAGGCCGTGTGCTCGCCATGTTCGGGCCACACACACGGTGTGTAAGGGAGATGTGGAGGCCGCTTAAAGTGGAGTATAGAAAAGCTATGTACACACCGTGTACCCCATAAGTACAGGCCGTGTAGTTTCTTTTTTTTCATTAAACAGAATGCAGTCGCGCCTAACCGATGAAAACACCTTCTTCTTCAGGTTCTTCGACCAGGAGCACCCCGTACGGCCGTGAACATCCTCCAAGACCCCGATCCTCCATCTTTTTGCTGAATCGACCGCTATAAATTGTTTTGGAACCATAGTGGTGAGCTCTTCCTTCTTCTTGAGTTTCATTTCTTGATTTTCCCTCTTCCTCAAGATATTTTGGGTTGAACCTTTTGTCCGTTTTCAAAGATATTTTTCGTTCTATGGAAAATAAAGCCTCGTGGTTAATGTATATTGATATTCTAACATCACGGTAGGTGGTTAGTTTCTTACCTTTCAATGTCTTTGAGTTTTGTTTTCAAATTCCACCAATACCTGTGAACGACGTATTATGTGTTTACCATTTTTCCCCTGTTGTTTTCCTACATTGATTTTATGCTTGTGTAGAGGTAATTTGATCATGTTTGAGGATAATTGATGTTCTTGGATGTTTTTACCAAGCCTTTTTCTTGTTATGAAAATTGGGTTTTGTTATCCTTTGGTCGTTATACCTTTTTTCCCTACCTTGTGACCGTAGGATGGAATGATATTCATGACATGGTTATTGTTTTATAGAATGGATAGCCAAGTAGCTCTTTAGGTGTACTTTGGCCTTATAGAATTATTATGCATTGAATGGAATGAGATTGTGAGAACCTGGTGCTATAGACTATAAGGGATATACCAAGTGAGCTTCCTAGAGAGTCATGAATATTAAAGACTACAGGAGGGTAGACCGAGTGAGTTTCCTCAAAGATTCTTGGTTATTATAGACCACAGGGGATAGACCGAGTGAGCTTCCCATGGAGTCTTGGATATTATAGACTCTAGGAGGGTAAACCGAGTGCGCTTCCTCATAGAGTCTATAATTTTTTGAGTTTCCATAAAAACTTTCCATGCTAGAGAAGGAATTGACTGAGTGAGCTTCCTTAGAGAGTTTGTGGTTGACCTAAGACTGTAGGATGAATTGAACGAGTGAGCTTCCTCATAGATTTTTTAGACCATGGGGCTATAAAAGGGTTACACTGCATGATCTTCCTCAAGGAGTCCTTGACTACCATAGACTATAAGGGTAATTGACCAAGCAATTCTCCCCAGAGAGTCTTATAATTTTGTATGACCAAACTAGTGGGGTTAGGCTGAGGGCACTGCCTAGAGGGTTGTTGGTACTTCTTGGATATTACTAGAGGGGTTGGCTGCGAGTACTTCCTAGAGGGTTTCCTGTTGTGGTTAGTTGTTTGCTTCACTGCTTCTTGTTCTTTTTTGGATTGATTACTGTTGTATATCATCCTGTTACTACTTACTGATTGTTGCATGTTGTTTACAGTTACTATTCAATGCTTACTGTACTATTACCTGCCATATGATCACTAACTGGGAGGAATAGATATTCAGGTGATTTCCTACTTGGATTTAGTCTCACAACCTATTTGGGTCATGCTTTTGGGCCTAAACAGGCTATGTTGTTGTAGGTATAGACAAGTTCAAGCGCCCTTAGACTTCTGGTACTTGATTGCTTTGAGTAGGAGAGCACGAGACCAAGCTTAGGATTGCGATGCTGAGGAGGTGTTGATCTTTTCCTTTGTACTTGATTTGGTATTGTTTGTATTCCCATAATTGTGACCAGTTTGGCCATTTTCCTAGATATGTATTTTGCATCATGTCATATATAAATATGTGCTCCAATGGTTTGTTGTTTTATTCTTCCTTTACTGACTTGTGCATTGTTGTTGGTTATTTACTGCTTCCGCTATTGCATGTTTGTTTACATCTACTGTGCACTCTGCCAATAAGGGCATAGTTTCCCCACTATCACACCCAATGCCCTCATTGCTAGTGAGAATCCTCTGGCATTTGGGGAAATGCGCTTGAGGACAGTGACCAACCGGGTACGGGGCGCCTCTGGGTGGTTTTTGGAACCAGGACGTTACACTCACAAATTCATTAAACAGAAAGTATCATAGAGTCTTAAAAAAATTATTGACAAGGATCCTATGTATATAGATATGATGAGGATAGACATAAGAATTATCAAAGAAGGTGAAACATAGTTACTCTATCAATTGGTTTCCCAACCATCTTTATTAGGAATGATTAAAAGTTCTCATCCCTATGATGAGAATCATCAATAGAAAAATATTTCTGTGAATGATGGGAACTTGGTAGACATCATGTATGAAGATGGGATTCTAAAATTTGGGTGGAGGATTTGTTTTACCTCTATACTCGAGTTAAAAAGAGAGTTATTGGATTATTCCAACAATTCAAGTTACTCAATACACCTTGGTATCACTAAGATGCATAGTGATTTGAAAGAACATTTCAAGTGGGATAACATGAAACGTGAAATTTCTGATTATGTATAAGGATGATAAGTTTTTCAATAGGTGAAGTTTGAAAGTCAACATCCAATAAGATTCATGCAACCTATAATAATTCCTACATGGAAATTTGATGACATCACCATGGATTTTTTCAATGAATTTCCAAAAACTCTAATATCGAATGATGCAATATGGTTAATTATTTATCCACTTGCCAAATCTTCACATTTCATCATAACAATGAAGTATTTTCCATTAGAGTTCCTTTCATGTCTCTATATCACTGAAGATGTAATACATAATGGAGAACATCTCTCAATTATGTCTAATTGTAAAACACAATTTACATCATAATTATGGAAAGTCACTCAAAATATTTGGATATAGAGATTCATTTGAGTACAACATATCATCCTAAAACTGAAAAGAATTCAAAAAGTATGATCCAATCTTTAGAAGACATGTTGAGATCATGATGATTATATTATTATGGGTTGTGGGATCAATATTTACCTTTGATAGAGTTTTCCTAAAAAAATAGTTTCAATTATAGTATTCAAATAGAACCATATAAATCACTATATGGACAGATTGTTCGTACACCGATAGGTTGGGATGAAGTTAATAAAATAACGATTTTAGGTTCAGAGATCGTGGATGAAATAATAGTGTTGGTCATATTAATTCCAACCCATATCAATGCAGCTCAAAGTATGAAAATTATTTAAGATGATAATCAAAGTAAGGATTTGAATTTAATACAGGTGATCACATTTTCATGAATTCATCTCCATGGAATGGTGAAATATTATTTTGAAAGAAAGGGAAACTGAGGTCCATGAACATTGGTCCTTTTGATGTACTGGAGAGAGAATGATATATAGATTATCGTTTGGGGATCCCACATAGCCTTTATAAAGTACACAATGTGTTCTATATCTCATTGTTGGGAATATACATTCCTGACCCAATACATGTACTCACATCTGAAGGTATCAAATTAGAACTTGACTTATCTTACTGTGGGTAGCCTATATGGATTACGGTCTCACAAAAAAGAGGTGTTGAGGAATTGGACCACTGGGTTTGTTAAGGCACTTATGAAAATTATTAAAATTGAATTAGTGAAATGGGAGAATAAGGATCTTATGATGAAGAAATACCCAAATATTTTCATGAGGTTACATGTTAGAAATTTCGAGGATTAATGTTTTATAGGAGGGAAGAATGTATTGACCCAAAACTCTATCAATGAAATTTACCTTTTTATGTTTATTTTATATAAAATGAATCACATAAAAATACATATAAAACACAATACAATATTTATAAATGATGTATTAATGAAATAAAGGGTATTTCAAGACATTAAAGAACCTATACTGATTAAATAGTAACTTCCCTTAGAAATAGTAATATTACCCTTATGAATTGTAAATCGGCCTGATGAATGTTAAAATCACCCATGAAGGTATAAATAAAATTTAGAACTCTCATAAGTGAATGATTCATATAACTATATAATATTAAAAGAATGTGAATATTTTAAATATATATATATATATAAGTTTTGGTATATTATAAGTCATAGTTATTTAATTATAGTTTTAAAAACAATAAAATTATTTAAAAAATTAATTTTCAGAAAATGGATTCATAAACAAATATTACATTTTCTTATTATTTTAGTATTATTTCATGAGACCTTATTTAATTTTTCAAAGTGTGGTATGGTTATTTTTAAATATAAAATCTATAATTTTCATGTAAATAATGATGTTATTTAAAAATTAAATTTTAAATATTTAGAAAATCATTTTGATAAAATGGATTCCTTTTTTAATTCTACACATCAAAAAAATTAGGGTGAATTTTGGGATTTTTATGAAATTCCTGAATTTTTAGGGAATAGTAAAATTGTGTAACTTTCAATATAAATATATTATATGCTATGTAAACTATTATTGGAGTCATGGATGATGTAATAACCCTTGTATATAATGCATATGAACTTATTATTATATTTATTCACAACAATAAACACAATTTTTGGTCACATTCAAAATAATAAATTAATGAATAGAATAATGGGAAATTACCCATCTCTTCCACAATAAAATCCACCCTCACCCAATCTTCTATCCACTTATCGGAGGGTTGATTCTCGTAAATGTTATTCCCAAGTCCTCTAACCTATTATATCCCCATGTCTATGAGATCTTGGTCTTTCCAAAATACCAAAATCCCTTCCCTAAAAGAGGTTCTCAAGGAGGATTATTCAAGAAGTAAAATCCTCTTCCTTTTCCTTTAAGTTTCTTTTCAAGTTCATTCTTCTATTATTCTCTCATAAAATCCTCTATCCAAATGATAATTATAACTCCAATATCATTTATATATTTGTTTTATATAATGTTAATGGAAAAACCATCATCATTCTCTTTACTCTCTCTCCCACTTTTATTTTAAAAATGGAACCATCACCTAGGAGGTGCCGATTTACAACCCTCATGGATGAAGAAATTTTGTTATTCAATTTCTTCTTCAACAATGGTTATGATACCATTTTTATGGTTGAACTAGACTAAAATATTTTATTATAACCTTTTTAATTTTATAAAACTATTATATATACATAATACTGATTCATACAACAAAATGGGTTCATTATAATCAATAACTATTGTAATATTGCAAACGATTGTCCATAAATGTATTATCAATAGATTCATCATCATACCATATAAATAAATTATATATATAACCATTTACACTTTTTTATGTTCATTAATAACATATAAATTGAAATATGTGGAATTATACCCATTCCACATGAAGTTTCATACTCATATACAAGTATACTTATAGTGAAAACCAATGACACGAACTCTCCTAAACAATAAAATTGTATCTTATAACTCTTAAAAAGGGAAATAAATAAACATAATAAAATTATAATAAAAGAAAAATATATTTATAAGGTCTTTAATTAATTAATTAATGGGTTTAATTTTATTATCCATGATGGTATGGCCAAGTAAGAAACTCATTCCGAAAAAATGTAAGAGTTTATACCTGATCCTACATTCTTTTGGGGTACTCTTTTTCTCTCTTCCCTTATTAAATTTTTAATTAATATTATTTAATAATCATAAATTATATATAAATTTTATATATATATTAATTAGAATATTTATTTGTTTTATGGTGAGCTACATGTTTTAAAAATATCTTTCTCAAATTCTTCCAAATAAATAAGCCGGATTCAAGGGAACTCCTCAAATTCTTATCTATTTTAAGTGAAACATATATTCTATTTTTAGAAAAACTTATTTCTCTAAAATAACTCATTTTATTAGGGGAAAACATTCTTATTTTACTTCTGGTCGTATATATATATTTTTCAAAAATAACTCTTCTTTACAAAGTAAAAGAGTATTTCTCTCAAAATAACTCAATGATATTATTAAATTATTTTCATCTTTTTAAACATACATGTTGATTCTTAGGTTTAATTAAGATTAATATTTTATGGAATCATCTACCATGTTTTATTAAATGGTTGATGATTAGTTTGAATATGGATGTTCTATCTTTATACCATTCACCATTCTACTCAGATTGGTTAATAATAATCTTTATATATTAGGGAATTTTATTTACATTTTATATGTATATGATGTTTATGATTAATAAAATTTATATGAGGAATTAATTGGACTTATAAAATGATAGTTGGGGCCCTATATAGTCCCTTGATTAATCGGTAGTACTCGTGAGACAAAACAGAATTATGTTTTGGTCGAAGCCTTAACCTTGTATTTTCTGACGTCTTGGCTGAGGCCTTGAAAATAAGATTCTGATGTACAACATTATGAATTCCATCATTATGATATTATTAGTTGATAAATCATGTGATTATTTGACTGTTAGAATATCAATGGTTATGTTTCATTCTATTATGACTATTTATTTTGATTTATTTAATCAATATTTATTCCTTCCATGTTATGTTAATGTATATTTTTAAAGGCATGTGTTTATAGTTGTTCACTTATCCTAGTGTTTATGATTATGATAACTTCTTTTATATGGTTTACCCTTAGTGAGAATCTATGATTAACCCTTTCATAGGTTTTATTTTCCCCTAGAGTTCGAAGATGAATATTATAAATGACATATAGGGAGATCTTCAGTGTTATAGATGATTCCAATTGAATTTTTATATTTTTTTTCATTAAATTTGTAATGTAAAACTTATGTTAGTATCTAGATTTTCAAAAATAATAAATTATTATGAAATTTGGGAAGATAATTTCTTATAATCAAACTAATGTGATAAAATAATGCACCGGCTCCAGGAAACCAAGGTTACGGTGTTAAATCATAATTCGGTGTTAGGGGAAAATCCTATTTGTATGGTGTTGCTCTGTGGAAAATAGATTGATAAGAACTGTTGATCAAGTAGATAGATCCTAGCTTCGGCTGGGGATGTCATACTATTCACTAGTTGAACAATGAAAAATGACTACTGGCTAACTATCAGATGACCAAGATCTACCAAAAACAATGTGTGTTTGATCAAAGCGCAGTTTCGGTGGCTCCACCAGATTGAGTAGCATGAATGATGGTGTTTGTGATCACAAAGATTCATGATGAAGGTACTATGCATGTTGTTCCCTACAATGAGCCTAATATATTTTCTTGATAGCATGAATGACCTGGCAAGAAAAACTGGATTGAGCAATCTAGTGGTTCACATGTCTATGGCCTCGTCAATGATGACGTTGACCGAGAACATTCTGAGGATCTTCATGACATTCCTCATATCTAGAAAACACCTATGGATCAACCAGTTTGATGGGATTCATTGTGTCTTACTCTTTTTCATCACTTGAGGAATTCTCCAATACTAGGGGAACTCTAGGAGTGATCCCCATCATTGGAGGCCTGAGGATTTAGGACGTATGGGATGGATATGGTGTTAGTGGAGGGATTTGTTTCCCCTTATTTCTTTGGTGTCTGTTCTTTTGAGAAGAAAAAGGATGAGGTGTGGTTGAAAAAGTGGTAGTAGGGGGGGAGGTGCAACTAATTTGGGAAGCTCAGGCCGATTCAATTAGTCTCTAATGAAACCATGGGCATGATAAATTGCTCTGCGGGCTAACCAATCATTTTACTTCTAAGAACTACTGCTGGAGACTGAATTTCATCCACCTTCGCTATCACTATCAGGCTCTAGAGAGATACATTCCACCTGTGTTGGGGTAGGACCCAATATAACAACATTTTTTGGACCTAGTCCTAGAGCCAATCATTTAACAAATAACACTTCTTTGTAGTATGTTCAAGGAATTGGTGATAGGAGAAATAGTTAGTGTGATTGGTGAGGTCAGCCTCTTGTGGCCTCTTACACTCTTGAAACATCAGCATTCCCTGATCCAAGACACATCAGAAATAACTAGGGACTTAAGCCTCATCAAATGAGTTGACTAGTTTTTTCCTATCTAAGAAAGGAACATTGTGAGCCTTCCCTTGACGAGGGAGTAGATCATGGTTAGGAGGTTGAATCTGATTGTCTTTACTATGTTTTGGGGTTTGATGAGGGGGAATAGACCAATTCTAAGGAGGACGATGCTGAGCCTGAGGCTATTATCCTTAACAAGGATGTGGATGAGGATCTACTGGTAACAATTCTAGTGGTCTGGGCACCCTTACCTGTGTGATGATTGTAATCTTGGCCTTGATGTATCTTTTTGTCGGAGCTATGAGAGGCAACAGGCATGCCTGTTTGGCCTACTATATGGTTTCCTCTAGACATTAAGCCTTTTCAGAGAAATACTAGAATCCAACTAGGATGTTCTGAGTGATTATAGAGGGAACCAATTCATCCTTCACATTCCCCACACACATCTTCATCAGTTGTTCTTGAGTTAGTAGTATATTGAGTGAATATGTAGACCCTTCCACCTAGTGACAAAGTCTTCCACTTGCTTATCTGGATGTTGGTTTCCCATGAAGTGGTCACTAATACTAGTCATGTGAGTGGTGGACTTTAACAGATAGCGAAACATTATGTGGAGATCGTCCCAACTTTCTATGGACCTGATGGGAAACTAGTTGTATTAGATGAACAAATTCCATTCTAGTGTCTATAAAAAACATTGGAGCTTGGTGGATTCCTTATATGTAAGAGCTCTCAGCATGGGCCCACACATTGAGTTAAATTGGGCCAGATGCTGCAGTGGGTCACCCATCCCATTGAAAGGGTAAAAGGTATGGTTATCGAAATCTAGGGGTTCTATAATATAATCTAACCATGCCAGATACGACTTTCTGTCATTCAGGATCTCCAACTGTCATGTCTCAACATGCCTCAAGGCAGGCAATGAGAAATGTTATCAAATACTCCTGATGGGAATTCATGTATTAGTGGGGGTTCATGACTACCAACACATTGGAAGGTTCTTAAACATGGTATGTTGGCCCAACATCTCTTGGAGATATTTTTGGTACCACTAGAGGTATAATATAAATTTTCTCTCGAGTAAAGGCTTGAGTTGGAACTTGAGGGTTATTCTCACATAGTTTAGGTGGGTTCGGCACTACATACTATGGTTGTATTCCATAAATTCTGGCCTCTACCCTATCAATATGTGTAGGTTTGTCAAGATTATAGGGGAAATATGGATGAGGAGGGCCTATTTTTCTCCATGTTTCCTCAGTGGAGGACGTATGGGATCATACTGAGGATCACCATAATCTGGAATTCGTTCTACAAGATGCTCGGCTATGAGCTCATTGATGACACTTTTTTTTCGACAAGATGTTGATGCAGGGCATACACAACAGGGTCAACCTACATCTTCAACACTAAACTAAATGGTTCCGAATGACTAGAATCCCCAGACAGTCCTTTAACCTTGTTGTGGTCATGAGCTAAGGGTAATGAGTTAGAGGGTTCTTCAAGGATGATAATCATCTTTTGTTGGCGAGTTATAGCTACTGGGGGGTCTAGTAGATGTTTTCTTTCCCCAAGGGATGGTTCATTCTATTTGTATCCTAATTTGGAGTATCTATCCTTTTGTTTGTCGAGATAAACCTTATTTACCCTGACTATACCAGGCATCATATCCTCAACGTCATTGGGGAGGTCCGGCTATCGCATGATCAGGATGAAGTGGACAGAAACATACTACCCCATACCTGAATATGAATGTACGCGGATTCCACATTGATGATTCTATAGAAGATAGGTAAGCTATGATCACATATTTGATGAATATCTTGGTAACAGCCAGGCGATGTATGGTGATGATCCCCATGAATCATAGCTAGGTCAACCATGCGACACTATTGTATAATGTAGTCAAAGTGCTCCCAAATCTGTAGATAAAACATTTTAAGCTTCCAAAGATGGAAATTAATTTCCTAGATGGTTTGGTAGAAGAAAATAACTTCTTATTGTGTAAGTCACTCTGGAATGTTCAAATGTGGAGTCGCAATTGGCCAAAACATCGTGGAAAACTAATCATCTACAAAAATGCCCCACAAGATTTTTCATTCTATAGTATCATATGGATCTTGGTTTCCCCATTCTTCAACTACAGGAGGCTACAGAACTGGTAACATCTCTAATGGAGACTGTTGTGGTGGAGGACTGACCAACAGAGTGAATGGCACTCAATATGACAAGTCGGTCCATACCGGGTCATCTCTCGTGGACATTATTGACTGCATCATCACATCCTTGTAGGAGGGAATATTGACCACTGATTTATATATTGGGGTGTTGTTCATTTAAGGTGGATCAATTTGGTTCTCATTATCTACCAAACCCTAGAAGAACTCCACATTATCCTGTGTTGAGGTAGAGAATGATCCTGGTGATGAAAGAGAAGACTACATAGTAAGACCCTGGAAGGAAGCCAAATCTGCATCCTCTTGCATATACCTGAAGAGGTTTTTGAGGATCTGGTGCATCTTTCATTGCGGGAGGATTAATCTCACATGTTGGGTTCTTATTATAGAAATTTATTTAGATTATTGGGGGGATGGTTCCATCATTGAGTTATATTTCCCATCTGAATTTGAAATGTGGACTTTATTGATGAAGACATAGAGATTTTGAGAGGTATTACTTCGGTGGTGATGATTCTCCCTTCTACCCTAGGATGGATCATCAAGATATGGTATATTCAAGACATGGGTAGGACTGTTTTGTGTGTTTGTGCTCGAGTGGGAAGGACCTCTGTCATTCTAAGATGACGTGCGAGGAGAAACCATGAATATATCAAATGGGGCATGGGGAGGACCTCTATGCTGATTTTTGGACATAAAATGAGGACCTCCATAGTAGGGAGTGCTGGAGTAGGGAGGTCCTTTTATGGAGCTTGTGAGAACATGTATAGGAACACAATTCCTATTTTTGGGGGCACAAGGAGGACCAATATGTAGATTGGCAATGGTAGCATGAGGATCTCATTCGTACCGATTGAACAGGAAACGAGGAGGACCTCTGTGTTTCTTGTTGATGAAGTGGGGAGGACCTCTGCTTAAATTATTTCTAGAGTGGGGAGGACATTTGTATCTAGGATTATTGGCATGGGTATGTACTCCATGATAGTTGAGAGAGCGGGGATGACGTCCATTATGTCTAGAGATGGTATGAGTAGGACCTTTGTACCTGATCTCATCATCACGGGCCAACTCGCGATGATCGCTGATCGTGTCCGGGAATGAAATAGACAACCCATCCTGCCCATGGGGAGGCTATGGTCTGGATCCCAATCAGGAAATGAAGTGAATCTTCTCTAATATAGTAGGGAAATAACAGTGTACATCGGTGGTGGCATGGATCAATGAATCCATAGAAGATGACACCCCATGATGGGTGTCTTCCTAAGCTTGTGCCCAACAATGACGTCTGGTTATCCAGGTCTGGGCCAGTGTAGTAGGGACGTAAATAACCTACTCCTTGACCAAAAGGAAAAGAACATGGTGGTACTGACAAGGCTAGTGAGTTCCCTCCTTGATGGCTCTTAGACAGTAGTCACCACTGGGTTGACATGGATGTCCCTTACCTCATCTATACCGGGGAATGATTCGTAGGCACATTCTGGGGAGAGGATCCCGAAATTGTTTGATGCTGGAGTGGGGAGAAATGGATCCCTGAACGACCCATGGGGGTGGAGGTGATGGTGAAGAGTAAGAGACACCAGGTCCTATCATGCCTTATTCTTCACGAGGATGAGCCCCTCCGACTCGTATCGTTGAACAATAATTTCCATCATCCTCATTTAAACAATTGTTTAGTGTAAAATGGGGATCCATGCCGAGAATCCATGGCCATGGGTGATGTCATGGTAGAGGTGATGTTGTGTGGGAATTCCAAATTTTTGTTCCTCTTTAGCTTGCATCTGTGGGTGGGAGGGAATTGGTTTCTTATTGTTATAGTGTGGGTCTTACAAAGAAGGAAGATTTATCCCTCAGTACAGATATTAGGAAAGCAATGACCAATTCCCCAGTGTTGTTCAGTCTTCCATTGTTGGAGAGAGATATCCATGCTAAGAGTGCAATAGACTATAATTCCCAATGATTAACTTCCATAGATTATGGTGAGTTTTATATTGGTCCCAATATTTTCTTGGAGGGACATGGCATTGGATGGCTATATCCGGTGAAATGATCATCTAATGATGTCTAAAGCACTATTAATCCCCATGGTTGAAGGAGAATGTATTCACATCAGGTTCACCATTTTTCTATTTCCGACACTTTTTTATAGTTCACTCCACCTCGTGCATGCCGACACTGGATGATAACTGCATTTTAACCCACATTCTAGATTTCCAATGATGGATGATATTCATCACATCTAGAAGGATGATTTCTCCCTGATCAGAATGGGATGATGGGATGTTAGTTCCTCCTTCTGTGGATTCCTCCTTAGAACTTTTCACATATTCTGGGTCTCCCTTAGAGATTAATATTTTATTTTTAAACTCATTATAGGATATATATATTTGTGGATGCTGGATAATTATGCTCCTTTTGCGAGGACATTCCAAAAGATCAATTCAGGGAAAAAACATTCTGTCATGAGATTAGTCACCCATGTCATCAATGGCATGTATGGATTCTAAGACACTAGGACACTTGTATACTTCCTCACCATAGGGCTTCTCAAGGGCGCAAAATCCAGAGGATTCCCACATCGATTGTAGGGTATATTATGCTAGTGGAATGTCATTAAGGTTTTCATTAGCATCTCATGTTTGACATAGGTTATTCCGTGATTTTAACATCTAGAAGAGATGGATCATACTAATCATAACACTCATGGATGTGGTTGGGAGCAACAGGAAGATTTATAAGAAGGGTGGATCCGAACACCCGACAAGAGAGGACCTGAGGTGGTGCATCTCAAAAATAGATGGTTTCGCACTATGATGTCTAATCTAGAAACCACAAAAAGCAGAAAAGAGAGGTGGACCCCAATGGAATGGATACCAAGGTTTATCATGGGATGGGATTGAGCATCATGGATACTTCCTACATACCCTACAATGAATGCAATATCAAAACCCACATAGTTCAAAGGGGTTATTTCAGGATTCCACATTCTTAGCATCCCATTGCAAGTGGATCACTCTTTGTTGGATAAATATGATGTCTGAGGATTATAAAATGTAAGCTTCTTGGGTGTATGATGTGATCCTACTAGGTTGTGGAACCTTGGCTTGGAATCAGGATGGATGATGGAGGGATGTATGAAGATAGTGGAATTGATGAGATGAAACTGATGTGAAGAAGATGGCTATGGGATTAAAAATTAGGGAGGAAACCTACATATACTAATGGATGTAAATAAAAGTCCACATAGTTAAGGATGGGGCAATGAGGTACCTAATGAGGCAGCCAATGAGAATGGAGTTATAGATGGGGACCCGAAGGAAGTAATACCTCTGGGATGGGGTAAAGTCTTCCCAAGACACAAAGGATCGAAGGAGATATCGGAATGGGAAATGGGTGATGGAATTGAACATTGAAGAGGCTTTATATATACCATGTGTATAATGAAGGGTGGAAAGTTCATGTAGTTCAGGACATGGGCATAGAATTGGGGCCCACTAGTTGCGCCCAAATTTACCCTACTGGTAAAAGCGGTCGTTGAAGTACAAGTAGGGATCGAATCCACAGGGACCGAAGAAGTAACCTTGAGACGCTATGATTTATTGATGGATTGGCTATGAAGTGGCCAACTTTGAGGTAGATTTTAATTGGAGAACTAAAGATATAATTTAAATAAGATATAATAAAAAATGATGTGGACTAAACAATTATTGATGGTGGGTTGATCTTAGGGTTTTGCTTGGGGTGGATTGGATGAATTTCTTTTCTTAGAAAATTTCATGTCATTAATTCAAGACATATCCAAACAATGAGATAATTCTTCCAAATCATTCACCAATTTAATCCCTACACAATTCCAAGGCCAATCACTAATTCACATTGAGGATCACTTTAATGAGCACTCAAAGGAAATAGATCGTACTAGCACTCAAAATGTATGATATTTAAAGTTGGAAAAGATTAGAAAGAATGTAACTCATAAAATGGAAATCCTAAAATAACGAATAGATTTAAATATTAAGTACATGAAATAACATTCAATCCATGACATTGCTACTCCCTTGGATCATCCCTTAAGAGGTTAGCCCTCCATTGATGCTATTATACCAATGGAAGCTGGATGTATACTAATGGGGGTGGAATTTAAGAAGAAGAAAATTATTAAAAGAACGAACACTCCACCGTTGTGTGATTGAAATCACAAGTGCTTGTGTGAATAATTTCACACCATGATTCAACGGTATCAACGTGTGAAGAAAAGGAAAATAAAAAGTGAAGAAGAAGAAGAAATTTTATTAAAATAATAAAAGTGAAATAAAACCTTACATGGGAAAACTTGACGATGCAATTACAAATTGAAAGCAAGAAATTACAATTGAATGAAATACAATGGATGAAAGAAAAACATGGATTCAAAGAAAAATGTTAGATTCAAGGAAAAATGTTAGATTCAAGAAAAATGTTAGATGATTATTACCTTCACCACCATCTCCTTATATAGGCATATTAGGAGCCTTAGGTCCACCCCCAACATTAAATTCACCCCCCAACAATTAAGAGAGTCAAAATGAGGGTGAAGAATCAAAAGGAAATTGACGTTTCGAAGTTGACCCGGAAAACTGTCCAGATTCGTCCTCCATTTTGACGTGTGCGATTGACACTTCATATGGCCGAATCCTAAGGTGTCATAAATATAAAATATCTTCTTCCATGTGTATTATAGAATCTCTCCAAATCTCAGGAAATCTGGCTCATCCGTTTGGATGTTATGGTCTAAATGGTGGGACAGATTTCTCTGCATTAATGACAAGTCCACCATTTAAATGTTAACTTCATACACATTTATCATCATGAAAACATCAGAATTAGCTCCGGCCACAGTTGAATAAAATGATCCACATATTTTTTTTCTTTATACTGTATAAATTTGAGCTTCATTGGGCTTGGTTTCGGGTCCCCACATTTGTTTGATGGGCCTTAGGCCCATTATGCTTTTTCCAGCAAGTTTCTTCCTTCAGGCGCAAAATTATCCATCTTCCTTTGGGATTCATCCATCGGACCTAAAAGATAAAATGTTCCAAACAAAGTGATCAATAATATCCCAAAATTTCAAATTAAAATGATGAATATTGTAATTTCTACAAGCAAAGTATTGAGTGGGCCCAAATTGACATTTTAAGCATGAATTGCACAATGATGGGAAATGAAGTTCAATTTCTGAATTGGACTAAAATTGAAGTTTATGAACTTTTAAAAACATTAATATTAAGATCTTAACAATGAATATTAGCCACTTTCAGTGACTAATCACACCCTCCAACTTGAGTTTTTCTAGTCCCGAGGAAAATAAATTACAAATATGAAATCCAAATCCCCTTTTCCAAAAAACATTTAAATACACATTGCTCACTCAAAAGACCTCATATCAAAAAAAATTATGGAACCCATAAAAATCATTTAAAACAAGATAGGTCCATAAGCATATCCCAAGCCCAAGCTCATTCCTTTGTTCAAATTCATTGCCACATTTCATCCAATTCCAATTAAGCATGATAAAGTGTTGTGCATCATAAAAGATATGGGGCCCATTTTATTGTTCAAGGGGAAAAATGGAAGCGTTAGGTGGGAATCACATTAAACCTTATGATGGGTATCCATTTTTTTTGAATTTTTTTTTTGAATTTTTTTAACCACAATAGATATGAAAAGACTAACTCTGGGCAAGACAACTATGGAGTCACGATCCCCAAGTGCCGAACGCCACACATATTGTCAATTTCATGCTCTAAAAATGAGATATAAAGCCTAACTCTGGGAAAGACAACTATGGAGTCACGATCCCCAAGTACCGGATGCCATGCATTTGGACAAAACATTGCTCTATGTGGTCATTTTTTTGTTTTTTTTTGTTTTTTTTGTTTTGTTTTTTTGTGTGTTTTTTTGGATACTCAAATTAAACTAAAAGTGACCCCAGAACCCTATGCTATAATGAAAGGGACCCAAGAACTTAAATTTACACCCACGATCCAGTAGACGTGTATTGTGACATTTTTATTAAGAGGATGAAAATTTAAACTTTGAAAAATCACATCAGACAACTGCACTTTCCAAAAACTATGCTCATGAACTTAAACTTGCATTAAAATCAGAATCAAGGCATGAAAAATTATTTGATATCCAATTTTAGATTTTGGAATGTGTGTTATCATGTTCAAGGTTCCTTCTTTTCATGCATGTTTTTATTCAAAAAAAATCATTTTTATCCCCCCCAACATAGAATAACACTGTCCCCAGTGTTTAAAGAAAAGAAAAGTTATAACGGGGTAGGAAAGGAGTTCAAAGAAGAAATTTAAAATGAAAATCATGGAATGAAATCACCTGGTGGTTGATAATGATAGCACATTCCATAGTCTCCCTTCAATCCTGCATTTGAGTCTCAGTGGATTGGATGGTGGTGAATGGATTTTCCTTATGGCTTATGACATGTCCTTTTATTTAAACCTATAAAAACATAAAAATAAAACAAAATGAAAATAAACTGATGATACATTGTCTTCTTTATATTTTCTGGGTAAGGTATTGCTCAGAGATCACACCACGTGACACAAATGAATATGGCGCTCCCCGTTCATACCCATCCTTACTCATAAAAGAAGAACAGGTCAACAGCTTATGGTAATTTATTATATGAAAAATAAAATGATTCAAAATAATTAAAAAACATGAAAACCATGGGTTGCCTCCCATGCATCGCTTTTGTTTAATGTCGTTGGCTCGACTTTTACCCCCCCAACTTATCCAATTCCAACTTTCATCATTTTAATTAACCCATCTTTTTCCACTTCAATAAGATTGAGATTGATTATTTTTTTGAAATTTGTTTCATGTAAAATCCTATTTTCCACAATGATTGGTAAAATCCAAGGAATATCTGAAATGGTTGATCGATTTGAACTTTTATTCTTTCCTAAGACATCAATGACCATTACAAAATTATTTGCTTGTTTAGATGAATGAACTAAAACTGCAAGGTCTTCTTTATCACCTATGATGGAATTCTTGTCTGGGGAAGGAAGGATAATGATTTTGAGTTCTGGTCGATTGCAATTTCTTAATAAAGATTGGAAATTTGAATGAAAGTCAGTTTCTTCTCCAAAAAAATTAGAAATAATTGGTTCCATTTGAAAATATGATTCATCAACAAAAGTGGCTAGTTGAATTTCAGGAGTGTGTATGGGTTCAATGTTTGGTATTTCTCCCAATTGTTCAGTGATTTGTGTTTTTGAAAAATCATTAATGGATTTATATTCAGGAAACTCAATCCATGATGTCCAATTTTCCTCTTTTGAATCCAAAAAATCAATTCCCTCCTGATTTAAAGACCCTTCAAAAACTCCTTGATCCTATCCAATTATCCCAAATCCTAAGGATGGTTCTTCAGTAAATGGATGAGGAGTTTGTGTGTTACAATATTCTTCTATAAATATTGAGGAAGGGATGGTTTTAGTGGGAATGGGGTCCACACAAGTTTTAATGTTTTTTAGTTCTAGTCTAAAACTTGATACCTCTGAATTCATTTTTTCCATTTGTTCACACAATTTTTGAAGAATTGTTTCAGGATTAGGATTGATAGATAATTGGACATCATGGACTTCCTCATTATTCATCTTTTCAATCATTCTTGATAGGTATGGAAATTGATCTTTTAAAACTTCATCGTTACAAATTTCTTTCATGTTATGAGGTATGGGGTATTCATTCAAAGGTTGATTAAAAAAGGTTGGTGATTCCCAATGTGGATTTTCAAACTGATTCCATATTGAGTTTTTGAATTGATATTGTTGATTATACTCTATTGGATTCATTTGGAAATTTGGAATTGTGATTTTTGGGGGTCAAAAAAAATAGAAAGGGGAAAAGAGAAGAGAAATGGGGATAAGAAAATAGAAATGAGGGAGAATAGAAAGATGTTCTAAGGTGACTTACTTGGTCCCCGGCAACGGCGCCAAAATTTGGTTGCACCCAAATTTACCCTACTGGTAAAAGCGGTCGTTGAAGTACAAGTAGGGATCGAATCCACAGGGACCGAAGAAGTAACCTTGAGACGCTATGATTTATTGATGGATTGGTTATGAAGTGGCCAACTTTGAGGTAGATTTTAATTGGAGAACTAAAGATATAATTTAAATAAGATATAATAAAAAATGATGTGGAGTAAACAGTTATTGATGGTGGGTTGATCTTAGGGTTTTGCTTGGGGTGGATTAGATGAATTTCTTTTCTTTCATGTCATTAATTCAAGACATATCCAAACAATGAGATAATTCCTCCAAATCATTCACCAATTTAATCCCTACACAATTCCAAGGCCAATAACTAATTCACTTTGAGGATCACATTAATGAGCACTCAAAGGAAATAGATCGTACTAGCACTCAAAATGTGTGATCGTTAAAGTTGGAAAAGATGAGAAAAAATGTAACTCATCAAATGGAAATCCTAAAATAACGAATAGATTTAAATATTAAGTACATGAAATAACATTCAATCCATGACATTGCTACTACCTTGGATCAACCCTTAAGAGGTTAGCCCTCCATTGATTCTATTATACCAATGGAAGCGGGATGTATACTAATAGGGGTGGAATTGAAGAAGAAGAAAATTATTAAAAGAACGAACACTCCACCGTTGTGTGATTGAAATCACAAGTGCTTGTGTGAATAATTTCACACCATGATTCAACGGTATCAACGTGTGAAGAAAAGGAAACTAAAAAGTGAAGAAGAAGAAGAAATTTTATTAAAATAATAAACGTGAAAGAAAAACTTACATGGGAAAACTTGACGATGAAATTAAAAATTGAAAGTAAGAAATTACAATTGAAAGAAATACAATGGATGAAAGAAAAACATGGATTCAAAGAAAAATGTTAGATTCAAGGAAAAATGATAGATTCAAGGAAAAATGTTAGATGATTATTCCCTTCACCACCACCTCCTTATATAGGCATATTAGGAGCATTAGGTCCACCCCCAACATTAAATTCACCCCCCAACAATTAAGAGAGTCAAAAGGAGGGTGAAGAATCAAAAGGAAATTGATGTTTCGAAGTTGACCCGGAAAACTGACCAGATTCGTCCTCCATTTTGACGTGTGCGTTTGACACTTCATATGGCCGAATCCGAAGGTGTCATAAATATAAAATATCTTCGTCCATGTGTCTTATAGAATCTCTCAACATCTCAGGAAATGTGGATCAGCCGTTTGGAAGTTATGGTCGAAATGGTGGGACGGATTTCTCTGCATTAATGACAAGTCCACCATTTAAATGTTAACTTCATACACCTTTATCATCATGAAAACATCAGAATTAGCTCCGGTCACAGTTGAATAAAATGATCCTCATATTTGTTTCTTTCTACTGTATAAATTTGAGCTTCATTGGGCGTGGTTTCTGGGCCCCACATTTGTTTGATGGGCCTTAGGCCCATTATGCTTTTTCCAGCAGGTTTCTGCCTTCAGGCGCAAAATTATCCATCTTCCTTTGGGATTCATCCATCGGACCTAAAAGATAAAATGTTCCAAACAAAGTGATAAATCATATCCCAAAATGTCAAATTAAAATGATGAATAGTGTAATTTCCACAAGAAAATGATTGAGTGGGCCCAAATTGACATTTTAAGAATGAATTGCACAATGATGGGAAATGAAGTTCAATTTCTGAATTGGACTAAAATTGATGTTTATGAACTTTTAAAAACATTAATATTAAGATCTTAACAATGAATATTAGCCACTTTTAGTGACTAATCACCAACACAAATGGAAATAACCTAGACATGCACCAGAGGCTTATGCGTGGTTAAAATCCATTCATAAGAGGATCACTCTTGGTTGGATGAGTATGGTTAATTGTAGGGATAATGCATATTTTTTTTTACCCATGTGGATCAATACACTATAGGGAGATAGATCTGGGAGATGATTTCCAAAAAGGAAATATGTCAAATCGGAGGGTACATCCCTGGAAGGGAGAACAAAATTTTACCATTGGATTGGATTTAAACATAAAGAGGCTTCATACATACCTAAAAGGGATAAAAACCCATTTAATTTAGAGAAAACAATTTAAATTCATACATGATGAGTGAACTAACCTGAAATAGATAGGAAAAATGGGTTTTGGGGAGTGATGGGCTTGAACATTGGAGAGGCTCCCTACACATGATACTTATACGGAAGGGATCAAAGTCCATGCAGTTTGATGGATCCAGTTTAACATCATGAAGTATGAGGAGTATGGGTCTTACATATGGGTAGCTTCCCAGGGATAATTTCATTGGATCTATTATATTGTAAGCTCACATGAGTCATGCTTGATGTGAGAGCAAAAAAGAAGAAGCGGTCCAAACAATCACATCATGAAAGACACATTAGTAAGGGATGTAATTGGGCATATGCATGGTGAGTTGCCCATTGAGATGGAGATAGTAACTTTAGAAGGGAGGCCTGAGGAGGTGGTACGAGGCTTACATGGAGATTTCCTGAGGCACACAAGGTGACAAAACCCAAAGAAAAAGTTAAGGCGGATTGAAAAGGTGGGAACGAAAGGGTTCACAATCTCATCCACTTTATTACCCTATCAGGCCTTCCATGCATGTATAAATCATAGTTCAACATCATATATTGAGGATGTGGGGTACTTGGAAGTTTATCGTCCTTCATCTCAGATGATGAGGACTCACTCCACATCAATTGGACTTACATAACTTGTACCATCCCATAGTTTTGGATGGGAAAGAACAAGTAATGCCCAAGGAGAGTGAGGTGGAGGAGTGGTTGATAGAGGGGTCCAAATTATTTTAGATATTAAAATAATAAATAAATGTTAGTGTTCCTATGTCAAGAATCATTAGGTAAAGAAATGTTACATGAGACACTACATGAGGGACCAAGAAATCACTACACGTAATCCTGGGGGGCTTCATGGAGGAGGTGCGCACAAGGTGTGGGTGTAGTATGCAAGAGGCACTCAAACATGGTGTCTTGGGGTAAGGAAAACCCATGGATATATAAGGGTGGGTGAAAATAAGTTTAGAGACTTACACACAAAAGGACGGGCCTCAAGCATAAGATGCAGTGCGCATAGGCAAGTCATGATTTTACATGAATTAGGAGAAAAGGAAATGTGTAAGGGTCAATCCCTTGTGGGACCACATGAAGTAAGACCCATGGGGGACCTTTCATGGAAGATCCAATACCATTATATGATTCCTTTCAGATGGTATTGGATGGGATCTACTTTCATGTATACGAGCAACAGTTTGTCTTCTGAAGCATTATCCTAAAAAGGGAGGGGTGAGGTTCAATTTTTAATCAATGATATCAGTGAGAGAATGTTAGTTGGCTATAATGGAAGAGGTAAGATGATGTAACATTGGGTGAATAATAGTCTTTCATGCATATTTCAACCATACACACCATCCTTCATGCTTTCATGAACTTTCCTTTTATGTTTTCTCTAGGCTGTGGAGAATGATTGCATTTGACGTTCCAGTTAGCACGTAAGGGTATTGTGCATAGAATTTTGGCCTTGCACATATGCATCGAAAATTGAGTGTGACTTCCTTGGGGATCTTTAAATTTCCCACTATGTCAAATTATGACGTTTTTCTATGGAAATATTCATACATATGGCCTCAGGTGGAATTCAATGCCAACAATAAATTAGTGAAACCATATCGGGGCATATGAGGTAGTTATGATTGAGTGTCTGGTCAGCTCTCACCGTAATGAACATTAAGTTTCCATGGGTGGATAGGTAATTTTATCTTGTTGATATTTCTAGTCTATTCCCTATTTTTATTTGGATAGAGTGAAATCGAAATAATGTTTGTTCTACTGATCAGGATTAGGTTTCCCTCATTCCCCTCTTTGAGAATTATCAAATTTCTTCCTTATTGTCTGATGATGTTTTGTATCATCATGACCCTTATAAGACCTATGAATCAGATCTAAAAAGAGGATACTAATGATCCTAAGTGAGGGAATCATACAATGGAACAAACTCTAGATGAGGTTATTGTACGCACTATCCATGCTCTACGACCTGCAACACATCTAGTCCCCATTGTAACGCCCCGACCACAGTTACCCAGAGTCGATGCATTATTACATAACATTGGAATGATCAAAGAAAGATCAAGTCTTAAAATACCGATTAGTTTAGTAGCCTTGGAATAACTAGATACATTTATAAAGTTTACATTACAGCATAAAATGAAAACTAAAACAATATAGTCTCTATAGTCCACACTCTTATCCCCTCATACTATCCCTACAGGTAATTCATAAAATACTACTTCACATACTGTGAAAAATAAAACATAGAAAGCGGTGAGGTCAAATGGCCAGTAATGATAACAATATAGCGGAATCTTTAATAAATAAGAATAAACATTTAAGGAAATGTATAACTAAAAAAATCCTTTTAAACATTAACTTCAACATAATATGGAAGAAATAAAATGAAATAATTCCATTTACTTATTCACATGGATATTCTACTAATAGAATAATCCCCTGCAATATCAATAACCACTTTCATAATGATGGAATGCATAATGTCAGACTATCATAACCACATAGCCAAGACCTCGTGCTAAGAATACAAATAAGATTTTGTCAAGGCCTTGTGCCAAGACACTAGTTTGTCTCATGAGACCTACCGATGCATTGAGGAGCTATAGTGGGATCCACCCATCACATATTAAGTCCAATGCATTCTTCATATGAACAGGTTTAAACATAACATAAAAATTTGTATTAAAACTAGCATAAGAAATGTCAATACTTTCACCATAAACCATGAATGGTAAAAAAATAACACATCCACAGTCAAACAAATAACAAAAATTTCAACACAATATGGAAGTTTTTTATCATAATAAATCAACTGAAAATAAGCTTGAAATCCATCAAAGGATGTTGACATAGATGAAATCAAAACTATTTGATAGAAATATCTCTTTTTTTTGAAATCATTTCGAAGTCACATTATTATAAAATAAGAAATTTACTTTGAAAATTTTCTTATAATATTGTAAGGGAAGCTTCGAAGATTTTATAATGGGGGAAAATAACCGCACCCGCTGTATAAGTTAAAAAAACATTCTTACCTTAATTCTATAGAAAAGGTTAAAAAGGACCTTGTTTGGAAAATAACGGAAAGATTTCTTTATAAACCACTTATAAAAGTCAAAAAAGGGTATAAATGACATTAAACCATATTCTAGTAAATAGTAAAAATGTTTTGAATTTCATTTTTATGAATCATGGATGTGGATGATAAATAAGTCCCAGTAGATTATTACGTATAAACAACCTCGGATAATGAAGAGATTGTGAAATAAACCCTTACCTTGTACATTTCCTTGGTTAAGGGTAGGTTAAACTCTTGTATAATTGTTTAATAATTGTTATTAAATAATACAATAATCATATACATTAATATGATATCATATATGATCTTTTAACATTTATTTGTAAATAATATCTTAGAATTATCGTCGTTTTGGGTGTTAACTTACTCGTTTTCTTTTATATGTTTTGTTACATAAGCTGTGTTTGTTATGGATATGTCGTATCTTATTCATATCCAGAATTATATTAAGTCTTTAAACATTATTTTTAATCATCAAATGACAATTATACTTGAATGGATACGATGGAGAATGAATCTCATCGCGCTCATGGAGATGGTAGTCTGTACGTATGCACGAGTGACAATATCATTCTTTTGATAATAAAATAATATATAATTGGTTGTTATATCATATATAAAGAATAATTATCATGTTATATTTATTATTTACTTGAATTACACATCATTATTAAACCCATCCAAATAATAATTTATCGAATAACAATTACACCACGACGTGGAGACGGTAAGCCGTACGTACGCACGTATGGTGACATGTCATTCAAAGGATGGATAGAATATTGTATATGGTTGTAACATATTTATAATAACATCGCAGTATATATAAGATACTGTATTTAGTATTTTATATTGGGAATAACAAAGAAAGAAGAAGTTGTAGAAGAAAGGAACTTGAAAGAGGGTGGTGAAAACATTACCTCTTCTTCGGGTTCTTCCTTTTGATTTGATCAAAAGGGATCCTTAGGTTGGATTTATGATCAAAATAGGGACTTTATGATGAATTTAGGGGTGTTTATAGAGTATTTGGACTGGGATGGCCGAACCAAAAGGCTTTGACGGTCTGAATTAATGAGAAGGGAGAGTGCCCTTTTATAAGAGGGGTGAGGGGCACCTTTGGAAAAGCTTGAAATATTATTTTATAATAAATTCATATTCGGTTTCTAATGGATCCAAAATGGATTATTTAAAGGGTAAGGTTGGTATGGGTCAAAAAACACTCAATAAATAGAATTTAGACAGGTTTGGGTTACTATATTAACCTTATCTTTAAGTATTAACTCTTAGTTAATTAGTTTCACTTTTACAATGTCTCTTTGTATTTTTATATTATATGGTTAATAAACATACTATATAAATCCAAGAGACCCACAAGGGGTCCATTAATGATACACCTATCATGATATAAGTCTCTTGGACGAACCTTAGATTTTTAGTAATTTAATATCAATTAATAATATAATATTTTTTTAAAAACTCTTTTATGTCAATTTTGACAATATTTTGAAAATTGATTTTTGTGAAAATCATAACAGAATGATTACATAGAAAAAAGATAATTAAAGCAATCCTAACATGTCATATTCACCTATAAAATTAGTTTAATTCATAAAACGTTTCAAATTATATTTATTTGGGTATTTATAATATCAATTATTTTACTTTTTCACTATTATGGTAATTACATCATCATCATTCTGTCATAAATAAATAATATTATTTAAATTATAAAAATTATAAATAAAATATCTTTATGTAGGAAATTTTATTATCTTTCTAATGAATATTTATAATAAAATTTATCTTATGTTTAACCCTATATTAAAAATTTTGTAGTTGTAAAACAGTCATTTTACCTCTTTTAACTATTCTTTCAATTAAATAATAATAAATGTCCTAATCTAATCCATGTGGACCAAAAAGGTTAATATTCTATTCCTATGGTTTTTTTGGTCGAATTAAGCTTATAAAATAGAATTAGGACATGTGTCAGGGTAATATTAATATCATTTTTACCCTTAATTATCATATTTACTTTTAACTGTGGTAAATAAAAGTAAAAAGTTAATATTCACAAAAAAAATTATTTTCATCTCATTGAACCACATTTTACTCCTTGATATTAATCATGTATCTCAAGTTTTTTAAATTCCACTCACAGAAGTGGTAAAATTAAGTTTTATGAAAAATTCAGTTTTTTAACTTCCACTTAGTGGTTTCACTATTCATCAAAAAATGAAGTTTTTCAGAAAAATACCAAAAATTTACCCTAGGCTAATTTAGATATTCCGAATCCAAAAATGAAGTCCATTTTGAAAAATAAAATTTATAAATTTCAAAAAGTGGGTATTACTATTCATAATGGCTAGTTTGATTGGTTGTGGTGTGTTAGAACTCGATGTTGCCTACAACACACACTATTGCATTATTCAAAGAGAAGCATACAGTAGATGCTTGGGGTGTTACATTCTCCCCTCATTCAAATAATTTTGTTCTCGAAATTTCTAGAATACTACCGCATGAAAAGACTCGGGTGGTTCTTCATCATTAGTTCCTCGGGTTCCCATGTTGCCTCTTCCATCTTATGGTTTCTCCACAAGACTTTTACCAGACAAGTCATCTGGTTTCTTAGTACGTGTTCTCTCATATCAAGAATCTTGATAGGATCTTCGCAATAAGACAGATCGGGTTCTAGATCTAATTCCTCATATGTGAGTACATGCATTGGGTCAGGCATGTATTTCCTCAACAGAGATACGTGGAACACATCGTGAACTTTGGAGAGACTTGGCGGTATTGCCAATCGGTAAGCTACATCCCCTATTCGTTCTAGAATTTAGAATGGTCCGATGTACCTGGGACTCAATTTACATTTCTTACCAAAAAGTATGACTCCCTTCCATGGATATACCTTCAAGAAAACATGATCACCGACTTGAAATTCCAAATCCTTCCTTCGATTATCGGCATAACTCTTCTGCCTACTTTGAGTTGCTTTGATATTGTTTTGGATTACCTTCACCTTTTCCATTTTTTCCTCCACCAGTTCTGGGCCTACAAGTTTTCTTTCACCAACGTCATCCCAATAGGTTGGTTTGGGACATCTCTTTCCATATAACGCTTCATATTGTGCCATCTGAATACTCGAATGGAAACTATTGTTATATGAAAATTCTACCATAGGTAAATATTGATCCCACATACCCTGAAAGTCAAGTGAGCATGATCTCAACATGTCTTCTAAGGTTTGAATAGTTCGTTCTGATTGTCCATCTGTTTGAGGGTGGTAGGCAGTGCTCAAAAGAAGTTCAGTATCCAAGGATTTATGAAGACTTTTCCAGAATCTTGAAGTAAAACGGGGATGACGATCAGAAACAATCGATAGGGGTACTCCATTAAGTCTCACCACTTCATTAATATATAGTCTTTCTAGACGTTCTAGTGGTAGATCTTCTCTTATAGCATGAAAATGTGCTGACTTGGTAAGATGATCAACAATAACTCATATTGCATCATTCCTTATAGGATTCTTTGGTAGTCCCATGACAAAGTCCATCGTGATATTATACCATTTCCACTCAGGTATGGGAAGAGGTTGCTTGACTCCTCCAGGATGTTTCCTTCCAGCTTTCACTTGTTGAAAAACCATACATCTTGACAAAAAATCAGAAATCTCCCTCTTCATGGTGTCTCACCAAAAATGTTCCTTCAAATCTCTATACATTTTGGTCCTCCCAGGGTGTATATAGAAATTGGAACTATGAACATCATCCAGCAATTCCCTTTTTAGATCAGGTATATTGGGAACACAATGTATCTTCCATAATTTCAAAATTCCTTCTTCATACACAAAGTCTCTCAATCTCCCATCATTCACAGCTTTAATCTTCTTTTGAAATTGTTCATCATCGGTCTGAGAACTCTTAATCCTTTCTAGTAAAGATGTTTTGGCAACCATTTGAATTAGCATTGATGTTTCACCGTCCACGGTTATACCCATGTCTATCTTCACTAGATCCATGAAAATTGGATCCCTTTCAATTCTCTTATTGTTCAAAACTCCATGATATTTTCTGCTCAAAGCATCTTCCACCTTATTTTCCTTCCCCGGGTGGTAGTGTATCGTGCAATCATAATCCTTGAGTAGTTAATGTCATCTCCTTTGCCTTATGTTGAGTTATTCTTGTGAGAAAATATACTTCAAACTCTTGTGATCAGTATAAATCTCACATTTTCACCATAGAGGTAGTGTCATAATATCTTCAAAGGAAAGTTCACAACTGCTAACTCGAGATCATGAGTAGGATAGTTTTGCTCACGAATTTTAAACTTTCTTGATGCATAGGCAATAACCCTATCATTCTGCATAAGGAACAACCAAGTCCTTTTTTTGATGCATCACTATAAATAACGAACCCATCATTCCCCAATGGTAGAGTCAATATAGGATCATTGACTAATCTTATCTTCAGTTCATCGAAACATTCTTCACACTATTTTTTCCACACAAATTTATCCCCTTTACATGTGAGCTTCGTTAATGGGTTAGCCAACCGTGTTGAATTCGGGGCGAAACTTCGATAATAACCTACTAAACCAATAAAACTATGTACCTCAGTTATACTCGTCGGTGCAGGCCATTGTTGGATTGCCTTGGTCTTAGAAGGATCAACAGAGATTCCATATTTTGAGACAATATGGGCAAAAAAAGAAATCTCCTGAAGCCAGAATTCACACTTGCTAAACATCCCATATAATTCATGTCTTCTCAAAGTCTTCAGAATAATGCACAAGTGATTTTCATGATCGTCGTGGCTTTTGGAGTATACCAAGATATCATCAATAAATACCACATAAAATTCATCGACATATTACTTGAAAACTCTATTCATCTGATCCATGAATATAGAGGGTGCATTAGTCAATCCAAAAGGCATTACTATAAACTCGTAATGCCCATACCTGGTTTGAAATGTTGTCTTCGGAATGTCTTCCTTCTTCACACACAACTGATGGTATCCAGATCAAAGGTCAATCTTTTAAAAGTATTGAGCTCCTTTAAATTAGCTAAATAAATCATCAATTTGAGGTAGGGGATACTTGTTCTTTATTTTTATAGTATTGATCTCTCTATAGTCGATACATAACCCCATAGATCCATCTTTATTTTTAAGAAAAAGAACAGGGGCTCTCCATGGAGAACACTGGGGTGAATAAATCCCATATTATTCAATTCTTCTAGTTGTTTCTTTAGTTCAACTAATTCCACAGTGTCCATTCTATAAGGGGTCTTCGATATAGGCCTTGATCCAGGAATTAAATCAATGGAAAACTCAACTTCTCGTTCTTCAGGATGTCTAGGTAAATCTTCCGAAAACACATCTACATATTCTTTCACAATAGGTACATCCTCTATTTAAACATTCCTTTCCTCAACCTCAGTCATTTCATTCTCTTCCTCCCCAATAATTGAATTTAGTTGAGCTACTGGGGGTGGATCTATATAAGAATTAGGTGGCGACGATTCTGCTCCAATGATAAGGTGTTCCTTATCAACATCATCAAGAATCATAACCTCTTTCTTCTTATAATAAATCTTCACATCATGGTCTGAAAGCAAATCCATACCAAGAATTATATCAAATTAAATCATAGGCATGATGATGAGATCAGCAGATAAAGAATATTTATGTGCCTTAATGGGGACTTATTCACAAAACTTTGTTGCAATGATACTTCCCTTCAGAGTTTTAACTAACAACTCCCTTGTTAAATAAAATTGGAAATTTCTAATTTTCTTAGCAAACTGGGAAGATATGAAAAAATGTTATGATCTAGAATCAAATAATGCATTTACTAGTCTTGAGGAAACCATTAAATTACCTGCCACCACGTCTTTTGGAGCTTCTACCTTAGCAGTAGTGATAGCATAAGCTTGGCCTTGATCCCTTTTCCTTTTCTGAGGAATGTTCCCCTGATGCTTAGGACATTCATTTGCATAATGTCCCATCTCCCTGCAATTGTAGCACTAGACATCTATAGCTTCCTTCTTCCCCTTGCAATCACGAGCATGGTGGCATTTTTCACCACACTTGTAACAGACTCTCGTTCCCCTTCAGAAAGTGTCGGGGGTGTTTCTTACCAAATTTACTACATGATGGATATTCAACTTTTCCCTTCTTCCCTTTATTTCCATTCCCAGATTGATCATCAGATCTTTTCTTCTCTTGCTTTTCTTTAAAGTCATATGACTTAAGGAATTCATTCTCTATCTTGATAGCACATGAGACAATGTCTTCGTATGACGATAAGGATTGTGAGACTAATACTTGATGAAGAAATGGTTTTAACCCATCAAAGAAACAATAAATCTTACTTCTTGGGTTACTTATATAATCTACATCATACCTTGCTAACCTTGTAAAGTTAGCCTCATACTTTGCAGCATTATCATCCTCCTTTTGTCTCAGACTCCGAAATTGTCTCTCCATATCTGCTCGATGTTCACGAGGAATGTTTTTTTCTAAAAAAAGAACTTTGAACTCCCTCCATTCCATATTTGATACTTCATCATCTTAATTCATGTTTTGAATCAATGACCACCATTGACCAGCATCTCCAGTGAGGCGGTAAGCTTCCATGATAACTTTTTCCCTTTCACTACTCCCCAATGCCTGAAATATTTTCGCTAGGGAATTTATCCATTGCTCAGCAACTAAGTAATTTTTACTCTCATTGATCATTGGTGGTTGTTGCCTCATGAAGCGATCTAACATTGATCCTCCACGCTGTGGATCAGGGGGCTCTATACGGGTAAGGTTATTATTCATAACCAGAGTGAGTTGTCCTGGTATGGTGATTAGTTGACCAGAACCAGTTGCATCACTAGCTCCACTATAATTATCTTGAGCAGGAGGGAAATCCCTATATGGAGTGCGTGCATTGATACAGTTTCTGTTTCTTCCACTAGGCGCCATTTCTAAACAATGCCATAAACTAGATAAGTTTATGAATCAAAACACATAATTTCATACATATAAAAAACTTAACATAAATTTAACTAATTATGGATATAATCCATAATCATAAAAATGTTTTCATTGAGGAAGTATATACTCATAAACCCTTAAAAATGATTTGTAAAGAAAATGAGAGTTATCCTAAGCATATCCCCCGGGAGTGTCATAACCAAGAGTGGAGCAAGGCCCATTGTCGTTCACCTGTTCCCGTTTGAGTCTAGCTCAAAGCAGTGTTTTCGGGTTTTACCCCTATGTACATATGTGCCAGAGCCGCCTCTACCTGATCGTATCCAGACAGGGAAGTATTTCTCAGAAAACTCACAAAATCTCTACAATACCAAAATTCTAGGAAGTTCTTCTATACTAATCCTCAATGTCCATCTTAGGTTTATGTGCTCTAATCAGAGTTTATCTAATTCTAGCTTCCATGGTTTGTATTAAACTTCCTCTAATACCAACTATAATTCCCCGACCCCAGTTACCCAGAGTCGGTGCATTATTAAATAACATTGGCATGATCACAAGAATGATAATGTCTCAAAAGACCGATTAGTTTAGTAGCCTTGGAATAACTAGATACATTCATAATGTTTACATTACATCATAAAATGAAAACCACATCAGTATAGTCTACATATTCCACACTCTTATCCTCTCATACTATCCATGAAGGTCATTCATAAAATACTTCTTCACATCCTGGGAAAATTAAAACACAGAAAGGGGTGAGCTCAAATGTCCAGTAAGGATAACAATATTGAGGAAACTTTCATAAAAAATAATAAACATTTAAGGAAATGTATAACTAATACAAAAGCCTTTTTAACTTGAACTTCAACATAATATGGCATAAATAAAATGAAATAATTCCATTTACTTATTCACATAGATATTCTACTAATCGAATAATCACATGTAATATCTATAACCACTTTCATAATGATGGAATGTATAAAGCCAGACTATCATAACCACATAGCCAAGGCCTCATTCCAAGACTACAAATAAGATTTTTTCAAGGCCTTTTGAAAAGACACTAGTTTGTCTCATGAGACCTACTGATGCATCGAGGAGCTATAGTGGGATCCACCCATCACATATTAAGTCCAATTCATTCCTCATATGAACAGGTTTAGTCATAACATAAACATTCGTATTAAAAATAGAATATGAAATGTCAAAAATTTCTCTATAAACCATGAATGGTATAAAAATAGAACATTCACAGTCAAACAAATCACAAAAACATCAACACAATATGGAAGTTTTGTATCATAATAAATCAACTTTAAATAAGCTTAAAATCCATCAAAGGATGTTGACATAGATGAAATCAAAACTATTTGAGAGAAATATCTCCTTTTTTGAAATCATCTAAAAGTCACATAATTATAAAATAAAACATTTACTTTGAAAATGTTTTTATAAGCTTGTAAGGGAAGCTTCAAAGATTTTATAACGGCAGAAAATAACCGCCCCCACCATATAAGTTCAAAAATACATTCTTACCTTAATTCTGTCGAAAAGGTTAAAAAGGACCTTGTTTGGAAAACGATGGAATGATTCATTTATAAACCACTTATAAAAGTCAAATAAGGGTATAAATGAAATTAACCCATATTCTAGTAAATAGTAAAAATGTTTTGAATTACATTTTAAGAAACATAGATGTCGATGATAAAGAAGTCCCGGTAGATTAGTACGTATAGACAACCTCGAATAATGAAGAGATTGCGACATAAACCCTTACCTTGTACTTTTCCTTGGTTGATGGTAGGTTAACCTCCTGTATAATGGTGAAACAATTTTTATTAAATTATACATGAATCATATAAATTAATATGATATCATATATGATCTTTTAACATTGCTTTGTTAATAATATCTTAGAATTATCGTCGTTTCGGGTGTTAACTTACTTGTTTTCTTTTATATGTTTGGTTACATAAGCTGTGTTTTTTATGTATAGGTTGTATCTTATTAATATACAGAATTATATCAAGTCCTTAAACATTATTTTTAATCATCAAATGAGAATTATACTTTAATGGATACGATGGAGAATGAACCTCATCGCGCTCGTGGAGACGGTAGTCCCTACGTACGCACGAGCCACAATATCATTATTTTGATATTAAAATAATATATAATTGGATGTTATATCATATATAAGGAATCATTATCATGTTATATTTATTAGTTACATGAATTACACATCATTATTTACCCATCCAAATAATAGTTTATTGAATAACAATTACACCACGATGTGGAGACGATAAGCCGTACGTACGCACGTATGGTGACATGTCATTTAAAGAATGGATAGAATACTGAATATGGTTTTACCATATTTATAATAACATAAAAGTATATATATGATACTCGAGTTATTATTTTAGAATGGGAATTAAAAATAAAGAAGAAGTTGAAGAAGAAAGGAACTTGAAAGAGGGTGGTGAAAACATGACCTTTTCTTCAGGTTCTTCCTTTTGATTTGATCAAAAGGGCTCCGTAGGATGGATTTATGATCAAAATAAAGCCTCTAGGTTGACATTAGGGAAGTTTAGAGAGTATTTGGGAAGGATTGGACCGAACCAAAAGGCATTGAAGGTGTGAATTAATGAGATGTGTGAGTGCCCTTTCATAAGAGGGGTGAGGGGCACCTTTGGAAAAGCTAGAAATATTATTTTATAATAAATTCATATTGGGTTGTAATAGATCCAAAGTGGATTATTTAAAGTATAAGGTGGGTATGGGTCTAAAAAAACTAAAATAATATAATTTAGACATGTTTGGGTTACTATATTGACCTTATCCTTAAGTATTAACTATTAGTTAATTAGTTTCACTTTTACAATGTCTCTTTGTATTTTTATATTATATGGTTAATAAACATACTATATACATCAATGAGACACTAAAGTGGTCCGTTATTGATACAAATATCATGATATATGTCTCTTGGACGATCCTTATATTTTTAGGAATTTCATATCAATTAATAATATAATATTTGTTTTGAAAACTCCTTTATGTCAATTTTGACACTATTTGAAAAATCGATATTTGTGAAAATCATAACAGAATGATTACTTCAAAAAAGGTTAATTAAATAAATCCTAACATGTAATATTAACCAATAAAATTATTTTAATTCATAAAAAGATTCAAATTATATTTATTTGGGTTTTTATAATATCAATTATTTTAATTTTTCCCTATTATGGTAATTAGTGCATCATCATTGTGTCATAAATAAATTATATTATTTAATGTCTAAAAATTATAAATAAAATATCATTATGTAGGAAATATTTTCAGATTTATAATGAATATTTATAATCTAATTTATCTTATGTGTAACCCTGCATTAAAAATGTTTTAGTTGTAAAACATTGATTTTACCTCTTTTAACTCTTCTTTGAATTAAATAATAATAAATGTCCTAATCTAATCCAAGTGGACCAAAGAGGTTCATATTTTATTCCTAAGGTTGTTTTTGGTCGAATTAAGCTTATCCAATAGAATTAAGACATGTTCCAGGGTAATATTAATATCATTTTTACCATTAATTATCATATTTACTTTTAACCGTGGTAAATATAAGTAAAAAAGTTACTATTCACCAAAATAATATTTTCATCTCATTGAACCACATTTTACTCCTTGATATTACCCGTGTCTCTCTGATTTTTGAAATTCCACTCACAGAAGAGGTAAAATTAAGTTTTATGAAAAATTCAGTTTTTTAACTACTACTTAGTGGTTTCACTATTCATCAAAAATGATGTTTTTCAGAAAAATACCAAAAATTCACCCTAGGATAATTTCGATATTCCGAATCCCAAAATTAAGTCCATTTTCAAAAATAAAATTTATAAATTTCAAAAAGTGGGTATTACTATTCATAACGGCTAGTTTGATTGGTTGTAGTGTGTTAGAACTCGATGTTGCGTACAACACACGCTATTGCATTATTCAAAGAGAAGTGTACCGTAGAAGCTTGGGGTGTTACACCCATTTAGGCTTCACCTGTGGAACCTTAGAGGTACATTATGAATTATAGTTCTCAACAGTTCTTTTTCCAGAAGCCACCTGTTTTCAAAGGCTCCACTGATCCTCAACATGATGAGGAATGTTTGGGGATGATAGAATGTCACTTTATGTTTTTGGAGACACCAAAAGTGATCAAGGTGACGTTTTCCACCTTCATGATGGTGGGACCGAGCAGGAAATAGTGGGACACAATGGTGATGACAATGAAACTTGAGGGATTAGAGTGTAAATATTTCAAGGCTCTTTTCACCAAACCGTTCTATCTAGATTCAATGGTATTGGAAAAGGATTTGGAGTTTTTTAAGATTGAGAGAGCTGAAAAAACCATGACTAAGTATTCAAAAGAACTTGTTTGAACTCATTCTGTTTGCGCTTTATATTTTTTCTAATGAGGGGATGGGGGCACGATTGTTCAATTTAGGACAATGATTAAATATATCTCCTCTGATTTTATTACTAAAGACGCCCACTTATGATGATATGATGGATACGGAGATGATGATTGAGATGGACCTGTATGGAATGTCAGGGTTATAGGGAGTTTCTTTTTCTCTGAGCGATACTGAGCTTTATTTCAAGGGAAAGTAGAAACATAATGATTCTCATGAAATTTCACAATAGAATGGCCATTCTAGAACACATATAGTTCCAGGAGTTTTTCCTTTGATTTTCTATCCGTGTAGAGATACATGACATTGTACGAGGGTTTTCACTAAGGCACCCAATAACTCTAGCTCCTATGTTCATTTAGGAAAATTATAGATATTATTCCACATCGTTTTTATTCCTCATTGTGAAACATGATCATAATATCCTCCAATAACTGTAGGTAAATCAGTTACATACCATATAAGAGGGTTCCAAAGATAGGTATCCAGAAGAATGATTATTCATGTTGTAGAGGAGTCTCTAGAGGAAGCGGATAATGGATCATAGACTGTGATAGGTTCCATTTCTATAGCATCATTTTTAGTGATTCCCATATTTAATACTAGTTCATATCATTCATTTCATTCAACACATATTGTTAATATTCAATATCACCCTATGTATATTTTATCTTCTGTAATAGATACTAATACACCCCTTTTATGATGAGAGGGTGGGGTCTCCATAGTCATATTTGTGAATTCTCCCTATCAGATGCTGATCTTATTTGGTACTTTTTTGGTTCTCGACATGAAAACTATTGATTTAATTTTTTGGAATGGATTGGATCATTTCCAATAAAGTCCAGATTGATTATTATCATCAATAGGCCTACTTTTCTACACATAGTGGTGTGTATTTTGTCTTTCAAGGAGAATGGGACCCATGGTCGAGCAGGGCTGGACGTTCCAATCAGAAGTTGGGGAATGAAGTATCAATTTTTTCATTTAATCTTTAGGTAGAATCTTTGAGTGGTGATCTACCTCCAGTTATTATTGAGTTTCCTGATGCGTTTCCAACTATCTTCTCTGGTTTCCCACCAGTTAGGTAGGTTGATTTTTTTGACTTATTGACTAGTACATAACCAGTTTTAATTCCCTCTTACCACATGGAACTAGATGAATTGATAGAGCTGAATTCCCAGTTGTAAAATCTTCTTGATAAAGACTTTATATGAACATGTGTGTCCCATTTGGAGGAAAAAATTCTCTTCTCTATGAAATATGATGGTTTTATTTACATATGTGTTGATTACTGAAATCTCAATTGAGTTACGAAGAAGAAAATGACTTTTTCTCCACGGATTGATGATCTTTTTGATCAATTTAAATGGGAGAAGTGGTTTTTAATTCTTGAACTTATATATAGTTACCATTAGTTGAGGATGAAAGAATCTAAAATTTAGAAAAATGACATTCATAGCAGATATGACCATTATGAGTTCCTTGTGATTCCCTTTGGTCTCACAAATTATCCTTTATTTTTCATGGATTTCATGAAAATAATTTCCCATGAGTATTTTGATACCTTTTTGGTTGTCCTTATAGACGAATTCCTTCCCTCACTTAAAGTTTGGGGATGATCACGTATATCATCTGAGAATAGTTCTGGTTCTCCGGAGAAATCATCTACTATATTCCATGATTTTGATGTGTGATTTTTGAATTCATGAAGTGAAATTCTTGGGAAATGTGGTGTTAGAAAAAGGAATATTTGTTGATCCTGAGATGTTAGAGGCTAATATGACTTGCGAGAAACCATCGAATTTCTTTGAGATTTGGAGCTTCTTAGGATTATTCAGGTATAATTATCACTTCGTGAAGGAATTATCAAAGTTGTCTTCTCTGACGAATACTCTAACATAGAAGGGAATGAAGTTTTCTTATTATGATAAATGTATGATTTCTATTGTTGAGATGAAATTTATTTTGACTACTATGCCAGTGTTGACTCTTCAAGAGGCCATGTTAGGATATGTGGTCTTTTATGATGCATCAATCTCAGTTTTGGGTTGTGTTTTTATTAAAGGTAATCAATCATGTCATTTCCCATGGATCTCATCATCATATTCCTCACGAGAGTAATTATCCTACCTATAACTTTGAACATGAAGTTTTAATGGACACGATTAAGATTTTGTGGAATTTACATTATTGATATTTTTTTCTTTGTATTTATACAATAAGAGATTGGTCTATATAATCTCTTAAAAAGATTTGAATCTCCACCTAAGGGATTGGGTGGAGTACCTGAAATATTTTGACTTTGACATCACCTATAACCCATGGAATGGGAATGTCATCATGGATTCATTGAGCATGAGACTTCTATACTAAACAGTGAAATACTTTTTGGAGGATTAGAATTTGATGGGTCATTTTTCACAGTTACATTTTGGTGTTTAGGATAAAGGATATATGGTTTCTTTAACTAGTATTCAGTTGAAATATAATCTTCTTGAGATGAATCTATAGGATCAATAGCTTTATGATGAATTTTATAGAATTAGAGACTCTCTATATGGTGGGGAGACATTTTACCAATGGTCATTCTCCAAAGAGGCTGTTATATATTATCAGAATCACTTCATTGTTCTATTATAAGAAATGAAGTTTTTGATGGGGGGTTTCCATAATTCAAAGTGGGATATGTATCCAAGAACCACTAATATTTTCTACGAAATGTGGTGGTAGTTCTGGTGGTCAGGTATGATATGAGTAATTTTTTAGTTTTTCCTACTATTATACGTTCCAATAGGTTATGTCCAAGCATCATAAACCTTACGGTTTACATTATCTGCATCCTATCCCTACTTAGAAGTGGGATTAGATCTCTATGGAATTTAAAGTCGGGGGCCTCATAACTAGATAAGGAAGAATGTAAAATGGTTTGTGATTGATAGGAAGACCATGTTGGCTCACTTCATACCCATTTGTGATACAACCAAATTTGATGAGTTGGGAAATCACTACCTAAAATATATTTTCCATTTTCAAAGAGATACATATGTAATTGTTTATGATAGGGATCATGGGTTAAATTATTTCATTTTTAGAGAAATTCTGGAGGAACTAGGATCTCATTTCCATTTGAGGAGGGTCTACCATCTGCTGTCGAATTTCCATACAGAGAGAGTTGTGTAGATTCATGAGGATATATTATATTATTGTTTTCCCTACTTCGGAAGGTATTGTGATGATCATTTTTTGATGCTATAATTTTATTACAAAAATATTTATTTTTTTCCAATCACAATGGATCCTTTTATGACCTTTTATGGTCATCATTATAAATTTTTATTGTGTTGGTCATTGATTGGTGAATGTTCCGTAGTTGGAACAAGTTTGGTGCAAGAAATGACAAAAATGATTTAGTTGATTTTTCAAAGAATTTTAAAGTCCCAAATCCAATATTTGTTATATGTTCATCATTACCATAGACCCTTTGATTTTTCCATTGGTATCCATGTGTTATTGAATGTTTCATCTCAGTTTGGTCAACAATGTCTTGGGCGGTAAGGGATGTTTTCTCCTCATTTTTTGGGACCTTTCGAAGTTATTGACTAGGTGGATAAAGTTTCATATCATTTATCAATTCCATCATAGATTACCATGATACATAACATAAACCATGTATCGCATAAGTGAAACTTTCTCTTTGATGCATCTCATGTTTTGAGATGGAGTGATCCGGAGATTGAACCTGATTTATCATTGACTGTGGGACTAGTCAGGCTAGTGGATTCTGAGACCAAGATGCATCATGGGAGGATGATAACATTGGTTGGTGTTCTATGAAATCATGGTTCTAATAACTATAATACACAAGAACATGATTCACTGATTATAATGTAGTGGCCTTATATTTTTGTCATGGAAAATTCAACATAGGCTTTCGAGGGATAATGTATTTTATGACGGGGTGTTTATAACATCCTGTTATTGATATGACAGGTAAATTTTTAACCATATCATGGTATCCCATTTTTTTTATTGGTTATGGTGTTTAATGAATTGGTATGATACCTATAATATTGAATTCAATGTTTTGTTAGACTATGATCCTTAACTAGTCATTTCTGATGGCTGCCTGAGGTTTTCACACCATGTAACTAGGTTACACAATGTCAAACTCTTACTGGATACATACCATGAGAAGGATTCACATCGTGAAAGTTACACGACATGAATATTTTTTAGAAATAATTATTTAATAAATTTTTAGTTTTTAATTTTATGCGACGATGTTTTTAGCGATTATGGAAATTAACTATTTCATGACATGTAATGGGGTTACATGTTGTGTAATTCCTTGTGTGTTGGTTATATATAGGTTTCATGGATGAACATACCACTTTCTATCCTCTCTTTATTTTATTTTCTCAACCTGAATCATATCCCATGTGATCTTGGAGCTCTTTAACCCTTCCAGGTCCTTTCGTTCAGCATTCAATCATCGTTTCACTTGTAGTGTGAATTCCCAGGTAAACGATCTCCCTTTTCGTTGATCATTTTCTCTTTCTTCTACATAGGGTTTAATATATCATCCTGAAAATAGTGTATCTATACACTATATTATTTGATCTTATTTCTAGGTTTTGTTTCGAGGCATCCCACACATTCTTTCCCATTGGTGTGTTTCGTTGCAGGCATTGAGTTTCAAGAAAATGGTAGGTGGGTTTCTCTCTCATGGCCAAATTGATTAACATTAAATTTATGGATTTATTTCATTTGTTGATTTAAATTCAATTATTTAAAATTGATTCTATTTTGTTTTTATTTTAACCCATTTCCAATGAATTGGGTGGTTTAAATTGGTTTTTTCGAGAAATTGGCAAACCCCCAATTCTGTTGAATTGGGGTGTATTTACAAATAGATGGAAATTATTTCAATTGAATTGTTGAAATTTAATATTGAAATTGAATTGATGTAATTTTTTAAATTCTGAATATGGCTTAAAATGTTTTTATAGAAACCCAAATCTTTTATCTTCTCAAAATTAATGTTTTTTTATGTAAACCTATTTTGGTTTTAAATCGAAAATTTTAATTTTAAATGGGGTAGTTGGATTTAATTTTATTTTAAGTAGTCATAAAATGAATTCCAAATAACAGGTTGTGTAAGAGAACATGAAATAATTTGGTTGACTGTGAGTTATTTTAATACACTCTACAATTATACAACGTTCCAAACTAAAAATACAAAGTGGAGCATCCCTTAGGCGATGGTGATGAGTCCTCTCTGACCAGTGTCCTAAGGACATGTGTGTACAGATATTTTCAAGATCACTTAGAGAGTGTAGACTCCTATATATTGGAACATTAATACCTATTTGGAAGAAGACCATGTTTCACTCTTGTTTATATCTGAGACATAAATTCATGTCAATGTTTTTTAAACTTCTTTTTGTACATTCAATATTAATATAAAATATTTTATATAAAATGTTTTGTTTAATCTCTTATTTTAGAAATATTCCATCTCTTGTAAAGCATTTTCATAAAGTATTTTCCAACATTTGAACAGTATATCATGATTTGTGTAAATATGATTTTAAATTCCAAACATATTTATTTATAAAAAATGATTCATTCCACTGGTTAATCTAATATTATCATGTGTTATAGGATCCTCGATGAGACCCTATTGAGATTTTTATCACACACCTTACATGATCCTTCTGGTGATTTTATATTATCTACGTCCTGGTTAGAAAAAGGTGAAATAATCCCATGGAGGTGGATCTAGTTGTTGAACTATGGACTTGGAGAGGTGTTTCCTTAAAGAAATGGGATGTTTTACTCTGTTTTGGTTCTTGGGTTGTAGTACATTTGGCTTGTTTTTTCCTTGTTGACTTTTTGGTATATTACTCCCAGTGGAGTTTCTTTTGATATTTATATTGTCTTGCTTCTTTTACTTCTTCATTGTTAGTGGAATAATCATTCCAAATTTTTGTTTTATGATGTCAGGTGCTAGTCCGAAACCCATGGGGATTGGGAATGCCCTTTGGTAAATGTCATGTTCAGCTCCATTATCAGGTTAGTATGTTACAGAAGAGGGTTCGTGATAGTTACCATTATGTTTGGCAATAGAATATGGCTAAAAGGGAGGATACATGTCACGACCCATCCCCCTAGGTCCATGTCATGACTACCCAAATACCGCCTTCCAAAGGCTAGGGGTTGCTGACTAGCATCGAAATGGCATGTCCCTAAATTGGGAATACACTTCCACAAAACCTGTACACACAAAGATAGGGCACACTATGCACAAGAAAAACATAAAATAAGAAGAATGGTAGAATGACAAATAAAAACCACAACTAAGTGTAAAAGTAAGTACTAAAATTATATGGTCTAGAATACAAGCCCAACTAAAATGTAAGTACAAAAAAGGTAAGAACATCTCCTAAGGTCATCTGCCTAGGATCCTACTTGGAGGGTAGGTACAGCTCGTCACTATTGCTCTCCACGTCAACCAGTAACCTCTATGAACCATTTTTCAATCACCTCCAAGAACTGTCTAGCCCTAACTCTTCAAGACTTAGTCAAGTTATACATCATCCGAACAAAACACAACAATGTGTTAGCAAATCCCATGTTAAGGTGAGTATAAAAAAACACATTAGGGACCCCGAGACCCCTGAAGGTCTCTCTGAATTCCAAAATGTAAAAACCACAAAGCATGATCTCAATCAAAAAGCACAAAGAAAAAGTCATCTCACACCAGTTTTAACTGATATACAAATGTATATATGATAAGTCATAAAACTAGTTCATCTTATTCTGTCAATAAGCTCTGTTGATGACCCACATAGGATCGCTCGGTGCTGACCAACATAAGATCTCTCTGTGCTGACCCACAATGGACTGCTAGGTGCTGACTCACACAGGATCACTCAGTGCGGACCCACATAGGATTTCTTGGTGCGGAACCACATAGGATATCTCATTGATAACCCACATAGGATTAGTCAGTGCTGACCCACATAGGATCACTCGGTGTTGACCCACACTAGATCACCATTCATTATTCACATCATAACCAGCCACTGGATTCCTGCACAAAGCACACTTGATTTCGAGAGGACCCGCTCCTTAGTCCATCGGTCATATTTAAATTTGAACTAAGTCCCATGATGAAGTAACCCAATTAACTTACATGTCATAAGGGTTCCTATGAAATAGACGATGCATCAACCAGACGCATGATCTGTACATTAAAGTAATTTTAGTGCCGGGGGCCGGGTGGATTGGGGTATGATCCAACCCAGACAAACTACAAGTTTCTCTAAAACTAAAGTGGATTATCTCAAAAGGTCCTCCCTATCTTAAGGGTTCTAGCACCATAGACGTTTCATCAAACAGATGTCTGGTTTAGGAGGTATGCCTATTTAAGTGTAACTGAGGAAAAACGGTACAGGTCTGGACTGACCAGTTCGGACCAACTTGACATGGAATACTGGACCCACCCTGAAGGGGCTATGCTCTATCTTATTGGCCTGGTCCTGGTCTAGCCCACTGGTCCACGGGCTCAACCCCCTGGCCGCGGGCTAGGCCCGCTAGGCCGCAGGTTCGGCCTGGACCATTCGGCAAGTTGTGGCCTGCTGGCAGGGCACAGGGGGTCTGCTCCCCTCCCAAATGACTGAGCCATTCAGATCTTCAAATCAGTGGTGCCAGTTGGCATTGCACCACCTAGCCAGTCCCACTGGACTGGTCACCTACGGAACCCGAAGACCACAGGTCCACCCACCACCACGGCTCGAAGCCGCGACCTTCCTTCACGGCATGTTGCCCTTCTCTGATGTGGTCGACAAAGGCTGACCACACCTTTGTCTTCTTCAGATCCTTCAGTCATTGAAACCTTCTTACGGCCGGTAGTATTCTGCCACATCCACCTCCGGTTGTTGGCACCTCCATGCCAGCGATTCTTCCACGGGCCGCCAGCGAAGCTCCGGTGGTCCGAATTCTTTGTCGTTTACGCCTACGGGCCTCTCGATATGGAGCCTACACCACGCAACTTGTAGATTATCTTTGCCTCCATATTTCCCATTCAGTCATCAAGAACTCCACCAAATCGAGATCAGCAGAGGGTCTGGGCCTAGTTTGACTCGGCCCGCACCCACCACGTTAGCATTATAACATGGGAAGTATTATTTATTCAAAAAAACATCAATTAAAAACCACATATTATCCTCCCTCATTAAAGAAAGAAATGAAGATCAACCCATAAGTTGGTTGATAAGTGTTTTTCATAATATTCAAGAACAGGGAAAATTGAGAAATTGAGCACATAACCCCATACCTTGAATACTTTGGTAGACGGTGCAGATGAGGATGACGGGACAACATTCGAAGCATGTTTTTTGGCATTCATCACTATCAGGTTCCAATCCTCTATGGATTCAAATCTCCGTTCAATGTTATAGAATGTTGTCACTGACAATTCTTCGTAGGTTCCTCTCATGAGAGCACAAAAACCTTGCCCCATCTTTGTTAAATAGATGTGAGGAACAAACCATGTTGCATAACATTAATGTGGTTCATTAATGAATCACATTAAATGTTCCATTAAAACAACCAACGTCTAGGTTACCTAACCTAAGGGTCAAGTCCTTGAATGACCAATTAACTCTTCTGTCTATCCAATCACTCAATGGTTACAAAAAATAGATAAAATAACTCAAGGAGTTATTTTATTATTTTTTTGTAAAATCCTTAAATTAACCTTTTTGTCCGACCCTTGCTGGTCGAAGTTAAGCTTCACCTAAATGAATCTCAGCACTATGAATTCAACGGTTCCCTTATATTTTTAATCCAAGAACCGTTTTAAATGATATAAATCTACACCTGCAAGTTTTATGAATGTACCTTCCAAAATGTTCAAAAATAAATAACATTCACCCTCGACCCACGCTGGTTGATGTTAGGCTCCGCCGAAGGGGAACACGCCCCCACAAACTAAATGGTACTCTCAATTTTTTAATCTGAGTTACCATTTAGAATATGAGTATTTAACAATAAAATAATTGTTACATAATTATTATTTTATGGAAAAAAAAACTAAATTCCACTATTGGCCCAAGCTAGCCAGTGTTAGTATCTGTCAAAAGAAAGCATAACCTCATGAGCTCAGCGGTGGTCTCATAATTTTAATCCGAGTCTCCATTCTTGAGTTATAACCATTTGAAAAATCAAATAATTTTATTTCATTATTTTATTTACGGCTATGCCACTTCTGAGTTTTTTAATCAGAGGACTACAATGACTTAACTTCAGTCACACCTAGGGTAAACCCGCCATCATAAACTCATTGGTGCCCTTTTATTTTTGATCTAAAACCAATTTAAGAGTTATTCCACTTTTTCAGGAAAACCACTCATGCATGCGATTTAAATATTAACATTTTTTGATAGATCATTCCGGGTAATACGGACCTCAGAATCATGTGCCGACAAATTTCACAGTCTCGAAATAATTTTATATAATTAAAAAAATGTACTGAAATTATGGGACATTTTATTCTCCCCACCATAGGGATTTATATCCCCAGAAGCCAACACAAAGGTAAGTCAAACAAATGAAGGTACTGAGCAGGAATATGAGCCTCCCGCTCCCCTGTGCTCTCCAGGAGGTTTCTGTGATACCTCCAAACTCACACTAGAGAGTTCAAACATCCACAAAGGACTCGCTCCTTTCGATCCCCTATCACCACTGGGAACTCTATAAAAGTCTCACCATCATCAAAGTCCAACTCACCCTAGTTGATAACGTGAAATGGATCAAGCATGCATCTCCTCAAATGCGACACATGGAAAACATTATTCACTTGGTGCATCTGTAGGGGAAGAGATAGTCGGTAATCCACCTCGGAATCACTGATGAGAATCTATAGAGGTCCAATGAACCTCATAGATATCTTGCATCCCTAACCAAATCTCTGTAATCCATGTCAGGGTGAGATCCGTAGGAATACATGTTATCCCTACTCAAATTATATGTGTATCTGTCTCCAATCATCACAAGACTTCTACCTATTATGTGCAGTATTCATCCTCTCCTGGATTATCTTCACCATCTCAGTGGTAGCCCGTACCAACTCTAGACCCAAAAATGCTAAATCCCATTCAGTTGTCCAGTGTAGAGGTGATCTGCATGGTCACTCATAGAATGCCTCAAATGGTGTCATGCTGATGGTGGAGTGATAAATGTTGTTGTATAGGAACTCCACAAGTGGTAGGTGCTCCTCCCAAATATGACCAAAATCGAGGACACAAGCATGAAGCATGCCCTAATTCTCAACTTCCACTTACTAAAAAGTGATGCAACGTGATATGAACATTTTCATCGCTTTCATCATCCCTGGACCCAAGTACTAACGCTGGTGGTCCTGGTGAATCTTTGGAACTCCCAGATGTACCACCAATGGGGATTTGTGGAACTTCTTCAACAACTCCTCTCATAGTGTCACTGGTACCATGGTGAATCTTCTAAAAAGGATGACATGCTCCCCACCTTTAGAAAATTCTTCAAGATCCTGTCCTAAGGTAATATGAACATGTCGGGTCTCGCAGTTCACGTGCCCAAGTTGGTCCTCCCAAACTCACTGAAGGAGTGGTGGAGTTATAGTCATAGACTTGAGGTAAGATTCATTATCACTATCCATGAAGGATTTCTACAATGCGGCTAGATTATATGTTTCCCCACTCAAAAACTATAGACCAGACCTCTCGGTTAGTGCGTCTGCCACCACAACCCCCTTCCCAAGAGTATAGACTATCTCGAAGTAATATTCATGGTGTAACTGCCCATTGTCGTTGTCTCAACTTCTGAAATGCCTATGTGAACCTTTCCATCCACACGAAAGGCTACCCATTTTAGCTGATTTTTGTGCCATCGACCCTTTAGTATCAGGTACTCATTCTCCATGTCCACATGGTTAATGTTCCGGTAATCCACACATAACCTCAAACACTGGGTAATTCTATGTCCTTCGATTTAAAGTCTCCCAACTATATTCTCATCTCCCGAAGCTCTGTCAGATCCATTCGATATGTAGTTGTAGATATTGGTGTTATCCTTGAGTATAAGCCAATGCAGAAGTCCCTCTCCCTATGGGGAGGTAATCCGGGAAACATATTTAGAAAGGATGTTCCCACACTCTTCCTCTACTATTGGGAACTGAAAATTGAAAACTCCTACTACCATGAGGGTAAGGCTGGCCAACTCAAGAGTGATCGGTTGCACCCTCCTATGCAAGAGTTTATCCCATGATGCCTGAGTTTCCTTTTTCCTCAACTAAGGAAATATTTATTCCAACAATGTAGATATACCACATCCTTTGGCCTAAAATAGTAAATCGTAACAAGAACTGTGGATGACCAATTCATACCCAAACTAACGTCGTAATGAATCGATACTACCACCAAGAGGTTCCAAAAAAAAACTCTCGCCTCAACGGTCAGATCACACCATCAACATAAGTGTGATTATAAATTCTCCTCCCAGAGAAATCTCCAGACATAAGGTTCAAGTCAAAGTTTTAACAAAAAACATTAGGTCTTGAACAATATTCGTAATAAGAAGGAATGATTAGTACTTATGTATTTTAATATGGTAACTAGTAGTATACACAGATTGTACCTCGAAACATTCCGGGATCCCTTGGGACACACTCCCTGGCCGCATGTAGCTACTCCTTTCCCATGTCCTCCAGCTCCCTCAGCTCAGTAGGGAACACATTGGGGTGGTGGTTGTAACTTGTCAAAATATATACCACCTTGTCCTGCTCACCTAGATTCGCTTCCACATATTCTACCTTATAAATTCATCAATCCCTATCACTTCCTCTTCCTGAAACATTTTACACACCCATGTCTCTGAGACTTGTTTCATATTTCATCTTTCCCACTACTAAAATTCACTGGCTGCATCTGCTTAGCCAAATAACATTCAACCACAAAGGTTCTCTTTATCACCCTAACATATGTAGGAATGCACATAGGAATAGTGTTAGGTTGGAGGTCCCTAAACACATCTTTCTCATAGGTCTGAACCCTAAAGCACTATTCGTATAATATTCATCGAGTACTTGGAATGGTTTTTATGCCCTGATGAATACTTAGCTACTAACATGTCATCCTGCTTAAGCTGTAGAAGCTCTTGGGAACACATACCCATTAGATTTTAATGGAAAGAGACACCTTCTCTTAGAAAGGTTCTCAAGATTTGTCCACAGAAAAGTCACCTCATCATAATATCACAATAATATAAACCCTATCATCGCCCTATTGAGACCTGTAGAAGGATCATTATCAGGACCTCCATCGTATCGAATGGTTTTCTGGCTAGATGGAAACCCGGTCACTAGATCAAGCCAGTCCTTAGCCACCTGTGGTCGGGCTCCCCTCAGAACCTGAGGGGTATATATTTCTAAAAATTGTGTAATGCACTAAGCCTACATGTGTCATCTACAAGTAGCTCCAATAGTAACTTATCTCCACCATTCATTGGTATTACTGGAACACCACACAAAGGCACCATCTTAGGAAACATTCCCTGTACTGAAGCCTCATCACTCTGAAGACCATCCTCATGGTCAAGCACTGATATCATGGCTGGCTGTCTATGTGGAGGCATCATGATAGAGAATCAAGATGAACAATGTTAAAAAGGACATAACTGGTGAGATGAATCAAAATATAACTATAGAAAAACATTTTCTGAACACATGCAACTAGTGTTTTCATATACCGAGTCAAAAAACAGAATTCAGGTTCCTTGTGTATGGATACGTCAATTGCCGCACCAATACTGGGCTCCCCAAACTGAAACCTGAACTCAAGACACTTAACACTATTAATCCCTTGAAAACCTAGATTCTTCGGTATTCTAGTAGAAATGACCCATTTGATACCACTTTGTCACGTCCTGTCCCCTAGGGCTCGTGTCGTGACTACCCCAAGCCCACCTTCCATTGGCGAGGGGTTGTTGACTAGCCCCAGAAAGGTATATTCCTAAACTAGGAAGGAATTGCCTTAAACCCTGTACACACACTGATAGGGAACATTTATCCCTAGAAAAACACATTGGAAGAAGAATGGTACAACTACAAATAAAAACCACCACTGAGTGTAAATGTACATACTGAAAGTAAACGGGCCAGAATACACGTGTAATTGAAATGTAAGTACCAAAAAAATGAAAAACGTCTCTCGAGCTCTTTCTCCAAAGATCCTACTTGAAGGGTAGGTACAGATCATCATTGTGGCTCTCCATGTCAACTGGTCACCTCTGTGCACTATCTTTCAATCACCTCCATGCACCGTCTAGTCCTGACTCCTCAAGACTCAGTCAAGTTGCTCACCATTTGCACAAGACACAAAAAGGTGAAGGTGAAGCCCATAAAGGGGTGAGTATAAAAATACCTAGTAGGGAACGCAAGACCCCCGATGGTATCTCAGAATTCTGCAATGAAAAAACACAAGGCATGATCTCCATCACAGAGCACAAAGAAAAAGATTTCTAACACCATGTATAACTTAAGTACAAAAGTACATATGATTTGTCATAATGATTGTTCATCTTATTCTATTAAGAGGATCTTATGCTGACCCACATAGGATCACTCAGTGGTGACCGACACAGGATCGCTCGGTGTTGACCCACACAGGATCGATAGGTGATAGCCCACATAAGATCACTTGGTGATGACCCACATATGATCACTCGGTGCTGTCCCACACATGATCACTTGGTGCTGACCCACCCTAGATAGATATTCATTCTTCACATCACTACTTTCCTCTGGATTCCCACAAAACGCATGGTTTATTTCAGTAGGAATTACATCTCAATCCTTCAGTTATATTTCAATAGACACGAAATCCCACGAATAAGTAACCCGATGAACCACCATGTCACAAAGGCTCCAACGCAGTAGACCACGCATCAAATGAAGCCCGATATGTAAGTTATATACATTTTTGTGCTGAGGGCCCGGTGGGATTCAAGTACGATCCAACCCAACCAAACTACAAATTTCACCAAAGCTCATGTTGATTTTCTCAAAAGGACCACCTCATCCTAATGGTTCCAGCACTATAGACAGTTCGTCAAAAAAGGGTATGGTTTATGATATATGACCATTTAAGCGTAACTAGGCCAAAATGGGTTCTCGTCTAGTCCAACATGGCCGGAACAACCAGACCTCGCCCACTGGGCCTGGACCGAAGGGTATGGGCTTGGTCCGGTTTTTGTAGGCCTGATCTGGTCCATTGAGCTTCGAGCTTGGTAAGCTGGCCGCAGGCTTGGCCCACTAGGCTGCGTGTTTGGCCCGGCCCACCTGGCTGGGTGCAGCCTACCATGTCGTGATATCACCTTGCCTTTTTGTCAGGCACAAGGGTTCCGCTCCCCTCCAAAACGGCCAAGTCGTTCGGCTCTTTATAGTAGAGGTTCCAGTTGGCACCCCACCACTTTTACAGTCTCGTTGGACTGGTCACCTACGGAACCCACAAACCACGGGTCCGCCCTTCACCGCGGCTCAAAGCCGGGACCTTCCTACATGGCCCGCCTCTACAGTGCGTCATACTGCTCTGACCTGGCCAGCAATGGCCGACAGTGACAACCTCTAGTTTCCCACACCGCCATGCTGACGAAGCTTCCACGGTCCACCAGTGAAGCTTCGGTGGTCTGATTCCTTTCTCGTATGTGCCTACAGGCCTCCCAGGATGGTGTCTACGCCGCATATCCTGCATTTTCTCCTTACCACCATATTTCTTAGTCACCCATGAAGAACACGACCAACCCAAGATCAGTGGAGGGCCCGTGCCTTGTTCGGCTCGGCCTGCGCCCTCCGCGTTAGCGTTATAACATTGGAAGGATTATTTAATCATTAAAAGTCCAATAAAAAACCTTAAATTATCCTCCGGCATTAAAGAACGAAATGTAGATAAACCCATAGAATGGTTGATCCTTGTTTTTCATAATATTCATGAATGGAGGAATGAGGGGGAATTATGCACATAACCCCAACCTCGAATACATTGGTAGATAGTGAAGATGAGGAAGAAGGGACCGTGTTCGATGCGGGTTCATTGGCATTCGTCGATGTCCGGTTCAAATCCAATAAGGAGTCGAAGCTCTATTCTATGTTGGAGAGAGTCATTTTTCCAGCACTTCTTGAGTGGTTCCTCTTGTGAGTGCACATGATCCATGCCCAATCTTTGTTTAAATAAATGTGAGGAACCAACCACGTTGCATAAAATTAATGTGGTTAATTAATGAACCACATTTAGTGTACCATTAAAACCAAAAATGTCAAGCACACACAACCCATGAGTCAAGTCATTGAATGACCTATTAACTCCACGTTCTGACCACGTCACTCAACAATTACAAGACAAGTGATAAAATAACTCATGGAGTTATTTCATTATTTTTTTGTAAATTCAAAAAATTATCCTTTCAGTACGACCCTTGCCAATGGAAGTTATGCTTTGACTAAGAGAATAACAATTCTTCAAATTCAATGGTTCCCTCATATTTTTATTCTAAGTACCGGTTTAGAAGATAGAAATCACAGCCCACACGTTTACTGAACATACCTTAAAAAATGTTCAAAAATAAATAACATTCACCCTCGACCTGTGTCGGTCGATGTTAGGATCCACCTAAGGGGAACAAGCCCACTTGAACTCCACGGTACTCTCAAATATTGAATCTGATTCACCATTTAGAAGTTAAGGATTTAACAATAAAATAATTGTTATTAATTATTTTATTTACGTCTTAAAAACTAACTTCCACTGTTGGCTCGTGCTAGCCATTGTTAGTATCTGCCAAAGAAAATCAAACCCTCACGAGCTCAGCAGTGGTCTCTGATTTTTTATCTCAGTCTCTATTCACGAGTTATAAACATTTGAAAAATAAAATTATTTTATTTAATTATTTTATTTATAGTTATGCCTTTTTGGGCTTTCTCACCGGATGTCTGCACCGACTAAACTTAAACCACACTGAGGGAAAACTGGCTATCCTGAATGCAATGGTTCCCTCAGATTTAGGATATGGGCACCCATTTAAGAGTTATTAAAAAAATTTAAGATAACCACTCACACATGCTATTAAAATCTTATCATTTTTCGATGGATCATTCTGGGCCCTCCGAACCTTAGAATCATGTGCCGTCAAAATTCACGGTCTCGAAATATTTCCATATAATTAAAAATATTATAGGAAAAAATTATATGGAAATTATGGGACATTATAGTACCGCTATACTGAATTTGGATCCTATGTAAGGGTAACCATAAAATATATATTTTTATAATATTAAATGGTCTTTATGACTTCTAAAATTCTTATCAATCATAATCAAAGCTATCATGGGATATTTTAATATATAAGTATTTTATAAATTAATTTATTATTAAAAATGTTTTTTAATAAAATAATTTAATGTTTAGGAAACATTTTTACCAAATATTGTTGTTTAGTATTTTAAAATATGATTTGAAAAATTTATGGGCATGCCTTATGATCAAGAAAAAAAAGGATTATTTAGAAATTATAAGTGGTTATTTATAAATTGTTTGTAAATTAAAAAAATTTGATATTTAGATTACACAAAATGTTTACATAATTGAAATTGAATTATAAAATGTTTAAAATCAATGAAATATCATATAAACAGCATTTAATATAAAATATGAAGGGGTTCATATTGAAATTAATGTAAAATGTTTACATATTTTTCTAATTTATAAAATGTTTATAATTATCATTTATTTGTGAATAGTTCATGAATGTATCATATTTTTTAAAATAATGAATAATAATTTATTTATTAGTTAAATTTTGTTATTATTAATTTTTGGTAAATTGTTTATGAAATATGAATATTTTTATTCTAATTTATATGATAAATTGATTCTAGGATAGGTAATTTCATAACATCCTTGGTTTTATATTCTAAAATTTAGTTTTCTTCTACATTCACTTCAGTTTGAATATTCATTTTTGAGATTGAGAATAGTTATTTGGAATAGTTAGTTCATATTAGTTTTTAGACTTATCATGAATTGAATTATTTATTGAGTAATGTATCCCAGGTAGTAAGACATGGGTTCAAACCACCTACTTTCATGGAGGCTTTCCTTGGCTAAGAAAGTTAATGAAGTTGGATATTTTTCGCTTCGGACTTACTCCTATAGAGTTTTTCAATCTCATATAACATTATGTATTTAGATGAAGTGTCCATGAATCTTATGCATATATTGAATTTAGATATATATAAATATTGTTGAATTATATTTGTTTTTTATTAACATAACCTCATGGGTTGTGTAAATAGTTACACATTAATGTGGTATGAACACATTAAATTAGTTGTTGGAATAGGGATTCCAAAAAATCATTAGAAACATGCATACAAAAAAGGGAATAAATCTTGATTTGATAATTTTTAAATAGGATGTTGAATTTGTGAACTTAATGTTAATATGATGTATATTAAAAGGGTAAAACTTATAAAGAAACCCCATAAATACTAAGTGTGATATTCCTTCAAAAGAGGCATTTTTCAGTACCTTAATCATTCAACTTGATTGGTTCTGCCATAGTAGTGTGGCCCTAAATTATCATGTCTATGAAAAAAAGTTATAGATAACCCTAGACTATCCTTGGCTAGGTTCTTCCCTAGTAGAGTTCCTCTTGATTATCTGTTCTTAGTTTTTCTTAGCATTTAATGTGGGATTCAAATGGCTAGGGAACCCTTGGGGGAAGGATACCAGAGGAATAGAGTGGAGGTTATCCATGTAATAAATTTGGATAATGAGTTATCTTCTCAACCATAGAGGACTCAAAAAACATTTGATTGATATTATATTATTCATAAATAATTATGTGATGGGTAGAACTCCCTATGGGATAGATTGCATAGTTAAATATTATATTGGCTCAATAAATGGATATGATGTATTAAGATAAAAATTTTAATAGGATCTCATTAATTAAAATTAAATTAAAAAAATATATAATACATGATATTCATCTAAGGAAAAAAAATTTGTTGTAGATAATTGAATCATCATCATCTAACTAAAATATGTAATTAATCCTTAGAATGATAATCTTAATATAATAATCTCATAAGACTAGTATTATATAAAAAATTTATTGATAAAGATAAATATTTTGTGTGTTAGTATAGTTTCATCCTAAGTAACCTTGCATTGAAATTTTTCAATATGTAAATCAAGATGCCTATGGAAGCATCGAATTTTTAATTTAAGGTTTGAATGGCATGAGATGATAATTGAACTCAGAAATTATAGAGTCATATACTCAATATTATTGGGGATTTCAATGTTGTCAAATATCACTGAATATGTTTGGAGATACTAAAAGGATTATTCAGGTTAAGGAATTCATTTTTTTTTTGTTATCTTCTGAAAATATTAATGAGGTCAAGAAATATTTCCCAGATATTTTCCAAGTGCGGTGAATTAATGAAATAGACATAGGATATTTATATTTCTTTATTTTCATCACAATATAAATTTTTAAACATTCAAACTAAAAGAATACTATTTGTTGGAATGTGAAATAATATTACTTCAAGAAGCCAGTTAATGATAATTTAAACTCAAGGGTACTATTTGTAAGGATTATTGATCCCATATGATGGGATAATATAAAATACCTTATGGGTTTTGGGATCTTCATGGAATTTCTAGGATATGTATTAAGGTTATATAAAAAAATTCATGGAAATTTAAGGGAATGTGATACTGAGTGTCCAATTTAGAAGTATTTTAAATATACAAGAGTTTTAAATTACAGGAATAATTGAAAGAGCTTGTATATTAAATTCAAGTGATAAGGAAACTGTTTCTATATCCTATTCTTTAATGTAATGATATTTATCAATCATATATGATTTTAAGTAAAAGGTATATATCATCTCCTAACTTATCTTATATGATAAGATATTTTAACAATGAGTTTTTTGGAAAATGAGATAATTAATTGGATATAATAAGTTTACGAATCATTGGAATGTGTAACATGTTTTGAGTATAACATATTTATATAAACATTTTATCTAGGATAAGGTATTTATCCAATTAATTATCAAAATACAATGGAATTTATTTCCCACATAGTAATAGTGTATCTTAATGAATGAAATATTATTTTTCAAGAAAATACATTGAACACATAGATTATACATGTCATAGGAAAACAATATATTATTTGATAAATAGTCACACTAAATATAAATATGTTTTATTTCCTAACATAGTGAAGTTTGTGTTGAAGCATAGAAAGATATTCGAAGATGGATATAATTTCTAAGAGTTTAGTTGGAGTATTTTTTAACTTATCTAAGTTTAAAGTAAATAAATAATAGAATATAAATGATTTATTTTAAGTGTTTTTTTACATTATATACTAATGATTTAGGATATATGGAAATAAATAAAATTGTAAATAGTAACATTTAGTTACTATGATAAAGTGAATATCATTTTTAACTAAATGATTGTACTGATATAAGATTATAGGAACACTTAAAATTATATATTTAAGAATATTATAATATGTGATGGTAATAAAAATGTAAGGAGTTTCATTTAGTTACTATAACAAGTGAACATCAATATTCCTAAAATTTTATACCATAAAATAAAAAAATTGTTTAACATGGTATCTTACATGAGTTTAGGGTATTGAGTTAATAGAAACGTAAAGGGTTACATTAGTTACTATAACCAAGGGGATATCACTTTATCCTAAATAAATTTTGGGTGTGGTTGTAAATTTATAATATAAACAATTACATTATATAAAAAATATTTCATGGAAAAAGGTTTCATGGAATGGGTTCTGAGGATTCTACTGATGAACATAAAAAGAGTTCTAAGTAGAAAATATAAGATGAAATTTTAACATTTGATGTTATTAAATTTGGGAGTTTAAATATAAGTTCAAATATTTTAATTTAAGGAATATTATTTATAAGCCTTGATATTATTCAATCTTATGTGATTCATAAATTTTACTCACTAAGTGGTTAGTGGGATTATTATTCATATGGTTACATAGGTGTGTTGTAGGAATTATATAAGGATATAATGTTCAAAGATATATTTTTGAAACAACATCATGAGAGTGACATATAATATTTAGATATTTAACACTTAATTGATTTATTGTAATGTTTATAAATATATCATGTAATTTTAATAAATGAAATCTTCATTTATCATTCATTCAAGTGTGATAAAATTTACTTTACATGAATTATTAAATGATAAATATCCCCTCAATGTTTAAACATTGAGTTATCCTTAAACATTGTTCCTCATGGAGTATAATGTGTTGTGATGTTATATAAAAGTTATCTTGAATAGATTCCTATTCTCATTATAAATATTTTATAAGCTATATTATAAACAAATTCACGAGATAATATGTAGAGACTTATTACTTGTACTAATTCGAGAAAGTAAATATCAGGGAATGTCATATCATTAAATATATAGTTTGAGGTGTATGATTATTATCAATCCTTTTTACCTAAGGTTGGAGGGATACCTATAATGATAACCTTCATAATTTGATACCCTACATATGCTACTCAATATATTAACTTATCCAATACAGGGGTAGTTGGGTATGTTGTTGATCATTTCATCAGTTGGAGGGTAACTAAGATGATATTTGTCCACTTTTTTTAAAGATAAAGACATAAGGCCATTGATTAAATTAGAATAGGTAAATACCTGGACATTCTTAGTTGTTTCACATCTGATGTGTTCAACTACTTAGATAAGTGTCATGTGATGTTCATATTAGATGGATGAATGGAATATGATGTATTCATCGACATAGTCTATCTTTTCCAGATAATAAATAAATGATGGGATGACTATAATATATTGATAGATTTTTTGTTTTGCGGTCACTTGATGTCATCAGAGAAAGGATTATATAATTATATATTCAATTTACATGATACATAAAGTGGTGGACATGTTCATTTAGTGATATGACTATTTGACGGAGATCACACCAGACACCCTTTCAGATTGAGTAGCATTGATGCTATGTTATTGGTCACTATCTGGTTACATATACAAAATAAGAATTTTAAGGTTCTTTCAATGCTTCTAAGGACCATTGGGTAACACAGTTAGACCGTTGGATTAAGAATTTAGTTGTAAAATGTGCATGTTCAAAATGAAGAGAGTTTGTTGAAAACCCACATCCAAAATATTTTAGATTAATTCATAAGGTTTTGTGATTTTTTTTCATAAAATCTTTATGGGGTTTTTTTGAAAGATGGATATTGTTGGATTGTAGTAAATTTTTTATGCCTAAGATGCATTCACACATGCATATGATACATGGGTTATATATATATATATAATATTATATTATATATATAATGTACGTTTTATATTGAATATGATTAAGGTATTATTTAGGAATGCAATGCATGAATAATATATATATATATATACACATTATTTCTCACATATAGTTTATTCATCAATTAAAATCTATTGTGAATGGATTAAAAGATTTAAATTTATTTTTCACAATGAATTAATTAATTAAATACCATAATATCGAAATATTTATTCGATATGTTATGAAATGAAGGATCCTTAATATTAAGCTATATAAGAAGTTGTGATCCTCTCATGTGGATGTGTGATTTGTATGTACCTATTCTAAATCTATATTCTTTCCAAACACTATTCATATAACACAAGAGGGAACTAAAACCCCTTCATTTGATGAAGAAACCTTGTGATTCGATCATGGATCCATTATCCAATGTATCACCTCAGAGGTAGGGCGAATTCATTCATTTCTCTATGATCTTCTTCAAGTGTTATCCTTTATCAACAAACAAAATTCCTACTATTGTACGTGGTTTCAATATATTAAATTATTTGGTTTATTTACATGATTATTTATTGAAGATATATATCTTATGTTTTTTTATAGTAATCCACTAGAAATAATAATTAGATGATCATAAGAAACCCATAAATCCCACTGAAAGTTGATATAATGAACAAAACCCTTCACTAATCGATTTTATAACATAAAATTAAGCTCTTTCAACTCTACAGGTGTTATGAGATAAAAGTGTATCGAGATTTACTGAGTACCCAACACCAAATTGATGGAGAACCCCACCTCCCTATTTGGATGAATGTCAGAGTAGTCATCTATTAATTCCTCATGAAAATGTTGTAAACCAATAGAATATTGAAAAGATAACGAATTGTAATAAAGAAATTAAATTAAATTAAAAAGTAAAGAAACCTAAAACTAACTTGTAACCATCTTCAGTAATAGTTATAGTTTTGATGGGCCCAAAGGGATTCGTTATTTGCCACATGTATAATCAAAATAAAAATTTGTAAAACACAGATCATTCCTACTTAATTAATTTAAATGAATATAGTCGAAAGATCCAGATCTCTCACATGGATATAGTGAATTATTATTCATTATGTTTTCAAAAGAATTGATTTTTTTAAATTGTAGAAAGTGGTGAATATTAGATGGGTTTTAAAACTATTATGAAAAAGAAATATAAAGTAAAAGAAAATTGATTATTTTGGAATCATATGGGAATGTTACTGAGGGGTTTGTAGTTTTAGCATTCGGGTAAAATTAGAATCTAGATATTAAATTATTAATCCATGTTTGTTGTTGGAGTTAAGACGATGTGGGTTAAATAGTCATGGTATCTCCTCCTCAACATGAAAATCCCCCATTTCCCTTGGTCTAGTAGTTTAGGGGTTTTCTAAATCTAGTTTTAATTGATACCATATTCAAAACTGGGTTCTATGAATGTGACAATGATCTTGCCTTAATTTAGGGTAACCTATTGAAAAATTAAATTGTTATTTCTATATTAATTAACCAATGTTTATGAATAAAAAACAATTAATGGATTTAAATTGGATAAATAAATTATTTAAAAATAAATACATGAATAATAATAATAAATAAATCTAACAATTCATTCCACCTTCATCTATATAATCCTAGAAGAAGGAGGATTTACCCCATAATTCTAGTACTGACATAGAATGAAATAAATAAATAAATAAAATAAATAACAATGAAAAGCAGATTGAAAGATGTAGAGGATCTTGGAATGGTATAGCTTCCCACCGTAGACTTTGGTCTCCAGATATCCCTGGTCACAGCAGCATGAACCTCTATTTATAGAACAACTGAGGGGCCTTAGGTTGCATTTAATTATATATAAATATGAACCATTATGAGTGATGGGGAAACCCCAGATATTAAAAGGTGGTACATTTGAAATAATGATCCTCCCTGGTGATAAATCTTGTCAAATGTTCAATTTTGGGTTTGTCCAACAATTACACACCAGGGCATTATTACACTTTGTGTAATGTGAAAGGAATTTTTTCATATTATATTCTTCACTTTACATAATTTCTTTGGTTCACAGCCTACTATGTTTCACATCATGTAATATTTACATGACATAAATCCTCAATTTCCAGCACTATAACCCCCAAAATGTCCTGATTCATCACTCATTATATTTCCATTATAGCTTCAAATTCTCAAAGTTACACACTGCCTCTTCATGAAGAGGTGTGAATTTTCTTTCTTATACTAATTTTTTTTCGTATTTCTTCCTTTTCCAATTTTTTTTCAACATTCAATTCTCAAAATGAAGTTAAACGGCCCAAAATTTGGTAATAACATCACTTATATTAAAAAAATATATGTATTAAAACACCCTAAAATATATGCATAAAATGTATGTATCAAATACAACACACTTGATTTCATACTCATTATTAAGGAATTAATATCAATATAATACAAAGGGTTCTCACATTAACTTGATTTAAATTCAATTTCAATAAAAACAATTCATCAAATGGGAAATTAAATATTAAAGAATAATATATGAAATTTTATAAATGCCTTGTTTTTCAAATAAAACAAATCAATAATGTATTTCAATTTTCAAATTTTGAAATATAAAATATTTTTCAATCAATCAATTTCATTTTTAAATTTATTCTAAATATGAATTCCATTTTAAATTTACCACGATTTTTATTTTTTCTCTCATCATCAAGGTAAAATTGTATAAACAATTCATTAAATTTGTAACAAACATGTCACTTACCCTAGGATTGAACGACATAAAGCATCGACACTATGTAAAGACTAGATCAGATGTAATCATTTGGGCTTCCCCATTATGGTCCAAATAACGCTAATTCTTTAATATAGGTGGGTAACTGATGCAAAAAAAAAAAATCCTTAAATGGAGGTTTGAATCTAATTATTTTTCAGTGATATAAAAATTTAATCTCTATAAAAATATTCCTTTACATAAATGATTTCTCTCTACCCCCAAAGTGGTTAAAGTGGGATCATGATAGATGTATGAAAAATGATTCAATAAACCTCACATGTTTCTTCTCCATTTTTTTTTTCAATTTCAACAATGATTAAGAAAAATATCCCATCTACCAAATAACTACATAAGATCAAAATATCAATGGTCTGGTAATGGTTATATTGGTTCCCCCTAAGACACAACTCATTATATATATTTTTTTCCTTTTTTCAATTATTTTTCATTAGAGGTGAATAATGATAATGGATAACAAATAATATCACAGTCTATCCCTGTATCATAATAAAAACCCCCAAGTAATGTATGATCAATAAATTATACCATATATGGTCATGTAATATATCTCCCCCATAGTTATTCATTTAAATATCATGAAATATATTTAGAGGATGTTATGAATGGATAAGACTGACATATAACTGAACTTATTTCCAAAAACAGCAATTCATATATTTTACAGGTTTTAAAATGATTATTTTATGGTGGGTCTAAGGTTAATGGGTATATAAAAATTCCTCAATCATATTAAAAGTGATTCTTTTCGATCATAAATTTGATAATATTCGATTAATGTTATAAAATTGAATATGCCTGAATTTCAATCATGAAATATAATATAGGATTAATGGGAAATAATGGACTTAAAGGATGTATTGGGAATGAGAATAAAGTGTTGTAACAACTAATCATAGAAATACATATGAATAATTAAATCAATTAATGTAGAATTTGTAAATTCAATGCATGGAAAAAATTTAGAAAAATGATACTTGATAATAATTAACATGCGACCTGAATAATGATTTTCTAAAATCCTAATCCAAATATTTATCCCAACTAATTCTATCTCACATTTTCTCATTCAAATTTATTGACAAACAAATATAAATTCATATAATAGTAATTATACTTGGTAGATTATGTATCATAGTTTAGTTAATTTTAATATGAATCAAATGTGGGGTATGAAATTGGTAGTTAAAACCATTAAATAAATTAAATGTGGGGCATAAATTAGAAGAATTATGAATTGAAATTCTTACCCCCCCCCCGTTTAAATGTTTCTTTTAAGTAGGCTTCATAGGTCCTGTCAGTTTAAAAATTATGATGTATATTTACATGGATTCATGATTTGAATGTGGCTCATGACCTGTATTGGTCTTACAACATTTTTTGTGATTCCTACTTCTTTCTACTGACCATGGTCTTTATGGTCCTATAAATTTAAAAGAAAAATATGAAGTCACATTCCATAATTAATGTTATTTAATAAATTTGGGAAGATTTCATGTGAACCTCTAAAAATAGAAAATCAGAAAATCAAAAAAAACTCAGGTTTCCCATCGGAAGAAATTTTGATTAATGTCATTGGATTGACCATACAAATTTCATCTTGATTTCAGGTTATAGACGATTGAATTTTTTTTACCTTATCAGTGTTTATAAATAGTCTTAGGTGTGTCCAATCCATATAGGTTGGTACTTTTCCATTCTTATTAAATAACATAACTCTCACTGGTGGTAGAACCTGATTGATTTCTATCACTTTGATCCACCATTTCTTCCTCCATCCAAATGAACTAAATTGAAGGTCATATACCGTCCATACTTATTCCCCTTTTTCAAATGTGCTGGTTTCGGTCGATCCATTGGTGGCAGCAGTCTTTGACATCAACTTCACTTTCTTCTTATCGGAGATTTTATTAGGTGAATCCTCTTCCAATATTATAGCTATCTCATGTACTTCTTCAACTCCAGTGATACCGTAAGATTAAGGTATTTTCTTCCTCTATAATATTATTTTATTCCCTTATATTTTATTTCTTCCTCACTCCATGAATATTGAAACTTAACTATTCACAACCAATACTCAGACATAGTTCCCCCCTTGGGATGTCGATCATCTCAACCTAAGTGTCTAAAACATGTATCCCTATAATGAGATGATTAAGATCCTATTCCATATCCGACACTATGAAGTCAATGGGGAAGTATAATTTTTCAAATTTGATCAAGCTATCCTCAATAAACCCTTAGGGGTACATCCCTATCAAGTCCGCTAAATTTAAATGAATGTGTTGTGGGGTTCATGCCCTCTAATCCCAATCGCATGAAAGTAATCAATGACATGATATTTTAGCTTGAACCTAAGTCAAAAAATTCTTTTACACATTTTTAGTTCTGATAAAGATATAAATTTAAAAGATACCTTAATCATGTTACTTCTTGGGAAGGTCTCTTAATACCACCATTGAACACTCTCATGTGAGTGGAATAGTGCCAATTTCCTCTATTTTTTAATTGGTTATCATCGCATTAATGGATTTTTCATAGGTCAGCAGATTTTAAAGAGCCTCATCTAAAGGATATTATTGTGGATTTTTTTATGTGTTCCAGAAATTTACCTTTTTGTGCCTTGTTCTTTTCTTATGTTACCACATTCCTTGTGTCATATTCTCGCTTTTATTCAAAATAGCTTTTAATGATTTATGCTGGTTTACTTTTGGGAATCTAGAATGTGTACCTCTTAACCTATCTCTATGTAAATTGGGAATTTCTCCAAATTAATGTTCCATATTTTTTAATGGGTCATTTTTGATGGTTTTTTATTCTTTTATATCTTTGATTAGCACCCCACTCATGGTCAAAAATGTGGCCAATGTGTCTTCCAAAATATATACCTCGCTAGTTTGTGTAGTCCCTTGAGGTGCTTATTGTTGGCATCCCTATGATAATTATTGGTACCCTTTACCTTATTATTGTTATGGCCTCCAACCATGAAATTTATTTCCCCCACTCTAATGAATTTAATTTTCATCTTCCATATACATACCTTGGGGGGTTTTCTACTAGCTCGTCACCATGTCCATCTTCTTCATCAGTGATTAAATTTATTCTTCCAACTATTCATTATTTTTTATCACATGAAAATATTTTTGTTTGTTCCCTTCTCCTTTTATATAGAAAAAATTTCTCATCATATAATCCTAAATTCTTTAACTCTCTTAAGGAGACTTATTTATTAGTGATTGTCCAACTACATCATTAAGAATTGGCCTATTCCCATATAAAAAACTATTATAGAAAATTTTTATTAGCAACCATGTCTCTATTCCAGGATGATGGAATTTATGTTTGATATCTTTTTGACATTCCTAGGAAGAGTAGAGTGACTCATCCTCAAATAGGTAAAAATTTAGAATATTTACCTATATATCCATCTATTTGGAATGTTGGAAGAATTGGGTGAGAATGTATCATTCCAACACATCCCATGTCTTGATGAATGTTAAAAAAATCATTATAGCCACTCTTGATCAATCTCTTGTAATGAAAATAAGAATACATGAATCGTCACCACATCACATGGAACATTATATAAATAGAATGTGTAGTAGAGCCTGTGGAAGCTTTCTTGATGTGACATTGGGTCTTCATGATGTAGTTCGGTAAATTGTGCACTATTTAATGTCATTAAAATTATTTCATTCCAGACCTCGAAGTGATTTATTGCAACATGGGCTTCTATGATTCACATTTCCAATCATATATTTTATGGCCACTTGTTGTCTTCAATCATCTACAACCCTGGATCTCTTTGAAAAACCCTAGTATGTTTGCTAATTTATGTGCCCACCATGGTTTCAGTTTTATTTATTCCCATGATTTTCTATGGTTCAGAATCGAAGTTAAAATTTTCCTTTCCTTTTGTGTGTGTATTTTTTTATGGAATTAGGATTTAAAATTCTGAAAACAATACCACAAAACACCCCATGTAAAAAGGAAATTCAAATAAATTAATTAAATAAAACTAAAAATTAAAGAAACATTAAACTAACTTGTAACCACCCCTACAATGGTGCCAATTTTTACGGGCCTAAAGGGAATCGTTATTTCTCTTGGGTCTAATCAAAACACATATTTATAAAACTCATATCAATGATACTTATTTAATTAAAATTAATATAGCAGAATGATCGAGATCGATCCCGAAGAGATGGTGCATTAAATTAATTATATTTTCAAAAGAATTTATTTATGTAAATTGATGAAATAGGTGAATAAATTTTAGGTTGGATTGAGTTGAATAAATTGAAAGAAAAATGTAAAGTATATTGATTATTTTGGAATTAGATTTGGATGAATTATATGGTTTTTTAGTTTCAGGGTTCGGGTGAAATTTTATTTTATAAATAAACCATTAATCCATGTTTGGTGTCATAGTAATGATGAGATATATCAAATGGTAATGGTATCCCCTCCTCAACATGAAACTCCCTCATTTTCCTTGGTCTGGTAATTTAAGGGTTTTCCTAATTGAGTTTGTTTCGATACCATGTCTAAACCTGGATTCCCTAAATGTCAAAATTGTTATGTCTCAATTCATGTTAACCAATTTCTCAATTAAAATGTTTCTTACTTATTTATTAACTCATGTCTAGGATTAAACAAAAATAAATGGATTTTAATTGGATAAATAAATGTTGCCAGACCAAATACATGAATTATAATAATAAATATATTCAAAAATGCATTCCCCCTACATCTACATAACCATAACAAAAGGAAGGATTACCCCCTCATCCAAATGATAATAGAGTAAGAGTGGATGAAATAAAAAAAATAAATCATAATAATAAATTTAGAGAAATTGGTGTAGGACCTTGTAGGAGAGACAAAAATTTCCCAAGACTTTGTCCTTTAGATCTCCCCAATAGCAGTAACATGAACCTCTATTTATTGAAATTTGGGGGCCTGGGGTTCTATTTAATTCATCATAAATATGACCCATTATAATTGGTGGGTCCTTTTAAGATATTAAATGGAGATATTGTTTGAATAATGGTCAATTGTCTCACTAAATCCCACCAAAGGATTGTATTGGGGTCTATCTAAAACTTACACATCATATAATGAAGTTATGTTCTAGTCTTTAAGCACTTTGTACATAATGATTTTGATAAGAAAATAATACATTATTTTCCATTAGTTATTGATGAGATTATTTATCACGATCAATCATGAATTAAGAGATACGATCGGTACACCCTGATAGCAGTCCAATGCATTAGGAAAAGAATTAATCACTAGAGATGACATGTTTTTTGATACCATTATCAATAAACATGGTAATTATGATATATGATCCATAGTAATACAATTTGGTGATATGATTATAAATGTATCATTTTTATATTGTATCCATATTTTCTTTTTATGATTCATGTTATTTATATCATAATATACCTTATGTATATGTGATCAGCCATTTTTTATATGCCTCTGAGTCGCATGCTTTGTATCTCTGTTTATTACCGTGTATGGATTTATTGTCACCCATTTCTTTTATTTATGTCCCCGGGTTATGATATTTTATACAAGTAACTTATGAAAACATATGATGAAGTATTTCAAGTATATCAATTTTTATAATATTTATATTTTTATGGTATTATGTTTCTATTTCCTTGAAACCAATCCTAAATGATCCGCTGTATTTTCAAATGATGTACTATGTAATGAATGTTTTATGAAATAAAAATGAAGGTCTCTATAGTTGATACTAATGGATGTTTTAGTTATTTGTGGAAACTCGGATTAGAAAACATTATTGAAAACCCTAGGGATAATCCTAAATATATGAAAACATCATAGTATTTTGGTGAAGAATAGAGTAAGGGAGTTTCAATACAATAAATCACTTCTACTTATTATAAGAGGATGTGGATCTATCAAAAATGATCCTAGGGTAACAACTTAGAATACTACATATTGAGCTAGACATGATCAATAAATGGTGCATGATAATGGGCCTTGTTTTACACCTGGTTTGACACTCCATGGAGATATTCTATTGTTAATCATTCAATTTTACAAACCATTATTACAGATATATATATATATAAATAATGTAAATTTTTGTTAAGGTTAAATTATATGACCCTAGAAGACCTATTACCGAAAAACATTAGGATTAAACTCTCACGTGGAATTTATTATCTTAATGATTCTTAAAACTACGACCATTTTTATTTATGTTTTTATTTTTCGTCAATGGATAGAAAAAACATGTAATTAAACATGTTTTAATTTATTTATAGATAATTTATTTCATATTTCAATTTTTTTATTTCAATAGGTTAAAAACCATTTATAATATGGAGGGAAAATATTCCAAAATAAAATTATTATCTCTTATAGATGATTTAATTATCAATATTATTGGAAAGGATAGTTCTAATGACTTAATTTATTTTTTCAAATCATAAAATCTCCTGTAAAAAAATTGATCTATTAAACACCTTTTGATTTCAAAAAAAATAATTTGGATCATGGTATATTTGAAAAATGATTTCAAAAGAACAATTACACCATATATTTCAGAACGGGAATCCCAAAAAATGGAATAATCTATTTATATATTGGATATTTAGAATTAATACTTAAGTATGAATAAAATTTTATCAACAATAAGAAGGATCCCTATCATTAGAATTGAATGTATGAATTAATTATTACTAATAAATAAGATATAATTGTGAGGTAACAGTCTCTCTAAGGGGGGATAATAAAAAACCCTAAAATTTCCTTTATTTCATCAACAGAAAACTTATTTTATAATTAAAATTTTATTATGAGAACATCTAAATACTTTTAAATTTAAATATAACATTATAAATCATGGAAATCTATAACTATGAATAGTAAAGGTATTATTTAATGATATAATCGGAATTGTATTGTTTGGGAGACTATAAACATATTCTATTAAAAAAATTATAATTAATATAGAAGACTAAGATATAATTTATTTTCATGAAATTATTTTAAAATTTTATTTTTTAATGAAAACATATTCTCATGAAGTCCATAGTAATTTTTATAATGGACAGAATGTTTATTTTTCTATGTAATTTAGAGATTTCATTAAATAAAGTTATTTAAAAAAAAATCAAAATATTTATGGAATTGTATTGATAAAAAAACATCATTTTTAAGCTCACCACATCATAATTATCTGAGGGTTAATTTATGGAAAGTTTATTTAGAAGATGATTTTTGTGAAAAAAAGTTACAACATTTTTTTTACAAAATATAACGACTCTTATGATACAAATAGGATGTGATCAAGATTTAATTTTTTTACCCTTATTCATGAGATAAAACTATATTATCAAAAACACAGTAAATAATTCACCACATTTTGAAACATATTTGTATCATTTTTTAATTCAATGATTTAATCCTTTATAAAAAAACAGTTTTTATAAGTTATCCATGTATCACATTAGAATTTTTTATCACTTTAATGAGTTTATTCAATTAAAATGGATTGAATATTTTCAATTATAAGATTTAAATCAGATAATAAGGTAAAATTTATTTTTATACATTAAAATTTTATCCATGTAAAAAAAGAGATACCGTAGTGTGAGTAAAATAATGCAACGGGATAAACATAAATGATAAAAGAATAAAATAACTAAAAAATATAACATTAACGGGGGGTGTTTAGGTATTGGATGACCTTAAAAATCCTTTAAATTATTAACTATCAACCAAAGACTTTTTAATTAATTACATCCAATAGTGGTTATCCTAAAATTTTAAATAAGAATTATTTAATCAATTAAAGTCACCCCTTCCCAATTATAAATACACAATTACCACCACCACTCTCGAATAAAAATATATTAAGTGCGATGTTGGGGTCATTTTATCCTCCAAAGAGTCCGTCTAATGATACCTCAGGGTCTCAAGGTTTCATCCTCAGGTTTTTTGAACTGAATTGTCAAGGTAATATAATTCTCCTCTTATCCTTTATCATCTGAGTACCCCATTTGTGTATACCTTATAAATGTTAATACAATTTATTCACTTACACATTTAAAATTAATAATAATAAAAATTATTTTTTAATCAATTGGATACCTTTTTTCCCTCCTATTATTCCATTTTCACAATCTACAATTTATATTATCATAATTATAAATTTATTTCATGAATTTCTCTTTTAAACATGAGAAATTCTCATATTTTGAATACCCAAACCTATTCTATTTACATGGGTATTAACTTAAATGTAAATATATCATATAAATTTAGGTATTTACATATACAAAACTTGTATTCAATTTTCATGGGTCGAAAATGATGTCATGTTCATGTCTTTAGTAACTTTGTACTCAAGGATTTTGATTTGAAACCCTTACCTTATATTTAATGGGTTTTTAATGAAATGATTTGTTATCGTAAATATGGCTCACATGAATTAATAAATATAATGGTGAGCCCTAATGGTCCTCTAATTCATTGGGTAAATAATTAATTTATATATATGACATGTTTAACGATACCTTGGTGAATATACTTGGTAATTATTATCCATGACACCTTAGTGATAACACTTGGTGATATGATTATGAATGTATCATTTTTATATTGTAGTCACATTTCCATGTTATGATTCATGTTATTTATTTTATTATATTCTGCATTTCCATATTATCATGATTTATTTACATGCATATTAGTCTCATGCTATGTTTCTCCTTTGTTTGTTCCCTTATTAGGCTTTATGTTCACCCCTTTCTTTGATGTATGTCCCCAGGTTATGAGACACTATAAAAGTAACTTAGGTCGAAACTATGATGAAAAATTTTAAGTATATTATAATAAAGTTTCATTTTTTTCATGAATTATTTTCCTATTTCTATGAAACTAATCCTCAAAATATCCAATGTATTATCAAATGTTATACCAAGTAATGAATGTTTTATAAAATAAAACGGAGGGTCTCTATATCAAATGCCTTTGAAACCCTATGTGATTTTTTCAATGATGTATAAGTATCCTGGTTCACATGTTGAAAAACATAAAAATTTCGTTACCCTGGAAGGAAACATTCTAACATATTGAATATTTATCCTCCTCAAGAATTTTTCATACGCTACAAGTCTTATGAGATACTTATATTAATATTCATATTTCATGGATTACTTTCATCATTTGGTTTGACGATGAAGATTATTTTATCTCCAATATAAATTTTTATAAGTTGAATATTATTTCATATCTCATTTCATTAAGTTATTTTATTGATAGTTATCAGATTATTCTTGATAAACCCATATATCATGTACATTTAGTGTGACAATATCAATATTCCACTAAGCAATGACCTCATATTAGTGCGAAAATCAATAAATTAGGAATGGATTCGACCCAATAACAATAGTTATGAACCATGGATAAGTTAGTTGATAACACATCATGAAAATCCATAATATGTAAAAACTCAAATATATTCCTCTGGTATCCCACCCCTTATTGTTTCCTAGCTAATTGTAAAACAAAGAAAAAAAATAGGCTAACAAAAGTCAATCCTTGGACACCTTATTGTGGTGTGAAACACCCCATTTAATAATCCTTATTAAAACATTTCTTTCATGACTTACATAATATAATCTTGGGAAGCCGCACTTCAGCAAGAAGATTCCGAGTTGGATGATAAATTTTTTAACAAATGTTTCATTAGAAGGAATCTCACACATAGTATTTTTAGGTTTTTTCATTAAGGACTCATCAATTTAATAGACATCATATGTACATTAAAATTTTCATTATTATATCTCTTTTTAATGATAATATTCTCATATTTTATACATTTTTGTTTATGAAATATTCTATAAATTTAGTTTTTAGAATCTCTATTACCACCACCAAATTAAAGTTCTCACACCATAATAATGGGTAACTATTTACACACCCACGGTATGTGTAACTGACCCAAAACTAGAAGTAAAAACATATTCATACATATATGAATGCATTATATACATTAGGTACATGAACTTTTCATGTAAAGGTGTAGATAAACATGATGATGATAATCACGACATGAGTAAGCCTAAAGTGACAGATAATAAACCTCATTGACCTTTCTAGACAAGGAAAAATCCTCTAGCCTTGTAAGTGGTTCGAACCTAATTCTATCTATCTAGGGAGACATTACTCAAGAGACAATTCAATTCATTATATAATTAACAAGTAATATGTTTAAATAATTCCCAATAACTAAATTCCAAATAATAACTTCATTTACAAACTGAGTCCAATGTAGATGACAAATAAATTTTATAGAGTCATATAATGAATATTATGTAAGGCTTTATCCCCTATAAAAATTTTAATAGTTAAAATAAATAATACACATTCAGAATATAAACAATTTATAACTATGAATAAATTAGGTAGTAATCTAAGAATAAATGTTCAATTCCTATATTTAAGCATGAGATAACAATTTATGAATAATTTATTAATAAAAGTTAATTATAAACCCTTATATAAATTATCTAACATTATATACTTTCCATGACGTTGAATTATAAGCTCTTTTATAATCAACCCATCATGAACGCTTTCATATTATTTATTATATGTCATTTGAATTAATTATTTAAATCTTGGAAAATATCAACAATCAAAACCTTTTCATGTGATTTAAATAATATATATCAAAATAACATTAAATAATATACCCATTTAATTTGATAAATTTCAAATTAATTAATTATGCAGTATTCATAATTATTATACAAACACCTTTTATCTTTTGACTGTATTTATGATATTTATAAACACCATTATAAATCATTTTATAATATTTAAATAAATAGTTTATTTAAATAATACAAAGATATCAAAAGGGATTTAATGTCATTTATTAGGATTTACAAAATTTATAAATCGTATTAATGTGAAAAGGATATTCATAATATCAAATCATTAATATTATATTAATACTTGTAATAAATTTTTCCAAGACATTCAATTGATTAACCATAAACATTTTGTAGTTAATTAATATAAAAAACCACTGTTATATTTTCAACTAAAATTTCATAAAAAATTTTCATTATTTAAAAATAATCTCATTGAATTTTTAAATGAATTTTATTTTTAAACAAACTATTTATTTATTTACCAAGAAATTTTTTATTATTAATTAATATAAGGCCTCTTTTAATTTGAACAACATAAAATTATTTATTTATGAATGATTAAAAATTTAAAATATAAAATTATTTATATTTTAGCATTATAATATAACTTATAACCCTTTATAAATTACCACTTATAAATACAAAAAAAATATTTTATATTTTGATCATAATGCTTTCCAAATAATTTGGTAAATGATATTTTAAATGTAAACTTTTAATATTTGGAATATTTTGTTGAAAAAAGATTCATGCAAAAATTATATAATCAATTATTAAAAATTTATAATTAATTATTTATAATCCTTTTATAAATTAAAATATACCTGAAATACCACTTTCTATGATTTATAAACATAATATAAACCATGCATATAAAAAAATATAAATCAATCAACCATAAAAATATTATAGTTTAATTAATTTTTAAAACAATATTATAAATTTTATAAAATATTACCAAAAAAATTCCATTATTTATTAACAATTTACAATTAATATAATTTAATTCATAATAGAACTCTCTTAATTAAAGTAAATATTTTATTTTTTTAAAAAAACATGAGTAATAAATATGAACTTTCGATATTTGAAAAAGTCTAGTAAAAGAAATTTTATTAAACCTTTATCATTACGATCATTTGTATTTTATTAAATAAAATTAAACATTAATAATATAAATAATTAAATTAATATTTTATCAAATTATAAAATATAAATATTTATTTTATATTTATTTTTAGGCTTAAAATATCTCGTTATATAATTTGTAAAACATGTTCTTCATTAAATAACAAAATGAACACATTGAATTTTCAAATAAAGAAACCAACTCAAAACACTAGTGAGTTTTCTTTGTTAATCATATAGAAATTATAGTGGAAGAAAAACCTTAATATATATGATCTATATTGGAAGAAATAAACTTGTAATAAATGAAGAACAAAAATGTGTGTACCAGGATACTCAATAGTGTAATCTCCAGTGAGTCTGTATAATGAAAATCACTGAGCAGTAAACAAATTCTTCTTTCCGCCAAGGCATTACACCACCCATAGATCAGGATATCTATTATAGGACTCTCATACACTTCATGTGGTGGGAAAGTCTTTATCAATGGTGATGAACAAGATAGATGAAGGAATAAATTTTGGGGAGGCTTGTTGAAAATTGGTTATTGATAGCATGAGGGATCACATCCCTTTATACAGACATCCATCATCAGTTTCGTTTAATGAAATGTGTTGTTCATATTTAATGTATTAATAAATATTTATTCTAATTATAATTAATTAATTGAGTTTATTCAATGAATATTAAAATGATTTAATCCATTAAAAATAAATGATTATTAATACTACCGCTTGAAAGATAAATGCATATAAATGAAATATTCCCTTAATTATTTAAGTAAATATTCAACAATTCCACACTATAGCCTCACCATATAGATGTTGAGTTTAAAATGATACCAACACAATGTGGGGTTTTATATAACATTACCGAACATGATACCTTCCATTAATCAAATAAAAAACATAGTAAGGAAAAATCTAAAACCCAGTATGCCTAATGTAATCATCTCATCATGGTTACAACCAACATCTATTCATACCAAATCAATATATATCCACAATTTATAAAGGATTTTGTGTTATAATCACCCCAAAAGCCTAAATATACAGTTTAACATCTTATGGAATAAGATGACACTACCATCCACCTATACTTGTAAGGGTCCTAATGAGTACACTAAAAATATAGTTTTTCTTTGTTATAAAATAAGAGGGTAAGAAAATATAATTCATATATTTACATGATATTTTAGATTTTTTACTATTTCATATACCTCAACTACCAATATAATTACAAAATTTTAAATAATAATCTATTAACAACTCTCTTACAGTCCCCACCATTTGATATTATCTATTTGACTATTATCCTTGAACATAAACAAACAAAAATTGATGCACTAAATGAAAAGTCATTTTATTAGATTTTAATGAAAGTAAAGAAAATAGTAGTTTATTCTCTATAAATCCACAAAAAACTACCCTTTGGATTTAATATAACGATCATTCAAAGAATAACAAGAAATCGAAAAATTGATAATGAAATAACCATGATTTAGTCAAAAATATTTATAAATGAATTTTATAGAAAATAATATATGGTTGGTCTAATATAGAAAAAACATGATTTAGTCAAAAATATTGTAAAATAAGGGATCATGATCCGCTAACTCAACATCAATATTATCATATTATTTTCCAAAATCAAAATCTCTAGCCTCGTCTCCCAACCATTAGGATATGTCTCGCACCTACAGGAAACCTGCCGCACCCAACCACACCCTCCATCCCTAAAATCATCCCCATCCTATGTGACCACTTATATCCCCAACATCCCCACTTTTTCCCCCAAATCCCTAATCCAAAGTCACAACATAACCTCACCATCCTCTCACAACCATGTCATTCAAGGTGTCTACACGGAACCCCCATCATCCCTGATGTTCATAGTTTGCATCACCACGTAACCATTTCATCCCCTCTCGACTCCCATCTTCCAAGGGTTCCTGAACAACATCCATGTGTGACCCATCATCAATGTCCTCGCATGATGTCTATGTCCCAAATTGGACCTACCATCCCTATAATCCTCATGAAACCCCATGTCTTGACACTCCCCTTCTGCTAAACCTACCACTTGGCTTCATCCCCAATCATCAATTCACACATACTACCTCCTTCGTCGCCACTATTCTTCATTTATATCAACGGAAAATCTATTAATCATAATTAAAACAAGGAATAAAAAAAATTATTTATGTATTCAATAGATTAATTTATATCATATAAAAAATTCCAAATTTAAAAAATTAAGTCATTTAATTCCAAAGTTTACATTTTTCATTAATTAAAGATTTAGAAAAATAGAATATATTTTTTCATGTTATGTTTATTTTCATTAAATTTTTATCCACGTGATATTTATAAAATTTGTTATATTATTCTTTAGGCCTTGGTTAGGATTGGAGTTTCTCTCACAAATATTATCCTCCCTCTTCTCCTTCTGCTTTCCCGATGCCCTAACCCTCCCCCCGCCCCACTCCACTCCCATATACTCCCAAAAACATTTTCTATCGTTATTGATGCCCACAATTTCATTCCCCACCTCATTCCAAGATCAGTTTATGATCTTATTCTCATTCTTAGTCCCACCTTCCCTCCCCACTTGTCCTAATCAAAAACAGGACCATCCTTACTACACACCTGATTATTGTAAAAAATAATACAACCAGCTACAAGAAGGTTTGTTTCCTCATCAAGTAAGTAACCAGTCTACTTGAGTCCCCATAAATGATCCTAATATCATTAGGGGATATCCCCAATCAACACTTCTTGTGGTTATGTAATACATTTTTAGGTTGTTAAAAACCAATTTGACTATTTCTATATTAGTTAATTACTTTAGTGGGGGTTCTATTGGAACTTTTTAATAATTTCTAGATTGTTTTTTCTATTTTTCAGTATTTTAAATAACCAATCTAGTTCCATGAAATGTGATTTGGGAATTATTTTTTAATTCATTTATGAATTTGAAATTGCTTCAATGAGCTATTTTTTTCTTTATTTTATTTTATTCATGTTATAGAAAATTCCTTGGATGGTTAATAGTTAGGTATTCGTACTAAATTTTCTATAATATAATTGAATTATGTTTTTGGGAAGATATTGACACCAGATAACGTGATGTTAAAAATCTATGATTGTGTTTTGGTCCTTGAACAAGATCTTGATAATTTGGAATAACTTATTATTGAAAATACGCTCTCTTCTAATAAATCATTTCAAATATCTATTTCTACTCTAATTAGCAGGTTAACGAGAGAGAGAGAAAGACCTGGGTTTGAGATAATTTTACAAAGAGGTAGGAATATAAAAAATTGATGGAATTTAGCAATTATTGTTCCAAAACTTTTGTATTCCAAAGCTGATAGAATCAGTAAATCTCATTCCTATTTGGGTAGGCATTCTTAAAATATTTATAAATATGGATATGGTTTGAAATTAAATTCCCTTTCTATAATTATTGTTAATATAGGGTCTAGTGGATCCTCAAAAGCTAAATTTCTTCATGATTTCTATAGGAGAAGGATTGATAGTATGTTTGTTGTGTGTAAAATTCCATTTAAGTTTTATGAACATGAAGTGTTCAATTCCATGTTATAAGTAGCTGAAACAATATTTAGTCCTTCATATAAAACATTGAACTAATATTGTTTGGAATAGTTAAAGGAGAAGTAAAGAAACTAAAATATATCTTTCATATTATTCAATAAGGGTTTTCTAACTATATACTCATAGAAATTAAATAAAAATATAAATTGCATTTTTCTAACATGTCACTTAATTGATGAAGAGTGGGATTTTCATAAATGAATTATTATATTTTGTCAGGTTTCTAGCCCTACCTGTGAGAATGTTGATTACATTTTTATGAAACATATTGTTTTTTAGTGGGTCACTAATATTCTCACTATCACTATAGATAATGAAGTTGGAAATGATTTAGGTAATAAATATTTGAGAAAAATGATTCCAAGCAAAGAATACACTTGTTGTGAAGGGATAATATCTTTATATGGGATGTTTTGGTCACATATTCAACTTAATTTATAAAGGGGGCTTAAAAGATAAAAATGAATGTATATTTAGAATTTTATCTGTAATTAGATATGTGAGATTTTATACAGTAAGACTGGATAGGTTTAGGGGTTTTGTTGAGGAAGAATGTATTGAAACAATAATTGTTGCTTGTTTAGATATTGAGATGAGATGTAACACTGAATATTTTATTTTTTAGACTGTAATTAAATTTTAAAAGTATTTTTATTTATTATATATCTATGATGAAATATTTTTCCAATAAATTAGAATGGATAAAATGAAGGGAGTGTGAGGATTGGGAGTATACATGTAGAATTTTATTCCCTTTGGATTTTTATGATATTAAACAGAATATATCTTAGCTAAATTATGTTACATTCAATAGCTCTATTTATTAGATTTTCGAACATGGATATGAAATCAAGAAAAATGAAAAATTAATGACAATTATATTTGTATGATGGCTTCCAGGATGACGAAAAAGCATGATAAATATTGGTTTAATGTAAATAATGTGAATGTTTTATTTTTGGATTCTATTTCGTTAGATCCTTATTCAAAATTATATATTGTTAAAAGGAGGATTGATAGTGTTTATAATTATGATATTGGAAACTAGTTGAAGGGGAAGTTTTTATATTAATTGTATGGTTTGTTTACTTATTATGAGTTAGTTAGTGGACCTAGTAATAAGTATTAAAAAAATTAATAATAGTGCATCAAAGAAAGGGAAAGAAATAAATTATACTTCATGAAAGGATATGTTTTCACAACAAGTTAGAGAAGAGACCTTAATAGATATAAGTGAATTGGAATAATATAAAGAAGATGATCATTAATGTTTTATGGAAGGTGGGAGCATTAATATACTAGGGTGGTGGAAGAAAAAATCATCTAGTTGTCCTATTTTTTCATTTATGGAAATAAATTTAGTCATTGAAATATTTACTATATTATATGAGAGTTCCTTAGCACAATATGGAGGTTTCATTATGTTTTTAGAATCCCGTCAAATCCAACCATGGTAGGGGCTATAGTTTGTTTTCGATATTGGATAAAAGCATCTAGTATTTTGAAAATTGTGTGCATGTTTTTGAAGAACATGAAGACATTGATAGACGTATACTTTTTTTAAATTAATTATTATTATAAATGTGTGTTTCATGAATGTTTATGTATCTCATATTTGTAATATTATGTTTCATTAGTATTATTTAGTCGTGGACCTTAAATGTTTTATTCATGAATATTTTTAGAAGATTATTATTCTTATATAGATCCAACTACATCGATGGATCCATCAATATGATGCACCTAATATTAATGATTGTGGAAAAATAATTTTTTTGGGGCATGGTTTTAGTTTTAATTTGATTTATCATCATTTCAAGGGATGGAAAATAGGTTTAACATGGTAAGTAAAGTATAAAATAATTATTTATTCACTTAGTACCAAGTCTATTTATTTGAGATTGATATTAAGATTTTTTATATTTCATAATATAGTAAATAATTCAAAAAAAATTATAAAATTTTATTAAAATATGTACTACTTATTATCTTGAAATGAATATGAATTTTTATTTAAATATGATTCAATCTATTATTAATTGTTATATGTATTTTTTGTGAACTACTATCTTATGTGTTTTTAACTAAATCAATATTTTTATTTTAAATCATATTTAACAAGATTTATGTAGAGATAAAGTGTCATTAATTATATATTTATACACAATTTTCTATATAATGTAATAATTTATTATATATGATTTGTTTTATTATAATAAATATGTTTTGAATTTGTTTTTTTTTCATACTATATTTTTTCATATATTTATACTTTTTTTGTATTTTCATATTCCATGTCTTGAATTTATTTACTATTTTTCTTCAATTGAATCTATTTTTTTCTTATTCTACACGATTTTTTTAATATTATGAATTTATTTTCATGTTTAGTAATGAATCTTAATAATGTTTTTTTTCAATCACTATAATCTCAATGTTATTTATACTTTTTTCATAAATTTGTTTCCCCATTTCCTTGTTAGTTTGGAGTGTCCATATAGTGTTTTTTCGTGGACACTTGTTTTAGGTAAATGTAATGGTGATGTACTTATTCCTTTCCCAGGAAGTGATGTTTCACTGCATAGTTTTTGGAGGTAGTGGCACTGTACTATTTTAGAGGTATTAGCATTGCAATATTTTGGAGCTAGCGGAACTACATTGCACTGTTTTGTGGGGAAATGGCCAAGAACTGTACCTCATGGTTTTTGTGGTTGGTTTTCATGTTATTATTTGATTTTTTATTATCTTTGTAGACGTTTTTATTGATTCTTTCATGAATTTGGTAATTTACTTTTGGTGATTAAGAATTTTTTTTGAATTAATTCCAATCACTATGGAATATAAATTATATGTTATCATAAAAAATATAGGATAATTTGCAATAAGAAGCGGATCAACCGACAAGTTAATAGAAAAAATTAATCCAAAATAAATAAATATTAAATTTTTACTAAACCATAAGGTGTGGTTTGGTTTGTTTATTAGTCAAACCTGATCCAATTGATCCACACAAACCCCTGATGAAATTAAAATAAGAATCTAGGAATTACATATGATATATTAGATTCATGTCCAAATAATTTCATTTAAAAAAAGATAATTCTATTTTCAAAGCCTATATTTCTTATCTGTACTCTATTTGGAAAGACGATAAGCTAAAATAAAATATTCATCATCAATCATGTATAATTATTAAGAATTAAAAACACATCTCCATCAAATAATTCTGATGGTTTACAATAGGTTTTCAAAATTCCTTTTGGTTTAATAATTTCTGGCTTTAATCTATCTATAATAATGGTTTGAGACACTCATAGTAAATGGAATTTTCTATTGGTTTCATATAATATTCAATTATGGTTATGCAAGAAACATTATTTTCTAACATTGTACACACTTATCGATGGGCCAAAATGACCCGACAAATGTATTGATGATTAATTACAATATTTTTTCGATTAATTTAATAAATTATGATTATGAGGTGGAAGAATGTTCGATGTTGGAGATCAAGGAAGGTTTAATCTTCAGGCTACTTTTATTTGGACAGTTAATGATATCCTAAAATATGAAAATATTCCATAGTAGATAACAAAGAGAGAAATTTACTTCCCTTGTTTTAATCATATTGAAAAATATACATTGATAAAAAATACCATAAAATGTGAATATGATGGTCATATATGTTTTATTTCTACACTGCATGTACTTAGAAAAGTTCATTTTATGGGATATTAATATATGAGAAGGCACTAAAAAATTTAATGGATGTTAAATTGTCATCACATCATAGCCATGAGAACATTCACCATGTTTATAAAATTAATTAGTTGATATCATCTTTAATGTGACACCTATTTTTTAGATAATACAATTCTCAATAGGTTTCATAATACGTAACACAAAGGTTTAAGAAATTTTTAATATACTATGAAATAATTATAATTTAAATGAGACCATTATTAGATATCCATTAAATTGGTAGGTATGGGTAGAGAAAAAAATATTATGAACTTTATTTATAATGTTTTTATATAATGAAAATAAATTTTTTAATTCATAATAAATATTCACTTAATTTTCATTAAATCTGTTTTATGATTCAAAAATATGTTTTCTTCCGAAAAAATTATCAATAATTGTAAGGGAATATAACAATTAATTTATAAAAATTATAGAAATTTTATTTCATAAAAATGATATCTCTTTTGAAATTATCATATCAATAATAATTTGGGGATATATTTTGGTATTTTTCGGAACTGATTGATTTTTTAGTGAATAGTGAAAACACATTTTTTAAAGTCATATTTATATTTATTAAAAAGAATCATTAAGAATTTAATTTGATATAAAATTAAAATATGATTTATTTAAATATATATAATCTAATTTATTACATTGGAGTCATCATTATACCTAATATTGGTATAAGATCATTTTTAGGCTTAAAAAAATTTCTATAAAACCATTTTTTCGTTGCATTTTACGCATTTATATTAAAATTGATTAATGCGAATTACAGGAATAGAATATTGAAAAATAGATCCCATATATAGAATCAGGATGTAAATATTTTTAAATAAGTCCCTTTTATATTTGGTCATTATGAATAGTCATTGTTATAAATATTTATCACCTCAATAAGGGAAAATCACGTAATCATGGTTAAAAATAATATGATAAGAACTAAAAATGAACCTAAAACATTTCTTTAATCTATTGGATGAGTGGGTTTAGATGATCCAATTCCACTGTTAGATGTTATGACAATTTTGATCCATTTTTCTTTGAAAATGAAATATATTATTATAAAAAAAGAATAACACAAAACTTCACTTTATTGCTTTAAAATTTCTATTATACGATCACATAGGGATAGAAATAAATCATGAATTTATATTAAGGTATCTATTGAGTATAATGAAAAAAATTATGATTGAAATTTATTTTTAATTTTTATTTAAGAAATAATTAACTTAAATTCATATACAATTCCAACATAGTGCTTGTGCAAGCAGTAGAAATTTAAAGTAATTGATTATAAAAACAACCATAGTAATATTATTTTGGATAAATTATGGTGTCATATGGATTTTATTGTTAATTAAAATTTATCATTAATGTTAAAATGGATTATATTTTGAATTATATTAATTTCATGTTGTTTTCAAAGTCAAATTATGTGAATATTTCTTAAAATGACATAAATAGTATTGTATATTAAATATTTTTTATTCAATTATTATATATGAAAAAAATATTATAATACATAAAATAGAATGATAAATGGTTATAAATTTCATCCCTTTTTGATTTATTATCTCTTTTTTATCTTACAAGTAAATTCTCATTTTTTTTGTATTGAAAGCTTAAACACTATGATTGTTGTTAAAACATTTAATTGAAGTGGTAATCAAAACGATATTGTTTAAAATGATATCTAAACCCATCGAAATTTTATTATATGATTATATTAATCCCATATACTACATTTCTTCTAATATACATCCTTTTGGAACTATTATACAATATTTATACACATATTATATTATAACATTACATGTATTTCTAAACGTGCCCATCCACTCACTTATAAAAGGACAACCCCACTTTTATTTTCTCTACACATCAAGTGCCTTTTGGATTAGTTATTACCTACCATTATACCTTCAAAAAATCCTTCCATGTGTCCAAGAGGCCATTGTTTGATCATAAAATCAACCTATGAAAGATATTGGTATAATCTTAAAGTGTTTATCTCAAGAAGAGGTATTGTTCTTAACCGATCATTTTATTTTTATTTATAATTCTAACTTATTCAAATATTATTCATCCCTAATGAAATATAACCACAAGTATCTTACATATATTGATATTTATTATTTTTAATTTCACAACTTATATATATTTAATATTCAATCAAATGGGAAATGAAACTATCATTTGTGTGTATAATGTTATACCACCAAGAAAACCGATGTAATTCATTTTCCATCACCAGCTCTCATGGTTGATTATAAATATTGGTTATATATATATATATTTATATATATTATATTTATGATATACTTATCATTATGTAAAGATAGTATATCATATATTTCCTTACATTTCCATCCACTGAAAATTGACAATGTTGTTCATTTGTACATGTGGATTACCAACCAACTTGAAGAGATGTGATTTGTTTTTCATCACCGCATCACATTGATTTTATATAATGTTCTAAAGTATCGAATAAAAACTAAGAGGGGGGGGGGTGAATCAGTTGGTCAATTTTTATAAGATTCAATACATTTCAAAACATAACCCCTGAAACCTATTATGATTTATTTCCTTATCCACTCTTAGTAAATCAACATTCATGAAAAAGTAGGAAAGAAAGTAAAGAATACATTATTTGAATGGTGTGGCCTCATCAAGATAACCTACATCCCTTACATAGACACTCACATGGGTCTATAGAAAACTACTATTATGAAGAAGTAAATAAAACTTGTGAAAATCCTTTTAGACACCTTTAATCTCCAAATATGAATGATTATACTAACTCTCATAGGTTTAAAATGTTTTTTTATAAAACAATTGAGCCAAAAAATTAATAATGACATTTTTTAAACTACTCCCCAATTGATCTCTCATAATAATCAGTTTTATTTGTCTGGATCTGATTTTCTTAATCCGATGAGTCTGGATGTGATTCTCTTAGTCTGATGCATCTAGATATGATTCTCTCAATATGATGAGTTTGGATCTGATTATCTCAATATGATGGGCTCAAGATAATTAACAGATTATCAATCTATAAAACTCAATATTTACTAAAATTCTAAATATGATATTTCTTAGTATGATTGACTCAATAAGAACTTCACAATCTGATAGACTCAATATAACCTCCTCAATATGTTCTTGATAAATATGGTAAATAAAAATCCTGTTTTTTGGTCATCCTCATGAGATGTCTGTTCGGTAATGACTTTCACTTGATTCTTCTGTGATCCTCCTTTTCAATTACATGAATGTAACACAATGAATGAATGATATGAAAAAATATTTATAAGTGACCTAAAAAAGAAGGAATCCTAAAAACATTCCCTGATATCTAATATTAAAAAATCTCTAAAGATATCTTGCATTTAAACATTAAATTTGGATTCATTAATCATCCTTATATTTCTCTATGAATTATGTAGTGTTGAATTTAAAGTTAGACATCTTATGATATTCATAAAACTTTTGGATTTTTCTTGTTGATTCATCTTCATAATTAACTCAATTTGATATTATTTCCTTCTCATCTCATTATGATATTTTTCCTTCTCAACTCATTACGATTTCCTTTTATTTCTTATCTCATTATGGTTTATATTTTCTTTCTTACATAATTATGATTAATATTTTCTTATCAGATCATTATGATGAAATTCTTAGTATGATGGAAATTTCATTATATGAGAATCCCATTATGATGTATTTTCCCATTTTTATGGAAATCTAATTATGATGGAAGTCACATTATTATGGAAATCCCATTTTGATGGAATTCCCTTTATGAGATAATTTTACCATTTTGATGGAAATCTCATTATGATGGTAATTACATTATGATGGAACTACCTAATGATGAAATTTTGCAATTCTTATGGAAGTCTCATTATGATGGAATTCTTCACTCTACAATTATGACTTACTTTATTCATTTCCACTATTTCATTAAAAGATTTTATCGTGAAGGTTTTCATTATCTGAGATATGTTCTTGACCAGAGAATAATCATCCAATTTAGTTTAGAAACATTTCATTCTTTCTAAATCCTCACTTCATAATCTTTTTTGAAAACTCTTCATCAACAAAACATCTTATTCTCTCATCAACTACGTTGTTTCTATGATTAAATAATGAAAAACCTTCAGAAAAAATTTAAAACAACTTATCACAAAGGTTATTCAGTCTCCCCCTTTTTATTTATTTCCAAACCATGTTAATAACTCTTCCAACTCGCATAATTTTTCCACAACTCATATTTTGTAAACAACTCGCATTTTTTTGAATTTTATATAAACCTATAATTTCTCAAAATAGACTGTCTTGACACCAAAATATTGGATAATGTAATATTGTTCATGGAATTCCATCCTATGATATAAAAAAAAAATTGTTTCTATGTAAATATAACAATTCATCTAACTTTTATTTTCCCCTCCCCGATTTTTTTTATAACCACAAATTCAAATTCATTTTAGAAATATAAGTAAAAATTTATTACAATGTAGAAAGTTTTTACCTTCTAACCCCCTTCTTCAAAATACTCTAAAGCACACTGGTGGTCCCTCCTTATAATATTTAGGAATATATGGTAGGAGGACTAAGATGAAGTTGCAGCCTCAATTCCACAATCCTTTATTTGAATATATCTATTGTAACAATATTATAAATATGAGACTTTTATTGAAATTTATTTCAAGAAAACATCTGTTGTAGAAGATGTACCTTTTATAAAGTGAAAAATTATGTCAAATTGTTTTGATCATGAATGTTGGAATTGATTCATAAAAATATCCATAGAACTATAATTATCAAAAAGATTCTTTATAGGTTTATAAAATTTTACTTTCAAATCTTTTAGCTGAACTTTCATCCACAACATTTGATTGCAAAGATGCGTAGTGATAACAAATTCAGATTTTTCTATGATCAGTGTTTCTCAAATTTTTTTCATACACAACATTCAACCAAGAAAAATTTTCCTCCTCAGGTTGATTTTCTATCATTACAATATCTAGCTGAATTTTCATCTGTATAATCATAAAATTTCGTCTCAATATTTATTTTTTATCAAAACCCATGTAAAGTTGTTACATAGATATATCTTAGAATTATTTTTTCTATTAATGTATGTTTTTATTTTGGACTCCATTTTTACCTGACAAAAAAAGTCATATCATAAATAATATCAGGCCTTGAGGCTATAAGGTAAAGTATACATCCTATTAGCTTCCAAAAATCTTTCTGATTCACACATTGTTTAGATTCATCATTACACACCATTGTGTTCACTAAAATATGATTTGAAACTTATTTGGATTCATACATCCCAAACATCATTAAAAATTCCATTAAATAAATTTCTTGTGATACGAAAATTTATTTTTCCTTTTGATAAACTTGTATTCCAATAGAGAAATTTAATTCACTGAACATTGACATTTCAAAATACTTATACATTTTTTTAGAAAATGGTTTACCAACATATTCTACATACCCATGATAAATTATATTATACACATAAATAAGTAACATTGGATGTCTGGTGAAAACATTTTTTACATATAAGTGTCAATAATCGTTTCCTTTATAAATGTTTAACATTCTCAAAAAATTATCATGTTTAGAATACAAAAAATGTGGATCTAGTTTCATCCCATACAGTGATTTCTTCAATTTATTTTTTTTCATCATCCTTATGTAAAAAACCCATATGGTGGTTCATTGTATTCTTCTTCCTCAATATCTTCATTTATGAAATCTGAATTTACATCCATCTAATAAAATTTGAAGTTCCGATGTGCGACCACTAAAATAATCATTATAATATTTTCTAATCATGAAATTGTGGAAAAAGTTTCTTCAATATCCACACCTTCCACATGTGCATAGCCTTTCAAAAAATTCCTATATTTGTTTCTTCAAATATCTCCTTTTTAATTTAACTTACTTCTTTAAACACACATAGTTCTGATAACATTTTTATCTTCTGGCCACAAAATAAGTTCTCATGTTTCATTCTTCTGAATATGATCCAATTATACATTCATATTATCCACCCATTATTTTTGTGGAATATCTTCTAAAACTGATTCCATCATTTGAGATAAGTGAAGTTTGATATTATAATCTCAACTTCCTCCTAGTCATAAACAGATCCTTCTAATTCCAAATAATGATTTTTGATTCAAATTTTTTTTGTAAGGTATGAAATTTCATAGTTTCATTCCCAGTTGAAATTTCCTCATCACGTGATTCTTAGGAATATTGATAATTTTATTTTGTATTACTTTCACCATTATTGAAATTGTCCAGTTTATCCTCCTCTTCATTATCCAAAACTTATGTTAAGGAACAATAATTTTCAATTACCTTCACAACATTTGAGTCCATCAATTTTTTAAAAAATTGTTCCAAAATTTTTAACTTCTTCCATTTGGTGAATGACCAATAAATGTTACTTCTTCATCTTTCTCATCAAATTTTATCAAATCCTGATTTTTAATTTTGAAAAAATAGGGTCTTCCAAAAATATTGAAGTGTTTAAATTATGATTTTTTGTTATACCACATTTCAAAAGGTGTTATTTTGGTTTCTTGTCTTAAAAAATAATGATTATCAACATGTATAGAAGTACTAACAACTTATTTACAATAAAACATTGAATGTTTGTATTTTTCTAACATAATTCTTCCAATTTACACCGAGATTCTATTATTTATTTGTACTAATTAGTTAATTTATTGAGTATAGACATCATTATACTGATATTTGATACCATTCTTTCTCAGATGTATTTCAAAAGTAGTATTTTTGACTTAGGTACCATGATATGTTCTCAACTTCTTTATAGGATCTCCCATTTTTTAAAAATATATTTTTTGAAGAATTTGAACATTTCAATAGCCACTAACTTGTTATTTATAAACGTGATGTTTATAATCCAAGTGAAGTCATCAATAAAAGTGATAAATTATAAATAATTTTTTTTTATTATTGTCTCATCAACCGACATAAATCAGAATGAATGGTTCTAGGAGTTGTGGTAGATTGAACCTAAATTATCTTATGAATGTGGTAAGCCATATTTCATTCATGGTATTTTATAAAAACATATTCATCTCTTATTTTCAATTCTGTAAAATTAGAGACATAATAAGAAATAGAATTATTATTAATTTTTTTCAGCCGAAGGTGAACAAGTCCTCAATGACATAATTCATTTTTATCTTCAGCACTAAAGTAACATGATTTTTTTAATTCTTTTATTTGGAAGAGATTATAATTTATTTTTTATCCTTTTGTAATGAATTTTCCATCTTCTACGCTTTTGATGATAAAAAATTTCTTTTCCATAAACATAATGTTGACTTACACTAAGTAAGTTGTATTTTATTGCATCAACAAATAAACCAGCCTTAGATTTCAACATTTTGGTTTCAATCTCATACATTCTGATTCTTACATATTTTAATGAAATATCATTACCAAAGGTAAATTCTTATCCAACATGACTTTTAATATGTTTCATGATTTTTGTATCCCCTATCATACGTGAAGAACAACCACTATCAAGTATCCATGGTTTGTTCCTTTTATATTCCTTCATTGATATCTAAATAATAAAATAGTTTTCCTTATTTTTCATATTTTAAGACTTCTTTTCATTTATATCATTAGAAAATTGTCTTAGAAGGAGTGTCATATATATTTCAGCATGATGACCAGCCTGATCACATCTTCTACAAGCTTCTTCCTATAATTAAAATTTATTTTATGTTGGAATGCTTCTAACATCTTGATAATTCACCTTTTTGACTTTCAATATGTTACGAATGTTAGTCATTCTACTTTCAATATTCCTTATGCTTTTCTTAAATATTATTCTAAGAAAAGATAATTTGTTATAAAGTTATATACCATGAACCCATAGATTACACAACATAAGAAATAGCCATAAAATACAGATTTTCTGTTAGAGAAATATCTTTTATTTTAGAAACCTTGTTAGGGTTGGTGACTTCTTTCATCTGTACCATAATTTGGATGTAGCCCATCTTTTATTTTGAGTGAGTTTTCTAATTTTATAGATTTTATATGTATCTCACATCCTTTCACCACCCAAGATTTCAAAAAAACTTCTCTAAAAACTAAAATGTTAAAAGAATCAGATGAATCATTATTTTTTCTAAGAGAATATTTCACCTAATTCTCATATTGAGACTTCTCAACATCTATAGATTTACCAAAATTTTCTTCTAAAGATTTTTTGATTTATTCATTAATCTTCCTCAAAGGTAAATTTATACATAAAATGTTTTTCTTGAAACTTTTTAACTTCTTCTTTCTTCGAAGCCAACTTCACATTGAGATATTTAATTATATTTCCATATTCTTCAATTCTACAGTTGTATGATAAGATATCCTCGATGTATACTTTTTCCTAGAAGATGACATATTTTCCTCCATCAGTAACTTATTCACAATCATTTTTCATGACTCTAGTTTCATTATTTGTACATTTAGTTACTAAAGACATGAAACATGTTCTATTCTGAGTTAATTCCTTCTATAAGATTCATCACCACCTTCTTAACTATTTCATAAATCTTTTTTTTGTCTCAACTTTTGTAATGATTGTTCTGAATTTTTCTGAACATTCATCTTCATAATAATTTTTATTAGTAGAGTCATATTTAACATTATTACTAAATATAACTCTCTTGTTCTCAATAAACTTATTCTTGTTTCTTTTGGAATAATTTTCATCCTTATCATTTTTGTTCGAATTCTTCCTTCAAGTTTTTCATCAGAATATTCTAAATATTCTATAACTTTCTTCTTTGGTAAATTCATAGAAAAGTGTTTGATTCCACCATACTCAAAAAAATTAAAAGTATGTTTTCCTCTATACATTCATCTTCCACTTCGATAGTTCTTAGATAAAGGAGAAATTATTTTTTTCATTAAACTCATCATCTTATTTATCTTTAGACTCGTAAGGATCAAATTCTTCACCATATAGCTTCTTCTTATTTATTATATCATCAAAAGAAATTTAATCTTTTATCTTATTTTTAAAAAATTTAGATTTCATCATTCTATAAGCAATACAAAATTTATTCCATTCATCAAGAAATAAATCATCAATATTATAAGGCCTCATCCTTAAACCTTATATAATCTTGAGTTATTACAAGATTACACATTGAGGATCTTTTCAGGTTTAGAGTTTTAGAGAATTAGATCATGAAACTTGCATTACATTCCACATTTAAACAAAGTGGTCACTTAAAAGACAGTATTCATTCTTCCCATCAACGAGAACATATTTAAAATATAACACGGATTCTTTCTTGACACATCCTTGACACTATCATCACATCATGTACCTTTCCCTTGACCTGTGAAAAACATTTCAAAAACATGGGATGAGCATAAAAAGCTCAGTAAGAGTTATAAAAATATGGAAGGGAAAAATGAGTTCATATATATATTAGAATGAAATCACACTTTACCCATAAACCATAGGCTTATCAAATCATGAATAAATCATAGAAAACATAAGACATAAAGGTAACTTGAGTCATTCATAACATTCTTACGTAGGGAGTAACCCTCTTGGTTACGTTTGGAATACCCATCATAGTATATTCCCTAAATCTCTTCGGAGAAACCTTAACGTTTCACTCCTTCGCGTTACCCAATGCATTGGAGAGCTATATCGGGCTCACCCACCCTTAGTTTATCACGGAACCACCCATTTTCTTAACAATGCCCATGAACCATAACATAAATGTATCACATAAAACATGCATAAAGGAAACATAACATTTCCACATTTCAATCACAATATAACATTTTAGTATATTGAAATAATGAATCCACTCAAAAAAGAAACCATTTCCAAAACCATTTAAAACATTTAATAAAGAGATTTTTGAATCAAAGTGTCCCATACCACCTTGAAGCTTAAAATTTTAAGCCATTAATATCCATATAAATAAATCCTTAAAACCATTTTGAAAACATGGATATTAATAAGAACAAATAATTAAAACATTTAAAACGATATTTTGGTTAAAGGGGTTTTACCAAAATTAGAGACACTTGAATACAATAATTGAGGAATAACATTTAGTCAGAACTTTATAATATCATGAGAATAAATGGATTCATGATATAATACTCCAAAGGACAGTATATACACCATATAAGAGTGAATTGGTGCATAACAACAATGAACCCTCAATAGAAATGTCAAATGTGATGAAATCCCTTATAGAGAATGTATCCTTAAATTAAGGACAAATCAATCTCAAAAATATGTGTGACAAATATAAGTACACCCAATATAGTGGATATTAAGTGTAAAACAATAAAAGTTCATTCACACATATTCAATGGATGACATATTCAATGACTACATGTTGAACCCAAAGAAATCGAAATTGGGTTAAAAAGTTCCCTTGACAGCCTAACGGCATCACATAAAAATGAGTTGATGAGAGATAAAAAGTGTATCTCATCACTTGGACATAAAATTTACATCAATAATGATATATGAGAACATATCCCAACATAACAATATGTAAATTAAAAGACCCAACAAAAGAGGTCTTTTAAAAAAGAGGAGGGTGAAAGGTTCCCTTACTGACTTGGGTATCTTTCAAAACATACACCCCATGAAAGAAGGACAATAGATGATTGATGTAAATACTCATAAAAGAAATTATATTACACAAAGAGTATAATAATGGGAATTAAATATACCACTCAATGGAATTTGTGGCAAATGTAGCATAAATCTCACGGGAATAAAAGTGAGATGAAAAGTCCCTTATGAAAACTCGGCAGCCTAACGGCGCCACATAAAACATACGAATATGGATTGATGAGATCAAATAGGGTATCTCATCACATTACAATAAAATTTACAGAAAGAGGAATATAAAAGAACAACCCCAACATTACAAAGAGGATCTTAAAAGAAGTGTCATAAAAGAGAGTACTTAAAAAGAAAGAGAGAGGTTAGATCTCTTACGAAAGTTCGGCAGCCTAACGACGCCACTCAAAACATCCAAAATGGATTGATGAGAGGGAATATGGTCTCTCATCACATGAACATAAAAATTACAGTAAATTTAATATAAAATATCATCCCAATAACAAGAAAGATGAGCTTTAAAAGGAATGACATAAAAGTGTGTACTTAATAAGAAAGAGCGGAGTAGGATCCCTTACCTTGGGTCCAACTTGACTCGATCGTTATTTAATCTCCTGAATAATAAACTTGAGTTAATTTCTACTTCCTTAAGAACATTTTTCAAGTTCATTATTCTTTTTATATCACTTATTACCATGTCATAACCATTATGTAATCATTTAAGTTAATAATATTTGTTGTGCCGATATTTGGTTCATAAGTCGAAAGTGGACTTCTTACAATTACATGTTGTTCGTGTGGCAAAATGTTTATTATATCCAGAATTGTATTCATGACTTAGATATCATATATGTCATATATATCCAGTACATGCATGCATTTATAACATTACATAATCATTTAGAGGTAAGAAATGAAATGCACCGTTCATGGAGACGGTAAGCCGTACGTACGCATGAACGCTACTTTCATTTCTATTTCGTATTTTATAGAATGGAATAATAATGATATAAAGGTATATTATAATTACAGTATAATATCATATATAATATCATAGTTCCATCCTTTATACGTCCCACATATGGTATTTAACGAATCAATTCACTTTGAGGGGCGGTAGTCCGCACTTCCTTAAATGAAGATATCATGTTTACCCATAATGGAAACCATAAAGGTATGCCCAAAATGAAAAATACAGAAGCTTAAAGAAAACAATAAACATATTATATATCATATATAAAAATAGTGACATCATAATGGCCACCTTTGAAGGTGTGAAATGAGTATTGAACAATCATCGTTTTGGGAGGCAGAATTTCACCATCCACGGAAACTGTATGTTCTTTAACCATTTGATGTAGTTGTGTGAGAGTGTAGCTCAAATAAATCTTATAAAAACATCCTAGTATATTTAATATACTGGTGTTGTTACAAAAGAAGAAAATAAAAAGAGTTTAGAGGGTTGGAGAAGCAAAATAAAACAAATGAACAAGAGAGAATGAATTACCTTTAAAAGTGTAACTCCTTTTGATTTGAGCCTAAAGGCTTCATTTGAAAGGATTCTGCCCAAAGGGAATCCTCTAGGATGAGGATAGAGATGTGTATAGAGTAAATGGGCAGGGGTTGGCCGAGCCAAATTCTTGAGAAGTGTGTGAAATGAGATAGAGGTGGGGGCATTTTATAAGAGGAGAGGAGGGGCACTTTTGGAAAGTAAAGAAATATTACTTTATTTGAAACATTGTTTCGGTTTTAAAAGGCCCCACATTGATATAATTCGTGGATAAGGTGATAAGGGTTCTAAATCCACTCATCCAATTGGTTTTGGACATGTGTAGTTCATAGATTTTACATTATCTTTCCATGTTATTTAAATCGTCAAATAATGATGTCATCGCTACATCATTATTATGTCATAAATAATTTAATTTATATAATGTCTAAAAATTATAAAAAAACTACTATGATGTGGTAAATCCTTTTATCTTTCCAATTAATATTTATAATAAAAAATCTGACTTGTATAACCCCATTAAAAAATTGTTTTAGTAAAACATATCATGTTTGTGCCATTTTTTACATTAACATTAAATAAAAGGTATTTATGACATTTTCCAACCAAAGTGGCTCCATGGGGTCCCCAAGTTGACCCATGACTTGTCTTGGTCGGCCATGACAAATCCAATAAGGGTAGGACATGTGTCAATGTATTTTCATTTTATTATAATATCATTTTTAACTTAAATTGCACTAATTACCTCTAATCGCGATTAAAAAATTAATAAGTTACTATTCACCCAAAAAAAAATTTTATCTCATTGAACGACATTTTACTTTTTAATGAAAACCATGTATGTCGGATTTTTAAAATTAAAAACACCGAAGTGGTAAAATTTCATTGAAACGAAAAATCAGTTTAATATAAGTACCACTTAGTGGTTTCACTATTCATCAAAAATTGAAGTTTTTCAGAAAAATACCAAAAATTCACCCTAAGCTATATTTGATATTCTGAATTCAAAAATTAAGTCCATTTTACAAAATTCACAACATATAAGTTGCATTAATCAATTTAATAATTAATTCCCGCTGTCAGAGCAAATAGCGTGTTTTTATGAAACAATAAGTATCAAAAGATTGACACTAGTTTAAGTCTGATTTCAAAGTGAAATTAATTCCAACGACCACTATTGGATTTAATCGTAAAAATATTTTCTAATTTCACTTTAAAACCAATTCAAAATACAATCTAATCATATAAATAAATTAGATTAAAAAGAGGTTTTGAATTAAAAAACAACATTTTACACTATTCAAAAAAAAGAACTTTATCGGAAAAATACCAAAAATTTACACAAAGTAAAATTTGATGTCCTGATTATAAAGAAGAGTTTTATTTGGTCCAAAAGAATGTATAAGAGTTATCAAAACTATTTTTAATGACAGTTCGCCATCAAAAGGCGATAAGTGAACCTTTAGTGAAAATTAGGGTATAAAAGCCTAAAATTGAATTCTTTCTGTATTTTAAGCCTTTATCATTTATTGGATAAATGTAAAAACATTTAAAAAAACATATATAATCATATTTTAGTTATTTCTATCCATTCCCGCCATTACAACGGCTACATGTTAACTACCATTTAAAATAATATTATTTTATTATTAGAGTGCAACGTAAGATTCCCAAGAAACCCGTTGTTGCGTATTGGGTACGCCATCGAGCATAGCATCCCCATTAAAGTAATATTAATGTTTGATTCAAAAATATGGGTAAATATAAAGATTTCATATTCTTTATTTACCTGGGGTGTTACATCCTTCCCCCCTTTTGGGAATTGCGTCCTCGCAATTTTAAAATTGGGCTTGGAAACATCCTTGAAAGTCCCACATCGGAACAAGAGTCGGTAAAACAATCACTTTAAAAAAAAGAAAGATAAGTACAAAGGTCACCCGAGTTAACCCATAATAGGATTCTGTGTAGGAAAACGTGGACATGGAAGAAAAAGCAAAGGGTCATGTTCTAATGGAGAGTGATAGAAAACATGTTTAGGAGAAAGTTAACCATGAGAAAATCACAAACTTGTGATGGGTTAAACGGTATTCGATCCCCCAGTAGGAAAAGTTAATAGACTACGTTTTTTTAAGCTACTTTTTATTGAGAAATTTATTCATAAGGAAACATAATCACTTATCATGTTGACTTTCATCTTTTACTAGATTTGTTAATCAAACTCATATTTTTTTCCAAAAGACAAGTATTTAGGGAGACTTGTTCGCATTAAGAGTACTGTAATCAACTTCTAGAGAATCACATAATCCACAAAAGATAACTATAAAATTCCCATGTCTTCAAACCTTAACCAAATCTAAAACCAAAAATGTTACTACAAGATCAAATAATCCAGAAAAGGATAACCCTTTAAAAAGAAAATCTAGGCTTAATCTCCAAAATTTGTCCAACAAAACCCAAAGTTCAACGAAGACCATTAGATAAACAATTTGTCCATAAAATCCTTCATAGTAAACCAAACTATGATTGAAACCCAAATATTTGAAGGATTTAGTCACATAGTCTTCCAAGTTAAATCGTAACATTTATCTCCAAACAACATCAGTTGATCCTAAAGTCTCGTATTGAAAAGTAATTAACCTAATCACATATCCTCAATGATAGGTTAATCATTTTCATAAATAACCCAACATCAACTTACTCTTGATTCATAAAATTATTTAACTAAAAAGAATCAGTCAAACTAACCAGGGACTTCACGTAGTACAGTGGTAGGCGATAAATACCAGTTGCACTTTTTTTGTGGGTTCGATTCCCGCAGCTTTGTCCGATGCGACAGGTTGTCACACGGTCTGCATGTTGTCTTTTTTATAAAACTCCAAAAATAACCCTAACATGTTTTAACCTCAATAGTTTCCTTATACCTTTAATTTTCATCCAAATTCATTATGATCTCAACACCTTAATTCTTGATGTCTTATTTCACCACCATAAGATAAAATAAAACGATTCCCAAAATGAATAACATCATACCTAGATCATAGAGTCCACTCGGTTTCATTGTCATCTTGCTCACGTAGGTAGAAGTCCCATGCATTACAACAATGATTTAGAGATCCTTCAAAATCATTTGCTTCCCCCATCCAAATACACCTCTTGCAACGTGGGTCATATGGGTGTTCACAGAAAAACAGTTTTGAAAAATAATCATGTATGACATATAATTTCAAAACATCTGATAAAACATGATTTCTAAAAAATAGTCGGACCGGAATTGAGTTGAAACTTTCTATCATTGGTCCTTTTAAAATACCATAAGTATGTGATGTGAGACTATATTTTAAAAGAAAATATAAATAGGTTGCTCAAGGGTCTCCTTCCTCAGCACCATTTTTAAAATCATAATATTCTTCAAATTCTTGTGATAAGGTAAAATATTTGAAAATACCTTGATAATATTTACCTCTCTTGAAAACATGAGAATATTGTGAAAATAGTATTTTTCTAAAAACAACCCATAATCCACGATGATAACGAGGTATAGCGGAGGTGTTTGATATCTCAAACAAATTCTTTCAAGTGAGTTGTATACTCGAAAAAGTTTCACAATCATCCGAAGATGACTTTGCAATAATTATTGCAAGCATGTCATCAGGAAGAGATAGGAATGTCGTTTGAGATCCTCCTCATTTCATTCGTAAACGACTTTACATGACCTGAAAAAAAAAGTTTTAAAACAAGTATTTAACTGAAATAATAGTTATAGGGACAAATCATGTGCCTCACAAAAACTCCTAATCCCTAAAGTTGTCTAAACCGACCTTTGATACCAACTATAAGGCCCCAGCCTCAAACCTTACTTAATCTTGAGTTATTACAAGATTACACATTGAGGATCTTTTCAGGTTTAGAGTTTTAGAGAATTAGATCATGAAACTTGCATTACATTCCACATTTAAACAAAGTGGTTACATAAAAGACAGTATTCATTCATCCCATCAACGGGAACATATTTAAAATATAACACAGATTCTTTCTTGACACATCCTTGACACTATCATCACATCATTATCTTTCCCTTGACCTGTGAAAAACATTTCAAAAACTTGGGATGAGCATAAAAAGCTTAGTAAGAGTTATAAAAATATGGAAAGGAAACATGAGTTCATATATACATTAGAATGAAATCACACTTTACCCATAAACCATAGGCATATCAAATCATGAATAAATCATAGAAAACATAAGACATAAAGGTAACTTGAGGCATTCATAACATTCTTACGTAGGGAGTAACCCTCTTGGTTACGTTTGGAATACCCATCACAGTATATTCCCTAAATCTCTTCGGAGAAACCTTAACGTTTCACTCCTTCACGTTACCCAATGCATTGGAGAGCTATATCGGGCTCACCCGCCCTTAGTTTATCACAGAACCACCCGTTTTCATAACAATGCCCAAGAACCATAACATAAATGAATCACATAAAACATGCATAAAGGAAACATAAAATTTCCACATTTCAATCACAATATAACATTTTAGTATATTGAAATAATGAATCCATTCAAAAAAGAAACCATTTCCAAAACCATTTAAAACATTTAATAAAGAGATTTTTGAATCAAAGTGTCCCATACCACCTTGAAGCTTAAAATTTTAAACCATTAATATCCATATAAATAAATTCTTAAAACCAGTTTGAAAACATGGATATTAATAAGAACAAATAATTAAAACATTTAAAACGATATTTTGGTTAAAGGGGTTTTACCAAAATTAGAGACACTTGAATACAATAATTGAGGAATAACATTTAGTCAGAACTTTATAATATCATGAGAATAAATGGATTCATGATATAATACTCCAAAGGACAGTATATACACCATATAAGTGTGAATTGGTGCATAACAACAATGAACCCTCCATAGAAATGTCAAATGTGATGAAATCCCTTATAGAGAAGGTATCCTTAAATTAAGGACAAATCAATCTCCAAAATATGTGTGACAAATATAAGTACATCCAATATAAGTGTATATTAAGTGTAAAACAATAAAAGTTCATTCACACATATTCAATGGATGACATATTCAATGACTACATGTTAAACCCAAAGAAATCGAAATTGGGTTAAAAAGTTCCCTTGACAGCCTAACGGCATCACATCAAAATGAGTTGATGAGAGATAAAAAGTGTATCTCATCACTTGGAAATAAAATTTACATCAATAAGGATATATGAGAACATATCCCAACATAACAATATGTAAATTAAAAGACCCAACAAAAGAGGACTTTTAAAAAAGTGGAGGGTGAAAGGTTCCCTTACCGACTTGGGTATCTTTCAAAACATACACCCCATGAAATAAGGACAATAGATCAGTGATGTAAATACTCATAAACGAAAGTATATTACACAAAGAGTAGAATAACTGGCATTACATATACCACTCAATGGAATTTGTGGCAAATGTAGCATAAATCTCACGGGAATAAAAGTGAGATGAAAAGTCCCTTACGAAAACTCGGCAGCCTAACGACGCCACATAAAACTTCCGAATATGGATTGATGAGATCAAATAGGGTATCTCATCACATTATAATAAAATTTAAAGAAAGAGGAATTTAAAATAACACCCCCCAACATTACAAAGAGGATCTTAAAAGAAGTGACATAATGGAGAGTACTTAAAAAGAAAGAGAGAGGTTAGATCTCTTATGAAAGTTCGGCAGCCTAACGACGCCACTCAAAACATCCAAAATGGTTTGATGAGAGAGAATAGGGTCTCTCATCACATGAACATAAAAATTACAGTATGTGTAATATAAAATATCATCCCAATAACAAGAAAGATGAGCTTTAAAAAGAATGACATAAAAGTGTTTACTTAATAAGAAAGAGAGGAGTATGATCCCTTACCTTGGGTCCGACTTGACTCGATCGTTCTTTAATCTCCTGAATAATAAAATTGAGTTAATTTCTACTTCCTTGAGAACCTTTTTCAAGTTAATTATTCCTTTTATATCACTTATTACCATGTCATAACCATTATGTAATAATTTAAGTTAATAATATTTGTTTTGTCGATATTTGGTTCATAAGTCGAAAGTGGACTTCTTACAATTACATGTTGTTCGTGTGGCCAAATGTTTATTATATACAGAATTTTATTCATGGATTAGATATCATATATGTCATATATATCCAGTACATTCATGCATTTATAACATTACATAATCATTTAGAGGTAAGAAATGAAATGCACCGTTCATGGAGACGGTTAGCCGTACTTATACATAAACGCTACTTTCATTTCTATTTCGTATTTTATAGAATGGAATAATAATGATATAATGGTATATTATAATTACAGTATAATATCATATATAATATCATAGTTCCATCCTTTATACGTCCCACATATGGTATTTAACGAATCAAATCACTTCGAGGGGGCGGTAGTCCGCACTTCCTTAAATGAAGATATCGTGTTTACCCATAATGGAAACCATAAATGTATGCCCAAAATGAAAAATACAGAAGCTTAAATAAAACAATAAAAATATTATATATCATATATAAAAATAGTGACATCATAATGGCCACCTTTGAAGGTGTTAAATGAGTATTGAACAATCATCGTTTCGGGAAGCAGAATTTCGCCATCCACGGAAACCGTATGTTCATTAACCATTTGATGTAGTTGTGTGAGAGTGTAGCTAGAATAAATCTTATAACAACATCCTAGTATATTTAATATACTGGTTTTGTTACAAAATAAGTAAATAAAAATAGTTTAGAGGGTTGGAGAAGCAAAATAAAACAAATGAACAAGAGAGAATGAATTACCTTTAAAAGTGTAACTCCTTTTGATTTGAGCCTAAAGGCTTCCTTTGAAAGGATTCTGCCCAAAGGTAATCCTCTAGGATTAGAAGAGGTATGTGGAGAGAGTAAATGGGCAGGGGTTGGCCGAGCAAAAGGCTTGAGGAGTGTGTGAAATGAGGTAGAGGTGGGGGCCTTTTATAAGAGGAGAGGAGGGGCACTTTTGGAAAGTAAAGAAATATTACTTTATTTGAATATTTGTTTCGGTTTTAAAAGGTACCACATTGATATAATTAGTGGATAAGGTGATAAGGGTTAGAATTCCACTCATCCAATTGGATTTGGACATGTTTAGGTCATATATTTTACATTATCATTCCATTTTATTTAAATCGTCAAATAATGATGTCATCGCTGCATCATTATTATGTAATAAATAATTTAATTTATTTAATGTATAAAAATTATAAAAATATTACTATGATGTAGTAAATCTTTTTATCTTTCCAATGAATATTTATAATAAAAAATCTGACTTGTATAACCCAATTAAAGAATTGTTTTATTAAAACATATCATGTTTGTGCCATTTTTTACATTAACATTAAATAAAAGGTATTTATGTCATTTTCAAACCAATGTGGCTCCATGGGGTCCCCAAGTTGACCCATGGATTGTCTTAGTAGGCCATGAAACATCCAATTAGGGTAGGACATGTGTCAAGGTATTTTCATTTTATTATAATATCATTTTTGCCTTAAATTGCACTAATTACCTCTAATCGCGATTAAAAACATAATAAGTTACTATTAACCAAAAAATATTTTTATCTCATTGAACCACATTTTACTTTTTAATGACAACCATGTATGTTGTATTTTTAAAATTCAAAACACAGAAGTGGTAAAATTTCATTTAAACGAAAAATCAGTTTAATATAAGTAACACTTAGTGGTTTCACTATTCATCAAAAATTGAATTTTTTCAGAAAAATACAAAAAATTCACCCTACGATATATTTGTTATTCCGAATTCAAAAATGAATTCCATTTTACAAAATTCACAAAATATAAGTTTCAATAATTAATTTAATAATTAATTCCCGCTATCAGAGCAAATAGCGTGTTTTTATGAAACAATAAGTATCAAAAGATTGACACTAGTTTAAGTCCGATTTCAAAGTGAAATTAATTCCAACGACCACTATTGGATTTAATGGTAAAAATATCTTCTAATTTCACTTTAAAACAAATTCAAAAGAAAATCTAATCATATAAATAAATTAGATTAAAAAGAGGTTTTTAATTAAAAAACAACATTTTACACTATTCAAAAAAATGAACTTTAACGGAAAAATACAAAAAATTTACACAAAGTAAAATTTGATGTCCCGATTCTAAATAAGAGTTTTATTTGGTCCAAAAGAATGTATAAGAGTGATCAAAACTATTTTTAATGAATGTTCGCCATCAAAAGGCGATAAGTGAACCTTTAGTGAAAATTAGGGTATAAAAGCCTAAAATTGAATTCTTTCTGTATTTTAAGCCTTTATCATTTATTGGATAAATGTAAAAACATTTAAAAAAACATATATAATCATATTTTAGTTATTTCTATCCATTCCCTCCATTACAATGGCTACAAGATAACTACCATTTAAAATAATATTATTTTATTATTAGAGTGCAACGTAAGATTCCCAAGAAACTCGTTGTTGTGTATTGGGTACGCCATAGAGCATAGCATCCCCATTAAAGTAATATTAATGTTTGATTCACAAATATGGGTAAATATAAAGATGTCATATTCTTTATTTAACTGGGGTTTAACAGTTATCTTCTAAAAAAGAAATTTTAAACATGTCCAGAATGTTTCTCATAATTTTCATCACAATTGGAGAATCTTATCAGACATCTCTAAATCTACTGATAATGAAAATAATTTCATTTAATCTGGTGAATTATTCATCAGTTTTTTCTTCAACTCTCATTCTGAAGTCTTCATAATTACTATGCCAGATTTTTAGTTTTAATTTATTAACTTTTGTATTTCCTAAAAAAACACATTACATCTTGTCCTCAATACCTTTGAAGTTGTGGGACCCATCGCCTTCTGATAATCATTTTCTAACATGTTCATGAGAATAAAATTTCTAGTCCTTCCATCAACATCTATATTTCTCTCATCAGCAAAGGTCATTGGAGAATCCTTCTAAACATGTGGAAACTCTATAGTAGTAGATTTAACAAATTCCAAGCCATAAAATAGGAGATGATGAACCATCATATTTTCAATTCATAATATCTTTTTCCATAAAATATTGAAATTCATAAAATGTTGACAGAATTGATATTTTCCTTAATAAGGATTTAACAATTGAACCTTCCTATAATACCAATTAATGTTCCAAAGGCTCTAATAATAACTGATAGGGGGTTGAATTAGTTTTTCAATATTTATAAGTTTCAATAATTTTCAAATCTTAACCTCGGTAAACTTTTAAAATTTATTTCCTTATAAATTTTTAATAAATACTCAAGCATGAAAAGTTATAAAAGAAATTAATGCACTAAAAATTTACAATGTTCAAACTCAGTGTGAGAACATACATCCCTTACCATATCCACTACTGTGGGTCTATGGAAATCCACAATTATGAAGAAGTGAATATAACTTGTGCCAACACCCATTAGACACCTTCCATCTCTATATATTAATCATTATACTAAATCCCATCAGTTTATAATGTTTTCTTATAAAATAGTTGTACTAAATAAATGAATAAAGACATTGTTGAAACTGATCCACAATTTCATAGTCCAAATCCACTTTCCAAATTGGATGGATCTTATTTTCTCAATCCGAGAAGTTTGAACCAAATTCTATCAATATAATGAATCTAGATATAATTTTCTAAATTTGATGAGTTCAGATCTGATTATCTCATTACAATAGAAATAAAAAGATGAACACATTATCAATATGAAAAACTCAAACTCATATCAAATTATAAATACATCATTTCTTATTCCGATCAACACAATACGATATTTTCAATCCAATCAGCTCAATATTATCTTCTCAATATAATGTTCTTCAATAGGGTAAAAAAATTAGTTGTCTGATCTTCTTCCTGAGATCTCTAGCTAATAATGACATTCACTATATTTCTTTGGTGCTCTGCCTTTTCTACTTGCATGAAAGTTCAACAATGAATGAATGATCTAATAAAATATTTATAGGTGACCTATAAAACAAAATAGGGAAACTTGAAAACATTCTCCACTACTTCAAATTTAAAATTCCTTGAATATCTATAGCATATAAGCTTCAACACAGGCTTTTTAAATCCTCCTTAGTTTTCTCAGAGATTTACACAAGAAATGAATATCATGTTTGACCGAGTAAAATCTTCATAAAACATGTTGATTTTTATTTTTCAGTCCTCTTTGTAATAAATCTCATTAATATTATATTTCCTTCTCATCTCATTGTGATCTATTTCCTTCTCACCTCATTATAATTTTTCTTTCTTTCTCAGATCATTATGATTTCGGTTTTCTTTATCATCTCATTATGATTTATATTCTCTCCTCATCTCATTATAATGAAATTCCCATTATGATGGAACTCTTATTACGATGGGAATGTCAATACAATGGATTTTTCCATTTTGATGGAAATCTTATTAGGTTGAAAATCTTATTACGATGGAATTTCTATTTCAATGTAATTTTCCCATTATGATGTAAATATCTTTAGGATAGAAATTCAATTACGGTGTAATTCACATTGTGAAAAATTTTCCCATTCTGATGGAAATCTCTTTATGGTGGAATTATTCACTTTGTAATTTTTAATTTCTTCAATCTTTTCCATCATTTCATCAAAATAATTTATCATGAATGTCATAATGATTTGAGAGAACATATTGGTTATAAAAGAAACATATAGTTTATATTAAAATCTACAAAAAGTTTGTAAATACTCACCTCATATTCGTCATTGAAAACAAATTAGAAAAAAAACTTCTTCACTCACCAAGTTCAATATTTTTATGAATACAAAAAATAAAAACTTCTAGAAAATAATAATTGCTGCCTCTATTTATTTTGGATTTAATGATATTAATATGATGAATATGAATATGATAATTTGATTCTAATTAATCGTCATTATGATGGATATGAATCTGATTCCTAAATAACAAAAACATTATTTTACAAAGAGTTTAGTTGTCTACAAATACAAAAACATTGCTAAAAGAATTTATCATAAAGGGACTTCATTATATATAATATTCTTTGATGATTCAATATGATATTTATCATATAATTGAGATTTTTGTTATATAAAATGTCTCTTACCTTCTTTCACTCTTTCTCTTTGAAAAATGAAAACATTAATAATGTGTATATACGACTTACCATCCCCATAATTGTAACATAATTAATTTTTAATGCCCATCATGAAAAGTTAGTTTTAAATGTATAATTAATATATAAATAACATAATTATATAACTATTATTATTCTAGGGATTATGTAACATTAACAACTTTGACCAAAGTCAACATACCAAAGAATATTTGAAATTAGGATCTGAACATCCTCAAAATACCTGATATGAACATAAATGATTGTGTCCTTAAATATGTCAATGTAATAAATGAAATAAATGGTTTAATTATAATTTAATAAACTTATAAAATTTTCTTAAATAATTAAATAATTGAAATAATTTTATTATGTAAGAGTTAAAGTACATACAAGGAAAGTCTTCTCTCGAGGTAATATTTTTCTTCTTAATTTCACTTCATTACAAAATGTTTTAATTTAATGCACCAAATTTGTTTTATATGGCATATATAATAACCTTTTTATTTTTTGGATCCTATATCGTTCATATTTCATGGTATTTTATGTCAAAATTCAAATCATTTCATACAAGAGGATTTCACTTGAAATTTACCATATGAAAGTAGTTTCTTAACTCATTTTTCATTCATTTGGTTATATAATTTCTTCATTGATTATATTATGTTAATAGTATGTGTTAAATTTTATTCAGTTGATATATTTTTCATTTACACATTTTTTTTATTCACATTCATTACATATAATCGATCCATTTATTAATTCTCAATTCAATTATATGATCTTTGTAAGGGTTATTTATCTGAAATTCTTTTTTCTTTGGGATGTATGTTTATGTTACAAACATATATTATTTTATGATGTATATATAACTATCCTTTGACATTTTGTATAATGAATCACCTTATGTTCATGATATTTAAATATTCATTTTATGTTATTATTTCATGGGGCATATGATTCAAAAGTTATAAAAGTGGTAAGAGGTTTATCTTTCAAATCCATTTTTAATTGAGAATTTTTATTTTTGAATATAAACTGAGAAATAATATGTTATTTATATGATAAAATCATTTATTTTTTCATTAAATTTGAATATTTCAATAAAATTAGTTTTTTCATACCATTTTCAATCTTTCCAATTCAAAATGGTTCAAAAATTGTTTTTAAGAAAATCCTACCTTATTTGCCCTCTTTCTTTCAGAAAACCTTTTTATTACATATTCATATTTTCTAAACTATTTTAAGAGTTTTTTTATTATTATTAAATTATTTTCAAATCCAATTTTACCAATTTTTGACATTTTATAAAAAGTTTTCAAAAGAATCATTTTGTAATTTTATGAATGAGGTACTTTGACTTTTTTCTGATTATGTGAAAGGAATTATTATTTTAATGTACTCCGCATGAATGTAATTTCTCATCATATTTTACAATCAATGAATTAAATGTTACATTACATGTTTACTTGTATATTTTATTAGTACATTTTTTCCTAATATTCATTGATTTTTTTTGTTTTTAAAAGATAATTTTTATGTGAAAATGATATTTTTCTTCAGAATGCTTTAATGGTATTTTAACTGTATTTCTATTCATCGACAACATAAACCCTTGATATTAGTAATTATTCAATTGGGATATGTTGTAATGATACCATGTTTATTCATTCAGAGGATGGATTATGATTATTTCAAAGTGATTATCAGGAAACATGTTTCATTTCCATGATTAAATCATGATATGAAAGAATAATGGTTACTATAATAAGGAAAAATGAAACATTTCATGTGTTATGATTTGGTTATGGTTCTTATATATTTCTTATTATAACTACTGATCCTGATATAGATTGTGGAAAATGGGTGATCCCAATATATCTCTCTAATACATTGAGTTATGGGATAATGTAAATGAGTTTTAGGTTTCTACTATGATATTATTGTAATTTACTAGGTAGGTTATTTAATTTATAAGAGTTATGGTATGATAGATATGGATATTATTTGCCATGATACCAATATATTTTCTTTATTATTGTATCATGTTATAATGGATCATTTTATTGAGGATTGTTTTACATGGCACATGACTGTTGATATACATGAATCTTGTCATGTTTTAATGATTTATAAAATGACTCATGTTTTAGGATTCATGTTTTTATGGGTATGAATTAAATTATATAATCCTTGTACACATTGATTATTTCATCATATCCTAGTGAAAGTATTATGATCATTGATAAAAGTCAATTATTAATGATTATGTTTACCCTTATTGAGTATTTTGGTTAACCCTTATTATGTTTCCTTTTCCCTAGGTTTTGAAGAAAGTTATTAAGTATTTTATTCATAATATGGTTATTAGATGTGAAAATCATAGTTTGATATAATGTATGTTTTTATGAAATAATTTTTTATGTTTCCAAGTTTTTATATAAGAGTGTTTCCAAATTATTTAAAACACTCAAACTAAATGGTACTTGGGTTTTTAAGTGATCTAATATTTTAGTTTGATGTTATATGTCTTCTATTTCTAATGTTGGGTCACATTTTTCGCTTTCAATGCCAATGATTTATATATTATGGTTTTAGCACCATATCATAGAGTATGGGTTCAAAGCTGATATATTTGTTATCAATGGAATGTTTAGATTGCATTTGTGAGAAATTTTAATGGGTAGAGGTATATGTAACCTTTATATTTAATGTGATTTATTATTTAAAATGATTGTTATTGCATTTTTTGTATGTATGGTGAATGGTTTGAGAAAAATTTTGAGGTTAAAACATTATTTAAGTTTATGTTAATTAAATTTATTAGGGATTTTGGGTTATATATTTATGAAAATATATATGTTGAAACTTTTGTGTTGTTGTGGAAATTTTGGAGTAAAAAATATTATTCTTTAAATTAAGGTTTACGTATTTTAGATCTGATCTTACACTATGAAAAAAATATGTTTGGGATAATATTTAAATATAGAAATAATTTCTTGTTATTCTGTTGTGCTTAATGATATATTTTATAAGCTGATTTTAGTTCTTATGGCTTGAAAAAATCATCTTGAATACTCATCATTTGGAGAAATAGATGAGATTGTGGTGGAATTTTTTCAAAGGATGAAATTTTAACTATCAAGTTAGTATATTTATTTAAGTTCTTAGTTTAGATAGAAAAGGAATTCAACAACTCTAGGAAAAGGATACTAAAATAAAAATAAGGATCAATAACATTCAATTAAGATGAATCAATTTACTCTTTAAAACCAAATTGATTTATGTTTTTTTGGTCTTTGACATTCTTCTGATCATTCACTTTCTTGTGATTTATTGTTTTCTATCACTTTATGTCATTATTTGGAAATTAATATTTTCCTCCATCACTATATTTTCCCTTCCCACTAATTATAAAATATTTGGAAACATAGTTATGTTTTATTACATATGACCTTCATATTTCTCTTTCCCTCTTTTCAATAGGAATTTTCATTCACCCATTTTATGATGTGGGTTTTTAAAAAAAGTATTTTAAAATTTCAAACCCTTGATTAAAAAGTTAAAGTTAAAATTATGAGGACACTATTTATTAAGTGGGTGGATGTAACACCATGATTTTATAAAATAATAAAATTATTTATAGATCACTGAGAACATAATGCAATTCTTAAATCAAATTAGGACGTACTATAAAAATAATATTAATTAAGTGAGACCATTATAACCAAGTAATCATTAAATTGGATGGTATGAATAGTGATAAAAACATTATGAAAATTATTTATAAAGTTTTATTTTAATAAAAATTTAATTATTAATCCATAATAAATAAGTACACAACTTTTAGGAATGGAATTTTATGCTACAAAAATAAATTTTCTTCAAAAATGAGTTCCAAAGAATTTTATGAGTGAATATTATAATTAATCATTGGTACTTTTAGAACTTTTAGTCTATAAATTTTTTTCCATTTTTAAAATTAGACTAAAGAAATTATCTTACGGGGACATTTTAAAAATTTTATGAAAATATTGATTTTTTAGTGATTAATGAATAATATCGATTTTATAAAGTCAGTTATTTTTATTAAAAATACATACAGTTCATTTAATTTTATATCAAAATAGGTTAAGCATAATTTAATTAGATATACTATAATTAATTAAATTTGAATTATCATTCTACCTTTTTTTTACAACTTCATTTTTTGGCTTAAAATGTATTTTTCAAAAAACATTTTTTCATTTTATATATTTATATCAAAATTGATTTTTTCAACTTCTTGGAATTTAATATTGAAAAATGGATCCCACATATGTAATTAGGTGGTTAAAATTTTGGAAATAATTACCTTTTTATTTTTAATGTTTGTTATAACTTCCCTTTATATTAATGTTCATTATTGAAAGTTACTATAGTAAATATTTATCACTTGGGTAAGGGTAAATTGGGTAATAAAGGTTATAAATTATGATAAGAACTAGAAATGAACATAAAACCTTAAAATAACATATTTTATGCTTTGGGTTCAACCATCATCAACAATTATTCTAATTTATGGTAATTTGGTTCCATTTTTCTTAGAAAATGACTTATATATTATTTTAAATAAATAAAAATAGACAATGTCACTCACTTGAATTTAAATTTTCATAATATGTTAAAATAATAATAAATATAAGTTGTGGATTAATATTAAAAGTTATTTTGAGAAGAATTAAATTAATTTTTTTGATAATAATGTATTATTAATTTTTATTGATGGAATAATTACCTTAATTGCTTACACAGTGCAAACACAATGCTTGTGCATGCAAGTGACAATTAAGAGAAATGATTCTAAAAACAAAAAATACTAATATTTTGTAAGATGGATTATGGTTTAACATGAATTTTATAGTTAATATCAGTGTATTATTTATTTTTAAATTAATTATATTATAATTCCATTACTCTTATATTGTTTTCAAAGTCAAATCATGTGAATTTTTCTTAAAATGACATTAATAGTATTTTATGTAAAATATATTTTATTAAATTATTTAAAAATAATATAATTATTTATATAGGATAATTAAGATTATAAATGGTATAAATATTTTTCCACTATCCATTAATGAGACAATTTTTAACTTATATGTAATTTTATAGACCATTTATATTGGAAAAGTTGTTTACCTTTGTCAAAGTTTTAAACAGTTAATATAGGGGTTAATTCAAAAAGGTAAGATTTATAATGATATATAAACTAGAAAAAATTATCTTAGATAATTATATTAAGATCATATACTCCTTACCATTGAATCTATGTCATTTTACAACCATTTTTGATGAGTTAGACAAATATTATATTATAACATTTCATGTATTTTTAAAAGTGCCCCTCCCCTCACTTATAAAAGGACAACCACTCTCCTCTCATAACCATACTCAAATAGCCATTTGGTTTATTTAATACCTATAAAAATCCAGTATTTCTATCCTTACCCATATCATAGAGTCCTTGGTTTGATAAATAACCATCCTAGAAAGGATTTTGGACTAAACCTAAAGAGGTTTTTAAAATAAGACATATATTTCTTAACGAATCATTTTAATTTTACTTCTTCTAATACCCCATTCAAATATTATTTAACCATTTTTAAATAAAAAATCATTATCTTACACATACTAATACTTTATTTTTCAAATTCCATAATCTATATCCATATACACATCGGTCAAATTGGAAATGAAACCATCATGCATGTATATGATGAACTACCGCCACACGAACTGACGTAATTCGTTTTACAACACCATCTATAACAATTGGTTATAATTGTAGATTATATATATATATATTACTAATTCTATAAATATAATATATCATCTTCTTTCACACCATTCCATCCATTGAAAATTGATATTGTCTTTCGTTCGTACATATGGATTACCACATCCATGAAGTGATGTGATTATTTTTTCATCACCGCACCACCTTCCTGGTATATATATTTTTATTTAAAGATTTAAAATTTTATTTGAGATATAATAATAATTCTGGAAAGATAATTTTATACTTACCTTCATTCCCACATGCTCGTTTAAAAATGAAAATGGTACTCCTACGTACACACGAATTAGAGTCTCTATAATCATAAAATAATTCATTTTTCATATAAATCATTCATGGTGGGATATTAAATTATAATAATAAAAATGATAGTTATTTAATTATTATTATTATAGTGATTATTTATCAATGTACACATTGACCACATTCATTATACAAATGTCATTTTGAAATTATGAACCAAATGTCCTCAAAACACCAAATATGGACATAAATGATTAATAAATTAAATATTACCTTGTAATAAATGTATGAAATGGTTAATGATAAATTTATAAACCTATAAAATGATTTTAACAAGTAAAAAATTTATATATGTTTATTTTATAGGAGTTAAAGGACATACACATAACGTACGGACTCAAGGTAAGAGATTTCATCTTAATTTCCATTCCTTAAGGAATTTGAAGCTAATTTATATTATATGTTGTATACAAAACCAATTTTACATGTTATATAATTAATATTTCATACTTCATGGTATTTAAAATTAAAATTCATATCATTTAATCCAATTGGATTTTACACGAATGTTACTAAGATATATGGGGATTCTTAACTCAGTTTTCTTTTATTAGCAATATCACACCTTAACTGATTATATAATGTATAGATTAATTTTGAAATTCAGTATGTTTTATTTAAGTTTTATTTACACTTGTTTTTTTGTGATGTAAATTTTTCACAAATAATTTATTCATTGATTAATTCTCAATTCAATGATATGATCTTTTTTAAGGTTATTTGACTCCAATTCTCTTTCTTTGAGACATATGCTTATTTTATTCAATTATATTGTTTTATGAATTGTATAAAAGGACACATTTACATGTTATACAATGAATTTTCTTATGATTATGACAGTTAATGATTCATTTTATGTTATTATTTCATGGATATTATGATTCAAAAGATACAAATGTGGTAAAGTGTTTACGTTTCAATCCAAATTTTAATTGGGATTGTTTATGATTAAATTTAAATTTAGAAATTATAGGATCCTTATTTTATAAAATCATTTAATTTTTATTCTGTTAAATAAATTTTTGTAAATTTTATTTTTATCCACAAGCTATCTCTCTTTGGTACTCAAAATGGTTTATAATATTTTTTAACGAAAAGATGAACTTATTTGTCCTCTATTGGTAAAAAAAACGTTTCCTTCCATATACTTGTTTTCTAAAATGTTTTTAACAATATTTTTGTATATTGTTAAATGGTTTTTAAATATAAATTTACCTTTGTTTTTTGTTTTACTCATTGGTTTAAAATTAATATTCTAATCCTTTTTCAAATTAATTACCTTTAACATTTTAATAAAAATGTTAACGTAATATTTATTTTAATATACTCTGGCTTAACCAAAATTTTCACTATCTTCACTAATAATTTATTTGAATCATCATTTACATGTTTCCTTTATTATTTTCAAATATAATTTTTTCTTAGTTTTTTTTGTAATTTTTAGTCATTAAATGTGATTTTCCAACGGGAAAGAGTATTTTCTTCAAAAAAGTTTTAATGATTTTTAAAGATATTTGTATTCATAAACTATATCAACCCTTGATGTTACTTATACTCCATTAGGTATATTTTATAAATAAATCATCTTTATTCTTTCTGTAGAAGAATTGTGATTATTTAAAATTGATTTACATGGAACTTGTTTCTTTTCCTTGATAAAATCAAGCTATGAAAGAACAATAGTTATTGTTATGTTGAAAAAAGAAAGATTTTGTGTGTTATAATTTTGCTATCTTTCTTATAAATTTTTTAATATAATGGGTCATCCTGATATATCTCATGACAACGGGTGATCTTGATATATCTCCCCACTGAATCAGGTAATGTGATTGAGTTAACTAGTTTTAGGTTTGTCCTAATATATTATTATAATTTACTAGTTCATTTATTATGTTTTTATGTGTGATTGTAAGAGTGATACAAAATTGATGTTCCATGTTATCAACATTTTTTCTTTATTCTTGCACCATGTTCCAATTTTCCCCCTTCTTAAGTATTATTTTTATATTGATCATGTTTTTTGACTTATATGAAACATATTTTATATTAATTCTTTATGCCATGTCTTATGTTTTATGATATAGGTTTTTTGGGTATTATTTCTCTTATGTTATGCTCATTCACTTTGATTATGTCATCATACACTCATGTTAATCATATGTTAACTGATGACATTAATTTGATTATTCGTATTCATACCCCTACAAATCATTTTATACCACCCTTCTTTTGTTTCATTTTTCTCTCGTTTGTGATGAATGGTTTTAAATATTTCATTCTTATGAAGGTTACTATTTGTGAAGAAATTTTTTGGAGATGAAATATATTTTTATGAATAAGTTGTTTATGTGTCCAAGTTGTTATATAAGAGTTTTTTTGAATTCTCCAAGACTCTAAAACTAAAAGGTGCTTGCGTATGAAAGCGATTTAATATTTCAGTTTGATGTTATATGTTTTTATGGTCAAATTCATGTCATGTTTATCAATATAAATGTTGTAAATTTAAATATTATGACTTTATCATTGGATCTATAAGTACAGGATTGGGGATTCAGTATTTGATAAATTATATTCCAATTTTACAAAGAAAACATAGTCAAAATTGGATGAAAAAGTGTATTTTATTTTACATAGCATAAAAACATGTTGAGGCAACACCTTGAGGACATTAATATTGAAAAAATGTGTGTGATATTGTATTTTTGACCATTATAAGTGATAAGGGGAAATCAAAATAGAATGTAAATTCCTAAATTTATATATAAGAATTTGGTTTGAGAATGACATTATATTGACACATTTCTAAAATAATTATGACATACATACTGACTATGTAAATTCAATGATAAAGATGAGAAACCAGAATTTATCTCCATTTTTTAAACAATAATGCTTTCTAAGGGTTACTGTTTGATTATTTAAAATTAAGTTAACTATAATGGAAAAACAATAGAAGGTCAGAAGTACCATGAAAATCACATTTTAATTTATTATTTATTTCCAATATTAACTTTTAATTTTTTATATATAATGTTGTAAAACTTTGGATTGGTCATAGTAATTTTTTTAGGAAACTGTCATTGAAATATTTGAACTAAAATTTTTTGGTGTATACTTGATATGTTTTTTACTACATTATGTTATCTAGAAACATTATTCCCAGCTTTAATATATGATGTGATTTTCGACTAGATTTTATATTTATTTTATAAAGTAATGACTGGTGGAACCATGATGTTCAGGTGGATATACCCAACTGATATGTACATGAATACATTGAAGTGGTTTACATATAATAAATCCTATCCAAAATCATAAAATGAAAAACATATATTTGATGATGAAATATTATTTTTTTCAGCTCATCTTAGTGATGTTGAAAAAAAATCATTAAAATAACATGAATTCATAGTGGTCTAATTGATGTTGGAATATCCTTTCATATATAACATGTTGAATAGATTCACATGAATTATTATGTATAGTTTTACATGGAATCAATTACTATAGTAGGATAGCATATTGTTACATACTCAATATAATTTTATATTTTATATTAAGTATTTCTCAAATTGTATTTTGGTAATGAAATTATTTACTTTTACTATGAAAAAATACAATGAGTGCTTCAAAAATTATATAATTTCGTTATAATACGTTCATTTTTTGACATTATATGATATTTTGTGATGATAAAATACCACATGATTTAATATGTGACATTTGTAGGTCAAGGTCACATAAAAATCAAATGAGAATCTATTTTAAGATGAATTCAATGAAAATAAAACATTGTATATAGAGTGATGATAAAATATTTGTGATGAAAATAGGTTTCAATTTTGAATTTATAAATAAAATCAGAATTGGGAATTAAAAAATTAAGGTGTCAGTTGTCCTTCAGTATATGTTGATGAATATTATTGCCAATTGAGAGATACCATTGATGTTATAAATGGTATAGGTCAGAATATTTTTCATTGATGTTTAACTGGGTGGATCCCATTCATGGGATTTTTTTTATTAAATTTAATTTTACATTACTCAACTTCAATAATTTATTATATAGATATGACAAAAATAAAAAACAACCCCTTCATATTGGCCTAAAAATTTATACTTTGTCACTGATCATTTAGATCCTAACTCGAATTTTGTTGTGATGAAGTAAAAAATATGGGTATTTCTAATTGATCATTAGGAACTATATATTAGTAAATTTATCATTCAAAATAATTGAATAAAATATAGTTTTTATAAATGATGATGATATATATGGGGTGATGGAGAATGTTGAACGAGATAGATTGAGTTTGAATCAATAAATAAATGTTATTTTTTATCCCTTATAATGATTATACCAGATTTTACACATATAAAAACTATTATTATAAAATTATAATGTATCATTTTGTCAAATTTTTAAAATAAATGCATTTACTTATAAAATAAGATAGTTTATGAATTAATTATAGATGATATTATTAGTCAAGACACACATCCTCCAGTATTTATGACATCACATCACCCATTTTGACCTTCATCTACAGAGTCCACTCCTATATGTAATATGAAAATATAATTATTAAAAATATTTTCATTATAAAATAATGTATCTTAAATCAAAATTTTATTCATGTAGATATTTCGTCATAGAGTAGGGGTGTTAGATCTTTTCCTGAGGTTCCCCCTCCTATCATTGAGTTGTATATCCATATTCACTTTTTACCATAGGGTTACAACACTCATATCTATGTCCCCCACAATGCTACCACCTACTTCATTGCTAATTATATGTGGTCCATCTTCAGAATTTTCATCGACCTCCTCAACTAATGATATCATTTAAATTTAAAATGATTTTTTTAATATATATTTTATGTTATTTAAATACCATTAGAATATTATATACAAATATAAGTTCATTGATTACAACTTTATCCAAACATTAGGAAGAATCCATGAGTTTTCATTCAAGGAAATGAAATACTCTAGTAGAGGTGAAACATGATGAAACATTCCACCCAATTGAGTCACAAGAAATTACTTTGATCGGTCAATTGGGAATATTATTTGAGATTCCCAAATATTCCCCCAAACAAACATGAATGGGATGCGTTTCCAAAGGATAATCATAAAGTAATATGAGATGAGATAAAATTTTAAATGTGATGTAAGTTATAAAATTTTTATTTATAAAATATATAATAATGACATGAATTAATTGTGCATAAATAAATTATTTACATTTATACATTAATCATTCCTATTTATATGGACATTTGTCAAAAGATATGGAAGGATAATAAAGAAAAGTTAACAAAATGGAGTTTTGGGTTCCCTTTGCTGCTACCCTTGACAATATGTATCGTGTCTGAAGAAGTATTTTTCATGATCAATGACATATTATGGTGTACTAATTATGGACCGAGAAGGCCAAACTAAGTAAAAACGATTTTTTTTTATTCAAAATAAAATATAATTATATATCCATATATTATAGTAAAATTTATATTCATGAAGATATTGAGAGTAACATAAATAATTTTTCATTAAATTGACTCCCTCATAAGTTAGGATCTAGAAACATTTTAGTGATCTTACATTCAATATGATTACATTCATTATTAATAATATTAATATAAATGTATATAAATTTTTTAATAACTAAATATAATTAAGTTTCTATATTCATTTAATGATGAGAGGATATCTGACATAAGAATCAAATGGGAGTATGGGTTTCCGCTCACTAGAATTAATATCCTGAGGCTCGTAATAAAATAAGTATTTATAATTATCCCTATCATGTAATTATTTAATATAATTTTAAAAATTATTATTACTTGTATTTTAAAAACATAAAAAAATGATCAATTCCATGAGTTGATACATGAAAATTAATATGGATAATGAGATCACCCAACCAAACATAATGAGATATTTTATCACTACATAAGTGTATATTGTTGTAGATATAAACATGGATTTGGAACTAATGTAGATTATGCGAAAATTAGATGAGCTGAGGGTTAATTACAATACCCAAGTGTATATACTATGGGAGAGTTTAGTGAGATATAGGTTATTGTTACCTATCTTCATTCATGACTCACAAAGATAGAAAATACCGGGACTGAGTTGGGTGACTAAACATGAGAAGCATCAAATGTTAAATATCACAAAGGTTAGTAGTTATAAATATATATAAATTTTTAATATATTTTAGTAATAGTTTACTAACAATAACTATCATCATAAGATTCGTACATGGGTAGTAATTTACTTCAGTCAAATGAGCTTGTTAAGGTGTAGTTACATGATTTATGTGTGAGATTTATTTATTGTTATGTACGACTTGCACATTCTTGCAGAAGTTTTAGGTGACATTTTTTTTTTATATATCTCCCTTAATTTTTATATGGTTATTTGTTGTGTTATTTTTTTATATCTCTATTATTTTAATTCATTATGCAGTTTTTAGGAACTATCTAGTGGAATAAAATTGTCATTTGTATATTTTTAGTTTAGGTGTTTTGCTACCCGATTTTTGAATGATTTTGCGACATTATTTATTTTTTAAAATTATTTTTTCATAACTATATGTTTCATGTGTTTTTTTATTTTACTATATTTTACTAATAATTCTTATTAATTTATATTATTTATTTTTTATTTGTTAAGACTATTTATTGATGTGTTTTATTATTCTTTTACATATATACCTTTGAAGATATAAGATGATGTGTTTGGTTACATTTTTATATAATTTATTGGTCAGGAATTATAATAGTTTATAGGAAAATTACAAATAAAAAGGGTTTTTTTGTTATGTTTTTGTAGCCAATGTTATATTTCCGGTTGTGTTAAAGATTTAGAGACTGTTTTGGTTTTCAATTTATTTATTTATTAATATATGTTTCATGTTTTTTGATATATTTTTCTTCCTTTTATAGTTTTAAAATAAATTTATGCCATCTTAGTTCAATTTTTACATATATATTCAAAAATGTCTTTATTGAATATGTTACTAGTGAAAATAAATCCCTAAAAATTATAGATTTCAGATTGGTGAAGATGCATATTTCACCGTTTCCTGGGTAATATTTGTTTTTCTTATCCTGAAATAGAAATATTAGTAGGGAAAAAAGTTATGTTATGTTACATGAATTAATAAAATATTTAATTGTAATTATCTTCTAAGATTAATTTATTGAATTATTAATTCATTCCCCTTGATTACTTAAACTATTTGGTTCACTTAAGCATGTGTGACAAAAGTCCTTCAATTAGAGTCAATTTGTTCATCATTCATTACAAAAAGAAGATGTGTTTAAACTTTTTTATGAAATATTTGTTTGTTTTATAAAAGGATTAATGAATGTAGTTATTAAAAAGACTTTAAAATATTAGAATTTTAGATATACTTAAAATGATCTCACATTTTAACTTTAATATAGATCCCATATAAATTATTTTATAACATATGCATTCCATGTTTTTATGCATGATTCTAGTGATTTAATGTGTGCATCTCATATATATTAAAAAAACTAATATATTTAATACTTAAAAATGTGATATACATATGAAATTAAAAATATTTTTTAAGTTTCTAAATTAAATCGTTTAATTATAACATTATATAGGATAACCCAATTCATCATATGAAAAAGTGTACAATACTACTTTCATGAAATGGATTACAATTGTATCAACCATAGAAATTATTGAATAAGAAATGTCCATATATATCAGAACTTATGAATTATATATTAATTTTACTTTAAATGCAATTTTTTGTCCGATATCGTTCCCGGCACACAATAATGAGTTTCTACAAAATATTATGGTGCACACAAGACTGAGATATACTGATAAATAATATATTATTAATATTATTATTTTAAATTGTATTTAACACCTATCTGTTGTGATAGTAGAAATGAACAAAACTACCTATATTATGCATACAGATGTTTATTAAATTTTTTTACTTTCTTCTAATAAATTTTAGAGGAATAAAATGAGAATAAATCCAATTTTATGCCTAAAACACTATAATATTTTTAAAAGGTAGTTTTACTGCCCTTTGATGGAAAACCCATTTTAAATCTATTTTTGTCCATTTTATAGGTAATATTTGAAAAAATAAAATTATTATTTCTAATAATGGGATAAAATTTTACTTTGGAATTTTTTTTTGTATTTTGCTAATACTATTTATTTTTAAATAAATAGTGAAAATACTTCATTTTAATTCAAAAATTCATTTTCATCCAATTGATTTATATAGTTAAAATGTGGTTTTTAATTAGTTTTAAATCATAATTAAAAAAAAATTATACTATTAAATAGAATTTTCATCATTGGAAGCAATTTCACATTTAAATTAAATATAAAAGCAAGTTATTCTTTTGATAATTTTTACTTTTAAGAAACTCGTTTTCCCTTTTTGAGAATGAGGACTAATTTTAATTTAATTACTACATTTTTTTATTTTTTATTTGAAAAAATGGATATCAATTTTTTAATTAAAAGTTCTAAATTATTTAAATAGGTCCTTTTTATTTTTTATACCTTATGAATAGTAAAATTAGTAATTATTTTAATCACCATAGTTAAGGGTAAATCAGGTAATATATGGTAAAAAATAATATAACAATATAAAACTACCGTAACACTTACCCTAATTTAATTGGATGAGTGTTTCCTAACCATGATAATACATTGGTATATTTTAGAACCACTTGTAGTTACTTGGATGACTTTTATGCATTTATAATATTATATTCAATGAATAGTTATTTCTTTTACACATTTTCTTTAAAAATAATGTATTTTAATATGGATTTATGCAAGGGATATCTTTGACTATAAATATTCTTTAGAAATGTAATAATATTACCTAATTTAAGGTAATTTATTTATTATTTTTAGGAAATAAATAATAAAATTCAATTATGACACAATGATGATGAAAGAATAGATTTATTAATTAAAGAATCAAATAAATGATATTATAAATATTAAAATAAATATTTGTTGATATAATTTATGCTATCAACGAAATTTCAAGGTGATTATGACATGTAATAAGTCCAATAATTTTAATTAAGTTATCACTATGTTATATTTTATTTAAATTCAATGAAATGAATTGTGTAAAAATTGACATAATTGATATTTTAGAAAAATAATAATTTATTAAATTATTTAAAAATAGAAAATATATTTTCCAATTACAAAGTGACTATGATAGGTTAAAAATATTCATTAAGTTTCCAATTATGGGATATTGACATAATATAAGTAAAATATATAGAATCTTGATATTTAAAATTTTGTTACGCAATTAAAATTAAAAGAGATTAATTAAGGGTTAACCAAAATGATAAGGTATAAAATAAAATATATACACATATAAAAAATATTTTATTACAATATTTTTAAAAATTATTACCTTATCTTTGACATATCTCATTTTGTAGTCATTGGAATTAAAAAATCAATTTATATTAATTTATTATTTTAAGAGTTACTAAGGGTGTCCCACCCCTCTCCAATAAAACGGTACTCACTCTTCTCTAATAGTAACACTTGAAGAACCATTTGGATGAACAAAAATCTACCCAAAATAGTTTATTGACTCCCTATCCACTTTCTTGAGGGATTAATTTAGACCTAACACCCTTCTTAGAGGTGATAGGGTTTTCTTCAATGGTGATCAACCGAAGAAGAGGTATCAGTTTTTTAAGCATTTATATATTTATTCTCCAGCAAACATTAAATCTTATTATTTTAAGTTTAAATAATAACACTTTTATCCTCAATAAAATGAGTGGTTATTATCATTATTTTAATAATATTATAATCATTCTATAAAAATAAAATAATAATTACCTTATTTTCATAATATTCAATAAAAAATGGAAAATGTTACTTATATATACGTACATCCTACCGTCTCCATGGATAAAACATTGTTCATTGTTCATAACCATAATTAATTTTTTCATTTAAAAATTATTATTAATATATAAAAGTGATTATTATTTCATGAGTACTATTCTAGGGATGATGGAATTAGGACCACCTGAAAATTTACTTCACTACATGTTTATTTTAGACGCAAGTACCAAATATCGACAAATTGTATGATATGAACATAAATATTTTTGAAAGTTTTATAACATGGTAATAAGTTATAATAAAGGAATATTAAACTTCAATGGTTTATAAATAGAGTAAAAAAAATTAAGCTATGTTTATTATTCAAGAATATAATGATCGTATGTGATGAGTCAGACTCAAGGAAATGGACTTTATCACAATTACCTTTCATAAAAGGCATATTTCAGTAATATAACCCCACCTTCTTTTATATAATGTATAATCAAACCATTTGAAATTTAATTTTTTTTAATTATTTCCAAAATGAATCTATTTTATATGAAGCATTTTACTAAATGAAAAAATGAATTTTTTTAACGTATGTGGGGACTATGACTTTTACACTACTATTACCATTATTAGATATTTAAATTCCTCTATATGACTTGATGTTTTCAAATGGAATATAAATATTCTATTCCCTTTTCAGGTATTTTGGTATTGAAAATGGGCTTGATAATGGATTGAATATTTGAATATCTTGAAATGGTATTTTGTGATTGCAATATGGAAATGTTTTTTTCCTTTATGATTTTTTATGTGTTATGATTATGTTATGGTTCGTGGAAATTTCTGATGTGTATAGATGGTTCCATGATAAGCTGAGGGAGGGTGAGCCTATAATATCTCTTCAATGAATTGGGTAATGAGATTAAGTTAAAATATAAGGTTTCTCCTAATATATTTAGGGAATATACTGCAATTGGTTTTCAAGATGCATCCATGAAGGTTACCCCCTCTGTAGCATTGAAAGCTATAATGTAAGTATGATATGTATTATACATGTTACCTTTATGAATTATGATTTCTAATAAGTTTTTCATGAATCTTATGAAATCATATGGTATGATAGTGAGATTATTTTTTATGGGTAAGGATATTATTTCATGGGATTATAATTATTAATGCACTAATTTTTTCTTTCTTTATCTTATTTCCTTTACTAATATTTTTGTGCTCATCCCATGTATTTAAAATGGTTTTAGTGGGTGTAATGATGGATAAGATAAATTTGGATGTCGAGATGATTGTAAAGAATATATTAATCAACAAAAAGAAATCATGTCTTATTTTACGGAGTTTCATTTTTGGAAACGAAATTAAAAGAGAATAGAAGCATATACTTTGTAATATTTGAGTTGTTGAAAATAAGTTTATATATACTTTGGCCCTATAGCAGCCGGGAATATGCCCCCCGTTTGGGCCTTCGGGCCACTGATTTGGTCCTCGATTCCTTTAAGGCCTTCGGGCCACCCAGGCCTTCAGGTCAGTAAGGACTTCGGGCCACCTAAAAGCCTTTGGGCCACCTTAAGTGAAGATGTAAACCAGAAGAGCTATGAGGAAAAATCTCTACAAGGAGGATGGGCAAGGAGCATTCACTATAGAATATGCTAAATATAATGTAGGAATGAGAGGGTATGGCACCTGCCATTGGGACAAGCCTGTGCATGAACAGGAATGCCTAGCCGAACAGCCATGCGAAGATGGAGAGAAGATTTCATGATGAAGATGCTGGGGAGGAGTAGTTCCAAGTAGTCAGTCTGGGTTTTATGTGATGTTTGAAGCCTACGGGAAAAGCAAAACCTATGGGCCATGTAATATTTATGCCTACGGGCCTTGTAAGGGTTCCACCTCATCCCTTGAAAGGTGGATTATCAAAAACCAATAAAAAATGTAGGTCATTGGGCCATTGGAGGATTAATTCTCAAAAACACTAATCCTAAAAAGACCCTCTATGTAAATTATTAATTTACCTCAATATTAGGTAATTTTTAAGACTTCGACATTATAAAAATCATTGTAAATTGGATTTTTTTATACATATAAATGGTATAACCAACATCTAAATCCCACCTTCTATTAAAGTGTCCACATACTCATGTTAGTGAGAATTATAACCATATGTCTTATTATAATTCTCAAAACTGAATATTGATTACTATTTCATCTATTGATTTTGAATATAAATATATGTGAATAAATAATTAATTAATACTTTGAAATTTAAAAACACAAATCATGTATGAATTATATCGAATCAAATGTAACATTCATCATTAATTTTTTTTTTAAATACGTGGTATGAAAATTTAAAATTATATTTAAAATATTAGTTGGGAATGAATTTTAACCGTTCATAAATTTTTATAACATTTAATAACACTTGATTAATTAAAATATTTACACACTATAAATTAATTTATGAGAAAATTCATTTTATGTAAATTCATTAGATCTAGATGTTACCACAAAAATCAATTTGCGTTGATATAATTTTAATAAGATTATCAACATTATCATTATAGTCTTGAACTTATGAATACATTTATTAATGGTGAATATATAAACATTTAATATCTATCAATTATTTATTTCATAAATTTTTAACATATCGAAATCATTACCATTAAATATTGTAAATGGGACATTAATTTATAAAAAAATCATAAATATAACATGATCACTTAATATTGTAATATATATTAATCTATAATTAATTAATAAATTAAATTTTCTGTAAATAATAAAATAATATACATTATATCTCTCCAACAAAACAATGTGAGTGGTATGTTAAAATTCTCTTTGAAACCACATCATAAAATATTTTCAAAGAAATTGTATATCTTGAGTTGATATTATAATATATGATTACTATAAAATTGTATTCTATGATAGGAATATATGGATACTAATATGATAATATCAATGAGAAGTCCTCTTTTATTACTATAAATTGTACAAAATGATATATATTGGTTATAGAATATGAATTTTTTGTAAACATTTGGTTTTTATCTATATTCTTGTGTATGAGAAATATGAAGTATCTTATAAGATTTGAGGATATAATTTTTACTTTTTATAAATTTAAACATATTGTACAATAATTTATATGTTATATTATTATGAAATTGATGAATTTGTTTAAAGATTTTTCCTATTTCATATTTTAGTATATCATTTCCATTAATCATATAAAACAGCTCATTATTCCTTTATATTTCATCCATTCAAAATAAAAAAAATTATTTATAATATTTCAATTCTATAACTTCTCTTTTTTCGAAAAATATTATATAATTAAAATTTTATTGTATAAAAAAACTCTCTCAATATTGGATGAGAGGGGTATTTTTTTAGTTTCTATAAAATGTAAGTAACAACTTACAAAATTATTTATTCATTACTAATATCATTATTTGATGCATACAAAAATAACTATGAAACATATATTCATTTATCCTCTAGTAATTCCTAATATATATATATATATATCTAGGATTAATATTTAATAATTGTTCTTTGTCTAAAATATTCTAAAAAATTAAAAAGAAATAGGTAAATAAAGATAAAAATGGTTTTACCTACCCACAAGCCTCATGAACATTGATCCTTTATATATTTTATTAATTATATTATTATCCCTCTTCATACATTATATGATGATGTATCAATTAGTTAATAATTTCTTATATGGTGATTTTAATGACAATTGAAATATCACATATACTACTTATTATAATGGAAAATTATATAATGTGATGTATTATAAATTAGACATTAAAACATAATTGAAACATAAAATTCATAATCATATAGTATTAAAGGAAAAAATAAATAGTAACTATAAAAAAAATTGAATTAAATTTTAAAAAAAACCATCTTGATATATTCCATTTGAATGTAATGAATTGTATCTTGAATGGTTTAGGGGATTCCAAATCATGTAACTGTAATATTTGAAGATATTCATAACTTCCAAAATGGACTCCACAATTCATTCACAAATATAACCTATGAATGTTGATCAGAATATAGATATATAAAATATTAAAAAATTTGTATTGATCCATTGTGAGTATAGATATTATTATCATTAAAAATAAAGTTACTCTAGAATTTTTGGTAGAGTGGTTATATCTAGTCAGTCTATATCATTTAAAATTACCTCTATGACAATTAACCTTAAGATTAAGTATCAATGGACCACCCTTTATAAATTTTATATGTTAGAATAAAAATTAATTATGGCTTTCAAATTTTATATTATCCCTTTAATCAAAAATTTTAAATTAAACCATAAACTGTATAACATAGAAATAATCCACCCTATATAATTGAAATTTTTATATACAAATCATAGAAGTGAATATTAGAGAGAAATCCTCTAAAATATCATTTGGCCAATCAGTATTCTCAATATTGATTTACAATTCAACCCATCAAAAAAATATAAACTAATTACTTTTAAATGTGAAATCTCACAATTTTGATTAGACCTATGAGATTTTTTTGCAACTTTCCTCATAAAAAATAGAAAAATACACATATTTTAGTGAACCCATGAGATTCAAATTATAATTTTTAAAGAAAATAATTTTTCTGTTAGATTATGTTCAATGCTATCCATAATTTCAATACCAGGGAACCAGGTTTATGTGTACGTTGAAGCAGTTGACCACCTCTTGCTAGTCACTAATGATATTATTACCAATTTTCAAATGGTAATAATTTTTTCATAGAAACAGTATCCCCTATTACCCTTAGTCTCCCCTATTCCTCCTCTATTTACCACCCATTTCCCATGCAAGCCTAGGAAACCCATGCCCTAACACTCCATCATTCCCCCTCCCCCAACAAATAGAGATGACCCACCACCTCCAATCCCCTTAATGTTTGATCTCATCTTATCCACCCACAACAATTACTACCAGGTAACCTATGTATATGAAAATTATTTATCCTCCAAATTGATGAGTTTTAATTATTATAAGACACTATACTTTTTTTGAAGTCACTCTTTTTATTTAATGAATTATCCTTATGATCAACAAAATTGGGGGGGGGGGGGTTGGGTCTTCCTTGGGATACATAAAATCACATAGTATGGATTAAATTTTTAAAATGATCATAAGGAACTCATTTTTTCATATAATTTTTTTTACTTAAGTGTCTTAGTTATATTAATTCTAATTTGTAGAAACACATCAAAAATCCATAAATTACATATTATGACATACTGACCTAGTAATAATTAAAGTTCCATGGATCAAAATAAAATAGCATAAAATTAATTAAGTCTATTGAGGAGTGTAAAATGAAAATAATATCAGAAAATTCATGAATATAATGGTTTTTAATTAGAGTATAATGTAATTGGATGATGTATTCTACAGATGTAGAATTCATAAAACATGTTGATTCATGACTCATATAGAATCAACCCAAACATTTGATATCAATCTACAGGTAAAAAATAAGTTTAAAATATAATAAAAACATTTGAATTTCCCATGACATTGAAATAAACACTCAATGACACATTAACAGATATAATGTGTAGAATTGATAAAGGAAAATATGAAGACAATAATTATACATAATCACTAAAATCATACAATATATATTTTATTAGTTGTGAATCAATAAAGGGGGTGGTATAATATATGTGTTAAGATAAATTCGGTGATAAACTATATGAAATAAAAAATTTCATCTAGATATATATTAATAAAATAAAAGACTAAAAATGAAATTTAATGAAATAAATTTAGTGAATTTAACAAAATAAATACCAACCTCAATATTTATCCATCATATCACCCTTACAAATCCTATGTCACTTAATGATTATACAAAAACTTTGGTAATTGGGAAAGGAAGTATAATGAATATATTTTTTATATCATGGAATCACCTTCAAATGGTTGTATTCCACCCAATAAGAAGCCATCAAATAAAAAAATATCATCTATTAACAAACAGAAGATAAATGTTCATCAAGTTAAATCAATGTGAGACTAAGTGATAAAAATAAAGAAAACACCATAGAAGATAACAATATTACTGTAATGTTGAAATAAGTAATTGCGAGATATGGGTCAACTTTAGGAACCAACATCTATATTTCTAAAAATTAAAATTCTTACTGTATAAAAAACATGAGGGGAGATCATTTGAAATAGAGTCCAGATAGATGAGAGGTAGACCAACTAAAAGAAAATGGGGATTCTTTTGAAGAGTTTATTAATTAAGACCCCTCCATTTTTACTTTATTTTAATCTCATTAAAATATTAATTTTATTCTTTTGGGATTTATTGCCTTGAACATCAATAATAACTTCCTTATTTCTATCTTGTTTTATATTAATTTTTAAATCGTACAATGGTCTCATTTATTTTATTCACTTCTTCCTTACATCTTTTTGATATTTTTGTCGAAGAAGTTCCATCGATTGAGACATTCCTTTTTATTTCCATTTTTTCATAGATGTTTTAGTGATTTTAACATGTTATCTTTAAATACATGATCAAATAGTTCTTATCAATGGTAAATTATTCTTTTCATCAAAAAGTGGGAACTACTTCCACTCAATGATTTCTAGATCTAGTTATAACAAATCTATGCAATGTTAGGTTAAATGTAAAAACATTTCTAAGGATTGATATTTTTTAATATAAAATAAGGGACGTATATATTTTTAATTCAAAACCTCTATAATAGTTTGGGTCTTTTCTTTTAGGGAATTATTATTTCATTTCATTATCTTCATTTATTTTTTATGTCTCCATATTTATTCTAAATTCAAAAACTATATATTGATAATGACATATTATGTGGAGTGATGGTAATATATTCATTCATTGTCCTTTTTAATTTTTATTAAATATCTAAAAAATTATTAAATACCTTTTTTTGGACATTACTTATTAAAAACAACATTTTGAATTGGAAGGATGAGATTCAATTATCTAAATTTTCATTCATAGACTCTCATTGTCTTGCTAATTCTGAAACATTATTTTTCAATTTATTTTTGTGTTCATAATTTTCTTTTTTTGTGGTGTAATTTATTAATTCACATTGATTTCATGATTTTTGTATAAATTTTTAAAATGGGTATGTTTCCACAATTCTTTTATTCCACCCCACTCTTGATGTTTCTTAATGAAGATCATCTCTTTTCCAATCTAGGACAATATATGTTATTACTATGACCTCGTAAAAGGTTGCATCTTTTTACCACCAATAGGATGGAGAGTAAAAAGAAATTTAAAAACCCACAAATCCTATTATATATATTAATTTAATTATTTCTTTACTATTTTGGCTTAGTCACTTTTTTTCAACACTTAATTACATTGACACATCTTTGAGTTTATTTATTCTTCTTACAGATACCAACTCTTTATATAGAAACTATTTTCATCACATTTCACTGCACAATATATTTATAATATTCTCGATCATACCTTTGATAATAATATACCAAAGATAATTTCTACTTATAGGTTGAGAAATTCTTTGAAAAATCAAACTGAATATTCACATGATCAAAAAAATATAATTTCTAAATATTCAATAGTAGTGGATGATGAAGACAAGAAAATCCTACTAAAAAATATTTTATCAAATCATTAAAAAAGGAATACATGAATTAGTGGTTTGTATATATACGTATTTCATTATTACATCCTTCCAAAGTGTCAAATATGAGTAACTATAAAAAGGATGGTTTATTGATCAAAAGGTTATCCTTCAACTGAACCTTTAAATAGATCGAATTTAAAAATATTGAATGATATATTTAATGTATATATATTTAAAATTCATATACAATATTGAAAAAAATAGAACACTAGAATCTTGTATAAAATGTTAAACCTCCTAAAAAAATATATAAAGCCTCTTCATAAAAAATAATTGAGTTGAATAAATATATACACTAATCAGATACAAAGAGTTAAAAATATCTGGACAAGAATATAATGCTTTAGAAGAACCTGGAATCAGTTTATGATCTTCTCAAGGTATTATCTAATCGACTCAGCTCAAACCTATCTGAACAATTTTTAGCATCTATAAAAATTAATGTAAAATATGAATATTTATAAAAGTCATCTAATGATCAAAAGAATACAAATAAACTTAATTCATGAGACAGAATAAATTATCCGCATATATTTATTTAATAAAGGGAAGAGATAGAGAAATTTATTCTCCTTTAGAATCATATGATATGTTAATATGGAATAATACATTTCATTGAAAATAAAAGTAATCAATTAATATAAATACATTCCAATAACAAAAACATAAAATATTTGAATAATTCCTAATAAATGGAAACAAAGAAAATCAAGATTATAAAGTAATTACACAACATAATTTTGGGAAAAAATAAAATTTAGATTCCAAAATATATAAAACCCACAAATAATCATGAATGTAAATCAGTTACAGTGAAATACACCTCCTAGGAACATCCATTAATAAAAAATAATTTTTTTCCTAATATATAAACATAAAAATATCAAAAAGTAGATTCAGTTTATTTTTCTTAAAACAATAATCAATACGATGACATCAAGACACTTATATTTCACACATTTAGTTATTAAATATTTATTTCGGTATCCTTTTAAAGAACACATTTATATGATAGATGTTAATATCAAATAATTTATATCGGATGATTAAATTCAATTTTTATATCTTATGTTGAATTTCTGTATCCCATGTATTTATTTTTTTCACTAGGACTACCTAGATTCATTTTTATGCCTATAAATAATCTAGATACCCCTTCATTAAAATCCATTATATGAGTTAATCTAGATATTTCATTTTTATGAAGTCCCTTTATTATACTTTTCTCCCCCCTTTAAGAAATATCTTCTTTTTACCACATTTCTTCGCACTCAAAAATCCTATTTTTTCCTTTTATACTATAATATTTGTATCATGTTCTGATTTTTAAAATTTCTTCTTGAGATAATTATTGAGTGTGTAAAATTGGTATTTATCCACGCCGACATTGGAAAATTGAATTTATGAAAGATTTAGAATGGATGGTTTCCTTATAATTATTTTAAAATATCATCCTTATTAGTTCATTCCATATATTTATCTCCTCAAACTATTGAGATATTTTCTCCCATAAATACAGCCACTTGGGTGGCCCTTGAAGATTATGGTGATAATTGAAAGGTTACATATATGTAGAAGATAGTTCATATTCAAAAAATATTCCATTAGTTTATTATATCCTTCTTCATAGTAATCTAAAATGTCCTCAAAGATTGGATGAGAAAGATTAGATGATAAAATGGAAGAGGATATTTAAAAATGAAAGGAAAAGAGAATAAGGACCTTAGAAAATTAATGTGAAAGAGTGGTAAATAATGGTCTTATGGATTATTTATTATTTAACTTCTATTTCCATTTATTTTATTTTATTTATACATTTGGTTAAAAATTAAATAAAAATATCTTTATTCTTATACATGTTTATTATATTTGACATTTCGTGTATCTTTGGTTAATCTTCCTGGGTCCATAAATATATGGGTCAAAAAATTAATCCTATAGGAATAATAATAAATCATAACTTATAATATATTAAAAGATACATTAGAACATGATCAATACATTTTTTGATATAAATAATAAAATTCAAACAAACAAATATAATAATATACCTAAATCTAAAATCCACATTTATTAAATTTCATCCTCAAGGAATGTTCAAATTTTCATTAATAATCAAAATAATAAAATGATCTCATTTTGAACATAATTATAAGGTTCTAATTCTAAAAAGATTGGTAAAATATTTTCAATTGTATATTTTATGATGTTTTGTATTTTTAATTCTCTCAATATATTTTTACAGCTTCATAGTATCCAAGAAGTGAGTATATGTATTATACAATGTTGAATATTTTTTACATTATGTTAAATTAGTATGTCCAAATGAAAAATAGCATCTTATATAAACCGTCTAGGTGATTAGGTTATTTTAAAAATATGGAGTTTTGACATAAATAATTTGAACAACACCATATATTTTATTTTTTGGATAATAAATCCTTATTATTTTCTAAAATATGAGAGTAGTTTTTTAATTTTCTCTGCATTTTATTTTTTAAATTCATAGAGGGGGGAAGAGATATTTTAAATACACATCCTTTAAAAAGGGATAATTGTGTTCTAATTAGGGTGTCTTCCAAAGGGTATAGTATACCAATATGATATCTTTTTTATCATCACAAAGAGTGAGATAAAAGCTAAAATGAAAACATGGTTACAATAATCGTATAAAATATGTTTTATATTCATGTTATCAATTAGTACTTAATTTATCTCATTAAACTCAATTAAACTTTTTTATATTTTATGGTTTAAGGTATTGATTATTGTGGTAAAGAAATGTTGGTATTTTAGGGCCATCTATTACATACTATATTTCTCTATTATTCTAATTAATGGGTTTTAAGGATAAAAGGATGTTATTCTTTTATCACAGTTCACTATATGTGATTAATTGTAACATTTTTTATGAACATCAAAATGGAAGATATAGTTCATTAATCCTCGGAATAACAAATTATATTTCATTATACAGACATGTTTTAATGATCACAAAAAAATCGTGTTTTTTTTACAAATAATGCTAATGTTTTATAGAATGAAACTAAAGGGAAAGATGTAAATCAAAGAACGTAATAGAAAAACCACATCTGAAAAAATTAAAATAGTTAAAGGACTAAATATCATAACACCCAAGGGAATAGATATTTAAGACTATATATTTGATTAAATTGATTGTAAGATAAAAAATTTATAGACAGGAATATTAGGGTAATAAAGGAATACTGTTATACAATTAACAGAATAATATATCATGGAATTAACTATTTTGTGATTTTTTAAGAATCAACACCAATAAATATACATAATATAGTAGTAACCTAATATAAGAATGATGATTATTCTCAGAAATTCATATGGCATTGACCTTAACATATGATAGCATATCAAAATGGATGATTTACTAAATTGATGAAGATTATGAAAAACCAAGGACTTATATAGAATCACCTAAATAATCCAAACTAAAATTACTGATTGTGAATCAATAAATAAGATAAAATTCTATATGGATGAATAAATTTCATGTTATGAGATATTCGACATAAAATTTATCATTTAAACATCTATTACTAAAACATAAGAGTAAGGATGAAACTGAACAAAAGATTATTATAGCATATAAGAAAATAAAGTCCTACTAAGATAGATATCTAGAATATTACTCATATAAGAACATACAAATAATAATATTATACATAAAAATTATTCATTTGAAAATAAAGTATAGTGGCTAATTTTTTAGAACTCAACGTTATCTTCAAATAGTCATATTCCATATACTATGAAGTTAATAAAGAAGTCACATAATATCTAAATAAATTCATGAGTAATTAAAATAAATATAATTACACATTAAAAATATTATTAGAATATATAAAGTTCTAAATATGAATCCATGAATGCTATAATTTTTAAAAGAACAATATTAAAATATGAATCCTTTTAAAGGTATGATGTCTATGTTTTGTAACAATAATATTTTGAATTTGTAAAATGTATAAAAAGTGATTATTTACAATAAAAATTTTATAGATAAAAGATGGATCAATTGAGAGAAAATGGGGGATATATTGAAATTTCATGAATTATGAAACCTCCCTTTTCTCATCCTTATAATCCTTTTTGAAGTGATATAATTGTATTTTGGAATTTATTATATTTCTATTTAATCCTTCATTTCTTATCTTATCATTTTCTATTAATTTAAAAATATCACAATGATCTTATTCATTATATTAAATAAAACATCACATATTATAATATTTTGATCATAGAATTTTTGATGATATAGAAATTCCCTTTATAGATCCTTTAATGTAAGAAATAATGTGAATAAATATGTCATTGGGAAAGGGACTTTTTTGTTTCATCTAAATGTGGGAAATAAAACAGGATCTCGTATGGGAATCATATGAATGAAAAAAAATTCAACTTCCTAGCTCTTGTAAATTGATATCTCCCTAATGATATTTATCGCCTGTTTCTCATTCCTCTACTTCTGTGATGCTTTTTTCATTGATGATCCACCTCTGATCACTTCTAGAAATCCTTTATGATTTATAGGGACTCACGTAAGCCTTATATCATTTCACAAAGTGGGTCCATTCATGTATTTTCTATTTAATTTTTAATGGTAATTATAACTGAGAAGCTATCATTTTTAAAAAAAACATCTATGAAGTATAAAAAACTTCCCAAAGTTGGGCATGTATTTTATTATTTATATGCCTATCTTGAAAAACAACCTATGTCATAGAGATTTTTATCACATAGTGGGATCAGTTTAGATTTTCCATTAATATATTAAAACATTGGAGCATTAAATTCACATATGTTTTGGATTTTTCTAGTAAATTCATTTTGTTTTCAGTTTTTTGGTATTGTTCTCAATAAAATTTTTATGATTTTTATTCATTAGTTTCAGGTATGCTTGGAAGCCCAAATTACACCAATGAAATTTGTATTTTTATTGAATATTGATGAATTATATATTTTCATAAATATTTGGACATGTCATAAATGTGTTATATGATCAATATAATGTGTCTGGTTACAGTTTTTCCTATAGAAGTTTTCCTCTTATGCACTTCAAATTTTTTATTTCTATTAATGCTTGTGATAGACAATATTGGAAATTGAACATATTTGAGTATTCCAAGTTAGAGTACCAATGGTGGAGTGTTTTATTTAGATATTTTATGAATATCTTATATTTGATCAAATAATAGTTCTATTTTTAATAAATTAAAATATTAACTTATAGTGGTATTTATTATCATGAACCACTTTAAAAAATTTTGTTTGATATTCATGGAATTTATATTTTATTTTCATCTAATTTTATCTTCTATCCTTATTTTCATTAAATTTAGTAACATTACAATGAGAATCACTAGGTCTAGTGAGTGATCATAAAATACTCATTCTCCATCCTCCATTTGTTTCCTTTATTATCCATATTCATTATTTATTTACCTAATATTGGATATTTTGTATGAAATGAATAATTAAAAATCTAAAGGCCTGGATTCAATTATATTGATTGTATTTTTTAAACACTCATATTATTTCTAACTTCTTCAATATATTTAACCATTTTTTATGTTTTCAATATTTAATTTTCAATTGTATACTTTATCATTTACTATGATTTTATTATTTGATCATGAAGGTAGAAAATAATTTCTTTTTATTTTGTTATTAAATTCTATACCTATTAAATTTGCCTACAAGAGTTCATCCCCTTAAATATGTGGTAAAATAGATCCAACCTACCATAGTATTCTCAATCTCTCTGTCCTGTCATACCCACGAATCAGCTACACAAAATCCAAACCCTACTACCCCTTAAGACGTATCATATCCTACCTTATCTCTCAACACTGATGAGAAAGTTTTCCATTTCAAACCCTTTACCTCCTACCTAGACATCCACCACTATATATGGTACTCTTCCAAGAATTAATTTATGTGTCTAATTTAAATATTTTTTTGATACATTGTTTCTAATTTTTAACATGTCGTATTCTCATCTCAATTCAATTTATTATTGTCAATTTTTTCTATTATTATTATTTTATGATAGAATAAATATTTAGGGATTTAATTTATTGTCTTAAATGAAATGATTCATACAAATTAATTTATGTGTTATAATTTACATTTATTCATCTATATATTTTGATAATTCTCGATAATATATTAAAATTTATATGACTTCATAATTATTGTATAATTTTTATATACTATATTTTATTTAATTAAAACTAAAAATTAAGAGTTAGATTTTTTCAATGTTTTTATATAATTAAAATAGTCTTTAAAAAATAATGTGGAGATTTTTTTTATTTTATTTTTAAAATTTAATTGTTGTTATGATTTAGGATTTATGGAATTTTTAAATAGGATTTAAAAAAATGTTCCATTATATGTATTAAAAATTAATTCTAAATATATGTTAATTTTTTTATTTGATTAAATTAGAAATTTCATGTTTGATATAAATTCCAACATGTCCCCTTGCTCATAAACATTTTTTTCTCTTAGAAGGTGGAAACTATTTGGAGGCTATACATTGATTATCATATCCCGAATCAGATAAAGACAAAAAAAAAATTTACCCATCACCAAATAATGATATCATATTTAACGAGTTTAAGGAAAAATGATTTTTTTGATTATTTACCACAAGTACGAATATAACTAATTTTCATTATATAATGCGGACATTATTAGAATGATATTGAAATCTTTCAATTGAAATTACAAGTTCCTCATGATGACCTAGGGTGTGGTGAACTCCCCTGCTTTCTCTATGGGACTTATAAACTGGATATTTCATCCTTTTATGGATCTATTCTGGATTGTATTTTTTTAATTATATCCTCATTTATTCTACATCACCGAATAATTATATAGCACTTGAGGATGGACCTATAATTACTCTGGGAGAACTAGTTATATGGTAAGATAATGAACTGTTAGTTCTTGATTAGAGAGGTTCACTTTCTAGGGAATTAAGTCTCAGAATATGGTGTATCTATAAACCCAATATAGATAGAGGCAATGGTATATTAGGTCCCACCTCAGATAGTTTCATAGGTTTAATGTTTTCTTGGTTTTTATAGGTACTATCAGTGGTTTTTGGTATAATTTTCTAGTATTATGACCCCTTTTCCTCCATTAAAATGAAAATCTAATCAGTTTTCTTGGACTGATTAATGTTTGAATGTCTTTGAGGAGTTGATTATGAGGTTACAAAATTCCCTTGTTTTCAAAGCCCCATATGAAGATTTTGAGTATGTGGTTTTTTTATCCCCTTAAACATAGGATTGAGTGTGTGTGTGTGTGTGTGTGTTAATATAGTGGAAGATGGTCATTTTTACCTATCAAGGAAATTAAGACCCTATGTCAGAAAATAAAAAGACATTGAATTGGATTTGGAAACATTAGTATTCAGACATATGATTTGGAGGCACTATATTTTGGGAATGTGGTTTTTAGTTATCTTAGACTACTATAGTTTGAGTTACATATTTTACCAAAGATACCTTCATATATTACATAAGTATTGAATAAATTTTCTATAGGATAATGAATTTGAGTTAGTATTACTCAAGGTAGAAGAAATATGATGACAAATTAAATTAAAAATAAATCATATTCTCACATAGGATAGGAGGGGTTCGGGGAATTGTCCTTGTTATTTTTGATCCCACTGGAGGAGAGAGGGACTACTTATCTCTTATCCAAGTTAATTATTTCACCACTATTACAGTGCGTGAGAGAGGATTAGTTGGGTGACATTGATTTTGAATCATTTCAAAATAAGATATCCTTATAATATACACAATTTATAATTCATTAAGGTGGGGATATTTTCATTCATTTCTATAGACAAACAATAGTTTTGATCTTGTTTCACGAAGGCATGTTGAGAGATTTTCATACATTACCCTTAGAAGTACACCCTGGATTGGAAAATATTTACCAAGACCTTTTGTGGTAGTTTTAGTGGGAGGTATGTGGCATAGTGTTTCTAAGTTTGTTTCTTGATTCCACACATACAAAAAAGTTAAATATTATAGTATAAATCGCCATCTTAAGATACCTATGTGTAAGTGGAAATGAATATCAATAGATTTTGTGAAGGGGATTCCCTAGACCGTGAGATTCCATGAAACTATATAGGTGATTTTTGATCAAATTTCCAATAAATGTACTTCATTTGAATTTGGGGGTAGAGTTCAATGGAGATTTTTTGGTTCTTACACATACAATGATCATCTAAATTAATGGGGTACCCTTGATAATTTTATCTGGCGTTGATGCTTAGATTTCTTGATAGTTGTGGAGTAGTTTGTTAAATGCCTCCAAAACCCAGTTATAGATGAGATAAAAATTCCACCCTCAATCATATTCCCATGTTTAATGAACCATTCAGGTTTTGGATAATTTTTTTAGAGCTCATGTGTTGGTATTTAGTTAGATATCGGAGGGTCACTTTCCTTTTGTGGTGTTCGCATTCAATAACAGTTATCACTCCCTAAATACCTAAATTAATTGGAATATATTTACATTATTCCTACTAAGATACTATTATTATTTTAATATATTGTATATTCATCACTTATAGAACATAAGATGGTGTATGTGATGACAGAGAAAGCTAAAGTGGTCAGGGAGTGAATAAAGAATGCTGAGATTCGATGAAAATAATACATGGTTTAAAATATCTGGCTCTTGGATTTCTAATAGGGAGACCATTTGTTACGGATAGTATCTCTATGATCTTGTTTTTTTGATGTTTGTTTGGGGGTGGAAATCTATCACAGAGGTTTATCAATTCTTTCTCGATGTTGCGCAGGGTTGGAATGGTTGTTTACTTTTTGGATTTACCCCCATTGTTAGACCAAGAGGATGAGGCCTTCTATGTTTCATAGTTTAGGAGATATGTGATTGAATTTTCACGATTTATTTTCAATGTAAATCTACATGTATGGGATATATATGCTTTTTTATAGTACCCAGTGACCATCCAAAATTGAAAAGAGAGGAACATTTTTATGTAAACCATTCCATTGGTGAAATTTATTTAGATATATGTAATCCTCGAGAAGATCTCATTGAATAATTAGAGATAGAATTGGGATTAGCACACTCCAAATTTCTTGTAGATAATTATTTTAGGGTGAAAATCTATGATTGTTGGTGTAGTTCCTCTTGTCTATATGAAAATGAAAATTCTCTTTGTGATTTGAAACATTAATTATGGTAGACAGGTCAGTTTTAGAATAGGGACCTAAAACACCATACCAAAAGTTTCTAGATATCAAATTCATGTTTTGGAATGACGATAGATATTTTGGAGGTGTACTATGTTCTCAAGAGGGTCGTTGGAGTTCCCAAGGTGGTTTCTGGAACTTATGTTGCAACTAACTATTGGCTAGCTAGAGGTGTTTGGAAGAGGAAGAAGCAACATCCTAGATCCATCAGCCAGACAGTGGCCTCCATCTGATCTCTAATGTCCTTTTTAGTGGGGGAAATTACATCCTCCTAATTATAAGATTGGTATCCCCCATTATTTTTAATTCTTTCTCTCGCATGGGTGGTAGGGAAACCCCCTTTCCCTTTCTTCTTCCACTTGGTTTACAGTATCATTATTGATGTGTTTTCTTAGTGAATGCATGGTATGATCTTCTTTATCTCCTCCTAATATTACTCCTTCGTCACCAAAATAATTTTGCATTGTTTAATTTTCGATAAAATGTATTTATTTCACCATATAATGGTGAAATTTCTCAATTTCATTAGGTATTTCATACAACCTATGAAGAATATGTCTAGTGATGTTGTCCATTAGTCACAGTTCATAGTTTTACAAAATTTACACCTCACCCAAAATTTATTTTTGGTTTTTCCTTAATTAAATTAAATTATTAATTCTTCTTGTTATTGTGTTTAGGGGTTTGTCTTGAGTTGATACATGGGGTTTTCTATTGGCCCCCCATGCCGGTTTGACCATGGATCTGATGTGATGCAGCGACGTGGTGAGATTTATATTGAAAATGTAATATTATATGTTCTTTGAATTGGTTAATTAATTACAATTTGATTAAAATTATTTATTTTTTTTTAATGACATGAGATAAGTACACAATTGGTGATGCGAGTTGGTTGAACTTCGATAAGGCAGGTTGAATCTTATGGGCCTTTACAGCTGTTACTATCCTTTAGAAATAATTTGTGAACTTTCAATTTTTTGGTATATTTTCTCAACCAAAATTAATTTAGTATTTATGTTTTTTATATGTGGTATGTGAGGTGAGGGATCTCCACCTTAGGCAGTGACCATATTGTTTTTGGGAATAGTTACCTAGGATAAAATGTTGAATTATGATTTTATTAATATTTTTTAAATGAAATTCTTTAGACCCCATAGAGAGAAAAGATCCATGAAAAACACTTCTAACTTGTTAGATTCCTTGATTTCCATTTGTTGAGGTCGTTAACACTGGTTGAGTTTACTATACAACCAACAACCCGAGGCATACTCCTTGATTTAAATAATAATTTTTATGGAAGGGGTGAGAAACTGAACTCGTGAGACCTTGATGACTGTGATGGGCCATAGTCCATCCCTTGTTTGTTTCTTATGTGAAATCCCCTTTTTAGTAATTGATTATGTGCTACCTTATTTATGATACCGTGGGAAATGATGTCTTTAAAGTATCATGTGTTGACCAGAGACCTTTGATGAGACTAAGGACCCTCATAGGGGTGCCTCTAATGTATCATGACGTATGAAACTTGGGTGGGTTCCCCATTGATAGAATGGATCCGAGTTGGAATGTTGGGGTTTGGGTAGTGATGGATTTTTTTGTCAGCTAGAATCCATACCGATGTATAATATTAGGTGGTATGTGATCACAATGATGGTCATGCAAATTAGAAAAACCCTTCTTGTTCATTTGTTTATTTATATTTATACTTAAGGATAAGTGATTTTCCTGGATGCCTAGGAATCGAATGTTGGTCGTGACATTGATGTGATTTCCCCGGATACCTTAGAATCACTTTTTAACATGGATGAGACCATTTGATGCCTGATTTTATGGGATCTGATCTAAAGGATTAATTTGGTTTTGATTCGAATATCATCTAGCATTCAATGTTATTTTTGATGCAGGACAAGATTCTTAGAGGTGGTACTTAGGATCCAATAATAGAAAACATGTGACCATGCATACATGAATTTTTAGGATGGAAATGATTTATTTGAGATTGTGACACAATTGAGAATTCTTCAGTTCCAAAATTCAAATTGATTTACTAGTAGACCATTAATAATTCCCACGATTCCTAGAATTTTAATGATGGAATAAGGTGTCGGGTGGGTATATATCCCTGAGAAAGGATGTACTAAAACTCAAGGGTTATAATTGCATCCTCTAGATAAATGCATATGATTCCCTAGGATTTGGTGGACACACCATTAATGGATTGTATGTGGAGATACGAGTTATTGGATGTCAAGAATATTGATTTTGGAATCGAATAAAGCTATTCCCTTGGATTTATTATGTAATGTCCCGACCCTAGTTCCACACACTGTTAACTTGAGTCGGCAAGTCATGTGACCATCAGTGTTCCTCCCCATATGCTAGAGGTTGAAGACTATAATAGAGGGAATAATAAGTCAATCACAGGGAGAATATACCCTATTTTATCATTTTAATACACCATAATATATAATAAATAATACTGTAATCATATATAAGTATAATCAATTCCATATCTCAAGACAATCAAAGCATGAAATGCAATATCTGAACTAAAGTAGAAACATACCTTGTCAATGTACGTGTCAAGTGTCTAAAATGAAATAGGAAGATAAATATATTGACCACTCCCATGATTCTCATTAATCGCATCTACTTCTCTCATTCAAGATCCATCCCCAATTATTCATCTAACATAGTTTCTTTTCCCTTAACCTCTCATGAAACATTACAGTCTATTCAGGTATAGATCAGGTATCCCGAATAAGGAGTGATTACAACTCTGTAGGCCACCACCAATGGTGTCTAAAAAAATTCATTCAATAACAAGTGTATTTAGTTGTATAAATAAATAATTATAAATCATATATAAACAATTATCACATTATAAATTAATCTTTATTAAGCCACATAGACCACTAGGTTCCCGATATAAAAACCCAACCATAAAACATTACATATTCTTAGGTTTCAAACAAATATATAAATTTTTACACATTTATTATCCTTTCAAGTTTATATTTTTATAGAATTAGGAAATAAAACATGCATAACATCCCATAATCATACATGTGGATACTCCAAAAATAGTTTCCATTTTTCTAAAATATTAAATTTTTTAAATAAGACATAATTTCTTTGAAAATATTAATAGTAAATAAAGTTTTTTCTTTAGTTCTCTTATTCATCATTATAACCTATTAGAAACATTTAAAAAAATTGGAGAATCAAAAAATTAATTTTAAAGGATATAAAGAGATTAATTGTTGGTCAAGTGATAACATAAAAACAAATAAAACCCATTTCATAAAAAACTCATTAGCATGCATAGAAACATCATATAGTTTAATTGGGAAATATTTACCACAAATCTATTAAAATTAACCTTGCACCTGGAATATCCACTCAGTCAACATCTATCTCCAGAGTTCCCAATGCGTTGGAGAGCTATAATGGGGATCCCCCATTATATCTGAGCTATAATGGGCTAAAACCAAACATGTCCTAAGCTAAAATGGGCTCATCCCGAACCGTATTTATCTTTAATGGGATAAAACCAACATAAATATTTCCAAGGAAAATATCACAGTAACAAAGCATCATGAAATTGTGAGAAATAACACATTCCATATATAAAAAATAGTTTTTTTTGAATTTTTTTAAATCGTCTTTTAAAAGGATTTTAATAGGAATGTCCCTTAAAAATATAATTGGAGTGAGAATTAATATAATGGAATGGATATCCATATACACTATAAATACACATTATATAAAATAATATAATAAATTATTCATCACACAAATAATCAAAATACCACATAATGAATAAAGTATAAGGTCATCCCAAAGAATGGAAATTGGGTTAATAATTCCCTTACCCCGAGTGCGTTCTTTTCATGATTTTCATGGTCGATTCATAAAGGATTTCCCTATCAAATAGAAGAAAAACTATAGAAGTGTAAGGAGATGTTATTAACATGATTATATAATATTAAATTATTCCATAAATTATTTTTTATATATTTTCTAAGGGTGAATCATTAGAAAAATCGTTACTGATAATCGTTAGTTTATTTGGGTGGATTTTGATCATTATGAACCACTTTTGTTTTATAAATTGTTAGTACAAATAAAAACTGGTTACTGAACATAATATATAATAAAATATTTAAAAAAAATTTATCTAACCATATTGATGGTTTTATGACCACATTTAATGTTATAAAAGTAAATTTAAGAGACATCATCCACGATGTGGGTAAATCGACATATCACAGATGATTTTTTTAGAATAAGTGGGATATAAGAAGAAGCATGATGATGAATTATTAAATAAACATGATAAAAATCTAAATTATATATAATATACGATATATTTGATTCCCCTTATTTAAGGGGAGGATAATAGAGTATAATAAAAGAAAATAATTGAAAACAAAACACAAGAAATTGAAAGAGGATTTTTACCACTCAATCTCTTCTCCTTAATATCTTCTTTATGGCCTTTGGTATTACACTTTTGGTTGGACCAGAAGATCTTGTACATGTGGAAAATCCATGGGAATAATATTTCGTATAATTTAGACAATTAAAAATGCATGAGAGGTGTGAGAGGGAGAGGGGGTGAGGGTGGTATTTAAAGTGTAGGAGAGAAGGGGTTTCCCCTTATTTTGTTCATTGTTTTATTATTTCGCAACAATAAAAGAAATATTTATGATTAAATTAAAAAATAATATAATATGTGCATCTGAGATCAACATAATTTCCATTCACATTAGACATGACTCAAGCATGAAGTAGAAATTCATTTATTTAGAATATTTTGTTAATTACTATTTTTCACTATTCCCTAAAAATTAATGCATTGCATAAAAATTCAAAAAAAAATTAACCGTTACTATTTATTGATGTGTAAAATTACAAAATGAAATAATTTTATTGAAAATAATATTCTAAATATGATTAATTTTATTTTTAAATAAAATCATAATTTATTCGAAAAATAAATTTTGTAAAAAATAAATCATTTTATAACACCTTGAAAAATTAATAAAGGTCTCATAAAATTATCTTATAACCACAATAAAATAAAATAATATTATATGATTTCATTTTATGAAAATAAATGTTTATTTAAAAATTTAATAAAAATCATAAATTTTAATTAAATACTTATCACATACAAGAATACCCGAACTTAAATAATGATCATATTATCACTTATAATATGGCCTTCTTATTATAAATTCAAGGCTGAGGTTACTATATATTTGGCTTATTTACTATTCGTATGGGTCATATTACTATTGATAAGGGGATGTTACTATTCATAAGGGTATGTTACTATTCTCAAAAATTTATTTTGTTCCTATGAGACTCAAAATAACATACTGATCAAAACTATATTATGTATGTTTTTTAAAATTCCAAACACAAAATCGGAAATATTTTGTTTAACAGCTAGTTTATAACTATCTCCTACAAAATGATTCATTATGTAGAGACTCTATGACCCATGTAATAAATTATATTTATTTGTAAAAACTTGGGGTGTCACATTCTCCCCACCTTCGGGAAATTGTATCATCAAAATTTTTATTTACGTATTAAAAAAGTGACAGTGCCTCTCCCTCATAGCATTTTTAGAATTTCATGTTACATCTTCAACCTTTTTATTTCTCAACAAAAACATTTCCAAGAGGATTTCTTTATTCCACAATACATTCCCTCTATAATCAAGAATATGAACATGTCTCTCTTAAAAAAAAGTTTCTATTTAGTGGAATTACTTCTCGGCTAAAAACATGAAATGAATTTGGAATATGCTTTCTCAACATAAAATCATCCAAACATTATGTACCTGGGATAATTTCAAAGGAAAAACTACTTAGTTGGTGACTGGTCAAACATTATTTAAGATTTCATAAGGTCCAATGAACTGTGGACATAGCATTCCTTTTTTACGAAAACACATAACACTTTTCCAATGAGATATTTTAAGGAAAACATGATCACTTACCTAAAATGAAATGTCTTTCCTCATATTATTTGAATAACTTTTGTGCCTGCTCTGAGCTATCCTCATGTGTTGTTGAATCATCAAAAAAATTTCTTCCACTTCCTCTATTAATTATGTTCCCATAAACATCTTTTCCCCAACATCATCCCAATATGATGGAGTTTAACAATGCTTTACATATAATGCCAAAAAAGGTGTCATCTGTATACATGAATGAAAAATATTATTATAAGAAAACTCAACTAAAGATAGATGATGATCCCAACTTTCTTGGTACTCCTTTGCACATGATCGAAGCATGTCCACAAATGTATTAATTGTTCTTTTGGTTTGTGCATCATATTGAGGATGAAAAGTAGTGCTTTATTTTAATTTTGCTCCCAATTAATTATGAATTCCATTCAAAATTTTATAAGTGAACATGGGATCATAGTCAGATACAATGGAAAGTGGAACTCCATGTAACACAAAAATATTATTGAGGTATAGTTCGGAACGATGATCCAAACATATAGTATCTCGAATAGAATGGAAATGTGCAGATTCATCTAGTTGATCAACAATAATCCATATTGTATTGTTACCTAAATATGTCTTTGGTAGTCCCACAATGAAGTCCATGGTTATATTTTCTCATTTTCACGCTAGAAATGGTAAAAGTTAAAGTATAACCTTTAGTAACTACCACTATTCATTGACATGTTGACATGTCAAACCTTTCCCAGTAAAATGTGAAATATCCCTTTTCATTCCAACCCACTAGTTATACTCTTTAAGATATTTATACATCTATGTGCTTCCATGGTGAATTGAAAACGGAGAACTGTGATCTTCACCTAACAATTCATTATTCAATTTACAATCACAAGGAACACATAATCACTTCCCAAAAATCAAAAACAAATCCTTATCAAGTATAAATTTGGGAAACATACCCATTTTAACTGATTCTACCTTTTCTATAAATTTTCATCTTCTGTCTACACTTGCTTAATTCTGTCTGACAGAGATGACTAAACTAAATCCTAAAGAAAAAAATGTACTATTCTAAAAATATCCAAGACAATGTTTATCAAATCATTCACAAAAGGGTCACATTCTAAATGTATCATGGTTTATGTTGCATTTCTTTTCTAACTCAATCCATCAGCCACTCTATTTTCTTTTCAAGATGGTAATGAATTGTAAAATCATAATCCTTGATTTGTTCCATACATATTCACAATCTCATGTTTAATTCCTTTAGAGTAAATATATACTTCAAAATTTTATAGTTAGTATATATTTCACATTTTACTCCATAAAGATGATGCCTCCATATTTTTAATGAAAAAAACAACATTAACTAATTCCAAATCATGTGAAGGGTAATTTACCTCATTAGGTTTGAACTGACTTGAGGCATAATAAATTATCTAATCGATATGCATCATAAAACAACCAAGACCCTTCAATAAAGCATCACAGTAGATGAAAAATTCCCCACTTATGGAAGGTGTGGTCAAAAATGGAGTTTTTACCAATCATTTTTTCAATTCCTAAAAAACAGTCGTAAAATTATTATTTTCATATGAATTTAACTCTTTTTCGAGTTAACTTAGTCAACTGGCTAGATTACTATAAATGGTTTTCAACAAACCTCCTATAATATCCAATAAAACTATAAAAAATATGAATCTCATTTATATTTGTGGGAATTTTCCATTGTTCAAAAACTTTTGTTTTGGATGGATCAACTATTATTCCATCATTAGAAACAATGTGACCAAGGAATGAAATTTGTTGAAACCACAATTCACACTTTCTGATATTTCTATACAATTTATTTTCTTTTATGATTTTCAAAAAAACCCTTAGATGTTTGGATACTCCTCATTTCTTTTATAATATAACAAAATTTATTCAACAAACACCACAACAATATTATCTAAGAACTAATGAAATATTTTATTCATAATATACATGAATACAACAGGTTCATTAGTTAAACCAAATGGCATAACAAAAAATTCATCAATACAATATCTCATACAAAATGAATCTTCGGGAAGTCTGCATCCTTTATGTTTAACTGTTGGTACCTTGACCTTAGTTAGACCTTCAATATATATTATTATCCCTGTAAATGATCAAACAAATCATCTATATGAGGAAAAGGATACTTGTTTTTTAACAGTGATTTTATTCAAGGATATGTAATCAAGGAAAAGTCTCATTAAACCATATTTCATTTTAACAAAGAAGATAAGAGCTTGCCATGGTGAAGTGTTGGGTCGGATGTAGCCTTTGCCTAATAATTCCATCAAATAATTTTTTAATTCTAAAATCTTCACTTGAACCAAGGGGGTTTATTATTTGTCGTAGTATCAGGAACTATGTCAATAGTAAACTGAACATCTCAATTATGAGTAACATATAAAAATCATTAGAAAAAACATATTGGTATTCATTTTCCATTGTCGTGCCATTAATCTGGATAGTAACATTTTCTTCAAATATATGATTAATATAACATTCATTTATATAATTAATCAGTTTCTTAGATTCCATAAATGTTATCAATGGTATTGGTTCATTCATACATAGAAACTGAAACTATTTCTAAAAAAACAACTTCATTCTCCCTAAAATATATCATATCTTGATAAAAAAAGTATCCATTCTATACCAATAATAACATCAAACTCCATGAGAGGAAATAGAACTAAGCCTATAGGTAAACCCTTTCCATAGAAAAATATTGGTCAATTCAAATATTTTATTTTTTCCACAATATTTCTTCTATGTGTTTTTTCTATGATTTTTTCTTTTATTTCCTGAGGTTTAATTCTCAATTTCACATAAAATTTCTCAGAAATCAATGAATGTGTAGAACTCAAATCAAACAACACATTTGAAAAATTTATAAAAATAATAATTTTACCTAATACCACCTCATTTGATGGCTCAAAATCTTCTGAAGTTCTTGAAAAGAAATTTTCCACACCCTTTTTGATTCCAATCATACTAATTTTTTGTTTGGGTTACAAGCTTCCAACACACAATAGATAAGTAAAACAATTCCTTATAGTTGAAACATATCACCATTATATTCTCATTAATTTTTGGATCATTTTCCATGTATTATTATGCATTGTTCCCATAAATTACACATCAGTAGCAATTCCCATAATTTACTATACAATCACCAAGATTATATTTTCCACACTTTTCACAAGAAGGGAAATTGATTTTCATAAATCTAGATTTCATTGATGAATTCTTCCAACATTTCGTCCAACCTAAATGCTTCTTATTCTTGTTTTCATGAGGAATATACGTGTTAGAAAACTCTATCTCAACTTTTTCTTCAGATCAAACAAGTTTCTCATAGTATTTAATCTCTCATAAAGCCAAATCTCTTCGTAAAAATGGTTTCATGATGAAGTAAAATATATTAGTTTTACAATCGAAATCCCAAGTAAAATAGGGCACATACCAAATCAATATTTTAAAATTGGTTTTATATACATCCATTGAAACATAATATTTCTACTTCAATTCTAATAATGGTTTCTCCATTCTTAGTAAAATAGTCCTTGGAAAATATTTTTCCAAAAAAAATACTCTTAAAATCACGCCTTTGAGACTATCAAGATAATAACTTTCTCTCATAATCTAAAACAGAGACCACAATTTATTGGATTCACATTCAAACTGATTCATTTATAGTATTACTTTTTGACATTCTGAACATACCATAACATCAAATATCTTTTCTAGAATATTGATCCATCCTTTGGATATCACAGGATCTGTAGTTACAATTAATTCTAGAGGATGTTTCCATATAAAATGATAAAAAAATACTTTTTTTATTGTGGTTAGTCTAGTTCCTCTCTAAAATGGATATTACCACCATTTTTATCATGATTCAACTAACCCATTGTTGTCACAAACTACCCAGTTCTGATTACCACCATTCTAAGCTACAGATTTGGACAGATATCAGCCTCTTGGAGCCTTCCTACTTCAGCTTCCCTATTTATTCTATGAAAACCCATTTTGAAAAAAAAATATCATAGAAGAAGCAACAAGGTAATATTTAAATTCTATATCATTCAAATCAACAATAAAGTAAAAAAATTCATTTATGGTATTCTTTTAACATCATACAAATGCCTGAAGTTTTCTAAACCATCCTTTGATACCAACAATAAGGAACCAACATTAAAACATTACATATTCAGGGGTTTTAAACAAGTTCATACATTATTAAAAATTAATGATATTTTAATGTTTATAGCCTTATAGAATTGGTTAATAAAACATAAATAACATCCCATAATCATACATGTGGATACTCCAAACACATTATCCATTTTTCCAAAATATTAATCATTTAAAATAAAAAAAATTCTTTCAAAAATCATCATAACATTTAAATTTTATTATATATTTCTCTTAAAAATCCTTATAACCTATTTAAAATAATTAAAAACATGGGATAAACACAAAAACTCAGTAAGGTATATAAAGAGATAAATCATTAGTCAAGTGATATCTGAAAAACTAATAAAACCCATTTCATAAAAAACTCATTAGCATGTAAGAAACATAATCCAATTTCTTTAGGACGTATTTACTCTATAAATATTAAAATCACCCTTACACATGGATTAACCATTCTGTCAACCTCCATCTCTGGAGTAATCAACGCATTGGCGAGCTGTTATGGGGCTCACCTGTCATATCTTGAGCTATAATGGGCTCAACCCAACATATATTAATCAATAATGGGCTCAGCGCAACATATATTGAGCTATAATTGTCTAAAAACTACATAACTATGTCTAAGAAAAATATCACTGTAATAAAAAATCATGAAATCAGGATAAAACACTAATTTAATATATAAAAAAATATTTTTTAATTTCATTATAGATACTTTTCAAAGAATATTGAAAGGAAAGTCCATTACAAATATAATAGGAGTGAAAATTAATATAATGGAATTGATATGTGTATAAACTATAAATAAAGATAATAAATAATAATATAAACCAAATTTCAACACACAAATAATCATAATACCACATAATGTATATAGTAGAAAGTTATCCCGATTAATGGAAATTGGTTTAAGAATTCCCTTACCTTGGGTTCTTCTTACATAAAAAGTATTTAAACCTCATGTTTGATGGTTAAAAGAGTGATATTAATAGTTTAAAGAAAAAAAATCAATAAAATCTTATATCATCATTTTATAATATCCTTCCTCTCATTAATTTCTAAAATTTTGTTCTTTCCATTAGTTTGGGTGCATTCTTTACATGATTTTTGTGGTTAGATTGTAAAGGATTTCCGTTTCGAATGAAAGAAAAACACAAGAGGAGGAAATATATTTATTAAAATAATTACTGAATATTAAATTATTCCATAAATCATTTTTATTATAATTTATTAAGATGAATCATTCGATAAATCATTATTGATAATTGTTAGTTTATTTTAGTGAATTTTGATTATTATTTACCACTTTTGTTTTATCAATTATAACTGTGAATAAATAGTAGATACAAACCTAATAGATCATACAATATGTATAATACAATCTCATTTAACAATATTGGTGGTTTTATAACCATATTTTAAATAAGTAAATGAAATTTTAGTCACGTCATCTATGATTTCAGTAAATTGACACTTCATGGATTTTTTTTAGAATAAGTAGGATAGGAGAAGAAGTATGATGATAAATTGATCAATAAAAATGATAACAATACATTGTATATAAGATACTTGTGATTTCATTCCTCTTGGTTAAGGGGTGGAGAAGTGAGTATATGAAGAGAAAAGAAATGAAAAGAAAACACAAGAAATTAAAAGAGGATTTTTACCTCTTCATCTCTTCTCCTTGAGATCCTCTTTATGGCCATTGGTATTGGCCTTTTGGTGAGACCAGTTGGTCTTGGACATGGGGAAGATCCTTGGGGAGAATATTGGGTAGAATTTAATCAATGAAAAAATCATGAGAGGAGTGAGAGGGAGAGGGGATGATGGAGGTATTTATTGGGGAGGAGTGGAGGTGTTTTCCATTATTTTAATCATTATTTTATTATTTTTCAAAAAGACAAGAAGTAGTGATGATTCCATGACTAAATACAGTAATATGTGCATGTTATATCTAGAAAATTTCTATTTACATCAAATATGACTCAATCATGATGTAGGAATTCATTTATTATGCATATTTTGTTAATTGTCGTATATCACTACTTACCAAAAAAATAAGGTATTTCAGTAAAATACCCAAAATTCACCCTTACCATTTTTTGACATGTATAATTAAAAAATGAACTCCTTTTTTTGAATATAATTTTCTATATAAGATTAATTTAATTTTTATGTAAAATCATAATTTGTTCAAAAAATTTAAATTTTAGAACTATGAGTCATTTTATAAAACCATAAATAATTAATCAAGGTATCATAAAATTATCGTAAAACCATAAGATAAAAAATATATATATTTATGATTAAATATTATGAAAATAAATTTTCATTTTAATTATTTAATTATTCATAAATTTGGGTTAAATATTAATGACTTAAAAAATACCAGCACTTATATTATGATCATATTATCACTTATAAGATGCCTATCTTATTATAAATTCATTGGAGAGGTTATTGTAAATTTGGCCAAATTACTATTCATAATGGTCATATTACCATTCATAATAGTATGTTTACTTTCACAAGGGTATGTTACTATTCAACAAAAATGATGTTGGTCCTATCAGACATCAAATAACTTACTGATCGTTACCGTGTATGTCTGTTTTTCAAAATTCCAAACACAGAAGCAGAAACATTAGGTTTAACAGGTACTTTATAATTATCTTCTTAAAATAAAGTTTCAGTTTGCAGAGACTCAGTGTTTCATGAATTAAATTATGTTTATTTAAAAATCCTTGTGGTGTTAAAATCATGGACACCCGAACCCCAATACCTACTTCAACCTACATCATATATGGACCATGTTACATATTCAATTAATTTTTCATTATTATGACCACTTTTAACCATAATCAAATACATATGTTTTTTGTGAAAAAATCCATTTCTAGAACCCTATTTTTCCATTATGCATATATATCATGCACGAAGAATGTCATGTCTACCACCCCAATCCTTATCCATTGTTTAATACATGAATTAATTAATCATTATCCATTAATTAATTTTATAATTAATGTATTAAAAAAGAACTAATTTAATTAATTCAACAACTAATTGACCACATAAAGTCAATTAATTAGTTCTATATTTTATTAATTATTTCACATCTCAACATCCAATTACTAATTCACAAATTAATTAATACCATATTCACAATTTAAGATTCTTATAATTAACTAAAAAATTAATTTACATAATCCCAAAATTAAATAGATGATAATTAATTCATCAATTAATTATTTTAATTCAACAATTCCACCATTCAATCAAATCCCCAATTCCTCAACTAATTAATTGACCATAATATTTAATACAATTTTAGAATTTCTAATTGATAAATGAACCCAAGAAATTATAAAATTGTATGAATTAAATTAAAATAACATCTATGAGAATTTTATATTATACCACTTTCCTCGATGCATTGTGGAATGACCGCAAAAACGACAATCCCCAAAATTGGGCAGCACATCGACGTAGATCTAAATCCAAATCTCAAAACCCTAAATCCACATCAAAAAATCAATATCCACATAATTATAAATCTATACCAAAAATATGAGATACAGATTCAAAAAATCTAAACCTAGATCATGAAAAATATTATATTATTTCCCACCAAAATAATGAGATAATGAAGGCGGATGAACAAGAAAACAATGTCACAGGATTCACATACCGAGAGAGGAGACGATCTTCAATCTGATCTTCGAATCACAAATACTAGAGGTTGAATGGAATTAGAATCCCTCTAAAAATATTTAAAATTATTGAATTTCCCCTAGGGTTGAATGGTTATTCAAATAAGTGACTGTCAGGGGTTTGGAGGATTTTAAAAAAAAATTGGGCTTAATTAATTTCCATTCATGATTGGCTAGGATAGGGCACATGGTTTTCCCTAACCATGCACCAACTGGGAAACTATTAATTTAGGGTTTCACAATTACTCCTAATAGGGTTTAATGATTGAAAAACCATGTGTTAGCTGTGAAATTAACCCTTATCTAGGGTTTTATGGTATACAAGGCTTTGAAACATGGTTTTCCCAAACTGTGCACCAACCATGCGCATCCCATTTTTTCATTAACTTTTCTCAAACTTCAACCAAAACACACCCCAAGTTATAATCCAAACAAATATTACACTAATTACGATAAAAGAGTACATGAGAACAATCTTGAGTCAACTCTATATTAGACCGGGATATTACAATCACCTCACTTTATAATAGATCATCCTCATGCTGCATTCCCAGGAATCTCTAGGATTACAAGCCAAAAGGATTGGGCCATGGAGCCTATATATCATCTTTACCTTCCCATTTTTATTCCTACACATTCCCACGCTTCCACAATATACAAACTATTATCATGTTCTTTCCCACAACACATTATCATTATGATCCAACACACATATAAGATGCTCTTCAAAGGACGTATCTACCTCAATCTCAACACAATCCACATAGATAAAATGAGAGGGGTTTGGATGACACAATTTTAGTCATGATACATAGAACATATCATGTATAAAATTTTATTTCCATGTTTGATCTAATCAGTACACCACTTACCACATTCTCTCCACTACCTCAAATGGTCCAATGAAACTGGGAGCTAACTTTCCATGCTTTCATATCCTACAGTGACCCAACCTAGGAGAAACCTAAAGGAATACATGATTAGCCTCTATTAACTCTAGGTTTCATCTATATATATTAGTAAATGTATTCTACCTACATTGATCAATAACAATATGTTTCTGAATCACGTGAACTTGATCCAACATCTCCTACACGAGATTCATTCCCAACAACACTTATTTTCAAACTTCCATACAACAAAGTGATGATATACCAGGCCTATCATAAATAGCCTTATATGGAACCACCTATATTGTTTCCTAATAACTATTATTTTATGAAAACTACACTAAATCCGTGTTCTTTTCCCAAGACCCAGCAAAATAAAGAACACATGTCAGTAGAGTATCCTCAAGTATGTTAAAATTATGTTCTCACAAACTGTATGTATATGGGTGGAAATTGATACTCAATAATGCCTTTGTAACAATCACTTTCTTCAATCCTTTATCAAAGCATGAAGTGTAACATGAGTCTTTCTCTAAAACTATAGTCTAAGGAACACCTTTTAGATAGAATATCACTCAAATATAAAAGTCTCCCAGGTGATCTGCTTATAATTTTTTTTATTGGTAATAAACGTGATACTTTTGTTAGTTGATCCACAGAAACCTAGATAAATTCATTCTTATTTAGTGTCTTTTGGAGACCCCCCAAAAATTCCATTGTCACGTTATCCCATTTCTATTCTAGGATATGAAATGGTTGTAGTAAAACTCTAGTTTTTTCATACTTGTCCTTAACCTACTAATAGGTGTAGTATCATGTCACAAACCATGTTATCATCCTCTTTCATGTCTGACCACCAAAACTATCATCGTTGGTTATGGTAAATTTTGGTTACACTTGGATGTACCACCCACTTTAGGCATGATATTACTGCATTAAATCCTCATAATTACATATAGGCATAACAATATGATTCTTGACCTTGATGATCTCATCCCCATCTGTGCTCCAATCAAAATGTGAATCTCCACCTTCAAGGATTTCCTTCAAGGTGAAACATTCCATATAACAATATTTTTTGTCTCTAATATGGATTAAAATCATATACTCCACTAAAAATGATATGAGAGTTGCATGCTCCTCACCCTCCTGTACCACCACATGCATCTCTTCCATCATGGTAATCATATTCCACTCCACCCTGGAATCCTGAAACATCCATGATTGATTTTTTCCTTCTCAAATTTTCAACAAAACTATTTCAATTTTTGGGTGTATATTATAGCTAAAAATAGAAAGACTACATATACTTGACCTATCTCTATTGCCGAAGATTCTGATCTCGCCGCAAAAAGATATACTTCAAACTGTAATGGTTTGTAAACATAGTAAAAATCTTGACAAACCGATATTACTACCAACAATTTAAATCATAAACAACAGATTCCAACATGAGTTCATGCGTATGGTAGTTCCATTCATGAGGCCACAACTTCTTTGACTAATACACCACAACTCGATCTCCCTGCATCAACACTGCTCTAAGACCAATCACAAAAGCATCATAATATACCTTATATTATCCTCCAAGATTGTGTAGGATCAATATTGGTGCTGATGTTTGGAACTTCTTCAACCATTGGAAGGAATTATCACATTATTTATATCATTCAATCTTTTTTTCCTTTTTGTTCAAGCCTGAAATCAGTGCTTCCAAATGGGAAAATTCCTAGATAAATATCATGTAGTATCTAATAAACCCTTGTAAGAAAGGTATATTGAATATGTTCTTAAGATTCTATAAATAAATCACTTCTTCTAACTTATCTAGGTCCATTGAAGTTCCTTCCACAGAGATGATGTGTCCCAATAATTGTACAAGATCAATCCAAAACATACACTTAGATAGCATGAACTGTATCTGATTCAATAATAATGTACCCACTACATTGTCAAGATGTTGAGTAGGATCATCACGAGTCTTGGATTACACTAATATGTCATCAATGAATAATAATAAAACCGACCTAGGTATGGATGAAATATTCTGTTCATCAAGGCCATACACACTACTAGTGCATTTTTCAACCGAAATGACAATATGAGGAACTCATATAGGCCATAACTGCTTTTGAAAGTAGTCTTCAATATATCAAAAGTCATTAATATCAGTTGAGGATACCCTAATCACAATTCAATCTTAGAGACCACTCAAGATCCTATCAATTGGTCAAAAATATCATCAATTCATGGAAGAGGATACCGGTTCTTCATAGTTATCTGGTTCAACTTCTAGTAATCATCATAAAAGTGTTGAGTCACATCATCCTTTTTAGAAAAAAATTCTAGAGATCCCCTTCATGATGTACATGGATAGAAAATTACCTTATCCTATAACTCCCCCCAGCTATTTCCTGACATATTTATGCTATGTCAGTGTAATTATATATGGTGGAATAGATATCGGTTCATCCCTCAACATGATCTCAATAGTTAATTCCACATCTCTCTTAGGTAGAAACCCTGATAATTCTTTTGGAAAGATGTCCTAAAACATGTAAACTATGGGTTGAAAGACATCTTTATTCACTCATTCTTTATCCAGCAATAAACATGAAACCTGGGCTATGTGCTCTCCCAAATGTTGAGTAACTGGCCTTGCTTGGTATGCATGGATATCCCACTCTCCATGGTGAATATAGTTTTCACCCTTAAGATATGTAAAGGTAGCTATCCTTGAGTAAAAACCATTATAGGATCAGTATGCAACTAGATAGTATATACCCATAATTAATTCTAATCATAACATGTCATGAATATAGAGATCCCAAAGAAAATGATACTCCCCTATACCAAGTGATCATCCATTGCACAAACAGATTTATCTAGACCATAATCCCAATGGTGTATCTATAATCATTACCCCACTGAAAAACTATAATTAAATAATCAAACCATTTAAATGTTTAAATATATAAAGTAATGAGAGGAACCAATATCAAAGAAGGAACTGGGTAATGTAGAAGATACAATAATATTACCTCTCACTATCAATGGCCCAACCTCGCTATCCAAAAGTGTAGGTTGCACAACATGAAACTATACATACACTCTTCCTTGGGATTATATATAACTCCCATACATTTCAACACTCTACTGATGTGGTAAATCTTTAATAGAAGCTCCACATCCACTGCCTCTACCACCTCATTCAGTAGAACTTCATCTAATAGACTGATATAATTCAGAAGATCTCCTTCTGGCACCCTGGTTCTCTCTATCTCCTCCATCACTAAATATCCTCCATGGGTTCCTGTATAACCTTTTTAGATATCCCATATTTCCTCAAGATTGACACTATACTAGTGTCTAGGGAAAAGGATTACAAAAATTTTCCAACTTACTGCACTGGTGGAAAAGCGCATGGCTAAGATTCTGAGTAACTGATCCCCTGGATATGTGATCTACTTCCCACTACATTGGCTAAAGTTATCATAACAATTCATCCTCATATAGGGAGATGTACCTTTAGATATTCTAGAATAAACCACATATTTTCTACATGAATCTTCCTTCAGGTTCCCCTCAGTAATGAGAGCTTGATTCACCACTTTATAAAACTTCTTCAGCTTGAAGATATTCATCGGGTATATAATTTCACACATAATTCCATCCTAAAATCATTTTTTAAGTATCCAAATCTTAAAACCCTGCTGTAAGAGAGGGATATACATCATTAAAGCATCAATAACTATCCATCACATCCATAATCCCCTATGTCAACTTCATGAACTTAGATACTCTCTCCTGCTTCAGTGTCTCTAGTTAAAAGTGATCCAAGAACCTCTCTAAGAAGTCATTCCATACCATACCATAAACCTATCCAGTCAAAACATAGATTTCCCACCTGTACTTCACTAAACATTATATATTATAAGAATCCATCAAGTCCCTCCTCTCATCAAGAGTTTCCATGTGATCAAGTACATTCTTAAGAGACTCAATCCAAAACTCATCTTCTTCAGGTCCACTGTCTCCAGCAAAATTCAGAGGGTGCTGCATTTAAAACTCCCTCATTAACTAAAACATTTTTTTCAAACACCACTATGTCTCTACTTCCATGAATTGTATGAAGTGAGAAAATTTATCTTGGAAATCCTCCCCTTCATCTTCACCCAAAATGATTGGTGCCAAAGGTTCCACTACTAGTAAACCATCTCCACCCATATCCTCATGCCTTCGTCTCAACAGGAGTAATCATGGATCCTTATCACTACCATTTTAAACACACTTCTTAGGAATCTTAACACAAATTTAAAACATTTATGTTAGAGGAAAATCACAGCAATCCATAATGATTCTTTTCTCCTTATATTTTCATGTCGTCAAAAGTAAGGCACTATCACTACCCTTAACCATACTATACATGTGTATTTGTTAACTTGGTTAAACAAATATCATTACTCAATTTCAACAATTAGACACCCATTTATTCACATTTTTAATAATTTTACTATTTCTAATTCCATATTAGGCACCATTTTTAATTAACATTCATAATACAAGAAAACAGTTCAAGTTCAACAACATACCCAGAACCCATTTTCAAGTGCATGCCTAAAATGATGTAGCTCAAAAAATAATCACGAGAGCCTATAATGATGCATGAAAATTATACTCTCATTCCATATTAGGACACAATTCCAATATTATAAAATGTCAACATCGGTAAGCACAACACATAAAAAATGTGTCATCCATGGTGAAATAATATACAACTATTTACATGGAACAAAAATAACAACAATCACACCCTGGTTACTTGGGTTTTCCCCCATACATGTATTCACAAATACCATGCACAAGATCATTTCCAAGGAATAAATATTTATAGTCTCTTATATACCTTTCCCCAAACATCATGACAAAAACTCCTTTGATAAAATATTGTAACATCTCAGTTTGGGTTCCACAAACTAGTGCCCCGAGCAGGTCAGCCACATGACCCCAAGCGCACCTTCCCATACAATAGAGTTTTCCAAATAGCAGTGAGGGTCTGATAAGTCCACCAGGGGGGATATACCTTCTTTTATAAGATTAATACACATGTATAAATAATAAACAATATTGAAATCATATATAACCACAAACAATTCCATATCTCAAGACAATCAAAGTAGGCATTATAATATCAAAACTAAAGTTGAAAACAATCCATGCTAATGTATGTGTTATGGATCTAAAATAAAATTGGAAAATAAAGACACTTATGAGTCCTAAGATGGACTCATGTCATGTTTGGTTTCCTCATCCAATATCCATCCTTAAATCAATCATCTAATACATAGATTTTTTCCTAAACCTATTATGCAATAATAATTTCTATTCGGGTACCGATCAGGTATCCTTTGTTTGGTGTGATTACAATTAAGTAGGCCACCACCAACGGTGTCTAAAACAGATTAATTCTATAAGAAGTGTATGCAGTGATATAAATAAAAAATTACAATGATTAAGTAAAAATTTATCACATTATCAATTAATATTTATAAAACCACATAGACCGTCGGGTTCATTAGGCCACCCATACATCAATACCTTCTTTGGCCGACATTGGTTTTGAACCATGTTTCATATTTAATTAATATTTCATTATTATGACCACTTGGAACCATAATCCAACACCAAAATTTTGGGTGTAAAATTCCATGTCTAACACCCCATTTATCAAACATGCATATATATCATAGGCGTGGAACATAATGTCTAGAAACCCAATTCACAGACATTAATTAATCATTAATTTAATTAATCTTGATTATTTAATTAATTCTACAATTAATTAATCAAGAAATAATTTAATTAATTAAAAAATTAATTGACACATAAAGTCTATGAATTAATTCAATAATTAAATTTTCATTTGACATCTCAATATCCAATAATTAATTCAAAAATTAATTATTTTCAAATTCACAATTTAATATTCTAATTGTAAACTCAACAATTAATTATAATCAGTCGCACAATTTAATAATTTTCTATTTAATTCTATAGTTAATCAAATCCCCCATTTCATAATTAATTAATAAACCTCAATAATTAATTCAATTTAAGAATTTCTAATTTCTAAAAGAACCCTAACAATTCAAAAATTGAATGAATGAAATTAAAATCAAGACTATGGGAATTGATTATTATATAACCCACCTCGATTCTTCTATGAATGATCAACCAATAAAAATACACATAATTGAGTATCACAACGATGTAGATCGGGATCAGAATCTCATAACACTAAATGAAGATAAAAAAACAGAATCTCTTTAGTTATAAATCTAGATCCAAAAGTCGGGGTCTAGATTAACAAAATATAGATATAGATATAGAAAAATATAAAATTAACTTCCATTAATATAATGAGATAATGAAATATTATGAATGGAAAAAAAATAAGATATGATCCACTTACCGGGAGAGAAGAATATCTTTAATCCGGGCATCGAATCACAAAGAAACGAGGACTCATGGCCTTTGAATCCGTCCAAAAATCTCCAAAAACGTGAATGACCTCCGAGGGTTAAATTTGGGTAAAAATTGTTGAGTTTCAGTGGTTCATGGAATTTTAAAAATATTTTTCTGGCTTAATAAATTCTCATTCATGATTTTCTATGTAGCAGTGCACAATTTTCCAAAACCAAGCGTTAACCAGGTGCCTATTATATTAGGGGTGTACAGTTACTATTAAGAGGGTGTAAATATTTAAAAATCATGTGTCTACCAAAAAATTCCCCATTTTATGGGGTTTCATATTTTTTTGGGTTGGGGATCACGGTTTTCAAAAACCGTGTTCCAACCATGCACAACCATTTTTCCTTCTCTTTTCACAAAATTCCACCCAAAAAAACCCCATGTTATAACCCAAATAAAACGTAATAAAATAAGGGGAAACTAATACCTAAAAAGGTCTGATTAATCTCCAGAAAAGGCCAAGGATTTTTATATTAGGTCCCTAGTAATCATTCAGGCTTAGACATATAGGATTACCTAGGGCCACCCATCCATGGAATATGATGTCCGCCTACCCTATATAATGAACAGGTATTATTGTGGGGTTCAACATGTGGGATTCAGGATGAGGGATTCCAGGTGAGATGCTAGGGTCTACTAATCATTAATGGAGGTGCACATACAAAATCCTCAGTGAGTGAATAGAGGTTCCCCAATGGTTATTCCCATACATAGAGACTCTAATATTTTTCGAGGCATGTAACGTTGAAAAGGGTTATAGACCTTGAGATCAACGATGACTATTGGAAATCACCCAGGATATACATTTATTTTAATGGGATGGTGGTGCTTATATGGAGGCACAATCGTCATGATGTTTTTATCGACCCCATAACATTGGGCCTAAGTAGGTATATATATGGTCTTTTATTTATTTATTGTGTTCAACAGTTTATTTATTTATTTTAGTTGATCATGTCACATGAAAATATCACATTATATTTCGATCAGTGTGGGACCACATCAGGGGTTCCCTGGAATGTTTTTTACTCATACACTACTGAGGCCTCCATTTCACAAGGGTACCCAAGCAGTGCTCACATGGGTATTATAAGTGTAGGTTAGGTTACATCATTTTATAAAATAGATGAGCGAGATGGATCAGATGAGGTTAGAGACCATGATGAGGCGTGTCTTGGTGTATTCATGGCACCAAATTATTTTATTTCAATTTTTTATTATTATGTATATAAGTGATTTTTCTAGTTGGTGGTAAACTATTGAAGTTTTATTACGTTCGGTCAGGCCTTTATTTAATTTTATTTCATATCTGCCTTGTTATATCTATACGATTTTACACTCATTTTATTTGTAATGGATGATATATAGTTATTTCTTATTCGATTGTGTGCTAGGATACATTTTATATAGACATGGCATGATATCTTCTTAGATTCCCATCTCTAGTTAGTAGCCTTTGTAATTTAGGGAGCTGCACATGAGGTCTTGTTTTTATCAGATATAAATATTGTTCAAAGTGATCTTGTTAGAGAATTACAGTGGAGAGAATATAATGTATTATATTTTTTTGTTTGGAACATTTGAATATTTATAAATTATATTCTAGGTTTTTCATCAGAGTTCATGTGGTGTAATCGGTGTTGCATGGACCCTAAATTTATTATTAAAAATTTTAAATAAGTTAAACCATGTGCATGAATCTTTTTCGGAATAATGGTTTTCATCTTAAGAAGAGTCTTGGATGGGAAAATTGAGGCCTCCATTGAACCCAAAATATTAGTTTTACTTTAGGAAAAACATAAGGTATGTTCATGTCAGATCAGTAACCGATTCACAGTCATGGGTGGATATTGGAAGAATTTAATTAATTAAATCAAATAATTCATTTAATTTCCTAATTAAATGCTAGACCGAATATATCATTTCTTTAATCACCACTATAAAAATTCGATGAAGTTATTCACATAACCTTGATAATTGATAGGGTTGGATAGAGTATCACAATAGGATTAATCATTGATGACTGATTAAAGAGAATTCATGGATCAATGATCAGATTCATTGAAACTAGCCATTAGCATCAATGTGGAATCATTCTTTGTTAGAAATCGATCCAATGAAGTGGTCGGTAATTTTTTCTTTATAGAATTATTCCATCAATAGGAGGTTGGAAATTTAATATTAGATATGTTTTCTTTGAGATTACGCCCATATATGATGTTCTGAGCAATATTTATGGTAGAATCAATGGAATACATATGATCTATTGAATAAGACAACCTGATTTGAAATTAACAACTACATGCTATGTATCCTAGATTAAAAATCGTATAATCCATATTTTAAATCATCTACGGTTTTGGTATGAATTATGTATTAGAATGTTGTGTGATCGATCCCACAAGGCATGTGACTTTTATAGGGCATTTGAGCAAATACAAGGAATGTATGCCCAGAACCCTGGGTGGTCCCACATGTTGTGTCCCTTAGACAACCCACTATGTACATGTTATATTCACATGCCATATGGACCATTTATACAAGGAAATAGACAAACATAGAATTACTCTTCCTCTAACCCAGGAGACACATTGTGTAGTTTTCATATAAGGATGTACCTTATGTATCTCCTTCTTTGGGAATCAATTTTGGGTTGGTCTATAGTAATTCCATAGTAAAATTCAATGTAGGATGTGATAGTGGCATTTGTTTCAAAATCATAGATAAGATAAAATATTGCATGAGTGGTTCATTCTTTCATGAATGGATGGATGATATGGTTACTAAATTGTGACCTCCTAATTGAATTTGGGTTGGTACCCCAAGAACAGTTTATATATGTTTGGTTGTTAGTCCTATGCATCCTTCTTATAGATAGGCTTAACATCCCACCCAACCCACTTAGGTACTGGGTCTTCTATTTGCAGCATCGACATCCCCTTGTCTATGAGATCACATGAGGTGTGTGTCCTCCACTAGTGGTTGAATCACCATTATATAACACCTCAATTTTTTAATATATATTAACCATTAATTAAGTCATTTTTTTGATTGATTTCTCCACATGCAACATCTAACTTAAACAAACACGAGATATATTTATATAAAATTTAATTATTTTCCTATGACCTTTAAAATCTAAATGTTGAATAGTCATATATGAGAAATATTAACTTCTTTATGAAACAATTATTGAAAGAATGTAAATTCTAATTTAAATTTGACTAAAATTCCACTGGTGTAACTTTAATGACAAATAAGATAATTTTAATCTAAGAATGGTTTTTTAAATCCTTTTACTCACTTAACATTTTTATCACAATAAAATTATGATTTATTGGTGGTAATATACACTATAATTAATAATTGTTTAACACTAATTAATAAATTATTCAAAATAAAAAAACAATATATTGTGTTCTAGAGAGTTGTCTTCCCAATAAAAAATATTTTTCCACTGTACTTCATAATTTTATTTAAAATTAAAATTTCTAAATTTATGTAATTGAATTTATTAAAATGATAATTATTTTTGGGATCATCATAATAACATTGATAAATATTTATTTAAGTAATTTTTTTAAAATAATGATTTTAAGGTGAATAGTGAAATATATAATTTTTTTCAAATACATTGATATAATGAAATTAGTAGTAAGTACATCATTGAAAACCTGAATACTTTTTCTACATAAAATATATATTTTATAAGTGATATTATAAATGTAAAAATCATTATTATACTTTACAAACCTATATTTGATATTTAAGGACATACGTAATATTTATCTCACTAATATTTTTAATGAATGATTCATTTGTTATTTTATATTTTCTTATCACTTTTTAATATTTAATCAAATAATATTGATTTAAATTTTTTAAATAATTTGAGAAAATTATATAATATAGAATATTTTATTTTTCGTCATAAATCAGATTTAATTAGTTAAAAACTAGTTACTTTGGAAAGACTAAATTAGTGTTAAAGGTGTTTAAAATAGTAAAAAGGATAAAATATTTCAAAAAATGTGTTATATTGGGTGTTTGAGGCCTTTTGGTACCTTATATATTCATAAATATATTATTTCTAAATTTTTTATCCACTTTCCTTGAGGGTGTATTCCCATTATTAATATTTTCAATGTATTCATAAAACATCCATCCTTTCCCAATTTTAAATGGGGCCTCCCACCACCACTTTAATTCCCATAAAAATATAGTTTCCTCACAAAATACAATAATTTTTCTGTCCAATAAAACCATATTTACCCTCTTCGAGCATATGGTCACAATTTATTATCATATTCCCTCCAATTCCATGGAATTATCAAATTAAAATTCAATGTTCTCTACCTGAGTAAATGTTTTTCCTTGTATTTTTTCAATTATATATGTCATTTACAATTATAATTGTATCAAGCCTATATGGTATCTGGATCATTGGTAATTTATTGAATGTTATTAATTTAAGGGAATAAAAATTATCCAAATTTCCCAAATTTCCCATTGCAAAAAAATGGCAGTCACGTATGTGTGTGCATTACCACCTCTGTGAACCAATATATTTCATTTTCATTAAAAACCATAAATGGTTAGTCCAAATAATGAATTTAATAAATACTTATTACATAATTATAATATTTTATATTTTTACATGATAAAACATGTTATATAATTTTATGATTCAATAATAAATGTAATCATCAGCCACATTACACATGGGTTAGCCCTCCATGAAATGATGCATTATAATTTTCATTACTACCTTTCATGGATGGACCTAAGATTGTGTTTAATGGATAAATTTTATGTTTATGATATCATTAAAGATATGTAAAATGAAATTGGATAACTTATTTTTTAAATGATCGATAAATGACCATCACTAATTCAATCCATTAAAACATGCATACTAAGTGGAAATTATTTTTAGACATATTATTTAATATTTAAATATCTATTACTTTTTTGTATAATTCCTTCCAATATTGATATAAAAAATTAATAAACACTAATTAATATCATTATGTTTCTGTTTCATTTCTATTACAATTAACCTACCACATAATCATCCATTAATCATGGTATGTTCAGGGTTGGATCAGTCTAACCACCCCCTTGAGCAATGATAAGAACTTATATAACAACCCAAATCCTGATTTCAGGTATGATAACTTTTTTGACTTAAATTTCATGTCCATTCTATTTTTTCATAATAATGGATAATCATTTAAGGATTGGTGGTGTGGTTTTTGCTCTTGTTTTTTAGGTTGGAATGTGTCCGAGTGTTTGGATTATGGGTGGGCATAGGCCTGTAGATGAGAAAAACTACCGAAAGTCCACCAGAAATTTGGTGAAAATAACTAGACATCCATTGGAATGAAATTAATATAGATATGATAGAGTAATTGCACCATCTAGTGGGTTTTGCTTGTATAGGTGAAGGATTTCATCCAAGCACCATTAGCTAGCTAGTAGATAGTGAGTGACGTTTATCGGGGTGATAAAATTTTGGTCAATATCATAATTTTCTTTCAATAATTCCCCATTTAAAATATAAATTATTTTTTTTACCACCATTCAAACAATTAAATCTTCAATTCTCTATTGAGGAAATTTTTTCCCTTCTAACCATGAATCTTCATGGATTTATGTGTGGATTGAATCATTGAATATCTTTTAATATGTTTAACCATGAAATAATTATTAATTCCACTTTCCTTATATTTTTATTTCTTAGAGGGTTTGGTTCTCTATATTGTTAATTGTTACAGATCTTGATTTGTGAATTGTGTTTCTAGTACCCCTTCTTGGTTGGTTCTATCCCTTCGTGTCTCTAATTTAGAATCATTTCTTTGGCGATTAATGATATTTTGAATTAAGGTAGTTTTTTCATAATTCATTCCCTATAAATGGAAATAATTTTCTCTTGTGTATGTTGAAATAGATTTGGAATTTATTTAAAAATCACAAATTGATATTTTTTATAAAAGTTTTCAAATAGAGTGGTGTGTGTCTCAGTCTCATCTGAAATAGATTTTGAAATAATGTATTGATTCTCATATAATAATTTATAATAGAAATGATTGATTTTAAGAATGAATTTTATGAGGAATCTAGAGAATTGAATACATGAAATGTTTTATGGATTTCAATTAAAAAATAATTATTTTTACAGACATGAGTTTTGATGAAAATAATTTGAGGTTTGTTTTTGAAATGAAATGGTATGATTTAAAACATGATTTGGGGATTCTTTAATGATGATTGGTGAAACTGATTTGAGGTGAATGATTGTACCCATTAGTGATTTATTTAAAATATATGGGACCATGGTTCATTAGGAGGATAGTTTGGAAAAAATATTCTAGGCATGTATTATCTATAACTAGGAACAGATTCATGATGAAAATATAAACTAAAATTTGACACAGCTGGGTTTTGTTCATTGGGGTGGAATAATATTCCCTATAGGCCTATGATCTTGGGAATTTTTCACAATAAGAGATATATTTTATTGAGATTATGAGGGTACATCAGCCTTAATCTAACAATCCTAGGGATTATAACAATATTTCCATGATTGAAAATGAATAATTCATGTTATTGTGTAAATATTATTTATTTATGCATGTTTAGGTTGAGATATTGATTTAAAATAGTTTTATATAAATTAATATATGTGTCCATTTTATACTTTCAAATGAATTTATTTGAAAATCATGGTTAATTACAAATTTTGAAAGGATTATTATGCCATGTTTTATTTAAAAATAAGTATAGATATTTATTTAATTGGTTAAACTGATTTTAGATGAATGGTTATCCCCATGATTGATTTTTTATGAATATGGGATCATGGGTAGTTAGGTGGGTTGTCTCATAAAAACAATCAATGAATGTATTAACTCTAACTATAAATAGAATAATGATGAAAATTAAAACTAATATTTGATGAAAATGGGGGTTATTTCATTTTGGTGGACTCATATTCCCCTAATACAATGATCATGGGATTTATGAACACCTAGATACATATTTCTTTGAGAGTGTGAGGATTATTTAGCCTTATAATAACTTAATTGTGGATTATAACCATGGTTATATGATTTAAAATGAATAATAAATTATAGTGTTTTTAAAATGATTTATTCATACATGTTTTTATTGAGATATTTATTCATGAATATTTGATATAAACTATTATGCTTTCATGTTTTATACATTCCATTTAGTTGATTTGAAAACATGGTTTATTATAAATTGTGAGAAATAATACCATGCCATGTTTTATTTAAAATTAAACATGATTATCAACAAAAATATATTTAGAACCCTCTTTTTATGTATTTATTACCGGAAGATCAATTGCGTTATGATAAAGAATAGTTACATGTTCCTCTGCAATGAAGATTTATTTGATTAGATAAAAGTTTTGATGTGGTTCTCTAAGATTGATCTTTATTTTGGTTACCACCATATCATGATCAATGAGTTTTATATTCAAAATACTATATTTATGGAATGGAATGACCACTTTTAGTATATTTTTATTTGATTTAGCCTAACTACGTCAACTGGTCAGTTTATAGCATAAGCAGACATGATTTTTGCCTGGTATATCGACTCTTTCATTGTGATATTCATGGATGACATCATTATTTATTCAAAACCTAATGAGGAACATGTAATTCACTTGTGATTAGTTTTTTACATCTTGAGGAATCATCAACTTTATTCCAATCTATTATTGTTTCAATTCTTGATTGAGGAGGTAAATATCATAGGGAATCGAATCTCAAAACATGGTATCTCATTTGATCATAAAATTGTAGAAGTTTTCATGTCATGGGATAAACTATAGAACTTCTTTATGATTCAAAAATTCTTTTGTTTGTCAGGGTATTGTATCTAATTATTGAATAATTACATCAAGATGGATTATTCATTGTCTTATCTCACCCTTAAGGATGTTAATTCTATTTGGGATTCCAAATGTTAGAATTAATTCAGTGAGTTAAATTATAATTTGACTTAAGATCTAGTGATGACTCTTTCAAAGGCTGTGAATTGATACATGATGTTTTTTGATTCTCCAAGTTTAGTTTTATGATGAATTCTAATTCATGGTGATCATATAGAGGCTTCTGGTTCTCAACAGCATTGGAATTATATGAAGAACTCTCAAACACATAATCTATAAATCTCTATTTTGATATATTTTCTTAACAGTTTACAGAACTTCCTTTTTAGGGAAATGCTTTCCAATTAATTTTATCACAAGATATTGAGTTATATAGTACCACAAAAAAATATTTTTATCTCTAGTAGAGGTGATGGGTAGATTACCTACAATATCTGGACTTGAAATTTCTTATAATCTTGGAAAAGGGAAATTTATTTATGATACACTTAAATGTAATATTCTTTCCTATGATATGAAAGAATAATTAGAGGAGTGTAATATTATGGATGTCTTTGTTCACAAGTGTTTGGGATTCGGCGAGGATGAGACTGGGTCTTAATATGATGTTTTTTATTGACACCATATCCTCTCGATATGATCCCCTAGGATAATTTGATTAATTATTAGTTTCAAGGTATCATGACTTATTTATATGGTGGGGAGACCATTGGTGAATGGTCACTATATCAATAGGTAATTCATTTCTATTATAACCGTTATTTCATTTCATCTCATATGAAAATGGTCATGATGGGTATTTTTTATCATTATTGACAGGTGGTTCACCAAGGAATGACTAACATGTTTTATGATATGTTCCATCAATTTTGGTGTTAATTTATCAAATGATACATCACTGATTTTGTTTCAAATTTATATACCTATCAGTAGATCATGGTTGATAATTAACAGCCAAAATGTTCTGCTTCAACCCCTTCCCAGGTCGATATAGAAATGGGATGACATATCCTGGTATTCTATCTTTGGAATGACATGTACACCTTGATGAAGTAATTCAATTTTTGGGTGATTGACAGATTTAACAAATCAGATCACTTTATTCCTATTAATTACACAACAAAATTTATATATTTAAAAATATATATATGTGCAATAGGTTGTTAAGTTGCATAGGGTTCTGTAAAACTTTGGTTCACATATCAGTTTTGGATAGGCCTCTAGGTGGAAATGCAATCCAATTTCATGTTGATCGTATCATACGACAGTCAGATTGATAGTTGGATAGAATGAGGTATACATATTCATCAAGACAAACATCTTGATTGTATCATTTTCTTTAGTGGTTTATGGGATTTCCATTTATGGATGGTTTATTTTTCATAAAATAATAGCTACTATTAATCAATTAAAATAGAACCCTTTAAGTCCATATATGGTTAGACTTGTAAATCCCCACTCTGTTGTTTGATGATTAGTTAATCTTCCTAGGTAGTACCTAGCTTGGTTTAGAATATGATGATGAAGATATAGATGATTCTTCTAAGGTTATTAATGGATCAAATAATTATAAATATTACATCAAAAATAATCAATGTAATTTAGTTCTCAGTCAGTGACCAAGTGTTCTTGAGAATCTCACCTTGTTTAGGTTCTTGATTTCTGAAAAAATATGTGATGTTGGCACTGATATATGTGGGACATTTTGAGGTTGTTATCTAATGACAAGGATATTATCTAGTATTATTTTTACAAATTAATTGGAAAAAATAGGAGACCATGCGCAGAGATGGAGTGTGACTGAACGACCTAGTGTTCCTGGAAAGATAATTGAATGATATTCAGTTTTTAATAAATCATGCATGTTGTTTTTCATTAGAATAAAAATAAATCCTAAAAAATGTGTCTAAATAAGAAACATGAGGGAACCATTTCATTAAAAATAGTTACTTTACATTAGGTGGGGCCTAACATCATTCATCACAGATCAACTATGAAAGATAGATTTTAGATGTAAACATCATTAAAATATTTATTGAAAATATTTTATTTTGATGCAGCATTAGTTTTTTTAAATTTTTTACTGTTATCTGAAATCTAGGTCAATGACATAACCCTAGAAATACATTATGGAATGGAGAAGGGTCTCACTCCCCTAAATATTGATGGATTGGAGAATCAAGATCGAAGGACCTTGAATTTGACAGATCGAAGAACAATGACGACACAACTTCTACTTTCATCCACAATTGATCCAAATTGATGGTAGGGAATGGTTTTTATTCAAGGTATTTTCCCCATTTGTTTTTAAATTCAATTAAAAACATGAAAACAATTCATGAACAAGTTGATCTATGGACCATTAATTCTTGGAGGATGGATAATTTGTGTGGTTTGATTATTAGGGATGATTCTTTTTAGAGACTTGTTTAATTTCCTCTTCATTATTCAATATAACATGGACAGATCATGGATGACACGAACAAGGACAATATAAAATCCTTGGTAGTTACTATGCATTTATCTATTTTCCCAAATCCATCTGTGTTCCTTGTTCTTCATAAAATATAAATAGAGGATTTCCTTACCTTCGATCTATGGCACAACGATGTGAGATAGGGGATCTGACACAGAAATTACATTGTGGAGGTGAGACGTAGAAGGCACAACATGAATCTCCTAAGGAATTAGTTTATAAAGACACCTAGATTAGTGGATCTGAATGGGTTTAGGGGGAGTATGATGTGGAAGGATGGTAGTCGGTGGGGGCTAGGAAAGGAGAATCATGAGGCGGATGGGACTCAAATAGGGTCTCCATCCATGGCGACATGACGCAGTCGAGGAGGGTCCTCGTGGGAGTGGACAGCAAGAGTAGGGCCATGGAAGTGAGGTCCCATACTCGTTAGGCGGGCTGCATGGATACAGACGTGGAAGAAAGGTTGTGGGGTAGAAGGATGAGGTGGGACGACCAAGTTAAATGTGGCACGATGCCACATTGACCAGAGGCATGTAGTCGAGGTGGACCACATCCGGCACACAGAGTCGGCCCGCACTGAAGGCCAAACCAAGGTTTCCAGGCCGCTCCAAAGGCCCCATAGTCTATACCTAGAATATTAGTTGGGGGTTCCAGGTATGGTTGGCCAAACTAGGTTGGGTTGGACCGAGTCAGTCCTAGACTGGAACTAGGTCATAATTTTTAATAAAATGGATGTAACATTCAAAAGGAAGGTTTGTTGGATGATCATTCAATGGCATTGGGACCCTTGTGATAATGAAGTCCATTTTAAATGTCATGGAAGATTTTTAGTATAGACATCAATATGAATAGAGTTTTCCCAGATTTATTCCTTGAGGGTTTAGTAGGACATTATGTCCACGTCCCTGGTAGTAGTCTCCTCTAGAGGTTGAGTCCCAAATAGAGTTTTGGTATCTCTCCTTGATACTGGAGAGATCCTATATCACCCTTGGTGGAGTTTTTTGGTATTTGACTTGACCTCTGAGAAATGGGTGTTAGTCCTCTATTTGATGGGTCGTATTTATCATGTTTTCAGTGTTCTTTGAGAAGGATCCTTTACATTTTGACCCGCATTTGTAGGGTTTTCGGTATTCACTGAGATGGATCCCCTATATTGCGCACTAATACAAACTGGGCTATCAGTATTTTTAGGATGGATCCCCTCTCTATATACCCTGATCTTTGACTAGAGTATTCTCTTTTTAAATGGCCCAAATTAATAGGACCTCTTTGCATGAGTCTTTGATGACATCATGGCTTGAGGAGTGAGTTCTCTGCGAATGTGCATGCCTCAATCAGAATCATGTGGCTGATGATTGGTTTTGAATAACCTCTTTAATTTTTGTTTGTTTATGAGTATATCAGGATATACTTGGTGTATGTTTACAGATATATACCTATGTAGAGATGACTATGCCTTAGCTATTTTATATGGTATACATCGTGTATTGTGTTGTGGTATTCTTTTGTAGTTTAGGGGTATGCTACTGTGTATTTTTTTACTCACCCTTGTATAATATTTTTTCCAAACATATCATGTCTTGTGAAGATGATCGACTCTTTTATTGAGAACTAGGTGGTCCAGGACCTGGTGGTATATAGAGGGAAGAGAGATATGAGGTCTGCTCCTACAGCTTCAGACAACTATCCTACACCTACCATTCAAGTAGGGATCTATATAGATGAGTTTCTGGAACATGTGTGTTCACTTTTAAAAACTCTTTATTTTGGTGGGATTTTATTATGGCCCTATTTCCTTTATAGTTTCCTACTATCATACCCTATGGTTAGAATCATAGTGTATAAATTCATTTTCTTCTTAGTGTTTTTACATTTCATCATTTCGGTCATGGATATTTCTTCATGTGTAAAGGTAGATAAGAAAATGCCTCCCTTTTGGGAAATGGATACTCGGTTCTAGTTGTTAGTCCATGGCCTATTAAATGAGTTATTGGGGTATTCACAACATGGGTCCCTCAAAGAAGTTTTATGAAGGAGTGGTATCAATGTGGGTGAGATCTACTTAAGGACTGAGAGTCTGTGTGGTTGGTTTGGAGACATAGTGTTAAGTGTTTCAAATTCAGATTTCAGGATGGGGACTCCAGTGTTGGTGCGACATCTGACATATCCATACACCAGGACTCTGTAGACCTAATTTTTGACTTGGTACATAAGAACACTGGTATTTTGTAAATAATTGTACATTCATCATATATGAATGGGTTGTGTTTTCCATGACCTTCTTGAGTCATCTATCTAGATATACTCGATTGATCGTGGTCTATCTTGTTTTATTTCTGGATGTCTCTACAAAGACAGACATCCAGTATTCCATTTCATGATCAATATGATAATCCTCCAAGATATGACACTTTGGTATAGGGATATATAACAAATATACACCATTTTGTAGAGATAGCACATCTAGGTTGTTTACCAGTGATAACACCACCCATCAAGTAGTAGTTACTCTCAGCACTACCAATTGAGAATATACATAGGATGTCCATTTCTTGAGTTCTAGAGGCAGTAGCCTCTCATGTTTTAGGGAGAGACAAACCCCAGTTAACTGATGATTGTTTGGAGGTAGTTACATGTGTCTTCCACCATGTGAGGATGTCTTCCGACCAGATGGTTTTTCTAGTTGTGAGTCTTCTTTAGGGATCATTGGGGTGATGGTGGAGGTTAGTGACCCAAAAACATGATAATGTGACTCTATCTTGTATATACATTGATCGTATCTTAAGAGAGGATTTATTTATTAATACGTTGCAATCAATATGAATCAATGAGCTCTTGAATATACACCATGTTAGCCAGACTATGGCGGAGTACATGGAAGGGTGTACTGATCTTTCTTGTGAATCCACAAGCATGGTGCAAGACCCATTCTTCCTGGCTCAAAATCATGAGCATTGGATACTCAAGGATATCACATAATCCATTATATCATTTATTATTCCTATATTTTATGTGGTTCTTGGGAGTGCACTATAGGTGGAGAGTTTTCTAGTGATTTAAACACTGGTAACTGGAGCTATAGGTAGGCACAGGGTGGCTGAGAGTTTAAATGTAGGTAGCCAACTACATTCCTAAGGACCCAGGTGGGGCAGGAACATTAGAAGACGACCCCAAGATACTGAGTATGTGGCGTAAGGCTCATAGGGTGGCTTGAGTCAGTCCAGGGATAGATGAAGTCACACATGTGGGGGTTAGGGGCATCTGACATGAGATTTCCCTACCTAACGTATTGCATATCGGGGCACAGTTGAGGGACCTCCGAGGTAGAGGAAGAAAAAGATATAGGGTGGTTAGTAGGGTAGTGTAAATGGAATAGGAATATACAGGGAAGAAAGAGGTGGGAATATGTTCGATATATTACAACCCCCACCCCAGGTGGTCCACCACAGGATTGGGGAGTTGGTGAATAGGGACGAGGTTAGTTGTAGGTGATGGAATAATATGGCCTCAATGCTCCAAGGAAGATTAGAGATACAATATATGTCTTTTTCAACCAAGATGTATTTTACATAAACACTAGTTCCAGTCATTCCTTTCTTTCCACAGACCTTGTCCGGGGCTCATAGATTCCCGTAAAACCATTTTCATGACCCTTATGCTTCAAGAATCCTATAGGAGGGGCTTCAATGATCACACACTAGTGTATATAGTGTGATCATACTCATGGAGGGGAGAGTTTCTATTTGTATCTCTTGTTAGTGGCATCAAGGCCTTACGATTTCATTCTTTGTATGGACTGGTTATCTATAGTTCATGCTCAAATCGATTGTTTTAGGTGTAGAGTATGATATGTATGTGGTGATGGGAGTAGGCTTTCGTTTTTGGAAAAACAAAAATTCAGGCATCATAGGGTGAACATACACAAAGGAGGGTGCATCAGATTACTGACAGGTTGGCTAGCCTCATCCTCAAGGCAGTGAATGATATTAGTCCCCAGTTTCTTGTTGTGGTGGTGGAGTATGAGGATGTATTTCTTGAGGATCTCCTCAGATTATCTCTCCCCAGGGAGGTAGACTTCTTCATTAATATATACCCTAGTATGACACTAATAACTACCCCTACATATCGAATGTATTCTCTAGATCTTCGTGAGCTTAGTGTATAGTTGGAGGACATGTATAGAAAGGGATGTGTAAGACCCAGTGTTTAACCCTAGGAGGACCTAGTTTTATTTTCCTAGAAGGAATATGAGTGCTTGAGGTTATGGGTGGAATTATGGACCCTAAATAAGGTGACCATGATGAAATAGTATCCACATCCATGGAACAATGGCCTCTTCGATTAGCTGACGGGAGCGAGGCGGTTCTCGAAGATTGACCATAGATCTGGATATGAGCAACCTCATATATGAGATGAGGATGAACCAAAGATAGTCTTTAGATGTTGGTACAATCACTATGAGTACTTGGTGATTATGTGTGGCAAGATGAATTCCTAAAAAGTTTTCATGTGACTCTGAAGAAGGATCTTACATCCTTATATAGAAAGGTTAATAGGGGTCTTCATTGATGACATCGTAGTGTATGTGGATTCTCAAGAGGATCACAAAATACATTTGTGGATGGTCCTGGACACACCCTAATAGAAACAACATTATGGGAAGATCTTGAAGTGTTATTTCATGATTCGAGAGGTCCCCTTTATGGGACACATCATTTTAGTGGCTGGATTTGTAGTGGACCCGGTAAATATTGAGGTGGTGCCTTATAGGGAGCCACCCAAGAGTGTTACCGAGGTGCGATGTTTCTTAGGTTTGGTTTGGTACTACCAAAGGCTTGTACCCATATTTTACAGGGTAAAAACACCCTTCAAATCATTGAAATGAAAGGGGAAGTTGTTCGTTTGGACAGAGATGTTCCAATATCACTTAAAGAAGTCGAGGTTGAGCTTGATGTGTGCCCATATCTTAAGAATACTATAGTAGGATTTCGGTTATGTAGTGTTCTGCAATGAATTAGGGACTGAGCTTGGTTGTGTCCTGTTGTAGGGGAAAATTGTGGTTGCCTATGGCTGTAGTATTCACCTTAAAGATGTGGTGACACTACATAATAAGTGAGCGATTTATCATATACTCTGACCAAAAGAGTCTCAAGTATAGATTTTATTATAAAGATCCAATCTTGAGATAGAGGATATGGATATAGTTCCTCTAAGACTATTAATTTGAGATTGTATATACTCATAGGAAGGGGAATGTGGTGGCGAATTCTTTAAAAAGGAAATCCATCATGATGTTTCTAAGTGAGGTGTCAGAGAAGTTGGCCATGTTCCAGATATCCTATTTGGATGAAGATAGAGAATGTTTCCTCAAGTTGATGGTTGTCACCCCTCCACTATTGCAGTGAGTCATTTTGGTGCAGCTTTGGGATACTGACGACAAGACATGAAATGCTCAGTTGTACATAGTGAAAACCCATGATAGATATTTGATAAGTGGGATGCACATTGTTTTTTCAGAGGGCGCAAAGTTGTATTAGTGGTAGTGTGGGTGGAGGTTTGAAGGAATTTCTGCACATCCCCTTTAGAAATACATCTTGGTGTGGTGAAGATGTACCAGTAAAACCGATGTTAGTTTTGGTGGTTGGGGTTGAAGAAGGATACATGGGATTTCATTTATTGATGTATCACTTTCCATTAAGTAAAGGCTGGTCACCAGGTTCCAATGGGATTGACACAACCTCTTTAGTTTGTAAACTTGAAGTGGGATGGGATATCTATGGACATTATGATGGGTTAATAATGTACATCAACATGACAAGATGTCATCTGGGTGATCATTTACTGACTCAATAAATCGGCCCACTTCTTACATATATGAGAGAGGGGTTAAGTAGACACTCTATGTGGCCTTGTATGAGAAACCATGAAGGTCAACACTTTTATGAATAGACCTAGTAGATTCATCACTGATGGGAATAGAGTTAGTGAAAACTACTACGTAGAATGTACATATCCTTCAAGAGAAGATGTAGATTTTATAGAGCCAAAATAAGTCATATTCCAATAGGATATAGAGAACTGTTGATTTTGAGGAAGGATACCATGTGTTATTTTATTTATCACCTCAATGTTGATTATATAGATTTGGATGGGGAAGAAATATTTCTTTGAGAGACATCAAACCTTTTCAAATTATATGTAGAGTTGGCGAGCTGGCATACTACCTTGCTCAACCCCCACAGTTTCACCAGGTGAACGACGTCTTGTCTGTCTCACAGCTGAGGAAGTATGTGCATGATCCATCACACATCATCGAGTGGGGTGAGATAGACATTGATGATGGGAAGACTTTTGGGGAGTACCCGATGGATATCAAGGATCAGAAGGATATAATCGTTCATGATAATTCTATTCCTCTAGTGCCCATTTTTGTGTAGCACGGGAATTTCTATGAGGGAAATTTGGAGAATGAGGCTCATATTCATGCTTAGTACCCTCACATTTTTGTTCAGTAACCCTTATTTTGGATTTTGAGGACACAAATACCTAAGGCACGGAAAATTTATTGACTTGGATTTTCTCTGGTTTTATTTTAACACATTAATTGGGAAAATTAAAAGTCTAATCACTAAGACACCGTGTGATTCTGAGGCCTGGTGTTCCTAGAATAGTTTTTTGAATGATTTCTAGTTTTTAATAAAGTGTGCATGTGATTATTCTTCAAAACTATAATTACAACTAAATTTATATCCATATCAGAAATATGAGGGTACCATAGTGTTAATAAAAGTGACTTTATCTTAGGTGGGTCGTAACATCCACCTGCACGGGTTGACTGTGAATGTTATTTTTTGGATGAAATCATCATTAAAATATTTTATAAAAATATTTTATTTAGATGCAGTGTTAGTTTCCTTTTAAAATGTTTCATATTGTCCAGAATTTGGGGTTAGATCATAACCATGTAAGTCCTCTTAGGCAAGGAGAAGGAGCTCCCTCAAACTAATTTCGATGGATTGGCGAATCAAGATTGACGAATCTGGGATTTGTCAGATCGACAAATGAGGGCGACGCAACGTCCCCCTTTGTCAACAATCAATCAAATGTAAAAGTAACAAATTGTTTTTATTCATGATATTTTAACCCATTTGATACTAAATTCAATGAAAAACAAGTTCCAACACACAAACATGTTGATCTATGGTTCGATCATTCGTGTAGGATGGGTAATTTTTGTGGGTTGATTTTCGGGGATGATTCTATTTAGAGATTAATTTTTTTCTATTTTTTATTCATTCCAACATTAATGATTCACCGTCGACTTGAAAAAAGCCATGATCCATTCATTGGAAATTCCGTTTCATTTATCTCTTTCCCCAAATGCTTTGACATTCCTTATTCATTGAGAAATATGAACAGAGGATTTTGCGCCTTCGATCCATGTGGAAACAATTTGAGACCATGGATTATATTTGACAATGACATTGAGGAAGTGTGACGGTGAAGGTGTGGTATGAATCATCCTAGGCAGCAGTTTACAACAGTGTAACATGGTGCCTGTAGCAGTGGCTCTAACCAGGATTAGGTGAAGCATGAGGTAGAAAGAGGTTCGCCGATAGGGGAGACGATGACACGAGTCCCAATGGGGGGCAAGGATAGGTGAATCATGAGGATGATGGGTTGCTGGAGGGATGATTGGTGGAATTAAAAAGATGTGGTCTGGGTGGGACTGCATGGGAGCCCACAACCAAATTGGGCCTCCGAACAGTGACTGGGGATGTGACAGTGATGCCACGTACACAACATGTGGGCCGCATGGAGCCCACAATAGTGGAAATGACAAAGGGCAGATAAAGGAGGTGGTCTAGATACATGAAATATGGCATGATTTTGCACTGATTAGAGGCATGTGGTTGAGGAAAACCACATATGATGCACCGATATGGCCCGCAACGTGGGATGGACCAAATGGGTCAGGCCGCTATAGTGGCCCAGTGGGCCAGACCCAATGGGTCAGCCTAGTTTGGACTGGACCAAACCGAACCGGGATAGGTTGGGTCATCCATACTGTGTTGGGGTGGGTGGGACCAGGTCAGTCCCAAGTTAGAATGATTCACTAAAATGTCTGTAACGTTCAAACAGAAGGTCCATTTTATGATCCAAATTCGTCATTGGGAACCTCACGATGAGGCGGTCCTTTTGAGATAGCTTGGTAAGTATTTATTATGGACAAAAATAGGAAAAGGGATTATTTGGGTTCTTTCTTCAAGGGTGTAGTATGAAATTACTCCATATCACTAGATAATAGTCCCCTCTAGAGGCTGAGTACTAGATAGAGTTGTGTTATCCATCATTGGGAAGGGAGTGACCCTCTATCACTCATAGGATGTTTTGTGGGAATTAAAGTAATCTCCAAGTGTAGGAATTAGTCCAAAATCCATTGGATTATATCTGTTGGGTGGTTGTTATTCTATGATAAGGATCCCTTACATTATGAGTTCTATCGGTTGGGCTATCAGTATTCTCTGAGAAAGATCCCCAAAATTGCTGGCTAACACAGACTGCATTGTCAGTTTTCCCTGGGAAGGATCCCCTCTCAATATACCATGAACATTGACTAGTGTTTTCTATTTGGGGGCCCAAATTAGAATGACCTATTTGTAAGAATCTTCGATGACATCACGGATTGAGTAGTGAGTTCTTCCAGAATGAGCATGCCCCTACCAGAATCATGTGGCCGATGATTTGTTGTAACTTATCTCTTTACTTTATGGTTGGTTATAAGTATATTTCTATATTTTTTGGTACATGTTTTATATACATATACCTATGTATAACTGAAATTATCTCATGTATTTATTTTCAGTATACTTTGTGTATTGATTTTTCGTATTCCTTTGTAGTATTAGGGAGTTCTACTGAGTATTGTTTTACTCACCCCTATATAGCCCATTCCCAAACATGTCATAACTTGTGTGGATGATAAGAGATTTGATGAAACTCTAGCTGTTCTAGGACTAGGTGGTTCTTGTAAGGATCAGACAAGGTAGGTGTTATCCTACGACATCATACATATGTCATACACCTACCCTTCAATTAGAGTTTTCAGTAGATGAGTTTCAGGAAATTGTGTGTTCAATTTTACAGACACATTATTTTGGTGGTCGTTTATTCTAGTCCTATTTACTTTCTAGTTTCCTACATTCGTCCTCTTTGGTTGGTATCATAGTGTATAGATTCATTTTCTACCTAGTGTTTTTATATTTCAGCATTTTGGGCTTGGAAATGTGTGTGTGTGTGTACATGTACAATGGAAAATGCCTACCATTTGTAAGATATGCCTACTCAGTGCTAGTTTCCATCCCTTAGCCTATCAGAGGTGGGATTGGGGTAGTCATGACATAGTACTATTAGAGAAAGGTCAAGACAAGTTGAGTAAATTGGAAAGGTGGAATTGGATTTGGGATTTCCACTAAAAATGACTTCAATTCATGATGTCTTTAACACGTCTTGAGTTAAGAAATTTATTTCCGAACCATATAATGTTTTTAATTGGTAATATTTTGATGTGGAACCTGATATGACCATTAATGAGTTTCCAGTTCCGATTTTTGATCCTCAAGTGATGGGGCTGCAAATTAAGTATATTCCCTTGGTTCAATTATTATGAAAGCATAGTTTGAACTCTCATGAGATGTGGGAGAATGATATATTGATGAGAGATTTGTACCATCATATATTTGTGGACCAGTCTTCTCAATGATGATTTTTTATGGATGAAATAATTATGCTGTAGAGAATTATATAATCCCTATTATTGGATTTAGGTAAGATCTTTGGGTTTCCATAATTTCCTTGATCTTCATGGATATTCTGGTTTCTTTATACTTTTATAGAATTTTATAGGATAAGGGTGTGTTCTTGGATCTTTTTTCATAGGATGGTATATTTCCATGTGTTTATATTTTATGTTGAAAAAGGTAGGTAATAGAGAAAAACAAAATAAAATCCATTGTCCAGTTGATTAGTCACATCGACTAGAAAGTGACTTGTTGAATGTAAGGAATTACTGTAATAATTCAACTGGAAAATAAATAGAATATTATTAGCTATATTTGTGTGCCTGTATAGGTGATGGATTTCTTTCTTGACCCCACTTACTAGAAAGTGTTATCCAGTGTCTAGCCGTTGATTTTAACCTAAGTGATAAATTCTTGGGAATTATTATAATTCACTTCCCAAAGTCCTGATTTTGATTTTAACCTATTCTCCATCATCATCCATTCACCCCCTAAAACCTTGAAGGATATATTGAGAGGATTTTTTCTCTTAAATATATAAATCATCATGGATCTATGTGCTGATTTAAGTGTTAAATATAATTTAGTATGTGTAACCATGATTTTATTTTCAATTCTTTGTTCCTCGTGTCTCTTTTTGTTTTGTGTTTGTTGATCACTATGTATTTGATATATTGAGGTCGTGATTTTTTTAGTTACATTTTTATGATGCCCTCTTTTTAAAATCTATCCCTTTATCACAGAAATTATGAGTTCCTTGTATGGTGATTGAAAATACTTTAAATTGAGTTATGTGGTTTCATAATATAGTCCCTATAAATTTAAATCTTTGTTGATTTTTTGAGATGAAATTGATTTATAATTGTTTTACAAGTATGCAATTGAGATTATTAATAAATATTTTCACATGAAATTGTGTGTGTGAACCATATTTGGAAATGAATTTTGAAATAAAGTTTCTATTCTCAAAGGATAATTTTTTATTGAAAAGCGTGATTCTAGGAATTACTTTGATGATGAATATTTGGAAATGAAGACATTAAATATTTTTTAGATTTTGAATGAAATTAATTATTTTGAAAGGAATTAGTTTTGATGATACCAATTTTAAATTAGTTTTTTAAATGAAATGTTATGATTGTAAATTTTATTGGGTATTATTTAATAATTATTTTAGAAACTGATTTGAGATTAATTATTTACCCATTCATTGATTTAGTTTAATCACATGGGATCGTAGGTAGTTATGTGTGTAATCCAAGGAAAGAACACTATGAATTTATCATCTCTACTTATAAATGGGATAATTATTACGATAAAAACTATATATTGGTGGAGGAAGGGGGTTTATTTTTGGGCCGAACTCATATTCCCTCTAGTCCTGAGATCTGGGGAAGTGTATACAAAAGGATTTATATTTCACCAAGTGTGTGACGATCCATGATCCTAAATCTAACTGAACCAAAGTATTATAACCATAGTCCCATAATTGAAAATTAATCATGAATTATAGTGTCTTTAAATGAATTTTTGATAGTATATTTGACTGAGATTTTGATTCATGCTTGTTTGACAGAAACACTTATATGTTCTAGTTTTATACTTTCCTTTTAATTGATTTAAATAGAAAGATTTACTATAAATAGTGAAAAATATTTCCATGACCTGTTTTTTAAAGTAATAATATTTGGTTTATTTTACATGGTCTTTTTATTAAATATCTTGGTGGGATACTACTAGGCTAGTGTTTATCATGCCGTATATATGCATCTCAATATATGTAGGATTTTATTTTCATGGTATAGTAAATGAATATTTTCAACTTATAGGTAGTGGGTTTTCTTTATACTATGAAATTGGGATATTTTAGTGACAAATGGATTTTGATATCAACCTATTATTAAGAGATATTTGTGGTCATGTGATCATGGTTAGTGTGATGTCTTGGATTTCTATTCTATCTTCGGTTATGTACTAGCATATTTTGTTGTAATTTTCTCTAATTGACTGAATTGAGATGCCCAATAATTTTGGATTTTTATCTAATAACTTTTTTATTTTTTAGTTATTATTTTGAATAAATCATTATCCATGAAGGATCTTGATGCTCAAGATCTAGTCTTTATCTCATGGGCATAGGGTATTCCATTCAGGATGTGTCAGAGCTAACTCAGATTCTATCTTCATGGGTTACCCAAGATGGTTATGACAATTAAATAATAGATGACTGTGATAAATTAATTAATTGTACGATATTATATAAATATGTAAATAAATATTTTTTTTGGTTTTGAATGTTAACATTATTATTAATCTTATTAATTAAGAAAAGAAATTTCCTTAATTAAGAATCATTGTAACATGATCATTGTTAATTTTATCTTCATAGATTGTAACAAAAAATATTATGGAATTATACCCTAATAAATATCATGAAAATTCTATTAAATTACCTTTTCTAATATCTATTTGATGAAATTTGTAACAATAATGAATACTAACACTGATTTTATGGAACCATTTCAAAACGATAATGATTATTTAGACTCGATATTGAAAATTGGTAATAACTAACTAGGTTTCATATATAATAAGATTATAAATGAAGTGGATAAATGTAAAATAAATTTGTAAGGTTATTAAATGGGTGATTAAGATATTTAATTTTTTTATAGATGAGGTTAGAGTGCATTTCATCTAAGAATGAATTATGTTAATGGGTACTTTGTCTCAAATTTCAATTACTTAAGAAATTTTTATGTTAAACACTATATTTTCTACTATATAGTGTACTTTATATCTATTAAATATTTTATATAATGATTTTATAATTAACCATTGTATTTAATGTTACATTTAAAATTTTTTTCCTTCTAATATTTTTCATTTTAATGTTTCAAAATTTTTAAGGATTTTCTTGGACTCAATTCTAGTTCTTTGAGACATGATACATTTTATACACCATGTTTTTCTTTCTTAGTGTATTTATTTCTCATGGATTTATATTTATAATTATATTTTATGGGATATACTATTCAAAATAAATTATCTTCTTCAAATAGATTTTGATTCAACTGTAATCCCAGTAGTAAGGATTTTTGGTAACCCAACTTTCATTCATTGAGTTATGATCATTATTTTTAACTTAATTCATATAAGTTGTAGATATTCTGATGTTTATTTAATTATGTGGTATCTAATAATTTTTTAAAGGATTTATATTCCTACAACATAAATCATTATGAAATAATTCATACCTTATTAAGTATGTTTCCCTTACGAGATATTGATAGCTCAAATATGTTATCTTTGAGTTATAAATTTTTATATTTAACATTATTTTTAAATGATTTTCTTATCCCACACTAATATTTTATTATATCGAATTTTTTAATCTTCTCTAGGAAAAGTTTTATTTTATAGAAAGAATTTTTTTATCACTCTTTTACAATTGAAGTCTTTGAAAAATGAAATTTTAAAATATTGAAAATATTCCTTTAATAATAAATGGTTTATCATTAACTCTAAGTTTTCTATAGAGTAATATATGTAAATTACAAGTCTATATTGTTAGATATTTTTTTATTCAAGTAAATTTTATCAAAATCATTCACTTATCATTTTGAAAATATTCTTTTAAATTGGACATGTATGTTCTTATTTTATGTTATTTTTAAAAAATGTTTTCTAAAATATCATTAAATATATTTACCTCAATTTTATTTTTCAAATTCAAAATGATTTACACTCATGAGATTTATGTTTCATGATTAGTACACTAATATATATATATATATATATATATATATATATATATAATTTTTTGGATTTAACTCAAGATATCAAACAATTTGATTTTTGATCCCTTCATATTTGACATTGTCCGAAAAATTATTTTATAATGATGTTCATCATCTATTTCAAAATACTTAATTATTTACTCTTTTATATAGTGGATATGTTATTTAGAAACTATACACCATCATTATCTAGATGAATTATGTAATGTTATTTTCTATAAAAAACTCATCTCCACCGTAATATTTCAAAATGATCCTTTTTTGTAGGCATGGATTTCCTTCAAATACATTTTCACTATGAAAACACTATATTTCATTCATTGGATTAAAAAGTGCTATCCAATATGTCAAACAATGTTTTCTTGGGAAAATTATTGAATTTACCATATACCCCTTTTCTTATATATTTTTTATTTTTAGAGAAACATATATATAAATTTCTTCTATATATTTATTTGGGATCTATGGAAAATCTATATATATTTGCATTTTTATAGAGATGTTTATTGATTACATGGTAATTTTAACTATTTATTGTTTACTAATCCACCTTCATTATCCAGACATTTTATGCTACTGATATCCATTTTATTGAAAAAGGGAAATGTATTGGTGTTTCTAATGTTTTTATTCTAACGAGGATGAATATTGAAAAAATTGATTATGTTTCGTTTATTCATTGTCTAATATGATGAATATATATGACTTGAAAAAGTGATGGGTGGGAAAAGAAATTAAATATTACCTTGATGCATTGATGTGTCCCCTGAAACATACATTTCTAGGTGTTTAGTGTATGCCTTCACAATATAGCAAGATTTCTTGATTAATTTCTTAAAAAGAGGAATTATGTATTGGATACAACCTTGATGAAAAGAATGATGTCTTAACTGAATCCTTGATGGTATGATAAAGATATCCAACATTATGTATTCCATCACAAAAAATTATGTTATTGATATCCATGTGACCTATTTATTTCCTTTGTTAGACATGGATATAATATGTTTTCAGTTCTAGTATATTATAGAATTATGTTTGATTATCTATCCATGTTATATTATTTGTGGACATATTATTATCATCTAATATCATTGATTTTTATTGATTATTTTTAACCTTACTGTGCATTTGAAATCACCTCTTCTTATGTTTCCATTTCCCTAGGTGATGAAGAAAAGTATTAAAAATTATATGTCTAACATGATAGATTGTGTGGATAAATTGTGAGAAAATTTAAAGAATTATTACTCATTAAGTTGTGTCTTATATAGTCGTAAAAAATTCATTATTTGATAAAGAAATAAGCTTTTAGTTTATCATTTTTCCTAATTTACTAAATCTATAATACTTAATGGTATTTGGGATATATATATATATATATAATGAAATATATTATTTAATCCATGTCAATATAAGATATTTATATCAAAAAACATATAGTTTGTATAAAATATTCTATAGGTTTACGAGCACTGGATTTGGGATTGTGAGTCTGGGGTGCCACTATAATAACCACAAATCCTATAACCTATAGATGGTTTCTACTCTATTACATTGGAACATATAAAATATATTTCCCCACATAGGATGGATAAATTTATAATTCTTGGAAAACTTGATACATATCTGATTATCATATTTGATAAGAAATATAAAATATGTAACATAACAAACATTATTTCATCTATAATATTAATCAAAATATCCTTCTCCATATCATAAGGAATGGAAATGAATGAAAGGTTGAGATCACATGCTCAGTAATAGTTATCTGTAGTGTAAAATATCATGAAAAATGAATAAAGATAAATAAGGAATAATCAATATGAAAAGTTTAATAATTGAAAACCAAATCCATTTAATAAACAAATTGAGAGTGAAATGTATCTATATATAATATCAATTCAAAAATATCATGGATAATAATAATAACTGAATTACCAATTAATGAAATGATTAATATTGTACATCAAGATCTTAGGAATCATGATAGCTCTACCATCAATACCATTCACAAGACAATATAAAACTATGGTACAAACCCATTTAATTTTACCAAATGATTTTTTTCTGGAGACCTCTCAGTGTATTGAGGGGATATCTATAATTTTAACCCTATATTCACTACATTTCACAATAATTCCTCACACATTTAATTATTGATTCAATTTATAAAAAATACGCCTTCTAAAAAACTATCAATATGGTATAAAAGATACATATTCATCATGTTTTTACCCAGTAAATCATTTAATTTTTAAAGTAAAACATCAAATGTCAAATGGAAAATAGTTTATCCAATAATCATATCAATGATACAAATAATATTAATATTTAATTTAATTTTTTATGTTAAATGAAAAAATGGTCTCAATAAAATTAATGTTTTAAGAGAATGTAAACGACCACAACATTATTAAAAGAATAATTTTAATTAATCATAAATATAATTTTTTTAGTAAATAAAAGTATTTTAGAAAATGAGAGTGAAATATGATAATGATATTTGGTTGAATTTATATCTTTTAAAAATAATGTAAATATTTTAGATGAATTAAAATATAATAAAATGGTTTGGCAGTGGGAAATTCCATTAATATAGTATGCGTTTAAATAATTTACTTTTCATTCTGTAAAAAGACTAAAAAATGACCTTTTTAAAAAAAATTAAAAATATTCATTTCATTAAATGTTAATATTCAAGTATAATTAAAAATATCCATTATTAACCATTTTTTTTAAAAAAATATTTAAATAAATTAATTTTGAAAAATATTGATAGAGACAAAAATTTTAACTGATCAAAAAGAGAAATAAGATTTTTTTTCTTTTATATATAGCTTCTGAAAGAGTATCTTGAATTGATTAATTACACATAGTTAATAAATATATATTCACTTCAAATAACTCATAAGGGAAGTATATACACCACATAAATTTAAATAGGTTCATAATATGAATTTTTTCTTAATGGAGTGGAAATTGAGATGAAATCCCTTACCTAAAGTCTAACTTGGCTCATAAGTGATTTTATAATCTCTTATAATAAATTTAGATTTATAATAATTACATAACAAAACCATATATATATATATATATCAATAATATTGTATATCATTCATTTATAACATTTTATCATTCATTTCTTAAAAATATTTTATTATTATCATTATTTTGTCTGTTTGGTGCTTCATTTCTTCTGTGAGTTTTAATTTCAAGTATTGATAATTTCATATTTATCATGTTTTAATCATATAATTTTTTTAAAAGATTTAAATAACATATGTATTTAATATATATATATATATATATATTTATAATAATTCATAAAATATGGATATGGAAAAATGAATTAAACTGTTGATGGAGATGATAGACCATACGTATTCATGAACATTGTCTCCATTATTTAACAGATCGATAAAAATAAAGGCAAAATATAATTAACCATTAAAAATTATTATTATGAAATATATATCATATATATTCATTAGTTCCTTATTTATAATAATCCATGTAATTTCGTAATTATAATAAATTACACCGCTCTGTGGCGACATTAAGCTGTAATAAAGCATGAGTGGTGTTTTAACTTATCATATGATGGAAAAGAGATGGATTATAGTTGTACAATAATCATAATAATATATCTGTATATTGATTATATTTTATTCATTACATAATTATGGTTACAACACATGAAGAAAAGGTAGAAGAGGAAATAGTCTTGAAAGATTTGGTTAAGAAGATTACCACTTCTTCATTTGGACTTCCTTTATATCTCTTCATAAGGGAGCTAAAGTTTCCCTTTTGGATGGAAGCGAACCTAAAAACCCAAAATGAATATTTTTAGAAGGGTATTATTTTGTTTTTGGTCAATATAAATGGCTTAAAGTGGATTAATGATGCGAGAGAGGAGGTTCCCTTTTATAATTGAGGTGATAGACACTTTTCGAATTTCTTTAAATGTTAAATAAATATAAATTAAATTTATAAGAAAATAGGTACAAATTTATAATATATGAAGATAACATGAAGATGAGTATAAATACTCTCATAAAAAACATGGCCATGTTTGGATCCCATTCATCTTTTCATTTGGACCATTCATTAACCCATTTGATAATTATTGTAATATTAATTTTTTTCTACCCTTTAAGGGTTATTAATGTTACTATAAAATGAAAAATGACCCAAAAATGTACCATGATTGATTTTTGTGAGCATTTCACATTAATTTTGGTGAATAATTTTTTTTTTGAATTTCAAATCATTTAATTAAATATTATATTCAAAAAAATATCAATAATGTCAATTTTAGAACTATTTATTTACACTAACATCTATAACATCAAAAAAATAATAAAAATTAATAAATCTCAAAAAAAAATTATTTTTACCTATAAAATTCACAGACTACATTAATTACATCAAATTATACTAGTTTTAATATTTTGAATATCATTTATTTTATTTATCTATTAATTAAATAATTACCTCATCAACATCATGTAAGCATTTATGAAAATTCTTTATTCAAGAAAAATTACAAATTAAACAACATTATAAAGAAAATCATTATTATTTAAAAATATTCTTCATAAATGAAAATATACCCTGGCTATCCCCATGTAAAACATAATTAGTTATTAAAAGCAATAGAGTTCCTTTTTTACATTAATTTAAATAAAATATTATAATGGTCACAATCTCATAAAAATGGAAAAAAAGGTCATATAAACAAATATTTTAAGAGTATGGATAACATTTACTCATCCAATAAAATTTATTCAACTCTTAGGTTACTCTGTTTGTCCATATCAATTTATTTTTCACCTTAATTACTCGATTTACCCTTAATGTGGTAATAATTATTTATAATAGCAACTACTCATAATGACCAAAAATATAAAATTGAATATTTAATAAATTTAGTCACACTAATTATAAATGTGGAATATATTTTTCAAGACTCAATTTCAATAATTATTAAAAATTAATTTAAGATTAGAATGAAAATTGTAATGAATAATATTTTTTCTAAAAAATTCATTATTAAGTATAAAAATATTTTTTTGACAGATTAAACCATAAAATTGATTACATAAATTAATTTCTTTATTAATAATATAATATAATTAATTTTTTTATAAAACCAATTTTAAAAAAATTGAATGTCTTAAATTCTTGAAATAAAAATACAATTGTAAATAAAAATTAATATTTTTCCCTATTCACTGATCTGTACTAAAAAAATATGAAACGTTCACCTGAAGCTAATATTTACATGATGATTTAAAAAATGGTATCATTTTTTCAAAATTAAATTTATTTTAATTCTATAAATTTATTATAATATCAACTCCCAAAAAGTAATTTTTATTAATGAAACCGTACTTTTGAGGAATAAATTAATTTTACTAAAAATTGAGTTCTTATTTCTTAAGAAATTTTCAATAAATTTTCATTGAGTATGACCAATATATATATTTTACAATGTTTTTAGTCCTATTAATTCCCTTCAATTTAACAGCTAGGTTATAATGGTGATATTTAAATAATAATATGTCATGGTGCGTTTAAACACATTGTTGCATGTCGTATTTGCTATCGAACAAGGTCTGGTTTTAAAAAACAAAGGATATTACATTATACCATAAGAAAAAAAATTATACTTATAAATTCTCATGAATATTACATTTTAAACCAATTAGGGTGATTCGTCTTTATAACCACCTCTGGTTCCCATGTTGCTTCCACCATTTTATGATTTCTCCAAAGAACCTTTTTTTGTCAAGTCATTTTGTTAGTCAAAACATACTCTCTAGTGTTAAGAATCCAGATAGGATCTTTAAATTAAGTCATATTAGGTTCTATTTATATATCATTATAAGTGAGTACTTGTGTTTTGTTTTCCGTTTAATTCGTTAATAATGATTTATGAAGCACATCATGTTCATTAGAGAGTCCGAGTGGAATTTCTAAATAGGAGGACACAAATATAATTATTTTATAATTTATAATAGTCTAATAAACCTGGGTACCGGTTTTCCATTTTTAATAAACTTTATAGTGCATTTTCATGCAGTTATTTTCAATAAAATATAATCCACAACTTAAAACTCCAAATATTTAATTCAGTTATTGTTATAATTCTTGTTCTTCATTTTAGCTACTTTAATTCGATTTTGGATAGACTTTTCCGATTTAGTTTCTCCTAAAAATATATTTACCTATAAGTTTTATTTATAACCCTTTCATTCTCATGATTTTAGGCATTTATGTTCACACTCTATGAAAAATCTCATTCCCTTCAAGAATGTACTCGGGTGTCTCTTTCCACTATTTTCATACATGAGGAAATCTTTCCTTCCCTTTTTTCTTTATTAGTTCATTTCTCTATTATCCTATTCTTTTATTACATTCTATTAAATCCATAAGGCTTAGTGAATTCTTTCTCTCTCAGGATATCTCTTGATACAATAGCCTCATATTATGAGAATTTTTGGGAGATTATTTCCATTGGAATGATTAGATAAATACTATAAATTAAATAATCAATATTGATATTTGGATTACGTACATAGTCTAAAAAATGAATTTATAACCCTGTAATGTTATCTTCATATTATGAAACATTTTCCTCTTCCTTTTTCCTAATACTCAATAATTTCTTATCCATATCCACTCTTTGGTGATGAGGAAAATATATTTCCAAGAAAAGTTCCTTAAAATCATTTAATTATATGCTCTATATTTCCTCATCATACTTAATGTTTTGAATCAATTACCACTATTTATCTATATAACCTAATATACTATAAACTAACATGAATGAAATCTCTATTTCATTACTACAAAAAGTGAGTAATATATTATCTAAAGAACTTATCCATTTCTATGCAACAAAGGGATAGGTATTTCCATTTAATGATGGATGTTTTGGATGCATGAAGTGATCCAACATAGTTGCATCACATTTTTTAACAATAATTTTTCCATATGGTCTTGTTTATTTGTCATAAATCACATTTGCATCTCAAATAATTCCATGATCTTCTTAGATCTAACACCAACTATTTTGGTTTTCTCACCAAGGAAATACCAACATTGTTTATGAGTGTTGAATACCATTATAACATTAAGGACACTCACTAAATAATGGCATACACCGGTTTAGATTATAATAATCATGAATTTTGAATAAAAAAATAAAAAACACACTAATGGTAAATGTCTTCAAATACTATAATGGATTATCATAATTCTCTTTTCTAGTTATGGTTATTTTGAATCTAGTTCCAAATGTTTATACTAAACATTATATGGTACCAACAATAAAAACCCCAACTCCTAAAAACCAATTATGGTCTCTAATTTATTACATTTTCATAGATATAATAGATTTCACCAAGAAGGATTGACCAATTTAATAGTCTTGTAAAACTAGATATATACATTATTCCCAAATCATATTGGAAATATAAAAAGAATACCATAATAAACATTATTTCATCATTGATATTAATCATTATATACTTTTTAATATCATGGGGAAAGTACAAAAAATTAAATGGTGATATCAGATGCCCAGTAATATTTTTGTACATCAGAAACTATCATGAGTAAAAAAAGAGTATCAAATATGGCATGATCAGTATGAAAAATTAAATAATTGAAAACACATTCCATTTAAACAATAAAATTATAATTCAACCTATTATTGGAAAATATCAATGAGAAAATATCATGGATAATAATAATTATAATTGAATTTTCAATTAAAGAAATTATTAATACTATACATTATGACCTTGGGCAACGTAATACACTACTATAAATACCTTTAACAAGATAGTTTAAAAATATGGGGAAACCCCATCTAATTAGGCCAAATGATTTTTTTCACGAGATATGAGGATGCGTTGAGGGGATGTAAATTACTAGGACCCACCCATTAATTAATTTATAAACCATTACTTATATATTAAATGATCAATTCAACTTAGAAACAATATTTTCTATAAAAATTATCTGAATGGAAAAAAAGACACTAATTTATCATGGTTTTTCCCAGTTCCAAATAATTTCCATAGTAAAAACCATATGTAAAATGGTATTTAGTTTATGAAATTATCATAGTCATGATACGAAGAATATTTATATTAATGGGAATTTTAATTTTCAATGAAAATTTATCTCAAAAAATGAATGTTTTATGAGAATGTAATGGAAAGTGAAATTATTGAAATAAAACTTTCAATTTATGAGAAATATAAATATTTTAGTCAGATAAAAACTTTTTGAAAAATTTGCAGAGAAATATAAAAATGATATTTTATTTTTAATAAAATTAGAAAAATAAAGAATAATCTAAATAGGATAAAATGGTTTTGCAGCATGACTATTCATTAACACCATAGACATTAAAAATAAAACATTCCTTTTGAATTTGGTAAAAAATAATTGAAAAATAAATTTTTGGAAGAAATTAGAAAGATACATTTAATAATATATAAAAATTCAAGGATAAATTAATATAACCTTTATTAATAATCTCTGTAAATAGAAATTATTTTTATAAAACAATTTTTGAAATTTTTTGAAATGGATGAAAAATATACCAGATCAAAAAAATCTATTTTTCATTTAAATATTCTTGAAGAAGTAGTTGATTTAACTAAATTATTAATAATAATTTCTAAAGTTATATTCATGTTAAATTCCAACAAATATAATTATAAACACCACATAAAAGAACATAGGTCCATATTACCAATTATATAATAATTAAGTGGAAATTGATAAGAAATCTACTACCTTAGGTTTGAATTTCCTCGTTTGTGCTTTTAACCTCTTGTATAATAAATATATATTTATTAACATTTCATAAATAAACATATATATCTATAATATCATATATGATATATTTATAACATTTTATAAACCATTTGTCAATAATATTTTGTTATTATCATTATTTCGGTAGTTAACATCCTTGTTTTTTATATATGTTTTGATACATAAATATCGATCCATTATTAATTATCATTGTTACATCATATCAAAAATTTTATTCAATATTAATATTTCAAATATATTGAATATATAGTCATCCACAAAACATAGATATAGAAAAATGAATTGCATTGTTCATGGAGATGGTAGGTTGTACGTACGCATGACATTGTATTCATTTTTTAATGGATTGAATGAATTAAAGGTAAATAATGAATAAACATTATAAAATAATTATTACTTCATATTTATCATATATATTCATTGTTTATATCTTTTAAAAAATCCATGTAAATTAGTGAGGAAATGTTCATTACACTTATATGTGGAGACGGTAAAGCATACTTAAGCATGAGAAATGTTTTCGATTTTCATTGGATAGAAATGATATAGAATATGGTTTTACCATAATAATACTAAATTATCATTATATTTATTCTACCATTTTTATTATTTTAGTATGGTTACAACACATTAAGAGAAAGTATAATAATAAATAGACTTTAAAAAGTTGGTAAAGACGGTTACCTTTTCTTTGGAAGACTTCCTTTAGATCTCTACTTAAGAGACATAGAGTTTCCCTTTTAGAAGGAAAAAACACAATAACCTGGATAAAAATGTTGTTAAGAGGAATTGGTATGGTTTGTTCAACCTATATGGATAAAATTGGTGTAAATAAGTGAGGGAGGAGGTTACCTTTTCTAAATGATGTGGGGGGACTTTTAAAATTTCATTATATTTTAAGTTAATATACTTTAATATTGACTAAAAATGGGTAAATATTGATAAAATTGTAATATTAGATTACTATTATTATAAGTAATCTTATAAAATAAAATTAGGATCATTTGGAATAAAAAAATTAGCTTTATATTTTTTATTTATCCCTTCAATATTCCATTTGGAAATTACCATAATATTAATGTTTTCTACATTTTAAGAGTTATTATTGTTTCTATAAAATGAATAAAGACACATAAAAAGATCTTGGTTGATTTTTTATACCATATATAATTAATTTTTTCATAATATAATATTTTTATGAATCAATATCATTTAATAAAATATTATTTTCATAAAATATAAATAATGTCCATCTTAGAACTATTCATTTACTTTGAATTTTATAAAATCAAGGAAAAAATTAAAATTTATTTATGTTTTTACATACAAAGAATTTTATTTTAATATATTAAATTAATGGGTCTCATTAATTATTTTCATTTTTTCTACTACTAATTTTTAAAATATCATTTATTTTATTTTACTGCTAAATAAATAAATACTGCTTCAATATCGTGTATACATTTAAGGTAATTATTTATAAATATAAAATTAAAAATAAATTGTCATGATGTAGATAAATCAATTTTATTTCAAAATACTACTTATAAATAAACATATCCTCTTCTTATATACTTGCTAAAAATAATATAGTTATTAAAAACAAGTGTGATATTTTTTACTTTTCCATACATGAAATAATATAACGGTCATAATATCATCTCAATGGAAAAAAGATCATATAAAATATTAATGTATGATTATGGAAAAATTTTACTTGTAAAATAAAATTAATTAAAGTGTTAGGATTATTTTTGATACCTTATAATTTTATTTCTCACATTAATTTTCTAATATACCCTTACTATGATTATAATTATTTACAGTAGTTACTATTCTTAATGAAAAAAGGGTCTTATATAATACTTTTTACATAATAATTATAAATATATAATACAAATTTCAATATTCAATTTCAATAAGTGGTTGAAATTAATTTAATATTAAAACACCATATTCAAAGAAATATAATTTTTCAGAAAAAGAAATTTTTTAGTATAAAAATGTTTTATACCAATTTCAACTAGAAAATTGATTCCAATGAACTTACATGAATTTTTAATAATATAATATAAATAATTTAAATTTTAAAATTTCTCAAAAAAATAGACCCTAATAAATTCTTGAAATAGAAATACAGTTTTTAATAAAAATAAATATTTTTCACTATTTATTGGAAAATCAAACTTTTTTAAAATGTAAAAATAATCACCCAAAGATAATATCGACATGATGATTTAAAAATGAAACCATTTATCAAAAATAAATTTTTCAAAATTTTCCGAAATTAATTATAATTTTTACTCCCAAAAAGAAAAACAAATATCATTGAGGAAAACGTGTTTTTGAACAATAAATAGATTTTACTGAAAATTTAGATCTTATTTCAATAAAATTAATAAAAAATAACTATTGATTAGGACCATTATATATCCTCTATAATGCCATTAATCCTATTCATACACTCAAATTTAATAGCTAATTTATAATGATCATATTTAAATAATAATATTTTGTGGTTTGTTTAACTCAGTGTTGATAGTAGTATACACTATCAAGCATAGTCCTCATTTAAAAAACGTGGGATATTGAAAACAATGTTTATATCACAGAAATATTTAGATAAATTTATATATTAGGATATTTTTTTGGGGATAATGTAATGGTTTATATTTTAAGGTTGGTCATAATTTATAGGTATAGATAACCCTTTAGATTACTTGAGGTTGTTTTTAATATTTTAGATATTAAGAAAAGATAAATTTAGTGTAAATCCAAGGAATGAGTGTAAGTATTGGATAAATTCATGTTGTTTTGGTAATGTCTTGAGTGTGTGGTTTTCATAGAAATTAAATCATTTTATGGATACCTAAAAGTGGATTCCACTATGGAAACAATGCATCTTTCAGTAGTCACTGTGATATAAGATAATTAATAATCAACTCAATATTCACATTGGTACATGTTTAATGGGCCTAAGATTATATACTTTTCTTTACATTCCTAGGGTATATGATTCTTTTCATTATATTCTCATTATAAACCACTATAATGGATTTATTTCCTAATTAATTCAAGGTATTAGATTAAAGAGAATGAGAAAAACCAAATAAAGAGTATCTTAGGTTGGACCTACAGTTATATAGGTTGGTATATGGATGATATAGTATTAACTAAGAGTAATAAAGTTTGTACGTAAAAAACAATATGATAACATATTTAGTGTGCTAATGTATGATACATTTATGTCAAATTTTAATAATTATATTATAATGTTAATTCTTCATCACTTATGTTAACCACTTTTGGATTTAGTAGCTGATAGGGCTTGAAGGAAATAAGAAAACAATGCGTGTGAGGGAAATGTAATGACCGTATCAATGAACAGACCATATAAATGAGATGTCGATTAATAAATTTTGTGATTATTCTAAACCTATTATCACAAAATATGATTAACCACATGAATATATTTAAAATCATGAACATACCAATGAATAAAAGAAAATATTTTCAAGAATATTTTGGGGATGATGATGCTGAAAGAATGAATATTTGTTTTACTTCATTTCAAAGATATAGAAATAATTATGAGAGAATTTTACATAACGGGATAGATAGATTCTATAAATATAGACATGAAGGCCATCAGACTTGCATATGTAGGGGAAAGAGATAATCTAAAAAAATACATTACTTTAATTCCATGGTAATTAAGAATTATGTGACTCAATGTCCTAATCCAAGGGCCAATGAGGGAAACGTTTATAAACAACCATGAAAAATAAGTAAAAAATATAAAGTAACTACTATTTTATTGTATAGTTAGTTTTCACATAATATTTTCTTATGTATCATGCCATAAAATGTCTCACCAACTAAAGGCAATTGAGATAAAAATAAAAAAACCCTTTAGTGTGATTAATATTAAATCATTTTCAAGGATTATCATAATTTATTCCTTATATAACATACACTTCTTTCCATAATATAATCATATGTGAAAATGTTAATGTATAATCTCCCTTTATAATGTGATGATAACAAATTTTCATACAGATAAATCACCCTACACATCATAGATAATCACATGATCATCTAGGAGTGTATGGTAAATTATGAGTTTCCTTTATAAATTACTCTAATTTTATGAGTAAATTGGTTAGGCTGTAATTTATTTATGGGGGAGAGAATTTAGTACCTGAAGAATTTAATATATGTTTACCATTAAATATGTCAATCTGTTCGATGGTTTTCTCCATACACAATACAAAGCATAAACGGAAGAAGAAAATATTTAAATAAAATATAAATATTTAAGTATGTATGTTAAAAAATTACCATTGAATTAGCATGAATGAATTTGAGTAACCACTTTATTATATATTAATATAATGAAAATAAATTCTACTTTTAATATAAATGTAATTATATTTGTATAATTAAAATTACTAATATGATCATTTTAATCATAGAATTGTATTTATCCAAAAAAATATTTTTATGCACCATTATTGTTTTATAATAACAAAATTATGATTAATTCATGTTAATATATATTCATATTAATAATTTATTAACACTAATTGGAAAATTATATGAAATAATAATAAGAGTAGATTGGGTTCTATAGATTTTGTTTCTATATAATAACACTTTTCATTATATTATATATTTTTATTTAATAGTTAATTTTCAGAATTTTAAAATTCAAATTTTAAAAAATGGAAATAATTTCTTGATTTAATGTAGTAGTATTTTTTAAGATTATTTCTATTAATTTTTCAAAAAAAATATTTTAAGGTAAATAATACAGTATACTATTTTTAAAAATATTGTGATATAATGATATTGTTAATATATAAGTGTGTCATAGAAATTTTCGAATCCCATTTCTATAAAAAAAATATTTATTTTATAATTCCCCTTATAAAGTAAAAAAATTTACTCTAGTTTACAAACTATATCTTATATTTTAGAACTCGAGCAATGTTCCGCTTAATAAAATATTTTTAATAAAAAATAGATTTATTATTTAAAAATAAACATTAATCAATTTTATAAATTGAATGAAATTAAAAGGATATAAAATTTCAACTAATTAGTTCCAAATTATATAATAAGCTCAATTTTATTTTTTGTCCAAAAAATGATTTACCTACGTAAAAACTAGTTATTGTGGAAAGACTAAATTAAGGTTTAAAGGATTTAACCCAGTGAAAAAACACTATAACATACTACAAAAAGTTATATCACCATGGGTTTTATGAAATTTAAAAAAATTATCAGTTCCACGCTCAATTGTTTCTAAATTTCTGTTTCGCTTTTTTGGAGTTTGACTTCCCATTTTAAAAAAGTTATGGGTATTTACAAAAAAATTATTCCCTTTTCACATATAAAAATGGCCTTTATACACCCCTTTAATTCCACTCCTGAAATTTTGTTTCCTTCTAAAAATAAATAATTCTTTGTTCTCATTGAATCCAAATCCTTTTAATTTATCTTTTAGTCACAATATATTAGTCTAATCCCTCATTTTCCATGGAATTATTCAAGGAAAACTCAATGTTCTCAACATGGGTAAATATTCTCCCTTTAAATATTTCATTTCCATATTACGTTTACAATTATAATTTTCTCACACCTTTATGGTAAAATAATTATTCATTTATAGTAATTGTTTTAATTTTAATGGGATACTCATCAACCACTTATCACATTTTTCCCGTAAGGGAAAAAATGACATTCGCCCATGTGTGCATATTAAAACTTCCATAAAGTTATGTTATTTATTTATTATCCACATCACATGGACAGTAAAAAAGATTATTTTATTAAATATATAGTATATTAGTAACATATTATACACTTTTATATGATAAAACATAGTATACATCTATTCTGTTCTATGGAAAATGTAATCATCTACGAGGCATATGTATGAACTACACCCTCCATGGAACGATTCATTCCAATTTTCATTTACACCATTTATGGAATGTAAAAATAATGATTTAAATAGATAAATATAATTTCTCTATTATTATTATGTTCCTATTATAACAAATTGGATATTCTATTTATCATATAATTAGAAAACTATCATCGTTAAATAAATCGTTTAAATGTAGCACAATAAGGGGGTAATATTTTTTTACATATTATGTTATATATTTATATCCATTAATAATTATTATAATTAATTTAAATTATTATTTATCACAATAATAAACACTATGATATAATGTTATTTTTCTATTATAATGATATTACATCTGATCCCCCATATAATCATTCACTAATCATGGTATATTTATATTTGGGTCGGTTTTACCACCTATGTGAATAATTCTATGTATTTATCTCATAGATTAATTAATGAAAATAATTACTCGTTTAATATGATATAAATATTTATTTTTTTATTTTTTTAATGGTAACATTATTATTAAACTCGTTAATTAATAAAACACCTTTCATTCATTAAAAATCACTCAAACCTGATCATAGTCGATTTCACCATCACAAATCATAACCAAAAATACCATGGAATAAAATTATAACCTTATAAAAATAATATAAAATTTATTCTAGTACCTTTAACTACATTTAGATGAGTAACCCTAAAAAAATAATGAATATTAACACCATTTTATGAAGCCAGATCATAACGATCAAGATTACTCACTCCTGATATTGAAAATATGTAATAAATATATATAATTCATATAAATAATTAATGTAAATTAAGTGTATAAATGGAATATATATGTTTAATTTAACTAAATTGGTTATTAATATTGTTTATTTTTTTATATATAAGTTTATAGTGTATTCTGACAAAGTAGTAATTAAGGTAATGGGTTCTTTGTCTCAAATTTCATTCCCTTGAGACATGTTTATGTTATTCACCATGTTTTATATTGTGTGGCTTAATCACTACCATTTAATATTTTAGATCATGATTCTATAATTATTCATGGTATTTAATATTCCATTTTAAATTATATCCTTCAATGGGGTTTTATATGAATGTTTCTAAATCCATAAGGGGTTTCTTTGTCTCAATTTCGTTTCTTTGAGACATAATACATTTTTTGAAACTACATTTCCTTATATAGTTTATTTAATGTCTATGGGGTTATTTTTATCATATATGTTTTTATAGTTGATGGGATATACTAATCCAAATAAAATTCCCTACCCAAATTTACTATTGATTCAATTGTCACCCTATATGTAACGATTTTTTTGTAACTCAACTCTCATTCATTAAGTTATGATTATTTTATTGAAATTATTTCAAATTTGTTGGTTAAATTATAACCTTGATTGTATTATGTGGTATTATATCATTAGTTTCTATGGATTTAAATTCCTATAAATTAAATCCATGTCAAATATTTCTTACCTTTTTTTTATGTTACCCATAAGAGATACTGATAGCTCACTTCTACATTATTTGAGTTATAATGTTTTATATTAATCATTATTGTAACGCCCCGACCCCAGCTACCCAGAGTCGGTGCATTACTTCGTAACATTGGCATGATCACAAAAGATCAAGTCTCGAAAGACCGATTAGTTTAGTAGCCTTGGAAACACTAGATACATTCGTAAACGTTACATTACATCATAAAGTGAAAAACTACAATAACAAAGTCTCCATAGTCCACACTCATATCCTCTTCTGACTATCCCTGCAGGTCATTCATAAAATACTTCTTCACATCCTGGAAAATATTAAAACATTGAAAGGGGTGAGCTCAGATGCTCAGTAAGGATAACAATATTGCGGAAGCTTTCATAAATAAACATAAACATTTAAGGCAATGTATAACTAAAACAAAAGCCTTTTTAAACTTGAACATCAACATAATATGGCAAAAGTAAAATGAAATAATGCCATTTACTTCTTCACATGGATATTCTACTGGTCGAATAATCACATGCAATATCAATAACCACTTTCATAATGAGGGAATGTATAATGCCGGACATTCTGAAACATTTTGTCAAGGCCTCGGCCAAGACATCTAAAATGATTAAGGCCTCGGCCAAAACCATAAATCAAATTGGGAAAGGCCTCGGCCAATTCCACGTCTAGTTGTCTCATGAGACCTACCGATGCATCGAGGAGCTATAGCGGGCTCAACCCGTCACTTATTAAGTCCAATACATTCCTCATATGAATAGGTTTAAACATATCATAAACCATAACATAATCGTATCACATAAAACATGCATAAAGGAAACATAACATTTCCACATTTCAATCACAAGATATCAATACAACACATTGATATAATAAAAACGATTTCAAAACCATTTTCAATACCAAAATAAAAGAAAGTTAAAACTTTGTATTTATTTTTCATTAAAAAAAAGATAGCTTGTATAAGAAACCGAAACTCAAATAATGGTCACGGTGGCGGAGAAGTCATTGTCGCCGCATAAGTACGGAAAGAAAAACATTTCCTTTTGTCGTTTAGCAAAACGCTTCGTATAAAAAGATTCCTTTTGAATAAATGTAAAAGTCAAAGGGGTTTATACACCGTATAAAATAAAGTTGTGTATAAAACCAAATATGCCTCAATGAAAGGGGATTGAGACGAAGTCCTTAAAAGATCATTTTTAAAATAAAATAGATCTATTATGTGTATTCACTATAGGTACACATAAAGAAAGTAAAAATACAAAATAGGACATAATAATATCATGACATAATTTGAAAGTAAAAGATTAACCCAAAGAATGGAAGTTGGGTTAAGAAATTCCCTTACAAAGAGCATTTTTAAAATAAAATAGATCTATTATGTGTATTCACTACAAGTACACATAAATAATGTACAAATACAGGATATGACATAATAATATCATGACATAATTTGAAAGTAGGATATTAACCCAAAGAACGAAAATTGGGTTAAGAAGTTCCCTTACCTCGTGTCTGACTTGACTCAACCGTTCTTTAACCTCCTGAATAATAAACTAGAGTTAATATATACCTTATTAAGAACCATTTTCAACTTCATTATCCTTATTATATCACTTATTACAATGATATGAACATTATGTAATTATTTAAGTTAATAATGGTCGTTTTGTCGATCTTTGGTACTTGAGTCAACAATAAGCTTCTTATAATTACAAGTTGTTTATGTGGTGAAATATCCATTATATCCAGAATTATATTCATGATTTATATGTCATATATATCTTGTATATCCAGTATATACATTCATTTATAATATTACGTAACATTTAGAGGTAAGAAATGAAATGCACCGTTCATGGAGACGGTAAGCCGTACGTACGCATGAACGCTACTTTCATTTCAATTTCATATTTAATGGAACTAAATCATAATTATATAAATGTATAATATAATTCCAGTATAATATAGTGTATAATACCGTTTACTCCATCCTTTATACATCCCACATATGGCATTAACGATTCAAATCACTTTGAGGGGGCGGTAGTCCGCACTTCCTAAAATGAAATTATCGCGTTTTACCCATAATGGAAATCATAAAGTATGCCATAAATGAGAAATACAGAAGCATAAGTAAAACATAAACATATTATATATCATATATAAAAATAGTGACATCTTAATGGCCACCTTTGAAGGTGTTATATGAGTGTTTGAACAATCATCGTTTCGTGATGCAGAAATTCGCCATCCCCAGAAACCGTATGTTCTTTAACCATTAGATGTAGGTGTGTGTAAGTGTAGCTCGAATCCTTCTTATAAAAACATCCTAGTATATTTAGTATACTGGTGTTGTTACAAAAGAAATGAATAAAAAGAGTTTAGGGGGTTGGAGAAGAAAAATAAAACAAAACAACATTATAAAAGACATTACCTCAAAATCGGGTAACTCTTTTTGATTTGATCTAAAGGCTTCCTTGGGAAGCGTTCTGCCCAAAGTGAGGTTTCTAGGAGTAAGGTAGGAATGTTGGGAGAGTATTTGGGCAGAGGTTGGCCGAGCCAAATGTCTTGAAAGTGTAAATGAGGTGGGAGAGGTGGGGGCCTTTTATAAGTGGAGAGGAGGGGCACTTTTGGAAAGATTGAAATGTTACATTATTTCACAATGCTTTTCGGATTCTAAAGGTCCCACACTTATATAATTCGAGGCTAAGGTGATAAGGTTTCGAAATCTCTTCATCCAATAGGCTTTGGACAAGTGTAAGCCTTGGATTTTGCATTATCTTCCCATTTTATTTAAATCGTTAAATAATGAGGTCATCACTACATCATCATGATGTCATAAATAATTTAATTTATTTAATGTCTAAAAATTATAAAAAAAATACTATGATTTAGGAAATCTTTTTAGCTTTCTAATGAATATTTATAATCAAAATTTGGACTTGTGTAACCCCACTTAAAAACTGTTTTAGTAAAACAACTCATGTTTGTGTCAATTTAATTTTAACATTAAATAAATATATATTAATGTCATTTTCCAACTAAAGTGGCTCCATGGGGTCCCCAAGTTGACCCATGGGTTGTCTTGGTCGGCCATGACTCATCCAATAGGAGTAGGACAAGTGTCAAGCTCATATCATATTAATAAAACATTTTTTTTACCTTAAACTACACTAATTACCTCTAATCGCGATTAAGAACTTAAAAGTTACTATTCACCAAAAAATTATTTTGATCTCATTGAACCACATTTTACTTCTTAATGACAACCATGTATGTCGGATTTTTGAAAATCAAATCACAGAAGTGGTAATATTTCATTTAAACGAAAAATCAGTTATTTAACTACCACTTAGTGGTTTCACTATTCATCAAAAATTGAAGTTTTTCAGAACAATGCCAAAATTTCACCCTAAGCTATAATTGATATTCCGAATTCCAAAATGATGCCTATTTTACAAAATTCCAAACATATAAGTTTCATTAATTAATTTTATAATTAATTCCCGCTGTTACAATAAATAGCGTGTTTTTAAGAAACAATTTATATCAAAAGATTGGCAATTGTTTATGTCCAATTTCAATGTTAAATTAATTCTAATGACCACCATTGGATAAAATGGTAAAAATATATTCTAATTATACTCTAAAACCACTCAATAGTATAATTTATCACTCTGAATTATTTTGATTAATAAAGTTGTTTTAAGTATTTTTCACTATTCATAAAAATTTAGAAGTTCTCAGAAAAATACCAAAAATTCAACATAGGCTAATTTCAATATTCCGAATCCAAAAATGAAGTCCATTTTGATAAATAAAATTTATAATATTTCAAAAAGTAGGTATTACTATTCATAACGGCTACTTTGATTAGTCGCGGTGTTTTAGAACTCGAAGTTGCGTACAACGCAAGCTATTGCATTATTGAATGAGATGCGTATCGTGGAAGCTTGGGGTGTTACATTCTCCCCTCCTTCAATAAATTGCGTCCTCGCAATTTGAAATTTTTCTTGGAAAATAAAAGGTTGAAAATAGAAAATACCTTTGAGGAAAACCCACATCGGAAATAAGATTAATAAAATTTAGCCTTAATAAGAGGGAAAGGGAAATGAACAAGTCACCACCCAATTATGATCTCGATTAGGAGAACATTGGTGGCAATTAGAGACATATAATTAGAGGAAAAACGTAAATATTTGTAGGGAGCGATTGGGGTCATCAATCACAATCAACTGTCAAATTGAGGGCCTCAAAGCCTTCAATCTATGTTGATTTAAAATATCATCAGTTCAACAAGACATAAGGTATTAGGATAACACATTTTTTTGTTTTAATATCCCTTTACTAAAGTTTAAGAATTAATTTATTCATTGAATAAGAGATAGGTATATATATATTTATGCTTGACAATTAGAGTTTCAACCTTCAACTCATCTTTCACTCAAAAAGATAATAGAACACAAAAATATTATACTTATACTAATTGTATAATGTTCCAAATGTTAACACATACCATTTAGATTAGTAAAATTATTTTGTAATAACCAGGGACTTCCTGTAGGCTAGTGGTAGGAAATAAAGGCCTGTCGCACTATGATTGTGGGTTCGATTCCTGCAGCTTTGTCCGATGCAACGGGTTATGCCCCACCCTGCAGGTTGTCCTTTTCCTAAAACTATAGTATTATAATATTCCAAAAATAATATTCAAAAATTATTTAACCTTAAACAATACTATCCAAAGATCAACTTAATCCATTCCAACCTTTATAGTTATCCAAAATACTTCTGTCCAACTCACAGTCCAAATTTTATAAGGAAGGTAAACATAATGAAGATCCTTTTTTCCACGTAACAACATGTGAATACCTTCATCATGTATTCTTTTTAAACATACTGAATTACCATGATCCCTTATTCCTTATAGAATACTATATATACTTCTTATATCCAAAAATTTATACAAAACATCAATCAGTTTCAAGGAAGTTAAGTATATCCAATATAATTTATCCAAATCAATCACGTCTTATTCCAAAATCACAATCTCAGTATCAGAACCATATTATGGTCTATCTTTCTCTCAACCATATATTTTCCAAAAATTTAATCCTATTGTGGAGTCACTTTTCTTGGTTCCACACAATCTCAAGTCCTTGATGAAATAGTACTGCAGTACAATCCTTATATACTCCATAATTATTATAACCAGTACATCATTGATACAACACTCAAATTACAAAATTATTTAATAACAACATAAGAACTCTAATCATTACTCCTCATCTGTGGTAGTATCATAACTTGATTATTATCCAATAACATCATTTGGGGCATACTCTGATGATTTGGACATTGGTTTGCGTAGTGTCCCCAATCCTTGCAGAAGAAGAATTGTACATTTGAAACCATTTTCTTACCCTTGCAGTCACGCACTTTGTGTCCTTTCTCTCTACACTTATAACAAACTCCCATTCCCTTTAGGCAAGTTCCATGATGTTTCTTCCCACAATTACCACATATTTGAAAATTCTTCTTTCCCCTCATCCCTTTATCCATCATTCTCTCTTCCATCCCTTTCGTCTCTTGCTTCGCTTCAAAGCCATAGGACTCAGAGAATTATTTACTTATCTTATTAACACATGATACTATTTCTTCATATGTTGAGAACACATGGGAGACTATTTCCCTTCGAAATGTTGACTTAATACCGTGAAAGATACGATCCTTCTTACTCTTTGGATCATATGTACTGCTGGAGTTCACATTCCTTCTACTGGGCGCCATTTTTATACAATGGCATAAACTAGATTGGTTTATGAATCAAAATACATAATTCCATACTTATAAAACACTTAACATAAATTGAACTATTTATGGATATAATCCATAATCATAAAAAGAAATGTTTTCTTTGAGAAAGTATATACTCATAACCCTTCATAGTGGTTTGTAAATAAAATGAGAATTATCCTAAGCATATCCCCCGGGAGTGTCATAACCAAGAGTGCAGCAAGGCCCGTTGTCGTGCACCAGTTCCCGTTCGAGTCTAGATCAAAGCGGTGTTTTCGGGTTTTACCCCTAGGTACATCTGTGCCAGAGCCGCCTCTACCTGCTCGTATCCAGACAGGGATGTATTGCTCGGAAAAGTCATAACATCTCTATAATACCAAAATTCTAGGAAGTTCTTCTATACTAATCCTCAAAGTCTATCTTTGGGCTATGTGCTCTAATCAGAGTTTATCTAAATCTAGCTTCCAAGGTTAGTACTAAACTGCCTCTGATACCTACTGTAACGCCCCGACCCCAGCTACCCAGAGTCGGTGCATTACTTCGTAACATTGGCATGATCACAAAAGATCAAGTCTCGAAAGACCGATTAGTTTAGTAGCCTTGGAAACACTAGATACATTCGTAAACGTTACATTACATCATAAAGTGAAAAACTACAATAACAAAGTCTCCATAGTCCGCACTCATATCCTCTTCTGACTATCCCTGCAGGTCATTCATAAAATACTTCTTCACATCCTGGAAAATATTAAAACATTGAAAGGGGTGAGCTCAGATGCTCAGTAAGGATAACAATATTGCGGAAGCTTTCATAAATAAACATAAACATTTAAGGCAATGTATAACTAAAACAAAAGCCTTTTTAAACTTGAACATCAACATAATATGGAAAAAGTAAAATGAGATAATGCCATTTACTTCTTCACATGGATATTCTACTGGTCGAATAATCACATGCAATATCAATAACCACTTTCATAATGAGGGAATGTATAATGTCGGACATTCTGAAACATTTTGTCAAGGCCTCGGCCAAGACATCTAAAATGATTAAGGCCTCGGCCAAAACCATAAATCAAATTGGGAAAGGCCTCGGCCAATTCCACGTCTAGTTGTCTCATGAGACCTACCGATGCATCGAGGAGCTATAGCGGGCTCCACCCGTCACTTATTAAGTCCAATACATTCCTCATATGAATAGGTTTAAACATATCATAAACCATAACATAATCGTATCACATAAAACATGCATAAAGGAAACATAACATTTCCACATTTCAATCACAAGATATCAATACAACACATTGATATAATAAAAACGATTTCAAAACCATTTTCAATACCAAAATAAAAGAAAGTTAAAACTTTGTATTTATTTTTCATTAAAAAAAAGATAGCTTGTATAGGAAGCCGAAACTCAAATAATGGTCACGGTGGCGGAGAAGTCATTGTCGCCGCATAAGTACGGAAAGAAAAACATTCCCTTTTGTCGTTTAGCAAAACGCTTCGTATAAAAAGATTCCTTTTGAATAAATGTAAAGGTCAAAGGGGTTTATACACCGTATAAAATAAAGTTGTGTATAAAACCAAATATGCCTCAATGAAAGGGGATTGATACGAAGTCCTTAAAAGATAATTTTTAAAATAAAATAGATCTATTATGTGTATTCACTATAGGTACACATAAAGAAAGTAAAAATACAAAATAGGACATAATAATATCATGACATAATTTGAAAGTAAAAGATTAACCCAAAGAATGGAAGTTGGGTTAAGAAATTCCCTTACAAAGAGCATTTTTAAAATAAAATATATCTATTATGTGTATTCACTACAAGTACACATAAATAATGTACAAATACAGGATATGACATAATAATATCATGACATAATTTGAAAGTAGGATATTAACCCAAAGAACGAAAATTGGGTTAAGAAGTTCCCTTACCTCGTGTCTGACTTGACTCAACCGTTCTTTAACCTCCTGAATAATAAACTAGAGTTAATATATACCTTATTAAGAACCATTTTCAACTTCATTATCCTTATTATATCACTTATTAAAATGATATGAACATTATGTAATTATTTAAGTTAATAACGGTCGTTTTGTCGATCTTTGGTACTTGAGTCAACAATAAGCTTCTTATAATTACAAGTTGTTTATGTGGTGAAATATCCATTATATCCAGAATTATATTCATGATTTATATGTCATATATATCTTGTATATCCAGTATATACATTCATTTATAATATTACGTAACATTTAGAGGTAAGAAATGAAATGCACCGTTCATGGAGACGGTAAGCCGTACGTACGCATGAACGCTACTTTCATTTCAATTTCATATTTAATGGAACTAAATCATAATGATATAAATGTATAATATAATTCCAGTATAATATAGTATATAATACCATTTACTCCATCCTTTATACATCCCACATATGGCATTAACGATTCAAATCACTTTGAGGGGGCGGTAGTCCGCACTTCCTAAAATGAAATTATCGCGTTTTACCCATAATGGAAATCATAAAGTATGCCATAAATGAGAAATACAGAAGCATAAGTAAAACATAAACATATTATATATCATATATAAAAATAGTGACATCTTAATGGCCACCTTTGAAGGTGTTATATGAGTGTTTGAACAATCATCGTTTCGTGATGCAGAAATTCGCCATCCCCAGAAACCGTATGTTCTTTAACCATTAGATGTAGGTGTGTGTAAGTGTAGCTAGAATCCTTCTTATAACAACATCCTAGTATATTTAGGATACTGGTGTTTTTACAAAAGAAATGAATAAAAAGAGTTTAGGGGGTTGGAGAAGAAAAATAAAACAAAACAACATTATAAAAGACATTACCTCAAAATCGGGTAACTCTTTTTGATTTGATCTAAAGGCTTCCTTGGGAAGAGTTCTGCCCAAAGTGAGGTTTCTAGGAGTAAGGGAGGAATGTTGGGAGAGTATTTGGGCAGAGTTTGGCCGAGCCAAATGGCTTGAATGTGTAAATGAGGTGGGAGAGGTGGGGGCCTTTTATAAGTGGAGAGGAGGGGCACTTTTGGAAAGATTGAAATGTTACATTATTTCACAATGCTTTTCGGATTCTAAAGGTCCCACACTTATATAATTCGAGGCTAAGGTGATAAGGTTTCGAAATCTCTTCATCCAATAGGCTTTGGACAAGTGTAAGCCTTGGATTTTGCATTATCTTCCCATTTTATTTAAATCGTTAAATAATGAGGTCATCACTACATCATCATTATGTCATACATAATTTAATTTATTTAATGTCTAAAAATTATAAAAAAAATACTATGATGTAGGAAATCTTTTTAGCTTTCTAATGAATATTTATAATCAAAATTTGGACTTGTGTAACCCCACTTAAAAACTGTTTTAGTAAAACAACTCATGTTTGTGTCAATTTAATTTTAACATTAAATAAATATATATTAATGTCATTTTCCAACTAAAGTGGCTCCATGGGGTCCCCAAGTTGACCCATGGGTTGTCTTGGTCGGCCATGACTCATCCAATAGGAGTAGGACAAGTGTCAAGCTCATATCATATTAATAAAACATTGTTTTTACCTTAAACTACACTAATTACCTCTAATCGCGATTAAGAACTTAAAAGTTACTATTCACCAAAAAATTATTTTGATCTCATTGAACCACATTTTACTTCTTAATGACAACCATGTATGTCGGATTTTTGAAAATCAAATCACAGAAGTGGTAATATTTCATTTAAACGAAAAATCAGTTATTTAACTACCACTTAGTGGTTTCACTATTCATCAAAAATCGAAGTTTTTCAGAACAATGCCAAAATTTCACCCTAAGCTATAATTGATATTCCGAATTCAAAAATGATGCCTATTTTAAAAAATTCCAAACATATAAGTTGCATTAATTAATTTTATAATTAATTCCCGCTGTTACAACAAATAGCGTGTTTTTAAGAAACAATTTATATCAAAAGATTGGCAATTGTTTATGTCCAATTTCAATGTTAAATTAATTCTAATGACCACAATTGGATAAAATGGTAAAAATATATTCTAATTATACTCTAAAACCACTCAATAGTATAATTTATCACTATGAATTATTTTTATTAATAAAGTTGTTTTAAGTATTTTTCACTATTCATAAAAATTTAGAAGTTCTCAGAAAAATACCAAAAATTCAACATAGGCTAATTTCAATATTCCGAATCCAAAAATGAAGTCCATTTTGATAAATAAAATTTATAATATTTCAAAAAGTAGGTATTACTATTCATAACGGCTACTTTGATTATTCGCGGTGTTTTAGAACTCGAAGTTGCGTACAACGCAAGCTATTGCATTATTGAATGAGATGCGTATCGTGGAAGCTCGGGGTGTTACAATTATTCTTCCATGATTGGGTTTTATTACCCAAGTATATTATAATATTCCATTTTATAATCCTATTTTTTAAAATGTGGTTTTAATACAAATAAATTTTTTAATATTATAAAATGTTGTTTTTCAAAAGAGGTAATTTCATATTATTAAAAAGGTTCCTTTCGTAAACAAATATTTTATATTTGTCTGAAAATTCACTATAGAAAACTTTATATCAATTTCAAGGCACCATTATTGATTATTATTGTTAAAATAAAAAAATTTCAACTTTCAATTCACATTTTAAAAAGTTTCTTTTGAACGTGACATGTAAGTTATTATTTTATGTCAATGTTAAAAAATGTTTTCTCAAATATCTATTAAGATTTCATCTCTATTTTAATTTTTATATTAAAAATGATTTAACATAATGTAATTTATATCAAATTATTTGACCTTTAATAAATACATATATTTATAATTTGTGGAATTGAACTATTGATATCAAACAATACAATTCCCCATACCTTTATGTGTGATATTGTTCAATGAATTATTTTGCAATGATTTTTTATCAATATAAACATATTTTTTATTTTACTCCATTACACTGGGGATATTTTATTTTGAAACAATAAAAACTATTTATCTAGATGGTTTGTTTAAATTTTTTTCAGTTAAATATATGACCCATAACATCATTTTTCATTCCAAATCATCCACTTTTATAGGGATTATTTTCCTTCCAATGTTTTCCATCTATGTACACTCCAAATTTAATTTTATTAAAGTATGTTCACCTTGATACCATGCATCAATTGATTGGAAAAAAACTGACTTAATTGTATACCCCTTTCTCTTTATGGTATAATTTTATGGATTTGTACAAATAAAGATATTTTATATATTGATTGGTGAAAAATTGAAAGTTTACATATTTTTTATTCTAATATCAATTTTTTTATTACTCAAGAAAGCTAACTATATATTTTTTAACCATAAAACGTTTTTACCTATATGGGTTTTTATCATGTTATGTAGAGTGACCTAATCATTTTACACATATTTTTTCATTATTTTTAACATAAATATTAATTAAATAAAAACTAATGATTCAGAAGGTATAATGTCTTTGGTGAACAAGGTGGATAATACATAAAAATGAGAATAAAATAAAACTTATTTATTTTGTTCTCCATAGTGATCTCTTAAATAAATTAAATCTCATAAAACTGTATAGGATAAGTTGGATATTTCATAAATGAAATGGGTGAGATAAAAGTCCTAGTAAGGAAATAACATGATAAGGAAACATAATATGTGAGTCAAAAGTATAACATGATACCATAAAAGAGATGTTTTGTGAGTAAATAATATGAGATAACAACATAAAGAACATGGTATAATAAGATCATCGAATCATTGGAAATGGGGACATAACATATAACATGACATAAACATGAGTCAAGGCTAACTTGTTATACAATATCACATACTATACTATCCCATAGTAGATTATTTTTAATCTGTAATACCAAACATGACTCCTAATGATGATAAATAATTAATCGGTGCATTGGATTTCTATTTGGGAATACCCATCATGATATGTTCATTATTTATGTGTGCCATAAGAATGAAATAAATCATAAGTCATAACTAATGAATTACCCATTTAAATAAAATGTGTTTCATAATATTTCCTCATTTCATAATCAAAGGAAATTTATTAAATGATGGAATTTGGTAAATGAGCATACAAAATGTATTAACCCCTCAAAGGAATGGAGAATAAAATTGGTATATATGTTTGATACATATTTAAACAATTTAAAATCATTTCTTACCATTAAATTGAGATATAAACTTTGTTTGATAGATATTGTTTAAAACTTGAAGGAAATCGTTATTTAGTGAGAGCCCATACACCTGTAAAAAAATTATATATAACAATATATTTTATATTGAAAAACCATTTTGAAAATACATATAACTAGGAAGGATGGTTTTTTATTTTAAGAAAACTGGGAATCATACAAATAAATCCAAGTATCAAATAATCACCGTGACAATGAGAAAGTCGTTGATGACATATATGTTAAAGTAGATCATCCGTATTATATTTTATAAATAAATTTAAGACATATCATATTTAGAGAATGATAGAAATGTTAGTTTTAAAACATGTTTAATAATTTATTTAAAAAATAATTGGTGAATATTAAAAATATTCTTCAAAATTTTTAAAACAAATATTCATATGGATGAAAAATCATATTCGAATGAAAAGTGAAATAAATTTGGGTTTTATTAAAAACATTTTCTCAATCCCTTTACATACTTAAGAGTTGAAAATGGAACTATTACATGAAAATTTCATAATTAATTATATTATAATAAAATTATTGTTTTTATTAGACAATTATCAAACAATTTCCTTCAATGTAAATTCATGCATAAATAATCCTGATAAAATGAGATAGAAACATAAACCCTTACCAAATTGATAAATTTTGAATCACACCCCCATGAATGATAGAAATGAATTGTAACCTAAAATAAAATGATTTATTAAGGATAAAAGATATAATATTAAAAGTGGTATTATATTCTCTATATAAAATAAATTAGGATCATAAAAGAATATGTGTCGGAAAGAAGAGTGTTTTGTGATGAAACCCTTACCTCGAGCCTAAATCACCATGTGGGTTCCTTATATTTCGGAATAATAAACATAAGTTAATTATTTAATTTAAAAATTATATTTTTCATGTTTATTACTTATTTTTATTTCATATTTTACTATTTCATATTCAATCACTGGACCAATTAGTTTCACGTCAGACATTTTGATGATAATCAACTCATGTATCCAAAATCTCTTTGGTATTTTAAATAAGGTCAGTTATATTATACTTTAATTATATAAAAAATTTTAATAAAGAAATAATTATAATTTATATACATGAATTGTAGCTCTAAAATCAACCATGGAATATGGTTATAAATAATGAAATATGTTACAATTATGGAGACATTAGGTCATACGTACGCATGAGTAATGTTTCTATTTTTCAACGATCACGATGGAAAGATATTAAGAGTTATGTTATATTTCATAATTTATAATTATATTTTATATTTTATATTTTATATTATTTCTTTAAATATTATTTCATATACCATACATGGGATGCGGTAATAAAAAATGACTCACTTTGCTTTGCGATGCGGTAGTCCACAGTACACACGAATGATGTTATCATTTTTCAATGGATTGTAAGGTAATAAATTATGTGATATATTAATTTAAAATAATGAAAAAATATTACATGAATATAATATATAAACATAAAATTAATCCTTATTACATTCCATTTATTGTGTAATTGAAAAATGATTCACATCACTTCTTGAGGCTATAGTTCGTTGTGCACACAAGAAATATTATTGTATTCCATACAAAATTGAAAGTAAGATTTTATATGTGATATTATTAATAGATAAGTATAATTATATCATAAATATATGAATATAAACATAAAATACACCATTATATCCCACTGTGAGATATGGTGATGGAAAATAAATTATGTCAGTTCACGAGGTGGTCGTCTCCCGTACACACAGTCAAAATTTTCTTTTCCCATTTGAGGGTGGAGAAGATGGATTTAGGCCTTTAAATAACCATTAAAACATTTAAGTATATTTAAAATACTGATTATATTATATTTTACTGTTTCATTAGTTTTTGAAATAGGTTTCAGGAGAAATAAAACAAAATTCTATGTTAACAAAGATAGCTCTTCTCTAGAAAAATTCGATATGTTTTCACCAAAAGACATTATAGGTTGGATATATGATCAATAAAATGCCTCTATAATGTTAATAAGGAAGCTAGTTAAGTATTTGGATAGGTATTGGATGAACCAAAATTCATTTTAAGGGTGAATATAAGAGGATATGTGGTGACCTTTTATAAGTGTTGGAGAGGGAACGCCAATAATATTTTAAAAGAGTGAATTACACCAAAATTTTTCACATTCAACAAGGCTCCAAAATGCAAAATTATATAATATTGGATGATATAATGTTTAATTATTTCTATAAAATAATTCTTTTATAAGTTTTAGGTTATTTTTAACCCTTATTTGTTTAGTTTAACCCCCGATAAACTCGTTTTAACCTTAACTGCATAAACAAATTTTTACAATTTTATCTATTCATTATAGTAAAACATTAAGTTGATATTTCTCAAAAATATTAATTATTATGATTAAAAATATGGAATCCATTTTTATAAATTAAATTTATAGAATTGTAATAAATTAATTTTAAATAAAACCTATAGACACGATGAAAATATTATTATCAAAAGATTTTTTTCATAATTATAAAATCTTATTATATCAATATTGAACATAAAATTGTTTGAAATAATCTATATTGGATTTATAATTATATAAATTAAGTAATTTAAATTTAAAACCATTTTATACAATATTTAAATATTTAAATGATTTAAAATAAATGACAATTTTTAATACAAAAAATTATTTTTCACTAATCATCGAAAATTTTTATATTTTCAATGAAAATTAAAAAATTCACTATAAGATAATTTTTATGTTTTTATTTAAAAAACTAATTTATTTTTTGGAATCAATTATAAAAAAATCAAAAATTAATTTTTAAGTAATTGTACCAAATGTGATAAACTTCTTTTTTAGATAAATATTGTTTTCAGTTGTAAAAAATGATTTATTCATATCTAATATCTAGAAAACATGTTTTATAAATGATAAAATATTTTATTTTAAATATAATATATAAATTTCATATAAATAATTCATAAATATTTTTTAATTTGATTTATTATGATAAAGACACATTATGCGTGCAAAATCATTTTTTCATAAAAATATTTTCTTTATTTTTAATTGGTCAATATTTTCCTTTATAATGAATTAATAATAAAATAATTCATTTAATAAATATATATGTAACACATATATTTAATAATTTATTTAATCATATGTATTCTGTACACTCTAATGTTTAGGATAATACTATCACACTAAATAATAATATTTCTAATAGTATATCAGGGTTTTTTCAAACTCGATGTTTCTTGTAATACAATATATCAATGAAATTTGATTTATTTGATAAGAAAATGTTTCATCAAATTTTCTCGATCTACATTATAACTTTTATTAACATGGTAAAATTTATTTTCATTCCTTATTTTTTATTAAAATATATATTATTAATGAAAATTATGATTTGTAATTGTTTATTAATTATCTCATTAAGGAATTAATTATACATAAACAAGTAATAGATGAGAATTAACATTATATATCCCCTTGATTCATTGGTAGGCCTCATGATAAAAACAGGTTTTTATTATTTGGTGTATATATTCCCAATTCATCAAGAGTCTTGATTGTATTCTTGAAGATAGAAATTATTTTTTATCCATAACATTGATAAAAATGATATCTCTACATAGGATATAACAATAAGATCAAGATGTTTCACATTATGTATTACATCAGCATTAATTTAGTTATTGATATCTAGGTGATCTATTTATTTACAGTTTTATCCATTGATATATTATGACATTGATCTCATTCTATTATGGAATAATTTTTAATTATCTATTCCTTGAAAATTATTTATAATCATTTTAAACTCACATATGATATTCAATTGTCATCGCTAATGTTCACCCTCACAAAGAATTTAAGTTTGTAAAACCCCAGGTAAATAAAGAATATTAAATGTTTATATTTATCCATATTTGAGCATAAAATATTAATATTACTTTAAAGAAAACGCTATGCTCGATGGCGTACCCAATATGAAACAACAAGTTTCTTTGAAATCTTACGTTGCACTCTAATAATAAAATAATATTATTTTAAATAGTAATTAACGCATATCTGTTGTATTGGAGGGAATGAATAGAAATAACTAAAATATGATTTTTATATGTTTTTTTAATGTTTTTACATTTATCCAAAAAAAATATAAAGGCTTAAAATAAGAAAAGAATTCAATTTTAAGCATAAATACTCTAAAATTCACTAAAAGGTCGATTTATCACCTTTTGATGGTGAACCCTCTTTAATATAGTTTTGGTCACTCTAATACATTCTATTTGACCAAATAAAATTCTTCTTTAGAATATGGACCTAAAAATTTACTCTGTGTAAATTTTTGGTATTTTTTCAATAAAGTTCATTTTTTTAATGAATAGTGAAAACTGTTGTATTTTAGTTCAAAACCACTTTTTAATCTAATTTTTTTATATTATTAGATTATCTTTTGAATTGGTTTTAAAGTGTAATTAGAATATATTTTATCCATTTAATCCAATGGTTGTCATTGGAATTAATTTCACTTCGATATTTGACTTAAACTAGTGTCAATCTTTTAATAGATATTGTTTCTTAAAAACACGCAATTTGTTTTGACAGCGGGAATTAATTATTAAATTAATTAAAGCAACTTATATTTTTTGAATATTTTAAAATAGAAATCATTTTTGAATTCGTAATATCAAATATAGCTTAGGGTGATTTTTTGGTATTTTTCTGAAAAACTTCAATTTTTGATGAATAGTGAAACCACTAAGTGGTCGTTAAAAAACTGATTTTTCATTTAAATGAAACATTACAACTTCTGTGATTTGAATTTCAAAAATCTGACATATATGGTTGTCATTAGGATATAAAATGTGGTTCAATGGGATTAAAATAATTTTTTTGGTGAATAGTAACTTTTAAGTTTTATTAATCGCGATTAAAGGTAATTAGTGTAATTTAAGGTAAATATAATGTTATAATAATATAAAATGACCTTGACACATGTCCTACCATTATTGTATGAGTCATGGAAGACCGAGACAATATATGGGTCAACTTGGGGACCCCATGGAGCCACTTTGGTAGGAAAATGACATTAATAACTTTTTATTTAAAGTTAAAATAAAATTGTCCCAAACATGTATTGTTTTACTCAAAAAAAAATTACATGGGGTTATACAAGTAATATTTTAGAATATAAATATTATTTGGAAATATAAAAATATTTCCTACATCATATTATTTTTTTTAAAATTTTTAGACATTAAATAAATTAATTTATTTATGACACCATGATGGTGCAACGATTACCTCATTAATGAACGATTAAAATAAAATGAAAAGATAAAGTAAAATCTAAGACTTACACTTGGATACAACCTATTGTATGAGTATATTTCTAACCCTTATCACCTTATTCTATAAATATATCAATGTGGGACCTTTAAAATATGAAACACATTTTATAATAAAGTAACTTTTCAATACATTCCAAGAGTGCCCCTCCTCCCTCTTATAAAATGCCCCCACGTCTACCTCTTTACCCACACCTCTCAAGCATTTTGATCGTCCAACCCCTGCACATTTCATCTCTCCACATCCCTATCTTCATCATAGAAGCCTTACCTTATGCAGGAAGCTCTTCAAGAAACCCTTTTGGTTCAAACCAAAGGGAGTTACCCGATTTAAAGGTAATGTCTTCACTTGTGTTCTTTTGTGTTATTTTTCTTCTTGAATCACCTAAAATATTTTTATTCCTTTCTTTCATAACAAAACCAATATCTTCAATATAATAGGATGTTTTTATAATAATTATTCTAGCTACACTTACACACACCTCCGTCTAATGGTTAAAGAGCATACTATTTCTGTGGATGGCGAATTACTGCCTCACGAAACGACAATTGTTCTATCTTCTCCTACCACCTCTCATGGTGGCCATTATGATGGAACTATATTTATTTATGATATATATTATATTTATTTCCTCTCTATGATTCTTTATTTTACATTAAAAACATACCGTTAGGCTTTGCATGTTGTGCAAATGCGATAATTTCATTTGAGGAAGTGTGGACTACCAACCCCTCAAGTGATGTGACTCGTTCATGAAATACATGGAATGTATAAAGAATGAAATTACTGAACATATGTGACCTATATAACTTATATATTATACTGTAATTATAATATATATATCTTTCATTTAGTTTTAATTCCATTAAATACGAAATAGAAATGAAAGTAGCCTTTATGCGTACGTACGGCTTACCGTCTCCATAAACGGTGCATTTCCTTTGTTACCTTTAAATGTTATGTGATATTATAAATGAAATTATATACTGGATATATATGATATATATGATATCTAAATCATTAATATAATTCTGGAAATAAACGATATTGTACCACATGAACAACTAGTAATTATAACAAGTTTATTTTTGACTCATGTACCAATGATCGATAAAACGACCGTTATTAATTTAAATAATTACATAATGTTCATAACATGGTAATAAGTGATATAAAATGAATAAAGAACTTGAAAAAGGTTATTAAAAATTATAAATAAACTCTAGTTTATTATTCAGGAATATAAAGAAACGAACAAGACAAGTCGGACTTGATGTAAGGGATCCTACCTCCCTCTTTCTTTTTAAGTACTCTCTTTTATGTCATTTCTTTTAAGCTCATCTTTAGTATGTTTGGGGATGTTATTTTATATTACTAATTCTGTAATTTTTATTTTCATATTATGAGAGACCCTATTTTCTCTCATAAAATCCTTTTTTGGAAGTTTTACGTGGCGCCGTTAGGCTGCCGAGTTTTTGTAAGGGGTTTTTCATCTCACTTTTATTCCCGTGAGATTTATGCTACATTTTTCACCATTTCCTTTGAGTGGTATATGTACTTCCCATTATTCAACTATTTGTGTAATATAATTTCATTTATGAGTATTTAAATAAATTTTTTATAGTCATTCCTTCTTGGGGTGTACGTTTCAAAAGTTACCCAAGTCGGTAAGGGAACCTTTCACCCTTATATTTTTTTAAGACTTATTTTTGTTTTGTCTTTTAAATTACATCTTATTATGTTGGGATATGTACTTATATATCCTTATTGCTGTAAATTGTACGTCCATGTGATGAAATACCATTTTCTCTCTCATCAACTAATTTTATGAATTTTAAAGTGATGCTGTTAGACTGTCGAATTTTACCAATGGAACTTCTTATCCCATTTTCGATTTCATTGGGTTTAACTTGTAGTTATTGAATATGTCATCCTATGAATATATGTGAATGAACTCTGGTTGTTTTACACTTAATATCCACTTATATTGGGTGTATTTATATTTGTCACACATAATTATGAGATTGATTTATCCTTAATTTAAGGATACGTTCTTTATAAGGGTTTTCATCTCATCTTACATTTCTATTGAGACTTCATTGTTGTTATGCACCAATTAACTCTTATATGGTGTATATACTATCCTTTGTAATGTTATATCATTAATCCCATTATTCTCATGATATTATAAAGTTCTTATTAAATGTTATTCCTCAATTATTGTATTCAAGTGTCTCTAATTTTCTCAAAAACCCATTAACTAAAATACCGTTTTAAATGTTTTAATGATTTATTATTATAAATATTTCTCATTAATATCCATGCTTTCAAAATGGTTTTAATGATTTATTTATATGGATATTAATGGTTTAAAATGTTAAAATCATCAATGTGGTATGGTACACATTGATTCAAAAATATCTTTATTAAATGGTTTATATGGTTTTGAAAATGGATTTTAGAATATATTCATTATTTCAATATCTTAAAATGTTATATTGTTATTGAAATGTTTGAATTTTATCTTCCCTTTATTCTTAAGTTATGTGCTATGATTATTTTATGGTTCTTGGGCATTGTTTATGAAGACAGGTGGTTCCGAGATAAACTAAAGGCGAGTGAGCCCGATATAGCTCTCCAATGAATTGGGTAACGCGAAGGAGTTAAGAACTAAGGTTTCTCCGAAGAGATTTAAGGAATATACTATGATGGGTATTACAAACATAACTATGAGGGTTAATCTCTACTTAAGAATGTTATAAATGCCTCAAGTTACCTTTATGTCTTATTATTTCTATGAGTAATTCCTAAATCTAATGATTTAATGAGGTATGTTAATGTGATTATGTTTTATGAGTAAAGTATGATTTCATTGATTTGTATGTATACATGGGATAATGTTTTCTTTCCATATTTTTATAACCCTTACTGAGCTTTTTATGCTCATCCCAAGTTTTTGAAATGTTTTCCACGGGACTTAAAGTGGAATACGGTCAAGGATGGGATCAGGGAAAGACATTCTATCTAACCATGGAACTAGACATGTTTCTTTTTAAGAGTTTTTTATGGAAACTTAGTAGAAGTGCCTACTATTTAATCTTTTGAGATGTAATAGTTATGTTCTAATTAGCTAAAACTCTAAACCTTAAAAGATCCTCTATGTGAATTATTCATTTAATTCATGATTATGTAAGGTTGTAGGGTTGGGTCCTTATAGTTGGTATTAGAGGTCGGTTTAGATAACTTTATAGGTTAGAGTGTTGTTTACGAATAAGTGACAGGTTGTGTATAACCACAATGGTTATTATATTACATAGAGACTTTGTTATTTATGAAATATGAAATGAGTTTGAGATAACTTGGATAATTATATCTTACGGTTTTTCATCCTCTTTAGTACATGATGATTTTGTTGATATACTCACACTGATCATTTTGATTTTAGTATATGGATGGATCTAGCAGACACCAAAATGACAATGGGTTTGGAGGAAACTGTGGTGGTTCTCTGATTAAGAGACTGGATCAAATGGGGGATTCAATGAGAAATCTCGAGGTTATTATAAACCAACTATCAGGAGTCATGATCAACCACTTGAACCTTGGTGAGTTCTCTAATGCATCATGTATGAGAGAACCAACTCGGTGTTGAAGTTTAGGTAAAAATTATATAGGTAACCATTAGGGTCTATATGATCCTTACTTTTGAGGTAATTATGGGTTACTATATGATGGAAGATGAAAGTTATGAGGTAAAATTGAGGTTAAATTTTGTTATGGTTATTTTTTAATATTTTATAGCTTTTTGGGGAATTTTTTAAGAATTATATTGTTTAGGAAAAAGGACAACATGCAGACCGTGGGACAACCCGTTGCGTCGGACGAAGTTGTAGGAATCGAACCCACAACCAAAGTGCGATTGGTATTTATCGCCTACCACAGGACAACATGAACTCCCTGGTTAGTTTGAATAATTATTTTTAGTTAGATGATCTTATAAATCTAGAATAAGTTGATTTTGGTTTATCTGTGGAAATTACTAACCTATCATGGAGGATATGTGATTAGGTTAATTACTTTTTAGTATGAGACTTTAAGAGTAACCGATGATTGTAGATAAATGATAAGGTTTATCTTGGAAGACAATGTGATTAAATCCTTCAGAGATTTGGGTTTAAATATTATTTTTGATTACTTTGAAGAATTTTATAAATAGATGTTTATTGAATGTCCTTTGTTCAACTTTGGGTATTTTTTGACAAATTTTGGAGATTAAGAATAGATTTTTTTTAAAAGTATTATCCTTTTTGGGTATTATCTGATCTTGTACTAACATTTTTGTTTTTGTTTTTGGTTAAGGTCTAAAGACATGTGAAGTATATAGTTCTCTTTTTTGGATTAGGTGATTCTAGAGAAGTTGATTATAGTACTCTTAATGTGAAAAAGTCTTCCTAAATACTCATCTTTTGGAGAAAATATGAGTTTGTGTAAGAAATCTAGTAAAAGTTGAAAGTCAACATGACAAGTAAGTATGTTTCCCTATGATTTAGTTAATCTCAAAAATAAATTCCTTAATGAAAATTAACTTAAAACAAAAATGTTTTCTGTTAACTTTTCATACTGGGGAATCTAATATCGTTTAACACATCAGAAGTTTGTGATTTTCTAGTGGTTAACTTTCTCCTTAACATGTTTTCTATCACTCTCCCTCAGAACATGACCCTTTGTTTTTTCTTCCATATCCATGTTTTCCTACATGAAATCCTAGTATGGGTTAACTTGGATGACCTCTATACTTCTCTTTCTTTCTTTTAAAGTGATAGTTTTAATGACTCTTATTCCGATGGGGGACTTTCAATGAAGTTTCCGAGCCCAATTTTAAAATTGCGAGGACGCAATTCCCAAAAGGTGGGAAGGATGTAACACCCTAGATAAATAAAGAATATGACATTTTTATATTTATCCATATTTGTGCATAAAATATTGATATTACTTCAAAATGAACGCTATGCTCGATGGATTACCCAATATGCAACAACGAGTTTCTTTGAAATCTTACGTTGTACTCTAATAATAAAATAATATTATTTTAAATGGTAGTTAACCCCTAGCTGTTTTATTGGAGGTAATGAATATAAATAACTAAAATATGTTTTTTATATGTTTTTTTAATTTTTTTACATTTATCCAATAAAAGATAAAGGCTTAAAATAAGAAAAGAATTCAATTTTAAGCATAAATACTCTAAAATTCACTAAAAGGTCGATTTATTGCCTTTTGATGGTGAACCCTCTTTAATATAGTTTTGGTCACTCTTATACATTATATTGGACAAAATAAAATTCTACTTTAGAATCGGGACATAAAAATTTACTTTGTGTACATTTTTCGTATTTTTTGATAAAGTTCATTTTTTAATGAATAGTGAAAAATGTTGTATTTTAATTCAAAAACTCTTTTTAATCTAATTTATTTATATTATTATATTATATTTTTAATTTGTTTTAAATTTTAATTAGAATATATTTTTACCATTTAATCCAATGGTTGTCATTGAATTAATTTTACATTGAAATTGGACTTAAACTAGTGTCAATCTTTTAATAGATATTGTTTCTTCAAAACACGCTATTTGTTTTGACAGCGGGAATTAATTATTTAATAAATTAATTCAACTTATATTTTTTGAATTTTTTAAAATAGACATCATTTTTGAATTCGAATTATCAAATATAGCTTAGGGAGAATTTTTGGTATTTTTCTGAAAAACATCAATTTTTGATGAATACTGAAACCACTAAGTGGTAGTTAAAAAACTGATTTTTCGTTTAAATGAAACCTTACCACTTATGTGATTTGAATTTCAAAAATCCGAAATTCATGGTTGTAATTAGGTTGTAAAATGTGGTTCAATGGAATTAAAATAATTTTTTCAGTGAATAGTAACTTTTAAGTTTTATTAATCACGATTAAAGGTAATTAGTGTAATTTAAGGTAAATATAATGTTAAAATAATATTAGCTAACCTTGAAACATGTCATACACTTATTGAATGAGTCATGGACGACCCAGAATATCCATGGGTCAACTTGGGGACCCCATGGAGCCACGTTGGTAGAAAAATGACATTAATAACGTTTTATTTAAAGTTAAAATAAAATTGTCACAAACATGTATTGTTTTACTGAAAAATATTTACATGGCGTTATACAAGTAATATTTTTGACTATAAATATTATTAGGAAATATAAAAATATTTCCTAAATCATAGTATTTTTTTATAATTTGTAGACATTAAATAAATTAGTTTATTTATGACACCATGATGATGCAATGATTACCTCATTAATGAACAATTTAAATAAAATGAAAAGATAATGTAAAATCTATGACTTAAACTTGGAAAAAACCAATTTTATGAGTATATTTTGAACCGTTATCACCTTATCCTATAAATATATGAATGTGGGACCTTTAAAATCCGAAAGTCATTTTATAATAAAGTAACTTTTCAAGACATTCCAAGAGTACCCCTCCTCCCTCTTGTAAAAGGCCCCCACCTCTACCTCCTTACCCACACCTCTCAAGCATTTTTATCGTCCAAACCCTGCCCATTTCATCTCTCCACATCCCTCTCTTCATCCTAGAAGCCTTACCTTAGGCAGGAAGCTCTTTAAGAAACCCTTTTGGTTCAAACCAACGAGGGTTACCCGATTTAAAGGTAATGCCTTCACTTGTGTTCTTTTGTGTCATTTTTCTTCTTGAACCCCCTAAACACTTTTTATTCCATTATTTTTTAACAACACCAATATCATCAATATAATAGGATGTTTTTATAAGATTTATTCAAGCTACACTTACACACATCTCCGTCTAATGGTTAAATAGCATACTGTTTCCGTGGATGGCGAATTACTGCCTCACGAAATGATGATTGTTCTATATTATCCTTCCACCGCTCATGGTGGCCATTATGATGGAACTATATTTATTTATGATATATATTATATTTATTTCCTCTCTATGCTTCTGTATTTTACTTCTAAAACATACCTTTATGCTTTTCATGTTTTGCAAATGCGATAATTTCATTTGAGGAAGTGTGGACTACCGCCCCCTCAAGTGATGTGACTCATTCACGCCATACATGGAATGTATAAAGAATGAAATTAATGAAAATATGTGAACTATATAACATATATATTATACTTTAATTATAATATATATATATCTCTCATTTAGTTTTAATTCCAATAAATACGAAATAGAAATGAAAGTAGCGTTCATGTGTACGTACGGCTTACAGTCTCCATGAACGGTGCATTTCATTTCTTACCTTTAAATGTTATGTGGTATTATAAATGAAATTATATACTGGATATATATGATATATATTATATCTAAATCATGATTATAATTCTATATATAAAGGATATTTTACCACATGAACAACTTGTAATTATAACAAGTTTATTTTTGACTCAAGTACCAATGATCGACGAAACGACCATTATTAACTTAAATAATTACATAATAGTCGTAACATGGTAATAAGTGATATAAAAGGAATAATGAACTTCAAAAAGGTTCTTAATAATGTTTAAATTAACTCTAGTTTATTATTCGGGAATATAATGAAACGAACAAGACAAGTCGGACTTGAGGTAAGGGATCCTACCTCACTCTTTCTTTTTAATAACTCTCTTTTATGTCATTTCTTTTAAGGACATCTTTCGTATGTCTGGGGATGTTCTTTTATATTCCTAGTTCTGTAATTTTTATGTTAATATTATGAGAGACCCTATTTGATATCATAAAATCCATTTTTGGATGTTTTAAGTGTTGCCGTTAGGCTGCCGAGTTTTCGTAAGGGGTTTTTCATCTCACATTTATTCCCGTGAGATTTATGCTACATTTTTCACAATTTCCATTGAGTGGTATATGTACTACCCATTATTCTACTATTTGTATAATATAATTTCATTTATGAGTATTTACATCAATTTTTTATAGTTCTTCTTTCATGGGGTGTACATTTCGGAAGTTACACAAGTCGGTAAGGAAACCTTTCACCCTCCTATTTTTTTAAAAGACTTCCTTTTGTTTTGTCTTTTAAATTACATCTTTTTATGTTGTGATATGTACTTATATATCCTTATTTCTATAAATTGTATGTCCATGTGATGATATACAATTTTCTCTCTCATCAACTAATTTTATGAATTTTAAAGTGACGCTGTTAGGCTGTCGAATTTTACCAATGGAACTTCTTAACCCATTTTCGATTTCTTTGGGTTCAACTTGTAGTTATTGAATATGTAATCCTATGAATATGTGTGATTGACCTCTGGTTGTTTTACACTTAATATCCACTTATATTGGGTGTATTTATATTTGTCACACATAATTATGAGATTGATTTATCCTTAATTTAAGGATACCTTCTTTATAAGGGATTTCATCTCATCTTACATTTCTATTGAGACTTCATTGTTCTTATGCACCAATTCACTCTTATATGGTGTATATACTGTCCTTTGGAATATTATATCATGAATCCCTTTATTCTCATGATATTATAATTTTCTGATTAAATGTTATTCCTCATTTATTGTATTCAAGTGTCTCTCATTTTGTTAAAACCCTTTAACTAAAATACCGTTTTAAATTTTTTAATGATTTATTATTATAAATATTTCTCATTAATATCAATGGTTTTAAGGATTTATTTATATGGATATTAATGGTTTAAAATTTTAAAATCATCAAAGTGGTATGGGACACTTTGATGCAAAAATATCTTTATTAAATGTTTTAAATGGTTTAGAAAATGGATTTTAGAATGGATTCATTATTTCAATATCTTAAAATGTTATATTGTTATTGAAATATGGGAATGTTATCTTTAATTTATGCTTAAGTTATGTGCTATGATTATGTTATGGTTCTTGGGCATTTTTTATGAATATGAGTGGTTCCGTGATAAACTAAGGGCGGGTGAGCCCGATATAGCTCTCCAATGCATTGGGTAACGCAAAGGAGTTAAACGATAAGGTTTCTCTAAAGAGATATAAGGAATATACTGTGATGGTTATTCCAAACGTAACCATGAGAGTTACTCCCTATGTAATAATGTTATAAATTCCTCAAGTTACCTTTATGTCTTATTATTTCTATGAGTAATTCCTAAATCTTATGATTTACTGAGGTATGGTAAAGTGCTTATGTTTTATGAGTAAAGTACGATTTCATTGATTCGTATGTATACATGGACTAATGTTTTCATTCCATATTTTTATAACCCTTACTGAGATTTTTATGATCATCCCAAGTTTTTGAAATGTTTTCCACAGGACTTAAAGTGGAATACGGTCAAGGATGGGATCAGGGAAAGACATGCAATCTAATAATGGAACTGGACATGTTTCTTTTTAAGAGTTTTGTATGGAAACTTAGTAGAAGTGTCTACTTTGTAATATTTTGAGATGTAATAGTTATGTCCTAATTCTCTAAAACTCTAAACCTTAAAAGATCCTCTATGTGAATTATTCATTTAATTTATGATTATGTAATTTTTTAATGCTGGGACCTTATAAAGTTCACCCGTTATTATGTTTCCATTTTTCTTAATTATGAATTAAATTATTACACATGATATTTATAAGATGTCATTTAGTATTGATAATTTTTGGGAGATTTTTATGATTTATGATGGGTTAAGTAGTTCTTTATATAGTGGGAAACAATTTCATTAGTTGATAAGGACCTTGGATTTATCAGTATATGTTTTTTCCGAATTCTTTGAATCTCTTAACCTAAAAGGTTATGGGAAAGTGTTTAATTCAATATTTTCACTATTTAATGTAATTAATGGGTTTTTATGTTCAAAATACTATAGTTGGTATCGAATCCAGTATATGAAGTATGTGTTTTTTATCACCAGATTTAGGAGTGTTGGACAGGGGCATTGTATCATGATCAAGATATGGAATGAATAATAAATGGGTCCCACACTATGAATCTAGTGAGCTTACATTATGATTTTCGAATTAGGAAAACACTTACTCTTATATTTATAGAGAAAGTTATTATTCTTAATTGGTTTTTAAGATTGAGAGTTCCCTCTCTATTTTCGACTGAGTTTCTTCTATGAGGATATATGTTTATTGGCTTTCTTCTCCATTCATTGTCTTGTGGGTTAGGTTGAAAATTTATATATATTTTACTATTTTTTATCATGGTTTAAAACAGGTAAGTATATACTCACCACCTACATGGTATTTTACCACACACGTCATGTATTATGCAGATGAAAGAGAGTTAGATAATAACCTTGATGGGCCTAGTATTGGTGGAGCTAAGATGTACTTGATGACAATGTCAACTAGTTATTGTAAGATTTGTTGATCCTGATTGAGAATCTTCCCTCTCATATAGTTTTAGGTTTTTATCCCTTTATTTCATGTTGCGTATGTATTTTATGCTTCATAATTGGGATATATTTATATTGTTTTACCCAAAATTTTCATAGAGGTTATTACATGATTTTTTTATTTAGTGTTTAGTTTAGTGTATTCTATATCACATGTTTTTGATATACATGAAGTTGTTTATGTTTGTATAGGTTAATTGGGATAAGGATTCTCATTTTTGGGATATAAATACATGGTTCTAGTCACTAGACTCTATCCTTTTGGATACAAGCTTGGGGTGTCACACTCAATATATTGTGGGAACAACTTGTACCCTAGTGGGTCGGGTCATGATAGTAAATGGGAACTTCAGTCATAAATCTACATTTAGTACACTAATCTGTTTTTAAAAAAATCCATTAAATTGATATAATTGTTTAGTTTTATTTTGATTTATATTTTATTATTTCATGTATTACATTGTTCTTTAGTGATGGATTTGTTTTATCTGAAAGGTGACTCATGAAGAGTTTTTAGGTTTTTTGGTTGTTTTTCATCTAGAGATTTGTTTATATTCTCTAATATGATAATCCTTTTAGAGGTATCTAAGGAAATAACGTTGAAAATTATGACCTATTACTTTGTGTCTCCAAGGTTTTGGAGGTTTAAAGATAATTTTGGAGAAAGGAGCTGTTTGAATATATGATAATTCAACTTGGACGAATATTTTGAGATGTGTACATGGGTGTCATTTAATTAGGGACTAGTTTTAAGAGAGGTAATATCTACCATTGGTTGTACCATGTTTTTGATGTATGAGTCATGGTGTAGTTCATGTGTCATGTCAGGAGGAATACACCTTGGTATTTTGGTGGCACACTATTTTTAAGAGGATTTCTGGTCATTATATGGCCAGATTAGGTCATGGAATGAAGGGTAATAAAAATGATTCAAGAAAAGTGATAACCCTTATGTATCATAAGAAATCCTTATGTATTAATTTATTACAATTAAATATCTTCTGTGCCACTATTATATCCACATGTAGGGGGATTCAATCATGCGATTTAGGGGCTTTGGGAGTCTGTATAATATTCCATGATTAGCTATCACGACATTGTCATAAATGACATGGTGTTTAGGATATGGTTTCTGATTTAATTTTTCATTCATTGGGTCATTGTGATTTCATTTTTTAGTTTCTCATTTCAAGGTTATCGCCTTGTTTTTTCATAATTCAGATGTCATAACATAGTGATGTTCAACATGTTGTGACCTTCCTCGGCTGTTTCAAATTAAAAAAATTAATCAAGTTTTAAATAGAGTAAATAAGGTATATCATGATTTTATTCCTATATAATTTCATGATTTATACCCATGAAAACATGTATATTACCTAACACTTCGCGATTCTATAATTTTCAGATTTCTATAAAAATTATTAAATTCATTTTTATTCTTGTACATTATATTATTTTTTCCCAAACCCCAGGTGAAAAAAGGGGCATCATTATTGACCTTTGTCTTTTCATTGATTGTATATGATCCTGGAATTTATGTGATCAATACTTTTGTGATCTAATAGGAATATATATTAATCATTTTTTTCGTTTCCCTTATACTCTTCTTCTAATATAGGTTTTTACATGGGTTTGGATTTATATTAGTCCTTCGGTAATTTGTTTTGATATATGTTGTTCTATTATAGATTTTTGATGCGTTACCCTTATGATCCCAACCATAGGATCATATTTTTACTTTTATTCTTGAACATTGACTTTTGAAACATCTATTGAGTGAGGGGATTAATTACCAATCCATTTTTTATTTATTTTCAATAAGGGGAAGATTGTGATGTTTCCTTCTTTTGGTGTATTGTAAGATTATCCTATGAATGATAGTAACTAGTCTATTGAAATTAAGGGGGGTGATTATAATTATTTTAATTTCTGTTATTGGTTTAATTGAAAATAATGATTTATGTGTTGTTGTGTGGACTTTGATTAATGTTATTGGGATGACTGGATCACATTTCAAAAAAGGGTATAAATATATATTTTTTAATGAATCAATTGTGTGAAATTTTAAATTAAGGTACTGTTTCTCATGAAAAATATTTTTAATTAATATGAACCCATTTTATAAAAATTTATTTGTTGTAGTTTTTTTTTTGCAGAAATAAATTTTTTATTGTTTCCAATAACCACTTTTTTATAATTCTATGATTAGTGTGGTTTTGGTAGTGGTTTTTTGTGGCTGTTTTTGTGGTGTTAGCATCAATTTTATAGTAGGTTTTGAAACTGGTTATCATTATTTTTCATGGGAATATGTGGTTGTTGATGTTATAGTTGGGGATGGGTTTTTTTGTGGGTTGTAAATAATTTAATGGCTAGTTTTGTGAAAATTATATGCTTTTTTTGGAATGTTGGGATTTTGGAATGAGTTTTATAGTTTTTTATACGGTGTATGGTGGGTTTTTGTGGGGTATTTTATATATTCCAATTGGTATTTAATATGTTTGGTATTAATAAGTATAGTAATGGGTTTTGGGATGAATTTAATAAGTAGTTATTTCAAATGAAATTGATTGAAAATAATGGGTAATAGCTTGGATGAACAAAGGTGATGGATAATGAATAGTTTGGAATTAAATATGGGTAAATTAATGGAATAACAAATATAAATTTTCTGTTAAGATATTAATTCTATAAATTGATAAATTATATGATTAAATGGTTAATCATGAATATTTTTGTTGATGTTTTATGTGAAAGGTCATCTTGCATGTGGTTAAAATTAGAAGAGGTGGTTAGTATGTGGTAGTGTTAATGGGTTGATTAAGATGGGTATTAGCAATGATATTTGTTATATAACCATTTTATGGTAATTTTCATGGATATGATATATGTTATATAATCTATTTTATTTCATTTACACCCCACCTAAGTTAGATAACCTTTTTGACACCCAAATGTTTTGGGATTTGGGTGATCACCCCACTATCAAGGTTGGAAATTGATTGGATGAATGATTTCTCCGAATTCCTTACTCTCTACCTTTGGTATAATATCAACTATAAAGGACTGGGGTTATGATTCAAAGGTTTTCATGGCTATAGGTTGGTGTTTGAATTATTAAATGTGATGTGATGCGATAGTTATGGGATGGTAAAGTGATAAAAGATGTGATACATTGCGATGGTTGTACATGGTAATAGGAGGAAACAATGTTATTTTCTTCATGTTAATACCATCCTACTATAATGTTGTTGTTATTTGGCATTATAATATTATATGATGTTATAAAGGATTTGATCGGTAGTTTTATATATAAACCATATGGATTTTGAGGTAAATACCCCCCATATATGTGTTTTATACCTTTATCATTAGTCTCTAACCAATGGAATATTAGGGGAAAGCATTAGGTATCACTCACAAATTCACTACCGGCGCAAGAGGGATTCCTGATGGGGTAAGGTAATGACATTACATTTTGATTATTTTATAATGTAATTTTTAACCTAATTTTCTTTATTAAACTAAAAGGATAACTATAATATAATTTATTTCATGCCAATAAAAATTATGTTAGTTTTTATGATTATGGGTATAACTTCTTATATAATGTTAATAATTTATTTATTTTAATTATTATTATTTATTATATTTATTTTATATATTATATTTATTATTATCTATATTAATATTTAGCTTATATATTTAATCATAATCTCAGTTTAATAAGTATGTTTACTACATATAAATTATTTATTATTATAGAAATAAAAATTTGGATCATAGTTGGGTTAAACTGTAAAATAAATTTTCTATAGAATTTTTTAATATAATTTTTTATTTATTAATTTCATCAGTGGATTTCAAAGAATGTTTATAAATTTTCCATTATGAATATGTGAAGTAAAACATCTCCTTAAATTATATACTATAAGAAAAAAATTATATATAAATGGTTTTATAAATTATTATAACATTAGAATTCATCATGCCGATGAGTATGAGTTCTTCACTGAGAAAAAATAGTTTAAAAGTATGTTAATATAATGACTAATTATTGAATGAATATAATTATAAATGACATGGTAAATTATTATTATTTTTAAAGAAGTAACATCAAGAATGATTATGTTGGGAGGGTTAATCCCCACTTTAGAGAAGATTAATAAGCACTAAAGTTATTTGAAAATCCTAATGATGCATATATTAAATTATATTCAAGTTTTACTAGTTTAGTAATATTTCTAGTAATCAATCTATTATTATATTTGATGGTTTAAGTTAGTGGATAGAAAAATTGTTCAGAATATTGTTGTTCATATTATAGATTTTACTCCATTTTGAAGTGAATATTTCAATTTTATATTACCAAACAAATATGATGATCAATAACTTGGGTTTTCTATATGAAACCATTTATTATTTTCCTAAAAAAAATTTATTGTATAAAAAATTGAATTTTCATTTAAATTTTCTTAATATCTATAAATATTATTGGTTTAAGTATAACAGGGTCTATTAAAATCATTTCATTCATCATAATAGGGTATCAAACCATAAGGAATAGATCATCAAAAGATAGTTGTGTTACGTTCAACTAAAACTGAGTATGAATTGATTCTTATTGTCTTCTAAAACATATAAATTGATGGCATGGAATATAGAATATGAAAGGGAAACTGATTAATTAATTCCCCTTATAGATTCTTTTTCATGGTAATGGTTTCCTCAGATAAATATAAAATCTCCATGGATAGTAATAATATCCACCTGCGTTTGATAGCTAATGGTATAAACCCATTCTGTTATATAGTTTTTTAAACATATGGTCCAATGCTAGTGGGGTTGGTTTCATATAACCTTCCTTATGTCTATGCATAAAATAACCATTTTTATACTTTCCACTCCTATTTATCCACTCAGTAGGCCTTGAGATAAAAGTTTAGATTATTTAAAACTATTGATTGATATATTTAATTAATTATAGGAAGAATATGTGATTAATTTATACTTATTTGGGTGTAAAATAATTATTCTAAGGGTTTCTTTATTATAGAGAATTAATGATTCCTCAACAAATTTAAATTTATCATGTCAATGTATAAATGATGAATATTCTTACCCCCATTGTAATAAATGTAAAAAATAAAAATGGGCTAAACATGTTGACAATTTTCTACACCATGGTGATATATGTTTTCTTCCCACACTGTATAGATTCATAGGAGAGAGATAGAGAGATATATAGATAGATAAGGAGATTATATCTTATTATGGGTCTAGAAACATGGCACAATACAAAAATCATGTTAATTATCAAAATGTTTTCATAACTTGACTAAGATAACATTCCTATGGATTGTGATTATTAGGACATAATGGCTTCAATATTTCCTTACATTCATGATTCAAATAAAAAGTGAAATGATAACTTTGTTAAGAGATGAATTGTCTATAATTATTTTGTTAGAGTAAAAACATGTTATGGAATAACTCTAGTGTCTCGATCATTGAAAAAATGCATGTGATTACATATTATGGAACATATTTGGTGTTAAGGGGAAATCAAAAGACAATGTAAATTAACATAATTACGTGTAATTAATGGGTTTGTGAAAACCATTTCACATACAATTCGGGGTGGACAACATGTGATATTGGTATATTTCATAAAAAATTATCAATAAAAAATATAAAAATGGTTTCCTTTCTAATTTATGAAAAAAATAGTTCTTAGAACTCATTTTTCAAATATTTATGATTTCATTAATATGGTGAGTAGAAAATTAAATGATTTTAAAATCCATGGAAATCACATTACATTCAAATGGTATATTTAACATATAATTCATGATTGTTGACTCCAAAATATTATTGGGTCATCTAATGAGGTTTATAACTTTCTTATATAACTATATAAAAGAAATCAACGTGAATGTGATTTGAAAAAATTGAAATAATGAATTTTATTAACATCATTCAATTTTGAGAAACTCTTTTCACATAGAATTATGATTTCATGGTCCTTGTAAAGGTATACTTTACATGTGAAGTAATTTTTGGTGTTCCCATCCAATTTAAAAGGATGTACCTCATTGAATAGTACCTGAATACATTGAAACAATATGTGAATAATATATATCATCAAAAATATTCAATATAAATGTATTATTTAATAAATTAATAAATAGGTTTTAGTGTTGCGTATCATACTGATATTGAAACAAAATTTGAAAATATGTGTTGGGTTAGTGAAATCCCAATTAGAGAAGGAATAACTATTGATGTGTATATCATCGAGTAGGGCTAATATCATCTAAATTTGGTTCAGCACTCCATTAGTTATGTTATTTATACAATAATTCATATATTCGATCTATTATATGTCTTTTTCACACCCATTTTAATCATTAACTTGTATTATCTTTTAATTCATAACACATATCACCTAATTGAAATGCTTCATGCCTCATTATAATTGTTATAAAATATAATATGTATAACTCAACTCATATGTAGTTTTGGAATTTTTTCAGTATATGTATTATCACGAACCATACCCATTGAAACCTTTAATGGGTGAGTTTTGAAGATGAGTGTGACTCTCAAATCCCACCTCTAGTAGGAAACATGTTGGAACCAACATCAATGGTATCTTTTAGATTCATTGGAGGAATTACTATCAAAAAATATAGAAGAATAAATATGAAAAAACAATAATCTTCTGAATATATTACAATTACCATAGTGAAACAACATTTACATATCAATTAATAAAATACAACCAGATACAATGCAAGAATTTCCTCCTAGTCTCTACTCTAGCTTCCTAAACAACAACAACCCAATTATCCATTGAATTTACATAAAAAATAGATATAGAAAACTGTAAAGGGGTGGGAACTTAAGGTCACCTAGTAGGATCATCCTTATAATAATTTCAACATCAATGTGAAATAAATTTACTGGGAAATACATGAGTGATATCATCTAAGAAAATGATAAAATAGGTATCAATAGTAGGGATAGAAAATCAATCGTAATTAAAGGTAAACATAGTCACCAATTTCGACCACTAGAATAAATTTGGCCTATGAACACACCCTTATTGACACTATTGGGATTGACTGTTTCTATCGGTAGCATATATCCATGTCCAAGACAATGAATATTGCAATAAGTTCTTCGATACTTGTGGTATCTCTCAACTATGGCTATATGATTTCTTTTGGTAAACCAAATGGGGTGATAGGTCCTCAGGGATAGAAAATGGAAATTTTTTTGGTCACAATAATTTATATAAGTTCTTAGGGGCGGTCTCTGGAAATGGTAAAGACCATAACTATAGCTATAGGGTGTCGAGGATGACTTATAGCCACAAGCATTCCTTCCCCTAGCTATTGGTTGGAGGTGAATTAATATTATAAATAATTTTTAATAACATAATAAAAACATTTTATAATATATATATATATATATATATATATATATATTGTACGGTTATGTATATATATAATTGAAGTGTTAGTTGAGTGGTGAGGTGATATAGATTATGTATGGGGGTTTGAGGTTCAAATCCTGCTAGATTTTCTTCAATCATATAATATTGAATTTTCACCATGGATATAGGTGTCTAAATTGAAATCCTATAACCATGGTTGTGCTCAAATCCATAACTTATGAAAATGTCACTGGGGCTATAGTTGCAGTCTCTAACTATGGCTATACCTAATAATTATAGTATTGAACTACAACACCTAAAACCACAACACTCTATCAATAATCCAATATTATAGATAAATGAGGGTGATGTTATGTTTCTGTAAATTAATAATGGTAGGTTAATGATTTTATTAACATATACCACTCTTTTTACCAATATAATCAATCCACCATGTCATCAATTAAAAAACATTACATCATAATAGTCAACTGATTCCAAACACAACCACATCCTAACCACCATTACGTAACCACAACCATATCCATACCAAAAATGCCCCACATCACTATAACCACAACCATATCATAACCACCATTAAATCATTATCCCATTGAATCTTATTATAACTAAGGGAAAAAAATCCAGATACATGGAATAAACATAAGCCATCATACACCATGTATATGTATATATTTCATAACCTTGAGCCATTATATACCACAAATAGGTGCACATATCATAACCTTTAACCATTATTCCTCACATATGTATATATACGTACCCTATATGTTAATCCATTACAATACATGTATTTGTATAAATTAATTTTATAACCATAATCCATTAGAGCTTGTAAATTACATACATGATATAACATTGATGCATTAAACCCATTTATATATATAATATAAAGTAAGGGATTATATCCCAACAAAGTATCAAATTTACTAGAATCTATTGTATCTTATATGTATAGAATCATAATATAACAAACAAACAATTAAAGGGAAAATAAAAAACCTTCCAAATGTCAATGAAAAATAATAACCAATGATGCATCATAAGGTATCATAAAGAATAACATCAATATAATAGAATATAAAATAACAACAAAAATTTATGATTTAATAATAAAACTAATATGAAAATAAAACAGGAAACAACCATTATTGATATATCTTGTTCATTTTCTATTTTGAACTATTTATCCCTTCATTTTTAATTCAATAATTGTATTCACATATCATACATAATGTAATATTGACATTTAACTTATCCTTGTTATGATTTATACCTTGTCAAAACATTATAATAATTCCATCTAAGATGCAATATAGAGATAATCAACCTTATGTATAAAAACATGATGACACAATCAAAACAATTATCATCACTACCTAATACATGATACCACTACCATGTAATATTATAATTACCGTGTTAAATTATTATATTACCCCAAAATTTGTTGAATTAATCTATTTCAATTAGTTATCTGGTAAATTTAGAACGACCAAATAGTAAACAATAACTATAATGAAACCATGACTTAAGCATACAACTAAAAACTCATCACTTTCCTGTTAAAAAACTAACCCAACACCAAAACTTTTATAACACCTCAAACCCAACTTCTAAAATCATACCAAAACCTCCCATCACTCCTACAAGTAAAACTTACTCAACTCTATCAATAAGAATCCTACATAACATCTTATCGACCCTATCACACCTTAACATAAGAAATAACCAATGGAATCAACAATAGTAAGATCACATGACCCCACTTCTTACCTCTAAATGATCACTATTAAACCCAGAAACCAAATACATATTTCAAGAGAAGGAAATAGATTTTTATGCTGGAGAATACGCTCAAGAGACTAATGAAAACACAAAAAAAAACCATAATCTATCTCAACTGAACTTCCTAAAATGAAATAAGTCGGTATCCCTCTAATAATAAACATTACTCAAAATTAATCTCAAGATGATAACCCATAACATGATAATAAACCCATTCAACTGAATTATCAATCCTAAATCCCTCAGAACTTGAGTTATACTACTTAAATTACATTCATTTTCAATATTATTTTAATTTTAGTGTTTCTTTTTTATTATCATTATTTTGAAAAATTAAAATCAAAGGCCATATACTAATATTATTTTAACGTGATATAAACATAATGAGGTACCAATATACATATAAAACATTATATAATAAGATGAAATATTGATGATGATATTATAATATATATATTAGATAATGAAATAAATTAAATATGTCAAAAAATATAGGATAAAACCAAAATAATATTGAAATTAAATTCATTAAGAGACATAGAAAATATCCTTCCCCATCCCAAAACACACATCCATAATCCTGAGAGATAGTAGCAATGCATTGAATAGAATATGTTATACAACAAATACTTCCCACAGACCAAATATACTACACAAATCTAGTTGGAAGATTATAAAATTTCCTTATTGGTAGGTATATCCAAATTTGAGAAAATAGGTAGGTTTTCAATGTTTTGAGTGGTATAATAAAATACTAATGGATTATAGAATTCAATAGAAGGGTTCCAATAAATTTTGATGATGAAAAAAAAGGTTCATAGCAACCAATAAAATGGTTTATAATCATTATATTTTTAGGGTATAAAATCGAAGGGAATAAGGATAAAAAGGTTGTGTTGGAAAACTACGATAAATAATAAGAAAAACTAATATTCTAGAAGATATAATAAAAGAATATAAATACCTTACCTCAACGGTGTTGAGTGGTTTTAATTTTAGAAGACCAATGTTGACCACTAAAAAATACCTAAGAATTTCTCACCAACCAACTTCTTGTTAACATGAATAAAATAATCCACCACTAAGAAATATAATCATTGATGCAACCATTAATAAAAATTAGATTCATGTAATAATGAAAATACATATAGAGATGAAATACACTTTTGATGATCATGTTGTGATCCTCGAATGTGAACCCCCATTAAAACTCAATCAACTCTCCTATATTCTATATATATGAAGATGGTCATCGAAAAATTAATTTTTCCATGATGTAATATATGAATTTTTGATAATCATGATGTACAACTTTCACCGACACATAACACCCAATCATCCAAAAACAATACTACAGTGCAACCTATACACTATAGGGAAATGATTAATAGAGTGACATATCCCAGGATCTCAGTAGTTAAGAAATCACATCATTTTATTTGTACCCACATTGTAATAGATGATCAAAAAGTGTTAATGGGATTACTCTTAAATATCAAAAATCCAAGCCATGTTACTCTTCTGCATACCTTTAATATTTATGAAATCCTTTAATTATAAAGGTTTCAATTTCAGTGATAAATGAATATCAATTATATATCCAGAGATTATATGGTGTAACCATTACACTATATGATAAATTTCTTGATTACCATTATGTATACCTTTTGGGAATCTAAAATATAATTTTATTTTATACATAAGTGTTACTCTAAGATATATAGTAGCATATATAAAAATAAAACCTAAATATATAAGATTTTATACTTTTTCAAATATGAAATACAAAATAGTTAACATAACTTATTAATAAAAATTTATGATTCTATATTATTTTAGATTTATTGATATATAAGGATAACACTGTGAAATTGGTTGATAGATAATAGTTACTAATATAAGAGTAAATCTATAATTTTCAAAACATTGAGTACAAAGAAAAAATACTCAAAATTGTATAAATACACATATTCTATCCAACACATCAAGACACAACACTCATGTTCATGTTAAAACACAACCATTATAGCTAAAATATAATCTATAGAAATAACTTCCATCCTTTAACCTTCTACCGACACCTCCATCACCTAAAAAATTTATGGGTCTATGAAATTTCATACCCATTAATTTGATACCTCTCAGACAATTTTCATTTTCAAGAATCAAAATAAAAATCAAAAAAGGAGGAAACAACTCAAGTAAATTGTAGAGAAACTCCAATATTCACATTAAATAATTATCAAATTATTCTCATTATTAAGAATCCAAACCAAACCCATAATAAAAAGGAAATCACAATTCAAAAAATCCATGGAGAGATACTGATCATATAGGATGTTTTCTCCACGAATTCCCTCTAATAAAGGTTGGGGATATAACTCTGAATAATTAAAAATAAGACAAATTATAGAAATCTAATCACCATAAAAGATACCTATAAAATAAGAAAATAATCACCAAGGAAAAATAAACATTGTAATGGAAGATAACACTAACCACAATGAATCACAACTTAACCATTGTAAACTAATCATTTCTCATCTACGAGTCGAATTTCAATGTAATTTCCCATTTAAAATATTTTATATAATTTTTTTAATAATTTTGGTATCTTAAAAAAAACTCTTTAAAATTTTTTAGAATACCACTTATATATCTCTGAAAGGTGAAAATTGATTTATTTTAATGTAAATATATTCACACACTTATTTTTAATAATATTTTAGAATTAGCATAAAATAGCATTGAATTTATCTAAAGGAATGATTGGAGTTAGCATCCTATGACATGATTCACATTAAAAACCATAACAAATAACACATTAAATATTAAGAGACACTGTAAGCCTTAGAGCATTCATACTGATTATTATCTATCATAAAACAATGAAAACAGTATATATAACCTACCTTAGGACACCGTTAATGACATAAGTCCAAGGCTCAGTGACACATACACACTAACTCTATAGGATCTACTTAAACATTGGATCAGTGGTGAAAAAGATTCATATCATATGGAATTTATTTAAATATTTTTTTAATACTCGTTAATCTTGTTTATATATTCAACTATCTGCTTATGGAAAATAAAACCCTTTTTGATAATTTAAAAAAAACATCAATCCAAGAACATAATCTAGGTGACCATGTCATATCATTAGTTTTCTCAAAGACACTATATAAGAAAAATATAAGTTTAATATATATCTAAGGAATCATATCAACATTATATAAAAATATAAAATCATGTATGATAAAACATTCTTTAGCCAAGAATATCATTCCCAATCGACCAACGGTTTCTACCACAAAAACCAAAAGAATAACTCAATCCCCATCTTTCTGAAAATTTAAAATCAGGTTTTATTTTTAAATAATAGAAATGGTTCTATATTCTAGTATATTCTATAAGAAACCCATAATACTATTATAAAAAAACATAAATAAAAAACAACACATGTTCAATAAGATTATATATGCTTAAAGAAACCAAGGACTGAACACAATAAACCACAATTAATAATTACAAAAACATCAAAAAATTAGGAAACAACATATATAAAAAAGAAAAAATGTATATTATATAGTACACCAATATCTAACCACCACATGTATCTCAGTAAAACCATCACATCTTCATTCCCAAAACTTCTCCACACCAACCATACATTTCAAACCTCAACAACATCTACTGCATAATATCATATAGAATCTTACTAAATATATAAAAAACACTATGATTATACTCATACCAAAAAACATTAACTAATATTTTCAAATCAACAACCACAATAACCAAACAAGAATCTTAAAGAAAACATATCACCAATAAATCATTCCAATATTTAAGCAATTTAGGAAAAAAGAAATAATTGAATACATTATATTTAACCATCATTAGAAGAAGCATTTATTTAGTATGTACATGTGTAATATTCATATAACATGATTTCATAATTACCAAATTCATATAGTTCTCAATTGATAATACTTTATCCATACTAATTTGTTTATTAATATATTATCATTTTTTTAATTCATCAATTAATTACCACATGTTTCTCTTCCATGTTTTATACTTAACCAAACATATCAAAAGAAATCATGTAGAAAATTTAAATGATTTAATAACCACTTAAACTCATCCAGGTCAACATGGAATAAATATAAATTAACTATTCACATATTTTTTCATGCTAAAATATAATATCACTTATAAAATTAATTAATCTGGGAAATTCTCTCTACAGTGGCCAATTCTTTTATAACACATCACTTCTCAATTTTCATCCTCAGTTTCCCTATTTGTAAAATATATTATAGGAATACATCACAATATTTCAAAAAGTCATAAATGCTAAGTAATATGAAATTCATAACCCTACCATTGACATTAATTAAATAAATTCATTATTATAACATGAATTTTATTGTAAAAAACATATTAAATTAAATGTTTTTCTTAAAAAATAGAATAAAATTTCATATTAAGAAAAATCAAAACTCCAAACATGATTATAAAATATTTATTATGAAATATTTTAACTTAATAAATAATTAATCATTAAGGGAATTCATAAAATCATATTGCAAAGTTATTCATGGATATAACAATCTTTTAGGTATTCTGAATCATTAATGAAAAGACATTAGCATCCTATATATATTAATTTTGTATAGATCATTACATTATTAACATTATCTCATAGGTTTTTTTAATTATAATTAATTATATAATATATTATTTCATATATGAAATGAATGCATCAACTCTAGTTATAAGTTTGTAGGAAAGAATATTTAAACAAGAATGAATCAACTAATTTAGAATAAATAAAATATAATTATATATACTACATCATATAAAAATATGTTAAAATAAATAATCCTACTAAACATAATCAAAAATAAAATTTTTAACTTAGATGTAACAAATAATAATGATTAATTATAACATCGCAAATCAGGTGCCACACACTGGTGCCTTAAGCTGGTTCACCAGAAGACCACTGGCACACCTCCCCGTATAGTAGAGACTGTTGACTAGAAGCGAGGAACTATTATCAATCCTGGGGATATTATATCTTCCATTTTTCTTTTATCATAATAGTACAACAATGGAAATAAATAAGCAATAGTATAATAATATATATATATATATATATATAACCATAGACAAAACCAATACCACCAGATGACCAAAACTAGAATTAAAATTTCAAAACATAATAATAAATAAATCATGATAATGTACATTACACGAGTCAAATGAAACAGTAAAAAAATATAGAAATTCCTCAAAGGTGGGTCCTGAACTAGGTCTTGTTTCCTCACCATGCTTCATCCTAATCAGCCCTATAAAAAAAGAACCATTTACCTTAACCTATCCTGCAAACATGTAATCTATTCGAGTACCTATCAGGAAACCTGAGTAGGGTGTGATTATAGCTCAGTCATCCACCACCATAAAATGTCTGAAAAATGTAGTCAATAAAATTGTATGATGTTTTATAAATAAAAAAATACAAGTAATAAAGTAAACTATTTACATTTATTGTATTTTCTTTTATTTAACCACATACAACCATGGGTTCTTGAGGATACCCAATCATTAATACCAGCTTTGTCCCATAACGGGTCTGTTACATGTTATTTATTCGATTCACAATTCATTTAAGCAAATTGGATTTTAAATATCCATTTCATTTCAATCGCATTATTAAAACCACTTGGAATCATAGTTCAATGCTGATCTGTTGGGTATAAAATTCAATGTCTATATCTCTATTTATCAATCTTGTATATATAATATTGGAATTGAATGTCATATCTAGTGCCCCAATTAAAGATCTTGAATATACATAATGGTAATTGAAAATCATGTTAGGAAACCTAATCCTCTACTATGAACATATCTCATTGGTGTAGATCATCATGACTACCATCCCATTTCTTTACCGTACAGATAGAACTATCACTATCGTAGATAGTCACGTCTTGCCCCCATTTAACAACTATGTATGTCTGTCCTGATCGACATAGATCATCTTGTCTATAACCTCGTTGATCAATCATTATTTAATTCATAAATTAATTAATTTGTTTCCATTAATTAACTCAACAATTAATTAATATATTCGAATAAATCAACATCCACTAATTAAATTACCAATTAATTATTGAAACACACAAATTAAATATCTCATAATTATTGATCCTATTAACTATTCATCTCATGTAATCAATATCCCATAACTAATTATCTCAATTTGTATCATCCATATCCTTTAATTAATTCCACAATTAAGTACTCAATTCGACCATGTATTTATTTCATTATCATGGGAATAAATCGTCAGGTCTAACACCCAATTTATAAACCATTATTGAACAACATTATTCCTCATATCAAAATTCACCACCACTACTTCCTTTAATAAATTCATAAATTAATTTATCCATGTCCATTATTTAATTCAATTATTAATTAATAGTATTCATTCCCATTAATTAATTCTACAATTAATTAACCATATCTTTACCATTAATTAATTAACAAATTAATTAATCATATCTCTTTAGTTACTCAATTAAACAATTATTTAAGCATTTTTATCTGTTAATTAATTATAAAATTAACTAATCACATTAATTACATTAAATAAATAAAAAATTAATAATCACTTAAATTACTCTAGTTGATTTAACAATCAACTAATCACATTAACGTCATTAATAATCCTATATTCAATATACCACAAAAATCCACATAACAAATTCCTTAATTATTTATGGATGTTAATCACATTAATTAATAAATATACACAAACTAAAATCCCATAATTAATTATATAATTAACTATCTAATTCATCATCTCAATAACACATAATTAATTTTACAATAAATTATGAAAAATCATTTATCTTAATATCCCATAATTAATTCAACAATTAATTTTCCACCATAAAAATCTCATCATCCCAAAATTAATTCCACAATTAACTATACAATCAATTCAATTCAATATCCCAACTACCCACATTAATTAAATTATGAATTAATTAATCTAATTCATTCTATTTCACCATCATAATAATCCCCATTAATTAATTCTCTAATTAGTAAATCTAACTCGTTCAATTGATTTAACAAAAAAATAACTGTTAATTAGTTAATCAATTAATTATTATAACTCATAAATAATAAAATTACATACCTTAATTAGTCCACCAATTAATTTATTCAAATTATTTCAATTAAATAATACATGATTAATTAATCCAACACAATTATACCAATTAATTCACTAATTAATTGGTCACATAAATTTCAATAATTAATTCCTTTATTAATTAATCATATCCATTACCTACAATTAATTCAACAATTAATTATTCACATCCATTTCATTAATTAATCACATTCATACCCTTAAATTAATTCACCAATTAATTTTCAATGACAACTATCATTAATTAATTCAGAATTAATTAATCACATTCAACCCTTTCAATTTATTCTCCAATTAATTTTCCATGTCAAATGTCATTAATTAATTCATAATTAATTAATCATATTCAACCACTCTAAATTAATTCTTCAATTAATTTTCCCTGTAAACTCTCATTACTTAACTCACAGTTACTTAATCATATTCTACCCCATTTAATTATTTCATGAATTAATTGTTTCTGCAAGTTACAATAATTAATTACATAATTAATTCATTACATTCAATTCAATTATTTAATTAAAAAATTAAATAAACATTCATAATTTCCTAATCAAAATAATCTCAAAAAATTATTCCTATAGTTAATTATTCAAACTCAACAAGTCCATAAACCCAATTATCCAAATTAATTAATTCTTTAATTAATTAATCATGTTAAACAATCTCAACAACACCAAAATTAATTTAGAAATTAGTTATTCATGATCTAAAATCCCAATATCCAAATTTCATATATCATTTAATTAATTAATTCACTAAATTAATTAATTTAATCTTGAATGAAATTGCTAAACATCTAATAGAAATTATAAAATTACATACACATAATTGTAATTATGACTATGAGATTTTAATTTTAGACCACCTACCATAAGAATGGTTGTGAGGAACAGTTGCTAACAAAAAACCCCAATTGGGAGAGGATCAATCAAGAATGTGGTGAAGAACATTGTCTAGATCCGAACCGTAAATCTCTAGTTAAACAAAACAAAATCTATTAAATCTGGATCTAAATAAAACTATCCTTCACCTAGATTCAAAAAATATAGGTATAGATTTAATATTTTATAACCATATTTCTTTTATCCCTTATGAGGATCATAAGATAAATATATATCTAAAAGAGAAGAACACACATACCTTGGAGGTGCGCAGAGGGTATTCGATCGAAGACAATGGTGTGCGGAGGAGTGTTGGTCTACGACGGAGATGCATGGAGGAGTGTCAGTCTAATTTAGAGGGGAGTGGGGAATCATACGTTATGAAAATAGGGTGAAGAGGGTTATGTGACATTAGAGAATAGTTTTTTAAAAGCTGCATGTGATAATTACTCGTTGTGAATTCTCAATTTCATTTCATTTAAAAATTTATGAATAATTTTCCTTTTTACCAAGGAAATCCTCTCAATCCTTTTAAAAACCATTAATTAAAGATTACACATGGTTTAATCTCTTTTTGTGACACGTCAAAACGTGGTGAAAGAAAGTTATTGGGGTATTAATATTCATTCGGGACATGTTGACACATTTCAAAAACAACTTTCATGAAATGTCTACATATAGTGAAAAATAGTTAAAGGCGCTGTGAATTTTTTAATTTTAGAATTAATTCAATTCATGATTTAAATTCACCGAGACTACCCAAAAAAAATTGACATAATAAATTGGGTCCAAGAAATGTATTTTTTGTATCAAGAACTCACCACTTTATCTTATTTTACCCATTAAAAATATGGGATATTATAATCTCCCCACCTTATAAAAACTTGTCCTCGAGTGTTACTCCCAAGAACCTCAAAGATTCTGAGTAAAAAAGATCATTCCACTGAGACATAATACCCTTTTCTATCTGCCAAGATTCCTCCTGCACATTTCCATGTTTCCACAATATATGAACTTTTAGAATGGTAATTTCTTTCAACACTATCCCACTGCATATAACACCCCAGAATGATGAAGGGTTAAGTCACTAAAGGATAATACTAATGCCAACATGGGGCACCATCCTTTTTTGGGAGCCTACCTAATTAGAACTCCACAGTTGAGTGTACATGGCCATGATTAGTTATGAGGATGGGTGACCTTTGGGGAATCTTTCCAAGGTGTGCGTGAGTGATGACAAATCACACTAGAAAAGACATGCGTTGGTCAGTGGGGACAGTCATTAATCAGATGAACAGTTCGAGAATGTGGGTGGGGACCACGTGTATATTGGAAAATTGGTGGTACCTGCAGGGCTAGGACCAGACAAACTTGTTATGGTTCAGTGTTTGGGTTTCAATGGGGCCTAGTTCTTACATTTTGAATTTGAGGTGGTGCCTAGCCTTAAGTGTGGAGAACTGGCTAGGTTGAGATGTTGGGTCCACAATGAGGATGTTGTGCTCTAAAGGGGGTGGGTAATTTAACACCTTATAATTCTGAAGGGTTAAATTACTAAATGATATGACTCATGTAAACAAATTTTACATTCCTTTTTAGGAGCCTAGCTGATTAGAACTCCATAGTTATGTGTGCTTGGAATAGAGCGATGATCAGGATGGGTGACATTCTGGGAAGCATCCCAAGGTGTGTGTCAGTGAGGACATAGCACACTAGAAAAGATATGTGTTGGAATATGGGGAAAATTATTAGTCAGATGTCAGGTTCAGGCAGATTGGTGGGCCCTTGGGTGGGGGCCACATGTCTTCTGGGCAACTTGTGGTACTTGGTAGGCCAGGACCCGAGAACCATGTCAATGGAGGACGTGTGTGCTATCAGTGGGGCCTAGTTGTTATACTGTGACCCATGACATATATCATTTTCTACTCAAATGATGAATTGGTCTCAAGATCAACTTCCACAAAAAAAACTAGATATGTTTTCCAAATCACAATTCCCAACAACTGCAAGAACACAATCCAACATTGGAACTTAGATTTTCTATAAAAAAAACTGCTTGGAAAGGACGTACACCTGTAACCTCCAAAGCTCACCCGACCAATCCCCTAGGAATTTAAAAATTACCCTTACAAGTTCTTCATTGTAATTATAATAAAACTACTTCTAACTCAAGGTCTTTCTACATATGAATATTATTGTCATATCACTCCCCCATTAAGAGAATTATTAACATAACTTTTCAAGAAAATCAACCACCACAACCCATGGCCCACGATATTTATTGACCTCTAGTCCATCCTGAGAACCCCATATGTAAATTGTACGTGGCATAACAGGCACCATCCAACTTCACATATATACATCTTCATAAACACAACTTCCAAGGTGACCCATATCCAACCAAAACACATTTAGGTAGCTAGGAATAAAGTAATATATTTCTCAGTTTTCATGGGACAATTTCAAGGTAGGGTACATGATCCTCACTAATTAAAAGTACACTAAGAAGTCATCGATGACCACCACCACCAATCCTTCATTAATTATGTTACCTCCCACTATAGAAACACCTTAACCTATCAAAATTTCCATGGTTAGTGTCCCACCCATCATTTCAACACCACATTCCAAAACCCAATGGTCGCTCATACAACTCACAACAATGTTCTAAAACAAGGGAATTCTCACTACCCAAACCACTAGCATCAATGGAAAAATATAAAACACACGGTATTTTCATCTCAAAAAACTAACATTGTCAATAATAAGGATTTTCAAAAAAACATTAACAAATAATTTCCAAAAAACCTACCACATAGTCAATACTATGGTGCTATCACTATGCTTAACAATCCTATACCTAGGCCCTAGTTAACAAGGGTAATCAAATTCACATTTGTTCAATATTCCCTTTTACACACCCATTTATTCTTATCTTGGAGCATTTTAAACTTTTTCCCAATTTCATTTTAGACACAGTTTTAATTTCTATTTCACATTAAATGAAAATTAGTTCATGCTCAACAACTTAACCAAAACTCATTTTCTCGTGTGTCCCTAGAATGATGCATGTCACAAAATAATCATGAGTGCCAAATATGAACCATCTAGACTCAAATATTATTCCATTTAGGGCCATAGTTCAAACTCAAAAAAACTCATCATCAATAAGAACATAAAACAACAATTGAATCATCCAAGGTGAAATAATATTAATAGTAACCACAAATATCAGAAGTAGATTCCTATTATGGGAACATGTCATTTACCCTCATACATGAGGTAGATACTCTCACGCGTGATCTCTTAACCAAGAAATGACTAATTCTATTCTCCAATATGAATTTCCAAAATAGTAAGATAAAAGAAGAAAAAAATAAACTCCTTTGATGCCATTTTTTAAGATCCTGACCTGGGTTCCACACACCAGTGCCCTTAACCAGTTCTCTGCATTACCTCAAGCATGCCTCCTCATATGCCAGTGACTACCAACGAGCAGTAAGGGACTATTATTGATCATGGGGACATTATAACATAATTTTCTTCATTCATCAGAGTAATACACCAACAAAAATAAATAAGAAATAATGAAAGAATATATATATATATATATATATATATATATATAATATAAGCATATACCAAACCAATATCACAAGATGAAAAAAAAATAAAAAAAAATTTAAAACTAAACAATAAGTATGTTCTGATAATGTACATACCAACTGTCAAATGAAATAGTAAATAAAGGCACTGAAATCTACCAAGAGGGTCCCTAAACATATATGGTTCCCTTACCATGTTCCATACCAATCATCCCTCTAATAAAGGATGTTTTCCCTTAACCTATCTTGTAAATATGTAATCTATTCGGGTAACAATCAGGCAGCACAAAAATGGTTGGAGTACAACTCAGTAGGCCAATACCAATGGTGTCTAAAACAATTTAGTCAAGAACAGTGTATGAAGTTGTATAAAGAATAAAATATAGTCAATGAAGTAAACTATTTACATTTATTCTATTGTACTTTATTTAACCACATAAACAATTAGGTTCCTGGGGACACCCAAACCTCCATATTATCTTTGTCCCACATTGGGTTTGATCTATGTTACATATTCAACTCACAATTCATTTAAAATAATGGCCATTCATTATCCATTTCATTTAAATCTCCTTATTATGAAAACGTGAATCTATAGCCCAATGCCGGTGTTTTGGGTATAGAATGCCATGTCTAACTCCCCATTTACCAGTCCTGCATATATACCAAGGGAATAGAACGACATGTCTAGCACCACAAATATCAATCATGTAAATACATCGTAGTCATAGAACATAAGGTCTAGCACCCAAATTCTCTACTATGCACAAATCTCATTGGTGTAGATCGTCATATTTACAACATAATTCCTCAACCATATAGATAGATCTATCACTAGCATAGGTACTCATTTCTATCCACTATTTAACATCTGTGCATATATATCCTGATTGGCCCAGTTCATCATGTTTAGAACCCCATTGATCAAACATTAATTAATTCATAAACAAATTAATCTATATCCATTAATTAATTCAAAAAATAATTATTATTTTCAAAAAATAAATATCCAATAATTAATTCACATATTAATTATGCGAACACACTAATTCAGTATCTCATAATTAATTAACCAATTAATTATTCATCCCATGGAATCAATATCCCCTAATTAATTTCCCAATTAGTTGCATCAATTTGTATCATTCGTTCTCATAATTAATTCCAATATTAATTACTCATTTCAACCATGAATTTATATCATTATCATGGGAATAGATCATCATTTATAACACCCAATTTATAAGCCATTATTAATAAAAATTAGTCCTCTTATCAAAATTAACCACCACTACTTGAATTAATTAATTCATAAATTAATTTAGCAAATTCCATTAATTAATTTGAAAATTAATTAATAATATAAATTTTTTTAATTAATTAAACAATAAATTAACCATATCTTTCTCATTAATTAATTCACCAATAAATTAATCACATCTTATTAGTTAACCAATTCAAAAATTAATTTCAAATTTTTTATCCATTAAATAATTAATAAATTAAGTAATCACAACAATAACCTTCATTAATTAGAAGATTAATCAATAAGGTTAATTCTTCTAGTTTATTCAACAATTAACTAATCACATCAATGTCATTACTAAATCAATAATTAGATTACCAAACAAATCCCCTTAATTAATTCCCCATATTAATTAAGTACATAAATCCCATTAATTAAATCATCCTTTAATTAATCAATATCAATAACATGAAATTTTATAATTAATTCTACAAATAATTATCTCACTCAAAATAACAATAACTCATAATTAATTGTATAATTAATTATCTGGAATCATCTATCTCAATATCCCATAATTAATTAAATAATTAATTATCTAAAATTCATATATCATTGTCCTGTAATTATTTTGAAAATTAATTACCGAATCTAATCAATTAAATATCCCAACAACCCACATTAATTAATTTACCAATTAATTAATCTAATTCATTCAATTTCACCATCACCATAATCTGTATTATTTAATTAATCAATTAATTAATCTAACTTGTTCAATTTCTTCAACACAAAAATATCCATTAATTAGTTCTCAAATTAATGAATTCATCCCAGAAATAATGACATTGCAACACAAAATTAATTCACTTTATTAATTATTCAAAATAATTTCCATTAATTAATCTAAAATAAATTAATCTAAATAAATTATTTTAATTAATTCACCAATTAATTTTTCACATCCATTTCGTTAATTAATTCCATTATTAATTAAACATATTCATTCCCTACAATTAATTAACCCATTATTTGATAACATCCATTACATTAATTAATTCCCTATTTAGTTAATCGCATTCATCCCCTTTAATTAATTTGTCAATTAATTGTCCATGTCAACTCAAATTATTTAATTCACAATAAATTAATCACATTCACCCCTTTCAACAAATTCTCTATTAAATTTTCCATGCCAACTCTCGTTAATTAATTCACTATTAATTAATCATATTCAACATATTTTAATCAATTATCTAATTAACTGTCCATGTCAACTCTCATTAATAATTCACAATTAATTAATCATTTTAACAACTTTCAATTAATTCAAAAATTAATTGTTTCTGTAAGTTACATTAATTAGATACACAATTAATTAATCACGTGAAATTCTATTATTTAATTAAACAATTAAATAATCGTTTAAAAATTCTTAATCACAATAATCTCCAATAATTAATCCTAAATTTAATTATTCTAAATCCACAATTTCATAAACCCTGTTATCCCCATTAATTAATTATATTATAAATTAATCATGTGTAATAATATCATTTACTCTATAATTAATTTAACATTTAATTATTCATGATCTAAAATCCCAATATCCTTATTCCATATTTTCTTTAATTAAATTATTCACCAAATTAATTAATTTAATCAAGAAACCAATTACTAAAAATCTAATAGAAATTCTATAATTTCATAAACATAATTTAAATTATGACTATGGGATTAGAATTTTAGACCACCTACCTCAATATTGGTGATGAAGAATTCCCGCCAACAAAAAAACCCCATTTTGGGGTACATCAGTCAAGAATTTGATGATTAACATGGTCTATATTTGAAACCTAAATCCCCAGTTAAAAGAAACAAGCCCTCTTAAATCTATATCTAAAACCAATAGGCCTAGATCTATATTCTAAAAATATAGATCTAGATCCAATAGTCAATAAACATATTTCTTTTATTTGTGAAGCATATTGGAAGAGGATGATATATCTAAATAAAAAGAACACCCATATACCATAGGTTCTGAAAGTTTATTCGATGGAAGATAGTGGTGTGTTGAAGAGCTTCGGTCCAATGTGGAGATGCGCAGTGGAGTTCCGGTCCAAGGAGGAGGTTAATGGGGAGTTTATCCCAATGAAAAGAGGATGTTTATGGTTATGTAATGTAGGAGATGAGTGTTCAAAATGTTTTTCAAGATAATTAAATGACATTATTTCACATTTCACGTCGTTTAAAAATTCATAATCAGTTTCCCTTTTTCTCATTGAAATTCCATCAAACCATTTTAAAAACACTAATTAAAGATTAAATGTGGTGTAATACACTTTGGTAAATGTAAAAAAATGGTGAAAGACTATTACAGGGGTGTAATTTTCTTTTGTGACATGTCAACATGTGGTGAGAACTACTTTCTTGACATGTTGACATATGGTGGAAAATGGTAACAGGTGGTGTAAATTTTCAAAGTTGTGAATTAATTCAAGCCGTGAATTAAATTCACAAATCCTGCCCAAAATAATTAAAAATTTTAATTGGTTTCATGATGTGTATTTATTTTTCATCTAAAACTCACCTCTTTATCCTACTACACCCCTAGAAAAGAAGGGATCTTACATTAATTCACCCTTCCAAATTTGTTATCCTGAAATCAATGCATGTTCATATAAACATGTTTATTTTATTATCATTATACTTGTTTTGGATCAAATGGGCCATGATACCCAAGTTCTATTTGGTATTAATTTAACATTAAGGTTTTTGGAATCATTCATAAGGGGCCCCAAATATTTATGTTCTAGAAAATTACTTTCCTCCATCACCGGTTATTTTAAATTTCATTTTCCCCTATAGAACCTATGAAATCCTCATGTATTTCAAAAATAATAATCCATCATATATCTCAATGAAAAGTATTGATACCACTATTTTTGAACCATCCATTATGGAAACCCCTCTCTAGCCAGTTGTGAGGATGGGTGTGACACCCAAAGCCCACTTTAAATAATCTATGGTTTTAAAACTAGTATAGGGGGAATATTTCACATGTGTGGGTGGAATTTTCCTCATAGAATCTAAGAAAATAATTTCGGGCCACCAATGAACTCTATATATTTAATTAAAGGATAAAAATTCCCATCCCTAAACCATCTTTACATTCCCTTGAATATAATATAACCAAGGAAAATGATATAACAACCACCTAGACTCCAATCTAGAATCTGGAAATATAGTATTCCCAATCTCCAATGAACATTCTTATGAATTATCTCAGGGAAATTGTATAGGGGTTATCACATGGGAATAAAAAGTAGGATCTTACATAAAAAATTCTATATCATAGTAAAATAAATTTTTTCTGGTAGACATGAGTGAGATCAAATATGCAAAAGATGAAATGGTTATCAAGCGTTCGGCTAGGAAATCAATCACAACTCATGGTAAACACAGTCACAACAATAAACAAAAATAGCTAAAACTACCTCTTCACATCAATAATCAACTAGTATGAATAAAAAAGGGTGAAGTTAGATTTACAAAATTGTATAAGAATAGGTTAAGGTTTCATAAACACATAACTACTCATTCAATTATCATAATCAATCCACTATATCAAGAACCAATAACAAAAATATCATTATAATAAAAGAACCCCAACCATAACCACATCAGAACCACAACTACATTACTATATCCACATCTACATAATAACCAACACTAAATCACAACCACTATATACACATAAAAACCACATCACTTGAACATCTAATTCACTCATGTTATAACCAAGATCTATTATAGCATAGATACATGATATAATAATAATCCATGAAAACCAAGGGATATATGTACATGCCATAAACTCTATCAATTATTCCCAAAAATAATTAATCATATAATAATCAAGATCCATTATAGACCAAAAAGGTATATATAAATACATTTTACTTTTATCCATTATAACCCATGTATTTATATAAACTCATCTAACAATCATATGAAATTATAGAAAATAAATCCTATACATGTTATAACCTTGATCCATTACAACCCATGTATATATGCATTATTCCATAATTTATTATATTTTGTACCACTATACACATAACTAAAATGTGTTACAACCTACATGTATAATATCATTATTCATAATCAATAAATAAAATATAAAACAACAAAAAAATAAACACAAAAATCACATAAAATAATAACCAATGTTACCTAAAAAATTATCGTAAATACCACCATCAATTCAATAACATATAAAAACCATACCAATTTACAATCCAACAATCAATCATAATGGAAAATAAACCCTAAACTACCATCATCTCTACATATTATTTGTCATCATTATTAAACTATTTATCCTTTCACCATTAACTAAATACTTTAATTCACATGACATATATTAAAAAATCATTAAATTTAACTCATCCATGTTATGAATTATACCAATTCATAACATTATATTTTTTCCATCTATGATGCAACCAGAATATCACATAATCACAATCAATCTTAAGTAAACAAACAGGATAAAATAATAAGAACAATGATCATAAATCTATCATACAAGATACCACTACCAAGTATTATTATAGTCCACAAGTTAAAAGTTTATCTTGCCCATGATATTATTCAATTAAATAAATCCAAATAAGTTTTCCGTAATTTAGAGAAAAATACAAAATTACTAATAACTACAATTAAATCAAAACCTAATCATACAACCTCACACTCAAAACATTCATAATAAAACACTATCCCAATTCCAATAGCTAATAATCACCTCAAACTCAACTTATAAAACATAACCAAAACCTTCCATTACTCTAACCAATATGACTAATTCAATGTTTTTAAAAAAATCTCTTATAATACTTTATCAAACCCATCATACCTTAACCTAAAAACGTTACTAATTGAATAACCTTGATAAGTAATACCTAAACCCTTTTATGACCTCTAAATTCTCAATATTTATCCCAATGAATATATTCATCAATTAATGTAAGTAAAAAAGTCTCGAAATGTACAAATTACTCTCTAGAGACTAACTGAAACATACCTATATATAATAACAAGTAGTAATAAAAACTAACCATCCTAAAATTTATGGATATATCATTCACAATACTCATAAAACATCCCCTAAATACATCACAAAGAAAATTTCTTATTATGAAAATAAACCCATTGAACTAATGTATCACTCTCAAATCCACCAGAACCCAATTCTCACTAGTATAATCATTTCTATTTGAATTAATATTTTATTTGTAGTGTTTATTTTATTTTTATTTTCATATTTCCATTACTAAATAACACATTATCTACTCATATGATTCCTAGAGGATATAAACATCATGAGGTTGTAATATATATATATATCATAAAATATAAACACTATGTAAAAAAGATTATAGTATTCCAGCATATGAATTAAAGAAATCATGAAAGGAATTGTAAATATAAATAAATGGTAAAAATAATCTATTACCAAATTAAATAAAATATTAAACATGAAAAATCCCCTTCTTTTGGACCAAAACTAGTAATACCAAGCATGTGAAAAGGGAGTAATAAAAGAAATTAAAGAAGTAATACAGTAAATACTTACCCCAAACCAACTAATCAATATTGATCTTAACATTGGATTATGAACATCATATGATGGTAGGTATCACCAATGTTTGGAAAATGGGTAGTTTATTAGTGGTTGGAGTGAGAAAATATATATTAATGGATTATATGTTCAATTAAAGGGATCCAAATAATTTAGATAGTGGTATAGAAGATTATGGGGGTCTAATAAAAGTGGTTATAATCATTAGATCATAATGGGTTAATAATAAAAATTATTAAGGATCAACAAGGGTAGCTCATAAAATTAAACAGCATGCAAAGAAAAAAAATTCTTCAATATGAAATGAAAAATACTGCAAACTACCCTAGATAAATTGACTTAAGTAATTCCACATTGAGAGGTTCAAATCCATCTTCCCATAAATTCTTGAGAAGCTCCATATAGATTGTTTTATGATAATATATATCAGTAAATAAACCAATTCCAAATATAATTGAAGGTAGAACTATTAATAAAATTGTATTAATGGAATCAAGATGTGAAAATAGAGTAAAAATCACTTCTAAGTATTATGATGTGATTATCTATAATGCTCTCCCTTAAAAACATGTTCAACCCTCTTATGTTTGATATGGTTAAATAAGATCACTGAGAAATGACTATCACTAATATGTAACATCATATTTCCTAAAAATAAGGATGTAAACCTTCTATCTCTACCTATAACCTAATGAACCCAAACCAAGAGGAAAAAATATCCTATAAAGTATGGTATAAAGACAGAACCAATGAACTCGATAACTGGATCTTTATGACACAATAAACATAACCACATCCCAAAATAATATTTAAATATGGATAAGGTATTAAACATATATATCTAAATTCTAATATGATTTTCTCTTAATCATTCCATTATACCATGGGATAAGTCTTTTCTTTCAACTTCATTTCAATGAAAAAGGAATACATATTACATATCCTATGTTCATTAGGTGTGACCTTTATGCATTGTGTATCAAATACAAGTAAACATTATAGATACCTTTAGGCTATCTTATTTTTAAGGGTATTTCGTAAAACAAGTTACCCCATGATATATAGATTCATACGTAAACATAAAACTTGATTATGTAAAATTTTATACATATCCAAATATTTAATACATAAGAGTTTACTTCACTCTTGACTGCACACATCAGGATATCAATACATTAGGGTCCATTATTTTATAAATACAATGACTCATAATGGTAACTATGCATCATAGAGTTCTTTGAATGAGTTACTCACATAAGAGTAAATATACACATTGAAAAAAATCGAGTGCAGAGAACTAACACAATAGACTACCGAAAAACCCTATCTTCCAACCAACTCTTTATGACACAACAACAATGGCCACACTATGAAACAACCCTTCCAATTCAAATATAAACTCTAGAAATATCTCTCACTAACTATCCTTATCCTGACACATTAATATCTAGAAAAATAAAAATATAAGGGTCCAGGATATTCATTGACCTTACAATTAGTTTCTATAAAAACCTAGGTTTTGAGATCATAATATTTAAGTTTTATGTTTAACATTGTGGATTTTCATTTTCTCTAGAAATATTATTTGTTTATTTATGTCATACTAAATGTTATATGATAAATTAAATACTCATTATATCTTTAAAATTATTATGTTTAATTCATTAATGAATATATTTTTCAATAAAATGTTAAATATATTTCTTTCTAATTATTTATATTTTAGTGAACTATTTAAATAATTATTTAATTATTATATATACTACAAATGTATATTTGTATTAATTTTAGGGATTTATTTTTAAATTTATTATTATAGTAATATCTAATATACTTTTGGAATTAATACCAGAAGACTGACCTATAGTAGTTGTTTATAGCCATGGAAACCATTAGAATAGTTACCCTATACCAATTGTTTGATCAATCAATTAGTATAGTTAAAACATTATTATTGGTAACCTCTAATAATAGTTTTGATAAAGAATCAGTATAAATCTAAATTGTTTAAAGGACCTCTTCAAATAATTCTATAAAACCATTGGTATAGGTATGTACCAACAATTTTTTATTACCATTCATATAGGTAGGACCATTATTTTTGTATTTTTACAAAAAATAAGAATAAATAATTTAACCATTATACTTACATTAATAATTATACATATATATATATATATTAATATAATTATATACTGAAAATGGATTTATGTTTGTGGTTAAGTCGTTTGTAATAATAGAGAGGTCCACAGATCAAAACACAGCATTTTGTTTTTCTATAATATATACCATTGGTTTTATAAAACCATTTGTATAGGTCTAGACCAATAGTTTAACAATCACAGTTATAGTGGGATATACCTATGGGTTTTTAAACTATTCGTATAGATATAAATTAATAGGTTTATATCAAACAACTCATCAACCCTTTGGCATAACCTTTACAAATGATATGGGAGGCTATACTAGTGGTTCCAAACAATTAGTATAGACTCAATTTCGTGTATTTGAATGGTATAAATTTATAAAAAATTATTTAAAATGAAATTTATATTATTAAAAAAATATTTTATATATATATATTACTTTATTTTTTTATAAAAAATATCTACTTATAATAATATTTATTTTCAAATAAAATGATTATCATATTTCAATTATGGTTCCAAAATTAGATATAATTCATTTTTTTAAAGTATTAAATAAGACAATGTATTGTCATGAATTGTAAATGTGATGTATAATAGCTTTTTTTGATAAAAAATCTTTTAAAATATTATATGTAGAGACCCGAAGCCTGACGTACATGGACATTACATTACTTTTGAAGAATACTTAGTACATAATAAAAACACACACACAAGGATCGTAATAGTTTAGTGTCTTTGGAGACTCGGAATATAATCTTCTAATCGTGGTGAAAGATCTTCAATATCTCCTATAAAGATCTTCTTCTTTTTAAACCTAAATCCTTTCTTTATGTTCTAGGGAAAAGAAAACATAAAAGGGTGAGCTCAAATGCTCAGTAAGGGTAAACAAAAGAAATATCAATCACGTCATATTCATAAGAACATATCTTTTGGAAATCTTAACCTGCAAAAGAGATCATAATTTCATAACATGTGATAAATCATAGTAGTGAAATGTAATCCCAATAATCATAACTTAAAACATGAAACATTGTGTCATACACACATAATCATAGAGAACAATTTCTTATTATTCAGGACTCATTTCCAAGACTATCTTAGTGGACAAAGTCCCTTTCTGAACCGAGTTCACTCCTCGTTTCAGTCCTATTTCACTGAACCGGTATAACCTACAGTTCCATCCATGTCTATCTCATGAGATATAAAATCTTTACCCAATGCATTGGAGGGAGATATATGTCCCACCCATCTCATAAGGATACCATTCTTATGTGTGCCGCAAAATCATACATCATACATAATTACATAACCCATGTAATAAAAATGGGAATCTTAAACATCATGACATCATAAAACAATTCATATAGGATAAAGGAATTCATAAAAATATTTCCATCACAACATAATCAAATCCATGTAATAATGGGGATAGAAACAGAACCCTTTATTATCTTAGATGGAAAATAATTTTGATAAAACACTTGAACTCCATTCTTGAGGAAAATATCCTTTCTACTTCAAAAACACTTTTCTTTCTTAACATGTCATGCAATTCTAAACTAAAAGAATTTGATTAAAAATAAACATGAAAACTTGTAAAGGAAGATTCTTGGAAATAATGTTTTAAAAATCCATTCATGTCGTATAAGTTAAAAAAACATTCTTCTCGTACTTTTGTCGGAAAAGTAAAAAAATACCTCGAACGAAAAACGACAAAAGATTCCTTTCATATATTTTACTAAAAACTCACCGAAGGGTAAAATTGGATTTAAAAAATTTTAGGTGTATGGAAATAAAATTACATATTGATAAAACATGGATGTGGATGATAAAATACACCCCAATAAATACCAAAGTATAAACAATCTCAGATAAAAATGAGATTGTGATATTTTCCCTTACCTTCGGTCTGATTTTCTTCGTATGTGTCCAAAACTACTGTATAATGATTTAAATAATGTCATTTACTTATTTTAGAATCATAATAATTGTTATGATATCATATATGGTTCACTTATGGATTTATATTACCCGTTCTTTTCTAAATTCCATGTTAAAGAGCGTTTTGGGTAAAATCGTTTCATTTGTCGTCCGTGTTTTGACTTGTAATTGTTCATATGATTACTTAGATCATGATTACATAATTCTAGAATATAAAACATGATTTATATATAATATATATTCAGAATATATATATATATATAATAGATCAGTAAATGGAAAGAAATACATTGTTCATGGAGATGGTAGACCGTACGTACGCATGAATGATGTTTTCTTTTCCTTATTGAGTTGAATGGAATTAATTAGATGACATACATATATATACACATAAATACAGAATCATTATTATGTCATATATTTCATTATTACTTATTATATATACTTTATAATCATTCATGAATGGTAAACGTGGAGAATGAATCTCATCACGTCGTGGAGACGGTAGTCCGTACGTACGCACGAGCGATGATATCGTTCTCATGATCGTGGAATTGTATTGGAGTGTATTTATAATATTTCAGAATAAATATCACTTTACAATAATCATATATAGTTATTATGTACACAATTATACCCATCCAAATAAGGTGGTGGTGGAAAATAGATTACACCACGGCGTGGAGACGGTATTCCGTACGTACGCACGTGCGGTGATTTCGTTTTCCGTAGGTTGGATAGATGGTGAAATAAGGTTGTTTAATAATTATAATAACATATCAGTATATAAGTTATTATGATGTTATTACTTCATAATGAAACAACCTAAGAAGAAGAAGTGGAAGAAGAAATAAATATGAAAGAATCGGTAACGGACATTACCTCTTCTTTGAAGCACCTCTTTGAGATCTCCTTTTAGGGCACTAAAATTGGTCTTTGAGAAAGACCAGAACCTCTAATATGTTTATATGGAAGTGGAGAAGGGAATTTGGCAGGGTTTGGACGAGCTTCAAGGCTCAAAGTGGTGTGAGGAAGAGAGGGAGGGGGTGCCCTTTTATAAGGGAGGAGAGGGGCACCTTTAGAATAACTAAAACTATTATTTTATTATAAAGTCAAATTCGGTTTTAAATAGCTCCAAATTGATTAATTTTGAAGCTAAGGTAGGGATGGGTCGAACGCCTCTCATTAAATAGAATTTATACAAGTTTAGGTTCCTATTGTAACCTTATCATTTAGATTTAACATTAAGTAAAATAATTTTACTTTTATCGTGTCTTCTTGTGTTCTTATACTATAATGTTAATAAACTTACTATAAGAAGCCAAACGAACCCCAAGTTGTTTATTATTAATATATATAAATTTATATAAGTCATTTGGAAGAACCTTAGATTTTTAGGAATAAAATAACAATTAATAATATAATATTTGTTTTAAAAACTATTTTATGTCAATTTTGGCACTATTTTGTAATTGATTTTTGTGAAAATCATAGCAGAATTATTAGTTCAAACATAGTTAATTAAATAAACAATAACATGTCATATTAACCTATAAAATTAGTTTATTTCATAAAAAGTCTGAAATTACATTTATTTGGGTATTTATAACATCAATTATGTCAATATTTCATTAATAAGATAATTACTGCATCATCGTTGTGTCATAAATAAATTACATTATTTAATGTATAAAAATTACAAATAAAATACCATTATGTAGGAAATCCTTTTATATTTCTAATTAATATTTATAGTCTAATTTATCTTATGTATAACCCTATATTAAAAATGTTTTAGTAAATACACATTGATTTTAACTCTTTTAACTCTTCTTTAAATTAAATAATAATAAATGTCCTAATCTAATCCAAGTGGGCCTAAATGGTCATAGTTTATTCCTAAGGTTGTTTTTGTTCGAATTACACTTATCCAATATAATTATTACATGTTTTAGGGTAATAATAATATCATTTTTACTCTTAATTACCCTATTTACTTTTAACCGTGGTAAAAAAAAGTAAAAAGTTATTATTCACCAAAAATTATTTTCATCTCATTGAACCACATTTTTCTTATTTACATCAACCGTGTCTCTCGGATTTTTGAAATTCCACTTACATAAGTGGTAAAATTATGTTTTATGAAAAATTCATTTTTTTTAACTACCACTTAGTGGTTTCACTATTCATCAAAAAATGAAAGTTTCCAGAAAAAAACCAAAAATTAGGCCTAAGCTATATTCGATATTATGAACTCAAAAATAATGTCTATTTTAAAAAATTCAAAACATATCAGTTTCATTAATTAATTTAAAAATTAATTTCTGTCGTCAAAACAAATAGCGTGTTCTTAAGAGATAATAACTATCAAAAGATTGACACTTGTTTATGTCTGGTTTAAAAGTAAAATTACATCCAATGACCAACATTGTATTAAATTGTAAAAATATATTATAAATATACTTTAAAACCACTCAAATTAATAATTTATCACTATTAATTATTTTGATTGAAAATTTTGTTTTTAATTAAAATATAGCGTGTTTTTACTATTCATCAAAATATGAATGTTACCAGAATGATATGAAAATTTATCCAAAGTAAATTTTTATTTCATGATTCCATATAAGAATTTTATTTTGTCAAATTGAACTTATAAACATGTCAAAAACTGGATTTAAAGTGGGTACGCCATCAAAAGGCGGCAAAACTGCATTTTTTAAAAAATACTTATTTTACCCGAAAAATTTATTTTGTTCTTATACCATGTTTTAGAAAATGTTCAAGACAAATAATAATTTTATAAGATTCAAAATTTAGTTAATACTATTCATAACGACTAGTTCATAATAATATTATAATAATATATCGTTTTTTAGTAAAACCCGGTATTGCGTACAACACACGCTATCGAGGAAGGTCACGATAGCGTGTAATGCAAGCCAAGTCAGGGTTGCGTGTTGTGCAAGAATCCTTTGTTGTTTTTTATAACATAATCCAACCATATTTCATTTATACATTGAATATATATATATATATATACTCAATGCTGTGTAGAATAACTATTATCAAAATTGTGTGTAACACGATCCAAGAATAATGTTGCGTATACTGCAAGCTAATACGGTGTTGTGTATAGCGCAAGGTAATCTTGGTGTAGCATACAACACAAGAGATTAATGAAATTAAAAGAATATTTTTCATAAAATCTCGGTGTGTTACATTCTACCCCCCTTAAAATGAATTTCCCCCTCGAAATTCGTCAGGGTTGTAAATGGTTTACTATTCGAAAGTTTCTTTAATAGAAACCCACATCGTAAAAAGGAATACCAAAACCAATCTTTAAAAACAAAAGTATGAAACATAACGGTTACCCAAATAAACTAATCACTGGGTTTCCACATAGGTGAAAATATGGATGTGGAAAAGAAATCTAACCATCATGTTCTGATGGAGAGTGGAAGAGAACATGGCTATGGAAAAGCCAGCAATAACAAATCCATAAATTTGTGACGATATAAGGTACCATCTGATTCATCAGATATTAGAGCACTAGGACAACATTTTTTGTTTTCAAGATCATTTCCCTAAAGTTGATGAAATTGGAATTAGAAGAAATACTTTCGTGATTTTGGTATAGTCTCACCGTTTTTCGTTCTTTGGAAAATTTCCACTTCATCTCTTAAAAAATGAAGTTGAATTTATCATTCGTGATGTGTTAGCAGATCATTTGATAGAATGATGGGTCATTCCATATATCTCAAACAAATGGTTAGAAAAGTTATCAAAAAATACATAAGTCCATCTATAGTGAGATTAATCATATATGGTTCCTAAAATGGACTTATACTTCATATATCATACTTCTTAATATAATACAACTATTTTCTACTAAATAGGGACTTCCTGTAGGCCAGTGGTAGGCGATAAAGGCCAGTCATACTTCGGTTGTGGGTTCTATTCCCACAGCCTTGTTCGACGCGATGGGTTGTCGCCCGTCCTGCATGTTGTCCTTTTTCTAAAGCTATATTACTATAACATCCCATCAACAATATCAAAAAAAAATTATCCTTAAACAATACTAACTTATGTCCAACATAATCCATTCCAATCTTTAGGCTTATCTAAAATAATTCGGTTCAAGCTCATAGTATAAAGAAAATGATCACGTGAATGCATCATTTATCCCCCATATATCATAAGATATATCTTGTTGGTCAAATTACAAATATATGAATACCTTAATCATGTATTCTCTTGAAGAATGAATATCCATTGAACCTTAGTGAAAACATGAATGCAGTTAAAAGTTAACACTTTCCACATACCAAAATCCTCAAAATTATATATCATCAAACCATGATATCACTTAGTCCTTATATCAATCATGAGCTCCTGAATACTATCAAACATATTAGATTATCTTTATCCCTTCATTATGTTCATATCATCTGCTTTCCAAAAAATATTTCAATCACTTTTCATGGTTACCGATGCCATAAAATTATTGAAAACCACAATAGACCAAAACATAAATATTCCAATATTCCACGATACTATATACAACATTATTCTGGAATCCCATTACATAAACACTTAATCATTCCACCAAATCGTTTTCATATTCAACATCGCCAATGGTGATCGCATGTGACTTCCCTTTGTCCTTTTCCTTAAGTGGTTGCTCACGTCGATCATCACTAACCCTTGGATTAGGGCATTTATTAGCATAATGCCCCATTTCCCTGCACTTGAAGAATTGAAGTGTTGTTGGTGAGTTCTCTGTAGTCTTTTCGTTATTCACATCATTAGAAAACCTTTTTCCATTACTTTGACACTCAGCTGCTCGATGACCTTCTTTTCCACACTTAAAACATTTTCTAGTCCCTTTAAGACAATCTCCACCATTCTTCTTTCCACACTTTGAGCATAAGGAAACATTCATCTTCTTTTCACCATTATTCTGAGATTTATCTTTAAACTCCATCTTTCATTTCTTGTCAAAACTATGATATAGGTAAGTAACGCCAACTTCCATTTCTACCTTGATAGCACAACTCACAATTTCTTCATAGCTACTGAAGTCTCTTATAGCTAATTCCCTTCGAAGATTTGGTTTTAAGCCACTGAAGAATCGATCAACATTACTTTCAGGTTGGATGATAAATCCAGATGCATACCTTGCAAGCCTTGTAAAATTTGCTTCGTATATACCAACAGATTCATCATCCTTTTTCTTTAGTTCAGGAAACTCCTTCTCCATTTTTGTTTGAAGAATATGAGGGAAGTACTTATTGAAAAATAAGTTCTTGAACTCATCCCATTCTATAGACTCAATTTCATCTCTTTGCCTCGTATTCTTGATAAGATTCCACCATTGAACAACTTCACCTTCTAAACGATATACTGCTAAGATGACTTTATCATGTTTAGAACATTGAAGAACTGAAAATATCTTTTCCGTAGTACTGATCCATTGTTCAGCAACAAGTGTATCAGAAGACCCACTGAAAGAAGGTGGAAGTTTCCTCATGAAGGACTCAATAGAATATTGTTCCCTTCTCTGCTCATTTGGAAGTACATAATGATTCATAGCTTGTGTAAGTATAGCAATAAGATTATGCACTCCATCTCCCATAACATTTGTTTGTTCAGGAGGACAATCATTGCATTGTCCATTGCATTGATCAACACGTTTCCTTCGGGTTCCAGCCATCGTCTAAAACCCAAAAAGAATACTGTGATAGGAAAAAATCATGCTAGGGAAAACAACATAATAATGGGGGAGTATCCTCAATATCTAACATCTTAGGTTAAATTCTATGATCGTTACCGTAGTTCTAGGACTGTATCCTATACGTATACTTATCCTTAGGGACATCCCTAGAAATACCGTAGAAATATTTCTAGGGATCTCACTAACATTTTCTCATCCTAGTTTCCAATGGTTGACTAAACCTTTCCTCTAATACCAACTTTGGAGACCCGAAGCCTGACGTACATGGACATTACATTACTTTTGAGGAATACTTAGTACATAACAAAAACACACACACGAGGACCGTAATTGTTTAGTGTATTTGGAAACTCGGAATATAATCTTCTAATCGTGGTGAAAGATCTTCAACATCTCCCATAAAGATCTTCTTTTTTTTAAACCTAAATCCTTTATTTATGTCTTGGGGAAAGGAAAACATAAAAGGGTGAGCTCAAATGCTCAGTAAGGGTAAACAAAAGAAATATCAATCACGTCATATTCATAAGAACATATCTTTTTGAAATCATAACCTGCAAAAGAGATCATAATTTCATAACATGGGATAAATCATAGTAGTGAAATGTAATCCCAATAATCATCACTTAAAACATTAAACTTTGTGGAATACACACATAATCATAGAGAATCATTTCTTATTATTAAAGACTCATTGCCAAGACTATCTTAGTGGACAAAGTCCCTTTCTGAACCAAATTCACTCCTCGTTTCAGTCCGGTTTCACTGAACCGGTATAACCTACCGTTCTAGCCATGTCTATCACATTAGATAAAAAATATTTACCCAATGCATTGGAGGGAGATATAGGTCCCACCCATCTCATAATGATACCATTCTTATGTGTGCCACAAAATCATTAATCATACATCATTGCATAACCCATGTAATAAAAATGGGAATCTTAAACATCATGACATAATAAAACAATTCATATAGGATAAAGGAATTCATAAAAATATTTCCATCACAACATAATCAAATGCATGTAATAATGGGGATAGAAACAGAACCCTTTATTATCTTAGATGGAAAATAATTTTGATAAAACACTTGAACTCCATTCTTGAGGAAAATATCCTTTCTACTTCATAAACACTTTTCTTTCTTAACATGTCATACAATTATAAACTAAAAGAAGTTGATTAAAAATAAACATGAAAACTTTTAAAGAAAGATTCTTGTAAATAATGCTTTAAAAATCCATTCATGTAGTATATGTTAAAAAACATTCTTCTCGTACTTTTGTCGGAAAAGTCAAAAAGTACCTCGTACGAAAAACGACAAAAGATTCCTTTCATGTATTTTTTTTAAAAATTCACATAAGGGTAAAATTGGATTTAAAAAATTGTAGGTGTATGGAAATAAAATTAAATATTGAGAAAACATTGATGTGGATGATAAAATACACCCCAGAAAATACCAAAGTATAAACAATCTCAGATAAAAATGAGATTGTGATATTTTCCCTTACCGTAGGTCCGATTTGCTTCGTATGTGTCCGAACCTCCTGTATAATGATTTAAATAATGTAATTGACTTATTATAGAATCATAATCATTGTTATGATATCATATATGGTTCACTTATGGATTTATATTACCCGTTCTTTTGTAAATTCCATGTTAAAGAGCGTTTTGGGTAAAATCGTTTCATTTGTCGTCCGTCTTTTGACTTGTAATTATTCATATGATTACTTAGATCATGATTACTTAATTCCAGAGTATAAAACATGATTTATATATAATATATATTCAGAATATATATATATATAATAGATCAGTAAATGGAAAGAAATACACCGTTCATGGAGACGGTAGACCGTACGTACGCATGAACGCTGTTTTATTTTCCTTATTGAGTTGAATGGAATTAACTAGATGACATACATATATATACACATAAATCCAGAATCATTATTATGTCATATATTTCATTATTACTTATTATATATACTTTATAGTCATTCATGAATGGTTAATGTGGAGAATGAATCTTATCGTGTCGTGGAGACGGTAGTCCGTACGTACGCAAGTGCGTTGATATCGTTCTCATTATCTTGGAATTGTATTGGAGTGTATGTATACTATTTAAGAATCAATATAACTTTAAAATAATAATATATAGTTATTATGTACACCATTATACCCATCCAAGTAAGGTGGTGGTGGAAAATATATTACACCACGGCGTGGAGACGGTATTCCGTACGTACGCACGCGCGGTGATTTCGTTTTCCGTAGGATGGATAGATGGTGAAATAATTTTGTTTCATAATTATAATAACATATCAGTATATAAGTGATACTGATGTTATTACTTCATAATGAAACAACCTAAGAAGAAGAAGTGGAAGAAGAAATAAAGAAGAAAGAATCGGTAACGGACATTACCTCTTCTTTGAAGCGCCTCTTTGAGATCTCCTTTTAGGGAACTAAAATTGGTATTTGAGGAAGACCAGTACCTCTAGAATGTTTCTAGGGAAGTGGATAAGGGAATTTTTCAGGGTTTGGCCGATCTTGAAGGCTCAAAGTGGTTTGAGGAAGAGAGGGAGGAGGTTCCCTTTTATAAGGGAGGAGAGGGGCACCTTTGGAATAACTAAAACTATTATTTTATTATAAAGTCAAATTCGGTTTTGAAAAGCTCCAAATTGATTTATTTAGAAGATAAGGTGGGGATGGGTCGAACTACTCTCATATAATAGAATTTAGACAAGTTTAGGTACCTATTTTAACCTTATCATTTAGATTTAACATTAAGTAAAATAATTTTACTTTTACTGTGTCTTCTTGTGTTCTTATACTATAAGGTTAATAAACTTACTATAAGAAGCCAAACGAACCCCAAGTGGTTTATTATTAATATATATAACCTTAGATAAGTCATTTGGCTGAACCTTATAATTTTAGGAATAAAATAACAATTAATAATATAATATTTGTTTAAAAAACTATTTTATGTCAATTTTGGAACTATTTTGTAATTGATTTTTGTGAAAATCATAACAGAATGATTAGTTCAAAAAAATTTAATTAAATCCGTAATAACATGTCATATTAACCTAGAAAATTATTTTATTTCATAAAAAGTCTGAAATTACATTTATTTGGATATTTATAACATCAATTATGTCAATATTTCATTAATAAGATAATTACTGCATCATCTTTGTGTCATAAATAAATTAAATTATTTAATGTCTAAAAATTACAAATAAAAAACCATTATGTAAGAAATATTTTTAGCTTTCTAATGACTATTTATAGTCTAATTTATCTTATGTATAACCCTATATTAAAAATGTTTTAGTAAATAAACGTTGATTTTAACTCTTTTAACTCTTCTTTGAATTAAATAATAATAACTGTCCTAATCTAATCCAAGTGGGCCTAAATGGTCATATTTTATTCCTAAGTTTTTTGTTCAAATTAAACATATCCAATAGAATTATGATATGTTTTAGGGTAATAATAATATCATTTTACTCTTAATTACCCTATTTACTTTTAACGGTGGTAAAAAAAAGTAAAAAGTTACTATTCACCAAAAATTATTTTCATCACATTGAACCACATTTTTCTTACTGACATCAACCGTGTCTCTCGGATTTTTGAAATTCCACTCAAATATGTGGTAAAATTAAGTTTTATGAAAACTTCATTTTTTTTGACTACCACTTAGTGGTTTCACTATTCATCAAAAAATGAAAGTTTCCAGAAAAATAAAAAAAATTAGGCCTAAGATATATTTGATATTATGAACTAAAAAATTATTTCTATTTTACCAAATTCAAAATATATCAGTTTCATTAATTAATTTAAAAATTAATTCCCGTCGTCAAAACAAATAGCGTGTTCTTAAGAGATAATAACTATCAAAAGATTGACACTTTTTTATGTCTGGTTTAAATTTGAAATTACATCCAATGACCAAAATTTTATTAAATTGTAAAAATACATTCTAAATATACTTTAAAACCACTCAAATTAATAATTTATCACTATTAATTATTTCGATTGAAAAAGTTGTTTTTAATTAAAATATAGCGTGTTTTTACTATTCATCAAAATATGCAAGTTACCAGAATGTTATGAAAATTTATCCAAAGTAAATTTCTATTTCATTATTCCAAAGAATAATTTTATTTTGTCAAATTGAACTTATAAACATGTAAAAAACTATATTTAAAGTGGGTGTGCCATCAAAAGGCAGCAAAACTGCATTTTTTTAAAAATACTTATTTTACCTGAAAAATTTATTTTTTTCTTATACCATGTTTTAGAAAATGTGAGAGACTAATAATAATGTTATAAGATTCAAAATTTTGTTAATACTATTCATACCGGCTAGTTCATAATAATATATCGTTGTTTAGTAAAACCCGGTATTGCGTACAACACACGCTATTGAGGATTGTCGTGATTGCGTGTAATGCAAGCCAAGTCAGGGTTGCGTGTTGTGCAAGAATCCTTTGTTTTTTCGTATAACATAATCCAACCATATTTCATTTATACATTGAATATATATATATATATATACTCAATGTTGCGTAGAATAACTATTATCAAAATTGTGTGTAACACGATCCAAGAATAGTGTTGCGTATACTGCAAGCTAATACGGTGTTGCGTATAGCGCAAGGTAATCTTGGTGTAGCATACAACACAAGACATTAATGAAATTAAAAGAATATTTTTCATAAAATCTTTGGGTGTTACATTATAAATTTTATTTTTTTAATTTATTTTTCAATTATTTAAATAATATAATCTTATTGTCAACTTTTAAATTAAATGTGGTTATATTCTAAGAGATACATTTAAATTATAATTTTATTTAAAAAATAAGTGTTTGAGTTCAAATTGAATTTTACAACTCACTATATTATATGTTTATAGTATAAATTAAAAAAATTGAGAAATATATTAAATATATTATAATTTTGTAGATATAAAACATTGTTCACATAAATTCTCAGTATAAAAGTTTTATTTTATTAGAGGTTGACTGATAAAGTTGAATTCCCATTAAAAATAATTGTTCAACACTAAATTGATATTTACAAACCAGTATTATATATATATGTGTTGAAAGTTATTAATCACCTTATAAAGGTATAGAATGTGATGGAGTAATTTTTTTATAAGAATAATTTAATTTTAAAGTCAATATGGGATTTTAAATTGGTTAGAGGTTTATTAAAACAACTGATCTCTATTCTAAAATAATATTTTGAGTTAAAATAAAAAATCTAATTCCTATTATAATTTTTCTATCTAAAATGATTTAAAACATTTTATATAACATATATAACTTGTAGAAAAATGTGATATACGTAAAATATCATATAAATATTATTTCATCAATAAAAATTAATTCATGTATCATGATTATTATCCGAATGATTTTGTAATACTGAAACAATGCCTACACATCATAGTCAAAGTTACTATTGATGGATTAAGTGATACAAATGATATTGGATAAAGAAAAACAATGGTATTAAATGATAAATAATTTTAATACTGATATTTATATATATATACTCTATTAATAAAATTATATAACATGATAATTATCTAATTGTTTACACGATACTTCTATAGTATAAAATGGTGGAATTTGAATGGTTCCATAAAAGAATAAAAATAAAAAAATTCAAATGGTTAAATGGGATAAAATTGTTGAGTAATAATTTTTTTCATGGTATGATTTAAATTCTAAAATTACATAATATAATAATTGTCTTAAATAGTTATGTATTGTCCATGCATTGATTGGGTTGCTGGAGAAGGGTTAAAAATAATGGCTTTAAAATATATTCCATGATAAGGTTTCGATTAATTAAAGTGTTTCATAAATTTTATGTGTATTTATGATTGGTATGTAGTTATATCATTATTAAAAATGTAATTATAATTTTTCTCTGTAATTTCTAATTTGAAATTATAATATTAACTAGTAAAATATGTATAAATGGGGTTTTATTATAAAAAATATTTATATATTAATAAAATATTATAAAGTGTTATATTGTGATATATATAAATGAGGTATGAATGAATAAAATATTCTATTATCTATATATGAGTCACTTTCCACTAAGAATTGAATTCCATAGGCAATAAAGAATCAATATTTTCAAAAATGATAACAAATGTGCTATATAAAAGGAATCACATACAACTCAATCCAAACCACACCTCAAACTAAATTTTCAATCCATAATATTATAACATGTATTAATATAAAATCAAGTTGCATTTTTTCTTAGCCTTTAGTGATGATAATAATTCTGAATGGTTTAGTTAGAAAAATAATCTTAAGGAATGATTTGACTCTTATGTAGATTTAAAGAACAAGTTATGAGGATTAATGACTCAATTAAATATTATATTGTTATTATATTTTATATTTTTTGATTTTATTCTTTATATGATCTCATTGGGATATGTCAGATAGTGTGTGGGGTGAATCCATTTGGTATACTTTTTTAATTTTTTTACTCTTATCCCTCATCACTTCTTCACTTGTACATAATATGGACCCCCCATCCCTTATCATTATCTCACAATTTGTTGGTATGCATGAAAAAATATGAATGGGAATGAACCATAAAAATGAATAGATAGATTTTTTATGATGTTTTCCATTGTGAATATGACTATATCCTTGATGTAATATAGTTTTTATCCCCCCAAAAACCTCTTATTTATTATAAAAAAAGGATAATAAAATTTTTGACCATAGAATAATTTATCCTTATACTGACTATGTGTACAAAAATCATTGTCTTTTTCTTTTTTAACTCCTTAATAAATACAAGGGTTAGTTGACAACAAGTGAAATAGATTAGCAATGAGATTATCGTGTAACTTAAAGTTAGCACATACAATCGCATTCCTCATTTATAGTACTCAACTAGAATGGTTCATGACTCTTCATACATACATAAAATATTTTTATATTTTAGAGTGGATGAATAGTTTCTTGACTTAAAAGTAATCTTTTTTATCACAACTAAACTCATACATATTCTTTTCCTACATCAATACACAATGAAATGAATTTTTCATCATCATTAAAATTATTCTTCTTTAGTTTATAGGTGTAAACATGTGTATAGAGTTCTATAAAATTCCATCATTCTACTTTTATATATAATTTTTAGGTATAAATATAGTTGGGTCACTTATGTTTCTTTGATGTACAAGTCTATAATCTAGTTATTGTATCAGTTCTCCTACACTCCACTAATTCACCTACGTGAAGAACGCACTAGTATTTGACAGTAGTGTCAAATTTCCTCTAAAAATTTATGCTTGGAATCACCCAAATTATTAGCATTACATGATCCTTAATCTTCATGTTTTTAAAAAACTCATTAGCCCTAAGATTCTGGAAAATTAATCATCTTAAAACATAGATATTATGGTCTTCCTTCTATTCAAACTATCCTATAAATCAATCTCAAGACTCGTATTTGAATCTCACCATGATATTTGTAGATATAAAGATATTCTATTTATTTAATTTTCTATGTAAGCTTTATACTATCTAAAATTTTATTCTTTATGAATACATGAATCACAGATTTAGGATCATAGATTCTTGATTTTTGGTGTGCAGTTATCCTTATTCATTACAAGAATTATATAAATTTCTTCAATATATTTTAATCCATTATATTCTTATTCCTTATCACTTTATTATTTATATTTTAAATATTTAATACTACTTGAATCATGGATATTTTCTATCCTTGGGATATTTATTCATTAATCACATTTCCATGAATCATCATATTTAGAATTTTAGTATTTTCAAGCCTTATGATCTTCCAATATTTAAAGCCATACGATTAAAGTAATAAGATATAAATTCATATGAAGAAGTCATAAGATCATAAAAGTTTGATGTTAAATTCATATGAATTGAAGAGAAATCATATGGTCTTACCTTTAAATTCATACACCTAAAATCTTATTCTCTTTGATTTAGGTACATTTATCTATTGAATGTTTTCCTAAAATTTTCATAATATTCTTCTCATTAATCAATAGTATGTGGTTTCGGTTTCTATTTCTTAATCTAATTACATACTCATCTTCCAATGTAATTTTCTAATTTAAAAAATCTTTAGTATCTTCTTTCTGCATATTTTATTGGGATATCACACTATGAATATATCATTTAAATCAATAATTTCATATTATTGTGTGGTATTAATGGTCTTTGTGTAAGCTTCTACTTTCACTAATGTTTGAAGATGACAGATATGACGTCGTCTAATTTAAAAATCTAGGGAGAATTCACACTATAATTTAATGAAATGTACCTCACATAGGAAAGCCTACATTATGGTTTTCTTTGGGATTATAATACTTTATAAACAAATTTGCATTATAAAAAAATTTATGAACAATGATGGGATCTTATGCTCTTCCATGGCCCGCCAGGTTGACCAGCACATGTAAGTGATAAGAACCATTTTTTCACTTATTCTATCATACACATGCTACCCCAAACATGTTCCATTCACCCTCATGTCATATGAAAAATCTATAAGTGATCTTTATACTATGTCCACATAGGGATGTAGATTTTCTGGTCCATGTGGCTCATAGGCTTACTAAATTTGTAGTTAATTTTTTTTCATTTTATAGAATACCATGAAAATCTAAAACCTCACAAGATTCATAGTAATACATCATTCATGAACTACTAAAATTTAATATCTTTCTTTCTTGTGAGATTTTATATCATTCTTAATATTACTGAGAACTCCAAATAAACATCCATGATTTTCAATCAAATTATCTACATCTTGTAAACACTCTATTTAAATTCACAAAAAATATAACACAAACCACAGTGTAGGATAAAATATCCCCCCTTGTATTTGTTTTAAATAAAACATACCACATGATATTTCAATATGTTACTTCAAGTTCTTCTATACTCATGATTTTATCTACTCTCCCTTTTTCTCATCATTTCCCCTCATTTTCTTCTTTCCCCGTGTTGATAAAAAAATATAATGATTTCAATAGAGAGGATTATATGATTTCATCCTTCAGATATGTGACATCAATCATCCAACACAATATATTTATGAGTCTTGATTGGTGTTGTAAAATGTGGGTTTGAATTAGAGAAAAAAATAATCCAATGATCAATATAATATGATACCATCTCATACATTTATCAATCACTATATTCATAGATTTTTCAAACATTTTTTTGGTTGAATCAACTAATACCAATTGATGGATATATAATTTTTGAACAATTACAATATTATATACCTACACTTATCTCCACACGAATATAAAAACATTAAAAACACAACAAAGAAGGTTTTAGATAATAAAATTCCTTGTAACTCTAGTAATATTCATCTTTAATATAATTAATGAAAGAATTTTCCCCCCTTAAAATTAGGATGTAATGTTTGGATACAATGGATGATGGAGAATAATCACATTTATTTTCAATGATATTTTTATAAGAACCATTCATAAAATTATTAATTCTAATGATATATAATGTTTTTAAATCTTTTCAATTCAATCCACTATTGTCTTACACTCAAGGGATAACCTTAATATTTACCTTATCATGGTAAATATTTTCCCCTGGTATAATTTAGAATATTTTTCATAAAACATACCAAATTGGTTACTTAATCGTATATAAAATATTTATTCTAACTTACTTCACTTTATTAGTTCTAAATTTGATAACTAAAATCAACTTCAAACCCTGTATGATTAGTAGAAAAATACAACAAAAATGATTATGCAATAGGATTTAACTTCATTTTTTCATCAGTGTCTGAATCTGAGTTGAGATTTTTTTCTCAATGAGCATAACCATTCAATGTTTTCACCAATTATGGATATACTATTATTGTTGGGTCTCTTATTTTTCAATACTAAACTATTTGGAACCATGGATTCATCCCTTTTATCCTTATGTGGGATCTTAAATTTTACTTTATCTATCATGGAACATGTGTCACTTGGTACAACTTCTATGTTCTACAAGATTTCATCTTGTTCTAGTTTAATTTTTTGAAAATACTTTCATTTATATTTATAATGATTTCAACTACCACACATATATTATAACTTCCTTTTGATGTAAATTTTTTAAAACCTCTCATGAAATTTAGATTATTATTACTATTGTGGATTTTTCTCTTTTCCTTTAACATTTTTTCACTATGCCTCTTCCATATTTTTTCCATTTTCAAATCATCTATATGTATAACAGAATAATATTTAGGTACATATGAATCATTATTTTAATTTCTAATTGGATTATGAATAATATTTTTCACCAAATGAGTACCATTATATGTATTATTCATCTTTATCATCTTGGGGTTTTTACCCATGGATGCCTTTGTCTTCTATTTTGAAATCTTCTTGGAAATTTTCAAGTTGGAATTCTCTATTATGTCCCTTTCCAAGGATATTTCACTTTTCCTTATTATATTATATTATCTTTTATCTCATACTATTTTTATATATGTTTAAATTATCATTAATAAAACATGTGACCACTTCCATTACACATTCCATAGAGATTTCAATGTTTTTTGAATATGTTTGGAGTATACAAATTATTCCCTTTCAATTGTGGATTTTTCCCTAACTATGGTTTTCTCCCCCTCACTGTATGATTATTTATTCTTCCATAGGTTATAAAATTTATCTAGAATTCTGATTCTTTATTCTTATATTAATTACATCACCAAATATTCTTAACAAATCTTGTTTTATTTTTTTATGATCTATAATCTATCTAGAATTTCTTATTTTTTATAAATACTATTTTTATAATGAATTATTCCATATTAGGGATTACCCAAGGGAATAGGCCCTTATAATTTTGTCCATCGACATTATATGGAGTGGTAGAGTCTTATATATTTTTAATTTTATCTATTTGGGAATATTTTTTATTTGTTCTTATATTGTAAATAAAAATTGTTTTAGTACAAACATAATTTATAGAAGTTGATGTTACCATTTGTTTTGAGGATATAGTGGAATGGTCACTAGAGGATATCAAGATATTATTTTATACTAGATTGAGGTAATTTCACATAAGAAACCTAATAGGGATTTCATATGGTAGAAACTCACATTTTATCTACATTTGAGGACAATATATGGACTTATTATAGATTATTCAATTTAATTTATAATTCAATTTTATTTATATTAAGGATGTTTCTATCATCCCTAAATATCATTAATTTTTCTTTATAATACTTTCTCATTTCCTTGACTTTATCTTTATACATTTAGTCATTTACTTTCATAAAAGTTTAATTCTCTTTATTCTTATTGGATTTGACTTCCAATTATGCATTATTAATATTAAAACAAGACATCAAATTTTCATATAATTCATGGAAAATTTCATGAAAATTATTTTTTTATTTTTTATTTCATATAAATTGTTTAAATCCATTCATTATAATATATAGATCACCCTTATTCATGTTCTATATTTATTTCTTATTTGAATCTAACTTTAGTGTAAAGTTTTACACAAGATTTCAATCTCTATTTAAAATAATTGTACTTGTGCTAAAAATATTCCTCATTCTCCTTTATACTTTCCTATATAATTTATAAAATACCGAAAAAATAAATTTCATTTTTTTGGAAAATTATTTATAATACCTTTTAATGTAGTTGTTGATTCATCATGTAAATCTATTTATGTATGATCACTCTCAGTATTGTTGAGTCTTATTTGTGGCATTCATAAAATTATTATTTACTTAACTCTTGACCATAAAATTATAATGAATATTTTTATGTAGAATAGTTTCCAATATCATTGGTAGTATATTAAACATCTATATCTTCTTCCTCTATGATAGATTATTCATTAACAGATACATGTCATAAAGAAACTACTTGAACTTCATCTTTACATGATAGGAGTGATTTTTTAAGGATTTTAAACAATTTATTCTTTCTATTCATTCTGGTATTGGAATCGATAAATATGTGATCAATAATAGATAAAAATATTAAAATATTTCATTGTATTTTTTCTATTAGATTATAAACTCAAAAATATTCCATTTTTTGAAATTGTATAGAATTATTTTCAGAGGTGTGTCATACTCTCATATCAATTGATATGATAAAAATGTTATATTTCTTATATTGAGAGAGGAGGGGTGAATCAATTTTTTTAAACATTATTTAATTTTAACTTATATCAATTACCACCTATTCACTTGTTCAAGGAATGAATCTCTCATTATTTTTACTTATCCTATAGTCAATATAAAATAAAATATAATAAGGAAAGTATTATAAGAAGAACACATAGATTTATTGATGTCTTCCTCATCCATATAGATGACTACATCCTTGATAAGATGTAGTTTTTTTCCATATACATAAATTTATTTTATTATCAAAAAAATATCAAAAAATGGTATGGTGTTGTAATTTTTTATCTTGGAATTGACTTAGTAAATCAATAGTAGGTGTTTATAGAATTATAACTCCTTATAAAAAACATGAGTTAGATGACATCATATGATGAACATCAACAATGAGAAACTCGTTATCCTCTTGGAAAACATTTGTTATCTTCTTCCACACTCACAGTAGTTAAGTGGATAGCCTCAACATTCATTAGAGTAATATAATATATTTATTTATATATGATTTGATACTAAATTTCCTGTATTGATCATAATCTATTATATCATAGTTGAACTCAACCATCTTATATTCCATTTTCAGTGAATAAATTAATTATTCTTAATTTAGCACTGGAATTAATATTCTTTAGTTTACAAATGGAAACATGTAAAGACAATCCAATAATATTTCATATTAATCCCTTTATTGTATAAAATGGGAAGGTACACACACAATCAGGTCACTTTTGTTTCTTCAATACAAAAATCTATAACCTAGTTCTTATATTAGGTCTCCTATACTCTAAAATTTCTTCAACCTACCAAATTCATGAACATAAGATAAAAATGTAGAACATATTCAATAATTATAATACATTGAATCCCATATAATATCAATGTATCAAGCTCAACAATCCACATGTTTTCTAAAATCATCGAATTCTAAATCATCCTAAAAACTCACCATCTTAAAAATAAAATTCTGTAGTATTATTTTTATTCAAACTCTCAAATAAATTTTAGTAAAGTGACAAATTTCAAACCCACCATGATATTTTCAAATATAATGATATTATAATTATTTAATGCATTATAGAAATCAAATTATAAATATAATTTCTAAGTGTATGAATTCATGTATCACATGGTTCTAATCAAATATCATTGATTTCTAGTTCAGGGTTCTCTTTCATCATCACATGTAACTAGGTGGAATTATTCTATATAGTTTCCTCCACATTATTATCATTCCTCATCACTTTAAAATTTAAATTTCCAATATTTAATTCTACTTGAATCATGATTATTTCATAGCATCATGATATTTATTCTTTGATCACACAACATAACATCATCATGTTTAGTATCATTCAAATTTTATGTCTTATGATCTTCCCATATTCAAAGTCATATGAAGAATATAATATGATATTATGTATTATTAACAAGTCACAAAACAATAAAAGTTTGAAATTAAAGTTATATGAACTAATTTAAAAAAAAATATTGTCACATTTAAAGTTCTATACACAAATTAATATGTGCTTTAATTCTAATACTTCTAATTTTTTTATGAATTCATGAATTTCCAATAATATTATTGTTGAATAATCAATAGTTCATTATAAATGTTCCTTATTCTTCTTCTAAAAACATACTCATCTTCCAGTGTAGGGTTTTATTTTACACAAAATTGATATTCTTCTTCTTCATCATAATTATTTAATTTATATATCATAGTTTTAATGTTTTCTTTTAATTTTTCTGTTCACAGTTTAATGTGGTATTAATGATCATAGTGAAAGATTATTCCTATAAATGAGGTTGAAGACAATAGATATGACAATATATCACTTAAAAATATCACATGTAATCATGTATTAATTTTATGATAAATACTATAAAATGGACCTAGAAAATATAAGTTTATGTCAGAATTCAAATCCTTTATAAAAAAGCGCACTTCAAAAAATATTTTATTAAGTATGATGGGAGCGGATGCACTCCCATAGCCCAATGTGATGACCCATGTGTTTGGATTCTAATAATCTTGCTCCCAAATATTATATCATATATATTATGACCTTCACAGGTTTCATTAACCCTCATGTGGCCGATTTAAGATATAGTCAATCATAATCTTGTGGAAACTCAAGGCATTATTTGGGCTTTCTTATGGATCCAATCTTGGATAATTTTTTGGCTTAGTATTTTTATTCCTTTATATAATACTATGAAAATTTATAACCATACATGATTTTCAGTAATAATCTATTAAATAATGAAATATATTAAATATTATTCTTCATGGTAATGTATATCATATAAATAGAATGTTGGGTAACTCCAAAACAACTTCTATGATTTTCAATCAACATATTAACATAATTTTAACACTCCATGTTCATTGATAAGAAATAAAAATCAAACCAAAAAATTGGATTAACACTTCTAATATTGGATATCATCTATCCATTTATAATTATATATATTATTTTTATTATTTTATGGTGATTTATATTTCCTTTGAATAATTTATTTTTTAAATATTTTTAAACATTAGAAAATAAAATGTTTTTTGAGGAATTATTTGTTTCTTCTCTCTTTTAATTTCCCCTATTTATTATTTAAAATTTTATATTCCTAGGAAAATTTATTACTATATTATAATTTATTTTCAAGTGATTAATATGTTTATTTATAATATCTTCATTTATCTATTATTATATTACAAATTATGATATTTGTAATTGGTTTTCTCTTAATCTCTCTTATTATTGAAATTGTCTCCATTTTAACTGCATTATTCTCTTTCATGTCCATAGTATACTTGTTATGTCATTTTTTTAATAAATTTTACAAATTATTCTATCTCACTTGTTAACTTAGGAATGGATTCATGTTTTATCTCATCCTTTATGTTTATCACATGATCTCTTTCTCTCAAATATTTTCCTCATTTCATTATGTGTATTCCCATAAATTTTTCCTCTTTCATCTCATTAAGATATTTTTTTTCATATCTATCAATCCATTAGTTATATTAAATCATTATATAATTAATAAAAAACATTAAAACAAACAATATATTTATTGTCATATTTTTATATAATTTCTTATTTTCTTCAGAAGGGTTTTTCAACTATTTTAATACCCTTCTACCAATGATTCTTCTTTCTCGTATTCTTTTTTTTACACACAATTTATTCAAATATATTTTATGATTCTCATTCATATTCATCTCAATAAATAAATAGTTATCCCATTACATTTGATTCAATAATGTAAACTTTGATACTTATGTTTAAGGGTTGAAAAGAAAGCTCTATTGTATTTCATTCATGTTACGGGTCTAGGAAATTATAGATGATAATGGGAAATCCTTAGATATATCACTAAAATTCAATGGGTAATTATTATTTCTCTAGATAAGATATTTTAGAATTAACATAATTGTTTATTCTATAATGGTGGATTATTGTTGATTTTAAGTGATTACCAGTGATATGAGTTTTATGTTCCACGAAATATTCATGCTTACTTTATTATATTTATACTTATATGTGATATTTACATTTTATTCTATATTAAAAAAATTATTAGAAAAATTTATCATTATATTTATTTCAATATTGAAAATAATCCAATGATACTATATAGTTTCAATTTATCTTTTGATTATTTTAATTCATCTTCTTGAAGTTTATTCTGTTTCATAGACTAATGAGTTTACTCACTTTATCTACCACTTAGAAGATTCATATTTCCATATAATTTTTTCTATTTATTTATATAAGCTTTAAGGGTGAGTATGAAAGATAGAAAATGGAAAATTCAAGTAAAACAAATTTGTGTTAAATGAATTGTGTGCATTATCTGATAAGTTTTTCATTGATAAAACGAATCATTTTTTAATCAGAAGGTAAAGGATTTTGTAATGTTTTTTTTAGGTAATGGATTTTCTAATTTACTAAAATGCTAAGACTAAATTTATTTTGAATTTGGTTGTCATAATATTTCTATGAAAACAAGTAATTATCAGATGACTATGCCTAGGTTGGTTTAGTAGGTATAAGAGAAAAGAAGGTTACTTTGTACTTGTGAACTATAACATGTGAAAAATTAGTGAAGTGATATCCTCTGCCTCTGAAATTCATGAGTAAAGGGGTACCACGGGGGATAGTCATAAGAGTCTCTCATAGGAGGTGTAACCTCACATTGACTTCCCTAAATGGTATTAATTATATCCCACTAAGTATCATAACAAATAATTATGGCTATCATTTGAGTACTGTTTAGACAACTATATATGTTAGGATATTATGGGATGATGATGATTCAAATGGTTTAGATAACATCGTTTTTTAATATGTTTTTTAGTGATAATATGTAAAACTTAATAGATAAATTTAGGATTTATTTTGTTATTTTATTTAAATGTGATGAATATTATTTCGGGATAAAATTAGTGTACTTTGAGGAGTATATGTGATCATCGATTTAATAATTTTTTGGTATAAAATTTCTTAAGAAATATTTTAATATTTTTTTGGGTTTATTTTTTTTTATTAGGTTATAATTCTTAAGAGGAAAAATATACAATAAACTAGGTTATATAATAGGTTTCATGGGTTGCGATATATTAGAATATTCTTTAATGGTCTTTACACTGATTTTATTTGATATTATTCAAACAAACCATTCATAAATACATCACCATAATTTCATGATATTTCATTAGAAACTAATTTTAATGTATGATTCTTATTATAATATAAATAAATATACATTTTATAAATAGTAATGATTAATGAAATTATGAATATATAATTATTATAAATAAATGGTGTGTTTCTAGGTCTTACCCAAGAATCTAAAGTTGAATTTTTAACAAAATATTCAAATTTGGTTATCCCAATTTTACCATAATATAACTTTTTTTCATTTGTAAGAGAAAATTAAAATTTTGAGGATTCAATTTCATTAATGGGGAACAATGTAACAATCTAGTTTTTAGTGATAATATATCTATTTTATGTTTTACTATTATTCATGTTTTGGATTTATATTTCTTCAAGAAATATTACATGTTAATTTCATGTCATAATAGATTTTTTATGATCAATGTGATACATATTAAACATTTAAAATTATTATTTTTACTTCATGGAAAAAAAAAGATGTTTTATTTACAAGTTATATATATTTTCTTGACATGATTATTATTTTAAATTTTTTATTAATTATTTTCATAATTCATATTTTCTAAATTGTGATTTATATTCTTTTTATAGATTTATATTTATATGTATAATCTTCATAATCATAGAAATAATTTTTGAGTGGTATACAATAATAATATGGTTTTTTATTTGAAAATAAATATCACCATTTCTAGAAAATATATTTTTTATATATTTTCAATTTTCATATAAAAAGAAAAAATTATTATTTTTATATTTATTTTAATAAATTTAATTTCATATTTTTAATCAACTTGTAAAAATTATGATGAATTATTTTTATAATATTTATAAATATCAATTCATGAAAACAAATTATTAATGTTATATATAATCATTGTTTAAAAAAGTCAAGATAAAATATTATAAATGATAATTTTATTTCAAATTATTTTTTAGACCATTGAGTTGTTGATTGGTCATAAGTTAAGTTATACGAATGAATTCTGATAATTTAAAAAAATTAAGTTAAAATTGAATTTCACTACTCATTTTTTATAAGGATTTTGAATTTTGTAAAAAAATTGAGAAATAAATGAAATGTATTAGAATATTTCAGATATAAACCATTTTTTATAAATTTTCAATATAATAATTATATTCAGCACACTACATCATGTCATTATTTTTAGGGATGAAGTCTACATGGCTCGAGCTTGGTCGAGGGCTCCTGGATCATTGCACTCCATGCGGTTCAACCTATTTCAGTGGCCAGTGGTTTTTACCTACATTGGTATCTTCCCTCTTTTTATGTTTGGGTGTGTCTTCTTAGTGTACCACTTCCATTTCAGAATCCATCCATCCTTAGGTTGAAAGGAAACACTCTTGAGGATCATCCTACGGAATTCCCTATTTCATTGAACCCTATTTCACTAGGTTGAACCAAGTACTAGTGAAAAAGGGATGATGGTAACCGAAATTATTATGGTTATTCACTTCCATCAAGGGATATTTGGATTTCCTTTCCTACACCTATATTTACTAAAGAAATTGAGGTGTCCCGGGATAGAGATCATAACTAGATAATGGATTCTTGAATTAAAAATCTCATGTTGATGAATGGAACTATAGATATGGTAGACATTATAGTTTATATTTAATGTGTTTCTATTTCCTTTGCACATTTAATTAATTGGACATACGTTGAGGACCCTATGACTCTTATGGTAGGTCGGATGAATTCTCCAACCAACCGGGTGATAGATTTTTGTAGAATCTAATAGGTAGAAGGTGATATCAGTAAGGTCAGTGTTAACATGGATGAAGGGGGTACTTCTCCCTATGAAACTAGTTTTCTTTCATGAGTTATATATCAAACATTCCCTTAAATGGAGGAAGGTGGGTGAAATTTTGGTCCAAGAAGAAAATCATTTTTTATAAAGCTAGTTGAAGGAGGAATGATAGTGAGAAAATAGTGATGGAATCTCCATCGATGTTATTATAAGGATCATAATTAGATACAATTATTATAGGGAAATTTGGGAGTCCTATTGAATCTAATGAGTAATGGGAGTATACCCATATTTCACCAAGCCTTTATGATCATCAAGCACATGAAGATTACCTTAGAATGGGTGGAGGTAGAGTAAGGAAAGGTCTCTATGAATGAGGGTATTTCCTAGTGTATTATAAGAATAAATATAATCCTAAAAAATACTACTCTTATCTATCTATTCAAATGACCACTAGAACATAATGGTAAAAATTAGGAGAAAAGACTCGTGAAGGATCCCCCAAAAAAGAAAAAGGGATGCAATAGGTGAAACAAAACACTATTGGTGTAACTCAAGACCTTGTTGAAGAATATGTATCTTCTTGTAATGAATGAAAGTATGGTGTAACATAGAAAACTAAGATTTAAGGTCATTATCCTTTTCTTACTGTAATTTTTCTTCCACCAGACCCAATATCCTAGGAGTCTCTAGTGGTGGTGAATAATTAGGACCCAGTGGCCCATGAAGGATTGGATCTATGCCACTTATCCTCCTCTACATTTTTAATTTATATTAATAATAATATCATCTCTAAAAATCTATCAGGTAAATATTTAAAGTCACCCTCAATCCATAGACTAGCTATTTTGTAAGTTTCTATTTTCTTACGCTTGTGATTATGTTTCCCAATTTATCATGTTTCTAGTTCCCACTCAACCTAAAGTGTTCATTTTATATATCAATAATAATTCTACTAAAGGATATAGTACAATTTATAATCATATTGAATAACTAGGATAATATTATATGCTTAAAATATCATATAAATATTTTTTAAAAAATGAAAAATATTTAATATGATTTGTTTATTATTAAATTTTTTATGTAATGTTGACCGAGTTCCTGAAAAGCATGTATAAAATAAAAAATAATTGCATAAGTTATTAGAATGATATGAGATATGGTAAATAATATATTTTAATGATTAATATTTAAAATTATATTTTTTTATAATTATAAACTCTGTTTTTTGAAGTATATAACAAAATAATTATAAAAATTCTTACCCAACATCTACATGGTAAAAAATAGAGTATTTTGATTGGTGTCCAATTAATAATGAAAATAAATAATGTTTTGAAAAGGTTCAAAGGATAAAAATTATTAATAATAAATTATTTTTATGTTATTATTTTTATTATAAAATTTCATAATATTATAATTATCCAAAATACTTATGCAATGTCGGTGTAGTAATTTCACTGTAATATAAAATTCAAAAATAGAAAATTTAAAATATATAAATAATTAATGGTTTATAAGAATTAAATGGTCTCATTGAATTTAAGTTTAATTAATATACTTATATAGTTATTTCCGTATTATAACCAGAATTCCAAAATTTTCTAAATATTTTTAAACCTAAATTATAATATTACTATACATAATATATATAAACGGGACTTTATGATAAAAATGATATATAAATTATTATAATAACTTACCAAACCATATATTGTAACATTTTTATATGAGTTATAAATTAATAAATCTTTTATTATCTATTTATTATCAATATTCCTCTCCCAATTACATTATATAACCAAGAAGTAATTTTTATTTGAAAAAATGCCACATAATATTATCTATAAATGGGGATTCATTATAACCATTTGATACAAAACCTCATATTAAATTTTCAATCAATACTAATTTCATGTTTATACACTAATAATAATTTTATAAGTATTCTAGACTTTTTTTACATAAATAAGTTCAAATCGTTTCATTAAAAATATGATCCTTAAGGGATGATTCGACACATTAATGGATTTAGAGTCCACAGTAAGAAGATTCATGACTCAATTTACATTAATTGATTTATTAGTTTTCATATTTGATGATATTATTTTATTATTGGACATATATTAAGTTTTTTTTTCAATTGTATATTATATTTCTTATTATTATATGGGGACTTTTAATTTCTTATGAAAATAGCATTTTTAATTTATTATCACCTTATAAAATATGATGTTCTAAGAGGAATATTTTTCAATATATTCTCTTTAAGATTTCAACTATTATTATAATAAATTATATATTTTTTTTAATTTTTATCATTCTACCATACATTATTTTCAAGTTATTAATATTTTTTAAAATATTCATTTCCTTGGTTGATTCTTACTTCCGATTATTTGTCTTTGTAAGATTATTTCTCTTGATTACTCTTATTATTGAAATTATCCCTCTTTATAACTATATATTTAACTTCATTTTACATATCTTATATGTTATATCATTATTTAATAATGTCCTATTCCATTTATTATGTATTATATACAAATTTATGTAGGGAATACTAAACTCTCTCCCTTATTAGGTTTTTTACTCGGTATATTTCTCTCAGAAGATTATTTTTATTTTCTTTAGAAGGATTCCTAGGGATGTTTTCCTATGATATGTGATTTTTAATTTCATTTCCCTTTACATTATGATTTATATCAATCAATATTTTATTGAAAAAAATCTAAATATAAAATATATTTTTATCAATTTCTTGTGCAACATTGTATCTTTCATTGAATGATTTTTCATATATGCCAATAATATTTTATCTAAGAATCTTCTTTCTCATATTTTTTATATAATACATTATATATTGATTTAATACGATTCAAATTTATTTTTATCTCAAAATATTATTGGTTAACCCATTATATTTGACTCATTATTGTTAATTTTGTTTCATATTCTAATGGGTAAAAATTATAAGTGATATATATTATTTTCATGTTATGGTAATTGAAAATTATAGGTGCTTATGGGTATGGTATAGATATATCCCAAAAATTAATTAGGTAATGATTTATTCTCTACATAATATATGATAGAATTTACCTAATTGGTTATTCATTTAGAGTTTATGGTTGAATAAATGTGCCACACACTTTTCTGTGAGTGCCATGGTATGATCCTGACATGGAAAATTCAAGTGAAGTACGAGAAGATAAATATTTCTATGAATGAAGAATTTTTCAATGGAATTTAAATTTTCACATTATTTCTCATTCACTATAACATGTATATTTATAAAATCAATTTCTTATCCTAGTGATGTGGTGTTGAATACCTCACACTGGGCACAGGCTATGTATTTCATCCATTGTTGATAAAAAGGGTTCTTAAAACAACAAAAACCATTTTTATGGTCTTATATAAACTTTTTGGCCTTCAAAAAATACTTTATATGAGGGATTTAAATAGTAAATATATTGGTTCATTTCAAATGATTCGATTCAGACACTCATGGATCCAAAATGGACTTATAAATCGAAAGTTATGACCACTTGAAATTTAACATTTTTCAATACATTTTGTTGTATATACTCATTCATTACACTAGAAAATACTATATATATGAATACTCAAACTCTAAAATTCCCTATGCATGTTACCTTATTTACACACCTTATTATTTTGTAAACTAACTTCACACACCCTAGATTCAGGTACCTAGAAGTAGCAATCCATGTATACCCTCCTCTGCATGTCCATCCCCACATGTGACCTACTCTCTTCAAAGATCTGCAAGCCCAGACATACCAAGAACCTAAGTTGGTAAATCCCATACTTGGGAATCGATGGTAAGGATTTTCTAAAAAATAATCAATTTCCTCTTATTTTTGACAAGGCCAACTGATCATGTGCATACCCAAAGAACATGAGTGTGAAGATCTCTAGATTATGTTCCCAAGTATTTTAAAAAAAACCCCATTAGGTTATTTTCTTGTAAAAATATATAAAAGGGGAAACAAATGTCCAAAACTAAGTCATTATAATTAGATATATTCTTTGGGGCTAGGATTACCTGGGTGCCTATACCTCGGCACCATACTACATGATCATTGAAAACTTGAGTACCCAACCACATGGGAATTGGACTACTATGATAAATCATTTCCATAGAACCATACATGTGTATCAATTCAACTAGACTACAATATTTGGTTGAAACTTCACCCAGGTTCTATAACTAGGTTCTCCTTTTCCCGGTCTTCCATACTAGGCTACCACTTTACTAAAACCTTCCTATTAGGGTTCCACTTCTCCCAAATACAATACTAGGGTTCCCCTTAACAAGAAAATATATATTATTTTGTCTCTTAAACCTATTCACATGAATGACTAAACCCTCAACTATGTCTCCTACCTGGGATCCAATTCACATTGGTCTCATACCTGGGTGCTAGCCCACCCAGGTTCATATGCCTGGGTCCCAATTCTATCGGGTCCTTTTATATGAGAACCCCTTGTTCCCAGTTCATTTACATGGGTGGCTACCTTCATAGGACTCCTTCGTGACATCCTCACAAACTAAAAAAACGCACTATTTTCACCCCTTAGATCATACATTTCATTGAAAATAGGTGTTTATATGGATTTCCTCTCAAACCAATTGGACTCTCACTATAATTATAATTATTTTCCAATTAATAACAAGGTTCCATATCAATAGGTATTGGATGAAACATCCCTTAGCCCAAAATTTTCACACTGACTGCATACTTGTTGAGTTAGCCACCGTAGCCTATATAATGTGTCTTGCATCTATATGCATACTCCTTAGGTGAAAACCCCAATCACGCACCATTATTTATTTCATCCCTATGATATATTAGTGATTTATATCAATATATGGGTTAACTAATAGTAGGAATAGATTATTTTATCCTGAGATATATCCCCTATGGCTCTAGTCATCCTTCATTGTCTATTTAGTAATGGAAAAGAGGTGAGAATCCACTTATAGGCCTATATCTATGTTTAATCCCCAATAATATCCTCATTGTGCCTAGTTAAAAATATAATGGATTAAAAAAATAGGTAATCCCAATGAATAATCCTGACTTCATACTCTGTTTTCACACCTTTCATGATGCCACCATCCTTAACACAGGATGATAAACTACATGGAATGGTCCTTTCACATGAACTTATACTATGTAAATTAAACAACAAGGGTTTTATTCTTGTTCCAATTACATATATAGGTAACCTCTTAATCTTGAATCACAACATACTAATACCTTAACCATAACCATTATCCTCTATGTGTAAAGTATAAGATAATACATAATTACCTACGGGACGAGCATAATATGTATTATATGATGAAAAATTGTTTACCCAATTATTAATTCATTATATATTGAGCATAATTATCCTTCATGGAAAGGAATTGGGAAGATAAAAGGACCTCATACAAGGTGTAGGTCCCAATCACACCCTATCCAATTTCATTATAAATAGATATAAAGAACAATGAGGGACCAATTGATGTAGATGATTTTTGTATACTTTTCCATATATTTTATTGATCATAAAAACTTTTTTTCTACCAAATATAAATCATTATGTGGATCATATTATTTATATTAGCAATTATAAATATTTGCAGGTATTTTTCATCCAAATACACAAATCGGGAAAGGATGGAACAAAAATTCACATATACACAGTGTGTACTTCATAAACACAACATGTATTATTGTCGTAACAAAGATCAAGAAGACTGGATACACGCCCATGTTGTTAGTCAATGATTACATGACATGTTATTTCCCTACACATGTCGTGTGGTCCCTTCTAGAAGTGGTTGGTGGCCAATGACTGATAATGCTTGCCATGTATGGTGGCGCTACATGATGTGTACTTCCACCTACCTGGAGACGCCATGTTCCAAGTCAAGGGTGGTGTGGCAGCTCCCCCATTGAATGAGAAAAGATGGACAAACCATGTTTACCTGGGTACAGTCAATGTAATTTCTAGTAGATGTTGTGCATTCCTAAAACCTATAAAAGGAGGGATATCCCTCCATGTTACGGATGGATTTATTCCACGAGAGACCAAGTGGGAAAATTCCAGAGATACCCAAGGAGAGATGAAAATGAAGGAGGTGAAGTTACTACCACCCAGACATCCTTCAAGCTGAATCTTTTTCAATGTTTAATTCATATATCACTAGTTTTTTAGTTATTATCTACTCCATGAGTAGCTAAATCCATTATTTGTTGGGGTTGTGGAAAATTATGTGTTTTATTTTGTCAATTGTGATGTTGTAATAATGTTATTTATTCTTCTCTCATAATTACTTAAAAATAATTTCTATATTTTACTAGAAATATCATATAATACCAAGAATTATATTTATAGATATCTTATGTGTAATTAAATTTAAGTATTTCCATGATCATTGGATGTGATTATCGTCTCAAGAATGGTTTCAATTAATAAAATTAAAAGAATCCAAATTCCATATCAAGAAATTAATCTCTAAGGATTTAAACAAAACTCACCAGACCCATGGAGTTATGTTACATTCATAACCCAGATATGTGTGTTATTATGAAAAACACAACCTCATAAGAAAACTAATTTAATAACAAAATTTAAATTCCACAGCTTCGATGTATTCTTCCCATTTCTCATCAAAAATTAAATCTCTGCATTTTTCATTATCTTTAATGTAATTTGTTAAAGAAGTTGAAATTCAATCACCCTATTATTAAAACATAAGAATAAACATGAAATTTTGAGTAGAAATCACTAAACTAATTAAAAACTAGAATATTAAAACACAATAACTACCATTCCCTATGGATTAATCCCTAACTCACACTATACATGTTTGGGTAAGTTAATTTGGACTGCTGAAAGTAATACGTTTGTAGAAATGATACCAAATTTTGGCACCATTTTTAGGGAAAAACGAAAATGGTGTTTTGTTTAAATCATGTTTGTATTTATTAAAGTGAAATAAATAATTAAAAATTCTATGAAATTATGTTCTTAATCTCATTTTTGTTTTTCATCATTTTAGATTTCTTATTTTACACTTGGTATTTTCTTTAGTGTTGTGAAGATTCAAACATGCATGAGTGGCTGAATCACATGTTCCAAGAAAGATGAATCACCACACATTCATTTTATTGGTCTAGAGATAGAATGAACGATATTGGAGTGATTAAGTGCACTTATTATTGAATGTAAATAGAACACTACCATAGAGAATATAGAACGGGGAGATCAAGATACTTTATAAGGAGATGGAATACTGTTTTCTCGGGATGAAAACCAAAACTAACTAGCTCCTTTTTTTCCAGGGTATATCCCGCATTAACTCCAATAGTTCCAACCAGAGTGGTTTCCATACCTACATCTAGGTCAGGGCCATATTTTTCTCTTGATTTACAATTTGTGCCCCCACCTCCTCGAGAGTAACTACCCCCAGGTCGTACCCTTATGGAGTATGGTATTCCTTCAATCCAACGGGAAGATATGATAATTACCAGACCACTGATGCAAGAGAATCATTTTGAGATCAAGACGCCCATTATAAAACTCATTCTGAACATGGTGCAACATGGAGGATTACCTAGAAAATACCCCAATGCTAATTTATCTAATTTTCAAGAGATTTATGACACCTTATAACACTCTGGGGTATCCAATAATGCTATTCTCCTTCTCGTATTTCCCTTATTCTTAAGGAATAAAGTGAAGGACTGGATCAAAGGACTTCCTAAATGATCCATCTTCACCTGGGAGGCGTTAGCCAAGGAATTTTTGTCCAATTATTTCCCACATTACAAGAGGGTAACATTGAGGAGTGAGATTCACAACCATCATCAATATGAGTCTGAATCCTTATACGATTCTTTGAATTGTTTTAAATAAATAATAGGGTGGTTCCTTTATCATGGACTTCCACTATGGATGCAATTCCAAACCTTTTATCATGGTATCACAACGAACATCAAATCTGTGGTGGATGTAGCTACTGGAAGAATAGTCTTGGGGAAATCCCTGGAGGAACTCGTCGACTTACTTGAAGACATGTATGCCAATAGCTTGTAATGGAATTCAGAGTAGGGAACTTAGAAGAGAGGCATGCACAACATTGATTCCACAATTATTTTTTCTGCTCAACTTTATTCTATTTCCATGAAGATTGTTGCGTTAAATATGAAGAATTCCTCTCAAGATCAAATGGTGAATCATTCACCATGTAGTGATTGTAGGGAAAATCACATCATGGGAGATTTCTTAGGAACAAGTGTTGGAACCCAGACTAGTGAGGTAAATTTAGTCTCCTAGAACTGAGAGCCAAATATGTTCCCTCAGTACCAAAGCCCAATATGGTAACATGATTTAAATATGAACTATGGGAAATAACAAACTTCTCAACCCTTCCCCCAATGGCCTACTAGTTCTGGGAAACATCAATACTAGAATCCCTATCTAATACAGCTGCAATAGGGTTTTTTCCAAAAAAAAGGGTATCAAAACCCTTGTCAGGTGTAATAACTAAGTCAGCCACAACCTCAAATAGCTACACAACAACCTAAGTAGGAAACCCCATCAAAGATGTAAGAAATGATGAAAAAATTCATAAAAAGTGTTGAAAAATCATTTCAAAATCAAGAGGCATCCATTCGTAGACCTGAGTATCAGATTGGGAAATACTCTAATCGGATCTCCTGAAGGAAAACTGGTACATTATCAGGTAATACTAAGAAGAACCCACATGAAGAATAAAATACAATCATATTACGAAGTGGGAAGGAGCTACCTAAGAATACAATTTCAATTCAAGGTGAAAATCCACTCAATCAATGTCTTATACAAGAAAAGAATTCAAAGTCGAGGAGTCTCCCCCAACTCCTGAACAACTAAGATTATAAATGTTAAGGGGAAAGAAGTGGGTAAACCTTTTGAACCCCCTTGCCACTTCCTACACGAATGAAGCAAATGAAGTTAGACCATCGGTTATTAAAATTCATAGACTTGTTCTAGAAACTTCATATAAATATTCTTTTTGTTGAGACATTAACTCAAATTCTAACATACATGAAGTTGATGAAGTGAATACTCTCAAAAAAATGAAGACGGATGATTTGGGGACAATTCCTCTTACTAAGGAATTATCTCTAGTGGTACAACATTCTCTTCCTCCCAAACTTCATGATCCATGATGATTCACAATCCCATGTACAGTTGGATCTTGTGAGTCTTGGAAATCCCAATGTGACTTGTGGAGAAAGTGTTAACCTTGTTCCATATAGAGTCTTCAAAAATATAAGGCAAAATGATCTCCAACTAACTCAGGTTTCCCTTCAACTGGCGGATTGATCAATCAAATATCCTAAAGGGATACCTAAGGACTTTCTTAATAAAGTATGACATCTTATTCATCCTAATGACCTCATCATACTAGACATGGAAGAAGATCAAGAGGCACCTCTCATTATGGTAAGAACCTTCTTGGATACTGGGAAGGTGTTGATCAATGTACATCAAGGCGAGTTGATCATTCGAGTTGGAGATGAAAAATTATCCTACAACGTCCTCAAAGAAGTGAATAAACTCTCACTAATGAAGAATGTGGATTTTTTTTCCATGATGATGGTGAAAACCCCTTGGATTATATGGTCGATCACATGGTATATTCTTCTATAACCATTGATCCAATCATCAATGACATCTGGTTTGAAGTTAAACAAGAAGAGTTTCAATTCTTCGTCGTCCAAGGCGGTCATTATTGGAAATGGGAAATCCTTCAAGATATCCTAGAACGATCCAAGGTAGAACCCATGGTGCCCATAGTTCTAAAGGCCTCTCAACTTTAACTCATGTCTCTCCCATAATCATTAAAATAAGGGTACCTGGGTGATGAGAACAATCTTATAGTAATCCTCAATGCTTCATGAAAAATAAATCAAGAAGAGGCACTCCTAAAAGTTCTGTGAAGAAAAAAAACAAGACATTAGGTTGAAAATTTCTGATTTTAAAGGGGTCATCCTAACCATTTTCACTCAAAAAGTGTTACATGAAGTAAAAGATAAGCCCTCTCAGCAACCACAGTAACGATTAAATCCTCCCATGATATAGGTAGTGAAGTAGGAGGTAATCAACCTATTATATGTGGGGATTATCTACCTGATCTTTGATAGCCCTTGGGTAAGTCCTCTACACATGCTACCCAAAAAGGGGGGTATTACCATAATCACTAATTATAAAAATGAACTTATCCCAAACAGAATAGTCAAAAGATGGAGGGTATGTGTGGATTACCAAAAACTAAATGATTCCACATGAAAATACCACTTACCACTCCCTTTTAGGGATCAAATCCTGGCGCTCTTAGTAGGGAATGAATTTTATTACTTTCTAGATGGTTATTCTGATTATAACAAAATATCTATCTTCCCTGAAGACTAAGAAAAAAGAATATTAACATGCCCTTATAGAATTTCATCTTACTTGAGGATGACATTTTTCATGTGTAATGCTACAACCACCTTTCATCATTTCATGTTGGCCAAATTCCGTTATATGGTAGAACAAATACTCGAAGTATTCATGGATAATTTTTTCATCTGTGGGAAGTCATTCAAATCATTCTTATGAAATCTAGAATTAATCCAGGAATGGTGGGAACACACCAATCTAGTTTCAAACTACTAGAATAACCACATTATGGTACAATATGGCATCGTCTTTGGATATCAAATTTCTATGAATGGTATTGATGTTGACGTGGAAAGATTGAAATCATATCACAATTTCATATTCCACATATTTTTGGGAAAATCTAAATATTTCTCCATCATTCTGGTTTCTACAAGAGATTATTTTGTCTTTTTTTAATGATTTCTCAACCATTAACCAATCAGCTTACAATATACACTATCTTTACTCCAATGACCCGAAGACCTTAATTTTTTATTGATTTTTGATAATACACCTTTCAAGGGGTGAGGTGGAACCCTTACAAGGCCCGTAGGGGTAATTTTTACATGGCCCGTAGGCCTTAAGGAATTCATTTCCCGTAGGCTTCAAACATTACATACAACCCAGAATAACTACTTGAATCTTCTCTCCTCTAGCATCTTCATTGTGAAATCATCTCTCCACCTTCGCAATGGCTATTCGGCTAGGCATTCCCGTGCATGCATAGGCTTGTCCAGATGGCAGGTTTCATACCCTCTCATTCTTGCAATCCACTTAGCTTCTGCTGCGGTGAAATATCCTTTCTCATTCTCTTTATAGATCTTGTTCATTGTAAGTTTTCTAGCTTTCATCTGCACTAAAGGTGGCCCGAAGGCCTTAAAGTGGCCCAAAGTCCTTACTGGCCCGAAGGCCTGGGTGGCCCGAAGGCCTTACAGGACTTAGGGACCAAATCGGTGGCCCGAAGGCCCAACCGGGGGAATATTCCCAGCTGTTACAGTGCCTGCTACAGTTCCCGCTACAATACCTACTACAGTACTGCACAGTTTCCACTACAGTACTGCTACCATACCTGAAAATCCTGCCTCCACCTGAATTTGATCCCTGTTCGTTTGGATTCATTTACAGAGTCCTTACCAACTGGGCTAAGGCTCATGTGAAAAATACACTATCTTGGAATTTGATGAACAATGCACCATATATTTCCAACTTCTGAAGAAAAAATTAGTAGAATCCTATATCATGATTTCCCCAACTTGGGAGGAGATGTTTTTGGTTATGTGCGATGAAAGTGACTATGCAATGGGAGTAGTTCTTGGGCAGATAATCGATCGAATCTTCGGAATGGTCTATTATGCCAATAGTGCCTTAAATAAAGCACATATCAATAACACTTCTACTGAGAATGAGATTCTATTCATGGTTTTTCATTTGAAAATTTCTTTTGTTATTAATTTCTTTCCAAAGTAATTGTCTACACTTACCATGCAGCATAAAAATACTTTTTAAACAAGAAGGACGCAAAACCATGACTCGTCTATTGGGTGCTTCTTCTCCAAAAATTTGACTTAGATAACCTTGACAAGATGGTAGGTGAAAATGTTGTGGCTAATCTTCTCTCCATGTTATAATTTCCTCATTAATAAAGAGAAGAAGACATAGACATGAAGTAATACTTCTCAGAAGAGAATCTTTTCCTTGTTGAAGCTTCACCACATCAGTGGTATGCTAACATATCCAATTACATTTTTATGGGAGTCATTGACCCTAATTTAACATTCCACCAGAAGAAGATACTTCTATCAGATGTGAAAAGATATTTCTGGGATGACCCTCTTCTCTTCTTCTCATGTGGAGATGGGTGATCTGATGCTACATTCTAGAAGAATAAATTCAAGAAATTATGGAATTCGTTAATTTTTCCCCGGTAGGGGGACATCATGGTTCATACCGAACAATGACAAAAATTCTCTAATCTAGGTTTTTCTAGCCCACCACAAACAAGGATGTCATAAATTTTGTGACACACTATGATTGATGTTGGTGGATAGATAACATGTGGTGTCAAGATGAAATTCCTTAACATCCCATTCTTGAGGTCAATATTTTTGATGTATGGGGTATTGAATTCATGGGCCCTTTTCCTCTGTCCTTTATAAACTCTTATATACTGGTTTATGTGGAATACATATCAGAATGGGTGGAAGCCTCTCCCACAATACACAACACTGGAAAGGTCATTGTGTACTTCTTGAAGAAGAACATTTTCTGTAGGTTTGGCATGCAATGGGTGATGGTTAGTGATATAGGAACACATTTAAACAATGCATTGATAAGAAATTTTCTTCTAATGTACATATTGAGATATAAACATGGTTCACCTTACCATCACCATTCTAGTGGCCATGTGGAGCTCTTAAACTGTGAATTAAATAAGATCCTTGAGAAGATAGTGGGAGCTTCATGGAAGGATTTGTCCAAGAAACGTGATGATGCCTTGTGGACATACAAGACCACCTTCAAGACACCTCAAGGGATGTCTCTATTCTAGTTAATCTATAGGAAGTAGTGTCATTTACCTGTGGATATTTAGAATATACTTATTGGGTTATGAAAGCCCGGAACTATGATCTCAAAGATGTCTTGGAAAAGTGTTAGTTTCAACTCACAGAACAAGATGAGATTCTGCGAGAGGCATAAGAGAATTCCATGCTATATAAAGAGAAAAGAAAGGCATTCCACAACCGTATGATCTCTCAGAAATAATTCCAACCTTTTTTCGAGGTACTTTTATTTAACTCTCGTTTGTGATTGTTCCCATGTAAAATCATGTCCCGGTGGTTGGTCCATTTCAAAGTGATCAATGTTTTTCCCCATAGTGTGGTGGAAGTGGTTGAAGTAGACAGTCAACCATTCCAGGTAAATGGGAATAATTTGAAACCCTATTTTCGAATGGAATCTATAGTGGGTACAATCTCTACTATACAATTTGGGTAGTAAAACTTTCCGGAAAGGATGAGCCAATGAAGTAAAACAAAAAAGCTTCCTAGGGGGAAACACTAAGGTTACAAATCATGTACCACCTATACACACGGCGTGTACTTATCATTTTAGTATATATTATAATATTAAATACAAATAATAAATAAGTTGATACATAGGGATGATGTCGGTGCTGATGGTTAGGTCACTGGAATAAATCTGAGATGTCACCAGTTCTAATCGCCTCATACCTACCTTCATCACGAGATTAATCTTTTTTATACCCCTATTTAACTAAATGGCATGTTTGGTATTTTTCAAAATAATATATATGTTTTTCTAAATAAATGAAAACCCATGATGGGGATAGACCGGCTGGCCAAGATCGTAAACTTTTCCTATAAGTCCTGAGTTCAAATCTTGACAACCATTCCATTTCTATCATTTTTCATATTAATAAAACCACACAGGATGAATTTAAATATAAATTATGTGATCCATGTTTTCATTAAATAATTCAAATTATTTTCAAAACAAAATAATACATACAAGTGAAGTTCGCAGACTGGCTGAGTATCGGGTCTGGATTCAAAAGATGCGGGTTCGAACTCGGCTAATTTTTTTCATCCCTTGTATTCAAATTAATGTCACACACTATGAATTTTATTCATCCTATGTTAAATTATACCTTTACTTTAAATATATAAAATTATTTATAAATAGGCATCACTACAACCTTTTCTGTACTGGTTTTGGGCTCACGTTAGGAATGACCGATCACCGGTTTGAATCGCGCCACAAGCACCAGACCAAAAGTTGTAGTTATCTTTTTTTAATTTTAGAACACTTGAAATATATTTCCAGATATATTATGTGTATAGATTTATTTTTAGTAAATAATATATATTTATTTATTTATTTTTCATTTTAATTATTAATATTAATTATTATATTTTTTACTATATTAATTATATTATATTATTTATTTTGAAAAAACATAGTGATGCACAGTGTGTGGGTCTTATTACACGCCATGTACTATGGCTATAAAGGATGAGACATTACCCTTCCTGAGCCCATGTCACATGATCCCCCTACCTCCCCGTTTTCTTCCTCCCAACATTGTTGCACCCTCCTCCACTAAATTCTCTATTTTAGTTCATTTTACCTCCGGATTTCCTCTACATTTTGATCCTCCCATCAGGTACATCGTTCTTCACTCTTTATTTCTTGGTTTTTATAGCATTTAGGTAGATTTTCATATCGGTCGACCATTCATCTTCCCATGCAGCACTTAGGGTGTATGAATAACATAGGTCGTGTACATACTGTATATGGCCACACATGACACCTTTTCTCCATTTGGCTGATACATGGAATGTACGTTCGGTACACACCATGTGTTGTGACTCCCCTGGCCATCTAGTCTAGACCATGTCCTCTATTACATAGCTCCTTCCCATGTCCTCATGCACAGCGGGTATATTCATTACACGTTGTGTCCTCAGACCCTTCGGAGGACTTCTTATGGATGTTATACATTCCTTGAACACCTTGTTTACATACACAGCATGTACCCTTTTCCTCATAGCATGTCTTTTTTCTGGTTCCCTGCTGTAGTCGAGTCGTGTGTAGCTCCATACACGGGCACCAATCCATTTCATACTACACGGTGTGAAAACCTTGTTACACATCATGTACTAGGTTTTTCCTCACACATTCCCTTGAATCATGTCTATCCAGAGTACACTGGTTCTTACATATCTCTTATTAAACATCATGTACCCAGGATCTATACGCTTTGTTCTACTAAATTTTCATTTTTCTCATATTTTTCTTATTTTTATTCTTTTCTTTTGTTTTCTTTTCTCTTATTCCAGGTATCGATGATATAGATCATACGAGTGTGAAGTGACTCACTTCTAATATTAAGGGTGAGTGGCCTCCATGCCATCGGATTCATCTTTGGCATTCTAAGCGACCGAAATTGGATTTCCTTGTTTATCAGCCCCAACATTAGCCGATCTACCTCCAATTCTAATGCCGCCTATATCTGTGACATCTACCGATCTAGCCATTCTTTTGGTGTCTTCTACTGCTACCATTGATCCTCTAGTGGCAGCATCTTCTCCGTCCACTGGGGAAAATAGCTCCTCTACAGTGACTCAATCTTCTAGCTCCACCCCCTCCGAGCTACCCTCCACACCATCAATGGATCCATCCAAGATGACACCACCACCCCCTACTATCCAGCCATCTTAACCCTCTATATTTTCCACTACTCAACCTTATACCACTACGGAAAGACCCTATTCTCTGGCACCATTAATTCCCCCACCACCACCACCAGATGATGCCTGCCTTCTACCACATCCATGCCTGATCTTTCTTGAGGTTCATCATGTGGCTGAGAGATTGCGGTGATTCTCCTACCAAACTACTCAGTTGAGTGGCCTCTAACTAGATGTAAGAATTTCCCACCATCTGGATAGTTTGTAGGAGATTGATGAGCTCCAGGGATATATGAATATCCTTGAGGCACTACAGGTTAACACTCCTACATACCAAGATTAATTTTTCAAGTTCATGGACACTTTCATGTTCAATGGGCCTGTCTATCATCAAACACCCACTGATACCACCCGTCTGGTTCACTTTTGGCTAGAGGGATGCCCATTTTTCATTACCATGGCAGAGTTTGGCGGAGGGTGCAGATACTACCCCCATTATTCCACCCCACCTCTCGTTTCTACCCATACCCTCCTCGAGAATTCTGATCTTATTTCTATATGGTAGGAGCTTTTTGGGCTTGACCAAGGGTTCACCCCCACAATGTAGAAGAGCACATTCATCATTGACCCTCCGCTTTTTTTACTTCACCAGTGCTTTATCACCAATATGTTTCCTCTCCCTGAGGATATGGGTGTCATATTTGGTCAGGACATAGAGATTTGTACATGTATTATCCAAAACGACTACCCTAGCCTCCCCTTCCTTGCTTCCACCTACTTCCACTCCACGATTCACAACCATCAGGAAAACCTAAACGGCGGTTTCTACGCCACCCACATAGAAAACCTTTTGAGGGTTTTTGAGCCATCTCTCCCTAATGACCCATTAGGCTCACATAAGCATCTTGAATTCCACTTTCTTATTTGAATGAGGATGGTTAAACGATGGGGGGATGGCTACAGGATTGTGCAGGATGCCCCTACACCTACCAGGGTGAGAGATGACCCAGCTGCTCCCGCTAGTGTTTCTAACTAGGACCCAACATATCCAAAAATGGATGTTACCTCAACACCCACCCCCTTTTTCTAGCCTTCCTTACTCTTCTACCATACCCTCTTCATCTTTTCCTTCCACCTCCTCACCTCCTCTTTCATCCTCGACCGATCTCTGCTTCACCCTCTGTATAGATGAGTAGGATCACTGCCAGGATACTATGGAAAAGACAATTGGGCAGCTCTAGAAAATATTGGGGCTTATTCTTCATCATCATGGCCTTTCACTACTAGAGACCTCTCTAGCACGGGCACAACCCTCTGATCCTCAACCTTCTACCACGTAACCTTTGTTGTCATTTATAGCAACAGATTATGTTCTTCTATCTACTTCTGGAACAGATGCTACCTCCTCTATTGATCCCGTGGTGCCTCCTTTTCCTACAACTCAGAGATCCGAGATCATGCATTTCATATCCACTATGGCTTCTTCTCCATTTCTGGATTCTTCTGTAGTAGATTATGCCTCTTCTAAGGTGACCTAGTGACTGGTTTTAGGTCACATTTATTTCCATCATATATATCTTTTTTTTCTCTTCTTGTGATGTGATTATGTATGTATCTACAAAAATTTTCCATTCCTTTGATTGTCACAGGTACTCTGGCATGAATTGGGATTCTCTCTTTCAACTACTTCCCCATTTTTTCGATTCACTACGAGGGGATAATTTTTCATTGTTTCTATTTCCTTTCTACAGTGGATTTACTTATTATATTACTTCCCCTCGTATTCCGCCTATTTTTTCCCCATATTCCCTACTCTTCCTTCGTATTGCACATGGGGGGACTATATGATGTATTATGTGTTAGGGAGGGTATCTCATTACACTAGTCTTTTCCTTGAACTGATTTAAGATACATCATTAATATTTGACATATTTTTAACTATCGATGATATTTAATTATTTGAAATTATAAATAATAAAGACATAAAAGGGAATTTTAAAATTAACACGCTTATTTCAATGTTAAAATTATTTTAAAATGATTCTTGATATAGTTTGATTCTGAATTTAAATCATGTATATTTACATTTATTAGAACTTGTCATTTATACTAATTTCATGACCTAATTGACCCCTGTATTTTACCCATTACCGAGAGGTATTCCAAACCTTTTTGACATATTCTATCTTATACCCTGTTTTCTAGAGAGATTCTTTTTATATGAATATCTACCATAACTTTCTAGTTTTTCACTTCAAAACATGATGATTTTTTAATCACGTTAAAATGATTGAGGCATTTTATTTTTTTTAGCCCCTTTGACCTTGACACATACCCTACATCTGATCTTCATAAACCCTTAGAAACCTTGAACTGCCAGGATAGGAAGCCACATAACAAGCCTATTTTCTCTTCCTACCCTAATTCTTTTATAAGTTTGCATGATTTTTCATGTTGAGCTTTAGAGAGGGAATTTTGGCCATTCATGGTATATATTGGTGAGAAACCATGCATTTAAGTGTGGGGGAGTTTATCACTTGTCTATTTGGGAATAAGGGTTTCCAAAACCACCAATCATTGTATTTTTAGAGGTCCCTATATTTAAAAAAATTGAAAATTGAAAAAAAAAATGACCACATTATTTATTGCATATTATTGGTGTTTTATGGGCCCATATTAAAAAGGGAATATCATGGTGATGATTCCCTTTGAGAGATCTTGATTGGGGGTTCATTTTCATTATGCTTTATTTTGAATGTCATGAATTATTATTTAAGAATTATACCTCATTTTCAATCCTCTGATATTATTTTTCATCATTACCTACAAACCCTTTGCCACAAAAACATTTAAGCATTATTGAAAGCCCTCGTGATTTGTGTGATTTGATTTCATATGTGTAGAATGATAACACTTTAAATCCTATGGATACTATACATATAATTATGATTGAGCATAACTCTGATTAAATAATAGTGATGAGTGTGGTACTTTTTGGTGAGTTAAATCATCATTTGGAAAGATTATTTATGAAAAGCTAAATAATGTAGATGAAAGAGAATGAAAATTTATAATTAAATTATATATGATGAATGATTAGAATATCATTAGAATTAAAATATGTTTTATTCCTTTTAAAATATTCTATTATGGATATAGTATTTAAAATTTTAATTAGTTAAATTCTTATCTGAGTAGAGTATGGATTCTACTGATTTCATGATCAGATTTTTCTTGAGGAAGAGAAAATGACTTAGTGTGGTGGAATTTGATGTACCCAATTTTTTTATACATTTCCATATATTTTATTGACCATAAATACTTTTTTCACCAAATATAAATTTTTTGTCTATCAAATTATTTATATTGGTGATTATGATGATTTTCTAGTATTTTCCATTCAAAGACACATATTATGAAAGGTCAGAACAAAATTTCACATATACACGGTGTGAAATTCATACACACATTGTGTATTATTTCCATGACACATATTAGGAAGACTGGATACATGCCCATGTTTTTTGTTAGTGATTACATGACTTGTGGTCCCTTATAGAAGCAGTTGGTGGCCGATGACTGATAAAAAATGTCATGTGTGGTGGTGCTCCACACTGTGTACTTATACATACCACGAAGCGCCATGTTCCAAGTCAAGGTCAGCTCGGTATATCACCCACCGAAGAAGAAAAGGGGGACATACCATATTGACCTGGGTACCCACCATGTACTTTCTATAACATGTTTTGTATTACTAAAACCTATAAAAGGTTGGTAGTCTCTCTACCTTTGGGACAGATTCCTTCCAAGAGAGACCAGTGGGGAAATTATGGAGGCGCCCAAGGAGAGAATAGAATAAATGATCTGCTGCCGCTATCTCCCAGACATCCTTCAATCCAAATATTTTTCAATTTTTAATTCAGGTATCAGAAGTAGTTTAGTTATTATCTACTCCATGAGAAGATAAATACCCTATGTGTTGGGGTTTTGCAAAATTATGTGTTGTATTTTTTCAATTGTGATGTTGTAATCATGTTATTTATTCTTCTGTCATAATTCCATAATAATATTTTTTAATTTTACTATAAATCTTGTATCAGAACAAGAATGGGATTTCTATATATCTTCTAAGAAATTACGTTTAAGTAAATCCATGACCATTGGATGTGATTATGGTCTTATGAAGGGTTTCAATTAATAAAATGAAATAAAACAAATTCAAGACCAAGGAATTGATATCTACTGAATTAAAAAACAGCATATACCAAGGGGGTTCTATTACATTTATAACCCTTAGATGTGAGTTTTTAGGAAAATCACAACCACATAAGAAAATTGATTTAATAACAACCTTTAAAATTCACATCCCCAACAAATTATTCCCATTTCTCATCAAAAATAAAATTTCTATGTTTTTCTTTATCTTCAATGTAATTTGTTGAAGTAATTTAAATTTTATCACTTTGTTATTAAAACATAAAAATTAACTATAAATTTCATAAAACATCACTAAATTAATTAAAATATAGAAAAAAACACAATAACTCCCTTTCATTGTGGATTGATCCCTTACGTTCACTATACTTGTTTGGGTAAATTAATTTGGATTGTAAAAATTAATACATAGGCAGAAACGATACCACCAATCATGTGTAAGTCTCATACCAACCATATTTAGGTATCGTTTACCCAACAGTCCAATCAATAATGCCTTAAACTGGTAAGAAGCTATCATAGCTACACGACTTTAAAAGGAACCACTATGGTCTATGGCACATGAGCTTAAAAGTTAATACATGCCACATAATACAACACTAAACTATATTGGTCTTTATTCCCTTCATAATGTTCTATATGAAGACCCTATCCTGGGCCTGATCGCAACTCCACAACATCTACCCCCTCTCAGGCTGGTGATAAATTCTATAGAACCCCATTGATAAGATTTACACCATAGTTTAATTAGTCAATCACTAGTAAGGTGCATGTATTTTATAAACCTATTTCATGGTGGTAACCGATATTAATATTATTTCTAGGAAGTATCTGCAAAAATATCTTAAATCATTAAGAGATTCTTATTGGAGGTAATAATCCCCCTAGGGGTCAGATGAGCACATAATCCAATCCACTCATATGATTCCCAACCCAAAGCATCTCTAGAAAAGTACTAATGTCTATCTACCTGTGAAAAGTAGGTCCACACTGACTAAAAACATCATGGACAAGGCCATGTGTCTAAAGTAGATATTATAGGTGATTATGAATGAATAAAGGTGATATAAATATGATTCTATAAAAAAATTATTATTATATTAATTGTATTCTTTCAAATGATTTTTCTTTATGATTCTATTTGAAATCTATATATATGAGTAAATAGTATAAATTTTTTTATTCTAGGTTTGAATATATATTTTTACTGTATTTTATAGGTTCAATGAAAATTTTTGTTGATTATATACATGTTCATGAGAATTTTATTTTTTCATATACAAATGATATTACTATATTTTTCCCCATTAATATGATTTATATGCTCAAAGAATATTTTAAAATGAGTTTTATAGGGTTTAAAGATGATAAATAAGGATAATGAATTAAAAAAAATTATAGTTTTCGTGAGAAATCATGAATGAATCAACTTTATCATTTAATAAAATATTTGATGGAAGAAATATACACCTGTTAAATGAGATGTTGGGATTTTGTGTTATGTAGGTTTTCTTAAGGAATTTCTAATTCTATAAAATTCTAAACTTATGGTATTGGGAATTTTAGTATTCTAATATTTTTACAAACACATGAAATTATGAGATAGTTATTCTCAAGTGATTTTATTTTCTTGTATTATAATTAAACTATATTGGTAAAATGAGAAATGCATAATACTGTAGAATTATATAAATTTGTTAACTCTATTACTTCCTAGAATCAGATAACCGTATAGTTATGTTGAATTAATATTAATAGATGACGGTTTATTTCATTAAACACAATGTTACATTTCTATAAGTGTGAATAAATTTTTGTTTTGAATAAAATATATTGATTTTAATTCTACAATGAAAAATCATTGTGTTGATATTCCTTTTATTGAATATTTTCATTATTATGATCAATTAAGGGACATCATATTTCATGGGTTAATATTTATATTGTATTAGTTTGATGAGAACGATGAAAATTGATAAATTCCATTCAATAATTTTTTGTTAGAATTTGAAAACAGTAATAATATATTATATAGATATTACTATGTGATCAATGAACTATTAATTTTGGAATCCTCATTAGAATATTTTTACTTTTATTTCATGTCATTTATTTCGAATTGGGAAACATTAGTTAAAATTTATAGAAGGTTATGTTGAAAATTGATAGAGTAGAACATGATAATAAAGGATTTTTCATTAAAACTCTTTATCAAAACATTGTATCTATAGGATAAGAATATATTCAATGGACTAGTGAGATTATTGAATTAGATACCATCCATTTAAATGATCAATGAAAATATACCTATAATATTTTACATTTTTATATTTATAATTGTTTAATAATTGAATAAGTTTTTTAAAATACATCAAAAATATATATATATATATTAAATGTTTTATACTATCATAAATATAAATTTTTCACATTCAGCATATTCTAGTATTGGTTGTATGTTTGATTTATTTTATATATAAAATTATTATATTGTTGTGCATTTCTATATTCTTATCAATATATGTATTTAAAATAAATCAAATAATTTATTGTTTATAAAATAATTTATTTCTAATTATTAGGGTATGACAATTCTTCTACAAGACGCATGGTCCATGGTATATGGATTTATAATTAGTATTTTGGTCCCTAACTGGATGAATTATTTAATGAAACAATTTTTCTAGTTGGATAGTTTTAAAATTTCATAGATTTATATTATGGGACAAATCATAAAATAATCCCAATGACCCCACCTGAGATATCATGAGTGAATATCAATCCCTGAGGAGATGATTGAAAAAATATGGAGGTAGATTTATGTGAGATTAAAATTTAACTCTTTTAATATTATATATAATTATTGTAACTAATTTATTGTTCTTGAATATAATAAATTAATATGTTACCCCTAGATGAGTTTTGGGTTTTGTGTATTAAAAAATGTTGAATAATGTGGAAGGATTATATAGGAATGATTAATACAGTGTAGTGAGATCCAAATGTGGGTGCCCAATAAATTTTATAATCGATCTAGAATAGTGTTCTTCTTGACAAGTATGATACTTTAGTGGAATACTAGTTTATTTGTGTGGTGATTTTGATATTTATTTCCTTAAACATTCAAAATGGGTCAATTTTTTAAATTCCTACCTACAAAATATATTTTGTGTAGACCAATACAGGTTACCATTCATATAATCAATTATCATAAGAGATTTATTAAAAATCAAGGAACTCATTATATGTCACATATTTTATATTATGCATGTTTAGAATTCATTTTTTATTCTCATGTATAATATATTTTAATATAAGAAGCATATAGTTGTCTATATATGTAGTCACTCTAGTGATGTTATCCCACTGATTGAATATTTCTGAGACTTAGGACTCATCGATTCAATGATCCTATTGTTATTATTTCTATAATAATGAAATTTATTTAAAAATAATTCTATAATAGTGATTATTCAAATTTTTCATTAATTCGTTATGTATATTCCACAGGTGTAGCTTGACATTGATTTAGAACAATTCTAAGAGGATCGATTACATATTACAACTCATGTATACGAGGTAATCTATCTAATTATAAGTCATGATATTCATGGTTATATGTTAATGTATAAAAAAGGATTCCCATGTATTACAATTGTGTTATTGGAGGAATCATGTGAATATAGTGTTATTAGGATACATACATAGTCTAAGGTGGATTACATGATGCAGTCTATACACCAAAACATGGATGAGTAGTTTTCATTTATACTAAGAGAGTATGATGAGATATATTCATATTTGAATTCAAAAAAAAGAAAAGGTTGTGGTATATCAATCTAGATACGGATATACACTCATTGATGTTATACAGCTCCTAAAAAATAGTTAATAAACTACTAAATTTAATTTGTAAGGATAAAAATTATTAATCTTTTAATATATAATATTTTATTAATATCCAAATCCATCAATTGGGTATTATTTTGAATCCATTGTTTTTTGTTTCTTGATTGACCAATTTTATGAGTTATCATCCCTCGTTTTTATCCAATTTTATTTCTAGTTTTGGAAATAATTTTATAAATAATGGTTTTTAGTTCAAAAAACTTATTTTTAAAATTATTATATTTATGAATTAATAACAAAAAATATGATAGAAACTAAACAAGTGACATTAATGTGTTGTAAAATTTTCGGATAAGTATTATTTATTAATTTATGATATACAAGAATTAATAAATCATCAATCTGATACGTGTTTTCATTAAAATTTCTGAAATTTACCTTTTTGTTTAAAGCTGTAAAAATATGCTTTAAAGATGTCATCAATTTGAAATGTTTTGTGTGTTAATGCTACAAAAATGAATCCCATATACATAAAGGAAAAAATAATGAATGTAGAAAGTTATTTTTGATCAATATGATATATTCTGGTAAAAATATATTTGTATGAGTCCATAACTCATGATTCCATACAAGAAAAAATTTCACGAGCACACAAATATTCCCTATGTGAAAAACTCATGATGCTGCACAAGACATATTTTTTACCTTGTGAAATTATTCTATGATTTTCCCACTTCACCGTTATAAATGCATATAAATACTCCACATATCACTATTTTAGGTGATTTTGAATATTTTTATGAATCTAAAGTTTTATAGCTCGCACAACTCAACCTCCTCTCCTTATTCAAGATGATCTAAGATAATTCCATGGATTCCTAGAGGTTACAAACTTTTCCTAAATTACCACATTTAAAACATTCAATATATTTGAAAAATATTGTGACTCATCCATATAAATATTTCTATATAAACAATAAACTTTACATGATGGCATAATTCCTCATTCAAGTCCAATTGTCATGTAACCCCAACCTTGCACAAGAGTGTGTTCTAGAAACCCATTTTATATAAAGACCTGAATGTATACATTGTATAATCAAGTGTCTTTAGACTGTAATTAATATTCTTTAATTTCAAGGATATTTTTTGGTTTATATATTTTTATAATGATTCTGTAATTCTGACATAACAAACCCTTATATAACAAAGTGGACACTTCTAATCAGTAGTAATTTTTCCTAAAATATAAAACTCTTAATATACAACATGTTTTTTTGTGGAAATTCTTCATGAATTTCAACTTAACTTATTGAATATTCTTATAAATCCTTAAAAACTTGGAAGACACCTTGAAATTCATTATGTGAACAAAAATATTAGAAATGGAAATAAAACAAAGAAACAATTGTGTTAGTTCATTAATACTTAAAAAAAATCTTTTATAAAAATAAACTTTAGGATCAAAATATAAAGTTTATAACCTAATAAATAAACTATTCTTAAAAAATATCTTATAAAAATTTCAATAATATATGTTAAACAAAAAATAAAATTCATTAATTTTATTTTTAAATCACTAAAAACATAATACCACTTTTTACGAAGATATACTTTTTACCCTTATGAAGTTCCATATACATTACTTTTAAGATAATATCATTATATTACCTTGTCAAATAATAATATTTCAACAAAAACCCATATAAATCATAAATAAATCATATAGGTAACTTGGTACATCATTTTCTATATCACTCTTATTGGTTCATTAGAGTACTATAACTGACCCAACTGTCCTTGGTTTATAATTGATCCACCCTTCATTAGTCTATTAGAGAACTACATATCCTTGGTTTATAATGGAACCACTCATTTTTAAAAAAAAATTACCATGAACCATGACATAATCATAAAAAATAAAATCTTTCAATTTTCAACATTTCAATCATAAAATATTCTTCTCACCCATAAGAAAAAATTTCCAGATATTGAAATATCTACTCTATTTAAAACCATTTTGAAAATAATTAAAAATAAATAAATGAGGGGTTTTGTATTTGACAAAAAAATTAATTACATTAAATTAATAAAAAAATGAAGTAATGGTTAATGTGGTGGAAAAAAATATTGATGTAATATATGTTAAAATGGAATATTACTTTTCTCTTTTTGTCAAAAAATTCTGTAAAAAACACATAAAATATTAATTTTTAAAACCTTTAAAGAAAATAAAAAAGAGTTATAAAATATTTTTTGTAATTCTATAATTTATAAAAAATAAATTCATTTAATAATTTGAATAACATGTGAATGGAAGAACAATATTTAGAAAATAAAATTTTAAAACATTTAAAATGAGGTTTTTAAAGTAAAGTGTCGCTTAACTTGAGTCCGACTCATCAGAAATGTTCTTTATATTCCTACATAATAAAATTTTGTTAATTAGTTTCCTATTTAAAAACATTTTTAATATTTATTATTCCTATTTTACAATGTAATAATAAATTAATCAAATAATTAAGTTGATGTTATAAGTTTTGATGATATTCGTCTCATATGTCCAAAATCGCCTCAATAGGTTGAATACGGTCAAAGTGGTAATTATTAAAATATATCCAGAATAATAATCAGGATGAAAATATAAATTTTAGATATTTATAATACTGTTTAAATCAACTATTAATTATGATTATAAAAAATGAACTACGTAATAATCATGGAGATAATAGGATGTACGTACGCATGAGTAGCGTTTCTATTTTTCAGTGATCATTGAGGAATGAAAGTAAGTATTATTTTATCCATTAAAATTATAATTATATCATATATACCATGTTTTTTATTTAAATATTTTTATATATTTCAACCATTTTATGTGGGGATGAAAAATGATTCAGGTGGCTTTATAGAGGTGGTAGTCCAAACATACACACGAATGACATTATCATTTTCCAATGGATAGAAAGGTAAGAAAATAGATGTTATATTACTTTTACACAATGATTAATATTTCATGGATAGTATATAAATATATATATATATAAATTACATCCTTATAAACAACTATAAGGGGGGTTTATGCAAGACGAATTGCATTGGTTTGGGAGGGTAGTCCCTCATACACATGAATGACATTTTTATTTCTCATTTTGACAAAAGAGTATATAGATGTGAGTTATTATATTAAAATAATAAAATATAATTATATGGGATATATTTATTTTATTATATAATCTTATTTTAATAATATTTGACGAATGTGGAAGAATAAAAAACAATAGGTTGAGAACTATATCTCTTCTTCAAACAACCTCTTAATGTGTGCACCAAAAGCCTTCCTAGGATGGTTTTATGATCAAACCAAGGACACTCAATTAAATAAGTATTTTTTGTAAGGTATTAGGTAAGGTATTTACTAATACAGATGATTTTTTACGTGTGAATAAAAGAGGATATGAGGGGGCCTTTTATAAGTGATTGGAGGGGCACTTTTGGAATTTCTTAAAATATTAAATTAATAAAAATTTATTTTCATATTTAAATGGAACTAAACACCCATAATTCAACGGTACTATTATTATGGGTCTAAATAAAATCATAAAATAAAATTTTAACACGTTTTTTTTAATTATCTTTTTCTTTTAACCACCTGTTAACCCTTTTGATGATTACTACAATAACAAAGTTGTTAATTATTTATGTGTCAACAGAGAAACTATAAAAGAAAAAATTCCCATAAATGGAAAATTTTTTATATTATTAACCATATACAAATAAAATTTACAAATATAATATTTTTATGAATTTTAAATCATTTAATAAGACATTACTTTTAATAAAATATCATTAATGTCAATTTTGGAACTATTCATTTAATTTGACTTTGAAAAAAAAATTATTGTAAAAATAATTATAACATAACCATTAAAACATAAATCATATTTCATATTTATCTATAAAATTATTAACAAAATAACGCATTCAAATTATAATAATTTCTATAATTTTTAAATAATTTATTTATTTTTATTCTAATTAAATAAATATTGCATCAGTATTACATAAGCATTTAAGGTAAATATTTTTTTACTAAAATTTAGAAATAAATTAATATTATAAATAAGAAATAATTTTTATTTCAAATTAATATTTATAACTAAAAACAACATGTCTTTATACCTATTTTAAAAAACTGATGATAATAAAACAAAGAGAATGAAATTATTTCACTTTTCTTTGTATAAAAGATTATTATGGTAAAAATCAAGAAAAAACAGATCATGTATTAGAATTTATGATGATTATGGAAAAAATATACTCATCCAACAAAAAAAATTAATGATTTTGGGTTAGTTTTTAGTCTTTATTGCATTATTTTTACCATTAATTTACCTATTTTACCGTAACTGTGGTAACAAATTTTACTACGATTTTTATTCACGATGGATAAAACTAAAAAGGGGAAATTAAAAAAAAATTGGATCTAGTTATTCCAAATATGGATTCCAATTTAAATATTCAAAATATTAATGTTCCAGAATTTAATTTAAAATTAAATCAACAAAATGCAATAGAAAATAGTATCTCAGAATAATGCATTTTTATGTATAAAATAAATTTCTATCAATTTAAAGTATAAAAATCAAAAAAAGTTATATAATTATATTGTTTTTAATAAAACATAACTAATTAATTTTTAAAACTAATCTAAAATATAATTTGATTTTTTAAATACTCGAAAATAACATATAATTTTCAAACAAAATAATTATTTATATTTATTCATTAAAAAGTCAAACATTTCATAAAATTATCAAAACATCATCATAAGAGAATTCTGATTTGATGATTTAAAAATTTAAGTTAAATTTATTTCATAACTTTTCTTCGAGTTCCATAAATTAATTATAATATTACCATACAAAAGAAATAAAAATTATTTTTAAATAAAATTTGTTTTAAAAGTTTAAAATGACTTTACTAAAAACTGAATACGTATATATTAAGAATTAATAAATAAATTTATATTGATTGGGACCTATATATATATATATATATATTATAATGTGGTTATTCATATTCATAATTTCCATCTTAATAACTATGTTACAACATTCATATTTAAAAAAAATATTTTGTGGTAGTTTAAAATCATTATTGTATATTGTATACACTATGGAACTAAATATTTTTCTTTTAAAATTTTAGGGTATACATTCTCCCCCCATTTAAAATAATTTTATCCTCACAATTTTAAATTTATAATGATGGTCAATGTTTTTGAAATTTTAAAATACTTTTGTTGAAATCCCACATTATGGAAGGGGATAATAAAACATCATCTTGGAATTTAGTAAAGGGAAAATATGAATTCCACCTCGAATGACTAGTAAATAGGATCCCAAATAGGTTAAATTTTAGAGGAAGTGAAAATATAGACATGGAATAAAATTTTGATGCTCAAATGATGATGAAGAGTGATAGATAACATTGATCAAAAGGAATTGATTTATCATGTGAAAGTTAACAACCACAAAACCGTACATTAAAAATATGTGAAAAAGATAATTGATTCATCATAAATAAATATAATATGATAACATTTTTGTTTCAAGATAATTTTCCTACTTTTAAGGAATTCCTTTACCATATAAACTAATAACATACAAAAATATACTTAATTGAAACATAAAATTTAATCCTTTAATAAATTTCCACCATAGTATCATTTTTATTCAAAACAATGAGTATTCAAGACTAAATTTACATGTTTTAATCACTAAAATAAACTTCTAATAGATCATATAATCCCAAAAAACATAAAAATCTATTTCTCCTACCTTTATACGTTAACCAAAACCAAAATAGTCCGGAAAAATAAGATAATTGCCAAATTTAATAAAGCATCATATAAAAAAAATACAAAATTAATCACCAAAGCCTTAACAATAACACCCAAAGATTAAAATATATCCTTTGATAAATAAGTAACATTATAATTATTCAAAATATTAGAGACTAATATTAAAACATAACAATCAAAATTATTTATTAAAATATTCTTTATGTGTTAATATATATATATCTAAATAACATTATTTGATTTTAAATTATATTAAAAACTATAACCTATCTAATCATATAATCATTAAAATATTTAATCATTTTAATAAATGAACTGAATCACCATAAATACACATTAAAATCATATATTAAACTAAAATATAATTCAAACTTTATTCGTCAAATCACATAATAATATGTTTTACATGAATTGTATAATGTTCCCAAAATTTATAGTGATAACATTAATCACTTAATCACCAACTCAATTTTCAATCCCATGCTTATCTATATGATAAAACATATGTTCTAAAAATCAACTTAAAATTTCTCTAGCAAAGATATTAAGTAATGAAAACAATGTCATATTAACTAGGAAATCATGTATGATAGAGGTAGGTGTCACACACTTATTTCCATTCGGTTATGGATTCAATTCCCTTGGCATTTCTAGATGTGATGGGTTGACTCTTGACATGAGCATTGTCCTTTTACTAAAAATATAATTCATATAACGTTCAAAAAAATTTTATAACCATCATAAAAAATTAACTTACAAACTTTAATATTAAATAATTGTTTAACCTTCAAGTTTATATCAAAATAACAATCTTAGATATCAAAAATATAATATAATTCATTTAAAATAATAGTTCATATTAAGCATAAGGATTAAATATACCTCAACATAATAAAACATCTCCTAAAATATCATTTGTCACAATGAAATGCAATAACATAAAAACTAAGAGGGGGTGCCTAAGAATTTTTACATATGATCAAACTTAAACTTATAAACCCGTGATGGTATACATAACTCCTAAGTTAACCTCACACGAGAACATCCTAATCTAAAATATTATCAAAAACTTTAATTAGATACCAACTATAAGGACCCATCCATAAATCATTATTCAGTACTGGGTTTTTGGTGAAGAATACTATTTATTACACTTAGAGGATCTTCATGGATTAGTGTTTTATAAAATAATGTCATAACTTCTATGATACAAACTCATATATCACAGTGAATACATTTCTACTTAGTATCCATTTCCCCACAACATAAAAATATTAATATAAAACATGTTTTATTTTCATGAAAAATCTTCATAAATTTAAACTTTACTTTTTATTTGTTCTTAACCATCCTTAAACACTATGAAAAAATAATTTGAAACATTTAATAATCACAAAAATATCAGTAACGTATATAAAATAAATACAGAAACCTGTTAGTTCATGAATACTTTTAAAAAAATTGAATTTTAAAAAAATAAACTTTACACTAAAAATAATCATTTTCTTTCTCATGACATCAAATTTTCTTCCCTAATATTATCATAAATAATTTCATAATTAATATTATATAAACAATTAAAATAATAATGGTTCTTTTAAAATCATGAAAAAATTAGGAAAACATTTTCCCAAATTTATACTTCTTACCCTTATGAAGTAGAAAATACATTCCTTTAAATATAAGCCCATTACCCTACCTTATAAAATCATATGTTTTCAATAAAACCCATAAAAATCAGAAATACATCAAATAGGTAAATTGGGACATTATTTCCCATATCACTATTACAAATATAATAACAAATATGGTCGACTACCATACCTAAGGCATTATAGGCCTATAATGGACTCACTCATCCTTGATTTATAATGTAACCACCAATCATTTGTTTATAAAGGAACTAACAACCTTATTTTATAACAGAACCAACCATCCATATAAAAATTTCCAAAAAACCATAACATAATCATAATATATAAAATATTTAAATTTTCATCATTACACTCATAAAATATTATTTTCTCCCATAACAAAACCATTCTGAATATTGAAAAATCAATTCCATTTAGAACAATTTTTGAGATAACCCAAAACAAAGTAAATGTGAATTTTTTTTATTTAAATAAAACATGAAATATTTTAATGTAATACAAAAATAAATTAACAATTATGGTAGTTTTAAAAATATTGATGTTTTATATATTAAAATATAATATTCCTTTTTTATCAAAACATTTTGTTTAAAATATGTAAAAGAATTCCTTTTGATAACCATTGAATTAAAGTAGAAAGAAAGATAAAATTTCATTTAAAATTATTTTATGTCCAATGAAATAATTTCAAAAAATAATTTGAATAATATTTTTGTGGAATTAAATAATTTATAAATATATCTTTGAAACATTTAAAATGATCATTTTAATGTAATGTGTCTCTTACCTTGAGTGTTGGTCATCACATACATTATTTATCTTGCTGAATAATAAAATTATGTTAATTATTAACTTTATTAATGACCTTTGTAAAGTATATTATTCATTTTCGACATGTGATAATTTATTAATAAATCTATTAAGTTCATTTTATATATTTTGATGATAGTCAGCTCATATTTACAAAATGGATTCGGTTGGTTGACTATGGTCAAAGAGGACAATATTCCAACGTCTCCAAAATATAAATCAAGAAATATTTTTCATTTATATTTATAAATTATAATTTTAAATCCATAATTAATTATGGTTTTTAAAAAAAATTACAATCATTGAGATTGTAGGCCGTATGTATGCATGTGTAATATTTCCATTTTTTCAACGATCGTTTTTGAAGAAATGTAGGTATTATTTAATCATTTATGAATGATAATTATATATAAACAACAAATTATTTATTTAAATATTATTATATATACTATCCATTTGATGTGGTGATGATGAAAAACACATCACTTTGTAGTGGCAGTAGTCTTCATGAACGCACGAACAACATTATCCTTTTTAAATAGATGGAAAGGTAAAAAAAATTGTATCTTAATTTTCTAGAATGAAAAATATATCACGAGTTCTACACATTCTCACACACACAGAGAGACTAAGATAAATATATATATATATATATTCCATCATTATAAATTACTATGATAGATGGTGATGGAAAATTAATTACATCAGTTTGTAAGGTGGTAGTCCGTCATACACATGAATGGCGGGTCTATTTCCCATTTTGATAGAATAGGAATTGGGTATGGGTTATGACATTAAAAGAATAAAATATAAAAATGGGAGATAAGGATGTTATTATATAATCATAGTAGAATTATATTTTAAGGATATGGAGCAAGAAGTAAAATAAAAACACTTATTTAAGATCTATACATTTTTCAAAAACATCTTTAAGGTTTATATCAATAGCCTTTATAGATGGGTTTTTTGATTGGTGCATGGCCTATAGGATGTTTTTAGTGGTGTAAGAAATGTATTTGGGTATGTATATTCCTTACAGAAATGTTTTTTAAGGGTGTAGAAAAAAGTAGAGAAATTTCCCTATTATAAGGGAGGGGAGGGAGCACTTTTAGAATTTTTTATGGTATTACATTTATATAAATTAATTTTCATATTGAAATGGATCTAAAAATAATATAATTATAATTTTGGATGAAAATGGGTATAAATACTCTAATAAATTTTATTTACATGCTTATGAGACTTCTTAACCTAATATTTTGTTTTTAACCCCCCCCCCCCCATTAACCCATTTGGTGATTATTGTGATAACAATGGTTTTCACTCTATAGGAGTCAATATATTTTGTATAAAGAGACAAAAGGCCCATAAATTGAACATTTTTATGTTATAAATCATATATAATTAACTTGGATGAATAAAATATTTTTTAAAATTTTAAATAATTTAATAAAAAATTATTTATTATAAAATATCATTAATGTCAATTTTAGAACAATTCAATTAATTTTACATTCAAAACAACAAGATTGAGATTTAATTATAATGTAATCCTTTTACATGTTGATAAAATTTAATATTTATCTTGAAATAATAATTTAATTTAATTATTAATTCAAATTTTACTACCTTTAATATTTTTAGAATCATTTATTTTATCTTTCATTAATGGAAACAAATACCATATCTGTGTTGTATAATAATTTAAATTAAATATTTCACTAATAAAAAATTAAGATAAATTGATATGGAAAATAAAAATAATTTATATTTAATATTAATATTTATAATTCAAAATACCTTATCATTATCCCTATTTCAAGATTTCAAATATAATAAAACAAAGAGAATGACATATTTTAATTTTATTTATATAAAATATTATAATGTCTAACAACATTTCCAAATGACAAATAAATGTGACATTTTATAATTTATGATGATAATGGAAAAAATATAATCATAAAATAAAATTCATTCATGTGTTAGGGATAATTTTTAGTCTACATCACATTGTTTTACCCGAAATTAACACATTTTACCTTTACTGTGATTTTTCCCACTAGAATTTTAACCATGAGTGTCCACACTAGAATTTAAATTGTGATTTCCACCACTATACTATAATCAATGTTTTACCCAATAGAATTAAAACTATGAGATTCTCTAGTAGAAATTAAACTGTTACCACTCTTATATGATGGGAATTAGAGGACCTTCCTTATGGGATGACCATATGATTTTATATGTGATGGGAAAAGGATGAACCATTTAGATTACCCATTCTACCTCATGTGATTAACAAAATATTCCCACATGGACTGACATGGGGAAGATGTATATGATGAGAATTGGATACCCATACTTCATTATTTAACGAGTATAATATACCATATGTGATGAGCATATGTTTCTTTATGTGATGGGAAAAAGATTACCTCATGTTCCAACACAATAAAGATAAATAAAAATTCATACTCTGCTCTAAATTGTAAACTCATACTCCCCTTATGTAAATATAGTAATATAAACTTATTTCCTAACAGGAGGAATATTACACATTTCTTATTATACCAAAGACCCCACTATAGCAGGTAGGTGCTACATCCCAAAACTATTACACTATGAATTCTATAAGAAATTGTTATTCATGACATTATTTAAAAGTTAAATTTCAATTTCACTTTTAACAATTTACATTATTTTTTTTCGAATTCCAATATTATTATAGGATGAATTTTTGAGATATTTCTAAAATAATTGATTTTTAGGTGAATAATGAATAATATACTTTTTACAAAAACTATGACTTTTATGAATTTATATGAAATAAATATATGTTTATAAATGATTTTTATTAGTGAAATATTTCTCAATATGTAATAATAAAAATATTAAAAATACATTGTTTAATTTAAAAAACTTATGAATAATATTTTAAGGACATTAGTAATATTTTCAAATAAAATAATATTTGGTATTTTATTAATTAAGCATTATTTGGGTATATTTTGGTTTTTAAATTATTTTAAATAAAAATTATTATTATTTATTTTTAATAAAATAAATTATATCATTAAAATAAAATACATTTATACTTTTACCTTACACAAAAATTTTATGCTTAAAAAACATATTTTTCTAAAAATATGTTCGAATGCATTATATGTGTTAATATTATAATTGAGTTTTCATACACATAGAAATTTAATATAATAAAAAAATTCATATTTATAATCACTATTTATAAATGATTTAATAAGTTACATATTAGTTTTTTAACATAAAAATTGATTTACTTAGGTAAAATCTAGTTTCCGCGATAAAACCAAAAATGGTAAAATTATTTAATATAGGGTAAAAGTGCTTGAAATATGTTATAAAAGAGTTTATATTTGAGTTTTTGAGATATTATTGACCTTATATAATCAAACACTCCATTATTTTGTAATTTGGAGCCTTTATGACTTGTGAAACATGTGCACACTCTATATTAATTTGAAATATTTTAAAAAATGACATTTTTGCCACTTATAAAATTTGAAAGTCACTACCCATTTAATACAGTGGAAAAAATTGGTTTCCACTTTAAATTATAACCTAATTAATTCTTATATAATCAAATTTCACCATCTTAATCTTGTTTTCCCAATCGATTAGCCTAATCATTTCTTTTCTATAGACTCCTTTAAAGGAAACCCCAAGTACTCAACGTGGGTATTAATTTAAAATAATTTCCCTTATCTTCTATCTTAAATTAAAAAAATATTTTTCTAAGTACTATATAATTAAATAATTATTGTTTTTATAATGAATTTTTTAAATCTATGGTAATAAAAATTAACCACCATTCCCCTTTACCTTTTATGAAAACAAAGATGAAATTCATGTGTGTGTAGACTATCACATTCATGATTCATCTTGTCTCATTTTTATTAACCCACTTATGTAGATGGTAATTATTTAGAATTTAATAAATATGTATGATATTTATAAAATGTTTTATATTCTAAAATTGTAAAATAAATTATACATTTCTCTTATTATATGGAAAATGAAATCTCATCCTTGCGCACATGCAGATTACCACCTTCATGGAATGATTGATTTCAAATTTTTATTTTCCTCAAATACTTCCATGAATGGTCATGATAATAGTTTTAATAGATAATTATTGTGTTTATGAAATTTTTAATATTCGCTTCTGTCAAATTGGAGAAAATATTAACGATGTGATCAATAAACTACTATTTTAAATTCAACCATCAAAAATAATGTTCTTAGAGGAAAACTTATTTCTTCATACCATGTAATAAATTAATATAAGATATATTATTCATATAATTATACATAATTTATATATATGAATATAATAAAAACTAAATATGTTTATAATTCTACTACTATAATGTTTTTAAAACTATGACTTCATAATAATCATTTAATTTTTCTATGTTCTCATTTAGGTAGGTTTAACCACCTAAATAAACAATGATATAAATTTATATCAAGGATCACTATGGGAATTAATTTTATGGTAATATATTATATAAATATTTATATTTTTGTTTTATAATGGTAATTTAAAAATTTACCTCATTATTTAGGAAAACACATTCATTCAGTAGGAATCATCGAAACGTGATCATCACCAAATTCATCTCTAAGAATCATAACCAAAACTCTAATAAAATATAACAATAACATTATAAATATTTATAAATAAAAAATTACAATACCTTATATTATTTTTTAATGATTTACATTGGGTGAATAATGAATAATAAAACCGTTGTTACGAAACTAGATCAAAACGATCAAGATTACTCACACACCATTTCAAAAATTGAAATTAACTAATTAATTTACATATTGATAATAATTAAAAATTAATTTATATATGTCTATGGAAGTTATTTTTTTTATAAATTAAATTTATTCTATTTATTGTAAGTTGGGAAGTAAGGAAAGGGACCATTTTTCTCTAAATTCATTTCTCGTGACATGAGTTTTATTGTGCACCGAATGTCATTTTTATGGTGTATATAATGACTAATTGATTTGTTATATCATGAATAATATTTTATTCATGGTATTTAATGTTTATACTTCAATGAGGTTTTGATTGGAATGTTACCTAATATGAAAATTCACAAAAATCTTAAATTTTATAAAGTAAAGTGTGTCTGGTTTTATTCAAAATTATATCCTTGTATGGATATTTGAATGAGGATAAGACTGTGGAAAAAATTAACAAAGTGTTAATTAACTTAAAATTATGGTTTATTATCAATTCAATCCACACTTTATTGATGATTAGTGGTCCTCATAATACACACCTATATAACACTTTTGGGGGATATTATTTGGATAATTCACATGATCTTTGCAAAATATAATGAATCATTTTCATACCATTGTTTTGGCCTCTTACTATTGAAAATACTGAACACAATTATGATATTATATTTATACCTTAGTTCTTTTAATGATCCCTCTACACCACCTTATTTTTATTTCATTGAAAATGGAACTTCCAATTACGTTGTTAATACCCCATAGTTTCTATGTTTTTTTGGGAAATTTTCCTAGATAGCCACATTATTCCGTAGAATGGGGAAATATTTATTTTTAATATTTCAATCATATGGATAACTGTTTTCATATTTATCCATGCCTATTTAATAGGTTCTATGGGTCCAAAAGTAAATTTCCCCTTGATTCATATATAGGTCTCGTGAGACAAACTAGCTATTATATTTGAATATGCCTAACAATTTATGTAATAATGTCTTGGAATGAGTCATTAACTGTATATCTATAATATCTAACATTATACATTCCATGAGTATAAAATTAGGAATTATTTCAATTTTTTTACTTTCATTGATATAGTATTCCCTCAATTTCACTTGATTATGGATTTATTTTTCCCTTTTATTTTTTCATATTATTTATTCCCTTATTATGTAATGTTAAATTTCATTGTACACAACTCTATAATGATAATTTGAGTTCATCAATATTTTTTCCATTCATTATGAAACCTAGAAAAGAACTAGTCATTATTTTCAAGGATAATCTAGAAGGGATAATAATATACTTGAGGATTTTTTATGTTGTATTTTATAGTTTCTTGTGTAATATGAAAAAATATAGTTGTATTATGTCTTACAAGACTACTATGTTTTTGGATCCTATGGAAACTATAGTAACTTAAATAAATAATGTAATAATATTTTTGGATAATGGTTTTAGAGTTTGGGTTATTAATGTTTATATTAGAGCATGTTAATTAGAAATATTTCTAACTAGATTTAGAGGAACCGTGTTATATATAAAAAATATTAAGATTTTTAGTAATTTTTCCCTGCAAAAAAATAGGAATTATATATTACAATTAAATATCATTCACTAATTACATTTATTCCATTATTAAATTTGGGTATTAATAGAAATAATTAAATCCTTATTAACACCATTAGTAAATGAAGGGATGTTTGTCTGGATATTTTTAATGAAGATGGACTTGGATATAATTAGATCAAACCAATCTTTAGGAAGTTGACCTAGGATATGAAAAATAACCTCACCCAAAAATATAAAACTATGTATCCATAATATGGATCTACTCTACTTTACCACTTCATGTGATAGACACATCAACCATTTAACTAAAATACTCACCCATTGGAAGCTGAGAAATAGATCAAGTCCCTAGAAAAGACATTTCCTATATTGGGATGTAGTGAATGGTAAACACTAGATCATCTAAATGAAGATACATATTAATGGTGGTCACTAATTAAAAACACTAAAGATGATGTAGATATCGATTTTATGGAATGGGGAGCTATTATAGATATATTCTGTGAAAAATATTTTTTTCATGTGAAAATGGTTGAAATAGATTAGAAAATCCTCAATATCATATATATGATGGATTAAATTTTTTTTTGAGTTTTTTTATAACTTTACATTGTAGCATATACATGTTTTAGACTATATATGTAGACAAAAAATCAATATTGTCTATTTATTTAATATGATAAAGTTTTTCCTTTGAAGTGAGTTTATATCATTGTTATTATAATCATATGAGCACATAATCTCCAATGCTATTAATTAAGAAAAAGTGTTCTCTAATACTTATGAAATAAATAGAAATATTGAGAATAATAAGTATACTAAGCACTAAGGATTGAAATGTAAGTCACAGGGGAAGAAAAAAAGAGTGAAATTTCCCACATGTAATAACTATTTAAAAAACACTTAGAGACTTTATTGAAGGGAATGAGAGTTTTTATGTTTAGAGAAATAGTCCACGAATACCATGAATATAAATACAATGAAGATTTTACAGATGATCAATGATTTAATTTTATGGAGATTGGTCATTATGTGAACAATTTCCCCAAATGTTGTGTGAGTTTACCTGAAAATAAAGGGAGAAAGGTTCAGCTTATTCAATCACAACAACTGATGTTAATATCCCAAATGATGTGATGATAGTAACATTAACCCTAAACATAAAGTTAGTAATTAATTTATATGATTATATATTTTTTTACTACTTTATATCATGCATCTTTTCAAAGAACATTAAATCATCCCCTATTACTATGAGAAATGATTTATCAATTGAGACACCTAATGGGATTTTTATTTTAATGAATATTTAATCATCATTATATATTAATTTACATAGATATTCCCTTATGAAAAATGTTATTTTTATACCAATGGTAGATTTTGAATTAATATTGGTTATGGATTATGTCATAATGTATAATTCAATAATTTATTTTAGAGGAAAAAATGTAAATATTTTTAAAGGGGTTATAGAGTCCCTTGTTATCAAAATAGTGGATTAACCTCCTATGTGTTTTCTAGACTCACATCCATTATCTCACCTTAATTAAATTATTATAAAATGGGAACCGAAAGAATTATTTATGGATTGGAAGAAAATATCAATTATAGAGGATGTAATAATTGTAAAAAAAATGCATTGATATATTTCAATAGGAATTACCCAGTCATCGTCCAAAGTGTGAAGTTTAGTTTTCTATTGAAATAATTCTTGATCCAATACCCGTATCTAAATCTCTCTATAGAATGTAACTTGTGGAGTTTATAGATTTTTTGAAAAAACTAAAATATTTCTGTGATAAGGGATTCGTAATCCCTATTGTTTCATCATGTGGAGACCAAATTTTACATTTGAAAAATTAGTACTTGTTTATGAGATTTTGTATTGATTATAGGGATATAAATTCCATTACAATAAATAATAAATATCTTTAACAATGACTTGATGATTTTTTATCAACACCAATGATCTCAATATGTTACAATGAAAAATATTCACTCTATTTTTCATTATTTAAGTGTGATGGAGAAGGATATACCAAAGATGAAATTTTGTGTGATATATATACCTAATGAGTTTATAGTAATTCTCATAGGATTAAATAACACACCTTATGTGGTTAGGGATTATATTATTAGAGTATAAAACCTTTATCCTGATAACTTCATGGTATTTTTCATAGAAGATATCTAGATAAAATCCAAAAATTATTAAGAACATGATAATTATATATGAATAATTATTGAGACCCTAAAAGGAAGGGAATTAATTGGGAAATTATGTAAGTGATAATTTTGGCTCTATGATGTTTGTTTTCATAGAAATTTTGTATCTATAGAAGGAATATTTGTTGATACATCAAATAAAAATGTAGTCAAAGAATTTCATACACTAATGAATAAAACATAGATACATAGTTTCCAAGGTTCAATAGTTAAAAATTGTAGTTTTGTTAAAACAATTCCCAATTTGTGAACCTATTGACCAAGTTGAAATGTAACTAGTTCAAATTAACTTGGTCCTAGGAATGAGAAAAAAAATCAAGAGATAAATTAGATATTGATTAATTCCCCAATATTTTCATTATTATTTAGAAGTGAATATTTTTTAGTATATATTGATGCATCAAAGAAAGGAATTTGTTATATCCTATGAATCATAATAATGTTGTTTATTATGAATTTTCGAAATTGAAGGTTCATGAACATAATTATCGAACTCATGAACTAAATTTGGTTGCTATAATATTTTCCTTAATGATGTAGATTCACTATCTCTATGGATAAATATGTTCCATATATATGGATAAAAAATTATGAAGTATATTTTCTCTTAGAAAGAGATGAAAACGAGGAAAAGAAGTTGGTTGGAACTACTCAAGGACTATGATTTATCAATACACTACTTGCCTTGGAAGGTAAAAAATGTGGATGACGCATTTTGTAGTAGGGACCATGGAGTTCTAACAATGATGGATAGATTAATAAGGATCATATATTCTGTGATCTAGTAAAGATGAATGTGGTAATTTTTAGGCAAGGGTTCATTTCCAAACCATTCCGTAAACATCATCATTAGAAAAGATAACAAAGTCCTTGTATGATGAAAAGTCTTTAGAAAGGATGATTAACGTAGTGAATAATGGGAAATTGATAGACAGTATCTATTAATATGGGGTGTTTATGTTTGTAAAGAGGATATCAATTTAATCCATACATAAACTGAAGAGGGAGATACTAGATGAAGCATATACCTAAAATTTCTTTACACACCCTAGTAATATAAATATTTATAGGGATTTAAGAGAACATTTCTTGTGGGATGGTATAAATTTAGAAATTTTGGACTATGGGTCCATATATATAGTGTTCTAGAAAGTAATGACTAAAATAAAATATCCTATGAGAGTAATTTAAATTATTCTAATAATTATATGAATGTAGAATAATATTATAATATACATTGTCACTAGACGTCAAAATAATTCAAGGAACAATTATTCTATATGGTTTATCATTGATCACCTTACCAAGTCCACAAATTTCATAGTTCTAAGGGGATACCTCACACTTGAGTGATTTTCTTGGCACTATATCAAAGAAATTGTGAGAATTTATAAGGAACATCTTTCAATTTTATTGGATAATGACCCATTTTTCATATATAAATTATGCTAGTATCTTCAAAATTATCTAAACACCTAGGTAAATATAATCACTACATATCATACCCCAACTGATTGGAAGTTTAAATGGACTTTTCAAACACTATAAGATATACTGAGATCATGTTCACTTGAATTCTAAAAAGCTTAAGATCGGTATCTACCTCTAGGGGAATTGTCATACAATAATAATTTATATCAGTGTATCCAAATGGCACTATATGAGTAATTTTATGGGAAGTGATTTCATATATTACTTTGTTGGAAATACTTTTGTGATAGAATTTTAGTATGACCAGATCATTTGGAAGAGACAATTGAGAAAGTATAGAATATTTATAATTATATGAAAGAATATCAAGGAATAAAAAAGAATAATCCCGATAATAAATGGAAAGAAATGAAATTTTTATCATAAGGATTTGTATTCTAAACCTATGATTATCATTTTATGAACATCTGTAATATTTTCCAATAAAAATTATTTTTGGTCGACTATTTTAATTCTATATTTTTTTGTAATTATTTTTACTTTATTTAAAAGAAACAAAAAAAATTAATTTTCTTTTAATAAATCAGTTCATAAAATATAAGTCACATACCTTGATAATTTTACCATTCACATTAATTTTAATATTAAAAATTAACTTTTTTTAAATGGGATTCTATGTGTTACATGATTCAATATTAAGATTGATTATTATTATGTATATAAATTTTATCTAATAAAATATATTTTATATTTTTAATCAATATTTGAAATTACAGAAGAGGTTCCACTTTATTTTTATATATAAAAAATGACATTCTTAGGTAAAAACTAGTTACCATAGTAAAATTTAAAATAGTAAAAGTGTTAAATCTAGGTGTAAAGAGATTGAAAAAAGTTAAAAAAATTTATAATTGAGTGGTTGAGATATTAATGTTCTTATATAACCCCCCACCCCTATCATTGAAAATTTTTTATTCTTCTCGACATGTGAACCATGTTATTTATTTATATAAAGTTGAAATATTTAAATAAATGCTATTCTCATCGCTTATAAAAGGGGCCTCTCACCACACATTAAATACAACATAAAAAATAATGTTTAATATTCAAAATATATCTGAATTAATTATACTTGAATCCAATTTCAACCAATTAATAATCTAGTCAAAATAGATTATCTTAATTCCTCCCTTTTAGGGAGTCCTGCAATGGAAAGGCGAAGTCCTTAACGTGAGTACTACTTTTGCTAAAACATTATTTTCAATATTAATATTATAAATTAAATTTCATAATTAATATATAATTTTATTATTATTGATTACAGTTAATTTTATTATACTATGGTAATAACTATCAAGCACATTTCCCCTTTTCCTTAAGTAAAACACAAACTACATTTCTGTGTGTGTGTAGACTACAGTTTCCATGAAGCATCACATATTGTTTTCCTTAACCAAATTACATGGATTATCCTAATTTTTAATTTATTAAATAAGTATGATTTTTGAAATAAATTTTTTTAATCATAAATAATAAAACATATTTGAAATTTTTATCGTTCTGTATATAATGAAACAATCAACCATGCATTCTTACAGGATGCCACCTCCATGGAATCATTTATTTGATATTTTTTTCAGAACTTACTATCATGGATGGCCATTATAATGGGTTTAAAGGGAAAATATTATATCTATGTAGTTATTAATTTTCTTTTAAGTGAAAACTAAAAACCTGCTAACTATATGATCATTAAATAACCATTGTAAATTCAGGAGACCAAAAGATCATTATACAACTAAAAATGATTTATTTTTACTATGTAATAACTATTTATTGGTTATATTATTCATATAATTAATTAAAATTACTATATATTACACTAATAAGCACTAAATAAGTTCATTATTCTTATCTTATAATAATATTACCAATAAATCAATTCAAAATCATCTATTGATTATGGTATGTTATTATTTGAGATGGTTTAACCACCTACATAAACAGTGATCTAAATATATATAAAGGATGAATATGAAAATTTAGTCAATATTAATATATAATATAAATAAGAATATTATTATTATTATTATTAATGATAATATAAAAATTATACTCATTATTTAAGAAAACAATCTTCATTCACTAAGAATCACTGAAATATGCTAATTGTCAAATTCATCTTTAAGGATCATAACCCAAAATTACATAAAATGAAATTACAAAGTTATATATATTTATAAATAATAAATTACAATACTAATAATGATTAGGATATGATGAAATTTTTTAGATGAATGAATAAAAACACAAAAATAATGAAACTTGTTCAAAATGATCAATATTACCCACACATAATATCGAAAATAGATACAACTAAATAATATACTAGGAGAAAATAATTATAGAAAAATTTTATAAATTTTTATAATAATGAATAAGTTCTTGAAATATGTAATAATTATAGTTACCTTTTTATATATGATATTTCTATCACTTTAGTTTAAGTTAAGAATTAAGGTAAGGGACTTTGGCTCTCAATTTCCTTTGTCAGAGACATGTATTGCATTTTCAACATAATTTCAATTGTATGGTGTATATAATGACTTTTTTATACTTTATATCATGAATAATATTTTATTCATTTTATTTATAGTTCAATTACAATAACTTTGTTTCAAATAGGTTTTTATTGAAATATTACCTGATCTGAAATAATTATAAAAAATAAAAAAAAATATTAAGAAAAGTGTCTGTGGTTTTCATAAAAATAACATCCCTCTCTTGATATTGGAAAGTGGATACGCTTTAAGAATATATACACCAAGGGTAAGTTACCACCAAAATGGATGGTTGATTATTAAATTAATATTCACTCTTATCATAATAAGTTGTATTATGGTTATGCACCTTGAAAGACACTCTTGTGGGATATGTTTTGGGTAATTCACATGGTATTTATGAACTACAATGAAATATTTTCCTCCCACTTTTTTGGTCTCCTACAATTGGAAACTATGAAACTCAATTAATATATTTTATTTAAAGCTCAAATCATTGAATAACCCCTATCCATTATTGGATTGAATTATCTCTTATAGATTAATTTATTTCAAGAGGGTTTGTATCATAGATTAAAAAATATTTCTTTTAATAATAAAGAAGTAAGCTTAAACGAATTAATTTAAAAAATAATAATAAATCATCTTATGTAATTAATCAGACAATGTAACGCCCCGACCCCAGCTACCCAGAGTCGGTGCATTACTTCGTAACATTGGCATGATCACAAAGGATCAAGTCTCGAAAGACCGATTAGTTTAGTAGCCTTGGAAACACTAGATACATTCATAAGTCTTTCATTACATCAAAAAGTGAAAAACTACAATAACAAAGTCTCCATAGTCCACACTCATATCCTCTTCCGACTATCCCTGCAGGTCATTCATAAAATACTTCTTCACATCCTGGAAAATATTAAAACATTGAAAGGGGTGAGCTCAGATGCTCAGTAAGGATAACAATAATGCGGAAGCTTTCATAAATAAACATTAACATTTAAGGCAATGTATAACTAAAACAAAAGCCTTTTAAACATGAACTTCAACATAATATGGCAAAAGTAAAATGAGATAATGCCATTTACTTCTTCACATGGATATTCTACTGGTCGAATAATCACATGCAATATCAATAACCACTTTCATAATGATGGAATGTATAATGCCGGACATTCTGAAACATTTTGTCAAGGCCTCGGCCAAGACATCTAAAATGATTAAGGCCTCGGCCAAAACCATAAATCAAATTGGGAAAGGGCCTCGGCCAATTCCACGTCTAGTTGTCTCATGAGACCTGCCGATGCATCGAGGAGCTATAGCGGGCTCCACCCGTCACTTATTAAGTCCAATACATTCCTCATATGAATAGGTTTAAACATATCATAAACCATAACATAATTGTATCACATAAAACATGCATAATGTAAACATAACATTTCCACATTTCAATCACAAGATATCAATACAACACATTGATATAATAAAAACACTTTCAAAACCATTTTCAATACCAAAATAAAAGAAAGTTAAAACTTTGTATTTATTTTTCGTTAAAAAAATGATGGCTTGTAGAGGAAGCCGAAACTCAAATAATGGTCACGGCGGCGGAGAAGTCGTTGTCGCCGCATAAGTACGGAAAGAAAAACATTCCCTTTTGTCGTTTAGCAAAACGCTTCGTATAAAAAGATTCCTTTTGTACAAACGTAAAAGTCAAAGGGGTTTATACACCGTATAAATGAAAATTGTGTATAAAACCAAATATGCCTCAATGAAAGGAGATTGAGACGAAGTACTTTAAAAGATAATTTTTAAATAAAATATATATATTATGTGTATTCACTATAGGTACACATAAAGAATGTAAAAATACAAGATAGGACATAATAATATCATGACATAATTTGAAAGTAGGAGATTAACCCAAAGAATGGAAGTTGGGTTAAGAAGTTCCCTTACAAATATCATTTAAATAAAATATATCTATTATGTGTATTCACTATAATTACACATAAAGAAAGTACAAATACAAGATATGACATAACAAAATCATGACATAATTTGAAAGTAGGAGATTAACCCAAAGAATAGAAATTGGGTTAAGAAGTTCCCTTACCTTGTGTCCGACTTGACTCAACCGTTCTTTAACCTCCTGAATAATAAACTAGAGTTAATATCTACCTTATTAAGAACCATTTTCAATTTCATTATCCTTTTTATATCACTTATTACAATGTTATGAACATTATGTAATTATTTAAGTTAATAACGGTCGTTTTGTCGATCTTTGGTACATGAGTCAACAATAAACTTCTTATAATTATAAGTTGTTCATGTGGTGAAATATCCATTATATCCAGAATTATATTAATGATGTAGATATCATATATATCATATATATACAGTATATACATTCATTTATAATATTACGTAACATTTAGAGGTAAGAAATGAAATGCACCGTTCATGGAGACGGTAAGCCGTACGTACGCATGAACGCTACTTTCATTTCAATTTCATATTTAATGGAATGAAATCATAATGATATAAATGTATAATATAATTCCAGTATAATATAGTGTATAATACCATTTACTCCATCCTTTATACATCCCACACATGGCATTAACGATTCAAATCACTTTGAGGGGGCGGTAGTCCGCACTTCCTAAAATGAAATTATCGCGTTTTACCCATAATGGAAATCATAAAGTATGCCATAAATGAGAAATACAGAAGCATAAGTAAAACAAAAACATATTATATATCATATATAAAAATAGTGACATCTTAATGGCCACCTTTGGAGGTGTTATATGAGTGTTGAACAATCATCGTTTCGTGAGGCAGAAATTCGCCATCCACAGAAACCATATGTTCTTTAACCATTAGATGTAGGTGTGTGTAAGTGTAGCTCGAATCCTTCTTATAACAACATCCTAGTATATTTAGGATACTGGTGTTGTTACAAAAGAAATGAATAAAAAGAGTTTAGGGGGTTGGAGAAGAAAAATAAAACAAAACAACATTAGAAAAGACATTACCTCAAAATCGGGTAACTCTTTTTGATTTGAGCTAAAGGCTTCCTTGGGAAGAGTTCTGCCCAAAGTGAGGTTTCTAGGAGTAAGGAAGGAATGTTGGGAGAGTATTTGGGCAGAGGTTGGCCGAGCCAAATGGCTTGATGGTGTGAATAAGGTGGGAGAGGTGGGGGCCTTTTATAAGTGGAGAGGAGGGGCACTTTTGGAAAGTAATGAAATGTTACATTATTTCAAAATGCTTTTCGGATTCTAAAGGTCCCACATCTATATAATTCGAGGCTAAGGTGATAAGGTTTCGAAATATCTTCATCCAATAGGCTTTGGACAAGTTTAAGCCTCGGATTTTGCATTATCTTCTCATTTTATTTAAATCGTCAAATAATGATGTCATCGCTGCATCATTATTATGTCATAAATACTTTAATTTATTTAATGTCTAAAAATTATAAAACAAATACTATGATGTAGGAAATCTTTTTAGCTTTCCAATGACTATTTATAATCAAAATTTGGACTTTTATAACCCCAATTAAAAATTGTTTTAGTAGAACAATTTATGTTAGTGTCATTTTCACTTTAACATTAAATAAAAAGTAATTTATGTTATTTCCCAACAAAAGTGGATCCATGGGGTCCCCAAGTTAGGCCATGGCTTGTCTTGGTCGGCCATGACTCAACCAATGAGGTTGGGACATGTGTCTAGGTCATTTCATATTATTAATGTATTATTTATACCTTAAACTACACTAATTACCACTAATCGCGATTAAGAACTTAAAAGTTACTATTCACCAAAAAATTATTTTGATCTCATTGAACCACATTTTACTTCTTAATGACAACCATGTATGTCGGATTTTTGAAAATCAAATCACAGAAGTTGTAATATTTCATTTAAACGAAAAATCAGTTATTTAACTACCACTTAGTGGTTTCACTATTCATCAAAAATTGAAGTTTTTCAGAATAAGGCCAAAATTTCACCCTAAGCTATAATTGATATTCCGAATTCAAAAATGATGTCTATTTTAAAAAATTCCAAACATATAAGTTGTATTAATTAATTTCATAATTAATTCCCGCTGTTACAACAAATAGCGTGTTTTTAAGAAACAATTTATATCAAAAGTTTGGCAATTGTTTATGTCCAATTTCAATGTTAAATTAATTCTAATGACCACCATTGGATAAAATGGTAAAAATATTTTCTAATTATACCTTAAAACCACTAAATAGTATAATTTATCTGTATAAATTATTTTGATTAAAAAAGTTGTTTTTATGTATTTTTCACTATTCATAAAAAATTAGAAGTTCTCAGAAAAATACCAAAAATTCAACATAGGCTAATTTCGATATTACGAATACAAAAATGAAGTCCATTTTGAAATATAAAATTTCTATAATTTTAAAAAGTGGTTATTACTATTCATAACGGCTATTTTGATTAGTTGCGGTGTGTTAGAACTCGAACTTGCGTACAATGCAAGCTATTGCATTATTGAATGAGAAGCGTATCGTGGAAGCTCGGGGTGTTACATTCTCCCCTCCTTCAATAAATTGCGTCCTCGCAATTTGAAATTTTTCTTTGATAATAAAAGGCTGAAAATAGAAAATACCTTTGTGGAAAACCCACATCGGAAATAAGGTTAATAAATATATAACATTAAAAGAAAGCAGGATAAGTACAAAGGTCACCCGATATAGCCCATTCTAGGATTCTATGAAAATATGGATATGGAGGAGAAACAAACCATCAAGGTCTGATGGAGAGTTATAGAAAACAGGATTAGGAGAAAGTTTAACCATAAGAAAATCACAAACTTGTGATTGGTTAAACGGTCATTGAATCCCCAGTTGGAAAAGTTAACCGACAACATTTTTGTTTTAAGTTACCTTTTATTATGTTGAGGAATTTATTTATGAGATTTACTAAGAACGTAGGGGAATATACATACTTGTTATGTATACTTTCATTCGTTAATAAATTTTTACCACAAACCCAACTTTTACTCCAAATGGTAACGGAACTCAAAAATATTCTATTTATCCTAATTGTATAAGGTTCCAAATGTTAACACATACCATTTAGATTAGTAAAACGATTTTGTAATAACCAGGGACTTCCTGTAGGCTAGTGGTAGGAAATAAAGGCTTGTCGCACTATGGTTGTGGGTTCGATTCCTGCAGCTGTGTCCGACGCGACGGGTTATTCCCCACCCTGCAGGTTGTCCTTTTTCTAAAAATATAGTATTATAGTATTCCAGAAATAATCTTCAGAAAAGTTTTAACCTTAAACAATACTATTCAAAGTTCAACTTAATCCATCCCAACATTTATAGTTATCCAAAATACCTCTGTCCAAACTTTCTCTAAAAGGTCTCTTAATTCCAAAATCAATTGTAACATCAGATTCCCCAAACAAAGAAAAGTTTCTCTTATTGTCACATACTAAAAATATGATTACCTTAATCATATTAAAACCTTACTGAAACCAACAAGTACTGCAGTACAATCCTTATATAGATCACATTATTCTAATAACCAGAATATAATCCATGAGTCCGAAAGCATCAATACATTAGTTATTCTGCTTCAACTGTAGTAATAGCATAAGATTGTCCTTGATCCCTTGGCCTTTTCTGAGGTAAGATTCCTTGACGCTTAGGACATTCATTTGCGTAATGACCCATTTCTCTACAATTGTAGCATTCAACTTTGACAGCATCTTTCTTTCCCTTGCAATCACGTGCCTGGTGACCTTTTTCTCCACATTTATAACAGACTCCCATTCCTTTTAGGCAAGTACCAGGGTGATTCTTCCCACAATTATCACATAATAGAAAATCCTTCTTTCCCTTTTTCCCTTTATCTATCTCTTGTTCCACCGTTCTCTTCTTCTCTTGCTTTACTTTGTTGTCATAAGACTTAGAGAATTCCTTTTCTGTCTTGATAGCACATGAGACTATATCTTCGTATGATGAGAAGGATTGTGATACTAAAGCTCGTCGGAGAAATGGTTTTAACCCATCAAAGAAACGATCAATCTTACTCCTTGGGTTACGTATATAATCGGCAGCATGCCTCGCTAACCATGTAAAGTTAGCCTCATACTTTGCGACATTCTCATCCTCCTTCTGCCTCAGACTCAGAAATTGCCTTTCCATATCTGCTCGATGGTCACGAGGAAAGTATTTTTCTAAGAAAAGCTCTTTGAACTCCCTCCATTCCATATTCGATACGGCATCATCTTCCTTTGTGTTTTGAATCAGTGACCACCACTGATCGGCATCTCCAGTGAGGCGGTAAACTGCCATGACAACCTTCTCCCTTTCACTACTCCCCAAGGCATGGAATATTTTCTCTAGGGAATTTATCCATTGCTCAGCTACTGTAGGATTTGTACTCCCATTGAAGGTTGGCGGTTGTTGCCTCATGAAACGGTCTAGCATTGATCCTCCACGTTGCGAATCAGGGTGCTCCATACGAGTAAGGTTGTTATTCATAACCTGCGTGAGTTGTCCCAGTATGGTAATAAGTTGATCAGCACCAGTTGTATCTCCAGGTCCACAATAATTATCTTGAGCAGGAGGGCAATCCCTACACGGAGTTCGTGCATTGATACAGTTTCCATTCCTTCTACTAGGCGCCATTTCTAAACAATGGCATAAACCAGATTAGTTTATGAATCAAAATACATAATTCCATACTTGTATAATACTTAACATAAATTGAACTATTTATGGATATAATCCATAATCATAAAAAGGTTTTATTTGAGTAAGTATATACTCATAACCGTTCATAGTGGTTTGTAAAGAAAATGAGAATTATCCTAAGCATATCCCCCGGGAGTGTCGTAACCAAGAGTGCAGCAAGGCCCGTTGTCGTGCACCAGTTCCCGTTCGAGTCTAGCTCAAAGCGGTGTTTTCGGGTTTTACCCCTAGGTACATCTGTGCCAGAGCCGCCTCTACCTGCTCGTATCCAGACAGGGATGTATTGCTCGGAAAACTCATAACATCTCTATAATACCAAAATTCTAGGAAGTTCTTCTATACTAATCCTCAAAGTCTATCTTTGGGCTATGTGCTCTAATCAGAGTTTATCTAAATCTAGCTTCCAAGGTTAGTACTAAACTGCCTCTGATACCAACTGTAACGCCCCGACCCCAGCTACCCAGAGTCGGTGCATTACTTCGTAACATTGGCATGATCACAAAGGATCAAGTCTCGAAAGACCGATTAGTTTAGTAGCCTTGGAAACACTAGATACATTCATAAGTCTTTCATTACATCAAAAAGTGAAAAACTACAATAACAAAGTCTCCATAGTCCACACTCATATCCTCTTCCGACTATCCCTGCAGGTCATTCATAAAATACTTCTTCACATCCTGGAAAATATTAAAACATTGAAAGGGGTGAGCTCAGATGCTCAGTAAGGATAACAATAATGCGGAAGCTTTCATAAATAAACATTAACATTTAAGGCAATGTATAACTAAAACAAAAGCCTTTTAAACATGAACTTCAACATAATATGGAAAAAGTAAAATGAGATAATGCCATTTACTTCTTCACATGGATATTCTACTGGTCGAATAATCACATGCAATATCAATAACCACTTTCATAATGATGGAATGTATAATGCCGGACATTCTGAAACATTTTGTCAAGGCCTCGGCCAAGACATCTAAAATGATTAAGGCCTCGGCCAAAACCATAAATCAAATTGGGAAAGGGCCTCGGCCAATTCCACGTCTAGTTGTCTCATGAGACCTGCCGATGCATCGAGGAGCTATAGCGGGCTCCACCCGTCACTTATTAAGTCCAATACATTCCTCATATGAATAGGTTTAAACATATCATAAACCATAACATAATTGTATCACATAAAACATGCATAATGTAAACATAACATTTCCACATTTCAATCACAAGACATCAATACAACACATTGATATAATAAAAACACTTTCAAAACCATTTTCAATACCAAAATAAAAGAAAGTTAAAACTTTGTATTTATTTTTCGTTAAAAAAATGATGGCTTGTAGAGGAAGCCGAAACTCAAATAATGGTCACGGCGGCGGAGAAGTCGTTGTCGCCGCATAAGTACGGAAAGAAAAACATTCCCTTTTGTCGTTTAGCAAAACGCTTCGTATAAAAAGATTCCTTTTGTACAAACGTAAAAGTCAAAGGGGTTTATACACCGTATAAATGAAAATTGTGTATAAAACCAAATATGCCTCAATGAAAGGAGATTGAGACGAAGTACTTTAAAAGATAATTTTTAAATAAAATATATATATTATGTGTATTCACTATAGGTACACATAAAGAATGTAAAAATACAAGATAGGACATAATAATATCATGACATAATTTGAAAGTAGGAGATTAACCCAAAGAATGGAAGTTGGGTTAAGAAGTTCCCTTACAAATATCATTTAAATAAAATATATCTATTATGTGTATTCACTATAATTACACATAAAGAAAGTACAAATACAAGATATGACATAACAATATCATGACATAATTTGAAAGTAGGAGATTAACCCAAAGAATAGAAATTGGGTTAAGAAGTTCCCTTACCTTGTGTCCGACTTGACTCAACCGTTCTTTAACCTCCTGAATAATAAACTAGAGTTAATATCTACCTTATTAAGAACCATTTTCAATTTCATTATCCTTTTTATATCACTTATTACAATGTTATGAACATTATGTAATTATTTAAGTTAATAACGGTCGTTTTGTCGATCTTTGGTACATGAGTCAACAATAAACTTCTTATAATTATAAGTTGTTCATGTGGTGAAATATCCATTATATCCAGAATTATATTAATGATGTAGATATCATATATATCATATATATACAGTATATACATTCATTTATAATATTACGTAACATTTAGAGGTAAGAAATGAAATGCACCGTTCATGGAGACGGTAAGCCGTACGTACGCATGAACGCTACTTTCATTTCAATTTCATATTTAATGGAATGAAATCATAATGATATAAATGTATAATATAATTCCAGTATAATATAGTGTATAATACCATTTACTCCATCCTTTATACATCCCACACATGGCATTAACGATTCAAATCACTTTGAGGGGGCGGTAGTCCGCACTTCCTAAAATGAAATTATCGCGTTTTACCCATAATGGAAATCATAAAGTATGCCATAAATGAGAAATACAGAAGCATAAGTAAAACAAAAACATATTATATATCATATATAAAAATAGTGACATCTTAATGGCCACCTTTGGAGGTGTTATATGAGTGTTGAACAATCATCGTTTCGTGAGGCAGAAATTCGCCATCCACAGAAACCATATGTTCTTTAACCATTAGATGTAGGTGTGTGTAAGTGTAGCTCGAATCCTTCTTATAACAACATCCTAGTATATTGAGGATACTGGTGTTGTTACAAAAGAAATGAATAAAAAGAGTTTAGGGGGTTGGAGAAGAAAAATAAAACAAAACAACATTAGAAAAGACATTACCTCAAAATCGGGTAACTCTTTTTGATTTGAGCTAAAGGCTTCCTTGGGAAGAGTTCTGCCCAAAGTGAGGTTTCTAGGAGTAAGGAAGGAATGTTGGGAGAGTATTTGGGCAGAGGTTGGCCGAGCCAAATGGCTTGATGGTGTGAATAAGGTGGGAGAGGTGGGGGCCTTTTATAAGTGGAGAGGAGGGGCACTTTTGGAAAGTAATGAAATGTTACATTATTTCAAAATGCTTTTCGGATTCTAAAGGTCCCACATCTATATAATTCGAGGCTAAGGTGATAAGGTTTCGAAATATCTTCATCCAATAGGCTTTGGACAAGTTTAAGCCTCGGATTTTGCATTATCTTCTCATTTTATTTAAATCGTCAAATAATGATGTCATCGCTGCATCATTATTATGTCATAAATACTTTAATTTATTTAATGTCTAAAAATTATAAAACAAATACTATGATGTAGGAAATCTTTTTAGCTTTCCAATGACTATTTATAATCAAAATTTGGACTTGTATAACCCCAATTAAAAATTGTTTTAGTAGAACAATTTATGTTAGTGTCATTTTCACTTTAACATTAAATAAAAAGTAATTTATGTTATTTCCCAACAAAAGTGGATCCATGGGGTCCCCAAGTTAGGCCATGGCTTGTCTTGGTCGGCCATGACTCAACCAATGAGGTTGGGACGTGTGTCTAGGTCATTTCATATTATTAATGTATTATTTATACCTTAAACTACACTAATTACCACTAATCGCGATTAAGAACTTAAAAGTTACTATTCACCAAAAAATTATTTTGATCTCATTGAACCACATTTTACTTCTTAATGACAACCATGTATGTCGGATTTTTGAAAATCAAATCACAGAAGTTGTAATATTTCATTTAAACGAAAAATCAGTTATTTAACTACCACTTAGTGGTTTCACTATTCATCAAAAATTGAAGTTTTTCAGAATAAGGCCAAAATTTCACCCTAAGCTATAATTGATATTCCGAATTCAAAAATGATGTCTATTTTACAAAATTCCAAACATATAAGTTGTATTAATTAATTTCATAATTAATTCCCGCTGTTACAACAAATAGCGTGTTTTTAAGAAACAATTTATATCAAAAGTTTGGCAATTGTTTATGTCCAATTTCAATGTTAAATTAATTCTAATGACCACCATTGGATAAAATGGTAAAAATATTTTCTAATTATACCTTAAAACCACTAAATAGTCTAATTTATCTGTACAAATTATTTTGATTAAAAAAGTTGTTTTTATGTATTTTTCACTATTCATAAAAAATTAGAAGTTCTCAGAAAAATACCAAAAATTCAACATAGGCTAATTTCGATATTACGAATACAAAAATGAAGTCCATTTTGAAATATAAAATTTCTATAATTTTAAAAAGTGGTTATTACTATTCATAACGGCTATTTTGATTAGTTGCGGTGTGTTAGAACTCGAACTTGCGTACAATGCAAGCTATTGCATTATTGAATGAGAAGCGTATCGTGGAAGCTCGGGGTGTTACAGACAAGGCCCTAGTTCTTAATATCAGATTATAAAAATCGGGTTTATTATGACATTATCAAGGTTTAATAATTAATTCTAATCTGATACAATTCTATTGGACAATATATAATCATAATCATAGATTTCAAAATCACAACATATCGTGTAAAAACAAAATATTTAAATTTGATGAACTATGATTAAACAGAGTATATAATTTGAAATACAATATATTAAATTAGATTAATATTTTTATCATATTCAATGAAAGTTAAAATAATTAAAAATATCGAAAAGATAAATTATAACCTAAAAGATACAGGTGAATCAATTTGAATAGGTCCCATTTATACCAAATATATGGGTATCCTATAACCTTGAATAAAGGTCCCCTTTTAGGCTTAAAATAATGTCGGAATATCCCTTACCAGCTAATGCGCTCGATATAATGATTAGTCTATATCATTATCCCCATGATCCCTCCATATGATGATCAGCCTATCTCATTATCCTCATGATCATTTTATATGATGACTGTTATATCCCGATATCCCCACAATCCCTCGATACACTGATTGATCTCTCTATTTTCATATCCTAAGAATACCTCAATTATATATACTCAATCGGATAAAATGATTGAAATACAAAATATTATAAAATATTACAACAACTAAGAACATGATGCTCACACTCAAATATTCAGATCTCTCACAAAATAGAAATTTTCAAATGAAATTGATCAGCCACAAACTCATTGAATGACAGGGTATTTATGGAAAAATCCTCAATGGTCATATTTCCTTCGCAACCATCATATTTATCCATGTTTTGCACAATGACTTAGACACTTAGAAAATGTCAATATCTTATAACAAAATTTTTGACATCATAATGATATACATTATTTGCAGTGTAAAATATATTCCATATGTTAGAAAATAGTTTTTAGTATTCAGATCATAAAAAAATAAGAGTACGATGGACCTCTTTAAAATGTAAATATGATTGTCATAATTAGGGTCAGTATGATTTATTTAGTATCATTGATAGTATAATTATGAAATCATTGTTAATTAAAAATAAAAAATAAAGTCATTCATTTATACTAAAAAAGGTGAGTCAAAATATATCGGATTCATTCCCATTATGATTAACATTTTTAGGAAACATGAGTTTATAAATCTTAATAATATATAACTTATTCTATGTATGGTATAATATTTGTTTTCTAAGAAACATTTAAAACACATTGGAAAAAGAAATTTAAAATGTAAATATAAAGAATGTGTTTGTGATTTCCAAAACAAAAAATAAATATAAAACATCTAACTCAACAATATCCACCTTTTTTGGAAAGCAGAACCCTAAAATCATAATTTAAATAAAAACATTTAAAATCATATTGTCCTTGACTTTATTAAACATTGTATTTAGAAATAAAACCTGATTTTTACCTCCCCTAAGTTTATCAGTATTCTAGATACAATTAATAAATCAAGGAATATAATAAAATATTTTTAAAGTGAAATTTCTCCTTAAGAAAAAAATTACATTCCTTTTTAGAATAACCCCTATTACTATAGGAAGTCTCCCATTATAAGAATATCTCCCAAATTATGATTTTAAAAAATATTTGGTGATTTTTTTCAATTTCCAAATATTTTAGATAATAGAAAAGGAATGGAACGAAACAATATAATACAACAAATTAACTCATCATCCATAATAAATGTTTAAGAACATTTAACTAAATGTATTGGATGAAAGAATAATTAATTCATGAATATGGATTTCAAAAGTTAATTTAATTATGTAATACAAAAATATTTCAAGGAAAAAATCGATTTTTCTTAATGAGATATTTTAAAATTTACTTTAACTTCTTGAATTCCCGATGATATTTCTTCAACTTATTCATCTAATCTTTTAGGTACATGTTCCTTGATTTTAGAATCATTACTTCTTTAACAAGATACTTATTTTTATTTTTGAGTATAACAACATCATATTCACATAATCATACTCTCACCATTTCATTCTTCAAGTCTTTAAATTTTATTTTAAGAGCATCCCCTTCTTCAATACAGTAATCGGTCTGATCCTTGGAATCATCAAAAAATTTCACCCTTTCAACCCTATATTTTTCTAATTCACGAAATGATCTATCTTATTTAATCATCAAATTATTTTTCATTGTAATTTGATCATTCTGAGAATGATCATTAGAATAATCATGAGACAACTCCACTATTGAATTAGAAGATGTTTTATATGTAGTGTAACTTTATTATAAAGTTATAAAATCATCCTCAATATGGATAACTGATTCTATAAGAATTTTTATAGAGTCTGTTTTTTGTGAAAAACTCTCCTAAAAATAATTTCCTATTACTTACCCTCATAGAAAATAGGGTATGATTCCCTAAAAACTTTTCAATGAGTGAACGATAAAATCAAAACCCCTTAGAGAAATAATTCCAAAACAATATGATAATTGGAGATCGGGTTGAGGAAGATTTGTTCGGATTGTAACAACGACATAAACATTCCTTTTCTCTTATCGACCTTGGAAAGTTGATTATTATATTTTAGAACCTTTATAGTAGCAATTTTGTCAACAGAAATTTCTATAATATCTACATCATTAGAATAAGTATTTTTAGAAGGTTTTTTCTATGAAACCTGATCGTCCTCATTATTTTTTGATGAAGGAACTCCTTCACCTGATTTGGATTATTCTTCTTATCTTTCTAATTCTTAATCATCTAACTTTGAGAATGATGCTAATGATGATGAAACCAATTATTTTTCAGAATGAGTTTATTTCTCATCAATACATTTTTCTTTTTGATTATCACTATTTTTATTAACCTTTTCAGTCGGTTAATATTTTTCTTCTTCATCAATATTATCACCCTCTTTTTCTCTTTGTAATTATTTACCTTATTTATCATCTATCTGAGAAATATCTTATTCTTTCAACTAATTATAATCATTTCTTTTTTAGACATCTTTTTGGTGGCCTTTTACCAGATCCATAACATATTTATTGAGTTCTTCCTCATGTTCTTGAGATACTTTTACAATTTGTTCCCTTGGGAAATTGGTGCCAATTATTTCTCTTGATATGGTGATACCGATACATTTTCTGAAGGACCTAGTGACGAGTTTTTTCAACTGTTGTTACTGGAACTAATTCTTGATCAAATATGTTATCTTTTAATTTTTCCCTATTATATAGAGGAATAACATGTATACCTGATGTTTTGTTAACTGTTAACTCTATATACATGATTCGTTTTTTAGAATGTAAAACTATCTTTCCGGGTGTTTTTTTAATATTCTTTGGGAAAAAAATTCACACATAAGAGCTTCTTGGAGTATATTTATTTGTTTCTTATTCTTTTATTCTTTCTTAAGTTCCATAGCACTATGAATTCTTGAGGCCTTAGCCTCAGTAGAATCTAATACAGTTTTATTAAGACTGGGATTCTTATATACTCTAAGTCTCATCCACTTCCAAAACACATCATTATGTACCTTATTTTTCTTCTTTTCTTTCCTCTATTATTTAGAAGTTGAGGATTCATATTTTCTTTTCATTTCCACCTCCTTTTATGTCTTTTTATATTGTTCTTTATATGTTGTGATGGTTCTTGATTTTTGAAAAAAATTATGTTATCTATCAAAGATCATCTTAGTTATTTTTACCATATCTTTAATTATAAAATAAACTTTCTTTTTCATGTAATGAAGCATGTTTTTAACATTGATGAGCTTAAAACATTCCAAAATAATCATTCTCAATAATAATGGGAACATAATAATTTAAGATTTTATGGAATTTCTCTATACATTTTGAATAGTTAAGGGAATGAATTTTGCAAGATCAATATTCCTTAGGTAGACCAAATAATATAATAAAAAAATATATATGACTTTCAAAGCATATCGATATCCTTTATTAGGAATTAATAATCATTGCATCCAGAAAGTTATAATAATATTATTTTTAGTGAGATAAGAAAATTTTATATTATCTTCATTATGAGAAAATAAGGATTCATAGGACTTAATTCTATCAAAATATATATGGGAATCGTGAAGTTTATGAAATGGGTAATGAGAATCTCCTCTATATAGTACTCTAGATAGTTCTAATAAAATGTAATTTTTTATATACATCTTCAAGTAATACTTATCTTCTTGTTTTACAAATTCAAAAAAATCAAAAAAAAATCATGCTTATTTTTTGTATACTAAATAATAATCTAAACATCTTATTTTTCAACAAAAACTGATTCCCAGCCTTGAATCATAATAGCATATTTTAAATAAGAATCATATGTATCAATAAAGTACCTTTGGACTAACCATTCTCTAAGATAATCCGTTAATTGAAATCATGTTTCATGTCCATTAGATCAGCACTAAATATGTTCTATCGGTTGAAAAAAACATTTTTGGACTAGTTGATTAGTAGGAAACTACAGATCGGTGCAAAATATCTAAAAACAATAATGTGGGATTGGGGGTCCATCCATTACATATGTGATCTAGGTGATGGTTGGACTTTCGAAAATAATCCAATAGTTGATATAATTGGTCCTTTTATATGATATTTGAAAATATTTCAAAGAAAGATTAAAATTATTTGTTCCCTTCATGTTTTAATGAAATTTTTTCATATTGGTGATGAACATGATTTTTTTTTATAAAAACTATCAAAAAATATATATAAAAAATTATATTTAACTGTAATGGAAAATTGAAAGAAAAATTAAATGATAAGAAAAATAACATTCAGAGTAGAAATGTTTTGGTATGAATAATTTGTTCTTCTTGAGAGTTTTAAAATTAATTATAATATAATAGTTTTGAACACATTGAATATGATATTTTTAATAAAAAAACTAAATAATGGAGTTTTAAAATAAAAAATGTACTAGTAGTAATACTATATAATCTTATCATAAAAACCTTCAAAATCTGAAAAACTTTTAGAAAACATGGATCCAGAAATGTTTTGAAGTTTTTTGAGTATGATTTTCATTTTAGGAAAGAAAATATTATTTTTTTTAAAAAAATTATGCATCCAAAATACACATTATGATAATGTTTTTAGGAAAAATAAAATTTAATTTTTCTTGAAATAATAACAAGCATATTTACTCCCACTATGAGAAGAAGTAACTTAATGTAAAGAGATGGGTAAAAAAAATTATATTTCAATGATTAGTTGACATTAATCATTCCTAGAATCTTCTTTATATAACCACATCTATCAGAATGTAATGATTTTTTAAAAATATCATCAAGATTTTCTTGCATTCTGATGAATTTTAAAACGATATCTTCATTAAGTGTGTGATCTATAAGAAAGTGATTCCTAATATCTATGTGTTTAGCACATGAGTGATGTGTAAGGTTCTTAATTAGAGTAATGAAACAAGTGTTGTCACATAGTATTTGAGATTTTTTACAAATCAAGCATTATATGTGATTATATGTTTCATCCACAACATATGATCACAACAACTTATAGCTTCCACCTATTTGGCTTCAGTAGTGGAAAGTACTATCGAGTTTTGTTTCTTACAAGACCAAAAAACTAATGAGCCTCTTATTAAATAAAAATTTCTTGAAGTACTTTTTTAATCCATTCTAGAACAACCAAATTCAGTATCTGAAACAGAAATAGTTCAAAACATTACGTTAAAAATAGAAAATCCTTAAATCCATAGTTCCCTTAAGATAATGTAAATTTTTTTATAACTTTAAGGTGGGATTCATTTGGATTTTCTTGATATCTTGTACATTAGAATATAAAAAAAATTTGATTGACTTTATTTTATGTATAGGAAAATTTATATCATACCTCTAAAAAAATTTGATCAACTATTTTTACATCCTAATCAAGATCAAATAAATTTGTTGTACTAATAGGAGTAATAATAATTTTAGTGTTATCATATCAAAACTTTTTAAGATGATATTTTATATATTTATGTTGATATATAAAAGTTACTTATGGTTTTAGAGAAATTTGAAAAACTAAAAAATATATTAACTCACCCATCATGCTTATCTCAAACTCAGATTTCGAAAGATCTGTAAAGGGTTATATTAATGATTGTTGAGTTGATCTGAATATAAAACCATCAAACTATAATTTTACAATTATAATTTTTTAGCTTTATGTATAAAAATAGTTGGATCAGCAGTTCCCTTAACATAATGTTTTTGTAAAAAGTGCTATAAATATATCATACTAGGATTTAAGGGCATGTTTAAGTCTATATAAAGCATTTGTATGTTTAAAAACACAATCAGGATGTTTTGTATCTTCAAAATCTGGTGTTTGTTCAATGAAAAATTCATCTTGTACATAACCATTAATGAAATTAACACTTCACATCCATATGAAAAAGTTTGAAGTAGAATAATTTTACAAAGGCTAGTATAATACAAATATATTCAATACTAGATGTGAGATCATTGGTTTCTTCATAATCTATTCCCAATTATTGTTTATAACCTTTATCAACGAGTCTTTCTTTATTGATAATAATTTTTTCATTCTCAACAAACTTATTCTGAATCTCCCATTTTAATGTAATTATTAAGGATTCATTATGTTGTTCAACCGGGGTCCAGACTAAAGTTATTTATAATTTATTTAGTTCATATTTCATGGAATTTATCTAATCCTCATCACGTATAGCCTCATCATGATTTTTAGGTTTAAATTAGGGAAGAAATTAAATGTGTTATACATAATTTCTTATGGAACATCTAGTACTAACAGGTTGATAAACATATATAATGATATTATCACTAGAATGATTCCCAAGAAAGAAATTATATCATGGGTTTTGTAAAATCTGTTCATCCAAATTAGGTAGAAAGTCTTTTTGGGTAAATACATCAAAACCAATTTCTCTAGTATTTACCTTAAGAGGAGTATTTTCTAACAAAGGATGATAATAAGTTTTTAAAATAAAATCTGAGGATGTTTAGTGGGATTTTTTTAATACAAATGTATAGGTTCCATCAAATTTATCATGTTTTGTTTCCTCAATAGTACATGAATAGTTATTAAAAACTCTATATTCCTTTGAAGTAGTGGAATTGCCTAAAAATATTCCTTCATCAGATTTATGTGAAAAATTGTGTAAAGTTTATTTCATCTTAATACTAAATAATTTGTATCTCAATACTCTGAAATAAAATAATTTTGGTTTTCAATTAGTCCCCAATTCATAAAAAGTTTTATTAAGAAAATGTCTTATTAATACTCGATTTATATTATAATAATAATTACTAAGAACATTACAGAAAAATATTTAAAAATTGAGTATTCAATCAACATGGTACTTGATATTTCTTAAAGAATATGATTTCTTATTTCAAAATAACCATTTTATTGAGGATTACTAAGGGATGATAAGTTATATGTAATTATTTGTTTAATTTCAAATTTCAAAAAATGAAAATTTAAAAATTCTCCACAATGATCACATTAAATATTTATAAAGGGATGTTTTTTATCATTTTTAACTTTGTTTACAAAATATATAAAAAACATTATTTTTTTTTCAGAAAATAGACCCATGTATATCTAGTGTAATCATTAACTATAAAAAAACATAATACCTTCCACCAATTATTCTATTTTATGTAGGACCAAAAAAATACATGTGCACTAACTGTAAATCATCAAAAGATGAGACTTCACTAATAGATATAAATTTAGACTTATGTTGCTTACCCTATTGACAAGGGTCACAATATTTTAAAGAATCAATCTTAAGATATGTTAGATCCTTAAAAAGTCTTTTCTTAGTTAACATAAATAATTTTCTACAGTTACAGTGTTCTAGCCTTATATTCCATAACCAATATTGAATTTCCATTTTTCTAGGGAAAGGTAAGTATTGGATCCTAAGGATATTTATGTTAAGGGTAAAAACATTCTCATGACTATTTGTGGAAAGAATGTACTCATCCTTGGAATTGTGTAATACTCATTTATCATTTCTAGAATTCAGAATGTAACCTTCATCACATAATTAAATTATTATTATAAAGTTGTTTTTATAGACTTTAACATACAAAAAAATTAAAATTAAAGCCTTACCAAGAAGAAAAATATTACTTATATAGCTAATATCTCCTTCAGCATAATCTATAAAAGTAACCTTTATACATGTCATCTAGATAATATTTTCAAATAAATCTTTGTTACTAGTCATATTTTGGGAGAAAACATTATGCATGTACTAGGTATTCTTATTATTGGTAATTAATTTGTTTTCTTGAAAAAAACAATTAGACTTTCAGAACAAAAAAATTATTTGGTTCATAAATGTTTGAAAACAAAATTTGAGGAATACATAATTATTTTTCAAAATCTGATTTGTGAAATCCAAAGGATTGAATTTTCTATGAGAACAATATTTATTCTAGTGACCACCTTTTTAACTTTTTGTGAAAAAAGTGTCACTTTTTAGAAGAAAATAATTGTTACTAAAAAATGGTGTTTAATTGGAATAACCACATTTAGAACTAGTAAAATGAGGAAGAACGTGTAGGTACATATTACCAAAAAAAATTCCAATAGAAAAATTTTACAAAAGATTATTGAAATAAAATAATTTATTTTTTAGTTTAATAGATAAATTATTTTTATCAAAAGATTTAATTTTAGAATAAGGGTTATTTTCTAAAATATTTTCATCAGAAATATAATTTTCCTAGTCTTTAGAACTCATAATTTTTTGAGAAATATATTTTTCAAGGTTTCTTAATACAGTTTCAATTTGAAGAGATTTCTTCTGAATATTTTTTGAAATATCTAATTCTAGTTTTGTTATAATACTTATCCGAGAATTTTTTTTATTTTTTTTCCTACAATTTCAATTTTCCTTTTCAAGGAGATTGAAAAATCTAGACACTTCATCATATGAGGGTAAATAATTATCTTTTTCTAAGGATGATTCTTTATCTAATGATATATAATATTTCTCATTAGTATGATTGTAATTTAAATACATATTATTTAGGGAATCAGTTGTGTTAACTTTTTCAACAAAAATATTGATTTTCAATAGGTACTCTAGAATGAATACCAACATTCTACTCATATGGACTTTTATTATCTGAGGAAGTGTCTGAAGAATCACTTCTACTGGAACACCATGTATCAGCATCTTTAATAGTATAATTTATTTTTAACTTATAAAACTTTTTCTAATTATTATATAAATTTATATCCATACTATCTTTTCGTTTCAACTTAGGACAGTGAGGCAAAATATTTCCAGCTCTTTTTCAATCATAAGAGATAATATAAGAATATTTCTTTTTATTCTTATCCTTATTACTTTTCTTAAAATAGTATTGAAAATCATTTTTACCCACATTTAGTTTATTCTGTTAGAAAAAATTTCATGTTTCAATTCATAATGTTTAGAATTTCTGGAATCAGATTTAATAATAACATTCCTTTTGTTTTTCCACTTAACAAATTTGTAGGAATCTAATATTTTATCAGATTTGAATTAGTAGTAAAAGAAACTCAAAGACTTTTATTTTTTTTCTTAGTGTCTTCTTTCAGTCTATTATAATATTGAAAAAGGTTCTAAATAAATCATCAAGAGAGACATTTTTTCTCTTCCTTGATACATCAACTTCTATTCTCTTAGATGCCCATTAATTGTTCATGACATCGATTATCTTTTCAACAAGGATTTTATCTTATAAACCTTTCTCTCCCATGGATTGTAGACTATTGAAAATTGTTATAAATATTTTTTATCTTTGAAAATGGTTCACCAAATCATAATTCAAATGATTGATAGTTAACTCTAAGAATTTTTCTTCTAGTTTCAATATCAATTTAAGTTAAAAAATTGTAATCTCTAAATTTTTACAGATATTATTAGTGGCTTCACAAGAAGAAATCTGATAGTGAATTATTCTTATCATGGAACATAATAAGTTTTTTATAACACTGTAGATTAGTTGATACTCTTGACATTATGGATTTTAAATTTTGTAACCTCCTTGTCAAGAATTTTATATTCTCCAATTAATAAGAAAAAAATTTCAACTCCAATATTTATAATGAATTTCATCATTCTATCTCTCCATTACTCGTAATCAGCTCCATAAAAAATAGGAGGTCTGTTAGGAAAAACGTTATCTGTTGAGCACACATTAAATCCCACCATCTTTAAAAAAATATTTTCCATAGAAACAAGTGAGTAATATATAAATTTATAAACTAATATTTTATGGATAAATTTGAATAATCTTTTAATAGTAAAGAAAAATAAAATACAAAGAATTTAATGAAATCATGGATTATTACTACTCGTTATAATACTTCCTCCTCTAATCCCACTTATAGAATCAAATTATCTCTTATAGAAGTATTTATTACAACAGTGGTGGTGAATTTTAGATTTAAAAATATTCTCTTTAATAAGAAATAATTAAGCTTAAAATAATTAAGCTAAACAAAATTAAAGAATCCAATTAATTAATTAATCGGACTTAGACCTAGGTCTGGATATCATATTATCATTGTTAGCTTCATTATGATAATATTAAACTATATAAAGTAACTTTTAATGTATTTGGGGTTTTTCTTAGTGGTAATCACCCCATAATCCTACTTAAAAATGGGGGTTCAAAACCCATTGGGAATAGGTATTGTAGCAGTACTGTATCGGTACTATAGTAGCAGCAGTGTTGTAGATCGATGGGTACTATAGCGGTGGTAGGGTACTATAGCGGCAGCGGGACTATATGGTACTATAGAAGGTGGGTTACTATTCACAGAATGGTCATTAGGCAAAAAAAATTGGTTTATGGGCTATTTAATGAGCTACAAGACCACTAGGCCTTTGGGATACGTAATAGGTCTCCCTCTACCTAGTTAAAGAGGTATTTGATTTGCATTAATAATAAAATGATGCTTCGACCCCAACCTTTTAAAAAAACGGAAATTTTAATTGCATACAATTCTATTGAACTATGTATAATTATAATCACATATTTTTTAATAACAACATATCATGTAAAAAAATATAATATCGTAATTAGAGAAAAAATTATTAAACTGAGTCTTTAATTTAAAATAAAATAGATCAAATTACACTAATATGTTTGTAATATTCAAATAACGTTATGATAAAACAATTACTAAATGCATAGTATAAATCACATCTTATAGGATAGATGTGATATAATTTGAATAGGGTTCTTTTATTCAAAAGATTAGGATTTTCAATAACATTGAATAAAGGTCCCTTATTTTATACTTATATGAAAGTATATATTTACCTTACTAGGGAAGGCCCTCGATATGATGATCAGTCTATATCACTATCCCCACAATACCTTAACTTGTTGATCGATCTTTCTCATTGTCCCCACAAGTCCTTGATATGATGGAGAGTATCTTTTTCTCCCGCACCATGAAATCCCTCGATCAAATTCAAATGATCTTATACAATGATTAAAAACAAAATATTGTAAATGATTACAAATTCTATGAACAAAATTCTCACACAATAAATCCCCACAGTGCTCAAAAATAGAAATTTTAAAATGATATCAATAAACTATAAACTCATAGAATGATCGTGTATTTATATAAAAATCTGTAGTGGTCAAATTTTCCTCTCAAATATCAAATTTCTTCGAGTTTTCGACACTGGATTGGACACCTAGAAAATGTAAATATGGTATAATAGGATGTCCCACATCAAATTAATATACATAATTTAATGTTAAAAATGTATTCCTTACATTAAAATACTACTTTCCATATTTAGATTATAAAAAATGTGATTCTGATGGACCACCTAAAAATTGTCAATATGATTATCATAATTAGGTTCAGTATGATTTATTAGGTATCAATGTTAGTCTGATGATGAATAAATTGGTAGTTCAAAAGATAGAACAATGTATTTAATTTATACAAAAAAAGTGAGTCTGAATATATCAGATTCATTTCCATTATGATTACCGTATATAAGAAACATGATTTTATAAATCCTAATACTTTAGAATATATTCAAAGTATGGTAAAATATTATTTTCTACAAAAACAAGTAAAAAATTTCGATATAGAATTTTAATAAAGTAAATATAAATAATGTGGTTTTGTTTTCCAAAAAAAATGAATAGAAAATGTAGGATTAATATTCATGACTCAACATATATCACCTTATCCAAAATTATTTTAAATTGTACGTCCTATTGCATTGATAATAACTTATAGTTTCTATATTTATTGTCTAGATATTCTCATAGATAGACACATTATTCCATTCAATGTGGAAATATATTTTTTTGTATTTTCATCATACGAATATTCAATGTTCTATTTTTTCTATCATTATGTAATGAATTCCCGATATAATTTTATGAAATATCTTATTAAAACATATGATTAATGTATTGAACATAATTAGAGGTGGGTGGGGCCAGTATAGATATCCCTTTGATGTGTTGGTGGGTATCATGAGACAAAACATCTAGGGGTTATCATATTCCTTACCCATTTATATAAGTCATATTCGCAGAAGGTCTTGACGATATGTTTATAATTTCAAATATTATACATTCCTTAATTATAATGTAAATAATTATTATCCATGTTTTTTAAATTTTTGTGGATAAATTATGCCCTTGGTTTTATTTGATTATGGAATTATTGTGGTCTTTTATTTTTTTTCATACTATTTATGCCATGATTATGTTATGATAGATTCCTTTGTACTCTACCCATTAGAAAATGATCTCACACTTATTTTCTTTTACTTTACATGGAAAACCTAGAAGATGAATAAATTTCATTTTCAAAGTTATAATAGATGGGATAAAAATTATTTCATTATGTTTTTTCTATATTTTATGTTTTAAAGTGTAATGTAAAACATATGTATGTATCAAGTCTTCCAAAACTACGAAGTTGTGGGATTCTATGGGAACTATTGTATTCTGTACTAATAATTTAATAATACTATCATATCCAAGTTTCTAGAGTCTGGTTTATTATAGTGTTCATACTTGTAATATATTTCCCCTCACCCATTTATATGGTAAGATGCAGTCGTGTTACTAGCCTTAGGTGACATCCCCAAGAAAATAAAGCCTATAAATAAATTCAAAGGAAATAAAGAATATTTAGGGGTGATTGTACCTTTAAAGATAATAAAATCAAACCATGATAACCATAAATGACAAAACCTATATATGATTCAGGAGCATAAAATATTTCTCAAAATAACAAAATAATAAACATATTATAATAAAAGTTGAAACCAAAATACATGCTCAAAGGAAATAAAAATACCACAAAAAAGAAAAGATGTCAAATCGATATCAACCTATAAAATCTGAAACCTATCCAAGCTCTAACTCCACAAATAATTCTCAGGGTATCAAGAGGAATAAATAAAGATCTAAGAGAACATTCCTTTTTCTATGTGTCGATAGATAACATCTATAAACAAAAAATAGTTTCCAAGTACTGGGTGACCCTAAGCTTTGTTGTATTTCCCTAATTAATTCCCAACTGAGGATACTAGAACAATAACCGGTTATAAAATAATATAGAGATAAAAATTAAACAGCGAAAATATTTTATATCAAATCCAATATAGATTTCTATGGAAATCAATAAAAAAAGCCTTTAAAATATTTCTCATTTCATTTGTAATATCTATTCCATGATTCCACACAACAACACATCCAAACATGGATGCATAGGTGATTGTTTTATAGTCTTGAATGATCTCTCATCGATCTAGAAAGTTTCCTCAAGGTAATCAATACTAGGTTCCCAATAGCTCAATCCCCTTCCATAAGGTCATGTATAATGAAAATGAAACCACACCAATCATGTATTCCAAAATACATGTCAATCCATTTCAGATAAATCCTTTATTTCACTAAAACATTTCAACCATTATTTTCCATGTATCAAATAAAAACCATAATTTTGAAATTTTCATTTTAAAATTATCAACAAATAGGATTTTTCCTAAAACCATCCACTTTATAAAATCTATCAATACCATTACTAAATAAGTTTATAATAATAAAAATAATTTTTTCACAATAATATCATCCTAAAATTTATATTAACCAAATAATTTATGTTTTGATCAACTAAAGTCGAGGGAGAATCCACCTAACTCAAAACAATTGGAAAAAATATTGAAAGGAACAATGATCCTCTAGATATATGTTTAGATCTCTTTTACATCAATATATATAACCATAAAACATCACTATACCCATCAAGGAACAAGGTAATATCCATCGTGGTTTAGAACTGAGGTTTTGGGAAAGATTGGGAGAATATATCTAAGAAGAACAGCCAAAAACATCGACTTAATAGAGAATCTGAATCACCAACGAGATTTAAATTTTCTAAAACATTATCTCAGATCAGTGTGGATCAACTCTCAAGCTATAATAGGAAAGTAAATTCACTATTTAGGAATATATGTCAATTAAAATGGGTTCTAAAACATAATTGAAATTAGATCCAAGACTTTGGGTTCTGAAACAAAATAGTGCATGGTTAAGGTGCATAGTTCATCAAACCGTGTACTAACCATGAATGAGATACTATTTCTATTAAATTATACTTGCATGGTTTATCCTGAGAACCAACATGGTTTGAAAAAACCAGGAAACAATCGATTGGTGATAATTTCTCTCCTCCCAAAGGTTTCATTATGATCTAGAAGTGTTTAAAGATACTAGTTTTCCCTGATTCTAGAGTAGTTTCCGAGAATATAGTGGCTTTTAAAGCATCCAATTAATCTATTTAGAAACTAAATAGTTTCCATGAGGTTTATTTGGTTACTAGTACTAAATACCCTCTCATAATATATTGTGAAAATATTGCAGTAGTGTCTCTTCCAAAGAAACCAAAGTCACAGCAACAGACAAAGAACATATATAGATGTATCACCTCATCATTGATTTTTCTCAGAGGGATAAAGCATTAGTTAGTAGATATTTTTTAACATCCCAGGTAAATAAAGAATTAAACATTCTCATATTTATTAATATTTATGAATTAAATATTAATTTTACTTTAAAGAGGTTTCTATGTTCGATAGCGTACCTGATACGCAACAAAGAGTTTCTTTGGAATCTTACGTTGCACACTAGTAATAAAATAATATTATTTTAAATGGTAGTTAACACATAGCCATTGTATTGGCGGGAATGAATAGAAATAACTAAAATATGACTATATATGTTTTTTTAAATGTTTCTACATTTATCCAATAAAAGATAAAGGCTTAAAATATGAAACGAATTCAATTTTAGGCATAAATACTCTAATATTCACAAAAGGTCGACTTATCACCTTTTGATGGCGAACCTTCTATAAATATAGTTTTAGTCACTATTATACATTTTATTGGACCAAATAAAATTCTTCTTTATAATCGGGGCATCAAAATTTACTTTGTGTAATTTTTTGGTATTTTTCCGATAAAGATCATTTTTAATGAATAGTGAAAATGTTTTATTTTAATTCAAAACCTATTTTTAATATAATTTATTTATATGATTAGATTATATTTGAAATTGGTTTTAAATTGAAATTAGAATATATTTTTACCATTTAATCCAATAGTGGTCGTTGGAATTAATTTCACTTTGAAATTGGACTTAAACTAGGGTCAATCATTTGAACTTATTGTTTCATAAAAACACGCTATTGCTCTGATAACGGGAATTAATTATTAAATTAATTAATGTAACTTATATGTTTTCAATTTTTTAAAATAGACATCATTTTTGAATTTGGTATATCAAGTATATCTTAGGGTGAATTTTTGGTATTTTTCTGAAAAACATCAATTTTTGATTAATAGTGAAACCACTAAGTGGTACTTAAAAAAATGATTCTTCATTTAAATGAAATTTTACCTCCATTGTGTTTTGAATTTAAAAAATCCGACATACATGGTTTTCATTAAGAAGTAAAATTTGGTTCAATGAGATTAAAATAATATTTTGGTGAATAGTAACTTTTATGTTTTTAATCGCGATTAGAGGTAATTAGTGTAGTTTAAGGTAAAAATAATGTCTTAATAATATTAAATGACCTAGACACATGTCTTACCTTTATTGGATGTGTCATGGCCGACCAATACAATCCATGGGTCAACTTGGGGACCCCATGGATCCACTTTGGAAGGAAAATGACATTAAAAACTTTTTATTTAATTTTAAAATAAAAATGCCACAAACATGTGTTTCTTTACAAAAACAATTTTTAAATGGGGTTATACAAGTCATATTTTTTACTATAAATATTCCTTAGAAAGATAAAAATATTTCCTACATCATAATAGTTTTTTAATAATTTTTAGACATTAAATAAATTAAATTATTTATGACACCATGATGATGCAGCGATTACCTCATTATTTAACAATTTAAATAATATGAAATGATAATGTAAAATATAAGACCTAAACATGTCAAAAACCTATTTTATGGGTGGATTTAGAACTCTTATCACCTTATCATAGAAATATATAATTTTGGGACCTTTTGAATCAGAAAATCATTTTATAATAATGTAACCTTTTATAACTTTCCAAGAGTGCGCCTCCTCTCCTCTTATAAAAGACCCCCACCTCTACCACCTTACCCACACCACTCAAGACTTTTTATTGGCCAAAACCTGCCCATTTTGTCTCTCCACATCCCTATCTTACTCATAGAATCCTCACTTTGGGTATAAGTCTTTCCAAGGAAGCCTTTGAACTCAAATAAAAAAGAGTTACCCGTTTTAAAGGTAGTGTTTTCTCTTGTGTTCTTATGTTTTATTTTGCTTCTCCAACCCCCTAAACTCTTTTTTTCATTTATTTTGTAACAAATACAGTATCTCAAATATACTATGATGTTTTTATAAGATGTATTCTAGCTACACTTACACACACCTACATCTAATGATTAAAGAACATATTGTTTCTGTGGATGGCGAATTTCTGCCTCACGAAACGATGATTGTTCAACGCTCATATAACACCTTCAAAGGTGGCCATTAAGATGTCACTATGTTTATATATGATATATAATATTTTTATGTTTTTATTAAGCTTCTATATTTTTTCATTTATGGCATACCTTTATGGTTTCCATTATGCGTAAACGCGATATCTTCATTTTAGGAAGTGCGGACTACCGCCCCCTCAAAGTGATTTGATTCGTTAATACCATATGTGGTACTTAAAAAGGATAGATTTAATGATATTATATATGATATTAAACTTCAATTATAATATACCTTTATATAATTATTATTTCTTTCCATTAAAGTATGTGATAGAAATGAATGTAGTGTTCATGCGTACGTACGGCTTACCGTCTCCATGAACGGTGCATTTCATTTCTTATCCTCAAATGTAATGTACTATTATAATTACATATATATAACGGATATTTATGATTTATGTTATATCTAAATGATTAATATAATTCTTGAATTAAAATATACATATCTCTCATTTAGTTTTAATTCCATTAATATGACATAGAAATGAAAGTAGCATTCATGCGTACGTACGGCTTACCGTCTCCATGAACGGTGCATTTCATTTCTTACATCTAAATGATTATGTAATATTATAAATACCTGTATATTCTGGATATATATGAGATATATGATATCCAAATCATGAATATCATTCTGGATATAATGAACCTTTGACCACACGAACAACATGTAATTGTAAGAAGTCCACTTTCGACTTAAGAACCAAATATCCACAAAACAAACATTATTAAAATAAATGATTACATAATGTTTATAACATGGTAATTAGTGATATAAAAGGAATAATGAACTTAAAAAAAGGTTCTTAAGCAAGTATAAAATAACCCAATTTTATTTTTCCGGACGTTAAAGAACGATCGAGTCAAGTCGGACCTGAGGTAAGGGACTTCATCTCAATCTCCTTTCATTGACGCATATTTTGTTTTATACACAACATTCTTTTATATGGTGTATAAACCACTTTGAATTTTACTTTTATACAAAAGGAATCTTTTTCTACGAAGTGTTTTACAAAATGACAAAAAGGAATGTTTCTTTTAATGTACACGGTGATAACGACCTTTTCCGCCGCCGCGAGTATTATTTGGTCTTTGGCTTCCTCAACAAGCCGTAATGTTTTTTTTAAATGAAATAAATACCATATACTGTTTTATGTATTTTGGTATTGAAAAGGGTTTTTTATAATGGATTTGTTATGTCAATATATTTAAGTGATATATTGTGATGAAAGTGTAGAAATGTTTTCTTTCCATTATATTTGTTTTATGTCTTATGATTTTATAATGGTACTTGTACATTTGAAGGGTGGTTACGTGATAAACCATATGAAGGGTGGTTCCTTGAATACCAGGATGGGTGGTTACGTTATAACCTTCAATGCATTGGTTAATGAATTCGGCCGTATGTTTATTCCATTAAGTGATATTTGTGGAAGTCGACCGGATGGTTATTCCACTTAAGTATGTTTATGTCCCAAGTTACCTTTATATATTATGTGTTCTTTATATGGGTTTTATGGTAATATTTTGGTTAAAAAAGGGTATGTAATGATCATTTATTAAGTGAAGAGTTTTTACTACTTCATAAAGGTGAGAAGTATTACTTTGATAAGGTATACATGGTTTACTTGTTGTTTTGAAAAACTAACAGTTTTCATTCTTGGTGTTTCCCTTATTGAGCTTTTTATGCTCACCCTAAGTTTTTTTGAAATTTTTTTCAAAGGACTTAATGTGGAATAGGGTCAAGGATGGGATCAAGGAATAGTCATGCTATCTAAAACATAGAACTAGACATGTTTCTTTTTAATAGTTTTTATTTTATGGAAACATAGTAGAAGTGTCTACTTTGTAATCTTTTGAGATGAAATAGTTAAGTCCTAATTCTCTTAAACTCTAAACCTAAAAAGATACTCAATGTGAATTATTCCTTTAATTCAATATTAAGTAAGGTTTAAGGTTGGGGCCTTATAGTTGGTATCAGAGGTTGGTTTAGACAGCTTTAGGAGTTAGAAAATTGTTAAATTATAAATTAATTTGTGGTATGATTGAAATGATATAACATTTTAAGAATACCATGTTGCTTCACCAAAGATATTTCTGTGTTAATAATGGTTTTTCATAGAGGAAATAGAACAGATTTTCTGGGAAGGCATACAAAGGGAAATGACCTTTCAAATCAGTATCTTGAGATGGTCAGAATCAGAACTAAACAGTTTTTTGTAGTGATGGCTCAGTTGAATCAGGTTAAATATGTTGGTTGTGTTTATTGATGATATTTTGGTGTTTTTTAAAATTAAAGAGGGTCATGAAAGTCATTTAAGGGTTATCTTTCAAACCATAAAAGAAAATAAAATTTATGTAAAATTTATCAAGTGTGATTTTTGGTTACAAAAAAATTTTTTCCTTGGTCACATTGTTTCAAAAGATGGAATAACTATTGATCCTGCTGAAACAAAAGTTGTTGAAGAATGGAAAAGACCCACAAATGTAACTCAGATCCGTAGTTTTCTTGGTTTGGCAGGTTACTACCAAAGGTTTGTTGAAATATTTTCATGGTTATCTAGTCCAATGACTAAGCTAACTCGGAAGGGTGTTAAGTTTATCTGGACAAAATAATGTGAGGATTGTTTTCAAGAGTTGAAAATAAGATTGGTGAATGATCTAGTTTTGGCACTTCCTTCCAGTAATGGTGAGTTTGTTATCTACAGTGATGCTTCATTTAAAGGACTAGGATGCATCCTAATGTAAAATTATCAGGTAATTTCTTATGCTTCATGTCAGTTGAAAAGTCATGAGGTAAATTACCCCACACATGATTTGGAATTAGCTGCTCTTGTTTTCACTTTAAAAATTTGGAGGCATCATTTGTATGGAGTAAAGTGTGAAATATATAATGATCAAAAAAGTTTAAAGTATATATATTCACTCAGAAAGAATTGAACATGAGACAGAGGAGATGGCTGGAATTAATCAAGGATTATGATTGTACAATTCATTACCATCCAGAAAAAGAAAATAAAGTGGCTAATGTTTTGAGTCGAAAAAGCACTGCTTCATTAACCATGCTACGTTTGGAACGAGATCCTTTGGTTTTTGATTTGATGAACATTGGCATGGATGTTGTTTGTGTAGGAATTCATTCTATTTTGTTTCAGGTATCAGTGAAATATTCTCTATCAGACAGAATCAAGAAAGCACAGAAGCAAGACAGTGAGTTGCAGAAAACGGTAGAGCTAGTACAAATGGGTAAGTTGCCTGAATTCAACATTGATAATGATTGTGTTTTGAGATTTGGGAAGATATTGTGTGTGCCTTTTGATTCAAAGTTGAAGAGAGAGTTGTTATGTGAAGCTCATAGTTATCCGTTTTCAGATCATCCTGGATGTACTAAGATGTACAGAGATCTGCGGGAGTATTACTGGTGGGATGGAATGAAAAGAGATATTGCTAATTTTATTTTGAAGTGTTTGACTTGTCAGCAGGTTAAAGCAGAGAGGTAGTTACCGAAAGGGATGCTGCAGCCTTTACCAGTACCAGAGTGGAAATGGGAGAATATATCCATGGACTTCGTTGTGGGATTTCCAAAGACACCACGGGGTAATAATGCAATCTAGGTTATTGTTGATCGCTTGACTAAATCTACTCATTTCCTTGATATACGAGATTTTTTTTCCCTAGATCAACTTTCCTATTTGTATCTTAAGGAGATAGTCAGGTTACATGGAGTTCCCCTCTCCATTGTGTCTGATCGTGATCCCAGTTTTACTTATAACTTTTGGAAGGGCCTTCAGAAGTCGTTGGGTACTTAATTAAATTTTAGTACATCATTTCATCCTCAATCAGATGGGCAGTCAGAACGAACAATTCAGACATTGGAGGATATGCTACCTACTTGTTCGATGGATTATCAGGGAAGTTGGGACCAACAACTTTCTCTAGATTTTTTTTCTTATAATAACAGTTTTCATTCCAATATACAGATAGCTCCATTTGTGGCATTATATGGGAAGCGGTGTCGAACTCCAGCTTTTTGGGATAAAGCGGGTGAAAGGAAGTTGATGGGACCAGAATTGGTAGAAGAGATAGCAGAGAAAGTTTAGTTGATTTAGAAACATATGAGAATATCTCAGAGCAGGCAGAAGAGTTATGTAGACAACAGGAGGAAGGATCTATCTTTCGAGGTAGGTGATCATGTTTTTATCAAAGTTTCATCGTGGAAAAGTGTGATGCAATTTGGTTAGAAAGGAAAGCTGAGTCCATGGTTCATTGGACCATATGAAATTCTGGAGAAATTTGGATCAGTTTCTTATCAAGTGGCTTTACCTCCGAGTTTATCTCAGGTACACAATGTTTTTCATGTTTTGATGTTGAGAAAGTATATGCCAGATCCATCCCATGTTTTGAGCCCATAGGTAGTTCAATTAGAAGAGAATCTCTCTTATGAAGAACAAAAATTCCAGATTCCTGACCGAAGAGAGCAAGTGTTGCGAAATAAGTTAATTCACCAGGTAAGGTTTTGTGGAAAAACGATATTTTTGAAGAGGCAACATGGGAATCTGAAAATGCTATGAGGGATAAATACCCCCACCTATTTTGATATGAGAATAAAATTGCGAGGACGCAATTCCCAAAAGGGGGGAAGGAAGTAACATTCGAGGTAAATAAAGAATAAAACATTCTCATATTTATTAATATTTACAAATTAAATATTAATTTTACTTTAAAGGGGTTTCTATGTTCGATAGCGTACCCGATATGCAACAAAGAGTTTCTTTGAAATCTTATGTTCCACACTAGTAATAAAACAATATTATTTTAAATGGTAGTTAACACGTAGCAGTTGTATTGGCGGTAATGAATAGAAATAACTAAAATATGATTATATATGTTTTTTAAATGTTTCTACATTTATCCAATAAAAGATAAAGGCTTAAAATACGAAAAGAATTCAATTTTAGGCATGTATACTCTAACACTCACAAAAGGTCGACTTATCGCCTTTTGATGGAAAACCATCTATAAATATAATTTTAGTCACTCTTATACATTCAATTGGACCAAATAAAATTCTTCTTTTGAATCGGCACATCAAAATTTACTTTGTGTAAATTTTTGGTATTTTTCTGATAAAGTTCATTTTTTAATGAATAGTGAAAAATGTTGTATTTTAATTCAAAACCACTTTTTAATATAATTTATTTATATGATTATATTATATTTTAAATTGGTTTTAAAGTTCAATTAGAATATATTTTTACCATTTAATCCAATAGTGGTCGTTGGAATTAATTTCACTTTGAAATTGGACTTAAACTAGTGTCAATCTTTTGAACTTATTGTTTCATAAAAACACGCTATTTGCTCTGACAGCGGTAATTTATTATTAAATTAATTAATATAACTTTTATGTTTTTCATTTTGTGAAATATACATAATTTTTGAATTTGGAATATCAAGTATAGATTAGGGTGAATTTTCGGTATTTTTCTTAAAAACTTCAATTTTTGATGAATAGTGAAACCACTAAGTGGTACTTAAAAACCTAATTTTTCGTTTAAATTAAATTTTACCACCTTTGTGTTTTGAATTTCAAAAAATCTGACATACATGGATGTCATTAATAAGTAAAATTTGGTTCAATGAGATTAAAATAATTTTTGGGTGAATAGTAACTTTTATGTTTTTAATCGCGATTAGAGGTAATTAGTGTAGTTTAAGGTAAAAATAATGTTCTAATAATATGAAATGACATAGAAAAATTTCCTACCCTTATTGTATGTGTCATGGCAGACCAATAAAATCCATGGGTCAACTTGGGGACCCCACAGAGCCACTTTGGAAAGAATATGACATTAAAAACTTTTTATTTAATGTTAAAATAAAAATTTCACAGACATGTGTTTCATTAATAAACCAATTTTTAAATGGGGTTATACAGGTCATATATTTTACTATAAATATTAATTATAAAGATAAAAATATTTCATACATCATGATATTTTTTTAATAATTTTTAGACATTAATATATATTAAATTATTTATGACATCATGATGATGCAGGGATTACCTCATTATTTAACGATTTAAATAAAATGAAAATATAATGTAAAATCTAAGACCTACACATGTCAAAAACCTATTAGATGGGTGTAATTAAAACTATTATCAACTTATCCTCGAAATATATAATTTTGGGACCTTTTAAATCCGAAAAGAATTTTATAGTAAAGTAACCTTTTATAACTTTCCAAGAGTGCCCCTCCTCTCCTCTTATAAAAGGCCCTCACCTCTACCACCTTACTCACACCACTCAAGCCTTTGTCTCAGCCAACCCCTTCCCATTTTTTCTCTCCACATCTCTCTCTTACTCATAGAAGCCTCACTTTTGGCAGAAGGCTTCCCAAGGAAGCCTTTGAGCTCAAATCAAAACGTGTTACCCGTTTTAAAGGTAGTGTTTTCTCTTGTGTTCTTATGTTTTATTGTGATTCTCCAACCCCATAAACTCTTTTTATTCATTTATTTTGTAACAACTCCAGTACCTAAAATATACTAGGATGTTTTTATAGTATTTATTCTAGCTACACTTACACACACCTACATCTACTGGGTAAAGAACATACTGTTTCTGTGGATGGCGAATTTCTGCCTCACGAAACGATGATTGTTCAAGGCTCATATAACACCTTCAAAGGTGGCCATTAAGATGTCACTATGTTTAAATATGATATATAATATTTTTATGTTTTTTGTAAGATTCTTTATTTTTTCATATATGACATACCTTTATGGTTTCCATTATTGGTAAACACGGTATCTTCATTTTAGGAAGTGCGGACTACCGCCCCCTCAAAGTGATTTGATTCGTTAATACCATATATGGTACGTATAAAGGATATATTTAATGATATAATATATGATATTATACTGGAGTTATAATATACCTTTATATAATTATTATTTCTTTCCATTAAAGTATGAGATATAAATGAAAGTAGTGTTCATGCGTACGTACGGCTTACCGTCTCCATGAACGATGCATTTCATTTCTTATGCCCAAATGTAATGTACTATTATAAGTACATATATATAATGGATATATATGGTGTATGTTACATCTAAATGATTAATATAATTCTGGAATTAAAATATACATATCTCTCATTTAGTTTTAATTCCATTAATATGACATAGAAATGAAAGTAGCGTTCATGCGTACGTACGACTTACCGTCTCCATGAACGGTGAATTTAATTTCTTACCTCTAAATGATTATGTAATATTATAAATACATGTATATGATGGATATATATGACATATATGATATTCCAATCATGAATATAAATCTGGATATAATGAACCTTTGACCACACGAACAATATGTAGTTGTAAGAAGTCCACTTTCGACTTAAGAACCAAATATCGAAAAAATAAACATTATTAACATAAATGATTACATAATGTTTATAACATGAAAATAAGTGATATAAAAGGAATAATGAACTTCAAAACGGTTCTTAAGCAACTAGAAATTAACTCAAGTTTATTATTCAGGATGTTAAAGAACGATCGAGTCAAGTCGGGCTTGAGGTAAGGGACTTTGTCTCAATCTCCTTTCATTGAGGCATATTTCGTTTTATACACAACTTTCATTTATATGGTGTATAAACCACTTTGAATTTTACTTTTATACAAAAGGAATCTTTTTCTACGAATCGTTTTAAAAAATGACAAAAAGGAATGTTTCTTTTAACGTACGCGGTGATAACGACCTTTTCCGCCGCCGTGAGTATTATTTGGTCTTTGGCTTCCTCAACAAGCCGTAATGTTTTTTTTAAATGAAATAAATACCATATACTGTTTTATGTATTTTGGTATTGAAAAGGTTTTCTTATAATGGATTTGTTATGTCAATATATTTAAGTGATATATTGTGATCAAAGTGTGGAAATGTTTTCTTTCCATTATATTTGTTTTATGTCTTATTATTTTATAATGGTACTTGGACATTTGACGGGAAGTTACGTGATAAACCATATGACGGGTGGTTCCTTGAATACCAGGATGGGTGGTTACGTTATAACCTTCAATGAATTGGTTATGGAATTCGGCCGTATGGCTATTCCATTAAGTGATATTTGTGGAAGTCGACCGGATGGTTATTCCACTTAAGTATGTTTATGTCCCAAGTTACCTTTATATATTATGTGTTCTTTATATTGGTTTTATGGTAATATTTTGGTTAGAAAAAGGGTATGTAATGATCTTTTATTCAGTGAAGAGTTTTTACTACTTCATAAAGGTGAAAAGTATTACTTTGATAATGTATACATGGTTTACTTTTTGTTTTGAAAAACTAACAGTTTTCATTCTTTGTGTATCCCTTATTGAGCTTTTTATGCTCACCCTAAGTTTTTTTGAAATGTATTTCATAGGACTTAATGTGGAATAGGGCCAAGGATGGGATTAAGGAATAGTCATGCTATCTAAAACATAGAACTAGACATGTTTCTTTTTAAGAGTTTTTATTTTATGGAAACATAGTAGAAGTGTCTACTTTGTAATCTTTTGAGATGCAATAGTTAAGTCCTAATTCTCTAAAAATATAAACCTGAAAAGATCCTCAATGTGAATTATTCATTTAATTCAATATTAAGTAAGGTTTAAGGCTGGGGCCTTACAGTTGGTATCAGAGGTTGGTTTAGATAGCTTTAGGAGTTAGAAAATTGTTAAATTATAAATTAATTTGTGGTATGATTGAAATGATATAGAATTTGAAGATTACCATGTTGCTTCACCTAAGATAATTCTGTGTTAATAATGGGTTTTCATAGAGGTAATAGAACAGATTTTCTGGGAAGGCATACAGAGGGAAATGACCTTTCAAATCAGTATCCTGAGATGGTCAGAATCAGAACTAAACAGTTTGTTGTAGTGATGGCTCAGTTGAATCAGGTTAAAAATGTTGTTTGTGTTTATTGATGATATTTTGGTTTTTTCTAAAATTAAAGAGGAGCATGAAAGTCATTTAAGGGTTATCTTTCTAACCTTGAAAGAAAAGAAAATGTATGTAAAATTTAGCAAGTGTGAGTTTTGGTTACAACAAATTTTTTTCCTTGGTCACATTGTTTCAAAAGATGGAATAACTATTGATCCTGCTGAAACAAAAGTTGTTGAAGAATGGACAAGAGCCACAAATGTAACCGAGATCCGTATTTTTCTTGGTTTGGAAGGTTACTACCGAAGATCTGTTGAAAAATTTTCATGGTTATCTAGTCCAATGACTAAGATAACTCGGAAGGGTGTTAAGTTTATCTGGACAAAATAATGTGATGATTGTTTTTAGGAGTTGAAAAGAAGATTGGTGAGTGCTCTAGTTTTGGCACTTCCTTCCAGGAATAGTGAGTTTGTTATCTACAGTGATGCTTTATTGAAAGGACTTGGTTGCATCCTAATGCAGAATGATCAGGTAATTGCTTATGCTTCACGTCAGTTGAAAACTCATGAGGTAAATTACCCTACACGTTATTTGGAATTAGCTGCTCTTTTTTTCACTTTAAAAATTTGGAGGCATCATTTGTATGGAGTAAAGTGTGGAATATATACTGATCAAAAAAGTTTAAAGTATATATATTCACTCAGAAAGAATTGAAAATGAGACAGAGAAGATGGATGGAATTAATCAAGGATTATGATTGTACAATTCATTACCATCCGGGAAAAGAAAATAAAGTGGCTAATGTTTTGAGTCGAAAAAGCAATGCTTCATTAACCATGCTACGTTTGGAACGAGATCCTTGGGTTTTTGATTTGATGAACATTGGAATGGAAGTTGTTTGTGTAGGAAGTCCTTCTGTTTTGTTTCAGGTATCAGTGAAATATTCTCTATCAGACAGAATCAAGTAAGCACAGAAGCAAGACAGTGAGTTTCAGAAATAGGTTGAGCTAGTACAAAAGGGTAAGTTGCGTGAACTCAACATTGATAATGATTGTGTTTTGAGATTTGGGAAGAGATTGTGTGTGCCTTGTGATTCAAATTTGAAGAGATATTTGTTATGTGAATCTCATAGTTCTCCGTTTTCAGATCATCTTGGATGTACTAAGATGTACAGAGATCTGCGGGAGTATTACTGGTGGGATGGAATGAAAAGAGATATTACTAATTTTATTTTGAAGTGTTTGACTTGTCAGCAGGTTAAAGCAGAGCGGCAGTTACTGAAAGGGATGCTGCAGCCTTTACCAGTACCAGAGGGGAAATGGGAGTATATATCCATGGACTTCGTTGTGGGATTTCCAAAGACACCTCGAGGTAATAACGCAATCTGGGTTATTGTTGATCACTTGACTAAATCTACTCATTTCCTTGCTATACGAGATTCTTTTTCCCTAGATCAACTTTTCCGTTTGTATCTTAAAGAGATAGTCAGGTTACATGGAGTTCCCCTCTCCATTGTGTCTGATCGTGATCTCAGTTTTACTTCTATCTTTTGGAAGGGCCTTCAGAAGTCGTTGGGTACTTAATTAAATTTTAGTACAGCATTTCATCCGCAATCAGATGGGCAGTCAGAACGAACAATTCAGTCATTGGAGGATATGCTACTTGCTTGTTCGATGGATTATCAGGGAAGTTGGGACTAACAACTTTCATGGGATTATTTTTCTTATAATAACAGTTTTCATTCTCGTATATAGATAGCACCATTTGAGGCATTATATGGGAAGCGGTGTCGAACTCCAGCTTTTTGGGATAAAGTGGATGAAAGGAAGTTGATGGGACCAGAATTGGTAGAAGAGATAGAAGAAAAAGTTTAGTTGATTCAGAAACACATGAGAATAGCTCAGAGCAGGCAGAAGAGTTATGTAGACAATAGGAGGGAGGATCTATCTTTCGAGGTAGGTGATCATGTTTTTATCAAAGTTTCATCGTGGAAAAGTGTGATGTAATTTGGTTAGAAAGGAAAGCTGAGTCCAAGGTTCGTTGGACCATATGAAATTCTAGAGAAATTTGGATCAGTTTCTTATCGAGTGGCATTACCTCCGAGTTTATCTCAGGTACACAATGTTTTTCATGTTTTGATGTTGAGAAAGTATATGCCAGATCCATCTCAAGTTTTGAGCCCAGAGGTAGTTCAGTTAGAAGAGAATCTCTCTTATGAAGAACAACCATTCCAGATTCTTGACCGAAGAGAGCAAGTGTTTCGAAATAAGTTAATTCACCAGGTAAAGGTTTTGTGGAAAAACGATATTGTTGAAGAGGCAACATGGGAATCTGAAAATTCTATGAGGGATAAATACCCCCACCTACTTTCAAATGTGAATAAAATTGCGAGGACGCAATTCCCAAAATGGGGGAAAGATGTAACATTCAAGGTAAATAAATAATAAATCATTCTCATATTTATTAATATTTACAAATTAAATATTAATTTTACTTTAAAGGGGTTGTTATGTTCGATAGAGTACCCGATATGCAACAAAGAGTTTCTTTGAAATCTTACGTTGCACACTAGTAATAAAACAATATTATTTTAAATGGTAGTTAACACGTAGCCGTTGTATTGGCGGTAATGAATAGAAATAACTAAAATATGATTATATATGTTTTTTAAATGTTTCTACATTTATCCAATAAAAGATAAAGTCTTAAAATGCAAAAAGAATTCAATTTTAGGCATATATACTCTAACATTCACAAAAGGTCAACTTATCACCTTTTGATGGCGAACCATCTATAAATATAGTTTTAGTCACTATTATACATTCTATTGGACCAAATAAAATTCTTATTTAGAATCAGGACATCAAAATTTACTTTGTGTAAATTTTTGGTATTTTTCCGATAAAGTTCATTTTTTAATGAATAGTGAAAAATGTTGTATTTTAATTCAAAACCTCTTTTTAATATAATTTATTTATATGATTAGATTATATTTTAAATTGGTTTTAAAGTTCAATTAGAATATATTTTTACCATTTAATCCAATAGTGGTCGTTGGAATTAATTTCACTTTGAAATTGGACTTAAACTAGTGTCAATCTTTTGAACTTATTGTTTCATAAAAACACGCTATTTTCTCTGACAGCGGTAATTTATTATTAAATTAATTAATTTAACTTTTATGTTTTTAATTTTGTAAAATATACATCATTTTTGATTTTGGAAAATCAAGTATAGATTAGGGTGAATTTTTTGTATTTTTCTGGAAAACTTCAATTTTTGATGAATAGTGAAACCACTAAGTGGTACTTAAAAACCTAATTTTTCGTTTAAATGAAATTTTACCACCTTTGTGTTTTGAATTTCAAAAGATATGACATACATGGTTGTAATTAAGAAGTAAAATGTGGTTCAATGAGATTAAAATAATTTTTTGTTGAATAGTAACTTTTACGTTTTTAATCGCGATTAGAAGTAATTAGTGTAGTTTAAGTTAAAAATAATGTTCTAATAATATGAAATGACCTAGAAAAATGTCCTACCCTTATTGGATGTGTCATGGACGACCAAAAAAATCCATGGGTCAACTTGGGGACCCCACAGAGCCACTTTGGAAATAATATGACATTAAAAACTTTTTATTTAATGTTAAAATAAAAATGTCACAAACATGTGTTTCTTTACTAAACCAATTTTTAAATGGGTTTATACAAGTCATATTTTTTACTATAAATATTAATTAGAAATATAAAAATATTTCATACATCATCATATTTTTTTAATAATTTTTAGACATTAAATAAATTAAATTATTTATGACACCATGATGATGCAGGGATTACCTCATTATTTAACAATTTAAATAAAATAAAAATATAATGTAAAATATAAGACCTAAACATGTCAAAAACCTATTGGATGGGTGGATTTAGAACTATTATCAACTTATCCTCTAAATATATAATTTTTGGACCTTTTAAATCTGAAAATCATTTTATAGTAAAGTAACCTTTTATAACTTTCCTAGAGTGCCCCTCCTCTCCTCTTATAAAAGGCCCCCACCTATACCACCTTACCCACACCACTCAAGCCTTTGTCTCGGACAAACCCTTCCCATTTTGTCTCTCCACATCCCTCTCTTACTCATAGAAGCCTTACTTTTGGCAGAAGGCTTCCCAAGGAAGTCTTTGAGCTCAAATCAAAACGAGTTACCCGTTTTAAAGGTAGTGATTTCTCTTGTGTTCTTATGTTTTATTTTGATTATCCAACCCCATAAACACTTTTTATTCATTTCTTTTGTAACAACTCCAGTACCTAAAATATACTAGGATGTTTTTATAATATTTATTCTAGCTACACTTACACACACCTACATCTAATGGGTACAGAACATACTGTTTCTGTGGATGGCGAATTTCTGCCTCACAAAACGATGATTGTTCAACGCTCATATAACACCTTCAAAGGTAGCCATTAAGATGTCACTATGATTAAATATGATATATAATATTTTTATGTTTTTCGTAAGCTTCTTTATTTTTTCATATATGGCATACCTTTATGGTTTCCATTATGGGTATATGTGGTATCTTCATTTTAGGAAGTGCAAACTACCGCCCCCTCAAAGTGATTTGATTCGTTAATACCATATATGGTACGTATAAAGGATAGATTTAATGATATAATATATGATATTATACTGGATTTATAATATACCTTTATATAATTATTATTTCTTTCCATTAAACTATGAGATATAAATGAAAGTAGTGTTCATGCGTACGTACGTCTTACCGTCTCCATGAACGGTGCATTTCATTTCTTATCCCCAAATGTAATGTACTATTATAAGTACATATATATAATGGATATATATGGTGTAGGTTACATCTAAATGGTTAATATAATTCTGGAATTAAATTATAAATATCTCTCATTTAGTTTTAATTCCAGTAATATGACATAGAAATGAAAGTAGCGTTCATGCGTACGTACGGCTTACTGTCTCCATGAACGGTGAATTTAATTTCTTACCTCTAAATGATTATGTAATATTATAAATACATGTATATTCTGGATATATATGATATATATGATATTCAAATCATGAATATCAATCTGGATATAATGAACCTTTGACCACACGAACAACATGTAATTGTAAGAACTCCACTTTCGACTTAAGAACCAAATATCGACAAAACAAACATTATTAACATAAATAATTAAATAATGTTTATAACATGAAAATAAGTGATATAAAAGGAATAATTAACTTGAAAACGGTTCTTAAGCAACTAGAAATTAACTCAAGTTTATTATTCAGGACGTTAAAGAACGATCGAGTCAAGTCAGGCTCGAGGTAAGGGACTTCGTCTCAATCTCCTTTCATTGAGGCATATTTTGTTTTATACACAGCTTTATTTTATACGGTGTATAAAACCCTTTGACGTTTACTTTTATACAAAAGGAATCTTTTTCTACGAAGTTTTTTACAAAATGACAAAAAGGAATGTTTCTTTTAACGTACGCGGTGACAACGACCTTTCCGCCGCCGTGAGTATTATTTGGTCTTTGGCTTCCTCAACAAGCTATAATGTTTTTTTAAATGAAATAAATACCATATAATATTTTATGTATTTTGGTATTGAGACGGGTTTTTTATAATGGATTTGTTATGTCAATATATTTAAGTGATATACTGTGATCAAAGTGTGGAAATGTTTTCTTTCCATTATATTTGTTTTATGTCTTATGATTTTATTATGGTACTTGGACATTTGACGGGTGGTTACGTGATAACCCATATGGCGGGTGGTGCCGTGAATTCCAGGATGGGTGGTTACGTTATAACCTCTAATGCATTGGGTATGGAAGTCCGCCGTATGGCTATTCCATTAAGTGATATGTGTGGAAGTCGACCGGATGGTTATTCCACTTAAGTATTTTTATGCCCCAAGTTACCTTTATATATTATGTGTTCTTTATATGGGTTTTATGGTAATCTTTTTGTTAAAAAAAGGTTAAGTAATGAACTTTTATTCAGTGAAGAGTTTTTACTACTTTATAAAGGTGAAAAGTATTAATTTGATAAAGTATACATGGTTTACTTGTTGTTTTGAAAAACTAATAGTTTTCATTCTTTGTGTATCCATTACTGAGCTTTTTATGCTCACCCCAAGTTTTTTGGAAATGTTTTTCACAGGAAATAATGTGAAATAGGGTCAAGGATGGGATTAAGGAATAGTCATGCGATCTAAAACATGGAACTAGACATGTTTCTTTTTAAGATTTTTTTTTATGGAAACTTAGTAGAAGTGTCTACTTTGTAATCTTTTGAGATGTAATAGTTATGTCCTAATTCTCTAAAACTCTAAAACTGAAAAGATCCTCAATGTGAATTATTCATTTAATTCAATATTAAGTAAGGTTTAAGGTCGGGGCCTTATATATTTCATGGAGGAAGACATAGTGTACCCCTTTATTAAATACTTATCATAGAAGAAGCACGAATATCATGTTATATTTATCAGACTGAAGGTTGTTAGCATTTGGGTTTAGTAGAATTGGTATTCTATTAGAGTGGTTCCCATGAAAGAACTTATGTATTCATTAAAATTAAATTTTTTATTTATTTTGAATATTAATAAATTTATTATCACATCATGATATTTATTTTGTGTGATGTAGTATGTTATAATTTCTTAAGGATAATTATTTCACTAAAAGGACATAGAAGTTCCCTACTATAAGAAGAAGCAAAAAGTCCCAAGATAGTATCATTAAAATAAAATATATAACCATATGATATTATTTGACTGTATTTAAATATAATATGGTATAAAGGGTGGAGAAATTTAATATATTTATTTATTTTTTCATGGTGTAAGCCCATGGTAATTTTTAGAGTAAATGATTATGAGAACATGAATATCCAAAGGGATATCCACATTTATATGTTTCATCAGGTTCTATAATCTATTGATGTATATAATGGTCCTAATACTTTATAGTTATTATTAATTTATGTAACAAGTCTTATAATTTGATTTATTGATGAACAATATGGAAAAAAAGATCTCAATGATGTATGATATGTTTTCTGTTTCATGAGTAATATTATAATTATGACTGATGTTAGAAATTATTTTTTTTCTCATATATTAATGAATATAAGTTTATATCTAGGTCCCTCTGATGAAAATGGAATATCTTAATTAAATAAATGACTATGGTCTTCCAAGGGACGTTGAATTTCCAAAATTTCAAATAAAGGGACATCAATCCCATATGATAATGACACCAAAATGTGACTATTTTTATTCGATAATATAGGATAATTATATTATATTATATAGTGAGTATTTTTGTGATGTTTTAGGTAATTTTGACACTAAATTGTTTCTATATGGGTGTCTTGGAATGTTGTAAGATACTGACCTTGGATTTTATGCCCTTCCACCTATTGCCACTGGGAAGGGGGCCTAGAGGGTCACACACTAAGAGTATCTAAAATCTTGCATAAATTATATATGAATATAACATGTTAGATAAATATTATTTTCGTATATGGTTTGATAATTATTCATGTTAGTTTGATCACAAATATTCAGTCATAAGTTTTGTTATAGAATAATTTTGAGTTGAAATTTTAAAAAATATTTAATTTCTGTTTTATTAAATATAATATTTATTAGTTTAATAAAAATAATAATGTACTGATATTTATTAATTAAATTAATTTTTATTATTCAAATGATAAAAAATATTAAGAGGGTATAATAAATTGAGTTTAATAGTCTGGTGAGATATAACATGTTAAATATTATTTGAATAAATTTTAATTGTTTTTCAAGACAAAAAATATTTAATTTATCTTTTTTTCCCCCATATCATTTAAATAGTATTAATAATATAGTTATTTAGACAAGTATTTTTTTAGGTATTAAGAAATGTAATAATGTTCGAATTATAATTATTATTTTCAAACCATAGTTTTATTTAAAAATATTTTTGAAATTATTCTAATCTTATTCCATTATAGTAGTTGTGCACAATGAATTCTAGAGAATACACTCAAGCCCCAGAGAGATACTCTCTTATATTTACCTAATAAATATAGGTTTTTACTACTCCAAGAACCTATTAATTATAAATAAAACAGATATGGACTTTCCAAGCAATGATATTCTCTTGGTAATCAATGAAGAATGATGTGATAATTTAGAACTTCTGTATGAGCACCTAGATATTTTTGTGGCAATTCTCAGTGGTTAATAGTGTATGTGTGGATCATAGTTATGTAGAATATAGAGTTAATTAATTTGATATAATGAAATTAAATCATAAACAAATCATCAAATTAATTAATGATGAAATAATTTCAAAACAAGGTAATTCCTTATCTAAATATATTGACAATAAAATATCTACGATGATCGTCACTTCTTGGTTCCAAGGTAATACTAAATTAATTATCAGTTGAATTATATAATTCAGTATATTACCTCTAATGTGCATCTCATATTATTCATTTAATACAATTAACAAGATTGTTATGACCATTAATTTCATCTATTATTATAGAAACCTTTATATTTTTATATATTACTCCCCTCTTTATTATGTATAGGGTTTAGTTTCCTTGGTTTATTTTATGTAATACAATACCCATTGTGCCCCTCAATTGAATGTCAATAGAAAAATTTAAATGAATGATCTCCTAGGTTAGTGGAGGTAGTTCAAAATTGATCTGTGGTAAAACCAACTAAGGTGATACATAGGTGAGAAGTGGAATGTTAAATCCTGAACCAATCATGGTTCTATGAATTTTTACACATTGTTCAAGTGTTTATTAGTTTTACACTCGATAAATGCACCAATTGTAAAATTTTATGACCATTATACATAAATTTAATCTTTTGATTCCAACGCATAGTTATTTATTTAGGTTTTTTGATCACATATGTAAATTAATTAACAAGAATAAAAGATAGATTGAAATAATTGATTTATTTTTAAAATATTTTATCAACACATGGGTAAATAATTAACTAAAGTAAACATAATAGTAATAATAATGTTAAATGATAAACTAATGAATATTAACACATAAGATAAAATCCCTCAAAGCAATATTAACTTTGTAAAACTTCCATTACATGAGTTAAAATTAAACCATGTTTTATATTACTTATCTATCACCCGTGAGAGTGATTTAAATTACCAAGTAGTTTTAAAAAAAATGGATAGAATTGACCTAGTTTACGTCAAGGGTTAATTTCCTCTAGAAGGCTTGGTGAAACTAGAAATCAAGCTTTGAGTAAATATATGATTAGGATTTCATGATTAAAGAGTCAACTTAATGGATCAAGGAATAGTTTTTTTAATAATATAAGACCTTGATATATATTTTTATTAATTAAATACTATCTAAAATAATATACTTCATATGAAACACCATACCGAAATGAATCAGGATATATTTTACTAATGTAACATTTTATGTATTAAATTTGAATATGGTAATTTGGATATGGAATTTGAATGTATAAATGGAAGAAATAACATTTTAAAATCTATACTAAATGAAAAAGAATGAGTATTTTTTAATATCAATTCATTTATAAGACTCAATTAATGTATCTAAATAACTAATAGGGTCATTTTATGCTAAAATTATATTGCATGAAATTTTTATTTTTATATGGTTTATTTTATGAAACAAAATATATGAGGGATAAAATATCTTTTTAATATTAATAATATATTAACACCAATTTAATTATTAATTGATATAAAAAATTAGTAATATTAGATTCTAATAAAATATTATTTTTAATCATTTTCCTTTAATTGCGTTTTCATAAGGTTGAATTATATTTTTTATTTCATTGAAAGCTAAAAAAAATATTGGTTTAATAAAAAACCAACTAATTTCATGGAAGTCACCAACATTGATAATGTTATCCTTAACACAATTTTAATACTAAAAATAAACGTTTTCCAAAAAAATCCTTACACATAAAGTGAGATGACATTAAAATTAATTTTTCTCACTCATAGAAATTTTATTTGACAAAGTGGTTTCAATATTTGAAATTATAATTTCCAAATTATGTAATAAGGTTCTTTTAATTTTCCATCATAAAAAATAGTTAATGAGTATAAAAATAGTTATAATGGTAAAGGTTAATAAAGGTAAAAATTATTTTACTAAGGGTAAATATAATGACCCAATATTTTTATAAATAGATATTACATATATATTGATGAATATTCTTTACATAACATAACAAAACAACACCAGACTGTAAGGGTTTAGTATATTCGGAAACATGTAAACAAAAACAAATGGCTCATAAAACATCTATATCATCTCCTACTTATTAATTCATAACTAAAACCATTTTGAATATATCATAGTTAATACCTTTATTCATATCATTGTGAAAATAAACATAATAGAAGGATAATCTCAAATTCATAATAAGGATAAATATTGGAGATATCAATCCATGGTAATATGAAATTATAAGATAATAACTAGGTTATGTGATCGTGATTATAACATAAAAAGATTATAACCAAACTAACATAGATTTTAAACATGATTTATGGACTAAAAGTATAATTTTAGAAAACATATACCATAAGAGTGAGAAATTATCATAAATAAACAACGATCCAAAAGTTCATGTCATAAAAGTGTGGAACTATCATAAAGATTTTAAAAAAAATCATATTTCAAGGTTAACTACCAAGACAATACACATGGTGTATTAGGACACACATGTTTCCCATAATGGATCCAGATGCACCGATTTCCTATAGTGGATAAATCTCAATGACTTGTTTCAGATATTAAGATTTACCCAATGAATTGGATGGACAGATAGTTCCCACTAATAATTTTTTATAAATTGACCACCAAACATTATTATAACATAACCACCATAAAAAAATGAAAACCATACATATGTGTTTCATAAGAACCTAATTCATTCATCATGTCACAAACCATGCAAAGAAATGAGTTTTATAAACATTTCATCGCAACATAACTTAGTGAAATGATATTGTTTTCATAAAAATCATTCCATCATAACATAAACCAACCATAAAAATAATATGGAATGTATCCTTGAATAATATCCCAAATAGACCATAATTATCATCAAATAATACTATCATAGATGGAAAATAATTTTGAAATATGACATGTAATAACACATGAAAATTTAACATTTCAATTTTTAAAAAAATTATTTTTAAATATATATGAAATTACAATATAAAACATTTTATTTGAAAATAACATCGTAATATTTTAAAGGTAACATGAGATAATTATAATTTCATGATGGTGGGAATAGATTAACCTGTTGTATAAGTTAAAAAATATTTTTTCTATATTTTTATCTGAGAAGTCACAAAGAACCTCACTAAGAAAATGATAAAAAAACCATTTAAAACCATTTTAAAAAAAATAAAAACATGAAAAAAAAGAATTTAAAAAAAATATATAATATTACAAAAAATTTCAGAATTAATTTAAGAAAGAACAGACATAGAAAGAATGGTGATTTTTAATGGAACCTTTAAAAATAAAATTTTTAACGGAAATTCCATTATAAATATCATATCATTAAGGTGAGAATTAATAAAATGAATTGATTATGTGTATAAAATGTAAATCCACATAAAACATTGTTAATACAAAATATGATAATAAAAATCTGTCCCTCAACTTATTATAACATGGAATAATCAATGAAGTAGAAGTTTGACCCAATCAGTAGAAATTGAGTTAAAAAACCCCTTACTTAATTGTAATTAGTCGAATATCATACCCCATAAAAGTGCACGGTATTAAATAAAATTTTTAATAAAATAAGTATAATTATATTAATTATATTATATATCAAAGGGTAGTATATACAAAACACTAAAGAAATAAGTGGTGAATAATGCATATATCTTGCATAAGTAAAAGTGAGATAAGAAATATTTAACTCACACTACCCTTTAGTTTCTAATACATTAACATATTTTATAAAGATATAAATATTTTTATTAATTCATCATAAACCATATTCACATTTATAATAAATTATATGTTACTTTCATAACATATTACCACTCTTTTAATAATAATTTATCATTATTTTCAATTTGTGGGTGCATTCATTTCATAGTTTCATTGTCGTTTCACTAGTGTATAATTATGGTTTTCTTTTAAATTGAAAATAAATAATACATAAGTAAAATGAAATGGAATAAATTAATATAAATAATTTTAAATGACTCCATATATCTTTTTTCCATTTGAAATGAGGAAAACATATTTTCTAAATTGTTAATGATAAATATTTATTTTATTTTGGTGTATTTTCCAGTTATCATGAACTAGTTTGTTTTATTTAATATTATTTATATATATTATTTTTGGAACATTAAATAGGTTATAATATACCTATTTAAATTGGATTTGACTAGAATAATACTTTTATGACCATCCTTGAAGGAGGTAATGCATAATGAATAATCATTATCCACAGAGATGATTAACTACTGTAATTTGTACAATGGTTTCGTTTCTTTGAATAAGAGTATATAAAAAACTAGTGTATAGGATATTTTCCATTATCAATATAAAATTCAATTATATACATTATATTTAATTTATTATGATTGTTTGTGTGAAGTAGGTGATGAGAATGTAGAAGAATAAAAGCAATTAAGAGATCTTTTTTGAGAAAGTTAGTTCCTAAATATCACCTTCTTCAAGGACCCCTTAAGGGACTTTGAATTTGTCTTTGGGTCAAACATGTAGCACTTGGATGTGGGCAGAGTGGGTTGGATAGTTTTTTAATTATATTTTAAAATATTCAATACTTGTGAGGATAAAGGGGGGTGAGGAATGGTATTTATACTTGAGGTGTGGGGAGGAGGGTTTTGTTATCAAATAAGGATTATTTTATATTTAACATCAACCACATTTGAGTGTAATTAATTACAATGAATGAGGATGATAATTAAAGTTTTAACGGTTTATTAAGGTTATGAAACCCATGAAATTCCAATTTAATGTTGTAGTTTTTAAGTATTTTAATTTCTTACCTTAACCTATAACATTCTTTAACCTATACTACGGTAAATGTTTTTTTGACCAGTATAAATTTTTGATGCCTAAAAATTTAAATTACCTTATAACATAACTTGGAAATAATTATTCCAAATTTGGAATCTATTTTTTAAATTTTAAAGTACATAAGTTAAAAATTTATTTTTATAATTTAACAGCAGTGAATAACAATTTTTTTGGAAAATGTGTTTTTAATCCCCACAATGTACTTATACAAAAAATATGTATAAAGTCCATTTAATTTTAATTAAATAGATTATATATTACAAAAAAAATTAATTAATATAATTATTGGTAAATTAAAAATTTGAAATTTTGTTTTAATTATAATGAAAATTAAATTTTTATAAAAATCAATATTTTTTACTATTTACTAAAAAATTAAACTTTTCAGAAAATTATAAAAAAATCACCCAAAGATAATTTTTACATGGTAAATAAAAAATAATATTATTTTTATAAAATAAATTTGCAAAAAATTTCAAAATATTGTTGAATTTTTTTCTCGTAAAAATCAAAAGAAAATGATTTTAAAATAAAAACATTATATGAAGAATAAAATGACTTTACTAAAAATTATGTGCATATTCATGAAGTGTTAATTAGTTCATTAACAATGAGTTAGAAAATTATATCATTCATAATGTGGTTAATAATGTTCATTACTACCAATTTAATGGCTATTTTATAATGTTATTATTAAAATAATAATATTTTGGAGTTTATTTAGGATTAGTGTTTTGTGCAATGTAATCTCTCGAAGAGATTGTTTTTCTTAAAGAGACCTAACATAAAATCATGGGTTGTTACATTCTACCTCCCATAAAATGAGTCTCTCCCTTGAAATTAATCACTCTAACACAAATATATGATGATACCACTCCCTCATCACAACCATCACAAACACATGTTCTCATGTAGTTTCCTCAAGCTAGAGGTTTCTCCATAATATATTGACCAGGTGACTAGTCTTGTTTCATATAACTTTATCTATTCAATCCATAATCTCTACCAATTTTTCCTTATAATATGTATCTTGATCTAGTGTAATAAAAAAAAATTATTACATGTTAATATTAGGTATGTAATTAATGAAGAGTGATACATGGAATAAATTATGGACTTAAGAGAGGTTTGGTGGAAGCACTGATCTATAATACAGCATCCCAATACAATCAAGAATTTCCAGAAATTCCATCCTTAAAAATTAAAATTGTACTTCTAAAATAATAGGTGGATATTTGAAAATTCCTTTATAGTAAACTCACTTTGTAAAAAGGATCAAAAAAACATCCCCTTAAAAAGAGGAAAGGTAAAGGGTGAAGGTCCTTGAAAAATAAGTATTCTTATTTAGAGAACATTATTGAACACTAAAAATATAGACATGAAAGATAATTATAGCTATCATTTTTTTATGGATAATGACAGAGGACATGGTCAAGATAAGGTTAATGAACAAAAAACTGTAAACCAAATAGGTCTGAAAAAGTTCATTTACATCATAAAAAATGATGATAATAGGATAACATTTTATTTCAAATCCCTTTGAGAGGATATACATACATGATTTCATCTCATAAGTAAAATCTCAATATTTTTTGTTCCATGATCAATTTATGATTAATTTTTTACTCCCAGAAATGAAGTTGAAGTTCTAATTCCTAAACAACTAGTAGATCATAAGATCAATAATGGTATGAAAAGTAATTCCTTATATCTCAAGTTATCATTATAAAAAAATGGTCAAAACATTTTATTCAATATATAATTTTTAATATGGTTGAGTAATATATTAATTTCTAAAACCTAATCAAATGTTTATAGTAAAAAAATTCAAAAAATTTTACCCATATGAACATTACAAATTATTAAAACCCAAAAATTACAAATGAAGGTCACTAAATGTTCAAAAATAAACTTATCATTAATATCCAAAATAACTTGAGGTGGATATTAATTTTCACACACCAAACATGTGACGATCATTATCATTTACTTTATTGAAACATAGAAATAAACAATATTACAATAAAACATTAGTGAAAACATGCATTATTATAAAAATTAATTCTTCTCTTGTATAATAAATTCAAAAAATCTATAAAATCAATACATAAACCACATTTTCATCATATTACTAATCAACTCCAATGTCATCAATATTATCCCATTGGTTTTTATCATAATCAAGTTTCACTTTATCTCAATATTATTCCCACATAATGTACATATTAAGGGTTATATTTCTCTTAATCAATTCTTCTACAAAAATATCACTTTACCACATCATTCACTTTTCATGGTTACTAGTACCATTTAACATATACTTTGAAATACATAAGTAAAAAACTATAGTGGAATAGTCCATAGATGTTTCATTATTCCATAATACCATAAAATTATATATACAACATTATCTTTAAATATTAATACATAAACATAAAATCATTTTGCATCCTTATTAATTCATTAACCAATATTCATCGTATTATTACTAAATTCTTCTTCCATATCATATTTCATTCATAGTCTCTTCATCATCAACAATATAATGAGTACTTGTACATCTTTCGGATTCACTTCAATAGATTTCCCCCTGGAGAATAAATTTGTATAATTACCATACATTCCATATTTATAACATTTAACTTTCATTAAAGTATTTGGAATACCATTATTCCCACCCACTGATATAACTGAACCTTTCACTTTTCCTTTTCAATTTCTTTATTTGTATCCTTTTTTCACACTAAAATCATATTCTCGTTCATTTGAAACATTCTCCTGGATGCCTCTTTCCACATACTTTACATGAGGAACATTGAACATTCTATCCACTATGGTAAACATGAAAGTTTTTCCTTATATTATTATAATGATCATAAAACTCACCAATGTTGATGTTATCGAAAAAATTATGAGATTTTTAGTTGGGAAAAATAATATTTTTTCACCTTCTGAATCCTATTTTGTCTGGTTTCTCATGATTAATATCATTCCATTACTATCACATTCAACATTAAACTGAATCCTCTGAATACATTGTCTAAAACCCAAAAACTATAGTGTGAGAAACAATAATCATAGCTGGAAACCACATAACAATGAAAAATTTCATACAAAATTTTAATCTTAGACACCTGAGGTTAATCCTTGTATATTAATGATCGTTACCAAAATTCTATGACTTTAACGTATACATAGACGTATCCTTAGGTAAATTAACTATGGTTTTCACATACCGTTTTCCAAAGGTTGGCTAAACCTTTATCTCATACCAACTATAAGGACCCATTATTTTCATATATAGATATTAAATATTGAGAGAAAAATATTTATTACATAATATAATAAAGCCATTCCAAAACAATCTTGGTTTAGTGCCTTTGGAAACAAAGAAAAAACAATTGGTTCATAATACATCTAAATCATCTCCTTGTTATTGCTTCATAACTAGAAACCTTTTTGACATATCATAATGTATACCTTTCTTTATATCCTGCGGAAAAGTAATATAACAAAATAGATATCTCAGATGCTTAATAATGATAAACATAGGAGATATAAATCCAATATTATATGAAATAATATGATAATAATAATATTATGGGATCATAACCAAAACATACAAAATTCGTACTAAAATTGTCATTGGCTATAAACATTATTTATGGAATAAAAATTATCATTTTAGAAAACATGGACCCTATGAGCAAGAAATCATCATGAATAAATCATGATTCATAAGCTAATGTCCTAAAAGTGTGGTACAATCATATAAATATGAAATAATTTCATATTTTAAGGTTAATATCTAATACCTTCAATATAGTGAATTAGGACAGACTTGTTTCCCACATTAGATCAAGATGCACCTATTTCCCATAGTGGATCAAACCCATTGACTTATTTCTCATTACTATCTCATGAGATAAAAAGCTTTACCCATTTCATTGAAGGGATATATTGGTCCCACCCATCATGGGTTATTATATAACCATTTTCCTTGGTTATAACATAACAACCATACTTGGTTATAAAGTAACCACCATAAAAAATGAAAATCATACTTATGTATTCAATAAGAAAATAATACCTTCACAATATCAGATCCCATGTAATTAAATTAGTTTCATAAACATTTTATCCTAACATAAATCAGGGAGAAGAAATGGGTTTCAAAAACATCATTCCACCATAAACATAAACTATACATAAAAAGAATAACAATTGTGTCCTTTAATAATATCCTAATTAAACCAAAATAAATATCAAATAATTTTTTCTTATATGGTAAATAATTTTGGAATATCACATTAAATAATTCTTGAAAAAAAATAACATTTCAATTTTTAAATCATTTATTTTTAATTAGTCGTGAAATTATAAAGGAAAAAAATTATTTTAAAATAACCTTATATGTTTTTAAATGAAACATCAAATCATCAAGACTTCATGATAGTAGGAAAATTTTCCCATATTATATAAGTTAAACAGCATTCCTACCATATTTTTTGTCTGAAAATTCAAAAATAACCACATTTAGAAAACAATAAAAAAGAATACATTCAAACCATTTTTTAAAAAGTTAAACTTATTAAAAAAGAATTTTAGAAAAACAAAATTTAATATTACAAATATCTTTTGAAACACCTCTATAAAACAAATACATGGAAGAAAAATTTTGTTTTATTGGAAATATTAAAATGATAATTTTTTAATGGAATGTTGCTTGTAAATATCATATCATTAAAGTGAGTATTAATAAAATGAATAGATCATGTTCTTTTTGCTATAGATGCATTGAAATTTTACATAAGATAAAAAAATTCATCAAACACATAATCATAATGCAACACCCCAAGGTTTAAAAAAATGAAATTAAAGATACATTGTTTTAAGTAGATATTTATAACTAGCCTTTAAACATAATTTTACTGCTTCTATGTTTTGAATTTCAAAAAATGGTCATCTAAAATTGTGATCAGTAAGTTATTTAGAGTCTTATAAGACCAACATAATTTTTTTTGAATTGTAACATACCCTTGTGAATATTAATCTCACCTATGATAGTGTATATATAAGATTTAATTGAATATATGGTACACCCATTTCATTGAATAAGTAAATAAATGGTTTAAAATTGTTATTTTTTGAATAAAGTATTATTTTATTTAAAAATTAATTTTCGTATATTAATAAATTTATCCTGATAAAATGAAGTTCATTTTTGGATTATAAACATCGAAAAATGGTTGGGGTGATTTTTTGGTAATTTTCAAAAATACTTGATATTTTTTTGTGAATAGTGAATTTTTTTATTTGACAAATAAATGAATTTATGCATCATGGAGGTGTCATCGATGATGTGGTGCTGATTTAATCCCATTATCTCCAAATCACATGCCATTATTTCTTTTTTTAGTCATGAAATACTCATTATTTCTTATCTTGTGGAAAAATAATAAAATAATAATTAAAATAATGTGAAATCTCTCTCCTCTTCCACTATAAATACCACACATTTCCCCCTATTCCTCCCACACCTCTCAAGCCTTGTTCATTGTCTAATTTATACCAAATTCCCTTTGAAATCTCTTTCCCCGCATCCAATACCTATTTTTCTCACTCAATGTCCAAAATCAAAGGCTTTAAGGAGGATCTCAAGGAGAATAGGTCAAGAGTTAAGAAATCCTCTTCCTCTTTCATGTGTTTTCTTTCCTTTCCTATCCTTTATTTTTATTATAGTATCTTTCCCTACACTTATAAAATATAAAGGAAATATCCAGAAATCATTTATATTTTGTATTTTCTCATGTTCATGGAAAACTCATCATCATTATTCCTCTCCTCTCCCACTTATTCAAGGAATAAAAACATTGTGTGTGATGTGTCGAATTACCGACATCGTGAGTGATGTGATTTAAATTTTATTTAATTCCTTCCTTTATAGTCATTAAACCAATTATATGGTTGAACTAGGTTATAATATATTTATTATTTTTCATCCATGGTTCTGTAAACCATTTTTACACCTGGTTTTAATTTATAAAACAAAATAAGGTAGTTATTATCAAAGTACCACTAAAATAATCTAAATGAACATCATTAATGTTTTAACTTATGAATCATCATAATTTCATAATTCAAAATGATAAATGGTATAATTTATGGTTATGGAAATATAAAACTACCATTCCATCCCAATTCTTGAGTTTCACATCCAATCAACAAGAACACCCATCATGAACCGATCATGGAAATCATGTAAAGAATGCACCCAAAACAATGGAAGGAACAAAATAATAATAACTAAAGAATGAAATGATGTTGTAAAATGATACTATAATATTTTATAAAGATTTATAGGATTCTTTAATATAATAATAACACTCTTTTAACCCTTATAAAAGAGGTTTAATCTTGTTTGAAGTAAGACAAGCCCAAGGTAAGGGTATTCTTAACCCGATTTCCATTCTTTGGATTAACATTATACTTCATTATTTATGTGGTATTAGAATTGTTTATCTAAAAATTTTTGTTTATACTATGTTTAATTATGTGTATTTATGGTCTATATAAATATTCCATCAACTCTGTTAAGTCTCACTTCCATTATATGATTTTTGTTAGGGGTTTTACTTTTAAAATCCTCTTTTAAAAATTTAGTTTAACAAGATTCAAAAACAATGTTTTTATGAAATTATTCATGTTGTATGATTATGTTCTGGTTCTTGGGAATTTTTTATGAGGAAGTTTGGGAACTATATCTCCCTCTAATGAATTTATTATGTGTAATTTGGAGGTCGATCGTATGGTTACTCCATGTGTAAAAATGATGGTTACACAAATTGTAAGGTAGTCATGAGGGTTACAAATTATAGGGTAGCCACAAGGGTTATAGAATTATGTAAGTAATGCCCCAAGATACCTTTTTGGTTCTATTTTATATTCTTATGTTGTGTAAGAATCTTATGTAAATTTCATTTTTCACAAAGTATGTATATATGGGTGACAAGTCTGTCTTTTGAAAATTATTGCATATGTTACAAGTATTCATGTACTAATAGGTTATTTCCTTCTTTTTATATCCCTTACTGAGATTTTTGTGCTCATCCGAATTTTCATAAATGATTATAACAAGTTATAAGGATGTGTAAGACAAAGAAGCAATCTATGTCAAATGTTTGATGAACTTTCAATGAAATAATATTTTATTTGAAATGTTTTTTTATATTAAGAGAAATGAGTATTGTTTTTATGGTATCCACTATGTATTAATGTTTAATATCCTGAATGTGTTATGTCCATTTTCTATAAATATATAAATGTGAAAAGATCATTAATGTTAAAGGAAGTGATTTCTTGACTAAATTCATGATTATGTAATGTTATAATGTCGGTTCCTTATAGTTTCTATCAGAGGAAATTTTAGATAACTTTAGGGGATATGATGATGTTAATATAATTACATAAATTTTTTTTACACTATTGTTAATTTGAAATGTTAAAGAATTTATATATTACCATGTTTATTCGACTAAGATATGTTTGTTCAGAATGGTTATCCACAGAAGAAATAGGGAAGTTGAAGTTGAGAGACACCAACAGAATGACATCTTTCCGAATCTGCAGCCCGAAATGGTATGGAATTGAATTGAGAAGTTTGTAATAGTAATGGATTAGCTGACATAGAAATTAAATGGTGGTTTCAACCATGAAATAGAACAACTATAGGTACAACAAAGAAACATGAAGATAGTGGAACATTTTATGAGACAACACCCTCCTTCTTTCAATGGATCTTCAGACCCAATAGCGGTTGAATAATGGATTAAATCCCTAGAAACGTTATTTAAAGTAATGGTTTTTTAGATAATCAAAAGATATGTCTTTACATTTATCATTTTAAAGGTGAATCTAATTAGTGGTGGTCAATGGTAACTAATATCAGGGATAGAGAGGATATTGGTTTCTTAGAGTTTTATTAATTAAAAAGTCTTCTCCTTGAAAATTATTTTCCTAATGTGTTGAGACTTAGGATGGGGAATCAATTCCTTGAAATAAAGCAAAATGAGGATGATTTTGCAGATGTGTATAAAGAAAACATCATCCTAATAACAAGTTATGCTCCAAATATTATTCCGGATCGTGATAGAAAAATCAACTACTTTTACTCAGGACTGACACCAAGGTATCGAAGAGCGATGGCCTCCCGTGAATTCAAATTTTATGAGAAACTTGTCCGATTTGCTGTGAGGGTAGAGATGGATTTTGCTGATGATCATGTGAATTTTGAAAATAAGGAGAAGAAAATGTCCATATGGCAGGATAAGGGTAAGAATCAACCAAAGAAATCTGATGGTAAGAAAATCAAGTTTCCAGTTTGGGAAAAGTGTGGAATGAAGCACCCTGGGGAATGTCTTACCAAAACTGGGAAGTGTTTTTGATGTGGTAATTTTGGACATATGGAACAAGATTGTAACAAAAATGATCATAAGAATAATCCTGATAAGAAAACTGTTAAGCGCTTTAAATGTGGTGATATGGGTCATTATGAAAATGCCTTCCTAAAGAGAGATCTGAATGATACAAGGAAGATACACTATAAGCAGAAAGGGGTAGTGAGATCATTTTCAACTACGTCCGCAGATTCCAAGCTATATAATGAAGTTGTATAAGGTACCTTGTTTATTTAATTATATTTTTCTAAAGTTTTGTTTGATACAGGGTATACAGATTTCTTAATTTCTGAGAAATTTTTTGGTAAAGTGAAAATATCAACTCCAAAAATGGATCTATAACTTGTTGTTAGAACACCAAGGAGAAATATTATAGAAAAAAGGAATTATAAGAATATTTTTATTATGGTATGTGGATGGACTTTACCTGAAATCCATGTTGTTTTCCCTTAATTCGTGTTTGATTTTATTCTGGGAATGGATTAGCTTTTTGTTTATCATGATATGATTGATAGTAGATCTAAAGAAGTTGTTTTTCAGAAAGTTTTTTAGTTTGTATATAAGAACAAACCCATATAATCAATAACATATTGGGAAGATAATAAACTGTTGAAATATGGAAATTAAAGTTATCTTTCTCATATTTTTAAAAACTAGGGAATTGTTTAGATTAATGATGTGCTAGTGGTAAATGAATACCTTGATATTTATTCTGATGAGTTACCCGGTGTCATACCTAATAGGGAAGTTGAATTCACAATTGGCTAAGTTCCTGATGTTAAGCCAATATCAAAATTGCCAAATCATATAGCTCAAATAGAACTTATTGAATTGAATAATTAGTTTCAGGATTTTCTTGAGAAAGGAATCATTTATCCTATCACTTTACCTTGGGGTGGTCATGTTTTGTTCATTAAAAATAAATATGGTTCCATGAAACTTTTCATTGATTATAGATCTTTTAATAACATCACTGTTAGAAACTAGTATCCTTTGATTCATATCGATGACATGTTTGATCCGCTCCTCAGAGCTGAGTACTTTTCCAAGATTGACATGACATCCGGATACCATCAGCTGAAGGTAAAGGAGGATGACATCCTAAAAACAGCCTTTCGTACTAGATATGGGAATTATGATTTTTTTATGCCGTTTGGGTTTACTAATGCACCCACTGTATTTATGGATCTTATGAATAGAATATTTCATATGTTATTAGATATGTTTTTGGCTATGTCTATTGAAGTCATTCCGGTATTTTCTAAAAATAAAAGGGATCCTGAAAAACGTCTAAGAGTTATTTTGCATACCATAATGGAAAATAAACTATATGGAAAATTTAGTAAGAGAAATTTTTGGTTACAACAGATTTCTTTTATTGGGTACATTTTATATAAGGATGGAATAAGAGTTGATTCTTCCAAAACAAGAGTGGTTTATGAATAGCCAAGACCTACAAATGTTACAGAGAGTCGTAGTTTTCTTGAATTTGTAGGTTATTACCAATGATTTTTTATAAACATTGAACGGATATCTAGACCAGTAACTAAGTTAACATGAAATGGGGTTAAATTTTTTTTGGATAGAAGAATGTGATGTTTTTTTTTGTAACTAAAGAAGACATTGGTTAATATTCCAGTTTTGGAACTTCCTTCTCTTAACTGTGAATTTTTCATCAATAGTGATTCTTAATTGAAGGTACTTGGTTGTGTTATGATGCAGAATGATCAGGTAATTGCTTATTCTTCAAGACAACTAAAACCCCATGAGTTAAATTATCCCACACATAACTTGGATTTAGCAGTTGTTGTTTCTTCTTTGAAAATTTGGAGGGATCATTTATACAGATCCAAATTTAAAATATATACAAACCATAAAATTCTAAAGTATATATTCATTCATGAGGAAATAAACAAGAGGTAAAGAATATTTCTTGAACTAATAAAGGATTATGATTGAACAATAAATTACAATCCTAGAAAGAAAAAAAATGAAGGATTCCGTGAGTCAAAAACATCATGCATCATTAACAATGTTACATTTAGAACATGATCCCATGATTAATGATTTGATGAATTCAGTATTATAAGTTTTCAATGCAGGGAATACATCTGTTTTTTTTTTCTGGTTTCAGTGTAGTCATCATTATCAGACATAATTAAGAAATTGTAGAAGGAAGATTGTGAGCTACAGAAAAAGGTAGAATTGGTTAAAAGGGGTATGTTTCAAGAATTTTTCCTTGATAAATATTGTGTTTTAAGATTTGGAAAAAGGTTGTGTGTACATTGTAATTCTCGATTGAAGAAAGCTTTATTGTGTGAATCTCATAGTTCTCCATTTTCAGTTCATCCTGGCAGTAATAAGATGTACCGAGACCATAGGAAGTATTATTTGTGGGATGGAATGACAAGAAATATTGTTGATTTTACATGAAAATGATTGACATGTCGACATGTTAAAGTAGAGCAGCAGTTGCCTAAGGGGATGATTCATCCCTTTCCAGTGCTAGAGTAGAGATGGGAGAATGTATCCATGGACATTGTGGGGGAACTACCAAAGACTTCTCGGGGTAATAATGTGATTTGGGTTTTTATTGTTTGGCTGACAAAATCTTCATATTTTATTTCTATTTGAGATACAATGTCTTTGGATCATATTTCTAGACTGTTCCTCAAAGAGATTGTTAGGTTACATTGAGTTCCTCTTTCCATTATATCTAACTGGGATCCTAGATTCACATATAACTTTTGGAATGGACCTCAAGAGTTATTGGGTATAGAATTAAATTTCAGAACAGCATTTCATCCTCAATCAGATGTCCAGTCAGAATAAACTATTCAGACATTGTAGGATATGCTTTGAGAATTTTCAATGTATTACCAGGGAAGTTGGGGTCATCGTATTTATTTATTTGAGTCTTCTTTTAACAATATTTTTCATTCCAGTATTCAGATGGATTCTTTAGAGGCATTGTATGGGAAGCAGTGTCAGACTCCAGCGTTTTGGGATGAAGTCGGTGATAGAAAGTTGATGAGAACAGAATTAGTAGAGTATGTGGCTGAGAAAGTGAATATGATCTAACATCACATGGGGACAACTGAGAGAAGGCCGAAAAGATATGTAGATAACAGAAGGAAAGAATTATCTTTTGAGGTAGGTGACCATATTTTCCTTAAAATTATTCCTTGGAAAAGTGTGATGTGTTTTGGTAAGAAAGGAAAGCTAAGTCAGTATTTCATAAGTCCTTTTTAAATCTTGTATTAATTTGGATCAGTTTCATACCAAGTATATTTGCCTCCGATTTTGTCTCAGGTACATAATATTTTTCATGTTTCGATGTTGAGAAAGTATGTTACAGACTCAACTCATGTCTTGAGTCCAGAAGTTGTTCAGATGGAAGAGAACCTTTAATATGAAGAGAAACTAGTTCATATTCTTCATCAAAGGGAACATGTATTGAAAAATAAGGTAATTCACCAGGTAAGATTTTTTGGATAAACCATGTGGTTGAAGAAGCAACATGGGAATCTGAAAATGCTATGAGGTAAATGTACCCTCACTTGTATAATGAGTAAATAAAACTGTGAGGATAAAATTTCTAAAATGTTAGGATAATTTAACAACCAATGTTTTAAAAAAAATTAAATCCATGAAAATTTGGTTTTAGTAGATATTTATAACTATCCTTTAATCATAATTTTTATGCTTCAACGTTTTAAATTTGGAAAAATGGTCAAATAAATTATGATCAGTATATTATTTAGAGTCTTATAAGACCAACTTGAATTTTTTGAATAGTAACATACACTTATAAATAGTGACCTCACCCATCATAGAATATATATAATATTAAATTGAAAGTATGGTACTCCCATATCTTTGAATAAGTAAATAAATGCTTTAAAATTTTTATCTTCTGAATAAAGTGTTATTTTATTTAAAAATTAATTTTCTCATATTAATAAAATTATTTTGATAAAATGATGTTCATTTTCAGGTTCGATACATTGAAAAATGGTTGGAGTGAATTTTTGGTAGTTATCAGAAATACGTTATTTTTTGGTGAATAGTGCAATTTTGGTATTCGACAAATAAAGGAATTTATGCATCATGGAGGTGTCATCGATGATTTGGTGCTGATGTAAGACTATTTTTTCAAAATCACATGCCATTATTAGTTTTTTTAGTCAAGTAAGACTCATTATTTCTTATCTTGAGGAAAAATAATAAAATAATAATTAAAATAATGTGAAATTTCTCCCCTCATCCACTATAAATACAACACATTTCCCTCTCTTCCTACCACACCTCTCAACCCTTGATATTGTCTAATTTCTTCCAAATTCCCTCCCCAATCTCATTACCCACGTCCAAGACCTACTGGTCTCACTCAAAGGCCAAAATCAAAGGCCTTTAAGAGGATCTCGAGGAGAAGAGATCAAGATGTGGGAAATCCTCTTCTTTTTTCATGTGATTTTCTCTCCTTTACATTCCTTTTATTATAGTCTCTTACCATACTATTATCCAAGAGTCATGAAAGCTCCATAAATATTATATATTCTTGGTTTTATCATGTTCATTTAAAATTCATCATCATTCTTCTTCTCCTCTCCCACTTATTCAAAGAATAAAAATATTGTCTGTGATGTGTCGAATTATCGACATCAAGGATGATGTAATTTTAATTTTCATTAATTACATCAAGTATAGTCATAAAACCATTTTAATGGCTGAAACAGGTTATAATATATGTATTATTTCTCATCCATGATTCTGGAATCATTTTCTGCACATGTTTTTAATTTATAAAACAATATAAGGTCGTTGTTAAACGAACATCATTAATGTTTTAACTTATGAATCATCCACATTTCAAAATTAAAAATGATAAATGGTATAATTTATGGTTTTTTAAATATTTAAAAACAATTCTATTACTATTCTTGAGTTTCATTTCCAATCGACAAGAGCATCCATCATGAACTGATCATGGAAATCATGTGAAGAATGCACCGGAGACATTAGAAGGAACAAAAAACTAATAATTAAACGATGAAATGATGTTATAAAATGATCATATAATATGTTATAAAGATTAAAATGTATCTTTAAGACAATAATAACACTCTTTGAGCCATTATAAAAGATTTTTAGACAATTTTTATGTAAGACAAACCCGAGGTAAGGGAATTCTTAACCCGATTTCCATTCTTTGGGTTAACATTCTACTTTATCATTTATAAGGTATTAAAATTGTTTTTGTGAAGATTTTTTTTCTAATATGTTGAATTATTTTTATTTACCATCTATATAAATATTACATCCACTCTGTTAAGTCTCACTTCAATTATGATATTTTTGTAAGGGGTTTTACTTTTAAAATCTTCTTTAAAAAATTCTATTTTACAGGATTCAAAAGCAATGTTTTTATGAAATTATTATTGTTGTATGATTGTGTTCTTGTTTTAGGGAATTTTTCATGATGAAGGGTGTAACCTATATATCCCTCAAATGAATTGGGTATGTGTAAATCAAAGACCAGCCATATGGTTACTCCACGTGTAACTGCGATGGTTACATAAATTGTAAGGTAGTCATGAAGGTTACAAATTATAAGGTAGTCACAAGGTTTATAGTATTATCTATGTAATGCCCTATAATAACTTTAGGGTTATATTTATATTCTTATGTATTTTAGGAATATTTTGGAAATATTTTGTAAATATCATGTTTCACAGAGTAAGTATATATAGGTTACAGGTATGTCTTTTGAAAATGATTTCATTTTTTACAAGTCTTTATGGACTAATGTGTCCTTTACTTATTTTTATATCCCTTATTGGGATTTTCCTGCTCATCACAAGTTTTTGAAATTATTTTCAATTTTTATAAGTACGTGTAATAAAAATGAGGAATTAAAGTTAAATTTTTGATGAACTGTCAAATAAATCATGTTTTATTTTAAAAAAAATTATATTCGGAGAAATGACTAATGTTTGTATGGTTTCCACTATGTATTAATGGGTAATGTCATGAATGTGTTATGTCCCTTTTTCTATAAAGATATAAACATGAAACTATCCTCAATTGGAAAAGAATTGATTTATTTACTAAATTCAAGTTTATATAATGTAATAAGTTTGGGTCCTTCTAATTAACATGGCATAATCATTGATGTAGAATTTTAACCCAATGAATGGAAAATGAGTTAAAAAGTTCTTTACCACTATGTAATAAGAAGAATAGTATGCCCAATAAAAGTAATAATTATAAAATGAAAATTTTAATAATATTAGTATAATTATATTAATGATAGTATAGATCAAAGGGTTATATATACAAAACATATGAAATAATTGTGTAATAAGGCATTTACCTCACAGAAGTAAACGTAATATGAGAAACCCTTATCTCGTGCTCCCCTTTAGTTTTGGTCACATTAGCCTCCAGAATAATGATTTAAAAAATTTTATCAATTAATTAATGAACCATATTAGCATTTATAACACCTTATATGATACTTTTATAACATCTTACCACCCATACAGTAATAATAATTCATTGTTTTGGGTTCATTCATTTCATGGTTTCATGGTAGGTTCACTTGTGTATAATTTTGGATTTTTGTTTCAAATGAAAATAAAACTCAATTATTGAAATAAAATGGTATTAATTCACTTAAATATGTTTAAATGGTCCCATATATCATTTTTACATTTTACACAAGGACAATTGATTTACCAAAATTTTAATGATAAATGTTTAGTTTATTTGGGATGTTATTCTGACCATCACAAAATAGTTTCATTTTATTTAATATTATGTTTATATATTATTTATGAAACCCAAAATATGTTATAATTTACCAATAAAAATCTTATTTAACAATAAAAATTATTTTATGACCATATGTGGAGGTAGTAATGGAAAATGAAAAAATCATTATCCATAGAGATGGTTAACCACAATAAATTGTACAATGGCTTGGTTTCTTCGAATATGTAGAGATAAGAAAAGGGGTGGATATAATATTTTCTATTATAAATATAATATTATAATGTATATATATATATATGATACTAAAGTTATTATGATTTCATGGGTGAAAGAAGTGAATATAAGGTATAAGAAGAAATTAAATTATGTGAGGTTGTCTGAGAAAGTTACCTCTTGTGTATAACCTTATTGAAGGACCCCATAAAGAACATGTAATTGGATATTGGGGGAGACCAAGAGAAATTGGAGGTGGAGATATTCGGTAGGAGATTTTTTCTTAGTTATTTTAAATGTTTCAAGGATTTTTAAAAGAGAGGGGAGTGAGAATTGGAATTTATATTTGGGGGGAAGTTAAGTGATTAAGTAATGATTATTTTATATTTAATGATATCCACGTTTTTGTGGAATAAGTTAAAATAAATAAGGATGATAATTAGTGTTGTAATTCTTTTTAAGGTCGATATTCACATCAACCACACTTTTAATGTTGTGGTATTTAGGTATTTTAATCATTTACATTTTAACATTAATAGGGTACATTATTTAACTTATGTTGAGGAAAATCGTCTTTTATCGTGGTAACATTTATTTCAATAATAATTAAAATGACCATATAAAAGAATTTTTACCTCCTTATTCAAAATATATAATCCATTTTTAAAAATTCAAAACACATAAGTTTAAAAATTCAATTAAATGTCAATTGTAAATCAAGGGAAAATGTATTTTTAATCCCAAAAATGTATGTATACCAACCTAAGGAATAAATATTTTTTAAATGTAATTAATTATATATATATCTAACTAAAGAGTAATTAATTTACTTTATATCAATTTAAAATGATAAAATTCATTTTAAATATAACGAAAATGAGAGTTCTTAAAAAATTTGAATTTTTTACGATTCGATGAAAATATAAAATTTTCATAAAATTATTAAAAATAAAACATAATATAATTTTGAAATTATGAATAAAAAATGATGTTGATTTTATCAAATTAATTTTCTAATATTTTTTAAAATTAGTTTTATTTTTTTCTTATAGAAAGAAATAAAAATCACTTTTTTAAGAAACAATTTTTTCTGAATAATAAAATGACATTACAAAAAATTATCTGCATATTCACAAAGAATTAATTAATTCATTAAAAATGAGTTGGAAAACTATATATTTTATAATTTGGTAAATACTATTCATTCATTCCAATTTCATGGCTTGGTTATAATGATAATGTTAAATTAATAATATTTTAGAGTTCATTAATGCTTGGTGTTCTGTGAAAAATTTTCTATCAAATATATTAAATTTATTTAAAAAGATACATATCTTAACATATTGATTTTTTATATTAAATGACCCAAAAATGTTGAAAATTTCTTAAAATGATTTATTAATGTGTGGATTGACCAAAACATGTTTATTTTTCATTATATTCTACTTTGGAGTCCACCTAACATGTGAATCATGTGCTCCTTTTATATTAAGAAGTGATATTTACCAAAATATCATTTCCTACACTAATAAAAGAGTAATTCAAAAATAGATTCATGGGAATTATAAAATTAGAATAATTATTTAACTCATTTCCATTGCTACTTCCCCTATATCCCTCTTCCACTTTTTGAATACCCTTGATCCATGTAAAATACCTAAATCACTACTATAAAACTAGGTTTATCTGGTGCTAGGGTTTTAACAACACTAGCTAAAAGAACTGTTAAAAACCCATTTATTAGTGCTTGAAAAAGTTTTCTTAAAAGGGGTATTTAATATTATTTTTTAGCATTGTTAATGGGGGTCTTTAATAGTGATAAAAAATAGTAGTTATGGTGGGTCCTTTATTAACACCTATAAAAAAGTGATGATAATGGTCACTCGTTATCAGCGCTTTTTTACTGGTGTTGATAAATGGTATATTTCAAAAAAAATCATTAAAAATAATATATTTATATATTTATATTTATATTGATATAAATATAATATAAATATTTTAAATATGTTTTATATAAAGTTAAATATGAATTTACACATAATATATATGGTACTTAGTAAAAACGGATTATAAAATAATTTAAAAAGTTTTTTACTTAACAATTTTTCATTTATTATTGAGTAATATTTTTTAATAAAAATTTGAATATTGAAAAGTTAATAAAATTAACAAAATATTTTAAATAAGTTGAAAGCGTAACTAGAACTTCAAACAACCATAACTTTTTATCTGAGTGTCTGATTGGGCTCTACTATATATCAAATCGAAGCATCTGATGCTTTCTACTCTTTGTTGTCCAATGGGTACCCTGGTCACTATTTAATTAGTCCAAAAAATTCCTAGAAGGCCTCTAAGATTGTGTTTTTTATCAGGAACCCAATTGTTTTAAAATTCAATGGATTTTCAGCCTTGTTTAAAGAGGTAATTTTTCCCTTTTTCAGTGGGGACTGAATGTATTCCTAGTGATTACCTTCATATTGATATTATAGATTTAAATTTTATCATTTTTCAAACTATGATGTTATTTATAATCAAATATATTACAATATATTCAAAAAATTCATATATTCACACATAAATATTTAATTTTATAAAAAAACTAATTAAACATATTTATATATAAAATATATTTTTCAATATATAAACCTCATCCATATATATTATATATGTAATGAAATATATATATATATATATATAATGTAAATCAAAACAATATAAGGTAGTGGAAAAGGCATTGGTATATAAGCTGGATGTATCAGGTTGGAAACTCACTGAAGGCAGGGGTGTATATGGGGGTTATCTAAAGAGCTGATAAAAGGGGGTAAGCACTGATAAATAGGGGTAGTTCCATTAAAGGGAGGTCTTAACAAAAAAAAATTATCCCCATTATAGGTTGGGCATATATCAATGTTATTTTATCATTGTTAAATAGGGCCTTTATCAGCGCTTTTTTAGAGCTATATTAAAGATACCCATTTAACATTGCTTAAATTATTAGAAAAAATATAGAACTGATAAATCCCTTATACTAGTACTATTAAATTCCTAATTTGTAGTAGTGAATCCTAAATTTCATGGGGTACTCCAAAAGAAGGTTCAAACTCCCTACGTGAGTACTAATCACTTAATAACCTTTTTCCATCACTATATTCCCCTTAAAAATATTTTTTCTCATTATAATATACTGATATAAGTGTTTTTAATATACTTAAATGCTATTATTTTAATTTTATAACCATTATCTATACTTCCCCATCCATATAAAAATTGGAATTGCATTCATGTATATGTGCGGATTACCACCTTTACAAAGAAACATATTTCGTTTTTTATATCCTCTTTACATGAATGGTTATAAAATGTTATCTAATGAATAAATAGTATAATTTTAAAAAATTTAAGATTCTAATATGATAACCATTTTATAACATTCTCCCATTATATGGAAAATCAAATTTTTGTGCATATGTATGTATGAAATTTTTATATTTCTATAAGGGTTATATTAATATTTAACTTGTTATTAACATAAAAACTTTTATTCTTCAAATTTTACTAAAAAACACATAGCTAATTTTTTTCATCATGAATTATGACCAAAATTATCATGGAGTAAAAGTTAATTATTATAACTCATTATAAAGAATATATTTCAGTACCTTTTATAATATTTTAATGATGAAATTTCTATTAACTAATAGTAAAAAACATGGACTCTTTAAATCACGTGAGAAATAATAAAATTGATAACAAGTGATCGATAAAATAAACTATAAGAAACTGAAAATTTTAAATAATTTTTTATAATTAAAGAGTATAAATAGTAATGGATTTGAATTTTTTTACAAGATAGGTGGTTAATATTTCTATTTTTATGCTACAAGATATTAAATCACTATGGTTTAATTTAACAGCTAAAGGGTTTCATCTCAAATTTCCTTCTTTGAGTACTATTTTATATTATGCACCATTTTTTAAATTGTTTTTATTATTCATATTTGAATAATTTTATCACAAATATTTACTTATTTATTTTATATAATCTTTTATTTCATATTTTATCTTTTGAAATATTTTGAATCAAATGTTACAAAAAGTAGGGTGTTTTTTAACTCGATACACTTTCATTGAGTAATAGTGTTTTTTCTTGAACTTCATTTTTTATTTTTGGGGGAGATTATTCCCTCATATTGTATTATATTTTATTTCCCAATTTTATGGTTATTTTCACTTCTCTCTTACAAAATATGTTTTAAATTATTCTTACTTTAATAATATATATTTTTAAGGGTTTTATCATAATTTACATTCTTTGAGGAATGTTTTCATGTTATGCACCAATTTTTTATGTTTTAATTACTACCCTAATATCTATTATTCATATTATTTGTTTCTATTTCATTTCAATTATAATTATCTTCTATGAATCCTTATTTCCAATTCTTTTTATTCCATTATGACCACATTTTATAGTGTTTTCTTAACTCAACATCTTTTCTTGAGTCTTAATTATTCCTCTTTGACAATAGTCTTATAAGATGTATTTATTATAAAATCATGTTACCTTGATCATGTATTTTTTCACCTTTTCTAGGCCCATGTTCAGTTAAAAAAGATTTTATGTGATTTTTTTGGGTTTACTGCAGACTGAAAAACCGGTACATGTCGTGTAACTGATGTATATGTCGTGTACTTTGTGTTGGTTATAGGTCATGAATAGGGATAGCATGCCATGAGCTGGTACACTTGGTGTACCTAAGGTACATGTCGTGTAGGAATTAAATAGCGGGTTTTCACCCTAAGACGATGGGTTTTTCAGTGTACTTATCCATTATGGGATACACATCATGACCCTTGGGTACACGTCATGACTCGACCTCTACCCATCCTTAAGTAATTCCTTCGTTAGTTTTTATTGGTCCTTTTGTTTCTAGGCTTCATGGCTCTTGACCTAGTGAATTTTTGGTTTATTTTTCAAAGACTCAACTCCTTCTGGATCAAACCAAACATCTTGGGATCATCTTTTCTATTATGGTGTGATTCCTGGGTAAGGATTCTCCATCATTATCTGAGTTTATCTCCTGATATCCACTTGGTTTTTCAATAACTCATCTATTTATTGATTGTTCCATGTCTTTAAGTGTTGGATCATATAGTTAGGTATAGTTTAGAGGTTTCCTTCACCTTCGTTCTCATTTATAGGTGTCATTGTGAGTTTTTTTCTTCAGGAAAAATGTAGGTGGTTCCATCCCAATATGCTAGATTGATTATCATTGTATTTATTGGTTGATTTTAATTTTTGATTTAAATTAAAATAATCATCATTTCTACCAATTGATTTGATAAAACCCAATTCCATTGAATTTATAGATTTGAAATGGCTTTGGCACATAAACATAGAAAACCCCAGATTCTAATGAACTGGGGTGGGATTATGGAAATTGAATGATTTAAATTCCTGAATTTAAATTATTTATATAATGGATATTTTTTCGATCAATTTTTTTAATATAATTATTTATGTTAATTACAAAATGGATTTAATTAGTTTTTAATGGATTTCAAAATCATGTAAATGGCTAAAAATGATTTTATAGAAACCCAGTTGCTATATCTTGCTAAAAAAGGCATGTTTTTTAAAAATTAATTTTTTGTTATTAAAGGGAATGAAATTGGAATTTTTGAAATGGAAGAATGGGTTTGATCATATTTGGAGAAGCCTTAAAATAGTTCCCACATCATGTTAGAGTGGATGTAATCCTTAGGTAGTTAGTGAGTTATTTGGATACACTCTAAGCTATTAAAATGTTCTAAAACATACATGCAGCGAGTCACATCCTTGATGGGATGGTGAAAATTTTCCTTTGGCCAGTTTCATAGGGATGTGTGTTTACACATTTTTATGATTTCACATATATATAGTTCATAATCCTATTACTGGTTAATATTTTCATACCATTTGGCATATAACGATGTTTCTCACATGTTTATTTATATATGAGATATAAATGTATGACAATGTTTTTTGTAACTGCATTACATGCCTATAGAATTAATATAAAAATTTTAATATAAATGTTTTAAATAATCTATTTTTTTAGAAATTTCCCATCTTTTGTAAAGTAAATCCAACCCTTTGAATTTATTTTCCATTATTTTGAAAATTTATAGCATGTTTTGTTTAAATATTTTTTAGAATTTCCAAAACTATTTATTTTGATAATTGAAAGATTTTATTTGCATAATATATACATTTGGAATATTTTATTAAATATTTGGTGGTATCCTACTAGGATTAGTCTCACACTTACTTTTTCTTTCATGTGTTTGTATACTTTCTTCTTCGAGGCTCAAGTAAAGGGAATATATCTCTTGGAGGTGGATCCAGATGATGAGCTTTGGATGTGGTGAGTTTTTTCCTTAGGTACCATAGGGATGTTTTCTGGTCTAGTAATTTGGGTTTTAGTACATTGTCATTTGTACCTCTTTGTGTTATGGTAAATTTAATCCCAGTGGGTTTTTCCTATTGATATACATACTATCTTTTATCTTTTGTTTCTACATTCTTGTTGAAAAATTCTACCCACTTGTATTTTTTAAAATGCCAAGTTCTAGTTTCCAGCCTATGGAGATCAAGAATTCCCTACGAGTTATGTAATGGCTAGGCCAGTTATCATTTTACCAGGGTACCCAGGCTAGTTTTTGACAAATTGGTTTCAGAGCAAGTTGTTTAGCTTCTATCTTGAAGTCAGTTTTCTTTTTCGAAATCTTATCGGGACTTAGGAGGAAGTTGTGATGGAGTCCCTGGCCACCTCTCATAGTATTGAACCTTAAGTCACCAGAGATTGTTAGGGAAAGACTTCATGTGGATTATTTCTAGTATAATCCCTATAGATATTTGGATCAGTTGAAATCCAAATATTGTTTGTACCTTTTTTGAGAATATTTTCTCCTTCGACTAATTTTGAATGTTAATCTAATGTATTCCTTTTGTCTACAGATGTTGTGTAGTATCATGCCTGTGAGAAGACGTGAGTATCAAATATAGGAAAGGGTTTCTTCTAAACCAAAAAAATAATATTGTTGATCTGAATCTGGTTGATGTTATTGTGCGCACTTTCTGAGCTCTAGGACAGGCACCACCTCTGGTTCATAATCAAGCTCAAGATGTGGATCCTCTGGGGAATGTTCTTCGGAATCATTCTCAAGAGTACCTTTTCCAAAATCCAATATTATTCCAAGTCTCCACTAATCTTCAACATACTGAGGAATGTTTGGGCAAGATAGAATGTATGTTTTATTTTTTTGAGACACCATAAGTGATCAGCTTGAAGTGTTCCACCTTTTTACTGGAGGGACCGAGGAAGAGATGGTGGGAAACAATGGTGATGTTAGGGAAACATGAGTTATCATAGTGGAAGGACTTAAAGATTCTTTCCACCAATAATTTCTATCCATATTCGATGGTGTTGTGTAAAGATGTGGAGTTTTTAAAGCTTGAGCAGGCTGAAAAACTGTGACTCAAAATTCAAATCTCTTTTCTGAACCTATGTATTTTTCTCCTTAGATTATATCTAATGAGAGTATAAAAGATCAATGGTTTGAGTTGGTACTTAGATCGAATATCAGTTCTCTGGTTTTCTTGCTGAAGCTTCCAACTTATCATGATGTATTGGATAGGGAAATAATGGTTGAGATGGACTTTACTGCATGTCTAGGTTGAAGGGAGATCCTTTTTCTCCATGTGTATGTGTTGTTTCTTTCTACACAAAATGGAATCATGATAATCCTCATAGAATTTCTCGAAGTTCGAGTCATTCTAGAACCCCTACAGCTCCAGGAGGATGTTTTTTGACTTGTTATCACTATGGAATGTTGGGACATTTGAGGAGGGTTTTCACTGAGGTACCCAAGAACATCATCTTATGAGGATGTTTAGGACACTTACACAGGTTCTTCCATAACTTATTTACTCTGTGTAGTGGGGAAAGATCATAATATCCTTTTAACACTATGGGTAACTCAAATGATTCACATTAAAAAGGGTTCCAACCGTAAGAATCTGGAATGAAGCTTTTTCACACATTTGAACAGTCTCCAGGGGAAGCATACACAGGTCCACCGACTGTGAGAGGTACCATTAACATTTCTTAATCATTAGTGACTTCTCATTATAATACTAATTCATCTCAATATTTTCTTTCAACCCATATTTTTAACCTGCTTAATATTCATATGGAGCGACTATCTTATGCAATGGATATTACTACAACCCTTTGTACGAGGAGCCTATAGGATCTTCATAGTCCTGTATGTGTATTCTCTTTATCAGATGTTGAGATAGATTGGAGATTTCTGGTTCTTGATATGAAGTATTTTGAAATCATATTTAGGATGGATTGGATTATTGCCGAAAAATCTCAATTTTATTATTATCTTCGATGGGTATACTTTACTACACCCAATGGTGTGCCTTTTGTTTTTCGAGGAGAATGGGACCCATGGTTGAGTAGAGCTAGACATTCTTATCCAGAGTTGGGGAAAGTGATATTACTATTTCCTTTTGACCTGGATTGAGATTCAATGGGTGGTGTTCTTCCTCTAGGTGTTGCTGAGTTTTTTGAGGTGTTCCCTTCATATTTCTCTATTCAGCCACAAGTCAGGGAGGTTGATTTCTCTATTGACATAATGCTTGGTACTCGACCGGTCTCTATCCCCACATACCACATTGCACCAGCTAATCTCAAAGAGATGAAGTCTCAATTGGATGACCTTCTTGAGAAAGGGTTTATTCATCCATGTGTGTCACCTTAGGTAGTGTTTATCCTCTTTTATAATAAGGCTGGTGGTTATCTTCGCATCTGTGTTGATAATCTAAAGCTCAATCGAGTTATGATAAAGAAGAAATATTTGTTGCCACGAACTGATGATTTGTTTTATTAGCTAAAATTGGATAATTGTTATTAAAATATCGACCTTTGATATGGTTATCATCAGTTTAGGATAAAATATTCTAATGTTTGGAAAACCGTCTTTTGAAGATGGTACATGCACTTTGAGTACATTGTTATGCCCTTTGACCTAACCAATACTCCTTTAGTTTTCATAGATTTAATTAAAAATATTTTCCACAAGTATTTGTATACCTTTTTGGTAGTATTTGGTGATAAAATTCTTGTTTACTCCATGTTTGAGAAGGATCATGTGCAACATTTGAGAACAATTCTGAAACTGCTATGAAATCAATGCCTTTATGCCATGTTTTAAAAGTGTGATTCCTGGATTCAGGAAGTGAAATTATTGGGAAACATGTCATCTGAACAGGTTGTATCAGTTTATAATGATAAGGTGAGGGCTGTTATACTATGGGAGAAACCAAAAAATATCTTTAAGATCCATATCTTCTTGGGCTTATCCGGATATAACCGCAGGTTCATGAAAGAATTCTCAAAGTTGGCTTCTCCAATGGCTACTCTTACTCATAAGGGGGTGAAGTTTGCATGGAATGATAAATTTCAGTGTTCTTTTATTGATCAGAAACATCTTTTGACTACTGTACTAGTGTTAACTCTTCCATATTTTGGGCAGGGCTATGTGGCCTTTTGTGAGGCATCATGCTCTGTCTTGGGCTACGTTCTTATGCAGGGTGATCATGTATTAACATACTGATATCTTCAAATTGGGCCACATAAGAATAATTATCCTACCCATGATCTAGAAGATGTAGCTGTGATGCACATGCTTAAAATTTTTCATTACTACATTTTTGGAGAAAGGTTTACAATGTATTCATACCAAAAAATCCTAAGTTATATCTTCTCTTAAAATGATTTGAATCATCGGTAGAGGCATTGGGTGGAGTACCTATAGTCTTTTGACATTGACATCAACTATACCCTGGGGAAAGGGAATGTCATTTATGATACTAAGATTTGTAAAATTCCAACCCAGGCAGTGAAATAATCTTCAGAAGAGTGTAATTTGATGGCTCTCTTTGCGTAGTTTCATATTGGAGTTCAGGAGGAAGGGTTTGATGTTTATTTATCCAGAGTGCACTTGATGCCTACCCTTCTCAAGATGATTCTTCAGGATCAAGATCTTTATGATGAGTTACATAGCATTAGAGAGTCCCATTACTGTGGGGAGGCATTTTCCCAGTGGTTATTCTCCAAAGAGAGTGTTATGCGCTATCAGAACTGCATTGTTCTTCCATTAGCGGCCAGAGAGCCAGTGATGGGGTATTTCCATAGTTCTCAGTGGGTTGTTCACCTGGGAACCACAATGATGTTCTATGACATCAGGAACGAGTTCTAGTGTCTAATTATGACATGGGACATTGTTTAGTGTGTCTCTCATTACTATGCATGCCAACATGTGAAAACTGGGCATCAGACAACCTTTTTTTGACTACAACCACTTCCATTCCCTATTTGGAAGTGGGATGAGATCTCCATGGACATTGTTTTTGGGTCTCCTTGTACCCATAGAAGGAATAAATCAATATGGTTTTTGATCAACAAACTGACAAAGTCGGCTCACTTTATACCCATTTGTGATGAGGAAAATGTTGAGGAGTTAGGAAATCTCTACGTAAAAGAGATTGTTTGTTTTCACAGAGTTCAATTTGTTATAGTCTATGATAGGGATCATTGGTTCACTTATCACTTCTAGAGATGTGTTTAGCAGGCACTAGGATATCTGGTTCATTTGATCACAGCCTACCATTCATAGTTGGATGGCCAGATAGAAAGAGCTATAAAGATTCTTGAATATTTTCTTCGCACCTATGACCTCAACATCAGTGGGGATAGGGATGATCACTTTGGGTTGGATGGTTTCTCTTATAACAATTATTACCATTCCACAATCAAAATGGAACCTTTTGAGCCCTTTTATGGTCAGCCTTATAAATCTATACTTTTTTGGTTGGGGGTTGATAAAATTTCTTAGGTTTCTCAAAGATTATTGTAGGAGACGATAGTAATGATTCACCTGATATGTCAGAGGATGTTGACATAAAAAATCTCATATAAGTCTTATGTTTATCTACATCTTAGACCATTGGTGTTTTTAGTTGGATACCAGGTGTTCATGAAAGTTTCACATTGATTGGGTCAATTACATCTTGGGAGTTAATGGAAGCTTGCTCCTTGCTTTGAGTGACCTTTTGAGGTAGTCGATTTGGAGGGTAAAATTTTTTACCATTTAAAACTTCCACCACAGTTGACGTCGATACATATCATGTTCCATATATCACATCTGAGGAATTATTTACCTAATCCTTATCACGTTTTGAGCTAGAGTGATCTTGAGATCGAGACTGATTTTTCTTTGACTAAGAAACCAGTCAGGATAGTTGATCTTGATACCAAGGTACTTCATATGAGGATGATACATTTGTTTTGTGTACTATGGAAGCATGGTGCTGATAGTCAAGAGATTTTGGAACGTGAGGCACTGATGAGAGAGAAATTGCCTCATGTTTTTGGCTTTGAAGCTTCTTCATTGTATTTATTGGGGAAGAATGTTCTCATGGTGGGGAGGTTGTAACATCTAATTACCTTGATCAGGTAATTTTCCACCTTTTCAATGTCCTCGTTCAGTTAAAAATAATTTTATGTGATTTTTTGGGTTTAATGTTTAATGCAGAATAGGTACACGCCGTGTACCTGAAGTACATGTCCTGTACATGGTGAGGGTTTTAGGTCACAAATGGGGAGATCAGGTCATGTACCTGACATACGCATTGTGTATGAATTAAATAGTTATTTTTCAACCTGAGGTGACAGGTATTTTCTGAATACATATCCAGTGTGTCCTACACATCGGGACTCATCCCCCACCCCACCTTAAGAAATGTGTTAAAAAGTTTTTTTTGACCCTTTTGTTTCTAGGGTTCCTATCTCTCGACCTAGAGATTATCTAGTGCATTTTTGAGAGGCTCAACACCTTCCAAAATGAACCAAATTGATTGGGATTGTCGTTTGTCTTGTGGTGTTATTCTTGGGTAAGGGATAACCATCGCTCTTTGATTTTATCCCCTTACCACATCTTTATACTTAAATGGATCATATAAGTATTGATGGATCCATGTCTTGTGGGGTTGGATGTTACTACTAGGTAGAGTTTTGAGGTTTCCTTCACCTTTATTCTCATTGATGGGTGTCATTGCAAGTTTCATACTTCAGGAAAGTGGTAGGTGGTTCTATCCTGACATGATATATTGATTATCATTATATTTCTTGGTTTATTTCAATTTCAAATTTAAATTAAAATGCTCCACCTTTATTTCTATATCTTTGATAAAACTCAATTCCTTTTAATTTGGATATTTGAAATGGTTTTGGCATAGAGACTTGGAAAACCCCCAAAATCCACTGAATTGGGGTGGGTTTATGGAAATTAGATTATTAAATTGTTGAATATAAATTATGGATCTAATGGAAATTTTATCAAATAAATTGTTGTATTCAAGTGTGTAAATTAATTAAAAAAAAGTAGGGAATTAGTTTTTAATGGATTAAAAGATCATGAAAATGGATTAAAATGATTTTATATAAACCTAGTGGTTTTGTCTTGAGAAAAAAGGAATGATTTTGAATAAGACCTTTTTTGTTTTTAAATGGAAAGAAATATGGATTTTTGAAATGGAAGAATGGGATTGGTTGTATTTTAAGTAATCGTAAAATATTTTTTCCCATCATGTAAGAGCGCATGCAGGCCTTAGGTAGTCAGTGAGTTATTTGGATACACTCAACACTCTTAAAATGTTCTAAAACATACATACAGTGGGTCACATCCCCAACAGGTTAGTGACGAGTCTCCTTCGGCCAGTGTCATAGGGACATGTGTATATAAATTTTTCTATGTTCACATAGAGACTGTGGAATCCAATAGCTAGTTAATACTATTGTATATTTTGGAAGATGACCATGTTGCTTTCTTATTTATTTATATTTGAGATATAAAGTTACTCCAATGTTTCTGGGAACTACTTTACATACATGCTGAATTTATATAAACTAATTTATATAAATGTTTTACTTAAGCTATTGTTTTATAAATTTTCTATCTCATGTAAAGTAAATCTCATTATTTGAATGTATTTTCCATCATTGTGAAAATTTATAGAATGTTTTATTTAAATATTCTCTTGAATTTCCAAACAAGTTTATTTTGAAAGTTGAAAGATTTTATTTGGATAATCTATATTTGGTATCTGTTATGGAATCTTTTGTGGTATCCTAATAGGCTTAGTCTCACACTTTAATTTTTCCTTTGTGTGATTATAAACATTCTTCTTCCAAGATTGAACAAAGGGAGGGGATGTATTGGAGGAGGATCCATATGTTGATCATTGGACGTGGTGATTTGTGTCCTTAGGTACATTGGGGATGTTTTCTTATTTTTTAATTTGGGTTTTAGTACTTTGGATTTTATGCGACTTCAGGTTTTGGTACTTTTAATCCTAATGGAGTTTTTTCTATTGATATGCATATTGTCTTTTATCTTTCAATTCCACATTCTTGTGGAAAATTTGTTCCCACTGGTATATTGAGTAATTTTAGGTACTAGTCTCCCACCAATGGGGATCAAGAACTCCTTTCAGGTTATTTTAGGGATGGGTCGGTTATCGGGTTACCAGGGTACCCGGGTTATTTTGGCACATTTATTCAATTTTATGGTAATATTATTAGGAATTTCCTCCTTATTTTATATAAATTTAAAATTATTTCTTTCATTCATTCTTTATGAATTGAGTCGATGTTTAGAATAATTATCTTTCTTTATAAATGATCTCTTTTTCTTCCATATCAATATTCAATCCTCCCACTAATATTCTCTATTATTATTTTGAAATCAAAATATTCTTTATTTATAATGATCTTTAAAATTATGTTCACCTATTCTTAAAAATATTATTTATCATTACTATTATAATGTGGTTTTTCAATAAAAGAATTTATAATGTTGAAAAATATTTATTTTCTTCTAGAATGTGCGTTATTTATTCCACTCTAAATTTTTTAAATTTATAATTTTCTCGCTTTAAGGGTCCATTATTGATAATTTTTTCATAATAATTTTTAAAAAAAACAAGAATATACATGAATTGTTTTTTGAAATAGACTCATATCTATAAATTTTTAATAAAATATTGTGAAATATATTTTTAAGATGTGGATTTCATTTTTCCTATTTATCGCTAAGATATCTAGCTCCTATAATGTTATGTTCATGAATAAAACTCTAAATTACCTTAATAAATTCTCCATTTTGGTAATTAGATTTTTTATCGATAAATATATATATCTTTATTTTAGTATATGTGATAGTAATTAGAATATATAGTAATCCCATTATCTTCCCATGGGTTCTTTTTGATTTTATGGAGGATTATTTTCCAATGGAACACATATGTATGGATATTGACCGGTGTGTCCTATAATACCCTCCAATGAATCGGTTAAGGATTTATATCACATGAGAAAAGTATTCCTATACATGATTGGGTATTTCTGTAATTGTGGGTATGATTGAGTGAATTATAAAGGTAATAATTCTTTGTTCTTATGTTTTTGCACACGTTAATTGTTATGAAATGTTTCAAAAGAATATTACATTGTCGATGTCATATGACTTTGAGTATTCCCCGTGGATCATGTTTATATTCTCATTAGTCCACACTATTATTACATGGTATACTGTTATTCATTTTAGATTACATGTTTTTATATCATGACTTATGGCCTACTCTTGTTGTTCTATACACTTTTTATTAATATATTTTTCTCATGATCATTTTTTCTCACATGATTATGATCTAAACCATGATAGAATATTGATAAGTATTTTTTACCGTTGCATAAAATTTGAACTCACTACATTATTTAGTTTCCATTACCCTAATTATGAAGATGAGTATAAATTATGATATGTTTAAACAGGGGTCTAGAGTGACTCAATTATGGATAATTTTTTAGAATTATTATAAAATAATTTTTTTATATAGATAGTCCCTAAAGAATCTAAACCTTATTTTCTTTTTATTATATATTTATTATATGATGAAATGTTTAATTTATGGAAATGTTTTAAAATTAACATATTTTTATCTTGGTTTGTCTCACTTGTTATCATATCATGTGTGTAATGTGTGGGTTTTTAGCACCAGAACTCTGAGTGTAGGTATGGTGTGCCTTATAGAGTTAATTTAGTCCGTAGTCCCACCAATAAAATAACATAAAATAACTTTTCAGGCCCCCATATGGGTAATTAAAAGGAAAATATCGATCATTTCCGCTAGAATATCCATGATCTAAGAAATTTAAATCTAATGGAGAGGGATATAAGGATATGATAAAATAGAGGGATTCAAATAAAATAAAATTTATTATGTCACATTTCCTAATGAATATAAAGTACAAAAACATTATATTACATGTTACATATAAAATTTCATTAAAAATATGGGAATACTATGATATTCATTAAAAAAAGAACATGTCCTCACCAGTATAAGTTTCACTGATTGGTACAATGTTTATACATTATAATACTATAGTAAAATTTACACTATGTCCTAGAGAACACAATACTTATTAAAATGCCTCAATCAGTGAGAAAATGTGAAAAGGATACCTATAAGGGATTCATAGATGAATCTTATTATGCTTATTGCATCCTGTAATTAGTAATATCTGGAGAGTTGATGATGAAGTATAATGAAATGGATGATTACACCAAGAAACATTATCTCCTTGAACTTGAAAAGGGAAAATAGAGTGCAAATATACAGGATATTTTCACTAAACTATACATGTAAAAACAAGATTATTAAAACCTAACTAATTATCATGGTTTAAAAATATTTGAGTATATTGATCAATTAGTGACATTAGTATTATATATGGATATAAAATTGTCCATTAATCTCATATTTTCATCCTATACTCATAGGTTCTCCCATTTATCAAGAGTTAGATAATGAATTGCACATATGAGCCACCTAAGAATCTTTGGAAAATAATTTACTAGACAATTAATTATTAGAGGGAACATTGTTACTCATATCTTATGATGAAACAAGTAAAGTACCAGGTTTAAAATCCCATGAGTGGTTCAAAATCAGTGGTTTATTAACAAAATCCATTAAAGTGAAAAAGGATTCGAGTGGTGAGACCTTAATAAGAAGACATTTTATTCTCATGTGGTCGGAAATGTCACTAAAATAAGAACATAAATATAATGGATAATAATCAATGTTTATCTTCTTCTTTCAGTATAATCATCTTTTTATGTATTATTTCCTTTTAATATTTTAGTTGTAAAATTTAATCTGAAATCACATATATTTATTCAAATACATTAACCAAATGAATTCAAAAATACTAAAATAAGTAACGTAAAATCTATAAGTTATTGAGAAAGTTTGATTTTTATATTTGTAGATAAAATCACAAAACTCCATATTTTTTAGAAAATTGATTCAAGTTAAACTATTGTTTTATTTTGAGTGTTTATAAAACATTTATCTCAATGTCTCGTTATACACTACGCATATTATTTATTTTGAGAGATATTGGTTTATGTTATTTCATTCTAATTTAATTGTCCCTTAAAACATTAATCATAGACATCCAATATTGGTAATTAATGACGATTATAAATATAAGACTCATACTAGGTTATGGAAGGATAATTATTTATGATGTAAAACTAAATTTTTGTTTTCAAGAATATACCCATATGGGTGTTTAGTCTCTTAGAGATAAAACCCTTTGGTATTATTAGAATACTATCTTATTATGTTTTAGACATATAAACCTTTATAAATAAAGGTAATACACAAATATTAAAATTTTAGTTCATCTAAACCTTGTGAACCATTCTAAAAACAGGTAGAGGTAAGTTCGTATACTACATTAAGTAATGAATAAATTTAATAAAAGATATAGGATCCTCCCTGAAATATTGTAGGAGAATATCGTATCTTAGTATTATATGAATATTTAAATGTATTGTGAAGGTTTTTATATACTTTTTTTACCTTATTCAAATCATAGTGGTGATGTTAATGTTTGGTAGATTGATGGATAGTCCTACATGAATTAACAATATTCAAGTATTTCAAGGCATGTTTCACAAATAGTAGAATTACAGCTAACCATATTCCAACTATATTGAATAGTGGATATCGTATTTGTAATAATATGATTACATTTGGTTGTGTCATATCCTTGTGTGTTTGAAGGGATCCATTTTTAGTGGTTATTTGTGCTTAAAATGAGAAAAAAACAAAAAGTAAATATTATTTATTTATCCTATATCAACTCAAGATAATGACATCCCAATGATAAAATGTCATTTTTTATAACCTACTATATTTATATTAGAGAAGCACATATCTTTGGAGATACTGAGAGTAGGCCAGATTTTATTTATGTTTAGGATATAGATGCACACTATTTAGAATAGTAAAACTAATATCAAAAAGTCTTAGTGGGTGGAATTTTTCTAGAGACATATGCTACATGGGAAAATTAAAAAAATGTTGGCTTTATATTCACAAAATATAGGTGATATATTATTCATTAAGAACAATGAATCCTTTGTAGAAGCAGTAAATGAAAACTATATACAACAAAAAAATCATAAAAATTAAAAGATTGATTATATTTATCAAAATCCAATTACATATTTCCATGGTTTCTCTAGTTTATGTAATTCAATTGGTGGGTGTTCAAGGGAAACAAGACTAGGTTATTTCAAGCTACTATGAATAAAGATCTATTTTTTTACACCCTGACCTGAACCATCAGGTCTGAGATGGAGGTCCACATAACCTCATGCATGCCTCCCTATACACAAAATAATTCTGACTAGTATTAAGGGTATAATTCCATCAGTAGATAGACTAAACCATTAATATCATGTTATAGGACAAATAATAAAGAATATAAAATATAATAAACAATCTAAGTATTCATGTAGAAACTAAAATAATCTAAATGACACACTTTTCATACCAAAAATAAATGTCTCCCAAAGTGTCATGCCAAACTAGAGTAATAAAATCATTCGATAATAAATAAATAAAATATTGGGGTCCTATGAAGACAATTTTGGTTCACTAACAGTTCCATGATTCTCTTCTAAACCATCATCCAGGGGCCACTTTCCCTTACATGGACCCCTATATAAGAATTGTTCATTCACATTTTCATGCATGTATCAGGTGTGAGAAAAAACCTAATAAGATACCACTAATGCATCCTAAAAACTGTTATCATATATAAAAATGGTATGTAATGACAAGAATAAATGTATCACAAGATTAATTTTCATACCACATATACCGAGTGATCATGTGTTATTCAAGCTACCACAAAACCCTACCCATACTTTCTTTAGGTTTATACTCATAGTATAATCATAGGATTTCAAAAGTGAGAAAAAATAATCCACTAGGTTGATAACATGTTTCTCAGCGGTCATAAGGAATTGAGTCAAATCAAAACCCTACACCATTGGATGTCGGGTCTATCACAGGTCTGGCCTATATACCATCACACCCTGTTTATTCCATGGGTTAATCCACCATGCCATAATTCCCCTAACACAAAACCTTGGGTTCAGTACTTAGGTTGTCATTACCTTACCTTGTGCTCAGGTCCATCATCATCATAATCGTAAGTCATGAGAACTCCCCCTCTACATGATACACATCACAAGAAGTTCCATCTATCTCAAGTACAAAAATACCTTGAAATCATAACGACACACATAATAGGGTGGATAAAATAAGGAAAACATAGAATATCATAATGAAAATTTATTAAAAACACATAACAACATGTGATCTTAATCAATCAGGGAAATAAGTTACTATAGCAATACTCATGGAACCAAGTGCCTTTATGGGTCTTACGGGAAACACCCACACCCACATGAGATCACAATCAAGCCCAATAAACAAATTATTCTGACATAAGAATTATACCAAGGAAACAAGTGTAAATGATAGATTCAAAAGTTATGGAGCTTCTTACCTCAAAGTCATTTTTGATTAACTTCAAGGCTTGTCAAGTATCCATCAGCTCAATCTCATCAATGTATACGTCAGTTGAAACCAATATCCAAGGATTCCTAGGATCAATTCCAAATATTTTATTCCTAAAATGAAATAATAGTACACATGCAATTATAGTTTTTATCCACAATATAATTTCAAAACTATTAATTTAAGTCATAATGTGTTATTAACAGTTGATTTCTTAAATAATAATTATAATCTCACATCCTATAATATTCTATATCTCTTGAATAATATGATACAAGATTAATAAGTTTTCTTTTCCAGACATAGAAAATTCGAGACTAATATTATTAATGATTTAATACAACCATTTATCTAGACATCCTATTTCAAAAAGTTTGCAGGAAATATATAGAAGAGGAAAATATAAATTTTTTCCTAGAATTTTAATCTTCTAAATGATGAACCAATAAATAGAAGAGGGAAGGTTTAACCACTACTAGAAACCAAAAGAAAGGTTTAGATTCATCAAACAAGACTTCGTATATCTCACATATGGAAAATTCCAGTTTTATCAAAATCAAAAGGATCTAAAAAATGAAGGTAGAAAAGCCTCAGATAATTTTAAGAAGAAAACCCTTTTAAAAGTTTGTAACAATGAAATCCCCTAATTTAAATTACTATTAATTTGATTTCTCACAAGGTTATTAAAATATGTGTGGTTAATTTATTCAATAATATGTGTCATTAATTTTTAATCATTCATGGAATTAATTCCAAAAAAAATGACTTTATAATCATGAAAACATGTTACATTGTCGAACTGGGAAGGAGAGGAAAAAGAAGGTTTAAAAGAATTTTTTATAAAAAGGGAACTATGTCAGTGTAACATGTTTAATCATTATGTAGATCATCGGTGTCACTTAAGGGTAATATGTTTTTCCCTTATACACATCATAACCCCAAGGTTACCTTTAATCAATACTAGGTTACCCTTATGAAGCCTTTGAAAAGGCCACCTTACCTTTACATAGTGCTAAAATTACCCTTACATAGATGAAATTTAGAATTATACATTACATATTTTACCCTTACATAACTATTAGAAACATAGGGATACCCTTACACATCTCATTCAACACTTATGTGACATCCCAGGTACCCTTATGTAACCTTTGGAAAAGTATGGATATCTTTACACAGCTCCAAGATTACCCTTATTCAGGCATTGGAAAAGTGTTAGTACCCTTATCTAAAAAATGCCTTACCTTTACATGAGTAGGAAATTATCCTTACATAATACATCCTAAAGGAATTTCCTTTACATGATAATGGATTACCCTTATGAAACTCATATGAATCAGGAGTTACCATTTTACCCCTACATAGGCCGAAGGACATACATAAGGATAAAAACAGTGTTCAATTTCATTAATTTCCCACAAAATAACTTATAACACATAAAAAATAGGGTTTAACGAACATTTAAAAACTAATAATATTTCAATTATCCCCCACTAATTACTTATCATCCCTGAGAAGTGTCTCTAGTGGTCTTTCTTAAACAAATTAGGCTACTAACCTCATAAATTTGAATCCTACTCCCAGGTCTCCTCGTGGATCCCTATATACTTCCATGAGGTCTAGACAAGTGATACCATATTCCCTCAAAGTAATTTCTCACTCTAGTATATAACCCTCACTAGATTCACCACATAAGATTCATCTTTCTACAAGTCAGCATACTCAAAGTCTATAAATTTCATAGTATCATATATGTTCCTTAGAAGAAATGAAATATGGAACACCTCATGCAAGCCTCGATATCATGGAGTAATGTCCAGATGGTACACTATTTTCCCAACCCACTTAGTGATCTCAATAGGTCTAAAAACCATGGTGTCAGCTTCCGCTTATTCCACAAATTAGTATTCATCAACTGAGGTGACACTCACAAGAAAACGTATTCAATGATAATGAACTCTGATAGTTGTCTTGTCTAGTCTGTATATGATTGTGTCCTACTCTGAGTGGTCACCAACCACTTCATGATCAATTTAACACTCCATGAGGTCACCTAACCCATAATAAAACTAATAAATACTACCACACCTGCATCATACCAACATAACAGTGAGAAATATATTAATCCATAGAGATCCTCAAATGATTCCATTTTTATTGAATCTCATTAACTATTCATGTAATTGAAATCCACCATGGGTTTGTTCTCATCCCAAGCTCTCCTAAATTATAGAACACAATCTCGAGGCATATCCTGAATTATGAAATTTTCTCACTTTAATTTTTCTTTTTATATGAGGATGGCATGATGTTCACAATCTTAGTATATTCCCAAGGGATTTCTATAATTGATTCAAAAATTGTGGTCTTAAATGTGCATCTTAGTAAGATATAATACTCAAGGAAACTACATGAAATCATACTATCTCATGGTTATATATCTTTCCCATATTATCCACTAAGTGAGTCTCTTAGATTAATAATAAGTGAGAAAATGTTTTCAGCCGATCAACAATAAACCATACAGCATCATGAATCCTTGGTGTTCAGGGTAACCACATCACAAATTCTATTATGGAATCCTTCCACTTCCACATGGAACTATAAGGTATTAGATAAAACCACCATGTTTTTGGAACTCAAACTTTAATCTCTAGTGGGTAATGTATTGGGAAGAAAAACCAGAAACATTCCTCTTCATCTCATGCCATGAGAACTCTTTCATGAATTCATGGTATATCTTTGTTACACCAAGAAATACGATCCATCAAGATACATGGACATACCTCATGAGATCCTCATTAATAGAAGCAGAGAGTACTACTCTCCCACACACAATGATCACATTGTAACCATCCAATGACAACCCAGGAATCAAGTCACCACTCATTAGTTGTTCTCATATAACAACACACTCAATTTTATTGTCTTTTATATACTTTAACTAGTATACTGTAGAATATGTGACCACAAAGGGGGAATAATTCATTGATACCTGATCCTAGAATCATCCATCTTCATGTCATCCAACAAGATCATCATGTTCCATTAATCCTTGTAAGGCCACTCAATAAACTTCTGATCAACCTGTATTTTACTGATAAGATCTTATTTAATTACATTACCATTCCCAAGATCATAATCCATCTTAAAATCAAACGTATGAAGATACTCTAGCTAGTTCCTCAACCTCAAGTTCAAGTCCCACTGTGTAATGTTTTAACAAAGGATCGTATGGTTCGTGTATACAAAAAATCTTCCATTAATGATATAGTATAGCCAAAAATTCATAGAATTGTCTGTGAATACTAAATTTAAGTCATGAGTATGATAATTCCACTTGTGGGGTCATATCTGATAGGACACGTAATCTACTACCAACTCCATCTCTATCATTACTACTCCCAATCGGATGTCTGACACCTCACATTACACACAATATATAGTCACTATATTAGAGAGTATCATCAGTGGAGTTATATTAAACCACTTTTTCTTCTCAAGAAATGCCTCTTTACATAGGTCTAACCAGTAGAAATTTACTCCCATATTCATCCGCACATTCATAGGTTATGATAGATGGGTAAACTCTATGATAAAACACCAGTATTATTCTACTAAACCCAAGAATATGTTTTTCTCAAACATGTTATGGGGATGTGTTCAAGAATTCACTACCTTCACTTTCTCTTGGTCTATGGATAAAACTATCTCAAAAAAAACATGCCCCAAGAAATTCACTTTCTGGATATAGAAGTTACACTTCGACATCATGCCACAAAGCTGATGTGTTTGAAGAAAACACTAGACTATATTAAGATGTCTAGAATTATAATCCAATGTTTTTGAGTAGATGAGTATGTTTATAATGAAAACTATGAAGAATTAGTCCAAGTAAGAGTGTAAGATCTCGTTCATGAAATTCATCTACAATTCTGATGCCTTCATCAGTCTGGAAAAAATCACCATGTACTCCTAGAACCCATACATACTCCAAAACACCTTCTTTGGGTTTTCCTCTATTGATCATGCCAAATGATCTTACCTATCTATCAATATCATTATTTTCCTATGATGACTCAAGTATTAGATAACTCTACATTCTCCTAGTTCCCATTCTCTAATCATCACATTCAATTTTCTCTTTAGTGAAGTAAAAGATTCCCATATCTAATTCTATCAATGTATGCTCATAAGATGTTCATCAATTCCATTCTAATAATCACATCAAAGATAATCATCTCTAGGATCATGAAGTCTTGCATATTTACATAACTAGTGATGACTATAAGAAACTTTGGGAATTATTGAATATGATCTACTTTCATTCCAACCTGTGTATCAACAGAAAGTAACTTGGAGGATAAATTATTCCATAAATCCAGTATATTAACTAATTGTGCATATATAAAGTATTGGGAAGTAATGGTATCGACAAAGAAGCTGATAAAGAGATGTTATTAGACCTGTAACGTAAATAGTAGATGCCCACTCACCACCATGTACTATTGTATGATCCATGGTGTATATGCATCCTACCTCAGCTCTATGAACATGTCCTATAGAAGAATAAGAATCTTGATTCATCATATAATTCTATTTCATAGGATATTGAACAAATCCCTAGTTTCATAAATGTCTCTTCTTTCACACTTTATGAAATTACAACCTCAATGTTTATTGAAAAAATAGTTAGTGATAGACCATCTTTCCACACTGTTAGCACTTTCTCTAAGGTGCTGAGTAGGCCCTACTATAATGTCTGGCCTTACCAAAATTGAAGCACTATAGGTCACCACTTTAGGAAACTAAACTCTACTATACATGAATCCCATTACTCTATTTCATATATCCGGTCCTCCTCTTCATGCTACCAAAAAAAATAACTCACTACATAAGTATGAGTTCAACCTAGCAGAGCACTAAAAGGTAGAAGAAGAAGAAGAAATTATTTATGCACTTAAAAGACCTTCTTTATGGTCATGGCCTTATGCATAACCTCAAGTTATGATGCTAATTCAAATATTTAGACTAGTTGTCTAATTTTGGGATGAATTCTAATCCCAAACTTTTCATCCATATGATCCTCTTTTCGTTCCAAAAGAGGTGAAGAGTAATGAATCCTAGTAATATGAGTAGTGTATGAAAATGCTAACATAGAACATTGGTATATATCTATGCCATACAATACTTGATTAAGAATCAATGTATCAGTGAAGGATTCCCTAAAGAGAAAGTCCTTAAAGGCTTCCCAAGTGAGTCCCTCATATTGACTAGCTTGTCCCATGACTCCCCATTAATGCATGTAAGGTCTTTGTTGTATGAACACTTCCATACTCACCTTACTATCTAGAGGAATTTCAACAAGATTGACCATACCATTGATGATGTTCTCACAGTATTCAACATCTTGTTTTCCTCCAATTCAATTAAATGATAGAGGAAGCAAGAGCTAAAAATCTCTAGCATAGTCGACCATGGATCTTAGTGGAAAGGCACCCAGCTTGACTAGGCATACTTCCTACACCACAGGATTAAGGGTGGAAGTTTTCTCTGAAACACCCTCTAATATAGAAGGTGTTGTAATATGATTGTTGATAGAACCTTGATGCATTTCAGTTGGTAGTCCTATTTGTCTTCTATGGGGAATCAAAACTTGTAAGATGAACATGATCATTGGAACATGTTTTTATATCATAAATAGTCTATGTGTTCACACAAATGTTTCCCTATGAGTCTAACCATAACCCAATGTATAAACCTCATATATTTAACTATGCTCTTCATCCCCACCTATTATTCATAGTCATCAAATATATACTAAATGAAAATAGTGTACCTATTTCAACTGATTAATGCCAATTGAGATATGTCACAACAACAAGGAAAAATAGATATATCAAAAAATAGTAAATAAAATTACATCTGAAATAGATATCATAATTCAAAGAATAAAATTAAATAAATAATATGTAGCCTAACCAAAAGTGTATATTTTTTATGTGAACCAACATGCATAATCACAATTCGTGATTGCACCCAAAATTTCAAAGAAAACATTAATAGAAATCCCATATAATGTATCTAAAATATTCATTACACATGTGCTAGATAGACACTTAGAAACTCTCCTATCAAATTAAGTCATAGATGTCTCCTTTCTACCATGTCCCAGGATACGTCTAAATGTAAAGGTATAAATTTTTTCTATAATACCATTTTGTAACACCACGAATTAAACTACCAGGTTCGATCCAAAGGGTCACATGACCTCATGTGTGCCTTCTAGTATATAAGAGGTTGTCGACTAGAAGTGACGATCTAATTCTATCTATATGGAGACAATAACCTCATTATCATAATATAAGAAAAATAATAATTAATAATAAAATATAATAAAAAATCATAGTAATAAATTAGAAACTAAAATAAGAAAAAACGAAAACATGCCATACCGGTAATAAATGGGCTCATAATGTGAAAATATAAACCAAAGTAATAAAAGAAATATATAAATAATAAATAAAATAGTGGGATCCTCTAATGTCTGTCCAAATACACTCAATGGTCCATACTTATATATTCATCGATCGTCCATAGGCCACATTCCCTTACTCAAATCCCTATACATGAAGTCTATACATTCATCATGTTTCCCCAGTAGGGTGTAACTAATAAACCAAGTAGGACACCACAAATTCATCCTTAACAAGTGTGATTAATTATAAAAAGCATATTCTACAACAATAATAATTGTGTAACATGAATGGAAATCATACCACACATACCAAGTAGTCATGTACAAATGAAGTCACCATAGAACCCTGACTGTAACCACTTAGGCTCAATATTGGAAAGATAATCATAGGATATCAGAAGTAAGAAAGGAAAATCGACTTGGATCATACCACATTTCCAAGAAGTCTAAAAGAATTTAGTTATATCAGGCCCCCAAGAATGTTGTAACCCAGATAAATCATTGGTCATATTACCAATAATCACACCATATTTATGCATCTATTCAATATACCCTAGGCCATCATTCCTAATTTTATACATCGAGTCTGGCCTTCGGGCCATCATTTATGTACCATGTGATCAGGTTTTTTTCATTATCTCAGGCCATGAGAACTCCCACTCTAATGGATACACATCACATGATGATCCACCAATCTCAAGTACTAATATTAACCTAAAAAGCATGGTAACACGCATAACTGGGTAGATCATACAATTAAATAATAAAATATCATCAAGATAATATAGTAGTGACATATAACAACATGTTGTCACAATCAATCATGGAAATAAGATACACTAGAAATACCCATGTAATCAAATATCAAATTGGGTCTCATGAGCTACACACACACCAAAATGAGATCTAAATCAAGTTCAGTAAACGAGGTATTCCAACTAATGAATTATAACTAGGAAAAATGTAAAAATTATATCCCTAAAAGTTAAGGAACATTCTAAATCGAAGTCATTGATGATGAACTTCAAAATAATATATCTCTCTAGTATAATTGGTAATAAGAATGATAATTATTCATTATAAAACATCGATAAATCCAATTTCATATCACTAAATATTAAATCTAGTTATTTTCCCAGAATTCTTATTTGATAAATTACAGATGAAATGGGTTGAGGATTAGAAAACAAATTCTTATGTATAATTTATCTCTTCTAAGTGATGCACTGAAAGAATGGTAGGGGGAAGGTTCTCCACTATTGGAAACAAAATTATGTTTCTAGATTGATTGAATGAGACCTCATAGATCATGCATAATATAATTTCTAGGCTACTCAATCTTAAAAGGATCAGAAAAAATGAATGCATGGAGCATTTTAATAATTTTAATAATACCACCCTTTTAGTGGTTTGTAGTAATGAAAATCCCTAATTTAAATTGTCATTTAATTCATTCATCGCAAAACTATTAAAATATGTGTTTGTAAATCCTTTCATAACATGAGACACATGTTTTAAATGAGTTAAAGTATAAATTCCAATAGCTTTTTCCTTTAAAATCATGAAAACATTATAGGGTTGAAGTAGGAAGACGGATATAAAAAATACTAGTAAAAATAATTTTTCCAAATGGGTGATACTAAAGGATAACATGTTTTACCCTTATATAGCTCATCGGTGTAGCATAAGGGTAATATGTTTCACCCTTAAATAGATCATATAACTAATCAAAAATTTCCACATCCCTAGGTTACCCAAATAATTTCTTTTAAAAGTATACCTTACGTTTACACAATGCTAAAATTAACCTTATGCAATAGTAGTTTACCATTACACAGTGCATAGTTTTCCTTATGAAATCTTTATATTCTTTGTTCTTCCCTTACATAGCTCATTCTAGCTTCATGAAATAGCTAGGTTACCATTACATAACATCTATAAATGCATGGTGACCTTTATGTACCTCCATGGTTTCCATAATGTGGATAGTGGAAATGCATTGGTACCCTTATGAAGGTAATGGTTTACTTTTCCACGAGCAGGGAAGTACCCTTATATGAGATAGCCTGAAGGATTTTTCTTTATATTGGAAGGGTTTACCCTTATGCAGCATACAGAAATCCCACTTACCCTTTCATAGTATCTTATGTTCCCTTAAACAACTCATATAAAAAACGGTTACCTTACGCAACACCCAAAAACATCTTTATTTATGGGTCAATTCATTTTTACCAATACATAAGCCATAGTCCACACATAAGGAAATTTTTTTTACATTTTTAATTTTTCCAAAAAAATAACTTATATATCATAAAAAAGAGGTTTTTAAGAACATTTGAAAACTAAGAATATTATACCACTAATAAAAGGTTTCTAAGAGATGTACATATATGGCCTATGATAAAACCTTACACCAATTAATCATAATAAAATCCATTTTAATTCTACTTTTTACAAAAACATATAATAATCATTACATTGAAGTTTTAATGCATGCTATAGGGGTCTATTTTTGGATTAAATAAATCATCATGTTTGTATAATATTAATTTTTAATGAATTTTTGTCATTTTTTTACAATAGGTTAGGGGGAACACTATGTTTTACATGATATATATGTCCATATCATATGGAAAATAGATTCCCAATCATATAATTTGAGACTAAAGAAAATAATTTCGACAATAATGACTAATGTAAAAAATCTTGTTATAGGGAATAAGATCAACAAATATAGATCTAGTAGATTTATTAGATCAAGTCATAGTTTATATATTTATAAGGTATCGTTACCTATGTATCGTGGAATTAATTCTATGAAATATGATCTATAAAAACATAAAAGGATATTATTTTGATAACTAGACTATGAATTCATAAGCGTAAATTGAAATATATATCATATGTCTGGATATGTTATAAGGATTTATTTTCCTTGTGTGTAAACCATATAAGGTGAATATCAAAAAAACAAAGATGATAAAAATTCTAGTAGATAGAATTATCCAAAATTACATACAAAGTTTAATAGGACATGTTATTGGTAATTGGAGATATGGGAATGCATTGTTCCAAAGGAAAATAGAACCAGCATTCCTCCAGATTAATGTGAACCAGTATCATAGTTCAACTAAGGTAATAGTCAATATAAAACTTATAATATCCATTGGTTTCCATTTCTTCATAGACAGAGTATGTTGTATCTTTTTATGCAGCTCAATTTGCGTGTTTATTAATAATTTCATATATTTTATAGTGTTTAGCTAAGATTTTATATCCTGAAAAAGTAGAAATAGTAAATTCTAAGTAATATAATCCCTTTAGGGATTTATATATGGATATGAGGTCATAGTAAGTATAAGATCCCTCAAAATGTGGAAGGCCTAGGACTTATATCCAAATATTAATAGATACAAGAATATCATGTCTAATTAGTGAACAAAAAAGATGTTAGTAGTTAGATCTTATGCTAATGGGTGTCTGTTGGTGTTGGTTTCAAAGTTACAACTAATTTTTAATTTCAAATAAATGTATAATAAAATATTTAAATATTATTAAATATCTTATCAGAAGATTAATGTTCTTCTATATAACATTAATGTGATAATGTCTTTAGATTGTTTATCACATCAAAAGGTCAAAACAATTCCCAAGTATGAGGAGAAAATTGAAGTGCTTTGAAAATATTATTAAAAATATTTTATAATTCTAGATTAAATCTAACAATAGGGATATGTAAGATGAAAAATATCAGGTTTCAGAGTCTCATAAGACATTTATACTTCTTCTTAGGAAGTTCACACTTAGTAATCTCCAAGTGATGGTGTTATCGGATCACACCCCCAATAGAAATTCAATATGATTTAAATATATTGGATATTCTTATTTTTATACATTTTTATTGTTCCTTATATGTGTTATTTTTATTAATTTATATCATGAATTTTTTATATTGATTTATTGATGAAAACCATGTTGATGTATGTTCATTTTTAGGTAGGATATGTTGGGTTTGTCATAAGTGATATGAAATGTCACGAACCTAATCCGATCCCCATCAAAACTGGCACCAAACCCGGCCCATGATAAGTACCTAAGGAAATTACTTATCCCCATGCTCTGGAACAAGTTCATGGGTATCATATATTTTTTTTTTGGTAATGATTTACACGAATATGGAAGCATAAAACATCAAAATCAATTAATAAACCAAATCTGAAAAATTCATACCAAATGAGGTTTATAAAAAATAAATAACAGAATAAATAAATTCATACATAATACAAGAGTTCAAAAAACACAAATAAATAGCATCAAAACAGCCCCATTGACTCCACATTAAAAGGGGTAATCACCCACAAGTCGTCTCCATAATGTCTCACCATGGAAGGGGACTAACAACACGAACTACCTGTAGGATCGAAATATAATATGAGATGCTCAATATACAAGAGGGGGGTGAATTTTATACTTTAAAAATTCCTTTAGAACCTTTAAAGTTAGTTATGAATAACTAGAGTTTCCTTAACAAAAGGAAAGTGCTAAGTTTAACAAAGTTAAACTAAGTAAATTCACAACACCTCTAACACTGAACTGAACTTGGAAAGGGATTCCAAAAGTAGGTTCCGGAAATATGATTCCGGAAATTGAAACTTAACAAAAGTTACAATATGAGATTCTACCTTAAAGCGTATAGAATCTAAACTAATCAGAGTAAGTAAGGAAGTATAAGAAAGTTATACTTTCCTTAAGATACAAAATGCAGCGGAATAAAGACAAGTAGTAAAACTACTAGTAACAAGATAATAGTCTTTTAACCAAAAGAGACGGGTATCCAACAACCTTGGATAAAGGTCCCTTGATTTATACTTTCAAGCAAGTCTGTCTTACCCACACCAGGGTAAGCCCTCGATACGAAGATCGGTGTCTCTGTCTTGCTATCCTCGCAAGCCCTCAACTTCAAGGTAGTTGGCAACCTCTGTCTTTCTCAGCAAGAAAGCCCTCGATCTTTAAGGTAGTCGGCACCTCTGTCTTCCTATCCTCGGAAGCCCTCGAATGTAATCACCAACATTCGGAGTCGCACGAAGCTTTGAGAGTTAATAAGAGAATCTCTCTCTAGAAATCACTTCAACAGCATGTAGGCACAAAACTCAGTTGTTTTTCCAACAGCATCATTAGCATCGAGCTCTTTCAAATGAGCTCCTATTTATAGGTAAGGTCGGCTCCTTCTCCAACGGTCATATTTTCCTTAAAGTTTGGAGGGACCTGTACACGTGTCACTTAGACAACGGTTAGTTTATAACAAAATGGACGACATCATTTTATAACAAAACAAGTGAAACAGAATGTACGACATCGTTTTAAACTCTAACATAAAGGTTCGGAATAGAAATTTCGGAGTGAAGGTTCGGAGTGAATAAATTTAGAGTATATAAAACAATGATAATCAGATTCTGTTTAATAGGAGAATTCGGAATGAGAATTCGGAATAGGAATTTGGAATAGGAATTCATCATCAGAATTCGCAACGAGAATTCGGAATGAGATTTCTTCATTAGAATTCGTAATGAGAATTCTTCATTGGAATTCGTAATGAGAATTCTTCTTTAGAATTCGTAATGAGAATTCGGAATGGGATTTCTTCATTAGAATTCGTAATGAGAATTCTTCATTGGAATTCGTAATGAGAATTCTTCATTAGAATTCGTAAAGAGAATTCTTCTTCAGAATTCATATCCTGAATCTGGAATAGAACTTAGTCAGAATTCATATCCGGAATTCGGAATGAAACTTCCTTATAGTTCTTGTCCAGAATCTGAACCCTAAAACAGAATGCTTTTATATTAAAGTTTTAATGACTCCGAGAAAATGAATCCGAAACTTATACTTAAGAAAAATATTGATGAAAATATGATAAGGATAATTTTCCTTATAAAAGCGATTTTCCTTAAGAAATCATTTTTCCTTATAAAAGCGATTTTCCTTAAGAAAGCATTTTCCCTTAAGAATAAGGTGTTTGTGATTTTCAAAACAAGAAGGAATGGAAAAGTCATAAGGAAAACCTTATTGACTCAACACTACCATCACCCAAATCCTTTCCTTTACCTGTGTCAAAGACGAACATGTTTACATACACCCAAGGGGTTTAAGTTGGATGTGATACTAATACTTGTATGATACCTTCCAAATATTGAAACGAGTATAGAATTAAAGTTGAAAAATCACACAGTTTTAATATGTAAGGAAAAGCGTTGATAAATTCCCAAAAATGATTCTTTCAATTGTAAATAGTTTTCAAAATAAAACTTTGAGAATGATAACATGTTTGACCATGAAATGTTATATACTTAAATTTACAGCCAATAACACCCTAAGAAAATGGTAAATACCAAAAATACAATGAGCACCAAAACCAAAAACACCACTTGGCATAAGATAGTTTCAGACCCTATGTACCTCGTACCACGGTGTAAACTATCCATGTCACAATCCTTTACTATGCACAATAAACAAGTATGGAACATACCAATAACATATTGTTCCACAAAAATCATCCTTATGGTTTAGTTATAGTTGTCATTATCAATAATTCTATGTGAAACCGGGACAAACCCCATCCAGATCACTAGCGTACTTGTACATATCTACACACCTAGGTACCTGAGCTTGCCCCTTTGTGTTCAAAAAAATTTAGAATGATACATACATCCTCTTTCATATAAAAACACCTCTAATGGTCACATACAAACAATACATTAGTTTTACACTCTTTATTCCACTTAAAACACACAACAACGCATTTTGATTTTCAATAAAACAACTTCTCAAATCTCTCATAGTTTTACACACAAAACTCTTTCAAATCCCCACATCACACACAATTTTCAAACTTATAAGTCACCAAAACCAATATAGAATCCCTATAACATTAAAATAAACCAAAAAATACATTATAGGGTAGCCCCATATGAACCAAGAAGTGATATCTTTGTAAAAACTCTATTTTCCGACAAACGTGGCACTTAAAGTTCATATGCTTCACAAACACCATTAAAAATATTTTTCATAAACAACCAAATTATATAAACATTAAAAACATGATTTTAAACCCTAATACATTTCAATAAAATAAACTAAGTATTTATAGGGAGGTCCCAAATGAACCAATAAAATATTTTTATGAAAAAACCCTAATTTGACATAAAAATGGAACTTAAACTTCATTTTCATTACAAACACCACTAAATTTTTTTTGAACCAATAACAAAATGAGATAAAAATGAAAATTTTATAAACACTTAAGGATAAGTCGCCTGTATTTCATACACATGAAATCACCTACCAAAATTCTTTAAATTTTGAATTCTTTGTGCGAAAATTCAATGGCACCACTGCCGCACCTCAAGGAAGGTAGTTATAGCCTAAAATAAAAATATTGGACCACTAAAACCCAAAGTTAAACCCTTGGTTAGAAACCCTACCTTATAGACACAAGTAACCTCATGGATAGGGGAAGAAATCCTAAATAATGTAGTGAAATAAAATATAGAAGCCCTTATTTGAAGAGAACCTCCAGTTTCCCCATCAAAAACCCATTCAAAAATGAGTTCCAAGGGAGTTTTGGGGATCTTGGGAGGCTTAAATGGCTGAATTGGTCGAATTCTAGAAGAAATCAGTGAATTTGGATAAATCTTGGGAGGGAAAAGTTGGAATTTCAAAAAACAATTAATGACCTAGACACCCTTGCATGGTTTGGCCGCACGGTTTAGTAAACTATGCGGCCAATCCATGCGGACTATTATGGTCACACAAAACCAAGAAATTCTCCTTCAATTTTAGGGGGGTAAAAGGGAGAAATATAGGGGAAATATATTCCAAGGATAAGGGAAATAATACCCAAAAGAAGACCACCTTTTCACCCAAAGACTCATTTAACTCAAGGGTACAAACCACCTCAATAACTTACCCCATAAGGGGTGTCACTTGGAGGGTCAGCAATCCAAATCCAAAACACCACAACCTCACACCATACCTTTGACAAAATAGGAGGCCAATTACCATAAAATACACCCGTGACCAAGGTTGTAGGTCAAGAACATAGGATACACCAAAATTTCAAACCAAAAACACCAGGAAATCAGAGGAAAGAAAAGAACCAAATTGAACTTCAAACAAAGCATGGCATTGAAAATCTGGGAGTGACAATTCTATCCACCATAAATATTTCCACCCCTATAAAACCATATCAAGGCCAATGAAATATCCAAACCGAACTGAGAAACCATGATGGACTCATTTTCCATGTTTCTCCCCCAAAGGCCAAAACACCTCGAGTGATCAATTAAGGAAGGAATACTCTCACAGCCAAAACTTATAACACTTTCCTAAAATGATCAAGCACATTCAGATTTTATACCAAAAGAAAACTCCTCAAATGCTATATGAACAATATTCTTGCAATTTACCTAAATGAACAACAATAACTAATAAAGTAAGACATACCTTGATTTAACCAAACTATAGTTCATTCTCCAATCCCAACATTTACACAAGGAAGTGTAGGTAGTTAGGTAGTTCTGAATAAGAATACCTACAGCTAAGACAAGACCAAGTACCAATATGAGTTACTAGTATGGGGAGACACAAATGGGCTCCCCACCGTAAGAACCAACCAACTTAACTGACCAGTACAGGCTGGAACAAGAAGACCCCAAAATATAAAGAGTTGGGAGGGTGACATGGTTAGTCTTCATAGTTTTTGAAGTCGTCAACTAACTTCACAGATCATTCTGTCTACATGGCTTCCTAGCACACGGTCACTATTAATTCCACACAAACCATGTGCTCAAACTATCTATCCAAATTTCAAACCTTTCTCCAAAAACCCAATGGAAACCATAGGGGGGGGAATGACATTGGGCGATAGAGTGGACATGAGGTCCACCCACCTCTTTTCATCGAACGAGAAAAAAATTGAGATGACAACTCCATAGGTTAAAACTATCACCATCTTTTATACTGAAGATAGGAATTTTTACAAGGGTTTAAATGACCCTGGGATTTCCCCTGACTATACGCCAGCTTCTCTCTAGGACCTATGGATGGAGCTCAAATGATTGAATCATCTTTGGCCTCGCAGTTAGGCATTGGGAACCCCCGAACAAAACATCTCATTTCAGTTCCATAAAAAACAACACCACAATCCCAGATAGGTTCACTAAGACATAACACACTCCAAAAATCACTCTACCAAGACCTGAAATTTCACTAAAACAAGGGAATATATGATTCACACATCATTATTTGTTTCTTCTGGTGAGAAACAGTAGAAGCAAAGGACACATATAAACACCTTCCTTTAAAACATAGGATTTTGATGTTTTCCCAAGGGAGGCATACTCCCAACATAATAGATACTCTCAAAGGATTTCATGACCTTCACCTTTACAATCAAACACGCAAATAATATCACATGGTGTCACTGAACATAACCATTATGACTAAAAAAACACGAGGAGAGGGACCTTATGCTAAGTCCTAAATGGAATACAATTTCAGCAGATGGCCATATCATCCAATCTTGGCCATATTTTCCACACAAGTGTCCTAACATGGACTCTTTCTTCGACGAGACTTACAAAAGTCCCAAAGTCCCTTTAATACATCATTCTACATTGACAAGCCTGAACTGCATTCATCATCGACAACTCAAGAAACATAAGAAACTAAGGTCTATTTCAACCTTAGACAACCACTCTCCCTCTACATGGGGATCCACATAATCAAAAAATAATAGGGGTAAACTAAATTTCCAAATCTCAAGAAGAAATTAATTTATATTGATCAAATGGAGGATCATCCAATAATGATTCACTATGGGCCACACATGAATAATACACTAACTATTTATGGGGGCATACCCTAGACAACAAGAAAACATGAGGACCCAACCAATCTATTCATTTAGTCCCAACATACTAAAAACCTTAACTGAACACATGATGGGAGACACCACATTTGCCTCCCAAACTTTTCCTCAAAAGACACCACTGACCAATGCTTTATTCCAACTGATCAACAAAACACCAACCCAAAACATCATTTAAACAAGTTGGGTTCTTCAACTAAAAATATCCCCCAATAAAAATTATGAAAACACATAAGCCATACCTCCCAAACCCAAATTATAAATAAAAAAACATTCCTTAAAACCCATTCTTAAAAAACATTGTTAGTTGGTTGGTTTTTCATTTACCAATGGTATCTCATAAGCCTCACACACGCATGTTCATATGCCACACTGGGAACCCACCTCATATCCATCCTAACACTCATCCATTTATGCCATTAACTATCCATATTCCCATATAAACCAATGAGTTTGGTTACCCTTGAGAACACCAAAGACCAAAACAAAATTTTTCCTCTTTTCAAAATCAAAACCATTATAACCACACTTTCCCTTTCTCAAAACTGTTACCCAAAAATTCAAAACCCAATTTAAATCTTACAATGCAATTTATAAAATCCCCCATAATTCAATAAAAATTTAATTTATTTCTTTTCAAAATTGATTCAAAACATTTCAACACATTTCAAAAAACCTCTAATTTTATGAAAAACACCATTTCATAAATCTCCATTTAATTAAGAACTCCACTCTTCTCATTTCAAAATAAGGTTATAAAATTTTATAAAACATTTAAAATGACCAGTAGTTACCATATTAAAATCCATATTCAACCCCCACACATATATTCTAGAACACTTAATTCAATTTAACACACTTTTCTAGGGTTTATAAAATTCTACTGGACACACATTTTCAAAACCCCCATTAACATAATTCATACTTTCAAAAGAGGTGTAAACACATAATTTAACCTATAAAAATAATTATAAAATTTAATTTCAATAATTTCAAAAATAAAACCATTTTTACATTACTAGAAAATCACTTCACAAAAATTCACACTCCTTAAAGGAAAGTCATTTTTCTTTAAAACTCATGTTTACAAGATTCCAAAACAAAGAGACACAAGATAATCTGAGAGGAAACTAGTTTCGGTGGGTGACATAGACATATGGTTGGAATCCATATTCCATTCACTTTACCATCACAGAGAGTGTTCTAGGTAAATATCCCCAGCTCTACATGGCTTTCCAGGCCCTGTGAGATCACTGATACCATTATCCCAACTCTCTTTTCATTTCCCCTAATCATCATCAAACCAAGAAAACCGAAGGACTCAGACAAATCCCAAATTCCCCTAGAGACTTGAATCTCGTCATGAGGAGTGCTGGCCAGGTACACTGCCCAGAAGTGGAACATCAAGTCCTGAAAATCCTAACTTTGTTCTATCTCGACAGATCTCCAAATAACATGACCCAAAGAGAGAATCTCCTTTGATACCATTTTTTCACGAACCAAATATGGTAGCCATCAAAACTGGCACCAAACCCTGCATGTGACAAGGCTTGATAAGATTCCTCAATCCCCAAAGGTAGTAACTGGAGACAGGGTATCATATATTTTCTTTTGGTAATGATTTACCCGAATATAGAAGCATAAAACATCAAAATCAATTAATAAACCAAATCTGAAAAATTCATACCAAATGAGGATTATAAAAAATCCATAACTGAATACATAAGTTCGGACATAATAAAAGAGGTCCAAATACACAAATAAATATCATCAAAACTTCCCCAAGGACTCTACATTACAAGGGGTAATCACCCACAAGCTGTCTCTACAATGTCGCACCATGGAAGGGGACTAACAACCCAAACTACCATCTCCCAAAGCCTTTCCTTTACATGTGTCAAACATGACCAAGTCTACTTACACCCAAGGTGTGTAATTTGGGTGTGAGCATAAAACCAATATTATACCACTCAAATATTCCGAATAGTATGCAATATAAGGTGAAAAATAACATCGTTTTAATTTTTAAGGAAAATCGGTGATAAATTCCATGAAATGCCACTTTCAATTGTAAATAGTTTTCAAAATAAAACATTTAGAGTGTTAACACATATTAACAAGAAATGTTAGATACTAAAATGTACATCCAAACACAACATAATACAAGGGTAAATACCAAAAATCAAATGATCACCATAACTAAGAACACCCCTTTCCACTAGATAGTGTCGTTCCTTATGTACCTTGTACCTCGGTGTAAAATATTCATGTCACAGTCATTTCCCATGCACAAGACACTAGTAGGGAACATACTAATAACCTAGTGGTTACCAAAAATCATCCATATAGTTTATTTATCATTTTCATTATCAAAAATTCTAATTGAAATAGGGACAAATCCCATTCGGTTCACTAGTGTACTAGTACACATCTGCCCACCTAGGTACGTGGGCTTCCCCCTTTGTGCTCAAAGAATTTCAGCATGATAAATACATACATTTGAATATAAAAACACCACTAATGGTCACATTAAAACAATACAATATCAATACACACTTTATACCACTTAAAACACACAACAACACATATTGATTTTCAATAAAAAAAACTTCTCAAATCTCGCATTGTTTTGCACCCAAAACTCCTTGAAATACACACTTTGAACACCATTTGCACACTTATAAGTAACCAAAACTAAAATTGCTGCAAAAAACCTTTCAATTAAACCAAAATATCAGTAATAGGGTAGCCACATATGAACTAAGAGGTGATATCTTTGTAAAACCTCCATTTTCACACAAACATGGCACTTAAAGTTCATATTCTTCACAAACACCATTAAAAAAATTGCAGAAACAACCAAAAGAGATAAAAATTAAAAACATGATTTTAATCCCATATACATTTCAATAAAATCTAATAATTAGTTATTGGAAATCCCCAAATTAACTAATAAAATATTTCTATGAAAAAACCCAAACTTCACCTAAAAATGGCACTTAAACTTCATTTTCATTACAAATAAAACTAAAACCATTTTTTCACCAATAATAAAATGATATAAACATGAAAATTTTATAAACGTCGAAATATAAGTCACTTGGATTTCATAAACATAGAATCACCTACCAAAATTGTTAAAACATTGATTACTTTGTGCGAAAATTCAATCACCCCACCGCCGCACCACAAGGAAGGTAGATCGAGCCTAAAATAAAAATATTGGACCAAGAAAACACAAATTTAAACCCTAGGTTCGAAACCATGCCTATTGGTCATATGTAACATCAATTATAGGGGAAAACCGTGAATAATGTATAGAAATAAAATATATAAGCACATACTTGAAGAGAACATGAAGCTTCCCAATCAAAAACCCGTTCAAAAATGAGTTCCAAGGGAGGTTTGGAGAGATAGGGAGGTTTCCATGGAAAAAATGGTCAAATGGGGGAAGAAATGGATGATCTTAAATAAATCCCGGGAGGGAAAACTTGGAATTTCAAAAATATTTTTAATGACCTGGACACCCTTTCACGGTTTTTCCACACGGTTTAGTAAACTGTGCGGCCAAAGAATGCTTCTGGTTTTGGCCACCCAAAACCATGTCATTATCCTTCAATTTCAAGGGGTCCAAGTGGGAAACCAAGGGGGAAAGATAGCCCATGTATAGGTTAAATAATACCCAAATTAAAACCACCTTTTAACCCCAATACTCATCCAACTGATGGGTACAAACCACCTCAATAACTTACCCCACAAGAGGTGTTACTAGGAGTGTCATGGATCCAACTCCTAAGAAACACAACTTCACACAATACCTTTGAAAAAAGAGGATTCCAATTACCATAAAACACCCCCAAGACCAAGTTCATTTATCAAGAACATAGGAGACACCAAAATTTCAAACCCGGAACACTCGGAAACCAAGGGAAATCTAAGAACCAAAGACAAATTCGAAAAAATCATGGAATTGAAAAGTTGTGTGTGACATGAAATTAATGAATAAGTAAATAAAGGGTTTGTTAATTCCATTTTATAGAAGTAGATATCTATGTCCATTTGATTTAAATAGAACTATATGATAAATCCATGCCCATGTTTTAATTTTAACGGGTTCATATGAGGAAGTAAAAAATATATAAATCAATCATATAAGATGATGACAAAAAGTATGAAACCTACTTGATAATATATTAAAATAATGGAATTATACAACATTATTAGTGTTTTTAGGAGTTTTCTATAATTGAAAATTTAGCATCTCTACTTATGGTTGACTTAACCTATTACTAGACATTGGCCTTAGAATATATGATAGTTTCATAATTCCACTAAGAAAGAGAATAATAGGGTCATACACAATGTGTACGAAAAATCTCTGTTAAATTCTACTTGAATATAGTAGTTTGAATAATTAATATTCTCGACTTGTGGTTTAATAATTATTCAGGATGTGTTGATCACATTGATTCAATTACATTTATTCAAAAGAATATATATGGGTGTCAAATATTTAATAAATATTTAGTCTCAAGGTAATAGATAATTTCGTGATTTTATAGTATTTATTTATCTCTAGTTTATTCAGTCAGGAAGAAATAATTATTTAATTGGTTACATAAATTTTAAATAAATATTTATTCTCTTATGCAATAATGAAATATTTATTCATTTATTAAATCAGTAATATATTATTATTTATTTATTTAAATATATAGTTATTAATTGTGGTTTGATAAATATCAAGCAGTACTGATGGGTCATGTTAAGGGTTTGGTTGGAATGATATATTTTATTTATTATCATTTAAATAAATATTATATTATTTATACAATAAATGATGTTTAAATTTCCATGAGTTAGTTCATATCAATGAAATAATAATATTATTATTATAATTATTATTCAATGTGGGGATTACATAGAATTAATAAATTGGTTAAGGGTTTTGCTGAAATAATTAATTTTATTCCCTATGTATGTAAACCTTCTTATAGCATTTCTAGATATAGAGAATAGTGAACACAAAAAATTCTATAGAGGATTATTTCAACCAATAGAGAAATATTCTAAATAATTATGTTTAAAGTAGAGATCTATTGTTCTTTTCCCCCTCTAAAGAGATCATGAAGAAAAGACAAAGTATTTTCTCTAATATCATATAATAACTTGACTAAATCCTTTCTAGGACCAACTTTACAGGCCTTTAAAGCTTCAATAGGCTTCCAAAATCACTTCCTCAAATACCCTTGGCTATTAGTTCTTCTCAATCATGAGGCCTCATCTTAAAGTCTTCCATCTAGAATAGGACCTCGGTATAAACCCCCTTATCAACTAGTTAGGTTACCTAGAGGAAAATTTCCCTCACCATGAATCCTTGATCTTTCCTTGGTGTGGATTTCTATTGCACCAACTACCTTATCATCCCTCCAGGATACACCATTCACTATAATAGATTAGGGTACTAGTGGTGTTCTTCTTAGTTTTTTGGTTGTTTAAACCGTTCAATTTATATAAACCATCACTAAAGATAGCCTATGTGACTAACTCACATACTTTTCACCCTTTAAGTGGTTGTTTATAGTAACTATTTTAAAAATATATTTTCTGTTGGTTCTTTCAATTTTATGTGGAATTTATTTCTCTCAAAACATCCAAAGGGTTAGCGGTGGTTTAAACTGACTCCATATTTACTAATAGATAGAGGTGGTTTAAACTATTTCAAAAAATATTTTCACCATATATATTAATATTTTAAACCACCTATATATATTTCTATAAAAAATATTTAGAGACTACAACCCCAAAAAAATATCATACAGATGAAAAACTAGGAAAATACTAACCATTAACCACAAAACCATCAACTAAACCAATTCCAATGAGTTGACCGTATAAACTATAAATAAAAGAGTATAAACAAAATCATAATTCTCAAACCATGTCATTGTTTTAGTCTTTCATGAGTTTATTTATACAACACCACCACCAAATACAATGTTTTGATTCATCAATACCATAAACCTATATAAAAAATTGCTTGAAACTTAAATAGTTCAATATATTTAAATTTCAACATAAAACCAATAAATATTTGTGTGCTAAATGATTATGAAATTTTGTGATTTACCTACTCACTCAAACCATCCACCAATTCAATGTCTTTGGAGACACATCCAATGGTTTTCTAATACAATTAAACCAATTCTTTATAAAAATAAATGTCCTTGGAATCCTAGGCTAGAATCTATCGAAATATTCTCATAGAATCATATATGGTGACCCCATAACAATTGAAGGGGGCAACTATCTTCAATCAATTCATATTCCACACATTTAAACTATTAATATATTTATGTTCAGTAACATTGTTTCCATTCTTTATGAAAATAAAATTTATTAGTATAAAAAATTGAAATAAATTTATTCACATCAAAAAATTTACCTCTCTCCCTCGTGCTCCAATATCCCTAGGAAGAAATACGAGTGACCACTGGTTCCATAATTGTAGAGTCATCACATGCTGAACCTGTTGAATTGGGAGGCATTGTGCTAGATGGTGATGGGTAGGAGACATAGGGTTTGGAATATACTAATGGTAGGGAGGTATATGGTGTGGTATAAATTGAAGGGATATAGAGGGTTTCCCAAATGATATAGTGAGGGATCCTGAGGTATCATCAGGTAACACTAATAAAGTCTATACGGTCAAGGGAAGCCACCTTGGAGTCAACTGTGATTATTGAATCACCTATTCCTTGGAATATCTATCATTTTAAAAAATAAAAACAACTTTCAAAAATATATTTCTAAATTTTAAAGAAAGAAAAACAATATAACTGATAACAGATGAAATGTAATTACATGAATAATATAAAAATGTATGCTAATGAATAACTCTATACACACACAAATATTACATTTATTTTTAAAAATTAAAATAATTCATAAAAATAAATTAAAATTTGATAACAGATCCATATTAAATGAAATGAATAAAATTTAACATATGTATCTTGATAATTTAATGGATTTCAATCCATACAGTTCTTTTTTACTTCAATAACATCATTATCCATCTCTATCATAACTTCTCTAAAGTCATCCACACTTGCAAGAATAATATTTTCAATGCCATGATGGAAACATAAGTTATTTTCTTACTTTTTATAGGATTCAATGTTTGATGTAAAATCATCTTCTTCATCTCCCATATCATACAAGGCTCTTTGATTTATGTAAACAACACCACTCCACACTTCATTAATGGCATCCTTCACATAATATTAAATTTTTTATTGTGATGAAAATATATATGGATCATGTAATTCGTGGTCACTAATATCCATCAAGGAAGATAAGTTCAAATAATTAAATTTTAGGGAATCTCTTTTAATACCCTTGGTTATATCGACCCACTTTCATTTAATAATGAAACCCAAAAAATGATTGTGGTAGTTTAATTCGATAATATCAGTAACATTTTCCTAGTATCCCTACTCAAAAAATGTAAATATACCACTGTTCTTTGTTTTCAAACCTTCTTTCAGGTCAACAATATGAAATATGAATCAATTCACAGTGTAATTGTCTACTTTCTCTCCTTTTTCATAGGATCTTGAGGTAGAAACTTCAGATATACTGAAAAATCATCCCATGTATTAATACTCATGATCAAAAAAATTTAATATAAATTATTATATTTAAAAAACATATATTTTAACCTAATATTTACATTTATTTCATTATTTATGAACTTCCACAACATGAAAATCATTCTATGAACTCTTTATTATCAGATTTTGTTATATCTTTCTCATTTCATGTTCGACTTCTCCTGTGTCACTTTTTTTGAATTCTAATATCTTCAATATATTAATCTTAAATTTAATTATTAATTTCCACATATCTATGTGCTTGTAATACTTCAATTTCATTCAGTGTAATATTTGAGATCCTACTAACTGATTGTCCAATAGTATGAAATATTTTTCATTTTTCATGTAGTTGAGAATGAGTCAAAATTTCATTAACATGTCCAACTCGATTGAATCTTGTAAAAATATCATCCAATTATCTATAAATAATGAAATAAACTCCTATTATAAATAGATATAATGAAACATATTTTTTAGTGTTTTAATTTATAATATTATATACATTATTATTGGAGATAGGTACTGAGATGGTGTAATTTTCCAAGTCCTGATGAGCCCGAAATTAGTTTTTAAAATATATTAAATATACTAAATAACATACATGGGGTTTTTTACTAAGAAAGTGAAATTACTCTTAAATGGAAGCTCAAATAAGAAATATGATTCAATATTTATGTTTATAGAAAGGGCTTTAGCAAAGGCGCAACATAACCTTAGAGTTTTTCGTATGCTCAGGTTAGGTGTGGTTGTGGAAAAATGATTAAATAAATTTTTTTATTTAAGATAATTTATTTAATAAAAAGTTCATAACATAAGGTTTTCTATAAATACACATTATAAGAGTAAATATTAGGGTTAACTATATAATCATAGAGATTTAGAGGACTAGTTAGAGTAGAGTTTGGTGAATGCAGCAAATCCCAATCGATAAACTAGTATCATCTTTTCTAATGTAGTGTTTGTATATCACCAATATCAAGGATGTGGGCCTATTCTTCTTTAATGACATATCCATATCGAGGTATGATGTTGTTTTATTCTGAATAATGCCAATTTTATTATCCCTATGATGAATGTGAATCAATAAACTAACGAATTAATTCATGAATTGAAAATATTATAGGCATAGAATATATATTTTACAGGAATAAGTATTTATTTGTTGATTATGTTCTTATATATTCATTTTAACTGAAACAAATTGGTTCCAAGATAAAAATTATCCAACATTCATTCATCATGTTTATATGTTGTTCATTTCTTCATGTGTTCTTATTTTATTTCCAACAATTCGTGTGGCCCGCAGTTTAATGAAAACCCTAAAAAATTATTTCCCACCAATTATTTAGTGAAGTGTATTGATATAGAAAATGTGGGATCATTTTTGGTTTTTCATAGATATTATTATCGATGATAGTGGATCGGGATCATTTCGTCAATCCACATTCTTTCTGATTGGGTGTTCAATGGTTATGGGGCATGATGAAAATTTATTCCACGACGAATCGGATGGTCGAATCTAGTGAGAGGAAATAGTGAGGCTTGGCTGGACAAAATATGTGATCTCAGGGTGAGATTGGTGGAAAAACTAAAGTAAATAGTGGAACGGGGTTACAAGAATGAAAAATCTAGGATTCTCAAAAAATATTGGTTAGACAACGTGTAACCTAGATTTACACATCATGTGGGACCATTAAAGTTGCTGCTACGGTTTCCATGGAGAGTTAAGGATTACACACTATGAGGTCCCTACCACATGATGTGTGACCCCTAGATAGAAATATTATTTTATTCAGGGTGTAAACACCCCAGACTATAGGAATAATTACACACCATATAGGCAAGGACACACACCGTTTACACCCTGGCAGTTGGATCATCGTGTATATGTGGTACACACCTAGGAGAGTATGTGGCCTCAAACTCCATGTCTAGAGGGCCACAAATCATGTGCTCAAAAAAATACAATGACATGATCATAGGTCATGATACATGAGTAGAACCTAGTGTCTAAGGAAAGTTTGGTTTACTTCTAGTACATGGTGTGTACTTCTTCGAATATGGCTTGGAGACCTTGTCTTCTTATTCTTGAACAAGTTTCACTAAGGTACATTCCATTGATCCTTTCCTTGGTGATTTTGTATATAGTCACATATTATGTATAGTACGGTTATCCCATGATATTTAGTTGTCCTTGATAGAGTTTGGAATCCCTCCACGAGGCCCGATGTGAGATACTCTATCATTATATTTTCCCTTGGTGGGGTACTAGATATCTAATTACCAACACTACGCATGCATCGATCCCCTACTTAGTTGGTTAATTCAAATTGGGTGGTTGGTATACCACCTGGTCTTGGGTGTGATCCCATATATGTATTGATCATTTCAGACCTCTAGTGTGTACTTTTTATGACATGACCTGATAGGAATGACATATTGGATAGACATCATCAGTCTTATCTAACTCGTGGAGTGTGTTCTCCAAGATGACTCGTATATGGGAGGTCTGAGTAGGAATCCTAGTTCGGCATTAAATTTGTGACCTTACCATGATAATATGTGTCTACTATGAGTTTATCATGATGTTCTTGTTATATATTTGATTTATATATATTACTATTGTGATCTTACTGTTATTATTGATTCTATATTCATAGTGATTTTTGGGTGTCCTACTGGGTACTTTTATAATCACCCTTTCATGGGATTTTCCTGTACATTTAGCATCTTATGAAGATGTAAAACCCCTTAATTGAGTCTCGATAGGACCAGTATGTAACGCCCCGACACCAAATACCCAGAGTCGGTGCATTATTACATATTGTTGGCATGATCACAAGGCATCAAATCCCGAAAGAACGATCAGTTTAATAGCCTTGGAAGTACAAGATACATTCATAAGTTTTACATTAAATCATGAAATAAAAACATCAAAAAAAATTTCCCCTTTTGAACAAACTTATATCCTTATCATACCCCTTCATTTCAACCATAAAATACTTCTTCACATCTTGGGAAAAATAAAACATAGAAAGGGGTGATCTTAGATGCTCAATAAGGATAACAATATAGCGGAAACTTTCATAAATAAGCATAAAAATTTAAGAGAATGTATTAGAATTAAATAAAATCCTTTTAAACATAAACTTAAGCATAATATGGAAAAGATAAAATCAAATAATTTCATTTACTTATTCACATGTATATTCTACTAGTTGAATAATCACATGCAATATCAGTAGCCACATTCATAATGATGGAATTCATAATGTCAGACTTCATAACCACATAGTCAAGGCCTTGTGCCAAGACTACAAATAATATTTTGTCAAGGTCTTGTTCCAAGACACTATTTTGTCTCATGAGACCTACGGATGCATCGAGGAGATATTGCAGGCTCCACCTGTCACTTACTAACTCCAATGCATTCCTCATATGAAAAGGTTTAAACATAACATTAACATTTGTATTAAAACTAGCATAAAAACAGTTAATACTTAATCCATAAACCATTAATGGTATAAGAATAAAACATACACATTCAAACATATCACAATACCTTCAATACAGTATGGAATATTTGTATCATAATAAATCAACTTCAAATAAGATTAAAATCCATCAAAAGGATGTTGACATAGATGAAATCAAAACTTTTTTTAAAGAAATATCTCTTTCTATTTAGAAATCATTTAAAAGTCATATAATTATAAAATATAAAATTTATTTTGAAAATATTCTTAAAATATATTATGTTATTCTTCGATGATGTTATAATAGAAGAAAATAGCTGCACTTTCCATATAAGTTAAAAAAACTTTCTTACCTTAATTTTGTCGAAAAACTCATAAAGTACCTTTTTTGGAAAATGATGAAAAGATTACTTTAAAAATATATATGGTCATATAAGGGTATAAATAACTTTAAACATTATCTAATAAATAGTAAAAATGTTTTCAAAAACATTTTTATGAAAACACGGATGCGGTTGATAAAGAGTTCCTAGTAGATACGTAAAAACAAACTCAGATAATAAAGATATTGTGGAATTAACTCTTACCATGTAATTTTCCATGGTAGAGGGTATGTTAACATCCTGCATAATATTAAAATCATTGTTATTAAATTATACAAGAACTATATACATAAATATGATATCATATATGACCCTCTAATATTTCATTGGTAATAATATTTCAGTAATATTATCGTTTCGGGTTTTAACTGATTCGTTTTCCTTTTTATGATTGGTTTTGTAAGACATGTTTGTTGTGTATAGGATATATTTTATTCATAAACAGAGTGATATTATTTTCATTAACATAATTTTTAATCATAAATTAAAAATTACTCTTGATTGATTACGATAGGGATTGAATCTCATCCCGTTCGTGGAGACGGTAATCTGTACATACACACAAGCAATAATATCATTATATTGGTGATGATATAGTATGTAATTTGATTTTATATAATGTATAAATAATAATTAACATTTTATATTTATTATTTACATCAGTTATACTCATTATTATATCCATCCAAATAATGAAGTGTTTGAATAACAAACTACACCACGATGTGGAGACGGTAATCTGTACATACACACGTATGGTGAATTTGTCAATTATAGGATGGGAAGAATAAATAATATGGTTGTACCATATTCATAATAACATCACAGTATGTAGAAGCTACTGGATTTATTATTTTTGTATGAAAAAAACAAATAAAGAGGAAGTGGAAGAAGAAAAGAACTTGAAATAGATGATGAAATATTTACCTCTTCTACGGGTTCTTCCTTTTTATTTGATCAAAAGGGATCCTTAGGTTGGGTTTATGACCAATTTAAGGACTCCCTGATAAAGGGAGGAAATTTGGGAGGATATTTTGGCAGGGTTGGGCTGAGCCAAAAGACTTTGGAGGTGTGAAATTAAGAGAAGGGGAAGTACCCTTTTATAATAGAGGTGAGGGTCACTTTAGGAAAAGCTTGAAATATTATTTTATAATAAATTTATTTTAGGTTTATAATGGAAAAAAAATTATTTATTTAGAGGATAAGGTGGTTATGGGTCTAAATACGTTCAACCAATAGGTTTTATATAGGTTTAGGTCACTATATTAACCTTATCTTTTAGATTTAACTCTTAGTTAAATAGTTTGACATTTACCATGTCTCTTTATATTTTTATATTATATGGCTAATAAACTTACTATAAACTTATAAGAGAACCCCAAGTGGTTAATTATTAATATATATTAACTTAACTAAGTCTTTTTTCCAAACCTTATATTTTTTAGAATATTATATCAATTAATAATATAGTTTTTTTTTAAAAAAACTCAATTATGTCAATTTTGACACTATTTAGTATTTGGTTTTTGTGAAAATCATAACAGCATGATTACTTCTAAAAACAATTATTCAATAAACTCTAAAATATCATATTAACATATAAAAATTATTTTAATTCTTCAAAAGTCTCAAATTACCTTTATTTGGATATTTATAATATCAATTATTTTAATCTTTCATTAATATGGTAATTACTGCATCATGATTGTGTCATAAATAAATTAAATTATTTAATCTCAAAAAATTATAAATAAAATACCATTATTTAGGAAATATTTTTATATTTATATTTAATATTTATATCTGAATTTATCTTATGTATAAACCGATATTAAAAATGGTTTAGTTATTAAACATTGAATTTAACTATTTTAACTCTTCTTTAAATAAAATAATAATAAATGTCCTAATCTAATAGAAGTGGACCAAAGGGGATCATATTTTATTCCTAAGGTTGTTTTTGGTTGAATTATACTGATCCCATAGAATTTGGACTTGTGTTAAGGTAATTATGATATCATTTTTACCCTTAATTACCCTATTTACTTTTAATCGTGGTAAATATAAGTCAAAAGTTACTATTCACCAAAAATTATTTTCATATTATTGAACCACATTTTACATACTGATATAAACCGTGTCTCTATAATTTTTTAAATTCCACTCACATAAGTTGTAAAATTGTGTTTTATTTAAATTTGCAAATGCTCCAAAGAGGTGGGTAAAAGACGGTAAAAAGTTCAATAAAATTTTTATATATCTAAACTTATTATAAAATAAATAAAATGAATTACATTGATCTTATATAGGTATTATGTATCCATTTTGACCTAAAATAAATTTTAATAAAATAAATAATTATTTAAATAAAAAGTCGGTTTACACCAATAACGTAGTGTTTTTTACTATTCATCAAAAATTTAATGTTTTCAGAAAAATACAAAAAAAATCACCCGAAGCTAATTTTTATATTACCAATTCAAAAATGAAGTCCATTTTGAAAAATAAAATTTATAATATTTCAAAAAGTGGCTATTACTATGCATTAGGGCTAGTTTTATTGGTCGCGGTGTGCTAAAATCTCAATGTTATGTACAATGCAAGCTATTGAATTATTCAAAGGGAAACATACTGTGGAAGTTTGGGGTGTTACACAGTATCAGGAATAGATTTATGATCTTGAAAAACCAAGTTGTACATCCGTGGTTACTTTGATAGTAGTTCACTCATACATTACCGATTTGATTGGTTTTTAGTTTCTTCTTGGGGTATTGTATTTTTTCCCTTTCTTTCCAGTACTTGTTTTCATACTTTGATAGTGGGATGTATATGTATGCATTCATGGTTACTGTTTTCTTTTTCATTCAATAAATTTATGGGCTTGGAGATGTGTGTGTGTGTGTGTACTTTAGGCTAAGGTCGCCCATGTGTGTGATATGCCTACTCGATGATATTCAAAAACCACTGAACTATTGGAGGAAGGCCTAGGGTAGTCATTGTTCAGACCCCGTTAGGATGGTTCATGAATATGTGGTATCAAAGGAGGTCTATTCTACCTTATAATCAGATTCAATGTGACTAGTTTGCGTTTTATGGAAATAATGTTAGGTTATTGAGTTCATCTCTCATGCCAAGAACTTTAGTGTCCGTTCAGTGGCTGATATATCCATTCACTCAGACTTGAAAACCCTTCTTCTTGACTTGGTGCATGTAGACACCAGTTTTAGGGAAAAATATTTGGTACATGCATCATATAGTAATGGGTTATGGTTTTCATGTCCTTCTTACGTTATCTCTCTATATATACTCAGTGATCTTGGTACATCATTTAAAATTGAGGATGTATCCATAGAATTTAATAGCTTGGATTAAGCATTATAATCATAAGGATGACCCCCTAAGAGATGGGGCTTCGATACAGGGAACTATTTAGAAGGTGTTACCTCCAAGTGGTGCACTAGTCTTACCACTACCTATAGAGTAGCAGATGGTACCAATAGTACCAGAAGATGCAGTGCACAGGCAGGGTGCGCTTCACGAGTTTTATTGAAAAATACCCATCAGGATACAAGGTGTGCCTAACCCCCATGAATCTGAGGACTTTATTAAAGATGTGACATAAGTATTTCTTCTCATCGGGACACCTACAGATGAGATTGTGGTCCTGACAGTGAGACTACTCCATGGATCTTCATGATGATGATGGGGATTAGTGACCCATTTATATGTTGATGAGACTCTTTCATGGTCTGAGTTCGAGTTCCCTTTCACAGAGGATGTTTCTCCATTATGTTGGGGGTTTTCACATCTCTGAGATTCTACAGCTTCAGTTGGGTAGTATTACACTGGATGTGTATTCATAAAGGTTCACCAACCTCTCTCAATAATTTATGGATATGTCATGGGATCATATATATTGAGGCTAGAAATTCAATTAGAGAATATGTAGAGACATCAGATCCACTATGATACATCAATAAATTACTACCCATTCTAGGTTGTTGGATCATGCTTTAGTGGTCAAGATTTTCCTGGCTGAGCAGACACAGAAAGTTTCTGCCAGTGGTGGGCATACAATAGGTGATACGTTGGCAGTATGGATTCGATGATAGACACATTGTCTTGGATGTGAAAGATGTTTTTGGAGGAGGTACAAAAATTGATATTCTATAGTTTAGGGCTCATAGGATTGATTTAGTGATACTAGAGAGAGGCAATGCTATTATTTTCATAGTCCAGGACATCTTTCATGAGATTGTCTGACCAGGCGTGTGGCTAATAGAGAGACAATGGATAGTCCACCAAAGAAGATGAAGTAGTAAGAGAAGGTATTTTATCTGAGATATGTACATGGATAAGGATATGGGATAGTAGTTGTAGCTGGTAGACGTTATGACTTGTTACCACAACCACACATATGTGTTACGTACCAGGCTCACAGAGTTGGGGGATAGGGGAGAGGGAAGCTGTAAGCCATTGAGGATTTTGACCTAGAGTCTCTAGGGATAATATATGGTGCAATTTGTGTATTTTATACCTTATATAGAGTAAAAATAGACATATGTGTGAGTTATTCCTTTAATTCCACTTATCTTGTTCTAGACTTAGAGATTCTGATTGAGCTCTTGGCTTAACACTTATTCTTAGAGACTCTTATTGGAGGAATATCTATGATCAAACAATTATTCCAATGGTATGAACTGATTCTTGGATGGGATATTTCATTTTGGTATATATTTATAGAAACGATTATTCCTTTTTATTTCATCTTATGTATGTACTGGTTATCTATAGTTCTTTCCCATATATAAAATTACAGGATAACAATCTGGTGTGTTTATAATGATGGGAAAAGGTTTTCCTTTGTGGGTGAAAAAGAAACCCAGACATATTAAGATGGATTCATGCATAGGGGTGCATCCAAATACACACTAGTTGTCCAACATGACCTTTTCTGCAGTTGATGCTATGATTTTTCAGTTTCCTATAGTGTTGGTAGAGTATGAGGATGTCTTTCCAAAGGATGTTCCATAATTACCTCCACACTATGAGATAGAATTTTTCATTTATCTACACCCTGAGATGGCCTTGAAATATATAACAGTATATCGTATGTACCCTTATATATTCAAGAGATGAGGGTGAAATTTAAGGACTTGTAGAGGAAGAGATTTTCCAGGCCCAGTGTTACACCTTGGTAATCCCTAGTATTGTTCCCCATGAAGGTTGATGAGAGCTTGATGTTTTATATGGACTGTCATTGCCTATCCCAGGTAGCTGTAAAGAAAAATTATACACTACCATGGATCAATGAACTCATTTATTAGATTAGAGTTTCATGATGGTTCTCGATGATTGACCTCAGATCAGGTTACCACCAATTATGAGTACGGGATGAGGATATAATGAAGGTGGCTTTCAAATGTCATCATGATCACTATGATTAGTTAGTTTTGTATTTTGGAATGATTAACACCCCAAAAGTATTCATGGGGATCATTAATTTGATCCTTTATCCCTTCTTACACCAGTTTGTGGTTGTGTTCATTGATGATATCCAATGTACTCATCGTTCGAGTAGGAGCACATGGGACACTTAGGGATAGTTTTTGGATATACTCCAAGAGAACCATATTTACAAGTATCTCTCAAAGTTCTAGTTCTATTTTTAGTAGGTCCACATTCTGGGACATGTAATCTGAGTAGATGGTGTAGTAGTGGACCTGGTGAAGGTCAAGGCGGTATTAGATTAGGAGCCACCCAAGAGTGTGACAAGGGTTTCTAGCTTCCTTGGGTTGGTAGGATACTATCAAATTTTATTATGTGATTTCTTATTTATAACTTCTACCTCAAAAATATTTGACCTAAAATTAATATCATTTAATGTATATGCTTAGGTTCTAGATGACATTCTAGGAGTTTAGGTTGATATTGATGATTTCTCCCATCTTAATATTTCTTAAGGAGTGTGTTGAGTATGTAGTGTTCTATGATGCATCTGGGACTAGGATTGGTGGTGTTCTAATGAATATGAAGTCCATGATTATTTATGGTTTACGTTAGTTGATACCACAAGAGAAGAACTACATGATGAAAAACCTTGATCTATAAGGGGTATTATTCAACCAAAATATATTGTGAAACTACCATATGTTTGTGAAATTTATCTTATATTCTTACCATAATACTTTCAAGTATATCTTCTCTTAGAAGGATCTAAATCTGAGAAAGATGTAATGGAATGACTTTCTAAAGGATTATGACTTTGATATTTTTGATACTCCTAGGAAGAGGAACATGGTAGAAGGTGATCTTAGTATGAAATTTTATCTGTAGCTACTGAGTGAGGAATCAAAGCAGTTAGACTCATTACATTTATCCTTTCTAGATGGGTATAGAGTAGCTGACCTCAAGTTGATGAGTTTTATCCCTCTACTTTTATAGTGATTTAGGGTGCCACATATTGGGGATACTGACTTTGAGACCCTACATTATAATATTTCTACTATACATGCTCATTATGGATTTTCTAAATGTGGAGATCATATCGTTATTTTTTTAGGAAAGACAATGGTACCAATTTTGATGATAGAGGAGGTGCTAAGGGAGTTTCATGATTCACCCTTAGTGGTATATCAAGGTTTGTAAAAGATGTATCAGGACCTCTAGTGGCAGTTCTGGTGGTCAGTAATGAATAGTTTTTTTACAGAGTTTGTTTCTTAATGCTATACATGTAAGTATTTGAAGGCTGAGAACCAAGTTTTAGTGGGTTTATCTAAACCCTTTGAGGTTCTAGAGTGGAAGTGTGATGCGATATCCCTGAAAGTTGTGATGGGGTTACCACATAATTCTTGAAAAAATGATTTCATCTAGATTAATAGTATGACCCACCATGTTGGTCAACTTCCTAGTTATTCAAGAGAAAATTTTAGTAGAGATATTGGGAATCTTGAACATGTAGAAGATAGTCCAACTCCATGGAGTTCATTTGATGATCATTTATTAACATGATCATATCTTCGCATCTCATTTATGTAATGGATTATAGGAGGCCTTTGGGACTCATTTGAATTTGAACACGACATTTCACCCCCAAATTGATAGCCAAACTAATTAGACTATTCACGTCTTGGATGAAATTTCATGGTCTTCTATGTTGATTTTGTCCATAATTTAGAGGATCAAATACCATTTGTGGAGTTTTAGTAAAAAAAATCTACAACTCCACCAATGGTATTGAACCATTTGAATACTTGTATGGGAGACCATGTAGGTCACTGTTATGCTAGACTGACCTAATAGATTCAGCACTTATGGGCTTATATTTGGTGTGATCCATAATAGAGAAGGTTCAGATCATCAAGGATCATAGAAGGATAGTATATATCCATAAAAAGTCATATGAAAACCTGTGATGGAGGCCTTATAGTTTTAAGATGGACACCATGTTATCCAACGGGCCTCACCACAATGGGGATTTCATAGATTTGGCTATGGTGAAAAGATATTTATATGATATATTAGATCATTCCAGATACGGTTTAGCATTGGTGAGGTGGTATATTATTTAGCTCTACCACCATATTCAGAATGGGTACCCGATGAATTCCATATCTCACAGCTAAGGAGGTACGTGCACTACCCATCTATGGTTATAATCATGGATGAGATGGGAATTAAGGTTGAAGATACCTTTTCTCAATAACAAGTATTGATCGAGAATTAGAAGGAGAGGATCCTCCATATATGAGTGATTATTGTGTTTTCTGTCGCATCATGAGAGTACTCAGGAGAGTACCTTAGATTAGGACACCCAACTGTGAGCTCAATACCCACATCTATTTGAGTATCCTTTTGTTTTTCCTTCCAGAATATAAATTCCCAAGATGCAGAGAATTTAATGAGTCTTATTTTTCATTATATTACATTAGATTATTATAAGGATTATTTTCATAGCTAGGAACTAAGAAGGTGTGTGATTTTGAGTCCCAGTGAGCTCGTTATTAATTATTGAAATATATTAAATATCACATGTTTATAGGTTTCCAGAAAAGTGGAATAAAATTTAAAAGGATGCTAATATAAAATATTTGATGTCTCTCTTGAGTTCATAGCATGGGTTTTACTCTAGGAAAAACATAACCATTGAGTGTGTCAGATGCTAGGGCTGGAAGTATTCCTGGTTAAATGTCTAAATAAATTATTTAATTTAAAATAATGACTTGGATTTTTTCTTCATCTGTGATCAATCCTTCTCAAGGTAGAAAGGTGCTTTATTTTGTTTAATCCTGATTTGATTTTTCATATGAAGAAAGTTAATCAATAAACTAATGAACTTATTTGTGGATCGTGCGTATTGTTTCAATGAGATATATATTACTTAGGATTGTGGATTTTGTTGTTTATTATGTTATTATCTCTTCATTCTTTATTCTAATGAAATATATTCATGTCCAAAATGAACATTTTATGACGTTAATTCCTCACATTTAAATTTTTTTTCATTTATTCCCTTGTTATTTGTTCATCATGAGAAATTTATTTGGCCTACAGTTCAATGAATATCCATAAATCAATCATTTCACACCAATTATTTGGCAAACATGATGGATAACGCAAGACTGAGATTTTGTACATCTTGTGATGAAGGTTCTTACTGATGAAATTGGATTAGTATTAGTCCAAAAATCATCATTATTTCTAGTTGGGCATGCGATGGTGATGTGGCATGACTAAAAATTATTCTCATGTGAATTGGATGGCTGGATTATGGTTAACGGTGATGTAGCGGCTCGGTTGGACCATATCTACAATTTCAATGTGAGATCGGTGATGAAGCCAAAGGTGACAATGGTTTATGAGTATGCAAATGAAGAATATAGAATTCTATAAATTATAGGGTTACATAGTTTTTAATCTGTAATTAATCATTGTGTGGTACCCTTAGAGCAGTGGCTATGGTTTTCATAGAGTGTTGAGGAATACACATCGTGTGGTCCCTACCAAATTCTGTGTAACCCCTAGTTCGAAAGTTCAGCAAGTATATGGTGTATATTCATAGAAATTTGGGTGGTGTTATATTCCATGTGGCTTAGGATGCACGCCATGTATGCCCGGAAAGGTGGTATTTCATGTACAGGTGGGACGCACCTAGGAGACCATGTGGAACCATATTCTGTGTGTGGAAGACCACATGTCGTGTACTCGAACATAGAAATGAACACGAATACAGACATTCTCATGGATTTTGATGCACGTGTAAGACCTAATTCTAAAGGAACTGGTATTTTACTTAAATAAGACTACGTTTTCTTCTTAAAATATGTGTATGATCCCTTGTCCTCTTCCACTTTGATACATTTCATTAAGATATGATCCATTTATCATTTCCCTAGGCATTTAGAATGGAGTCTCATTTTATGTATTAGATGTAAATCCCATCTAAGGAACTTCAGTCTTAGATAGAGTTTGTAATCCCTTTATGAGGTCTGAATTTATACCTTCTATCATCATAGTTTCCCAATGTGGGTATCTCATAATCATCATGACCAAAACGGTGTAAGAGATGATCCCCTACATTGTGGGTTAATAGAGATTGAGTTGTTGGTATACCACATGGATTTGGGTTTGATCCCTATCTATGTATCAACCTATTTATTCTTCTAGCATTTACTTATTATGATGATACCTGACAGGCATGAAATCTCAGATGGATTTCATCAGTTCTATCTGACTCATGGAGTGTGTTTTCCAAGACAAGTGTTATATAGAACACTATAGTAGGAATACTAGGATGGATTTACAGTTATAACCTTATTTGGAGACTATTTATCTACTATGAGTATATATGGATGTGATTTTTATATTTTTCATTAATATGTATATGTGTGATGAGATGACAATTATTATTATTGTTATATACATGGTGATTTTAGGGTTTCTTATCAGGTATTATTATACTCACCCCTCTATGGTATTTCCCTACACATTTCATGTCTTATGAAGATGACCAACCTTTTGATAGTGTCCAAGAGGGACCAAGACTGGGTAGATCTTTGTGATCCAGATAGAAAAAGGTGTTTTTTGGTAGTTACATTGACAGCAGTTCACTCCTTTTACAAGAATTATTTTTTTTAGTTTCTTTTGGTGGTCTTATATTTTTACCATTGGTTTCCCATACTTCATTTTTTACTCTGATGGTGGGACTTTAGATGTATACAAGCATGGTTATTGGTTTTCTTCTATTTCATCACTATATGTCCGTAGATATGTGTGTGTTTATAGGTACATTAGTATAAGGCCTCCAATGTGTGTGATATATATACACAGTGCTGGCCGATAGCCCCTGGAATATTAGAGGCGGGCTTGGGATAGTTGTAGTTCAGGCCCCGTTGGGTTGGGTTATGAAAATATCTTTTAGAAATAGAGCCTTCAAGTTGAGCTTTATTTTTCATGTATGATATAAAATGACTAAGTTATCTTTGAAGTAAAATGAATAAAAAATATTCACATATCTAATAATGTTTTAAAATAGTTTAACTAAGATGAAAACTTATAAATAATGTTCCTCTCAATTAGATACAACCATCAATAATGTAAAGGACCTCCTAATTTAGATTCCTTTATCAAATTCATAGTTAAAGGTATCTTGAAAATAAAAATGATGGAGGAAATATCATCTCCATTTCTAAAACTGTCTGTAAAAATCTTTCTTGAAGCTTGTTTGGATCAGCTGATTGTATAGTAATCTCACATAGTTTTCTGAAGAATTTTTAGAATTAGAGTAAAACTAAACTAACATTTTCAAGTAACAATGTACGCAATTCCAATGGTAGTAACTACTGAAAAAAAAAATATGTGAATCATTAATTTTAAATCCATGTATCATACGATTCTTAATGTCAACCCAACTTGATATGTTACTTTAATACCCAACAGATGAAGGTACTGGGGTGTAAAATGGAATCAGGTAGGTAGGGAAATTTAAAAAAATCATCATTTTTGTGATGTAACTTCATCATCTCTTGCGATCCAAGACCCAAAAGAGGTCTTAGGATCTCTTTTGAATTTTATAAGAACAAAAGAAAATAAAAAGACATATACCTAGTTTGATTCATAGTGTATTCGATGTCTTGTCATCATTAGTGATTTCTAATCAAAGAATCCAAATACAAATTCATCTATATTGTTCATACAATATTCAATAAACTGTTAGAGCATGGATCATAAAAATCATGGTACTAGCATGAAGATCCAATGTCTTATTTGATTCTCTAATGATAATCGCATCACCTTTGTTGGGATGCATGAAAGAGAGATTGATCCATTTTCTTAGATTGAGAGCTTCAATCTCTGAAAAGTATGATAGGAGAGATAATCTATCAAATATCTTTCCATTAATAGTGATGTTGAAAATATCTCCCCCTCCTATGTATAGTGTGGCAATAAATTACATGGAAATGGCACCCTATCCCCCGAATAATTTTACACACTATAAAAATTATATTATGACTATTTTACTGAGTCATAAGTATTATTATCACTTTACTGTAATATATAAATATATTACATGATAATACCCGAGCCATAAACTCGACTCATCATTCCAGAAAATATTAAATGAACCTTGAATATTTTAAACTAATATTCATTACAAAAATATTTTTCATGTATTTACTTAAAAAATTGTAAATACATATAGTAAATAAATTCAACACTAATTATTCATAACTTAAATAATATTAATTTATTTATTTAATTGGTGATCTTGTATCCTTGGACAAAACCCAGACCCCAATGGTGGGGCACACCTTTTTATATATACATATTCAACTGAATATGTAAGATTCTTTAATATGCTATTTTGTGTGACCCTCTAGGATCTTATCTCATTAGTAGTGAATATTATTCACTGACCAAGAGTGGGATCTAGCAACCCATCATGACCCCTAAAAATATAAGGATAATCATAGCAATGAAAATAAACCTAAAAACATGCACTATGTAATATAATCTCATTGTGTTTAAATATCTCTTAAATCTTGATGCACACCCATGTCACTGTCCTTTTATTTTTTTTAATTGTTTGATCTAACTGGACAGATTTACTTTGGACTACCATGTCCATGGATTTATAAAGTTACTAAAATATTGATAAACTAGGCCTGAGATATATTATTTCCTCCACATTGAAGTGAAACTTTTTATCTTCACCATTCAACCAATGTCATACCACCAATGAATCACCCAACAAAAGCTACCTCACCACAATTTCATTATCATGGATTTTTCCTTACATCAATGTACATGATAAAATGGATCATATTAGTAATGATCTCAAGTCAGGAGACCATTACACATGTTTCTAGATATGAAAATCCAATGACACCCAAACCATGTGGTGTTCATTTTGGTGGGTATGTCCCTATGATGTCACAACTAGATATCACCAAGTGTAAACTTCATAAGAAGAAGTCTTAATTATTTTGATCCCCCACACCTGATAGTAAAACATTTACTATGTCTAATCAGTAAGATATATCTAGACCATAGGACCTTTGATTAATATTAATGACATAGTATCTTGAGATTCTCATTATATCATAGGATCTACAATAAAATTTTGATATTAAAATTAATCTATGGAAATTTCCATTTAATTGTGGACATAGAAATATCTACACTATAATGGTAATAATACATCATGTGTATTTAACTATATACAAGATATGGTAATCAAAAGTGCATTATAGTTGGGTCAAACGAATCAACTATGAAAACACTCCCACTTTCACAAGATCTAACTTTATAACAAATCTTGTTAGCTCTAACATGATTAAGATTTTTTTTGGTTGGTCATGGATTTTGTTGATTGTCTTGTCATGTTTCCTCCGTGTGGCAATTCTAATATTTGTGACCTCAACTCCTTGAGTAAAACTTTTCAAGAGATGGTATCATCATGTATATCCACTTTTTCCATTTTTTGTAACTTGACTTATTGGCTAGTAAGAATATAAACTTTTATATTATAATACTTTACTCACTATATGTGAATTCAATAATTTGAACAAATTGTTTTGTTTAACGGCTTCTTAGGTGCCTCAAAAGCTGCAATGTACTCAGTATTTGTAGGTATGGTTACTACAAGATTATATGAGCTTGCCTCACTAATCATCATATCTTAGATATGATAATAGATCAAATTGATCCAAAGTAATACTATTTTATGTCCCCTAAAAACTAGTATCCTTTCATCTCCTATTATCAGGTAAAAATCTTTCAAACTTTCCCAAATACAATCAGATAGTTTTGACTTCTTCAATTGTATTTATCTTGGATATGACTAATATTAACCTACTATAAAGTATATTCTGGAAACATCATATCTTGTATATATCATGGAATACATGGTTGATTCATCACTGAAGCGTATAGAATTCAACTTACCACATTAGTCCCTTCCTATGACCATTCGTGTCAACTTGGGGAGGCTTATTTCATATGACACTGGAAATAATTCTTCTGTTAAATTGTTCCAGATTTTATTTTTCAATAAAATTTAAATATATGTATGATTGACTATGTCCAAGTAAAATCTCAATATACCTCAGTATATTTTGTTCCTTATAACTAAGGTCACTAATTTAAGTCAATCTCTAGAGAAATTACTTTAACCAGATCTTAAACAACTATAAGACCAATATTTTTTCCATATATTGTCAAATATATTTCACTTTTAAAACATTGGCCCTCCAAATAACCTCTATTAGAAACATTGAAATGATTCATTCCAAATTAATGTTTTAAGATGTTGTTGCATATATTAATCCTTAATTGGACTTTAGTAACTTGTAACCCTTATTGGAATCCTATTTCGTCACCATACCTTTCTGATTGCATTGTATAGACACCTTCCATGAAATTTTGTCTTGAAATTGAATGTCTAATTAAATGATCTTATAAATTATATATGACAAGTAAAATTATTATGGATTTAGGTATAATTAATTAGTAAAACCAATATATCCTTATTGGTTCCATGGTTGTACCATCCATGTATCATCACACTTGAATACCAACCATGGTACTCAAAGTATTAATCCCATTTTCACTTTGATACATGGAATCTATTATTTAATTTTAGTTGGTATTTCTAATATTAGATTATTTCTAAATACTTAGTACTTATGGGAATTATTATTCTCAATAAATTATGTATCACTGGACCTAGTTAATTTAAAACCATCACCGCAGTTTTAACATTCCTACACAGCAAGTGTCTATGTAATACTCATTTTCTACATGTACTTTTGGAACTAGTTCATATGCCAACTACATGTAAATCTCTAGCATTGACTAAACCCAAGTCAACTTGTCTCCCACTATCTCAAGTAGAGTGGTATACCCTTATATATAAATATATTCTATGACTTGACTATATCATTCTATTATATGGATTTCTATAATATCCAAAGAAACTTATAGGATAATTACATTAGATGAACACTCTGTTAGTACTTGATGAAAATTTGTTTATGTCTTAAAAAACTCTATACATCCAAAAACATGTCCTTATGACATGATGGTTTTCCTTTATAATACTATTATCATGATATCTATTATTCATTATATTTTTCATATGGTTATGGGATATATTTTCACATCACTTGCCGAAATATAATGGAAGTTTCTTCATGTTTAAAAATTGACACTCTTGACATCATAAATCTGATATATAAAATGTTTATTTAGGAATTGATCTAGGATTCATTTTTTTTGTTAAATTTAAACATGTAATAATCATCACTGATCCTCCTTATTAGCATCAATAATTTTATGTAGATAAGGTAATGTCTATTTAGGAATTACTCCAAGCTACATTATATTGATAGATTATGGTCTAGATAATCATCGGCATGTTGACCCAATTCTACTAGTATTTTATGACCATTAAAATATAATACATCATTTTCTTATTCATTAATGACTAAAAGGAATCTAATGAAGTATATTTACCACTAGATTACCCTTGGAATAGTTCATAGTCTCTTGTTTAACTAACTCCAAAAGATTTGTAGCATACCTCTATTTATGAAGTCTTCTTTTTCTAAACAAAATAAGTATATACATTGATAATACATAATTTTTTTATCTCCACCAAGTAAAAATACCAAATTGGGTATATCTTTGACACCCAATTTTAGTTTTAATTTCCAAAGAATTATTATTCCACAACTGGGTAAATAGGTCTTGCATTTTATATTCATCTTGTATTGCCTATGATTCAAGTGTCATTGAACTATTGGTTGAGTATAATACACCAAAAACAAACCCATTCTTGAACATGGAATAATTTATCATTCTGTCTAAAGGATACGTGAGATAAATGTTTTCTTTAAACTCAATAATATTTTTACTTGAATCATTAACTTGGTAATTAAAAGTTATGTGATTATCACTGGTGACTTAGAAATCACACTTCCTCAATATCTTATATAATGCACATGAATTTTAGTATTTTTTATACTTACTTGGTTAATATATTTATATAAATTTATCTAATGGTAATATTTTATTTCAATACCCAAGAATAAATATTGACACAATACTTTGGTGTGATGAATATAACTGAATAAGAAGTGATTACATGATTCCTTAATTCAATTTGTTGTGATTAAACTTACATAGTTTTATTTCATGATATGTGAATAAAATATCCTCCTTTTTATTACCACTATTTGAAGGATGTTTTTAATGTTCCTTTGGAATTGCACTATCCATTCACCTTTTCACCTTTCCTTTCAAATTTTTCACCATAAGAACTAGATATTTTTCTTTCATTGAGTTCTTTATTTACTTAGTGAACCTTACCTAGAATGTAATGAAGAATTTACTAAATCCTATTCATTTTTTGTAAATCATAAATGATACTGAAGAAAATGGGTGAAAATGATATGAGTAAGGGATCCATTGAAAGAACATAATCTTCCTTTCAATTTGAACATGACCAATGTAGTTTTCACCCTTTTATATCTTGCTTAACATTCTCCTCATAAACATATTTAATATGAGACTACATGTTAAATAATTCATGTACTAATGTTTTTTTAGTAAGAAACATTGGAAGATGATGATATAGTTATGAAATAACCATCACTTTCTACATACATTAGTCTCCTAGAAGCATTTTTACACCCTCACTCACTAAGGTAGCTTAATATGTATAGATACACAAGCACTTGGAATTTCTAATATCATAGTAGTGAGTACAAGGGAATTTACTACACTTGAAAATTCATGCTAGTTTGGGCATTTACTTTATACAATTATTATCACAGTTTTTCTTGTTTTATTACCTTCTTTTTTCTACAAAAATAAAAACTAATAGATAGTACTTTTATCTAGATAACTGATTTACACATTATTGATTATTTTAATCATTTAAATATCTCCCACTATTTTATTTAATTATAGAAACCCTATGTACTAGAATTTAAATACATTATCTATTGATTATTTTAGTGGAAAGGATCCTCAAACTTCCCCTCATAGTTTAAATGATATGGATACACCACTACTCAGTGTGTTTAAGGTATTATTTTTACTAGACAACCATATTAACTTGCAGCTCCTTGATTTATTGAGCGATGTCCCAGCTTTTAATATCATAAAAATTATTTTATCATTTATTTCCTCTAAAGTGATACCAATTCATCTATGTATAATCCTTACTACCCTTTTATTTAAGTCAATCCATTATTCTCATACAAACTCCCCAGTAGTAAGAGGCACCCTCAGCTATGGAAGGCTAAAAACTCTGAACACCTGGTTGTGTTCAAATTCAAATGACAGAATGTATTTAATGACATAATATTACTTTGACGGGTTTTTGGTATTTTTATCTCGATAAATGTAATATATTTCTATTAATCTTGTTCATACTATATTGTCAATATCACAACTGAAAATTAATAGAAAAATATGCATCACTTATTTATGAATTTTATTATTTACAATTTTATGTATTTTCCGGCTATTATAAAATGAATAAAATAATAAATAAATTCACAAAATAAACTTACTACCTGAAAGGTCTTGAGTATCTAAAATGTCCTAGGGGTATCTTACCTAAGTCGGAATTTGACTCCTGATGCAACTCTTCCCCGAATCCAATGTGTCCACATCTCATCTGAAGTAGTGCCTCATCATGGCTGGGTCTGCGTCTTATAGCATCATCATCAAATGTACTATAATACTCACATGAAAGAAAGGGGCCTCTGGAAGAAATATAAAACTGATAAATTGGATGAAAACACCCTTATAAATATCGAATTAAATTTGATGATTCACACACCATCTAGAATTAATTACATATTACAATCATCACATGTAGTAATAAATAATAAAATGAAATTAAGAAGATATACATGGGTTCAATCAATTATTTAAAACTAGTCAGTCTGACAATTAAATGTGCGATAAAATAAAATCAAATAAATTTAAAGATGAGAGCTTAAATATAAATTAAATGAATTCCCCATTAAAATAATTTACTTTCATGAGTCCACCAATTAAATTAATTTCTATTCCAAAATTAATTTCATCTAATAATTTAACATAACACCAAAATTAAATTAATTATTCTAAATAATAAAATAATTATTATTTTACACCAATAAATTAATACATATTTAATTTTATTCAATAATAAAATTAAATTAATTGTCTAAGTTAATTCATGGTTGAAATAAATATTTCTCAGGGTCCAAAATTCCTACCGAGACCCGTTGTTGGTCAATACAAACCCACATAAACCCATTTAGGGTAGGGAAGAACTGGCACAAGGCCTCACAGACCATCTAGAATTAACTACATATTACCTGGTCGAGGATGACACCAAAGAAGACCAGTGGGAGCAGTGCAGATCTAGCCAACGATCAAGACTCGATGAGGTGGTGCTGACTAGTAATGGTTTCGACTGTGACTAACCAGTTGGATCACCGGGTGGTGTCAGTCCTGACCTAGTGGGGGGTGGATGTTGGAAGCCTCGGGCTGGCCATGGCAGGGAAGATCTGTATCTGGTTCGGCCTCTCCTCATGAAGCAGGGGATCTGGAAGTGTCTCCTGTTGAGGTGACGACAGCTTCCTGACTAGGTGGTGGCATGTCTTTTTCGCACAAGCAGGGGAGGCAAGGGTGCTACGCGGGCTTCTCAACCACGATAGCCGATATGGTGGGTTTCAACCTTGAGTGAGGTAGGAAGAGGTTCCTTTTTCTTTAATAATCCATGTTATATAGGCTAATCAAGGAAGCCAAGTGGATTTTATGGCCTTAGATGCTTCTTTAGGAATCATCTTTTAAAAAAATCTTCTAGTTGAAGAATTTAAATCTTACCATCTTCGTTTGTCTTTCATGGTATGAAAACCCACTGATTTTATCAAAATTTGATAATTTCTATACATATCCTTTAATAATGATTAAATAATGAAAATTATTTTTAAATATTATTATTTTTTATTAAGAAATCATTTTTACCACCCTTTTCTTTTTATAGTTATTTTTATAAAACCATGCTTCTAGGAGAAGCAAACCATTATAAGGAAAAATAATCCCAAATGGTGGAACATCAGTCATTGGATAGTTATCAAATATTGATCAAAATTGGATCATACAAAATAAAACTAATAACATATATTAAATTATACCCAACATCAATTTTAAAGACACAATAGTGGTGTTTACGATCCATACCAAAAATGTCAATTGACCATAACATAGATATCCATAATGGGATCAATGCATGGTATGTTTGGTCGGGACTGATTTCATGATTTCTATATAATTTAATGAAAATTAATTTTATTTGACTCGGAAAATTCACATGACCCCTCTGATTCCAATTAAAGGTATTGAGGCACACAACGGAAGCCAGTGGCTAGAAAAATTTAAATATTTCTTCAATATAGTGATGTAACTTCATCATCTTTGGAGGTCTAAGCACCAAGAGAGGTCTGAGGATCTCATGTGAATTTAATAATCCTGAAAATAAATAAACAAATTTGTACCTTGTTTGATTTGAAGTGTTTTTTATGTCTTCAAGTTGTTTGTGATCGTTGCTCCGAGAATATGAATTTAAATTCCTTTTCATCATCCACACAAGCATCAAGAAACTACAGGAGAATCGATCATCGAAATCTGGGTGATAGCCCAAAGATCTGAGGACTCCTTTGATATACTAATGATCACTGCATCGCCTTTATTGTGATGAACAAAAGGGAGATTGATCCATTTATGTGGATCGAGAGCTTATCTCTCTAGAAAGAGGGATTAGATATAGAATCACTCAAAGAGATTTACATTTATAGCGGTGTTGGAATGAGCTCCTCCTCCTATATATAGTGTGTTGATAAATTAGCTAGAAATGGCACCCGACCCCCCAAAAATTTTACACACAATATAAATGATATTATGACGACTATACTAAGTCATAAATATTATTGTTACATTCTTATAATATAAAAATATATTTCATGATAATACCCAAGACATAAACTAGAATCATGATTCCAGAAAATATTATGTGAACCTTGAGTATTTTAAACTAATATTCGTTGAATTAATATTTTTCATGTATTTACTTCAAAACATATAATGCCAATTATTATTAACTTGAAATATGAATTTATTTATTTATTTGTTGATCATATATCCTTGGAAAAACCCCAGACCACAATGGTGGTGACCACCATGTCCTATATACCTATTCAACTAAATTGGGAATATTCATGAATATGCTATTATGTGTGACCCTCTAGGCCATTACCTAAATAGTAGTGAATATTATTCACAGACCAGTAAAAGGATATAGAAATCCATCATGGCCCCTAAAGAGATAATGATAGTCATAGCAATGATAACCAACCTATGAAAAAACATTGTTTAATATAATCTTTTTGTATTTAAATATCTCATAATTCAAGATGCAGACTCATTTCATCATCAATTTCTTACGTTACAGCTTTTTGATATAACTAGACGGATTTACCTTGGACTACTTTGGCCATGTATTTATCACTTTTCTTTCATCCTTATCAACCAGGCATGAGATATATTACTTGATCAACATAGAAGCGATAAATTCTATCTTGACCATTAAATAAATGTCATACCACTAATAACTCACCCTATACAAGCTACCTCTCCAAGATTTCATTATCATGGTTTTTCCTTGAATCAAATCACGTGATCAAAAGGAACACAATGGTAATGATTTCATGTCAGGAGAACATTAAACATGTTCATAGATAAGAACATATAATTAATCCCTAAATATTTGGTGTTCAAATTGGTGGGTATGTCCTCATGATCTCACTACTAGAGATCACTAAGTGTGAACATCATGAGAAGAAGTCTAAAATGCGTGTGAGCCCCCCAAACCTGGTAGTCAAACATCTATCGTTACCAATTAGTAAGATGTATCTAGATCATGTGACCATTACATAATATTAATTGCATAGAATCTTAGGGTTCTCATTATAGTCAGGGATCTTCTATAACCTTTTGATATGAAAATTAATGAGTGGAAATTACCATTGAATAGTAGACACAGATCTACACTATAATGGTAAGAACACATCATTTATATCTAATTGTATACACAATATGGTAATCAAAAGTATAGTATATTTGGGACTAGGGAACCCACTATTAAAAAATCATATACTTTTACATGTATGAACATTTGAAGGAATATATCTTTATCCTTATTTTTATTGAAAAAATTGTCAGATCATAATTTATGTTCTCATTTGTCCATATATCACACTTTCTATTCATTTTTTTAACTTCTTCAAAGAATTGATATGGTCCATCAATTTTATATGCTCATTAAGTAGTGTAAATAATAAATTATCACATAAATTTTTCTTAATATGCATAACATCAATATATTGATGAAATAAATTAAATCCCTTATACAAAATTCTGAATAATATACATTTTTTTCTTCCATTATTGTGTTCTGATTTCAACTAATGAGGTACTTCAAACTCATTTCCCACTATCATTCAAATGATGTACCTTCCCAAATTCTATTTCAATATTTACTAGTTGTACCAATATTTGAGAACTTTTTGAAAACATTGGAGGTTTTTTATGATCAATTTACCAAATAAATTTTGACAAGTTCAACTAAAATATTTTAGATGCGTCATGAAATCCGATATGACACGAGAAGCAACATTTGTTTCTATAAGGTATTCATTTTCACTCAAAATCAAAGTTAAAAACTAGACAATCAAGACTTTTGTAAGCATTACAACTAGATAAGTTCCAAAGTATAGTTAATTCACTATTATTCCACATTATAGCATCATGAATTTGAAACATTGTTCTAGATTATTCATAATATTTCACACCACCATTTATCTATAACTCTGAAAATTATTCAATTTGAGGTTGAAAGAATGCATCAATATCATTTCCATGAATGTATTTTTCTAGAAATAATCACTGAAATGATAAAGTATTTGTTTACATACATTTCCATAGAGGTAGATTATAAGGGATAAAAAACCATCCAAAAGCTATAATCGGTGATCAAAGTCCCAAATGGGTTGAATACATCAACATTCAATCCCAATTGCACATTACAAGTATTAGATGAGAAATTTTTATATAATTAATCAAATTGATTCCATGATTTTTAATATATTATATGTCGCATTAATCCATAATTTTTATTACCTATAGGGTTACAGTTCATGCTCATGAGGGTTTTTGATGATATGAATAATCCTTACAGTCATTGTTTTATATGTAAGTAACAAAAAACCATTTTTTATGTGTTCTTTTTTTTCTTATTCATATTAGTATGTTTATTCAGACTTCCAACATCACCCATTGACTTCCATCTAGAAGATAAAAAAATATCCAGCATGTCCACTTGAATCCTACCCCTAATAAAGTATACAGTCATTCAGACAATCATGTGTTTTTTTATAATTCAAAACAATATTTTCAACAACTTTTTTCACATAATAAAAAGACTACAGGATTTTAGCGTCATAAAATGTTTCATAAAACAACTCTAATATCATGGATATCGCTTTATTTTTAATTTCTCATAGGAATTTAATTTTGCACAACTTTAGTAAAAAAATAACATTTTGAATGTTTTAGAAATCCTCCAAAAAACACTTGATTTACTTCATAAACTAAATCATGAAACACATTTTTCTACTTAGAGATGTTCTCTCTTACATTAGTCTCTAAATCATTAATAGGAGGATCCAACAATATGTAAAAATCTTGATCTGGTTGTCCTATAGTCCCAAAAACATTATTTTTCAAGTAACTTTTTATAGCACTCTCAACTATTTGTATTGACATATTTTAATGTTGATGATTTTTCTTCACAATACTAAAAGAATAATTTATAATATTTAGAATTTAATTGTCCATTATCGAAAAAGTTGAGAGGTTATTCTATTGACACAAATTTGTTCTCAAATTTTCTATAATGTTCGATTCTACATGCCAAATCCAACACAAATATTGATTATGTAATTACTTTAATAAAAAGTCTTTATAAACTTCATATATATTTAACTATCTTAAAATTTTAAATTTAGTGTATGTATATCTTATTTCCCCATCTACAGATCGATTGGAAATTGAAAAATCTAAAAACTACTACAAACCCAAAACATACTGAGGTGTGTTCCTCTATAATGTGATTCAAATTATATCAATATATAAAAAAGTGCATAAAATTCCTTAAATAAAATTAAAACACATAAGAAAATTTATTTCATTTAAACAACAATTACTAATTTATTCTAAATCAACAGTATCAAAAATAATTTATGGGGATTAATTTGATTATGTTTTGGAACAACGCCATTTTTCTTAGATTTTAATTCGAATGTATATTATTAAAAACAAAAAAAATTATTTTCTATATTCATGATTAATTGGTTTAAAAGGAAAATTGGATGTGATAGTATAATGTTGAAAAATTATCAAATAATTCAATAAACATGTAATCCATAGTCATGTATAATTATAAAATCAATTGTGTTTTCAATAAAACCAACATTAAATTTTTAATCATTTTTCCATAATGTCTAAAATAACTAAAAACCCATTATTGTCATTTTTAAATAAAAATTTAAACTATATAATAAATAAAAAAAATAATCTAAAATTGAGAGAATATGAAAAACACCCCTAAATAGGGAGAAATGGGGTTAATGAAGTGGTTTTGCGGTAGGAGAAGGGGAATACATAGGGATAATTGGATGTCAAGGGACCATGATTTTAATGGGGAGGTCTCAAGAGAGTCATAGATGGATGAGTGGTTCAACGGTGAGGGATCGACAATGAGAGCTTGGAGGGTATGACAGCTCGATAGTAGGGGATGGGGGCTCCAAGGGGGAAATAAGAACAAATTATACTATGAAGATGAGGGTGAGGGTGAGAGTGGAGGAAGTGAGGTCATAGTGTCTTGGTGGATAGTGAAAAATAGCTTGGACTTAGGGGATTGACAACGACAAATTAGGGGAGAAAGGTTGCATCTCAAGAAAAATGAACTCATAGGAGGGGAAGATCATTTTTATGTGAAAAAATAAGTGCTGTTTTTTTTAAAACCATTTCCAAAAAAAATAAATTTTATTTATAGGAGGTTTCATAAACCTTCCATAAAAACCTTCTATTAAACAATATTTATGGTGTAGTGACTGTCCAACTACAAGTACAGTCCAGGAGTTGTTAAATTGGGGCACGAACCTTTGGAAATAGAGTATAAACATAGGTGTCCTCACAAATCATCATCCACCAAAGCTACCATATAATCATCATATGGAAATTGGTTTACACCAATTTAATGAGCCACTATAAGTAGTGTAATTTTCATGAAAATAAGTATAGGGTGTATGGATCATATATGGTGTTTTTATTAATTAGTGAAACCAACACCACTCCTCTAAAGGAAACTATATATGACCTCTCTTTAATGATACCTTTTTATTTTTCCACCGCCATCCTTACTAGAATACAAATGGGGATGAAGTTTAATATCTCATGTGACCCCCCCAAAAAATCCATCAACTAACTCTATCAACTACCTAGGGCGTGCACCGATGATATTTAGATACACCAGACAAAAGTCCATGTTTATTGGGATAATGTGTTTGGTAAATTCATACCCCCTAAATTGTGCAGTAACCCACACATAGAGTAATTTTAAGGGGTTGTAAATATTCATGGACATTTCCCTCTTAATAACATTCCCTAGAAAGTCATACATCTTAGCCAACATTGGGAAAACAAGGTTTAATAGACATCTATACACCGGTAAAGTCATAAAATTGAAAGTTTTCAGCTTTACACCCATATGAGAATCCCATGATATTAGTATCCATGAAATGGGTAAGGTTTATATGAACCCCATTAAAATCAACTGTTGGGAAAACCACTGGTTTATACAGAAGACACATTCTATGTATTTTTTCATCTCCAAGAGTAACTATTATGACCTGGGCATTCCTCATGACTAATGTATCAGGAACTACTTTTTCCACATGCCAATTCACCAATCAATCATATCCCATAATATTATAAACCACGTCCTAAATAGGTCATCTTAATATAGGAAGGGAGATTTTAGTGTGTGTCACCTAGTGCCACAAAAAAATGTTATGCCACTAATGGAGTTTTCTCTATGTCCTCAAATGTTTTCTCCACCTTGAGAAATTCGGCATAAATTCCACTGAATATGTGGATCCACATTATATTATAGAGATCTCACATATTGATCTTGACACCATGGTAATGCAGGTGGAAGGTATTTATATCTTAGTGACCACCTACTGAATAACTATGGAAGGAATTCCTAGTTATAGTGGGGATAGAATTGTTACGTCTACATCACATCATATATCTCAATCCCATGCAAGAGGACTCCTTGCTTCCCACATTTGTGATAACAATAGTAAGTCAATTCCAATTCATATACGAAGTTGTATCTTAGGAATAGATCCCACTCCTTAGACTAGCACTAATAGTCATCTACTCTTTTGTCCTTATGCAAGTCGGAATACTGTAGCGGAGACGTATTCGTAGTGGGTGATTTATCATTTAATATCTTGATGGGATTCTATAGTACATAGCCCAATGTCTATTTATGGACCCTCATAGCATGGTCTAGGGCTGATATGTTTTCTCATATGAGTTTTTTATGTTTAGAACTAGTGGTTAAGAGATTCAATGATGGATTCCAAGATTGTGACATCGTCTAATAGATCAAATATATACCATGGTATCCACTAGGAAAGTAATTATAACCTCTTATTTGGAATGATCTGGTTTGGAAACATCAATTTTGGTGTAGAAACAAGTTTGGTTGATCTAATTATGAGTATTACCACCATCACCAACCTCATATCAGTGATATCTAGAGAATCATGAGGAGTCGCCTAGAAATTTTTATGAAACAATATAAATTTTCCTAAGTCTTATTGTATTTTGTTTAAGGTTGTTTTTTGAAAGACTATTCACTTTGGAATGATGATGGTTGAATTGTGTAATGTATGTTTTGTAAAAATTCGTACATAATTGCTCACGAAGTATTCATTTTTTTGTATGATTACACACAAAAACAGGAACATTTTTCATAGGAATATCACCTAAAATATGAGTTACATGTAATGATAGGTATAGATCAATACATGTGAATGATAAGTGGTTATCTCAAAGATAAAATACAATATTTATAGTTAAATGGGGTGACCTATGTTACTTGAGAGTATAAGAGGAAAATTCCAAACCTTAGTGCCTTCATTAGAATTCAGACATCCTTTCCTTCATTGGACCCATTTCTGATTGGGGTTGATTCTCAATAACATATACAATATATATCAAGGTTGAAGAGAAACATAGAGAATAAATTTGGGATCATAAGCTCATATTACCATGAAACGTGAGATATGAAATTCTATAACTCCTAACACCATGTAAATAAAATTTCAGTGAGAAAAAAAATCTTCTAAAATTATATAACTCATAACATCTTGGAAACCACAGATCCTATCATGTGAAGCTATTATGTTCTCCACCCAGTTCTGTTATTTAAAGTCCTATAAGTTTCCCTCTGCGTCCCACATTTGGCGACTTTATATCCATTGAGTTAAAAAAATCATCCTTTCTCAAACAAAACACTACTTATGTACCACACAAAATTTGATCCAAGATACATCCATGGATTATTATAAGTGATATAAATTATGATAAGTACCTTGTGTAATCCCATTAATGTATTGTAAAACACTGGAGACTATTTTTTGAAACTCACCCTCTCTAAAGAAAAATATTCATGTGAATGAACAATGCCTTCCAAAAGATAAATTCTCGTGAAACCCAAACTGTGTCCAATACAAGAGTGTGTTATAGAAACCCATTTGATGCCTCCTCCATGAGTCAACCTATCATGAGAGAAGATATATCATAGTAACTACACCTACTCAAGCTATATTCATTAATTAAAAATCTATATGCACAATTAAAATTGTGGCATTTCTCCTCAAATAACTCTATATTAGCCAAGGGTTGGGAAGCTTTCACATAATCACCATTCTTATAATTTTGACTTCCATGTAGAATCCATTAATAATTCACATATATACCATACATATCAATGTTTCTACCAAACTGTGTTTGGGAACCCCAATACATAATCCTTGCATAGTTTTTTGTTGTCTCCCCATTTTATGATACAAGAAAAATTACTGTATGGTGTTAAAATGCATGGAATTGTCTTGTAATAGAACCTTAAACTATGAAATTAAAACTATATAGGTTTTTATTCATATCAATAATGATATTTTCTATACCTTCATAAGGTTCAATCCCATTACCATTACTTTCACATCACCACCATGAGATGTGGTTTCAGTGAACTATGGTAACCTTTCTAGATAGAACCTAACCATTTAGGGAATCTCAACTTGACTCTAAACCATGGGTATCCCAATTAGGCACTAGAAAATGATTTTATAAAATAAAAATTAAACTATTAGTATCCCCAATATACATTAAACCATGAGTTTTTTCACTGGACTATAAACTACAACCATACCCCCTATATATTAAATTTTGATCTCCCTTATGCGATGAGAATAAATGGGATACCCATATATGGTGAGTATAATATGACTTATTTTATTATAATTGGATTACCCATCCAAATTAATATTACAACCACAATATGAAATAATTGTCCATATTATCAATTAAATAAAAATTTGAATTCATTTTCACGAGTTTGAAATGTGAGAAGATGTTTGGAGGTGACTTGGAAGTGGATGGAGATGTTCTCATAGAGTTATAGATATTATTTGAAGATATCCAATCATGAGAATGTGAGTAATTACTTGATGATAGGTTCTTAAACCATGATTTCAAGAGTCACACCATAAAATAAGTGTTTTGGGTTATATGTAATGTACTTTCACACCAATACATATTAGTCATGTTATGATGAAGGGAATGAAAATTTTAGTGATTAGATATTTCTAGAGAATCACATACTATCAAAGTGAATCATGAAACAACATATATAATAAAATATGATTGAAATTTTTTCCACTCCATGAAATGTAGGTCATGAAAGAAGAAATATATTTGTGAAGTTTAATATTCGTGTTTTTTTCATTAATAATCAATAACATGTCATGATGCTCTATTTCATGCCATGATTAATGATACCAAGCCACATAATTTTGGCCATGAATGGATTTTAAGTGAGGTTAAAGTTAATATTTTTCTTTTTTATCATTTAAACACAAGATCCCATCTTTAAGCTCTATGGAACACTATGATGCTACTAAAAGTTGATGAAAAATGATGAAAGATTTTATATTCCATAAAATGATAATAATTTTCAAATCATAACCTCTAGAATAAGGAATATTTTAACCGATACAATGACTTATATTTCTCATGAATTTTCTGATTTTTTTGGTTCATTCATCAACTACCTTGTTGGATAAAATAGTGGAGATGTTCTTAGATATGATCCAATGGTTAGAGTTGAAGTAGACATTGTTGGAGGCTGTTTTATATATGAATTTCAAATTTCAAAATTCCATGTATTTAACATAAAATGTTTCAAAGAAGTATAAGGTATAAAAAAATAAGTAAAAGTGTGAAGATAACGTATAAGAAAGAAGATCGTATTGATCTGGTCTAGGCTTGGTCCAGTTCCCCTCATCGATGTAATGGTTGTAGGTTTTTTCTCCTTCATTGGTCATTTGACCTATGTGTGAATCATGATCCATCCACCATAGCTGCATGGGTAAGTCCCCCTTAGCTCCCTCTACCTTTCCAAAACCCTAAAATTATTTTTATGATTAGTAATATGGTTGGTCAATGTCTTTATTATAATATTCAAACATCCACTATAAGTCATTCGATCAACCCCCGCCTCTATGTTGAGGTGGATGTTGCGAGGACATCAGTCGACTGGATCTGGATTACCATTAGTGAAGAGTTCATATGGAAGAAAGCTATTGTCTTCGAATCTTGGGTGGACTATTAAGAAACCTGTTTTCGATTCGGGCATATGAACACTAAATCTCAATGTGATTTTATGAATAGAAGGACCTCTGATCCGACGGAGAGACTAGGTAAGTCCTCTGGTCTGAGGATGAAGTTTGTTGTGTGTGCTTGTTCTGGAAATTCTGAATGTGTAGTGAACCTGGTTGCATCAACTTTGGGGAATTATTAAGGGGAACCTTCTAATCTGGTTATTTTTTCATTGTTTAGTCAGCTTAGTTATGATCTGAATTCGGGGGATGGGGTGAAACAGGTTGCTGCCAAAGATGTTTCTGGTGATGGAGGCCTAAGAGGTCCATCAGGTGTCAATGTAGTTACAAAGGAAATACAACAAGAAGTTTTTGTGTTTTTGGTTACAAATATTAAGGATGAGGGTGAGTGGAAGTGGTCAGTGCCTGTGGTGGAGGAGACTTTTGATTTTATAGGTTGTGATAGTGGTCCCTTGGGGGTTTTGGAAGTTGATAATGGGATACAATGGAGGGTTGTGAGTGATGGAGGTTTGCTGGTCAAAATTTCTACTAGAAATCATTTCCAAGAGTTGGAGCAGGAGAATTTGGAGGAGGGAATTTCAATGAATAAAGGAATCTGTATGTAGCTTAGGCTTCCTTTTCAGAAGGATGACACCAGTACATAAATTCTGCAGTATGGGGAAATGGTTGGTTATGATTATATAGAACAACCAAAATTTCTAGCAGTGATTGACACTAATAGTCAATTTCCAAATGGAAAAGGAGGAAAATATGGGTATCATGAGGTGAATATCCCTAGTAAATGGGGGGATTACTCTGGCAGTGACAAGGATAATGATGGTGATATGATGAGGCCTCCATTTAGTGATTTGGTTCAGTGCGTGAGGATGAAGATAACTGGGAATCAGGAAGTCAACCGTGTTGAATGATGAGGAAGGAATACTCCTATATACCAAATCTAGTGTCCACCAGGTCTTCAGTTGGAAATACTGAGCTTTTATCCTTGGAGTGGATGAACTTGTGAAAGAATTATGCTACGGTTTTGAAGCATTATGAAAGATCGGAATGGGAATCAGCTACTGCGGAGAAATCTTTCTACCAGGGATGCAGCGACATGTATGTTTTTTTTTATGTAATTGTATATTTTGTCTTGTGGTACTTTATCACTGTCCTTTTCCTTTATTTTAATAATTGGTCAATGGGTATATCCCTTGAATGAGCTTTTCTGGTAGTGAAGTGAGATTGGATTGAATTCCATTAAATGGAATGCTAATAATTAAAGTGTTTATTTTTATATCATTAATAATATAGAATTGAATAATAGATAATCCTCAAGAGCACCCATTATTGTTAGGTGTTTTACCCTAACATTCTATAATTTTGATATCAACATATGTTTTAATTATAACTTTTTTATAACTCCCTTGAAAAAAATTGAGTTGTAGATAAGAAATGGTAATGGTCTTGGGATATGTAGTGATATTATCCAAAATATTGTAATCATTAACTAGTGTATTATTCATTATTAATAATATCAACACATCATTTATATATACTCCATGGATGTATCTGAGTGCTGGTGAACTAAGTAAAATTGATGTGTATGTGCTTGTTTATATTTATACATTCTTTTTTTTAATGTGTGTGAACATCATAATAGATTCTTAGTGTCATTGTCAATGTGATGAAATGATCTTGTTCATATTATGAAAAGAATAAATTTAAATATTCCTTATTTAACTCCATTTAAGTTCTTATACTGGGACCTTATCTTACAACACTTTGTATTAGAGCTATTGGTTATCTCTTAGTGAATATATCAAAAAAATCTTTCAACATGGAAAATCATTTTAATCAAAAGGGTGTACCCTTATTTGATGGATTTAATTTTTAGGTATTAAAGTAAAAAATGGGATCATATTTAAAATCTAATGGTATTGATGTTTATTTCGCAACAATTCATTGAATTTATGTAAGTGAAACCATCAATAGGAAAATGATGAAAGCAGATAAGAGTTTATTGAATGGAGATTATAAGGATTAGAATTCATTATCAGGTGTATTATTGAACCAAATATACATGACTGTGATATATTTACCAATTAAAAAAAGAAATTGGGATAATATTATTAATATTTATAATGGTTTTAGAAAAGTAAAGGAGGCAAAGATAGAAGTTCTTAAAAATACATTAGATTACTAGAAAATGAGTTCATATGAAAATGTTAATAGTTTCATCAACTATCTAATTAATGTGGTAGTTGATATTCGTTGAAATATTCATGAGATAAAATATGTTAATATAGTAAAAATGATCATATGAATATTACCACGAAATTATAATCTTAAATTGCATGCACCTAAAGAATTAAATCCTTGTAAATAATCTCTTGATGATATATATAGAAAACCAGTCATGTATGAAATATGACAGAAAATGGAATATTCCTTAAGAACATTTATATAATGACATTAAATTTAAATCTATATAGAAACAAGGGTTTCAAGAGACTAAAAGTGAATAATTTTTAAAGTATGATTTCTTATCTCTTTTGGAATAAATTTTCAATGGTGGTAAAGGAATATTTGAGGTTAAACCACCCAGGAATGTTTTCATTAGGGAAAAATAAGAAAAATCACTACTAGTTTTAAATATTATTTGATAGGGGGTGGTGAGTTTAAATTACCATAAAAATAAATTCACAAGATTCCCTCATGAAGAGTCTTTAATTTAGAAAATGGAAGTGGAAATAAATTTAAAATAAAGGTATCATCACACAAAGGGGAATAAGTTGTGAAAGATGATCAGTTAGAAGGCATTGAAACTATGAAAACCCATATATTTTATACACGTTATTATATTATTTATTATATAAAGATACACATAACATAATCCCAATAGAATTATAGGCATATCTTATTTGGGTAATTAGATACATATCACAATAACTTGAAATTGGGGTACAACGACATTATTTAAAAACTCCATAAAATGCCCTTATTTTCCATCAATCTTATAATACTTCACATGATACCCAAGGGATGTACATATGAATGGGGTGATCTATAATACTCGGTATGAGAATTATCAAAGAATCGTATAAATAAACTATTACAAGTGATTCACAAGGCATAATATAAATTTGAGAATCATAATCATGAACATCAAATCATGGTATAATATGATAACATCAAGGCATCATAGGAATGTGGAAAAAACATAAAACATAAAATAATAAGAATAAATAAGGATAACCATCAAGAGAGCATAAAATAGTGTGATTAGGATAGCTGACCATACACCATGCATGGTATTTCGTGTGATAAAAACATTACCCAATGCATTGGAGAGATATATAATTTTGGGCCCACCCATCGCATTCAAATCATATACATCTATTTGTGTACCACATAGATAATACTAAAAAATAATGGATTTCCTAATTTTTAATCCCATGATTAAAGAATGATGGTCATATAAATAGAATTCTATAATCTATGAATGATGAAAATAACTGGGTGAATACCTTTGAGTGGAGATGGGGACGAGTATTCACAACACATGAGTTTGTCATGGAAAATCAAAGAATTAATTTGGTATCATAATTAGTGTATATGAAGGTTCATGGAAGGGATTATTGAGAAATAAAGGTGGTATATAATTACTTTGGAATCATAGGTTTAGTAAAACGATGGTTCTTGAATGGAAAAGATGGGGGAGAGATCTCTTACCTCATGTGAGTTGCTTCTAATAGCATGGGAGGAGCTTATTAATATCTTGGAAACACCTTGGGTGGTCTTTATAGAGGTATAGGGAAAGTATATTCTTACTAAATAGGATTTTAGTTAAGATTAATAGGAGTTTGGGTTGGTATTCCTAACAAAAGAGAAGGGTATCCTTTATTAATTTATAAACATAGGTTTTGGATTCTAAGTAATAAAATAATAAAAAACCACAAACATTACCATTAGTTTTCTTAATGGTTTCTTCCAAATAGAATTGTTTTTAAATATTTTACTATCTTTAAAATAGAAATCATTAAAATAATTCCATTCATTATGTGGAAGTGAGTCATGTTCATAAAGATGTTTTTAAACCTTAAAATATAATATAGATTTTGGTGGATTCATTATAGTATTGTAAAATTAATAAAATAACTACAAACAAGATATTTAAAAAGGAAATAAAATCGGTAATGGATGGATTTTATAGTATTTATAACAACACTTTTGATGTATTATGATGTCATAATACAAATATTATATTTATACTGTATTTAATTTTTAACCAAAATGTAAACTATTTTAGAATTTTTTGAAAAATCCACTATCGGATAATTTTAACATGATAATTTCAAAAAAAAATTATTTTACCAAATAATTTAAAAAAAATATAGTAATTTTGTTTTTATATAAAAACATTACTTTATTGAAAAATAATATATTTATGACATAGATAACATTCCAAACCTTATAATAATTACATGGGACTTCATTAAATTATATAATAATTTATATTTAAATAATATTGTTTAATAGGGATATTTTTGTGAAAAACAATTCATTTCAATCATTCTCAAATTTATCACAAAGAGGTCTTTAATTGAAGATGTATATTTCATAAAAATAAAATTTTTATTTCTTCATGTTAAAATATAATTTTTAGAAAATTATTTTTATAATAATGGGTATATATAAAGAAATATTGAAAATATAATCATTATTTTATTTAAAATATAAATATAAAAAATTTATACTAATAAGGTCTATATATATAACCCCTAATTACACTAGTGTATTCCCTAAGAGCAAGGTGTGCGATTGTGATACTTTCTTGGGACGGTTCGACAACATGGTTTGGGAAGTGATCTCTATGAGCTTAAAATTATCCCATAAATATTTTTTATCATGTTTCAATTATTGAATCTTGGATTATCCATGGTTATTGGTAAATTCTAGAAATTTCATCTCTATCAGAAGCTTAGATAAATGGAATTCATATGGTAGAATCATATTGGTCAAGGCTATTTATTCTTCCTTATGTGTAAATTAGATCTTACTGTAACCCCTAATATTTAATAATTTTAACGCTCATTATAGAATGACTATATTATCAAATGTTATGAAGCTTAAAGGTATTTTGAGACCATTAGACAATTATGGTTCTATTTTATAATGGTCTAAAATAATAAATGAAATATAATGCATGAGTATTTTATAACTACATTACATAATAATAAATTTATTTATTCATAATGTAATTTCATTTATAAACATTTAGGTCATTAAATTATCCCCCCTTCAAAAATTCCACCCTCTAAATTTCATTTTTTACACTAAAATATATGAGGATACTTATATTTTATCACATCTTTTGATTACCATTATTCCTCCTCAAACTATTGGTTCTACCATAGTACTTTGAATAGGTGAGTTTTCATTATTCATGAAACTTTTCTTATATAATCTAAAATATTCACTGGTTTCTCCCTATATAAGGGATCATTATATAAAGGTATGTCATGACCTGACCTACCGAGGTCCGACCCGTAACTACCGCATGACCATATCTAACAGGCCAGGGGATGGCGACCAGTGATGAGTAGGAATATCCCAAAAAATGAGAGTCATTAGCCTAAAGTACCTATTAACACACACATATCTCCAAGAATAGAGAATAATAAAATGTAAAACAACTGAAACAATTCATGCATACATATAAAATCCCATAAATGAGTACAAAAAAAGGTACAGAAAATAGAAAATGGGTTCTACTACAAGAAAACCCAAAAATTATAAATATCCAACTTGATCCAAGGGTGAGGAATAAGTCAAATGAAATATCATGGTAGAACACATTGGTATGTAAATCTCTATATATGATTCAACCACTTCTTATCCTCCCATGACACTGTCAAAAGGGTCTTCATCTGCATAATACATGACACATGTAGGTAATACACATATAGGGGTGAGTATTACAATACTCAATAGGACACACCCAAATCACTAAACATGTATACCAAGTATAGTCATCTTAATACAAAACATAATAATCAATGTATAACAGACACACCCATATATACTTATGAAATACATCATGCCACCAAGTGGTCATAACCATCTACTATCCATACAATTCTACTCGAAGATATGTTCGTTTTGGGAGAATACACTTCACAAACCATGCTATCATCATAGACAATGAAAAAATAGGTCTAGTTCATTATTCCCCACCTAATGAAATCTCAGTGGTCTAAAATACCATGACACATAGATAGGGGGTAATGCCCAGAATCACTGGGGGACACCATGAACACAATCTAGATCAACCCACTATGTAGGGGATAATATGTCAATGATACCAAAAATTTCACTGATATGTCCTTTTAGATAGAGGATCATCACCCTTCTTAGGGAGTTCATGTTGATTCCAAAAAATCCAACAATAGAAAAAAAGGAAGATAGAGGATCAAAGTACAGTCTCACTGGGAGACACCACAACTCCATCTGAGACTCGACCTACATATGGGATCACAATCTAGTGATATGGATGTAATTATACATTGTACCCTCAATATAAAGGACTTAGGGAAACATGATCAAACTATATGGGTATAAACTAATAAAATGAAGAGCCACAAGCACTCTTAAATGCGGTACACAGTGTATACAAGCGGTACATGGTGTATCCATGTATCCCTATGCCTTCCAGTGTGGAAGAGCCTCACAAGACATGTAGTATTCATATAAATTGTGTGTAGAAGGAATAAATAGCATGTAGAGACACATGGTATCCTCACTATGTGGCCTAGCTATGTCCATGTATGATGGTGCTGTCCATGTACTAGCCCGTGTACACCAAGCTGTGTTTGTGCACAAGTACACGACAATCCACATGGTCGTGCACTTTTACCTATGTTTGTTTAATCTGATGTACATGTCAAGTCATATATAATGGGGTCACTTGTTGTGCGATAGGGGTTACACATCATATTGTCCTTAACTCTTTCCAAAACCCTAGTGTCGCAACCAATTTCCTTACATGGCATGTAACTATAAGTACATGTTGTGTTACATAGGAATTTCTCAAACCCTTGGGTCTTATTCCATGTTGATTAGTCTGCCAAAATAACCTCTAATGTTACTAGAAATTGTATATCTAGGGTAATTCAATCATTTTGTTCTCTACTAGAAAAAAATTGGGTTCTTAATCCACATGGAAATCAAACCATTGAGCCAACGTCACTATCACTCAAAAAATATGGAGGAAAGAAACCTAAAAATGCATTCGGATCCACCTTTTATTGTCTACCACCATCATCACTTCTCTATCACACCACTGATCACAAAAAACACCCAAGTTATTGATCCTTTGTGCTGAATAATGGTCTCACAATGATCAAATACCAAGTATTCATCGAACCATGGGCCAAAAGATAATTCCCCTAATGGGCGTCAAAATAACGGAGGGAGAAATCCATAATCCATAAAAGTCAGGAATAAACCTAATATTTTGTTCATTAGGACTCGATTTGTTGTCATAGAAATGATGAACGAAGAGGAATAAATCAATGAAAAATTAAACAATTCCATCATATTAAATCTACCAGCGATGCACATATCAGTTATGTTTGGGGAATTGATCCATATTCAACCAGGATTAAATAATGGGATGTAAAATCATAGAACAGAACATCCTACCTAAGGTTTAGATAAATTATTAATTGATAAAAGATTTCATTCCATTGTTTATGATATATATAAACTCTGTTGGTGTAATGAACCCTAATTAGATCACAATATATCATCATCCACCATGAAAAGATTTGAAATAATTTTTCTAAATCCTTGGGTTTGAGCTGTAAACCCTCTGAAAATTCTATAATAATATATTTAAATAAAAAATAGTCATTGCATCAATAACTGAACAAAATAAATTAATTATTTCATTTATTTCATTTAATTATGCTCGCAATGACATTTTTACAAACAGCCTTCACCGAAAATGATTATTTCATTCCAACGGTGATACCTTCATTATGAACTCAATAGTGCCGTCAGATTTTTGATCTTAGACCTCATTCTTGAGTTGTTCTACTTTTGAGGAAAATATGCATGTGTTCTACTTAATATATTTAATATATTTTTAAAATTTATTTTTGGCATATTGGACCTAGAAATAAAACTTCCTCTCGGCAACTGGTCTCAAAAATAATACATAAAATATCCAAAAATAATAAATGGAAAATATGAGACATTAAATTTCCCTCACCATAGGTATATAAATCCTAACATCCAAAACAAGTGCTACATAAAGAGATATGGGTACTGAGCATGAATCTAAGCCTCCCACTCACATGTGATCTCTTAAATATTCTAATACTACCATTGGACAAGAATAAGGGTAATCAATTTCCCATATAGGATCCTCTCATTCCGATCCTCGATCTCTAATAGGTACTCTACAAAGGTAGCTCCATCCTCGATGTCTAGATCTCCCTAGTTGATAACAGGTGACGGTTCGTGCATGTACCACCCCATCTGCGACACGTGGAAGACATCATGTAACTAGTCCAACATCGGTGGTATAGCTAAGTGATATGCCACCTCACCAAATCTATATAATATCTAGAAGGTACCAATGAATATCAGGGATAAATTTACACCATGGTCAATTCTCCTCAATCCACATCGAAGTGACACTCTCAAGAACACATGGTCTCCTTACTCGAACTCTATAGGTCTCATTTTTTAGTCTGCATGATATTTTTAATAGATCTATGAAGTCCACATCCTCTCTTGGATGATATTCACCTTCTATGTAGTAGCTCACACCAACTCTAAGACCATTAGTGTTGAATCACCAAGATCCTTCCAACAAAGTAGTGACCATTTGGGTCACCCGTAAAAATCCTAAAATGATTTCATACCAATGGTGCAATGTTAGTTTTTGTTATGCACAAACTCCACCAAGGGTAGGTGATATTCCCAAACATGACCAAAGAACAACATGAAATCCCACATCATGTCCTCCAAGACATGGATGGTCCGTTCTATCTTGCCATCAGTCTAGGGGTCAAACATTGTTCTCAAAAACAACTAACCCCCAAAAGTTTTAATCCACTCGATAAATATTATGATAAATGAGCATTATGGTCATTGAAAATTATTGAGGGAACACCATGGAGTTGAACTATATCTTGCATGTAGAGGCTCCACATGCTCTCTACCGGACTCCGATATCGAATGGAAAGGAATTGGGCCGACTTGATGACTCAATCAATGATCACTGAGATGAATCATGTCCCGTGGAAATACATTTTAATCCCACCCAAAATTCCATGTAAATTTCATCTCACTTTCTCTTTGGTCCCTAAAGCATCACAAAACACAATGTACTCAACACCCACCTATAGAAATATCAATATGGGAGCACTCATCACATTTATCTTATCTCATAAAAGAACTACTGCCACATTTCCATCCATAATAATTGCTAACCATTTTTATTCAAAGTCATCAAGGTTGATGTAACTCTAGAGAATTTTGGTACAAACCTTAAATAGTAATCTTCCAACCCAAGGAAAATATTCACTTCGGTAACACACTTGAGTGGCTCCCAAAAAATTTCTGCCTCAACCTTTACAGGGTCTATAGAAACTCCAGCATCTAAAATTATGTGTCCAGAAAATTGGACCTCTTGATTCCAAAATAGACACTTAGTGATATTTCTGTAAAGATGGTTCTGTCAGAGTGTTTCCATGACCATCCTTAAGTTTATTGTCTGCTCCTCCTTGGATTCTAAATACACTAGTATGTCATTGATGAGGACTTCCATAAATTGGTCTAAGAAAGGTTGGAAGATCCATTTCATGAGTCCCATGAACAATTATGGGGTGTTCTTAATTCCAAAAAACATCACCATATACTCATAGTGATTTTAGAGACATATGAATGTCATTTTAAATATATTTTATTCATCTACTCATAGCTGGTGATAGCCATCTCTGAGCTAAATCTTCAAGAACCATTGTGTCCCTCTCAATTGATCAAATAGCTCATCAATACTTGGTAGTGGATACTTATTCTTCATGGTCAGTTAATTAAGGAATTGTTAATTCACCCATAATTTCAAGATCCCATCCACCTTCTTGAAAAAAAACATTTGGGTTTTCCATGGGGAAATAGTGGGCCTCAAAATTCCCTTCTCCTGTAAGTCCTTCAACTCTATCCTCAGCTCTATAATCTCTATGAGAGAAATATGATATGCTGGTATAGATATATTTTTTTGTCTCATGATGAATGTATATGTATAATTATATATCTTAGTGGGGAGTTAAACCTAGCACATCCTCTAGAAAGGCATTATCATACTCTGCCACCACTGTAGGAAACTGATAGCCCAATGAATCCACTTCTCAAAGATTCTTGATTTCCAACTGGTGTGAAATCAGCTATAATATCTTATGCTTGAGCTCATCCTACCCCACCAAGGTCTCCTTTTCACCCATAAAGAAAAACAACATTCTGTTATTGTGGACACACTGTATCCTCCACCTAAATCATTCATTATGGTAATGAATTGTAAATAGTCATTCCATTCCTGAGATGATATTGTATGACCTCATTGCTGAAATGAAGATATCCCAAAAAAACTCTCCCCTCTAAGTTTCAGATCATACAATCAAAACAAGTGTGCAATAACCAAGACAACATATGTCAGAGTCTCCAACTATAAGGGTTGGTCTAATATCTCAACTCGAATATCTATGTCTCAAACCAGAGAAGTTTCTAGGAAGGAATGGTTAGAACCTATTTCTACCAATATTTCATCTAAAGTAGAAAATATGTATATCTTGCCTAATATCATCCCTAGATCCACTAGGTCAAGGGAGTTTTTAGCTTGTAGTTGGACTCATCCCTCACCACTATATCTCTGAGCCTGGAGTTGACCACATAGAGGTGACGGTGAAAATAGGTCAAACCTCTGACCACCACCTGCTAACCTATTGGCACATCTAAAACATTCATTGAACTACGTACCACCCTTATCCTACCTCAATATCTAACTCGGCAGTCCCTCAACTGTCTCATGATCAGTTTTATGACATGCTGGAAAATCTTGATTCATATGTCCCTGACCATCACAGGAGAAACAATGCCTCTCTCATGGATGATTTGATCCTCCCTAAGATCCCTGCACCACTGTCCCTAAGTCTTTGGATTGACTCCTGAAGAATCTTACATGCTTTCATCCCTATGAGTGTCTTCATATATCTGTTATTGAGTTCTCAGCTATTGGATTCCACTACTATCTCCCACCATCTCCACCAATAATGATCACCCAATAACCCCATCATATATGGGAATGCAGGGGGACCCTACTGAAGCTCAGATGTCCTAGCACAATAACTACTCAAAGGTCCAATGTCTAAATAACTGGTCCCACACTATATCCAAGGAATAACATGAAATATTAACAAAACTCACTGAATAATCCTCCACGATCATACTACCTTATTATAGGTGCATAATATTTTGTATTCGGACCGATTGCAACATAGGTAGATAGAAATACTCCCAAAAGATAAGCTTAAATTCTGACCATGATTGAGTTGTCTTGTCATGCGAATGAGTCCCTAATATCCACCATCACCCAGCATAGCCCTAAAGATAGCTCACCATGAGGACTTATATTTGATCATTTGGTGCCCTCCTAAGGAGGAAAACATGAGTGTCTGACTCTAACCAGTCCTCAACCACCTGGGGGTCTAGCTCACCCCAAAACCTAGGAGGTCACTACCTCTAAAACTTGTGTAATTTACACAACTTCCATGCATCATCAGCTGGTTCTGACCACTGTAGTTGCTACCCAATGGGTGGTGTTATACATGGTAAACCGCCCATAGGAGATATATCTAGTACATTCCCTTGTACTGATGCCTCATCACTCAGTGGATCATCCTCATGATCATGTAGTGGAATCCTGGATGGCTATTTTTGTGGAGGCATCCTGAAATTAAAATAATATTTACCATGGTCAAAAGTGTATATCTAAGGAGAATACTAGATAAGAACATGGAAAACACAACCATTCCAATATGATTCATGTACCAAAAATTTCTCCTACAACCAATGTTTACATGTACCAAATAGAAACGTAGGTGATCAAAGTCCTGGTGTATGGATGTGTTGGCTGCTGAACCAAAACTGGAGTCCTTGGCCTAAAATACAAACTCAAAACACTAAACATTATTTCCCCAAACCCAAATCATCAACTCAGGTCCTAAGGTAGATCTGAATCCTCTGGTACCACTCTTTCAAGACCAGAACCACCAAGGTATGACCCATGACAACCCCAAGCCTAACTCCAATATGCCAAGGGCAGGAGACTAGTGTTCAGTAGGCATATCCCACAAATGGAAGGCATTTTCCTAAATTACCTATAGACATGCACACATCTCCAAACCCATTTAATTATAAAATGTAAAAAAATTGAAACAATTCATTCATACATATAAGATCCCACAATATAGTACAACAACAAAAGTACTAAAAGGAGAAAAAGTGTCCAAATACAAGCCCTACCAAAAACAGTAAAAGTACAAACTGCTCCAACAGAGTGGAATAATTCAAATGAAATATCTTGGTAAAACACCTAAGTCTTTCAAGCTCCAATTATGCTTCACCCACTCCTTTTCCTCCCAGTCCACTGTTCAAAGTTTTGTCATCTGCATAAGCCATGAAATTTGCAGGAAAATCCCACGGGGGGTGAGTATAACAAAACTTGGTAGGATACCGCATGAACACTAAAGATGTATTTGAAATTATAGTAAGCTAAATACAAGATATAATAGTAAATTTATAATATAAACACCAATATATACTTTGGAAAGACCCCACACCACCAAGTAGTCATAAAAACCTTTCAACCATAGTATTTTGCTTGAAGCAATGGTCATTCTAGGAGAATCCACTTCACAAGTGATGATATCATCTGAGACACTGAATGAAGCGGTCTATCTTATTGGGTCTCATCCAATAAAATCATAATGTTCTAATAATACCATGACACATATATTTGGGGGGGGTCACACCCAAAACCAATGGGGGACACCATGAATCCAATATAGATCAACCCACTATGTGGGGGGTTTTATGTAAATGATACCACAAACCCTATCAATATGGCCTTCTAGATGGAGGATTAAATACCAACTCATTGTGGTCATTCCAATTCCACAAACTCAACCCAGTGAAAAAGGATCATAAAGGATCACACTCTAGTCTCACATAGGGATACCACAACTCTATCTCAGACTCATCCTCTAGAGGGTATCACAATATAGTGAGATGAATGTAATGAAAGACTTTACCCTCAAGGGAATGGACCATGGAAAACACAATCAACCTATAGTGGAACAAAAAAAGAAAAAAAAAGAGCCACAAGCACTCTTTAAGGGGGTATATGGTGTGTACCAGGTGTTATATGGCGTGTCCATATTTCCCTGTGCCAGTCCATGTGGAAGTGCCTCACATGGAATGTAGTCTCAACATATACAACATGTAGAAGGAGTTCACTACGTGTAGAAACACATGGTATCATGCTCAAGTCACATGATTGTATCTGTGTATGATGTCCATGTCCATGTACGATCTTGTGTACACCAATTTGTGTTCGTGTATAACTGCCCGTCGTGGCATATAGTCATGCACTTTTACCCATGTTAATGTACTCTTTGAATTACAAATCAAGTCACATGGTAGGGGTCACATGTCAGGTGATTGGGGTCACACAGAGTGTGATCCTTAACTCAGTATGAAACCCTAACACCACAACCAAAGGTCTTACATGGTGTGTAGCCCAAAATACATGTCATCTTGTTCGGGAATTTCCAAAACCCTTAGGATCTCTTACCCATCAATATATGTTCCTTTTAAACCTTTGATGTCATAAAAAAAATTATAGATATTTTTTTTCTTATTCCCTTCTATCATTGTTGGCCAAAAATCGGGTCCTCGATCCACTCGGAAATCAAATCGTTAAGACAAAATCACATTGCTTCAAAAAAATACAGAATAAACGAACCCAAAAATACCTTTTGATCCACCACTAATCATCTAGCACCATCATCTCATATCAATCACACCACCTATCATGATATCAACCCATGGAGTTGATTCATTTCACCAAATAATAGTCACACATTGATCAAATAATGGGTATTGAAGGAACTGTGGTCCAAAAGAAAACTCCAATGATGAATGTGGAAATAACGAAGGGAGAAATCCATAATCCATAAAATTGAGGAATGTTCCTAGACTATTTTTTCTGTTGATTTTTATCCTATAAAGGATGAATGAATATGGAAAAAGTAAACAACAATTAAACAATTCCATCAAATTAAATCTATTGGTGATCCGCGAATCAGTTCTATTCAGGGAGTTAATCTGAATTCACTTGGGATTGAAGAAAAGGATGGAAAACCACATAGAAAAAAATACTTCCTAGAGTTTGGATAAAGTTTTGATGAATAATGGTTGTGTTTCCATCATTGAAGATATCCACAAACTCCATTGGCATGACGATCCATGATCTAATCATGATCTATCATTGTCTTCCAAGAAAAGATCTCTACTTCTTTGCTGAATCTCCCAGGTTTGAGTGGTAAACCCTGAGGAAATTCAATAACAAATCATTTAAATTATAAATATTCATTGCACAAAACAGTAAAAATAATTAATTAATTAATTTAATTTAATTTAGTTACACCCATGATGAATTTTTCCCAAACAGTCTACACCGACAAAGATTATGTGATGCCTAGTCTAAAACCTACGTTCAGAACTCAATGGTGCAATCAAATTTATAATATAGACCCCTTTTGGGAGTTATTACATTTTTTCCCGAAAAAATATCTATGTGTGTTATTTATTATATATAATATATTTAAAGAATTTATACCAAGAATAGTGGACCTCAAAATCACACTTCGTCTCAATGCCTGGTCTAAATAATAATCCATATAATATCCAAAAATAATACACAAAAAATCTGATACATTACAGGGTACCACCTTTAGATTTATTACATTTGAGGGAAATGGTATTTACATTCATAAGAAATATTCATGGAACACATCATGTACCTCAGATAGGTTAGGTGGTAGAAATAGTTAATAGACTAAGATCTGATTTGATCAAATATCTCAAAGGGGATTATGTATCTTGTATTAAGCTTTCCCTTATTTATAAATCTCTTTAATTTCTTACATAATGATATACGAAGAAAAAACTTATCTATGATCTCAAAATATAGGTGTCATCGATGATTTATAAAATAGCTTTTTTATTAACTTTTCATGGATTTTGTATGATACTAAATGGTTTGAACCCTCTCTATTATCTCTTAGATAAGAGTGGTTCTCATAATCTTACTCCCTCTAACTTCATCCCTACATGTTTTCTTCTGACTCCTCTTCCCATACCAAGCCTCATAAGATTCCATTTGAATGATATAATGGAAACTATTTTTGTATAATAATTAAATTGGGGGAAGGTGATCCTCCCAACATCCTTGTAAATTCATTGAACATTATCTCATTATATCCTTTAGAGTTTGAACGGATCTATCATACTAAATATTCATATGAGTGTGATAAGAAGTACTAAAACATATATATGTATCTAACACTTGTTTAAGTCTTCTATATAACCTTGAGGTAAACCTTATATTTTATTTGGTACAATAGACAGTGGTATTCTATGTATTCTTATATCTTCTCTTATGTATATCTTAGTGGGTTTTTCGAGAGAAAAATATTCCTTGATAGAAATCAAATTCACTGAATTTTTAATGTGATCAACTATAATCAAAATGATGATATTACCTTTATATGTCATGGGGAGTCCTATGATTAAATCATTGGTTTTATTTTCCCAATTAAATACTATTATAAGAAATGGTATCATCATTATCTTAGACTTTTTCATTTTTCATTAACTTGTTTTCATACCAAGCAATGAGATATAAATTCATAAATCTCCCTCTTCATGTTATCCCAATATTTTTTATTCAAGTCACTATACATTTTATTTCTTCATGAATTAATTGAGAAGGATAATCTATGAACATCATCCAGAAGTTACCACATAAATTTTAGTTTTTATGGGATACACACCTAGGTTTAAACCTTTATAACATCATCTTTAGAAAAGTTGAACTCTAGAATATTATCTTCCTTTCTCTATCACTTGACATCATATTTTTGGGCCTCATTGATCCTCTCAAGAATGTATGGTTTAGTATTTATGTGTTCAAGTTGGGATAAAGTTCTTTTTATTATTCCCATGTCAAGCATTTTCATGTCCAAGAAGATTAGATTTATTTCAATACATAACATGAATAAGGTTGTGATATCCTTTCTACTTATAGAATCTGCCACTTTGTTCGCATTCCAAATTTGGTAATAACTAAGAATTTATTATTTTTCATCATATCTAAGAAATTTTTTTTGTGAATATTAATAACCATTTTTTTGATTATATACTTCCAAAATTTATTCTATATATATATGTCACACTTCTCCTAGTAGAGATAATGTCTCAAAGTATACAATGATATGATAACTACACCCAATTCTAGATCATGTGTCGGGTAGTTTTTCTCTTGGATCTTTAATTGGTGGGATGCATTGGATATCACCTTGTCATTTTTAGTAAGTGAACATCGCATACCATTTTGGATGTATCAATGTAGATCACAAATCCTGCCCCACCACCCTCTTCTTTGCCCCTTTAAATATCTCTTCACATTCATCAGTATAAACAAACATAACTCCCTTCTGACTTATCTTAGTTAGTGGGTTTGATAATATTGATAAGTATCTCAAAAATTGAAAATAATACCCAAATAATCCATGAAAAGTATAGATATATATCAAATATGTTTCTATAGGATATCCTTTAATTTCCTCTCTCTTTAAAGGATCTATAGATATCCCTTTTCTGGTGACAACATTCCCTTGGAATGTTACTTGATCAATTAAAAATATTCATTTATTGTACTGTTCATATTAATTTTCCTTTAACAATGTATTCAATACATCCTTCAAATACATCTCATCTTCCTACCAAGTTTTGTGGTAGATAAAAATATCTTCTATAAAGAATACAATAATTTTATCAAGGTAATTATGGAAGACTCTATTCATTAGTTCCATAAAATTTTTTGGATCATTAGTGAGTCCAAATATAATTACAATGAAATCATATTTCATGTACCTTATATGAATAGAAAACTTGTGGATAACCTCATTTTTTACGTTTACATGAAAATATCCCAACCGAATATCTTTCATATAGAAGTACTGAGATCTACATAAATGATTGAACAAGTCATGAATCTATGGTAGAAGATACTAGTTCTTTATCATGATCTTTTTGAGATCCTAATAATAATTTTAGAGCCACAATGACCCATCCTTATTCTTAATTAAAATTATCAGTGAATCTCATGATGAATAAATTGGGTGTATAAACACTTTATCCATATTCTCTTATAATAGCCTCTTCATCTCTTCAGTTTAAATAGTGCCCATTCTATATGGAGTCTTGGATATTGTAAAATATCCTGGTATAATTTCAATTGATAAATCAACATCTTGGTTAAGTGGAACACCAGACAATCTTATGTGAAATATGTCATCATATTCTCTTATAATGGGCATATCATTGAGGTAGATTTTTTACTTACTATAGATCATTAGTGATAGATACACTTTTTAATAAGGAAATAATATCCAGGCTTGAGATGATGATACAAAGATATTAATTATCCTCTATACACATGTATATAATCAAAGGTAAATTCATGATGCATATTTTGATTTACTTCTCTAGACAATTTAGGTTGTCTATATTAAAGGAAATCCCATCTATAACCATAATAGCATCAAATTCTACAAAATGTAGCATCACTAGGTTCATTGGGAAATTTATCTTTAAAATATTGAAAAATATTATTTATATACTTTGGATGCAATAATTACCCCATCTTCCATTTTTAATGAAAAATATAATTATATTTTGTGAGGTGGAGTTTTAATAGTTCTACAAAACATGTGTTAAATGAATGAATTCATAGAACTATAATCAAATAGTATATTCACTACTCTTTAATGAAAACTAGTATACATATCACCACATCATTATTAGGATCCATCTCAATTGTTGTGATGGAATATGCTCATCCATCCTCTCTAGGACTTGGTTGATGTTTTCATCAGTTGTCTTTAAAAACATTATCTTAGTTCATTAGTTCACATAGTGTCATTTCCCTCTATTATTGAAACATTTCATTGTTGGATTATGGTTTAATGGATCATTCTTCCCTTCCATCACATTAGTGTATTTCTATAATTGATATTCACTATCTTGTTACCCATATCTGCCACACAGAAATCATTTACTAATCCACTTCAAGAATATTCCCGGATGCATAATCCCACACTTTTGACAAGTGGGATATTGGACTCTCATTCCACCGTGAGATTCTACCACCACTCTTCTATAATTAAATTATTGTTCATGTTTCCTATTTCAAGACACATGAGACCTTTGAGATTCTTCAATCTCCCTTTTGAAGTTAAAAGAACATTTTAAAATATATTCATAGATATAAAAGTCTCAAATAACCCAATATTTTTGTATATTTGTTTTTATCACCTAAAATAAGATATCAACATTACTTTCGGATTCAATGAAAAAGTCAAAGGCATATTTTGAAAGTATTATAATTTTTTCCTCATATGACCTGGTTGATTTATATTCATTTTGATTTAGGCCAAGGAACTCCCTCTCCATTTTAAGTCCAAGAGTGTGAGGAAATATATATATATTGAAAAAAAATTTCCAAAATTTTTTCCACTCCATTACTTCGATCTCTTCCTCTAGATTCATATTCTTGATCAACATCCATAATTGATCGGAATCACCCTCAATGTGATAAAAAACCTATAAATCATTATCTTTATCAAATCATTGAATTCCATAAAAGATATTTTAAAAGTATTTGACCCACTATTTCATAATTAATGGATCAAAATATCCATAAAAATATATAGTCCTTTGTTTCATAAAAGTTCTTAATTGCAGCTTTATATTTTTTAGGGTTTTTTGGGTTTTCCTCCTATTTCATGTTTCTATTCAAAACATGAGTTAATTGAGTAATTATTTTCATGAAGTTCTCAAATCCTACTCCTATAGATTTTGTCATCTCATTTTATAAATTATTTAATTTCTCATCACATTGGTGGTTGAATCAGTTCCAACTATTTCTATCAATTAACTAAAATAAAGGAAAATTATGGAGAAGAATTATAAAACTATTAAACAAATAGAATGAACACTTTAAAAATTGAATGAATAACTCAAAAATACTATGTATTCCTTAACCTATAAATGTATGGGTTTCAATCTAAGTTATCAATGAAAAATTTCCTAACATTAAATTTTATATGCACTTTTTTCCTACATATCAGTTTGTAAAGAGCTTGTGAATTTACTGTAAGAACCCGGGTTTTTAGAAACGGGTCAAATCCCGACCCTGTTTAAACTTTTTGACTGGTTTTTGAGAAGTCTGGATTATCTGGGCAGTTTCAGGCAATTTCCAGACTACACGTCATGTACTTTATGTACACTTCATGTATGTATTAACCGAGTGACCGGTCGTGTGCTCACTGAGTACATGTCGTGTGACGACCGTGTAGAAGTTTCTTACTACACGGTGTGTATTTATAGACACGTAGTGTAACCCTTACCCTTGAAAGGCCAAATACATGTCATGTGGTGCCCAGTTATAAATTTCAATCTACATGGTGTGTAGTCTTCCTTGACATGTTGTGTACCATTGTCCCGTGTAGCGGCCGGGACCCTGGCCGTGTGTTGACCGTGTACACAGTCCAAGCCTTGTGCTGGACTCCGATAAAATCGGAGTACGGAAATACATCTACACAGTGTGTACTTTGGAAATAAACACTGTATACTTTCATTTTTATTTGATCGTTCGAGACGCTATCGCATATTATTTCCAGAACACCCTTCTTCTTCCCCTTGGGACGAACAGTTCGTCCGAGAACCTCCAAAAAACTCAACCCTCCCAGAATCTCTATACGGCCTCCATTCATTGATCTATCAGTGGCAGTGGGACCGCATCAAAAAGGCTAACCCCATGCACCCTTCTTCGTCCTTGATCCCTCACATGTTCTTCTGCAGATTCCATCTGAACGAAATTTCTGGATTTGTAGGAAACGCAGATCTACCGCGATTTAGTCCGATTCAGCGGCTAATATAAAAGGAGTGTCATCGTATGAGTACGAGGTGGGTGGTGCATACCTTCTTTTGTGTTTTCGTAGACAATTTGGGGTTGCGACCTTCAGGTGCGACGTGGGTATTGAGCAGAACCGTTGTCTATTTATTTTTAATAGTTTACCTGCATTGTGGGATGCCTTTGGGTATTCCCTGACCCTTGTTGTGCTTGAGGAAGGCCGGGTTAGAGGTCATAGCTCATTTGGGGAAATTCTTCTGGGGGTGCCGAAATGCGTATGTTTTGGACCAATATTAACTGATGAGTTTAGACTGATATTGATGTTGTTTAATTAAACTGCTGATTTTGATTTGTTAAATAATGATGTTAACTTGTGTAAGGTGTTAAGACCTTAGGTGCTGGTTTGGGATAGCCTAAGTTAGTGCAATTTGACTTTTTAGTAATTTTTTATTAAAATTTATGCTTTTAAGTATGTTTTTTCAATGTGTGGTTTGCTTGTGTGGGACTGCTAGATTGTTGGGCATGGCCCAGATATATGTTGTTGAGTTATGAGGATCTCAGGTTGGGGATTTTGGCTCGGGTTACTTTGGGTGGTTGCTACCACGGGATTGGGCATCATAGACGTCGGTTGAGGCAGTTAGACTATCAGGTTGGGCTTGACCTGGGTTACTTGGATGGCTAGGCCATCAGACTCGAGCGACAGGTTCACAGGGACACGAGGTGTCAGAGGTGTTGTGGCTTGGGAACATACTGAGGTGATTACCGCTCACCAGGTACTTTTGAGTTGTTTTCACACATATAGACTCTGAGATGAGGTGGTATAGCCAGTCGCTGGGTAGAGACCCCTGGTAGATACGGTTAGGTATTTTTGGCTTGGGGGTGCTTGACATAGGAAGTCACATGGAAGGTGAGGAGCCTTCGGGTGACAGCTTTGAGGCGGTCAGGTTGGGGGCAGAGGGTCATCATGATTTGAGGGCAGACATAGCTGTCCCTCTAGTTATTAATTGAGGACAGGTACCGTTGTTCCTCCTGATGTTGTGCCATGAGCAGGTTGAGCTTTCGAGCTGGGTTACGACAGTTGGGCATGCCTTTGGGACATCGAAACTTGAGAAACATGGTGTCAGGTGGCACACGGTTCCAGGATACCGACTAGAGATTCTGGCGTTGGCCGAAGCAGGTGACACTTCCTGGTGGCTGCTGAGAGCCATTTAAGTCTTTGTTTACTTTTGGGCATTGCACTGTTTACTATTTTTTTGATATCAGCATGTCTGCCTAAACACTTATATTAGGTATGCACCTCTGGGTGGTATCCTACTGAGACTTGTCTCACACCCTACACGGGTCATTCGGGATGCGTGTAGACTTTTTGAAATTGTGTGCAGGTAGAGGATCAACCTCAGGAGCTGGACCTTAGTGTTGTTGGGCATGGAGACTTGCATGGACCATGAGGTCGTGCCTTGCTAGAGTTACTTTGTTTAGTTTCCCTTTTGTATCAGCATGCTTACCTTATTCTGTAGAAACTGTTGGTTATCCATTGGCGTCGTTATATTTTGATCTGTATGAATTTCTTTGGATGCATGACTTGTTTGGTTATAGTAGTAGTTTCTTCTATTCTCAGTTTGTTGCTCTGTTTACTTTCCACTGCTGCTGTTTCTGTATTGCTTCTGCTGGTTTATTTATATTTGATATTCTTCCACTCTACGTGTCTGGTTCGAGTCTGCTGAGTCATTTATTTCTACGGCATGCTTTAATTTATTACTCGGACAAGTACCATTGTTATTCCTCCGAGAGGGTATATCCTCCCCACTATACCTAATCATACCCTCACTATTATTCGGTACCCTTTGGCGTTCAGGGGAGGTGCGCCTAAGGTCGTAACACCCGACTCGTTGGGCACTGTTCGGGTGGCTGGCTGGGTCCGGTTCATTATAAAGTGGTATCAGAGGATTCCTTGAAAGGGATTTAGTAGCAGTGTTTTCTGGCTACTAATGAGTTTGAGACTTCTCTTTTTATTTCTGCTAGTTTACTATTTGGGATATGGTAGACTGGAGATAGGTTGTTGTTGGAACTGGATTTTGAACTCGTGCTTGGGTGCCTGCAGCCCCATGTATGAGGGATGAATTGAGTTGCTGGGGGTGGGATTGTTGTTTTCTTTCTGCTCAGATTACAGTTGATATGATTTCCACCTCGGTGGATCACTTTTTGTGCGATGTTATTGATTATGATATGAAAACCTTGGCATATACGACAAGACTTGTTTTTTTGGATTTTGATAGGCACATTTTAGGGTATTTCAATTTCATAACTACACGTATGATTTGTCAAGTGATAATACCACTTGAATAAAAATCAATTTCCATGCTTTGTATTTGGTAGAATTTCAGGTGCAGGGTATTTGGGTCTGGATCTTATGAGAGTGGGTAGGTACTGTGGGTGAGGTAGTGTAACTATCAGGATTGGTCAACTCGGTCGTCGGGTTTGAGGAAATGTTAGTTTTCAGGAGGGGCATGGCCCGTGGTACTATTGATACTTGGCTCTGTTGAGGGAGGGTAAGGAGGCCATGAGGTCAGGATGCCGAGGGCATGGGTTGCGATAGGGGAGAGTAAGGTTAGTTGTTATACACTGCCTCTTTACTGATTTCCTTATCTACATAGAATTTATTGTAATATATATATGAGTTTTCTAACCATTTATGGTATTCAGCGGGTTAATCCTTTATGACACGATGGAGCGTCAGGCAGGGGAGGATACGGTACCACAAGATCAGGTTCAGAATCCGGTGCGGCAGAGCATGAGCTGCAGGTACAGGCTTAGGGACAAGATCAGGTTCAGGATCCATCACAGGCAGGACCGCAGCCGGGTTTGGCATTGTTCAGGTCATGGCTCGACGAGCAGCTCCGAGCAAGCCTGGTACGCGTCTTATAGGGGATTAATAGAGGCGCGCAGGGTACAAATCCTTCTATGGAATATCTCACTCTGGAGTTCCAGTTGCAGCACCTGCAGCTTTTTCAGGGTGAGGGTGGTCCACAGGCGGCAGAGAACTGGATAGAGAGTATGCAGATGATCTTCGAGTAGCTCGAGACGCCTCCAGGGCGGAGGGTCAAACGGGCGACGTACATGCTGAGAGGACCAGTGAAGTGTTGGTGGGATGTACAGGTACAGGCACGTAGGCATGAGAGACTGGCATGGAAGTACTTAGAGGATAGGTTCTCTGAGAACTTCTATCTAGAGACACTATGGGAAGAGAGAGCTCAGGAGTTCCTAAGTCTTCAGCAGGGAGATATGTCTGTCATTGACTACGCAACTACCTTCACAGAGTTATCTCGTTTTTCACCTGGTATGGTGAGCGATGATGCAACTAGGGTGAGGCACTTCGAGGATGGCTTACGACATGCCATTCGGGTTCAGGTAAATATCTTCAGGCTGGGTTCCTTCTTCGAGGCGGTGAACCAAGCGCTCATAGCCGAGGGCAACGAGAGAGAGATAAATCTCGTTTTGGCAGGATGACAGCTTCAGGTGACGGTCCAGACAGCAGGATGCGAGGGAGAGATGAGTTCCAGCAGGGTGGGTAGGCCAAGGACTCAGCTAGACCACCTCGTGGCAGTTCAGCGGTGGTTTTCTTTTAGTGAGGACAGCTGAGACATGTCCGGGATCAGTGTGATAGGCCCCCGAAGGGGTGTCGGGCGTGTGGATAGGTCGGTCATCTGGAGAGGTTTTCCAGGAAGCCTTCTCAGACAGCCGGTAGGTAGGGACCAGGACAGACTGTGGCATTAAAAGCTGGTTCAGGTTCGGTACAAGGAGAGGGTAGCCTAGGTTCAGTTGCACGCAGACGACATGACAGGGATAGCGGGATCCAGCTGAGGTGCCAGTGGCCGGTGACTGGAGCAACACCGCCGGGAGGTTAGGCATCAGGCAGTCGGGCTTCAGGCTAGGTGCACGCTGTGGAGATGCTAGGGATTGAGCAGGCTAGAGATCCAACAACGGTGGCAGGTACACCGTGGGTGTGGCTATGAGTTTCTTTGCTTTTTTTTGGCATGGCCTCTTGAGGTGTGTCTGGTTGAGTACACGAGTTGCACAGGTTACTTGTGGACTGACTAGAGACAAGTTAGTGAGATTGGCATGATATCGGATGCGTTATATATTTTATTATATATTTGAGATGTGTGGCATCAGGAGCATCAAAGATGCAGGTTACTTGAGGTTTCGTGGGCATCGGGGCATCTTGGATGCTGGTTACTTGAGGTGCATCGCACCAGGTTTGATTTGATCATCTATCAGATGCAGGACCTTAGGGAGGCGGGCACCGATGCGGTGAGGGTTATGTTGGGTTTCAGAAGCGACACGTGAGCACCGAGGAGGTGCAGGGGTGACGATACGTCATGGTAGGACCTTGGGTCTGGGAAATAGGTTGTTGGGACTTGCCTGTTTATTTGTTTTCCTTGAGCATTGTTCAGGTTGAGACCGAGTAGGAAATTCCTAAGGTGGGGAGACTTTTTATGAATTTAGCCAGAACCTTGAGACCAGGGTAGTCCGGGTTGTTTAACCGGGATGGGCGTGTTCGATGCCATCTCCTGGTTTCGTTTGGTAGCTCGGGGATGAGCTACGTTAAGGTGGGGAGTTTGTAAGAACCCGGATTTTTTGAAACGAGTCAAATCCCGACCCTGTTTAAACATTTTGACTGGTTTTTGAGAAGTTTAGAAAATCTGGGCAGTTTCTGGAAATTTCCAGACTACACGCCGTGTATGTATTAACGGAGTGACCGGCTATGTGCTCACCAAGTACATGCCGTGTGACGACTGTGTAGAAGTTTCTTACTACACGTCATGTATTTATAGACACGTCGTGTAACCCTTACCCGTGCAAGGCCATGTACATGTCGTGTGGTGACCAGGTATAAATTTCAATCTACACGGCGTGTATTCTTCCTTGACACGCCATGTACCTTTTTCCCGTGTAGCAGCCGAGACCCTGGCCATGTGTTGACCGTGTACACAGTCCAAGCCATGAGCTGGACTCCGCTTAATTCGGAGTACAGAAACACATCTAGATGGCATGTACTTTAGAAATACACGTAGTGTACTTTTATTTTTACTTGATCATTCAAGACGCCATCGCGTCTTATTTCCAAAACACCCTTCTTCTTCCCCTTTGGACGAACATTTCGTCTGAGAACCTCTGAAAAACATGACCCTCCCAGAATCTCCGTACGGCCTCCGTTCATCGATCTGTCATTGGCAGCAGGACCGCATCGGAAAGGCTAACCCCGTGCACCCTTCTTTATCCTTGACCCCTCACCTATTACTCCACAGATTCCATCTGAACGGAATTTCCTGATTTGAAGGAAATGTAGATCTACCGCGATTCAGACCGATTCAGAGGCTAATATCAAAGGAGTTTCATTGTACAAGTACGAGGTGGGTGGTGCATACCTTCTTTCGTGTTTTCGTAGACAATTTCAGGTTCCAAACTTCAGGTGCGATGTGGGTATTAAGCGAAACCCTTGTATATTTATTTTTAATATTTTACCTGCATTGTGGGATGCATCTGGGTATTCTCTAACCCTTGTTGTTCTTGAGCAAGGCCGGGTTAGAGGTCATAGCTCGTTTGGGGAAATTCAGTTGAGGTGCCGAAATGCGTATGTTTTGGACCAATATTAACTACTGAGTTTAGAATTTTGTTGATGTTGTTAAATTAAACATCTGAGTTTGATTTTTTAAATCATGATGTTAACTTGTGTAAGGTGTTAAGACATTAGGTCTTGGTTTGGGTTAGCACAAGTTAGTGAAATTTGACTGTTTAGTAATTTTCTATTAAAAGTTATGCTTTCAAGTATGTTTTTGCAATGTGTGGTTTGCTTGTGTTGGACTTCTTGATTGTTGGGCATGGCCCAGATATATGTTGTTGAGTGATGAGGATCACAGGTTAGGGCTTTTGGCTCGGGTTTCTTTGTGTGGTTTCTACCATGGGATTGGGCGTCATGGACGCCGGTTGATGCAGTTGGACTGTCAGGTTGGGCTTGACCCAGGTTACTTGGATGGCGAGGCCATCAGACTCAAGCGACAGGTTCGCAAGGACACGAGGTGTCAGAGGTGTTGTGGCTTGGGAACATATTGAGGTGATTACCGCTCACCGGGTACTTTTGAGTAGTGTGCACACAGATAGACTCCGAGATGATGTGGTACGGCCACTCGCTGGGTAGAGACCCCCGGTAGATGCGGTTAGGTATTTTTGGTTTGGGGATGCTTTCCATAGGAAGCCACGTGGAAGGTGAGGAGCCTTTGGGTGACTACTTTGAGGCAGTTAGGTTGGGGGCAGAGGCTCTCCGTGATTTTAGGGAAGACATCGTTGTCCCTCTGGTTATTAATTAAGGACATGTATCGTTGTTCCTCCTGATGTTGTGCCATGGGCAGGTTGAGATTTCAACCTGGGTTACGGTGGTTGGGTGTGCCTTCGGGACATCGATACTTGAGACACATGGTGTCAGGTGGAATGAAGTGTTGGGATACCGACTAGAGATTCCGACATTAGCCGAAACAAGTGACACTTCCTAGTGGCTGTTGAGTGCCAGTGAAGTCATTCTTTACTTTTGGGAATTACACTATTTACTGTTTTTCTGATATCCGCATGTCTACCTAAACACTTATATTAGGTACGCACCTCTGGGTGGTATCGTACTGAGACTTGTCTCACACCCTACACGGGCCCTTCGAGACATGTGTAGACTTTCTGAAATTTTGTGCAGGTAGAGGGTCAGCCTCAGAATCTGGACCTTACTGCTGTTGGGAATGGAGACTGGCATGGACCTTGAGGTCGTGCCTTACTGGAGTTACTTTGTTTAGTTTCCCTTTTGTATCAGCATGCTTACCTTATTATCTAGAAACTGTTGGTTAGCCATTGGAGCCATTATATTTTGATCTGTATGTCTTGCTTTGGATGCATGCCTTGTTTGGTTATAGTAGTAGTTTCTTATATTCTCAGTTTTTTTCTCTGTTTACTTTCCGCTGTTGCTGTTTCTATATTTCTTCCACTGGTTTATTTATATTTTATATGCTTCCGCTCTACGGGTCTGATTCGAGTCTGCTGAGTCATTTATTTCTGCAGCATACTTTAATTTATTACTCGGACCAGTACCATCGTTATTCCTCTGAGAGGGTATATCCTCCCCACTATACCTAATCAGACCCTCGCTGCTAGTCGGCAGCGTTTGGCGTTCAGGGGAGGTGCACCTAAGTTCGTAACACCCGACTCGTTCATCACTGTTCTAGTGGTTGGTCGAGTTCGGGTAGTTACATTTACCAAATAATATTCCCCTAGGAGTATCAAACCAGTTTTCCATAAAGGCCTCTTTATCATGTAATATGTATAGGTCGATTAAATTCCCAATAATCCCTTATGGGCTTTTTCCCCTAGGTACATCTGTTCTAGTTCCACATCCACTTATAGTATCTAGATAGGTATTTGGTTGCTTAGAAACCATTCATTATATACATTAATGAAATTTTTGGATGTATTCCTATGTTTAGTCAAATCCCTATGGTTTTCACCAAGTATCTATAATCACAATCCCCAAAAACAACTATACATCACTCTGATCACTACTATCAAAACCCATATATTTTATACACTTTAATATATGATTTAATATATAATGATACTCATAACACAATCCAAAAACATAAATAGGCCTAGTGTATTTGGGTAATTAGATACATATAAAAATAATCTGAAACATTAATACAATAACATTTTTATAAAACTCCATAACATTCCCTTATATTCCATTGATCTTCTAAAACTGTATGGGATAACCTGAGGATGTACATATGAAAGGGGTGACCTAAAAATCCCATTAAAGGAATAATAAAAGCATAGTATGAGATAAAATAGTAAATTTTAGTCAAGATAAATAATAAAAACATGATAATAAAATTCATGGGCATCAATGAATGGTATAAGATGATAACATCGAGGCATAATTGAATGTGGAAACAACATAAAACATGACATCATAATAAAAATTCAAGGCTAACCATCAATATATCATAACATAGTTATATTATGTTAACTTCACATTAAACATACATGAGTTCCCATGAGATAAAAAAAATTACCCAATGCATTGTAATGCTATCTAATTTTGGTCCCACATGTCACATTCATATCATTTACATGCATTTGTGTGCCACATATATCTTACAATATAAGAATAACATTAGAAAATTTTAATTTAATAATTAATGATTATTGGTTTAATATATATAAGTCTCCAATAAATAAAGTATAGGTACAACTAGTTGAATAACCACGAGTGGATATGGGGAGGGTTTTTCCCAACACAAAAATTTGGCATGTAAAATCATGGAATAATTTTTGGCATGATAATAGGTGTACATAAAGGTTCATAGATGGGATTAATTTGATTGAAAGGTGGAATATCATTACATAAAAATAATCAAAAAGTAAATGAATGTTTTAAATCTCTTTCAAGCATGAAAAGTTTTAAATAGAAAGGATTATACAAATGAAGTACTTGAATAAATAGGAAGAGAAAGATATTCCTTTACTTAATCCTAGTAACGACTTTGGTAAAGGTTATAATGAGATGGGATAAATAATATCTCATTCTTAGAACCAAAATTTAAAAATTAAAAAATATTTAAAACCACATGATAATATAATCAATTGAGATTCAAAGGCTACAAACAAAGAAGGTGTTTGAATTTAAAAAAGGGAGAGAGAGACCCCTTTCCTTCATTGGTTTTTTCCAAAATATTTATAGGAACTTATTAAGATCTTGGAAAAAAAATGGGAGTTATTTAGAGAGGTAGAGGGAGATAAAATTCATGATAACTAGATTTTTAGTGAATATCGATGGGAGGTTGGGTGGGTATTTATAGAAAAGAGTGAAATTATTTATTAATTTCAAAACATAGGTTTTGGACTCTAAGTAATAAAAGAATAAAAAAACATGCCTTCCAATGGGTTTTCCTATAGTTTCTACCAAATAAGAGTTGTTTAAAATATTTTATTAGGTTCAGTAAGTAAATCATTAAAATAATAACATTATTGATTTTTTAGTCGGCCATCTTCATAATGAATTGTTTTTAAAACCTTAAAATATAATATAGGTTTTGGACAATTTATTATAGGATTTTAAATTTAATATAATAACTTCCAAAAAATATTTTTTAAGGGGGAAATATATTTTTGGTCATGGATGAATTTTATAGTATTTATTACATCACTTTTGGGCTATTATGATACTATAATACACATTGTATATTCATACCATATTAGATGTTTAACCTAATATTTGATTGTTTTAGAAAAGTATACAAAATCACTATTGAATTATTTTGACATCTTGATTTCAAAAATTATATTTATTTTACCAAAATAATTCTCTAAATGTTTTAATTTTATCTTTTTTAAATAAAATATACTATTTATGGGAAATACTAATTTTCATGACACAAACAATATTCCAACACTTATAAAAATTAGGTGTGTATTTCTTAAATTATAATATCATTTATATTTAAATTAATATTATTTAATGATCCTTTCATGGAAAAATAATTATTTCAAAAAAATGAATTTATTAAAAAGAATACATTAATTAAAACTATATATTTCCCAAAATTGAAATTTTTATTTTTTCATATCAAAATATAATTTTTATGAAATTTATTATATAATCATGTGTATATATAAATTTTTAATGAAAATATAATCATTATTTTATGTAAAATAAAAAATTTAAAATTCACAATATTATGTTCTAGATATGTAACCCCTTATTACACATGCGTACTTCATAAGGTTATGATGTGTTATTATGGTAGTTTCATGGTGATTTTTGGAGAACATGGTTTTGGTTGTGATATTTATGATCTTAAATTACACAATAAATAGTTTCTATTTTTTTCAATTGTTGAATCTCAACTTGTGCATGGTCCAAGGTCAATCCTAGTGATGCTATCTCCTTCAAAATCATTTATAAATGGGATTAATAGGTTATGGTGCTACTAAATGAGTCCATAACCTTTTCCTTTTGTGTCAATAAGATCTTATCACAACCTTTAATATATAAAAAACCTAAAAGATGCTATAGAATAATCCTATTATTAATGGTTGTGATTTTTAATGGTCTATTATGCCTATAAGAAAATTATGGATCTATTTTATAGCGGTCCAAAATAAAAAATGAAATATAGTGCATGTGTTTTTTATTACTACACTTCTTAATATGGAATTTAGTTATTCAAAATAGAATTTTATTTATAAATGTGTGGATTGTTACATAAATAGAGTTTATATTAGGCGTAGAAGATGATATAATGACTTCAGTTTGGAAATCTAACATTTAACTTCTAGAGGATGATCAAGAAGAGGGATTTGTTGATCTCAAGGTGTAATTGTAAGGGTATATAAATTAAATATATTTAAAAATAAATACGAGTAAAAAATTTGGAAGATTGCTGATGGAAACCTCAATTTATGTTTTTTATAACGAAGTTGAATTTGTCTATTTAGATAATGGTGTGGAAGAGTATTAAAAAGATCAAGTAAAACCTGAAGAAGAAATGAAATATAATTTGAACATTTTAGAACAAAAAAAGATCATTGATGATCATAACATGTCCATGAAAGATAAATCTTAGAATATTGAAATACTTGAAGTGGAATTTTTCTATTTTAGAAATAATATTTCATTTAAAATAAAAAATATACAGTTAAAAGAAGATGTTACATTTTGGAATACATTCAGATGAATTATAAAAAATGGAAAAATTAAGAAAAACAATCTTTGAGGAAGTTTTAATGCTCAAAGACCCAATTTCATGGGTAATGTTTTCATGGATAAGATATTAAAATATCAAAGATAAATAAAAAATTTGAATACCATAGGGAAGTAGAATAAAGGTAAAATTTATCAATCACTAATAATTTACCATTAAATAACATGTTATACAAAATTGATGATATGTAAGGATATGTTAGAAACAAAATATTTCCTTTGATGAAGTTTCAAATATGTGGTTATTTGGTCCACAAAATTTCTTGTTGTGGTGAACCAAAATATTACGAGTGAGGATATGAAATTGTAAACCAGCAATGGAGAAAATAATCATATCCTTTATATTATAATATAAAAACATTCTGTAAATATTTTTATAATGTTCTGAATACGGTAATAAAACTAACAATTTGAACAAAGACAATAAAATTAATTTCCATTGAGAAATATATTTTACCCATTAGAAGAGTAGGAATATGAAATGATTTATCTTACAGAAGAATATGAATATATACCAAATTATATCTCAACACATTCTGTAAATGGAAGGAAATAGAAGAATCTTATTGTTGAAGAGAAATCTGTTATCACTAAGATAGATTTTAAGGCTATAATGAATATTAAAAAATGGATTCTTGAGAGTGGTTTTTCATCCCATATGATGGGTAACATGAATTTATTTAAAAATTTAAAAGTAATAGTTAATGTAAATATTTGATTTTAAAATTATGGGTCTTTAGATATAAAAGAGAGTGTTAAAACTCTCCAAAATGGATATAAATTAATGAATAATGATATTCACTATATTGATGGACATTGAAATAACTCCCTGGGTGCGAGTTAATTATGTGACAAGTTCAGAAGTTGAATTGAACAAAAAAGGCTGTAATATCAAATTAAAGGTTGGATATTTCCTTTTGAAAATATGGAGAAGTATTGGGAACATATATTAAGTGGGTATAAAGAAGAATATTTTTATCCTTATTATAGAAGAGTAGAATTTTTTATGTCACCAAAGGATTAATAATATTAATTATAAGAGTTTGGAGAATCTAGAAAGGTTGGGATATTATTTTCATATTCATTGACTGAAGTTTAATAGAGAAAAGATTTATGATTCAAGCTTAAGAGTATATAAGGTGAGAAACCCTCACCATTTAAAGAAAAGTTGAGAAAAAAATTCGAAATGTTGTTTGAATTAATGCATGTGATTCAATCATTCATTATAGTACTTATGGTGAGAATTAATTCATTCTATTTTTAGATGATTATAGTAGTATGGTATGTTCTATGTTTATTAGGTAAAAGAGAGAAGTTTTGAATTGTATTAAAATATTCTATAAAAGTGTGGAAAATGAAACTGGAAGAATAATGAATATTCTATGACCAGGAAATTGAACAGAATATACATCCATGGAATTTGAAATTTATATAGAAATGATGAGTAACGAATGAAGATTAAATTATAATGATTCCTCCACAGAATGGATTTGTGGAAAGGAGAAATTTCATTATAAATAATATGGCCAATATATTGTTGATAGAAGGTAGAATCCCTCCAAATTATGGGAAAATAGTGGTGGAACTATATTTGTACACATAAGTTTCACCCTTAAATATACCTATATATAAGAATACATCAAATTAAAGTTTTAATAGTAGGTAATAATTATTGAAACATCTTAAATAATTCAGGATTTAATGTTTAATTTGTAAGAAAAGAGGTTAATAAAAGAATGTATGGTGATTCTAAAAATAATGGAATATTTTAAGGATACTCAATAAAGATTAAAGCCTATAAATTTTAAAAAAAGTATAAAAAATGAACGTAATTATGTAAGAGTTTTTAAAAATGATATTAAAGAGAAATATGAAATTTTGACTATGGATGAAGTTAAATAAGAAAAAGAATATATCTTTAGAGATTCGAGATAATTTCATAATCCCCCAATTGATCATGAATTGGAAATCAAATCAGAGTAACATAATTCCAATGATGGAGTCAATTTGTGACTTGAAAAAGAAGAATTGGAGTTATAAAATTTTCAAAAAAAAATATTGGATATAAATGGGCTCCAACATGAACTTGGTGAATAAGGGAAATGAATCACAATACTTTTCTATCATAGCTTGAACTAGCTTCATCTGATGAATCATAAAATAAGGAATCATAGTTGAAATCCATGAATGAAGAGTTGGACCAAATGTACAAGAAACAAATATAATATTTTGTGGATATACTTAGTCATCATATTGTAATTCATAGGAAATGGGTCTTCAAAAAATATTAATGAACATTGAAGTGTGGTCCAAAATAAAATTAGGTTGGTGTTTATTATATATTCACAAGTTGGAGGATTTTATATTCTAAAAAAATTATTCTATGGAAAGAAAAAAATCAATAATATTTTGTCTATAAATGGCTATTCAAAGGATGTTGAAAATGTATCAAATAGATATGAAGATAGAATTTCTGAATAGATTATTGAATAAAGAGTTTTATATCAAAAAAATGGTAGGATTTCTTCTTTGTGATGATGATTCAATGGTGTGTAGATTAAAAAATTCATCAAATAGCATCAATAAAGCACCCAATTCTTGTTAAGCATGACTTTACTTGAACTTGTAAAAAATTTGAATTCAAGATAGGAATAGTTGATCAAAATCCCTATGTTAATATCTTAGATGAAGAGCAGTTGTTAGGGAGGGTATATGGAGATTAAATAAAATTTGTAAGATCCTAATATTTCCCATGAGGTTTGGATATTTTGAATTTCAGTTTAAATACTTGGTTTTGACATAATTTGAAATCCAAATGAGGTCATGGGAGATTTAGGGGTGTTCGGGGACTGTTCAAAGCCCAAATCCTAAATTTTGGAGAAAAATATCTTGGTCTCAGGGTTAGAAGAAACTCCATAGACCACGGCACACAATTACTACTAAACATGATGGGTTAGGTAGAGAGCATAAAAGGTTGCATGATTTTTCCCAACTTTGTGACTACGGATTCATGCCCATGTGGGGGAACCTGAAATTTCTAACTAAGTCCAAACACATGATCGATGCGTGATTTTTCTAAATATGTTCCATGACTATTTGAAGGGGGTTCTTGTAAAGCGTAATGTGACATGGTTTTCACGCGGTCTTCCAAACCATTCAAATAAACTATGTAGGTTCCATGTTAAGATAGTGAGGTGTGCACAGTTGGTATCCAGTTTATCCAAACATGTGGCCAAACCATGTGACCTAGTTAAAAAGTGTGAAATTATTGGTTTTACCTTAAAATTTATTTTAACTTAATTTTTTTCCATCTGTATTACATCAGATATACCCTTGTTATTGAGATCTATTTTCAATAAAAATACTTGGATTTTATCTGATACCACCATACTACGTCTGATTCATACACAATTTATCTTGTTGGATCCAAATTAGTGAATTATTAATTATTCTAGTGTATTTATTCATATTACTTCATATTTAAAGACTTATTTTAGTGAAACTAATATTCTATATTTATATGGTGTCATTCCATTTCTTTGTTTTCTTCTAATCTGACTTGAGTTAGGAGATGATACTGGACAAGTGTTCTACCACATGTATATTATAGGTGGTATATACCATTCCTTTAAAGTTTTCTTTTTTATATGATATTTTTCCATTGTGTTTCATTCCATGATTTCTGGTGTTTCCCAAAAAATTAAATGAATGAATTTTTTTAAATTTTTTGGGACCAAGTTAGGATGCCCCTAATACCATTATACAATTGTAGGTTTTTCACCTCAACTTGTTCCACCTTTGTGGTTTATTTATGTATATAGCTATGTTAAACCACCCCATTAGGTTTGTGTGAGATCTCTATATTTATTATGACCCATAATAAATTGATTGAAAATTGAATGAATGAATATGAGAATGTTATGCATCATTCCCGTGTGATTACAAGAATGAACAATGAGGAATGAGATGGATTAACTCATGGATTAATTATGATTATCAAATGGGACATAAATTGATGAATTACTTGATTATGGTAGTGAATGATGATGAGATTTCTACTCTTTAGATTCAGAGTCCATAGTATTCGAAGAACATTTCTAATCCATGGATCTTGATAACTGTGGTGGATGACTTGATTATTTCTACTCCTCATATCCTAATTCCATTAGATGCCATCGATATTTATACTCTATGGATTTGTATTGATTATGGTAGTGGATGCATGAAACATTTCTACTCATTGGATCCTAATTCCAAAAGATGCTAAGGAAAATGATACTCCTTTGTTCTAGCTAGCTTGGGAATCCTTAGATGAGATCCTCTCTTGGGACTCCTTATATTAGATCCTCTGAATTCACCCAATTACTTACTATTTTTTCCCCAAGATTCTCCATGGACTCAAAAATAATTCCTTAGTCATTATACATTGGATTCGGCCCTTTCAGTCCAAAGACTAGATTAGATGTAATAGACTGTTGTGGATGATTTATCATATTGATAGATAGCCATGGTATAGGTATATGATTCTATAGTTCATATTAGAAATTATCACACCTATTTATTTATACTTTACAATTAGCCTGTTTGTATGGTTTCTTGACTATAGTTTCCCTTATTTTTGGGTTCTTGACTATTGTTCATAAGGATACATGTTTGGATGGATAGGATTACCACTACATTTTGATAATTTACCTTGACTATTATTATACCAAGGATATACCACACATTTCTTCATTGTTTATACATAGACTGGAAATGTTATAGATGTTGGTGGTGGTGGATGACTTTGTATTATCTCACACCCTATTTGGGCCATCGTTGGGTACCCAGAAAGACTTTATGGATGTAGGTAGGGACTGCATAATCACCAACTTTATGATGCTTTGTTTGTTGTGAAAACAATCATGGGTGAACAAGACCAAAATATGATCTTGATGTTGGATGGGATAGTTCTTTTTGGTCTATTATTCTTTTGATACTTGTATTTTATTGGATTCCTGTTACCATGTATTTCCTTCCATTTTTTTAGATGCATGACATGATCATAATATTGAACATGATCAAAATTTGGGATTTATTATTATTATAATCTTCTAGTTGTTATCTATTTTAATTATTTATATTATGATTATGATCATTTATTCACTTGTGATACAATTGAGTAACTCTGATCACGAGGTTATAATCTTACCATTGTACCTTTTTAGACCCTCGTTTCTAATCGGTAGACTCTATAATATGGGGAGGCCCACATGAGGACATGTGGCCCACTGGCTCGGGGTACCATTTATTTTATCCCAGTTAGAACATTAAAAAGTTATATCGGAGGTGCTTTTATTTTGTGGCTTTACTATTTTGAAAAAATAGATATGATATTAGAAATTGTTGTAATTTGGTAATTATCTATGCATAGGAGTACATATAACATATATAGGAAAAATCCAAATTGTCTAGACTGATAACATTTTGTTATATATGTTTCCTATTACAATCGATTTGATTCCACTATTGGGGGATGCACATGATTTGTGATATTATTGTTATGATTGAGGGATTAATTTAATCCTTATCTTTATATTAAAAGGATGTTTTTGTCTCACCCATCATCTTTTTTACTTTACAAGATTCATATTCCATGCATATTCCATGTCATATTAAATGCATTGATTGACTACATGACATTTACCATGTGTTCCACAAATGATATAATTGATAATTGGATAAAAATTATTGAAAGATATTGAGAAACATAATTAGTACATATAGTGTTTGTCGTAATGAAATAGTTTTTTCCTACATAGGCCACAACAGACACCATAAGCAGACAATTATGGCATATTTATTCAAGGGAAATTCATCACATGAAATGGAACGTGTTATGGTTGGGATTAAATGGAATCCACACTTATGTTTATAAGGTGTATGGGGTCTTATAGATTAGAAGTGTAAATATACTTTTCTCATCAATTTAATGAGAAATTTAAGATAACTGAATATAAAATGACTTAATGTGGTGGAACAAAGAACTTGAAATATACCCGACTTTAGATTTGGTAGTAGGTGGTGTCTCTTATACTTTTTATGATTGTTTCTTTCACCCAGTCTTGGATTTAGGAGAACGCATAGGGTTGTGTCTCATTTATGGAAAGGATTTGACAAATCTTATTCATTTAAATCTATGAATTGGTCACTACTTGATTATTTTCTAAGGAATGTGTTTGGAATTCTATATACATTTCACCAAAGATGCCTCCAGTCATTTTCTAGGAGAGTGGAGAAGACCTTACATTGGAGGTGGGGACCTTGTGATACCTGTAGAACCTCCAGTAATGCTTCTTGTGGAACCAGTAGTTGTACTACATATGGGTGCTAATGCCTAGTTCTAAGAGGGTTTCCTTCATATCATGTCAACCATTCCAAGACAACTGCAAGATGACTTGTCTATGGAAGAGCTGATATGTCTTTTCTAGTATTATAATATGCCCACATTTTTGGGGGATTAAGGTACATGGGATGCTGAGATTTTTGTAGATAATATCTATTAAATCTTTGAATATTTAGAGACACATTCTGAGAGGAGAGTGAAGCTTCTGATGTATACACTTTGAGAATCCAGGAAGCACTATTGGGATTTTTTGAACTAGGACAATGCACTTAGAGATATGGTTTTTAGGATTTCCAATCCATGTTTTATGATTAATTATTTCCTAAGAACCTGAGAGTTGAAAGGTCCAGTGAGTGTATGCATATAGATGAAGGAGTGATGACCATTATGAAGTATTTTCCATGCTTCGTAGAGATTCATTTCTTTGCATCAATTTATATTGTGGATGATTCATAAAGGGAGAGAAGCTTAGATGAAGTTATCATGAATTCCATTCAATCATAGATTAACATGTTTTGGTGGACTACTATAATAGAGATATTGAACCATGTTCTTATTACTAAATGAAACTTAAGGGAACATGAAGCATAGAGCAGGGTAGTGTCTCCACTCAACCTAGTGGTTCAATGTCAGATAGTAGAAAATGTCGTTTTAAGTTTTCTTATGAGGGGAATACCATATAGAGTGTGAGTGCTGGTAGTTCTTTCTTCTCTAATCAGTTTGGAAGATGGGGACATATGATGATTCAGTGTGATATAGACCTAGTAGATCATCGCACATGCAGAAGGATGGTCCATGTATAGTGATTTTGAGGGACCTTCCCTCTAATAGTCAATGAAAGGGGATTGAATCTAGTTACAGGTTAGGGTGTGGGATTCACAGCTCCGAATCAAGCAAGGAGTTGAAGTGGTGAAAGTTTTTCTAGTCAAGGTGGTGGTCAAGGGCAAGGCAGTCAGGCAATAGTTGTATCAAAATAGTAGATTGGGACTGCTTCGGGTAATGAGGTTGTTTTAGAGTGATGCGGTTTAGTGTAGCAATATTTTGTACATCCTACAACTGAAGAGAAGAGTGATGATCCATCTATGGTGACAGGTATGATACTATTAGCCTTCACTATAGTATCATATCTTTTTTATATAATTTTATCTCACTATTTAATATATGTACCTATTTTGGAGAGCCTCGTGCTCAATTTTCAGTTTTTTGATGGCGTTATGACCTTGGATACTTCTTTGGAGATCATAACGGAGGTGGTATTCCAGTGTAGGGAGGTCCCCATTGATATTGGTGGGCTTCATATTACAAGTGATATTTTTTACCCCAACATGATTAGGTTTAACGTCATACTCCGAATGATTTTTATTTTTTTATCATGCCTTTTTAGATCGTTACCGCCATATGGTGACCATCACATCACCAGAGGGAGGTTTTTTTATTCACAAGGTTGAATAGGATATCTAGGTAGGTAGAGATAGACCCGAGAAACCTAGATATGGTGGGATGAAAACCAATATTTCTAGTTTATATCTAGATGACTAGGGATTGTGTTAGAAATATTTCCCTCTAATGATTGATAATTTTCAAGGATGTTATCATAGACATATTTTTAAGTTTACCTCCGAAGAGAGAGGTGGAGTTCTCTCTAAATATTAGGCCAGGAGCTACACTCGTACCCATTCCTCATTATAGGATGGAAACTACAGATTTTCCAGAGTTAAAGAGGAAGCTAGAGGACTTGGAAGTGAAGGGTTTTATAGGACCCAATACTTATTCATGGTTTTCACTAATCCTTTTTTTGAAGAAGGTACACAACACCCTTAGGATATGTGTGGATTACCAAAAATTTAACCAATTTATGGTTAAGAACCTATATCCCATGCCACAAATAGATAACCTCTTTGACTAGTTTCAAGGATCACAGTTTTTCTTGAAGAATGATTTGATTTTAGGTTATCACCAGGTACATGTTGGGACAAAATACATACCTCATATATATTTTCATAATAGGTATGGTCTATAAAAGTATCTGGTTATGTTGTTCGGTCTCACAAGTGTCCCAACTATTTTTAGGTCTCTAATTAACTGAGTTTTCCATCCATATCTGGATTCATTTTATGGTCTATACAAGTATCTGGTTATGTTGTACATGCCTTTTTCTGTTGGCAGATTTATTTACTGCAAGATCAATTTTTGGTATACACAAACCATAAAATCTTCAAGAATATATTTACATAGCATGGCCTGAACATTCAAAAATAAAATTGGTTTTAACATCTATATTAATTTGACATTGATATTACTGATATGCCAAGTAAAAGAAATGTAGTGGACAATTCATAGAGTAAGAGGAATAAGATACAGGTAGTTCAGGAGGCCAATAGTTAGTGGAAGCTTATGGCCTTATTCTATGAGATATACTTGGTGGTGCAGCACATTATTGGATAGACTTTTCTCTCATCCTTAGTAGTGAACTATACTCTTCTGGATACAGTGAGTATGATATAGTTATCTAATTATAAGGGAATATTCCTATGGGAGTGTGAGGAAAGAAAGGACCCACCTCCTGGTTATACCATTGGGGGATTAAATTCTATATGTTTGTGGTCATTCTTGGGTTCCAGCGGGAATATGTGAGGAGATGGTGCAAGAATTCCATACCTCATATTGGGAAGTACATCATATCATTACCAAGATGTTTCATGACTTACGTTATCAATACCGGTGGCCAGGTATAAAACAATAAGTAACTAGTTTTTTCACAAGGTTTTCCAACTATCAACAGGTAAAGGTAGAACACTAGTGACCAGCAAGGATTTTACATCAACTACCCATTATCGAGTGAAAATGAGAAGATTTTGCGATGGATTTTGCGAGTCTTTTATCATGGTCTCCTTGAGGTAGTGATGTTGTGTGGTTTCTTGTAGATATTCTCACAAAGGTTTCCCATTTCTAGTCAATCAGGGAGCCCTTATTAGTAGATGATCTTGGGAGACATTATATTTGTGATATTTTACACCTTCACGGGGTTCCTCATACCAATGTATCAGGTAGAGATGACCATTTTACATATTTTTTTGGAAAGGGTTGCAGAGGAAATAGGGTAAATAGGTGATTATAAGCACGACATACCACCCTCATACTAATGGCTAGTCAAATAAAACTATACAAGTTCAAGATGACATGTTTAGACATTGTGTACTTGATTTCGAGGGATCATGAGAGAGGCATATACACCTGGTTGACTTCTCCCACAATAATAGATATATATTTCTTATACATATTAAACCTTATGATTATTTGTTTGGTAGGTCATTTTGATCACCTATGTTTGGGTTAGAGGTAGGAGAGGTAGCATTGCTCAGACTGTGTCTCATGTTGGAGACTTTAGAGAATGTGAAATTGAATAAAAATGGATGGCTATGACACAATAGAGATGGAAATCTTATCGAGATCATTATCAATGACATGTGGACTCAGAGGCTAGCGGTCATATATTTTGACATATGTTTCCAAGGATGAGACATTGACAGGTTAGAAGACAGGGTGTGCTTTCACCGCGATATGTTGGGATGTTTGAGATTTTGGATAGAGTCAGGTTGATAACCTATCGTTTGTAGTTAAATCAGAGGTATTGATACACACACTATATCTTACAAGTATCTCAGCAACGCCATTATCTCTAATACATGTCTCACAATCTATAGATAGATGATTTTGAGATATAGGTAGATGTGTCCTTCATGGAGAACCCTAATCTTATTTTTGATAAGACTACAAAGGATCTATGAGACCAGTCAGTTCCTCAAGTAGGAGTGATATGGCAGCATGGCCATTTTCATGATGACACATGGGAGCGGGAGCCTTACGAGCTCAAGGGCCAGTGTTATTCTCATAAAATTCTTGACCAACCATGGAAGAGAAATTCAGGCATTAATTTCTTTAATGAGGAAATTGTATGATCCTAGATTTTTTATGAGGTATAGATATTTTGAATTTTAGTTAAAATTCATGTTTTTAAACTAATTTGAATGTCTAATGAGGTCATGGGAGTTTCGGGGGTGTCCATGTCTTGTTCGGGTCTTGAAGCCTGACATTTTGGGAAAAGAATCCATGACACATGGTTAGTAGAAATAGTAAATCTGAAATCACATAGTTACTACTAACCATGAAAGGTTATGCATATAGTAGAAAAGGATGTATTCCTATTAGGGGGAACCTATAATTCTTTCTAAAGTAAAAACACATGGTCAACACATGGCTAGTCAATCCATGCACCATAAACATATGAAGGCAGGTCTAGGATAGTGGCATGTGGCATGGGTTGATCATGAAATATTATATTATGCACATGAACCATGAAGGTTCTTTATTAAGAAAGTGTGAGGTTCACGGTTGGTGTAAAATTTGACAAACGGTAAATTCAAACTACGAGACCCGATTAGAAAATGTGATATTATCGATTTGACCTTAAAATTTTGTTTAACATAAAACTTTTTCCCTCCTCATTACATTGGAAAGTCTATTGGAATTGGAATCTCTTTTTTAATTTAAATCCTAGGATTTTATATAATTCTTCTATTTTACATCTGATTTAAACATAGTTCATCACATTAGGTCCTTGTCGGTGAGTTCCTCATTCATATTGAATAATTATTTGTTTGAATTTATATCTAAATAGTTATTTTAGTGAAATCTATGGTTTCATATTTCTAGGGTGTTCATTCATTTCTCAATTTTATTTCACTCTTGTTCAAGTTAAGAGTTGATACTGGATGAGTGTTCACCACAGGTATATGGCAGGTAGTCTATACCATTTCCTCATAGTTTGCTGTTTTATATGTCTTATTGTCACTATGTCGCATGCCAAGATTTCAATTATTTCCCCTAAAATTAAATTAATGTATAGTTTCAATTTTTTGGAACTGGTTAGGTTACCCCAAGTACCATTATATGGTTAGAGGTCCTTCAACTCAACTCATGCCACCTTTGAGGTATATTTATGTATTTTCTTATGGTAAACCACCCCATTGCATGTGTGTGAGCTCTCCAACTTTATTATAATCCTTAATATGTTGAATGAGAATTGAATTAATTAATTATAGAAGGTTATTCTTCTTTTCCATGTGATTACATGAATAGAAAATCAGGAATGGTATGGATGAACTCGTGGATTAATTATGATTATTAAATGGAATGTAAATTTTTGATTGAATTGATTATTGTATTGGATATTGTGGACATTTATACACCTCAAAACTTGATTCCATATAATTCCATGAACATTTCTACTCTATGGATATTGATAATGGTAGTGGATTCCATGGAAATTTCTACTCCTAAAATCCTTATTCCATTGGATTTCATGAAAATTTATACTCCAAGGATCCATATTGATTATCATTGTGGATCCCTTAGACATTTCTCCTCCTTGTATTCTAATTCCATAGGATTCCATGTAAATTTGTACTCCTTGGATCCATCTTTCTTATAATTACTTGGATGATCTCCATGGATTTCACCCAATTCTTTACTGAGTTTCCATCATGATTCTCTATGGACTCAACATGGATTTCTTGGTCATTATAATTTGGATATAACCCTTTAAATCCTGAAACATGATTACATATAATAGGATATTGTTGATTTTTTATCATGTTTAAAAATATCCCTAATATGGGTATTTGATTCCAGATGTTAGACTAGATAGTATCACGCCAATTTATTTATTCTTTATAGTTATCTCATTAGTACAAGTGGTTGATTACAGTTTTCCTTGTTTATGGGTTCTTGACTATTGTTCACTGAAATCCATGTTTGGATGGATAGGATAACCACTACATTTTGACACTTTAATTTTATTACAGTTATACCTTTGATATACTACACACTAATTCATTTTTTATTAACTTTCTGGATATGTTATAGACATTATTGGTTATGGCCTACTAATTGTTATCTCACACCATATTTGGGCTGCCATTGGGTACTTGAACACACCTCATTGATATAGGTAGGTACTGGGGAAAGCACCCACTTTATAATTCTTTATTGGTTGTCCATATGAGTAGGGGAACACATGATCGAGTTGTGCTAGTCATTCTAGTTAGGATAAATCATTTTGGTCTTTTTTAATTTTGATACATGTATTGTATTGTTTTCCAAATTCCATGTATTTCCTAAAATTTTGTTGAGACACATGAGAATATCATCATTTTGTACATGAAAATACTTTTGGATTTATTATTGTTAAAGTCTTCTAGATGTTATTCCGCACATTCATTCACTTTTGATACCTATAATTTACTCTGATCATAAAGTTATAGTCTCCAAAATTTACCACCTTATACCCACACTACAAGTCGGGAACCTGTGGTGTATGGGGAGGCACACTTGAGTCTATGTGACCCACCGTCTTGGGGCACTATTTAGTGTCTCTCGAGTCAAGACATTATAATATTTTCTAGAAAAAAAAATTAATTATGCTAACAATTTTGTAAATATGATGTTATTTTAAATTAATATTTCTATTATTTGAGAGTTAAATAAATTTTTTGGGTTACAATTTCATAAAATTGAAGGTTACAAATTCATCACATATATGAAATTCGAAAGATAAGTGTTGAAAATGTTAATAATGGATGAATGAGAACCAGATTCAATTCAAATCATAGTATGAATAAGACATCGAATTAATAAGGATAGTAAGGGTACTCAACATTGCATATACTAGTCATGTTATATCTACTATATCTTATAGCAATAATTCCTAAAATATTCTATACAACATGATTTGTTATAAATTTTTAAATTTATCTAAAGGAGGGAAATATATCAATAATAAAGAGGATACTAAGGTTTATACCAGAAACATTAAGCAATGTATTGGTTTTATAGGAATGGTAAAATCAATATTTTATGTCTTGTTCTAATTCAAACTGGCTGGGATAAATTTTGGATTAAAAATCTCTTACTGTTATGGAATTCTTCATTTGAATAAATTTCATTATAATGGTAACTAAAAAATCAAAAATATGTTTCTCTATGTTCAGTATAGGAATAATATATTTCATTTACCAAGGCTTTTACATTGTTGATATAGATCAAGAAACAATATAATGATCTTAGATTATTGATCCAATAACCAATGTCAATTTAGTATGATTACATGAGTGCAGTTGAATTATCTATGGATCTAGTATAGCACTCCCACATGAAAAAAATTGATATTCATTCCACATAATAAAGGAGACGGTAAAACAATATATTATTAAAATGAATCCTTTTGGAACTCAACAACAGTTGGAATATGTATTTTCTAAAGTTTTGGATAAATTTATACTCTAAAAGTATTGGTTGAACCTTAGAGATTATCAAATATCCACAACAAATGATGTTTTGATATCCCCTCTCCCTTTTATACATAATTCATAACATGGTTATTAATTAATTATAATAAATTATCATTTATTTAAAGTAAAAAATTTTGGGGGAGGCACAATCCATATATAATTAGTAGTAGCAAGAATGTATGTCATTGGAAAAATATATTATTGTATAAATTGAAACATATTCTTGTTTTCTACAATTAGAATTGAATGATATTTTCTTAGAATTTTTTTTACCTTATCTCAATTTAGTATTTATATTAGTGGATGTTTTTTGACTGTTTGGACATACTCATGTTTTTGGAATAGGATAAACCCTTTTAATTTTATTATCAAAGGGGTCAGAAGATTACAAGGGGCATGGGGGAGTATGTCACATATAGGGAGATCTTAATAATAATGATTAAATATAGAGGAGTGAAGATGAACAAAAATATAAAAAGGGGTGATTATTGACACCATAGGTTGTAATGATTTTATTTTTATCAATTAAAAGTCAATTGGAAGTTATTTGGGTGAATTTGATATATGATAATATTTTTTAAGGTGGATAGAGATATGAACCTAATGTTTTTAAGATTATAAGAGTAGATCACATTGTGAGAATGAGAGTAACACTGTGAAGATAATTTCCCAGACAATGAGTACAAAATTAACTCCATGAATGAATGTTATATAAGAGTTGTGTAATATTTGTATAAGGTAATTTCACAACACGGCATGTGCTCCACACTTCAAATAAGTGTAGGAATATTTATGTGGTTATGTGTTTTTTATAAAATCCCACACCATGGAAAGGAATCATGTCACATAAAATAACATAAATAAGGATTCATAGTTTAAACGCATTGCAACATGTATTCCATGAATAAAGAACGAAAGTTGTGAAGGTTAATCTTTCATGATATTTTTCAATGATAATCAACAACACACCATGAACCTCTATATCACATCATGGTTAAATAAACAATATGATGGAATTTAGGACATGAATAATGATACAGGTTCTTGATAGATATTATTCTAGACGTTCTTCAATGGAAAACAATATCACAATATTAATCTTTGTGTCCCATCGTGATGAAACTGGAATTTGAAGAAAAGTGAAGAAGTAAATAATCTATCATGTCATAATTGTAATTTTCATGTCATGAACCCTATAATATATATAATTCAAACTAATTTTATGAATTTCACATCTCAACTATGTTGGGTAGTTTTTGGGTCATCCATTAAATACATTATTGAATAACAATTGTGGATACATTCTAAGAAATGATCAAATGGTTGGGGTTAACTTAACATTTTTTGAAAGTTGATTTATGTTTGAAATGTGAATTCAAAAATTACTTAGATTTATTAAAACCTACTATACAAAATGGGAAGGTATACACACACACAAAAAAGTGAGAATCAAATATATAATAAATAATAGTGTATTAGTAGTAAACATTATTGAATATTTATAAATAAAGTGATGTGATATTGGATTGAATATCATTAATGATCAAGTTTGGAAGTAATGGTTTTATATGAATATAATTGAGTATAAAAAATTGAGCAATAGATAATCATGTATAAAACCAATTGTTTTTTGGTGTTTTATTTTTAAATTCTATCATTTTGAGACCGAAATACATGTCAATTTTAACTTTTATATAACCTTATTGAGAAATATTGAGTGCAAGATGAAAAGAGTATAAAGACCATATATGTGTAGGGATATTATCATAAAAATTATAGTAGGGATTATTATTCATATAAACATATCATTGATATGTGTTCATTAAATGTAACCTATTGTGGGTGAATAAAGTAAAATTTTTGTTCTTTTTCTTCATTTTGTTTATGCATTCAGTTGTTTCATGTGTGTGATCATTGTAATAGATTAAATGTGTATTTTAAAACACTGATACAATATCTAGTTAATCATAATAAAATAAGAAATTTAGAGGCACCCCAATTCACCTCACTCTTTGGGAGTATAATGGGACCTCATTTTATAATGATGAACAATTATTCCCCATGTGATGAGCATAATATTCCCTCATGGATTGAAATTTAGAATACCGATGTGATGGGCATATGATACCCATATTTCCTTATGTCATTATCATAATAATCCTTATATGATGAGAATATTACACCTTATGTGATTAGAATAGGATTCATTATGTGACAAGCTTAAGATTTTCACATGGACTAACATGATTAAGAAAAAATAGACTTCCTTTCTCAAATATAAACTACATAATCATCATTTCCTTATGATAAGAATATAATATTCCCTAATATCTTGACATGAGGAAGATAACATATCCTTCCTATCATGAATGAAAATCATAGACTAATTTATTTGTTTCTTATGTGTCAGGCATAAGATTCCCCCATTCATTAAAATGTAGAAGATAAAATAATATACAATATGTTAATTTCTCAAAACACACATCCTATATGACTGAAAGGTTATCATACTCATAAGGAAGAAAGTGATTTAATAAATTGATGTCCACAGAGATGTCATTATGAATTATATTCACTAAAATTTCATAAATCTATGTGGTAATCACAATCTAGGAAACACTATCCTGGGGGATACAAGTCAAACTCCCATCATCTAGTTTCTATCAAAAATTTATTCATCGTCACTCTGGTGGTGACAGGCCGCACTCCTTTAAAACATGGGAATACAACACTTGGATTGTGACATTCCCATTACATTGAACGCAATGTTCCTAATGGTGAAACATAGAAAATGGTGTGGTTATATTTACTAAAAAATAGTTTTATATTAAAAAGTGATTCAAAATAAGTGAAATGATCAAACAAACAAAAAAATTGATTTTTATGAAATACTAGACCAATGGTACTCAAATAATTTGTGATATATTTGAATAAATGGAATATTAATCCAATTTATGGTGTGATAAAATTTATAGAAACAATAATTTTCTATTGGAGAATAATTTAAAGTGCCTATCAGATTCTTAGAAATAAAAAATGAACTCTAATTCATATAAAATATTAGTAAAATTTTCATCAATTATTTTTTGAAATATAATAATGCATTATATAAAAAAAATGTCTTAAGGTGTGGTTGTAATTATTAAAAATGATGGTTCAAATTAAAAAGTGATTAAAAACAGGACCATACACCAAAAGTAAGACTGGTCTTGGTAGCAGATCATGACACATCCACCAAGAAAAGTTAAATAGTCAAGAGATGGATTATGAAACACTGCACTCGAGAGAGAAATAAATTATATCTAGTTGTTCATGACATAAGGATGAATGATATCATGCATTTGATGGGTGGTTTATAACACAACACCCTTAGAAAATAATACATACTAATTTTTGATCATATAATTCCACCATCTCTCATACATTTGGAAAATGGATCATGATATATCTATTATTACAAATACCTTGCATTTGATGGTGGATCATGGAACACCCTACATGGATAGGAATATAAAAATGGTATATCATCACATACTACTAGATTATTTATAAAATCAAATGGATGGATCACAACACACCACACTTAGAGAAAAGGATGGTTTAGACGGTGTGTCAAGAAATACAATGAAAAGAATATAATACAACCTAGAGTCTAACCTGATGCCCCTAAAATCCAAAACACTATAAGAGACTAATATATTTACTCACAATAACATTGCATCATAAATAAATAATTATAATAAGAAAACACATGGAATGAATATCCCATAACCTATCTCTTATCTAGAATTCATCCTCAAATCTAGATCACTACTAGTAAACTATCTATATTTATCCATCCATTAGTAATCAGTACAAAAGTTCCTCCTAATCCTATCTCACATTGTCTAGATCAATCGCTCTACAAAAATCCTTATTATCCCATAACATAACTCATCACATGAGGGGCCTGATAAGCTATACCTCTATATTACACATCCAGTCAATAATCATTTTAACCATATTGAATTAGAAATTTTTTTCTAATTAGGTAATTTATCTTATAGTTAACATATGACCTACTTCTAGACCAAATTATTCAAAAATTAAAATACATATGAAGCGGTTACAATGACTTAAGGATATAATAAACATCAAAGCACACCCCAATACTATAGGAGGACCCATCACCAATCCATCATGTCCTCTACCTTCATATAGATCATTAAACATACTTGAAAAACAATATAAATAATCCATATAAATACTCTGACTTAATTCTTCTTGAATATCTATAAAAGTGATATCTCAAAAACCAAGGATCTTATTTTCTCATTCACCTTCTAAAGGTGACCATAAAAATCTATCATTGACAACCTACCCAATAAACCACTAAAAGAGGACCTCCTCAAAAAGAGGAACTAAGCCTCAAAGTCTTATCCCACATAAAAAATCTAATATATAATCATTAATTAAATATAGTTTTTCCAATATATGAAAGACAAATGGTCACATAAATGACCCATGGGAAGGTCTAAGACCACTTTACCCCATATAATAAACTAGGAGAATCCATCATAGGACACTCATAAATTATATCAATTATAAATACCAATTCTAGTAATATTGAATATAACTAGTTTTTATACCCATTTATAACATTATTTTCAATAAAACCCAATATCACTCAAATTAGGGTATAATGCATGATCTAGTCATAACAAATCTCCACATAATAGGTCCCATAATTTCGGAACCTCTTGGTCCAAATTCATGTCATTCTAGTCTGATCCACCATGCAAGCACATACTATCACAAATAACACTTTATATATATAATAATATATAATATACCACCTAAATTGATGTATTTGTAGTTTCCCCATCCAATATCACCAATTTATTTGGATTTATTTACTTGAAATTGATAAATAAAACACAAATAACATATTTTAAGATCTTTACGTGAACACCTATAAGATAAGAAACAAAATAAAGATAAGATAAGGGTCTTAACTAATCCTCACATATAGAATCCCACTATTATAGATGGAACATTTATTGAGTGTGATATGGATATGTGGGGGAGGATGAATATTGAAAGAAGGAGATAAAATGGGATAAGGGGAATCTATTTTTGTTGGACCAATCATCTAAGGGAGGAAAGATTTATTTGGTTTTTTAATAACATTTAATTCAATTTAATTTTAACATTAAATATATCTTGCGGTCACTGGGTACCATATGAATGGAATTCAATATTATAGTTCCATTATATGGTCACCCATCCCTGGGATTCTCATTAGGTACTCATTGTATCTCTACTAGGTACTTGGTAGTGTGATTCATATTTGAAATAACCCACCAGATCACACATAGTGCCCAATTCACCTCTACAAAGGATCTTGTGGTCTCCCTGTCCTTTTTCTTTTGATATCCCCCCTTTGTCATTCACCCAAACCTCAAAAATATAATTGAGACCCTCAATCTCAAGAAACACCAATCACCAATTAATTCTCAAACACTAAAACTCTATTTGAAACTCGTAATTTAAAACCCTAACAAAAACTTCTTTAAAACCATGTTTTTATATGATGCCTTCATCCTATAACAATGGTAGTTTTTGTTGACCAATTTTCATGATTTTATAAAACCATGGAAATAATGGTACCTCAATAAACCTTATTTCCATTGTTTTATTGAACCACGCAAATGAGTATCTTTTATTTTATTAATTTTTCTTAATATATAACATCAAAAAAATTTAATATTTAACAATAAGTTAATAAAAATACCACTAAATAATAGAAAAGTACCATAGTTGTGTGGTTTTGTGTCTTCAATGGTTACTTAAGGTTTTGGGTTCCAAACCTAGTGGATTTTATTTTTGAATAATAAACATACTTTCATGTTTTTTTAATCATGAAAATATCCAACATGGGAAATGTTTGAAAACAATGGTGATAGTGGTGCTAAAATTGATTTTTCCCTAGGTTTATAAAGGTGTTGTATTTTTTTAATGTTCACATGATTTTATGTATGTAATAATTGAATGAAATAATTCTTTTAGTGTTAAATATGATGGCGTATTTTTTTGGGAGCTTAATTCAATAGATTTTTTGAGTTTTCAAAAAGATAATAATTTTTTGTGGATTAAATATTTGATTAGAATAGGTGCATGTTCTGATGGATCACTATTTATTATCAAAATATATACTTTATCTATGTTGATAAAATATAGGGTTACGAGAAGGTGATATCATGGAACATAGTCTACCAATAGGGACTTTGAGGTCACGATAATTCACTCATTGAAATATTGAAGTCGTGATATTTAGAATATAGAAGGGGTGGTCCTTGTTAAATATATATTAATGTCCTCTAAAATTCTCTCCAAGGATAGTAAGAGTAACACTATTGCAGGGGAGTTTATTTTTTCAATGACATGAATTTAGTGACATAAGAAGACAAGATTCATGCATATGAGTTCAAAAAGAATCCAAATATATGAAGAATTGGTGAATATCAAAGAGAGATCTAGAAGAAAATTTATATGATGTGTTCTCTAGTATTTCAAATGATAACACATAACACTTACCTAAAGAAGGTTTGAATCAAGAAAAGTTAATAAAAAGATAAATCGATTGAATAATGATAAAGGAATGAAAATTTTCATGGATTTCAAATAAGGTGATAAGAAAAAAGAAGATTTTTATCATATCAATTTAACCTAGATAAATGGTAGATGAGGTATAAGTTGAAACAACAGAATTTGAGATGGTAAGAAAGTAGTTTAAAGAAAATTTTATCTGAATATGGATTAATTAGACACCATGAAAAATCAAAAATTCACTATGTCTATATTATTATAAGATGATATTATTGTAATTCATGTTTCTAATTCATCAAAATAATTAGCTCAAAAAATTGTTGGAGAAAAGAATGTTGGAATACCAAAATCTATAAATAAATTCCAAAGCTTGCTAGAAGTAAAAGACTATGATGTTAAAGAAAATGAAAATGATATAAATTGGTGGAAGTCATGGAGTGATGTCTATATAGGACATGTTTTTGGAAGATTCTAAGGTACATTAATTTAATTTCAAGCCTAAAAAATGATAGAGATGTTGAGTTGTATGTTTAGAGATTCAAACTTCATGAAAAAAATATTGTGATTCAAAAAAAGATAAATTGATGAATAAAAGATAGATGATACCAAGGTTTATGATAGAAGAATTAAAACACAAATATATTTGAGGGGATATGAATGTATTCAATAAAATAATGTGATAAATATAAGACTTAGATTTTGAAGACCACATGGCAATATTTTATCAAAGTATGATTAGTTATATAATGGTGGAAGTTCATTTAGAACATGATGATTCTACTATAATTATTGTGATATGACTTTATTAGTATAAGCATGTATCATAAGTTTGAAATAATATACTAAGTTTAAAAAGAATATAATTTTTGGAGAATATAGAGTTGAGGATAAGGTGTGTAATTTCTTGGATCTGGATTCTGCTAAACTGGTTCTCTATACTCAGTTTGTAACATGGACCCAAGCACAATTCCCCAAATGACAGAGGTTGCTGGCTAGAAGCGACTGCCTAGGGTGTGATAGTGGGGAAACTATGCCCTCATATCAGAGTGTAACACAGTATAATAAATAATAATATAAAATCAATATATAGAATACATGTGAAATAAACAGGGGAACACTGATAAGATAAATAATCAAGCATCATTTCATAAAAAAGATGATTCAGAATGTTATGTTCTAAGAAAATAGCCAAAACATGTACACTGTATAAATAAAAAATATATGTTTCAAAAGAAAAAAGTAACAAAGTAAACAAAGAAGAATCATAAGTTCTGGCTCAGTCCCATGCTCTCTATCTCTGAAATAGCATCTCATGTACCAGTAGAAGGGCGACTTCCCTTATCAACACCTGCAACAATATAATATTTTTGGACCCAAAATCATGACCCCAATAGGGTGTGAGAAATAAATCTCAGTTGGAAACCACCCAAGATCTATACCTACCTATCAGTGAGTATGTACAATAGGTAGTGTACAAAAAGGAAGAACAATATACTAGGAAGTACTCAAAATTTAATAATTCTAAAAGTCTTGTTTTCCATTTTCATTCATTATGTTTAGTTCAACCATTAAATTACATTGAATTATTTAAGTCTCAAGATCAGGCCTAAGCTCGTCAATCCGCTATATAAATAATGATCATCATATACTTTATAAGGATATCTAAATAAATAAAGTGAAGACCAAATCCAAGATTGTGCTTTGGAGTGGCAGATGCTTAATAAGTCATTCCATTCAATTTCGAATTCCATATCATGCCTACAGGCGTATAAAAAACCCACCCGCATGCATAACAAAACCTCACCCACTGACATAACATATCCTCACCTGCAGGCATAATAATCAAAAGGTTTGAGCCTGGTATATCAACATTTCATAATAAAATACAACATAAGTAAATCACATGATAACATGGTTAACATATTAAAAACTCACATGGCCATCATACAAAATAATCAACAAGTGAATTGAACTATCACAAGCCTTAAAAAATTATACTCACATGGTAAGTTCATATCAAAAGACTAATATTTAATCAAACAATTACAAGGCTAAAACAAATATCATCTCATGGGAAGTTCATATAACAAGCCTAATATTTAATCTAACAATTAAAAGTCTTAAACAAATATACTAACATGAGTAGTTTATGTATAACAAGATAACATGTAAATTAAATTGTCACAAAGATTAGGCAATTATCATCCCATGTAGGAAAAATTCAATTAACCAATTACATTTTAAACAAACCACAAAATCGGAAGAAAATGCATGACCATATACATCTTAGTCCAAATTTCAAAACAATGGTTGTCCGAGGGAAATTAACCCAAGGGGTGGCCCTTAATCCAACCAATAAGCTCAAACATGCAAAAATTAATTAAATTTAGGGACTAATCATCATTAGACATCAAAAAGGGTTAATTTATATTCAAGTATACACCCTAAACATGGGATAATGTTATTACGACACATATAAAAAACTCATCATTGAGTTAAAGGCAAAACACCCCCTACTCCATCGTTGTACGACTCTCCTCATCCAACCACTACCTCCAATTCAATCTAGAAAAACATATATCTACAAAATGATGATAAAATGTCATCCTTAAATAACTTCATCAAGATCAAGAATCACAAATAATGGCTCAAGAAGAATCAAAAGCATACCTATTAGGTTCAAACGCCTCCAATGGCGAATGAATCGATGATAAGATGGAGATTCAAGAGAAAAAGTCTTGTTCGTCACTACTTGTTCATCATCCCAAGAGAGCCCAGGTCCATTTTCAAAAAAAAATAATTCTACTGCCTGATTTCAACAATAAAAAATAAATTACACGGTGTGTACTTGAGACTATACATTGTTTCCATATAGTTTATGTCAAAAAAATTACATGTCCATGTACCAGGATTACATGGTATTTAGCCTAACATACACAGCATGTACCTATAAGTACACGACATTTAGTTCCCAATCACGTTGTGTAACAAGCCTGAACTTAGCCCTTGACTGCTTTCCCCCATTTTCTTAAGTATAAACTAAAAAGGAAAGATGCATACCTCAACAGAAGAACCGGGTACTTACAAACATCCCACATTAAATCAATTCGTCCCTAAATTTCCTTTCCAAGTGTGATGAACAATTATCTAAGAATAAATCCAACCACTGTGACCTTAATTTAGCTTCCCTATCCCAAGTCTCGTCTAAAACTTGGTCATGTTTCTATATCACTCATACCAATGGAATATACTGGCCACATGTTATCTTTTATATGTGATCCATAATATGAATGGGGTGCTCCTCAAAGGGTGAATCTTCCTAAAACTCCACTTCCTTAGGCAGAAAGGTTTGAGATGGATCTGAAAATTAACTTTGAAACTAAGAAACATGGAATATGTCATCCATATTCTCGTACCTATGAAGTAACATCAATCAATATGAAACCATACAAACCCTCCCTAGAGTCTCCAATATATTGATGCATCTCAGTAAAATCTTACACTGTCTCATTATCTTCTTGTACCCTATCCATGGTGCAACATGTAGAAAAACTCAATCCCTCACCTCGAACTCCATGGGTCATCTACGGTGATAAACATAATATTTCTGATGAGACTACGCGGTATCTATCCTCTTCTAAATCAACTGGCCCTACTCAAAAGTCTCATGCATGAGATGTGGTCCCAGTAAAGCTGCCTCACCCACCCCCATCCAGCACAGGGGTGATCGGTATGGCCTAGCCTATAAATCCACATAATTTGATATCTCTATAGTATCCTACTTAATGTTATTGTAGGAAAATTCAACTAGGGAAATATGATTCTCTCAAGAGCCCTCAATGTCTAGGATTCATGATCACAGCATGTCCTCCAGCACCTGTATTGTATGCGCTGACTTACCATTAGTCATAGGGTGGTATGTTGTGATCAGAATCACTAGTGTACCCAATTCCCTCTGAAAACTATGCCAAAAATGTGACATAAAGTGGGTATCCTTATATAAAAAGATAGAATGAGGGAGCCCATGAATTTGTACCACATCATGAATATAAAGCTTCCCAAGCTCATAAACACGGAAGGCCTCCTTTATCAGAAATATGTAAGCAACCTTCTTAAGTATATCAACCACTACCCACACAACATAATTAGATCTGGGTTACCTTGGTAACCTAGTCATGAAATACATTGTGAAATCATCCCATTTCTATTCCGGAATAGGTAACTACTCTAAAATCTTGGCTAGACACTGATGTTTTGCCTTCACCTACTCATAGTTGGAACACCAAGTAACAAAACCAGACACCAATCACTTCATACCCTGACACCAGTTCTAACGGTGAAATTCACAGTACATCTTGGTAACTCTGAGATGTTCGGCACAACCTAAATCATGATACTCCCTCATCAACCCCTCATGTATTTCCATTGGAACCCAAACATGTACAAGATCTCATCATCACCTTCCATCTAACCAAGTGGTGTATCCAAACCTGATACACTCTCCCGATGCAATAAGCCCTCATAATATGATAGTTATCTCATCCTCACTCGGTCCAGGAGGGTTGAAGTCACAACTAAAGAAGAAACTAACGTCTATACTTTACTGTCATGCACCTCTAAATTCATCTTAGAGAACAATTCCATAAGCTTCCACTCTCTACTAGACTCATGCACTTCCTACATCTGAGTCCTCCTACATAGTGCATCAGCCACTACATTACCTTTTCTAGGCATGTAGGAAATCTCTAAGTAGAAACACTGAAGGTACTCCACCCACCTTCTTTCCCTCAAATTTATATCACACTGATTAAAGATGTACTTGAGACTTTTTGGGTCTGTGTACACCACAAAATGCTCCCCAAATAAGTAATGTATCCAAAATCATATGGCATGAACAACCGTAACTAACTAGAGATCGTTCATGAAATAGTTCCTATCATGTGGCCTCAACAATAAAGACCCGTATGAAATGACTCATTCCTCCTGCATAAGAACTGCTCCCATCCTAATACCTGATGCATCACAAGACATAGTGTAACTCTTTCCTGGATCTAGAAAAATCAGCATCAGTGCTAATAATAATCCCCCTTTCAGCTCTTGAAAGTATGTCTCACAAAAATCAAACCATACATACTTTACACCCTTCATTGCCAAACCCATCATTGGTGTTTCTAAGAATGAGAAGTCTTGTATGTAATGCCTGTAGTAACCATCCATCCCGAGAAAACTCTAAACCTCAAAGACATTCTTGGGATGCTCCTAGTTAACACCTTGTCTAACCTTTTCTGGGTCCACTGATACTCCTGTCTTCAAAATTACATGACCTAGTAAGGGAATATGATCCATCCAGAAGTGGTACTTTGTGATCTTATTATATAATTGAAGATCTCATGGTGTATTAAAAACAATCTCAAGATGGTTAGAATGGTCTTGTTGATTGTGAGAATACACCAAGATATCATCCAAGAAAACCACCACAAAAGAATCCAAGTAACTATGGAACACTTGATTCATCAGTTCCATGAAAACTAATGGGGTGTTCATGAGACCGAACGGCATAACCATATACTCATATAGACCATACCTATGATGAAACAAGGTACAAGGTATGTTTGAAGGTCGAACATGTACCTAGTGATATCCTGACCTCAAGTTGATTTTTGAGAACACTCAGGCTCCTCGAAGCAGATGAAAACATATCATCAATCCCTAGAAAGGGATATTGGTTTTTAACTCTTAGTGGGTTCAGTTTCCGATAGTCCATGCATAGCCTTAGGGTACCATGCTCCTTCTTTGCAAAATGGACCGGTGAACCCAACAAAGAAGTATTAGGTCAGATAAACCCCTTTATCTCAAAATTCACTAGATACCTATTTAGATCCTGAAACTTCGTCAAAGATATCCTATAAAGAGGAATGGATACTGGTCTAGCTCTTATTATTAGCTTGATCATGAACTGCACCTCTCTCACTAGAGGTAACCCTAAAAATTTGTCTTGGAAAACATCCCTGAAATGAACAACCACTAGAGGGAAATCTATCTAACATGTTCACTGGTCATCTAGATATAAATTGGGAATCTTTGTTTTCATCCCACTCAACCCACATTACTCGAGTCCAGCCCATATTTCCTGGACATCCCACTCTCCCTTGTATAGAAACGATCCACCTTCTGGTGATGTAAAACTAACTCTATGGAGATAATAATAGGAAAAGGATTGAAAGGAGACTAACCAATACATTACAAGTATGACATCAAATAATATCATATTTAAAACATAGAGATCCCAAAATTAGTAACACCCACCTACCTCAAGGGGGAACTCCTTACACTGACACTCACCTACCACCCCCATCTCTAATGAAGTGTCTAGCATCATAACATCATCAGAAGAGAAAACACATTGCACAAGGATCTCAATAATTGTAATAGATATAAAACTATGTAAATACCCTATATTAAAGAGTATATAAGATAAAATGGAGGTGACTAGAATAATACCTATGATAGTAGAAGGTCCAGGATCCTTTTCCTACTAGGTATATTACACATCATATGTACGACATGTACCACAAACCTAAGACACTTCCTAGCTACCCTAAGCTAACCTACCATGTTATCGATGAGATCAAGGGGACTGGCTACTACGATCATTCCCACCACCTCATATTGAATGGTATGATGTTTTCCAATTCTCTAACTAGTGAAAAGATACTAACCATGCTATGGAATATAATGTCGGTTCAGAACCTCTCTAACTAGATGCTGGTGAAAACGCCCCAAAGAAGTGTTGTAGATGAACCATCTTTCCACAAGCTCATCACTCGACTAGGTCCATTGGGCATTGAAACCTCATATCCTAGCTCTTCCACACTGGTAGCACCTCCCTTGGATGCTGTAAGAAACATTATGACTACTCGTATCACTGCAAGAAAGATCCATATGATGCTTCTTGACCCCAATCAAGACTGTACCAGATCTTGGTGTCAAACCACCCTAGTTTACAACTCCAGCTTACCACAGATTAAGCTCAGTAATCAACACCTGATTCACAATGTAATATAAAAAATGAAACAGAAAAACATTCACCTAAAATTAGATGTCATACCTAAAACAATCCTTGAATCACCTAGCCCTCAGTGTCTCATCACCCATCAGAATAGGTGTGAATCTCTGCAACTCAGTGAAATAGGAAGAGTAGTTCATCACTAACATAGCTCCCTGCTCTAGATTCATGAACTCTTGAGCCCTATCAGCCCTCAGTGTCTTGGAAAAATATTAGTTATAGAAGACCATCTGAAAAGCTCTCCATGCCAGGTCCTGATGATGCTCTGTCTAAGTGTTAACATCCCTACACCTCTAGGCCAAATCACATAGAATATAAGGCGTGAGCTTAACCCTCCTCTCAAGAGGCAACTCCAGATGCTCGAAGATCATAACCATGGACTCCAGCCTTAAATTTGAATCATGTGGTATATCATCCTCTGAAAACATAGGTGGATGCTGCTGCTGGAATACTCGCATCTGTTATGCGATAGACATGGTAGGCTAAGGTACTAGCTAGAAGGTCTGTATAAACCTCATGAGTCTTGCATAGAACTATGTATCCACACCTGTGTCTGGTCTAAATATCAGTGTAGCAAATAGCATGTCTAGAGGGATAACTAGTACCTCATGGACTACCACCTATGGGGTATGATCATTGCCACTCTCCGGGAATACTACTAGAGTTTGTCATGGTGTAATTTCTCTATAAAGTCTAGTACATACACCTCAATATAATATTATTCATCAAAGTATAAAGTTAAATATTGCAAGAACTAAATAGGAGATTAAAATCCTCAAAATTTCACAAAATATTATTACAAAGCATTTAGGAACCACACATGGAGTGTACAATTATCTCCTTACATGTTTGTGTACTCCGATTAACCTGGGCATGTAAACACCCTAGGTACATTGCATGTTAGTCAGGTACACCATGTTTACATAAGTATTCTTTCCTGGTCATGTATTTTTATATGGCCAAAGCTAAATGGGTCTACCTACACAAAACTACATGGGATGTACATAAGATACACTGCGTGTTTTGAAAAAAACACAACAACTCGTGTTTTCTCTTACATGGATGGTGACACGGTTATCTACCACATGGAATGTGCTTAGAGGACACGGCGTGTACATGGAAAAATTATTTTCTTCCCAAATAGAAGAACACATGGAGTGTGTTCATAGGACCACACATTGTGCTTTATAGGTTTCCTCACATTAAGCCCCCAAAAGATCCCTGAAACCCCTATTTTTTCAAAATAAGGAAATGATGTGTGAGATTGAAAATAGTGGGGGGCCACACTCCCTGCGAATCAAAGCTTGGAAACCACATATAGCACATAGCAACACAAATTATATCCCATGGCTAAAACATGATACACAAAATTCTGATCCCAGAGGGACCATACTCCTTAGGGATTAAAGTTTGGAGTCCATCCAATTCAACCATAACATGTACCGATACACCTATCCCAATAGCAGGGATATCTATCATGGTACCAGTCACAACAACATGAATATTTAGCAAGAAATTTATCACAATAGCATGCAATCATTAATGCTCTTAAATGGAATAGAAAGAATACATGGCATGTGATTTTTAACAAGTTCCTATATGATGCATGAGATGTCTTAACCTTATCACATTGGGTTGAAACAAAATAGAACCATAACAATATCATTAATAACAAGACAAAACAAGTGTCTCTTCCATTGGTGAAATCGAATCAATTATAATAGCTTAAAATCTAAAAATAATAATTCAATTCAAGGTAATTTGGATTTTCCCTATACACGGGGTTGAAACCCCCAGGAAAAACTAATAACCAAACTCCATTTCTATCATTCACATTTCTAATATCTCTTAACATTAAGACAAACCAGAAAAGAAAACTCCTCTGATAACACTTTGTCGCGTCCTAGATCTGGATTCCACTGAACTAGTGCTCCGTACATGGTTGGTCACATAGCCTCAAGTGAATTTCCCCAAATTCTAGAGGTTTTCGACTAGTAACAAGGTACTAGGGTGTGATAGTGGGGAAAATATGCCCTCATAGGAATAGTTTAACACAAAAGAATAAATAATAATACAATAGCGGAAGTAGTAAAGAGCATACATATGAAATAAATAGTTGAAGACTGATGTGATAAATAATCAAGCATCATTCCATACAAAAGATGATGCAGTCCGTTATATTATAAGAAAAATGCCAAAATAGGTACACTGCAGAAATCCACAATTTATGTTCCAAAATAAAAAACAAACGAATGAAACTAAGAATTAGCATAATCCTCGGCTAGGTCCCATGTTCTCATCCTCCTAAACAGCATCTCAAGTACATTTCAAATGGTGCTTTCCCTTATCATCACCTACAAAAATATAATCTTTTGGGCCCAATATCATGATCCAAATAGGGTGTGATAATTAAATCTCAGTAGGAAACCACCCAATATCTGTGCCAATCTGTCAGTGAGTATATGTCATAGGTAGTGTACAAAAAGGAATAATTGTAAACTAATAAGTGCTCAAATGTAAATAATCCTACAAGTCATGTTTTCCATTTTAATTATTTATTTTCTTTTAAACATTTCGATTACATTAAATTATATAAGTATCGAGATCCTGCATAATCCCATCAATCTCCCATATAAATAATTCTCAACATATGCCTCAGAAGGCTATCTAAACAAATAAAGTGAAAATTGAATCCATGCTTGTGCTTCGGCTTGGAATACATGTCATAAGTCATTCCATTCACTTTTCAATTCCACATTACACCCAAATTCATAGAAAAACCCCACCCACAGGCATAAAAATCCTTGCCCACAAGCATAAAAAATCCTCACTTGCAAGAATAACAACTCCGCATCTGCAGGCATAAAAATCAATCAGGTCGAGCTTGGTATATCATTATTTTATCATAGAATACAACACATGTAAATGACATTATTATATAGTTAACATAATAACATCTCATGTGGGCATCATACAAAACATTCAAAAAGTGAGTTAAATTATTACAAGCCTTAAATAATTATACTCACATGGGTAGTTCATATAACAAGCCTAATATGTAATCCATTAATTACAAGTCATAAAGAAATATGCTCACATGGGAAGTTCATATCACAAGCCTAATATGTAATCCCTAAATTAAAAGTCATAAAAAAAATACTCACATGGGTAGTTTATATATAATAAGAAAACATGTGAATTAAACTATCACAAGTCTTAGGTAGTCATCATATCATGTGGTCAAAATTCAATTAACAAATTACATTTTAAAAAAACCCCAAAAAGGGAAACAAATGGTTTCCCATAGGCATTTTAGGCCAAATGGATAAACAATGGTCATCCATGGGAAACACACCCATGGGGTGGACCTTAATAAAACTAATATGCTCAAACAAGCTTAATTTAATTTAAATCATGTCATAATCGTCATTAGGAAACAAAAAGGCTCAATTTGCATTCAAGGATACCCCCTAAACATAGTCGGATGGCACTAAAACACATATAAATAACTCAACATTAAGAAAAAGGAACAAGACCACCTACCTAGTCATAATAAGACTCTACTCATCCAGCCTCAACCTCCAATTCATGCTAGAATGACATAGATCTAAAAAACAATAATAAAATCACATCCTTAAGTAACTTCATCAAGAAAAAAAATCATGAAGAATGGATCAAGGGGAATCAAGAGATTATTGATTGGGTTAAAATTACTCTAATAGAGATTGAATCAGAGTTCATACAGTGATTAGGGAGGAAAAATCATGTTTGGTGCTTCTTGTTTATCATCATGGGAGAACCCCTATCTGTTTTCACAAAAATGATGCTACTGCACGATTTAATCAACAAGAAAATTACAAGGCATGTACTTGAGACTACACACTGTGTCTGTATAGTTTCTGGACATACCATTACAAGGTCTTGTACCAGGATTAAATGGGATGTAACCTAACATACACAGTGTGTACATATATGTACATGACCTGTAATTTCATTTCATGTCATGTAATAGGCCTACAGCCAGCCCTTGACCTTTTCCCCCATTTTCTTAAGTATAAACGGAAAAGGAAATATCCACATCTCAAAGGAAGAACTTGGTTCTTACAAGGTTACTATATTTTATAGGACTACATGCTATGGTATAGGTAGCATTAGTTTCAGAGATTTTAGTTTAAAATAATTTATAGAATACTTAGTTGATGGATGAATAATAATTCCTATTTATAAAATGATAATAGAAATATATAATTTTTTTAATGTAACCACAATTTAAAATGATCATTCTCAAGTTAGTGGTGGTAATATTTTTACTGGTGGGATCCAATGTAATATATTTGGGAGACACTAGGTGTGGGATGCACTATAGGTGTAAGATGACAACAAACCACAATCACTGGTATTTGAAAATAAGTTTTAAGTGTAAAATTTATGCCCTGGAATAACACATGAACATAGTAAGGATATGGTCACCGAAAATGGAGGATAATCTTGCAAAAAACCTATGTTAATTAATTTCACATTTATTTCTTACATATGGTTTAAAAATTGTATTTTTATGTGAGTGTATTGAAACTCTAACAAGATGACGATGTTAATTTTAGTTTATAAGAAATTGTAAAAAGAGACCCAAATTTAACCCCCTTTTTAATGGTCGACCCAATTCTTAGTAATATACCTCAATAAGATAAATGTTTTGAAGAATGAGAACATAAATTCCATTAAAACATGAGGAATAATTACCTTTATTGAAAAACAAATTCCGTGATTGAATAACATAATGACACTACTTCTCCTTTCACTTAGCCATAATGTTTTTGATATAGCTACTATATTATTTCTAATTACAAAAATAGATTCTACTATGATTTTTTCTAAAAAAAGGAGAATATAATTCAATTTAAAATCTCACAATATTATACTCGTGTCTTTTTAGGATCAAATTTTCATGAAATTAATGGGTCTACAAACTGTTAGGGATACTTGGGATAAACTTGAGATCATATACAATGGTATTGTTAAAGTAAATGATAAAAAAATTAAAATCTTGAAGAGTGTGATTTGAGACTTGAATATGGTTGATGAATGATACTTAGATTATTATTTTATATATGTAAATTAAATCCTTAGAAAAATAAGAGGTTTTGGTGATACCTTGATGGATTCAACTATTATAAGGAAGGTGATGAGATTTTTTATAAATATATTCAATCCTAAAATTTCTGAATTAGAGAATACAAATGATCTATCTCTAAATTAGATAAAACAAATCTCTATATCACATTATATGTGGAAACATTATATTTTTTAAAATAATGATAATTAAAAGATGACATTTAAATCTATGAATAAATATAAATTTATTGAACCAAATATTAGTTTTCTAATTAATTTAATAATGATAATGACATTGATGAATAGTATACAAGAATGATGTTTATCATATCAAGTAACAACATCATTATAAAAGTAATAAATAAGTGAAAACATATTTTGAAGTGTTTCAAGTGTATAATAGTAAGAAATTTGTTGAACAAATTCCTTAATAAGAAGTGTAGTGATGATTATGTTGAGCTAGAAGAAAACCCCTAAAAGATAAAGTATTCTAAAAGATAAAAGGAAGATAAAAAATCAGTGGAAGGTAAAAGGATATTCACCTATAATAAGATGATAATTATATTAAGAAAGGAAGAATAATATAACTTATCGAAAGGTGTATTATCTAATGATTAATTTTTGGAGAATCTAGTGAATGACATGAATCAGGTTAAGCATGATGAAATATAAATTGATGAAGAAGATGGATCTGAAGAAACCTATATGGAACATATATTAAAGTTAGAACATGAATCAAGTCTTGAAAAAAATAATATTCTCAAGAAAGATCTTAATCTATAGAAAATGGAATGAGAAATAAAATGTGAAGATAAAGAGGAATTTCTCAAAAGGAAAGATTCTCACATTGAGAAAATTAAAATACGCATCTGAGTGTGGAAAAAAATTAAATGATGGTGAAAATATTGAATAAAAACTTCATGTTAATGATGATGAGATGAGAAATACATATTCTAAGTTTCTAGAGGTTCTGAACACTTTGAAGAAGTTGAAAAAAGGTTATCATAAGGAAACAAAAGTTAAGGAAGTGTTATCCAATGTTGGTAAAATAGTCAACTCGATAATCAAGGTGAAATATTCTACTTCTAAAATAGTTGAGAGATAAATAATTATTAAATTTTTTGGTTCCCCAACTAAATATTATAAATCATAGGTTGATAATAAATTTGAGATTTATTTCGTTGAACCAATGGAAGCTAATCACAACTTCCATAAGAAAGTTTATAAGAGATATAACCAAATGGAATTAACACATTCTGACGGACCTTTGTTAAAATTATATGAAAAATCCTATAATTAGTTTTATCAATGTCACTTATAGGTATAATGAATGAGTTGATGAGGAGAAAATCTTGAAGTAAAGTAAATAACAATTAGAAGTTGTGAGATAATATATATTGAATGGAGGAATGGGAAATTAAATATTATTTATTGAAAAGAATTTTTATTTATTAAAATAAACCAATAAATGATGTGACCAAACTATTCACCATGTAGAATATTTCCAAATAACTCTTTATGTAATATTTTAATAAACTGTAAGAGAAATTCAAGATGGAAAATGGTAGATATATAAAAAATATTTGATAGTTGAATAAACCATGAAATTTATCCAAAAAATAAAATCGTTGAAAATTTATATATATTGTTGCTCAAATATGATATTTGAAGTGAGATTTTTAATAAATTGTAAAGATCAAAATGGTATATATGTAACATTTGTTAATGATAGATCTTTAAAAATTGATGGTGTCTAATTGGCAGTTATTGGGAATCAAAATTTAAAATCCAGTGAATTCCTTTATTTTGATGGAATTAAACACAACTTATTTAATGTTATAAAATATTAAGATTATGGAAATGAAGTTATTTTCTTTAATTTAGGTTGTGTGATATGTCCTTGAAGTATGGGAAAATAATCATAGAAGGAGTGAAATTTGAAAAAACTTATTTAAAATTATCAATTTGAGTAAGTCATGTTACCCATGTATCGAAGTTGAAAAATAAGTTATGGGATAGGATACACAGACATATAAGATAAAATATATGATAAATATTTTAAAGGATGATTTCATTAGAAATTTTCCTCAATTAAAAATAGAAAGAATCAAGGTTTTTAAAAAAATTTGAAATGATAAATGACATGGGGAAGTCACAAGAAAGTAGAGACTTTGTCCAACAAACCACTTGAACTCATATATTTTGATATATTTAAAATTATGATATATAAATCCACAAAGTGAGGTCTATAATTTATCACTTTTATCAATGATTTCACACTAACGACGTGGTGTATGTATATGAAACCAAGATATAAAGTTGTAAAGATGTTTGAATTATTCAAAAAGAATATTAAGAAGGATCATAGTTTATAAATCCAGAGGATAATAATAGATAATAATATAGAGTACACATGAAACTCTTTTTATGTTTATCTATGAAATCATGAAATCATGAAATATTTTACTCATCCTTATCTATAATTAAAAAAGTTTTTATAGAAAGAAAATTGAGAATAATAGTAGAGATGGGTAAGACTACACTCACAGTATATAAACTCTAAAAATTATTTTAAATATAAGTCGTATGTTAAAAAATATAAGTTCATAATATGTGTTTAATATGAAAAAAATAAAACACGAGTCTTTATGATATTTTTTATAAAAAGAAACCCATAGTAATTTACATAATTTTTTTGGAGCCCCTGTTTAAATAAGAAAAAACATCCCAACTTTATAAAATTTAATTAAAAGTTTGAGGATGGTATAATACTAGTATATTCATCAAAAGAAATTATCTATAAATGTTAGATAAAATGACTTCACAAGGATTTAGTGTCTTGTGATAATAAATTCATTGAAAGTAAATATTACCAGGAAGAAGAAGTTGATAGTTGATCAGATTCAGTAATCAAACATACTCATGTAAATTTGGATAGAGAAGAGGAAAATGAATGAATTAGTAAAAATAAGTATGAAAAAGTATGTCCTTATTAGTATAGTGGTGCAGATATTTTCAGTGAAACCAAAATATTGAAGTTGTGGAAACTAAAAAATTATGTTTAACTGGAAAGTATTATGAAAAAACAAGAATCTCTAGTCTAGATGATTAAATGAAATTTGATTATAAAATGATTGATTTTATATTTAAGTGTTAAAAAAATGTATCAAAGGGTCAAAACTAAGAAAATTACCTCTAATTTTAATGAAATTCTAAAAAACATCATTGGTTTTCTTGTGACATTTATGAATGAATAAAAAATCATTCTGATGTTTCATTTTATATATAATTTATTGAAATGAATATTCATATTAAAAAGTGAATAAAAACAAGTAAAATGGTAAAAATTGAACAAAATACCAAGGATTTTAATGATGTAATATCAAAATTTTCATAGGATAATTTTGGATCTATTAGAAAAAATACATGTCAATCTGACATGAATCTAATAGTAAAAACCATGAAAATCACCTTTTATTTTCATAAAATCCAAATAAAATGATTATTGACTAATTATTAAAATCTAGGAATGATAAACACGTCAATAATATATTTATTTTGGAAATAATTTTCTAAAAAAGGTATATTTTTATTGTAGTGTAATTAAGAACATATAAAAATGTCAAAACAAAGAAAAAAATTGAATTTTGATGAATCTATAGGAAATTGATTGTTGGTTAATTTTTAACCTATAGTAATTAATGACACATAAATTATATGTCTTGTGTGGTTGGAATAACTATGAGTTAATTTTTATAGATACTAAAATGTTTGAAAATGTGTCAAAAGTGGTCAAAAGTGGGAAATACCCTATTTTATCATAATATCCGAGAAAAATTATCATGGATTAATTTTTAAAATTTATAAATGAATGGAATGTAAATATGTAATTTGATGTGGAAAAGATTATTAAAAGCATGTTTTACAATTTAAATTTTTTGAAATAAATGTATTAAATTGTCAAAACAAATAAAATGACATATGATTCTCGTGATATCCAAGTAAAATGACTGATGTTTATTTTCTAACATGAATGAATGAATTAAATGTTAATTAGAAAAATTGTGTTATAAAAATTACCGAAAGTTAGTTTTAAATTTAAAAGTGGTTAAGAACATGTGAAATGAGACAAAGTTATAAAATAGCCTAATTTTTTTTTAACTTGGATGTTGAATTTTTACAAATAATAAACTAGTTTTAAGGTATGGTGCATCAACAAAATATGTGATGTGGTCGGAATGACTAAATATTCATTTTTTAATTTAAAATTTCTTTAAAAAATACATCATAAAATCATAATAAATATATTTTCCTTTGATTATTATATAATACTATGAAAATTTTCACCAATTAATTTTAGGCCAATATATATAAATGGTATATCAGTTAGACAAAAAGTGTGCTCAGAAATATAAAAAATTTGTTTTAAATTAAAAACTGAATAAAAATAAGTCAAATTTCAAAAACTAAAAAAACAACCTCATATTTTCATTAAGTCATAGTATAATTGATATTGATTATTTTATAATCATTATGAATGAATGATATTTCTATATAACATGTTTTATGATCAATATGATTGAATATGAATATATATATAAACACATCTTATATTGCTCCCCTTCAAAATGACCACTAAAACATAGTTAATTTATTAGCCGAAAATATGGATCCATAAAATAGAAATAAAATGTAGAGCATTGATTTGGTTTCCAATGTCACCTGATAATGGTATATATAGAAAGGTAAACCATATATTAATGAAGAAAAAATAAATCGCTCAAGAAATTAAATAATGAATAATGGGAGAGAAAATTAAGAGAATGCACAAAAATCACACACACACATAGTATTTAATGTATTTTGGAAAATGATATGTATCCATGGAGAAACAAAATAATAATCTATAATAGAAAGGATATATATAAACACTTTTGTTTTAAGATATCACACCAATCACTATTTCACTGAACAAATTACAAGTTATAAACATCCTCGTATAGAGAACTTATTTATATACCAACCGAAAAACCTTTGGTCAAATGATACATAGAATGTGAATTTAATATTCCTAGAATATTCCTTCATCATTGGTTACTTCAAAAATAATTTTCACTTAAATACTTATTGATACTCATTAAACTAGAAATAAACTTCTCCAATACATCTTTCCATAGATCAAAACTCCATAAATAGTCCAAGAGGGCATCATTGTTGAAATTATTGTTTCTATAGGTTATCTTCATTATTACTACATTAGTTCTCTAACTAATCCTTTAACACCCTAATAAAAGTGTTGATGTTAAGAAAAATGTTTCACACCTCAACATTCTCCCATTTGAATATTTTTATCATGTAATTTATTCATCGATAATATGAAAATATCTCTCTTTGCCTTTGTATTCTATCATATATGTGAAATAAAAATTGATTTACAATCATCCAAGTCCATATGAGGCACAACATGACTAAGAATTATTCCTGGTTTTGACCGTTTTCAACATTTCTAAGAGGTTTTCACTCTCACATACCTTATGTAGTTCTGATTAACTAACTTTTAGAAGACTCTTAATGATGTGATATTTCAATTAAATATTATTTTCACTTGAATAAAATATAAAGTTATTATCAAGATGGATTTCAATTTGACTATAACCAAATAATATTTTGTTCCCTTAATTTATTCTGATTTACTTTAGTAGACCCTTCAACCATATTAACTCATTCCCAACCTTTTTTGCTACCACATACTCCACTTTTTTGGTTAATAGTTCAATTATAATTTTTAGATAGGATAAATATCTAAAATACATTTCCCTATAAGTGGACACATATCCTATAGTAATTCTAAAATTATATGAATCTCTTTCAAAGATCATATAAAAATATCCCTCTAGCAGCTCACCTATTTCAAAACACTGAGATAACCCCAATATTATTTTGAAATAATGTTGTATCCACATCAAAATATCTTGTTTTAATTTCCCTAGATTCAACATAAACTATATAAAAACTCCAACTAAAAAATAAATTCCACGAAAAATTTAATTATTGTTATATATTATGCTTCAAGTAGTCAATTCATGTGGAACCCTTACCATTTAATTTTCCTCATCATCCATTTTGAGTGCCTTATCGTTTCATATCTATATGTTATCAGCCAATGGGGTCAAAATATACTTTGATGTATACATTATTAACCTTTCATTAAATTGATATGTGTAGCTAGAATAAGACAACATCAAAGTTTCTAAAATTCCATTATCAACTATTCAACATCTCAAAAATCCATTTATCATCTCCATGATCTTTCATATCAAATTTTTTAGCCTCCTCCTACATCAATGTTATTATCTATTATATCGTGAATCCTTCTAATTTCATATCATCCATATACAAGACAAGTATGATGAAAAATATATAACCAAATACCTAAAATTAACAAAATTTAACCAAATTATGGTTAATGAAATTTTTATCAACCATGAAAGCATAAAATCACAATTCTATTATCTGGCTATCTATTTTATCTCATAAATACTATAATTTATATTTTATATCAGACCCCCAATTTTTTTTTCATTCAAACCATCATAATAATCCCCAAAAATTTCTTCCTCTAAATAACCATTAAAAATTCATCTTCACATATAATTATAGAAGATATTGACCTTATAAGGAAACATTTATATTTATAATTAGAATAGTTTTTTAATTTACCAAAAAAGATAATATATAACTACAATAAATTCCTTTATTTTATTTAAATACTTTACCAATTAATCTTTCCTTATACCTTTTCAAATCATTATATTTTCATTCAATCAGTATACCAATTTATTCTGATTTGCTTATCTTATAATTATAAATTCTTTGTCTCCAATATATCATTTTTAGATAAAGAATCCATCACTTCCTTTTTGATGAATCTCCCTATTTAAAGTAACTTAAAAATTTCACATATTCTAGGATTTTAGGTTATTCACCATTCATGATAGGAAAATAGTTCAAGTTTCATTCAAAATTATGCGTTGTTATTATGATTTAGTTAGTTCTCTTAGACTAAACCTAGGGATAAAATGCTCTTTCTAGACATCTCCATTTCAATTCAACTATGTTTAAAAATTATAGTACAACTATCCTACATTGTACCTCTTTAAAATGACCTTTTATTAGTTTTTCCAAATTTTAGATCACATTTTAACAATCATTAATCCCTAAAATAACTAGTATTTCTATACTTACAATCAATATAACATGGTCACTTAATTGCTTCTTGGTTTATAATTTCATTTTCTTCTAAGTGTTATTCCTTTTAAAGGATACTTTAATTGATGAATATATTAAAACTATTACTATAAATTTGTTTTTCATTATCCCAATGTTTAAAACCATATTATTTATTATAATATCCTCTAAATATATATATATATTACTTAGAGTTGAGATTTTCCCTTTTATTGGCATTTTGTGGACATAAGAAATATATCTAAATACTTTTATTTGTGATACATCCATATGATTACTGATCCAAAGTTCCTCAAGGATCTATTTCCCCATTCATAAATGGACAATTATTGATTAAATAAGTAATTACATTCACTAATTACACTCAATTATACTTTGAAACCCCAAATTGATTTCATGTACTTGAGGAAATTTCATTCAATTTTGTTTTTATATATTCCACTACACTATTATTCTATAGTGTATGATGTACAATCTTCCCAAACCCAATTCACTTTTCAATTATAATTTCTTGAATTAATTATTTATATGCTCACCAATATTGTAAGGACTTAAAAAATTTCAACTTTAAACGGGTTTTATTTTCCCCTATTTCGATTAATATGATAAATTTTACAAACTCATATATTTTTTACTTGTACTTTAGAAAAAAACTCAAAATTTACACATATCCTCATTAATAAAGGTAACATAGTATAATGAACCACCATAGTAAAATACCATAGTTTTTCCCAATATATCAATATGCACATGATGTTTCTTATGAGACTTGAGTTTTCATCCATGATTAAAAAAACAATTTTTTTACTTTAGAAGGATACTCTCTTTACATGATTTATAATAAAATATCATTAGGTGTTTTACTAGTTTAGAATCCAAGATTCTCATCCCCCTATCACCTTTTTGACCATGTTAGTAATTCCATAATTGGGAATATTTGGAAGATATATTAGAAAACATTATTTTATTTAACATCCCTAATAGATAAAATATTCCATATTTTACACATTTTATCACCTCCATGATAACCTTTTTCATCTTCCATAACTTATCCAAAAATTATTTATAGATCCATACATCATGAATAGGACCTAAAAAGGATAAATTATTCCTTAATATTGGTATATGTCTCACCCCTTTCAACTTAAATAGTTTTTTTTTACTTTTTACAAACATACACATCACCATTTTCTAAAATATCAAGAGAATCATTATTAGTAAGATGAACCATATCAAAATTTAATTACATGTCCTTTATTATGATTTTGATCTCCAGTATTGAGTGAAATAATGATCCAAGATTAAAGATGAATTACTCTAACATACTATTGACACTGAATATAAAACTATTGTCACCTTTCTTAGATACAATATTAATTAATTATCCTCTATATTTATTCTTATATCCACATAATATTTATTTATATGTTCTTTCTTACAACACTAACAACATGTAGGATTTTTGTAACACCCAGAGATTTTATGAGATATATTATTTTTTAATTTCTTTAATGTCTTCTATTATACACTACACCAAGATTAGCATGTAATATACGCAACACCGTTTTAGCTTTCAGTATACGTAACACTATTCTTGGCTCGTGTTACACACCATTTCAAGTTCGTTTTGTGGAAATTATGTTAGGCAACATTATGTATAGATTTTGTTTAATGTATAAATGAAATAAGTTTTGATTATGTTATATGCAATACAAAATGGAGCTTTCACTACATTCAGCCCTGACTTGGCTTGCATTACACTCAATCAAGACCTTCTTTGATAGCGTGTGTAGTATGCAATACCAAGTTTCACTAAACGAGATATTATTATAATATTATTATGAACTAGCCATTATGAATAGTAATAACCACTTTTTGAAATTTTATAAATTTTATGTTTCAAAATGGACTTCATTTTTGGATTCGGAATATCAAAATTATCCTAGGTTGATTTTTTGGTATTTTTCTGAAAACATTAAATTTTTGATGAATAGTGAAAACACTGGGTTACTATTTAAAAACAAGATTTTATATAAATAATTATTTATTTTATATAAATTTATTTTAGGTCAAAATTGATACATAATACCTATAAAGTTCAATGTAATTCATTGGAGTCATTTTATAATAATTTTAGACATATAAAAATTTTATTGAACTTTTCACCGTCTTTTACCCACCTCCTAGGAGAGTTTGAAAATATATAGAAAATATAATTTTACCGCTTTTGTGAGTGAAGTTTAGAAAATCTGAGAGACACAGTTAATATCAAGGAGTAAAATGTGGTTCAATAAGATAAAAATAATTTTTGGTGAATAGTAACTTTTTACTTTTATTTACCACGGTTAAAAGTAAATAGGGTAATTAATTGTAAAAATGATATTATTATTACCCTAACACATGTCCTAATTCTATTAGATAAGTGTAATTCAACCAAAAAAACATTAGGAAAAAAATATTACCCATTAGGTCCACTTGAATTCGATTAGGACACTTATTATTATTTTATTTAAAGAAGAGTTAAAATGGTTAAAATCAAAGTTTAATAACTAAAACCTTTTTTATATATGGTTATACATAAGATAAATTCGACTATAAATATTAATTAGAAATATAAAAATATTTCCTACATAATGATATTTTATTTATAATTTTTATACATTAAATGATTTAATTTATTTATGACACAATGATGATGCAGTAATTACCTTATTAATGAAATATTAACATAATTGATGTTATAAATACCCAAGTAAATGTAATTTGAGAATTTTTATGAATTAAACTAATTTAATTGGTTAATATGAAATGTTATTATTGATTCAATTAACTTTGTTCGAACTAATCATGTAGTTATCATTTTCACAAAAATAAATTACCAAATAGTGTCAAAATTGACATAATATAGTTTTTAAAACAAATATTATATTATTAATTGTTATTATATTCATAAAAATATAAGGTTTGTCCAAATGACATGTAACACCCCAAACTTCCACTGTACGTTTCCCTTCGAATAATGCAATAGCGTGTGTTGTACGCAACCTCGAGCTCTAACACACACCACAACTAATTAAACTAGCCGTTGTGAATAGTAATACCTACTTTTTGAAATTTTATAAATTTTATATTACAAAATGGACTTCATTTTTGTATTCCTAATATTGAAATTAGCCTATGTTGAAATTTTTGTAATTTTCCGAGAACTTCCAAATTTTTATGAATAGTGAAAAATACTTAAAACAACTTTTTTAATCAAAATAATTTATAGTGATAAGTTATACTATTTAGTGGTTTTAAGGTATAATTAGAATATATTTTTACCATTTTATCCGATGGTGGTCTTTAGAATTAATTTAACATTAAAATTGGACATAAACAATTGTCAATCTTTTGATATAAATTGTTTCTTAAAAACACGCTATTTGTCGTAACAGCGGGAATTAATTATAAAATTAATTAATGCAACTTATATGTTTGGAATTTTGTAAAATAGACATCATTTTTGAATTCGGAATATCAATTATAGCTTAGGGTGAAATTTTGGCATTATTCTGAAAAACTTCAATTTTTGATGAATAGTGAAACCACTAAGTGGTAGTTAAATAACTGATTTTTCTTTTAAATGAAATATTACCACTTCTGTGATTTGATTTTCAAAAATCTGACATACATGGTTGTCATTAAGAAGTAAAATGTGGTTCAATGGGATAAAAATAATTTTTTGGTGAATAGTAACTTATTAAGTTCTTAATCGCGATTAGTGGTAATTAGGGTAGTTTAAGGTATAAATAATACTTTAATAATATTAAATGACCTAGACACATGTCCCAACCTCATTGGTTGTGTCATGGCCGACCAAGACAAGCCATGGCCTAACTTGGGGACCCCATGGATCCACTTTTGTTGGGAAATAACATAAATTACTTTTTATTTAATGTTAAAGTGAAAATGACACTAACATAAAGTGTTTTACTAAAACAATTTTTAAGTAGGGTTACACAAGTCCAAATTTTGATTATAAATAGTCATTGGAAAGATAAAAAGATTTCCTATATCATAGTATTTTTTTTATAATTTTTAGACATTAAATAAATTTAATTATTTATGACATAATAATGATGCAGCGATGACATCATTATTTGACGATTTAAATAAAATGGAAAGGTAATATAAAATATATGAACTACACATGGCCAAAACCAATTGGATGAGTGGATTTCGATGCCTTATCACCTTATCCACGAATTCTATCAATGTGGGACCTTTTAAAACCGAAACACATTTTCAAATAATGTAATGTTCCTTTACTTTCCAAAAGTGCCCTTCCTCTCCTCTTATAAAAGGCCCCCACCTCTACCTCATTTCACACACTCTTCAAGCCATTGGCTCGGCCAACCCCTGCCCATTTGCTCTCTCCACATCCCTCTCCTCATCCTAGAGGATTCCCTTTGGGCAGAATCCTTTCAAAGGAAGCCTTTAGGCTCAACTCAAAAGGAGTTACACTTTTTAAGGTAATTCATTCTCTCATGTTCTTTTGTTTTATTTTGCTTCTCCAACCCCCTAAACTCTTTTTATTTAATTCTTTTGTAACAACACCAGTATCTTAAATATACTAGGATGTTGTTATAAGATTTATTTGAGCTACACTTCCACACAACTACATCAAATGGTTAAAGAACATAAGGTTTCCGTGGATGGCGAAATTCTGCCTCCCGAAACGATGATTGTTCAACACTCATTTAACACCTTCAAAGGTGGCCATTATGATGTCACTATTTTTATATATGATATATAATATGTTTATGTTTTCCTTAAGCTTCTGTTTTTTTCATTTTGGGCATACCTTTATGGTTTCCATTATGGGTAAAACACGATATCTTCATTTTAGGAAGCGCGGACTACCGCCCCCTGAAAGTGATTTGATTCGTTAATACCATATGTGGGATGTGTGAAGGATAAAGTTAATGATATTATATATGTTATTATACTGGAATTATAATATACTCTCATATCATTATGATTCCATTCCAGAAAATATGAAATAGAAATGGAAGTAGCGTTCATGCGTACGTACGGCTTACCGTCTCCATGAACGGTGCATTTCATTTCTTACCTCTAAATGTGATGTAATATTATAAATGAATGTATGTACTGGATATATATGACATATATGATATCTACATCATGAATACCATTCTGGATATAATGAACCTTTTACCAAATTAACAACATGTAAGTGTAAGAAGCCTATTTTTGACTTAAGAACCAAATACCGACAAAATGAACATTATTAACTTAAATAATTACATAATGTTCATATCATTGTAATAAGTGATATAATAAGGATAATGAAGTTGAAAATGGTTCTTAATAAGGTATATATTAACTCTAGTTTATTATTCAGGAAGTTAAAGAACGGTTGAGTCAAGTCAGACACGAGGTAAGGGAACTTCTTAACCCAATTTTCGTTCTTTGGGTTAATATCCTACTTTCAAATTATGTCATGATATTATTATGTCATATCCTGTATTTGTACATTATTTATGTGTACTTGTAGTGAATACACATAATAGATCTATTTTATTTTAAAAATGCTCTTTGTAAGGGAACTTCTTAACCCAACTTCCATTCTTTGGGTTAATCTCCTACTTTCAAATTATGTCATGATATTATTATGTCTTATTTTGTATTTTTACCTTATTTATGTGTACCTATAGTGAATACACATAATATATCTATTTTATTTTAAAAATGATCTTTTTAAGGACTTCGTCTCAATCTCCTTTCATTGAGGCATATTTGGTTTTATACACAACTTTCTTTTATACGGTGTATAAACCCCTTTGACTTTTATGTTTATTCAAAAGGAATCTTTTTATACGAAGCGTTTTGCTAAACGACAAAAGGGAATGTTTTTCTTTCCGTACTTATGCGGCGACAATGACTTCTCCGCCGCCGTGACCATTATTTGAGTTTCGGCTTCCTTTACAATCCATCACTTTTTTTTATGAAAAATAAATACAAAGTTTTAACTTTCTTTTATTTTGGTATTGAAAATGGTTTTGAAAGCATTTTTATTATATCAATGTGCTATATTGATATCTTGTGATTGAAATGTGGAAATGTTATGTTTCCTTTATGCATGTTTTATGTGATACAATTATGTTATGGTTTATGATATGTTTAAACCTATTCATATGAGGAATGCATTGGACTTAATAAGTGACGGGTGGAGCCCGCTATAGCTCCTCGATGCATCGGCAGGTCTCATGAGACAAACTAGTGTCTTGGCACGAGGCCTTGACAAAATCTTATTTGTGGTCTTGGCACGAGGCCTTGACTACGTGGTTATGATAGTCTGGCATTATGCATTCCATCATTATGAAAGTGGTTTTTGATATTGCATGTGATTATTCGACCAGTAGAATATCCATGTGAAGAAGTAAATGGCATTATCTCATTTTACTTTTGCCATATTATGTTGATGTTCAAGTTTAAAAAGGCTTTTGTTTTAGTTATACATTGCCTTAAATGTTTATGTTTATTTATGAAAGCTTCCGCAATATTGTTATCCTTACTGAGCATCTGAGCTCACCCCTTTCAATGTTTTAATATTTTCCAGGATGTGAAGAAGTATTTTATGAATGACCTGCAGGGATAGTCAGAAGAGGATATGAGTGTGGACTATGAAGACTTTTTTATTAGTTTTTCACTTTATGATGTAATGTAAGATTTATGAATGTATCTAGTGTTTCCAAGGCTACTAAACTAATCGGTCTTTCGAGACTTGATCCTTTGTGATCATGCCAATGTTACGAAGTAATGCACCGACTCTGGGTAGCTGGGGTCGGGGCGTTACAGTTGGTATCAGAGGCAGTTTAGTACTAACCTTGGAAGCTAGATTTAGATAAACTCTGATTAGAGCACATAGCCCAAAGATAGACTTTGAGGATTAGTATAGAAGAACTTCCTAGAATTTTGGTATTATAGAGATGTTATGAGTTTTCCGAGCAATACATCCCTGTCTGGATACGAGCAGGTAGAGGCGGCTCTGGCACAGATGTACCTAGGGGTAAAACCCGAAAACACCGCTTTGAGCTAGACTCGAACGGGAACTGGTGCACGACAACGGGCCTTGCTGCACTCTTGGTTACGACACTCCCGGGGGATATGCTTAGGATAATTCTCATTTTCTTTACAAACCACTATGAACGGTTATGAGTATATACTTACTCAAATAAAACCTTTTTATGATTATGGATTATATCCATAAATAGTTCAATTTATGTTAAGTATTATACAAGTATGGAATTATGTATTTTGATTCATAAACTAATCTGGTTTATGCCATTGTTTAGAAATGGCGTCTAGTAGAAGGAATGGAAACTGTATCAATGCACGAACTCCGTGTAGGGATTGCCCTCCTGCTTAAGATAATTATTGTGGATCTGGAGATACAACTGGTGCTGATCAACTTATTACCATACTGGGACAACTCACTCAGGTTATGAATAATAACCTTACTCATATGGAGCACCCTGATCCGCAACATGGAGGATCAATGCTAGACCGTTTCATGAGGCAACAACCACCAACCTTCAATGGGAGTACAAATCCTATAGTAGCTGAGCAATGGATAAATTCCTTAGAGAAAATATTCCATGCCTTGGGGAGTAGTGAAAGGGAGAAGGTTGTCATGGCAGTTTACCACCTCACTGGAGATGCCGATCAGTGGTAATCGCTGATTCAAAACACAAAGGAAGATGATGACGTATCGAATATGGAATGGAGGGAGTTCAAAGAGATTTTCTTAGAAAAATACTTTCCTCGTGACCATCAAGCAGATATGGAAAGGCAATTTTTGAGTCTGAGGCAGAAGGAGGATGAGAATGTCGCAAAGTATGAGGCCAACTTTACAAGGTTAGCGAGGTATGCTGCAGATTATATACGTAACCCAAGAGGTAATATTGATCGTTTCTTTGATGGGTTAAAACCATTTCTCCGTCGAGCTTTAGTATCACAATTGTTCTCAACATACGAAGATATTGTCTCATGTGCTATCAAGACAGAAAAGGAATTCTCTATGTCTTATGACAACAAAGTAAAGCAAGAGAAGAAGAGAACGGTGGAACAAGAGACAGATAAAGGGAAAAAGGGAAAGAAGGATTTTCCATTATGTGATAATTGTGGGAATAATCACCCTGGTACTTGCCTAAAAGGAATGGGAGTTTGTTATAAATGTAGAGAAAAGGGTCACCAGGCTCGTGATTGCAAGGGAAAGAAAGAGGCTATCAAAGTTGAATGCTACAATTGTAAAGAAATGGGTCATTATGCAAATGAATGTCCTAAGCGTCAGGGAAACTTAACTCATAAAATGCCAAGGGATCAAGGACAATCTTATGCTGTTACTACAGTTGAAGCAAAATAACTAATGTATTGGTGCTTTTGGACTCATGGATTATATTCTGGTTATTAGAATAATGTGATATATATATAAGGATTTTACTACAGTACTTTTTGATTTTAGTAAGGTTTTAATATGATTAAGGTAATCATATTTTTAGTATGTGACAATAAGAGAAACTTTTCTTGTTTGGGGAATCTGATGTTACAATTGATTTTGAAATTTAGAGACCTTTTAGAGAAAGTCTGGACGGAGGTATTTTGGATAACTATTAAGGTTGGAATGGATTAAGTTGAACCATGGATAGTATTGTTTATGGTTAAAGCATTTCTGAAGATTATTTTTGGAAAATTATAATGCTATAGTTGTAGGAAAAAGGACAACCTGCAGGGTGGGGCATAACCCGTCGCGTCGGACAAAGCTGCAGGAATCGAACCCACAATCATAGTGCGACATGCCTTTATTTCCTACCACTAGCCTACAGGAAGTCCCTGGTTATTACAAAATAATTTTACTAATCTAAATGGTATGTGTTAACATTTGGAACCTTATACAATTAGGATAAGTATAATATTTTTGAGTTCTATTATCTTTTTGAGTGAAAGATGAGTTGAAGGTTGAAACTCTAATTGTCAAGCATAAATATATATATACCTATCTCTTATTCAATGAATAAATTAATTCTTAAACTTTAGTAAAGGGATATTAAAACAAAAAAATGTGTAATCCTAATACATTATGTCTTGTTGAACTGATGATATTTTAAATCAACAGAGATTGAAGGCTTTGAGGCCCTCAATTTGACAGTTGATTGTGATTGATGAACTCAATCGCTCCCTACAAATATTTACGTTTTTCCTCCAATTATATGTCTCTAATTGCCACCAATGTTCTCCTAATCGAGATCATAATTGGGTGGTGACTTTTTCATTTCCCTTTCCCTCTTATTAAGGCTAAATTTTATTAATCTAATTTCCGATGTGGGTTTTCTTCAAAGGCATTTTGTATTTTCAACCTTTTATTTTCCCAGAAAAATTTCAAATTGCGAGGACGCAATTTATTGAAGGAGGGGAGAATGTAACACCCCAAACTTCCACTGTACGTTTCCCTTCGAATAATGCAATAGCGTGTGTTGTACGCAACCTCGAGCTCTAACACACACCACAACTAATTAAACTAGCCGTTGTGAATAGTAATACCTACTTTTTGAAATTTTATAAATTTTATATTTCAAAATGGACTTCATTTTTGTATTCCTAATATTGAAATTAGCCTATGTTGAAATTTTTGTAATTTTCCGAGAACTTCCAAATTTTTATGAATAGTGAAAAATACTTAAAACAACTTTTTTAATCAAAATAATTTATAGTGATAAGTTATACTATTTAGTGGTTTTAAGGTATAATTAGAATATATTTTTACCATTTTATCCGATGGTGGTCTTTAGAATTAATTTAACATTAAAATTGGACATAAACAATTGTCAATCTTTTGATATAAATTGTTTCTTAAAAACACGCTATTTGTCGTAACAGCGGGAATTAATTATAAAATTAATTAATGCAACTTATATGTTTGGAATTTTGTAAAATAGACATCATTTTTGAATTCGGAATATCAATTATAGCTTAGGGTGAAATTTTGGCATTATTCTGAAAAACTTCAATTTTTGATGAATAGTGAAACCACTAAGTGGTAGTTAAATAACTGATTTTTCTTTTAAATGAAATATTACCACTTCTGTGATTTGATTTTCAAAAATCCGACATACATGGTTGTCATTAAGAAGTAAAATGTGGTTCAATGGGATAAAAATAATTTTTTGGTGAATAGTAACTTATTAAGTTCTTAATCGCGATTAGTGGTAATTAGGGTAGTTTAAGGTATAAATAATACTTTAATAATATTAAATGACCTAGACACATGTCCCAACCTCATTGGTTGTGTCATGGCCGACCAAGACAAGCCATGGCCTAACTTGGGGACCCCATGGATCCACTTTTGTTGGGAAATAACATAAATTACTTTTTATTTAATGTTAAAGTGAAAATGACACTAACATAAAGTGTTTTACTAAAACAATTTTTAAGTAGGGTTACACAAGTCCAAATTTTGATTATAAATAGTCATTGGAAAGATAAAAAGATTTCCTATATCATAGTATTTTTTTTATAATTTTTAGACATTAAATAAATTTAATTATTTATGACATAATAATGATGCAGCGATGACATCATTATTTGACGATTTAAATAAAATGGAAAGGTAATATAAAATATATGAACTACACATGGCCAAAACCAATTGGATGAGTGGATTTCGATGCCTTATCACCTTATCCACGAATTCTATCAATGTGGGACCTTTTAAAACCGAAACACATTTTCAAATAATGTAATGTTCCTTTACTTTCCAAAAGTGCCCTTCCTCTCCTCTTATAAAAGGCCCCCACCTCTACCTCATTTCACACACTCTTCAAGCCATTGGCTCGGCCAACCCCTGCCCATTTGCTCTCTCCACATCCCTCTCCTCATCCTAGAGGATTCCCTTTGGGCATAATCCTTTCAAAGGAAGCCTTTAGGCTCAACTCAAAAGGAGTTACACTTTTTAAGGTAATTCATTCTCTCATGTTCTTTTGTTTTATTTTGCTTCTCCAACCCCCTAAACTCTTTTTATTTACTTCTTTTGTAACAACACCAGTATCTTAAATATACTAGGATGTTGTTATAAGATTTATTTGAGCTACACTTCCACACAACTACATCAAATGGTTAAAGAACATAAGGTTTCCGTGGATGGCGAAATTCTGCCTCCCGAAACGATGATTGTTCAACACTCATTTAACACCTTCAAAGGTGGCCATTATGATGTCACTATTTTTATATATGATATATAATATGTTTATGTTTTCCTTAAGCTTATGTTTTTTTCATTTTGGGCATACCTTTATGGTTTCCATTATGGGTAAAACACGATATCTTCATTTTAGGAAGCGCGGACTACCGCCCCCTGAAAGTGATTTGATTCGTTAATACCATATGTGGGATGTGTCAAGGATAAAGTTAATGATATTATATATGTTATTATACTGGAATTATAATATACTCTCATATCATTATGATTCCATTCCAGAAAATATGAAATAGAAATGGAAGTAGCGTTCATGCGTACGTACGGCTTACCGTCTCCATGAACGGTGCATTTCATTTCTTACCTCTAAATGTGATGTAATATTATAAATGAATGTATGTACTGGATATATATGACATATATGATATCTACATCATGAATACCATTCTGGATATAATGAACCTTTTACCAAATTAACAACATGTAAGTGTAAGAAGCCTATTTTTGACTTAAGAACCAAATACCGACAAAATGAACATTATTAACTTAAATAATTACATAATGTTCATATCATTGTAATAAGTGATATAATAAGGATAATGAAGTTGAAAATGGTTCTTAATAAGGTATATATTAACTCTAGTTTATTATTCAGGAGGTTAAAGAACGGTTGAGTCAAGTCAGACACGAGGTAAGGGAACTTCTTAACCCAATTTTCGTTCTTTGGGTTAATATCCTACTTTCAAATTATGTCATGATATTATTATGTCATATCCTGTATTTGTACATTATTTATGTGTACTTGTAGTGAATACACATAATAGATCTATTTTATTTTAAAAATGCTCTTTGTAAGGGAACTTCTTAACCCAACTTCCATTCTTTGGGTTAATCTCCTACTTTCAAATTATGTCATGATATTATTATGTCTTATTTTGTATTTTTACCTTATTTATGTGTACCTATAGTGAATACACATAATATATCTATTTTATTTTAAAAATGATCTTTTTAAGGACTTCGTCTCAATCTCCTTTCATTGAGGCATATTTGGTTTTATACACAACTTTCTTTTATACGGTGTATAAACCCCTTTGACTTTTATGTTTATTCAAAAGGAATCTTTTTATACGAAGCGTTTTGCTAAACGACAAAAGGGAATGTTTTTCTTTCCGTACTTATGCGGCGACAATGACTTCTCCGCCGCCGTGACCATTATTTGAGTTTCGGCTTCCTTTACAATCCATCACTTTTTTTTTATGAAAAATAAATACAAAGTTTTAACTTTCTTTTATTTTGGTATTGAAAATGGTTTTGAAAGCATTTTTATTATATCAATGTGCTATATTGATATCTTGTGATTGAAATGTGGAAATGTTATGTTTCCTTTATGCATGTTTTATGTGATACAATTATGTTATGGTTTATGATATGTTTAAACCTATTCATATGAGGAATGCATTGGACTTAATAAGTGACGGGTGGAGCCCGCTATAGCTCCTCGATGCATCGGCAGGTCTCATGAGACAAACTAGTGTCTTGGCACGAGGCCTTGACAAAATCTTATTTGTGGTCTTGGCACGAGGCCTTGACTACGTGGTTATGATAGTCTGGCATTATGCATTCCATCATTATGAAAGTGGTTTTTGATATTGCATGTGATTATTCGACCAGTAGAATATCCATGTGAAGAAGTAAATGGCATTATCTCATTTTACTTTTGCCATATTATGTTGATGTTCAAGTTTAAAAAGGCTTTTGTTTTAGTTATACATTGCCTTAAATGTTTATGTTTATTTATGAAAGCTTCCGCAATATTGTTATCCTTACTGAGCATCTGAGCTCACCCCTTTCAATGTTTTAATATTTTCCAGGATGTGAAGAAGTATTTTATGAATGACCTGCAGGGATAGTCAGAAGAGGATATGAGTGTGGACTATGAAGACTTTTTTATTAGTTTTTCACTTTATGATGTAATGTAAGATTTATGAATGTATCTAGTGTTTCCAAGGCTACTAAACTAATCGGTCTTTCGAGACTTGATCCTTTGTGATCATGCCAATGTTACGAAGTAATGCACCGACTCTGGGTAGCTGGGGTCGGGGCGTTACATGACATAGATAAGGTTATATTTATTAATAATTAACCAATTGGGGTTCGTTTGGCTTGCTATAGTAATTTTATTAACCATATATTGTAAGAAACAAAAGACACGGTAAAAGTTAAATTATGTTACACAGAGATAAATCTAAATGATAAGGATACAATAGTAACCTAAACTTGTCTAAAACCTATTGGTTGAGAGTTTTTCTACCCATACCCACTTTATCTTCTAAATAAATCAATTTTGAGCTATTATAAACCGAATATGACTTTATTATAAAATAATATTTTAAGTTCTTCCAAAGGTGCCCCTCTCCTCCCTTATAAAAAGGGCACCCCTTCCCTCTTCTCTTCATACCCTTTTGAGCCTTTAATCTCGGCCAAACCCTGACCATTTTCCTTCTCATATTCTCTAGAATCATTATAGAGGTTCTAGTCTCCTAAAAAGACCAACCCTAGTGCCTTAATAGGAGCCTAAGAAGAGGCGCTTCAAAGAAGACGTAATGTCTGTTACCGATTCTTTCAACTTTATTTCTTCTTCTACTTCTTCTTATTTAGTTTTTTCATTATAAAGTAATAACATAAGTTTCACTAATATACTGATATATTATTATAAATATGAAAAAACCCTATTTCACCATCTATCCATCCTACGAAAAACGAAATCACTGCACGTGCGTACGTACAGAATACTGTCTCCACGCCGTGGTGTAATCTGTTTTCCACCACCACCTTACATGGATGGGTATAATGGTGTAAAGAATAAATATATATGATTATTTTAAATTTATATTGATTCTGAAATATTATACATACACTTCAATACAATTCCACGATCATGGGAATGATATCATCGCTCGTGCGTACGTACGGCATACCGTCTCCACGATGTGATGCGACTCGTTCTACATGATCTTCAATGAATAATGATTTGTAAATTAATTTAATGAATAAACATGATATAAATTACACTAATACCATTCTGTAAATGAGTTATCTATAAACTAAAAGAATAATAAGAATTTATTCGACAAAACACGCATAAGAACAAAAAGCAATAAACACCCGAATAACAAGTAGCAATGAAATATTACTAATAGGAAGCTAGGAATATGACCATATATGATGTCATATAAATGAGTAAGATTCTGGAATAAGTAAATAACATTATTTAAATCCTTATACAGGAGGTTCGGACACAGACGAAGCAAATCAAACCTAAGGTAAGGTAAAATCTCTCAATCTCAGTTTTTATCCGAGATTGTTTATACTTCGGTAATTACTAGGGAATATTTATCATCCACATACATGTTTTGTCAATATGTACTATTATTTATATCCTCATAAAATTTTTAAATCCAATTTTACCCATTGGTATGTTTTTAGTAAAAGATATGAAAGGAATCTTTTGTCGTTTTTTGTACGAGGTATTTTTTTGACTTTTCCTGCCAAAGTACGAGAATAATGTTTATCTTTAACTTATACGGCATGAATGGATTTTTAGAACATTATTTCCATGAAGCTTCCTTTACAATTTTTCATGTTTATTTTTAATCAACTTATTTTAGTTTAAAATTGAATGACTTGTTAAGAAAGGAAAAAAAATTTAAATAGAAAGGATATTTTCCTCATGAATGAAGTTCAAGTGTTTTATCAAAATTATTTTCTATCTAAGATAATATAGGGTTATTTTTCTATCCCTATTTTTACATTGATTCGATTATGTTATGATGGAATTATTTTTATGATGTCTTTTTTATCTTATATGGATTATGTTATGATGGAATGATGTTTAAGAATCCCATTTTTATTACATGGGTTATGCTAAGATGTATGATTTATGATCTTGTGGAAAACATAAGAATGGTATAATTATGAGATGGTTGGGACCTATATCTCCCTCCAATTAATTGGGTAATGATTTATATCTCATGAGATAGACATGGATGGAACGACAGGTTAATCCGGTTCAGTGAAACAGGACTGAAACGAGGAGTGAACTCGGTTCAGAAATGGACTTTGTCTGCTAAGATAGTCTTGGAAATGACTCTTGACTACTAAGAAATGATTCTATATGATTATGTGTGTATTCCACAAAGATTCATGTTTTATGTTAGGATTATTGGGATTACATTTCACTACTATGATTTATCCCATGTTATGATATTATGATCCCTTTTTCAGGTTAAGATTTTCAAAATGCTATGTTCTTATGAATATGGTATTTTCTTTGTTTACCCTTACTAAGCATTTGAGCTCACCCTTTTATATGTCTTCTTTTCCCTAAGATTTAAAGAAAGGTTTTAGGTAAGAAAACAAAAAGGGGAATATCTTTATGGGAGATGTTAAAGATCTTTCACCACGATTAGAAGATTGTGTTCCGAGATTCCAAAGACACTAAACTATTACGGTCCTTGAGTGTTGGTTCTTGTTATGTATTAAGTATTCCAAAAAAGTAATGTAATGTCCATGTACGTCAAGATTTGGGCATCTACAGTTGGTATCAGAGTAAAGGTTTAGTTAACCTTTGGAAACCAAGATGCGAAAACATTAGTGAGATCCCTAGATATATTTCTAAGGTATGTCTAGGGGTGTCCCTAAGGTTAAGTATATGTATAGATTATAGTCCTAGAATTGCGCTAATGATCTTAGAATTAAACCTAAAATGTTAGATATTGAAGTTAGTCCCCCTTTATTATGTTGTTTTCCCTAGCAAGATTTTTCCTCTCACACTATTCTTCTTTGGTTTTAGACGATGGTCGGAACCCGAAGGAACCGTGTTGATCAATGTAATAGAAAATGCAATGATTGTCCTCCTGAACAAACCAATTTCATGGGAGATGGAGGGAAAAATCTTATTTCTATACTTACACAAGCTATGAATCATTCTGGACATCCAAATGAGCATAAAAGGGAACAATATTCTATCGAGTCCTTCATGATGCAACGTCCACCTTCTTTCTGTGGGTCTTCTGATCCAATTGTTGCTAAACAGTGGATTAGTACAATTGAAAAGATATTTTCCATACTTCGCTATTTAGAACATGAAAAAGACATTCTGGTAATTTACTGTTTATAAGGTTAAGCAGATCAATGTTGGACTCTAATTAAGAATACAAGGCCCCAAGATGAAATTGAATCCATGGAATGGGACGAGTTCAAGAACTTGTTTTCAGTAAGTAATTCCCTCGTATTCTTCGAAAAAAGATGGAAAAGGAGTTCCTTGAGCTTAAGCAGAAGGATGATGAATCTGTTGGTATATACGAAGTGAATTTTACAAGACTTTAAAGGTATGCATCTAGCATTATCATCCAACCTGAAAGTAAAGTTGATCGATTCTTCTGTGTCTTAAAACCAATTCTTCGAAGGGAATTAGCTATAAGAGACTTCAGTAGATATGAATAAATTGTGTGTTGTGCTATCAAGGTAGAACTGGAAGTTGGTGTAACATATCCATATCATGGTTTTGACAAGAAAAGAAAGATGGAGTTCGAGGAGAAATCTCAGAATAATGGTGAAAAGAAGATGAATGTTTCTTTATGCTCAATGTGTGGAAAGAAGCATGGTGGAGATTGTCTTAAAGGGACTAGAAAATGTTTTAAGTGTGGAAAAGAAGGTTATCGAGCAGATGAGTGTCGAAGTAATGGAAAAAGGGTTTCTAATGATGTGAATAAAGAAAAGACTGCAGAGAACGCACCACCAACACTTCAATGCTTCAAGTGAAAGGAAATGGGGCATTATTCTAATCAACGCCCTAATCCAAGGGTTAATGATGATCAACGTGAACAACCTCTTAAGGCAAAGGGCAAAGGGAAGTCACATGTGATCACTATTAGCAATGTTGAGTATGAAAACGATGTGGTGGAATGATTATGTGTTTATGTAAAGGGATTCCAAAATAATGTTGTGGGATCTCATTTATAGTATTGTGGAACATTAGAATATCTATGTAATGGTTTATTGTGGTTTTCGATAATTATATGGTACCGGTAACCCTGAAAAGTGATTCAAATATTTTGAAAAGCAGATGATATGCAAATAATTAATTTATAAAGAGAAAATTTAATGTTTGATAGTATTCATGACCTCATGACTGATATAAGGACAAATTTATATCATGGTTTGAGTATATAGAGCTTTTAGATATTGGTATGTGGAAAGAGTTAACTTTTGAGAGCATTCATGTTTTCACTAAGGTTCAATGGGTATTCATTTATCAAGAGAATACAAGATTAAGATATTCACATATTTGGAATGTGACCAACAAGATATATCGTATGATATATGGGGGATAAATGATGGTATTCACTTGCTTGTTTAATGACATTTCTAGTAATCGTTCTCTTTATACTATAAGATTGGATAGAAGTATTTTAGATAAGCCTAAAGATTGGAATGGATTGTGTTGGACATAAGTTAGTATTGTTTAAGGATAGAACTTTTTTTCAATATTATTGATGGGATGTTATAATAATTTAGTTTTAGAAAAAGGACAACCTACAGGATGAGCGACAACCCGTCGCTTCGGACAAGGCTGTGGGAATTGAACCCACAACCGAAGTGTGACAGGCCTTTATCGCCTACCACTGGCCTACAGAAAGTCCCTGGTTAGTAGGAACTAGTTTTATTTTATTAAGAAGTATGATTGATTAAGTATAAGTCCATTGTTGGAATCAAATATGATTAATCTCACCATATATGGAATTATGTATATTTAAAAACATATGCTATCCATTTTGTGATAGAAACAGATGGGATGACTTATCATTCTATCACATGATCTGCTAACACTTCCTGAATGAAAAATTCAGCTTCATTTCATTAAATAGAGATAAAGTGGAAATTTTTCATGGAATGACCAACGATGATATTACACTGAAATCAAGTAAGTATTTCTCCTTATGTAAAAGTTCATCAATGTTAGGTAAATGGTCTTGGAAACCAAAAATTTTGTCCTATTACTCTCATATCTGATGAATCAGATGGTACCTTAGATCATCACAAATTTTCGGCTTTGCGATTGTTGGCTTTTTCATAGCCATGTTTTCTACCACTCTCCATTAGAACTTGATAGTTAAATTTCTCTTCCATATCCATATTTTTACCTATATAATCCTCTGTGGGAACCAAAGTGATGAGTTACTTTGGGTATCCATTTTGTTTCTAACTTTCTTTTTTAAAATGATGATTTAGTATTCCTTTTTACGATGTGGGTTTCTATGAATGAAACTTTCAAGTAGTAAACGATTTATAACCCCAATGAATTTCGAGGGCCAAATTCATTTTAAGGGGGCTAGAATGTAACACCCCGAGATTTTATGAGATATATTATTTTTTAATTTCTTTGATATCTTCTATTATACACTACACCAAGATTATCTTGTACTATATGCAACATCATATTATCTTGCAGTATATGCAACACTATTATTGGCTCGTGTTACACACAATTTCAAGTTCGTTTTGTGGAATTATTTTATATAACATTATGTATAGATTTTGTTTAATGTGTAATGAAATAAGTTTTGATTATGTTATACGCAACACCAAAAAGATCTTTCACTACACGTAGCCCAGACTTGGCTTGCATTACACTCAATCAAGACCTTCTTTGATAGCGTGTGTAGTACGCAATACCAAGTTTCACTAAATGAGATATTATTATAATATTATTATGAACTAGCCGTTATGAATAGTAATACCCACTTTTTGAAATTTTATAAATTTTATATTTCAAAATGGACTTCATTTTTGGATTCGGAATATTGAAATTATCCTAGGGTGAATTTTTGTTATTTTTCTGAAAACTTTTAATTTTTGATAAATAGTGAAAACACTGGGTTGCTATTTAAAACCCGACTTTTTCTATAAATAATTATTTATTTTATTTAAATTTATTTTAGGTAAAAATTGATACATAATACCTATATATGTTCAATGTAATTCATTGGAGTCATTTTATAATAATTTTAGACATATAAAAATTTTATTGAACTTTTCACCGTCTTTTACCCACCTCCTAGGAGAGTTTGAAAATCTAAAGAAAACTTAATTTTACCGCTTCTGTGAGTGGAATTTCAAAAATACGAGAGACACGGTTAATATAAAGGATTAAAATGTGGTTCAATAAGATAAAAATAATTTTTGGTGAATAGTAACTTTTTACTTTTATTTACCACGATTAAAAGTAAATAGGGTAATTAGGGGTACAAATGATATTATTATTACCCTAACACATGTCATAATTCTACTGTATAAGTGTAATTAGACCAAAAACAACCTTAGGAATAAAATATTACCCTTTAGGTCCACTTGGATTAGATTAGAACACTTATTATTATTTTATTTAAAGAAAAGTTAAAATGGTTAAAATCAAAGTTTAATAACTAAAACATTTTTAATATAGGGTTATACATAAGATAAATTCGACTATAAATATTAATTAGAAAGATAAAAATATTTCCTACATAATATTATTTTATTTATAATTTTTAAACATTAAATTATTTAATTTATTTTTGACACAATGATGATGCAGTTATTTTGTTATTAATGAAATATTAACATAATTGATGTTATAAATACCCAAATAATTGTAATTTGATACTTTTTATGAATTCCACTAATTTTATAGGTTAATATGACATGTTAGTATTGATTCAATTAAATTTTTTCTAACTAATCATGTTGTTATAATTTTCACAAAAATTAATTACCAAATAGTGTCAAAATTGACATAAAATAGTTTTTGAACCAAATATTATATTATTAATTGTAATTATATTCTTAAAAATATAACGTTCATCTAAATTACTTAGATAAGGTTATATATATAAATAATTAACCACTTTTGGTTCGTTTGGCTTGTTATAGTAAGATTATTAACCATATATTGTAAGAAAAAAAATACACGGTAAAAGTTAAATTATTTTACATAGAGTTTAATCTAAATGATAAGGATAAAATAGTAACCTAAACTTGTCTAAAACCTATTTATTGAGAGGATGTCGACCCATACTCACTTTAGATTCTAAATAAATCAATTTGGAGTTATTATAAACCGAATATGACTTTATTATAAAATAATATTTTATGTTCTTCCAAAGGTGCCCCTCTCCTCCCTTATAAAAAGGGCACCCCTTCCCTCTTCTCTTCACACCCTTTTTAACCTTTAATATCGGCCAACCCCTGACCATTTACTTTCTCATATTCCCAAGAAACATTATAGAGTTTTTGGTCTCCTCAAAAGACCAACCCTAGTGCCTTAAGAGGAGGTTAATAATAGGCGCTTCAAAGAAGAGGTAATGTCTGTTACCGATTCTTTCAACTTTATTTCTTCTTCTACTTCTTCTTATTTAGTTGTTTCATTATAATGTAATAACATCAGTATAACTAATATAATGATATGTTATTATAAATATGAAGCAACCCTATTTCACTTTCTATCCATCCTATGGAAAATGAAATCACCGCGCGTACGTACGTACGAAATACCGTCTCCACGTCCTGGTGTAATCTGTTTTCCACCACCACCTTACAAGGATGGGTATAATGGTGTAAAGAATAACTATATATGATTATTTTAAAGTGATATTGATTATGAAATATTATACATACACTTCAATATAATTCCACGATAATTGTAATGATATCATCGCACGTGCGTACGTACGGCCTACCGTCTCCACGATGTGATGCGACTCGTTCTACATTATCTTCAATGCATAATGATTATTTAAATTAATTTAATGAATAAATATGATATATATTACAGTAATACCATTCTATAAATGAGGTATCTATAACCTAAAAATAAGAATAAGAATTTATTCTACAAAACACGCATAAGAACAAAAAGCAATAAACCCCCGAATAACTAGTAGCAATGAAATATTACTAATACGAAGCTAAGAATATGACCATATATGATATAATATCAATGAGTAAGATTCTGGAATAAGTAAATAACATTATTTAAATCATTATACAGGAGGTTCGGACACATACGAAGCAAATCAAAACTAAGGTAAGGGAAAATCTCACAATCTCAATTTTTATCCGAGATTGTTTATAATTCGGTAATTACTGGGTCATATTTATCGTCCACATCCATGTTTTATCAATATGTAATATTATTTCTATCCTATGACAATTTTTTAAATCCAATTTTACCCATTGGTATGTTTTTAGTAAAAGATATGAAAGGAATCTTTTGTCGTTTTTAGTACGAGGTATTTTTGTTTCTTTTCCATCCAAAGTACGAGAAGAATGTTTTTCTTTAACTTATACGGCATGAATGGATTTTTAGAACATTATTTCCCTAAAGCTTCCTTTACAAGTTTTCAATTTTATTTTTAATAAACTTCTTTTAGTTTAAAATTGTATGACATGTTAATAAAGGAAAAATGTTTTTGAAATAGAAAGGATATTTTCCTCAAGAATTAAGTTCAAGTGTTTTATCAAAATTATTATCCATCTAAGATAATATAGGATTTTGTTTCTATCCCTATTTTTACATTTATTCTATTATGTTATGATGGAATTATTTTTCTGATGTCTTTTTTATCTTATATGGATTATTTTATGAAAGCATGATGTTTAAGAATACAATTTTTATTACATGGGTTATGCTAAGATGTATGATTTATGATCTTGTGGAACACATAAGAATGGTATCATTATGAGATGGGTGGGACCTATATCTCCCTCCAATTCATTGGTTAATGATTTATATCTCATTATATAGACATGGCTAGAATGGAAGGATAATCTGGTCCAGTGAAACAGGACCAAAACGAGGAGTGAACTCGGTTCAGAAATGGAATTTGTCCACTAAGATAGTCTTGGCAATGAGTCTTGACTACTAAGAAATGATTCTCTATGATTTTGTGTGTATGCCACAAAGTTTCATGTTTTATGTTAGGATTATTGGGATTACATTTCACTACTATGATCTATCCCATGTTATGATGTTATGATCTCTTTTGCAAGTTATGATTTTCAAAATGCTATGTTCTTATGAATATGATATTTCCTTTGTTTACCCTTACTGAGAATTTGAGCTCACCCTTTTATAAGTTTTCTTTTCCCCAGGATTTAAAAGAAAGGTTTTAGGTAAGAAAACAAAAAGGGGAAGATATTTATGGGAGATGTTGAAGATCTTTCACCATGATTAGAAGATTGTGTTCCGAGTTTCCAAAGACACTAAACTATTATGGTCCTTGAGTGTTGGTTCTTGTTATGTATTACGTATTCCGAAAAATTAAAGTAATTTCCATGTACGTCAAGCTTTGGGACTCTAAAATTTTGACATGTTAATTTAAAATGGATTATTTCACTCAATCCATTCATTTTTGTCTATCTTTTTTGTTGATTCATCTTTCTTCAATCCTCACGCTATATATTATTCGAATAGAACTGTAAATTTTTTATTTGAAATATAGTTATTCAGATTAAAAAAATATCCTCAAGAATTAATAAAAATGTAACACATAATCTACTCATAGCAGTAACCATTACATCCCATTATTCTGGTAATGGTGATAATAGGATCAATGTCTACACATTAATACCAACCATCATGTTTATAAACTCAAACTGGTTTCTAATAATGTTTAATCCATTCACATTATTATCCATTTAATTTACATTAGTTATCTTTAAAATGTTGAGTCGATATAAAAAAATCTTTTTCTATTATGGTTGTCTTCTTTTAGAGGTTCTCAAGTGTATAAATCATATTAAATGTTTTCTTTATATATTTTATCTTAAAAGATAAAGTAAATTATTACATTATCTATAAAAATATATTTTTTTCCTATTCAATATTCTTTCATTTATTTTTATCCATATTTTTTACCTTGGAACCTGTTACAAAAAAATTTAAATCTCTTTGATACAAATAATACTCTATATAGAATATCCAAAAACCCAAAACTATCTCTTAAAAATATTCAATTCATTATTTTCCAAATTTTAATTCCATTTCATTTTTATATAAAACAAAAAAAATCCTCAAAAGTAAAATAATAAACAAAAGGTTATAGAGAGTGTTTGCTCAACATGGCTATAGTGGAGCATTTTTTACCCAGAATAATCTGTCATTTAGTATTGAAGCAAAAGTATGAGTGAGTTATTGTATTTTAAATAGCTATTTTGAATTTAGTAACTTAGAAATAAGATATATCTTAGTCGAGATATAATTTTTAAATTTTTTTCATTCATCATGTAGTCTAGAGACACATTATAACATGTTCATCCTTTATTTATTATAACCATTACATGTAAATTACATATATTAGTAAATAATAAACTAATAAACTAATAAACTAATAATAATTTTTTTGAATACCTTATTTAGGTCTATTTGATTAATTAAAGTTACTCACCTCTTCTATGTTGAGACTAATTATCAGTTCTCTATTTATTATTCAACTATTGAGTATGATTTTTACTATTTCATTTCCATGATAATATATTATCTGTGTTTTTTATCATGATATTATGAACCTATTCAACAATGTACTATATAAACCATTATGTTTTGAATTTTTAAAAAACCCATATATTCTTTGTTTGGTTATGAAGAGTCATTTTTTTGGAATACAGTTCTCAGGCATGCTACTTTCTATCTTATTTCCATGTTTACATGACTTCCATCTCATTTAAATCAAAAATGATATAAAATACTCACTGTTTTTTAAAAGTTACGATTGAATATTTTTCAAAATTATTTTTTAAAAGTAAATAGGATTTAAAGAGTAATTTAAATATTTATAAATTAAACTAGTAAGTGTAATCATAAGTAAGATTTTTTGAGAGATCTTTTTTTTTTGTAAAATTTTGAACTTGTATTACTAAAAATGACTTGTGGTTTTAAAATTATAATTTATTTTACTTATATTTTTTCAATTTAATGTATTTTATAAATTGAAAAATATAGGTTAAAGATAATTATAGTTATATCCTTGTTTATCATTATATTGGAGAGTACCCTAGGACTAGATTTGATGTGTTATATATGTTTGTAGAACAATATATTTTTTAGCATGGATTGTGGGATTAATATCTTATGGTATTTATTAATTATATTTTTTTATGAGCCTTGTATTATAATTATAGTGAATATTTACGATATATATTAGGATTTTGATTGGGAATTGGTGATTTGGGTATGTAGACAATTTTAGATTAGATTCTCGTTCTACTCTTGGGATTGAAAATAATTATGGTGTGGATTTTTTAGTCACCCATTTTCTAGTGAATTTTTAATGGTGAATAAATATTTGATTTCTTATGAAATTAGGAAATGAAAATATATTCTACATTTATCTTTTATTTTTGGAATATTAGTTTATTTGAAATTTTTTGTTTCTACAATTAATATAGGTTTTATAAGGATGAAATTTTAGGAGTTCTTATATATGATTTAAGGTTTCATATATATTTTAAGGGTTTAGGTATGGAAAAGAGGATGTGATGTTTGCTATTTAAAATATAAGAAATAACAAGATACCTAGTGAGATGAGTTAGAATAGGGATAGCTCTGGAGAACCATCGTGTACTTGGTGGCCCTATATCGAGTACCTACAAGCCTAATCATGTTTTTTTAGGGAAATTTTTTCCCACCTTATTCCTTTAAACCCAATTAAGGGTTTATTTAGATCATAATTCTCTAAAACTAGAAAAATAATCAAGAGAGACCATATTTGGATCTCTTATAATCCTCCATTTCACAAAATATTTCATGGTTTCTTCATGGGATTTAGGTTTTCCAAAAATAAGGTAAAACCCTATATACCTTCTCTTAACCTATTTTCCAACCCTCTCATATAATATCATTCACTATGTTTTGGGATTTTGAGTTTTAATTTCACTATGGAAAATTAAATCACCTCAAATCATAATTATTTTTATTATCTTGATTAAAATAAGATTATATGGTTTTTTTCTATTTTTATCTTGATTTTGATTATTAGTGGTTAAGGTATGAACTATTCTATAGATTTCAATATTTTTGGTTGATATTATAAAATTTAAATTTAGTATTGATTGAGGATTTTTGGGATTAAAGTATTAGAATAATTTTAGGAGTTATCTTCCTAGCTTTCCTTCTAGTTAAAATATTCATTAAATATAGTAATTTTTAACTTTTATTTCATTGGTTATGAAATTTAATTAAATTAATTATAGTTGCAATTTTGTGATCAATGAAATACAAGTAGATCAATGGTTAATGATTTTTGTAGGTGGTATCAACCATCCATGTGAATATTCATGTTATTCTTAGAACATGCATGCCACTTGTTTTCAAAATTAATAATAAATCCAAAAAATATATTTTTAGAATTATGAATGGATAGTCCTTAAAATATATTTTTACATACTGAGTTATTTTTTTTTAAATGATATTTTATATGATACAATTTAATGTTTTTAATTCATCAATATATTCTAAAAAATTAACTCCCAACCTTCTATAATGTTGATTTTTCGAAAATCATTTTCTTTTTATGTTATTGTTAAATATTTTTAAAATAATATTAATCACCTATTATGGTTTTTTATTGGATACATTATAAATAATTATATTTTTTAGATATAATATGGAAAATAGAAAATATATTTATTCATTGTTTGACTTTTCTATGTCATAATTTTTATCATTAATTTCATTTTTAAAGTAAATTAAGAATGTTTCATTAATCTAATTATGCATTTGTTATAATCATATAAAGGAAGAATTTGTTCATTAATCATGGGTAGTTTTTAAAATATAAATTTTTGTGTCAAGAAATTTCTTATGATTTCAATAACAAAGTAGATGATGTTTTTTATTTATATTTGGAATAGATTAATTGTTTTTGAACAAATAAATTGTCATACCCATTTTCTTAAAACTGAATTTCATTCAATAGGTAAACATAATGGGTGACCTTATTGTAAAATAAATTTGATTACTTTTATAGAAATATTGAATGAGTTTTAAGACTAAATTTTGAATGGAATAGCCATATTTTTAGTAAATAATCTCCTCTTAAACCTCTATTATGTATTTATATAGTAAATATTTTCTTCATACATTAACCTAAATGAATCAAAAGTTAACTAGTCATATTAACCCTATGATAAGTGAATTATTGGTTTGGTAATGGTTGTGATGAATATTTATAAATCAATGATTCGGTTCATTAACATGTATAGTTGTAACAACTTGTTTTATTTTTCTATAGTTTTCTTAAAACTTTGTTAATACCAATTTTTTTATTAATAATTAATTATGTTTGGAATTGGTTTTCCATAAAAACATTAAATATACCACTTCTTAATGAAACCACATCCTTAGGTATTTCATTCTTTAAAATGTTTTAATTAAAACAAAATTTTCCATTAGAAACTGGATACATTATTTTTATATATTAAAGTTCAAAAATGAAATCCGTAGTTTTTAAAAAATGGAGATATAAGTAAATATTAAATTTGATTATTATATTTTTTTAGTGCTTATTCTACATAATATTCATATTTTGTATTGTTTAAAGTATGTATTGGATAAGTTCATTTCTATACTTATTAATACACACATATTACCACTATTGTGGAATAGTTTTTCTTAATTAAATATTTAATTATTTGTTTGTATTGGAATTATTTAGACCTGGTTTTTAATTTATTATTTCTTTAGGATTTAGGTTTATTATTATTATAACTCTCTAAAGTGGTGATTATTCCATGATTTATTTCATGGATTTTATTGTGTTTTCTTTTAATCCATGTTTTAATTCATTGATGGAATAGTTTACTTATCACATTATGTTCACATATATAATGGATTTATTTCAGGAAGATAACTTAAAATATTTTATCATATAGATGCTATAATTAGTGATGTCTATATGATTATGGATATATTACTCTTAAATATTGTAAATGTTAAAAGGGATATATTATAATTATTGATTACATAAATCAGAATTCAATGTGTTGATAAATAGGTTGATGTAAGGAAATGAGATCACAATGATTTGAATATTTATACCCTTCCCCCCTACCGTAAAGGGATACGTTGTAAAATTTCCTTAACTCTAGTATGCACTAATAAATTTTCCCAAATGGGATAGGTATTGAACCAAAAATTATTTTCCTTGAATATATGAATGGTATAGGTACTAGGACCCCTAACTATAGTTACCCCTCTAATTCAGATCTATTCTTGGAGAAAGTTTGTATAGGTATGTACTCTTTAGGGATGGAGATTTATATGTTATAGTTAGTTTCTAATTGTAGTTTTCAATTTTATCAAAGGTACCATACCTTGATTTTTTTTTTGAAAATTTTTTTCTTTTATTTGGGTATATTAATGTGTAGAATTTTTTATTCATACAACTATTTATTCAATGTGTAATTTGAGACACCATTAGTGGTGTCCTACTAAGTATTTATACCCACACCCTACATGGAAACCTTAAGGGACATGAAATTTCACATGGGGCATTTTAGTTAAGAATAAGTATAATGATATATACTTTATATTCTTGGACATGATGGGAATAGATGTCATATATTCAGGTTAGGTCTTCAAAATGGTGTTGGAGAAGGATTACAAGCTTTGAAAGAGTAGGGTCATCACATCACCATTTTATTTAAATTATATTTCTATAATAATTAGTCTCTAACTTTTATTATAGGTAATTGTCCTATATTTATCTAATTTCATTTAATTTTTTAACAATATTCATATATATTAATTTTTTTATATTTTTATACCTGGAGACAAATTATAATCATTTAATGGGTTACCCATAAGGATATAAGGCTATATTTGTTTTTGGAATATTCGATGTCCAGACTAGTCATCCTAACATTCTACTAGAATTTTTCTGTGGAATAATTCTTTAACATAAGATGGTAAATCCTTTCCCAATGATGAATTGAGACCCTTGAAACTAATTACCAACCCCTAGGGATCGAGGAACACTCTTATGACCATATATGAATTAATTTGAGTATAGTATAAGTATTTTGGTAATAATCGTTTCATTATACACTTCAAAACCAAACACGATATCTGAGTTGAATTATTGGACTAAAACCTAGATACACCCTCTATACAAAAAAAACTAAAAAAGACAAGATATTTTAAGGTAATTGATAATAGTGTATATTAAAAATAATATATTTACTATATAAACCAAAACCAAATAATACTCATTAAATTAAATGATGAATAATGATAGAAAAATGGAAATTCTTCCACACAGACCACCTGCACACAAGGTATTTAATTTAATTCAATAACTTTCCTATTTCCATAAATAAACACTCTAATACACTAAATGAAAGAGAATAGAGAAACTCTTGAGTTATAAGAAATTTTAAAAATCATTAATCAACTAAATAATTTTCATGTTATGAACATCTCTAAGGGGACCAAATATTTCTTAGAAAACTATAACAAAATAACATGGGACCTCCTATATAAAAAAATTAGTAAGCCCACCACAAATCTTGAGGAACATTAACGACCACCCATGTCAAGAAACAAGTTCCAGGGGAAACAAATCTTTTTTGGAATTATTCTACCCTTAATTACTAAAATAAATAAATAATATTGAATAATAAATCAAATGAATGTCTAATAGTCAGTATAAAAGGTATAACATATATCTCAAGAAATTAATATAAATATTATACTACAAATATTATTTATATGAACTCAAAATGAAAACATTTTAGATCTACTACTAACTCCTTATGAAAAATGAACATTTTTGTATGACACCACCTCAATTTCACCAGGACTTAGTCAATGGTCCAACTCCTATGAAGAGAGAAGAGCTGTTATTTTCACCTATAATGAAAATATAGGGATGAAATATATATATATATATATATGTATTTTTATAGATTTTGAAACATACATAGTAGGATCACACTTCATACTCTAAGAATAACCTTTAAGAAATAAGAAATTTCATCCTTGGATCAACTAACTGTAAAAAATAATTATTTTTTTCATTATTGTAAATAAATTAACATGAAAAAAAATTAATTTATATTTTCTTTTAAAAACTATACAAGTTATTCAAGTGGATAAAATTTATATGTAACCATATAAGTAAAGAAAAAATTATTAGAGTCTCATAATGAACATCATATCAAGAATCATGGGATGATACCTTAGGCATAATGGAAATTAAACATAATAACCACATTAGACCATCATTTACTTGGAGTGAAATTCCATGGGGTCACCTTGTACACATAGTTATGCATAATATGAGTGCACCATACCCACTAATGTTTGGTTTTTTAAGGGAGAATCATGTCCCCATGATAATCATTATAAGGTAAATATATGTCTCAATAGTAATCACATTATATAGTATAATAACTTGTCTAAGGTACCCAAAGGACTTTTCCATTATGTTAAAATTTATGTTATCATACCATTCAAAAAAATTTATAATAATCTGATTATTATTATTATTAATTATCCAAAAATAAACATTTTTGTTAATGTACATTACATAAGATATATGGGAAAATGTTATCAAAAAGACTAAGCCATGTATATACACCTTATCTAAACAAATTATCCATTTATCCATGAAAATACATCATAAATACACTTTGAAAAATTATTATAAATCATAAAAAACATTCCAAGGAAACCCATTTTATTATTTGAAGGAAAAAAATATAATTTTTATTTTATTAAACACTTGGAATAAAACCTTTATATAAGTGCATGATTATGACTCTTTACATAACATTCTACCATGAAACAAATTCGAAAAAGTAAAAACACTCATATAATTAAAAAAATTATCATAGATATAATAGATAGATTCTTTATCATTAAAAAGTGAATTTTATATATGAAAGAAATCATGATTTAATAAATAAATTTAATTATGTATAACCACCTTACATGAAGGTATATTTAATGACTTTAGTGGATATTAAAAACATAAAAACCTTATTTTAGACCTAAAGAATCATCGTTAATAAATTAGATCCTCATATATAAAATAATCAAGTAATCCATTGAATCCCTATAAGTATAAACACTCACCAATGAGTTTTGGGATGAAAGTGTAACCTCCGACTAGTTGTAAATAACATATAGATAAATATTCTCTTATACCTAAGAGTAAAATTCCCATGGTTTTCTTATTTAACCTTAACATGGAAAACACCCATTAACCCATGAACCATTAATGAGGTAAAAATGTAAGAGAAATGAGAAAGGTGTAAAAGGAAGAATAAGAAATAAGAAAATTAAGAACACTTAGATTTAGTTTCCATGGGAGAGGAGGTAGAAAACCATTGGATATATATTAAATAATTAAAAATAACCATCTTCATCCTCCCTTGATTCAATCAAATTAACTGAGATAAAGAAATATGGGGTTCCCTCATTTCACAAAGAAACTACTTTTTGATGATAATAATAATTTAAGATAGTTTAAGAGATGGGCCAAAAACCCATTCCCACCAAATTTTATTAATCCAAATAAAGAGTAGAAATATAGATGATTAATTTGAAATCTACATGACACCCTTTATATTAGATATATGAAAATTAATTAATAAATTATAAAGTGAAAATACCATAAGGATATTTTACCCTTTATATAATTATTGTAAAATACATTAACCACCATATTACCCTCTCTATATATGTATTTAGCCTTAAAATGAATCGTTTTGAGGTAGAAAAAGAAAGTAATTAATTAATTAAATATTTAACATGGTAATCAATTTGATATATTCTGAAGAATATTAAACACCAATATTGAATCACTTTTAATCCATATATTTCCCCATCCAAAGTGTTTAACATATCTAATTAAATGAATGAATATCCAAATCTTAGCTTCAAAGGCCATAAATGTTTCAAGGAAATGTAGAAATAATCCCTTGATAATATCCAAAATGGTTTTGAAAATATATCCACAACCTGTAAGATTAGGTGAACCATAATCCTCTAAATACATGTTAACTTTAATCCTTTATTGGAGAGTTGATATCTATCATAAAATTTTTCGTATGATTGGATTTTGAGGAACACCAAGAACACCAGGACATTTAATAGTGAAAAACTCATCCATAATGAATTTCATACATCCAACCTGTAACATGAATACCATTTTAATTTCATTTATGTTTCCTATAAGAAAATACCTTAATTTTGGATTTGAGTTCTCAAACTATAGTTCATTTCTAGTAATCTATATATAATGAAATGTCACATCAATAAAGGTTTAAAAAATATTTTTCACCTATGTAATGAAATAAACACAGAGAGAATTCATTATGAAATATTCATGTATTATGTCATATATAAGGTTTCAATGAATCATATATTCACTATGAGCCCAAATATTGAGAGAAAAAGAGAAATACAAAAATAGATAGATTCTAGTTTCAATGTCATTCATATAGAGACAGTAGCATGAAGGAGACTCCCATCTAGCCACATGAAGATTCTCATATATTAGAAGCTAGTTGGGATAAATATTCTAGATTAAGAGCTTCCTGGTGGGGGGAATTATGGGCCTATTGAATTGTTTCATCCATCTAGGGGGATCATCACCAAAACCATAGAGAATATGGTAGTACATATTCTGGTTGAGGGCTCCCAATCTGGTCAAGCACTAGAAAATGATATCATACTCTATTAAATTGAAAGAAACAATTTCCTACTTGAACTATGATAAAAAAAGTGTTTAACCTAATAAAACTGAGAAAGTGCATGACAAATAGAAAAGTTAACAAGGAATTGTGGGGCTAACAAACATTATCAATTAGATCATTAAGCCATAGTGCAGTCCAAAATTTCATACTAAACGATTTAGAAGGGCACCACTGTGTATGAATCATAATCTTCTCATATTTATATTTACTGGAACACCCAATTGAATAGTCATTGAATAATTAGTTACCCCTACAAATCCTTTTAATAATCCTTGTTTAGATGAAATCAGATGAGTCCATCATTGAGTTTATCGGGTGCCAAGTGTAATTAGTCGTTAGAGAAAGATTAAAAACCTTGATGTTTTTAATTCGAGGTACTCCCATATCATTGGGCCTCATATAATTTTTCTAATAAATATTAACAATATTCTTATCATATATGGATCTATACCACACAAAATTACAATTTGAGTTTCCAAAAAATTGATCAGTTCCCTAGGAAATGTATAAATCTAAAAAGACTACGAAAACCTAAAGGTAATAACATAATTCATAAGGAAAATTTTACCCAATTGGGAGAGTGTCCCCCCATTACAAGAAGGATTATAATAGATAATTTTTCTATTTATTCCTTAAAACTAAATAGATATGAAATTACATATGAATAATGGTATGTCGAAGTAGGATAAGTGAAACTCACCTTGTTTGGCATGAAAGATAATCAAGAAAAATATCTTTTCCTCCTATTATATCATCTTTTCCCAAAGATAACCATATATTTATTCCGATAAATACCAGTTCTAGAGAACAAATAATAATAAGTAAAAATACTCATAATAGTGTTATGGTATTCGTTATCATCCTTACTAAATAGAACGATATCATCAGCATAAAAATATGACTATGTAATTTGACATTCTTTGAATCCTAAATTGGTTATAGCTTCTTGCTTTCAATATCTTTAAGAAGAAATATTCTAATATATTCTCCATATAAACCAAATAGGAGGGTAGAAAAATATTCACCTTTTTTAACACATCAAGAGTAGATAAATATGTCTTCACAAGATCCATTGAGGAGAAAACAATATCCTAGAGCTCTGCAATAAGAAGTAAATTAAAGAGATGAATTTTTGAGAGAACCCAAAATTATAAATAACATTAAATATAAAACTCCATTTTATAGTTTTATAGGATTTTAATATATTTAACTTGATAAAAATTGTCCCTTTAATATCCTTATTTTGGAATATTTTTACTCCCTCTAAGGTAGTATAGAGGAAATCTTGAATTTTCCTCCTTGGTATAAAACCAAACCAGTTTGGTAAAAAAGTACCATCAACTATGTTCCCTAGTATGATATCAAAAAACTTCCTAATGGTATTTGGGAGGGTATTCCCAATTATAATGGGTCAAAAATCCTATACCTCCATCGAACACTCAAAATTTTATGTGATATTGATGAATTGAGCATTGAGACATGGTGAAATAAACATCATGCTGAAGACCTCTCTAATAACCTAGGGACATCAGGACTGGAAATATACAAAATCTATATAAATCATTTATTAGTAAATCCATCATGTCTAAAGGTTGTATCAATATTGAGTGTAAATATGGAATATTTAATCACATCCTCATTTGGATAGTCTATAAGAAAATAATTTCTTATGTCATTAATAGAGCAGCTAATAACATTAGAAAAAGGAGGGAAAGTGGGATTATTATAATCCTCATTGAAGTTCTTTGTGAAATGAGAAATATGACCATCACTAATATCATTGTTACTGTTAATAGTTTTTCCATTGATGATAATGGTTTAAATATGATTTTTAAATTTCTTCTCTCTATGAGTACGGTGGTAAAATATAGATTTTATTTCCCCCTATTGAAACCATTCAATCCAGAGTTGTTCCTTCATAATATTATACGTTCTCCTTATAAGGGTATCTAAGAATGATCGCTCTAAATAACCACTTTATAATGATTATTCTATCTTGATTTCCTTTTTTTAGTTCCAATAGATCATTCTTAGTAAGAGAAATAATAGAATCCAAAGTATATAACATTTGTTTTCTCCAGACATGAGAGACTAGCAAGATATTTATTATTTTTTTGGAAAAATATTTCTGGGAATCTATATCCTCATATAGTTACCATTTTTTTGAAATAACCTCTCTGCAATATTTAGGAGACAATCACGAATTTTTAAATAACAAAGTAGAGAGGTAATTTTTTAAAACCCAAATAGCATGATAAGAATTAGGGAGTTCTTAGAATAGAGTCTTAGAAGATCTCTATTTGAGAGGGGAGGTATAGAATTCCCACCTGAGAGGGAAAACAATGCCCTGTCAATTTTACTAGCTTGTATTCCATTAATAGTGAAAAACGACTATGTGTAATTAGACCAAACCAATATTATCTAAAAAAGAAGATGTATTTTAATGAATATCTATAATTACATGGAGGACACCCTCATGAAATCAGTTTCAATATTCTCATACGAATTTAAGATATAATTAAAATCTAGAGGAAGGATTTAGTTGTCACTTACTATCATGGACTATCCCGGATCCCCCAGTACCCTGATAACCGAACTCGTACTAACATAGACTTGAGGGAGTTCATGATCCCCATTGGTTGGCAACAAGCACCTGGCATCATACAATATAATATAGGGAATTAATTTTTGATAGAAATAAAAAATGATACGGATACAAGTTAGTGTTGTTAAAGAAAAACCTTAAAGGAGACAGCACCAAAAGTCAAATAGGTATAACACAACCCAAATAGTCCACCACCAAAGTATCATAAAGAAACATGATAAGCCGCCCAAGTTCCGACAGATACAAGATTCCAATACCAAAAGGTCAACAATCACCACCTCCAAGTGGTGATTTTCCATTGCTCAAAACTTGTAGAAGGAAACCTATAATGGTCTGAAGGAAAAGGTGGAGTGTGATATCAAAAGATCGGTAAGGTCTCACCAAGTGTCCCATTATAACATTCCATATAAATAAACATAATCATGCTTTCAATTTCAAATAAACAGGCATAGAGTTAATGATTCATATTTACTACAAATATATTTTTCATTTCAATTTATAGAAATATGTAAAATAATGGATTAATAAACATTTTATATAAAATAGTTTATATAAATTACAAGGAATGTGAAAAAAAATTACATAAAAAAAATATATATCAAAATAATCACAAATGACCAACATGGTCATCTTTTAAGAGATATGATAGTTTCAAGTTATGGTATTCTCACACATCTCATATCGGTGATCACGGTAATATGTGTACACACATCCCTTAGACACTTGTCAAATAGGACTCATCGATATCCCATTGGGAATAAATCCCAACACACAATGTTTTTGTTATAGTTGTAGAGAATCAATATATTGACAGGTAATTACAATCCTATCATTTTTATCCTAAATAACCCACTAAATACAAAATATTTTATGTTCTTAAACAACAATCAATATTTTAAAAATTATTTCAAATTGTTTAAAATAAAATTCTCCCATTTTCCATTTCAATGTTCCAATTCTCTTTAAAAACCAAAACTATAAAGACCCATAAAATTCAAGGGAAATTTTTTCTTAATTTTCTTTGGGATTTTACAAGAACGCGGTTTCTGATGGCACTTGATTCCAAAGCCCGGTGTGCCCAGAATTTCTATCCGAAGTTTAGCTCGGGTACGTTCAGTGAACAAACGAGCGGGTTTTCCTAACTTTTGAACTGGTGCTCAGAATAGAATTCCAAGGGCACCGAGGGATTCGCAGCATCGGTAATTTCTTAGGAACACCTTTTCCGGAGTTTCGTTTTCATGGGAGAAGTTGTTAAAAATTGTGGAAGGTAAAATAAAATTGAGCATCAATTTTTATTTTTCTCTAAGTTGTTAAAACCTTTGAGTGGAAGTTGGGGGAAACCACCCTACTTCCCAAGTGTGGTTATGAGGGCGGTGGGGCCCACACGAACCCCACCCCTTCATCTTCCCTAACCTTATATAACCCTCCATTTTTTAAGTCAAGTTGAGTTAATTAATTGAGTGGATTAATTCAACTTTTGATTTTTCAAACCTAAGTCATGTTAATAAAATAAGTGAAGTACTTATTTTATTTGGATGAGTCTTGTTGTGTGAGTCTTTGGAAGAAAAGCAAAAGCTCTTGAAGTTCTTCTTCCTCAACGAAGAACGCGAAGAACGCTGACCTCCGACGAAGGTTGACAAGAACACCGGATCCTCAGAGATCGATGATGCAATGCCGACGAATCATTTCTCCGTGACGCGACTCTCTCCTTCCGCGACTTCTTCTTTCACGATGGTTATTTCCTTGACAAACCCTCTCTCAATGAATTCGATAAGGTAGGGGTTTATTTTATTTGTTTGTTCGTGATTACTTTCGTCGCTTTCTTCCTTCTGATTTGAACCGCCTGTTATCGCAATAACGGGAGGAGGTCGAACTGCACAAACACGGCCGACCCTCCTCCACCTTGTTGGTTGATTTTTTGTTGCGGCTCGTGTAAGGCGGCGCGGTGCCGAAGCACCGTGCAGGAAATGTTAAAGGAAGGGTGGAGAAGCGCGGCGCCGTCACGCTGCGCCGTTGGAAACAAACTAATCTGCAGCGCCGTCGCGCCGCGCCAATGAACCTCGAAGGAACCTCGAAGACACCGCGGCTAGAGCAGGGTTGTGCCGGAGGGGCGCGGAACCGTCGCGCCGCACCGGACGGACCAGGCCGCGGCTTAGGCCGTGATGGAGCAAGGACCGGCGGCCGGTTCCGGGCCGCCGGCGTCGGAGCAGGGGGGACCGGCCCGTGCCGGTCCCGTGGCGGGAGCAGCCGGCTGGCCGGAGCAGGCCGGCCGGTCAGGGGGAAATACGGGGGTCCGTAACCCCCGGTTGTCCAGCAAAGCGGCCCCCACATGGGGCCGCGGTTACAACAAGTGGGGGGAAGACCCCCCCCCCCCCCTCGCGCCTCAACGCTTAGCCGTTTCGGCCGAGCCTCCTGGCCAGCGCGTCGGACCGGGCCGCCAGGCCGCGCCGCACCGCGCCAACCGGGTCGGGCCACACCCAAGCAGGCCGGACCCGGGTCGGGTCGACCCAGTTCGGGCCAACCCAGGGGGTACCGGGCCGGGTCGGACCGAACTCAAACCCCCTAATACCAAACCTCTCACGGTCTTTTGCCCATAACTTGGGTTTCAAACCTCTGATCAACGCACCGCCAGCTGTGATGCGATCCTTAGATCGATACGGTCATTTTGGTATATTACACTCAAGGTTTTGGAGGACTTTGAGTTCGGCCAGGTTGGTTCGTACACGAAACCAACCGGGCCCTCGGAGCAGAAACGCTTATAACTTGAGCTTCGGACGTCCGATTGACGTGCCGTCGACTTTGATGGATTCCTATTAGTGAGACGGACCTTTTGGCTTACTCCACTCGAGGTTTGGATGCAGTTGGAGTATGGTCGGGTTGGTTTTGACTTAAAAACCAAACGGGCCCCAAGGACGAAAAAGCCAATAACTCTCAGACCGGGCGTCTGATTGACACGCCATCCGTGACGTTGAGTTCCTATTGATGATACAGAACTTTTGGATACATCAACTCCAGACTATGTGTTAGTTGATGTATCAGCCCCTCGGCTCGTGGAGCGGACCCTCCCGAACGAGCTTGTTGTATGCGGGAACCCTAGAGTTGGCTGCGACTGCGAAGACGATGACGAATGTATGGAAATCCTCCGTGGATTAGAAGACGACAACTAAAGTACTCAGAGATCCTACGTGGATCAGTGCTACCGATCCTATGTGCGTCAGATCCTATGCGGGTCAGCACTCATCGGTCCTATGTGGGTGTGTGCCTACAGATACTGTGTGGGTCTGATCCTGTGTGGGTCATTGCGGGGGTTAGTTACCTATCAATCCTTTGTGGGTCATTACGGGGGTTAGTTACCTATCGATACTTTGTGTTTCATTGCGGGGGTTAGCTACCTATCGATCATTTGTGGGTCATTTTGGGGGTTAGTTACCTATCGATCCTATGTGGATCTGATGGCTTAGATGAATCAGTGACTACATCTGATCATCTCTATCGTCTTACGAAGAAGTATACCCATGTGAGCTGAATCTTGACATTCAATCCTTATCTTCGATAAGATTGACTTGATATCCTATGTGGATTACATTTTGCTTTCCTGTGTGGATTGGGTTGTGATTTCCTGTGTGGAATCGGTTGTACTTGAGCTCGAATGTTGGAGCTGAACGAGAATTGATGACTTAGGTATATGTATGGTCATATACCTAAGTAGTTTCGGATGTTACTTCGTGATTGTATCTTACCTTTGTGGATTATCCTTTGTGGATTCTGAGAGACCTTCGGGGGTCTTGGGGTCCCTACTGAGTAGCTTGTACTCACCCCCACACGGTTTATGCCCGCACTACGTTGTGTTGGTTGTAGACGACGGACAGCACTGATCGTGGTAGAGGCACGAGGAGCAGTTTGGTACCCGGAGGTGGACCACTGGGCAGGGCGTACTCGCAGAGCACGGCTAGACCCGAGGAGTTGTGGAGGCTATCTGTACCCACCCTTCAGGTCGGACTACCAGTGGATGGCTCGACGCTGCATCTTTACTTTTCAGTTGTTGTACTCTCTTTCAGTTGTACTTTACTTTCAGTTTGGGTTTGTATTCTGGCCCACTTACTTTACCGCACTTTCTATTGTACCCAGTTTTTACTAAGTGTTTACTTCTGCTTGCTTGCTCTGTGGTGTTTGTTTACTTTTCAAAGGAAATGCCTTCCCTTTTTACCGGGAATTACTCTTTGGTGCTAGTCTCCAGCCCCTGGCCTATGGAAGGCGGGCTTGGGGTAGTCACGGCACGGGCCCCGAGGACGGGTCATGACAAATTGGTATCAGAGGAGTTCGGTTCTACCGCAGAACTCAGGACCTTGATCTTTTTCTATGTGAAGCAATAGTGTTAAGAGTATTGAGTGCGGTTATCAGTCCAGGGAGTCCAGAGTTGGTGCGGTGGCTGACGTATCCGTACACCAGGACCCTGACTTCTGATTTCCGACTTAATACACGAAAACATTGATTGCATGTGTGCTTCATTTTTTCTTTGTGATTACTTTATGTCATCTCACCAGGTATACTGTTTGACCATGGCGCACCTGTTTCTTTTCAAGATGGCCCGACGACGGCAGCTAGCTAGGGTTCCAAGAGTTGTGTGTGACGACAGTCCACCAAGTGACGAGGCCTCGGTACAGGGCCCTTTAACAGCAGAGGCACCGGAGGTACCTCTACCCGTCGATCCACCGATGCTACCATCCCCAGCCGCTGACGATGCACGTCGCCTTAGTGCACTACATGAGTTTCAGCGTCAGCGACTGCCCAGGTTCCGTGGGGAGATGGACCCTCAGGTAGCCGAGGATTAGATAGAGGCAGTTGTATGGGTTTTTAGGTTAGTAAGTCAACAGGAGACCTCATGTTGATCCTCGCAGCAAGCCTACTGCACGCGGCAACAGGAAGATGGTGGAGCATGATGTTCTAGGTGCACAATGAGGCATCTCTTCTCTGGATGGACTTTGAGAGCCTCTTCCACTCGAAGTACGTACCAGTCACCCTCCATGCATTGCGCATCCAGGAGCTTCTTCAGCTACGACAGGGCATCTTGACGGTTGCCCCGTACTCTGTAAGATTTACAGATCTCTCGCGCTACTCTACAGACATGTTACGGGACCCATTCTTCCAGTCCCGGACCTTCGAGCAGGGATTGAGGCATGAGATCAGGTCATCGCTGATCTCCCTCAGCATTCCGACACAGGCAGGGGTACTGGAGAGAGCCCTTCTGATCGAGAGCTTTCTTGATGAGCCTAAACTAGCAGCGAGACCTACCGCAGGGCGGCACGTAGCGGAGTCTTCTGCAGCCGGCAGTAGACAGATGTCGCAGAGGTCCAAGCGGACCAGGCCATCGGGCGGACGACCATAGGATACTGGCTCGGAGGTGCGGGGCACACACAGCAGATCCAATCTTACGAGTGGAAGACAGTGCTATGCATGCGGCGGGCAGGGTCACTTGGCTCGTGACTGCCAGACCTTCCATGCAGAGGAGCAGCAGACAGTTGAGGAACCACCTAGGTAGAGGCATAGGTTCGACCGTGGTGCTCCTCAGGGAGCAGGCGGACGAGGTCGAGGAGCTGGTCAAGCGGCAGGTGGTGGGAGACCTTTTGAGGCTCTACCACCACCACCACCAGGAGGTCCACCCCGACCACAGGGGAGAGCACAGCTTCAGGAAGCTGAATCTTATAATCATGGAGCTCTGAAAGCAGGTGGACAAGTGCGGGACTAGCTCCAGGCATAGAGGCCCTTGACCATAATTCCTCTAGCTTCTTGTTTTTGTTGCCTTGTGTCCTTGTACTTTGAGTTGAAGTAATAAAATACACTTGCAACGGTGACGTTTTCTTCCTTGTCTTTTGTATGTTAATACTAAGAGGTTCCGATTAAAAACTGTTGACTTGACCCTCACTTACGAGATTCTTACTCGAAGAGACCCAGTGACCACACACTAATGCCGACAGTGTGACACAACCCTTAGAGGCGAGTGTAACGGTTGGATCTCTTAGTAGCAGCGTCGAGGCCTTACGACGTTATCCATTGCATGAATTAACTAATTATGATGGGATCGACTATATTAGGCAAGGAACGTGGTTCATCCAGGGGATGAGACCGGATTTTCCTTTTCGGCGAAGGAAAAATCTTTGCAGCTTTGTAGAACGTTAAGGAGGAAAGGGAAACCCTTCGTGTGGTCAGACAGATGTTCGTAGATCTTCCAAGAGCTGAGACAGAGATTGACCAGCGTGCCTATCTTGAGGCTACCGGAGGAGGGAGTTGGATACATAGTTTACTGCGATGCATCTGGGACCGGACTCGGATGTGTCCTGATATAGGAGCAGGCCATGATCGCCTATGGATCACATCAGTTGAGGCAGCATAAGCAGAACTACACTACCCATGACATGGAGTTAGCAGCAGTGGTCTTCACTCTGATGATGTGGCAACACTATCTGATGGGCGAGCGCTTTTCAGTCTATTCCTGTGGAAGAGTTCATTTCTCGATGCCTCACCTGCCAGCAGGTGAAGGCAAAGTACCGGGTACCAGCAGGCTTGGTATGGCCCTTGGAGGTCCTAGAGTGGAAGTGGGATGGGATATCTATGGACTTCGTGATTTGACTTCCACGCACTTCCAGAGATCACGACTCCATTTGGGTGATTGTCGACTGACTCACCAAGTCGGCTCACTTCTTACCCGTCAGAGAGCAGGTCTCACTGGAAAGCTTGGGACGTCTCTACGTTTAGGAGATTGTACGGCTTCATGGTGTGCCATCATCTATCATCTCCGATCGAGATAATCACTTTACTTCCTGGCTTTGGAAGGGGTTGCAGGAGGCATTCGGGACGCATCTATGTCTGAGCACCGCCTTTCACCCCCAGACAGATGGTCAGACGGAGAGGAACATTCAGACTCTCTAGGACATGCTCCACGCATGTGTCCTCGACCTTGGTCGCAGCTAGGAGGACCACCTACCCTTGGTGGAGTTTGCGTACAACAACAGCTACCACTCCACCATCGGGATGGCACTATACGAGGCATTGTATGGCCGACCTTGAATATCACCTCTGTGCTGGACAGACCCTGGGGAGTCAGCACTTGTGCGACCTAAGACGGTCCAGGCCACGACAGAGAAGTTCCAGGTCATCCAGGAGCAGATGAGGACAGCTCAGAACTGGCATAAGTCTTATGCTGACAGGAGGAAGAGGCACTAGAGTTCGAGGATGGTGACCACGTCTTCTTGCGGGTCTCACCTCGACGTGGATTACGGAGAATTGGTCATGGCAGCAAGTTGTATCCCCACTTCATCGGACCATTCTAGGTCCTCAGTAGGATTGTAGAGGTGGATTATCACCTGGATCTACCACCTCAGTTGCACCGAGTGCACGACGTCTTCCAAGTATCTCAGTTGAGGAGATACGTGCACGACCCGACGCATATCATTGACCATGGGGAGCTGGACATTGATGATGGGGAGACTTTTTTGGAGGTCTTAGTGGAGATCGAGGATCGACAAGAGCGGGTCCTACTTGGATGGTCGATTCCTCTAGTGCGCATCAGATGGCAGCACGAGAACCTCCAGGAGATCACTTGGGAGCGGGAGGCTCAGATGCGTGTACAGTACCCACATTTGTTCCTCTAGTTTTTGATGTATCTTTACAAGGACATAAATCCTTGAGGTGTGAGTAATGTAAAGTCCTGTAAAATTCACTGGAAATTTTTTCTTAATTTTCTTTGGGATTTTATAAAAACGCAGTTTCTGATGGCACTTGATTCTGAGGCTCGGTGTGCCCAGAATTTCTATCCGAATTTTAGCTCGGGTGCGTTCAGTGAACGAACAAGCGGGTTTTCCTAACTTTTTAACCAGTGCTAGGAATCGAATTCTGAGGGCACCGATGGATTTGCAGCACCGGTAATTTCTTAGGAACACCTTTTTCGGAGTTTCATTTTCATGGGAGAAGTTGTTAAAAATTATGGAAGGTAAAATAAAATTGATCATCAATTTTTATTTTTCTCTAAGTCGTTTAAACCTTTGAGTGGAAGTTGGGGAAAACCACCCAAATTCCCAAATGTGGTTATGAGGGTGGTGGGGCCCACACAAACCCCACCACTTCATCTTCCCTAACCTTCCATAACCCTCCATTTATTAAGTCAAGTTGATTTAATTAATTGAGTTGATTAATTCAACTTTTGATTTTTTAAACTTAAGTCATGTTAATAAAATAAGTGAAGTGCTTATTTTATTTGGTTGAATCTTGTTGTGTGAGGCTTTGGGAGAAAAGTAAAATCTCTTGAAGTTATTCTTCCTCGACGAAGAATGCGAAGAACGCGAAGAACGCCGACTTCCAACGAAGGTCGACAAGAATGCCAGATCCTCGAAGATCGACGACGCGATGCCGACGAATCATTTCTCCGCGACGCGACTCTCTCCTTCCATGACGTCTTCTTTCGCGACGGTTATTTCCACAACGAACCCTCGATCAACGAATTCGACGAGGTAGGGGTTTATTTTATTTGTTTGTTCGTGATTAATTTCGTCGCTTTCTTCCTTCCAATTTGAACCGGCTGTTATCGCAATAACGGGAGGAGGTCGGACCACACAAACACGACCGACCCTCCTCCCCCTTGTTGGTTGATTTTTGTTGCGGCTCATGTAAGGTGGTGTGGTGCCAAAGCACCGTGCGGGAAATTTTAAAGGGCGGAGAAGCACAGCGCTGTCGCGCCGCGCCAAAGAACCTCGAAGACACCGCGGCCGGAGTGGGGCCGTGGTGGAGGGTCGCGGCACCGTCGCGCCGCACCGGATGGACAAGGCCGCGGTGGAGCAACGACCGGCGGCTGGTTCCGGGCCGCCGGCGTCGGAGCAGGGGGACCGGCCCGTGCCTGTCCCGTGGCGGCAGCAGCCGGCTGGCCGGAGCGGTCCGGCCGGTCAGGGGGAAATCCGGGGGTCAGTAACCCCCGGTTGGCCAGCAAAGCGGCCCCCACATGGGGTCGTTGTTACAACAAGCGGGGGGCAGCACCCCCCCCCCCCCCGCCTGCACCTCAACGCTCAGCCGTTTCGGCCGCGCCTCCTGGCCAGCGCCCCGGGCCGTGCCCAGGCCAGGTCGGGCCAGGCCACGCCCAAGTAGGCCGGACCCGGGTCGGGCCGACCCGGTTCGGGCCGACCCAGGGGGTACCGGGCCGGGTCGGACCGGGCCCGAACCCCCTAATACCAAACCTCTCACGGTCTTTTGCCCATAACATGGGTTGCGGACCTCCGATCGACGCACCTTCAGCTGCGATTCGATCCTTGTATCGAGACATTCATTTAGATATATTACACTCATGGTTTCGGAGGACTTTGTGTTCAGCCAGGGTGGTTCGTACACTAAACCAACCGGGCCCTCAGAGCGGAAACGCTTATAACATGAGCTCCGGATGTCTGATTGACGTGCCGTCGACTTTGATGGATTCCTCTTAGTGAGACGGACCTTTTGGATTACTCTTCTCAAGGTTTGGATGCAGTTGGAGTATGGTCGGGTTGGTTTTGACTTAAAAACTAACCGGGCCCCTGGGATGAAAAAGCCAATAACTCTCAGAACGGGCGTCCGATTGACGCGCCGTCTATGACATTGAGTTCCTGTTGATGATACGGAACTTTTGGATACATCAGCTCCGGACTATGTGTCATTTGATGTATCAGCCCCTCGGCTCATGGAGAGGACCCTCCCGAACGAGCTTGCTGTGTGCGGGAACCTTAGAGCTGGCTGTGACTACGACGACGACTGTACGGAAATCCCCCATGGATTCAACGGTGACGACTACAGCACTCAGCGATCCTACGTGGATCAGTGCTACCGATCTTGTGTGGTTCAGATCCTATGTGGGTCAACGCTCAGCAGTCATGTGTGGGCCAGAACCTATAGATCCTATGTGAGTCTGATCCTATGTGGGTCATTGCGGGGGTTAGTTACCTATCGATCCTTTGTGGGTCATTGCGGGGGTTAGTTACCAATCGATCATGTGTGGGTCCAACGGATCAGATGAATCAGTAACTACATCTGATCATATCTATCGTCTTACGAAGAAGTATGTCTGTGTGAGCTGAATCTTGACTTTTAATCCTTATCTTCGATAAAATTGACTTGATATCCTGTGTGGATTACATTTTTCTTTTCTGTGTGGATTGGGTTGTGATTTCCTGTGTGGACTGGGTTGTACTTGAGCTCGGATATTGGAGCTGAATGATAATTGATGACTTAGGTATATGTATGGGAATATACCTAAGTAGTGTCAGACGTTACTTCGTGATTGTATCTTTCCTTTGTGGATTATCCTTTGTGGATTCTGGGAGACCATCGGGGGTCTCGGGGTCCCTACTGAGTAGATTATACTCACCCCTTCATGGGTTATGCCCGCACTACGTTGTGTTGGTTGCAGATGACGGACAGCGCTGATTGTGGTAGAGGCACGAGGAGCAGATCGGTACCTGGAGGTGGACCACTGAGCGGGGCGTACTCGGAGCACACGACTGGACCCGAGGAGTTGTGGAGGCTATCTGTACCCACCCGTCAGGTGGGACTACCAGTGGACGGCTCAACGATGCGGCTTTACTTTTTAGTTGTTGTACTCTCTTTCATTTGTACTTTACTTTCAGTTTGGGTTTGTATCATGGCCCACTTACTTTACCGCACTTTCTATTGTACCCAGTTTTTACTTAGTGTTTACTTCTGTTTGCTTTCTCTGTGGTGTTTGTTTACTTTACAAAGGCAATGACTTCCCTTTTTACTGGGAATTTCGCCTTGGTGCTAGTCGCCAGCCCCTGGCCTATAGAAGGCGGGCTTAGGGTAGTCACGGCACGGGCCCCGAGGATGGGTCGTGACAAAAACATGGGTGTATATTAAAATCATGAAATTTTCAACATAAAACCAAAAATTGGTTATTATCAAAACATTTTAATCCTTTTTCTAAAAATCAATTTCAAAAATCAAATTCCACAATTTCCATAAATTCCAAATCACACCCCAATTCATTGAAATTTGGGGTTTTCCCCACAATCAATATCATTTCAATTTAAATTCCAATTCGCATAAAATTGGATTTTCACAGTACAATTGAAATAAATTTAATATAAATCAAGAAAATAAAGGGTTGTAAAATTGGACAAACATAGACAGAACCACCTACCTTAATAAGGAGATCATGTATCACAATTCTCGTAATGGGAAAATCAACAAAGAACATCGACAAAGAAGATAAAGTAATAAAACCTAGATCCATGATAAAAAATAAAATTTTAGATCTATAAAGAAAAATATGATCTAAAAATACCTAAGGCATAGATAATAAGAGAGTGGGAGAGAGGTAATGGGAGAAGAACACTTACAGTAGATGAATCAAATGATTTTTTTCCAAGATTAGATCCACCTTGAAATAGGATTAGATAATAAAAATAGGTTATTGGTAGCCCCAAATAAATAATAATTCATCCAATACCCAGTTATGGTCAAACATGTGTTCATATGGAGGTTCAAGAATTATTAAACTAATTTTCATAAATAAGAACACTGCTCGCATGGTCATCTAGGAAAGGCCACATGATTTTTCAAACTGTGAACCCTAATTGTGCACCCCTCTGATGGGTTGAAAATTTTCTACATGGTGGGTGATGGATTTTTCAAATATTTCTCGATCCATTTAAACCCCCACTGTTTGATTTTGTATAGATTACCCTGGGTGGGAGAATAGTTTAGATAAACCATGTACCAAACATATATATCCCAAAAACATCCAAAAATTTCCAAAATTTCATGTAAAGAACCACTAAACAATACCCACAAAAAGTATGATTAAAAAGAGGTTCAAGGAGTATGTTAAAAAATTAAAAATTTGTTACAACCTCCCCATAATTGAATAATTATTTCCCCAAAAATCCTATTAAGAAGTCTCCATGTAAAAAGTGAGTCCATTGTTCTCTCATCAGTGCCTCACTCTCTACTACATCTCATGAATATCAAAACTAGGCTACCATATAACTTGAACCTAAGTTATCATCCTCCCAAAATGTACCTTTGTTTTAGAATAAACTACCCTAATTGGATGCTCAGTCATAAACAAATTAGGTTCGATGTCAAGATCACTTCATTATAGAATATGAGATGGATAAGAAAGATACTTTCACAACTGTGATACATGGAAGATGTTATGAATCAATGTCAACTATGATAGAAGTTATAAATAATAATCCACTTTCCCCACCTATTCAACAACCAAAAAAGTCCCAAAAAATTAGGAGTAAGCTTCCCTTTCCTCCTAAGTCTTCAATGACCTAAACAAGGATAAACGTTCAAGAACATATGATAACAAAATAAAAATTCTAACAATATATGGTGATGATCAGAATAATATTTATACTAGCTATATTCCATCAATATTCTCAAATTCATCCCCAAAATATTTTTTCTTCTCTTGGACTAAGCTAGGTCCAACCTAGGAACGTTTACTATTCTTTGACCAACATAATGAAGATTTAAAATTTCTTCCATAAAATGCCTCAAAAGGTTCCATTCTGATCATGGACTAATAACTATGGTTAAAAGAATACTCAACCAACCCCAGATGATCATCTCAAGATCCAAAAAGGTCAAGAACATGGGCACAAGTCATATCCTCGAGAATATATATAGAACTCTCTATCTAGTCATCCATCTATGTATTATATGTCATACTCAAATGAATCTAATATCCCAGTGCCTCCTTATGGCCTCTCCAAATAAGAGAAGTAAAATAGGGATATCTATCAGAGACTATAACATATGTAACTCCATGAAAACAAACAATATATCCCACATAGAGATTTCCCATATCCTCAATTTTGGTTCCATAATGAATGGGTATAAAGTGATCTGATTTAGTCAGCCTATTTGTCACAACTTCTATCTAATTATTCTTTTTCTAGGCATGTGGTAATCCAACCACAAAGTATATAGAGATTTCCTCCAACTTTCAAGTTGGAAATAGAAGTTTATAAAGAAAATTATACGGTCTCTGGTTATCAGCCTTAACCTATTATCTAGTATAATAATGAGAAAAAAATAAACAATGCCCTATATCATACATAGCAACCAAAATCAATGTTGCATATCAGAAAAAAAAAATTCATGGTTTTTCAGTGCACAGGTCACTTGGAATTATAGAAATCCCCCATCACTAGTTTCCCCACCACTAATGTCATAATAAAGATATATCAAAAGCATAGAATACACTCTGTAGAGAACAACCACAAAGGAATAATATCCCCACTATAAAGAGAGTTTCTAATGTTGTGGAATTAATCATCAAGCTGTTGTTCCTAGAGAATATTCTCTATAAGAGAGGAATTCAACTAAAACATTCTATGAAAACCTTGGTCCCTATTTCCCAAAATCCAATATGAAACTGTGAAAAAAGATCCATCAAAATCTACCCTTCAGATAATTCTTTCTTGGCCTGGTTTGGAAGTTTCCTGTTGAAAGCATCGTCAATGAAATTTCCTTTCCCCAGGGTATAGGCAATATTGAAATTAATATATTACAGGTGCTTCACCCAAGACCTCAAGTAGGGATTCAAATATTTTTGAGAGAATATATAACTCAATATCATGTGTTTAGAATACATGGTAAACTTTCTTTGAAAAATTAATTTCACCAACTCTTAATCACACGCTCAAATCTAGAAGTTAAATTTCATGGTTCAGATAATTGTTTTCATGTGTCCTAAGCTATCAAAATACATAGGCAACAATGTGATCACCCTATATAAGAATATATCCCAAACATGAACATGATGAATCAAAAAATACCATATATCCCTTACCGGACTCGGGAAGAATCAACACCAATGCAGTAGTCAATAGACATTTCATATCAACAAAATAAAATTTACACTTCTCATCCCAAGTAAAATTAACTCCATTCAATGTTATATCTATCATCAAAGAATATACCTTCAAAAAACCCTTTAAATCTTTTTTATAATATCTAGCTAAACCTAAGAAGCTCTGAATCTTGAAAACACTCCATGGTTTCTCCCATGTCATAACAGCTTTCACCTTATTTGGGATCAACTTAAATACCATGTTTTGAATCAATTTTTTCCAATACATTCACTTCCCTAATTAAAAAATCACATTTCAATATCTTGGAGTAAAGTCATTGATTTCTCAGAAATTCCATAAATTCTCTCAGATGATGGACATTTTCCCCCTCTGACTTAGAGTAAACAAGGATTACATCCACAAAGAGAACCACAAACGTATCAAGGTAATCAAGGAGGATCTTGTTCATAAAATACATAAAGAGAGTATGATGATTGGTTAGACAAAAATGGAATGAAAATGTACTCATAATGGGTGTACATACTCTAGAAGGTAGTTTTATAAATGTCATATTAATTTATTCTTAACTAGTGATAACCAGAACAAAGATGAATCCATGAAAACCACTTCACCCCTTTAAAATTGTCATATAGTTCTTCAATACATGTAAATATATACTTTTTCTTCACTGTAACTTCTTTCAGTTTTCAGTAATCAACACAAATGAAAAGATACTCATCAACATTATTATCAAATATAATAGGCTCCACCCAAGCTGGAAAACTCGGGTGTATAAATTATTTCTCTAAAATATCATCATATTTAGTCTTAAACTCTTTCCTTTAAACTTTTTCCATGTGTTAATAAGGTATAGACACTTTTTGGGAACCTATTACTATATCAACATAAAACTCTACTACTATTGCTAGTGGAAAACAAAAACAATTCATAAGGAAAAACATCGAGAAACTCAACGACAAATTGAAGGATATCATAACTCAAGGATTCCCACTTAGAATCAAAAATAAACAAATGATTTTACTTTCATCAAATATATATATTAATTCATAGATTTGATTAACCTTGAGTCCCATTTTTCTTGAAAGATATGTCACACCCCATCAGTTGTGGTAAAATAGACCCATCAAGGATAACATTCAATTTGGGATTTATTAATACTGAGCCAATACGTCCTAAAAATGGTGTCAAGATATTTATGTAGAGAACCATAAAATCCTATGTAATATCAATATTTGATAAAGAGAAGATGAAATAAGGTCAACAAAGACCATGCACTCTCTTCGTTCTGAGGGGTGTAGTTATATCCATCGCATAAGACAAAATATTTATATAAAGATTTAGAATATTCACAATACAAGTTGAAATGAATGAATGAGATGAACCAAAATAAAATAAATCACTCACTAAATATGAATCTATAGTTATGGTACCTATCAAATTAACTAGACCCATATCTTCTTCCTCTGAAAACTCTTCCATTGTGTGAATAATATTTGTTCTAAATAGCTGGGTATGAAACCCCTTAGTCTATGAAGAATATGATTACACTATAGTTATTTTGGGTGTTGATGATCTCGTTCCATAGTGTGGATAATAATATACATCATATAACTTCTTTAAATGACCTGAGTATCCATATGAACTACATACTTTTGTGGCCTTAGTTAAAACCCATTTCAAGTTCCCATTCTTACCACACTAGTAGAAAATCAAAGGACCACTTCTAAGAACTGTATGAGGTCTAGAATAACCCTTCTATCATGATATCCCACGAAAATATTTAATCTTTATTTTTTCCTTTTAAGGAACTCATAGAACTTCCACTGGGAGAAAAAGAAACCCTCATCAAGCCTAACTTACCAGCCATGTCAAGATCAACCATCAACACTCTTTCTAGAACACCAGCATAAGAAAAGAGATTCAATAAGAAAATATGAGAATGAATATTAGATCAAATTTCCCATCTCAAACCATTGATTATTCATCTCATTATTTTACTCTATCTAATGTTCAGATAACACATGATAAAAAAACGGTTTTCATTCTCTGCCATGGTACTATTATCCTGCTTGAGTCTGAAAAAATCTACATACTTATACAATTCCATAGACTCTGGATATAACAGGTTAATGAAAATAACATTAATTTTATTCCACTATAATCTTGCATTCTTTTTTTCTATCACCATCATGTCCCACCAACACAAACTAGGTCATTCTATCATAAAGGTCTCACATTTCTCCTTGATTGAATCAGGCATCTCCAAGAACTCAAACAAAAGTTTAATCCTTCTCACCCAATCCCCAGACTCTTGAGGATCATTAGAGCCTTGGAATGTGAGTATCTTCTTGTGAAAAAAATCTTGATAATGATTTAAAAACACATACCTGTGAGGTTCCACAGTTGGAGTCTAGATTGGAATGGGTGTAGCTGCCTATCCCAAATTTTGGACAGCACGTATAATAGTCTCAAACAAATTCTAGTCCATAATAGGATTTTATCATTGTGGTTCATCAGAAGAGTCCTCCAGGATCTAATTATCATTTTTTCTTAGAGGAATTATGCTACAAAACATCAAAATGCAAAAAAAATATACATCTTAATATTACTCAGATCAACACACAAAAAAGAGAAATGAAGGGAATTAATCCCATCAGATAAAAAGAAAGATACATATTTCAACCCATCCAAATGAAAATAGTGTAAAATTATGTAACTAATCCTCAATATTCCTTTCCTAAACCAAACATGGTGACTTAATGATCATTATGACGTGATTTATCCAGTAACTCACTCACAAATACTTCCTATGTCTTGATAAGACTACCAAACAACAAATTGACATCACAAAAAGATGCACAACTTGCACCTCTGTTGCTACTTTGTCACGAACCAGCCCAAATACCATGGTACCCTGATATCCAAGCTAGAACTGACATAGACCGAAGGGAATTCTTGATCCCCATGGTTTTATGACTAGAATATGGTATCATATAAGATAAAAGAGGGAATAATTATTCCACATATATATTAGAAGAAACATATACAAGTTAGAATGGTCAAAGAAAACTCCCAAAGGAGATATAACCAGAATTCAAATAGGTTTAACAAAACCCAAACAGTACACCACCAAACTACCAGTAAAGAAAATAGGATAAGAATCTCAAGTTCAAACAAACGTAGCACTCCAATACCAAAATATCAACAACTACCACCTCTAAATGATGATTTCCCCTTTCTCGGACCTAGAAGAAGGAAATGTACAAACACCAGATGGAAAAGGTAGTTTGTGAGCTCAAAATTATGGTTGGGTCTCACCAAGTTTTGTATAATAATAATCCATATAGATGAACATAATCATGATATCAATTTAAAATGAGAAGGAATGAAAATATATGTTCATATTTAATATAGACATTATTTTCATTTCAATTGATGGAAATATCTAAATAAATTCCTTAATAAATAAATTATATAAAATATTTTATATAAATTATAAGGCATGTGTAAAGTATTTTTAAATAAATTTCATATGTATCAAAATAATCATGAACGAGAAACAAAATCCTCTTATAATATGTAACATGGTTTTTAGTTATCTGATCCTTGCACATCTCAAATCGGAGATCATGGTAATATTTGTACACACATCCAACAAACACTAATCAAAGAGGACTCTTCAACATCCCATCAGGGATATGACCCACCACACTATTTTTTTGTTAGAGTTGTAAAGCATTAATCTATTTCTATGTCATTACCATCCAAGTGTGTTGGTACTAAATAACCCTTTTACTACCTAGGCATACATGTTCTCAAATAAAAATAAATAATTTTTAAATTATTTTGAAATAGTTTAAAATAAAATTTCCCAATTTTCCTTTTCAATATTCCATTTTTTCTTTAAAAACTAAAACCTCGGTCTTTAATCAATTCATGCATTTTTCAATAAAATAATAAACATTGGTTTTTATAAAAAAATTAAATCCATTTTCTCAAAATCAATTTCACAATTTAATTTCACAAATAAAATTCCACAATTTCTATCAAATACAAATCACACCACAATTCATTAGAATTGGCGTTTTTTCAAAAAATCCATATATTTCAATTTAAATACCAATTCGTATCAAATTGGGTTTTTAAAATTCAATTGAAATAAATTTAATTTAAAAAAATAAAATTAGGGGTTATACAACTGGACAAACATAGATGGAACCACCTACCTTAACTAGAGATCAAGTATCATAATGTCCACAATGGAAAAAAAATCAATGAAGAACGTCAACAATGGATATCAAGGAATCAATCCTAGATTCAATATCCAAAACAAATGAGTATACATACATCAAAAACTAGATGATCTAACAATCCCAAATGTGGAAATAATAAGATATAGGGAGAGAAGGAATGGTAGAAGAACTCTTATTAGAGAATAATTGAGTGACGCTCTCTAATCTTTGATCCCCCTCAGAATATGTTTAGAGGAGCCAAAATGGGTTCTTGGGAGCTCTAAATACCTAAGAATTCATAGAATCTCGAGTTAGGGTTGAACATGGGCTCATATACAGATTTGGAAATTCTTAAATTAATTTTTGGTAGTAAAAAACATTGCTCACATGGTTAGCTGGATAGGGTCGTATAGTTTTTCAAATAGTGCTCAGCAGTCGTGCACCCCTCTGATTGGGTACATAGTTTCTACTAGAGGGGCACACATTTTTTCAAACCATACGTGAGATGTGAAAATCCCTTCCGATTGGTTTTTCATGATTTTCCATGGTTGTGCCAACGGTTTTGGAAAAACATACACCTCCTTGAAACTTTAAAAAATTTCCAAAATTTCTCCTGATAATTCCCTAAATGAGACCCAACCAAATAATGATTAAAATTAGGGTTTAAAATTAACTAATAATAATAGGGTGTTACACTAACATTATTATTATCTATAATAATCATATACATAATACACAGTTATCTATCAACACATTAGTATCACCTAGATAAGGAATTCTAAAATATTATTCCATGGGTATAGAAATAAAAGATAGATATTTATTTAATGAAATTGGTAATCATAAAAATACATGTAAATTATTAACACATATATCTTATAAGGAAACATAAAATGAGTATTTAAAACATTCTGTACTAATAAAATGAACATATTAAACCCTTAAAATAATAAATGAACAATCCAATAGCTAATTATAATATGTCCTGGGAAGTCTAGATATGATAATTTGGGTTTTCTAGTAATTATTAAAGGGATTTATGGTTTAAATACACTTTTAAAAATATTTTTTCCAAACCATGAAGAGATAATACCTCTAAATACATCAAATGTAGTTATTTTTTGTTATCACAAAGATCGTCCATTTAACTATACATCATATTAAAATTATAATATTGTTAAACTTTTCACCAAAAAAATACCTAATTAGCTTATTTATTTAAAATAATAAATATGGTTTTTTCATAATTTTCCCCACCATATTACTTTCTACCCTTGAAACTTCCCCATAATTATACTTAATGAGAAATCCTTTTAGTTGAAAATGATAACTCCAATTTAATTTATAATTGAAACATTTAAAAATTTTAAAAGTTTAATTATGATACAACTTACACACATTTGATGATAATATCATAAAAAGTACACCAATTTGATTAAAAAATACATTTTTATTGAATTTATCATTTTATATGTTATACACTACTTCCCTTCTGGGTCTCCCTGCTATAATAGATAACCATACTTACATATTTAATACCATGGATCTATCATTCACCTCATATTGAATCAATTTCACATTATCAAATACACATATAATTAATAAAACCTTATACAGATATAATAGATCCATGCAATGACACAAAATAACTCTAGTGGATACTCCCCCTATAGTGATATATGGTATAATTGATAATGATATAAAATGGATCCATTTTTTTAATCGCCTATTCACTTAAAATAATTACTTAATGATAATTTACGAGTTCTTTTATTATTAAAAGTACATAAGTACCTTGGTGAAAAAATATTAGTTAAAAAAATAAATCACTTAAAAAATTCATTCATAAATTCAAAATAGTATAAACCCCATTTTTTTAAAAAAACCTTAACAAAAAACAAATTTAAAGATCAAATATCAATATCCCAAATTTTCTACAAAACATGGAAATTTTCATACTCCAACTACCTTAGTCCTTTTTAATTTTCAAATAATCACAATATGGGATATGAAAAATATTCTGTAAGAACATACCAAACAACCATCATAAAAGGAAACCTTAAATTTGAACAAAAGACTAAAAAAACACATAAAAATTTTAAAAATTATGATTTGGAAGGGAAAATATCACAAAAAACTAGCCTCATAATATATTATATCATGCAACCCACAACGAACTTGATTATTCTATGGGCCCTATGATAACATTAATTGTGAACTCGATACCATAAAATACACCAAAGATATTTTGTCACTGTTTTGAAACAATGGAAGTCATTATTTTCACCATTTAATCATCGGGAAGATGTCAAACATCACTATTTGATAATAGACAACCTCCACAAATCCCTTGAATGGAATCATCTAGAAAACAAAACCCAAAAACAAGAACCCAGAACCTTATAGAAACCATAAAATCCATCTGAAAATCACTACCAATACCACCTTCACCAAACTCCATCTTCAATATCAAATTTGAAACATCATAGACACTATCACTAGAGAATCATGAGCACAAAATATAATAGCATCCAATGCCATAAAAAACTACAACCACAAAAAAAAATCCATAGTGGAACAATAATTAGTGAGGTATAGTTTTTTTATAATTAAAATACCATCCCTCGAGATTTTTTTTTTAAAATAACATCCATCTATATTTTAACCCCCATTGAAAATGAGACAATCCAATAAGTGAGGTATAATTTTCTAACTGCTCCTTTATCATTTTTATTTCATTATGTGCACGTATTATTCCTCAAATTTTATTACATCATATTAAAATTGTAATATAAATATCATTATTATATATTATTTTATTATATTTAAGGAAGAATCATTAACCACCATTCTATTCTCCTTTATAGAAATATGAAACCGTCATTCGTGCATTATGTGGACTACCACCTCCATAACACAATGTGTTTCAACATACTTCACCACATTTGAAGTATGGTCCTAATAGGTAATTTAATATATAATTATGATATTTATGAAATATTTAATATTAATAAATTATAAATTATATCAATCATTTTCAATGTTGTAGGAGAAAAGTCAACATCCATGTGTACATGTGGACTACTACTTCCATGGAACGATTAATTCCCATTTTTATATTCATGATCACCTCATATGGTAGGCCATGAGAATGGTTTAAATTTATAAATATTATGTTTTTAAATTTATTAATCTTATATAAATATAAATTGTAAAACCTATTAATATTATAAATAAACAATCGTGGAAAATTCAACAATCATAAAGTACATTCTTAGAGAAAAACTGATTTCTTCAGTTATAATGATATTTAAACTAAATTGCTTCATAATCATCCATTAATTATGGAATGTTATTGTTTGGTTCATTTTAACCAACTACCTAAATAATGAAATAAATTTATATCATGGATTAAAATTGGAAATTTATTTATCATAATGAATGATATAAATTTATTAAATAATGAGTTTTTTTATTATTTAATGTTAATATAAAAAATTAACAAATTATTTAATAAAACACCCTCTGTTCTCCAACAATCATCGAAACATACTCATAACCAAATTCCTATTTACAGATCATGAAAAAAACACTCATAGAATAAAATTATAAAATTATAATTAAATATAAAACCTCAAATAAATTACCATTTATAATATTCAAATGTTGAAAGTTTTTTGAATAATTAATAACAACACTGCTATTAGGAAACTACTTCTTTGTCCTTATTCTTCCTTCTTCCCCTCATTTCACACCGTCCTGCCTTCTTCCAGCCCCTTCAGCCTCTTCACGAGATCTGGCCCCATTTTCTTTTTCATGGCTCTTCTGCACCTATTTTTTCCTTCGGGTTTTGTCTTCGGCGGAGGCCTCTGCATCCGCTCGGGTTATAGTTTTGTTCTCCTTGTCTTCGTTCTGGTGTAGTTTTGAGGCCTTGTCAAAGGTGGTTTGCTATCGAAGCTTCTGACCGCTCATAGTCGGCTTTGATCTCTCATTCCCCTATGGCCTTCCAATTCAGATCTGAAGCAATGGTGATTATGAGGTTTTGGGATTTGTGGAATTGCGGTTATCAATTTTCAGAAACTTCCCGATTCAGTTTACCCCCACTCTTTTGGCTCATGGTTCGCTACTTCATCCTCAGCCAATCTTTCCCTACTCTTATCCCAAGTTCTGTTGTGCCTCTCTTAGGTATATCGGGAGCGGTGGTAACGATGGGGTTTTGGGATGTGTGGTGGTGGTTGTCGAAATTCCTAGCGCGAGACCTCGATGACAGCCTTGTTCGGTTAGGGAAACCAGTATCGCGACTTCAGTAATGTTTGGTGGTGGTTTTTTCTACTCATCTTCAATTTTTAGTTGGTCTTCCTTGTTCGGTTTGTGATGGATGGAGTGATTTGGTGATTTCAAAGATGGTGGCAACGTCTTGGTTTTTGTGGGTTGGGATTTCATTTGTTTCTATTTTTGCGGTCATGATTGTGTGGCTTTGGTGACAACGATGAGCAGGTTTCCGGTGGGCGTTCTTCTTCTGGTGCTAAGATGATGTGCTGGTGTGATGGTTTCATGAAGTTTTGGTGTGCGACGTTATGACGGCGGAGCCGGTGATGCAGAATTAGGGTTTCTTAGGAGGCTCATGGGGCGGGTGTTTTTCGAGAGGACTTCTTTGTCAGCTTATGTTTATTTTTAATTAGAATTTTAATATTTTAAATTTTGAAAGTGGATCTTTGACTGGTGTAATGTGTATATCCAGTTTCTTGAAGGTGGTTTTGGATTTGGTATTTTATATTTTTAATGTTCCCACACACCCATAAAGTGGTTTATCTTGAATATGAAAAAAAAGGATTTGGAGGAGGAATAAAAAATATACATGTAGATATTAATTAAAAATAAAGTTTATAAAGTTTATCAATATAAATTTTTTTTTAAAATGGGTGATTAAGATATTTACTTTTTTTATATAGAAATCTAGAGATCATTTCAACTAGGTAAGAATTGAGGTAAGGTGTTCTTTGTCTCTAATTTAATTTCTTGAGACAAAATTCATGGTGTAAACCATGATATCTTTACTATATTGTGATTAATTAATAATTAATGAATCTTTCCTTATTAATTTGGTTTGAATATCCATATGATTTTGTCTTTTAAATGTATTTTTATTCCAAAGATACCAAAGTTGTGAGATTTTTTGTTAACTCAAATCCCTTCACTGAGTTATAATGTTTCTTCATGAACTTATTTCTTCTAATATGGGTTTATTATAACATAAGATTTTATTTCAGGGTACTTTATTTTTACTCTCTATATAAAATGAAACTTTTGATTCAAATCTTCCTCCTTAATTAATATTTTACCCATAAGAAGTATATCTTTATAAAGAATAATTTTCACTCTCTTAAATAATGGTTTTTTACTTATCCATATCTTTCTTCCCACCATCGTCTCCTTTATAAATGGAAACTGAATTATGTGTTATCTCATATGAACTATATATTTTACATCTCCTCAATTAAAAATTAATTTTTGATACTCTTTTTATAATGTGGGTTTTCAACAATGATATTGTAAAACATTAAATGGGTTTTTCATCCTTTCAAATAAAATGTTATATCTTCCAACCCACATTTCTTTGGTAAACAATTATACATTTTCAAGGATATATTATTGAAGTTTCTTTTTCAAAATTAAATGATTTAAAATATTTCAATTCACCTTTATAAAACCATTATTTCTTATTTTCATGGCTCTATTATTGAGAAATCATTTAAAAATTAAATGTTTTTATATCTTTTCAAATCACCTTTTCAAAACAATAAATTTTAATAGTGAATTGTAACACCATATTTTTATGGTAATGTTAACAGTTTATTGAAATATATATAATATAAATTATCAATATTTTTTTTCATTGCAAATTGTCCACCATGTTTAATCTTAACTTTTTACCCAAATCCTTTCCATTATGGATGCCCTGTTTTTGATACCTTCGATTGATGGGTGTTCACCTAGCTTTAATTAACTGATTTATTGGGGAAATTAGTGTCTTACTTTTATAACCTTTTTCTATATGTTTTAAATACCTTATTATATACTATCTTGTTTGAATAATAATCACCTTGAATGTTACATAATGTCATTATATACCCATTTATTTTTCATGGTTTTATGATGTTGATGATTTCTATATGTGAATCCATTTAAAAATGATATGAAACCCAATTTTCATTCTATGGGGTTTTTTAATGTTTTGAATAAAACTAGTTTTCTTTCCATTGGATATTTATGCTCTAAAAAGTGAATTATTTTCATTTGAAAGTTTTATGAAACACCCTTTATTTCAATGGGTTCTTTATGATTTTATATGTGTATTTTTTTTCATGTGGAACTCATAATTATTGATGAAGGATGGGTTTTTTCCTATATCTACCACTAATAAATTGGTTTAAAGTTTTTATCTCATGATATAAGTATTCATTAGTCTATTTTTGTTTCTTATAAGTGTGGTCACTGATGGTGTGGTTCAGGAGAGTAATTTTTTCCAAAACAATTTTTTTTCTATATTTGAAATACTTTCCATGGATTTATACTTGTTCTCATAACTATATGATGATCTCATAGATTATTTTTATTGACTCATGTTCCCACACCCTTTTTATTAATGTCTTATTTTAATTAAACCCTTATTCCATGATTTATAATCCATTATTTGTTGGGTATAATTTTCTTTTATATCTTAATTGTACACATATGTTTGTATGATTCTCACTTACGATATTTGATTATTAATACTTATGTATAACATTATTGATGATATGAGATCATCAGTTTCTTATGTTTCCATTTCCCCATTTTATGAATATAGGAAATTTGTAAAATGTATAGAATTGTTTCTTATGTGGAGAATTGGGATATGTTTAAGAATCATTACAGATTGAGTCTTTTCATATATATAGAGAAAATTTTCCAATTGATACAAATTTATTGGATTTGGTTAGTTACTGTTTTGAAATAATTATCTAAAAATATAAACCAAAAAGGTCTTGGGAATATATTATAATGAAATATTTTTTTTAACTTGTGTGCATGATATATTCCTGTATATGGGTTGTTATACACCTCATAGTATACCATCAAATGATCAATATTCTCATTCCAAAAACCCTTTGAAAACTATAAAATCCATCTATATTGGGTTTATTGTTATATATTTATAATAAATAGAATTTATTGTATATAAATATGGCCTCAAAAGTGATTCATGACTACATAATACAAGACTGATGCAAAATAAAACCAAACACAAAGTAGTCAAAGCACTCAATGAAATCTCCCGATCACAAACCCAATCTATTCCTCGATATATCACACCATAATAAAGATGGGGTATAGTTTTATGGGATAAAAAATAATAGAAAATGGGTGAATTATAAACCCCACCTTCAAGAATAATCTCCAAGAATACAAGATGAAGAAGACAACAATAATCTAAATTCTAGAGAACCAAATTGAGGAAGAATGACTCTGAAGGTGGAAAGAAACATGAAGAGAGATATAGGAGTTCCTATATGGAGTGAAAAATCCCAATCCATTACCACCACATGAGGTTTCAAGGGAAAACTCTATTAGACATAAGTGATGATGGTGAATGTGATGACACAGTTCCCTGAAAAATTATAGATCTATTTGTAAGCATGAATTTGATATCTCATAGAGCTATAGTGAACACTTAGATCAAATTTTATGATCATTCGAAGTTGAAATATGGTTTCAAACATCCCCTTAGAACATTAATCATGTTTAATTACTATAATTAAGAATTTAGAGTGGGTTTTATGGTAAAATAGAAAATTTTATCTATGCATGGTTAGTATGAACAGTGGTTTACATGAATATAATTGTGCATTTAAACTAAATGCATAGGAAAATATAGATTTTTTGTATACATTATTTGGGTAAATAGTGAGTGATAAAAATGCATAATTTATTTCAAATGCATAATAGGTTAATTTCATACAGTTTTGTCAGTTTTTTTCAATTTTTAATTCCAAACCTTCTTTGGGAATGTCAAACACAAAAAAAAATCATATATTAGATATCATATTTAACTTTATAAAACAATTTAAAATGAAATTTAAAACTTCATTTCTTATTTAATTTATGGAACATTATAAATAATATGTCATTTCATTTATTAAGTACACCACTTATTCAATTTAAGGAAAAAATTAATCAAACCAAATCTAAATTGATATCATTATGTAAATTACACATGGTTCAAACTTGAATTGAATTTTTTAATCCATGTGTAACTCAAAAAAGACCATTCCCCTTTATTATTATTAAAACAAATCAAGATAATGTAATTATATACTATTCACACCAAACAAACATGTCCTATTATATAATTTCAATATAACTAAATAATTGTAAAAAAATAAAATCAAATAAAACTAATTTGGCCCACATAAGAAGAAAATTTATTCAAAATACTTTCTTCTCAACCCTTTTTAATCCCAAAACCACTTTTCAACCATTTATATTTTTCAAAAACCAATTGCAATTTATTAAACGAATCAAAATAAATTTTTCATTACAATAAACTAATGATTTTAATCTAAACACGCTTAAGAATATTAGTTTAGAAGATAAATTATACCTAAAATGGCCTAATAAGATTAAACCAATCTAGATTAAAATATATTACACATGAACAGTTTTAAAACCACACACTATTATTTAAAAAACTTCCAATGAAACACTAATTTTCAATATAAAACAATATTTTCACCCCAATTATAACTCCCAAACACCAATAAATAAGGGATTTAAACCATAATTTATTATCTAATACACTCCATGGCTCATTTTATGAATATATAAATACAATTATACATAAAAATATAGTTAAAATTATTTTAAAAACTTGAACAAGATTCTAATTGAGAAAAATTCCTTGTCATGTTTTCAAATAATTTTGATAAATTAATCCAATCAACAAACAACTCACACCCTCCCTTTAAAACATCACTCTATACATTACTAAGAATTTATCATATAAATTTTAGTCACAAATTCATTCAAAAAAATAATTTTTCAAATACTTTTATATTGTGATCACAAAATAATAAATATATATTCTAAAAAAAATTCCCAAAAATTCACCAAATAACTCATGGTTAATTTAAAGAAAACTCCAACAACAAAAAATTAGAATAAACACTATCAGTATAGTAGGTTTTAAAAAAAAATATAGTTAACTTATTTTTTAAAATAACATACTAATTTAAAACACATCCAACCCTCTTTTAAAACGTTGGTTTTCCTCATTTCAAATCACTAAATTTCAATGAACCGCAATGAGAAAAAAAATTAGTTTTAGATTTTTTAATGAACCATTAAATAATTATAAAACACTTAAACAATGATGGGATTACAAATCCCTCACCATTTTATAATATTATCCTACCTTCAAGTTAACAAATTATTTAATAAAAGTTGATAATATCACAATCCAACCCACCAAGTCCATCCTAGCTTGTGATAAGTCTAGTGTGTAACCTCAATCCCACCTTCAATGGACCAAGGGAAATTAACAAGCACTGAGTTTCTATATCACACATATGGGAGTTATTACCCTAATAAACCTATACACATTGAGATGTATCACTATATACACTAGAGTAGTATATAAAAGTAAACAAGTAGAATAATAATGGAATGTACAACCTATAGAATCCTATAAAAGATCATGTTAGTACATAATAAAAGAAAAAGGAAAAAATACAAACCCAAAAATCATAAAGTGATTAAAACTTGACAAATAGAGAAAAAAAAACCTAGCACGCAACCACCAGTCCTATTATGGTCTTTCTGGACAATTTACTATGCACCACTATGCACTACCCAGACTGGTTCTACCTAGATCCAAATTGAATATCTTGTTATATGCATAAGTTACGAAAAGTATGGTGAGACCCCATGTAGGTGTGGGTATATAAATACCTAGTGTGGTGCCTCAAAATCACAAAGAGGTAAATCATCAAAAGTGAGTCATCTCAAAACCATAAACCATAGGGTAAAGAAGGGATGACCCAAATATTATCAAGGATGTAAATGATTTGATAGTAATGTCTCGTACCTCACATCTAGTCAAATAATATCATTCTCCACATTTATCCAAGAATATATACTATCAAAAGGATTTCTACAAGCCCTATCAAAAAAGTTCCAAATGTAAAATACGCCTCCTTTTAAGACACCTTAAGTGAGAAAATTTAACTCACATATTGGTTATTTTACATTAGGCTATGGGGGATACTTGAGCACATCAAATTTTAACTTATATATTGAGGATCACACCTAGTCTATATAGGTACACCTGACACTATCTATATTTTCATGTATGAGGGTATCACATTCTGTGAATGTAGATGATGGGATATCTTACTGTACCTAGGGAAAAGGAATAGAGGATCTTTAACTAGTACCACATAGGGGAATATTTAACTCTATCCATGACTGACCTCTAGATAAGGGATCAAAAATAATTTCCATAAGGGTTGTAAACCTATCCCTATATAAGGTGATCAAATACTTTATCTTGACATCTAATTTGTAACCCTACTCAGAGAGTGACCATTCAAAGGTGTTAACCAAGTGAAAGGGTAGTACACAGTGTATCTAAGGGGAATATGGGTGTCACCCCTTGTTTAAAACATTTTCATGTTATTAAAGTCTACATGAAATGAAAATGAATAATTTAATGTAATTTTAGTCTAGTCACATGGTGTGTAGTTTTGGGACTGTCACACATAATGTGACACAACTACCTGATTCATGTTACTTCGAGGTCACACAGCGTGTCCCCCCACCCCCACACATAGTGTGTGAGATAACTTCAGGTCCCTAGTCATGTACACTATTTACACACTAGTTAGGTCATCTAGGTTCACATGGTATGTAGTCATGTCCACAAGACAATTTGATATTTAACTTAGATTGAAATCCATTTATTTCATCTCCCATGAAACAAAATGTGTGTTACTCTAAACTACACATTGTGTAGTATGCAATTTTATAGAAACTATACTTCTCCTGCAATATTTTTCACTAACTCCATACTTTATATGATTTCCACACAAAAAATAAAAAAACAATATTGTATGATATCAATTACAATCCATAATATGGATTTTATCCATCATTAATTAGATAAATAAACTACATTCACCCCCTGGAATCTTGGTCGCATGAAACATTTGTCTCTTATCACCCCCTCAAATTTACCCAATTTCATTGATCATACTTTATGTCATAATCATTAATGTTTAATCCACTACAAATATATGAGAAATCAAAAATTATATTTCAATAATTTACTATGTATCCAATCATGAATCACCTATCCATTTAGAAAATAGAAAAAAGTTGAATCATCATCCAAATTAAATATGGGTAATGAAAACACAAATAAGGGAGGGAAATACATAAATTAATAAAAATGTGAGTAATAATAAATGGTAAAACTTGATATTTACATTATTTATGGGTAGAAAACTAGGCATCAATGAAGAAATAAAAATTATAAAATATGAATAAATTATGAATTCAAAATTCTAGTTAAAAGGTAAATTTATTGGGTCATTCTTTGGTTATTCCCAGATTTGATTTTTATCATTATTAATTAAAAAATGAAACAATATAAATCATTGGGATAAATCCATAAAAAATATACTTTCCTTATAATTGTATTGTCTAATGTTGAATAATGAGTTTGTGATGATGTCATTGGTTACCCCCATCAATTTTATTTTCAATCCACATGTTCCACTTGATCTAATCATCATCCCACTAGTCCCCTCATAGTGGCCATACCTCTTAATAGATCTCTCAGGGTTATGTGGACAACCATGTGGATCTTCCATAATGAGGTTTAAATAGAGGGTTTCTTGGTTAAGACATTTAATTAGAAAAAGAAATTTATCAACAAATTTTATTTTTTTATTACATCTAATATCTGATAATGACTGGGAATCGACTTGTGGTTCAATATGATTGACTTATATCATGATTAAGGTAAAACTAAAATTATATATTTAATAGAGGTATCAATTTTCCCATCTAAGATTCTATTTGGAAGGAAATTATTTATTTCTGAAAAAATGTGAATGCTTGAGTTAATATTTTTAATATTTTTAATAAACCAATATCATGTATTTTTGATAGCTGAAACTCTACGACAACTCTGTGAATTGATTTAAAAATATTATTCAAAATATTAAAAGTTTCTAACTATAAAAATGGTCTTGTTACACTCTCCCCACATTTAGGGAATTTTATCCCCAAATGCAAGAACTGTTCAGATAGGTGAGGATATTGATCCCAAATTTGGGTCTCCTACTCCATTGAGCTCTCCAATAGACTCATGTGTTTCTAGATAATACATAGAAGTGTAATAATATTCCTAAAAAGGATATTCTCTAGTAAATCCTCTATCAATACTATTACTATGAAAAGGTTTCTTTATCTTCAATATACATCATTCCCTGGTCAATAACATGTGATGGTTCCTACACTGCTCCCTTAGCTATGAACCATTGAATTTTTCATGAACCCAATAAAACGATAGTGTTAAATCTTGGTGGTATGGAACCTCATTGATCCTACATAGAAAATAAAATGGACTGATGAAACTTAGAGTTATCTTTCCACTCCATCCAAATATCCAAAAACTATATCAAGGTTTGACCTTCATGAACACATGGTGTCCCTATAAAAATCCCAAAGGCCTTTTTCGTCAGTTTAAATATGACTTCTGGTAGCTCTGAGTTTCCCTCATCCTCTACTAGATGATCTTTACTTTCTACATCATCGTATGAACTAACTTTATCCCTAAAAATACTAATTCTCCCAACTTTGACTAGCACAATTGTGACCATAAATATATCCCATTATGGACTCAAAAGGAACCATACCAATGGTATATTAATAAGTTTTTATGTATGTGAGCTCCATTAAGGGTAGGTAATCCTCCAATAATTGGTCAAAGTCCAAATTTCAATTCTACATCACGTCCTCCAAAACCTAAAGGGGTTTTTCAGTTTGGACATCCTCCCGGGGTTGTAATATCATGCTCATCTATAATTTGGTCTGAAATCCTCCTGTAATCCATTAAATAATCGATATGTGAAATGAGATTCACAATTTGAGAAAATAATTTAGGTAAAACCATGAAGTTTGATGATCTCATTCAGGTATATGGATCTCAATCTCTCCACTACACTCTTCTATCTAATGCTAAGGAAATGGGATGACATAGTGATTCAATCAAATATCACCCAAATTTCATTGTAATCTCTCACAACATGTGAAATAAAATCATGAAATCTATAGATATTCCCTCCCAACTCAACTCCAGGACCTCTAGGGGGTGGGACAATCCCATTGTAAAATGTTTCTCGGACTTCACCAGCTGATAGGAGGGGCATCAAGTGATGAACTAGGAAACACTATTCTTCAAATCTTTCCACAAAAACTACCCCCAAATATCCTAGTACATCTTTTCAAATCCTTAATGTACCACTAAGTGAGATTTATGGAACTCTCTTATAACCCTCCCAAAAATCATGAATGGCACCACCGTTCTTCCTTAGAGGTTGATGATATTCTCTCCACCATCATAGAATCCATCCTAAGTATGTCTTGTAAATATATGTTTATGGAATAAATCACAATATACTTCTCCAAATTTTGATTCACTCATATTTTAAGGAATATGTGGGGAAAAAATTAATTTATGATATTATACTCCTCCCTCAACCATCAAGGATACCCACAACGAGTCCAACTACTAAGATGACTCACCTAGAAACTAGGAGAAAGACTTCCTACTAAGATAATCTACCACCATGTTCTCATTCCCTAGAGTATAGACTATCTTGATTTCATAGTCTAATAATAACTTCATCTATATCCTCTATATTAGTTTTATATCTCTCTAAAAATGATATACATGACACTATTTTGGTAAGAATAAACAACCAAACACACACCATAAAGATACTTCCTTTGTTTCTTCAATGTGAATACCACAACTTCCACCTACATGTCATTAGGTTACATAGTCTTGATCATGTGTTCTTAGCTACATAGGCTCATAGTCAATCATATCTTATCTCAACATCAACACATAGACAAAATGGGCTCCAAAGGAATCACATAACACTATATAATCAACCCCTATTTTGGAAACCATAATCTCAAAGTATTTTTCAACCTCTTCCACAACTCCTCAAAGCCCTTCGGTCACTTATCCATCGGGGTGAAAGGTTTCAAATTTCAATTCAATGAACTCAATGAAGATGAAATCCTATAGAAATATGGAATAAATCTTTAGAAATATCTAGATAACCTAAGTAAACTATAAACCTTTATCACACTCTTGGGTAGATCCAATTCTATAACTACCTTTATATTTTTTGGGTATGTAACCACTCCATCCTATGAGATACCATTTACCAGAATGTGAAACTCTCTAATCAAGAAATGAAATGTAAAGGGTTTCTCATATATTTGATTCCATTATAGTTTTTATAGGAACATCCTCAAATGCTAAGTATTATCATCCTCTAATACTGAGTATATAAGAATTTCATCAATAAGGAACACCAAAAAACAGTTTAGGAAAGGTTGAAAGATCAAGTTCATGAGACTTATAAACAACTATGGGGTGTTTTTATGCCAAAGGGAATCACTAGGTACTCATAGTGACCATAGATTCATCTGAATGTTTTGTTTTTTATGTCATCATGAACCTATATCAAGTGATAACATAACCTGAGGTCAATATTTGAGAAATACTTTCTCCCATTCAACTAATATAATTGATTGTTGATTTTCGGTACTGGATACTAATTCTTGATGTTCACTTGTTTCAAGAGATGATAATCCATATACAACCTTATCTTCTCATCTACATTATTAGAGAATAATAATAGTGATGGATAAGGGGGAACATTGGGTCTAATAAATCAATTCCTATAATGCTCCTCTAATTTCACCCTCATATCTTGAATCTCAATGGGGGTAAATTGATAAGCTTCTAAACATACCGTAGTAGTCCCATGATGCAATTCAATACAGAATTCAATCTACTAGTGAGGATTTAAACCTGGTATATTCTCGAGGAATACATCTAGCTACTCCACTAAAACTGAAAGGAACTAATCATCCACTAAGTCTATCTTACCCATATTTTAGGTAACTAACAGATATGAAATTTGATGTAATCCCCTACACATGAGCTATGCCTACTATGAATGTAATTTCTTATCTTCAATGAAGGAAAAATCAACCAATCAACATTACCACATAGTATCCCCCATTAGAAACATTCAATCTAGGAATATAAGGTGGATATCTAGCCCATACAAAGAATCACATCATGGGGTCTCATCATAGAAACAACGTGATACAATGAAAAATCCCATATTACAATAGCTAATAAAAACTATAGATAGAAAAGTATGATCATAGAATTTCTTCTAATGGGAGTATCCATAAAATAAGGATCAGGATTAAGGAGCTACTAGAATATCTAATTCTCAATCAAGGGATAAAGTAGGTAAATAATGACTCATACATGTTTCTACCAAAACTAGTACTATGTTTTAAAAGAATCTATTTAAACCATGAATAATATAGAAAACTTATGGGTTATAAGTATAAAGTTCTGACAACTACCCAAGCCCCTTTAAACCAATTCTCTATTTCAATAATGGATCACCTAGAGGTGGTGGAAGTGGTATTGGATAATTTTATTTACCACATCCTATTTATCCTCTTCTCTAATTGACTGCTTAAGGATTTCTGTGTCTTCCCTTGGGCTATCACAGGTCACATCACTACCTTTGACACGATGGTCCATATGATGAATATCCTCCCTATGATACTAAATGGGTTGTGTAGACCTAAGTAACATTATAATTATTATCATAATAAATGAAATTCCTTCCTCTTTGGTAACTCGATACTATTTAAGAAATATGATTCACTTGTCCTCTAGTCTGATACTGCACCTAAGAGTGTCTAAGAAACTTAGGTAATGATGTTAATTGATAGCCACTTACTAATGATATTTCTACTCCTAGATGACGATCACCATCACCCACTAACTATATACGGTACACTAAAAAGTGAGTTATCACTATGTAATTATTCAATACTCAAGAATAAGTGGTGATATTAAGATATACCACTCCATCTAAAACATCTCTATTAATGCACCTTTCAAAAATCCCAACATAGAAGTACCCATCACGAACCATGTCAATAGAGTATCTTTTAAACCCAGTGATCCTAGAAAAATTAATAGTAAAGTAAATTCTTCCCTAATACAACTTGAGGAGCTTATATTTCTGTAATAGATGAAAAATCACAAGGCCATACTTCTCTTGGAATAAGAGCTTGTACTAAGTCTAAGGAATAGTTGTATTATCATGAATATGAGTCACCATATTGACCGAAATCCTTTAAACTCATGGATAAGGATATATGAATGTACCACCATCTAATAAGGAGGTTTTTTAACTAGATATAACACTCAGACCAGTGACTATATCTATTCCTCTATTTTCTATAAGCCATGTTCACCTCGACACCATGGAGGCCTCTGCCTCTAAAAAACATGAATTTCACTCTTCTAAAAATCATAAACATCCAATACTATTGAAATAATATAACACCATGAGTGAGGAAAAATCAGCATACACTATAGAGGTTAGGTCTTCTCACTACTCAATTGGTGGATATACTGCTCACTGTCCACCCAGAGGAAACACCATCTGCACAAGCCCTAAAACCAATGCCTCATCACTAAGCTGAACTCCATCATGATTCTGTACCAAAATCAATTACAAATATCTATGTAGATGTATCATTTAATAATCAGTTTGTACCATAGTCAAAATAGCATATCTGGGTAGTTGTGTCAAGATAAAATAGAAACCAAACCCCATTTATATATTATTCATGTACTATTTTTTCTATGCAAATGCTATCTCAGTGTACTGAGTTGAAAAGTGGGATATTAGATCCCTAGTGAATTGATACGTTGGATTATATACCATCATTAGGGTCTCTAACCTAGGATCCAAACATGAGACACTTTAAAATTATTTCTCTAAATCCCAAAACCAACATTATAACTACACTATATCCAAAATCTAACCTTGGACTACCTAGGCATTGATATCGCACAAACATGTCCTGACCTACTAGGGATTCCCTAGCTAGTGGTAAGCCATGTTTTCCACCCCAATATATTCTATAATAGGCTAGGGGATATTGACTTGGACTATGTAATCATATAACAAATATTGGAGTTCTTAGTTAATTAAACTAATGCACATACACATGTATCTCAATAAACACTATAGTGATGAAAAAAAGTAAAAATTTGAATATTAAATACATGAAAAATCTATAGTATCCAATTAAATAGTACATTGATACACAATAAAAGAAAAGGTGAAAAATCCCAAAAACTATAAAGTATGACCAACCTATAAACTAGAGAGAAACTTATCTTGTAATGTAACCTTCAGCCAGACCATAGTCTTGCTACTATATCCTACAAGACCTGTATACACCACCCGCATAAGGTCTACTTAGATCTCCATTGAAAAACTTGTTATAATTTTAAGACACAACATGTATGGGAAGATCCCATGTAGTGTTGAGTATATACATATCCAATAGGATATCCCAAAGTCACCAAGAAGGAATGAATTAAAATAAAGTCATCTCCAAACTATAAACCAAAGGGTAAAGAAGGGATAACCTAGATGTGATCAAGGAAGGATACAAGTCACCAGTAAGGTCCAAGACTTTATAGTCGGAAAAATGATGATTATTATCCACATGGATTCATGAATACATACTATTAAAGAGATATATATGAGACCTCTCATTAAATTTCAGAATGGGAAACATATCTTTTTGGAAGAAAACTCATACTATGGAATTCAACTCACAAATAGGAGATCGCTCCCTGGGATTTGGGGGATACCTTGCCCTATAAAATTTTAACTTATAGATAGAGGATCACACCCTTGGAAAAAGGGGGATACTTTAATCCATCGGTACTACCCCTCATGAGGTGATCACACACCTCGAATATAGGTGATAGGATACCTTCTCCTACCTAGGGATAATGAATAGAGGATTATAACCCAGGGACCATATGGTCGGATTCCAAAAATATATTCACGATCAACCCATATATATTGAATCATACATCCTTAGTAGTATGTTAGAATACCTAACCCTAACTAGGGTGATCATAGGCTCTACCATCATGGCCCATGTGAATCCCTACTGAAAGAGTGAATGTTCGAAGGTCCTAACCATGTGAAATGGGAGTACGTGGTGCTTCAAAGAGTCTCACAAGGTGTCCCCCTCTGTTTACAACCAGTTAAGGTACCACCAACATTAATGGAATTCAAAATACCAACTACACAACAAGTAAGTATATTCACATGTCATTTAGTTCAAATTCTAGAACTCAGTGTGTTACTCAACTACCTGAGTCATGTTCCTCTATGGTTACACAACATGTCCCCCCCCTGATGTGTGAGGGAACCCGGGGTTCATGGGCATGTACACTCTATACTCTTTGGTATATTCGTCTAGTTTAATATGGTGTGTGGGACAAAATAGATGGTTGTGAGATATTTAACTAAGTTGGGAATTATAGAGATAAACCTCCCATGAAATAGGTTGTGTGTTCTTTCTAACATGCCCATTATTCAAGAATTTTATAGAAACTTTGCTTCACCAGAAAGTTTCCACACTACCTCCGTAATTTACATGAATTATACCATAAAATCTCCAAATTATGTTGAATGATATAAATTCTATTCCAGAAGACATATTTTGGCCACCATTCATTAAAAAAAGATCCCCCACCACCCCTTAGAATATTTCTCGTGTGAATCGTCTATCACCCATATCCCTATAGGATTTCTAAAATTTCATTGATCATCCTTTTTCTGCTATGATTGATGTTTAATTTGGAATTAAAATCCATGATACCAAATATTGTCATGAAATAAAGTAACACATATTTGATCATGAAGTTATTATCTATTCAATCCATGGAAAATTTTCACATCATCGTCCAAATTGACTACCGATGATGAATGCATGAAAATAGAGGGTAAAATCTATAAACAAAATAATTGATTAATAAATGATATTAAAACTCAATATATTTATCATTGATGAGAAGAAAATTCAGAATAAAATAATAAATGAAAATTAAAAGGCCAAATAAATTATGAATTTCTATTTCCTAGAAAATAAAAAATCCCCAGGGTCATTCTTTATTAATTCCAAGATTAGATTATTAGAAAAAATAATCTTAAAATGAAATGATATCAAACATGGGAATAAAATTATAAAACAATATCTATGCCTCATTATAGGATAGATCAATTGGGAAGAATGAGTTTGTGAAGATTTCGTTAGATACCCCAATTAATTTTTGTCATTAATCCACAAGTTCTAATGGATTCAATTTTCATCCACTGAACCACCTTGTAGTGGATATCCCATTCAATGTATATCTCAATGTAATAAAGATAAACCTAAAGATCTTCCATGAATTGTTTTAAATATATAATGTCTAGATAAATATACATAATTAGACAAATAAATTATTCAATTGATTTAATTAATTTAATTAATTAATTTCATCTAATTTCTTCTAGAAAATGTGAACAAACTCGATATCTAATGCAATCAAGCTTTAGGTCACACCAAGGGTAAAGCCCATATTTTGGACTTAAGGGTTGTCATGGTTTCCCTACTTGAGACTCTATTTTTGGATTAAACCCATTATATAATAAATAATGTGTGTATATGAGTAAAAATATTTAATATTTTAAGTAATTCAATATCATGGATCTGTTATGACAAAAACTCTGTTCGAAATTCATGAAAAACTTTGAAAATCTAATTTATAATATTCAAAATTTCTAACTATAGAAATAAAAACTATAACAGATATTTATTTTATTTAAAATATTATCATATCATCCCAAATCATATTTCATGTTTTAATTTTAAATAATAGATCAAAAAATAACATAATATCCTCTTTAAATAATTATCAAATATGTAGAACTTAAAACACCTAGTTACATTAAATAATAAAAAAATATAAAACCTCAATCATATAAAAACAAAATTTAAATAAGTTATTATATAATAATTATTAACGTAAAGAGATGTTTTTTTAATACACCATTTAAAAGGAAAATTTCAAACACACACCTATACCCACTCTTTCCTATCAAAATTAATTTTTTTAAAAAAATACACTATTTCCAAAAATCTCACAATTTAGAAAATAATTTAGGAGATAATTATTAATTAATTATTCATATCATGATTATTAAAACCTTTTATATTACATATAATTATACAAAAAACAAATTTATATATAAAATAAATTTTAAAACTCTCGCCAATTAGGTCAACGAAGAAATTATAATTTAACCAAGTTATGCATTTATCCTCATGGTATTTAAAATGACATAGGGTTATTTCAATTTTATAGAATTATATAATCAATAGTTAGAATTAAAAAATTAAATTCTCCCTACAACCAATATAAGTACCACTCAGAATACTTAATGAAACTCTAAAATGTTGTATAAATCAAAATAGGAATCCATTAAGGAAAATAAAAAAAAATAAAACTTATTTGGAAAAACATTGTATGGAAACATTGGTAAAATATATTCAATGAACACAATTTAATTTAATTATGTTTTTCAAAAAACCATTTATAAATATCAAATTTAACCATTTGTATTTACCACATTTAAAAATTGTATAATATAGACCTCTCCTTTCTCAAAATTAATTTACAAATTTTTAAATTGATCCCAAAACACTTATGAAAAATTAAATTCTAATCTATTATGACCAAAAAAATTTTAAAACCTTGTTTAATGTCCTTGTTTCATTGGCCCTATATTGAAATCAGTTTTCTTTAAAATTATAAGAAGAAAAATTTCACATATGATTTCAAACATTGAACTTCTCAAATACATAAATCATCCATTGGAGATAATTTCATTACAACTACCAAAAAAATCATTATATTTCACTCAATGACTCAAAAACATATCATATACCTATCATTAATAAATCAAAGGAAACATATAAAAACACACTAAAATGAGTCAATAAATTCCAAAAAAATCATAAAAAATTCTAACTAATTAGAAAACCCAAAATATTCTTTATAGGCATCTGATAAATCCTAAAATTGTATGAAATATAAAACTAAATGAATAATAACATTTTCCAACTTGAACATAAATTTTCAAGACACCTCTCTATAGATAAATTAAATAAAATTAATTCAAAAAGAGTTTTATGACACGAATCAATTCTAGACTTCCAATGTAACTTAAGATTATTCCCTAAAGAGGAAGATAGTGGTTATTTATGCTTTATTTATAAAGTTTTAATGATCCTACTCCAACCTAAAGATTTTACAAGTTCCCATTTATTCTCAAATAAAATTTTATAATTAACCAACATGGGTCTTCATATGATGATACCCAATACATTCAGATACAAGGTGTGAGGCATGTTCCCAATCACTATGATATAGAAGCAAGTTCTAAGGGGATAAACCTTTAGAATTATGAAAAAAAGAGAATAAATAGAAAATAAAATAAATACCTAAAATACATTATATAATATATAACATACTTCTAAAATATATAAACATAATGAAATTACTACTAATTAAATTATCATGCACTAAAAATGAATTAAAATATGATGCATTTTTAACTCCTCATATAACATGAACACATTAAAATACCACTACCTTAATTTATCCAAGATTGAATTAATGGTCTAACTCACATAAATATGTAAGAGTTATTATTTTTACCAATAAGATGGATCTAGGGAATATAATCTATATACACACCTTAGTGTGTGTGCTGGGTTTGACTTAACATTCCAAGAATGATTCCACCACATGATCAAAGTGCAACCTTTAATAAATAGATCATTTTAAGATAGATTAAAATAAATTTATGAAAGTATTTTTTTCATTCATCTAATGAAAGTAATAAACCAATATTTAATTTCTATTTTTAATTAAAATTTACATAAGACGTACAAGTGAATATAATATATATATATATATAAGAACATAATAGAAGCATGAATACAGATAATCTAATAATAAAATTCTTTTCAATCATCATTAGAGACTGCTTAAGGGACTAATAAAAGGAATCCTAAGACCCCATTTAGAGTATTTCTCTTTGAGGAGATGTTCCATGGGATCACCATGTATACATGGATACATTTCATATTAAAGTTTTATATCTACTATAGTTTTGTTTTCAAATGGAGTACCATATCCCTAAGATAAATTTTCAAATAGAGGGGCATCCCCCCATAAAAATCACATTATATTTCATAACCACATATCCTTTTAACCCTCTTAGGTATCCAAAAGACTATCCTATTAAGATATTAAAATTCAAGTGATCAAAAAATTCCAAAATAAAATTTATAATAAAACATTTTATCTCATTAGTCATATCCAAAAATAAACATATTTTATCATCTTAGTTACAAAAAAAATTAATAAATTTTCATGAGAATACCACAATTTCTTGCTCGGGAGCTCTTTTATGTTTCCATAAAAAATTCATTGTGGTCACAGCACTAGTACCTCTACATCCTAAGGAGGGGGAGAACTCCCAAACCCCATTGGTGACTCATTATTTGGATTTATTCCTATTCCCAAGCAAGGATCATCTTCCATACTTCCTTGAGAATCCAATTTTACCCAGGGTTCCCTTGTTCGTTGATGGAATACCCATTTTCTCGATTTGTATATCGAAGAATAAAAATTCCTAAAACTTCTACTTTTCTCTATGGTTTATTTTTTTTTTATTTTTTGACCCTTAGTTTATTCCTTTTATGGGTTTTTATTTGACTCTTGTGGTTTACAAGGGAAATATATTTTCATTCTCTTATATTCTCATCATTTTTTATTTGCTTCTCGGTTAAAGATGATATGATTTTATCTTGTTTTATAGGTCTACATGCATTTCATGGTATACTTTTTTCCCACTTCTATTGGTATTGTGATTTTCACATGATACATGATCCTCCAACCAAGGAAATTTGGTTTAGATTCAGAGTCTGAACATTTCCTTTCCAAAACCCATCAATCATTAAAATATTATGAAATATGGGGGTCATTATTTATTCTCCCAAAATAGGACCATATCACTCAGTCATCCTATAACCAATGTATTTATGTTGATATTTATGTCTCAAAACCACAAGTATAGTTGATTTTTATTTTTATTGAAAAATAATATTGTAGTAATAAATTAGTGATATTTGATTAAAGGGTTTAATAATGATCATTTTAAACCAGTTAGGGAAATCTTTGTATACTTTTCATAAAGGATCCCATATAAAGAAGAGTAGATTCATCATTTTTTAAATAAGTGTACTTACTTAAACCACTAATTATCAGTCTCTCATATCTCCTCTAGAGGTGGTCATAGCTCATCAAAAGGGAGACTTTGATAGGGGGATTATAACCAAGACATTGAATTTTTTAGAAGGTGAGAGGCACACTTATGAATCCATAGTTTTAAATTACACTAACGATGGTACTTATAGGGTTTTCTCTCTTTATTTTTTAGTTTTAGGAACATTTTAGAGGGGTAATACTTGTATAGATTTCCCTTCAATTTACAAAGATTAATCTAAAATCTTTTTTTCTCTTTAAGTCTCTAATTTTTTGGTTTTCTATGTTCTTATTTTGGTATAGAAGAGGCCTCAGTTACTAAATAGTTTGGTATTCTATGTGGTGATATTCCTGAATAATGAAATTATTCTCTACTTTCCTCAATATATCTTGATAATCAACCATTCTTGGAGACACTTTTAGTTCTATCCTCTACAGCTATTAGGGAAGAGTTTTTTAATTATATTTTCACTAAGAATACTTCTCATCCATTCCTAGATTATATGAATTGGTTTAAGATACTAACTCATAACTACATTGGGGAATAAAAAGTGGATTGGAATGTGGTGGATTATAAGAATAATAAGAAAAAATTGGTATACAATTCTGGGAATGTATTGAATGAACAAGTAAGACCAGTTGGAATAATATGCTATAGAAAAACCTTTATAGGTTGGTTTAGGTGAACAATCAACCTATCAGGTATCCTCTGAATATGAAGAGGATTTATTGGCATAATAACTTTTCCATCCTGGTAGGAAAAAATGGGAGAAATTGAAATGTGATGTGGGAGATTATTCATGACTTCAAGGAAGATTAAATGAAGTCACAAGGATTTTTTTTATCGAAGCCTATAGTGAAAAGATCATCAGAGAAAAAATATTTACTTAAGAAGTTTTTTCTTCACAGTAATTAATTAGAACCTAAAAACTATCAGGTTCACTTAGTTCAAAAAGATACATCCCAGATATTTGGTGATTATAAATAAGAATATGCACAATAAGGAAGCAGGGAAGGAATATAAAAGAAGGAATAATAAGTAAAAGATCATGAATCCTAAATGGTAATGATCCCTCACTCTAAGAAGATGATGAAAGGTAAGATATATATTTCATAATCTAAAAAAATTATATAGTTTGTATGAAAGGGTTATCCAAGTTGAAACCAATGAAAAACAATGAGTTTAGATTGATTCATGAGATTGTATATTGATTCATGGGTTTAATTAAAGGAAAATAAATATGAGGAGTATATTATGGCTTGAATAGTATTGATTCCCACTTTTATGATCTCATTGACACTAATATTTAGTGGAATTATTTTAATGATGATTGATTTTGAAAAATGGTTTATATTTCTAGCCACATATAACTATATTGGAATGGATCGAATTTCAACTTTATAGTGCAAGTTGATTTGTTTTTATTCATTGGTGTACCTTTATTAATATTTTTTTGTATTAACATGTTATACTTGGTTCCCAATTTTCCTTAAAGTGTGATTTTTAAAATTTAGAAAAAAGAGTGTTGCATTACACAAGAATCACATTAAATTTCAACAAAAAGAGTAAACCATGTATAAACAGCATAAACAAACCAAGCATCCATTTTTCGATGAAAATCAATTATAAAAAAACTTTAAAAAATGTTATAAATATTATCACATGATTCCCTAAAGAATCATTTTATTATTTCATGTAAAACCCAAGATAGAATTTTGTTTCTTTCACATCGAATGAAATATTTATTTAAGTGTAGAATTTATACTCATTATTAATCATTTAATCATTCTAAGATTTCAAAAAATTAAATTACCACATTGAATTAACAAAAAAAAATATTATTATATATATATTATGTCATTAAAAAATGAAATATAATTATCAAGAAATTCTTATTTTTTAAATAATTAGAATTATAAAGATACACCTACATTTAGGGATGATTTAAGGATTTCAATAGGTATTAATCGCATAATAACCTCCTTTTAGACTAAAATAATAATCATTAACAAATTAAAACCCCAAAAATAAAATAATTAGGAAATATTTAAAAACACTAGATCATTACACACTCATTGGTGAGTTATTGGTTGAATGTCGAACTTCCAACTTAGTATATCTCACACATAGATTTCTTTTACTCCAAAGTGAAAATGACCCAAGGTTTTTGAGCATCTCTATTTAACATGTAAACCCCCCATTTACCCATAAAACCTCAATGGAGGGAGATATTAAGAGAAAAAAGAGAGGTGTAGGGGGAAGAATAAAATAAAAGAATAATAAGAATTATTAACTTCAATTCACATGGGAGAAGAGGGAGAATGGAATTGGAGATAAAGAGGAGCAATAAAGGTAATCATTTTCCTCCTCCCTTAGTGAAATTGAATGGCATAAAGAGGGAAGGTACCCTATTTTACATGGAAACAAATTTTTAATTATAATAAGATTAATAATATTATAATATAATAATAATAATAATCATCATATTATTTATTTGAGGGTACAAGCATATGAAACAACTCACACACCAAATCAATTGTAGTTGGCCATCACCCCCCCCCCCCCATCCAAAGATCCAAAGAGATAACCCACCCCAGTTGGATGACAGACACACCCAAACATGGAATAAAGGTCCTATAATGGGGCTTTAATTCCTTAAATACTTGTATTGGAAGCCTTATAACTAAACCACCCAAAAAATTGGGTATTTTCCTGCTGTTTTACAATATTATATATGGTTTCTACACAAACTACAATAGTTCTGCTAAAGTTCTTCAAAAAAATCATGTACTCCTAGAAATAATAATAAGGAAATTATTATCCAGAATCATCATATATATAATAAATATTCATGTATCCACACTTGAATATCACCCATCTCACAAAGTTTAAATTATCATTCAATGCCAAAGAAAATTTTAATATTGATAATTATTTTATTACATTAGTAACCAAAAATATACAAGTTATTTATATAACATATATCTTATAAAGAAACATAAAATCAGTATTAATAGAATTATTTATTGATCTGTTGAATATATTAAACACTTAAACATAATATAACTGCAATACAATATCTAATTATAACATATCTTCTGACATCTAGATATGAAAATTGGGGGTGTCATGTAATTATCCAAAGGAAACACAATTAGCATTCATGTTTAGACAATCATTTTTTTTAATCATTCAAGACTACTATATTTAAATACATCAAACAATGTTAGTTTTCACAAGATCAAAAATGTATTCATTTAACCGTGTGAGTTATAAAAAATTTAAAATTCTAATGTTTTTTCACAAAAAAAATACATATTTAATTTGTATATATAATATAATTAATGTAGTTTATTACAAGGATCCTTTTCTCAATAACTATTCTATCCATGGACTAAATATTCATAGAATATTACCACATTATTATTTTTTTATTTAACTAGTTTCATCAATATACTTACCGATACTATATAAATATTAAATCTAACAAATAATGGTTTCCATCCATTTATTAGATCTCCTAACATTTTCTAAAAGTGTTCCACTATATAATTTTAAATTTATATAGTTTACCATCATGATTACTCTACCAGTGGTCCATTTGATCTATAAATAATCCACCAATATTATTCAAGCCAAGATAAATACTTCACACCTCGATATATTGAATTGTTGGAACTAGTAAAATTATGTCACATTGTTGATAAAATATAGAAAAAATTAATTTTGATTATTTTTTTATATATGAATGAAGGAAAATTCAATCCAATTTTTCATGTTGTCAAAATATTTGAAAGTATGCATTTCTATTTAAAGGTAACAAAATCATGTGATGAATGGTCAAAAACAAACAAAAGACCTCTAATTATAATGAAATTATAAGATAATTATTATTTATTGATTTTTTCATTTATGAATAAATAGGATGTTAATATGATGTTAGGAGTAATAAAAATTACCAAAAATGTAGTTTTAGATTAAAAAGTCTTTAGAAACAAGTGAAACATCCAAAAGATTAAAATTACCCAAGATTACTGTGAAATCCTTGGAAAATATCTTAAATAAAAATTTGTCCTGTATGAATGGATGGTTTGTTAGTATGAAGTGAAGTATTCTTGAAATGGTAGAAAATGTGTTCTTATATTTTAAAGGGATTAAAAACTTTTTATATACAACCAGAACTAGGTAATTGACATCTTATTGTTATAAAATTAATGAAAAATTATCATCATTTAATTTTTGACATATTGTAATGAATGAAACATTAATAAGATATGTGGTGTGGTCATAATTACTAAAAATAAATTTTAAATTAAAAAGTGAGTAAAAACAATTGAAATCATAAAAAGTGAGTAAAAAATCTCATACTATAATAAAATACTAGGAAAGTTATATTTGGTTAATTTATTCCCTATTGGAATGAATAAATCATCGATATCATGTTCAATGAGGTCAGAATGACTAAGAGTGAATTTTTATAGATTTTAAACTATTGAAAACATGCATCAAGCTATAAAAACTAAACAAAATGACCTCTGGTTATCATTAAATATATAGATAAGGATTCATAATTAATTGTTTTCTATGTGTGAGTGAATGATGTAAAAATAAAGGAAATTTAAATCAAATGTGTTATGTGTTTTGAAATCTTAAAAGTGTGTTTTTTAAGTTAATAAAAAACATGTGTCATACACTCAAAACTAATGAAATATCCTCTAATCACAAGAAATATTAGTAAAATTATTATCAATTAATTTTTAACATGTATAAAATAACATTGTGTAAATAACCATATTATTTTGTTGGAATTCTGCAAAAAAACGTTTGATAATAAAAAGTTATTAAAAAGGGTGAAATAGTCAAAAGAGATTACAAGACCTCATATTGTCCTAAAATCCTTGGATGATAATATTTTATTTTATTTAGAACTATAAAAGTATGTATCATTTTAATATGTTTTATAATGTCATTATAAAGACAAAATATTATTTTTTTCAATTTAATTATGATCAAAATATTGCATCAAATGGTTTAAACCAAGAAACAATATTTTTGAAAATAAAAACCTAATAAAATTCTTATAAATTATGTTTATGAAATGTGTGAACAATATTCACATCAATTATTCATCAAATGTGGTCATAAAAATTGAAAATACCAATTTTATATTAAAAATGAAAAGAAGTGAAATAGAGAAAAAACATGTGAGAAAACTACCTCTGATTTCGTTTAATCCTATTAAAATGACAATTTATTATATTTTGATATGTATAATTGAATGTAACTTAAATTATATGTGAAATTTTTTCTAATTAATATAACAAAATAATAGTTATAGTCTAATAAAATGATTAAATACAATTGAAATGGTCAAAATCAAAAAAAAATATAATATATTGTTATGAAATTTTAGGATAACAATTGTTAATTATATTATGTCCCATAGGAATGAATAACACATCAATTTTATTTGTGGTGTGGTAAAATAATTAAATTAATTTAATTTTATAAAAAATATAATTTTTACACTTTAATTTTAAATTCAATTGACTTTTAGATTATATGAGGACATTAGTGGTAGGACAAATTACTTGTTAAAGTTAGTTTTTTTTTGGAATTTTTAATATTATTGTATGTTATTTGAAAATTTCATAATATAAAAATCATTTAAGGTTTTTAAGTTGTTGATGAATAATTACACTATTTTTTACATTTTAGAAAACATTTATATATATATAATACTATTAATGATTTTTTAATACAGATCCTTAGAGGTTCATCAAAAATTATTATAGAGACACTTAAGTGACAATATGTTAGTGATATTCTAGAAAAAGGACCTTTAAAACTACCAATAGTGGTCTCTAATTGTGTTTAGTAGACAATGTCTACTTTGATGATCTTTTTTGGTCTGTCATTATATCCCATAACTACCATCATGTTTTGATCACTATAGGTTAACGCTAGGAGGCCTATAGAGACCTCCATATGGAAGTTCCTAAATGGTAACATTTTTCAAAAAAAAATCAATATATCAAAACCCCTATCAACCATTTATTTAAGAAAACCATACATAATTTAAAAATTCGTCATATGTTTAGGCTATATATAAATTATTTAATGATTTATTTATAAATCTGAAAACTAACCTGGTTAGATCATTTTCGCAACTACAACCCAATCATCCCATAACTGATATTCATAAAAATTTAAAATAAATGTTATTATTTAAAAAAACTAATAAAAACTATTAATTAGAAACTAATATAATAATTAATATGAGATTTAATATTATAAAAAATCAATCTCTTAACATTTTTTTAAATGTATTAATCTTTTTATCATTTTTTAATCTAAACTTATTTTTCACACATTCTATGCACACCATATATCTAATTGATTTTTTACTACTTATAGATATAATAATTAATTCAATAATCATTATTCTATTAATTAATGCCAATGTTTAGTAGGTTTCTTGGTTTTGACTATTTCACAAATTTTTTTAGAGTTTTAAAACACTAAAATTAATTTGTGATAATTTCAAGAAAACATTAACTCATATTGATATGGTGTCGGTACCTAGATTTCACAAATTAATAAGAAGTAATTATTTAAAAAATTCACACTAGTACAATTTCATTTACTTTTTTTCACCCTTGTACACGTGTTTTTAATGAGTTTAATATCATTAGAATTTTCCTTTTTTATCATCCTAATCAAACCACATATGGGATTGATGAGATTTATAATAATACATTTCAAAATAATTCATTTATTTTTTTTCGATGATTTTATGTTAATTAATTCTCGTTTTCATTATTTTAACTATTACACATATGTTTTATTGTTTTGAAAACCTAAAAATACATTTTTCATTATATAGAGAAAACTAAAAATCAATTTGAAATAGAATCAATTACAACATTTAAAATATTAATAAATATTCATTTTTCTAAGATTGAATTCCAATCTAAAGTTTTTTTCTTGGTTTGGAGCCTCAGAAAAACATTTTTTTAACAAAATAATATCTTTAGGAACTACTTTTCCCTCATTTCGATCACACTATACATAAAAATGGGTGTTTCATTATCTCATAAAAATAAAATATAACCCAAGTATAGTTTTCTTATGATTTAATTTTAATTCATGGTTATCATCAAGGTTTTTACCATTACACAGACAGTTTATAGTTTAAAAATAATAAAAATGTGTTTTTGGTCATCCGGAGAAAATCATAAATCCAATTCACATGGAGTAAGTTTATACATTTCAAAAATTGGTCTTTGGTCATTTTACTAGTATTTTAAACCATTATGTGGCCAATATTTTTGTCTTGAACTTTGAATAAATTATTTTCAAAGACTTTAAAATCTTTAGAAACTTATTTTTCACTCATTCTGAGAACACTTCACATTGGATGAACATGAAGTATGCTCGTACATTTTAAAAATAAAATCAATAATCAATTTAATATTATTTTACATCAATTAAAGGTCATTTTTTGGGTTTCAATAATTACATGCATGTTTTACAGTTTTAAAGCACTAAAAAAATTCTAGTCATCTCGATAAAACCATAACTTCGATTGATATGGTATAAGTTCCTAAATTAAAAGAAAATAAAATCATTATAATATGATTTCATACCAATACTAGGTTATTTACTTGGTTTGGAGACTTATATGAGTTTTTTTAAGACTTTAACATCATTAAAACTACATTTTCACTCAATATGACCACATTGCATGTCTAATTGACTTGTTTTGTAAGATCCTAGATTTCTCCATAGGGTATGTTTTGTTTATTTTTCAGTTTAATTACCTTGTTTTGGGTTAATTAAGTGTTTCCCCAACTACATGTGATGTCTCGGGGGGGTGTTCTGGGGGTTCAGGACATGAAAGAGTAAGAAAAAAGTGTTTTCTGGGCATGTTGCATGGTTTATGCATGGTTAGGGAAAACCGTGTGAAGCAACCCCAGTGATCATGTAGCCTTGGACAAACGATTACACAGGGTTGGCACATGGTTATGATAACCATGAGGAATTCCCAGGAAACCATGCTAAATGGGGGTTTTGGGACATTAGGATATGCACATTTTGTGCACATTTTGGAAAATCGTGCAGGTAAACAGTGCAGCCAAGTAAATTGAGAAATTTATAAAATTACATTATGATATTTTTAACCCCAACTTGATATTTTCTTATTTCATCCTCCTTTGAACCCTAGTGATAAACCAAAGCTCCCAAGAACTCTAAAGTGTGTTTCTCCTTCATCCCTAGGTCTTTTGGAGTGTTATTGGTTGTGGATAGAAGATCTTGGTATGGTTAATCCCTCTCTTGCTTCCCTTTTTGGTTTAAGGTTTCCATTCTTTTCCTATATCCATCCAAATATCTAAGACCATTCTTTTTAGATGAGATATTGTTTGAGGATTTTAAGGCTGGTTGAATCAGGATCGAAGGCTTCAATTATGAGTGTGTTCTTCAATATATTTGAGGTAACTGGTCTACAAGTTATATCCCACAGTTTATACATGGATTTGTGCATGTAGGGTTTTATTCTAGTTCTCTTTTTGATGAGTTCATGGTTCCATTGGAATGATCTCGTGATCCCCATGGGACACATGTAAGATGATTTGACTAAATTAGGCCCACCCATGGGGTGTGTCGACCCTCACGAATTGGTTAATGAAAATGTGATATGCGAAATTGATGTGTGTCGACATAGATCCCTTGATGAATGTGTTGATTGGTCAATCTAATTATCTATGAAGGTTATTTGTTGGTGTTTTCATTTTAGTTAATGTATAATGAATTTTTTAGTTCCCATGTAAATGGGTTAAATGGGATTAATGGGAAATTGTTAAGGAATTATGTTTATACTTGAATATGATTAGTGAGATAGGCGTGGGAAATAGAAAAGGGGGCTAAATGGTTATGTGTTATAAATGATGAATTTTTTAACGGGTTGTGGAATAATATTGATTCCCATTTATTTATTGTTTTTTGTAATGGCCCAAACTTTAATTAATAAAAATTCCTCTTGATCTAATTAAAAGTATTATTATGGTTATATATAATTTGAACTTCATTGGTTTTATGTTTCTTGATGTTAAAATAACATTATTAATTGTGACTGTTGCGAATATAGTCATTGAATAGTGATTACATGATTAGTATAAATATAGGTCTTTAACAAATCCAATTAACTCAGATGAAGGAATCGATGGCCTCATTTAGTAGACTTGCCCCGTACGAAGCCCATTTCTCAGAGCTCAGAAATGGGGCGGCATCATTGGGCTTCTCTCTTGACCAAGACCAATCCGAGCTTGAACACATTAAGATTGAGTGGAACCGACTATGGGAGAAGTGGAAGTTAATAGAGATTATTACCCGAGCGATGTTATCCGAGCCACCCCAAGAGTCTGTCAACACCGCACATCTTACCCTTTGGTCTTATGCAGGTGTTATAAGGGGTTATGTAACAAGACCCTAGCACTATGACAATGTACATTATTTTTGTATAAATAATGTGCATTAATTTTATTTTTGTTACTTTGTAAATAGTTTTTTTAAAAGAACAAATAGTATTTTTAGTTAATATTCAACTAAGAAATCTATTTTGATGAATTAATGGATTTTTGAATTAAATAATATTTTAATAAAATATTATAATTAATTTACTTTTTATTAAATATAAATTATCATATAATTTAATGAATGTAATTGTAATTTTTATTAAGGTTTGAAAACTGTTTTTTGTCAAAACCCATGAATTTTTGGTAAATGTCGGTTTTTATATTAAAAATAAAAATTCAAATATTTATAAAATTATTTAAATAAACTAAATATTATTTTTGGAATTAGGATGTCGAAATTATCCAACGGTAAATTTTTCATAATTTTCTGAGACATTCGAATTTTTGGTTAAAAATTAAATAATGTTTAAGTATATAATGTGTTTTATGACATCATAATGACCCAATAGTGAGGTAATATAATACTATAAACATTATGTGCGGCCAATATATTTTTTATCAATTATATAATGTGATTTCATATTTGTTTGAATTATTTTACAAATCTTTTGTGGACCCTCCAAGACTTATAAAACATTTTGTCTTTTTAAATTGTTTTCCTTGAGAGTGTGACTCACGTCCATATAAGAAACCCTATTATTTCAAAAATTTCTTCCATTGGACTTATAAAATATTTTTTTCCACTCCCCTTTTTCAAAAATCATTGGCAAAAACCATGGTCTGGTTTGTGGTCTTGATTAGTTTAATGTGTGGTGACCCAAACCTAAATAATAAAGAATTCCCTCTCCTTTCTTATATAAACCCACCCAAGCTCCCACTTACTCTTCACTAAAAGCCTTTAGAGTTCGATCAACCCCTTACCTCCTCTCTCTGTAATCCTCCCAAGGTGCCCCAATCTCCCAAGAATCCTCTCTCAAGACCCTCCCAAGCCATTGGGATCACACTTCCAAGTAAGGGATTTCTTCCTTTCTCATTTTTGTCTCGTTTTTTTAAGTTGTTATGCCCTTTTTTCAGTTAAAAATGTTGGGGTATGATTTTTCACCTCTCCCATACTGTCTTATTTATTTTTGGATGATGGGAGAGCCCTTTATCTCTCATTAAATCCTCCCATGTACACTTGTTACCATGCCAAAATTTCATGAGGGATTTCTCTCTCTTCTTTTACATCCAAATAATTATTTTGTATTATGTATCTAAATTATATTATGTTTGTTGGGACATGTATCCATATGACCCCATTACTCTACATTTCATGTACATATGATTAGAAACCCTTTTCTATCTCATCAAATATTTTCAAGAATCCTTATGTCACAGTGTTATGCGGCCGAAATTGCATCGCATTTTTTCCAAGCCAAGATCATTGTGTAGTGAATACCATACCCATGTCTCTATCAAGGGTATTCCCAATAATGTACATATACCTATTTAATGGAACTTTCATGTATTTATTACACATTAATTAATCATGGAATAACTTATTATGTTGATTGATTCCATGTTATATGATCCATGTGGCACACTTATAAATCAAATGAAATGTTTCAGAAGGGTGTGCCCTGATAGCGCTCCAATGCATTGGGTAAAGTATAGTATCATGATACATCATTTTAAATGGTTGTTGACACATATAATTCAAGTTCAATGAGTTTTTACTCGTGCTTCATTTTCAATAAGGGTTTACTCATGCTCCATGTGCAATGATCATTGGCTCATGCTAATTCCATGTTAAGTGTTGTTGCCACATTTCCATGTTATGATTATAATGATTTATCATGACTTTATGTTAATGTTTCTCTTGTTCTTCGTTGATATTCCTATTGTATAATATATATTTTATTCTTCATGATATTCCATGTTTATTCCCTTACTGGGCTTTATAGCTCACCATTTTCTTATGCATGTCCTCAGTTTATCCCATGCAATGCTAATCATGAGGGAATGTAGTGGTCATGTAAAGGAATTTTTCTATAAAGATGTTTTTTTTATGTTCTAATATGTTATTTAATGTTCATAATCCCAGAAGACACTAGACCTCTCAATCTTTTATGTTGTATCAAGTGAAGATTTTATGTAATAAATCGGGTTTAAGAGTGTAATAAAAAGCAGGGTTGTTATAGTTGGTATCAGAGGATGGGTTTAGATATTTTTGGGATTAGGATTAGAAAACCCCAGTGAAGACTTAGAGACATGAATAAGTATAATAAAAACATACTTAAGTATTGGTGAGTATTGAGTAAGTGGTTTATCACGCAAATACATCTTTGTCTGGATACGAGTAGGTAGAGGTGGCTCTGGCACAGATGTATCCTAGGGGTAAAACCCGAAAACACTGATTTGAGATAGATTCGAACGGGAACTGGTGCACGATAATAGGCCTTGATGCACTCTTGGTTATGACACTCTTGGGGGATATTCTTTGGTAAATTCATAATCTTGGTATGAACTCTTATTAAGGGAGTTAAAAAACTCCCCTATAAATATGTGTTAGAAAGTAGATAATGGATTGCATAGATTGAAGCCTATGGATTCATAAGTTAAGGAAATAAAATTTATTTATAAGCCATTAGTTTTTCCTTGGATTACTCTTTATGTGTTACCCCTAACTTTCCTTTTATTCCGTCCAATGGCCAGTAATAGGAGGACTCGGGCTAACAACTGATGTGAAGATCAATGTGATGATTGTGAAAATGAGATGCCCATTCTGATGGGAGTGGGAATCATGAACTTTGTCACGCTTATCTCTCAGTTAACTCAATATTTCAATAGAAACATGGGTCAATAGGAATCTTCAACCCCCCCCCCCCCAGAAATAACAAGTCGCTATTGAGAGCTTCATGAGACAAAAGGCCTCCTACTTTTAATGGACCGTCTGATCCCTCAATCTCCAAATAATATATCAACTCCATTGAAAAGATCTTCCCCATTCTTCAATGTTCCGAACAAGAGAAGGATCTTCTATATTCTTATCATATGGAAGGTGAAGCCAATAAATGGTGGAAGTTGATCAAAAATACGAAGCCTGATGAAGAGATCGAGTCATTGGAATGGAAGGATTTCCGAAAAATGTTTTTTGATAAATATTTTCCACGCACCCTCTGACCAAAGATGGAAAGGGACTTCCTTGACCTCAAAAAGATAACAAATTTGATTGAGTGTATGAGGAAAACTTTACCAGGCTTTCACGATATGCCTCCGGCATTTTCATTACCCCTAAATGTAAGGTTGACAGCTTCTTTGGTGGGCTGAAACCTAGCCTACGAAAAGCGCTGGTGATCCGTGACTTCGATGGCTATGAGGAAATTGTTTTATGTCCCCTCAAGGTTGAAATAGAGATCGAACAATCTCAGCACCCCACTTTCCAAAGGTGTAGAAATAATCACCCCAAAAATTGTCTGAAGGGGACAAGGAAATGATTTTGGTGTAGAAGAGAAGGGCACCTAGCTGTTAACTGCCGACAAGAAAAACCCGCGGCTACAACAGAGGAGTGGAATTCTTAGTTTGAACCTCAATGTGTTGTTCATTACTGAAACTGCAAAGAACTTGGGCATATTGCAAATTAGTTCCCTAAGACAAGGAATTTTTTAGGCAACCAACTAACTCTAAGGCACCAAGGGAGATATTTTTCCATCACTATTGCCGAAGTCAACCCCAAAAACAAAGCGGTGACAGGTACTCTAGTTATTCATTCAATAATATCGAACTTAATTTTTTATTCAGGTTATACGTATTCTTTAATATCCCAAAAGTTTAGTAGAACAATCCTAGCACCACCACAAATCATGGAAGTAAAGATGTCGGTGAGTATGGAAAATGGGGAAATAATTGCATCCCATGAATATAACTCCTCCCTTGTCATAACATGTGGATTTAATTTCCCAGAAAACCTCGTCATAATCCCTCTGGTGGAATTTGATGCAATTCTTGTCATGGATTGGATTTATTTATATAGAGTCAACATAAATTTCTATGAGAAGAAAATCAATCTCCATGTGGAGAATCGATCCCCAATTCTATAAAAGTGCAAGGAGGAAGATGAATCATCTTTAGCTTCATCATCTCAAGTGTGGATATTACTACCCAATGAGCACACATATCTAGATCAGATGATTGAGTCTAAGGAGGAAACCATCCTTGAATACATGCCTATTGTGAGGGAATTTGTTGAAGTGTTTCCTGAGGAATTTTCTGGTCTTCCACCTAGAAGGGATGTTTAATTCTCAATTGATCTTATACCTGGGTCATTTCCAATATCCAAGACTCCATATAGAATGGATGTTGTGGAGCTTGAGGAGCTAAAGAAACAATTATAAGAGAATCTAGATAAAGGTTTTATACACCTAAGTGCTTTACCATGGGGTGTACTAGTCCTCTTCATCAAGAATAAGGATGGGTCAGTGTTCCTTTGCATCAATTATCGTGTGCTTAACAAAATCATGATAAATAACAACTATCATCTCCCACAAATTCATGACTTGTTCGATCAGCTACATAGAGCACAATACTTCTCCAAGTTGGATTTTAGTTTGGGATGTTATCAAGTAATGGTGAAGAAAAAAGATATCCCCAAGACTGGTTTTTGTACAAGATACGGGCACTATGAATTCATAGTAATCCCTTTAGGACTCACTAATGCTCCTACAATATTCATGGAATTGATGAATAGAGTCTTTAGGGATTACCTAGACAAATTTTTGGTTGTCTTTATAGATGATATTATGATATACTCCATAACCAAGGAGGATCATGAGGAGCATATAAGAACTGGACTAGAGACCTTGCGGAAGGAGAATATCTATGAAAAGTATAGAAAGTGTGAGTTATGGTTGAAGGAGGTCTCATTATTGGTTCATATCATCATAAAGAATAGGATATCTGTGGAGCCCTACAAAAACAAATCAATTGAGGGATGGATGAGGCCAACTTTGGTAATGGATATCCATAGCTTCTTGGGGTTAGCTGGATATTATCAACAATTTGTGAGAAATTTCTCAAGATTTTCCAACCCTTTTACCAAGCTAACTCGGAAAGGAGTAAAGTTTTCTTAGAGTAATGAATGAGAATAAATCTTCAAGGAGTTAAATAGGAGGCTTATCACTGTGCATTTGCTCACTTTACCCACAAGTGGAGAACTTTTTGTAGTATTTAGTGATGATTCAAAGAAGGGCATGGGTTGTGTGTTGATGCAAAATGAAAAAGTCATTGCCTATGCTTCAAGGCAATTGAAAGTTCATGAGAAGAATTATCCAACACATGATTTGGAGTTGTTTGTGGTGATCTACGCTTTAAAAATTTGGCGACAATATTTCTTTGGGGAGAAGTGTGAAATATATACAGACCAAAAAATCCTCAAGTATATATTCACACAGAAAGAGTTGAACATGCGCCAATTAAGATGGTTAGAGTTGATCAAAGACTATGACTGCTCAATCCATTTTCAACCTTGGAAAGCGAAAAAGGTGGAAGATTCTCTACGTATAAAGGACCCAGTATTTATATCATTCATGAGAATTGAGGACCTAATATTCTTAGATTTGATGAATATAGACATGGGAATTATAAATAAGGGAACATCATCAATCCTTTCACAAATGATTGTTCAACCATATATTTTGGAAATGTTAAAGGATGGTCAAAAGGATGATGTGGGAATTCAGAAGAAACTGGAAGCAATCAGAAAAGGGAAATCCTCAGAGTTCAATGTTAATGAAGAAGAAATTGTGATATTTGGGAAAATACTTTGTGTTCCATCAATTCAGGAGCTGAAGAATAAAATTTTGGATGATGTGCATAGTTCAAATTTATTTATTCACCCAACAAACACAAATATGTATCGAGATATCCGGGAGAATTATTGGTGGGATGATATAAATAATGAGATCACTGAGTATACATAAATGTGACTAGTGTGTCAGCAAGTGAAGCCAAAAAGGAAGAATTCTAAGTGGATGATGCAACCATTACCCATACCAGCATAGAAATGTGAGGAAATTAGTATGGAATTTGTCACCGGACATTCAAATACATCCAAAGGAAACAATGTTATCTTGGTTGTTGTGGATCATCTTACAAAGTCTGCACACTTCATTATAACTCAGGAGGATTTATCATTGGATTAGCTAGAAAAGATATATATCAGGGAGGTGTTCAGGCTACATGGAGTACCACTATCTATTGTATCTGATCGAGATATAAGATTCACCTCTAAGTTCTGGAAGAGTCTTCAACATGCACAAGATACTGAACTGAACTTCAGTATGGTCTATCATCCTCAAACTGATGGCCAATCTAAGAAAACTGTTCCGAGACTGGAGGATATATTAAGATCATGTTTTATGGACTTCAAAGGAGGGGGGGACCAACATCTTCCACTAGTATAATTCTCCTACAATAACAGTTTCCACTCGAGCATCCGAATGGAACCTTATGAATCCCTGTAAGGGAAGAGGTGCAGAACACTGAAATGTTGGAATGAAGTCAGTGAGGGTAAGTTTCTAGGACCAAAAATGGTTGAAGAAATGGTGGACAATGTGAAAACCATTCAGTAACATATCAAGGCAGCCCAGAGTCGATAGAAGAGTTATGTATATTACCATCGAAAAGAACTTGAGTTTAAAGTTGGATACATGGTATTTCTATGTATATCTACATGAAATAAGGTCATGAAATTTGGAAAGAAATGGAAGTTAAGTCCTAGGTACATTGGCGCCTTTTAGATTCTTGATAGTGTTGGGGATGTGGCCTATCAACTACCACTTCCACCTACCATGGACAAAGTAAATGATGTCTTTCATGTATCCCACTTAAAGAAGTACATACCATACCCTTCACATGTACTCTCTTTAGAGGTAATACAGCTAAAGGATGAACTTATTTATGAGGAGCAACCATTGAAGATCTTAGATCATAGAGAAAAAGTTCTATGAAATAAGACAATTCCCCTCATCAAGGTGTTGTGGAGAAACCACAAGTTTGAAGAAGCGACATGGGAATCAGAGGAAGTGATGAAGCAAAGTCACCCACATCTTTTTTAGTGTGGGAAAAGGAAATTTTGAGGGATAAATTTCTTAAGGGGGGAAGATTGTAACGACCCAAACATTCATTAATGAAAATTCTCCTTGATCTAATTAAATGTCTTATTATGGTTATATAAAATGTGAACTTCATTGGTTTTATGTTTCTGGATTTTAAAGTACCATTATTAATTTAGACCATTGCTAATATAGATGTTGAACAAGGATCACATGATTAGTATAAATATAGGGATTTAACAAATCCAATTTACTCATACAAACGTAGCAATGGCCTCATCCAGTAGACTTGCCCTGTATAAAGCCCATTTTTTAGAGCTCGGAAAGGAGGTGGCGCCATTGGGCTTCGATCTTGACCAATCCCAATCCAATCATGAACATGTTAAGCTTGATCAGAACCGACTATGGGATAATTGGAAGTTAATTGAGATTACCACCCGAGAGATGATATCTGATCCACCCCAAGAATTTTTCACCATCGCACACCTTACCCTTTGGTCTTATGCGGGTGTTATAAGGGGTTATGTTACAAGACCCTATAACTATGAAAATTTACATTATTTTTGTATAAATAATGTGCATCCATTTTATTATAGTTACTTTGTAAATAGTTTTTTTAAAGCACAAATAGTATTTATAGTTAATATTCAACAAACAAATCTATTTTTATGAATTAAAGGATTTTTGAGTTAAATAATATTTTGATAAAATATTATTATTAAATTACTTTTTATTAAATATAAATGATCATATAATTTTATGAATGCAATTTTAATTTTTATTAAGGTTTGAAAACTGTATTTTGTCAAAACCCATGAATTTTCGGTAAATGATGGTTTTTATTTTAAAAGTAAAAATTCAAATATTTATAAAATTATTTAGATAAAATGAATATTATTTTTGGAATCAGGATGTCTAAATTGTCCAATGGTGATTTTTTCGTAATTTTTTTAGACGGTCAAATTTTTGTGTAAAAATTAAATACTGTTTAAATATATAATGTGTTTTATGACATCATAATGACCCAATAGTGAGTTAATAAAGTACTATAAACATTATATTTGGACAATATATTTTTTATCATTAAAATAATGTTATTTTAGATTTGTTTTATTTATTTTACAATGCTTTTGTGGACCCTCCAAGACATATAAAACATTTTTTCTTTTTAAATTGTTTTCCTTGAGAGTGTGACTCACCTCCACATAAGAAACCCTATTATTTTAAAAATTTATGCCATTGTACTTATAAAAAAAATTTTCCCACTCCCATTTTTCAAAAATCATTTTCAAAAACCATGGGCTGGTTTTTGGTATTGATTAGTTTAAAATGTGGTGACCCAAACCTGAATAATAAAGAATTCCCTCTCCTTTCCTATATAAACCCACCAAAGATCCCACTTCCTCTTCACTAAAAGCCTTTGGAGTTTGACCAAACTCTTCCATTATCTCTCTTTAATCCTCTAAAGGTACCAAATTCTCCCAAGAATCCTCTCTCAATCCCCTCCCAATCTATTGGGATCACATTTCCAAGTAAGGGATTTCTTCCTTTCTCATTTTTGTCTAATTTTTTTTAAGTTGTTATTCCCTTTTTTTAATTACAAATGTTGGGGTATGATTTTCCTCATCTACCATACTGTTATATTTATTTTTGGATTATGGGAGACCCCTTTCTCTCTCATTAAATCCTCTCATGTACACCCGTTACCATGCCGAAATTCCGTGAGGGATTTCTCTCCCCTCTTTTACATCAAAATAATTCTTCTGTATTATGCATCTAAATTCTATTATGTTTATTGGGAAATGAATCCATATAACCCCCTTACTCTAAATTTCATGTAAATATTATTAGACACCCTTTTCTATCTCATCAACTATTTTCAATAATCCTTATTTCACGCCGTTATGCTGCCGAAATTGCACAGCATTTTTTTCAAGCCAAGATCATTGTGTAGTGAATACCATACCCATGTCTCTATCAAGGGTATTCACCATAATGAACATATACCTATTTAATGTTACTTTCATGTATTTATTCCACATTACTTAATCATTTAATAACTTATTATATTGATTGATTCCATGTTATATGATCCATGTGGCACACTTATGCATCAAATGAAATGATTAAGAAGGGTGTGCCCGGATAGCGCTCCAATGCGTTGGGTAAAGTATAGTATCATGATGCATAATGTGAAATGGGTGTTGACTCATGACAAATCAAGTGAAATGAGGGTTTAATCATGCTTCATGTTCAATTATTTTTTACTCATGCTTCATGTGCAATGATCCTTGGCTCATGCAAATTCCATGTTAAATGTTGTTGCCACATTTCCATGTTATGATTATCATGCTTTATTAAACTAAGGAATATATTTTTATGAATTAAAGAATTTTTTAATTAAATAATATTTTAATAAAATATTATTATTAAATTACTTTTTATTAAATATAAATGATCATATAATTTTATGAATGCAATTTTAATTTTTATTAAGGTTTGAAAACTGTTTTTTGTCAAAACCCATGCATTTTCGGTAAATGTCAGTTTTTATTTTAAAAGTAAAAATTCACATATTTATAAAATTATTTAGATAAAATGAATATTATTTTTGGAATCTGGATGTCTAAATTATCCAATGGTGAATTTTTTATAATTTTTTGAGATAGTCGAATTTTTGGGTAAAAATTAATTATTGTTTAAATATATAATGTGTTTTATGACATCATAATGACCCAATAGTGTGGTAATAAAATACAATAAACAATATTTTCGGCTGATATATGTTTTATCATTAAAATAATGTAATTTTAGATTTGTTTTATTTATTTTACAACCCTTTTGTGGACCATCCAAGACTTATAATACATTTTGTCTTTTTAAATTGCTTTCCTTGAGAGTGTGACTCACCTCCACATAATAAGTCCTATTATTTTAATAATTTCGTCCATTGTCTTTATAAAATATTTTTATCTACTCCCCTTTATCAAAAACCATGGGGAAAAACCATGGGATGGTTTTGGTATTGATTATTTTAATGTGTGGTGACCCAAGCCTTAATAATAAAGAATTCCTTCGCCTTTCCTATATAAACCTACCCAAGATCCCACTTCCTCTTCACTCAAAGCCTTTGGAATTACACCATCCCTTTCCCTCATCTCCTTATAATACTCCCAAGGTTCCCCATTCTCCCATGAATCCTCTCTCAAGCCTCTCCCAATCCTTTTGGATCACACTTCCAAGTAAGGGAATTCTTCCTTTCTTATTTTTTTCTAATTTTTGTTAAGTTGTTTTTCCATTTTGTTTTCATTTAAAAAAGTTAGGGTATTATTTCAAATATCCCCCATACTGTCCTCTTTATTTTTTGATGATTGGATACCCCTTTATCTCTCATTAAATTCTCCCATGTACACCTGTTACTGTGCAGAAATTCCGTGAGGGATTTCTCTCTCCTCTTTTACATCCAAGTAATTCTTTTGTATTATGCATCTAAATTCCATTACGTTTGTTGGGACATGGATAAATATGACCACCTTACTATCAATTTCATTTAAATATTATGAGACACTATTTTTTATCTCATCAACTATTTTCATGAATCCTTATGTCACGTCGTTATGCTACCGAAGTTGCACCGCATTTTTTCCAAACCAAGATCATTGTGTAGTGAATACCACACCCATGTCTCTATCAATGGTATCCACCTTTATGCACATATAACTTTTGAAAGGTACTTTATTGTATTTATTCCACATTACTTAATTTTGTAATAACTTATGATGTTGATTGATTTCATGTTATATGATCCATGTGGCACACTTATGCATGAAATGAAATGTTTAAGAAGGGTGCACCCTGATAGTGATCCAATGCATTGGGTAAAGTATAGTATCATGATACAACATGTGAAATGGGTGTTGAATCATTATAATTTAATTGAAACAAGGTTTTACTCGTGTTTCATGTGCAATGAGGGTTTACTCATGCTCTATGTGCAATAATCCTTGGCTCATGTTAATTCCATGTTAAGTGTTGTTGCCACATTTCCATGTTATGATTATCATGCTTTATCATGACTTTATGTTAATGTTTATCTTTTTCTCTATTGATATTCCTATTTTATAACATGTATTGTATTTCTCATTTTATTCCATTTTTATTCCCTTATTGGGATTTATATCTCTCCCTTTTCTTATGTAGGTCCTCAGGTTATCCCATGAAATGCTAAGTACGAGGGAATATAGTGGTCATGTAAAGAAAGTTTTCAATAAAGATTTTGTGTGTTTTATGTTCTAAGATGTTATGTTATATTCCTAATCCCCAAATAAACTAGCCCTATGTATCTTCTATGTTGAATCAATTGAAGATTTTTTGTAATAAATCGGGTTTAAGTGTGTAATAAAAAGTAGGGTTGTTATAGTTTTTGTGGTGTTTCTAATGTTATTGGTTATGCTTGGTTATAATGTGGTCATTATGGAGATTCATAAATAATGATGTGCACATGGCTCATTATATTAGTGTATAAACATGAGGTCTTATGCCCATAGGTCAAGTTTGACTGAGGTTCTAAGCTTAACCCTCTAAATACATGGGTTAGGGATGGGGATGGAGTTTTTTTCCCTGAATGGTTGCATTCTACCCAGACAGAGGATTTAAGATGAGGATAATGTGATTATTGTGAGGAAATTCATAGTGAGATATGACTTGATTATTATCATATTAATTGAGAATATGGATCAGGCATAATCCATTAAACACATGAAAAATGGTGAACTAAACCATGAGATGCTTAAGTAGTGAACAAGGTTCTAATTGTAGCATAACATAAAGGAACATGATCTATAATAGCCTATTAAATTGTTTTTTATTTACTTTCCAATATTTCTCACTTGCATGAACTATATATATGACTAGATATTTTGTAGACATAATTTTTGGTGGCCTATTGAGTTGTACTCACACCCTGATTGGGCCCCAGTTGTGTACCTGAGCAGATTTCGTGCTTTTAGGTGAGGGCATTGGTAATGGCCTTATGCTAGGGAGTTGGGTTGGACATGGGACATGCATGGATGAGGTTCCAAACTTGGAGTCATGATCATTTTTAGGATCTGTTTTTTTTCTTTATTTTTAGTTTCATTCACTTGGCATTGTATCATAACATGACATATTTACTACTACTTGTGGTTTGTACCATGTTTGGGATATGCATGACTATGCATTTTATTGGTTGTTATGATTGTTTACACTATTTATATTGTGTTATGTTGTGGTTTAATCTATTAAATAGGGTATAGTCTTACCACGTAACCTATTATACCATTGATGGTGGTTGGAAATCTCTTGAATATGGGGATTCATGGTTGATGTCATGTGATAACCCAGCTTGGGGCACTGATTTAGTGGCACCCGGGTTGGGGATTTTACAAAGTGGTATGAGAGGAAGGTTCTATTATCTTTATTACTATTTGGGGATGGTAGATATGAGATTAGGATAGTTTTAGGCCATGGTAACTAGCTCATACTTGTGATTAGCTAACCCATGTATGAGGGAAAACCCAAGTCACTCTATGTGGGAGTTGTTGTTCTTGTTATGTGTTGTTACAGTTGATGAAATTGCATCATCGGGTGATGCACTTGTTGTGTGATTTGATGATTTTTTGATGTTTTTATCATGTTTGGAATGTCATGAGGTTGTTCATTTATGCATCATTCTAGTCACCATTGTGGATAAGTGGCATGCATCATAGTTGGCACACACACAGGATGGGTGTGTGTGACATAGAGGCTATAATGCATTTGGTTTCTTGAAAATGATGAAAATGGGTACTAATGAAATGGTAAAAATGTGGAAATAGGGCATAAAATATTGGATAAAAAATTGTGCTTTATAAGTGGTAGTAAGTGGATTATAGTGGTCCAAGTGAGTATTGATATTGAAATAGTCCTGAAATGGTGTAAATTGTGATGTTTGTAACTATGTGAGTTGTTTACCCTTGTTCGCCATTTCCTTGGTGGGGTGTCTAGGGATAGTGTCCTGTTTTTGATCGGGGTCATTTGAGTTTTGTATTTGAATTTATTTTTTGGTGTCTAATGGAGAGTCTTCCTTAATTTTTGTTAAAGCATTATGGTCTACATTCTAAAGTTCGTGTATGGAATTGTAGAGAAAAGCCCACAGAGACATGTGTCGATTGAGAGACAAGAGGAAATTGTTGAGAATTATTTTCCATTAGTGTATCAAGAGAATTCAGTGGTTCAAGATAATTGGTAAGTCTAGTTCTATGATAATCTTTATCATTTTATGCAAATGATGGAATAGGACCCATGGCGGGTTGTTTCAAGTTTGTTTGAGCTGACCAGTGAGTTTCATCTATACCACCCTCCGACCCTCACTGGAGAGGGTGGGATAGAGGTAGAAGAGTTTTGTATGGAGTCTATCCAGAATATTCGTGACCATCTAGAGACTCCTCTCAATAAGTGAGTCAATTTTTCTGCTTATATGTTGAGAGGTGAAGCAAAGTGTTGGTGGGACATAATGGTTCAAACGGTGAAGGATGAAGGAATGATGTTGAAGAATTTTCAGGAGAGTTTTCTTGAACAATTTTACCTAGAAACCTTAAGATATGAGAAGGTTGTGAATTTTATGAACTTTACCCAAGGGAAAATTTTGGTAATAGATTTTTCTAGCCATTTCACTGATTTTTTACTTTTTGTTCCGATGTCAGTAGGATACAAGGAAACTATGGAAAAATGTTTCCAAGTTGGGATGACACATGAGATTAAGTCTCAGATGAATATCTTATTCCTAAAATTGTTTTCTGAAGTGGTGGATCAGGCCATAATTTTAGAAGGGAACCTAAAGGGGGCTTCAGGCAGTGAACTCGTGGTTCCAGCTGGGTAGACAAGTGGGCTGACTTCTGAGAGTAAGAAGTACCATTTTGGGAATTTATATTAGGGTGAAAGTTCACAGAGTAGACAGAAGAGGGGTCCAGTCTCTCATGGCGGTGACTAGATATTTTTTTATCAATGTGTAATATCAGTGCACATGTGTGGCCAATTTCCCATACCACAAGTTGAATTCTGAGCATACGGTAAGATGGGCCATGTCTAGAGGTTCTATTGTAACCCATAGTATTCAAGAAATGATGAGAGTCATAGGCATACACCTAGTGCAGGAATGGGGTCAGTTAACCCATATCTGGTAGGAAATTGGAGATCCATGGGCCGTACCAGTAGTGGTGGTGGATGTGGACCTCCAGAGAAAGATCACCCATAACAATTAGGAAGTTGAGTATCGGTTACTTAGGATGGAGCCTATGGTAGAGGGGTAGGTCATCTCCATATAGTTTATACTACACCTGAAGGTGGTGAGGTAGGACCGTCTATGGTTAGAGGTACGATTCTTATAGCTTTCACACTCTCTAGTTCATTATTGGATACAGGTGTTATGAATTATTTTATTTATACTTAGTTTATAGTTGTGTTGGGCTTCACCATGAAGAGTGATTGTGGAGTAATGTCACTTGATACTTCATTAGGGTTACAAGTTGAGAACATCGGGAAGTGTAAGGTTTGTTCTCTAGATGTTAGTGGATATCATTTTCTGTGGGATCTGTTTTTTTTAAGATGAAAGGTTTTGACCCAATCCTGGGGTTGGATTAGTTGTCTTTGTATCAATACCATATATATTGTTACCGATGTCATGTAACGTTCACATCTATCAATGGAAATATTTATGTCGTTTGTGGTGAGTTGGACACATGAGGGGGTTGGGTGGGGCAGTTGTGCCAATAGTTAGGAAAACTCAAATTTCATGTGGCTTGACTTGAATTAGATGAAGGATAAAAGGAAAAACCAGTATTTCATCCTATGGTACATTGATTTCAGGATATGTTTGCTAATGACTTCTCAAGGATACCACATGAGGGAGACGTCGAGTTTATTATTAAGTTGTTGCTGAGATCAGAGCCAGTTTCTATTCTACCATATCGAATGGATCCAGTAGAGCTCCAATAACTTAAGGTTCATCTAGAGAAGTTAGAGAATAAGGGGTTTATTTTTCATAGTACATCACCCTGGGGATATCCTATACTATTTTATAATAAGGTTTACAAATCACTGAGTTTATGTATCAATTATAGGAAGTTGAACCAGAAGAAGATTTAGAATTGATTCCCTCTTCCAAGAATCAATGACTTGTTTGACCAGATCAGAGGTGACTCAATGTTTTCTAAGATCGATTTGATATTGGGATACCATCAGTTGAGGGTGAGACCATTTGGTTTACCCCATACAACTTTCTTAAGTAGGTACGGGTTGTATGAATTTTTGGTGATGTCGTTCGGGTTGACCAATGCACCGAAAATGTTTATGGAACTGATGAATCAGATATTTCATCCTTATCTGAATTAGTTTATGGTTTTATTTTTTGATGACATATTTTTATACTCGAGAACTCATGATGATCATTCCCAACATCTTGGCATCATCGTAAGTACACTGAGAGAGCATAGTCTTTATGCCAAGTTAACAAAATTTTAGTGCTGGATTAGCAAGGTGCATTTCTTAGGACATATCATTTCGGATTCAAGTGAGTTGGTGGAACCATAAGAATTGAAGGTTTTGGTATCTTGGGAGGAACCCAAGAACGTTATTTATGTTCTAATATTTTTGGGTTTGGACGGTTATTATTGAAGATTTGTTAGGTATTTTTCCCATTTGGTTGCACCACTCTCTGGCCTAACCAAGAATGGGTTTACGATTGAGTGGTCAAGGACTTATGAAAATGCTTTTCAAGATCTGAAGAACCAGGTGACCATCACACTGATTCTGACTTAACCTGAACTAGGTAAGGGATAAATCAGGTTTTGTGATGTGTTTGGTATCAGACATGGGGAAGCCTTGATGAAGGAAAATTGGGTTATAGCTTATGAGTCGAGACAGTTGATACCACATGAAATAATTTACCAAAATCATGAACTTGAGCTAGATATTGTAGTTTATGCCATGAAATGTTAGGGGCATTATTTGTTGGCAGAACCCTTCATGTTTTTTACAAACCATAAAAGTATTAAATACATCTTCTATCAGTGGTGTTTGAATCTTTGAATGTGATGGTGGGTTGATTACCTACAATCCATTGATTTTGAGTTGCTCTATACACTAGGGAAATGGAATAGTGTTTTTGATGCTCTAATCTAGAAGAATAATAACCAGGTGGTTTAGGAATCTAGTTCAGAATGGAAGATGATGACCTTGTTTGTTGATATGTGTTTGGTGGTATAAGATGTGCATGGGAGGATGACTCTCACCTCCATAATAGTTGAATTTTTTCTTTTGAACCAGGTTAACAAGAGTCATCTGGTGGATCCGAAGTGTTTGGATATGAAGGAATGTCTTAAATGTGGGGAGTCACCTTTTAATTGGGATTTTGGTGTTGATGGGGTTGCTTATGTTCATGGTTGTTTTGTGGTACCAGAATGTGTATGGGAGGAGTTAATACATGAGTTTCATGCATCTAAGTGGTAAGTCCATACAGGATTGACTAAAATGTTTTGTGATCTTCATAGGTAGTATTGGTGGCCAAGAATGAAGAAGGAAGGTGTGGTATTTTTGGAACGAATCCTTGCCTATCAACATGTGAAGGCCAAACATCAACGTCTAGGTGGTTTGTTGCAGTCATTGCCTATTCCGGAGTGGAAATGGAATGACATAATGTTGGACTTCATAGTTGTTCTTCCAAGGACACCTCATAAGAATGAGACAATCTGGGTGGTTGTGGACCAACTAAAAAAATTAACTCATTTATTGCTGATCCATGAGACTTATACAGTGGACCAGTTGGGTGATTTATATGTTCGAGAGATAGTACGGTTGCATGGTGTTCCAAGAACCATAGTATTAGATAATGATCCACATTTCACCTCATACTTCTAGTAGAGATTACAGAAGGCACTTGGTACCCAGGAGTTTTTGAGTAAAGATTATCATCCACAGATTGACAAGCAGTTAGAATGTACAATCTAGGTTTTAAAAGACAAGTTGATAAATTGTGTCCTGGATTTCAGTGGTTCTTGGGAAATGAACTTTTCGATCAATTTGTTTTCTTACAATAATATTTTTCATGCTATAATTGAGATGGCTTCTTTTGAGGCACTCTATGGGGGACTTTATAGATCTTATTTGTGTTGGTTAGAGGGTGGGGAGTCTGAGATGTTGGGACCGAGTCTCATGTAGGATATGTCAGAGAAGGTTTGATTGATTCAAAAGCATATGGAAATATCCTAGAGTAGATATAATTCATATACAGATAAGTTTCATACACCACTAGAGTTTAGGGTGGGTGATAGTGTGTTTCTTCGAGTGTCACCAAGGTTGGGTCACTGTTGAATTCAGAAATAGTGAAAATTAGAACCTAAGTATATGGGTCCATTTGAGATTTTGGAGAGGATCAAACCAGTGACTTATCGACTAGATATACCACATTGGTATATAGGGATACATTATTTATTCCATGTCTCACAACTCATAATGTATTATCCCGATCCATCTCATATAATAAACGCTAATGATGTTGAGCTTGAGCCTGATGTATCCTTTAAGGAGTATTTGGTTCATATTATGGATCATAGTGAGAAGGTATTATGGAGAAAGGTTGTGCCTTTGGTTCATGTTATATGGAATCATGGAAATGTTCAAGAAGAAACTTGTGAGTTAGAATTAGATATGCGGGCTCATTGGCCCAATCTCTTTGCTTTGGAGTCTCAATGATGCTCAGAAAGAGTATCTCGAGGACGAGCCGTCATAATATAGGGAGGTTGTAAGATCCTATATCTCTCCAAAATGTATATTTTGTTTATGTTTCAATTTAATTACCTTATTTTTTGGTCAAGTAAGTGTTTACCCAAGTTCATGTAAAGACTCAGGGGTGTTATGGGGGTTTAGGACACAAAAGAGGAAGAAGAAAAAAGAGATTTATAGGCATGTTTCATGGTTTTCAAAGGGTTAGTGTAAACCATGTAGAGAAAATCAGGTAACCATGCATCCTTGGACAGAGGCTTATGCATGGTTGGTGCAAGGTTATGCTAACTGGGTGGAATTCCAAGAAATCATATGAACGGGGGGTTTTGGGATAGTAGCATCTACATGGTTTGTGCATGGTTTGGAAAACTATGCAGGTAAATTGTGTGGGCCAGTAAAATTGATAAATTTAATAAAATTCCATTATGGGATTTTTAACCCCAACTTAGGATTTCCTCCCATTTTCCTATTTTGAACACTAGTGATGAACCAAAGCTCCCAAGAGATACCAGGGGTGTTTATCCTTCATTTATAGGTCATTTGGAGGGTCATTGGTTGCAGATCAAAGATCAGCGTAAGGTTAATTCCTCTCTTGCTTCTTTTTTTGGTTAAGGTTTCCATTTTCTCCCCATCTCCAAATGAAGCTGTAAAACCCTTATTTTTTGGTGAGATCAAGGTTGAGGATTCTAAGGGTGGTTGAATTGGGATCTAAGAATTTTATTAAGAGTGTATTTTCTAATTGATTTTAGGTTGGTGGTCTAAAAGTTATATCCCATAGTTTATACGTGGATTTTTTCATGTAGGGTTTTATTCATGTTCTCTTTTTAATGATTCTTTGGTTCCCTTGGAAAGATGTGGGGTATTGAATTTATAAATAATTAATTTAACTCCTTGGGATTCCTATGTGATACATGGAGGATGATTTGACTAAATTAGGCCCACCCATGGGGTGCATCGACCCTCCTAAATTTTTTAATGATAATATGAGGTGTGAAATTTATGTGTGTCGACATAGAGCCCTTGATGTATGTGTTAATTGGTTAATATAATGATTTAAAAAGGGTATGTGTATGTGTTTCGTTTTTGGTTAATGGATAAGATAATTTTTGGTTGGAATGTGAATGGGTTAAATGGGATTAATGTGAATATGTTAAGGAATTACATTTATACTTGAATATTCTTAATGACATGGGCATGGGGAATGGAAAATGGTGATAAATGGTTATGTTTTATAAATGATGAATCTGTTAATTGATTGTGGAATAAAATTGATTCCCCTTTATTGATGTTGTTGTGATTTTGCTAATGTTCTTGGCTATTCTTGGTTGTAATGTGGTTATTATATAGAGTGATAAATAATATTTTGCAAATGGATTGGTAGACTAGGGTATATACATGAGGTTATATGCCCACCGGTCGAGTTTTACTGAGGTTCTAAGATCCACCCTCTAAATATAAATGTTGGGGAGGGGGACGAAGTTCTATTCCTATAACAGTTGAATTCCACTCGGACTGAGGCTTTGAGGTGAGGATATTGATATTATAGTGATGTGATGCCTAGTGAGATAGGACTTGATTATTTCCATATTCCAGGAGAATATTGAACATGCCTAATCAATTGAAAACATAAAAAAGGGTTAACTAAACCATGAGATGCTTAATTAGTGAACCTAGTTCTAATGGTAGCCTAACATAAAGGAACATGATCTAGAACGGCTTATTGAACTATGTTTTATTTACTTTCCATTATTTTTCACTTGCATGCACTATCTATATGACTGGATATTTTTCAGAAACTATTGGTGGTGGCCTACTGAGTTTTAATCACACCCTGCTTGGGTTGTCGTTGGGTACCCGAGAGATCTCATTTTTGCAGGTCAGGGAAAGGGTAAGGGCCCAATTCTAGGGAGTTGAGTTGGACATAGGATATGCATAGATGGAGTTCTAGACTATGAGTTGGGATTGATTTGTGGATTCTATTGTTTTTCCTTTTTTGTGTTTTGTTCTCTTGGTATTGCACTATGACATGACATATTTATTGTTGCTTGTGGTTTGTACCCCATTTGGGAGATGTTTGAATATGCATGTTATTGGTCGTTACTATTGTTTCTGTTGTTTATAATATGTTCTATTGTGGATTACTCTAGTAAAGAGGGTATAGTCTTCCCATATGACCTATTATACCCTCTCTTCTAGTTGGAAACCTCTTGTGTATAGGGAGGAGTTCTTGAGTTCATGTGATGACCTGGCTTGGGGCATTAATTTAGTGGAACCTGGGATGGGACGTTACATGTTTTCTGTTCGTATATGGAAAAAATAATTTAAAATTTCTTTTCATATGATTTAAAATAATTTCATGTACACTTTATATTTTTTTATCATTACATGGATGTTTTAGAGTTTTATAAAATTAATAACATGTTTCTAGTGATATTTAGAAAATTATAACTCTGATTAACATGGAATCAGTTTCTATATTTTACAAATTAATCTATATCTATTATCTTGATATTTCATGGAAATTTGAGGTCATTTTCTCAGTTTGGGCACTCATAGGAATTTTTTTTAAGTCATTAATATCATTGATTTTCCACTCATTTAGAGCACATAAAAAGTAATATTGACATTACTTTTACTAATACATGGAGAAACCTGAGTGCATAATACGTATATAATACATCATTTTACAATATTATTCCTTATATATCAAAATAAAACACGCCACATAACCTATAATTTTGGTGTCCTTGGAGACTAGATACATAAAAAACTTATTTTGAAACCATTCTTTAATATATCCCATAAATATTATTTACACATGATACCCTTATAGAAATATCATATGTAATAATATTCATTATAACCTAGAGAAATGGAAATATAAGAAAGGGTGAGCTTTGATGCTTAGTAAGGGTAAACATAATAGGTATAAATGATAGATTATTAGTGAGGTTAAAATAAACATGTCAGTATGAGAAAAAATAATGTTACATGAAATTAACATAAGAAAATCATACTAAATAAAATATGGACTCGTAATCATGAATTGTGACATAATGATTTTTTTATTAAACAGCACAAGAATTATAAGAATGTGGAAACATGGGTCAATAATTGTGATTCATGAGAACAATATATAGGTATGTTTCATAGCATAATAACGTGTCATAAACATAATCATGGATATTATAACACATGCCAAGGTTAACCACAAATACATTCATATCATAATAGACTAGGCTAACCAATTTATAATAACATAGTGAAATTTGGCTAACCACATGTGTACCATATGAATCCCATGAGATATAAAATTTATACAAATATTTGGAGGGGTATAATGGAACCAACTATCACATAATGATAAACAATACATATGTGTTTCAAAAAAAAAGGAAAATATTCATAATCCCAGCATAGCTTAATAAACCCATCAAAAAACGGGTTTCATATAGATTTCTAAAAAACATGATTATAATCTACCTATATGAATTAGGTGGATGGTATCCATAGATGATATCTCTATTTATGTATAAAAAATGTTAAATGATTTTTACAAAAATGAAAATACTGTATAAGATAATTATAAAATTACTTTAAAAATTAAGAAGAAATATAAATTATTATTTTAATAAATTTAATTTAAAAATAAATTATTTATGAAGAAATGAGAATATAAATTAATATGGAAAACCACAAAAAAAATATAAAATAATATTCATAAATAAAATCAATGAAGATGGTGATAAAATGCATTCATGTGGAAAGAGTTAAAAAAATATTTATTTCACACTTTGTAAAGAAATTTAATAGAAAATTACTAGTGTGGAGAACATTAAAAAGTTATTATTTTCGTTATTTTTAAAATAAATTTAAATTCAATATAAATTTAACAATCCAGGTACTTATAAAATAATATCTTCCATTATGAAATTAAGTAGTTAAATTCATTATAAATGTATAATAAAATAAGTGGTATTTGTAGAAATTAAAGAATTTATACTAATATAATATTAATATCATATATTATAGTATAAAAAAATTATGTATCTTTTAAGTAAAAATATGATATATTTATATAAAGTATTAATTAAATAATTTTGTTAAAATGATAAATTAAGAGTTGGCGTTTTTGTGGCACATAAAATTTTATTTATAATTTTATAATTAATATAATGATTTTAAAAAATTATCATAATAAAATATATTTAAAAATTGATTTTTTTCCTTATGATTATAGGATAGTTTTGTGATACCATAATTAATTTTTCAAAGTGTTATAAAACTAGTTATAATTTTAAAATTGGAATTTTTGGAATAAATAATTATTATATTTAAAAATTAAATTTATCATATTTAGAAAATTATTTTCATAAAATCGAGTTCATTTTCAAAATATAATCATAAAAAATTGGTTAGGGTGAATGTTTTGGATTTTTCTGAAATGGTTGAATTTTTTGTGAATCGTGAAATGTTTTAATTTATAGAATATATACATTATAAGTTAAATAAACTATTACTATAGACATTTATGATGTAATAATCCAAATATAAAAATTAAATTTATTATTTTATTATATTTTGTGATAATTCTCTAACTATTTATAGTATTGACCCAAATAATAAACAAATAAATAAAATAATGAGAAAACACCCCTCTCCTCTACTATAAATACCACCTATTCTCCTTGCACATAAAATCCATGTATCTTGTTTAATTTATACCCAATTACCTAACCAATCCACTTACCCCCATTTGAGACCTTCTGGTCTCACCAAAATTCTTAAACCACATGCCTTAAGGAGGTTCTCAAGGAGAATAATTCAAGAGGTAAATTCTGCTTTCTTTTTCTTTAATTTTCTTTTCAATTTATTTTCTTTTCTTATTCTCCACTCACCAATACCTATCCAAGTGGAATGGAAACCCTAGTAACTTATATATACTATAATTTTATCATTTTTATGTTAAAATTCATCATCAAACCTCTTTTCCTCTCCATTTTATTCTAAAAATAAAAACATCATTCGTGATGTGTCGATTTGCCACCATCATGGATGATAATTTTTCATTTTCATTTACCTCTTTTAAGGCTTGTTATAAAACCATTATTATGGTTAAAAGTTTATTTTATTATACATATTTTAAATTATATAATGTTCTAGAACCAATATATAAACATGATATTAAATAAAATGATATAAGTTCGTGATTGACGTAAAAACCACCAAAAAATTTAAATCATTATAATTAATGTTTTATCTAATGAATAATACTCAAATTATAAAAATATGATATATAGTATCATTTAAAATTATGGAATCATATTAAAACCATTTCTTTTCACTTATGTAGCTTTTCTTCCATTCGATAAGAATATCCATAATGAACCAACCATGGAAACAATAAAATAAATACACCTAAAAAATGAAAAATAACAAACGATTATTAATAAATGGGTGGAAATATGTTATAAAAAGAGAATATAAGGAATTATAAAAATTAATATGGTTTTGTGATATATTGATAATTATATTTAAACCATTATATGGGTGGTTCGAACACATTTTAAGAAACACGAACCCAAGGTAAGGGACTCTTTAACTAAAACATTGTTTTAAATGTTTTAAATTTTTATCCTTCAAAATCCTTTTTTATGTCTATATTTTCATATTTTTTTTTGAATATATTTATATAGACATAAATTTTTTAATTTTTCAATTTTTTAATTTTTTAATTTTTTTTAAATGTTTTCAAAAATAGATCCTTTTTAGTTTTTATGTACGGGAATTTTCTTTAAAAATCATATTTTAATTTCTATTTTTACAAAATTAAAATAAAATATTGTTTCTTATTAACATATATGGAATGATAGGATAATACAATGCATTAATTTGTTGATGTTTTCTTTAAAATATTAAATTTTTATCTATATATAAAAGGATTTCTTCTTTATATGCACAATATTCTTTTAAAATAAGTGATTTTCCTCAAGAAATATATTATGATTCAAGTGTTCAAGTTTGATTATTATGTTTTGGTTCTTGGGAATTTATTATGATGGAGGGTGGGAACTATATCTCACTCCAAATCATTGGGTATGTTTATGTTGGAAGTTGATTGTAATAGTTATTCCAAGTGTTACTGTGATGGTTACATCATAACATATCCATGAGTGTAACATTGTAAGGTAGTCCTGAGGGTTAAAATATTAAGTAATTACACAAGTTACCCAAATGGTTTATTATGTTTTCTATGTTTTATGGAAATATTTTGATTTCACAAAGTAATTATATAATACTATAATTATGTCTTTTTGAAAATTATTTCATATAATTATATGTAATCATGGACTAACGGATTTATTTCTCCTTTAATGTACCTTACAACGATTTTTTTCATCATAATAAGTTTTTAAATATATTTCCCAGGGTTTAAGGATGGATAAGAGAAAATAATAAGCCAAGATGAATGTTGTAAAAAAAATCATGAAAATATTCCACATTTTTTTGAAAACTTTTTTTATTATGGAAGAATAGGAAACTATTTTATTAGTACCCACTTTTTATGATTATGGGTTGATATGTATGAATTATTCCCTATTTTTATAAAAATATATACTAAAAATATCTTTGGGGATGTAATAAATTTAATTATAAAATAATTTACTAGATTATGTAATGTATAAGGTTGGGTCCTTATAGTTGGTATTAGAGCACAGTTTAGATAACTTTAGATATTAGTATGTTATTTGATCATAAGTTAAAAATACTTTATAATCATAAATGTTATTAAACTTTGGAGAGTTCTGTTGGTTTGTGGTAATTTAGATATATTTCATAAATACCTAAATCAACAAAGATATAAGGATGTTGACATATTAATGTATTATAAAATTTTTATGGTATTATCTTTACCCTGTATATTATTATTTTTTATTTTATTTTAGTAATTCATTTTATGTTTAAGTAATTTTATTTTCAATAGATTGAGGATAGATTATAAATATGGAAGGAAAGAGATCTTTCACAACCTTATTATCCTTACCTGATGATTTTATTATCACTATTATTTAAAAATATTTGTCAAAATATTTTTACTACTACTTGAGTATTCAAATCACCTATAAGAAATTGATTGAGTTTTCCAACACCTAATCTTTTCTACAAAAACATTATGGGTCATGTTAAATTTTTCATATGATTTCAAGATATAAACTCTTCCAACTCTTCCGAAAAGTGAAATACATGAACTTTCTTGAATGCTTAAGTAGGAAAACATGTCTAAATAGAAGTGGATAATCCAGAAGATCCTGAAATTTAGATTCTAGGTATGAATTATTTGTATTAACCATAAATTATAAATCATGATTGGATTTTTATTTATAAATCATGAAGATGTAGTGTAAATCATTGATATTTAGGAATTAGGTACTAAGAAATAAAGTGGTGATGCATAGTAAATGGATTATGAAGAGTGTTGAATGATGAATATTTTTACACATAAAGTATCCTAGAGTTACAGTAGAATTAAAGATGATGAAATGTTTTAAAGTAATATTACTCTTGTGATAATGGTAGTAATTTGGAATACTTTTATTGTGATTGAGTTTTATGTAATCCTTAATTTGTCATGTGAAAAAAAAATATTTATTTGAAAAAATCTCTTTTATTTTTGTAGACATGATTTTAAAGGTATGGATAAATTCAGGGTTCATATGATCTTTTATTTTGAGGTTTTTATGGTTTTTTGTAGTTTGGGAACATATCTTTTTTCATAATTTTATTTAGAAATCAATTTTATTTTGGAAAAATATCACTATAATTCTATAAAGTGATACCAGAATAAGGTAAACATAATGCCATGAAATTTTATTTGAGGAATAAAGGTTAAATTTTATTATGGAGTAAAATATGATTTTATTTTAGCATTATTATTATTACTTTCATATCTTGAAGATTACATGGTTTGCGTTTATATGTTTTGTAGTGAGAATTTAAGGGTCATTGATGTTATTTTTAGATTAATGTTAATACTATGTTGGAAGTATACGTGATGAAATCCTAATTTTTATTTTTTTAATCTTAGTTGGAATTAATTTTTTAAATTTCAATGATATTTATTTAGGTAATTATCTATATGAAACTTTTGGAATTATTATTTAATTTTGGATATTAATTCATTTTTTTTAAATAGCTTTTATAATCCTAACTAATTAGGTTTTTTTAATGCCTAATGACAGGAGGAATAAATTTTTTCCTTTTATGGATTTAGATATAAGTACTAGTTAATTATATTTCTTCAAAAATGAATTATTCATAGACTTAATTGGGAGTAAAAGATTATTTTGTGGTGCAAATTGATTTAAGGATGAAACTCTACTTTTCAAGAAGTGTGAATCCTTATGTTCTTATTATAGATTTCAAAATAATAACTCAACTCTAATAAAAAGGATCTTGAAAAAAACATTATCTATTTAATTTTGTTAATGAGAAATTAGTAGCCTTTTATCCCATCATTGATTTATGGTTTTTGATGGTTAAAATTATAATTATCATGTTCACTATAACTCTCTATCAGATCTTGATAGTTATTTTTCTCTTCCAATTCTATGTTTTCTTACGTGGAATCCAAGTATGTATTATCTTAGGTGACCATCATGCTTCTATTTCATTCTTTTTAACTAGAACGTTTATTAATAATTTTCCTGATGTGGGTTTTCAACAAAGATATATTTATTAGTTGAGCCCTTGTTACCAAACCTGAGCTAAAATTATGAAGATGAAATTCACTAAATGGGGGAATGTAAAAACCTAGTTATTTATAAAATAATTTCTTTTCATTTTGGAATTAAATAGTTAAATTCAGTATAAATGTATAATGAATTAATAGGTATTTATATAAATTAAAGACTCTATAATAATATAATAGTAACCTCATATATGATATTATAAATAAAATTTATATATATTATAAGGGAAAATATAATATATTTATATCATGGATAGAGTAAATAATTTTTTTTAAAATGATAATTTCAGTGTTGGTATTTTTGTGACAAGTAATTTTTTATTTAAAATTTTATAATTAATATAATGATTTAAAACAAAATTTATCTTTATAAAATATATTTCTAAATTAAATATTTTTTTTCTTATTATTATAAGATAATTTTATGAGGCCTTAATTAATTTTTCAAAGTGTTATAAAATCAGTTATAATTTTAAAATTGGTTTTTTTAGAATAAATTATGATTTTAATTAAAAATTAAATTCCTTATATTTGTAAAATTATTTCCCTAAAATGGGGTTTGTTTTTTAATTCTAAAAATCAAATAATCTTTAGGTGAATTTTTGGGATTTTTCTAAAATATTTGAATTTTTAGTGAATAATGAAATATGGTAATTTACAATATATATATATATATATATATATTATAAGTTAAATACCCTATTAATTGAGTAATTTATGATGTAATAATTATAATAAAGAAAATTACTTCATTATTTTTTATATGTTTAGTGATAATTATCTAACTATTAATAGTATTTATCCAAAATAATAAACTAATGAATAAAATAATAAGAAAACACCCATCTCCGCTACTATAAAAACTACTCCTAACCACTTGTTCTCATCCTGCCTCAAACAACTATATCTTGTCTAATTTCTACCCAATTAATTTCCAAGAATCTTCCCCACATCCAATACCTAATTATATCAACAAAAGTCCAAAATCAAGTTTCTTATGGAGGTTCTCAAGAAGAATAATTCAAGAGGTAAATTCCTCTTTCTTTTTCTTTTTTTTTCCTTTTCAATTTCTTGTATTTTCTTATTATCTTATCACCTCCCCTTAAAAATTGGCATGAAAACTCAAATACATTATATGTAATATAATTTTATCATTTCTATAGAAAAAAATAATCATCAAACTCTTTATCCTCTCCCTTTTATTCTAAAAATGTGAACATCGTCCGTGATGTGTCGACATACCGCCATTGTGGATGATACTTTTTCTTTTTCATTTATCACCTTCAATAGTTTTGATAAAACCATTATTATTGTTAAATAATATTTTATTATACATATTATAAGTTATAAATTATTCTAAAACCGATATATAAAAAATATATTAAATAAAATGATATAAGTTTTTGATGGTTGTAAAAACCGCCATAATAAATTGAATCATTTCCATTAATATTTTATCTAATGAAATATAATAATTTTAATAAATGATATATGTAATCATTTAAAATTTTGGAAACATATAAATACCATTTCATTCCACTTCTATATTTTTTCTTCAATTTGATAATAAAATCCATAGTGAATGAACCATGGAAACCATGAAATAAATGCACCTGAAATAATGAAAATAACAACATATTATTAATAAATGGTTGAAAATATGTCATAAAAATATCATATAAGGAAATATAAATATTAATATGGTTCTATAATATATTATTAACAAACTTTAAACCATTATATAATAGTTTTTAATAAGTTTTAAGAAAGATGAACCTGAAGTAATGGACTTTTATACTAAAACATTGCTTTAAATTGTTTAAAGTTTTATCCTTCTAAATATTTTTTTTATTTCCATGTTTTCATAATTTTTTTTATGAATATATTTATATGGACATAAATTTTTTAAATTTTTAATTTTATAATTTCTCAAAACAAAATCAAACATGGGTATTTTTTCAGCTTTATGCAAGGGAATTTTCATTAAAAATCCTCTTTAAATTTCTCTTTTTACAAAATTCAAAAAATAATGTTTCTTTTTAACTTATACAGAATAAGTGGATTGTACCATTTTCATAAATCCTTAATTTTTTTATGTTTTCATTTTATTCATAGAGAATATAATTTCATTGTATTTTTGCAGTATTCTTTTAAAATAAGTGATTTTACTCAATAACGTTTTTTATAATGAAAGTGTTCACGTTTTATGATTATGTTCTGGTTCATGGAAATTTTTTTTGGTGAATATTGGAACCTATATCTCCCTCCAATGAATGGGTATGTTTATTTTTTAATTTTATCGTAAGGGTTATTTCAAGTGTAACTATGATGGTTAAGTCATAAGGTATCCATGAGGGTTACATTGTGTGGTAGTTGTGAGGGTTAAAAATCATATTGAAGCTATAAGGTTTACAATCTTAAGTAATCAATTCTCCAAGTTACCTAAATGGTTTATTATGTTTTCTATGTTTTAATGAAATATATTATTTACACAAATTAATTACATGATACTATAAATATGTCTTTGTGAAAATTATTTCATAAGATTACAAGTTATCATGGACTCACAGTTTCTTATCTCTTTTTATATACCTTACCGAGATTTTTAAATGTTTTTAATTGGGTTTAAGGATGGGTAATAGAAAATAATAATCCTAGACTAATGTTGTGATGATTTTTCATGAAAATATTTCACATTTTATTAAAAACCTTTTTTATTATGGGATAAATATAAACTTTTTTATTACTACCCAATTTTTATTCTTATGGGTTGATATATATATGAATTATGTCCTAATTCTCAAAACTCCAGACTAAACAGATCTTTAGGGGTGTAAAAATTTAATTCTAAAAAAATTATTATATTATTTAATGTATAAGGTATATTTCTTATGATAAAATTAATTTATGAAATAATATACTTATATATAAGTACTTTTATAAGATAATATAGAAAATTTGGACAAGGAGAATAAATATTCTAGATCCAAAAGAAGTGATAATGGTAACTCCATTTACAAGAATCCTCTTGGATGAAGTGAAAACCAAATGGAGTTGAAATTATAAGGAGTTAGGTAATCTATATAAATACCTATATTTAAAGAAGAAGAAAAAATTTAGAGATAAATAACAAATAATTTACCCAAATGGAAATTTAGCTATAAACAGACTTTATTTCAAAGTGTGATTGGAAAAGAAACTTACCTTTACTATTGATTTCGAAAAAGGTTCTTTAACCTCATGTACAACTAAGATAACCATATTGATCACTTATTTTAGAACCTTAATAATATCTATTGACTTTTACACTCTTTAATTATGATCATTAATTGCACATATATTAGTTAGTTAATATTTATTTTCCTCATCCAATGTTTGTGATTTTTATTGTTTTGTACAATTATCCTAATGGTGATATCAATCCTCATTATTTTAGGAAAATTTAAAGTTTTAGGATTACTCAATGTAGTGGAATAATTATTATCCTATTATTTATTTATATTTATGTTTTTCATTAAAGAACATACGGGTATGCTTCATGAGAATGGAATCCATGATGAGTATATTTTGATTCATTTACCATAGAAATGTGTTAATTTATAATGACCATTCATTTTTTCACCCTTCTAAAAACTATTAAGGGTATATATTACTCTTTATTATCATATATTATCAATATTTATGATTTATAATTCATTCATGATATAAAAATTATAACACTGATCATGTTGGTGGTAAAAATAACCCAAAAAAGAACACATTATAATGATTGAATGAGTAAGAGAATGTTATTATATAGTTTTAATATAAATTTAATATAATATTAATTATATAAAATATATTAAACTAAATTGAAAAATAATATTCAATAAGTGGTTGATGAAGATGATAAATAATATCATTAAAGATTAAATTACACTTACACTGAAGACTTGAATCTCTTCTTAGAGGGCCACTTAGAAATGAGGTATTTGGGACTTATTTTTCGGACTATAGGTTACCAAATGTGTACTAAAGATTTATTTGAGTGTTTTTTTATGGATTAAAGATATAATCAAAGTAAATTAGTGGTTTGTGATGGGTATAGAAGGTTTCCTTTTATAGGTATGTTTTGAGTGGTATTTTTCACAAATTAACATTCCTTAATGAATATTGTTGTCATTTTAAATAATTTAAAGTGGATACAAGTGAATATAAAATATATAAGTGATAAGGGGAGGTCTAGAATAACATAACTTTGTCATTTAATGATACTTTTTATGATAATTAACTCTTTAACCTTTGATTAAACACTTTTAACTTCTTTCTGTCTTTACTGTAGTGACTAACTTTTAACTTGGTAACTAATTTTTACACCTAAAAATGAAATTCACCTTGTTTCATAATTTATATATACTAATTAAAAATATGGAATACATTTTTTTATTCAATTTATAAAAGGGATAAAAATTAATTTTAAAATAATAATTTTATAATGCATAAAAATAGGTTTTAGAAAGATATATGTTTATGCCCAAAAATAGATTTATTCTTATTAAATACAAAATCCTAATCATTAAATGAATTCACATTTATTTTATTTTATAAATAAATAATAGATTTATTTATAATTATTTTTAAATAGTGATACATTTAATTTTCTAATAAAAAAACCAAAAATATTGTAAAACAATTCTATAAAAATTAACTTTTTAAAAATAAATCTAATAAAATCCCATTATTTATCTTTTCACCATTAAATTTTATAAATCCATAAGTATTAGAATATTTATATTAATTTTAAAAACATATCAAATTATTATTTAAAAATAATAATATATAACGAAAAAATACATATTTTTATAATAAAATATTCTAATTAATTATTATCTCTTTATTTCATTCAAAAATTATATTTTATAAGAATTGGATTCTTTTTATTTTTGTAACACAAAATTACACAACATTAATGTACCAAAATCATACTAGTATATGCAATGATCATATATCAAATGACTATAAATCCAATGGTCATACATCTAATGGCCATATTTCAAACTTATATATATATATATATATAATTGCCTTATTATATTTATATTTATATTTATATCCTTACATACATCTCTAGAATCATTAATTCCATTAATTTACCTCATTATCAAAATATTTATTTTATTTCAAATATTTTTCCTTTTTCCCATAGTTATAATCTATGATATGGTCTTCAATGAAAACCGTAAGGACATGGATTTCAGGTTCATGGTAATTTTATTTAATTGTAGTTATATTACTATTACTATTTTCTTAATGATGTTTAATATTTCAATCTCAAAATATATTAATTTTCATCATGTATTTTAATATTTTATCACAAATAAATATATCATGGTTCATTTTATTTCATGTTTTCATTTATTACAATCTAACAAACACATAATATTTCATTAAAGGAAAATTCATAGAGAATTATTATGGTATTAAATTCTAATCCCCCTATAAAATAATTTCTCTATCAAATTTTTAAAACTCTATTGAAAATGAATTAGGGTACTTCCGCATCATTTCATCTTTGGGATCCTATATAGATTCCTCATATTTACGATTCCTATGAAGAAATTTAAATAGGTGAGTTGTATTTTTTTCATAGTACATAATATCTATGATCCATGATTTATATAATTTGTTCATCATAATGGATATAATTTTCTAGTTGTGTTACTTTTTAATTCGTTACATGTGAAAGGGTCAGGTATATACATTCTCAAAAGTGATACATGGAACACATCAAGAACTTAGGATATTTTAATGATATGATATCATCCCCTCATGATTCAGTATTTAGAATGGGCTAATATATCTAGGTCTCAACATTAATTTATTCTTGAATCTCATAACCCCCTTCCATGGTGACATTCATAGGAATACCTTCTCCATGAATTCAAACTCCAAATCTCACCCATGATTATTAGAACAACTCTTCTGTAGACTTTGTGTATTTCCAATGTGTTACTGAATGGTTTGAATCTTCTCAACACCAGAATGGTTGATAAAATTGATGGTCTACTTTATATAACATTCATTATTTTTACTTATGTGGAGAATATGGAGAAATATTCTAGTTGTGCATGAAAAATTAAAGAGGGTTAGGAAATACCTTGGTTTAGCATGTCATTTGTTCTGTAAGGATGAGGAAAGAACACAACACTTTTTCATCAATTATATCTTTACACCGGGCCTATATAGGTATGTTGGATACCTGTTTGGTATTCAAATTATCACTGATTTAAAAATTATGAATTTCATGGGGGAAATATTTTCAACTGAATAGAGTGATCAAATTCACACCCTTTTACTATTAACTAGTGTAGCTATTTTCCAACTATGCGTCATACAAGGATTGACATCACTTTTGAGAACCAGGATCCTTTATCCCATACCTCGAGAATAGTAATACATAGATATGAATAGGCTTCCTTGAAGCTACAAACTAGAGCCACTAAAAACTATTTTTAATATTTATAGATTCTGATAACATTTAGTGTATTGGGCAGACCACGGAATCCTATTGCACTCAAATTTTTACAATGTATTGCACTTATCATTTCATAGATTAATTTAAACATTTATGGTGCATCCCTTGATATGTTAGTACCCTCGGGTTGTGGTAGTGTCTTCCTCACCCATCAGGGTTCTGTAAATGGATGTTTATACCATTATATTGGTACTAGAACAGCCTATGAATCTAAATTGTGGATGATGATACATGGAATCAATTATGTTGTCTGGTACAATTTGAATCATCTATGGATGGAGTACAATTATAAAAGTATATTGAAGGCTCTAATTTATAGTACAAGATATGTTCCTTGGAGGTTTCTACATTATTGTATTGGGTGCATCAATCAATTAATTCATATTAACTTATTGTCTCACATGCCTATAGGGAAGAAAATTAGGTATTAGATTCCTTTTTAAAGAATTCGGTCTTGGAGATAAGTATGGTGTGGTTCTTTGGAGTCCCTGAAATTTGTGAACCAATGTTTTAAGATGATATGAGGGGATTAATTTACTCCCGACTTTGTAAACCCCATTGCAATACTTGATATCCTTGTTTATTTATTTAATAAATTTTGGGGGATGGACTTAGTTAGATTCTAAACCTTCTTGGCATAAGATCTCACCATATGATCTATTTTTTTAATGGCCCTTTTCAATTGGCCATCAGTATGATGATGAAAATCAATGTTAAATCTTATCACTATATCCAATTTTTTCTAAATAATTCTCTAAGAACATCAAGTTAAGCCTCATATATTTATTAGATACAATTGATAGTGGAACTCCAGAAATCCTTAACACTTACTTTAAGTATATCATGAAAATTTTATCAAGCTAGAAATATTCTCAAACAATAATGTATTATAATGACTCTATAAGGTGAATAATTTCAACCCAAATGGAATTATTGGATTTAGAGGTCTTAGGAAGACCTACATTAAAATATATAGCAATGTTCTCTCATTTTCATATAGTTAAGTGTAATGGTTTCATCATCCTATTACACTTGGCATTCATACTTAACTTTTTTAAAAACCAAACATCGATATATAAACACAACAATTTCTATCTTAATTTTTTCCCACCATAAATTATTCTTGAGATCTTTATGCATCATTTTTCTTCCTATATGTATGGAAAATTATTAGTAATGTGCATCATACAACAACTCCTTTAATTATGATATTAATGGAACACATATTTGTGTCCCAAATATTATAATTCTATATTTTTTAAAGTTAAACTCTTCAATATTTTATACCTTCATTTTATACCTCTATATCCTTCTTATGGGCCTTATTTATCATCACATGGATGGTTGTTTGAGCAGTAATATTGGAAATATAGGATTTCTCCCCTTCCCTTATGATATCAAGATCTATCCTTTGAAAATAAAAAAAATATTTTTTATATTTTGATCATCATCAAGGATAATTTTGGATGATCTTTCCTACTCAAATCATTATCCACCTTTTTTACTTCTTAGGGTGATGATGTATTAAGAATTCATAGTACATGATTAACTCCAACCATTTCAACTGGTTCATGTAAAACTCTTTTTATGTGAATATATACTTTAAACTCTGGTGATATGTATATATTTCATATTTTTTCACAATATGGATAATGGATCCATATCTTTAATGAAAATATTGCCATTGTTGGATCAAAATCATGTATTGGGTTATTTTTCACATGAATTATTAATAAACATGAGGCATAGGCTGAAATAATGTAGTTTCTCATGTGGAAACATCCCAAAACCTACTTTGATGCATCATTTTATATCACAAAACCTTCTCTGTAGATTAATAATGTGAGTACACATACAGTGAACAACATTCTCTTGATATCCATGAAATTGTCTTCGCATTAATCTACCTAATTGAAACTGAATCTCTTAAGGGTTAACTTTGTTAGTGGATTTCAAAATTACCCAAAATTTCTCATAAAGAATCGATTATGTACATCCAATCCAAAAAATATATGTATCTTTGTTATAGTTGTTCTATTGGACCATTTTCCTATCACCTCTACCTTTATAGGATCCATAGATTTACCCTCACTATTGATAACATGATCAAATAATAATGAATTTTTTCACTCTAATTAACACTATTTAAATTTGAAATATGATTTTTCCCTTCTCAAGGTCTTTATAAAAATCAACAAATGAACTTAATTTTCTTCCATGATCTTAGAATATATGAAAATATCATCTAAAATTACTACCAAAAATTGATTAAGGTAATATTTAAAGACTCTATTCATTAAATATATGAATATAATGGGTTTATTTGAAATTATAAATGAAATATATATGAATTGATAGTGTTTATATATTTTATGAAATGATTTATTGGGTATATCCTCTCGTCTCACCCTTAATTGATAATATATATATTGAATTATAATTGTTGAGAAATATTGAGCCCCTCATATTTTATCAAACAAGCCATCAATGTGGGGTAAAGAATACTTGTTCTTTAACATAATATTGTTATGTTCACAATAATAAATATATATACACTTTGATCCATCTTTATTCTTAACAAAGTGGAATTTTTCCCCTATGGTGATGCACTTGGGTATATAAAACACTTATCCAGATTTTATTGGAGTTTCTTCTATAATTTCTCCAAATAAACTAAGTCTATACTATAAGGTTTCCTCGATATAGGTATACCATCATGTATAAGTTCGATTGCTTACTCAACTTCATAATTTTGTGGAAGAATATTCAGTTATTCTGAAAAAAAAAATATCAATTTATTAATTTATAATTTGTATAACCTTGATTTTTAGTATCTCCTCATCTATGTGAGATATATAACCCTCATTATTAGGTATTAATACCCATATAATAGAATTAATTTCCCAGTGGATTTAATAGTCAGTGTTCCACCAATATATGGTCATAGGTTTATTCAGGATATGAAATTTGAATTCTCTATGCCATCAATTAATATGCGATCTATTTATATAGATCCAATCCATGATCAACATCACCTCAAATTTTATTAATAGAGGAATAATAATATTTACAATGATCACATTCCCAAAAACATATATTCGAGAGGAGTTATAAAATTGGGATGAAATTATCATACTACTATGAGTTTTCATTGATAATTTAATATCTTGATGTTTTGGTGGTGATTTGATTCTCTTAGTAAACATCCTCTTTATAGAAGAGTTAGTAGATCCAAAATAAAATAAGATATTTGTAGTTTTATAGTGGATAATGAGTGTAACTTTCACCACATTATTTTTTTACCCACCCCAATAGTTTTGATTGCAGAGTTTTTCCCTATCTCACTTTTATTTAGAGGTTACTTACATCAATTTTAATTATTAACCCTCAGTTGGGTGCACTGGTTGGAGTAATTTCCATACTTATTATAATTGAATAATTGTAGTGTGTGTGGTGTATTAGGTTGATCATTATTTTAATTATTCATATCCATTTGACATTTACGTGCTTGATGATATCCTCTCCCACATTTTATGCATTTCATAATTCCAATTATATAATTCCCCCATTATCCTTCTAACATCTTCAGCATGTAAAAAAGATGAATCTTCTTTCCTCCCTGGGTTTCATAATTTGAATTCACAAAAAAAAACTCTATTTCCCCATTTTTGACTCAAAAAACTTAAGAATAATGGGATTCCCCAATTTAAATTTTCATTGAGAGAGCACATAGAAAATTTTCTTCATAAATAATAAATTCTATTGTAGATAATTCCTTTTATATTTTCAGTTTTAGGTCACTAATTTGTTTTTAAAATTTTTCTTGTAGGGTTAATCATAAAATAAGAAGTTTACCTTGAATTATCCCTGAAATTTTATTTATAGGTATTGATATATTCATCCTCTTTTTATCTCAACTCTCGGAATTCTCTCTCTATGTTCATTTAAATATTTTGAAGAAAATATTTATTGAAAAATGTCTTCTTAAACTCTTCTTATTCCCTAGAGTCAATTTATTCATATTTCCTTGTATTCTTAAAGAGAACCCACCATTAGATAGCTTCACCTTCCAAAATAATATAAAGATAAAACAATATATTCATGCTCTCATCACTGGAGAATATAAAATATTTTTTCTATTATGTTAATCCATATTTTGACAATTAGTGGATTGAAAGACCCACTTATAAAGGGTGGATGTTGTACCATTAATTACTCAATATAGATTGGTTATATCCCAAGAATTTTTTATAGTTCAACATGATTTATGTTATTTTTTATTATTTGAAAAAGTTGGATGATAATCTCTATGACATTTTGAACTCTATCACCTATCTTTATTTTTTCTCTTTGGTGTAGTCATTGTATTATCCATTTAACTCATTTTTTCCTCATATCCTCTTAGTTTCAACAATTGAATAAATACCAAAAAAGAATTATGTGAGTTTGATGATACAACATTAAAATTTGGAAACTAGATGATAAGGAAAATCCATCCTAATTTTCCCTAAATAACGATACTTTCTTTTCGAACTATGACATTTTATGTTCATAAAATATCACATTTGGTTAATTATAGGTTGTTTTATATTCTATCCACTTATTATTGATAACTTAATTCTAAAAACTAATTAAAATCCACTTTTATACCAACTTATACAATATGATCACATCATATATACATAATACATTATTTTACATGATTATTCATTACATCTCAAAATAAAACACACCAAGAACCTATAGGATTATTATCTCTATAGACTAGATACATATTCATATTATTTTAAATTATTCCATCAAAATATTCTTCAAATATTCATTACACATTATACCCTTATGGACATGTCATATAAAATAATCTTTTTCATAACTTTGAAAAATGGAATTATAAGAAAGGGTGTTATCATATGCTCAGTAATGTGTGAACATAAGACATATCAGTCTAAGATCATAAGTTTTCATAAGATGAACATGTGAGTATAAGAACATAATTAGGGTACATGAACCTAGAATAAGGAAATCATAACAATTAATATATGGATAATAAATTATGAATCACGATATAAATATTTGGGCATAAAATAATATATGGTCCACATGATTATCGAAACATGAGTCAATGATTATGAGTCATGAGAATATGACATGAGTATGTTTCATAAAATATGAATGTGGATCAAAAATAATCATATAAATCATAAAATATTCCAATTTTAGCCACAAATATATTTATATCATAATGGACTATTCCAACCACCTTTACAAATCATAATAGACTTGGGATAACTACTTGTACCCCATAACATTTTAAACTTGGGCTAACCACATGTGCCATATCTTGATCTCATGAAATATAATACTTTTCCCAGTTAATTGGGTATTATAATTAACCCAAAAATAACATAATTATAAAAAAAATATTCTACTTGAACATGAAATCATTCACAGTTCTATAATAGATTAATTAACTTTTGATAAATAAATTGGTTTCATAAAGATTTCCATAAAAAACATATCATAATCCATCCAGAGAATGAAGGTGGGCAGTATCACTAGATAATATCCTTGGTGAATCATAAGAAAAATTAAATTATGTATAAAAAGATGAAAAATACTTTATAATATCGATATAATATTACTTTGAAAAATTAGAATAAATACCCTTTATGTTTTTAATAACTTTAATTTCAATAGAAATAATTTATTAAAAATCAGAATATAAATTACTTTATAAAACCATAAATACAAGTATATGAAGATAATTAAATAAAAGTGGTAAAGAAATTTGGAAAATATATTCATGTTGAAATCATTAAAATAATAATCCTTTAACACATTATAATTTAATTTAACCGAAAATAGCGCATGTGGAAAACAATAAAAAGAGATTATTTTCATTATTTTATAAAGAAAGTAACATCTAGTATAAAATTATGTTAATAAATCATATAAGTATATATAAGGGAATCCACAATACAATATATAGAATATATATGTGGTGGATAAATATTCCTAAATGAAAATAAAAAATAAATATCCATCCACAAATAAAAAAATTGTTTTTTTAATTTTTAACCAAAGGGAGATGAAATAGTAAAGTGATAAGTAAACCCAAGAAATTCCAATATGAGAAGAAAATAAATTGTGGTTTAGGTATATGTAACATACCATTTCCCATAATTTAAATTTAATCTTAAATAATCTCTATTTCAAAGTGATATTGGAAAGAAACCATTACATTTAGTCTTGATTTCCATGAAGGCACTTTAATATCTTCTATAATAAAGGTAAACATCATAATAACTTAGTTTAGAAACATATACATATATTAAAATTTATAATATTTAATTATAAAAATTTTCTTTAAAATATATTACTTAGTTGTTTCTTATTTTCAACATTTGATGTAAATGAATTTAATTATTTCATGCAAGTTTTTTGATGGTGATATTGATCCAAATTTTTTGATAATAAGTTCATCATTCCATGATTATTGAATTTAGTGGAATAAATTTTCTTAAATGATTTATTTAGTCCCATGTTCATTTTATGGAAGGTATGGGTATGGTACATGAGAAAGGAATCTTTGATGATATTTTTTTGGGTCATTTACTATTAACACTAAGTTACTTTATAATGACCATTAATTTTTATATCATTGTTACATAAACATATTTATGAAATAAATTACATATTAATATCATATATTACCAATATTTACATTTTATTAGTTAATAATCATTAAATAATTAAAACATCATTCATGTATGTGGTAAAACTAACCCAAAAAAGAACTTATTATAATTATTTAATGAGAAAGAACAAATTATTATGTAGTAATTATATATCTTTTATAGAAGCATAATAATTTTTTAAAAAAATTGCTCATTAGAAAAATAAAATTTTATAAGGGGTTCATAAAGAAGTTAAATACTAGCGATTTAATTTAGGATAACACTAAAATTTAAGAGTGTTTTGGGTTATGTAGAAAATGATCCCTTTTATAGGTGAGTTTTGACGGTCATTTTTTAAAAATACTAATTCCTTAATGTATAAGGTCATCATTTCAAAAATTAAAGTGGAATCATGTGAAAAAATAATGGATAAGGGTTTATGCGAGGTCAATAATTACCTCAAACACCCATTTAAAGACAATTTTTATGATATTTTACATCATTTCCCCCTTGTATAAACACTTTTACCTTTTTCTAGCTTTAACCATAGCGATTGACTTTTTCCTTGGAAACTTATTTTTATAAATAAAAAATAAATTTATCTTATTACTTAATTTGAATATTATGATTAAAAATATATAATCAATTGTATTGGATTCAATTTCAAAAAGTGATAAAAATTAATTTTAAAATAATAAATGTATAACTTATAAAAAGAAGTTTTAGAAAAAATATATTTTTAAGCCAAAAAATATATTTATTTTTAATACTTACTCAATAATAATCATCACATGAATAGTAATTTTTTTATTATATATATATATATATAATACACACCATTAAAATAATTATTCATTAGTGACTAATTTAATTTATTAATACCAAAATTCCCAAAATAATGAAAAATTATTCTATAAAAACTATCTATTTTTTAAATGAATTTAATTTGATCCCATTATTTATCATCTAACCAATAAATTTATCCTTTCATAAGTACTGGAAGCTTTATTCAAATTTTATGAACACAATATTTAATGATTTAAAAATATTATTATGTAATGAAAAAATACATGATTTTATAATAAAATATTCTAATTATTTATTATATATTTATTATTTTAGAATTACTTATTATATATTAATTATACTATTTTGAAAAAAATAAAATATTTAAATATATTCAATATAAATATTGGATACTAATATATGCAACCATCATAAATCAAATGTCCATATATCTAATGATTATATTTCCAACACTCATATATATAATTGTCATATTACATTCCTGTATATAGGCATAAAAACATCTCCAGAATCATTCCTCCCAATTATTTACTTAACTATAAAAATATTTATTTTTATTATAATATTTTTTATTCTTTAAATTATTATAATTACAGGTATTATCATCAAATAAAACCAAAAGTACAAGGATTTCCTTTTTGTGTTCTTTTTATATGCATATAGTTTTATCCCTCTTGTGGTTTTTTAAAGATGTTTCATATTTCATTCTCATATTGTATTAATGATTGTCCAAATTTATAATATCTTATCTCAATAAAATATAACATGATTTGTTTTAGTTCGTTGTTACATATATGATAAGCTGTCAAAAATGTGATGTTTATTTAAAGGGAAATACAAACTAAAATCACTGGGTATTATAGTATAACTCAAAAATAATTCAAGATGTTTTTTACTATGATTTAACATAAATTAGTGATCATTTTATAAGTTTTTATCATTACATGAATGTTTCATATTTTTAAAATAGTAAAAATGTGATTTTGATCATCCAATTAAATTCAAAATTCAAATTTATGTGAATTAATTTCGAAATTTTAAAAATAATTTACATTTGTTATCCAATAATTTAACAATAATTATATGTATTTTGGTGAGTTTAAAACCCCAAAAAATGTTTTTGAAAACTGAATATAAGTATAACACTTGTGAAATTTATGATTCATCTATTAATTAATTTTATAAATAAATAAATGATCGGTTTCCGATGATTTCGGGTCAATTCATGGTGACTTGTCTGGTAATGACCATTACACATTTGTTTAAGAGTTTTAAAACATTGAAAATAGATTTTTGGTCATTCTATATTGACCACAACTAATATTAATGTGGAATTAGTTTCTATATTTTAAAAAATAATATTTTTCTATTTTCTTAATATTTCATGCCTATATGAGGTTTCTTTTTTTCTTTCGATCCTCAAACGCATGTTTTTAAAAGACTTTATTATCTTTAGAAATTGTTTTTCCATTAATTTTTAGCATGCTTCATATATTATTAACATTTTTTCTACTCATACATGTCTCAAATAAATCAACAATAATTTTCCAAGTTTCACTCCAATCCATGATGATTATATAGGTCTTTACCATTGCACAAACATTTCTGAGTTTTTAAACACTAATTTTTTTTCAGTCATCCCATGTAAAATAAAACTTTAATTGATATAGAATCCATTCCTGAATTTTAAAAATTAATTTTTAGTCATTTTCCTATGATTTTATGTCAATGGATTTTGTTTTATTAGTTTGAACCCTTAGACAAATTTTTTAAAGCATTTTATATCTTTAAAATTGGTTTTCACACATTCTGAGCTTACCACATGTAAGATTAATGTTTCACAAATTAATACATATGAAAAATATGTCTACTATCATTTTACTATGATTTCATATTAATTCATGTAGTTTTAGGGGGTTTGATCCATATATGGTTGTTTTAGAGTTCTAAATCACTAAAAATGAATTTTTGATCTTCTTAAGAAAATTGAAACTTGGTTTGATGTTATTCGGATACTATATTAAAAAAATTAATTAGTATCAATTATCCTAAGATTTGAGGCTTATTTGAGTTTGTTTTCTCATTTTGGACTCGAGCCACATATTTTTTAAGACATTAATTTCTTTAGAAGTTATTTTTCCCTCGTTATAATAACAATACATACCATATTGATGAGCTATATAATCATAAATGTGTAAAAAATAAACAATTTTATAGTTGTGATATCATGTCAATTCGGTTTCATTTTTTATGTTTTGCCCATTATATGCACGTTTTAGTGTTTTAAAACACCAAAACTTCGCTCTCAATCAACCAATGTAAAACAAATTTCAAATTAATGTATTTTTAGTTCATATATTTCAAAAATTAATCTTCATCCATTTACCCAAAATCTGACACCAATTTGTGGTCATCTTCTAAATGTGGACCCTCATATGCATGTTCTTGAAGACTTTTTTATCTTTATAAACTTATTTTTTTACTTATTTTGAGAACACTACAAGTCGGATTGATGTTTATCCTACACGTACCCATAAAAAATATTTCAGTGATCATTTTACTATGATTTCACATCAATTATCCATCATTTTATAGGTTCTGGTGATTATATACACATTTTATCATTTTAAAACACTAAACATTGAATTTTCAGTAATCTCAAGAAAACAAAAAATTGGAATGAAGTAGACTGACTTTATATATTAAAAAATTAATATTCGATCATTTTAATAAGAGATAGTTCCAATCTAAGGTCATTTTCTTGGTTTGGACCCTCGAACTCAGGTTTTTGAAGACATTAATGTCTTTGAAAACTGCTTTTTCACCCATTCTAAGTATACCTCACGTTGGATTGATGTTCCATAAACTCATACATTTTAAAAATAATTTAATGATTAGTCTTCTGCAAATTTTCAACAATTAATGGTTATTTTCTATGTTTTTATTGTGAGACACATGTTTTAGATTATTAAAACATGAAAAATTCATTTCAAGTCATGCTGAAAAAACCATAACATAGATTGATGTGGAATTAATTCACATATTTTAAAAATAAATTTGAGGTAATTTTTTTAAGATTTAATGACAATCTAACATTTTTTCTCGATTTAGACCCTTAAATACATGTTCTAAAAGATATTAATATCTTTAGAAACTGCTTTTACACTCAATATAATCACATCACATATAAATTTTATTTTTTATATACACAAACATCTTACAAAAACAATAAACAATAATTGTCCAATTATTTCTCATTAATTCAGGGTTATTTACTATTTTTGACCATTACATGCATTTTTAGAGATTTAAATCACAAAAAATTCATTTTTGGTCATCAGGAGAAATCTACAACTCAGTCTTACATGGAATCAATTCCTATATTAAAAAATTAATATGTGATCATTATACTAATATTTAACACCTATCTAAGGTTTTTTTATCTGGTTGGACCCTCATATACATATTTGTAAAGACTTTAATATCTTTATAAACTACTTTTTCACTTATTCTGACCACATTATATGTCATATTTATGTGTCATCTACTTATACATATAAAAAATTGTTAAATGGTCTTTTCTAAATGATTTCACTTTTTTAAAAGGTAATTTTCAATGTTTTGACCATTACACACCTATTTTAAAGTATTAAAACACTAAAAGAAGTTTTTTATCATGTTGAGAAAAAAAAAACTTAGATGAACTTGGAATCAAGCCATAAATTTTAAAAAATATTTTGATAACATTTTTCTAATATTTTATTCTAATTCGATTTCATTTTCTCTTTTTAGACCCTTGTATGAATGTTTTGTGTGACTTTAATATCTTTAAAATTTTATTTTTCACTCATTACAAGAGAAAAACATATTATTTTATTGTTTCATTTTATCATACACATAAAAAATAATGTAATGATCCTTGTCCTCTGATTTCACATCAATTTATGGTCATTTTTTATGTTTTTTCCTTATAGCTGTGTTTTAGAGTTTTATAACACTAAATGTGAATTTTTGGTCATCCCCAGTGTACCATAAATCTAATTGAGGTTATATAAACTCCTAAATTTCAAAATTAACCTACAATTGTTTTTATAATATTTCATGTTTTTCGGAAGCCATTTTCTTGATTTTAACCCTTTTATGCATGTTTTTAAAGGATTTAATATCATTAAAAATTGGGTTTTCACTCATTATTAGCTCACCACATGTTACATTAACAGGAATTATTCTTATACATATCACAAATAATTTAACAATCACTTCTTATTATTTCAGTTTTATTCAATGTAATTTTATTGGTTTTATCATTACACTCGTGTTTTAGAATTTTAAAACAAAAATAATATTATTTTTATTTATCTTAAGAAACCCACAATTCTGATTAATATAGTTTCAATTAATACATTTCATAAATTAATACTTGGTCTTTTCCATAATATTTAATACCAATACTTTTCTTAGTTTGGATTCTCAAACCTGCATTTTTTAGGATATTAATATCTCTAGAGATTGGTTGTTCACTTATTATGAGCATATCTCAAGTCATATTGAAATTTATCTACTCATAAATTTCAAAAATTATTCAAAAATAATTTTACAATGCTTTAATTTAAACTTCTGTCCATTTTCCTATGTTTTACTATTATATATAAGTTTTTTATTTTCAAAAGACTAAAAACTAATTTTTAATCCTCCTGAAAAAAAAAATCAGATTAACATGGTACCAGTTGGAATATTTCAAAAATAATCTATGGTAATTATTTTATGAATTCATGAAAATTAAATATCTTCAATGATTTTTTTTATGATTCTATATTGTGAGGAACATGTTTTACTTTTCTATAACCATTTCATAAATAGAAAAAATATATATTAGTACTTTTAAAATCAAATTTTAAGTAATAAAAAAGTAATGAAAATATCCTAACACATTTTTTGCATCTAAATCTGGATCAACTATGGGCTCACAATGATACCCACTAGTTATATCTATAATTTAAAATTTATATAAATATTATATATTAAAGACATATTAAGAAAATTTATGTGACTATAATTTATTTTCTTTTTTACCAGTGATAAAAGAATCTATGAACCATAAACGGGATGTTGTGTTGTCACATCATTTATTTGTGTTGAAATATATGATAATATTTCCTCATACTCTACCTATAATAGTTGAAATTGTGAATATATACTGTGATCTACAGTCTTCACAACTACATCTACCTCAGGTCGTGTGCACATCCATACATATGTGCATGCTTCAATCACCTCTACTCTAACAATTGCAGATTGTGGTACACCAATGCTATATAAAAATGAGCAACCATGACCATCAATACTTACAACATTCTAATATATGTCATATCTTCATAGAGTAATGTGTTGTTTCTCCTTTGGAATCTATGCTATCTCAATGAAAAAATGATCATTATGAATGTAAAACCCCCAGTTTCAAGTAAGTGACCCATAATTTATGATTTTTAAGCATATAAAGTGTTTGGGTGAAGACTGGGAGGGTTTAGAATCTTTTTGGAATGTATTTGGGGATTTTATATAGGTGAACAGTTTGAGCACTATTTTTGGAAACTGTGAAACTCTTACAGGAAACCATGAACAGTGAGGTAGAGGATAAGTGGAAGGCGCACGGGTAGCCGTATGGTTTTTACAAACCAGGAAGCCGCCTATGAGAAACTATGAAAAGTGGTACGGTTTCATTTTTTATGTTTAGTGAAATGTTTGTCTAAATGTGTCGATCAATCATGAAAGGTTCTCCTTGAGTTAATGGTTAGTGCATGGTTTTTCCTAACCATGTGACTAACCAGGCATAGTTTAAAATACCAGATCCTAAAAAGGTGGATATAGGTCGGGAATATTTTTTAACCCCAAATTTTTACTTAAAATCATCCCTATTTCTATTATTATTTCTTCTAAATAATTTTTAACATCTTCTTATTGAATTAGAAGTGATTTGGAGGAGTTTCTCGGTGATATGAAGACTGATTCCCACCGTAATTCATCGTTTAGGGTACTTTTTCATGGGTTTTCTTAAACCTACTTCCTCAATTCTCTTAGTTTCATAGATGTAGTCAAGTGTGGATATATCTAAGGTTTTTTATGCTAGTCATGGTTATATTTGGATTTTTTTATGTTAGTGGAAGAGATCTGAGGTGGTTTATGGAGATTCACCCCAGATTTGTGGGCATTTTTGAATTTTTCTTCATCTTCGCCAAAATCCCCAAGGTATATGGCTTCAATATTAACCCCTCTTGCTAGAACTATAAGAATTTATTTAAAATTGATTGTTTTTCTTGATATTTATTTAGAAATTACTGTTAAATGATTCATAGAAACCTTATTTGGTGGTGATTTATATAATTTGTAAAATTGGGTGTTTTGGTAGAAATTGAAAATGGTAACATGATTTTAAAATGATTATTTTAAAATGGTTATTTGGTTTTGATACATATAAAAGTTTTTTTAATAAATATATGGTTTTATTAGAATGGTTTTTTGTAAAAATGTTTTCAATAAAAGGGTTGGGTTTACTGAAATGGGTTATTGGTATAGTTTTCAATAAAATTGAGGATTTATTAAAATGATTGAATTATATTGGAAAATATTATATTAGAATGTGATTGGATTAAATAGTTAGTCATGTATAGAATGGGGATGGATAATGGTCATTAAGTAACACCATCAAAGGGAGAGAGTATGGATGTGATGTCCCACCATTAATGGTAACACTAAGATTTTTTGGTTGTGCGGTTAAGTGTGTGTTTGTGTGTGTGTGATTATGTGAAATAGAATGGGTTATGCCCACATGGGAATTGAGAGATAGTTAACTTAATTTTTTGGTTGATATCTTTCAAAATTGGATTAGTTGAGAAAATGTTTTGGTATGGAATTGTTTGCCTTTGTCATAAATTTTTGAACTATTTTCAATGGTTCTTATATAAAATATTTTATATAAATGTGAAAACTTGTTTTATTCTAGTGGTGTGAGTAGTGAATTCTTTTTGGGATAAACCTACTGAGTTTCATTACTCAACCCTACTTGATAACTTTAGGGATTTTATAGATATAAATTATTAGGACATAGGAAAAGGTAAAGTATCACACTTTTTTAGTGGTGCTTCGTGACACTTAGGTAGTTTTGTGGTATTTGAGTATGGATCATGTTTGAAGTTATGGATCTATTTATTTATAGTATTTTGGTTTTTATTAGTTTTTTCATTCATTTTTTACTTTGATATTAGTCATATTTCCTTATGTTACTCTATTTTAGTTTGGTTTTGATATCACTGATATTACTTTGAGTTTTTTTACATTATTATCATGCATTATGTAGTGTTTTTTTTGTTATGGAATGTTTGGTTTGTCTGTTTTATTCTCAAAGGTAAAATCACCCCCATCTATTAATGAATCCCTTGGAATTTATTTCCAAACTTTCAATCCTTGGGGATGTCATTTAAGACCAAGTAATTTTCTTCCGCCATCTCAATCCAGTGAGGAGGTGTGGGATGTTACATTAAATATACATAATTAATTAATAAACAAATGTGAATACTTTATATAAAAAATAAAAATTTAACTAAATAAATTTCATTGTACAAAACTGAAAACATCAAGATCAGTTTCTTAATAATTCCTCATCAATATCAACATTAAATCAATGTGCTCACTACATTGGCATAACACTATCAATTTTTACCACAAATTTTATTTTTATATTCATGTCATACAATAAAATTTTATATATATGGATGAGAAATGAATTTTAAAATTACATTATATCAAATCTATAACATGAGCTAAGTGTCAGGTCTGGAAGGCATTCCCTATAATGACTGATTATGTAAATGATGGTTATAATCAACCTAAATTCAACATATTCAGTTATTAAAAATATTAAATATTACAAAAAAATTATATTCAAAGAAATAAATTGTATGTATTTCACCTCAATCGAACAAAACATTACAAAACCATACCATGGGGATAAATAAATCCTTACATGACACTTTATAAACTTTCTAGTATACTAGAAAATAGTTTCTAGTGATCTCTTTTAACCATTCCCTTATAATATTCCTATAAATTTATGAAATTGGAAATGAACAATTACTAAAAATCATCTTTATGAGATATAAAATTATCCAATATCAATAAATAACATCATTGGATAAAATAATAATAATAATAATTTCATAAAAATTTAAAAAATAATTTTAGTTGAAGTATATAGAACCATCTCGGGTTGACCTAACATGTCACCCAACCCATCTCAACACTAGGCTAGAAGGTAATCGACATTCCCCATAGGATAGAAACAAGTTCTTGGGAATCAAGTTATAAGATCTTATAAATGATTTCACCCTTAAAACTAAATATGGAATAACTAAAATAAACATTTCAAACTCAATTTTATAAATATAAATGATGTATATTGTGTAATGAAATAAATGAAAGATAAACTCTAATAAATATAAATACAATAATCTCAAGTGAAAAATTTTCAACATCCAAAAATGAAACAAAATTTTTCCTGAACACAAAAAACCAACTTTTGGTGTCCCACGTCCACTCCCCACTACTTAATACCATCTCCCAAAAAATAAAAGGCCAATAAATACTAGAATAAACATCTGGAATTCTAAAATTAATCATAAGAGATTACTAACCCAAGAGTTTCATACATGATGTGAGATAAATATTCCTAGTTTTATCTCACCAAGAAGTCTATGTAATACTTTTACAAAGAAATTTCTAAAATTCTAGTTTGAAATAAATTTCTAAGAAAACATTTTTTATGAATGTGCATAAAGTAAAATAAGTCACATTACATTACAATGAAAAAACTTTATCCAAACCACTTATGGTTTTAATAATTATGAAAACATCATTTTAAAATGGAAACCCTTCAAAACTATAAAAGAGTATAATACATATATTTTATGTAAAACAATCGATTTTCACCAAACACTATTTACCCATTTTTTAAACTTTATTAACAATAAATTTTTATGTAACTCATTTTAAACATAAATCACCACACGATGAGAAGAAAATAAAATTCAACTAACACCATATCAGCAGAACATAATCAAAATAAAAATAACTAGATCCTAAGTTCAATAAAATTGAGAAATAAATGGGATACAGGAAACATGAATTTTGAATCCCCAAGATAATATCATCAATTATGAATTAAGAATACATGAAACTCACTAGATCCTAATGGAAGTTGATCTTAGATATTGGATTGAAAGAGTATGTGTTTTACTATAATAAGAGGTTGAATTGTAATTTAAAGAATAAAACATAAAATTTTCACTAATAACTTTAAGTATGTAATGAGACAAGAATTTTTTGGATTTGCATTAAATTTGGAGTTTGAATAGTTTCTAAAAAATATATAATCTTTCCGTATAAAATACATAATATAAAAAAGACTTATAAAATATTAATAAAAAAAATATAATGTGAGTAATGAAAACATGCAAAAACTTTATAATAAAGATCCACACTTTAACCTTAATTGTTAAGGAATTCAATTACCTTATATTTAGGTGTCCACATTTTTCACCTTCCAATAATGGTATTTCTTTTTTATCCAAGGAATTCATCGATACTAATATCGGTATAATCTCTTTTTTTCTAGCCTTGAGAACCCTTAATTCAGATATTGGTATCTCTATCTTCAAAAACCACGGAAGCCTTCGACCACACCAAATCGAAAAAAATAATAATAAAATCATAACTTATTAATATATTTAAAAAATAATCCTCACATGGATAAAATAATAAAAATACACTCTAAAAGTTAAAATAAAGTTAACTCAAGTAACAATATGTTACAAAAGCTTCAAAAAAACAATAGATAGTCAATGATGCAAAATCCCCTTTCTCATTGAATAGAAATTCAATTTATAAGAAAACTCCAAATGTTCATATTCTTCATATCTCATAGGTGGTTGTAATGACATATGATTAGAATATTCTTCTATTGAAAGGTTAAGCATAAAAACTCTATCTGATGTTCATTTTGATGAAGAATCGTTACAATGATTGAAAGGTTCCTTCTATTAGAATGGAGTTTTTTCATCTGGTAAAATATAAAGAAGTTCACTTGAAAATCATACCTCGTTCTCTCTAGTAATGTTTATTAGGTATAATTTTTAGAATTTCATCTCATGAGAGTTTTTTATATTTAATATTCTTTACATTATAAATCTAGCTTCGATGAACTTTTAAATATTCCCTTCAATGTACAAAGTGCATCTACATATTATTATAGAAAAACTATATCCTACTAAATTGTGTTTAAAACATAAACTTTTTCTAAAAAATAGTTAATAAAACATTGTAACTATAAAATTTGGTAAATTATTAACTTTTAATTAGTTGGATAGTGAAATGAAGAAAGTAAGGATAGAAAGTGTTAAAAGAAAATATTTTACTCAACAATCTCCCCTTTTTGAAAATCACAAAACAAAATATTTAAAAGACAATATATTATGTAAAAAATGTTAAGTAAACCTACTCCCCTTGTCATAAATATTATCCAATTTGTATTACTTTATCTCTAATTGTTATAAATTTTATACTCTTTATCAAAAATTCCCTTTCTCATAAAATTTTAGATATTTTTTCCAAAAGTTAAAATTCATTCTACCCCTTTTTTTATTTTCAAATAGTTGTTTCAGGGGTAAAAAGTGTAACTTGAAATGTTAGGGTGGAACTAAACACAAAAATTTATGTATATAACAACATCAAAAAAATTATAAGGTCGATATTCATCAATATGTATAATAAATATATTCATCCAGATAAACTGTAAAACATTATCTCACAAATATAGGGAAGAATATCCATCCAAAAATATATCAGAATGTTTTGAAATTAGTTATTACAAAACACTCAAGAGTTAAGTATAAATATTTTTTATAAAATTATTTTATGATCACTTTCATCAATATTTACACCCTCCTGGTACTTCTCATACTTAGTAACTGTTGAATTTATCCCCCCAACTTCTTCTTCAAGATCTTGTAACATTTTTATCTTTCTCCAATTTTGAGACTTATTAATTCAAATACTTAATCTTTTCCCATTGATCAGAAATCACATAATCTTTTTACATTGTAAGATATTTGAGATTATAAATTACCCTTAATCTCTCACAAACTTTATAATTTATATAACTTACAAATTTGGAAACTAAATTCATAGATTTTCTCATTCCATCAATTTTATTTATTAGAAAATATGATATCTACTTCATTATGTTTTATCCACTTGATGAATCCTTTAAATTTATTAACTCCAATTTTGATTTCCATTTAAAGTATTTGAATTCTTCCTTATTCTAGATAACTAACTCAGAATTTTATTCTAAGGTTCTTGAATTGTATAACAAATCTAATTTCCCTATCATATATTTGTACCGTTCCTATATATTTGGAAGTATTTTCCTTATTTCATAAATACTTTTTATTTCTTAATTGAATTAATCAATTTCATCTACATTATTTTGAAACGTTTTCTTAGAGAACTATTTGTGGAATCTGAGGAAACATTAGGAACATATGGATATGGTGGTCTAGATGGTTAAGGATCTTCTCTTTATTGATCTGATTGAGTTCTAAAAACTTGAATAACTTCCACTTCACCATTAGTTTCTTCTTTATCTAAAAATTTTGTTTATGAATATTGATATTATTATTTAAGGATTTTATTTGATACACTAATATCAAAATATTTTTGAGAATGATTATACTAAGAAGTATAAGACTCATATGACATCTCTTCTAAATCTAAGTATTTTTCAACTCTCTAGAAATATCATCATTATTCCATGACTTAATTTTTCCTAATTTTTACAATAAACTTCATCTTTAATATTTCCTAATAATAATTTCCCAATATGTATTTCTTTTCCTTTTTTCTTTTGAAATGGTGAATCTCAACTAAAACTTGATTTTGTTTTTGTTCTAGTTGAATGAATAAATAAAAATTTCCCTTTCTAACAACTTCTACCCTTGAATGTATTTTCTCAATTTATTTAAGAAAATATTGGCCAAATTTTCTTTTCATTCCATCTCAGTCTACCTATTTAACTTTTCTTCATGAATTTTAGGATAGGTATTCTCATTTAGATCCTAAACCTTATATTTATCTAGTACAAACAAAAGATTTCATCTGTATTCTCTTCCTTGTTTTTTTGAAATCTTGAAAAGATTCATCTAATGAAGCTTTAGCCTTATTTATTGGAATATGTGGTTATTTTTCACATACCTTCCTTTTTTTCAAAAAAAAATAATTTTCTTCATCTCTATAATGGAAATGGATTTTTCCTATTTATTAACAGTCTACTTTTTCCATTGGAATATAAACAAGTCTCATCTTGTTGATTTTATCTTCTCCAATAAATGAGACCTTTTTTCACTGGAGTTTCTTCAATCTTTATCATTTAAACTTTCATAAAGTTTACCAAAAAGTTATTTATGAAACTTTTAAAAAGAAGAATGCTCAAATTCAGGAAACCTACTTTCTATAATTTAATGAAGTAGAATAAAAAATTCACAAGGTTATATTTAATCATGTTGAAAAGGAAATCCAACACATAATTTTCCTGAACCTTGAGATTTTATTTGTACCCTTTTCTTGGAATAAGAAAGTTATTCACCAATAAATCTACGATCTATGTATCATGAGAAAAATAAGAAGCTTTTATAACTTTTTCATATAAATAAAATAATTTGGTTTTATCTAATGACTTTTCAAAACATATATTTTTTTGAAGAATCTTGTGAGTTACTATATTTATTTCACCTTCTAAATATATATTAACCAAATTAGTTACTTATTGGATATTCAATTTATATTATTCTCTAAATAATTTAATGGTCATAATCTATAATACAAAAATTTCACTAAACTCATCTAAAGTATAAACTTATATGACAATATCAGGAGAGTTCAAATTAAATTCATCTTTAAAAGCACAAAATAATTCCCACCCTTGATAAATATAAATAATTTAGAAATTAATCATAATTTTCATACCAAATTATCTCTATCAAACTTTCATTAATATCCAATATTTTAGTGAAATTAGTTTTTGAAATCATATATTCAGATCAGATGAACTTTGAGACACACAGATGAACTTGAAGAAGATAAAAAAGTGGAAAATCAAGGTTGTGAGAGTTTTCCACTGAAAAAAATGGGAATCAAGGTGTGGTGACCCACATCACCATTATATAGACCCCAAATAGAGATAGTTTAGATTATTTAGATCTTAAATCTTAGATTTAAACCCTCATATAGATCAATAGTTCATATCATTTTGAAGGAGAAAAAAAATATTTAAACTCTTGTAGTTTTTTACTTTAGATATTTTTTTCAGATATTTTTCAAAAAAATTAAAAAATATATATATAAAACATATAAAATATTATAAAAAAGATATAATAATTCACAAAAAAAATATTGTAAAATCTACCTATCGAAGAAATTCTTATATAAATTTTCTTATGAATTTTTATCTAGTAATATGATGTTCTTATATTTAAGAAAAATAAGGGTTCAATATTTAAAACAAAAATTATCCCAATAAAAATTTTAAGAAAAAATGTTGTTTCTAGAAAAAAAAATTAAAAGCAAATGTTTGTCCAGAAAATATTTTAAGAAAAAAAAGTTTTTTCCAGAAAAAAATTTCAATGAAATAAAATGTTTGTCCATTAAATATTTCAAGGGAATAAAATTTTCCAGAGAAAAATTTTAAGGAAATTTTCATTCAAAATATAGAATACATAAAAACTCAATTTTGAGGAGTTTTTCTACTATATGTATATATTTAAACACAAATTATATAAATGATCATTTTATGTTTAACATTCTAATATTTTATTTACTATATCAAAATATATCTGAATCTAGAAGTTTTGAAAAAATATAATCAAGTTGTTCTTACATTATAATGAATTATAAAATAATGTCTCATTTTTGTGTTTCATATAAATCCCAAAAATTTTCTAGAGATGTATCAAGAACCTTTATAGGTACTATTCTTCCTTTTGATTACTTTTCATTTGGGTTTTACCATGGGGTTATTTTGGGAAAAAAATTGGGAAAATGGAACAAATAGGGTAGTTCATGGTTAGCGCACGGTTTTCCCTAATCCTGAGTTCAAGCCAAGCAAACAATTCCACCCTATATAGAGAGGGTTTTCGTGGCTGGTGCACATTTTGTCTAATCGGGCTCCCTATTAGGAGAAATTTTTCACCCTTTAGTGGAGTTTTATGGTTAAGTTGTGTGGTTTGGAAAACCATGAATGACTTTTTAATTAAATAAAAATTTAGTTTTTAAAGTTCATAAACCCCTTATATTAACCCCTAATCATCCCTAGTTTGACCCTAATCTATATTTCAGAAATTTAGAGTCTCTTGAATATAATAAGAGGCTTTCTAACCTCTATTCATGGTAAATCGAATGGTGAATTAGAGATCTGTACCACGTGGGTATGTAGTTTCTTCCCATCAAGATCTCTCTTTATCTCTCTCTTATTCTCCTTTTCCAGGATAAAAAATGGATTTCTAACAATTGTTGGATCTATATCTAGAACTAGTTTTGTTAGATCTTGATTCTTTTTTTCTTGGGTTTAGTATTTAGATCTAAATCCCATTCTTCATCGTGTTCTGGATTTTTCTGCTTCAGTTTGGGAATATTCGTTGGTGAGTGTTCTTCATTAATGAATTTGGGTTGTTGGTCTATAATTTAAATGCCAAATAGTTGACATAAATTATGTGTATGTAATTATATAATCTCTAATATAATATTAGAATTTTATTTTTTGGTTGAATTAATTAATTTGGTTAATTAATTAATTGAGGGAATTAGGAAATTGGGAATACTAGGATTATGAATTGAAATAGTTAATTGTTGAATTAATTATGGAATTATTGATATTATTTAAAATGATTAATTAATAGTTGAATTAATTAATAAGAATGGTTGGGATTATGGAATTTATTTTATTTTAATAATTAACTATTGAATTAATTATAGAGAGATTGAGGTTATTGAAATTGTATATTTAATTGATGAATTAATTATTTTTATAAATAATTATTGAATGATAATAATTAATTTTTGAATTATTATTTAATATTTATGTGATTATAAAATTGATTTTTATAGTTAATTAATTATTTAATTAATTAATGGAATGATGGGCATATACAGTTTTTGAATTTGATTAGTAAATTGTTGAATTAATTAATGTGATAATCGTGTGTGGAACATGGTTTGATGCATCAAAATCACAGTGTGAAAAGAAATGATGGATGTTAACAATGGAATTCACATGTGATAATCGTGTGTGCGACATGGTCTGCTGCATCAAAATCCCACAATGTGATAAGAAATTATGAATGGTAGCAATGAAATTTATATGTGATAATAATGTATAGAACATAGTTTGTTGCATTAAAAGCCCATAGTGTGAATTTAAATGATGAATGGTAACAATGGGATTCATATGTGAATTGAGATGAGGAATGGTAATAATGGAATTATAAGATATACGATATCCCTTGGGAATAGATCAGACTTCAACATGGTTCGAAGTAGGTATTGAGAGTTCAGGTGTCCTCGGGATCCCATGTGTTATATTATTAAATAAAGAGTAATTAAATAAGTGTAAACTATTTACTTTATTAATTTTTTGTATTATTTATACAACTGCATACACTTAATATTGACTAGATATTTTTTTAGAAGTTTTTGGTGGTATCCTATTAAGTTATACTCACACTGTACATGTTTTTCCTAATCAATACCTAAATGATATCATGTTTTCATGATAGGATAAGGGAAAAGGCCCTGTGTTAGATGGCTGATTTGGGATGGAGCATGGATGAGGGAAGCAGATGTGGTTCGTGATCTAATTGGGTGTTGTCAGTGTTTTTACATTTGGGTTTTCATTCTGACACTTAGAACATGTCCTAGAATGGAATATCTACTATTCAGTTTTGATATTTTATTTCTTGTATTTTCCATATTTTAATAGTAGTATTGTTATATAAATTGGTTATGTAATTTTTCTGTTGCTTTTTGTGTGGTATTACATAGATAAAGAGGGTATATTCTTCCAATGATTGATATTATACCATCTCTTCTTGTTTCCGGCCTTTTTAATATAGAGAGGCACGCCTAAGGTCATGTGGTGAACTGGATCAGGGCACTGATGTGTGGAACCTGAGTCAGGACATTACAAAGTGGTATCAAAGGAGCTTTCTTTTCTTTTATTTTTTATTAAAATTTGTGAATTGTAAAAGGGGACTATAAATAGTTGGTCCATGGACATGAGGTTTCAAGGGAGTTTTAAACCCATTTATACCTGAAAACCCAAATACCTAATGTGGGATTGCTATTTTTGATGTGTGTTGTTATAGTTGGATGTTATTTCACCTTGGTCGATGCACTTGATGTTTTATGTGACAATTTTTGTTGATATTTTCTGAGATTTTAATTGTGTTCTGGTATCTCATAGGTGATGAGTATTCATGCATCATTCTAGGTACTCAGTATTACTTTGTGACATGAATCATCTTATAAATGTATAGGAAAACGGGTTTTGGGTAAGTTGTTGAACTTGGACTAGATTTCCTTTCTAGTGAAATTAAATTTAAAATGGTGCCTAATATGAAATTTAAAGTGGTAAAATCATGAAAAATGTGAATAATTGGGTGTTTAAATGATAAAATTGAATAAATAGAATGTTTTTCCCTTTTTAAACATTACCTAAATGTTGTATAGTTAAGGGTAGTGATAGCACCTCAGTTATAACTGTGTGGTGAGGTTTAGAGTAGATACTTGTTGTGACTTATTGTATTTTCCTCTTATGTAATCGAGATAAAGTGGTGATATTTGTCTTAAGATGTATATTTGGAATTTTAGAGATATGCCTCCATGATGACTCTTGTTGACAGGATGACAGGAGGATGTTACTGGTGATGATCTACTAGCAGGGGAACCTGAGGGACCAATAGTACCGAGTGGGGAAGCAGGGGAGAATTTTCTTGATAACTTCACTTGATTTATGTAGTTCATGAAAAAATACCCAATGTGGGTTGTGAAAATCATGTCTGAGTTGATGCATCATTTTTAGTAACAACACCCTCTTACCTTTACTGGAGAGGGTGGACCTGAGGGAGATGAGTTCAGGATATAGTCTATCTAGACTTTACTTGACCATTTGGAGACATCTTCTTAGAACTCGGTCAAGTTGGATGATTATATTCTATGAGGATAATTGAATAACTGGTGGGAAATTCATGATCAAACTAGACAAGCTGATGTTAATTTATGGAAGGAATTTCTAGAGAAGTTCTTGATGCACTTCTATCTAAATACATTGACGCGGGAGAGATCATCTGAGTTCATGAAGTTGACTTAGGTAATTGTGTCTATAATAGACTATTATGGACACTTTACAGACTTTCAGTGATTTTCTAAATCATTGGTAGAGTATTAGAGAGATACAATAAAGAATTTCCATGATAGACTTAAATGTGAGATCAAGTCCCAAGATAACCTCTTTCGGTTGATGAAGATTTTTGAGGTGGTGGATTAAGATCTAATTTCTAAGGGGAACCTGAGGGAGGATTATAGTGTAATAAAGTTTGTTCCATAAAGAAGGTTATGATGTATGACTTTTAAGTGTCAGAAGCATCACTACGACAATGTTATCCAGGGAAGTGGTCAGAGGATTTCCCAAATAGATGAATCAGCTGCACAGGATCTTACTCGAGTGATATGCCACCAATGTGGTGGGATGGGACACTTCCAGAGACAATGCCCTTAACCACCAATATAGTAATGATCTTGTAGCAAGATGGGTCATCTACAAAGGTTTTTCAAGAACCCACGATAGACGGGTAAGGATGGAGGAGGTAAATACGGCCAAAGTGTAGGAAGAGAATCTTTTGCATTGTATCAGTCTGGAATCTAGAATTCTATTGGTTGTGGTGGTAGAGTCAGTGGATATGGTACTTCTAGGAAAGAGCGCCCATGTCAGCAGAGTGATGTAGCTCAGGGGTCTCAGAATACATCATATGGAATAGCTATAGGACAGTTACATGTCATTCATCCTACACTTGTGGATAGCGAGGCTTGACCATCAATAGTGAGAGGTATTATTCTTGTATATTCTACATTAGATAGTGCCTTATTTGATACATGTTCCTCTTATTTATTTATTTCTAAAAAAATTGAATGGTTTGATCCTAGAAATAGAGTTTGTTAGTGGGTTATTAATGATATATAACTCATTGGGAGTACGTTATAGTGACATCTGCTTGTTTAAAGGATGTTCTCTCAAGGTTGGAGTGTATCGTTTTTGTGGGATATCAATATTCATGACACTGTAGGCTTCAACCTAAATTGTGGGTATTGAATATCTAGAAGAATACTAAGACCACATATATTGTTATCATGGGAGGGTGACATTTATATCTTCTGAGGATGACAAGTATACTCATTTGGGGGAGTGGGATATCAAGGTGGGTTGTGTAAGTCCAGTTCATTAGAAACTAGGGGAGCTTACCACCGAGGTTGCTAATCTATTACTGTATGGTGGAGGTGTAAAGAAGGATTTATTTCCACCTATAGTGGATAGGTTTCAGGATGTGTTTCTAAAATACTTATCCGGGATACCACCTAATAGAGATATATTTATTATAGATCACATGTGAGGCATTGAGATAGTTTCTATTCCACCGTATAGAGTGGCACTGAAAGATATTCAAGAGTTAAAGACTCATCTATAATAGTTGGTGGATAAGGGTTTTATCTATCCAAGTGTGTCACAATGGGGTTCTCTAGTGTTATTTGTTAATAAGGCTCAGAGGACTCTGTGCTTGTGTGTTGATTACCAAAGTTGAACTGGATGACAGTAAAAAATCGATATCATCTTCCACATATCGACGATCTATTTGACTAGTTGAGAAGATCTTGAATTTTATCCCTGGTCGACTTGAGGTTAGGGTATCATCTGTTGAGAGTTAGAACTTCTAATGTATTGAGGACGACATTCAAGAGCTGGTATGTCCAATATGACTTCATCATAATTCTGTTTGGGTTGAAGAACGCACCCACAGTGTTTATGGCCTTAATGAACTAAATATTTCATCTGTACTTGGATCAGTTTTTGGTAGTGTTTTTGGATGAAATATTTGTTTAATACAAGACTCATTATGATCATAACCAACATATTTACTTCATCGTCAGTAAAATAAGAGATCATTGGTTATATACAGAGCTCTCTAAGTTTCAGTTTTGGATTGATCAGGTACTCTTCTTAGTTTACCTCATCTAGGAGGAAGGTTTCCCGGTGGAACCAAATAAAGTTAATGAATTTGTTTCTTGGAAGAATCTCAATAATGTATTCAATATTCTAAGATTTATAGTATTATCTAGATATTTTATAAGATTCATTGAGGACTTTTATTGATTGGAAGTGCCACCATCGAGCTTTACTTATAAAGAGATATAGTTTGAAAGGTCAGAATCTTGTGATAATGCCTTTCAGGATCTGAAGAAGTGGTTGACATTGGCACCAATAATGATTATACCTGAACCTAATGAGGATTACATGGTGTTTTGTGACACTTATGGGATTGAACTTGGATAATTATTGATTTATGGAGATCGAGTTATGGTGTATGGGTCTCGGTATTTGAGTCCACATGAATGGAACTACCCTATGAATGACCTTGAGTTAGCGGATGTAGTTTATTGTTTAAAGTGTTGGTGGAACTATATTTTGGGAGAGAATTTTACTATGTATAATAATCAAAATAACATGAAGTATATCTTATCTCAACTAGATTTGAATATTTGGAAGAGTATCTATGTTTAGTATATTTCATCATTCAATTTTGAGCTACCATACAAACCCAAAAAGGGAAACAGAGTGGCAAACACTTTTAGCAAGAAAACATAGACTCAGGATTTTCTGGAGTCTAGTTCTAAGTGGTTGATGATGTCTCTACTAGCTGAAAATAATTTTGTGGTTTAAGATATCCAATAGAAAATGACATTGGTATCAGTTTTAGTAGATTCTACACATTTGATATGGATCAAAGACAGATAGTATGAGGATCCATAATGTTTGAGCTTGAGTGAAATCCTTGAAGGTGGGGAGTCTCCTTCTTATTAGAGAATATATGAGGATGAGATAATCTATTTATGGTATTAATTTTTGTGACGACAATCATTTGGGAGGATATGATGCGTGTGTTTTATGTCTAGAAGTGGGTGGTACATCCAAGTGTGAACAAAATGTATCATTTCCTATAACAATAGTTTTGGTGGTTGGGCATGAAAAAAGAGATAGCATGGTTTTTTACACGATGAAACACCTATAAGAAGGTGAAGACTGAGCATCAATGACCTGTTGGATTATTACAAACATTTCCCATTCCAAAATGGAAGAGAGGTGAAGTTACTATGGACTTTATGGTAGGTCTCCCAAGGATTCCTTTGATGAATGATGTTATTTGGGTGAATGTAGACCATTTGACAAAGGTATGTAATTATTTTATATATAGGGGATTTCACAGTGGATCCATTGGGAGACTTATACATTCGATAGATATTCTGTTTGCATGGGGTTCCACTGACTATTGTTTCAGACCATGATTCATGTTTTACTTCACGCTTCTACCAAGTCTTACATAACATTCTTGGTACACATGTTTTTTTAGTATAACTTCCCATCTATAGAGAGATGGGTAGTCAGAACATATGATAAAGGTGTTTGAATATATTCTACGATCGTTTGTTCTATACTTCATTGGTTCATTGGAAAATAACATAGATTTAGTGGAGTTCACCTATAAAAATAGTTATTAAAAAAATATTCTTATGGAACCATATGAGGTACTTTATGGTATGCCATGAAAATCACCTCTATATTGGATAGAGGCGGGTGGGTCATAGTTTTTGGGACCAAGTCTCATGCATGAGACATTAGATCAAGTATAGATTATTTAGGAATTTATGGCTATAGTTCATAGTAGATAGGAGTTATATACTGATAAATGTAGATAACCCCTAGAGGTTATAAAGGGTGATCATGTATTCCATCAGGTGTTTCCAATATTGTGTCATGATAACCCTATGTACATCATTAATTCCCAAAAGGTTACTAAATTTAGAATTTTATAACATGAATCAAACAAAGAACTAAACTATAGGGTAGTATAGTAATTGTTTGAATAGACAGAAAAAATGTTTCACAAATTATAAATTTAATAAAATAAACCAAAACTATTTTATGAAAGAAATATAAATTAATTAATTAAAATAAGATATGATTACTGGTCTGAATTTCAAGAAAATATAAAAATGTTCTTGGTAATTGAAAATATGTGTTCATGATTTATTAGGGTATAGAATAATGGGAAAGAAATCATAGGTGTTGGAACTAAGTTAGTTGAATCCAATGGTCATAGTAGACAACCCCAAAATCGATGATGTGCCCTTTTTACAATGGTCAAGTTACTTTAGGTCTTCAATGAATTGGTAACTTATAACTATATTTAAACAAATAAAATAATACACCTATTGATCATGTTGTGAATAGTTCTCTAGTCAATGCATTGAAATTATCACTCCCTCACCCATCACACAATGGTCATGAATGATAGAGAAAAGAAGAGATTTGATATATTAGGGTTTCGGAAAAAGACCCAAATGAATTACATTAAAAAATAAAATGCATGTATAAAATCAATCCCATGTCATTCAAGTTTTTTTTCAAAAGTTTTACCCCATCATTCTAGTTATGAGGGGGTAGGAAAATAAAAAAAACCTATTTGATGCATCATAGAAATATTGCTCCTTGATCCCAATAGTATAGGTTATCCTAATGAATTAATTGAGTTAATCCTTAGCCTATTATTTATATAATTCCCCAAAGATTGGGTAGCATTCAATGGTGTTATAATGGTGCTAAAAAATCTCTATTGTGGGTCTTCATGTCAAATATTTATGATTTTCATTAAAAATACCATCAAAGGCTCATAATTGGGTCTATCGGGATATTACATGACATTTAAATAATTACACGATGTATAATATTCAATTTTTTTTACTGTGGGAGATGATGTTGTGAATTTCATCATAACTCTTCCAAAAACATATCTCTAAAAGACTCACATTCTATAAATGGAATACATGATGTGTAAATTCAATGCTCCTGTTTTCCAGCTCTGTTGCATCCTCAAGAATCCGATGTCGTGTTGTTTTACTTATCTTGCAGTGAAAAAGTGTCTTTTCGATCCAATATTCACCTCTTTTCGTTCATTTTGAATATATCTATTGTTCCTTACAGAAAACACAAAATAAATAAAATAATTCACAAATTGGAAAGATTAATCATTTAAATATGGAAATCAATTCATTAAAATGCCATAAAATATATTCATGAAATACAACTATAAAATACCCCCACACTTGAATTCATACTTGTCCTAAAGGATAGAATCCAAATATACTACAAAGGACGTTTGCCTTTCCATACTTCATATTCAATTTCAACAAAAACTATTGATCAAATGAGAAGTCAAATTTTCAATCATAACACGAGATAATTCATCAACACCTCACATTTCAAAGAAACAAGTCAATCATGTATTTTACTTTTCTCCTTTGAAATATTCAAGTTTCTCCATTCATCTATTTTTATTTTTTAGTTAATTATTAAAATGAATACCATTTTCTATTTACCTTGGTTCTAATTTTTTTCACTCATCATTAGAGTATAGATGAATAGAGTGATGCATATACCTCAAGAACATGTAACTTACCATAAGCTTTCAAGGAATCTAACATCCCCACCACTTAAAGTTAGAATCACAAGTAATTATTAGGGATTCACCATTTTAGGATCAAATGACTCTAAATATTATAGATGTTTGGTAAATTGTGTAAATCAATTAAGGGTCAAAAAGGAGGTTCAAATCAAAAGTAATTTTCATGATAATAAAAAATACCCCAATGAAAGTCTCCACTTCCCCTAGTGTCTCATAGTGGGATTATAAAGAGATGAAATGGAATAAATGAAACACCATCTTTTATTATTATTTTTCTTCTCATTTTTGGAAACTTGTGTTGGGGAAAATTATCACATATACCACCCAACCTGAAATGATCTTCTCAAAACACTATTTTAAATAGATATAACAGTATCACCAGTCAAGTAATGGTGATTTTTGAATTTTCCTAGACACAAACAATTTTTTCTATATATTTTTTTCTTCTAATTTTTATAAAAAGACGGTGTGAAATAAATAAAATGAATTTGTCTTCCCCACATCCCAATAAATCTCCCCCATACTTATTCATTAAAAAATATCCATTACATTGACTAATTATTGCTTCCCCCACTCCTATGTCTGATAATCATGGAAAATATTTAGAGGAAGTTAGTAGCAGATAATATAGGCTTGTAACATTTCTCATTTCCAAATAAGTAAATTCATCGATTCTACATGATTAAAAAGGATAAATGAAATTTGTATCCAAGGATAAATGCTACCAAAAAATAAGCTTCAATCATTTAAAAAGTTAGTATGTCCAGTCATAGCTTGTATAAGATTCTAAGAAATTTCTAGAAGAAATATTGCCCAAGTTTCTCAAGAAATATATGAAGAAAATAATTGAAAATATTGGATTAGTGGATGTATCGGGAATGAGAAAAAATTTTAGGACAACTACGCATTCTAATGCACATGAACAATTAAATCAATTAATATAGATATCATAAATTCCAAACATGGAAAAATCTCAAAAAAATCATTTACAATGATCAATATTCTTCTCAAATGATGATTTTTTAAATCCTAATATATATGATTATCTCTAATAAATATTTTCCGCACTTTTATTAGTTAAATGTATTGATAAAGAAATCTAAATTCTTGGAATGGTAATTATCCTGGGTAGTTTCATGTTTCCAAGTTCTTTTTATCGAAGAATGAATCAACTATAGGGCATGAAATTTATTATTAAAAACTAAAATTAAATGTGGGGAATATAATTTTTTTTTTAATTTGATACACTAACTCCCATATAAATTTTTGTTTCAATAATGGATGTGTAGTTTCTTCCTGCTACATATATATGATGTATGGTTCTTTAATGACATATAATTTTAATGCAGCCTCTTCATTTGATTATTGCTACTTGCTTCTTGTGCCTTTGATGGTCCTAGAAAAAATATAAACAAGTGAAAGTACATGCTCTTTCAATATTCTCAAAAATATGTGGGAAATTTAAATTAAATGCTAATATAAAATCAAATCCTAAAAATGTAATAAATATGAATTTCTAAAAAGTGATTAAAATAAGGGTTCCTCTTATAAGATACTCTTTTTAACAATATTTTATCTCAACCATACCTGAGTTACATGATTGTAGAGTGGTATAATGATAACCATCTTGTGTTCACCCAATTGTGTTTTTTAAATCCTCCTAAATTCGCTTAAATTTTACTAAATGGAATTGGTGTGGATCTTATAGGTGGGGACCAGGGTCTGAATAGAATATGTATGACTAAGAAGATCTCATAATTTATCCAAACTTTGTAATTTTCATCCTTTTCAATGATTGTCTACGTGCATCGGAATTCTTCAATGATCACTTTAGTTTCTATATCCATCTCCTTAATTTAATATTTTTCTTTTGTAGCTTATTTTTGTTCCTCTGTAGATTCAATGAATGGTGTAGTCGGTTCTTCTTCTTCCTCTGGATATGGTCTTAGTTTTTTAAGGAATGTCTGTATCATCTCAGCAATCGAGGTTACTCTTTCTTAAATTTCTTATTCTTCTTCTTAATCTTTCCATCATTTGCTAAATTTTTCTCCATTCCAGTCAATTTCTGTAGCAACTTCACCCTCTTTATAATCTTATGAACCTATAAAATAATGGGAAACATTATTAGAATAGATATATGCATTGGAAGTGCTACATACCTATGCTTCATTTTCAATGCCTTTCACTTGATTTGGCCCATAGAATTATGGATCCAAGATCTGGCTTGTTGTGAATTCAAAGTTATGGTTTGGTTGTGGGATCACATCATATTGACTATTCAATATTTTAAACTCATTGAGTAGTTGTACCCTATCTTCTAGTAGGATGTGGAACCTATCTTGGTAGTCATAATACTTTTTATCCCTGCCATCACAACCAAAAATACATGGTGTTGTTAAAGATAATAAAAAATTAATATAAAAACCCTATGCTAAAATCAGGAAGAAGAAAATATGAAAAAAGATTTTGTCTAGATTATTAAACTAATAAATTCTCTACTCCTATCCCCGACAAAGGTTCCAAGAATTGATAGCTTCATGGGTGTCTTTTATTCCTACATGGTTACTGAATATATAAATTTATAACATGAATCAAAAAAAGAACTAATATACAGGGTAGTATAATAATTTCATGACTAAGGTTGAACCTATAGAGACAGGGCTGAATAAATTATTAATTTAATAAAATAAACCAAAACTATTTTATGAAATAAATATAAAATAATTCATCGAAATAATAGATGATGATTGTTTTAGATATTAATAAAATATAAAAACATGCTTGGGAATTTTGAATATGGTTTCCTGATTCATTAGGGTATATAATAATGGGAAATAAATCATAGGTGTAGGAACTGAGTTAGTGGAATACAATGGTCCTAGTAAACAACCCCATAATAACTGATGTTCCCTTTTCACAATGGTTTTATTATATTTTTTATTTGATGAATTGGTAACTCAAGAGTAATATTTAAACATATAAAATAATACACCTAATGATCATGGTGTGAATCATTATCTAGTCAATGCATTGAAATTATCACTTCCTCACTCATCATGCAATGGTCTTGAATGACAGAGAAAAAAGAGATTTGAGAAAATAAGGTTGCGTAAAAATACCCAAATGAATTGAATTCAAAAATAAAATACCTTATTACAATAAATTCCCCATCATTACAATTATTTTTCACAAGTTATACCCCCTCATGCTTGTCATGTAGGGGTAAGAAAATTAATACCTATGCATCACATAAGTAGTGGTCCTTGATCTCAAAGATGGCAGCTCTCTGAATTAATTAAGTGATTTGATCCTTTTTCGCTTATTTATATAATTCTATATGGCTCGAGTATAATTCAATGGTGTTATAATGGAATTATAAAATCTCTACTATGGGCCACGGGGCCAAATATTTAATATTTTCATTAAAAATCCCATCAAAGGCTTATAACTAGGTTTTTTGTGATATTACACAACATGTAATCTTCAAATTTGCACTATGGGAGAAGGTGTCCGGAATTTTGTCGTAACTCTTAAAAAACTTGTCTTGAAAAAACTAATGTATTTAAAATGGAATACATAACATGAAAATGTTAATCTCTATTTTTCTGGCTCCACTACATCCTAAAAAATATGGTTTTGTGCTGCATCTCTTCCCTCATGGTGTGAAATTCTTTTTTTCTCCAATATTCACCTCTTTTCATTCCTTTTTCATATATCATTTATTCCTACCATAAAACACAAAATAGATCAAATAATTCAAAAATCCGAAAATTTTATCATTTAAATATAGAAATCAATATGTTAAAATGTAATAAAATATATGCATGAAATATATCTATCTGGTCACCACAGGATATGGAGGCCAGGAAAGTTAGCACTAAGGTTAATTGGACCATATGAGGTTGTGGGGAGAATCAGACCAATGGCATACCGATTGTCTCTCCCACATAAATTCAGTGTTATCCACATCATTTTTCATGTGTCACAACTTTAGAGATATCACCCAAACCCTTATCAAGTGATTGATGTGGATTATGTTGAGATTGAGATATATGTATCTTTAGAGGAGAATCAAATAAGTGTGTTGGATCACAGTGAGAAATTGTTTCATGGAAGGAACATGCTGATAGTTCATGTATTGTGGAAACATGTCCATGTTCAGGAGGAAACTTGGTAGAGAGAAGCGGATATGCGGGATCAGTGGCCTGATCTTTTTAACTCTAAATCTTAGAGATTCTTGGGAGTACAACTCAAGAATAAGCTATTGTAAGGTGGGGAGATTGTAAAACCCTGACCTTTTCTAGAGATGTCTCAGTCTCGTTTAGATGTACTATTTATCCTTGTGTTTATTACTTTTCATTTGGGTTTTACCATAGTGTGTGTTTAAGTGAAAATTGAAAACAAATGGAATAATTAAGGTAGTGAATGGTTCACACATAATTTTCTCTAACCATGCACCCTAGCACAAAAAACCATACAACCTTGGACATGGAGGGTTTGCATGGCTGGTGCACAGTTTGTCAAACTGTTCACCCTATTAGGAGAAATTTTTCACCCCTAGTGAAGGTGTACAGTTAAGGTACACGGTTCAGAAAATTGTGCAATTCTACCCAACAAACCATGCACGGCTTTCTAATTAACCCAAAAATTTGTTTTTAAAATTCCCTAACCCATCATATTAACCTCTAATTAGACCTAGTTCGACCATAATCTCTATTTCAGGATTTTTTAGTCTCTCGAATAGATTCCAAGCCTTTTTCAACCTCTTTTATTATTGAATCAAAGGGAGTATTAAATATATGCACCACCTAGGAATGTAGTTTCTTGTTTACATATCTCTATATCTCGCTCTTCTACTTCTATTCCCAGATAAAAAGGGATGTTTATCTTCTATTGGATATAGATATAGATCTAGTTTTATTATATCTTTATTCATTTGTTCATGTATTTAGGATTCAGATCTAAATCCCATTCTTTGACTCATTCTTGATTGATCAACTTCAATTTGGAAATATCCATTGGAAAGCATTCTTTATCAAAAAATTGAGGTAAGTGGTCAATAATTTAAATCTAAAAGTGTTAATACTGATTATTTGTATTTAATTATAGAATTTATATTAGATGATTAGCAATTGAGTTCTTTATTGAATTAATTAATTTGGTGAATTAATTAATTGATGGAATTATAAAATTGTGAATTTTAGGTTTATGAATTGAAAAAATAATTTTTTGAATTAATTATGGAGTTATTGAGATTATTGAAATTTATTAATTAAATGGTTAATTAATTAATGGGAATGGTTGGGATTATGGAATTTATTGTATTGAAATAATTAATTTTTTAATATATTATGGAGAGAGTGAGATTATTAAAATTTTATAATTAATTGTTTAATTAATTAATGTTATGATTAAATTTTTGAATGGGAATAATTAATATTTGAATTAATTATTGATGATTTTTGTTATTGTGAAATTAATTGATATGATTAATTAATTATTGAATTAATTGATGGAATAATGGGTATATGAAATTTTTGAATTTTATTAATTAATTGGTGAATTTAGTAATATTATAATATTGTGTGGGACATGGTTTGTTGCATCAAAATACCATAGTGTGATAAGAAATGATGGATGGTAACAATGGAATTTACATTTGAGAATCATGTGTAGTACATGGTCTGCTACATCCAAATCCCATAGTGTGATAAGAAATGATTAATGGAAACAATGGCATATATATGAGATAATCGGGTGTGGGACATGGTATGTTTTATTAAAATCCCATAGTGTGAATTGGAATAATGAATGGTAACAATTTAATTCAAATATGAAGTGATATGAATAATGGTAAAAATATAATTATGAGATATATGATATCCCTTGAGGATAATATAGACTCTCTTATGGGCTGAAGAAGGTATTGAGAGTTCATGTGTCCTTAGGAACCCAAGTGTTATGTGGTTAAATAAATAGTAACTGAATAAGTTTAAACTCTTTACTTTTTTGCTTTTATGTTTTCTTAATACAACTACATACACTTTTTATTTCCGAGATATTTTTTTAGACATCATTGGTGGTGGACCATTGAGTTTTACTCACACCCTACTTGGGTTTCCTGATCGGTACCCAAATAGACTTTATGTATGAAAGACAGGATAAGGGAAAAGGCCTTATGTTTGATGTACGATTTGGGATGAAGCATGGGTAGTGAAACCAAATGTGGTAAGGGATCCTCTTTAAATCTCTCAATGTATTTACATTTGGGTTTTCATTTTTAAACTTGGAACATGTTCTAGTATATCATATTAACAGTTCATTTTGGATATTTTATTTCTAGTCATGGTCATCTTGTGATACGGGTATTTTTCTGGTTATTGGTTATGTCATTTGGTTATTTCTTATTTATTTCCATTGTGGTATTACTCTAATAAAAAGGATATAGTCTCATCATTATTGATATTAGACACTCAAAACTAGTTGGAAGCCTCTGAAATATAGGGATGCGCACCTAAGAACAGGTGGAAAACTATCTCGAGGCACCGGTATGTGAAACCTAGGTTTGGACATTACATTTGATCCCAAAGTAAATGGTTTTATATACCTATATTCTTAGATCATGAGTAATGTGATGGGTTTTTACCTAAGTCTGTGGAACTTATATTATCACAAAAGGTAGGAGTTTTTCTAAAACTCATGAAAAATTCAGTGAGTGTTTGTTGCATCCACAATACCTGAGTACAACAACTTCAAATTACTATATATTCAGTTTCAGTAGTGGAAGGTTCTACTTAGTGTTGTTTATTATAGACCAATAAACTAAATCCTCTCTTAAGAAATTAAAACTTCCTAGTGTAATTTTTCTGTAAATTTTATATCCTCCAAAACCAACATCAGAAAAATATTTTTATTCAAAATAATTTTATAGAGAATAAAATAGTCCAAGATCTGCAGTTCACTTAAGGTAACAAAAAAATTAATTTTACAGATTTGAGTTGGGGCTCTTTTTTATTATCTTGAAATCCCACACAAAGGATTACATAAAACATTAAATATGATTGACTAGATATAATATTTATTTTACTACAAATCATTTATATAAAAGTATTTTGAACAACTAGTTTCTTAAATTCATCAAGATCTAATGTTTTTATAAGAGTAATAATACTTTTAGTACTGTAGTATCCAAACTATTTAAGTAGATCTTTTATATTTATTTTGAGATATAAAATTTACTTTTGGTTCTTAGGAAATATAAAAACCAGGGAAAATTTTTTTTTAACCCATCATACTCATTTCAAACCCAAATTTCATAATATCTAAAAATTAATTAGTAATATATTATTGAGTAGATCCAAATATAATACCATAGACATAAATTTGTACAATGGTGGTGTATTTAAAAACTATTTTAATAAAAAGTTTTGGTTCCATAGTTCCCATGAGAAAATATTTTTGTAACAGAAATCTAGTTGATTTATCAAACTAGAATCTTAAAGATATTTTAAGTTCTGAAATTTCCTTAGTAAGTTTAAAAATATTATTTAAGAATTTAGTTTTTTCAACACTAGGGGTTATTCTACATAAACTTCCTCCTATATATATCTATTAAGAAAACAACACTTTACATCCATTTAAAAAAGACTGAAATTTAGAAATGTTGAATATTCTATAAGTATATGAATTACTTCAAGTCTATCTACTAGAGTTACAGTGTAACACCGTAATATTTTTATAAAATATTTATTTTAAAATAAAAAATCTTCAATAGCATGTGATACACACAACCTCGAGTCTAAATTAACTGAAATATAGTGTACTATTATAACCTAACCATTAAATTGGTTAGTATGAATATTATTATCTGCATAATGAAATATATATATAATTTTCATATTCAATACAAATTTATTGATGATTTTTTAGTAAATAATCACTCAATTTTTAGTAATATTATTTATTATATCAAAATTATATGTTCTTCAAATATCATTTTTATTGTCTCCTTTTTTGAAATAATATTATAATTAATTTATTGAATATTTAAAAATTGGATTTTATAAAAATGATACATTTTTTATATCATCAAATCAAAATTATTTTAGGGAGAAATATTTTTATTTTTCTAAAAAGATTAATTTTTCAATGAAAAGTAAAAAATACAAATTTTTATTGAAAACTATTTTTAATTTTCAGGTAATTAAAAATCCAAATTATATTTTGGATTAGTTTCAAATTTTAATTATTTAATTTTTATTTAAAAATAAAATTATATTATTTGAAATTAATTTTATAATTAAATTTTTTATTAAAAAAATTTTATACTTAAAAATGAATTTTTCTAAAAAAATAATTTTCATCACATTTTATAGGTTTAATTTTAAATTTAATTCTTCCACTTTTAGAATGTCAATCTTGAAAAATGGAATCCATATATTAAATCATCAGTTCTAAATTTTCTAAATTGGTCCCTTTTATTTTTTTCCATTATGAATAGTAACTATAGTACTTTTTATTACTACGGTAAAGGGTAAATCGAGTAGTTAAGGTTAAAAATAACAAGATAAGGAATAAAAATAACCCAAAAATTTGATTTAATTTTATTAGGTTAATATATATCATCCATAATCATCCAAAATTTTAATATATGACCTTTTTTCCATTTTCCCTCGATTTTAACATTTATAATCTTCGATGTAAAGAAAAATTAAAAATTTCATTCTCTTTGTTTTATTATCTCTAATTTTTTTACATTGGGATAAATAGATTATATTTTTTTTTATAAAACTTTATTCTAAATGAGAATTAATTTAATTATCATGGTAATTTATTTATAATTTTTAGTGATTAAATATTTACCTTAAATTATTACCCAACACCGACACAGTATTTTTTTTTACTTAACATAAAAATGAAATAAATTGTTCTAAAAATATGAAAAATATTATTATTTGAATGAATTATTATGTTTCATAAATTTTTTAGATTAATATTACTTACTAATTATGTGTAAATGGATTATATTCTAATTACATCTTTTTCTTGATATCTTTTAAGTCAAATTAAATGAGTAGTATCAAAAATGACATTAATGATATTTTATGAAAATAATATATTATTAAATTATTTAAAAATCAAAAAAACATTAAATAATAAAAGGGGTAAGATATGGTCTCAATTATAATCCCTTATAAATTAATTAACCAATGTTTACTTTAATGTAAAATTATAACCCTTTAAGAGTAAAAAATGTGTTACCACGTTTAAGGTTAAAATTTGTTAACGTGGTAGTTGATAAAAATGAAAATGTTAAAAATGAAAAAAAACCAATCCATGTTTTATTATTTTAAATTATTTTAACCCCATACTATCTTTTATTAAAATACCTAACATTTTGGAGGAATTCTGGCTAGATAATGTCTTTATTATATTTTAATCTTTTTGAGAAATTTGAAGAGTCCTCATTCCCTCACTTATTAAAGGAATCCTCTCCTTGATCTTATTTACATCACATTGAACATTATATCTTTACCAAAACCTAAAAAATTATCTTATAAACTCTCATAACCGAAATTCTAAAGGTAATTTTCTTCCCAAAATACCAACCATGTGTCCCTAAAGAGGGGATCTAATAGTGTTTTTTCAAAGAAAAGGTAATCACTTTAACCGATCATTTTCTTTTTATTTCTTTTTTTAACTCACATAATTACATTATATTATTCCTAAAATAATGAAATAAGTTCCATATAAATAATAAAATTTTATTATGATTATTAAAAAACCATTATTCACCCCTTTTCCACCAAATGGGAAGTTAAAGTATCATTTGTGCATATATACCGCTTATCGTCTCTATGTAGCGATACAATTAATTTTCCATAACCATATTTAATAGATGATTTTTATGATAAGTTTAAAATTTATATATAATATTTATGAAATAATTATTCTTTTTAAATGATAATATCATATCTAACTTCTTACCTTCTAATCTGTTGGAAAACGATAACGTTACTTGTGTGTATGTGTGGACTACCACCTCCACAAAGTGATGTGATTAATTTTTCATTTCCACTTTAATTGGATGGTAATAAGAAGTAATATATATGATATATATAATATAATAATTATTCTATAAAGTTAAATTATTATTTATCTTTAATTCATTTTATCTAATAAAAAGTAAAAACAGCATTCATGCATACGTACGACCTACCGTCTCCATGAACGGTGTAATTCATTTTTCTATATCTAACTTTAATGAATTATTATAATTATATATATATAGTAAATATATATGATTTTAATAACATTATAAAATTATAAATATAATTTAACCATGATAAAAAAACAAGGACAGAAAATGCCGAACCAAAATTCTCATGAAGACTGAAAGAGTTAACACCCATAAATGATGATTTGAATGTATAATTATTAATAAAAGGGTGATAAAATGTTATAATGGGATCATATATGAAATTATAAGTATGTAAAATAATCATTTATATAATTATAATAAATTTAAATTTCTTATATAGGAGGCTATTTTACTTTTGAATTAAGTCAAACACGAGGTAAAAGTTTTATGTTAGAATCACATTATTTATCGAGATTGTTTATGATTAAGTTTCTGATGACATAATTTTATGATATACCTCCAAAGAAACTAATGAATTTTATTTTACTCTCATTATTTATTTATAAAACATATTCTTATTTCATTTTCCTCACCATAAGCACTAAAGAGACCAAAAATTTGTTTTTAAGGAAAATCGACTTTATTTTTCTCTTCAGTCGAAAATACTTTTTTCTTTCTTATCCATGTTTTCTTTAAAAAATATATTTTTTACTATTTTAATATTATTTTTTAAATAAATTTTTACCCATTATTTAATATTTAAAAAAATATACAATTTATCTTTTTTTAAGTAATTTTTTCTCTTAACTTATATGATATGAATGAAATTTTTCACCGTCATGACCACTAGATGTTTTGAATCTTACATGACAATTTCTCTAGTTTATTTTCATAGAAAATAGTTTCATTAATATTTGGTAAATATTTATGTTTTAAATAATTGATTTCTTAGTTGAAATTATATTTTTCTCATGAAATGTTTCGATAATATTTTAAAGGTGTTTTTCGTCCATGATAACATCAATGATATTACTTATGCTTTAATGGGGATTTGATTCAATGATACCGTACACTTTATTTATATAGATGGATTATGGTGATAATGATTTAATAATTATTCTATGAAAACCATCCCTTTTCCACAACTTCATTATGTTGGGAAACCTGTTTCTTTTCTATGGGTTATGTTATGATGAAATATTCCTTTCAACGATTTATGATATGATGAATGTTGTATTAACTTATGGAACATTTATTTATGATTTTAATTATTTTATGGATTGGCCTGAAATTATATATCCCAATAATTTATTGGGTAAATATAGATATCTCATGAGATAAATAGTACTAGAATGATGAGTGAACCCATTTCAGTAAGAGATAATGTCCACTATGATAGTCATGGGAGAAAACCTTGACAACTATGGTTATTTGGGGAGTTAAACCAATATACTATGATAATCATTGAAGTGATTATTTACTACTATGTGAATAGTTTTCTATTCTTATGTGTATTCCAAAATTCCATGTCTTATTTCAATATTATTTTGTCATAGATCATGTTATTTGATACCTTTATTATTCATGTCATATGAACTACAAATACTTTTGTCATGACTCAAGATTTTGATCTATGATATACTGGGTATGTTTTTCAAATTTTTATTTCATATTCATAATCTCTTATACTCATTTTCTTCCTAAGTGATCATTGATATCTCCCTAATTTACCCTTACTAAGCATCTGATCTCATCCTTTCTTGTGTTTCATTTCCCTATGTTATGAAGAAATATTTTAAGTATGATGTGTCTAATAAGGGTGATATTTATTAAGAACATAATGGGGGAATATTTTTACAGGTTATTTATGTGAACAAGAATCTCAAGAAACTATACCTATATGATTATAGCATAGATCAAGATGTTATGCAATGAAAATTCATTTATTAAGATGTAATATCTATGTATGAAAAGTATAGGTCTCTATATAATGTTTCTTAGTATTTTATTCCATTTTTTATTATAAACCTTTATAATAAATATAACATTATGTCTAATTATTACTCCATTTTTATTACATTTATTATGGAAACCCCATTTTACTCCAATTATAGGAAATTTTTTAGGATGTTCCACCAAATTCTGAACTTGATTACTTACAAATTCATTAAAACCATCATGAATTGATTTTATCTAATCTTCATCTCCTAAAGTCTCATTAGTATTATTAAGTTCAAATTGTGATAAAAATAAACAATGCTAAATTTCATTTCTTAATGAACTTCTATTTTTTATTGATTTATCTATATCACCAATGATATTATCAGTGAGATGATCCCTTAAGATATTAAAATTTTGTGGGTTTATAAACTTTTCTTCAACAACAGGATGAATTTATTCTATTGGTATAACTTTAGAGAAATTTTCATCATTTTTTCTATCTTGAGAGGAATTTTCTAACATGGGTTGAAAATCAGTTTTGAAAAAAAATTCCTAATATGAGTCTTGAGGTTATTTAAAAACAAAATTATAACTTTCATTAAATTTGACTTTCACTCTTTCATCAAGAGCACTTGTTCTTTTATTAAAAACTCTATAATCCATACTATTTACCGAATAGCCAAAGAATATCCTTCATCATATTTTTTAGTGAATTTATGTAAATTATCTTTAGTATTTGGGATGAATACCATGAACCCAAAAACTATATAGTAAGAATATTTTGGCTTTTTTCCGATCCAAAACTCAAAATGAGTTTTATTAAGAAAGTTTCTAAGTAAAAATTGACTTATATTATAGTATAAAGTGTTAACTACTTAAACCCAAAAAGGATTAACAAATGATTATTCACTCAACATAGTTCTAGTAACAAACTGAAGGACTCTATTTCTTCTTTCTACTACACATTTTTCTGAGGTGTTCTAGGAGATAAAAAATTATGAATTATACCTTTTTTACAACAAAAAGTTTCAAAATAAAAAAATTCAAATTATCTACCATTATCACTATGAATATTAACCAAAGGTAGTTTTTTTATCATTTTTAAATGGGTAGCATAGTTTCTAAAATAGAATGTCCATTTATATTTTTTCTAGAAAATATACACATGTATATCTTGTGTATTAAAAAACTAATAAATATAAATAGTATTTTCCACTAATACATTCAGATTGTGTATAACCAAATAAATCGATTTTCAAAAACTTTAAACAAAAAAAATAAAAAAATCACTAATATATTTAAAAATTACTTATTTTTCTTTCCATATTGATAAGGATTGAAAAATTTAGAATAATTAAACCTAAACTCGGGTGGATCTCTAAATAGTCATTATATGAATGTTAGGATAGAGTTATTACATTATAATGTGGTAATATTATATTCCATAACCATGATTTATAGTCCATTTAACTAAGAAAATCTATATATTGGATTCGATGGCCTTCTCAATTTATTTTCTATACATTTTCTTGTGTACCGAAAGAAATAACGAATGTATCTTTTGAACCTTGAATAATACATTTATCATTCTTGAAGATAACAATGTAAACTTCATCACATAGTTGAATTATGCTAATGAGGTTGTTCTTAAGTATTATAATAAACAAAACATTTAAAATTAAATATTTTCTAAGAAACACAATATCATTAATACTGTATATTTATCTTTGATAATTATCACTAAAAATTGAATTTACTACCTTTAATCTTGATAATATTATAAAATAATTTATTGATTCTAGTAATGTATTTGGAAAAACCATTATCCATATACCATATATTGATTTTGGTACTCTTCTTATTTTCGGAAAATAAAAAAGATAATATTTTGGAACCTAAAATTTCTTGGGTCCAGTATTATTAGAAAAAAAACACTTTTGGAATCCAAATATATCCAAAAAAATTATTGAACAGCTACCAATTCTTTATAAATGTATGATCTATGAAAAACAAAAGATTTCAATTTATTCAAATAATATTTTTTCTTCCATTATCTGCCTCTCTGACATTTCATATAGAATGGATCACTTTTACGAACAATTTAATTATTTTAAAAATGAATTTTTGTGTTGAAAAATCAATCATAGATGTACTTTATATAGGTTTCAATTTTTTTAAAATGTTATAAAAATTTTCCATTCCATAGGTAAAATTTGATGATGATTGTTTTAGAATAAATATTTCCGAATTTAGTTTCACAATTAACTCTTTATTTTCATTATTTGAAGTAAAACTATATTTATTATCTAATTATTTAGTAAAATTTAAAAAATTTATGGAATGTTATGAAATTATATAATTTTCTTTGGAAATTTACTCCTTAGAATATTCATAATTTTTTAAAACTTTGTTATTTTGTTTTCCAAGATAACTGGAATATCTATAAACTTCCACTTAACTTGGTAACGTGTCAACTTCATCATAGGAAGTAGCTTTTTCTTCTGATTATGATGAAGAATTACTTTAATAATCTGAATCTAGATAATTTTCATCTAAAGTTAAATTTCTTAAGAATTCAGTAGATACCTTATCCTTTAATAATTTATTAGTCTTTGTAATTCTTATTTATAATCCCATGATCTTTTGATTATGACTAAATTCTTCTAATGAATTTTTTAAAGAGTTGTCTCTGCCACTAGCACTCCATGTGTCTACATATTTTATAATTTTATTTCCATTATACTTTTAAAAATAATTAGAATTTATATCTTTCTTATCCATATTCATTATTCTAGGATAATCTGATCTGATATGACCAGGTTTCTTATATTTATAACAAAACATATTAGAATAAATTTTGGTATCACTTCTTTCTATAGGATTTTTCCTGCACTTATAGGGGAAATATTTATTTCCAACTATCTTATTTATCTTTTTAGAAAATTGAGCTAGTTTATTTTCTTGCTATTCTGATGAAATAATTTATATATCAACTTTTACTTTTATTTCTTATAGGATTTATCAGTTTTTTTAGTCGATCTTACATTATTAACTATTGTACAAATAGAGGAAAAATCCACACCATTTTTTTTATTTTGATTCAAAAAATCAATTTTCAATCTACACTCATACTACATGATAGTTATATTAGTAACATAAAACTAATCTTAGATATTTTCTTAGAATCATCAAGAGATGTTCTCTTATATTCCCATTCATTTTTCATGATAGCATAAATTTTATTAACCCATTGTTCATCAGAAAATTATTTATCTTCAAGATATTGAAGACTCTTAAAAATGACTACAAATATTCAATTAATTTATGTAACTAATTATATAGGTATCAAATAAAAATCACTATAATTATCTCTCAATATAGATCTACTTATTTCAACCAATTTTGTAGTACCAAAATTTGTTACCTCCATTTTCTTCAAAATATTATTTGTAGTTTCACATAAATAAATATAACTGTAGATGTTTATTTTCACCAAACATAGTAAGGAATTTATAAATCTATAGTTAAGTTGATATTATAACTTTTCTTCCCATATAAAAGTAGTTACTTCCTTCTCAGGAATCTTAGAATCTCCTATAAGCATGAAAAATTTGTATCCCCCAATATTCATAAAGAAAGTATTCAGACATTCACTCTAATACTCATATTCCAAACCATAAAATATTGGTGGTCTTCTAGGATTTAAATTTTCATGTGTCCCAAAACAAAAACCTTCCACCTTTTAAACAAAAAAACTATTTTCTATAAAAAAATGTTATTGTATCATTTTAAAACAAGTAGAACCTCCTCTATTACCAAATTTTGGACAAAAAGAGTAAATTTTTTACTACATGAGGGTATTTTAATTTTAGTTTATAAAATAAAACATATAGTTTTCTAAAACCTTGTTATGTAAGTAAATAAGAAAAATATTTTTTTTGGTTCACATTAAATTTAGTGTCATAAAACTTTATAACAAAATATATAAATATCTTTATGAAATGCACAAAAGAAAAAATTCTTACAAAAATATGTAATAACAAAACTTATAAATTGAGTAAAGAAAAATTATAAAAAAATTATAATTAATATATAAAATTTAACCTTAAGTCTTAAGTAATTCAATAACTCTAACATTAGGTATCCATTATTTTAACCAAACCGTAAAGGTCTATCTTCCTTAACAAAGGAATCCCTCAATTCTAAGATCAGTGTAGTCTATGTTTCCCTAGCCTCAGAAAACCTCAATCATAATTTCAGTAACATATGTCTTTATAAACCTTATAATCCCTTGATCATGCCATATCGAACAAATAGAAATTAAAAATGTAACATTCTTAAGGAATTTACAAAAAAATCCTCACACAAATTCCTTAAGAAATAACTCTAAAAGTTACAATATAGTGAACTCTCATAACAATACATTACAAAATATTAGTAACAAATTTAGATAGTTGATGATGAAAATGCTTCCTCCTCCTCGAATTCATCGTCTATTTATAAACTAATTTTCAATGTTCATATTATTCATATCTCAACATTGGTTACAATGAAATTGGGGGAAATTATTATCTTGAAAGGTTTATCATATCAACTTTATTTGATAGAGCATCATTAAAATTATTAAATGGTTCCATATGGTAGAATAGAACTTCATTTTTCAATAGAATTTATAAAAGGTTTTCTAGAAATCATGACAACCTTTGACTGATAAATTTTTTCTAGTAGACTTTTTAATATTCATCCAGTGAGACTTTTTCTTTGTAACTTTATAAATATACAACTGATGAACTTTTGAATTATCTATATCATTTGTAAAGTATGTGTATGTATGATAAAGGGAGAATTCTATCTGGTGAAAATGTGTTTCTACTTCTGATAAAACATAAACCTTTTCTATGATGTGGTTTAGAAAACATGAGAAGTATAAAATGTTGTAATAGTGGTTATCATGGACCCAACTAAACTGTGCTTTTTGATTACCAAACAATGTATACAGTGAGTTATACATGATGTACACTTACCATTGTAGTGTTTATATTTTTTTTCCCACTATTTAAATAGTAATTTCCATAGATTACTATTTGTATCGAAAGGTTATATATGTTTCCAAACTATAATCAGAACCTTGAGATACTATGACATTATTCATAATCAAATGTCTTATGGTCTAGATACATCATACTAAATAGACACATTTTATGTTTGAATATTAGGTGTTGGGGTCTCATAAGTAATGATACTTCTTCTCATAAAGTTTTCACTTTTTGATCTCTAGTGGGTGCGATAATGAGGACAGACCCACCAATAGGAACACCACATGTTTCATGTGTCATTGTTTATTTCTATCTATATAAATTCATATTTTTCTCCTAAATTGAGATAATTATCAATGTGTTCCATTTTATCATGTAATTTGATGCAAGGAAATAACTATTATAATAAATTTGTGGTTTCATATCTTTTATTGGGTGTTTCAATAGTGATATAACATTGGTTTAATGATTAAGATATAATTTGTATATTTCAATTTGAGGATTTGATATCTCGGGCCTAGTTGATCTGGATGGTAGTACCTCCATAAATCCCCGACCAAGGTAGTTGAAGGTAATTATATCTAGTTAGATAAATAAATAATAAATATAGATAGTATGATGACATAATTTTGTGTTCTTCTTTATGATATATCATAAGATAAATGTATTACATTATACAGTGTGTGTTTATAAGATGGTTGCCATTTTTATTACTATTCCTTATCTCTTTAGGGGCCTTGATGGGTTTCTAGACTCCACTCTTGGCATGTGAACACTATTCACTTCTATCAAGATAAGGTCCTAGAGGTTCACACACAATAGAACATTCAAGTTTCTACATAATTAAGGTTAATAGGAATATTGGAGATGGTGGGCCCCGTCATGGGGTTCGAGATTTGTCCAATAAATCGATCACCAATGAATAAAAATATCGCTAGTATTTGAGTATATAATAATTATATTGAATTTGTTTATTAATTTTATTTTCAAGTGTTTAAGTAAATATATAAAAAATATTATATAAATCAATATTATTTTAATTTTCATGGTTCATTTAATATTAATGATAATTTCAAGTTGAGCTAAATGACTCGATTTTATCACGTAATATATTTAATATTTATTATAAGTATATGATAAAATATAAATAATATTTATAATTCCATTAGTTTGTAATAATTATTTATTTATTTCATATATAGTGGAATTTAAATATATGAAGTTCAAGGAACTCTATCTTGGTATTTTGAACAAACCACTATATAAGTAGGAGAGGAGCTCTATTATAGTGATTGTTCATGCTAATGGATTGAGTGCTTATTTATCATCTTTAATTATTGAGAGATAAAGTATCTCTCTTATCCATTCATCTGAGAACACCTTCGACAGATAAAAGGGATGGTCTCAAGTTAATCATCATGACGTTGAAGGATTATTTCAAACTCCACACTAAAACTCTAAATTCAATGAATGAAAATCATGTCGATTCTTTAAATTTGTGTGGAAGATCTAAAGGGGTTCAGATTCAGATCCTTTGTGAAACGGTCTTCGACGATGAGTTGTAGATGTGTGTGCTTCATTTTCAAACAATGTATTTGTTTAGTTTAATGTTTATTCTTGTTAAATTCAGATGATATCCTCAAAACTCTATCGGTGCTCGGATCTCCAGTGATGACATGTTTTGTCACTTCTATAATAAACAAGTTTAAATCTCTAGCCCAGCGGCTTCTATTGTGTGCCCCGGAAACAAAAATATTTGTCAAATTGATTTCATGAACTTTCTAAGCCAAGAAAAATTAAATTTTCTTTAAATTAATTTTAGGGATTTAATTAGGTCCTAAAGGAACATACTGCACATCAATCAGATGTTGAACGACCAAGTTTCGATCATCTAAAAAAATTGACATGGATCGTTTTTTATTTTTTTTAGGTATTAAAATTTAATTATATGTTTTTTAATGTATAATTTTACCCATTTTCCATCACTAATGTTTTTTCCAGGGACACTTTTGTTCTCCAACCAGGTTCTGAATGGAAATTGAATGCCAATACAGTATTTTCGACCAATTATTTTTCCACACAATTATTGAAAACGTTAACAAAAAAAGGTTGTTTCATATCCTTTTCAATTTTAAACAATTAGAAAAAAAATGAATGTGGGGTGGGGGAATACAGTTGACAAAAAGATGAAAAAGAAAAATAAAACCCACTTTAATAATTGTGGGATTTTTTTACTGAAGAAATACTTTATAAAAAAGGATAGAGGGGGAAACATTGGATTCCCTAACATACCACCCCTCATCTATGTCGATAATTCTTCCAGTGGTCAGTCGCTCTCATAATCCACCTCAGGGAGGTCTCATATCTCCTTTACCCACCACTTGGATTAGCCCACACCAGAGGCTCCACCCTTAGTAGTTCCCCAACTCGTCAGGGTGACACCTCTTACAGAAAATCGTTGAACCATTAGGCCACTAGTTATCGGCATGTCTCCCACATGCTACCTATCATTCATCAGAAGCCAGTAACTTTTGGTATCTGGATCTCATGAGTGCTTCATGTACCCTAACATCATCAGGACACATTGAATGGTCTCTCTTTCAATCACTGAGCTGCAATGTAGTCCCTTCTGTATCCATCGCAGGCTGACCCCATGCCATCATCACACGCTAATCCTATTACCGCTTGCCCCTGTGTGGCATCACCTCCATCAGGCATCATCGATGGATCATTCAGCTAGCTTACCGCAATCCAAACGTCATCGGACATCCTCAGTGGTACTCGTATCTACACCCAGCAGACACTTTCGGTCACTACTACTGATGAACCCTGCTTCATCATGCTCATTCCTAGCCAAATCCAGGTCGTGAACTCCCAGATGTTGTCATGAGCCCTTTTCCCAAACACATGTGACCCACACCTAAGTTAACCTATAAGAACCCAGATCTTCTTTTCAGGTATGTTTCCCTTTTTATAGTGTTTTAGAGGAAAAAGAGGAGTTTTATATAAATTTCTTAAGTACATGCCATGTAATTTATAAGTAAACATCGTGTACTTGGTTACCACAGGTAGCCGGGTGCTGGCCATATCACAGCCATGCACATGGCCATGTGTGGTGACCTGAAGACTGCCTAATATGGGGTCCGATAAAGGTAAGTACATGTCTTATACTTCTAAAGTACAAACCATGTAATTTATTTTTTTCTATTAAATGTATTGGAGTATTGTCTGATGGATAGAAACACCTTCTTCTAGGTCTATCTCATCCGGGAGTAACTGTATGGTCGTAATTCTTCTCTGAGCCCCCGATCTAGTACCTGTTCGCCAAATCGACCATCATCGATTGTGATGGGATCATCTCAGTAAGCTCTTCCTTCTTCAAGATCTTAGTTTCCTGATTCTTAATCTTTCTCAAGTTATACTCAGTTTAGAGTTTTGAACATTTTTGTAGATCTACAGTGTTCTTGAGAGATTCAAGCCTTTGGGTTCATGTATAATGATCCTACAACACTGAGGTAGGTGGTTTGTGCCTTTCCATAGATAGTCTTTGAGTTTTATGTGCATAATTTCCCAATACCCTTGAGCGGGGTATTGCGTGTTTATGGTTTAAACCCTATTGTTATTCCTACTATGCATTTTTGTTTGGATAGAGGTTAATTGTTTGTGAATAGGGTTAATCTTGCTAAGCTATGGATGTTTTGTCCATGTTAGCTTGTTTTGACTGTTTGGTATAGCTTTTCCAGTTAGGTTGTTGTTTACTTTCCATGCCTAGTATTGTTATGATGGAGTGATTGTTTATCTAACATGTTGTTATGTTGTAGACTGGTTAGCCAAGTAGTTCTTGAGGTTTACTTTGTCCGCTTTTCATTTCTATGCTTGTTTGACTTACACAGGGCCATGAGAACCTGGTGTAGTAGACCATAGGGAGAATGGACGTAAGGGCTTCTCCAAAATGTATGTTTTTATTGTTACGATGCGAGACCACAGGGGGAATTTACATAAGTGATTTCTCATAGTGTCTTTAGTTCCTCGATGTGGGCCATAGGGGGTATGAGATGTAAGTGCCTCCCTAGAGCACCTTTTAGTTACCGATATGAGACTATAGGGGGAATTGACGGTGATTGCTTCCCTAGAGAGTCTATACTAATTTTGAACCAGAGGAGTTAGATAGTGAGTACTGCCCAGAGGGTTTCTTATGTTTTCTAGGTAGGACTAGAGGGGATTAGGCTATGAGAACATCCCATAGGGTTACCTGTTTGTGATTATCTGCTAACTAGATATGTGTTATTTGAATGCTTTGAAACTGTAGGAATGTTTACAGTTGAGTACTTCCTTATTTACTGCTTTTACTTGCTTATTGCCTGCCATATATTCAATGAATGTTAGGCACAGATCTCTTGGTGTTTGCCTACTGGGATTTAGTCTCACACCCTATTTGGGTCATTATTTTGGGCCCAAATAGATTATATTGTTGTAGGTATAGATAAGGGAAAGCACCCTTCTACTTCAACTACTTGACTGCTTTGGAGCTGGAGAGCATGGGACCAAGCTCAGGCTTGCGATGTTTAGGATTTGTTTACTATTTTCTTTATTACTATGGTTTAGTACTATATTTAAACATTGTGACGTTTTTTGGCTTCTTTCCTAGACTTATGTATCATGCATCATTATATATGTGCTCCAACTACTTATTACTTTCAGTCATCCGTTGTTACTATTGTATGACATTATCACTGCTTCTGCTAATGCTATTTGTTTTTAATTCTATTGTGTCACTCTACCAATGAGGTCATAGTTTCCCCACCATCACACCTAATTCCCTCGCTACTATTCGGTTGCCTCTGGTGTTTAGGGAAATTCATTTTAGTCCATGTGACCAACCGGGTATGGGGCGCCTCTAGGCGGCTTCCTGAATCTAGACGTTTCAAAGTGGTATAAAAGGTGTTATTTTCTTCTTGACTTACTGTTTAGAGCCTATAGTCAGGGATAGGATGGAAATAGGTACTTGGTAATATGTTTTCCCCGGGAGTAACTAACCTGTGTACAGGGAAAATCCAATTTTTCTCAGTTATTGTAATTTTCTAGTTTTTCAATTTTAAAGTTGATTAGATTACACTATTGGGTGATTCACATACCTTGTGATATTATTGTTGATGTTATTGGGGTTCTATTTCTATTAAAACCCGATGAGATGAGGTTATTCCATCTCATGCATCATATAGGCACTTGCTAGAAATCACATGTCATGCATTCTGGCCATGCCATTTTGGGTGCATTAGCGATTGCATGTTGTTGTGATAGATGTTGTGCTAGATATGAATGTTGTTGTGATAGATGCCTTGATAAAGTACCTATTGTTTAATATGGTATTGATTTGTGTAAGGTTTTGTTTGAATGAATGCCAAACTTTGGTTCTTGAGGTGTTATGGGCCCTTATGGATCAGAATTTGGTGGATCATTGCCTTCTTTTTTCTTGTATATGATGTGTAAGAGATGCCAATATTTGATTTGCAGGGATTATGGGCCCTCATGAATCAGAATTTGAAACTTTATTGTTTGTTTTAGTTTTTTCTGGGCATATGAAGTAGTTTTTAGGGCCTACTGTCAGGAAAAACCAAGAATACACACCGTGTAGTTTTGAATACATGCCATGTGTTCTTCTGTTTGGGAAGAAACTGTTTTTCTTAAGTACATTCCATGTACTCCATGTACATTCCATGTAGTCTCTAATCGTGTCGCTAGCCGTGTGGGCATAGACACGGGGTTAGGATATTTTTTTGGTGGGATGTGCCATGTACTAAATGTTTATGTCGTGTGTTTATACCATGTGCCTGCCGGTGTGACTAACGACACGGATGGATAAAAACTCAATCATACACGACACGTCAGTCTTGAACACGCCATGTAGTGTAATCCTTAGAATCCAGCAATTTAACTAACAACACGGGTCAGTGAAATCCTTTAGTACATGTCGTGTCCATCTGGAACACACCGTGTAGTATGAGTCATGTATCCGGTTGTGTCACTAACAACACGGGTCGGTGAAACTTGTCTAGTACATGTCGTGTCTGAAACAAACACATTGTGCAGTCTTGTTCTAGGAGAACTATGTAGCTTAGTCATGTTGAAGGACTCAGGCAGGGGAATAGGATTCAATTACACATCATGTATTAGGACAACACTCTATGTGTTTGGGTTGTTACATGACTAGTTTTGGAAGAACTACACGCCCATGTGAAAGGCTTAAGGGAACACGCCATGTAGTTAAGTATACACACTGTGTATCCAAGTTTTGTAAGACTTTAATTATTTCTTTATCTTGTTCCCTTCTTATCCTTATAGTTTTCAGCCCTTGATAATCTAGATAGGTGTGAATTTGACCTTGTAGAGTCATTCCACCGAGACGTCCTCCAGTTTTACACCAGTTTCAAGGCAGTGATCAGACACTGGACATAGCTGATCAGGGACTTCCAGCAGATCCTCCAGTTGTGCTAGTCTTGGGACCAGTCGTCATTTCGGACACAGGTACCGAAACATAGTTTCGAGAAGGCGTTATAAGGTTCATGCAGACCTTCCATGGAGTACCGCTTCCTGCCCCATCTATGGTAGAGCTGACGCGGGTTTTCAAGCAACAACATCCTCCCACCTTCACAGGGGAAGGAGGACCTCATGCTGTAGAGTCATGGTTAGAAGCCATGATTTCGATCTTTGAGCATCTGGAGACACTACCAGAGAGGAGGGTGAAGCTCGCTACCTACATGCTTTAGGATTCCGCTAAGATATGGTGGGATGTGATCTCACAGGAGGGGTGCCAATAGGTCATGGCCTGGAATGAGTTCCAGCGTGCCTTTTTGTACTACATCTATCTGGAGACTTTGAGGTCCGATCGAGCCTGGGAGTTTATGAGTCTAGAATAGGGAACTCTCTCAGTCTTGTAGTACTCTTCTCGTTTCACTGAGCTATAGTGCTTCACACCTATCCTAGGAGTTGATGAGTTATTCCAAGAAAGGAAGTTTGAGGTTGGTCTCAGGCACAACATCTGATCTTAGGTGAACAACTTCAATTTAATTACCATCACTTCTATCGTCAACTAGGCGCTGGTCACAGAGTGTAATATGAGGGATTCTGGAGTTGTGATCCAGGGTGTTTCGATGTCCGGAGTTAGTATCCCTCCTACTGACAGTAGGAAGTTCCATAGGGAGTCTTCATGTGGTGATCCAAGGATGATAGACACTTATTTTGGTAGCCAGGTGGTGTGATAATAGTGCGGGAAGAGTGGGCATATGAGGCCACATTGCCTGAGAGACCCAGTGGAGTGCTGATCTTGTGGCAAGATGGTCCATCTTCAGCACTTCTGTCAGATATTCTAGCCAGTAGTCGGTGATAGGGGTTCTTCTATGACTCCTTATTCAGGAGCAGCACCACCAGTTTCTCATCAGTCTGGTAACTGGACTTCTTTTGGCCGTTCAGGCCAAGGTGTAGGTCATAACTGTGGTAGTCAATCGCCAGGCTTTTAGCGACAGCAAGTTTGATCAGATCATAGTGGTCAGGCAGGGTCATAGGGTTGCGGTACAGGACATACATTTGTAGTGGAAAAAACCCACTAGGAGTAGGATCTCGGACCCTCTATTCTTCAAGGTACGATCCTAGTTTCCTCAGTTTTAGCTTCTTCTCTTTTTGATACAAGGGCTTCCCATAGCTTTATATCTATTGATGTTTGGAGAGTCTTGTGCTATGTATCATTTCTTCTACTGATATCATGACGTTAGACACTCTGCTGGGGGCTAGAACGGCCGGTGTACATCAGTGCAAGAAGTTCCCTCTTAAGGTTTCTAAGTGTCACTTCTTTTGGGACCTTTATGTCCTAGAGATGACGGGTTATGAAGTCATTATCAGAATGGATTGGTTAGTTACCTTCTAGGTTGTTGTTGATTTTTATCGTCGTAGGGTGTGTTTCACATCATCGGAGGGTGAATCGTTTCTTCATAAGGGCGAATGGGATATCCCGGCGAGCAGAGTGGGACCTGAGCATCATGGGTTGGGAGGAGTTACATCCTAGATTTCTATTATATATCTGGATAACCAAGGGACTTCACAGTTAGACTTTCCTCTAGTGGTGGATCATTTCAGGGATTTCTTTCCAGAGGTCTTTTCATGTTTACCTCCAGAGAGATATGTAGACTTTTCTATTAAACTTATGTCAGGAGTGGAACCGATGTCCATTCCTCCTTATAGGATGGATACACAAGAGTTACAATAGCTCAAGAAGCAGTTGGAGGAGTTACATGAAAAGGGTTTCATCCGACCCAGTACTTATCATTGGGGTTCGCCTATCCTGTTTTCGAAGAAGGCGGATCGTACCCTTCGACTTTGCATGGATTATTGGAAGCTGAATCAGTTCACGGTCAAGAACTAATATCCTTTTTCGAGGATTGGTGATCTCTTTGATTAACTTTGAGGAGCCCAGGTGTTCTCAAAGATTAATTTGAGATCCGGTTATCATTAGTTTCACGTTAGAACATATGATATACCTCCTATATCCTTTTGGAGTAGGTATGATCTATACAAGTATGTGTTTATGTTGTTCGGTCTCACAAACGTGTCTGCTATTTTCATGGCACTGATGAACCGATTGTTCCATCCAAACTTGGATTCTTTCATGGTGGTTTTCATGGATGATATCTTGGTTTACTCATCTTGAGATCATTTTTAGTACACTAAGAGAGAATCAGTTATATGTTAATCTCTCAAATGACACTTTTGGATAGACTAGATTCACTTCTTGGGTCATGTTATCTCAGAGACAGGAGTATCAGTGGACCTAGATAAAGTGAGAGTTGTGGTTTTCTAGGGGCATCCAAAAAACGCCTTTGAGGTAAAAAGTTTTCTAGGGATGTCTGGATACTATAGGTATTTCATACAGGAATTTTAATGCTTAGCAGTTCCACTGACGGACCTGGAGAAGAAGGGTGCGAAGTACATGCGGACAGATTCTTGTGATTCAGCCTTTCTAGAGCTGAAAGGGAGGTTGACTTCAGCACCGATACTAGTTTTTCCAGATCCAGGAAAGATCTATAAATTTTATTGTGATGCTTCAAGTATCGGTCTGAAAATAGTGCTTATGCAGGGAGAATGAGTCATTTTGTACGGGTCTCAGCAGTTGAGGCCACATGAGAGAAATTACCCGATGCACGATCTTAAGTTGGAAGCAGTTTCTCATGATTTATGTTGTTAGAGACATTATCTTCTGGGAGATAATTTTGTGGTTTTCACCGACCACAAAAGTCTCAAGTATATCCTCACTCAGTATGACCTGAATTTGAGACAGCTAAGGTGGGTGGAATACCTTCAGTCTTTTGACTTTGAGCTTGCCTACATGCCTAGGAAAGGCAACATTTTGGATAATGTGTTGAGAAGAAGGACTCAAATACAGGTAGTTCAGGAGGCCAGCAGTGAGTGGTAGCTTATGGATCTGTTCTCTAAGATGCATTTGGAAGCGCATGACAGATAGGGGCAGACGTTTCTTTCTTATGTAGTTGTTACCTCTACTCTTCTTGACCGAGTGCGAAAGAGGCAGCTATCAAATTCTGAAGGCCTAGTCCTACGGGAGAGCGTGTTAGGAGGGGACCCTATTTCTGGATGGACTATAGGTGAGGATGAGATCTTTCGTTTCCAGGGGCACGTATGGGTGTCAGCATACATACGTGAGGAGTTGATGTGGGACTTTTATTCCTCGGTTTGGGCAGTTCATCCTGGTGTCACCGAGATGTATCATGATCTACACCATCAGTATTGGTGGCCAGGTATGAATAAAGATGTTTTTGGGTTCTTCATGAGTTGTTCCACCTGTCAGCAAGTGAAGGTGGAGCATCAGGGACCAGTAGGGATTTTGTAGCAGTCACCCATTCCCGAGTGGAAGTGGAATCATGTCATGATGGATTTTGTGATAGGTTTATTGAGGTCACCTCTAGGGAATGATGTTGTAGAGGTTGTCATTTACAGACTCATGAAGTTTGATCACTTTTTTCTGATCAATGAGGCCTTCAGTGTTGATGAGTTGGGACGATTGTACATCTGCGAGATAGTATATCTATATGAAGTTCCACACTCCATTGTTTCACAAAGGGATGCATGTTTTACTTCTTGGGTCTGGCAGGGGGTATAGATGGATTTGGGTACACAAGTACTTTTGAGTACATATTACCACCCTTAGACAGATGTCTAGTCTAATCGTACTATTCAAGTGCTTGAGGACATGCTGCGAGCATGCATCCTTGATTTTGGAGGTTCTTGGGAGAAGCAAATACCTCTTTTGGAGTTTGCCTACAACAATAGTTTTCAAGAAACAATTCAGATGAAACCTTATGAGGCCTTGTACGGTAGGCCATGTCGATCACCCTTATTTTGGTTGGAGACAAGAGAGGCAGCTATGTTGGGACCTCATCTTGTCTAGGAGACCACAGAGTAGATAGAGTTGATTCGGAAGAGGATGACTACTACACAGTCTCAACAGAAGTCTTATATTGATTAGTGGAGACGACCTCTAGAGTTTGAGGTTGGGGATCAAGTTTTCCAGTGATTAACACCAAGGTTGGGGCACAAGAGGATTAGGAGACATTGTAATCTTTCATGTATAATGATCCTACAACACCGAGGTAGGTGGTTTGTGCCTTTCCGTAGATAGACATTGAGTTTTATGTTCAAAAGTGCGCAATACCCATAAATAGGGTATTGCGTGTTTATGGTTTTAACCCTATTTATATGCATCTTATTCCTTGTTTGTTTGGATAGAGGTTAATTGTTTTTGAATAGGGTTAATCTTTCTAAGATATGGATGTTATTCCCATGTTTTCTTGTTTTGACCATTTGGTCTAGCTTTTCCTATTAGGTTGTTGTTTACTTTCCATGCCTAATATTGTTATAATGGAGTAATTGTTTATCTAACATGTTGTTATGATGTATACTGGTTAGAAAATTAGATCTTGAGGTTTAATTTCGCCACTTTTAATTACTATTCTCGTTTGACTTACACAGGGCTGTGAGAACCTGGTGTAGTAGACCATAGGTAGAATGGACGTAAGGGCATCTCCAGAGTGTCTATTTTTATTGTTAAAATGAGAGACCACAAGGGGAATTTACATAAGTGCTTTCTAATAGTGTTTTTAGTTCCTTGACGTGGGTCACAGGGGGAATGAGACGTAAGTGCTTCCCCATAGCGCCTTTTAGTTACAGATACGAGACTATAGGGGGGATTGAAGGTGAGTGCTTCCCCAGAGAGTCTATACTAAAGCTGAACTAGAGGGGTCAGATGGTGAGTACTACCCAGAGGGTTGCTTGTGTTTTCTAGGTAGGACCATAGGGGATTAGGCTGTGAGAACATACCAGAGGTTTACCTATTTTTGATTATTTGCTTACTTGATATGTGGTATTTGAATGCTTTGAAACTATAGGAATGTTTACTATTGAGTACTTCTTTATTTACTATTTTAACCTGCTTATTTCCTGCCATATATTCACTTACTGTTAGGAACAGATCTCTTGGTGGTTTCCTACTGGGATTTATTCTCACACCCTATTTGGGTCATGCTTTTGGTCCCAAATAGGTTATATTGTTGCAGGTATAGATAAGGGAAAGCACCCTTCTACTTCAGGTACTTGACTGATTTGGAGCTGGAGAGCATAGGACCATGTTGAGGCCTGCGATACTGAGTATTTTTTTACTATATTCTTTCATACATTGGTTTAGTACTGTATTTCCGCATTTTGACATGTTTGACTGCTTTCCTAGACATATGTATCATGCATCATTATATATGTGCTTCAGCTGCTTATTACTTTCAGTCTTCCGTTGTTACCATTGTATGACATTATCATTTCTTCCACTAATAATATTTTTTTTACTTCTAAAATGTTACTCTGATAATGAGGGAATAGTTTCCCCACTATCACACCCAAGGCCCTTGCTACTAGTCAGCATCCTCTAGCGTTCATGGAAATGCGATTGAGGCCATGTGACCAACCGAGTATGGGGCACCTCTAGCCGGCTTCCGGAACCGGGATATTACATAACCCTGTGATTTTTGGTCAATCAGCACACTTCACTATGTCATTTTTTACTCTAACCACCTCAAAATAGGCTTAGATATATCCTCTTGACCCGAAATGGGTCAGGGCGGGTTTTCCTGGCTGAGAACACCCCTGTATGGGGTTTTCCCAATGTTATATGGGCATACATGGGTTTTTCCTGACCCTCAATGGGTCTGGGTGAGGTTTTGGGGCCTAGTAAATTTTAATATATCCAATATATTAATTAATAAATTATTTTAATTTAATATAGTAATTTTATTATTCCAAAAAATTAATTCATTTTGGATGAAAATTAATTTTATTTTGGATTAAAATTAAATAAATTTAATAGTGTTATTTTAAAATTATATATTAAATTATTTATGGGACGAACCAAAAATAAGTTATTTGAATTAAATAATTTATTTAATTTATTTAAGGTTCATTGTACTTAAATTTATTTCATTTAATTTTTTATTGCACTTTACTTTTACATGATGACTGGTCTTGGGAAATGACCAAGATTTCATGTCTAGTTTATTTTATTTATTTATTTATCACCTATGTATAATCCTTATAATAATTAATTAGTTTTATTAATGTTCTGTGAATCATCATTTTTATTCAATGTGTATATGTTCTTGCACATCCATCATTATCTGTATGTACAATGTACTTTTTAAGACCCCCTCACCTCTGTGTGATTACATTTTTATTTTTGAGGATGACACTGAAAGTCATAGACCATTCCAAGTCGTGGTGAAATCCAAATGATAAGTGGACATACTAGATGGGGACGATCTGCATCATGAGTCAAGACATGACTTAGGTATGATTTCCATAGGTCATGGTTTATCCATTATGTTTAAATGGATCAACCAATATTATATTCTCAAGACTGGTTGGGTATTTTTTTCCTTTATGCATTGTTTATTATTTTATGAATTTTCATGACAGTGGGAAACACATAAAATAATAAAAAATAGAATTCATAATGATACAATGAATATTTTTATATTAATTTTAGTTGTGAATGTGAAAAAATAGAATGAAAATATTAATATAAATGGATAAAAATCATCAAGAATTATTAAAATACCGAAAGAAAATATTAATCTTCAAATGCCTTCTTTCACTCAAATTTGACCAAAATTAGGTATACGGGGTGCTCATTGGATAAATTTGTGGCTACCTTCTACTATAGGGGAGTTCATATGAGATCGATTGGTTGCCTTAAAAAATTTTAGAAGCAAAGGAGTAGGAAAATATTACAGGTTTCAACATTAGAGGAAAGCATTGAGTAAACCATTATTATGATTTTAGAATTTGGGACATCACTCAATAGATCATGGAGTCACGAGTTATTGTGATTGGCCAGTCTAGTTTCTTCCTTAAAACTCTCCAAGTAGTGGTGTAGCCAAATCTTGTAGACTATTAAGAGAGGTTTAAATGATCCTTTACACTAGAGTACTCAAGATTTAGAGTTTTCTAATTATAGTATAGAGGGTTTCTAGTGTTTAATAAAATAGTGGGAGATATTTAATGATTAATTAATCAATAATGTTTAAATAGGTAATCAAGATAAAAGTAAAATATTATAGATATTATTTTTTGTATAAAATGGGAAGTAATACCGCAAAAGAACTATAATAATATTGGATTAAGAAAAATATCCAAAGTATCATGAATTTTCAAATATTAGTATAGGTTATTGAACAAAGTACTACAACATCATAAATTTCAGGTGCTAGTGTCTTCAATACCTATAAAAAAACCTCAATAAGTGAGGGTGTCAAAATGATAATAGGAGAATCATGTATGACATATATAATGGTTATTTCATAATTTTATCATCAAAATATAATGTGAGTTGTGGAAAAAACATCAAAGCATGGATGATTTTACATATTGTCTCATATTTGATAAGCTTATTAGGAGAAAGATAAGAGAATATGTGAATAGGTGATGATTACACTAGATATGTGTAAAGTGAAAGATTGATCATGATATTTAATGGATCCCATTATCGTATCATTTTCACCCATTTAATTAAGTTTTTTTAAGATTACAAAATCAAAAGTATGGAGAAAATTATTATTTACCTTCTAGGTAAGGTTCTCTAAGAAATAATAACTTTAAAGAAGGAGTATTCATTAGTTATTCTGGTGAACAAGTTGAAAAACAATGTGAAAATTCCAATATCAAGAGTGAAAACAAAGGAAGATTCATAATTTACTTCAAATATAATAAGTATTAAAGAGGATTTTATTTTCTTCACATATCATGAAAGAAATATATGGAAGTTTAAACACAATGAACTAAATAGAAGAAGCAAGTAGTTTCTTCTTCTTTTAATGTATTCATCACTTATAAGTAATGTTTTTCTTTTAGTTTTTGCATATTGAATGCAATATTATTATCACATATGCGTATTTTAATATAGTAACTAAGTAAGTATATAAATATTACACTAATTAAGATGTTATCTCTAAGTAGCTGAGAAAGGGTTGTTCTTATGTTAGTGGTGAGAAGCACAGAACTTCTAATTTTCAAGTAAATGGTAAATTAGAAATTTTGTTAAGAATTACCAAAACATTAATCTCACATATTCATTGGATTAATGGATAAATTATTCCAGTTCAGAAATGAATGTTTTTTGTGGTGTTTAATACTCAAATAATATTTGAGTCATACATGAATCATTGGCAATACGTGATGAATATAAAATGTAATATTTGTGTCCCTAGTTATTGAAAGATAATAATTTGTCAATAAAAAATAAATATATGTCAACGATATGCCCATTATGTTTTTAGATTCATTGGAGCTAAAGAACTTGAGTACTATAGACACACTTATGTACTTATTTTTGTAAAAATAAACCTTGAGAAACAAATATTTGTAAACTACTTTAGCTAGAGTGTGTGAACTATTCCAAGGGTAAGCTAGTTGTAAATATACTTAATAATATTAATTTCTGTGTTTTTTAAGGATTGTAAAAGTGAATAATTGTATATTAATTGTCAAAATATATGAGTTTCTTCAATCATGTGTGTCCAAGAATATCTTAACCCATCATTAATTGATAAATATAATGTAGTGTGGAGTAATTCCTAAATGCACATTACCTTATCCACACCAAAGTTTTGATGTTAATAAGGAGGATTGATGATTGGTATTACATAAAAAAAATGATCAAAAAGATGTATCATGAAGAAATTACTAAATTAATGTTTCCTTATACACATCATAGAAATGATGTTAGTAAAAGGAGTACAGATGTTGATATTAATAATAATTGTAGAAACATACATTATGTTTTGAGAGATGATTTTCAAATAATGGTGTTATCCCATGAAAATATTCCAACAATAATGAAAAATGGATATCATATGAGTTTTATAATGATGGAAATCCATTATTTAATAAGAACATGTGTTTGGATGAAAAAAAATTATCGATGATTTAAAAGAACTTGTATTAATGAAAAAACATTGTGCATCTAATGTAATTATCTGAAAAGTTTATAGGGATATTATAGAAAACCATAAGATAGAAAAGATGTGTTCAAGTGATAGACTACATTTTTATAAAATGGTACACATATCTACCTAATATAGTGGGAGAAATATTGACTTAGGTTTATTCAATTTTAGAGACGCACAAATAGTTTATATAGGAACAAGTTCAAAAAGAGTGTGTGGAAAGGAATGTTCTAGATACACATACCATGTAGGAAGGTTAAAACCGTAGAGATGGTTTTATATTTATTGTGGTCAGTGATAAATTATTCATTGAGAATAATAAATCAAGCAATTAATCAGTATATGAAATTAACCTAAAATTGAGAATATCAATTAAAAAGTTAATAATGGATTTCATGTATCAAAGTGAAAGGGATTATAATTTTGAATATTGTGGTGGGAATTCAAGTGAGAATATACATGAATGGTATAATCATGGTAAAAATGAGGCTTTATTGGTCATAAAAAGTCATTATTCCTAAGTCTATTATAATTTTACTTGTCATAGATACCTTTTATGATAATTTTATTGAGCATTGGATGTCTATATCACCAATCGTTGTAGGTGTCTATATGACACAGCCTAAAAGGGATAGTGACACCATAGAATTCCAATAATGGGTATAAGTTACTCGAATATAATTCAAGATTAAATTAAGCAATGTGGTCATAGAATATTAATTTAGAATTAACTCACACCATGTGTCTACAATATGTTAATGGAAGCACCATGGTTTTCTAAGTGAAATATGTTAGGTAACACATAAAAAAACTATTTCTCTTACAATTAGTTAACACCAGTATGAACGTATCTCTTCAAATATTGGCTTAAAGTAACAAACTAAATTCTAGGGGATAGGATCTACTGAGGTAGATCTAACAATTTCTTATACCATGTCAATAGTATATATACTGACAATCTATTAAAAATAAAAGTTGGAACAATTCAAGAGAGATAATTATTACTATTGTCCCATGGAATAAATCTCTCTACGAAGAAATGCATGAGAATTGAAGGATATTAATTTAGTGATTTGAATTCCATAAACTTTTGTGATAAATCAATCACATGTTCTAAGATATGAATAAGAAATGATATTTCCAATATAAACTTTCTGATAGGAAAATATCAATTATATCCAAGAAAACTATAAGGGAAGCTGTCAGAACTATCCAATTCTACTTCAGCAAGTTCAAAAGGTATGTACCTGGTATGTGGAGATGAATTGAAACTAGATACAAGGTTAAAAATACTAGCCATCCTTTATATCAATATTATATAATATGGTTTTTGAGATAAGGTAATGATCTATACATGATCATTCAAGCTACTGGTATCCATATCTAGAAATATTTAGTGTGTTGTGTCTTATAAGTTTCTAAAGAAGTAGTTTATAATATGCAATGATCTATTCCAGTTCTTGGTATCACACCTAGTAAGTAAAGTTTTATCATTATGGTAATTCTGTTACTATTAATAGCCAATATTTAAATTATATACAGTGTAAAAAAGGAATATAATCAAGGATATAATATCTTGAAAAGTATTACTCAAAGAGGTAAGGTCACAGATAGCAGAATAACCATGAAATAGAGATATGATAGACCAATGACTAAATCCATAATCCATCATAAACATGATCTTATCATGTGAGAGCTAACAATGATAGTTATCAAGTAGGCTCTAGTGTAAGTGGTGTTGTTGTAATAGTGTGTTCCATTGAAACAACTAAACTATACAAAGGATGATGCCACAAGTGTGCATTCTACTTTATGAGATATCATGAGACAAATATATTATATCAGGTTGTGTTTGTTTATAGGATGGTTGTTTTTTCTATGACTATTCATTGTCTATTTGGGGGAATTGATGGGTTTCTAGACTCTTCTCTTGGTCTGTGAACACAATTCACTACTATAGAGATAATGGGACAGAGGGTCACACACAATAAGGCATTCAATATTCTTCCCTATTCTATTGAATAGGAATATTGGACATGGTAGGCCCCACCACAGGGTCTGAATTTTTTCCAAGTTATCGATCACCGATGAATAAATTAACTAATTTTTATTCAATTATAAAATAATTTGGTTGAATTTATTTATTAAATTTATTAACAATTTTTTAAGTAAATATAGAAAAAATATTATATGAACAAATATTTTTTTAATATTCAAGGTTCGTTTAATATTAATGGGAATTGTGAGTTAGGTTAAATGATTCATTTTAATCATGTAATATATTTATTATATATTACAAGTATGGGATAAAATATAAATAATATTTATGACATAGTTAGTTCTTCATATTTATTTATTTATTACTTATTTATTTGATGTTAAATATATGGGGATTGGGGAACCCTATCCAGATATTTTGATCAATCCACTATATAAGCAGGAGAAAATCTCTATTCTAGGGACTTCTCATTCCAACAGAATGAGAAATTCTCTCTCCCCCCACATTCTAGATAGATAAAGTCTCTCTTCAGGTGACCTATCCAAGAATTCCTTCGACTGATATAAGGGATGGGATAGGTGTGATTAATGAGATGCAGAAGGATTCATCAGAGATCCATGCTAGCACTTGGAATTTGAAAAAATATGATTATGTGAATTATTAAAGAATGTGGGGACAATCTAGAGGGGTTTATATTTAGATCCTTCAACAAACGGTATCCAATGATGATTTGTAGTCATGTGCACTTCATTTTCAAACAAATTATTTGTTATGTTTAATTTTTTTGTGATTATTAAATTTATTCAATATCCTCAAAACTCTACCAGGGCTCAGAATGCTTGAGACAAAAAATTTCATCACTCCTGTGAAAAAAAAATTAAATCCTGATCCATAGACTACCGCTACATTCCTTGGTACCAACTTAAAAGTTTATAAAGTATAAACTTTTAAGTAAGTGTATTGTGATTTTCAAAATTAAGAATATAAAGTATTGAAAGAACACTTTTGAATCTACACTAGACCCTACAGAACATAGGACCTATTATTGACATATGTTTCATCCTAAAAACCAAAATCTATCCAACTAGCCTGCATTGGCATCATTGTGAAGGCACCCCCACCTAGCCTTATATAATGTTAAAGAGTACACCAGTAGCATGTGTACAGACTAGTATAATTGAATCATAGACTACTCTATTAGAATAGGGTTCCCATTTATTCAACCACTTAGAGGTGATTAAACAATCATAGGAAGCATCACATGCATTAATAGAGAATAAATAGAAAATATCATCTCACTTCTAACATCCTTATATGAAACATCCCCTTTAATAATAGATTCATTAAAAAACAGTTTAAGAATAATAATTAAACTAAATTTCTTAAAGGGTAAAATCATATCCAATACATACCAAGGAAAGGGATAAGTCTTAAGGGTAGCACAATGTACTAAATTTTAAATTAATTTATAAAGATATAAGCACATTATTCAAACTATCATGGGGTTCTAAGATATAAAACTATGAATTTAAAAGTTTAACCATGAAATCAAACCCTAAAATACCTTTATAAATCATTTAAACATATTTTCCTCTTTTGAAAACCAATTAAAACACCAATTCCTTTTATAAAAATAAGAACATTCTTTCACTTATAAAGTATATTTTCAAAACTAAACCCTTATTTAATGGGAAAATAGTCCTTTAAACCACCAAATTGTTTCTATAATCCATTTATAACACATAAACATGCACATGGAACTCCTAGATCATAATTAGAAAAATAAAACCACAAAATTCATAGAAATTAATTTGTGGGAAGTAATGAAAAATATTGAAAACCATTTAACTCTCACAAATTGAACCATATATTATCATAAAAAATGTAGAATGAATTCTAGAAATATCAATAATACAAATACATTCCAAAAAAATATTACATCTACCACCCACCATAAATATATTAGAACATACTGCCAAAAATTGCAGAAGCCCAAACGATAATGAAAATGATTCCTATTAGTCCTGACATCAAAATTTATATGATTAGGTCTACCCGGAACCCTAAAATCTATCCCATGGAATCTATATTTTTTAGGAGAAAACTAAATCAAAATAAAATCAAGAGGGAATAGGAAGTTAGGAGGATAGACTTAGAGGATCTTACCGTGAGATTTTGGGCTCAAACAAGGGGAAACACCAAGGGAGGAAGTCATGGAGGAAATTTGGAAGGATGTTTATGCACTTAGAGGTTTTCTAAGTTAAGGGGGGAAGAAAAATTTGTGCTAACCCTTTTAATTTTGGAGCAGTAAAATCCAAATACCTAAAAAATTAAAAATAGGGTAGACCGCATGGTTAGGATTCATAGTTAGGAAAACCATGCTCCCACCATGTGGTTCACTCCCACACACGACTAACCTAGAGACTCCACACGGGTTACATGACCTTCAAAAACCAAGAAAAATAATACTATCAAGGAATGGTAGTTTTCACATACTTTCCACATAGATTGTATTGATCGTGAAAAAGTCGTGTTCCTAGTACTAAAACTCCAAAGGTTCAAAAAATGAAAATATCACCACATTAAACTCAAGGTTAAATAAAAAATACAATAACTAAATAAAATAATGGGGAAATTAAAAATTGGGGTGTGATAATTATCCACACCATAATTCTTTATATCTTAATAAATCCATCATGAAGAGATTAAAGACAACTAAATGATAAGATCACAACACCCTGATGAATATGTGAGAGGGATAGAAAAATTAGAACAGGCTCCAATTGAAAGATAAAGATATCCAAACCATTCCCCAATACTAATATTACACATCTTTATGCAACATATAATGTATCTAAGAAGAAATCAACTCATGAATACGATCCATAAGGCCTGAAGAACACTGAAACCTATTAAAGTATCCCCTCTATTAAGAATTCATACAAGATAGTGTATTAATGGAACACACACTCACAAAATGAAAAAAAATAAAGAAAACATACTTTCATAAAACACCCAAAGGAAAATATAATTCTCTTAACGATCACACCAACTATCCATGAAACCGTATCAAAATTTTATAAGGAAACCCCCAACCAAAAAGGGATACATCAAAGGGATCTAAAAAGGTCCAACCAAAATGGCATCACCCAATAACCAAGGAATTAAACACTTAAAAATATAAATATTAATAAACACACTATAACATGGCCTTGGCCTTGGTTCAATTTAATTAAAAAGATGGAAAAATTTAACCTCATTCATGGAATTCTTCCCACAGTGTATCCAATAAAATAAAATTTTCACTCACCAAATCTCAACTGAACCACACCACTCCCAACCAAAAATCACTTACCCAAGGTTTTCCATGGTCAATACATAAAAAAAATCCACAAAACAAAATACCAACATAAATCCTAAATGTGGAAAATAATAGTCACAAAAAAACCACCAGAATCACAAGAAATCCCCAAGAGAAACCAACACCTCACATGAAAAAAAATATAACCACTCAAATATAATTGGATAAGAACTAATTTAAGGTCTCTAATCAAATAAAATCTACCAAATAGGTAAAAAATGTATCACTCCAAACCATATCAAACCCAACACACATATTCATGATAACCCAAACACCTTTGAAATGAACACACTGATTATATAATTTTCTGGTAAGGTTTAAGAGAAAAGAAGATCACAGCCTTACCACTCGATCTCAAGTCTGGTTAAGTCCATCAATTAGAGAAACTGTACCTAATTGATGAATATAATCACCCTGAGGTTCATCCCTTGATATATACTCTCAATCCCTTTTTAATAAATTCCTAGTAGATAAGAACCAAAATAACATAGAACATAAATCCCACTTGTTCATATCCTACACACATAAAACCAAGAAGTCCCACTCTAACAATAGAAAAATTCCATAATCTGTTGAAAAAAACACATCATTAACATACCATAAAAACTTATTTTCTATTAAATCCTGACAAAAGGATTTGAAACCCATTTTAAAAAAAATTACGCACACTTTTTTTAGTTTTTATGAAAACATGCTACTTCACTCTTCAAATCCAACTAAAATAATTTTACAAATTATTAAAAGTTAAAATTTACAACTGATCAATAGAAAATTTCCCAAAACACTCACATTTTACACATGCTTACATATTGCTAAAACATATCACCCCTTAAAAAATTTATTATATATGGAAAACTGACAAAAAGAAACCATTTTCAAAATACAATCTCCATGGCCACAATCTAGACCAAAATGTATTTTCCACAAAACCCACTTTCTATAAACAAAATCTGTTTCCCAAGAATCGCATAAATAAAACATATCACAAAACTCAAAAAAGGAATTCTATAAGATCAACAAAAAACAAGTATTCCCTTCATTTATTACCATCACTAGGAATCACTCAATATAAGCCAAAATATTGATCAAAATGTAATACAGAACCATATGTGACTTGTATTCCTAGTTGAAAAACCATGATCTAATAATTAATTATCCAATAAATGTTTCTAGAATTAAACCTGTGGTCTCTACATAGTTTTTTTGATGGTGTTAGCTAACCTTGCATCACTATTTTTTTGTTCTCATCACAAAACTAAAGGATACTTCAATTCAACTCATAAATTATAGAGAGGACTAATACACTATTATAGATAATCAAAACAAAAATATCAAATTAAAATTTCAAATTACCAATACCCATGGTAACTCATGTGTCGTCATGATAGGTGACAATCAAACACCTTATTATCATCCACCTCTCGAGTTTTGATGACCGAACTAGTCTATTTTCCACAAAAACACACCCCAAGCAACAAGATGTATTTTAAAGAACTAAGAAACCATTTCAAGAACCTAGGCTCTAATACCAGTTGTAATGAACTAGATCAGACTGACCTAACACATCACCTAAACCATCTCACCACCTGGCCCAATGGGAATGCTTTGTTCCCACGGTCTAGAACTAGTGAATTGAATCAAGGGACAACCACTTGGGAATTATTTCTCCCATATGAAATAAATAAACAGACATCATAGGCATTCCAAGAATCCTGTATGGGGAATCCGCACCTTGTACATACATTCTAAATAAGTAAGTAGTTATAAATAAAGAATAAAACTAAACATGATATAACTAGAATATATATTTCAAAATCATAATTATAAACATACAAGACTCAAAATTCAAAATAAAATAAAAACAAGATAAAATTTAAGAAATATAAATACAGTAGGCCAAAGTGTCCAGTCCAAAACATCCCAAAAATAAACTGAAAGAATGACTAAACCCCCCAAAACAAACTTCATATGGCTCATTTCCACTCACCACCTCCGGATACCACCTCCAAAAGAACAAAAATCCAACAAAAACTAGAATTAATAACTAGGCTCCTCAAAGTAAACATAAGATATGCATACACAAAGAGGTTCATGAAGGGTGAGAGCTAAATGCACCCAATGGGACATCACATAATAGTCCATGTAATATATTTAGAAAAAAATTATAGGTTGAACTAAATTTAAAAAATAATATTTTACATGAAGGTTTATAAATTAAAACAAGTCACATCACTTTTTATTGAAAATCATTTCTTTAAACCACATCATTTTATAAAATATAGGTAAATATCCTTTTAAAAAGTAAACCATTTAAAATAATAAAATAATACAATACATACATTTTATGTAAAACCATCCATATACACTAAACAAAATTTTCTCTTTTAAAACATTTCTCAACAAACACTTTTCAAATATCTCATTTGAAACATAAATCATAGCATAAAGGGAAGAAAATAATAATTAACTAGAACCATATCAACAATACATAATCAAAATAAAAAGAAGAAAAACCAAGGTTCCATATAATCAATAAAGTAAGGGGATATAATATATATGAAATGGGAATCCCCTAGATAATATCATCTATAATGAATGAAGAACATGGAAATCTCATTAGGAATAAATGTAATATTTTTCTATGCCCTGCATAATATGGGACAAGCTGTGGAAATTTTTTCCATCCTAAAAAACTAAATGCAAACAACTATCCAACTCCAAAATCATTTTAAATTCACTCCCCACCTATACATATCTCACAATAGACAGAACCCCAAGAGCATTTGTTCAGAAAATTATAGCATAAGCCTATAACACTACCTTATCCTAGGGTTCCCATATAGTCAACCAAGTGGAGGTGAGTAAACAATCATAAGAAGTATCATATGAATCAATAGAGAATATAAAAAATTGCATCTCACCTCCCACACCCTCAAAAGAAACATCCCCTTTCACAATACATGATCTAGTGATAATAATTTAAAAAAAATAAACTATATCCCTTAAAGGGGAAAAGGCTTAACCAAGGTATATCAACCAAGGGCCTCAATTTCAAGGGTTTTATGATGTACCAAAATTTAAATACATTTATAAAGTTCCAAATATGCCATTAATAATATCTCATGATACCAATATATAATACAAATATTTTACATGTTTAACCATGAAATCACAATCTAACATACCTTTATAAATTATTTAAATATAACACCTCTTTTGGAATATAATTAAAAACCCAATGCCTCTTATAAAAACAAGAATTTCCTTTATCTTAGAAATTTTGTTTTCAAAACCAAGCCCTTATGTTATTTAAAAACATACCTTTAAATCACCAAATTCATTTTATAACCCCTTTAAAAAACTTAGACATACACTTTGAACTCTTAAATCAAAATTTAAAAAAAAATCGAAAGAAATCCATTTTTTCTAGGTGATGAAAAACCCTGAAACCCACTTAACACCCATCAAAGGAACATATATAATCATAACATAAAATGAATTTAGGAAATCATAGGCATATAATGGCATTCTTAAGGAAGGGATTAAATAGAAACACCCACCTCAAATTTAGTGTAGCATGTCACCTATGATGGAAGAATCCAAAATAATGATGAAGACAATGCCTATTAGACCTATACCTAAAACTAATGATGATTAGATCTACATCAGAATCTAATATCATCCCCCATGTAATCTAGGGTTCACAAGAGAAAATTAAAAAAAAAGAGGGAAGGAAGATGAAGTGAGGAGGATAGACCTGTAGAATCCTACTATGATATTTCTTCTTCAAAAGGGGGAAACACCAAGGTAGGAAGTCATAGAATAATGGAGGAAAGAGGTTCATGTGCCTAGAGGTTGGTTGATCCAAGGGGAAAGAAAAATATTTGTTTCCCTTTTAATTTCGGGAGCGATAAATCTAAAAAACTCAAAATATAAATACTGGGTAGACTGCATACTTTGGATACATAGTTTTCAAAACCATGGGCCAACTGTGTGAGATCAAATATCTTAATAACCACACTCTATCCGGTTTGGGCCGCACATTTAATAGTAACCATTTTTAGATATGATGGTCACTATCACACACAAAAAAATCCTCATGTTTTATTTAGAGACTCTACATATCTTGGTTAACCATACATCAGCTATGAAAAATAATAGTATCATGGAATTGCAGGTTTTACATGCTTTTGGGATTATTTGTAATAATTGTGAAAAAAATTATGCACCAATTGACACAACTAAAAATAATGAAAAATGTAATATAAAACCACCTGAAACTCAAGGGAGAATATAAATGATTAAAAATAAATAAAATAATGGTAAAATTGATGAGTGTTAAATAAACCTCCCTTGATAATATTTCATCATATCATAGGATAATTATGTCCACATTTGAGTAATCAGAGAGAATTTGTGGGGTTCTTGTATCATATGGCCCAGTTGATGAATTTATTAACTCACCTCCTTACCAACTGGATGAAAGGTGTCATTATATAACACATCTAGTCAGGTGCTAGAGTTTCTAGATCAAAACCCTCTACCAGGACCCATGCATCTTCTAAATGACACACAAGTTCTTGTTAAACATTAATTCATAATGTGTAAATAATAACTAATTTATTAATTGAAAAAATTAGTAAGAGAACATACTTAGAAAAAATTATAGTAAATTAACTTTTAAAATTAATAAAATCATACTAACAATTCTATATGAAGAACCCTAAGCTTCTTTTGACATATCTACATTTTTAAAAAAAAGTTAAATTGAGAAACATTTATATAAATATTTCATAAATATTTTTTACAAATATTAAGAATTTTTTATACCATATTGCTTTATGTGTTTCATTTAAATTATTTCTAGATGGTCATTCATGATTTCATTTATCCATGTTGTTTTATTATTTTAATTATGTATGGAACTATCATGCGTGGATATTGTTCATGCAGTTTCAATTTATTATAAAATACCTTGAATTTATTTTACCTAGTATTTTATTTACATACTTATAAGCGATTTTAACCTGGATCATGGGTTTTTCATATCTAATGGTATTTAATGGCCCATGGGTATGTTTTTTTAGTGAATTCTTGATCTGTGTCGCACTTCTTATATCTATTCATGGGTCTCTACATGTCCTACCTAGTTGTGCTACCTATATCCAACCTAACACGCAATTATTTCACTCCACTTATTTTTTGTTAGGTTATTCATCCTCTTGATCACATTCCATTAGTTTTTCATCTAGTTCCCGAGATATTTTTGTGAGGTCATTCATGAGGTTTGAATGAAATAACTCTAGGAAGAAAAGGAAAACATAAGTTTATTGGCCATTTTTACTCCCCTCCATCCAATAAATACTAATACATGTAACTAGAGCCATGTTATGGTGGAAACATGGAAGAAGAAGTTTGAATATTATGTTTAAAAGGAATATACACTAAAAGGAAGCATCAAATCCTAATGCCTTTCATCGCAACCAGGTTTTGGTGTTGAAACATGGTTGTGTAAGCAATTCAATTTATTTTACAGTTTTGTTTGATACTGTATCATTTTTGGTTGTGTATCTTTTTTTTTCTAAGAGTGGATAGTGTTGACTCCACATAATGGGTTTCATCACCGCCACCTAGTGTAGTCAATTTTACCTCCTCGGATAACTTCTATTATTTTATCATCTTTACATTCTAATTTATAATGTCATTCCTATTTCTCTTAGTAATAGAACAAAAAACTGGGGGTGGTGTTCTTAACATGTACATAGGATCACCATGATCCAAATAATGTTATATCTTAGTGTTATATTCCATTTTATTTATTTTCTTTTCTTTTAATCCATAAGTTTGATCCCAATGTTTTTAAAATTAATTCACATTTTTTGATTAAAAAATAAATTTATCCTATTAATTTTTATCACAACTATATGAATCAATGAATCTTTGACCATTATTGGGGATAACCATAGTAATTTTTTCCCCAAAAAAAATGTTATAAAGTCCTAATAAATCATAGAAAATAGGGTTTACAATGTTTTATATTGATAGATTTGATGGTGAAAATTAATTTAACCAATGGAGGATTAAAATGAACTGCACTTTAGGATGGAAATGAATTGATTGATTCACTTGTTGGAACTAAAAAGAAAGTGATCACCCGTTCCATAGATGGACAGACCATTCTCACCTATATTGATGTTCCCGAATAGGTCCTTATGAAATATCATAGTCTAATGCTTTTAAATTTATGAGATAAGGTGCTTAGATAGGTTTCATATGAGTTGTTTGTTGCCAGTATATGTTCTAGGTTAGGATCTCTCTATATGGATAAGTCTCTATTTAGTATATCTAAATATAAAAGATGATTATATACATTCAAGATACACACTAGAACTACAATGATGTATCACATTAATGAATTTATTAAAATCTTATTATACCTTTCCAACATAGATATCAAATTAGATTATGAGGACCAATAAATAATATTATTAACATTATCAGATAATTCCTTTGATTCTATTAAAGATTCTATGATATATAGAAAAGATACCCATTCTCATGAGAAAGTTAAAACTACATTACTCTCCAATGACCTTCCAAATATGGGTGTGTTAAGGATGTAGTTGGGGGTCTAAATTCCATAGGTGGAAGTGATTATAGGGGTAGGATGAGAGATAAAAGTCAATATAATAAACAAAAATGTCAATCAAATAATAAAATAATCAAATTCTTCCAATGAAAAAACTTATTCACATAAATATGAGCTATTGTAACATGAATGTTTACAGTAGAGAAATATTAATGAAAATTTATTTCTATTTTAATTGTATTTTGGTACTATTGTTTTGTTAAATGTCTCTAATGTTTCCATATCTAAGGAATGGATCCTTTATTTTGGATTCTCATTCAACAAGGGTCTTAGGATGTATTATTTCACTCATTTGAGGGAAATTGAATTATATGATGAGTTTGTAGGAAATAATAAGAGTTTTCATATCATTGGGATAAGCTCGATTTTATAGTGCTTCATGATAAGAATATAAAACTCATGTAGAGGTTATATGGGTACTTGAGTTGAAAATAAACCTCATTTCCCAAGTATATCTTGATAAAATATGCTACACCTTTAGGTCTGACTCTAGAAGGCTGGGAACCATCCCTTGATATCTCACTATTATGAATGTAATTGTAACAGCCCAAGATTTTATGAAAAATATTCTTTTTAATTTCACTAATGTATTTTGTTATACGCAACACAAAAAGGAGCTTGCACAACACGCATCCTTGACTTGCCTTGCATTACACGCAATCGCAACCTTCCTCGATAGCGTGTGTAGTACGCAATACTGTGTTTCACGAAACAACGATATGCTATTAACATATTATTAAAACTAGCCGTTATGAATAGTAATAACCACTTTTTAAATTTTAGAAATTTTAGCTCTCAAAATGGACTTCATTTTTGGATTCGGAGTATCGAATTTAGCCTAAGGTGAAATTTTGGTACTTTTCGGATAACTTTCATATTCTGATGAATAGTGAAAATTACTAAATTATAATTAAAAACAACTTTTTTTAATCGAAATAATTAATAGTGATAAATCATTAATTTGAGTGGTTTTAAAGAATATTTAGAATATATTTTTACAATTTAATACAATGTTGGTCATTGGACGTAATTTCACATTTAAACCAGACATAATCAAGTGTCAATCTTTTGATAGATATTGTTTCTTAAAAACACGCTATTTGTTTTAACAGCGGGATTTAATTATAAAATTAATTAAGGCAATTTCTATGTTATGAATTTGGTAAAATAGACTTCATTTTTGAATTTGGAATATGAAATATAGCTTAGGATGAAATTTTGGCATTTTTCTGAAAACTTTCAATTTTTGATGAATAGTGAAACCACTAAGTGGTAGGTTAAAAACTGAATTTTGCATAAAACTTAATTTTACCGCTTCTGTGAATGGAATTTCGAAAATCCGACAGACACGGTTGATATCAGTAAGTAAAATGTGGTTCAATGAGATAAAAATAATTTTTTGGTGAATAGTAACTTTTTACATTTTTTACCGCGGTTAATAGTAAATAGGGTAACTAAGGGTAAATATGATATTACTATTACCCTAACACATGTCCTAATTCTATTGGATAAGTGTAATTCGACCAATAACAACCTTATGAATATAATATGACCATTTAGGTCCACTTGGATTAGATTATGACATTTAATATTATTTTATTTAATGAATAGTTAAAATAGTTAAAATCAAAGTTTAATAACTAAAACATTTTTAATATGGGGTTATACATAAGATAAATTCGACTATAAATATTCATTAGAAAGATAAAAAGATTTCCTACATAATGAGATTTTATTTATAATTTTTAGACTTTAAATAATCTAATTTATTTATGACACAACGATGATGCAGTAATTACCCTTTTAAGGAAATATTAACGTAATTGATGTTATAAATGCTCAAATGAATGTAATTTGAGACTTTTTATGAATTCCACTAATTTTCTAGGTTACTATGATATATTAGTGTTGATTTAATCAACTTGGTTCGAACATATAATTCTGTTATGACTTTCAAAAAAATCATATATCAAATAGTGTCAAAATTGACACAAAATAGTTTTTAAATCAAATATTATAATATTAATTGTTATTTTATTCCTAAAAATCTACGGTTCGGCCAAATGACTTAGATAAGGATATATATATTAATAATAAACAATTTTGGGTTCGTTTGGCATGTTATAGTAAGTGTATTAACCATATAGTGAAAGAAAACAAAAAGACATGGTAAAAGTTAAATTATTTAACTTAGAGTTAAATCTAATTGATAAGGTTAAAATAATACCCTAAACTTGTCTAAATCCTATTGGTTGATAGTATTTTTACCCTTCCCCACTTTAGCTTCGAAATAAGACCCTTTTGAACCATTATAAACCGATTTTGACTTTAATATAAAATAATATTTTGAGATATTCCTAAGGTGCCCCTCTCCTCCCTTATAAAAGGACACCTCCTCCCCCTCCTCCTCACACCAATTTGAGCACTCAAACTCGGCCAACCCCTGCCATTTTATCCTCTCCACTTCCCTAGAATAATCCTATAGGTCCTGGTCTTCTTCAAAGACCAATATTAGTTCCCTAAGTGGAGGATTCAAAGAAGCATTCCAAAGAAGAGGTAATATCCATTACCGATCTTTTCAATTTCTTTCTTCTTCAACTTCTTCTTCTTTAGTTGTTTCATGATAAAGTAATAACATCAGTATTACTTACATACTGATATGTTATTATAAATATGAAACAACCCTAATTCACCTTCTATCCATCCTACGGAAAAATTAAATCACCGCGCGTGCGTACGTACGGAATACCGTCTCCACGCCGTGGTGTAATCTATTTTCCACCATCACTTTACAAGGATGGGTATAATGGTTTAATGAGTAACTATTTATGATTATTATAAAGTAATATTGATACTGAAATAATATATATATACTCCAATATAGTTCCATGATCATAGGAACGATATCATCACTCGTGTGTACGTACGGAATACCTACCGTCTCCACGATGTGATGCGACTCGTTCTACATGATCATCATTACATAGTAATTATATAAATGAATTGAATGAATAAATATGATATATGTTACACTAATACCATTATGGATATAAGGTATTTATAACCTTAAAAGAATAATAAGAATTTATTCGACAAAACACGCATAAGAACAAAAGGCAATAAAGACCCGAGTAACAAGTAACAATGAAATATTACTAATAAGAAGCTAAGAATATGACCATATATGATATCATATCAATATGTATGATTCTGGAATAAGTCAATAACATTATTTAAACCATTATACAGGAGCTTCGGACACGTACAAAGCAAATCGGACCTAAGGTAAGGGAAATATCACAATCTCATTTTTATCCGAGATTGTTTATACTTTGGTATTTACTAGGGTGTATTTTATCATCCACATCCATGTTTCTTCAATATGTAATATTATTTCCATCCACCTACAATTGTTTAAATCCAATTTTACCCTTCGGTGAGTTTTTAGTAAAAGATATGAAAGGAATCTTTTGTCGTTTTTCATACGAGGTGCTTTTTGACTTTTCCGACAAAAGTACGAAGAATGTTTTTTTTAACTTATACGGCATGAATGGATTTCTAAAAAATTATTTCCAAGAAGCTTCCTTTACAAGTATTCAAGTTTATTTTTAATCAACTTCTTTTAGTTTAAAATTGTATGACATTTTAAGAAAGGAAAAGTGTTTTTGAAGTAGAAAGGATATTTTCCTCAAGAATGAAGTTCAAGTATTTTATCAAAATTATTTTCCATCTAATATAATAAAAGGGTTCTATTTTTATCCCTATTATTACATGGATTTGATTATGTTGTGATGGAAACATTTTTATGAATTCCTTTATCTTATATGAATTGTTTTATGATGTCATGTTGTTTAAGAATCCCATTTTTATTACATGGGTTATGCGATGGTGTATGATTTATGATTATGTGGCACACATAAGAAAGGATTCATTATAAGATGGGTGGGACCTATATCTCCCTCCAATGCATTGGGTAAAGATTTTATATCTCATGAGATAGACAGGGCTGGAACGGTAGGTTATACCGGTTCAGTGAAACAGGACTGAAACGAGGGTTACTTGATTCTGAAAGGGACTTTGTCCACTAAGATAGTCTTGGCAATGAGTCTTGACTAACAAAAAATGATTCTCTATGATTATGTGTGAATGCCACAAAGTTTCATGTTTTAGGTTATGATTATTGTGATTACATTTCACTGCCATGATTTACCCCATGTTATGAAATTATGATCTCTTTTGCAGGTTAAGATTTCCAAAAGTTATGTGCTTATGTATATGATGTGATTGATATTTCTTTTGTTTACCCTTACTGAGCATTTGAGCTCACCCTTTTATGTTTTCTTTTCCCCAGGATATAAATAAAGGTTTTAGGTATAAAAAAAAGGAAGATCTTTATGGTAGATTTTGAAGATCTTTCACCACGATTAGAAGATTATATTCCGAGTTTCCAAAGACACTAAACTATTACGATCCTTGTGTGTGTGTTTTTTGTTATGTACTAAGTATTCCACAAATGTAATGTAATGTCCATGTACGTTAAGCTTCGGGTCTCTACAGTTGGTATCAGAGGAAAGGTTTAGTCAACCTTTGGAAACTAGGATGCGAAAACGTTAGTAAGATCCCTAGAGATATTTCTACGCTATGTCTAGGGATGTCCCTAAGGTTAAGTATACGTATAAGTTATAGTACTAGAACTACGCTAACGATCATAGAATTAAACCTAAGATGTTAGATATTGAAGGTACTCCCCCTTTATTATGTTGTTTTCCCTAGCATGATTTTTGCCTCTCACACTATTCTTTTTGGGTTTTAGACGATGGATGGAACCCGAAGGAACCGTGTTGATCAATGCAATGGACAATGAAATGATTGTCCTCCTGAACAAACAAATGTTATGGGAGATGGAGTGCAAAATCTTATTGCTATACTTACACAAGCTATGAATCATTCTGGACTTCCAAATGAGCAGAGAAGGGAACAATATTCTATTGAGTCCTTCATGAGGCAACGTCCACCTTCTTTCAGTGGGTCTTCTGATCCACTTGTTGCTGAACAATGGATCAGTACCACTGAAAAGATATTTTCAGTTCTTCAATGTTCTGAACATGATAAAGTCATCTTAGCAGTATATCGTTTGGAAGGTGAAGCTGATCAATGGTGGAATCTTATCAAGAATACAAGGCAAAGAGATGAAATTGAGTCCATGGAATGGGATGAGTTCAAGAACTTATTTTTCAATAAGTACTTCCCTCGTATTCTTCGAAAAAAGATGGAGAAGGAGTTTCTTGAACTAAAGCAAAAGGATTATGAATCTGTTGGTATATACGAAGCGAATTTTACAAGACTTGCAAGGTATGCATCTGGCATTATCATCCAACCTGAAAGTAAAGTTGATCGATTTTTCAGTGGCTTAAAACCAAGTCTTCTAAGGGCATTATCTATAAGAGACTTCAGTAGCTATGAAGAAATTGTGTGTTGTGCTATCAAGGTAGAAATGGAAGTTGGTGTTACATATCCATCTCATGGTTTTGAAAAGAAACGAAAGATGGAGTTCAAGGAGAAATCTCAGAATAATGGTGAAAAGAAGATGAATGTTTCCTTATGCTCAAAGTGTGGAAAGAAGCATGGTGGAGATTGTCTTAAAGGGACTAGAAAATGTTTTAAGTGTGGAAAAGAAGGTTATCGAGTAGCTGAGTGTCGAAGTATTGGAAAAAGGGTTTCTAATGATGTGAACAAAGCAAACACTGCAGAGAACGCACCACCAACACTTCAATGTTTCAAGTGCAAGGAGATGGGACATTATACAAATAAATGCCCTAATCCAAGGGTTAGTGATGATCGACATGAGCAACCGCTTAAGGAAAAGGACAAAGGGAAGTCACATGCGATCACTATTGGCAATGTTGAATATGACAACGATGTGGTGGAATGATTAAGTGTTTATGTAATGGGATTCCAAAATAATGTTGTATCATTGAGTATTGCAATATTTATTGATGTGGTATTCAAAGTGATTGAGATATTTTTTGGAAATAGGATGATATGCGCATAATGAAGGGAAAACGAGAAAATGAAATTTTTAATAGTATTCATGAGCTCATGATTGATATAAGGACTAAGTGATATCATGGTTTGAGTATATATAATTTTGAGGATTTTGTTATGTGGAAAGTGTTAACTTTAAACTGCATTCATGTTTTCACTAATTTATTCAAGAGAATACATGATTAAGGACTTTGAATGTTTAGAATGTGACCAACAAGACATATCTTATGGGGATCAACGATGGTATTAAATCTCTGGTAATTGTTTTCACTATATTATGAGAGTGGACTGCAGTATTATGGGTAAGCCTAAATATTGGAATGGATTATGTTGGAATAAGTTAGTATTGTTTAAGGATAGAAGTTTTTTTCGATATTATTGATGGGATGTTATATTAATATAGTTTTAGAAAAAGGACAACCTGCAGGATGGGCGACAGCCCATCGCTTCGGACAAGGCTGTGGGAATCGAACCCACAACCGAAGTGCGACTGGCCTTTATCGCCTACCACTGGCCTACAGGAAGTCCCTATTTAGTAGAAACTAGTTTTATTATATTAAGCAGTATGATATATGATGTATAAGTCCATTTTAGGAACCATATGTGATTAATCTCACTATAGATCGACTTATGTATATAATTTTTGCTAACCTTTTGTTTGAGACAGATGGAATGACCCGTCATTCTATCACATGATCTGCTAACACTTCACGAATAACAAATTCAACTTCATTTATTTAAGAGATGAAGTGGAAATTGTTCAAGGCATGAACAACAGTGAGATTGTACCAAAATAAAGAAAGTATTTATTCTAATTCAAATTTTCATCTTTAGGGAAATGATCTTGAAAACCAAAAATGTTGTCCTAGTGATCTTATACCTGATGAATCAGATGGTACCTTAGATCGTCACAAATTTATGGATTTGTGACTACTGGATTTTCCATAGCCATGTTCTCTACCACTCTCCATCAGAACATGATGGTTAGATTTCTCTTCCATATCCATATTTTCACCTATGTGGAAACCCAGTGATTAGTTTATTTGGGTAACCGTTAAGTTTCATACTTTTCTTTTAAAATATTGGTTTTGGTATTCCTTTTTACGATGTGGGTTTCTATTAAAGAATCTTTCGAATAGTAAACCATTTATAACCCCGACGAATTTCGAGGGCGAAATTCATTTTAAGGGGGGTAGAATGTAACAGCCCGAGATTTTATGAAAAATATTCTTTTTAATTTCACTAATGTATTGTGTTGTACGCAACACAAAAAGGAGCTTTCACAACACGCATCCTTGACTTGCCTTGCATTACACGCAATCGCAACCTTCCTCGATAGCGTGTGTACTACGCAATACTGAGTTTCACGAAACAACGATATGCTATTAAAATATTATTAAAACTAGCCGTTATGAATAGTAATAACCACTTTTTAAATTTTAGAAATTTTAGCTCTCAAAATGGACTTCATTTTTGGATTCGGAGTATCGAATTTAGCCTAAGGTGAAATTTTGGTACTTTTCGGATAACTTTCATATTCTGATGAATAGTGAAAATTACTAAATTATAATTAAAAACAAATTTTTTTAATCGAAATAATTAATAGTGATAAATCATTAATTTGAGTGGTTTTAAAGTATATTTAGAATACATTTTTACAATTTAATACAATGTTGGTCATTGGAAGTAATTTCACATTTAAACCAGACATAATCAAGTGTCAATCTTTTGATAGATATTGTTTCTTAAAAACACGCTATTTTTTTTAACAGCGGGATTTAATTATAAAATTAATTAATGAAATTTCTATGTTATGAATTTGGTAAAATAGACTTCATTTTTTAATTCGGAATATGAAATATAGCTTAGGATGAAATTTTGGCATTTTTCTGAAAACTTTCAATTTTTTATGAATAGTGAAATCACTAAGTGGTAGGTTAAAAACTGAATTTTGCATAAAACTTAATTTTACCGCTTCTGTGAATGGAATTTCGAAAATCCGATAGACACGGTTGATATCAGTAAGTAAAATTTGGTTCAATGGGATAAAAATAATTTTTTGGTGAATAGTAACTTTTTACTTTTTTTACCGCGGTTAATAGTAAATAGGATAACTAAGGGTAAATATGATATTACTATTACCCTAACACATGTCCTAATTCTATTGGATAAGTGTAATTCGACCAAAAACAACCTTATAAATATAATATGACCATTTAGGTCCACTTGGATTAGATTATGACATTTAATATTATTTTATTTAATGAATAGTTAAAATAGTTAAAATCAAAGTTTAATAACTAAAACATTTTTAATATGGGGTTATACATAAGATAAATTAGACTATAAATATTCATTAGAAATCTAAAAAGATTTCCTACATAATTATATTTTATTTATAATTTTTATACTTTAAATAAATTAATTTATTTATGACACAACGACGATGTAGTAATTACCCTTTTAAGGAAATATTAACATAATTGATGTTATAAATGCTCAAATGAATGTAATTTGAGACTTTTTATGAATTACACTAATTTTCTAGGTTACTATGATATATTATTGTTGATTTAATCAACTTGGTTCGAACATATAATTCTGTTATGACTTTCACAAAAATCATATATCAAATAGTGTCAAAATTGACACAAAATAGTTTTTAAATCAAATATTATATTATTAATTGTTATTTTATTCCTAAAAATATAAGGTTAGGCCAAATGACTTAGATAAGGATATATATATTAATAATAAACAATTTGGGGTTCGTTTGACATGTTATAGTAAGTGTATTAACCATATAGTGAAAGAAAACAAAAAGACATGGTAAAAGTTAAATTATTTAACTTAGAGTTAAATCTAATTGATAAGGTTAAAATAATACCCTAAACTTGTCTAAATCCTATTGGTTGATAGGCTTTCGACCCTTCCCCACTTTAGCTTCGAAATAAGACCCTTTGGAACCATTATAAACCGATTTTGACTTTAATATAAAATAATATTTTGAGATATTCCTAAGGTGCCCCTCTCCTCCCTTATAAAAGGACACCTCCTCCCACTCCTCCTCACACCAATTTGAGCACTCAAGCTCGGCCAACCCCTGAAATATTCTCCTATACACTTCCCTAGAATAATCCTAGAGGTCCTGGTCTTCTTCAAAGACCAATATTAGTTCCCTAAGTGGAGGATTCAAAGAAGCATTCCAAAGAAGAGGTAATATCCATTACCGATCTTTTCAATTTCTTTCTTCTTCAACTTCTTCTTCTTTAGTTTTTTCATGATAAAGTAATAACATCAGTATTACTTACATACTGATATGTTATTATAAATATTAAACAACCCTAATTCACCTTCTATCCATCCTACGGAAAAATGAAATCACCGCGCGTGCGTACGTATGGAATACCGTCTCCACGCCGTGGTGTAATCTATTTTCCACCATCACTTTACAAGGATGGGTATAATGGTGTAATGAGTAACTATTTATTATTATTATAAAGTAATATTGATACTTAAATAATATATATATACTCCAATATAGTTCCACGATCATAGGAACGATATCATCACTCGTGCGTACGTACGGAATACCGTCTCCACGATGTGATGCGACTCGTTCTACATGATCATCATTACATAGTAATTATATAAATTAATTGAATGAATAAATATGATATATGTTACACTAATACCATTCTGGATATAAGTTATCTATAACCTTAAAAGAAGAATAAGAATTTATTCGACAAAACGCGCATAAGAACAAAAGGCAATAAAGACCCGAGTAACAAGTAACAATGAAATATTACTAATAAAAAGCTAAGAATATGACCATATATGATATCATATCAATATGTATGATTCTGGAATAAGTCAATAACATTATTTAAACCATTATACAGGAGCTTCAGACACGTACAAAGCAAATAGGACCTAAGGTAAGGGAAATATCACAATCTCATTTTTATCCGAGATTGTTTATACTTTGGTATTTACTGGGGTGTATTTTATCATCCACATCCATATTTCTTCAATATGTAATATTATTTCCATCCACCTACAATTGTTTAAATCCAATTTTACCCTTCGGTGAGTTTTTAGTAAAAGATATGAAAGGAATCTTTTGTCGTTTTTCATACGAGGTGCTTTTTGACTTTTCCGAAGTACGAAGAATGTTTTTTTTAACTTATACGGCATGAATGGATTTCTAAAAAATTATTTCCAAGAAGCTTCCTTTACAAGTATTCAAGTTTATTTTTAATCAACTTCTTTTAGTTTAAAATTTTATGACATGTTAAGAAAGGAAAAGTGTTTTTGAAGTAGAAAGGATATTTTCCTCAAGAATGAAGTTCAAGTATTTTATCAAAATTATTTTTCATCTAAGATAATAAAAGGGTTCTGTTTTTATCCCTATTATTACATGGATTTGATTATGTTGTGATGGAAACATTTTTATGAATTCCTTTATCTTATATGAATTGTTTTATGATGTCATGTTGTTTAAGAATCCCATTTTTATTACATGGGTTATGCGATGATGTATGATTTATGATTATGTGGAACACATAAGAAAGGATTCATTATAAGATGGGTGGGACCTATATCTCCCTCCAATTCATTGGGTAAAGATTTTATATCTCATGAGATCGACAGGGCTGGAACGGTAGGTTATACCGGTTCAGTGAAACAGGACTGAAACGAGGGTTACTCGATTCAGAAAGGGACTTTGTCCACTAAGATAGTCTTGGCAATGAGTCTTGACTAACAAGAAATGATTCTCTATGATTATGTGTGAATGCCACAAAGTTTCATGTTTTAGGTTATGATTATTGTGATTACATTTCACTGCCATGATTTACCCCATGTTATGAAATTATGATCTCTTTTGCAGGTTAAGATTTCCAAAAGTTATGTGCTTATGTATATGATGTGATTTATATTTCTTTCGTTTACCCTTACTAGGCATTTGAGCTCACCCTTTTATGTTTTCTTCTCCCCAGGATATAAAGAAAGGTTTTAGGTTAAAAAAAAGGAAGATCTTTATGGGAGATTTTGAAGATCTTTCACCACGATTAGAAGATTATATTCCGAGTTTCCAAAGACACTAAACTATTATGATCCTTGTGTGTGTGTTTTTTGTTATGTACTAAGTATTCCGAAAATGTAATGTAATGTCCATGTACGTTAAGATTCGGGTCTCTATAGTAATTCTTCATAAAGGTCTTTATGTATTAGATGGTAGGTTTCATTGGAATTGAATGATTGCCTCTTGTGATTTAGGTCAAGATAACACCACTCATTGGAATATAAGGTGAGTAAATTCATGTTCCAATGGCCATGTCTAACTTAAAAAATAACGAAACTTGAGTAATTTCACTCCTTGAAGTTTTTCATTCTATAAAGATTGTGTATAAGTGATTTTTAGATGTGTTTACTTTAGTAGTTCAATGTATAAGGCTACATAATCCCTTAAATGTGTCCATTATGGCCTATGGGGTCCTTCCATGGTCGCCTCCCATAGTGTAGTCTACATTTTTGTATCATTTATTGACAACTACTATAGATAATTGTAGATTTACATAGTAAAACACAAGTATCGAACATTTAATACTTTTAAGAAATGGAAATCTGGTGCTGAAAGTGAATCTTCTAGGAAAATAAAAGCTCTTAGAATTGTTAATATTTTAGATTACCTATCCACTAAATTCATTTAATTATATGAATATGACATAATTAAGGGATAAAAAAATATTTTGGAAATCCCATAATAGAATATATTATAAGAAATAATGAATAATACTATCATAGAAAGGGTTTGATGCATGTTGTCCCGTTCTAATCACCTCGAGTCCTGGGCTGAGGCTGCCTCTACAACTGTCAACATGATCAATAATTTCCCATATTATTATAATTCATTCAAAAAAAATAGGTACTATGGAAGGGTTACCCCCTTAGACTTTCACGCTATAGGATATTTGTATCTATATCTTATGTTCATATCTTGAATGATAAGCTAGCTCCAAGGGCTATGATGAGAATTTTTTTGGGATATCCAAAGAGTGGTTATGGATATTATTTGTGGGTAGATAAACTAGGTTATAAAAAGTGTGTTATTATCCATGGTGTAGTGTTCCATGAGTCTAGTCTCTCTAATGATATAGGTGAATAGTTTTTATAGTTTTTAGATAATGATGGTGATTCTTTTGATAGAAATCCTACACTCGTAGTTTTTGAAATTTCTTTAGAATCTAGAGACAAGGAACAATCTAAGGCTGACTCCACCCTTACTCTTACTCAAAATAAAGGTAAATCTGAAACAGTTTTAGATTATATACCTAAAAATCAAGAGAAACATAATATTATATATTATCAGCTTACCCATGATAAATAAAGAATAATAATAAGGCCACTAACCCAGTTTATTCAAAATGATGTGGAAGATTGTGCCTTTAGTGTTTCTCAATACCAGTTTAATAAGGAAACTCAAACTTATAAACAAGTTTTTAAGTTCAAAGAGTCTAGGAAATTTCTATATTCTATGTAAGATGATATGAATTAACTCCTTAATAATAAAACATTGGTTGTTGTAACCAAACCTAGTAATGAAAAATTATAGGTTATAAATGAATATTCAAGAAAAAGGAGAACAACGTTGCAGAAACTAAAATCAAATATAATGAATAATTGGTAGATTAGGAATTCATTTAACATGAAAGCATTTATTATTTTTTTATTTTATCCCCTACTGTTAAACATTCATATATGAGGATACTCCTTTATTTTTGTTACCAAATTATATTTTTATATTGAACAGTTGGATGTAAATACTTCTTTCTCACATTGTAATCTTGATCAAACAATTCATATGACTCCTCCCAAGGGGTTTTAAAATCTATTTAAACCTAATAATGTATTTATTTTAAATAATTCATTGTATGTAATTAATAGTCTTCTAAGAAATGGTATAAATATTTTGATTCTTTTATGATTGAAAGTAATTTTTATAGATGTAAATTCAGTGCATGTGTTTACTTTAAATCTAGTAAACATGAGTTTGTTTACCTATTGTTGTATGTTGATTACATGATATTAATAAATAAAAATATAATTATTATAAATTCTATCAAGACCCAATTGAGTTCTATCTTTTAGATAATAGATTTATGAAATTCTAATCAAATTTTTGGTAGCACCATAATTATAGATAGAAAGATATAAACCTTATACCAATATAAGTATGCTTATATTATGAAATATTTGAAAAGGTATGACTTTGAGAACATTAAAACTGTTAGTAGTCATTTAGGAAAATATTTTAAATTGTCCCTAGAACAGCTGTATAAAATAGATATTATGGATTCCTTTATGAATAAGATCCCCTATGCTAGTGTTGTAGGAAGTCGAATGTATACAATGGTCTACTCTAGACCTAAAATTGTGTTTATTCTATGCACTTTGAGAAATTTTATAGGGGAACCTGGTAAGAAAAATTAGAATTATTTGATGTGGCCCATCAGGTAAATTTTTATGTCTTCTAAATTGTGCATTTGATATGGAAAAGATGATATTTTTAATGATGATATTGTTGGCTTTGTTGACTCTAATTATACTATAAATATAGATACTCATAATTCACTCACTAGTTTAGTATTTATGGTGTATGGAGTACCATTATCCTATAATTTCAACATGTAATCTATGGTTTTACTCTCTACCACAGAGGTGGAGTATATATCCTTGATATAAGTAATAAAGGAATCTATATAATTATGAGGTTTGATTATTGAGTTATCGTTATTTATTGATATAAATTTAGTTCATTGTCATAGCTTATCATGACCAGCCTTCTCCAAGATGAGGTAAGGGACAAAAAATTATCATTACATTCCTTCTTCAATGTGAAATAGAGATAATGACCTCTGAGTACCACCTTTTGTAAGCCCCGGAGTGGAGAATAGCACCATGGGTATTTAATATCACATGAATGGAAGGAATTACCTATTTTATAGTACATGATAGGGAGATAAGATAGAAAATCCAAGAAACATCAAAGAATAAAGATAAAAGTAAATCCAAGAATCCATTCCCACATGTATTTTCAAAATTAAAACTGATACAAAGTAAGACAAAACTACTAAATAATGTACCAAAGAAAATAAACTAAACAGGAACAGCAAATATCCCGATGCCTGAGATAGTAAAGTCATGCACAGTCCTCAAAGTCCTCATAGAAACCTGAAAAAAGTTTTACATACGTTGGGTGAGCATAAAAGTATACTCAGTAGGTAAAACTAAAGATACTCGTGCACAAGTGAGGGAACATACTAATTCCCTTGTGAAAAAATAGTAGAACCTCGACCGCCTACTAAGAAAGACTAACTAGCCCATCCTCACCAAGGCACACTCACCCAAGTAACGCAAGTAATGTAAAGTAATAGTATAAGAACATTGACATTTGGGTACCCCGTATACCACTTTCCCACTAAATAACTGCTCATTTCTAACGATCTGACATCGTGACACTTCCACTTTTCTCACATGCATTCCCACAACTAAAACCTATCTGCACACACCTGGGCCTCAAACTACACACAGCCATGCTCGCAGACACCTGGGCCACAACAACCACACACCACACCCAAAGACACATGGGCCTCATCCCGAAGGTACTTGTAAAAAAAACCTGGCCCACAAACACCTAAGCACCTTGTCCAAAACAAACCCTTGCCCAAAAAATCTTGGACTATGGTAAGTCTCAAGCCATTGTAGCATGCCCGTATATGCTAGAGAAATAAGATCTGGAAGAGGGTACGATGAATAAAATCAGTAACCAGCCATTCATCAACCCACTGAGATGTTGGGAAAGACACTCTCCCCCATGAGATAGAGGTGTTTGGCACATAGTTCTCATTAAGGGTAGGGTGCATATAGAAATCACAAGGAACTACAATATATATATATATTGGTAAATAAACACTTATCCCCAACCTATGGGTTTCACAAGAACAGACAACAAGCCCACACCATCACCTCTTTTACTGCTACTCCTACATGCACAACCACACAACAGCCACTGCCAAGGCATAACACATCCCCCTTTTTGTTCAGTTCTCATTTATTTATTTAATGAGATTCACTTAATTTATCCCAACACTACTGGGAAACTAACAACCTTAATCACACCAAGCAACCAACCAAATGAAACTGCAGTCCCACTGCACAATAGAAAATAACTATACATGCAGTCCCACTACACATCCCCATTCGACAACTACCAATTATCATTATTCAAAGTAAAACTGACCATTCATTCTCTCACAACCTAGATGTGCAGCCCTACTACCCAAAAAATTCCCAATTTAGTCCCACTACATAATGAGTCCACAACCGCACCACAGTCCCACTAATCGATGTCACTTCGCAACCACAACACTATAGAAAGGAAGTTCAGCTGCCTACAAGTTCATCCACTCCACAGTCAATAAATCTCTCATACTAAGACACCAACATACCAAATACATTCCCACTGTCTATAAGTTTATCCATTATGTAATCAATAAATCTCTTGGACTGAGACACTGACACACCCCCTATACCACCCCACATACCAAACCCATAGAACCCAGACCAGAGCACACAGCACATAACCACAACCATCAAACCCAACATATTCAAATTTAACTGATATGGGTTCTTTAATTTCCACTTTAATATAACTGAGGATATCACAGAATAGGTTTGATCCTGGGGAATTCTTTTATTTAACCAATTGTACGTGATTAATCAATTTTCATGTTACTGCTATTTTTAAAATCACCCCAAGAAAGATAGGGTACCACCGGTGTGAAATAAAAAACCACCAATGGTCGTTATTTTTAGTAGGAATAGATCCACAAAAATCTATATAAGTAATGAAAGATAACAAGTAAAATAGGTGACCAAACATTAATCCAAACCCTGCCCATTATTTTACTTATACGAGTTATCTTTTGATCATATTAAATTATTGTTTAATTCTCATTTCAAGAATAGTATCTAGCCATTCCTTACAAGAAAACATTAACATACCCACCCCTCATGATGCAAAATTAAAGATAATAAAAATAAATTTCTCTACTTGGATGATCAATGATTGAAGTTCCTTCTTGCGCTAAGAATAGGGGATGGCGTGACCTGCAAAAAAACTCCAAGGCTGAGCAAGAAGGTCTCCAGCATGGGCACATGACTCATCTCGGAAGGAAGCCTTAGCCACATCAAGAGAAACAAAAAGGAAGAAGGAAGAGAGGATATCAGCTTAAGAAGAGGCCAGATCCTCTAATCGGAGATACTATATTAAAGTACTTAAAATTTGAATCGTGGCTCGACCATACTACTTGGCGGTTTCACGCGTTGGAATTATTTTAGATTTAATAATTACCCTTGAAAATAGTGTATATAGACTAGAAGATGGCTGTGAGTTGATAAATTAACTTTAAACGGAGAAAAATACAAAACAGGAGTGAAACTAGAAAAACACAATAAACTGGGCAAGGGGGTGTGACACCGTTTAGTGAGACACTGTAATGGTTCCACTATAAATGGTGCAACCATGATGATGCGACCGTGACCGTGCGACTATAATAGTTCCACCACAATGGTTCCACCATAACGGTGCCACTGTAAATGGTTTGACCGTGATAGTGCGATTGGGAGAGTGTGACCGTGACGGTGTGACCGTGACAGTGTGACCGTGACGGTACCACCGTAACTAGTGAGATGGTGACGGTGCCACCATTTCGGTGGAACCGTTTGGTGGAACCAAGTTTTTGGAAAAACTCCCATAGAAAGACAATTTGATCGCTATGAACACTAGGACTACTGGATTTTCAAAAAGGAAAGACCTGGTGAAATTCAAGTCATTACATCTGATACCTCTCAAACTATTCTCATTCTAAGAATCCAAAACCAAACCGAAAGAGAGATATTCTGAACAACCACATCTTAAGATACCTCTCAGGGATAAACTACCCTGATTTGAAAACTGGAGGAAAAAACTCAACATCAAGTAATAACTTTTTGAGATCTATCTCTAAAACAACTGGGGAGACACTAAAGTTCTACTGTCCCAAGAAAACATACAAACACCAAGGGTCACACTATCCAGAATTGTTAATTAGGGAGATCCTTCCCCTTTTCAAGATATTATCCTCATTTGGAGGCACTGACTCACCTACATGGGTTTAATCACATACACATTAATGCATCTTGATTAGGGATCAGTACCTTCCCTTCCCATAGTCATAACATTTAACACAAAATTAGAGAACAAGGAAACGACTTATCATACAACAAGTGGGATCCAACATTACATCAAAATCAAGGTACAAGTTTAACACTAGAGAAAAACTCAGAACAGCTCTAGGTACTGGGGACACATGTGTGCCTCCTAATCCTAGGTACTATCCTCAAGGACACCATGCCTCCATAACACATGAACCAAAAGAATGGTCCATCCATGAAGCACCTTCTCCTCACGATCCTCAATTCTCATCGGTTGCTCCAAGGACGTCGCATCGTCCTCAATATCCAAATCTCCCCAATCGAGGATATGGGTGTCATTATACAGATACCGATAGAGTTTAGAGACATGAAAGGCATTGTGGATACTCTCTAGCCGTGGTGGTAATGCCAGTTTGTCACAACCCGTCCTCAGGGCCCATGTCGTGACTACCCAAAAGTCTGTCTTCCATAGGCCAGGGGCTGGCGACTAGCACTAAAGGCATAAATCTTGAAAAAGGGGAAGTTGTTTCCTTTTATAAAGTAAAAAAAACACAACAGAGTACGAAAGTGAAGTAATCACTAAGTTAAACTGGGTACAACATAAGTGCTGAAAATTAAATGGGCCAGTATACAAACCGAACTGAAAGTACAGTACAACTGAAAGGAAAGTACAACAGCAGTAAGTAAAACAGAAACACTGAGTCATCCTCAGGAAATCCAACCTGAAGGGTGGGTACAGATAGTCTTCTCAGCTCCTCGGGTCTGGCCGTCTGCTCCGTGTACGTCCCGCCAAGTGGTCCACCTCTGGGTACCATCCAGTTCCACAAGCCTCCACCTCGATTAGTGATGTCCATCGTCTATATCCAACACAATGTATTGCAGGCATAGCCTGTGCAGGGGTGAGTATACGATACTCAGTAGGGACCCCGAGACCCCCGAAGGTCTCTCCAAATCCACAAAAGATAAACCACAAGGGAAAGATAAAATCACGAAGTATCAACTGACTCTACTTAGGTATATTCCCATACATATACCTAAGTCATAAATTATAGTTCACCTCTAACTCTCGAGCCCAAGCTCAACCAGTCCACACAGGAAAACACAACCCAGTCCACATAGGAAAACACAACTCAGTCCACACAGGAAAACACAACTCAGTCCATACAGGAAATCACAACCCAGTCCACACAGGAAAGCACAACCCAGTCCACACAAGAAAGCACAACCCAATCCACACTGGAAAGCAAGTCAAACACATCGTTGATGAATATTGAAGTCAAGACTCAGCTCACACAGGTATACATCTTTCGCATAGAGTTAGAGATGATCAGATGTAGTCACTGATTCATCTAAGTTGTTGGACCCACATAGGATACATGACTAGCTAAGATGTCAGACCCACATAGGATACAAGACAAGCTACTCTGCCGGACCCACTCAGGATACAAGTACAGAGGTCATACTGCCGGACCCACGTAGGATACAAGAATAGTAGTCATCGCTGTCGGACCCTACGGAGGATCCCAGTATATTCATCATCACTGTCGAACTCACGGAGGATCCAAGTACTTTCATCCTCGCTGTCGAACCCATAGAGGATCCAAGTACAGTCATCCTCGCTGCCATACCCACGGAGGATCCAAGTACAGTCTTCCTCATTGCCGGACCCACAGAGGATCAAAGTACAGTCTTCCTCGCTTTTGGACCCATGGAGGATCCAAGTACAGTCATCCTTGCTGCCGGACCCATGGAGGATCCAAGTACAGTCGTCATCGTCGTAGTCGCAGCCAGCTCTAGGGTTCCCGCACACAGCACGCTTGATTCTAGGAGGGTCTGCTCCTCGAGCCAAGGTTCGATACAACAAATTTCACGAAGTCCAGAGTTGATGTATCCCAAAGTTCTATCTCGTCAAAAGAAACCCAACGTGACAGACGGCGCGTCAATCAGATGCCCGGTCTGAGAGTTATTGGCTTTTTCGTCCCAGGGGCCCGGTTGGTTTTTAAGCTAAAACCAAACCAGCCACACTCCAACTGCGTCCAAACCTCAAGTGGAGTAATCCAAAAGAACCGTATCAACAAAAGGATTTCAACACAATTGACGGCATGTCAAACGGACGTCTAGTCCTTAAGATATAAGTGTTTCCGCTCCAAGGGCCCGGTTAGTTTTGGGTTCGAACCAACCCGTCCATACCCAAACTTTGCTGAAACCTCAAGTTTAATATACCAAAACGACCGTTTCAATCCAAGGATTCCTACACAACTGACGGTGCTTCGATCGGAGGTACGTAGATAAAGTTATGGGCAAAAGACCGAAAATGGTTTGAAGTGGGGGGTCTGGGCCTGGTCCGACCCAGCCCAACCCCCCCCCCCCTAGGTTGGCCTGAACCGGGTCGTCCCAACCCGGGTCCAGGTCCGGCCCGGCTGGGCGACTCGCCCCGGCCCGGCCGAGGGGTGTGCTGGCTCGGCTAGCGAGCCGAGCAGGGGGGGCGCGGTCCCCCCTTTCCGCGGACATGGCGCTAGGGTGGCGCCGCTGCTCCCCCGAATCCCGAGTGGCCGCGGGATCTGGCCCCTGCCGTCACGGCTTCAGCCACGGTGGGCTCATGCCAGCGGCACGCCGGGGGGTCGCCGCCTCCAGGCGGCCGGCCGGTTCCGGCCGCCGGTGACCCGCACTGCCGGGGACTTCCGCGGGCCACCGGAGTCATTCCGGTGGTCCGATTCTGCTCTCGTCTGCACCTTCGGTCATCTCGGGACCCATACATTACTACGACAACCTCCAATCGCCAATTTGGTCCCACTTCGTCATCACCAATTATTCCTCATATCAAGAACAAAGTAGTGGTGGGTTCGTACTTGTTCGTTAGTCAACGCCCACCACGTTAGTGGTTCTAAACAACACCAAACAATTTTGCACGCCATGCTAAGGGTATAAAATTACATAATGAAATTTATACAAAAAACCCTACCTCAACAGTTGATGTCGGGCGTCGGTGTCGCGGGGAAGAGGATCATAGGCGTCTTCTGAGCGCGCCGAGGAGGAAGCAGCGTCTCCTCTCTTGTCGTGGAGAAGAGAAGGGTGGCACATCGCCGATCTTCGAGGAATCGGCATTCTTCGTCGTTCTTCGTCAGAGGCCGGCGTTCTTTGTTGTTCTTCATCAGAGGTCGGCGTTCTTCCATATCTCAAAATCTCTCCCCTGATCTCTCCCGCACAATGAAGATCTTTTCCTAATTAAATAATAGGTTCCTCCTATTATTTAATTTCACATGCAAAGAAACTCCCTGAATTAATTCACCACATTTAATAACGTGATGAAAATTAATTTAAGAAGGGAGAGAGAAGGTTCCCCATTATTAAACATGTTGGCGGTTAAATGAAAAGGAAGAAAGAGGAAGGTTCCTCATTAAATTATGGGTTGACACAATTTAATAGAGAGACTGGCATTAAATGGAGGTTTTCCAAATTAATGAGGGTATGTTAATGAGTTTAGAGGAAATTAAATGGTGGGGGTCGTGTGGGCCCCACATCTCTAACACCCACACTTGGGTAGTTAAGTGTCTGTGTTCCCCACCCTTAAATACCCATGGGAGGGAAAAACCACCTTACAAAATAAAAATTGTTCGGTCAATTTTTATTTATTTCTTGAATAAACCCCCAAAATTATCTTCTCCTCCTTTGCAAACACAACTATGGTAAGTGTCCCCTTAATCAATTATCGGCGCTGTGAGTTCATCGGTACCCTCATATTTTAATTCCGAGCACCGGTTCATAGGTTAGAAAAACCCGCTCGTTCGTTCACTGAACGTACCTGAGCTAAACTTGATAAATTGATTCTGGGCACACCAGGCCACGGAATCAAGTGTCTTCAGAAGCCACAGACTCGCAAAATTACAAAACATTTTAAAAAAAATCCCTTGAAATTTCAGAGTCTTTACACAGTTGATATTCCACCTCTCTAACTTGTCCCAACACCTCGAAAGGTCCAACAAACCTGAGAGAAAGCTTACTCCCCTTCCAAACCTCTATTGTCTACACTGAAGGGTGACATTTAAGAAGACATGGTCCCCAACCTCAAACTCTAAGGGTCTCCCCCTGTGATCGGCATATGACTTCTACTGGTCCTGAGCTACCTTCATCCTTTCATGAACAAGCTAAACTTTCTTGGTCATACTCTACACTACCTCTGGGCCAAGAACACCTTCCTCCCCAATCTTTATCCAGCACACGGGTGAACGACATGGTATCCCATACAAGGCTTTGAATAGTTTTATTCTAATGGTATAGTGATAGGTATTATTGTAGGAAAATCTTCTAGGGGAAAGTGTCGTAGCCACAATATTCCAAAGTCCAAGACACATTCCTGAAGCATGTCCTCCAACATTTGGATGGTCCTCTCCATCTGCCCATCCGTCTGAGGGTGAAAACTAGTGCTAAGGCATAACTAGGTTCCCAAAGCATGATATAACCCCTTAAAAACACATGAGGTATAGCATTTATCCTGATCTGAAATGATGGATCATGGAATTCCATTCATCCAAACCACTTCAACCACGTTCCTCTATGCTAATACATCCACTACGCTCATCTACCTAACTGCTAAGAAGTAATCTGATTTCGTCAATCGATCCACCACTACCCAAATGGAATCACAGCCTCCCTCATCCCTGGGTAGCCCTGTAATGAAATACATTGAGATTTCATCCCACTTTTACTCAGGAATGTCTAAGGACTTCAACAGATTGTTTTGAACACAATATTTAGCCTTCACTTGCTAACACACTAGGCACCTTGCCACAAACTCGACAACTTCCCACTTCACTCTGGGCCACCAAATCTAGCCTCTCAAGCCCTAATAAATCTTGGATACTCCTAGATGTACCACCAAGGGTGAGTTATGGAACTCACTAAGAACTCCCCTACACATTGCCATCAAGATAAATAGCTTCCCATAGAATAGCATCTGATTCTGAATATCCTCCGAACATCCCTCTAGACATCACCATTGCTAATGCGATCACGCATCACTTTAGCCATTGAGCCTCCCCATTGAGACTACTCCTCCTATCGTACCAAGGAAGACTTCACTATCATTTGAAACAGAAATCATCTATTGTCCTTTACTCTCAATCCTAAACGTAAAGCAGCTAACTCCTCCATTACCTTCCAAGATCTATGGACTCTTAAACTACATCCTTATGTGACTTCATGATCAAGTAATCATCCACCATCTTCCCATTTCCTATGGTGTATGAGATCTTGATCTCTTAGTCCTGAAGAATCTCCATCCACCTCTTTTGTCGCAAGTTCAGGTTCTACTAGGAGAAGATATACCTCAAGATTTTGTGATCCATGAAGACAAAAAATTGTTCCCCGATGAGGTAATACTACCACAACTTCAGTGAAAAAACCAACGCTGTAACTTATAGGTCGTGGGTGGTATAGTTACATTTGTGAGGATGTAACTTCCTAGACCCATAATAGATCACTCCAAGCTACTACATCAGCACACACCTCAAGCCAAGACCAGAAGTATCACAGAACACTTCGAATGTCACCCCTTCCTTTGGAAACCTCAGCATTGGGGCACTGACCAGCTTCCCTTTCAGATTAGTGAAAGCTTCCTAGAACTGGTCACTCTACACGAAATCCTGATCCTTTCTGGTTAATGCCATAAATAGAGTTTCAACTCAAGATAAGTCAGGCACATACCTCTGGTAGTAACCTGCCAGACCTAGGAAACTATGAACCTCTGCCACATTCTTGGGTGATGCCCAAGAAAAAACTACTTCAACCTTCGACTAGTCAACTACTATTCTCTATTGGGAGACCACATTTCCAAGGAAGTGCGCCTCTCGTGTCTAGAATTTTCACTTGGAAAACTTCCCGTAGAGATGGTGTTGTTAAAGGACCTCTAAAACTATCCTTAGGTGATCAGTGTGATCCTCCTCTAATAATGAGTATATTAAGATGTCATTGATGAACATGACTGGGAACCGGTCCAGATACTCATGAAGAATAGAGTTCATGAGTCCCATGAACACAGCTAGTGCATTCATAACATCTAATGGCATGACCACAAACTCAAAGTGCCCATACCTTTACCTGAAAGCAGTATTTGGTATGTCACCCTTCTTCACCCTCAACTGGTTATATCTAGACTATAGGTTGATCTTATAAAACCAACCTGCTCCCTTAAACTGGTTAAAAAGTTCATCAATCCTAAGGAGGGGGTAACAATTCTTCAACATCACCTGATTTAGTCTCTGGTAGTCTATTCACAACATGATACGATTGTCTTCCTTCTTTGAGAACAAGACTGTAGCACCCAATGGTGACACACACGTTCAGATAAAACCTTTCTTCATCAGGTCATCAAATGGAATATGCAACTCCTGTAACTTAGAAGGCGTCATCTGATAGGGAGCCATCAAAATTGGATGGGCATCGGTTTGTAATTCTATCCCAAAATCAACATCACATTGAGGGGGTAGAGTCACAACCACTTTAGGGAAGACTTCCAATAACTCACTGACAATCCCCATAACTTCCACCATCTTTGAGTCTACTGATTCCACTAACAGCACATCTAACAAGGAAAGAAGGGCCTCCACACACTGGCGGCCCTCCTATAAACTCTACTCGCCAATGAAAGCTACATGTTTTCTGCCCATATCTAAGAACAAAACCCTTATTCAGAAGCATTTGATAACATCATGAATATAAAATAGCTAGTCAATGCCTAGTATGACATCTTATGGATGAATTTGTAGTAGAAGAAGATCCCCACTAGACTGATGCGGCCCCAACATCAGTCTACATCCTCAACAAACATCAAATAGGCTGGTCAAACCTCGAACTATTGTACTCAACACCAGAGGCATGGAAAGTATCTCTATGTCTAAGCCTAAGGTATGGGATATAATAGGTGAAAAAAAGGAGTGTGAATATCCTAAATCAATCAAGGAATAGGCAAGAGTACTAAATAGACTGATCGTACCTTGAACAACTTCTGGCCTCGCAGGAACTACTACCTTTGTGGCATGAAACTTCCCACGCCCAAATCCTCTGCCCCTTGGCTATTGACCACCTCCCCGACCACACCCTGGTCGAGGTCCTTGAGGAGCGCCCTAAGGTCGGCCTCCCCTGACACCATCCACCCTCGGTGGAGTAGGAACTTGATGTCCCTACTGCTGGAAAAGCCTAGCTGGTAACTACTGCTACTGAGGTTGGTGATGAACCTACCCACACCCATTGTTCTACACTCATACATGGCACTAATTCAAAATATTCCCATGGTTTCCACATATAAATCATTTTGGATCTAGGCTAATGGAGAAAGGGTGAGGACCAGGAGATCCAAACTGGAACTGCTGAGACCTACTCCCCATTGGTCAAAACTTGGATGGTCCGAATCATAGAGGTCTACTGCTAAAGGCCTTTCCCTTTAATGAACTTGGCTGCTTCCCTTTTCGAAGTACACCTCCCAGCTTGTGCATCCTCTCCACTAATTTATCCTTCTTCTGAACCTCCAAGCGCATTGGAAGAGTGAAGGGAGTAATAGAATACTGAAGAGAAGGTCAGAGTGCCTCTTCCAAGCACCTTGCCCACATCTCCTCTTCCGAAAAGAGATCTAAAGAAAAACGAAGGAGATCCTTGAAATTGATCCCCAAATCCCTCATCGTCATACTCCCTTGTTGGAGGGAGAGTATCTCTTACCTCAGTTCAACCTTCATCATGGAAGAAATGAATTTTTCCCGGAAAACTTTTCAAAGTCATTCTTTGGAACTTCAGTTTCCTTCTTCTTCACAAGGTAAAGAGTCCACCACTAATGCGCTACTCCTCGCATCTAGCTCATAGACAGGGGAACCCAGTACTTTTTCGAAACCTAGACCAAGCTAAAAGCAATCACTAGTTCCTCGATCCAACTCTCCTTCTCCATGTCTGAGACGTTGCCCTCGTACTTTCCCATTGTCTTCCGCTAGAAGGCATGAAGAATCTTCTGCCATTGGACGTCCTCCTCCTCTCGATTATCCCTTCACTGATCAGCCAGATCAACCTACTGGGCCTAGATTTCTCATACCACTCGCGGACGACGCACGGGTTCCATAGTAGGAAAAAAACAAGAAACTCTTAATCCCAAGTAGTTTCGAAATTTCCTTTAAAAATTTTTTTGAACTTGTTATTTATTTTAAATCCCAAAAAACCTAAGCCACACAAGAACACAATTAATTATGATGCATTTACCTTTCCTAGGGTCTTTACCCTACAATCAGCAAAGCCTCACCTGGTCATTCAGAAGGTCGAGATTCCTTGAATCAGATCACAGGGGGACCTAAAATCCCATGTCTTAGTCGGTATTCAATGGCCAATTTCATGCACCAAGATTGTCTAACAATATTTTCCTACCATCCCATTCAATCCTCACTATTCCTAACCCCGAACTATATCATATCTCTCAACCATCATCCTCTAATACCATTCTGTCATGACCTACCTTCTCCAAGATGAGGGAAGGGATAGTAAAGTGCTCTTCCCTTCCTTCTTCAAGGTGAATGAGAGATAGTGACCCCAAAATTCCTACCTTTAGTAGGCCTAAGAGTGGTGAATATAAAAAATGGTATAGAATATCACACTAATGGAAGGAATTAAACTTTTTATAGAACAAGATCAGTTGATAAGATGGAAAATCCTAGTAACACCAAAGACTAAAGATAAAAGTAAAGCCAAGAATCCATTCCCACATCCATGTTCTAAAGTAAAATTTATACAAAGTAAGACAAAACTACCAAATAATGTACCAAAGAAAAGAAAATAAATAGCAATAGAAACTATCCTGATGCTTGAGCTAGTAAAGTCCAGAACGATCCTCAAAGTCCTACTGGAAATCTAAAAATAGTTTTACACGCAAAGGGTGATCATACAAGTATACACAGTAAGAAATACTAAAGCTACTCATGCATAAGTGAGGGAACATACTAATGCCCCTGTGAGAAAATAGTAGAACCTCAAGCCCCTACCATGAAAGACTAACCATCTCATCCCCACCAAGGCACACTTAGCCAAGTAACGCAAGAAAAGTAAAGTAATAGTATAAGCACATTGACATTTGGGAACCCCACACACCTCTTTCCCAATGGTTAACTACTCAATCCTAACGATATGACATCTTGATGATGACAATCTTCCCACATGTATTCCCACTACTTCAGCCTACCAGTACACACCTAGTCCTCAAACCACACACAACCATGTCTATAGACACCTAGGCCACAACAACCACACACCACGACCATAGACACCTGGGCCTCATCCCAAAGCTACTTATGAAAACAATCCTGGCCTACAAACACCTTTTCCCCTTGTCCAAAACAAACCCTTTCTAGAAGAATATTGGACTATGGTAAGCCTCAATCCATTACAGTATTCCAGGATATTCCCGAGCAGAAATATACAGAAGAGGGTGCGTGGAAGAAAATCAGTAACCATCCATCCATCCTCCCACTAGGATGTTGGGAAAGACACCCTCTCTCATGGGATGGAGGTGTTCTTCACATAGTTCTCAACAAGGGTGGGGTGAATATATAAATCACAAGTAACAAAAAAATATATATATATATAGGTAAACAAACACTCATCCCCAACCTACGGGTTTCACATGAACAGACAATAAGCCCACACTAGCACCGCTTTTGTTGCTACTCCTACATGCAAAAACACACAACAGCCATTGATAAGGTATAAAACATCCCCCTTTTGTTAAATCTACATTTATCTATTTAAGGGTATTCACTTAATTTATCCCAACACTATCGGGAAACTAACAACTGTAATCACACAAGTAAACCAACAAAACCAAACTATAGTCCCACTACACAACAGCACAAAACTAGACTTGCAGTCCCACTGTACATCCCCATTAGACTACTACCAAATACCATTTTTCAAAGTAAAATTTCCCATTCATTCTCTCACAACCCAGTTGTGCATCCATGATTCCCAAAAAAATCCCCAATGCAGTCTCACTACATAATGATTCCACAACCACACCGCAGTCCCACTGCTCGATGTCGATTCGCAACCACAACACAACATAAAGGAAGTTCAGCTCCCTACAAGTTCTTCCATTCCACAGTAAATAAATCTCTCAGACTGAGACACCAATATACCAAGAAAATTCACATTGTCTACAAGTTTATCCATTCCGTAATCAATCAATCTCTCTGACTAAGACACCAAAAAACCCCATGTACAACCCCACATATGAAACCCATAGAACCCAGACCGGAACTCATATCACATAACCACAACCATAAAACCAAACATATTAAAATTTAACCGAAATCGGTTCTTTAATTTCCAATTTAATATTATAAGGGAGATCATAGAATAGTTTTGATCCTAGGGAATCCTTTTATTTAACCAAGTGTACGTGATTAATCAGATTTCATGTTACTATCATTTTTCAAATCACCACAAGAAAGATATGGTACCACCGGTGTGCAAGAAAATAATACCAATGGTTGTGATCTTTATAAGGATTACATCCACAATAATCCATAAAAAGAATCAAACAAGTAAAATAGGTGATCAAACATCAAGCCACACCCTGCCCATTATTTTACTTATACAAGTTATCTTTTAATCATATTTAATTCTTGTTTAATTCTCATTTCAAGAAGAGTATTTGTTTGTTACATACATGAAAGCATTAATATACCCAACCTTAATGATTCAAAATTAAAGAGAATAAAAATAAAAAACCCTACTTGGATGATCAACAATCGATGTTTCTTTTTTGCACTAAGAATAGAGGATGGAGCGACATGTAGGAAAGACTCCAAGGCTGAGTGAGAAGGACTCCAGCATGGGAACATGAATCATATTGAGAGGAATTCCCAGGTGCAACAAGAGAAACAAAAAGTAATAAATAAGAGAGTATCTTGGCTTAAGAAGAGGCCAAATCCTAAAATTAGTGAGACTATTTCAAATTATTTAAAAAATGGATCGTGGCTCGACCACGCGGCTTGGTGGTTTTCGCACATTGAAATTAATTTAGATTTAACAATTCCCCTCAGAAACGGTGGAGATATACTAGAGGAAAGTTGTGAGTTGATAAATTAACTTTAAACAGAGAAAACACGTAACATAGGTGAAACTGGAAAAACTCAGAAAATTGGGCAAGGGGTTGTGACACCATTTAGTGAGATACTGTAATGGTGCCACCATAAATAGTGTGACTGTGATGGTGAAAACATTTAGTTATGACCGTAATGGTGCCACTGTAATGGTTCCACCATATAGGTTCCCTCGTTCATAGTGCGAATGTGATGGTGCGATCATGACGGTGTGACCGCGACGGTGCGACCGTAATGGTGTGACCGTGATGGTGCAACCGTGATGTTACGACTGTGATGGTGCCACCCTAACTGGTGTGAACATGATGGTTCCACCATAAATGGTGTGACTTTGATGGTGCCACAATTTCAGTGGAACTATTGGGCAGAACCGAATTTTTGAAAAACTCTCAGAGAAATCCACTTTGATCCCTAGGAACACTAGGATTACATGATTTTTACAAAGGAAAGGCCTCGGAAAATCTGGGACATTACATAGAAAATATTCTATTATTTTTTAAAAAAATGTGTATTAAATGTTATATCAAATCAAATTTACATTAGAATACATTTTTTAGGGATATTATAGAATCTGAAATAGTTTTTGTCACAAAGATACCCATTGGAGACAATCTGGCTGCTAGTTTAACTATGTTCATTCAATTTTATAAATTCAAATATTATTTAAAGTTTATGGATTTTTCCCCACTTATATAATATAGGTTATGAGAACACTATGATTAATTTCATTTAATTACAAGGTTTTGATTTTGTTAGACCATATTACCGCGTGTGTTGCATTTAAATTCCTTTCACATGATCTTTCATGTGTTTTTTTATCCATGATATTTTATTATTTTAATTTGTCCTGAAACTATCATATAAGGAGACCATTTATATGTTTTTGATTTATTTCAAAGTTCCTTGAATTTATTTTATCCATAATTTGGTTTCCTTACTTTTATGTGGTTATAATCTAGATTGTGGATCTCTCTGATCCAATGGTCTCGTATTCTCCCTAGGTATGTTAGTTTGGTGAGTGCTAGATCTACATTATGCTTCTTATATCCATTACCATGCCTCCACATGTCCTACCCATTTGATCTACCTTTCTCCTCCCCAATACACCAATATGTCACTCCCCAACTTCATTTTTGGGGTATTATTCCTCTTTATCATATTTAATAGGGTTTTCATCTAGTCCCTGAAGGATTTTTGAGATGTTGTTTGTGAGGTTTGAAGACATGAACTCCTAGAAAAAAGGATAAACCAATATTTTTTTACCATCTTCACCCCCCTTCATCCTATTCGTCTTGATACTTGTAATCGAAGCCCTATTTTGATAGATACTTTTTAGAAGATGATTGGATATTGGGTTCAGGAGGACATTTCACCAGAAGAAATCATCAAATCCTGACTCCTTTCATGATAACCAAGTTTTAGTGCTAAATATTTGATCAATGTCAAATTTAGTTTTCTCTATATTCATGTTTGATATTTTATCTTTTTTGGGGTGTGCATCCATCTAGGAGTGGACATTATTTAATCCACAAGATAGTTTTTATCGCCTATATATTGTTTAGTATGGCCATCCTCCTTGAATAGCTTCTCTAGTTTTATGTTCATTGCATTCGAGTCTATAATGTCTTTCCAATTTTATTTAGTAATAAAATAAAAAACCTGGGGTGGTATTCTCACCAAGAATGTAGAATCATTGTGATTTAAATCACAATATATCTTGGTGTTCTTTACTATTTTTTTTCATTATATTCTTGTAATCTAGATTTTTTATCCCAATATTTTGAAATTTAAGTAATTTTTTATAAACAAAAAAAATTTAATATCAATTTGTAACCCTGTGATATGGATCAGTGGATCCTCAACCATTCTTAGGTACAACCACAATAATATTTCCCCAAAATAAATTTATATAACCGGAAAAAAATTACAATCATTCAAAAATCATGAAATTATACCATATCACCTTCAATTGTCTCCTTAAACCACACTAAATCTTGTTCACATACAACTATAGTGGTTTGGTAAAGTATTTTTTCAATAAATGAAGTAATATTTGGTTCATCTTGTTAAATCAACAAATAAACCTTCCAGATATTTTCACCATAACTTTCCACTTTTGAATTAATGCTAATAAAGTAATTTTTATTTTACATTGTTTCCTGTATAAAGGTGTAACGCCCTAACCTAAATGCCACTAATATGGTGCCTCATATTGGTGCACCACAAGACCTCAGGTGTGCACCCCCCCCCCCCCCCCCCCGTACACCAGAGTCTGCTAACTATCGGAGAGGGCTTGTGAAGTTACCATGGGAAGTATATTCCCTCATTTCCAAAGATTTTAACACAAAAATAAATAAATAATTAAGATATAACACCATAGATGAAAGTCAGATATAGATAAAAAACAACATGTTTTGAAATACAAAATCAAATCCCATTCAATATCATTATGATACTACGTACATAACAAGAAGGGAAGTACATAATAGTTATTTCAAGTAAAGCTAACCCAAAATATAATAAAAATACATAATACCAAGAGAAAATAAATCATATGGAAGTCTCTGGATCTAGATAAACTCCCAACTACCAAATCTAACATATTCATATAATTGAGAATCAACCACAGGTCTTATCCTAAACATGTAACCTATTACCAAGTAGCATCTTCTCAGGTACCCAAGTTCCATGTTGTCCTAATAAGGGTGTGAGTACAACTAAGTATGACACCACCAATGGTATCTAATTAAAATCCAATATGTGAGAATAAATTATAAATTTGTGCATTAAATAAATTAGACTATAATAAAAACAAGTAACTAGAATAACTAGAACCCAGTTGAGCATTGGGTCTCAAGGGTAAAACCTAGGCCAACACTACTTTATCTGGACAATGATAGTCTCTAGACATGGTTGAATCCTCATGTATCAATTTGGTTTCAAGTAGTATCACCAAGGAATCCATAATCATGTAGCCCTAGAGGAATCCACATTTTTCATACAGTTATTCCCTTCCAAAAATTCCAAATAAAATAATCATTAATCAAGTATAAACTCAAGGGAAAACCTTTTACATTTTGAAGAATAGCTTGACTAGAATCCAAGGATAAACCCCTAATAATTCCATACCAATTCTAATCAATCTAAATCTTAGGAGATCATCCCACAACATTCAACAAGTGTACCTATCAATAAACCATGGTATTAATCTATAAAATTTGATAAAAACATACATTTCCTGATTCCAAGGGGGAGACGTCCCATGAAATTCACAGTAATGGATCTATGTAGAGTCAATTGGATCCCTTGAGTCATTCCATATAATTTTAGCTCATTGAATAAAAGGGAGTTTCCAATATTGACATTCAAATGATTCCCCTAGTGGAATCCAAGCACATTCCATGGAATTCCACAACAATATAACTCATAAGGAATCCAATGAACTTCCCATGGAATTCCAATTGTCCCATATAATTCCAATAATTTCAAACAATCCATTTATCCAATATTAAAGCATAAAACATTTCAATGATTCAATCCATGACCACTATTTTGGTTCATTTCATATATAATAAACTTTAACACTTTTAATAAAAAAATCCCCATTTAATCTAAACATACAATTTCATTTATGATTTCCAAGGCCATAAGCACAATCGATTATTAAGGTTTATCCTATGAATTTGAAATTACGAATTAAATCAATCATTTCTAAGGGTATCCTTAGATGTCCAAAATTAAGTTCTCTCATTCCCAATCCAGAAACAATAACCACTACTATAAAGTTTTTGACCAAAGTCCACCCAAGGCCAACATATTTATCCAATTCTAAAGGATTTCAAAAGACACCCGTAAGGAAACTAAAAATTTAATTTAATTCATAGGTCAAGTGATTGATAAAATGTAAAAACTAAAAAAACTCAATACGGTGTAAATAAGTTAAGGTAAAAGTAACTAGACCACATACCCTAGCCTCAGAGAGACCCACAAATCTAATATTGGCCTTCAGTTTGAGCTAAAATAAGAGAAATCAAAGAAGAAGACAAATTCCATGACAATATGGCATAAACCACAGAAATGAATATAAATAACATGTAAGTGAGTATATTGAATAGAGGAAGTATTTGAACACTTATACTCACATTGATCTTTCTAACTCCATAGATAGAAGTCGTTTCATTCATCAGATAGAGGAGATCCACCATGGAAGGGAGGGGGGAAAGGAGTCCCTCACACAGTGCTACAAGCTAAAAATGGGAGAATAAAGGGATTTATAATATTTTAAAAACATAAGGTAAAAATAATATTTTCCACACTTTAAAGGGTTCATGGTCTGGTTTCATGGTTTTACAAACCATGTGCTAACCTTACTTTCCTCATTATCCAATTCATGCCTCCTAAAATGATTATGATGCATGGTTTTATAAACCATGTGCCAACAGTTCGACATGCCTCTACAATTTTTTGTAAACATTATCAAGGTTTCTAGTAAACTATCACATGGATTTAAAAAGTATGTGCCTATGAATTTCATGTTGTAGGGTTGGGGCGTAAGGTTATCACTAACCATGAACTAACAGTTTTCCTCGGGTTGCAACTCCAAAAAACATGAAACTATGAACCCCAACCCCTAGGACACTCTTGGGACCCCCAAACACACTATATCACTTAATTAACATTTAAAAATGATTCATTTTATGGGTTACAACCCCCAAAATTTGAATTTAGATTCTAATAGAGAAATTCACCCCTCCGCTAATCTAAAACTCAAAATTTTCTCAAAAAATGAAACCCATATGGACACAAGGTTTTACAAACTCAACATAACATGATATCTCATCATTAATTTGTACTCAAAAGAAACATTAAACCTTGAAATAATAATGAAACACACACATTACATTGGTTATGGTCATGCTATAACCACATGAACTCACTTCAATATTAAAACTCATATCGGCTCTTTCACCGCAGCACCAATATAACACCCAACTCAAACACGACACCCCACTACTAGATATATCCTTGAACTCTTTATTTAAAAACATCACACCCCGTATATTTATATCACTAGTATACACTAGAAATATCTATCTCAAAACATATCCAAAAGTACAGTTTCGCTACAAATACTATCTACAGCTCGAGGCCTCACCTAAAGACTAACATCGGTGTGCCATATCAAAACACTAAAGTCTCATAGACCTGGTCACTAAACCAACATTACTATAGATAATTGAAATTGGTTTGAACAATTGACCATCATCCCACATTAATACTAGTCACCAACCTCAAACCAACCAATTCCAACAAAAATGAAACCACTAACACCCTCACTTGGGGTGTTCTCTTCGAATCGAACCTCTTTCGTTGGGTTCGTTAAAACATTGTTCCTGAAGTTCACTAAAACTTCTTAAAATAAGAATAATGTTCTCAACCAGTCCATGGTATACTCCCCGCCATATGACATCTTCGTTTCTGGTCTACAATCACAAGAACTGGCATTTCCTGACCCTCACATGTATAACATGATTATATTTCTAACTAGAACTTTACTCTAGTATCCACCATCATAGATAGGTCTCACGTGACTGCTTCCAAAATAAGACAAAACACACTTAGACACTTGATATAGATAGATCTACCCCTGGTTCCAACATGCATCACCCCACTTTCATACAATTGACTATTTAAAAATTGATACAACTCCTCACTATTGATCCCAAACCATACCAATGAGTTCAACCACCCCTATTCATAGGGTCCAGCCACATTGATTTTCCAACCCACCATTCTCACTAATAATTCAACCAAAAAAATTGGTCCTTCTTTAGAAGATAACTCCAAATGATAATTTTTACACTTTATACATGTCACCAAATCTCCTAATCATGATGCCTTATCCCTCATAGGCATTCCATGATCTTTCATAATAAGCCTATTGAATTACAACCTCGACCATTAGTGAAACTTCATAGTTAACCAGCCCAAAAATGAACTCGTTGTCATAATCTACCATTAATATGGATTCCCCTTCCATATAATTCATCCTCAGTTCACCCCTAGAATGTCTAGAGTCAACATAAATGATTAAACTTCACTAGATAACACATCTGAATTCATTACTGGATTTCTACATTGAATCTAAATAATTAAAATCCACTAGCTTAATGGCTAGTCTCACCATATAGATGACACCCTAACATGAGTTTCAAATCTTTCACAAATGATTCAACACTCCTAGACAAAGGATTATTCTTATATTTACCCATAGATAAAAACTCTTGACCTCCATCAACCATGTCTCATCCATCACCAAATTCAATGGTCATACATGGCTGCCCAAATCATACCGAAGAACCAGATAGATTACATTAGTTACTACTTGTATCAAACTTATAAGAATCCCATAAAAATTATACATTAAATTCTCATTTAGAATGAGGTTCACACCCTCAAATATCATGTGGTGCACTCATCACCACACAAATTTACTTACCACCCATATAATTAAACTCGATAGGCCTAATACACAACTTACGTGTGATGGTCCCTTAGATCCTTTCTCATCCACACTATCAACCCATGACACATAAAACAAGATTAATGAGGGTTAACAGTGGTAGTGCACCTATATCCTTCATGGAATAACTACCAACACAAATAATACATCATAAATTCACATTAAATCCCCATGAAACCATGCCTAAAAGAATCAGTAATGTTTTGATCACCTCACTCTTTGAGGAACGTTCTTATCAAAACCACCATGGATCCATAACACTACTCCAAGTAGTCATGGACCCGCACTCCTAATTACATTACCACTTTCGCATCACTCAGCTATTATTCAACCCAAATGATTTGTAAATAATCTTCATGTGGACCTCTTTACCAAACCCAATCCAACAAACCTCACTTATAGCCAGCAAGAACCACTTCAACCCCAAAAAGAAAAATGGGCACTCACTCCCAATACATCCATTCATATCACCACAATGGCACCCCACCCTTCAACTAGGAACTCTCCATATTGATTCCAATACAACCCCAAAGGTCTCACATTCATGATAACCATTTTCTAACAAAAACTCACAACCTCTTGAGTTATATAACATTAAAACCCTCCCCCATGTCAGGTCAATCACCAGAACAAACCATAGCTTACATGTTGGATACTTGAACAAATTTATGTTTTGATAGTTATAAATATTTATTTTTCACATTCCCTTCAACATAGGTATTTAAAATACTTAATACTTTGAATTATATAACTATAATTATTATCTTTTTGTATTGATTAAATTATACATAAATTAGGTTATATATAATTATTTTTTGCTTAACTTGTCTTTATATTTCATTTTAATTGTTCACAACATGTTCTATAAGTTTAATATTGATTTACTAGGCTAAATATGTCATTTAGATCATTAAATATCATTTATCCATTATTTTAGAGTATTTTGTAAAGGTAACCTTAATTTTCAATAGGTTGTGTAAGGGTAGATTTTTTTTATTGTGTAAAGGTTATACTAAGTATATTTGGGATACGTAAGGGTAAGTGTTGGTTTAAGGAGTTTTGTGCAGGTACCATGTTTATCCCAAGCACCACGTAAAGGTGATTTCTCATTTACATAAAGGTAACCTATGAATTATAGTATTTACATAAGGGTAACCTGTGAATTCTAATCATTTCATAAGGGTATCCTATGAATTCTTATTGTTTTAGAAGTTTACCCACAAATCATATTTCTTGTATAAAGGTAAATAATTTGAGTTGGTTTGCATAAGGTTACCTTTCTACTTGTGTAAAGATAAATACTTTAGGTTGTTTCATGTAAGGGTATTTTCCTACTCATTTAAAGGTCATCCATACTTATATAATGGTGCCAATGTATTTCTAATACTTATGTAAGGGTACCAATGTATTTTTAATACTTGAAAAAGGGTATTGGAACATTTTCAATACTCATGTAAGGGTAACCTGAGTCTCACGTAATGGTAAGTAGGTTTCTCCAATAGCTATGTAAAGGTTGTAATCCACATAAGGGTAAAACTCTTTTACCCCCTATTTTTTGTGTATGTTTCATGTAAGAGTAATGAAAATTCATCACGGTGATAAATTTGGAGATGTGAAAAGTTTTAGCCTTGTGAAAATGACAGCATGAATAGTTTTTCTATGTGAAATTCAGCTACATAAATAGTTTCACTTACATGGAGAAATCAGCTACATATAAATCAGCTACACATAAAAAATCACCTATGTTGTTATGAGGATTTATATAGGGTGTTATAAACCTCAAATTATACCCTATTTTTTGTATTATTTCCTATTTTTATTTTCTTCATGTTTATTATGAATATTATTAGTGTTTAATTTATTATAAAATTGATTATTAAATATTTAGAATCCATGAAAACATGTTTTAAATGGTTTTACGATGAATTAAATTAGATTCACATGGGATTAAGAATTTATAGATATTCATGTCAAAATTTTGTAACTTGAGATATTAATATTAAAAATGAATGATATATGAAGGGTTCTCTCATATATTATCAAGGAGTTTTCCAAGGATATTAATGCTTACTATTTTCTACTATATTAAATTTTCTAATGAGTTACACTATGCAGTTTGTATTTGTACATAATATCAACGATGAATCATAGGATTGTTATTTTTCATTTACATAAGAAATTTTATCTGGTAAATAGGCATGAACAACCCAAAAGTACTTCTTTAAAGTTACATGCATAATTCTTGCATCAGAAAAAAATGATGCAATATTCCTCAAATTTGAAATATGTTGTGTATAAAGAAACAATATATAGATAGAGAGAGTCGAAAAAATAAATGGAATAAAAGAGAGGTTAAGTATGTTCCTGAACTATACAAGTGATTCATATTCTGATGATCAAATATTTCTCTTAACTAAAATTCAATAATCTGGTCCTTTGATTCTAGATACTTCTTTTTTATATTGACACTCAGACCATGAAGTGTTCATTTGGTTCTATGGTTTTAATTTTTTTTATTCACTTATATGCGCATAATTATAATGGGTTATAATAACCATTAAAAGATAGGATATTGGGTTGATAATTAATAACAAAATTACATCTGTGGGTTGTTACTCTAGTGGAAAATTGAAGGATTTTTGGTTTATGCCTCTATGTATAAAAAATGAAACTAAATTTTATATTTAAGCCTCTATGGAAAAAATTATTTCTAATTGGGTTGTGACTGAATGTGTGGAAAATTTAGTGTAAGATTCCATAGTTAGTTCATGTCATCTCTTTTATTTCGTGGAAGGGGTGGTGAGTAGAGTATTATCATTTATAACTGAACCACTATAAAAATATATTGTGCCTATTTATTTTATTTCAACTATGTTGACATTAAACTCTTATATAATCATAAAATTTATTTAAAAGTCCAATTCAACCCACTCTTAGATATTTTTCTATCTTATCAATGGACCAATATTTGGTATCATTAGAGGTTCCCTAGCTTTATATATCTTTACTAGTTTGAAACATTTTTAAAATTAACCATCAAAGGAAAAATATATTATTTAAGAAGGTAGAAAAAAGTTCTAATGATTCATGGATGCATCAAATACCACATCATTTTGATGGTACTAACTATGGATACTGGAAATATTGGTTATAAGCATTTTTAAGGAAACATAGCACTGATCAATAGAAAATCATGAAAATACCATAAAAACTGTCTAAAGGTGAACCTGGATCATTAGTCAGTAATGATGTAGTAAAGTATGTCTTGTATTACAAGGTCATGAATATTTTATATTTTTTAATAAATATAAATGTGTATAGTCATATATCTACATGTAAAACTATACATGAAATTTGAAGAATCCTATAAGTTACACATCCTGGATCTGCTAATCTATTTAAAACTAAGTTGGTCATGTTAAGAGATAAATATCCAAAATTTAAAATGGTCATGGACAGAAACTTTTAATCAAATATTCCATATATTTACAAGTATTGTAAATGGTATGAGTTATTTTGGGAGAAACTATAGAAAACCAAGTTCTTATTGAAAAGGTTATTAGATTACTTCTTAATAAGTGGAATTCTAAAAACTTTTATGTTGATGAAAGTAAAAAACTTCAAGGAATACACACTTGATGAGATTTTTGGATCATTATTTCAATATTATATAGATCTTAAAAATATTACTGAAAAAGATAATACAAAGAAGAAGGGAATTTATTTTATGTCCAATGTTTATACTTACCCTTCTAATTCTGAGTTTCATAATAGTTATAATAATGATACTGAATATATCACAAATAACGGATATAAAATACAGAAATCATAATCCATAATATTTAGAAAATATTATCCTAAATATGATTTTAAGGAGAATAATAAATGCAAATATATTTATAATGATGGTCAATTTATAATATTTTATGAATGCATAAAAAGGGGGCACATCAAGCCTAATTTCCTAATATTAAAAAAGGAAAAAAAGATAATTAAATATAAGAAATATAATAAAGAAATTGAATTTTAAGGTAGTTGCATGGAGGATTCAATTTTGGATGAAGAATATGGTTCTGAAAAGGATGTGTCAAATTTTTGCTTAATGGATTCATCAAATCGAGTGAGTAACACTACTTATTATTCTTCATATGAATTCGATTATAAAAAACCTACTATTTATTAACTACTTAAATATTTTGATAGACTTGATTATAAATTTAGAAATATCACAAGTTTATATAAGAACCTTAACAATCAATATAAGGTTGTTCGTAAGAGAAATGAACAGTTGAAGAAACTTGTACAAGATAATTTAAAATAAGAAAATAAATATCTGAAATATTATTAAGAAAATATAAATAATTATATTTATAAAAATGAATAATTAAATATATAAATTGATTTTATGTCAAAATTTTAGGAAGATAGAGTATGGATTTTTTATTTTTTTTCTTTAAGAAATTGATTAGCTCTAAAATGAAATTGAATTTTTAAAATCAAACCTAACCCTATTTGTTTAAGGTAGATAAATTTTTTATAAATTATGATTTTATATAAATTAATTAATTAATTATTTGACCATGTTTATGTTTACAATTTACCCAAAATGTATAAGACTTTATTTGTTAAGAATGCTAATGAAAGTAAATCTACTCCAACATGTTTTAGATATCAAAGGAAAAGTCATTATAAAATTGGGTGCTCTTTGAGATTTACATAACCTATTGGACATACCAAGTAATCCATTTATAAATATTTATCTATTTTATTTCATGTAAAAAAGTTTTTGATATCAATTTGGATTCATAAGAATTCATTTTCTAATCCCAATATACCCAAATTTTCAAGGGTACCGAAACATTATTAAATATATGTTTTTGTACAATATGTGTCTTGAAATCATAAAAAAGAATATTTAAAACATATATATTATATGTTTATAAAATATTATACTTGATATATCAAAATTTATACTATTCAATAAATATGATGGAGGTGATGTTACTTTTGGTGATTATTCTAAAGGAAAGTTAAAAGGTTTTAGTGAGGCTGGAATTTCAAATTATGTCGTTATTTATAAAGTTTTATATATTGAATGATTGAAATATAATTTAATAAGAATTTTAAAATAATGTGATGACATGAAGTTTTTTAAATTTCTAAATGATAAATTCATTTTATTTAAATATAAAACTATTTTGCTTTATGAAAATAGAAAATAAAACATTTATTCAATTAATTTTGATGAATTAACTGATAAAAATGTAAAATGTTTGAATGTTATACAATATGATAAAATATTATGGTACAGGAGATTAGGACATGATAATTTTAGTTTTATGTACAAGCTATCAAATAATAAAATAGTTTTACAGCTACCTGAATATAATGAGTACAACATCTTTGTTTGTGAATCTTGGTTGAAAGTTAAACAACACAGAAGCAGTTTCAAGTTAATTAATGATGTAAAAAATATGAGGCCTCCTGATGTTATTCATTTATATTTATTTGGTCCTATAAACCTTATTATTTTTGGTGGTGATAGATATATTTTCTATTATTTATGATTTTACTAGATACACATGGGTTTATTTTATTAAACCAAAATATGAAACATTATCTAAGTTTAATAATTTTGGTAAAATTCTTCAAAATGAGAATGGAAAATTAATTAAATTAATTTTAATTGATCATCGTTTTGAAATAAAAAATATGTAACTTATATATTTTTTGAATAAAATGGGTATTTTCACAAATTTTTAACTCCTAGAACGCCAAAACAATGGAGTAGAATAAAGGAAAAATAAAACTATTCCTGAAATTTCTAGGACCATGTTAAATTATTTTAATCTACCTAAATATTATTGGGTATAATTTGTTAATAAATATTTTTATGTTACAAATATAATTATCAAAAGATATTTGATGAAAAATACACCTTATGATATTTGGAAGGGTAAAACCAAACAAAATCTATTTTAGAGTCTTTAGGTGTAAGTTTTTTATTCTCAATAATAAGGATTCTTTACATAAATTTGATGAAAAATATAATGAGGGAATATTCTTAGTATATTTGAAAAACAAAATAAGGAATATATATTATAAAATAAAAGAAAAACGATTGTTAAAGAACCAATTCATGTTATGTTTGATGAAAAATAATTGAACAAAATGGATGTTGGTATTGATCAATTTCAGGATGAATTTGGAGATTTTAATTTTAAAGAGGGATAATTTAAATATAAATATTCATATTTTATGGTGGGGATTACTTATTCTCAAGATAAAAATACTCATGAATGATCTTATAATACTCTTATATATCATCATATAGATAATGTGAATGGAAATGTTAATTAGAATGTTAAAACTATAAATTCAATTATGAATATTTTCACTTTTCATGATTTCATTTTTGATTTAGTACCTAAGAAGATTAATGAATATTTTAATGATTATAATTGGATATTATCTATTTAGTATTTGTTAAATCCATTTACTAGAAATAATGTGCGGACATTAGTTTTTCTAATAAATGATTCTCATGTTAATGGAACAAAATAGTTCTTTAGAAACAAACTTAATGAATCATGAAATATAATTAAAAATAAATCTTGATTATTTTCTCAAGTATATTCTCAAGAAAAAGGTATTTATTTTGAAGAATATTTTTTACCTGATGCTATATTAGAATCCATTATAATATTATTAAACTATTCTGTTTTTTAGGGATTTAAATTATATTAAATTGATGTAAAAAGAACTTTTCTAAATGGTTATATTTATAAATAAGTATATGTTAGACATCCCCTTGGTTTTGAAAATAAAAAAAAATCATAATCATGTTTTAAAATCATCTAAGGATTTATATGATTTGTAATAATCACCTAGATCTTAGTATAAATGGTCGGCTATTTTTTTAAACAATTTTTAGATTATAAAGGTTGATCCAATTTTATTTAATTAAAAAAATTATAATAATATATTGATGGTGAAAATTGATATTTATGACATTATTGTTGTATCATCTAGTAAAATATTTGTTATGAACTTTCAGAATTAATGACTTATAAAATTTATATTAGTGTGATGGGAGAATTTAAATTATATCTTAATCTATAGATATTTCAAATAAATTTCGTTGTTTTTATAAATAAATCCATGTATGCTAAATATCTAGTTGAAATATTTGGTTTAGAATCATGTAAAATTTAAAATACTCCCATGAGTACTACTTAAAAATTATATTTTGATAAATCTAAAAAATCCCTTGATGTTAAAACTTATAAAGGCATGATTGGAATTTTCTTATACTCACTACTTCCAGGACCAATTAAATGTTTTTAGTTTTCATGTGTGTTAGATTTCAAAGTGACCCAAAGGAAATGATATTAAATATATTAAGAGGATTATTAGATATGATAAAGTAAACTTTAATCTTATATTATATAATCCTAATAAAACTAATTTTTATTTTACAATTTATTATGATTCTAATTTTGGGGGATGTAAGAAAGATAGAAAATTCACAACAGGTATGTGTCATTTACATGGTAGATATTTAGTTTATTAGGCATCAAAGAAACAAGATTATACTGATCTCTAAACTACTAAATCCAAATACATTATCACTTCATTTTATTATTCTAAATAATTATAGATTAACAAAACACTTTCTTATTTTGATAAGATTCCTATGTTCTATGACAATAGTACTTCTATTTCTATTACTAAAAATCCTTTACAACACTCTATGACTTAGTACATTGATGTTAAATTTAATTTTATTAGGGATCATGTTAAAAAATAAAATATAAATATAGAAATTAGGTTTATAGGAAATTATCTCGTTTATATCTTTACTAAGCCTCAAAACATTACTGTGTTTGATAATATTATGTTTGAACATATTATGATAGAAATTTAAATTTTTTCTAACATGGATTTAAGGATAGTTTGTGTGTGTTTATGTACTAATATTTAAAGATTTACATGAAATATTTTGTAATATTAAATTTATTCTTTAATTTACTATTTTTATTTTCTATAAACATTTGTTTATTATATTATTATTTTACATTTTCTCAAATTTACTTGTTGATGTTTACTTACTACTTAAACTTTCCCTTTCTATAAAAAATATGATTTATGAATGGTGTTTCATTATTTTTTAATAACATCTTATAAATTCTTCTCATCGTGTCTAACTCAATGTTCCAAAAATGAAAGGCTTTATACTATCGCCCTGACCCATGTTTTAAAATTTTCATTTTTATAAAAGTTTTATACATTACTTATATTCATTTTTATGTGATTTTATTTTTAAAATCAACTTATTAAAGATAATTTGTTTCCATTTTCCATGACTGCTTAAATTTATGGGGAGTTACTTTTTGACTATCAACATAAGGAATTGTAACCCTTTATAAAACAACAAAGGGGGATAAATATTATCATTTCAAAGCGAGAATTTTTCTATTTAAATTTTTTCTTTTTGATAATTTGAAAAGGGGGAGAGTTTTTGAAATTATAATTGGTTTTGTTATTATCAAAAAGGGGTGAGAAAGTTGATTTGATCCTTGAACCACATTATTTATTGATAATTACAAAAATTTATTTTCCTTATTCTCTCCAACATAAGTATTTAAAAGTATTAATACTTTTAATTATATAGTTATAATTGTTATCATTGGTATGGATTATAATATTATTAATTTCCATTATATAATATTATTATTTTACTTAAATTTCCTTTAGATTTCATGTTTTAATTGTCTATAACATGTTATACTAGTTTCATATTGAGTTATTAGTCTAAATATGTCATTTAGAACTTTAAATATCATTTATAAATTATATTATAGTGTTTCGTAATGGTAACCTTATGTTTCAATGGGTTATAGAAGGGTAGAGTTGTTTTTATACTGATTGTAAGGGTAACACTAAGTTTTTTGGTATATTTAAGGGTATGTGTTAATTTTTGGAGTTTTGTAAAGGAAACCTAAAAAGTATAATAGTTGTTTAAGTAAAACCCGTGAATCCTACTACTTATGTAAAGTTAAATCCTTTAGGTTGGTTTTCATATGGGAACCTCCCTACTTGCATAACGGTAAATCCTTCAAGTTGTTTCACATAAGGGTACTTTCCTACTCACATAAATTTCATCCATACTTCTGTAAGGGTAAAGTTTTGTTTCTAATAATTTTTTAAGGGTTTTAGGGTATATTTAATACTTCTTCAAGGGTATTAGAATATTCTTAATACTTGGGTAAGGGTAACCTAACTCTCATGTAAAGGTATTCATGGTTCTCCAATAATTACATAATGGTAGTAATCCATGTAAGGGTAAAACTCTATCACCCCTATGCAATAGGTATGTTTCATGTCAGGGTAGAAAAAATATCCTACATAGTAAATTCATCTATGTGAATAGTTTTGTCTATGTAAAAACAACTATGTGAATAGTTTTTCCTATGTGAAATTTGGCTATGAGAATAATTTCACTTGTGTGGAGAAAATTGGCTAAATGAAAACAACTACATGGAAATCTGCTATGCAAATAAAATCACCTATGTAGTTATGTGAATTTATATAGGGTGTCCTAAACCTATAATTATACTTTTTCTGTGGTACTATTTCATATTTTAATTATCTATAAGTTTATTTCGAATATTACTAGTGTTTTATTCATTCTAAAATTACTTATTAGTTATCTATAATCCAAGTGAATGTGTTTTAAGTGGTTTTATGATGAATTAAACGATATTCACATGGGAATTATCATTTATAGATATTCACATAGAAATTTTGGAACTTGAGATATTCAAAGTCAAATCAGATGAAATGTGAAGAGTTTTTTTCATATATTATCTGGGAGTTTTATTATGATATTAATGCTTATTATTTACTACTATATTAAATTCTATAACAATTTCCATTGTACATTTTGTATATTTTGTATAGAATATATAAGAGGAATCACATGAATATTATTTTTCATTTACATATGGAAAATTATATGTGATATAAGTTTGGAAAATTCTGAAGTATTTTGTTAAAGTTACATGTACAACTCTTGTATTATGAAAGATAAAGATTCAAAAATCCTCAAATTTAAAATATGTTGTGAATGAAGAGACTCTATATATATATAGTTCATAGAATTAGGGAAATAAAAATGAGGTTTAGGATATTATTAAACTGTACATGTGATGTATATTTTGATGATCAATCACTGCTCTCAACTAAACTTCAGTTGTTTGATCCTTTACTACTAGAGAGTTCATTTCTTCCTCATGACTCTGACCATAAATTTTTTATATGGTTCTATATATTCAATTATTTATATTATTTTCTATGTTCATAATTATAATGGGTTATAATACCCATTTAAAGGTAGGATAGTGGGTTATGACTCCCAAAAAAAGTTTAGGCTTTGGGTTGTGACTCCAAGGGAAAAAGTAAGTGATATTTGGGTTGTGTCTCTAGGTAGAAAAAGTCATTTTATTTTTGGGTTTAATCCTATAGGTAAAAAAGGATTTATAATTGGGTTGTTACTTCATATGTGAAAAAGTCAATGTAAGATTTCATAGTTAGTGGGTGTCATCTCTTTCATATTGTGAAAGGTTTAAAGAGAAGAATATGATCATTTAGATCTGAACAACTGTAAAAATATAGTATGCCTATTTATTTTATTTCCAATTAATTAAATTTTTAACTCTGATATAATATTTAAATTTATTTAAAAATTCCAATTCACTGCTATCTTGGCTATTTTTCCATCTTATATTCAGACCAACACAACTCACCCCATGACTACCCATCACCCGAGCATCATTTTAGTACATATAATTTAACCATGAACACCACAAACCATAGCACATAAAAAAGGCTTAGATATAGGAATCACACTAATCCTACCCTCATATCTATCCTAGACACCATGAGCACTTGCACTTAAGGTGGCCTAAGACACTAAATAAAATTTAACTTACAAGCCCTTGTAAAACCCTTATCAAGGTATTCTCAAGGCATCACATGCTTAAAGTCATGCTTACACGCACTTCTTGTGCCTTGATTACAACCCAGATAATTTCACCACACCTCGCTAAACCTAGACCCTCCCTTTTAGAAAAATTTCCAACCACACCATTAAAACTCCACCAAAAAAAACATGATAGAAATATGAATGATTCTTCCCTCTAAAAGCAAATTTTAAACCAAGGGTTCTAAAACACTAAATAGTCTTCCTCAAAAAATTTAAGGCATAACAAGTTCTGAAACCACACAATAAATAGAACCTCATGTTTATTTATTCCAAAATTTTAATATTCTTAATAATTTTCACATATCAAACTAAATACAAGAATGGGTTAACCCCCCTCATGGGTCACCCTCACAGAACCACTACTTGTCGACTCTCTAGGAACCAATGTCACTTTTAAGGGTCATTAGGTCCTTCCACCTAGCCAAGATAATTTAAAACATCAGGACACCACAATACACACACCATAAAGGTACCAAAACTTAGGCTTGATCTCTTTCCCAACCAGCCTATAACCAATATCAATAATCAATACACAAGGTCACAACATGGGTGATCCTCAAGATTCATCTACCAATAAAGGCCATAAACAACTGTTATGAAAGATTAAATTTTTATTATAAATTAGGTAAACTCTTAATTTCATTGGTTCCACATTTTAGGATCCTAGTACTAGATAAATATGGTTTCATTCACAAGTTATAGAGTAAAATACTTTATAAGTTTCTTACTAGAATTTTATTTAACCACATCTATTGTTTATTATCATATAGGTCACGCATAACACATAGATGTGGGCCTTTATCAAAATTTTAGGTTTCCTTAAAATTTCAATGTTTATTCCCTATGTGTCATTATATAAAGGGTCAATCACAAATTATAGAGGAAAAGACTATTTAAGTTGTGATTGGATCCTTATTTAACTTAAACTAATTTAAATTCAAAACAAGAACCACATACCATATTTTCCAAGGATTCACATTTGGAATCCTTTTTTCAAAAAAATTCCAAGATTTGACCATTTTTAATTTATTTAAATATCACCACCTTGGCTTGGTTATATAGGATTAAATTCATAAGTTATATATGAAAATGACATATAATTTTCTTACTAAAACCCTATTTAACCAAATCCATCACTTTAATAACTCATTTATATCTTTCCAAAATTTAAAAGGGGTTACTCTAGGAGTTGGTTAAGTATAATTCCACCATATGTGAGAAACTCCATATAAATAGTTGTGAACACTTTAAATAACCAAACCAATCAATCATTTAAAATCCATAGGTAGATATAAATAGCTAATAAATATAAGACACAAGAAGTAAGTAAAACACCATCATACAAGAATTCCTAACTACTATAAATCATAGGAAACATATGGATGACATATAAATAATATTTTTTTAACCTGATGAATGGACACACAAGACTCCTCTTTTCATACTGGCCAAGATGAAAAATATCATAAATTAGTAACATCATAACCAAGTGAACCAATCAAAGTGGAAGTTAGTCAAATATAAAAAAACAAAGAAAGAAAAATAATTCATATCCCTAGAAACCCCATTTTTTCCCTTTCCCAGGATGTAGCACCCAGGAATGAGATCATTACAAAGCTTTGATGATATCATAGTCTTTTTTCTACAATAACCAAATAATAAATCAAAAGTAAAAGATTCTATGAAACCACTTATTAATTCCTTGACCTAAAAGCCACTAAAATGGTTTCCCATTCTGGTGTGTCACATGGCCTCAAGAATGCCTCTTCATATTCCAGAGTCTAATGAATAGCATAGAGGGACTGTGAAGTTAGCATATAGATACCATTCACTCATTACCAAAGTTTCTAACACATAAGTAAAAAAATTAAATCAGATAAAACACCATATATAAACCTCACATCCAGATAAATAAAAAACATGTGCTATAATACCAAATCACATACCATCCAATCTCATAATGATGCTACATATATAACAGGTAGAAAAATACATAATAATAAGTTCAAGTATAGTTATCCCCAAAATAATTAAAAAGGAACAAGGCCGATATAAGACATATCCCATGGATGTCCCGAGCTCTAGATTGACTCCTAGATCCTAACTCTATCTTATTTATACAATTGAGCATCAACCATGGTCCATTCCTTGAACTTGTAACCTACAAATAGGGAGTATCTTCTCAGGTACCCAAGATCTACAAAGGCCTGTGTAGGTTATGAATAAAACCCAGTAGGCCACCAACAATGGTGTCTAATGAAAATTAAGTATTTGATTATATAGTATAAAGGTGTGTAATAAATAAGTAAGACTGTAATAAAAACAATTTGTGGGAATAAATGGAACCCAATCGAGCCTTAGGTCATAAGGGGATAACCCAGGATGACACTACATACTCTGTCCAAGGATGGAATCTAAACACGATGGAATTATGATTTATCAATTTAGTTTTAAGGTTCATCACTTGGGTGACCATAATTGAGTAGTTCAAGAGGAATCCATATGGTAAATATAGGAATTCCCTCCCAGAAATTCCCAAAACAATAATCATATGTTCATTCTAAAACCAAGGGACCACCCTTGACATTTTTAATCATATATCAATTGGAATCCAAGGCTTAACTTGAGGCATTACATAACAATATTAATAATTTTGAATCATATGATCTCATCTAATATCATTCAATAAGGGTGTCCCTTAAGAATCACTGACATTAATCTAAGAAATTAGATAAATTTAAACATTACCTGAAATCAAGGGGGGTTCACCCCTTGGAATTTTTGGAAATGAATCATTATATAATCCTAAGTATTTCTCAAGGTACTCCCTAGAATTTCATCTCATTGAATCCAAGTATTGTTCCACTCTTGGAATTTATATGATTCCTCTAGTGGAATCCATGTATCATACACGGCATTCCATGCTAATACAATTCAAGAGGAATCCAAGGGACATCCCAAGGAAATTTTCACATTGAATTACAATAATATCAAAAAACCTATTTATCCATAACTCAATCATAGAACCATTTAAAAATTCAATCCATGACTACCATTTTATTTATTTCACATATAGAAAATTTTAACACATTTAATCAAAAATCATAATTTAATCCAAAACAGATAATTTCATTTATGATTTCCATGTCCATAATAACAAATAGTTCCTAAGGGGAATCATAATAAACTAACATTACCAATTAAATCATTCATTTCCAAGTGTATCCATAAAACACTAAAATTTATCCACCCATTCCCAAGGCATAAACCAAAACAACTACTATAATGTTTTTATCCAATTTCCTCCCAATTCCAACACATTTATCTAGTCTAAAGGAGTTTCTAGGACACCCAAAAGAAAACTGAAAATTTAATTTAATTATTATTTCAAGTGGACAATAATATAGTGAGACTAAAAAAACTAAAATGAAATATTCTAGAAATCCTTTAATGGAAAATAAATTATACCACCAACCATATCCTTAGTGAGACCCACTCATTCAATATCATCCTTCAGTCTGAGCTAAAATGATATTAATCAAAGAAGTAGAAAAACACCATGAAAATAGGGAATAACCCACATAAATGATGAGAACTCAAAAGGAATTTAATATCTTGAAGAGAAGAAAGATATGGACTCCTAGACTCACCTTGATAATTCCAATTTCATAAACAGAATTCAATTCAAACATTGAAGGGAGGAGATCCACCATAGAAGAGAGGAGGGGGAGGAGAGCCTCACATGCTCTACGAACTAAAAATTGGAGAAGAAATGGATTTATAATAATTTAAAAACATAATATAAAATGGAATTTTTTCAATTTTAAAAGGGTATAGGTTTTAATCAAACAGTTTGATAAACTATTCACCAACCATGCTTTCCTTGTTGTCTAAGACATGCCCTCTCACATGGTTATAGTGAACATATTTATAAACTATGCACCAACTATGTGGCATAACTCTATAATTTTATATATAAATTTTCATGGTTTCTAGGGACCAATAATATATTTTTACAAACTATGGACCTATGAATTTTAGGCTGTACAGTTGGGGTACATGGTCAGCACTATGCTCTAACCATATTCCCCAGGCTATAACTCCAAAAATAAAAAAAATTATGAGCCCGAACCCTCAGTCACTCATAGGAACCTATAACCCCCAATATTATTTCATTCCAATTATAAAATTGCTCCTTTGAGGTGTTCCAACCCTTGGTATTCAAATACGAATGTTGATAGTGAAAATGACCCTCTATTAACCAAAAACTCAAACATTTCTCAAAAACCGAACATCCTTACAGACACATGGTTTCACAAAATGGATATTTTCTTACTCGGTCATCTTTATAAAATATATTATTAATTTTTACCAATTTAAATTTTTAATTTTATAATTATTTTCCCTGAACCTAATCAACCTAATCACACCTTAACAATATGTATTTTAAGATACAACCGTAAATAACTTCAGTAATATCCCTTAAAAGTATATAGTAATAACTTGCATCAATAGATAGATATCAAATTCCATTTTATTCATTTATTGATTCGATTCAACATCAATAATACGAAATAAAAACCCATTTCCATAAAAATACATTAAAGATGAGTCGTAACAAATAAACTATCAGCTAGTTGGTTGAGTTCTCTAGTCCGTGTATGAGTACTTTATTCACACTTATTAATTTTAAAATTTCATTTAATTAAATGGATAGATAAAATTCACATTATATACATTATAAAAATATTAAATCAATTACATGTACATACATGAGTCTTTATCCACTCATGAAATGTGTTGAAATGATGTTTTTGGATCTCATGTCTAGTGGAACGGGGCCTTTCCCATTTTGACTTAGTGATATATATCATAATTTTCAAAATAATAATTGATAAGAAAAAAAATTAATTTTAAAATGAAAGAAATAATATATAAACTATATAACTTACTATATCAAAGGAATAATCAATGGATTTTTGAACAATATGTATCGATGAACCTGAACCCACTCATCTTTTTCCATATCAAACATTATCCCTTATCTAATAGTACCTTTTTCAATCCAAGAGGGTTGATATAATATTTTCAACCTCCTTAATATATAAAACATAGAAATATATTCATTCGTCCATAAAATAACCCCAGGATATTGAATCTTATAAATGATATATGTTGTGAACATATAGTTTTTATGTATTCAATTATCACTCTATTGGATACATCTATCATAATTGCATGGGACAACAAGTTATGACTTCACCAAAACATATAGATTTATCTTCTCTAAGTGACACAGTGTAAAAAAAATATGGTCTTGTAACTTTTTAAAAGAAATATGGTGATGATTTATTGAATATAGATACATAATAAAATAATAAACTCTAATAAAAAGTTCAAATACATGGATAGTAAAACAATCGTGAATTGAAATTGGGGTTTATAGTTAAAATTATAGTAGGATTATCACAAATTGTTATACCTTGTAATGTTATTCTCTACACATTTACATTAATGATAATATTATAACAATAACCATAATGCACCTTGACCAACATCAAATTTTTTAAAAATTCATCTTTATATTTTTTACTCATAAAGTACAATACAGTAGGAATGTATGCCTAATTACCCTCACACTTTTATAAATTTAATGGTTTTTCAAATCCCATTTCTTGTAAATTACATTGATCATTGGAACTATCCTTTCATTTCTATGTTATTAATTAAATGGTTCATAGTATATTATTACATAAATTTTTTCAATGTGAATTTCATAAAAATTGTGCCTTAAAATATAATCTATTCAATAAGGAAATTTTAAGAAAATAATTTATTTATTCTAACTAGGATTATGTTGTCTATTTGTAATAGGATTAGATGGAAATTAAGAATCCAAAAAATATTGAAAAACATACAATGCATGAATTTTTTCATGATCAATTCAAGCTAGAATTTAAACCCCAAAAATTATTTGTGGTGTTTTGATATTCTCTTTGGTCCCACAAAATGGAACAATATCTTTTATAAACTTTTAAAGTGTAGGAATAAATCATTTGTGACCAAGGTATTCCCACTTTCTAAAGTTATTAATCCATGTTTATTTCTTACTTTTATTACAATAAGTGAAATAAAATTCTTCTTTTTTACTCCAACATAATAAGTTAGCATATGCTAGGAATTCATTAATTATCCATAATAAAGAGTCATGAAGTCTAAAAAATTCTTTATCTTCCAAAAAAATATATTACACCATATTTACAAAATCTATATATATCATCAATCAATAATTGTATATAAAATTAAATTTTATCAAAGAGTCCTCTTAGTACATTAATAATATTGGAATGAAACAAAAATATTTTCTTCATACACAACCATAGGGGAAGGTTGTATGAAACTAACACCATAGGTTATACAGTATCTATTTCACCAACTATAGATTCGAATGGGTTAAACCCATATATTTCCAAATTCAATCGAACATTATGACCATCCAAGGAAAATTATAAGTGTCTCTGATCATACTCATTGTATGACAAGGTGAGTAAACTTACTAGCCTATTTGTTTCTATATAAATGTCACATAATTATTTTAGAAATTTTATATTCCATGATGAATCTCCTCATCCTCTATTTTAGTGATAAGTTTCATATCTTCTTAGTGGTTATTTATTTTTCATGGTTCAAGACCCTACTAGGAAGAATATAATTACCCTAATTAATCTCATTTTCCTTTCACCTATATGATTATCAAAAAATAAAATCATTTAGTTGTTCATTAGCTTTTATAAACAACAAAAATTTGTTTTAGCACACATTAATTTTCTCAAATTTAAACAAATATTTTCTATTAACTTGTGGGATTGGTAGTACCACTCCAGAATCTTTTCTCCAATAAGAATTACCTTCTAAAACAATGCCAACAACATATAAAAGGGGATTTCTTCACACTAATTCAATCTCTTAAAATATAAAAGTTTAATGATAAATGAAAAATTACTAAATATAGTTTATTCAGGATATAATTTAGTACACACATCATCTTGAATATCAAAAAACAATCCTTCTCCATCTACAATGGAATGAGGATAACTCCTTCCAATTTCACTATTCACAATGTTACTCTATTCATCTTGAAATTGAAATATCCATTTATTAAGGATTACATTCATGAGAAGAAGTTTTATTAGATCAAATTCCATCTAAACACTTTCTGATCGGTGAAAAAAGAACATAATCTACACCATGAAGTATCCATTTCTTACAGTTTTTCTTAAAATTCATTCAGTAATAGATGTCCCCTCACAATATCACATTTTAATATATATATATATATATATTGTCATATTTTTTCCATGGAAAACTTATCAAAGTCTCCTTGAATTCCACTATCAAAATCAATAAATTTTGTAACCCCCCGAAATATTCATCAGAAAGTATATTTAGTAGATCAATCCAACTCTTATATATATATTTTTATTTCTATCATAATAAATAATTATAATTTATAAATAATAATTATTAAATTGAAATTACATACAATTCAAATTGAAATAATGTATATAAAAATATTTTTATTATAAAAACAAAATGATAATAATATATGCAAATTTATTTCAGTTTTTTTTTTAAAATAAGAACCCTATATTATAAAAAAAATAATTTATATTATATTTATTCATTAATATTAACAAAAAAAATGAACTCAATCCATTCTACTGTGATACTAAATGAAGCACAATAATTTTTTTAGAAAAAAAATAAGAAAAAATTTAAATAATGAAAATAATAAATTTACACAACAAAACTTGTAAAATTTATATAAATTCCTAATGAGTAAACAAAAAAAAAATTAAATATATGTTTAATTAATATATATTTTACTAATATATTTTTAAATTATTATATATATATATATATGTTTGAATCTAAATATATATATATAATAACAACTTGTTGAGATAATATTAAACAGCCAAAATATTGATTATTGAAAAAAACATATTAACTTTACTCAAAAAACAATGGAAAGTTATATATATTTAATTATTATACTAAATTTTTTTAAATTATATATTTTTAAGTATATTCAAGTAATAAATATATTGCAACTGTAATTTTATTATAAAATTTTTATTTTTCTAATTGTGATGTTTTTAAGAAAAAAACATTACAGAATGTATTTAATATATATTCAATATCTATGATTTCCTAGATCTATATAATATAAATATGTTAAAATAAGAATAAAATTAAATAATACTTATTAAATAAATTAATAACTATGTGTCACCACTTTTAAAACCTTATATTATATCATTGAATTCTATTGATAATAACACTGTTAAAAAAATTCCTTTGAAAACCATTTTGTTACTAAAAATAAAATAATGTATAATCAATTTGAACTATATTAAAATAAAAATAATTCGAAACTATAAATTAAAACACATATCAATTTTATTGTTTCATTTCCAACTTCAAAAAAGTCTCTTAGACTTTAAAAAAATTAATTGATATAAAAAATAATAACAAAACAATGTCAGTGAAACCATAAAGGGGAGTCACAGTAGGTGAATTCCAATAATCTAAACACCAAAAAACCTCAATTACCCAAAATAACCTATTTTCCCCATATTAATCAATTACTCACCAAGAAAATATTCAATAGGATATTTAATTTTATACCTTTATTTCTATAAAAATTCATCCAACAATCACTTCGGGTTGCAATGGAACGAATATGAATGAATTTAGTTTGAGTTGGAAGGTAGGAACTATAATGAGTGGGAGGGAACAAGGATTATCAGTGTCTACTATTAAGGGACTCACAGTGGGGTAGGGTTGGGTTTGGGGGGAAGGAAGCACCAACTGAAGGGGCTTTCGAGTAGGTAAGGTGTCATGGAAGGGGGGTTTAGAATGAGGGATGTATCATAGCTGGAGGGATTTCACTTAAGGGGGTGATTTGGGTGCATTGTGGGAGGAAATGTGAGGATCAATGGGAGGAAATATTCTAGTTTTTTTAATGTAATAGTGAATTCTATTTGGGTGTTGCTATTGGTAGAAATAATGACTACCAAATTGTGGTCACCAGTTTTCCCCGGCATCAAAAAATGATTTTTCTAGTAGATATTGTCGGTATTAATGTTATAGTGACCATAAAATAGTAATCACTAAAATTACCCTGAAAAAAATTCGGTTCATTAGGGATTTTCAAAAAAAATCATTGAAGTTGTTAGCAATTAACCAATGTGATTATCATTTTAACACCCACAATCTAGTCATTAAAGATTTTGAATGGACTTTCATTCAAGTGGTATGATTAATTCCCTATCACTCATAGTCTAACTTGTTATAATTTTATTCATAAAATAAATTAATAAATTTGGAACCCATTTTTTTTTTTTTACATTGATGAGGTGGAAAATATGTGGTATCCTTCATTGGAAATGGGGTAAATTTCTCAAAGATCCTCCCTTACAGAAAAGGGCCATGGGAATTGTTTTCCATAAAAATATATATTTTAAAAAAATGATTTTAAATTATTTTTTAAATGGATATTTTCGTAAAAAAAATCATATATATATATATATATATATATATTATATATAAACGAAACAAAAAATAAAAATTTAAAATAAAATATTTTATTAAAAAACTAATGTCGAGATTAGGCGTAATGATTGGATTTAAAATTTTTGAAATATGAATGGGTTCCCCCCATAAAGATTCATCTCACATTGATGAAATCAAGGTATAATTTGATTGAAATGGTGAGATCAAATTAGTGTGATTCATACCAATTTTGGTTTGAAATAAATGGATTGAGAGATTGGATAACTAATCACCTCAATCTGAAATTCTCTAGTTATATTATCTCAATATCATTACTGCGTGGTTATTAGAAATTGGTGTATGAAATTTCCAAAAACATAGTGAAATATTGGAGGGAAATTTTCACCTAGAACCCTGTTCTAATAAGTGGGGGTGGATAAAACCCTTTTGGACAGTGAACTTCATTCATGTATTGAGATTCAAACAGTGTTGTCTTCTCTGTCTACCTTCCTATTTTTCAAAAATCAAAAGGGTTTGAGAAGTTAGAACCTAGAATATGGATTGTAAAACCCTTAAAGTGATGAACAAAGATACGGTAAATCTTGACCATTTTGACAGCAATAACTTCACTTGATGGTTGGACAAGGTGAAGTTTTTACTTACAATGTTACAGATTTTTTACATCCTTGAAACTAACCTTCATCCCATTCCCAACGAGCCTGCTCAAAATCCCGATGGTGTGCCTATTGATAGGACACAAGTTGAATTCATTTAGGAAATGAAGAAGAAATGTGAGGATGATCAGGTTCTATGATGAGGACATATTCTCAACACTTTATTAAATCATATTTATAACTATTTTCACCCAATAAAGTTTGATCAAGATATATGGGATGCCCTTGAATTCAAGCATAAATCCAAGGAAAAAGGTACCAATAAATTTATTATTGAAAATTCTATTATATTCAATATGGTTGATAACAAGTTAGTGTTAGACTATGTTCATGAGCTCCATGTTATAGCAAAAAACATATTTCATTAAAAATATATATATCAGAATCTTTCCAAGATAGTTCATTTATTTTCAAATTTCCACCTATTTAAAAATAATTTTGTAAATCACTCATTAAAAATAGTATGGATATTTCCATGGATCAATTGAAAAATATTATTCACATTAACGAAGAATCCATGTTGATATATGTGGGTATGGATTCCAAATTTGATAATAAGGTTAATATCATTGAGTTAAAGATACTATAAACATCTTCCATACATGTTAAGAACAAAAGTAAACAATTCAAGAACAAAGGTAATAATTCCAAGAATAAAGGATAATTCTTTTTTTGTGTGAAACTAGATAATTTTTCAAGGGAATGTATTTATTGTAATAATGTTGATAAACCCATATAAAATATGAATACTAAAGAGAATATAGTTGTGATGATATCCAAATTCAATAATACTTTGATGAATATGGTATGGTGACTTGATTCGGGAGAAAATTTTCATGTATGAAATGATCATTCAATGTTCGAAACATTTTATGATAGTACTATCACGAAGTAAGTACACCTTTAAAATAATGCATGCACCAATAACATCAAACAAGGAAGCATGGAACTATAATTTACTTTTGGTAAGAATTTGACTCTTCTAAATATGTTTTAAGTTACTTATATTCAAAAGAATTTAGCCTCTATTGATCTTTTATATAAGAAGAAATTTTGGGTTTCAATCAAATATGACAAGGTTATCTTGTCAAAGGGAGTCATTTTTGTGGGGAATGGTACTAAAATAACATCATGTATCAACTATATATTAATAATATCATTGAATATTATGATTACTTGACTAAGTCCTATAATTTATAGCGTGATAATTTGTCACGTGTTAATTAAATTTATTAAAATTATTAAAGAAGTTGAACTTAATTAACTTTTAAGATAAATTTAATAAATGTGAAACATGTGTAGAATATAAAATATTTAAAAAAAATTCAAAGTGTTGAGATAAATTATAATATATTATAATTAGTATATTCTAATATCTGTGAATCAAATGGTTTGTTAACTCATGGAGAAAAAAGGTATTTTATTACTTTTTTTATGATTGTAGTAGATATTTACACATATATCTTCCTAGAAAAAAATTTGGGGCCTTTAATATGTTTAATAAGTATATAGAGGAAGTTTAAAACCAATTAAATAAAAGTATTAAATTATTATTATTATAAATATGTGGTGAATACTTTAAGAAATAATTTAATGAGTTCTGTGAAGAAAATGGTATAATTCATCAAAGTACTACTTTTTACACACCTTAGAAAAATATATTAGATGAAAGATAAAATCATACTCTAGTAGAAATAGTAAATTTAAGGATTAATAAATCTAATTTAACATTGAATTTATGGGGTGAAGCTTTATTAACTACATTCCATATTCATAACAGGATTGCCTCTAGGAAAACTAAGTTATCCCCTTATGAAATTATGAAATCTAGATGACCAAATCATTCATATTTTAAAGTGTGAGGGTGTTTATATTACTATAGATTTTTTGTTCCTAAAATAACTAAAACTGGTCATAAAGTAATTAAAGGTGTTTTTGTTGTATATGAAGAAAATAGAAAAGCATAAAAAATTATGGATTTTGGAACTAATTTCATTGTTGAATCAAGGGATGCAGATTTTTTTGAAAATAAATTTTATAAATATGATGTGGAAGAGGTTATTCTTCCTACCCCTATTTCTTGTAATCCATCTAGTTAGAAAACAATATTATAGAATAATAATAATTCTCTAGTTGAACCTAAATGGAGTAAAAGACTTGGGAAGGATAAAAATTTACATCAAGATTCTATTTCTCCTAATTTTATATTTTTTCTTGTTGAAGGATATCAAAATAATCACCTTTTGAATAATTGTCCTATGGTATTATCTATAGAAGATGAACCAAATACATATAAATAAGATATGACTTTTAGGGATTTTGATTTCTTGAAATAAGTAGTTAATGATGAAATGGGTTTCATTATAGGGAATAATACTTGGGTGATTATGGTTTTACCATGATGTTCAAAACTAATTGGTCGTAAATGGGTTTACAAAAAGAAGTATGATTTCTACAGTAACATTCAATATTTTAATGCAATACTGGTTACCAAAGGTTTCAAACTAAAATATGGAACTATTAATTTTGAAACTTATGCTCCTGTATCTCAGATTAATTCTACAAGTATTTTATTTTCATTAGATTAAATTAATAATTTGCATATCCATAAAATGGATACTATTCAAGTACTAATGTTAAAAAAACATAGAGGGGTTATTATTTATGTTAGTCTCATTACGTAGAAAAAATGTTAAATAAATTTGATCATCTTGGTTTCAAGGATTATAATAATCCATTTTTTTTAATTTTAAACTAGGTAGGAATATAGGAAGTTCCGTAGCACAAATTGATTATACTAGTGAAATTGGTTCGTTAATGTATGAAATTAATTGAACTAGACCTAATATTACTTTTTTAGTATATAAAATGAGTAAATATACAAGTAATCCTCATGTGGATCATTGGATATGCATAATAAGAATATCTGGATACTTGATAAAGACCAAATATTTAATATTATACTATAATTATTATCTAATTTTATTGAAAGGATAAACTAATGTGAGTTGGATTACCAGTATTGGTGATGATAAATCCATATTTGGAAGGTTTTTTACTCTTGTAGGTTGTGTTGTTTATTAAGTGAGAAAGAAACAAACATGTATTTCACATTCAACCATGGAGTCGGATTTTATCACCTTAGCGGCATGTGGAAAGGAAGTTGAATGAATTAGAAATATATTATTGGATATTAGATTATGGCTTAGTTTTATGCCTCCTATCTCTATCAGTTGTGATGTAAATCAACTTTATTAAAATAATATAGTTGCTTGTATAATGGAAATTAAAGGCATATAAGTTTGATACATGATTATGTGAGACAATTGTTATAGCATGTTACCATAAAAATTTTATATGTGAGATCATATAAAAACCTTAAATATCCATTTAAAAAATCTTTATCGAGAGTGATAATTCATGAAAATAATAAATATATGAAGTTAAAACCCATATAATAAATAATTTTTGTAATATTAACCCAACACTTTCTTTAGGTGGATCCTAATCAAAGTGTTTAATGGGTTAAAACAATTTATGAAGATGATTTTTCATATTGACAATTATAACCCCAACTACTTGGTTTCAATATCATCTATTATGACTGGAGGTTTAGTTATAAAATATTAAAAATATATTAAGACTTGATGAGTTATGTGTTAAAATAATATAAATATATTGTAATATTTTTCCTATCTAAACTTAGAAGTGGTTCTTCTTTTTATATGAGATAATGGGTTTACTCTTTAGAGAGTTCAGGAAAAGGATATAAGCACATGGACTTAAAAGTGCTATAAAATGAGATTTTGGATGAAAAGATCATTTTATGTATGATATATCTGGTTTATCTTAAATATTAACATGTTTAATCTTCTCAAATCTTGAAAATATGATAATACATTGAGATATTAATGCTATGTAAATGCTTAAATCAAAAGATACATTTATTATGTGTAACGATTTACTTGTGATCTAGATAGTTAATATTTATGAATAAAAGTGGTGGATTTTTATAATTTTATTCATAAAATAAATAAATAAATATGGTACCCACATTTATTTTATTTCTATTGATGATTTGGACAAATATGTGGAATCCCATTTTGAAAATGGGGTAAATTTCTCAGATCTCCTCCCTTAAAAGGAGGGGAATTTGGGAGTTTTTTCATAAATATATATATATATATATATATATATATATATATTTGTCTAAATTATTTTAAATTATTTTTAAAATATATATTTTATTAAATTTTTTGGATATATATATAAATAAGACAAAAAAAATAAAAATAAAATAAATTATTTTATAAAAATATCTAATTATGAGATTATCTGTAGCGATTTGATTTCAAAATTTCAAAATTTGAACACGTACCCCCCCCCCCAATCTGAACAGGTGCTCCCCCCCCCCCCCACCAAGAGTTTTCTTGCTTCAAACAAATCAAGGTATCTTTTTATCTAAATGGTGATATAAAATTTGTGTGATTCACGGTGATTCAAATCTATAAATAAAAGGATGGTGAGATTTTTCAATTAATATTTTTAATCTAAAATTCTCTCAACATCATCATTTTGGGGTTATCAAAAATTGGTGTATGGAATTCACAATAACTTGGTGAAATAATTAAAGGAAATTTCCACTGAGAACCCTTTGCCAACAAGTGGAGGTGGATAAAATCCTTTTGGATAGTGAACTTTATTCACGCATTGAGATTCAAAATTTGTTTACATATTCTGTTAACTTATAATTTTCCAATAGAACTTTCACTAACATTTATTGGGAACTCCTTAGGTACTCTTATAGTAAACTATAGCTAGATATAATTTAATATGAAAATAAGTCATCCCAAGAAGAACTATAATAGTTACTTTGACATTAACAAACCAAAGGCTAAATGCATTTAATTCATTGATGATGATAGTAATAAAATATTCATCTAATAATTATAATCATAGTTTCACTAATTAATAATCTTAGCCAAATATGGTTAAAAATTAAGGCTATTATTGTAGGTAGGGAGAGGGATACGTCATGATGAGGCATTGATTTTTGGAGGATATTATTCCCTGTACTTTCAATCGATCATAAAGTGGGCATGAGGACTTGTAACTCAGTGCATGGGCACAGGATTGAGATACCCATAATGTGTTTCTTATACATTTTAGGGGTTGTATCATGAAATAGTCATCAACTTGTAAAAAGGTATTCTATTTATTTAAACATAAAGTCTTCGATGTCAGGATGTCATTTCACTTAATATGAAAAGTTTCTTATCTTTTCACTAATATCCAAAGATCAATAAAAATAGTGTTATTAATAATAGTTTGATTACATTGGTTATTTTGGAACAAAAATCTCAATAAATATTTTGTCCAAGAGACTTGATCTCACAACCCACCCCTCATCTCCAAAACTCTCACAACCCCACACCAATAATGGGAAATCAAAATATTTCTACTATTTCAAAAGTATCACACATAAAATTAGTGGGAGGCATGCTATAGAAATAATATTTCAGATTCTATGTATCATGATATGAGTGAGAGAAAATTGTAGGAGGAAAGTGGAAAAAATAATCCTTATTGAGAGGAAATTTTTTATGAGGGTAACATAATAATACACAAGGTTAGATAGTCAAGAGTAGTTGAAATTTAATAATATTCAATTAATTATATCCAATTGGTCTAGGTATATATAACCAAAACTCCTTCAGACAAAATGAAAATTAATAAAATACCATAAATACATCATAAATATCCAAAACATTTTAGTAGAAAAAAAATCAAAAATAAGTATACAATTTTTTGTAAAGTCGTTTTATTCTTCAAAAATACATTTTCCTCAAAATTATTTTTATTACATTTTGTGTATGGAAATTATAATTAATTTCTATCACTTTTAAAAAAATTATTACATAAAATAGATATCATTTTTGGATTCAAAATATCAAATTTATCTTAGGATGTATTTTTAATATTTTTTAAAATTTTCATTTTTTGATGAATAGTGAAAATACCGATTTTTCAAAATACCGTCACTTTTTTGACATTATTATGATGTAAACATGACTTAATAAATTATTAAACTTCTGTATCACCCAAATATATGTTAAATAAGTTAAATAAATTATTTTAAAGCATTATTTTTATATGTTAAAGTATTTAAATAAGTTATTCTAAAACATTATTTTGAATTTGAGAACCCAAGCTTGACTTTTGTGAACATAAGTGATATTTTATTCAAATTAAAAACTATTTTTGGGTATTTTAATTTAAGTTTATGTTTGGAATATTTCATTTATTCTTGTATTGATACAAAAGTTTAAAAAAATTCTTATTATTTATCAAACATAGTCATGTAAAACAACCTATTACTTGATTTCACGGTGAATTGACTTTTACTCTTAAATTAGATGTTTTCCTAAATATTGTTTTTCAAGCATTTTTTGTATTATTATAATAAAGGTAATTTATATCACCTAAAATATTAAATATTATAAACACTACTATATAATTTTCATTTAAAAGCACTAGAAAAATCCTTTATTGGTGCTAAAAATCATTGTTGATCTAAGAGTCATTAAAACATTCATGCTTTTATCAACATTAGAAAAGAGAATATAAAGGGTCCTTTATTAGTGAAAAAAAATTCTCTATTGAAGATGGTCCTTTATTAGTGCTATTTTAGCACTAATAAAGGGGACCCTTGAATAGCACTAAAAATAGTGCTAATAAAGGTCATACATGTAACATCCTTCCCCTCACCCATTGGCTTTGGAAGAGGTGGTGGGTGTTACTAGCCTTAGGTGAAATTCCCAAGAAACTAGAGGCTAGAAATAAATTCCAATTATAAGGGCTTGAATATAAGCAGTCCAGCCCTTTGAATGTTTGCGAGGTTAATAGAGCTCAGAGAAGTCTTGGAAGTGGTATGGAGGGGTTTGGCTATAAAATGATAGAAGCATGGTGAATAATAAATCTTACACACTGTGTAAGTTTAGTTCATAGCTTGTATAGGGACGGTTCATGATGTTTATAATTTCAAGGATAAATAATAAAAAGGCGATGCATTTTTTTGGTGAAAACTAAACCCATATGTTTATGCGATGTGTTAGTGGTTTACACACTGTGTAAATATCATTTGTGGCATGTTAATAAAAGGAGAAACAAATTATAGGCTTCTCAAACCCTATGATCCCTCTCATTTTCCAAGGGACAATATCTCCCCTTAGAATTTTGATATTCTTTGATGAGAATCAATCCTTGGGATTTTGTCTTTGATCTGTGGTGATCCATGTTGATCCATCGTGCATTATTCATTTGTTTTCTAGTGGTTTCTCACATTTTGATATTGTTTCCTCCTATTTATTTTCACCATGCTATGGATTGTGATATCTATTGGTTCTAATGAGGTTTCTCCTGGTTTTTTTCGTATGGTTGTGTCATGGAATCCTAATATAGATGCAGATCTAGAGGGAGAGGTGATTGGAGATCTACAACCTGGTCTATTCTTGTTTGAAGAATTTTGACAGATTTTGAGGTAGGGGATTCATTAATTCTCCACTTATTTATGTATAATCTTAAAACTATCATTATGTATCCCTTTGGATGGAAGTTAAACTGAAATAATGATTATTTAACTGGATTAAAGGAATTGGTTTTGATTACATACTTCTGATGTTGTTTATTTATACCATTATAATGGTTTGCATCATGATTTTGTAGATAGTGTGATATCTTTGCCTTGGTTTTCTATCATGTTCTTATTCTTGGATTAGTATGTTGAAATTGGTAAAGAACGTAAAGCTAAAATTAATTTATAATTAATTTTCTTAAGAATAATCAAATAGGCGGTTTGTAATCTGGTGGTTAATGTAATTAGATGATAATAAAATTGATGTAATGTGAATGTTTAATAGAAATTTATCTTCCATACGTTTAATTGAAATTGATAAATAATATGAATCATTTTTCTGCTTTTTTATAATTAAAAGGTCATTTTAATTAAGAATGGAACTTCTCTAGGTTGTTGAAATTGGAATAAATGGTAAGAGTGTATTTTTCCTTTGATAAACTATTATAGTTTGATGCCTTATATTTCCTGTAGTTATAATCCATTAATAAATTAATTGGTTAATTCAATATAGAATAAGAACTAGTTTTGTAATAAATACAATGTCTTTTTTTGGGAATTGAGTTTCATGTTTGCATGATGAGGCTGAATGCCTGGTTTTGAGGGCTCAGTTGCCCTATTTCTTGATTGTTTGTTCATGATTCTTTTTTATGTTCTACAGTTGTGATCCTTAAGTTATGTTCTTATTATGGATTATCATGTATGGTTGTTTTGATATGGGTTGGGGAGGCCTGGATGTAATGTGAGACTGGGATGGCTGACATGATGTGTGGGCAAGGAGACCCAGATGATGTGGCAACAGTTGATGCATGTGATAGTGATATGAATTGGTATATGAATGTGGGTGTTATAGATGGAATAAGAGGTTATAGAATGAGTTAAAGATTATATTTCATGTTCATGATATTTTGAGATCTGGTATTCTTGCTTTGGAATCTTTTTAGTGGTTGTTTTCTGAGTTGCTTGTTTATCTGCATTTCTTTCCCCACTTCTTGTAGCAGTTGGAGGTGCTTGGTTGCGTGTTTCCTCTTGTTGGTAGCTTAGGATGGTTTTCCTATAATACATAATTATTTAATAATATAATTAATAATTTAACAAATGTTTAACCTATGGGTTTAGTTGTAGTTGGGATGCAATTTCTTAAAATATGTTAATCTTGATAATCCATGGACTTTGTGGGATTATACCTAGAGGGTATGAGATTTACTCTAATAATTAATTTAATGTAACATGCACTACTATAAAACTAGGTTTATCCATAATTAGGGATTTAATAGATCTAACTAAAAGCATTGTTAAAGATACCCTTTTCAGTACTAGAAAACGCATAAATAAAGGGCCCCCATTAATGGTGCTTTTTTAGAACTCTTAAAGAGGATCTTTAACACACTAGAAAAGTGTTCATAAATACCCCCTTTATCAGTAGTTTTTTACTAGCACTTATATAGGGAATATTTCAAAAAAATCATTAAAAATAATATATTAATATATAAATATATTTTTATTGATATAAATATAATATATATTTTTAAAATATTTTTTAGATAAGGTAAATATACATTTACACTAAATATAAAAGATATTTAGTGAAAATGGATTATAAAGTATTTAAAAATAATAATCAATAATGTGCTAATTATTATCTAGTAATTTTCATTTAATATCAATTGGAAAATAAAAAATCAAAATATTATTTAAATATCTAAATCAAGTTGAAAACATAACTTGAACTTCAAACATATATAGCTTTTGATCCGGTTGTCCATTTAGGCTCTAACACATATCAAATCAAATCATGTGATTATATCTACACCCTTGGTGATAGTGGTAAACCTTTGTCATGTTTTTATATGCTAAAAAAGGCCCTTAAGGCCTCTAAAACTGAGTTTTTATTCATGGTGCCCCAATTTTTTAACATTAGATGAAATTTCATCCTCATTTAAGGGGATATTTTCTCATTTTTAGTGTTGAATAAATGTATTTCTATGGATTACATTCATATTGATATTATGGTTTTGAAATTTTATAATTTTTCACAATGTAGTTTTATTTATAATTAAATATATTCATATGTTTTTATATTTAATTATAATAAATCACTTGTATAAATTCATATATCAAAATATTTACATAGATATGAATTTTTAAATATATAAAATATATATTTATTATTAATTTTAGTTAATGTAAAAAATTATCCATTTTATTTACCTTATTAAAATGAATTCCTAAGTATATAGAACTTTTATATATACATATTTGTGTGTATTAATAAACACATAGAGATATATTTATTTATTTATTTATTTATTTATGTATTTATATTCTAATATATATAAATAAACATTATTATATAATATATTTAAAAAATATAATTTTTTATATATATCACACATTTCAAAACATATACAAATAAATAGAAAATTCATTAAATATACAACAAAATATTCATGATGTAGTGGTAAAGAGAATTCATTCGCACAAGGGGGGTCCTCGGATCGAATCCATGAATAAAAAATTATTTGGTGTATCCTTATACTGTTGAAAAAGAGAGGTAGGGTGTGTGATGGTGGATGGGTAGTGGAAAGCACTAAAATGGGGGTTTAAAGCACTGAGAAAGGGGGTTAGAGGTTCCTTGAAAAAATAATTTTTTCCCATATTTTTTAATAGTTCTTTTTTAAGCACTATAAAAAACCCTTTAACGGTGCTAAAAATCATTGTCAAAGGCACCCATTAACAGTGCTAAAAAGAACTATTAAAGACACCCTTTAAAAAAGCTAAAAACGTGTTGATAAAGAATTCCTTTAATAGTGATTTTTTTAGCATTGTTAAAGACCCCCTCCCCCCCCCCCTTAACATCTCTCGCAATACAAACATTTTTTAAGCATTGATAAAACCCTTTATTAGCACATTTAAATCCCTGATTTGCAGTAGTGATTTATTAATGTAAATATATAATTAATATATAATGAATTAAATAACAGAATAAAAATTATAAAAATAAATAATTTAATATAGCTCTTTTATATGCTTATGTGCTTATAGGATATATGGTCTTAGCAGTGGATGTCGGGCGTCTTATCAATGTTAGTTGTAGTTGAGTATAAGACTAGGTTAATCTTATAGTGTGGTTGTGATCTATATTATATCATGTATATTCTATGATTTTATATGCTACCCCACCCATGTAGGTTAGGGAAACTGACACCCAGTGGACTCTGGGAGGGTGTTTTCCCCAACATCCCAGTGGGAGGATGGATGTCTCACTAACCCCTCTAGCCCCACTCTCTTCTCTTTGTAGTTTCTTGTGTTGGTATACATGGTGGTCAGATTTACCATATATGTGTGTAGAGGTATGTAATGGATTGTGGTTTTTTCACATATATTTATTACCAAATATAGTATCCAAAGGATTATTATAGGTATGATGTGTATAATTTGTGATAGATTGAGGTAATTACACAGTGTATGGGCTGAAAATGGCTTGAGGTATATTACCTGAGTTTTGATATACATCATATGGGATATGGTGGATCTCGGAAACTACTTGGTTACTATATATGATATGGGATGGAGTGTCTATGTGATGCACATGGTGCATGTAGTGATTCCTTGCCCAAGTTTCTTTGGGTTATCTTGACTTTGGAGAGAGATGGCTTAGTACGTACAATATTGGAGTAGAGAGGAAAGCCAATGTAGAAGTGGTGGAGGGGTACCCTTGATGTTTTATTATTATTTTATATGATCTCTTGTATACATTACTTGGTGAGAGATAAACATAGTGAGGTTGGGAACATAGTATACCTATTTAGGTGTTGAGTTAATTTCATTATTGTTAACTATGATTTAGCATGCTTTATTTATCTTTTTCATGAGAGGATATGGGTATTATCTTATGGATTATAATTTTATTCTCACCCTACGTATATATATACTTTATTTTAGTTCATCTGTAGAAGGTTGGTGATGAGGCTAGATATTACTAGCTCGTGGTTTAACATGAGCTTCTTGGGCTTCGTGGTCATTATCATCTTTAAATTTTTGGTACGTGTAGTTTTCCTTTCATTTGTTTTAGTACTATATTACATTGAATGTTTTCACTTAGGTTATATATATATGTCTGAGTAGGTTTTGGTTGTTGTATCCTTCTTATCTCTCTCTTCTTCAGGATTCTGTTAGAGGGTAATGCCTCCCATATGCATGTATACTATAACTTCGGAGCAAGTCGCCAGCCCGGGGCCTACTGGAGGTGGGACTTGAGTATTCACCATCTCTCTCCCCTCATTGAAGTATCTTTATGGGGAGGAGGTCGTGACAGAGTGGTCTCAAAGGCTCAATTTTGAGGGATAGAATGGAGTTTAGAGCTAGTCACAGTGGGGTTATATGGGTTGTTAGGGTAATGGTGTCAGCTAAGTTTAGTGAGTGATGTAAACATGGGATACTGGCTAAGACACGTATATATAAGCCCCCCTATGATCTGATGTATAGACCATTAAGTTTACTAAGCCTACAAAATTAAGTAATACTGGTTTCATGGTAGATACCTAGGAAACTATCATTCATCATTCTTCTTTATGTCTATATTTGAAATGGGTAGACCTTGGGATAAGTTAAAACCTTAACAATATAATTTAATTAATTAATGTTAAATATTCCATATTTTAGGTTTAACAGTTCTAAAAAGTTTTTTCCTTTTTTAGGTCATGGTTTCAGGTCAATTTCCTTATTACGTTCACATCGAAGATGTTTAATAGGATGTACCAATAGATCAACATAGAGTAGAGGTTGATGATGATGTCACTTAGAGGAGGACACTCCGAGATTTTCAGCACTATAGTCTATAGAAGTATGAGAACTCTATTTTAGAATTAGTAACAGAATACTTTTTTTGAGGAATTTGAGATAGATTTTATTTTGATCCATACTCATTAGGATCACTGGGTTTCATTGGTTGTGATGATATTGCGTGGAGCAGCCAGGTAGTGGTGGTTCTTGTTCCTCAAGGATCATGAGGAATTGGTGGACTCATGGGAGAATTTTTGAGACTATTTTTGAGCGTATATTTTTAATTTACCATGAAAGAAGCTTTTCACCAAGTGTTTCTTACCCTTCATCATGGGAGCTCTAGTGTGCAAGAGTTCAGTATCTATTTTAGGACCCTTCTATGATATGCTTCATACCTTTTTCTAGATGAGGAGGATAGGGAAAGTCATTTAAAGGAGGCCTTGTGTCCATAGATCCAATGCTAGGTCTCACTTTTTATGATGAAGATGTATATTATGGTGTTATAGAGAGATAAGATTATAGAGAGGATGTTGACCAGAACCAAATATTTAAGAGAGAGGAGTCATTGTGATTCCTCTTGAAGCAGAGTTGTGGTCTGGGGTTCCCAATTTCTTGGATATAAGATCTTTCATTCAGCTGGGGGTAGGTCTTATCCATCATCCTATTGTTTCTCCAAGGTTAGAGGATATCATACTATTCTAAGAGACCATAAATGTGTTTTTCTTATGGAGTCCTAGGTCATCAGCGGTGAGAGTTATTAACATTTCTAATTACTCCGCATGCGACATGTGTTCCACTTCAGGTTCCTTTATTGTAGTAGTTTTGTATGAGGAAGAAACCACATGTTTTTCTACTCTGGGACCAGTGGAGAGGAGATGGTGTAGGTAGGAGATATCCCAATTACTCTCCTCATCCACATAAAGTTGAGCACTATCATGGAGGTAGTCGTCGATAGGGAAAAAGAGGATGTGGTGAAGGTCATGGTCAGCTTCAAACTTTAGTGTTTCCAACACCGAGTGAGCCAGATGTTGTTTGAGGAACCCTTTTCTTGTTCATTACTTGAATAAATGATTTTTTTATTCAAGAATTATTCAATCCTTAATATCACCTACCCTTTTCCATTATTTGTGTCTTGAGGTAGAGAGGCTTCCAATGAACTTGGAATTGATTATTTTAGTAGGAGGCCACGCTAAATTGTGTGAATTATGTAGAGAATATGAGATAATGTTGGGGTAGAACCTCTCTTAGGGAGACATAATATGTTTTCAGATACATTCTTATGTAATCATCCTCATCATGGATTGGTTGTATTTAGTTCAAGCCGGTGTGGATTTCTTCAGAAGGTAGGTCATTTTCTATGATTCTGATGGAGATCCAACAACATTTTTTGGTGAGCGATGCCCTTATATGGGTTAGAAGAACCTTATATATTTGTCTTCTTTTATGGCTAAGTTGATTTTGAGATATTCATCGGTTCAACAGTTTGTGTTTCCTAGGGTTTTGGCAGAGTACCCGGATGTTTTTCTAAAGGAGGTTGTAACGTTACACCCTTGGTGGGAGATCAAGTTTGGGATCGAGATACAGCTAGTAATGTCTCCTATCTCGATGTCTTCGTATAGTATGAAGCCTTTTAAGTTGTGAGAAATGTTATTATAGATCAATGATCTATTACAGTGTGGTTTTGTTCATCTGAGTGTGTCACCTTGGGGTGCACCAGTTTTTTTTGAATAAGGATGGTGTAATTTTGCAACTTTGTATCAATTATCATCGCTTAAACCATGTGACAGTGAAGAAATATTATCCTCTTCCATGGATTGATGATTTATTAAATCAGCTAAAGTGAGAAAGTTGGTTATTGAAGATCAATTTGTGATCATGATATCATCATATGCGAGTGAAGGATGGGGATATTTAAAATATTGCTACTTGTTTTCATCATGGGCATTATGATTTTGTTGTAATGTCATTTGGTGTGATTAATTCTCCAACTATGTTCATGGGGTTGATGAACACATTGTTCATAGAGTTCCTGGATAAGTTTTTGGTGATCTTCACCAACAAAATCCTTGTGTACTCTACATTTCTGGAGGAGCATGTAGAGCATCTGTGTGTCCTTTTAAAATTTCTTCATTGTGAGAAGTTATTTAAAAAGTTGTTGAAGTGTTAGTTATGGTATCATGAAGTCCTCTTCTTAGGTAATGTGGTATCCCAATAGGGATTAGTTGTGGATACTTCAAATGTGGAGGTATTTGTGTCTTGGGAATCTCTCAAGAGAGTGGAAGAGGTGCAGATTTTCCTTAGTATTACAAGATATTATAGAAGATTAATAGGTGACTTATCTCAAGTTGTAACTCATCTGATAGCATTGAATAGAAAGGATTAGGTAATCTTGTAAACTAACCAGTTTCAGGAATCTTTTGAGTATCTGAAAGAGAAGTTCATCAGTGTTCCATTTCTTTGTTTTCCAGTTGAGGGGGTTTAATTTAAGGTTTCATATGATTCTTAGTGTATTGTATTGGGATGCATTCTGATGCATCAGAGATTGGAATTTTCTTATTAGTCTTAGCATTTATGTCCCCATGAGTGTAACTATGTCAACCATGATCTTATGTTGGAGGAAGTGGTGTTTTATTTTAATTTTTGGTGACATTACCTCCTCAACAAGTGTTTTGTGGTTTTTACTGACTATAAATCCTGAGTTATGTCTTCTACCAGTGTGACTTGAACTTTAGATAGAATCAGTGGATGGAATTATTATAGGATTATGACATTTGAAATTTTTTATACGCCAGGAAAGAGGAATTTTATGGATTATGCGCTGAGTATGAAGTCATGTAGTGATTCTATGAGTGAATTTGGAGATTTCAATAGAGTTATGGAAGAACTATTATCAATTCATCTTGATATGGGAGAGTTTAGAGGAATAGGTTATCTTTTCCAGATAATAGTGTAATCATCTTTGCTATAGTGGGTGGAGGATTCCCATTTGAGGGATTCTAAGGTGGAGGTCTGGAGTGACTAGGTTGTTTTTGGTGATGCCCCTGATGGTTGGTCAGAGGATGGAAATAACTGGGTATTGTTTCAAGTAAGGATTTTCATTTCTTCAGTGATATGTATGATGGTTCTTTGGGAGTTCTATAGTTTACCTTTGGCATTATATCCCATCATGACCATGATTTACCAAGATTTGAGAGGTCATTTTTTTGTGGTATGGGTTGAATCGTGCTGTTATAGGGTTTATTTTTTAATGATCTTACAGAAGGAGGAATCCAAACACTATGTTCTCGGTGGCTTTCTCCAGTTGTTAGATGTTCCCCATTGGAATTGGGAGGACATATCGGTGGTTTATGTTGAGTACAAGGAGGCTATGATGCAATATGGGTGATGCTGGATCATTTGAAAATATCATCCCACGTTATAATGATCAGGAATTTGAGCTTAGTGGATGTTTTGTTAAGGCTATATCTGGAGGAGGAGGTGTGACTCCATGGAGTCCTAAGGATGATCATATCTCATCAATATCCTCATTTTACCTCTAGGGTTTGAAAAGATATCCAGAATGATTTTTGGTTTTTAGTTATGCCTTGGCACTACTTTTCATCTGCAGATGGATGGTCAGACAAAGTAGACCATCTAGACTATTAAAGACATGTTGTGCTCTTGTGGCCTGGATATTGGAGGTTCGTGGATGAGGCACCTTCCCTTTGTCTAGTTTTCATAAAATAATATTTTCCACTCCACCAATGGTATGACACCATTTGAATCATTATATGGATCACCTTGTCATTCTCTATTGTGTTGGAATGGGGTTGGAGATACAGTTATTTTTTGGGCTGAAACTACTATAGAATACAATAGAGATGGTTTATGTAATTCATGAGAGGATGAAGGATGTGTAGGATAGTAAAAAATCCAATTTATATCATAGGATGAGACCTTAGGAGTCTTATATTGGATATCATGTGTTCCTAAAGGTAAATCCTCATCATATACAGGAAAGTTTTGGTTGTGAGAGTAAGATTTATCCCCAGTTTATTGGTCCCTCTAAGGTGTTGGATCATGTTAGAGATGTGGTGTATCGGATATAACTTCTCCCATAGATGATACAAATACATGATGTTTTTCATGTGTTGTATCTCCATTGTTATTTTCATGACAAATCTCATTTCATCAATTGGGGTGAGATTGATGTTGATGATGATGAGACCTTCAAGGAGTGGAATGTGGAGATCCAGGATCACCAAGAGAAGGTGTTGTGTGGGCATGATATTCCCTTGGTTTGTGTCTTTTTGTGGCATGGTGGGGTTTAGGAGAGTACCTAGGAACATGATTCATAGATGTTCACTCAGTACCCTGAGCTGTTTGATATTTATCTCTTTTCTTGTAATGTTGTTCTCTTGTGGATGTTGACCCTTTTTGGTTTATGAGATGGTTTTCTTGAGTTTCTTGTTGTGTACCTACTCTCGTTTGTGATTTATCTTCCCTGGGATAATTTTTATGATATGGTTTTTGTTTTTTCATGGTTTTTTTCTTGTTTCTCTGATGAGGTTGTTGAGATTATTTTGAGGTGAGATATTTGAGAGCTATCTCATGGGGTGGTTGTTTAGATGAACCCTTTTTATTTTCACTCTGGGATGGTTTTGAATTATTGAGGATGATTATTTTTTGAGATGTATCTAATGTAAGGCTCTTAATCTGTGTGTTCCAAACCTTTGCATTTTTTCAAGGATCGTGGAGCTCGGAGAAGGCTTATAAGTGGTCAGGAGGGGTTTGGTTGTGAAATGTTGGAAGAATGGTGAATACACGCTATGTAATGCTTACATATCATGTAAGTGTAGTTCATGGATTATATAGAGATAGTTCATGACATGTAGAATTTTGGGGTTAAATAATAAAAATGATACATTTTTTAGTGAAAACTGAACCCCTACATTTACACAATGTGTAAATGGTTTACACACTATAAATATCTTATGTTTCATGTTAATAAAAGGTTTATTGGCTTGGGGGTTTCTCAAACCCTACACTCCCTATTATTTTCTAGTGTCCAGCAACTCTTCCCCTTTGTGTTTTTAGATTTCTTTGATGAGAATCAATCCTTGGGATTTTGTCTTTGATCTGTGGTGATATGTGTTGATCCAAGGTGCATTATTCCTTTTTTTCAAGAAATTTATTTTGATTTGATATCATTTCCTCCTGTTCCTTCTTTATATGTTATAACATTTGATCAACATAGGTTCTGATAGAGATTATCTTGGTTTTTGTTAGTATGGTTGTGTTGTGGTATCCTCAAATGGATACAGATCTTATGGGGGAGGTGGCCGAAGATCCACAATGTGGTCTGTTCTCATGCAAAGAACGTTGATAGATTTTGAGGTAGTTGATTCCTTGATTCACCACTTATTTATGCGTAATCGTAAATATGGCATGATTTATCCCTTTGTGTGGAAATTAAATTGACCTAATAATGATTAAACTGGGTTAAAGGAAATGGTTTTGATCTCATGATATTTTTTTTCTTTATACCTTGATATTAGTTTGCCTCGTGATTTTATAGATAGTGTGATATCTATGCCATTCTTTGTTAGCATGTTCTTATTATTATTAGATTAGCATATTGAAATTGGTAAAGAACATAAAGCCAAAATTAATTGATAATTAATTAGCTTAAGAATAGTTAAAAATGAATGTTTGTAATATGGTATTTAATGTAATTTTATGATAATAAAATTGATGCAATACACATGTTTAATTGAAATTTATCTACTAAATGTTTAATTGTAATTGATAAATAATATAAAGAATTTTATTCTTGTTGATAATTCAAAAGGAATGTTAATTGAGAATGGTACTTCTCAAGGTCATTGAAACCAGAATAAATGATAATAGCATGTTTTTACTTGGATATCCTATTATATCTTGATGCATTAGGTTTCCCATAGTTGGACCCCATTAATAAATGAATCAATTAATTCAAGATAGAATAAGAATCATTTGTGTGATAAAGATAATGTCTTTTTTGGGGGCTTGAGTTTCCCATTTTCATGAGAAGGATGAATGTCATGCTTTGACGGGATAGTTTCCCTATTTCTTGATTGTTTCTTCTTATTACTTTATGATGTGATCTGGATGTAAGCCTTGTGTTATATGCCTAGTATGGCTGATACTGGATGGTTATTGTGATTTGGGGTTGGGAGTCCTAGATGTGATGTGAGCCTGAGATGGTTGATCCTAGGATGGTTGACACGATGTCTGTATAGGGATTCCTGGATGGTGTGGCAGTAGTTCACGCATGTGATAGTGAGATGAATCGATATATGCATGTGGGAGTTGGGGATAGAACCAAAGGTGATGGAATGGTCAAATCAAGTCTTTCCCATTAAATATATGTTGAGAGATTTTATGATCTCTTTTGAATATGTTTAATGGTCATTGACTAAGTTTCTTATTTTTATACATTCTTTTTCCCACTATTTGAGGTAGCTGGAGATTCTTGGTTTCATTTTCCTCTTATTGGTATCTTAGAATGGTTTTCCTAGAGTAACTAGTTATGGAATAATGCTAATAATGATTTAAAAAATGTTTAACCTACGGGGTTGGTTGTTGTTGGGTTGCAATTGCAAAAAATATGCCAGTCTAGATAAACCATGGACTTGGATGTATTATACCTAGAGGGTATGAGATGTAATATGATAATTATTGTAATGTAACATGGAATAGTGTAAATAGTTAACTAATGGATAATGAATTAATTAAATAAAGGAAAATTATAAAAATAAAGATTGAATGTAGTATATCTCTATTATATTCTTGTGTTCTTATAGGATATATGGTCTAAGTAGTGTAAGTTGGGAGTCAGAGGGACGTTAGCTGTAGTTGAGTCTAAGACTAGGTTATACCCACAGTGTGTTTGTGAGCTATATTATATCATGTATATTATATGATTTCATGCACTGCCACACCAATTTCGATTAGGGAAATTGACACCCAGTGGACTCTAGGAGGGTGTTTTCCCCAACATCCTGGTGGGAGGATGGCTAACTACCCCCTCTGGCCCAGCTCTCTTCGCTTGGTAGTTACTTGTTCTGGTATGCACAATGGTAATATTTCTCATATATATGTGTATAGGGTTGTGATTTCTTGTGGTTATTTCACACACATGTCTTACTAGATATAGTATCTAAAGGATTATTATAGGTATGACATGTATAGGTTGTTATGGATTAAGTTAATTACTCGGTTTATGGGTTATAATGGATTGAGGTATAATTCTTGATGTTTGATTTACAACATATAGGCTATGGTGGCTCCTGAAAACTACTTGGTTACTATATATTATAAGGTATGGTGTGGATATGTGATTCACAAGATGTATGTTGTGATTCCTTTCCCAGGTGTCTTTGGGATCAGTTACTTTTGGAGAGAGATAGCTCAGGATGTACGACATTGGGGAAGAGTGACAAATCAATGGGGAAGAAAGAGTGGGGTACCCTTTATGTTTTATTATTATATTATATGCTCTCTTTTATTCATTACTTGGTGAGAGATAACCATGGTGAGTTTGGTAACTTAGTATACATGTTTAGGTGATGAGTTAGTTTCACTATTTTTTGATGTGCTTTATCATGATTTCTTTAACTTTTTCATGAGAGGATTTGGGGAGGATCCTACAGAGTATAATATTATTATCACCCTATGTATATATAAATAGTTTTTAGGTAATCCAAATCATTTAGGTAATTAGGATGAATATTATTAGCTCATGGTTTAGTAGGAGCTATTTGGGCTTCTTAGTCACTGACGTCTTTACCTTTTTGGTACTTTTAGTTTTCCTTTCAGTTGTTTTAGTACTATATGACATTGAATGTTTAAAATTGGGTTTATAAATATATATTTTTGAGAAAGTGTTGCTTTTTATTCTTCTTATATCTCTCTTATTCATGTTTCTCATAGATTGTAATGCCTCCTATATGAATGTTTACTATACCCTCAGTGATAATCACCAACCCTGGGCCTACTGGAGGAGGGAATCACCTTTCCCCTCATTATGATATCTTTTTGGGAAAGTATGGTGACACCAAGGGCCTCATAAAGATTTTGGGTACTATTTTATATTTGATGATAAAACAACTACACCACAAGACAATAACCAAAAAAACACTATTTGATGCATGATTTCCAAAAATACAAGACAATACAAAACCAGACCTAAATACAATATCAGAGTACAAGAAGAAATAATGTGACATAACCAAAGGAACTAAAGATGAAAAAAAACCCAAATACACCAACCAGAAAGTCCCAATATACTTTAAGCTCCAAATCCACATGCATAGCCCAAGGTATTAGGAAGAATCACAAAATAAGTGGGATACCTTTCCTTTACCTATGTCTCTATATCTAACATGTTCAAATTCACCATAGTTCCCAAGAAGGGGGTGAGTATAAAACATAGTATGATATCTGTAAGAACCCGTGTTTTTTCGGATAGTCGTTTTGTGCAGAAATTTGAATTTTTGTTGTTGGATGATCTTGAGGGGTAAAATGGTCATTTTCACCTACCATATAATCTCAGATAATTTTTCTAACAGCTCTGTTGGTCCTGAAATAGGGAGTTTACCCTAGAATAGGAGTTTGGAGGAAATCTGAGCTGTTTGAATTTTGGCGGAATATTTAATATTTAATATTATTAAATTAAATATTAAATTATTCGTACAGGTTTGTTTGTAAATAACTTTTAAATGGAGCGTTATGTTGAGATTTCATCTATGCTGTTGAGTCCAGAATTGGGAGTTTATCCTAGGAAAGGCATAAACTCATGTCGGGCGTCGGGGGCGGCCCGGGCCCCTTTTTCTTCTTTTCCATTTCTTTTCTTTTCTTCCTTCTCTTCTTTACTCCTCCCCCTTGTGCACATATCCTGAATATACTCCTTGTACATGACCTATGGAATATTTGGATTTTGAGGAAGAGAGATAGTTGGAATCCAAGAGGGGTACCGATTCAAAGCTCTCAACGCACTGAGTCGGCGTGTGGCAACCGTGAGCCATGAAATCAACAGAAGCTTTGGCAGTTTCCGCCCAAAGGTAGGTCCGTTTATGTTTTCTCCCAATATACCCTTTAAACATGTTTTTTTAATTCTTTAAAGCCTTATATTTCTTTCTTGTATCCTCTTAAGGCCGGATCTAATGTTTCGGGGGCGAAAACGGGCGTTTCAGGTGTTTTCAGGGTTTTCCCGTCGGAAAACCCAGAATACACGGCGTGTATTCTAGGGGTACACACCGTGTGTTCTTCCCATTTGGGGAATACAAAGTTTTCTTAAGTACACGCTGTTTAATTTGAGTACACTCCGTGTAGTGGGTGGCCGTGTGGCTGGCCATGTGGAATAGAACATGGAATAGTGGTTTTTTTAGTACACGTCGTGTACAGTAAAGTACACGTCATGTAGTGGTACTTGGGCATGTGTTTTAGTGAAAACGCACACGGTGTGACTTTTTTTGAACAGTACATGCCGTGTACAATAAGGTACATGCCGTGTACTCTTTCACAGGTAGGCCCAATGTGCTCTAGCCATGTGCTCTGGCCATGTACTACTTCAGTGTAGTAGTTTTGGGGATATCTTGGGCTTTGGAAGTCAGAATTGGGCGTGTGAGTAGCCTATTATGAGCGTTTTTTCACATATATCACAATGGTGGAATCATTTTGACATTTATAGGTCATCTAAAGTGGGTTTTTGGGGATTCAATCTAAATGTAGGGGTTCTTCCTCCAGTTATTGAGTCCAGTTGTCACTTGAGAGAGAGACTTAGCGTAGATGATAGGTTGGGTGTTCGGACCAACTTAGTTGAGAACTTTAATAGGAGATGAGATATGAGATATCTCCCATAACCTATGGTTTAGAGGATATTTCCATTGTGAGAAGTTCCCTTCTGGACTATGAGGCTTTGAGACCAGGTACTTCTAAGGATCCCCTGAGGGATGCCTTTGCTTGTGTGTTGACCTAGGGAGTCCCTTGTAGGATCTCTCTCTTATTCTTCCTTTGACAGGAACTGAGTTATGGATTTCCTATGTTGTCCTTCCTTTTAGGATTCAGTGTAGGATTCCTCCTTTACTCTTTGCTAAGGATCCCGTATAGTATGCCTTTGCTCGTGTTTACCTGGAGGATCCCGAGTATGATGCCTCCTCTGTGTTTAACTTGAGGGACCCAGTGGGTGATCGTTGTTTGACTGACCCTGAGTTATTACGTCATGTTTGGGTAGAGATGGTGATCATTTTTCACCTAGAACCCGTGCCAAATTGGTGATCCCTTTGTGCTTTGGATGTATTGTCGGGTTGGTCATTTGGGACACCCTCGCTGTTTGTTTATATCTGACTTGGTTTGTTGATGTTGTAGTGTTTACCAGAGGTGCTTTCTGGTTGGTGGCTAGTGAGCCTGACACGATGCATCTTTCTTGTTTATTGGGATGCCTATTATTCCTTGTGTTCCTGATTAGGTGGTTTGTGTCTTTCCGTTCAAAGTCTTTTAGTGTTATGTGCAAATTCCACCGATACCCTTGAACGGGGTATTGTGTGTTTACTGTTTTACCCTTGTTTTTTTTTCTACCTTTCTTGTACTCTTGTGTAGAGGTAATTTGGCTATGTACAAGGATAATTTCTATGCTTCGATTTTTTTCCCATGCTTATCTGTTTACAACCTTTTGGCCCTATTCAGTCTATTGGTCGTTATCCCAGTTTTCCCTACCTTACGACCGTAGGATGGAGTGTTGTTCCCTGACATGATTGAGATGCTGTAAAATGGTTATCCATGTAGCTCTGTAGGTTTAATTGGGCCATATAGCATTATTATTCACTTAATGGCATGGGGCCTTGAGAACCGGGTGCTATAGACTATAAGGTGATTGACCGAGTAAGCTTCCTCATAGAGTCTTGGACATTATAGACTATAGGGGGTAGACCGAGTGAGCTTCCTAGAGAGTCTTGGATATTATAGACTACAGTAGGATATACCAAGTGAGATTCCTCAGAGAGTATTGATCTTTATAGACTATAGGAGGATAGACTGAGTGAGCTTCCTCAGAGAGTCTTTGTTTTGTTTGAATTTCCTTAAACCACTCCAGACTATAGGAGGAATTGACCGAGTGAGCTTCCTCATAGAGTCTATGATAGACCTGAGGCTATAGGAGGAATTTACCAAGTGATCTTCCTCAGAGAGTCTCTAGACCTTGGGGCTATAAGGGGAATAGACCGTGTGATCTTCCTTAGAGAGTCCCTGACTACCTTAGACTATAAGGGGAATTGACTGAGCGTGCTTCCTAAGAGAGTATTATAATTTTTGTATGACCAAACCAGAGGGGTTAGGCTGAGTGTACTTCCCAGAGGGTTGTTGGTACTTGTTAGGTAGGACCAGAGGGTATGGATTTGAGTACTTCCCAGAGGGTTACCGGTTGTGTTATCTTCTTTCTTGTGTTTTATTTGTTGAACTAGAGGGTTTCTTGTTTTGTTTATCTTTTTCAGAGGCTTATCTCCAGCGTTGGATGAATCAAGTACATGTCAATGGGATTACAAACCCATAGATCGACTTATTTGATACATGGGTTGAGTGGCAAGATGTCTAGCTCAATTCCATTGAATAGGATGTCTAGGAGATCGGGCTTAAGGTCCCAAGGATCGACTGTTGATGTTGTTCTTGTTATTTGAATCACTTAATCATGAATATTCATATTTATGTGTATGTGTATACGTATGGGACTATACATGTGTGCGTATATAGATATGGACATCCATGGTGGCACTTTCCCAGTTGATTGGGATTACATACCCTGAGTTCAACTGTGGTTGCACGTTTGGTTTACTTCCTTTTGTTGTGTTCAAGCTAGGCTAAGCACATTGTTGTTTCATACAATTTTAGCAGCACAGTTATAGGTTTCTTTTCGGGGTGCCCTACTGAGATTATTTCTCACCCCTGAACGTGCACCTCGGTGTACATGTAGACCTTATTTATACTTTTCAGGTTGATCATGAGTTGCATAGTGGATAGGGATGATGCCCAGTGTATCATGATCGAGCGGAGCTGCTCGAGTCGTTCTACTGATCAGGTTGCAGTAGTTCAACAGTGTCTGGAGATTGGGTACGTAGGTTTGCTCGGATTTAGTAGCAGAGCCCTATACTTTTACTTTCAGTTTCTTTTGTACTTGTATCTGTATGGTCGGACCAGTGGGTGACCAGTGTTGTATTGTATTGCATAGCTGTTCGGGATTTTACAACATTTTATTATTACTGATTGTTCTATTTTAGTTGTTTATTGCTTCCGCACTCTGTTTACTTTCCGCTGTGTATGATAATTAGTTATTTCTGCTATTTTCTTACTCTAGTATGAGGGTATAGTCTCCCCACTATCACACTCTAGGCCCTCGCTACTAGTCGGTAGCCTCTGGCGTATGGTGAGGTGCGCTTGAGGCCTTGTGGAAAACTGACTCGGAGAACCGGTTTAGTGGCTCCGGTTTGGGACGTTACAAAGTGGTATCAGAGGAGTTTTCTTTCTGGGTCTTTACTATTTAGGATATGGTAGAAAAGAGTATTAGGAATGTGTTGGAACCTATAATGGGCTGGTGCGTTGAGAAAACTTGTTCCGATAAGAATTCCCAGTTGTCGGGGTTTGGGATTGTTGCTCTAATTTTGCAATGTTACGGTTGTATATGATTTTTTCCTTGAGCGAAGCACATGTTGTGTGGTATTTTGATTTACTATGGATCTATGGCTCTTTTCCATTAGTAAGATTCCAGGGATAGATTTTGACTCTTGGCCGGAAAAGGCAAGAGGCACCTCATGCATCATACTAGGCACGTAGGATTCACTTCATATAGGCCTGCTATTGTGTGTTTTTACTGATGACTGAGACCTTTGGGTCTACTTACATATAATTTTTACTCTGATGGTAGGTTACGTGGATCTACGTTGAGACGTTTTTTTTTTGAGGTTGGTGAATCATTCCTCATGCACAGGTGGTGCAGTGACCCCAGTTGGCCTTTGTGGCACGTGATTCCTTTCTGTTCAACCCTTATTGGGTGTTGTTTCTCGGGTCTGTGGTTATCTAGTCGGATCATTGAGAATGATGTCGATAGATACCAAGGCTTTTCTTGTGAACTGGAACTTTTGTGGTATTTTTTTATACAGATACCCGATGAGCGTCAGTTTAGTTTCTCTTCTACTTGGGTTGTGAACTCCAGGGAGTAGTTCCTTCTGAGGATGCTCAGAGAGGATCAGGGCCCTTGTAGGTTGTGTTTTGGTTTTGTTTTCCTTTTTTCATTGTGATATTTACTGTCTTCTGAGAGGTTTTGGATATTTTGGGCTAGGTGGTTAGACCTTGTGACCCAGTTGTGAGGTTTTTTCTGTAGGCCTAGGTGGAAGACCTAGAGACCCTTGGTTTTGACTCGAACCTTTATAGGTCAATGTATTTTCTATTCTAGGGAAACCTATTTGTGAAAGGTTGGAAAGATTTTTCCAATGCCTTTGGTGGTGTCTGTTTTTCGCAACTAGTTTCAATGAGCAGGCATGTTCGAGTGCCTGACCTGGTCGACCAGTGTTTCTGATGCTGCTGTTGCAGGTGGCATTGTTTGAATCTAGATCGGTGAGTGGCTGATTGAGATCCGAGGACCGATGTTTCAATACTTTATGTAGACTCAGATCCCAGAATTTGTGTTGGAATTTCCCTATGTTTTATAGGTGACTTTGTGAAATTTCGGGTTACCATGAAATGGTTGACCCATGCTTGAATCCTGGTCAGGTTTTGGCAGGATGTTAGAGTGGCTTGGAGAGAGCTAGACACGTATTCAGTGAAATCTTAGTGTACTCTTGTAAGAGACGATCATGCACTCTATTGATTCTTCTTGAGTATTCTGAGAGATCTTAGACCCTACATTGAGCTCCTTTTTCTTTCTTAATGTTCATCCCTGTTGAGGAGGGAACATGTTCTGTTGTGCTCTCGGAGTGGTTTAAGGAAATCCATAAGGTGGAGAGTGCACCATTGGCCAGTTGAGAGTGGTTTTCCTAGTTTAAGTTAAACTTCGTTGTTTTCCAGTGGGCTTTTGGACTCATAGTTTCTTTTAAGATGACGAAAAGGGAATTCCTATGGTGGGGAGTACCAGTTTGGTCATAGTTGAATATATTCTGTCTAGAAGGTGGTGGTTAACACTATAAGGCAGGTCGTTGGATAGTCTAGATAGCTGGGTTGTGCAGATTCTCAGGTTATGAGCATGGTTTCTAGTTCTTTCACTGGGATTCTTGGGGATGAGAAGGTTTGTGGTGGGGATTTTGTAAGAACCCGTGTTTTTTCGGACATTCGTTTTGTGCATAAATTTGAATTTTTGTTGTTGGATGCTTGTGAAGGGTAAAATGGTCATTTTCACATACCATCTGATCTCGGATAATTTTTTTGATAGCTCCGTTGGTCTCAGAATAGGGAGTTTACCCTAGGACAAGAGTTTGGAGGAAATCTGAGCTGTTCGAATTTTGGCAGAATATTTAATATTTAATATTATTAAATTAAATATTAAATTATTCGCACAGGTTTGTTTGTCAATAACTTTTAAATGGAGCTTCATATTGAGATTTCTTCTGTGCCGTTGATTCCAGAATGGGGAGTTTATCCTAGGGAAGTCATAAACTCATGTCGGGCACCGGGGCCGGCCTAAGCCCCTTTTTCTTCTTTTCCTTTTCTTTTCTTTTCTTCCTTATCTTCTTTCCTCCTCTCCCTTACGCATGTCTCCTGCATCTCCTCCTTGGCCATGACCTATGGTAGAATTGTATTTTGAGTAATAGAGAGATTTGGAAGCCAAGAGGGGTACTTATTCGAAGCTCTCGACGCGCTGAGTCGGCGTGCGGCAACCGTGAGCCGTGAAATCAACCGAAGCTTTGGCGGTTTCCGCCCAAAGGTAGGGCCGTTTATGTTTTTTCAATATGTCCCATTTAAAAAAATTAAGTATTTAAATACTTATATTGCTTTCTTGTGGCCTCTTAAGACTGAATATAATGTTTCGGGGGCGAAAACGGGTGTTTCGGGTGTTTTCAGGGTTTTCTCGTCGGAAAACCCAGAATACACGGCGTGTATTCCAGGGGTACACATCGTGTGTTCTTCCCCTTTGGGGAAGACAAAGTTTTCTTAAGTACACACCCTTTACTTTTAGTACACGCTGTGTAGTGGGTGGCCGTGTGGCTGGCCGTGTGGAATAGTGGTTTTTCTAGTACATGTCATGTACAGTAAAGTACACGCCGTGTAGTGTTACTTGGGCATGTGTTTTAGTGAAAACACACACAGTGTGACTTTTTGTGAACAGTAAAATCCATTTACAATAAAGTACATGTCGTGTACTGTTACACTGGCAGGCCCAATGTGCTCTGGCCATGTGCTCTGGCCCTGTACTACTTCAGTTTATTAGTTTTGGGGATATCTTGGGCTCTAGAAGTCAGAATTAGGCGTGTGAGTAGTCGATTCTGAGATTTTTTATGCGTAGATCACAATGGTGGAATATTTTTGACATTTATAGTTCATATAAATGGGGTGTTTTGGGTTTCTATCTAAATGTATGGGTTCTTCCTCCAGTTATCGAGTTCAGTTGTCACCTGAGAGTGAGACTTGGCGTGGATGATAGGTTGGGTGTTCGAACCAACTTAGTTGAGACCTTTAATAGTAGATGAGATATGATATATCTCCCATAACCTATACTTTAGAGTATTTTTCCCTTTTGAGACATTCCCTTCTGGCCTATGAGGATTTGAGACCGGTTACTTCTAAGGATCCCCTGAGGGATGCCTTTGCTTGTGTGCTGGCCTAGGGAGTCCCTTGTAGGATCTCTCTCTTATTCTTCCTTTGATAGGAACTGAGTTATGGATTTCCTATGTTGTCCTTCCTTTGAGGATTCTGTGTATGATTACTCCCTTACTCTTTTCTAAGGATCCTGCGTAGGATGCCTTCGCTCGTGTTTACCTGGAGGATCCCGAGTATGATGCCTCCTCTGTGTTTGACTTGAGGGACCCAGTGGGTACTTGTTGTTTGACTGACCCTGAGTTGTTACATCAGGTTTGGGTAGATATGGTGATTAGGTGTCACCTAGAACCCATTCCAAACTGGTGATCCCTTTGGGCTTTGGATGTATTGTCAGGTTGGGCGTTTGGGCCACCCTCACTTTTGTTTATATCTGACTTGGTTTGCTGATGTTGTAGTGTTTACCAGAGGTACTTCCTTGTTGGTGGTTTCTGAGCCTGACACGAGGCATCTTTCTTGTTTATTGGGATGCCTACTATTCCTTGTGTTCCTGAGTAGGTGTTTTGTGCCTTTCCATTCAAATTCTTTGAGTGTTATGTGCAAATTTCACTGATACCCTTGAACGGGGTATTGCGTGTTTACTGTTTTACCCTTGTTTGTTTTCCTGCCTTGCTTGTATACTTGTGTAGACGTAATTTGGTTATATACAATTATAATTACTATGATTGGATTTTTTGCACATGCTTATCTATTTAAGACATTTTGGTCTTGTTCAGTCTATTGGTCGTTATACCTGTTTTCCATCCCTTACGACCAAAGGATGGAGTGTTGTTCCCTGACATGCTTGAGATGTTGTAGACTGGTTAGTCATGTAGCTATGTAGGTTTAATTTGTCCATATATCATTATTATTCACTGGCTGGAATGGGTCCGTGAGAACCTGGTGCTATAGACTATAAGGGGATAGTCCGATTGAGCTTCCTCAGAGAGTCTTGGACATTATAGACTATAGGGGATAGACAGAGTGAGCTTCCCAGAGAGTCTTGGATATTATAGACCATAGTAGGATAGACTGAGTGATATTCCTCATATATTATTGATATTTATAGACTACAGGAGGATAGACTGAGTGAGCTTCCTTAGAGAGTCTTTGTTTTGTTTGAATTTCCTTAAACAACTCCAGGCTATAGGAGGAATTGACCGAGTGATCTTCCTCAGAGAGTATGTGATTGACCTAGGGCTATAGGAGGAATTGACTAAGTGAGATTACTTAGAGAGTCTCTAGACCTTGGGGCTATAAGGGGAATAGACCAGGTGATCTTCCTCAGAGAGTCCCTGACTGCCTTAGACTATAAGGGGAATTGACTGAGCATGCTTCCTCAGAGAGTCTTATAATTTTTGTATGACCAAACCAGAGGGGTTAGGCTAAGTGTACTGCCTAGAGGGTTGTTGGTAATTGTTAGGTAATACCAAATGGGATAGCTGTGAGTACTTCCCAGAGGGTTACCTATTGTGTTATCTGCTTGCTTATGTTTGATTTGTTAAACTAGAGGGTTGCTTGTTTTGTTTATCTTGTTCAGAGGCTTATCTCAGGCGTTGGCCAAAGCAGGTACATGTCGATGGGATTACGGACCCATAGATCGACTTATTTAACACACAGATTGAGTTTTATGACATCTAGCTCAATTCCCTTGAATAAGATGTCCATGAGATCGGGCTTAAGGTCCCAAGGATCGACTGCTGATGTTGTTCTTGTTATTTGAATCACTTAATCATGAATATTCATATTTATGTATATGTGTATAGATATGGGACTATACATGTGTATGTATATAGATATGGAAATCCATGGTGGCACTTGCCCAGTTGACAGGGATTACATACCCTGAGTTCAACTGTAGTTGCACGTTTGGTTTACTTACTTTTGTTGTGTTCCAGCTAGGCTGAGCACGTTGTTGTTGCATACACTTTTAGCAGCATAGTTATAGGTTGCTTGTTGGGGTGCACTATTGATATTATTTCTCACCCATGCATGTGCACCTCAGTGTACATGTAGACCTTATGTCTGCGTTTCAGGTTGAGCATGAGTTTCATGGTGGATAGGGTTGAGGCTCAGTGTAGCATGATCGAGCTGAGCTGCTCAAGTGGTTCTACTGATCCGGCTATAGCAGTTCGATAGTTTCTGGAGATCGGGTATGCAGGTTAGCTCGGAGTTAGTATCAGAGCCTTGTACTTTTACTTTCAATTTCTTTTGTACTTGTATCTGTATGTTCGGCCTGGTGGGTGACTAGTGTTGTATTGTATTGCATAGCTGTTCGGGCTTTTACAGCATTTTACTATTACTGCTTGTTCTATTTTAGTTGTTTTTTGCTTCCAAACTCTGTTTACTTTCCACTGTGTATGATACTTAGTTATTTCTACTGTTCTCTTACTCTAGTATGAGGTAATAGTCTCCCCACTATCACACCCTAGTCCCTTGCTGTTAGTCGGCATTCTCTGGCGTACGGGGAGGCATGCTTGAGTCCTTGTGGCGAACCGGCTCAGAGCACCAGTTTAGTGGATCCGGGTTGGGACATTACAATTTCTTCAATAACTTCCCAATTCATGACACTAGGATAGAACATGTTATCACATTTATATAAAAAAGTTTAAAACAATTTAAATCATATTAGATAAAATCCAAAATACTTTTCCAAACCAAAACAGTTTTCTATGGAAAAAACCCATAAAAGTATTTAAAAAATTTCATGTTTCCATTTTTCATACCCAATACATGGTTCCACATATCCACATAACCACACATGCATTCCCAGGTGATATTTCCATACTCATGAGTCATCTCTAGTCAATCTACCAAGTTTTCATAAGGTAACCAACACCAAGTACCCAAATGGAACGCACCTCATCCATAGGGTCATGTCTAATGAAAATGAACACACTCGAACCATGTATTCCAAATACCATGCCAAAATAATCATGAAAAAAAATTTAAATAAAACATTTAATTTTTTGAAAACATTTCTACAAACATTCTTTCATGCATTAAAAATAAACCATAATTTTCAAATCATCATTTTAAAATCATGAACCAAACTCAGTTAGCACAGAACCATCCAATTTACAAAATTTCCAAGAGAACAACACTAAAAAGGTTTCCATAAAATCACACAAGGTTGTCACAAAAATTTCAATAAATTAAACTAATTTTAAACTAATGATTAAATTTATAATAAAGAGTAATCAATAGGTATTCCACCTACCTCTCTAACATTTGTGAAAACATAGAACAAAATAATAACTTCCCCAACCTAGTTTAGATCTTATAAATCCAACCTTAAATCTTGTTCCATTAAATAAAACCATCATATTGAAATCACAAAATATATATTTATCCCCCCAAAAATAAATATATGATTCCAAGAGAGGGAATAATAATATATCTAATAAGAACAATGAAAAATGAGCACTTAGCTGAAAATCTAGATCTCAAATGGATTTTAGATGACTAAAATATTGCTCCCATATTGAAGGGAATCAGATCTCAATCCTTGGGAGGAAAAATAATTCAGAATTAAGAGAGATTAGGAAATTAAAAGGGGTCTTGGGGTCCTAAATCGAGTTAGATCTAAAAAATTTGGATCTAAAACTACATGTCGCATGGTTAGTTTGCACGGTTTGTCTAACTGTGTGCCAACCATGTGGTTGTTGCTACCTCAATCCAATATCCCACAAGATTATATCACATGTTTAGAAAAAACTATAAACCAATCATGCATGATCTATTGTCTCAATAATAGTAAGCTCACATGGTTTCCTCTAGGAATCCACACGGTTTGGAAAAACCATGCGTCAACCATGCACCTACCCAATAACCTCTATTTTCCTTTACATGGTTTTTTGGATGTGTTCTACGGTTTATTATAATTGTATTCAAACCATGAACCTCCATAAAATACTCCAACAAGTTCCAAAACCCACCAAAACAACCTGAAAAATGACCCAATAATTATATATACTTAAAATATATAAATAAAGGGTCAAATACCTAAAACTAGGGGGTGCTACATTCTCCCCACCCCCCATTAGTTCTTATTTCCCTAGAAAGTAGTCTCTTTGAGTGCTTACACATTGGGGGGAGCCATGTTTCTCATTCCTTCTTCATGATGGAGGTGGCCACTACGTCGGTCCCTCCCCCACTATCATGGGAGGGACCTTCAACATCTTGCAAGGGATCGGGTTCCTCTTTCTTCCCCTTCTCTAACCCTAAATTCCTCTCCCCTTTTCTTAAATCATCCTTATTCCCAAAAGTTCTTGATTTATTCAATGGGAGACCTAACCTACCATTATCGATCATAGATTTCAACAAAACCTCATTGTCTCTGAATCTTACACTGATTTCTCGGTTCAAGAAACGAAATCCATCAGTTGATTATTTTAACTAGTATGTCTTTAGTTCTTGGGATTTATGGGAGAGGAAGATAGTGGGTTTTATCAACAACAAACATATCATGATACGTTTTTCATCAAAGGAGGAATTAATTACAACCTAGTCTAGTGATCCCCGTAACTTCAATGGATCTAGGTTCTATCTATTTTGATGGACATACAATTTTCATATGAAGTGTGATTCCCCTATAGTGGAAATTTGGGTAAGCTTCTCTAATCTCCCTTTACCATTTCAAAATCCATGGGTTAGTAGATTTCTTGGGAATTTAGGTTGTATATATCCGTGTTTGGATAGTCATACTGAAGCTCTTTGTCACCCTGTTAATTTGTGGGTCTTCCTTGAAGTGGATGTGTCCAAAGTGCCTTTTGATTATGTTTGGATAACAGTTAAGGAATATTTTTGGTGAAAATAGAAGGTGTTATATGAATAATGGTTTGATTTATGTTATGTCTATATGAGGTTGTGTCATTCGACTAAAACCTATTGACGGGGGCCTAAGAGTTAGTTGGGTGCAAACAGTGGTAAGGAACCAGAAATATGTACTGTAGAAGGATTGCCTAGACAAAAGTCAGTGGGTGTGGAATATAAGGTTAAATCTATAATGGATGTGAACTGTGGATCTTGGTCAGTGAATCCATTGGTGACTGATGTCTTCAGATGCTTGAGGGGGGATTTGGGTGGATCGCATCATCCTCTTCCTACACCATTAGAAATAGAGGGTTATGTTGTGGAGTAGGTGAAACCTGGTTGTGGTCTCAATTTGGTGGATCCACAAATGGATGATGAAGAAGGCCCCAAGACACCCAGAGAATCTACATACGCCGAGGCTATGCACTCAGGTTCTGTTACTAATGCCAATGGTCCGAAACCTGAGGCACCAAGGGATGAAGATTCTCCTAGTTATAAGGTGCTGCAATGGGTTTTAGGGAATGTTCCAAGTATGGAGATGGCTGCAATTTGGATGGGAAATAGGTTTGAAGAGATGTTAAAGGTTAATATGGAATAGGAGGCTGAAGCTATTCCGACTAGGCCCTCACTAAAGTAGGGGAACTTGGGACTGAGTCTAGTGATGAGGACTCTGAGCTCTTATCAGGAAATATAGAATAATACTTACAGGGTGATCAGCTTTAAAGGCTGAGGTGAAGTAAGATCCAGAGGGGCACTCATAAATAGTGATAATACTATTCTTAATTTCCACCACCAATGGAGACTAGATCTGTGGAGAAATCCAAAGATGAGATGATGTTCAGTGATCCCCATCCCCTTTCAAGGGTGACATTGTCCAACCGCGAGAGACTGGTATAGTAATTTATCCTTCATTAGAGCTACTTGTGCACTCGGGAGAGGAAATGGTGGAAATTTTTCTGAAAATTAATGCTACTGACAAAGAAGCTAATAGGATTATGGGAAGAACTGTAAGGGTGGTTACCAATGAGGAGCAGAGTAACTATATTGACAAACAAGATCTGATATTGATTAGGGGATTTAATAATGGGAAGCTCAGTGAAAAAGAGTACATTCAGTCTTGGGAAAAACTGGCATATCATTTTGAAGACCTTCTAAAGGATGATCCCAATACTCAGGTTAGCACTATCTCTTGGAATCTAAGTAGGGAGATAAAATCTAATAGGCTTAAGATGTCCTTTAATTGTTTAACTATTTATTTTAGTGTTTGAACTATTGGTTTCTCACTTTTACCATAAAATTTTTTATTTAATAAAAATTTAATTATCATTCAATCCCTAGAAATTTGAAAAATAGTGTTTTCCTAAAAAAGATTTGGACATTAATCCAACATTTCCTTTTCAGGCTCTCATGTTTCTTTCTGAATCTTACCATGTTTCCATAAAACCCCACACTAGACTGATGATTTTCCCACACAATACGTTCTATTGAATATCAAGAAACCTTATTGATAGATGAACCAATATAGTATCCATCTCAATGTCAATGTGATCCCATAGATTTACATGGTCAAGATCTGGTTTATACTTCTTCAATTGAGATATATGAAACACATTATGCACTGAAATGAACCTTGGTGTAAAATCCAACTGATCTGCCACCTCACCAACTCATTCAAGTATCTCAAAAGGGCCTATGTATTGAGGATATAACTTTCCCTGCCTCCCAAAATGAAAAATCCCAAGCCTTGAAGATATTCTCAAGAACACATAATTACTCACCTTAAACGAAAATGTCCATCAACGATGATCTACATATGATTTTTGATGACTATGATTTGTCTCTATTCTCTTTATGGTCAACTAAATATTTTTTGTTGTCACTTGCACTGGGATTGGTCCAACCAGTGAAGTATTTCCTATTTCTACCACCAAACAGAGTGGAGAATGAAAAATATTCCCATACAATGCTTTAAAGGGATCTATATGTATCGAGGCTTGATAAATATTATTGTAAGAGAACTCCACTAATGGTATGTTCTCCTCTCATGATCCACCAAAATCCATTACACAAGACCTAAGTATGTCCTCAAACATTTGGATCATCCACTTAGATTTTCCATCCATTTGAGGATGATACACCGCTCTCATAGTCAAATGAGTCCTAAGGGATTACTGTAAGTATTTCCATAAATGAGATGTAAGTCTTAGATCTCGGTCTAATGTTATTGAAACTGGTACTCTATGCCTCTTTACCACTTTTCACATATATATTTTGGAAAATTTCTTCACCATATGATATTCATCAATATAGATGAAGTGGGTCAACTTTGTGAGCCGATCCACTATCATCCATATGGAATCGTGTTTCTAAACCATCATTGGAAGAACTATCACAAAATACATAGCTATTTGATCCCATTTCCATATGGGAATTTGTAATAACTACAACATGCCTGATGGTTGTTGGTGTTCTTCTATTACCTATTGAAAAGTGAGGCATCTTGAAACAAACTCTACCACATCCCTTTTCATTCCAATCCAACAAAACTGTGCTTTCAACACTTTATACATCTTCTAAATTCCTGGATGAACAAACCATTTCGAATGGTGGTAAGCATTAAGAATTTTTTCCTAAAAATCCATAGGTACCATGATCCGATATCTAAACAAAAAAACTAAACACCCATCCAAATTCCATTAATAAATGGTCTCCCCCCCCCCATTTTGTTTTGAGCTCATAGAAACACATTCAGAATCATATTTTTGAGCCTCTTTCACATGCTAAACCAAATAAAAAACAAAAAAATCTGGGAAGAAAATCAAAACATCACCCTGGTCAGTACAATCCAAGTTCATGTCTACCATAAATGAAATTATCTTCCACTAATTTAAATCTTATTTATCTAACTAATTATAGAATTCCTTATTAATTAATATACCACTTAATTTCTTTTACCTAGTGTATAAATGAAGTCAAAGTCGAACATTTTAAGGTATTCCATTCATATTCTTTTCCTTAGATTCAAATATCTCTGTGAGAAAATGTATTTCAAGATCGTATAGTCCATAAACACTACGAATTTCTCAAAAAAATATAATGACACCATGTATTCAAAGCATATACTGAAAAAACAAATTCCAAATCATGTGTTGGGTAGTTCTTACCATGCTGCCATAACTTACTTGAACTATAAGCAATAGCATGATCTCTCTACATGAGAACACATCTCAACCTCAACTATGATGCATCAAAATAGACTACATATCCCTATCCAGAATCTATAAAGGTGAGAATAGGTGCTGATGTAAGTTTACTCTTGATTTCTTGAAAGGATTTCTAATATTCCTCATTCCATTAGAAAGAAACACCTTTCCCCGTCGAAGCTGTTATTGGTGATGTCAAACCTAAAAATTCATGTAAAAAACATTTTTAGTATATCTATAATTCAAGAAAACTATGTATATAAAATATAGTCTTTGGTGGTTTCTAAAAGATAATAGCTTCTATCTTTTTAGGATCCATAGAAACATCTAATTATATATAACATGGCTAAGGAAATGTACCTCTTTTATCTAGAAATCACACTTAGATAACATTGAATATAGATGATAATCTTATAAGAAACCAAACACAATATCCAAGTGTTTCTCATGATCTTCCTTTGTACTATAATCCACTAGTATATCACCCACAAACACCACCATGAAGGAATCTAGATACCTTTGAAATATCTGATTCATCAATGCTATAAATATGGTTGGTGAATTTTTAATACCAAAAGGCGTAACAATGAACTCATATTGGTCATATCTACTTTTGAAAGCTATTTTTAGAATATCCTCATTTTGAACCCACAATTGGTGATATCCTAAATGAAATTCAATTTTAGAGACCCACTAAGCTCCTCTCAATTGATCGAATGATCATCAATTCATGGAATATAATTTAAATTTTTTATAGTAAATTGATTTATATTATGATAATATATAAAAATCCTAAGATTTTTATTTACCTTTTTCTCAAAAAGAATCAGTTCTTTCAATGAAGATGTACTTGGTTGAATAAAACATTTACTTTCCAACTCTTCTAACTAATCCTTCAATTCCTTTAATTATGTTGGTGTCATTCAATAAGATGGAATGGAAATAGGATTAGTCCCTGGTAGGAGATCAATCATAAACTCCACTTCTCTTTTGGGTATAAACCCTAAGAAATTGTTAGGAAAAAAATTAATAAACGGATCCAGTATGGTTGGAAATTAATTATTCTCTATCTCATATATTGATGCCAAATAAACTATTATAAACTAGTAATAGATAGTTCCAGACACTAGTATCAAGGGTCCTACTCTTCTTTCATCCACTTCCCAGTATCCGTTAAATATATTTCTAACACCATCATAAGATTAGAAAATCACCTTTCACACATAGAAATAAATATGTACCTCAAAGTTCATCATCCAATCCATTCCTAGAATAAATTCATAGAACTATATCTCTGTCACAGGGAATTCACATACCAAATCATCCCCAATTATTTTTATCAAACACATTGCACATTTTAAGGCTTTGTATTCTCTTTGTCCCAAAGGTTCTTGGAGTTTCAAAACAGAAGGCATCATCTCAACATGTAAACCCAAAAGATCAACAACATGAGAAGCAATAAAAAATGAAATTCACCCATATCAAATAAATATTTTATAAGGGTGGAATTAGAATAAATCTTACCTCTAACTATTTAAGGTCTCGATTTATTATCCACGATCACTTTCTCAGATCCATACAATTGCTTACTCGCTGCAGTTTTCTCCTTATTACCCTATTGAGATTACACTGGCTGAGGAGTGTTGATATTCTTAAAATTATCATGGATAATTTGGTTCTTCTAACAAGATATATTCAACTACACTCATACCATAAAATAATATGATGCATAAGAAGCATTAGAGGTGTTCCTAGAACCCAATCATGGATCACTATGATAATAGTGTTGAATGTGTCCTATCTAGTTGAAATGGTTACATGGTCTAGGTGGTTCCATATAATCTCACTTAATATGCTCAAAATAACAAAACTAAAAACATCTCAGCTTACTATTTGGTTTAGGAGGTAATTTGTCTGGTCCTATAGTTTGATTCTAAGATATATCACACCCTTCAAAATAGGTGTCCCTCCTCCATTTATTCCCAGCATTGGAGTTCCTACCGGTTCCCATTGGAATAAACATGCTTCCTCCAACCATGTTTCCTGAAATGTATTTTTCTACCAACTTCAGTCTATTAACCATCTCTATATAATATTTTATAAAAATAACATCAATCATTGATTTAATTTTATGGTATCAACCATGATTCAATAATGTTTTCCTTCAAGGATTCACTTGAGAAAACTTCTGGTGCAAAGCGGACTAAATTCAAAAAAAAAATCCATGTACTCTGTTACTGAGTGATTCCCTTACTTCAGGATAAAGAAATCTATTATTCTAAAAATTCTAAACATGTGAGGATATAATTATTTGTTGAAAAATTCTTAAAAAATCTCTCATTCCATGACTTGGTCCAATTTTTTATGAACTACTAAATGCCACCAATGGCCTGGTAGATCTTCTATCATATACGTAGAAAACTTCACTTTTATCTTAACTGTTATTCCATGGAAATAAATGATTCGATTCATTTTATTTATCCACTCTTCTACCTTTTCTAGTTTAGGATCACCATGAATGATAGGTGGATTGTGCTTTTTGGAACTTAACCGAATGATCTACTTTCCTTGGTTCATTATTTTTGTTCCCTCTATCCATGACCTGAAAAGACTATAAAATAATTTGAACTAGATTTTGGTTTGCTTTTAGATCAAGTGTAATCACATTCTATGTAGCCAATTCCGGTTGGTTTCTATGGAACTTACCCGGTTCAATTATTTATAACCAAAACAAAACTCACTTTAGCCTCACTCATTAGAAACATAAGGCTTAGAAATTTCAAATTTTCTACATCACACATATCAGAACCACGCTTTCCAAAATTCAATAATTTTTCTATCAACCCATGTTTTAAAATTCTGTTGTTCTTTTTGAAAATCAATCCATTTTCATCTATTTACAAAAATCAACACTTTTTTACCAAATCATAAAATCTTTACTCAAAATGAATTTTTCACTCCAAGTGGGAAGTCATTAGTATCAATTCATGTCATGCTATTCTCATCTAATAAACCCATAATGATGAGATGAAAACTCCTAGAAGTGTCTCAAAACACTCATGTACCCAAACTCTATTAACTTGATGTTCAACATAAATAGTTTAGCTATACCTTTTTATGTTCTACATTCCATTTTCTAATGATCTTAATCCTTACTACCAACCCAACTCAAGGACTAAAAAAATTATACCATTTATAACTAAAGGACCAAACAAGATGATACCATTTGTAACACCCCTCCACTCACTCATTGTCTTGGGAAGAGGTGGTGGGTGTTACTAGCCTTATGTGACATCTCCAAGACACCAATGGCTGGAAATAAATGTCAAGGGTCTCATCAACATCTGGGGTATGATTTTTCCTTGGAATATAAAACAACCAAACCACAAGACAATAATCAAACAAACCACTATATGATGAATGGGTACCAAAAATACAAGACAATACAAAACCAAAACAAAAGCCAATATCATATTAAAATCAGAAACAACATGACATAACCAAAGGAACCAAAAGACACCAACCAAAAACTCCCAATCTGCTCCAAGATCCAACTCCACAGGCCCAACCCAAGGAATTAAGAAGCATCACGAAAGAATAGGGATACCTTACCTTTACTAGTGTCTCAATATATAACATCTTCAAATGCACCATAGTTCCTAAGATGGGGTTGAGTATAAAAATTCGTAGGATTTCCCCTAATAAAATTCCAAGATGCACCATTAGGATAGTCTATGTTAGAAAAAGTATATAAAATAGTTTAAAAAATTAAAGTAGTTTATATAAAATCCAAAATAGTTTTCCAAACCAAAACAGTTTTCCATGGAAAGAAACCAAACAAGTCTTTAAAACATTTCACATTTCCATTTGGAATACCCAATACATGGTTCCACATATCCACACAACCACACTTTCATGATCAAGTGACAGTTCCATTCTCATGAGAGGTCTCACATTAATCTACCAAGTCATCACAAGGTAACCAATACCAAGTGACCCAATGACATAACCCCTTCCACAGGGTCACATATAATATAAATAAACACACACCAACCAAATACCATGCCAAACCAATCATGACAATCCATTTTAATAAAACATTTATTTTATTGAAAACATTTCTAAAAACACTTTTTTCATTCATTAAAACCAAAACATATTTTTAAAATCATCATTTTAAAATCATGAACCAAAATCACTTTCCACAAAACCATCCAATTTCCAAAATTTACAAGAAAATATCACAAAATAGGTTTCCATAAAATAACACAAGGGTTTCACAACAATTTCAAGTGATTCAATCAATTTTAAACTAAGACTTCAAGTTGTAATCAAGATGAATCAATAGAGAAGACACCTACCTCTCAAAATTTGTAAAAAATGAAGAATAGAACAACAACTTCAACAACCCAACTTATATCTTCTAAATCTGACCTTAGATCTTATTCCCTTCAATAAAAACCATCATATATAATCATTATTGACATCAAAAAACATAGATCTGTCCCAAAAAAAATTAGATATATTATTCCAAGATAATTAATAAGAATAAATCTAGGAATAATGATGAATAATGAGAACTCACTAAAAAATATAGATCTCCAACAGCTTTAAAATGCCTAAATATTGTTCTTGGATCGAAGGTAATCACCTATTATGCATTGATAGGAAAAGAATTTTTGGATTAATAGAGATTAGGAAATTAAAATGGGTCTCAAGGCTTAAATTTAGTTAGATCCAAAAAAATAGATTTGAAACTACACACCACATGGTCACTCTATACTGTTTGTCTAACTGTGCGCCAACCATGAGGTTGTTAATGCCTCTAAAGGTTAGAAAGACTATGCACCAACTGTTCAAGAGCTATTATCTCAATGAAAGTAGGATCGTATGGTTTTCCCTGGGAATCTATATGATTTTTCCAAACCATGCACTAATTTTACACCTACCCAATGACCTATGTTTTCATTTTCATAGTTTTCTAGAGGTGTTTCATGATTTCTACTAATCGATCTCAAATTGTGAGCCTCTAGAAAAACCTACAACAAATTATAAAACCCACCGGAACCACCTGAAACTTATCCCAATCATTATATATACTTAAAATACATAAATAAAGGGTCAAGTACTTAAAACCATGGGTGTTATAGTACTACTGTAGTGTGCTATTAAAATTACAGCACACTATAGAAAAAAATACAACTGTATATGGAAAATTAATAATTTAATTGAAATAAAAATTACATCATAAATACAAGTAAAAAACACTATATTATTGAAATTTAAAAAATTATTTTGTAAAATTACATTATCATGTGTTATCACAAACATTAAAAAACATCAATGGTTTCATTTTCTTTGTCACCTGACCCCCTCTCAAAAAAACTGGATCATGGTATCAGTTTCTTAAAAAAACATACCAAATCAAGAAAAATAATTCACCTATATAAGAAAACAAATTATTTTTTTATTAACACTATAAATAAATTAATTAAATATAAATATGAACCAATAAATTAATAAAATGTCAGTGTTAAATAAAAGGACACATCTAGAGTCATACTAGTCGCACCGTGCATTGGATCGAGGTGCGGATGATTCCCACACATCAAAAATGATTTATGTATCATTTTTCTAAATTATCCAAAAAATAATAATTTGTTTTTTTATTTATGAGTATTTCATGTGTCTAATTTAGTAAAATGTCATTTTGAACTAAAAACACACTTTTAGTCATGTTGGTCACATCATGTGTCAGTTTGATGTGAGACTAATTTGTATACATAAAAATGAATTATGAATAATTTTCCTAACTTATCAAGACAATATAATCTTATTTTCTTAGTTTTTAGTGAGCTACACACATTTTGAACTAAAATTTCAATTTTAAACGGATAATAGACACTTTGAGTCATAAAAGGCGCACTGTGTATCAGATTGAGTTGCAGATGATTTCTACATGCCACAAATGTCGTATGGTTTGTTGTACTAAATTATTAAAATAATATGAATGAATTTTCTTAGTTTTGAGTATGTGACATGTGTTTTGAACAATTGTTTCAATTTTAAATAAAAAATACACACTTGTAATCATAAACGTCACACTGTGAATCAGACTGAGGTGTGGATAATTCCTACAGATAAAAAAATGAATTATGGATTACATTCCTATAATATCAAAAAAAATATGAATGTGCATTCTTGGATTTGAGTATGTTACATGTCTTTTCTACTAAAATGTCAATTTAAACTAAAAATGTGTACTTTGAGTCATAGTGGTCATATAGTGTGTTGGTTTGATTTGAGACTAATTCTTACACATCAAAAATGACTTATGAATTGTTTTCTTAATGTATCAAGAAAATATGAGAACGTTTTCTTGATTTTCATTGAGTGACACACATTTTGAACTAAAATGTAAATTTTAAATAGATAACGAACACATTGAGCCATACCAGGCACAGCATGTATCATATTGAGGTGAGACTAATTCCTACACATCACAAATGAATTATGTGTAATTTTCCTAAACTATAAGAGCAATCCAAATGTATTTTACTATTTTTGAGTATGTGACATTTTTTTTGAACTAAAATGTCAATTTTAAATAAAAGTACACACTTTGGGTCAAACCAGTCACAATGTGAATTAGATTAAGGTTTGGATGGTTCCTAAAAATCATAAATAACTTACAAATAATTTTCATAAAGTATCAAAACCACCATACTGTGTTTTATCAGTTTTGATTTTGCCATTTGTCTTTTTTAATAAATGGTCACTTTAAACTAAAAACATGCACTTTGAGTCATACCGATCACATCGTATGTCGGTTTGATGTGAGATTGATTTTTTCACATAAAAAATAAATTATGAATGGTTTTACTGAATTTTCAAGAAAATTTGAGTGTTTTGTATTATATTTCAGTGAGTAACACATGTTTTAAACTAAAAATGTCAATTTTAAACTGATAACGGACACTTCGAATTATATCAGGCACACTGTGTATTAGATTTAGGTACGGATAATTTCTACACATCAAAAGTTACTTATGGATCATTTTCCTAAAGTATCAAAATAATATGAATTCATTTTCTTGGTTTGAGTATGTAACGTTTTTTTTTTGAACTAAAATATCGATTTTAAATAAAAAACACACACTTGGAGTCATACCAGTCAAATTGTGTAACATATTGAGGTGCGGATAATTCTTACACATCAAAAATAACATATGGACATTTCTTCTAATATATTAAAATAATCTGAATGTGTTTTTTGGTTTTGAGTTTTCACATGTCTTTTTTACTAAAATGATAATTTAAACTAAAAACACACACATTGACTCATATTAGTCACATCATGCATCGGTTTGATTTGGGACTGATTATTACACATCAAAAACGGCATATGAATCATTTTCCTAAAGTATCAAGAAAATTTGAGTTTGTTTTCTTAGTTTTCAGTTAGTAACACATGTTTTGAACTAAAATGTCATTTTTAAACTAATAATGGATACTGAGACATACCGAGAACACTGTGTATGATGTGCGGATGATTCCTACACATAAAAATGACTTATGGATCATTGAACTAAAGTATTAAAACAATATGAATGTATTTTATCAGTTTTGAGTATGTGACGTATGTTTTGAACTAAAATTTCAATTTTAAATAAAAATACGCATTTAGTGTCATACCGGTCACACCAACTGTCGAATTGAGTTGAATTTCATTACTAAATTTCACAAATGACTTATGGGTCATTTTCCAAAATTATCAAAACAATTTGAATTTGTTTTCTTAGTTTTGAGTATATCACATGTCTTTTTAATAAAATGTCAATTTAAACTAAAAACATGCACTTTGAGTCATACAGTTTACATCATGTATCAGTTTGACAAGAGATTGATTTCTACAAGTCACAAATTTCTAATAAATAATTTTCATAAAAAAATAAGACAATCTGGGCATGTTTTCTCAGTTTTTAGTTAGTGGCACACGTTTTGAAATAAAATGTCAATTTTAAACTGATGACAGACACTTTGAGTCATGCCGGGAACACCGTGTATCAAATTGAGGATTGAAAAATTCCTACACATAAAAAATTAATTATAGATCATTTTCCTATAGTATCAAAAAAATATGAATTTTTTTTCTTGGTTTTATGTATGTGGCATGTGTTTCGAACTAAAATGTCCATTTTAAATAAAAAAGACACACTATGAGTCATACCGGTCACACTGTGTATCGGATTGGGCTGTGGTTGATTCATATATGTCAAAAATGACTTATGGGTCATTTTCATAAAGTATTAAAACAATATGAATGCACTTTCTCAATTTTGAGTATGTCATGTTCCCTTTTTACTAAAATTTCAATTTAAAGAGAAAAATGGACTTTGAGTCATTCCAATCACATCCTGTGTCGATTTGATGTGATAATGGTTTGTACATATCTCAAAATAACTTCTAAATCATTTTCATAAATTATATAGACAATATGAGCATTTTTTCTTGGTTTTCAATGAGTGACACATGTTTTGAACTAAAATGTCAATTTTAAACTGATAACGGCCACTATAAGTCATGTATGGAACACCGTGTATCAGATTGAGATATGGTTAATTCCTAAATGTCAAAAATGAATTGTGGATTATTGTACTAAAGTTTTAAATCAATATAAATTTGTTTTCTTAGTATTGAGTATGTGATGTGTGTTTTGAACTAAAATTTCAATTTTAAATAAAAAAGACACAATTGGTGTTATACCGGTCACACTATGCATCATATTTGTAACACCCCAGGTAAATAAAGAATATGACATTTTTATATTTATCCATATTTGTGAATAAAATATTAATATTACTTTAAAGGGAATGCTATGCTCGATGGCGTACCCAATACGCGACAACGAGTTCCTTTGAAATCTTACGTTGCAGTCTAATAATAAAATAATATTATTTTAAATTGTAATTAACGCCTAGCCGTTGTAATGGCGGGAATGAACAGAAATAACTACAAAATGATTATATATGTTTGTAAAATATTTTTACTTTTTACAATAAATGTTAGAGGATTAAAAATGCGAATGAATCAAATTTCAAGCGTAAACATTCTAATATTCTTTAAAAGGTCGATTAACCGCCTTTTGATGACGAACCTCTTTTAAATCCACTTTTTGACAATTTTATGTGTTATATTTGACAAAATAAAATTCTTCTTTAGAATCAGGACATAAAAATTTACTTTGTGTAAATTTTTGGTATTTTGCGATAAAGTTCATTTTTAATGAATAGTGAAAAATGTTGTATTTTAATTCAAAACCTCTTTTTAATCTAATTTATTTATATGATTAGATTATCTTTTGAATTGGTTTTAAAGTGAAATTATAATATATTTTTACCATTTAATAGAATAGTGGTCATTGGAATTAATTTCATCTTGAAATTGGACTTAAACTAGTGTCAATCTTTTGATACTTATTATTTCATAAAAACACGCTATTTGCTCTGACAGCAGAAATTAATTATTAAATTAATTAATGTAACTTATATGTTTTGCATTTTTTTAAAATAGACATCATTTTTGAATTCGGAATATCAAATATATCTTAGGGTGAATTTTTGGTATTTTTCTGAAAAACATCAATTTTTGATGAATAGTGAAACCACTAAGTGGTAGTTAAAGAAACTGATTTTTCGTTTAAATGAAATTTTACCACCTCTGTGTTTTTAATTTCAAAAATCTAACATACATGGTTTTCATTAAGAAGTAAAATGTGGTTCAATGGGATTAAAATAATTTTTTTGGTGAATAGTAATTTTTAAGTTTTAATCACGATTAGAGGTAATTAGTATAGTTTAAGGTAAAAATAATGTTTTAATAATATGAAATGACCTATACACATGTCCTACCCTCATTTAATGAGTCATGGCCGACCAAGACAATCCATGGGTCAACTTGGGGACCCCATGGAGCCACTTTTCTTGGAAAATGACAATAATACCTTTTTATTTAAAGTTAAAATTAAAATGTCACAAACATGTGTTGTTTTATTAAAACAATTTTTACATGGGGTTATACAAGTCATATTTTTTACTATAAATATTCATTAGAAATCTAAAAATATTTCCTACATCATGATAGTTTTTTTATAATTTTTAGACACTAAATAAATTAAATTATTTATGACACTATGATGATACAGCGATTACCTCATTATTTAACAATTTAAATAAAATAAAATTATAATGTAAAATCTAAGTCTTACACTTGTCAAAAACATATTGGATGGGTGGATTTCGAAACCTTATCACCTTATCCTATGAATATATCCTTTTGGGACCTTTTAAATCCGAAAATCATTTTATAATAAAGTAATATTTTATAACTTTCCAAGAATGCCCCTCCTCTCCTCTTATAAAAGGCCCCCACCTCTACCACCTTACACACACATCTCAAGCCTTTGGATCGTCCAACCCCTTCTCATTTCATCTCTCCACATACCTCTCTTCATCATTGAATCCTAACTTTGGGAAGAATCCTTTCCAAGGAAGCCTTTGAGCTCAAATCAAAGAGAGTTACCTGATTTGAAGGTAATGTCTTCTCTTGTGTTCTTTTGTTTTATTTTTCTTCTCCAAACCCCTAAACTCTTTTGATTACTTTTTTTTGTAACAACACCAGTATATTAAATATACTATTATGTTTATATAATAAGTATTAAAGCTACACTTTCACACACCTCCGTCTAATGGTTAAAGAACATACTATTTTTGTGGATGGCGAATTACTACCTCATGAAACGATGATTGTTCAATATTATTTTAACACCTTCAAAGGTGGACATTAAGATGTCACTATATTTATATATGATATATAATATGTTTATGTTTTCCTTAAGCTTCTGTATTTTTCATTTATGGAATACCTTTATGGTTTCCATTATGGGTAAACGCGATATCTTCATTTTAGGAAGTGCGGACTACCGCCCCCTCAAAGTGATTTGATTCGTTAATGCCATATGTGGGACGTATAAAGGATGGAATTAATGGTATTACATATTATATACTAGTTTAATTATAATATACATTTATATCATTATTATTTCATTCCATTGAATACAAAAAAAAATGAAAGTAGCGTTCATGCGTACGTACGGCTTACCGTCTCCATGAACGGTACATTTCATTTCTTATCTCCAAATGTTATGTAATATTATAAGTACATATATATACTGGATATATATGTAATATATTACATCTAAATGAAGGATATAATTCTGGAATTATAATATATATATATATATATATCATTTTTTTAATTCCATTAATATGACAAAAAAATGAAAGTAGCGTTCATGCGTACGTACGGCCTACCATCTCCATGAACGGTGCTTTTAATTTTTTATCTCAAAATGTTATGGAATAGTATAAAATGATTATATAATGGATATATATGATATTTAAAACATCAATACTATTCTGGATATGATTTACCTATAACTACATGGAAAATTATTTTCCAACAAGTTCAATTTTTACTCATGTACCAAACATCGACAAAAACGTCTGATATGAACTCACATTATTAACAAATTATTATAACATTATAATATGTGATATGAACTGAATAATAATCTTTAAAATAATTCCTTAAGAAATTATAAATTTACCAATGTTTATTATTCATTAATATAAAGAAATGAACAAGACAAGTCAGACTTGAGGTAAGGGATCCAACCTCTCTCTTTCTTTTTAAGTACTCTCTTTTATGTCATTTCTTTTAAGCTCGTCTTTATTATGTTTGGGGATGTTCTTTTATATTCCTAATATTTTACTTTTTATGTTCATATTATGATAGACCCTATTTGATCTCATAAATCCATTTTTTGGAATTTTTAAGTGGCGTCGTTAGGCTGCCGAGTTTTCATAAGGGATTTTTCATCTCACTTTTATTCTCGTGATATTTATGCTATATTTGCCACTATTTCCTTTGAGTGGTGTATGTACTACCCATTATTCTACACTTTTTGTATTATAATTTCATTTATGGTTATTTACATCTTCATTGTATTACCCTTCTTCCATGGGGTGTACGTTTCGAAAGTTACCCAACTCGGTATGGGGACCTTTCACCCTCCTCATTTTAAAAGACTTCTTTTGTTATGTCTTTTAATTTACATCTTATTATGTTGGGATATGTTCTTCTATATCCTTATTGATGTAAAGTTTATGTCCATGTTATGAGATACCATTCACTCTCTCATCGACTAATTTTCTTAATTTTGAAGCGACGTCGTTAGGCTGTCGAATTTTTACAAGGGAACGTCTTAACCCAATTTCAATTTCTTTGGGTTCAACTTGTACTTCTTGAACATGTCATCCTATGAATATGTATGAATGACCTCTGATTTTTTCACACTTAATATCCACTTATATTGGGTGTATTTATATTTCTCACACATAATTATGTGATAGATTTATCCTTAATTTAAGGATACCATATTTATAATGGATTTCATCTCAATTTACATTTCCATTGAGACTTCATTGTTGTTATGCACCAATTCACTCTTATATGGTGTGTATACTATCCTTTGACATATTATATCATGAATCCCTTTATTCTCATGATATTATAAAGTTCAGATTAAATGTTATTACGCAATTATTTGTATTCAAGAGTCTCTCATTTTGTTAAAAACTCTTTAACAAAAATATCGTTTTAAATGTTTTAAAGATTTATTATTCTAAATCTTTATATTTAATGTCTATGTTTTCAAAGTGTTTTTTAGTATTTATTTATATGGACATTAATGTTTTAAAATTATAATTCCATTAAAATCTTCAAAGTGGTATGGGACACTTTGATTCAAAAATCTCTTTTAAATGGTTTTTGAAAATGGATTGATTAATTCAATATCTTGTAATTACTTATTCATAGGATGACATGTTCAATAAGTACAAGTTGAACCCAAAGAAATTGAAATTGGGTTAAGACGTTCCCTTGTAAAAATTCGACAGCCTAACGACGTCGCTTCAAAATTAAGAAAATTAGTCGATGAGAGAGTGAATGGTATCTCATAACATGGACATAAACTTTATATCAATAAGGATATAGAAGAACATATCCCAAAATAATAAGATGTAAATTAAAAGAAATAACAAAAGAAGTCTTTTAAAATGAGGAGGGTGAAAGGTCCCCATACCGAGTTGGGTAACTTTCGAAACGTACACCCCATGGAAGAAGGGTAATACAATGAAGATGTAAATAACCATAAATGAAATTATAATACAAAAAGTGTATAATAATGGGTAGTACATACACCACTCAAAGGAAATAGTGGCAAATATAGCATAAATATCACGAGAATAAAAGTGAGATGAAAAATCCCTTATGAAAACTCGGCAGCCTAACAACGCCACTTAAAAATTCCAAAAATGGATTTATGAGATCAAATAGGGTCTATCATAATATGAACATAAAAAGTAAAATATTAGGAATATAAAAGAACATCCCCAAACATAATAAAGACGAGCTTAAAAGAAATGACATAAAAGAGAGTACTTAAAAAGAAAGAGAGAGGTTGGATCCCTTACCTCAAGTCTGACTTGTCTTGTTCATTTCTTTATATTAATGAATAATAAACATTGGTAAATTTATAATTGCTTAAGGAATTATTTTAAAGATTATTATTCAGTTCATATCACATATTATAATGTTATAATAATTTGTTAATAATGTGAGTTCATATCAGACGTTTTTGTCGATGTTTGGTACATGAGTAAAAATTGAACTTGTTGGAAAATAATTTTCCATGTAGTTATAGGTAAATCATATCCAGAATAGTATTGATGTTTTAAATATCATATATATGCACCAATTCACTCTTATATGGTGTGTATACTGTCCTTTGACATATTATATCATGAATCCCTTTATTCTCATGATATTATAAAGTTCGGATTAAATGTTATTACGCAATTATTTGTATTCAAGAGTCTCTCATTTTGTTAAAAACTCTTTAACAAAAATATCGTTTTAAATGTTTTAAAGATTTATTATTCTAAATCTTTATCTTTAATGTCTATGTTTTCAAAGTGTTTTTTAGTATTTATTTATATGGACATTAATGTTTTAAAATTATAATTCCATTAAAATCTTCAAAGTGGTATGGGACACTTTGATTCAAAAATCTCTTTTAAATGGTTTTTGAAAATGGATTGATTAATTCAATATCTTGTAATTACTTATTGTGATTGAAAAAGAAATATTGTTATTGAAATGTTTATATTTTCGATATTTTCTATGTAATGATGGTACTTGGACATTTTAGAGGTGGTTACGTGATAAACCATATGATTGGTGGTGCCGTGAATACCAGGACGGGTGGTTACGTTATAACCTCCAATGCATTGAGTATGGAAGTCGACCGTATGGCTATTCCATTAAGTATGTGTGGAAGTAGACTGAATGGTTATTCCATTTAAGTATGTTTATGTCCCAAGTTATCTTTATATGTTATGTGTTCTTTATATGGGTTTTATGGTAATCATTTGGTTACAAAAGGGTAAGTAATGATCTTTTATTCAGTGAAGAGTTTTTTACTACTTTATAAAGGTGAAAAGTATTACTTTGATAAAGTTTACATGGTTTACTTGTTGTTTTGAAAAACTAACAGTTTTCATTCTTTTTGTATCCCTTGTTGAGCTATTTATGCTCACCCCAAGTTTTTTTGAAATGTTTTTCACAGGAATTAATGTGGAATAGGGTCAAGGATGTGATCAAGGGAAAGTCATGCTATCTAAAACATGGAACTAGACATGTTTCTTTTTAAGAGTTTTTATTTTATGGAAACTTAGTAGAAGTGTCTGCTTTGTAATCTTTTGAGATGTAATAGTTATGTCCTAATTCTCTAAAACTCTAAACCTGAAAAGATCCTCAAGGTGAATTATTTATTTAATTCAATATTAAGTAAGGTTTTAGGTCAGGGCCTTATAGTTGGTATCAGAGGTCGGTTTAGATAACTTTAAAGGTTAGGGTATTCTCTAGGAATAAGTGACATTACCATAATGGTTAGGATTTCAGAAAGAGTCCTAGTTTTAGATAAATTGAATGAGTAAGTATATCTTAGTGTTTATCTTCCTCATTAGTACATGATGGTTTTGTTGATATACTCACACTGACATTTCTGTTTTTAGTGAATGGATGGATCTAGCAGGCACCAAAGTGACAATAGGTTTGAAGGAAACTGTGGTGGTTCTCTGATTAAGAGACTGGATGAAATAAAGGATTCAATTAGGAAACTCATGTTTGTTCTAAACCAACTATCAAGGAGTCCTAATCAGCCACTTGTACCTTGGTATGTTCTGTAATGCATCATGTATGAGATGACCAATCGATGAGGAAGTTCAGGTAATAATTATAAAGGTAACCATTAGGGTTTATATGATCCTTACTTTTGAGGTAACTATGGGTTATTATATGTTATGATGGAAAATGAAAGGCATGAGATAAACTTGAGGTTAAAATATGTTATGATTATTTTTGAAGATTTTATCTCGTTTTGGGGAATGTTTTAAGAATTATGTAGTTTTGGAAAAAGGACAACACACAGACCGTGTGACAACCTGTCGCGTCGGACAAAGCTGCGTGAATCGAACCCACAACCAAAGTGCGACTGGTATTTATCGTCTACCACTAGACTACGTGAAGTCCCTGGTTAGTTTGACTAATTCTTTTTAGTTAGATGATTTTAGGAATCAAGAGTAAGTTTATTTTGGGTTATCTATGGAAATGAATAATCTATCATCGGGGATTTGTGATTAGGTTAATTACTTTTCAATATGAGAATTTAAGAGCAACTGATGTTATTTGGAGATAAAAGTTAATTTGTACCTTGGAAGACTATGTGATTAAATCCTTCAAATATTTGGGTTTCAATCTTAGTTTGGTTTACTTTGAAGAATTTTATGGACAATTTTTTATCGAATGGTCTTCGTTGAACTTTGGGTTTTTTTGGACAAATTTTGGAGATTAAGAATAGATTTTTCTTTTTATAAAGGATTATACTTTTGTGGATTATCTGATCTCATACTAACAATTTTGGTTTTGGTTTTTATCTAAAGACATGGGAAATATATAGTTCTCTTTTGTGGATTAGGTGATTCTCAAGAAGTTGATTATAGTACTCTTAATGCGAACAAGTATTCCTAAATACTCGTCTTTTGGAGAAAATATGAGTTTGATTAAGGAATCTAGTAAAAGTTGAAAGTCTACGTGACAAGTAAGTATGTTTCATTATGATTTAGTTAAGCTCAAAAATAAATTCCTCAATGAAGAGTAACTTAAAACAAAAATGTTTTCTGTTAACTTTTCCTACTGGATAATCGAAAACAGTTTAACCCATCACAAGTTTGTGATTTTCTTATGGTTAACTTTCTCCTAGACATGTTTACTATCACTCTCCCTCAGAACATGACCCTTTGTTTTTTTCTCCATATCCATGTTTTCCTACATGGAATCCTAGTATGGGTTAACTCGGGAGACCTTTGTAATTCTCTTTCTTTATTTTAAAGTGATAGTTTTACTGACTCTTGTTCCGATGTGTGATTTTCAATGAAGTTTCCAAGACCAATTTTAAAAATTACGAGGATACAATTCCCAAAAGGGGGGAAGGATGTAACACCCCAGGTAAATAAAGAATATGACATTTTTATATTTATCCATATTTGTGAATAAAATATTAATATTAATTTAAAGGGAATGTTATGCTCGATAGAGTACCCAATACGCGACAATGAGTTCCTTTGAAATCTTACGTTGCACTCTAATAATAAAATAATATTATTTTAAATTGTAGTTAACGCTTAGCCGTTGTAATGGCGGGAATGAACAGAAATAACTACAAAATTATTATATATTTTTTTCAAATATTTTTACTTTTTACAATAAATTTTAGAGGATTAAAAATGCGAATGAATCCAATTTTAAGCGTAAACATTCTAATATTCTTTAAAAGGTCGATTAACCGCCTTTTGATGAAGAACCTACTTTAAATCCACTTTTTGACAATTTTATGTGTTATATTTGAAAAAATAAAATTCTTCTTTAGAATCGGGACATCAAAATTTACTTTGTGTAAATTTTTGGTATTTTTCCGATAAAGTTCATTTTTAATGAATAGTGAAAAATGTTGTTTTTTAATTCAAAACCTATTTTTAATCTAATTTATTTGTATGATTAGATTATATTTTGAATTGGTTTTAAAGTTAAATTAGAATATATTTTTACCATTTAATCCAATCGTGGTCGTTGAAATTAATTTCATCTTGAAATTGGACTTAAACTAGTGTCAATCTTTTGATACTTATTGTTTCATAAAAACACGCTATTTGCTCTGACAGCGGGAATTAATTATTAAATTAATTAATGTAACTTATATGTTTTGAATTTTGTAAAATAGACATAATTTTTTAATTTGGAATATCAAATATATCTTAGGGTGAATGTTTGGTATTTTTCTGAAAAACTTCAATTTTTTATGAATAGTGAAACCACTAAGTGGTAGTTAAAGAAACTGATTTTTCGTTTAAATGAAATTTTACTACCTATGTGTTTTGAATTTCAAAAATCCGACATACATGGTTGTCATTAAGAAGTAAAATGTGGTTCAATGGAATTAAAATAATTTTTTTGGTGAATAGTAACTTTTAAGTTTTAATCGCGATTAGAGGTAATTAGTGTAGTTTAAGGTAAAAATAATGTTTTAATAATATGAAATGACATAGAAACATGTCCTAACCTCATTGGATGAGTAATGGCCGACCAAGACAATCCATGGGTCAACTTGGGGACCCCATGGAGCCACTTTGCTTGGAAAATGACATTAATAACTTTTTATTTAAAGTTAAAATTAAAATGTCACAAACATGTGTTGTTTTATTAAAACAATTTTTACATGGGGTTATACAAGTCATATTTTTTACTATAAATATTCATTAGAAAGATAAAAATATTTCCTACATCGTGATATTTTTTTTATAATTTTTAGACACTAAATATATTAAATTATTTATGATACCATGATGATGCAGCGATTACCTCATTATTTAACGATTTAAATAAAATGAAATGATAATATAAAATCTAAGTCTTACACTTGTCACAAACCTATTTTATGGGTGGATTTCGAAATCTTATCACCTTATCCTAGAAATATATCCTTTTGGGACCTTTTAAATCCTAAAATCATTTTATAATAAAGTAATATTTTATAACTTTCCAAGAGTGCCTCTCCTCCCCTCTTATAAAAGGCCCTCGCCTCTACCACCATACACACACCTCTCAAGACTTTGTCTCGGTCAACCCCTGCCCATTTCATCTCTCCACATCCCTATATTCATCATTTAAGCCTCACTTTGGGCAGAATCCTTTCCAAGTAATCCTTTGATCTCAAATCAAAGAGAGTCACCCGATTTGAAGGTAATGTCTTCCCTTGTGTTCTTTTGTTTTATTTTTCTTCTCCAAACCCCTAAACTCTTTTGATTACTTTTTTTTGTAACAAAACCAGTATATTAAATATACTAGGATGTTGTTATAAGAATTATTCGAGCTACACTTTCACACACCTTCGTCTAATGGTTAAAGAACATACTGTTTCTGTGGATGGCGAATTACTGCCTCACGAAACGATGATTGTTCAATATTATTTTAACACCTTCAAAGGTGTCCATTAAGATGTCACTATATTTATATATGATATATAATATGTTTATGTTTTTCTTAATCTTCTGTATTTTTCATTTATGGAATACCTTTATGGTTTCCATTATGGGTAAACACGATATCTTCATTTTAGGAAGTGTGGACTACCGCCCCCTCAAAGTGATTTGATTCGTTAATGCCATATGTGGGACGTATAAAGAATGGAATTAATGGTATTACATATGATATCCTAATGGAATTATAATATACCTTTATATCATTATTATTTCATTCCATTGAATACGAAAAAAAAGAAATGAAAGTAGCGTTCATGCGTACGTACGGTTTACCGTCTCCATGAACGGTACATTTCATTTCTTATCTCCAAATGTTATGTACTATTATAAGTACATATATATAATGGATATATATGTAATATATTACATATAAATTAATTATATCATTCTGGAATTATAATATATATATATCTCATTTTGTTTTAATTTCATTAATATGACAAAAAAATGAAAGTAGCGTTCATGCGTACGTATGGCCTACCGTCTCCATGAACGGTGCTTTTAATTTTTTATCTCCAAATTCTATGGAATAGTATAAAATGATTATATACTGGATATACATGATATTTAAAACATCAATACTATTCTGGATATGATGTAACTATAACTACATGAAAAATTCTTTTCCAACAAGTTCAATTTTTACTCATGTACCAAACATCGAAAAAAACGTCTGATATGAACTCACATTATTAACCAATTATTATAACATTATAATATGTGATATGAACTGAATAATAATCTTTAAAATAAGTCCTTAATAAATTATAAATTGACCAAAGTTTATTATTCAGGAATATAAAGAAACGAACAAGACAAGTCATACTTGAGGTAAGGGATCCAACCTCTCTCTTTCTTTTTAAGTACTCTCTTTTATGTAATTTCTTTTAAGCTCATCTTTATTATGTTTGGGGATGTTATTTTATATTCCTCATACTTTAACTTTTATGTTCATATTATGAGAGACCCTATTTTATCTCATAAATCCATTTTTGGAAGTTTTAAGTGGCGCCGTTAGGCTGCCGAGTTTTCATAAGGGATTTTTCATCTCACTTTTATTCACGTGACATTTATGCTATGTTTGCCACTATTTCCTTTGAGTGGTGTATTTAATGCCCATTATTATACACTTTGTGTAGTATAATTTCATTTATGGGTATTTACATCTTCATTGTATGACCCTTCTTCCATGGGGTGTACGTTTCGAAAGTTACCCAACTCGGTACGGGGACCTTTCACCCTCCTCATTTTAAAAGACTTCTTTTGTTATGTATTTTAATTTACATATTATTATGTTGGGATATGTTCTTCTATATCCTTATTGATTTAAATTTTATGTAAATTTGATGGGATACCATTCACTCTCTCATCGACTAATTTTCTGAATTTTGAAGTGACGTCATTAGGCTGTCGAATTTTTACAAGGGAACGTCTTAACCCAATTTCGATTTCTTTGGGTTCAACTTGTACTTCTTGAACATGTCATCCTATGAATTTGTGTGAATGACCTATGATTGTTTCACACTTAATATCCACTTATATTGGGTGTATTTATATTTCTCACACATAATTATGTGATAGATTTATCCTTAATTTAAGGATACCATCTTTATAATGGATTTCATCTCAATTTACATTTCCATTGAGACTTCATTGTTGTTATGCACCAATTCACTCTTATATGGTGTGTATACTATCCTTTGACATATTATATCATGAATCCATTTATTCTCATGATATTATAAAGTTTGGATTAAATGTTATTCCACAATTATTTGTATTCAAGAGTCTCTCATTTTGTTAAAAACTCTTTAACAAAAATATCGTTTTAAATGTTTTAAAGATTTATTATTCTAAATCTTTATCTTTAATGTCCATGTTTTCAAAGTGGTTTTCAGTATTTATTTATATAGACATTAATGTTTTAAAATTATAATTCCATTAAAATATTTAAAGTGGTATGGGACACTTTGATTCAAAAATCTCTTTTAAATGGTTTTTGAAAATGGATTGATTAATTCAATATCATGGAATTACTTATTGTGGTTGCAAAAGAAATGTTGTTATTGAAATGTTTATATTTTCGATATTTTCTGTGTAATGATGGTACTTGGACATTTTACGGGTGGTTACGTGATAAACCATATGACGGGTGGTGTCGTGAATACCAGGACGGGTGGTTACGTTATAACCTCCAATGCATTGGGCATGGAAGCCGGCCATATGGCTATTCAATTAAGTATGTGTGGAAGTCGACCGAATGGTTATTCAATTTAAGTATGTTTATGTCCCAAGTTACCTTTATATGTTATGTGTTCTTTATATGGGTTTTATGGTAATCTTTTGGTTACAAAAGGGTATGTAATGATCTTTTATTCATTGAATAGTTTTTTACTACTTCATAAAGGTGAAAAGTATTACTTTGATAAAGTATACATGGTTTACTTGTTGTTTTGAAAAAAAACAGTTTTCATTATTTGTGTATCCCTTACTGAGCTATTTATGCTCACCCCAAGTTTTTTTGAAATGTTTTTCACAGGACTTAATGTGGAATAGGGTCAAGGATGGGATCAAGGGAAAGTCATGCTATCTAAAACATGGAACTAGACATGTTTCTTTTTAAGAGTTTTTATTTTATGGAAACTTAGTAGAAGTGTCTGCTTTGTAATCTTTTGAGATGTAATAGTTATGTCCTAATTCTCTAAAACTCTAAACCTGAAAAGATCCTCAATGTGAATTATTCATTTAATTCAATATTAAGTAAGGTTTAAGGTCGGGGCCTTATAATATTGATGTGCGACTAATTCCTACAGATAAAAAAAATTACTTATGGATTGTTTTCATAAGGTATCAAAATAATCTGAATGTTTTTTATTAGTTTTTAGTATGTCACGTGTCTTTTTTACTAAAATTTCAATTTTAAATAATAAGACATTGCTTGAGTCATATCGGTCACATCATTCATCGGATTGAGGTGTGGCTAATTCCTACACCTCAAAAATGACTTATGTATTCTTGTCTTACATTATCGAATGTAGTCTAAGTGTGTTTTTTTAGTTTTGAGTATGTGACATGTGTTTTGAACTAAAATTCCAATTTTAAATAAAAAGACACACTTTGAGTCATACCAGTCACATCGTTCATCATATTGAGGTAAGGATGATTCATACATGTCAAAAATTACTTATGGATCATTGTAATAAATCTTCAAAACAATAAAACTTTTTTTTCTTAGTTTTGATTATGTCACATGTATTTTTACTAAAATGTAAATTTAAACTGAAAACAAGAACTTTTAGTCATACAAGTCACATCGTGTGTTGGTTTGATGTGAGACTAATTTATACACATCACCAATGACATATGAATCATTTTCCTAAAGTATCAAGACAATCCAAGCATGTTTTATGAGTTTTCAGTGAGTGGCACACATTTTGAACTAAAATGTCAATTTTAAACAGATAACAGACACTTTGAGTCATATCGGGCACACCATGTATCAAATTGAGGTAAGAATGATTCCTACATGCCACAAATGACTAATGGATCGTTTTCCTAAAGTTTCAAAACAATATGAATGTTTTTGCTCGGTTTTGAGTATATAACATTTGTTTTTAACTAAAATGTAAACTTTAAATAAAAAGACACACTTAGAGTATCAGATAAAAATGATACAAAAATTAACTTTAAAATTATAGATAAAATGATGAAAAAATAACTAAAGAAATAGTAGGAATTTTCATTTTCATAATGTCTATGTACATTCTTGACCCATTTCTATATCACCATTATCTCAATTGTAGCCTCAAAGTATAATCTCTCATGAGCACATGAACCTTTAAACATGTTACTAGCTCTGTAATACCAGGAACAACGTGTATTATATTGAGGTGAAGATAATTCATACACATCCCAAATGACTTATGAATTATATTCCTAAATTATCAAAAATATCTGAATGTGTTTTCAAAATTTTGAGTATGTAGCATTATTTTTGAACTAAAATATCAAATTTAAGCTGAAAAAATAAACTTTGAGACCTTATATTGGATTGAGTTTTGGTTGATTGTTACACATCACACCATGTATTTTTATTCATCAATGCATTCAATGTTTGGGGTTATCTAACAATATTTTTGTTTCATAACCTGGAATATTGAATGCATTCCATAATAAAAAATAAAAGTGCATCATCAAGAGTGCATCATCTTTACTGAGTTTATGATCATAGTATATGGGTGCATCATCCTTATTAATGACGTAAGTTCATCATGATCACTATGAAACTTAAAAACATGAGTATCATATACAAATGATAAGGAAATTAATTAAAAAATAAATAAAATGATGAAAAAATCAACTAAATAAGTAGTAGAGAGTCACCTCTTCATGATGTCAATATACATTTTGAAACTAGGTATGTTTCCCATTCATTTCTAAACTAATATATTTACTATTTTGAATATGATGATAGGTGATAGTTCTAGTAGTATTGAAAAAATATAAATAAATAAAAAAGAATAATAAATATTTTAAATGAAATCGTAATTTCATCGGAAATACCTTGCTGGGATGCAAGTTTTTTATGGTATACAATATATTTTATAAATTTTCAAACATAATAACCGAAATATTTGTCATTAGTTTGTTTCACAAACTATAGAAACATTGATAAAATAAGTAATTTATTTTGATATATGTTTTTATAGTGAAATATTATTATATATGCCATAATACATATCCACTAATAGAAGTCGATAGGCTCCTTATGCTCATGAACTGTCTTCATGCCAGGATTTTTATGATATTTAAACACTGCTCTATCATAACTGAATTTTCATTAAAACATTATATAAAATGTATAACTAGAAGTTTATTGGTAAAATGTTTCATGTAGTGTATTAAAAATGATAAATTTTATCATGTGTGGTCAGTTTTTTGGGTATCCCTTAAATCCATAAAATAAATCTTTGGAGAAATCATATTGATTTCAATGAGTAACCAATGCTTCCTAAAAAACAAAAATAATTAAGGAATGAAAGGAATGAAAATATATTTGATATAATTAAATTTTAGAGTTTTACCCCTCCATCATAGGTATTAATAAGAGTATGTTGTCTGTAAGTTTTCATTTAAACATTGCAACCAGTTTGTTTTATATTACATCATATTGGTTTGGTTCCAATGAGAATTCTTGTGTAGAAGTGATGTGTGGACTAATGAGTCCAAATTTCTACTCACAAGGTTTTCCATCCAAATAGTATTGATATATACACTTGCCAAAAATATGAATACTATTTAGTCATAATTAACATAGTAGATCAGCTATTGGAAAATAAAATCATGAAAACACACCTCATGTATACATTTACAGCTAAGACTCCTAGTTATTCATGCTTGAGGATTTCATTTACATTCTCAAGACCAATATAGTCTGTAATAGCCTCTCTATACATCTATTATTCAAAATCAATTATGGTTGTATCACCACATTCTAACATTGTATACGTATGAACCTTTAATATTAGTAAATGTGGATATTGGATAGGTTAGCTAAAGGTGCTTTATAAAGATATTTTCAATTGGTTGTTTTATCCTTTAGATCGTTTTGATTCAACCTTTTATTTAACCCATTCACTTTGTAGATTTGTAACAATATTCATCAATTCAAACCTTTTTTCATTAATTGTTAAATGTTTTTCATAAAAAATAAATTAGAAAGGAATTTCTCCTTGTCGATGTGTATTTTTATAAGATAAAACGACCATGCTACAAATATTCCAATAGTAAGCTTGACCATACGAATATATGCTTCATTATGATGTTACTCTCTTCAGCTTTAAATTGACATATCATATCATTAAGGATTACATTAATCAAATAAATTGTTATTAGATCCACATCCATTAAAAAACTTTCCAGTCGATGGAAAAGAACAACTATACCCCCACGAAGTATACATTTCTTATAGTTTTTTAAAAACCCATTCAATAATTGTTGTCCCCTAACAGTATATCGTTTGAAGAGGTATCTTTTTTCATATTTTTTATATGGAAAATTATTCAAATCTCTTTGAAATCAACTAGTAAAATAAATAAATTGTTTAATCCCCCCAAAATATTTATCAAAAAATATATTTGTGTTAGGACCAAAAGGGGTCTAGATACCCTAAGAGGGGGGTGAATCAGGATATGGATATTCTTTTCAAAATTATCTCTACCCCACTAGATCTTGACCTCTTTCTTATAAAGGTCATTTTGCTTTCATTTACGTTTTACTGTTGATCTTATTATTTCTTTCTTTATCTGATGATAATACTTTGAATGCAATACAGAGAAGCAAACAGGCAGACACAAAGATTTTTTACTTGGTTCACCTTTACTGGGCTACGTCCAAGGAGCATACAACAACAATATTCCACTGTACCAAATCTACTAAAGCTCACTGCCAATTTACAGTGTTCGGACTAGATCACATCTATGCCCAGACTCATTGTCTTTACAATGTTTAGGGTTAGCTCACTATTTTCTCAAGGGTCACTCCATGTTTCTCTCTCTGGATCCCAGCCGGTGGAGATGATCACTTTCTTCCTCTTCTTTTGCTCACTACTCTGGAAAGGATCCACTCATAGTTTAAAGACTTGTAGGTCCCTTCATTATCACAAATGAATGCATTTTCATCTGTATGTAGATGCTCTGTTGAATTTCAACTTTCATCCACTAATGAATACAACTTTACCACGAGTGTATCGGGTAATCTTCCAACCTTCACGCAACCCTGGAAGGATTGGCCCGCTTCTCCCTGCCCGGCGCGCTTCTCTATGATTGGCGTGCAAGTTTCACCAAACTACTTGTGCAACACTCCCTTCACCAACTCAGAACTTGGGCGACCAACACCCTTTTACACCCAAACCAATATTGGTGTGCAAATATCAACTGGCGCGCAACTTCTGAATATCTATATACTTGCGCGACCAAACCACCACTTGTGCGTCCAAACTTACTTGCGTGACTGGAGCTCGAATTATCTCTAAGTGTTGAGCTTCTTTCAAAAAATGAGGAGGGGTAGCCCTTTATTTATAGGCATTTTGGGCACCCTGAGCGCCGCACACAAGTCTCCTACCGGCGCGCAAGTCCAGCCACCGTAGCCTTTGTCTCCCTAGTCACCTTGCGCGCCCAAACCAAAACTTGGGCGCCCCCCTCATTCCTTTGCCATAATTTGATGTTCTGATTTTGAAAGAAATATGGCGCCCAACTTTCCTAGTCTCCAAGACACTGGCGCGCAAGTTCCTTTGCAAAAAACACTTTCTCATTTGTCAATTTTGTGACCCAAAAATTTGACAAACACTGGAAAATGGCGCCACCTTGTATATGCTCTTTTTCTACCGCCTCCAGATCGTGCATTCCTTTGTCGAGGTTCTTCTTTCAATCATGGATTGTCAACAACGTCTCTTGAACTCGATAAATCACCATGTAAACCCTCTTTATCAACACAAATGAACATCGTGGTCTGTTTTGTTAACACAACATGGAGACCTACTTTGTCAACAAACACAATCAGCTCAAAAATGTTTTAATGGTACCTTGAGGGATTTTTACCCAACAATTTGGTAGATCAATCAAACTCTTATCCATATCCATATTTCTATCATAAGAAATAATTAAAATTTAGAAACAATACTTCTTAAAGATTTATTTCAGTTTTCCTAAAAAATAACCCCTTGATATTATTATCAAATAAGTTATACTATATTTATTCATTAATATTAACAAAGAAAAAAGTGAACTCAATCCATTCTACCATGATACTAAATGTAGCGCAACAAATTATTGGGAAAATAAAAAAAAAAGAAAAATGTTTATTTATAAAAATAATCAATTTACACAACAAACCTTGTAAAATATATGTTTAACTAATATATATTTTACTAGTATATTTTTAAATTAATATATATATATATATATATATATATATTTACATATTTTTAAATATGAATATATATATATATATATGTAACAATAATTTCTTGAGAAAATATTAAACGAATAAAAAACTGATCATTGAAAAAAAACATGATCACTTTACTCAAAAAGCCTTGGAACAAATTATATATATTTAATGATTATACCAATTTTTTTAAAATTATATATTTTTAAGTATATTCAACTAATAAATATATTACAACTATAATTTTATAGTGAAGGATATATATTTCTAATTGCCATGTTTTTATGACACAAACATCGCCTAAATGTATTTAATATATGTTCAATATTTTTGATTTCCTACATCTAATAAACAAATGTTAAAATAAGAACAACATACAACAATACATATATTAAATAAATTAATAACTGGATGTAACCCCTTTTAAAACCCAAGAGTATATTACTTAATTCTAATGATAATAACAATGTTAAAAAAAATTGCATCTTTGAAAACCATTCTTTTATTGAAAATCAAATAACGTATAATCAATTTTATCTCTATTCAAATCAAAAAAAAAAAAATCAAAACTATAAACCAACGCATACATGACTTTTAAAAATGAGTTAGCATATGAAATTATATCAAAACAATAATAGTTACTCTGACAGGAACAAACCAAAGGGTAAATACATTTAATTCTTAATAATAGCAGTAATAAAAGCGGCCGCCGGGTAATTATAATCACAATAAACTCAACCAAAGACGGTTAAAAATTAACTCAGAGCTCCACTGACCCAGTGACGTCTTGTATTATTCAATAAATATAAAAAAAAAAACCCATCTATAAAATTATAATTCGCGTTCTTTCCGCGCCTTCAGAACGAGTTGTGATTTCGATGAAGCGTATTTCGAAGAATCCCAATATAATGAGGTTTTGCTGTCGGCCGGGCGGTTACCGCCACGAACCAGATGAAATGTCTGCGAATATTTCCGATACGGCGTCGTCTCTCTCCGGCGGCGCTGCCTGGCCGGATTCCGAAGAGTCCAGCGGGAAGCGGCCCCGCCGCCGGCGACTCACTCGTATCGTCGGGGCGGTTTTGTTCTGCGCCGCGATGGTGAGTCCACTGTTGTGTTGATTCATTTTGTGAAAGACACTGTAATTAGCGTTTTTTTTCCGTGTGTGTTTGGGTTTGGTGTACAGCGCAAGAGTCTTGGTGGTAGATGCAGCAGCAGAAGATGGGCGATGAGCAGGAGCGAGAGCGTTGGGTATGCTCACTGGGAAGATAAGTCGATGGCAGCGAAAACATGGAAGGTTGAGCAGGAAGAAACCAGCATGCCACGGCCATTATCACTCTCGTCTCCGTCTCCGCCATGCGAACCCAACCCCAACCCCACAAACGAGAGGCCTTGGATACTGGCAGGGCGTCCCATGGCGTTGCATGCTTTCCTGATCTGTCTGTGCTTCACGGTCCTGTGGGGAAGGTGCTGCGCGATGCTCCTAACGGCCACCTGCTTGCTCCTCCTTGGTATTCGAGGGGCGGGGGGCGTCCACCGGCGCCGGATAATGTCGCCGGAAAGTTAGGGTGGCGGGTGCGGGTAGGGCGAGGGAGTCGTGATGATGAGGCATTGATTATTGGAGGAGTTAGTTTCAGTCGATCATAAGGTGGGAGGGAGGACCTGTAACTCAGCGCATGCGCGCAGGATTGGACCGCTTTTGAGATACCCGTAGTGTGTTTCTTACGCATTTTGGGGGTTTGAATCATGAAACCGTCGCCGTTTTGGTTTTTTTCCTCTGCCTTTTAAGGAATCAAATTTACTCCTGGGGGGAACATAATTAGGGTTGGGTACCTTTCTTTTCGCCACGTCTCCCGTTTTTATTACATTTCCACTTTGCTTTTAAAATACATGATGCGGACAAGCATGGGAGCACCAAATGATATGCGAGATCTTCAAACGTAAAGTCATTAATGTCGGGCTCTCATTTCTCTCAATATTAAATTCTTTATATCTTTTAGAGTTCGGATTTACAGAATATCTTTAATGAGACATAATAAAAGGAAATATAATGAGACCACAGCGAAGACACGCAAATATTTCACAAACATCGCTTGAGTTGTCAGGGTCTGGTACTACGACATTCACCCCAGTTTCAAAAGGAAATGATTTTTACTCTTAAATTAGGTATTTTCTGAAAAAACCATTTTTCATGCGTTTCGTATTTCTATATGAAAAGTAATTTTTTCCACCTACATAAACTGAATCTAATAAAATGAATTCCAAATTTGAAATCTTCATTTCCAAATTTGGTTAGAAGGCCCATATATTTTTGGTCATATAATTATGTTATAATGGTAAAAAGGTTAAGTTATCACGGTTAAGGTTAAAAGGGGTTTAAAGTGGTTTAAGTAGGAGATACGGCTTAAAATATATCCAAAATTTGTCTAAATGATATTGGTTGAGCTTATTTCAAATGTATCACATCTTATCTTCTAATTTTAGGGTGTCTTGGTGCCACTTGATATGATTATGATATATATATTGTTTAATCTTATAAATAATTCCAAGTGTAATGTTTCCCTCACTTATAAAAGGGCACCACATCTCCTCCCTTATACACATAGTTTGAGCACTTTAGCTTGACCAAACCCTTCCCAAATACCTTTATTGCATCCTTATCTACATCGTAGAGCTTCTGGTCTTTTCAAAACACCATCCTTTAAAGGATTAAGTTGTAAGCCAAATGAGCTTTCTCAACGAAGAGGTATAACTCTTAAGTGAGTTCTTTCAATTTTATTTCTTCTTCTACCACCTCTAAATCTATGGTATCCACTATAAAATAACAATGTAAGTATCATCAATATACTAAATTGTTATTATGATGACTGAACAACCATTATCCATCTCATTTCCATCCTACAGTAAAATAAAACATCGTTCGTGTGTAAATGTAGACTACCATCTCCACGAAGCTATGCATTTTTTTCATCACCGCTTCACATTGGTTCTTATAATAACGAGTTTTCTGAATATATATATGATATTTATTATAATAATGTAAAAGTGAATTATTATTTCCTCTTGTTTTATTTCATCCATCAAAAAGTGAAAACATCACTTCTGTGTACATTGGAACTACCGTCTCCACGAAGTGAAATAATTTATTTTTAATCATTGCTTTACATGCATAATCATAAAAGTGTACATAATGATTAAATATGATATTCATGAAAAAAATAAAATTCCGGAGACAATGAAACCATGATCAAAGTACAAGGAATGAGACTAATGAATCGAAACATGCAAGAAAAATGAAGTAGTTGTCAACAGAAACAATGATTTTCATAAAGAATTGTTAATAAACTTGTGATAAGATTTTATAAGTAAATCATATATGGAATGATATATATGAGTATGGTTCTATAATATATATATATATGATAAACATATATTTATTATATAGGAGGTTCAGATGTGTATGAAGAAAGATGAGACTTGAGGTAAGAGATTTATGTCACAATCTCATTTCTTTTTCAGGATCGTCTATGCGAAAATTATATTAAAGGAAATTATATGTACCTTATCCTTTAACACCCATATTTTTTCTTCTCCCATGTTTATTCCATGAATTTTTATATATTGGTACCATTTTTATCTCTTGTACTTAAAATGACTAAGAAAATATTTTTAATGAAAAGCCGAGCTTATTCCCTCATTGGTCGACAAAATTTTTATTCCATGTCTATGCTCTTCAAAATCCTTTTCTAGAAGTGTTTACCTATAAATTAAATGTTATAAAAAGGTCATTTTCATTACCTTATACTTTATTTACAAGGGTTTAAAAGGAATATTTTAAAGAAATGTTTTCCGAACAACTTGTTTTTGACATTTTGCAAAAGTGTGAAAAGAATGTTCTCTTTTAACGTATAAGGTATGAACATAATTTCCTGTCATCATGAATGATCAATTCATTGAAGCTTACTTTAAAAGTTTCCATGGTTCTTTTCAATGAAATTCACTACTAGAAATCCCACCTATACCAACACTTTTTTCCCAACGGTTTTTTCAAACCGTTGGCATAAAAAATATATACCAACGGTTATTTGAAAAGCGCTGGTGTAGAGTAATATATGTTGGGTTTTCCAACGGTTTTAGGAAACCACTGAAAAAACTAGCTCAAATACCAACGGTTCATATGAACCGTTGGAATAGAAACACCTAAACCCGGTTGCCATCGGGATTCTTCTCCCATCCGCACTGCCCCTCGTGCCCCACTTCTCCAGCCCTATGTATAGAATCCCACCTTTTTGTCACATAAACTTTCATTACATTATACAAAACTGAGGATCTTTAAGGTTTAGTGTCTTGGAAACCAGGAACTTAATACATGAAACAAAAAAAACATTCTTCTTAAACACTTGAAAGGCTTCTCCTTATATTAATCCTAGGTTCATTACTGCATCTCATAACCTGGGGACATACATGAAAAGAAATGGTGAGCAGAAGGCCCAGTAAGGGAAACAAGGGGAATCATTTAACATGTGAACTTGAGATACATCAATAAGGTCATGAAAAAGAAATTTAAGGCATGAGAAAAAAATCACGAGGCATATCATAATAAAAATAACATTTTTCATAACTTGAATATATGGCTACAAAATTTAACATTGAAAATAAATTCCGTTTAACTAAGGTCCATCCCCAAGGTGTCATTAAAAATTACCAAGGTTATTCACCAAAGTATCGGTCAAAATGGTCATCTCTAGAGATTAAGTCTTTTCCCAATGCATTGGAGCGCTATCAGGGCGCACCCTTAAATTTTCCTTTATTATCATGTGAGCCACATATATCATCATCAATCATTTCATAAATAACCCATATATCATAAAATAAATGGGTTTCGTTTCATAATCATAACATTTTAAAAACGGCTTCAAAGACATGATCTTTATGTCACTTTAAACCCACGGAAAAGGAAAGCGGGTATCATGTATGTAAATCCCAGAATTTAAAATAGAAAAACTTGGTATATATGTGAATACCCCTTTAGAAGAAAGATCTTTGAGTATTCACTTAATAAAATAAAAGAACTTTAGAAAACGAGAGAGACATTTTGAGACGAAAATTATGCAGCATAACGGCTATGTTACGAGGTTTTAGAAAACATTGAAAAAAGAGGGGACATGGGTCACCCACTCATAGATGATCCATAAAACAGTAGGGGAATAGAATATAAAAGATTTAAGAACATGGTAATGAAATTTTAAGGACATAACATTTGAGATGAAAAACATGGAAGGAAGACAAAAATTAGATTTCTCTTATGAAAGTTCGGCAGCCTAACGACGTCACTTAAACATCAACAAAAATGAATTGACGAGATCAAATAGGGTCTCTCATCATATAAAAATAAAAGTTCAGTATGATAGATATATATATCATACCCCAACATAATAAAAATGAACTTGAAAGACTTGACATGAAAGTAGAACTTTGAAAAATGAGAAGGGTGAAAGAATCCCTTAAAAATTCGGCAGCCTAACAGCGCCACTTAAACATTCTTAAAACAAATTGATGAGAGAAAGAGAGGGTCTCTCATCATATGAACATGAAAAGGGTAGTAAGATGAATATAGAAGAACATCCTCCAACATAAGAACATGGATCATAAAAGAAATGACATAAAAGAGATTACTATAAAAGAAAGAGAGAGGTCGGATCCCTTACCTTAAAACGTAACTCTTAAAACTCAAAGGTTGGGACCTTGAGGGATTGGGGGAACCTTGGAAGGACTCCTTGGGAGGTAATGAGACCAGAGCTTCGTTGGGGGAGAGTTGGGAGTCGAATGGATGAGAGGATGGCTTGGTATTTATAGGGAAAGTGAGGGGACAAGACATTAATGGTCAAAAGACACCTCATTAGTGGTTTTTGGAAAAACCATGGGCTTGCCCATGGTATTTTCCCATGGTATTGGCCACTTGGGACACCTCATACCTTATCTTACTATTCATAAGTCGACCATATTGATTACATACTTAATACATCATTTAATGATGTCATTAAACACCCGTAACTTAAAAAGTGTATTTTCACTATTCATCGAAAATTCAACTTTCTCAGAAAAATCCCCAAAAATTACCATAACATGATATCGATGCTCTGAGTTCAAAAATGAAATCCATTTTATAAAAATAATTTTCTAAATATTTTTAATTAAATTTTTAATTAAAAAATACTATTCACCTGAAAAAACTAATACTTGACTAATAATTTATGAAACCGTTATTTAACAATTTTATTGAATCACATTACTTAATCAAGGTGCCTAGATAATATTAATGCTTTATTTAAGTGAGATTACTAATCCATTTGGTCACATTACTAATCCTAAGCATAAAATCACTATTCATAATTTACTATTCATCAAAAATGAAGTTGATCTTATTAGACTCTAAATTTCGTATTGAACATAATTGTAGAAGACCATTTTTTGAAAATCATTACACATTTTTAATTATTTAAGGTTTACATAAACATTCTTAAAATATCCTTTTTATAAAATTCACCATAAATATGCATACTATATTTATCCGGACATTTGAAAATTCATAAACTTCATCATAAGAAGAAATCAAAATTTTTATTTAAAACAAAGGATTACACAAGGCAGTTATGGTCTCCTTACATAGCCCCTTATCACACCAGCATAGGACCTAAGTGTAAGGTGTGCTAAGGTGAGAGAATCTGAGGGAGGCTCAACCAACATCGCACGTGTAGTAATTTCTATCAGTTTGAACTTCTCGCGAAGGCGATTCCGTTCTAGCTTCACACGATGAAGTTCGGCTTGGGTTTGGTCCAGAGCAAAGCCCATTGGTGCTACCTCCTTCCCAAGTTCTGTTAGATGGGCTTCGATCGGTCCAAAACTACTGGGTGAGGCCATCAAATCTTCTTTCTATATTAATTAACCAATATCACTTGTATTTAGAGACAAAAGTCACAACATTCAGTTTTCATCGGTCATACTGACCAATGGTCATATAATAGTCAAAACCCAACAGTCTCATTTTAATTATACTCATGTTATCAGATGAAATAGTTTTGTTGAGTATAAAAAAAATAAAATAACACACAAAATTAGGAAACAATATTTATTCAAAATTTCAGGTCGTTACAATATGACACCACTCCTCCCGACCCCCCCTCACCGCCGCCCCCATCCCGATCCCCCTCGCCGCCGCTCCCATTCCTATCCCCCACGCGCTCCCATCCTCCTATTCCAACTCCCACTCACCGCTCGCCGCTCGCCAATTCCCTCCTCCCATCCCGATCCCTAGCAGCCATCGCTCGCCCCTCCCCCGCAAACTCTGCGCTCCGCGTGTCATCCACAAGAAGTGCCCAAAGGTAGCATTTCTGATTTCAGAAGTGTATGTTTCAGGGTTATTCATCAATTTCACTGAATTATGGTGAAATCAATCATTTGTGATAAATATTTTTCTATAATTAGGAACAGGGGAACCCAAAATCAATGTTTCATATTCTGTTTTAGGGTTATTCAATGTTTCATATTCAATGTTTGCTATAATTAGGATTAGGAAGGGTTATTCATTGATTTTTCTATAATTAGGAAGGGTTATTCATCCTTTACTGTTTTTGCACATCGATCCATTGAGGTATTCAATGTTCCATATTCTTCCAAGGGGTTTTTCCCAAAATCAATTTTATTAGTCATTGAAAAGGCATTTTCAATTGGGGCTTTGTGCAGCCGAGATTCATGGATGCATTGGAAGTGACATAGCAGAATAACAACACTATATGAAGGATTCATTTTGCAAAATTATTTTCCTTTACAAAAATATATATATATATATATATGAAGTGCGTGTTATGTGACATTTCCAGTCTGCCTATGCTTACAAGTCCTCACCACCACACTAACTCAGGTACCATGTTCTATCAGTATCAGGAGAGCTCTCAAGACCACTTGTTGAAGGAGAAATATCTATGTCACACCATTTCTAGTCCTTGAGAAATAATTCTACCTGTTTCACACATCATATGTCATTCCACCATTATGAGTGTGCTCCCTTCCCCAGATGGGGGGGGGGGTACTTTCTGTTTTTCTGCATGTGACTAGTTTTTGTATCATTCAAAATATTTTGGTCCTATAAGATTATCCTTGACTCTACTTTACATGGATTTGACTTTACTATCATTGTCTCCTTTTAGTAACATGTCTCATGTATTTTGAATCGAACCATCAAAATGGGCCTAACCCTTGCATGTCTTAACTTCATAATCCTCATCTTGGATATTTCCATTTAAGAATGATTTTATGGGTATTTTAAAATACGTTTTCGACCTCTTTTCCATTATATGTTAAACAATATAATTTTATCCCTATTGAATTTACTAAAACTGTGTGATACCTTAGTCCCCACCTTAGAGGATAATCCCTACATGACATTGGACTCCCACCACACTACCCTCTAGGAAAATGTATGGCTTAATTCCCACTATACATGATACATAGTGATGTCTAGACATCATGTCATGGACCAACACAATTTTCATTCCATCCTAGATCTTAGGGATTGTGACACACTCAAGTCGAGCCCCTACCCATCCTAATTCTCAGATGATGCCCCTTCCCCCGAGTATTAGCTATATTTGTGTGAGAGGTTCACTTAGTTTTTCTTGGGTGATAAAGATATACTAAATTCACATAAATAATTATTTCCCATCGTAGCATTTCCCATACTTATGTACATGATCACAATCTTTATAGAAATATGCTAGTCCAAACACCATGACCTTAAAAGCTATGCACTCATACCTGAGGTGTTCTTAATAATCCCTAGGCTATGAAAACATTTTAAGTTCATTTTACCCCTATTTATTTATTTTCCATCTATCCCCTTGTTCCTTGCTACAAGACCTTAAAAATTACAACCCTACACTTTAGGCTATATGACCTTAAGGGTTATCCCCCCACTACTAGAAATCAAGCCTATACCAACACTTTGTTCCCAACGGTTTAGAAAACCCGTTGGAAAAAAGAACCTATACCAACGATTCTAATAAACCATTGGTGCAGGATGTTTTATTTTGTGTTTTCCCAACGGTTTAAGAAAACTGTTGGGAAAGAGAACTATTACCTACGGTTTTAATTAACCATTGGGAAACATTATACCCAAATTAGGGCTCCCTCCCTCGCGACATTTCATCCCCATGCACTCCTCCCCTCCCCGACCTTGACCTCCTCCCGGCCTCCGCCTCTGCCTCCCGGCCTCCGCCTCTGCCTCTCGGCCCCCCTCCCTCTCCTCCAGCAACATTACCCTTCCCCTCTTGTCTCCTTCTCTGACGACGACGTCCCCCTCCCCTCTCGGCTCCCGGCGATGTTCCCCCCTCCCCTCTCATCTCCCTCTCTTGGCGACATCCCTCTCCCCTCTTGGCTCAATATCCTCCTCCGACGTCCCTCGACCCCCTCTCCAGTCGCGCGTGAGACCCCCCCTGGCCGAACACCCCACGGGATGTCCCCCTCTATCGGCTCCCTCTCCTCTTGCCTGGGCAATAATATTGTCAGGGCCGACCCCTGCCCCCAAAGAGGTAGAGGTAAATCTTTTCCAAATCAATGCATTGGACTGACCATCTGAGGTAGAACTGACCTCTCCTGAAGTCTAATATCATGGTTTCTGTGTTTTTGGATATTTAGTTGATGATTTTCTTATGGTTTAGGTGTAATCCCAATTTTCCATTTTTGCATTTGTTTGTACAGTCCGGATGGCCAAAAATTTTCATCTGTTAATTCTTCACAGGTCTAGCTCAACTATGTTATTTTTTTATTCGTTCAAATGTGAAATTAATGGTTTAGTTGTTCCCATGATTCTTGTAATTGAAATAGTTGGATCATGGATACTGCATGTGATGAGAGGTATAGGAGTAGGGTAATCTATTGGACTATACATGGCGAAAAATATCTTTTTAAGTTTAGTAGGCATTTGGAAATGTGCAAAAATTTGGTTCGAAAATCAACATAATGAGTTCTTAGTGGCCTATTTTCTGGATTCTATTGGTTATAAAAAATGAAAATTTTAGTAGTTTGGTTATATTTTATAGATTAGAAATCCAAAGGCGCGTAAAATGAATCATTATCACTCATTAAAGGGCATAAGTATGAAATTAGACAGTTTGGTGTGGTGGGAGAGTGGGGGGGATGAAATTCCAATGACGTCAACCCAATTACAGACATAAATGGAAAGGGGTTGGTTGTGACGTTTGGTTTTATACAAATTACTGAATAGGTATGTAATGAGGCATGGTACATATCAATAGTTTGGATTGGGTCCCGGTCCAAGTCTTTTAAAAAATGTAAAATGTAAAAAATAACATAAATTAACAATAATAAATATAGTAAACTTACAATTCATCAAACTAAAATAAGATTGAACAAAACTATCAATTGGGATGGGCCAGGCTTGGTCTGGGATTGGGTTTGGTCTGGATTTGTTGGGCCTTCACTAGTTCGAGTCCTGCCCTAAACACTACTTGGGCTGGGCCCATTGTAAGAAATATGTCTCACAGACTGTCCAGGTCCACGCCAGGCATCAGTCAATTTTTACACCCCTATTGAGTTTAACAACTAAGTTGTTATGTTATTGTTTTTTACATTCAAGAGTATTTTTAAACTCTAAACATTGCGTTATTAAATTCATGTTACTTTAAATAGAACTTTTACTTAAATAAACATTGCAATGTTACAGTTTTTCCAATCCCCAACACAGAAACCACTTTCTCTGCAATTATTTTACATTATAACCACTCAACAGGATAATAATATGGGGTGTTGAGGGTGTTGTATTGATATATGTATTAATTTTGTTTGAATGCAGTATAGACCGAGTTCAAAATTGACCGGGGAATGGTGGATGCTAGCAGGAGATCTATTTAAGACACAAGGGAAATCTATGCCGAATTTCATTTTATGATGCATTAGTTATTATTCACCATAGTAGTCAATCTCGGATCATGGTGCGACGCGGCGGGGTTCTAGTAGGGTTATGTGAACAATCTTCAACTCAACTAATGTAGCATAGGTGCATATTAAATGGCTAAGTGTACTAGTAAGGTGTTTCCAACAACATGCTATATAAAGAACATAATGAAAAATGAAGAGATTATTAAATGGAACTATTAACCCTTTTCTTGCAGGAACATGATTTGACCCATGGGGCGGTGTGGTTCTTATATATTGGGCGGTGACATGTATAGTCACAGGATACAGGTATGTTTTTGTTTAGTTTTTATTTTATTTTCTTTATCGCATTGGCCACTTAGGTATTTTACTTCTTTCTACGGACGAAGGGTAGTGGTGCTATCCTGACTAGTTGACGTAGATCACTTGTATACTGTAATACCATGAGGTGTGAGTGTGAGGAAACATTTGAAGATAGAGGAGCCTTGGGGTCTTCCATGAGATGGAATTGTTTTTCTAAAACATAGTGTGAGAACATTTCTGGAGTATGTTGGAGTCATGAAATAACCCCAAGTGTCTCCATGAGATAGCATAAATAACCCCAAGTGTCACCAAGTTTCTCTATGCATCGTATCATCCTCGCATGGGTTGGCTACTCACCCAATCCTATCAAACCTATCCTTTTCTATCCTCTCAGTCACATAGTCTAGACTCATCTCTCGAGGATTATCCCATGCCTTGATGCACATCTCATCATCCAACTAGACAAAGAGGATTATTCACCTTATGATTGTCTGAGTCACAAAAGCACACCATGTCGAACATATCTACATTATATTCTCAATAATCCAGTCAAGAACCTCATCAAAATCATGTATTATAACCCAGCCCCACTAACCAGGTTCCATCCTAAGATAAATCACACCAAGAATCTTGGAATTATAATGCCAATCTGTCAGACAATACCCAATACCAAAACTAGCATCTCATCCTTCATCTCTTTAGTTGAACTCGTGAATCATTAAATGGAGTAAAACCTTTCATAATAAATTTTATAACCCAACCCCTCTAACTGGTCACGTCGCGGTCACGCCGTGGTCACACCGCGGTCTCACCGCGGTCTCGCCATGGTCACGCCGCGGTCACTCCGTGGTTTAGATACATTACCCATTTATAGTTAATGGGGAGGGAGGTGATGACTGGAATGTTTCCTCACTTCCTCCCGCTCCCTTTTCTCCTGGCCGAAAGATGTTTCCCCACGGATGTTGCTGGACCGGGCCAACATGCCGCGGTCTCGCCGCGGTCACGCCGCGGTAATGCGGTGATTTGGCCCTGCTCCAGGACGACACCCTGTGGCGGTTCATAGTCCTGTCAGAATTCGATGTATGATACCTAGATAGAGTTTTAGATACATTACCCATCCATAGTTAATGGGGAGGGAGGCGATGACCGGAATGTTCCCCCGCTTCCTCCCGCTCCCTTCACTCCTGGCCGGAAGATGCTGCCCCATGGATGTTGTTGGACCGGGCCAACACGGCGCAGTCACGCCGTGGTCACACGCGGTGTGGCAGGTATCACTCTAACTGTCTCTCTTTTGTTTAAAATGGACATCATTTTAAGTAAAAACAACTGGCATACGGAAAACCAACCAAACGTATTCAGATTATGTTGATACTTTAGAAAAACGATCCATGGGTCATATGTGATGTGTATAAGTTAACCCCGCCTCAATCCGAGGCACGCTGTGGCCGCCACCACTCAAAGTGTCTCACCTTTATTTGAAATGGAAAACATTTTAAGTGAAAACAACAACTTGCATATGGAAAACCAACCAAATGCATTCATATTCTATTGATACTTTATTAAAACGATTCACGAGTCATCTGTGACGTGTACGAGTCAACCCTGCCTCAATCCGGGGCACGGTGTGGCCGGTATAACTCCAAGTGTATGTCTTTTGTTTAAAATGGACATCACTTTAAGTGAAAAAAATAACTGACATATGAAAAACTGACCAAACGCATTCATATTATGTTGAAACATTAGGAAAACGATCCATGGGTCATATGTGAAGTGTACGAGTCAACCCCACCTCAATACAAAGCACGGTGTGGCCGACACCACTCAAAGTTTCTCTCTTTTGTTTAAAATGAACATCATTTTAAGTGAAAACAACAAATGACATACAGAAAACTGACCAAATGCATTCATATTCTATTGAAAATTTAGGACAATGATCCATGGGTCATATGTGACGTGTACGAGTCATCCCCGCTTCAATCCGAGGTGTATGTGGCTGACACCACTCAAAGTGTCTCTCTTTTGTTTAAAATGGACAACATTTTAAGTGAAAACAACAACTGACATACAGAAAACTAACCAAATGCATTCAGATTCTATTGAAACTTTGGGACAATGATCAATGGGTCATATGTGACGTTCAAGAGTCAACCCCACCTCAATCCAAGGTGTGGTGTGGCCGGTATCACTCTAAATGTATCTCTTTTGTTTAAAATGGACATTATTTTATGTAAAAACAACTGGCATATAGAAAATCGACCAAACGTATTCAGATTGTGTTGATACTTTATCAAAATGATCCATGGGTCGTATGTGATGTTTATGAGTCAGCCCACCTCAATCTGAGGTGCAGTGTGGCCGACACCACTCAAAGTGTCTCACCTTTCTTTGAAATGGAAAACATTTTAAGTGAAAACAACAACTGGCATACAGAAAACTGACCAAACACATTCAGATTCTATTGATACTTTATGAAAACGATTCATGAGTCATCTGTGGCATTTACTAGTCAACCTAGTTTCAATCCGGGGCACGGTGTGGCTGGTATCACTCCAAGTGTATGTCTTTTGTTTAAAGTGGACATCACATTAAGTGAAAACAACAATTGACATTCGAAAAACTGATTAAACGCATTCAGATTCTATTGAAACTTTAGGAAAACAATCCATGGGTCATATGTGACGTGTATGAGTAAACCCTGCCTCAATCCAAAGCACGGTGTGGCTGGGACCACTCAAAGTTTCTCTCTTTTGTTTAAAATGAACATCATTTTATGTGAAAACAACAAATGACATACGAAAAACCGAACAAATGCATTCGGATTCTATTGAAAATTTAGGAAAATGATCTATGGGTCATGTGTGACGTTTATGAGTCAACCCCGCCTCAATCCAAGACATGGTGTGACCGACACCACTCGAAGTGTCTCTCTTTTTTTTAAAATGGACAACATTTTAAGTGAAAACAACAACTGACATGCGGAAAATCAACCAAATGAATTCGGATTCTGTTAAAACTTTAGGAAAATGATCCATGGGTCATATGTGATGTGTACGAGTCAACCCTGCCTCAATCCGAGGCTCGGTGTGGCTGGTATCACTCTAACTGTATCTCTTTTGTTTATAATGGACATCATTTTAAGTAAAAACAATTGGCATAAGGAAAACCGACCAAACGTATTCAGATTCTGTTGATACTTTAACAAAATGATACATGGGTCGTATGTGATGTGTATGAGTCAACCCCAACTCAATTTGAGGTGTGGTGTGGCTGACACCACTCAAAGTGTCTCACCTTTATTTGAAATGGAAAACATTTTAAGTGAAAATAACAACTAACATACATAAAACCGATCAAACGCATTCATATTCTGTTGATACTTTATGAAAATGATTCATGAGTCATATGTGATGTGTAAGAGTCAACCCCACCTGAATCCGGGGCACAGTGTGTCCGGTATCACTCCAAGTGTATGTATTTTGTTTAAAATGGACATCACTTTAAGTGAAAACAACAACTGACATACAGAAAACCGATCAAACGCATTTGGATTCTATTTAAACTTTAGGAAAACAATCCATGGGTCATATGTGACGTGTATGAGTCAACCCCGCCTCAATACAAAGTGTGGTGTAGCCGGAACCACTCAAAGTGTCTCTCTTTTGTTTAAAATGAACATCATTTTATGTGAAAACAACAAATGACATACGGAAAACCGAAAAAATTAATTTGGATTCTGTTGAAAATTTAGGAAAACAATCCATGGGTCATATGTGATGTGTACGAGTCAACCACGCCTCAATCCGAGGTGCGTTGTGGCCGACACCACTCGAAGTGTCTCTCTTTTGTTTAAAATGGACAACATTTTAAGTGAAAACAACAACTGACATATGGAAAACCGACCAAATGCATTTGGATTCTGTTAAAACTTTAGGACAATGATCCATGGGTCATATGTGACGTGTAAGAGTCAACACCGCCTCAATATAAGGTGCGGTGTGGCTGGTATCACTCTAACTGTCTCTCTTTTGTTTATAATGGACATCATTTTAAGTAAAAACAACTGGCATACGGAAAACCGACTAAACGTATTCGGATTCTGTTGATACTTTAAAACAAAAATCCATGGGTCATATGTGACGTGTACGAGTCAACGCCACCTCAATCTAAGGTGCGGTGTGGCCGACACCACTCAAAGTGTCTCACCTTTCTTTGAAAAGGAAAACATTTTAACTGAAAATAACAACTGGCATACGGAAAACCGACCAAACGCATTCAGATTCTATTGATACTTTATGAAAATGATTCATGAGTCATCTGTAACATGTACGATTCAACCCCGCCTGAATCTGGGGAGCGGTGTGGCCGGTATCACTCCAAGTGTATGTCTTTTGTTTAAAATGGACATCACTTTAAGTAAAAACAACCGGTATATGGAAAACCGAGCAAACGTATTCTGAATTATGTTTGAAACATAATTCATTTTGTATGTGTTATTGATCATTGTTTTCAAAGGCGCGCTGAGGGACACACCTTGGCAAGGGGTGCAGTGAGGCGAGGCCGGAGCGCCTCGCCACCTACAAGGAAAGGCGACATCGCTGAGGCGCGCCAATGGCGCGCGCCTCACCCGCCATTCCTTGAGGCGCTTGGGCACCATGCAATGTAAAGGCGTGCCTCACTCTCATCTTCCTTATTGGGAGGCGACAGTGCTGGAAGGCAGAGAAGCGGATGATGTCGGTGACGATTGGGGTTTTGAGTGCGTGACAGATGAATCGCTGTAGCATAGATCGGGGTAGGAGGCGGAAAGGCAGTAAAGGCGGAGATCAGGGTAGGAGGTGGAAATCATGGTGCACCATGATGGAAATCAGGGTAGTCCTAATTTCAATTAAATATACTATTTAATATATTAATAAAAAAACACAGAAGACTATTTTTTTTGGAAGGAAAAACATAGCAGACTATAAAAACATTGTTGTGACATCACTCACAGCAAAACCTCTTAAAAAATATCAGTATGTATTTTAATTTGAATTTTTTTATTGAATTTAAGTTTTTTAAAATTTAAAATATTGTTCAAAACTGTATATAATTAATTATGTCCGCATGAGCCTTAGTCGCACCTCACGCCGCGCCTCGCGCCGCATCCCCAAATGGTCTTTGCACCTTATTACGTCGCGCGCCTTTGACAATATTATCTTTCACTGATTCAGTTCCTCTTGGCTCTCGGTGAACTTCATGGGAAATTATTACGGTTTATTCAAGTCTACTCGAGGCATCAGATAAGGGGACCCTATCTCGCCATCGTTGTTCATCATCATTCATGATGTTTTAAGCCGGCTCATCCAGAGGAGTATCAATAATGGAGGCATTATTCCGTATCGTAGTCGATCAAGGGCCCCAAGAATTTCGCACCTTATGTTTTCTGATGATACCTTCTTATTACTAAATGGAAAGAGCAGATCAATACGAAGTCTGAACAGAGTGCTGGAGAAATACTGTCGTTGGAGTGGCTAGTCCATCAACAAGGGGAAAAGTGATTTCTTTATCTCCCACAAGTTCTCCATCGAGAGAGTGAAAACTATTAGTAGTATTCTTGGCATCCAAAGGGGAGAGTTTACTATGGTCTATCTAGGTGCGCCTGTCTCGCCTGGGAGACTTCGGATTCGGGACTTCGACGCACTCTGCACCGGGGTTTCAGATAGGGTGTTTAACTGGAAAAATAAATTCTTATCCTCTGGTGGACGCATTGCCCTAGTGAAAAACGTTCTGGTGGCCTCTCTGATTCATTGTCTGTCCTCCGTCAAAGTTCCCAAGGGCGTTATTAAATCGATTGATAGGATACTTTCCAATTTCATATGGGATCTGTTATCAGAGAGAAAGAAACACTAGGTAGCCTGGGGGAAAATGGCGTGGACTGTGAATAAAGGAGGCATCGAGGTGCGCAACCTGGCGGATACCCTTTATTACATGCATGTGAGGCTTTCATGGAGTGTCTTGGAATAGCATACCCTTTGGGGGACTTCCATGAATGTGTACGTGACATGCCTTAGTGCTCCGAGGGTGGGGAATCTTTCTTCCCTTTGGTCGGTGATAGGACCTATTGTTGACATCCTTCGTCCCTTTTCGAGATGGGTGGTGGGGAAGGGAGAGATATCATTCTGGCATCAAGATTGGTGTGGCATAGTGCTGGGTTTCCCTGGATGCCCGGCTACGAATATTTCGCTCAAGGAGGCCAGCCTCTTTCCTAGCTTCACCGACTCGGTTTTGGATAAGGAACAACAACAGTGTTTTCAACTCATTGAGCTTAATGAATAGGAGGACAAGTGTGTGCTCATGGCCTCCTCCTCGGTCCTGTTATCTTCGAAGGATTTCCACCACATTGGTAATGGACAGAAGCAAAATGAGGGCTGGGATGAGATTCTATGGGTGAAAAATATCCCCACCAAGATCAACTTCCTCACATGGAGGATTCGTAACAAAGGCCTCCCGATGGATGAAAATATCCATAGGTGTGGTATCCCCCTTGAGTCCAGGTGCGTATGCTGTAGTGTTCATAGTGAAGAGAGAACTGGCCATCTATTCTTCGACAGTGATTGGGCACGTGAGGTCTGGAAAATCTTGGGGGACTTTGTGTTCCATCCCTCGGACAGTTCCATCCATTCCTTTATTGATATGTGGTTCCAAGGTTCTGAGGGAAGAGGTACAGAGAGGGTGGCCCATGTAATAGTGCTGCATGTGGGGTGTTGGACCATTTGGTAGGCTCTGAACAAATCGAAGCACAAGGGGGTGGGGGTTTCGGCTCGTGCCATTATTGTTTGGGAGAAAAATCTGCTACTGGATATGAACATAGCTGTGAGGACATGGAAGGCATCCCCTATGTTTCGTCAGCTCCAAATGGGCTCCAATATGGACATGGCACCTAGAAGTAGGGAAGGAAATTGGGTTTAATGGAAGCCTCCTTCGGTGGGTTTGAAACTTAATACAGATGGATATTGCGTCCAAGGGAACCTGCATAGAGGAGTATTACGTGACCACAATGGTTTGGTTTACCTTTCTTTCTTGGCCAGACTGGGCCAGGGGTCTTCTCTGCAAGTGGAGGCGAAGGCAATTCTCACCGGGCACAACCTTTGCATGGAAAAGGGTCTCACAATCTCTGAAATCGAAACAAACTCCATTATTGTGCACAACTCCTTGAAAGGGTACACCGAGTCTCCTTGGTCGATTAAATATGTCATCAGAAAATGTAGAAGTATGATTAATACTAGAGTGATTATCCTTTACACTTAGAGAGAAGGGAAGAATGTCACAGATCACTTGGCCACGGTGGACATCAACAGCATAGAGGAGGTGTTTCTTCACACAACAGGGAGTATCCAACCCAAGGGGATTGACTGTATCAAAGGGGATGCATTGGGTCTTCATCACTTCAGACCACCCTAGGCTGTCTTGGCTAAGGGGGGGAGGGGTCTTCCCTCGGGGCCTCTTCTGGGTTTCTTGTTTTTCCCTTTCCCTTCTATTTTTTTCCTTTGTACTTTTCCCCTCTTTCAATAAAAAATTACATGATGATGATGTGAATTCAATTATGAATTCTGTATTGCATAGGGTAATTAGGTTCATATACATGATTATAATTGTGGTAAATTACATGGTTATAAGAGTATCCTCTTTTTATGTACTTTTGTGTGCTATAGCAGGTGTTTGTTGCTGTTAAGAGTGTATTCAGGTGTATGTAGTTGAGTGTGCAGTGGTTTTGTTGGTGTATGTAGTTGAGTGTGCAGGTGGTTTTGTTGGTGTTGAGTGTAGCAGGTGGTTTTTTTGGTGTATGCAGGTGTTTGTTCTGTATTCCATGGGTTTTTTGAGTGTGCAAGAGTGGTGTTTGTTCTGTATTCCATGGTTTTGTTGAGTGTGAAGGAGTGGTATTTGTTCTGTATTCCATGGTTTTGTATTCCATGGTTTTGTTGACTGTGCATGAGTGGAGAAGATTCTAGGTGGCTGGTCTGAAAATTCTGGTATAACACTATACCAACGGTTTAATAAAACTGTTGGTATAGTGCTAAAACATGAAAATGAGTATTGCCAATAGTTTTCAAACCATTGGGAATACTCATATTTCACACCGCCAGCAGCCAGTATTTCCAACGGTTTTAAAACCATTGGGAATACTCCTATTTAGCAGCCCAGTATTGCCAACAGTTTTCAAACCATTGGGAATACTCCTATTTCACACAATATTTCCAATGGTTTTCAAACCGTTGGGAGTACTTTTATATACCAACAGTTCAAATAACCGTTGGGAAACTCTAGGATTACACTGCCTTTCCCAATGGTTGTACTAAAACTGTTGGTAATGGGATATCCCAATGCCTTACTTGCCTATGGTTTGACAAACCGTTGGTATATAGTATACCAATGGTTTGGAAGCCCTTACCAACAGTTTAAAACCATTGGTAATTCCTTAGTTTCCAATAGTGATTCATTTCCATAATATTTTGGAAGTTTTTGATTTTAAATAAGTTATTACAAAATGAAAAGGGTATTTTCCTCAAGAAATATTACACTGATCCTTTAAAGGAATTTTTCATCCATGATAACATCCTTTGATGTTACATATGATTTACTGGGGATATTATCCAATAAAATCATCCTTTTTCTTCCTCTATAATTTTTATGATTATGATAATGAGATGTTTTCAAAACCCCTTTATTTTCTATAGGTTATTGTATGATGATATGATGATTTTTTTATGTTCTTTTGGTATAAATATAAATGAATTATGATTATGTGACATGTGGACCCATAATTATATAGCCCTTAAATGAATTGGGTAAAGATAAAGAAGTTATGAAACACCTAATATATGAAGTAGTTACAAAACCCTAAGAGAATACGGAGTTAAGAAACTCATAAGAGATAATGGAGTTAATAAAATTCTAAGAGATGATAGATTTACAAGAAATAAGTTACTCATAAGAGAATATTGGAATTATCTGGTATAGGTAATTCCATGATGAATGTATGATGCCCAATATATTGTTACGACTATGATTATTATTAAGCCACAAAATTTATATGACATGTTCACATGCTTAAGATATGTTATCTAGTCCCCAAAGACACTAAACCTTTATGGTTATGGGGTGTGTATTGTTATGCGATGCATTGAATATTCATCTAAAATCATGTAATATTTATGTATGTTATGTTTGGGTTGCCTAATTATGTATCAGAGTAGGGTTTAGTTATTTTTGGAGATTAAAATCTGATAAATTTTATTAGAACACAAGGGGATAATTCAAAGTATAGTATAACATCCTAATGTTTTGGTAAATTAAAGATTGTGCAGTTTTCTGAGAAAATACATCCATGTATGGATACTGGAAAGTGGATATGGGTGTGACACATATACACCTAAGGGTGGCAACTCTAAGAGGGGAATATTGGGTGTTAACACGATCATCACAGTTGCATGATGACTGAGCCTAAGAACGCACACTTGGCTAGACACTCTTATAGGATATTATTGGGTTAATTCCCATTTTATTTATGAACCATTATGAAGGATTTGAATATATGATGATCATTAATGAACAAGGTTAAACTTAAGGTTTCATTGATTGAAAATAATTTTTCATGATTTAGACATCCTATATATGATTTTTCCTAATTACAAGATTAATAACTTTGATTATTGTTTTTCATATTATGATTTTTGTTTTAGTCAAAGGTTGGACCCATGAGGAATCATGTTAATATTGAATGTGATGGGAAATTCAATGATAGTACTCATGAGAAACCAAATTAAATGAGATATGGGATATGAAATATTTCGACTATGCTCATAAAACTCACTCAATATATGAATGGTAACACAAATCATACCGAACTTACAAATAAAAAAAAGAAAGAACAACTCACTATTGAGTATTTTAAGCAACAACACCCACCTTCCTTTAGTGGTTCTTTCTGATCCAATTATTTCTGAGTAATAGATCATTGTTATCAAAAATATATTCTCTATTCTTCGATGCTCGAACCATGAGAAGGATATTTTAGATGTGTATCATTTGGAAGGTGAAACTGATCAATGGTGGAATCTTATCAAGAATACAAGGCAAGAGGAAGAAATTGGCTCCATGACATGGGAAGAGTTTAAGAAGGTATTTTCAGTATGTATTTTTCCTAAACTATTTGAATAAAAATGGAAAGGGAATTCCTAGAACTAAATCATAATGATGGTGAATCCATAAGCACCTATGAGGAAAATTTCTCCAGAATTGGAAGGTATGTTTCTAGTTTTATCATCGATCCTGAAAACGAAGTTGATCGATTATTTAGTGGTTTGAGACCAATTATCTGAATGGAATTGGATATAAGATAATTTTATAGATATTAAGTAATAATTGGACATTCTTTCAAGCTATAAATGGATATTAGAGATCTTCAATGTTCTCATTGTTTTGGGATAAAAAAGTGAAAGATGAATATTTGAGGAAATTTTCATAACAAAACCCATGGAGGAATGAAAATTAACTTTTCTTCATGTCAAGTGTGCTTATAGAAGCACATATAATATTATATTATGGGTTTTGGTAAATGTTTTATTTGTGGAAAATAAGTACATCATGTAAAGGAATGTTGAAGTGATGTGAAGAGGCCAACCCATGAAAGAAATATTGAAAAAACTCAACCGAATGTGTTACCCACACTCCAATTATATAATTATATAGAGTATGATAATTATTCCAATTAGGGAATGAATTTGAGGGTTAATGACCATGATTATCATCAAAAACCTCTTAATACCAGAGAAAAAGGGAAATATCATGCGATCATAACTGCTGAAGTGGGTCACAAGAATGAAATGATGGAAGGTACACTTACCATTCACTATAGAACTATAAATATTTTATTTGATTCTAAATATAACTAATATTTTATATATTAAGAATTATCTAAAGTTATCACATCACCACCTCAATGTCTAAGTATTGAGTAAGTAGTAAACACTTATAATGGTACAATGATTTCAACTTTACTCTATAGCTCCTTTATGATAAAAGTTTGTGGGAATTTTCTCCCTATAAATATTGTGATTATCCATCTTGTTGAATTTGATGTAATTCTAGGCATGGATCGACTCTCTCTATATAGATCCTATCTCAATTATTGAGCAATAGAAGTCACTTATGATATTCCATATCAACTTATGATTGTCTTTCGGTGCAAGGATGAATATGAACTTCCAATGGATGTTACTACCATTTCATGGGTATTACTATCTATTCATGTGGGATATTTATCTTAAATGGTTGGGGAAATACTCAATATTGAATATATTATTATTATTTTTGATTATACTGATGTATTTCCTAGTATTCCCCAAAATTGTGAAGTGTATTTTTCAATAGAACTCATACTAAGAGCTATACTTATATCAAAGACTCTATATAGAATGGATTTGATTGAGTTTAGGGTATTGAAGAAGAAAATATAGAAGAATATTCATAAGGGGTTCATATACCCTTATGAATTACCATGGGGTGCACCCATTCTTTTTGTTAAGAAGAAATATGGGTCAATTCATCTTTGCATTAATTATCGAGAATGTAACAAGATCACTATCAATAATAAATATCATTTACCCCATATTAATGAATTATTTGATCAACTACATGGATCTCAATAATTTTCAAAGACTGACCTTCATTTCATATATTATCAATTGAGGGTCAAGAATGATGATATACTCAAGACAGCCGTCTGTATGAGGTATGGTACTTATGAATTTATAATGATTGAATTTATAATTACCAATGATCCTACTATCTTCATAGATTTAATGAATAGAGTCTTTAGATATTAAATTGATCTGTTTATATTAGACTCTGAAGATGATATTCATAAATATTCTAAGAGCAAGGAGGTGCATAGAGATCATTTGAAGATTATATCAAAGACACTGAGGAAATAGAAGTTGTATGAAAAATTAAAAAAGTGTAAATTCTAGTTATAAAATGTTTCATTATTAGGTCATATAATCTCAAGTGAGGGTATATCATTGGATCCTTCAATGATTAAAGTTATTGATAAATGGGCCATACCAACCATGGGAACTGATATCCATAGTTTTCTTGGGTTTCCTGGATATTACTGGACCTTTGTGAGGTATTTATCAGGGATATCTAATATAATAACCAAGTTGACTCAGAAGGGAGCCAAGTATCTTTGAATAAATGAATTGAGAAAAACGTCAAAGTGATAAAAAGATAGTGGGTCAGTACACCAATTCGTATACAACCCTATAGTAGAGAAGGGTTTTTTTATCTATAGTGATTCACCAAATAAGAAAATGGGATGTGTACTCATATAGGATGATATGGTGATAGCTTATGCCTATCACTAACTGAAAGTTGATGATCAAAATTACCTTACTCATGATTTGGTGTTGACAACAATAATTCTTGAATTGAAAATATAGAGGCATTATCTTTATGGTGAAAATGTGATATATATACTAATAATAAAATCATAAAGTTTATATTCACATATAAAGATTTAAATATCTTCTAAATGAGAAGATTTGAGTTTATTAAATATTATTACTACTCAATGCATTACCACTATGGAAAGGTGATCAAGATGGTTGATCCTCTGAGTCAAAAAGACCATGCTTTTTTTCCATGATGAGGATTGAAAGTGATCCAATACTTATGAGTTTTCAGAATATAGATCTATAAACAATGAGGAAGGGGGAATATCTTATATTTCTCATATGAATTTTCAACCATACATACATGTTGGGATTAAAGAGGCACAAAAAATAAGATATTGAACTATTGAAGAAGGTGAGAAATTTTTCCGATTTTAACCATGATTTTGCTGTAATGATAAGGTTAAGTAACCAAGTACTTATCCCATTAATACTAGATTTGAATAAGTAGTTGTTGGATTAAACTCATAGATCATCATTCTCAATTAAACATGTAGGTAAGAAGATGAATAGATATATGAAAGATTATTTCTATTCAGATAATATGAAATATTATATTGCAGAGTATGTATCTCAATGCTATGTATGTTAGCAAGTGAAGGTTGAGATAAACAAGTATAAGGGGATATTATAACCTTTACCCATACAAGAAGGAAAATGGAAAAACATTAACATGGATTTCATCATTGGACTCCCCAAAACATAAAAAGGCCATAATACTATTTGGGTTGTAGTCAAACACCTTATGAAATTATCACATTTTATATCCATTAGATAATTTTTATTTCTTGATCAAATTTTCAGGATATACATTAAGTAAGTGGTAATATTTCATGAGGTAACACATTCTATTTTACCTAAGTATGATATAAAGTTTAACTAGATATTCTGGAGAATTATTCAACATGATATGGATTCAGAGTTGAGTTTCAGGACTATATATCATCCTTAGATATATGTTTAGTTTTAGAGGACCATTCATACTATAGTTTACATGTTGATAGGTTATTATATGGATTTCAAATGTGGTTGTGATCAACACCTAACTTTGGTGGAGTTTTCATGCAATAATATCCTTCACTCGAGTATTCAAATAACTCCTTATAAATCCCTCTATGGTAGGAAGTGTAGAAATATAACATGCTATGATGAAATTTGAGAAATAATATGAGCTATCTACAGAATTATATATAAAGTTAGATCCATTCAATAACACATCATGGCATCTCAAAGGCAACAAAAAAGTTATACTGAATATCAACAACGAGATCAAGATTTCAAAGTTAGTGAAAAGGTATTCCAATGAATTTATCCTTAGAAGAATGTTATAATATTTTAAAATAATTAAAATCTAAGCCCTATATATATCCTTCACTTCATAATTCTAAACTTTATTGGAAGGGTTGCTTATCTCTTATATATTCCACCAAATATCTCTCAAGATAATGATGGGTGTCCTTAACTGAACCACCAAGGTCCTCCTAGTAGGTGATAAGACGAGTGTGACAACCCTAATCACGCCTCCAATAGGTTAGGGGTTGGTGACTAGTATTGTGTAGTCATATCACATACATGAGAAGAATTAGCCTAATATACCTATAAACCCACACGCACATCTCCAAATACCCACACAATGTTGAAAGGTAAACTAAAACTGATACCAAATGAATGCATACTTCTATATACCAAAACCTGAGTATAATGGAAGTATTGAAATCATAAAGGGATAAATACAAGCCCACTAAAGCTAGAAATAATCTCTAACTTTATCAGAAGGAGGGGACATCTATCAAATGCAACACCTGGTAAGATCCTCGACCTGTCTAGATCACTATGCCTCACCTAGTCCTAGTCTTCCTAGAACTATATCTAAAGGTCTACAATCTTTATAATACATGACACGTGTGGGTAGATCCCATGCATGGGTGAGTATAACAATACCCAGTAAGACACCCAAAAATCACCAAACATAAATCATCAAGATAAAGTCCAACTCAACCATCAAAATACGTCAATTAAAAATATGATACATAATGATAATACCAAAGTAAATAAAGATATACTTATGAAGGATTCTCAATCTCAAAGAGGTATCACCTACACTGTCAGTTGTAGGATTCTGCTTGAGGGTAATGCTCGTCTCAAAGAACTCACTTCATGAGTAATGATGTCACAGATGACACTCATCTGAGAAGTCATGCTCATCGGGTCTCACCAAATAAGTACTCACTAGATCTCATAGATCCTAGTTTCTAGATAGGGGATCACTCCTACGACCACTGGGGGACATAGAAACCCTACTGGAACTCTAAAGACTGTGATACCCAGTGAGGGGATCACACCTATGACATCTGGGGTACACTACAAACCTTAACTGGATTAACCTACTAGATAGGGGATCATTACCCATGTAGTGTTGGTCATGGAAATACCACAAACCCAACCTAGTGTGAAATAAAGAGTGACAGAGGATCACACCCAGGAACGATGGGGTATACTATGAACTCTATCCAAAATTCAACTTGTAAAGGGGATCACAATCATAAGCTCATGACGTAATGCCACATTGTACCCTAATACGAATAGACTAATGGAACTCACTCAACCAATAATGGATAAGATTTACTAAAAGAAGCATACCTATTGCATCACCTATAATCATATCTCTGATGCCAAAATGATGGCTACCATCACATCCTATGTAGAAAACTACCCAGGATAGGCTACCTAGAGGCCAAAATCCATGTATGGAAAAGGATGATGAATGCATGATGCTTGTCATCATTCTATTGGGATATAACTTAATTCCATTGATATGTCACTGATAAATATTGTGAATGGACAAACAGATCATTTCATTGCAATTATCATAGAAAAATACTCATGATAGGATATTTACATGCCCAAAATGGACACCGCACTACAAAAAATAGAGAACTAGCGGCGGTTTAAACCACCACTAAATAGTTCCATGATGGGTTTTTAAAACCACCATTAAAGTTGGTGTCGACATAAAAATCATGGTGCTTTCACCAATTTAGCATTTTTTTGGGAAGTTCCATAGAACAATTTTTTAGTGGTGATTATTTTTTTGTGGAAGTTTTGCCTCTCAAAACTATTGAGGATTTGGAAATAGAATAAACCGCCTCTATTTTTCATAATATATAACTTCAATTTAAACTATCGCTAATTTTTTACCATATATTGAAGAATTTTAAACTATCGATAATTTTTTTTGACCATATATAGTGTTGGTTTAAACCATAGTTATATACAGTTGCTAATAAAAATGTATGAAAAATTCAAATATATACATTTCTATAACTGGTAATGACTTCTTGTATGTAAAGAATTATAATAGGAAGTTATAATAAAAAATAACAACATGAAGAGTGTTAATATATGATTAATCAAGTATGTGATATCAGTAAACACAAACATAGGTTTACAAATATAGAAACCCAAATCAAATAAATATACATAGAAATATAAGAAAAGTTCAAAAATTATAAGGTTAATAATAATATATATAATAAATGGATTATAAATATCATAAAATAAGATCAAATAAAAATGAATAAAAGACCTTATCATAACACCAAAATCTGCCACTAAAATCAATAAAAAAGAAGCGCCTATAAAATCAACAAAAAACAACCTCATCATGTTTCTACTTCATCCATGCTTACATATATCCACATTCCATAATATTACCACATCTCTGCAAAACTTCACACAATTACATAACCCCACTATATATATAAAACCCCACACTTCATTTCACAACACCACCACCTCTGAATATCCATTGCACAACTATTTCACATTTTCTCCACACATACTCATAAATTATTACCACATTATCACCAATTAGAAAACAACACACCAAAAATCAAAAAATCACATGAAATCAATTACTATAATAAATTTCCCATAATAAGGCTTCCACAATAAGACAACAATGAACTACTCCCCCATATATTTCCTCCACCGATCTATAAATTCTACCACAACTCCACTTTAATTATAGAAACAACAGAACACCCCAAAGACTAGAATACTAATAATGATAATATAATAAAAAATGGATAAAATCCAAAACTTTACACCCATGACTTACTTCAAACCTCATCATTATATGGTCCAACCTAACTCTCCCTCATAAAATGAGCCTATTAAATTCCCTTCATTCATCACAGTAATCATACAATACCCATCCCAAATCTAATATAGAATTTACAAAAAGAAAAAAATTCACCAAACTATAATGGAAGAATTTAAATGGAATCATTTAAAAAATAACCCAAAATAGCCTAATATTTATGAGTATAAGGGAAAATTTTAAATAAAACATAGAAAATCAACCATGCATATATATTTCATGCAATTGAATATAAATAAAAATATCCTCTAACTTAAACCACAACATGGTTTCCTAGTCACCGTATCATTATGTTAGTATATCATGAGTTTAGTTTTGCATAACCATCATTGAATCCATTGTCAACCCCCATCACTTCATGATAAATTAAGACCAACACCATATCTATCTCTATCGACACTCCCTGCTACCAGAACCTACATAACAATTTTCTTGAAAATTAAATAGTGTTGTATATTAAAATTTAAACTTAAAACTAATAAAAGTTTGTGTACTAAATGACTATAAAGTTGTGTGATTTTCCTACTCACTCAAATTAACCATCAACACAGTATCACTGGGGACACATCTAGTTGAATTTTGATATAATTCAACCAATGATTTCTATAGAGTAATTACCTTTTCACCTTGAATCTTTATATGAGCCCCGCTAATGCTGGATTATGATCCCTTATTGATGAATTTATATTTTCATTGTAGTAAATTGCCTATGAGAATATCAAGGTAGGGAGTAACTACAACCAAGAGTAGATGGTAATGCAATCCCTAGTGACCTTCCACATACCTTAGATGGTAATTATCTTAAACCAACCCCGCACATGAGATAAGGATGTTCCTTCCTAAGGACTTGACCAACCTGATCATCCTGGGAGACATAGAAGGACTGTGTGGGATTAGAATGACATAGTTGTTTTATTTTTACATATAAATAAAATATCAGTAATATTTAAATAAATACATACTAGAAAAGTGATATCTGACAATAAGTTATTATAATAAAGAAGGAATTCATACCCCAACTTCTTTGGTAGGATTATTCACATAACTCCCATCAGATTTTGTATGAACATACAACCAAAGTTCTGTTTGGGAGAATTGGTTCCCTAAATTTTTTTACCACATTAAACAAATATAAATAAAAAATTTAATATATGAAACATATAGTTTATCTAATAAATATTTAAACCAATGAAAATATTTCCATTGTCGATCTATTTCTTGAAAACTCTTTGAACCGACAGTGTGGGGATGACTTTTTTAGCTTTAATTGATACATTTTTTCTTAAAACATCAAGAAATAAATAACATAAAAATTAATAGTAATGTATGTAATGTAATATCCTTGTCATATGCATGTATTTATGTAAAATGATATTAATATAATAATATATTTTTCAATACCATGTGCTTCTCATGGCGATGACTATCAAAAAACACCTTCCACTACTCTCTAGGTACCCCTTTAGGTACCCTATCATACTAATATAGAGTTCTCAATGATTTATTATTGAATTCATTCCATAATCTCCATTTAAAGTCTTTCCATTTCTTACCCAAATTTTTCAATGTCCACTTTCGTGAGATAATACAAACAACGATAAAGTAGAATAACATTTGTATAAAGATATACATTTTTAAAATATTAGAATTTAATTAAATAAAGGAATTAAATTGAGATATAATGTATTAAAATTACCTTTATTTAGGAAGAAAATACTTTATTCTTCTAAGATTGAGTAATATGAATCCAATCGTAATATATAATCGGAAGGGAAATCGTCTCAACTACCAAATTTCCTAAAATATAGCTAAATAATCCAGAAACATCATCTGTGGGGACCCCATAATAATCATAGGGGGAAAATATTTTCAATCTATTTGTATTCCTAACATTTGAAATGTTAATATTTTTTTGGTAGTAACATTGTTTCCATCCTTTATGAAAAATAGTTATTAGTATACAAAGTTCTAATCACATTATTCACAATAAAATGTGTACCTATAAATGTCACCCTCCAATATCCTCGTGAATAAATAGGGGTGACCACATGTTCCCTTGATATAGAGTCACCGCGTGATGAACCTACTAAATCATGAGGAAATGTTCCAAATGTTGATGAGATGGAGAAGGAGGGTGTTCTAGATGGTGATAGGATAGAGATGGAAGTGATGGCTCGGTGGCTCAACACCAAATCCCTGGTAGAAAGGTCTTGGTGGCTAGGTAGAAAGGAGGAAAAGGGAATGGTGATTAGTGGTTAGAGATCATGGTGGGGTGATGATGGATTGACGAGGGAACTGTGGGGGATCAGGGGCTTGGGGGAAGGGTTTCTTAGGGAAGAGCAATAAACAACAATGGAAGGCATGGGGAGAAGCTACGAAGAGGGAATGGAGATCATCTTTGAGGGATTGGTCTGGTGTGGTGGAAAGGATAAAAATGAGTAAAAGTGAGCTTGGTTGAGGAGGTGCAACGAGGGGGAAAGGGGAATAAAGAGTGGGGGGGGGGGTCAGGGTGCGATGGGAGGATCGGTGAGAAACAAGGGGAAATGGGGGTTTGGTCAGGAGCAGCGACAAGGGGGATCAGGGAAAAGTGGAAATGGGGAATGAGGGGCTCAGTCAGGAGCAACAAAAAGGGGGATTGGGGAGCAGTGGAAAGGGGGATCAGGGAACAATGACTAGGGATAATGGGGGTCTCAATTAGGAGTGGCGATAAGGGGGATTGAGGAGAGGCAGAGAGGGTGGAAGGGAGGTAGTGAGGGATTAAGGGATAGGGGGTCAGGGGAGAAGGGAGGTAGTGAGGGATCAGGGAGGGGTGTTGAGGGATCAATGAGGGAAATACCATGGCTCAGGGATTAAGGGAATGGTGGTTCGGGGAGGAGTAGTAAGGGACCGGGGAGGGCTTGGGGAGAAGCTGTAATGAGGGAATGTGGAGCTGCTGTAAGGGATCGGTTTGGAGCGACGAAAAAGGGGAAAGAGAGCTGTAACGAGCTTGGTTGGGGAGGGGTGGTGAGGGGGGAAGGAGAGATCAAGGGGGATTGGGGAGTGGTGGGAGTATTGGAGAGTAGAGAGGGGGGGGGGTCGGTCAGGAGCGATAGTAAGGGGTAAGGGGGGGATCGATCGGGAGTGAAGGCAAGGGGGACATAGGAGTGGTGATGATAGGGAAAGGGTGAAAGTGAGACCTTGGGGGAGGGGTGGGGGATTGGGAGGTTATTTTTTAAGAAATTAAAAATATTTGGCAGCGGTTTCTAAAAAACCACTGCTAATTTTTTTTTATTTTTTAGCGATGGTTTTATTAACTGCCACTAATAAACCACCGTTAAACACTATATTTGGTGGAGTTCCAGTGAATTTTTTTTATCATAACACTTATGTTAGTCACTTCATGGGACTGATCCATGAGTAAATATTAAGTATCCAACATTAGTCTTGAATTTTCCACCTTAATATAATGATGGCGATGTCGCAAAAGGATATCCAATATGATGGCACATGAAGAAGTCGCAACAAAAATGAGGTATTAATAATAATAACAATATTTTTAATAATTTTATTAATATAAAACTTATATAAATAATATATTCGACAAGGGGATTCACATGGGATCTTTCCCCCCTCCTTAACACCCATCGTATGGATGATACCACCCCAGTTTTTCATTTTTATTTTTCATTTCTTTATTCTTCATTTCAATTATTATTATCATTGATAATAAAAAAAGAAACATAAATCTTCCCATTCACGAACCTAGGATAAATCATGAAAATCTAAAACATTACTCACCCCTCTCATTATTCCACATGATGCATTAAATTTAAATTATGCCATCCTTTAATTTAATTTAATTATCATGCACAAACGTGCCACCCTTCGTATGCTCCTAACCTGAGTCCCCAGACAACATCCTCCAATCACTAGAAGTTCCTGCTCAAATTTCCATCATCTATATAGATTACTGACCTCACATGGTCTATCCCATTCACTATATTCCGATGAGCTCGAGTAGTAATGAGAATCGCTCAATCCAGCTCAAAAATCCACTTTTACTCGATTCAACATTGAGATCCCGCTGTCATCTCCACACCTCTATTGCATCTCCAAAATCAAAATCCAAACTCATGACTATAATCAGTTGGGACAATGAATGAATAAACAATGATCAATTTTCACTGGTATCATGAAATCACCAGTCAAAGGAATACCAATGAATAATGCCAATAACAGAGTAAGAAAGGAACATAACAAAAAGTGAGCCTCAATTTATGGTTGTGATCATTTTTCCATATTTGAAGAAATTCAACAAATGGGGTTATAAAATCAATAATAATCAATGAGAATTAATAAATATCAACTTCCTAGATCTAGGAAGAGAAAAATATTTTTTGGAAAAACAACAAAGAGAGATTCACTAATTAATTTAGGAGGAATTAATTCATGTTAGTCTTAATATTTAAACAAGGATAAAACTATAAAGAAAATTCCCTACCCTAAGAAGGGATCGGTCTATGGTGAAGAATGCATCCACTAGTGATGAAGGTAATGATCTAACTATGTTCATCATTCATCTCACAATTATCCATGACCGGTTTTTCATCGATCCTCGTTCCTGATCCACCAACACAATCGCTCTCCTCCACCTATATAATCTCTCAAGGTTATATGAATAACCCTAGGGAATTTATATAACTTTGTATTTCTATATAGAGGGTTAGGTTTTGGAATTTAAAATAAATAAATACATCAGTTATTGATTTTACTAAATGAACTGCCAACAACTACCTTCAATGATATGTCTGATGCCAATGAATTTTATATCATGCATAGGGTAAAACCCATATTCTAGACTCATAAGTGGTATTATATTTCTCATACAAGACCCCATTTGGTATTTATTCCATTATTTCATAAAAACTACGCATGAATAATATAATATTTTTAATATTTTTATTATATCAATGCAGGGCCCATTAGGCCTCAGAATCTCATGTCGTCTTAGTGAAATGCTTTGAAAATATTACTTTGAATATTTTAAAGTCTTAAAACAAAAAAACGTTACACTCTCCCTACCATTAAGGATTTTCACCTAAAAAAGAAAAATCCAACTCAAAGAATGAGGATACTAAGATATAAACTGAGTTTCACACTCCCACAATACCTCATAAAGGTTCTCATACTATCAAAAAGTAAACACACAAGGGGAAACAATTTCCTATAAAGGGAATTCTCCTTCCAATTCTCAACTCCACCAGGATCATCAAAAAGGAAACCCCATACTCAATTTCTATCCCATCCTAGTCGATATCATGAAATTTTTCATCCATATATCTCCTCATCCAAGACACGTGGAATACATTGCATGCCCCCGTTCTAACTATGGTAGCATGTTCAAGTGGTACACAACCTCACTAACCCAAAACAACATCTGGAAACGGGTTTATGAATCCTAGATATAGTGATCCCCCTAGACTAAATATCATAAACCCTTTATGAGGTGAGATCTCTTAAAAAAAATTATATCCTCATAGAAATCCAAATGCATCCATAATTGGTCCACAAAGGACTCTCGACAACTTTGGGAACTCCTCATCCACCCTTGGATGAACTGCACCTTCATAAACCCTACTACCGCCAACACTGGGACACAAGCGTTGTCTCAAACTAGCCCCAACCAATATAGTAGTGAACTGCAAGGTCTATTGGACATGACCTAAAATGGTTCCACACCGATGGTGTAGTAGTAAATTCCGTGATATGTGAAAACTCCACTGAGGGTAGATGATCCTCCAAGTTATGGTATGAAACTAACATGAAAACCTGGATCATGTTCTAAAGAACCTGAATGGTCCACTTTACCAAGCCATCCGTATTGGGTAAAAGACATAGGTCAACTGACATTGAGTTACAAAGGACTCATGAATCCTCTCTATAATCATGGCGTGAAGTGAGAATAACATTATAAATTAATCATTAAGGGAATTAATTGAAGATATACTACCTCATACATGCAAAAACATCCCAAAATATTCAATGAACTCTGCTCTTGAATGGTTAAAAAGTGGAAGAACTTGGTGATTTGTGCTATGATCACCCAGATTGCATTGTAAACCCAAACTAATTGTAGAAGATCCAACTCAAAAACCATAAAAATACCATCCCATTTCCACTTCCACTCAGGCACCTTGATATCCATGTATAGGTATATGAGGCATCAAGAGATAAACTCAACAACATGATACAATATCCTTGGCCACTTAATTGATGAAAAAGAATTCCATTACCTCCTCACCACACCTGGATATAATTTTAATAGATGGAAACCTCCTAATCACCTCTTCTCACTACATGACTGGGGTTATCTTAAATCCTCATACAAGGATGTCATGATCTCCACATTTATAAAATTCATCAGGAACATGTCCAGTGGATATTTGTTCATGAAAGAGATCACAGTTGATATTCCCAAGTTGTTCCTCCCTAACTCATGGAAGAAGAGGTGGGGTAATGACCATCAACCAAAGATACATTGTACCATCCTCACCCTCAAGGGATAACTTCAAGAGGAAAAATGCTCGATCACCTCAATCAACAATATCAAATAGAAAACTTCACTATGAGCATATAATACTATGGACATGCCCTTGGGTGGAACTCAAGAAAGCATTTCCTTATCCATTATGGGGCCCAATATCACTTCCATGTTTGAGAAGACATATCTCAAGAAGTTGACCATCTGAATCTCGTACCGACTCTAAAATAGATACCCATAAATTTGGTACTCTCTAAGCATGTTCCAAACCATCCTCAAGTGTACCGCATTCTCCACCATCGATACCGAGTACACAAGGATGTCACCTAAGGTGACTACCACGAACTAATCCAAGAAGAGTTAAGGATCCATCACACACTCTTCTAGAACATTCAACATGCTGAATGGTATCACCATGAAATCAAAGTAATCACTATGGATTTGAAAATATAACTTTGGAATAACCTCCTTATGAACCTAGAGTTTTTGGTAACCCATACTACTGTCAAACTCTGAGAACCACATAACCTATGACCACTAATCCAATAATTCATCAATTATTGGGGTTGGATAATTTACCATGGTAGTCACCTAGTTAAAATGATGTCATTTACACCTAACATCAATCTCTCATCCACCTCCTGAGTGTAAAACACTAGTCTTCCTATAAAAAACAACTACGCCTTATGAATCCCTACCTCTGTAGGCCGTCATACTACACCTCCAGCTCTCACATATCTATAAATTTATCCGATATAATGGCATAAATATCAAACCAAACTTGGAGAAATTATATGAAGAAAATAAAATTTGAATGGGGAGTTAATTATGGAACATCCTCGTGAAGGCCTCAACATAATCTTACAACTTCACAGGGAACTAAAATCTCATAACATCCACTTCTACAAGGGTTATATTAGTTAACTAATAATAAATTGGATGTATCCTCCTATACATGATCTAATCCTAACATGTATGGGATTCATTATCATTAAATGAGGATAAATCTATCCCACTAACTTGGAAAACCTACTACCCTCACTAACAACAGTCTACTGGGCTTGGTAACTATGAAACTAGTCCATACCGAGGAAAACATCTTAAGGCCTCAAAACTTCTATAAAAATATTTCACGCGAGGTTTTATATATTGGGAACCCAGAAACCATCATTTGATCACAAAAATCTCATGCTAAATTTTTTATCAACCACAAAGATGACCATCCCCACCTGTTCCATACCATTCACCATGCACCAATGAGCCCGAGTAGTCACGAGACCCACTCAAACTGGCTTAAAAATACACTATTACCCAATTCATCATCAGGATCCCATTCTCATTGGAACACTTGTGTCACATCTTCAAAATCAAAATATGAACTCATGACCATGATATATTGTTCCAAAGAATAAACATACAACAATCAGTATTCCTAGATATCATCGAATCATCAGTCAACCAAATACATATAACAAACACCAAGAACAGAGGAATAAAGTCACATAATACAAGTGATTCTCAATCGATGGGTGTGTTTATTTTTCCATCATAGATATAATAAAATTAATGGGGTTATCAAATCAACAAGAATCAAAAAGAATAAATAAATCTCAACTTCTTAGATCTAGGAAAAAAAATCTGTGAAAAATCAACGAAGAGCAATTAAAAAATAAATTTTGGAGGAATTAATTTTCATTTATCTTAATATTTAAACAAGGATAAAACCAAAAATAAAATTTCCTACCTAAATAATGGATCAATCATTGGTTAAGAACACATTTTATAGAGATGAATGTGATGATCCCACTACTTTCACCGTTTTTCTCATGATTATCCTCAATCAGTTTGGTGTCGATCCTCATTCCCGATCTGCCAGCGCTATTACTCTCATCCTCCTCTATACTCTCCAAAGGTTATATGGATAACCCTAGGGATTTTTCATAACATGATATTTATAGAGATCGGGTTAGTTTTTGAAATTTAAAATAAAATAAATAAATTATTTATTTATTTTACTAAATGCACCGCCAATGACTACCTTCCATGAAACGTATGACGCTGAAAAACTTTATGTACTTACTAGGGTAAAACTCATGATTTAGACGCAATAAAAATATTATATTTATAATATAATACACCATTTGGGAGTTATTACATTATTTCATAAAAACAATGCACACGTGATATAATGTTTTTATTATATCAATATCAGGATCACCAAGCCTCGAAATCTTGTATTGTCTCATTGTATGGATATGGAAATATTCCTTTCAATATTCCAAAGTCTTAAACCACAAAAATAGTCATTAAAATCTTTCCAACTTAAATAATTTTCATCCCAAAAAGTGAAATATTACTTGTAAGTGGGGAAATGGAGCTCTCAATTCAGTTTCCCACTCTCACAAGCTCTCTTGATGGATCTTGTGCTATCAACAAGTATACACCCAAAAGAAAACTCTTAACCATGAAGGATATTCTACTACCAATTAGAAACTCAACCAGGCACATTGAAAAGTCAAAATCTATCCTTAATGTCTAGCTCATCATGGTCGATATCTTTCAATGAGTCATGCACATATCTTCTTATATTCATCACATGGAATATATCACATTCCCGGTCTAACTAAAGTCACAGGGTCAATCAATACACCAACTCACTAAACCAATGTAGTATCTGGAAAAGGGTCTTCAAATCCTAGATATTTCCAACCACCCTAGCTAAATAATTGTAATAATCAATGATGTGAGATATCATAGAATACATGAACTCATCATATAACTACAAAGGCTTTCATCATGGGTATATAAAGGACTATGGATGACTCTGGGAAGTCATCACCCACCCATAGATGAACTGAACCTTTAAAAACCTCATTAGAACCAACTATCGCCATAGAAACTATCTCAAACTAGATCTGACTAGTATAATGGCATACTTCAGGGTCTCCTTTACATGGCCTCAAATGGTTCCAAACTGATGGTGGTGTGGTAAATGATATGATATAAAAAAACTCCATTTATGGTGGTTGATCCTCTTAAATATGGACCAAAACTAACAGGAAAACTCAAAGCATGTTCTCAAGAACATGAACTATATGCTTTACTTGACCATTAGTATGGGGTAGAAACAATGTTCTTAACTAAAATCGAGTTACAAAGGACTCCTACATCCTCTCCATAATCATGACGTGAAGTAAGAATCATGTTATGAAATTATCATTGAGGGAATTACCTAAATCTAGACTACCATATTCATGCATAGGCATCCTAAAATCTCCACTAATCTCTACTCTCATATGGTTAGGAAGTGGACCAACTTGGTGAGTGGGTATATGATTTCTTATATTTTGTCATAACCTCACACTGATCATAAAAGACCAAACATGAAAACCATGAAAACAACATCACTTTTCCACTTACACTTGGGAACCTTGGTCTCCACATATAGGTAGGTGATACATCAATAGTTAAACTTAGAAACATTCTACAACATCCTTGGACACCAAACTGATGAGAAAGGATCCTGGTACCTCCTCACCACACATAGATATACTGCTAAGGAAAATAAACCTCCTCATCACCTCTTCTCATTACATTATTGGTGTCACAATCCATCCTCATATAAGAACGACATCCTCCCCATCTTTAAAAAATACATCAAGATCATGTCTAGTGGATATTTGGTTATGAAAGATCTCATAGTTGATATCACCATGTTGTGCCTCATTAACTTGGGAAAGAAGCAGTGGGTTAATAACCATCAACTAGAGATATGCTACACCATCCTCACCCTCAAGGGATAACTATAAGGGGTTAACTAGTTTTTCATATAACTCAATAATAGCATATGAACAAATTCAGTGTGAGAATATTCTATAATGACCACACCCATGGGTGGATCTCAAGAAAGAACTACCTCATCCTTTATGGGGTCCACTGTCACTCCCAAGTCTAAGAAGACATATCCGAATAACAGACCTCCTAAATCTAGAACTGACTCTATGAGATCTACCCAAAAATATGGTACTCTTGAAGCTTTTTCTGAACCATCCTCAAGTGTATCATGTGACTCACCACCAACACTAAGTACACAACGATGTAACTGAAGGAGACTACCACATACTAATCCAAGAAGAGTTAAGGATATGGTTAATAAGTCCCACATACTCTTCAAAGGAATTAAACATGATGAAGGGTATCACCATGAAATCAAAGAAACCATTGTGACTTTAGAAATCCACCATTGGTATAACCCCCTTACAAACCCAAAGATGGTGATAACCCATCATGTGGTCAAACTTCGAGAACCACTTCAACTCTAAACACTAGTCAAAGAATTCATCAATTCTCAGGGGTGGATAATCCTCTAGGATAGTCACCTGGTTTAGGTGATGTCAATTGAAACCTAACTTCATGATATCATCCACCTCCTAGGTGTAAAACATTGATCTTCCTAGGAAAAAACACTGGGTCTTATGAATCCTGTCACAAACCAACCCGGGTCAACCATGAACCGGTCACCCGAGCTGGTCCACGACATGTCCCGAGGGGCGTTACCGATCCCCACGAGCTGGAAACTAGTGACGGGCATCAAAACCTAATATCTGGGAATGATTTGGAGCAAAAATATAAATAAATAACCAATAATAAATAGAATAATAAAACTGAACTCGATCATCGGAAAAATAAATAAACAGAACAACTCAACATACCTCCATGTGACCTTCTAGGTCACCTCCCAAACAAAGGCCAACCTTGATACAATAATGAGAAACTCATCCAAGAAAACCTGAGAAAAATAAACTTTCAACAGGAATGATAAAGTAGGCATGAGCATTAAAAAATCTCAGTAGGGTTGCCAAGATAAACCATAGAATATGAGAATCTCACTTCCCAAAACAATCCAATGATGCAAGTTTGAAATACAATTATAAAAGTTGGGTTTTCACATTTTAGAATACACAACATGATTTTACCATTCAGAAATATAGCAGACACTACATGCTATTTCAATAAAACCATATTTCATTTTGTAAACAAAACCCAAAAAAAAGATACCCAAGCTAGGATAAAATAATATTGGTAAATAAGGAAAGCTAAAAATAAACTAGTACAATGAAAATTAAACAAGAAATGTCAATAAATGGTTAACCATATGTGATCCTAAACATCCCTAGAAGACCCCTGGACATACTTGGTTTTGGAACCACCTACCGGCGTATGGTGAAGCTCCTAAGTCTATAACCAACTGGCCGCCCTAAAACCGACCAATCCAGTGGAAAAGCCCACCTAGCCTAACAAAAAATCCAGGGGGTACAAACCCGTCTTATCAAGGTTGATCAGCAACCGTCACTCGATCATCTAAAAGATTCCCAGGAACCCATGGTGGTTATAATAATACTGTGTAAGTAGGAGGCCCTCGTACGTGTGACACATCTCACTGCACTTGCATACCCCAAACACAGACACTCTATATGATAACCCATAAGGGATATACCCCCTATAGAGGTGACCCAAAAATATATATACAACATATCATCGAAGGTGCCAACTGGGATGCCATGCCATTTAACATTTAAACCATTTCATAAAATGTTCAAAGTTTCCAACCAGGAATACACTTTTTCCAAAACACAATCTCCTTTAAATGTTAGTACAAACATTACTCTTGGGTTAAAAGTGCCAAACATGCCTTTAAATCAACATGTCTAAAAGTATTACTCAAAACATCACACAAACACCAATTTTTTCTTTACAAATCCAAACAGGCATATGATCAAAGATTTTATTTCAAATCATTTTAGAAAAAACACAAAGAACCCAAAGTCATTTAGAAATCAAGAATCATTTTCACAAAATTACCACTCTCTTTTCAAATAAAACCCAAAAGAACACTAAAACACTTTTCACACATGATTCGCATGTCAAACATCATTTAATAAATCATTAATTAATTTAGTAAAACATTTCCAGAGGACCAAACAAAGTCTTACTTTGTGATCTCATCAAGTTCACATGCGAATTCCATTTTAAAATAAAATGCATACCCAAACTCTTAAAAAAACTACTTTTGAACCTTTCAAAAACTAACTCGCACCACTTGAATAACCAAACAAACCATTTTTTCACAATTAAATAAAACACTTTCACCATTAAATAAACTACTATGAAAAATCATCAAACAATTTTAAGAAGAAACCCATGGCCTAAAACAAAAAAACTTACTCAAATATTATTTTTTGACTAAATAATCATCGACACCAAAGCAAAACATTGTTTTTATTCCTTGCATTGTTAAATACACTAATTTCACAGTTCAAAAAAACTCTAGTAGAGGACACACTATGGGTTTTCATAAAATAATACACTTCATATCACAAAACATGCTACAATGATAAATCACACATATTAAACCTCCTTAAACTAATTTCTCACCAGATAAATTAACTAAATAACAAGTTAAGTTAATTAGATAAGAAAAACCATTGATCAATAATGTTTATATGCAAAAATACCTACACATAATGGGATAATTATTTAAAAATCTATTTTTATCAATTTTTAACTAATAAAAAGCCATAATGAATTATATACAGTAATTATAGAGGTTCAAATGGTAATTAAAAATTAATTTGAAACAGAAAAGTTCCATAGATCATGCAGGAAAGGAGAAACTTGGAAAACACCTACATCAAAGCAAGAGTGGATGCAACGACATTTCAGTGGGAGGAATAACAATGCCCCATTGATTAACCACACACCTAAAACAATAAGAAAAATGCATGAATCCCAACTCATGGTATTAGAATTTAGGTAAAAAAAATAACACCAAATATGGAATAATAATAATAATAATAATAAAAACACAACTGGAGTGATGAGGGGTTCAGTGCGCTGTTGGCAGGAGTAAAGGAGAGAAGGGGGTTGCTGGATTTTGGTGCACTACTAGCCAGAGGAGAGAGACCAGGTTAGAGCGCGGAGGCTGAAGCATGTCCTGGCCAGAGATGGCCTGACCGAAGTGAGGGGGGATAGAGGAATCATTGGATGGTTGCGAAATAGGAGAGCGGGACTGGTGCTGGGGGGGGGGGGTCATGAGGGTGGCCATCAGACAGGGTTCAAGGAGGCTAGAATGCGGTGAGGGTGAGGGGCGAAGGCGGACCTGTAGGAGGCGACGAGGTAGATGGGGCATGGAGGGAAGGAGCATAGAGAGAGGGCTTGGGTGCTGGGTGAGGGGAATGGCTTCTGGGTGAGGGAGATGGTGCTGGGTGAGTGGCGAGGATGAATCATGGGTTGTGAGGCCGGATCGCAGAGCTAGAGCTTGGGTGAGCAGTTGGGGCCAGAGGCGTAGGACAAAGGTGAGCACGGAAGGGGCTGATGAGGATAGGGGGGTCTGGTGATAGTGGATGATGTGGATGAGGGTGACATAGACCGTGAAGGCTGGTGATGCGGGACGATCTTCTGGGGTGGGTGGGCGAGGCGGCCTTTGGTGTTACGACCTAGAGAAGAAAACAAAATGGGGGGGGGGATGCCCCCTAGGGTTTGCCGACCATTTTTATTCTTCATTTTTTTAATAATAATAATAATATAAATAATAATGATGATAATAAAATAATAAAAAACAAATTCAATAATTATAGAAATAATAATAATAAATTAACAACCTTAATAATAACATAATATTAATATTAATATTAACACTTCTGTTTATTTCGTTCTAAAATAATAATAATATTAAAAATTATTTATTAACAATATCATTAATAACAACTTTAATACCATTATATTTATTAAAAAAACTTAATAATAATAATATTATCATTATTCAATAATAATATTTCCATTATGGTATAAATATTAACCTTGTATTATTTACATTAAATTTTTATTTATTATAAACATCAGTCAACTACATGGCTCATGTGCCACTGAGCGCATGGTTGAGCGAACCCCACTCTAACCATGCCACCCAACATTATCCATGTTTAGAGAAAAGCTGTGTGCCTGCCATGTATTTTTATAACTCACGTGCAAGTCACGTGTCAACTAGGTCGGGGTGTGACAATTCTCCCAACCACAGAACTTTTTGCCCCTAGGAAGTCACCCAGTCAAACAATTGAGAAAACCTAAATCCATTCTCGATTGAAACTGAAATAAACCACAACACAAGAGAATGGGAGAACACGAGGGGGTTCTAGCCACTATAAGAACTCAACTAGAATGGAAATTTAACACCCAAACATACCACCCCGGGAAGGGGGGATGATGCGGGAACTCCCAAACGATCCAAACTAACTTCTATGACATGAGTGAACAACACCTCACCTGAAACATGGAACTCTCGACCCAAACCAAAAACCCTAAACACTAGAGAAAATCCTTTGAGAAGAATGTAATCCCATTAGTAAACCTGAGTATAACTACAAGCCTGGACTCATCCATAGACACTTACATCTCCAAACAAACACTGCTAAACTAAGATCAACCCATACAAGGGTTAAACACACTTTTATGAAAAATTCACAATTCAGAAAACCCTAATCAGACAAACAAAACTATTTGGATTTCAATAGAACATATTCATCATAACTCCACGATGAAATAATGAACATAAAACAAAGTCAAAAATTTAACAGCATAAAACAAAAATGAAAAGACTTTAAATGTTATACTGCCAACACAAAACACAAAACCGGAACTGAGACTTCATACCCCCAGCAACTCCTAACTACGCATGAGCTTCACCCCAAGACCTGAGGCTGGGGATCTGATGGATGAAGCATCTCTTATATCATAGTTAGACACTATAATTCCTCCGGTCACAACATCTTCTTCAAGCGACACTTCCTGCAAAACTTCTCCAGGTGACCCTAATGACCACAACGATGACGCGTCTTTGGAGGTATGCGACATAACGACTTCACATGCCCAAACCGACCACACTGGTGGAACACCACTGAAGGGTCCGATGAACTATAAGGTAGAACCCCTGCAGAGGACTCTTTAGAAATAGGTCCCTCTGGCACACCCTACTCTGCAAATGGGTAACGTTCATGAGCAACTGGATACGCTGGTTTTCAACCATCTGCACTCTAGAGACCAACTCATCTAGGAATTCCTCATACACCAGATTTTCAAAACGATGGTCTTTATAAAGGAGAAACCGCTCCTTGATCTCTGGAAAAAGACCCCTGATGAAGAGTGAAGTCTCTATCAAATCCTGCAATGCTAATTCTGTAGAAAATGACACAAGTTCCTTGAAATGGTCAACATATACTTTCACCATCCATTGGCCTTGTTGAATATGCATTATCTCTTCCCTTTTCTTTGTATTCTACTCCTCAGGTATAAACTATCAGGCAAAGACGAATTTAAAGACATCCCATGTCATCCCAACTTGAATTGATGGTGGGGTGAACAACTCCCATTAATCCAGTACCAGACCTTCTAACAGACCCAAAACGACACACACTCTGACAACATTGGGAGTTCTTAATACCCTGAAGACATATTCAGCCTCTTCAAGCCACTTTATTTCCTCTAAGGGTCCCTGATCACTATGAAGGATATGAAACGTCCAAAAAGGACCAAAATCTGGGCATGTCTTATCAGAAACCATAAGGACCTTTTTGGGTGGCATTTTCTAAACAACTTATAAAACATAGAGCCAAAACCAATATCAAGACGAAGCAATATCATTGAAAGCAATTTCATCAAAAAATAGCCAGCTCAAAAACCAAATAAATACAAACACAACACAAAATTCCCTTTTTCATTTTAGATTTCAAAATCACCTTCTTTCATGGACACTTTACAAATACCAAACCCACTTTTCAAACCAAATTCAATTTCTAAAAATCATTTCCCCTTTTTAAAATCAATTTGGAAAAACAATGTCAACCCTCAAATACCAAGTACACACCCCAGTAATCCCATGAACCATTGCACATGAATTCATCTAATTTCGTCTATAAGCACCAACACACACTTACCATGTATTACCTCACATGTGAAAACATTCATAAAGAGTACCCAAGGTTGCACCCAAACCATATCTCTACCAGTTGCAAGAAAACACCAGATTTTTATATACCAAGAGATTTCTGTTTTAAAACCCATTTCAAGAATGTAAAGACATTTAAAAGAAATCATTCTCATTTAAAAAAACCCCTTTTTTCATTTTCAAAATCACACTTACACCCACCAGGACCAAGGAGACACTCAACTTGCATCAAACTATTAGATTGAAGGATTAATAGTCATGCTTAACCTAACGACATGGTAGTGGGCCATGCCCCAAGCAAGCGTCAACAACTAGGAGGAACTTAAACCGTGTACTCAGAATCCCCATGGGTCACTACTCTAAGTGAAATCATGATGTAAAATCTACTTTCATCCATTGTCATCCCTCAATATAAAACAAACTTGGAAGAGACAAGGAATAGATTCTCAGACTACCCCTGGCGACTAGAGGTTCAGAACGGGAGATGGTTCATGATGTCCTTCCTGTACCTACCTCTCGAGTCCTGAAAGTCCTAATATCTATCTACCGAACACCCCATATAACAAGGGCCTCCTCTGATACCATTTTTTCATGAACCAACCCAGGTCGACCCCGATCCGGTCACCCGAGCCGGTCCGTGACATGTCCTGAGGGGCATTCCCAATCCCCACGGGCTGGAAACTAGTGCAGGGCATTAAAACCAACTCGCTAGGAATTATTTGGCCTAAAAATATAAATAAATAACTAATAATAAACAAAATAATAAAACTGAACTTGAGCAGTGGAAAAAAGAAATAAACAAAACAACTCAACATACCTGCATGTGACCTTCCAGGTCACCTCCCAACCAAAGGCCGACCTTGCTCAAAAAATGAGTAACTCAGCCAAGAAAACCTAATAAAATCAAACCTACAACTTAAATGATAAAATTGTAGGGAGCATTAAAAATGATCAGTAGGGTTTCCAAGATAAACCACATAATCCAAGATTCTCACTTCCCAAAACAATCCAATGACATAAGTTTGAAATAAAATTATAAAAGTAGGGGTTTCACATTTTAAAATAAGCAAAATGATTTTCCCATTCATAAATCTAGCAGACACTACATTCTATTTCAATAAAACCATTTTTTATTTTATAAACAAAACTAGAAACAAAAGATACCAAATCTGGGGTAAAATAATACAGGTAAATAAGGAAATTTGGAAATAAACTAGTACGAACGAAAGTAAACAAGAAATGTAAATAAATGGGTGACCAAGGGTGATCATAAAAATACCTAGAAGACCCATGGACGTACTTAGTTTTAGAACCACCTGCTGACATATGGTGAAGCTCCTAAATCTATAACCAACTGGACACCCTAAAACTGACAAATCCATTGGCAAAGACCACCTGGACTAACAACAAATCTAGGGGGTACAAACCCATCTAATAGGGGTTGATTAGAAACCATCACTCGATCATCTAAAAGACTCCAAAGAACCCATGGTGGTTATAATAATACTGTGTAAGTAGGAGGCCCTCACATGTGTGATGCATCTCACCACACTTGCCTACCCCAAACATGGAAACTCTATACGATAACCCATAAGGGATATCCCCCCCTATAGAGGTGCACCAAAAATATATATATTTCATATCGTCAAAAGTTCCAACCCGGACACCATACCATTTAACATTTAAACCATTTCATAAAATATTAAAAGTTTCCAACTGGGCATACACTTTCGCCAAAACACAATCTCCTTTAAAAGTTAGTACAAACATTACTCTTGGGTTAAAAGTTCCAAATGGGCCTTTAACTCAACATGTCTAAAAGTATTACTCAAAACATAACACAAACACCAGTTTTTCCTTTATAAAGACAAACAGGAATATGCTCAAAGATTTCATTTCAAATCATTTCAAAAACCATAGAAGGAACCCAAATTCATTTATAAAGCAAGAATCGTTTTCACAAAATTACCACTCCCTTTTTAAATAAAACCCAAACGCACACTGAAACACTTTGAACAAATGATTATCATGTCAAAAATCATTTAATAAATCATTCAATCATTTATTAAAACATTTCAAGAGGACCAAACAAAGGATTACTTTGCGATCTCACCAAGTTCACATGTGAATACCATTTTAAAATAAAATGTTTACCCAAACACTAAAAAAAACTACTTTCACACCTTTCAAAAACTAAATCACACCACTTGAACAACCAAAAGAACCATTTTAACAATTAAAGAAAGCACTTTCCCCATTATATAAACTAATATGAAAAATCATCAAACAATTTTAAGAAGAAAACCATGGACTAAACACAAAAACTTACTCAAATATTCTTTTGTGACTAAATACACACCAACGCCACACTAAAATACAGTTTTCAGTCCTTGCATAGTTAAATACACTAATTGTACAGTTTAAAAAAACTCTATTAGAGGACACACTATGTGTTTTCATAAAAGAATGCACTTTATATCACACAACACGGTACAAGGATAAATCACACATATTAAACTTCCTTGAAAACTAAGTTCGCACTAGATAAATTAACTAAAGATCATGTTAAGTTAATAAGATAGGAAAAATCATTCATCAATAATGTTTATATGAAAAACTACCTACACATAATAGGATAATTATTTCAATAGCTATTTTTAACAATTTTTAACTAACAAAAAAAAATACAATGACTTATCTAAAATACTTATAGAGGTTTGTATGGTAATTAAAAATTAATTTGAAACAAAAAAGTTCCATAGATCGTATGGGAAAGGAGGAATTTGGAAAATTCCTACCTCAAAGCAAGAGCAGACACATCGATATTTCAGTGGGAGGAATAACAACACCCCACAGATTAACTGCAAACCTAAAACAATGAGAAAAACACACAAAACCCAACTCACAGTTTTATAATTTATTGAAAACAAATAACACCAAACATGTAATAACAAGAATAAAAAAAACAACCGGGTCGAGGAGGGGTTTGGTGCGCTGCTGGCCGATGCAAAGGGGAGTAGGGGGTTGCCGGATTTTCGTGCACTACTGGCCAGAGGGGAGAGATTAGGTTGGAGCTCGAAGACTGGAGCGTGGCCTAGCCAGAGATGGCCTGACCGAAGCATGGGAGTCCGGAGGCATCACTGGCTGGTTGCAGACAAGGACAACAGGGTCAACGCTGGGGGGGGGGGGGTCGCGAGGCTGGCCGTTGGATGGGGTTTGAGGAGGCTGGAACACGATGAGGGCGAGGGGCGAAGGCGGACCTGTAGGAGGTGGAGAGGTGGATGGGGTGTAGAGGGAAGGAGCATGGAGTGAGGGACTGGGCACTAGGTGAGGGCGATGGTTTCTGGGTGAGGGCGAGGGTTCTGGGTGAGTGGTGAGTTCGGATTGTGGGTGGTGAGCTCGGATCACGGAGCTTGCATTGGGGAGAGAGACCGGGGATGGAGGCATTGGACGATGGAGAGCATGGTGGGCCGGCAAGGCTGGGGGGGGGGGGGTCTAGTGACGGTGGCTAATGCGAATGAGGACGACGACGATGATGACCAGGAAGGCCGGTGATGCGGGACAACCTGCTGGTGCGGGAGGGCGAGTCGACCTTCAAGGCTGCTGCCTGGAGCAAAAAACAAAAAAGGGGGGGGGGATGCCCCCTATGGTTCGCCGACCATTTTTTTCAATTTCTTATAATAATAATAATAATATAAATAACAATAAAAATAATCAAATAATAATAACCAAATTAAATAATAATATAAATAATAATAAATTAACAACCTTAATAATAACATAATATTAATATTAATACTAACACTTATGTTCATTTAGTTCTAAAATAATAATAATATTAACAATTATTTATTAACAATATCACTAATAACATCTTTAATACCATTAGATTTATTAAAAAAATTTAATAATAATAATATTATCATCCTTCAATAATAATATTTCCATTATGGTATAAATATTAACCATTTTTTATTTACATTAAATTTTTATTTATTTTAAATTTCAGTCAACTTCACAGCTCACGTACCATCGAGTGCTCGGTTGAGTGAACCCCACTCGAATCTTGCTACTCGGCACTATCCGTGTTCAAGGAAAAGTTGTGTGCCTGCCGCACATTTTTGTAACTCGCGTGCAAGTCACGAGTCAAATTGGTGAGGGTGTGACAAATCCACTACTAGAAAACGAATTTTATCTAGAGCTGGGGATTTTAAAAACACTAGATAAATGTGCTGTTAAATACCCCCTTTGTTACCACTAGAAAAAACACTAATAAAGGGACATGTTTAACAATGTGTTTTTTTAGTGCTATTAAAGTGGGTCTTTACTATCTAAAAAAATCACTAATGGGGGGGGGGGTCTTTATCAGATCTTTTTTAGAAGCACTGATAAAGACCCCTCTTTATCAGCGCATTTTTACTAGCATTGATATATGGTATATTTCAAAAATATTTATTTCATTAAAAATAATATATTAATATATAAATAAATTCTTATTGATATAAATATAATAGATATTTTTAAAATATATTTAAGTTAAGGTAAATAAGATTTTACACTTAATATAAATAATATTTTGTGAAAATATATTATAAAATAATTTAAAAATATATATTTAATTAATAATTTTCTAATTAATATCAACTAATAGTCATTTAATATCAAATAAAAGATAAAAAAATCAAAAATTTATTAAAATATCTAATATAAGTTGAAAACATAACTCGTACTTCAAACATTTACAACTTTTGATCCGGTTGTCCGTTTGGGATCTAACACATATCAAATCGAAGCATGTGATGAAATATACATCCCTAATGACACTGATAAACACATATCACATTTTTTGAGGAAAAAAAGGCCAAGATGACCTCCAAAATGGAGTTTTTAATCAGGGTATCCCAATTTTTTAACATTTGATGGAATTTCATCCTCTTTTAAGGGAGTATTTTTGCCCATTTTGTAATGGTATGGAACCTTACAATACATTAATTTGATGAAAAATCTATTGTTTCATGTGTTATGGGTAGTTTGGGGTGTTTCTGGCGATATGTGAGTTTTCCAATGGTGATTCGTTCCAACAGTGTCTCACCCTGGAGGTGACTCACCCTGGCAGTGACTCACCCTGGTGGTAGGTCACCTTGGAGGTGACTCACCCTAATGGTAGAATGCCTTGGTAGTGACTCATGCCCAATGGTAGGTAAAATTGATGGTGATGCATTCTTATTAGTAGTTCACCCTGGCGGTGTCTTTCATGGCAGTGTCTCACTAGTGGTGACTCACTGGCTGTGGCTCGCTGGAATTCACTCACTGGCGGTGGCTCACTGGCGGTCACTTTATAGAAGTGGCTTGATGATAGTCACTCATCTAGTAGTGCCTCTTACACTAATATCTCTCATGGAGGTGACTCACTGTTGATGGTAGGTGGTTCATCCTAATGGTGGATCGTTTTGACGGTAGCTCATCCTGGTGGTGACTCATGAACAATGTTTCCAGTTCTTCCAATTTTACACTTTTGATGTATTTATTTGACATAAAATGAGTTTAATGCCTTATTTAAAAGGGTTTAAGATCAATTCCAAGTCCATAAATTGTATCTTTAATTTTCTAAGAGTCTAGGGATTTTTATTTTTCAAACCTACGTGGTCTTGGCCTGATCCACCTTTAATGGAAAATAAAAAAATGTATCTAAACCCATGACTCTATTTTGATCTTCCTAAATCTGATATATCTTTCCCCTTGTTCTTTCTTCTTGATTTCTCTTGATATGGGAAACCCAGACCCTTCTTCTTGTAGGAGTCAAGTAAACTTCTACAACAGTTGGTTCGGGTTTCCCTGAATATTTTCTTGCTACATGCACGCCCCTATTTTTTACTCAACCAGGAAGTGCCAATCGTTCTTCTTTAAAGTAGGTTTTCCTTCATATTTATTAATTTTTGAATCATGTGGGAGGGGCTTTAATTCTATTTACATGTGAATTATGGTTGTTCCTACTTAAATTAAAGATAAATAATTTCTTAGTTTAATTGAAAGGGGGTTGGGAAAGTGACGCATGATCTTGATGTGTTATATATTTTTAATGATATTGGGATTTTTATGGGCTAACTACCCACAAAAAATCATGGTCATTGGGGGTCCTTATTTAAGAATGGGATAGTTTATGAGAATCATGTTGTTTGGTTTATCTTGAATGCCTATACATAAAAGTTGGTTAACCACGTATATATTGGCTAATAAATGGGTTCCCCAGGATCATACAGTTTCTGTAATAACCCCTATATTAACAAGTAGAATTAAATAAGGGAATCCTTATTAAATATAAACATATTTTTTTCCTTGGTATGTGATGTGATATGATGTGTGGAATTTCTATGGTTTGTGTTCATGGTGGAATTGGATGACATATGGTTGTACAGTGGGGTTATGATGGGTGTGGTGTGATTATATAGTAAGGATGAAAAGACTGTTTGTGTTATAATGTGTTGCTGGTTGTGGTTGTGAGTTGGGGGTTGGTTCTATTAATATTATAAACTGAGTGAATGTGTTTGAAGAGGAAAAATAGTGATCAATATGGGTAATTCTCCCTGAGTTCCTCTGTTAAGAGCAATCAGAAATATTCACCCCATATCTAGAGGTTGAGGTATGAAATGTCATTAATGTGAAATGAATTAATTTACCATGGATATTCATCCCTTGAATTACTGTGAATGACTGTTATTATGTTTCACATTATGTGTTGTGATTGATAGTTTATCAGATAGTGATGGAATAAATAAATAATGGTTTAATAACATTGGGAATGGCTCGAGTTGGTTTGGTTAATGAGACGAAGGTAGTAAATGATTAAACAAATGGGTGTTGAATGTAGAGGAAATGTGAATCCACTTTAATTTATCATGATATTCACCTTATGAAATGAATATTGTAGTTATAAATAAATGCATTTAGAGTTGGAAGTAAGAGTGATGGTGTTGTGAGTTGATTTTATTGTTTATGAAACCATAGGTTGAGATGGAGTGTTTGATATTATACATATACTTGTATTTCCTTGTGATTTCAATATTCAACCCACCCATGTTGAGAAATATGCGCTGAACACCCGCATCGTCATGCGGGGGGGGGGGGGGGGTGTTTTTCTCAACATCCAGTAAGGAGTATGGATGGATGGGTACCTTGTCTTTTACTATCTCTCTTCCAAGAGAGATATTTATGGAACAAGATGTGATGGCCAAAGGTCTGTTAGTTCTTTAGATGATGGTTGTGACATCTCAGGTGTATTTAGGTGAGATATGATAGCCCAAATTTTTTTGGGCAAGATGGTTTTTTTCCCAGGTGTCTTTAGGATAATTTGTGATGTGATTTCCCAGGTTTCTTTGAGATGAGATGAGAAATGATGTGTTGTGATGCCCTGATGTGTTCGGGTGGGATGTGTTGTGAGGCCTAGGTGTGTATTGGTGGGATGTGATGTGATATAAATAAGGGATGGGAGCACCATGACATACAAAGTTGGGTGAGAGTGGCATAATAGTAGGAAAGTGGTGTGAGATACATTATCATCGATGTGATTTATAACATATTATATTATTTGACTTGTGTTATTTGGTGAGTGTGCCTTGGTGAGGTTGGGTTTGGTTAGTATACCTGTTTAGGAACTATTTGGTTCTGCTGTTTTCTCACAGGGGAATTAGTATGCTTCTTTCACATTTGCACAAGAGACTTTAGTTTTCTTAATGAGTGTACTTGTATGCTAACCCTATGTATATAAAACTCATTTTAGGTTTCTAGTAGGATTTTGTGGACCACTCTTGGTGTTACTAGCTCGGACCTTTGGAAAATTATTGTGTCGCGACTTAGCTTTACTTTTGGGTATTTAATTTGGAAAATTTTATTGTATCATTTCTACTTTTGTATGAATGTGGGATGGTTTTTGGATTTTTATTTTATATGTGCCTTGTATTTTTTGTGAATGATTCATTATATCTTCTGATATTATTTCTTATAAATGGTAATGCCTCCCATATTGTGATATTTTTAAACCTTTGGTTCTAGTCACCAACCTAGGGACAACTGAAGGGAGGACTTAGGGGTCATTATCTATTTTTCTTCATTACCAGCCCAGGAGGGGTATCTGTGGAGGAAGGTGTCATGACAGAGTGGTATCAAAGGGATGGTTGAGAGATAGGGTGGAGTTTGGATTTAGGCATAGTGAGGTTTTCATGGGTTGGTATGGAAACAATTCCAGTTCACCTTGGTACATGATATAAGCTAGTGATATTGGATATGAAATGGGATATCTGGGTGCCCCGTGATCCAGTGCACAAACTCTAAGCTTATCGAACGACGAAGCGAGATGGACCTGCTTACAGGGTAGAGAACTACGAGAGGTATATGCATCATAATGAATTGTTTTCTTTTTTTAATTTGGGTTTTTTGGGAAGGTCAATAATTAATAAAATAAATAAAATTAATTTAATGAATATTAATAAAAATCCACACTACCAAGATTAGGAACTATTTGATTTCATTTCAGATATATATCCTAATCATCATATTCATGTGGCTAAGGTAGTGGAGGTTCAGTAGGTAGATCTAGTGGATTGATGGAGGGTTGATCTGGTTGAGGGGGATGATCAGTGGAAGAGGATATTGCAGGCCTTTCCGTGGTAGGACTTGGAAAAGTAGAAGGTAAGTGTTTCAGGTGTGGAGATAAAGGGTTGGATAGAGGAGATGGAGATCTCCTACGGTATGATCTAGACCCAGAAAGAGTTCAGGGTCCCTTTGGTGGTGATTTATATGATAGGGGCTGCACTTCAGTGGGGGATATTGTATTTTGGGGAGTAGAAGGAGGCAAGCATTTTGTGGGTTGACTTCCAGAAGGAGTTTTGGGAAGAGTTCCTCTCCTCGACCATGAAGGCTAATAAGATATAGGAGATACTCTCTATTAAGTAGGTGAGTATTTCTATATGGTATCTTGGAATACAGTTTAAGGATCTCCTTTTCGTTGTGCCTAATCTTTTTCCAGATGAGGAGTCTTGTGTGAGGCGTCTTGAGGAGGCACTCCGTCCTTCTAGCCAGTATGTTTTTACTCAATTTTCTTTGCTGATGTACCTAGAGGTTCAGAAGAAGGTATAGGTGATCAATTGGATTCACTCACAAGGATATTTACCATAGGAAGGGAACTAGTAGGGTTCCTCGAGGGGAAGAGTTTCCTGTAGTAGGTGGAAGGTGCTAGGACCTTCAAGGTTTTGACCAGCCGAGAGTCGACCACGGAAGCTTCCCTTTCGGACCTCTGGTTTCCAAGATTTTCTTGAGAGGATATGAACAACTTTTTTCTTATATGGGTTTTGAGTACATATTTATATCTAGTTCCCATTGGCTATTTAGGCTTAGTTTGGTGGAGGTGGACATTTTCAAAACCATCCTCAACTGCAATTTCTAGTGAGACCATTTCCAAAGCAAAGTCATCAGGATTTTGTTCCACTAAGGGGGAATGAAGTAGGTAGAGTTTTTCCTTATAATTTTATTCATTTTTAGAGAATATGACCCTCATTTGGTCATGGAGGTGGTCGTTAGAAGAGTGGCATAGGGGTTGGGCATGATAAGTTGCATGCAGTGGATGAAGTAGTTCTTAAGGGGCCAAAGATCGTCAGAGGTACGATTAGTTTGGTTAGTACTATTTTTTGTGCCTTTTTTGATTTGGGATATTCACACTCCTTTGTTTCACCTGCTCTATCCCATGCTCTGGGACTAGACATAGAGTGACTTCCCATACCCCTGGTGTTGACTATGCCAGTTGAATGCTAGACTGACTTGTTTGATGTGTGTCGGGGGGGGGGGGGTAGATTGATGATGGGGCCACATCAATCCTAAGGGGAAATTTTCTTACTAAATATGAATCCAAAATATATCATCCATGAAATAGACTATTTTTATTCCATAAGTAATGTTACCAACTTTTTTTGGAGGAGAGTCGTGTTTTCAAATGTGGATGGCCATTGTATGGTTTTCTTTGGTGAGCAGATTTTTCAGGAGGGTAGTTAACATGTGAAGCCTGTTATTTCCTTAATAGATAAACTATTAGTGTAATAAGTAGATGCTAAGATAGTGAATGTTCCCAGGGTATTTGGGTAGTCCCTAGATATTTTTCCCACTAAGGCCGTGACACTACCCTCTCAACGCGATGTTGAGTTTGAGATAGACTTGCAGCCCGGTGATTCTCGGATTTTGATGGATCCCTATTAGTTGAAACCATATAAGATACATGAGTTGAGGATTTAGATAGATTATATGATGTATAAGGGTTTTATCTATCCTAGTGTGTCACCATGGGGTGATCAATTACAGTTCTCCAAGAAGGCAGATGGTAGTATGAGGCTGTGTATAGACTACCGAAGGTTGAATCAAGTGATAATTAAGAACCATTACCCTCTTCCAAGGATATATGAACTTTTTGACCAGATGAGAGGGGTGAGTGGGTTTTATAAGATCGATATATGGTCTTTATATCACCCGTTGAGGGTAAAGGAGGGAGATATCCAGAAGACTGTCTTTAGATGCGGGTATGGGAACTTCGAGTTTGTGGTCATGCCTTTTGGTGTTATGAAGGCACCAATAGTGTTCATAAGACTTATAAAATTAGTGTTCCGTGAGTTCCTGGATTGGTTTTTCATCATATTAATCGATGATATCTTGATCTACTCAAATTTAGAGGAGAAGCATGCTAAGTAGTCAAAACTATCATGTATGTCCTTCAACACCACCAGCTCTATGGAAAGTTTTCCATGTGTAAGTTCTAGACATGAGAGGTGTATTTTCTCGAACATATGGTGTCTTAGTAGGGTGTGGTAATTGACCCATATAAGGTTAAAGTGGTTGTTTCTTGGGTCTTACCCAAGAATGTGGCAGAATCTCATAGCTTTCTTGGTCTCATGGGCCATTATTGGAGGTTTATGCTTGACTTATCTCAAGTTTCAGCCCCATTGAGAGCTTTGAGTAGGAGGGAAAAAGATTTTTTGTTGATTGATCTATGCTAGGAATCATTCGGTTACCTGAAGGTGAAGTTGGTTAGTGCTCCAGTGCTCTGGTTTCTTAAGGAATGGGTGATGTTTGAGGTGTTTTGTGACGCTTACTATCTGGGATTGGGATGTGTGTTGTTGAAATAGAAGGAAAAAAATCCCTTATGGGTCTTGGAATTTACACCCTCATGAACATAACTATTCCACCCATGATTTAGAGATAACAACAATTATGTTTTACCTAAATTTGTGGTGGAATTACCTCATTGGGGAGCATTTTGTGGTCTTCACAGATCACAATGGCTTGATGTATATCTTTTCCTAGAATGATCTGAACTTGTGGAATTGGAGGTGGATGGAGTTTCTTTTGGAATATAATTTCAAGATCTCCTAAACCTTAGGAAATGGGAATATTATGGCTGATGCATTGAGCAAGAATTCATGGAAGGGAGTTGTTTAGAAGTTTGGGTATACTTAGAGAGAAACAAAGGAGTTTACAACCTTGCAATTAGAAGAAAGAGTAGATAGTGGTAGAGGATATTTATTTCAGATGACAGTTTAGTATTCTATAATGTAGCGGGTGGATGATTCTTAGTGGGGGGACTTAGAGGTAGAGGTGTGGTGTGAATGTGTTGGCTATGGTGATGCACTATAGGGATGGTTGGAGGATGGTCAAAACCAGATGTTGTTTCATGGGAAGTTGTTTGTTTTGGTATCAATTCATTATGGGGTCATTTGGGAGTTTCATAGCCCACCCTTTGTGGTACACCCAGGAGTTTCAAAAATGTACCACAGATTGAAGGAAACGTTTTGCTGGCCTAGAATGAAATAGGCAGTGGTAGATTTTATGGACATGTGTCTAGTTTTCAAGTAGGTAAAGGATGAGCATCATGTTTCTAGTAGTTTTTTGTATCCATTGGATGTTCTTTAGTGAAAATGGGATGAAATATCAATGGATTTCAACATATATTTACCCATAGATCAGGTATGATGTGATGTTATTTGGGTGGTAGTGGATCGATTGATAAAATCAGCCCACTTCTTAGCGATAAAAGAGGCGGTGCATTGGATAAATTTTCTAAGAGGTATGTAGATGAGGTGGTGTAGTTTCATGGAGTTTTGAGGTCCATTTTCTCATATCGGGATGCACATTTTACCTTAAGAGTCAGAAGGGGATTACAGAATTCTTTGGACACTCAGTTGCGCCTCATCACTTCTTTCCACCCTCTGATAGATGGGCAGAAAGTACGGACTATCCAAATGTTGGAGGATATTTTTTGGGAATTAATCTTGGACTTTGTTGGATCTTGGTTATAAATCCTTCAATTGGTAGAGTTTTATTATAATAATAGTTATCAATCTTCCACTGGCATGGCCCCATTCGAGGCTTTGTACGAGAGATCATGTAATTATTCATTATACTGGATGGATGTTGGGGAGAAATACGTTCTTGGTTGCCGATGTGGTTTAGAGCATGAAAGATAAAGTTTATCTTGTTCACGAGAGTATGAAAGTAGTGGAGTACTGGAAAAAGTCTTATTCTAATTGCAGAAGGAGGCCCTTGGAGTTTGAGGTTGGGGACCATGTGGTATTGAAGGTTTCCCCTCGACATGGGCAGCATAGGTTTGGTAGAGGGAGTAAGCTTTCTTCCAGGTTTTTTGGGACCTTTGAGCTGTTGGGATACATTTTTGAGGTGGCATACCGGTTGGAATTTCCACCGTGGTTAGAGAGGATTCACACCGTCTTACATGTCTCTCAGCTTTGTTAGTATCTTCATGATGACTCCCACAACATTGATTGGGGAAAGTAAGATATTGAGGATGAGACAACATTTGTGGAGCAGCAAGTAGAGATCTAGGATCTCAAAGAGAAAGAACTATAAGGATGAACCATACCTTTAGTTCATGTGTTGTGGAGGTATGATGACCTTGAGGAGAGTAATTTTGAGTAATAGATGCTGATGAGTTCCCAGTACCCAGAGTTGTTTTGAGTTTTTCCTTTATCTATTTTTCTTTATGATGTAATGGTTGAGAACCTTTTTGATTTATGACATAAGCTATTTTCCCTAGTTTTTGATGTGTGCGGTGTGATGTGTGATCGATTCCATACATAAGAGAAGGGTAGGATTGGATTCCTAATCAAGATGTATTAATTTTGATGCGATTAAACCCATGCGAGTGAGTCAGCATCGCCTAGAGAAGATATTATCTTGACATGGAAGATGAAATTCCCTGATTTGTGTGTTCAAGATGGCGCAATTCATTTTTTGTAGTAGTTTTTGGTTTGAGCTGTGTAGAGGTTGTAATGGCTATGCAGTGGTTGTGTGTCAATGTGGATATGTGATAGGAGGCACCTTGTGGTTGTGTAGTGTGTTTTGTGGTCATTTGGGTTGATGCGTCAATATTCATGATAATGATTCCTGGTTTTCATATGTCAGAGGATGTGTTCTTGATTGTATAGGTTTCCACTCTATATTTTGAACAATACAAGGTGGTTTATCATTGAACCATGATGTGTTTAGTTGGTAAAAACGTTTCAGGTGTAAAAAGATCCTTGAGAGGTACCTCAGGGGACGGTTTTTCGGACCCTTCCTGTCTTTTATTTTGGGTTGGTTTTGAATTATCAAGGGTGAGAACAGTTTTATATGCATCTGATTTAATGGACCATACCCTTACTATCCATTATTTTTATATAAAATAAGTTGTTTCAGGTGTCCTGGGGAGTTTGGGGTGTTACTGGAGATATGTGTGTTTTCTAAGGGTGAGTCGTTCCAATGGTGTCTCACCCTGGTGGTGACTCACCCTGGCGGTGACTTACCCTAGCGGTGACTCACCCTGGCGGTAGGTTTACTTGGCGATGACTTTCCATGGAGGTAGGTTGCGTTGGTGGTGAATCACGGCCAGGGGTAGGTCGCCTTGGTGGGGAATAGTTCCTGGAGGTAGGTCCCCTTGGTAGTGAGTTGTTTCTGGAGGTAGGTCACCCTGGTGGTGTCTTGTTGGTAGTGACTCATGGACAATGGCTTGCTAGTGTTCGCTCGCTGGTGGTGGCTCATTGGAGGTCACTCTCTGGTGGTGAATCACTAGAGGTTGCTCATCCAGCGGTGCCTCATCCATTGGTTTCTCTCCTAGTGGTGACTCAATGATAGTGGCAGACAGTTCTTCCTAACAGTGACTCGTTCTGGTGGTTCCTTATCCTGGCAGTGACTCGTCCAACAATGACTCATGAACAATGTTTCCATTTCTTTCATTTTTCCCTTTTGTCATCTTTCTTTAATGTAGAATGAGTTTAATTCCACATTTAAAAGGGTTTAAATTGACTCAAAGTCCATAAATTGTATCCCGAATTTACTAAGAGTCTGGGGGATTTTTATTGGTCAAACCAACGTGGGCTTGGATAGATCCACTTTAATGGAAAATAAAAAAATGTATCTAAACCTGTGAGTCTATTTAGATCTTCCTAAAGTTGAGATATCTTTCCCCTTATTCTTCCTTATTGATTTCTCTATATATAGGACACCCTGAATCATTCTTCCAATAGGAGTTGAGTAAACTTCTTAAGAAGTTGGTTCGTGTTTCCCTAGAGATTTTCCTACTGCATGCACCCCCCCTGTTTTTGACGCAACCAGGAAGTGTCAAAAATTCTTCTTCCATATAGGTTTTACTTCACATTTCTTAATTTTTTCATCATGCGTGAGGGGATTTACTTATGTTTACCTATGAATTATGGTTGTGCCGACCTAAATTAAAGATAAATAATTGGTTAGTTGAATTGAAAAGGGGCTGGGAAAGTGGCGCATGATCTTGCTATGCTATTTTTTTTGATGATATTGTGATTTTTATGGGCTAAATACCCACTAAAAATCATGGTAGTTGGGGGTCCTTGTTTGAATATGGGATATTTTGTGAGATGCATGTTTTTTGGTTTTTTTGAACACTTATATATAAAATTTGGTTAACCAAGTATATTCGGCTAATAAATGGGTTCCCCAAGATCATAAATTTTTAATGATAACCCTGAGATTAACAAGTGGAATTAAATAAGGTATTAATTATTAAATATAAAAATGTGTTTTACCTTGGTATATGAGGTGATTTGATGTGTGGAATTTCTATGGTTTGTGTGCATGGGTGAAGTGGATGACATATGGTTGTACAATGGGGTTATGACGGGTGTGGTGTGATTATGTAGCAGGGATGAAAATACTGGTTGTGCTGTAATGTGTTGTTGGTTGTGGTTATGAGTTGGGGGTTTATTATTTTAATACGATGAACTAGGAATATGAGTTTGAAGAGTGGAAATAGTGATCCATATAGGGAATTTTTCCATAGTTTCTCCATTAATAACATTAAAAAAGATTCACCCCATATCTAGTGGTTGAGGTATGGTGTGTCATTAATGTGAAGTGAATTAATTTACCATGGCTCTTAATCCCTTGGATGACTGTGAATGACTATTACTGTGTTTCTTATTATGTATCATGCTTGATAGTTTCCCGGGTAGTGATGGAATAAATAAATAATGGTTTAATAACATTGGGAATGGATTGGGATGGTTTGGTTAATGAGATTAAGGCGGTAAATGATTAAATGAATAAGTGTTTAATGTAGAGGAAATGTGAAACCACCTTAATTTATTAGGTTCTTCACCTTATGAAATGAATTTTATAGTTATTAATAAATTCATTTAGAGGTGACAGAAAGAATGATGGTGTCGTGAGTTGGTTGGTTTGTTTGTGAGCCCATAGGTTGGGCTAGAGTGTGTGATACTATACATACACTTGAATTTCCTTATGATTTTTATATGCACCCCACCCATGTTGTGTACTAAGTGATGAACACCCACATCGTCATGCAGGGGGTGTTTTTCCCAACATCTTAGAAGGACTACCGATGGATGGGTACCCACTATTTTCCCCTATCTTTCAGGAGATATAGTTATGGCATAGACTGTGATTCCTGAAGGTCTTTTAGTGCTTTAGATGATGGTTGTGATAGACCAGGTGTCTTCAAGAGAGATGTGATAGACCAAGTGTTAGTGGATGAGATTGTTTGTTTCCCAGGTGTCTATGGGATGAGTTATGATGTGCTTTCCTATGTCTGTTTGGGATGAGATGTGACGAGATGTGTTGTGAGACCCAGGTGTGTGCAGGCAGGTTGTGATGTGGTATATAGAAGGGATGGGAATGCCATGATGTACAATGTTGGGCGGGAGTGGAATACCAGTGGGAAATTGGTCCGGGGTACCCTATCATCGATGTTCTTTATAACATATTACATTACTTGACTTGCGTTATTTGGTGAGTGTTCCTTGGAGAGGTTGGGTTTGGTTAGTATACATGTTTATGTGCTATTTGGTTCTATTGTTTTATCACATGGGAATTAGTATGCTTATTTCACATGTGTATGCGAGACTTTGGTTTCCTACTAAGTATAATTGTATGTTCACTCTATGTATATAATGTTTTTTTCATGTTTCCTGGAGGATTTCATGGACCATTCTAGGCATTACTAGCTCGAACCTTTGGATATTTTTTTCGTCTCTTCTTAGCTTTACTTTTGGGTATTTACTTTGAAAACTTTTATTGTATCAGTTCTACTTTTGCATGCATGTGGAATGGTTTTTGGTTTTTTTTCTTTTATATATACCTTGGAGTTATTGTGCATGATTCATTATATCTCCCAATATGGTTTCTTATAAAGGGTAATGCAACCCATATTGTGAGCTTTGTACACCCTTAGTGCTAGTTACCAACCTGAGGCCAACTAGCGGTGGGACTCGGGGGTCATTATATCCCTTTATTCATTACTAGCCTAGGAGGGGTATCTCTAGAGAGATGGGGTCATGACATGTTTTTAGTGGGAAATGAATTTATTTATTGGGATCTTATTCATATTGATATTATGTTTTTAAAATTTTATCATTTTTCATAATGTAGTTTTATTTATAATTAAATATATGCATATTTTTTATTTACTTATAATAAATCACTTGTATAAATTCATATATCAACATATTTATGTAGAAATGTATTTTTTAAAAAAAATATAAAATAAATATTTATTATTCATTTTATATAAAGTAAAAAATTTATCCATTTTATTTACCTTATTAAAATGTATTCATATGTATACATAAATTTTATATATACATATTTGTGTGTATTAATAAACACACACACACATATTTATTTATATTCTAATATATATAAATGAATATCAGTATAAAATATATTTAAATAAATATAATTTTGTATATATATATATCACACATTTCAAAATATATACAAATAAATTGAAAAGTCATTAAATATACAAAAAATACTCATGACATAGTGGTAAAGATAATTCATTCCCATAAGGAAGGTCCTGGGATCAAATCCAGGAATGGAAAATTGTTCTTTGTAATATTATAGAACAAAGAAAGGTAGGTGGGGTGCGTTATGGAAGTTAGGTAGTGGAAAGCGCTAAGAAATGGTGTCTGGGGTCTGTGAAAAATTAAAATTTTTTCCATATTTTTTAACATGCTAAAAAAAGTGCTGTTAATGGAACCCTTTAACAGCACTCAAAAAATAATTGTTAAAGGAACCCTTTAAGAGTGCTAAAAAAGAACTGATAAAGGGTACCTTTAACAACAATTTTTTTGCTCTATTAAAGACCCCCCATTTAACATCTCTCACAACATCAGTTCTTTTTATGTGCTGATAAAACCCTTTAATAGCACTATTAAAGCCCCGATTTGCAGTAGTGAGCCCTACCTCTATAGTTTCTCTAACTACACCTCCATCTCTCACATATCTATGTGGTCATCTGATATTATGGCACAAATATTGGACCATCCCTAGTGAAATTATATACATAAAACAGAATTTTGATGGGGAGGTATGTATGGTACATCCTTAGGTAAGGCATCCACATACTCCTCCAACTCCATAGGGAACCGAAATCTCATATAATCTATTGCTATAAGGTTTATATTATTCAATTGATAATAAATTGGTTGTATCCTCCAATACATGAGATCATGCAATTATTCCTGGGATTCATTCTCATCAAAGGATGAAATATCATTCCCACTAACTTGGAAAAACTGCAAAAATCACTGGAAATAGTTAAATGGGAATGGAAAGTATGCAACTGGTCTATACCAAGGAAAACATCACAGGGCCTCACTACCACTATGGTAATATTCCACATGAGGATCTCTCTCTCATCATATATTTAGGTCACACTATCGATATAAGTGTGTGAAAACCAATCCTCTTTAAAGGATCCTACAATAGAAGGGTGGATCTAAAAGGATCCACTAGTATCTCTAGTTCATGAATGGGGGATAAATTCGGGGGAAATTTGGATTATGACTCAGGGATAATACTGTATTTGAAGAAGTGAAGACACATTTCTTACCTCAAACCATAGTCAAAGATTCTGTTCATAAGCTCCTACAACCTGAAGCTATATTTTCCCTTACCTTCAATTTCACCACAACTAGGGATTTATCTAATACCTCAGCAAACAAAACTAACTCAAAGATATAAGTTAAATTAAATCTTACACCACACCCTGACACTACCTATTTTACACATCATTGACTCACCCATATGGTTTTAGATTGCATGATAAGAGTGAATCTCGATGGGGGGAATTATCCCTTTTCTATGTGTGTCCACTTATATGTTAAAATCCACTAATACAAGACCCTAATAATGCCCAATTTCACCCTATAGAGGCCTCACTAAAATTAAATCCATCTAGTTGGGTGATAACCAAGAGAAACCTTCACATCGTAGGTTCGTGTTAGTTCTCTACCACCTAAGAAGGGGGTCTGGCTCACCATGAAACCTAGTTGATCTTTAACTATACAACTCGTAAAGCTCACATAGCACAAATGTTTCATTTTTTAGTATAATAAGAACCAAATACTATTCTATGAAGAAGGATGGTTGTGAGCACAACCATAAGACTAGTTGAGGTCCACATAAGATGAAAAACCTAAACCACCGCCTTGAGCCAATCCTCTACTTCCTAATGGGTTGGTCCTCTATGAAACCTTATTTTTCTCTTTTGGTAATACTCATGTAGAAATTTAGGCCTACGCACATCATCATACTATCCTGCGAGAACTATAGGTTTCTCAAGATGTAGTATATCATCTGCCCGAATCACTGAGGGGGATGTACATAGTGGTAAACATGAGGTAGAACTTATTTATTCCCATTTGGAAGAAATCACCTCATGATTAGGTCGTTGAACTAAAGCCTCATCATCTAACTATCTATAATCATGACATTGTCTTGAAATCCTAGCTATTTTTCATTATTAATACATCTTTAAAGTTATCAAGACATACAATGCTCAAAGATTATATATATGGAGATTACTCAAGAAGGACATGGAAACCACAACCCATTTCTATATGATGCATGTACCAGTGTTTTCTCTATAGCTAACAGCTACATGTATTGAGTCAAAATATGGTTATCAGAGTCATGATGAATGGATATTTCAGCCACTGCATAAACATTGGACACCCTATCATAAGATCTAAACTCAAAACATTTTAAAATTATTTCCATAAATTCAAAACCAAACCTCACAAAGAGAAAAAACTCAAAAATATAGTCATAAGGTAGAAATGACTACTCTGATACCACTCTATAATGATTAGAACCACTAGGGACTGCCTGGACAACAGTAAGATGGGTGTGAGAACCCCAATACCACCTCCAATAGGCTAGGGGTAAGCAACTTGTTCTGAGTAGGCATATCACACACATGAGTGGTATTAACCTAATGTTCTTATACACATGCACACATATCCAAACGCCCACAAAATGCTGAATGGTAAAATACAACTAATACCAAATAAATGCATACATCTATATCCCATAATCAGAGTTAAAAAGAAGTACTCAAAGCATAGTATTCCAAATACAAGCCCACCAAAACTTGAAATAAAGTGCAACCTGCTTAGAAGGAGGTGAAAACTATAAAATGCAACACCCAGTAAGAACCTCGGTCTGTCTAGATTACTATGCTCCACCTAATCTGGGTCCTCATAATACTTATTCAAAAGTATTTCATCTTCATAATACATGACACGTTTGGGCATAGCCCATGCAAGGGTGAGTATAAAAATACCCAGTAGGAAACCCCAAAATAACTAAATAGAAAACATCAAGATAAGGGTCAGCTAAACCATGAAGGTATACCAATTATAAATATAATAAATAATGATAATCACAAAGTAAATCAAGATATATCTATGAAGGACTCTAAATCCCAAATAGGTCTCAAACACACTACCAACCACATGATTCAACTTGAGAGTAATTCTCATCCTAGAGAATGCACTACATGAGCCATGCTTTCACCAATGGATGTCATCCGAGAAGTCATGCTCATTGGGTATTGCCAAATAATTACTCTCAAGATCTCCTAGATCTCAACTATGAGACATGGGATTACTCCTAGGACCACTAGGTCACATAAAAAGTCTATCAAAACTGTAATAACCACAATACCAAGTTAGGGGATCACACCTAGGACCACTGGGGTACACCACAAACCCTAACTGTATCAACCTGTTAGATAGAGGATCACCACCCATGGAGTGTTAGTCACAAAATGAACATAAAAAACACCTAGTTTGAAATAAAGAGTGATATGGGATCACATCTAGTGCTGCTCAGGTATACTATAAACTCCATCCAAAACTCATCTCATAGAGGGCATCACAATCTTTATATTAGGACGTAATGTCACGTTGTACCCTCATAGGAATAGATTAAGGGAATGAACTTAACCAATATAGTTTAAGCATCACTAAAAGAATATTCCTGATTTTATCACCTTTTTTCATATCTTTGATACTAGAAAAAAGGTCACCATCATGTTCTACATGAAAAAAATACTCAGTATAGTCTTCTTGTGGGATAAAATTTGTGTCTGGAAAAAGCCTAACAAACACATGAGGCTCATCATTGGTCCATTAAGATAAAATATAAATCCACCAATATGTAAAAATAAATTTCAATGAATGGAAAAATAGATCATTCTATTGTGATCATCACAGAAAAATAATCAGGATAAGATATTTACTTTCCAAAAATAGACATCCAGCAAAAACACATTTTTCTTATAACACATACGTTGATCCCTTCATGGGAACAATCCATGAGTATGAATTAAATATAGAAATTTTTTATTGAATTTAACACCTCAATACCATAATCATGATTCCATACATAGATCACCAATCTGACATCGCATGAAGAAGTTACGACCAAAATGATGTGTTAATAATAATAACATTATTATTATTATTATTATTATAAAACTTATGTAAATAATATATTTGACAAGGGGGTCCACATGAGATCTTTCCTCTACTCCTTCATGCATAAAATGAAACTAATACCACCCTAGTTTCTCATTTTTATTTTTCATTTCAATTATCATCATAATTAATAATAATAAAAAATGGAACATAACTCTCCCCATTCATGAACTTGGGAGAAATCATGACCAAGACAAAATGTGACTCACCACTCTAATTATTCCACGTGGAGAATTAAATTTAAACTATATCCTCCTTAAATTTAATTTAATTATCACGTTCATATGTTATAAACTTCGTATGAACCTCCCCTAGGTTCCAAGACACCATCCTCCGATCACAAGAAGCACATTCTCAAAGTGTTGTCAACCACAAAGATGACAGGCTTCAATCAGTCCATCCCATTCACCACATGCTGATAAGACCAAGTAGTCATGAGACCAACTCAATCTATCTCACAAATCCACCATTACCTAATTCATCATCGAGATCCCATAGTTGTTGCCACACCTCTATTACATCTCTAAAATCTAAATCCAAACTAGTGACTGTGATGCTTTGTTCCAAATATTGAACACATGATGATCAGTATTCCTAGATATTTTCGAATCACCGATCAATCGAATACCAATGACAAATGGAAATAACAAAGGAAGAAAGGCACATAACACAAAGTGATCCTTGATTGAAAGTTGTGTTTATTTTCCCATCATGCATAGAATCCAACACACAAGGTTATCAAATTAATATGAATCTAAGAGAATAAATAAATCTCAATTTCCTCGATCTAGGAAGAGAAAAAATTTTATTGGAAAACCAATGAAGAGTGATTCATGAATTAATTTTGGATTAATTAATTCATGTTTGTATTAATCTTTAAAAGGGTATAAAACTACAAAGAAAATTCCATACCTCAAGAATGGATTGATAATTGGTGAAAAACACGTTTGCTAGCAATGAAAGTGATGATCTCACTGTGTTCATTGTTCATATTATAATTATCCTTGATCGGTTTTTCATTGATCCTCATTCATAATCCTTAAATTCCATCACTCTCCTCCTCCTCCCTACTATACTAGGGTTATCCAGATAACCCTGGGGATTTTACATACCATGGTATTTATAGAGAGAAGGTTAGGTGTTGGAATTTAAAATAAATAAATAAATAAATAATTTATTTTACTAAACACACCACTAATGGATGCCTTCCATAAAATGACTGATTCCGAGGAAATTTATGTCATTCATAGGGTAAACCCTATGTTACGAACTCAATGGTGTCCTTATATTTCCAACTAAGACATATTTTTTGGAGTTATTCTAATATTTCAATAGAAAAAAAATTATGCATGTGTGATATAATATATTTAATATTTTTATTATATCAATACCGTTCTCACTGGGCCTTAGAATCCCACACGGTATCAGCACCTAGATCGGAATATATTCCTTAGAATTCTTCAAATTCCTACACTATAAAAACAAATTTGTTAAAATGTGTTCCATTATCTCTCTTATTAAGTATATACACGATCATTCACATGTACTAAACACATAGTTCATATTTGTAGAGTATGATATCTCTTATGAGAAACAACTTGTTGAGATTTTGGATATAAGAAATAATTTTTAGTGAAACAAGACCAATCACCTGGTCAAAGTACTACAGTGAAACCATAAATTTTAGGAAGCCATGTGAAAAACAGAGGATATGATGAGATAGAAGTATCCTAAGATGTTCGTATCATAGTAATGAAATTTCTAGGGTGAAATTATTTTAAGTGGGTAGAATGTGACACATTGTGATGTTATGATATTTTTTCTATTTAAATAATTTTACGTGTTTAATATCTTACTTAACACATAACACCGATCTTTAAGAGAACTGTGATATACTATAAAAATATTATTATTTAAATGTAACTATTATAACCTAGCCATTGAAATTAGTGGTATGAATTGGAAAAGCCAAATTATGAAAAATATTTATAAAGGTTTTTTTCACAACCCACCTTCACCAAGATGAGGGAAGGGATAAAAAATTTCCAAACCCTTCCTTCTTCAAGTTGAAGGAGAGATAATGACCCTATAGACCTACCTTCAATAGGTCCCAGAGTGGAGACTAGCCCCAAGGGTATTGAATCACACGCAAAATGGAAGGCATTATTCTTTTTATTTCATAGGATTTGGAGATAAGACAGTAAATCCCAAACAACACCAAAACTGGAAGTGGAAGTAAAGCCAAAACAATCCATTCCCATATGCATCTTCCAATAATAAGTGCTATGAAAATACAAGAAAACTCTAAAGGAAAGTACCAAAAGAAAAGAAAAGCATCAAAGTCAACGGTCCCAACGTCTGAATTATTAGGGTCTAGCACGGTCCTCGAAGTCCTCCTGGAAACCAAAAAGCATTTTTATATACATAGGGTGAGTATACATGTATACCCATTAGGGAAACCAAAAGCCCTCATACACAAGTGGGGAGGAATCCTAATGCCCTGTGGAAAAGGAGATAACCAAAGCACCTAGCAAGGAAACTATCCACCCAAACCTCACTAGGGCACACTCCTCAAATAACGCAAGTCAATTAAAGTAATAGTAATAACACATTGATGTTTGGGTACCCCGTTTCACTTTCCCATTGGTTATTGAAGACATCCTATGCGTTAGACCTCCCTCACCATTCTCACTGCAGTCCCACTACCGTACCCCGCCCGCACACACCTGGGCTACCACAACCCCACATCCTACCCACAAAAACCTGGGCCACAAAAACAACTGCCATGCCCGAAGACCCCTGGGCCTCATCCTGAAGACACTTGGGAAACAACCTGCCCGCACACACCTGGGAAAACCACCACAGCTACCCTGCCCGAAGAGTATTAGGCTATAATGGACCTCAGTCCATCACAACCCACACAGAGTCTTGGGATACTTGGGAATGGGAGGAGAAAAGGAGATAATAAACAATAACTCATAGGAGTGTTGGAAAAACACCCTCCCCCATGAAATATGGGTGTTTCGCACGAAGTGATCAACTTGGGTGGAGCGTGAATAAGAAACATAATAACTAAATTATACATATAGGTAAACAAGAACTCATCCCAACCTAGGGGTTCCAACACTAGCCCATACACAAACACCCTCGTTAATATTCATTCATAAAAAGCACAACATCCATAACCAAGTCACAACCCATTCACATAAAATAATTCCCCATTGAACTCATTCTTGTTATCACATTAATGTGGTTCGATTTAAATAATTCTTCACTATTGGGCAACTAAATGTTAAAATTTAATTGAGATATTTAAAATATTTTTATGTAAACGAATTATTATATGATGTATTTATAAAATTCAAATAAATTTATCAATATCAACGGATTTATAAAATTAAATTTTTAGAATGTAAATAATTAATTTTAATGGTAGTTTTTGAGGATTATTTAATATAAAAGTAATACTTTTCCAAGAAATATTTTTATGCGTTGTGTATTTTTTATTATTCTATAATAAATTATAAAATTAATGAAATTTATTTATAATATTTAAAATAAAATATATTAACATATATACAATAGTTATTACTAGGTAGGTAATAAGGAAAAAAAATATCATTTTATGCTAAAAATTGTTTTTTTTAAAAATCTTTTTATGTGCTATGAATTTTTATTTTAATAATATAAATATATTATTGTTAAATTATTATAAATTTTTTTTAATAGATAAAAAATAATTTAATTAGTAATTTATAGGAAATAATAATGAGCATAGATAATATTTAAAGTTTCTATTTCTTATAAAAACATTTTTAATTATATTTTAGGGTTTTATTTTGAAGTTAAATTCCTAAATTTTAAAAATTTAATTTGAAAAAATGAACATAATTTATGGATAATGATAAGACACAATTTTATTGAATATTTTATTGATAATAGATGATATAATTTCCTCACATTATGCTAAATATGTTCAATTATGAAATATTTGGGATTAGATCATTCATTTACAAATTTGATGAAAATTCCAGTTTTACCCTTTTAAAATTAAATGTAGTATTTCAAGCATAAATATTTTTATGTAAATAATTTTGACTTAAAATTTTTAAAATGTTTTTATGACTTAATGGGATACAAAGTCTATTCAGGACATGTGAGCTGGATCTGGCATTTGAGTGGAGTAAATGGGCCACTAAGACAAAGATGGACTGAACTATCCAGATTGGACATGACTTCACCATTTGGGCCGTATCTTCTTAATCTGGGATTATATTGGGCCCAAAATTTGATTAAATATTGGGTATATGATTATTCACAAATCATCCTTCTAGAAGTCCGGCCAATTGAAGTGTTTTGGAGGTCAACTATGCGGCGCAATTGTGATTAAAATATTTGGCCGAATTTATATTTCACATTTAATAATGTTTTGTAACCCTAGATCTCCCAAAATATATTTAAAGGATTTTTAAACTCTTTGAGAGGTTTGGTAGAGGATTTTAGAAGGTGTGTAAAAAAGGGTGTCTCTTGGGAGCCCCTCACAACTCTTGTAAGAAGTAAGTCTTTGTGCAAACATCTCTTCCAAAAAGGCTCTCCTCTCCCTCCTCCTCTTTGTAATTCTTTTCTTTCATGTTTGTATCTTGAATTTTTCTTCAATTAATCTTCTGTGTTCTTCCCTTTTATTATTATATTAATCTTCCTAATTGGGTTTTAATCAAGAGTGGAGACAAGATTTGGTTCTACCCTTTCAATCCTTTGCTCATGCAAAACGTATCCACGATGACCACACCGCCCATGAAAGAGTAGTTTTTTAGTGATCGATCTATCTTCTAACCTATTCATTTAATTATTTTGAATCATTGAGATAATATAATTCACTTAATATGATTCATGAATTGTGTTTTTAAATTTTAAGAAACTAAGAATGCAATTGAACAATTGACACAAAAACACTCGAGGTCGAGATTTTGTGTAAATTGTGAGAGCGCGATCTTAATCGGTAATACAAGACCACATAGGATAAATTTATAGAGTTCAAATATAATCTCTAAACACAATTCATCCTAATTTCCAGAATGGATATGTTCTATAATTAACCACTGACCATAAGATAATCTTATAACAACAATCAAAGCAGGGTGTTGCGATTTCGTGTTCCGAAGCTAGCCTAGGGTTTAAGTAATTCATCATTGTGGTTAAGTTAACTCTCGTAGGGTTCATGGGTTAAAAAATTAGAGGATCATAATTAAGTGGATATTTATTTAAATGATAATGATTAATAAGTAAATGAATAGGTAGAGTTAGATCGATTACACCTTTTAAAATATTTTCTTAAAAAAATATCTTCTTGTTGTGTCTTTTTAATCAAACTTCATTTCAAAATTAAAAACAAAAAAAAGAAATCTTCTTCCAGAAAACTTCTTCAATTTTTATAAACAATAAACAAAAATCCCCCATCCTTTTAAGTAGTGTTTTAATTCTATTCTATTTTACTTTTATAATACCATTAAGAAGTTGTTTTAATTTACTTCCTCCTTTGAGAGATGACCTTGGTCAGGCACTCTGCTGCACCTAAGTACCCAAAAACCAGTAATCATTTGAGGGATCCCACAATAACACCTTTCAAATAATCATATTAAAATTATCATAGAATGATTTTTTTTATTTTTCTGATTTTTTTAGGTGAAAAGTAAAAAATACCATTTTTATAAATTATATAACATTTATGACATCACCATGATATAAATGTGAATTAAAAATTTATGAAACCCTTTTAATGATAAAATATATAATTAATAAGTAAAATTATATATTTAGAAATTTTAATTTTTAGTAAATACCTATGTTTGATATTTTCCAACCCAATTTATATTTTTTCTAATTTTTTAATGATTTTTAATTTTATTATTGTAAAATGAATTATTATCACTATTATAAATTTTTTATAATAATTTTTTTTAAATATTTTAAATTATAATTTTAAAATTAATTAATAATAAAAATTTATTTTAAACAAATAAGTTTCCAAGGATAAAAAATGAGTTACCACGGTAAAAGTAAATTATGTTAAAAAGTTAAATTAAGAGAAAAGGGCCTAAAATATTCAAAAAATTATCCCTTATTTATGTGTATAATAGGTGTATATACCAATAAAACCCTCTATCCATTATTTTCCTCTTTCAGATCCACATTCCATGAATAATCTTTATCTAATTATAAAGTGTTACTCCTCTCACTTATAAAAGGAGTCACTCACAACCCCACTTATCATCACACCCTAAGGATTTTGGTTCAAACAAACACTTCCAAAATCCATCCCAAACACTCCAATACACATCCTTGAGGTCTTGGTCTCATCAAAAGATCACCCTTCAAAGGCTTAACCCAACATGAAATAGAGTTCTTCCAAGGTGTATGGTAAAAATTCTTAATCACTTATTTTTCATTAATATTTGTTTATTTCATATTCCACATCCTCTAAAACTATTCCAAACATAATTACATAATTTAATATATGAAATATTTATATAAATATTTTATTCTGTTGATGTAATAACTATTTTATACCTCCCACCCAACCATTTGGAAAATTAAAATATTGCTCGTACGTACATATAGATGACTGATTTCATGGTACCAATATTTAATTTGTAATCATCACCATACATGGATAGTTATAAGAATATATTTAGTTAATAAATATTTTATTTATTAAATAATTAATATTATATAATGATAAATCATTATCTACCTTTCTCCCCTCCCATTCACAATAAAATAAAGACGTTGCATGTGTGTACGTGTAGACTACAACCTCTATTGACAACATGTTTTGTTTTTATCACAAAATTAAATAGATAGTTACATAAAAATATTTTATGAATATAAATTATAATTAGGATTAATATATTTATTGAATATTTATCTGAAACATTTACACAAAAATTAATGATTATTATAAATTAATTTTTTTATATTGTTAAATTAACCAAAAAAGATCATCACTGATTTCATCTTCACGAATCCTAACTAAAATTACAATGGAATTATATTAAAATTTTATAAAAAATTATGTAAATTATATTTTATTACCTTTAATAATCTTGTAATAATGAAATTTTTACCAACTAACAAGGTTTGATATCTCTATTATGAAACCTCTACAAAACAAACCAAATTATTAACATCTAATGATGTAAATAAACTATAAAAAACTAATATATGTTTCCATAATGGTTATAAATGCAGTATATAATATTTATTATATATAAATATGTTTGTTAAATAATTTATTATGTTTTTTATATTTATTATATAATAGGTTAACATGTTTTCATGAAAGTTGAGAGTAATGTAAGGGCTTCTGTTAACTCCATTTTCCTTCTTTAAGATATGATTGTTATTCTTGAACATTATTCTTATAAGTTGGTAACATTATAAATTATTATTTATTTATATTTTAATTCACCATATTATTCTAGGTATTTATAGTTCTTTCTCTGAAAATCCTTTTCAAATGAATCTTACTTAAAAAATATGATGACTGTTAGGGTTTTGTCGTCTCAGTTTTCTATCTTTGATACATATACCATATTCAACAATGTTTTTCATTTTTTGGTGTATATATTTAAATATGGATTCATTTTATCCTAATTTTCATGAAATTCATGTGATCTAAAAATCCATCTCATTTTCTCTTTCAAAGGATTTTGATTCAAATGTTCCTGAACCCATAAGGGATTTTATTGACTCAAATATTCTTTCTTTGATACATAATGATTCTACTAGAACCTCTTTGTTATATTTGTAGTTTCTTACCCCATAATATTATATTATATGATACCTTATATTTTATCTATGTAAAATTAATTTTTTAATTATAATCTTATTCCTTGATGAATTTATTTATCATAATTGTATAACATTGTTAAGAGTAATTCTCATACTCTATAATTATAATTTTTTATTCCATATCCATATTATTTTTTCTATTAATGTTATCCTGTATTATTTTGAAATCCAAATATGTATTATTTATTATTATCTTTCTATTTATCTTTAATTATTTTTAAAATGAATCATTATTAATATTTTGAATATGTGGGTTTCAAAAATAGTTTTTTAAATTATTAAAAAGTATTTTAATTTCAATTTCATATGTTGTATCTTTAAATCCAAATATTATTTAGATAAAATTTATGTATTTTTGAAGGATCCATTATTGTGAACTATTTCTAAATATTTTTTTTTAAAATTGACTTTTAATAACCTTTTTGAAAATGATTTCTGAAGGTGACTCACAACTTTGTTTTTTTATAGTAAGGATAATTTTTTTGTAAAATAACTTTTTAGGATTATACTTCCATATTCCTATATATCTCTAAAATATCTATCTCATTTGAAGTTTTTTTCATTTAATAACCTCTCAATTCCCTTATGATATACCCCTTTTGGGTGGTTTAATTTTTGGTATCTACAAATCTAACTCTTGATGTCATTTCTTATTATACCATTTGGAAGTTCTATGAAACACATTTTATTTCCATGGATTTTCAAGATATGATATGTGATTTATTTCTTTTGAAAAAAATGCATATGTATGTTCATTATTTTATGGGTATGACTAAAATTATATATCTCTGAAATGATTTAGAAATTTTTTTATATCTAATAAAAGTATGAGAGGCATGAATGTTCTTCCATATTCACTATGTCATGTGAGGTAGGGTCGTGATTCCCGATACAATATGCGATGATATGCAATGATGTTATTCCTAATCCACTATATAATGAGTGTAATGGATTTTATTTCTAATATACTATATAACAGGAGAAATCAAAGTTATTTGTAATCCACTATTTAATAGGAGGAATGGATGCGATTTTTTATCCACTATGTTATGGGTGTTAGAAACAAGATTCCTGATCCACTATTTTATGGGAGGAAGGAACATGATTATTGATCAACTATATTACGGGTGGTGAGAATGTGATTCAGGGACCAATACTATGATTTACTATAATTATGATTATTCCAAATTTAGATGTTATATTCTAATATTATACTCCTTGTATTGTGTTTATTGTCTCACGTTTCTGCACTCTTATATCATGGTATATGTTTAATCATTTGAGGTTACATGTCATTCTATATATTTAAATATTTTATTGTTCTATGTTATTTTAATTATATACTTCTCCCATAATGTTGTTTTATCATGCTTATGATCTAACCCTTGAGGACATGTTGATATGTTTTTCCCTCAATGATAATTTGAGTTCACCCCTTCCTTAAATTTTCCATTCCACAAGTTATACAGATGATAATAACATAACAAATGTTTAGAACAGGATCCAGTATAATGTAATTATGGAGAAATTTTCATAATAATATTTTTATGTAGTTAATATCCAAAAACATTAAAAATTTATGGTCAAGGATTTTGTGATCATTTTTAAATGTAATTTTGATATTATGGAAATATATGTAAGTTTGGATTGATTTATATAACATGGTATCAAAGCTATAAATTAAATTATTATTTTTAGAACTAGATCTGGGAGTGTGGGTATAGGGATACTCATTTAGTATTATAGTAGGGTTTAGTTATTTTTAGAGATTAGATTTTTTTTGGGTTTGGGACTTGAAAACATTGTTGAAATCCATAGGGATAATAATAAATATAAAAAAAATCCTGAAATTTTTGTAAAGTAAAGAGTGTGTGGTTTCTTGATAATGAAATACCTCTCTAGATACAAACAAGTGGATGTAGACTATGACACAAACTCACCAAGGGGTAATAACCTTGAAAAAGTTTGGTTGAGTATTAACTTGATCTTTACTCAATGAACAACAAGTGGGATGAACTATAGACCTGGTTTGACAGTACCATAGGAAATGCTTTAGTAATTCACTTGTCCTTTACAGACCATTATTAGGGATTTAAAAGGATGTTGATAATGTAATATACAACTAGTTAGGTTAGATAAATTTATAAGAATTATGACTATGAATAATCTAGATTGAAACTTACATATTCATGAGTTGGCTTATACATGTCATTTACGATTTAATTATTCTATGTTTATAGTTTCCTTATATATATTTATTAATTCAAGTATTATCATACCATAAATTTACTTTATTTAAGTAATTTATAGAGTAATGAGAAATCAATTTAAAATGGTATACGAGGGATAATTCATAGATTTCCCTAATGAGAAATCAAATGGAATGGAAATAGGTGTTGAAAATATGGTGGTTATTCTATACCAACTATCATGAGTTATAATTAACAACCTAAACCTGAATAAAATCCCAAACACGATGAAGAACATAATGATTGAGTTTTGTATAATTTTAGGAAAAAATGACCATGTTGTAAAGAAGATTCGACTTCATATGTGTCAAGAATGTGGTGAGAAGTACCCAAGAGAATGTATCAAAGGAATAAGAAAATGTTTCAAGTGTGGAAGGATTACTTATTGACCTCATGTTGTAGAAGATATATAAAGAGGTAAAACAATAAAATGGAAGGTATAAAGGTATCAAGTAATTCTCTACACACACACACCAATTCTTAAAATGTAAATAGTTAGGTAATTATGAGAATCAATGCTATAACCTGAGGTATAACAAGGATAATAGACATAAGAAACCACCATTACCAATGGAACAAGGAAGAAACTATATAATAGCTACCACATAAGTGGATCATTATTATTAAGGTACACTTATCCTCCACTTTGGATTTGTGGATATCTTATTAGAATCTATTTTTATGTACTCTAGTATATCATGGATGTTTTATAAGAACATCATATCACCACCTCAACAATTTGATATTGGATTTTGAGAGATTTTTTTAGTTGTATGATAATTTTATCCCAAGGTGATGTTTTTTGGAATGCACTTCATGAAAATATTATAATTCTTCCTTTGAATGAGATTGAGGTAATTTTGGAAATGGATTAGCTATCTCCATATATACCCTATATTAATCACTAAAATCAAAAAATTACATTTTGAATTCCAAATTAACCCATGGCCATTTATTAGTTCAAGGATGAAAAATAACTCCTTGGAAAAATTAATTGTATGGGTTTTAATGCCCTATTATGAGGGTCATTTAGGTTAAATGATTGAACAAAATTTCAATATATTGGGGATATGAATTTTATAAGGGAAAATATTTGTTTCTATACTTTTATAAGATAATAAGGTAAATACATCATTAAAAATTATATCTTGAGTCATGTATATCTTTTAAATATGCTCATATATATTCTTAGTAAGTGATAATTGAAATTGCAAAGAAGATATTTATTTAAGGGGGTTAATGTAACACCTTGAGATTTTGGTTTCAATTTTCTTGTTAGATAAATAATATGCTCAATATCTTGGTTTATACGTAATAAAAAATTAAAATAAACCTCAATACATTTTTTTGAGATAAAATATTACAATCCAGGATAAACATTAATACATTATGATAATTTAATAATTAAATAAAAAGATAACATTTAATTGAGATATTATATTATAAAAATATTTTTATGCATCACAAATTATTATACAATGTGTTTATAAAATTCAATGAATGATTTAAAAATAAAATAGATTAGTAAAATAATTTTTTTTAATATTAATAATTAATTATAATGATATTAAATGATGATTATTTAATATAAAAACTAATTTTTTATAAAATATTTTTTAAAGTTTTTTTTTTAAAGGTTGGGGACGAAGCCTCAATTTATTATTTAAAAAAAAGACCTCTTTAGACTGGGTAGAGGGAGACCCATTACATAGCCCAAAGGCCCAAGGCCAAATGGCCTGAATATAAGGCTTGAAATCCCATTTTTTGTCCCAAAGGACCCCTCGGTGAATAAGAATAAATTCATTTTATTCTTAAAAAATTCAAACCATTCCTTTTTATGTGTTCAATATTTTTATTTTGGGAAAATAAATATATTATGGTTATAATAAATTTTTTTATAGATTAAAAATAATTTAATTATTAATATATTGTAAATAAGAATTACTATAGTTAATATTTAAAAATTTATTTTCCTATAAAAACAATTTTTTCCTTATATTGCAGGTTTTAATGGAAAAGTTAAATTCTGAAATTTTAGAATTTGAATTTGACAAAATGAACTTAATTTATGATTTAAACATATAAAAAATATCTTATGATTATTTTTTAATATTTTTATGAAATGATTAAATTTCAGGTGAATAATACAAAATAACATTTTTACAAATACATTAACTTTTATGAAATCACAATGATATAAACATGTATTAAGAATTTATGAAACATTTTTCTTGACTACATATGTATTTAATAAGTAAAATAATATATTTAAAAATAATAATTTTAAATAAGAGACCTATGTTTGACATTTTGGAAGTTAAGTTATATTTTTTCAAACTGTTTTTATGTTTCATACATTTACTATTTTAAAATATTTTTTTTTCACCAGTATAAAATTGTTATTAAAAATGATTTTAATATTTTAAATCATAATTTCTAGACTATATAATGAGGGAAATTACTTTTTTATTATTAAAATTTGTTTCTAATATTAAAAAATGAGTTACCATGGTAAAAGTAAATTAATGTAAAAAGTTAAATTAAGTAGAAAATGCCTAAAATATTTTATTATATACCCATTATTCATAAGGATGTTAGGTTTATCCACAAATTATTACCTACTATTCATTAGTTTTCTCTTTTTGAGCCACTTTCCTAGAAGAGTTCTTCACCTATCAAAAAAATCTCACTCCTCTCACCTACAAAATAATCCCTTCACCACCCCACTTCACCCCAGAACTTAAGCCTCTTGGTTAATCCAAAATCTACAAAAACACCCCCTAAAAACTACTAGAAAAATCTTATATGTTCTGGTATCATTAAAATACCACGCTTAAAGGATTTTCCTATATTTTAAAAGAGTTTTCCAAGTGGTAATGTAAAAATACCTGATCACTCATTTTTCATTTTAGTTTATTTGTTTCTTCTTCCACATCCTACAAAACTGTTATACCTTTTGTAACATAATTACATCAGTATAATAATTATACACAAATTTTATTATTTTTATAGAATTAACATTTTATACCTTCCACTGAACCGTTTGAAAAAATGATAACATTTCTCATGTGTACGTATGGAAAACTGCCTCCATGAATGTTGTATTTTATTTTTCATCACCACCCCAAATGAATGATTATATGAATTTTTTTAATAAATAAATATGATATTTATTACATAATTAAAATTTTATAAATATAAATCCTCATCTACCTTGTACCCCTTATATTCACTATAAAATTAAGATGTCGCTCATATATATGGGAAGACCACCGCCGCCATGGATGATGTGTTTTGTTTTCATCAACACTATACATGGATCATTAAAAAAATTTATTTGATGAATAAATATGATATTAAGTATTAATAAATTTCATTAATATTGTTATTAATGAATGAAACAAAAATCAATGATCATTATTACATATTTTATTGATATCAGTAGATTAAACAAAACAAACTCATCACTGATTTCATCTTCATGAATCATAACTGAAACTCTAATGGAATTATATTTTGAAATTATAAATAATTAGGGAACTTATACTCTAGTAAACTTAATAATATGATAATTAGTAAATTTATACCAATGAATGAGGATTGATATTACCATTATGAAACTTCTACAAAATAAAAAAAAATATTAACAATCGAAGATGAAAACAAACTATAACTGACTAATACATGTATGGATAATTATTATAAATAAATTTTATAAAAGGTGTTATATATGAATAAGGTTCTTAAATAATTTATTAATATGGTTATTTTTATTATATTGGAGGTTAAATCACTTTTGTGTAAGTTGAGAGTAAAGGTAGGGTTTTTGTTAACTCAAATTATGTTCATTGAGTTATGATCATTATTCTTGAACATTAATATGGTTATGTTTACTATTAATGATGTGGGTTTCAAGAAAGGTATTTTTACACATTAAAAGAAATTTTAATTTTAAGTTCTTATGTTTTATCTTCAAGTCAAAAATTAATGTATATAACCTTTATATATTTTCAAAGGCTCTTTTATTGGGACTTATTTCAAAATTATATTTTAATTTTTTTTTCCAAGAACCTTCTTTATAATTATTTTTCATGTGACCTATAACTTCATATTTTTACGATAAGGTTAAAAATGTTTTATGATTTTTTTATGATTTTTATTCTATTTTCCTTTTTATATAAAATATATTAAGATATTCAAATTTATGTTTCATGAAATTACCTCTAAAATACCTTATGAAATACCCCTTTTGAGAGATTAGATTTTGGGTATAAGACAATATAAATATAGAGGTTATTTTATGTGATGCCATTTTTATGTATTGTGAAACCCATTTTCATTTCATGTGTTTTTATGATATGATATATGATGTTTTTTGTTTTTGTCATACATTTTTAGGGATTATAATTATATGATGGGTGGTATCGTAATTATATATTCGTCCAATGTATTGTGTAAAGTTTGATATCTCATGTGATAAGTATGGGAGGTAGGGATGTGATTCCTAATCCACTATGTTATATGAGGTAGGGAAGTGATTCTTGATCAATTATATAATGAGTGGTAAGGATGACATTCCCATTACAAAATATAATGGGAGGTTGGGATGAGATTCCTAAGCTACTATATAATGAGAGGCGTGTACAATATTCTTGATCCACTATGTAATGGTAAGTAGAGATGTGATTCCTGATCGACTTTGTTATGGTAGGGAGGAACTTGATTCCATATCCACTATGTTATGGGAGGAAAGAAAGTGATTATTAATCCACTATGTTATGGGAGGTATAAACTTGGTTTATAATATACTGTTATGATTTCTTATGTTTACGCTTATATCAAATTTTTATGTTATATTCTTAGGATATACTCAATAGATTATATTTATTGTCTAAAATTTCTATACTATTACATCATAGTATATGTTTAATCATTTGAAATTACATTTCCATCAATTATATAGACACATATGATTGGTTTATATTTTTTTAATATGATATTTCTCTCATGATCATGTTTTCTTATTCTTATGATCCAACCCTTGATGACATGTTAATAAATTTTTCCCTTATAGAGTGTTTCATCCAAAATTTTATTATGTTTTCTATTCCATGGATCGAAACATGCTAAAAGAAAAGGGTATACTTGGGATATTTTGGGGTAAGGCTGTTCCCACCTCTATTTTCCTCATTAACCATGCACTGACATGAAACCTCAATGGGATGATGACATTGTATGAGAAATGGCATAACAAGAGTATAAAAGTGAACTTTATTCACACCTTTGGATGCATTGTGAATGTCAATAACATGAATCCTCACTTGATAATGTGCGATTACTGAAGTACGTTGATAATCTTTTTCAGGTATGAGTCTAGGACTAAGGCATACTACATGTATGACCCCATTGGTAATCATGTGCACATAACTCAGAATGTATTATTTGATGAGGTTGTGTAGTGGGATTGAATTTCCCATAATAAACAAGGTAACACTACAACAAAACCGCTGTTTAGCGGCAGTTTATAATAAACCGCCGTGAAACATTTGTTTTTTTAACACCTGACCCTTCCACCCACCCCGAACCTCCTTCCCCCGCGACCCCGACCCCCCGCTTCCCCCGAGACCCCAGCCCCCCACTTCCCCCGGTGACCCCGTGAACCCGACCCCGGCGACCCCGTCAACCCCGTGACCCCGCGACCCCCGCCCCCCCGTGACCCCAGAAGCTGCACCGTCTTCCCCTCTAGGTAGGGTTTTGTTTCTCCTTCTTTAGGTTTTTTGGTTTTCCAGTAGGTAGGTTTTTAGTATATAGTTTGGTATAATCTCCACATTAGTTTACAACCTCCTAGTCTCATGATTTTAAACTGTATGACATTTTTCCTAATTGCATTCAATTAAACATCATAAAAATCATCCCTCATCACATGAGTACTTGTTTTTCTAAAATAAAATGCAAGACAATTTTTCCTTTCTCTGTGACCCATTACCAATATGAGATCTTCATCCATGTAATGGTATAATGTAGATTATTCCAAACTATATACTAATTGTATAGTTGAATATTTTATTTCTATGGGAAAATGTATCTTATCTATTGGGTATTAGATATAGATCATCGCCTTTTTACAATCCCATACAAGGATGAGATATTAAAATCCAAACCCCACTAAATGAGATCTTGATCAAAATAGATGTCTTTTACACATGGTTGACAAGTATATTAGAGAATTAATGCACATATTCCTCACATTTGATATAAATCTATGCAATGAATCATCTATAAGTATAACTACAAGTTGGATTGAATCCCATCACATTAGGATATGTAGTGATATCTAGGTACCCTACCATGGAACCAACTACCATATTCCTTGTCAAAATATTATAATTACTATCACCTACATATGTGGTGAATCTATGTAGTAGATTTTTAAATGGGTTATCTTATATATGGACCCATGATAAGAATAAAATTTCCCTTTCCTTTTATATGATTCATATCTCTGACAGAGGGATTTTCATTTCAAGAACTATGTATGGATTTATTCTCATTCTAATGAAATACATGGTGATAATGATATTTATTTTCATAGGAATGACCACAAATACATAGTACATGTACTAAAAACATAAACATTGTGAATTTACCCATGGGAAAAATATACATCAATTGGGATCCCAACTGAAGTTGGATATGTCCTCCCCATTGATGTACTAGTTGTTCTACCTTCCATGTCTAAGTTAAGTGACGTTGAACCTCATAAACATTTTTTCAAATCTGTATGACCTTAAATTTTAACCCTTTTTCCTAATTAAAATTACATAAACTAAAAATAAAAATAGTCACAACTATTTTTTAGGTCCAAACCATCTTAAAGAAATCATTAGAGGTGTAATGTTTCACTCCCACTAATCTGTTCCCTTTTATGGATTAGGAAAAATATTTCTTACAAAAATACTATCATAAAAATATCATGGGGTTCACTATGTGATCCTTGATAATTTATTCTTATTCCCCATAAAAGTTTCATCTTGGAAAAAGTTATATTGGATATCCCATCCCATTTTCAACTAGACTTAGGAAATTTTAATAGTACATTATCCTCAATTAAAATACTACCTATTCAAATTGAATATACCACTACATTAAGTGATTTAATACACAGGAGTCTCATGTTCCATTACATCACACAAGAAACAATTTCAGTACATGGTGGAATAACATATAATGTTTTAAAATTATTTTTGAATATTTTTTTCTCTATGAAGCCAGTTCATAACTCTGATGTGTGATTTAACACTGATAAATTTCCAAAGTTGATATACTACTCTTAGGATCCCTTAAACTTGATTTAATCAATAATTTTTTCTATATTCATATAAAAATTGGTTGTGGATGTTGATTTATTTGGAGCTAACCTATTAGGATTTGATAATGAATATCACACCTTTCCTTGAAGCGTATAAAGTTATCCCTATGGGATATTTCAGTCATGGAAGATAGTTCCACCTAAACCACATAATCAATCAATGGACTGATTGAGAAAATATCCAACCTACTACCATTATATTCTATTGAATGAGAATGGTATTAGTATTCCACTATTTGTAATGGTCATTCTTCACCAGTTGGTCTCTATTTCTTATTGACTCAGGCATTCATAATGTATGTTTTAAACCTTAAAAAATCATTCTATTCAATGTGATTGTTGTACCCTGAAGTTTAAACATTTGAGAATCATTTTAACAGTTAAATAAATTATAAAATTATATTTTTCTGCACCTTCCAATTTGGGTATGAATCTCTTTTGGATACCCCAAATACATAACATTAGATTCTCCTTTTGTAATGTCTTATCAAAACCATGGTCCTTTTCATAGGATATTAAACTTTGTGACAAAATGGTATAAACATCATGACCATAAAATTAATATCCCCCTCCAAGGTATTATATGATACTAATAATCCTTAATTCACATCAGGCTGTGTTTTGGAATATCTATGAAGACTAACCAATCATTGGTTCTATGTTTTTATATAGAAAAATGTTAGCAGCTACAGGTATGAGAACCATGAACATAAAATATCTGAGTCATCCCCTAAGGATATATGAATATGTGTGTCAAGATATACATCCATATCATATTTTTATTCCTCTATTATATCGCTATATATATCACATAATTTTTTTCAAGGATACATTCCCTTAAAACTCTATACATAGATTGGTCTATGAACAATGAAATTAAACATAGTGTGAATATCCATGAGATTGTTTATATGATCATTGGGATCACAATTCATATAATTCTCTCATTTGCATTGTTTTATAATATTTCACACCTGCCTATTATATCCATGATATATGAGATTAAAAGACAATAATATTTTTTTAATACATCTGATCCTAAAATAGAATAAAAATATTTTTATTTTTTTACATTAAAATATGTGCACAACACCTCATGGTTTTCTGCAATAATGAAATTAGGCACCAAACTCACATCATTTTATTCAACACATTTCAAAATTCCAACCACCTCACATTCGATTAAAAATGAATTTCCATAAAAATATAAAAATTGGACTAACATTCAATAATTTAAAATACTAATTGAAAGATACATAGAACTAACTATGTTAGAAAAATACAATAAGAACCTAGGAAAATATTTGAGCCCCCCTGCTATGAATGCACATTGAAAAACATATGAAAAGTATGATAATTTAATAAAAATAATAAATCCATAAAAATTTTCAAGTTAAACCCATAAAAAGTGTATCTTTATATAAATTTGTTTTTATTCCCACTAGAACCCACATTTAATGTCTCATGAAAAATTTACGGTGAAAATAAATAATAAAAATCACATAGGGAAAACCATTCAACCATAGAAAAAATAGGGATATAGTCACTAGGCCACTCAAACATGGATAGTGGTAGACCACAAATTTTATACTCATGAACAACCTAAGGGTACTGTTTCCTCATTGCATGGGAAAAAATTGCTTGATATATAGTAAATTCTACATGACCCCAATCTAGTTATTGTATAATAACTTTATTAGCTATAAATATGTACATGAGAGTCAGATAAATAAAATATCTCAATATAAACATGTTCCCCTACCCATGAATCCATGGTATGTTAATGATATCCCCTATCATACATAAGATATATTTCTATATGATATATTTCACCAGAGGCTTATTCATCAATGTACTTATATTTAAAATTCAGTCCTTTAATGATTGAGCATGATCTATATAGTAGTCCCTTTATCAGAACTACAAAGAGAATGATTCCTACTCTTATAGTATACATAGATAAATCTAGATATCCTATCTTGTATCAACCTATAAATCTAATTTATGTATTTAATTGATATAGTTCATTTAGATTTTATTATTGTCTGCTGTAATTTTCAAAAAGGATTATTTAGTTCTCATTATGACCTAGAATACGTGTTGATTTGTTGATGTTAAATCATTTTCAATCTCGGACACCATCATTGGATTCCTGAATCACTATCTTGCTTCATTAAGTGTTTTTCAAGGGTCAGTGGAAGCAGTTACGTAGTTGGAACAAATTGAGGTGATCCTCAACTATCTTAGGGAACCTGATACTTTGTGTGTGAGAATATTTTTAGAACTGGATTTATAGTTTCAGAAGAGTCTTGTGGGAGTCAGTGGTACCTTCTTAACTTCATGAATGTATGAATTGGAATCTCATCAAGATTGATTTTCTAATGGTTATTTCCTAACGGAATTAATGTAGAGAAATAGACTGAGCTCATGAGGCTTTTTATTGGTGACCGATCAGTATGAGAGTATGTCAATAACCTTTCAAGGTTTGTTATATATTCTCCAAATATAGGGGTCATCAATTATGAGAAATATCATTTCTTTGGTGATGGTATTCACCCAGACCTTGGTACATCTCCACTTTCTTTGGGCATAACATCCATTTTGAAGGTAGTCACCAGGGACATGTGAATGGAAGCTAAATATTCTTGGAAATCGATGGTTGTTCATTCCTTAGTTTTATTAGGTATGCAAAAAATTAATAGTGGGAATGAAGAGAATCCAATTTTCAAGGAGTAGAGGCAGGATGAACTATAACATGATGAAAAGGTCCATTCCTATAGAAAGAGTTCATCCATTTTGTGCTTCCATTTTAGGGACTTTGAGGAATTTTGAGACCCATTTCTTGATATATCCTTGAATTTTTCTCTATTATGGAAATTTTGTTCATCATTATTTGTTTTTGATGATGGGGTTATAGAAGATGTCTCATGTTTGATTCCTTGTTTTTTGTGTAGGAACATTTTGATATACATGGAAAAAAGTTGGATCACATTACCGAGGAACACACCTCAATATGTTAAGGGTTTGAATGAGTTTTCAGATTTTGCAATTTCTAATCGATCCGTTGAAGGAAGAATAAAATATCCATGTCCTAAATGTAAATTTAGAACATGGTTGAAGAGAGATGAGGTTTATGAACATTTAATACTGAAGCAATTCCCTGCTCAATATTTGTGTTGGATTTGGCATGGAGAATCGAACGCTATAGAAAGATTGATCACTGATGTTAATCCATATAATGAGGTCCCAAGTTCGTCGAAAATGTAAAATGAAATGCAAATACTAATAAATGATGCATTTGGCACTACAAGACACCACTATCTGCATCAAAAAATACCAGAACAACCAGAAGAGGGTGCTACAAATTGCAACGTGACAAGTGATGTTTTTGAGACTGTAACACAGGTAGATCAAGATTGTCACATATCATTGGATCCTCCTCTTGATTCTGTGGAGCCAAATGTAAGAGAAAACTTTACTGAGGAAAATGTGTTTCATGATTTAGTTGATGATGGAAATCAAGAGTTGTATATTGGGTGTTAGAAATATTCAAAGCTTTCATTTTTGCTGAAGTTGTACCATATAAAATGTCTATGTGTAATTAAAAATAAGGAAATGTCCATGATATTAGAATTGATTTGTGATACATTTCCTGAAGCAAAAATCTCAGAATCTTTTTATGATATGAAAAAAGTTGTTAACAAGCTTGGTCTGAATTATACAAAAATACATGCGTGTCCCAATGATTGTATACTTTATTGGGGAGAGGATTCAAGTAGACAAAATTGCAAGAAATGTTCTTCTTCTAGATGGAAGGAAAATGGTGATGTTGGAAGTTTGAATGAACATAATTTCATGGAGAATAAGAAAAGGAGCACACCTGCAAAGGTTTTGCGTTACTTTCCTTTGAAGCCTCGATTGCAAAGATTATTTATGTCATCGAAAACCGCCGAACACATGAAGTGGCATTCTATAGATAATAACAATTATGGGTTAATGAGACATCCACGAGATTCCCAATCATGGAAGACATTTGATTCATTACATCTCGATTTCTCAGCTGATCCTAGGAATGTTTGATTGGGATTGGCTGCCGATGGATTCAACCCATTTGGGACTTTGAGTACCAATTATAGCATTTGGCCAGTTGTTTTGATCCCTTATAATATTCCTCCATGGATGTGTATAGAACAAACATCTTTTATCCTTTCGATTATTATTCCTGGAAAACAAATGCCTGGAAATGATATTGATGTATACTTGCAGCCTTTGATTGAAGAATTGCAGGAGTTATGGAGCAAAGGTGTTGAGACATTTGATGCTTCTTCTAAAATAATGTTCAAAATGCATGCTGATTTAATGTGGACCATTAGTGACCTCCCTGGGGTTGGGAATTTATCTGGTTGGAACACTTACACGGGTTTGGCTTGTCCCGTTTGTAACATTTATTTTGAGCCCAAACGGCTACCTCACATTAGAAAATGGTGATTCTTGTGTCATCGAATATTTCTCGATGCATCTCATAGATTTCGGCTGAACAGATCAAAATTTAACGGTTCCATTGATCGTAGAACACCTCTAAAGTTGTTAAATGGTTTTGAAATATTGGAATAGCTTGAAAATGATGAAACAGAATTTGGGAAGGTTCATCATTTGAATGATAGCAGAAAATGGGTCCGAAGTGCATCATCAAGCGAAACTGGAACGCAACAATGGAAGAAAAAAAGTATATTCTTCAAAATTCCATATTGGGAATTTAATTTTTTGTGGCATAATCTTGATGTGATGCATATTGAGAAGAATGTCTGTGAAAATTTGATTTTCACATTTCTTAATGAGAATGGAAAGTGGAAGGATCATCTCAATGCTCGCAAAGACTTACAATAAATGAACATAAAACGAGATCTCTGGCCAGATGAGAATGGAAAGTATCCTCCGGCAATTTTTGCAATGAAAAATAGGGATAAAGATACATTCTTTCGAATGTTAAAGAATTTTAAGGTATCTGATGGGTATTCAAGTAACATCTTGAGGTGTGTTGACTTGAATAATCGTATGTTACATGGATTGAAAAGCCATGATTCACATATTTTGTTACAACAGTTACTACCATTGGCATTGCGTACATTATTACCTGAAAAAATTACTGCTGTTGTACTCCAGTTCTGCACATTTTTCAGAAAACTATGTGAGAAATATCTACATCCATTTTAGCTTGACAACCTCCAGGAGAGGTTTGTATTGAACCTTTGTGCAATGGAGATGATCTTTACTCTTTCCTTTTTTACTGTAATGATGCATTTAACTGTGCATTTGGTTGAGGAAGCTAAATTAGGAGGCCCCGTTCATTATCGATGGATGTATCTAATTGAGAGGTACTTTATTTATATGTTTTCCAGTTAATTAAACAATTTTTGGTACTAAATTAAATGCATAATTATGTTTATTTTATTTCACAGATATCTTGGGCATTTGAAATCATACGTGAGAAATAAAGCCAAACCAGAAGGCTCAATTGCTGAAGGCTATGTGGCTGAGGAGTGTCTTACCTTTTGTTCTCGATACTTGGATGATATTGAGACAAGATTTAATCGAGTTGGACGTGTTGACGACACATCGACTCAATCTCAAATACATCAGAAATCCAAAATATTTCCTGCTATTGGCCGATCAGTTGGGAGGACCTCAAATGCGACACTGACTGAATTGGAATTATTACAGGCACATAGATATGTGCTGCTGAATAGTGAAATTGCAGATCCATTTATTGAAGAGTTGAGGATACAAACAAAGTGACGAATGAGAGGCCGAACACGAAATGAGAATGATATAATGAAAGCTATTAATAAAGAGATTGTAGAATGGTTTGCACGATGTGTAAGTTCATAAATATTGCAATAAATACGAATATTAGTTTGACACATACATTTTGTAAATCTAATAAAGTATATTTCTTTTTTCAGATCATGAGTACTGATACTCGAGCAGAGGTATCAGAAGATTTGAAGTTTCTTGCTAGAGGTCCTTTAAAAGAAGTTAGAAAGTTTGATTCTTATAATGTGAATGGCTTTAGATTTCGTACAGTTAATCGAGAAGTGGGTTTGAGAACACAGAATAGTTGTATATTTACATTTGCTGAAGTGGAATACTATGGAAATCTGCATGATATTATTGAATTAAACTACCACAGACATTTTTAGGTTTTTTTATTCAAATGCAAATGGGTCGATATTATCAGAGGCGTTAAAATAGATCCCTTGCAATTTACTTCTGTGAACTTCTCTCGCTTGATGGATGTTGGTGATCGTGAACTACATGATCCATATATCTTAGCATTGCTAGAAAAAATGGTATATTATGTGAATGATGTTGCCGATGAAGGGTGGAGTGTAGTTTCTCACGTAATACAAATAGATTTGTATGATATGGGTGATGAAGTGGAAAATTTGACCTCTGGAATTGAATTTAATTAGCAACAGGAAGCAGAATTATTTTTCCACCATGATATTGAAAATATTAGTCTAGCAAGGATGAATGAAGTGGATGAATCAATAGAGCAGGAAACCGACATGATTGAAGGGGAAAATGATTGTATGTACAATTATTTATTTATCCAGCAACCACTTGTTTCATTTTTATAGTCATTCATTATCATTGTTATATATATTTTTTCTGTTAGTACTCCATCTGTTATCATTTTTAATTTTTATTTCTGTATAATTTTTTTGAAATATATATTCTGAACTTAATTTTATTTGATTAAATGACAGGAATTCCAAGGAAGTAGCATTACATTATTTCATCCAGTTCTGCGACAGATGACTATTCATATGGCTCCCTCCCCACGACATCTGATGCACCAGCTTCTGACACCCCTGCACCATCTCCCCCTGCACCATCTCTCACACCATCTGTGGATGTCCCAGTAGTGGCTGAGTCATCAACTCCCCCTTCATGAGCCTCATCAGTGGGGCAGCGACGCGCCCCTTCCAGTTCATCCCGGACATACTGGAGTGTCACTATCATAGGCACAAATTTTAATTAAATAAATTTATTGCATTTTGTTTATAATAATTATTTTCTCATTGAAGATGAAAAAAATGCAACCGTGGAGAAAAAATAAAAAGTTCAGATGTTTGGAATCCGAATGGCGAGAAGATTGTTGTGCCATTTGATTCTTACAGGGTCCCTATGGTTGATGCCGCGAGGTTTCTTGGCCAGATTCTAGGCCAGCTGATAGCGGAGCCCATTTCCCTTACCATTTCATATGACGATTGGAGACATATGCCTCCAAGCTGAAAAAATGAAGTGTTTGATTCTCAAATCAAGGTAAATTTATTACATTATGGTTTAATTTAATTTCATGTTACTAATATGTTCAAAATGAATTTCTGTATACAGATGTTCTTCCACTTTACCGTTGCTGATGTGATAGCATGGAAGTGGACGTTGAAAAATATAGGTAAGAAGTGGAAAGATTTTAAATTGAGATTGTGGTGTGATGTCAATGATGCTTCGTTGACCACGCTGCAAATGTATGAGAAGCTACCCAGTGGGGTACCGAAAGAGCAGTGGAAAGTGTTTGTTGACAGGCATCGGGATCAGAAGAGGATGGTATTGAAATATATATATTATTATATTATCCTCATTTTACATTTATACATGTATATAAAAAGGAAATGACATTCAATACATCAGTATTAATTTGCATTTTATTTATTTCAGGATCTATCAAGACAGAATGCGTCAAACCGAGCGAAGCAAGTCACCCCGCACACTGTGGGCTCAAAAAGTTTTTCTAGAAATAGAAGTACATTGGTAATATTTTAATTAGTTTAAATATTTATAAGACAATATTATCTATTTAATATATTGAATTGTTGATTTATCTTTGATTAATGCAGTCACAGAGTTTAGGCCATGAAGCATCCAGAACTGAACTGTGGTTGGATGTTCACAAGAAATCAGATGGATGTTTTGTTAATGAGCTTTCTAAAGAAGTTGGGGTATGAAGTCAATTTTTTATCATAATAACTTCTTATCAATTTCTTCTGTGTTAATATATATTGTTATTTGATTTATAGGTCAAAATTAAAGAACTATGGGATGCCAATCCAGTGAATTCCTACTCTGTCTCCCAGGATGACCTGGTTGCTAAAGTCCTTGGGAAGGAGTATCCTGGGAGAGTGCGAGGGATGGGTTTGGAACTTGTTCTATCTGAGTTTTTTAGCAGGCCACCGGGGATAGCTGCTGCATCTACTCCTAACATTAGTCAGCCCGGAGATGCTAAGAAAGAGATTGTTTCTTTACGAAACACAGTTCACCAACAGGGGGATCAGATATCTGCATTGTAGAAATAGTTGACTGAACTACGTCAGCAGATGAGCAGATATTCCCCCGATGGGAGTGCATCGATTGGTGGTATGCAGGTAAATCAGAGAAAATCAAAATCATTTAGTTTTCTAAATTTCATTTGTTTTAAGTTTTAATATAAATATGTAACCATATTTAATTTTCAATATAATGTTATTACAGGTGACAACACAAAGTGGAAATGAAGGTGGAGAGGGTTATGATGCATCATCGGACACTGAGTAGTTGTACTATTGACGTGTTGAACAAAAATTGAAACAATTGGTTTGTATATGTAACATTTGTGGCACATAGTTTCCACCACACATTTTCATGTCCTAAAATTTCCTTGATTTCTCATGTTTCTTTTTATGCATTTTATTGATTTATGATGTTTCTTTTTATGTCTTCATTTCTCGAGTGTGGTATACATCATTCCATTTAGGTATGTGTTTGAATTGGTAGTCGATATTTTGGATTACTAGGAGTTAAACCCATTGTTGATGTGTTGAACAAATTGGGTCATTTCATAGTGATCAAGGGGATAGTGTTGTGGACACTTTGGTGAGGCCCATTGTTGAAAATGTCTGATTTAAGCGTCAAAAGTATCTAAACATGCTCTAGCTCTTCTAAAATGTCATGAGAATGTTCTAAATCAAGGGTGGTTCACTAAGATATAGGTGTGACTGAGGGGTGATAAATTATCATAAGTCCATGAATATAGGCCAGAATACTTTATAAATTAAAATATAATCTCGAAGATGGATGTTGACTTGACGCACAATTGGTATTTCTTACAAAAACATGAATTTTAAGAAAATAACTTCTACCAAATACTTCAATATTAGGATGGTTATAATGGACTATTTCCAACCATAACTGTTTTGATCACTGAACTATTACTGCATGACTTGAACTGTATTCCCAACACAATTTCCACTTAATCATGGTCTGTCTGGTAATTATTACCTATCATTATATCCCTAAATTATTTATATTATGATTCTTAATTCCATTTTTTGATTCATTACAAGCTATCCGGTCATGAAACTTTAATTACTGGAAATCCAGAACTCTCTTCTTTAACATTCATGACTATTCTTTCTACAACCACTCTCCCAAAGGTTACATTTTCCATGACCTGTGTGATTCTCCCCACCATAGGATTTTAATATTCATCATTTTAATAAAAATAGGAATCTAATTCCCATGAAAAACACTCTGTCCACCACTAAACATGGTTTCTGGATGTGAGTCAGCATAATTATACCATGTTCCATCACAACAATCCATCCTTGGCATACGCTGAAGCCTCATCTGGAACTAATATTCCATCCTTGAACAACCTATGGTTCACTTCCTACAACATAGATTTACATCATCCACTTAATAATAAATAGAAATGGTCTATTCATAATCACATGCATTATGAAATCCTCATTCCATGCACACACATTCAATCAACATCAATAACTACATCTTGAACTTTAACCCAGATTGATGATGATATAAAACTCGATCCTCTTACATAGTCATCCATAGAACTAGGATAACTTAGCTTTTCTACTAAAAACTCTGGTCTAAATCACTCACCACAACATAGTTAATACCTAGGTAACCTCAATCAGGGAGTGATCGGTTAACAAAACCTTTTTAGATCCCACAACCCTAAACCAAGTAGTTATGTGATAATACCCCTCAAGGTGTTACCTGTGATTTCATCCCTCAAACTCTCAGAGACTAAAAATTTTTTCACAAAAAACCACACAACTCTCTCCACCAAACCTTAGTTAAATAGGAAATTTATATGATAATTAATACTAAATTGATGTTACATCAATGAAATGGGAACACCCATTTCATATAATTCATAGGACCAATGACACTGTGCATTCTTGGTATTTTCTAGCCTACTCAAAATATCAAACCCAAGGGTCACGTTATCCTACATAACCATTTAACGTGGATGATGACTTCTTGAGTCATACACCTTTGAAATTAAACTCACACAACTAACTAAACTAAATAAAATTAGATTGGCATGTCAGTCCCACTAATCTCAAGCATTAAAGATGCTCATAACACCTAGAAGTTTTACTTATCTCATGATCGCCTACCAACTTAGGGAATCATTCCACAACTAGAGTCCTACTCATTCCCAAAATACATAAAAAAACACATTCTATGACCAAAAATTAAAAAGATGCATCCAATGATGCTTAATATCTCCAAGGATGCTAGAAAAACTAGGTTAACCCCTCACATAACATGAGGAATCAACTCTAATTCTAGGTTTATTCCTAAAAGGTCACTAGAATCTCCCACCTAACCTATATTCCAACATAAAAAGATGTCAACTAAGACTCACTGGAAATATCCACATTCTTATAAAATCTATATCCCTATGTAACTCTAAAACTATTCCCACAATAGGATTTTTTATAACAATATATTTCTAATGTGTTATTTAAGCTATTTCATCAGTTCAAATTTATTATAAGTATTAAGGATGGTTTCTAGGCCACGAAACCAAAAAAAATCATTATATAAATGGGTTGGTACTAATATAACTACTAATTCATCAATTATCAATTTTTATAAGTAGAGTGGAATTGCTATGGATGATCTATCCTAAGAAAGTGAAGTTATAAAATTTAGTGGAATCTAGTTTGGGATGTTACAATGTTGTATCAATAGAGTTTTATCTTCCTAGTTTTTACTATTTAGGATATTGTATACTTGAGTATGAGGAATGTGTTGGAACCTTTGATGGATATCTGACTGCTGTGTTAATAATACTTTCTCTAATAGGAAGTCTTATTTTCCAGAGTTTCAGATTTTTGTTATATTATTAAATATTAAAGTAGTATATTATTTGTCATTGAGAGAAAAACATGTTTTTTTGGATGTTGTGATTTATTCTGGATATTCAGATCTTGGTCATTGGTGGGAGGTCAGGGATGGTTTTTTCTGGTTTTATTTGTTTTTCAGGGCAGTGGTTCAACAGAAGAAAAGAATTATTTTTTTTATTCTGGGCATCTTTTCGCGGCGGTTTTAACCGCCGCAAAATTTATACTGGCGGCGGTTTAAACCACCGCTAAACATAAAATAAAATTTACTTTTAGCGGAGGTTATAACCACCGCTAAATAGGAGCATCGTGGCGGCCTCATTCCGCGGCGGTTCCCATGACTTTAGTGGCGGTTTTATGGCTGCTAGAATTTGATTTTATTCACGGTGGTTATAACCGCTGCGAATAAAGTGATATCCAGAGCTCGTAAAACCGCCGCTAAATTCAGGGGAACCGCCGCAAAATGAGGAAGCGATGACACTTTCCTGAAACCACCGCTAAACGTAAATAACCGCTGCTAATAGATTTCCGATGCCCTATTAGACAATGGTTTCTGTAAACCACCGCCAAAAAATGTCGCAGCGGTTTAAACCGCCGCTAAACGCAAAAAAAGCTGCCGCTAAACGGCAATTCTGTTGTAGTGTAAACTGGGTATTGAGGACCCCTTCATCATTCAGTATAGTATGATTTATTTTTTAGTTATTTTAGAGACCTATAACAATTTCAGAGACAAAGGATTGTCACATATAACCACTAGAATTTCTTTGTAGACACAACAACACTAAACATGGATGCATTGATTCCAGGACCATCATATGTAGTGTGATTTTCCTCTCCACCACCCAACATGAAATAATCACTTGAATCTAATCACGATGATGACATGATTTAGTTCCTAACTGTTGGAATCACCTGTTTTGATAATCCCAAATCATGCTTAAACATTGATTATGATGTATTAAAACCTTGCATTAATGTTATTATTCTATGCTTAAACGTATTTTATTCTAAACAGTTCATATTCTTACTCTCATAACTTTACTGTAACAGCTTACAGTAGTATTTACATAAGTTTAGTATTGTCAGCTACCAGTCAGAGTTTTATTTTCAAAGTCACAGTTACAGCTAACTGTCACCTTAAGTTACTGTTGCAATAAGTTCACAGTTACAAGGTTACAGTCGAAGACTAATACAAGCTTACAGTTACGAGTCTACTGCTATCTATTGTCAAAGCTCACAGACGAAGGTCACAGTTACAAGACTTCTGTTCAAAGTTTTCTCTGCACAAGTTCGCAGTCGAACAAGCCTACAGTCATAAGTCTACAGTCAAGGTTACAGTTAGACAGCTTCTGTCGACTAAGTCTACTGATGATCGAAGTCTACAGTTGATAAAGGTTACAGTTCTACAAATTTTATGTTACAAGTATACAGTTAGAGAGGCTACAGTTACATGAAGTAAAAGCTACCATTGCAAGCCTACAGACAACAAGCCTTTTGTTGAAGTCAGCAGTCAGAAGGAAGTCCACAGCTGGAAGTCCACAGTGACATACATTCTCGACCAGTTTATTATTATTATATTTCTACTTTTTCTTTATCAATTTGATTAATACTAATCTAACGGTCATGTCTAGCCAGATGAATACATCTAACATTATTTATTGATATTTGCAGACATATCAAGAAATAATACAATGTACGAGGAAGATCGCACGTGCAACTCCAGACTATTTATCTTGTCGGCCTCGGGTGAACAAAAAGGCATATAAGGAGGAGTATAAAAAGAAGAGAGAAGCATTCAAGAAATGTAGATGATGAATGGAACAGTTACACTGAGTCTAACATCTACAACTGAGAAGAAGATACGCATATACACAAAAAGGAAGAACTCTCGAGCATTCATTCTGAAGAACAAAAGAGTCTCAGTGAACCGACTGAAAGAACCGTCTCCTAAAAGCCATGCTGTGAAGCACTCAAACTCAAAGAAGCTGATCACTTGAACATCTGGAAGTCTGGAAATCACGACACTCTGTTTTAGTGTCAACTTACAGAAAAAGGACCAAAGCTTCAAGTCACTCATTCCTACGAGTCCAGAACTGATCTGCCAACACTATAGAGCACTCTAAACCTTCTTCTTTCTATCTATTGCTCTACTGTGTTTTAGTTTTCTACATTTTGAGCAGTGTGTGTTATTTGCTGTATTAAACACACCCTGACTCCTGTACTTTCACTGGAGGATCTGTAAATCCTCAGCAAACCCTTTTACACTTCATTTCCCACTGTGGATAGTGGTAGAGGTCTTGTGACCTGAACAGCTGGCTGCTGTTGTTTGTTTTCCCACGAAGAACTGTGGTAGAGGTCTTGTGACCTGGACAGTGTGTTCACTGTTGTTAACCCCGATCCAGGGTGTGGATCATTCTTATATAAACTTTTGAGAGGACTAAGTCTCGGCTTGAGACTGAACCTCTTGGTTAATTCTCTGTGTTTGTACTTATACTCTATATCCATACTATACATATTTATTTCATATTCCACTGCTATTACTTTGAAATATAATCTACCTTCAAAGCTACTTTGATAATTAAATTAGCAAGTGTTTATGTTTGTTATAAATCAGTAAGTTAGTTTCAAAAGTTAATTTAATCATAAGATTAAGTTAACTGAGAATTAATCAATCTTTGAGAAACTAATTGAACCTTTATAATCTATATAAATTCACTACAGTTTAATTTGTTTTTGAAATTGGGGGATTTTAATAGAAATTGTTTTTAACAGAAATTTTAATTGGAACTCAATTCACCCCCCTCTTGAGTGTCCACTCCGACCAACATTTGGTATCAGAGGAGTTGTTTATCTCTGTTATACTTGCTCAAAGTTTTATTTTAACTCTCTATTTTTAAACTGTGATTGTAGTTTTATCTAAAAGATCTAAAATTTCTGTTAGTTCTAAATTTTATCTCTTTAAAACATTTTCTAAAATTTCCTTATGGATAATAGACTAGAAGGTGCTGCTACTAACAGGCCACCCTTCTTTAATGGTGTGAATTATGCCCAATGGAAGCTCAAAATGAAAGTTCATTTGGAATGTATGGGTTTTGATATTTGGACTGCTATAGAGTCTCAATACAAAATTCCAGAAACTGAAAGAATAACTTGGGATGAACCTACTAAGGTAGCTTACAATAATAATTGTAAGGCTGTGAATGCTCTCTACTGTGCTCTAGGAGATGAGGAATTCAATAGAATTTCTGCATGTAAAACTGCTTTTGAAATCTGGGACACCTTAGCTGTTTCTCATGAAGGAACAACTAATGTCAAGGAAATGCGGTTAAATACTTATACTATCAAATATGATAACTTTAAGATGAAAGCTGATGAACCTATTTCTGATATGTATCTCAGGTTTAATGAGATAGTCAACACAATGAGCTCACTCGGAAAGATTGTTCCAGCAAAGGAGCAAATCATGAGATTATTGAGATGTCTGCCTGACAGATGGAGAGGCACATCCGTTTCAATTAGAGAATCCTGTGATATTGGAACTTTGCCTGTCAAGGAGTTAATTGGTAAGCTGATGATGTACGAATAAGAGCTCAAGGTAAATAAAGAGGAAGATGAGGAACCAAAACGAAAATCTGTAGCTTTTAAGTCTACTGCATCAAAGAGCAAAGACAAGGAGAAAGTGCATATACCAACTGAAAGCTCATCTAGTGAAGACTTAGATTCTGACAGTGATGCTGAGATGGCACAAATAGAAAGGAGATTCAAGAAGTTATATAGGAAGAAGAAGTTCTTCAGAAAACCAAACTACAAGGGTAAGTATGATAGACAAGGTAAGTGGAAGAAAGATTGGAAGAAAACTGATAAAGAAGAAGACATAGTTTGCTATGAATGTAAAAGGAAAGGACACGTCAAAGCTGACTGTCCTAAGTTAAAATTCAAGAAGAAATATGAGTACAAGGACAAGAATTATAAGAAAGCTATGAAGGCCACCTGGAGTGCTTCAGAAGACAGCACAAGTGAATCAGAATCCAGTGATTCTGAAAGAAATCGTGCTAATATGTGTTTCATGACAAACACATCTGAGGTAACCTTAGACACTCCCACTCTAAACTCTTATTATTCTGAAGGTGAAGCAGAATCTGGTTCTGATTCTGAAAATATGTCTAAAGATGAATTTATTGAATACTGTAATATGCTGGAAGAAACGTGTAATGAACTAAAGGATAAATATAAGTCTTTAAAGAAACAACATGCTCTTACTGCAAGTGTCAAGTCTGCACTTGATGTAGAAAAAGAGAAAAATGTTCAATTATTAAAGGAGAATACAGAACTGAAACTATCTAATGAACAACTTAGAAAGGACTTAGAAACATTCACAAATGGAAAAGATACTCTAACCCAACTGCTAGGAAAGCAAGTTGCACCTAAGTATGCTACTGGCTTGGGATACCAACCTGGACAAAGACAGTTTACTAAAACCCGATTTATTCCCAAGTCTGGAAACAATCCTGCTAGTTCCAGTTTTGGAAATTCGTATGCCTCAACTGGTTATTTAAATAGTTGTAGATCAAATAAGGTATATCTCTCTAAATCTGTTGCATCTATTAATTGTATGGGACCCATAAAACAAATCTGGGTACCTAAATCCTTGATTGCTAACATATCTGGACCCAAGAAAATCTGGGTACCAAAGTCATTTCCTGTCTAATCTGTTTTGTAGGAAATCTGTTTGAAAAGCAATTACAAGAAGGTATGGTACTTAGACAGTGGATGTTCAAGACACATGTCTGGAGACTATTCGTGCTTCAAAAGCTTAATAAAGGTTGATGGAGGATATGTCACTTTTGGTGATAACTCAAAAGGAAAAATCATCGGCTTAGGCCAGATTGGTAACACTGAATCAGTATTAATTTCCAAAGTTTTATTTGTTGATGGACTTAAGTACAACCTACTTAGCATTTATCAATTGTGTGATGATGGTTTTAATGTCAAGTTTGAAAACAATTCTTGTGATGTTTATAATTCCAAAAATGCTTTAATATTTTCTGCCTTAAGAAATGAAAATGTTTATGCTGTTGACTTAAACACTTTAGCTAAACATAATGTTACTTGCTTAAATGCTTTTCATAAAGAGTCTTGGCTGTGGCATAGGAGATTAGGACACTGCAACATTCACTCACTTAGAAAACTCTCTAAGAAACACCTAGTTAGAGACCTACCTAAGCTTGAATTCCCAAATGACAAAGTGTGTAATCCCTGTCAAAAGGGAAAACAACACGAAGTTTCTTTTAAACCAAAGAAAGAAGTTTCAACTTCTCAACCACTTGAACTGGTTCACATGGATTTGTTTGGACCATCAAGAATTTCAAGTCTAAATGGGAAGCACTATGTTTATGTTCCTGTAGATGACTTTTCTAGATATACTTGGGTATACCTTCTAGCTCACAAAAGTGAAGCCTTCTCTTCCTTTGTTAAATACTCTAAGTCTGTAGAAAATCTTAGTGGACTTAAGATTAAGACCTTGAGGAGTGATCATGGCCGTGAGTTTGAGAATCAAGAATTTGAATCTTACTGCTCACACAATGGCTATGCTCACAATTTTTCTGCTCCTAGGACACCTCAACAGAATGGTGTAGTGGAAAGAAGAAACCGAACCCTGCAAGAAATTGCAAGGACTATGCTTAATGAATATGACCTGCCTGTTTACTTTTGGGCTGAAGCCGTAAATACAGCCTGCTATGTTATTAATAGAGTCTTGATTAGACCGGTTCTTAAGAAAACCCCTTATGAGTTGTGGAATAATAGGAAGCCTAAGGTTAATTACTTTAGAGTTTTTGGTTGCAAAGTCTTTATTCTGAATACCAAAGATAATCTTGATAAATTTGCTCCAAAAAGTGATGAAGGAATTTTCCTGGGTTACTCTATGTCTAGTAAAGCCTATAGAGTGTTCAATAAGAAAACCAAATGTGTGGAAGAATATGTTCACATCAAGTTTGATGAGACTGATCCACATGAGTCTAAAACTTCTCTTGAAGATGTTGAAGAAGACTTATCTGTTCTGGACCTAAATGACAAATCTAAAGAACCTGTAATAAAAACATCCAGTTCTGGACCTTTTCCAGAATCTTCCTCTGTGGAACCCGAACCTATAAATGAACCTGAAATCTCTAGTCCAACCTTTACCAAATCAACTAGGATTCTAAAGAATCATCCTTTAGATGCTGTTGTTGGTAATCTTGATAGAGGAACACAAACTAGAGCTTCTCTAAGAAATCAGGTTGAACATCAAGCTTTTCTTTCACAGCTTGAACCCAAAAATGTCAATGATGCTATCAGTGATGAATTCTGGGTAATGGCTATGCAAGAAGAACTAAATCAGTTTGAAAGAAACAAAGTTTGGGAATTAGTGGAAAGACCTAAAGACACTCTTACCATAGGCACTAAATGGGTGTTTAGAAACAAAGTTGATGAGTTTGGTAATATAATCAGAAACAAAGCTAGGCTAGTTGCACAAGGGTATAGTCAGGAAGAAGGAATAGACTATGAGGAAACCTTTGCACCCGTGGCTAGACTAGAGGCCATTAGGATATTACTTGCTTATGCTGCTCATCTGAATTTCAAACTATATCAAATGGATGTTAAAAGTGCTTTTCTAAATGGATATATAATTGAGGATGTATTTGTGGAACAACCTCTTGGTTTTAGAAATCCCCATTTTTCTAATCATGTTTTTAAATTATCTAAAGCTTTATATGGTTTAAAGCAAGCTCCAAGAGCTTGGTATGATAGGCTCAGCTCTTTTCTTATTTCGAAAGGATTTACTAAAGGGATAGCTGATCCTACTCTTTTTATTAAATGGATTTCTAAAGATGTCTTAATAGTACAAATTTATATGGATGATATTATTTTTGGATCTTCTAAAAATTCTTTATGTGTTGATTTTTCAAAAATAATGCAAAATGAGTTTGAAATGAGTTTAATGGGAGAACTCAAATTTTTCCTTGGATTTCAGATCTTTCAAAATAAAAATGGTATTATTTTGAACCAAAGTAAATATATTAAAGATCTTCTAAAACGTTTTTCTTTGGATGGCACCAAAGGCAGTGACACACCTATGAGCACCACTTGCAAGTTGGACAATGATGAAACTGGTGAACCAGTGGATCAAACCAATTACAGAGGTATGATAGGTAGTCTACTGTACCTTACTGCCAGTAGACCTGACATCATGTTCAGTGTATGCATGTGTGCTCGGTTTCAAGCCAATCCAAAAGAGTCTCATTTGACTGCTGTTAAAAGGATTTTCAAATATCTAAAGCATACTCCCAATTTGGGATTATTTTATCCAAAAGGACAATCATTTGATTTATTAAGTTATTCTGATGCTGATTTTTCTGGGTGCAAGTTAGATAGAAAGAGCACCTCTGGAACATGTCACATTTTAGGCAAGTCACTAGTATCTTGGTGTAGTAAGAAGAAGAATTCTGTTGCATTGTCTACTGCCGAAGCTGAGTATATAGCTGCTGGTAGCTGTTGTGCACAAATCTTGTGGATGAAACACACTTTACTAGACTATGGATATCAATTCAAACATGTCTCTATAAGGTGTGACAATACAAGTGCTATTAACATTTCTAAAAATCCAGTATCTCATGCTAGGACAAAACATATTGATGTGAGACATCACTTTCTGAGGGATCATTATCAAAAAGGTGATATCACTCTTGAGTTCATTGGCACTGAACATCAGTTAGCTGATATTTTTACAAAGCCTTTGAATTCTGAGAGATTAAGTTACATCAAACATGAGTTAGGTATGATTAATTATAGCACAGTTGAAACCTCACAGTTGAAACCTCATAGTTGAAACCTCACAGTTGAAACCTCACAGTTGAAACCTCACAGTTGAAACCTCACAGTTGAAACCTCACAGTTGAAACCTCACAGTTGAAACCTCACAGTTGAAACCTCACAGTTAGACCTCACCGGTGTACCTCACTGTTACATCTCTCTGTAGGCTGTTTCGCTGTTTAACCTTATTTTATTTTGCGGGAATTCGAACCGTTTCTTTTCTTTATTCTTTTATTTCTAAATCCCTAAATGATAAAATTTAGAACATCGAACATATCTCAATCCACTCATCTCGACCCTTGCTCTCTCAAGTCCTAAACCCTAAACCTTCAACCGAACCTCGAAACCTCTTTCAGTTCCAATGGCCAGAACAAAGCGACCCCCGACTGACAACGAAGATGCACCAATGCCAAAGAGGACTCAAGTCGAATCCAGTGGCACCGGGAACGCCTCGATAAGACCTGTTAATCCACATCTGACTAAGAGAGAAATAGTTGCTGAGAAGGAGCTAAGTGAAGAGTGGATTTTATCGAGCAGATCATTAGTACTGGCAGTGCTTAATGAGCAAGGATGGACCGAATGCTTCGCAAACAATAATGGACCGTACTACCCGAAGCTGGTGAAGGAATTCTATGAATATCTACAGTTCGAGGAAGAGGTTGATCTGCATAGACTGGTATCCAGAGTAAATGACAATGAAGTTAGTTTTTCATCCGTTGAATGGGCTGCTTGTTTAAGAGTTCCTCATGAGGGTTTTTACAACTACTATTCTGGAGCGGCTCCTCTAAATAGTAGAATCTTTGATCATGAGACGGCTCTGGAAGAACTGACAGGCAATGGCACAGTAAGAAAGGTTATTGCTGCTGAAATGAATGGAGAGGGCAGGCTTCTGTTTAAGTTTATTCAGCATGTACTGAGTCATAGAAGAAGAGATTTTGCAACTCTGAAGCACCAGGATATTTACTTGATGTACTTATTAAAACATGGAAGGAAGATCAACCTTTGTAGGTTGCTGATGGCTCAGATGGAGGACATGATAAAGGCAAGCTCAAAATCAAGTGCCTTGTTTCATGCTAAACTCATTTCGGTTATGTTGAAAGTGAAAGGTGCAGCCGGAAGTCAGGAAGAGTTGATAGTGGAAAAGAACAGTGTATGTATCTCGAAAGTAATCTGCAAATTCATGAAGATCAGTTGGAATCCCTGGAAGAAATCATGGGTGAATGATGAGGAGAGAATCTATGAGAAATTTAGACCTTCTACTCATCCCTCTAGACCGAGAGATAGGAGAGATCCAGGCTTAAATCCTGATGAGCCTGAACCTGTATACTCAGATGATGAACAGACTGCAGTAGTTGGTGACTCTGCAAGAGAGAACACCCCAATTGATGAAGGGAGTGATCCTGATACTACTCACAGTCCTGTCAGGACAGTGACGTTTGGAGCAGCAAGCCCTCCAAAAGAACTACCTAGTAGAGAACCTGTTCTAAGAGACAGTGAGACTGAGTCTACAGAAGAAGAAGAAGAAGAATCTCAATATTTTTTCAAGGACACCTCTGATGAGGATGATACAGTCGAAGCAGAAGAGGCTGGAGCTTTAAATGAAAATCAAGAAACTGTTGCAGAAGAACTTAGTATGAGCCCTCTGATAGGGTATACAGACAAGTCAGTGTCTGACCAGGAAGCAGGAGTGGTCTCTACTACTATTGTCATGGAAGTGGTTGATGACCCAACAGAGAAGGAGGCTAACCTCACTGCTGAACCTACAGAGGAAGCAAGTATGGAACCTGCTAGAGCTACAGAAGAGCACTTAGAGTTATCCAGAGTTGAACAGATAGTAGAAAGTGTTCAGGAAGGAGCTCCAAGTGAGGGGGAGCGTTTTGGTTCAGTCTCTGTACTGTTTAATATAGAAGGATGGACCTCAGATCCAGGATACATGGTGTTAGGACTCAATTATGAGGATTCAGATGAGGAAAACCAACCACCAAGAAATCCAGTTATCCTAACAAAGAGCTCTCCAGTGTTAGAAACTGAAAGATTTGCCACCAAGGAAGACCTTGAATCCTTAAAGAATGAAATGAAGGAGACCATCAGACAGTCTGTTGCTGAATTGAAAACCAGTCTTTTTGATGAGCTGAAAAATGTTGAACAATCCTTAGAGTTATCTCTAGGATGTGTTGTGGGAAGTCCAATCAAAGAAGTGATGGATGAAATGAAAGTGTGCCACACTCAAATTGAAAGCTGGACTGGAGCAGTAGTGGCCCTCAGACAATCAGTTGCTTCTTTAACTGCCCTGAGCAGTTCTCAGACACAAGTGGCCAGTGAGATTCGATACATCAAAGAAGTGGTCAAGCAGTTTGTGGAAGTATTTGAGGCTTTCAAGAAATCAGTAAAAGAACACTTTAGCAATCAGGATGCTGTCATTCAGAAAGTGATTGGAAATCTGACTCAGTCTTTCAAGGAGACAGTGGCATTCTCAGTCAAGTCCCTTCCTTCATCTAGCTCTCCTGTAGACCTTGAGCAGTTTAGAAGCCTGCTCAGAGAAGAGCTTACTCAGGCCCGTGCAAATGACACATCAGACCTACAGATCCTTGCTACTACAAGAGAAGTCAGTGGCTTTGTTCGTGATCACCTGCAGGCTGCTACTGCTTCTCAGGAGGCCATCAAAAGTAAAGTGGATTATTACTTTGATCGGATTTTCACCAAGCATCTGTTGAACAATCACTTCAAGCTCATGCTAGAAACTATGAAGCTGCCTACTGTAACTCAAGATTTCAAAGAACAAGTTAGCAAGCTACGAGAGTTGACCCCGGCTTTGGATAAATTATTGGAAAACAACGATGACTTCTTATCTGCCATGGACAGAGGAGGAAACATCATCATGGATTTCAGGAATCTGCTCCTACCTTTTCTTCATGTGGACTGCACACCTGTTATAGTTCCTCCTTCCCTACCTGTCTCCAACCCCAGTGGTTCTTCAGTAATGTCTCCTGCTGATGCCCTCAGAAGGCTTAGACCACTGATACCTCGGCAAGCTACTCACTACAGGCCTTCAGGAGCATCTGTTGCTGCCCCTCCAGACATTCCTGCTGCACTTCCTAAGCCTGTTGATCCTTCACCTACTGCTCCATCTTCTTCCTCCAAAGGAAAAGATCCCTTACCTCCAGATGAAGAGGATTGAGTCTGTTTATGTTTTTTTTGATAGGGATCATGTATTCACGTTTTGGGTCATGTAATGTACTCCTTATTAATACAATGTTTATTTTCTCTCTCTCTGTCTTTCTTTTTGTTAATCACAAAGGGGGAGAAATAAATAGGGAGAAATAGGGAAAACTCGGGGGAGAAATGAACCTATACAAAGAGGAGAAATCCTTGGGGATTATACCTAATTTTTGTGCTCATATTGCTAATACTGTGTTTTGCACACTTCTCTCTGATACTTCTATATTTCATACTGACATAATTTGTGATTATCAAAAAGGGGGAGATTGTTGGAATCACCTGTTTTGATAATCCCAAATCATGCTTAAACATTGATTATGATGTATTAAAACCTTGCATTAATCTTATTATTCTATGCTTAAACGTATTTTATTCTAAACAGTTCATATTCTTACTCTCATAACTTTACTGTAACAGCTTACAGTAGTATTTACATAAGTTTAGTATTGTCAGCTACCAGTCAGAGTTTTATTTTCAAAGTCACAGTTACAGCTAACTGTCACCTTAAGTTACTGTTACAATAAGTTCACAGTTACAAGGTTACAGTCGAAGACTAATACAAGCTTACAGTTACGAGTCTACTGCTATCTATTGTCAAAGCTCACAGACGAAGGTCAGAGTTACAAGACTTCTGTTCAAAGTTTTCTCTGCACAAGTTCGCAGTCGAACAAGCCTACAGTCATAAGTCTATAGTCAAGGTTACAGTTAGACAGCTTCTGTCGACTAAGTCTACTAATGATCGAAGTCTACAGTTGATAAAGGTTACAGTTCTACAAATTTTATGTTACAAGTCTATAGTTAGAGAGGCTACAGTTACATGAAGTAAAAGCTACCATTGCAAGCCTACAGACAGCAAGCCTTTTGTTGAAGTCAGCAGTCAGAAGGAAGTCCACAGCTGGAAGTCCACAGTGACATACATTCTCGACCAGTTTATTATTATTATATTTCTACTTTTTCTTTACCAATTTGATTAATACTAATCTAACGGTCATTTCTAGCCAGATGAATACATCTAACATTATTTATTCATATTTTCAGACATATCAAGAAATAATACAATGTACGAGGAAGATCGCACGTGCAACTCCAGACTATTTATCTTGTCGGCCTCGGGTGAACAAAAAGGCATATAAGGAGGAGTATAAAAAGAAGAGAGAAGCATTCAAGAAATGTAGATGATGAATGGAACAGTTACACTGAGTCTAACATCTACAACTGAGAAGAAGATATGCATATACACAAAAAGGAAGAACTCTCGAGCATTCATTCTGAAGAACAAAAGAGTCTCAGTGAACCGACTGAAAGAACCGTCTCCTAAATGCCATGCTGTGAAGCACTCAAACTCAAAGAAGCTGATCACTTGAACATCTGGAAGTCTGGAAATCAAGACACTCTGTTTTAGTGTCAACTTACAGAAAAAGGACCAAAGCTTCAAGTCACTCATTCCTACGAGTAAAGAACTGATCTGCCAACACTATAGAGCACTCTAAACCTTCTTCTTTCTATCTATTGCTCTACTGTGTTTTAGTTTTCTACATTTTGAGCAGTGTGTGTTATTTGCTGTATTAAACACACCCTGACTCTTGTACTTTCACTGGAGGATCTGTAAATCCTCAGCAAACCCTTTTACACTTCATTTCCCACTGTGGATAGTGGTAGAGGTCTTGTGACCTGAACAGCTGGCTGCTGTTGTTTGTTTTCCCACGAAGAACTGTGGTAGAGGTCTTGTGACCTGGACAGTGTGTTCACTGTTGTTAACCCCGATCCAGGGTGTGGATCATTCTTATATAAACTTTTGAGAGGACTAAGTCTCGGCTTGAGACTGAACCTCTTGGTTAATTCTCTGTGTTTGTAGTTATACTCTATATCCATACTATACATATTTATTTCATATTCCGCTGCTATTACTTTGAAATATAATCTACCTTCAAATCTACTTTGATAATTAAATTAGCAAGTGTTTATGTTTGTTATAAATCAGTAAGTTAGTTTCAAAAGTTAATTTAATCATAAGATTAAGTTAACTGAGAATTAATCAATCTTTGAGAAACTAATTGAACCTTTATAATCTATATAAATTCACTACAGTTTAATTTGTTTTTGAAATTGGGGGATTTTAATAGAAATTGTTTTTAACAGAAATTTTAATTGGAACTCAATTCACCCCCCTCTTGAGTGTCCACTCCGACCAACACTAACCATTAAAAAAATCATTGGGATGGCAATACTGACTGGGTTTTAACTCCACAATCTTAATTTTGGAAAGCTACAGTTGACTACAGTTAGTGAACCAACCTCTTTTGGTGAATAAAAACAACAATAGTGTTATAGAAATGTGATTTTTTAAGATATGAAGGTGATAGAGGATCATGAAACATGGGAACTCGTTGATCTCCTTATTATCCATCATCTAATTAGGCTCAAGTGGGTCTTTAAGGGGAAGAACAATGAGAATGGTAAGGGTGTCCTGTTGAAAAGGGATATGTACAATGACAGAGGGATGACTTAGACAAGGTATTTTTCCCTATCACGTACATGTAATTAGTGTGGATCCTCATCATGGTGGTAGTATAAGATGGACGACAGGTCCATCACATAAAAATAAAATCATCATTCCTCAAATAGAGGCCTCAAATAGGAGGTTTATGTTGAGAAAGCACTTGGATTCATAATCAAAAACTACAAGAATAAGGTTCTATGACTCTGTGTGGTTTTCTAAGACCTTCACCAAGAACTCATGGTATGGAACACCAATATAGACACCAAAAGTTTGAGAATATAATTTAATAAGAGTGCATTGAGTATGTTGTGTACACTCATGGAAATAATGTGTCTCATCTAATCACTAGGGATTATTTCAATGACTTGATCATCACCAAAATTCATGTTAATTACATTAGCACATTCAAGTTAGAGATAAAGAATATATTATAGATGACCAAATATGGGATTACTCTCATACTACCTCATCATTGAAGTGATCCAAGGTACAAGTGATATTTCAATGTTCCAGTACTCCTATGCAACTATGCTCCTAGATAGGAGATATATGGGGGAGTGAAACCACTATCAAGTGCTGATGGAGGACCTAATAAAGTTGATAAAGTCCTTAACTTTACCTTTGGTAAATACCAATCAGTATATAAGAATCATCTATAGTCTTTGGTACTTATTTCACATGATATCATACATTTCCTACACGGTGGGATATATAAGCTTGTTCATGGAAAAACCATAAAAGATCACATTAACATAGTAAAGAAACTTGTGTGATATGTTTTATTGACCTAAAACTACAAAATGATCTATGAAAGAAATGTATAAGACCATTCAATATTGTTGGGCTTCAATGATAAAAACATAGCCGATGGTGTTGACGACTGCAAGATCACCACTAGGGTGATCCTCTTCTTAGGAAATTTCACCGTCACCTAGAAATAACATAAGAAAAAGGTAGTTGGGTTGTATTCATGAAAATAATAGTACATTACCTTGATGTTCATGGAATTCCATGACATATAGATTGATCAACTGAATAGATAATTTCTCTGCTTAGTGATCAATGTGCTGGAGATCAAGGTGGAAAAAAGTTCACCATTACCTTAAGAAAGAGCCCCATTTTCCATGGCTAGAGAAATAACATCAACACCCAATTTCATTTTATCAAGAAGTACATTGATAGAGTAATGATCTTCATCGAGAACACTCACATTAAGAAGAATCTTATAGATATTCTAATGAAGTCACTTGCATGTTCCAATTTCCAAGAGTTGTGTATAAATATTAGTATCATTGAGATCTGGTGAACACAACAATAATTAATAGGGGGTAATATTGAATAATGTCAATGCGTAAAACATTAATATTTTATTTTATTCCTTTATTTTTCATTAGTTCTTCCATGCGGTTGGACCAAGACACACGCTCCAATTATTTTTTCCTCACGATTTGAACCCTTTTCCATCACAGCGGTTTGAATGAGCTATATGGATCCATCATTTTATATATAATTTTTGTGTATCTAATATAATGAAACACCATTAGAAATGTAGATCATTTTTTTTCACAAAGTCATTCATGTGTTATTTATTTATCCTTCACGTTTTTAGGCATTCGTGTGAGTTTGTGTGAGTTGATCAGCTGACATTGCTAACATTTCAAAATACTAAAATAGTAACACTATTGAATAAGAATTTGATCTGGAAATTACTTAGGGGGAGGTGATATAAGGAAAAAATAGGGGTAGAGGTGGTAGTTGGAAAGAGACAATGGCAGTGTGGCTAGAAGCAACTGGTGGCCATCACAAAAGATGGTATGGACAACATAAAATGACAGTGTGAGATGATGAGGTGGAATTAAAGTGAGGGTGAGGGATACAGAGGGTTTCAACACAAAGGGGTGGAGGTGGGAAAAGGTCTAGGGATAGGGGGAGAATAAGGGAGGAGTCTACAATATTCAGTGGTATCGAGATGACACCAACTATGGAGATTATCATTGGGTAAGATAATAGTGGATCAAGAGATTGGATGTCATTTAGGGGTGGGGAGAAACAATATAGAGTATTTTTTAAAATAATTTATTGAATACCATCAGTGGTAAATAATTTATTTAATATAGTGCATCCATGATATAGTTTAGTATGTGCATCATCATGAATTTCAAAAAAAAACTTTTCTATCCACATTACTCCCTGTAGAATTTTTCATTCATGATGTTAATTTATTCTTGTTAAAATAGATTTATGTTTTAATTGTGCATTATATTCATTAGACCAACTATTTTTACATAAACATCTATCTAAAAACTTTCTAATCAGTGGTTGGAAACATACACTTCCCCATGATATATCCATTTGTTATAGTCTTTCAAAAACTCTTTCAGAAATATATGTTTCATAATGATATCTCATTTGAAGAGGTATCTATTTTCACATTTTCTACAAAGTCAACTAATCAAATAACTTTGAAATATACTTTTGAAATAAAAAAAATAATTTAATCCCCTAAACATATTTAACTAAATATCTATTTTATAGATCGATCTATCTCTTATCTATATTTTTATTTGGATCATAATAGATAATTAGATAATATAAATAATACTTACAAATTTTATAGTGCAATCCCTTAAAAAAATATATATATATGAAAATATTATTATTATAAAAACAAAATGATACTAACATATACCAATTTAATACATTTTTCATAAAAAAACATCCCCTTGGTGTTATAATAAAATCATTTATATTATATTTATTAATTAAATATCACAAATAAAAAAATGATTTCAAACCATTTTACCATGATACCAAATGTAGAATAAAAAATTAACAAGAAAACAAAATATAATCAAAATATTGAATAATCAAAATAATAATTTACAAAAATAACCTTGAAAAATATATATAAATTATTAATTAGAAAATTTAAATTATTTTTAAATGTATTATTAACTAAAATATATTTTACTGATATATATTTAATATATTATATATATTTACCTAGGTTTAAATCAATTATATATATAACATGATAATTTTTTGAGAAATTATTAAATAAAGTAAATATTGATTAGTGAAAAAAACATGTTCATGTTACTAAAAAAACCATACATAAAAATATATATGTTTAATGATTACACTAAAATTATGTTCAATTATACATTTTTAGATATATTCAACAAAAGAATATTTTACAACTAAAATCTTATAGTAAAAAATATATATTTATAATTATGATGTTTAATAAAAAACATCACCCGTTGTATTTAATATCTAACAAATATTAGTAATTTACTAGATAATTATGATAAAAACATGTTAAAATAAGAAAAACTGAAAAAATTATTATTAAATAAATTTAAACTAGTTGTAACCTTCTTTAAAACCCTATATTATATCACAGAATTTTAATTATAGTAATGATTTTAAAAAATTATACCTTTGAAAACAATTATTTTGTTGAAAATAAAATAATGTATTAGTTTTATTAGTTTTATTCAAATCCACCAAATTTAAAACTACAAACTAACATGTATATAAATTTTGAAATGTCAAGTTCAAATTCAAATAAGTCACTTAGATTTTTAAAACACAACTAATATACATAATTATATAAAAATAATGTCTTAAAAAAAATAAGGGAATTTCAACATGGGATTTCCAATAAATCAAACTCTTTAAATCCACAATTAACAAAAAAAAATATTTTTAGAAAATTAACCAATTACACTTCCAAAGAAAATATTGAAGAGGATATGTATGTTTATATATTGATTTCAATAAAAAATAATACAACAAGATCTATTCTTAGAAAAAAAAAACCAGATATAATAATGTTGGTTCGAGGGGAGGGGAGGAACCATCTTATAAGGGGATGAAGCAAGGATCATCACCATCTGTCATTACATGACTTTTAGTGGGGGAGGAGTTTATTCGTAGTTGTGGGTGTCGAGGGAATAAAGCACCGACATGAGAGGTTTTAGAGTAGGATATGATTCATAGAAGTTATATATTTATCATGATGGAGACATTACTAAAAAACTCACAATAAACATCGATATCCTTTATCAGTTATAAATAAAAGAAATAATAAAGGTTATCCTTTATAAGTGAAACATAAAAGCACTGATAAAGGTAGAATTTATCAGTGCTATAAAAAAGCACTAATAAAGGGTACAAATTTTCATTACTTTTATCTAGAACTTATAAAAACCACCCTTTATCAGCTATTTTATCTAGTAGTAATAAAGGGTACTATTTTTCAGTGTTAAAAGGCATCCATAAAGGATATATTTTATTTAAAAAAATTATATCATTAAAATCATATTTTAATATATAGATATATTTATATTGATAAAAATATAACACATTTTATTAAATATGACTTATATTTGGATAAATATACATTTTCACTTGATATATAAGATACTTAGTTAAGAATGGAATATAAAATAAAAATTATATATATATATATACATATATAATTTTCTAAAAAATTATTTATATAATACTAAATGTTTAATATAAATCATATAATTCTATGTCATATATTTAGAGAAATATAGTGTATTAATTTAATTAAAAATATAAAATATTGATTAAAAAATATTTACTTATTAATTCATTTGGTTTTATCAATGTTATTTGTTTTTTCAACTTGACGTATATATCAAATAATAAATATTTAACTATTAATAAAAATAATTCACTAAATATTTTACACGGAATATGTCATACAATAATTTCACACATATACATATAGGAAATTAATTCAATTTTATAAATACAGATATATAAAAATAATAAAATTGTTATCATTTCATATTTTTATTTATTAATAATTAATATAATATGTTTTTATTTGTTACATTTTATTCATTTTCTGTATTTATATTTAAAATATTATGTTTATTAAAATTTAATTAATATATATATATATATTAAATTTATTCATTTTTATTAGTAATTATTTCTTTAATATTTTTTTAATAACTTTATATTTTATTCATTTTAAATTTTTATATGTTTCATATTTTTAAAATTTTATTAATTTTTAATATTTATTTATATATATTGATTAAAATTTATTGTTTTTAATACAATTTTAACTTATATAATTAATATATATTCATTTTCATTTCAATATATATTTTATTTTTAAAATTCATACAATAATCTCTTATTTAGTTTTTTGATATTTTTTTTCAATCTATTCATCTTTTAATTAAATTTCATTCGTTTTTAACATGCATTCATTTAATTTGACTTATTCATTAATAATGTTAAGTGTCTTTTTTACTTTTTTATAATTTATATATTTTAAATATTTTTTGGTTTAATATTTTTGTAATTTATTCTTTTTTAATTATTTTATATATAATTACTCAATAATATATTTAATATTTTTAGTATAGAAATATATTCATATATATATATATATTATCAATATAAATAATTATTCCTTAAAAATTATTTACATAATACAAATTATGTATATTTACATTGAATGAGGCATATGTTTAGTAAAAAAGGTTTACAATTAAAAATTAAAAATTGCTAAAAATATTGAATAATTATATCGAGTAATGGACTTTTAATAACATGTCATTTTATTTTCAATTTAACATATATAAAACTTGTGTAACATTAATTTCACACGTACATATTTGTAACTAATGAAATTATATATAGAACACACACACACATAATATTTTTATAATTTATTCAATTTTTAATATTCACTTAAGAATTTTATTTATTACTGTAATATATTTATTATTTACTATGTTATTAATCGATAAATCTTATTCATTTTTTATATTTTTATTCAATAAATGTTATTTATTATTTTTTAATATTTTTTCAAATTTAGTCATTATTAATATTATTTATTCATTAATTATATTAATTGTTTTTAAATATTTTTGTAATTTTTTCATTTTAAGTTTTTCATTGTTTAATATTTTTGTAATTTTAACCATATTTAATTTTTATTTATACATATTAATTTATTAATAATTAATTTTTTTAATATAGATGTAATTTATATAATTAATATGTACTCATTTTCATTTTAAAAAATATTCATTTTAAATTATATTTAATAATATTTATAATTTATAACACTAGTTAATTTTTTAATAGTTTTTTAATATATTAATTTTTTAATCATTAAATTTCACTCTTTCTAAAAAATAATCCGTTTAATATTATTTATTATTATCCATTATCTAATAATGTTTCTTATTTTTTACTTTTATTTATAATTTATTTAGTTTTTATATCGATTCATTTAATATTTTTTTTAATTTCTTCATTTTAATATATATTTATACATATTTATTGATTTTCATTTTATATTTTTAATATAGTTGTCATGCCCATATTTAATAGGTATTCATTTCATTTTAATATATATTTATTTTTATTTTTTATTAATTTAAAGAATTAATAAAACTCATTCATTTTTTTAATATTTTTTAAAAGACATGGATTTTCAATGTGTTTTTTAATTATATTGAATTATTATGAGTCTGCAAAAATTGACGGCGCGTGATTTCAAGGCCCGGTGTTCCCAGAATGAATTTCTGAACTTTTTTAAGGTACGTTCCGTAAACGCGCAGGCTGCGTTTTCTATCTTTTGAACCGGTGCTATGATTAAAAATATGAGGGCACCGTTGAATCCGCAGTGTCGGGATTCTCTTATGGGAGGGGGTTCGGCTTGCCATCACGTGTCGCCATTGGGGAAGGCCACGACCGAAGCTGCGATGGGTGAAGTCGGCGGCAGGCTCGAGCCGGCCGCAGAAGGCGAAGGCGGAGTGGCGCGCCGTCCTGCGCTGCTGTAGGTGGCCACGACACGAAGCCACGATGGTGGAGGAGGAAACTGCCCCTACGGGTCCCGAGGTGACTGGGCGGCACCACGTGGTTCCGCCGCTCAATTACCCGAACGGCTAAGCCGTTTGGGAGTAAAGGGGTGGAGCGCTACCGCCCCCCATGCCAGACAGTTCGAGCCCTAGCAGGTCACACCTCTACAGGCCAGGCCCCGTGAGCCCAGCGGGCCGTGCCTCTACAGGCTAGGCTGCGCGAGCCCAGCGGGCTGTAGCTCCACGGGCTGGGCTGCGCGAGCCCAGCGGGTCACGACTCCATGGGCCGGGCCATGCGAGCCCAGCGAGCCACGCCCTTGCGGGCCAAGTTTTTCTAAAAGAGATTTAACTTGAAATTCGGGCATCCATTTGACAAATAATTTGTAGAGCTAGAACCCTTAGGATGGGGCAGTACTTTTGGTATACTTCACTTGAATTTTGGGGAAAGTTGGAGTGCGGCCGGGTTGGATCGAACCTGAATCCAACCAGGCCCACAGAACTAAAACGCTTATAAGTCACAGACCGAACATCCAATTGACGATCCATCTATTGCATTGGAACCCTTAAGACATGGTGGTCCTTTGAGATACTTCTTTATGGAACTTTGTAGAGGTTGAGGTATGACCGATGGCTTGAGGAATAGTTCTCCCAAACATTATATGAGTGGGAATCCAGTGGCTGGAAGTGAGGCGGAGTTTGGAGACAGATCATACAAAGGTTAATACCGAGCGATCCTATGTGAGTCAGCACTTACCGATCCTATGTGAGTCAGTGCTTAGTGATCCTGTGTGGGTCAGCACATAGCGATCCTATGTGGGTTAGTGCATACCAATCCTATGTGGGTCATATCCTATGTGGGTCATTGCGGGGGTTAGTACCTATCAACTCCGGGAGAGTAAAATCCTGTGTGGATCATTGCGGGGGTTAATACCAATTGATTATGTGAGGGTCAGACTCCGTATGGTCAGCAAGAGTTTCTCTTGAAAGAATAAGATGATCTAGCTTTGTGAATGATCATTTGTACTTCTATACTTCACTAATACCTGGTGGGAGATGAGTCTTTAATCATCGTGGTGTTATCTTCGTGGTTTTACCTGTGCGGTACCTTCACCTTCATGGTGTTATCTTCATGGCGTTACCTGTGTGGTACTTTTACCTTCGTGGTGTTATATTCGTGGTGTTACCTATGTGTTACTTTTACTTTCGTGGTTTTATCTTCGTGGTGTTACTTGTGTGGTACTTTTACCTTTGTGGTGTTATCTTCATTGTGTTAGTCGTGTGGTACTTTTACCTTCGTGGTGTTAACTTTTTGGTATTATTTCCTTATGTATGATACATGTATATCTTGATAACTTAGGTATATGTATGGGTATATACCTATGTAGAGTTGATGACTGCATCATGCTTTGTGATTGTACTCTTTCCATTGTGGAACTCTGGGTGACCTTTGGGGCTCTCGAGGTCCCTACTGAGTATTGTTATACTCACCCCTGCACGGGTTTCATCCACACCTTATTGTGTCTTGTGTAGACGATATACATTGTTGATTAAGGCTGAGGGAGACAGGACTAGATGGTGCTTAGAGGTGGATCATTTGACGTGACGTGACGTAGGACTACTGATCGTGAGTTGTACCTACCCTTTAGGTAGGATCCTCGATGGACGTCCCAAGAGATATTTTTCCTTTTCCATTTATACTTGTACATTCCAGTTGGGATTGTATTTTGGCCCCTTTTTATTTCAACACACTTTTTATTACAGTAGTTTACTTCGTGGTTGCTTCTTGTTGTGTTCTTGGATGGTTTGTTTGTATAGGTTTAAAGGAAATGCCTTCCCATTACGGGATACACTTTTCTGATGCTAGTTGCCAGCCCTTGGCCTATGGAAGGCGTGCTTGGGGTTATCACAGCACAGGCCCCAGGGTACGGGTCGTGACAAAGTGGTATCAAAGGGGTTGGTTCTACCGAAGAACTAGGACTCCAATCTTTTCTATGTGGCAATAATGTTAAGTGTTATGAGTGTGGGCTTCAGTTTGGGGAATCTAGTGTTGGTGCGGCGGCCTACATATCTATACACCAGGACCCTGAATTCTGATGTCGGACTCAATGCACGAAAATACTGATTGCGTGTGTTTTGAAAAGTTTTCCTTTTGATTTCTTTGAGTCAACTCACCAGGTATAACTTATTGATGGTGACACACCTATTTTATTTCAGGATGCCACCATGTAGACAACCAGCCATGATTCCCAAGAGAGTAAATGATGATGGCCCACCGAGCGATGAGGCTTCAGTGCATGGCTCTCTTATAGTGTTATCACCTTTAGGTGGTGTACCAGTAGCACCAACACCCGTTGGTTAGAATATTCCACCATCCCCACTAAGAGAGGTTGCACACTGACTGAGCATGTTTCACTAGTTTCAGCGGCATAGAGCTCCGAGGTTCTAAGGAGAGACGGATCCGCAGGCTGCTGAGGACTTCCTGGAGGCTGTGGCTAGAGTTTTTCGCTTAGTTAGGACACCAGCTGATCTGATGGTGATGCTAGCTGCCAGTCTCTTCCACGAAGAAGCTGGGAGATGGTGTAGTTTGAAAATACAGTTACATGAGGAGGAGACCCTCACCTGGGCATATTTCTAGGGCCTTTTCAGGGCAGAGTTCGTCCCGGGGACTCTACGCTCAGTGCGTATATAGAAGCTGCTACACTTATAGCAGGGCAACATGACCGTGGCCCAGTACTCGATGAGGTTCACTGATCTATCCCATTACTCCACCAACATGGTACGATATCCTTTCTTCAGGGATCGAACCTTTGATAAGGGTCTTTGACGGGAGATCAGAGCATCGATGATATCACTCAGCATTCCAAAACAGGCTGGGGTGCTAGAGCAAGTTCTTTTCATGGATAGCTTCCTAGCTGAGCAGGAACCAACAACGAGAGCCACCACCAGATGTCAGGTAGCATATTCATCCACAACAGGAAACAGATGGATGATGTAGGGGACCAAGCTGACCAGACCTTCTGGTAGAGAACCTCAGGATACAGGGTCGGTGGTGAGGGGCTCACAGGATAGAGGAGGACAATTGAGGATTAGGCAGTGCTACTGGTGCAGCGGGCAGGGTCACATGTCTCGCGATTGCCCAAACCGCCTTACAGACGACCATCTGATGGTTGAGGGACCGCCGAGCCAGAGGCATAGGTTTGATTAAGGATTTCTATAGGGCAGAAGATGTGGAAGAGGAGCTGGTCATGTATTTTGTGGTGGGCGGTGATTTGAGGTTCCACCGCCACCACCTCCATGTGGTCCCCCCCGACCATAGGGACCAGGAGGACATGGATGAGCTCAGCCCCAGGCAGCTGAGGGCTACGACCATAACGCTCTGGATATCACTAGAGGTATGATCTATGTCTACTCCACCCTAGCTGTAGTACTTATAGACACAGGTTCCAGTCACTCTTTTATTAACACGACCCTCATTCGGAGCTCAGAGATTCGGATAGAGCCGTTGTCTTGATCCTTATAGCTATAGAATCCTACGAGAGATGATTCGATGATTAAAAACTGGTGTCGGTAGTGTGATATTACTCTAGGAGGAAAGAGCTTCAGCTAGGATCTTCTAGTAGCTACTTTGAGGCCTTACAATGTCATCTTTGGTATGGACTGGTTATCCACGGTCCATGCTCAGATAGACTATATTAGGCGCAAAGTGCGGTGTGTCCGTGAGAATGATACCATGTTTTCCTTTACCAGAGAGATGGGAACCTTTACATCATATAATGGACTTTCCTGGAGGAGGGTGTAGCCGATCACACATCAGTTGGCTAGCCTTACCCTCAGGGAAATTGATATTGAGAGTCCAGGTTTTCATATAGTGGTGGAACTGTATACCGATGTCTTTCTTGATCATGTTCCGAGACTACCTCCATGTAGAGAGGTAGAATTTTACATTGACTTGTACCCCAGGACAACACCAATATCTACACCAACATATCGGATGGCTCCTGTGGAGCTTCATGAGTTGCGGGTACAGTTGGAGGACTTGCAGTGGAAGGGGTTCATAAGGCTTAGTGTGTCTCCATGGGCAGCCCCGATCTTGTTCTCCAAGAAGGTAGATGGGAGTTTGAGACTCTGTGTAGATTATCGGTGCCTGAACCAGGTGACCGTGAAGAACAATTATCCACTCCCAATGATTAATGATCTCTTTGATTAGTTGAAGGGATCTCTATGGTTTTCAAAGATAGACCTTAGATCGGGCTATCATCAGCTCAGGGTATGAGATGAGGATGTGAAAAAGACGACCTTTAGATGTTAGTATGGCCACTACGAGTTCTTGGTTATGCCTTTCGGTGTGACCAAATCCACTACAGTGTTCATGGGACTCATGAACATGATCTTCTAGCCATACCTCGATCACTTCGTGGTGGTATTCATCGACAACATCTTGGTGTACTCAACGATGGAGGAAGATCATTCCTATCATCTTTAGATAGTTTTAGATACACTCTGAGAGAACCATCTTTATGGTAAGCTCTTGAAGTTCCAGTTCTGGATAAAATAGGTTCACTTTCCAGGACACGTTATCTCGGTGGCCAGAGTTACAGTAGATCCTGTGAAGATAGAGGTTGTGCTAGCTTGGGAGCCACCCAGGAGTGTGACCGAGGTGTAGAGTTTCCTGGGGTTGGCTGGGTTCTACCGAAGATTCGTTCTTGAATTTTCTAGAGTTGCAGTACCCTTTTCAGCGTTGAAGAAGAAGGGTCAACCCTTTGTGTGGATGGAGATATTCCAATATATTTTTCCGGAGCTGATGCATAGACTAACGAGGCCCCCCATCTTGAGGCTACAAAAAGAAGGCTTTTGGTATGTGGTCTACTGCGACGCATCAGGGACCAAACATGGATGTGTCCTGATGCAAGAGAAAGCAATGATTTCATATAGTTCTCGGCAGCTGAGACAACATGAGAAGAACTATACTACCCATGACCTGGAGTTAGCAGCAATGGTCTTCGCCTCGAATATTTGGAAACATTACTTGATAGGAGAACATTTAAAGTCTACTCTGATCACAAGAGTATCAGGTATATATTCTCTTAGAAGGACCTGAACCTGAGACAATAGCGATGGCTAGAGTTCATCTAGGACTATGAATTTGAGATAGTCTACACTCCTGGGAAGGGGAACATAGTAGAAGACACACTCATCTAGAGGTCTAGTCTACAGTTGATTAGTGAGGCGACAAAGTAGCTAGCTGCATTGTGGATATCCTTTGTGGATAGAGATAGAGAATCTTACCTCTAGCCTATGACTGTCACTCCCCCAATTCTTCAGCGAGTTCGGGATGCACAACTTTGGGACATTGACTGTGAGGCTTGATGTGCTCAGATCTCCTCAAGACATGAACCTGATGGATTTTATGAAGATGGGGAGCACATCATCCTATTTAGAGGACACACTATGGTACCAGTGGCACTATGGGAGGAGGTGTTGAGGGAGTTCCATACATCCCCTCTAGCAGTACATCCTGGTGTGGTGATGATGTACTAAGACTTCCGGTGTCAGCACTGGTGTCCATGGATAAAGAAGTCAATGGCAGATTTTATTTCACGATGCCTCACTTTTCAGCAAGTGAAGGCCGAGAATCAGGTTCTAACAGGCTTAGTGCAGCCACTAGAGGTTCCAGAGTGGAAGTGGGATGATATCTCTATGGACTTTGTGACAAGGCTTCCACGTACGTCTGGGGGACATGATTCCATCTGGGTGGTCGTTGACCAACTCACCAGTTGGCCCACTTCCTACCTATCCAAGAGCAGGGATTAGTAGAGGGATTAGGATTCCTCTACATATAGGATATTTCACAACTTCATGGGGTGACATCAACAATCGTCGCCAACCATGATGCACGTTTTATCTCCTAGTTGTGCAAGAGATTACAGGAGGTGTTCGGGACTCAATAATGTTTGAGCACCACATTTCATCCATATATGGATGGTCATATGGAGAGGACCATTCAGACACTGGAGGACATGCTATGTGCTTGCGTTCTAGATTTTGGCCATAGTTGGGAGGATCACTTGCCCTTGGTGGAGTTCGAATACAACAAAAACTATCACTCCACCATCGGTATGGCACCATTAAATGCCTTATACGGTCGACCTTACAGATCACCTCTATGCTGGACAGACCCAGGGGAGTCAGTACTTTTGGGTCCAGAGTTGGTATTGGCTCCTACTAAGAAGGTGCATATCATCCAGGAGAGGATGAAGACTACAAAGAGAAGACAAAATTCTTATGCTGACTGGAGATGGAGGCCCTTGGAGTTCGAGGAGGGAGGCCACATCTTCCTATGGGTCTCACCTCGACTAGGTTTGCGGAGATTTGGCTAAGGCGGAAAACTCTCACCAAGGTCTATTAGACCTTTTATGATACTTCGGAGGATTGGAGAGGTACCATACTGCTTGGCACTACCACCGAAGTTGGAGAGGGTGCACGACATCTTCCACGTATCCCAGATGAAGAGATACGTTTATGACCCATCTCACATCATCGAACATGGAGAGTTGGACTTTGATTATGGATCAACATTTACAGAGGTTCCAGTGGAGATTGAGGATCGAAAGGAGTGGGTCCTTCATGGATTATAGATACCTCTGGTGCGCATTCTCTGATAACACGGGAACCTCTAGGAGAGCACATGGGAGAGGGAGGATCCGATTCATGCTCAGTACCTCCATTTGTTTTCTTAGTCTATGTTGTGGCTTCTGGGGAAGAAAATAACTAAGGCGGGGAGAATGTAAAGACCCGGATTTTCCATGTTATTTTTTTAATTATATAGAATTATTACGAGTCTGAGAAAATTGACGAAGCGTGATTCCGAGGCCTGGTGTGCCCGAAATGAATTTTTAAACTTTTTTTAAGTTAAGTTCAATAAACGCGCGGGCAAAATTTTCTATATTTTTAACTAGTGCTCGGATTAAAAATACAAGGGCACCGTTGAATCCGCTACATCAGGATTCTCTTAAGGGAGGTAGTGCGGCGCGCAGTCATGCATCGCTGGTGGGAAAGGCCGCGACCGAAGCCGTGGCGGGTGAAGTCGACGGCCGGCTCGAGCCGACCGTGAAAGGTGGAGGCAGAGTTGAATGCCATCGTGTGCTGCTGGAGGTGGCCATGGAATTAATCCCAAAAGATGGAGGAGGGACCCTCCCTTATGAGTCCCGTGGTGACCGGGCGGTGCCACATGGCACCGCCACTCAATTACCCGAATGGCTAAGCCATTCAGAAGTAAAGGGAAGGGGGGACCGCTACCGCCCCCCCGTGCTAGACAACGGGAGCCCTAGCGGGCCGTGCCTCTGTGGGCCAGGCCTCACGAGCCCAGCGGGCCCTGCCTCCATGGGCCAGGCTTCGCGAGCCCAGCAGGCCGGGCCTCCGTGGGCCAGGTTGCGCGAGCCATGCCGACCGCGCCTCTGTGGGCTGGGCTTTACAAGCCCAACAAGTTACTCCCCCTACGGGCTAGGCCAGACCGTGGCCCGGTGGGCCGAGCCCATTGTGGGTTGAGCCCACCATGGCCCAGCCCAGCCGGGTCGGACCAGACTCGGACCCTTCCAGGCTGAGTTTCACTAATGGAGCCATAACTTGAAATCCAGGCATCCGTTTGAAGAACCATATATGGTGAAAGAAACCTTACGATGAGGTGGTCCTTTTGGTATACTCCAATTGAGTTTTGGTTAAAGTTACCGTGTGGCCAGGTTGGATCAAACCTAAATCCAACTAGGCCCTCAAAATTAAAATGCTTATAAGTCATAGACCAGACGTCCAATTGACACGTCTTCTGTCATGTTGGAACCCTTAAGACATGAAGTTCCTTTAAGATACTTCTTCTTGGAACTTCATGGTAGTTGAAGTATGACCGATGTATTGAGGATAAGTTCTCCCAAATGTTCTATGAGTGGGAATCTAGTGGCTGACAGTGAGGCGGTGGTTAGAGGTAGATCATACGGAGGTTAGTACCGAGCGATCTTGTGTGGGTCAGCACTTACCAATCCTTTTTGGGTATGATTCTATGTGGGTCAGTGATCAGCGATCCTATTTGGGTCAACACCTACCAATCCAGTATGGGTCAGATCCTGTGTGGGTCGTTGTGGAGGTTAGTATCTATCAACTCTGGGTGCATCAGATCCTATGTGGATCATTGCAGGGGTTAGTACCTATTGATCCTGTGTGGGCCAGACTCTATATGGTCAGCAGTAGTGCCTATTGACAGAATAAAATGATATATCTTCGTGAATGATCATCTGTACTTCTATACTTCACTAATACCTGGTGTGTGCTCAGTATTTTATCTTGGTGGTGTTATCTTTGTGGCGTTACTTGTGTGGTACCTTCACCTTCATGGTGTTATCTTCATGGTGTTACCTGTGTGGTACTTTTACTATCATGGTGTTATCTTTGTGGTGTTACCTGTGTGGTACTTTCTCCTTCTTGGTGTTATCTTTGTGGTGTTACCTATGTTGTACTTTTACCTTCGTGGTGCTATCTTCGTGGTGTTACCTATGTGGTACTTTTACCTTCATGGTGTTACCTTGTGGTATTATTTCCTCATGTATGAGACAATTATATCTTGATAACTTAGGTATATGTAAGGGCATATACCTAAGTAGAGTTGATGACTGATTTGTGCTTTGTGATTGAGTTCTTACTTTGTGGTATTTCCTTTGTGGAACTCTGGGAGACCTTCAAGGGTCTCGGGGTCCCTACTATGTATTGTTATACTCACCCCTACATGGGCTTCGCCTGCACCTTGTTGTGTCTTTTATAGACGACAGACAACGTTGATCGAGGATGAGGGAGCCAGAACTTGACAGTGCTCATAGGTGGATAATTTGATGTGACGTGATGTAGGACTAATGATTGTGAGCTACACCTACTATTCAGGTAGGATCCTCTGTGGAAATAAAATGATCTATTTTTACTTTTCTAGTTACACTTGTACTTTCCAGTTGGGCTTGTATTCCAGCCCCTTTTTCTTTTAATACACTTTTTACTATAGCAGTTTACTTCATGGTTGCTTCTTGTTGTGTTCTTGGATGGTGTGTTTGTACAGGTTTAAGGGAAATACCTTCCCATTAAGGGATATGCTTTTCTGGTGCTAGTCGCCAGCCCCTGGCCTATGGCAGGTGTGATTGGGGTAGTCACGACACGAGCCCCAGGGGAAGGGTTGTGACATTTTTGATGTCTATTAATTTTTAGTTATTAAATTTCTCTCATTTATAATATTCATTAATAATTTTAATTAAATTTACCTCTATTTATTTATCCATTTTTAATATATATTCCTTTAATTTTTCAATATATTTTATATAGTTTTTATCTCCACTTTCCCAAAAGTGTTGATAAATATAGGTTTTTCCACGCTAAAATAGAAAGCGCTACTAAAACCTATCTTTATCAACACTAAAATCTTAACACTGATAAACCCTATTTTTATTAGTGATTTCTATTTTAGAATTTATGAAACTTATATTTATCAGTTCTTTTTAGAAAGCAATGATAAAACCATTCTCGTTTTTTAAATAGAGCCCTAATAGAGGACACCATTGCTCACGTTGTTCAAGCCCTCAATAAACAGAAGCATTTCCATCACCCCTCTTGAAGTTATTGGATTAATCAACACTTTTAAAACCCAAGGTATGTGAAATTTCATCCTCCGTTCATTATCTTGTATTATTTAACCATTTTTAGTTCTTATTTGAGTGTTTTTAATTTTCCCAAAGGGTTTAAATGGTGCAAGAGATATTATTTTTCATCGATCTACCTCCCTGATTCTCTACCCAGTATCTCTCACCTCAAGCCATTGTTTCTTCACCCTCTCCCTCACTAAGACATTTATTTTCATTGATCTACCAATACCTTCCCTTATCGTATGTTTTTATATGCTACCTCCTTACTCTATAATCTCCCATACCCTCCATCCCTAATCCAGTACTCTCTACAAATCCAATTGACCCTTAAAATTGGATAGTTATTTCAAAATCCTATTTTTTTATTTGTGAGATTAAACTAAAGATTTTTTCATTTTAGTTTATGTTTCTATGTACTTTAACAATTGATATATTTAGAACTTTTTTTACAAATTCCTATAAGAACATATATAATATTAATCATGTTTTTCAATATTTCAAACTATTAAAATTATCATATTATTTTAATTTATACTAGTTAAAATATATATTCATTTACTCATTAAATAGTATAAAAAATTAGTTTTAAATTGTAATTTTATGAATTTTTATTGACTAAACCATTAAATAGGATAAATATTATTTTTCAAAATCATGGTGATTAATTTTATAAGAAGTGAATATGGTATTATTTTCAAATTTAAATCAGTTTTTAAAAATACCCCTTGCCTAAAAAAATATTTGGAGATCTTATTTTTTTACTAATTAATCGCATGTTATCCTTTATCAGTGTATTCATCCTTGTGATACTGTCCTCGATGTACGTCACCTCCCTCATAATTACTTAGCACCACCATTAAAACCAAAATCATGTAGTCCCAAAAACGTCCTCATCAAGTGGGGATACCACCTAGTTCCCCACCAAATTCATGCTTCTTTGAGTTTTCTCAATTATTCCAAACATCATTGTTTTCTTTTTGATTTCATTTTCAGGAAACTAATACTCTTCAATGGCCAAATCTCATATATGGTTTAAATTTCTCAATGCCTTTTCTAGATATTATATGTCTATTTAATCATATGATATATCTTTGAATTAATTATATGTGACATTTGGTCACAAACATGTATCAGTCACATGAACTTCCCCACTCCTTCCACATCCAAAGGTAAATTTGGATTGAGAGATTAGATAGAAATTCAAATTAAATGGAGAATAATTCATGTTCTAAGTATCCTTATTGATACCATGAATTAAAATAAAAAAACTCTAGCCATTTTCTTCTATTAACAGCTAGAATAACCCCAATACTTTTAATATTTTAATTTCCATGAACATTTATGATAGCAATTTTGCAACAAAAACCACTAAAATCATGTTTCGTTAAAAATTTATTCTTATAGGAATTATAAATAAAGTGAGTGTACCCAATAGAAAGTTTCATATCCTTGTTAAGTAGGTTAATTCACATGATTTTTCATTAATACTTCCCCAGTTTTATAAATTTTTACTCATAGTAGTTTCTTTACCTTAATGACCCCATTGAGGATTCCTTCCACATTCATTAAAAACATACATATCTAATTCCATCATACTGAGGCCTCACTCTCAGTTTCCACTTTGACGTTTTTCCATATTTGATTCTCTTTACTAATTATACTAAGGTTGAGTCTTTTTAGGTTATCCTAGGTAGTTAGGTTTATACAACAATCATTACTTTGAGATGATACTTTCTATGGATCCCATTGGGATACTTCTTCAACTTGTGTGGATTTTTAATTTTCCATCCATCCACAATAGTAATTTTCACTAATTTTATTTGACTATTTATCAAAGACATGTGAATTGTTTAAATTTGAAGCATTCGTGAAACCCCAAAAAAATTTCTTTAGTTTTTTCAATAGCTTGAGAACCCCAATATGAGAATTTTAGTTCATTGGATTAAAATTCAATAGATTCTTCAAATATTGGGTTCTCAAGACCATATGATTAGTCAATATCAATATTTTCATCATTTGATAAAAGGTCAACTTTGGATCCTAAATATCATATCACTGAAACACCATCTGGCCCACCACATACCATGTGAAGAAATGATTAAACATAAAATCCTTCCTCTTTTTAGACTACCACATAGAAAATTTACTGAAAGCATCCTAGAATTACAACATTTTTGTCCCACAAAAAATCATATAGAGAACCTAGACCAATAACCTAATGTTTACCCCATGTTATTTTTTTCATTCGACCCTAGTGTAAAATGATAACTAGTTATGAAGCATCACTAATAATATTAAAATGATGGGTTGCCATTTTTATAAGTATCTATAATTTTCTCCTTTGATTATGAATACCTTACATGTATTTATTTATTGTTTGTAAGAAATGAATATTTTATAAAACTAATTGGATGGATATGAATTGAAAATGGATGGATGATAATCATATGACAAAAGATTATGAGGATGGAGTTAAAGAGTCCATAAATTTTTCAATATAGCATGCATATAACTCTTCTTAATCCTTTTTCCTTTTTATATTGTTGATATTCAAGAAGAATTCATCTAGAAGAGTTGAAAGAACATTTTATTTCTCACAGAATAGATCGTAGCTATAAATGTTGGACTAAACATTGGAATAAACTAAATTTAAATAATAATTGTGATGATACTCTAATTTATATATAATTTGATATTAATACCAGTGTTAATGATTATGAAGATCATATAGGATAAATGAAAATTACAATTTAAGATGATCTTCATGACTTTAAATTTTTTTTTGAAGTAAAATATTTATTTACAGAGGCCATTATAAACATGTTATACTAAATATACAACATTTAAACTTTATGGAAGTCAAATAGCTTGAAATTTAGTATCATATGGAGCGACAATAGCTTTAAAAAACTACAATAAGTTTCCTTTTTTAACATAATTTATTAAAAAAATTCTACATTCAATGGGAATTACCTATGAATATGCCCAAATTATTTCATATCATTTCAAAAGGGCCATGAATCACTCAGATAATTTCTTAAGTGTGGTGAAAATAATTACAGGTTAGATAAATCATGTCCTTCAAAAGTTTTATAGTACTTTCCTATCATTCCAATGTTTCTAAGACTATATAGATGTCGGGAAACCACTATAAAATTGACTTGGAATACATATATAAGAATTGAATATAGGAAATTAAATCACCTAAAAGTCTCTCCACAGTGGATGAAAATTGATTATGAGTATTATGAATTTGCAAATGAGATGAGAAACCTCCATATTTAATTATCAAAAAATGGAAAAATTTATTTTGGTGTATAGATTAGTACTCACAGTACATGGAAAGTTATGTTGATAAATTATAACTTTCCACAATGGTTATATATGAAGCACAAATACATTATGTTGTATATTATTATATCTAGACCAAAATAATCAAGTAATGACATTGATGTTTATTTTCCCCAGTAATCAGATATTTTAAATATTTGTAGGATACATGTGTTACATTTTATGATAATCATATATTTGAATAATTCACATTGAGATCCATGTTATACGGGATAGTAAATTCCATTATAGATTATAGAAAATTCTATGGGTATATAATTAAAGGAATGTTAGGGTTTTCCATTTGTAAACAATGTACACACTTTATTAGATTAAAACATTCATTGAATACTTTGTTTTAAGACATCCCAAATTTTTACCTCAAAAACATAAATAATAATCTTGGATCAAATCATTATATAGGAATAAGAACAAGGGAAAACATGGTCTCCACTTACTGGTGATCAACTATTTAATAAATTAAAATACATTGAATCTATTTTCCATAAAACTTTTTCAAAAATCCCTACAAAAGATGTTTGAAAAAAGAGATACATTTTATTTGAATTTCCATACTGGATTTTTGTTGTACATCTGTCATTTTCTTGATGTCATGTACATAGAAAAAAATTTATTTGATAATGTTATTGGCATATTACTAAATGTTACTGAAAAAAATGATGGCATCAAGTCTAGGATGAACATGATTAATATGGGGATAAGGGAAGATTTGGAACTAGTGAAGGGTGAAATGTGGAATTTTGTTCATCTAGTAGCATACACTCAATGTAGAAAAATAATTGAATTTTTGAAATTTTTTAATTGTGTAAAAGTTCTAGAGGGGTATCAATCAAATATAAAGAATTTTGCATCAATGACTAATTTGAAGTTACAATGTCTAAAATCACATGAATATCATGTTTTGATGTAAGATTTTATTCCCATAAATTTACATTACATTCTACCTAAGAATGTAGGAAAAATAAAAACTCAACTATACTTATATTTCAAATCCATATGTAGTAAATTTTTAGACCCAAAAATGTTTCCAATCATGAATAAATAGATTTGAATAATATTATGTAAGTTAGATATATTCTTCCCACCACTATTCATTGATACAATGGTATAAGAGATGTTTCACTTGGTTAGAGAGGTTTAAATATATGGACATGTTCATTATAGATTGATGCACACCATTGAATGGTATATGAATATTTTGGAAGTGTGCACCAAGAATCGAGGTCAGATTGATGGTTGTATTGTAGAATGATATATTATTGAAGAAGCTGTATAATTCTATACAGAATAAATATTAGATTTTGACATCATTGGTCTCCCAAAATATCTTCACATCATACACCTTATGGGGGAAGACATTTCCAAAATGGATATTGCTACAATTACCATCATGGAGTTAGAGTATGTTCATATTTACATTTTACATAATAGTGTATAGGTTTCTCCATATGTTGAATCCCAAAAATTAATTCTTATACATTTCAATCCATAAATGGATTAAATATTATTATTAAATAAATTTAATGAATAGTATATAAAATGGATCCGGGATCATAATTAAAAGGTTTTATCTAAAAATATGAATTTGATTTTTGAAAAAATTCGATGGATAGAAAAGAAACCAAATGTAAATGTTATATCTTACATAGATTTTATAATTAATGGTTATATGTTCTATAAAAAGGAACAATATAAATGAAGTATGATGAAAAACATTAGATTTATGATTATAGAGAAAGTGATGCACGTATCTAGTTCCAAGGATAGAAATCCAATTTATGCGAATATGACATATTTTGGCCTCATCAAAGATATATAATATTTGGAATATGAAATATTTCAAATGTTAATTTTCCCTTTTAAATGGGTTTACAACTAGAGGGAGATTAAACTCGATGAATTAGACTTTGTGAGGGTGAATTTCAGTGTGGAAGGGTATAAGGATGATCCATGCATAATGTCATCACAAGTAGTGAAGGTATTTTATATCTCATATCCAACACATAAATTGGTCAATCTTACTATTGAAAACTAAAACAACAATAGGTTCGGATGAAAATTCAATTGAGTATGCCCCTTTCATTGGGATATCACAATAATTTCATGGTGATCCCAATATGAACAATGACCTTTACATTAGAGGGGACCAAAATGAGGGGATTTGGATACTCGATAGAGGTTTAAAATCCCTTCAACCTTTGAATAATAAAAAGAGAGTTAAATGATAAGGTTAATGTTTTTAATATACTATGATTTCCTTATAATATTATGTGTTCTCTACTTCATTTATGTAATCTAAATTAAATTTTTTACTACTCATGCAGATGATGAATTCTACATATGATAATGTGACCAATATTGAGGAAGGACACATGATAGATGCTGGGACTATGGAATTGTTAGTGGATAAACAATATGTTGATGAACAATAAAATATCAACAAAGAATCATTTTGTTAACTAAAGTCATTAATACAGTGATAAAAGTTATAAAATTTTAGGTTGGATGGAATTAAGATGGCCAACCTATTGACCTCAACAATTCAATGTTCATTATCTTTGTTTTTCTCACAATGAGAATCAATGTTCCCATTGATAGAGCTATATGGAACCATGTGATGCCTGTATTCAAGGAAACCCTTTGGGAAGATATTAGGGGTAATGTTATGATATACATTCTCTATTTTACCAAAAAATTATATATTAAAATGATGATTTACTTTTTATTATACCTTACAGAGTTTATTTATTTTATATTATTTCAATAAGAAATATATCTTAATTTTCATGGTAAAAGATCATATATTATTCCATTAACTTATTAAAAAGAATCATCTCAGGGATGTTTCATGGAAGGTAAACCCCCTCCCACCAGTTATGTATGCACACATTGTAAAATAGTAAACATGAAAAAATTTACTCGTCATTGTGATGATAAATCATTTTAGGTTAATTGTAGTTGATAATATTTTATTTTAATTTTTTTATTTTATCCACTTTGATTCAGAATTTTAAATTTATGAAATAGTAATTAGTGTTGAAAATAACCAACGTGCAACAAAACCAATGTACCCCTATTATAAATCAAGGACAATGTACACTTAACATGAAAATAAAATGAAATATATCTAAATTTAAAATAAAAATTTTATGTGATATCAAACAATATATGTTTAATTTATTATTTGTATATTGATGAATCAAAATCTGAAGCCACTTCCATCCCACATCTAGTGCTATGAAAGGAGGCCCATGAAAATATAAAGGGTAAACTAGTAGATGAAAACACACATGTAGTATGGGAATCATGTGTAAGTATGATATAATTGTAAATCATTATGATTTATAATAGTATTAAATAAAAATATCAATTTATTTTTATATGTTTTTAATGAGGTCTAGACACCATAATTAGCATTTAATATACTTAGAGAAAAACTACTTTCAGTAGCTTTGAAGAAGCCAGACAAATATGGTTGTGTTAGAGGTACCCGTTTTGGAGTTTACCCTAAATCATATTTTGAGAATAAAAATATGTAAGTAGATATATATGATACGATGAAAGGAATTTAGGTGGAGATATATTTTTTAAAAGATATTATTGTTTGGTTTGGTTTAGAAGACCAATATATGTGAAAGGACCAAAGAAAACTAGTTATGGAATAATGACTTGTATATAAAGATCCACATGACCTCACCAACTTTGAGGCTAGCCATTCCCCTCAACTGACTACCGTACTTGAGGTAATAAATTTTTTACATTAATATTTATTTTTAAATGTTAATCAAATAACTTTACAAATCATTATATTACTAAGAAAATTTAGCATGATTTTTTATGTGATCTATATCTATCAATACCCAAACATCACCTTATTGTGTGGGGTACAATGTATAATATCCTAGGATAAATTATACATAATAAACAACTCCCAAAATATCACATGAGAGTGGGGATTTATGTATTAATTGAGTTGAGAGCTGAGTTTCCTATTCCTCTTGATGATCTTGATGCTACCACATTCGATAATGCAGTTGAAACTTTTTTAGACTAGATGTCTAATATTAAAATATACCTGAGGTATGACCATATTTTTTTTAAATTAGAAACCTCTAATATTTTATGAAACAAATTTTGAAATTAGGTATGAAATTACTGATGTATAAAACTATGAGGAAACAGGAGGTTGGATAAAGACAATATAGTGAGTCAATGAAGAAATCAAATATACCTTCAGAGAGTACCTTCACCCTACCAGTTCCACTACCAAAAATATTAACATTACAAGTTTATGCAGATACAATATTAAAAGATGAAAATATGAGCTATGTTAAATATAATGAATAAGTATTTCTAGATTTCATTATAAACACGATTTTTTAGAGATTATAAATGAGATTATCAAGTTTGAATGGTTGGGAGTCTTATTTTTGAATACATACATGAGGTAATTTTTCATAATCAATACATCCAAAAAATGATCTACTATGTTCATTAAATTTAATAAATATTCATATTCTCTTTAAGAGTATATATTACTACTATATAAATGTAAAACCCTATGAATCATTATTTGGACTCATTAATCCTTGTATTATTTCTACGCATAAATTTTTGTTGGAATTGGAAGAATTTGAAAAGAAAAAAGATTTACTAAGTTAGGTGCTTTAATATAATATAATATATGATATAATTTTCTTGTTTCCAACAATGAAGGGATACAAATCTATGATCTAATAATATAAAATATATTTTTCTTTTTTATTACTTATTTGTTTTTTTGGAAGCACTGTATGCACATCGTAATAAATTTGGTTACCCCAAGTGTTTGTTTTTTAGATCCAATACATGTATTTCCATCACACCAACCACACATGATGTCTATTGTGAATTTGTAATGTACTTCACTCAAAATTTTACAGATAAAAATTCAATTATATTCTTTATTTTGTATTTTAATGAGAATTTTGTTATGATAGAGTGATCTATAAATATTGGGTAAAACATGGTATGAGGTCAGTGAATGAATATAATGGTCTTATTTATTTTTTAAAATGGAAATATATTAAGGTATATAAATTAATAATTAAATATCAAAACATATTTCCAAACAATTTAATTAATCTGATAAATTTTTCTATAGTATCTGAAGAAAAATAACAACAATGATTATGGATATTGCATTTGAAAATTTATGAAAGATATATTATACCATCAAAAGAATAACATCCTTGAATCAGTAAATATATAAGGTAATTACGATTTCATTAAAAACACATGTTAATAGTTTGTTTGTATATAATTTCTTAGTACTACAATGATTTCCAAAAAACTATGTACCTGGAAGAAGAAGTAAATTTTTTTAGAGATGAGTGGGAAGGGTACATGGTGTCATAATGTTTACAGACATCAAGTTGAGGTGATTACCTATTATGTTTGTGATCATATATAATCTATGACCTTATAGATATTTTTGGGATGTGAAAAATTAGTATTATAATGCTTATATATTATTTTTGACCTGTTTCTCAAGGAGAAGTATAATAGAGGATTATTCTCTATAGATTCTAGCAGAGCTAGTAATATGTCAGAAGATTTCCCTTATCATGGAATATTAGACTTTTATACCTTAACGAAGATAATGAATATAGGGAAATGGGTCAAGAATATAAAAATACATCATGAAAAGGTTACTTTCTACTACTTTAGTTAATTTTCACATAATTTTATCAACTTTTTTAATTTAATTTTCATATCATTTTTATATGATACTTATATAGTTAATTTTTATATGAATAATTTCTAGAGATGAAAAATAAATGGTGGGATATATTAAGGCCCATTGTTCTAAAAATAAGGTTATATTGAATTGGATCACATCTAATGGGATAGTTTCGCATCACCACATATGTGAGAAAATTCAAGAGCACCAACTTTTGAGAACAATAAGAGCTAGTGTAATATGAAAGAATCAACTATACCTAAATCTGATATATGGTGTGCCTATAATGACTTAAAGTATATGTTTTTGGATTAAAATTTACACTTTAGTTCAAAAAACACTTTACATACTCAAAACTATGAAAAAAATTCATATTTTTGAAATTTTATGATAACAATCCATAAGTTATTTGTGATATATTGGAATTATCCTCACCTTAATATGATACATGATGTACCTAGTGTAACTCAAAGTGTTTGTTATTTGTTTAAAATTGACATTTTAATTCAAAACACAAATCATATACCCAAAATTGAGGAAAACCATTCATATTGTGTTGATACAATAGGACAACAATCCATATGTCATATGTGGCATGTAGGAATCAACCAAACATCCTTTCAATACATGGTATGCCCAATATGACTCAAAGTGTATATTTTTCAGTTTAAAATTGTAATTTTAGTTCAAAACAATTGTGGATTACTCAAAATTGATAAGAATAATTAAATTATTTTGATACATTGTGATAATGATTTGTATGTCATTTGTGATGTGTAGGAATCATCCACACCTAAATCTGATACACATTATGACCACTAAGAATTGAAATGTGTATTTTCATTTTAAAATTTAAATTTTTGTTCAAAACATATTTCACATACTCTAATATTAGGCAATTCATTTATATTGTTTTAATACTTTAGTAAAATGATCAATAAGTCATTTTTTAAGTTTAGGAATCGACAACACGTCAATATGACATGTGATGTCACTAGTAAGACTCAAAGTGAGTGTTTTCAAATTAAAACTATCATTTATGTTTAAAACACATGTCACATAGCCAAAACTAAGAAAATATTCTCATATTGTTTTCAAGATTTATAAAAATAATTTTTAATTCATTTGTGATTTGTAGGAATAAAATTCACATCAATCCGACATACGATGTGTTCAGTACGACTCGATGTGAATATTTTCAATATAAAAGTGTTATTTTTGTTTAAAACATGTCACATAGACAATACCAAGAAAATGATATTTATTTTTTTACAAATGATAGTAAAATTATCCACAATTCATTTATGACATGTAAGAATCAACCGTACATCAATATAACAGACAATGTGGTAAGTATGACTTGAAGTATATGGTTTCAATATAGAAGTTACACTTTAGTTTAAAATGAATGTCACAAATCCAAACCAAGAAACTGAGTACATATTGATTTATAAATTTCGAAAAATGATCCATAATTAATTTATGACATGTAGGAATCAACCAAACTTCAATCCAAAACGTGATGTAATATTTATGAATTAAAGTCTTTGTTTTCAATATAAAATTCATTTTAGTTTAAAACACATGTCACATTTATAAGTTATATTCATAGTGGAAGCACCTTTGGTGGGCGGTATGTTAAAAGTTATTTTAACATAGATATTCCTAAAACTAAAAGAGATTACTTTTCATGTTAAATTTAAAATTAATTGATTTATGATTGGAATAAATATTACCCCATCATAGGATATTTCTCTGATGTAGATGTTAATCATTCTGAAAACAATTTTTAGATTAACTGTGTTGTTCTTAGAGGATCCAAGTGTAGAACCCTCTAACAGTGATCCACACATGAAAATTTGATCTCCGAATGATGAAAATTTATTTTTGGGTGCTAGTGCTATGAATCAATTATCTCACATTGTTCATATTGATCACTTGTAGTTCCTTCTAATTTTAAGGAATATATAGAACACTTATCATTATTGATATGGATATATGAGGGAGAATAAAAATATAATTTCATTGTGCATAAATATTCTCAATGAAACCTATAAAATAGACCTAAACATCTATTTGTAGATCTAGGTTTAGGTTAAAATATTATATCATTGCATACTGACCATTAAATAATATATTAATCATTATTAAACTCTATACCACATAATAATTATAATAATATTATTATTTTACAACATGCACTAACTTGTGCAATGATAAATATTAATTACTAGATTTCAAATAAATATTCATCACCAGACACAATCTTGGTCTTCTCCAATTCCTCAAAATATTTATTGAATACCCAAATAAATATTCAAATAAATATTTTATTCGTCGATAAATAAATAAATTTATTCACAATCTCCTGAATAAATATCTATCAAATATGCACATAATAAAATTAATAAAGTCATTGTTACTTTTCTAATATTAGTGATCGATAAAACAAGAATAAAATTATTTATCAGTATTGAGAATATTATTTATTCCATTAATTAAATTAAAATATAATTTAATTGAGATCACTGGAAACACTTTGCATGTGAATAACTAGTATTTTTTCTCATTAGCATTAGTAAAGATCAACTAGAGTGCAAGATTGTTATCTATAAATGGTTCAAGGCATCCAAGAGAAAGAAAATAATGTTTTAATGAAAACAACCATATTCAAATGCTCATTGTGTAACATGATCCATTTTTTCATAATATCTCATCAAGTAGGTTTCATATCTGTGTTATCTACATATGTTCTTGATACCTATTTATATAACTATCTGAAATAAACATGTAATTTTACCATGGACAAGGAATTTAGTGATATGTTTCTATTATTATCAAATGGAAAAGATATAAGATTCTATAAATATGGAAGGGAAAAATCCTTCCTCTAATTATCCATTAATAACATGTCATTCCAGATGCACAAAATGTTCCCTACTTCCAGCCAACAAATGGTGTGATGGTGTTTGTTAGTAAATCTATGTGTTCAAGCCATGAAATTCATCAATGATAATATTAAAGTGTAAGGACCGTTACACATACTCATAGATATGAGTATTTGATGAAACCAAAACATTTGAAATTCCTACTAGTTGATTTTTTCTCATAATCTAATTTCATGGAGATTACCAAGTGTTAACTTCATAATAAGAAACCCCATCTAGTTATGATTACATGCACCTAACAGTCTACATACTATGTATCCTATCATAGTATGTTATCCAATAGTATAACCATATTTAATAATATCATCGCATGACGTTAATGTTCTCATCATATCATGGAACTACTATGACCTTATCAATACGATAGACAACCCATGAAATTATTACATTAAATTCCTTAGAAAAATGAACAATATGTAATAATATGTTTTATTAATATTTAAATGATCAAATATACATGAAATTAATGTAAAAATAGTTAGTCCTAAGATACCAACTCCAATAAACTCCCAATTGGACTTTAAACAACTACTGCAACTTTCAATCCACTAGACCTCACATGATAATCGTGTTTCTTCAGAGTCAAGGATTTAGTCAAGGGGTATGACACATTGTCTTCAATGTAAACACTACTCACTGTAAGCTCACATATCTGATAAAAATACCTTAAGATATGATACTTACAAAATATATTCTTTATCCATTTATATGACATTGACTCCTTTATGAGAGACACCACTTCAGTATTATCACAACAGAGTGTGATAGGATATTTACTACTAGGTAACACAAAAAGATCATGGATGAAGTTGTGTATCCATACTGCTTCTTTATCTACATAAGAAGCTAGAATATACTTAGACTCTTATGTATAATCTACAACCATGACTTGATTTGAGCTCTTCCAACTTACAACACCTATTTTTAAAGTATATATGTATCTGGTTTGAGGTTTAATATCATATTGATCTATTTGGAAACTATCATCTATATATCCTCAAATGACCAGTTCCTCATCTCCTCCTTATAACAAGAACATATCCTTAGTATTCCTCTAATACTTAAGGATTATGTTGACTCCCATACAACGGTAGTCACTTGGGTTATCTTGATATATTCCTACCACACTAAAGGTGTAATCCACATCTCACCATAACATAACATAACATACATGACTAAACCAATCGTCGATGTGTATGGAATATTTTCCATTATTTATATTTAATCACATGTCTGATGATATATTTTCCTCGAGATATTAATACCATGTGACATTTTAAATAATCCCCTCTTGGATTTTTCCATACATAACCTCTTTAGTATCTTGTTAATATATGTACCTTTACATAAACCAATTAGTCTATTTGATCTATTGTGATGGATATTGATACCAATAATGTTTTTATCCTTTCCTAAGTCCTTCATGGAGAAGCATTTATTCAAATGGTGTTTAATATAATTTTAGACTGGTATTTCATTTCCAATATGTAATATATCATCAACATATACTATTAAGAAAATTATTACACTCCCACTAAATTATTTATAGACACAAGTCCCACATTCAGTCTTTATGAAACCAAATTCGGTTATAGCCTCATAAAATAAAATGTTATATGAACTAGATACTTGATTTAATCCATAAATGGATTTTTGCAATTTTCACATCTTGTTAGCATCCTTTTGATTCAAAAACCCTTCATGTTTTGTCATATATACATCTTCATGAAGGATCCTATTAAGTAAATCTATTTTGAAATACATTTTTCAAATCACATAGTCATGGAATGTTGTAATGGAATGTATAATTAAGATGGATTTCAGCATTTCATATACTGAAATGGTTTCATCATAGTCTATGTCTTGATGATTTTTAAACCATTTTATATCCATTTGTTCCTTATAGGTAATTAATTATCCATCCATGTCCAATTTCTTCTTGAATAACCATTTAAAACCAATGTTCTTTACATCCATTATAGGATATACCAAAATTTGGACATAGTTTGGGTACATCAAATCCATTTCATAATTCATGGATTATTTCCACTTGGAAACATTTGTTCCACATATTGCTTCCTTGTAGGTTATAGGATCATTATTATTAACTAATAATGAGTCACTATTTTTGATGACTAGAAAACCATATTGTTCTTGTTTCTTATCCTCTTTATTACTCCAAAATACTAGTTGTGTCTCTGGATCTTCTTCTTCATCCATGGGGATTTGTAGAATATGTTATTATGCCAAATCTTATATAACCTGAGCCTAAAATTCATCAAAGTCCATATCACTCCCACTGTCTCTTTTAGATATGTTATCCATCTCAATTAATATTGAATGTATTTCCACTATTACATTTTTGTCTGATAGGTTGTATAGGTAATATCCCGTTGTTTCCTTTGGGTAACCTATAAAGGCGCACTTTGTTCCTTGGGGTGAATGTTTTTTACCCAAGGAAGTATTAAAAAAAATTCACAACCCTATACAAGTTAATATGACAACACAAGTTTCTTTCTATACCTTAATTGGTTTGGTATACCATCTGCCTCTTTAGTTGGAACATGGTTTAGTATTTTTATTGCTGTTTGTAACATGAATCCCCAAAAGGATAATGAAAGATTCATAAGAATAATCATTGATCTCACCATGTGAAACTAGTTTTTGTTCCTCTGTTTTCTTACACTATTCCACTTAGGTGTATAAGGAGTAGTGAGTTGAGATAGAATCCCAAAATTCTATAAATAATCAATGAACTGTCTGTTAATAAATTCTACACCATGGTATGAGTGGGGTTTCATAATATTCTTACCAAGATGGTTCTCAAATGCATTCTTATATTCCTTGAATCTCCCAAAGTAATCCTACTTATACCTAATCATGTATACATATCCATATCTTCTAAAATCACCAATAAAAGTTATGAAGTACGAGTACCCTCTAATTGCTTCAATAGGAAATGGTCACACACATTAGTATGAACTAACACAAGAAGCTCTTTGGCCTTTTGAACTTTTACACTAAATAGTTCTTTAGTCATTTTTCTTTGTAAATATATATGACATACACTAATTGGTTTTAGTTAAAAAGAATATAAATATCCATCTTTATGTAATTTAGTAAAATGACTTTCATTTACATGACCTAACTGATGATACAAAATGCAGGTTGGTATGAGTCATGTGAAGTAGTTTTGTTATCAATTTCCATTACTTGGTTTGTGTAATACAACACATAAAAATCATTATTTAAATGTTCCTTAACCTAAAAAATGTTATCTTTTTAAAATAAGTAACATTTATTCCCAAACATGAAAATAAATACATTTCTATTTAGTCTAGATATATAAATAACATGTTTAGCAATATATGGAACAAAATAACAATCCTTTAAAACCTTGAATCAATGAAAACATGAGGTTGGTGTACCCAACAGACACAATAACAAGTTTGGATTCATTTGTGCCCCATAGATCTACCTCCCCTAGATTAGTCTTTTTGAATCTACTTGGTTACTATATTTAAATACATATATGAGAACTATATGCTATATCTAATAACAAATTTTTAGAAATAGATAAATTTAACTTGATAAAAAATTCACCTAATGCTTTCCCTTGATTCTTTGGCTAGGTGAAAATTTTCTTTTGGTGGACCTTATCTCTACATGAGAAATATATTTCATCTTGATCCTTTTCTTTTCTATTGATCATTCTTTTATTGGAAGGTTTTGAAGAAGATTTGGACATAGAGCGCTTCACTTTCCCTTTCTATTTATTCACCATAAGTATGAAAGTATTTTCATACTTTGACTCCTTATCAACTTTGTGAAGAGGAGTAGGCATACATGGGAGAGATTTCTCAATGTTATTTATATTAAAATTTATAACAAATCTATAGAATCTATAAAAGAGTGATTAAAGAATGATATCATTTCAAAGTTAATTAGGGTGTTCAAAAAATAAAACATCTAGGTGCTCAATGTAGCCAATGATCTTGACTATGTTAGGACCAAATTGTTAACCATCTATAATATTGTCCTGATAAATATCCTTAGTGACGTAAAACCGTTCCTATCTAGATATCTCATGGTATAAGCCAGAGAGATGCTCGAGCATGCTGTAAGAATCCAAGTTTTTAGGAGACTTCATAAATTAATTAAACCTAGATGATAAAATCAAATATTAAATTCCAACCATGTTGTTCATATGTTTTTCATAGAGAATGAACTCTTTATCACTCACATCCTTGGAAGGTAGATCGGTCATTGAGGATTCTAGTATATAATATTTTCATACATGGTGCAACACTACCCGATGGTGTCTAAAACACTCCTAGAAGTTACTTCTAGTGATGAGATGATATTTCTCCAATTTAGATCATAGAGATAATGTGGATGATGATCTTTAAATTTTATAAAATTATAGAAGATCATATTGTTAGTTATTTTCATTATTACAAATTATGTGAGAAATAATAAAATTAAGTTTCTTTTTTTACTAGTATCTTATTAAGTCCCAATAGATATAACCATTTAATGTAGAATTTATAGTTGTTAGGATATTTTAGTGGAAATGATCTATATTACCCTTCACATAACCCCAATGTGGGTTGGTCAATCTAATGGAAGGTATTTATGTTGGCAAGTCTTTGCTAACTATGAGATTATAACTCCTTGATTCATTGAGTGGACTCCCCAATCAAGAAACCCAAACATAGATTTGGTCAGCACTTTCCTCTAAATTGTATCAAGTATAGAGAGTGATAATTCTATTAATGTAATATGGTTAAGTCAACCCATAACCTTCATAATAAATAAATGTTAAATGTAAGTTTCCCATTGAGGGTTGGTCAAACACATAGTTCTAAGGCTTTCATTCCTAATCAAGTAATGGAAGGTCATGTATGACTTAAAATATATTTGAGGTATTTTAATTTATTATGGATAAAATTTATCCTATTTTATCCTTTTACATAACGTGTTAATGTTAAATGGTTTTTACTTAATTAATTAACCATATTGGATAAAACATTTATGCATAACCCATATATTTAAATTCAATATTTTCACATTAATTCATTTATTTATGTGATAATGGTCCTACATCCTTAAAAAAATAATTCATAATAAAAAAATAAATAAGTAATAAATGAACCAATCATGAACTTATCTAACAGTTGATTTATTGAGTGGATAATAAATCAACTTTAACCTAGGTTAAATTCATTATACTATTCTTGGCACGACTTACAGTATTCCACCAGCACAACTATGTATTACCTGGGTTGGAATCATTATGGTTCCTTCTTAAACCTCCTCCACAAGGCTTGAGATTATCCATTAATTATAAGTATTTATAACTCAAATGTAGGTTTGGAGAAGAAAAGTATTGGTTAATGGGGACTACATAAATAAGCATGGATAGGAATTTCCTATATAATAATAGAGGAAATGATGACACACATCCCATCAAATTTAATTTAATATTAAATAACTTCAAACACATGTAATAAATTAATTAAAACATCCAACACATACACATGTATTTTTAAAGATCACGAATGGTCATATAAGAAACATATATTCACATGTAAATCAATTAATATTCATTTTTATTCATTCATTATTATTAAGATAAATGAACCTACATTAATTAAATAATTAATTATTTAATTAATTCACTTTCATCTCAATGACCATCCAAATTCTCTTTGAGATACTCATCTTAATGGAATTCATGGAAAATAAATTGAAGAACCAATTATTATAGATTATTACAATAAGTTAATTGATAATTTTAATAATACTTTTAAAAAATTATTAAATTTTAAAACAAAAATGGTGTAAATCAATAAAATAAGGTTTTAATACTGTAATTATCAATTTAATGTAATTAAAGTTTATCCCTAATTGGGAGACTACACTTATGAGTTGCACGTCATGTATTTTGGTTGTCATGTACCTAGGTTACATACCTGGGGATTTGGTTTTTAAATCTGTCAGACTACACGACATTTACTACCAGAAACATTACATGTGTTCCTCTTTCCATGTGTCTTTGGAACCCATTGAAGGAATCAATGTGTTTAATGAATGCAGTACTACACGAATTGTTTAAGATAGGTACATGTTGTGTATATCACATGTTGTTTTTCTTCTTATCTCGTTGAATGGATTGACATGTAATTCATACACAAGAATTAACGATTTACAAACTGTGTATGCTGGAAACACATCATGTACTCTATTAAAGAAACAAGCTATCAGTTTCACATAGTTTTGACCATATATAATAACCACATGGGTTGGATTAATTTCACCACGAATTCATGTAGACTACACAAAATGCACTCCAGCTACAAAATATGTACTCTGACATGTCAGGTTTCAAGTTGGCATGGTTTACACATGGTGTGAAATAAATTTACCATGTATAATTACTTATTGATGTGTCATGTATCCCATGACACAGCCTGATGTAGTGATCTTGGGTATATGGTGTGTACTCCAACTATACACCATGTAATCCCATACCTTGAGACTTTCTGATGGAATCTCCATTCATTAGTCATCTGTTCATGGACTTAAGGAATTTTAAATATCTAATAAAGAAATTAAAATGTCAAAAACATGTTTATTCAAATTGAATTAAAGAATGAATAACATGAAATGAAAAATTCAACCTTGATTGTGCATATCAATCAACAATCAAATAAATAATTTTATGTTTTTAACATGAAATCTCTAATACCACTTGTATGTTTTAGGTGCAACAGATGTTCCAATAGTGGAAATTATATTAAAATTTATTTTAATATAGAGATGCCAAAAACCTAAAGAGATTATCTTTCATGTTAAATTTAGAATTATTTCATTTATGATCAAAAGATATATTACCACATCTTACGATATTTCTCCAATATAGATGTTGATTACTTTCAAAACTCTATTCATATTAACTAAATTACGATTGGAGGATCCATGTGAAGAATCTATCTAGTGGTGATTCATATGTGTTCCTTTGATATTTTAATGACCCCAAATTATTTTTGGGTGTTAGCACGATGAATCAATTATCTTTTATTGTTTGTATTGATCGATTGAAGTTCCTTAGAGCTTGAAGGAATATCCCTTGGGATTCTTGTTCTTGAGAGAGATAGAGGAGGATGAACAGAGAGATAATTCCATTGTTCCCAAGGATTATAAAATATCAATTAACCCTACATAATAGAAATAAACATCTATTTATAGATATGGGGTTTAGGATAAATATTATTTAATTGTGCATGGTCCCTTAAATAACATATTAATTATTATTTAACCCCATTTCACATAATAGTAATATTAATATTGTTAAATTGTTTGTACTAACTTGATAAGGGAAAAATATTATTAAATAAATATTCATCCCTAGACATGATCTTGGTCTTCTTGAATTCCTTGAAATTTATTAAATCCCTGAATAAAAATTTAATTAAATATTTTTTCATCAATAAATAAATATTTTTATTAAAAATACATTGAATAAATAATTATGAAATATTCACATAATCAAATATATAAATTATTTATTACCTTTTGAATATTAGATATCAATAAACATGAATAAAATTATCCTTCGGTCTTGAAAATAATATTTATTCCCTTAATTAAATTAAAATAAAATTTAACTGAGATCAATGGAAACACATATTGAGTGACCCTATAGGATTATTTTCCATTTTCATTTGGTGATATGTTCTAAATTATAAGATTAATATCTTGAAATGGGTCAATAAATCTAAGAGAAAAAACCTATTTTTGCAACATCAAAAACCACATATGAACACACATTGTATAATATAATGATTTTTCCCAAGATCTCATCAATGAGGTTGTACATCCATGTCATCAACCTATTTGCTCAATACATATTTCTTTGACTATCGAAAAAGAAAATTTTGTTTCACTATGGACTTTTAATTTAATAAGACAGTTCTATTCCAATCAAAGGGTTGAGATATTAGATTCTATAAATATGTAATGGAAAATTCTTCCTAGACTTTTCAAAAAATAAAATTTCATTTGTGATGCACCCAACACACCCTACTTCTCGCCAAATATGTTGTGATATTTTTTGTTAGTAAATATAAGTGCATGATTCATGACATACCTAAATAATAATATTAATGTCTAAGGACCATTACACACATTTGAAGATAGGAATATCTGATGTCACCAAAATATGAAAAATTCATATTGGTGGGTCCGTTCTCATGTTATCCCATCTTGGAGATTACTATGTGTGAACTTCATGAAAAGAAGAATCATACACTTATGATTTATCACACCTAACAATCTATATACTATGTTTCTTATCCTAGTATATTGTCCAACCATAGAACTATATTTAAGAATATCATTATAGAATTTCGAATTTCTCATCATAGAGGAGAACTACTATGAACTTATTAATGTGACCGATACCCCAGGAAATTATTACATTAAACACATGTTAAACAATTAAAAATATATAATAATATGTCTTATTAATATTCAAATGATTGAATATACATGAAATAAAAGTAAACAATGTAGGTCACAGGACACCGAATACAACAATATATCCAAAAATGATCAAATAATATTAGATTATTTTCAAACTTGGAAATGATCCATATTTGATTTGTTATTATTGGAATTGATTTCACATCATTATGATACATAATGTTTCTAGTATGAATCGAAGTACATGTTTTCAATATAGAAGTTCCATTTTAGTTTAAACACACTTCCCTATCTGTTGACGCTCCTTTCGTCATGGAATCTAAAGTTCGGAAAAGGGAATATCTGAGCTCAAAGTGATTAATCCTTTGAAGAAAAATCAAAAATCGACAAAGGGATAAAAAAGGAGTACATTGCCCATGTATCGCGCAAGTTCCCTCTTGGTCGCGCAAGTACACTTGCGCGCCGCCTCAGTACTTGCGCGACTCCTCATGTTCGTGCAAGGGACTTGCGCGACATATGTGGTAACCGCCTGGTAACCGCCTGGTAACCGCCTAGTAACCGCCCGGGGTCTTCTTTTGCCTATAAATAGACCCTGTGGGCCCCCCATTGAAGAGGATCTTTTTCCAGAAACACGGATTGAAGCTCCCGACGCCCAAGTATCTTCTCAAAGCTTCCGGAACACTTCTAAGGTAATTTCTTACCTAGAACGGAAGATCTAAAGAGAAAAAGGAAGGCCTAAGTGTTGAAACTTATCAAACACTTGCGCGCCGACTTAATTCCTCCAATATAACTTGCGCGTCCCTCTTCTGGAAGAACCTCAAGAGAATGGTAAAGGGTTTAATAAAGAGTCGCTCAAGTATTTCAAATCTGGTTGAAAATCGCGCAAGTACCCCTAATGTCACGCAAGTATACTTGCGCGACCAATACTTGCGCGCCGCCGCAGGACTTGCGCGCCTTTCAAGACTTGCGCGCCCCTAGCTTTTTGGGTGCCCATCTTGCCCATTTTTACCCCTCTTAAGCCATTTCACCCTTCCTATTCAAGATTCAGTCTTCAAGATACTCTTCAAAAGCCATTTATGGCATGATTTCTTGATTTGACATCCTTATCTGAAAGGAATTCTGTGAAATACCTCTCAAAACCTAGTGATTTAAACATCTTTATGTCACCAAAGATTGAGAGTTCATTCATTTCAACCTCATCCTTTAAAATGAGAGAATCCTAACCTGGGTCTCCTTTTCAGGAATAAGACTCAGTCATAACCTTGGGCTTCCTTTTCAGGAGTAATCCCCAAGTCCCCTAACCTAGGCTTCCTTCTCAGGAATAAGTCCTAGTCATAAATCTTGGGCATCTTTCTTAAGAATAAGCCCCAATCAAATCCTTTAATCTTGGGCATCCTCCTCAGGAGTAAGCCCCAAACCTTAATCCCTAACCTGGGTCTCCTTTTCAGGAATAAGACTCAGTCATAACCTTGGGCTTCCTTTTCAGGAGTAAGCCCCAAGTCCCCTAACCTAGGCTTCCTTCTCAGGAATAAATCCTAGTCATAAATCTTGGGCATCCTTCTTAGGAGTAAGCCCCAAGTCTCTTAAAATTTCTCTTAACCAGTCATAAATTACCTTTGATTTGGGTTTCCTTTTCAGGAATAAAACCCAATCATAAGTCCCCTCCTAACTTGGGCATCCTCCTTAGGAGTAAACCCCAAGATTAGAGTATTCAAATCTCCATGAAGCACATATAACTTTGTGGACCCTGTTCTTGGATTTTCTCCCTAAAAGTAAATCCTAAACTTTCGTCTATCTGGGCAGTCATCTATACATAAGCCCCAAAACAAATTCTTATGATTGCATCTTTTATGGCACAATTGTCTGAATTTTACCAATACCTCTTGTTTCTCACACCGAGCATGACTCACGTGAGCTTAGAGTGTAAAAGTAATTACGACATTCATCTTTGAGCCATCAATCATAAAACATCATATCCCATTCCTCGAACTACGTGGGTTCTGATTCCTTTTTCAAAACAAAGGATACGTAGGTAGCCCATTTATGGGTTCGATCCCAACATTGAAATAATCTCTGTCCTTCTGAATGATGATAAACTTCAAGTGCCCCACTGAGTGGCTTTAAAACCAGCCTGGTCATCAAAATGACCAAGAGACTTTTATATAAATGTTTTGAAGGATACCATTGACCAAGAATCTCTAAACAAATATAGATGATTCTATATTGATGAAGAACCTCGAATACATATAAAAGATTCTCTAAATTTCTTGCATATTTAATCATTGATTGTTAAAACTAAAGGAAAGCTCATTTTATACTTGGTAATGTAATAAGGATTCACGAACTTAACTTAAATCTATTAAGAGAGTCCCGGAGTAGACAATAATTCCCCTCAAAAAGGTGTGATGAGTCCGACCTCCCATCCTCTCGACCAATGCAAATTCCTAAGCCTCATTAGCCCACAAGCTAATGAGCGCCTGCCTTTGGAAAGTAGGTCCAAACGGATGTGGAATCATTGGATGTTTCCGGTTCTACGAACAAACCCGTTAGAAACCGATCAGAACGTTTGAATCTCCCGTCCAGGAGGTCATCCCCGGATTCCGCGCGAAACAAAAATGGTGAACCCGACGTGAAAGACGGGTGGGCTTGAACCTCATAGAGGCTTCCTACGTACCATGCCTTGACATGGATCAAAGACCTCCAAGTTAACAATTCTACCTGGTCGTCCGGACAACGGCGACCAGCAATCAAGAAGCAGACGGTGCTGACTACAGTCTCCAACCGTTTCGGGTCGTTATCCCCGGAACGCAATTTCCATTCACTCCCTTACTCCGAGGAAGTGAATGAGCAGGTCCCGCAGGACCTTAATTCAAAAAGACAGGAGTCCTTCTCCAGGGCTCCCATCAACAATCGCCGCCAGACTCGTGCGGTAGTGCGCCCTCAACATGATGAGGGTACCGACTCCAGGCGTTCAGCTCAGGTTCCTCGAACCCGAGCAGGCAAGATGAATCGCCAGAGACGGAATGCGGTTAACAATAGGCAGGCTGTCATCCCTGCCATCTCCGGAGAAGTCCACCAACCTAACTTGGTGGAAAATAACGAGCAGGCATACACACCTGTCCGTTTTAATCCCGCTATCCAGCAGACTCGTCTGGCAGCATCAAGCCGATCCCGCCAGGCAATTCCGGCGGAGTACTATAGGCAGGAACATACACCTGCTTATACATCAGCAGTTAGTCAGCAGGCTCGTCTGACTACATATGATGGATCTCGTCAACCGCGTTTGGCGAAGTGTAATCAGCAGGCACATATACCTGCTAATACTAATCAAGCCTACCAACAGTCTCGTTTGGTAGCGCACGGAGAAGTCAGTCGGAAAGCCCCGACGACAAACAGGAGACAGACTAAACTCTCTGCCTCCACACTTGAGTACTGTCAGGATTCACTGACAGGAAAAGGAGGACAGGAGCAGGCACATACACCTACTCCAAGCCCGGAATGGACGTATATCCCTGTTCTGGCGGCTGAAGTCACCAAACATATTTTGTCAATGGTGAAAGAGCAGAAGCAAATTCCTGCTCATATTCTGGATGCTTGCCAGGATATCATAACAGCTTCAACATCATCTCAGGGACAGACACATAAATCTATCCCTAGCAGTGGAGTGACACATCAACAATTCACTCCGGAACAGACACACACATCTGTTCCAGTCCAAGAGGGTTGTGGGGCCTACTCCCCCATATCATATGGACAACCAAGTCAGGCACATACACCTGATTTGAGCGATGATCGTCAGCCTAACCTGACCATCTTTCCTGATCAGGCACATACACCTGCTCAGAGCAATCACTTTCGTCATCAAGTGATTTCTAAAGCGAGTAAGAAGGCATCTAAGAAAAAGATCCGCCCAGCACAGTCAGGAGATCAAAGGCCAATCTGCAACAAGGCCTTGCTCGATGCTGGAGTTCTTGAAGCCCTCAGACATTTATCTGTCGGAATTCAAGATTCTACTCCCTCAGTTCCCAATAATAGGAACATTAATCCTGAAGGTCTTCAACAGACACTTCCTCATGAAGACTTGCTTCATGAAAATTCGGTCAATCTTGAAGTTTCTTCTTCAGATGAGAACCACATGAACCCTCTATGTGGTCAGAAGACCAAGGAGCAAGAGATCTCATCTTTTGCTGTAACCCATCATGAAGGTCCTCCTCATGGTGATGAACTTCGCTGCGAAAGTCCTCTCCGCAGTAGTGATTCACATTGTCTCGAAAATTCTTCAGAAGGAAATGTAGTGACGAGAAAGCCCTCCTATCTCGAGGCACTTGCAAACGTAAAACCAGTCATGTCTGAAGTTTTACTATCGGCAGGTGAAACTCTTTCTCCATCAGAAGATAGCTTGGGGTTCAGGTTGTTCTCCGAACCTTCCCTGGGTCATTCATCTTCCAGCATGAATAGTGATTCCTCTACCAATCTTGTTGAATTCGATGAAGCAACAAGGAAACACCAACTCTGGTCCAAACAGGTAGAAGAATCTTCATTTAATGATAAAGAGGAAATGCTGAACATGAGGAAAAAACTGGCAAAAGGTGAAGTACCAGTCATGTTTTGGCCTTTGGCTGATTCACAGTATGACATTCCAAAGATGTTGACGGATGATGGAATCCATGATATTCGTCTTAACATATGGAAAACTCTTTGTCAATTAAAGAAGAAGGTATTATCTTACGATGAATATGAAAATCATCTTAAGATAATAGAAGGGTTACAACGCCAGATTGATTTGGCATCTCTATCAGTCTCTCGGTATCCGAAGGCTGAAAAGCAACAGAGAACCCTTCAACGTTCATGCCTTGGTGCACTAAGAAGATTGCGTCAGTTAATTTCTAATGCTCCATCTAATGTTCATATCAGAGGATGGGGTGTTCATGGAGCACTACATTTCACAGTGCTTTCTGGTCAGCAGAGCCCGCCGAAAATGGTCTCATGCAATGTTATTGCCCATGGCCGGCCACAGTCAATGGGCTTTGTTCATAATCAAAATCTTGCTCGAGATCAAGCTTCAACTAGTTCCTCTCAAAATCAAGTATATAGAGAATAGGTTGTTGAATTGCTCCTACATCAAGCAGGCGAGAATATTGCGCAAGCCTCTCGTCTGGAGCAAACACGTCATCAAATGACAGAAGTTTCGGAAATCATCCAACGGTCTGTTGAACCAGGTGATAAAAGTGGATACAGGTTAATGCATCTAGCTAATTTCCGAACTAAGATTCGCAAGATCAAGAGAGATTTTAAAAAGATCTCAGACATAGCATGTCAAGAGACACCCCAGCTTGCCAGACTGGGGACTTCTCTAACCCAACCCTCAGAATCAACGAATGGGATTCGAGGAGTTGAGCGGAAGCAACAGGAACACCCCCAGTCCACCGGACTGGGGACTTTTTCAAATCTTCAATCCCTCCCTCAGAGAAAGTCAGTATTCTCTCGATTAGGGAATAAGACTCAAGAGGAACGAAGAGCCAAGATGTCAGGAGATTCTCTCCAAGTGACGGTTCTCCAAGAAATTCCTGAGGGATCAAGTCAACGGAATGCCATGCCTTATCATGGACATAAAAGGAGACAATATCACAGAAATGCTGATAGAAAGGATTCCATGAAATATGCATCCATTAATGTCATCACTGCCGTTGCTGCTGATTCACCAGATGAGGCTCAATCAGAGGGATCAGATGAAGAGGTTCCTGCTCAAGAAGTTGCGCACACAGACCTAAATGAAGAAGGTGTGCGCACACGTAATCAAAGGCTTACCCAAAATCTGGGTATTCCTTCAAGTAACCCACTTCCCCCTCTCCGAAAAGGATCCAATAAGGGGAAAGGAAAGAATCAGGTTACTTATCACCCTTCCTCTGAAGGAGGTCAATCGCTCTCATTAGAGCAAAGGTTTGCACAACAGGAGGAAGAAATGAAAGAATTAAGAAGGTTGAATGCAGAACTACTTCAGAGTAGTCTTCTTCTTAAGAATGCTGAAGTCCGACAGCCGGAGGAATTTGTTGTAACTACTGAGATGGATCAGGAATATCCTCCTTTATCAGTACACCCACAGAGGTCTAATCCTACGGGTCAAACGCAACAACGGTTGGCAGCACTACCATTAGTTGCAGCACCAACCTCCACGGCTGTCCAAGCTCCATTCATTGCACCTACCCAAAACCAAGTTCAACCTGACGTTTCTCAAAAGTTAATAACTACTATTGAGTCATTAACAGCTCGGTTAGAAACTATGGAAGGGAAACGGGTGCAAGTTCAACCTGAAAAGAAAGTTTACCCTGAATGGGTAGATTCAATTTCTCCTCCATCCAGTTTTGGAAACCCTATTTTCCCTACTTTCAATGGATCAGGTGACCCTGAACAACATTTGACGCATTACGTGTCTTGTTGTGATCCTATGATGGGAACTCCAGAGCAACAAGAAGCAGTGAAACTCAGATGCTTCGTGCGAACCTTGCAAGGACCAGCTTTTGTCTGGTATACAAGCTTGAAATCCCAGTCAGTCATCGGATGGGAGGATCTTCGTCAAAAATTCCTTCTTCAGTTCAGCTCAACTTTGCCAAAAACGACAGTTTTCGATCTTACAAACTGCAAGCAAAGGGAGAATGAAAGAGTCTCTGATTTCATTGCTCGTTGGAAGGGATTAACGTATTCCTTGAGTTTATCACTCCCTCAGGAGGAATTGTTGCCAATCTGTGTGGCAAATTTGCGTGACGAATTACGCACGCCATTGATCCCTGTGAAATACACAGGAGGGTTTCGAGACCTTACTTCAATCGCTCAACAGATTGAAGATTCCCTTATGCAGGCTAAGGTTAAATCTCGTGTAATTCCATCAGCTCCAGGAAGAAGAATGGGTAAAGCAGAAACTGCTACAGTTATGCTTAAACAGGCACCTGTACGTATTTCTACTTCAAAACCTTCATCTTCTCGAAGGGCTCCACCTCCTGAACGCCAACAACAAAGGCTGTTTCGTCCAAATGATCAAAAAGATCAACGACGAAAACAATTTGAGGATATGAAGAGTAAAACATACTCTTTCCGAAGTGAGCAAGTTCCTGGTTACTTCATTTCAGCTCTGGAAAATAATTTGGTTCAATTACCAGTGCCGAAGAGACCAAACAAGGAAGGAGATGAAGACCGTCCCAATTATTGTCCCTTTCATCAAATGTTGGGACATCCCATCCAGGAGTGTTTTGTCTTTAAAGACCTCCTACAAAATATGGTTGACTTGGGACAAGTCAAATTGAAGGGTTCTTCAGCTCATGTAGCGTGTATTACCGCTACAGATCCAGAGGAAGGAGGCGAGTGGCAGGAAGTCAAAAGCAAAACTGCGAAAAAATATGATGATTGGATGGTCGGAAAGACAATCAATCGGACCCATTCCATTTTGCGAACACAATTGAAGAAGCCAATTGTGTCTCCTACAAAAGCTGCAGTAAAGCCTCCATCAAAGGACAAATCCTCAAAAGGGCAGCGCAATTCAAAGAAGAAAGAGGAATCAGGAGAAGATGAGTATGTATCAAAGCCTAAATTGTCTTTGACTCTGGCAGATTTCATGCCATCTACTTCAAAGCCACGGGCACTGTCCCACCAAACGGCACAGCCTAAACAGGCCAATCAGGCAGAGTCTTTATCAGACGAAGAGTTAATCTTTGGTTCTGTTTAATCTCAATGGATGGAGAACACATCACGACTCCAACTAATGCCAGATTTCTGAAGAAGTATTTTGTATAAACACAAAATATTGTTCCCAGAACCAAGACTTACAATTGGTTCATACAGAAAAGGTCCGGTATGACCTTAAACTACACCATGGTCCAGTATGACCTTAAACTACAACTTCGTCCAACATGACATTAAACTGTGTCACATATTCTGTCCGAGATGACATTAAACTATAATACGTCCATCATGACGATAAACTGTACGGTCCATGCATATGACCTTAAACTATTCGCACTTATGTCCCTGCAACATGACACTAAACTGTGCAACACCAATAGTCCTAACTACAAGACTTTAAACTGCATAGTCCCTGATTTTGTCTTACATGACAATAAACTGTATAGAAGTTCCTATATTTTGTCCGAGATGACATTAAACTATATTGTGTCCTAGCAACATGACATTAAAACTGTGTGGCACTTTCATCGTCCAACATGACGTTAAACTGTGTCAGTTCCCTTATCGTCCAACATGACGTTAAAATGTCACATTGGTTATTAATATGTCCTACATGACACTAAACTGTATATGTCCGAGATGACATTAAACTATATTTTGTCCTAGCAACATGACATTAAAACTGTGTGGCGCTTTCATCGTCCAGCATGACATTAAACTGTAAAAAAAAATCCCCAGAACTGATATCCTCATATTGGTTCACCTTAGTCCTTGCTACATGACTTTAAACTGTACAGCACCAGTTCGTCCTTGCTATATGACGTTAAACTATACAACAATGGTCCCGTATGACTTTAAACTGCATCATTCCTGGTCCATGTATACGACCATAAACTATTTGCAAATATGTCCAGCAAGACGTTAAACTGTGACGTCCTAACTACATGACGCTAAACTGTATAAAAGTCCCTCACGTCCGGAAAGACGTTAAACTATATAATCATCAAAAGTCCAGCATGACATTAAAACTGCACAATCCCCCTTTCGTCCAATATGACGTTAAACTGTATTGTCCCCATCGTCCTAACTACATGACGCTAAACTGTACAGAAAGTCCTTGATATGTCCTACATGACATTAAACTGTGCATCGTTAAGGTTGTTATTACCTCTTGTTTCTCACACCGAGTATGACTCACGTGAGCTTAGAGCGAACATCAACCATAACACTCCCTTTGGGCCACTAACCATGTGTAAGTCCCAACAACATTTTTTAGATCATTGTCCACAAGAACAACTTGATCATTAATTCATTCTTTAATTGAACTACACGGACTTTGATCCTTGCTCTCCAGGCTGGGTATGTAGGCAACCTCCCAAAGGTTCAAGCCCAAAAACAATCTCTTCACATTGGTTCACCACCATCTCATATGATGATGATTTGTGAAACCACCCCTGGAATCAATATCTTTACATTGATTCACTTTCGTCCTTGTTATATGACGTTAAACTATACAACACTTTTGTCCGGTACGACAATAAACTACAATATTCTTTGATTTTTTCATTTGAGAAGGAACCATTATTAACATTGATTCTTTTTTCAATCATGGTTTTCATTTTTTCAAAAGACTACGTACATACATGGTAATGCCTAAACTTTTTATCTTAGGTTAAAACCATCATTGCACTAAAGTCCCCTTTTCACCCTTCACATGTACGGATCAAATTTGTACAAAGGGTAGATCTAGAACTACGTGGACTTGATTCCCATCCTTATGGGATACGTAGGAACATTCGAGTGTCCCTCGAATCCAGTCCCAAGTCTTTTGGGCCTAACCCAAAATTTCACTTTCAGTCCCTTGGCTGAAAAGTCTTCATGAAAACACACACTGTGTATTCATTATTATGGTCCGAATTCTATGACCCTAAACTAAGATCACTCATACTTTCGTCCTGCATGACGTTAAACTGCATTTCAAGAACTACGTATGGCTTGATTCTCATTCTTATGAGATACGTAGTGAAGTCCAAGTTTAGGACCCAGCCACAACATGATTATGGTTTTCATTGACCTATGTATCTCTATATACATTGGAAAATACCCATCTTTATGTATTATAATCCTAACCTTAAAATATTTTCAGATCTTCATAACCCTTTTCATGACTTATAGTCACAAAAATGTCAAACTTCTGAGAATTCTTTTGCCTGACTATGCAGCACGTGCCCATAGGTGGCCTTGCATAAACAGTCCACATAACAGACTTGTCAGCCAAGAGATGCTATTTATTTGACCATGCAGCCAATGCCCATAGGTGGCCCTGCACGTTTTCAACCCCCTAACGGGTTTGTTAAATAATAGTAACTTCATTCTTGGGAAGAATGCCTCTTTTGTCCTTATTTGTCTTAAACGACAGTATGTAGGGATCCGCAAAAATAGCCATCCTTAACGTATTTGTCCCATATCCTTTTTCATGATCTGAAAGTATTTAAGTCTATGGTTTATTCTTCTTCCCTACGTTTGGGTCAGACCTTCGTAGGAGTGATATTCATCCAGTTCTTTGATATTCTTGTTTGGAAATATCTTCTCCATATTCAAGTACCTCTTTCCATACAACAAACTCTATGCTTTAGAAAATTTGAATCTCCATAAACTTTCACTAGCTTTTAGCACTAGGAAAGTAAAATTTCTGGGAGTTCTTTTGCCTGACTATGCAGCACGTGCCCATAGGTGGCCTTGCATAAACAGTCCACATAACAGACTTGTCAGCCAAAAGATGCTATTTTATTTGACTATGCAGCCAATGCCCATAGGTGGCCCTGCATATTTCAACCCCCTAACGGGTTTTGTTAAATAATAGTAACTTCATTCTTGGAAACTACTTCTTCTAATGCCTTTTAGCTCTTTTTCATGTCATTCCTCAGATTCAAATATTCTTAAGCCATAGTTTACATTTTTTCCCTCATACTTGAGTATGGTAATATGTTTTCAGATAAATTGTCAAGGAATTGAATCCATTTTTTTTTAATTTCCAGTCAAAACTATTTCGACCTTAAACATTAGCCCCTTTATGTCCGGCTTGCATGACTTTAAACTGCCCACACAAAAGACAAAGGAACTCTGAATAAAATTCAAGTTACAGCTCACTAAATATACATTTTTTGTATGATTTAGGTAATATTGAGAAGTTAAAAGGTTCAAAGTTTGTAGGGTTATTTGTAATAATCCTAGTAAAAATCAAACTATGCTTACTAAGCCCATTGGCTTAAGTAAATTTGAAGCAGGTAATGGAAGAATGCAAGTACAAATGATTGAAGACAAAAGTGTTTTTCATTGATACACAAGAGTTAGAAGGACATCCAGAGACTGGAATCTCTTCTCTTTTTCAAGAATTACAGAAGGCTTTCAACATAACACTTCATTTGATTTACGGCATCCCGAGCTTCATCAGCAACCACCGGGAATTCTTTCATTCAACTGGATACAATAAGAGATGTAGTGATACTATCTCTTCTTGGAACAATTGTAAAAGGATATTCTTGAGTGCGGTTTGAGAAAATTTTCTGCTGATCAAACAGTGACTCTGTTTCTGTCCAAGAGACTTGGAAGATGGATACATGGATTTGAGAATGGAGCATTGGAAGTAAAGAGCCATTTGGAGAGAGTACTCTTTTCAGATATTGCTCTAATACCACGTTTGTCTTCTCTCCACCAACCATTAGTGGAAAACATTTCAGCCCATGGGTTTTCCATTTTCATATCTGCAAGGAAATGGCATAGAGGAAGAACTTGATAGTTCACACCATTGTTGTTGCTTTTAATGCACAGCATAACTGAAATAGAGAAGTAGCAGTGCAACTGCATCTCAGGGGTATAATTGTTTGCATTTGGAACATTGACTCCTTGCAGATGACCATGACCACACAGAGGCAGATGGATGCTCTGTGGAAAATTAGGATGATATTTCTTCAAGTACTTAGCCAAATCTGGGAGAGTGCTGTTGCAGATATCATAGTAATCATGGCCAATGATGTTCATCATGTCATCAATCCGCTTGCTAGCCAGTTCATCAGCCGTTTCAATTCCCTTGGTAACCACTGAATCTGCACAAAAGATGAATAAACTAACTCTTAAATGGGTTTATTTTCATAAAATTTGTGAAGAAATTTGAAAAAATGGCTAAGGCATTAAGGCGCGCAAGTATGGAGATGTCGCGCAAGTGTCTTGTATACCGCGCTAGTTTTTGACGCGCATGTATAAACCGCGCAAGTAAAAATACCTTTACAGTGGCGCGACATCGAGGAAACCCTAGAAAACAGATCAACTTGCGCGGTCAAGGTGACCTGCGCGGCGAGAGCTCGAGAAGGGATGATGTCTGGAAATCCGGATACTTGTACGGAGGTGAGGCCGTGTATTTATAGGCTCGGAAGCCTATCTGCGCGCCGCACCCAGAGCAATCAATGCCTGCGCGACGAAGACTTGCGCGCCGACTTCTGTGCATTGAAGACTTGCGCGCCGCCCTTTTCCTTTAGAGGGATTCGATTTCCTCAGAGTCAAATCCTCATTTTCTCTCCGGATCCAACTCTGAGGGGGGACTTTTGTTGATGCTCCTTTCGTCACGGAATCTAAAGTTCGGAAAAGGGAATATCTGAGCTCAAAGTGATTAATCCTTTGAAGAAACATCAAAAATCGACAAAGGGATAAAAAAGGAGAACATTGCCCATGTATCGCGCAAGTTCCCTCTTGGTCGCGCAAGTACACTTGCGCGCCGCCTCAGTACTTGCGCGACTCCTCATGTTCGTGCAAGGGACTTGCGCGACATATGTGGTAACCGCCTGGTAACCGCCTAGTAACCGCCCGGGGTCTTCTTTTGCCTATAAATAGACCCTGTGGGCCCCCCATTGAAGAGGATCTTTTTCCAGAAACACGGATTGAAGCTCCCGACGCCCAAGTCTCTTCTCAAAGCTTCCGGAACACTTCTAAGGTAATTTCTTACCTAGAACGGAAGATCTAAAGAGAAAAAGGAAGGCCTAAGTGTTGAAACTTATCAAACACTTGCGCGCCGACTTAATTCCTCCAATATAACTTGCGCGTCCCTCTTCTGGAAGAACCTCAAGAGAATGGTAAAGGGTTTAATAAAGAGTCGCTCAAGTATTTCAAATCTGGTTGAAAATCGCGCAAGTACCCCTAATGTCGTGCAAGTATACTTGCGCGACCAATACTTGCGCGCCGCCGCAGGACTTGCGCGCCTTTCAAGACTTGCACGCCCCTAGCTTTTTGGGTGCCCATCTTGCCCATTTTTACCCCTCTTAAGCCATTTCACCCTTCCTATTCAAGATTCAGTCTTCAAGATACTCTTTAAAAGCCATTTATGGCATGATTTCTTGATTTGACATCCTTATCTGAAAGGAATTATGTGAAATACCTCTCAAAACCTAGTGATTTAAACATCTTTATGTCACCAAAGATTGAGAGTTCATTCATTTCAACCTCATCCTTTAAAATGAGAGAATCCTAACCTGGGTCTCCTTTTCAGGAATAAGACTCAGTCATAACCTTGGGCTTCCTTTTCAGGAGTAAGCCCCAAGTCCCCTAACCTAGGCTTCCTTCTCAGGAATAAGTCCTAGTCATAAATCTTGGGCATCTTTCTTAAGAATAAGCCCCAATCAAATCCTTTAATCTTGGGCATCCTCCTCAGGAGTAAGCCCCAAACCTTAATCCCTAACCTGGGTCTCCTTTTCAGGAATAAGACTCAGTCATAACCTTGGGCTTCCTTTTTAGGAGTAAGCCCCAAGTCCCCTAACCTAGGCTTCCTTCTCAGGAATAAATCCTAGTCATAAATCTTGGGCATCCTTCTTAGGAGTAAGCCCCAAGTCTCTTAAAATTTCTCTTAACCAGTCATAAATTACCTTTGATTTGGGTTTCCTTTTCAGGAATAAAACCCAATCATAAGTCCCCTCCTAACTTAGGCATCCTCCTTAGGAGTAAACCCCAAGATTAGAGTATTCAAATCTCCATGAAGCACATATAACTTTGTGGACCCTGTTCTTGGATTTTCTCCCTAAAAGTAAATCCTAAACTTTCGTCTATCTGGGCAGTCATCTATACATAAGCCCCAAAACAAATTCTTATGATTGCATCTTTTATGGCAAAATTATCTGAATTTTACCAATACCTCTTGTTTCTCACACCGAGCATGACTCACGTGAGCTTAGAGTGTAAAAGTAATTACGACATTCATCTTTGAGCCATCAATCATAAAACATCATATCCCATTCCTCGAACTACGTGGTTTCTGATTCCTTTTTCAAAACAAAGGATACGTAGGTAGCCCATTTATGGGTTCGATCCCAACATTGAAATAATCTCTGTCCTTCTGAATGACGATAAACTTCAAGTGCCCCACTGAGTGGCTTTAAAACCAGCCTGGTCATCAAAATGACCAAGAGACTTTTATATAAATGTTTTGAAGGATACCATTGACCAAGAATCTCTAAACAAATATAGATGATTCTATATTGATGAAGAACCTCGAATACATATAAAAGATTCTCTAAATTTCTTGCATATTTAATCATTGATTGTTAAAACTAAAGGAAAGCTCATTTTATACTTGGTAATGTAATAAGGATTCACGAACTTAACTTAAATCTATAAAGAGAGTCCCGGAGTAGACAATAATTCCCCTCAAAAAGGTGTGATGAGTCCGACCTCCCATCCTCTCGACCAATGCAAATTCCTAAGCCTCATTAGCCCACAAGCTAATGAGCACCTGCCTTTGGAAAGTAGGTCCAAACGGATGTGGAATCATTGGATGTTTCCGGTTCTACGAACAAACCCGTTAGAAACCGATCGGAACGTTTGAATCTCCCATCCAGGAGGTCATCCCCGGATTCCGCGCGAAACACTATCCAAAACTAATAAAATGAGTTTGTATTACTTTCAAATATTAGGAAAATGATCCAAAATTAATTAGTGATGTGTAGGAATTGACCACACATAAATCCGACACATGATGTGACAAATATGACTCAAAGTGTGTGTTTTCAATATAAAAATTTCATTTTAGTTTAAAATATATGTCATAAGACAAAACAGAGTAAATGCGATCATATTGTTTTCAAACGTAAGGACCATGATCAATAATATATTTTTGATGTGTAGGAATTGAACACACATCAATCCGAAACATGATGTGGTCAACATGACTAAAATTTACACTACTAGAACATGAAGCAGTACCAACAGGGCTATACCAACGGTTTGAAGAAACCATTGGTATAGGTCCCCCTATTCCAATGGTTTACACAAACCGTTGGCATAGAATGTTTATGAAATCGGTATACCAATAGTTTTATCAAACCTTTTGTATTGATAAATCTATTCCAATGGTTTTTTATAAATGTTGGTAAAGACTTACTATATACCAATGGTTTTAATTTTTTTTGGTATATTCTTTCCCACCTTACCCAGCCACGTGACATCACCTCCTTATAGGACCCCAGGACACCCGAAGAGGGGAGGGGTGAATCAGGGTGTAAAATTTTTCTTTTAAAGTGGCATATCTTATTCCCACATTGGTAGGATCTTGTTAAACCTATCTGATGAAATCATGTAGTAATTAAGTATTCACATATAGAGAGATAACACAACAGTTTTACTTAGTTCACCACTAAGGGATATTCTAAGGAGCATATGTTGATAGTGTTTCTGTCATTCCAAAATCCACTAATATTAACTAGTTATGGAAAATAAAATTTCAGGCACAATCACTCTATTCCAGGAACACTACCTTTATAAGATTTTAAGGATAGCACACTGCCTCCCTAAGAACACTTCCATTGACTCCCCTAGGTCACTTATTTGGGTGAAGTATTTCTCAGTCTAAAGAATTGAATGTCACTTCAGTGGATTTTTATTTTAGTCTTTTTTAATTACTAGCATCATAATTTTCTTACATCGATATCCTGAGTTGATGTTCTTGAAAGTAGTGTTCACTTAAACCAAATGTTCAACACTACTATTTGTGAAGCTCCCATACTTCATGAAACCCAATTTATATTTCAATGAAGTACCAACCTCCAAAAAACCACTCACTTTCATGTATATCCCAAAATCCATGAATCTTATAGCCTTTATGGAAAAACAACCTTAGTGAATCTCATTTAATTTGTGTAATAGACTGCCTTCACGAAGCTCATAGAGTCATCGTAGAATACCCTGCCAAGGAAAAAATCCTTTTTCCAAGATACCTAATAATTGGTCAAGACTAAGATTTTATTTTCATGATGATCAGGCTCATAATGAATATCTTATTTGTGAATATTTCACCCTTTATGAATTCATACCTATACATCCTTTTCTCCAAACCTTTTCATGTGAAATGAAGTGGGGGTATATACCTATTTATAGGCCAAGATCTTTATAAAGGTCCCATGCCTCTAGTGGATTTTATAAACATACAAAATCATGTTTGTCAAGATCCTTCATTCATGAAGCTCCAGTTAAATTTCACCCATTCATGAACACTATCATAGTCATGAATAATCACCGTTAACTCATCACACAATCACAATTCTTTTTCATAGTTGTGAAGAACCACCATCTTTGCATCGTGAATTCACAAAACTCATTCATGATGTTCCATATCTTCGTGAAGATAATCCTTCATGAAACACAATCTTTTTTAAACTAATTCCTTTATCATATTTGAGAAGTGTCAATCCAATTTTTTTTTACCTTTTTCAAATGTCATTTTTGATGCTCTGTACCTTCATGAATCTTTCTCCTACCTCATAATTTTGAGCCAATTTTTTTTGAAAACACTGGAAAATGATTCAAACTTCAAAAAGTTGTTCATATTGTATTGTAAGATAACTTTCCTTGTAAAGTCCTTGACTAAACCATTGTGGATTGATAACAAACACAAACTATACTTCATTTATAGCTGCCATCTGTGAAAGGCCTTGGTTTCAATAATATCCCTCTTTTAGTTTGTTGGTAACATGTTAGATAAATTAAAAAAATAACTAGCCTTAAACAAAAACCTAAAAGACAATATACAACTCATCCAACACTCTAAGTCTATGTGAGAAAATGTCGATGTAGAAAACAAGAGGGGAACCATAAATTGGGTTCTTGTGTTTTGGAAGTCTCAAATATTTCTGAACTAACATTGAAGAAAAATGAACTATTTACTAATAACATATAATTATCATCATGTAATAGAAGCATTTAATGGTCTATAAAAATCCTACCACCAAAAAACCTACATTGAATTTATCCCCCATATTTAGAAATAAATCCAAAAAACATATAGTTGTATATGTAAAGATAAAAAACTCCCCCGGGATTGTATCTCCCCCATAAACGTGCATCACTTTTAAAAATATATTAAAAAGGTAAACATAAATTTGGAGAAGGGAACAACAGTAACCTCATCATGCATCGAGAGGTGGATTAACACCAAGGTTCAACCAATATTTCTTGAACAAATGTGTTGACAATGGATTAATCATAATGTCGTCCACTTAGACATTAGCTAAAACATGATCCATTTTAATCACACCTTATTATAAATTTTTTCTTGATGAAGTGATATATGATATCTATATAATTTCTATGAGAGTGATAAACAGAGTTCTTCATAAGATCAATTGCACTTTTTTTGTCACAATGAATCACAATCAGTTGTTTTACCTTATCACCAATATCAGCCAGTTTTTGCTTCATACAAAATAGCTGAGTGCAAGACTTTGTACCATATATATAGTATGATTCATATGTACTAAGAGAAGTGATTTATTGTTTCTTATTTAACCATCCCACACATTTATTTCCAATTAAGAATGATCCACCACATTTGGACTTTCTACCAACCACATCTCTTGAGTCAGAATCACAAAATGATAATAATTAATTATCTATTCCTACAGAATATCATAATCCAAAATTGAGAGTACCTTGAATATATATCATGATTATTTTAACTAGTTAAAAATGATATTCCTTCAGATTAAATTTAAACAGGGCCACTAATCAAGTAAAAAATTAGATATCCGACCATGTTATAGTCAGGTATAATAAGCTTCCAATGATTATTTGATATAGGGTGGGATCCACAGAAGTCCTGTCCTCATGGTTTCCATGTTTTATCCCAACCAAAATTGGAGTCGACATTGGTTTGGATTCATGTATGTTGAATTTATTGATAATATATCTAAAATATTTTTCCTAGGAAATTAAGTTATAATCATTATTTTGAACCACCTTAAACCCCAAAAATTATGCAAGTTCACCAATAATGGAAGTTTCAAATTTGGATTTCATGTGACTAGAAAATTCTTCCAGTGATCCCTACTTGCTTCTACCAAATATAATATTATCCACATACACAAGTACTAATAATTTATCTTCCTTTGAATTCTTCAAATAGAGATTATGATCTAAAACTCCTATTTTAAAAATAATCTTCTTCAGATAAGAATCTAGTCGAGAATACCATGCTTGTGGTGCCTGCTTTAGACCATAGATAGACTTATTTAATCAGAAAACCTTTTCTTCATAATTTACAATAAAAAATACCAATATTTGTTCAATGTATACTTCTTCTTCAAGAACATAATTTAAGATAACCATTTTTACATCCATCTGATAGAATTTTTATCCTCTTTGAATTTTCATAGTAAGAAAAATTCTAATTGACTCCAGTCTAGCTACTAGAGATAACATTTATTCAACATTAATGCCTTCAATATATTCATAGCCTTTACACACTAAGAATTTATTATTTCTAATCACATTTCTATGATCATATAATTTTTTTAAAGATCTAATTTGTTCCCATAAAATTTTGATTTTCAGGTCTCTTAATAAGATCCCATGTTTGGTTCTTGTCAATATGATATACTTCTTTATTCATGGCCTTAACCCATGATTTATCTTTAATTGGTTCTTAAGAAGAAGTTGGTTCCACAATTTATAGGATGGAAGAAAGTGCTTAATACCCCATTGAAACGCACTGCCAATTTTCTCCTATCAACCGGTCAAAGTTCCGGTGCACTGCTAATGTGTATAGCATCACTCAGGTCGAATCCTCGGCGATGATACTTTGTAATAGACATTTGTTTTAATTTGATTGTATTTTGATTTGGGGGTTTGTTTGCAGAGATTAATTGAAATTATTGATTGATTAAGATTGATTTAATAATTTGATAAATATTGGGATGAGTCCATCATTAGGTAGTTAAGCTTGTGATATCCTTGAGCTTTGCTTTATATTGCATCTAATTAACACCCATGTCACAAGTTGACGTTGATTGGAATTCCTAAGTGTTAAGGCTTTAATCCAAGCCTTAAATTAACTAGGATTCTAATCTCAATCAGTACTTGATTATGGTAGTCTATTTATAGTTCCAATTATCCATGCAATCCATATGTTAAACAAAACAAGTCATTAATCCATGACATGTTAAGTCCAACATACATATTGTTAATTTAAAGAATATTCATCAAGAAAAAGCTCTCAATCACTTAACATACCTAAATTAAAACTCAACCTAATTAAAGATTTACTCAGCCATTAAAATTATTACTAATATGGTTATAATGATTATGATGATAAATTAAGAAGATAACATAAAGAAAGGGATAAGAAAAGATTTGTGCGCCGAACACACACACACAAACGATGATGAGAAATAAAACAAACATTAGATTGAATTGGAAATCAAAAGAAGGGAAGGGGATTAAACTGTATTTAAAATATTTTAAGAACATTAATATTAAACTACAGAAGGTGGGTGATAGTAATAGATATTGAATAATAAACTTACATTAAAACAGAATTACAAAAAACAAACTTACAAGATTACAAATGAAGAAAAACACAAAAGCAAGTGAAATCAAAGAGAGGAAGAAAGGTATCTCAAGTGAAAACTTGATTATGGAAGGTCTTCCAAATCATTTTTCAAGGCTTTTTTCGTGCCAATATGATCTCATCTCTTCTGAAATGCCAACCCCTTTTGAAAGGAGAAGAGGGGATGTATTAATAGCCCAAGGTGGTGGGCTGTTTGCATTCCAGAATTACCCCTCCACTTGGATCCACGATTTGAACATTCATACAGACGAATCATGAAATATCTCCTTCTTAAAAGTTGTATATATAAAATTCCTCTGTTGACTTTGAAAATTTGGCGTCCATTGGACTTATGGAGCAATGGTTATGGTGGTTTTACTAAACAATTTTGATCTGTCCATTTCAATCCAGAATTTTTCAAAGACCATAATGTGAATGGGTTTTGGAATAGGAAGATGCCCTCAAATAAAAGTCATTTCTTAAAAATAGTTTTCCATCAATATCTTCTCTTTCACACTAAAAAATCTCAGCACGAATGGATGTCCAAATCAGGATAAATGTCAATATATTTTTACTACTTTTATTTCTCTTCCAGAATGGTGGTCTGGATTTCAATGCATCATTTGGGCCCATTTTTGTTATTTTTAGGCCTTGAAATTTTTATCATGTACTCCTTAAAATGTACCCTGGACTATGGGGGAGAATAATGTAATTTGGATATTTTTATTTAGCCCAGTAAATCAATCTTCATGAATAGTTCAGTTTCTTCACAGATTCTTTGGTCTTGTTTGTGAGGACCATATGACCCTTCAAATGGAAGAATTGGATCATAGTACCTTATAGTGAAATATTTTATATTTAAATTAGAATCCTAAAAAATAATAACCACACAATTTTATTCAGTATAGTGATAGTTATTTGTAAAATAGTAAACTGACTCAATTGGACTACTTCTAAAAATGCTAAAAAATGATACTTAATATTAAAAAATTAATATTTCACAAAAATTATGCACATTTCATATAAAATAAGTAAAGGGAGTATATAATAAGCCCTGAAAATATTAATAACATCAACTCCCCCACACTTAGTTTTGTGCATTTCCTTATGTTCAAAAAATATAAAAACATGACAAAATCATTTTCACTCACCAAAAAATATTAAAATTTTGTTTTCTCCAATGAGGGGAGGTTTAGACCATTTCACTCATCCATTTTGAATTCAACCACAAGTTTTTACAAAAAAATGTTCCAAAACTAATTCATTTTTTTCATGCTTAAATTTATAAATGGAAAATGTGGACACTCAAAAGTCACACCCCTCAAGATGATAAAATTCATTTGTGGAGGTTCACTCTTTCACCAACCAAAAGTAAAAATATTAGAGTTTGAAAGAGATCTCAGCTTACAATACCTATCCAATGTGCACCAGAATCAAGAGGTATTTTTAAGGGGTTTTTCTGTGGCTATGGGACGGTAGGAATATAATGTACAAGAGAGAGAAGAAGAGGGTTAAAACACCAACATAGAAAAAGCAATGCACATTTTTTTGAAATAAAACATGGAAGGAAATGAAAACAAATATTTAAAAGGGAATGATTGTGTGAATAAAGACACAATAGAGGAAGAAAATATGAAGGTAATGAGAAGCTGAAATATTTACAAAATTCAAAACTTCTCCCAATAAGAATATAATGCAAATGTTCTTTTTTTTTCTTTTCCTTTTTTTCTTTGTTTTTTCGAAATCTGACCTTAAAACAGATATCACACACATATACCAAACCATTTTTGATCTCCTAAATACACTAATTGTAATAGTTATAATAAGATCAAAGGTTGAGGAAGAGTTATTTTTGACCTACCCAAGACACAACCCATTTTTTTCATTTTTTTTTGATTTTTTTCATCATTTTTGATTTTTTTGAACACTTGTCAATAACATTTACAAAATTACATAAATGTAAGTACATTACATTCCCCAAAACACACTGAATGACAACCTCTCCCCCACACTGAAATGGATGCTTGCCCTCAAGAAGATGATAACTCGTTGAAAATCAATAATAGGTTACCCAAACAATAAAATCCATTCTCCCCACACTTAAATTTCAAAAAAAAATTATTCAATAAAAATACATGTTGATATAGGGTGGGAAAAGGTATTGGGCTTGTAATGTGGCTATCAAAGAAAAGGTTTCATATGATCAAAGGGTCTTTCAAAAGGAGGATTAATGTAAGGGAAATGGGAGGCTATTTGGCTATTGTGATTCTCATGTGGTTCAGAAAATGCCTCTATCATATTAATGCACACTAAAGTAGGAAATTCAGCTCGAAGGTCCAAAATATCAAGATTCACAAGTAGAGGTAAAAAACACTCATTTTGAAAATATGGCCATAGGTGGCCTTGGAATGAAGAAAATGTTGTTCCTCACGGTTTGGGAAAATCATTTTCCAAATAAAAAATTGAGCATTCAAAATTTGTTAATTTTGGCACAAAATTATTTATCGAAATTCATGATGAAAATAAAAATTTTTTGAGATGAAACCATGTCTTTTGACTCCTCAAAATGGTTGGACAAAATTTGAAAATTTAAGGAGAGTAAGTATAACTCTTTTGGTTTTTGTTGTATTTTTTTAAGTGATTGTTTTTTTTTGTTTTTTTTGTTTTTTATGTTTTTATTTTTGTTTTTTATAAAGGTACAACCACACAAAAGATAAAGTGAAAAATAAAGGTTTTGATAAATAATGTGGTAAAAAAATGGAAGAGAGATGAAGAAGAAGAAAGAGGTAGAAAAAGAAGGAGATAGAGAAAGAGTTAAAGGGAAAGAGGTGCCCCCTGGTTTGGATTTGGTGGGTTGCCATCTCCATCCAGTGGTTGGTTGACTGCAGAAGTTGGGGATCCAATGGAAGTCGATGTTGATCCAGGATTGTGATTCCTCTCATGGTGATGCTTTAACCGATGTCTATTAACCGTGACTATCCTTTTGGAAGAGGGGTCTTAGAATTGCACTACACCAAATGGGTAAACATTAGTAATAACAAAAGGACCTTCCCAATGGGAATTAATCTTACCTGGGTGAAGCTGAAATCTAGAATTGAAAATAAATACCTTTTCAACTTCATGGAATACCTTTCTCAGGATGTGTTTGTCATGGAGTTCCTTAGCCTTTTCTTTGTAGAGAGTGGAATTCTCACAGGATTCAAGTCGAAGCTCCTCCAGTTCAGCTAATTGAAACAATATTTCTTCACTAGATTTTTTAAGATCAAAATTTCAAGTTTTCACTGCCCAAAATGACTTATGTTGGATTTAAATTGGAACATTACATGATTTACCAAAAACTATCCTAAAAGGAGACATCCCAATTGGTGTTTTATAGGCAGTTTGATAAGCCCAAAGTGCTTCACCAAGTCTTTCTGGCCAGTATTTTCTGGTGGGTTGTACAATTCTCTCAAGCACTCTTTTCACTTCTCTATTAGAAATTTCATCCATGCCATTTGTTTGGGGGTGATATTCAGTTGAAGTGTTATGTACAACCCCATTCTTTGTCAAAAGAGATTCCATGGTTTTATTACAAAAATGGGTTCATAAATCACTTATCAAGGCACGAGGTGTTCCAAATTGGTGGAAGATGTTTGTCTTTAGGAACTCACTAATAGTATATGAATCATCATTTCTAGTGGGTTTGGCCTCTACCCACCTAGAAACATAATCAACTTCAAGAAGGATGCATGAGAATCCATTAGATGGGGGAAATGGTCCCATGAAATTGATGCCCCAAACATTAAAGATCTCACAGAAAATTAATGGATTTAAAGGCATTTAATTTCTCTTGGAAATTATGCCAAAATTTTGGAAAGTGGGACATGATTAACAGAACTCATGTGAGTCCTTAAAGAGTGAAGGACAGAAGAATCCAGAGTCTAGAACCTTTCAAGAGGTCCTTTGTGGTCCAAAGTGGCCACCTTCGGGAAGTGAGTGACATAATTATAATACGGAATAATGTTCATTTTCATCAACACATATTTTTTATTACCATGTCAACCCCAGTTTTACAAAGTTTATTTTCTTCCCAAAAAAAGTTTTTTGAATCACTTTTCAACTTCATTTTCTGTTCTTTTGAAAAAATTTCAGGAAAAACACCAGAAACCAAGTAATTTATAATTGGGTAATACAATGGTATTTTTGGAGTGAGAGATGAAAGGTGCTCAGTGGGGAATTCAGGATCGATGATTTCAGAATGAGAAGAATTAGAAATTCTACTTAAGTGATCAGTCATAGGGTTTTCTTTTCCTGGTCTATCTTTTATTTCAAGGTCAAACTCTTAGAGCATTAGGATCCATCTTATTAGCCTCGGTTTGGAATCACTTTCCTTGAGTAAGAACTTTATAGCAGAATGGTCTATGAAGATGATGATTTTGGAACGTAAGATATAGGACCGAAATTTAGCTAAGTCAAAAACAATTTCTAAAAATTATTTTTCAGTGACAGTGTAGTGAGATTTAGTTTCATCCAATGTTTTTGAGGCATAATAGATGACATGAGGAATCTTTTCTCTTCTTTGACCAAGAACAGCCCCAAAGGCTCTATCAGAAGCATCACACATCAACTCAAAGGGTAAGGACCAATCTGGGGTTTGGATTATCAGGGAAGATGTAAGAGCAGTTTTGAGTTCAATGAAGGCTCTCTTACAAACCTCATCGAAATAGAAAGTGACATCATTTTGGAGAAACCGAGTGAGTGGGAGGGAAATTTTAATAAAGTTATGGATGAATCTACGATAGAAACCAGCATGACTGAGAAATGAACGGATGTCTCGAACAGATTTGGATTGAGGAAGTGATTGGATCACTTCATTTATGGAAGGACCAACTTCAATACCATATTTTAAAACTATGTGCCCTAGAAAAATCGCATTTGCAACCATAAAGTGACAGTTTTCAAAATTTAACACAAGGTTACACTTGACACACTTTTAGAGGACTAGAGAGAGTGAATTCAAACAAGATTCAAATGACTCACCATAAATGGTGAAGTCATCCATGAAGACTTCCGTGTAGTGTTCAATGAATTCAGAAAAGATACTCATCATACACCTCTGGAATGTTGCAGGATCATTAAAAAGTCCAAAAAGAATTCTTTTATATGCATATGTTCCAAAAGGGCATGTGAAAGTAGTATTTTCTTGGTCCTGAGGTGCGATTGGGATTTGGATGTAGCCGGTGTATCCATCAAGAAAGCAATAGTGTGACTTTCTGGCTAATATTTCTAGAATTTGATCAAGGAATGGAAGAGGGTAGTGATCTTTTCTTGTTTCAACATTCAATTTCCTATAGTCAATGCACAGACGCCATTTTTTTTCACTCGAGTTGTGACTACCTCTTCGTGTTCATTTTTGACAACAGTTATCCCACCCTTCTTAGGTACAACTTTAATTGGACTAAACCATTCACTATCAGAAATTGGGTAGATAATACCATATTGAATAATCTTGGTGATATCTTCCATAACTACCTAAATCAATGAGTGGATTGAGTCTTCTTTGTGGTTGTCTAATTGGTTTAAAAGACTCCCCAAGATGGATGTGATGCATTAAAAGGGCGGTATTGATTCCTGGTATGTCATTTAGGGTCCACCCTAAGCCCGTTTTGTTTTTCTCTGACACTTGGACAATTTTGGACTCCCCAGTTTCGGTAAGTGAAGAAGAGATAATGACAGGATAAGAGTGATCATGGAAAATGAATGCATATTTCAGGTGTTCAGGAAGAGGTTTCAGATCAGTCTCATCTTTTATTTATGGGTTAGAAAACTTAGGAATGGAGGAAGGGACTTTAGTTGCTTCAAATTCATTATCCTTAATACTTTCCAAGGTGGAGCAGTAGAGATCAGAGTTGATGTGGGATTCAAGAGAGTTTTCAAGTTCCTCTAGATTGATGGAGTCTATGAATGAGAGGTCTACATCAACTTCACCATTAATGACTTGGTTAATCATGGGGAAAATTTCACAAGATACTTTTTCATTAGAACATGAATAACATGGTGGATTGGGATTTGATTGAAACTTAGAAGTTTCCTTAGAAGCATGGATTGAGAATGCAGAGTGATCCTCATATGGGTATCGCATGGCTTTGAAAATGTTGAACTTGACCAGTTGGTCACCGAATTCCATGGATAAGATGCCTGAATGGACATCAATCTTGTTTCTCGCAGTCATGAGGAATGGTCTTCCTAGAATTAGGGAAGATCATGAAGAGTTCGTCTCACCTTCCATATCAAGGACATAGAAATCAACAGGGAAGATAAGATCATTGAATCAGACAAGGACATCCTCAATTATTCCCTCAGGACTGGCTATGCTTCGATTAGCTAATTGAATGACAACACCCATTGGATGTAAGGGACCTAGAACAAGGTTGGAGAAGATGGATTTGGGCATGGAATTAATTGAGACTCCAATGTATATGAGTGCATCATCAAATTTGGAACTTCCAATTTGGCATGGGACCGTAAAGGTCCCGGGATCGTTGCACTTTATGGGAATAGATAGCTGGGTGGAAACATTTTCGAAGGTCCTAAGTTGCCTCTTGTGGGTACACAAATCCATGAGAAACTTGGCATACTTAGTAATTTTTTTATGGAATCTAATAGGGGAATGTTGACTTCAACACTTCTAAACATGTTGAGCATTTTAGGATCGGGTTCAAAGGACTTCTTTGGCTTAGAAACAGCTTGAGGAAAAGGAATTGGATTCCTATGTGGAATAGAAGGAGGTGAGGGAATGGATTCAGATTTCTTTTCAAGTTTCTTTTTCTTTTCATTTCTTATGTCAACATTCAAAGGAGGGTTGGATGAATTATCTTGAGGCATAGAAATTTGCTTTCCTGATCTAAGTGCAATTTCACTTACATTACCCTTGGGGTTGGGTAATGGTTGAGCTAGAAGTTAGGAAGAATTGGATGGTTGCTGCTGACTAAGGTGGGATGCAAGTTGACCAATTTGGGTTTCAATGTTCTTGAGACTAGAACGCGTGAAGGAGGAAAGATCTTCAACAACACTCTCCCATGGTTTCATGGAAGAATATGCTTGTACCAGATTGGGATTACCTAGATTTTGGTTCTTGGGAAAGCGATTGTATTGGTTTTGGAATTGGGAAGGCTCACTAGGATAATGGAATCAAGGAGGAGGATTATTCCTTTGAGGTTGAGGAAGAAAAGGATAAGGTTGTTGGAAGTTACCAACAACTTGATCATATTAGAAGTGGTTTGGGTTTTGAAGATGGAATTTAGGGGGATGAGATATGGGATTACCATACCTAATTCCTTGGTTATAGGAAGAAGAAAAAGGCTCAGAGTGAGGTTGGTTGAAGTTTCTAACAAACTGAACTGATAGTTGAGGGTTGGTGTTCCGCTAAGCATATGCTTCATTGAGCTCCATTGGTCCATATGAATCAAGTTGATCCTCTTGAAGTCATGGACATGTGTCTGTTGGATGAGATGAAGAGTTGCAGATTCCACAGCTTTTGACAGGTCCAAGAAACATTTATTGTGGAGAAGATGAGGTTGAGGATTTGGTAGCCACAACTAGTTGTTGCACAAGACCTGTAAGTTCACTCATCCACTCGGTCATCTTGTTCAGCTCAATTGATTGATTATATTGGGCTTGTTTGACTTGAGTATGTGCCCGAGTATGTAATTTGTGCGTGTTTACAACCATGCTATTTATGAGATCTCTTGCAGTTGTAGGAGTTTTATCAACAAGAGCACCACCACTTGCGGCATCTATGAGAGTTCTCTCCATAGCAAATAACCCCTCATAGAAGTATTGGATCAAGATTTGGTCATAGATTTGGTGGTGTGGGCAGGTTACAACAAGATTTTTGAACCTCTCCCAGTACTCATGGAGTGATTCACTTGGGAACTGATGGATACCACTTATTTCCTTTAGGATAGAAGAAGTACGAGAAGTAGGAAAGAATTTCTCTAAGAAGATTAGCTTCATGTCATTCCATGTGCTTATGGAACCAGGAGGGAGGTAGTAAATCCATGACTTGGCAGTGTCAGCTAGGTAGAAAGGGAATGCTCAAAGTTTGATTTGTTCTTCCGAAACCCCTTGAGGCTTCATGGTAGAGCAAACTACTTGAAACTCTTTAAGGTGGATATGTGGATCCTCACCGGCTAGCCCATGGAAATGAGGAAGAAGATGAATCACACCTGATTTGAGTTAGAAATCTGATTCTATGTTTGGATATTGAATACCAAGAGGTTGGTAATTCATATTAGGGTCAACAAGTTCTTTAAGTGTTTGTTCCCTAGGATTGGCCATATCTAATTCAATTGGCTGGACAAGGACTGGTTCTTGAATTATTTGATTATCTCGTATGTTCCTCCTAAGTGGGAAAAGTTTTCTCAATTTCAGGGTCAAACAAATATGATGGATTGTTTGGGAGGATACAGGGCATTCAGAGAGTTGTTGGAAGGAAAATTAATATGGGTTTTTCTTTGTATTTTTTCAGTTTATGATATTTATGAGAAGACTGTTTTTTCTTTGTGTTTTTTTTCAATTTTTTTTTCAATTTTTTTGGGGTTGTTTTTTACAATAACCAAAAACTAATGAATACATAAATCACCATCCTCGGCAATGGAACCATTTGAAACGTGTGACCTATTGTCTCCTATCGACCAGTCAAAGTTCCGGTGCTCTGCTAATGTGTATAGCAGCACTCGGGTCGAATCCTCGGCGATGATACTTTGTAATAGTCGTTTTTTTAGTTGATTGTATTTTGATTGGGGGGTTTGTTTTCAGAGATTAATTGAAATGATTGATTTATTAAGATTAATTTAATAATTTGATAAATATTGGGATGAGTTCATCATTAGGTAGTTAAGCTTGTGACATCCTTGAACTTTTCTTTATATTGCATTGAATTAACACCCATGTCACAAGTTGACATTGATTGAAATTCCAAAGTGTTAAGGATTTAATAAAAGCCTTAAATTAACAAGGATTATAATATCAATTAGTAATTGATTGTGGTAGTGTATTTATGGTTCCAATAATCCATGGAATCCATATGTTAAACAAAACAAGTCATTAATCCATGACATGTTAAGTGCAACATACACAATGTTAATTTAAAGAATATTCGTTGAAAAAAAGCTATCAATCAATTAACATACCTAAATTATAACTCACCCCAATTAAAGATTTACTTAGACATTAAAATGATTACTAATCTGGTTGTAATTATTATGATGATAAATTAATAAGATAAGATAAATAAAGGGATAAGAAAATATTTGTGTGCCGAACACACACACATGAACGATGATGAGAATTAAAAACAAACATTAGATTGAATTGGAAATCAAAAGAAGGGAAGGGGATTAAACTGTATTTAAAATATTTTAATAAAATTAATATTAAACTATAGAAGTTTGGTGATAGTAAGAGATATTGAATAAGAAACTTTCATTTAAACAGAATTACAAAACACAAACTTACAAGATTACAAATGAAGAAAAACACAAAAGCGAGTGAAATCAAAGAGAGGAGGAAAGGTATATCAAGTGAAAAATTGATTATGTCAGGTCCTCCCAAGACTTTTTCAAGGCTTTGGTCGTTCCAATATGATATACTCTATATTGAAATGCCAACCCCTTTTGAAAGTAGAGGAGGGGATGCATTAATAGCCAAAGGTGGTGGACTGTTTGCATTCCAGAATTAACCCTCCACTTGGATCGACAATTTGGACAAACATACAGCCGAATCATGAAATATCTCCTTCTTGAAAGTTGTAGATATAAATGTCCTCTGTAGACTGTGAAAATTTAGTGTCCATTGGACTTATGGAGCAAAGGTTATGGAGGTTTTACTAAACAATTATGATCTGTCCATTTCAATCCAGACTTTTCCAAAGACCATAATGTGAATGTGTTTTGGAACAAGAAGATTATCTGAAATAAAAATAATTTATTCAAAAGAGTTGTCAAGATATATTTACTCTTTAACACTGCAAAATATCAGCTCTAATGGAAGTCCACATCAAAATAAATGTCAATATTTGTGTTCTGCTTTTATTTCTCGGCCAGAATGGTGGGCTGGATTTCAATGAATCATTTGGGCCAATTTTTATTATTATTAGGCCATGGAATTTTTATCCTGGACTTATTAAATTTTCCCCTCGACTATGGTGAATAATAATATAATTTGGATATCTGTATTTATCCCAGTAAATAAATCTTCATGAATAGTCTAGTTTCTTTATAGATTCTTTGGACTTGTTTGTGAGGACCATGTGAACCTTCCAAAGGAAGAATTGGACCATGTAACCTTCTAATGAAATGTTCTATATTTAAATAAGAATCATAAAAAACAATAACCACACAATTTGGACCAGTATTGTGATAGTTATTATTAAAACAGTAAACTGACTCAATTTGACTACTTCTAAAAATGCTCAAAAATTATACTTAATATTAAAACATTAATATTCCACACAAATTATGCACATTTCATATAAAATCAGTAAATGGAGTATATAATAAGTCATGAAAATATTAATAAAATCACCCATTATCCTTTTCTATGTTGGTGTGGTTCAATACCCAATTATGTTGGATTGAACAATTTCTACTCTTCTATTTATCTTATGATTTCTTGATGATGTTTCTTAAACCATGGTTTCCTCTTCCAATTATTCTTGGAAATCATAATCATTTTTTGATCCCTGATTGTTTTAAAAGAATTATACTATTTTTTCATTTGAATATATCCCAAGTAAACTTTCTTATTTTAGTTTTATCATATCAATATTTGAGCTCCTTGAGGTATTTAAGGTTATATCCTCAATGATCTTGACATCATTGCTTTCCATAATTCTTCCAAGATTATTATTGCAACATTTGTAGGATTTACTCTTCATTTAATATCCATGGAATATTAACTCATCTGTAACATCACCATACTTCCCTTGATTTCCTTCCTTGTTTCGAATGAAACATTTACTTAAAAAACAAGAGTAATTCATTGATGGATTTATTTCATACCATAACTCATATGGTGTCTTGGTTTCTCCAAAAATAAATTCCAATTAGATTTTGAGTATATGCTGCTACTTGAATAACCTCTTTCCAGTAATGAAAAGAATTTCAACTCTCAATCAGCATAGTTTTATCCATATTGTTCACCCATCAATTTCTTCATTCAACAAATCATTTTTGATATAGGATTCTAAATGAATCCACCTCTTATTTTATTCTATGTTTTTTGAGGTAATTTTAAAATTTCATGTGATGTATATTCTCCTACATTTCCAAATCATAGAATCTTGATTGTTAGAAAAGTTTCATTCTCATATAATCGATGGTAACTCCTCATGAAATCAAGCACTTGCTATTTCCTTGACCTAATAAATACATAACACAATATACTATAATCATCAATAAAAATAATGAAATAACTCTCTCCATATTTACCATCCACATTTATTGGTCCACACATGTCTATGTGGATGAGATCAAGAAGATTTTATTCCCTTTTATTCTTTGGCCGATATGAAATCTCGACCATATTTCCTCACATGAGAGAATAAAATTTCTTTTGTCATTGATGCTTCATATTAGGAATATTGATGAGTATTTTCATCTTATATATATTTTCTATAACCTTTTGATTAATGTGACCCAAACTCCAGTGCCACAGGTTGTTCTCTTTTTCAAATGATATGTAATAAGTGTCCTCTTTGTTGTCAACCTTGTATAAATTTCCTTATGTTATGCATACTTTTAAGAGAAAATTACGTATCTTTCCCTTGATAGTGAAACCCTTCTAATTAAATGTCACTATCATTCTTGAGTCATAAATTTGACTCAAACTCAGGATATTTTGACATAAATAATTTAAATAGAGAACTTCAATTTTCCTCAACTCTTTATTTTCCTATTATGCATTTCCGCAGCCTTTGATCATTAAAGAATATTCATTTCCAAATCTCACTGTTCCATCAACTATTTTATTAACATTATTCCACAAATCATCATTTTCCTGTCATGTGGGATGACCAGCCAATATCAAGAATCCATGTGCTACTGTTCTTTGTAGTTTTGAGATCTATTTATACAAGGTTAGATTTCTCATTTTTCTTCTTTTCATTCCATGAGATTCTTTTTAGGGTGGAAGATAAAGATGGATTTTCAAATATCTTTTTAATATGAATGGATTATTCATACTCATATTCTTCTTCTAAAGTGGAATACATATTTTCAAGAGTAACTCTTCTTGGTTTGAAGGAATTGACTTGTCTTAGAGTTCTATAGGCACTGTTCCCACCTTTCCTCTACCTGTATTGAATAGATTTATGGCCATACTTAGAATAGTGAAAATAATATACATAGAAACTATTTATTCTATATGATAAAGGGTATGGTATTATTATCCTTTGTAGAACTCTAGGAACCTCTTCATTCATATAGATCCTTGCCTCTTCACAATATTACATGGTATGAACTTTAAATCCACATAATTGAAATTTCATAAGAGGAAATTTATTTTAACTTAAATTCCTCCCCATGTACCCTTATTTTGTAAAGAAATTTTACTGGATATCCTCTATGGAAACTTGAGGATGATTTTCAGATCTCTTTTCTATTTTATTTGAAGCTTTACTTTTTAGGAAATCTGGTGATTTTGTGATATGTCAAAATTTCTAGTTCCCTTTATTTTGGATGAGCCCATTTCCAATCTTTGATATTTCAACATCACAAAAAATTATGCTTTTTATGATAATTTTGGATCTCCGATTATTCTAGGACTTATATAATATTTTAAAACCAAGTTTATCTCTTTTTATCATATCTACATATGAGAATTTTCCAAACTATAATTTCTTATTTTTCCCCCTGATTTTGATTCAGTTTCTTGTCTACTCCTTAGAGTAACAACTTCTTATTCAAGTTTCTCAGTGATATTTCCCATTTCATACAGTCTCAATGTAAGGTCATTGATGAATTTTTCCTGCTCTTCAATATTGAGTTTAAATTCCAAAACCTCTTATGATATTTCATGATTTGTTATAGTCTCTTAAACCTCTCATTCTAGTTGATCAATTTATTCTTCAAGCCGATGAAAATACTCTGATGACACTTCCAGGATGTATGTCATATTTCTATTTATCTTTTATTGAATGTCAATATTATCAAAAGAATCCTCACATTACACCTTGAGATCAAAAACACAAATCAACTTATTACCTTTATATTTTGAAGGTTCAACCTTTTCAATATTAGAAGTAAGGGATGATTGAGTTTCAGATTTAAACTTTGGTTCTTAATCCTCTAAAAATTCACTATCAACTTATTATTATTTATAGGTGAAACTCTTTATCTAGAATTTATTTCCAGATTTGAAGCATCCCTTTTTGTAAAATATTTTATGATGCTTCTACATGATTAATACTTCAATTTATTCATCATCAAACTTCTTAGAGAATCAAGAGGAAATGTTACCAACTCTACCATATCAAAAATAGGCCATAAGAATATTTCCTTCAAATATGCCTTTTTATTTCTTGAATTTCTTACAAAAAGGTTAAATAATTTCGTCTTCTTAATTATCTTCATCAATACTATCTTTGGAAACCTCAATTTTTTCAATGAATTTTAATTCATTATACTTGCTTTATTTTTTTTCATCTTATGCTTTCACTATCATTTCATAAGCCACAAGACTACTTTGAAGATCATCAAGAGAAAGTTTAGACAGATCCCATTCCTCAGGGGCTAATACTTTTGGATTATATAGATGTGGAAGCCTTTTCAATATTTTATTCACAATGCCAATATCTTTACTTTATTCACAAAGTCATTTAATTTATCCAATAACGTCAGTAATTCAATTAAAAAATGAATCTTCATTTTCACGAGGATGCATTTGCAGATCCTCAAACCTATTGTGAGAAATATAGTTTGGACTTATTCTCTTTGTTATCACCTTCGTATATATTTTCTAGTTTTTTCCACATAGACTTTTCTGACGTGAATATCATTACCTTTAAATAAATTTTATTAGATAGAGCCGTAGTAAGAGAATTTTGTTCTTTGGAATCTTCATCAAGGATTTTCCTATCCGTCTCAGTCATAGATAGACCTTTCACATCGGTGACATGAATCCCTAGAGTAGTGAGAAAAATGCTTTAATACCAATTTATTTTAGATGGGTTCTCATTCTATTCCTAAAAATATGGAATATAATTCCATAAAATAGGGGGAGCCCCTAATATTAACTGAATTATCCATGAACAAATAGAGGAAAAATTTAACTCCATCAACCTGTAAGCTCTGATACCACTTGTTGAACCCCAGAACACCCTGATAAGGGATGGGTGAATCCAGGTGTCATTTTATTGGGATTTATGTCTTTGTACCTAATTAGAATATGACTCTTCTTGCATCGATGTCCTGAGTTGTTGTGCTATAATTTACTATTCACCTAAACTAGATGGTCAACACTACTATTCGTGAAGCACCCATCCTTCGTGAAACCCCCTTTATGTTTCAAAGAATTACCAATATTCAAAAAACCAATTAATTTCAAAAATCTCACAACCTTCAAAAATATTATAGCCTTAATGAAAAAACTACCTTAATGAAGCTCACTGCATTCATGGAACATACTACCACCACAAAGCTCAAAGAGTCATCACATAATACCCAATCATCCGAAAAATCATTTTTTCCGAGATACCTAAGCATTTTTCATGACTAATGTAACGCCCCGACCCCAGTTACCTAGAGTCGGTGCATTATTTTAATACATTGGCATGGTTACAAGGAATAAAGTCCCGAAGGACCGATCAGTTTAGCAGTCTTGGAAAAATAGATCACATACATGAATGTTACATTTTCACTTTATGACGTACAAAACAACATAAATAATCTTTATGAACGCCATTATTCCCTTGGCTTAACCCTGCATATAAATCACATTACACTTCTTGGAATCTTGGAAAAAAATAAAACATAGAAAGGGGTGAGATCAAATGCTCAGTAATGGTAAGAAATACATCGGAAACTTTCAAAAATAAGCATAAACATTTAAGGAAATGTATAAAACTAAAACAAAAGACTTTTAAACTTAAACTTCAGAATAATATGGAAGAAATAAAATGAAATAATTCCATTTACTTATTCACATGGATATTCTACTAATCGAATAATAACATGCAATATCACTAACCACTTTCATAATGATGGAATGCATGATGCCGAACTTTAATTTCTATGTTGAGGCCTCGTGCCAAGACCTAAGGGATAACTGTAACCAGAACCCAACCTGAAGAGCCTCTGTAACTGGACTCCATCCCGGAGTGCCTCTAATAACCGGACACCAACCCGGAGTGCCTCTAATAACCGGACACCAACCCGGAGTGCCTCTAATAACCGGACACCAACCTGGAGTTCCTCTAATAACCGTACACCAACCCGGAGGGCTTACTTTTACCGGTCCCTAACCCGAAACATACTAGTCCAACATATTCATCTTAAGAAGAGGATGAAATATAACATGAAAATTTGTATTAAAACTAGCATGAGAAATGTCAATACTTTACCCATGAACCATGAATGGTATAAAAATAACACATCCGCAGTCAAATATATCACAAAACCTTCAACATAATATGGAAGATTTGTATCATGATAAATCAACTTCAAAACAAGTTTAAAATCCATTAATGAATTTTGACATAGATGAGATTGATTTGTAAAACTCTTTGAGAGAAATACCCCTTTTCATGAAAACATTTAAAATTCACACAATTTAGAAAAGAAGTCATTTAAATACATTTTTAATCAAAGTGTCCCATACCTATTTGAAACTTTTGAAAGGAATTAACATTTTAAAAAAATTCATGTCCATATAAATAAATCCTTAAAACCCATTTTGAAGTCATAGACATTAATGAGAAAGATTTAGAAGAATAAATATTTAAAACATTTGAAATTATGTTTTAGTAAAAAGTACCTTAAAATAATCCCTTTGAAAACTCTTTAATAAAACATGTACATGGATAATAAATATGTCCCAGTAGATACTAACATAAAAACAACAACCTCGGATAATAAAGAGATTTTGAAATTAACCCTTACCAATTTGGTAACTTATGAAACATACACCCCGTGAAAGAGGTATCATACAATGAATATGTAAATACACATAATTTAAAGTGTATTACATAAATAATACAATTATGGGTAGTACATACACCAAATAAAAGGTAATAGTGGAAATATGGCATGAATCTCATGGGAATAAGGAGTGAGATGAAAACCCCTTACCTTGCACTTTCCTTTAGTCGAGGGTACGTTTAACCTCTTCTTCTTAGGGTTCTTCCTTTTGATTTGATCAAAAGGGCTCCTTAGGATGTCTTTCTGACTAAAGGAAGGCCTCTAGGATTAAGTGAGGGAAGTTGAGAGAGTATTTGGGCAGGGGTTGGCTGAACCAAAAGGCTTTTTAGGTGTGAATTAATGAGAAGGGTGAGTGTCCTTTTATAAGAGGGGTGAGGGGAACCTTTGGAAAAGCTAGAAATATTATTTTATAATAAATTCATATTCGGTTTATAATGACTAAAAAGTGGATTATTTAAAGGTTAAGGTGGGTATGGGTCTAAAACTACTCAACCAATAGAATTTAGATAGGTTTGTCTCATTATATTAACCTTATCTTTTAGTTTTAACACTTAGTTAATTAGTTTGACACCTACCATGTCACTTTGTATTTTTATATTATATAGTTAATAAACTTACAATATATATCCAAGAGACCCCCAAGTGGTCCTTAAATGATACAAATATCATGATATAAGTCTCTTGGATGAACCTTAGATTTTTAGGAATTTAATATCAATTAATAATATAATATTTGTTTTAAAAACTCTTTTATGTCAATTTTGACACTATTCAATAATTGACTTTTGTAAAAATCATAACAGAATGATTACTTCGAAAAAAGTTACTTAAATCAATCCTAATATGTCATATTATCCTATAAAATTAGTTTAATTTATTAAAAGTCTCAAATTATATTTATTTGGGTATTTATAATATCAATTATTTTATTTTTTCACTATTATGGTAATTACTGCATCATCATTGTGTCATAAATAAATTAAATTATTTAATGTCTAAAAATTATAAATAAAATACCATTATGTAGGAAATCTTTTTATCTTTCTAATTAATATTCATAGTAAAAAATTCAACATATATAACTCAATGTAAAAATTATGTTTCTAAAAGATCTATGCTTATGTCATTTTTGTATTTATTTTAACTTAATTAATATAAAGTGTCATTATCACTTACAAGTGGCTCCATGGGGTCAACAAATCGCCCAAAGATGCCCATGGTTGGACATGTATCAACCAATAAGGTCAGGACACATTTTAGGTTAATTTAGTATTATTATAATATTATTTTTTAACCCTTATTTACCAGATTTACCCTTTAACCATGGTAAATAAAATATTTACCGAAGTAATTAATCAAAATGTCTAAAAATAAAAGTTAACTATTTACACAATTTGAAAATCCTGATACCAAATATGGAATCCATTTTTCCAAATTCAAAACACAGAAGTGGTAGAAATTAATTTAAAATTAATTCCCATTGTCAAAACAAAAAGCGTGTTTTTAAGATATAATAACTATCAAAAGATTGATACTTGTTTATGTCCGGTTTAATTGTGAAATTATGTCCAATGACCAACATTGTATTAAATGGTAAAAATATATTCTAAATATACTTTAAAACCACTCAAATTCATAATTTATCACTAATAATTATTTTGATTAAAAAATTTGTTTTTAATTAAAATTTAGTAATTTTCACTATTCATCAAAATATTAAAGTTGTCCGAAAAGTACCAAAATTTCATCTTAGGCTCAATTTGATACTACAAATCCCAAAATGAAGTCCATTTTGAGAGATAAAATTTCTAAAATTTCAAAAAGTAGGTATTACTATTCATAACGGCTACTTTGATTGGTCGTGGTGTGTGTTAGAACTCGATGTTGCATACAACACACGCTACTGTATTATTCAAAGAGAAGCGTACCGTGGAAGCTTGGGGTGTTACATTCTCCCCTCCTTCAACAAATTGAGTCCTCGCAATTTGATATTGTTATTTGAAAATAAAGGTTGAAAATAGAAAATATCTTTGTGGAAAAAAAACCCACATCGGAAATTTGGTTAATAAAATTTTAGTCTTAATAAGATGAAAAGAGAAAATAAAGGGTCACCACAAAATTATTATCTCGATTAGGAGGACATTGGTGGAAATTATAGACATATAACTGGAGGAAAAACGTAAATATTTATAGGTAGTGATTGAGGTCATCAATCACGAACAAGTTTAAATTTGAGGTCCTTAAATTCATCAATCTATGATGATTTAAAATACCATCGGTTCAACAAAACATAAGGTATTATGATAACACATTTTTGATGTTTCAAAATATCTTAGTTGAAATCCCACATCGAAAAATGAATTAATGAGGACTCTATTTAAAATAAAGAGGGGAATGTATGAAGATTACTGAAAATAACACGTACTAGGGTTCCATGTAGTAAAATATGGATATGAAAGAGAAATATAACCATCAATTATCTGATGGAGAGTGGTAGAGAACATGTCTATGAAAAGTCCAACAATCCCAAAGCCATAAATTAGTGATGATTTAAGGTACCATCTAGGACAACATTTTTGTTCTAAGTTCCTTTTTCTAATGATGAGGAATTTATTTATGAGATTGGATAAGATCATAAGGAGATATACTTACTTTATAATTAGAGTTTTATCCATTAATAAATTTCTACCACAAACTCATCTTTCACCCCAAAACATAATACAACTCAAAAATACTCTATTTATCCTAATCGTATAGGGTTCTAAATATAATGAATTTATAATTCACATATCAGACCCTTTATGTAAAGAAACTACATTATACCATCCAAGAACATCATGTAGCACAATGGTAGGAGATAAATCCAAATTGCACTATGGTTTTGGGTTAGATTCCCACAGCTTTGTCCGACACGACGGGTCGTCACACGGTCTGCGTGTTGTCCTTCTATAAAAATCCAAAAAAAACCCTTTAAAACTTAATCCATTCCAACCATTAGACCTATCCAAAATATTATTATCCAAACTCACAGTCCAAAATTTACAAGGATGTTAAACATAATGGGGATCCTTTTTTCCAGGTAATAACATGTGAACGCCTTCCTCATATATTCTTTTACAACACCGCAACATCCTGAATTACCAAAATCAACCATCTCTTATTCCAAAATCACTACCTCAATATCAGGACCATATTAAGGTTTATCTTTCCTTCAACCATGTAATTTCCAAAAAAAATTTAACTCGCTGTAGAGTCACTTTTCTTAGTACCATAAAATCTCAAATCCATAATTAAATAGTACTACAGTACAATCCTTATTTATTTCCAGAACATCATTGATACAACACTTAAATGAAATAATTCTAAAATAACAACATAGGAACACTAATCATTCCTCTTCATCTGTGGTAGTATCATAACTTGATTATTATCCAATAGCATCATTTTTGGCATAGTATGATGACTGGGACATTGGTTCACGTGGTGTCCAAACTCCTTGCAAATGAAGAATTGTACATTTGAAACCATTTTCTTACCCTTTCAGTCACGTACTTTGTGCCCTTTTCCTCCACACTTATAAAAAAACTCCCATTCCTTTCAGGAAAGTTCCAGGGTGTTTCTTCCCAAAGTTATCACATATGGGAAAATTCTTCTATTCCCTCTTCCCTTTATCCATCTTTCTCTCTTCCATCATTTTCTTCTCTTGCTTCACTTCAAAGCCATAGGACTCCAAGAATTATTTACTCATCTTATCAACACATGATATTATTTCTTTATATGATGATAATACGTGGGAAACTATTTCCCTTATAAATTCTGGATTAGGACCACGAAAGATTTGATCCTTCTAACTCTTTGGATCATACGTATTACGGGAGTTCACATTCCTTCTAATGGGCGCCATTTCTATACAATAGCATAAACTAGTTCAGTTTATGAATTGCAATGAATAATTACCAAACTTGTAAAATACCTAACACAAATTGAACAATTTATAGATATAATTCATAATCATAAAAATGTTTTCTTTGAGTAAGTATATACTCATAATCCCTTCATAATGGTTTGTAAAGAAAATGATAATTATCCTAAGAATATCCCCCGGGAGTGTCGTAAACAAGAGTACAGCAAGGCCCGTTGTCGTGCACCAGTTCCCATTAGAGTCTAGCTCAAAGCGGTGTTTTCGGGTTTTACCCCTAGGTACATCTGTGCCAGAGCCGCCTCTACCTGCTCATATCTAGACAGGGATGTATTGCTTAGAAAACTCACAAAATCTCTACAATACCAAAATTCTAGGAAGTTATTCTATACTAATCCTCAAAGTCTATCTTAGGTATATGTGCTCTAATAAGAGTTTATCTAAATATAGTTTCCAAGGTTATTACTAAACTTCCTCTGATACCAACTGTAACACCCTGACCCCAGTTACCCAGAGTCGGTGCATTATTTTAATACATTAGCATGATTACAAGGAATAAAGTCCCGAAGGACCGATCAGTTTAGCAGTCTTGGAAAAATATATCACATACATGAATGTTACATTTTCACTTTATGACGTACAAAACAACATAAATAATCTTTATGAACGCCATTATTCCCTTGGCTTAACCCTGCATATCAATCACATTAAACTTCTTGGAATCTTGGGAAAAAATAAAACATAGAAAGGGGTGAGCTCAAATGCTCAGCAAGGGTAAGAAATACAGCAGAAACTTTCAAAAATAAGCATAAACATTTAAGGCAACGTATAAAACTAAAACAAAAGCCTTTTAAACTTGAACTTCATCATAATATGGTAGAAATAAAATGAAATAATTCCATTTACTTATTCACATGGATATTCTACTAATCGAATAATCACATTCAATATCACTAACCACTTTCATAATGATGGAATGGATGATGTCGAACTTTAATTTCTGTGTCGAGGCCTCATGCCAAGACCTAAGGGATAACTGTAACCAGAACCCAACCCGGAGAGCCTCTGTAACCGGACTCCATCCCAGAGTGCCTCTAATAACCGTACACCAACCCGGAGTGCCTCTAATAACTGGACACCAACCCGGAGGGCTTACTTTTACCGGTCCTTAACCCGGAACATACTAGTCCAACACATTTATCTTAAGAAGAGGATGAAATATAACATGAAAATTTGTATTAAAACTAGCATGAGAAATGTCAATACTTTACCCATGAACCATGAATGGTATAAAAATAACACATCCGAAGTCAAATATATCTCAAAACCTTCAAAATAATATGGAATATTTGTATCATGATAAATCAACTTCAAAAACATTTGAAAATCCATTAAATAATTTTGACATAGATGAGATTGATTTGTAAAACTCTTTGAGAGAAATCCCCCTTTTCATGAAAACATTTAAAAGTCACACAATTTAGAAAATAAGTCATTTAAATACATTTTTAATTAAAGTGTACCATACCTATTTGAAACTTTTGAAAGTAATTAACATTTTAAAAACATTCATGTCCATATAAATAAATCCTTAAAACCCATTTTGAAGACATAGGCATTAATGAGAAATATTTAGAAGAATAAATATTTAAAACATTTGAAATGATGTTTTAGTAAAAAGTCCCTTAAAACAATCCCTTTGAAAACTCTTTCATAAAACATGTACATGGATAATAAATATGTCCCAGTAGATACTAACGTAAAAACAACAACCTCGGATAATAAAGAGATTCTGAAATTAAGCCTTACCAATTTGGTAACTTACGAAACATACACCCCGTGAAAGAGGTATCATACAATGAATATGTAAATACACATAATTTAAAGTGTATTACATAAATAATACAATTATGGGCAGTACATACACCACATAAAATGTAATAGTGGAAATATGGCATGAATCTCATGGGAATAAGGAGTGAGATGAAAACCCATTACCTTGCACTTTCCTTTAGTCGAGGGTACGTTTAACCTCTTCTTCGTCAGGTTCTTCCTTTTGATTTGATCAAAAGGGATCCCTAGGATGGATTTATGACTAAAGTAAGGCCTCTAGGATGAAGTTAGGGAAGTTTAGAGAGTATTTGTGCAGGGGTTGGCCGAACCAAAAGGTTTTGTAGGTGTGAATTAATGAGAAGGGTGAGTGTCCTTTTATAAGAGGGGTGATGGGCACCTTTGGAAAAGCTAGAAATATTATTTTATAATAAATTCATATTTGGTTTATAATGGCTCCAAAGTGGATTATTTAATGGTTAAGGTGGGTATGGGTCGAAAAATACTCAACCAATATAATTTAGACCGGTTTGTATCATTATATTAACCTTATCTTTTAGTTTTAACACTTAGTTAATTAATTTGACACTTACCATGTCACTTTGTATTTTTATATTATATAGTTAATAAACATACAATATACATCCAAGAGACCCCCAAGTGGTCAATTAATGATACAAATATCATGATATAAGTCTTTTGGCTGAATCTTATATTTTCAGGAATTTAATATCAATTAATAATATAATATTTGTTTTAAAAACTCTTTTATGTCAATTTTGACACTATTCAATAATTGAATTTTGTAAAAACCATAACAGAATTATTACTTCGAAAAAAGTTACTTAAATCAACCCTAATATGTCATATTATCCTAGAAAATTAGTGTAATTCATTAAAAGTCTCAAATTATATTTATTTGGGTATTTATAATATCAATTATTTTAATTTTTCACTATTATGGTAATTACTGAATCATCATTGTGTCATAAATAAATTAAATTATTTAATGTATAAAAATTATAAATAAAATACCATTATGTATGAAATATTTTTATATTTCTAATGAATATTCATAGCCAAAAATCCAACATATATAACCTAATGTAAAAATTATTTTTCTAAAAGATATATGCTTATGTCATTTTTGTATTTATTTTAACTTAATTAATATAAAGTGTCATTATCACTTACAAGTGACTCCATGGGGTCCCAAAATTGACCCAAAGATGCCCATGGTCGGACATGTATCAACCAATAAGGTTAGGACACGTTTTATGGTAATTTAGTATTATTATAATATTATTTTTAGCCCTTATTTACCAGATTTACCCTTTAACCATGGTAAATAAAATATTTACCGAAGTAATTAATCAAAATGTCTAAAAATAAAAGTTACCTATTTACAAAATTTAAACATCCTGATTCCAAATATGGAATCCATTTTTCCAAATTCAAAACACAGAAGTGGCAAAAATTAATTTAAAATTAATTCCCGTTGTTAAAACAAAAAGCGTGTTTTTAAGATATAATAACTATCAAAAGATTGATACTTGTTTATGTTCGGTTTAATTGTGAAATTATGTCGAATGACCAAAATTTTATTAAATGGTAAAAATATATTCTAAATATAATTTAAAACCACTCAAATTCATAAATTATCACTAATAATTATTTTGATTAAAAAAGTTGTTTTTAATTAAAATTTAGTAATTTTCACTATTCATCAAAATATTAAAGTTATCCAAAAAGTACCAAAATTTCACCTTAGTCTAAATTAGATACTATGAATCCAAAAATGAAGTCCATTTTGAGAGATAAAATTTCCTAAATTTCAAAAAGTAGGTATTACTATTCATAACGGCTACTTTGATTGGTCGTGGTGTGTGTTAGAACTCGAAGTTGCGTACAACACACGCTACTATATTATTCAAAGAGAAGCGTATGGTGGAAGCTCGGGGTGTTACAACTAAGACACTTTTTTAGGATTATCGATATCAAAATCAATACCCAATTAATGAAGCTTTAAACCATCATGAATTTAGACCAATTAAACCTTTTATCCAAAACATTTCATGTGAAATGAAGTGGGGTATCTTCCTATTTATAGTGACCACACTTTGTGAAGATCCTACACCTCTAGAAGATACTTAATGAACTTCCAAAATCATTTTCATGAAAAACCTTTATTCACAAAGCTCATGAAAAATTTCAACCATTCATGAACATTCTTGTAGTTACAAATAATCACTATAAAATCATTATAAACTCACAATTATTTTTCATGAAGAATAATCATCTTTCCATCATGCCTTCACAAAGATCATTCCCAATATTCCATATCTTCACGAAGCTCAACCTTTACAAAATCCAATATTCAAAAAAATCATGCCTTTACCATATTTTATAATATTCTATATAGAAAAACCACTTTTTATGAAGCTCATTCACGTTGATTCATACCTTTTCAAAAAATGTTCCTTCCTCTTGATTTTGAGCCTAAAAAAATTGGAAAACACTAAGAAATGTTGCCACATCCAACACTATTGTCAAATTGTCCTGTAAGATTAATTTACTTGAAAAATACCAGAGAAACCCAGTGTGGATTGATAAAAAACATAAACTAGACTCCGTTTCTAGCTTACAACAATGATAAGACTTGGTTCCAACACTCCTCCAATTTCACCCCCACTCAAATCAAGCCCTATAGGGGAGAAGAATTCTGTTTTCTTCCCCAGGTGCTAAAATATCTCCTCACTTCCTATTTTAATTCCATTATTACTGGACATAAAATTGGTGATTTCCAAATCCTTTATCTATTTCATCAACTGTAATTTTCATATTTTATAGGTCTAAAACACTAAAGTAGATTCTTATTTATTAGATTATTCCATATTTATTATTCTAGGGTTCATTTTGGTTTTCCTTGTTATTTTTTTGTCCATCCTTGATCATGTTTTTCTCTCTCTTTGTATGAATGATAGAGACATAATGAATTAGATTAATACTTATCTGAAATGATGGATTTAGTCTACAAGGTATCATTTCTCTCAATGTTTATGAGTTTTGGATCAGTATTGTACTATTATGGGCCAATGGTTTTGGTTTATATCTTCTTGTTAAAAATCCAATGAACCTAAATTGATTGTGTATTTGAGCATTTTTATAATGGCTATAAAGGACTAATTTTGATTATTGTGGGATAATATATTTCATTTATTGATTTTATGGTAGGTATAACATCCAAGATAACTTTTTAGGGATTTAAGACTTCTTCTGAAGGTATTGGATGAATTCCCATGTAATTTTTTGTATTCACAAAGGAATCCAATTTAAAGGATAGGGTAGAAACATCCAAATTTTTCATTGGATACATGACATGGTGGATGTACATAGGGTACTCACACACACATTTTTCATCTAGATTGAAGGATTTTATGATTAGATTTGATGTTAAGTTCATTTGAACTTTAGATATGGTGAATATTCAAAATTAAGTCACATCCCACTAAATATTTGAGGGATCCAAAGTATTTGAGATCCATGTTAATGAGGAGTTTGGAGTCTATATGGAGTTTCTAATTTCAATATTTATAAGGTATGTTATAATTTTCATTCGATATCTCAAGTGAATTGATTGAACATCCTTTTAATATATCTTCTATAATTTTAGGTATATTTTTATTTTATTTCAAGTTGGTGAAAATATGTTTCACCTCATGCTTTTTCATGAAAATTTTTTAATAAATTTTTAGGGGGTATGATTTGGTCTTCCAAATCATATCTCATGGTTCCTCTAAATTTATATATATATAAATAATAAGTTACTATCAAATAAACATAAAATAATTTATTGAAATCATATGATGAATTTACTTCATTAGAAAGGAGGGGTAATCGATACATAAAAGAGAGAAATAAAGATATAATTTGAAAGATTCTAGAGAAATTCTAGGCTATACATCCAAGGGAACATTAGTAGTTTGGAATTTTCTCAAAGTGAATTTATCTAGATTGGATGAATCAAGTTGAACTAAATTTTAAGTATGAAAATGTTTTTAAAATTTCGATAATTTTTGAATAGATTTTAATTTCTATGCATAAAGAGTTTATATAACCAACCTAGAAGAAGCAATCTAATACACCTTCAAGTGTGTAAGAAAACCTACAGAAAACCAAAAATTCAGAATATCAGTGGTTGTTTTAACTTGTTGAGTGAGATAAAATTAAGAAATAAAACCCTATACAAGAACATATCACATTATGTGACAATGTTAAGGTAATGGAGATAATTCCAGAGAACCTTGATAGAATTAAATTTAAACTATCATGAAACGAAGAGCGTGTAAGAATTCATCAAAAATACGAAAAATATCCCCAACACCCAAACCAAATTATAAAGGATAGATTAAATGATTAAATAGCTCTCCAAGAATACCCTAACATGATTCTATAATTTTTATGTTCATGTGTTTTGTTAAATGAAAATAAGAATAATTTTGTAATTATGCCTTTCCAAACTAATGTTCACTTAATATATTATACCATGAAAATCATAGCAAGAAATAAATTCCTTGATGATGGTAGGTCTCATGAGGTATTTTATGAGTTATTTTTAGAGGAAAACCCAATTTTGATTAAAAATATAACGAAAAAGGACTGTGAATAAGGTTCCCCACAAGAATATATATTTTTTTTAATAATTAAGAAGGGGAAAAAATTAAATAAATTAAAAAAAAAATTATATAGAAAAAAAGATATGGAAATAAATCCACCATCACTTAATAATGATTTTTTATTGAGTAAAAATACACTGTAATTTTAGATCTGATATAACCTATTTAAATTGAAATTCAAGGATAAAAAAGGTAAGAAATAGTGGAAAAAGCGACTTGGATGAAGGTGAATTATTTTGAAGGGATATTGAAAAATTTGGACCAATTGAAACTATAAGTTTAGGAGGGTTAATAGTGGCTTAAAAAATTCCAATTGGACTTGGGAAGAAATTTCTTAGGATAAAAGAAAACTCAAAAAACTATTTAGAATTAGGAATTCAAACCCTGAGAGTGGAAGTCCGTGGTAGAGATATATTTCCTTCAAGATATAAAAAATTACAAGTTGAGTGATGATTATTTAAAGGATTAAAAGGGTAAAAGGCTTGGAAATAAATTTATAATTGTTTTCTAATTTACCATCATTTGGTGGTTTTGTAATTATATATATAAAAAGTGTTGAGAAAATCGTTAAACTTGAGGGAAGAAAACATGAAAAAAATTCCATGATTTAGTTAAATAACTGGAGCATAATTTTAATATAAAGGCAAATAATTTTGAGAGAAAATCCCACACACACTACCTAGTAAAAGAGTTTCAATGAAAGGGGGAGTGTTTTAGTAATATTATTCATTATTATGTATTTATCATAACCATGAAATAAAACTAAAATATATTTATCATCATGTGTTTTCTAGTATCAACCTATTATGGTCTAAAATTTCTCAGTTAAAGATACTGTGCCATATATCATACTGTGTTTCCCTAAAGGATTTGAACAATTATTTCAAAAAAAAACACATCTACATAAAAAAATTATGAACCCTGTTATAGTTTTTATACAACATAACTTTTTGAGTATTTACACAGATTTTTTTCAATACCTTTTAGCCATTAAATACAATAGTAATATTCTTCTCAACATCTTAAAAATTTTTATTCATCCATTTTATTATGAATTTAACAAAATTTTAAAACATGACATATCATCTTTTTTTAACATCCATTGTAGCCTTCATCATTCCAATGCATGAAGTCCATAGAATGTTTAATTATTTCACATTTTGTGCCTTTTCCTACCAACGTAGTGACATTTTTTATTGTATCTCCATGATATTTCAACAAAATACCAAAATATAGTTCTTTATAGATGATTATTTTATTCATTTTCTGTCATGTGCAATAATTTCTACCTTTTATTTTATTTTATGAAACCCATTAAAAATTCTATTCTTAATTATGGTACCATTGAATTTTATTATGCTCAAATTTCACAGTGAAACTCATTCTTTTTTATAATCCACATGGAATATGAATTGATAGTGAAATATTCTTATAAAATAACTCAAATATGTTCTTATGGGTATCTATAATATATAATCATAATATATATATATATATATGATAAATCATATCATGTCATGTAATCAGTATTATAAAAAGAATATAATAAATATATTTTTAAAGGTTCATGTCATCACACCATCGGATTTAATGATGTTATTGAGTAATCTATGATCCTTCTTGAGTATTAAGTTTTGGGGTTAAATGGGGACTCTTTCCCCCTAATCACTAATCTATTATATTCCCTTATATCTTCATAATCCAAATGAAATATTTGAAACTCAAATATAAAGATTCTTTTTATTTATGAACTAAAAATATAATAAGATCTCACATCCTTGTGGTGGTCGAGGTGCTAAAACTCCTTGCGAATAAGATGATACTGGTTCTCAAGATGAAGATACTAGTGAGGATGTTCATGATGTTGGTGATAATTATGATGGTAGTGGTGGTGATGATTCATATATTGATCCCATCGATTTCTGAGTTGATAGTAAAGAGAAAAATTTGTGGATAGTGTTTAATGACTAAATTTGATAAAATTTGTGGATTTTATATGTATGTTATAGTATTTTAAATGGTTTGAAAACTATTGAAAAGAAATTAGTTGGTTAAATTCTAAATATACAATATATTTATTTAATGTAATGTGTATTGTGGCTGGTATTTTTTTATAGGTTGTGGTATTGATTATGTGTATGTGTTAGATGGCCTTGTGGGGCTGTTTGGTTGGGGGATGTAGGAAGCCATACCAATAATTTTCTAAATAGTTTATATATATATACACCCATTATTTGAACTAAAACCATTAGTATATCATCACTTATATCCTAGAACATATACCCACAGTTCTTATAAACTATTGGTATACATCTATACCAAAATTTTAGAGAAAACATAGTTATTCATAATTTTCAATGATATATACCAATAGTTTTTATAGAAACCATTGGTATATCCCTATACTAATGCCTTAATAGCTCTTAATTCATAAAATTGTTGGTATATATGAGTCCAATGATAAAATAGTCTATATAAATGGTTTTAACTATTGGTATAGGGTAATTTTGTAGTATTTTTCCTGTTTTTAATATAAAAGTTCCATTTTAGTTTGAAAAATGAATCACGTACCGAAAATGGATAAAATTATCTTTTATTATTCTCAAAAATCATAACAATGATCCATAATTAATTTTTAATATGTATGAATTGACCACACGACGATAAGGCACACAATGTGTCCCGTATGAATTGAAGTTCATGCCTTCAATATAGAAGTTCCGTTTAAGTTTTACTCACATCACAAAGCCAACACATAGAGAAGAAGATAAAATTGTTTTCAAATATTTACACAAGGATCCATAATTAATTTTTGATGTATAGGAAATGACTGCACATCAATATGGAACATTATGTAGTCGGTATGACTCTAAATGCATGTTTTTTATATAAAAATATCATTTTAATAATATAATTAACAACATAAGTGATAATATCATTAATATATACAATAATATATAATATAATTAATCATATTTGGATTATATAGCATTAAAAATATTTTTTTTAGTTTTTATTTATTGTTACTAAAATGAACATTGGTTTTATTATAGGGGAAAGCTTTCATATGGAGGTGGATCATTGGAAAAATGTATGCTATAAGTGTTTCAATTATGTATATGAGTTATAGTTTTTTTGGATTATTTATAAATATGAAATAAAGGTAAATATTTTGTATATAAATTTTGATTAATTGAAAGGATAATGCATCCCTGTAGCAGCTGATATGGCCTTTATTAGATCTAGAAAAGGCACTGATGAAGGACTCCTTTCACAGTGATAAAAAGAAAACATTGATTAAGGGAGGCATTTATAATTTATAAAAATAAATCATTAATGAAGGATTCCTTTATCAGTGATTTATTTTATCACTGATAAATGTTTACTTTATCAATGATTTTTCAAGCCCTTCAAAAGGCTATAGTTTTTTAATGGAAATTATATTTTCAGTTACTTTTTAAATTGAAAAATACCTTTTATAGTGCTGTTAAATGCCTTATATGTAGTAGTGATACATTGTGACAGGGATAAAAGGAAAAAAACTAGAACCAGTGGTATCAAATTCATGTTATAGTATAAGTGTGATGGTATATTCCAAAACTAGTTTTAGAATGATAACATTGGATCAATTCAAGCTTTTGGATCTATGGTTCCTTGCGTAAAAAAATTTCTTGATAAGTAGTGTTTGGGTGGTGAGTCCTCGTGATGAAAAAATGGTAGCAGAAGATGTTTTAATCTCATGAATTATCATTTAATGATAAACCTAGATATATAGTCTTTGTTTTAAGGGGTTTTTGAGTGCAAACCCAATTTCAATTTTATTTCCTCAAGGAAAGGTGTTTGACATATAATATTGGATGAACTAGTCATATCACATATTGGTTTTAGTATATAACCCTAGAATAGATTATGTGTTCAGTTTGAAAGGTTAATATCAGAGGAATTTGAAACTATTTCACAATTTACCCAAGTTTCCCTATTCTTGTGGAAACTATTTTTGAAAGTACCCATGTTTTTCCACCCCCTGGAAGTAAATTTTGGGTACTTTGGGAAATAATTTCCAAAATTTCCTATTTTAAAAATTTATTTTGTTATTTTGTTTATATGAGGAAAATTGTATAATGGGAAAAATAGTAGTTACAATAACATGAACAAATTTATGGGAAAATAAATTTAATTCACTAATAATAAATATAAAAAAATTGATAGCCCAATAATTATAATCATAGTTCCACTAATTAATAAACATGACCGAAGATGGTGAAAAATTAACTTAAATCACAATTAACCTATTATTTGTCTTGTTTCATAGAAAATAAATATCCAAAATCCATATATAAAAGACTCATCCATGGTTATTATAATCAATTTCAAGCTTTATAAACTACCGATGGGGAGAGAAAATGTAGAGTATGGGTTGATTTGATGTGTTAAAAGATAATTCCACACAAATAGATTAATAAAATTCTGAATAATGAGAAATTAATATGAAGTTTATTTACAGGAATCCTAATAGTGTTTTTTATTTAGGCTATCCAGCGTATAATGGGTTTAATAGAATGAACTGGATGACTGAAGATGGATTTTGCAGTAACAAACATAAAAGCACAAGAAAATTAAGATCATCAGAGGTGATTGAAAAAAATAGTAGTAGAAACCAGATATTATTTCTTCACATCGGAATGATCATACAATGAATACAACATAACCTATTTATAGGGTTGAAAACACACAAAAAAACAAATAATGGAAAAAATTAAAGAAGTAAAATTACATGGTTTTGTTGTCGTAGGTGCCACCCAAGCCTCCAGTTCCAAACACATTATAATATGAATATATGAAGTTTTTCAGCCTCTATCATAACAGTATGGTTAGTTTTATGAAAGAAAATACAATTTTATTATTCCACATACCCCCTTTAAAATCTTATTCCTTGTATCCAAAAAATTTTCCTCAAATTTATTCACATATTTGGGTGGCTGATCAATGGGTGATAAGACTTCACCATAACCAATTCCATCTTTTTTTTGTATCCGTTGACTGTGTTGATGAAATGAATTTACTCATATTTCAATTTTCTCTATATGTCATCAAATTTGGATTCCTTGAAACGAACTGGATCTAAGGTCTCTAATAGATAATAAAAATTTACATACTCCTCTATTGGTTTTGTTCTCTCATATATATCTACAGGGATTTGAATATTATGGGGATGTATATTGGATGTTCTTGTTCAATGTTTTCTGATATAGGAGTATGTTGTGATGGTGTATGATATAACTAATAATTAAATTATTTTCCATGTATATTTAAATTAATTAATCCAAACATATTTACCAATTTTAGCTGAATTTTATTGTTTTTGGATTTTAGGGATCTTTCTATGTTAAAATTGAATAACTATCAATCCTATAATTTGACAATTTTAAATCACTATTTTCTTTTGAGCATAAAGTTTTAAATATTGATCCAAATTGATAAATTATAATTTTTAGGCTTCCTATGTTGGTGGTATATAGTGTTTTCAACTTGTCCAAGTGTTGAGTCGAATTCTTGAGGCCCAAATAAATCAATCCAGGTGGAAATTTCTTTTGGATGATAGAATTGTCCCCACTTAATTAAATGAGTCATGAATAATTATAAAAGACTCCAGATGAGATGATTATAATTTTAGAGGAATGAGGAATCAAATTATTGAATTCATTTTATGTTTAATGAAAAAATTATCTAATAACATTAGTGTTTTTAGAAGCCAAAAATAGAGGAATTTTAAAGGTATATTCAATTAGAAAAAGGTAACTTCAAAAAATAGATTTAATATTTACTAAATGTGTAAAAAAAATTTAAATTTAAAATTTAAATAGATAATTAATTTTATAAAAACATTATAGAATAAAACTAGTCGATAAAAAACTTGGATAAAGATATTTTGGACACTTTAAATATAGTTGATGTCAACATAACTTTTCTTGATGTTCTAAAATTGATTCAAAGGTATGTTATGTTTTTGTAAGATATGTGTGCCCAAAAGGGGAAATTAAAAGTAATTGAAGAAGTCAACATAGTGAGGAACGATTCATCCATGATTCAAAATTATTTTCTTTTAAAATGCAAAGACCCAATACCCTTACCATTACATTCACTATAATGAAATGAAAATTAAAGTATTTTATGCTTGATTTAGGAGTTTCCATCAATTTTATTCCACATTCTGTTAACTCATCTATTTTTGTTAGAGAACTAAAACCCTTTGGAATTATCATTCAAATTTCCAACCAAATTATTATTAGTCCTCTTGGAGTTATATATGATGTTCTCATTTAGGTGAGGACATGATTTTTTATATGGATTTCTATGTCCTGGATATAGAATATGATCAGTTTGTTAAACATACATCTCTCATTCTAGAAATATAATTTTAGAAAATTGAAAATCAATTATTAATATTCTACAAGAAGCCCTTTAACATAAATTTGGAGGATATTTTGTTCACTTAAATATTTTTTATTCTATGAAACACACAGTTAGGGATCAATCATCCCCTCAATTAAACATGATTGATTTTTTTTCAACTGAGATATTTCCTAATTTTCTCATGATGAACAATCAAATGCTTTTTTCGAAGATTACAATTTATTTGTTTCTGAATCCAATCAACAATAGAGTGAATAGGAATATTTTAATGTGTCTTATAATGTTGAAATAGATTTATACAACTCCAATGATTTTATAATGGATAATGATTTCTTTCTATAAACCCATGAATCTACTAGTTTTTTCCCTAGAAAAGATGCCACATTTTTATACGAAATAGATCCTATGAACATGGAAATTGATCAACACGATGAATTCCCTTTAAAATATGGAACTTCACTAAATAATCCCACATGTGAGAAGTTTCCTTTGATAAATGAGAATACCCCACCCAATTTAGAGTCTAAAACACTTCCTGATAACCTCAAATATGATTTCATAGGTGGGAATGAACAATTCTCTATCATCATTTAAAGATAACTATCAAGGGAATAAGAGAACCAACTATTAAGATTCCTAAAAAACCACAAGAAATACATAGTATGGACTCTATCTAATTTTACTGGAATCTTTCCGTTAGTGTGTATGCATAGAATTTTGTTGGAGGAAAATGATAAACCAACGAGACAATTTCAAAGGAGTTTTAACCCAACACTTTTAGAGATTTTTAAGAAAGAAGTTACCACCTTATTGGATTTTGGAATTATTTTTCTCATCTTTGGTACTCAATGGGTATTTAATATCCAAGTTGTTACCAAAAAAGGAAACTTTACAATCTCATGGAATTAATTTTGTAAGATTATCCCTATTAGGATTCCAAAAAATGGATAATGTGTATTGATTACATGAAACAAGATCTTGTGACAAAGAGACACCACTTACAATTTCCATTTCATGATAAAGTACATGAAATATTAACAAGGAAAACCTAATATTGTTTTCTTAATGGATTCTATGGTTATTTCCAAATTTATATTGCACTATAGGATCAAGAGAAAATCAATTTCACATCCCCCTTTGGAATGTTTAATTATATGAGAATTAACGTCAATTTATGTAATACTATTTGAAATTTTTAGAGGATTATGATGAGAATTTCCAATAAATTTATAGAAACATTCTTCAATGTTTTTATAGATGGATTCAATATTTATAGATCATAATTTAAAAGTTTTTTTGAAAATTTTGGCTTCTGTTCTTGAAACATTACTTGATAAGAATATTGTACTCAATTATAAAAATTCCATTTCATGGTAGATAAGGTGGCCATGCTTAGTTATGTTGAATATATATATAAAATTCAAGTTTATCAATCCAAAATTGAGGTAATTTATTTATTTTAATACCCAAAAATAGTGAGAGATATGAGATACTTCTTTGGTCATGTTGGTTTTTATAAGTGATTGATAAAGGATTTTAGTATGGTTTCACTTTCAATATCTCGACTTCTCCAAAATACACCCAATTTTTCATTAATGAGAGTTGTAAATAGGCCTTTAGGGAGCTAAATAAATTGATAACACCTCCCATTATTCAACTTCCCAAATGAGATTTTCCCTTTGAAATCAAGATTGACGAGTCTAAATTTTATCATGGGGAAGTTTTGAGTCAAAGACTAGAAAGGAAATATCATGTAATTTCTTATACCTATTGAAATTGAGATCAAGACCAATAAAAATAAACAAAAAATAGAGAATTAACCACTGACTATTCTCTTCAATTTATAAAAATTAATGTGTTATCTATTGGGATCCAAATTTATTGTTTTCATGAACAATTACATGATCAGATTTTTGACAAGGAAACACGTTAAAAACCCAAACTTTTGAGATATATCTTGTTTTTATAGGAGTTTGATGTTGAAATAATGATTAAGAAAGGAATTGAGAGCCTTTTTTCTGATCATTTGAGGATGATACCATCTATTTTCAATGGAAAAACTGTAGATATGTACATTAATTAAATAAATATTTCATGATAAGGATTTGTATTCTTGTAAGAGTGAAGTACCATGGTTTTCAGATCTTGTAAATTATTCGTATTCTGATGAAGTTCCACACTGGTTTTCTATGAAATAAATTTATGAACTTGTGAGTGATTCATAGAATTAGATTTGGGTTGATCCTTAATTATGGCATATCAGTAGTGATAAAATTATTTGGAGATTAATTCCAAATTCTGAATTTTAATCTATCCTTCATTTTTGTCAAACTTTGAGATATGGAGGACACTTTGGGCCATACATAACTGCAAGAAAAGTTCCTAATTATGGTTTTTACTAGCACACCATTTTTAAATATGCTTTTTAATTTTGAAGAACCTGTAAAAATTACCAATTTCAAGGTACCATTACTAAAAGTAATGAGATGGAGAAATAACCTATTTTTTTTGATGTATTTTATATATGGGGTATTAATTTCATGGTAACTTTTCTTAATTATTTTATATATCTTTAAATCTTTCTTATTGTTTATTATTTTTCCGAGTGGGTATAGGCTATTCCTACAAGAGATAATGATGCCAAAACTATGTCCAAATTTGTAGAAGGATATATATTTTCTAGATTTTAATTGCCAAATATTCCGATCATTGATCATGGAACATACTTTTTTAATATAACATTGGTTTTTTAAAGAAATATGGGGTTAATACTAGCTTCTCTATGCCCTATCAGCCTCAAACAAATGGAATGGATGAACTGATAAATAAATAAATCAATTAAATTCTTGAAAAAATTGTGAACCTAAATAGAAAGTATTAGAGATTGAGATTATATTATACACTATAGGTCTATAAGACTGTATTCAATACCCAAATTATCATGTGATCATTTAGATTATTTAATGGAAAGGATTCTCCCCTGCGGTTTGAGTTATAATTTTTTTTGGGATATTAAAACATATATCATGAATTAGTTTTCAGTTGGAAAATAAATACAATCTTGTTTGAAGGATATGGAGGAGATCAGGAATAATAAAAATTAGACCTCCACATTTTATGAGGAAAGAAAAAAATATTTTCATGATGGGATTATTCTCAAAAAAAAATTCAAGGAAGGAGATAAATTATTGCAGTTTGAATCTAGATTTATTTTTTTCCCAGGTAAATTTTATTCCAAATAGCTTTTCGCTTTCATTATTACTCATGTTTTACTTTTGGAACAATCCAGATAAAAGAACCTGATAAAGGTACAACATTAAATTTCAATGGGAATAAGTTCAATATATTTAGAGATAATTTTCCAGAACCTCTAGGGGAGGGGATCAATCGTCATGAATATGAATACAATTGAATCAAATTTATATTTTTCCATTTAACTTATTTTTTATGTCATTAATTAATTGAATTTTATTTTCTCACATAAATTTATTGTACAATGAAAAAATATCACAAACAAAGTGTGTGTGTGGGGGGGGGGGGACATACTGAGTTGATTATGATTTATTGTGATTTATTTTCAAATTTTCCTTCAATTGTTGGTTTGTTTGTTTTCTTTTTACACTTTTTGGGTGTTTTTGAAACTTTTAAGATTAAATTATTTTTATTTTCATTTTTGAAACCAATTTAAATGAGTGATCCTATTTATCCAGTAAAAATGACTATAAACATTGGGAATTTCTTGAAAAGACATCTACTTTTGGATTCTCACACCACATATCACTGTATTTATCTTCGAAATACCCTTCCTATTAGGCTTCTAAACCCTTATTGAAATATTAATCACATTCAACACATTTCTTGAGGGAACCAATTCATGATCATTTTAACCAGAACTTGATTTATTTCTATAAAAACTTGAGGGTTTAGGTACTTGTGTTTTAAATGATTAAGGATTTTTTTGGATTTAAAAAGACACTATTTCAAGAGAATATTTTTTATTTTTTCATACCCTATACAATTGATATTTTTGATCCTCTAGTATCCATGTATATCCTGTTAGGTTTTTCATATTAAAATCCAAATTTCCCATTTCTAACCTGCTATGGATTGAAAATTCATGATCTAGTTTAACTTAAGTCTAGGGGGAATATGACTTGTAGTGTGATACCTCATTTTGTGTTGATTTGGGTGTAAAATAAAATTCTGTGGAGATGTTTTTTATGCTAAAAAATATCTTAATAAAAGGTATTTACATCTAGTTCAACAATGGAAAAATGAGTTGTGTCTATATGGGGATCTTAAAGGAAGAAAATCGTGCCCATCTGAAGCATTCAAAATTAAAAATAAAAGATAAAATTTTTTTTTTTTCTGAAATATTGATGGTTTGGGATAGAATATATATTTCAAAAATATGGTGAAAGATTATTTTCATCTATGGGGAGTGATGAGGATACCATACTTGAGTAAAAATTAGAATCATTTATTTTTACTTCAAAAAGATCTAAAACATATTTATTTTGTGTTAGAATTTTTAACATTAAAAACCTACCATACTAAATCCATAGAGAGAACTTGGAAATTAATAATTATAATCACATGTTCTTGGAAAGCATTTGTTGGAGGTATTGAAATTTATCAAGCCTATGGTGATTCTTACATGTGTATGGATAATAAAATCCCTTTTGTAAATCCATATATATATGTTGAGAGAAAATTTATGTGAGGTAAGTGTGTTATTTTTATGAGAGGATAAAATAAGTGGAAATGGATTGAATGAGATTAATGGAGAAATTAAAATATTTGTTTTTGATGAGGCATGATATCATTTACTTTATGGTGATAAATTGGTGAACCTCATGTTTAAGAAACTATCCTCAAATCATTATATAATATTGGGTTAAGTCAAGAATTTTAATTTATCTTACGTTGAGGATCTTTTCAAGTTTATAGATTTAGATAATTAGGCCATAACTTATACATAACACAACCATAACAATAAAAAGTGGACACTTCTGAATGGTATCTATTTTTCATATAATCTAAAACATTTAAAATATAGCATAATTAATTTCATGAAAACTCTTAATGACATCCAAAATGAAATCTTCCAAATCCTTACTCATCTCTAATTCCTATGAAAAATATTAAAAAACATGGGATGAGCATAAAAATGTTCAATAAGGGATATAAAATAAGGAAACCATTATTCCATTGATAAAAATTAGAACCCATGAAAACTTTATCATAAAGTAATACTTTTTAACCTTAATAATTATTATATACTTTACCTTGAAAATAATATCAAATCATACCTTTCTTGTGACCACAAGATTACCATAAAACCCATAGAAATATTATAAAATAAATAAAGTGTAAAAACCTGGCCTTTTTTGGAGATTAATCAGTCTTGATTTCATGTTTAACGTTTTTATTTTTTTGAGCATACTTTGGTTGGTTTTTACCTTGGGGTGCGTTTGGGTGAAAATTGAGAAATATTGAAGGAATAAGGGTGTTGCACAGTTGGAACAAAGTTAACCCTAACCATGCACCCCAACCCAGTAAATTGTGCAGCCCTTGAAATAGGGGAATTGCACGATTGATACATGATTTTTCTGACTATGTGACCTATTAGGAGAAACCTTGAACCCCTATAATAGACGCACATGGTTTAGGTGCAAATATATGGGAAACCATGCACCCCTACCCAACAATATGTGCGTGACTTTTTAAGTCACCTGAAAATTAGTTTTAAAATTACACGAACCACCAAAACTCAACCAAATTGAACCCCATTCAACTTTTAAAATTATTTCATGATGTCAGAGCCTCTGGGATGAATTCCAAGCCCTCCTTCTCTTCATTTTGGTTATTAGAACCCCATATCGAAGATATGCAACCTTCCTGGTAAGAGGATCTCATCTCGCTTGGTTTCCCATTCGTCCTCCTTTCTTCTCCAAGTCAAGAAAGGGTTGTTCATCCTATTTTGATAAAATCTTGATCTAGGATTGTGGATCTAGATCTATATTTTAAGGATCTTTATTTTTTCAATATTTTTTATGGATTTAGATTTAGATCTTTTTTTAAATCATCTTGCTGAATAAATATTGGGGATTTCCATTGGCGAGCGCTCTTTGTTAAACATGAGGCAGGTGGTCTATAATTAATATCCAAAAGTTTTTATTTAAATTACATTTATATAATTTTATAATTTCTATTAGATGTTAAGAAATTTTTTCTTGATTAAATTAATTAATCTATTAAATTAATTAATTGAGGAGATTTGAAATTGGGGATTTATGGAATTATAGATTGAGATAATTAAATATAGAATTAATTATGATATATTGATATTTTTTAATTCTGATAAATAACTGTAGAATTAATTATGATATATTGTGATTTGAGAATTGAGATAAATAATTTTAGAATTAATTATGAGATATGGAGATTTCAGAATTGAGATAATTAATTGCGGAATTAATTTTTAAGTATTGAGATTGTGATTGAGATAATTATTTATGGAATTAATTATGTGATTTTGAGTTTCTGGATATTTATTAATAAATTTATGAATTAATTAATGTTATTGAAATACTTAATTAATTGGGTAATTAATTAAGGTGATTTATGTGATAAAATAGTTGTTGAATTAGTAATGAAATTGGGTCGGTTAGTTAATTGATGAATTGAATAATATAATTCAAGTGATTAATTTATTATGTAATAAATTGATATTTTTATGTGATTAATTCATTGTAAAATCAATTAATGTTATTAATGTGATTAATTAATTATATAATTAATTAATATTTTTATATGATTAATTAATTGTTGAATTAATTAATGTTATTAATGTGATTAATTAATTGTTTAATTAACGAATGTAATTGTTCTGTTTAACTAATTATTGAATTAGTAATGGAATTGATGTGATTAATTAATTATTTAATTAATTAATTTTATTAATGTGATTAGTTAATAATTTAATTAACTAATGGAATTGTGAGGTTTAACTAATTGTTGAATTAGTAATGTAATTGATGTGGGTAATTAACTGTTGAATTAAATATGAGTTGATGAATGGTAACATGTTTATTTGATTGTGAAGTTATGAATGGTAACATGGTCATTTAGTTGGGATGAAGCATTGATGATGGAACTAGACGTGGTTTGGGGCCTATTTGGGAGTCTTCAGTGTCTTTACTTTTGACTTTTTATTTTGACACTTAGCACGTACATTATCATGAAACATTTATTGTTCAGTTTGATATTGTATCTTCTGTTTTGGTCATCATGTGATATTGGAACTGTTGTGGTTATAGTTATATAATTGGTTATTGTTTATTTATTTTCCACTAGTGGTTTACTTTTACAAATAGGTTATAATCTCCACATGTCGGATATTAGACCCTTGCTGCTAGTCGAAAACCTCCGATGTATGAGGTGGAATTCTTGAGGTCACGTAGTGAGCTGGATCAGGGCACTAGTGTGTATTACCCAATTAGGGATGTTAAAATGTAGTATTAGAGCAGTTTTCTTTTATGTTTCTTTTTATTATTTTTGTGGAAAGGTATATAAAGACTAGGAAGATTAGGTCCTTGGTTATGAGATTGTGTATGGGAGTAGCTACCCCATGTTTGGGGGATAACCCAAGTATCCGTGGGGGGGGGATTGTGGTTATTACTCTTTTCTGTTATAGTTGAATATTATTTCTCCTTGGGTAAGAAAATTATTGCATTATGTGATTATTGATGTTGATATTTTCTTATATTTGACTCTTGTCTTGGTATGGCATGAGAGTTCAGTTTCCATGCATCCTTTTAGGCACTTAGGGGTATTTTTACATGCATTATTTTGGGAATGCATGAAAAAATGAGTTATGTTTAAGTTATTAATCATAAAATTTTATTCCTAACTTGTGAAATTGAAATGAAAATGTTGTCTAACATGAAATTGAGAAAGATTTTAAAATTATGAAAGATGAGAATAAATGGGTGTCTAAATGAAAAACATGAATAATGAGAACTTTTTCCCCCTGTTAACTAGGACCTAGGTGTAGGATGGTTAAGGGTAGTGATAGACCCTCAGTTTTGACTAAGTGGAGAGGGTTAGGGAGAATAATTCTTGTGGATTGTTATGTTTCCATCTTATGTAAATGTGTTGATTTTGTAAATAGCATCATATGGTACATGTTTGGAATTTTAGAGAGTATTCCCCCACAGGGAAGCTTATTGAGAGGACAACTAGAGGATATGGATAGGATTTATCCTCTATTGGTAGAGCCTTAGGAATCGATTGTGCCAGGTAAGGATGCAAGGACCAGTTCCGAGATAACTTTCTTTGCTTCATGCATCTTATAGAAAGAGACCCAAAGTGGGTTTTGAAGAGTATGTTTGATCTAAAGAGGGAGTTTTAGTTGCATCATCCACCAACTTTTACTTGACAGGGTGGACCTGAGGGAGCATAATTCTGGGTTGATTCCATCAAGATGATATATGACCATTAGAGACTTTTTCTTTGAGGAGGGATAAGTTGGTTTCTTATATTATATAAGGAATAGTGAGGTGTTGGTGGAACATTTAGATGAGTAATGGATATGATGATTGTATGTTATAGATGGATTATTTTAGAGGTTATTGGAGTAATTCTATCTATAGAAGTTGATGTAGGAGAGAGTTTCTAAGTTCCTGAGGTTAACTCAAGGGAGCATGCATGTGTTGGACTATACCAGATTCTTTACAGATTTGTAATTCATTTCTCCAAAATTGGTAAGGGATGAGAGAACTATAGTGATGTATTTTCAATATGGGATTAAATGTGAGATTAAGTCCCAAGTTATCCTTTTTCATTTGAATAATTTTTTTGAGGTGGTAGATCAGGATCTCATAGATGAGGGTAAACTAAAGGAGGCTTCTAATGGAGGATAGATAGTTTTATGTGGTTGATTCGGAGTTGAGACTCCCCAGATCAGGAAGCAACATTATGACAGTTTTAGTTAGGGAAGTTGGAAGTGAGTTGAAAAAACAAAGGAATAAGTTTCTCTAGATCTTACTTGAGTGATATTTTAGTAGTGTGGTAGGTTGGGACACTTCTGGAGATAGTTACCTGAACACCATTGAGTGCCATTCTTTTGGAAATATGGGACATCTAAAGACGTTCTACTGGACCCAATGACTGACGAGTAGTGATACAAGAGTTGAATAGAGTCGAGGTGTGGGATGTGGATATTTTATAACATATTAGTCTAGAACCTAGAGTTACACTAGATGAGGTGGTAGAGGTACTGTACACATGATTCTAGGAAAGAGTGCCCATATCAACAGAGTGGTGAAGATTAGGGGATTCAGACTGAATCACAGGGAAGAGGGAAATGAAAGTTGCATGTGGTGCGGCCTAAACTTGTGGATAGTGATGTTAAACCGTATATATAGATAAGTACTATTATTATATCCTCTACTGTATCTAGTGCCTTATTTGACACTAGTACATCTCATTACTTTATATTTGAAAAACATGTGGATGTTTTGATCATGGGAATGGAGTTTGTGAGAAGGTTTTTGATGATAGAGATTCCTCTAAGAGTATTATTAAGAGAATTTTTCTTATGAAAGGGGTGTTCTCTCGAGGTTGGAGAGTATTATTTTCAGTGGAATCTCTATATTGTTTACATGTCAGGCTTCGACCTAATTCTGGTCATGAACTAGCTAGTAGAATACCAAGCCCTCATAGACTATTAAACTATGAGAGTGACTTCTACATCTCATAAGGGATACCATTATGTTCATTGTAGAGAGTTTACATCTAAGAAGGATGAGCATGGCCAATTACTAAGAAACTAGGAGAGCTCACAAACCATGTTTATAGTCTATTTATGGATGATGGAGTTATAGAGCTGGATACCCTTCCACCTATAGTCAACCAATTTCAAGTTGTCTTCCCCAAATAATTCTCAAGTTTTCCACACGAGAGATATGTATAATTTACCATTGAGCTCATGTCAGGGGATGAGCCAGTTTCTCTTCCACCATATAGAATGGAACTTATAGTGCATAAAGAGATCAATACTCACCATGAAGATTTGGAGGATAAGGGGTCTATCTATATGAGTACGTTGCCTTGGGTTTCACCAGTTTTTTTTGCTAAAGAGGTGGACAAGATTCTATTCTTGTGTGTTGATTACAAGAAGTTGAACCGAATGAATATGAAGAACCAGTTTCCTCTTCCAAATATCGATGATTTGTTATAACCAGTTGAGGGGATCTTGTGTATTTTCCAATATATAATTGAGATCAAGGTATCATAAGTTGATATTTTGGACTTCTTTATATCGAGTATGTCTTTCAGAAGCATGTATGACCTATATGAGTGTTTTCATAATGCAGTTTGGGTTGAAAAATTCACCAACAATGTTTATGGGAATTATGAAAAGGACCCTCCATCCATACCTAAATTAGTTTGTGGTAGTCTTTTTGGATGGAATATTGGTGTGCTTTAAGACCCATGATGATCATGAACAACATATTGACATCATCCTGAGTACACAGATAGAGTTTTATCTATAAATCTGGCTATCTATGTGTTAATTTTGTATTTATCTGGTACAATTATTGGTTCACATCAAGTCGAAGGAAGGTGTGTCTATGGAGCCATATAAAGTTCAGGTAGTGGTTTATTGGGAGCATCCCAAGAACATATTCTATGTTTATAAAATTATGGGGTTGTCTGGATATTATCAGATATTAATTTAGGAATTTTCTCATTTGGATATTTCTCATTCATGATTGAACAAAAAGGGGATAAAATTTCATTGGGAAAAATCATGTGAGAATGATTTCATGTAGCTGAAGAACCATTTTACATTTTCACCAATATTTACCCTATCTGAGCTAGGTGAGGAGTATATGGTGTATTATAAAACTTCTGGGATAGGTCTTGGTGGAGTGTTGATATAGGGATATTATGTTATGATGTATTGGTATCAGAAGTTGAGGCCACATTAACAGAACTAACCTACATACAAACTTGATTTGGAATCAGTGGTTTATGCTTTAAGGTGTTGGAAACATTAGTTTTTGGGAGAAAAGTTTAGTGTGTATACATACCACAAGTTCTTAAAGTAGATTTTTTTCACAAAAATATTTGAATCTTAGATAGTATAGATGGTTTATTTATATGATGTCTTTTGATTTTGAGCAGGAATATACACTTAAAAAGAGGAATAATATTTATGATCCTTTGATCTGGAAAACTTAGACTCATGCTGTTCAAGAGTCTAGTACTGATTGGAAGATGATGGCTTTACTAGATGAGATGCACATTGTGGTGTAGGAGAGTCAGGAGCATATGTCCATCATATCAGTTTTAGTGGATTATACACTTTTGAGATGGATCTGAGATAGTAATTATGTGGATATAGAATGTTTAACCTTTATGGAAAGCCTTGAAGGTGAGTAGTAACCTTTTTAATATAGCATAGACGGGGATGAGGTCATCTATGTCAGGAATCATGTTGTTCTGTATACGAGCATGCGATAAGAGCTGATGCATGAGTTTCATGCCTAGAAGAGGGCGATACATATAGGTGTGACCAAAATATACAATGACCTATAAGGAAAATTTAGGTGGTTGGACACAAAAAATGAGATAACCTGGTTTGTGACATGATGATACACTTGTCAGTAGGTGAAGGCCAAGCATCAATGACCTGTAGGTTTTATTCAACCGTTACACATTATGAAGTGAAAGTGGGAAGATGTGACCATAAAATTTGTAGTGTATATCCTAAATAAACCTATAAATAATGACTCAGTTTGTGTGTTTGTATATCATTTGATGAAGGTAGAACATTTCTTGCCTATATGGGAAGGCTTCTCAGTGGAGCAGTTGGGAGAACTGTGTGCTTGGGAGATATTCCATCTATACGGGTTTCCATGTACTATTATTTCAGACCATGAATTGCATCGTACTTTGTTTGTATAGTAGATCATAGAAAGGGTTTATGGTAGAAAGGTTTTGTTGAGTACTACTTTCCACTTGCAGGAAGTTGGGTAGTTAGAGCATACAATACAGGAGTTTGAGGATATACTGTGAGTGTGTGTTTTAGAATTAGGAGGGTCCTTGGAGAAGCACCTGGAACTTGTGTAGTTTTTCTATACCAATAGTAATTAGGAAACTACACATATAGAACCATATGCGGCTCTTTATTATAGGCCACCCAGATCACCTCTATGCTGTATAGAAGTAGGTGAGTCTGAGTTGTTAGGAACAAGTCTCATGCAAGAGACATCGGAGTAGGTTCAGCCGATTCAGAAACATATGGATATTTCTTAGAGTTGATAGAATTCAATTTATGATTGATGTTTATGACTCATAGAGTTTAAAAATGATGATCATGTATTCCTTTAGGTGTCTCCAAGGTTGGGTCACCACATGATATAGAGATAGGGCATGTTTGTGCCCATCTTTGTTGGACCATTTGAGGTTGTGGAGAGTATTTCACTGGTGGTGTATGGATTGGATCTTCCATAGTGATACAGTTATATGAATGATGTTTTCCATCCATCACAAATTTAGTGGTATCACCCAAACCCTTCTCAGGTGATCAATGTGGATGATTTTGAGCTTAAGACAGATTTGTCCTTTGATGAGCATTTGATATGTGTGTTGGATCAAAGTGAGAAAGTGTTGAGTGGAAAGGCCATGATGATAGTTCATTTATTGTGGAAATATTTCCATGTTTAAGAGGGAACCTGAGAGAGAGAATAAAATATATGGGCTCAATGGAACAATCTTTTTGACTCAAAATCATAGAGATGATTGGTAGTAAAACTCGAGGATGAGCTGTTATAAGGTGGAGAGATTGTAAAACCCCATCCTTTTCTGGAGATGATTCAGAATTGATTTCAAGTTTTTATTTTGAATTTTTTTGAGCATACATTTTTTGGGTTTTACCATGGGTTGCATTTGGGTGAAAAGTTATAAAAATTGAATGGAGAAGGGTAGTGCACGGTTGGCACACAGTTATCCTTAAATGTGCGCCCCAACCAAAAAAACCATGCAACGTTGGAAAGAGGGGATTTACATTTTTGTCACATGATATGTCAATTAATGAGAACTATTAGGATAAATTGTGAACCCCTATAATATAGGCACACAATTTAGGTTCATGGTTTAGGGAAACCATGCGCCCCTTCCCTCCAAACCGTCCACAATTTATTAAGGAACCTAAAAATTAGTTTTAAAATCATCTAAACCACCAAAACCCACCCAAATCAAACCCCATTAGGCCCCTTATTTCATTTAATGATTTTTAATACTCTTAGATTAATTCCAAGACCTATCAATCTCCATTCATGGTGATTTTAAGTCCAGATCGAAGATCTACACCCCTCTCAGTAAGAGGACCTCACCCCGTTTGGCTTCCAATTTACCTTAATTTATTATCCCATTCAAGAAATGGTTATTATTTATATTTTTATTAGATATAGATATAAGATTGTGGATATAGAGATAGATTTTAAGGCCATTGATTTTTTTATCTTGATTTAGGGTTTTAGATTTGGATATCATTCCACGTCATTGTAATGATCAAATTTTAGGGATCTCCATTGTAAAACGTTTTTTATAAAACTTGTGGTAGGTTTTATATAATTCAAATAACAAAGTATTTATTTAAATTATGTGTATGTAATTTTATAATTTCTATTAGATTTTTAACTATAGTGTTCTTGATTGATTGAATTAATTTCTTGAATTAATTAATTAAGGAGATGCAAAATTAAGGATTTTGGGAATTATAGAATGAGATAATTAATTGTAGAGTTAATTATTATATATTGAGATTTGAAAATTGAGGAAATTAATTGTATAATTAATTATGATATATTGAGGTTTGATAGTTGAGATAATTAATTGTAGAATTAATTATGGGATATTGAGATTTGAGAATTGGGATAATTAATTGTGGAATGAATTATGAAGCGTTGAGATTATGATTGAGATAATTAATTATGTAATTAATTTTGGGATTTTGGGTTTGTATATTTTTATTATTTAATTGATTATTTAATTAATGGATTGATGCAGTTAATTAATTGGGGAATTAATTATGAGGATTTATGTCATAAACTAATTTTTTAATTGGTAATAAAATTGGTGTGGTTAGTTAATTGATTAATTGAATAGTATAAATGAAGTGGATAAATAATTTTATAACTAATATATATATTTAATGTGATTAATTAATTTTTGAGTTAATTAATATTATTGATGTTATTAATTAATTGTCTAATTAATTAATATTATTGATGTGATTAATTAATTATTGAATTAATCAATGTTATTGATGTGATTAGTTAATTGTTGAATTAACTAATGGAATTATTATTTTTAACTAATTATTGAATTAGTTATGGAATTTATTTGAGTAATTAATTGTTTAATTAATTATGTTTATTGATATGATTAGTTAATTGTTGAATTAACTAATGGAATTGCGGGGTTAACTAATTATTGAATTAGTTTGGAAAATGATGTAGATAATTAATTGTTTAATTAATTATGTGTTTATGAATGGTAACATGGTCATTCGATTGTGAAGTTATGAATGGTTACATGGTCATTTAGTTGAGAAATAAAGAATAAGAATATGGTCATTCTAATTTGTGATGTATGAATGGTAACATGGGAAATCAATTATGAATTAATGAATGGTAACATGGTCATTGAATGGTATGTGTTAATTAATGGTAATATGGTCATTCAATTATGTGAATTAATGAATGGTAATAATGGAATTCTGAGACATGATATTCCTTGGTAATAGTTTAGACTTCGGTATGAGCCAGAGCAGGTATTGAAATATGAGTGTCTATAGGAACTCGAGGGTTTATGTGGTAAAATAAAGAATATTTGATAATGTGATAAATATTTATTTATGAATCTCCATTTATTCTTTATACAACTACATACACTATTATTTGATAAGATATTGTTTTAGACACTGTTGGTGGTGGTCTAATGAGTTGTATTCACACCCTACTTAGGATGCCTGATCGGTACAGAATACATTTCATTATTATAGGACAATATAAGGGAAATTCCCTATGTTAGGTGACTAATTTAGGTTGGATAATGGATGAGGGAATTTGAAGTGGTTTTGGGAATGTTTGGGAGTTGTCAATGTCTTTACTTTTGATTATTCATTTTTACACCTCGAACATACATTAACATGACAGATTTATTATTTAGTTTGACATTGTATCTTTAATTTTGGTCATTATGCGACATTTTCATAATTTTAGTTGTGGATATATTATTAGTTATTTTTTATTTATTTTACATTGGTGGTTTACTCTAAAAAAGAGGGTATAGTCTCCCCATGATTTATATTAGACCCTCACTACTAGTCGGTAGTCTCTAGCATTCAGGGAGTCATGTATGAGGCCACATAGAAAACTAGATCAGGGCACCAATTTGTGGAACGTGGTTTGTAATGTTACATAATGGTAAATTAATACATAATTATACATTTCACTCTTATAAATGGAATAAACAGACAGTCAACTTCAACACATTTCACTATTACAAATGGAATATCCATAGGAATGACTTCCATACTCAATGCATTGGGGTTTATAACTTGACCACCCGTACTTGGTTTATTATAGAACCATCCAAACTTGATTTATCCCATAACCAATCATCAAATGTTCAAGCACCATTATATAATTATAACACATAAAAGCTTATAATCTTCAACATTTCACTCTTAAAATTTTATTTTCACTCATAAGAAAACATTTCATGTTATAGAAATAATGAATCCATTTTCAAAACCCATTTTTTGAAAAAATACCCAGAAAAGGAAAATATGGATTTATTTTTTGTTTAAAAGCATGAATAGTTATAAAAGAAACTAAATATAAAATAATGGTCATAGTGGTGGATAAGTTTTTGTCTCCATATACTATAAAAAAACATTTCTTTTGTTATTTGTTAAAGAAGTCAAACATTACATACAGAAAACATAAAATGATACCTTTTTGAAAACATTTTAATGAAATAAAAAATTGACATAAAATATGTTTTATAATAAATTTATTAAATAAAAATATTAGATAATATAAAAAATATTTACATGAAGAAAAAGATTGGATAATTAAATCTTTAAACATTCAATGTCTCCCATACTACTGTGAATATTTAAATCAAAATCCCCATGAAAGGATAAAATTTGAAAAAACATTAAATAACACGAGAATAAATAAATTCATGATATGATTTGTTAACATGGCTATATATGAACCTCATAAAATAATGTGGGCGTATAACATCAAGATATGCCACAATGAAAGGAGATTGAGACTAAGTCCCTTACCTTGAGTCTGATTCGTCACCTATATTATTTATATTCCCAAATAATAAAATCATGTTAATTATTTACATTATTTATAACCTTTTTAAGGTTTATTATTCATTTTTTGTCACTTAATATCATGTTATAACAATTACTTAATTATATAAGTTCACATTGGACATTTTGATGATATTCGGTACACGAGTCCAAAATGACTTTGGGTTGATGTATATAGTCAAAATGGTCATAATTCCATCATATATTAAATAATATTAATTAAATTATTATCATTTTTATAAATAAATTATACTCTTAAATCAAACCATTAAATATGGTTATGAAAAATGATCTAAATTATAATCTTGGAGAAGGTAAACCGTACGTACGAATGAGTAACGTTTTCATTTTCAAGGATCATAATGTACATAAGGTAAACATTATTTTATATTTAAAAAATGGTCATAATCTAATTAATATCATATTAATCAATTAAATATACTTATATATATATATATATATATATATATATATCATCCATTGGATTTGGTGTTGAAAAATGAATCACATTGCTTCGTGGAGGTGGTAGTTCACATGTACTCACAGACGAAGTTATCATTTTTATGTGCATAGAACAGTAAAAATGTATGTAATATATTATTTCTTAATAATGATAAATATGTCATTAATATTATATATAAACATTAATTCCACAATTATTACTAGTCTTGAGAGACAGTGTTGTAAAATGAATTATATCAGTCTATGAGGGGGTCGTTCGCTATATACACGAACGATAATTGTTTTTCCATTTTATGAAAGTGGAGATGAATTTAGGTGATAATATTAACATAATAAAATCTTATTATACTTAGGATAATTTATTTATTATTTAATCATGGTTGAAGAATATTTTTTGGATTTTAAAAGAGAAAAAAAACATAAAAACTTAATTTAAAAAACATTTTATACGGACAATCTCTTTTTCTTAACAACTTAAGAACTCTAAGGTGAGTATTATGTCCAAACTAAGAGATATTTAATGTGGGGAGGGATTCTTGGAATTTATTTGAGAATTTATTTTCCAAAAAATAGTATTTTATTTGTGAATGATAGAGAAGCATGGGTTCCCTTTTATAGTATAGGGGAGGGGCACTCTTGAAATTCTATAAAGTATTAAATTAATATAAATTAATTTTATATTCCGAGTGAATAAAAACTAATTTATTTATAATATAGGATTATTATAGTTTATAATTCATTCATAAAATAAAAATTAAACACGTTTTGATTATTTTTTAATCATTATATTTTTGTTTTAACCCTTATTTAACCTTTTTAATTCTTAAAGTGATATCATGTAATTTACACTTTGAGGGTTAATATAATTACTATAAAATGAAAAAATACAAACAAATGAGTTATTAATGAAATTTTGAGACTAATACCAATCATTTTTCAAAATTACAAATTTTTATTAGTTTTATATCATTTATAAAAATATTATATATTTTAAAATATCATTAATGTCTTTTTTACACTATTCATCACTTAACTTTTTAAAAATATCATAAAAACATGATATCTTCAAAAAAACACTTTTAAATTATCCCTAACAAGTCAAATTAATCCATAAAATTCCTGGAAGACCATAATTATATCAAATTATATTTATTGTGATATTTTTAATATAATTTTTTTGATCCATACATTAATTAAACAATTACTGCATCGTCATTGTGTCACCATTTTAGTTAAATATTTTATCACTAAAAATTATAAATAAATTACTATGATTAATATAGAAATTATATATTTCCAAATAATATTTAAATTCTAATTTTTCCATTATATAACACCACATTAAAAATATTTCTCCTCTTAAAAACAAAAGTATGAAAAAATAGATTTCCCTTTGGTTATAATATTGTAAGGGTTATATTCTCATCCAAAATGCCATAAATGGTCTCATAAATGAAATTTAAATGCTTATTGAAAAAACTAAATCATAAAATAAAATCATTACAAGTGTTAGGTTAATTTTATAATATTTAAAAATTATTTTTACTGTTAATTACCCAATTTACCCTTAATTATTGTAAAAATATTTTTTTTACTAATGTTACTATTAATATTTTCTAAAAATAAAAGGGAAATTTTTAATAAATTTGGACCATAATATTAACAATATTAAATAAACTTTTAAAAATTGAAAACATAGAATTGGATAAAATTAATTTAAAATTATTCAAGTCGACTGAATGAGGAAAAAGAGCTTTTAAAGTAAAAATATTCAAAGGATTGAAATATTTCTATATCCAAATTAAATTTGAAATTTATTAAAATTATATTTATTAGAATGATAAAATAATTATCTAATTATAATTTAAAATAATTCTAAAATATAATTTATCAATATAAATAAATCACCTGAAAAAACAGTTTTCAATTAAAATACAGTATTTTTTAACTGTTCATCAAAAAAATAATCTTAGAAAAAAATACCATAAAATCATCCAAATTAAATTTTGATACTAATATTTCAAATAATTAGTTTATTTTTTCAAATATAATTTATAAAAGTATCAAAAACTAGATTTATAACAAGTACTCCATGAGAAGGCGGCAAAAATTCTTTTTTTGAAAAATAATCCTTCTATATTTAAAACTAGTTTTTTCTTATATCATGTCTTGAAAACACATAATATAAATGTTAAATATTAGATTGAATATTTACATTATATATATATATATATATTTAATATAATCCAATAAGAGTGATTTTATAATTTATTGGTATAAAAGACATGTGTATACATTTAAATAGTTTTTCAGAAAAAAATTCCTTTTATTTTAAAGAGGGTTTTACGTTCATTTATAATTAATTTTTCATAATATTGTTAATTATATATACATGTGTAAACAATATTTTCATAATTTATTTAATCTTGTTCATTCCTTTTATTATAAAAGCTAGTTTATAATGGTAACATCTAAATAATAATATTTAGTTCTCTTAAGATTGATGTGGATTATCACATATGCTATCGAACATATTTCTTTTAAAATATCATGATGTTACATTCTACCCCTTTAATAAATTTCATCCTAAAACATTGAACTCCGGCATGGTTACCAAGGTTTTTACAATTCAAAATATATTTTTTTAAAATCGACATCGGAATAAGGATTAAAAAACATCCACTTTAAAAGAAAGAAAGGTAATTAGAAAGGTCACCTGAGATAACAAATACTAGGTTTACATGTTGAAAAACATATAAATGGAATATATAAATAACTCTTAAATACTAATAGAGATTTATAGAGAAATAATCATTGGATACTTAACCATCACAAAACCATAAAAATGCAATGGGTCAAAAGACCATTAATAAAAGTAAGTGGATAATATTTTTGTTTCAAGATCCTTTGCATAGTGTTGAGGAATTAATTTACTTCATATAATAAGGTAATAAGGAAACATTCTTACTTTAAAATTATATTTACACCCTTTAATAAATTTCCACTACAAACTCATATTTTTCTCCAAATGATGAGTATTTAAGGTGAAATTTTCACACCTCAAACACTAGAATCAACTTCTTGAGAATCACATAATCCAAAAAAGATTAAATATATATTTCTCCTATCATGAAACATTATCCAAAACCAAAATTGTTAGGATAAGATAATTTAATCCTCTAAAAATAATAAACCTTTATATAATGAAAACCCACTTCAATATCCAACTTTCAACAGTGATACCCAAAGTTCAACATAGATCATTCAAAAAAAAATTCTCCTTAAAATTCCTCAAAATAATCCAAACTATTATTGAAACTCAAAATTTATAAGGATTTGATCACATAGTCTTCCAAGATAAATTTTAAGAGTAATCTACAAATAATATCAATTACTCATAATATATCATAAAAAATTAATTGTATTATTCACATATTTTCCAAGAAATGTCAGTAATTTCAATAAATAACATGAATCATCATAATTCTACAATAAAGTCATATATTATTCCAGATTATAATTTAAATTTTAATTCTTATATAAAATACCATAGTATTATATTTTACTTAATCTTATAGTATTCCCAAAATAGCGAACGTCTACTGAGGCAACATTAATCACTTTATCACTAAATCTTTTCCCAATAACAATGTTATCTATTCAATAAAATATATATTCCAAAAATAAATTTATTCTTAATCTATCAAATCATATAAATAAAAAAAATCATACTAAGTGAGACATTGCGTAGGCCAGTGGTAGGCGATGCACCCAGTTCTCCCTTCAGTTGTGGGTTTGATTCCTGTGGCCTTGCTAGATGTGATGGGGTGCCACCAATCTTTCCTATTGTCCCTTTAAAAAAGCAATATAATTATTTTAGTATTTAAAAAATATGACAAAGTCATAAAAAAATCCATAACATGTTTTAACCTAAAATTTATCCTCAAATATTATCTCATATATTTTATTTTACATCCCAAAAAGTATTAACCCATAATTACCTCAAAAAAAATGTACCCAAAAATAACATTAGTAACCTTAAAATTTGATAACTTAATGTGTCAATAGGGTTTTTAATACATTAAACTTATGATCAATATAAAAAATATAAACTCATGATGATACCCCTAACTCTTAAGAATACATCGTAATATATGAAGTTATGTAAAGCCTACTTTGATACCAACTGTAAGGACCTGACCTAAAAACATTACATAATATTAATTTGAGTCATGAATTTTACTTTATTTTATATTGAGGATCTTTTTAGATTTTGATCTTTATATAATTAAGCCATAACTCAAAGATAATAACAAGATAAAAAGATAAATTGGAAACTTCTGAAATATATACATTTTTTCATAATCTAAAACATTTAAAATACAACATGATCACTTTTATGAAAACTCTTCAGAACATTCAAAATGACATCTCCCAAATACTTACTCATCCTTATGTCATGTGAAAAACATTAAAAAACATTTCATGAGTAAAAAAAGCTCAGTAGGGGATATAAAAAGAAATAAACCATTAGTCAATTGATAAACATTATAACCCATGAAAAAATTATAATAAAGTAATACTTTTCTACCTTAATAAGTAGTAAATAATTTTCCTTGAAAATAAACTCATTTAATACTTTTTTATAATAAAACATATTAACATAAAACCCATAGAATGATTATAAAATAGATATAGGTAAGATGGGACATAATTATACTTTCCACTCTTATAAATTTTATAACCATGTGGTCAACTTACATACATGTATCTCTTATATATTAAATATCCATACAACCCAATTTCATACCCAATACATTGGAGGTTATAACGTAACCACCCATTAGTGGTGTATCACAGAACTACCAGTATTTGGTTTTTCACAAAACCACATGTAAGATGTCTGAGTACAATTATATAATCATAACACATAAAATATTACAATATTCAATATGTTACTCTTAAAATTTAATTTTCAATCATAAGAAAACATTTCAAGTTATAGAAATAATCAACCCATTTTAAAAACCAATTTTTAATAAAAATATAAATAGAAAAGAAAAATAAGTGTTTATTTTAATTTTAAAAATATGAATACTTATAAAGGAATCCAAAAATAAAATAATGGTCATAGTGGAAGAGAAGTTGTTGTCACCGTATACATTAAAAAGAACATTACTTTTGTCATTTGTAAAGGAAGTGAAACATTCTGTAGATAAAATATAAAAATATTAATTTTATAAAACCTTTGAATGAAGTTCAAAATAAACATAAAATTTATTTTATAATAATTTTATTAAATAAAAATATAAAATATTATCAAGAAGATTGACATGGAGAAAAATATTTGATATTTAAATCTTTAAACATTCATAGTGTCCCACACAACTTTGAACATTTAAATCATATCCCCATGAAAGTGTAATATTAAAAAAAAAATTAAATAACATGAGAATAAATAAATTCATAATATGATATGTCAACGTGGATGTATATAATACTCATAAAATAAGGTGGGTGTATAACATCAATATATTCCTCAATGAAAGGATATTGAGATGAAGTCCCTTACTTTGAGCCAAATTCATCACATATGTTATTTTTATTCCAAAACAAAAAAACACATGTTAGTTATTTAATTTCTTGAAAAAACTTTTCAAGTTTATTATTATTTTTATATCACTTAATATCATGTTATAAAAATTATTTAAATATATAAGTTTACGTTAGACATTTTGATGATATTCAGTACCCAAGTCCAATATGACTTTGGTTTGATGTCTACATTCAAAACAATAATAAGTAAATCATATCCCAAATAATAATCATGAAATTATTATCATTCTTATACATAAAGTTTTATTTTAAATCAAACCATTAATTATGGTTATGGAAAATGAACTATGTTATAATCATGGAGATAGTAGGTCATATGTTCACATGAGTAACGTTTTCATTTTTCAATGTTCATTACAGAAAGAAGGTAATTATTATATTATATTTAAAAATTTATTATAATGTCATTATTATCATATTAATCAATTTTATATAATTATATATATCATCTATATGATATGGTGTTGAAAAATGAATCACATCGCTTCGTGGAGGTGATAGTTCACACATATGCACAAACGAATCATTTTTATATGCATGGAAAGGTAAAAATGAAAACGATATATTGTTATTTAAAAATGATAAATATGTAGTTAATATTATATGTAAACATTAATTCCATCATTATAACTAGTCTTGAGAGATGGTGATGCAAAAATAATTATATCTGTCTATGAGGTGGTAGTTCACAGTACAGAAGAACAATAATTCTTTTCCCATTTGATGGAAGTGGAGATGTATTTATTTAATGATATTAACGTATTAACATATAAGTATATTTAGGATATTGAAGTTATTATTTTATAATGTTTGAAGAATACTTTAAGGATTTGGAAATAGAAACAAAACTGAAACACTTAATTAAAAACAATACATTTTCTTCAGACAATATTCTTTGCCTAACTTGTTATGACCTCTAAGGTGAGTGTTATGACATAAATAAGAGATCTAGAATGTGGTTAGAAATTCTAGGAAGGTATTTTTGAAGATATTTTCAGAAAAAATATGTTTTTAAGTGTGAATAACAGAGAAGAATGTGTTCCTTTTTATAGGAGAGGTGAGGGGAACTCTTAGAATTATTTAAAATATTAAATTAGTATAAATTAATTTTTTATTCTAAATGGATCAAAACTAATTTATTTTGAAGACTGGAAAATTATGGATATAAATCTAATCATCCAATAAAAATTAGTTGAGTTTTTATTTTTTATAAATCCTTATCATTTTGTTTTAACCCTTATTTAACGTTTTTAATTTTTATAGTGATGTCATGTAATTTAGACTTTGAGGGTTTATATAATTACTATAAAATGAGAAAACACGCATAAATGAGTCATTTATGAAATTTGAGACTTATAAAAACCATTTTTCCTAATTATATATTTTTATTAATTTTATATCATTTATTAAAATAATATTTATTTTAAAAATCATTAATGTCATTTTTACACTATTCCTCACTTGGATTTTTAAAAATATCATAACAACAAGATATATTAATTTTTTTTGATAATAACTAAAATTTCATATTAATCCATAAAATTTATGTATGACATTAATTATAAGAAATTATATTTATTTTAATATTGTTAATATCATTTATTTGTTTCATACATTAATTAAACAATTACTGCATCATCATTATGTCAAAATTTTAGGTAATTATTTTACCAATAAAAATTATAATAAACTACCGTGATGTAGATAAAAATTTTAGATTTCAAAATAATATTTATATTCTAAAATATTCTTTATATAACCCCACATTAAGAATATTTCTCTTATTAAAAACAAAAGTATTACAAAATTTACTTTTCTTTGAATATAATATTATATAGGTTATATTCTCATACAAAAGGACATAAATGGTCTAATAATTGATCCTTTAATGATTAAAAAACCAAATAATCTTATAAAATTAGAACAAGTGTTAGGAAAATTTTATTATATTTATACAATTATTTTTACAATTAATTTCTTGATTTACCCTTAACAGTGATAAGAAAAAATTACTATAGTTACTATTTATATTTTCAATAATAAAACGGGCCTATTTAATAAATATATACTTTATTAATAAAATTTTTGAATATATTTTTAAAAATTCAAAATACAGAATTTGATAAAATTAATTTAAAATTAATTTGGATGACAGAATAAGAAAATGAGTCTTTAAAGTAAAAACATTCAAAAGAATGAATTTTTTTATATCCAAATTCAATGTGAAATTATTTCAAATAACCATATTTAGATTAGAAGATAAAATACTGATCTAATTATACTTTAAAACTCTTCTAAAATATAATATATCAATATAAATAAATCACATGAAAAATAAAATTTCAATTAAAATACAATATCTTTTTCACTATTCATCAAAAAATGAATCTTATAAAAAATATAAAAAATTCAACAAAAGAAATTTTGATACACCAATTTCAAATAAAATCTTATTTTTCAAATATAATTTTTAAAAGTATAAAATACTATATTTAAAGAAATTGTGCCATCAAATGGTGGTAATATTTCTGTTTTTGAAAAATACTTATTTTGTATTTAAAATTGTATTTTTTTTCTTATATCATGTCTTGGAAACACATAAGATGAATGTTAAATATTATATTGAATATTATATATATATATATATTATTAATATAATCCAACAAGAGTGATATTATAATTTTTTGGTATAAAACACAGTTTTTCACATTTTAATATATTTTTAGAAAAAAACATTTCCTTTTATTTTAAAAAGGGTTTTACATTACTTTATAATTAATTTGTAATTGTATAATTAATTATATATACATGTGTAAACCATATTTTTAAAATTCATTTAATCTTATTTATACTCGCCATTACAACGACTAGGTTATAATGGTAACATTAAATTAATAATATTTAGTTGTTTTCTTAGGCTCTATTTGGAATATCATGTATGTTATCGAAAATAGAGTTTCCTTTTAAAATCTTGGGATGTTACATGATGGGTATGTGTTTTGAATTTTCCTTTATTTGATTTTGATGCTAAAGTTTCCATGAATCCAATTTCTAAGTGTGGAGAAATTTATATGGATAATATTTACATTATTTTTCATGTATATTCTAATGATTTAAGCCCAAAAAATATAACAATTTTAGATTAAGTTCATTGTTTTTCGATTTTAGGGATTTTTTGAAGTTAAAATTGAAAATTTCTCAATTACGGAATTTTAACTATTTTCAATCACTTCTATATTTTGACCATAAAGCTATCAATATTAATCCAAAAAATTGATTATTTTTTAGGATTACTATGTTCATTTAATAAAACATTTTAAACTTGGAAAATTGTTGTGTTGAACTTATTATGGACCAATTAAATCAGTTAAGGTGGAAAAGTTGTTTGGATGAGAAAATTGAACCTACCTCATTAAATGAGGCATAACTCCCTCTATATGACTAAAAATGAGGCGATTCCAAGTGGAGAGGAAATATGAATCAAATTCTCATACAAATGTTAAGTTTCATGGATAAATTAACTCATTAATTTAGACTTTTAATTATCTAAAGCGGTTGAAGTTGAAAGGTCTATTCATGCAGACAAATTTAACTTCAATACATTGGATTTAAATTTTAAAAAAGTGTAAAAAATACTTAAAATTATAATAGTTGATAGAAAATTAATTTTTGAACAACCCTAGAATAAACCTAGAGGATATTATGCTAGTAACACGAAGGATTAGAAAAATGATCCAAATTCAGATAGATAAAAACTTGACTGCAGATTTCCAACCCCTCATATTTATATTTCCATCTCTATATTATTTCAAGGGGTGTGGTTGGCATGATATAGAAAGGGTAAGGATTAGATAAAAATATTTATTCATATGTTTTGTGTTCATTCTAGAACAATGAAAATGGGGGATGCTCAAGTGATGTGAGGCTAAGAACCAAGGGGTTATGGATGACGATAACTGAAAAACACTCTCTTATGAGATGTGATCTTCTTATTTAAACTATATTTTAATTTATCATGAACTTATATTTCATAATAAAATTGGTTTCTTATTTATTGAATAAATTTTCAATTATTTTTTGGATGATTGTTAAATCTATGAAGTAAAATAATTTATTTCACTATTTAAATTTCTTTGGTGATGTCTTGCCATTGAGAATAGTGATATCAATTAAGTTTGATTTCCTAGAGGTATTAAAGTAATTTAATCACTCATATAGGAGGTAAACTAATCATATTTAAGTATATATATGATATAATTACAAACAAGGGTTTTCATTTTGAGGTATTTGGGTGGGAATTATAAAATTCAATTAGAAAATTATTTTATATAAGGAATACAGGAGTGTCCAAGAGGTTTATGCTTTTCAAAAATTACTGTTTTAATTATGATTTAAAACTCCTTTAATTAAATGCCAATTTTATATATTTATCATTATTTTTCATTCAATTTAACTTATATTTATTCTAAATATTATAAATTTAAATCAAATCCCCACAATATTTCTTCCTGTAAAAACAAAAAAAGAAATCATGATAGTATTGTAACTCAAATTTCAACATCCTCGAGTGATAATTCATAGACTACTATATTTAATTTTTCTTGGGGAAAAAATTCTTGATTGGGGATTTCATAACAAAACCTCTAGATCACCATAATTTTTTCTTTAACTCCTTGTTCTTTTATTGTTACTACTTCAGTGTTTTCTTTATATTCTAGAGTGAGTTTCACTTCTTTAGAATAATTACCATAATTCCATTTCCAACACTCCATTTAAAAAAATATAACATCTCTATTGAATTTCATATTCTTGTTGATGGTATCATACAAGTGATATCTCATTTCTCGATCTCTATATCCCTTATGGGTACACTGTACTTCTTTTTTCCTTGAGATTTGTTCATTTTTTCTTCAAGATTCTGATATAGGATATAATACCAAAAAATCTATGTTTGATTAAACTTGGATTTTGATTAATTCATGATTAATTCTATGTCTTTGATTTATTATTTTTGGTTGGGAATCTATTTGGTAGATTCACCACACAAAAATTTTCTTCATCTCATAAAGTCATGGGAACTCCTTTGACTTCTAGTATACTTATTACCATATTTGTAATGGTTTGATTTTTACTTTTTGATACTCCTTTGAGTTGAGGTGTGTAAGTCTACATTAGATAGTTTTTAATTCCATGTTTCTTGTGGTACACTTGAAAAAAAAACCAAGGTTTATCCCCACCTTGATCAGATAACAAATATTGTATATAATGGTTGCTTTGATTTTCCACTAACACCTTCAATTCTTTGATGATGTCACACACTTATGAATTCATCTTGAGAAATCATATCACTATTTTCATACTATAATCATCAATAAATTTTAGAAAGTACCCACATTTTCAATTTTATTTTGGATTTAATTGAACTCAAACATCAGTGTGGACTAACTCAAGTGGCACAAAATATTTACAATTAGCCTTCATTGCAAAGACATTTCTTTATTTTTTTCTTAGAACAGAACTTTCACATATTTTATTCAGGTATATGACAATAATAAGATAACTCACCATCTTATTTTCTCTTAATAATCTTAATATTTCAATGTTTAAATTATGAACCTTATATTCCATATACAATCTATATCATCAAGTACTATCCTCAAACATCGTTGTACCCTGGGGTGCACTATAAGTTGAAACATGCAGCCCTTCATCATCAATTTTTTTGTGACCATACTTCATTTTTCAAATAAAATAACAATTTTTTTTATTTTTCTATTCTTATATGAATAGATTTTTCAACCATTTTCTCGAGAATAAATATTCTGGTCTTTATGCCATGTACATAGTAGATATTAGAGATAAAATCATTATTTCCATCTGTTTTCTTGATCATAATATCTCCACTTAAATGGAAATTTTTTATTGAGATAATTCCAAATTAAATATCTCCTCAAACCCTCTAATATATGTTTACAAACAAGTGATTTTTACCTATCATGTGTTTACTATATTTAGATTCGAGATTCCATATACCTTGATATTATGTTAATGTTTTTTCATCAACACAGGATAATGTCCAAAAAAATATATCACATTTTAGAAATATTTTCCTCCTTGGTGAAATTCTTCACAAGTTTCTTTATTCAAAATTCATTTCAATAATTTACATATTTGTATGAATTATAACGTTTAACATTTATTTTTTCTTTCTACTATCAATTGTTGAATCCTCACCTTCTTCCTTGTCCTAATTCTTGTGGAGTATAATTGGGATATCCATGACCTCCTTGATTTTGGATTCTTCCACCTCAACCTCCTCTAATTTTATCATATTCTTGTACATGGAATCCTTTACCTCATTCTAATTGGAATAGCACCCCTTGGTCCTTTTTAGAGTTATTTAGATACAAAATTGATTGAAATAAATGATCCACTCCATTAGAATCACTCTCCCGATTATCCTTTAGTTTTTTTGGGTTATAGAGATCCAATGAGTTCTTTGACATAAATCATCTCCAGGTAATTATTTTCTTCCAGGTCAATGATTATGTAATCAAATTTCAGATATAGGGATTGAAAATTTTTCTCACATACCCACATGTCACAAATATTTTATCAATTTATTCACAGTTGGTTCCCCATAACTATTACACAAGTATGATACATGGAATTGGTTAAAAAATATTTCACAAAACGAGATTCAAACCCACCTCATAGATATTTAACCTATATTCACTTAAATTTATCAATACCTTTAAATGCTTTATGATTTTTTTTCAAATATCCTTTAATGATTTTGATGAAGAAATTATATCATATTTGTCTTCATAAAATCCTTGATTATAATGGATCTGGCCTTTCAATCTCTCTTTAATTACGTCTGAAGAGTTACCTTTTGTTTATCTCACTCTGTTACTTTGGATTTTTTTCATACTTTAAAAATAATCCATGATGTCTATGAAATCTTGGGGTACAAGGAGTTATCAAATTCTTATTCACTACACTACTACACATAAGTCCTTTAGTAACAATATAATGGATTTTTTTCCTTTCAATCTAGATTTCATTACATATGAATAGTTACCTTTTGATTATCTCTCTCTGTTACTTTGGATTTAGTCATAGTGTAAAAATCATCCACGTTGTCTATGAAATATTTGGGTACAAGGAGTTTTCAAATTTGGATTCACTGCACTACTACACATAATTCCTTTAGCAACACTATAATAGGTATTTTTCAGTGAAAACATCTATGACAATCATAGATCCCTTAAAATCCATCAAACTTTATCAGTGCTAGAAAATCACTAAGAATGAGACACTTAATTAAGGATTTGTTTTGGATTAGACAAAGGATTTCTCAATTAGTTCTTTTTTATAGGGATGATAAAGGATCCATTTCTCAATAATTTTTATAGAATTGATAAAGTATTAATTTTTCTTTGTTTTTATAGTGATGATAAAGGGGTGTACTATTGTAGTGTGCTCTTAAAATTACAACAGACTACTATGGTAAAAACATAGATCAAATAGAGGTAAAAAATAAAAAATTTAACTGTAATAAAATACACAACACAATTAAAATAAAAAATAATATATTATATAAATTTCAAACATTGGTTTGTATAATTACATGAGTAAGTAAAATTTATCACAAATAGTCAAAGACATTAATGTTATCTTTTCATTAGCTACAAACCCTGAGCCATTCTATTAGTTATTGAAAAAACTACACAGATCAAGAAATAGAATGCACCTATATAAGAATTTTTTTATGTTAGTAATAATATAAAGACATAAATTAAAGAAAACGTTTCAATTTTAAACTAAAAACATATATTTAGATTCATACCAAGAACATCATGTATTAGATTGAGTTGTGGTTTATTCTTATACATCACACCATTTCTTGTCGTTCGTAAATTAAATTTTTCCAAACCAATGTTTTTTCACAACTATTAATAGATTGTTTTATTTTTGTTATGAATCTTCATTGGGTCTATCATTTATTTTTCAATACAAGTGATCTTATAGTGCAAGTGGGTTCAGTGTTGAAGGTGGTGTATTTTCCTAGTGATTTACAAATTTTTAGATCTCAAAATCCAGTTGAAGGGGAAGCTTCATGAAATATTGGCCAAATTATTGGATCTAAAAATATGATGGAAGGGGAAAGAATTATGAAAAATGTATCTATATGACCAAGTATTTGAAAATATGGAAAAGGACTATATTTCATGAAGGTTATAGTTTCATCAAGATGTGAAGATTTCAAAGACATCCAGTGTCTCAGAGGTTTTAAGGTTCATGAAATCGGTTTCTCAAAAAATGGAAGAGGTGTGAAGAAAATACAGTAGTCTATGCAATTTTGTGAAGCTTCACAAATTGTAATTTTTAATTAAGCTTCTCAAAAAATAGGATCTTTGTGAGCATGGATTAATAGGTTCATGAATGTATTGTGGTGATATTGAAAGTATCTTGATGGAGGAAATTTCGATAATAGTTAGTTTCTCATTATATGATGCATTGAGTGAGTTTGTAAAGGGAGAATCACTCTAAATTTGAAAAGGTATTAAGAGAAGGTAATTATTTAATTAATTGAGAATTCTTAGTGAACACAATATTTGTGAAAAGTATGGTAAAGAACTAATTTACACTAAGGAATTTTAGAAAATATATTTCACGGAAGACAAAGTGTTTTAGGATAGTTTGGATTCCTGCAAAGGATGGGAGCTTTGTGAAGGATGGGGGCTTCGTGAAAGTATGTGGTTTCATGAGAGATGAAATATCTTTGAATCAAAATGGGGGTTAGTTAAGGAATGAGTTTTGTAAATGTTACATACACAAATATATAGTTTTGAACATCTAATTTGAATGAATAGTGTATTTAAGTGCATCAATTTAGAACTATAGTGCAGGAAGAGTCGCATGCTAGCAAGAGATGAAGAATTATATTACCAATTTATTATAGAGACCTTTAAGTTGATAAACTAGGTAAGAAATCACCCAAGGAAGTTACCAAGGGGAATTTAAAGGAAGTTATCCTCAAGAGGTCTCATGATATCCCTCAAAATTCTTGTAAATTCAATGGGCTTGGCATGGTGTGACATTGTCTGATTATTTATAATCCAAAATTACTAGTGAAGATTAGTGGATTTATTTATGAATGACATTATCATTGTATTCTCCTTAGACTATCCATTAGTAGTGGAACATGTAAAATTGTTGTGTTGTGTTTTCATTTATGTATATGGGTGTTTAATAATTGCATGATTCTATCAGACAAGTTTAATAAGTCCCTACTAATGTGGGGACACAATCCATCTCATTGAAAGAAAAATTTGAGACCCTAATTTACCACTTCCCTCTCACGGTTTTCTAGGGTCCAATAAGTGGTATCAAAAGGTACGCATTATAGGTGTTAAATATTTCATTTATTTCTATTTTCATGGATAATTCAATGAATGTTAGGGGTGTTCCCATTTTTGATGAAAGAGACATCCAGATCTAGAATAATATAATGATATCTCACCTACGATGTCTTAGTATAGATGTTCTCTATGCCGTAGATCAAGGGATTTAGGTAAGTGATTTGACAAGTCCTTCTAGGACTGAAACTGATATGATAATTCATAATGGTGATGCCAATGATAAAAGTTATCTTACTGCAAAACTATCTGATCAAATCTATTTGAATTTTATGAGTTTCACAATAGACAAGTACATATGGGAGAAAATAGAAAATATATATGAAGGTGATAACAAACTAAAGGAGGCCAAACTTCAAGTTTGGCATATTAAGTTCAATGATATAAAAATACATCAATATTAAAGTATTGATAATTTCTTTAATTGAATTAGGGAAGTTTTTGGGGCTATTTAAGGAGTTGGGGAAGAAATTAAGGATATTGAAATTGTGAAGAAAATACTAAGAATGCTCCCCCTAATGTATAATCCAATAGTTTCATCCCTTAATGAAAGATATATTTCTAATATTTCTCTTGATGATCTACTAGGTATTCTGGTGGCTTATGAAATGAACGTCAAAGTAGAGGATACAAAAATCCAAGTTATAAATTAAATAGATTTCAAATCCATAGAAAAAATTGACATTTCAAAATTTTGTGATGATGGAGATATTTGGATGGTGAACTTATTTCTCTTTTTTCTAGAAAATTCAAGAGAGGTAATGGGTGATTTGAAGGAAAGGTTCCTTTAGCTCGTTTTGGGTGTGGTAATTTTAGGAACTTTATTGCTCAGTATTCAAGGAATTTTTTTGATATTTAATGTGAAGAAAAAATCATTCCATGGCCTAAAATGAGGTTCCCAAAAAATGGAGACTTAAAAGAAGGATAGATATTTCCAAGAAAGAGCTTCACCTACAAATCAGAACAAGATAATAATGACTTTTTGGAGGATGTAAAACTAGATTTTAAATATGCTATTGAAGATTACATGATGAATACATTTGAAAAGGTTTAACCTATGAAGGATTAAGATAATCAATTTAATGGCATTGTTAATCTCAAAGTGTAACTTGAGGGTGCAGTTAATGATCCTGAAATTCAAAGAAAGAAAAATAAGATGGTAGATTTTTTGAAAGATTTATTAGATTATGTGAATAGTTTAAAGAAGGGATTGATTGAATGTAAGGAGAGTCATAAGAACATTTGAAAACCCTTGAAAAATTATAAGTGGTTGTGGAGATTAAACTATAGATTGTAGAATACAAAAAATACATAAATGAACTTAGATTGATAATAGAGGAAAAGGATAATATAATTATTGTATTTGAAGAATAATTCATTTATTTAAGGAGTAAAATAGAAACTAAATCAAAATGAAGGCAATTGAAGATGAAATTATAGTTTAGAAGGTTTTTAGATGCATAAGTTTTGGAAAGAGTTAAATGTGTCTCCAAAGGAGTAGATAAATACATTAATGGTCAAAGATATAAATTTAAGGGAAAAAGTGGAATTGGATATGATATAGAAACATTGAATGCTATAAAAATGATGATCCAAAGCAAAGAGAATTATAAAGTTTAACATATCACAAAGGTTCTTGATGTACTAATAGAGATAGCTTCAAACCAAACAGAGAAGAGATCTAAAAATACTCCTTAGTTACTTAAAGAGGATAGTTGATCAAATACCTATAAAAAATAAGGAGACTTATGTAGGATTATGAATGAGAAGATATTTCCTCTTATGAAACATCAAAACTATGGCTTTTTGAGCCATACCATGTATTAATATGAAAATTAAAGGAGCTATGTGGATGAGGAAGCACTTAGAAGTCAACAAAGGATAATGAGACCATATAATTCATTATATAGAAGAAATGATTTATATGGATATTATTTTCATTCTTCTAACTTTTTCTATAAAGCTATTAATTATAGGAAAATTAAAGGTGGAACAATACCTATAGAACTTTGAGACAAGTTAATACCGGTCAAACAAGAAGAATTACCCATGAAAATAGGTATTCTACTCTAGAAGATGAATATGATTATGATTCGATCACACATTTTCAAAAGAGATTGTAGAGGCCATCTTTTTCATCCACCCATTCAGGTATCTCATGGAAGTAAAAGAAGAATATTAAGAAAGGCCACCTGGAAAAAATCATTCTCAATGCTTTAAATAATAGTATCACCTAGATTCTTGATAGTAGATTCTCATCCCACATTGTAGGAATTAATTTTTTTTAAAAAATATTAACAAAATGGTTTATGGAATAGTAAAATTTGGAAATTATGGTACCTTAAAGATCAAAGGTTGTGGAAATATTGAATTAGAAAATTCTATGCTAATGAAAACAGAAGTATTATATGTGTACAGATTGTGTCACAACATCCTGAGTGTGGAAAAACTCTTTGGATCGGGACTCATAGTGAAATTTAGTCAGAAGGGGTGCACCATAAAATGGAATATATGAAATTATCTACTTAAAGGCTATAAAAATGGAAATTTACACTAGGTATATAGTAAATAAAACACTTGTTTCATAAAAATTGAAGAGAAAAACAACTTGTGGAACCAGGGGAAAAGTCACATTAATCAATAAATAATGGAAAAATTATCCAAGAAAAAAGATTTTATTTACATTCCCAATCTGAAGCATGATCGCGAAAAGACATGGGATGATTGCATGCAAGGAAATATGCTGCACAATTAATATCAGACGAAGAACAAAAGGGCATTAAATCTATTTGATCTCAGCTAAATATATGTGTATGGTCCAACTAATGTGTCTATAATATATAGAGATAGTTAATTTATTAATTTTATTTATGATTATAGTAAAATATAATTTTTGATTTTTATGATGTGTAAATGAGAAGTGATTGACTATATAAAGAGATATCTCTAAAGATTTGAGAATGAAATTGGCCACACAATCAAGATATTATGATCTTAAAATGGAACAAAATTCATATCCATTGAATTTGAAAATTTCTTATAAAAAAATGGGATCAAACAAGATGTGTCTTTAGTGAGAACACGTCAATAAAATGGGGTCATTGAACAAAGAAATTGAAAGGGAAATAATATGGCCAAAACTAGGCTTATTAAGAGTTGTGTTTCTCATCATTATTTAAAAGAGGCTGTTTAAGTTGTGGTGTACACACAAAATCAAACAAGATTATGTATAGGAGAAGATAGGACACCATATGAGATATGGAATGAAAGGTTGACCTCAGTAAAGTATTTGTATGTTTTTGTGAGTAAATATTTTATCCAAAACAATGAAGTAAACCAGGTCAATTATGGTTATGCTACTGATGATGGAATATTCTTTGGTTAATCAATGAAGCGTAAAGCCTAAAAATTATATAATAACCTTCTTAGAAGGATTTTGTAGAGAAATGATTTCAGGATCGTTGAGGATAAAACAATGAATAAATTGAGGATACTATATATTGATATGATTAACGGTGAAGAAGAAATTGGAAAAGAGACAGATTCAAATATAGAAATTGTGGAAGGATTTCACAAAATTTAGGGCTCTCAAAATGATGATGATTTAGAAGTAGAATCATAAGAGGAAACTATCCCTGAAGAAACTCTACTAGAACCTCTAAATATAAATAGAAGAGATAATTTGATCAATCAAACATCGTTGGGGATTGGACCACACCTACACAGACAAATAGAAAGAGGAATAAATAACATTCTTCCCTATTATCTATTGTGGAACCAAACTTGTTTTAATAAGAAGTAAAGGATGAATCAAGGGTCAAGGAAATGAATGAATAACTGGATTAGACTAAAAAAAACTAGACATGGGATATTGTTAAAAGACTATAAATTCACAGTGTGATTGGAACAAAGTGAATCCTCAAAAATACATTTGATAAGGTGGGATATGTTATTAGAAAAAAGGAATTCTTGGGGTGTAAAGGATATATATATATTTAAGGAATTTATTTTGAAGAAACATTTTCTCTAGTATCATGACTATAGTTAGGCTCTTCATAGCCATGAAAATTCAAAGGGGCTAAAACATTTATCAAATGGATGTAAAAATAGTATTCTTAATTTCTGTTATTGAAGAAGAAGTATACACTTAACAACCATAAGTATTTCTAAATAGAAATGATGAAAATATGGTTTTTAGATTAAATAAGGGTCTTTTTGGTATAAATAAATCACCACAATCAAGGTATTCTCGACTGGATTATTATCTGAAGAAAATGGAATTCAAAATAGAAGGTGTTGACTATAATCTCTATGTGAATAATTATCAAGGAAATCAATTTAACATTCTTGTGTATGTGTATTATATTATATTGGGTTAATGTAGGAATATATCAATGTAATAATTTAATAATCACCTGAAATCATAATTTTAAATTTCCATGATTGGTGAACTCATATACTTTTTGGGGCTACAAGTTATTAAAAAGAAGGAAAATACCTTTATTTTTCAAGAAAAGAATACAAGAGGGATTCTGAATAAATTCAAAATGCATGACTCCAGACCAATGTCAAATCTAATTATAGTTGGGATAAAACTTGATAAACATGAGGATGATAAATTTTTGCATTTATCCTTGTATAGGAGGATAATCAGAAGATTATTATATTTGACTGCAATGTAGCCACTTATTTTCTTTCCAACATGTTCAATGTCTTTCTTCCAAACTAATATGAAGGAAGATAATTTTTCAACCGTTAAAGTAATCATGATATATATTCAAGGTACTCTCAAATTTGGCATATACATTGAAATATAAAGATATAATGAGTTATTATCATTTTCTGATGTTAAATGGGATGAAGATGTGGTGGATCAAATTTCAAAAATTGGTGGTGCATTATTCATTAGAAATAATTTTGTGGGATGGTTAAGAAAGAAAAAATAAATCACTTATCTTAGAATGGATGAATCAGAATTTATCTCTATGAAAAAGGAATAAACACATATTTTTTGGATAAAGAAATAACTTATTTATATTGGTGTTAAGGTGAACCAACTGATGGTGATATTGTATGAAAAAAAAGAGTGTGATTTATCTCACGAAAAATATGGTTCAATACTCCAATAAGAATCATACTGAGATTAGATATCACTTCATCCAAGAAAAATTTGAACAAGGGATGATTAAAATAGAGAATGTTGGAAGTAATTATAAAGTGGATGATATTATGACTAAGTATTCTGTAGAACCAATGTTCAAGAAACATCGGTTGAACCTCGGTGTTCTTCCACCTTCCATTGCATAAAAAGGTTATAGTTTGTCCCCTATACCTATTTCTGTTAACTATGTTAATATATTTTTGTATGTGATGCAAGTATATGGGGGGATACAATCCAAGGGTATGTTTTATTTTTCATACTATAGTCCCAATGCAGTTTCTTTGGGTTTATTTCTAAATAGGGGGAATGAAATTCAATGAGTGGCCAGTAGTCCCTCGAGGTGGTCTCTCAAGGAATGAAATTCTATTTTTACACTCTTATTTTATAAACTTAGATTATATCATGTATACTAAGAGCGATGGATGAGTTATTTAACTCTTATAAGTTTCTTTGATGATGAGGATTTATTGAATTTATCTATAGATTGTCAACAAACCTAATGGAGGAGATTTTAAGAACTAAGGTTTTCATATTTTGAAATGGATTATTTAATTTTTTCTCAATACATAATGGTTTGATCAATGATTTATGAATCCATGTGATCCAATGGTGTAAGTGGATTTATAATTGTAGGTGGTCTCTTTTCCTCATGTTTTCAAAATTTTTGAAGTTCAAAATCTAGTGAAAGGGACAAGCTTTAAAAAATATGGATTTCCAGGACTGAAACTTTGAAAATATGGAAAATGAATGGATTTTGATAAGGATACAGTTTCATGAATATTTGGATCTTCATGATTCCACTATAGTTATTTGGGATTCTGCATCGAGAGTGTCGATGCCTTGCGACGATGCCCTAGTGACAATGGCGGCTTTGGCGGCCCCTCCTCCACCGAGGGAGGGGTCTCTTTCTCATACTCATGATGCTCATCATCAGGGGTGACATGTTAGAGGTAGGGTCTCTATATCGTTACCTCCAACTGAGGACCTCCCATTTTTTCCTAGAATTTTCGTCTCCCTAAAGGTTTCGGGGGGTCCTCTATGGACAACCCTTGGTTCTGATTTCTCCACAGGAGTTCACCGCAGGCTCTGTGATCATTTCTTCATCTCTGGTGGCACTACTTGTTCGACAATGGCCCTCATTTGATTTGTTTGAAATGATTGTGAATGAGGAATGGGGATTATCCTAGAATGCATTTGTAGGGCTGTTAGGGCCACAAAATATTATTCTCATATTCTTGAGTGAGGAAGACCTGATATGGGTGTGGTATTGATTTGGAAGATCAGTTCGAGGCTTCCACTTTCATTTGCTCTACTGGTCGTTCAATCTCCACATGATGACAAAAACTTCCACCATATAAATTTAGATTCAAATTCATGGCCTCCCGCTACCCTTACAGAATCTAGCTTTACTCCCTTCTATAGGTAACTCCATAGGGCATTTTCTCTGTGCTGACCAGAGGACTTCCACTCTAAAGAACCCAATAGTGGCACTTTTTTGTATTGAAATGGATCTCTCTAGGCCCCCACCCGAAGTTGTATTGATTGTGATTGAGGGTGAGTATAGGTATTGTCAACCTTTTTTCTACTAAGCTTGGGAAAATATTTTTTCCTTTTGCAATAGACATGGCCATAGTATTCTTGAATGCTAGAAGAAGGATCCATATTCTTCTGAGGTCGACCCCACTGGTTTGTCTGTTAGGCCCAATTGTCAGATGGATGTTTCAGGGGAGGTACACATGGAGGAATCTCTGGATATGTAGGATTGTGCGGGGGGGGGGGGTTATTTCCATGGGTGGTGATTGATCTGGGAAGGATCCCTTGGGCGCAGGTCCAGGGTTCTCTTCGGATGTAGTTAAGAAAGGAGTTCCAAAGGTTTTAGGACCACTTGTTTCAGATGTGTTTGATGGGTTGCGACGTGATATGGGTGGAAACACCTTGCTAAGAATTTCATGTGAGGACATGTTGGTGTGAGAGGGTTGGCCCGAGGAGAGGTCCCTTCCTATGGATGCAGATCAGGCTAGTCTAAGGGAGATCCAGGAAGTGAGGGAGGACCTTTTGGATTCTCCACATGCATCACAGAAGGTTACCCCAACAACCCATGATGAATCTGTCCTGAAGGATGAAAATAAGGGGCATGACACCAGTGGGGCTCCATAGTGGCTAGCTTTGGAAGACAACCCTCATCATTTCCAATTTACAGGTTGAGATCTTGAGGATATAAGAGCTCCATATAAGACAAATTCGGTCCTGCATGCCTCCTCTTATGCTGAGAAGCTTAAAGCTAGGGGGCCAAGAGTGACCTCTCACTTCCATCATAGTGTGGAAGCTACTAGGGTGGGTAACGAATATGAACCCTTGATTGATGCGGAAACATCCCTAGAGGAAATGGTCAAGGATTCAAACCACGATGAGTCCAAGGAACTAGCCATAGTTGAGGACTACCTTAGATCCTCCATGCAGAAGGGAAGTAACAAAATCATGGATTCAGATGGTTTCATTTCGAACAATCAGCGGTTGCGTTAAAGTAAGGATTACACCAACCTACCTTGTCATCCTATTACAAGATATTCTTGTTAGGGAAAGTTGTCTTCGAAGGTCTCTAGAAAATATTGGCAACTCAACCCTAAGTAGGTCCAAATACTCTGGTCAACAGGAGGTGGCCAATATCTCTAAGGACCTGGCTAAGTTAGGAAGCGAGGTTTCTTCTCTAGCTCCCCTCGAAGGTGTTGTGGAGTTGATTGGGTAGGGGAAGCAGCATGAAGGAGGTTCCAAAGATGATTCCCAGTGCCAGATGGCCTGAATTCTAGATCATAAGGATATTCTCATGCATTCAGATGAAGAAATGGTTGGGTACACTTTAGATATCAAGGCATTGAAGAAGATGAGACCGATTCACATGGCCACTACAATAGAGAAAGGTGAGTGGGCTGATAATTAGAATTGCATTCTGATTAGAGGCATCAACATGGGAAAATTTAGAAAGGAGGAATACTATAAATCTTGGGACAACTTGGCACTTCTATATGAGGGAACCTTGAATGATTTCCTGAAAACTCCGGTAAATGCTATTCCCTAGGTTTTGTTTAGGAAAAATGATTCTAAACTAATCAATATTTTTATTAACAGATCTGTTGTATCCTTTTTATTGAAACTATTTAGTTGTGAGGGTTCCCACTTTCCCCTTAAAAGTGCTTGCTTTAAAAAAATTAACGTTGGATGGATGTGGATCTTCATGAAGGAATATGGTCTCATGAATTTTTAGAGGTTCATAAAAGAGGATTCATGAAAAATATAAGAGGTAGAAAGAAAAGACAGTATTCTATGAAATTATGAGAAGATTTATGAATGATAATTTCTAATTAATCTTCAATAAGAAGAGGATATTCATGAAAAATTATGAATATGTTAAAAAAAAGGCTATAGTGGGATTGAAAGTATCACAGAGGATGAATTTTCTATAAATAGGTGGCTACTCATCAAATGAGGCATTAAGAGGGTTTGAAAAAATGGAGGATCTCTATGATTTCGTGAAGTTATTATGTGAATGTAATTATTTCATAAATCATGTACTCTTTGTGAAAACAAGATTTGTGAAAACTATGGTTAAAAAATAATTGGAACTAATGAATTTTAGAAAGGGAAGTTTCACAATGACTGAGAGTTTTAGGATAGTTTGGAGTTCCATGAATGTTCATAGCTTCCCAAAGGCTGGGGGTTACATGAAAGTATATGGTTTCATAAGAGATGAACGATCACTAAAACAAAAGGGGATTTCATGAAGGAGGGAGTTTTTCAAAAGGTACTTATTGAAACAAATGCTTTTTAACATCTGATTTGAGTGAAGAATTCATTCTAGTGAATCAATTTAAGACTATGGTGAAACTAGAGTTTCATGATAATCAAGAAAAAATAATAATATCACCAATCTATTGATGTGATTTTCAAGTCAATAAACAATGTAATAAATCACCCAAGTAAGTGAGAAAGGGGGAGCTGATGGATGTGATTTGAAGGAGGAATTTTGTTATCCCAAAAATTCTTATAAAGGCAGTGTGCCTGGCACAGAGTGACCGTGTCTAATCATTTTTAATCCAAAATAACTAGTGCATCTTTGTGGATTTAGGTAATACTGAAACATTGTTAGTGTATTATACTTGGACTATCCCTTAGTGGGGTACCATGTAAAACTACTTTGTTGTGTTTACATTTCTTCATATGGGTGTTTAACAATTGCACGATTCTATCAAACATGTTTAATAAGTCCCTACCAACATGGGGATATGATCTTTCTAATTGAAATAAAAACATAACACCCTAATTCAACCATCTCCACTTAGGGAGTTCAAGGGTTGTAAATTGGGCCTCTTGAATTGGATCACATACATGGTGATAAAAAACTCGCTACAAATGTGAGATAATTCAATAGAACTTGTTTTTTCAGAATAATACTTCAAATATCACTCCATTTCTTGTTCATCTTCAAGAATTTTCTCCAAAAATAATAACTAATTAATAATATGATAAAAATGAAAATAAATTTAATTAATTAATATAAAATAAAATGATGGGAAAACAATCTGATCTCATTTTATTAGTTTTTTACTTTGTGATATGAATTTTAAACTATAATGATACTTATATATTAAAAAGATGAACTTTGAGTCACACTGAGCACATCATGTGTCAGATTGACATGCAATCAATTTATACACATCAAAAATTAATTATGGATTGTTGTGATAAATTTTGAAAACAATCTGAGCTTGTTTGCTTAGTTTTGGAAAGTGACAAGTAATTTAAACTAAAATGACTCCTTTATATTGAAGACACAAAATTTGAGTTATATCGGTCACATCGTGTGTCATATTGATGTACTGTCAATTTTTAAACATCAAAAATTCATTATAGACCATTTTATAAATTTTAAATACAATCTATGCTCAATTTCTCAGTTTTGGTCATTTAATGTGTGTTTTAAACCAAACTTACACTTTTGTATTGAAAACATGCATTTCGAGTCATAACAACCAAATCGTGTGTCGTATTGCTGTGCTGTTAATTTTTACATGTAAAAAATTAATTATTGATATTTTTCATAATTTTTGAAAACAATATGACATGTTTTCTCAGTTTTGGTGATATAACACAAGTTTTAAACAAAAATAGCACTTTTGTATTGAAAAACCACACCTCGAGTCATACCAACCACATCAGGTATTGGATTGACATTTCGTTAATTCCTGCACATCACATAAGAATTATAAACTATTTTTCTAAATATTAATGTAATCTGATCATGTTGTATTATTTTTTCTATTTGATTCACGTTTAAAACTAAAATGACACTTTTCTACTGAAAACACACACTTCGAGTCATATCAGTCACATCTTGTGTCGGATTTATGTGTGGTCAATTGTTACATGCCATAAATTAATTATGAACCATTTTAATATAGTTTAAATATAATCAAAGATCATTTTCTAAGTGTTTCTCTATGTGTTGTGTTTTAAACTAAAATGAAACTTTTATATTGAAAACACGTACTTTAAGTCATTCTAACTAAATCATGTTCTATATTGTTGTGTGGTCAATTCCTATATGTGAAAATTAAATATGGATAATTATAATAAATTTTGAAAACAATTTGATATTTTTTTCTCAGTTTTGGTGATTTAAAATGAGTTTTAAACTGAAGTGGAAGTTTTTTTATTGAAAACGCACACTTTAAGTCATATTGATCATATTCGGTGTCAGATTGATGTGTGGTAGATTCTTGCACATCACAAATGAATTATTGATCATTTTACTAATCTTTTAAAACAATATAAGCTATTTTACTTGTTTTTTTTTATTTCATCTGAGTTTTAAACTAAAATGAAACTTTTGTATTTAATACATGCACTTGGAGTTATAACAACCAAATTAGGCGTTAGATTGGTGTGTTGTAGATTCATACATGTCACAAATGAATTATTGATCATTTTAATAATGTTTTTAAACAATATAATATTGTTTTTTTTGGTTTTAGATACACGATATGTGTTAAACTAAAATGGAACTTTTATATCAATAACACATACTTTGAGTCATACCAACCACGTCATGTGTCAGATTGGTGTTCATTCAATTCATACATATAGAAAATGAATTATGTATCATTTTACTAAAGTTTGAAATTAATACAACATATTTTTTTAGTTTTGGTGATGTTAATTTTTTTAAACTAAAATGGAACTTTTATATAGAAAAAACTCACTTCAAGTCACACCCACTAAATCAGATGTCATATTGATGTGAGGTTGATTCCTACACATCACAACAAAATTATTGATAATTTTATTAAAGTTTGAATATATTTTTTTTCTCATTTTTTCATTATTGGATATTTGATGTGTGTTTTAAACTTAAATGATGCTTTTATAATGAAAACATGCACTATGAGTCATACCGGCAACATTGGGTGTTAGATTTTTGTTTGGTTAATTCCTACATGTCATAAGTGAATTATAGATAATTTTCTAAAAGTTTTAAAATAATATGATCTCGTTTTCTCATTTTTTGATATATGATTCGTTTTAAACTAATATTACACTTTTATATTGAAAACATGCACTTCGAGTTATACAAACAACATCAGGTGTCAGATTGGAATGCGTTAAATTCATACATGTGAAAAATAAATTATGTATTGTTTTACTAAAGTTTGAAAACAATATGACCTCATTTTTCAGCTTTGGATATGTGTTGTGTGTTTAAAAAAATGGTACATTTATATTGAAAAAACATACTTAGTGTTATACTGACCACATGGGGTGTCATATTGATGTGTGGTCCATTCCTACACATCGAAAATTAATTAGAGATCATATACCTAATTTTTTAAAAAAATCTATGTTTTTTTCACAATTTGGCTGTATGATATGTGTTTCAAGCTAAAATAACACTTTCTATTAAAAACACACACTTTAAGTCTTACCAACCACATAGTGTGTCTGATTGATGTTGGGAAATTACTACAAATAAAAAATTACTTATGTATCCTCATCCTAAAGTATTGAAATAATCTTATTTTTCCCTTAGTTTTTAACATCTGACATGTGTTTTGAACTACCATGTAAATTTAAAGAAAATAAGTATCAAATAAAAATGATAATAAAATTAAATAAAAAAGTATATAAAATGATAAGAAAATTAACTAAATAATTATTAATAAGTCACCACATCATGATGTCTGTATACATTCCCACATCATGTATTTTTCTCATTCATTTCTAAAAAAATCAGTTTCCTCCATTATACTTCACCTTGAGAAAAATATCAAAAATAATATATAATTATCAACTATTAATGATTCACATCCCATGTGTATCTCTAAAGTTATAGACCATACTATATCACAAACATAATATGTAATAACCTAAACGTGACGTAGAAAAGCATTCTGACACCATGCACTCTACCTAATCATCTCTAAACAAATTTACTTCTTCTTTCAAGAATGTAGATTGTTGGAAATGTTGATAATATTGAGAAAATATAGATAAAAAATATTAAGAGATATTTTTAATTAAATTGTAATTACCTTTTGAAAATTACATGTTCGGGGAAGTTAGTGTTTTTTATGGTATATGATGTCTTTGATAAATTTTAAAATTCAATATCCACTATTATTTCCATTATCTTACTCAGACACTATGAAAATATTGAAAAAATAAGTATTTTTTTAAAATATATTTTTATAGATAAATATTTTTATATATACCTTAAAAAGTTTACATTTGAAAAAAATCATAAACCTATTATGTTTAGTGACCCACCACATAGCATAATTTAACCTATATTTGTAGATCTCCATATAATAATAGAATTCTCATTAAAACACAAATTGAAACATTTAATTTGATTTTTATATATAAAATTTTAATTTTAGTTCATTTGAAATTAAGAATTCACATCATGTGTGGTCGGTTTGATGGAAACTGGTGCATTGGATCCAAAAAATAAATATTTAGGGTATCCATATTGATTATGATCAGCATATCGTGCTTCTGAAATAAAAATAAGTAATGAAATAAAAAATAATATATTTTTTATGATTAGATTTTATATTTTTACCCCTTCACTGTATGAATCAAGAAGAGTCTGTTATCTACTATTTTCTTCTCAAACTCCCCAGTTAGTTCGTCTTTTTTCTTATCTTATTTTTACTTCCAAAGAAATTTTTTTCATATAAATGATGCAGGGATTAATGTATCTAAATATTTAATCTCATGGTTTTACCTTTATATAGTAGTAATATAAATTCCTATAGAAAATGTGAGTAGTTATTGACTTTAATGGACATAGTAGATCATTTTTTGGACAAACATATTATTAAAATGTACCTCATGTATGTTTTCACAATTGATACTCACGACCATTCAAACTTTATAATCTCATTTATACTATCAAAACCAACCACATATATAACGAAATTTCCAAATATTTCTTCTTCATATTGAATGTAGGACATATCTTCATCTTTGAATGTGGCTGCTGTATGAATTTTTAATGTTAATAAATGATATAATAGAAATGGTAGGGAGAATGTACTTCTAGAAGGTCCTTTTTTTTCTTGGTCTATTCATTGGATTCTCTTGATTTGAACTTTTGTTTCCCCATCATTTTATCCATTTGTAATACCATTCTTCACTTTTGAGTTTTTTAATCAACTTTTATGAGTTTTTCATTTGAAAAAATTTTTATTTATAATAACAGACAACTTTGTTATGGAATTTTCAATAGAATAATTGACCGTTATAATATCTGGATCATAAAGTAGATCATGAAAATCAGTGATTTGGAATTTATGTACTTAAATACCCACTCTCATGTGATCTTTTTAGAGTTATTTATTGTGTCATGTATCCTATTATATTATACACCATCCTCTTACAACAAGGTGGTTCATGGTTGTTGATAGATAGAAATCACATACAACTTTACCTTAAATAATTTTAGTAATATAATGTTATCAGAAGTTGTTTGATTAACATTTAGGATAATGTGTAATGAAAAAATATATTACCTTGGGTAAGGTATGTGGATGAAGGGAATGACTATGATCAAAGATAGTGGGGTCATTTTTATATTTATGTGATAGTTTTTATTCCACTATTGGATCTCTTTGATCCTTTTTGTATATATTTGTCTTCCAAACAAGATCGGAAAATAATATCTTGAATAGAATATATTTATGCCTAAAATCATTTCATCATATAATATGTTTATTCTTTTGGTTTTTGTTCTCAAAATATGTTCAAGGTGACACACCAAAACCAACACCTCTAACATGATAATATTGTTCCAACCACTTCAAAGCTACTGAAAGTAGTTTTTCTTCATTTATATTTTCTACTAATTCTTGTGTCTAAACTATATAAAATAAACATGAACATAGATAAATATTTTTATGTAATATTTTTATAAATCATAATTAATTAATATTATGTCATACTTATACATGTTTCTCATATTGATTTTGTGTTTTCATCAACTAGTTTTACCTCTTTATTTATGCAGCCCTCCTTCCATAACACATGAAGTGGGATTGAAGTGGCTTTGTATTTTGATTCATCAATATGAATATAAACAAAGGATAATACATTTTTTTTATATCACATAAATTTTTTATTATAGATTTAAAATACCTAACATTTTCTCCTCTAGTGAAGTGTACCCCATCCATGCTTTTTGATAGGGTTACATTGGTTTTAATGCACATTATTTATTTTTGTAACGTCCCGGACCCGGCCAGCCACCCGAACAGTGCCAAACGGGTCGGGTGTTACTACCTTAGGAACACTTCCCCGAATTCCAAAGGCTGCCGACTAGCAGCGAGGGTCTTTTATGTATAGTGGGGAGGCTATACCCTCTCGGAGGATCATAATAATAGCATTGGTCCAAGTATAACAGTAAAGATGTAGCGGAAAGAACGACTCAGCAGACTCGAACCAGACCTGCAGAGCAGAAGCATAATCAATATAGATAAACAACGGAATCAGTAAATATAACAACAACAACAAAAATAAACAGAATAGCATGCTATGAACATGTAACTACAACTGCACAGTAAAACATGCATCCAGAGAAGGTCATACAAAAATGAATATAAAAGGGCGCCAATGGCTAACCAATAGTAGCTACAACAAGTAAGCATGCCGATACATAAAAGTAAACAAAACAAAGTAAACCCCAGCTAGGTATGACCTCAAGGTCCATACCATCTCCATGCAACAACTAACGCATCCCAGCTCCTGAAGCCCGCCTCTTTATTGCACGTAAATCCATTAAGTCTACACGCATCCCGAAGGGCCCGTGCAGGGTGTGAGACAAACCTCAGTAGGATACCACCCAACGGTGCTTACCAAATACATGTGTTTAAGCAGTCATTCATTTACAAGGAAAGAAGTAAACAGTATAATGAAAAAATAATTACAAACTCCACTGGTGCTCAACAGCCACCATGAAGTGTCACCTGCTTCGACCAATGCCGAAATCTCTGTCATGTAACCCGGAACCACGTGCCACCTGACACCTCGTGTCTCAAGTACCGACGTCCCGAAGGCACACCCACAAATAGTAACCTGGAACCATGTGCCTCCTAACACCTCGTGTCTCAAGTACCGACGTTCTGAAGGCACACCCAAAAATAGTAACCCGGCACCATGTGCCTCCTGACACCTCGTGTCTCAAGTACTGACATCCCGAAGGCACGCCCAAAAATAGTAACCCGACACCATGTGCCTCCTGACACCTCGTGTCTCAAGTACCAACATCTCGAAGGCACGCCCATTCCCTGAAGGCTCCTCACCTCCCCCGTGGCTTTCTACAGCAAGCACCCCCAACCACAATACCTAACCGTAACTTACGGGGGCCTCTACCCATACAAGTGGTCAAAACCACCTCATCACGGAGAATCTATGTGTGCACACTACTCACAGTCCTAGTGAGCAGTAATCACCAAAATAGTACCTAAGCCACCAACATGTCTGAAACCTCATGTCCCTGAGACCATGTCGCTCAAGTCCGATGGCCTCGCCATCTAAGTAACCCAGGCTATGCCCAACCTGACAGTCGTACTACCTCAAGACGACGTCCATGATGACCAATCCCATGGTCAAAACCACCCAAAGTAACCCGGGAAGAGCCCCAACCTGTGATCAACATCACTCAACGTAACCGGGCCAAGCCCAACACAACCCAAAAGTTCCAGCAGTTGCAATCCAGCAATTTCATATATACATATTTAAACAGAAAACATAAACCGGAAAAACAAGCTAAACAGTTGAATTGTACTCTACCAGGTGCTGTCCCATTCCATCACTGAGGTCTTAAATGCCTCCAAAATTTATATAAAACATCAATAAATTAAAATAACAGTTTGTAACATTAACATTTCCGTTGAAACCATTTTGGCTTCCCCCGACCAAAATGCCCTGACGAGCAACGACCCCTCACCCGGCCCTGCTCATGAAAACTGGTAACCAGGCATACCCAAAAGCATCCCAGAGGTCCCATAAGCATTACATTATGAAAAAGCAGATAAAATGGGTCCCACTCAAAATACCCGAAAACGCGCCGTAGGGCACGTTACCGAAACAACCACAAAAAACAAAACATGAAGTATGCACCACCTACCTGAGACTCGTATGATGCTACTCCTCCGGTAACACCCTCCAATTCGGTCTAAAACACGGTAAATCTACAAAAGATTCAACCCTGCTCAAACACATATAAATATTTCTAAAACGAAAATCAAACAAAACAGCCAAAGAGGAATCGAGGCCTTACTGATGGGGTTCCAATGCATCCAACCTAGATCGGATCGGAGTTCGGACGAAGAACCGGGAAGAAAATGAAGATCCGGCCGACTTGGTTCGCTAAACCTGGCCAAAGTATTGAGGTTATGCCTCAATACGAGGCTACTGCCCATTTTAAACAAAAAAAAAAGAAAGTACACGGCGTGTACTTTGGGACTACACGCCGTGTATGGTTCATTTAACTGTTCATAAGACGGAAATATTCCACTGACTTACTTTCCAAACCTGCCAACATGAGTACACGACGTGTACCTAGGGGTACATGGTGTGTATGTGGTTCCTCTTCCCTACCTCACCGACTTTTCAACATGCCATGTATATTCCTCATACACGGCCAGACTACACGGCATGTCCAAAGGGAACACGTCGTATACCTGGTTCTACCCAGCCAATGGCCTACACGCCATGTGTGGCCTCACACGGTCAGGGGTATACATGGAATGTGCAAAAATACACGCCGTGTAGTAAGAAAATTCTACACAGTCACTGCCCAACATGTACTCGGTGAGCACACAGCCGGTCACTCGCCTACACATACACAGCGTGTACTCAAAGTACACGACGTGTAGTCTAAAAATTTCCAGAAACTTCCCATTTAATCCAGTTTCCTCAAAAACCAGTCAAAAATTTAATGAGGGTCGGGATTTTGACCCGTTCCAAAATCTTGGGTTCTTAAAAACTCCCCACCTTAACGTAGCTCGTCCCCGAGCTACCAAACGAAACCCGGAGATGACACCACACACGCCCATCCCAGTTAAACAACCTGGACTACCCCTGTCCCAAGGTTCTGGCTAAATTCCTCAAGGGGCTCCCCACCTTAGGAATTGCCTAATCGGTCTCAACCAACAAAATTTAAGGCAAAAAAGGTTTACTAACCTCTTTACCGGACGCATAGTCCTCTCGTGACGCATCATCACCCATGCACCACGTTGGTTCTCCTGTGTCGCTTCCGACACCCAACGTCACCCGCACCGCATCGGTGTCTGCCTCTACGAGGTCCTGGTGCCTAGCACCTCAAGTAACCCGCATCCACGATGCCCAATTCCCACGACACCTCATGTAACCCGCATCCACGATGCCCCGATGCCCACAACACCTCATACATATATATATCTATATATATATCATGAACCCGAGATTGTTCCAATCCCACTTACTAGCATCCTGTCAGTATAAATAGATCCTAGGCACCACGTGCACTCAAAACAGACATGCCTCTATAGGTCATGCCAAAAAGGAAACATGGAGGTCACGGTCACACCGCTGTGTACCTCTAACCGTCATCGGTTCACCAGCCTGCTCAGCCTCTGGCAGCTCCACGGCGTGAACCTGGCCTGAAACACGACTGCCTTATGCCTGACCTCCCAATGCTGCTTCGGTCACCAGCCACTGACCCCTCAGCTGGGTCCCACCGTCTCTGTCATGACCTTCACGCACAACTGAACCTCGACTACCCTCTCTGGGTACCGAACCTAATCCAACTCCAGACACCATAGTCTGTCCTGGTCCCTTCCTGTCGGCTATCTGAGAAGGTTGCCTGCAAAACCACTCCAGATGATCGTCCTGTCCACATGCTTGGCACTCCTATGGAGGCCTACTACACTAAGCCTGAACATGTCCCAACTGCCCACACTGGAAGCAAATCACCAAAGAACTACCATGAGGTGGTCTAGCTGAATCCCCGGCCTGACTGCCCCGCTGGAACTCATCCCTCCCTCACTTCCTACTGTCTGAACCATCACCTGAATTTGTTGCCCTTCCCAAGCGAGACTTCTCTCTCTCGTTTCCCTCAGCTATGAGCACCTGGTTCACCGCCTCTGAGAAAGAACCTAGCCGGAAGATATTCACCTGGATCCGAATGGTGTGTTGTAAGCCATCCTCGAAGCGCCTCACCCTAGCTGCGTCGTCGCTCACCATACCCGGTGCAAAACGGGACAACTCTGTGAAGGTAGATGCGTAGTCCATGACAGACATATCTCCCTGCTGAAGACTCAAGAACTCCCGAGCTCTCTCTTCCCTCAACGTCTCTGGGTAGAAGGGCTCAAAGAACCTTCCCTCGAAGTCCTTCCAAGCCAGTCCGTCATGCCTACGAGCATGTACCTGTACATTCCACCAACGCTTCGCTAGTCCTCTTAGAATGTAAGTCGCCAGCTTGACCCTCCGCCTTGGAGGCATCTCTAGCTGCTCGAAGATCATCTTCATACTCTCTATCCAGTTCTCAGCCGCATGTGGACCACCCTCACCCTGAAAAAGCGGCGGGTGCTGCGACTGAAACTCCCGCGTCAGATATGCCATTGCAGGCTCTGTACCCTGTGTAACACCCCGAGATTCCATGATACGCCTCTCTTTCAATAATGCAATAGCTTGCATTGTACGCAAGTTCGAGTTCTAAAACACAACAACTAATCAAAGTAGCCATTATGAATAGTAATAACCACTTTTTAAAATTATAGAAATTTTATATTTCAAAATGGGCTTCATTTTTGTATTCGTAATATCGAAATTAGCCTATGTTGAATTTTTGGTATTTTTCTGAGAACTTCTAATTTTTATGAATAGTGAAAATCACTTAAAACAACTTTTTTAATCAAAATAATTTGTAATGATAAGTTATACAATTGAGTGGTTTTAAAGTATAATTAGAATATATTTTTACAATTTTATCCAATGGTGGTCATTAGAATTAATTTAACATTGAAATTGGACATAAACAATTGCCAATCTTTTGATATAAATTGTTTCTTAAAAACACGCTATTTGTTGTGACAGCGGGAATTAATTATAAAATTAATTAATGCAAATTATATGTTTGGAATTTTTTAAAATAGACATCATTTTTTGAATTCGGAATATCAATTATAGCTTAGGGTGAAATTTTGGCATTGTTCTGAAAAACATCAATTTTTGATGAATAGTGAAACCACTAAGTGGTAGTTAAATAACGGATTTTTCGTTTAAATGAAATATTACCACTTCTGTGATTTGATTTTCAAAAATCTGACATACATGGTTGTCATTAAGAAGTAAAATGTGGTTCAATGAGATTAAAATAAATTTTTGGTGAATAGTAACTTTTAAGTTCTTAATCGCGATTAGAGGTAATTAGTGTAGTTTAGGGTACAAATAATGTTTTAATAATATGAGATGAGCATGACACTTGTCATACTCCTATTGTATGAGTCATGGACGACCAAGAAAACCCATGGGTCAACTTGGGGACCCCATGGATCCACTTTAGTTGGAAAATGACATTAATATATATTTATTTAATGTTAAAATTAAATTGACACAAACATGAGTTATTTTACTAAAACAGTTCTTAAGTGGGGTTACACAAGTCCACATTTTGACTATAAATATTCATTAGAAATCTAAAAAGATTTTCTACATCATAGTATTTTTTTTATAATTTTTAGACATTAAATAAATTAAATTATTTATGACATCATTATGATGCAGCGATGACCTCATTATTTAACGATTTAAATAAAATGAGAAGATAATGCAAAATACAAGGCTTAAAATTGTCCAAAGCCTATTGGATGAGGAGATTTCGAAACCTTATCACCTTAGCTTCGAATTATATAAGTGTGGGACCTTTAGAATCCGAAAAGCATTGTGAAATAATGTAACATTTCAATCTTTCCAAAAGTGCCCCTCCTCTCCACTTATAAAAGGCCCCCACCTCTCCCACCTTATTCACACCTTCAAGCCATTTGGCTCGGCCAAACTCTTCCCAAATACTCTCCCAACTTCCCCCTCTTACTCCTAGAAGCCTAACTTTGGGCAGAACTCTTCTCAAGGAAGCCTTTGGCTCAAATCAAAAAGAGTTACCCGATTTTGAGGTAATGTCTTCTCTAATGTTGTTTTGTTTTGTTTTTCTTCTCCAACCCCATAAACTCTTTTTATTAATTTCTTTTGTAACAACACCAGTATCCTAAATATACTAGGATGTTGTTATAAGATGTATTCGAGCTACACTTACACACACCTACATCTAATGGTTAAAGAACATACGGTTTCTGTGGATGGCGAATTTCTGCCTCACGAAACGATGATTGTTCAACACTCATATAACACCTTCAAAGGTGGCCATTAAGATGTCACTATTTTTATATATGATATATAATATGTTTATGTTTTACTTATGCTTCTGTATTTCTCATTTATGGCATACTTTATGATTTCCATTTTGGGTAAAACGCGATAATTTCATTTTAGGAAGTGCGGACTACCGCCCCCTCAAAGTGATTTGAATCGTTAATGCCATATGTGGGATGTATAAAGGATGGAGTAAATGGTATTATACAATATATTATACTGTAATTATATTATAAATTTATATCATTATGATTTCATTCCATTAAATACGAAATAGAAATGAAAGTAGCGTTCATGCGTACGTACGACTTACCGTCTCCATGAACGGTGCATTTCATTTCTTACCTCTAAATGTTACGTGACATTACGAATGAATGTATATACTGTATATATATGATATATATGACATCTAAATCATGAATATAATTCTGGATATAATGGATATTCTACCACATGAACAACTTGTAATTATAAGAAGTTTATTGTTGACTCAAGTACCAAAGATCGACAAAACGACCGTTATTAACTTAAATAATTAAATAATGTTAATAACATGGTAATAAGGGATATAAAAGGAATAATGAACATGGAAAAGGTTCTTAAGTAAATAGAAATTAACTCTAGTTTATTATTCAGGAGGTTAAAGAACGGTCGAGTCAGGACAAGACGCAAGGTAAGGGAATTTCTTAACCCAATTTTCATTCTTTGGGTTAATCTCCTACTTTCAAATTATGTCATGATATTATTATGTCCTATATTGTATTTGTACATTATTTATGTGTACTTATAGTGAATACACATTATATATGTACTTTATTTAAAAAATGATCTTTTTAAGGACTTCGTCTCAATCTCATTTCATTGAGGCATATTTGGTTTTATACACAACTTTCTTTTATACGGTGTATAAACCCCTTTGACTTTTAAGTTTATTCAAAAGGAATCTTTTTATACGAAGTGTTTTGCTAAAAGACAAAAGGGAATGTTTTTCTTTCCGTAATTATGCGGCGACAATGAATTCTCCGCTGCCGTGACCATTATTTGAGTTTCGACTTCCTCTACAAGCCATATTTTTTTTGATGAAAAATAAATACAAAGTTTTAACTTTCTTTTATTTTGATATTGGAAATGGTTTTGAAAGCGTTTTTATTATATCAATGTGTTGTATTGATATCTTGTGATTGAAATGTGGAAATGTTATGTTTCCTTTATGCATGTTTTATGTGATACGATTATGTTATGGTTTATGATATGTTTAAACCTATTCATATGAGGAATGTATTGGACTTAATAAGTGACAGGTGGAGCCCGCTATAGCTCCTCGATGCATCGGTAGGTCTCATGAGACAACTAGACGTGGAATTGGCCGAGGCCCTTTCCCAATTTGATTTGTGATTTTGGCTGAGGCCTTAATCATTTTAGACGTCTTGGCCGAGGCCTTGACAAAATGTTTCAGAATGTCTGGCATTATACATTCCATCATTATGAAAGTGGTTATTGATATTTCATGTGATTATTCGACCAGTAGAATATCCATGTGAAGAAGTGAATGGAATTATCTCATTTTACTTTGCCATATTATGTTGATGTTCAAGTTTAAAAGGATTTTGTTTTAGTTATACATTGCCTTAAATTTTTATGTTTATTTATGAAAGCTTCCGCAATATTGTTATCCTTACTGAGCATCTGAGCTCACCCCTTTCAATGTTTTAATATTTTTCCAGGATGTGAAGAAGTAATTTATGAGTGACCTGCAGGGGTAGTCAGAAAGGGATATGATTGTGGACTATGAAGACCATGTTATTGTAGTTTGTTTACTTTTTGATGTAATGAAAGACTTATGAATGTATCTAGTGTTTCCAAGGCTACTAAACTAATCGGTCTTTCGAGACTTGATCTTTTGTGATCATGCCAATGTTACGAACTAATGCACCGACTCTGGGTAGCTGGGGTCGGGGCGTTACAGTTGGTATCAGAGGCAGTTTAGTACTAACCTTGGAAGCAATATTTAGATAAACTCTGATTAGAGCACGTAGACCTAAGATGAACTTTGAGGATTAGTATAGAAGAACTTCTTAGAATTATGGTATTGTAGAGATTTTGTGAGTTTTCCGAGAAATACATCTCTGTCTGGATACGAGAAGGTAGAGGCGGCTCTGGCACAGATGTACCTAGGGGTAAAACCCGAAAACACCGCTTTGAGCTAGACTCGAACGGGAACTGGTGCACGACAATGGGCCTTGCTGCACTCTTGGTTACGACACTCCCGGGGGATATGCTTAGGATAACTCTAATTTTCTTTACAAATCATTATGAAGGGTTTATGAGTATATACTTCTTCAAAGAAAACATTTTTATGATTATGGATTATATCCATAAATAGTCCAATTTATGTTAAGTATTTTATAAGTATGGAATTATGTATTTTTATTCATAAACTAATCTAGTTTATGCCATTGTATAGAAATGGCGCCCAGTAGAAGGAATGTGAACTCCAACAGTACGTATGATCCAAAGAGTAAGAAGGATCGTACCTTTCACGGTATTAATCCAACATTTCGAAGGGAAATAGTCTCCCATGTGTTCTCAACATATGAAGAAATAGTATCGTGTGTTAATAAGATAATTAAAGAATTCTCTGAGTCCTATGGCTTTGAAGCGAAGCAAGAGACGAAAGGGATGGAAGAGAGAATGATGGATAAAGGGATGAGGGGAAAGAAGAATTTTCCAATATGCGGTAATTGTGGGAAGAAACATCATGGAACTTGCCTAAAGGGAATGAGAGTTTGTTATAAGTGTAGAGAAAAAGGACACAAAGTGCGTGACTGCAAGGGTAAGAAAATGGTTTCAAATGTACAATGCTTCTTCTGCAAGGATTGGGGACACTACAAAAACCAATGTCCAAATCATCAGAGTATGCCCCAAATGATGTTATTGGATAATAATCAAGTTATGATACTACCACAGATGAGGAGTAATGATTAGAGTTCTTATGTTGTTATTAAATAATTTTGTAATTTGAGTGTTGTATCAATGATGTACTGGTTATAATAATTATGGAGTATATAAGGATTGTACTGCAGTACTATATCATCAAGGACTTGAGATTGTGTGGAACCAAGAAAAGTGACTCCACAGTAGGTTAAATTTTTGGAAAATATATGGTTGAGAGAAAGATAGACCATAATATGGTTCTGATACTGAGATTGTGATTTTGGAATAAGACGTGATTGATTTGGATAAATTATATTGGATATACTTAACTTCCTTGAAACTGATTGATGTTTTGTATACATTTTCGGATAGAAGGAGTATATCTAGTATTCTATAAGCAATAAGGGATCATGGTAATTCAGTATGTTTAAAAGGAATACATGATGAAGGTGTTCACATGTTATTACATGGGAAAAAGGATCTTCATTATGTTTACCTTCCTTGTAAAATTTGGACTGTGAGTTGGACAGAAGTATTTTGGATAACTATAAAGGTTGGAATGGATTAAGTTGATCTTTGGATAGTATTGTTTAAGGTTAAAGAATTTCTGAAGATTATTTTTGGAATATTATAATACTATAGTTTTAGGAAAAGGAAAACCTGCAGGGTGGGGAATAACCCGTCGCGTCGAACAAAGCTGTAGGAATCGAACCCACAACCATAGTGCGACAAGCCTTTATTTCCTACCACTAGCCTACAGGAAGTCCCTGGTTATTACAAAATAATTTTACTAATCTAAATTGTATGTGTTAACATTTGGAACCTTATACAATTAGGAAAAGTATAATATTTTTGGGTTCTATTATATTTTTGAGTGAAAGGTGAGTTGAAGGTTGAAACTCTAATTGTCAGGCATAAATATATATATAGCTATCTGTTATTCAATGAATAAATTAATTCTTAAACTTTAGTAAATGGATATTAAAACAAAAAAATGCGTTATCCTAATACCTTATGTCTTGTTGAACTGATGATATTTTAAATCAACATAGATTGAAGGCTTTGAGGCCCTCAATTTGACAGTTGATTGTGATTGATGACCTCAATCACTCCCTACGAATATTTACGTTTTTCCTCCAATTATATGTCTCTAATTTCCACCAATGTTCTCCTAATCGAGATCATAATTGGGTGGTGACTTTTTCATTTCCATTTCCCTCTTATTAAGGCTAAATTTTATTAACCTTATTTCTGATGTGGGTTTTCCACAAAGGTATTTCCTATTTTCAACCTCTTATTTTCAAAGAAAAACATCAAATTGCGAGGACGCAATTTATTGAAGGAGGGGAGAATGTAACACCCCGAGATTCCACGATACGCCTCTCTTTCAATAATGCAATAGCTTTCATTGTACGCAAGTTCGAGTTCTAAAACACCGCGACTAATCAAAGTAGCCGTTATGAATAGTAATAACCACTTTTTAAAATTATAGAAATTTTATATTTCAAAATGGACTTCATTTTTGTATTCGTAATATCGAAATTAGCCTATGTTGAATTTTTGGTATTTTTCTGAGAACTTCTAATTTTTATGAATAGTGAAAATCACTTAAAACAACTTTTTTAATCAAAATAATTTGTAATGATAAGTTATACTATTGAGTGGTTTTAAAGTATAATTAGAATATATTTTTACAATTTTATCCAATGGTGGTCATTAGAATTAATTTAACATTGAAATTGGACATAAACAATTGCCAATCTTTTGATATAAATTGTTTCTTTAAAACACGCTATTTGTTGTGAAAGCGGGAATTAATTATAAAATTAATTAATGAAACTTATATGTTTGGAATTTTGTAAAATAGACATCATTTTTGAATTCGGAATATCAATTATAGCTTAGGGTGAAATTTTGGCATTGTTCTGAAAAACATCAATTTTTGATGAATAGTGAAACCACTAAGTGGTAGTTAAATAACTGATTTTTCGTTTAAATGAAATATTACCACTTCTGTGATTTGATTTTCAAAAATCCGACATACATGGTTGTCATTAAGAAGTAAAATTTGGTTCAATGAGATTAAAATAAATTTTTGGTGAATAGTAACTTTTAAGTTCTTAATCACGATTAGAGGTAATTAGTGTAGTTTAGGGTAAAAATAATGTTTTAATAATATGAGATGAGCATGACACTTGTCCTACTCCTATTGGATGAGTCATGGCCGACCAAGACAACCCATGGGTCAACTTGGGGACCCCATGGATCCACTTTAGTTGGAAAATGACATTAATATATATTTATTTAATGTTAAAATTAAATTGACACAAACATGAGTTATTTTACTAAAACAGTTCTTAAGTTGGGTTACACAAGTCCAAAATTTGACTATAAATATTAATTAGAAAGATAAAAAGATTTTCTACATCATAGTATTTTTTTTATAATTTTTAGACATTAAATAAATTAAATTATTTATGACATCATTATGATGCAGCGATGACCTCATTATTTAACGATTTAAATAAAATGAGAAGATAATGAAAAATACAAGGCTTACACTTGTCCAAATCTTATTGGATGAGGAGATTTCGAAACATTATCACCTTAGCCTTGAATTATATAAGTTTTGGACCTTTAGAATCCGAAAAGCATTGTGAAATAATGTAACATTTCAATCTTTCCAAAAGTGCCCCTCCTCTCCACTTATAAAAGGCCCCCACCTCTCCCACCTTATTCACACCTTCAAGACATTTGGCTCGGCCAAACTCTACCCAAATACTCTCCCAACTTCCCCCTCTTACTTCTAGAAGCCTCACTTTGGGCAGAACTCTTCTCAAGGAAGCCTTTGACTCAAATCAAAAAGAGTTACCCGATTTTGAGGTAATGTCTTCTCTAATCTTGTTTTGTTTTGTTTTTCTTATCCAACCCCCTAAAATCTCTTTATTAATTTCTTTTGTAACAAAAACAGTATCCTAAATATACTAGGATGTTCTTATAAGATGGATTTGAGCTACACTTACACACACCTACATCTAATGGTTAAAGAACATAAGGTTTCTGTGGATGGCGAATTTCTGCCTCACGAAACGATGATTGTTCAACACTCATATAACACCTTCAAAGGTGGCCATTAAGATGTCACTATTTTTATATATGATATATAATATGTTTATGTTTTACTTATGCTTCTGTATTTCTCATTTATGGCATACTTTATGATTTCCATTATGGGTAAAACGCGATAATTTCATTTTAGGAAGTGCGGACTACCGCCCCCTCAAAGTGATTTGAATCGTTAATGCCATATGTGGGATGTATAAAGGATGGAGTAAATAGTATTATACACTATATTATACTGTAATTATATTATAAATTTATATCATTATTATTTCATTCCATTAAATACGAAATAGAAATGAAAGTAGCGTTCATGCGTACGTACGGCTTACCGTCTCCATGAACGGTGCATTTCATTTCTTACCTCTAAATGTTACGTGACATTATCAATGAATGTATATACTGTATATATATAATATATATGACATCTAAATCATGAATATAATTCTGGATATAATGGATATTCTACCACATGAACAACTTGTAATTATAAGAACTTTATTGTTGACTCAAGTACCAGAGATCGACAAAACGACCGTTATTAACTTAAATAATTAAATAATGTTCATAACATGGTAATAAGGGATATAAAAGGAATAATGAACATGAAAAAGGTTCTTAAGTAAATAGAAATTAACTCTAGTTTATTATTCAGGAGGTTGAAGTACGGTCAAGTCAGGACAAGACGCAAGGTAAGGGAATTTCTTAACCAAATTTTCATTCTTTGGGTTAATCTCCTACTTTCAAATTATGTCATGATATTATTATATCCTATATTGTATTTTTACATTATTTATGTGTACTTATAGTGAATACAAATTATATATGTACTTTATTTAAAAAATGATCTTTTTAAGGACTTTGTCTCAATCTCCTTTCATTGAGGCATATTTGGTTTTATACACAACTTTCTTTTATACGGTGTATAAACCCCTTTGACTTTTAAGTTTATTCAAAAAGAATATTTTTATACGAAGTGTTTTTCTAAACGACAAAAGGGAATGTTTTTCTTTCCGTACTTATGCGGCGACAATGACTTCTCCGCCGCCGTGACCATTATTTGAGTTTCGGCTTCCTCTACAAGGCATATTTTTTTTGATGAAAAATAAATACAAAGTTTTAACTTTCTTTTATTTTGGTATTGGAAATGGTTTTGAAAGCGTTTTTATTATATCAATGTGTTGTATTGATATCTTGTAATTGAAATGTGGAAATTTTATGTTTCCTTTATGCATGTTTTATGTGATACGATTATGTTATGGTTTATGATATGTTTAAACCTATTCATATGAGGAATGTATTGGACTTAATAAGTGACGGGTGGATCCCGCTATAGCTCCTCGATGCATCGGTAGGTCTCATGAGACAACTAGACGTGGAATTGGCCGAGGCCCTTTCCCAATTTGATTTGTGATTTTGGCCGAGGCCTTAATCATTTTAGACGTCTTGGCCGAGGCCTTGACAAAATGTTTCAGAATGTCTGGCATTATACATTCCATCATTATGAAAGTGGTTATTGATATTTCATGTGATTATTCGACCAGTAGAATATCCATGTGAAGAAGTGAATGGAATTATCTCATTTTACTTTTTCCATATTATGTTGATGTTCAAGTTTAAAATGCTTTTGTTTTAGTTATACATTGCCTTAAATTTTTATGTTTATTTATGAAAGCTTCCGCAATATTGTTATCCTTACTGAGCATCTGAGCTCACCCCTTTCAATGTTTTAATATTTTTCCAGGATGTGAAGAAGTAATTTATGAGTGACCTGCAGGGGTAGTCAGAAAGGGATATGATTGTGGACAATGAAGACCATGTTATTGTAGTTTGTTTACTTTTTGATGTAATGAAAGACTTATGAATGTATCTAGTGTTTACAAGGCTACTAAACTAATCGGTCTTTCGAGACTTGATCTTTTGTGATCATGCCAATGTTACGAACTAATGAACCGACTCTAGGTAGCTGGGGTCGGGGCGTTACACCATGCGTGCCTCCGTCATGCACCTGCAAGACACGTACCAGGCTAGCTCGAAGCTTCCCGTCGAGCCACGACCCGAGTGATGCCAAACCCAGATGATGTCCTGCCTGTACTGGATCCTGAACCTGCTCCAGTCCCTGAGCCTGTACCTGCGGCTCGTGCTCTGACTGTACTGAATTCTGAACTTGATCCTGCAGCACTGTATCATCTCCTTCCTAACGCTCCATCGAGTCGTGAAGGAGTAACCCACTGAATACCATAAATGGTCAGACAAACCATATATATATAACTATATATTCTACGAAGATAAGAAAAGCAGTAAAAGCCAGTGCATAACAACTACCCTTACTCCCCTCACCGCAACCCATGCCTCACGGAATCCCGGCCTCATGGCCTCCTTACCCGCTCAACAGAGCCAAGTATCAAAGTACCTTGGGCCATGCCAGTCCCGACAACTCGCGTTGCCTCAAACCGACGACCGAGTCGCCCAATACTGATAGTTACACTGCCTCAATCATAGTACCTGCCTGCTCTCATAAGAGTCAGACCCAAATATCCCGAAACATGCAATTCTAAAAAAGATAAAGCATGGTATACTCATTTTCACAACTAGAAGTTTTATTAGGAATTTCACCAATTCACATTTTAAAGCATATAATTCATGGCATTTGATATTTAATTCACATGGAATTATCACTTCACAATGCATACATGAAATTATGAAATTGAAATACCCTAAAATGTGCCTATCAAAAGCCAAGCAACCAAGCCCTGCCATACTGGGCAAAGATCCAATTCTCCCTTACCATACAAGGTCAAGGGTCACATATCACAATCACGAAAATCACACATCAAGTGAGCCACCGAGGTAGAAATCATATCAACTGTATTCTGAGAAAAAGAAAACAGTAATTCCCACCCATGAAAACTAGGTCCATCCCTCGTACCTGGGGCAGCAGGAACCCAAGAACAAGCTAGAAACCCAGTCCCTGTAACAAACTATCTCAAGTCTACCATATCCCCAAATAGTAAAACCAGCCAAAAGAAACGAGAAGCCTCAAACTCATTAGTACCCCATAAAACGCTACTACTAAATCCCTGTCAATAACTCCTTTGATTCCACTTTGTAACGTCACGGACCCGGCCAGCCACCAGAATAGTGCCGAACGGGTTGGGTGTTACTACCTTAGGTGCACCTCCCAGAATGCCAAAGGATGCCGAATAGCAGTGAGGGTCTGTTAGGTATAGTGGGGAGGCTATACCCTCTTGGAGGATCACAATAAGGGTACTGGTCCAAGTATAACAGTAAAGATGTAGCAGAAAGAAAGACTCAGCAGACTCGAACCAGAACCGCAGAGCGGAGGCATAATCAATATAGATAAACTGCGGAAGTAGTAAATATAACAACAGCAGCGGAAATAAACAGAACAACATGCTAATAACATGTAACTACAACTGCACAGTAAAACATGCATCCAGAGCAGGTCATACACAACTGAATATAAAAGGGCGCCAATGGCTAACCAACAGTAGCTACAACATGTAAGCATGCCGATATAGAAAAGTAAAAAAAACAAAGTAAACCCCAGCTAGGTATGAAATCAAGGTCCATATCATCTCCATGCAACAACTAACGTAGCCCAGCTCCTGAAGCTAGCCTCTTTCCTGCACGTAAATCCATAAAGTCTACACGCGTCCCGAAGGGCCCGTGCAGGGTGTGAGACAAACCTCAGTAGGACACCACCCAATGGTGCGTACCAAGTATATGTGTTTAAGAAGTCATGCATTTACAAGGAAAGCAGTAAACAGTACAATGCACAAATAATTACATACTCCACTGGTGCTCAACCGCCACCATGGAGTGTCACCTGCTTCGGCCAACGCTGGAATCTCTGTCGTGTAACCCGACACCACGTGCCACCTGACACCTCATGTCTCAAGTACCGACGTCCCGAAGGCATGTCCAAAAATTGTAACCCAGAACCATGTGCCTCCTGACACCTCGTGTCTCAAGTAATAACGTTCCCAAGGCACGCCCAAAAATAGTAACCCGGCACCATGTGCCTCCTGACACCTCGTGTCTCAAGTACCGACGTCCCGAAGGCACGCCCAAAAATAGTAACCCAACACCATGTGTCTCTTGACACCTCGTGTCTCAAGTACCGACATCCTGAAGGCACGCCCATTCCCTAAAGGCTCCTCACCTACCCCGTGGATTTCTATGGCAAGTACCCCCAACCAAAATACCTAACCGAAACTACGGGGGCCTCTACCCACACGAGTGGTCAAAACCACCTCATCACGGAGTATCTCTGTATAAACACTACTCAAAGTCCCAGTGAGTGGTAATCACCAAAATAGTACCTAAGACACCAACACGTCTGACACCTCGTGTCGCTGCGACCATGTCGCTCAAGTCCGATGGCCTCGCCATCCCAGTAACCCGGGCCATGCCGAACCTGATAGTCGTACTGCCTCAAGCTGACGTCCATAACGCCCAATCCCGTGGTAAAAACCACCCAAAGTAACCCGGCCAGAGCCCCAACCTATGATCAGCATCACTCAAGCGTAACTGGGCCAATCCCAACACAACCCAAAAGGTCCAGCAGATGCAATCCAGCAATTGCATATATACTTATTTAAATAGAAAACAAAAACCGGAAAAACAAACTAAACAGTTTAATTGCACTCTACCAGGTGCTGTCCCATACCAGCACTGAGGTCTTAAATGACTCCACAATTTATATAAAACATCCATAAATTAAACTAATAGTTTATAACATTAAAATTTCAGTTAAAACCATTTTGGCACCCCCCGGCCAAAATGCCCCGACGAGCAACGATCCCTCACTCGGCCCTGCTCACGCAAACTGGTAACCGGGCATACCCAAAAGCATCCAAGAGGTCCCATAAGCATTACAATACGAAAAAGCAGATAAAACGAGTCCCGCTCAAAATACCCGAAAACGCGCCGAAGGCCGCGTTACCCAAACAACCACGAAAACACAAAATGACATATGTACCACCTACCTAAGACTCGTACGATGCTACTCCTCCGGTAACACCTGCCAATTCGGTATAAAACGCGGTAAATCTATAAAAGATTCAAACCCGCTCAAACACATATAACTATTTCTAGAATGAAAATCAAAAAAAACGAACAAAGAGGAATCAAGGGCTTACTGAGGGGGTTCCAACGCATCCAACCGAGATCGAATCGGAGTTCGGATGAAGAACCGAGAAGCAAATGAAGATCCGGCTGACTTGGTTTGCTAAACCTGGACAAAGTATTGAGGTTCTGCCTCAATACGAGGCTACTTCCCGTTTTAAGCAAAAAAAAAAGAAAGTACATGGTGTGTACTTTGGGACTACAGGCCGTGTATGGTTCATTTAACAGTTTATATGATGGAATGATTCCGCCGACTTACTTTCCGAACCTACCGACATGAGTACACGGCGTGTACCTAGGGGTACACGGCATGTACGTGGTTCCTCTCCCCTACCTCGCTGACTTGTCCAGATGCCATGCATATTCCTCATACATGGCCAGACTACACGGCATGTCCAAAGGGAACACGGCGTGTACCTGGTTCTACCCGGCCAAAGGCCTACACGCCATGTATGGCCTCACACGGTTGGGGGTATACACGGCGTGTGAAAAACTACATGCCGTGTAGTAAGAAAATTCTACACGGTCAGTGCATGACATGTACTCAGCGAGCACATGGCCGGTCACTCGCCTACACATACACGGCATGTACTCAAAGTACACGACGTGTAGTTTGTAAATTTCCAGAAACTTCCCATTTAATCCAGTTTCCTTAGAAACCAGTCAAAAATTTAAACAGGGTCGAGATTTTGACCCCTTCCAAAAACCCAGGTTCTTACAATTTTCATAAATTATTTTCTATTTCCTAAATTAACAATTTTGAATCAGGTTGGATAAAATAAATATTTTAAAATAATATATTATCCACTAAAATGAACATGAAATAATTTCTCATCATGATGAATTATACAAGTATTCTACGTTTTGTGCATTATAATGTTTTCATAAGTAACTAGTGGGCCGAGCTTTACTTTCCCCTCATAATACCTAAGATTATGATTTGTAAGATGTTCTTAGAAGACACTATGGGACTTTCCATAATAAATTAATATATATTTATTACGAAAGTAATCTAAAATTTATGAACTCTTCAATGGATAATTAAAATTGAATTAATGTCTCATTATATAATTTTTGATAAAATTGAGAAATTATATAATAACATTACCTTCATATATTTCCAAAGGGGTTCCTTCATTACATGATGTAAATCGTGCCATGAATTTCTATCAATTGGTACATTCATTTTCATTGTGACCCCAACATAAATAATGAACATTGACTTGTTGGGGTCAACATGTTGGATGCATTGATTCAAACCAACCTAACATTTTATACTCTTTCTTATTTAGTTGATAATTTTAGTCAACACAATGATGCTATGTTGTTATTGTTTTTTTCATCAACAAGTTATTGATCCCCTAATAATTATATAGTTTCAGCATCAAGCATATGTTCTTCCTCAATAATTTTAATACCATCAGTCCCAGAAGTCATTGTCTCTGTGATTATTCAATAATTTAATTTAGATTGTGTTAATATAGTAGAAAAAATATAATATTATGAGGAAAATAATAGTATATTAGATACAATTTAACCTAGTCACTGGAATCTATTTATTTTCTTTATAGGTTTAAGGGATTTGGATCCATTATCAAGAATCTAAATCCCTACTTTGTGGTCTCCTATAACATAAAATACATTGTTTATATTGGGACCACCATGAAATGATCATGATCTCCCAATGAAAGGTTTATCCTCAATTGAATTTTCATATGACCCTATAGTTGTCTTAATCATCAACAAGACAGTTGAAAAATTATTTTTTATTGGATATGAGACATAAAATTCCAACATTTTGTCTAATTTCATTATGAATGGATCATTTTTATAACCCTCCACACAGAAATTCACATTCAAAAATTTTATTTCATTAACTTTGACTACACACCTATTTGCAAACCATTTGAAACAGAAAATAAAAACTTGAAATGTTTTATAATCAAACCCATATATCTGTTTGATGGTTCAAAAATTTGACATATTCACATTAATTTTATTTCTATCCTTGGAACCAGATATATGCATCACTACCCCCCTAAGAATAACTCCACTATTTTACATCATACTGCATTCATTGTGTTCCTTTTAATAGAACATAAAACCATTAATTAAAAAAGTAGTGTAAGATGTAACATTTTTATTTGGTCCCCTAGCTAGCCATCAAATTTATTCAACAATTGATTTTTTATTTTTAGATAACACCTTGTAAATAAGATCTTGAAACTATCATATAAAATATTTATCATGTTTATTTAATATCTATCCTTCATACCTTGATGGAATGAAATGTATAAGAATTAATTTGTGGGATTCAACATATAGATCAACAGATTTAATATTATGAAAAATGTAAAGGTGAGATTGATCCCACTCTAGGATAGTAATCGTAACAACATCTTTTTTGAAAATACCTTCACCCATAAGGCCTCTACTGTGATAATACATTGGGAGACCTATTTTATCAACATATGATAGGTGATCAATATAGAATTTAATAGCTTCTTCAACAATATATTGCTCTATAATATAACCTTATAGCCATCTTTGATTCTTTTTGTACGCATTCAAAATCTTTATATACCATTCAATGGGGTAAATATATCTATAATGGATAGAGCCACATAGTTGAACCTCTCTAGAAATTTTGACCATCAAGTGGACCATTATATCAAGTTATGATTGTGAGAAGACCATATCTAATTCACATAATGTGGATGAGACCACCATATTAATGATTGGAAACTTCACAAGGTCTATAAAATCACCAAATATGGATTTGAAAAAGAAGTAGAGTCTAGTTAATGTATGTTTTAATTTTTTAGGAACAATTAAATGTAAAGAGACAGTCATTAAATCTTGCATTAAAATAAGACAATAATATTATTTTAGTCCCTATAACATCAAATTATTCATTGAAATGACATTATTGATATTTTTTGAATACCCTAATGTAACTTTTACACGATTATAGTAAATGAAAAATTACATTTATTTTTTGTTTGGATAGAGTGTATGATACCGTAGGAAGAAAATTACCCCATTAGCCTTCATTGGTTCTAACTCTTCCCTTATCCCCTTTTCAATAATTTCCAACATAGCCTTAATGTAATTTTTGTTTCCCCATGAATATTTAGTAATGTTACAATAAAACTATCAATTAATTGTTTTCTACATGCATTATTTTAAGAAAATTTCTGACGTACAAAGACTTGCAGTATGATAATTCAAAGAAAATTGATCTCTTTTCCCAACTTAATTTCATAAGAGTTTTCAAAAATATTTTACAAAAAATTGTTTCAATATAATTGACATTATCAAAAAGTTGATTACCTATTAGTGAAGATGGTATTTCACCTTGTTCAGTATTCCCATTGAACATTTTCTTCTAGGATTTGTATTAATTCCATCAAGGTAAAAATTATATATGTTCTAATAATAGAGACTTTGAGGAATCACTACAAAAAAAAGTAAACTAGCAATATTTTAAAACATCACTAATTAATTTACTGACGATTCGAAAAAGATATCTATAAGTGAGGTGTGTAAATCTATATCTGGGTACCACATACTAGTGACCTGATCCGGTTAACTATGTGACCTAAAGCATGCCTCTACACACACAATAGGCTGTCAAATAGTATTGAGGGTCTAATATTGATCATGGGTAAACTATACCCTCTTTATGAAAGTATCACAACATAGAAATAAATGAACAATAACAAAAATATATTACCATAACCAAACCAAACCAGTATCACATGATAAACAAAATAGGAAATGAAATTTCGAAAACTATACAGTGGATATTTAATGTCAAAATACATTCCAGTGTCAATATGAAAAACCAAAAATAAATAGACACTAAAAACTCCCAAGCCTCTCCCAAATAATGTCTGGTTCCCTCATTCATCCTCCATCTAAAATAAACCATCTAATATAGGGTATTTACATTATCTTTTTCTTCAAATAGGAAGTCAATTTGAGTACCGATCAGGAAGCTTGAGTAGGTTGTGGGTACAAATCAGTAGGAAACTAGCAACGACATCTAAAACAATATCAATTGAATAAAAAATTAAGGATTTGTATAAATAAAAAAACACAAGGAATAAAGTAATTATATTACATTTATTCTGTGAATATCTATTTAACCACAAAACTCTTAGGTTCTTGAGGACACCCAAATGCTCAATACCTACTTTGGCCCATGATAGAGTCTAAAAGATATCACATATTGAATTAAAAATTCATTATAACAAACAAACTTTCAGTAACCATTTCATTTCAACTCATTATCATGTCCAATTGGGACCATAGTCCAATTCCATCATTTTGGGCCTATAACGCCATGGCTAGGAACTCATGGGTATTTGAAGCAGAAGGTCATGACCCACAATTCATTTGTCAAACAATCACACATTTGGGTTTTGAAGAAGTAGTTTATGTCCCACACTCATTTATCACCATGAGATTTAGATAAAGCAAACCATGTCCCACACATGTTTATCAATCAATTCATCACTTTGAGCTTTTTATACAGTAGGTCATGCACCACACATGTTTATTAAACAATTTATCCCTATTATATTTTCATCTAACAGACCATATCCCACACTCATATAACATATATCACAATATCACATATATACCAATATAACATATATCACATCAATAGAGTTTAATCACCATTAACCCTCTTATCAAAATTTCATAAACATCAAGGTTTTTCACATCATCTCATAATTTATAATGTCAATTAATTATTACACATATTTATTGACCAATAAACCTTTTCAATAATTAATTTACCAATTAATTAATTCTATTCCTCAATCACATGAATACATTAATTAATTCACCAATTAATTAATTAAATTCCATTATCACAACAATGAATTAATTAATTAAATAATTAATTAATCCAAATCCAATTCATTCCAATTTCACAATCCCAATATCCCATTAATTAATTCAATTTCACTATTTAATTTACCAAATTAACATAAATCATTAACCTAAGGAATTTAAAACAAATAAATTCAACTATCAACACAATTTACCAATCACGGAAATTGAAATTCTCATTGTTACATACATACAATTAAATAAATTCCATGGGATTGGAATTTAGACCACCCACCTCAATATCATTGATAAAAGCTTGCTAAAAAAATATTCTAAAAATTCAAATGGAAAGGTAAAACCCATGATGAAGAATGGGATATTGAATAAAATCCTTGAAATAAGATTAAATGGATCTTGATCCATCGAACCTAGTGTTAGATAAAAAACCTACAAGGAAAAAAAATCCCCTCGAAGGATGAGATGGGAATGAGAAAGATGGAGGAAACTATATGTGATAAGAATCTATTACCAGGAGAGGTATATATATTCTGTTCACACTTCAATTATCTAAGAACAAAGGTAGAGAGCCATAGGAAGTTTTCTAGGAGCCTTTAAAAATGAGAGGAATAGGTTCGAGCTGATTTGTGACAAATTAGGGTAGAGTTTGGGGGTTCTAGATTTTAAAATCAAAATTTTAGGCTAAATAAAACCACTCACACGGTTTCCTAGGTAGGGTTTCACAATTTTACAAATAATGTACCCCTTCTAGGTGTACGATTATTCCTAAGGGGGTGAAGATATTGAAAAAACATTCCCCATCCATGTGAATCCCATTTATTTGTGTTCATATGGTTTGTTGGTCTAGGTGCATGGTTTGGGAAAACCGTGTTCCAATCATTCATTGCCTATTCTCCTTCAAATATTGTCAAATTTCACCATAAAACTCACTAAGGTTAAAACCATACATAAATTGCTCCAAAATAAAGAAAAAATACCTTTCAAAAAGCTCGAGACATCTTCAGAAATAGTTAGGATCTTAAAATCACCCCACCTTATAACATCATATCCTTCTGTTATACTCCCAATCAACTCTAATATTCTGAGTCGAAATTATTAGGCCACTAAGCCCACATATCTTCTTCCCTTTCCCATGTTTCCTCCTATAATCTCCCATGATTCCACAATACACAAACTATCAAAACGATGTTTACATAAAACACTTTCTCACTATGATCCAATACATGTATCAGAAGATCCTCAAAGGATGCATCTATATCAAGCTCAACATCATCCACATTGATCACATGATAAGGTTTGGGGTGATATCGCTGAATCTATGACACATGAAAACATCATTCACAACTCTATATCTCTATTGAAGGGTTAATTCATACACCATTGGCACAATTATCTCCACAACCTCAAATGGTCCAACAAACCTGGGTGCCAACTTATCATGTCTCCATACCCTATGGTGACCCAATCTAGGTAACACCCGATGCAATACCTAATCACCCTTTTTAAACTCTAGGGGATGTCAAAAACTATGATCATACAACTTATGTATAATCTGATCCATATCCATACATTTATGAATCAACTGAACCTGCTCTGAACCCCCCTACATGAGACTCAGTCCTAATAACTCTAACTCACCAGCCTACATCCAACATAGAGGTGATCAACATGTCCTACCATAAAGTAACTCGTATGATTTGTAGGATAAAAAAGTAGAATTAGATGCTCAATAACAAGAGGGGTGGGGGTGGGGGGTGGGGGTGGATTATAGGTTTGAAAACTTTTCCTTTTTATCCTAAAAGGAAATCTATGTTTAACATAGTTAACCAAGATATATTTAAAAACCCTTTTTAGTTCTTAACTAATAAACAATATTGATTAGGATAAAAAAAGATGGATATGAAAAAGAAAGTTAAGAAAAGTTTAATTAAGAAAATATTCGACCTTAAAGAATATAGTATATTATTTATCAAAGTATAAAAGTATAATAAAGTATAAGAAAGTTATACATTCTTCCTTTAACAAAATGCAGTGAAAAAAAAACTTGTAAAAAAAACAAGTAAAAAAGTAATAAATCTAATAAACCAAAGAGAAGGGTATCCAACAACCATGTATAAATGTCCCTTGATTTATACCTTCATGAAATTATATCTTACCCACACTAGGGTAATCCATCTATAAGAATATCAGAATCTGTCTTTCTATCCCCTCAAGCCCTCAAAAATTAAGGTAGTCAAAACCTCTGTCTTTTGATCCCTGAAAGCCCTTGAACTTTAAGGTAGTCCAAACCTCTGTCTTAAAATCCCTATAAGCCCTCGATTGTACATAACAATAATCAGAGTCACACTAAGCAGAAAGAAAAAGTTTTTCACAGTTGAACAAGTTTTTCACAAATCGCACAAGGACTGAGAGTCACTCTCTCTAGAAATCACTACACCTAGCACTTCTCAACGTTGTTTTGTGAGTATAAAACTATTAAAATGGCTGAAGTATTTATAGGAAAATATTCCAATGGTCATATTCTTCATCCAACATTTATATTTTTCCTTAAATCTTCAAGAGACCTGTAAACATGGAACTCAAACAACATTTAGCTTATAACAGATTATAAAAAATCATTTTTTATGAAGCATTATGATGTTTAAGAAACATTTATAAGATTTAGAAACATTACTGGGATTAAGAAACATTACCATGTTTAAGAAACAATACCTTATTTAAGAAACAATACCATGTTTAAGAAATATTACCATGTTTAAGAAACATTTATAAGTTTAAGAAACATTTCAAAGTTTAAGAAACATTTATATATTTAAGAAAAATTACTAAGTTTAAGAAACATATGGGATCTGATAAAATTGAATTCAACTTTAAGAAAATATGAAACTATAACATATGAATTTAATCGAATTCTAAATATAATGACAATTAGAGTCTAACAAAGTTATCAATCAGATTCTTATTTCTAAGGAAATTAGATTTTTATTTCTAAGGAATTTAGATTCTAATTTTTAAGGAATCTAGAGTCTGATTTATATGAAAATCAGAGTCTGATTTCTAAAGAAATCAGAGATGAATTTTAGAGAAATTGGATTCAAAATTCTAATTAAATCAGATTCAGAATTCTAGAAAATCAGATCCACAAGAACTATAAGGTTCTAAGTTAGTTAAGGATCTGATTATAGACATAAGAAAAAGATAGTTAGTCTTAGTTTAAGAAAACATTAGATAAATAATATAAAACTATAGGTAATGATAAAAATATTCTTAGATAATGAAAAGTTTCCTTAAGAAAATGATTCTTAGAGAAAGGAAAATTTCCATAAGAAAAGTTTTCTTAAAGAAAGAAAAATTTCCCTAAGAATTTTTTTAGAGAAAAGAATCTTTTTTAATAAACAGTTTCTTAGAGAAAATAACTTTTCCATAAGAAAATGTTTCTTAGATAAAATAAATTTTCCTTAAGAAAATGTTTCTCAGATAAAGGAAATTTTCTTTAAGATAAGGTTTTTTAGAGATATGAATTTTATATAAGAAAAATTATTGGGGATTTTCAAAACATAAATAATGGAAAATTAAAAATAAAACCTAATTGAATGAATAATATATTCCTTTTTGTAAAGCACAAGAAAGATTTTATAAAATAATATTAAGACATGAATTCATGATAAATACTTATCTCCTTTTTTTATTACTTAGAGTGAATACAACTAACTCCCCCTTAAGTTATGTTCACCTAAGGATCATATTCTTGGATTTTAAGGGTTTTCTTGAAATCAATTTCTTTTACTTAAGAAAAAAGTCTTTGAGTATAACTCCCCCCTTTTTGAATATTATATTTTCTTAGATAATCTTTCTTTATTTAACTCTTCTCCCCCTTCAGTAAACTTCTCCCACTTTATAAAAATATTTGTTTTGAATTATTCTCCCCCTATGTGATTTTCAAAAAGGAATGGAGGGGTATATATATTGTACCTATAATGGTTAGAGAAGATAAAATATACAAAAATATGAGAAAAAGCATTACAAACATTATAAATATTTTTCAACAAAAAATCAGAATAGAAAATAAATATTATTTTTTATTTATTGTCATCATATTATTTTGGGTTTCCTTCGAATTTTTCAGCTCCTTATAATTATATTGGTATTTTTATCCCTATATAGATTCCAATATTTTTAGGTTTTAAGGAAAAATTTGATTTATGGAAACTGAATACGATGAGGTTTTTCTTAAAACAAGATCAAAATATCAACAAGTAAAAAATTAAATTATAAAGAGTTAATTAAGGAAACATACCTTTCAGATTTCTCTATAATAATTTTCAATATTTATAAGGTTCTTTTTTAAGAACATAGGTTTCAAAAAAATTTGTAAGAAAAAAATTAGTTCCGAGAATTTTATTATAGAAGGAAAATTTTCATGTTCTGAAATAATTTATTAAGGAAAGAAAAATTTAAGGTTATGAAAATGTTATTATGGAAAGAAAAAAATTTTGGGTTTTGAAAATTTTATTAAGAAAAGAAAATTTTTAGGTTCTAAAAAACATTTATTAAGAAAAGAAAATTTTTGAGTTCCGAAAATTTTATTAAGGAAAGAAAAACTTTTAGGTTTTGAAAAATTTATTATAAAAAAAATTAGGTTGAAAAACTTTTATTGAGAAAATTTTTTTTTTTAAAAAATTTTGTTAAGGAAAGGAAAATTTTTCTTTATTGAAAATTTTATTAAGGAAAGAAAACTTTTTAGGTTCAGAAAAGTTTATTAAGAAGAAAAAAATAGGTTTGGAAAATTTTATTAAGAAAACAAATTAGGAGGGAAAACATATGTAACCCCTATGAAAGGAGTGTCTTAATATAAGGAGTCTATTTTAACAAATATTTAATATGGAAGATTACATTATGGTTATCAATCCAAACTTTTGTTTAATATATTAAAATCTGTTGGATGATAAAGTTTTTGTAAATATGTTAGCTAGTTGGTCTTATGTTCTGATAATTTGAAGAATGATATCTCCATTAAGTTTGTGATCTTTAAGAAAGTGATGCCTCATGTCTATGTGCTTTGCACAAGAGTGACATGTAGGGTTTTTTAAGGTAAATTAAACTATTATAAGGAAAAATTATCTATGTTTTGGTAAAATTCATGCCATAGTCTGTGAGTGTGTGTTGCATCCACAACACCTGAGCAGAAAAACTTCCAACTACTACATATTCAACTTCAGTAGTGGAAAGTGATCCTGATTGTTGCTTCTTACATGACCAAAAAACTAATGAATATCCTAAGAAATGAAAAGTTTCAAATGTAATTTTCCTATTAATTCTAAAACCACAAAAACTAGAATCCAAAAAACTTTTTAGGATAAAATAATTTCCCGATGAATAGAATAGTTCTAAATCCATGGTTCCCTTTAAGTAGAAAAAATTTTTTTTCACTGCTTTTAAATGAGACTCATCTGGATTATATAAATATCTTTTACATATGTATACTAAAAATACTAAGTCTAGAAGAATATATATTATGTATAATAATATTCCTATCATACATATAAAAGATGTTTTATCTACAGGTTTCCGAACTTCATCAAGATCAAGAGAATTTGAGGTACCGATTGGAGTGCATATACTTTTATTTTTTTCATATCAAAACTTCTTTACGAGAACATTAGTATACTTATGTTGAGATATATAAGTTCTTTCTGGTTTTAGAGAAATTTGAAAACCAAGAAAAAATGTTAACTCACCCATCACACTCATTTAAAACTCATATTTCATAATATTTGCAAAAGAATTGGTTAAAGATTTATAAGTTGATATGAATATAATTTCATCAACATAAATTTGAACAATTAAAAAGTTTTCTAATAATTATTATAAAAAGGGTTGGATCAACAGCTCTGTTATAATTATTGTTTTGTAAAAAAATCTCTTAAATCTGTCATACAAGGTTCTAGGGGATTTTTTAAGTCAATATAAATATTTAGTAAGTTTTTAAACATGTTCAGGATGTTTTGTGTCTTAAAAAAAAGAGGTTGTCCAACATAAACTTTCTCTTGAACATATCCATTTATCAAAGGACAATTGACATCCATTTTAAAAAAGGATGAAATTGATGAATTCTATAAAGGCTAGCAGAATACGAACAGAATCAAGGCTTTCTACTGGAACATAGGTTTCTTCAAAGTATATTCTTTCTTGTTTATTATATCCATTAGCAACTAATATTTCTTTATTTATTACAATGATTTCATTTCCATCACATTTATTTTTGAAAATCCATTTTACACCTATTACAGAGGTTTCCTTAGGTCTTTCAACCAAGGTCCAGACTTTGTTCCTTTCAGATTCATTTAGTTTATCTTTCATGGATTTAATCCAATCATCATCACCTAAATATTCAATAGTGATTTTTTGGTTCTAATTGGGAAAGAAATTCTATATTTTATTCTTCATTTATTAAAGAATTTATAGTCATTATGGGTTCATTTACCTCCCCAATGATACTATCACTAGGATGATTCTTAAGAAACAACTAATTTGGGTTTTGTAAAGCCTGTTCATCAACATAAGGTAAAATATATTCTGTGGTAAATACTTAATAAAAATTTTCTTGAGTATTTTCATTATTATAAAAATTTGCCATCAAAGGATGATAATCAGTTTTTGAAAACACATTTGAAGACGTAGTTTGGGATTGTTCAAAAACAAAAGGACCAGTTTTGTCATATTTAACATGTACTATTTCTTCAACAGTACAAGAATTTTTGTTAAAAACTCATTAAGCCTTAGAAGTAGTGGAATAACCTATGAAAATTCATTCATTGGATTCAGGTGTAAATTTATGTAATTTATATTTAGTATTCATGATGAATATTTTTCATCCAAATACGTTGAAGTAAGAAACTTTAGGATTTCTTCCAATCGACAATTCATAAGGTGTTTTATTAAGAAAATGTCTGATTAAAACTAGATTTATTGTATAACAAGAAATACTTATAGCTTCAACCCAAAAGTGTTTAGAAATATAATATTTACTCAAAATTGTTCTCATTATCTCTTAAAGAATTCTTTTTTCTTCTTAAAAAACACATTTTGTTGAGGAGTTATTGGAGCTAAGAAGTTATGAGTAATGCCTTTCTTCCTAAAAAAACTTCAAAATTTGAATTTTTAAATTCTCCACCGTGATCATTATGAATAGTTATCAATGGAAGGTTTTTATCATTTATAAACTTGTCTATAAAAGATTTAAAATAATAAAACTCTTTAGATTTATTTTTTTGAAAATAGACCCAAGTAAATCTAGTGTAATCATGAACTAAAACAAATACATTGTATTTTCCTATAGTACATCCGGTTTTTATAAGAAAAAAAAGATCTATATCCACTAGCTGTAATTAATTAGAACTTAAGACTTCAATAATTGATTTAAATCTCGAATTACGTTTCTTTTCATATTGACAAGGATCAAAAACTTTTGAAGAAACAAAACTAATCTTTGGTATATCCTTCACAAGTATTTTATTTGAGATTTTTCATAGGTTCCTAAGGATACAATGTCCTAGTCTTATATTTCATAAGAAATATTGATCTTCCATTGCACTAATGAAAGTTATATCTTGGATCCTATGGTCTTCTAAGTTATGTGTATAAACATTCTCATTACTATAGATAGAAAGAATAATCTCTTCCTTGGAATTTTGTACTAAACATTTATCATTACTAAAATTCACAAGGTAACTTTCATCACATAATTAGATTATTCTTATAATATTATACTTAATACCTTTAAAAAATAAAACATTTGAAATTAAATATTTTCCAAGAAGGACATTTTTACCTATACAAACAATTTCTCCCTAAGCATTATCTACGAAACTTACTTTTCCTTCTATCTTCCTGATAATATTTTCAAAGAAGTTTTTGTTACCAGTCATGTGCCAAGAACATCCACTATCCATGTACCTTGTATTGTTGTTGGAACTTCCATTATTTTCCTAAAAGTAAAATAGTTATAATTTTGGAATCCAAAATTTCTTGGATCCAGAATTGTTAGAGAGTAAAATATTAGGTATCCATATTTTTTTAGAAAAATTACCTTTATGAAAACCTAAGGATTGGTTTTTATTAGAAGAACTATTTTTTCTCTCAATGTCCACCACATTTACACGTAGTGAAAATAACATAACTTTGGGGAACAAAATAGTTATGACTAAAAATAGGTTTCAAATGAGTATAACCAAATTTAGAACTATTTCTAAGAGGATGAAGTTGTGAATACAATTTATCAAGTTATTTCCTTCTAGAAGTAATATTTGATAAAATTTTCTTTAAGGAACATATTTCATATTTCATTCTGATGACTAAATTCTTATCCTCAAAGTCATTTGTCTTAGAGTTTGAGTTAGAATCTAAAACATTTTTCTTAGAAATAACATTTTAAAAATTATTAGAATGTTTATCCTTCTCAGAATTAACTTACTTAAGGTTTTCAGAAATATTTTCAAAATCAAGAGTTTTCTGATCAAGAAATTTATAGTGATCTGATACTTCTTTTGTTAAAACAAAAATTCTATAATTTTCTTTCTCTAATTTATTTTTTATCTTATAGTTATCATTCTCATGTACTCAATAAAATCTAGAAACTTATTCAAATAAAGGTAAAGTATTATGTTATGATGAGGAATATTCTTCATTAAGAGATTCATAATATTATTCATTAGAAAAATTTTCATTTAAAGAAATATTGGTTAAGGATTCAACATTGTATACCTTAGCCATAAGATAATGATTTTAAATAAGTAATCTGGATATAAGACTAATATTCTTCTGAACAAAAGATTCATATTCTGAAGATTCATCTAAAGATTCACCACCACTTTCACTCTAGGTGTGTTTATAATTCAATACCATCTTAGACTTAGATTTTTAGTACTTCTTTCTGTTCCTTTCTAAATTCTGATCATTTTTTTCTTTTCTCTTGAGAATAAGACAATAAGATCTGACATGTATAGCACCATTGAATTCATAAAAACTTATTTCTGAATATTTATTGTCATTTCTATCTTTATTCTTATATATGTACTAGAAATATTTCATTCCCACAATCTTGTTCATCCTTCGAGAAGGATTGGCTAATTCATTCTCAGACTGATCACTATCACTAGATTAAAATACTACAATATCTTTCTTAGTTTTAGATATTATTACCCTTTTTAGAGTCTTGTATTTAGATGTAGTAGTGAAATAACCACTTCCATTACCATTCTTCTTCTTGTTAAAGCCTTCATCTCTCTTTATTCATATTTCATGATGAATAAGAGTTCCAAATAATTCATCAATAGTGATGTTAGATATATTTCTATTTTCATCAATTGTTTTCCTCTTATATTCCCACTAATTAGTAATAATTTCAATTATCTTGTCCATAATAAATTCACCATAAAGTCCTTTTTTTACCATAGATTGAAGAATATTAACGATATTCATAAAACTTTATTGCACTTTTCAAATAAGTTCTGCATAAGGAAATAAAAATCCATGATATTCATCTCTAAGAATATATATCATTGTTTGAAACTCCTTTGAAGTTACAAAGTGTGTAACTTCAAGTTTATTAAAAATACTATTGGCATCTTCAAAAGAGGATATTTGACAGTAGGTATTTCTTTTCATAGAACATAAAAGAATATTGTGTACCTTGTAGTTTTGTTTGTATTATTATTTTTCTGGATCTGTGAATGTTCTGATTACTTTGTCAAGAATCTTGTAGTATCCAATTAGCATGACAAAGTTATTCACTCCATTGTTTATAAAAAAGTCTTCATCCTATCTCTCAAGTACTCATAATCAATACCATAAAAAATTTGTGGTCAGGTAGGATTTAAGTTATCTATAGAACCAACATTCATTACTGTCATTCTATAAGAAAAATTATTTTCCAAAAAACATGTTAGTAGTAAAATTTTATAAATTAAGTGTTTATAAGAGAAATCATAAGAAATATTGAACAAGAAAAGTTTACCAAAAAAAGTTGATCAAGAAAACTTATATGAAAGTATAAGTATTTCAAATACCTCCTTTGATACCAATTGTAGGATTGAAAAGTAGATATAGATTCTCAATTACAAGAGGGGGGGTGAATTGTAGGTTTAAAAACTTTTCATTTTAATCTATAAATGAAATCTATGTTTAACAAAGTTAAACAAGATATATTTACAAAACCCTCTTTAGTTATTAACTAAGAAAAAATATTTGTTAGGATCTGGAAAGACGGATCCAAAAAAGAAACATATGAAAAGTTTAATTAGGAAAACACTCTACATTAAGGCCTATAGAATCTTATTTATTATAGTATAAATGTATAAGAAAGTATAAGAAAGTTTTACTTTATTTATTTAAAAAAATTTAGTGTAAATAAAACTTGTAACAAAAACAAGTAAACAAGTAGGAAATATTTTAACCCAAAGAGAAGGGTATCCAATAACCTTGGATAAAGGTCCCTTGATTTATACTTTCATGAAAGTCTGTATTACCCACACCATGGTAAGCCCTCGATAAGAATATTTGAATCTATATTGCTATCTCTACAAGCCCTCTTACTTTAAGTTAGTCAGAACCTCTGTCTTCCTATACCAAGAAGCCCTCAAACTTTATGGTAGTCAGCACCTCTGTATTCTTATCCCTAGAATACCTCGATTGTATAGAGTAATAATAAGAGTCACATTAAGTATTCTGAACACATTTTTCATGGTTGAACAAGTTGTTCATGGTTGAAAAATTTGTTCATAGATTGCACAAGGCATGATATTATCTCTATCTAGAAATTAGTACATCCAACACTTCTTAATGTTGTGTCTTGAGTATCTAACTATTCAATTGGTTGAGGTATCTATAGTTAAAGATTCTAATGGTTGACTCCTTTATCCAATGGTCATATTTTTCCTTAAATATCAGATGGACCTGTGCATGTGGCACTCAATAAATAGTTAGATTATAAAATATTGTAATAAATTGTTTTGTAAGAAGTATTTCAATTTTTAGGAAATATTACCAAGATTAAGAAACATTACCATGATTAGGAAATGTGACCATGTTTAAGAAACATTACCATGTTTAAGAAACATTACCATGTTTAGGAAGCATTACCATGTTTAAGAAACATTTCTATGTTTAAGAAACAACGATATGTTTAAGAAACATTTCTAAATTTAAGAAACATTACTTTTTTTAAGAAAAATATGGGATCCAGAAAAACAAAATTCAACTTTAACGAAATATAAAACTGTAACATAAGCATTTTATCAAACTCTAAATATAATTAAAATTGGATTCTAACAATGTTATTAATCAAATTACAATTTCTAAGGACATTTGATTCATATTTATAAGGAAAAGGGATTCTTATTTCTAAGGAAATCGGAATTTGATTTCATAGGAAATCAGATTATAATTTCTAAGGAAATCAGAGTCTGATTTCTATGGAAATTGGACTTTTATTTCTTTTTAAATTAGAGAATAATTTCTAGAGAAATTAGATTCATGATTTTGACTAAATTGGATACAGAATTATAGAAAAATCTGATTCACAAGAACTATAAGGTTTTCAGTTATGTAAGGATCCGATGGTATATTTTTAAAAAATATGGTTAGAATTAATTTTTAAAAAAATTATATAAGGAATATGAAACCATATTTAAATATAAAAACATTCTTAGAGAAAAAAAAATTTCTTTAAGAAATGATTTTTTAGAGAAAGAAAAATTTCCTTAAGAAACTTACTCTTAGAATAAGGAAATTTTCCTTAATAAAAGGTTTCTTAGTGAAAGGAAATTTACCTCAATAAAATGTTTCTTAGAGAAAAGAAATTTTCTATAAGAAAATGATTCTTAGAAAAAGGAAATTTTCTATATGAAAATGTTTCTTAGAAAAAGGAATTTTTCTTTAAGAAAATGTTTCTTAGAGAAAGGAAATTTTCATTAAGAAAATATTTCTTAGAGATAGAAATTTATCCTTATTAAAATGTATTTGTGATTTACAAAACATAAGGAATGGAAAATTCATAAGGAAACCTTATTGACTCAACATGATGCAATCTGAATCATTCCTTGATAATTGTTTTTATATGATAACTTCATTAATTCTATGTTCTTATCCCAAGATCCACTAAATTCAATGACACACACTTGAAGTATAACCTCAAGCACCTATCTAGTACGTTTTGACTGGACATATGTCTGTGGATGGAATTCTGTACTTAGTAAAACCTATGTATCAAGTACTTTATACAAGCCCTACCATAAGTGTTAAGTAAAACACGCGTCCCAATCTAAAAAAATAGTTCATGGAACTCCATGCAGATGCACTATCTCTCAAACATACAAGTCTCCCGACTGATCCACCAAGAAAGTCTGTCATATAGAAATGAAATGAACTACTTTCATTAAATGGTCCATAACCTCCCAAATTACATCATTATTCCAATACTTACTCATGATACCCACCAAAAATCCCATGGTAACTTCATCCCACTTCAATTCTGGAATAGGAAACAATTTTAGAAACCACCAGTGCATTGATGCTCAGTCTTCACCTGTTGATAGGTATATCATCATGTCATGAGACCTTCTATCTCCTTTTTAATGCCCGACCACCCAAACATTTGAAGTAGGTCACATTACATTTTGGTCACAGTTGGAAACCCCACCAACTTTGAGGTATGAAATTTACACATCATATACTCCCACATGCTCATATATACAATGACCTGATTATTGACATTGATCATGTAATCCTTATCCATAGTCTTGTTAGTAGGTTTCTCCCCAACTTCAAGGATTTCTATCAAGGCCAAACATTCTGGATCCTCATACTGCCTATCTCTAATCTGACTAAAAAGTGTAGACTCCACTAAAACTGATACAAGTGTAATTTGATCATAGCTCTGCAAAACAAAAACATGCATCTCATCCAACAAAGTAATCACATTTTACTCAGAACTAGACTCATGAACTTCCTGAGTCTGAGTTTTCTTGCTTAAAGTCTTAGTAACACAATTTCCATTCTCAAGAATATATGCTATTTGAAAATAAAATGACTGCATATACTTAACTGACCTCTACTTTGAGAGATTCAAATATTGATATGAAAATATATACTTTAAAATCTTATATTCCATATACATAGTAAATTTTTTAACCAACAGATAATGCCTCTAACACTTCAATTCATAATCCAATGTAGCTAACTCGAGGCCATGCTTAGGGTAGTTCTGTTCATTTGGCCTTAACTATTGTGACCCAAGCACTACAACCTGATATACCTACATAAAAATCATTCCCAATACCATAAGAAAAAAAAATCATATAATCCTAAAATGGCTTGGTTATGATCAATATTGGTGTTTATGTCAAACAATTATTCAACTTCTTGAAGGTATTCTCACAAGATTCCAACCAATCAAACATTATACCCTTCTTGTTAAATCCCAAAATTGGTGCTTCTAGTTGGGAAAATACATGGAATAATATTTTATAATATCATACTAACAGAATAAGACTACAAATATCAAAACAATTCTTAGGTTTCACTCAAGAAACAAATTATTGTGCTTTATTTTGGTCCACTGACACACCTCCATCAAAGATGACATGACCCAAGAAGTGTACCTCATCAATCCAAAACTGACACGTAGATAACTTTATGTATATATGATGATCTCATAGTGTACTTAGGATGATGTCAAGGTGTTGTAAATGATCATCATGAGTCTTAGAGTACACTAAGATACCATCCACAAACACAACCATAAACTAATATAGGTACAGATGAAAGATTATGTTCATTAATTCCATAAATAGTGCTAGTGAGTTCATGAACTGAAATGGAATTTTGATGAACTCATAAAGGACTTTCCAACGTATGAAAGTAGTTTGTGGTATATCAAAAGGTCAAAGTATGAACAGATGATACCATGATCTCAAGTAAATCTTGGAGAAAACACAAGCTCCTTTCAACTGTTCAAAAAGATCATTGTTACATGGAAGAGGAAATTGGTTCTTCATAATCATCCAATTCAACTTCTGGTAGTCAACACAAAAACACAGAGTCCCTTCATTATTCTTAGAAAATAGAACTGGAGGACCTCAAGGTGAAATACCTAGATGGATGAAACCCTTCAACATCATATCTTCATATTGATTCTTCAGCTCTTGATGCTCAACTGTTACCATTTTGTATGGTGGAATAGGAACATGATCATCCCCTAGTAAGAGTTCAATTGTAATCTTGAAGTCTCTCACAAGTGGAAGCCCTGCGATGTCTTTAGGAAACACATCTGAGAACCAGTCCATTATGGGTGGAAAGACATCATTCATTACGCATCTGTCATAGAGAAATAGACTAAAAACCTAGGAGGTGAGATCCCCTAGCTACTGATGAACTGGCCCTGTACAACCCGCTGTGATGTACTAATCTCCTCAGTGTACATAATTTTCATCTTCAAGAGATGTAAAAGTCACTATCCTATGGTAACAATCAATTCGAGCTAAATAATTTACTAAAAAAACCCATTCCCATAATTAGATAAAATCCTAACATATTGAGGATATAAATATCCCAACCAAAAAGATACTCCCCACACTCGAGAAAACACCCTTTGCATAAACAGATGTCTCTCGACCATACTCCTAAAGTTGTATCTATCGTAATCACCCCACTCCTGAAATCCACCACTAGGATCAAACAATTCACATTTTTTGTAGATATAATTTAATGAGAGGCACTTGTATTAAAGAGAAACTAGAATGTGTAGAAGATACATGAATTTTATCTCTAAATATCAACAATCCAGCCTCTATATCCACCAGTTTAGGTTGAATGGCATGTAAATTCCCTTCCCCTATTCGCAGTGATGCAGTCCGAGTCCCTTGAGATTCACCACTCCACTGATATGGTCACTATTACCTAGAAGATCCATGTCTACTTCCTCTACTACCATGATAAGTAGAACTCCACCTTCCAGACTAATACACTATAGAAATACGCCTTTCAGTATTCTTCTTTTTTCTAGCTTCCCCATCATTACTTATTTTTCATGGGTTCCTGCAAATCTTATATAGATGTACCATGCTTCCATAATATCAACACTCTAATAGTGGTTGGGGATAGTGTATATGATAGTGTCCCATCCTACTGCACTAGTGATAGATAATCCAAGCGGGGTCCAGTCTGAATGACCCTTCCCACAGATACTCTTATTGGTATCATATTGGATACCATTATCATAATGATTCTTCCTGCTCTTAGAAGTTACACCTCTTGAACATCCATCAAAAACTACCTATCCTCTACTAGGAGCCTCCTTTAGGTTCCCCTCATATATAATAGCCTAATTAACCACCTCTAAACTTATTCAACATAAAGATATTCACTTAGGACTTAATATCGCATTTAATTCCATCCTAAAATCATTTTTCATAAGTACCCTAATCTTCTTCCAATTTTGGGAAAAATAAATGAAAGTCTTTTAAGTGTTCATCATAGTACATCACAAACATATCCTCTTAATTCAACCTCATATAATCAGCTGCTCTCCCATGACTAAGTGTCTCAAGGAAAAGTGCTCCAAGAACATCTCTTGAAAGTCCTTCCACTCAATAGTCTCCAACTATCAATCCCATTTTTAGATGTCCCACCATCTTTTATCTTGGACATGTAACATGTAAGTATCTAGTTTGACCATCTTATTAGAAGAAGTCCACTAGATTCCATGTATAGTCTGGATAAATTCAATCCATAACTCAATTACCTCAGGTCCACCCTCTCTCGTAAATATCAACGGGTTGTGAAACTGGAACTACCATGTCAGATCTGAAATTATTTTCACAATCTGACCTAGGTAACATTAAATAAACTTCATGAAGTGAGAAAATATCTCCCAGAACTACTCTCTGACTTCTTTACCCTGAAACCTTCTGTGCCTTAGGTTCTACTGCTGGTGAATCATTACCTACTATATTCTCTTGTCATCCACTGAACAAGTATCATCATGGAGGAATATATATACAATAAAAACACACATCTTAGGATACATAGGACCACATTAACCCAATTAAAAAATAGGAATTCACAATAATCAATACTCATTCATTCTACCAAACCTTTCTACACTTTCAAAACCGAGGCAATCTTGTTACCCTTACCATCCTATATCTAGGTCATGGTTAATAAAGTATAAAAACATTCTCAACATCATGTTTCTTATTAGACACCCATTTATTCACATTTTTTCAACATTTTAACGTTCTAAATTTAATATTAGGCACCATTTTCATTTAAATTTTGCATTAAAGGAAACAAAAGTTCAATTTCAACAGATTAACCAAAACCCGTTTCCCTGTTCATTCCTAAAAAGATTCATGTCACAAAATAATCCTAAGTGCCTAGAATGATGCATGCATACACAACTCTCATTCCTTACTAGGACATGAGTCAAATTTTATGAAAAGTCAGAAACATCATCACATCACACAACAAGTGTGTCTCTATAGGTGAAATAACTTCAACTTTAATGACACACATCAATAACAAAAATACCTCTCTAGAAACTTAGATTTTACACTCGTACATAGTTTAGCTACTCTAATTCATGAGATCTTAACAAAGGCCTGACTCATCCTATTATAATTTATACATTTTCTAAATAGTAAGAAAAAAAGAAAAAGGCAATAAAACCCCTTAGATATAACTGTTTAATGTCCTGACCTGGGTGCTACACATAGGTGCCCTGATCCTGTTCACTACAAGACCTCAGGAATGCCACCCCATACACCAGACATTGTCGACTAGAAATGAGGGTCTAATATCGATCATAGGGAGACTATAACCTCTTTATCAAAGTAGAAAAATAGTGGAAATAAATAAAAAATATCCAAAATATATAACAATAACCAAACCAAACCTGTATCACATGATGGACAAATCAAGAAATACAATATCCAAAACTAAACAATAGACATTTAATGTCAAAATACATTCCATGTGTCAATATGAAAAATCTAAAATAAATAGAGACACATACAAGAGGTTCCTGAATCATGTATGGTTCCCTTATCAATGATCAATCTCAAATCAGTCATCTAACACAGGGGATTTTCCCTTTTCCTATCTTGAAAAATTAAGTGTATTTAGGTTCTGATCAGACATCCCGAGTAGGGTGTGATTACAAATCAGTATGCCACCACCAACGACATCTAAAATAATAGAAATTCAATTAAAATGTATGTATTTGCATAAATAAAAAAACACATGTTAAAAAGTAATAAAATTAAATTTATTCAACTACTCTTTATTTAACCACAAAACTCTTAGGTTCTTAAGGACACTCAAACTGTCAATACCAGCTTCAACACATTCTAGAACCTGAACCATATCACATATTCAATTTCCAATTCATTAAAACAAAAGGGATTTCATTATCCAATTCATTTCAAGACATTATCATAACTAATTAGAACCATATTCTAATTCTAATATTTTGGGGAAAGAATTCCACATATTGGACCCCGTAGGTATTTGACGTAACAGTCCATGACCCACGACTCATTTATTAAAAAATCTAATAAGTGGTATTTTGAAGTAGTAGTCTGTGTCCCACACTCATTTATCATGATGGTCTTTATATGTAGCAGACCACATCCCACACATGTTTATTAATCAATTCATCACTATGGGATTCTGATGCAACAAACCATTGACCACATATTTTTATCAATGAATTCAATACTATGGTATTTTGATGCAGCAGAACATGTACCACACTCACAATATCACATATAAACCAATGTCACATATATCACATCAATAAAGGTTAAACAAAATTATACAACTTATTAAAATTTTATAAATATTAAGGTTTATCCAACCATATCATAATTTCTATTTTTAATTAATTCCTACACATAAATTGAACAATCATAGAATTCATTAATTAATTAACTAATTAATTAATTAAATTCCATAATCACAAAATTCCATTAATTAATTCAAAAATTAATTAATTAAACTTCATTACTACAACAATCCATTAATTAATTAAACAATTATTGAATCTAACTCCAATTCAATATAATTTCACAATCCCAATATCCCATTAATTAATTGAACAATTAATTAATTCAATTTCACCATTCAATTTCGACAATTAACTAAAATTGAAAACCCATTACAATTATAACAAATAAATTCAAAAGTAAATGAAATTTCCAAATCATGGAAATTGAAATTATAAAAATTACATACATCTAATTAAATTAAGATTATGGTATTGGAATTTATAACACCTAACTCAAGATCATTGACAAAATCTCACCAATAGAAAATCCCCAAATTGAAATAGAAAGGTCAAAACCACAACACAAAGATATATCATGAATAAATTACTAGATACTAGATTAAACACATCACGATCCATCAAACCCATATCTATATATAAAACCAACAAGAGAATAATTCCCTTCAAATTATAGGAGAATAAAGAGAAAGAGGGAGGAAACCACATGAGATAAGAATCTCTTATTGGAAGAGGTGAAAATATTCTATTTGGGCTTTAAATCATAAAGAATAGTGGTTGGGAGTATAAGGAATTCATCCAGGAGACTCTTGAAATGAGAGGAATAGGTTATGGCTGAGTTTGGTCGAATTAGTGTGGACTCTGAGGGGTTTGGGATTTTAAAATCAAAATTTCTGGATAAATAAAACTGCATGAATTGTTTCCTTGGTAGGGGCACATGGTCTTCCAAATTGTGTACCTTATCCATGCAACTCTTCTGGGGGGGGGGGGGGGGGGTGCACAGTCACTCCTAAGTGGGTGCACAATTTAAAAATCCATGTTCCATCCATGTGAATCCCCTCTATTTGGGTTTGCAAAGTTTGTTGGGATGGGAACACGATTTGGGAAAAACATGAACCAACCGTAAAATTCCTCTACCCTTCCAATTTTCACCAATTTAAACCAAAAATTACCCAAGGTAAAACCCATATATAAAGTACTCAAAACAACGAAAAAGAGTACCTATCAATGAGAGTGAGACATCTATAGAAAATGTCTAGATCTTACAATGTGTCACAAAATTGTGATGTTTATAAACATAAAAAATTATTGACATTTGTAAATGTTGTTAATTAGAGACACCTATCTTACAAATGTATCTTAGAAATGTTAGTAAATTATGATTCATTTACTAATGTTTCTAAAAAATGAGTATTTTTTTTTAAAATTTATACATTTTATGAAATAATTTTTTTCATTTATCAATGTTTGTTAAAAACTTCAAGAAATTAATTTTTTTAAAAATCCATTATTTTTTAATATATATATATATATAATTAATTTGAGAGACATAATTTATTGATGTTTTTTAGAAACATCAATAAATGAATTTTTTGGAAATTAATAATTTTTTATGAAATGATTTTTAACTTTTAATAAAGTTTGTTGAAAATGTATTAAAAAATAATTATGGATTATTATATTTAATTATCCCTCTTGTCCCTCCATCAGTAGGTATTCTCCCACCCTTTTTTTCACTCACTAATTTTTTTTAAAAACATCACTAAATACCAGTTTTTTGCAGTGAATGTTTCAAATGAACTGGGTGTGTGAATTCTTCACAAATTGGACACCCAAACATTTTATTAATGTTATTGCTTGATGAATTTCCATAAGTAGGAAAGCCATTTATCATCTAGTACAACATGAACCTCAATGTGAATTCTTAACTTCTATTGGAATAAAACATTATAACACCTGTATCCCACATCAATTTATGATATTTGATCAATGGAGCCAAATAGACATCAATATAATTATCAGGTTTCTTTGGTCTAGATATAAGCAGAGACAACATAACTTATTTGTGATTCATTCATAACCCTAGAAATAAGTTAAAAATGACCAACATAATTATCCATGTACTAGGAGAAATACTGTATAAAACAAAAGGATTTATCCCATCTATAGATAACACAAGATAAAATTTTCTTAGATCATTTCTAAATTTAGGATACCCATAATCAATATCTTTCTACTGAGGAGAGTATGTTGGATGACTTAGTTCCACTATTTAATTCTTGTCAACACATGAAATTTCAATTTTATCATGGTGTCCTAACATCCATATCGTCTTCCAAATCATGGAATGATAGGATAATACCATATAGATTTTGAAGGACGTGATTCATATTTGTTGTATCGATTCGTGCCACACTTTGGGAATTTTATGAGTGATTCGTGGCCCTTGATAAATAATATGACATCATTTGAAAAATCATGTATTTGTTTAGAGACAATTCCCATTGAAATTATAATTCATTTAGCCTCATTTTTTTGAAAATGAAGTTCATTTTCTTCTGGTAACATATCATTCAGGGTCCATGTAGTTCTAAAAAATTGGTACCACTCAATCCACTACCATATTTCAAATTATATAACTTTAATACCACTAATAATGTTGTGTATTTAGAAAAATAAGTATATAATGATCTCATAAAAGAATTATTTAAACTCAAAAACAACTTTTTAGAATCACATAGTTCATCTTCATTTTCCATTTTCATTTATTCCATGTGATCTCCATCATCATTTGTACAAAAATACATTTCAAATGATCCATAAACTGTTTTATCATCTGAATCAATGTGAACGTTCAATTTTTCAACATGTTTAGTAAAAAATTTATTGTTATGATCCATTTTGTGGAAAATAAAATGATCTTTCAACTCTTTCAGACTAATTTTATTAAATAAAAACAATATAAACATGGAAAAAAAATATTTGAGAAGGCCTATATACATGATCTATTGAAAAATTGATTATCTATTAAAATCTAAATTCATACTCTTTTATTATATGATTTGTTTTGATCTATTTTTGATTCATATACATCCTTTTGGTTCATAAAGTAATCATTTAGTATAAATTATCAATAAATACACTTAAAATATTCATAATCAAAAGATAAATTTATAGGTAATTCTAATAAGGGGAACCCAGCATTTAAATGTTATCAATTATGATTCTTGAAAAGTTATCATTTTACACAAGGATGACATGAAAAGAAAAAACGTGGGGTAAGTATGTGGTTTTTACTCTTGGTTCATGATTTGTTGTTCTGTGAGGATAAAATGAGGTAATAAACATGTTAGAAATAAATATTTATTTATTATTGGATAGAATAATTCCATTGAGAAATATTGTTCTTTATTGTCATTTAGTTGTAACATGGATTTCTAAATTTGTGTAAAAATATCTTTTCTCTGAACATACAAGGTCATGTAATCATTTTATTTTGATATTGGGTCAAGGATCTTGGAATTTCATGAAACAAATGGATGAAATTATTATTGATGAAAGAAGTGAAGTCAGATTCTATGTTACTCTAATTTTCTGTAGGTTATTCTAGACCATGTGTTATAGGAATATAGACAAATATATTTTTATTATAACCCAACAATGAACCTATATTTTTAAAATAGTAGATTTATCAATCTTTGATATACTTCACATATCCTACAATATCTAAAACATCTATTCATTTTCCTTAAAAAAACCATAAATACTTTCCCTTAATAAAAACTCCAAAAAATTCAGTTAGCATGGATTTAACATAATTGAGATCCAAAACATTTTTATTCCACCTCTAACAATGACACATATCATTATAAGAAATCCCCCACATCTAGTAGTAAAAAAAATCAAAGATATATCCAAAAGAGTATACTAATTCTTAATAAAATCCACAAAACATGTATGGTTTGGGGAAATTATAATAAACTTAATAAATTTTTTCACTATCTTCTAATCCTATATGTGTTCGAGATAAATGTTTTTTAAATTAGAACTTTTTATTTGTGACACTCAAACCATTCCTAATGATACACAATAGACCAAAGTAACAATATTATTATGTACATGGCTTGATAAAAATAAAGATAGTTATAAATAAGAAGATGAAACTTATACATACCCACACACATCAATCCATGAACAGTTTTATACTTATGCATCTCTCTTATTTATGGTAACTAGATAAGAAAATGAATATATAAAATAATTTTCTCAACATCTATATTAACCAAGGAAAATAGAAAACACCTTCAATCATAGGAGAACCATTCTAATACAAAATTTAATAAGAAACACTAAAAAACCTCGGAACCTCCCTTAAAATTGATAGGTCCATCAAGTAAGAAAACAATTACAAATGAAATCAATCAAGAAGAAAAACACATAGAATAAAAGTAATTGAATGATTATAGTGAGATATTAGATGTAAAAATAAACCAACAATTTATAAACCATTCTTATAAATTCATGATCTAATAAACATCCCAACATCATACAAGATATCACTACTAACTTTTAATATAATATCATGTTAATACATAACTCACCACTTAATTATTTATTTTAATATCACCTTATGAATTAAACACAAACACGAAAAGCTATGAAACAACCTTATATTACATCATCTCATATAATATTCCTAAGATAACACCAACCATAATTTCCCCAGATGAATTAATCAACCCAAATTGCACTACATGAAATATCAACCTTTAATTTCATTATTTCTTTTATGTGTCATCTTATTAGAATCCCTAAATCATATTCCATATACACATTAAAAAATAATGTGAAAACTTATATTCCACAATTAAAAAATAAGTGGAAGGATAATAGAGGATTAGAAAAACACATTCATTATTCCTCATTATCCTTTACAAATCCCAATTCATGACATCTATTGTACTTCAATTACATTATCATTATTTTGATAATTTAAATTATTAAATTTTAATTTATTACAACTTATTTAGAGTAATTCATGTACAAATAAATATATAAGATCCAACATGTTATTATTAGTTTAATGAAATTTAGAATAAAAAAAATATTTTTCATAATATAAACAAATCATCCAATAACACAGAAATAATTATTAACGAAATCACATAAATGTTCATAACATATTCTTTATTTTCATTCCAACTCCATTCGAAAATAATATTACATTTCTCCTAGAAAATTACATATTAGAAGTAGAATATTAATATACTTTAATTAACATAGTAGTTTACCATAAAATTAATGAAATATCTCAAAATCAGCGTTCACATAAAATATGAAAATATCTATATAAATAAAGCATGAGAAAAATTAGACAATTAGAATTTCTATGGATGAATAAATATATATTAAAACCCTCACACTAGCGTCACTTACAAAACCATCCATTCAACAAAAATTAGAGACATTGATGGTGGCAATGTGGTCAGAAGGGGAGAGGGGGAAGGCTTACTGCATTGGTTAGCCGATGGAGTGGAAGATGGGGAATGTGTGGTAATCAGAGGGAAGCTTCTAGATAATGGGTGGCTAGGTTGGGATGAAGACATTGATGGCGGGGAAGTGAGGTGGAAAAAATCAATAAATAAACATGGTTTGGACCATGTATCCATGATATAGGTGATCAACAACATTGTTAAATGAGATATGAGGTTCAATAATAACATAACATAGATTTGAGAGAGTATATTAATCCGATAGAAGGTCAAGGGGGAGCATTGACAATGATGAACTTCTGTGAGAGCTTGAACTATGTGAGGGAGAATGGTTCAGTTAGAGTTATATTTAAAAGATTTGGAAGGGTTTTATCAGTGCATATAAGAAAGCGTCGGTAAAGAGGGGTTTTATCAGTGCTAAAATAATAAGCACTGATAATAACCTATATAATTACTTTTAATAATATAATTAATTTAATTAAAACATTTAAATGTATATAATTATAAACAAATTAATAAATATAAATGAATTTAATTATAAATATATTTAAAGAATTATAAATATGTATTTATAAATATTATTATAGATATATATTTTTAATTATAATTATAAATATATATATTTTTAAATATATGTATAACTATTTTTAAATATAAATATGAATATAGTAATTGTATTCACTATTTAAATATTTATAAATATAAATATAAATACTGTATGTATATTCATTATTTAAATATAATTATTATTATTTTATAATTGATTAAATATATAATTATATATTACTAATTATATTAATACTTTTAAAAAACTATATATATTTATTTATGAATGTAAATATATAATTTTATAAATATAGTAAATATAAATTTATAAGTACATTTATTTATAAATATTTATTTTCAAATAAAAATTCTAAATTATTAATGAATATATAATCTCAAATGCATGAATGTTAAAAATGAGTGAAATTGAATAATTAAAAATGAGAAGAATTTAAAAATATTAAAAAATTGATTTTTTTTTAAAAAATTATTCATTTTTTTACCAAATAAAATATGGATGTATAATGAAATGAAGTTGAATACATATTGATAATATTAAAACATGGTAAATAAATATGATTATATAAGTATTATAAAATGATTAAATTCCAAAAAGAATAAAAACCAATAAAAATATTAAAAATGAATAAATAATACTAACTAAAATAATATTAAAAAAAAATTTACTGATTAAAAAAATAATATGTTAAATATATTATGTTACTAAATTAAATTATAAAATTAATTTTAAAATTTTCATAAATTACATAAATATTATGTGTGTGTGTTTCTATATAATATTTAATTAATTACATAATTATTTGTGTGTGTGAAATTAATGTGTATATGTATAGACTATTTTTTTATATATGTTAAAATGAATAATGTCATTATATAATATGTAGCATCTATTAATGAAATAAATAATAATAATAATGAATAAATTTTAAAAAAGAATAATTATTATTAATTAAATGAGTTTTTTGAAAAACCTAAGGATCACTATTTTTATATTTTAAAATAGAAATGAATACATATTAATTATATAAATTATAACCAAATTAAAATAATTGAATTTTAGTGTACAAACATGTATAAATAAATATTATAAAATGGATAAAACTTAGAAAGTATTGATCATTGAAAAATTGTAATTGAATAAATTACAAAAATATTAAATATATTAATGAATAATTATTTATAAAAAACATTAAAATGAATAAATCATAAAAATATTAAATGAGTAAATATTTAAAATACATAATTTATAAAAAAAATTAAGCACACACTTAAAATTGTCGATGAATAAATTATATTAAATGAATTTATATAAAATATTAATGAAATTTAATTATATATATATATAATTAAATAACTAATAAACCTTTTATAATTAATAAAAATGATTAAAATTATTTAAAAAATAAAAAATAAAATATATATATATATATATATCAATAATTAGTATATTAATTATTTAATTAGTATATTATGTATTCAATAATTTTATTCATTTTTATTAGTTATAAACAACATTTTAATTATTTATTTATACATATACACATATATATATGTATAATTAATAAAATATTTATTAATATATATATGTATATATATATTAAATTTAATAAATTTAATAATAAAATATTGGGTGGTTGGCTCGGTCTAGCTCGTGAACCCACATGAATATATTTTTAACAAAAAATGTATATATATTAATTATGTAAATTACAATTGGATTAAAAAAATTTAATGTGAAAAAATTAATAAAAATTTTGTTAATGAAATGTTTACTCATGGAATTGGTCTTTCCTTTGTTTAAAAAAAGAGGCTTCAACCTCAACTAAAAAAATTATATTTTTTTTGTTAACTTAGCTATCCCAAATGAGTGTGGACCATGGTGATCAAAATATGGGCCAACCCAAAAGGGAAGCTTTGGATAGTGGACCATGGGGAGAAGAGGGTGGGACAAGGCCCCTGCCATCCTGTGCATGTAAGAACGAGCCTATTTAAGTGGTTATAGAGTGTATGTGGGAGTTCATCATGATAGAAGGCTTCTCGTATGTTGTTTTAACATAATTATATAAAAATAAGCGGCCAACTGTCTTCCAGTTCAATGTAGTAATTTTGCGCTAGTTTATCTATGGTTTAACTAGAACTGATAAAGGTGTGCCTTTTATATGCTTGAAAATGCACTGATAAATAATACCCTTTATCATCTCTAAGAAAAAGAATTGATAAAAGTGTTATTTTATCAGCAATTTTTTATTGCCGATAATGAATACCTTTATCATCATTTTTTTATAGTGATGATAAAATCTAGCTTTTATTAAACCCAAATATATAGTAGTTATAGTTATCATAAATATCAATTTTTAATTTTGGAATCAACTTTGGTTTTTTCCATTTTCCATAGAGATTCAAAAATTATTTTGGATGAGAAAATAAGAGATGAAGATATTCTGAAGATTTTTTTTCATAATAAAAATCAATCAATGAAATATTTTGTCTTTGTATCTGAAGGTAAGAGAGGAATCTAAAAGAAATATTGGCATGAAATGATTTATTTTTTTTCGTATTATGTGAGATTCAAATATGTAAGAGATAGTTATGTGGGTGGTAAAGTAAAAGGAGGTGAAATTTTTAAATAGAGATGATATGGAGGCTCATAATAAAGGGCATGTCACCAAATATGATCATAGAAAAGACACTTGACACCAAATTGAAATGACCTTAAATCAAATCCAACATATACTATTTCTAGTGACATAAACACACACAAACTGTTAGCAGGATTTCGAATAATCAAGTGGGAAGCAGCCCAATAGGTAGTGAGTAACTCGTATTGTTAGGGAAATTTTGTTCTATATTTCAACAGAGTCCAAAACAAAATTCCCAATTGATGTGCTGATTCATTGATTTTTTAATGGGTTTTAAAATATTAAAAAAAATCAAAAAAAAAGGATTGGATTATCAGTATATTAGGAAATGTGTCTGGGGAGGCGTAAACCTCATTCACATTTCTTCATTTGACATAGAAGCGTGAATGAGGTTCATATTATATTATTACCTTATTAATTAATTAATATCATAACAAAAAATATTTATAATATTTTAATTATAAATATTTGTTAAATTTTTTCTGATATAATTATTTGTAATTTATTAATACATAAAATATTTATTAATTTTCAATTATATTATTTATTATTAATTAATATTATATTATTTTGTTATTAATATAAATAATATAATTGTAGCTAATATTAATTGTATAATAATATAAATTAAATAATTTATATTTAGAAAAATATTTATGAGTTAGTAATTATATTATTTTAAATATATTATTTTATATTAATAACTAATTACTTGTTTAAGAAATAAGATAAATTTTATTATTAATATTAATAATATTTTTAAAATTCAAAAAAACAATACTATCAAAATTTAATAATAAATCTAATATTATTATTTATTATACATAATATATATAATAATACTAAATATTAATATAAATAAAAAATAATTATTGTTATTATTACCAATTTAGTTATTAATATTAATGTTTCTTAACCATTAAAAAATATTTTTTTGAATTTCCAATTATATAAATTTATAGATTTATGAAATAAAATAAAATATATTAGTAAATTTTTAAATAATGTATAAGTAATGATTTAAAAAACATATAACACGTATCAATATAACCAACATCTGTGTCCTGGATTCTCCATTCCAAAACTAGGTGTATATATAATGTGGCCACACCATATCTATCTATGTTTATACTCTGGCATATGCAGCTCCTATGTATCATCCCTAAAACCTACTTCCACATCATCCTAGGTGACAAGTGGTGGATCTATAATCTCACTTCATGTACCTTGTCCCACCTCAGAGGATTGTGGGAGGTGGATGAAAATCTCTGCAACATGTGAAGAAGATCGATGTTGTGTAGCAAATAGATGATTATAGGATAATATATAATTCAGAACAAATAATTCAGTGCCTATCTCTGCAAAAAAAACTGATATGCTACCAAACCATGTATGTGTCTATGCTTATAGTTGTGGGTGCACCTCATATGAAATAGGAACTAGAGGAGCATCTGACTGATCATGATGAACACCCCCCTCTTGTGCAACATCTGCATCCATAACAGGGTTTTCACCCCTAATACAACTATATCAGTCTCTCAACCCTTAGAATCTCTTAACACATCAAAGAAAATATCACGACGAATCTCATCCATATGAGGAAGTATATCTATAATTGCTATATGAAAATAAGTCCAGTAAAAGGAACCTCCCTCTATGGGACCAGAGATGTGAAGGAGATGAGTGATATGAGAATATCACAAAAAAATTATATAGTTAACTAATGTTAATAAAAAATACCACAACAGTGGAAGGAAGAATTATTACTAATTCAAGACAGCTCCATTCTTGGAACGTAAGATATCTCACTGGGGACATGTGGCACCAGAGCCCATAATCCAGATAATATGTTAAATTCATAAGTACTATATTGGCCCCTCATAATTGGGAATCGTGTCGTGTATCCCACATATCAATATATCATTCAAGATATCTCCTCCTTTCAAAGTCTTGTTCCACTGGCATCTTCATGGAATGAATTAAATGCAACACACTGGGTGGTGTAGGACTGGTTTGATATAAGTCTAAAAACATCATAACCATATTAGTATGATGTTAATCACTAAAATGAAATCAATCATAAGAATGAAACCTGATTTGGTTGCAAGAATCATCGTACAATATTGTAGAAGATTTTAGATGATAGCATCACTATATAGAATGCATGAATTCTGAAAAATAAAAAATTAAATTATAAATTAATAAATGAAGATATGTAATATTCAAAATAATAATTTAACCATATAAACAATAACCATGTACATCATTTATTCAATGGATACTAATCATAAGTCTACAGGAATGGACATCGTGTCTTGTTGTATCTGAATATCAAAGTGCATGACTCCGCCGGAATATATCTTTTTTATAATTATTTTTCATAATAGGAAGTTGTAAAATTATTTTATACATTACAAGGAATAAAAAACATACCATCATCCACATAGAGACTCTACTAATATATCAACAAAAAATTGTAATGACTCATATTTTTCTATGAATCATTTTTTTATAAAATAATTGAGAAAATTCTAAGACTAAGCATTGAGATGACATGAGATTACAAGGATTGGTGTGCCTGGAATAAATCTTTGAATAAAGTTTAGTTGTTAATTAAAAACGCTCGGGTGACTAAATTCGATCTTAAATAACTTCTAAACGAATGCACGTATCAAAAATTTGAGGGAACCATTGCATTAAACAAAAAGACTTTACCATATGCGGGGCCTAACCTCGACTAACAAAGGTCAAGGGGAAAAGTTAATTTATGGATGTTTTAAAGAAAAATAAAATAAACTTAAATAAGTTTACTTTTTTTTTTCTTTTTGAATGCCTCTCAACGACACACTGATACTACAACGTAATTACCAGTCATCCTGTTTTCTTTCATAATTGAAGGTTCATGGAGACACAAAAATAATGAAACACATTTTCTCCATTTAATGGTTTAACAGGGATGTAATGTTAGATTGATAACCCTATAGAAAATTCCCTAGAAAACTTTGAAGAGGGAAATCATTGGTGATACCCCTCATTGGAGAGCGACGATGATTTCCCGAGGATCATGATCGGATTCGGAGAAGGCATTAGCGGATTGACAAACAATGAATGAAGGACTCAATATTCATCAGCAATCAATCCAAACCTAGAGGTAGCAGTTTTATTTCTATGTGATATGTCTTTCCTTGTTTTTTTCTTTCGAAATGACGAACGCACATCCACCCAGTAACAAGATAATCCATGTATTGATCGTCCACGAATGATGGGAGTTATATTTCATGAATTAAATGGTAATTAGATCCTTGTGATTGTTATTTTTGTTCTTTATGTTCCTTCTAAGAAGAATGTACTAAGGTCAACACAAAAAAAGGTCTTTATTGTTTGTGTGTTCCTTTGATTCTTATTTTCCCACGTTCTTCATGTTCTAAGTAATATTAAGAGAGAGCTATTGTTGTGCCTTTGATTCTTGGTGAAACAACCCAAAACTGAGAATACAACACCCAAAAAATTCCACGGAGGTACGATGGTAGGCACAATTTGAGACAAGGCAACTGGCGGCAGAAGAGACATCAACTCAGTGGGGCGGTCGGGCTAGGCGGATGACTATCGAAATGGTATCCAATGGCGGCGGAGACCCACTGTCCAATAGGACCGTGGTGGCGTGAAAACTTGCAGTAGGGGGATGTGGGTGGTGGAGATGGAGTCTACCAGTTCGACAACGTGTAGCGCATCCATGAGTAGTGATGGACTTAGTGTCCAGGGTGGGCTGCAGCAGTGAAGACCAGTGATGCGGTAGGGCGCCGTGTTGTTCGGCCTGCATGCGGTCCTGCTGACCACGTGTGAGAGGAGAGACCGGCTCCTCGGTCGGTCATGTAGGTGAGGTGGGATGTGTCATCCACCTCATTTGGGTGGATTAAACAGGCCTGTATTTAGCATGCCAAGCTGAAGTAGGTGGTTCGAGCAATAGAATGGGTCGGGCCCATTGGGTCGGGTCGAACTGGACTCAGACCAAACCATCTCCTTTTTACTAAAATACCCATTACATCCAAACCATATGTCTGTTTGATGATCCGTTTCTAGTGTTGGGACCCTCATAATAAGAAATTAATTTTGATATACTCTAAGTGGGTTCTAGTGGAAATTGACTTACAATTGTTGGATTTAGGAGTACGTTCTCTCGGATCCATCTCACTAAGAGCGGAATCCTATGGTTGGATGTCAAGTGGAGACTATGTGACTTGAATAATCTGTGACATGAATACTACATGACCCTGTGGCAATGTGACTATTCGTGACTGGGTGTCTCACTAAGTCCGAAGTGTCTCACTGGGACTAAGTGAATCATCGGGACTAAGTGTCTCATCGGGACTGAGTGTCTCATTGAGACTCAGTGTGTCATCGATACTGGGTTTTTTTTGGACTATGTCCGATAATATTGCTTTTAGTTTCATAGATATATTCCTATGTTATCTGAAAATAATTCATGGGTACTTTTCTTTGGGGCCTTTCTTTGTGGTTTATGGGTGTCCTACTGAGTACTATTTTACACAGCCTCCACGGTATTTTCCCGCATGTGCCATGTCTTGTGGAGATGACCATCATTTTTAGATAGAACTAGGTTGTCCAGTACCAGGTGGTTCCTAGTGAGATCAATTAGAAGAGGCGTACACCTACGGATTCAGGCTGATACCCTTCAACTTCCCTTCAAGTAGGGTTTTCTGCCAATGATTTTTTACTAACTTGTTTACTTTATTACTTATAGCTTCTCTTTTCTTGGGATTGTGTACTGGATCCATTTGTTTTCAGTTTTGTACTATTACTCTCAGTGGTTGTCTTAGTGTCTTTCTTGGTTTACTTAGTTTTTTACATTTTAGAATTTTTTGGGCTTGGAGATGTGTGTGTGCATACAGGTACATACACAATTCCTCCCCTGGTAGTGATATGCCTTCTCAGTGCTAGTCACTAGCCGCTGGCCTATTGAAGATGGACTTGGAGAGTTAATGCATTGAACCCTATGGGAAGGGTCATGAAAAAGTGGTACAGAGTGGTTCATTTACACATTGGGATCGAGAGTCTATAAGATTGGTATGGGGAAATAGTGTTAAGTGTTTTGATTTATGATTTTAGGCCAGGGACTCTAGTGTTACTGTAGCAGTCGATGTATCCATTCACCAGGACTCTGGAAACCTTCTTTTTGACTTGGTACATGAAAACACTGGTTATAGGAAAATAAATGGTACATGCATCACATAAGATCGTTGAGTGTGTCCTCATGTACTTCTTGAGTCAACTCACCTGGTATATTCTATTAATCGTGGTTCATCCTGATATGTTTTAGGATTCCTCCCCATAGACATCTAACCATGATTCCATTGCATGACCATGATAGTGGTACACCTAGTGACGAGGCATCAGTATGGGGAACAATACTAGTGATAGCCCCACTAGGTGGTGTACTTGTGTTACCACCACCCAACGATCAACATATGGTTGAGGGACCACTGAGGAAGAGGTAGAGGTTCGGTCAGGGTGGCCCGCAGTGTGGCGGATGTGGAAGGGGAGCATGTAGAAAAGTAGGTGGTGGAAAAATTTCTGAGGTACTACTACCACTACCCCCCAAGTGCTTTATCATGAGATTCGTGAACTTCTGGATAGGGGTGGGCCCAGCTTCAGGAGACTGAGGATTATGTTCCTGATGATCCAGAGATGATTAGAGGTACAATATGTGTCTTATAAACCATTTATGTAGTTCTTATTGACACATGTGCAAGTAACTATCCTTTCCACAGACCTTTTTCCATGATTAGAGATTCTGATGGAGCTGTTGGACCGATCCTTTTGTTTAGAGACTCCTACAGAAGGGGATTCGACAATCACACATTGGTTTTGTCAGTGTGATCTTACTCTTGGAGGTGAGAGCTTTGGATGGGATCTCATATTAGCGGTATTGAGGCCTTATGACATCATTTTGGGTGTTGACTGGTTCTCTACAGTCCATGATTAGGTTGAATGCTATAGGCGTAGAGTACAGTGTGTCTGCAGAGATGGGACTAACTTTTCCATTACTAATAAAAAGGAAACACATGCAGTACAATATGGACTTTCTCAGAGGAGGGTGCAGCTGATTACTCACTAGTTGTATAGATTATCCTTGGTGTGGTGGATTAGAGGAGTCCTCAATTTTTTGAAGTGGTGGATGAGTATGAGGACATCTTCCCAGAGGATGTTCCTAGATTAACTCCTCATAGATAGGTTGACTTCTATATTGACCTATACCACAGGATGACACTGATATGCACACCAACATATCAGATGGACCCCACATAGCTTTGTGAGATGAGGGTAGAGGTATAAGACCTATAAAGGAAGGGATTTTTGAGACCCATTGTTTCACCCTGGGTAGCCCTAGTAATTTCTTTACAAGAAGGTAGGTGAGAGTTCGAGGCTATGTGTGGACTTCCAACAACTTAATCAGGTGACCGTGAAAAAAATATATCTGTTGTCGAGAATTGATGACCTCTTCGAGTAAATGAAGGGATTTAGGGGTTTTTCAATGATATAACATAGGTATGGATATCATTATCTTTGTGAATGGGATGCAGATATACTAAAGATAGCCTTAATATTTCAGTATGGAAACTACGAGTACATGGTGATGCCATTAGGCATTACCAAAACCACATAAGTGTTCATTTGAATCATTAATAGGATCTTCCATCCATACCTTGATCAGTTCTTTGTTGCCTTATTTAATGACATATTGGAGTAATTAGTGTCTGAGGGGGAGCACGCGGCACCACTGAGGATGGTCTGGGATACACTATGAGAGAACTATATTTATGGTAAGATCTCAAAGTGTCAGTTCTTGATTTAGGAGGTTCACTTTCTGGTACATTTCATTTAAGAGGTTGGAGTTGTGTTGGATCTGGTGAAGATAGAGGTGGTTCTTTCTTGGGGGCCTCCCAGGAGCATGACCGAGGTGAAATGTTTGTTTGGTTTGGTTGGATACCTCCACCAATTTTTTTGATTTTATAAAATAAATAACTTTGAGGAAACGTGAGAACCATCAAACATACAATGCCATCACAAGGAGCCATTGGCGGGCTGGGAAAAGAACCCTATCCAGGACCATACTATAGGAGGTTCATGTCTATATTTTCTAGGATAAAAACACCCTTATTGTATTTGTTGTGAAAGGGAAAAACCATTATTTGGATGGAGAAGTTCCAAAAGAGTTTCTAGGAGCTGATGTGGAGGTTGAAAAGCAACCCCATCTTGAGACTACCAGAGGAGGGTGTTGGGTATGCAGTATTCTACAATAAATTAGGGACTAGACTGGGTTGTGTCCTGATGAAGGTGATATCAGTGATTGCCTACAATTTCAAAAAGTTGAGGCACAATTATAATAACTACACGATCCATGATCTAGAGCTAGCAGTAGTGGTCTTCACTTTGAAAATTTGGTGGAACTACTTGATGGGTGAGTGGTACACGGTCTAATCTGACCACAAAATTATCAAGCATATCTTCTCCCAGATGTACCTAAACATGAGATAGAGACAGTGGCTAGAGTTCCTCTAGGATTATGACATCGAGATTGTCTATACTCTTGGGAAGGGAAACATGGTGGATGACGCACTTAGCAAGAGATCCATCTTGCAGTTTATAAGTGAGGTGTTGGAGCTGTTAGCCATGATTAATATATCCTTCTTGGATGTTGATGGAGCAGTTTACCTCTAATTGATGGTTGTCACTCCTAAAATCTTACAACGAGTTAGGGAGGCACAAATTGGGGATGTCAACTGCATGAATCAATATGCTCAGTTATCCACAGTGAAATCCTGTGATGAATATTCGATAGGTGGAGAGCACGTTGTCTGTTTCATAGGGTGCACCATTGTAACAGCGGCATTACGAGAGGATGTTTTGAGGGAATTTCACACACCCCCTTTAGAGGTACATTCGGGTGTGGTAAATACATACTAGAACCTCCAATGTTAGTTATGGTGTCTAGGGATAATGAAGGTAGTGGCAGAGTTCATTTCCTGGTGCCTCACTTGACAGAAAGTGAAGGTAGAGAACCAGGTTCCATCAGGATTGGATTAGCAACATGAGGTGCCGGAGTGGAAGTGTGATGGAATATCAATGGAATTAGTGATGGGTTTACTATGTAAATCTAGGGGACACGATACCATCTCAGTTATTGTTGACTGAATCACTAATTCAGCCCACTTACTTCCCATTTGAGACAAGGGTTCAGTAGAGGGATTGGGATGCTAGTACATTCAAGATATTGTTCGGCTTGATGGGGTGTCTTAGATGATCGTTTCAGAATGTGATGCTCTCTTCACATTCTGGTTGTGGAGGGGATTGTAGGTGATGTTTCGGACATATTTTTTCTTGGGAACAATGTTTCATCCCTAGACAAATGGCCAGACAGAGGGGACCATCCAGTTTCTAGAGGACATGCTACGTGCTTGCATCTAAGACTTTGGTCAAAGTTTGCAAGATTACTTACCTATGGATGAGTCTGTATAAAATTATAGCTACCAATCCACCATTGGTATGGAACCATTATAGGCCTTGTAGGGGCGACTATTAAGATCACCACTATGCTAGATAGACACAGGGGAGTCAGCACTCATGGGTCCAGAGTCGGTATTAGGTACCAATGAGAAGGTGAATATAATCAAGGAGCAGATAAAGACTACACAAAATAGGCTGAAATCATATTATTATAGAAGACAGAGGCCCTTGGAGTTTGAGGAGGGATACCATGTGTTCCTTTGGATCTCAACTCGATGGGGATTGCAAATGTTTGTCCAGGGCGACAAGTTATTTACAAGATTCGTCGCCCCTTTTAAGATTGTAACCAAAGCTGGCGTGGTGGCGTACCGTCTGGTTCTACCCCCCAGATGCATCGGGCGCATGAATTATTTCACATGTCATAGCTGAGAAGGTACGTTCATGATACATTTCAGGTCATCGACTTGAGCAAGCTAGACATTGAAAATGGGGAGACATTTGAGGAGTTCTTGGTGGAGATATAGGATTGATAAGAACTGATCTTTCGTGGGTGAACAATTATTCTAGTGGGCATTTTGTGGTAGCACAAGAATCTCCAGGTGAGCACTTGGGAGCGAGAGGCTGATATTCATGCCCAGTACCCTCACCTTTTTGTTGAGTAGCCCATGTTCTTCCATTTGGGGACATAAATCTCTAAGGTGGAAAGAATGAAATGTCTTGGATTTTTCTCTGAATTAGTTTTTTATAAATTAATTGAGAAAATTACGAGTCTAGTCTTTGATATGACATAAGATTTCGAGGCCCGGTATCCCCCAAATAAATTTTTGAATAATGCTTATTTGTTAAGTAAAAATGATCGGGTAGCTAACTTTGAACATTATTAAATTCTAAATGGGTTCTCAGATCGAATATTCGTGGGCAACGTTTCATTCATAATAATTACTTTAACTTAGGCTGGGCCTATCCTTGATTGTAACATGTCAGGTGTAAAAGTTATTTTTCGGAAATTTTAAATAAAAATAAATTAAACCTAAAGAAGTTTATTTTATTTCATTCTGAATGTCTCTCTTCGACATAGTGAGGCAGAGACACGACGATGAGTCATACCATTTTTTAATAAATGAAAGAGCATGGAAATGATGAAATTATGAAACATGTTATCTCTATTTAATAGATTAACATGGATACGAGGTTCGATTCATAACCCTGGAGAAAATTCCCCGGAAGAATATGAATGTGTAAGTCCTTGGAGAATCTCCTCGTTGGCAAGTGATGAATAACACTGGTGGATCAATGATTGGAATTAGAGTATCAATTAGAGGATTGATGAATGACGAACATAGGACTCACTCTTTGTAATCTATTGATCCAATCATTGAAGAAATATTTTTATTTCTATGGGATTTATATTTCTACATCTTTTTCCTTCTAAGCAATGAACGTGGATCAAACCACTAAAAAGTTGATTCGTGAGTCAATCATCCACGTGGGATGGGAGTTATCTTCTAGGGATTAAATGGGAATTAGATCCTCATGATTATTATTTTCATTATTCACAGTCCTACTAACAAGAATGAACTAATGTAGAAACGATCAAAGGAATGGATCGTTCTTTTGGAGTTATTATGCTTCTCCTTTTTCCCCTATTCTTCATGTTCTTCATTATCTTGATAGCGACCAGTTGTTGTGTCTTCGATTCTTATTTCACAACCAAAAACCGAGAATTCTATGCCTAAACAGTGCTATGGTGGTGCGACGACATGCACTACACTAGATGAGGCCCCCAACTGTGAAAGCGATACCAAATCGATGATTCACCAGAGCCAGGAAGATAGCCGATGGCATGGTAGTGGACGGTGGAGGCAACCCGCAGTCTAAATAGACTACAACAGTGACATGACCCCACGAGGGTACAGACCGACGATGTAGTCCTACTGACTGTGTGTGGGAGGAGCAGCCCATTCGTTAGCCGACCACCTTGGAAAAGTGGTATGTGGCATACATCATGTGTCACGAACCAAATCTGGTCGCCCCCCAAACCGGCACCAAACCCAGCCCGGGACATGACCCGAAGGGCGTTCCCTATCCCCACGGGCTGGCACAAGTTCCCGGGTATCATTTATTTAGGTTTGGGAATGATTTACCCGAATATGAAGTCATAAACCATTAAAAACAATCAATAAACTGAATCTGAAAATTTATACCAAATGATGTTTAAACAAAAACCAGAACTGAATACATAGGTTTAGAGTCAATACAAAAGGTCCAAAGACACAACGGAACAGAAACAAACAGACCCATGGACTCCACATGACAAGGGGTCATCACCCCCAAGCCGTCTCCACTACTCCGCCCCAAGGATGAGGACTAACACCCTGAACCGCCATCACCCTTAGCCTTTCCATTACCTGGGTAAAAAAAAGGTCTACTTACACCCAAGGGGTGTATGTAGGGTGTGAGGCTAAGCCCAATAGGATACCACCCTATGATTCCAAGGTGCATGCAATACAAGGTGAAAAAGCAAGCAGTTTTAATGTGCAATTAAAAGCGGTGAAAAATTCCACAAAATGAAACTTTAAATTGAAAATATTTTTCAAGATAAAACATTCAGAATGTTAACACATTTAAATAGGAATATTATATACTGCATTATAACTCCAAAGACACCCAAAAACAAGGGAAAATACCACAAATCCACTGAGCAACAAAACCGGGAACACCCCTAGGCACTAGATAGTCTCAGGCCCCATGTACCTCGTACCTCAGTGTAATGTAACCATAGTAAAATCCTTTCTCATGCACGAGCCACTAGTAGGGAACATACCCATAACCTAGTGGTCCCCAATCATCATCCACATAGTTTAGTTAGAGTTGTCGTTATCCAAATGCTAAGTGAAACAGGGACAAAATCCATCCGGTCCACTAGCCGTACTAGTACAAATCCGCCCCACCTAGGTACCCGGGCTTCCCCCTTTGTGCTCAAACAATTTCAGGATTTAACACACATCCATTTTAATGTAAAACACCACTACTGGTCACATACACAAAATACAGTAGCTATCTCATTTTATACCACTTAAGACACACAAAAAACTCATTGAATTTGAATAAATTAATTTCACAAAATCTCGTGTAGTTTTGCACACAAAACCCCTTAAAAAACCCACTTGTACACGATGTTCACAATTGTAAGTTACCAAAATAGTAAAGGCAGCCCAATAAATATCAATTAAAACAAAAAATCAATTTTTGGGCATCTTCATGTTAAACAAGAAGTGTTATCTTTGTAAAACCTTCATTTTCACACAAAAGTGGAACCAAAACTTCACTTTCTTTACAAACACAATTAAAACCCATTTTTTGCAGCAATTACCAAAGGGGATAAACATTATAAAAATTATTGTATGCCTTATTACAGATCAATAAAAACAACTAAGTATTTATAGGGCATCCCCAAATAAACAAACAAAACACTTCTTTGGAAAACCCCCAATTTCACACCAAATTGGCATTTTAAATTCAAATGCAATGGAAACATCATTAGAACCAATTTTTTCCACAATAATAAAATTATATAAATTTGAAAATATGATAAATACAGCATGCTAATACACAAAGATTGCATAAACATTGGAATCACCTACCAAATCAAACGAAACCATTGAATCCTTTGTGCGAAAACACAAACGCACCACCACCGCACCTCAAGAAGGGTAGATCAAACCTAAAATAGAAAATTGGTGCATGAAAACCCAAGGTTAAACCTTAGGTTCAAACCCCTACCCACTGGTCATTGTTCACTTCAATAAAAAGGGAGGAAACCCTAAAAAAAATAGAATGAAACCCTAATCAATTTGAAAGGAGAAAAGAAATGGACAAACTTACTTGAGAAATCTAAAATGAATCTCCCCAAAACACCAGTATATGAAATTGAAAACAGCAAAAACTCAGGGGATGTTCTCACAAGAATTATTAGGTCATTTAGGAATTGGAATGGAGGGAAAAGAGTATGAATTGATAGAGTTATGATTGAATTAACATACCTCATCAAATCTGCCCGATTTTAGAAACCCTATGATGTTCGTCCCTAAATCGCGATCCTAAGAGCTCTAAAGAAGGGGGTAAAGAGTCTGGGGGCGCGACTGGGTGTAATGGCCGCATATGAGGCTTGGAATCACCGAAAACACGCAAATATTGAAAGAGATATTAAATAATTAAAATTTATTTTTAATGTAGAAAATGGGCTTTCGGGCAGGCCCAATTACCTAACTAAAAACCCATATCCACCAAGATTATGGATTTATAAAGGCCCCAAATTTAAATTTGGGGTTAATATATCAGGGGAGAACAATTAGGAGTTGGAATGAGTCAAAAATATTAAAAATTTAAAAAGTTATAAATGAAACAAAATTTATTTTTAAATCTGGAATTGGGCTCGCAGTTTGGCCCAATTCATGAAAACTCACCTATTCTCAATAAAACCTTTGGAAACCACCAAAACAAATCATGAGTGGAAAATAAATTTAAAATAACCCTAAAATAGGTTACGTATGTGACAATTCTCCCCACCTTGAAAACTTTCCGCCCCGGAAAGTCACAGCAAGGTCAAAGCAACAACCAAACCCAACTGAGAAACCAATAGGTACACCCTTGCCAGGTTTCACCTCCAAAGGTCAAGACACCTCCAGTGATCAATGAAGGAAGGAATAATATCACAAATCAAACTTACACCACTTTCTTAAAACCATCAAGAACATTCAGGCTTTATCCCAAATAAAAACTCCTCAAACACAATCTGAACAATACTCAAGCAATTCACCCAAACGAACAACAACTTTGAACAAGGTTACACTTACCTTACTTTAACTAAACCATTGGGTGCTCTCCAGTCCCAATGTTTACTCAAGAATGATGTTGGTAGCTAGATATATCTGAACGATACTATCTACTCCAAGCCAAGACCATGGAAAAATCTAAGTTACTGGTACGGGGGGGGGGACACAAATACGCTCCCCACCATAAGAGACAACCAATATTTTTTTTGAGACATAATCAAGAGACTAACAGGGGGAGGACTAAGTGGACTCACCGGTACAAAGGATATACTTCCATCATAAATATACAAAAGAAATTATATAAGACTCATAGTGGGTCTCCCCACCATAAGAACCAATCATCATAACCAACTAGCACTGGCCGGTAAATAAAGACCCCAAAATTTAAAGAGTTGGGGCGACCACATGGTTAGTTTGCATGGTTTGAGAAGCCATACACTAATAGTTGGGATCCTTCTTTCCGCAGGGTTTTCTGGGGCATGGTCACTATTATCCAAGTGAAAACTGTGTTCACAAACAGCGTAGACAACCAAAAGGGGGAGGGAATAACATTGGGTGATGACATGGGCACACGACCCTCCACCTATTTCCACCGAACATGGACAACAGAAGAATGATTATGAAACCATAGGTTTAAAATCTTCCTAACTTTCATACTGAGGAAATGACTTTGTACAAGGGTTTAAATGACACTGGAGTTTCCCCTGACTACGCGCCAGCTTCTCTCCGAGACCTATGGCTGGAGCTCAAATGATTGAAGCATCTTCGGCCTCGCAGTTAGGATTTGGAAACCCCATGAACGATAATTCTTCTTTCAATGAAACCAACAACTACAACACAATCCCAGATAAGTTTTCCAGACATAACACATTCCAAAATCACTTTAACCGATCCCGATATTTCACTGAAACAAGGGCTAAGAAGATACACACACATCACACCTTGTTTCTTTAGGTGAGAAACAATAGAAGTAAAGAACACCAACACTCACCTTCGTCTAAAATGGAAGATTTTGAAGTTTTTCCAAGGGAGACATTCTCACAACATAATAGGGACTCTCATAGGATTTCACGACATTCACCTCTATGGTCAATCGAGCACATGACATCATAAGGCATCACTGAACATGACCATTGCGACTGATATAAACAATTCATGGAGAGGGACCTTATACAACATACCTAAACAACACACAATTCTAGAAAGTGGCCACAATATCCTATCGTGACCATATTTCCCACACCGGTGGCTTTACATGAATTAATGCATCAAAGAAACTTTGAAGAACCCAAAGGTCCTCTTAGACACCATCGAGACACTCATCCACACTTACAACCAAAGAACACTTCCACCTTCGACGAATCATGAAACTTTAGAAACTAAGGTTTCTTTCAACCTTCCACAATAACTTTACCACTACAAGAGGATCCAAAAATCAATGAAATGAATGGGTGTAGACTCAATCATCAATGATTGATAAAATATTCCTTATATTGATCAACTGGAGGATTTTCAAATGGCGAAACAATGTGGATTGCACTTCAGCTGTGCATTAACCCTTAATGGGGGCATACCTTATCCAATGAGAGAACCCAAGGACCCAACCAAGCTGGTCCATTAGTCAAAACATGACTCAAAACAGATCCAAACACATGAAGGGAACCACCGTAAAGTCATCCCAAAACATTTTTCAAAAGAGACCACTAATCGTCCCTACAACACATCTCACCGACCAAACACAAACCCAAAACACAGTTCAAATAGGAGGGGTTCTTGGACTCAAAACATCCCACAACATCAACATTATCAAAAACCCATAATAAAAACTATAACAAACTATTCATCAATACATCATGTTTTTCTTTAAAACTATTTATTTGAAAACAAACGGTTTTGCAGTAAGCGTATCCACCAATGGTACCCCATGGGCCTCACACATGCATGTTTTTGTCTCACACCAGGCACCCTCCTCATAACCATCCCAGCACTCATCCAGTCATGCCATCAACCATCCATCATCCCATATAACCCCATGCATGTGTTCACTCATGGAAATACCAAAGGGTAAAACAAAAATTCCTTCCACTTTTCAAAAACAAAATGCTCAACCAACCCAACCTTTTTCTCAAAACTGCTAACAATGAGATCAAAATCCCAATTCACATCTTACAAAACATTTCATAAAGACACAACAATTTGGAAAAGAACCCACATTCAAGATATTCATATCAATATCAAAAAATCTCATCCCATTAAAACACCGTTTTATTATTTAGAAAACTCTATTGGAAACACTTTTCAAAACCAACTTTAATATAGTTCCTTCTTTCAAAAGAGGTGTAAGCACACCATTTTACATTTCAAAACAATTATGAAAATTCAATTCCTCAATTTCATAAACCAAACCATTCCCTCTTTATTTGAAAATCATTTCATAAAAACTTTACGCTTATTAAAACCAAGTCACCAGAAAACCAAAGTGCCAGGATTTCAAAACTAAAGCACAAAACAATCAGAGAGGAAACTAGTTTCAATGGGTGACTTGGAAATATGGTTGGCAGCCATATTCCAATCACTTCACTGTCACAGAGAGTGTTTTAGGGAATATCCCCAGCTCACATGTCTTGCCAGGCCCTGCGATCTCATTGAGACCATTAACCCAACTCTCTTTTCATTTCCCCTAATCATCATCAAACCAAGAAAACCAAAGGAATTAGATAAATCCCGACTTCCCATAGTGACTCGAATCCTGTCATGAGGTGTGGTGATCAGGAACACTACCCATAACCGAACTACCAAGTCCCAACAATCGTAACTTTATACTATCCCGACTGTTCCCCAAATAACGTGACCCGAAGAGTTAACCAGAACCTCCTCTGATACCATTTTGTCACGAACCAAATCTGGTCGCCGCCCAAACCGGCACCAAACCCAGCCCGGGACATGACCCAAAGGGCGTTCCCTATCCCCACGGGCTGGCACAAGTGCCCGAGTATCATTTATTTAGGTTTGGGAACGATTTACCGGAATATGAAGTCATAAACCATTAAAAACAATCAATAAACTGAATCTGAAAATTTATACCAAATGATGTTTAAACAAAAACCAGAACTGAATACATAGGTTTAGAGTCAATACAAAAGGTCCAAAGACACAATGGAACAGAAACAAACAGACCCATGGACTCCACATGACAAGGGGTCATCACCCCCAAGTCGTCTCCACTACTCCGCCCCAAGGATGAGGACTAACACCCTGAACCGCCATCACCCTTAGCCTTTCCTTTACCTAGGTAAAAAAAAGGTCTACTTACACCCAAGGGGTGTAAGTAGGGTTTGAGCCTAATCCCAATAGGATACCACCCTATGATTCCAAGGTGCATGCAATACAAGGTGAAAAAGCAAGCAGTTTTAATGTGCAATTAAAAGCGGTGAAAAATTGCACAAAATGAAACTTTAAATTGAAAACATTTTTCAAGATAAAACATTCAGAATGTTAACACATTTAAATAGGAATATTATATACTGAATTATAACTCCAAATACACCCAAAAACAAGGGAAAATACCACAAATCCACTGAGCAACAAAACCGGGAACACCCCTAGGCACTAGATAGTCTCAGGCCCCATGTACCTCGTACCTCAGTGTAATGTAACCATAGTAAAATCCTTTCTCATGCACGAGCCACTAGTAGGGAACATACCCATAACCTAGTGGTCCCCAATCATCATCCACATAGTTTAGTTAGAGTTGTCTTTATCCAAATTCTAAGTGAAACAGGGACAAAACCCATCCGGTCCACTACCCGTACTAGTACAAATCCGCCCCACCTAGGTACCCGGGCTTCCCCCTTTGTGCTCAAACAATTTCAGGATTTAACACACATCCATTTTAATGTAAAACACCACTACTGGTCACATACACCAAATACAGTAGCTATCTCATTTTATACCACTTAAGACACACAACAAACTCATTCAATTTGAATAAATCAATTTCACAAAATCTCGTGCAGTTTTGCACACAAAACCCCTTAAGAAACCCACTTGTACACGATGTTCACAATTGTAAATTACCAAAATAGTAAAGGCAGCCCAATAAATATCAATTAAAACAAAAAATCAATTTTTGGGCATCCTCATGTTAAACAAGAAGTGTTATCTTTGTAAAACCTTCATTTTCACACAAAAGTGGAACCAAAACTTCACTTTCTTTACAAACACAATTAAAACCCATTTTTTGTAGCAATTACCAAAGGGGATAAACATTATAAACAATATTTTATGCCTTATTACAGATCAATAAAAACAACTAAGTATTTATAGGGCATCCCCAAATAAACAAACAAAGCACTTCTTTGGAAAACCCCCAATTTCACACCAAATTGGCATTTTAAATTCAAATGCAATGGAAACATCATTAGAACCAATTTTTTCCGCAATAATAAAATTATATAAATTTGAAAATATGATAAATACAGCATGCTAATACACAAATATTTCATAAACATTGGAATCACCTACCAAATCAAACGAAACCATTGAATCCTTTGTGCGAAAACACAAACGCACCACCACCGCACCTCAAGAAGGGTAGATCAAACCTAAAATAGAAAATTGGTGCAAGAAAACAGAAGGTTAAACCTTAGGTTCGAACCCCTACCCACTGGTCATTGTTCACTTCAATAAAAAGGGAGGAAACCCTAAAAAAAATAGAATGAAACCCTAATCAATTTGAAAGGAGAAAAGAAATGGAAAAACTTACTTGAGAAATCTAAAATGAATCTCCCCAAAACACCAGTATCTGAAATTAAAAACGGCAAAAACACAGGGGATGTTCTCACAAGAATTATTAGGTCATTTAGGAATTGGAATGGAGGGAAAAGAGTATGAATTGATAGAGTTATGATTGAATTAACATACCTCATCAAATCTGCCCGATTTTAGAAACCCTAAGATGTTCGTCCCTATATCGCGATCCTAAGAGCTCCAAAGAAGGGGGTAAAGAGTCTGGGGGCGCGACTGGGTGTGATGGCCGCATATGAGTCTTGGAATCACCGAAAACACGCAAATATTGAAAGAGATATTAAAGAATTAAAATTTATTTTTAATGAAGAAAATGGGCTTTCGGGCAGGCCCAATTCCCTAACTAAAAACCCATATCCACCAAGATTATTGATTTATAAAGGCCCCAAATTTAAATGTGGGGTTAATATATCAGGGGAGAACAATTAGGAGTTGGAATGAGTCAAAAATATTAAAAATTTAAAAAGTTATAAATGAAACAAAATTTATTTTTAAATCTGGAATTGGGCTCGCAGTTTGGCCCAATTCATGAAAACTCACCTATTCTCAATAAAACCTTTGGAAACCACCAAAACAAATCATGAGTGGAAAATAAATTTAAAATAACCCTAAAATAGGTTACGTACGTGACAATTCTCCCCACCTTGAAAACTTTCCGCCCCGGAATGTCACAGCAAGGTCAAAGCAAAAACCAAACCCAACTGAGAAACCAATAGGTACACCCTTGCCAGGTTTCACCCCCAAAGGTCAAAACACCTCTAGTGATCAATGAAGGAAGGAATACTATCACAAATCAAACTTACACCACTTTCCTAAAACCATCAAGAACATTCAGGCTTTATCCCAAATAAAAACTCCTAAAACACAATCTGAACAATACTCAAGCAATTCACCCAAACGAACAACAAATTTGAACAAGGTTACACTTACCTTAATTTAACTAAACCATTGGGTGATCTCCAGTCCCAATGTTTACTCAAGAATGATGTTGGTAGCTAGATATATCTGAACAATACTGTCTACACCAAGCCAAGACCATGGAAAAATCTAAGTTACTGGTACGGGGGGGGGGGGGACACAAATACGCTCCCCACCATAAGAGACAACCAATTTTTTTTGAGACATAATCAAGAGACTAACAGGGGGAGGACTAAGTGGACTCACCGGTACAAAGGATATAATTCCATCAGAAATTTACAAAAGAAATTATATAAGACTCATAGTGGGTCTCCCCACCATAAGAACCAATCATCTTAACCAACTAGCACTGGCCGGTAAATAAAGACCCCAAAATTTAAAGAGTTGGGGCGACCACATGGTTAGTTTGCATGGTTTGGGAAGCCATACACTAATAGTTGGGATCCTTCTTTCCGCATGTTTTTCTGGGGCATGGTCACTATTATCCAAGTGAAAACTGTGTTCACAAACAGTGTAGACAACCAAAAGGGGGAGGGAATAACATTGGGTGATGACATGGGCACACGGCCCTCCACCTATTTCCACCGAACATGGAAAACTGAAGAATGATTATGACACCATAGGTCTAAAATCTTCCTAACTTTCATACTGAGGAAATGACTTTGTACAAGGGTTTAAATGACACTGGAGTTTCCCCTGACTACGCGCCAGCTTCTCTCCGAGACCTATGGCTGGAGCTCAAATGATTGAAGCATCTTCGGCCTCGCAGTTAGGCTTTGGAAACCCCATGAACGATAATTCTTCTTTCAATGAAACCAACAACTACAATGCAATCCCAGATAAGTTTTCCAGACATAACACATTCCAAAATCACTTTAACCGATCCCGATATTTCACTGAAACAAGGGCTAAGAAGATACACACACATCACACCTTGTTTCTTTAGGTGAGAAACAATAGAAGTAAAGAACACCAACACTCACCTTCGTCTAAAATGGAATATTTTGAAGTTTTTCCAAGGGAGACATTCTCACAACATAATAGGGACTCTCATAGGATTTCACGACATTCACCTCTATGGTCAATCGAGCACATGACATCATAAGGCATCACCGAACATGACCATTGCGACTGATATAAACAATTCATAGAGAGGGACCTTATACAACATACCTAAACAACACACAATTCTAGAAAGTGGCCACAATATCCTATCGTGACCATATTTCCCACACCGGTGGCTTAACATGAATTAATGCATCAAAGAAACTTTGAAGAACCCAAAGGTCCTCTTAGACACCATCGAGACACTCATCCACACTTACAACCAAAGAACACTTCCACCTTCGACGAATCATGAAACTTTAGAAACTAAGGTTTCTTTCAACCTTCCACAATAACTTTACCAATACAAGAGGATCCAAAAATCAATGAAATGAATGGGTGTAGACTCAATCATCAATTATTGATAAAATATTCCTTATATTGATCAACTGGAGGATTTTCAAATGGCGAAACAATGTGGATTGCACTTCAGCTGTGCATTAACCCTTAATGGGGGCATACCTTATCCAATGAGAGAACCCAAGGACCCAACCAAGCTGGTCCATTAGTCAAAACATGCCTCAAAACAGATCCAAACACATGAAGGGAACCACCGTAAAGTCATCCCAAAACATTTTTCAAAAGAGACCACTAATCGTCCCTACAACACATCTCACCGACCAAACACAAACCCAAAACACAGTTCAAATAGGAGGGGTTCTTGGACTCAAAACATCCCACAACATCAACATTATCAAAAACCCATAATAAAAACTATACCAAACTATTCATCAATACATCATGTTTTTCTTTATAACTATTTCTTTGAAAACAAACGGTTTTGCAGTAAGCGTATCCACCAATGGTACCCCATGGGCCTCACACATGCATGTTTTTGTCTCACACCAGGCACCCTCCTCATAACCATCCCAACACTCATCCAGTCATGCCATCAACCATCCATCATCCCATATAACCCCATGCATGTGGTCACTCATGGAAATACCAAAGGGTAAAACAAAAATTCCTTCCACTTTTCAAAAACAAAATGCTCAACCAACCCAACCTTTTTCTCAAAACTGCTAACAATGAGATCAAAATCCCAATTCACATCTTACAAAAAATTTCATAAAGACACAAAAATTTGGAAAAGAACCCACATTCAAGATATTCATATCAATATCAAAAAATCTCATCCCATTAAAACACCGTTTTATTATTTAGAAAACTCTATTGGAAATACTTTTCAAAACCAACTTTAATATAGTTCCTTCTTTCAAAAGTGGTTTAAGCACACCATTTTACATTTCAAAACAATTATGAAAATTCAATTCTCAATTTCATAAACCAAACCATTCCCTCTTTATTTGAAAATCATTTCATAAAAACTTTACGCTTATTAAAACCAAGTCACCAGAAAACCAAAGTGCCAGGATTTCAAAACTAAAGCACAAAACAATCCGAGAGGAAACTAGTTTCAATGGGTGACTTGGAAATATGGTTGGCAGCCATATTCCAATCAATTCACTGTCACAAAGAGTGTTTTAGGGAATATCCCCAACTTCACATGGCTTGCCAGGCCCTGCGATCTCATTGAGACCATTAACCCAACTCTCTTTTCATTTCCCCTAATCATCATCAAACCAAGAAAACCAAAGGAATTTGATAAATCCCGACTTCCCATAGCGACTCGAATCTTGTCATGAGGTGTGGTGATCAGGCACACTACCCATAACCGAACTACCAAGTCCCAACAATCGTAACTTTATACTATCCCGACTGTTCCCCAAATAACGTGACCCAAAGAGTTAACCAGAACCTCCTCTGATACCATTTTGTCACGAACCAAATCTGGTCGCCGCCCAAACCGGCACCAAACCCAGCCCGGGACATGACCCGAAGGGCGTTCCCTATCCCCACGGGCTGGCACAAGTGCCCGGGTATCATTTATTTAGGTTTGGGAACGATTTACCCGAATATGAAGTCATAAACCATTAAAAACAATCAATAAACTGAATCTGAAAATTTATACCAAATGATGTTTAAACAAAAACCATAACTGAATACATAGGTTTAGAGTCAATACAAAAGGTCCAAAGACACAATGGAACAGAAACAAACAGACCCATGGACTCCACATGACAAGGGGTCTTCACCCCCAAGTCGTCTCCACTACTCCGCCCCAAGGATGAGGACTAACACCCTAAACCGCCATCACCCTTAGCCTTTCATTTACCTAGGTAAAAAAAAGGTCTACTTACACCCAAGGGGTGTAAGTAGAGTGTGAGCCTAAGCCCAATAGGATACCACCCTATGATTCCAAGGTGCATGCAATACAAGGTGAAAAAGCAAGCAGTTTTAATGTGCAATTAAAAGCGGTGAAAAATTCCACAAAATGAAACTTTAAATTGAAAACATTTTTCAAGATAAAACATTCAGAATGTTAACACATTTAAATTGGAATATTATATACTGCATTATAACTCCAAAGACACCCAAAAACAAGGGAAAATACCACAAATCCACTGAGCAACAAAACCGGAAACACCCCTAGGCACTAGATAGTCTCAGGCCCCATGTACCTCGTACCTCAGTGTAATGTAACCATAGTAAAATCCTTTCTCATGCACGAGCCACTAGTAGGGAACATACCCATAACCTAGTGGTCCCCAATCATCATCCACATAGTTTAGTTAGAGTTGTCGTTATCCAAATGCTAAGTGAAACAGGGACAAAACCCATCCGGTCCACTAGCCGTACTAGTACAAATCCGCCCCACCTAGGTACCCGGGCTTCCCCCTTTGTGCTCAAACAATTTCAGGATTTAACACACATCCATTTTAATGTAAAACACCACTACTGGTCACATACACCAAATACAGTAGCTATATCATTTTATACCACTTAAGACACACAACAAACTCATTGAATTTGAATAAATCAATTTCACAAAATCTCGTGTAGTTTTGCACACAAAACCCCTTAAGAAACCCACTTGTACACGATGTTCACAATTTTAAATTACCAAAATAGTAAAGGCATCCCAATAAATATCAATTAAAACAAAAAATCAATTTTTGGGCATCCTCATGTTAAACAAGAAGTGTTATCTTTGTAAAACCTTCATTTTCACACAAAAGTGGAACCAAAACTTCACTTTCTTTACAAACATAATTAAAACCCATTTTTTGCAGCAATTACAAAAGGGGATAAACATTATAAACAGTATTTTATGCCTTATTACAGATCAATAAAAACAACTAAGTATTTATAGGGCATCCCCAAATAAACAAACAAAACACTTCTTTGGAAAACCCCCAATTTCACACCAAATTGGCATTTTAAATTCAAATGCAATGGAAACATCATTAGAACCAATTTTTTCCTCAATAATAAAATTATATAAATTTGAAAATATGATAAATACAGCATGCTAATACACAAAGATTGCATAAACATTGGAGTCACCTACCAAATCAAACGAAACCATTGAATCCTTTGTGCGAAAACACAAACGCACCACCACCGCACCTCAAGAAGGGTAGATCAAACCTAAAATAGAAAATTGGTGCAAGAAAACCCAAGGTTAAACCTTAGGTTCTAACCCCTACCCACTGGTCATTGTTCACTTCAATAAAAAGGGAGGAAACCCTAAAAAAAATAGAATGAAACCCTAATCAATTTGAAAGGAGAAAAGAAATGGACAAACTTACTTGAGAAATCTAGAATGAATCTCCCCAAAACACCAGTATCTGAAATTGAAAACGGCAAAAACTCAGGGGATGTTCTCACAAGAATTGTTAGGTCATTTAGGAATTGGAATGGAGGGAAAAGAGTATGAATTGAGAGATTTATGATTGAATTAACATACCTCATCAAATCTGCCCTATTTTAGAAACCCTAAGATGTTCGTCCCTAAATCGCGATCCTAAGAGCTCCAAAGAAGGGGGTAAAGAGTCTAGGGGCGCGTCTGGGTGTAATGGCCACATATGAGGCTTGGAATCACCAAAAACACGCAAATATTGAAAGAGATATTAAATAATTAAAATTTATTTTTAATGCAGAAAATGGGCTTTCGGGCATGCCCAATTCCCTAACTAAAAACCCATATCCACCAAGATTATGGATTTATAAAGGCCCCAAATTTAAATGTGGGGTTAATATATCAGGGGACAACAATTAGGAGGTGGAATGAGTCAAAAATATAAAAAATTGAAAAAGTTATAAATGAAACAAAATTTATTTTTAAATCTGGAATTGGGCTCGCAGTTTGGCCCAATTCATGAAAACTCACATATTCTCAATAAAACCTTTGGAAACCACCAAAACAAATCATGAGTGGAAAATAAATTTAAAATAACCCTAAAATAGGTTACGTACGTGACATCATGTCCGGGTGGACTGAACCAGTCCACATTGGGCTGGTTGGGCTGGAGCTAGTGGGTTGGGCCAGGTGGGATCAGGTCGGTCCAACTTGGTCGGACTGAACTGAAACCCAACCGACCCCTTTTTACTAGAATTACCATAAAATCCAAATCGTATATCTGTTTTATGAGATGTTTGTGGTATTTGGACACTCACGAAGAGTCATTACTTTTGAGAAACTCTAAGTGGGTGTTTGTGGAAAATTGAATTAGGATAATTGTCTTGAGGAGTAGTTTCTCACGGATCAAGCACACTAAGAGTAGAATCTTGTGGCTGGATAAAACATAGAGACTATGTGACTCGATGACAATATGACTTGAATAATATGTGACCTTGAGGCTACATGACTATTTGGGATTGGGGGTCTCACTAGGACTATGTGTCTCACTGGGACTAAGTGTCTCATCGGGACTGAGTGTCTCATCGGGACTAAGTATCTCATCGATTCTAGGTGTTTTGTGGACTACGTCCGATAGCCCTGCTTTTAGTGTCACATATTTATACTTGTTTGTGATGAAAATAATTCAGTGTATTTTTATTTGTGGTCATTACTTTTTGGTTTTGGGGCATCCTACTAAATACTATATTAATCACCACTACACGGGCTTTTCTCATACGTGTCGTGTGTTGTACAGATGGCCGATGTTTTGATAGAGACCTAGTTGGTCCAGGACCAGGTGGTTCCCAGTGAGATTTGATAGATGATGCATACTCATATGGCTTCAGGTAGCTTCCCTTCACCTACCCTTCAAGTAGGGTTTTCTTCCAATGAGTTTAGAGCGACTTGTGTACTTTCTTGTTTACAAATTTTCTTTTGTTGGGATTGTATACTCGCCCACTCTTCTTTATGTTTTGTACTGTTACTCTCAGTCTTTGTCTTAGTGTCATGAATGATTTACTTAGTTTTTTATATTTCAGAATTTGTGGGCTTAGAGATGTGTGCACATATACAGGTAAAAAAAAATTCCTCCCATGCTAGTGACATTCCTTCTTGGTGCTAGTCACCAGCCCCTGGCCTATTAGAGGCGAGCATGGGGAGTCACGACACATACCCTTCTTTGAAGGGTTGTGACAACAATAGCTAGTGTGCATGTGGAGTTAAGCGAGGGATTTTCTCCAATATCCACATTTTTATCAGAATAATTCATCCTATGATCTGCATATTATCGATACGACAAGTAGTACATATCTCCCTTTATATAGATTCAAGACATACATACCCTCATATATACCTCACAGTCTGGTCCAATTCCTCCAATAATAGAAAATACAACAAATTTGAATATGTAGTCGAGTGAAAAACATATATCGTGCTACTAATTGCCTCAAATTTTATGCATGTGAAAATCATAGCATAATTATCTCATCTACATCATCAGATAGATGATTGAAGCTCTTTTCAATCCATGGAATGCGTAATCCACTATTGACAATGGACCTACCATCATCTAGGACCTCAATGATTACAAATCTATAAACTGAATCACACCAATATACACCCACTCATCCCATCACAACCACAACATAGATGATATCGCCCAAAATAATGGACACATCCTCAAGTGAAATATACATCAATTCCTCTAGAAAATGTAATATGTGTCTCCGATCACCATCTCTCTATAAGCACCAAAACATGTTGATGATCCAAAAATATAAATTTACACATCGCTATGACATAGAACCAAATCATGAAAAAGATGAGGGATGATGATAGGAGGTGGTGAAACATGATGGAAATGGTGAGATCCTTATAAACACAAAGGTTGAATTGGTTATTTTTCTATGAGAAGTCGTGAAACATGCCAATCCTGGAATGTGAGGAATGAAAGAAATTTAATCTCAACAATTGATATCATAATTAATTTTTATTGGTAATTCAATAAAATTTATAAACTATTTAAAAAAAACTATTAGAAGATAAATGAGGCAGACAATTAGCACTCATAACTAAACATTATGATAAAAAATGTTGTATACAAATAGATGTGACTGATGCTGTTATATTAGTATATCAATTTATTATTTTAATTATCTAAAATCTTTTTTAATTTTTTTAGAAATATTTCTATGTATATTATTTGTGATGAAAACCCGCATAAAACACATGGTATAATGATATATCCAATCGCCCATGTGATTTGAAGGAAATATTTCAAGAAAATTCATTTAGTGGTTGAACTGCTTTTTACTCATTTTCATTGTTTGTTTATGTTTTTAATTGTTGAATTATAAAATTATTATTTCTAATTAAATACAAAAATAGAAGAAACCAAAGATGAAACATTATAAAGATAAAGTAAGTTAGAAATAAAAGTATTTATTAATGAAAAGTATTCATATGAAAACAATGTGAACATTAATGATAAAATACATATACTTGATCAAGGATGATGAGAAGTAGATCTCTATATCTCCACTTGGGGACATATCTTATGAATATTAACTTCTAATTGACAAATGTCACATCATTTCCCTCTCCCAATTATCGAGGCTGGTATATCTAATTTATGATATGAGTAGATTTTGGTCATCCCCAAGGGCGTAACCTATTAATATTAGGAACCATAATCAGTCGATTAGTGGGAAAAGAAAAAGTATGAAATATCACAAAAAAATTCCAATTCAAATAATAAAAGTAACAATCCATTAATGAAAAAAAAATCCAAAAATCAAAGAATTTATAAATTAATAATCCAAAATAAAAAAATATGAAAATATTAGGGACCAAGGTCGACTGATCATTAGGCAAGGTAATAGAAAAAAAAGTCACCAATAGGCATCCAAGGTTCATTATAATAGTTATATAGAGTACTCACTTGATACACCAAGTCAAAATTGTGAACCCATGATATTCTCACTAATGAATAATCTAAAAAAATGTTCATATGGATATCTCAATTATCATAAGTGACCACAATCATAGTAAATGTTTTCGAATATGAGCACTATCACTCAACCACTATTTCATGTGAGAAATTCATGGATCTATCTTACCTGAAAGATGATATTTACTTGGTCAATGGTTTAAACATGCAATGATGATGCATCATGAAGTATCTGATCAGTAGAAGTTTGGAAATACTGACCAAAACACATTCCATTTTTGATCCTTTGATAGGCATGTTGGGATTATTCCACAAATTAATTTATAGAACTATAAAATTTATGATGTATTAACCCTGTGATAAGATATTTTCAAATACCCTTGACAAACCTATTTATGAAGTCCACAATATTAGTGGTCAAATGGACATATGTACTACCACCATCATATGGTAATGGCCATTTTTAATTCAAAATATGCATCATATAATCATACACATATTTATTATACTTCCACATTTCTTCAATACGTTGACCCATATATTCTTTTAGGGGATTTTATGTTGAAACCAAAAGAGAATAATTTATGTAAAAGGATATTAAATATTTTTCCCAAACAAATAATTTTAAAAAAACACACCCAACTTGGTGATCACTTTATCTATTACCTCATCTAAGAAAAGCTTATTTACATTAATGGAAATATGTCTAATGAAATATTAATGATAATAATTCAGTTCTCCCCATGAAACTCCATCACTATTAATGATGTCAATAATCCCTGGATGGAAATCAGATATCAGACACACTTCTTGGATTTGTGTGACAAGAATGCGTATAAATGCCAAAAAATAACTCCAGGATTCAAAATTTTACTTTTCAAAAATGGGAAATGGAAGTGGTATAGAATAATGATTTCTATCCTTTTTGGAATAAATAATTAGAACACCTATATAATTTTCACAACAAAAAGTTCCATTAGCTTGAATGAATTGCTTACAATATGGGAAATAATTGATACAGGTCCTGAATTCCCAATTTTTTTTTAGAAATTCGTATTTGTTTGATCAACTTGGTGATCTAGGGAGACACACTCAATAGTTTAGAAATGATAAATAACATGATTATTGAGAGATACAAATCCCATAATCTATAGTATAATTACATATGATTCATAACAATCAGCATAAAGTTTCACAATTTCCTTTTTTTTTCATTCCAGGATTTGATGTAGGATGTATTATATTTAAACAAATATTGTATTCATTCCCGAATAAGGGATATAGGAACATACTGAAACATTCATATCATCTATAAAACAATAGTTTATGTAAACTCTACATCAAGTGAGAAATGATCCTGTGAAAATATTGGATGTACATAAGTGTGTGGGCATTCTAATTTGATTATGCTCCAACATGAAAAAAATTATCATATATTTCCCTTATTTTTAATTTTTATTCTGGACCATATTTTTCACATCGAATGAGATATTTTTTCTTCTTTACTCATCAACCTGAAATGAAAAATTTCACTCTATTTGGATTTGTTTTATCACATTTTTCATGGTAGATTTACTTTCAAACTCCAACCCAATATAGATAGTGTTATCAGTTGATCAAGATAAATTACCTATAATGCCAGGGAATTTTGTTTCTAGTGTGATAAAATCCCAATAAAAATATAGTGAACATTACATTCATTTAAATAAGGAAGTCAATAATATAAGATTATTACCACTAACGGGTGCCTAAATATAAATCAAAGGAACCTCATAAGGTTCATTCCCCACATCACCCTCATCCACATAATCTCTTAATGCATCAATAGATAGTTCCTCAACAGATAAATTATCATTCAATAAATCATGAGTATACACAGAGCTATACCCTATAGTTCATTCCAAATCCTAACTGTCTTCTTTATAATTTTCTTCTATTATCAGAGTCATATGTGCGTGCAATGAATGAGAGTGTTTTGAAAGAATGGATTCTACTAATATCACATAACATGGTTATGTAGTATTAGGTTTCGCATCATTAATATAAAAAATCCTCACATATAATTCCATTAGACCATTACTACAATTTTTTCTAAAAAAAAATGATGTATCCATCTAATCCTCATCATCAACCAAAGGATACTCAATGTACCATAGATTTTCAAGATATTGAAAATATTGATATGTTATTTAAGTAATTGATTGATCATCCCTTAGTATTAATTGACTATGAATCTTCTTATGTACTTCATCCAATGTCATACATTCATAAATATTTTGCACTCTTGAAGGTGTAAAACTATAGAGAAAACCCCGATCAGTATAAATTACCTCATTATTTTATTATATTATTATAGTCATGATTACCTGGAAGAAAAAAAGTTGATAATATGTTCTATACCATAACATTAAATGTTTAAAATATTTAAATTGGTTATGATTAAATAATTGTGACTTGATATTGATACTTTCCCTATGGATTGGTTTATCATTATTTGATAAACAAACCAAAACATAGGGGGACTCTAAGAACCTTTATTACCTCATATTTCACTAAAAATAAGTCTCCTTTTAGGTATGGTGTAAAAATCCATCTTCAAATAGAATCAATTATTATGGAATACCCTTTAATTACAATGTTACTCACATGAAAGTGAGGGGGTATAAGGGTTTGAGATTAATAAATTTTTTTATGTAGACACATAAGTCCATAAATAGAATGTAAAATATTGGAATTATTTTTTCTCTAATCCACTCATCTTCTAATACTCTCATTTGTAACATGAAACCACTACCCCCTCCACCATTTTAATCTCTGGTCATCCCCAAAAGGCTGAGACCACCACCTCCCACCCTCTTCACACCTCCAGTAGCCCTCAATCACCCACCCAACATTCCCTCACCACACCTCACTTACATATCCCCCTCTGGACACTGCAGATCCAATGCCTAATGATAGAATCTACCGGTATCCCCCACATGACCCCAATACCCCACACATCACCAACTACATCCTTCACCCGGAATTGTGAATTTTTGGTGAAGAAAATTAGTGGCCACCAAAAGACAGTCATTAATGTCTTTAGAAACTACTCAAAAAAGTTATCCATTTAGGGGATTCTAGGTGGACTCTAAAGGGAATTAACAATAATGAACCGATATTTCAATATATATTATCCTCAAAAAAATATATTTTACCTTACATTTCATAAGAAAAACCAAACTAAAAAAAAAGATAATATTATTGATATATTTTTAACAATAGATATGACTGTTAAAACTAAAATTTTCCATTTTAAATTGAAATAACAATATCACAAAACAATAATGTAATTAATAAGAGATGATGACCAAAATCAGAATTCTTCCTTATGAAATGAATTTACCTAAACTTTAAATAGGGGTAGCCTCACCGGGTTTTTCCATCGACTAATCCCAAGACAAATTTGAGAAATTATGGTTTGAGAAAAAACATACATGAGAGAAGTTCAATATCATGAAGATTCCCGTAAGATTTACGCTAGTTGAACCACAAATCAAAACTACAACAAGACCATACCTGATGATTAGGTATTACATAGGTATCAAAAGGTGTTATGTAAATAGAAATTATGATTATATCAAAATGTAATAATATATTTATATAGATATATAAATAATTTATATACACTTAAAAAATCCTTTCTTCTAAAGTCACTTTACGCTTAAAAGTGAATTAAAAAAAGGAATTTTATTTAAAGAAACTAAGTTTATTTTTATTGAATAAAAGAAAGACATATTAACACTTGAAAAATTAGTAATAAATAATAATCCAAAATTATTTTTTTCAATAAAAATAGGTTATATATATTTTATATTTAAAATAAAGTTTATAAATTTATCTAGTGAATTTGAAAAAAATTACACAAATTTTGGATTTATCATGGTCACATTTGCTTAAGATGGAATTTTGATATTTTTATCAAATAATCAATTTTTAGGTGAACAATAAAAAGAAACAATTTTATTAACAACATCACATTTATGAAATTATTTTATTATATGAATACATTGATTTTTTTTGAAATAATTTAAAATAAAATTTTATATTATAAATAATAATAATGAATTTTAAAAAAATTATCTGAATTTATAAACCCATACTCAATATTTTAAAAATTTCATGTAATGTTTTAATGAAAACTATATTTCAAAATATTTTTTTAATTAATTATAACATGATGAAATTTTGTTCTTGATTTCATTTAGTGTTAAAAAAATACACCTTTAATGATAATAATTATTTGAAATTCGTTATAATAAATGAAATTGATAACTCTATCATAATTATAAATCATTTTTATTAAAAATAAAATTTCTAACAAAACAGGTTTTTACACATTACATTCACTAACATTAATATGAATCTTCCTACACATTGAAATTTAATTTCATAAAATGATTATTATATTTGATATTGTAATGATCATATTATTTAATTTTTATAATTTCATTTTAAGGTATAAAATTTATATTATAATGATTAATAGGTGTCGGATGTAGTTCCAGCACACCTATATTCAGTTATAAAGGTTATCTTATATGTTTATTAAGAATTTAATTACTAAATTAAAAAAATTGTTACTAATGTAACAACTAAAAAGGAAAAGCTTATAAAACATTAGATAAAGGCCTTATACCACTCAATATTGTGTCCAAATGAATGATGGGGAGGATCATGGACCCAAAACCATTTCTTAATTCACTTTTTACAACTTTTGGAACCATTGACATGTGAATACTAAAAGTATATAATTGAAAGGTAATTGGTATTTCTAAAACTACCATTAACTTCCATTATAAAAGGATACTACCTCCACCCTTAAAAATATACACTTAACATTAAAATTACTCTTTAAAACTCTTATCTTATTTCTCTCAATAGAAACCTCTTCCAAAAACATAAACACTTGGTCAATCATAATTATTTTAATCCCTTCAATTTCAATGGATCTTACAAGGAAAAATCAACTCTCCAATGTAAGTGTTATCTCATTATGAAGTGTTTTTATTAATATTACTCTTCAAAATATATTTTCCCCATAATAATATGATAACTTCAATATAATTATTATAATTGATTTTTTTTATTTTAATGGTATAACCATTAGTTATTAATTTCCATCCACTCATAAAAATAAAATAACATCATTAGTGCATTTCATTGAATATTGCCTCCATGAAGCGACACAGTTTATTTTTCATTAGAAACTTTCATGGATTGTATTAATTGTTGCTATTATTAATAGATGTAATATATCTCATATAATTGTTATTATGAAATACTATGTTAATATCCACCTTCTCCCACTCTCATACATTCATAAACAATAATGCTAATCATTCATACGTATGGATTTCTACCTCCACTATGAACCATTTTTCACTTTTCACATAGATTTTATTACATTATCTAAGAATATTAAAATATGGTTCACCAATAACAAATCACCAATGTAGTATCATTATGATTATGTTATAATGATATCATGTAAAATGAAACACCTCCTTATCTATACTCACTAATTGATTTAAAACGTTTCAAGTTTTGGTCAGTTTAACCACCAACATGAACCATGCTTTAAAATCCGATTGTGGATTACTATGAGAATAATAAAAATTATTATTTTAATATATTAATTTTTTTTGATAAGTATATGGTTCATGAAATATTATATTAATTATTTAACTTATTATTAAAGTGTCACTTTTATTCTCTTAAATTTCCAAAACAATAAATTATCAAAGCATTGTTTCACATACTATAACCAAAACACACATGGAATGACTTCTAAATTTTTTTAACCAATATAAGTTAAATATTAAGTAATCTTAAATTATATATAAATAATTAAATTAGTATCAATTTATGGGTAATAATATCAAAATTATAAAGCCTGCATGAATGGATAAAGATATTAACACCTGATGTTTAAAATAGATTACAATAATTTAAACAGATGAAAATAATTTTTATCAAATAGGTGTATAAATAGAAATAAATATGTCTTTTTTTAAGAATTATGTAATTAAGATATTTATCTTTATTATACAGGAGGTTAAAAAAATTTCATGTAAAATTAATTGTAAAGGTAAGGGACTTGAAAACTTAAAAATACTTCATTTGATTTATATAAATTTATTATTGAATTTTCTTTTCAAATTCGTTACTTTTTAAATGGTGTTATTTTCAATTTTTAAGTAATTTTTTCTAAATAAATTTTTTTTCTTGAAAAGTTTTCTATTCATTTTATTAAAAAAAGAAGTCTCTTTTAAAAGAGAATCAAAACTTGGGATTTTACATCATTGATTTCTAAATGTTTTTATAAATTTATTTTTATGATTTGGTTTTCATTATATTAAAATTATATGTCTCTAATGAAGAGATTTTTTAAATGTTATTCTATTAATATTCCTATAAAATGATATTTTGATACCACTGATTACATAAGTTCATGCGATGAAACCCCATTTTTTCCACGAGTTTATTAATATATATTTATGATTGATTTTAAGTGGCTCACATATATATGGATCATGGTGGGCTGTGTTATATATCTCAGTACAATGAATTGGTATAACTTTATATCCCATAAGATAGTTAAGCATAGGCATAAAAGGTTTGTTCACATAGGCATGGGCATGATGGGTTTGTTCAAAATTTTATGCATTGACATTAAGAGTTTGTTTGACTAAGCATGAATATAATGAGTCTTCTTACATTGGTTTAGTTATGATTATTATTGTACCACATTTTCATTTTTATCAGGTTATGACACATTTAAAAGTGTTTATCAATTTGATCCATGTTTCGAGTTTCATTTCATTTCCATGAAATTCCATGTTTTCATGATTATTCCTTTTCATGTACATCACACTTCTATGTCTTGTTGACATATTATTTGTTTTATATTTTATACTTAATTAATGATCCTTATACAATCTTTTGTTTCTATATCATGTTTTAATACTTTTATATATGGTTTTAAAATCTTGTATTATGATGTATATGTATCTCTCATGTTATCCTCCACATCTATGATCCATTAGCCTATTGTTTACCTTATTGGAACATTTTTGATTAACCCATTATTTTGTTTCCATTCCCCGGGTTATTAAAGTGATTAAATAATGTGATTTTTATATAAAATGGTCTATAAGAGAAAATAATATGTTTATTTAACTAATTTCCAAGACACTAAACTTTATGATCCCTATATCATGCGGTAGTTGTGTCAAGAAATATTTAAAACATGATAATAATGTATTATTTATATCATTTTTATCTTGGGTCACCTTAGTTGGTATCATAGGAGGACTAGTTATTTTAGATATTAGTTTAGATATTTTTAGATATTTTTTAGCCATATTTGGTGTTAGGGTTAGATAACCTTAGTGAAATATATAGAGTTTTGTATAAATATAGGTTGGTAGCTTGAAATATTAGATAAGTTTTCAGTTATTGGGTTTCATAGAAATAAATTCAAATTCACTTGGGTTTCCCTATGCTAATCTAAAATCACCATTGACATGTCCATTACCTACATAATACATGACACATGTGGTAAGATACCATATATGTGCGAGTATATACATACCCAGTAGGATGCCCCAAAAGTTAAAGGGGAAGAAATAAGGGACATTATTAATGTAAAACACTCAACCCCAAAAAAGAAATAAATGAAAACTAGTTTTTCGGGAGATATTATCATAATAGAAATCCATATGAGAGAGATAGGGGATTTCCATCTCATAGCCCAGCCAAGGAAAAGAGTCCAACATCAACTCTAAGAGGTTCATCAATAATGCCCAATATCTCACGTGTCTTTATGAAGAAGTATCCAAGATGAGTCACACCTCTCCACTGTACCACATAGTAGAGAGGAAATAATATATAAGTAGAGGACTTATACACCGGTACAAAAGGAGGGTTCCACTTCTATCGTAGAGGGACCAAGACCTGACAACACAGGGGGTTCCATTCAACAGATAGAGGACTAATTTTTTAAATCCATTGGAGAGTTCCAATCTGATGGTAGATAGGAGATCCATAAATCAACAGGAAGGTTCCAATCATTAGGTAGAGGACCCATGCCCTAAATCTGCTAGAGGGTACCATTCAGTATGTAGAAGAACCATTCGCAAACTCCGTAGGAGGGTTCCGTTAAGTTGGTAGAGGACCCATGCCATGAATCTATAGGAGGGTTCCACTATGTAGATAGAGGAACCATGCATCAACTCTATTAGAGGGTTCTAATTTGTAGGTATAGGATCCATTGACTTAATCCATAGGAGGGTTCCACCTAATAGTTATAGGACCCATGCCCTGACTATATAGGAGGGTGTCACTCAGTAGATAGAGAACCAATTCCCAGGAACCATACGATTGTCACACTTATTAGTTATAGGAATTGTGAACTAACTCCAATTATGGGTGCTACTCAGTGGGTTGAGGACCCATGACCTAAATCCAAAAGAGGTTCCCACTCTAATCTTACTGATGATAATTCAAGATCAATGTTGTCTTTTCGTATCTATTAAAGAAGAATCACTCTAGAAAACTCTCACATATTATCATAAAATACACTATATAAGATACCATCACATTATACATGAAAAAACACTCAGTATAGACTACTCTTTATCCAAATACAAGTCCAATTGAAGAATATAAAAGTGGTAGAAGTTTTTAAAAAAGTAGGTACATGATGTGTTGGGGATCCACATAGTGTGCGATCCCGCTCTACTACATGGTCATGTCTTTTCTAGTACATGTATCACTATCCATGTAGTACTACATGAATTTTAAGGACACTAAACAGTGTTTCTAGGCCACCCCAGACCGATTCGTGTTCTCATGGCTGTGACCATGTTCTTCAGGCTGTGTCTATGTACACAGACCATGTGCTAGTACACGGTGTGTGCCTGTATGTGCGCATATTCATGTACTCTCATAATACACATTGGGTCTCTATAAAAAAAGTCACATAGTGTTTGGGGTTACCGCATAGCGTGTGATATTTAACTCACATGGAAACCCTAGCCGCAACAGCTGGGCCACTATACGACGTGTGTTCATTCCTATACATGCCACATAGTGGAGATTTTCACAAAAAGTATTTTTTTTAGTTCATTATAAATCCTCATTTTAAACATCTAATCACACCATATGATCACTAAAAATAATTGTGGATGGAATCTATTCATTGATTTTGTCCCATCTGATGGCTAAGAATTAGAATCCAATCCGCCGCTTGAAGCACATACGTACTATCTTTGGATGTGGTTCCTTCCACTGCCTCACCAAACTAATCCATGGTGGAATCAATAAAAACCTAAAAATCATCCCAATACACCCTCTAATTGTAAATACATTTACTAAATTTGACTTTTCTTTGAATATATGGGTTCTATTACAATCGATACCACTCGGAAATGTCGAAACATCGCCTCGTATGAAAAATACAAAGATCATGAAGAACAATGGGAGAAAAGAACATAAAAATGGCGAAACAATTATTTTCAATGAATTATTTTCAATGAATTATTTTCAAACAAATAAATATTTGGGATATCCAGTTTGAGAAATACCACTCAACTAGGATAGAATGAATAAAAAATTTAAATCTAACACACAGGTACATGTGAAGGCTAAAATTAAAAACAGATCAATGAAAAAGGAATTTATCACGATCAATTTTTTAATAATAAGGGAATAAATACAAAAATAAATATTCCTATCATGATATTTGATCAATGGTTGTTGATAAACATTATTCAAAATTATGGGGGAAGATCCACTGCATTTTTTTCCTTGATTCACCTCAATCCAAAATCTTGTCATTGTCCGATCTCAATCCACCAATGAATAATGGTGGATTCCTCCTCTCAATGGTCCCAGGGTTATGAAAATAAACCTATAAATTCTCCATAATAAGATACTTATATATTTAATTGGGTTTAGATCATTTAAAGAATTAATTAAATTAATAAATTAATTAATCCACTGAACATACCCTCCAACCGACGCTTTATCCGAACGCCCCACGAAGACCATATTTAGGTCACACCTATGGTCGATACTATGATCGGAATTCAACTGTTATCTCAGATTTTCCATTTTTAGACACCTTTTAGGATATATTACATTTGTTTTGAAAAACTGTGTTCAAGTGATATAAAATATATTAATTTTTTTGGTAAAATTAATTTTATGAACACCAGGCCATGAAATCCTACTTCATCTGACCTTTTAACTTTGAAAATATTCATTGATATATTTCAAAGTCTTACAAGGGAAAAATAGGTTCTCAACATTATTACATACATTAAAATTTTCAACCTCAAAAAGAAAAAACTAATAAAAACGGTGGGATACTAAGCCCACATCTAGCTCTCCTACTCATATGAGTTGTCCTGTATGCTCTCATGCAATTATAGAACACAGACCACGGGAACGGTCCATCCATATAGGATCTCGTCTTATTAATCCTCAATCGCCACCAGGTGCTCCATAAAGATGGCTTCACCCTTGATGTCCATTATTCCCTATTCAATAATATATATGGGATCATTCATGTATCTCCTCAGTCACGACACATGGAAGAAATCATGAACATGCTCCAACTATGATGGTTAGGTGAGGTGGTAGGAATCCTTTCCAACCCTCTACAAGATCTTGAATAACCTAATTAACCTCATGAATATATTTCCTCCCCATTTGAATCCATGTGATATTCATCATTTCAAGACTCTCAAGAAAACATGGTATCCCTGTACAGACTCCAAGGATATACGACATTGATATACACAATATTTCTACCTTCCCTGAGCTATCCTCATCTAGTCACATACAACCCGGACCTTCTCCATCATCAACTACACCATACCTTTCCCAATAAGATATGCCTCATTGATCTCAGTCCAGTATAAGGGTGACATGAAGGGTCTCCCATATAGGACCTCAAAAGGTTCCATTCTGATAGTAGAGTGGTATCTATTATTATAAGAAATATCCATTAAGGGAAAATGACCCTCCTATCTCTAAACAATGTCAGACTTACAATATCTTAACATATCTTTCTGTATGTAGATAGTGTGCCCTGTCTGGCCATTGGTGTTAGGGTGAAAGTCTATACTCATTCTCTTATGTGTCTCAAGTGACATCTAAAGGCCTCTCCATAACTATTATGTGACCCAAACATCATTCTCAGAGAGAATCATAAAGGTAACCCCATGAAGGTAGATAATCTCCTAAATATATACTGCCTTAAACCCTCAACCAAAATCTTCTCCCAAATTGAAAGGAAGTTGTCTGACATCGTAATTAGGTCAACTATCAACCATATTGCATCATAAACTATCCCTTTCTATAGAATCTCTATCATAATGTATATGGATATTCCATCCCATTTCCACTTTGGAATCTCATGAGGATGCCGCAAACCTACCCAAACCTGGTGCTTAGCCTTTACCTACTAACATATAAGGCACTAAGAGATGAACTCAGTCACACTCCACCTCATGGAAGCCCACCAAAACTACCAATCAATGTCTTTGTACATATTACCTATAATATAATTCTGAAACAAATAATACATGTGAAGCTCTCACATCACTTCCTCCCACATCATTATTGGGACCACCATCCATCCTTGGAAAATGATGACTTTCATCACTCCTTTATAAAATACATTTGGTGAATCTATTGAAGATATCTAGTCATGTAGAACATCAAATTCAATGTCTCCAAACTGAACCTACCTCACATGCTAGAGAAGTGGAAGATTCAACACTATCAACTAAACTTCTCATCAACTAGGGATAGCTGCAAGGAAGCTAATTTCTCATATTCCTCCTCCACCAAATGATACAAGGACTTACTATTAAGGGAATCTACCACCACACTTCCCTTACCAAGAGTATAGACAATATTAATGTTATAGTCCTATAGGAACTCTAAATAATGCCTCTTTCTTAGGTTCAAGTCTCTCTGTGTGAAGAAATACCTTAAAATTTGATCTTTTGAGTAAACCAAAAAGATCTCTCCTAGAATATAGTGCCTCTACATCCTTAGAGTGAAGACTACCATGTACAACTCTAGGTCATGAGTCCCATAGTTCTGTTCATGGGGCCTCAACTGCCTCAACCCATATGCAATCACTGGTTTCCTCTACATCAACACAAAATAGATCCCATCTCTAGAGGCATAGTAATTCAGTTTTCAACCCACTACCTCTATCGGTAGTCTCATAACAAGAGAAATCATGAGTATTAGCCTTAACTACACAAATGATCTATAAAAATTCTCAATTCAGGTAAAAGGATTCCCTTTCCAGGTTAGGGCTGTTAAAGTGGATGAAATCCTAGATATGTCTGCTAAAAACCACTTGTAGTACCCCACCAATCCAAGAAAAATATTCAACTATGAAACACAATTGGGTCGATCCAAGGAAAGTACTGCATCAATATTTTCCATATCCATAGTTAATCAATTATCATAAATGTAATTCCTTAGAATGTGAAACTTGTGGATCCATAACTATCACTTCAAGAGATAACCATATAGCTAGTTATCCCAAATCAAGTCTAGGAATATCCTCATGTGTTCTTCCTGATCCTACTGTAACAAAAAGTATACGAGTACGATTTCAATAATAAATATAGAAAAGGGTCAATGTATGGATGGAAGATCTAGTTCACCAAATCTAGAAACACAATGGGGGAATTCATCACACCAAATGGAATCACCAGGAACTCATAGTGTCCTTAGTGACATCAGAATGCCAGTTTTAGAATAACAACCTTGAGAACATTCAACTAGTGGTACTCGAACCTGTGATTGATCTTTGAGAACTATTTAATACCTCACAAATAATCAAATATGTCATCCATCCTAAAAAAGGTACTTATTTTTATCATGGAATGATTTAGGCGATGATAATCTACATAAAGATGCACGATCCCATTATCCATTTTCATGAACAAGACCAGAGATTCCCAGGGGGACACATGGGTTCTATTTAAACATTTCTATTGAAGGTCCTCAAACTACAACTTTAGCTCTTAGAGATCAGTAGGGCCCATCCAATAAACTTCAGAAGCTATCAGAGTGGTTCTGAGGTGAAAACCAATGGAAAACTCCATATTCTCCCTCATAGGTAGTTCTCGAAAATCCTCAGGGAAGAAATCCATATGATCATACAATACTTAAGGAATATAGATTCCATAAGAGCCCTCTATTCCAAGGGAAAAACTAAAAAAATTAAGGGTGATGGGTTATAACCACTTGGTTGAAAACCCATATCACTCTTCTACCAGATCTCACTATCCCAAAAAGGGTAATATCATCCCATAATTTAAAAGGCATATGAATCATCTATGGTGAAAGTCAATCTAGGCTCAAACCATAAAAAAATATCCCATACCCAAGATGAATTCACAAGGTTTCATTGTGATGACCAAAATACCCCAAGAGAAACTCTCCCCACCAAGTGATATCTCACAATATCAAAAAATAAATGATAATGAAGAATCATTCCTAGTAGGATCCTAAAAGTAATGTTGTTGGGAAAAAGTCTCAACTAGAAAAATAATACTGAAACAAGAGTATAATAAAAAAAATTGTACCTATAATAATATTATGTGATTCTAGTTTATAAGCCTCCATCACCTACATCTGTCCTTGACCTCGACCGCCAGCTCCCTAAGCCTGACAAGGGATAACTGGTTTTGGTGGTGGAAGGACATCATAATGACATCCAATACCCATAAATAATCTACTAGGAGACCGACCATATCCTCTTCTAGATCCACCTCCCTGGGGTATTCCCTTCCCTCACAAGAGAGATCCATCATGATATTTCCTCTCCTAGGTTTTCCTTATGCAATCTGTCTTCCCTCTTTATCACATCGAGCCATGAAATCATGTTCCATGTTACCTATATCATCACATGAATATAAAATTTTCTCTATGGGATTACCTAATACTATATGTGGTCCTTGTTCTTCTAGACCTCATGCCTAACTATGGTCTTGATAAGATCTTCTATGAAGAGATCCTACTAGCTGACGCTTTCTATTTTCTATGGACGAATCAGACCTATAACACCTACTACCATCCCTATCTTCTTGGAGTACATAAAATAGGAATATATCTGCCACTAATTTCAACTCTAATACTCCAACATATATAGTAATGAAAAGTGGTACCACAGTAGTATATATATCTCTATGGAGACCCTTCTCAAACATTAATTCTTAAAATTATCTATCCTGAAACATATTTAGGGAGTACGTGTGAGGTTAGTGAACCTCGTAGAATACTCAGAAACTATTGTCCCTCTCTAATCAATATCTAGAACTCCTAAATCCAAACTGATCACAAGAATGATGGGTAATACTTCTCATGAAATAACTACTGGAATATAGTCTATGAGAGTATTGATTCATCATTCATCTGTGTAAGTTGACTTCACTAGGACCTAGATTCTTCATGGGAAATACTGGCTGCCAGTGTGACCACCTGATCAGTCAGTGTATGGATAAGTCTGAACACATAGTTCACTGAATCATGACTATTTCCCTCTGATTGTCAATCTAGATCAGTATAGTAGCCTTTGGCATTGGAACATATGGATTGGGCTAAGCCTTCGTGCATCCTCAACCTAATATTTTGGTACAATCTATTGCTCGATAGGGGGGGTGGTTCTTCATACACTCTTGGAGGAAAGATCTCACATGATGACCCCTAAACTAATTCCTCATCACTCATCAGATCATCATCACAATCCTAAGTTGGTAACCTGGCTGGATGTCTTTGTGTAGAAATCGTGATAGTAATCCATATTTACCAGGGTTAGATGAGAATATATATATATCTATATGAGGGGAGAAGAATCAAGAAGAACAGTAAAAATACTCAATCCTATATGATGCATGTACCAAATTCCCCTGCAAACAATGTCTCGGTTTACCGATTCGACAAGTAAGTAGTCATAGTTCTAGTGAATGGATACGTCGGTCTCCACAACAATAGTGGGTTCCCTTCCGAAAAGATTCACTTGAAACACATTGAAACAATTTATCTAAGTTCCCAACCAAAAATAAATATGAAAAAAACTCCAAACATCATCCAAAGGTGGAACCACTTATAATACCAATTGGCTATGACTTGACACACCAGAGTCCACCTAGCCAGTGAAGAGTTGAGCTGTAACTACAATATTCTTGCCTCCATAGGCCAGAGACTAGTGAAAATTTCCAAAATAAATAACTAAAATGGGAGTAATTTTCCTAATGTACTTGTATTCATGCACCCAAACATATATGAAAATAATTTCATAGGAATAAAAATAAATGTTAGTAAATTCTAGACTAAAAAATATGCATGTAACAACCTATAGGGAATACAAGAGTACGAAAACATAATCTGAAAAGTAAAGGGAATAAATACACGCCCAACCAGAAAAAAGTCCCAACATGTAAATAACTGGAAAAGTAAATACCGAGAGAGCCTGAATCTATATCTCCATTTCCTGACCATAATAAATTTTTAAATGCACCAAAGGTATCCCTATACTCTTCTGAAATCACTGATGACTTATTTACCATCGACGTAAGGCACAAAATGTGCTGAAAAATCCCATGCATGGGTGAGTATATACATACACATCAGAACAACTTGAAATATGAAGGGGAATAAATAAATGAAACAATATAAGTAAACATCTCAACCCATAGTAATATAGGAATGAAAACCAAATAATAGGGATATATTATCAGAAAATAAACCTAGCTAAGCAAGAAAGGGGATCTCTATCTCACATCCTAGCCTAGGATGAGTGTCTTCCGTCAATTCCAATTGATTTATCAACAATGACCAGAATATTTTGTTTCTATCTAATGAAGTATCCAAGATGAGACACACATTGACACTTGGACTCATATTTAAGGGGAAATAATTTATATGTAGTGGAATCATACCCTTGCACAACAGAAGGGTGCCACTCTGATGGTAGAGGACCCATTCCAAGAATCTTTAGGGGGGCACCACTTAGTAGATAAAGGACCCATTACCTGAATCCCTAGGTGGGTGCCACTTATATGGTATATATAGTACCCATTAGCTAACTCTATAGGATGGTTCCACTCTTTATTTAGAGGATCCATGCCCTAACTATGCAGGAGGGTGCCACTTGATAGGAAGAGGTCCCATGCTGTGACTCCACAAAAGGGTTCGACTCAGTATGTAGAGGGCCCATGTCCTGGAACTACATGAGGGTGCCAATCATAGATAGAGGTATCATTACCTGACTCAATATGAGTGTTCCAATATGTAGATATAGAACCAATGCCCATACCTCATAAGAGGGTGCTACTCTATAGGTAGAGGACTCATACCCTGACTCCGTAGGTGGGTGATACACATTAAGTAGTGGACCCATGCCATGAATTTATAGAAGGGTGCCACTTACATAATAGATGACCCATTTAATGACTCCATAGGAGGGTTCCACTCAGTAGGTAGAGGACCCAAGTACTTGATCCACATGAGAGTGACACTTTGATCCCTCTGGTGATCCTGCCTGATCACTGTTGTCATCGAGCGTTGAATAAAGAAGAATCATTCTCGTAACATCTCACATGATATATCCAAATACACTAAGAATTACACAATTATGATATACATGAAAAAAACTAAGGATAGGCTACCCATGGGACAATATTTGAGTATAAATAAAGAATATGGAAGAGGTAGAATTTTTCTCTAAAGTATTTACACAGAATGTAGGGTATCCACACAGTGTGTGGCCACACTCTACTACTTGTACATTTCCTACCTAGTACATGGTTTGCTAGACATGAATTAATAAATTTCATTTAAGGGAACTACACAAAAAATCTAGGTCATGTGTTCTCATAGTCATGCTTGTGGCTTTCGGGCCATATCCATGTACACTTGTCTTGTGCCCATACACAGTGTGTTCATGTCTATGTCAGTGTTCATATACTCTAGAAGTACAATCTGAGTCACCAACACCCAGTCACATAATATGTGTGGGTCCCACATGGTGTGTCAAATTTAAATCACCGTGAAACACTAGCTGCCATAGGTGGGCCACTATACAATGTGTTTTTATCCCAGTACACACTGCGTAGTTAATATTTTCACAAAAAGATATATCAACTATGTGAATTCTAGAGACACTTATAAAAAATTGAATCACTCTTTATGTGAACCAAAAATAAATGGGTAAAGACTATATTCATCGATTCTGGCCCTCCAAGGTCTGTAAATTGGAATCTGATCTGCTGCTTAAAGCCCATATGTATCACCGTTGCTCATGGTGCCTCTCGCTGCCTGACAGGATTTCTAAATACTTGGTTGAATCACCCAAAACCTAAAAATAATCATGATACATACTATAATAACTAATTAATTAACATCACATGAATATATCATGAATTATGGGGTTTGATCACGCTCGATCTCACCCGAAAATGTCAAACCGTGACCCCATTGGCCAACAAAAAAGATCACAACGAACTGTTGGGGAAAATCACTTAAACAAAAGGTTCTACTGTCATTTTAAAAGAATTTTTGTACATTAAATAATGATTGGGTATGTATGAGGTGATAAATATCTCACAATAGGGATTTATTGAATAAAAAATTTAAATACGATACAAATCTACATGAAAAGGCTCAGATTAAATACAGAACAAAGAAAAAGGAATTGATCATGCTCTATATTTTAATAATAATGGAATATATCCAAAAATGAAGAGTCCAAAATTGATATTTGAATAATAATTGGTGAAGAACTTTTTCTCCAAATATGGGGGATGATATGTTTGATTCATTATGCCATGATTCATCTAGATCCAGAAGCTCATCGTTATCCGATCTCAAAATGCTAATGAAGAATGGTGGATTCCTCCTTTCAATGGTCCCAGGGTTATGCAGATAACCCTGTATAATCTCCATAATAGAATAATTATATAAGGAATTAGTTTTAGGTCATCTAATGAATTAGTTAAATAAATAAATAATTTAATTGACCGAACGTACCCACTAATGCTCGCTTTATCCGAACACCCCATGTCGACCATCTTTTGGTCACACCTAGGATAAATCCCATGCTCTGGACTCAACCACGGTCTCAAATTTCCATTTAGAGACACCATTTTGGAGAAATTTTGTTTTTATAAAAAAATGTGTGCATGTGATATAAAATATATTTAACATTTTGAGAAAATTTACTAACCAACACTGACATTTCAATAAATTAATGTAGTGTTTTAATGAAAACTATTTTCCAACTATTTTGTTTAATTAATTATAACATCATGAAATGATGTTTTTTATCTCTTTTATTGTTAAATTAATAAACTTTGAATTATAATAATTATTTTAAATTCATTGGAGTTGAGGACATTGATAAATTTATCTTAATCATAAATATTTCGGGTTAAAAATAATCTATTTCAAAAAATGTGGTTTATTTGTTTCACACACTAACATTAAGATTAATTTCCCTAAAAATAGAAATTAAATTTGATAAAATGGTTATTATAATTTTTATATTAATTTCGATATTATTTAATATGGACTATTTAATTTTTAGGTAAAAAATTTATATTTTTAGGATTAATGTTAATTACCTTCAAAAATTGTGAAATAATAATTTTAAAATTATATCTTTATTAATGTAAAAGAAATTATTTCAAAAAAATTAAATTGAAACACATTAAATAATTAATCTAAAATTATTTATAAATAAATAAAGAAATATATTAGTTATACCTTAATTTTTAATTGATACTAAATAAGATTTAGAATCCATAATGACTGAAATGTCATTAATCTATTAAAACAGTTTTTGTATACATTCTTTATTTTATTTTAAAAGTTAATTTCATAATATTTATAAATTAAATTGGGTTAAATATATATTAAATTTATTTCTATCGCACCTCAATTTAGTTATAAATTTCATCTTATATATTTAGTAATAACTTAATTAATAATGTAAAAAAACAGTTACTAATGTAAAAAATAAAAATAAAATGGATATAAAACAGTATAGAAAGGAATTGAGATACTAAATATTGTATAAAAATGAATTTTTGGAAGATCCTTGACCCAAATAACCTTTTTAAATTCACTTTTTCTAAATTTTAAAACCATTTATCCTTGAATAATGAAATGATAGAATTGAAATTTAAAGGGTGTTTCTAAAACAATACTTCTCTTCCCTTATAAAAGGATACCACATCCAACCTTAAAAATGTACAAAAAAACTTCAAATTACTCCTTTAAAATATTTCATTTTTCTATGCTTATAACCCTCTCCCAAAAAATAAAATTTCATGGTCACTAATAGTTAGCTTAAGCCCTTCAATTTTGAGGGAACTTCCAAGGAAAAATCAAGTATCCAACATTAGTGTTATTTACTCAAGTTTTTCTTCTCAAAATTACTATTCCAAATATCTTATCACTATTATAATATTATGAATTTTGTATCATTATCATAATTATATTTTTTTATATTAATGGTAAAATCCTTAATTATTAATTTTCATCCACTTATAAAAACAAAATTACATTGTTAGTGCATTGTGCGGACTACCGCCTCCATGATGCAATGTTGTTTGTTTTCCTATTAACACCTTTCATATATGGTATTAATGGTGTTAATAATGAATATATGTGATAAATATCATAAAATTATTATTCTAAAATACCAATTTAATATTCACCTTTACCCCCTCTCACACTATGAGAAATAATAATGTTAATTATGCGCACATGACGATGAAATGTTTTTCACTTTTAATATTGATTTTATTAAATTATAAAAAATATTAAAATCTAATTACCAATTATAAAAAATAAAAAAAATATCATTTTTTCTAAATTATAGTGATATTATCTAAAAAACTCTTTCTTGACCATACTCTCTAATCGAGTTAAAAAATGTTCAAGTTTGGGTCTATTTAACCACCTTCATGAACTATACCTTAAAATATGATGATGGATGACTATGAGAACATGAAAAATAATGTTATTATAATATATTAAGAAAATAATGATTAGTACATGTTTTAGGAAATATTATATTTATTTTTAACATATTATTAAATTAACATTTTCATTTTCTTAAATTAGAAAAATAAGATGTTATCAAACCAATTTTCACATAACGTAACTAAAATAAAAATGGAATTAAATTATAACCATTAAATAAATATATTTTATATATTATAGAACATTAATTTAAATATAAATAATTAATTTGTATCAAATTATGGGTAATGATATCAACAAAATAAAGCATGTGTGAATTGTTAAAGATATCAACAATCGATGTTGAATAGAGATTAAAACAGTTTCAACATTTGAAGATAATTGTTATTAATGAGGTGTATAAATGGAAATGAAAATGATTTTGGTTCTAAAATAGTTATTTAAGTAATTTATATTTATTATACTATAGTTTAACTAACTTCCATAGGAAATCAAGGGCAAATATAAGGGACTTAGTAACTCAAACTCCTTTCTTTGAATTATGAAATTTTCTTATAGAACTATGTTTTCCAAGATTTTAAATTTTAAATGATGCTCCCATTATATTTTTCAAGAAAATTGTTTTTAAACCAAATAAATTTTCATGTTTTTATTTTCATTTAATTTTCTTGAAAACAAAGTATACTATTTGAAAATAGACTCATAACAAGGAATTTTACATATTTGGTTACAAAAATCACTTTTCATGATTTTGTGTTCATTAAATATATCTTTATGATAGATTTTAAGTGAAACAAATAAGTATGTATAATGATTGGTAGGGTCCTATATTTCTCTCTAATTCATTGGTATAAGATTATATCTCATGATATATTCATACATTGACAGAATTGGTTTGTTTAGATAACCATGGGAATGGAGGGTTTGCTCACATTTTCTTGTAGGAAAATAATGAGTTTATTCACATAACCATAAGCATCGTGAATTTTCCCACACAGGTTTCCCTATACTTATAGTAACTCCAAATTTTATTATTTATCATGAATCTAATTTATACAAAATGACATGTTTTAATGATTATGTATTTTCAAGTATTCGATACTTTTATTTCACATTCTCATGTTATATGTTTTATATTTTATTATTCTTTAATGATCCTTTTTTATGTTCATATATTTCTATGACAAGTTTTAAGGATTTAATCTATGGTCTTATGATCATTTATTATGATGATTATGTCTCCATCAGGTTCTCCACTATGTTTATGATACATTATTCTATCTTTTTCCATCACTGAGTTTTGGAGTTCACCCCTTTCATATATTTCCATTCCCAGGTTATGAAGATGGTTACATAATGTGAGATGTCTAGTAAAGGGTGTAGGGTTAATAAATTATAGAAAATGGCTTCAAGTGTTATAAAATAATATGTTGATGTAACTACTTTACCAGAAAATAATCCTTTGAATACCTGGATTACACAACTGTGGTGTGATGTAATATTTAAATCATGGGATTAATGTACTACTTATGTCTTATTTATCATGGATCATTTCATTAGAGTCTGATTTTGGATGTCACAATAGACTATAATTCTAATAGTTTAATAATCTCATAGACGACCCTAACACTCCAATAAGATCTTTAAGAGATTCTCATGACTCCAAATAACTCACAACAGTGGGAGTGTTTTCCAATGAAATATACTCTCATTGAAATCTTCAATGGATTAAAGATACTATGAAAAAGAGGATTTATCATTGATGTAAAACTATCGACAATCAATAAAATGTGATGGGTTATGCACATATCTCCTCATTTGTGAAACATTGAATACATCATGCATTCAGTCTAACTATGAGGGTAGAGCTAAGTGATATGGAACCTAACCAACCTTTTTTAAATTCGAGAGTGACCCAATGAACCTTAGGGATAAATTTCTACCCCAACTAAAACTCCAAAAAACTCATCATGGAGAGAATCTTAAGAACATATAGTAATCCTAGTTAAACTCCAAATTTCTATGACTTAAATTCACATAAGATTTATGTTGACTCCAAGAGGTATTCATTTTTTACAAGATCACTTGAAATTTCTCTATCGTTGTCTGCACCACCTTTAGTCCCATAAGAGATGGCTCACATATTTATATCCAACATAAGAGTGACACACATGATATCCTAAATAAATATTTGAATAGTTTCATTTTAATAGTGGCATGGTAGCTATTATTATAGGTGAACTCCAACAATGGCATGTGATTCTCTCAACTCGGACCGAAGTCCATCACATAGGATATCAACACATCTTTCAAAGTCAATATTTCTTATTCATTATATCATCGTTCTATTGGTGGAATTCCATGTTCATTTTTAATTGAGTTTAGAAGTACTCATATAAACCTATCCAATACCATAATGTGAACTGAGAATTAAGGTCATAGAAAATCATTGAGGGTGTAATGTCCCGGATTTTCCATGTATTATTTTAATATTATATGGGAATTATTTTGAGACCAGGATCTGAGACGGCGTGCAGTTTCAAGGCCCGGTGAGCCCGTAACTAATGTTTGAATTTAATTTAATAATTAAATTATGCACGCATGCAATTTTCCTGAAAAAGTGTAATAACTATTGAACGGGTGCTCGGATCAGAAATCTGAGGGCACCATTGCATTTAGAACAACGTTTTTACCTTAGGAGAGGCCTAACTTCGGCCGGCGTAGGTCGGTAGTGAATTATGGTTTTTTGGACGTAACCGTAATAAAATATTTAATTAAAATATTTTATTTAAATTCTTGTTGAAACGAAATATTTTATTCTTTTAAGTAGAGATTTCATAGGGAGGGTGAGGGTTTCATTTCCCCTAACTCTGATTTCCTCTGGAGAGCTCTGGAGAAGACCTCCCGATGCGGCGACGATGTTCTTGACGATTTTCGCCGGCGACGATGACACGGAAACCAGATCATCGCCAACGAATGCCGCAGAATCCAGGTAGGATGTTTAAATTGTGGTTTATTCCCCATTGTTGATTTCTACAATGAACATGGTCTAATCCACGAACAGATTAGTCTGCAGATCGATCGTTCTTGCGGGATGGAATTTTGTGGGGATTTTTGGGAGATTGAATCTATGTTAATCCATTGTTGTTGATTTTCTACTTCGTTTAATCCTATTAATAGGAGAGGATCAATGTCGTGACGAACGATGGTGGAGGTTCGTTCCTCAATTTCATTTCTTGGATTTCTCCCCTTTCTTTTCTTCGCGTTCTTCACATTCTTCATGGGGCGATGAACGAAGGATCGTTGCACATCCGTTCCGCAATTCAACGATCCCAAACTGTGGATCCAACCCCGGAGTGGTGTCACTGAGGTGAGACGACGATATCGGCAGAAGATTTGGAGCAGATCGAGAGTTATGAGTTTTCAGGAGTTTTTCTTCGGACAGATCGTTCGAGGTTTATGATCCATTTTAAACGCCAAAACCACCCATCACGGTGTTCGTATGATGAACCAAAACAATCCCTGGAGTATCGGGAAAATGAACAAGAGATCATGGATGTGGAAGATCGGATGAAGCACAAGGAAGAAGATGACGTTCTGGAAATTTTCCCAACTATATGCCGTGTAGTATGGGATACATGGCGTGTGTTCGTCGACGGGACTACCTGGCGTGTACTTCAGGAGTACACGGACATGGGCAGGGGTACACGGCCAAGGACATGCCGTGTATACCCCTCCCCGTCCAGACCCGACCAGGTACACGAGATACCCCATGTACTGGTACACGGGCAGGGTACACTGCCAAGGACACGCCGTGTATACCCCTCCCCAGCCAGACCCGACCAGATACATGGGATACCCCGTGTACTAGTACACGGGCAGGCGACACGGACACGGGAAGAGACCGTGTACGGGCACCTGGCCAGCGTACATGGAGCGAACCCCAGGTGCTCGGACACAGTGTGTAATTCTTCTACACGCCGTGTAGTTGCTTTTTATCCAACAAGCCGAATGACACAAGCCGGTTACACGGGCAGTACCCGGGGTCAAGGAACACGACATGTACTTTTTCTTCACGCTGTGTAGTTTGGTTTTACTCAGCTTGAACGAATGACACGGGCCATTTACACGGGCAGTACCCGGGGTCAAGGAATACATCATGTAACCATACTACACGCCGTGTAACCTGTGTTAAATGTTTTGAGATACTTGAATTCTGTGACTTGGACTAGTTTTCTTAGGGTTCGTACCCTTGGTCCTTCCCCTAAAGGTTCTGGTATAATTTCCTTTGCACAGGAGTATAATCCCTTCAGTAGAACTTCCTGAATAGAGTTTTTGGAATCCCCTATGTGAGACTTAGAGCCGGATCCTCTATTCATTCCTAGAACCCTAGGTAGAGTTCTCTGTATCGATGTGACCAACTTTACCTGGGTTCCGATCCTCTGCTTAGCGGATTAGCTCATAATGAGTTGTCGGAATCACCCCATGACTTGGCTGGGATCCTCATCTGAGCATCATGTTCTCAAGGTACTTGTGGAGTGTGTTCTCCTGGAACGAGTACTTCGTATCTCTCTCTTCAGACCTAGGAGTGTGTTCTCTCGGTTTCATGATTAGTGGAATCTTTGAGCTGGATCTTAGTGGTGTCTTCGAGATTGTCAATCATGTATGAGTATATCTAGATATTCTTGTTTTATGTTCTATAGAAATATACTGTGTGGAGCTGACTGTATCTTTCCTTTGTGGTATTTTCCCTTGTTGTATTTCCTTTGTGGTTTCGGGGTGTCCTACTGGGTATTGTTATACTCACCCCTGCACAGGCTTTTCCCGCACGTGTCTTGTCTTGTGAAGACGAGCAAGCCTTTGACAGGATTTTAGGCAGAGCAGGATCAGATGGTACTCAGTGAGATCAGATAGACCGAGGTGTGTTCCTACGGCTATATACAGTAGTCCCAACACCTTTCTTTATAGGTTGGACTTTGTTACAGACTCTCCTTTGGTGGGCTTGTACATTTGGCCCTAGGTTTTACACTTGTTGTACTTTACCTTCCTGTCATACTCTGTTGGTTGGGATTTTTAGTTTATGCATGCATTTCCATTTTTAGTAGTTTTTACCTTTTAGCTTTGGGGGCTTGGAGATGTGTGTGCGTGTGTACAGGTTTATAGGCAACGCCTCCCATGTTAGTAGCATGCTTACTCGGTGCTAGTCACCATGTAGAGACCCGAAACCTGACGTACATGGACATTACATTACTTTTGCGGAATACTTAGTACATTACAAAAACACACACACAAGGACTGTAATAGTTTAGTGTCTTTGGAAACTCGGAATATAATCTTCTAATCGTGGTGAAAGATCTTCAACATCTCCCATAAAGATCTTCCCTTTTTTTTTACCTAAAAAATTTCTTTATATCCTAGGGAAAAGAAAACATAAAAGGGTGAGCTCAAATGCTCAGTAAGGGTGAACAAAAGAAATATAAATCACGTCATATTCATAAGAACATAACATTTTGGAAATCTTAACCTGCAAAAGAGATCATATTAACATGGGATAAATCATAGTAGTGAAACGTAATCCCAATAATCATAACATTAAACATAAAACTTTTTGGCATACACACATAATCTTAGAGAATCATTTCCTGTTATTCAAGACTCATCGCCAAGACTATCTTAGTGGACAAAGTCCCTTTCTGAACCGAGTTCACTCCTCGTTTCAGTCCTGTTTCACTGAACCAGTATAACCTACCATTCTAGCCATGTCTATCTCATGAGATATAAAATCTTTACCCAATGCATTGGAGGGAGATATAGGTCCCACCCATCTCATAATGATACCATTCTTATGTGTGACACAAAATCATAAATCATACACCATAGCATAACCCATGTAATAAAATTGGGAATCTTAAACATCGTGACATCATAAAAAAATTCATATAAGATAAAGGAATTCATAAAAATAATTCCATCACAACATAATCAAATCAATGTAATAATAGGGATAAAAACAGAACCCTTTTATTATCTTAGATGGAAAATAATTTTGATAAAACACTTGAACTCCATTCTTGAGGAAAATATCCTTTCTACTTCAAAAACACTTTTCCTTTCTTAACACGTCATACAATTTTAAAAAAGTTGATTAAAAATAAACTTGAAAACTTGTAAAGGAAGCTTCTTGGAAATAATGTTTTAAAAATCCATTCATGCCGTATAATTTAAAAAAACATTCTTCTCATACTTTTTTCGGAAAATTCAAAAAGTACCTCGTACGAAAAATGACAAAAGATTCCTTTCATATCTTTTACTAAAAACTCACCGAAGGGTAATATAGGATTGAAAAAATTGTAGGTGAATGGAAATAATATTACATATTATGGAAACATGGATGTGGATGATAAAATACACCCCAGTAAATGCCAAAGTATAAACAATCTCAGATAAAAATGAGATTGTGATATTTCCCTTACCTTAGGTCCGATTCGCTTCGTAAGTGTCCGATACTCCTGTATAATGATTTAAATAATGTCATTGACTTATTACAGAATCATATTCATTGTTATTATATCATATGTGGTTCACTTATGACTTTATATTACCCGTTCTTTTGTAAATTCATGTTAAAGAGCGTTTTGGGTAAAATTGTTTCATTTGTCGCCCGTGTTTTGACTTGTAATTAATCATATGATTACTTAGATCATAATTACTTAATTCCAGAATATAAAACATGATTTATATATAATATATATTCAGAATATACATATATATAATAAATCAGTAAATGGAACGAAATACACCGTTCATGGAGACGGTAGGCCGTACGTACGCATGAACGCTGTTTTCATTTACTTATTGAGTTGAATAGAATTAAGTAGATGACATACATATATATACACATAAATCCAGTATCATTATTATGTCATATATTTCATGATTACTTATTATATATACTTTATAATCATTCATGAATGGTTAACGTGGAGAATGAATCTCATCGCGTCGTGGAGACGGTAGTCTGTACGTACGCCCGATCGATGGTATCATTCTTATGATCGTGGAATTGTATTGAAGTGTATGTATACTATTTCAGAATCAATATCACTTTACAATAATCATATATAGTTATTATTTACACCATTATACCCATCCAAGTAAGGTGGTGGTGGAAAATAGATTACACCATGGCATGGAGACGATATTCCTTACGTACGCACGTGTGGTGATTTCATTCTCATGATCGTGGAATTGTATTAGCTTTCTGGAGACTATTCATGTTCGAAGTTTCATGAATTTTATCACTAAATTAAAATTATTATACTTATAAGATTTAAGAAAGTGACATGTTGTCACATTCTTTGGTTTTAATAATAATTAAATTATTTTCATGGACAAAAGTCCATTAAATGAATCTAATCCGACCCTTAGGTGATATGGGTCGACTTTTAGTCATCCAATAGGATTTTGACATGTGTTAGGGTAATTTTATAATATTATATTTACCATTAATTACCCGATTTACCTTTAACTATGGTAAATAAAATTTACGGTAGTTACTATTCATAATTCCCAAAAATAAAAAGTAGCTTATTAACATAATTTGGATCCACTGATTCCAAATATGGAATCCATTTTTCCAAATTAAATACAAAAAATTTGCATAAATTAAATTAAAATTAATCACGTTGTCGAAAGAAAACGGGTTTTTCTTTAAAACATTGCAAAAGATTGAATTGATTTATCCTACGAATTCAAGGTAGAATCAGTGCTAATGACATAAATTATATTAAATGGTAAAAATATATTCTATTTATACTTTAAAACCATTCAATATTATAATTTAACCATATAAATTATTGCGATGAAAAAAGTTGTTTTTAATTAAAATATAGCGTGTTTTTACTATTCATCAAAATATGAAAGTTACCAGAATAATATGAAAAATTTATCCAAAGTAAATTTTTATTTCATGATTCCAAAGAAGAATTTTATTTTGTCAAATTGAACTTATAAAAATATCAAAAACTAGATTTAAAGTGGGTGCGCCATCAAAAGGCGACAAAACTGCATTTTTTGAAAAATACTTATTTTACCCGAAAAATTTATTTTGTTCTTATACCATGTTTTAGAAAATGTGTAAGACGAACAATAATGTTATAAGATTCAAAATTTATTTAATACTATTCATAATGGCTAGTTCATAATAATATTATAATAATATATCATTGTTTAGTAAAACCCGATATTGCGTACAACACACGCTATCGAGGAAGGTCGTGATTGTGTGTAATGCAAGCCAAGTCAGGGTTGCGTGCTGTGAAAGAATCCTTCGTTATTTCATATAACATAATCCAACCATATTTCATTTATACATTTAATATATATATATATATATATATACTCAATGTTGCATAGAATAACTATTATCAAAATTGTGTGTAACACGATCCAAGAATAGTGTTGCGTATACTGCAAGCTAATACAGTGTTGTGTATAGCGCAAGGTAATCTTGGTGTAGCATACAACACAAGAAATTAATGAAATTAAAAGAATATTTTTCATAAAATCTCGGGGTGTTACACACTAGCCCCTGGCCTATTGGAGGCGGGCTTGGGCAGTTGCGGCTCGGGCCCCACCGGGACGGGTCATGACAGAGTGGTATCAGAGGTGGCCAGTTATACCTTAGGAACAAGAGTCTGTGAGTTGGTTTGGGGCAACAATGTTAAGTGTTTCGAGTTCGGCTATCAGGACAGGGACCCCAGTGTTGGTGCGGGCGGCCGACGTATGCATACACCAGGACTCTGATAACTTGATTTTCGACTCGGAGCACGAGAACACTAGTTTCAGGGGAAAATAATGGTACATGCATCATATAGGAATGGGTTTTGGTTTCCATGTCCTTCTTGAGTCAGATCTCCAGATATACTCACTGACTGTGATACATCTTGTTTCTTTACAGGATGCCTCTACGACACGCACCCGCTAGGATCTAGAAGCTCGATAACGAGGATGACCCCCTCAGTGATGAAGCTTCGATACAGGGACCAGATATGCCAGTTTTACCACCAGGGGGTGTGCCAGTTATCCCACCAACTGTAGAGCAGTGTTTAGTAACTACTGTACCAATGGAGGAGGAGCGCAGGCTGAGTGCACTCCACGAGTTTCAGAGACAGAGGCCCTTCAGGTTTCGAGGCGAGCCTGACCCTCAGGAAGTAGAGGACTATCTTGAGGATGTGACCAGAGTCTTCCATTTGGTCAGGACACCAGCAGACCGGATGGTGATCCTGGCAGTGAGCCTTCTGCAGGGCTCGGCTGGACGATGGTGGAGTTTGGTTATCCAGACCCACGACGAGGCGACTCTTGCATGGTCGGAGTTTGAGCATCTCTTCAGAGAGGAGTTTTCACCGGTTACCCTGAGTGCAATATGTATACAGAAGCTTCTTCAACTCTAGCAGGGAACCATGACGGTGGATGACTATTCATCGAGATTTATCGACCTCTCATGGTACTCGATGGATATGTTCAGAGATTAGTACTTTAGAGCTCAGAATTTTGAGTGGGGCTTGCGCAGAGATATCCGAGCTAGCATCATCCCTATGAGAATTCCTACTTATGATAAGGTTCTTGAGTGGGATTTGGTGGTCGAGAGCTTCTTGGCAGAGCAGAGACAACCAGAAGTTGTCAGTAGTGGGTGAGCTGGAGCAGAGACCTTGGCAGTAGGGAGCCGACGTCAGGGAACTAGGCGTGGGAGACGTTTTCAAAGGAGATCCGAGGACATGGGATCTACCATACAGGTTTCGCAAGGCGCATCTAGCCAGCCTCGAGAGAGGTGATGCTACTCATGTGATGGTAGGGGACATATCGCTCGAGATTGTCCGACCCTCTGTACTACTGACACGGGAGCAGTGGATGGACCACCGAGGCAGAGGAAACCTGTGGAGTAGACAGATCTGCGGGGCGGAAGACATGGTAGAGGAGCTGGGAGAGAAGCTGGAGGTGGTCGGCGTTTTGACCCTTTTCCACCACCACCCCCAGGAGGTCCACCCCAGGCCCAAGGAGCTGGTGGACAGAGGCACAGACAGCTGCAGGCGGCAGAGGCTTATGACCCAGGTACTCCTGGAATGATTAGAGGTACTATCTGTGTCTTTTCTACTTTGGCTGCCATAGTGATAGACACAGGTTCTAGTCATTCCTTTTTGGTTGCTTATCTTGTTCGACACCTTGAGATTTCAGTTGAGCCGTTGACTCGACCCTTACGCTTAGAAACACCAACTGGAGAAGACTCAGAGATCACACACCTCTGTAGACAGTGTGACCTGACCCTTGGAGGAGAGAGTTTTGGTTGGAACCTCTTGATGGTAGCGTCGAGGCCTTGCGATGTCATTCTTGGTATGGATTGGCTATCCACAGTTCATGCCCAGATCGATTGTTTTAGGCGAAGGGTGCGGTGTGTCCGTAGTGATGGACAGAGGTTCTCTTTTGTCGGTGAAAGAGAGACCCAGGGAGCGCAGGATAGACTCATTCATAGAAAGGCATAACCGATTTCACATCATTTGGATAGCCTAGCCCTTGGCGCGACAGGTGTTACGAGTTTCCAGTTTCCAGCATTGGTGGCTGAGTACGAGGACGTCTTTCCAGAGGATGTCCCCGGGCTACCTCCCTGTAAAGAGATAGATTTCTGCATTGAGTTGCAACCTGGGAAGACACCGATATCCGCATCAGCATATCAGATGGCCCCTACAGTGCTTCGTGAGCTGAGGGTGCAGTTGGACGACTTGCAGAGGAAGGGCTTTATGAGACCCAGTGTTTCACCCTGGGCGGCCCCAGTGCTGTTCGCTAAGAAGGCTGACGGGAGCTTGAGGCTATGTGTGGATTACCGGCGCTTGAATCAGGTGACCGTGAAAACCTGGTATCCACTACTGAGGATCGATGACCTCTTCAACCAGTTGAGAGGGGGACGATGGTTCTCGAAGGTTGATCTACGATCAGGGTATCACCAGTTGAGAGTATGGGAGGAGGATATACCGAGAAGGATTTATGATGTCGCTATGGTCACTATGAGTACTTGGTGATTCCCTTCGGCATGAAGAACGCCCCGACAGTGTTCATAGGGATCATGAACCAGATCATTCAGCTCTATCTAGACTATTTTGTAGTGGTCTTCATCGTTGATAACCTTGTGTACTCTGTGTCCGAGGAGGTGCACGTGAGACACCTAAGGATGGTTCTGGACACACTCTGAGAGCACCAGTTGTATGAGAAACTCTCGAAGTGTCAGTTCTGGTTACAGGAGGTCCATTTTTTGGGACACGTTATCTCGATAGATGGTGTAGTAGTGGACCCAGCCAAGGTGGAGGTAGTGCTAGCATGGGAGCCACCCCGGAGCGTGATGGAGGTGCATAGTTTCCTTAGGTTGGCAGGATACTATCGTAGATTCATCCTTGATTTCTCTAGGATTTCAGCACCCATGACAGCTTTGACCCAAAAGGGGCAGCCTTTCGTGTGGACCAAGAGATGCCAGCAGGCTTTCCAGCAGTTGAGACAGAGTTTGACGAGTGCCCCGATCTTGAGATTACCAGAGGAGGGTGTCGAGTACGTAGTATTCTGCGACACATCAGGAACCAGGCTTGGATGCGTCCTGATGTAGAGGTAAGCGGTGATTTCCTATGGCTCACGTCAGTTGAGGCCACACGAGCAGAACTACGCGACCCATGATCTTGTGTTAGCAGCGATAGTCTTCGCATTGAATATTTGGCGGCACTACCTAATGGGAGAGTGTTTTACCATCTATTCTGATCACAAGAGTCTCAGATATATATTTTCTTAGAAGGATCTGAATTTGAGACAGAGGTGATGGCTTGAGTTCCTCCATGATTACAACTTTGATATCAATTATACTCCTGGGAAGGGAAACGTGGTGGCATATGCTCTCAGTAGGAAATCCAGTTCCTAGTTGCTGGATGAGGCGACGAGGCAGTTGGCCTCATTACAGTTATCCTTCGTGGATGGAGATGAGGGAGCTTACCTTCAGTCGATGGTTGTTACCCCTCTACTCTTACAGCGAGACCGAGAAGCACAACACGATGATGCTAGCTATGAGACTCTACGTGCTCTGATATCCACAGGTGTTGTGGCTGATGAATATACAGAAGGTGGGGAGCGCGTTGTTCTTTTCAGAGGGTGCACGATAGTACCAGTAATGTTGCAGGAGGAGGTTCTGAGGGAGTTCCATACATCCCCTTTGGCAGTACATCTAGGCGTGGAAAAGATGTATCAGGACCTCCGATGTCAGTTATGGTGGCCAGGAATGAAGAAAGGTGTGGCAGAGTGGTTGCGCCCAAATTTACCCTACTGGTAGAAGCGGTCGATGTAGTACATGTAGGGGTCGAGTCCACAGGGACCGAAGAAGTAACCTTGAGATGCTATGATTTGGTGAAGGATGGGATATGAAGTAGCCAACTTTGGTTTTGATTTTGGATGGTTTTAAAGAACACTAAGAAACCTAAGTGAATTCAATTAAAATAAAATGGGTTGATCTTTGGATTATGCTCGGGGTGGATTCAATGAATTTTACTTCTTTAGACAATTTTGGTTTTATTAATTCTTGATGAATCCATTTTTCAAAAATAACACTACCTTCATCATTTTCTGGTTTGGTGCTTACTAAACACAATTACTAATCCCCTATACACTTAGAGAACCAAATTCATGATCTCTCCGAGGTATATGGTCATTTAGTAATTGAATTTACTTTTCTAAAACACGGTAAAGATGAAGAGTAGAAATAACTGAAGAATGGATGTCTTAAATTAATTATCCAATTAACAACAATTCATTCATAAAATAAAATTCAATCCAGCTGTTGCATCCTCCTAAGATAAACCCATTAAAGGGTTATCCCTCCATTGATGGTATACTCTCAATGGTGGGCGGAAGATAGCCAACAAGAATTGGATTGAATAAATTAAAACCGCCAAAATAACGAGCACTCCTCCGTGTGTGTGAATGATATTCACACCTATGTGTGAACTAATTCACAAAAACATAGAGATATCACTGTGCTTTGTGATAATAAAGTTTTAATAAATGAAATGAAAAATATAGAAGATAAATAAGTTGATTAAGAACATAAAGATACAAAAAAGAAACTTACATGGAAATGGAAAACATTACAAATGAAATTTGGAAGCATAACCTTACAATGAAACAAGCAACAAAAGATGATAAGAAAAATATCCACCCCTATTTCTTTCACCAATAGATCCTTATATAGGAATATTAGGAGCCTTAGGTACATCCCCCAACAATTAATTCACCCCCAACAATTAATAGAGTCAAATGGAGGGTGAATAATCAAAAGGAAATTGATGTTTTGAATTTGACCCGGAAAACTGTCCAGATTCGTCCACCATATTGACGTGTGAATTCGCAATTGAAGAAGGCCGAATCCAGAGGGGTTGTAGAAGAGACCTATCTTCGTCCATGTGTCTTCTAGAAGCTCTCAAAAGTTCAGGAAATTTGGCTCATCCGTTTGGAAGTTATGGTCGAAATGGTGAGACGTATGTCTGTGCATTAATGTCGAGTCCACCATTTAAATCTCAACTTCAGATCCCTTTATCATCATGAAAACATCAGAATTAGCTCTGGCCACAGTTGAATAAAATTATCCTAATATTTTTATCTTTCTACTGTATAAATTTTAGCTTCACTGGGCTTGGTTTCTGGGCCCCACATTTGTTTGATGGGCCTTAGGCCCATTATGCTTTTTCCAGAAAGTTTCTGCCTTCAGGCGCAAAATTATCCATCTTCCTTTGGGATTCATCCAGCGGACCTAAAATATAAAATGTTCCAAGAAAAGTTATCAATCATATCCCAAAATTTCAAATTCCTAAAATTAATATAATATTGTCAAAAAACAAATGAATGATTGGGCCCAAATTTTCATTTTAAACATTAATTGCATTTTTGATGAGAAATGAAGTTCTATTTATGTAATACACTAAAAAAATGTTTATGGACTTTGGAACAATGAATATAAAGATATTAAAAATTAATATTATCCACTGTCAGTGACTAATCACACCCCCCAACTTGAGTTTTTCTAGTCCCGACCAAAATAAATTACAAATATGAAATTCAAATCCCCTTTTCCAAAAACATTTTAATACAAATTTTCTCACACAAATATCTAATACCAAAAAATTATGAAAACCCATCGAAATCATTAAAAACAAGCTAGTTCCATAAGCATATCCCAAGCCCAAGCCCATTCCTTTGTTCAAATTCATCGCCACATTTCATCCAATTCCAATTAAGCATGATAAAGTGTTGTGCATCATAAAAGATATGGGGCCCATTTTATTGTTCAAGGGGAAAAATGGAAGCGCTAGGTGAGAATCACATTAAACCTTAAGATGAGTATCCTTTCTTTTTTATTTTTTTTTATTTTTTTAACCAAAATATATATGAAAAGACTAACTCTGGGCAAGACAACTATGGAGTCACGATCCCCAAGTGTCAGACACCACACATATTGTCAATTTCATGCTCTACAATAGAGATATAAAGCCTAACTCTGGGAAAGACAACTATGGAGTCACGATCCCCAAGTGCCGGATGCCACACATTTGGACAAAACATTGCTCTATGTGGTCGTTTTGTTTTGTTTTGTTTTTGTTTTTTTTTGTTTTTTGATACTCAAATTAAACTAAAAGTGACCCCAGAACCCTATGATATAATGAAAGGGACCCAAGAACTCAAATTTACACCCACGATCCAGTAGACGTGCATTGTGGCATTTTTATTAAGAGGATGAAATTGTAAACATTGAAAAATCACATCGGACAACCGCACTTTCCAAAAACTATGCTCATGAACTTAAACTTGCATTAAAATCAGAATCAAGGCATGAAAAATTTATTTGATATCCAATTTTAGAGTTTTCAATGTGTGTTTATCATGTTTATAGTTAATGGAATTTTTCTTTTCATGCATGTTTTTAAAATAAAATAAAAAAATCATTTTTTATCTCCCCCCAACTTAGAATGACACTATCCCCAGTGTTTAAAGAAAAGAAAAGTTAGAAGTGGGCAGGAGAGGAGTTCAAAGATGAAATTGAGAATGATAAACATGGAACAAATTCACCTGGTTTTTAAAGTTGAGGTTCATGATTCTCCAAATTACTCCTTTGATCTCTTTGGGGATGTAGGAACCTCCTTGATTGAACAAGTATCACCCAAAATAGTTCCTGAACCATAAAAATAAGGACAAAGTAGACAAAACAAACAACACAATGATTTATTTAATTCCAAGTACCATCATTTTCATTTTTTTTAAATCAAACTAATGATACATTGTCTTCTTTTAAATTTTTGGGTAAGGTATTACTTGGGGATCACACCATGTGACACAGATGAATACGGTGCTCCCCTTTCATACCCATCCATACTCATAAAAGAAGAACAGGTCAAGTGTCTAATTTTTTTAACCTACAAAAACATAAATAAAATAAACTGAGGATACATTGTCTTCTTTAAATTTCTAGGTAAGGTATTACTCAGGGATCACACCGCGTGACACGGATGAATACGGTGCTCCCTTTTCATACCCATCCTTACTCATAAAAGAAGAACATGTCAACAGTCTATATATAAAAAAAATAACAAAATTAAGAAGAAGGAAACAAAAGATGATTCACAGTGATTGGAAACATGAAAACCACGGGTTGCCTCCCGTGTAGCGCTTTTGTTTAACGTCGTTAGCCCGACTTGTACCCTAAATCTATCAATTTTTCTCTGGTTCATATGTTGGCTCAGTTAACTCCTCCTTGGATTCTTGTTTATTGAATGATTCAATGAATGGTTTTAACCTATGCCCATTGACTTTGAAGACATGACCACTTGTGGGATCCTGAATCTCTATTTCCCCATGAGGGTACACATGATGCACTAGGTATGGACTAGGCCATCTGGACCTTAGCTTTCCTAGGTGTAGATGAATTTCTGAACTATACAAGAGCAAAAATTTTCCCAGTTCAAAGTGTTTGAATTTGATATTCCTAGATTGGTAGGCTTGAACTTTAGATTTATTGATCCTTGAATTTTCATAAGCCTCCATCCTAAGTTCCTCGAGTTCATTAAGATCTAATTTCCTTTTTGTTTCAGCCAAAGAAATGTCAAAGTTCATTTTTTTTATTGCCCAAAAGGCCTTATGTTCAATTTCAATAGGTAAATGACATGCTTTTCCATAAACCAATCTATATGGTGACATGCCTAGGATAGTTTTGAAAGCAGTTCGATATGCCCAAAGGGCATCTAAGAGTTTCTCGGACCTATCTTTCCTAGAGGGATTGACAGTTTTTTCAAGAATTTTCTTAATTTCTCTATTTTCCAACTCAGCTTGACCATTGGTTTGAGGATGGTATGCAGTGGAAACATTATGAGTAATACCATACATAGACATGAGTGAAGAGAATGGGAGGTTGTAGAAATGGGTTCCACGATCACTGATTATAGCCCTAGGAATTCCAAATCGAGAAAATATATGCTCTTTCAGAAATCGGATCACAATATGGTGGTCATTGGACTTGGTGGGAATGGCTTCAACCCATTTTGAGACATAATCAATAGCTAAGAGGATGTAGAGGTATCCCTTAGAGTTTGGAAAGGGTCCCATGAAATAAATTCCCCAACAATTAAAGATTTCAACGACTAAAAAGGGAGTGAGGGGCATTTTATTCCTTTTGGTAATGGATCCTAATTTCTGACACTGAGGACAACGTTTTCAGAATTGGAAGGAATCCTTAGTGAGGTTCGGCCAGTAGAAACCACTTTGGAGGACCTTTGCAGTGGTTTTCTTTGTAGAAAAGTGGCCTCCACATATCTCTCCATGAAAAAATTTTAGAATGGACTCTTTCTTAGACTCGGGAATACATCTCCTGATGATTTTATCAGGACAGAACTTGAAGAGGTAAGGATCATCAAACACATAGTGTTTTACATCAGAAAGGAATTTCCTCTTAGCATGGGTCCCCATGAATTCTGGAATGTCACCTGTCACCAAATGGTTTGCTATGTCATCATACCAATGGCAATCACTCACTGAATAGAGGTGCTCATCGGAAAATGAATCAGACACAGAGAGGTGGTGTGAGTTATCTTTGAATTCCATCCTAGAGAGGTGATCAGCTACAATATTTTCAACACCCTTTTTATCCTTAATGGTTAAATCGAACTCTTGAAGAAGAAGGACCCACCTAATCAATCTAGCCTTGGCATATTGTTTTTGGAAAAGTTATTTTAGGGATGATTGATCAGTGAAGACAATGATGGGTGATCCTAAGAGATAAGACCTAAATTTCTCTAAGGAAAAGACAACAGCAAGCAACTCTTTCTCGGTGGTGGTGTTGTTTATTTGTGCATCATTTAAAGATTTGCTTGCATAAGAAATGACATGTGGAGTTTTCTCACACCGTTGTCCTAAGACTGCTCCTACAACGAAATCACTTGCATCACACATGAGCTTGAAATAAAGTTTCCAATTTGGAGATTGCATGATAGGTGGAGATATAAGAGTTGACTTGAGTGTAGAGAATGATTCCTCACAGCTTTCTGTCCATAAAAATGGATCATCTTTTACCAATAGAGCACAAAGTGGTCGAGAAATAGAGCTGAAATTCCTAATGAACCTTCTATAAAAACCAGCATGTCCTAAGAAGGACCTCACTTCCTTAACAGTTTTAGGAGAGGGAAGGTGACGAATGATGTCAACCTTAGCTTTATCAACTTCAATCCCTCTACCAGATACTAGATGACCTAGAATAAGTCCTTCCCTTACCATGAAATGGCATTTTCCCCAATTTAGTATGAGATTCTTATCCTCGGACCTTGACAAAACATTTTAAACATTTATAAGGCATCCCTCAAAAGTATCCCAAAATATGGAGAAGTCATCCATGAAGACCTCTAAAAAATCCCGCACCATATCCGAGAATATTCCCATCATGCACCGCTGGAAGGTACCAGGGGCATTACATAACCCAAAGGGCATGCGCTTGAAGGCAAAAGTGCCAAATGGACAAGTGAAGGTTGTTTTTCCTTGATCCTCTAAGGAGACTTCGATTTGATTATACCCTGAGAATCCATCTAGGAAGCAATAGAATTGATGACCCGCCACTCGCTCGAGGACTTGATCAATAAAGGGTAAGGGGAAATGGTCCTTCTTGGTACAAGAGTTGAGATTCCTATAGTCAATACAAACTCTCCATCCACTACTGACCCTTGTTGGAAGCATCTCTCCATCCTTTTTGGTTATTACTGTGATTCCAGCCTTATTTGGAACCACATGGATTGGGATAACCCACTCACTCTCAGCTATAGGATAGATGATACCGGCTTTTAACAATTTTAAAAGTTCTTTTCTCACTACTTCCATGAGATTAGGATTGAGTCGCCTCTGAGGTTGACGACATGGCTTTGACTCAGATTCAAGAATAATTCTATGAGTCCCAATAAGTGGGCTAATCCCATGGATATCAGATAGGGTCGATCCAATGGCTTTCTTATGTCTCCTAAGGACATCTAGAAGCATCCTCTCATGATCGTCTTCAAGGGAGGAAGAAATGACAACCGGAAAGGATTGATTGTACCCTAAGAAAGAATACTTTAGTGATGAAGGTAAGACTTTAAATTCAAGATCAGATTGGTCATGACTTTCCAAGAATGGATGAGACTTTTTATTGAACTTAGTTTCTTTGTTCAGATTTCTTAACAAAATTGGTTCCTTGTGAACAAAATTTTCATCCACTAAATTTTCCAGATTAGTGTCATGAATGGCTATGGACTCAATTTTATTGATTTCAACCATGGTATCATTGATTGGTGATTCTAGAAATTCATCAATAGAGCTGTCTGAAAGAGATTCAATCCAAGGAGGAAAATTTCCCTCATGTGAATAAAGAAAATCAATATCTTCTTGACTTAACCATCCTTCCATAACTCCTTGATGTTCATTGAGTTCATTATCAACACTACCAATCCAATTAACCTCATAGATATCTTCATCATCCCCAATTTGAGAGTTTTCATTGTAGATGTTCAAGTCTAGACTCATGTTCCCAAAGGCGATGTTCATGTTCCCATTTCTGACTCAGATTACAGAGTTGATTGTTGCAAGGAAGGGACGACCAAGTATGATTGGGGTTTGCTCCCTAGGACCTAATCTTGGGTGATTGTCCAGAACAATGAAGTCAGCTGGGTAAATGAAATTTTCAACTTTCACCAAAACATCTTTTAAGATCCCCTTTGGAACTCGAACACTATGATTAGCAAGTTGAAGAGTGACAGATGTGGGTTGGAGTTCTTTGAGCCCTAACTGACAGTACATGGCATAAGGAATGAGGTTCACACTAGCACCTAGATCACACAAGGCTTTTACAACTTTGTTTTCTCATAGTTCAACATTTATGTAAGGGCATCCTGGGTCTTTCATCTTAGGAGGAATGGTCCCTTGAATGGTGGTACTCACATTAGCAGCCAAAAGGACTTGGTTTTTATGTGAAAATTTTCTTTTAAAAGTGAAAAATTCCTTAAGGTATTTTGAGTAGGAAGGTATGGTTTAGATGGCATCGAGAAGGGGAATGTTCAACTTGACTTGTGAGAAGATTTCCCGCAATGTTTTACTCAATTCAGGATTGGTTTTCCCCCTCATGCGTTGAGGAAATGGTGCAGATTGTGGAGTTGTTTGTTGAAGTGTTGTTTCATTCACATTATTATCAGTTTCTTCAGTTTGATCTTGTATTTCATTTGAATTTTCATTAGAGTTTGAAGCTTCACATGGTTTCTGACTTATCTGTTCAGGTTTTTCAATTGATTTCCCACTTCTTAAAACTGTCACAGCCTTTAGTTGTTCGTGAGTTGTTTGAGTGAAACTTGTCTCTCCCCTTGATGTTTGTTGTGGAATGGCCTGTGTGGGCATGGGTGCATTTCCAGTTTTTATGGTTTGAAGTTCTTGTTTAATGGATGAGAATTCTGAGTTCATTTTGTCCATTTATTTTCACAGTTGTTCTAGTTGGCTTTGTGGAACATTTTGGGTTGGTGCTTGAGCTTGTGGGTTTATCCCAGGAGGATACTTTGGTTGTTGGATAGGTTGTTGAATGGGTTGTTGGATAGGTTGTTGATATTGGACATGAGGATGTTGGAATTGGACCGGTTGTGGTTGGAACTTATTGTGAGGTAGAAAGTTTTGTTGAGGGTATGGGTTGATACGTTGTTGTTGTGTTGGTTGTTGATTGTCCTTCCAACGAAAGCCCGTATGGTCATTATACCTTGGATTGAAGGTGTTCGTGAATTGTGGCTTTTGAAAGTTCATTGCATTAACTTCTTCTGGTGGTCCTCCTAAAAGAATATCCTTGATGGAAGGAATGGTTGGGCAATTATCAGTCTTGTGTCCATTCTTGTCACAAATTGTACAAACAAGCTCAATAGTTTGGGTTTTGTGGACCTTCCTAAGATCAATCTCCTCAACTTTCCTCGTGAGTGCAACAAGTTTTTCTCTAAGGTTTTCTTCTTCTCCAAGATTATACATTCCACCAGATTTGGGTGGCTTCTCATAGTATGGTGATGTTCCCCATGTTTGGTTTTGTTCAGCAAGATTTTCTAGATACTCGTAAGAATCATTTGGGGCTTTGTTTTTGAAGGTTCCATTACACATCATATCAATGAATTGTTTATTTCTAGGACCCAACCCTTCATAGAAAATTCTCACTTGTTCTGGGATTAAGAAACCATGGTGTGGTACCATGTTTAATGTGTCCTTGAACCTTTCCCATGTTTCATGGAATGTTTCTCCCTCTCTTTCAAAAAAGTTTTGTATGCTCTTTTTAAGTGCAATTGTTTTGTGATGGGGGAAGTATTTTTTATAAACTTCTCGTTGAAGTTGGTCCCAAGAGTGAATGGATGCTGGTCTCAAATTGTTTAACCAATTATTTTCTCGGTCCTTAAGGGAAAAAGGGAAAAGTCTCATTTTAGCAGATTCAATTTGATTTGGTGGGCACATGGTTTCGACAATGTCATTAAATTCTTTAACATGAAGGTAAGGCATCTCAGACTCCATCCCATGAAAGGTTGGAAGGTGGTTCAGGACATGGGGTTTGAAAAAATATTGGGCATATCCTATGTTATCATGCCTAATGCATGAGGGTGCATTGGTCCAGGTTGGTGTGAGGTAGTCATTCATGGTCGGGTCTGCAACAATTCCCAAGTTAGGGTCTTGCCCGTTATTTTGGTTCCCTCCCCGGTTTATGATTTGGTTTTGTGGGAGATTCTCCATTATATCGAACTCAACGTCTGAATTTGGAGTATTAGGAAGATTTGGATCTAAAGGGAATAGACCTCTTTTAGTGCTTGACTCCCCAGCCCTAGGATTATCCACCCTAACTAATCTGTTTGAGTTATCACGGGTGTAGGCGGACATACGCCAAAAAAAAGCGAGAAAGGGTAAAGATAAGAGAATTGGGCTGAGAATAGAAGAATGGTGGTAAGAAAAGAAGGTTTTTGGTCTAAGGAACTTACTTGGTCCCCGGCAACGGCGCCAAAATTTTGTTGCGCCCAAATTTACCCTACTGGTAGAAGCGGTCGATGTAGTACATGTAGGGGGCGAGTCCACAGGGACCGAAGAAGTAACCTTGAGATGCTATGATTTGGTGAAGGATGGGATATGAAGTAGCCAACATTGGTTTTGATTATATATGGTTTTAAAGAACACTAAGAAACCTAAGTGAATTCAATTAAAATAAAATGGGTTGATCTTAGGATTATGCTCGGGGTGGATTGAATGAATTTTACTTCTCTAGACAATTTTTGGTTTTATTAATTCTTGATGAATCCATTTTTCAAAAATAACACTACCTTCATCATTTTCTGGTTTGGTGCTTACTAAACACAATTACTAATCCCCTATACACTTAGAGAACCAAATTCATGATCTCTCTGAGGTATATGGTCATTTTTTAATTGAATTTAGTTTTCTCAAACACGGTAAAGATGAAGAGTAGAAATAAATGAAGAATGGATGTCTTAAATTAATTATCCAATTAACAACAATTCGTTCATAAAATAACATTCAATTAAGCCTCTGCATCATCCTATGATAAACCAATTAAAGGGTTATCCCTCCATTGATGGTATACTCTAAATGGTGGGCGGAATATAGCTAACAATAATTGGATTGAAGAAATTAAAACCGTGAAAATAACGAGCACTCCTCCGTGTGTGTGAATGAAATTCACACCTATGTGTGAACTAATTCCCAAAAACACAAACATATCACTGTGCTTTGTGATAATAAAGTTTTAATAAATGAAATGGAAAATATAGAAGAGAAAGAAGTTGATTAATAACATAAAGATACAAAAAATAAACTTACATGGAAATGGAAAACATTACAAAGGAAATTTGGAAGCATAACCTTACAATGAAACAAGCAACAAAAGATGATAAGAAAAATATCCACCCCTATTCCCTTCACCAATAGCTCCTTATATAGGCATATTAGGAGCCTTAGGTAAATCCCCCAACAATTAATTCACCCCCAACAATTAATAGATTCAAATGGCGTGTGAATAATCAAAAGGAAATTGATGTTTTGAATTTGACCCGGAAAACTATCCAGATTCGTCCACCATATTGACGTGTGAATTATAAATTGAAGAAGGCCGAATACGGAGGGGTTGTATAAGCGCAATATCTTCGTCCATGTGTATTCTATAAGCTCTCAAAATTTCAGGAAATTTTTCTCTTCCGTTTGGACGTTATGGTCGAAATAGTGGGACGGATTTCTGTGCATTAATGCCGAGTCCACCATTTAAATCTCAACTTCAGATCCATTTATCATCATGAAAAAAACAGAATTAGCTCCGGCCACAGTTGAATAAAATGATCCTAATAGTTTTATCTTTCTACTATATAAATTTGAGCTTCATTGGGCTTGGTTTCTGGGCCCCACATTTGTTTGATGGGCCTTAGGCCCATTATGCTTTTTCCAGCAAGTTTCTGCTTTCAGGCGCAAAATTCTCCATCTTCATTTGGGATTCATCCAGCGGACCTAAAATATAAAATTTTCCAAACAAAGTGATCAATCATATCCCAAAATTTCAAATTCAGAAAATTAATATAATATTGTCAAAAAACAAATGAATGATTGGGCCCAAATTTGCATTTTAAACATTAATTGCATTTTTGATGAGAAATGAAGTTCTATTTATGTAATGAACTAAAAACAATGTTTATGGACTTTGGAACAATGAATATAAAGATATTAAAAATTAATATTAGCCACTTTCAGTGACTAATCAGAGAGTTTGTCTCTCGGTGTCTTACTTGTCAGCATGTAAAGGCTGAGCACCTGGTGCCAGCAGGTTTGAATCAGCCTCTTGAGGTGCCAGAGTGGAATTGGGACGATATATCCATGGACTTCTTGACAGGTTTACCATGTACGTCCAGAGGACACGATGCCATATGGGTGATCGTTGATCGACTCACCAAGTCGGCCCACTTCTTAGCCATACAGGAGTATAATTCAGTAGAGAGCTTGGGATGCCTCTATGTGCAGGAGATAGTTCGACTTCATGGAGTGGCATCCACAATCGTCTCAGATCATGATACTCATTTCACATCTCGGTAGTGGAAGGGATTACAGGAAGCTTTTGGGACTCAGTTACGCTTGAGAACAGCATTTCATCCCCAGACTGATGGTCAGACCGAGTGGACCATCCAGGTCCTGGAGGATATGCTTCGAGCTTTCATTCTTGACTTCAGTCATAGCTGGGAGGATCACCTACCATTGGTGTAATTTTCTTACAAAAACAGTTATCATTCCACTATTGGTATGACACCATTCAAGGCTCTGTACGGGCGACCATGCAGGTCACCACTTTGCTGGACCGACCCAGGTGAGTCAGCACTCATGGGCCCAGAGATGGTGAGAGATACTACAGAGAAGGTGCAGGTCATCCAGGAGCGGATGAAGACTGCACAAAGATGACAGAAATCATATGCCGATAGGAGGCAGAGGCCCTTGGAGTTCGAGGAGGGAGACCATGTGCTTCTTCGGGTCTCACCTCGATGAGGATTGCGAAGATTTGGCCGAGGCGACAAGCTATCTCCGAGGTTCATTGGCCCTTTTCAGATTCTGAGTAGAGTTGGAGAGGTGGCGTATCACTTGGCTCTACCTCCTCAGATGGACCGGGTACACAACGTCTTCAATGTGTCGCAGCTACAGAGGTACGTGCACGATCCATCGCACATTATCGACTGGGGTGAGCTGGACATCGATGATGGAGCGACCTTTGTAGAGTACCCAGTGGAGATCAAGGATCAGAAAGATAAGATCCTTCGTGGGTGATCTATTCCCTTGGTGCGTGTCTGGTGGCAGCACGAGAATCTCCAAGAGAGCACGTGGGAGCGGGAGGATCAGATTCGCGTGCAGTACCCACATCTTTTTGAGTAGCCTTTGTTTTGGCTTTTCGGGGACGTAAAATCCCTAAGGTGGGTGTGATGTAATGTCCCAGATTTTTCCATGTATTATTTTTGTATTATATGGGAATTATTTTGAGACCAGGCTCTAAGACGGCGTGCTGTTCCGAGGCCCGGTGAGCCCGTAACAAATGTTTGAATTTAATTTAATAATTAAATTACGCGCGCGTGGGATTTTCCTAAAAAAGTGGAATAACATCCGAATGGGGGCTCGGATTAGAAATATGAGGGCACCATTGCATTCAGAACAACGTTTTTACCTTAGGCGAGGCCTAACTTCGACCGGAGCAGGTCGGTAGTGAATTCTGGTTTTTTGGACGTAACCATAATAAAATATTTTATTAAAATATTTTATTTAAATACTTGTTGAAACGAAATATTTTATTATTTTAAGTAATGATTTCGTAGGAATGGTGAGGGTTAAATTTCCCCTAACTCTGATTTCCTCTGAAGAGCTCTGGAGAAGACCTCCCGATGCGACGACGACGTTCTTGACGATTTTTGCCGGCGATGACGACGCGACAACCGGATCATCACCAACGAATGCCGCAGAATCTAGGTAGGATGTTTAAATTTTGGTTTCTTCCCCGTTGTTGATTTCTGCGATGAACGTGGGCTAATCCATGACCAGATTAGTCTGCAGATCGATCGTTCTTGCGGGATGAGATTTTTTGGGGATTTTTGGGAGATTGAATCCATGTTAATCCATTGTTGTTGATTTTGTACTCCGTTTAATCCTATTAATGGGATCGGATCAACATCGTGACGATCGACGGCGGAGGTTCATTCCTCAATTTCATTTCTTTTATTTCTCCCCTTACTTTTCTTCGCGTTCTTCATGTTCTTCACGGGGCGATGAATGACAGATCGTTGCGCATCCGTTCTGCGACACAATGATCCCAAACTGTGGATCCAACCCTAGAGCGGTGTCATGGAGGTGCGACGGTGATATCGGCAGACGATTCGGAGCAGATCGAGAGTTATGAGTTTTTGGAAGTTTTTCTTCAGATGGATCATTCGAGGTTTATGATCTGTTTTAAAGGCCGAAACCACCCATCGCGGTGTTCGTATGACGAACCAAACCAATCCCTGGAGTATCGGGACGAACGGACGAGAGATTGCGGATTTAGAAGATCGGACGAAGCGCGAGGAAGAAGATGGCGTTCTGGAAATTTTCTCAACCACACGCAATGTAGTATGGGCTACACGGCGTGTGTTCATCGACGGGACTACCTGGCGTGTACTTCAGGAGTACATAGACACGGGCAGGGGTACACGCCCAAGGACACGCCGTGTATACCTCTCCCCAGCCAGGTACACGGGATACCCCCCCATGTACTGGTACACGGGATACCCCGTGTACTGGTACACAGGCAGGGTACACGGCCAAGGACATTCCGTGTATACCCCTCCTCGGCCAGCCCCGACTGAATACATGGGATACCCTATGTACTGGTACACATGAAGGGGACACAGACACGGGAAGAGACTGTGTACGGTCACCTGACTAGCATACATGGAGCGATCCCCAGGTGTTCGGACACGGCGTGTAATTCTTCTACACACTGTGTAGTTGATTTTTATCCAACAAGTCGAATGACATGGGCCGATTACATGGGCAGTACCCGGGGTCAAGGAACATGGCGTGCACTTTTTCTACACATCGTGTAGTTTGGTTTTACTCGGCTTGAATGAATGACACGGGCCATTTACACAGGCATAACCCAGGGTCAAGGAACACGGCGTGTAACCATACTACACGCCATGTAACATGTCTTAAATGACTTGAGCTACTTGCCTTATGTGACTTGGACTAGTTTTCTTAGGGTTCGTACCCTTGGTCCTTCCCCTGAAGGTTCTAGTATCATTTCATTTACATAGGATTATGATCCCTTCCACCGAATTTCTTGAATAGAGTTGTTGGAATCCCCTCTATGAGAATTAGATCCGGATCCCCTATTCATTCCTGGAACCCTAGGAAGAGTTCTTGGTATCGACGTGACCAACTTTACCTGGGCACCGATGCTCTGCTTAGCGGATTAGCACATACTGAGTTGTCGGAATCACCCCATGACTTGGCTGTGATCCTCATCTGAGCATCATGTTCACAAGGTACTTTTGGAGTGTGTTCTCCCAGAATGATTACTTCTTCTCTCTCTCTTCAGACCTAGGAGTGTGTTCTCCTGGTTGCATGCTTAGTGGAATCTTTGACCTGGATCATAGTGGTGGCTTCACGATAGTCAATCGTGTATGAGTATATCTGGATATTCTTGTTATATGTTCTGTAGACATATACTGTGTGGAGCTGACTGTATCTTTCCTTTGTGTTATTTTCCCTTGTTGTATATCCTTTGTGGTTTCAGAGTGTCCTATTGGGTATTGTTATACTCACCCCTGCATGGGTTTTGCCCGCACGTGTCGTGTCTTGTCCAGATGAGCAATCCTTTGACAAGATTCTAGGTGGACCCGGACTGGACGGTACTCAGTGAGATCAGACATGATGAGGTGTGTTCCTACGGATACAGACTGTAGTCCCAACACCTTTCTTTACAGGTTGGACTTTGTTACGGAATCTCCTTTGGTGGGCTTGTACTTTTGGCCCAAGGTTTTACACTTGTTGTACTTTACTTTCCTGTCATACTCTGTTGGTTGGGATTTTTAGTGTATGCATGAATTTCCATTTTTAGTAGTTTTTAATTTTCAGATTTGTGGGCTTGGAGATGTGTGTGCGTGTGTACAGGTTTATAGGCAATGCCTCCCATGTTATTAGTATGCCTACTTGGTGCTAGTCACCTGCCCCTAGCTTATTGGAGGCGGGTTTGGGGAGTTGCAGCTCCAGCCCCACTGGGACGGATGGTGACAGAGGGTACCCCCATGAAGCTTGATGATATCCAATATGTATAAACATCCAAAAATATAAACTAAACATTGTCCTTGAATGTAAATAACATGAACTGACTTAGAGAGTTGATCAAAAATCACACATATAGAATCATAGACTCTCACTGTTCATGGAGGATTAGTCACAAAATCTATTGATTTTTCATCCCACTTCTAGTGGGTGATATCAAGAGGTTTATTCAAACTAACTAGAACCTGATTCTTTACCTTCACCTGTTGATAGACGAGGCATGAAGAAATAAACTCTATAATGCTCTACCTTGTGCCTTCCACCAACAAAACTAACTTTGATAACCATGTTACTTATTCTGGACTCCTAGATATACCATAAAGAGGGATTATTTAGTGTCACTAAACAATTCTTCACACAAAATTACTAGAACCATTATTCATCCTTAGAAAAGGATGATGTAATTCTTAGCTTCATAAAATATGTCTGGTGAATCTACTAATGATATGTGGTTGCGTAGAACATTACAATCAATGTATTCTAACTAAAAACCCCTCACCCACTGGATAATAGCTAGAATCACCACCATAGACTAAAGATAATCTACCCCTCTATCATCTAATAGGGTCAATTGCAAAGAGGAAAACTACTCTAACACATCCTCCACCAAGAAAGAATGAGATTTCCTACTTAGGGTATCTACTACCACATTTCCCTTCCCTATATTACATACTATCTTAAAGTCACGGTCATGTGGGAACTCCAACCAATGTATTTGTCTACAATTAAGGTCTATATAGGTAAAAGTGTACTTGAGGCTCTCATGGTTTGATTAAAACAAAAACTCCTCACCCAGAATATAATGATTCTACATTGGTCAAAGACAACTATTTATAGCTCAAATTCATGGTTTGAGTAGTTATGGTCATGAGGTCTTAATTGCTTTGACCCTTAAGCTATCATGAACAACCTTTAAATCAACATTATCCTGATCTAGAATTATATTTATCACAAACCACCACATAATCAACACCCTTTGCTGGCACTATCAAAACAGGAGCACTAGTCCACCACTTCCTCACCTCCTTAAAGGGTTTTTAACAATGATTTGTCCAGATGAATATATTACATTTTCATTTCAAGTCAGTCAAAGGGGAAAAATACAATAAAATTATTCTAAAAAACTCTAATATAATACCCAATTAATCTAATAAAACCATGCACTTTAGAGGCGATCTTGGGTGGGTCCAAAGCCAGCACTTCATCTTTCTTTATTGGGTCCATAGCTACACCATGTTCAAATACAACATTCCCTAGAAACTGAACCTCTTTCATCCAAAACTGAAATATTGAGATATTACCATATAATTGGTTCTTTCTAAGTAAGTATAGAACTATCCTTAGGTTCTCAATGTGATCCTCCTCTAATGTATAGAAAATTATAATTTCATCAATAAAGACAACCATGAACCTCTCCAAGGAAGGAATATATATTTGGTTTATAAGTATCATTGTGACAACAGGGCTTTCATCACACCAAAATAAATCACCCCTAACTCATAGTTCCCATATCAAAATTGAAATTTAATATTTTTAATATTTTCCTTTTGAACTGATAACCGATGGTAGTTAGACATGGGGTCAATATTTATGAATAAACTCACACCTTTTAGCTGGTCAAAGTGGCCAGTGATCCTTATAAATGGGGTTCGTCTCTTAATAATCACTCTCTTTAGTATAAATTAATAGAAATATAGCCATAATATCTTGTCCTAATAATAATAAATCAATATAAGGGACACCTAGAGGGAAACATTAGCTCTAATGAAAACCTTATCTCGAAGGTATTCTGACTACACCGTTAGCTCTTAGAGCTCAGTAGGGGCCACCCGATATTCAAATGAAGATTTCAGACCTATGATATGGTTAAATTAAATTACAATTTCAATCTCTCGATGTGGAGGTAGTATAAAAATATATTCAGTGAATATATCCACCATTGGAAGCCATCAAATTGAAGATCCCACTATACCAATGTCTAAACAATCCAACTGATGGGTGATAGGTAATAACATCCTACTCATGAGCCTCACTCATTCCATTAGTAGTTTTTTCTCAGCATTGTACTTTAATATCATCCTTTATACACTTTAGAAACGAAAAATACTACTATGATAGTATATATATTCATGTAACATGGATAAATAGTCTATACAATGGATGATTTCCTACTTCTTCATAAAATCTACCAAGAGGATCCATGTGAAGCTCCATTCATTGTGAAGAAGCTCATGCTGTCATAAGATGTTTGATATTGTGAAATCTCTTCCCATAGGATCTTCCAACCATAACAAATAGTATAAAGGCTCTATAGGAACCTTAATCTCATGAAGAAGGGATATAATGATGAAATAATGAATCACACCTACATCTAAAAGCATTGATAATAAGTTTAGAAGACAAAATCCATGCCTCAAATCACTTCATGTGTATCCTCATAATATCCCATCATATAATACAACTTTACATTCTATTGGCCACCATACCTCTGAGTCTGGAATGAAACAGCAGGTTCTAATGGTGGGAGTAGATTATAGCATCATCCTCCACCTAAAATTCCTCCTCCCAGGGCTGCACTAGCCCATCTGTCTACAGTTCCTCCCTTGTAGAGGCCTTGACCACCCCTAGGGGATCCCATATCGAGACGCTACCTTTTTCATAGAGGATTGGTCACTACATTTCCACCATCTACAACATACCAGGTCTGGAAATCATATTCCATGTGACCTCTTCCATCATAATCATAACACCACCTATCTTTCGACTGAATAGATCCATAGAGGGATCCTTAAGATGTTGATTTCTGAGACTGAGAACACTTACGTGAATACCTTTCCTAATAAGAACCTAAATTATAATTTCAATTAGGTATATAATATGACTTTTATCTATGATTTACATGTTATACCTCTCTATCTCTATAATGATGTTTTCATGATCAATAACACTCATTCTTGTATCTAATAGTTTCATTTGAGAGTTTATTAGTTATTTTAATTGAATTCAAGGAATATAGAGATAGAAACAAAATAATTTTAAGGATCTTTTTTATGTCAATGAGAGTAATTTAAGATCTTAATGATTTTTTTATGGATGCGTTTAATTTATTGAAGGATGTTTTTGATCGAGTCAAAGACGTTGAATGAGTCTTGAAGGACCATGTTGGAGTTGTAGTCTCTATAGATTTCATAGACTAGTTGGTGTAGTGACACCAACCATCTAGTGGCTTATGGAAATAATTCCTAAACTATAATAATTACACAAGATAGTCAGTGGAGGATAAATGGGTAGTTGGTGGAAGTAGGCAGAATTGGGAATCCGCAAACAATCCTTTTGGCTAGCTGATGGAATCGGTCAACTAGACGATGAAATTAATAAAAAAACTAAAAAATAATTTATTCGGTGGAACCAAATCTCAATAAATGTCATTAATGGGTTTTTATGGCTTCGATGGAGTCTAGAACATTATTTTTCCATTTGGAGGTTATAGATAAAGGAACTTGGAGGGTTGATAATGGGTGGTGTAATTTCTGATGGTATTGATACACTTCAATGATATATCTCTAGTAGATTATATACAATATCAAAATACTATATAGAGGTAATTCTCAATTATAAATATCAAAGATTCTCTTCTATATTTCCTCTCTGTCACTCTACTCAATTTGTATTTATCCTTCTTGAGAGATAAGGGAGAAATATTATTACAGATTTTCACAAATAAATTATTTCTCTTCTTCTCACATACCTTGTACAACAGGTTTCATTCTACTACCAATGAAAAGTAATGGAGATGGGTGCTTACCATCATTGAAGTAAGGGTGGTGGGTTTCTTTCTAAAACTTCTAAAAATAAAGGGTGGATGAATTTATTAATCACCAATAAAATCATGGGAGAAATATACTAACCTCTAAACCTATAAAGAGGTGATGTTGGGGATCACACCTTTATATTGACTTAACCCATTATAAAAACATGGTTTCTCTTTATTTTACATTATGAATTATATCATCTATATTATATTGATTCAATTAATCACACAATTTTGATACTCCTTAAATATTATATGCTTTCATTCTTAATTATCATCGAAATTATTTTTTATAAATAGAATTGAAGTTATTGTGATATCATAATCACATTAATGGATAATAAATTTCTCACCGATATCGTAATATCAATTATATTATTGAATGAATTCATCAATTATAAATCATTATGTCTTATTTTTATTTATTTTTATTATTTTTACAACTCATATACTCTACTTTTATTATTGTCTTGTTTTTTATTATCATCCCACTTTATTGATTTAATTTTATATAGGAAATTCAAACATCACTTTCCATACTCTTAGGACAATATTTGGTATCATATCCATCTTTTAACTAAGGCTTAAGTTGATTTAAAGCATAATTTAATATTATTTCCTCTTCCTCATATTTGCAAAATTATCACAAATTAAATTCTTTGGGATGTGATCCTTTTTTAAAAATAACTAAGTACTCTTATTGTAAAAAATGAGTGTCTACCTTTCTTAGTACCATAGGATTCCCTATTGGAAAAATTTTAATGCATGGATACACTTCTACAAAATAATTGTAATATAAGTGGGAAACTCAAGATATTTAAAACTATGAACTTAATGGAAAATCATTGAAAGATCTTCATTATGGTATTGAAAAAAATAAATTTAATTACATATATACATTGAAATCCACCTTTGAAATATTGAAATTTCTTAATGTCACATACGATGGAAAAAAATAAATCTAAAGAAACAAGATTTTATATTTTCATAAAAGTATTATCTTCATGAAAATGAATCTATTACTAGAATTACTAACATTTTTTACTGATAAAAGTCTCTTGGTGATTATTTTTCTATAAAAAAATTATTGAATATAATTAATTGCATCTTTTCTAGGTCTTGGGAACCCAATGATATGACTATAAAAGAAGAAAATCACATCATAAATATTATACTCAAAGAACTAATTACTCCCTCGTGACTTACAAAATTAAAATGAATCATAAATCCAAAAAATAAGCAAAAGAGGATAAAGGAGATAAAGAATCCAAAAAATATGATTACATTAAAATCCATTGATAATTTTGTTTCCAATTAAATTGAAACTAAATTTGAACATTTGTAAGATAAATTGAACAAAATCATGACAAAAAATAAGTAAAATATCCATATCAAAAGGAAAAATATAATTCATGTACCAGAAGTGACATGTTATGAAAACAATAAAAAGGCCACATCAAACTATATTTACCCATTTACCAAAATAATATGAAATAAAATAATAATGGAAAAAAATTTAATGTCTAAAACTAGAGTGTAAGTGATGACTCCATGGTCTCAACCTCCACAACTACATTAATAAATTCAAGCCCTAAATGCCTCATGGCACATATTGAGGTAGGTAAAGAGGTTTGTTCTCATGTTTATTGTTTATACAATCATTATCCTTATCATTCATACTCCTCCCATTATTATTCATTTTATTCCTTCACTACAAATTAACAAAATTAACATAATAATATTTGTGAAGAAATAATTTCTAATTAAAAAAAAATAAATACAATAATTTTATTAATAAAAAAATCAACTTTTCATTAAGTGGGATTGTAAAGACCTATTGATTTAAATGTTATGAAAATGTACAAACATTTTATTTTTTTGTTTTTGGGTGAAAAGGAGGGGAAAATTGGTAATTTAACCTCATATGTAATCTAAAAAAACATCGACCACTCTATTTTTCCTAGAATATGATGATTTTTCTAGTATAAGAATTTAGTTGAAATCCGAGACCTATGAATTTTCAAAACATATTTATTATTAAATTAGTTATAAATTTATTTACTTACACATGTTGGTATGATCATATATTTTAAATAGAGTGTCTAATTTATATTATAACACTATGGTTGATATTAGAATGGGGGGTTTTTAGTTGGCGATGCATGAACTTTCAATGGGTGATGGGGATGGGCTAGTGCCCTTTTTTTCTATTTTTTATCTCTTCCATCCTTCTAATTGATTATTTATATGTAATACTAAGGTTAATACCCCTTTTGGGTATTTATATAAGAGATATTGGGTGTTTATGAGAGGGAGTTGGGGAGGGAGGTACTGCTGTGGAGCTATGGAGGATTCAAATAATTGTGTGGTATCTATAGAGCATAGATCAGACAGAAGCATCAATGAATTCCACCCAATGTAGAACCATTATATATTTTATGTCTTATATCCCCATAAAGAAATTTATTTCAAATTATCAATCAATATATGAATTTTTTTGGACCTCATGGGTGTTGATTTGGGGTTATTTTTGGCTAAAAGGGGGTCTTAAGAGGATCAAAGTGGTTTCACATTACAGAAACCCAATTAAATGGAATTTGGTTTGAGGAGAACATGTTGTTTTTTATTTATATTTATGGGATGATGGATTTTTTGGTACTACACATAGTGTAGTCTGAGTAGCCTGCAAATCACTTTTTTTGGATTTTTAAAAGCCGGTTTGAGGGTTATCCGGTTCCCGATGATAGCCGGTTTGTAAGGGTTGCCGGGACCCGTAGAGACAATCATACATTTCAAAATTCAAAAACCATCCAAACAGGAAACCGCGCAACATCTTGAGCCGCGAACCCACGCGCCGGCCTCGAAACCCGAGAACTTCTGCCACAGCATCATCAGCCTCGAGATACACCCCCGAGGCGACTAACAAACCCACTTTCACCGGAGCACCGGTGAGGTTCACCGACTCCCGTCGTCGTCCAGCGACCGTCGTCCTCTTCACCGGCAACCACCGCTGCCATCCCTTCACCAGCACGCCAACACCCCTTCACCGACTTCAACGAGGCAGAAACCCTCAACACCGATTTCAACGAGGCAGAAACCCTCAGCACATCACAGAAAAAATCACCGGATTTCCATGAAAATCCGGTGAAAGAAACCAAAAACTTACAGATAACATCCCGCAAAGCAACCAACAACAACCAAACATCAAAACCGCTAACGATGAAAAGAAAACCATCCAAGGAGCTGAAGAACCCTCCGCCACCAGACAGACCAGCTACGACAGAGACAACGAAAACCCCATCGAACTCACCTGGGAGGGGACAAAGCCCAAACCGCCGACGCAAGAGCGTGACCCTCGACCGCGAGTAAAAACACCACCGGTCATCAGAAAACTGCCAAGATCTGGTCCAGGAGCGCTCCGTAGAATGTGCCGTCAACAGGACCGGTCTTACACCCGCGGACCAGGACCAACAACTACCGAAGCTCGAGAGCATCTTCACCGCTGGAGAGACAACCACGCAGCGCCGAGCAGCAAAGGGCCACCACCAACCCACCGAGCGTGAGAGGGAATCGTCGCGCCTTCCGCAGTGGAGGAGCCGGCCGCGGCGAGAGGGAGGAAACCCTAGGTCGAGAGCCCCTTACGGGCGCATTTCCAAGTGTAGTCTGAGTACACATCATGTAGTTGGACATAACCATGTGGCTGAGTACTTGGAAAAATACCCCATGTGAGGGGGGCATGTCCTTTAGTAGTACATGAACAGACCCCAGGTGTAACCTGGACATATATTAGTACATGCCCATACTATGATTTTAAGAATGATGTCTAGTAGTAAATGTTCTGGTTATAGGTTTTGGAGTACATGCTCTGTGCTCATGGTACACACTGTGTACCTATCCTTTGTTACCCATTCAAGTTTTTTGGGTGATTTTTGATCATGAATATAGAATTGAACACAAGAGAAGTCCATTTTGAGAATATTTTCATATATAATTCAATGGTGTAAACCTTGGGTTGTTTTTAAGAATCTTGTGAAGAGATTTAGGGAAATTATTATATTATAGACTGGTTTTACTCTAGAAATTGAATGAAGTGGCCTCCTAAGGGTGAGTCATGGGATGCGACCCATATGAGGACCATGAAAATTGTTACAAGGTGTGTTATGGTATCACCAGGGTACTCAAATGGTGTATCTTGGTACATTACCTATCCCACATGATAGGGTTGTGACTCGAAGAGGTAGATAGGTTGGGTGTTTGATCCAACCTGGAGTGACTTAGAAAGGTGATGATATTGAGTCCATTTACCATGTGATAGTTTTCCTTATTAGACTTGTGATGAAAATAGATGTTAGATTATGGGTTATAAGATCCATTACTATTGGTATATGGGTATTGTCTTGATGGTTTTGATTATGATCGGGGACCCTAAGTAGCGTGCTTTTTTATGCGGCGACTCAGGGTATCTTAGTCAGTGCTCATGTGACTTATTGGCCCTTGTGAAAGGGTGTGTATGATAATTCATGTATATGTTCATGGGTGTTACCATATAACCAAATGTGATGATTTGAGCCTATTTAGTATATACAGATCTAGGTTATACTCTTGGGAGTCTAGCCATAGTTTTTAGGGAAGGTTTGGAATATATTCACCCACATTTATGGTTTGTTATTTATGCATTTTATGGTATATGACCTTAGGTAATTTTGATAATAAATGGAATATTCTGTGGGGGTGTATGTGATGTATTATAATAAAACTTACCTAGTAGAAAGATTTTTAATCTTTATGGGAATAAGAATTAGGTAATATTATTATAGTGTGTATTCCCTAGATGAGAACACTCCCATAGTGGAGGGTTAAGTTGATTATAATGATTATTCCACAGATGACAAGACTCCCATATGGGAGTGATGAGATTATTATAGTGTGAATATCCTAAATTAGAACACAACCACATGGGAGGGATGAGGTTTTTATAGAGTGTATTCCTTGGATGAGAACACTCCCATTAAAGAGGGCTGAAATTCTTATAGGGGATATTACTCATATGAGAAAAATACCATAGTGGTGGGTTGAGATTCTTATAGGGCTTATTACCTAGATGATAAGACTCACAAAAAGGAGGTATGTAATAGTTAAAGTATTATTTTTTAGTTGTGATGCCCATTATGATGATTCCTCGTATAAGGAAACACCAATATAAGAAGTCTGTGTTAATATTATAGAACTCACCCAGATGGGTGGTTCTGATGTTGTGGTTATAATGATCATGAAACATGCTTGTATAAATTCTAGTATGAGTTTAATTAGTTTTGATTTGATCGTTGTTACATAACTATGAATTTTTATCATCATTTTTTATTTATTTTATTTTAATCATTTCTCAAATAGGTTGGGAATATTTCTCAACCCCTCACTTATGAAAATAGGTTATAGGTTCACCAGTGGGGGTGGCCTATTGAGACTCTTTTTTCACCCCAATGTACATACACCTTAGTGGGAGTGTAGAACTTAAATTTTATTTCATTTTGAGAATAGATGCATGATTGATCGGTTGGAGGCTCAATGTTTCATCGTCAAACAAATCCACTCATGTAGATCCTTAGGATTGATCCATAGTAGCTCGATAGGGTTTTGGAGACATGTTATGTTCCATATATTATAGTTGTAATTAGATAACTAATGTTTTAAGTTTTATATTTATTTTATTTTTTATATGTGGTCATCCTAGTGTGAGACCAATTATTATGTATAACATGACTGTTCAAGTTGTATGATGCACTTAATTTTATTAAAACAAGTGTAGTTTACTTATAAATTTTGTGTACTTTGATTTTTAGGATTCTTGGTTATTTATATTATCATTATTCACTATGATATAGAGGTTGTAGTATCCCTACAGTACTATCTTAGACCCCCACGGCTCATAAAAAACCTTTGGTATATGGGGAGGCATGCTTGATGGAATGTATAGAGTTGGTCCAACTAATATTCATATTATGAGATGGGAAAAGAAATTACAAAGTTGTAAAAAATATTATTTTTCTTGTCTCTCTATTTAGGATATGGTATCCAGGCGATATAAATGTGTTATATCCTTTGATGGATATTAGGTCAGTGCATCATGAACACCATGATGGTAGGAAGTCTATGTTATTTGGAATGAGATTGATGTTATTGATTTGTTATGTTATTTTTGACGTGATTTTCACTTCATGTTACACACATGGTGTTTGATATTGATGACTTCCTAATGTGTTTTTAGCACTTTTCCCATTGGTTGGAGGCCAATTATTGGATTTGACTCTTATCCTATAGAGGTAAGAGGAAAATCATGCATTAAGATTTGGAATTTAGGATCTATATTAATTGTATTACTACCATGTGTGATTTTTATCACTTATGAGAGGTTCAACTATTTAATGTTTTAGAAATTTCTTATATGATATTTTCTAGTATAAGTACTTGGTGGAATTATAATTAGTTTGACCAATTGGTTCCTGTGTTTTCTTTTAATTGAAGGTCACATGGATCTATGATGAGACACTTATATACTATGATGATTTAGTCCCTTGTTACTGGGGATGTTAGGTGACCATAATGGGCTTGTGAGGTAGATAATGCCTTAGTGGAACCCCATAGTGTGTTGTTATTGCTCAGGCTTGGTTATTTAATGTTCTAGTAACAACTTATGTGGGTTTTTATTATATATATTGGACTTAGATTCTACGTAGATGAGATAGTTGTTGTGGTTTTCATGTTTATAGATCATCTAACATGATTCCATTATTTCTATTACAACCTTGAATGAGTTTGGATTCTCAAGGGAATAGTATCGTAGGTGGATTCTTAGTGAGAATATGTTCCCTTATAGGCTGTTGAGATGGAATGAGATGTCATTATGGATATGGAACCCTTGAAAGGAAGTTTATAATGATTGGTATCAATTTTTATTGATATGAGAGTGTCGATGATGCCCCTTGAGCTATGACCTTCAATGATATTGGACCTTTAGGATAGTTGGGAGACCTGGGGACCCAGATAATAAACACGATATTGGTGATTCAAATATTTTTTTGATGATTTACAGAATTCTGTGAGAGGGGTTGGCCCAGGTTTGAGAAAAACATTGAGGTAGGAATCATGAGTAGGGGATTGTGTTTGAGATTGATGCACAAAATTTTCCACCACAGTTATGATGAGGTCATGGTGATGACTTTTTTAGATTAATAAACTCAATTTGTAGCATCTGAAAATGTGTGGAACTATGGGTGTTTAGGTATCAAGGTTAGATTACGAGGGAATGACTAGTCAAGTGATTGGCCAAATTTGGTGGATGAGTTTTAGTATGCATCTAAAAATGTGGATAAAAAATCCTAACATGAAAATGGTATAGTATAGAGGCTAATATTGTGGTTAATTTTTGAATAAGATCTATGCATGATTTTGAAGAGATGTGGTAAGAGTGATATGAAATTTCAGAGCTAACCTTCATGAGGATCATGATAAGTGTTTTAGGTGTAATAGACTTTGTTTTTGGTTTGTAGGTCATGTGAGAGTGATATAATGTGAGAAGTTATTTGGTAATCACTTTGTCTTAAGGAGGATAGTAGTTTTTATCACTGATTATTGGGATAAATCCTTTTTGTGTGAAGAATTTTTCTTGCATGTTTTGGAGAATTATTATTTGGTCATTTTTGGGTCCATTGTGTTGTCCAGGTATTGAGGAAACCCAAGTAGTGTAGTTGTAGGGGACATATTGATGACAGATCTTGAAGAAAGGTGTAATGAATTCCTTATGATCGGGAGAGAACCATAAGACAATGGAGAATGTTACTGTAATTTCAAGTGTTTTTTAGATAAAAAAGTTACTAATCCTGGTGATATGGAGATGGTTGGCTGGGGGTTTTGATTTGGTGCTGACGTGATAGTGGTTTGGCATCATCCAATCAATATTTTTGATGATGGAAAGTGTATGGTCTATGGAACATATCGTTAGGTTGTGAGGATATTATTAGGACACTCTTATGGTGGGTAGTATCAGATCAGTCATGGTTAAATGTTTCATTTTAGGGGGGGGGAGTTCTGGATCTTATGGGATTGGTTAATGGATGGTTGATACAACATCAACTGTGCAAATTGTTAGAGTGATGGAATGGATACTACTTAGCCATCGAGACTTATCAATATTAAAAATTTCTTTGATGGGGATATTGTAAGGGACCCTATTTTTTTGGGTTGTGAATATGAGAAGAATTTTTTTTGGGTGTTGAGGGGGGGGGGAATGATAATTTTCCCAAGTATATGATCTCAAAAATATTTTTTGACCACCACTTTAATCATGGAATAGAGAGTTTTCTTTATGATAAGAGTTTGGCGGAAATCCGATCCATCATATTTTTCACTGAATATTTAATATTCAATTAATTAAATACTAATTTATTTTAAAATATTAGTATGATGATATGTTTTGAAAGGATCAGATAATTGATATTTCAACTCTATGGTTGAGTTCATAATGAGTGATTTTTTTGAGGCAAGGCATAAAATCTAAAGAGGCTTTGGGGCTAGGGCTTACCAATCCTTTTATTTTCATTTTCATTTTCATTTTTCTTTCTTTTCTTTTTACCATCTTTTACTTCATCCTACTTTAGTTTTAATATATATAACTATGGGTATCACACATTGGTGAGTTCAACCAATATATAGAGAGGTATAGGGAGAGAGAGAGAGATGAAGAGCAAGGTGACACCAGAGAGCTTAGAAGGTGTAAGACCATCGTGTAGTAGCTGCAGAGAAAAGATCAGACTGAATCATTGATTATTTCTACCTGAGGTAGTATTGTTTTATATTTTATGTTGTAAATCCATATAAAGTAGTTTGTTATAATTTTCAATGTGATATATGAGTTTTGGTGAAACCTGTGGGGGATGATATGGGGTTATAATGGGTCAAAAAGTGGTTTTGGGAGGATCATAGGGGTTTCCTATTTGGAAAACCCAATTACATAACTTGTGGTTTTAATAACACATTCCTTATGTTCTTCCAATTCAAGGATGTTTTATATTTTTAATACATGTTGTGTATTCAGAGTACACGCCATATAGTCATACATGGACACATGGATGCGTACATTTAATATCACCTCACGTGAAGGGGGACATGGCTATGTAGTATTACATGGATTGACCTTGGGTGTATCTTATCCATGTAGTATTACATGGATAGACCCCATGTTCACCCACTATAGGTATTAGTAAATTAAAGGGTGAGAGTTTTTGAGTGAACGATGTGTAGTCAGGGTATATGCAGTGTACTCTTCCCTCATTACCCATTCGAGGGGTTTTGGGTTATTTTTCACCCTAGAGATAGATTTGGAAATAGTAAGAGTCTTTTATAAGATTTTTTCCACAAGTAATTTCATGGTGGAACCCTTGGGGTGTTTTTAGGACTTCTTAGAGGCAATTCAGGTCATGTGAGTTATGATATAGTTGTTTTCCCCCATTAATTAAATCTAGAAATATCGTAAGTGTGAGGCATGAAGAGATATCTATTATAGGGTCATTATAATGGTTTTAAGACGTGTAATGGGATTAATAATATCCTCTACTAGTGTATCTTGGATTATTCCCTGATTAGCAGGAATATGTTGTGACTCGATGAGGTAGAAATGTTGGGAGTTCGGGCCAAACTAGAGTGACTTGGAAAGGGGATGGGTTTGAGGACATCTAACTTTTAATATTTTAGTTATTTGGAATGTGATTTCATGATATGTTAGAGACTGGGTTGTGGGATATGTTAACCCTAAGATAAAGGTATTGGCCGAAGGGTTGTGAATAAGAATGAGGGCATAGAGTGGTGTTCCTTTCTATGCGGTGTCTTAGGGGACCACGATAAGTTCCCTAGGGACTTGTGTACCCTAGTAAGAGGCTGTACATGGGAATGTATGGATATGTTTGAGGGTTTCACTATAGAATATGGATCGATGATTTGAGTTTGTATATGCTATGATCATCTAGGTCACACTCCGATATTATGAACATGGATTTCATGGCTGGTTATACATATGGATACTCGTGTTTATGTTTTATTATTGATTCATTTTATGGAATACTCCCTTGTAGAATTTTGGTAAAAAATGAAATATTCCATGGGGTGGTTGTGATGTGTTATAAATAAAAATCACTGAGTAAATAGTTTTATGATACTTATGGGCTTAGGCCATACCTTAGATGATTATAGGGAATATTAACTAGATGAAAAAACCCATATAGCGGATGTTTGAGATACTTATAGGGTGTATTCTACAGTTGAGAACAGTCTCATTGTGGAGGGACAAGATGCTAATATGGGGGGGGGGGGGAGATTCTTAGAGGGTGTATACCTCAGATGAGAGCACTCATATAGGGTAACCGTGAGATGATTAATGGGTGCATTCCTTGTATGAGGAAACTTACATAGGGTGGATGAGAAGACCCCCATAAGGGATGTCTAAAATACATAAAGGCCAATTCTTTAGTGGAGATGCTCATAGGATAATTACTTGCATGAGGAAACACACATATGGATGGTCTGCGATAATATTATTGTATACAGCATGATTCATGGTTCTAATGTTGGGGTTGGAATGATCAGAAAAAATTCTTAGAGACATTATGGAATTTTATGAAGTTGGTTTGAGTTAATTGGGGTTTTGAACCTTAGGATTAATGGTAGTTATTTATTTATTATATTTTAGTAATTTCTCATCTAGGATTGGAATATTAGATGAGCATGAAATTATATAATTATGATATAAAATTACCATTAGGGGAATCCTACTGAGATTAATTTATCACCCACATACATGTACCTCAGTGTTTATATTGACCTTATGTTTTCTATTTGGTTGAGCATATATGAACAGTGGATCAAGCAAAATCCTAATGATTCATAGTCAAATAGAAAATCTCATGTGGAATATTAGGATCAGGATAAAGAATATTGATAGGGTTTTGGGGGCTTATTATGTGTCAATACTTATAGTTATCACTAGATCCGAGATGTATTTATTTTTTTTGTTTCATTTATTTTGTATACATGGTCCACCAAGTGGTGACTGGTTGATGTGTATAGTATAACCATTTGTGTTTCTTTCCACATTTAACTTTATTAGAGGATGTTCAATTTATTTTATGTTTCCACATACTCTGATGTTTATGATATATAGTTATTTATATTATTATTGCACACTTTGATATAGGTGGTATATTCTCCCCATCGTAGCATATTAGACCCCCACTATTAGTCAGAAACCTCTTGTATACAGGGATGCACACTTGAGGTCGCATGGATAACTGGTCCAAATACTATTCATAGAGTGAACCGGGACAAGGAATTAATATATGGTGTTAGAGATTATTTTTATTAAATTACTATTTTTGTTAGGAATCTTGTATATTGGAATGGGTTAAATCATACGATAGATATTGGACTAATGCATCATGAACATATTTCTTATCTAAATTCTTGTTTACCAAGGATGAAAATGATGTTATTGATATGTGATGTAACTATTGATGTTATTTTACCATGAGTGACATAAATAGAAATTTATATTAATGATTCTTGATGGGTTTTAGCAGTTGGACCATTAACAAGAGGCCAATTATTGGATTTGGAACTTGTCCTGTAAAGGAAAGATGCATCTCATGTATTATGATTTACCACATAGGATCTGAATGACATGTATGACTAGATATGTTTATTTTTTATCACTAATGATTGCTTCATCTGTTTAATGTTTCATAAATTATTCATTTTATGTTTTATCATATAAGTACTTGGTGGGATTATACTCACTAATATATTAGTTTTTTTCTAATGTCAATTTTTATACATCAATTATGAGACATGTGTTGATGAATATGACACATTACCAAGATGTAGAGGATGTGAGATTACTTTAGTGGGCTAGTGTGGCATATAGTTCCTTAGTGAAACCCCATTGTGAGTTTTTATTCATTATTTTTAGTTATTTGTAGTGTGAATAAAAACCTATATGGTGTTTTCCTTTATAGATTGGAGTGGAATTATACTTATTCAATCTAGTGGATGTGATTTTCATGGGTATTAATCATCCAAAAAGATGTTCTTATATATATTATACCATGAGATGAGTTTGTATTCTCGAAGGAGCAACCCCATAGGTGGATTCTTTGTGAGAATCAGTTTCTTTATAGGTAGCTGATATGTAATGGGATACTGTTATAGATATGAAACCCACGATAGGGTTTTTAGAATGTTGGGTACCATGGGTTTTGGAGATAATAGAATGGGCGATTCCCTATAAGCCGTGACCATCATTAATAATGGACCTTTGGGCTAGGTGAGAGACATAGATACCTTGAGATGTAGCCTAGTGTTACTAAGTAATAGATTTTGTGATGATTAAGAGAAACCCATGAGAGGAATTGTAATGTGTTTTATATTTATTTTGAGGTAGGAAGAATATTTAGGAGATCTGGTTTGATATTGATGAAAAAGAGGTTCCATCGATGTTATAATGAATTCATGGTGTTTCCTTGTTTTTTTGGATTAAAAACCTTAATTTATTTCTCCTTAAAAAGTGTGGAGCAGGGGTAGATTTGTATCATGGAAGTATTTTGAGGGAAGGAATGGTTGGGTGCCTGGTCCAATTGTTGAGATACATTTTAGTACATATAAGAGTGTGTGAATATATGATAATGACCTGGAATTATGATGGAATATGGATAAGCGTGTGGTTACGTTTTTCATAGTGGATATGCCTAATTTTGAAGAGGAGTTTAAAGGGGTATATAACTTATTAGAATTGACCTATGTGAGGAATATAGTTAATGGTTTTTGTGTGTTTTCTTATGTTCTTAGTTTTTGTCTCATGTGAATGTTATATCATGCAATAGGTTCTTTGGGAATAACTCTTCCTTGTGGTTCAACATAGTGGTTATAATTTCTTATTTAGATAAATCGATGTTGAGTGAAGAGTTGTGCATGTAGGTTATGTATAGTGACAATTATGTAGTTTGTGGGTTTGTTGTTTTATTTGGACCATGATGAAAGACGAGTAGTATAGCCTTGATGAACTTATTGAGGCTGGAACTCAAGGAATGGTGTAAGGAATGTCTTTGGGCGGGGTTTTACCATAGGAATTGGAGGATGAAATCCTCATTTTTAGTGGTTTTCTGAGCACTAATGTTTCGATTCCAAATTAGTTGGAGATGATTGGTTGGGGTTTTCAAATTTTCACTCAGGCGAGTGTGGTTTGGAAACAAACATTCATTCAATATGATAATAGATGGATTATGGGTCATGAAACAGGGAGTTTAGTTTTTAGGTGATGATAAAAATATTTTTATAGTGGGGGAGTATCAGTTAAACTATTTTTGAATTTTCCCATGCGTAGGGATAGTTGTGGACATAATGGGACTGGTCAATGGACGATTTGGGCTGCACAATTTGTGTAAATTATTGAAGTGATAGTATAACTATTGGTTGGCTTACAAGACTTATCCTGGATGAGAAGTTCTATGATGAAGATATTTTATAGACACGTGTTTTTCTGGTCATGAAAATGAGTGTAAATTTGAATTTTTGGATTCCGGGTGTGGAAGGAAAACTTGGTAATTTACCCTTGTATATGACCTGAAAAATATTTTTTTACTAATCTATTGGGAGTATAATATGGTTTTTTCTGTTGGATATGATTTTGGTGAAAATTTGAGCCATTTTATTTTTTCTAGATATTAAATAAATAAATAATTAACTATGAATTATTTGTCTGTGTTCAGACAATGATTTCTTTTGAATGGAGAATATTATTGATATTACAAATCCAAAGTTGTTTTTATAGTGAGGTTTTATTCTTAGATGAGGCATATACTCTACGTGGGGGTCGGGGCCGGGCACGAGCCCCCCGTTTCTTTTTTCCTCGTTTTTTTTCTTTTATTTTGACCACTTTTCCATACTCCTCATCACAAAATTATATCTATGAACAAGGGGACTCCCACTTTGGGGTGATCAATTAAGATATATATATATATATATATATATATATATATATATATATATATATATATATATTAATGGTGAGAGAGAGGGAGAGGGAGGTTCCACTATAGATCTTGAGAGGAGACAGGTTGCTATGCAGTAGCTATAGAGAACAAATATGACAGAAGCGATAACGGTTTCCACCCACGGTAGGCCCATTTTATATTTTAAGCCATATACACTTTAAATATTTTTTATTTAATTTTTAAATCCATGTATGAGTTGTTGGAGACTGCTTGAGAATTGATTTGGGGTTATTTTGGTGAAAATGCGGATTTCGAGAGGTTCACAGTGGTTTCCTATTAGGAAAACCTGATCACACGACATCTAGTTTCTAGAACACAAATATTGTATTGTGATTATTCAATAAGGATAGAGTTTTTGGACTATAATTCATCTTTACTGTGTATACACTGTATAACGGGATATAGAAATTTGGTAGAGTAGTTGGACATAAACCCCATGTGAGTGGGAAATGGTCATATAGCAGTTCCCGATGAGACATTGGGTGTACATTGGACATGTAACAATACACAACTAGACCCATGATGTACCCATTATGCATTTTTGTACATTTATAAGTAGGTTATTTTGGTGTACACACAATGACCTTGGGGGTACACACAGTGTACTCAGGGTATACACCTACTACTCCTCCCTTGTTATGCATTGGAGTGGTTTGTGTGATTTTGCACCTCAAATATAGAATTTGAAATAATCAGAGTCTATTTTAAGAATTTTCCCATATATAACATAATAAATGAATCATTTCAGTGTTTTGAGGACTTCTAAAAGGAGATTCAGGGAAATAAGATTATGGTAGAGAGGTTATTTTCTTGTAATTGAATCTAGTGGTTTCCTGGGGGTGACACATTAGTTGAGGCCCAAATGAGGGTGATGACAATGGTCAAATGATGTGGCATGGGATCCCCAAGGTTCTAGAACTATGTATCTTGGTACAGTACATGGATTATGGGACTGGATTGTGAATCAAGGAGGTAGATAGGTTGGGTATTTAGGCCAACCTATAGTGACTTGAAAAGGGGATGGGATTGAGGCCATATCCCTTTTGAGATTTACCCTATCAGTCCTATAAGGTCATGAGATGTTAGCGACTAGGTTGTAGGATATGTTACCCCTGAGAGATAGGCTTTGGGCCAAGGGTTTTTATTAGGATCAAAGACCCTAATTGGGGTGACTTTCTATGTAGTTACTCAGGGGACCCCATTAGATGACCATGTGACTTGTTGACCATAGTGATATGGAGTTCATGGTAATGGATGGATATGTTTGTAGTTGTCACCTTAGAAATCAGATCAATTAGTTTATCTTTTTTAGATATGGTAATCTAGGTCACACTCCCAGGGGTCTGACCATTGTTTTCATGGATGGTTAGGCATACAACCACCCATTTTTAGGCCTCATTATTGATGTGTTGTGTGGTATTCACCCTTTAGGAATTTTGAAAATTAATGGAATAACACATAGAGAATTTTTGATGTGTTATAAATAAAACTCATATAGTAGGGAGGTTTTTTATAATTATGTTCTTATGCCTTAGCTGAGATACTTACATGAAATATGTCCCAAATCATAAACTTTCCACAGGGGAGGGATAATATTATTATAGGTTATATTCCCAATATGAGAAAACTCCCTTTTAGGAGGGATGATATGCTTATAGGGAGTATTCTAGGAATGAGAACTCTCCCATAGTGAAGGGATGAGTTTCTTGTAGACCATATTCCCTAGTTGAGAACACTCCCATAGGGGAGTGTAGATATTATTATAGGTTGATTACCCAAGATGATAAAAATCCTATAGGGTATGGTAGATATTCTTATATGGAATATTCCGCAGATGAAACACAACTATATGGGAGGGAAAAGATTATTATAGAAAATATTCCCTAGATAAAGAAACTCCCATATGGAAGGTCTGATATGCTTATAGGGATTATTCCCTAGATTAGAAGACTCCCATAAGGGAGGTCATAATACTTAAAAGATTATACCATAAGAGATATTCCCATATATATCATTCCCCAAATGGGGAAACCCACATATGGGTGGTCTATGATAAAATTATATAATGTTACAAGATGGTTTATTTGGATGTTGTGGTTGGAATGAACACATGAAGTGCTCATAGATATTCTAGCACTGTTTGAAGAAGGTTTGAGTCGATCTGAGTCACATAACTAAAGATATATAGTGGTATATTTTATTTATTTTCTTTGATTCATTTAATGGTTAAACATGGTGTATTGCATGAAAATTCACTTACATAAATAGGTTATAGGTTCATCATTTGGGTAGGCCTACTGAGATTCATTTCTCGCCCCCTTTACATTCATTTTGGTGTGCATGTAGAAATTATGTTTTATTTTAAGTCGATATAGGATTCAGGCTCAATCAGGTGAATGGATATTGTTTCATGGTCAATAAGAGATAATCATGTGGAGTCTTAGGACTGGGCTATAGTATCTCAATAGGGTATTGGAGACATGGTATGTGCTATGGATAAAAGTTGGTAGTAGATCAAGGATGAATTTATTTTTTATTTTTTTAATATTTTATACATGGTTGTCATATTGGGAAACTAGTTTATATGTAGAGAAAAACCATTTGAGTAGCATATCACGTTTTATTTCTTTACTACATGTTAATTTTATTTACTCATTCTATATAATTTTATGTGTATAATGATTAGTTATTTATATTATTATTTCCATATTTCATATGAGGGGTATAGTCTCCCCATTGTACTATATTAGACACCTCACTACTAGTTATCATCCTCTAGCATATGGGGAGGTAAGCCTAAGGTCATATAGTGAACTAGTTTGATTACAATTCATATAAAGGGTTAGTACATGGAATTACAAGGGTATCCTTTGTAATGAAAAATATGATCTATATTTGAAATTAAAATTTCAACCTAATGTTTAGAAATTAATATTCCAAATCAAAGAGATTAAAAATACCCTTTCTCAATACACCAAGGGGAACACAATATGAATATGATTTTGGATTCTCAGTGTTATTCCAAATGTAATTCCATAAGTGGATTTTTAAATTCACATAATCTATCTCAAAAAACCACTTTTGTAAATGGATGTTCTCAAAATAAATTTTCCAAATATTTTAATTTTGTTGGAATCTCATTTATGAGTGATAGTTTAAAAATTAAGAAATGGGAGACCTAAATTTGTTTACCTTTCATCTCATTTTTATAAAAAAATCTCTTATCAATGAAGTTTGGGTTCTTAACTACTTATTAGGTAGTGTTTCCATAACCATGTTCACATACATACCAAAAGGAACTTACAATTTATTTTTTACTGGATGTCCCCACCAAATATAATTATCATATTATATGATGGAATCTCATAATGTTTATAAATAAACATTAATGTATTTTTAGGATGATTCATCAAATATTAAACCTATTTATTTTCTATTTTCAGTTTTATAATTGGTCTGTAAGCACAAAATATTTTATTTAGGGGATATAATATAATAATTTCATATTTTTTATTCCTCCTAATACTTATTCATAAAATTGGAAGTGATTTTTATAATATATATTGTGAATATCATGTACTTGAAATTCATTAATCCATGGAATGATTATAAAAATATTTCTTCTTAATGTCTATTGTCAAATGTATTAATGACACTTTTATTTAAATATTTTTCTAAGGGGAATTCATCCTTTTCAATTTATTATATAATTGGATATTTTATTTTCCCTCTTTAAATCATTGATATATCTATAAATGTTTACTCTTTAAATCATTGATATATATTAAAATGTTTAATGTTGAAGTCATTTATATTATTGTTACTCTCACTTTCATTTCCTCATTAATTGGTCAAATTGAAGAGGAACCATATTCAGTGTATATTGATAGGATCAACATTATTCATGAGGAACACGATATTATTGATTTAAAATTCACCCATCTTGGATTATTCATATAATTAATTAATTTAATAATTATAAATCATGTATAATTTATTACTAATTTTTTATATTTTATATGATAGAACCACACATTTGGTCATTTTTTTAGAAATTATTTATGTATGATTTCTGACCATGTGATACCTCTAATACCAAAATAATATGGTAATAAAGACCATGAAAATTACTTGAAACCTTGGAGGAATTAAAAGAATGAGTATGACAATATATGGATTTTTTCTTTGTTCTGCTACCGTGTGATGCATCCACAATCGTGAGATGGGATATCGTGACTGTGGGAAGACTTATAAGTTATTGTTCATGCATATTTTCAGAAAAGATGAATGTTCTCAAACTCTTACCTTGGACCATGCATGAGAAGCATGTCTATGAAAGGGGGTGTGTGACCATGCATATGAGCTTGTTATAATGAGGATGATGTGTGAACCTGAAAATGTTGTGAGAATATGTTTTCGGTCTTATTTTATAAAGTGTTCACTTAATGTTCCTCACCCAAGTCCAAGGATATATTAATATTTTCCAATGAATTTATTTTATGGGATTAGATTAAAGTCTGGTCATTTAATTCCTAGATATATGATTTCTTAATATGATGATTTAAGAATGATATAACTAAATACTTTAGACTATAAAATTCAATAAATTAAAATGGTGTCAACCACATAAAAAAGTTAAGAAAATTTAAGTACTGATAATATTGAACATACAATGACACCTTTTACTACTTGGCTTTATTTTTCCAGTCTTCATCACCAAACTCAAGAACTAGATTTACTATGGTTTCATATATTTTTTAAGGTAATATTTAAATATTTAAATACATTTGATCATGTTAATCTTATTAGAAATTTACATATATCAAAATACTCTCTTAAGTAATCATTATCTCTCTATTTAATTTACTTTTCAGTTGTGCTCTTTTTATTTTGTATATCAAATGGTACATACTCAATCTCTGTATATAATATTACTAGATACCCTTTATTATTTTTACCTATGTTATCCCATGAATAACCATAGAAGAGGTTGATTTTAGAGTAGACTATCTATGTGTAGTTTTATCATTAAAACTTTATCTAGGTTTTGGTTCGTGTTTATTAGGTTTTACTAAAAATTCTTGATATTGGGTGAATATAACTTGAAGAGGCTTAAGTTTTAGCTTGAAACTTAACCTCTTATTTTAATTTTTGATATGTATATTTTATGTTTTTATTTCTTTTTTTGTTATTTAACTTTATAGATATATTTTTTATGTATAAATTCAATAAGGTATATATTTATTTTTTATAATTTTTATTCTGATATTAAAATTTTGAAATTTATATATGTACAATATTGGTTGTTTTTAGATTTGTCTTAAAAGTTACACTATTTTTCAAAGTGTTTAACTAGGTTGGGATAAAGACTTGGAAATATTTTTGAAATGTTCCAAATTAGATATATCTAATTCATTAATAAAATATAATATAAATCAAGTTGTGGTTTTTTATTTTTATATAGAAATTTTAGATTAGAAGCTCATTTCATCCCCTCTTGAGATGTCTAATAGAAAAGATATTTTGTATTAGATTTCTATTTTTCTTCTATTTTGTTCACCTTTGACCTTGAACATGTTATTAATAAGATCTTTGTATTTTTTTATTCTATAATATATTATTATGGATGCTATATCTAAATGTTATGATACAAATTGACCTCCATACTTTAATGGTCAAAACTATTATAAGGAGAAAATAAAAATGAAAATTCATCTTAAGAGTATGAGTTTTGAAATTTGGGTATCTATTGATGATAAATATGAGAAACCTAAAACTTCTAGAAAATAATGGGATATAATAACTAAAGATTCTTCTATTTCTAATAACAAAGTCATGAATGATTTATTTTGTGCTCTGTGATAGGATGGATTTAATAGAGTATATTAATGTGATACTACTTATAAAATTTGGGATACGCATTCATTGGATCATAAAGGCACACTTAATATTTAACAAATAAATTTTAATTCATATAATATTAACTATGATATAATCAAAATGAATCATGATGAATCTATATCTGATATGTATCTTAGGTTTAATGAAATCATAAACACTGTGATTTCACTTGGAAGAAAGGTGGATGCCAAAGTTAATGTTCTAAATATCCGGATATTCTGACAAGATTTTTATAGAGATTTTTCTATTTCAAATCAAGAATAATTTTATATCATCAAAATAATATTGAAAGAATTAATTTTAAATTTTATGACACAAGAAGAAGAGATAAAATTGAACAACGAATATGATAAACAAAAAATTAAATCTAAGGTTTTTATATAAGAACAATAAAAATATAAGGATGATTTAAAATCCAAAAAATTTATATGGTAGTAAAGAATACATGTATAAAGATGTGTAAATGGATCAATTGGACAAAAGGTTCAATAATTTTTATAAAAAGATTTTTTTGAAAATCAATTTTAAAAAGAAAGTATGATAATAGAGTATAAGAGAGGGAAGACTAGAAAATGGATGACTCCTCCAGTAACATTACCTTATATGTGTGTTTGAGGAAGTGATATATAATATCTAAATATATAAAGATTAAATATAATAATAATTAAAAATATAAATAGAAAAGAAGAAATAAAAAAATAATGGTCACTTAGACTACATTTGAGGATAGATCCAGTGAATTAAATTCTTACTAAAAAGATGAAAATGAAAAAAATAGATACTTTATAGTCACTGGTTCATAGGTAAAATATATTTAATCTACTCATATACATTATTAATTTTAAATTTAAAAGTAATAATTAGAATAATATTTCATTATGAACAAAGAAACCATAAATGAAAAAAATATAAGTACAAAAAATATGAAAAAATATAATGTTTTATGTGCTATTGATAAAACTGATATTTGTATTCAAAAGGAAAAAAATTAATTTTATTAATGGAAAATACTGATATGAAATATTGTAAATGAATAACATAAAATAGATCTGGAATTGTTTCTTGATATTAGAAAAAATTTAATATTATACTTGGTAAACAATAATATCCCAATTATAAATCTGGAATTGTGTATAGATACATATAGTAAGGGAAGTTGTATAAAAATTATTTTTCTCCCAACACAAATAATAATACCTTAATATCTAATTATATGGAAAATTTTAGTTATTTCAATGATTCTAAAACATTTGGGCCAAAAAGTATTTTCTATATAACTTTAATAATTCTATTTTCAACAATCCTATAAATAAAATGTTGTTTCCAAAGGATTTTTTTCTATCTTCTTTGAACCCAAGAAAATATGGTCAAAAAAGTCATTTATTATATGATTTTTTGATGAAAAGTGCTTCAAATAATATCTAACATAAGTATATGGAATCTAAAAAATGGATTTTTAGATATACGATTGAAAATTATTTAATATTTAAGAACATTATGAAAGTAGATGGTGGACATGCAATTCTGGTTATAATGTAAAATTGAATATTATTTGAACTAGATAAATTTGTGACTCTAAATGTTTTCTTCTTTATAATTTTTTTTGATGGACTAAAGTATAATATTTGTTAGTATTTCTTAGTTATTTTTAAGATAGTTTTCATGTAAAATTTGAAAATAATTCTTAAAAAATTTAAAATTCCAAGTCTTCTTTAATATTTACTACTTTAATAAATGATAATTTTTATCCTGTTAATTTAGATTCTTTATTTCCCTAAAATTTTTATTTTGTTGACTAAATTATATGGATAATATTGGATTTTTATTTGATGACTAGGACACTACAATATATACTCACTTATAAATCTCTATAAGAAAGGTTTAGTATGAATGTGCCAAATCTATAATTCCCTTAAATAAAGAGTGAAATATCTATCATAAGAGAAATCAAAAAAATATATTTCAAACTAAATTAAGATATTTCTACCTATAAATCATTAAATTTAGGTCCCGTAGATTTTTTGGAAAATCTAGATTTTCTATTTTTGTAAGAGAACATTATTATTATATAACTATTAATGATTATTTGGGATATAAAAGTGTGTTTTACCTAACTCACAAAAGTAAAGTTGCATCTTGTTTGGATAAATAAGAAAATTCAGTAGAAAAACTTAGTTTACTCATAATAAAGACCTTAATAAGTGATCATTGTTGAGTTTTTTAGAATAAATAATTTGAATATCTCTACTCACAACATGGCTATATTCAAAATTTCACTACAACTCAAAAATCTCAAAAATGGGATTCTGAAAAGAAGAAATGGGACTCTTTAATAAATTTATAGACTCTTGTAAGTGAATATGATTTACCTATCATTTTTTGGATTGAATCTAATAAAACATATTTTTATATAATTTATAGAGTTCTTACTAGACCTATCTCAAAAAAGACTCCATATGAATTATAGAGTGGTATATTACCCAAAGAAAATTACTTCAGTGTTTTTAGATTCTAAGTTTTCATTCTAAGAAAAAGGAGAATCTGGAAAAAATTTCCACTAAAAAGATATTTTGGGATATGTCATGGTAGTTAAACCACCAGAAAATCATATAGTGTATAATAAAAAACTAATGTTTAGCAATAATCTATGCATGTAACTTTTGATGAGATAGATCAACATGACCTAAAATATTATCTATAAAACCTTGAGAATGATATAAAAAATCATAATATCAATAATACCTCTAAATACTCTGAAATTAATATTTATTTACAAAATAGATCTCCTAGGAGGGACCATTAAGACCTCTCAAACCTAGAATAAGACTTAGAAAAACCATGTAATTCTGTTCTATAACCATTATAATCCTCAGAAACCATCACATGGATACTATTGAAGGTGTCCTGGAAAATTTACTCCAAGAAAAGCTTCAATAATAAACCATATTGAGCACCAATACTTTCTATCACAACTTGATCCTAATAACATTAATGGGGAGATCAATGATGAATATTGGGTAATGGATCTGAAATAAGAATTAAATAATTTTTAAAGGAATTGAGTATTGGAACTAATTGAGAAACCCAAGGACAACATGAATATTGGATCTATGTGGGTATATATAAACAATAATGGCAAATATAGAAATATAGTTAAAAATAAATCTAAATTGGTTGTGAATTTCTAACTAGAAATTGTTTTATAGAAGGTATCATTGATCTTAACTAATTTACTAAAATTTTTCACAATATGTTGTGGTTGTAAAAATTTATGTTGATGATATTATTTTTAGTTCTTCAAAAAATTATTTGTATACTAAATTGTCAAAATTAATTCCCTATTAATTTGAAATGAGTTTTATATGTTAGATAAAGTTATTTCTTGGTTTTAAAATATTTTAAAAAAATGATGGAATTTTTTGAACAGAAGAAAGTAGAATAAACATCATTTAAAAGGTTTTGAAATAGAAATAACTAAAGGAAGTTATAATCAAATGAGTAACACCTATAAAGTAGATATTGATGAAATTGAGAAACTAGTGGACCAAACCACTTATAGAGTAATTATTATAATTTTACTTTACATTACTAATAACTGAACTAATATAATATTTAGTGTAGGTATGTGTGTTCATTTTTAATCAAAACATAAGGAAATTGAATTAAATTAAATTTATAGAGGGTATGATTTTTATTTAATTAGTTATTTAGATGTTGATTTTGGTGGCTGTATGTTAGATAGAGACAGAACCAATAGAACTTGTCACATTTTGGGAAATCCTCTAGTTTCTTATTGTAGTAAAAAGAAGAATTATATTGCATTATCCACTTCTAAATTTGAGTTCATAACTACATGAATTTATGATGAAAACATTATATGGATAAAACATATATTTCTAGGTTATGGAGATTAAAATATACATTTCATTATAAAATGTTATTATAAAACTGTTGTAAATATTTCAAAGAATCATGTTTCTCATTCTAGAACAAATCAAATAAATATAAAACATCATTTTTTAGAGATTATTTTATTGTGGTGTCAAAACTAATTAAACATCATCTTGACATCATATTTATAATGAATTTGAATATTAACAGTTTAAATTATATATGATATGATCATAGAATTGTAAATTATTCTGAATCGTTTTCAACTACTAGACAATTTTATATATTTTTTGTAATATTTTTGTTTTTTATTCATTTTATTAAATATTAAATTAATATAATATATTATCTGTAATTTATTTGTTAGTTATGATTATTTTTGGTGAAATTAATTTATAATAAGTGTGATACCATGAAGTACTAGAATTTTTTTCGATTATGGAATGGTACCATGAATTACTATATTGGTGTGATACCATGGTGTGCTACCGTGTTGTGTTGGTGTGAATGTTCCACCATAGTATTTGTACCATGAAACATTATTGCAGGATTTTTTTTGATATTTTATTCCAATGATTTAAATTTTGATACATGTATTTTATTTTATTCCATAAATGGATAAACCCCCTATTTGAAATCCAAACCTAACCCAAAATTTTCACAGGACTTGTCTTTACCTATCCTATCACTCTCTGGAATTGGAACCTAGGCTTAAAATTATTGGATTCCTATCACTAAGGATAGAGTGAAACAACCAATTATTTCTGGTTTTCCTAATGATTATTGGCCATGAAAATGATTTAGAGTCAGACCAAGTAATCCTTTCATGCCTGGAAATACTCTTTTATCAACCAAAGGAGTTATTAAGGAAAAGGAGTTTGATGGAGATTGGTTATAGACTAGTTGTTCCCTGGTAATGTAGGTGATTGAAGAACAAGGTTAGAATATGTGTTTTATTTTAAATGACTGATCCTTTTACACTAGATTAGGTTGATATTTCTAATTACATTCTGAATATGAATTCATGGTTTATATGTAATTAATAAGAACTCAAGTAAATGGTTAAGAGCTCATCATTTCTTCAAATAAGTTGCTAAAGTATCTTATGATTCCTTATAGGGGTGAACAGGAGGACTATCAATGCTACTATCATATAATTCATTTCAATATTGAGATAGAGAATGATCTACTTGAACTAAGTAGAGATGAAAATATAGGGAGAAAAATTATATTATACCATAATAGTGAATTTAACATATTGTTAAATTTTTTTTACAGAATATGATCTTCCCAAAGAAGGGATATTTTAGTAATTTAAGACATCAAGATGAATTATTTCCCTATATTCTAAAGAATGAAGTAAAATTGAGATTTATTTGATGCATTATGATGCACATGAGAAAGTTGTGCAAGCCTATTTCAATTTAAAACTACCAAAATTATGGAAAGATAACTTTTTTTTCTCACAAAATCCAAAGATCTTATTCCCAAAGGAGAATAAAAGTGTAAATTTTTTTTAACATCTACATAAGAAAATTTTCATATAGGATAATAAATGTGAACTGGAATCGATGGGTTTTGGAAAATTAAAAGCTATATGAGAACATCAACCCATCAAAGAATCCATCCAGACATCATGATTTGGTTGAAATTGATTATTGAAATAGGATGAGATTATTGAATTTACCTCAGAATAGGAATTAGAGGGTGATCTAGTGAACCCAAATTGAGAGGATAAAGCTTTCAATTCAAATAAAGAAGAAGGATATTTGGTTATTGAGGTTGAGGTTGTGGTTTTATATGAGGAAGTTGAGAGTGATTCAATTTTTATATTTATGATAAATATAAATGGTCCATTTTGATATAATGGTCCCCCAGTTTCTTTACCTTATGTAGAATCAGAATCATGGGATAAAAAGCATGATGACACCGAGGTTTTAGGCCAAAAGTTTTATTATATTACCTCTGATGGGGAAGTGGAATCTGATGATGATGCTAATTTTAGGGGAGGTTAGCATATTTTATTCCCTTCTTGGAAAAAAAAAGATAAATAAATAACTAAGGGGGATAAATACATATGTTATTATATGCTTGGTTTGGATTACTCATACTTGAAGTCTTATGATGATGCTAATGGAATCACTATGCCTGGGCATGGAGGACCTACCCTCTCAGCTCCACTTATTGATCAGAAGGGATATCTAATTGAATAAATTTATAGAGAAAATCTTCTTCAACCTTTTTCCTATAGTAATTCCACTATAGATAAATCGATGGAAAATTTTGTGGTTGAAAAATTAGTATAGAATAAGGATACAATATTTGAGGATAATGAAAGAGGATCTCGTCTTATTTTTACTATGTCAGCACCCAGAAAGAAAAGGTTTTATCCTCCTCCTCTAGACCCTCAGTCCAAATTTCTTTCCAAAGATGATTTGATTCATTTAAGGATGATATACTCTCTATTTTGGATGATCTAACATAGATGTTGATTTCCCAAACCAAGGCTACACACTAAGATGAATTCTCTTTGATTGTGTCACTTATTATGGCACACCTGTATCCTATATTATTCTTGAGGATTCCGAATTTAGAAGAAGATAATTATAGTATTATTGAATTTATTGGGGTAATCCACACGATCAAAGAGGATATTAAGGTTTATATATCTCAAAGGGATATTACTATATTTGTTCATCTATATTAAATTAGTTCAAAAGTTTCCTCCTCCTCTCAATTTCCTCCTACCCAATTCCCTGTTACTTCTATTGATGCTGATTTAGTTAGAATTATATTGAGGGAAGATTTAAGAAATGTTATGGGAGAACCATAAAATTCTCAGGAAGAATATTTGAAAATAAATCAAATATCATGGATATAAAATATAAAATCTTTTAATAGAATGTATCTAGGAATCTATAGAGGTTATGGAAGTGATATCTAAGGATATAATTTTTTTCTTTCCAAGAAATTCACCAAAGCTGATATATCCTATCATTTTATGTTTTTAGTTGAAATTATTAAAGTTCATACGATAAATAAAATCTTAAACGAATAATTAAATGAGTTTAATATCATATAAACTATGTCAAAACTGTTACTGGAAGATAAGAGGCAGTTCTTTCAAGTTATTGAGCACAATGGTCAATTCATCACACCATTTAATTAATTAATGGATCCTAACCTCTATACTACCATAATTAATGTGATTAATCATGTTGTTTTAACCATGAATAGTTTAGTTTCATCCCATTTATTAATTACTTCTATTAAACTCCACCCATTTCTACTTTCTCTAGCTCAGGCAGTCTGACACCTCAGACTAGTGGCCTTAGGAATTGTCTTCAGGCCACCTTCCTCTCCAAGTACATCTACTACTATTACTTCAATATATCTGTACGTGGATATATTTGATAGGTATTATAATATGTATTGATATTATATTATATACTATGGATTTTTAACATTGTATTGTCTTATGTTATAATTTTTTAATGTTAATGAAATTTACTGGTTTCTTCATTTTTCATATTTCGTAGTTTTTTTATGTTTCTAAATGACATCATCTAATGTATTTTTGATCTCAACATTAGCATTAATCCCTAAGTCTTCCTTCAAATTTTTATAATCCCAAACGGGGTAGAATAGGTGGTAAGATAAGTTTTATTTTATGTTTTCATCCTTCTTTGAATATTTTATATTTAATTTATTTTTATCCATGATGTGTGGTCATCAAAAAATAGGATATTGTTTGCATAGTCCAACAATTACATGCTTAAATAATTAAAAATAATGCTAAAATTATTACAAATGGATTATGTGTTGTATGATAGAATCATATATTTATTTAAATTTAGAGAAATTCACTATGTATGGATTACAATCATGATATGTAAATGCCACTGTAAAAAGAAGGTTGCTGATTCAATGTACTTGTAACCATAGAGGAAGTACGACCATGGATCTGGTAGTATGTGGATCCACGATTTTTGTTTCTAATGTGCAATTCATACGCGACCATTAGAATAATTTTGATTAAATCTTATTGAATATTTTCAAACTTTCTTATTGTTCACAAAGTCCTACATGTGATTTTGAATGATAATTTCATCCGTAATAAGGAGTTTTTTCAAGACAATTGATCAAAAAAAGTTGATCAGAGATTGGGATACATAAAAATAATCAATTCATTCATTATGCACTCTCTATTTTACATTAATTTAAATATCTTATTATATTATTTTTTATATCTAATATAATATACACTGACATTGTATTAGAGAGTTTTGAATACTCATTATTCATTTTTTACACCAGTCATCCCATAAATAACCGTGGAATTGTCTTGTTGTAGCAGGTACTACCTGTGTGTATTTGTATCTTTAAAATGTGATATAAGTTGTGGATCAAGTATATTAAGTTTTAATAAATGTTCTCGAAAACAAGTAACTATCGATCAGAGAGGATTATGTTTAATCTTGGAACCTAACGTCTTATTTTAATTTCCACAATGTTACATTCTTGATTTACTTTATTTTGATGTTTTTTTACTTTAAAATATATTATTATTAAATAAAAATTATATAAGGTATATAAATACCTTTCAAAAGAAATATTTTTATATTTATAATTGAAAGTAATATATATACAGATTTTTGTGTAAGAAAATTTGTCTCAAATGATAAATTGTTTTTAAAAGTATTTAACAGGGCTGTTATCGATCCATTAAGAGACTTTTCAAAAGTACCAAATTTTATAAACCTTAATAATTTGTTAAGTAGGTTATATTTTAAATTTTGTATTTTTAGTTTATATTTTTTAATAGGAATTTTAGATTAGATGCTCAATTCACCCCATAATTGAGCTGTCCACAATGACCAACAACCCAATGATTGTTACTAACTAATGAATTAATGGTTATTTATATGAGTAAATGTTTCTAGATATATTTAATGTTGATTTCTCTATTAAACCTCATTTCTATATCTCACCAAATATCTCCTATATATTTTTCCTTATACTTAAATGGAGATATTTTTTTTAATTTATTATTTTTAAATAATTTGATTTTAAATTTTTTTATTATTATTATAAATTGAATATTGAGAGTCAAAATATTTTTAAGAATATTTTAAATGTTGATTTTAATCATTCTTTGAAATATTTGGATTTATCCTTATGTTTCACTTTTATGTTTTGAAATTCTCTTTTATATGTTCTTCTATTTTCGTTTTTCCTTTTGTTGATTATTTCTTTTTTATTATCACAAAGGGGGAGAAGTCATGATGATTTAATTTATGAAAATAATATATTTATCTAAAGAGGGAAATGTTTCAAAATGGGAAGGAGTTTAAAATTTTGAATAATTTTTTTTCATTCTTTCAAAGGGGTATTTAATTATGAAGTATATGTTTTATGTTTATCTCTTGAGAATATTGAATATATTGATATTTAATACCCTGAATTACTGCGAACACTTAATTCACATTGATTTATATTTTTATATTAAGTATTTATGATCATAAGAGGTGGTATATTTATGTAGCTATCTGTATCAGGATGTTTTCATGATGACAAACACTCATTTTTATTTCTAATGGTTTAACTGAATTGTTTCTCAATCATGTAAATTTAATACCAAGTGATATTTTTAATAGACCAATTGAGCAGATTTAGATGATTTTAAGGATAAATATTTATGGAAATTAAGATGAATTGAATATCTAAATGAATTATAGATGGATGAGTTATAATTATGTAAGGAAGTTCTTGATGTAATCAAAGACTGTGGTAGAATATTGAAGGACCATGGGGGACTTCTCATCATTGTAAGAAACATAAGCTAGCCATTGCAGGGACATTGGCCATCTTGTGGATTTTGAAAATAATTACCAATCTATAAGAAGTTTTTGGGCCAAATGGTAGGGGATAACTGACCATCATATACAATCTTTCCAAACCCAGGATCACCCATTAAGATTATCATCTAGCTAGTGGCATTGGGGGACTGACTAGAGGAATTCATCCAATAATCCAACAACTCTTTATTTGGTTGAACTTGTAGATATTTAATTTTTATCCACAAGACTTAATGATTATTGTATATTATAGAACAGTCCTAATCTATTTGGAGGATATAAATAGAGGACCTAGGATTCTTGAAGATGTGTGGTGGAATAACTAGTTCAACTAAAATGATTCAATGGTGGATCTTTGTTGAATTCTTTCCAATCTCAAAATTCAATGTTGATCAAATTACCAATTATCAATATCAAAGTCTCTATTGTAAATTTATTCAATATATCTCTACAAAATTTGTATCCATCCATATTGAGAGATAAAGGGGTGACATTTTAATAAATTTTTTCTTAGAAAATATTTATCTTCTTTGCACCTACCTTCTATAATAGGCTTCTTATTGAAATAAGTGAAAATCAAGGAAGATGGGTGCTTAATACCATTATAGTAAGGGAGGTGATTTTCATACGATACACACTAAAAAGAAAGGGATGATGGGTTTTTTTATAACTATTAAAATTAGTGGATAAATGTTAAAACCACTGAACCTAAGGAGAGGTGATGGAGGGGATCACACTAAACTATTTCCAAACTCTTTTATCAAATCGTGTTTTATCTCTCTTTTACTTTATCAATTCCATCATACATATATTATCAATTCACATAATTTCATAATTTCATTACACCTTAAATCCTATATGATTAAACACGTAATTATATTTTATATATCATATTGAAATTATCGAGAGCGTCGTTCAAATGTTTATCATAGACCAGGAAATCTTCATCACTCGCCCCTAGGGTAGGAGAATCAGGATGTGAGGACTCCAGCACGTAAAACTTTCATTCATGGCGTAGGATAACCCAAAGGCGCCTAAACGATTCCTGAAAGTTACTACCAGTGATGATATTGTCTTTATCCAGTATTGATCACAGAGAAAATGTGGTTAATGAGTTCGTCATTTCGATTCTACAAATTAAAAGAGAAGATTTATCAGTACCTTTTTGATTAAATTTTTATGAGAAATAATAAATTAATTAATTCTCCCACTATTTTATGAAGTCCCAATGGCCCTCACCATTGAACTCGGAATGTCCAGCTACGTTGACATTCTAGTGGCAAGGATCCATATTTCCTTTCGCATAACCCCAACAAGGGTTGGTCAAGATATTTGAAGGTATTTAGGTAGGCTGGTCTTTTCCAACTGTGAGCTTACAGTTTCTTGATATGTTGAGTGGACTCCCCCATACTGAAATCCTGACTTGGATTTCCTCAACTCTTGCCTCCAATATTACACCAATTCTAGCAAGGGATACATCTCTTGATGTAATATGGTTAAGTCAACCCGAAAGCTTTCATAAGGGATTCCTTTATAAAAGTAAGTGTCCCAAAAAGGGTTGGTCAAACACGTAGTTTTATTGAGTCTTTCCCTTAATCAAGTAATGGAAGGCTTGGTCTGACTTAATATGGTATTGAGGGATTTTACTCTTTTATGCGTAGTTTTGCATTATCACATGCTTGTTAATATTAAGTGATGCTTGCTTAAGTGATTAAACATGTTATGATAATGTTTACGCATAGTCTGGTTTATATTTTATTCCATATTTGCAAACTTTTTCATTTTATTAATTATGTGATCGGGACAACACATAAATAATAAATAAACCATGCAATCAGAGAGAAATAAAATAAGATGGCATGATCATGATATTCTATTGGTTAGCTTAGCTAGCGGTTTTGATAAGCTAACCCTGACCTAGGGAAAACACCTTGAACCTGTTGGTTCATGTTTTGCAGCTCCCACCTGTCCACCTTTGTATATTCTTGCGTCGGTTTCACCTCGGCTTCGGGATTTGAACCGTCTCCTCTGGCTTGGGAGATCCTCCATTACATGGGTTTATATTAAAGAAACCATGGGATCGTAAGCCCTACATTTTATTGGAACAAGGCTCACATGCCAACAAATTTAAATTAAATAAATTTAAATGAAACCATACACAAACAAAGGGTCTTTGGTCTAGCTCATGATCATCCACAACATGCAATGACATTTACGCATATTTAGAATTCAAATTATTTTAATCGCTCTTTCATTTAAGATAAGTCACGCTCGAATTCAATTAATTATGATCTTATAATTAATCAATTATTTATCATAAATCCCTTTCTGAATTTCCTTGAGATTCTTCTCATCTATATTCCTTGTACGGGTCGTTTTACATTGGAGGAAACCTGGTGAAATTCCATTTCTGGAAACTACACGGTGTGTAGTTTATATTTACACGACGTGTATTTCTTTTCACCTTATTTCCAAAGTACACGCCGGGGGTTTGGCGTGTTTTCTCTACTTTGGAAATTTTGGAGTACACGGCGTGTAGATGAATCATACACGACATGTACTTCCTTGTTATGTGGTAACCGGCTTGGAAATCCCGTGTACGCGGAACACGGCTTCTCCTTGTACACGGTTTCACCTGGACCGGAACAGACTACACGGTGTGTTGTTCCAACATACTCGCCATGTATTCCGGTTCCCACGCATCGTTCAATTCTAGTCAACACAGCGTGATTAATACTTAGGCATAATCAATTCACACGGCGTGGTTTGGCAGAACAGTGCCAGTTCATTAAACCTAAGTACACAACATGTAGTTTTAATTACACGCCGTGTAATCCCGTGTTGTACAGACAGAAAGAGCGAATCCTACGGATGAATTAATCATTTTAATTTTAATAAAAATTAAAATTAAAAAGTCATTTTTGTGATATGAATCGAGAAATGAAGGAGGAAGAATAGATCTCGTTTATTCGGATTAATAGAATGATATATTTCAAACTGAATCAAATATAAATGCGTAAATTATGAACAAAAATTAAATAACTATAATCAACGTTGTAACCTCGCTCTGATACCATTTGAAGGTTCTGGACGCAGCGGAAGTGCATGAGTGGATGTGCCCACTTGGATTTTTGTCATTATCAATGATCAATCTAGGATCAATATGATGATAATCGCCAATCTCCACGGATCGAGCCAAAGAAAAAGACAAAGAAGATGGTTTGTCCCGGAACCACAAACAAGGATCGTTACAGGTTGATCATAAATAATTTAATTAATTATAAAGAAATACCTTTTGGGTGTTCTTTCTTCGTTGATGTTCTTGATCATGTTGTTGATGTGATCCATCGTTGCGTCGCAGAAGCCAAGTGTAGACTCCCTCCAACGGTGATCCACACAAGTACCTCGTATCTCTAGATGTCGCCAAAGGATTCTCCGGGTGCTAGCATGGAGAAGCCTTTGCTTGCGTTGTCTGCCTTAGATCATCTTGGTCCGATGGAAGAGGATCTCTCTCAGTCTTGAGAGTGTTCTTGGAGGAAGAGGTTCTTTCGGCCTTGAAAGAATTATCCAGAGATGTTGTGCACAACGATTCTCTTGTGTAGGAAAAGAGTTGGGGTTGTGAAAATATTTATAATCGAGTTTGAGGTTGTAGAGTTATGACAATAAATAAACGCGTTACGCATTTCATTTATTTCATTAACTCTTATTGAAAACCCCCCATGTTGAATAATTAATTCCTTGACATGCGCTCATGCTGATTATAATAAATTTCATTTAATAAAACGATATTATATCCTCAAAATCCCGACTGAAAAAACTACACGGCGTGTAATAATAAATACACGGTGTGTACTTGTTTTTCATTGAAAACTACACGGCATGTACATTAAATGTTCACGGCGTGTATATCTTGTTTTCATTTATTCATTTCCTTTCCCAAATAAAACTACACGGCATGTACATTTAATAATACACGGAGTGTACTTGTTTTATTTTATTTTTCCTCCATCATTTAAAACAACTTAGGATTCCTTGAATAATTATTAAACCACGCACGGGAATAATCTTTATTGAACATGAGATACTTGGATACACTTAGTGTGTGACCCTCTAGGCCTCTTTCTCATTGGCATTAGGAGGGGTTGCCTAAAGTCCAAGATTACTATCTAGCAACGGGTCAAGGAACCCAAGAGAAAGAAGTTGACACCACACCGATGTATCACCTCATACGAACGCTTACTGTGTAATTTAATCCCTTTGTCTCAATATCTCATCAAGCAGGTTTCATGGAAGTGTCATAAACCTATATGCTTGATCTGTCGTTCTTTGACTACCTGAAATAAACTCATCGTTTACACCATGGCTATGGAATTTAATGTGACAGTTCTATTTCAATCAAAGGGCCGAGATATCAACTTCCATAAATAGAAGGGACAAATCCTTCATCGACTTATCCATTAAAAAAATGTCACTCGTGACGCACACAACGTACCCTACTTTCCGCCAACTGTCTGCGTGACAGTTTTCGTTAGTATATCTAAGTGCGCGAGTCATGACATGAGTTAATGATAATATTCCAGTCTAAGGACCATTACACATGCTTGCAGAGAGAAATATCCAATGACACCAAGACATGAAGAATTTCTACTGGCGGTTCTGTTCTCATAATCTCCCATCTTGGAGATTACCAAGTGTGAACTTCATGAGGGAGAGTCTCGTCTTCTTACGAGTACTCGCACATGACGGTCTGTATACTATGTGTCCTATCATAGTATGTCATCCAACCACATAACTTTATTTAAGAATATTGTTATATCATTTCAAGGTTCTCATCATAGCGGCGATCTGCTATGACCTTATTAATGCAACAAATATTCTAGGACATTATTATATTATAATCATGCAGAACAATGAACAATATATAATAAGTGATCATTCATGTAATGAAAGTACAAAACAGTTGGATCTGAGGACACCAACCCTTACATAGGACACATATAACTCCAAACACAATCCCTATAAAATACCACTCTGACACCACTCAACCATGACCTGACCCAAAGAGGCCCCACCTAGGCTGACGATAATCAAAGAGTGACACCTCAAGCCCACCAAAGATAGGCTAGGTACTGGAGACTAACACTAAGTAGGCATGTCACATATATGATAGGATTATAATAATGAACATGTACCCGCTCAGACCTCCAAGTACATCACAACCATGTATGATAAAGGTAATTGTACTAGTCCTTTTGGAAGAAATTGTTAGATTTGGTGTTGTATAACCAACTTTTTATACTTTGGATTTCATTTATATTCAAATATTTCAATATTAATAAAACATCTTATTAAATATTTTTCATTATTATTCAAAGCATTGATGTGATCATGTCCTAATTAATTTTCCTCATTGATAAGGTCATAATAGTTCCTCTCTATGATGAGTGTCTTGAAATGCTATAACAATATTCTTGAATACAATTTTACGGTCAGATAAGATTAAATGATGGGTAACATAGTATAAAAACTATTAGGTGTTAGTAATAATAATAGGATGATACTTATTCTCACGAAGTTCTCACTTGGAAACCTCTAATACATGAGATTGTGAGAACATACCCACTAGTAGGAATTCAATATGTAAATGTGCCATTAGATATTCATATTTGTGAGTCTGTGTGATGGTATTTACAATTTACCATTATTATTAAGGCATTAAATTACTCACTAAATTTTATTTACTAACAAAATCCTTGATTCCATATAGTTATTTGAAGTAGGGTACATTGGGAGTATCACAATTGATAGTTTATTAATGGATACGTCGAAGAAGTATTTTCCCTTAAATATTTATATAAGTTAATATCTCGAAACTTTGATTTAAATAGAACCATCTCATTAAATTAACTATTCATGGTGTAATGACATGTTTATTTTATTAGTCAAAGAAATACTTATTATTAAAATAGAGTTATTGTAAGAACCCAGACCTTATTTTCCGGTATGGTTTCTTTTTCTGGTCGGTTCTAAGAAAAAGAGGAATTTATGGAGGTCATGCAGGGGTGCATGGTTGGCACGCGGTTGGCGCACGGTCTGAACAAACCATGCGGCCAACCTAGGAAACCGTGAAACCCTTGACAATGGGCTCCGCATGGGCAGCGCACTTTTGTCAAACCGTGCGGGCAAGCCATGCGAAATCCCTAGGTGAGATTGTGGTAACCGCACGGTTTTCCAAACCGTGCAGGGCAAGCATGAGACCACATAAAATCAAGGTTTTTAAGTCCCTGTCCACTCAGTTTATCACATTCCTCCACCTTTCTTCATCCTACTCATGTCTCACTCGGGATTTGTGATTTTCAGAGATTGGGGGGGGGGGCTCCTTGGCTCGTTTTGGAGGCAAATCAAAGGGGTTTCATTGTGGATCAAAGGAGGTTCTTCTCGGGTAGGTCCCTCTTCTTGGTTTCTCCTTGGTTTTCTCTATATCTTCTCTTCCATCTCTCTAGGTTTTCTAGATCTACATCCGTTTCATGTAGATCTAGTTTTGGGTTGGCCTTGGGTGTTGATTTAAAGGCTTGTGGATGATAGGGAATGAGTTTTAGAGTGGTCTTCTGTGAAGCGGCTTCCCGGATTTGTGGGTGTGGTTGATTGTGGATCGTTTTCACCAGAACCCTAAAGGTAGGTGGATTGTGCCTTTTGATTTATGTTGTTTGAATTGTATGTGAAAATTCTCCAATACCCATGGATGAGGTATTTTGCGTTTACCATTTTGAACCCTGTTAATTTTCTACTTTGCTAGTGTGTGCGAGTAGAGTTTATTTGTATGTGAATAGGGTTACTTTCTATGCTTGGAGGTGTTTCCCATGCATGTTCTGCTTATGAACATTTGGTTCTTCTTATCCTGTTAGGCTGCTTTGTTGTTTCCATGCCTGGTATTGTAGGATGGATTGATCTTTTTTATCTGATATTATGATATGCTGTAGAATTCTCGCCAAGTAGTCATTGAGGTTTACTTTGGAGGATACGCGATGCTATACTTGTTGATTTACACAGGGCCGTGAGAACCTACTGTAGTAGACCATAGGGATAATTGACGTAAGGGCTTCTCCAGAGTGTCTTTTATAATATACGATGCGAGACCACATGGGGAATTGACATTAAGTGCTCCCCCAGAGTGTCTGTAGTTCCTCAATGTGGGATACAAGGGGAATTGACTTTGGGTGCTTCCCCAAAGAGCCTTTAGTAATGATACGAGAATATAGAAGGAATTGACAGTGAGTTCCTCCTCAAAGAGTCTATACATTATCTGAACTAGAGGGGTGAGACTGTGTGTGCTTACCAGAGGGTTTCTTATATCTAATAGGTAGGACCAGAGGGGATAGGCTGTGAGTACTTCCCAGAGGGTTACCTATTTGTGTCACTTGCTTTATTATATTTTTATTGATAATTGTTACTATGAATTGTTTACTATTGAGTACCTTCCAGTATGCGGTTTTCTGTACTTTTACCTGGCATATACTCACTAATTGTTAGGCACATATCTCTTGGTGGTTGCCTACTAGGATTCATCTCACACCCTCTTTGGGCCATGATTTTGGGCCCAAAAGATTATATTTTTCCAGGTATAGACAAGGGAAAGCTACCTTTTACTTCGGGTTCTTGATTTGCTGTGGATCTGGAGAGCATGAGACCAAGCTACGGCTTGCGATGCTGAGGAGTTTATCTGCTTTCTTTTTCACTTTGGTTTAGTGCTATTTCATTCCAGCATTGTGACTTGTTTGGATATTTTCCTAGACATATATGTACAATGCATCACATTATATATATGTGCTCTGGTTGATTATCATTTCAGTCTTCCATTTTTTACTGTTGTTGGATATTACTACTTCTGCTATTGTATATTTGTTTGTCTTCTATTGTGTTACTCTACCAATGAGGGAATAGTTTCCCCACTATCACAACCAAGGCCCTCGCTGCTAGTTGGTAGCCTCTGGCATTCGGGGAAATGATCTTGAGTCTATGTGACCAACCATGTATGGGGCGCCTCTGGGTGCCTTTCGAAACCAGGATGTTACAAAGTGGTATCAAGGGGTTTCTTTTCTATTGATTTACTTTTTGGAGCCTTTATCCAGGGATAGGAAGGTATAGGTACTTGGTATTAACATGTGTCTGGGAGTAGCTGACCCGTGTATTGGGAAAAGCCAATCTACCTCATTGATGAAATTTTATGGTTTTGCAAGTTTATGGTTACCTTGATTTTCACCGTTGTTGACTCACATGTTTTGTGTTGGTTATTATTTATGTCATTGAGGTTCTATTTCTATAGAAACCTGATGAGATGTGGTTATGCCATCTCATGGATCATATAGGCATTTGCTAGAAATCACATGTCATGCATTCTTTCCATGTCATCTTGGATGCATTAGAAATTGAATGTTATTGTGATAGATGTTGTGTAGAAAATGTATTATGTTGTGATATATTCCTTGATAAAAATATCTGCTTCTTGTTAGAGCATTGATTGCGTAAGGTTTTGTTTGAATGAGCGCCAAATTTTGGTTCTTGAGGTGTTATGAGTCCTCATGGACCAAAACTTGGTGGATCATTGACTTTTTACCTTGTTTTAACTTATGTAAGATTCCACGATTTGATTATTGGGGAGTATGGGCCCTCACAGATCAGAATTTGGCACTTTCAATGGTCGTTACAGTGTTTCTCTGGGTTCCGGAGTAGTTTCTGAGGATTATTGTCTGAAAAAACCCAGAATGCACGCCGTGTAGTTTTGACTACACGCCATGTGTTCTTCTATTCAGGAAGAAAAAGTCTTTATTAAGTACATGTCGTGTACTCTCTATACATGCTGTGTACTCTTATGTTTCAGTCCCTGTTAATCCTGATCTAATTTGTGCACTTGAACTTGAAGAGTCATGCCACCGACATGTCCTCCCACTGTCCACCAGTTACATGGCAGTGATCAGGCACAAAATACGGCTGATCAGGGACTTCCAATAGATCCTCCTGTTTGGTAGTCTTGGTTCCAGTAGTTATACCTGTTACTGGTGCTAATGTACAGTTCAAGGAAATCTTCATGAGGATAATACAGACCTTTCAGGGAGCGCCGCCTCCTGCCCCTTCGATGGCTGATCTGACGTGGGTCTTCCAGCAGCAACATCCTTCTACTTTTTCAGGGGAAGGGGGACCTCAGGCTGAAGAGTCATGGCTAGAAGCCATGATGACGATCTTTGAACATCTGGAGATGCCTCAAGAGAGGAGGGTAAAGCTCACTACCTATATGCTACGAGATTCCGCCAAGAGAAGTTGGGATGTGATCTCACCGGTGGGTTAGCAGCAGGTTATGACTTGGGAAGAGTTCCAACGAATCCTCTATGAGTACTTCTACTCGAAGACCTTTAGGGATGACCAAGCCTTGGAGTTAATGAGTCTGGAGCAGGGTACTCTTTCTGTCATGGATTATTCCTCTCGTTTCACTTATCTTCAGTGTTTGAAACCCTTCCTGGGAGGAGATGGGTTATTCCTGGAAAGGATGTTTGAGGATGGCCTCAGAAAGGACATCCACTCTCAGGTGAATATCTTCATGTTGACTTCCATTGCTTCCATAATCAACCAGGCACTGATCAAGGAGTGGAATATGAGGGAATCGAGAGTTGTGAGCCAGGATGACTCGACATCTAGAGTTAGCATTCCTTCTACTAATAGCAAGAAGCGCCGCAGGCAGTCTTCGCGCGGTGATCTATGTAGGCGAGACACATCTTCTGGTAGCCAGGTGGTATGCTACCAGTGTGGGAAGAGTGGGCAGATGAGGCCGTAGTGCCAGAGAGACCAAGTGGAGTGCCGATCATGCGGCAATATGGGTTACCTTCGGCGCTTCTGTTAGGTTTTCTCACCAGCTGATGGTGACTGGTATTCTTCTATGAATCCTCGTACATGAGCAGCTCCACCAGTATCTCACCAGTCCGAGAACTGGAGTTCTTCTGGCCGTTCAGGATGAGATGGAGGTCGCGGCCATTGTGGTCAGTCACCAGGCTACCAGCGACAATAAGGTGGGTCTGCTCAGAGTAGTTAGGCAGGGTCACAGGGCCACAGAGCTGGCTAGAATTTTGCAGTGGAGCAGACCCATCAGGAGAAGGATCCCGACCCCTCTACGGTTCGAGGTACAATCCTAGTATACTCGGTTTTATCTTCAACTCTTTTCGATACTGATGCTACACATAGATTTATATCTATTTCTATTGTGGATATCCTTGGGCTCTGTATCTTTTCTTATACTGATGTCTTGATGCTAGACCCTCCATTGGGGAATAAACGGCTAGTGTACGTCAGTGCACGGAGTGCCCTCTCAAGGTTGGTGGGTGTCACTTACTTTGAGATCTTAATGTTTTGGAGATGTCCGACTATGATGTAATTATCAGAATGGAATAGCTAGTTCTTTTTCCAGGAAGTCGTCGACTGCTACCATAGAAGGGTGAGTTTTATTTTACCCGAGGGTGGATCTTTTCTTTATAAGGGCGAGTGGGATGTACAGGAGAGAAGAGTGGGACCAGGGAATCATGAGTTAGGAGCAGTAACAACCCAAATAGCTAGTCTTTATCTGGATGACTAGGGGACTTCACAGTTAGACTTTCCTCCAGTGGTGGATCATTTCAGAGATGTATTTCCAAAGGACTTTTCAAGTTTTCCTCTGGAGCGTGAGGTATATTTTTATATTGATCTTGTTCCAGGAGCGGAACCTGTGTCCATTACTCCTTATATGATGGCTACACCTGAGTTATAGGAGCTCAAGAAGTAGTTGGAATAGTTGTAGGCAAAGGGTTTCATCTGACCCAGTACTTCTCCTTGGGGTTCACCTATCCTATTTGTGAATAAGGAGGATGATACTCTTAGGGTTTTTGTGGATTATCAGAAGTTGAACCAGTTGAAGGTCAAGAACCGATATCCCTTACCAAGGATTGATGACCTCTTTGATCAGTCTCAAGGAGCCCGGGTGTTCTTGAAGATTGGATTGAGGTCTGGTTATCATCAGTTGCACGTTATACCATCTGATATACCTCTCATAGCCTTCCATAGTAGGTATGGTCTTTAAGTTTATATGGTTATGCCGTTCGGTCTCACGAATGCGCCTACAGTGGTCATGGATCTGATGAACTGAGTGTTCCATCCATACTTGGACTGTTTCATGGTGGTCATCGTGGATGATATCTTGATGTAATCTCACACTCGACACAACCCTGCTACCCATATTGAGATTGTTTTCAGTACACTGAGAGAGCAACAGTTATATGCCAAGATCTCAAAATTTCACTTTTGGATGGACCAGATTTACTTCTTGGGTCCTGTTATCTCAGAGAGAGGAGTATCAGTAGACCCAAAGAAAGTGAGAGATGTAGTTTCCTGAGAGCATAAGAAGAAAATATTTGAGGTGTAGTGTTTTCTGGGGCTGGCTGGATACTACATATGTTTCATACATGACTTTTCACGCTTGGCAGCACCACTGACAGGTCTGACTAAGAAGGGTGCGAAGTTCTTATGGTCTGAATCTTGCGAGTCAGCCTTTTAGGAGCTGAAATAAAGGTTGACTTAAGCACCGATAACAGTCTTTCCAGAGCCATCCAAGAGCTACACCGTTTATTGTGATGCTTCAGGTATCGGGCTGGGAGCTGTGCTTATATAGGGAGATGAAGTCGTTGCATACGGGTCTCGGCAGTTGATGCCACATTAAAGGAACTACCCGACGCATGATCTGGAGTTGCCAGCTGTTGTCCATGCCTTACTCTATTGGATACATTACCTTCTGGGATAGAATTTTATGGTTCTCACTGACCAAAAGAGTCTCAATTACATCTTCACTCAGCGTGATATGAATTTGAGACTGCGAAGGAGTGTTGGGTACCTTTAGTCCTTTGCCTTTGATCCTGCCTACATGCCTGGGAAAGGCAATGCAGTGGGGGATGCACTGAACAGGAGGACTCAGATAAAGGCCTTTCAGGAGGCCAGTAGTGAGTGGAAGCTTATGGATCTGTTCTCTGAGATGCATTTGGAGGTGCACGATAGGAAAAGGATGATTTTTCTATCTTCGATAGTTGTTACCTCTACTCTACTAGATCAAGTGCGAATGAGGAAGGTATCAGTTTCTGAAGGCCTAGTCCTGTGGGAAAGTGTGTCAGGAGAGGACCCTATTCCTGGGTGGACCATAGGTGAGGATGAGATCTTGCGTTTCCGGGGGTGCTTATGGGTGCCAGCAGATATACTCAAGGAGCTAATGTGGGATTTCCATTCCTCAGTTTGGGTAGTTCATCCTGGAATCACCAAGATGTATCGGGATCTACACCGTCAGAATTGGTGGCCAGGTATGAAGAGGGATGTAGCTGGTTTTTTCATGAGATGTTCCACTTGTCAGCAGGTGAAAGTAGAGCATTATCGACCAGCAAGGATTTTGCAGCAGTTACCCATTCCAGAGTGGAAGTGGAACGACGTTACGATGGATTTCATGACAGGTTTTCCAAGGTCTCCCTAAGGGAATGACGCAGTTTGGGTTTTCATTGACAGACTCATGAAGGTCACTCACTTCTTACAGATCAAGGAAACCTTCAGTGCTGATGAGATGAGACAGTTGTACATCCGTGAGATGGTATGTCTTCATGGAGTTCCACTCTCCATCATTTCAGATAGGGATTCTCGTGTTACTTCTCGGGCCTGGAAGGGGATTCAGAAGGCTTTGGGTACATAGTTACTTTTGAGTACAGCTTACCATCCCCAGACAGATGGCCAGTCCGAGCGTATGATTCAGGTGCTTGAGGACATGCTCCAAGCATGCATCCTGGATTTTGTAGGTTCTTGGGAGAAACATATAACTCTTGTGGAGTTTTCTTACAAAAATGGTTTTCAAACAACTATTCAAATGGAACCTTATGGGGATTTGTACAGTAGGCCATGCTGATCACCCTTATGTTGGATAGAGGCAGAAGAGGAAGATTTTATGGGACCCCTTCTTGTCCAGAAGACCACAGAGTAGATAGAGGTGATTTGAAAGAGGATGGATACTGCATAGTCTTGTTAGAAGTATTATGCTGATCAGCGGAGACGACCTATGGAGTTCATGGTTGGGGATCATGTTTTTCTATGTGTCACATTGAGGTTGGGAGACAAGAGGATTAGGAAAAAGGGTAAGCTTTCACCGAGGTACGTCGGGCCGTTTGAGGCGTTGTAGGGAGTTGGGCCGGTTTCCTATCGGTTGCAGTTACCTCAGAGGTACTAGGCTATGCACAAAACTTTCCACGTTTCTCAGCTCCAACGTTACATTTCAGACCCATCTCATGCTTTCCAACTTGAGGAAGTCTAGTTGGAAGTTGATGCATCTTTCAAGGAGAATCCTATCCGGATTTTCGATCGTATTATGAAGGTTCTCCATGGCCGGTATATTCCTCTGGTACGAGTGCTATGGAAGCATGGGAGAGTGCAGGGCGAGACTTGGGAGAGGGAGGCCGATGTACGATCACAGTGGCTGGAGTTGTTTGAGGTTTCTTCTTCTACATCGTGCTATGGAAATTCTGGGATGAATTTCTTTAAGGGGTAGTTTTTAAGAACCCATACTTTCTTTTCAAGTAAGTTTTCCATTTTTGGTCATTTATGAGAAAAAGTGAAATTTTTGAAGGTCGTGCAAGGTCGTACAGTTGGCACACGGTTGGCGCACGATCTGAACAAACCATGCGGCTGACCCAGGAAACCATGCACCCCTTGACAGTGGGCTCCATACAAGCAGGACATGTATTTTCAAACCGTGTAGGAAATCCGTGCGAAATCTCTAGGTGAGACAGTAGCAACCACACGATTGGCCCACGTTTCTCCAAACCGTGTGGGGTAAATGTGCGACCACTTAAAATTAGGGGTTTTAAGTCCCGGGCCACACGAGATTTCCCATTCCCCCACCTTTCTTCCTCGTACTCATGGATCACATGGGAGTTGCTATTTTCAGAGATTGGGGATCTCCTTGGCTCGTTTTAGAGGCAAATCGAAGGGGTTTCTTGGTGGATCGAAGGCGGTTCTTCTCGGGTAAGTCCCTCTTCTTGGTTTCTCCATGGTTCTCCCTAGATCTTCCCTTCCCTCTCTCTAGGTTTTCTAGATCTACATCCATTGCATGTAGATCTAGTGTTGGGATTGCCTTGGGTGTTGATTTTAAGGCTTGTGGATGATAGAGAAAGAGTTTTAGAGCGGTCTTCCATGAAACAGTTTCCCGGATTTGTGGGTGCGGTTGATTGTGGATCGTTTTCTCCATAACCCTAAAGGTAGGTGGGTTGTGCATTTAGGTTTAAGGTCTTTGAATTGTATGTGCAAAATTTCCAATACCCATGTATGGGGTATTGTGTGTATACTGTTTTTAACCCGGTTAATTTCCTTCTTTGCTGGTGTGTGTGAGTAGATATTATTTGTATGTGAATAGGGTTTCTTTCTATGCTTTGGAGGTGTTTCCCATGCATGTTCTACTTATGGCCATTTGTTTTTTCTTATCCTGTTAGGCTGATTTGTTGTTTCCATGCCTGGTATTGTAGGATAGAGTGATCTTGTTTATCTGATAAGCAGATATGCTGTAGAATGCTAGCCAAGTAGTCCTTGCGGTTTACTTTGGACGATACGTGATGCTATACATGTTGATTTACACAGGGCCATGAGAACCAAGTGTAGTAGACCATAGAGAGAATTGACGTAAGGGCTTCTCCAGAGTTTCTTTTATAATTTACGATGCGAGACCATAGGGGGAATTGATGTTTAGTGCTTCCCTAGAGTGTCTGTAGTTCTTTGACATGGGCCACAATAGGAATTGACATTGAGTGCTTCCCCAGAGCGCCTTTAGTACCGATACAAGACTACAGGGGGAATTGACGGTGAGTGATTCCTCATAGAGTCTATAATTTAGCTGAACTAGAGGGGTGAGACTATGTGTACTTCCTAGAGGGTTGCTTGTATCTGATAGGTAGGACCATAGGGGATCGGCTGTGAGTACTTCCCAGAGGGTTACCTATTTATGTTACTTGCTTTGATTAGCTGTTGCTTGATAATTGTTACTATGGATTGGTTACTGTTGAGTACCTTCCTGTTTACAGTTTTCTGTACTTCTACCTCCCATATACTCACTGACTGTTAGGTAAAAATCTTGTGGTGTTTGCCTACTAGGATTCGTCTCACACCCTGTTTGGGCCATGATTTTGGGCCCAACAGATTATATTTTTGCAGGTATAGATAAAGGAAAATTCCCTTCTACTTCAGGTACATGATTTTTTGTGGAGTTGGAGATCATGGGACCCATATATGGCTTGCGATGCGGAGGAGTTTATCTGATTTGTTTTTCACTATGGTTTAGCGCTGTTGTATTGTAGAATTTTCACTTGTTTGGCTATTTTCCTAGACATATATATACAATTCATCACTTTATATATATGTGATCGGGTTGTTTATCATTTGAATCTTCCGTTGTTTACTACTGTTGGATATTATTGCTTCCGCTATTGTATATTTGTTTGTCTTCCACTATGTTACTCTGCTAATGAGGGCATAGTTTTTCTACTATCACACCCAAGGCTCTCACTGCTAGTCAGCAGCATATGGTGTTCAGGTAAATGTGCTTGAGGCCATGTGACCAACCGGGTACGGGGCGCCTCTGGGTGGCTTCTGGAACAAGGATGTTATGATTATTACACATATTTAAAACCTACTTGACAAGATATTATTAAAAATGGACTATATCACATGGTGAGAAACCATAAGTGGTTATTGAATTTGATATATTAAGTTATTTTTATTGGGTTCCTTAGCCCATTGATAGATATTAATATTGTACTTTAGAAAATCCCACCCAATTCTAATGAGAAATATTCCTATATGTTCACACATTAAGTGTTTTCATTGATCTCACTTAAATTTTATTTAAATTTTATTAATGTAATTAGTATTATTTTCAAGATTGAGGAATAATTTTATTCATGTTTTATCAATAAAAATTACTTATTGAAATTTTAATAAATATGTATTTTTTTGTTTGTGGATAAAATATATAATTCTGAATAAAACATTTATTTAGATATTCAATAAATTTTTAAGAGTTCAAGTGGACCAAGATCTTGTCTGATGATAAATATTAAATTGCAAGCTGGTAAAATAATATTTGTCACTACACGAGTATAGACACACCACTAAATAATAATGGTAATATTATTATTATAAGTAATGGAGTTTGATAATGATTATGATGTTATTTAAGGGATGTTGTGAAATTAAATTATATTTCAAGATAAATCCCAACTCTATAAATAGATGGTTATGTCTATTGTATACGGATAATGGAGAATTAAGAATAGTTTCACACAAAAAACTATCCTCTCAAATTAATCCTTCTCTACACCTCTTGATAATGAGAAGAATAAGAGTGGATCCTTTAGGCCTGAAAAAACTAGAAAGAATCAAGACAAAAAATAGAAGATGATTGATCTACTACGCTAGATCCCAAAATATAATTGTGTCATTCAAAGATCAAAGGATCAGGTGTGGATCCCCATTAGAGGGATTATATACCTGGATCATACAAATGAGAAAAAGGTAATCCAAAAAGAGGTATGAATGATCAAAATCCTCATCATATAACAATCATCAGACCAGGTATTATTTATTTAGATCAAATTAAAATTAATTATAATATTTTTTTTGCAATGATCCTTTTTGGATTATAGGATTCTCGATGTAAATATTATATTGAAAACATTCAGTAGCCGTGTTTTTTACATCTTTCACAATTAGTGAATGATAATTCTAATACAAAATGGTCATTACCTAGCCACAAAGACACTTCCACTATTCCCGAAACCTTCAAGTTGTATCAGATCAATCATTTTTAAATTAACAGTTAGTTATTTGATTGTTGATATTTATGTGCAATAGTGGTTATAACATTAATTTCCATATTATTCATGATTTAATCCATTTTTGAATAATATATTGTTTAAATATTAATTATCATAGTTCAAGGAATCATTTAATTAAATGACTAATAACATACGAAGAATGACTAGAGATGATATTAAGAATGTCCCGAGGATTTTAGCTGTAGATAGTAGGTTTCACAACGTGTAGATGAAATACAACTCATGAACCTGACTACACTACTCAAGGACATGATACATAATACATGACATTCCAAGAAGTGACAACATGCATTGCATTTATTATGCATCTAATATAGAATGGTCCAACTTGGAAAACAATATGGCAGATAACATGATGTGTAGCTCGCATATACGAATTGTTGTCTAAACGGTTTAGTGTTGAAATTCTTGAAAACTACATGGTCAAATACATGGTTTTACTATATATGAGACTATCATCCTACTATTTTATTGAAACACAAGACACATAGTCTTGATAAACATTGTGTAGTTCATTATTTCCCATGTATGATATATACACCAATTAATTTGGGGAGTTATGGATACACACAGTTAGAGGAACACATGATGTGTAGTTGGAGTACAGGTTGTGTGGTCCTGCATCTGAATAACATACTAAGTCCTTCAGTGGGTTACAAAGATTAATGGAAAAAGTGATACATGATTTCTAGCTATACATTGCATTTTTTTGTCAAGATGAGGTACATTACCAAGACCCATGTGTTTATATCAGGTGCCTGACATTTAAGGAACATGAAATGTTTCTCTTAAGTACATTTTGTGTAGTTTTACACTAAAGGATAGAATTAAATTATATCAAATAATTAATTGAAACATTAAAAATTTATTACATTGGTTCATACATGATTTGCTTAACAATTTGATAATTGATTTAAATAATTAAAAATTATCTATTAATTTATTTTAATTATCTATAATTATTAGTTATGTTATTTATCGTCCATTAATTCATTAATGATGGGTATATTAATGACAATTTGGATTGTCATTTAGATAAAATGGAACGACATAATCAATTAATTAATTAATTAATGACGGAATATTTTTCATAATAATAAAGAGGAATATAAATTACTTCTAACTTGTATAATATTACATATTTGTTTCATGTGTATGAACATTCATGATCTTGAACAATACCTGTGTATGAATTGGTTTTATTTAATTTAATTTATTGCATGGTTTTGTAATTATTATTTAATAAATAAAATATGATAACCTATAAGTCATCCCTACCACCCTTGTTATACAAAACCTACATGTCAATAGAGATTTATATAATTATCTAAACCAATATTTTGGTTCACCTAACCTTCATATGAGATATAAATACATGTAAAAAATAGAGTATCCCAAGGCATACAAAGGTAGTTTAAGATGTAACCAAGATGATATGAACCTACATAGTATATAGGTGGATAGGTGGAATACTACAACTCATGAAAAAACCAACATAATGAGTTACCCCTAAGATAGAGGTCAATTTATTCTCTAATCAATAAATCAACCATTATATAATCTCATGATTCGGTCATTTATTAATTTATGTCTTATGAATTATTAATTTTAGGAATGAAAGACCATGATCATATAAATAGCTGACCTATTATGAAAGGATGGTATATAAATAAATGGATAACACATAAATGTTTTATCAAAATCTGGTTAATAAAACAATTAAAATCCACTTAATATAAAAAAGACTAGTAAATAATAAAATATGAAAAAAATTTACACATAAGAAAAAAATAACTCAAATTAATATTAAGTCGAACTTGGCCTTCAATAATTTGATTTGGAATTAAATCCATAGAACTAATTGTTTAACCAACCCTCACTGGTTCACCTACTTATATCATGGAGTTATTATTAGGGTTTTTGGATTACGTAACCATATTACACCAAGACAAGTATCCCTTGATAAACATGATATAACTCTGAGTTTAGTTTCGAGGAAATCCTCTTTATGATTTCAAGATTGGGGATTCCACTCAATAGATCATGGAGCTAAGAGCCCATTTTTGGAAAATACATACCTACCTTATTATATTTATGTAGCTTGGACAACCATCATTGTGATTATGATAAGGGGAATATACATCCTTTCCAACCACATTTCTATGAAAATAGGCATTATGAGTTCAATGGTGAGGGCTGTTGTGATTTGATAAAATAGAGAGAGGGTTAATATAATTAATTACATTATGCATCACATAAATTAAAACCCATTGAAGTACTAATTATACTCTATTTTATAAATTTAATGAAATCAAAATTTAATCATCCACATTATCCCCATGATCAATATTAGAGAACATTCATATGCTTACCAAAAGTAACTTACAAAAATGGTTTAGATGCATTTGGGTTGTGTTGATCCATGAATAGAAATACTATGTGTTAGAATCATAAATACTTGATTGGATCATAGAGGCTGATAGTTGTTAAGAGTTCACTTTAAAAGATAATAATTTGAGAAATGTGGTCGACATTTAGTGTTTAATGTAATCATCAATGTCTGTGGAACTCATGAAGTCTCATGAAGACATGGATTTTTATATAATTCTCTAGAATCTTCATGGATTATATCAAGAGATAGATAAATAATAATGTATTTATATATCCAAGGATCTGTTTTAGAGTAATCATAGAGATTATATTCCATATGCTCCTCAAATAGTGAAATTAATTGGCTACATTGAGTGTCTAGATGATTTAGGCTTAAAAATCCTTGAATAACTGCACATTAATCTCATTCTTGCATCACCCCTCAAATATTCTCTATATTTATATTAATTCTTAGACTAGAGACATTTAGAAGTTTCTCCCTTTTATTATCACTTTTCTTGTCCAAATTTATCAGGGTTTAAAGTGTGAAAAATCATCCATCCTTATAGTAAATAAAAGTAGTGGAGAAGTGATGAGATATAATCCCAAATATTCCTAAAATTCCATTCTATGAAGATAAATATCAATTAAAAAACAAAGGAGAATTATTTTATTTTTTTCCCATTTGGAAAGAAGGGACATTTGAATAAAAAATACACCTAAGAAAAGAATCAAGTGGAAGGTTCAAATGTGTTCTTTATTGAGTTCAATTTATATATTTCTAAAAATTGGGTATTAGATACAACTTGTGGTGAACTCATATATATTCAAATATAGAAACCACGTAGATTTATAAATAATTACTGGGGTGGAGGTAGATATATAAGTGGGAAATAGGGAAATAATCACTTTCATAGATACTGAGTTCTAAAAACACTGATGACAGGAATGATCATGGTTATGAAATATTTCGATTACATGTCACATATTACCCAAAATAATATTTCTATATCCATACTTGATAAAAATAGATTGATTTTCATGTTTGGGAATAAATTTTTCTTCCTTTATAAATATAAATTTTTTTATAGTAAGGCATTTTTAAATAATGGTCCTTGTATGATTGATTACACATAACAAGTAATAGTATTAGATAACAAAACTACTTCACATGAATCATACCACAACGAACTATGGAATCATCGGGTAGGTCATGTAAACAATTTTTTTTGACTAAATAACAACTAGATAGATATTTAGATTCTTTTAAACTAAAACCACTTGGTGTATATCATGAATAATTACATGATAAAATGAGAAAATTCCCATTTAGTAGAGAAAGTGAAAGAGACAATTATATTCATGAATGCCTTCATACCGATATGTGTGGACCATTTCCAGTTGAAGTAAGGGGTGGGTACTCATCCTCCTCCAAATATCTTTTTTTTAATTTTATAAAATAAACTTTATGCATTAGTGGTAAACACACACTTCATAATTTTCATACAGAAACATTCCAAACTTAAAATAAAAAAACTTCATTAGACATAAATCAGAAAGACCAAATTCAAAAAATTTGAGAAAAAAACCAACCCTTCACCATCATCAATGCCACGTTAGCATCATCCCTAAAAAAATCTCTATACATTGAGAACAAAATTTGAAATAAAATTTTAAAATTTTAAAATTAAAAAAACACCATCATTAACACCTTGATCAAAGAAACACCTCATGTCACACACCCTGACCCCGAGCGTACACATCAGTATCACCATCTCTAGAAAGAACTCATCATTGTCAACTTCATTTAATCACTATTGGAAAAATCACTAACACATACATAAAAACTCCATGAGAGTCACCTCCTAGAATTCCAACAACTCCTCAAAATAAAAAACCCAAGACACATTGAAAACCCCCAGGAAGGTCCAATTGGGATATGAGTAGTGGAATACAAGAGCAAGAGTAGGTTATTGAGTACACTAATACTTTGACAATGAGCTATGGATGCCACCATAACCACTGAACCCAGCCTTCAGAGCCACCACTGAGCGAACAAAAACTATATAGGTACAATAAGATCATTGATGAGTTATACATGTCATCAATTATTCTTTTAGTGATATATTTTGTAGATAGAATAAAAAAATACTAAATCATGTTCCAAAAAATGTGGATAATGATACACCATAAAAATCATTTAATGTAAGGAATATAGTGTTTTCATACTTACATGTATGGGTATTTCAAGAATTTATTAAGACCTCTTTAGGTAAAAAACATAATCATTGAGGAAAAACATATACCATTATAGGATACCCAAAATAAATATCAAGATATTATCTATAAAAAACCTAATAAAAATGTAATAGTGGAAATAAATGAAATATTCATTGAGAGGGAACACATATCTAGAAGAGATAGTGGGAGTGAGATAAACATTGATGAATTAAATTCTCAAGGTAGACAATTTTCTATAGGAAAACATTCCAAAAATACCCAGATAAGAAGACATTTTAGAGACATATGTACTATTTAGGAGTAAAATTAAATTTCGGGAACTAGAATAATATATATATCTAGTAAATGAGGATGGTGAATCCTTATTAGTTGAAAACAATGATTCTATAATAGATAGGGATGTAATAAGTGGCATAAAGGTTTCCATGTGGTAAAAATACTTGAATTATGTAAATGATTCCTTATAAAAAACCATGTAAGAATTTTAGTAGATCCTCCAATGGATATAGAGGTTGTTGGTTGAAAATGGGTATTCAAGAAAAAAATAGGCGTGGATGGAAAATTCAGTACTTATATAAAACAAATGTCTATAAAAGGGTTCAAACAATGTTAAAGGATATCATATAATGAAAACTTTTCACTTGTTAAAATAATTAAATTTATCATAATCCAACTTGAAATTGATGACTTCCATAATAAGAATATTTTAAAAATGGATGTGAAAAAGTACTTCCTTAATGGGAATCTTAAGAAAAATTTCTATAGGACACAAACTAAAGAGTTTTTGACTCTAACAGATGCCAATAATGTATGGAAATTGAAAATATCAATTAAGGATTAAAAGAACAATCTTGGTCATGGAATATTAATTTTTAAGAATCTATCATATAATTTGGTTTCATAATGAAAAAAAATCAGGAATTTTTTCTATTTACAGTTTAGTGGGAGTGAATTGATTTTATTAATATTATATATTGATTACATATAACATATTAGAAACATAATACCAGTCTTATAGATTATTAAATTGTGGTTGAATAAACGTTTCCCGATAAAATATTTAGGCAAATTAGTATATAATCTTGGGATCAAGATCCATTGTGATAGATACAATAGGCTACTCGACCTAAGTCAATGTACATACATTGGTAATATACTGAAGAGATTCATTATGGAATAATCCTATTGGATATTGATTCCAATGTCCCATGGAATTCATCATAATATGAAAATGTTTCCTGATTCACTTGAATAAAGACATGGGATGGAAGGAATTCCATACACATATGTAATTGGGTTAATCATATATGTTATTCTACGTTCTAGTCTAGATGTCACCCATCTAGTGAGTATTGTTGGAAGATATCAATATTTCCTAGGAGACTGCCATTAGGTGGTAGTCAAGAATATCCTCAAGAATTTGAGGCATAATTAGAATATCTTACAGGTTTATAGAATAGATGAGGAACTATTCATCAAAGGATATTCATATTATAGTCTCCAAATTAATCAAGTTTATCTGAAATTGAGGATGGGATACATCTTCACTATAAATGGTGGTTCTGAGAGCTATGTGAGACCAAAGAAAGCCATGATCACAGATTCTATAGAAGATTATAAGCATATTTCATCTTTTTAATTTTCTAAATAATTAGTTTTCATACAAAATTGTTTCCAATAGGTTGAAATGGTACATATCAGAAAAGACTATATAACACATTATTGTGATAATAATATAGTAGTGTCTCTTGAAAATGAGACAAGGAAACATCCATGAATGAATCACATACATCAAAAGATATGTATGTGAATTAATTAAATAGATGTCAATATTTTTCATAGACATAAAATATTCTGGCACAAAGTATTTGGTAGTGTGAGTTTAATAATACCCTATAATGGAATGGACTTGGATTATCCAAATGTAATCAGGATGGGTTACAAAAATATTTTTAATCACCTACAAATTAAAAGAGTCTAATTTTAACATTAAGGGATTAAATAAATATTAGTGGGTGATGGTTTCCCCCCATCACCTAATGTGTTTGGTGTGTGCTAAAAAATGCATGTGAATGAATTAAACACATGTTAATCTATTTACCTAGGTCATTTCATTAGTTATAATCCACTATGTATTGATTAAATGGAATATGTTATGAATGAATTAAATATATTGAATTAATTAAATGAATTAAATGAATTAATCCAACAATAATAAACCTATTCTAATACCTTGAAAAAGGATGTTGTGTTTCATTAAATGAAATGCATAATGGTTAACTATAAAAAGGGGTGAGATCCACCCAGTATAGATTTTAAATAATCCTTAAAATAAATTATTCCTCTTGAAACATAGTTTATCACTAGGTGAATCCAATGGAACCCTTACATTTTTTTGGGATCTTTATGAAACATTCATGAATGTTTTGGCCAGTATAATCCCTTGGAGTGAAGAAGCTTTCATTTTAATCTTTTGTGATCTTCATGAAACACAATTTAAATATTTGAATATGGGTATATCAGGTCAGGTATGAATATATATGTTATTCATTTATTTATACATGTTCATTCTATCAATGATATATTAGAATCAATATGGTTAGAATTTGATATCTTCAATTACAAGATATTCTATAAACTCCTATCAGTGGTATCGAATCGAGATTCCTCATTGAATAAATAAGTTTATTTCACTATTAAATGAAGAACATGTTTTATGAAACCATAAAGAGTTTTCACCTCTTAATGTTCCATTATATGAAAATGTAATGTCACAGAAAAAACAGCACATTAAATTAAATTTTTAAGTAAATATAGAGTGGAAGGTGTGGATTATGTTAAATAGTTAACATAATATCCATAACTGATGTGGGAAACATATTATTAGAGTTTTGGTTTACTTAATGGTATATTGAGTATAAATGTATTATGTGGCTTCATCCCAATATTTCATTGAGTGTCAATATAATATAAATTCTGATAGTATGATATGACACTACGTTGTGAGATAATTTAATTCAAAGTGGCTGTACAAAAATAAAATTAATTAAATTTAATATTTAGTTAATTTTTCTAATAATTTACAAATTTTTTATAAATGATAAGTGTTAGGCTTTGTAAAATGTGATTTTTGAGAGTAAATTAAATATGAAAAAGTTCATATTTTTTCTAGTGTTTCTAATAAATAAATATATTTTCTATTTATTATGAAAATTTAATTAAAAAATAAATTATATTATTTATAAATTGTTTATAGACAATGGAATATATATTATTGAATATTTATAAAATATATAATTGTTTTTTACTAATTAACTATAAAATATATATGGTGAGTTGATTGGTTTTTTTAAAAAAATATCATATAAATATTACGCTAATATTTATTATTTAATATTAAGAATATATTTTTCAAATGTATATGTTTTATAATAAAATTTATAAATCATTGAAAAAGTCATTTTTTGGATATTTTAATTTATAAGGAGTTAATAAATTAATAAATTATAAGTAGTTTATTAGTATATATATATATATTGATGAAAAATGTATCTATGAAATACCCCAAATACTAAATGTTAATATTTATAATAATTTTTACTAAATTATATAGAACACCATAAATAAATTGTTTATTTAGATATCATAAGAGAAATTAATAATAAGCTCATTAATTATATAAATAAAGCCCTAATATGAAGGATTTTTTATTTATAATTATGAAATTTTCATAATTAATTAATATTAATTGTTTTAATTAAATGGGAAATTATATAATATATTATTTTGACCACATCAAAATTGTTTTGAAGTAATATTTGTTGAGGGTCTAGATAATGATCAAATATGTAATATTTAGATTATCTAAATAGTTCACATAATATAAATTTTATTATAACATATTTATAATTCATAATAATATCATATATTTTATGTAAAATGACATATAATTAATAATATGAAAGAGTTCATATTTGAGTAAGATATAAAGTATTTGTATCTTAGAAAATAAAAATTATATAAGATGAAATGTGTCTAATATGCATGTAATGCATTGTATATTGATAATACTTTTAAATTAAAGGAAAATATAGTTTAAAAATATGTTATAAATGATAAGTTTTTGGATTTAATAAATAAATTTTTATAAGATAATGTTAAATAAGAAGTTTTTCTATATTTATTTTATATTTTATAATTTAATTTAAAATGGTAGACATAGTATTGATTAAAAATGTGTTTAATAAGCCTAAAATTTAATGTGGAAATTCATATTTATAACTAATGATTAATTATTTTTTTATTAAATTGGTTACTATATTATGTTATTATTATTTATAAAATGTTTATAGAATTGGAATAACGTGAATGATATTAAGTATTAGGATTTATAAAAAAAATTTAATCTTGAGTTGAATATAATAATTTTTATTTTTCTATCATGATAAATATAGTATTTTTTAGTACTCTTGGGTTTAATTTATAAATTATTTTTAAATTACATTGATAAGTCTTAACTATAAAGTAGTTTGTATAAATATATTTATCAATTTTCATAGTAAATTAAATTTTATTTGGTCAAACTAAATGTGGACTTTTTAAATATATTATTTATATCGCATCAATAGTGATTTTTATCAAATGTTTAAATATGTTTAAAATAATGTTTAATTTTATGATATTTATATTATGTAAATAGTTTACATAATTTAAACTAAGTAATAAATTATTAATATGTTATAACAATATCAAATAATATCAATGATTTAACATTATTAATGGGATCTTATGTGTTACTACACAAAATTATGGAATACACCTAATATTTATCTTTATTATAGCCTGTTTATAATAATATTTTATTTGTGTAACATTCATATATTTTTATATCATGTTAAAATTTATAAAATTTTCATTAATTTAGAAGATATTACTTTGATAGTCAATATTTATAATTTTTTTATAGAATATGAACAATGTGTATGCTCTATTTATCTTATAAATTACTTCTATGAGATAGATCCTTACATTAAATAGTTACTTCGACTCTATAAAATTTAGTTTCTCATCTCTCTAGGCCTCAATTTTTTTAGAGTTATGATCTTTAGAACATTTTTGAATATATTTTGGTCATATTAGGTATTAGATATATCATGAATTGAATTCTCTTATGAGTAAAGTCTCATCATAGAGAGGGACTTGGGGTTGAACTAACCATTGTCTTGGAGACTTATTACTTATTACAGAACTTTAAGGGTTTGGTTATCTGTCACTCCAAGATTACTTAGGTAGAGATTATAAATATCATACAACTCCATGTTTTTACATTAAAGGTTATTTAAACATGATAATAAAGATGAATTTTGATATATATGTGAATATAGTTGAATTCTATTTTTGGGTGAGTAACTCCAACATGATGGTTGTGTGATGATTTACACATTAATTTGTTGTGAACACATTAATTTTGTGGATAAAATAAGTATTTCAAAATAAAAACCATTATAAGCATGTATATAACAAAGGATAAAACAAAATAAGACAATAGATTGTATTTTATTCAAAAAACTATGAATTTAATTTACATGTTTTGTATAATAAATCAGTTTGACTTTTATAAACACCCCTTAAGTACTAAGAGTTAGATTCTATCTAAAGTGTTAATTTTCAACACTTTGATCATCTAGCTAGGTAGGTCGTGCCAAAGCTGGGTTCCCCTTGATCATCCTTTGTTATCTTATTATTGGTGTTTTCATTGAGTTATAATAGATATGATTCCCTAAAAAGATTAGGTTCTTGATGGAATTACAATGAGTATTATATATATTATGGATATGGAAAAAGTTTTGTCCAATAAATTATCCAAGAGTCACAACTACTATGATTGGGATGATTCCTTACCTAAATAAAAACGTGGTGAGAGAAATGAAAAATTAGACTCATTTTGTAGTGAAATATTGTTCTTGGTTCAATAAAGAGTTATGATGTACCAGGTCATCAATTTTAGTGGGGTAACATCCATTAAAAGTTATTGATGAAAAGATATAATACATGATTCTCATATGAGATAATATTCAGATATAGATAAACAACATTGTATTTATAAATCTTATCATTAACCCTTGAGAAGGTGTAACTTCAAGTAATAACCTCCTAAGAATGGTAATATAAGAAATGCTATTAATTATGTAATATTATATATCTTATATCAACACCTTATATAGTGAAAAAAACATTGAAACTTTTTTGTCAAACGAGTCTTTTATTCTCATGTGAATCGGGTAATAATTATCTTAATGTTTATTTTGGGATTAGTCTATAAATTTAATTTTTCATATTATATTTAATGGAAATCTGCTAAAAATTTGGATGAATTGATGAATCTTTTACCCAATGTAATAAAGTGTTGATAATAGATAAATATGGCATGTGATTTCAAGGTTCTAGTGTGGTATAGATAATAAATGTGGTTAAAAGTTCAAACTAGATGAATAAATGTTTTGATGGAGAATCCAAAAATGTTTCTTTAGATAGGAAATTGAGGTAATATGAAACTTTTGGGTATTATTAGGAAGTATTTGTGATTCTAGAAGATGGAATTTTCTGGATACCTGGAGACGTTTTAGATAACTTCATGGAATTTTTATATTAGGTATCAGTGTTAAAGAAACAAAATATATGATTTTGAATGTCATTTGATTCTGAATGTATATTTTAAAAGTGTTATAAATATACAGGGATTCCAAATAAAGGGAACAGTTGATAAGAAATATATATTTTTCATTAAATTGATGAAGTAAACAATTACTACATCATAGATTTGAATATAATAATATATTTTAAGCTCAAATGAATCTAAAATAAAAAACATATATCTTCATCTAATTTTTTTTCCTGTGATTAGATATTTTTTTATTAAAAAAAATTAATAAAAAATTTGAGTTGATTGATTGAATACATATGGTTTATAGTTCATCAGATTCTATAACAAATTTTTTAAATAAGAGAAAGAAATTTTATTTATCAAGGATAAATTTTTATTCATTAATTAGTTAAAATATGAATGATAATTTTCCCATCACTCATTAGTGAAATATTTTAAGAATAAATATTATATTAAATAAAATACCGTAAATAAATAAAATGCAATATATGATATGGAATCAATAGTTTATTTGTAAAAATATTCCTATTAAAGGAAAATAAGTGTTATTTCCAAACACAAGTATGTTCTTTTGACTCATATAAAAATATTATGAAAATAAAATTAATTTATATGAAGCTAGTAATGTTAACAAATAAATTTTTACACCGTTATAATGTTAAATTTCATTCATTAAGCATCCTAAAAAAGTTTAGAATATCGAAGGTAAAAGAATAATTATTAATGGTTACATTTAATTACCATGATAAAGTGAGTTTCACTATTTCAAAATAATATGTGAGTTTCACATTAAATATTATTATTTTAATATTATAATTTTCAACAATATTAAAACTATATTAATTCATAATAGTTAATCATTAATGTGTTTAGTGGGTCAATTTTATCATATTTTCAAATAAATATTTTCTAGGAATTATATATTAATGTAACGATTTAATGAAACAGTTTTCACCACAAAAGCTTTAGGGTCATATAGAGTCTCTTGGTATTAGATAATTTTATAACTATTATATAATGTATCATCATTTTATAAAAAATGAAACCTCTATTTTTCATTCATTCACATGTCCTATAATTTAATTTACAATAATGGTTTAATGATAATATCCCCTCAAATAAAAACTTTGAGTTGTCCCTAATCGATGGTTATCACAGAGTATAAAGGGTTTCAATGATATGTTAATGTTGGAATAAATATATTATTTTACTCATTATACAGGGTTGTATATGATATATAGATAATATATTTGTGAGGTAATAAATACAGAATTATTACATGGATTTAATCTCAAAATTATATCTTATGGAGTTTCATTCAATCATTAATATACCTAGGGGTGTATGTTTATTATTAATCCATATTAAGAAGAGGTTAGCGTGATATCTATTGTGAAAAATTTCATTCTTTAATTACTTAATTATAAAAGACTACCTATTAAATTATCAAATATGGGGTTGCTGGGAATTTTGTTGATTATATCATTGTTTGGAGTGAAACTATGTTAGGATTTTCTAGTTGTATGATGAATTAATATAACAAGGACATGATTTAATAATATTAAGAAAATGAATGGACATTATTAGTAAAATCACATATTACGTGTTTAGTTATTTTGATTAGGGGAATGTGATATACTCATCTATTAGAAGAATGACATGTGATGTATTCATCTACTTGGTCAGTATTCTTAAGTGAATCAGGTAATGATGGAATACATCATAATGGTTTGTGCATTAATAGCCCATTTCAATACTAGTTTGGTTAGCTGGAGTTGTTTTACAGGGGACTTAAGGCGGTTCTATGGAAGCTGGAGCAACATGGGTGTTAAATTATGTTGTTCACGATGTGAACCATATTCACATCATGTGTTTGTGATTCATGGCATGTGAGGAAAAAAAATTTATGGCTTGTATGTAGGTTAAGGGGTTTCTATGAGTGGATTCACATTGATAAAGGGTAATTCATGTCATAAATTAATTAAGTCTGAGGTGACATGATTTTTGGCATAAACTTAATATATGGGAAATTAATTCCTTGTAATGCTTTCAAGGATTATAACCCACAGACCATGTAGAATTCATGATGTGAATATGGAATTCACGATGTGAATAATATGAATTACATCCTTTTTGTAGGGAGGAATTTCATCCAAACCCTCTCATTCTATACTAATTTCTCTCATATTATTGGTGAAGCCTAGACACTTTTAGAACATCTTCCAACCCTTCTCCCCCAGTGTTGATCCCTGGGTTCTTGTGGTTGAGTTTTGAAAACTTGACGTAATTTTTTTTCCTTTATCCAATTTCCCTTACTTTATTATCTTAGAGATCATTTGTGGTGTTTTTTTTTGGTTTGAAATATTTTTGGTTTTGTTTCTAACAACCGTTTGTTGCAGTTTAGTTTGATATATGTTTTCATATTACAATTTTTATTTTCAATGGTTTTATACCTTTCCTGATGGTGCATAGTGAGATTGTAAGGATTTATATGATTTAAGGAATCGAATTTATCTAACTTATATGTGCTATGTGTAGGTATTTCAAGGGTTTATTTACTTTTGGTGCATAGTAAGTGTATTAATAATATATATAATTAATTGTAATTAATAAAATTGATGGGAATAGGGAATATATCACATGATTTATTTCCTTGACATATGTTCTTGATGATATTGTTCATTCATGTTGAAGATACTAAAAATAATGGATGTTTGAAGCTTTGTTTGTGATGAAAATGATATTCATTAAGACCCTTGTAATGTTGTTGTGTGATCAAAACCTTAAAAAAATGATAAATAATGTATATTTAGATAATAAAATTGGTTTCCCATGGAATCTAGTTTTTGTGATAATACCCATGATAAATTAATAAGTAATGTGCTAAAATCCTCTAAATAAATTGTATAATATCGAATATATTGATGTTGTATGAGTTTTGGTGTTGTGTGTACTTATGTGTTTTGGACTGTTGTGTGGAGATAGAGGTGACTAGATGAGCTATGTGATGCATGGGGTTGTGATGTGTTGATCAGTTGGAATGGATGCGATGTGGGTTTTTAGGCAATGGTTATAATGTGTGGTGGTGTTTTTCCATGTGGTGACATTGGATGATGTGTCTATGGTATGTGATATAGTGCTAAGTGGTTGTGAATCATGGTGGTTGGGATGTGCGGTAGTTGTGGTGCATGGTAGTTATTGTTGTGTGAGAGTTTTGATTTTTGCTTATTGTGGTGAGATGTCTTGAGATAGTTTTACAATGACAATTGATGTAAGATGGTCCGGTTATAGAATGACTTGTTTGTATCACTATTTGGTTAGTAATGGAATAAATTATATATATGAAAAAATGTATTAATGAATTCTTTGACAAATAAATAAAATAATTTCTATGTAAATGTGAAAATATATTAGTAATAGATGTTAGTGGAAAATCATCAAATCTATAAATCTTACTAAACATGTAAATTAATGTGGATATCATTGTGTGTCTTGTGTGGTGGTGGTGTGGTGTGTTTCATAAATTTGTGGAAGTGGTAGTTACAGTTGATGTGTTGTATAGTGGTGGTCATGTGGTGTGTTCTAGTGTGGTCTATGTGAACCTATAGTTTTAGTATTTCATGCTATCTATATATCATATATTTTATGTAATTTATATATGTGCCTCACCAGAGTTAGATAAAAGTTCCAACACTCAGAGGTAATGGGTTTTAAGAGTTTCCCCATCATCAAGGATGGTGGGGATGTGGATGTATGGCTTCCCCCTCTTCCTCACTCTTCCTTTAACATCGATCATCCAAGTGTCTTTGGGTATGATGTGTAGTGATGACTTCAGTGTATTCGGGTATGGTTTGTTATGATGAGGTAATGATGTGACATGATGTGTGGTAGGGTTCATTAATGTCAATATGAGGGAATGAGGTTGATGTACATCATATTCATGATACCCTACTACTATTTCTGTGTGACGATATGCGGTGTGACAGATCTGGTGTCTTTGGGAATTATGTGTTGTGATGGTGTAGATGTCTTCAGGAAAGATGTGTTATGGTGATACCTATTGCGATTCTATCAACAGATGATAAAAATTTCAAAGGGGGTGGGTTGGGATGCATCCGAACCCACATCATATATGGATGATATGTGATGCGATATATATGAATGGGATGGGAGTAGAGGATGTTCGATGTTGGTGGTGTGAGAGCAGGAAATCAGTGGGGAAGTGATATCGGGGTGCAGTGACCCGACCCTAGTAAGACCATAGCTAGTGTCTAGTACTTTTACATTTTCAAGGTTACAAGGAATCAAATCCCAATGGGCTATAAAGTTTTTCAGTCTTTGTAAACCCGATACATAAATGATTCTTTTATTACAAATGAATACACTAATTAAAACATAATATTTTTATTTTGAGGAAAGATTTATTCCACCTAAAGTATACTTGAAAATCTTTCCTACTACACTTATTAGATTCCTGGGGAAGGAAAAAAATAATGGTGATCTCAAATTATCATTACAGGTTATTAATAGTGGAATCAATAATGAATCAATGAAAATTATAATTATGGCATAGAAAATAACAGAACACACACACACACACACACACACACCATGTAATCAATAAATTGAGAAGGATTTTCATAAAAAATAGGGTAAGGTAATAACTACAAACAATATCAATTAAAATAACTAGATAAGGATAAATTAATATGGATATTAAAGAAACTAAACCGCGTGTCATTTAATCAATGAACCAAAATTGAAATGTATCCATAGAGATGTCGATGAAAAATCTCATGGATGAATAATAAATAAAGTGAATAAGGTAAATGTTTAATTATTTGACTCCATGTTTCTAAGTTACATGGAGGCATTATCGTGAATACCTTTTATAATATGGTTTATAATATTAGGTAAAACCCCATATATTTTGTTCAACTAATTCATCTCATGAGACTATCGATGCCTCAAGGGCTATTTATAACCGGGCCCCACCCATGTGGCACCTATCTCTATAAATCCTTATGTTGAATAATCAAAATAAATAATACTCCATATAAAATATCCCTATTGAATATAAGATAGGTATTTACCAATATATACCCAAATAATCTAATAATATTCAAAGTAAACACCGAATGAAAAATGGTATATAGTTCATGGAATAATCATATCCATGAAAAATGATATGGATATTTTGGGGAAATTCAATGTCAAATGATCAGAGGCAATTAAATATTTTAAGTGTATTAAAAAAACCAAGGAAGTTAATTTCAATATTATATTTTTCCAAATCAATCATAAAATATCCATAGGAAGAATAAGGATTATATCAATTCAACAAAACCCATATGGAGAAAAATAAAGGGTTGTTGTCATTGATTAATTCAAATATTATAAAAAGATATTTTAAAAACATTCTCGAAAAAAATATCATTTTTATATTGATTTTTTTTGAAAATACTTTTCTTTGAAAATCACTTTTGAAAAAATTTATTTTAAAAGTTAGCTTTAAAAATTTATAGGAAAATTCTAAGAAAATATAGTGGTTAAATCCATAAATTCCATATGAGGTATAAAGAAAATTACTTTTATGTGGTAAAAAGGTTAGAAAAATTCCTTGTTTAGAATGAAAAAAGAGTATTTCTTTAAAAAAATTAGTAAAAGAGAAAATGGGTAAAAATATATTTAATAAATATTTTTAGAAATGTTAAAAAAATTTCATGATTTTTTTATGAAATAAGGTTTTTAGAAGAAAACAAGCTCTCCGACTAAATAGAGAATGAAGATAGGTTTTCTTAAAAACATTTTTTAAAACATTGTGACTACCAAAGGGTTATTAAATGGTAATATTAATTTCTAAAGGTCATGAGTAACTTGAGAAGAAAAAAATGAAAGGGTTTATTAGACATTGATAAAATAATTTCCTCTGATGGAATTCCACTGTAAACAATTACGAAGAAAATGGTATTGTAAAGTAAACCCTTGAAAATATTATAACATACAAGTGGAATCAATAAATGAGTAGATTATGTGTGTCCACTTTAAATCCACATAAAGAGGTGTAAATATATAAACAGATAGTAAAATTCATTATAAACATATTAATATAATATTAACTACACTGATGTAGTATAATAACCTAATTAAAAGATAATGGTTTATGAAATTTTTTTCCACTTGGTAACTTTTAACTCAAATACCCTTAGATGAAATAATTTTAATTGAAAATCTAAAAATCACGAAGAATGAATGAATCCTGATATTATGTGAAAAAGGAGAAGTATGTACACCATATACAAGAAATAAGGTTAACGACAAAAAATTTCTATTTGAATATAAAATTAACAACCACGAAAGTAAGTGAGATTGCAACAATAATCATTAAAAACATTCTCTAGGAAAATAATCTTTAAATATTCCAAAGTGTCCCACAACACTTTGAAACATTTGAATCATAATATTCGTAAAGGAATAAAATTAAATGAAACTTATAATATCATTATAATATGAATATTCATGATAATAAATTTTAAAGGTAAATATATACACCATATAAAGCAAACTAAGTGCATAACATCAAATAAGTCTCAATGAAATGGAAATTGATATAAAATCCATTACCTTGAATTTTATTTCAGGTTAACATACATTAATCTCATGTATAATGGGTTGAATCATGTAAATAACATATATCATTACCATAATCATATTTATAATATAATATACAATCTTATTTTAATATCCTATTACAAGTTTGTTAATAATCTTTCATTATTTTCACTATTTTGGGTGTTAAGTGCCAAGTTTCATGATCATGTTTTAACTTGTTACTTGTTGTTACTATAATAGTTTTATAATCTAAAGAATTAAAAATATTATTTAAATATAATATATATTCATTATATATTTATTTATAATAATCCATAATGTTTGCATAAATGAAATGGAATGCACCATTCATGGAGATGATAGGCCGTATGTATGCATGAACACTAATTTCATTTATTTTTCATATTAAAATAATAAAAAGTAAATTACCTATATGTATATTATAATTACAGAAACACATATATGTCTAAAATGTTAAATAGTATTATTATAACCATCCATTATATGTTCCATGTATAGTGTGAATGAGTCACATTGATTTGAGAGGGCAGTATTCCACACTTCCACAAAATATGTTATCGTATTTACAAAAAATGGAAAGCATAAAGTTATGCATCGTAAAAAAATTAAAGAAGCATAAATAAATTATAAATATTATATTTATCATATATATGAATATTTTCTACCATAATTCCCAACCATGATAGGTTGTAAACAGAAAATGAACTTTCTCATTTTGTGAGGCTGTAGTTTGTCATACAGAAAAATGGTAAGTTTGTTCCACCTTAGATGATAGTGTGTGTAAGTTAAGGTAAGAACGTTATAATAAAAAAATATAAGTATATTGAATATAATGGAATTGTTATATAATCATGGAATATGAAGAGTTCACTGGGTGGATAATAGAAATAAAACAAATGAGATTGAGGAAAGATGTTAACACTTTTTTGGGTAACGCCATTTGGTTTGCACCAAAGGGATTCCTTGGTTGTAATTATGAACAAGGTGCATATTCTATGTTTAGGTGATAGATATTTAGGATATATTTTGGTAGATATTGGTTAAGAAAAAATTCTTTCAGAGGTGTGAGGAAGTGGGAGGCTTGAGTGCCTTTTTATAGTAGAGGAGGAGGGGTAGTCTTGTAAATTTTGGAAAAGATAATTACATTGATGTTTTTTTCCATTAAAACTGGCTCCAATAATAGAGAAAATTTATTTTAATGTATTATAAAGTCTATATATGTCCACACAATGGTTTTTGGACAATTTGGTAAGTTATTTTGGCCCTTATGTTTATGGTTTTTTCCCTTCTAAAGATTAATTTTTCTCTTAATCATTGTAATTAATTTTAATCACTTTCACTAATATTTTTTTTTGTAAAAAACTAAGTTGAAATTATTATAAATTATAAAATATGAAGATTAAAAATATTGAATCCATTTTTTCAAATTCCTATCACATAATTGGTCGAAATTAATTTATAATTAATCCCATATAGGGGACGAAAATGGAGGGTTTTAATGTAAAAACATTAAAAATATTGTTATGTTTTTATACTCCATTTAAAAATTAAAATGATTAAAATTTCCTAAATTAGATTAATTAATAAATATTTAATATAATTAATATTTAGAAACAATTAAAATAATAATGTAACATTTATAAATAAATTAGTCAATAAAGTTGTTTTGAATTAAAATTAATTATTTTTTTTCACAATTTATTAAAAAGTAAAGCTTCATAGAAAAGTATAAAAAATTCACCCTAATATAATTTTTTTCCTATTTCAATGAATAATTTAATTTTTACAGTTAATATTTAAAAAAGTGCAAGAATGTTTATTTAAAATAGGTTCTCCATTAAAAGTCTGTAAAAGTGCAAAAAAATAATATAGGTTTTTATATGTAACATTGGGTTTGCTCTTATCTCACACCTATCAAATCCATTTGACAAATATAAATTTTTTGAATCAAAATAATATGTATATATATTACATTAATATCACTCAATAATTCTTATTAATTTCATTTTTTAGGAAAAAATAGCTTTGGGAGCAAAAAAATACTTTTCTATAAAAACATTCCCTTTATATTCAATTGGTTCACATATTCATTTCTAACTAATTTTTTTTCAATGAATTCATTTTATATTTTTTTCGAAATAAATATTTTCATAAGTTAGTTAATACTATTAATAACAACTTATTTAATGTGTAAGATATATCTTCATATATTAAATAATATTATTTTAATAATATATTTTTGTTTAGTAAAACACGGTCTTGCTTGTAACACAAGATATAAAAGAAGTTCTTTGTTGTGCGCGATTAAAGATAACTTAGTGTATTGTGCATTGAAAGCTTTAAAATATATTGAATTTATTTAAAATAGTAAATATATTATAAATTATTAGGATATTATATTCTCTTATACACTTGGTATTGCATTTCATTCACTCTGTAAAATACAATGTTCCTACTTTAGATTTTAAGGGTGTTAAATTCTCCCCACAATAGTTAAATTACATCCTCACAATTTAAAATCGATCTTGGGGATAGATTATTTTATGTTTCCTATTTTTGAAATCCAAAATCCTTAGATGGTTTCATAATAAATCATCAATAAAAGGGATGCCGAGAAGTACAAAGGTCACATAGAATAACATATAACTAGGTCTCCGAGCCGGAGAACAATAGTGGAATATAGAGAAACATACATGGAAGGAAAACATAAATATTTATAAGGATTTATTGTGTTCATCAATAAAAAAAACAAGTGAATGATCAATGGAAAGTTTGGGTCTTCAAATATACAAATCAGTGATGATTTATTAGACTACCAGTTTAACAAAAAATTTAGGTATTAATATTTTTTTGATCATTTGCCTAATATTGGGAAATTATTTTACTACATAACAATTTTAAGGAAATATAAACACTTGATATATTTCTATAGACACAATTTCATCCTTTTTTTTTGGTTTTATCAATTTATATTTTATCCGTTACTTTAATAAATGAATATTGAAAAAATAACTTTGATTTATAAAGCACTAAAATAAACCTTTAACAGATCGTAAGGCCCATAAAAGACTGAAAAGTCTATATATTTACGTCTAATTATTTTACAAAACCAAAATGTTGAATAGATTAATATCTAAACCTAAAATTAACACCACTAGTTAATCATTAATATTTATTCATAAAGTTGTTTAACTAAAAACAATGACATATTAACTAAGAAATTCCATAGGTAAGTAGTTGGTTTTAAACCCTAATCAACCTTAGGTGATGGGTTTAAGACCCAGAACCTTTCCAGACTTGATTGGTTGGTACATAGAATACAATTTGTCCTTTTATAAAACCATATTAATATAATTTCCAAAATAAATATGATTGAAATACATGAAATTTAAAACTTAATTAGCCTATAGTTTTAAATAAAAACCTAATATATAAATACATTATCCATTTATTTCCACATAGGTCCTTCATTGGTCTAGGGTTTATCTATAATATCATTTATTGGATTTCTAAATCTTGACAGCTTATCATTAATCGAAAAACTAAATGTTTAACCTAGGCCATTCATTTTCTATATCCTTTATAACAGTCTATAATGAAAATAGGAATTATCCTAATCATATCCCTAGGGAGTTTGAAACCAGATGTGAAATAATGATCATTGTCATGTACCAAGTTATGTTGAGTCAGGACCGACACACCTTATTAGAGTTGTTACTCTTAGTTACATCTCTTCTAGAACTAAATCCACTTGTAGTATCCGAATATATATTTATTTCACAGAAGACACACATAATTTATACCTTACCAAAATTATAGGATGTTCTTCTATACTTATCATCATATTCCAACATATGGATATGTTCTCTATTCTATTTTTTCCTAAATCTAGTTTTCAAGCTTTCTAATAATATTTCTTCAATACCAACTATAGCAACCCGACTGTAGTAGTCTTGGAGATAGTGTCAACTACCATTACATAAACCTGATTATAAGGAATCTAATCCTAAAGGACTAATGTTTTTAGTAGTTTTTGTAAACCAAATACATACATGATTCTTTTCTTAAAAATAAATACACTATTTATAACATAATAATTTTTTTGAGGATAAATTTATTCCAACTAGTGTATGCTTGAAAATATTTCCTAGTAAAATTACTAGATTCTCGGGGGAGGAAACAAAATAAGGGAGAGCTCAAATGTTTATTAGGGGTAAATTAAATCAAAAGAAATAATATATCAGTGATAATAATAATTATTTCATGGTAAATCACTAAAAACTCATACCAAGTAATAAAAAACTATATAAGAAGTGAATTAAAAATATGGAAAGGTAAAAACAAGAAACACATTCCATTTCAATAACTTGATACATAAAAATCAATATGGTATAACAAGAAACTGAAACACATGACATTTAATCAATGAACAGGAAATGAAATATATCCATAGATACATAAAAATAAAATATCATGGATGAATAATAACTTATGTTAAAATAGTGAAATGTTTAATTATTGGATTCCATGATTATTAGGTACATGGAATCATTACCTTCAAGAATTTTTACAACACAGTTTAACATATCAGGTAAAAAACCATCTAATTTGGGAAACTAATTTGTTTCATGAGACTAATGATGCATCAAGGGGATATCTAAAACTAGGCCCCACACATTTTGTACCTGTCTAAAGCAATAGTAATATAGAATAATAAAAATAAATAATATGACTTTTCAGATATCCATATTGAATATAAGATATAGATTTATAAATATTTCCCCAAATAGTAAAATAAATCTTCAAGTAAACACCATATAGAAAATGGTATATGGTTTATACAATAATCGTATCCATGGAAAATGATATGAATATTTTGGGGAAATTTAATGTCAAATGATCATAGGAAATATAATATTTCAAGGGTAGAAAAAATAATTGAGGAAGTGAATGTCAATACAATCCTTGGAAAAATCAATCATAAAACATCCATAGGAAGAATAACATTGGTATAAATACCACATATACCTAGAGGATAAAAATAAAGGGTTGTTTTCATTAATGAAAGGAAATATTTTAAAATTATATTTTTAAAAAATTATTGAAGAAAATATCCTTATTATTTTGAAAAACACTTTGAAAATATTTTTTGCTGAAACTAACTTTTGAAAACAATTTATTTTTAAAGTAACATTTTAAACATGAAAAGAAAAATTCAAATAAATGAAGGTGGGAAAATCATTTCTTGTCGTATGAGGTAAAAAGAACATTACTTTTTCATGATAAAATGTTATAAAAGTGCCTAGTTAAGAGAGAAAAAAGAAGATATTTTTGAAAACATTGTTAAAAGAAAAAAAATTTATCAATGATGTATTTAATAAATTATTTTTGAAAGGTTTAGTTTTTTAATATCATTTTAGAACCCATGGTTTTTATAAGAAAATAGGCTCTCTGAATAAATATAAAACGAACTCGGGATTTCTTATAAAAATTTGAAAAACATTTTCAGTACAAAAGAATAAAAAATGGTACTATTATTTGATAAATTCCATGAATAACCATTGGATAATAAAATGAAATGGTTTATTAGACAAAGATCAAATTACTTATTCTGATGTAAATTCAGGTGTAAATAATCCCGAGAAAAATGATATTGTAAAGTAATCTCTAGGAAAGATTATAACTTTGAAGTGAGAATCAATCAATGAATTGATTATGTGTATCAAATTTAAATCCTTATAAAGAATTAAAAAGATATAAATATATAGGAAAATTAATCATACATATAATCATATAATATTAAAAATAATTAGGTAGTAGTATAACCTAATGAAAATAAATTGGGTTATGATATTATTTTCCACTTTGTAACTTTTATCTCAAATCCTGTTAGATGAAATAATTCAAATTGAAAAAAATATCGTAAAGAAGGAATAGATCCGAATATTATATGAAAAAGTGATAGTATTTTTATATTATATAATAAATTAGGTTCACAAAAAAAGTTATTTTTTCAATATAATGTTAATAATCGCAAAAGGAAGTGAGATTGCAAACATAATCATTAAAAATATTTTTAAGAAGAATAATTATTAAACATTAAAGAGTGTCCCATACCACTTTAAAACATTTGAATCATAATAATAATGAAGGATTAACATTAAATGAAACTTATAATATCATTAGAATAATTATATTCAAGAAATAATATGTGAAATGGTAGTATAGACACCATATAAAAGAAACTGGGTGCATAACAATGAATAAGTCTCAACGAAATAAAAATTCAGACAAAATCCCTTACCATGAATTTAATTTCAGGTGAAAATACATTAATATAATTTATAATGGGTTTAAATAAGTCCCTAAATTATACCATAACTGTAATAATATTTATAATATCATATATTAACATCTTTTAATATCTTATTTCCTGTTTGTTAATAATTATTCATTTTTCACTATTTCAGGTGTTAATTTTCCTAGTTTCTCAACTATGTTTTATCCTGTTACTTATTGTTCCTATCATGGTTTATTAATATCTATAATGTAAACTATGATTTAAATAGAATATATATTCATTATAAATTTATTTATAACAATCCATAATATTTGGAGATAATAAATGGAATGCACCAATCATGGAGACTATAGAATGTATGTATGCATGAATGCTACGTTCATTTTTTCGGCATATTAAAAGAATAAAAAGTTAATTATATATATTTATATTATAATTAAAGTATAATATATATTCCATATATGTTAATTTTTTTATTAAAACCATTATTTATATGTTAACTGTATTGTGTGAATGAGTAACATTTCTTTGAGGGGGAGGTTGTCCACACTTCCACGAACGATATTATCATATTTAAAAAAATGAAAATCATAAATTTATGTGTTATATAGTAATTAAATAATCATAAATAAATTATAAATATTATATATATCATATATAAATATAGTTTCCATCATAATTTACAACCTTTATAGGTGGTAAAATAAAAATGAACGAGATTGTTCTGTGAGGCGGTTGTTCGCCGTATACATAAATGGTAACTTTGTTACCCATTAGACAGTTGTGCATGTAAGTAAAGTTAGAAAAATTATAATATAAAAGTAAAAATATATTTATGACTCTAGTGTTATTATATAATCATGTAATAGGAAGATTTTAGGGTGGGGATAATGGAAATAAAACTAAATAGCTGGAGGAAAGATTTTACCTCTTCTCTGGGTAACTCCTTTTAGTTTGCATCAAAGAGCTCCCTTGGATGGATTTATGAACATGGTAAGGATCATATATTGAGTAGATGGATTTTTGAGATCAATTTGGGTATATATTGGTTGATAAAATGTGTCTTGAGTGGTGTGAGGATGTGGGGGGCTTGAGTTTCTTTTTTATAGTGGAGGAGGTCTGACAATCCTGTAAATTTTGGAAAGGGAATCGATCCAAATTTTTTCCAAATGAATGCAAATAAAATAATGGATAAAATTAGATGAAATAAATGATATGGGATAAATATGTCTATAAAATGGATTTTTTACAATTTTCATGGGCATTGTTTCTTTAACTTTAATGACTAGTCCCTTGATAAGATTACTTTTCCTCTTAATCGTTGTAGTTAATTTTAATCACTTTAACAATTTTTTTTTCAAAAACTAACATGAAATTATTATACATTATAAATTATTTTGATTCAAAATATGGAATCTTTTTTTCCAAATTATAGTTATAAAAGTGGGAGAAATTAATTAAAAATTAATCCCACAGACGGAAAAGAACTGTGAATTTTTAATGTAAAAATGTGTAAAGGTTTGATATGTATTTGTATTTAATTTAAAATTTAAATTGATTAAAATGAAATTAATTGTATTAATAAATAAAAATTTTATATAAATAAACATTAAAATCAATAAAATGTATAATTTAATCTTATAACTTAAATAGATGAAAAAGGAGATTTAAATTAAATGTCATTACATTTTCACTATTAATTGAAAAACTAAAATTCACATAAAAATAAAAAAAATTAAACCTAAGATAATTTTTATATAAAAATTTCAAATATTATATTTATTTTGACATATAATATTTATTAATGTACAAAAAATTGTATTTTTAAAAGGTTCTCCATTAAAAGGTAGTTGAAGTGCCTTAACAAAAATACAGGGTCTTGTGTGTAATATTGAGTTTGTTCTTATGTTATGCCTATAAAATATATTGGATGAATATAAAAAATAATTTATTGAATAATATATATATATATATATCACATTAATATCACTCAATAATAGTAATTAATTTAATTTTTTAGGATAAACCAACTTTGTGAGAAAAAAAAATAGTTTTCTACAAAAAAATTCTCTTTATATTCAATTGGTTCTTATATTAATTTATAATTAATTTTCAATCAATGAATTCATGTTATATTGTGTTTAAACCACCTATATTCATATGTTAGTCAATAATATTCATAACTATTAATTTAATGGATAGGTTATATGTTATTATATTAAATAATAGTATTTTAATAATATATTGTTTTTTTGGTAAAAATTGGTCTTGCGTGTAACGCAAGATATCAAAGAAAGTATTTGATGCATGAGATGTAAGCTAAATCTGTGTCATGTTCATTTAATGATATATAATTTATTTAATTTATTTAAAATAGTAAATATATTATAATTATTAGGGTTATTATATCCCTTTATGTGCTTGGTGTTGCATGTCATACATGTTATCAAATACAACATTCCTACTTTTTTTGGGGTGTTGAAAAAGGTGCTTTCCTTTCTTATGATATCAATTATATATTACTATATTAGATGTGGGATTTAGTGTGAGATCCATGTGGGGGATATGTTTAGTTATTTGAACTATATAGGTGCTTTTGGTTCTATTTTTTATTTTCTAGAACATTAACATGCTCTTTTCACAAGTGAAATTGAATCCTTGGATATAATCCTACTAAGTAAACTTGTATAATGAACCCACATATATAATTTTTTTAGGTTTCTAGGATGACTAAATTTGACTAAATTGGATATTTCTATATTAGGATGGAGATACCATTGATTCACCTATATGGTATTTTTTGGGTATTTTACATTACTTATTCAAAATTACCCTTTAAGAACACTATAATTTTCATTTCTTAGTGCTAATAAAGTAATGAATACTATAATGTGGTTAGAACCCATGGGATTTTATCAGTGCTAGAAATGAACTAATAAATGGGTGATTTATGAACACTAAAAAAAGTTGATAAAGAACACCTTTATCATCTCTTTTAGAATCAATAATAAAAGACACCATTTATCAATGCTTTTATTTAGCACTAATATAGAAACCATTTATCAATGCTTCTATAAGTGCTAATAAAATAAACCCTTATCAATGATAATAAATAAATTGATAAAGTAATCCTTTATTAACATAACTAAATGCGCTGATAAGGGAGAATACATCAATTTTATTTTGAAACAAACTACAACACCATACGTAGGGCATACTGTAGTGTGTTGTAACAACAAATTACAACACCATAAATTAGAGAAATCAGATATAAATACATGTTTTAAATGATTTTTTAACACAAATAAAAGAAAAAACACTATTATAGAGAAAAATAACACACCGATATAAAATAAAAAATCACCCCTTCTCGAGGAAAATAAATCACTTATATAAGAAAAAAAATTCTTATGTTAGTAATAATATAAAAAAATAAAATAAATAGAAAGTATTAATTTTAAACTAAACATTGAGCCATACTAGGAACACTGTGTATCAGATTGAGTTGTCGTTGATTCTTGCATGCCACCCTATTTATTGTTTATATTACAATATTATCTCTAGGAAAATAAAATAAAAAATTATAAGATAAAAATAATAAGGAAATTAATTAAATAATACCTGATAAAATAATGTGAAAATAATCTTGGCTCGTTTTCTCACTATTGGAGGTGTGATGCATTTTTTAAACAAAAATGACACATATTTATTGAAAAGTCACACTTGGAATAATACCATTCATCAGAATGAGGTTTATATGATTCTTAAATATCCCAAATGACTTATGAATAATTTTTCTAAAGTATGAAAATAATCCGAATCTGTTTCTTTGGTTTTAAGTACACCACTTTGTAATTACTAAAATGTCATTTTAAACTAAAAACATGAAATTTGAGTCATACTAGTCACATCATGTGTGGGTTATATGAGATACTGATTCCAAAATGTCACAAATTAATTATAAATAATTTTTCTAAATTATCAATTCAATCAGTGTTCGTTTTATTGTTTTTCAGTGAGTGACACTTTTTGAAATAAAATATCAATTTTATAATGACAATATACACTTTTAGTCATACTGGGAACATTATATATCATTTTAATTTTCAGATAGTTCCTAAATGTAAAAATGACTAATATATAGTTCTAATAAAGTATTAAATCAATATTATTGTGTTTTCTTAGTTTGGAGTTTATCAGTTGTCTTTTTACTAAAACTAATGTCAATTTTAAGTAAAAAGATGCTCTTGGAGTCATACCGGTCATATCATGTGTTAGATTAAGGTGAGGCTCATTAATACCCATAAAAATGAATTATGGTTCATTTTAATAAAGTTTCAGAGTAATCCTAATTAATTTTCTTGGTATTGAGTATGCCACATGTGTTTTTTTAATAAATTAACATTTTTATCTGGATATATGCACTTTGAGTCTTACCGGTCAAATGTTTCTTGGGTTTGATGTGAGACTGATTCCAACACATTACAAATTAATTAAGAATATCTTCCCTAAATTATCAAAAAATATGAGTTTTTTTCTTAGTTTTATGTGAGTGACACTTTTGGTATTGAAATATTTATTTTAAACTGATAATAGACACTTTGAGTCATACATGGAAAATAATGTATTGGATTGAGATAAGGCAATTTCCTACCAATAAAAAATTACTTATGTATCATTTTCCTAAAGTACAAATGAAATATAAATTAATTTTCTCAGTTTTGAGTATGTCATGTGTCTATTTTATGAAAATTAATGGTGATTTAAAATAAAAAATAATATTTAGAGTGATACCAGTCCCGCTATGCATCAGATTGATGTGAGTATGATTCTTACACATCCAAAATTTAATAAATTATCAAAACAATCACAATGTGTTTCCTTATTTATGAGTACTCCACTTTTTTTTATTAAGATGAAATTTCTAAATTGGAAACACACAATTTGAGTCATACCGGTAACATCATGTGTGTGTTTGACCTGATAATGATTCCTACATGTAAAAAATGAAAGATGAATCATTTAATAAATTATTTAGACAATTTGATCGTTTTATTTGTCTTCATTGAGTGACACTAACTAAAGTAAAATGTCAATTTTAAACTGATAATAGACACATTGAGTCATACTGGGCACATAGTTTATCGAATTGAGGCATTGTTTATTCCTACACATAAAAAATGACTTATGGACAGCTATCCTAGTTTATCAAAAAAATATGATTGTGTTTTCTTAGTTTTGAGTATGCCAATTGTATTTTTTAATATAATTAATGACTCTTTTAAATTAACAAAAATACATGGAGTCATACCGGTCACACTGTCCATATGATTGAGGTGTGAAGATTCCTACACATCCCAAATGACTTATGTATCATTGTCCTAATGTATCAAAACAATATTAATTCTTTTCCTTGTTTTTGAGTTTGTCACTTGTGTTTTTACAATAAAATTTTATTTTAAACTCTAAACACACACTTTGAGTCATACCAGCCACTTTGTGTGTGGGTTTGACATGAAAATAAATCTTATATATCACAAATTAATAATGAATTTATGTTCTAAATTATCCAAACAATCTGGGGGAATTTTTTAAATTTTCAATGAGTGAAACTTTTTGATAATGTTAATTTTAAAATGATAACAGACACTTTGATTCATACTGGCAAATCTTTTATCATATTGAGGTACATTTGATTCCTAAAAATCAAAAATTAAATTTAGATCATTTTCAAATAGGATAAAAACAATCCAAATGACTATTCCCAATTTTGAGTTTGTGATGTGTGTTTTTCACTAAAAGGTAAATTATAAACTAAAAACATATTGTTTGAGTCACCCCAGTTGCACTATGCATTAGATTGAGATGTGACTGATTGATTATGTGATTTTTGTTTTTATTTAAACTATATGCACCAATTTAGAAAAGAAATAAATGGTCCATTTGTATTGAAGATGAGACTCCATGCTACCTGAAACGACTCATCCAAAAGCACCATGTTCTCTCTTATTTGGCATGTTTTAAATGACTAAATGAAAAGTATGAAGGCCCAAATGATCTGTGAAAAAAATATTTTAAAAAAATGATAAGAAAAATAATTTAAAAATATTATAAGAAATGGTGAAAAATTAACTAAATAAGTTCTACGTATTCACCTTTCTATGATGGTTGTATACATTATTGTCCAATATCATTGTTGTTTTTATCTCAGTTTAAATATTGAAGTACAATTTCTCATGAGCATGGTAATCATCGAATAAACCACCACTAATCGAGAAAAAAATCTACCTATATAATAAAACAATTCTTATGTTTTTAAAACAATAAATAAATAAATTAAACAAAAATATGAAACAATACTTTAATAAACCATAAATTTTAAACTGAAACAAACCAATTTAAGTCATATTTGGTACACAGTGTATGGGTTTCAAATATGGTTGATTCCACTGTATCTTTTTATCCTACAGTGCATTCAACACTCTAGGACATCTGACAATACTATAGTTTGATAACCCAGAATGTTGAATTCATTGGAGAATAAAAATGAAATTTCATCATCATTAGTGAATCATCTGTGTAGAGTACATGGTAATTGAAAAAGATTTAATAGTCCTTTTTGATAAATTTATTTATCCCTAGAAAAAATTAACCTTTAGTGTAAAAATATTAACATTAATTGATTGAACTAAAATAAATATATTCATTTGAGTTTTTATGGAACATAATAAAATATATCTTACCATTTCACTATCATAGAGAGTAGAAAATCCATGATAAAACATTTACCTTCATTGATGGAAAAAAATTCAGTGGGATCAATTATGAATTTTATTAAGACACTAAACTACCTTATAAATTGTTTACATGTTTTTGATAGTATAGAAACATAAGTATGGACCTTTATAGCATCCAAATGATACTGAAATCTATTGAATCAATTAAGTGTTATTGAATTGTCCGATATATTAGTATACCTTTTTCAATATTGTGGGTGTTGATAAACTCTGACATAACATCATAATTATTTTTCCATAAAAATTTCAATATCCCTATTTTCATGTTTTTTTGAGAATTTGGATACGTTTTTTATTAATGAGCTTGTAAACATGGATCATTTTAAATAATTAATGTTCACATGAATAAGGAACGTTACATGTCTGGATTTCATAAGAAATTTTGATATTATATCATGAATATAATTTATGATTAAATAACCTAAATAATTATACCACCCACTAAAGAGAAACCACTGTTTTTTTAAAAATTCATGAATCATTCCGTGAAATTTCTATTTCAATATTTTTAGAGTTTTCGGATCAAGTTATTAGCTTATTTTTTAGATGCATGTACGTTTTGATTTTTGGTACTTCATGGTTTCATTTGAAGTGGGTTTTTCATTTTCAGGGATTTATTCATATGGTGGTCTCCTTTCATTTGATGTCATGTTTCCACTGACATCATCCCTCCTCGATGACCATGATCTATCATTACTGACTGTCCCCCAATAGTTCTTTAATACACCAGCTGGACTCGGTGGTTGATTACACACATATTTATTCAAACATTTTTGTTTTTTATACACCTATTTGATGATTGTATTGGTGTTTCATGACTCTCAAGTTACTATTGGATATAATACTAAGACCCTTTCGTTATAGTGTAGAGAATTCATGGGTAAGAAAAAACATATGTTTTTTTTATTATTGTTCACTTTGTTCTTGGTGAGGGGTTGATTCCACACTAATACAACATGTTATAATAATTTTAATACGCTAATAGAAAATTTATCCTATGATAATTAGTTTGAAAAAATCAGTGGTGTCAGTTTTATTTTGGAAAATATTCGTCCACTTAAATTCCTATATAAAATCACTTAAAAAAGTGATGAACAACATTTTTTCAGTAATCCACTCGAAACACTTGAACAATGGATCTTATATTAAGTTATGTGTGTTGTGCATATTTTTCAATAGATTTTCTCAAACACAACCTTGGTATGTTCTTCATTATACACCATTTCCTAAAAAATTTAATATTTTCATGCTAGCGCTTTGTCTCATCCTCCTCCTCAGTCTCTGCCTCTGCCTCCTCCTCCACCTCAGCATGTGACTCCTCCACTGCCAATGCCTCAACCTCTTCCATTTCCCAACAATTTTATTATTTATAGGTCAACACTTATAAAAACATTTATTTTCTTCATTATAATTATCCTTGATAAACAGATCTAAAATAATATATATAATTTTTCTAACACTAAATCTTCACAACCCAATATATATTTTTAAGGTCACAGAATATACTAGATAAAAAATGTAGTATTTAATCACATATTTTTTTTTCAGAAAGCATTATGACAACATGTTTGTTCCCCACTTATCTCTAAACAAATTTACTTATTTTTTTGAGTACAATGTTTTGTAAAAAATTTTAATAGTAATAAGAAAATATAGACAAAAAAATGACTAAGAAATATATTTAATGAAATTGTAATTACCATTAGAAATTATAAATTGGGTGATGTTAGTCTTTTCTTGATTTACATTCTCTATCATAAATTTTCAAACATAATATCGACAATAGGTGCAATTATATTTTCCTTGAACACTATAGAAACATTGAAAAAATAAGTACATTATTTAGAAATATGTTTTGATATATAAATATTTCTCTATATACCTTAATCTGTATCCATTTGTAGTTTTCCAAAAGCTTAATCTTTTCAAACACCAACATCCTGACATGATTTAGCCTATATTTAGCAACAAACCTATCATAACAAAATTATTTTTAAAGAAAACATATTATTTTATGTTTATCTATAAAATGTTGACATTAGTGCATTAAAATTTCACAATACACGTCACGTGTTATTGAGTTTTTGGATATCCATGCATTTCATTCAAAAAAAAATATTTGGGGTATCCATATTGACTTCAATCAACATCCAGTGCTTCCTAAAAAACCAATAAATAATGAAAATTTTAAAATATAATTTATGTGATTAGATTATAGAGTTTTATATATTTATTTTAGGATTAAAAAAATTCTATCATATGATATTCTTTTCCCAAATTCTTCGAGTAGATCATTCCTTCCTATATCAATTTCATCATTATCCCAAGTAAATTTTCTTATAGAAATGATACAATTATTAATGAATCCAAATCATTATTTGGATAGTTTTCCATTTATATAGTAGTAATATAAATTCTTGTAGAAATTCTGAATAGTTATTAACACTAATAAACATATTATCTTTCTATTTGGATAGACTTATTATTAAAATGTACCTTATGAATTTATTCACAACTAAGACGCCCAACTATTCATGCCTGAGAATATCATTTATATTCTCGAGACCAATTACATATGTCATGATAGTTCCATATATTTCTAATTCATATAGAATATAATATATATTTCTAACATTAAATGTGTTATCTTTATAAAGTTTTTATAATGAAAAATATTTCTCTAGAAATGGTGGGGAGAATGTACTCTCAGAAGGTCATTTTGATTTGTGGGTCAATTGATAAGATTTTCTCGATTCAATATTCCATTTCCCCATCACTTTATCCATAAGTGTTATCATAACTCAATTCAGATCTTTCTTATCGAATTTTATAGGTTTTTCATATGATAATATATTTTAAGGACATACCTTAAGTATCATTATAAGTTTATATATCCATGATATATACATTCCAATTGAATCATTGACCAATTTAATATATATATATAATCATCTGGAATAGGAAAATATATAGTCGGATTATAAGCTACCTCAATACCAACTCTCATCTGATATTTTGGGAGTTTTTTCGATCGTATCTTGTCTCTCGGGATATTATACACCGTACCCCTCACAATAAGGGGGTGTGTTGGTGTTGATAAATACAAATTACATATAACTACACCTTGATGAAATTTAGTAATATAAAGTTATTGAAATTTTATTGATTCACATTTAGGAGTAAGATTAATTATATAATTGATTACCTCAGTTAAGGTATGTAGTTGGGGGGAATCACTAGCCTCAAAGATAGTTGGATCATTTAGTTCATGTGCAGATCTTTATTCCACAACCAATTCTCTTCGATGATTTCTCATATATTGGTCTGCCAAATTAGACAGAAAAATATTATGTTGAGGTGAGTCAAGTTGTGTCTGAAATCATCTCACCATATTATATGTATCTTAATGTGGGCTTATATTCTCAAAATATATTTGGGGAGATAGTCCAAAACCTAATCCTTTAATGCAACCATATTGTTCCAAACACTTCAATTCCACTGAGAGTAGTTTTTATTATGATATGGTCGTTGTTGAATCTTGTGTCTAAATTATATAAAAACCATGAAAATAAATAGATATTTTTATTTAATAATATTATAACGAATAAATAATTACAATTATGTAATACTTACACATTTTCCCATACTATATTTTGTGTTTTCATCAACTAGTTTACTCTCCTTATTTTGCACGACCCACCTTCCAAAGTACATGATGTGTGATAGAAGTGGCTATATATTTTGATTAATCAATATGCATATCAAAAAAGGAACATAATTTGTTTTTATAACACATAATACTTGTAAAATTTATTTAAAATATATTACAATTTATTATCTCGTGAAGCATAACATATCCTTGGTTTGTGATATAATTACATTTGTTCTGATGCACAATCTTTAATTTCAATACTCTTTTGATGTTTCATAAATTAATTTTTTGAATCAAATTGAAAATAGTAAATAATTTCAGATAATATATTATTGACTGCAATGAAACTGAAATTTTTCACATTGCAATGATTGATGAAATAATCCCATGTTTCTAGATTTATAATGTGTGTATAATTAACTGGTGGGTGGGGATTTACTTTCCCATCAACACTACTAATATGTAACTTCATAATAAGAGTCCAAAAGCCTCAATGGGATTTTCAAATATCCATTATCACAAATTTCATATACAAATATCCTCAAATAAATCAAATCTGCAATTAATAATTAAAAATAAATCAACATTTCTTTACATAATTTTTTAGTATAATATAGAAATTATATCGCAACATTACTATTATATTATTCAAATGGATTCCCTTCATTAAACGTCTGATGTGGTGACATGAATCAATATGAATCGACAAATTCTTCCTCATTGTGATTATAACATAACTAAAAAAAATTGACTTGTTGGATTCAATAGTTTGGTCACGTTGATTCCAATCAAACTCAAATTTTGTAACTTGATTTCTGCCTTCATAATGTTATTCAACACTATGATGTTGCGCCCTTGTTTTTTTCATCAATATGCTGTTTAACCCCTAATAATTATTTAGTTTTATCATAAAAAATCCATTCTTCCTCTATATTGGTAATATCATGATGTGGATAAGACATTTTCTGCATGATTAGTCTTATAATTAAGTTGTCTTGAATGACAATAATGTAAACACAGAGAATGAATTTAAGGAGGGTCACATGCATGCTCTAAGGAAAACTGAATGAACTGTTTAACTCTACCTTCATACTATTTTATAAAATGATTAGTGTGCATACATCTTGATGGAAATTGATGATTCAATTTAAGAAAATATTTAATCCACTATGGTTGGTTTTATGCTCTAAATTTATCCAAATAATAAACATATAGAAATTTTTTCCCTCATCGGTTTCATTTACCAAATAGTTTTTAGTGTATATTGTTTCTTGAGACTCATACTCTATGTATTTTGGACATGAAACTATTTTTCATGAACTACTATAAATAGTATCCATCCCATATTGGGTACCCGTTATTATTTTGGATGACAACTCCTTAGAGTAGTTCAAAAAACATATAAGATATGGGGATGAGTCTCAAGAAACCAAATGGAATAAAAAAATTTCATGAGGTGATGGTAGTGAGGATGAAAATCAACTCTTTAATTTCTTAAGTTACCACATATTAATTTAAAATTTCAAATATCACCTAAAAATGGAAAAAATTCTCTGTCACTACCATGAGAACATCAACTCATCCCCATTGAGCTTAACCAACTCTAATCTATGTTACAAGTCCTTTTCCCTCTCTTATACCTCAAATATAAGAGATCTATATACACATGAGGTTCATGTGTAGGGTGTGAGTATAAAAATAAAAAATTAAAAACTAATAGGGCCCCAAAAATATATAACAATGCATATATTTGAGTATGTGTTCAGATTAGTTACACTCAAAATACACATTTATGTCAAATAATTTTTTACTAACATGGACACCAGGATAATCAAATGTGTTGAATGCTTTTCATATTAGTGATTATTAATAATCATAAAATATGTTGATACCATTGTTTCCCCCTAAAATTCAAATCATCTCACTAATTAGAGGTTAACATTTGAATCATAGGAGGAGAAAAAATTATTTATCTCCCTTTGGAAATAACCACATCACGTATATCATGAGATTTGACCTTAGAACCCTAGAATCCAAGACCATCCCTCAAGTATAACCATAACATGTACTTATTGCATCCAAATCATTAAATTGGTACAACATAGCCATTTTTCATAAGAATTTCACTTTAAATTTGGAGAAGTATTAACAAAATTTATTCTATTACGAAAGAACCAAAAAATCGGTGCTACAATACATTAGTTAAACCTAACTTCTAGAAAACAATAAAAAAGGGAATGAAAAAACATAAATGTCACATAACCATCAACTAAGCCCTTGATGAGTCCCTAACATGTCTATAGTTACTCACATTCTAACATATCATACCTATCCCCCACATAATACCCATCATATTCTAATATACGATAAAAATTATTTTTATCACATCCACACTTGTATTTAATATAGAAAAATATTACAATAATAAAATAAGAGTTATATTAAAATTAATTTCAAATAATATCAATTTATTATTCAAAGAAAATATTATAAGGTAATATTTTTAAAAATTTAACAAAAAAATTAAATACATATTATGTTTAATACAATAATTTTCAAAAAAAACTCTAGAGAATAAATTAATAGACATGTAAACAAAAAAATTAGTTTATAAATCAATAAAAAATGTATACAAAGATAAAAATGAATAATTACTAAATAAAATCCTCAAAAATTTTCATTTTCCTAAAATTATAATGTGTTGAAAACAATTATTTATGAATGTTTATTGGTATATTTTACAATATAAAGATTATTAATTTTTTGTTACATTATTATAGTAAAATAATATGAAGAAATATTTATCCCATAAACACATATATTTTATGGACCATTTCATTTGAAAAATAAAATATCAAATAAATATACAAAAAATATAACTAATTTGGTATGGTAATCTTTAAAATCTTGAATTGAATAATAAAACTTGAGAGTTACTTAAATATTTATATTATAGCATGTGTAATATATAATAATTGATCAATATTATATATAAAACATGTTCTCTCAAATATAACATAATTAAAACCATTCTCTATCGTTTTTTATGTTCAAAACTAGTATAAAACCCTTACCAATGAATTTATTTAATTAGTATTGATTTATTAAAATCATGAATAAGATATTTCAATGGTTAATAAATAGAAAATTCTCTATTTTCAATAAACACTCGAAAAGATATACATTATAAATTCTTAAATATTATAAAGAATCTAAATATTGTGAAATTAATATAGATAAACTCATACTTAATGGAAATCATCAAGTAATTTTTATATTTAATGAGAAACTATTTGTTACAAAAAATTAGAAAAAAACTAATGAATTTTTTTTTTCAAAAAATAAAATAAAAACTAGCACATATTATTTTTAAAAAATATGTTTATGCTTGTATACTCTACGCTCAATAATATTAAAAAATCACCTAAATAAATTTTTATTATTGATTCTATCATATTATATTTTAAAAATATAATTCACTTTCCATAATAACATACCACTTACCACAACATAATACTAAAACCTTATTCACCCTCATTATATCTACCATATCAGGTTCAAATTATGGTCAGAAAAGTAATCATACATATTTCAATGAAAGAAAAGAATAATAATTTAACATGAAATCAATGCACATGAAAATAAATAAATTATTAGAATGCATTCAAACCTCAGTTAGATAATCCCACCAAACACTTTTCTATTTAACTAGCTTTAATTTATCAATTTAATTATGGTAAAAAATACCACGATCTTAAATATAATATAATATTACTAAGAAATTATAAATTTTATTAAATTTTATATTAGCTTAACTTGACAACTTTAATAATTATTTCATGCGGTATATCATCATCTAATTATTCAATAATATATATAACATTTGAAATTATATTCATATTTATATTCAAATGGTGTTTGAACAACAAAAAATAGTCTAATGAAAAGAAAATATACAGGAAACAATGTAAAATTATATTATTTAATGAAATAGTAACACACTCCATTTATTCATTCAATTACATCACCTATGCAACAGAAATCATCCAATATTAATTATGTGAAAATCCGCACCTATCATTATATGAAATTTTATGAAGATGATTTTCTCAACAGATACACATATAGACATAATTATTCTTATTTTCTTAAACTTATTTTTATCTTCATGTTCATTATATACTGAAGAAACAAGACGATGGCAATGATAAATCACACTGTCTAAAAGATAACAATAAATAATAATGGAAACATCAACAAAATCACTATTAGTTTTAATAGGTCACAATTCTCACATTCATTATTTAAATTTTGAGATTGATATATTGATATAGTTGGTAACTTTTATTTACATATAGAATTCCACAAGTATGATAATTCTACACCACACATAAAATATAGAGAGATTATGGTTCCCATCCCTTACCTACATTTTATCTCTCACAACAGCCGATGGAGATGTAGTTGACAGTGATTTAGTATGAAACTATAATGAGTTTATAGAGTAGGGGTGGCATTGTGTAGAAATAAGTAAGTGAGTGAGAGAGAGAGAAATGATATCTAAGGTTCTTCATGGTTGAGAACAATGCAAATACACAAATCACATAACCCAAACAAGTAATCAACGAGAGAGGAAAAAGGAAAAATTACATACATTGTATTCTTGACTTGATTTTTTTGAGAGAACATAGAAGTGGAGCACCGAGAAGAGGGGAGTTCCATGAGATCTTGAGAATAATGATTGAATCAGTCACTTATAGGATTATTTAAAATAGAAAAAGGACAATTTAATATATTTTGGCCAAAAGTGCTGATAAAGATCCATTTTATTAGTGCTAAATTGATAAGCACTGATAAAAGGCATATTTATCAGTGTTAAAAAAGAACTAATATAGGATTTAGAATTATAATTATAAGTAAATTTTGTTTTAAATGTATTTATATAATTATACATTTATTTATTATGATTTATAAATATTGTAAATATACATTTATAAAAATGTATTTATAATTATAAATATATTAATATCATTATATGTATATTATATAATTATATATAAATATATATTTAATAAATATATATAAATATAAATATAAAAAATATACTCATTATATAAATATATTTGTTATTATTTTATAATAAAAAATATATTTATATAATTTTATAATTTTATATATAAATATATCTATTTTAAGATCCCATACTTCATAGAGGTAGGTCCTCATTTAAAATTTTTCTTTAAATCTCCAAAATTCAGTTAATAGATTGTTCATTGGGTGTATGAGGAGTCTTGAGGAGTTATATAGGTTCATTACATGAAATAAAGATAAAAATGGTCATCCAATACATGCTGCACGGTCAACACACTTTTAGAGTAAACCGTTCGAAGGGGGAGGCCAAATCGTGTGGCATGGGACATTAGAATTACGCATGATTTTCCAAACCATATGGGATTCCTAGTTTATAGTGCGACTTGGTCCCCCCTTAGATAGAGGCAGGCACATAGTTGGCATACAGTTTTCCAAACCATGCAGCCAAACCGTGGGGCCCATTAAAGAAGTAAAAACTTTCAAATTTTATTCCTCAGGATTTTAAGATATTCAACCAATTTTTACCCCCTTTTCTCCTCTATCAACCCTAGTAATGAACCAAAATGACCCAAGTTTCCAAATGGTGGATCTACATTGATTCTAGGCCATTTGGATTTTCGCTGGGTGTGGATCAAATTTCCAGGTGAGTCTAATCCTCCTCTTCCTTCTCTTTTTCATATTAGGGTTTGTGTAGTTTCTAATCTTCTTCCAAATCCCTAAAACCCTATTTTTCGGGTGGAATATCAGTTGAGTATTCAAATGGTGTTTGAATCCAGAGCTATGGCTATGATTAAGAGTGTTTTCATCACCAGATTCAAGGTCATGTTATATTCCATAGTTTTTATGTGGATTTTTACATGTGTATTGTGTTCTTAGTCTGATCATGTTGTACATTTGGTTTCATAAATGATATTTGATAAATATATTGTCTAAATGATGAATGTAACCCCCCATGATCCCCATGGGATGCATGGAGGATAATTAAAATGATTTAGGGCCACCCATGGGGTGCGCCGAGGTTCCCATACATAGAATTTGGTAAAGTAAAGTGTAGAGTTGAAGTGTATTAACATAGAGCCCTTGTTGGACATGTTAATATGTTTATTTCAGTGGAAAATAGAATGTTGATAGTTTCTCCTAGGTTTTGATAATGTCACATGGGGTTTTTTGGAATGGCATGAAAATGTGTTAAGAGGGTTAATGTGAGGATGTGTTAAATGGCTTTGGGAATATGTCAATACACCTAAGAGGCATAGTTCATATGAACTGATGAACATGTTTAATTGTTAATGAATTGTTAATTGAGGAATATGTTAAATGGTTTTTCATAAGGTATTTCATGAATATGTTAAATTGGATAATATACAGAAGTTTATTGAATATTACTAATGATTTAGGGCATGATAATGTGAATTAGGCTAAATGGGATATGTAATGTAAATGGTAAATGTGTTAATGGGTTATGGAATAATAGTAATTACCATGTTGAATATTATGGATTTTTATTATTATCATTATTTTTTAAATGTTTTGTGGTATGGTATGTTTGGTGAATGTATATATCTTCATATGCACATAGATTTGTTGTTTGGGTTATTGACTTGATCTTATACACCCACAGGCCGAGTTAGACTGATGCTCTAAACTCTACCCCATAATGTACTGATTAGGGTAGGGGATGGAGGCTCTATTCCACTGATGATTTCATTTGATGAGACCACCTGGACCATGGATTCCAGGTGAGTGTGATGTATTTGTTTTGATGTGTTTTCCCCTAGTGAGATGGGTACTTGACTTATTGCCTTATGAATAGTCATTTTTTGGTTTAAACTATTATATAAATTATCTACATGCCAACGAGCATGTACCTTGGTGGTTTAGGCTCCTTCATGGCATCCAAAAGACCCAGGATCAAATCCGGGTAGGGGAGAAATCCTAGGGTACTGTAGCAGGGTACAGTAGCAGCACTGTAGCAGCACTCTAGCAGCGGCGGACTATAGCAGTGGCAGCACTGTAGAGGCGAAGGTACTTTTGTAGGTACTGTAGCGGTGGTGGTGCTGTAGCAGGTACTGTAGCAGCATGGGTACTGTAGCAGTACTGTTCGCCAAGGGGTCCTTTGGGCCAAACAATGGGCTTTCTAGCCCTGTATAAAGGCCACTTCGCCTTGGGCCTTTGGTCTATGTAATGGGTCACCCTCTACCCAGTCTAAAGAGGTCTTTGATTTAATAATAAACTGAGGCTTCAGCCCCAAAATTTTAAAATAAATATAAATTACGTATATATATTTCAAGTGGAGTGGTCAGTCTATGGTAGAGGGAATTCCAGTGATGTTTCACATATATTCTTTGCAGATGACATGTTATTATTCTTGAATAGAAACAGGCATAACATTATGGAATTTAATAGAGTAATGGAAAGCTATTGCAAGTGGAGTGGTCAGTCCATCAACAGGGAGAAAAGTAGTGTGTTTCTTTCGAAATAGTGTTTGGAAAGAAGGGGGAAAAAGATTGAGGAGGCATTGGGCATACATAAAAAATATTTCCTGATGGAATATCTCAGAGCTCTTATTGCGTCAGGAAGGGTACGGATTCCACACATTGATGGGCTTGTTGGGAAAATTACAAATCACATTACAAATTGTAAGAACCAGTTTCTCTGTTTTGTTGGGCGTATCACGTTTGTCATTTGTGTCCTATCCTTGATTCCCATGCAAGTGATCTTGGTGATCAAGGTTCTAAAGGCGGTGTTGGTTAGTATTGAAAAAGTGTTGAACAACTTTATATGGGATTCTCATAATGAGGGAAGAACTCACTAGAATTCATGGGACATGATGGCTAGATAGGTTTCTAATGTAACGCCCCGACCCTAGTTACCCAGAGTTGGTGCATTATTAAATTACATTGGCATGATCACAAGAAAGATCAAATCTCAAAAGACCGATTGGTTTAGTAGCCTTGGAAACACTAGATATATTCATAAAGTTTTACATTACATTACAAAGTGAAAAACTACTACAACAACATAGTCTCCATATTCCACACTCATATCCCCACATACTATCCCTGCAGGTCATTCATAACTTACTTCTTCACATCCTCGGAAAAATAAAACATAGAAAAGGGGTGAGCTCAAATGCCCAGTAAGGATAACAATATAGAAGAAACTTTCAAAAATAAGCATAAACATTTAAGGCAATGTATAACTAAAACAAAAGCCTTTTAAAATTTAACTTCAACATAGAATGGGAAAAGAAAAATGAAATAATTCCATTTACTTATTCACATGGATATTCTACTAATCGAATAATCACATGCAGTATCAATAACCACTTTTATAATGATGGAATACATAATGCCAGACTATCATAACCACATAGCCAAGGCCTCGTGCCAAGACAACAAATAAGATTTTTCCAAGGCCTTGTGCCAAGACACTAGTTTGTCTCATGAGACCTACCGATGCATCGAGGAGCTATAGCGGGCTCCACCTGTCACATATTAAGTCCAATGCATTCCCATATGAAAAGGTTTAAACATAACATAAACATTCGTATTAAAACTGGCATACGAAATGTCAATACTTTCATCATAAACTATGAATGGTATAAAAATAGTACATCCACAGTCAAACATTTCACAAAACCTTCAATACAATATAGAAGTTTTGTATCTTAATAAATCAACTACAAATAAGCATAAAATCCATCAAAGGATGTTGACATAGATGAAATCAAAACTCTTTTTAGAGAAATATCTCTTTCTATTTTGAAATCATTTAAGAGTCATATATTTATAAAAGAAAACATTTTCTTTGAAAATATTCTTATAATCTTGTAAGGGAAGCTTCAACGATTTTATAACGGCGGAAAATAGCCACACCCGCCGTATAAGTTATAAAAAAACAATCTTACCTTAATTTTGTCGAAAAGGTTAAAAAGCACCTTGTTTGGAAAACGACGGAAAGATTCCTTTATAAACCTCTTATAAAAAGTCAAACAAGGGTATAAATGACATTAACTTATATTCTTGTAAATAGTAATTTTTTTTTGAAATACATTTTTAAGAAACATGGATGTGGATGATAAAGAGATCCCAGTAGATTATTACGTATAAACAACCTCGGATAATGAAGAGATTCTGAAATAACCCTTACCTTGTACTTTTCCTTGGTTGGGGTAGGTTAACCTCCTGTATAATGGTTACATAATTGTTATTAAATTATACAATAATAATATACATTAATATGATATCATATATGATATTTTAACATTGATTTGTTAATAATATCTTAGTATTATCGTTGTTTCGGGTGTTAACTTACTCGTTTTCTTTTAAATGTTTTGTTACGTATGCCATGTTTGTAAAGGATAGGTTGTATCTTATTAATATCCATAATTATATCAACTCCTTAAACATCATTTTTAAATCATCAAATGATAATTATACTTTAATGGATACGATGGAGAATGAATCTCATCGCGTTCATGGAGACGGTAGTCCGTACGTACGCACGAGCGACAATATCATTCTTTTGATATTAAAATAATATATAAATGGTTGTTATATAATATATACAGAATCATTAACATGTTATATGTATTATTTACATGAGTTACATATCATTATTATACCCATCCAAATAATAATATATTGAATAACAATTACACCACGACGTGGAGACGGTAAGCCGTACGTACGCACGTATGGTGACATGTTATTCAAAGGGTGGATAGAATACTGAATATGGTTGTACCATATTTATAATAACATCACAGTATATATATTATACTGGAGTTATTATTTTAGAATGGTAAAAACAACGGAAGAAGAAGTGGAAGAAGAAAGGAACTTGGAAAAGGGTGGTGAAATCATTACCTCTTCTTCGGGATCTTCCTTTTGATTTGATCAAAAGGGCTCCTTATGTTGGATTTCGGATCAAACTAAGGCCTCTAGGTTGTAGTGAGGTAAGTTGGGAGAGTATTTGGTCAGAGTTTGGCCGAACCAAAAGGCTTTTAAGGTGTAAAGAAATGATAAGTAGGAGTTCCCTTTTATAAGAGGGGTGAGAGGCACCTTTGGAAAATATAGAAATATTAATTTATTATAAATTCATATTCGGTTTATAATAGATAAAAAGTTTATTATTAAGAGGTTAAGGTGGGGATAGGTCGAAAAACACTCAAAAAATAGAATTTAGACAGGTTTGGGTACTTATATTAACCTTATCTTTAAGTATTAACTCTAAGCTAATTAGTTTCACTTTTACAATGTCTCTTTGTATTTTTATATTATATGGTTAATAAACTTACTATATACATCCAATAGACCCCCAAGTGGTCCATTAATAATGAAAATAACATGATATATGTCTCTTTGACGAACCTTAGATTTTTAGGAATTTAATATCAATTAATAATATAATATTTGTTTTAAAAACTCTTTTATGTCAATTTTGACACTATTCAATAGTTGATTTTTGTGAAACTCATAACAGAATTATTACTTAGAATAAATTTAATTAAATCAATCCTAATATGTCATATTAGCCTATAAAATTATTTTAATTCATTAAAAGTCTCAAATTATATTTATTTGAGTATTTATAATATCAATTATTTTAATTTTTCACTATTATGGTAATTACTGCATCATCATTGTGTCATAAATAAATTAAATTATTTAATCTCTAAAAATTATAAATTAAATATCATTATCTAGTAAATATTTTTATCTTTCTAATGAATATTTATAGTTGAAAATCCAACATCGATAACCCTTGGAAAAATTGTTTTTCTAAAGGATATATGCTTGTGTCATTTTTGTATTCATTTTAACTTAATTATAAAAAAGTGTCCCTATCACCTACAAGTGGCACCATGGGGTCCCCAAATCGACCCAAATATGTCTATGGTCGAACATGTATCAACAAATAAGGTAAGGAAACGTTTTAGGGTAATTTAGTATTATTATAATATTATTTTTTAACCCTTATTTACCGGATTTACCCTTAACTATGGTAAATAAAATATTTACCGCAGTAATTATTCAAAATGTCTAAAAATAAAAGTTACCTATTTACACAATTTGAACATACTGATTCCAAATATGGAATCCATTTTTCTAAATTCAAAACACAGAAGTGGCAGAAATTAATTTAAAATTAATTCCCGCTGTCAAAATAAAAAGCGTGTTTTTAAGATATAATAACTATCAAAAGATTGATACTTGTTTATGTTTGGTTTAATTGTGAAATTATGTATAATGATCAAAATTGTATTAAATGGTAAAAATATATTCTAAATATACTTTAAAACCACTCAAATTCATAATTTATCAATATAAATTATTTCGATTAAAAAAGTTTTTTTTAATTAAAATTTAGTAATTTTCACTATTCATCAAAATATTAAAGTTATCCGAAAAGTACCAAAATTTCACCTTAGGATAAATTCGATATTCCGAATCCAAAAATGAAGTCCATTTTGAAATATAAAATATATATAATTTCAAAAAGTAGGTATTACTATTCATAACGGCTAGTTTGATTGGTTGTGGTGTGTTAGAACTCGATGTTGCGTACAACACACGCTATCGCATTATTCAAAGAGAAGCGTACTGTAGAAGCTTGGGGTGTTACATTCTCCCCTCCTTCAAATAATTTCATCCTCGAAATTTCTAGAATAGTTATCACATGAAAAGACTCGGTTGGTTCTTCATCATAAGTTCCTCGGGTTCCCACGTTGCCTCTTCCATCTTATGGTTTCTCTACAAAACTTTTACCAGACGCGTTGTCATGTTTCTTAGTACTTGTTCTCTCGTATCAAGAATCTTGACAGGCTCTTCGCAATAAGACAGATCGGGTTCCAGTTCTAATTCCTCATAGGTGAGTACATGGGTTGGGTCAGGAATGTATTTCCTCAACAGAGATACGTGGAACACATCATGAACATTGGAGAGACTTGGCGGCATTGCCAATCGGTAAGCCACAACCCCAATTCATTCTAGAATTTCGAAGGGTCCGATGTACCTGGGACTCAATTTACCTTTCTTACCAAAACTTATGACTCCCTTCCATGGATATACCTTCAGGAAAACATGATCACCGACTTGAAATTCCAAATCCTTCCTTCGATTATCGGCATAGCTCTTCTGCCTACTTTGATCTGCTTTGATGTGATTTTGGATTACCTTCACCTTTTCCATCGTTTCCTCCACCAGTTCTGGGCCTACAAGTTTTCTTTCACCAACGTCATCCCAACAGGTTAGTGTACAAAATCTCTTTCCATATAACGCTTCATATGGTGCCATCTGAATACTCGAATGGAAGCTATTGTTATAGGAAAATTCTATGAGAGGTAAGTATTGATCCCACATACCCTGAAAGTCAAGTGAGCAAGATCTCAACATGTCTTCTAAGGTTTGAATAGTCTGTTCTGATTGTCCATCTGTCTGAGGGTGGTAAGCAGTGCTCAAATGAAGTTCAGTATCCAGTGATTTCTGAAGACTTTTCCAAAATCTTGAAGTAAAACGGGGATCACGATCAGAAACAATCGATAGGGGTACTCCATGAAGTCTCACAACTTCATTAATATATAGTCTTGCTAGACGTTCCAGGGGTAGATCTTCTCTTATAGCAAGAAAATGTGCTGACTTGGTAAGACGATCAACAATAACCCATATTGCATCGTTCCTTCTAGGAGTCTTTGGTAGCCCCATGACAAAGTCCATCATAATATTTTCCCATTTCCACTCCGGTATGGGAAGAGGTTGCATGACTCCTCCAGGCTGTTGCCTACCAGCATTCACTTGTTGACAAACCATACATCTTGACACAAAATCATCAATCTCCCTCTTCATGTTGTCCCACCAAAAATGTTCCTTCAAATCTCGATACATTTTGGTGCTCCCAGGGTGTAAAGAGAAATTGGAACTATGAGCATCATCCAGCAATTCCCTTTTTAGATCAGGTATATCGGGAACACAAAGTCTCTTCCCGAATTTCAAAATTCCATCTTCATATACAAAGTCTCTCAATCTCCCATCATTCACAGCTTTAATCTTCCTTTTAAATTCTTTATCATCGGTCTGAGAACTCTTAATCCTTTCTAGTAAAGATGGTTTGGCAACCATTTGAAAAAGAATTGATGTTTCGCCTTCCCTGGTTATTCCCATGTCCATCTTCACTAGATCAATGAAAATTGGATCCCTTTAAATTCTCATATTGTTCAAAACTCCATGGTCTTTTCTGCTCAAAGCATCTGCTACCCTGTTTTCCTTCCCCGGGTGGTAGTGTATCGTACAATCATAATCCTTGAGTAATTCAAGCCATCTCCTTTGCCTCATGTTGAGTTCTGTTTGTGAGAAAATATACTTCAAACTCTTGTGATCAGTATAAATCTCACATTTTTCACCATAGAGGTAGTGCCTCCATATATTCAAAGCAAAGATCACAGCTGCTAACTCGAGATCATGAGTAGGATAGTTTTGTTCATGAATTTTCAACTGTCGTGATTCATAGGCAATAACCCTATCATTCTGCATAAGGACACAACCAAGTCCTTTCTTCGATGCATCACTATAAATAATGAACCCATCATTCCCCGATAGTAGAGTCAATATAGGAGCATTGACTAATCTTCTCTTCGGTTCTTCGAAACATTCTTCACACTCTTTTGTCCAAACAAATTTAACCCCTTTACGTGTGAGATTCGTTAATGGGTTAGCCAATCGGGAAAAATTCTGGACGAATCATTGATAATAACCTGCCAAACCAATAAAACTACGTACCTCAGTTATACTCGTAGGTGCTGGCCATTCTTGGATCGCCTTGGTCTTAGAAGGATCAACAGATATTCCATCTTTAGAGACAATATGGCCAAGAAAAGAAATCTCATGAAGCCAAAATTCACACTTGCTAAACTTCCCATATAATTCATGTCTTCTCAGAGTCTTCAAGATAATGTGAAAGTGATTTTCATGATCTTCATAGCTTTTAGAGTATACTAAGATATCATCAATAAATACCACCACAAATTCATCGAGATACTCCCTGAAAACTCTATTCATCAGATCCATGAATACAGAGGGTGCATTAGTCAATCCAAAAGGCATTACAGTAAACTCGTAATGCCCGTACCTGGTTCGAAATGCTGTCTTCGGAATGTCTTCCTTCCTCACACACAACTGATGGTATCCAGATCGAAGGTCAATCTTTGAAAAGTATTGAGCTCCATGCAGTTGGTCAAATAAATCATCAATGCGTGGTAGGGGATACTTGTTCTTTATTGTTATAGCATTGATCTCCCTGTAGTCGATACATAACCTCATAGATCCGTCTTTCTTTTTAACAAAAATAACAGGGGCTCCCCATGGAGAAACACTAGGGGGAATAAATCCCTTGTTACTCAATTCCTCTAGTTGTTTCTTAAGTTCAACTAATTCTACAGTGGCCATTTTATAAGGGGTCTTTGATGTAGGCCTTGATCCAAGAATTAAAGCAATGGAAAACTCAACTTCTCGTTATGGAGGATGTCCAGGTAAATCTTCCGGAAATACATCTACAAATTCTTTCACAATAGGTACATCCTCTATTTGAACATTTCTTTCCTCACCCACAGTTATTTCATTCTCTTCCTCCACAATAATTGAATTTAGTTGAGCTACTGGGGGTGGATCTAAATAAGAATTAGGCGGTGAAGATTCTGCTCTAAAGATAAGGTGTTCCTTATCATTATCATCAAGAATCGTAACCTCTTTCTTCTTACAATAAATCTTCACATCATAGTCCGAAATCCAGTCCACACCAAGGATTATATCAAACTCAATCATAGGTATGACGATGAGATCAACAGATAAAGATCATTTATGTGCTCTATTGGGGACTGATTCACAAAACTTTGTTGCAATGATAGTTCCCTTAGGAGTTTTAACTGACAACTCCCTTGTTAAATCAAATTGGAAATATCTAATTTTCATAGCAAACTGGGAAGATATGAAACAATGCGATGATCCAGAATCAAATAATGCATTTGCTAAACATGAGGAAACCATTAAATTACATGCCACCACGTCTTTCGGAGCTTCTACCTCAGAAGTAGTGATAACATAAGCCTGGACTTGATCCCTTGGCCTTTTCTAAGGTAAGTTCTCCTGACGCTTAGGACATTCATTTTCATAATTCCCCATCTCCCTGCAATTTTAGCACTGAACATTGGTAGCTTCCTTTTTCCCTTTGCAATCACGAGCTTGGTGGCCTTTTTCACCACATTTGTAATAGACACACATTCCCTTCAAGCAAGTACCGAGGTGTTTCTCCCCACATTTACCACAGGATGGATATTCAACCTTTCCTTTCTTCCCCGTATTTCCATTCCCAGATTGATCAACAGGCCTCTTTTTCTCTTGCTTTGCTTTAAAGTCATAAGACTTAGAGAATTCCTTTTCGGTCTTGATAGCACATGAGAAAATGTCTTCGTATGACGAGAAGGATTGTGAGACTAATGCTCGACGGAGAAATGGTATTAACCCATCAAATAAATGATCAATCTTACTTCTTGGGTTACGTATATAATCACCAGCATACCTTGATAACCTTGTAATGTTAGCCTCATACTTTGTGACATTCTCATCCTCCTTCTGTCTCAGACTTAGAAATTGCCTTTCCATATCTGCTTGATGGTCGCGAGGAAAGTATTTTTCTAAAAACAGATCTTTGAACTCCCTCCATTCCATATTTGATACTTCATCATCTTCCTTCGTATTTTGAATCAATGACCACCATTGATCAACATCTCCAGTGAGGCGGTAAACTGCCATGATAACTTTTTCCCTTTCACTACTCCCCAAAGCCTGAAATATTTTCACTAGGGAAAATATCCATTGCTCAGCTACTAAGGGATTTGTACTCCCATTGAACATTGGTGGTCGTTGCCTCATGAATCGATCTAACATTAATCCTCCAAGCTGCGGATCAGGGTGATCCATATGGGTAAGGTTATTATTCATAACCTGAGTGAGTTGTCCCAGTATGGTGATTAGCTGATCGGCACCAGTTGCATCACCAGCTCCACTATAATTATCTTGAGCAGGAGGGCAATCCCTACATGGAGTGTGTTCATTGATACGGTTTCCATTTCTTCCACTAGGCACCATTTCTAAACAATGGCATAAACTAGATCAGTTTATGAATCAAATACATAATCCCATACTTATAAAACACTTAACATAAATTGAACTATTTATGGATATAATCTATAATCATAAAAATATTTTCTTTGAGGAAGTATATACTCATAAACCCTTCATAATGATTTTTAAAGAAAATGAAAGTTATCCTAAGCATATCCCCCGGGTGTGTCGTAACCAAGAGTGCAGCAAGGCCCGTTGTCGTGCACCAGTTCCCGTTCGAGTCTAGCTCAAAGCGATGTTTTCGGGTTTTACCCCTAGGTACATCTGTGCTAGAGTTGCCTCTACCTTATCATATCCAGATAGGGATTTATTGCTCGGAAAACTCACAAAATCTCTAGAATACCAAAATTCTAGGATGTTCTTCTATACTAATCCTCAAAGTTCATCTTAGGTCTACGTGCTCTAATCAAAGTTTATCTAAATCTAGCTTCCAAGGTTTGTACTAAACTTCCTCTGATACCAACTGTAATGCCCCGACCCTAGTTACCCAGAGTCGGTGCATTATTAGATTACATTGGCATGATCACAAGAAAGATCAAATCTCGAAATAACGATTGGTTTAGTAGCTTTGGAAACACTAGATATATTCATAAAGTTTTACATTACATTACAAAGTGAAAAACTACTACAACAACATAGTCTCCATATTCCATTCTCATATCCCCACATACTATCCCTGCAGGTCATTCATAACTTACTTCTTCACATCCTAGGAAAAATAAAACATAGAAAAGGGGTGAGCTCAAATGCCCAGTAAGGATAACAATATAGCGGAAACTTTCAAAAATAAGCATAAACATTTAAGGCAATGTATAACTAAAACAAAAGACTTTTAAACTTAAACTTCAACATAGTATGGCAAAAGAAAAATGAAATAATTCCATTTACTTATTCACATGGATATTCTACTAATCGAATAATCACATGCAATATCAATAACCACTTTCATAATGATGGAATTCATAATGCCAGACTATCATAACCACATAGCCAAGGCCTAGTGCCAAGACTAAAAATAAGATTTTTCCAAGGCCTTGTGCCAAGACACTAGTTTGTCTCATGAGACCTACCGATGCATCGAGGAGATATAGCGGGCTCCACCCGTCACATATTAAGTCCAATGCATTCCCATATGAAAAGGTTTAAACATAACATAAAAATTCTTATTAAAACTAGTATACGAAATGTCAATACTTTCATCATAAACTATGAATGGTATAAAAATAGAACATCCATAGTCAAACATGTCACAAAACCTTCAATACAATATAGAAGTTTTGTATCTTAATAAATCAACTACAAATAATCCTAAAATCTATCAAAGGATGTTGACATAGATGAAATCAAAACTCTTTTTAGAGAAATATCTCTTTCTATTTTGAAATCATTTAAGAGTCATATATTTATAAAATAAAACATTTTCTTTGAAAATATTCTGATAAGCTTGTAAGGGAAGCTTCTACGATTTTATAACGGCGGAAAATAGCCACACCCGCCGTATAAGTTAAAAAAACATTCTTACCTTAATTTTGTCGAAAAGGTTAAAAAGCACCTTGTTTGGAAAACGACGAAAAGATTCCTTTATAAACCTCTTATAAAAAGTCAAACAAGGGTATAAATGACTTTAACCCATATTTTTGTAAATACTAAAAATGTTTTGAAATACATTTTTAAGAAACATTGATGTGGATGATAAAGAGATCCCAGTAGATTATTACGTATAAACAACCTCGGATAATGAAGAGATTGTGAAATAACCATTACCTTGTACTTTTCCTTGGTTGGGGTAGGTTAACCTCCTGTATAATGGTGAAATAATTTTTATTAAATTATACAAGAATCATATACATTAATATGATATCATATATGATCTTTTAACATTGATTTGTTAATAATATCATAGTATTATCGTTGTTTCGGGTGTTAACTTACTCGTTTTCTTTTAAATGTTTTGTTACGTATGCCATGTTTGTAAAGGATAGGTTGTATCTTATTAATATCCAGAATTATATCAAGTCATTAAACATCATTTTTAAATCATCAAATGATAATTATACTTTAATGGATACGATGGAGAATGAATCTCATCGCGTTCGTGGAGACGGTAGTCCGTACGTACGCACGAGCGACAATATCATTATTTTGATACTAAAATAATATATAAATGGTTGTTATATCATATATAAAGAATCATTAACATGTTATATTTATTATTTACATGAGTTACATATCATTATTATACCCATCCAAATAATAATATATTGAATAACAATTACACCACGACGTGGAGACGGTAAGCCGTACGTACGCACGTATGGTGGCATGTTATTCAAAGGGTGGATAGAATACTGAATATGGTTGTACCATATTTATAATAACATCATAGTATATATATGATACTGGATTTATTATTTTAGAATGGTAAAAACAACGGAAGAAGAAGTGGAAGAAGAAAGGAACTTGGAAAAGGGTGGTGAAATCATTTCCTCTTCTTCGGGTTCTTCCTTTTGATTTGATCAAAAGGGATCCTTAGGCTGGATTTCTGATCAAAATAAGGCCTATAGGTTGTAGTGAGGGATGTTGGGAGAGTATTTGGGCAGAGTTTGGACGAACCAAAAGGCTTTGAAGGCGTGAAGAAATGAGAAGTAGGAGTGCCCTTTTTTAGAGGGGTGAGGGGCACCTTTGGAAAATCTAGAAATATTAATTTATAATAAATTCATATTCGGTTTCTAATGGCTCCAAATTTGATTATTCAAAGGTTAAGGTGGGTATAGGTCGAAAAAAACTCAACCAATAGAAGTTAGATAGGTTTGGGTACTTATATTAACCTTATCTTTAAGTATTAACTCTAAGTTAATTAGTTTCACTTTTTCAATGTCTCTTTGTATTTTTATATTATATGGTTAATAAACATACTATATACATCCAAGAGACCCCCAAGTGGTCCATTAATGATGAAACTATCATGATATATGTCTATTTGCCGAACCTTAGATTTTTAGGAATTTAATATCAATTAATAATATAATATTTGTTTTAAAAACTCTTTTATGTCAATTTTGACAATATTCAATAGTTGATTTTTGTGAAACTCATAACAGAATTATTCCTTCGAAAAAATTTAATTAAGTAAATCATAATATGTCATATTATCCTAGAAAATTATTTTAATTCATTAAAATTCTCAAATTATATTTATTTGGGTATTTATAATATCAATTATTTTAATTTTTCACTATTATGGTAATTACTGCATCATCATTGTGTCATAAATAAATTAAATTATTTAATCTCTAAAAATTATAAATTAAATATAATTATGTAGGAAATCCTTTTATATTTCTAATTAATATTTATAGTTGAAAAGCCAACATATATAACCCTATGTAAAAATTGTTTTTCTAAAAGATATATGCTTGTGTCATTTTTGTATTCATTTTAACTTAATTAAAATAAAGTGTCCCTATCACCTACAAGTGGAACCATGGGGTCCCCAAATCGACCCAAAGATTCCTATGGTCGAACATGTATCAAACAATAAGGCTAGGACACGTTTTAGGGTAATTTAGTATTATTATAATATTATTTTTAACCCTTATTTACCGGATTTACCCTTAACCATGGTAAATAAAATATTTACCGCATTAATTATTCAAAATGTCTAAAAATAAAATTTACCTATTTACAAAATTTTAACATCCTGATTCCAAATATGGAATCCATTTTTCTAAATTCAAAACATAGAAGTGGCAGAAATTAATTTACAATTAATTCCCGGTGTCAAAACAAAAAGCGTGTTTTTAAGATATAATAACTATTAAAATATTGATACCTGTTTATGTTCAGTTTAATTGTGAAATTATGTATAATTATCAAAATTGTATTAAATGGAAAAAATATATTCTAATTATACTTTAAAACCACTCAAATTCATAATTTATCAATATAAATTATTTCGATTAAAAAAGTTGTTTTTAATTAAAATTTAGTAATTTTCACTATTCATCAAAATATTAAAGTTATCCGAAAAGTACCAAAATATCACCTTAGGCTAAATTTGATATTCCAAATTCAAAAATGAAGTCCATTTTGAAATATAATATATATATAATTTCAAAAAGTAGGTATTACTATTCATAACAGCTAGTTTGATTGGTTGTGGTGTGTTAGAACTCGATGTTGCGTACAACACACGCTATCGCATTATTCAATGAGAACCGTACCGTAGAAGCTTGGGGTGTTACATCTGAAGGAATTATTAGTGTCCATAGTATAAGAGGGTAAATTCAAGGTATGCAAGCTAAGCATTCTTGGGACTTTCTGAAAAAAAAATCATTGTGGGAAAGGTTTATTAATAAAAGATATGACTCTCACTTAACTAGTGGGAGAAGAATTATTTCCCATCTTCGGGTCATAATCTCTAGTTACTTACCACTTCTTTTCTGTCACTCCAAATGGCTGGTTGGTTGTGGGAAAATTAATTTTTGGAAGAATAACCGGGTAGGTTCAACTCTTGGCTTCCTTGGTTTCTCAACTCTGGAGATTTCCTTGGCTAAGGCTAGCAGTTTCAGACCCTTTATCCAGGCCATTGTCACACAAAACCAACTGAGGATCTTTGATGGAACCACCTTGAATGATGATAATGATAAACTCATTTTCATAGGGTCGGCCTCAGGGCTATTCTTGGCCAAGGGGTATAATTCCGTGACTCGGGTGCATGGATTTTTTGATATTTGGAATGGAGCGTTGTGGTGTAATGATCTTCCAATGAAGTATAATTTCCTTATCTAGCGTCTTCGGAATCAGGATGTCCCTACGGATGATCAGGTGAAGCGAAGGAGGATTCCTCATGCATCTAAATGTTTATGCTGCTTAGTTCCCACCGAATAGTAGACTGACCACTTCTTCTTTGCCAGTGACTGGGAAACCACAGTTTGGGGTTTCCTTGGTGAGGTCCTCAGATGAGGAGGTCGGTCAGATTCAGCTGCGTCTTTTATACATTCGTGGTTCTCGAGAACCGATTAAAACATATCTGAGAAGAAGGTGAGGGCGGTGCTTTTTAGTGTGCGATGTCGGACTCTTTGGAGTGCTTCCAACTGGATGCAGTATTGGGGAACGAGATGTTCAAGGATGGATTTGGTATTTCACGCCCGTTGTACTGGGACAAATTTGATCCCACTTGTTAAGGGTGGGGAGGCCATTCCAATACTAATAATTTTAATGGAAGGTATTTCTTTTTGTCTATTTTTATGAGGTGTGAATAAGAAGGGATGTTGGGTGCAGTAGAAACCTCTGAGCAGTGGTCTGTAGCTCAATGTGAATGGGTCTTGTGTGTTTGGTTTTATGAGAGGAGGGGAGAGTGGTCTGTGACTCCCAAGGGTCGATGTTACTGGCTTTTAGTGATGATTTTGGAATGAGAAACTCTCTTATGGCATATGCATATGCAATGTTGAAAGGAATTGAGCTTTGTAATTCTCATAATATTATTCTTGAGTCGGTGGATACTGACTCGGTTGTCATTCATGGGTCACTTCGAGGGACGTTCCTCATTCCATGGACCATTGCCTACATTGTTCGTAGATGCCAGCATTTTCTAGACTCTAAGGTGATCCTTAGTCACACTTGACATGAGGTGAATAATGTGGAAGCTTTTTTGGCCTCTGGGATTACCACTAGTGATCAAAGTCTATTGTTTTTTACCTTGGGATCTCATCTATAGGCATGTGGTAATTTTGTTAGGGCAGATGCTTTGTGACTTCATTATTTTAGGCCGCCTTAAACTTGTTTTTGTATGGGGCACTGCCCATTTTGAAATTTTAATAAAACTTTAATGTTGGATGGATGTAAATTATGTACATGCTAAACCCATAAAAAATTTGATGGAAATAGATTAAGTGATGAAGAGGATATAAATAATAAAAGTGGTAAAAATGATATAAATGGTTAAAGTAGAGTTTGTTAACTTATGGAAATTTTTTTGTCTTTTCTTTACCTTCCATTTATTTAATATTTTATTACAATGTCTTCTTAGACTAGATATTTTTTAGACACTATTTGTGGTGGCCTACTGAGTTGTACTCACACCCTGCTCGGGCGTTGTTGGGTACCTGAGCATATTTCTTGCTTGCAGGTTAGGATAAAGGAAAGTCCTTTTGTTAGGGGATTTATTGAGGCTTGGGATGTGTATAGATGAGGTTTCTACCTTGTTATCAGGATCATTTTGGGAATTTTGTTTTTTGTATTTATTTTGAGTTTTCCTGCCCATTTGACACTATTAGCATAAAATGGAATTCTTTTTTTGGTTTTTGGTTTGTACCCATAGTTGGGAGATGTTTTATTATACATATTCACTAGTTATTGAAATTTTTTCCACTATTTAATAGGTTGTTTTCTATAAATAACTATGGTAAAGAGGGTATAGTGACCACATGTGGCTTATTAGACCCTCACTGCTAGTCAGAAACATCTAGTGTATAAGGAGGGATGCTTGAGGTCATGTGAAAACTAATATCAGGGCACCAGTATAGTGTCCCTTCGTCCAGAGATGTTACAAAATGGTATTAGAGGGTTTATTCTCTATTGTCTAATTATTTTGGGTGGTATATATGTATTAGTATGTGTCAGGACTTTTCAATGTGCTCATTCTTGGGAGTATCTTACACATGTATGATGTAAAAACCCATGTTCATAGGATGAGAATTGTTGATCGTGATGTGTGTTGTAATAGTTGAATGATATTTCACCATTGAGTGTTGGTCTTGTTGTGTGTTGTGACTGTTTTGAAATATTTTTCACATGGATGGAATGATATAAGGTTTTGAATTGGTGAATCATTATTGGAACCTAGAAAAATTGGTGGCATGCTTCATGATAGACCCACATGTTATTTGTGTGTGAGACATGAAGGGTTGGATGCATTTTACCTTCTTTAAGATTTGAGGAAAATTGTGTTTAATAAAGATGATTCCATTGGGTAAATAGAAATAGTGTAAATCGATGCTTGAAGTGTAATGTGTTTAAAATTTTTTTATAAATGGGTTAAAAATTATTGGTTTTGATAAATTGTAAAGATGGAATGGTGTCTAAAAGAGAATGATTTATATTATAATAGTAAAAAGGTTAAAGAATTATTCCTTTAGAATGTTGTGAATAATTTAGAATAATGGTTTTAATAATTTTAAAAATGTAAAATGTGTGTAAAGGGGAAATTTTTGAGTTATAAAAGTGAAAATGGGGTAAAAGGAGGGTTTCTAATGGAAATCATGTACCCACATTGGTTGGCATACCCAATTTTGACCATTACCTACAATAGGAATGGTTAAGGGTTGTACCACAGATGTTATCATGACTGTTTAGATAGTGTATGTGGAGTGTGTTGAGCATGAAAGGTAATGTATCTTTTGTTATTCTCTTCTCCGATTGGACATTCCTTGGTTCTTCCTTGGTTTCTTTCTAAAATAAGAACCTGAGTTCTATTAGAGGTTGTAAGATTGATTTTAAAATGTTTTGTCATCTAGGTGTCTGACCCATCTATTTGGATGATAATTAATGGAGGCCTCAGTGTTGATTTCTAGAGGAAGAGTCAAGGGTGATTGAAACATGGTTAGATGTTCCATCGCAAAGATGATGCCTGAGGTGAGGGTGGTCATGTGGTTGATATTTTTTGTAAAAATGGTTTGATTTTGGGGTGAGATGTTTAGTATTCCTTGAGACTTATTGTTCGAATGTACCAAAAGGCATGGTCGGGTGAGTAAGCAGGCACTGGGATAGGCTCTAGGGATAGTTGGATTATGAAAAGTAAAGTTGGTTTAAATTTGTGGTCGTTGAAAAATGTGATACTATGAGGGATCTGATGAGGTTCAAATGTGGGTATGTTCTGGTAAGGCACGATTTTGATCGGGATGGGTGAACGTGTGACACAGGAGAAGCACATGTCATTGTCTATGAAACAGAAGTGGGAAGCGTGGCTCTGCAAGTGACCATTGGTTTTGATTGGTGTGGTTGAACGTTGTGTTTTTATTATTTACTACCGAGGTCACTCTCTAATAACTCGAGTGGTGTGGTGGTAGTAATTCCATAAGAAATGACGGTTCTTTTCTTTTTAGTAGATGTTCATAGATCAGTGGTGAGTCTTGGTTAGAATTCATTCCTGAGAAGTGATGGTTAAATGCTAATGTGATGTGTGTGGGAAGGGAAGCCTAAAACTCCTTGAATGTAATGGTGTCCCATAGTTGGAGGTGACATCAGTGATGGATAGTTTGGGGTGGTGTTATTCGACATCTTCTTGGCATACTTTTATCTAGTGATGACCATGAACAACATCTTCACATTGTCCTAGTTACATCAACAAATCTCTGTCTTTACACCAAGAAACTTGAATGTGTTTTGGTTGGAGGTGGGATATAATGATGTGTATGTTCTTGGGGTGGTATATTTAGAGTTGTGTGGTGGAATGTATACCATTGATAGTTTATAGGTGATATCCTTGAGATGGATCGGCTGTTGATGAATGGAATAAGTACACCATTGACAGTTTATAGATGATCATGTACATGAATATGGGTTCATATTATAATCTAAGTGTGGACAATGGTGGTTTAAATTTTTTTAGTAAATCACTTGTAATGACGCTCCTATGGTGGGGTGTGATAAGTCATCCCTAGGGGTTTGGATTATATTGTGGAGTTGATACAGTGGTATCAAGATGCCAATAATAAACCTATAAAGTTCATTTTCGGTTCCTTAGAAGAGACAAGGTGAGTGATGGATGTTGCAGTTGAACCAGACCAACATTTGCTTAGTCTCAGTGTTGTTCCAAAGGAAATTTGAGATGCATGTATAAAAGTCATTAAAGTTCCCCATGAGACATGAAAACGGTTTGGGCAATAGGTTGTTGGGTTCTAGAACTCCAACAAAAATTAGGAATGGTCATGGGTAGGTGTCCTTGGGTGATTTTGGAATTCCATAAAGTGTGAAGTCACATTTGTTATGTGATTTAGTATCTTGCGAATAGTGAAGCTAAGAGTTTCCAAGATGACTCAGTCGGGGACAATTCTACTCGTCTAAGAGTAAGGGATGAATGCGGTGAGTTGAAAACCACATTCAGTGGATGTTTTATAATGAATATAATGTTTCAAATTTTTTAACATTTGTGTGTAATAACATAACCATCTTTATTCAATGTATGGATAGAGGAAGTTTTTTTGTTGGGAATGTTGTTGGGTGTAGTGAGTATGGTGATTGTCTGGGGTAGTGGATATCGTGATGTTGGGGTTCTATCAGAAGTTAGGGAACAACCCTGGTAGGTGCATTGGATGATAATGAGAGACATAAAGTCATTAAGTGCCTTAAAAAGGTGAAATAAATGAGTAGCATAAAAACTGTAGAAGATGGATTCTTTAGGACAAGCCAGTCAGGGGTGGTCTGACACAATATAGTGCAATGAAGGGATATGATTAGTTATGGCCCATATCTAGTTTTATGTTTTTGGTGGAAATCTATTTTTAGAAGTGGAGGTGATCTCGAGTGAGGAAAATTGATTAGTCTGTAAAGGAATGGTGTAGGTATATCCTCCATGGTTGTTTTAACATCGATGCTGGATGCCCATAAGGGGGTTAAGTCCTTATGGTTGTTTGAGTATGGTAAGTTGGGGATGTGTCAAGTATGTTTTGAATGTTGAGTTGATATTCTGGTAGTCTTTCTTTGATAATGGAGGTTATTGTCAATAGATGTTGATGGGGGTGAGATAATGTGTATGGCGAGAGAGAACCATAATAGGAAAGTGGTCAGTTGATGTCGATATCAGTGTTTCTAGTTGGATGGACTGGAGTGATTCCCATTTTGGTGTTTTGGACATGATAGTTAGCATTGGATTTGGTTTGACCAGTTGAGTTTTTCAAGTGTTTTGGTTAGGTTTTGGATGTAAGGTTATGGATTGGAACCATCAGGACTCGATTCGTGGATCATTGTAAGTTGGGAATTGTGATTGGAAAGGTTGGGTGTTTTCGTCACATGGTGTCAATTTTGAGCCACCATTAGAGTTTTGTAAATAGAGTAAAATGAAACAAAAATATTTGGTCCATGAGTTACTAAGAGGATCATAATGATGGGGTGCTTATTGGATCACCCACAATGGTATGATTTTGTGTGTGAAGTTTCCTTTCATTGTGATTTATGCATTTTTTCTTGGGCTTCCCTATGAACTTCTGGTGGTTGATGTGCGGTTAGAGTTGGTGAATTCATTAAGGAACATCTAATTTGATGTTGTGGTTAAAATTGAGAAGGCCTTTTAGGGAAATGTGATTCCTTTGTATCTAGTTTTTTGTTAGCATGTTAATGCTCATTAAAATAATTTGGAGAGAGTGATGGATATATAGGACCAGTGGCCCAATATTTTTGCTTCAGAAGCTAAGTGATGCTTGGAAGTGTAGATCGATGATGATCCATTATAAGGTCGAGTGGTTTTAATATTTTAGAAATCATAGAGGTATTTCCTCATTTAATATTTTGGTTTAATTCTATTAAATTTGGTTAATGGAATGTTTATTAGGTGTATTAGGAGGCTTGGGTGTATTCTTGGGTTTCAGTACACTAAAGATGGAGAAAAATGGCCGTCCAATTCTTGTTTTATAGTTGGCACACGATTAGAGTAAGCCATGATAAGGGGGATTCCAAACCATGAGTCTTGTGACAGGGGCATTCCACGTGGTTGGAGCATAATTTTCCAAGTTTGGAAGGCTTCCTAGTAGACCGTGTGACTTGGAACCCCATTGGGTAAAGGCAGGCATAGAGTTGGTGCATGGTTTTTCAAATAATGTTGTTAAACAATGCAACCCATTAAAAAAGTGATGATTTAGAAATTTTTTCCCTCATGAATTTAATATCTTCACTCAATTTATTCCCCTGTTTCTCTTCTATCGATCTTAGTGATGAACCAAAATGCCCCAATATTCCCAAGGGTGGATCTCCTTCATTTCGTGGTTTCTTGTAGTGTCGTTGGGTGTGTATTTAAGATCTCGGTGAGTCTAATCCTTATATTTCCTCTCTTTTTTGGATTAAGGTTTATGTAGTATCTCATCTTCTTCTGAATCCCAAAAACCCTCTTCTTCTGGTGGAATCCTGGTTGAGGATTTAAAAAGTGTTTGAATCCGAACATAAGGTTACGGTTAAGAGTGTGTTCATCATCAAATTCATGGTAGGTGGTCTATAAGTTATATCTCACTATTTTGATGTGGATCTTTGAATGTGTGTTGTGTTCTTAGTCCCATTAAGTTATGAATTTATGGATGTTTGTGAGACTTGGTAAAATGGGTGTTTAAATGATGATTGGAACCACCCACCCAATGATCACTATAGGATGCATGCAATATAATTAAAATTATTTAGGGCCACACATGGGGTGCATCGATATTCCTACACCTAGAATTTGGTAAAGTGAAGAGAATAGTTGACATGTGATAACATAGATCCCTTGTCGAACATGTTAATATGTTTAGTTGAGTTTAAAATGGAATCTTGATACTTGTTCCTACTTTTTGAAAATGTAATAAGGTGTAGTTTTTCCTGACATGAAGGTGGGTTAAAGTGAGGATGTGTCAAATAGATTAAGAAATATGCAAAAACACCTAAGAGGCATAGTGCATATGAAATGATGTACCAATTAAATTGGTAATGAATTATGAATTGAGTAATATGTTAAATGGATTTTTATATGGGAATCGATGAATATGTTAAATGGATTAATATACATAAATATTTTGAATATTCCTAATGGGTTGGGGCATGAGAATGGGGGTTATGATAAATGGGCTATGTAATGTAAATGGTTAATGTGTTAGTGGATTATGGAATAATATTAATTACACTATTTATTGTTATGGATTTTGAATTTTATGTATATTTTTTATATATGGTTTGTGGTACGGTATGTTTCATTAATGTACATATAATCATGTGCACATGAATTGGTAGTGTTGGGTATTAACATGAGGTTCTAACCCACGAGTAGAGTAAGAATGAGGTTCTAAACTCTAGCCACAATGCACGGATCAGGGAAGGGGACAAAGGATCTATTACCCTAATGGTTTCATTTGATGACAGCACCTAGTACAGGGCTTCATGGTGAGTCTGATGTATTTTTTTGAGGTGTTTTTCCCTACTGAGGTGGGGAATTGACTTATTCCCTTATGCACAGTCATTGTTTGGTTCAAACTATTGTGTATATGATGTATATTCCAAACCCATATAACACATGATGGAAATTGATTAAGTAATGAAGAGGGTATAAATTATGAAAATGGTACTAATGATAGAGATTTTTAATGAAGTGTTTGCTAACTAATGGAACCCATGTTGTCTTTTATATACTTTTAATTTATTTATTACTTTCATGAACTATTTTCTTATAATAGATTTTTTGTAGACATCGTTGGTGGTGTCCTACTGTGTTTTTCTCACACCCTTCTAAGGCGTCGTTGGGTACCTGAGTAAATTTCATGCTTCCATGTCAGTACAAAGGCAAGGTCCAATGCATGAGAGTTGCGTTGGGCTTGGGATATGCATGGTTGAAGTTTCAGACATAGAGTTAGGACTATTTTTGGAATTAAAATATTTTTCTTTTTTTGGTTCCTTCACATTTGGAACTATTAGCATGATATGGCATATCTATTGTTAGTTTTTTGCTTTGTACCCAGTTTTGGGAGATGTTTGATTAGGAAAGTTCACTAGTTATTGCATAATATTGCCACTATTTAATTTTTCACCTGTTGTGCCTCACTCTGGTAAAGAGGGCATAATCTCCCCATGTGACTTATTAGACCCCTGCTTCTAGTTGATAACCTCTAGCATACGGGGAGGTGTGCTTAAGGTAATGGGGAGACTCACCTTCAGGCACTGATTTACTGTCCATCAGATCTGGGATGTTACATATTTAATAAATAAATATAAATATATATATAAATTTAAATAAAGTAATTATATTCTTTATTTAAATATATTCATTATAATTTTACAATTATTTAAATATATAATCATTTATTTTTAAATATTTTTTAAGAAATATTTTTTAAATAGTTATATATATTTATATAGTAAATAAATATAAATATGGTTTATTCATTATTTAAATAATTTTTTTTATAATTTTATAATTATTTAAATATATTTAACTATTTATTTATAATTATATAAATACATAAAAAAATATTTATTTTTTTTAATATTTATATACAAATATATTTTTAACATTATTAATTAATATATAATCCTAAATAAAGATATTTTAAAAATGAGTGTAATTGAATAATTTAAAATTAGTTCACTTAAAAAATAATGAAAAATGGATTAGTTTTTTTAAATAAATTTAAACTATTAAGAAAACAAGGATATATATTGAAGTAAAGATGAATACATATTTAAAGTACTAAAACATAGTAAATAAATATATAGAAATAAGTATTAGAAAATATCTAAATTCAAGAAAAAAATAAAACATAAAACATAAAAAATATTAAAAATGATGAAATAATATTTAGTTGTAATAACAATAATAATAAATAAATAAATACAATTGGCCAATTAAAAAATAATATATTAGATGTATCATGTTGTAGTGAAATTATAAAATATAATAAAAGAGGACAAAATTACATAAATATTAGGTGTATGTGTCTTTATATATGATTTCATTAATTGCATAAATATTTTTTTGCATTCATTGTATAAAGAAATAAATAAATTTTGTATTTTTATGTCAAATCATTGTAACACCCATTTGATATATGTTAAATTGAAAATTCAAACAACATTAAAAATGAATTAGACATTAATATATTTTGGAATGGTTACATTTTATGCATTTTAAATATATTTATATTTAATATATATTATTTATAAATATTTATAATGAACATATAGATAGACAGACAAATATATATATTAAACATATTCATTTTTTTAGTAACTGATTCATTAATAATTTTTTTAATTTATTCATTTTTAATTTTTTTTGTTTAATTATTAATATTTTTTCATTTTATATATCTATATTTATTATAAAATATATATTAATATTTATAATATATATATTTTTATATTAAATTTATTCGTTTTTATTAAAAATTACTTAACTAATAACATGTTTAATAGTTTTCTTAATTTACTCATTTTTAATTTTTATTTGTTTAATAATTTTATTTTATTCATCTTTCATATCAATATATTTAATATATACTGTTTATAAATACTTATAATTTATATGTATGTGTATTCAATTTATTCATTTTTATCAATAAGTATTTAATTAATAAAATTGATAATACTTGTTTTTATTTTTCGCGTTTAGTCATTTCATTTTATTCTAGATCTTTAGCAGTGTTAAAAGAGAACTGATAAAGGATACCCTTTATCAGTGCCAAAAAAAGAACTCATAAATGGTGCACTTTATCAGCGATAAAAATACCACACTAATAAAGGGTACCTTTTATCATTGCTTCTTCCAAGAACTGATAAAGACTAGCGCTTTTAAAGGTCTGTTCTATAGTAGTACATGTAGAATTGTATATGTATCAGTTTATCTTTGTGGATGCTTTGTAGGATGGATTTTTTTCCTTTATATTATCTACTATAGTTTTCGGTTGTTGTTCATTCATTATCTTAATCCTATTTCATTATAGATGGTAATTCCTCCTATTTGTGATATATTTTCACCCTCAGTGCTTGTTGACAAATCATGGCCTACTGGAGGTGGGACTGGAAGGTCATTATTTCTATTTTATAATTATATTATCTTTGGAGGGAGGGGGTTTTGATTGGATGGATTAAATGGTGATGGTTGATATATTAGATAGATTTTGGTTTTAGGTATAAAAAGTAATTCATGGGTCAGAAGGGAAACAATGCTGATTGATCTTAGGGTGTGACATGGGCAAGGGAGACATGTTTGGACACCATTTTTTAAGCTCCCCTATGATCCAATGTATATACTTTGAGATTATCGAATGACTAGGTGAGATGGTCCTACTTAGAATGTAAAGTCTAAGGAGAGGTACATGCATCATGATTGATTATGTTCGTTTCTGAAATGGATTATTGGGGAAAATATTGTGAATTAATTAAATAATATTTGATGAATTTACATATTTTTAGGATTAGGATGTTCTTATTGTTTTTATGGAATGGATCTTGTTCTTCATATGAAAGTGGATTAGGTAGTTTAGGTTCAATTGGATGATCTGGTAAATCATCATAGGATTGATCTAATAGTGTAGGATGAGGTTTGGTAGCATGTTTTGTGTGCCTTTCAATGGTAGATTTTGGGTAAGTGCGAGGGGAGAGTCTTTGATCTGGAGACAAACAACTGGTTAGAGGAGCTCTAGATCACTTTTGGTATGATCTCAGCATGTGATGTGTTTTGGGTAACTTTTTAATTAATCAGATTTTGGGAAATATGCTTTAGTGGTTGATGCTATACCTTAGTGACTGTAATGACGAAGATTTTTTATGGGTATACTTTCAAATGTAGTTCTATTTGGAGTTCCTTTAATCAATAATTAAGGTAGTGAAGTGGAAAGAGTTTCTCTCTATTTAGTAGGGTATACTAAGTGTGTAGGGGATTGGGATCTGGTTCAAAGAACTATTGTTCTTTGCTCCAAATTTTCTCCATGATGAATACCCTAGAGCACAATGTTTGGAGGAGGCTTTTCACCCAGTGATTAGTTATACAGTCACTCAGTTTACATTTACTATTAACCTATAGGTGTAGAAAAAGGTTGATATTATCTAGTGTATTCTTTAATTGGGAGTTTAGACATGTTATGGTGGCCGAGAGATTTTCTCTATTTGGAAAATATTATGAAGTGGTCCAAGGATGTTTTGGTAGTTAGGGTTCCTGATAGTGGGCAACATACCGTAGAAGATCTCTCCCTGTTATTCTAGGGTAGGTGGCTTCGGAGCACCTGCCAAACGATTTCCATTTTTTTCTATGTATATGGGGGAAATGGGTACTACCATTCTTAGTTTCCAACCACTTAAGGATTCCATTATCAAGTGGGTATTCTTGACACTTTTTCGTTGTTGTGGTAGTTTCTTCCTAGGTAGTTTCACTAGTAATGATATCTGGAAACTCTTCAGGAACTGAGGGAAGATGGTATTGGATAAGGTAACATCAAGATAGACCTTATCCATAACTACCTAGAAAGGATAATGGTCATGGATGGTTTTATAAGAGAGGAAAAGGACCTAGAAGTGGTTAGATACACAGGTTATAGGAAACAATGTTGACAGATCCATTATTTCTTCGAGGTATGATGAATATTTCATCTACCACTATTTGTGACTTATTTGATTCAGGGTATTGATACTTCTTTAATTTTCATAATTTGTAACCTACATTAATAATACACGTGGATAAGCTCTCAGTACCCCTAGAGTTATCTACATTGGTAAGAGATCAGGATGTTTTTTTGATATGTTCTATGGATGTAAACTGGCGATGGGTCATCACTAGTTCATGTGATGCATTCTACCATTGCAGATACAATCATATGATATTATAATTAGCATGGATTGGTTTTATTTAAGGAATTCAGTCATAAAATTATTTCAAAACAGTGTTTTTTTTCTATTGTGGAGGTCCATCGAGTGGTGTTTGTTGGTGAGTGAGGTTATCAGATGTGTGGTCAGAAAGTAGATCCTCTTTTGTCCCATTTGGGGGAGATGTTAGTGGAATTTCAAGAAGAGGATATTCCTAGAGTTTAGAGTATTTCCATGATATTTCACCAAGTGAGGTTTAATTTGAAATAGTGTGTCCCCTTGGGGTGTTTTAGTGTTGTTCTTCAAGAAGGTAGATGATAGGATGAGTTTTTATATAGATTAACAGATGTTTAATCACGTCATGATCAATTTTTTTTAACATATTCTGAGGATTGAGGATCTATAAGACTAGTCGAGAAGGGATAGTTGGTTTTCAAAGATCGTTATGAACTAAATATATCTACAAATGAAGGCGAAGGAGGATGATTTCCTAAATATTTCCTTTTGGTGTATGTATGTGAACTTTGAGTTTGTAGTCATTTTTTATGGAGTTTTGAATACAATGGGCTTGGTCATATGACTCATTATTTTTTTATTCGTCAAAGTTCATGGACTAGTTCATCATTATATTCATCTATGATATATTGATCAAAATTATGTGAGAGGAGGATCAAGATGATTGTATCATATATGTTCTTTAGGTCCTTAGATACCACCAAATATATTGAAGATTTTCCAAGTGAATGTTTTTCATGCAATAGGTCCTTTTACCAAGCCATGGGGTATCTCAACAGGGTGTGACAGTAGACTCATTGAAGGTAGATGATGTTGTTTCTCGGGAAGCAACTAAGAAGATGGGAAATGCTCATAGTTTCCATGGAATAACATGATGTTATTAAATATTATTAACTAATTTGTCTTACTTTTCAACCCCGCTGATAGTGATTATGCGGAAGAACCATGTATTTTTGTAGACTAATTAGTTCCAATCTACATTTAGTTACCAGAATGAGTATTTGGTAAGTGCTCCATTGCATCAGTAATCTAAGAAGGTTTTATTGTTTTATTTTTTCTATGACACATCCCAGATGGTATTGGGATTCGTTTTGATGCAACAGATAGTGGTGATCTCTTTTTATAAGGCCCCAGCCTTAAACCTTACTTAATCTTGAGTTATTACAAGATTACACGTTGAGGATCTTTTCGGGTTTAGAGTTTTAGAGAATTAGATCATAAGACTTGCATTACATTCCACATATAAACAAAGTGGTTACATAAAGATAGTATTCTTCATTCCCATCAATGGAACACACATTTAAAATAAAACATGGATTAATTCTTGACACATCCTTGACTCTATCATCTTATCATGTACCTTTCCCTTGACCTGTGAAAAACATTTCAAAAACTTGGGATGAGCATAAAAACTCAGTATGGGTTATATAAAAAAAAACATGGAAAGGAAACATGAGTTCATATATACATAAGAATGAAATCATACTTTACCCATAAAACATAGGCACTTTAACATGCCTCATAAAATCATGAATAAATCATAGAAACCATAAGACATAAAGGTAACTTGAGGCATTCATAACATTCTTACATAGGGAGTAACCCTCTTGGTTACGTTTGGAATACCCATCACAGTATATTCCCTAAAATCTCTTCGGAGAAACCTTAACGTTTCACTCCTTCGCGTTACCCAATGCATTGGAGAGCTATAACGGGCTCACCCGCCCTTAGTTTATCACGGAACCACCCGTCTTCATAATAATGCCCAAGAACCATAACATAATCATATCACATAAAACATACATAAAGGAAACATAAAATTTCCACCATTCAATCACAAGATATCAATACCACACATTGATATAAAAAATATTATGAAAACCATTTTCAATACCAAAATAAAAGAAAAGTAAAACATGGTATTTATTTTTCTTTTAAAAAGAAGGAATGGCTTGTAGAAGAAGCCGAAACTCAAATAACGGTTACGACGGCGGAGAAGTCGTTGTCGCCGCATACGTACGACAAAAACATTCCCTTTTGTCGTTTGGTAAACGCTTCGTATAAAAAGATTCCTTTTGAATAAACGTAAAAGTCAAAGGGGTTTATACACCGTATAAAAGAAGGTTGTGTATAAAACAAAATATGCCTCAACGAAAGGAGATTGAGACGAAATCCCATACAAAGATAATTTTTAAAATAAAATAGATACATTATGTGTATTTACTATAAGTACACATAAATAAAGTACCAATACAAGATACGACATAATAACATAATGACATAATTTGAAAGTAGGAGATTAACCCAAAGAATGGAAATTGGGTTAAGAAGTTCCCATACCTCGTATCTGACTTGACCCGACCGTTCTTTAAACTCCTGAATAATAAACTTTAGTTAATCTCTACTTGATTATGAATCTTTTCCAAGTTCATTATTTCTTTTATACCATGTTATGAACATCATGAAATCATTTAAGTTAATAATGTTCATTTTGTCGGTATTTGGTTCTTAAGTCAAAAATAGACTTCTTACACTTACATGTTGTTAATTTGGTCAATGTTTCATTATATCCAGAATGGTATTCATGATGTAGATATCATATATTTCATATATATCCAGTACATACATGTATTTAAAATATTACATAATCATTTAGAGGTAAGAAATGAAATGCACCGTTCATGGAGACGGTAAGCCGTACGTACGCATGAACGCTACTTTCATTTCTTTGTCATATTAACGGAATTAAAACTAAATGAGACTTATGTATATTTTAATTCCAGAATTATATTCATCATTTAGATATATCATTAATTTTATATATCCATTATATACATGTACTTTTAATAGTACATTACATTTGGGGATAAGAAATGAAATGCACCGTTCATGGAGACGGTAGTCCGTACGTACGCATGAACGCTACTTTCATTTCTATCTCATACTTTAATGGAAATAAATGATAATGATATATATAGGTATATTATAATTCCAGTATAACATCATATATAATAACTTTAAATCCATCCTTTACACGTCCCACATATGGCATTAACGAATCACATCACTTTGAGGGGGCGGTAGTCCGCACTTCCTTAAGTGAAGATATCGCGTATACCCATAATGGAAGCCATAAAGGTAAGACACAAATGAAAAATACAGAAGCATAAGTAAAACATAAACATATTAAATATCATATATAAAAATAGTGACATCATAATGGCCACCTTTGAAGGTGTTAAATGAGTATTGAACAATCATCGTTTCGGGAGGCAGAATTTCGCCATCCACGGAAACCGTATGTTCTTTAACCATTTGATGTAGTTGTGTGAGAGTGTAGCTCAAATAAATCTTATAACAACATCCTAGTATATTGAAGATACTGGTGTTGTTACAAAAGAAGTAAATAAAAAGAGTTTAGGGGGTTGGAGAAGCAAAATAAAACAAATGAACATGAGAGAATGAATTACCTTAAAAAGTGTAACTCCTTTTGAGTTGAGCCTAAAGGCTTCTTTTGAAAGGATTCTGCCCAAAGGGAATCCTCTAGGATGAGGAGAGGAATGTGGAGAGAGCAAATGGGCAGGGGTTGGCCGAGCCAAAGGCTTGAAGAGTGTGTGAAATGGGGTAGAGGTGGGGGCCTTTTATAAGAGGAGAGGAGGGGCACTTTTGGAAAGTAAAGAAATATAACTTTGTTTGAAAATGTGTTTCGGTTTTAAAAGGTCCCACATTGATAGAATTCGTGGATAAGGTGATAAGGATTCGAAATCCACTCATCCAATTTGTTTTGGCCATGTGTAGGTTTTAGATTTTACATTATCTTTCCATTTTATTTTAATCGTTAAATAATGATGTCATCACTGCATCATTATTATGTCGTAAATAATTTAATTTATTTAATGTCTAAAAATTATAAAAAAAATACTATGATATAGGAAATCTTTTTAGCTTTCCAATGACTATTTATAATCAAAATTTGGGCTTGTATAACCCCACTTAAAAATTGTTTTCGCAAAACATATTATGTTTGTGTCACTTTCACTTTAACATTAAATAAAAATATATTATTGTCATTTTCCAACTAAAGTGGATACATGGGGTCCCCAAGTTAGGCCATGGCTTGTCTTGGTCGACCATGACACAACCAATGAGGTTGGGACATGTGTCTAGGTCATTTTATATTATTAAAGTATTATTTATACCATAAACTACACTAATTACCACTAATCGCGATTAAAAACTTAATAAGTTACTATTCACCAAAAAATTATTATAATCTCATTGAACCACATTTTACTTCTTAATGACAACCATGTATGTCGGATTTTCAAAATTCAATACACATTAGTGGTAAACTTTCATTTAACTGAAAAATCAGTTTGCTTGATTACCACTTAGTGGTTTCACTATTCATCAAAAATTGAAGTTTTTCAGAAAATTACCAAAAATTCACCCTAAGCTATATTTGATATTCCGAATTCAAAAATGAAGTCTATTTTACAAAATTCAAATCATATAAGTCACATTAATTAATTTAATAATTAATTCCCGCTGCCAGAGCAAATAGCGTGTTTTTACAAAACAATAAGTATCAAAAGATTGACACCAGTTTAAGTCTAATTTCAAATCGAAATCGATTCCAATGACCACCATTGGATAAAATGGTAAAAATATATTCATATTACACATTAAGACCAATTCAAAAGATAATCTAATCATATAAATAAATTAGATTAAAAAGCAGTTTTGATGTAAAATACAACATTTTACACTATTCATAAAAAAAATGAACTTTATCAGAAAGGTACCACAAATTTACACAAAGTAAATTTTGATGTCCCGATTCTAAAGAAGAGTTATATTTGGTCCAATAGAAAGTATAAGAGTGATCAAAACTATATTTAATGACGGTTCGCCGTCAAAAGGTGATAAGTGAACCCTTAATGAAAATTAGGGTATAAATTCCTAAAATTGAATTCTTTCCATATTTTAAGCCTTTATCTTTTATTGGATAAATATAAAAACAATTAAAAACATATATAATCATATTTTAGTTATTTCTATCCATTCCCGCCAGTACAACGGCTACTTGTTAACTAACATAATATTATTATATTACTAGTGTGCTACGTAAGTTTCAAAGAAACTCATCGTTGCGTATCGGGTACGCTATCGAACATAGCAACCCCTTTTAATTAAAATTCATATTTAATTCTCTAATATTAATAAATATGAAAATTATTTATTCTTTAATTACCTGGGATGTTACATCCTTCCCCCCTTTTGGGAATTGCGTCCTCGCAATTTTATTCACTTATCAAAATAAGTGGGGGTATTTATCCCTCATAGCATTTTCAGATTCCCACGTTGCCTCTTCAATCACATGGTTTTTCCAAAAAAAACCTTTACCTGATGAATCACCTTATTCCGTAACACTTGCTCCCTGTGGTCAAGAATCTGGACCGGTTGTTCCTCATAAGATAGGTTCTCTTCCAGCTGAACTACCTCTGGACTCAAAACATGAGATGGATCTGGCATATACTTTCTCAACATCGAAACATGAAAAACCTTGTGTACCTGAGATAAACTCGGAGGTAAAGCCACTCAGTATGCAACTGATCCAACTCTTTCCAGAATTTCGTATGGTCCAATAAACCTTGGACTCAACTTTCCTTTCTTACCAAATCTCATCACGCTTTTCCAAGGAGAAACCTTGAGAAAAACATGATCACCTACCTCGAAAGATAGATCCTTCCTCCGGTTATCCGCATAACTCTTCTGCCTACTCTGAGCTGTTCTCATGTGCTTCTGAATCAGCTGAACTTTTTCTGCCATCTCTTCTACCAATTCTGGTCCCATCAACTTCCTTTCACCCACTTCATCCCAGAAAGCTGGAGTTCTACACTGCTTCCCATATAATGCCTGAAATGGTGCCATCTGTATACTCGAATGGAAACTATTATTATATGAAAACTCAACCAAAGAAAGATGTTGGTCCCAACTTCCCTGATAATCCATAGAACAAGCTCGTAGCATATCCTCCAATGTCTGAATTGTTCGTTCTGACTGCCCATCTGATTGAGGATGAAAAGCTGTACTAAAATTTAATTCAGTACCCAACGACTTCTGAAGGCCTTTCCAAAAGTTAGAGGTAAACCTGGGATCACGATCTGATACAATGGAGAGAGGAACTCCATGTAACCTGACTATCTCCTTAAGATACAAACGGGAAATTTGATCTAGATAGAAAGTATCTCGTATAGAAAGGAAATGAGCAGATTTAGTCAAGCGATCAACAATAACCCAAATTGCATTATTACCTCGAGATGTCTTTGGTAATCCAACAACAAAGTCCATGGATATATTCTCCCATTACCACTCTGGCACTGGTAAAGGCTGAAGCATCCCTTTCGGTAACTGCCGCTCTGCTTTAACCCGCTGACAAGTCAAACACTTCACAGTAAAATCAGCAATATCTCTTTTCATTCCATCCCACCAGTAATACTCCCGCAGATCTCTATACATCTTAGTACTGCCAGGATGAAAAAAACAACTCATTCTTCAACAATGAATCAAAAGGCACACATAACCTCTTCCCAAACCTCAAAACACAAACACAAACTTATCCAAGAACTCATGGAAAAATTTTATTCATAAGGTCCATGAATATAGAAGGTGCATTGGTTAACCCAAAAGGCATAACTACAAATTCATAATGGCCATATCTAGTACGGAATGCGGTCTTCGGAACATCTGCTTCTTTTACTTTCAACTGATGGTACCCCGACCTCAAGTCAATCTTCGAAAAATACTGAGCTCCCTGGAGCTGACACCACTTCATTCGATGGCCCAACATCTGCTGAAGTTGTTGCAAATGATTTTACCACCCCTTTCTGCTTGTAGTCTAGCTGCTTCCCATCACTCAAGCTCCTTGTCGGACACTCGTTTGCATAGTGACCCATCTCATTGCACTTATAACATTTCACTAACTGTAAATCAAATTTATTCTTACCTTCACCTTGATCCTTTTCAGTGCAATCACGAGCCTTATGTCCCATCTTACCACATCGGTAGCACTTCCCAGAATTCAAAAGACATTCCCCAGCATGCCTTTTGCCACATTTATCACAAATTGGAAACTTAGTTATCTTACCATCAGACCTTTTTGAAGAATTCTTACCATTCTCCTGCAACCTCGGTCTCTTCTTCTGCTGGTTGTTATAGGACACTTGGTCATCGGCAAACTCCATTTCCACCTTCTCAGCACATCGAACAAGCTTTTCATAACTTTTAAACTCACGAGAAGCCAATGCCCTTCGATACTTTGGCTTTAATCCTGAGTAAAAACGATTGATTTTACTATCAAGGTCCCAGATAAAATTTGGAGCATACCTTGCCAATCGAGTGAACCTTTCTTCATAGGCAGCCACTGAGTCTTCCTCTTGCCTCAATTCCAAGAATTGCTTTTCCATCCTAAGTCGAACAGCCTTAGGAAAATACTTCTCAAGAAACATACCTTTGAATTCATCCCAGTCAAGAGCATCAATCTCATCGGCATCCCTGATATTTTTAACCATAGACCACCACTGATCTGCTTCACCCTCCAGACGATAAATAGCAAGACTAACCTTTTGATTGTCTGAACACCCCATGACATCAAAAATCTTCTCCAGTGCTTTAATCCACCCTTCAGCTTGCACAAGGTCAGATGATCCTCTGAATGATGGGGGATGTTGCCTCATGAAATGTTCCACCACTGATATGTTCCTCTGCGGTTGATCTGGCTGATCTCGTGCATGGATACCACCACCATTTATAGCCTGAGTCAACTGTGCCATCACTGCAACAAACTGTTCAGTTCCGATTCCGACCATCCCAGGTTGCTGATTTGGAAGGTTGTCTTCCTCCTGATGTCGTCCCAACATAGCTGCTTTGTTTCCTCTACGGAAAACCATTCTGAACAAACATGTCTTAGATGAAGCAACATGGTAATCTTTAAATGCTATATCATTTCGAAAAAGAGAAAAAAAAAATATTTTTGGATAATCATTTAATAGAATTCTAACTCCTAAAGTTATCTAAACCGACCTCTGATACCAACTATAAGGCCCCAGCCTTAAACCTTACTTAATCTTGAGTTATTACAAGATTACACGTTGAGGATCTTTTCGGGTTTAGAGTTTTAGAGAATTAGATCATAAGACTTGCATTACATTCCACATATAAACAAAGTGGTTACATAAAGATAGTATTCTTCATTCCCATCAATGGAACACACATTTAAAATAAAACATGGATTAATTCTTGACACATCCTTGACTCTATCATCTTATCATGTACCTTTCCCTTGACCTGTGAAAAACATTTCAAAAACTTGGGATGAGCATAAAAACTCAGTATGGGTTATATAAAAAAAAACATGGAAAGGAAACATGAGTTCATATATACATAAGAATGAAATCATACTTTACCCATAAAACAAAGGCACTTTAACATGCCTCATAAAATCATGAATAAATCATAGAAACCATAAGACATAAAGGTAACTTGAGGCATTCATAACATTCTTACATAGGGAGTAACCCTCTTGGTTACGTTTGGAATACCCATCACAGTATATTCCCTAAAATCTCTTCGGAGAAACCTTAACGTTTCACTCCTTCGCGTTACCCAATGCATTGGAGAGCTATAACGGGCTCACCCGCCCTTAGTTTATCACGGAACCACCCGTCTTCATAATAATGCCCAAGAACCATAACATAATCATATCACATAAAACATACATAAAGGAAACATAAAATTTCCACCATTCAATCACAAGATATCAATACCACACATTGATATAAAAAATATTATGAAAACCATTTTCAATACCAAAATAAAAGAAAAGTAAAACATGGTATTTATTTTTCTTTTAAAAAGAAGGAATGGCTTGTAGAAGAAGCCGAAACTCAAATAACGGTTACGACGGCGGAGAAGTCGTTGTCGCCGCATACGTACGACAAAAACATTCCCTTTTGTCGTTTGGTAAACGCTTCGTATAAAAAGATTCCTTTTGAATAAACGTAAAAGTCAAAGGGGTTTATACACCGTATAAAAGAAGGTTGTGTATAAAACAAAATATGCCTCAACGAAAGGAGATTGAGACGAAATCCCATACAAAGATAATTTTTAAAATAAAATAGATACATTATGTGTATTTACTATAAGTACACATAAATAAAGTACCAATACAAGATACGACATAATAACATAATGACATAATTTGAAAGTAGGAGATTAACCCAAAGAATGGAAATTGGGTTAAGAAGTTCCCATACCTCGTATCTGACTTGACCCGACCGTTCTTTAAACTCCTGAATAATAAACTTTAGTTAATCTCTACTTGATTATGAATCTTTTCCAAGTTCATTATTTCTTTTATACCATGTTATGAACATCATGAAATCATTTAAGTTAATAATGTTCATTTTGTCGGTATTTGGTTCTTAAGTCAAAAATAGACTTCTTACACTTACATGTTGTTAATTTGGTCAATGTTTCATTATATCCAGAATGGTATTCATGATGTAGATATCATATATTTCATATATATCCAGTACATACATGTATTTAAAATATTACATAATCATTTAGAGGTAAGAAATGAAATGCACCGTTCATGGAGACGGTAAGCCGTACGTACGCATGAACGCTACTTTCATTTCTTTGTCATATTAACGGAATTAAAACTAAATGAGACTTATGTATATTTTAATTCCAGAATTATATTCATCATTTAGATATATCATTAATTTTATATATCCATTATATACATGTACTTTTAATAGTACATTACATTTGGGGATAAGAAATGAAATGCACCGTTCATGGAGACGGTAGTCCGTACGTACGCATGAACGCTACTTTCATTTCTATCTCATACTTTAATGGAAATAAATGATAATGATATATATAGGTATATTATAATTCCAGTATAACATCATATATAATAACTTTAAATCCATCCTTTACACGTCCCACATATGGCATTAACGAATCACATCACTTTGAGGGGGCGGTAGTCCGCACTTCCTTAAGTGAAGATATCGCGTATACCCATAATGGAAGCCATAAAGGTAAGACACAAATGAAAAATACAGAAGCATAAGTAAAACATAAACATATTACATATCATATATAAAAATAGTGACATCATAATGGCCACCTTTGAAGGTGTTAAATGAGTATTGAACAATCATCGTTTCGGGAGGCAGAATTTCGCCATCCACGGAAACCGTATGTTCTTTAACCATTTGATGTAGTTGTGTGAGAGTGTAGCTCAAATAAATCTTATAACAACATCCTAGTATATTGAAGATACTTGTGTTGTTACAAAAGAAGTAAATAAAAAGAGTTTAGGGGGTTGGAGAAGCAAAATAAAACAAATGAACATGAGAGAATGAATTACCTTAAAAAGTGTAACTCCTTTTGAGTTGAGCCTAAAGGCTTCTTTTGAAAGGATTCTGCCCAAAGGGAATCCTCTAGGATGAGGATAGGAATGTGGAGAGAGCAAATGGGCAGGGGTTGGCCGAGCCAAAGGCTTGAAGAGTGTGTGAAATGGGGTAGAGGTGGGGGCCTTTTATAAGAGGAGAGGAGGGGCACTTTTGGAAAGTAAAGAAATATAACTTTGTTTGAAAATGTGTTTAGGTTTTAAAAGGTCCCACATTGATAGAATTAGTGGATAAGGTGATAAGGATTCGAAATCCACTCATCCAATTGGTTTTGGCCATGTGTAGGTTTTAGATTTTACATTATCTTTCCATTTTATTTTAATCGTTAAATAATGATGTCATCACTGCATCATTATTATGTCGTAAATACTTTAATTTATTTAATGTCTAAAAATTATAAAAAAAATACTATGATATAGGAAATCTTTTTAGCTTTCCAATGACTATTTATAATCAAAATTTGGGCTTGTATAACCCAACTTAAAAATTGTTTTCGCAAAACATATTATGTTTGTGTCACTTTCACTTTAACATTAAATAAAAATATATTATTGTCATTTTCCAACTAAAGTGGATACATGGGGTCCCCAAGTTAGGCCATGGCTTGTCTTGGTCGGCCATGACACAACCAATGAGGTTGGGACATGTGTCTAGGTCATTTTATATTATTAAAGTATTATTTATACCATAAACTACACTAATTACCACTAATCGCGATTAAAAACTTAATAAGTTACTATTCACCAAAAAATTATTATAATCTCATTGAACCACATTTTACTTCTTAATGACAACCATGTATGTCGGATTTTCAAAATTAAATACACATTAGTGGTAAACTTTCATTTAACTGAAAAATCAGTTTGCTTGATTACCACTTAGTGGTTTCACTATTCATCAAAAATTGAAGTTTTTCAGAAAATTACCAAAAATTCACCCTAAGCTATATTTGATATTCCGAATTCAAAAATGAAGTCTATTTTACAAAATTCAAATCATATAAGTCACATTAATTAATTTAATAATTAATTCCCGCTGCCAGAGCAAATAGCGTGTTTTTACAAAACAATAAGTATCAAAAGATTGACACCAGTTTAAGTCTAATTTCAAATCGAAATCGATTCCAATGACCACCATTGGATAAAATGGTAAAAATATATTCATATTACACATTAAGACCAATTCAAAAGATAATCTAATCATATAAATAAATTAGATTAAAAAGCAGTTTTGATGTAAAATACAACATTTTACACTATTCATAAAAAAAATGAACTTTATCAGAAAGGTACCACAAATTTACACAAAGTAAATTTTGATGTCCCGATTCTAAAGAAGAGTTATATTTGGTCCAATAGAAAGTATAAGAGTGATCAAAACTATATTTAATGACGGTTCGCCGTCAAAAGGTGATAAGTGAACCCTTAATGAAAATTAGGGTATAAATTCCTAAAATTGAATTCTTTCCATATTTTAAGCCTTTATCTTTTATTGGATAAATATAAAAACAATTAAAAACATATATAATCATATTTTAGTTATTTCTATCCATTCCCGCCAGTACAACGGCTACTTGTTAACTAACATAATATTATTATATTACTAGTGTGCTACGTAAGTTTCAAAGAAACTCATCGTTGCGTATCGGGTACGCTATCGAACATAGCAACCCCTTTTAATTAAAATTCATATTTAATTCTCTAATATTAATAAATATGAAAATTATTTATTCTTTAATTACCTGGGATGTTACACTTTTGGTTCTAGGAAGTTACATCCCCATGATATTGAAAATTATTCCTGTGATCTAGAGATAGTATTGATCGTGTTCATGGTGAATTTTTGGTAGAATTACCTTATATGTGAGAACATTGTTCTTTTTATGGTCCAACAGATCCTAAAATATACATCTCCCTCAGTTATATTTGAATATATTCTAGTTTATGGGGATAGGATTTATTTAGTATTATGTTTCATTGATCTCTGATACCCTAGGAAAGGGGAATGTTGTTGCCGATATGTTTATTTGGATGTCCCAATGAGATGTGGTTTTGGAATTATATGATGTTTAGAACGGGATAGAGGTTCCTCTAGTGATTCATCTTGATATTGGTGATAAGGGTGGTTTTGGATTCCTTTATTATATGGTTTTTCAGTCATCCTTGATGTGACAGGTGGATGAGTGTGAGTGGGGAGACTCTGAGTAAGATGTGACACATGGACATGTTTGACATGGTGATACTCTTGAGGGGTGGTTGGAAGATGTTCAAAACTAACTTTTGTTCTAGGGGGTTCTTCATTCCAATGGTGATTTTTGAGGGAGTTATCTATGTGTTTAAAAGATCACCATTAGTTTTAAAACCCATTGTGACCAAGATGTATCATGGCTTGAGAAGACATCAGCAGTGACTGAGGATGAAACAATAAGTGGAAGAGTTTATGGGGAGGTGTTCGGTTTGTCAATAGATGAAAGAGGAGAACAGTGTTCCTAAAGGAATGTTGTAGTCCTTGGATGTTACCGAGTAGAAATGAAATGTCACCTTGATGGAATTTTTCACTGGGTTACTTTGAGCTCAGGGAGGTTATGATGCGATTTGGGCATTATTGGACTGATTAATGGAGTTAGTGAAACATTCTAGTGATCCATTAGTCTAGTGTTGTTAATTTTTTGGAGAGCATGTATATAGATGATGTGTTTAGGATTCACGAGGTATCAAGTATTGTATCCAACCACAATGAAATCATGCTGTGGTGGGTGATATATTAAAATTTATTTTAATATTTATTTCCTAAAACCATGAGCAAAGAGATTTCACGTCCAATTTATAATTAATTTATTTTATATCTAAAAAATTTAATAAATTTCCTTAGAAAAATTATTCATTAATGAATGTTGATCATTTGAAAATACCCCTTCAGATTGAATTCATTGTGCTGTGAGGATCCTCGGATAAAATCCCTCTAGCGGCGATCCACATGTTCTCTAATGATCTCTGAGGAAAACCAATCGGTCACCTAGTTCAAGAAAAGTGACTCACATATCTTATGTTTTTAGTTCATGATTCCTTGAACATTAGTACTGAAGAAATATCGATTTTACTTCTCATTCCGGAGAAGTATATAGAGGGAGGTTTTAAGATATAATTCGTTGTGAACAACAATTCTCTATTCTTAATGTTTAGATAAAAAATACAATAGACATATCCATCTATTTATAGAGTCAGTATATATGTTAAAATATTATTTAATTGAATTATAGAAATTAAATAAAATTTATGACAATTAATAAACACCATTCCATAGAATAATATTTTGTTGTGGACCAACTTGTGAAAATTGATAAATAATATTTACCATGTTATAAATAATTATTTTACCCCTTGACGTGGTCTTGGTTTTTTAGAACTCCCCCATATTAATTTAATATCCAAATAAATATCTTATTTCTAAATAAATATTTCATTCACATATCTGAGAATAAATTGTTATTAAATATTAAATAAAATAAAAAAAAATATTTTTATTCACATGATATAGTATAAATATTTATTTAATTAATGCAATCAATATAACTTGAGAAAAAAATTTATTCGGACTTGGGAATAATATTTATTACAATAGATAAATTTAAATATAATTTATTCATTATCAACATAAAAAATTAGTGGGTGACACTATAGGACTATTTCTCATTGGAAATAGGTGATCTTGCCTAGAGTCTGATATTAATGTCTAGCAACAGGTCAAAGAACCAAATAGAAAGAACATAATGTCACAATGATGAAAACTACATATGAACTCTCAATATGTAATACAATACTTTTTTAACAATATCTCATCAAATAGGTTTTGTGATGGTTTCATCAACCTATTTATTCGATATGTCTCTTTTTGAAAATTTAAAATTAACACATCATTACACCACGACCATGAAATTTAGGTTACAATTATACTCCAATCCAAGGGATGAGATTTAAACTCCCCTAAAGATCGTAGGTTGAAATAATTCCATAAATTATCTATTAATGATATGTCTATCGTGACGAACCCAACATACCCTATTCCCACCAAAATATGACATTACCATTTTTATCAGTAAATGTAAGAGTTTGAGTCATGAAATGCAACAATGATAATCTTAAAGTCTATGGATCATTACACACACTCGTAGATAGGAATATCCGATGACATGAAAAAATACAGAATTTCTACAAGTGGGTCTATTCCCATAATCTCCCATTTTGGAGATTACTAAGTGTGAACTTCATGAGATGAAGCATAATCTACTAATGAGTACTAACACCTCACAGTCTAAATACTACGTTTCCATTATATAAAATTATCCATCAATTTAACTATATTAAGAGTATATTTGTAGAAAATCAATGTTCTCATCATAGTACATAACTTCTATGACCATGGAAATGAAAAAATACTCTAGGAAATTATTAAATTAAATCCATGAAGAGAAATGATCATGATGTAATAAAATGTTAATTTAATATTCAAGACATTTAATATACATGTAATCAAATTAAAATCATTTTTTCATAGGACACCAAATCTAAAAAACTCCAACTTAGACTAGAGACAACTACCTATGACTTTCATTATGCTATACCTCACACAATAATCACATTTCTAATGATTCAAGGATTCATTTAAGGGATAAAACAGGTTGTATTATTTGGGAATACTACTCACTACAACCTCACTACTCTGAGAAAAATCCCTCAAGAGATAATACTTTTAATGTAATTGCATCATTCGCTGGTGTGACCTTGGCTCTTTTGTGAGAGCCCCCACTGTAGTATTATCACAATAGAGTGTGATATGATCTTTAATGATAGGTTCCACATCATGGTTTTGGATGAAATTTTACACCCATACTACTTTCATAGCTACCTCATGATCTGGAATATACTCGGACTCCATTGTTGAATTTGCGACCACAGCCTTCATTGAGCTCTTCCATCTCAGAAAACCTCCATTCAAAGTGAATATGTATCTCAATTTTGACTTCTTATCATCCTAATCTATTTGTAAAATAGAATCTAAATATCTTATAATGACCGAAACCTCATCTTCTCCATAAACCATGAATGTATCCTTAATATGCATTAGATACTTAAGGACAGTCATGACTTCCATTAAATGATGGTTACCAAGATCAGCCTGATATCTACCTACCACACTCAATGCATAGGAAACATCTAGCCTACTACATATCTGAGAATATATGACCGATCTAATCTTTGATTCTTATAGAACCCTTTCCATTATGTTTCTTTTCTCACGTGTCTAAGGAACCATTTTATTGTAAAATAAATTCCTTGTGTCGTTAGATACAGTCCCCTCTTGGATTGTTCCATAATGAATCTCTTAATTATATTATCAATGGATGTACTTTGATTGAGTTTAGAAACGCCAAAGTCCTTCCTAGAGAAGAATTTATTCTTCCATGTAATAATAGAGAGTAATACTTGTATTTCATTTCCGATGAGTAATATTTAATCAATATATACTATTAAGAAAACAACCACACTTGTAATAAAATTTTTATAGGAAAAGATTCACATTCATTCTTTATGAAACTAGATTTTGTTATGAATTCATCAAAAAAAATGTCCCAATACCTAGATGATTTCTTTAACCCATAAATGAATTTTTTGAAATTTTCATATATTATTGGCATATTTTGGAATCAAAAACCCATAAGGTTTTGTCATATAGACATCTTATTAAAGGTTCCTTTTAAGGAAGAATATTTTTATATCCATTTTACAAATATCATAGTCATGGTAAGCTATAGTGTCAAGTAAAATTATGATTGATTTTAGAATTGAAACTGGTGAAAAGGTTTCTTCATAGTCAATGACTTGACACTATTTAAATTTTTTTTTCACCAGTAACTCCTTATAGGTACATATTTGTCCATTACACTCTCGAATACCCATTTTTAGCCAATGGTATTTACATCTTCTGGAGGGTCTAGAAAAATATAGACTTGGTTTTGGTACATGTAATCCATTTAAGAATTCATTACTTATTTCCACTTGGAAAGTTCCACGCCACTTACAACTTATTTATATGTTATTGGATCATTATTATTAGCTTATAATGAGTCAACATCCTCAGTGACTAGAAATCCATAACCTTATGGTTCTATAACCTCTCTAGTACTCCAATAAAGTACTTGTGTCTCTAGAATAGTTTTTTCCCAAGGATTTGTGGAATTAGTTCCTATACCAACAATTGTGATCCTTCAGCCTCATCTTCCTTGAAGTCTATATGAACCCCACTATCTCTTACATATATTTTCTCCTCTCAAGGAATATGGAATGCATTTTAATTATTATCTTTTGTTATAAGGGGTCGTATAGGTAATATCACCTTGTTTCCTTTGGGTGTCCTATAAAGGTACACTTTGTGGCTTTGGGTGAAATTTTCTTACATGAAAATGACTTAATAAATGATTCACTTCCATATACATGTAAATTTGATAACATGATCTTTCTTACACTCCAAAATTCACAAGGAATACAACAAATGGACTTATTTAGTACTTGGTTTTGTATATGTTCTAATGTTTGTAATGTGTATCCCCAAAAGGATAATGGAAGACTCACATGACACATTATTGATATCACCATGTCCAAAAAGGCGTGGTTCATCCATTCTATTACACAAATCCACTTATGTGTTAGGAGGAATGAGTTGAGTTAGGATCCCATTGTCCCCTAAGTAATCAATGATGGCTTGATTATGATTTTCTCTACCATCGTTTGATGGGAGTTTCTTAATATTCATACCAATATGGTTCTTAACTACATTATTTTATTCCTTGATATTTTTTAAAAAATACGTCTTATATCTCATGAAATATACATATCCATATCAACTAAAATCATCAATAAAAGTATTAAAGTATGAGTAATAAATCCTTGATTCAATAGGAAATGGTCCACACACTTTGATATAAAATAATTCAATTGGATATTTATCCCTTTCACCTATCTCACTAAATGGGGGTTTTTTATTTTTTCTTATAAACATTTATTACATACACCAAGTATTTTTAGTTAAAAAGAAACTAAATAACCATCTTGATGAAATTTAGTCAATAATTTTTTGTTTACATGACCTAGTTGGCGATACCAAAGATGGGTGTGTTATGAGTCATGTAAAGTAACTTCAATATCAATTTTAATTACTTGGTTCATGTAATCCAAAACATAAATACTGTTATTTAAATATTACTTACCATAAAAATGTTACATTTTTAAAAAAATTCAACATTTATTCCCATATTTGAAAATAAATCCTTCAGTATCAAGTCTTGATATGGAAATAATGTTTTTGGTAACTTATAGAACACAATAAACACCTTTCAAAACCATGATCATTCCAGTGGTCAGGTGAGGAGGTAGTCCCTGGTAGCTATGGTATCATGTTTACCTTTTTTTATGCTCATAGATCTACCTCCGATTGTCCAATATTTATGAATCTACTTGATATCTATATTTGAATACATATGTAAGAACTAAAATCAATATCAAATCCCCAACTTATGGAAACTAATAAATTTAACTTGATAACAAATGCACCTAAACCCTCCCCTTGCTTCTTTAGAATGGTGAAGTTTTTCTTCTAGTGAATCCTCTTGCCACATACGAAATAGACAACATAATCTAACATTCCTTTCCCTTATACCTCACTATTTTTGGGAGGGCGTACAGAATCTTTGGTAATAAATATCATTGGTTGTAATTTCTCTTTGTTCACCATAAGGAAAAAAGGTTTCTAGAACTTTGTAACCTTATCTACTTGGAAAATAAGAGTGTGAAGACAAAGTAGATACTTATAAATTTTTTTCAAAATAAATCTCACAATAAATATGGACTAGATATAAGAGAGTGATTCTATAATGAGATCGATGCCATGTTATTTGGGGAGTTTAATCTCTAAAACCTCTAGGATCTCAATGTAGACAATGGTCTTGACTAAATTTATCCCATATAGGGTACCCTCTCAAGATTTATCTAAAATAGTGCCTTCAAAATCTCAATCCTTTCCTATCTAGTAATGATGACTAAGGTGATCAAGAATGCTATATGCATCTATGTTTTTGTGAGATTTCATGAGGTCACTAGACAGCGATGTAAGCATAAAATGATTAATTTTTACCATGTGTGTCAACTATTTTTTTGACAAGAAACTCTAAATCAATCTCATCTTTAATATACTGATCATGAATTGTGGACTCTATAACATAATATTTACATTCATGGAATAGAACAACCTGAATTCATCTGAACCACTCTAGGATGTTACTTCCAATTATGAGTTCACATTTCTCTAATATTAATTTTAGGAAAAATGTGGATGAGGATATTTCCATTTTATTCTATAATTAAAATATTAGGTTATTAGTACTTTTATTAACTAAAAATTACATGATATATAATTAATTAATTGAATTTATTAAATATCCCACTATTTTATCAAGTCTCAAAATCCCTCACCATTGAACATGGAATTTACAATTTCTATAATTTTCTAGTTACACGTATCTATATTCCACTTTATTTAATCCCAATTAGGTTTGGTCAAGCTACTTGAAGGTATTTAGGTAGGTAGGTCTTTTCCAACTGCAGCCTTATATCTCCTCAATCTGTTGAGTGGATTCCCCAATCCTGAAATCTTTACATGGATTTCCTCAAAAATTTCTTTGAAATCAAACCACGTCTATAAATGGATGACCAACTTTATGTAATATGGAAAATTCTACCAAAAACCATTTTAAGAAATCCCCTTATAAAGGTATGTGTCCCAACAAGGGTTAGTCAAACACATAGCTCTATTGAGTTTTGTTAGTAACAAATTAATGGAAGGCCAAGTCTGACTTAATTTTAGATTGAGGGATTTTCATAAATTATAATTAATTTCTTTTCCTTTTCAATCCTTTGAATGTATTGTTAATATTAAGTGGATGTTAATTAATTAATTAATTATGTTGTATAAAACATTTTCACATAATTCATTTATTTAATTTATTATGTATAAATTTTACCTTTTTTATCCTTTACATGTCTTGTAAATATTTAGAGAATGTTACTTAATTAATTAATCATGCTAGATAAAACATTTACACATAATATATTTATTTGAATACTATATTTTCACATTAATTCATTTATTTATGCTACTAAAAGCTAGCATCCATAAAATAAATAAATCTATATATGGAAATAAATAATTAATTAAATGACCCATTTATAAGATTTGTCTAACTATTTATTTAATGAGTGGACATTAAATCCACCTATGACTTGGGGAGAATAACCCACTTTGACGAGGTTGGCATGAGTTAACACATTCCACATTTAAACTAGTGTATTAGCTAATTTGGTTTCATTATGGTTCCATCTTGATCCACCTCCATGTGCCTTGGGATACACCATTAATTACATGCATTTATGACTCACATGAAGGTGAGGGGAACCAAAATTCTGGTTAAAACAGGATGAAAAAACTCTCATTGTACATCCATGTCCTACATAATATTGGAGGGAGGGATAACATGCAGGCTATCACATTTAATTTATTAATAAAAAATTTCAAACCCATGAAATATCTTAAATTAAAACATATAATGCATACACAGGTGTTTATCAAGATCATGAATGGTCATACGTGAAATGAATATAAAAATGTTACTGGATAACAATCATTTCTTTATTAGTTATTTTTGATTAAGATAAAAAAAGTTGTGTTAATTAATTAATAAGTTAAGTAATTAAATCCCTTTCATATTAATGATCATGAAAATTTAATTGGAGATACCCATTATATATAGAATTCATGAAAAATAAATGGGAGAACTAATAATTTTATATTTAATACAAAAAACTAATTGAGAATATAAAAAAATTTAAACCATTATTAAATTGAAAAACATAAAAGAGGTGTCAATCAAAAAATTGAGGTTTTAATGATGTAATAGTAAATTTAATATAATTTTACACTTCTGTTAATTTGGAGACTACTTGACATGTACAACCCAACTACATTTCAGGTACCTTGGTTTCTGTGTATTCAAGTCACACGTCTGGGGATTTGGTGTGTTTACTCGGCCATATTACACAGCATATACAAGATTGATACATTCTTGGTATCTAAATTCTATGTGAGATATTATCCCAATCAACACCCAAACCATAATAAATGAATCATGTGTAATTAATTGCTCAGTGTATCTATGTTCAATGCACATGGGTACACTACATGTGATCTGGATAAATGTTGTGTAACCAAATTTTACTAGCCAAAGATTTGTGACTTCCCAATGGCATCTATGGTCATTCTTAATATTTTCATAAACCTTTTAGTAAATTAAACACTGAATGAACATGATTAATATGATGATAACATGTTAATTCAAACCGTATTAAATAACTAATAACATGAAATGAAAATATAACCACAATTGCGCATAGTTCAAAAATCAAGTAAATAATTATAAATTTAAACATGACCGTTATTATACCACTTGATGGTTCCAGGTGTAGTTGAAGTGTGTAGTGGTGGGTGATATATTAATTTTTTTTAATAATCATTTCCCAAAACCTTGGGTGAGGATCTTATATGTAACATACATAATTAATTAATTTATTACCTCAAGAAATAAATACATGGGATTAGAAGCTTCCTAAGTTAATGATTTTTCATAGGCTAAAGAAACTCTTTTGGATTACCATCATTGCACTGTGAGGATCCAAATATAGAGTCTCTATAGCGGTGATCTACGTGTGGTCCCATGATCTTTGAAAAAAACAACTCAATCACCATGTTCAAGAATAGGGAATCAAATTTCATTTGTTTCTTATTATTTATTTTTCATTCTTCTATATTGAAGAAATATCTCCTAAGCTTATCATTCTTGAGAGGGAGAGGGAAGGAGGAGTCGAGATAGAAATTTTTTTTCTCAACAATTATCTACTATCAATTTTTGTATGAAAAACACAATATACATAGTCATTTATTTATACAGTTTTGATTTAGTTTGAAATATTATTTAATTTATTTCGGGACATTAAACATTAATTACCTTCAATAAACCCCATTCCACATAATGAAAATGTTATTATTTTGTGGTTGTCCAACTTGTACAAATTGATAAATAATATTTTCCGCATTGTAAATAATTATTTTATCACCAAACACAGTCTTGGTCCATTCAAAATCCTCTGTATTTATTGAATATCTAAATAAATATTGTATTCATAAAAAAATATTTCATTCACATATTGTAGTGTAAATATTTATTAAATATTAAATAGAATGAAAAAATTAATTTTTATTCACATAGTGGAAAATAAATATTTTTTTAATTTATGTGATTAATATAACTTGAATAAATTTTTTCCTCAGTATTGAAAATAATATTTCTTCTAATACATAAATTCAAATAGAATTTAATATAGATCAATAAAAACACTAAGTGTGTGACCCCTTCTAACGTCCAATATTACCATCTAGCAACTGGTCTGGGAAGCCAAGAGAAATAACTTAATGTCACATCAATGAAAACAACATATGAATGCTTGTTGTGTAATATAATCCCTTTATCACAATATTTCCTCAAGAAGATTGAATGATGTTGTGATCTACCTATTTTATCAATAAATCTTTCTTTGAATATCTAAAATAAATTAATCATTACATGATGACCATGGAATTTATGTTATGGTTATATTCCAATCAAAGGGATGAAATATCAACTCCCATAAATATGGAAGGGATAAATACTTCCTAAAATTATCCATTAATGACATGTAAAATATGATATAACCAAAACACCATACTTCCCACATACATATTACATGAAAACTTTTGTTAGTAAATCTTAGTGTGTGAGTTCCGACATGCATCAGTGATAATGTAAAAGTCTAAAGATCATTACACATGCTCGTAGATTGGAATATATGATGACACAAAATCACTTGGAATTTTTCCTAGTAGGTCTATTCTCATAATCTTCCATCTTTATGATTACCAAGTGTCAACTGCATGAGAATAATCCTCATCCACTTATGAGTACTCTTACCTTAAAGTCTAAATACTTTGTGTCCCATCATATTATGTTATCCAACGACAGAACTATATTAATATTATTGTCATATCACATCAAGTTTCTCATCATAGCATAGAATTTTTATGACCTTATCAATGTAAAAAATACTCCAGGACATTATTATATTAAATACATGCATAATAATGAACATTATGTAATAAGATGTTTAATTAATATTCAATTCATCAAATATACTTGTAATAAAATCACATTAATTTGTTCCCAGTACAGAAACTCTAACATGAAGAACCATCATATATGATAAAGATTCTAATTTTTCCATCGAAGACTAGAAGGGATTTCATCATGATTTTGGCTCTTTGTTTCCCATTATCACTACTTCCCACAATTAGATGGATGATAAAATGGAGCAAACCATAAACACTGTATATATGTTGTAATCTTGATTCTTCGACTTTTGTGGATTTTGGGTAAGTAAACTACCTCTAGTTGAGTTTTTTTAAAAAATATCCATCACTCTTCAATTAGCATGGCTCTGTTAGGGATGCACATATTGTTGTATATTATAATGGATGATGGTTGGGGAGTTAATAGTTCTTTGTCCTAATGTGGTTCATGGTGTGACAAGGAAGATCCAGTTGGTTTGAAAAGTATGAGGGTGGTGCAAGACTGTTATAATTCAAATGATTATATTTGGAGGAGGTCCCTAGAGTTTCATGTTAGAGACCATGTGTTCTTGTGGGTCTCCCCTTGATTTGGGCATCACATGTTTGACATTGGTTAGGGTGTCTCTATAGTTTTTGGGGATTTTGAGGTGTTGGTGAAAGTTATTAAGGTGGTGTATCTGTTGGGGTTTCCAAAACAGTTGGAGATCATACATGATTTATTCTATATGTCATAGATTGATTCGTATATTCACAATTACTCTCATGTATTTACTGGGGAGATTTGGATATTGATGGTGATGAAATTGTTTTGTTTTAATTAGTATATATATAAGATCATCGAGAGAAGGTGAAATGTCGATGAACCATACCCTTGGTTCACATGATGTAGTTACATGGTATCCTAGTGGAGAGTACTTATGAGAGAGAGACGTAGATGTGTTCACAATACCCAAAGCTATTTTGAGTTTATCTTTTCCTTGTTTTTTATTCCTAAAAGATGTATTTCAGGGATATTTATATTTTATGAAGTGTTTTTTTCTACATGTGTGATGTGTGATAAAGATTCAATCATATGAAGCGGGGAAAAATTGAAACCTAATCAAGATGTGTTATACCATGACATCATAAAAACCATGTGGGTGAGTCAGTGACACCCAATTTTTACAATATAATGACATAGAAGATGTAATTACTTAATTTTTGTGCTCAAGACAGTGTTTTATAGAGATTAAGATAGTTATGAAGATGGATACATAGGAAATGTTGAGTTTTTTGGATGGTGAAAAAGGACGTGGTGTTGTTCCCAATGGGAGGTGGTTATGTGGTTGTGAGGTGGTGTGGTTGTTCAAATTTTGTTTTAGTGTTTTAGTTTTCATGCTTGGTTGATGGCATTTGAGGTGTAATGGGAACATTGAGTGGTACCTCGCAAGATTTTTGTTCAGAACTCCTTTCTTTTTCAGATTGTATTTTTGATTCTTGAGGACAAGAACCATTTGAAAGGTTTCTAATGTTACATTCCATGACTTTATGACTCTTTAATTTTACAATATGGGCAGATAGAGGAGTATATTATGAGGATTTAGGTAGTTATTTAGAAGCTAGAGCATCAAGGGTTATATTATAGGTAGTTCATGACATGAAACTAATTCACATAAAGGGTTGGTGATTCACAACATGTGAGGCCAGAAAATTCATATATTGTGTGCTAGTTAAGGGGTGTATGTGAAATGGATACAATTCATGAAAGGTTAATCCATCCCTTCTCCTCCTTAATTTATCATTGGGTTCTGATGGATGAGTTTTGAAGATCCAAGGTAAGTTATTATCCTATATCCACTTAATTCTCCTAATATTCTTCTCATAGAGATATTTTGTAGAGTTTTTTCTATTATTGTTGTTTTTATGGGTTGTGTTTTTTATAACCCTTTGGAATGGTTTAGGTTGATCCATCATTTTCTAGTGTAGTTGTTGTTTGAAGGATTTTTCCCTCACCCTATGGTGTGGAGAATGATTGAAAGGATTTCTTTTAGGTAGATAATCCTTATTCTCTTCCTTATGTGTACTATGTGTTAGACGTTAATGGGATTTCTTTACTTTTGGTGGATAGTAAGTTTTCTAATAATAAATATAATTAATTATAATAAATGAAATTTATGGGTATGGGGGAGATACCACATTCATTATTTCCTTGAAATATATTGTTGATGACATTGTGCATGCTTGTTTCCAATACTGAAAATAAAGGCTATTGGAAGCTTTTTTTTCTACATATGATATGCATTGAGACCCTTACTATAATGTTGTGTGATCAAACCCTTAATAAAATTCAAAAAAAAAATATTTGGATAAAAAATGGTTTCCCTTGGAATCTAGTTTCTGTGATAATACCAATGGTAAATAAAGTATTAATGTGGTGAAATCCATCAAATAAAATGTGGAAGCTGTTATATATTGGTGTGGTATGAGTTTTTTTTGTTATGTTTCCTTGTTCCGTTAGGGATTTTTTTTGTGGTGATAGAGGCGACTGACTGGGCATTGTGATGTGCGGGGGTTTTATGTGGTGGTTGGTTGGAACAGATGTGAAGTGGACAGTTGTGTAATGGTGATGATTTGTGGTAGTGTTGTTCCATGTGGTGTCGTTGTGTGATAAGGTTGTGGTAGGTGATATTATGAATAGTTGTTGATATACACAGTGGTTATGATGCTTATAAGTTGCGGTTCATGGTATTTGTGGCTATGTGTTAGTTTTGATGTGTGGTTATTGTTGTGAGATAGTTTTATGTAGTGTTTGGGAAATAGTTGATTTGAGATGAGCCTGTTGCGTCATGGAATGGTTATGTTAGATTCCCAGTATAAAATGGAATAAATTATTATATTTTATGAAATGAATGGAAAATTATTAAACATGGAATGGTTGGTGAACATTTAAATATATTTGGAAAATATTATATGGATTTTATGGTGGTGGTGTGGTGTGTTACATATAGTGGTGGACGTAGCAGTTAAAGTGGATATATGGTATGTTGGAGGTGATTTGGTGTGCACTAGTGTAGTTGATGTAAACCTACAAGTTATTTATTACGTGATATATGTATAACATATTTTATGTTATTTATATACATAATCCACCTATGTTATATAACCATATCGATGATCGTGGTTTATATGTTATATGTGTTTTTCCAAAATCTATAATGGTGTTGATATGGATGGATAGATACCCACTCTTCCCCACTCTTCCATTAGTAGTGTTGACCAATATGACTTTGAGTGAGATGTGAAATGATAGCCCATGTGTTTTTGGGAGAGGTTTTATGTGATGAAGTAGTATTATGGTGTGGCATGTTGTGGGGTAGAAGGAGGGTATGATGTTGATTAAGTTTACATTCATGATAATCTACTTCTATGGTTTTGTGACTAGATTCGGTGTGGTGGAATGAGTGTATTCAAAAGAGATGTTTTATGATGGACCATGTGTATTTGAGTGATACGGGATGTAATGATACCAGATACTAGCACTGAATGCTATACCTTTTTAGGGTGGGGTGGGTAGGGATACATCTCGAACCGTATCAAATATTTCTTGTATATGATATGATATTTATGGAAGAGATGGAATAACATGACGTTTGATGATAGGGCATGTGAGAGGTAAATCATTGGGGGAAAAACAATGTTTAACCTACCTTTGTTTTTATCTCGATGTGGTATTAATATATTGGATGCATTAATTAGTGAGGGATCCATGGTAAATTTTGGGTTGGTTAGTAGAACTGTATAAGTTCTTTTTATTTCTATTGTTTGTTCACTGGTTCATTAGAATTATCTTTTGACATGTGCACTTGAGATCTTGGGTATGACCCTACTGAGTATACTAGTATTCTAACACTAGGTATATAAACTATTTTTTAGGTTTTGAAGAATTCTTTTGGGACCGAGCTAGAAATTGATCTCTTGGTTTTGAGATGTTGTTGAGTCACTACTATAGGAATTTTCTTTTGATACATACTTGGAGAATTTTATATATATCCTTTTGTCTTTTATTATGCATAGCAGGATGGTTTTTAGTTTACCATTGTATTATCTATTAGATATTTTTTTCTATTTTTATCCTATCTCTTATTATTGTTTTATTATAGAGGCAAAAGCCTCCTATTTGGGAGATTTTTTACACCCTTAGTGCTTGTCACCAAATCGGGGACTATTGGGGGTGGGACTCTAGGGTTATTATATGTCTTACATAATTAAAATATCTTTGTAAGAAGGGTTTCGTGATTTAAATTATAGTCAATTAACATTGTTCTATGTCTAATGTTCTCTCGATGTCATGGTAAAAGGGACTATATAAGTTTACATTTGATATATATGATACCTCCTGTGGGGGATATGTTCATATAGATATATGATTATGTTTCATAGAGATCACACTCAACCACCTTTTAGCTTGATTAGAACTGATTATCTACTATAGTCCATGATTTGTCTATATATATAAAATCGGGGTTTCATATTTGTTCACAACACTACTAAGGTTTGAAGGGTCACAAATTTAGACCAATGAGTATGGATTTTTTTGACAATGTGTTTTTTCCATTAAGAGATTGTGATAAATTTGTATCGAAAACGATTGTTGGATTTATTCACATAGAGTTATGATGATTTTTTAATATTGTTTATATGGTATTTTAGTATAAGTCAGATATTGTTGGATGTAACCTAAAATATGTATATGAATGCTTTAAATATGGTTTCTTGAAACATATTACATGGTTTTATTAATTATAATCCATCATGAATGGATTAAATGCAATTTATTAGGATTGATTTAAACGGATTTCATTCATTGAATGAATTCAATGAATATGTCCAACAATAGTAAGTGTTTGCCGATACACTGAATATGCCCTAAATTTATTATTAAATAAAACATGTTAGAGGTGTCTATATAAAGGGATGTTATCTATCCTATTGGGTATATAAAATTGTATGAAATCCTCTTGAAACTCTCTTTCTCCTAAAACATATTTTATCACTAGGTTAAGTTGTTAGAACCCCATATAATGTTTTTGGACCAATAAGAAATATTCTGCAATCCTTTGGCCCATGTAATCCCTTTAAGGTAGAAAGATCTCGTTTTCTATTTTGTGATATTTATCAAATGTTTAGTGTAAATTAAAAAATGGGTTAACCACTTCATGAATGAATGTCATTTTCATAATTTATTTGTAAAATTGGATTATATTGAGGATAGATGAGACATAGTAGTGGTTTGAATTTTTACTATTGATCATATGATGATCCCAAAAAACCCATCTTAATGATACGTGTTCAATGGGGTCTATAAATATGGTGACATGTACAAAGTTTCCTAATTACTCTTAGGGATAAATGTATATAGAATAAGTATAATAGATAAGGATAATGATATACGATGTATGATATAAAATATACCTATATCCACAAACTCCAAACTAGTCTAAAATCATGAAAACACAAAATTAATAAGTGAAAATACAAAAAACGAGTTATATAAGTTGTTTGAAATGTAAAAAATTCATAACAATCCCAAAATAGGACTCTCTATATAAAAACCTCCATGAAATATTATTAGGAATTCCTTAGTCCAATCTTCCCACATGCCCTCCAAAAAGTGCTAAAGTTGCAATCCATTCCCTAGGATCTAAGTGTAGGTAACAACCATGATAATGGAATTTTCTTTTACCAAGGTCAAGGACATTCAAATTTTAAAGATTCTAGAGAGTGGATTTTATAATTTTTGTGAGTGATATACCCAGTAGGAGTTGACTACATATCCTTAAACACCTATTTTAATCCCATCTGTAAAAAAGAAAAAATGTATATTTATATAAGAATAAAAACAAATATGAAAACATGATTAATATAAATTAAATCATATTTATGGAATTTATAATATTAACTCTATATACTGGGATGATCCACACACTTTTTTACCTATTTTAGTCTTGACGCTAAATTTGATAGGAACTAAAGAGTGATGTTTGGGCTGTATACCCGTCCTATCATATAGAAGTTAGGGTAAAACATGCATACCATCTAAGGAAGAAGAAAATCATGTAAAATAATACAATATCACATGAGATGAACATTCCATTACAGAGGATGGGGAATAAGGTTATAATAGAACCATGGAATGATGGACCCGTCCAATCCATTTACCTTTCCATCATCAGTGGGTGTACTAGGGAACATTTTATTCAATCTTGGAATATACCCATTTCAATAATAATATACCAACCACTTATATCAAAGGATTAAAACTCTATTATATTTAAAATCATGATAACATAACACCTTTAAGAAACTAAAAAATATAAATAAAACCGGATGAGTTATAATCAATAAATAAAACATGTAGTGTATTTAAATCTTCCACCAAAATAAATTATAGGAAATGATTTATCATTTACCTAACATGACATATAAATAAAATTTAAAAACATTCTGGGAAGTATATACATACAATCCAATCAACCATACACACATAAATGTTTCCCATTAAACAATTTTAGGAAAAATTCATATGATTAAAACCCATTGTTTTTTTAATTCACTCAACCCTATGTCCTTGTCAAACCAATACTTTAGTAATAGGTGATAGGAATGAGTTTTACTATAAATAAAAAAAATATATTTACTATTTTAATATAGGGATAAAATAATATGCCACTTATTTATAACCAGAACTAAACTTATGAAATGAGAAGTTAGGGTTTTTTGATTTCTGTCAATGAAGGTGAAACCCGACCAGTAATGGAATAAACTCACCATAGACTCACATCACCTAATCAACCACAACATTCTTACATGAATAATACTAAAGAGGTAAAATTAAATTTCAGTCCCAAAATAATTTTAAAAATGTATTATGTTAAAATCCATGTGGAAATAAGAACTCCACTCTCCCATAGAACCTAATCCATAACATCACATCTCCTTTTTTTTACTTCCCTCCTATAGTTCTCCTTACCATCCCTCTAAATCATGTCTAATTATACTTCACCCATAAAAATATTAAAGAACTAAAACATGGAGGGAATAAAATCAAATAAATGAAGTAAAAAACATCCAATAACCTCATTTCAATGTCACACTTTAAATTACCTCAACCCAAACTTTAATTACAAAAAATAAATAAAAATCAATGATATAAAAATACAACCTCCTCAAAATTTTTCTTATCATCCCAGAGAAACATTTCAGAACATTCAACATGATCTATACCAACGAACACACAAATAATTTGAATATAACTCAAGTGTTACCTTTTTATAATAATATAAAAGTGTGAATCCCTATAGATTTTAACTTTATTGAAATGAAACATCAAATAAAAAGACATCACTCTAATACGGTAGATTCAAAAAAGAGGTGACGCTAATTACTACTTCATAAATGTGAAATTCCAACTATCATCTACCTATAAAATTGAAAAAACAACCAAAAAGGTGTTTTAATAATCCACTCATTATAATCCCCAAGAGTATGAGCCTGGAGACCCCATGACTCTAATCACCCATCATGTAGACTAAGATAACAAGATAGAATATTTTATGTATCCATATAAATAAGCCATAATATTACAATAAATGACCTATTAACCAATTCATAAGCGTTATTCAAGGATTTTTTTATTAATTCAAGCCATATGGTAAAGGGATTATCTCTAATAATATATAAAAAACTCAATTGTGATAACAAAAAACACCCCATGAAGGAAAAAATACTTTTAATGGAAATAGAATTCAAACCATTCCAATGATAGTAGGGTCATTATTAGATGGTCTAGTTGGTAGACCCTTTAGTTATATCCCATCAATGGAATCTGACCTGATTATTAAAAAATATACCTATACTGGAAAAAAGGAATTATACTGGAGAAACATTAGAGTTAAATATAAATCATGTAATAATGAGATAATGGAATTTAAAAGGTTAGTAGTTGTCTTAAAACAATCAGATATATTTTTATGTAAAATAACACCTCCTTAGGGTGACACCATTTCTAAATTTTATTAGAAATAATTTAAAAAGGTAAAATATTAAACATGAAATAAGAGGGGTATTTCATAAAATAAAATTCTATTTATAACCTTAAAATCATTTGTTAAAAAAATATTAATTACTAATAATATCATGCATTTATAAAAAAAAGTTTTCACCCCCTTTATTTTTTTTAAAAAAATTAAAAATCATTTTCCAAAAATAAAAATAATAAAACATTTAGAAAAAAATTATGAATTCTAGAAAAAAAATAAAACAATTCATGTTACCCAACACTTAAAATATAAAGTTTTTAATTTAAAATTACGTTTTATAGGTTCATTGATCTTTTATTTTATTACAATGGTAAAAATATTTATGTTTTTAAAACCATTGTTTTCTAAAAAACTAATAAAATTAAAAGGTAAAACCCAAAATTTGAATTAAAATTTTATAATTTTACATTTAGTAATAATAAAGAAAAACATAACTTTTTTGTGAAACCCTTATATATTTTGACAAAAAAACTATTACGTACATAAAATGAATACCTAATAATTTTTTAAGAAAATATTTTACATTATTCAAAAGAACCACACACCCATAACTTCAGTTATATGTAATACATGTTCATAAAATGTAGAATCATTAAAAATATGATTATAAATAGATAATCTATTTTACCAAATTAATAATACATACAATTAAATTATTACCATCCAAATACATCATAAATAAAATGAAATTATAGTTATAAAACAATTTAAAAGATTATAAAAAACATGATTTAAACTATAATATTAATTTTCAAAAAATCATCTAACAAAATTGAGTTCATGCATTAAATATAAATGAATTCATATTTTATTTTACAATTAAGCATAGAATCTTAAAACTTTTTTACTCACAACCACCCAAATAAGGCATGAACATAGAATTAACACCCTTTTAAATATAATCAATAGTAAAATCAAATAGCATATTATGGGAAAAATTTGTACATTGTAAAACATGATTTAGGAGAAAATTATAATTCATTATAAGAGTTTTTTTAATATAGTTTTGAAATATAATTGAAATAAAAAATATATTTTAAGAAATTTTTATAATTTAAATAATGATATTTAAAATTTTCTACATTAAATGAGTTTTTTCACACTTGGGCCATTATTTTTGGGTCCTCATTCCATGTTTGTTTTTTTACTTTTTTTACATAACTTTTTTAACATTAAAATTACTTGGATATAGTATGTTTTTACTGAAGCTTTAGGATATATGTGATGTATGTTCATACCATATCATTCTAATCATGTTTCCACTACCATTTATCATAAATATGTAATATATGGTATTACCTATGATATGTGGGTGGATATATGGTCTTAACACTTCCAGTAGGATCCTGTTAAGATTTTAACTTTATAATAAGGGGGACAATTATCTCCCACCATTACATATCTCAACCCCTAACATTTATGGAAACATTTTACAACATGGATGTGCTCCTGAGCTAGTGTGGTGAACCAACTTGATACTTTTCAACTTATTTGGAAATATTCATTATAAAATGGTATCATAGACACCTTTTAGGGATCTTAGGTATGATATATAGGAGTATCCAAAAGTAAATACCACAAGGGAATATGGAGTTATCCACAAATAGGAATGGACCATATAATTATGGTGGAGGCATGAATTTCTAGGGGTAATCCAGGATTCCATTCACTTTATTTTTTTACCCTTCGAGTTGAACTTAGTTCTTGATTATCATGAATCTTGTAAGGTGTAATTAGGTTTCCAATGTTAGGATCACTTGTCATCTAAAATTATTAAATGGCATTGATTATTTTATAGTTTGGATCAACTAGATTTTATTATTGAATGAAACATTACCACTAAATTCAAAGGTGTTTTTTAATACTTATTATTAATTAGTTGGTGAATATGAACCAATGGTTATTTTATTTATTGTAATGTTTCTTTATTTACCTATAAAAAATTACTTATTATCTCTTTTTGATTATGCTAAAAACATTTTATTATGTATTTAGATTTTTTTAAAGTAAATGTTGATTAATTAATTGTTTAATGAATTTTGTAGAATAATGTGATTTGATTAATAATGTTTGAATTGTAGTGAGATAATGGGGTTATAACTAAAATTTATACAGTGGTTTTAAACCTAGTATTGTTATGAGAGTGGGTGAATTTAATATTTTTTAGAAAAAACCCCTCAAGATTCATTTAGATATTTTTAGTTGTGTTTTCATAAAAATCATGATTAAAATTTTATTGAGTGGGGGTGGACATAAATAAGTCAAAAAGGAGAGAATAAAGAGGATTTTGTATTATATTAAATAATGTTACACTAAACTTTTGAAAAATTCAAGAATTATTGCATAAACTTGGAAGATTCTCACAGAATTGAAGTTTCATAAACTTGATGACTTTCATGAACTCAAGGAAACGTATTTCCCAAAATCACAATGTGTTTTATGCTTAATGTTATCCAAATAAATTTCTATTATGAATGAGAAATTAATATCATCTTTTATAGTAAAGAAGAATAGATTGAGGAAGAAGAAGAGAGCTAAGATCTATATTTTTACTTAAGGCTTATGAAAATGTATTTCATGAATGAAGGAATTTATGATACTAATGGCTACACAAAGAAAGGCTATTAAGAAAAAAAAATTAATGGTTTTTACATAAACATTAGTTTTGAAATGGTGATTATGTAAAGCATAAAGAAATTTCCCTTAATTTAAAATATAATGTGGAATTCATTATTTTAATGATAAAAAAGATTTATAAAACAAAAATTATGGTGTAAAGTTATTTTATTTAATAAAAATAAGTAATAGTTTTAGAGTGATGGTGAGTGTGCATCAATTGAGAGTGAAAATCTATTAAATTATTAGTGGTTGTAAAAGGGGGAGAATAATGAGTGTACTGTTAATATTGCAAATATATGTGAACTTTAGTTGTTTTGGTATATATGTGAATAATTATTGCATGATCCTGATATGTCGCCCTATTAGGGTGAACAAAGTATAAAAATGTTTTTTCTTTTAGATAATTTATTTTATATCACACATTGTTGTTAGATTAAATGATAAGAGCATTTTTTCTCATGTTGGAATAATATTAGAAATCAAATAGTTTTAATCTTATTTACCTTGATTCACTACCCTCTTTGGGTATGAAACATTTTGTGGGGAATATAAGTGGTATCAAATCTAAAAGTTCAAGTATATTTATTTCCTATCTAAGTTTAAGTAATGGAAGTAATAAATTAAAATTGGATTCCAATGATCGATGGAAATAACATCCAACATTGGAAAAATTAGATGAAACAATATTTATGATCATTTGGCATAGAAATTTATACAAATTTTATTCATAGAATATCAATCAATATGGTAGTGAAGCCTTTTTAGAGGGATACCAAATGATTTGGGTTATTATGCATCAAGAATGAATAACCGTGGGGGGGGGGGGGGGCTTTATACAAACCAATCTAAAAAAAAGGCGATGTTGTGTAAATCCTCATACACTATGTGGTAAAATATTATTAATATCTTTGAAGGAGAAAAATTTGTATAAGAAGATAAATTATTGGTTTTATATAATAAGTAGAAGGGATCAAGGATAAACCTAAATAAATATTTAGATACATTATTTGATCAGGTAGATGTAATTCTGGATGACATGTGTAGACTCAAAGAAACTATTGAGGATGTGAATATCATAAAGCATATCTTGAGGATATTTCCACCTCAATTCAATATGATTGTTTTTCTTATTGTGGATAAAGATATAAAGTACTTTAAATTATAGAGTCTTTACATTACTCTTGTTTCATATGATATTATTAATAACTATAATGATGGTATTGAAAAGGGGAAATATAAGGAAGTTCCATTCATGCCACTAAAGAATCATTCTATGGAGAATGATTAGTATAGAGAATAATTTGATGCTGTAATATCATTACGATCCTAAAATATGAAGACTGAAAAATTAAATTTCATATATGAACTTCCAATCATGTGATTTGAAGGTTGAAAGTCCAAAAACAATGTTAAAATATCCAAAAAATATTCAAGATGATGGTGATGATGAAGAAGTTACCATGAAGAAATATTAAAATAATGTGAGATGTAATAAGAATACTAATATAAATGTATTCATGGAGAATAACCTACTTTCCTTTGAAGCCAATTGATCAAAAGAAAAAAAGAAGAAAAATTGATGAATGAAAAGTCCTCAATGATGTTGTTTATGTAGATACTGTATACAATTTAGAAATAAGGGGATATTGTGAGGATGAAAAAGTATAAGTAGATGAGAGAATTTTTCATAGATTAGATTTAGAGGTTTCACTTGAAAAGTTAGATGTTTGGAGAGCTTAAATCACTACATAAAAATAATAGTTTAATAGAGTATGAATTTTTAGTGCGAGAAAAAAGCGTTGATAAATGACATCTTTATCAGTGCTAAAAAAAGAGCTGATAAATTTAACCATTTATCGTTGCTTCATTTTTAGTGATGAAAAAGGGTAACCTTTATTAGTTCTTTTTTAGATATGATAAAGGGTACCCTTTATTAGTGCTATATTTTTGGTTCTCATAAAGGAATCCTTTATCTATGGTTTTTAGTGGGGATAAATGTCCGAATAAATAAAATGGAATTTTTAAATAAATAAAAAAGGAGTTTATTAAAAATAATATTAATTTTTTTATTAATTAAATAATTGTTGATAAAAATGAATAAATTGATTATTCTATATATAAATTATAAAAATTAATAAAGAGTACGTATTTAATATATAGATATATGAAAAATGAAAATTAAAAAAATTAAAATTAAAAATAAGTAAATTGTGAAAAATAGTAATAATTTTATTAATTAGGCAATTATTGATAATCTTAACAAATAGTATATATTAATGTATACAAATATGATTTATAGAATAAAAAATATTATTTATGCTTTACATTATATTATTATGTATTTATGAATAATTGTTTAAAAATAAAAATTAATATGAAGTAAAAACACTGACCAATTGCATCGAGTAATTTACATAATTGAATATCAATTTATTTTTCAATTTATAACATAGATCAAACATATTTTTATTGATTTCACATGCACTTAGTTAATGAATTTTTATATATATACGCACACACACAATTTTTTCTAGAAGTTATTTAATTTATATTATCTATTTTATAAAAAAAATTTACAATTTTTTATTATTTTCAATATGTTATAATATTTATTTAAATATATTTACATTTTTTTAATGATTTTTATTAATCAAACATATCCAAAAATTAAATATATTTTAATCGTTTTTAAATAATTAGTTTTACTAATTTTTAATATGCATGAACTTAAGATTAAACATTCATTAATAAATTTAAAAATACATTTATAAAAAATATTAAGAAATAAATATATTTATAGATCTATATTTATTGTTTTTATACATTTATAATTATAAATAAATAAATAACACTTTTAGAAATAGTGTTTACATAATTATAATTACATAGTTAAAAAATTATAATAAATTTATTTAAATAATGAATATATTCACAATGTTTATATATATATATATATATTTATATAAATATATATAAGAATATAAATATTATTTTTTAAAAAATTTTATATATAATTATAATTTTAAAATTATATATTCAGATAATTTTATTATTATTATTTTATAAAATGTTTTATTATAAAAATTATAATTATATATAATAATTATAATTGTTTTCAAAAATAATATTTTTTAAAAATAATTGTAAGTATTTATCAGTGCTAAAGAAAGAGCTAAAAAAGATTCTTTTTACCAGGGCTTATTAACTTAGCGTTGATAAATGGTATCCTTATCAGTTCTATTTTTGATGTACTAATAAAAGTGTGGCGATTTATTTTAAGAAACCTAACCATTACGAAACAGTTCATGATATCCAAACCTCTCCATGGAAGAGGCCAACTGTTGGTTCTTCTTATTTTTATATTCGAGCTCGAATCTAGGCTAGAATCAAGACTCCAACTATTCAAAGGCTCCAATATGAATCTAGAATGATTCAAGGGTTGAACACAACCAAAACTCGAACAAAATTTGGTTTTTTTGATATCTGTAATTTCCCTCACTTATCCACTAAATATTTTCATCCCTTATCCGTGTATCCCAACAATTCTAGTTTTAGTATCCTATAATTGTACATCCAAAAAATCACTGTTCTTTAGATTTATTGATGTATCGTCTTCCCCTATATCATGTGGGTCTCCTTTGGACAACATTGGTACTGTGCAACTTGAAATATGTGAAACCTATTGTTGGTTTAAGTTTTTTAGGTATAATAGGCTCTCAATACCTATATTCCAGAAAATATACCACTTTATAATTTTAAACATATGAAAAATTCACCCATATAGCAGCTGGTGTTGTCATTATTTTTAAGTATTACATTTCAAATCATTTGGATGATAAAATATATGACATCATTGGGTCTTATATTATGTAATTCAACAATTGGAACTGGGAAGGTTGAGTGAGGTGTAACTGAAATATAGGGTTATCACCTTCTATTTGAAAGGAAATTCTAGAAGTTCTTTCCAAAATATGGATGATGAAATATATGACACATGAGAACAACTATATAATGATTTATTCATGAAATTGTTTCCTAGGATAATGAGCAATGAAAGATGGTGTAAAATTAATGGTTTTGTTTAGGATGACTATGAATTATTTCATGAGGCTTGGGATAAATTTATGGGTCCCTAATGAAGTGTAACAATAAAATGATTCTTATGAATCTATAAAATCAGATGAGAAAAAACATTATATATAATTGATTGGTTGTCTTATTTATTTAACTAATTATTGAAAAAATATAATTTTTTATGTTTTTATTTTTATAAAACTTCAATTTAAATTTAAACAATATGGCTTAAATTTTATAAAAATAATAATCATATAGGTTTAAGGTTATATAATCATTAGACTATATTATATATAAAAAATTGATTTTGAGATAAAATGAAATTGATATTTTGATTTTGGTTTTTAAAATATAGTGAGAAAATAAACATTTAGAATGATTCATTTTCTAGGAAAAAACATAGTATCATGGTGTTTTAATAAACACAATATTGTTTCATTACATAGTGCAGAATAAGAGTACATTGTGGATAGAATTTATTTCTCTCAATACTTTAGGTTTGATCAAAATGATTCTAAATTTGATATTTTATTTGAAAAGTAATTATTTAACAATAATGTTTTTCTATTATTAAAATTTTATAGAATATTTCAAATCATTGAAGAATAAATATTATACCACTAGATTTAACTAATTTTGATATGGTAAAATATTAACATTGATTTATGTAAATTAAATAAATTAGTTTTAATAGAATCGATTTTTTTGAAATAAAATTTATTTTTCATGAATAAAATCATGACACATTTAGTATCACACTTCAAGTCAATATTATTAGGTTGGATTTAATAATTTAATGAAAGGCTATTTTCATCATTTATTCTTAATTCTATTGAGTTTTATGGTTTACTAAAAAATACTTAAATACCTTGTTTGTCCTTCTAGTGCTAATGTGATGCCCCACATATGTGACCATCTAAATTACATGACATAAATAATTTTTTATTACAATAAATTACCATGAACTTTTATGTTAAGTGTTTTAAATAATAAAGACATATAATTAACTAAAAACTCATGTATTTTTAAATAAATGGATTTTTTTGGGACAATATATGCGACAACATGATCCATAAGAAGCCTTCATTGTTCTTATTCAGATCATGCTCTTTATGTCACATTGTTCTTATTTGGATCTAGATCCTCATGCATACAGTTTATTCAATTATCATTGTTTTCATCCTCTCTAAATTTTTATGGGATCTACTTGGGAAAAATGAGTTTTTTTATTCTTACTCCTTTGACTTTTCACCAGAACATTTTGATCACAAATGAAATTTTATTCATTTATTTTATCCTTGTTTGTATTTCTGGTATTTTATAAAAATATATCCATCTTTAAAATGACTACCCACTCATTAATACTACTGAATATTTAATTGATTTATTTCATCACAAATTTAGTAAAAACTATTTATTTTTTACTTTAATCTATCTAAAAACAGATCATTCTTTAATATTTTATTTTGGATCCACCCTTAGGAATATCTGATTACCATCCATGTAATTATCACAAATGGGAGAAATTCACCTTTTATAATGAATATATTATGTTTATTTATTTATTTATTTTATAAAATGAATATTTAATGAACCTAATAGGATATATTTACATTCGCTCAGATGATTCAAAGATTCAATCCAATGTATCTTATTTTCTTCTAATCCTACTCACTCATTGATTGATTATTTAACAAGATCTATTTATGTTTTTAGCATCATTCTGGATTTCCCATTGGAATATCCCTATCATCAACAATGTTTTCACAGTAAAATAATTATCAATAGAATTAATGTATTGTTTCATATTTATGTTTAATTTATTTCTTTTTAGTATAACTCATATAATAATTTTTTTCTTGTATGAGTGCATTCCTTAGTTTCAATTGGGGTTATTTGAACAAATTTTCTCATGATCATGAGGGATCAGACTTCAAACCTTGAACTGAGAAAATTACCATAACGAAATAAATCAAGAATGTATACAACCATAAGAAAAAAGTGAATTCCTAATATTTATTATATTAATTTTTTCATTATTTTATATAATATTTTTATGTTAATTTACTCATCATTTTTAAGAAATACTTATTTAGTTTTTTCATAGATCTGTTGGGAAGTCATTTTTTTCATTCCACTATCTAAAAAAAGACATTAAGGAAACAAAATTATTCTTTTTGCTAATGTAACCATGCTTTCCATATTCATTCCATTATTTATCGAAGAAACAATTCTTCATATTGACTCAATGTTTTTAGTTGAAAAAAAATTCTTACTTTTTAAATCTATAAGATTATAGGAAACTCATGTGCCCATTGGGTTCAATTCTCCTGATATAATGAGTACTTGATCTTCTTATTTTTCTCTGACTTTCAATAACAAATTATTTTTTTTTGGTAAGAACATCAAGTCAATATGTAGTGTTGGTAGTTTGGCATAGAAAGATAATTAAATTTTTTGTACATTGGAATTTAGGATTTTTTGAGACTTTAGGATGTGTAAGAACCAACCAAACCTCATTCCGAAACATGATTCAATAGGTATGACTCAAAGTTTATTTTAATAAATTAACATGAATATTTGTAAAAATGAGAACTTATATTATTAAATCGAAGAAAAAATTTTCCAATTATTTTGATACTTTAAGGAAATAATCCATAAGTCATTTGGGATGTGTAGGAATTAATAACACCTCAATCCAATGCACAGAATAACTTCTATGATCCAATGTGTCTATTTTTAGTTTAAAATCGATTGTTTAGATTGAAATATATCACTCATTGAAAACAAATAAAACATGCTCTAATTTTGTTTATAATTTATAAAATTGATTCATAGGTATATTTTTATGTGTAGGAATTGGCGTAAGATCAAACTGATACATGATGTGATCATTATAGGTCAAAGTGTGTTTTGCTAGTTTAAAATGACACTTTTGTAAAGAAATAAGCGACATAATCAAAACTAAGAAAAATAATTCATATTGTTTTGATACATTAGGAAATTCATCCATACAACATTGAGAAATGTAGGAATCATCCATATATCAATTCTATACACGGTCTAACTGGTATGACTCCATGTGTGTTTTGTATTTAAAAATAAAAACAATTTAAATATAAAGGAAAAATAACCTACTAAAAACTAATAAAATGAATTTATATTGTTTTTATACTTTAGGAAAATGATCCATAATTCATTTATTTCTATGATGGAGTTAGCCTCAGCTCAATTGGACCCAAACTGTGACCGATATGACTCTAAGTGCTTCTTCTTATTGAAAATTGACATCAATTTTAATAAAAAATACAAGTGATCTACTAAAAAATGAGTAAAGTAATTTTTATTTTACTTATATGTTAGGTAAATTATCCATAAGTCATTTTTTACATGTAGGAATCAGCCACACCTCAAACTCATACATAATGTTCTTGGTATGACTTAATGTGTCCATTACCAATTTAAAATCGATAGTTTATGTCAAGACATTTCACTCACTGGAAATTGGGAAAACATGAAAATAATTTCTCTATAATTTAGTCTATTCATTAAAAAGTCATTTTTTGATGTGTATTAATTTTTATCACGTCAAACTGATACACAATGTGATTGGTATGTGTCAAAGTGGATGATTCCAGTTTAAAATGACATTTTTAGTAAAAAAGAAAGTGATACACTCTAAACTGAGTAAAAAAATTCATATTGCTATCATACTTTACAAAAATGATTCATAATACATTTGGGATGTGTAAGAATTTGTCTCACCTCAATCTGACACACAGTGTAATAGATAAGACTCAACGTGTGTCTTTTTATTTTAAAATGACATCAATTTTAGTAAAAAGGACAACTGAACTACTCAAAAATAAGAAAACACATTCAGATTGTTTTGATATTATAGTGAAAGGATTCATAGGTGATTTGTGACATGTAGTAATTAGTCATACCTAAATCAGATACATGATGTTCTAGGTGTGACTCATTGTGTCTGTTATCAGTGTAAAATCGATAGATTAGTTCAAATACTGTCACTCATTGGAAACTATGAAAACATTCTATATTTTTTTTTGAAAATTTAAGATATTGATTAATATGTCCTTTTTGTCATGTAGTAATCTATTTGAGGTTAAAATGATTCACGATGTGATAGTTATGATCCAAAGTGCATGTTTCTAGGTGAAAATGACATTTAAGTAAAAGGACAAGTGACATACTCAAAACTGAGTAAACAAATTCTGATTGATTTGATACTTTATGAAAAAAATCAATAATAAATTTGGGATGTGTAATAATTATCCTAACATCAATCCGATGCATGGTGTGACATATATGACTCATAATGTATCATTTTATTTAAAAATTACATCAATTTTAGTAAAAAAGGACAACTCACCTACTGAAAACAATGCAAACACATTGGGACTGTTTTGATTCTTTAGAAAAAGATAAATAAGTCACATGTAAAATATAGGAATTAGAATCACCTCAATCTAATACACAATGTTTCCTCTATCACTAAACGTGACTCTTATCAGTTTAAAATCACTATTTTAGTTCAATAGTTTTCACTAACTAAAAAAACCAGAAAACACACTCAGATTGTACTTATAATTTAGAAAAATTATTCATAAGTCATTTATGACTTATAGGAATTGGTATCATGTCAAACCAAAAAATTATATGATCGGTATGAGTCAAAGTTCATGTTTCTAGGTTAAAATGACATTCTATTAAAAAAGAGAAGCAACATACTCAAAACCGAGCAAAAAAATTTGATTTTTTTTATACTTTATGAAAATGATCCATAAGTCATTTGAGACAAGTATGAATTATCCTCACCTCAATCAAATTCATGGTGTGACCAATATGACTCCAGGTTCATTTTTTCAATATATTAGTATCATATTCGTTTAAAACACACATCAAATCACCAAAAATAATAAAATGATACTAGATTGTTTTCTATTAATTAAAAATATATATCAATACTTATTTTTTTTTATTTTGTGGTGTTTTTGGTACTACAATGTGCTTTTATAGAACACTGCACTAGTGTTTCATTGTTCTATAACAACACACTATTTGTTGACCATCTAACCATGCTTTTTTAGCGTTGATGAAAGACTCACGATTTTAATCTCACTTCAATAGTCAATTATTCTATAGCACTGATATGTGATATTTTTAGTGATTTTAAAGGATGATTTTTTAGTAGTGAACAATAAAATCCAATGGATTGGTTTTTGACTCCAAACTCTATGTAAAATAGTATAAATAATAGAATTCTGAGTTGAAAGTGAAAAATTAGTAGCTCAAAACTATAAATTTAGAAATCTTAGTGAAGGATATAGAGTAAAAGACCAAGATTTATGAGAAGACCCAAGTAATAAATTGTTTTAAAATAAAATTAATGATTATGTCAAACATATTAAGGAGATTGATAGATAAAGTTTTAGTCTATGGTGAAAAATATAATATTAGGAGGGACTCTTGACTCTTTGTATAATATTGGGAAATCATATTGAATGGGATATAGAAAATTCAGAGAATCATGGATCTTTGGTAATATATATAGAGAATTATACATACATACACATATATATTTATATATATATAAGATACATCAAAATGAAAAATCAAGTATAGGGTTTGGTCATAAGTTGAAGATAGTTTTGGTTGATTACAATACATTAGCACCAACTTCAATGATGAAGACCAATTCGGGTGTGACTCATAATCAAAATGGTAAAAATACCAATAGAGAGACTTGATTCAAACTGAAAACACCCTGTAATACACATCATATCTTTTTTTACTATTTTTTAAATAATTTACTCACTCAAAGTGTGTGTTCTATATGAAAGTATTATTGTATGGAATAAGAGAAAAAATAAAGATAATAATAAAATAAAAATTCTATGTACACTTTTGATGTCAATTGTTGTTGGTGTGATGAATATAGTCATATGATCATTTATTTATTATTTTAAATGTAGTGTAATGTGGATATGATATCCAAAAGTTTTATATACATTAATTTAATGAATTATAATGTTGTATAAAAATAAAAAATAATTTTTTATAATTGTAAAATAATGTTGGTTTATCATATTTTGATGAGGTTAAAACATACCAATCATAATTGGCTGTGATTTCAAAGAGATGGATAAAAATTATATAATATTAGAAGGTGGTGGTCATGAGTATTGACTTTCAGGCCTCAAATCATGCGGGTGTATGGATTGTTGATTGTATATTTATGTCTCTCATGATATGAAACAAGGATCTTGTCACTAGAATCTATTTTTGAAAATAAGGTTCCTTTACTTTTGGAAGCTATAAAGGTATGAAGATTATTAAGTTTTTAAATTAAAAATTTAGGGTAATGATCATGAGATATGAAAATTTATTGCTTATTGAATTTCATGGTCACAACATTTTATTAATAAGTAAACCATGTGACTCACAACATGACTTCAATTTAACAAAGTATATTTTTTTTGTTACGGTGAAGGATTTTACATTTGTTATCAAAGGAAATATCTTAAATGGGACTCTCACACTCATAGTTTGTGATACAAGTATGTTCATTATATATATATAATTTAAAAAATTATTATAACATAAAATTATTAGACACTTGATCGAATTTTACATGGATTATCTAGTTAAGAATGATAGATCTTGTGATATCCAGATACATTACATGATGATATGAACACATGAAATATCTATAAAAAATGGAATGTTATATTGAATACATATAAGTTGAATGATGATAATTAAATAAGGATTATTTAATTAATACATGTTAAGGTGTGTGAGATAATATCACTAAGGTCCATTGATTAGAAGATATATTATGTGTTATTAATTGAGGATTATAGTAGGATGGAATTTTTTATGGTCATCATCTCCAAGATAGAGGTGTTTAGCTTTATTACTTATTATTAAAGAACAGATGAAATAAATGACTGAGTAAAATATTTAAAAATTATGAACTAAAAATGACATATTGTTCCCCAAGTATTATCTTGAGAATCATGAGAAAATGAGTTTTTTATGATTAAAACTCCATCAAAAATTGTATAATTGAGAGGATAAACTAGATTATAAGAAACATTCCTAGAATTAGGCTTCTTGAGAAATACCAACAATATATAAATTTTAAGGAGGAAGGTTTGAAATTTGTCAGTATTACATGGAATAATTTTTTATGTTTTGGATAAAAAAGGACTCTATGAATATATTGTAATATATGATGAACCAAAAATTTAAATAATTTTGAGTCATTGGAAGTAAGTGTTTTTTAAATATGAAGAAACACAGGATGTTTTACTATCTGAATGATGGAGGGATTTCTCATGTATAATAATCCAAAATTAGGGAAAAAAATTTATTTATGAAAATTCTTGGAATGTTTATCAAAATTTAATTAACCATTATGGTGGAAAATGAAAATAATGTTTAATAAAAAAATGAGAAAATTATAGAGAAAAGTAACAAGGAGTTGAGTAGCTCCAGAGTAGCCCTAGGGTATAAATTTGATCATAAAGAAGACACTAATGATTATTATAATATATTTGTACCATAAAATACATATAATTGAAAAATTAGTGTTGAAATTAATGGAAAAAATATCATTTATGATCATATAGATCTTATGGAAATATGGAAAATAAATTCTCTATTGAAAACTTTACTATTATATCAGGTATAACAAAAGTTTCTATAAGATAGTATTAAAGATAATAATTATGTATAGGTGGTGCATGGATAGATTTTATAGATTGATAAGAATTAGATATGGTGTATTATTTCATGAATGGTTGAAAATAACATCATTTAGGTAAAATTGGTTTCTTCATAAAAAAAATGAAGATGACGTGGTGATTCTTAACAAAGAATGACATTTTTGGAAGGGATACTAATAGATTTATGGTATCAATGTAGTTGAAACATTTTATCTTGTGTATAATTTATAAAATATTTGATTATTCTTGGCCATATAATTTCATAGAAGGTTGAAGGTTTTCATATTTGATGTAAAATTCATATTTATTAAAGGATTATATAAATAAGATGCATGAATTGGGTAGACAATATTTGTTTGTATAAAAATATGCGGATAAGTTTTTTTGACTGAATAAGTCACTTTATGGGATGAAGAAATCTCCAAGAGTATGGTATTTCAAACTAGACCAGTAGATGAAGAAGATCAATTTTCCGCATGGTTGAATTATTCAATATACATATATAATGATAGTGATTCAATGATTGAAGGAAGATAGTTCTTGTTTATATTGATGAAATATGTTTTTGGATCAATCAAGTCCTAATGAAAGCTATTTAATGAATTTATGTGGTGTTAGTTTGAAATTTGGATAATTATAGATTTTAACTTTTTTCCTTGGTATGGATTAGATACTAGGAAGACATGTAATAATCATCTCATAATCAAAATATACTAAAAAGGATCTATGATGATTTCTAATAGATTATTATAAAGTAATTACAACACTGGTTTCTAACCCATTGATGTTATCAAGTGATATTGATGGAAAATAGTAGTATAGTAAAATCATCTAGATCCTATTATATATAACATTGAAAAGAACTAATATTATATTTGATACTTCTCAATATGAATGAAATGTGATAAATACCATTGAAATCAACTTTAAATTAGTAAAGATAATTCCATATTATGTCAAAAAATGATAGTTCATGGATTGATTCATTATGGAACTTACAAGTTGGATCTACTGGTACATTTGAATGAAGATTGATTCAGTTTAGTAGATGATATAAATTCCAAATTGGGAGGTTTATCTTTTCTTGGATGACTGTCCATTTATTATATTTGAAGTAAATAAGAATAAATTTACATGATCACAATATAGGATAAATATATTATAGACAATCAATATTTGAAAAAATTATTATGGGTGTGGTAGCAGGCTGAGGAAATTGGAGTTAAAGTGAATTCTCAATAATGGTATGATAAAAGTTCATTATTCCTTAGAAATAACAAATTACATCACTCAAGGATAAATCAAATTAAATTTAATTATCAATTTCTAAATAATAAAGTTGGGAACATGTTAGTGTAGTTATATGTTGTGTATATGCAACATCTAGTCAAAGATATCATGAAATTGACCTTACCCAAGGAGATGTTTGAGAAGTATCAATTACCTATTAGATTCTAGTTAACTCTCCAAATATAAATAACTATGGATACGATACCCCAAAATCACTAAGGAATGTCATGTATTCTCTCATGTGTTAAATATTTTTCTTCATCTTATATCATGCGAAGTAGCAACCTTAGGTTTTATTGAAAAATAGGGATATATTTTTCAATAATGGTGGAGAAAAAAACATGTGTTTTTGAAAAGAACCAAGTGATTGTTGAGATGAATTATGCGATTTTTAAAAAAATTTAATGAGGTGAGTATGTTCCCAAACATAAAATTAGGGTTATAGTTTTTCAATGTATATCTTGGGAAAAATACATAGTTGTATTTGAAAATCTCTAATTAGTGATTAAGATAAATGATGTAATTAATCAATTAAATTTCATTATTACTCTTATTTATCACATCTATCATGAATCATGTTGTATTAGAGTATTATTTAAAGACTTAGATAGTTATTATTAGTTTCTGTAGATAGTAGATGATGTTTACCACTTAAATTGAAATAAGGGTTTTTAATAAGGTGGTGAAGGATTTTGAAGTGTTTTCAACAAACCAAAAGTAGAATATTTTTAGTAAAAACACACAAGTATTATTTTTAGTTATTTTTGGTTATGTTTTTTAAAAATTAATCTGAAAAATATTTAGAGTGTAAAATACCATGAATTATTCATGAAATAAAGTCTCTATAATAATTTTAATTTTGTTCAAGAAGTACTTCATAAAAAAATCAATGGAAGAATTCTAATGTAAAACAAGTGGATGATCATGGAATTTTTTTTATTGACGTGGAATTATTTTATAAATTTAGGTGTTTCCTTTTCTACAATTTGAAATGGTTGTGAGAAACATGTTTTCTAGATTTATTTTTACTATAAATATATCACCAATATCATCATTTAGGGTATAGAGGGAGGAATTAATGAAGTCCATTAGAGCTAAGAGATCTTTTTTATCAGAATATAAACTTCAATTTACTTCATTTTTAAATAATTTACATGAAAAATAGTTTTGTAGTGAAATGATATCACATGGACATGTTTGTTTGTGAATTGGGTTTTGGAAAACAATAGTTGTTTACAATTGGGAATTATGATAATTTTAAGGTAATTTTTCATAATTTATATAATGAAGTATAATTTGTAAATTTATTGAAATTCGAGCATCATATTCAAACAATTTTTTAGATAATAGAGTTTATAAATAACATTGAAAAAATACTCTGATGGAACAATGTGTAAACTTTAGTTGAGAGATTAGTGAGTTCTATAATCATGAATGGTTGTAAACCAGGGAGAATAAAGAGTCTTCTCTAAACAATATAAACATTTACACATTAGTTGATTTGGTACATCAAAATATCATAATTTTATAATACTTTTATATATCATAGTTCTGGTGAAATTTTTAAAAATTTATTGGGTCTCTTACAAGATATCATTTCCATTATACATTCCTCTGAGATAAATAGATAAGTTTATTTTTCACAACAACAGAGAATGATTAGAAAGGGGATAGATTTAGTCCACAATAAACTAATTCACCACCCCAAGTAGTTTAATCATCCTTTATTTGGGATAAACATATTTTTCTATGGACAATTATAGGAAATTCCTCTTCAATAATTAATTGCATCTATATAAGATGTGGTGTGTGAGAAAGTTACACATGTGATGTCCTCTATTAAATTTCAAAACCTAGTGAATCTATCCCAAATTCTTTATATTATAGGGATAGGATTACAACAATGGGAATATTAGTGAATCATCATTTTATTATCCTTATAAATTTCCAAATATGTGTGGACCATGTTAACAATTGATGTTTCTATTACATTATTTAATTATTTCATATGTTATTGTGAGATAAAGACAGTAGATTATTTTACCACATGATAAAACAATATCAAAATGGTGATAGTTTTAATCTAAAACAATTTCATTTAAACCTATCATAGGGTATTCAATCTTGTATAGGGATAAAAATGTTTTTCTATATATAATTATAGAGAATTATAACTATATTATAAATTACTTCTACATAAGAAATAACATGTGACCATGTTCTACCAGTGAAGATATTTATTAATATTCAATATATAAGGAATCTTTCCCAAATAATATATAATATGGGGAGGAGATTTCTATAATTGGAATTGATACCCACCAAGTTTTCATTAACATTATAGGATGGTGTTAACCAAAAATTGGTGGAAGAGTGAATTCAATAGATAATCTACATTTTTGAACATGTTAAACTTCCAGAATGACACCGAGAGTGAGTATCCTCATTTTATTCTCAAGAAATATGATTGATATTGGTGGAATATTATATAAGAGGTAATGAAATAATTACTAATATAGCATTATTAAACTTACATGTGTACAAATCAAGGTAGAAAGGAATCAAATAAGGAATTGATTCTCAATGAAGGATAGTTGGGGGGGGGGGAGAGATTAAAACCATATTTTTTGAGGAGGACACTAGTGTGATTCCATCAATGTGGATGGTTTGTGAACATCAATTCCAATATTCATTACCCCATGAATATTTTTTTATGTGGTAATTTTAGGAATAACCATAATTTTTTTCAGTATTTCCTTCCAATCTAGGGGTTTTAACCTAAATTGTAATGCCAATAAATCATGGTAGAGAATCCCTTGATCAACATTGATGAAGAATCATCTATTGTATAAATTATTAACACTGTATATTTTAAATATTAGTATTTATTTATATGAATAGGGTATTGTATCCTCTTATTTTTTGAGAAATAATATCTCTATTAAAAATAAAAAAGGTTGTATTTCTTAATTTTGGTGATATATAATACCCTTTAGAGGGATATAATATAGTTGGGAAGGGAATACATGCCTTATGATTTAATATTGTTTTATTTTTGGTATTATTTGGGTATGGTGACTCTTGGAATTGAATTATTTAGTTTAATTATAAAATTAAATAGGCTTATCCCATCTAGAATGACTTTGGTCATTCTAAAAGCTTTAAAATCAATAGGGTACTGAGTTTTACCTCTTCCATTGAATGTTTTCATTGATTTACTGCACATAATTTTTATGATTCACTACATGAGTGATAAATTTATCCTACCATAGATTTATTAAACATAAAGAAACCTATAAATATTCCTCCATATTGGATGGTTTCAACTAAATGGATAGAGTGGAAGGTCATGATAGAAATTATCAGGTTAAAGGGATTAATTATCCAGGAAAGTCTATAGTGGTTGTCCTATTTGGTTTGTCCAAGAGACATGATGGTATTATATTTCTACTTGTATAATATTAAAACATTAACCATATTTTTACTTATGACTGAAACCATTTACCTAGAAAAAATTATCAAATTGGTTGGATGAAGAATTGGAGGGAAAATTTTCTATTAAAATATTGGGTTCAAATCAGAAAACATTCCTATAACAATTTTCATAGAGAATAATGATATTTATATAATTTTTAATGCATTTTAGGATGAATAACACTCATGTTTTGTCCATGTATTTGGTAATAAATTCATCAATAATTTTTTGTTTTACTTTTAGAGTTCCATGTGTTGATATTTTGGATTGGTATTAGTCTTAGGAAATGCATTATTGAAGTTTATAAATTATTTCAAAGATATTATGAGAACATCATATATATGTTAAACTATTTAAATGGTTATTAATGATTAAGGACGTTAAATTCCTTAGGTATGTGATTTCAAAATTGAGCCAATCTACAGACCCTAAGGTGTTATAATTGCTCTTGTCTTGGAATTGTCTCTATATTGACTTCGTGATTTAGAGATTTATTAGATAAATAGTTTATTATTTCCTCTTAAACCAAGAACATTTAATAAGAATTTTTCATAGGACTTCTTTGACAAAGAAAGTTTTAAAATTAATTTGGTTAGAATAATATGAAGTAGTCTTGTAAAAATTGAATAAGAGGTTAACCATAACTTATATCATTATCTTACATCACCCATTAGAGGATTTTTAGGAGCATTTTGATTCCCCAAATGTTGTAATTGTGTGTGTTATTATGTTTAGTTATCAATTAGTTTTATATAACTCTAAACAATTTCAGGTGCATGAATGGAATTATCCTACACATGATATATAATTTTCCTATATTGTGTTTGATCTAATTTTTTGAAGGAATTAATATCTCAATGAGTGTTTTATAGTGTACAAGATCCCAAAATAAATTTTTCCAAAATTCTAAATAAACCTCTTAAATATTTTCTTGGTGTAAAACCTTCATTCATTCAACATTCACATTTAGTATACTCTTGGTAAGAGAAATGTCATGATTTTTTCTCTTAACCAGATATGTCACCCTCAAATGGTGGAAGTGTCTAAAAATTAATGGCGGTTAGTATTGATTATGTTTTAGATCTATATTGAAGTGGTTTGTAATAAGAAAGTGATACGCCATAACCAAATCAATATTTGATCATATATCTTAGAGTGAGTCAATGACTCCATTTTTTTTATTTAGATCATATCACTATTCACATGAGACTCTAGGATGGTGAGATACTTGATAAATAGTTCTAGTATTATCATTTATTCATTTACATATAAGGAGTATTTCAGAATGCTATATGTTTAATGAAAGAGGTGATAAAAGGATTATCATTCCATTAAGTGTTTTTTCACCATTGGATCATGAATATGTACTATGATACTCACCACCATTTTTTGTAGCATAGCCTGGAAAAATATAATATAGATTTTTTTTTCATAAATGTTTCAAATATTCGTAGGCAATAAAAGAGAATCAGAATTTTCTTAGTACACTATAGTAACTCCCTCTCATAGTGTTGTAATGGGTTAAAACCATGATGGATTTCATTAATTTCTTAATGATATATTTGAAAGGGAAAATATATGGTCTTGGTTATATTGTATTTTGTGACCAAGATGACTCACTTTTATCCAAATAATGAATCATCCTTGGTTATTGATATTCAGACGATATTTGTTAAAGAGATAGTAAATATTTACGGGGTTCTTAGTAGTGTTGTTTATGGGAGGGATATATGGTTTACATCATGGTTCTAGAAATAATTCTCTAAAAATTAGGGTCTCATATGAAATTAACAATCGCTTCTCATTTATAGACTGATTGATAGCCCGAGTGGATAATCTAAACCTTAAAAGACACAGTTTAAGAATGTATTCTTAATATTGGTGATTCATGGGAGGATAACATTACCTTACTAAAATTATGTTACAATAATTATTACAAGTATTTTATTTATATATCCCCATATGAATAATTGTATTGAAGACCATGTTTCTATCCTCTTTATTGAATAAAAATTGGAAAATATTACATATTTGGGCCATGATTTATCCAATAGTTGATAGATCTTGAGAATCTTATTTGGAAATTTATAAAATATATCAATGAAAAAATTATTTTTCCAATAATAAGAGGTGACTATAAGAATTCAAATTAGTGATATTGTATTACTATATGTTACACAGATATTGGGTTACCAGTATAAGGGTAATCAATGTAAGTTAGCTTTGAGGTATGTTGGGAATTTTGTAATCCTATGAAAAATCAAAGGAATTTCTTCCAGCTACCCATACTCCCCCAATTCAATACTATGAATAACAAATTAATATTTCAAAATTTTGAAAACATATACCCAACCCATAGAATGTAATCAAATACAGTTATATAGGGTTTGAATATGATGTATGATACCTGGAAAATCTGATCAGTATAATTGATCAGAGTTTATAAGTAATTAAAGGTGAATTAGTCATTCTCATTCATGTAATATGGAAAAAATGAAATATATGAGATGAGACATGGTATTGGGAATCTAAAATAAACATATGACAGCTAGATATTTCCATTAATAAGATGATTTAAGCTTTTTAGGTATGATAATTTCAACGGAGGGGGGGAGGGGTTGTAAATATCCAAACCTCACTAACATGGAATTTGTAATTAATTTTATTATTTAAAGTTATTATAAGGTGTTTTAAGGAAAAATATGTGTTATGGGGCTGAGGTAGGTTATTTGAGTAAGGAGAGGATGAGATGGAAGACCCAAATAGTTCTAGGGACCACTGGGTACTCAATAGCCCTAAATAGGATACCTAGTGGTCTATAGGTTGTTTGGGATGTTCTATTCTAAACCCCCAGGTACCCTACACATTTTAGTAGCTACCCAATTGGATTATTGTAAATTTTTAATTAAAAAAGGGAAATTTATAATCTTTTTACCCCTAAACCAGAATCCATTTAATTTGGTATTGGTATATAAGAACCCTCTTAATATCTCCCCCCACTATCGAGCTCCCAAACCTTATCTAATTCCTCTAAAATTTCTCATTCAATGAACTGTTGCCTTTCTCATTTTTGTTAGCTATATGTTTTGGAAATAAACCCAATATGGATTCATTTTTCACTAAAACAAAATCTTGGCCTTTATTTTCTTTAATAAAATGTATAAATATTTATATATTTAACTTATATCTTCTAGAATCTATTTAATTTCTCAATTTTCGCTTAAATTACCTGTTTTAGGGGCTTAAATTCTGTTAAAAAATATTATCCAATTATTTAAGGGTATATATTCACTTCCACTAATTTCAATGGTTATTACCTAATAATAATTTTACATTAGGTGGAATTTTTAATAATGCGTTGGAATACTCCCCACTCTTAGAGTATAAAGATGATACTGGATCCATTTTTAGTAGTAAAACACCATTCATCCTTGTATATTGATTTAGGTTTGTGTTAGAAATGATATAGGTCCTAATGAATCTAATAAAAACAAAAGGGTTATTTTAATAAAATATTCCAACATGGTTTTTGATTATCTTGATATATTTAGTTATATTTTATTCAAAAATATTATTTGATATCATGATTCATAAATTCTAAAAATGGTTTACAACTTATTTAAAGGGAATATTTAAATATAAAGAATGCATAATTCCTTGAATAAAACTTATCAAGAATTAGTATATGATTTATTGTATTATATACATATTGGAAGCATGTTAATAACTTTTATGAACATTTTTAATGTTTTATATAAGAAAATGGTAAATATGAGAGAAATGGTTGTATTTTCCTTATCTAAGAAAGGTGACTTTACACAACTATTGGTTGTGGATATATTGATGGAATGATATGGGCTCAAAATTCCATAACTCTAATTAACCCTTCCCCTACCTTGAATTGAACGGTTTATAGGGATGACCAGCCTATACTATAAATGATCTCTCTTTTGCCAAATTGGATGAGTATCTTACCCATACTATAGTTTGGTTTATCTCAAATTAGAGTCAGGAATGAACAAGTATGGAATAAATAAACTATTTAGGGGTGGTTAGTGACCTCGTACTGATCATATATTCCTCAAATCCTATATGGTGCAATTTTGGGACATTTTTAGAGGATTTTATATATGAAACGATAAATAGAATGGTGCCTGAGCAAGAGAATAAGCTATATGTAGTGAATGGAATATAGATGGAGCCTTTTTGGACCCTTGTATAGTGATCCAATAGATAGTGTGATGATTTTTTATGACATTTAGTAAGTGTTTTTTTCACACATGGCTTGTTATGTTTGGGTCCTTATTCAGTATTTTATTATTGAATTTGATAAATATGATATTTATTCTACCTTACACACACTTTTTTATTGTATTTCTATTATATTTATTTTTTTGTAGAAGATAAAGAGAGAAAATTTTCAACATGGGAGGGTCTTTTACCCAGTAATGGTGTGATTAAAACCTTAATTCCATATTAAACATGAAGAAAATAAGAAGGATGATGAAAATATGAAACATAAGGTAAATTGATAATTACTTTAACTTCATTCATTAGAAACGACCATGTATCATTACAAGAAAGAGAAATAAAAAATAAAATGATTGCGTATCATAAATCATTTTCCCTAGCAAGGGTGATGGTTAGAGTAGGATAGATTAAACACAACCTCCCAAATTAGTTTAAGTGAATTTAAAAGAAATCAATACTTATAATTTAACTTTGGGTACATAACATAACCCCACCAGGTACTTAGTAGAACAACACCAACTTCTTGGTTGGAGCCTAATAGAAACATCCCCTACAGGTGTGTCAATCAGGTACTCAGTAACTGGAGACTATATTCATGGTGGATACCTACTGAAAACAACTAGAATTTCCACCACTTAAAATCAATAACCTTTAATTTTAAACCACATACATAAATTTTTATTAAACAAATTATACTCTATTATTTCCATAACTTAAATCTATGTCATTTAGGATTTTCTTGGAATACATATAAAACTAAATAAACTCTTTTATTAAACATTTAATTCCTCATAAAATAATATATAAAATTTTATAAAACTCCTATAAAGTATTAATGGAATTATAGATACACAATTTTATTTTATTAAATTCAAGACCCATTTATTTTTTAACACAACCCAAAAAATGAAATTTCAACATAACATCTTTCAATTTTTTTTCAAAATAAATTTCCACAAACAAATTTTCATATATAAAACAAAAACCTCAGTGATCTTAAATCATTTTAAACAAAAACAAATTTTATGAGATGTAAGAGTTCATAGTGTAACTCAAAATCATTTAATTTTAATTTTATTTAACACATTAAAAACTTTATAAAAATTTAGTAAAAAATATAAAAAAATTATTTATTATATTTAATAAACATAGAAAAACCATTTTATTGATAAAATGATATATAAATCAACCTTTTTTATTCAGCTAAAAGTATTATCTATATGAAATTTAATTATAAACCAATCCTAGATTTACAAATTTTATGAAAACTAAAGACAGTGTCGATGGTCTATATACCAAAATCAATCCACTCTATAAATGGATAAATCATTAAAATATCCCTAGAACTCCAGAGATAAAAATTCAGTACATACTTATTGAATATATATAAACAACTAAGCGTGAAACCCCACAAGGTTTATATAGTCCCAAAAATCTTTAATGAATCTATAAACTACCCTAGTTAGGTCAAAACCCCTTCCTCTATATTACAGACTTTAATTTATCAAAATTACATAAACATTAAAGTAAAAAATTTAGGTATCTAATAATATATTTCAGTACAGACAAGAGTGGTTAACTATTAATACACCAATATATGCTTGAAAAAACTATAAAAATGATCTAAAACAAACTTATCAACAACTTTATGAAATATTTAAACCCTGAATTAAATCTTATAATGGTGGTATTAGTTGTTAAAACAGTCAATGAATATTTCTCTAATTAATTTATTTACTATTTTTTTTAATTTTATAATATTTTTCATCCCTTAATTTAATATTTCCATATTCTTTATATATCATTTAAATCAAACATAAGAATATTGTAAGTAATACATAGATAATAGTAACTATAAAAATAATAAAAAGTCATATCAAACAAAATAATTAGTTGGTAACCAATATTAACCCAACCATTGACAATATATGTAGGAAAACCCATTTATTTATTGATAATTTTCTAGTTCATACAAAGAACCTACTGGTTAAAGTTATAAATCAAATAATTAATTACTAGAATTTACATGAATTTTAGGACATGCAAGATACTCCCATATATCAACACCTTGTAGGATCCATGAGACTTAATAGTTTGTGATAGACTTAAAGAGAAAAGGTGATCATAGATACTCCCTTGAAAATTTAACCATCCACCAAAATTATATTAGATTGTTATATATATGGGTTATATCCTAGGTCATGATGGCCTAACCTTCTGGATACTCTCAAACCCTATACCAATGGTCCCTTAGTGTGGTTTGATTCCATTTTTCGGTTACCATGACTTATTACCTAAATGACATTAGAATTAATAGATACAAAAACTCATGTACACCTCCTGGTTGCTAGAGGCTGATGAAAAAATTATTGGTTGAAAAAACTATTGATATGAAATTGTTATCTCCATTAAAATAATTATATATGTTTAAATATTTCGATTCTTATGGTGTCATGATCTAATGTGTCTGATGAACTTTGGTGCATAACCAATGATAATATAAGAATAATAGATAAATGTAATAATATAAGATGTATGATATAATATTTACATATAACCACATACACCAAAATTATCTTAAATAATCTAAAAATCACATCAATAAGTTACACTACATAAAAATGTGTTATAGAAGTGTTGGGTAATCCATAAAAGGACCAAAAAACCCAAAAGGAAAAACTCCATATAAAACCCTCTATGTAGGATTTTTAGGATAACCCCTCTATAACCGTACTGCATGCCTTCTAAATAGTGTTAAAGGTGTCATCAATGTTATTGGTTATAAGTGAATCTAATACTCATATGGAGATTATTTTCCTTTACTTAGGTGGAGGAAAATTATGTTTGCATACATCTTGGGTGGGGAAAAGGAAAGGGTGTGAGTTTGTATACAAGTAGGAGATCGAAACCCATCCCCAACCACGAAATATATTCCTAAGTGCATTCAATAAAAAATTTATAGATAAATAATAATCAGAGAAAAGTAAACAAATTAAAAATAGGATTTGAATAATAATATTGACCTGTATAAAAAAGAAATCTCTATAATGTGAGGGTCCTCACCTTCATTTACCTAAAATGTTATTAACCTAGAATCTCAGATGAATGACTGAGTGGTGTCATAGTTTTACAACTATCCCTTAAATGTGAAGTCATGGTGCAACATCCATACCATATAGAGGGAATGATAATCATTAATAATAACATATGCTTCGATAAGATATCCTTACCATTTTCAGGGATAGGGGAATGATGCATGCTAGATTCATGGCACCATGGGTCCATCCTGATCCATTTACCTATCTATCATCAATAGGAGTACCTATGTAAATCCTCAAAGCTGCATTTCCAAATTCAGCACTAAAAAGGAAGTGATTTTTTATAAAAGGAAACTGAGAAATATACAAAAAATTTTACATTCTAGAACCTTTTCCGGGCTACGTTTTAGAGAATTAGAAGAAAACATTTCAATTTATCAGAGTTATACAATAATTTCATTATTTTCATAACCATATTAATAATAATTATTATTTTCTTTTTAAAAAATATGTTTTACTATTAATTATTAATATTTTATTATTAAAATTACATTTAATAATTAAAATTTTAAAATAAATTATTATTGTTACTGTTATAAGAAAATATATTGAATTTTATTTACTTAAAATAATGATAAAATTGTAATTATAATAGTATATTAGATACATTTCATTACATATGTATATTCTATTTTAAAATTTAAGTCTAAAAAAATAATCATAATTTTAAAATTTAGATGATGAAAATTTATATTATCATAAAAATATTAAAATATATATTAAAATATTCCTTTAAAACAAATAACACAATAAAAAAGTATTTGTTTTTACAATACTTGTTTAAAATAAAACATTATTTCATAAGATTTGAATTTATTTTGATGAAATATCATAATTTATAATTATAGTATTATTATATAATAACTCCATGTAATACAATTTAGAATTATTATTATATAATTTTAGATATTTAAATTAACTAATATTCAAATTTTATTTTGATTAATTTAAACACTTAATTTCAATTATTATTTTCATCATATAGTTAATTTAAGATTATAAAACAAGTCACTAAATATTTTAAATTTTCTAAGATTCTATATTCTCCCCCCCTTAAAAAAGATTTTTACCCTCTCAATTCATTCGTCAAAATTAAATAAATTATAAATATCCTTATTCAGAATAATTAAACATGAAGTCCTAAATTTATATATTATAAGACTTAGATTTTATTCAAACAAAAACATCTAATCTTCAATGTTGTCTATACCATTGCATGGGTTTCAACTGTAAAGACCTGAAGCCGCATTTACAGATTTAGTACTAAAAATTATGTGTATTTGTTTTATAAAAGTCAGCTGAAATAAACACATAAAAGTTTACATTCTATGACATTTTCTAGTCTAGGTTTTGTATAATTTGACTAAATAATTACAATTTATTAGAGCTTTATAATAATTTAATAATTTTCATAAACTTAATAATATTATTAATAATTTTATTCTAAAACAATATGTTTTACAATTAATTATTATTATAATAATTATCATAATTACCTTCAATAATTACAATTTTAATATGAATTATAATTTTGATGGTTATAAGATAATATATTGAATTTTATTTATTTCAAATTATGATAAATTTTAATTATAAATAGTGTATTAGAGGCATTTCATTATAAATGTATATTATAATTTAAAATGTAATTATTACATAATCATTTTAATTTTTAAATTTTTTTATTCAAATATTATATTTTTACAAAAATATTTAAATTTATATTAAAATTTTATTTTAAATGAAATAATACTATAAAAAATTATTTTTTAGAATATTATATTAATATAAAATATTATTTCATAAGATTTGAAAAACATAATTTACAAAATATCATTATTTATAATAAAGGTATTTTTATATAATAATTTATATTAATATTATTTATAATTATTATTATAAAACATTAAATATATAAATTAACTTAGAATCAAATTTTATTTTGATAATTTAAAAAAACCAATTATAATTATTATTTTCATTACATATTTAATTTAATATAATAAACAAATTCACTAAATAATCTATTTTTTTGAGATGTTATTACCTAGGAACCATTTGTTTAATAATATTATATATCCCTTTTCAAGAATAATATTCAACCTCTAATTTTAAAGAGGTAACAAATATATACAGTTCAAAAACATTCTAACAAAAAACTTATAATTAACCAAACCATATAACTAAAACATGATGAGAAGTAATCAGTATGATATACATTCTTGGTGTTTATTTCATTGACTAAAATAAATTACATGACATGGTTTAATATTTTATTATTATAATATAACAAATATATAAAAAATATAGAATTCTAATATTTTTTTCCAAAAATTATCCATATCCACATCAATATATTCAATAATAATCATATAAATAATGATTTATTAGATTAAAACTCATTATTTTTAATCAAATCCACTCGTAGCTGCATTGTTTCATATAAAAACCTTGATGAAATGAGAGAAGGAGTAGATTTTTCAAATAGATGTTAAATGCAGAACAACTGTTTGCAATATTGGGTAAAGAGAATATTCCATATCTTTCCGACATAGATCAAAATTAGGTAAGACAATTTTTTTTAATTCTTCCATCAGAGAAGGAGAAACCTCATAGTAAAAGTGATGAACTCCCCTTATATTGACATAAATTAACCCCTTTTAGTATCCAAACAAGGAGGAGAATGAAGAGATAAAATAATTTTTTTTCAAGAGATAAATAAGTGTAACATGTTCTTACATCTTGTTCTTCCTGGAAACAAGAATAATTGGGAAGTTAGAGTGAGGATACAACCATAACCCACCAAATAGAGGCCTTTAATACAAATTAATAGTAACTTTAATGATAGTTTTATGGAAGAATACTTGGAGAGGGAGATAAGGTCTTATAAATTTTTTAAATTGGAGGAGATGGTTACAGATTAAGTGAATCACAATACCTAAATGTTTTAAGGGTAAAATTGAGTGATAAAAAATGAAAAAATTCCACATATTTTAATTATTATTCCTAGGTGTCTAGTAGTGTAACATACCAGATCCGGGTTCCTCCCAAAGGTTCCCTGAACCAAGTTGGTCACATACCATATAGCGCATTTCCCCAAATTCTAGAGGCTGTCAACTAGAAGTGAGGGACAATGTGTGATATTGAGGAAACTATTCCCTCAATGGAAGAGTACACAAAATAGAAAACAATATTAAACAATAACAGAATCACTAATACTTTAAAACAATAATAAATCAGGGATGTCTGATAGTAATAAAACATCTGGAGCATATATATAAATGATGCATGTCCCATGTGTCTATGAAAGTATTCAAACAATCCACAATGCTGGAAAAACAATAATGAAACCAAAGTACATAAAAGAAAGGAAAATACAAGAGCATCGCAACCCTCAGACTAGTGTAACGCTCTCCATATCCAATTGTAATAAAGTACTTGATGAGAAAGGGTGAATGCCCTTATATACACCTAAAATCATATAATCTGTTTGGTTCCAAAAGAATTACCCAAATAGGGATATTTCTCACAGTCTAATCCCCTTGGTGTAACCTAACAATAATTCATTTAATAATGATCCTCTAGGAAGATCTCATGGTCTAACCCCATTGGTCTAACATAACACTAATCATTTATAAATGACCACCTAGGTAGATCTCACAGTCAATACCCCTTGGTCAACATATCATCAATAAATTATTAATGACCACATGGGTAGCTCTCATGGTCTAAACCCTTGGGTCAATGACCACCTCAGAGCTCTCATAGTCAATAACCCTAGGATAATTTAATTGTAAACATACATAAATGAACCTACCTTAGGAATCTATCATAGTCAAAATCCCCTTGGTCAAAATCCAACAATTCATATCACATGAATCTCATAAAATATGTATCCCCAACTAAACAAAACAAGGCTTAGAAACAAGGAAATCCTAACCAGCATTCTAGACCAAACGACCATAAACAATAAATAAATGGAAACACACCCACATGGGGTCCCATAAATCTAACATTTCACATATTCATCTACCCTCTATCAATTAAATAAACCATATTAAGTGATAATCTAGGTTAAATTACAAATCAAGAAATACCCCAAACTTGGGAATGCAACACTTTAAGTTTATATAATCCAATAAAACACAATGAAAATCACAAACTACCTACCTCGATGTCTCATGATCAATATCCTTGAATTTCTTCCCTTGAATCAGCCTAAAATTATGTAGATATATAGAATGGTGAAAATCTTTCAATCTTGTATAACCCATAAGAGAGAAAGAATCAGGGAGAATGGAATTAGTGGTTTTGATAACTCAACGGTGGGATTCCAACAAACCTGACAATGTCTCAGTCAGAGCTAGGATGAAGAATTGGTAGGGGCTTAAAGTTCATTGACCTTTCCGTCGTGCTCCTGTATGAACCACTGCTAGAAGAATGTGTTTCTGAAGATGAGACACGACCTCACTCGGATTTATCAAATAAAAAGAAAACTACACAGTGTGTTCGTTAAATTTACACACTCTGTCGAAGCCTTAACTAGACCCCACCTTATGCAGTCTTCTAGGTCCCCACACGACCATGTACTCAGCCATTACATGGCCAATACGTGGTTGTACGCGGTAACCTGGTACACAACGTGTACTCATAAGTACTGGTCATGAACTTAGAAAATCCCAATTTCTTCCTTTTTTCCAAAAAAACAACCCGAAATCAAGATCCATACCTAAAGTGAATATCTGGGTTCTTAAAAACATACCCCCTTAAAGAAATTCATCCCCAAATTTCCCTTATAAGGGTGGTGAATAAGAATCTTCGAACAACCCTGACCACTGTGATCATACATCGGAATTACACTCCCAAGTTTCATCCTGTACTCTTTTTTGCTTCCATATCACCCGTACCAGAGGAACAAACCATCCATAGAGAACCTTCGTGTAGCAATCCACAATCCGAATAGGGTACTCCTCGAAGGATGCATCCACCTCTAAATCAACCTCATTGGGTTGAAAACATGATAATTTTCTAAAAATTAACACTGTAGCTGAGAAACATGAAAGTCGTCGTGCATATCCTGGTACCTCTAAGGAAAATGCAACAGATAGGCAACCAGCCCAACACTCTGCAAAACCTCAAACAACCCGACATATCTCAGTGAAAGCTTCCCCTACCTCATAATCCTCATACGCCTCATCCTCACTCGGATAAGTATGAAAACCTGATCTCTTACCTCGAACTCCAAAGGCCTTCTCCATCGAACAACATATGATTTCTGGTGAGATTGTACAGTAGCCACCCTCTTTCGAATCAACTCCACTTTATCATTGGTCTCGTTGAAAAGACGAGGTCCCAACATTGCTGCCTCTCCTACCTCCAACCAACATAGGGGTGATTGGCATAACCTACTATTCAAATCCTCATAAGCTACCATATGAATCATTTCCTAAAAACTATTATTATATGAAAACTCAACTAAGGGTATGTGTTTCTCACAAGAGCCCCTGAAATCTTAGACACATGCTGAAAGTATCTCCTCCAAAACCTGAATCGTGTTCTCGGACTTTACATATATCTGAGGATGGTAAGCTGTACTCAGCAGTACCTATGTACCCAGGGCCCATTATACTCCCTTATATACATGAGAAGTAAACCGGGCATCCCTGTCTGAAATTATAGAGTGTGGATTCCCATGAAAATGTACCATATTAGTCATGTACAACATTCCAAGATCATCAATACTAAAGGTTTCCTTGATCGGTAGGAAATTTAATACCTTAATGAGTCTATCAACAACAACCCATTAAAAATCATTCCCTCTGGGTGACCTTGGTAAACCCATCATGAAATCCATCCCAACATCATTCCACCTCCACTCTGGAATGGGTAGCTATTGTAAAATCCCTTTTAGTCGCTGATGCTCCACCTTCACCAGCTAACATGTGGAATATATCATAACAAAACCAAATACATCCTTCTTCCTTCTTGACCACCAATACTGATAACATAGAACTCGATACTTCTTGGTGAAACCAGGAAGAAATGCCCATAACGATGCATGAAAATCTCATAACAGCTCCTCGTGTATGACTACTAACAGCTATATGTACCCATGAAATGAAAAAACCTTATCCTCACCTATGGTCCATCCAAGAGTAGGGTCCTCACCTGGAACACTCTCAAATAGGACTAGGCCCTCAGAATCTGATAGTTGTCTCATTATCACTCTATCTGATAGAGTAGAGATAACAACTATAGAAGAAAGAAACGTATACCCTTGTCTATCGTGAAACTCCAAATGTATCTCAAATAATAAATACATAAGATTCCACTCACTGTTGGCCTCCTGAACTACCTATATATAAGTCCTCATGCTCAACACGTCAGCCAATACATTGACTTTCCTAGGTATGTACACAAGATCAATGTAAAAATACTAAAGGTACTCAACCCACCTTCGTTGTCTAAAGTTCAGATCACGCTGAGTAAAGATATACTTGAGGATTATGTGGTCAGTTTATACCAAAAAGTTCTCCCGCAAAAGATAATTTCTCCAATAATGAAAATCATGTACAACTGCAGCCAACTCAGGATCATGCTTTGGGTAATTCATCTCATGCGGCCTCAACTACTGAGTCCTGTTCGTAATGAACAATTCCCCCTGTATAATCATTTCTACCAGCCCAATACCAGATGCATCGTAGTAAATGGTGTAACTCTTCCCTGGATTCTAGAAAATCAGTATCAATGCTGAATTAAATCTCCCTTTCAGATAGTAAAAGTATTAATTGAAAGAATATACCGACAAGTACATTACATGCTTTATATTCAGGACTTTTAGGGGCACTTCTAAGAGTCAGAAGTCCTTTATAAAGTGCCTATAGTAACCATCCATCCCCATAAAACTCTACAACTCAATGAATTTATTCTTCTACTCCCAAGAAACTACTTCTATCCCATTCTTTGGGTCTACTAATACTATTTTCTCTGAGATAATAGGACCTAATAAGTGAATATGGTCCATCCAAAGGTGTCATTTTGAGAACATTGTATATAACTGATGTAATCTTAGTGTGCTCAACATAATATCAATATGGATGGAATGGTCATGTAAAGTGTGAGAGTATACCATGATATTTTCAATGAAGACTACCAAAAAAGAATCCATGTAAGGATGGAACACTCTGTTCATCAGCTTCATGAAATCTTCCGACACATTTATGAGATCGAACGACATTACCAAGAACTCATATAGACTATACCTGCTCTAAAAGGCTGTAAGAATTATATCTTATAGTCTAACATGCACATGATGATAACCGGATCTCAAGTAAATATTTGAGAATACTCGAGATCCTTGAAGCTAATAAAAGAGATCATTAATCCTCATAAAGGGATATCATTTATTTAATTTCAACGAGTTCATCTTCTGATAATTCACACAAAGTCTGAGGGTACCATCCACCTTATTTCTAAATTGAACAGGTGAACCCAACTGAGAAGTGTTGGGTTGGATGATACCTTTTTTCTATAACTCCTTTAACTACTTCTTTACTTCCTGTAACTCTAGTTTAGACATCCTATAAGGAGGAATGAACACCGATACTGATCCTAGAACAAGATAAATAGAGAAATACACCTCACTCTCGAGGTAAACCTGAAAATTCATATGGAAAGAAATATCTGAAAATAACCATTACTGGGGGAAAGTCCATCTGTGAAGTTCTTTGGTCACCCAGATATGAACTATCAATCCGGGATGTAACTCCTCCTAAAACATGATTATCAGGTCCCACTCTAATCACTAGGACATCCAATTTTCCCTTGTAAAGAAAAGATCCTCTCTCTAGAGATGTGAAACCCAGTTTAAGAAAATAGTAGTCAACAAAAGGCCTGAAATGAGACCAACAGGTCTATTCCAAGAATGAAATCAAATCCCATAATCTCTAATACATAGTGGACCCATGAGAAGTGACACCCTCCAATCTCAAGAGGGAACTGCTTGAACTTATGTACACTAGTCATCCTAATCCCCAACAGAGTGTCTAGTATCATAACATTATCTAAATTAAATACACAGAGCCTGATGCTCTACACAATGACATCACACAAAAAAATATGTGAATCCTATGTATCAAAAATAGAAGAAGCAAAAAACTGAGGAAACTAGAATCACACATCTAACAGTAAAGGTTCCAAGATCTTTCTCTTGTTGGTTCTGTTCCATCACCAAATTTTGACCTCTCCAATAGCCTTGGAACCCTACTTGTCTACCCTAAGATTATCCACCCTACTATCACTAAAAACATGACGTCTAGATTCTATGACCACTATAAGGCCCCGACCTTAATCCTTACTTAATATTGAATTAAATGAATAATTCGCATTGAGGATCATTTCAGGTTTAGAGTTTTAGAGAATTAGATCATAAATCATGAATTACATTCCACATTTAAACAAAGTGGTTACAGAAAAGATAGTACTCATTTTTTCCCATCAACTGAAACATATTTAAAATAAAACATGGATTCTTTCTTGACACTTCCTTGACACTGTCATCATATCATGTACCTTTCCCTTGACCTGTGAAAAACATTTCAAAAACTTGGGATGAGAATAAAAATCTAAGTAAGGGATATAAAAAATATAGAAAGGAAACATGAGTGCATGTATACATAAGAATGAAATAATAATTTACCCATAAAACATAATCAATTTAACATACCTCATCAAATCATGAATAAATCATAGAAATAATAAGACATAAGGGTAATTTGAGGCATTCATAACATTCTTACGTTGGGAGTAACCCTCTTGGTTATGTTTGGAATACCCATCACAGTATATTCCCTAAATATCTTCGGAGAAACCTTAACGTTTAACTCCTTCACGTTACCCAATGAATTGGAGAGCTATATCGGGCTCAAACACCCTTAGTTTTTCATGGAACCACCTTTCTTCATAATAATTCCCAAGAACCATAACATAATCGTATCACATAAAACATGCATAAAGGAAACATAACATTTCCACTTTTCAATCACAAGATATCAATACAACACATTGATATAAAAACATTATGAAAACTATTTTCAATAGAAAAATAAAATAAGAGTAAAACATGGTATTTATCTTTCTTTAAAAAAAAGTTATGGATTGTAGACGAAGCCGAAACTCAAATAATGGTCACGGCAGCGGAGAAGTCTTTGTCGCCGCATATGTATGACAAAATCATTCCCTTTTGTCATTTAGTAAAACGCTTCATATAAAAAATAATACTTTTGGATAAACATAAAAGTCAAAGGGGTTTATACACCATATAAAATAAGGTTGTGTATAAAACAAAATATGCCTCAATGAATGGAGATTGAGACGATGTCCCTTACAAAGACGATATCCTTGTATTAAGGATAAATAAATTACATAATTATGTGTGACAAACTAATACACAAAATATAAGTGGATATTAAGTGTAAAACAATTAGAGGTTATTCATACATATTCATAGAACGACATATTAAAGGAGTACAAGCTTATCCCAAAGAATCAAAATTGGGTTAAGTAGTTCCCTTGCAAAAATTTGACAGCCTAATGGCATCACTACAAAATTCAAAAAATGCGTTGATGAGAGATAAAAAGGGTATCTCATCACTTGGACATAAAATTTAAATCAATAAGGATATAGAAGAACATATCCCAACAAAATATTATGTGAATTAAAAGACATAACAAAAGTAGTCTTTTAAAAAAAAGGAGGGTGAAAGGTTCCCTTACCGACAAGGGTATCTTTCGAAACATACACCCCGTGAAAGAAGGACAATACAACATTGATGTAAATAATAATTAATGAAAGTATATTACAAAATTAGTAAAATAAAGGAAAGTACATACACCACTAAAAGTAAATTGTGGAAAATTTAGCATAAATCTCACAGGAATAAAAATGAGATGAAAAATCCCATACGAAAACTCGGCAGCCTAACGACGCCACTTAAAACATACAAAAATGGATTGATGATATAAAATAGGGTCTCTCATCATATTAACATAAATTTTACATCAAGAAGAATATAAAATAACATCCCCCAACATAACAAATAGGATCTTAAAAGAAGTGACATAAAGGAGAGTACTTAAAATGGAAGAGAGAGGTTAGATCTCTTACGAAAATTCGGCAGCTTCACGGCGCCACTCAAAACTTCCAAAATGGATTAATGAGAGAGAATAGGGTCTCTAATCGTATGAAAATAAAACTTAAAGTAGGTGTAATATAAAATAACATCCCAATAATAAGAAATATGAGCTTAAAAGGAATGACAAAAAATAGTGTACTTAAAAAGAAAGAGAGGGGTAGGATCCCTTACCTCGGGCCCGACATGACTCGATCGTTCTTTAACGTCCTGAATAATAAACTTGAGTTAATTTACACTTTCTTAAGAACCTTTTTCAAGTTAATTATTCCTTTTATATCAGTTATTGAAATATTATAAACATTATGTAATAATTTAAGTTAATAATGTTTGTTTTGTCGATATTTGGTTCTTAAGTCGAAAGTGGACTTCTTACAATTACATGTTGTTCGTGTGGTCAAAGGTTCATTATATCCAGAATGATATTCATGATTTGGATATCATATATATCATATATATCTAGAATATACATGTATTTGTAATATTACATAATCATTTAGAGGTAAGAAATGAAATGCACCATTCATGGAGACGGTAAGCCGTACGTACGCATGAACGCTACATTCATTTCTATGTCATATTAATGGAATTAAAACCAAATGAGAGGTATGTATATTTTAATTCCAGAATTATATTCATAATTTATATGTAACATAAATCATATATAATAATTTTAAATACATCCTTTATAGATCCCACATATGGCATTAACGAATCAAATCACTTTGAGGGGGCGGTAGTCCGCACTTCCTAAAATGAAATTCTCATGTTTACCCACAATGAAAACCATAAAGGTATGACACAAAATAAAAATACAGAAGCATAAGTAAAACATAAAAATATTATATATCATATATAAATATAGTGACATCTTAATGGACACCTTTGAAGGTGTTATATGAGTGTTGAACAATCATCGTTTCGTGAGGCAGAAATTCTCCATCCACAGAAACAGTATCTTCTTTAACCATTTGATGTAGGTGTGTGTAAGTGTAGCTCGAATGCTTCTTATAACAACATCCTAGTATATTGAAGATACTGGAGTTGTTACAAAAGAAAGGAATAAAAATATTTTAGGGGGTTGGAGAAGCAAAATAAAACAAAAGAACACAAGTGAAGACATTACTTTAAAATCGGGTAACTCTTTTTTATTTGAGCTCAAAGGCTTCATTGGGAATACTTATGCCCAAAGTGGGGCTTCTAGGAGTAATATAAAGATGTGTAGAGATAAAATGGGCAGATCTTGGACGAACCAAAGGCTTGAGAGGTGTGGGTAAGGTGATAGTGGTGGGGGCCTTTTATAAGAGGAGAGGAGGGGCACTCTTGGAAAGTAAAGAAATGTTACTTTATTTTAAAATGAGTTTCGAATTTAAAAGGTCCCACATTGATATAATTTGAGGATAAGGTGATAATGGTTCGAAATATACCCATCCAATAGGTTTTTGACAAGTTCAGGTTTTAGTTTTTACATTATATTTTCATTTTATTTAAATCGTTAAATAATGAGGTAATGGCTGCATCATCATGATGGCATAAATAATTTAATCTATTTATTGTATAAAAATTATAAAACAAATACTATTATGTATGAAATATTTTTAGGTTTCCAATGAATATTTATAGTCAAAATTCTGACTTGTATAACCCCATTTAAAAATTGTTTTAGTAAAAACAACTCATGTTTGTGTCATTTTTACTTTTACATTAAATAAAATGATAATAATGTCATTTTCCTTCCAAAGTGGATCCATGGGGTCCCCAAGTTGAAACATGGATTTTCTTGGTTGGCCATGACAAATCCAATAAGGGTAGGACATGTTTCAAGCTCATCTCATATTATTAAAACATTATTTTCACCTTAAATTACACTAATTACCTCTAATTGCGATTAAAAAAATAAAAGTTACTATTCACCAAAAAATTATTTTAATTCTATTGAACCAAATTTTACTTTTTAATGACAACCATGTATGTCGGATTTTTGAAATTCAAAACACAGAGGTGGAAAAATTTCATTTAAACGGAAAATCAGTTTTTATAAGTACCACTTAGTGGTTTCACTATTCATAAAAAATTGAAGTTCTTCAGAAAAATACCAAAACTTCACCCTAAGCTATATTTGATATTCCGAATTCAAAAATGAAGTATATTTTACAAAATTAAAAACATATAAGTTTCATTAATTAATTTAATAATTAATTCCCACTAACAGTGCAAATAGCGTGTTTTTATGAAACAATAAGTATCAAAAGATTGACACTAGTTTAAGTCCGATTTCAAAGTGAAATTAATTCCAATGACCACAATTGGATTAAATGGTAAAAATATATTCGAATTTAACTTTAAAACCAATTCAAAATATTATCTAATCATATAAAAAAATTAGATTAAAAAGTTGTTTTGAATTAAAATACACCATTTTTCACTATTCATTAAAAAATGAACTTTATTGGAAAAATACTAAAAATTTACACAAAGTAAATTTTGATGTCCCGATTCTAAAGAAGAATTTTTTTTTCCAAATATAACACATAAAATTTTTAAAAAGTGTATTTAAAAGAGGTTCACCATCAAAAGGCGGTTAATCGACCTTTTAAAGAATATTAGAATGTTTATGCTTAAAAATTGGATTTATTTGCACTTTCAATCCTCTAACATTTGTTGTAAAAAGGAAAAATACTTTACCAACATACATAATAATTTTTTAGTTAGTTCTGTTCTTTCTCGCCATTACAATGGCTAGGCGTTAACTACCATTTAAAATAATATTATTTTATTATTAGTGTGCAACGTAAGATTTCAAAGGAACTCGTTGTCGCGTTTTGGGTACGCCATCGAGCATAGAATTACAATTAAATTAAATTAATATTTTTTTCACAAATAGGGATAAATACAAAAATGTCATATTCTTTATTTACTTGGGGAGTTACATACTTCCCCCCTTTTAGGAATTGCATCCTCGCAGTTTCAAAATTGGGCTTGGAAACTCCATTGAAAGTCCCACATAGGAAAAAAAGTCGGTAAAAAAATCACTTTAAAATAAAGAAAGAGAAGTACAGAGGTCACCTGAGTTTACCCATACTAGGATTCCATGTAGGAAGACATGGACATGGAGGAGAAAACATAGGGCCATGTTCTGATGGAGAGTGATAGAAAACATGTTTAGGAGAAAGTTATCCAAAAGAAAATCACAAACTGGTGATGGGTTAAACGGTATTCGATTCCCCAGTAGGAAAAGCTAATAGACAACATTTTTGTTTTAAGTTTCTTTTTATTGGGGAATTTATTCATAAGGAAATATAATCACATATCATGTTGACTTTCAACTTTTATTATATTTCTTACACAAACTCATATTTTCTCCAAAAGACGAGTATTTAGGAAGACTTGTTCACATTAAGAGTACTATAATAAACTTCTAGAAAATCACCTAATCCACAAAAGAGAACTATATACTTCCCATGTCTTTATACTTTAAACAAAACCAAAATTAAAAAGGTTAGTAAAAGATCAGATAATCCAGAAAAGGATTACCCTTTATAAAAAGAAAATATATTCTTAATCACCAAAATTTTTCCAACAAAACCCAAAGTTCAATGAGGACCATTCGATAAACAATTTTTCCATAAAATTATACAAACTAAGATTGAAACCCAAATATTTGAAGGATTTAGTCACATAGTCTTCCAAGTTAAATCGTAACATTTATTTCCAAACAACATCAGTTGCTCTTAAAGTCTCGTATTGAAAAGTAATTAACCTAATCACATATTCTCCATGATAGGTTAAAAAATTTCCATAGATAACCCAAAATAAACTTACTATTAATTCATAAAATCATCTAACTAAAAAGAATCAGTCAAACTAACCAGGGACTTCATGTAGTCCAGTGGTAGGCGATAAATACCAGTCGCACTTTGGTTGTGGGTTCGATTCCCGCAGCTTTGTCCGACGTGACGGGTTGTCACACAGTCTGCATGTTTTCCTTTTTATAAAACTCCAAAAATAACCCTAACATGTTTTATCCTCAATAGTTTTCTTATACCTCTCATTTTAATCCAAATTCATTATGATCTCAACATCTTAATTCTTGAAGTCTTATTTCACCACCATAAGAAAAAATAAAACGATTCCCAAAATGAATAACAACATACCTTGATCATGGAGTCCACTCGGTTTCATCATCATCTTGTTCACATAGGTAGACATCCCATTCATTACAATAATGATTTAGAGATCCTTCAAAATCATTTTCTTCCTCCATCCAAATACACCTTGTACAACATGGGTCATATGGGTGTTCACAGAAAAAAAGTTTTGGAAAATAATCATGTATGACATATAATTCCAAAACATCTGATAAAACATGATTTCTATAAAATAGTCAGACAGAATTTGAGTTGAAACTTTCTATTATTGGTCCTTTTAAAATACCATAAGTATGTGCTGAGAGACTATATTTTAAAAGAATATATAAATAGGTTGCGCAAGGGTCTCCTTCCTTAGCACCATTTTTAAAATCATAATATGCTTCAAATTCATGTGATAAGGTAAAATATTTGAAAATACCTTGATAATATTTACCTTTCTTGAAAATATGAGAATATTGTGAAAATAGTATTTGTCTAAAAACAACCCATGATCCACGATGATAACGAGGTATATTGGAGGTGTTTGATATCTCAAACAACTGCTTGCAAGTGAGTTGTATGCTAGAAAAAGTTTCACAATCATCCGAACATGACTTTGAAATAATTATTGCAAGCATGTCATCAGGAAGAGATAGGAATTTCGTTTGAGATCCTTCTCCATCCATTCATAACTGACATTACTTGTCCTGAAAAAAGTTATAAAATAAGGATTTAACTGAAATAACAGATATAGGGACTAACCATGTGTCTAACAAAAACTCCTAATCCCTAAAGTTGTCTAAACCGACTTTTGATACAAACTATAAGGCCCTGACCTTAAAACTTACTTAATATTGAATTAAATTAATAATTCACATTGAGGATCTTTTCAGGTTTAGAGTAATAGAGAATTAGATCATAAATCATGAATTACATTCCACATTTAAACAAAGTGGTTACAGAAAAGATAGTACTCATTTTTTCCCATCAATGGAAACATATTTAAAATAAAACATGGATTCTTTCTTGACACTTCCTTGACACTATCATCATATCATGTACCTTTCCCTTGACCTGTGAAAAACATTTCAAAAACTTGGGATGAGCATAAAAAGCACAGTAAGGGATATAAAAAATATGGAAAAGAAACATGAGTACATGTATACATAAGAATAAAATCATACTTTACCCATAAAACATAAGCACTTTAACATATCTCATCAAATCATGAATAAATCATAGAAATCATAAGACATAAGGGTAAATTGAGGCATTTATAACATTCTTACCTAGGGATTAACCCTCTTGGTTACGTTTGGAATACCCATCACAGTAGATTCCCTAAATCTCTTCGGAGAAACCTTAACGTTTAACTCCTTTGCGTTACCCAATGCATTGGAGAGCTATATCGGGCTCACCCGCCCGTTGTTTTTCACGGAACCACCCGTCTTCATAATAATTCCCAAGAACCATAACATAATAGTATCACATAAAACATGCATAAAGGAAACATAACATTTCCACTTTTCAATCACAAGATATCAATACAACACATTGATATAAAAACATTATGAAAACAATTTTCAATATAAAAAGAAAAGAAAAGTAAAACATGGTATTTATCTTTCTTTAAAAAAAGGTATGGCTTGTAGAGGAAGCCAAAACTCAAATAATGGTCATGGCGGCAGAGAAGTCGTTGTCGCCGCATATGTACGACAAAATCATTCCTTTTTTATCGTTTAGTAAAACACTTCGTATAAAAAAGATTCCTTTTGGATAAATGTAAAAGTCAAAGGGGTTTATACACCGTATAAAAGAAGGTTGTGTATAAAACAAAACATGCCTCAATTAATGGAGATTGAGACGATATCCCATACAAAGACAGTATCCTTGGATTAAGGATAAATCAATTACATAATTATGTGTGACAAACTAATACACCATATATAAGTGGATATTAAGTGCAAAAAAATCAGAGGTTATTCACAAATATTCATAGAACGACATATTCAAGGAGTACAAGCTTATCCCAAAGAATCAAAATTGGGTTAAGAAGTTCCCTTGCAAAAATTTGACAGCCTAACAGCGTCACTACAAAATTCAGAAAATGAGTTGATGAGAAGTAAAAAGGGTATCTCATCACATGGAAATAAAATTTAAATCAATAAGGATATAGAAGAACATATCCCAACATAATATTATGTGAATTAAAAGAAATAACAAAAGAAGTTTTTTTAAAAAAAGGAGGGTGAAAGGTTCCCTTACCGACATGGGTATCTTTTGAAACATACACCCCGTGAAAGAAGGACAATACAACATTGATGTAAATAATCATTAATGAAAGTATATTACCAAATTAGTAAAATATTGGGAAGTACATACACCACTAAAAGGAAATTGTGGAAAATTTAGCATAAATCTCACAGGAATAAAAGTGAGATGAAAAATCCCATACGAAAACTCGGCAGCCTAACGACGCCACTTAAAACATAAAAAAATGGATTGATGAGATCAAATAGGGTCTCTCATCATATTAACATAATGTTTAAAGTAAGAGGAATATAAAATAACATCCCCGAATATAACAAATATGAGATTAAAAGAAGTGACATAAATGAGAGTACTTAAAAAGAAAGAGGGAGGTTAGATCTCTTACGAAAATTCGGCAGCCTAACAGCGCCACCCAAAACATCCAAAATGGATTAATGAGAGAGAATAGGGTCTCTTATCATATGAAAATAAAAATTAAAGTAGGAGTAATATAAAAGAACATCCCAATAATAAGAAATATGATCTTAAAAGTAATGACATAAAATAATGTACTTAAAAAGAAAGAGAGGGGTAGGATCCCTTACCTCGGGCCCGACTTGACTCGATCATTCTTTAACATCCTAAATAATAAACTAGAGTTAATTTCCACTTTCGTAAGAACCATTTTCAAGTTAAATATTTTTTTATATCACTTATTTCAATGTTATAAACATTATGTAATCATTTAAGTTAATAATGTTTGTTTTTCCGATATTTGGTTCTTATGTCGAAAGTGGACTTCTTACAATTACATGTTGTTCGTGTGGTCAAAGGTTCATTATATCCAGAATGATATTCATGATTTGGATATCATATATATAATATATATCCGTAATATACATGTATTTATAATATTACATAATCATTTAGAGGTATGAAATGAAATGCACCGTTCATGGAGACGGTAAGCCGTACGTACGTATGAACGCTACATTAATTTCTATGTCATATTAATGGAATTAAAACCAAATGAGAGGTATGTATATTTTAATTACAGAATTATATTCATCATTTATATGTAACAAAAATCTTATATAATAACTTTAAATCCATCCTTTATACATCCCACATATGTCATTAACGAATCAAATCACTTTGAGGGGGTGGTAGTCCGCACTTCCTAAAATGAAATTATCGTGTTTACCCACAATGGAAACCATAAAGGTATGCCACAAAAGAAAAATACAGAAGCTTAAGTAAAACATAAACATATTATATATCATATATAAATATAGTTACATCTTAATGGCCACCTTTTAAGGTGTTATATGAGTGTTGAACAATCATCGTTTCGTGAGGCAAAAATTTTCCATCCACAGAAACAGTATGCTCTTTAACCATTTGATGTAGGTGTGTGTAAGTGTAGCTCTAATGATTCTTATAAAAACATCCTAGTATATTTAAGATACTGTAGTTGTTACAAAAGAAATGAATAAAAATATTTTAGGGGGTTGGAGAAACAAAATAAAACAAAAGAACACAAGTGAAGACATTACTTTAAAATCAGGCAACTCTTTCTTATTTGAGCTCAAAGGCTTCCTTGGGAAGAATTATGCCCAATGTGATGCTTATATGAGTAAGAGAGGGATGTGGAGAGACAAAATGGGTAGAGCTTGGCCGATCCAAAGGCTTGATTGGTGTGGGTATGGTGATAGTGGTGGGGGCCTTTTATAAGAGGGGAGGAGGGGAACTCTTGGAAAGTAAAGAAATGATACTTTATTTTAAAATGAGTTTCGGATTTAAAAGGTCTCACATTAATATAATTCGACGATAAGGTGATAAGGGTTCGAAATATACCCATCCAATAGATTTTTGACAAGTTTAGGTTTTAGTTTTTACATTATCTTTTAATTTTATTTAAATCGTTAAATAATGAGGTAATCGCTCCATCATCATGATGGAATAAATAATTTAATTTATTTAATGTATAAATATTCTAAAAAAATACCATGATGTAGGAAATATTTTTAGCTTTCCAATGAATATTTATAGTAAAATATCTGATTTGTATAACCCCATTTAAAAATTGTTTTAGTAAAAACAACTCATGTTTGTGTCATTTTTACTTTTACATTAAATAAAAAGATAATAATGTCATTTTCCTTCAATGTGGCTCCATGGGGTCCCCAAGTTGACCCATATATTTTCTTTGTCGTCCATGACACATCCAATAAGGGTAGGACATGTGTATAGCTCATCTCATATTATTAAAATATTATTTTCACCTTAAATTACACTAATTACCTCTAATCGCGATTAAAAACTTAAAAGTCACTATTCACCAAAAAATTATATTATTTCAATTGAACCAAATTTTACTTATTAATGAAAACCATGTTTGTCAGATTTTTGAAATTCAAAACACACAGGTGGTAAAATTTCATTTAAACGGAAAATCAGTTTTTATAAGTACCACTTAGTGGTTTCACTATTCATCAAAAATTGAAGTTCTTTAGAAAAATACCAAAACTTCACCACAAGATATATTTTATATTCCGAATTCAAAAATGAAGTCTATTTTACAAAATTTAAAACATATAAGTTGAATTAATTAATTTAATAATTAATTCCCGTTGTCAGAGCAAATAGCGTGTTTTTATGAAACAATAAGTATCAAAATATTGACACTAGTTTAAGTCTGATTTCAAAGTGAAATTAATTCCAATGACCACAATTGGATTAAATGGTAAAAATATATTATAATTTAACATTAAAACCAATTCAAAATATATTCTAATCATATTAATAAATTAGATTAAAAAGTGGTTTTGAATTAAAATACAACATTTTCACTATTCATTAAAAAATGAACTTTATCGGAAAAATACCAAAAATTTACACAAAGTAAATTTTGATGTCCCGATTCTAAAGAATAATTTTATTTTTGTCAAATATAACATATAAAATTGTTAAAAAGTGGATTTAAAAGAGGTTCGCAATCAAAAGGCAGTTAATCGACCATTTAAGGAATATTAGAATGTTTATGCTTAAAAATTAGATTCATTCGCATTTTTAATCCTCTAACATTTATTGTAAAAAGTAAAAATATTTGACCAACATACATAATCATTTTTTAGTTAGTTCCGTTCTTTCCCGCCATTACAATGGATAGACGTTAACTACCATTTAAAATAATATTATTTTATTATTAGAGTGCAACGTAAGATTTCAAAGGAACTCGTTGTCGTGTATTGGGTATGCCATCGAGCATAGAGTTCCCTTTAATGTAATATTAATATATTTTTCACAAATATGGATAAATATAAAAATTTAATATTCTTTATTTACCTGGGGTGTTACAACCACAATCAACTTTTCATCCTGAATACCTTGATGAACTATAGTTCCCTGACTGATGAGGAACTGGTGTTCTTGTTACTATATGTGGAGTCATAAAGGTCCCTTCTTACTCACTCCTGGTGATAAAAACCGGAAAAATGCTTATGATGACCCATCTTGCTACATGATTGGCACTCAGCTGGGTCTCTCGGGAAATGTGGTCCTATATTCGCACTCCTTCCGTACAGGAGGCACACCATGTGGCTACCTGAAGAATCATCCCATGGATGGTCCATGCGGCACTTCCTATTATCGTTCAATGGAGTACAAACCCTAGATGCTGAACCAACCTAGCTCATAGATCTTAACTCCCTCATATTGTAAACAGTAATCAGTGCATGATTTACTATAGCCATCACTGAAGTCGTCTTGAAAACATTCACATGCAATCAGATGTCATTCCTGAGACCATCCTCAAACCACCTAGCCAGTGATAACTCGTCACCCCACAGAATATTTGTGAATTGAATAATATATGTAAATAGAGAAGAATAATCCATCAAAAAAAGAGATCCTAACTCAAAATGAAGTAAATCTAAAGCATGATCAGCCCTCAACATCTCTGGGTAGAAGTAATCATATAAGTTCCTCTGAAACTCTTCCCAAGACATATCCCGATGACGTACCGCCTTTTAGATAACATTCCACCATCTCTCAGTAGAATCACATATCATGTACTTCATGAGCTTCAAACTCCTCTTCGGAAGATTTTCCAGTTGATCTAAGATAGAAAAAATGGCCTCAAACCATGAATCTGCAACTTGTGGTCCCCCATCCCCTGAAAAAGTGGGAGGATGCTGCTGCTGGAACACCCTCGTCGGCTCTTCCATATACGGGGTAGGATGTGGTGCTCCCTAAAAAGTCCACATTATACTTATAAATCCTTCATGAAACGTTGAATCCGAACCTGCGTCCGGTATAATAGATGGTTCCAAAATGGGAATGATAGGAGGATCTACTGGTAGTCTCAGATATACCATTTCTGGTGTCCGATCACCACCTCGTACATGGTGTTCAACCAAAGTATTTCCTGGTTCCATGACTCTAAAAGGTCTATCACACACAACAATTCAAGATTTTCAAGGAATTCAACTAATAAGTGCAAGAACAGAACAAGAGAAGGAAAAAATTCATGTTTTACAAAAGAGGTCTACACAGCATGTAGAACAACCACACGAAATGTTCACTTAAGCCTTAACATGGGTCTGAACCTCTGCAAGTGTAGATACCCCACACTTGAAGTACATGGACATTAAATTACTTTTGTGGAATACTTAATACATAAAAATAACCAACACTCAAGGACCGTAATAGTTTAGTGTCTTTGGAAACATGAAACACAATCTTCTAAGCGTGGTGAAAGATCTTCAACATCTCCCATAAAGATATTCCCCTTTTTGTTTTCTTACCTAAAACCTTTATTTAAATCCTGGGGAAAAGAAAACATATAAAAGGGTGAGCTCAAATTCTCAGTAAGGGTATGCATGGAGAAAATAAAACAAATCATATAAATTTGAACATAAATAAATGAACATAATGTTTAAACATCAAGATCTTGAGTAATGACATAAAACATGGCAGTACATAAGGTATAGATCATAAAGAAACATTAATACTGATAAAATAGTATGGGAAAAAACATGTAATAATGGAAACCATGAAGCACATGTTATGATTTCCATAGTAGCCAAGGCATTCCTTCCAAGACCATCTTAGTGGATAAAGTCTCTTTCTGAATCGAGTTCACTCCTCGTTTCAGTCCTGTAACACAGAACCAGATTAACTTAACATTACAGCCATGTCTATATCATGAGATATAAATCTTTACCCAATGCATTGGAGGGAGATATAGTTCCCACCCATATCATAATTAAATCATTCTTACATGTGCCATAATATAAACATAAATCATTCATCATAACCCAAAGAATAAAATTGGTTTCATAAACATCATCCCTTCATAACATAATCTATATAAAACAAATGGATATTATTTCATCATAAGAGAAGTGAATCCAATTAAATCATAGAGATTTTATACTTGAAACATACACATATGAAATAATTTCATCTTAGATGGAAAATGGTTTTGATAAAACACTTGAAATAAATTCTTGAGGAAAATATCATTTCTTATTCAAAATCATTTTCTTTTCACAAAATGCCATGAAATTTTAAAAGGAAAGGATTTTTTTGAAAATAGTCATAAAATATTGTAGAGTAATCTTCATGAAAATAAGGTGTTATGAAACCGTAAAAATCCGTTCATTCCGTATAAGTTAAAAAAACATTATCCTCATACTTTTGTCGGAAAAGTCAAAAAGTTCCTTATATGATAAACATAAGAAAGATTCCTTCCATACAATGTGGTAAAAGTAAACAAAGGGTAAAAATAACTTTAAACATACATGTAAGAATAGTAAACATTTTATGAAAACATTTTTTGAAAACATGGACATGGATGATAAACATAACCCCAGTAAACACTTACGTATAATCAATCTCAGATAAAATGAGATTGAAAAATTATCCCTTAGCTTAGGTCTGATATGCTTCGTACATATCTGAACCTCCTTTATAATGATTTAAATAGTGTCATTGAATTATTATAGAATCATATTCATTTTTATGATATCATATATGGTTCACTTATAAATTTATATTATCCGTTCTTTTGTAAATTCCATGTTAAAGCAACGATTTGGGTAAAATCGTTTTATTTAACGTACATGTTTGGACTTGTTGTTCTTGATATTATTATTACTTATATAATGATTTAATTACTTCTATAATGTAAATCATGATTTATATATCATATATATTCCATATATATATATATATAAAATATAGATAAATGAAATTAAATACACCGTTCATGGAGACTGTAGGCCGTACGTACGCATGAACTCTATTTTTTGTTTCCCTATTGAATTGAATGGAATTAAGTAGATGAAATAAATCAATATATATATATACATAAATCCAGTATAATTAATATGTCATATATTTCATGATTACTTATTATATATACTTTATAATAATTCTTGAATTGTTAACATGGAAAATGAATCTCATCGCGTCATGGAGACGGTAATCAGTACGTACGCACGAGCGGTGATATCGTTCCCATATTTATTGAATGGAATTAGAGTGGATGATATAATATCTTATAATCAGTATGATGTTATAATAATCATATATAGTTATTCTTTACACCATTATACCCATCAAAGTAAGGTGGTGGTGGAAAAACTAATTACACCACGACATGGAGACGGTATTCCGTACGTACGCACGTGCAATGATTTCGTTTTCAATAGGATGGATAGAAGATGAAATTGGGTTGTTTCATATTTTTAATAACATACAAGTATATGAGTGATACTAATGTTATTAATTTATTATGAAACAAATAAATAAGAATAAGTATAAGAAGAAATAAATTGGAAAGAATCGGTAAAAGGATATTACCTCTTCTTTGACGCGCCTCTTCTTAACCTCCTCTTAAGGCACTAGGGTTGGTCTTTTGAGGAGACCAGAACCTCTATAATGTATCTAGGGAAGATGAGAATGGAAATTTTCAGGGGTTTTCTGAGCTTCAAGGCTCAAAATGGTATGAAGAGAAGAGAGAAGGGGTTCCCTTTTTATAAGGGAGGAGAGGGGCACCTTTGGAAAAACTTAAAATATTATTTTATAATAAAGTCACATTCAGTTTATAATAGATAAAAATTGATTTATTTAGAAGCTAAAGTGGGGATGTGTCTAAATACACTCAACCAATTGGATTTATACAAGTTTAGGTTACTATTTTAACCTTATCATTTAGATTAAACTCTATGTTAAATAATTTAACTTTTACCGTGTCTTCTTGTTTTCTTACACTATATGGTTAATAAACATACTATAACAAGAAAAAATAACCCCAGGTGGTTCATTATTAATATATATAACCTTATATAAGTCATTTTTGCCAAAACGTAGATTTTTATGAATAAAATAACAATTAATAATATAATATTTTTTTAAAAACTATTTTATGTCAATTTTGACATTATTTGGTAATTGATTTTTGTGAAAATCATAACAGCATGATTAGTTCAAAAAAGGTTAATTAAATGAATACTAACATGTCATCTTAACCTGAAAAACTATTTTAATTTATAAAAAGTCTCAAATTACATCTATTTAGGTATTTATAACATCAATTATGTTAATATTTCATTAATAAGGTAATTACTGCATCATCATTGTTTCATAAATAAATTAAATTATTTAATGTCTAAAAATTAAAAATAAAATACCATTATGTAGGAAATATTTATATATTTCTAATTAATCTTTATAGTTGAATTTATCTTATGTATAACCATATATTAAAAATGTTTTAGTTATTAAACTTTGATTTTAACTATTTTAACTCATCTTTATATAAAAAAATAATAAGTGTCCTAATCTAATCCAAGTGGACCTAAAGGGTAATATTTTATTCCTAAGGTTGTTTTTGGTCGAATTACAGTTATCCAATACAATTAGGACACGTGTTAGGGTCATAATAATATCATTTTTACCCTTAATTACCCTATTTACTTTTAACCGTGGTAAATAAAAGTAAAAAGTTACTATTCACCAAAAATTATTTTAATCTTATTGAACCAAATTTTACTCCTTGATATTAACAGTGTCTCTTAGATTTTTGAAAGTACACTCACAGAAGTAGTAAAATTAATTTTTATGTAGATTTTTAAATTCTCCTAGGAGGTGGGTAAAGGACGGTGAAAAGTTCAATAAAATTTATATATATCTAAAATTATTATAAAATGCCTCAAATGAATTAAATTTAACTTATATAGCTATTATGTATCAATTTTGACCTAAAATAAATTTAAATAAAATAAATAATTATTTTAATAAAAGGTCAGTTTTTAAATAGTAACATAGTGTTTTCACTATTCATCAAAAATTGAAAGTTTTCAAAAAAATACCAAAAATTCACCCTAGGCTAATTTCGATATTCTGAATCCAAAAATGAAGTAAATTTTGAAAGATAAATTTTCAAAAAGTGGGTATTACTATTCATAAAGGCTAGTTCATAATAATATTATAATAATTTATCATTTAGTGAAACTCAGTATTGCGTACTACACATGCTATCGAGGAAGGTCTTTATTGCATGTAATGTAAGCCAAGTCAGGGATGGATGTATTGCATGCTCCTTTTGGTGTAGCATACAACACAAGATATCAATGAAATTAAAAATAATAATTCTCATAAAATCTCGGGTTGTTACATTCTACCCCCCTTTAAATGAATTTCGCCCTCGAAATTCGTCGGGGTTATAAATGGTTTACTACTTGAAAGTTTCTTTAGTGGAAACACACATCGTAAAAAAGAATACTAGAACATAATTTTAAAAAGTGAAGTATGAAAAATATAATTTACCCAAATTAACTCATCACTGGGTTTCCAAAGAGGAGAACATAGGTGAAAATATTAATATGGAAGAGAAACCTAACCATCAAGTTCTGATAGAGAGTGGTAGAGAACTTGGATATAAAAAAGCCAACAATCACAAAGCCATAAATTTATGATTATCTAAGGTACCATCTGATTCATCAGATATAAGGGCACCAAGACAACATGTTTGGTTTTTAAGATGATTTCCCTGAAGTTGAAGAAATTTGAATTAGAAGAAATAATTTCTTGATTTTGGTACAATCTCACCATTGGTCGTTCCTTGGACAATTTCCACTTCATCTCTTAAATAAATGAAGTTGAATTTTTCATTTTTGATGTGTTAGTAGATCATGTGATAGAATGATGGGCCATTCCATATGTCTCAAACAAAAGGTTAGCAACAATTATCTAATATACATAAGTCCATCTATAGTGAGACTAATCATATATCATTCCTCAAATGGACTTATACTTCATATATCATACTTCTTAACATAATAAAACTAGTTTATACTAACCAGGGACTTCTTGTAGGCCAGTGGTAGGCAATAAAGGCATGTCGCACTTCAGTTGTGGGTTCGATTCACGCATCCTTGTCTGACGCGACGGGTTTTCGCCCGTCCTATATGTTGTTCCTTTTCTAAAACTACATTATTATAACATTCCATCAATAATATCGAAAAAGTTCTAGCCTTAAAAAATACTAACTTATGTCCAACATAATCCATTCCAATCTTTAGGCTTATCCTAAATACTTCTGTCCGAGCTCATAGTATAAAGAAAACCATTACTAGAAATGTCATCTGTTGAGCATGTGAATACCATCATTTATCCCCCATATATCATATGATATATCTTGTTGGTCAAATTAAAAACATGTGAATACCTAAATCATGTATTCTCTTGAAAAATGAATACCCATTGAACCTTAGTGAAAGCATGAATGCTAACAAAAGTTAACTCTTTCCACATACCAAAAGCCCAAAATTTCTATATACTCAAACCATGATATCATTCATGAGATCATTTCATTTTCTCTTTATCCCTTAATTATGCACATATCATCTTCTTTCCAAAAATATTTCAATCACGTTTCATGGTTACTAGTACCATATAATTATTGAAAACCAATACATAGATATTCCAAAATTCCATGATACCATAATTGAGATTCCATGATACTATTTTGAAATCCAATTACATAAACACTTAATCATTACACAACATCATTTTCATACTCAACATCAAAAATAGTGATCGCATGTGACTTCGCTCTATCCTTTGCCTTAAGAGGTTTCTCACTTTGATCATCATTAACCCGTGGATTAGGGCATTGATTAGCATAATTCCGCATTTCCTTGCACTTGAAGCATTGAAGTGTTGGTGGTGTGTTCTCAATAGTATTTTCTTTATTTACATCATTAGCAACCATTTCTCCATCACTTCGACACTCAGCTGCTCGATGACCTTCTTTACCACACATAAAACATTTTCTAGTCCCTTTAAGATAATCTCCACCATGGTTCTTTCCACACTTTGAGCATAAAGAAACATTCATCTTTTTTCACCATTATTCTGAGATTTCTCCTTGAACTCCATCTTTCGTTTCTTGTCAAAACCATGATATGGATATGTTACACCAACTTCTAGTTCTACCTTGGTAGCACAACACACAATTTATTCATAGATACTGATGTATCTTATAGCTAATTCCCTTTCAAGACTTGGTTTTAAGACACTGAAGAATCGATCAACTTTACTTTCATGTTGGAAGATAAAGCCAGATGCATACCTTGAAAGTCTTGTAAAATTCACTTCATATATACCAACGGATTTATCATCCTTCTGCTTAATCCCAAGGAACTCCTTTTCCATCTTTGTTTGAAGAATATGAGGGAAGTAATTACTGGAAAACAAGTTCTTGAACTCATCCCATTCCATGGATTCAATTTCAACTTGGGGCCTTGTCTTCTTAATTAGAGTGAACCATTGATCTGCTTCACCTTCTAAACGGTAAATATCCAGAATAAATTTTTTATGTTCCGAACAGCGAAGTATGGAAAATATCTTTTCAATGGTACTGATCCATTGTTCAGAAACAAGTGGATCAAAAGACCCACTAAAAGAAGGTGGACGTTGACCCATGAAGAACTCAATAGAATATTGTTCCCTTATCTACTCATTTGGAAGTCCAAAATGATTCATAGCTTGTGTAAGTATAGAAATAATATTTTTCACTCCATGTCCCATAACATTGGTTTGTTCAGGCGGAAAATAATTGCATTGTCCATTACATTGATCAACACGGTTCCTTCAGGTTCCATCCATCGTCTAAAACCCAAAAAAGAATAGTGTGAGAGGCAAAAATCATGCTAGGGAAAACAACATAATAAAGGGGGAGTACCTTCAATATCTAACATCTTAGGTTTAATTCTAAGATTGTTACCGTAATTCTTGGACTATAACCTATACTTATACTTAACCTTAGGGACATCCCTATACATACCATAGAAATATCTCTAGGGATCTCACTAAAGTTTTCGCATCCTAGTTTCCAATGGTTAACTAAACCTTTTCTCTGATACCAACTGTAGAGACCCCATACCTGAAGTACATTGAAATTACATTACTTTTTCAGAATACTTAATAAATAACTAGAACCAACACTCAAGAACTGTAATAGTTTAGTGTCTTAGGAAACTCAGAACACAATCTTCTAATCGTGGTGAACGATCTTCAACATCTCCCATAAAGATCTTACCCTTTTTGTTTTCTTACCTAAAACCTTTCATTAAATCACTGGGAAAAGAAAACATATAAAAGGGTGAGCTCAAATGCTCAGTAAGGGTAAGAATGGAGAAAATAAAACAAATCATATACATTTGAACTTAAATACATGAACATATTGTTTAAACATCAAGATCTTGAGAAACGACATAAAACATGGCAGTACGTAAGGCATAGATCATAAAGAAACATTAATCCTGATAAAATAGTATGGGAATAAAACATGTAATTGTGGAAACCATTAAACACATGTTATGATTTCCATAGTAGCCACGACATTACTGCCAAGACCATCTTAGTGGACAAAGTCCCTTTCTGAATCGGGTTCACTCCTCGTTTCAGTCCTATAACACTGAACCAGATTAACTTACCATTCCAGCCATGTCTATCTCATGAGATATACATCTTTACCCAATGAATTGTAGGGAGATATAGGTCCCACCCATCTCATGATGAAATAATTCTTACGTGTGCCACAATATAAATATAAATCATTCATCATAACCCAAAGAATAATATGGGTTTCATAAACATCATCCCATCATAAAATAATCCATATAAAAAAATGGATATCATTTCATCATAAGAGATGTGAAACCATGTAAATCATAGAGACATTATACTTGAAACATACACATATGAAATAATTTCATATTATATGGAAAATGGTTTTGATAAAACACCTGAAATAAATTCTTTAGGAAAATATCATTTCTTATTCAAAATCATTTTCTTTTCACAAAATGCCATGAAATTTTAAGAGAAAAGGATTTTTTTGAAAATAGTTATGAAATCTTGTAGAGTAATCTTCATTAAAATAAGGTGTTATGAAACAGTAAAAATCCGATCATGCCGTATAAGTTAAAAAAACATTCTCTTCGTAATTTGTTTTTCGGAAAAGTCAAAAAGTACCTTATATGATAAACATAAGAAAGATTAATTCCATACAATGCGGAAAAAGTCAACAAAGGGTAAAAATGAATTTAAACATACATGTAATAATAGAAAACATTTTCTGAAAACATGGAAATGGATGATAAACCTAACCCCAGTAAATACTTATGTATAATCAATCTCGGAGAAAATGAGATTGAAAAATTATCCCTTACCTTAGGTCCGATATGCTTCATACGTATCCAAAAATACTGTATAATGATTTAAATAATGTAATTTACTTATTATAGAATCATATTCAGTTTTATGATATCATATATGGTTCATTTATGACTTTATATTACCCGTTCTTTTGTAAATTCCATGTTAAAGCAGTGTTTTGGGTAAAATCATTTTATTAATCGTATGTGTTTGGACTTGTTGTTCTTGATATTATTATTACTTATATAATTATTTAATTACTTACAAAATGTAAATCATGATTTATATATCATATATATTCAATATATATATATATATATAAGATAGATAAATGAAATGAAATACATCGTTCATGGAGACGGTTGGCCGTACAAACGCATGGACTCTGTTTTTGGTTTCCTTATTAAATTGAATGGAATTAAGTAGATGACATACATACATATATATATATATAAATATAGTAGCATTATTATGTCATATATTTCATTATTACTTATTATATATACTTTATAATCATTCTTGATTTGTTAACATGGAAAATGAATCTCATCGTGTCGTGGAGACAGTAATCCGTACGTACGCACGAGCGGTAATATCATTCCCATATTTATTGAATGGAATTATAGTGGATGATATAATATATTAGAATCAGTATGATGTTATAATAATAATATATAGTTATTCTTTACAACATTATACCCATCCAAGTAAGGTGGTGATGGAAACACTAATTACACCACAGCGTGGAGACGATATTCTGTACGCACACACGCGCGGTGATTTCATTTTCCATAGGTTGGATATAAGATGAAATTGGGATGTTTAATATTTATAATAACATATAAGTATATGAGTTATACTTTGGTTATTAATTTATGATGAAAAAAATAAAGAAGAAGAAGTATAAGAAGAAATAAATTGGAAGGAATCGGTAAAGGATATTGCCTCTTATTTGACGCACCTCTTCTTAACCTCCTATTAAGGAACTAGGGTTGGTATTATTAGTAGACAAGAACCTCTATAATGATTATAGGGAAGATTAGAATGGAAATGGGCAGGGGTTGGCCGATCTTCAAGGCTCAAAAGGTTGTGAAGAGAAGAGGGAAGGGGTGCCCTTTTTATAAGGGAGGAGAGGGGCACCTTTGGAAAAACTTCAAATATTATTATATAATAAAGTCATATTCGATTTATAATAGCTCCAAATTGATTTATTTAAAATCTAAAGTGGGTATGGGTATAAATAATCTCAACCAATAGAATTTAGACAAGTTTAGGTTACTATTTGAACCTTATCATTTAGTTTTAACTCTAAGATAAGTAATTTAACTTTTACCTTGTCTTCTTGTTTTCTTACACTATATGGTTAATAAACTTACTATAACAAGCCAAAAGAACCCAAAGTGGTTCATTATTAATATATATAACCGTATCTAAGTCATTTGGCCGAAACATAGATTTTTAGGAATAAAATAACAATTAATAATATAATATTTGTTTTAAAAACTATTTTATGTCAATTTTGACACTATTTTGTAATTCATTTTTTTGAAAATTATAAAATCATGATTAGTTAAAATAAAGTTAATTAAATCAATAATAACATGTAATGTTAACCTAAAAAATTAGTTTAATTTATAAAAAGTCTAAAATTACATTTATTTAGGTATTTATAACATCAATAATGTTAATATTTCATTAATAAGGTAATTACTACATCATCATTGTGTCATAAATAAATTAAATTATTTAATGTCTAAAAATTATAAATAAAAGACCATTATGTAGAAAATATTTTTATCTTTGTAATGAATATTTATTGTCGAATTTATCTTATGTATAACCCTATATTATAAATGTTTTAGTTATTAAATTTTGATTTTAACTATTTTAACTCTTCTTTATATAAAATAATAATAAGTGTCCTAATCTAATACAAGTGGACCTAAAGGGTAATATTTTATTCCTAAGGTTGTTTTTTGTTGAATTACACTTATCTAATAGAATTAGGACATGTTTTAGGGTAATAATAATATCATTTTTACCTTTAATTACCCTATTTACTTTTAACCGTGGTAAATAAAAGTAAAAAGTTACTATTCACCAAAAATTACTTTTATCTTATTGAACCATATTTTCTCCTTGATATTAACTGTGTCTCTCGGATTTTCAAAATTCCACTCACAGAAGCGGAAAAATTATGTTTTATGTAGATTTTCAAATTCTCCTAGGAGGTGCGTAAAAGACGGTGAAAAGTTCAATAAAATTTTTATATATCAAAAATTACTATAAGATGACTCAAATGAATTACATTTAACTTATATAGGTATTATGTATCAATTTTGACCTAAAATAAATTTAAATAAAATAAATAATTATTTAAATAATTTTTTTTTAAATAGTAACCGAGTGTTTTCACTATTCATCCAAAATTGAAAATTTTCAGAAAAATACCAAAAATTTACCCTAGGCTAATTTCGATATTCTGAATCCAAAAATGAAGTCCATTTTGAAAGATAAAATTTCAAAAAGTGGGTATTACTATTCATAACGGCTAGTTCATAATAATATTATTATAATATCTCGTTTAGTGAAACTCGGTATTGCGTACTACACACGCTATTGAGGAAGGTCTTGAATGTGTGTAATGCAAGCCAAGTCAGGGATGCGTGTATTGCAAGATATTTTTGGTGTAGCGTACAACAAAAGACATCAATGAAATTAAAAATAATAATTCTAATAAAATATCGGGTTGTTACAGCAATCTTGGTCGCATAACACCCATACACACGACATGTTCCTATAGAGACACTACATGTTCTTGAATACTCCCTCCAGACCAATTTAATCTACATGGATCAAACTACAAGGTTCTACTTGTGTTAAACTACCTGGTGTGTTCACCCTAGACACTACAAGTACTAAGAAGACATATCCACCCGTGTCGTTTTTCACATGACCAGATACATGATTGACAATAGAATGGTGTGTAATACCAATAAAAGAAGTGTTCTGACAATGTTTATCAACCCCATGTATCTTTTCAATCAATCAAGTCACATGGTCTAGAACTTCACAACATTTACATACGGTAAACGGCGTGTACCTGAGAAAGGCCATTTCTTCCAGAACAGAAGAACAAATGGCGTGTGTTTATAACATCACATGCCTCGTTGTCTGAGTTTCTGGATAGTAAGCCTTTGAAACTTCTCTAGAACCCCTAAAATCATAAAATTTTGGCCAAGGTATGCCATGTTTCAATCCGTGAGAGCCCATAATCCCCGCAAATAAAGGTTTTGCATCCTTTTTCACATCATAACTTGACATAAATAAAGTAAAGTTAAAAAATTATCCACCAAATTCTGATCCAAGAGGACCCATAACACCTCAGGAACCAAAGCTTGGCGTCCATCCAAATGAAACTTTACATATACCAATACCCAATGAAAATAACATGTATTTCTATCACGATATCGATCACAACAGAATGCATATGTAGCATAATATCTATCACACCAATATGAAATTAATAATACACCCTAAATGGAATAAAAATAATGCATGGAATCTAATCTATAGCAAGTAACTATATGATTAATGATATGGTATACCCTAATGTAGTAAGGTTTTAACAGAAATAGAACCACAATTGTATAAATCATAACAACACAAACTAAGTGAATCACCCAACAGTTAAATCAAATCAACTATAACGATTGAAACACCAGAAAAATTAAAATATTTGAGGTAACATGGATTTCACCTGTACACAGGTTAGATACTCCTGAGAACAACTCATTAAAAACCACCTTTTCCTTCCTATGATATTTTATAGTCTCCAAATATAAGGCAAGGCTGAAAAGAAAACTCCTCAGAGACCACTTTGTAACATCTTAGATCCGGGTGCCTCTCAAAGGTGCCCCGAACCCGATTGGTCACATAACCTCAATTGTATTTCCCCAAATGACAGAGGCTCTCGAATAACAGCAAGATCCATGGTGTGATATTGGGGAAACTATTTCATCATTGGTAGATTATACTCAACAGAAAAGAAGATTAAACATTAGAAGTAGTAGTAATACTATACAACAAAAGTAAACAACGAATGTCTGATAGTAGTAAAACAAGTGGGGCATATATAAAAATGATGCACATCACATGTGAATAGAAAATAATTAAAATAATTCTGGTGCTAGAAAAACAATACAGATACCAAAGTAAAGAAATACAAGTAAACTCTAACAGCATCACAAGCCTCAGCTGGGTCCCATACCCTCCAACTCAAACAAGAATCAAATACATCATGAGGAAGGGTGCATGACCTTATCTATACATGCAATCATAAAATCTATTTGGGTCAGAAATCATGACCCAAATAGTGTGTGAGATAAATCCTAGTAGGAAAACACCCAAAGATATGTGCCTAACTTTTTGCGAATATATATTGAAGGAAATATGAAAAATGAAGTGATAAACATGGAAGTACTCAGAATAAAACAATTCTACAGTTTTCAATTACATCCATTTACAGTTTTTATTCATCCTTTGAATCACGTCCTCTAGGAATCTAGCCTAATATCTATATCCCTCGGTATAATAGTAACAAAACAGATGTCTCAAAGGACCATCTAACCAAACAAGTAAGATCGAGTACAAGATTTTGCTTTGTCTTTACAGGCTCGTCACAGTCATTTGATTATTCAATAATGGCCCTTTGGGAAAGTTCTCACAGTCAAATGCCCATGGTCTAACATAACAACAATTCATTGAATAACAACCCTTTGAGAATCTCTCACAGTCCAACCCCTTTAGTCTAACTTAACACTAATCATTTAGAAACAACCACCTGGTCAGTTCTCACAATCAATACCCCTTGGTAAATATAGCATCAATAAATTATAAATGACCACCTAGGTAGATCTAACATTCTATACCCCTAGGTCGATGACCACCTAGAAACTCTCACAGTCAATACCCCTGGGTCAACATAATAGTAACCATACATTAATGTCTCTACCTCCGGAAGCTCTCACAATTAAATTCCCCTTGGTCAAACTCCCACAATGCCTATCACATGCTTCTCATATAATTTGTAACTCCATCCTTACTAAACAAGAAATGGATACAAGGAAAGCCTAACAAACATTCTAGAGAAAATGGCCATAAACAATAAATCAATGGAAAATCACCCACAAAGTGTCCCATAAACAATGTATCTAACCTTACACATATTCTTCTACCCTTTATCAATTAAATAGACCATAGAATGTGAAAAACATGGTTAAATTCAAAATCAATAAATACCACAAATGTTGGTATGCATCACTTTAGGCATATATTATCCAATATAACACAACAAAAGGCACAAAACTGCTACCTCGATGTCTCATAATTGATATCGTTGAACATCGGCACTTAAATCAGACTAAAACTACATATATATACAAAAAGGTGAAAAATGTTCAACATTATATAACCCAGGAGAGAGAAATAATTTTGAATAAAGGATCTTTGGGTTTTGGGAACTCACCGATGGGATTCTAACACACCTAACGACATCTCAATCAGAGCTGAGATAGAGAATCAGAAGGGGTTAGAAGTTCATTGGCCCTTCAATCAAGATCTTGTACAAACCACTACCAGAAGAAGGTGTTTCTGAAGATTAGATGTGACCACAATCCAATTTATCAAATAAAAAGAAAACTACACACCGTTTTCATTAAATGTACATGCCGTATAATAGCCTCAACTGCCACCACCATAATCAGTCTCTTAGGTCACCACACGACCATGTACTCAGATATTACATAGCCAATACACGGATGTGTATGGAAACTGGGTACACAGTGTGTACTCATAAGTACACGGCATGTACTTAGAAAGTACATATTTCTTCCTTTTTCCTAAAAAAACCTGAAATCATGATCCATTCCTGAAGTGAGGATCTGGGTTCATACAAGTAGGTATCAGGTTCACGTTTATCCGGTATCCAGTAGATTCTTAATAGAATAAACTATATAATTTTACTATGACTCGGTACCCACATGACTTCTATTGGGTACCCACTATTGAATTATATCATTCCCTTTTGTATATCACTCCTCTAGTTCTTCCTATTAATCCCTCAAAACTATATCATCTTAAACTATATCCATGATAAGATTAAAGAATCAAAATTTGGAGTGAATTATGTCAATTAAATGTGGTTCAAAACTTCCATTAACCACCATTATATTTGACACTTTAAATTCATCCAATGCATTCTTAAAAAAATGTTAAATTAAATATAGGGAAATTGGGGTCATTCCATACAAAGTTAGATTCTCGCAAAACATAAGGGATGATATAAATACAAGTAAAATCAAAACCAAATTAGATGAAAACATAAGAGGAATCAATGATACACTATAAGGATTTAGATAAACAATACTATCAAGAAACCCCAAGCCAATATTCCAACTGAATGTATATTCTTGAAGGAAACCATGGATGCTCATACATCATAATACCTGAAATAACCAAATGACCCAACTCTCAAATATTCCACCTCATCACTCTAAAATCATAGTGGGGGGACCACACCTCACCAAGGTATATATGTCTATAGAGGGGTATAAAAAGCCCAACAAATGACCTGATCCTTATCAAAGGAAATCTAAATAGTCAAGGGGGTTATCCCACTGAATGGATGTAGGACACATGATGAGATGGACCAACCATGACATACATACTTATTACATTACTACACAAGATTATTTATTACAACTCATAATAAATCACTCACAGATAAACTACAGTTTTGGTGTTTTTTATATTATATATATACAAGTTAATTAATAACACTGTTAGTATTTCACAATATTTTTACCACACTTGAAACCCTTTAAAAAAATCATACAAAAAAATATTCTTCATTAACTCAGGAATGGATATATAATAAAATTGTGATATTAGAATCTCTTTATGGGGGTAAATAATGTGAAATATCAATCATGTATCATAATTTAGGATACGATAGAAATTTTTGGGTGATAATAGAGTCGTGGTATATAAATAATCCATAAATAAATAATAACTAATAATATAAGAATCATAAACTTTAATATAATATAACACTTTTTTTAGAACTTATTAAATATGAATCTTGAGACAATAATAATAATACATCAAAACATCACATAATATTTTGGTAATAACATAACCATAAAAATTCATTTCATATGTGATGATTCACTTATATTATAATAACTGTATAGTGGAAACAAATGTCCCATAACATAGTACACTTGGATACACTCCCATGTACCATAATTTAAATTCTCAAGAGATATAATATTTTTCAAAATAAATGGAGGGGTATATAATTTTGGCCCCCCTGATCACATAATTCTAAACCATACGTATTTCTTCCACTTTAGAATTATCACATATACAAAATAATTTATGGAATAAATACCCCTAGATAAAGAAATGTGTCTAATGTAAATTTCCAAAAGAAATGAATAAATCATAAACAGAAAGTTTGTTGATTATTTTGTTAAAATATATCCCTAGTGAGTGATGAGTACTTTGAAAAATATTTGATACGAATATTGATGAAAAACCCTCAGAAAATGATAAATAATTAATTAAATATTAAAACAAATAATCCCTTTAATTTTTAACCTATATAAATTATAACAAAAATTATGAATAATTTCATAAATATGGTAAGGATAAAGGTAAAAAACTATTTTTAAAACTTCATCAACATATGAAAACGATAATGGGAAGCTTCATAAATAATATAGTAGAAAGAGGTGGAAGACAGTAACCGTGCCAAAACAAATAAAGAGAGTTAAAATTACTCATTTAATACGTTTATAAATAACTAAAATTTAATAGAATATGAATTTAATAAATCATATAATAATATATAAGAGAATAAATAGAGAAATACAAATAACATATACATTATGGAAAATGATTCCCAATCAAAAAGAAGAGATATAGACACTTCGACTTGTAAGAATCATTTTAGGTAATTTATGAATCAATGATAAGGGAAATGTTAATATTACATATAATTCCCCAACATAACTATAATAGGGGACATATTTATGATTTATATGTATATTTAAAACTTTTTCTCCAAATGAAATATTAATAACATATAATCTAAAGTAAGATGAATGTTTGGGAGAAAAACCTTTTACTTCAGTTACGACTCCTATGAATGTGATTTATAATATGAATCATAATCCATTATTTTTAAAAAAATAATATCATATATTTAATTTTATAATATTGAATTATTATCTTATAAGACAATTACATTAGTTATTTATTATTTATTTTCAATATCAGATATTATTAGTTTGCATTTTCTCATACAAGTTTTTATTTTGGAAATTTATTACCTCATTCATTGAATTTTTAAAACATTAATATAATATTAATGGTTGTGTAATCATGTTACTATAATTACTTATTTATTTTCATGTTATTTTTATAATGGTACAAGTATATTTTGTAAGAGTTTAATTTAATATGGGGATGTTTTAATTAATTTTACTAATAATAACAAGTTACATTATAATGATCATTCGTTACTGTTTCACTATTATATAACTACAATCACCACATAAATTACTCATTAAAATAATATATTATATTCTAGTACGTTTTTATACTCATCCATGGTTGATATTAGGAATATATTATAGCACTGTTCATGTCGGTGGTTGAACTAACCCCAACAAGAAGATGCTATAATAATGAACAAGTAAGAGTATGGAGATATATTGCAGTAATATCATTGTTTGTCATTTAAAATTATTCTAATAGGAAAAAATTAGTGTTTTTAATGAGTTTTTAAAATATTTGAGATGTTATGATAATTGAATAAATATAAATAAGAATAGGTTACTTACTTTGTAGAATTTACTTCTTGGAATGAATTCCTTTAGATAGAAGGATTTATGACTCCATGGAACCAAAAGTTATAAAAGGTGGAAGTGAGAGTTAGTGAATGGAATTTTTTTGGGAATCGATACAAAACTAATGTAAATTTATGGGTTGGGGTGGGTGTAGGAGAGAGCCATTTATAGATGAAAATGGGGGAATTTCAATGGAAACTTGAGTCAAGTGATGGGAAAACATTGAATCACATGAGAGTTGGGTGATTTGGGTGAGGAGCTATTAGTTAGAATAATATAATTCACTCACACACCTAAAAAATATCTTATAGCTTTTTTTTATATTTTTAGTTAAAAAATTCAAGAAATGTCATTTCAACCCTTTTACACTCTTTTACCTAAATTAATTAGTTAAAATGGTAATTTGTTTTCCAAAACTACAATATAACACCTCTTGACCAATTTTGACATGATTATTCAAAATTAAGAGTCTATTTAATCAAATTAAAATACTAAATATGATAAATATAATGTTTAAATGTAAGGATAAAATATATAATAAAAAAATTAATTTTATTGGAAAATAAAATTTTAAAACATTACGTGTTCTAATTGTTATTTCAAATAAAAAACTAATCATTATATAAGATATAAGATAATTTTGTATACATATAAATATTTCATTTTTGAACCACACATTAACTAAGATATACTTATATTGTAGAAATGAAAATGCACAACATATAAAGAATAATCTTTATAAAAGATTTTTTTTTAAATTAAATGATTTTATTAATTTTTCTAACTTATTAAATATCATTTAATTAGTTATTATTAATTTTTTAGTATATTTAATTAGTAAATATAATTAAAATCATTCATAAACCGTGATAGATTTAATTTAAAAATTTATATATAATAAATTGAAAAATAACATCTAATAAACACATTTTTTTTATAAGAGATTATATATATTATCATCTTTATTCCATAACTATTATATGTATGATAAATAATAATTTTTTTTATTATAATATAAAATATATCTTTTAATTTAAACAAATTAATTACTTATAAATATTTATGTAAAAATGGTTATATTAGTAGATTATTTGGGTAACATATAAAACACCAAAAGAAATAGATATATATTCCCATTAAACTTAAATAATGATTCACATAATAAACATGTTTTTTATTATTTCATTTTGAATTTCTATAGTTTTTTCTTTTATCCAACGTTTTAAATTAATTTTCCATTATATCTTTTATAGACTATATTTATGACCCTTGATGATTACATTTAAATTGTACGGTTGATAGTTTTCATCATTTCAGTAATAATAACCATAGTCACGATGAATATGAAAGATGCTGTTATGAAATTTGGTTTTAATAACCTCTTATATTAACCTGGATTAAATATGGTGTGTGTAAATAGTTTATATTTATTTTCCCTTTAAGTAAATAAGGAAATAATATTTAATCATATTCATTTTTTTATCCTTGAAATTATTATATAATTAATTTTCATTCAAATAATATAAAAAATAAATTTGAAGTATTCCTAGAAAAAAGAAATGATAAAGGACTATATACAAAAAAATATTGGTTGTTCCATGCTCCCCATAATAAATAAATAGGGTCCTCAAAATTTTAAATTTATCCCACCAATAGAAATAGATGAGGATATCCATAATACATTCATTAATCATGATGTAATTTTTAATAATATATCTACCTAACTAGAAAATTCATCATTTCCCTCAAAATTGTAATATGTTAAGATTTCTAATTATCTCATCCATTTTTTATATAAGGTTCTTTATAAACTAAGAATTATAATACTTTTTACTAAAAATTCATATGCATACCTCTAATGATTTTTGATATCTATATCATTATACACAATTTAAATGTTTCAAATTACAAATCATGGATGGATATGGTGTGTTTTCCATGATTGAATCATAAAAAAATTACATTTTCTTTCATGTTGGTCTGTATTTAAACTGTTAATTTATTGAAAGATACATTAAAGAATTATATTCATCATTTTATAAAGGATTTAATGGTGAGTAATTCCTTATTTTTCTATTCATCAATTAAAACAAAAGTGGTTAGTATGAGTAATAATAAAATCATTCTAAATAATCATATGAATATGAAAAATTAATCTTAATATTTATCAACCTAAGACACGTTCAGTTCAAACTATGACACTATTAATTTTATCTATATGTGTTATAATTCAATCAAGTTTGATTTATGTTTTACCCTTGAATTCAATTTAACCCAAAATATATAAATTATTAAACCCTACTTTGATACCAAATGAGAAGATCTAAAAATATAATTAATAGATATTATATTAAAACACTTTTTTATTCATTACAATCCATAATAAATCAAACCTAAAAATCTGTAAGGTTATTATATTTTAAATTTTAGATACAAAATAACTTATTTTAAAACACTGTCATCATTTCATCCTAATGTTTCCACAATTTTAGAACATCATGTTATATCATATTTTATGCTATTTTTTTATTACTTGGTGAATGAAAAAGAAATAAATAGGAAAGGTTAAATTCTCAATAGGGGGAAAATATTATATATCAATCAAGTATCATTAGTGAGAATAATATTATCATGTGGGTATGAGAACATAACTACGGTATATATATAATATAAAAAATCATACCCAATTAAACAAAAATTATAAACATGATTATATCCTAATTATTTTAGAATAACTTGTTTCATAAGAATCCTGAGACAATAATCATGATCCTGGGAAACCTAACACATAAATTTATTCAAAATACCACTGATATATTAAAATAAAATAAAATAAAAACACAAAATAACCCAAAATAATATTAGGCTAAGATATCTTAGGATACTCGGGTTAGGTTGTACTTTATGATTAATATACTTTTTAAAAAAAACATGTTATTGGTATTTTCTTTAAAAATAATTTATATGCATGAGATCAATTCACAAATGAAAACCTGAATTTATTTTATAAAATAGGATATGCTTGCATCTAATTTTTTATTTGAGACCCTTGAGACCTTCTTTTAATCAGAAAATTGCACTTAGAGATGATTTTTTTAATATTTGTTTACACCATAGCCAGTTAAACTAGTGGATTTTTCCGATGGAAATTTAAAATTTCATTTTCTCTTATTTAGTGATGCCTTTCATAAATTTAGCGATAGTTGGTGTTTTCGAAATAAGTTTGGATTTTAAATATAACATGTTTGAAGCACCTTATTTCAATGCAGAAAAATTGTGTTTATTATGTTTATAATGAGATTTGAATTTAATGATAGCATTTTACATTATAATGAAATTTGATGAAAATTTTCCTAAGTATTGGAATGAGTCACCGTTAGTTTAAAATGACTCATTGCCAAACATTCATCATTACAAGAATGTCTGTATTCCATAGTTTAGATATTTCTAAACAAATTCACCACTATAATTTACTCACTATTAGTTCACATTACTCACTTCTAGATGAGTCAACACTATACATGACTCACCATTATATAAAATTACTCACCACAAGATTATCCACCACTAGACATGAGTCACCATTAGTTTATATGATTCATCAGTAGACTGTATCACCACTAAAGATTTCTTGGATCCAAAGATGTGTTTCCTCCAGTTATATATTCCATCCATAAGTGCCTCCATTGATGTTCTTCTTGTTTTCAATTTTATGACCCAATGACTATATTAATGTAATTAATCTGAAGGGTTATTTTATGACTTTTTTTTACTATTGTAGGGATACATTCAAGTCAAATTAAACTTCCATATAGTGATCAAGAAGATATCAATTATTATTATTTTTCAATAGCTGCTTGTTGTCCCATATATTCTCAAAAGACTCTCTCTTGGGTGCAAGTGTGAAAACAATGAACAAATGATCAAGAAGTGCACAAACTGGAATACTGAAAGGATCATCAAAAAACAGGTTACATGATTAAATCCATCTAAATTTCATCTATGAAATATTGAACCTCATTGAAAATCATTTTTATTTCCTAGAGAAAAAAGAGAAACTTTTTTAAACTCTGATTTACTGCAACTTTTAGAGAAACAGTTCGAGCTTCTCCCCGAGCTTCATTTGAGGAAACTCTAGAATATGAAGCACTATAGATCAAGAAACATTACCTTTTCTATATCGTATTTTTAGTCTTTCTATTGTTTGATTTTACATTGGAGCATTTTGGTGTTTTCTCCATTTATTAACACACATAGACTCCTACACAAGAACCGAAGAATACTAGATATTCTATTCTATCTATTTTCTTATGCTTACCCATGATATTTTTGGAAGAGGCCCATATGTAAAATTTATCATTTTTATTCCCATGATTATTGTGTAATAGGTACCTGTATGGCCTCAATATCTTGTAAGATGGTATTTTTATACCAAATCTAGGTTGTGGATCAGATTATACTTATACAATCTGCTTTCCAGTGGGTGATTTCCAAGTGGATGGCATGAGGTATGAGCTTGAGAATGAACCTATTGTTTAATTATGTTGTGTGATTTATTTTTGTTTTCTTAATTTTAAAATATTTATCTACATTTAGTTTTAAACTAAGAAGAAAACCTGTAATTTTATAATTAATATTAACAAATTTTTATATATGTATTTTTTTAAAGTATTTTGATTTCAGAATTTCATGTAATTTCGAATATTGTTTTAACAAATTAGTAATCAATATTTGATAAATCTTTTAAAAGATACAACATATTTCAGACTAATATTTTCATTAACTCGGTGCTTTCGTTTTTAAATGGGGGGTTTTATTTTAACTTATTTTTTATAGAAATTTTATTAGTACACAATTCACCCCCATCTTCTGTTACCTACTCTGACCAACATTTAGTATCAAATGATCTTTTGTAATATATTTTTAACTATGATTTTAGTTATTTTTCAAATATCATAAATTTCTATTAGTTCTAAATATATCTATTTTGTGACAGTAGACAAGTGGGTTCTATTACCAAAAAGACATATTTCTTTAATGAACCAAATTGTGTTCAATGGAAAATCAAGATGAAAATTCATATTGAGAGAATGGGTTTTGAAATTTAGACTATAATTTTAGATAAATATGAAATAATTATAATTACTATAAACACATGGGAGGATTATTCTAACACTACATATAATTGTAACTATAAATCTATGAGTGGCATGTTTTATGATTTCGGTGATGAAGGATTCCAAATAATATCTACATGCACAACAACATCTAAAATTGGAGACAATTTAGTTTTTTCCCATTAGGGAACATCTAATGTTTCAGAAACGTGGTTAATGTAATGCCCCGACCCCAAATTCCTAGATTCAGTGTATTATTAGATAACATGTGCCTCATATAAGGAATTAGGTACCAAAATACCGACCATTTTAGTAGACTTTTAAGTACTAGATACATTAATTAATTTTTATATTACACCATGAAATAAAAAAACAACATTGGGTTCCCTTTGAATAATATTATATCCTTTATCCTATTTATCCAGGATAATCATAATATACTTCTTCGCATCCTTATAAATATAAAACATAAGAAATGGGTGAGATTAGATGCTAAGGATAACAATGTAGCGAAAAATTTCATAAATAATAATAAACTTTTAATGTAATTTATAAGGTTAAAACACAAGATCTTTAAACTTTAACTTCATCATAATATGGAAAAGATAAATCAAATAATTCCATTTACTTATTTACATGGATATTATACTAGTTGAATAATCTCATGTAATATCAATATCTAATTTCCTAATGATTGAATGCATAATTCGAGACCTCATAACCACATAGTCAAGGCCTCACACCAAGACTACAAATAATATTTTTCCAAGGCCTTGTGAAAAGACACTATATTGTCTCATGAGACCTACCGATGTATCGAGGAGCTATAGCGGGCTCCACCGGTCACTTACTAAGTCCAATTCATTCCTCATATGAAAATATTGAAATATAACATAAACATTCGTATTAAAACTAGTATACAAAATATCAATACTTTAACCAAAAACCATGAATGGTATAAAAATAGATCATCCATGGTCAAACATATCATAACTCATTCAATAAAATATGGAAGATTTTATTATGATAAATCAACCTCAATCAAGAATAATATCCAATAAAGGATGTTGACATAGTTGAAACAGATCAGCAAAACTCTTTGAGAAAAATATCACTTTTTGAGAAATCATTTAAAAGTCATGAATTTGTAAAGGAAGTAATTTAAAAGAGATTATCGAATCAAAGTGTCCCATACCACTTTGAAACTTTTGGAAGTAATTAAAATTTGAAAACAATCATATCTATATAGATAAATCCTTAAAATTATATTTTAAAACATGGACATTAATTAAAAATATTCCGAAAAATAAATCATTAAAACATTTAAAATGATGATATTGGTAAACAGTCTCTTCCAAAAAACCTTAAAATATTCATTTTGAAGATTTTTTTATGAAACATGGACATGGATTATAAAAATATCTTTGTAAATACTTACACATAAACAATCTCCAATAATAATGAGATTGAGGAATTAACCCTTACCTTGTACTTTACTTTAGTTGAGGGTATGTTTATCCTCCTGTATAATGACCATAGTATGTTATTAAATTATAAAACAACCATATTAATATTTATGATAACAAATATTATTCATTTATGACTTTATACTCCCCATTTAAAAATAATTTTCGTGCTAAAGTAACATTTTTGTAATAATCGCTTTCTTTATCACACATCTTATAACTTGTTATTCTTGATTGTATCACTTAGATAATGATTTTCATACTTAAAAAATATTAAACATGATTTATATATCATATATATTCAGAATATAAATATTTAAAATATATATATTTATGAAACGAAAACACCGTTTACGGAGACGGTAGGTTGTGCGTACGAATAAACACTGTTTTCGTTTTCATATTTTATTGAACGAAAGTAAGTGAATGAGATATATGTAAATGAACAAACGCACACACACACAAACACACACAAACACACACAAACACACACACACACAAAAACACAAAAACACACACATATTTATATTTCCAGTAGAATTATTATTTCATATATTACATACTTATTATAATCATCGTTTAATGGTGAAGGTGGAAATGAATTTCATCGTGTCATGGAGACGGTAATCCGTACGTACACACAAGCGATGAAATCATTCTATTGATGGTGAAATAGTATGTAATTGTATGTTTTATCATATATAAATAATCATTAAAATTTTATAATTATTATTTTCATCAATTATAGTCATTATTATACCCATCCAAATAATAAAGTGTTGAATAACAAACTACACCACGACGTGGAGACAGTAAGCTGCACGTACACACGTATGGTGACTTTTTCATTCATAAGATGGATAAAAAAATTAATATGGTTGTACCATATTTATAATAAAATCAAATTATATATAAGTTAGTATAGTTTTTATTTTGATATGTAAAAAAACAAAGAAATAGTAAGTGGAAGTAGAAAAGAACTTTGAAAGAGGTGATGAAATTATTACCTCTTCTTCGGGTGATTCCTTTTGATTTCATCAAAATGGATCTTTAGGATGGAATTTTGATAAAATTAAGGCTTATAGGTTGAATTTAGGGTAGTTGGGAGGATCTTTGAGATGGTTTTGATAGATCCAAATGGATTTGGTGGTGTGATTTTGAGAGGAGTAGTACCCTTTTATAAGAGAGGTGAGAGTCACTTTAGGAAAAGCTTGAAATATTATTTTATTATAAAATAATTTTTATTTTAGAATATCTAAAAATGGATTTATTTAGAGGATAAGTTGGGGATGGGTCTCAATCCTCTCAAACAATAGTTTTTATACAAGGTTAGGTCACCATATTAACCTTATCTTTTAGACATAACTCTTTGTCAAATAGTTTAACTTTTACAATGTATTCTTTTATTTTTATATTACATGGTTAATAAACTTACTATAAAATTCCAAGAGAATCCCAAGTGGTTAATTAATGAAATATTTATTATTATATAAGTCCTGTGACTGAACATTATATTTTTAAGAATATTTTATCATTTAATAATATAGTATTTTTTTAAAAACTCATTTTTGTCAATTTTGACAGTATTTAGTATTTGGTTTTTGTGAAAGTCAAAAAAACCTAATTACTTAAAAAAATTAATTAAATAAATACTAACATGTATTATTAAACTATAAAATTATTTTAATTCATCAAATGTCTCAATTAACATTTATTTGGTTATTTATAATATCAATTATTTTAATATTCCATTAATAAGGTTATAAATTCATCATCATTGTGTCATAAATAAACATAATTATTTAATGTATAAAAATTATAAATAAAATACCATTATGTTGGAAATATTTTTATCTTTCTAATGAATATTTATTGTTGAAATTATCTTATGTATGACCCTATATTGAAAAAGTTTTAGTTATTAAAATTTGAATTTAAAACTTTTAACTCTTCTTTAAATAAAATAATAATAAATTTCCTAATTTAATCCAAATGGATCAAATAGGATCATATTTCATTCATAAGGTTGATTTTGGTAGAAATAAATTTATCCAATAGAATTAGGAAATGTGTTAGGGTAATTATAATATAATTTTTACCTTTAATTATCCTATTTACTTTTGACCGTGGTAAATAAAATTCAAAAGTTACTTTTCACAAAAAAATTATTTTCATCCCATTGAACCAAATTGTTATTAATTATTTGAACCTTGTCTCTTATATTTTTTATATTCAATTAAGAAAATTGGTAAAATTACATTTTATGCAAATTTGCAAATGTGCCTAGAAGGTTGGTAAAAAACAGTAAAAAGTTCCATAAAATTTTATATATCTAATGTTATTATAAAATGACTCTAATAAAATTATTTGGACTAATATAGGTATTATGTATCTATTTTTCCTTTAAAATAACTTAAATAAAAATAATAATTATTTTAATAAAAGTTGTTTTTGGATAATGACATAGTGTTTTCCACTATTCATCAAAAATTGATGGTTTTCAGAAAAATACCAAAAAATCACCCTATGTTAATTTTGATATTCCGAATAAAAATATGAATTTTATTTTACCAAATTCAGAACATATAAGTTGCATTAATAAATTTAAAATTAATTCCCGTTGTCAAAACCAAAAGGCGGGTTTTTAAAATGGAAAAAACATCAAAAGATTGACATGTGTTTATGTCCAATTTAAATGTGAAATTACTTATAATGACATAAATTATATTAAATGATAAAAATATAATCTAATTATACTTTAAAACCACTCAAATAAATAATTTAACACTAAAATTTATTTCAATTAAAAAAGAGTTATTTAATTAAAATTTAGCATTTTCACTATTCATCAAAATATGAAAGTTCTGAGAAAAATTCCAAAAATTTATAAGAACTAAATTTTTTATGTCCTACTTCTAAATAATAAGTTTATTTTGTCAAATGGAATATATAAAAGTGTCAAATATTTTATTTAAAAATTGTTCACCATTAAAAGGAGGTAAAAGTGCATTATTTGAAAAAAATTTCCTTTATCTGAAAAATTGAATTTGTTCTAACATTATGTCTAAGAAATTCATAATATGGAAGTTAAAATTATATAGAGTATATAAAATTCTAAATTCAGTTAATACTATTCATAACTATTTTTTGAATGGCTACTTTGGTAAGTTGTGGTGCCCTCTAACTCGGTGTTGCATGTAGAAGAAGTTATTAAATTACCTTAAAGAGATAATGTACTATGAAATCATGGGGTGTTACATTTTACCCTACTTAAATAAATTTCATCCTATCAATTTGAAATTTTTATTCAAAAATAAAAGGTTGAAAATAGAAAATACCTTTGTGGAAAATCCACATCAAAAATAGGGTTAATAAAATTTAATCTTAATAAGATGGAAAGAGAAATGAAAAATTCACCACCAAATTAGGGTTTTCGAATATGAGAACATTGGTGGAAATTATAGACACTTAATTAGAGGAAAATCATAAATATTTATAGGGAGAAATTGTGGTCATCAATTACAAACAAGTGTAAAATTGAGTGCCTCAAAGCCATTAAACAATGATGATTTAAAATATCATCAGTTCAAAAAAACATAAGGTATTATGATAACACAGTTTTGGTTTTGAGGTCCCTTCCCTAAAGTTTAAGAATAAATTTCTTCATAGAATAAGAGAAATAAATACTTGACAAGTAGAGTTTAACCCTTGAACTAATTTCCACCACAAACTCATCTTTCACTCCAAACGATATTAGAATTTGAAAAAATTCAATTTATCATAATTCTATAGGTTTCCAAAAATAATGAATTTATAATTCATTTGTCATACTGTTTAAAATAACTACATTATAAAAACCAGGACATCACGGAGTCCAGTGGTAGGTGATGCACCCTTATCACCCTTTGGTTGTGGGTTCGAGTCTTGCGGCCTTGTCGGACGCTACGGGTTGTCTCCCAACCTACGAGTTGTCCTTTTTATAATAGTTGAAAAATAATATTAAGAATTTGTTTAACCTTAGACAATGGTATCCAATGTACAACTTAATTCATTCCAACCTTTAGACTTATCCAAAATATTTCTGTCCAAACTCACAGTAAAAAATTTATAAGGAAGGTCAACAAAATATAATGAAGATCTCTTTTCCCACATAATAACATGTGAGTAACATCATCATGTATGGTAACACCATGAAATACCATAAAAACTTATTTATTACATTAATTATCCCTTATTCCTTATATAATACTAAAGATATTCCTTATATCCAAAATTTTTGAATAATCCACCAATGATGGAATAAACAAACGATCAATCTGTTCCAAGGTAGTCAATAATATCCAATATAATTTATCCAAACCAACCATCTATTATTCTAAAATCACTACCTCAGTATCCTAACCATATTAAGGTTTATCTTTCCTTCAACCATGTATTTTCCAAAAATATTAACTTGCTGTTGAGTCACTTTTCTCAGTAACATATAATCTTAAATATTCAATGAAATAGTACTGCAGTACAATACTTATTTATTTCTATAATTAATATAACCAATACATCATTGATGCAACAAGCAAACGCTATAATTAATTAATAAAAATATAAGAACACTAATTATTACTCTTAATATAATGTAGTATCATAACTATATTATTATCTAATAGAATCATTTGGGGTATACTCTGGGGATTGGGACATTGATTCACGTAGTGTCCTAACTCCTTGAAGATGTAACATTGTACAATTGAAACATTTTTCTTACCCTTGAAATCACGTACTTGGTGTACTTTTTCTCCACACTTTTAAAAAACTCCCATTCTCTTTGAGAATTTACCAAGGTGATTCTTTCCACAGTTATCACATATGTGAAAATACTTTTTTTCTTGTTTCCTTTAATCATCTTTCCCTCTACTATCCTTTTCTTAATTGGATTCCCTTCAAATCCATAATAATCATGGAATAATTTACCTATCTTATTAACACATGATACTACTTATTCATAAGATGAGAATACATGGGAGACTATTAGATTTATAAATGTTGGATTAAGACAATAGAATATATAATATTTCTTACTCTTTGTATCATGAGTATTGCTGGAGTTCTCATTCCTTCTACTGGGAACCATTTCTAAACAAAGGCGTACATTAGGTTAGTTTATAAATCAAAATGAATAATTCCAAACTTATAAAATACCTAACATAAATTCAACAATTTAGGAATATATTCTATAATCATAAAAATGTTTTGTTTGAGGAAGTATTTACTAATAAATATTTCATAATGGTTTTTAATGAAAACATAAATTTATCCCAAGCATATCCCCTGGGAGTGTCGTAACCAAGAGTGCCTCAGGGCCCATTTTCATGTACCAGGATCCCTCGGGTCAAGCCCAAAACTCCTTGTTAGAGTTTTCACTCCTAGGTAAATCTGTGTCAGAGTCACCTCTACCTGCTCATATCCAGATAGGGATGTATTTCTGGGAAAATCCACCAAATCTCTAAATTACCAAACTTTTAGGAAGTTATTCTATACTAAACCTCAAATTCTATCTTAGTTTAATGTTATCTAATAAGATTTTATCTAAATATAGTTTCCAAGGATTGTACTAAACTTCCTGTGATACAAACTATAACGCTCTGACCCCAGAAGCCCAGAGTTTATGCATTATTACAAAACATTAGCATGATACAAGGAATCATGTCCAGAAAGACCGGCCCTTTTAGTATCCTTGGAAGTACTAGATACATAAATAAGTTTTACATTACATCATGAAATAAAAACCACAACATTGTGTCTCCTTTGAACACTCTAATATCCCTTATCTTATTCTGGTAGGTTAATCATAATATACTTCTTCGCTTCTTGGAAAAAATAAAACATAAGAATTGGGTGAGATTAGATTCTCAGTGAAGATAAATATATAGAAGAAAAATTCATAAATAAGCATAAAAATTTATGTCAATGTATAATACTAAAACATAAGACCTTTAAACAAAAACTTCAGCATAATATGGTAATGATAAATCAAATAATGTCATTTACTTATTTACATGGATATTCTACTAGATGAATAATCACATGTAATATCAAAATCTAATTTTATAATGATGGAATGCATAATGCCAAGCCCCATAACCACATAATCAAGGCTTCATTCCAAGAATAAAAATAATATTTTGTCAAGGCCTTATGGCAAGACCCTAGTTTGTCTCATTAGATCTACCGGTACATTGAGGATATATATAGGGGTCCACCCATCACTCACTAATTCCAATGCATTCCTCATATGAAAATAATGAAACATATCATAAACATTCATATTAAAACTGGAATACGAAATGTCAATACTTTAACTATAAATCATGAATGGTTTAAAAATAGAACATCCATAGTCAAACATATCATAACTCATTCAATAAAATATGGAAGATTTTATTATAACTAATCAACCTCAATCAAGAATAATATCTAGTAAAGGATGTTGACCTAGTTGAAAATGATCAGTAAAAATCTCTGAGAGAAATATCTCTTTTTGTGAAATCATTTAAATAGCCTGAATTTATAAAATAATTCATTTAAAAGTTATTTTTGAATCAATATTTCCAATACCAATTTGAAACTTTTAGAAGCAATTAACATTTTATAATAATCATGTACATATAAATAAATCCTTAAAATCATTTCTAAAACATGGACATTAATTAAAAAGATTTATACAAATAAATCATTAAAATTTATTAAATGGTGATCTTGATAAGGAGTATCTTCCACAAAACCTTAAAATATTAATTTAGAAAACATATTTATGAAACATGGAAATGGATGACAACAATGACCCTATAAATACTTACTCATAAACAGTCTCGGATAATAATGAGATTGAGAAATCAACCCTTACTTTGTACATTCTTATAGTCGAGGGTACGTTTATCCTCCTGTATAATTTCCATTGTATGTTATTAAATTATAAAAGAAACATATTAATATTTATGATACCATATATGTTTCATTTATGACATCATAGTACCCATTTAATTATAATTTCCATGTTAAAGTTACATTTCAGGTAATAATAGCTTTCTTTATCGCATGTGTTTTAACTTGTTATTCTTGATCGTATCACATATATCATGATTTTCATACTTAAAAGATATAAAACATTATTTATATATAAAATATATTCAGAATATAAATATTAATAATAGATATATTTATGAAATTTAAACACCATTTATGGAGATGGTAGGCCATACATATGCATAAACGCTGTTTCTGTTTTCATATCGTATTGAATAGAAGTAAGTGAATGAGATATATGTATATATATATATATATATCTTTTCATTAGAATTATTATTTCATATATTACATAGTTATTAAATATTTAAATATTTATAATCATTGTTGAATGGTGAACGTGGAAATATATCTGATCGCTTTGGGGAGACAGTAAGACGTACCTACATACGAGCGATGAAATAATTCTGTTGATGGTGAAATCATATGTAATTTTATGGTATATAATATATAGTGAATAATTAACATGTTATATTTATTATTTGCATAAATTATACTTATTATTATACCCATCTAAATAATGAAGTGTTGAATAACAAACTCCACCACGACATGGAGACGGTAAGCCGTACGCATGCACGTATGGTGAATTTGTAATTCATAGGATAGATAGAATAATGAATATGGTTGTACCATATTTATAATAAAATCACAGTATGTATAAGGTACTAGAGTCATTATTTTGGTACGGAAACAACAAAGGAATAGGAAGTGGACGAAGAAAAGAACATTGAAAGAGGTGATGAAATTATTACCTATTTTTCGGGTGCTTCCTTTTGATTTCATCAAAATGGATCTTTAGGATGACTTTCTGGTAAAATTAATGACTCTAGGTTGAAGGTAGGGTAGCTGGGAGGATATGTGAGCCAGTTTTGGATGATCCAAATGGCTTTGGTGGTGTGAGTTTGTGATAAGGAAAAATACCCTTTTATAAGAGAGGTGAGGGTCACATTAAAAAGAGCTTGAAATATTATTTTATCATAAAATAATTTTCGGTTTATAATGGCTCCAAATGAATTTATTTAGAGTATAAGGTGGGGATGGGTCGAAATAATCTCAACCAATCGGTTTTAGACATGTTTAGGTCACCATATTAACTTTATCTTTTAGATTTTACTCTAAGTTAAATAGTTTAACTTTTACAATGTCTTTGTATTTTTATATTACATGGTTAATAAACTTACAATAAAATTTCAAGAGAACCTCAAGTTGTCCATTAATGACATATAAATCATTATATAAGTCTTTTTTTTAAACCTCAGATATTTAGGAATATTATATCATTTAATAATATAGTATTTGTTTTAAAAACTCATTTATGTCAATTTTGACACAATTTAGCAATTGGTTTTTTAGAAAGTAAAAAAAACATGATTACTTTGAAAAAAATAAATAAAATAAATACTAAAAAGTCATATTAACCTATATAATTATTGTAATGCATAAAAAGTATCAATTAAAATTTATTTGGATATTTATATTATAAATTATTTTTATCTTTCAATAATAAGGTAATTGTTGAATCATCATGTGTCATAAATAAATATAATTATTTAATTTCTAAAAATTATAAAATAAATAAAATGATGTATGAAATCATTTTATCTTTCTGATTAGTACTTATAGTTAAAATTATCTTATGAACTACCCAATATTAAAAATGTTTTATTTATTAAAATTTGAATTTAACACTTTTAACACTTTTTAAATAAAATAATAATAAATATCCTAATGAAATAAAAGTGGATCAAATAGGATCATATTTTATTCCTAAAGTTTATTTTGGCCCAAATAAACTTATCCAATATAATTAGTATATGTGTGGGTAATTATAATATCATTTTTAGCTTTAATTTCCCAATTTACTATTGACCGTGGTAAATAAAATTCAAAAGTTACTTTTCACCCTAATTATTCTAATCCTATTGAACCACATTTTAAATACAGATGTCAAAAATATCTCTCAGATTTTTGAAATTCAATTCATATAAGTGGTAAAATTTTGTTTTATGCAAATTTGAAAATGTGCCGAGAAGGTTAGTAAGGGACATTAAAAAGTTCAATAAAATTATATATATAAAATGTTATTATAAAATGACTTAAAAAAATTACATTGGACTAATATATGAATTATGTATCAATGTTTAATTTAAAAATAAATTTAAATAAAAATAATTATTATTTAAATAAAAGTGGTTTTTAAATAATAACACAATGTTTTTTACTATTCATCCAAAATTGAAAGTTTTTAGAAAATTCCAAAAATTCACCCTAAGATAATTTTAATATTCTAAATCTAAAAATGAATTATATTTTACCAAATTCAGAACATATAAGTTTCATTAATTAATTTAAAATTAATTCTCATTGTCAAAACCCTAAAGCGGGTTTTTATAATGGAAAAACCATCAAAAGATTAACATGTGTTTATGTCCAATTTAAATGTGAAATTACATATAATGAACTAAATTATATTAAATGATAAAAATATAATATAATTATACTTTAAAACCACTAAAATAAATAATTTAACATAAAAAATATTTCGACTAAAAAATTTGTTTTTAACTAAAATTTAGTATTTTTCACTATTCATTAAAATATGAAAGTTGTCAGAAAAATACCAAAAATTTATACGAAATAAATTTTTATCTAATGATTCTAAAGAATAAGTTTATTTTGTTAAATTGAATATATAAAAGTTTCAAATATTGGATTTAAAAAGAGTTCACTATTAAAAGGCTATAAAATGGAATTTTTTGAAAAATATTTCTTTTATCTGAAAAATTGAATTTGTTCTTATATTAATCCTAAGAAACATATAATATGGATGTTGAAATTATATAGAGTATAAAAAATTAAAAATTCAGTTAGTAATGTTCATAATTGCTTTTTGAACAACTAGTTCGATAAGTTGTGGCGCACTCAAACTCGGTATTGCGTGTAGCGCAAGATATTAAATTACATTAAAGAGATATCATACTATGACATCCTGAGGTGTAATAGGTACACCAAAAAATTATTAAGTATGATACTTTTAAGAGGAAACCTAGTGAGGTTATTTCTGACATTTATCTCATGATCAATAAGATTGTGAGTATAATTCACTCTCTGGGGAGATGAGTTTCTAATAAAGACCAATTGATTTGAATATCGAGGTGTCTTCAATAAAAATGAAGAGGAACCTTACTGTAAATAGTATAATCACATGATATTAGTAAAAAACCTATTAAAAACTTATTGGGAAACTAATGATATTTGAGGAAGAAATTAAAGTCAACATAGAAGAGACAGGTGATCCTGAAAAATAAAATTTTATCATTCAAGTTCACTACCTCAAAACAAAAGGAGAATGTTCAAAATGAAAGTTCATGTGATGAAAAATCACAAACTGATAGTGATGAATAGATGATCCAACTTTCCTTTTGATTTAATATGTTTTATAAGAAGATAAATTTCTTAAGGAAACCAAGATACAAGGTATATATGAAAATAGATGGAATTCGAATAAGTATTGGAAGAGATACAACACTTGAAACAAAATAGTGTGATATGAAAGTAAATGAAAATGTAATTTCAAAGTTTAACGTCCTAATCAGAGGTAAAAAAAATAATTATTATTAAAAGGATAAGAAATATAATATGGAAATGAAATTAAATTGGAGTGCCTATGAGGATATCTCAATTTATTCTGACATTATCCATTAGTAAAAACATGACAGAGCAAACATGTGTTTCATGAAAATCACAATTGAGGTATCAAATGTATTTCCTGTTTCTCTTGCATATATTTAAAATTATTTTAGAGATGAATATAGTGATGAGAAAATAGATAATAAGGATATTTTTGAGTATTGTAACATGTTATTAGATTAATTTAATTATTTTAGGGATATGTATAGGATTCATGAAAAACAACATGCTTTAATTTCAAATTTTACGTATGATCTTGCTGTAGAAAATGAAAACAATGATCAACTGTTAAAAGAGAAAAATGTGTTGAAATTATCTAATGAAAAATTAAAGAAATATTTATAAATATTTTCTAATGGGATAAATACTCTCTCGCAAATACTTGAGGATAATATAGTATCTAAATACATTACTGGCTTAGATTATCAACCCAAATAGAAGAAATTTGTAGAAAAAAATTTTATTCCTAAATGTAGTTCTAGAAAATTTTATACATGTTTTTATTCAAATGGATGTAAAAAGGTATTTATTTGAATAAAATTACAAACTACCTATTATAAAAATATTAGGAAAACATGGGTTCCTAAATCCTTAATTATTTTCATTTTTATACCTAAGAATAGTTGGGTATCAAAATAATTTTTGGTGTAAAATTTATTTTATAGGAAACCTTCTCTAAGAGAAATAGAAATGATTATGTTACCTAGAAAATTTCTTCTCTTGACACATGTGTAGTGATTTTCAAGCATCAAAAATTTGATAATGGTGGATGATAGACATGAATCTTTTAGTGATAATTCTAAAATAAAAATAATTAGCCTTGGAAAAGTTGGTAATTCTAACACATTTTTATTTATTTTTATTTGTAGATGGTTTAATGTATATTTGACTTTTTATGTCACACTGATTTGATGATTTTTATATGAAATTTGAAAATAATTAATGTATTGTTTTTTATTATAAAAAAGATTTAATTTGTACCACCTTGAGGAATGATAATGTTTATATTATTGTTTTAGAATCATTATTTTGTCAAAGTAGTTCTTGCCTAATTTAGTTTCATAATGAATATTGTATTCGGAATATGAGACTTGATCATTAAAATATTCACTCTCATAGAAATATCAGTAGATAATAGTTAGTTAATGGTCTACCCAAACTTTAATTCCTAAATTTTAATGTATATAATAACTATCAAAAAATGGAAACATCATAAGATATATTTCAAAACCAAGAAATAATATTCAGATTCTCAACACCTAGAGTTGGTTCACATGGACATGTTTGGACAATTTTGACTTTCTAGTATAAATTGGAATATCTATGGTTAATTCCTTGAAGAAGATTTTATAGGTTTATTGGGGTATTATTTCTAGCCCACAAATGTGAATCCTATTCCTACATTACCAAGTATTCTAATCCTGAAGAAAATTATAGTGGAGTTAGTATTAAATCTATAATAAATGATCATGACCATGATTTTGAAAATCAATACATTGAATAATTTTCCTCAAAAATGGCTATAATCTCAAAATTTCTTCTCCTAGGACCCCATTGCAGAATGGTTTTGTAGTAACAAGAAATAGGATACTTAAATAAATTTCATAAAAAATGCCCAATGAGTATGAACTTCTTGTTTATTTTTGGGTAGAGGCTACAAAAAATATCCTATTATATAATTAATGGTGTTTCGATAAGACCGATATTATAGAAAACCCCTTATTAAGTATGGAATAATAGAAATAAATATTCTAATTATATTTATGTTTTTGGTTTCAAAGTATTTATTCTTAGAACAAAGGATAATGTTGACAAATTTTCTTCCAAGAGTGATAAAGAAATTTTCCATGGATATTCAACTACTTTTAAATCATATAGAGTTTTTAATAAAAGAAACAATACTACTAAATAATATGTTTTTGTAAATTTTGATGAAACATATCCACATGTGCCTAAAACCCCTTTAGAAAACCTTGAGGATTATTTTTCGACTCTTAATATTAGTTAGAAAACTTATACACTTCAATGAAACCTGTAGAAAAATCATTCATTTCTTAGGAAAATTCACAACCCGAACCTATATATATAAGACCATCAGATTGAAATCCTTTTTTTTGAAAAATAAATTAGGAATATTAAATACCATCATTTATATGGTGTTCTTAGAGACCTATTTTAAGGAAACCAGTCTAGATATTATTTTTAGAAATCAGGTAAAAATTTGTGTATTTTTGTCACAGTTAGAACCTAAGTACATTAATGATGGAATTAATGATGAATTATAGGCGATCAAAATGTAAGAAAAACTTAATCTATTTGAAATAAAAGTTTCGGAACTTGTACTTATACCTAAAGACACTATCAATATTGGAAACAAGTGGGTGTTTATAAATAAGGTTGATGATTTAGACACTATATTAATAAATAAATCTAAGTTGGTTTCACAAGGATACAATCAAAAATACTGTATTTACTATGAGGAATCATTTTCACTAGTGGATGAAAATGAATCCATTAGAATACTACATTACCATGTAGCACATTTTTATTTTAAACTCTATGAAATGGATTTCAAAATTAAGTTATTAAATGGTTTATATTTGTGAATATTTTTCTTAAAAAACCCCCATATTTGAAGAAACACATTTTTAAAATCAAATTTTTAAATTTAAAAAAGATTTATACTATTTAAAAAAATCCCCCAAGATCTTAGTATAATAGGATCACCTCTTTTATAATTTCAATTTTTTTAAAGGTATAGTTTATCCAAATATTTTTATAAAAATAATTTCGACACATATTATAGTATTTCGAATCTATGTTGATCATATTATTTTTGGATATTCAAAAAATTATAAGTGTAATGATTTTTTTAAAAAATATGAAAAGATAATTTTAAATTAGTTTAATGGGTGAACTTCAATTCATTACTGGTTTTCAAAATTGTCCAAATAATGATGATATTACTTTAAATCAATGAAATTACATTAAATACCTTTTAATACATTTTAGTTTGGATAACACTAAATGTAGTCACACTCCCATGAGAACAACTTAGAAGATGAAGCTTGTTGAAGCTGAAAAACAAGTGGATAAAACCAGTTATAGAGGTATGATTGGAAGCTTGATTTACTTTACTTATATCCAACCTGATATTATTCATTGTGTGTATATATGTTCTTTCTTTTAAGAGAACCCTAAATAATATCATTTACTTACTATTAACATAATTTTCAAATACCTCAAATATAATTCCAATATAAGACTGTTCTATCTTATAGGACAAGATTTTTGAGTTAGTGAGTTATTTAGATGATGATTTGGGTGTTTGTATGTTAGATCAAAAAATATCCTCTCAAACATGTCATATTATTGGCTGGTCTCTATTATCTCAGTGTAGTAAATAACCAAAATCAGTTTCATTGTCTATTATGAAGATAAATACATAGTTTTTTTAGAGTTTTTGTGTAAAAACTTGTTGGATGAAACAAAGTAAACTAGATTATTGATATCAATATTTACATATCCTTATAAATTCTGACAACACAATTAAAATAATCATATATAAGAATTATATGTTATATCCTAGAATTACGCACATTGATGTTATAAATCACTTTTTTAGGGACCATTTTCAAAAGGGTTATATAACTCTTGAATTCATTGAAACTAGACATTAGATTGCTGATTTGTTTTACAAAAACATTCCATTATCAGAGATTATATTACATGAAAATTGAATTAGGTATGATAAATTTCGGTTACACTTCTATCCTTGATGAGTCACAATTAGAAATTCACCATTTGAGAGTCATCATTGTAAAGTTACCATTAGTGAGTCAGTATTGGTGACACCATTGACATGTTATCATTGGTGAGTCACTATTGTCGAAGTCACCATTGGCCATTGGAAATGTCACCATTGGATGAGTCACCATTCTCTTATTTAAGTGTCACTGTCACAACTAATTTCCTAATTTAAATTTTGATTCAATTTTATTTGTTTCTTTTTATAATTTCAACTCCCTAAATTAAATATAGGGCTTTTAAGTTTTAATTAGAGTCACTCTCACATCTTCCTCCTTCCTTCAAGCTATTTAATATTCACCTTCTCTCATGACCTTCAGCCTTCTTGGGAACATTATTTTGTCTTTTTATCCCAAATAGTGATGATTAAGAACCCTTCTATATCATCTACTAAGGAATCAAGGCCAGAAAAAAGGTCTAAATGTGAACCAAGCTGAGTAACTTTTGAACCAAGGAACCTATAGTTGGCGAATTTAATAGTTGTTGAGGAAGAGGAAATAAATATCTAATGTTTTTTTCTAATAATTTGTTGGTTCTAAGGATGATCAAAGACCAAGGATGGGTATATTGGTTCTCTTGAAATGACCAAACATTCAATTGTTGGGTTTTTCATTAGTTTTATTAGTATGATGAGTTCATATTTGGAAAGAAAGAGGATTTAATTCAAAGTATGATTAATTGAATGAATTTTTCCTTTATTAAAAGGTATGGGAATGTGTTTGAATTTTCCTCATCAAAGAGTATTTAAATATTATTAGGGTATGATAACCACTAGATATAAAATGTCTAGTTAATAAAATTAATTTATGGAGTTCACAGGAGACAGAACTCTGAGAAGTCTTACATCTATTACTTTAAATGGAGAATAAAATATTCTCTTCATGTTTTACCAGAATATTTTATGTCCCAGGGAAAGGGAATTTAATTCCATGAAATATAAATATGTGTATCTTATATTCATTTTGAAAATATTTTATAAGATCAACCTATGAAGATACCCTACAGTACAAATGATGTAGATTTTTAAGTCATCCTCCAGATCCAACTCTTTAATTTATCCTAAGACCGTTTCAGTAATGGTGGAAACAAAACTTGTGATTAAAGAAGTGGAGGGAGATGAATTAAAATGGGGAAGTTTATTTCTACCAAAATTTATTTTTAAAAATATGAGGGTGATTTTTAACCCTTACATAAAGAATTGGGTTAATGATAATAATAATATTTATGAGGATTTTAATCCCATAGATTATCATACCAGAACCAAGAATTTAGTGGATACTATCTTGGAGCCAGATGATATGGTGGAGTATTCTAATTAAGAGAAAGAAGTGGTTTCATCTTCTTTTGCTGAGGATGTGGCTACCTTATATGAAGAGGGTAGATACCTTTACATTCAAAATATCCCAGTTATTAATTTTTTTCCTGCTAGTCCTCATGAATCTCTCCTTCCAAAGAGAGTTTGTTAGATGAGAGAGAAGAAGATGATCAAAAAAAGGATTCTAGTGATGATAAAATTATAAGTTCCTCTAATAAATATTATATTGTAGTTGTAGATGTTTTTGATGAGGAAAATAGTGAATATGAACATGTTTGTGGAAATGGAGATGGTGATGAGGATGATAATAATGAAAGTGGATGACCTCATCATGATATTGATGTTATTATGATTTAGATATCTCATCCTTCCCCTGGTAGTTATATTACTTCACTAAGGTCTATAAATATACCTATATCACCTATAACTACACATATTGGGAGACTTGGTGTGTATAGATCAACATAATTGAAGATATTTGTTCCAGAGAACTGAGTTGATGTTGAATCTACCATAAGAGGGACCATTATTACTATTGAGGGGGTGTAATTCCTTAGTTATTTTAGATTGTAAAATATATATGCTAAATGGGATAACTACTATACATGTATTTATCTTGGTATGAATTATTTAGAGTCCAAGGATGTTATGGAATATTTTGAAGATCATAGGGATACTCATTTCGAGGGTAAGGTATCTTCTAAGGGAGAGCGTTCCCCGGGTTACAAAATTCATCATCTACCATATTCTGATTCAGATAATGATGGGAGTATTCCACCAAATCCTGGTGGACCATCTATTTCAATAGATATGGTACATATCCAATGGGATCTCTAGGTGAGATACTAGATTTTGGTTTAGATTTACCTACTATTGGACCAGAGCCTACATATTTTGTTATTCCTAGTGATAGGAGGCCTCCTTATACTTCTCTACCTATAACACCAGTTCCTTTTGGTTCTATTTCTAGAGATGACTTAGGGACGACTTGGTATAGGATTATTTCATATTTTGGTAGAGTTTTTATGTATAACCAAACTCTAGTCACTTAGATCATTCAAGTTGAGGCTATAAAAAGGTTTGAGATATTGTTTTTTCATATCCATATGAAGATGGATTTCCATATATAGGAAGTGTAAGTTGATAACTATAGGATAGAAAGTGAGATAGAGTCTATAAGATCCATTATATAGCAGATATGGACCTCATTTTTTCTAGTCAAGATTCTATGATTGAGTGGTTAGTGAGTTTACCTTTAGTTTCTTCTACTTCTCCTACTCCACCTCACTTAGTTTCTATTAATTATGAGTTGATATTATACGTGGTTCGAGAGAAGCTTCATGCTATTTTGGTTCATGTTCATGCTACCCATCAAGAGGATTTGAGACAGAGTAATAAACACGGTGAGAACATATACAGAGTGGAAATTGAATTTCTAAATGAGGTTATAAGTGATATGGAAACCATCTAGAAGTCCACTAAATATCGCATTTCTAGGGTTTATACCAAGCATGAACAAAAATATGATTTCATGTTTTTTTGATAAGAATCTTTAGATTCCACCAATCACCATGAATTTCAATGAACATGTTGACCAGTTGAATGTTTTTTCACCCTTTCTTATTTTGTTTTTGGAGGAAAAAAGGGATTTATTTTCTATTGTAGAGAGAGGAGGAAATATTATTTTGGACCTTTTTAACCTTATGAATCATTTCATATACGTTCCTAGTATTACATTTGTTTCTCTAGAATAAATTCTCACTAAAGAATTTTCCTATTCTCTTTTTTCAGATCGATTACCTTCTTAGTACTAGCCCTTCATCTATCTCCCATGGATCCTGTTCGACATCTCAGTCCAATGATTAATAGAGATCTCCCTCGACCTCCTTCAGTACATCCATACATTACCAAAACAACCACAATATCTACATTTATTCTTCCAACATTTGATAATGGAAAAGGCCCTACTTATCCTACCTCTGGAGTTAGGAGTGACTATTATTAGAAATTTTCCTTTGATATTATTTTTTTATTTTTCCTGTATTCTTTTTGGGCCACAATATTATGAATCTTGATGCTTAATGAAATATACCTCTATTATTATTCATTTCCTTATATCTATTGTTCCTTTTTTTACTTTTTTTATAATCCCAAATGGGGGATAAAGTTGGATAGATTTTACCTTTGAAATCAAATTTTTACTGTGTATTTGATACCTCACTTTTATATCCATTGTTATAAATTATTTCTATGCGTTTTATGCTTAATATCATATTTATTTAGACTAATTCTTCGATACCATTCTTATTTATCCTTTGAAACAATAATTATTTGAATATGATATCATTAATCTATGAAAAACAAAATTGAAATTCTATGATATCATATCATTGATACCACATTTCTTTTTATCTCACATTTGAAATTTGAAGTGTTAAGTAGGCTATTATCATTTAAATTCATCTCTATTTATCTACGTTTATCTTACACATGAATTATAAAAAATCGATGATTTCTTATCATCAAATGGAAGATATTATTAGGACCTCATTATTTTAATGCTACAAAATAATGTTTATTTTTTCCTAATGAGAATACTATTTTGGGATATAATTCTCCTTTATAAGTAAATTTGATGAAAATTAGGATAATTTTAGAGTGATTCACCATTAGTTAATCATTTATCACCTTCAGGCATGTCTCACTACTAGAATTTCTGGTCACCAGAGTTTAGAAGCTTCTAGCCTGAGATAGTGCCATAATTGAGTCACTATTAGTTCAAATGACTCCCTTTGTGATGAGTCACAACTAAAAATGTGTCACCGTTAATTCAAATCACCCAACACCAGAATGACTGACCATTAGAGATATATTTTCTCTAGATATGTATTTCCACCAGAGATTTCTTTTCACCATTGATGTATTACTGCCAGAACTGTCGTCGTTGTTGTTCTGCCTATTTTTAATGAAATTCTTCAATGGATATATTAATTCAGTTAATGAAAAGGGTTATTTAATGATTATTTTCTTAACTATTCTATGGAATAATTAAAGGGAAATTAATATTCAGTATAATGATGTAGAATATATAAATGTTTATTATTGAAATGGTTAATACAATAACATATATTCATTGGAGACTCAATGTAGGGCCCCAAAAAATCTACAGAGGGAAAGAAAATACTGCCCTGAAATTTATAAATAAAAGGGGTTCACATGGGGATGAAAATTGGACGAAAATAATGAAGGAATACAATTTGGAAATGACCCAAATTCGTCTGCGTACTAGTTTCCAAGGAAGGTCCATAGAAGGTGCAGCCCACAAACTGAGTGTTATGTGGGACATCTATGAAACACTTCCCCCCAAAGCATTAGCCATCGAACAATGCGGTTCATTGAATTGATGGGTAAAGGTGTCTATAAATAGTGAACCACACCATTTGAAAAAACATGACAGAGAAATACAGCCCCACTTGCCTTTCCCATAGACCGATCAGTTTGTGGATGAAGAATTACTGACAGCTCCCTGATAACCGCATTGTTTGCGGAATTGACGCCATAATTTCTTCCACCGCTAACCACAACACTATGACCCTCACTTTCAGAAGTCATTTTTAGGTCAGATAACCCCTCCACGGGCTTCTGCAAAAGCTTCCTGGTGCCCATAGATTCTACCTCCTCGACACTCTATAAAAGGATCCCAAGGGGAGCAATAAAAATCATCAAATTTTGGAGAGATTTGGTATTCTATGGATGGAATACTTTTAAGGCAAAACGTTAGTTAAGTACGGGATTGTGAATGGTTTCTAGTAGGTATAAATAAACTATGGACTATAAACAGAAGAAAGCCTAATAATATGGGCCAACTGCGAACATAAAAGGAAAAAAACAATCCATACTCCCTTTGTAGATGAGATCCCCATGAACTGCGAGAATAATGAACCTTCTTCAATCAGGTGTAATACATATCACAACCATATACAGACAGAACCTTGCTTGGATTATAATTCAAAAACAAAGTTGGAATCCAATTCCTCTTAACACCATGGTATGCGAATGGATCCCGAGGCCGCATACCATGATGGTACAAGAACCAAACCTAGATAGATGTACCCCCCCATATACAGACGAACCATCCACTAGTATAGAAAAAATATACGTGGAAGGTACCACACCCCACATGAAACAATGGTATGAGGGGTAGGGTAACTCTTGGCTTTCTACCTTCCGGTACCAATGACGCCCTTCCACTTCCATCCCATCCTATGAATCCCCTACATGAACCAGTCTATCAGCACCAGGAAAAATCCTATTACGAAGCCACCAGACCTATATAAATAGACCATTGGGAACATATGCACACCCTTCAAAGTCTACATACCCATGGTAAGCGGAGTAACTGAGGTAATCCCTACATTAGTATGGGCTCATAGAATTTTCTTATGTCTACCTTCCCAAGGTAATCCAGAGTCCAACCATGGGATACTAATGTAAACCTACCCGTTCTAGGGATATAGGGTAATCAATTTCTTTTCCATTCAATAATGGGTAGTCATAAGTCAAAATAATTATTCTCGATCTTAATTTTTATGAGAAGAAACATTCATCCCCTATCACAGAACACATTATAGGGAATCCTTCCGGATATAATCCCCTAGTCTTTTGGGATATAACTAATGAACCACACTTTCATTTCACATTGAAGGATTCATTGCTCTGCACCCTCATCCACCATCACCCTAAAATCTTCCCCCATATAATATTCTTTTTTCCTTCATAGAGAAGAGAAAGTGCGCCTTTGTTGAATATTTCACATACTCTTGTTTATCACATGAGGAATTAATCACATGGTATTAGAGATATATGATAATACAACATTAGAACAACACCTCAGTAAACTATGATAACTCTAATTACTATTAAATTCAGGATACATAGACAGACTTTACCTAAGACCGAGTTCTATACCATCTCATCATTCAAATGACAGATCATGTCCCATTAAAATGGTCATATCCTTTGTGTAATCACTAATATAATCACAACTCGAAACAAACTATAAGGGATTTGATTCCTAATCAACTGGGATACTTAGTTAGCCTCCCTGAGGTCCAAACCCAATATCCAAATCACCCTATAAATCTATGGGCCATGTTTTTGGTGGGGTTATATTCATCCAAGAGACCATATATTTCAAAATCATCCCAACCTGCCTTAGCATAAGCCCTACACTGGATCTTGACAAGGCACCCTTCACCTAGGTGTCCTTACTGCATGACGTTAAACAACATGGATGGGTACTTTTCACGTGGCCTTAAAAATTGATTTTTCTAATTAAGTGAAACTAAACTACATGGGTTCTGATTCCTCTCAATAGGATACATTAGAAACCCATATCATGGGTTTGATCCATATATCTAAGTAACTTCTTTCCCCCCTGAATGATGATAAACTCCAGAGTGCCACATCACGAGGCTTAAAATAGTGGTGTCTCAGTAATTCCTAATGCATGTGTATCCATGATTGATCTTGTAACCCATGGATAATCTGTGGAAACAGTCTTAGGGAATGAACCATGGATTCAAGAACATATGAACATTTCTTAAATAATTAAGAGTCTCAGTGTAGGAAATAATTCCCCCAAAATGGTGTGATGAGACCGATCTCCCATACTCTCGAAAAATGGTGTCTTGAAGTGTCGTTGACCAAATATTCATCCAATGTGTGCCTGATTTTGGAAATTAGTTCCATGAATAATGGATACCATAGCCTCTGGGTGTATCTGGCTCCATGAATAAACCCATTTGAGACCATTTGAGGACATCATTCCCAACATAGTCTGATTTCACGGACACATAACCACATGTGAAATCGCCCTCCAAGATCATACAAATGAAGCACATCCTACAAAACATAAACAAGAATATAATGCTCAATCCTAGTGGGACCATATCACCCTATCAATACACCTAATGTGACGCGAATTGGGATGAAACAAAAATGGTGAAATCGATGTGAATACTTCACTAAGGTATCATATTACCCCAACTCAAGCCCCAATCACATTAAAAATAAAGAGGGAAAATAATGATGATGAATTTCACATATGATCATTAGATGAAACTTTGATAGGGTTTTGTTGTTTATGTATGTCATATATATATATAATAGTAATATTATTGAGCTTTTTTTGATCCAAATGGCACCTCAAAAAATTGATCTGACATGCACGTTAGTGACCACACAGGCAACCAGATCCCCAACAAAGAAAAGGACCCCCTCGCCTACCTAGCACATTCAATGTTGGGTTTCAAACACACTGATCAAAGAGTAGTATAAAAATGATACTCTCCCTACATGGAGGTTGCAAGGAATTCCCTACAATCAGTGAAATATCGCTAGATTCCTCTTTATATGTGGCCAAAGATCTATCACAGAATGGCCCCACTGGTCGTGTCTAACCACATCGGGATTCTTTCCCTAGAGAGTGATGACAAGTACCTCCTTTATCTTGGGGAGACAGATGAAGTCAATTCCAATGGCTTCATCCTAGATGCATAGGAACCCCGCATAAGGGATTCTACTGAAGGAAGTCGCCATCAGCTGTGTACTACCCGATATCTTTACACTGAAGATGATCCCATGCTCAGGACACATATTGAAGTCCAATGAAAATGGGACCCCGGGCATCCCAACAGGGGCTGAAAATGAATAATTAGAAATAGGTAATCACCTTAGTTCCAAATGAGGAGGTCCGACACATACAAGTGGGAGCATGTAATGGGAATGCATATAATCCTTCCCCTCCTCATGAAGCCCACCATAAAAATTAGGTTGCACAATACAAGAAAACTCATATTCATGCCAATTATCTTCGGTCTCGCTGCATAAAGAGAGTTAAAAATTATAGGTATATGACAATCTATGACAATGCACAAGAATCTCTTCATCCAAATATGATGACACCGAGCTATAGGCAGGAAGGAAATACTTGGTGACACAAAAAATCCCACTATCAAAATATGGATGCAAATTATGGGAAGTCATACAACACTACCAGTTCATATGAAGCCCACCATTAAAATTTTGTGGCAATTAAATAGGATAAGAGTCAAATTATTACAGATTAAAATGAAGACCATGAGAAGAATATAGCGAAAAATGAGTAAACAAAAACTCATTGTTGAAAATACAAATCCCACCAACCAAATATGGTGGAAAACAGAGAAAAAAGTTGGTGGAAGAAGTTTTACTCTTCCCCGACATAGGATAACAACCCATACCCACTGGAAACTAATAGAGGACTAGAGAAGGCATGAACTCCTTCCTTGACATCCGAATGGGTATTCATACCCATTCCATCCAAAGGAATATCTAATTACATATTGGATATAATGGAGGATTCGATGTCGATTCTAGACAATATCCTCAATACATTTCAAGATGTCATTTATTTGGTGTAAAAATTGAGGAGTCTCTCCCATGACTCATTCTCCTTGGGCAGGGTGATCTGTCCACCAAATCATATAATCACTCTGGATCTGACCGACATCCATGCTCCAGTCCATGAGCTTCGACGTCTATATTCTGCGATAAAAGGACCACCAGACTGGGAACAAATACCTACTCCAACTGGGGGACACTAGTCTAATGTGGTGGATGCTCCAGGGTAGGCATATATCCCTGCTAGAACTCATGATTTTCATGTTCATATCTTGGTGATATCAAAGGATCCTATTACACAAGGACACATGAATGAAGGTCATTTCAAACTATAGGTGACTCCAGTTACCCACAATAGAGCACACAAAAATGAAAGGTGCCAAATGCAACCAAAACATGAAGGGTACATTTATGATTCTACTCTACTTGAAGATGGTGTTCTTGGTTCCATAAAACAGTTATAAAAAAAGTCTCATGATCCTATTAGTCCATTACCAAATTATATAAGTGAAAATAGCATTTGCAAAGGTCCTCCCCACAATGTCACTACCAATAGCTCTGAAGGCCCTCCCTAGTGCACCCATGGGGTTTAATCCATGGGTCAAAAATGATCGATCACAATAAAATATCCCCTAATGTGTGTCAAGGTAGCCCTCACCTTTACCAAAAGATCATACACCAAGAAGGAAATACCCTTTCTTTATTCTACCCTGATGGTCCTCCCTAGGGTATACACTAAAGATATGATTCACCCAGTATTCAGATGTCATGCCATGATGGAAGTCCTCACCATGACAATAGTTGCTACAAAGGTCCTTCCCATAGTGACATTAAGCAATGAGAAGGCCCACCCTTCATTATAGTACATCCTGAAGTCCCTCCCCATAGTTTAAATTGTAGATACCCTCATTTAATCTAGATCTATGATGGTTTTCCTCACCATAATAGAAATCATTGTGAAGGACCTCCCCTCAACGGTGACAAGAAACAAGAAGGTCCTCCACTTACTACGGTCCTCCCTGAAGGCCCCCCAGGCTATACGCTACAAGATTATTCTCTACAGTCAGATAGTAAGATGTGATAGTAGCCGTCACCATCACAGAACCGACTGTAAAGGTCCTCCCCACAATCCAAATCCACATCGGTGAGAAGATCCTCCCCTCATCTGGTCAAATACAAGAAAACCCTCATATGATGAGGCACTTAGAAAAATTGAGTATGATGTGTGGGATAATCTATCCATGACCAGGGATATCCATTCTCACCTAGAAGATCTCCTAGATCCATGATCATATTTTGAGCGACCCTCACAACATTCAAATATCAACAAGACTCCCACTAACCCCACTTCTTGGAATAAAATCAGTAAGGAGCAGTCAAACTAGGTGGATCATGCGTAAGATTACTTAGAGGAACAATAATAATATATGTTTCTTGTGAGAATAAAACTAGGAAGAGACGACATAACAATGATTAATTGGATAATGTACACTTCTTAGTTTGACATAACAAAAGATTTTTCAAAAGAATGTATGCATAACATTATCCTAAATATCTAGAAAAATATCTGCTAGTTAAAGGAAATGTTTTTCCCCTATATTGGGTACGTTGACCATTTTAACATCTTGAGATAGTTTTACCATAAAATAGACCTAGAAACCCTTCGGTATGTATGAAAAACACAATTAGAATGGAGAAAGAAAGTCCTTGAGTTGGCCTACCTCCATGTGTTGTACATGTTGCGTTGTTTTATCAGTGACACCGCATTTGGTGTTCATATTTGGGGATGGGGAAAACATGGAGCTCTACACTTAACCCAAATATTGAACTAGTATAACTCAATGAAAAATGAAATCCCATAATGTCATTACCCATAGAATATATTCAAATGAAGTTCCTTCTCATGAAAGGTGGAATGGTCAACAAAATCCAGACTTGAGTAAGTCTCAGAAGCGTCAGCCCCGATGAGATCAATCCATCAAGAAGATTCTGAACCAGGAAACCATGAACATACATCAGGCTTCCCATTTAAGATAATCCAATAAATGAACCATGATCATGTCCTCAGAATTAAGTAATTCATGTGAAAATCAGACTCCATATTCGGATCACATTCATATGTGAATTCTTGAGATCATGAATGCAGTAATAGTAGCAGAATCTGCAGCAACATGGGATCAACACCAGCCCACACGTCTTGGGGAATTTTTACCTCAAAATTATCCCCATAAGACCAGCAAATCTGGGCCAAGGAATGTCAACAGAAGAATGGGAGCTACCCTAGACCATACAGATGGGGGCATTTTTTCCTCAAATTCCTGCCCCATGGATGTCTGTCTTCTCTTGTGTGGGGAGAATAATAGAGAGAGGGGTCACCTGTTCCATCCTATCTCATGAATCATGTCCCCAAGAATGAAGGCATACAGCTAGACCATATCAAGGGTCCCTTTGAGTCACCATCTACAAAGTAACCCAAAGAGTATCACGAAATGGCCCAAAAAGATCCAATAAAGGGTTTGAGAAGATATTCTACCATCCATCACCTAGTATGACACCACATATGTGGTATGCATCAGTGAATTTCGTGGAAATCATCCCCATAGACCTTACTAAAAATAGTAAAAATAATTTGGATGCCAGAGAAGAAGCTTCCCTCCCAGAGATAGTTCACACTGAACCAGGAGGTGTGAACCCCAGAAACTGAAGAGTTGTCTTAAATTTGGGTTCCTCCTTAGTCAATACTACATTACCTACCACACGAATCCTCGATAAGGATATGAATAAGAGAAAATTATAAGACCCATATGCTCCTCCCTATGAGGATGATTCCCCAACACTTGTGGAGTGATTTTCTCGATAGGAGGGAGAAATGAAAGAGTTAAGGAAACTCAATGTTGAGCTGTTAAGTGCAGGTCATCCTACTGGGCATGTTCCTTCGATTGAGAATCAACACACACATTCATAAGATGTCCCTCAGCCTCCCGATCTCATCCCAAAAAATGAAGAAAGGTTGGAAGTCTCATTTAGGGTGGTGTTGGGACCATCAATCTACTTGAACACAATCCTAGAAGGATATCATGATTTCCCTCCATTAGGGAAGAAACCAGAACAGATTCACGAAAATCCACAAAAGATACCCCTGATTGGGTATCCTGTTCTAGGTCCAGTATTGTTAGCACGTTCAATATTTCCCCCTACTATGCCTTCTCATGCTCAGGTCCAATAGGACATGCATCAAGGGATCCTGAATACCATCGAGTTGTTAACTAATTGAATGGATGTAATGTAAATACGACACACTCTAGTAAAACCAGAAAGGAGGCATTACCCTTACTGGGTGAGTAACATCACAACTCCACCAAATTTCAGGAATCTTGTATTCTAGTGTTCAATGGACCGTGGGTCTCAGTGAAGCATCTAATGCACTACTCTTCTTATTATGATCTCGTTATGGGAACTCCAGAGCAACATGAGGCTGTAAAACTCAGATGATCAATGAGAAAAATAAAAGGTTCAGATTTTTTATGGTACAATGGTCTGCAATATAACCCAATAATTAGATGAGAGGATCTTCAGTGCTAGTTCTATTTCAATTTTAGCTCAACATTGACCAAAACAAATTTCAGTGACCTCATGAACTACAATAATGAGTGAACAAGAGAGTCTCGAATTTCATCGCCATATGAAAGGTTCTAACTTACTTCTTGATCTAGCCACTCACCATATATGAGATTATATACATGTTTATCGATAATCTCTTATACAAGATGGAAATTCCACTCTTTCATTTGAAGTACACAGGTTAGTTATGGGACATCTCTGCTATCGCTCAAAGGATAGAGTATTCCTTGAAATGAACTAATCTCAAGTTACAAGAACCCCTATTAGCCCCAGTAAAAAAAATTTAGGGGGAGTAGAAGCAGCTTCTATCACTCTTAATCCACCCCCACACCATCTCCATCTGCATAGCCCCACAAAAATGTGTAGGGTCTCTTAGACGTCAGTATCCACCCCCACCCCACAATTTTGAGTAGAGGGGGGGGGGGAAATAGAAATAAATTCAAGGAACTCAAAAATAATTTATACTCCTTAAAGGATGAAGAAGTACATGGTTACAATATAGCTGTGATGAATTGAAACTTTCATCAGATTCTTGATCTAAAGAGGGATGATGAAGTAGTCCTTGATGACCAGATAGATTACTATCCATTTAATTAGATATTGGGACACAATATCCATGAGTGTTTTTTCATTAATGACCACCAAGAAAAGATGATAGATTCTGGTCTAGTCAATCTAGGACCATCTCCAACACAAGTGGCATATGATTCCACCACAAATATGGATGAAGAAGAGGATTGGAAAAAAGTTGTTAAAAAAAGATAGAAAAAGTTTTATAGTTGGATGAATCATAAGGTAGTTGACTGAGCTTAGGGAATAATTCAAGAATAGTTGAAGAAACCAACTATGCTTCCAATTGAACTTAATTCAACACAACTATCATCCTGGGCTCAACAATCTTCCATTTGTCAGCTTCTTGAAAAGAAGTCCAATCAAAAGGGAGGAAAGTTAGTGCAGGAATAAAAACTCAGACCAAATACAACGTTGTCTTTGACACTATCATATTCCATGTTATAAAATCTAAAACAATGCGAACCACCCCCACCGAACGGCACAAGTATAGGTAGATGATGAGGCAAATCCATCATTAGAAGAGGAGATGATTTTTGGCTCCATTAATGTTATCCATTTGATGGATCTCTTATCTGATGATCAGTATGGTGGTCAATTGGAGTCCTTCGTACACAACTAGGGAGTCAGAGGAAGAATCCACAGAAGCCAGGGATACAATGGGAGACAAAACCATGGATAAAATCAAGCATATAGATAAACCCCCCCTCAAAATATCAGTGTTGTGGAATCTTGTAGAAGGACCTTATAATGGATCCACAAGGGAAAGGAAAATTCTCTTACCCCCATAGGAAACCACCATGATCCAATTTTTCTAAAATATTTTTCAGAGAAATAAGTAATGACTAATTACCCTCGACATATCAACAGATCTTCCAAGACTAATCCATGAGGGACATAATCACCTCCAAAACTAGTACCATGGACCGAACTATCTTCATCAAATGCTCAAGCCCTAAAGCACAAGTGAAGTGAATCTCGAAGCTGGGAAGTATCATCATTTAGATCAGAAATATGAAATTATGAAGGAGTTAGCTTCAATTCTAGGTTATCTCTCAGTAAACGATGCACTGAATCTATAATTAGATCTCAGGGAAGAAATAATCGAAGCTTTCTTGAGTCTATAGGAGTTTGAAACCGAAGTATTCACTGTTGAAGCCTACCGGATAAAGATAAATGCCATAGAATTTCATATAGTTATCTCCTTCACAGATCAAGATGAATATTCCATCATGAAAGTACATATCAAACCCTTATATGTTTTTAGAATGATAAATATCAGTGATATCTTAAAAGTATTCATTGAAAAAATATTTGGGGTTATTATCCTCCCACTATGGAAACTCCATTGATTGGGTTGTAGTGAGGATAATATAACTCACTGCATGGAAAATCTATTAGGCAATTAAAATAATGACCAGAAGCTATTGGGACAAATAATGTTTCAAACCTAGTTTGGGGACCTCATATGTCACATAGAATTTCTATAGGTCCAAAACAATAAAGCCTCAAACATTTTTCTAGGAAGGCCCGGACTACATAAGTACACAACAATACCCTCCTAGTGAAATCAGTGCATGAAGTATAGAATTAATGGATAGAGTGGGAAACTATAAGATGATAAAGCCTTGTTCAAGTCTAGTGAGTCACACTACATTTATGAAGGGTTCTTCAAACCAAATTGGAAACAAACCACAACTAATGGAATTGATTGGGTTTCCACCCAAAATGGTTTGGAAATGTTTCCTATTTATCCCCTCAAGAATCTCAGGGAAGAATACATATTGACCATCAATCAGATTGTAGGTGCAAGATAAAATTCAGATGAGTATGTAGCAGTCCTCACGATTTCAGTTATGGCTGCTAAGCCTGATAATGTCGAATGTCTCAATGAATCCTAATAAAATGGGGATGTTGCTAAGGAAAATACCCTTGAACCAAAATAAAAACTGCATAAAATTACCATCACACCCACAATGTAGGAATAAGTGTCTCTTAATTCAAGTAATATGAGGATACTCTCTTAACCTTCCCTAAATATTTTCTGAAAAAAAAACCCACTAATGGTCGAGGTAGAGGAGATGACCAGACACCAAATGTGAAATACCCCCCTCAATTATCGAGTAATAATTTCAAGGATTATTTCCCCATCAGAAGACTAATATAAATATGTTTAGGATTTAGGGGAGGAAGAAGATGAAGACCAAAGGGAGTCCCCTCTAGTATTTGAGGAAGGTGTTTCCCCCAATATTGTTGAACTCATGGAAATAAAACTGGGTACGAAGGATGACCCATGACCCACTCTATTTAGTGTGTCCATGACAACCCAAGGGAAAGATATATACACATATTTTATAAGGAATAATTGATATGTTTTATCTTGGAATTACAATGAAATTCTAGGTCTCAATCCATAGGTGTCCACTCACCACCTGGACCTACCAGAAGATCATCGTGGTTACTAGAAACCTTCTAGGAGGACGCACCTGACACATGCTAGAAAAAAAGAGGTTGAAGAAGAATATATCATCAAATATAACTTCATTATAGAAGTAAAATACCCTATATGTATTGAAAATATTGTCCCTATCAATAAGAAAAATAGGCAGATCGTGGTCTGCATCTATTTCAGGGAACTCAACCACCACTGCCTGAAAGATGATTTCCCAATCCTGATAACAGAACTGTTGATTGATGTGACTATTGGACATGAGGATATCTCTTTAATGGAATAATATTAAAGATATAACGATATTTTAATGGCCCAAAAAGATGAATAATCTACCCCTTCCAGGATCTCTAGGGAGTATTTGTCTATAAGGTGATTCCATTCAGTTTCGAAATTTTTGGTTCCACATATTAGCATACCATGCACTACATTTCCAAACCCTTCATGGAAAATTTTGTTGAATTTTATGTCGATAATTTATTTTTCAAATAATAAAAACTCTTAGAGGATCTGTCGGATCTTGAAACTGTCTTCAACAAACTATGAAAACGTAGTCTGAAAATGAACCCTCTAAAATGTGCTTTTAGCATCACCTTAGGGAAATTCCTCAGCTTTTTCATATGCCACCAAGGCATCGAAGAAAAACCTGATAAGTAAAAGTAAATACATTTCATGTCACTATATATAAACCTCACTAAGTTGAGGGTACTCCAATGGAATTTCGATTACCTTCGATGCATTATAGGCAACCTTACAGGAAAATGATTTCCATTAACCAGGTTACTAATGAAATGGGTAGAATATAAATGGACTGATGATTATCAGGAATATGTCGACAATATCAAGAAATATCTCTTGATTCCACTGATTTTAATGCTACCTATTGAAGGATAACCAAACATTTTTTATGTAACCACCTTGGAATGGTCCATAGGAACCCTTCTCATGTATAAAAATGATGTCATCGGTGAGAATAGTCTCTATTAGCTTAGGTAAACCATGATTGATGCTGAGACTCATTATTCAAATATTGAGAATAGAATCTTTTCATTAATATTTACGGTCCAGAATATGATACATTACTTATAGCACCAAGAAGTCCATTGGTATCACATAGAAACCTGCTATAGTATATTCTATGTTGTCGAATGTTAACTGGATGCCCGTCATGGTGGGAGGTCATCCTACAATAGTTAGATATACTTTTCACACTAGATAAATCTTTCAAAGTCTAGTCATTAACAAATTACATGTCTGAGCATCCATCAATGGAAGTAGACCCATCAGATGATGAGCTACCAAATGAGGAAGTGCTCTCTATTCAAGATAACTCCCAGATGTGGGAAGTTTACATCGATGATGACTCCAAATGCTCTATAAAAAAGATAATGGAATACCCAAAATTCAAAAAGTGGGTTTGGGAGTCATACTCATATACCCTTAAAAAGTAGATCTTCCATAATCCTTTCAACTGTCATAAGGATGCACGAACAATGATGTAAAGTACCTAGCCCTTAGTGCAGGGCTGGAATTAGCACTCCGGGTGCAAGCCAGGCACATGAAGACAAAAGGAGGGTTATAACATGTCATCAAGAAAGATAATTGTGACTATGATATCAAGATAGAGGATTTTATCACTTTGATGAACCATGTACGAGAACTTATGGTAGAATTAATGTCATAACTGACATTAACTTATATTCTCTGGTCAAAAAATACACAAGCTGATGCATTGGAAAATGCAGCCACAACATTGGTTAACCCAAATCGGAATGAGACAATCATTAGTATTTCCACCCCTAGATGGGTTTAGAATATGATTTGTCCGACATGGAAGAAATTAATGAGATCAATCCCATCTTTGAGTCATATAGTCCTACCACAACTAGATGACTCCCGCTATGGACAATCTTCAAAAGGGAGAACTCTCTCCAGATAGGGATAGAAGGGAATTAATATGAAGAAGAGCAGTCAATTTAATGATATATGATGGTACAAACTGGAAAAATGTTCTTTATATGTGGGTCCTTAACGGAGACCGTCTCTAGTGCGTCGATAGAGAAGAGATCACCACCATTACGAAATAAGTACATTGAAGAACATGTGGTGACCACCAATCAGCATCCAAACTATCCCATAAAAATCAAAGACTTGGATACTATTGGCCCCCCATGATGCAGGATTGTGCTGATTTCACCAAAAAGTGTCATTTCTTCCATGTCCATGCATATTTCATCCATCAACCCCAAGAGTTGCTTCACACACCTATGTACTCTTGGATATTTTCCATATGGGTGTTTCTCCATGAAATTGGGATGACCTTGTTTGTTTAAGGTTCAAACTTTCCAATAGGTTTCTAACAGGTTTATTCGTAGAACCGGAAACATCTAATGATTCTATATCCATCTGGACCTACTTTCCAAAGGTAGGTGCCCATTAGTTGTGGACCGATGAGGCTTACGAATTTTCATTGGTCGAGAGGATGGGAGGTCAGACTCATCACAACTTTTTAGGGGGAATTATTGTCTACTCAAGGACTCTTTTATAGAATAAAGTTATGTTCACGAATCCTTATTAATTTACCTAGCATGAAAATGTGTTTTTCTATTAGACTTTGCGATCAATGATTGATATGTATGGGATTTAGTGAATATTTTATATGTATTTTAGGTTTTTCATCAATAGAGAATCATCTATATGAATTATATATTCATAGTCATTGGTATCCTTCAATACATTATATAGAAATATCTTGGTCACTATGATGACCATACTGGATTTAAATCCACTCCATGGGGCACTTGAAGTTTATTTTCATTTAGAAAGACAGGGATTATTTTAGAGTTGGGATCGTACCTGCGTATGGGCTACCTACGTATCCTTGTTAAATAAGGAATCAGAACCCATGTATTTTGATAGGAAGGATATAATTTAACTTCATACGGGATAGAAAAGAATTAATGAAAGATGGTCTCAAACGTTAGAATGGATTCCTACGTACTCTAATTTTAAGGCAGAGATAAAATTCTATGTAGTTTGACTGAATAAGTATGAGGTTTATGCATGATTAATGGCCTAAAGAGAGATGTCGTATTTACTTTTACACTCTAAGCCCACATGAGTCATGCTTGGTGTGAGAAACAAGAGTTATCAGTAAATCTGATGATTGTGCCATGAACGATACAGTCATAAGAAATGAAGTGGGGCTTGCGTATATATGACATCCTGAGTAAATGAAGATCAGGACTTAGTTCAGGAAATAATCCCAGGAGCAAGGTCCATAAAGGTATTTGTGCTTTATAGAGATTTTTAATTTTAACTCGGGACATACTCCTGAAAAGGAAGCCCAAATTAATAGGGACTTATGATTGGGTTTTACTCCTTATAAGGAAGCCCAAATAAAAATAAAATAAGGTTGGGGCTTACTCCTGAGAAAGTGGCCCAATGTTAAAGGAAATTATTATTGGGACTTACTCCTGAGAAGGAGGCCCAAATTAATTCCTCTTCGATAAAGAAGCCAACAAAGGAGCCATGCCATAAATGGATTTGGAGAAGGTTTTGAAGGCCATGTATTATAAAGGAGAGGTAAATTTGAAGAAAATAGGTGACCAGGAAGGAGGCGCACAAGTATTTTTCTGGCGCGCATGTCCTGGTCGCGCAAGTATACTTGCGCGACATGAGTTACCATGGGCGATGAAGAATCAATAGGGTAATAATTGGGAGAATTTGAACTCAAGCCCTGAGTATCATCCCTAAGGAACATGAGAAAAATGGTTTTGCGGCGTGCAGGTGGTAGGCACGTAGGTATTGTTCTGGCATGCAAGGTCGAAATATCTCCTATATATATGGGCATTATTTCGCACAAAGCATCCATCTTTCGAACGCTTCTTGCTCTCGTTGCACAGGTGTCTTGGATTTTCACTCGTCCGCGATTCTGTTCATTGTGTCGTGCTTCCTCAGTCTATTTCTGACTTACACGCCATTACTAGAGTTGTACAACTTGCGTGACCATCTTAGACATGCGCACCAAGATTATACTTGAGCACCTTAGTGCCTAAGACATTTTTATGATTTATTCAAAAAAAATTTGAAAAAAATACTTATTTAAAAGTTAATTGTTATATCTTTTTGAAGATTAAATGGCTCCTAGAGGAATTGGATCGGCTAATGAGTTGGATAACTAGAGGATTGGTGACATGATGAACATCATTGGACATGATTACTATGATATCTGCGACAACACTCTCCCAGATTCGGCCAAGTACTTGAAGAAATATCATGTCAAATTCCCTACAGTGCATTTACTTGCCTTTATATGGCCATGGTCATCTACAAGGAGTCAATGTTCCGGAGCCAAAGAACTATCTCCCGCATTCTTGGATTCAAACTTACACCAACTTTTCTTTAGAAAATGTTTCAGTTGAAGGATCATTTGTTAATGCTGGAACAATAGAGAAGGTATTCATAATGCATCATAGACCTTGTGCCTTAGATCTAAAACCTCATATGCTCAAGATGTAGTCTCACTATTATCTTTCTATTTCGGTTATCCTGTATATTAAGAGCAGCAACAATGGGGTGAACTTTAAAATTTTTTCTCCATGCCATTTCCTTGCAGATATGAAAACATAAAACCCATGGGCTGATATGTTCTCCACTGCCGGTTGGTGGAGTGAAGACTATCATGAAATTAGAACAATATCTGAAAAGATTAATCTTTCCAAATGGATATTTACTTCAAATTCTCCATTATCAAATCCATGTATCCATCTTTCAAGTCTCTTGGACAGAAACAGAGTCATTGTTTGATCTGTAGAAAATATTCACACACCGCACTCAAGAAAATTATTTTACAATTGTTCCAAGAAGAGCTGGTATCACTGCATCTCTTATTGTATCCAGTTGAATGAATGAATTCTAGGTGGCTGCTGATGAAGCTTGGAATGCCGTAAATCAACTGAAAAGTTATGTTGAATGCCTCTTGTAATTCTTTGAAAAAGAGAAGAGACTCCAATATGTGGATGTCCTTCTAACCCTTGTGCATTAATTAAAAACGCTTTCATCTTCAATAATTTGTACCTGCATTGTTTTGCTACCTACATTAATTATTTTTACCTAATCCAATGGGCCTAGTAAGCATAGTCTGATTTTTTTCTAGGGTGATACAAACAACCCACAAACTTTGCATATTTTAATTGCTCAATATTGCCTAAATCATACAATATGTATGTTTAGCGAGCTGGGACTCGACTTTTGTTCAGAGTTCCTTTTACAGGTTCTCAATTTAATGAGTACCCTATCTTTTGTTGGAAGTTTAATGTCATGCATGTCAGACATAAAAGGCTAATGTTTAAGGTCGAATAATTTTGGCCGAATGGATTAAAAATTGACTCAATTCCTTAATAATTTGTTTGAAAACATATTAGCACATTCATGTTTGGGGGAAAACATTTAAAATTTTACTTAAGAAATTTTGAATTTGAGGGATGATATGAAAAAAGGGTTAAAATGCATTAGAGGAAGTATTTCTTACGAGTTAAGTTACCACTATTTGACAAACCCATTAGGGGGTTGAATTATGCAGGGCCACTTGAGGGAATTGACTGCATAGTCAAATAATAACATCTTTTGGCTGACAGGTCCATTATGTAGACTACTTATGCAAGGCCACCTAAGAGCACGTACTGTATAGTCAGACAAAAGAACCCTAAAAAATTTTACTTTTCTATTGATAAAAACTAGTGGAAGTTTATGGAGATTAAAATTTTCAAATCATAGAGTCTGCTGTATGGAGAGAGGTACTTGAATAGGAAGAGCATATTCCCAATCAATATTGTCAAAGAATTGGATGAATGTCACTCCTGCAAAGGTCTGACCCAAATGTAGGGAAGGGAAATATAATCCATAGACTGGAATACCTTCAGATCATGAAAAAATAGTATGGGATAAATATGTTAAGGATGACTATTTTTGTGGATCCCTACATATTGTTTTTAGACCAATAAGGAAAAAAGAGGTTGTACCCCCAAGAATGAAGTTACCACTAATTGAAAAACCCGTTAGGGGGTTTGAATTATGTAGGGACACTTAAGGGAATTGGATGAATAGTCAAATAATAGCATCTTTTGGCTGACAGGTCCATTATGTAGACTACTTATGCATGGCTACTTAAGGGCACATGCTGCATAGTCAGGAAAAAGAATTCTCAGGTATCATAAATTTTGTCACCAGAAGTCAAGAAAAGGGTTATGGAGATCTGGAAGTATTGAAGGTTAGAAGTATGACACATCAAAATGGGCATTGTCAAATACATGAAGGAGATACACAGACCAATGCTATCCATAATCATGTTGTCTCTAGGTCCTGAATTGAGGTGTTGGACTTTACTACGAATCCCATAATGATGGGAATAAAACCATACATAGTTCTTGAAATACAGTTTAATGTCATGTGGGATGAGAGCATAGGAGATCTTAGTTTAAGGTCGTAGAGTTTGGACCATAATGAGGGAGACACATTGTGTGTTTGTTATAAAAAAGATGTGAATAAAAACCAGGGTTTTTATACCACATTCATGTTCTCACATGGGGAATTTTCATCCAAGGGACCGAAAGTGTAATTTTAGGTTAGGCCCAAAGACTTGGGGCTGGATTCAAGGGATGATCTAAAGTTCCTACGTATCCCATAAAGATGGGAATCAATCCATACGTAGTTCTTGAAATATCCTCTGTACAGATTTGGTTCGTACATGTGAAGGGTGAAAGGGGACTTTAGTGCAATGATAGTTGGATCTGAGATTAATGGTTCAGGCATTTCCATGTATGCACATAGTCTTTGGAATATAATATGATTGGAGATCAATGTCAATAATTATTCCCTCTTAGGTGAGGGTGTAAAATAATGTTGTAGTTTATTGTTGTACAGGGAAAAAGTGCAAATAGTTTAAGGTCATATGCATGGACCGGTGCTGCACTGTTTAGCATCATGTAGCTATTTCGTATGGCTATACAGTTTAATATCTTGCAGTGGGGACAATGGGGGACTGTATAGTTTAGCATCATATAGCAAGGACGATGGTGAACCAATGTGAAGATATTGGTTTGGGGGGTGGGGGGGGGGTCTTCACAGATCACCATCGTATGAGATGGTGGTGAACCAATGTGAAGATGTTGGTTTTGGGCTTGATCCTTAGAAGGTTTCCTATGTACCCAGCCTAGAAGGCAAGGATCAAAGTCCACGTATTTCAATTGAAAAATGAATTGGTGATCGAGTTGTACTTGAGGAAAAAGACCCAAAGATGGTGCTAGGACTTATGTGTGGTTACCAGCCCAGAGAGGGTGTTATGATTGAAGCTTACTCTAAGCTCACGCGAGTCATGCTCGGTGTGAGAAAAAAGAGATAGCAACAACCCTAACGATGCCCAGTTTAACATCATGTAGAAAAATAAGGGATTGTTTCTCATTTTAAATGACATGTGTCACAAACATGGGGTGCTTGGTAGTTTAACGTCTTGTAGCTCAGATGAATATTTTAACATCATGTTGGACGATAGAGGGGCTATGCAGTTTAATGTCCTATAACAAGGACAAATGGGACCATGTAGTTTAAAGTCTTTCATTAAGGACTAATGTAGTTTAAGGTCATATGCATGGACCAGTGCTGCATAGGATAGCATCATGTAGCTAGGATAAAGTGCATTTGTGTTACATAAAAATACTTCTTCAATAATCTTGCATTGGTTAGAGTTTTAATGAGTTATCCGTCCATTGAGATTAAAGAATAAGCTCCATTAGAGTAGACCTTATGTATTGAATAAGGTCCTACCCACTTTAACTCAATCTTTGGAATGTTCTTCCCTGGTATCATTGGAGTTCTGAGGACCAATACCAATTCTCCTTCAATGTATGAGCAAAGACAAACTTTTTTGTTGAAAGCCCGTGCTATTCAATTCTGATAGACTTTCAAGTGGTGCATGGTGTGCAATCTTTTTTCATCTAATCGTTCCAATTCATCCAATATATTTTGAGACTGTTCAACTGTAGATGAATAATAAAAAATGGCTACTATGAGTGAAGTTAATTTAACATCAATGGGAAAGACTGCTTCTGTTCTATATACCAATGAATATGGAGTTGAACGCATAGCAGTGCAGGTGGTGGTATAATAAGCCCATAGAGCATGAAAAAGTTTATCAGGATATGATTTCTTATCTTTATCCAAAATCTTTTTTAGTATGTTTGAAAGCGTTTTATTGAAGTCCTCTATTTGGCCATTGGCTGCTGCATGATACCGAGATGAATGGTTGGATTTAATTTTGTATTCCTGACACAACTTTCTCATCGTGAATGAACATAAGTTGGTGCCATTGTCTGTCAATATGTTATGAGGGACACCAAATCTAGTAATTATGTTTGACTTGATGAAGCTAACAATGCTTTTAGAACTAACTTCTTTGAGAGGTATTGCCTCTGTCCATTTGGAAAAGAAGTCAGTAGCAGTAAGAATACACGTAAACTGCTTGGATGTAGCCGAAGGGTAAGTTCCTACTACATCCATTCCAAATGTGGCAAATGGCCATGAGTATTTAGTTGAATGGAGAAACTCTGGGGGTTGATGAATGAAGTTGGAACATACTTGGAAAGAATGAAATTTCGTAGTGAAATCAACACAATCTTGTATCATTGAAGGCCAGAAGTATCCAAGCCTTCAAATTTGACCAGAAAGTCTATGTCTAGACTAGTGGGCACCACAAACTCCAGAATGTACTTCATTCATGACAACCATTGTCTCTTCACCATCGATAAATCTAAAGAGGATTCCATCAAAACCTTTCTTGTAGATAATTTTTTGGTGATCTAGGCTATCATAAAGAGTAAAATTGACCACACGTCACCGAACATGTTCTTTCCCAGCTCTATCATGTGACAGTATTCCATTTTGAAGGTAACCCCAAATAGGTGTCATCCATCACATAGTATGACCATACGGTTTAGAAATGGGACTGATTTCATTGATTTCATCTGTTCTGATTTGAATATAAGGTGAAATTGTACGGCAATGGGAAATACTGATGATTGTTTCATCCCGGTTTGGATCTGCTAGGGCTGTGGATACATTAGCCAGTGCATCATCTTGGGCATTTTGTGATCATAGGACATAAGAAAATGTCAGTTCCGAAGGAAATTCTGCCATTAAATCTCCGATGTAATCACACAAAGGGATTAACTCTTATTTCCTGATGGCATAGTCCCCATTGACTTGTTTGATTACCAATTCTGAATAACATTTATCCTTTAAGTGATTCACCTGTACCTCAAGTGCCAATTCCAAGCATGCGATGAGAGCTTGAGATTCTCCTTCATTATTTGTACTACTTCCCAACAATAAGAAGGAATAGGGTATCACTGCCTGTTTTGGGGAAATAAGTAGAGTTCCTAACCCAACTTTGTTAAATTTAGATTCTTCCAATTTCTTCCCTCTTGGATTTCTAGAAGCACCATCAATGTACATTTATCATGTTTGAGGATTATCTTTATTAGAGAAGACTTCCTCATTAGGAAGTTCAATATTAAAAGATGCATCTTCTATATATGGTTGTTCAACAAAGAATTCAGCCAGATATTGGCCCTTTATTGCATTTTGAGACACATACTGGATATTAAACTGCTATAAAATAACCACCCACCTTTCCAGAAGTCCATTAAGCATTGGACGAATAAGGATAATTTTGAGCGGGTTATTGCGAGATACAAATTAAACCTCATGATGTTGTAGGTAGTGTCTCAATTTCTGAACTGAAAATATTAATATCAGGAAACACTTTTCAATACTTGAATATCGAGTTTTTGACTCAAGAATAGTCCGACTGAGATAATAAAGGCTGTTTTCAATCCCAACATCATTCCTTTGGGAAAGGAAGGCACCCAATGCTCGCTCTAAAGCTGTCACATAAAGGATAAGTGATCTTCCTTCAAAGGGTGGAATTAATACTGGTGGACTCAAGAGATATCTCTTGAGAATATCGAATGCTTATTGAGATTATTCAATCCACTTGTAGGTGACTTCTTTCTTCATTAATTTGGTGAAGGGAAAACACTTTCCTGTCAAATTGGAAATGAAAAGCCGAATATAGGCCAAGTTTCCTTGAAATCCTCTTAATTATTTCAAATTTAGAGGAGGTGACATACCAAGGATTGACTTTTTCTTCTCACTATAAACTTCGATACCATGATGGCGTACAACAAAGCTGAGAAATTTTCCAGAGGTTACCCCAAAAGCACATTTTAAGGGGTTCATCTTCAAATTGTGTTGTCGAAGCTTATTGAATATGATTTCTAAATCGGCTAAGTGATCATAACGTTGTATTGATTTAACCACCAAATCATCCACATAAAATCCTAAAAATTTACCTAAAAAGGGATTAAAGATGTGGTGCATGGAACGTTGATACGTTACACCTGCATTTTTCAGACCAAAGAGAATTTCCCGATAGCAAAACACACCTTGAGGGGCACATAATGTTGTAGAATCCTCATCCTCTGTGGCCATTTGTATTTTATTGTACCCATAATAACCATCCATAAAGGAAATAGCTTCATATCCAGCTGTTGCATCAATTAAGAGTTCTGTGATCGGAATTAGAAAATCATCCTGGGTACAATGCCAATTAAGATCTCTGAAGTCAATGAAAACTATAATTTTTCCATTCTTATTTTTCACAGGGAAAATATTAGCCATCCATTGGGGATATTGAACTTATTTGATGAATTTATCATTGATAATCTTATGCACTTTAGCTTCAATTTTGGAGGCATAAGTTGGGTGTGTTCTTCTTGTGTCTTTCTTGAATCCTCGATGTTCTTCTGGAAAACCCAAACGATGAGTAAGAACATCAGGATGAAGACCTAGAATTTCTGTATAATTCCAAGAAAATATATCTCAATTTTTCTTTAGTAATGAAATATACATTTCTTGATCTTCAAGAGTCATGGACACAGTAATTAAAGTGGGGGCATGGATCTTATTTTATACCCAGATTTATTTCTCTGAGTTCATCCACAGTGGTAGAGATACCTTCTTCAAATGTAGGAGGAGCATCCCTGAGATCATCCTTTTCTTCTTCAGTATGTGTTATTTCTTCTATTTTACTTGCATAGTAGATGACTAAGCATAATTTCCATGGTCAGGGGAGAAGTTAAATCATGAACATCTTGAAGAAGAGGCTGCCATTTATGACCCTATCGATGATGAAGGATCTTCCTTAGGTAATAAAGAGGAGATGATGGATTGAGAATCGACATCATTGTTCACCTCTGACATTGTTATAACTTCTTCTAGTCTGGTTGATGAAGTATAGAATTTCTGGATTTCAGCGGATGAAATGAAGACATCTCCATTTAAACTTTCATCATTTCTTGGTGAATCAACAATTTCTCCCATGCTATCTGGCATAATTACCATAATTGAAATTATGGAAGTTTCCATAAAGAGTGTTTGGATTTGGGTCTATCCTGTCAATTTCACTGATAGACAACACATAATCTGTACTCACATATATTAATGGGTTTAGTGGAATCTTTTCCAAACCATTTGGAGCATTAATTTTGGTAACCTCCTTTGTCGTGGATTTCTCCTTTCCCTCCATGTGATAGAATTCTGCCTCAATGTATTGAGATTCACATGTTTTGAATGGGGATTTATCACCATACAATGTCCCAATTTGACCATCGAAACAATATTTGAGACATTGAGGGTATGATGAAGGTATAACCACATGTTGATGTAGCTATGGTCTTCCAAGAAAAATGTTGAATGTTGTGTCATGAAGAACAACCATGAAACCTGAATTAGACACAAGGTCTCAAAACTATGTTCTGAGTGTAATCTCACCCAAAAGTTCTTGTTCATTTTTATCATATCCTTGCAACATCAAAGTAGAAGGAGATAAAACAGATTTAGTGAGGCCCGATCGACGAAGTGTACGAATAGGGATGAGGTTGACTCCAGAACCATTATCAATGAAATATTGCTGAATATCTACATCATTGACCATTCCAGATAAATACTAATGTCTAATATGTCCACGCAAAACATCATCTTCATCTTCATATGTAAAATATATCACTGCATGACATTCTTTAGGGTCATTCTTTATATGGTAGACTTCAGCTGCAACAATTTCAGTTTTGAATTCCTTAGGACTTGACAAGGCCTCAATGAGTGCCTCCCAAAGATCCTTTGATAGATTCAAGGCATCTATAATTGATAACTTGGATGGTAGATGGGACAAATGATTCAAGACATCATACTTTTCTCCCAAAGGTGTGTGTTTCCCAATAGGAACATGTGTTTTCGCAGGTGCCTTAGAAGTTGATGCTTTGGAAGTAGATGCATCTTGTATCGGGGTAGGAGTTGGAAATACTACTGGCTTTGGTAGATTAGACTGACTAGGTCTATATATTTTCTGGGAGGAAGAAGGGGTGACCTATAACCGGTCTTCCAAAATAACTTTGTCAGGACCAAATCTTCCATGTGTGGAAGAACTTTCCTGTTTCTGTTGAGCCTGTTAAAGGGCCTTGCCATGAGTTTTGGCCGCATATATAGTTCTGGTAGGGGTAAGATTGAAATAGTGGATTCTGGAATATCCATGTCTTCCCCAGTATCCTATACCTCTGTCTCTTCCTCTAATTCCTCTATTTGATACTGGGAACTCAGGCTCATCAGGATCGAAATTGTGACTAGCATAATGATCTGTTAAATGAATCATGTTAACAGAACCAAAGTTCAACTCTTCATCTGATGTAGATTCGGCCTGATTAGCCAGTTCATGCTGTGCTGTTTGGTGGGGCAGTGCCCGTGCTTTTGAAGCAGATGGCATAAAATCTACCAGAGTCGAAGACAATTTAGGCTTTGACATGAACTCGTCTTCTTCTGACTTTTCTTCTGTATTCAAATTACGCCACTTATTTGAAGACTTTCCTTCTCATAAAAGGGGTTTTTTTGTGGCATTCATAGAAGAAGTCACAATTGGTTGATTCAATTGTGTTCATAAAATGGCATGAGTCCGATTGATCGTTTTCCTGACCATCCAATCATCATACTTCTGCGCATTTTACTTTTGACTTCATGTCATTTGCCTTCTTCCTCTGGATCAGTAGCAGTAACACATGCTACCTGGGCTAAAGAGCCTTTCAATTTTACTTGTCTAGAGTCAACTATCTTTTGCAGGAGGTCTTTGAAGCCAAAACACTCCGGAATGGGATTCCCCAATATCTGATGAAATAGGAAATAATTGGAGAGGTCTTCATCTCCTTCTTTGTTCGGATTTTTGGGCCTTGGATACTGAACCAGATTAGTTTCCAGAGGCGAGATAAAGTATCCAAGAACTTGTTCATTCTGGAAATAATAAACTTTGTTCTTCAAATCATTTAAATGTTTCCACCTTTGATCTCTTTGATCATCTTGACAAGGAAGCTATTGTTGTTGATGATCAGGAGGTGGATCCCTTCGATATGATGAAGGGATTCAAGTGGAATCAGGTATAGGTGCTTGTGTAAGTGTAACTATAGCAATCTCTGCTTTGTCCATTATCCTTCCCGGAACTGATGGAATTACATGAGTTTTAGCTTTACTATTCGTAAGAGAGTATTCAATCAGTTGAGCGATAGAAGTAAGGTCTCGAAAGCCTACTGTATATTTCACAGGGATCAACTGTGTGCATAATTCATCACGCAAATTTTCTACACAGATTGGAAATAATTCTTCTTGAGGGAGTGCTAAACTTAAAGAATATGTTAATCCCTTCCATCGAGAAATGAAATCTGAAACTCTTTCATTTTCCCTTTTCTGAAAATTTTTAAGATAAAAAACTATCGTATTTGGAAACATTGAGTGAAATTAAAGAATAAATCTTTGACGGAGATCTTCCCACCTGGTAATTAAATGATATTGCAAACATGTATACCAGAAAAAAGTAGGCCCTTGTAATGACTGCACAAAACACACGACCTTAACTGATTTTGTTATTATTGAGGAGTTCCCATCATAGGGTCACAATGAGAAACATAATGTGTTACGTGCTGTTATGGGTCTCCAGAACCATTAAAAATTTTGAATGTGGTATTCGCAAAATTTTATGGGGGAGGAATTTCATCAACCAATTTAGGGTAAGATTTCTTTTCCAGTTGAACTGGTGCAAGAATTATTTCCATAGCTTCCAACCAAGATGTTAATGACTCAATGTTAGTCATTAATTTTTGTGAAACATCTGGTTGATCTTTGAGCTGTGTATCTGCAAGAACTAGAGTATGGACGAGTGTGGTGACTGGTACTATCACTGATGGTAGTATTTCCAGTTTCTTTTGCGTATGACCCATAGGATTAGACCTGTGAGGGTGTACTTGTAAAGCGGGATATTCTTGATCCATCCCAGTATCTGAAATGAATTCCATTGACTGACAGACTCCATCACGCTTAGGAGGAAGACTACCTTGAAGTAAATCTGCATTCAACCTCCTCGACTCCTTCATTTCTTCCTCTTGCTGTGTGAACCTTCCCTCTAATGAGAGTGATAGGACTTATCTAGAGGTAGATTGGGAAGTAACCTGGATTTTACCCTTTTCCTTGGCATGTTCATTTCTAGAGTATGGAAGGGCATTTACTGAAGGAATATCTTGCCAATGGGCAACCCTTTGGCTTCTAGTACACACACCTTCTTCATTTATTTCTGTGTGTACAACCTCTTGAATAGTAAATTCCTCATCTGATTCCTATGAGTGATCCTCATGTTCTGGGGGATCAGTGATAATGACATTGATGACATTTATCGATACATAACACATTGCATCCCTTCTATTGGAATTTATTTGATACTGTACTCTTCCTTGTCCTTTATGAGACATTTCCTTTTGTTTAGTTGACCCCTCAAAAACTTCTTGATGAACTGTAATTTAGAGGGAATCTCTTGATAATTCGGCTCTACGTTCCACCTGTGGCTTCTTCCCTAATCAAGAGAAGACATACATTCACTGAAGAAGAGATTGAGAATTTGAAAAATTCCCCAGTCCGGTGGACTGGGGTTTTTCCGGCTGTTCCTGATCAACTCCTCGAATCCTATCTGTTGATCCCGAGGGTTGGATTAAAAGAGTCCCAAGTCTGGCAAGCTGAGGTGGCTCTTGAGCTGCTACATCTGAGGATTTCTTAAAACCTCTCCTGATTTTGTGGACTTTAGTCTAGAAATTAGGCGGATGCATCATATGACATCCGCTCAAATCACTTGGCTCAGATGACCGTTGGATTATTTTTGAGAATTCTGTTACCTGATCATGTGAATGCTCTAAATGAAAAGCATGTTCGATATTCTCATTTTCTTGATGCAAGATTAATTCGACACCTTGTTCTTTATATACATGACTTTGGGAAGAACTAGTTGAGGCATGTTCTTGGGCAAGCCATTGATTATGCACAAAACCAGCTAGATGTGGCCAACCATGGGAAATAACATTGCATGATACCACCTTTGGCAGGATTTGTTGACTGAAGAGTACAGTAAAATACAGTTATCCAAGAACACCCCATCCCCTGATATGAATACCCGATGATAAATTGGTAATTAACTGGTGAAAACTTTTTAACATTCCAAGGAATGAACGCTGAAGGGATCTCTGCTGATTTTCAACCTTTGGATGTCGAGAACCTGAGAGAGATGAAAAATCAATTTGGCTTTGTAACCATTCAATTATCTTTACATGATTTTCATATTCATCATAAGATAATATTTTCCCTTTTAAGAGACAAAGTGTTTCCACATGTTGAGGCGAATATTGTGAATACAATCTTCTGTCAACATTTCTGGAATATCATACTGAGAGTCAGCCAAAGGCCAAAACATAAATGGTATTTCACCTTTCGCTACTTGTTTTCTCATATTCAGAACATCCTCCTTATCATTCGATGAAGATTGTTCTACCTAATTAGACCAAAGCTGGTGCTTCTTTGTTGCTTTATCAGATTCCACAAGATTGGTAGAGAATTCATTTATTAAATTAGAAGATGAAGGACCCAAGGGTGGTTTGGATAATGAACTACACCCCAGTATATCATCTAATTGAGAAAGTATTTCACCCACTAGCGTTAAAGAATAAGACATGACTGGCTTCACATTTGTAAGTGCCTCAAGATAAGAGGGCTTTCTCGTTACTGCATTTTCCTTTGAAGAATTTTCCATGAAATGTGAATTATTACTGCAGAGAGAACTTTAACAGATAAATTCATCATCATGGGTAGGACCACCATGGTGGGTTACAACAACAGATGAAACCTCTTGCACATTGGTCTTCTGGCCGTGTAGAGGGTTATCGCGGCTCTCATCTGAAGATGATACTTCGAGATCGACCAAACTGTCATGATGTAATCCTTCGTGATGAAATTTCGGAATCTGGAAATGAGAGATTAGAATATTGAGCTGTAATAGATAATTTCCTGAGGGCTTCAAGAACACCATCATCGAATGAGGCCTTATTCCAGATTGGCTCTTGATTTATTGACTATTCTAGACAGGTATTTTTCTTATACACCTTCTTACTAAATTTGGAAACAACTTTTTGATGAAAGTGGTTACCATGGGAAGGTTTATGTGCTTGATTATGAGAAACTGTCAGGTTAGGCTAATTATCTCCATTCAAATCGAGTATATCTACCCGACTTGATTGACCGTATGACATGGGGGAGTATTCCCCACAACCCTCTTGGACTGGAACAGAGGTGTGTATCTGCTCCAGAGTGACATGTTGATGAGTCACTCCACTGATAGGGATAGATTTATGTTTCTTTCTCTGTGATGTCGTAGATTTTGTTATAATATTCTGACTGGTATCCAGAATATGGGCAGGGATTTTCTTGTGCTCTTTCACTATTGTCAAAATGTTTTTGGTGACTTAAGCTTCCGGAATGGGAATATACATTCATTCCGTGTCTGGAGTAGGTGTATGTGCCTGCTCCTATCCTCCTTTTCCTGTCAACGGATATTGAAAGTACTTATGCATGGGGGCAGAGAGTTGAGTCTGCTCTGAATTTGTCGTCGGAGATTTCCGACTTACTTCCCTGGGTGCTACCAAACAAGTCTATTGGCAGACTTGATGAACATTGGAAAGTGTATGTGCCTGCTGGATGTTCCCCATCAAGTATGGTTGAAAGGTTTATTTCAATACTGGAAGACGAGACTGCTGACAGAATTGATTATTGTAAGCAGGTGTATGTGCCTATTTATAGGTGGTCACCATATTTGGTTGTCGAGCATCTTTGGATGTAGTCAGATTAGCCTATTGACTGGCTGATGAATTATAAATAGTTTTATGTGCCTGCCTATAGTACTCTTTCAGAATTTCTTGATGGGATTGGTGGTTTTCTTCCAGAAAAGTCTGCTGGACAACGGGATTAGAACGGACGGGTGTGTGCCCACTCATTTCCTTCCATCAAGTTATGTTGAAGGACTTCTTCGGAGGGTGAAGAGGTAAGAACCTGCTCCTTATTGTCCAAATTTCACCTCTGAAGATTCATATTGTGTGCTCGGGTATGAGGAACCAGATCTGAATGCCTAGATGTGATACCCTCATCCTGTTGAGGGTGCACTACGACACTAGTCTTGTGGCGATTGTTGATTTGATTCCTCGAGAAGGACTCATGTCTTCTTGAACTGAGGCCTTGAGTGACCTCTTCATTCACCTCCTTATAATATGGGAGGGACTGGTTGTTGCATTCTGGGGATAACGACTCGAAACGGTTGGAAACGGTGGTTGGCACCGCCTGCTTTTTGATCACTGGTCATCGCTCTCCGAACAACCAGGGTGAGTTATTAACTTGGAGTGATTTTCAAGAAACCTACAGAGTCGGGATGGTACCATGTTGATGGTATTCCTTCACCAACGCATTTGAGACCCAGTGTTGAAGAAGCTGATTAGGTGATGTCATCCTCGGAGCGGACGAGGATACAGTAGGAGTAGTGGCCAAAGAATTCACATGTGTGAACTTTAAAGAATCCATTCTGTGTTGTAGAGAAATATTGGAAAAGAGTGTCTGTCTGAAATAACAGACACAATCAAGATAAACTTGGCTAGACTACATATTTTGGATGAACACATATGTTATTGACTGCTTTGTTTGCCCTTATATTGAGTTTAATAGGGGCCTAAAAAATAAGTAAAACATCATTTTAGCTTGGTTAAGGATTCACGTCGGGTTCACAATTCTTTGTTTCTCCTAGAAATGGGGACGACTTTGTTTTTTTAAGGTTCAAACATTCCAATTGATTTCTAATGGGTTTATTCGTAGAACCGGAAACATCCAATGATTCTATATCCATCTGAACCTACTTTCTAAAGGTAGGTGCCCATTAGTTATGGATCGATAAGGCTTAAGAATTTTTATTGGTCGAGAGGATGGGAGTTCATACACATCATACATTTTTGGGGGGAATTATTGCCTACTCTGGGACCCTCTTATAGATTTATGTTATGTTAAAAAATCCTTATTAATTTACCATGCATGAAAATGAGTTTTTCTTTTTGACTTTGAAATCAATGATTTATATGTATAGGATTTAGACAATCTTTTATATGGATTTGAGGTTCTCCATCAATTGAGAATCATCGATATGAATTAGATATTCATAGTCAATGGTATCCTTCAATACATTATATAGAAATCTCTTGGTCACTATGATGACTATTCTGGTTTTAAATCCCCTACATGGGGCACTTGAAGTTTATTTTCATTCAGAAAGACATGGATTATTTTATAGTCGGGATCATACCTGTGGTGGGATACCTACATATCCTTATTATAGAAGGAATCAGAACACACGTAGTTCGATAGGAAGGATTTAATTTAACATCGTACGAGATATAAAAGAATTAATTAATGATGGTCTTGAACCTTAGAAAGGCTTCCTACGTACTCTACTTTTAGGGTAGAGATCAAAGTCTACGTAGTTCGAGTGAAAAAGAATGAGGTTTATGCATGATTAATGGCCCAAAGAGAGATGTCGTAATTACTTTTACACTCTAAGCCCACGTGAGTCATGCTTGGTGTGAGAAACAAGAGGTATCAGTAAATCTGACGATTGTTCCATGAAAGATGCAGTCATAAGAAATGACATGGGGCTTACGTATGTATGACGACCTGAGTAAATGAAGATCAGGACTTAGTTCAGGAAAGAAGCCCAGGAGCAGGGTCCATAAAGGTAATTGTTCTTTATGGAGATTTGAAATTTTAACGTGGTACATACTCCTAAAATGGAAGCCCAAATTAAGAGGGACTTATGATTGGGTTGTATTCCTGATAAGGAATCCCAAATCAAAAGAAAATAAGATTGGGGATTACTCCAGAGAAGGAGGCCCAATGTTAAAGGAAATAATGATTGGGACTTACTCATGAGAAGGAGGCCCAAATTAATTCCTCTCAGATAAGAAATCCAACAAAAGAACCATGCCATAAATGGCTATAGATAAGGTTTTGAAGGCCATGCCTTATAGAAGAGAGGTAAATTTGAAGAAAAGAGGTTACCAGGATGGAGGCGCACAAGTATTTTTCTAGCGCGCAAGTATTTTCCAACGCACAAGTACTAGTCGCGCAAGTATACTTGCACGACATGAATCACCTTGGGTGATGATGAATCCATTGTGAAATAATTGGGAGAATTTAAACTCAAACCCTTAGTATAATTCCTAGAGGATTCCAGAAAGGTGGCGCGCAAGTTCCCTTGAAAGGGAAAGGCGGCGCGCAAGTGTCTTCACTTCCATTAAGGACTGGACACTTAGGAGCGCAAGTATTGATGAGTTATAATACTTAGGCCTTATTATTCCTCTTTAGATCTTCCATTCTAGGTAAAGAATTACCTTAGAACTGTTTGGAAGATGTCAGACAAAGACTTGGGTGACTAGAGCTTGAATGTGAGTTTTGCAAAATCCGCCCATTAAATGGGGGGCCCATAGGGGGTATTTATAGGTCACTGAGTACCTTGGGAGAAAAAAGAAATAGGGCATGCAAGTGACCTGTGCGACCCATATGTGGCACACAAGTGACTTGCGTGACTAGAAGGAAGCTTTAATGACCCATGGTTAAAGGGTTCCTTGTTCATGACTTTGTCAATTTTTTATGTTCTTCAAAGGATCAATCTCTTTGTGCTTAAGGTATTCCCCTTTTCCATTCATTATACTCTATGATGGAAAGGAGCATCAATAATGGGGAATGGAGATCGTGGAACCATATCCTCCCTCTATAACCAAACAATTTATGTTTATTCTCATATCCATTGACTTCTTTTCCAAATAGGCACAAGCCGCACCCTGCAAAGATGTTGGAAAAAAAAGCATTGTTAGGTTTGTGAAATCCAATATCATCACCAGGTTTGGTGTGCCTCACATGATACTAAAAGACAAAAAAACCAATTTCTACTCTATTTTATTGGACAAACATTACTAAGAGTATGGTATCAAAGCCTGTTCATCCTCTCACCATGTAGCGGCCAACAGGAAGATATAGCCTTTTAACAAGACCCTATCCAACATAATCCAAAAGATGGTAGACATGGATAAGAAATCATAGTAATACAAGCTTATACATGATCTTTGGGCTTACCAAACAACAACGAACACTTCCACTAAAAAAACCCCACACTTGTTAGTATATGAGATGGAGGCAGTTCTGCCCATTGAAATTGAACTATCATCACTCTACATCGCATTCTGTGATCAATTATCTACAGATAAGAAATATAAAAAATGGATTGATGAGATGGAGTGGATGGACGAGAAAATATTTCATCCTATGCACAATCTTGACATCTATCAAAATCAGATTGCATGAGCCTTCAATAATAAGGTTCACCTCTAATCTCTCCTCAAAGTATAAATGGTGTTGGTCCTCAGAACTTTAATAAAACTTGTCAAAAACCTCCAAATTTGGATCCAAAATGGTAAGGATCATATGTCATACACAAATTTTACTCTAATAGAGAATATTACTCGATTTCAATGGATAGAAAGATGACAATAGCTCCCACCAATGTGAGGTTCCTAAAAATTGTTTTTTGTGAACACAACACTTTTGTCCTTACCACACAACGTTTAACCACATGGCCCCAACAATATCCTAACTTGAGGGAAAATTATCACCAACATCAATAACCAACCATGTCATGCTATAGAACAACATATTTATTGATTCATATTAATCAATAGGATATGTAGAGACGCCTTTACCCTAAGTTTTGTTCCAACCACCACGTGGCATGGAATGCCTCTATTGTATCCTCTCTCACCCTTATACTACATGGGAACTCCTCATTGTTCCTTGTTTCTCACACCGAGTATGACTCACCTGAGATTAGGTATGGTGGTCAAGATTTCCCCTAAATAAAATATCATATAGGAGTATAATAATCCCATAGTCTTGAATGCATGGTATAAAATTCCCCCTCTCCCTGTGTACAAGTCGGACTTTCGTGTAGAGAACTTCCATCCTTACCATAGGAAATTAAACATAATATCCCCAACAATGTTCTCACCTAGGGGAACATTTCTGCCGACATAATTAACCAACCATGACAGGCTCTAGAACTATGTGTGACACAATTATTTCTCTCACAGGATACGCAGTGACACCCAGATTCATTATCATGGTCCATCTGTTTAAGAACCTAGTTTTTCACTCGAGAATGGATCCATTATATTTCAGTTTAAATCCTTACATTGGACCTAATAAGATTTCCTAACGTGTTAGAGAAGGTCCTAGGGAAGTTTGGGGCATATTTGGAGCAAGAAATCATCCTTTTGGGGAAAACTGGGGAGGTCTCATAGTCGCATCATGGTTGGATCCTGGTTTTCCTAACCGTCCAGATTGTGTTTTTCCATATAAATCCTCTCACACTATTTGGGAACAACTATCCGACCTATCCATGAAAAGTTCCCCTCTTTCACATACAACCTCACACAGTCTGTACACATTTTTTCAAACTATGCAGACGAACCGTACACACGCTAACATTCTGTGTATATTTCCTAAAATGATCTTAATGATCTAATTAATCCCCTATTCTTCCCTAATTTGTAAACCAGTAGGACTAAGCCCTTTTCCTCCCAATTTAGGGAATTTTAAAAATCTAAACTTGGGATCAAGAGATCCCCTTCATCGAAAAAATGACCAAGCTTCCTTTCATCACATTTGATGTGAAACAGTAAGTATTTGAGTCTATTTGAGCCATTCTTCCTCTCTTTTCATCTGGACCTAGTTTTCATTGTTTGAGAGTTTTTCACCTTTTATTGTATCTACTCTAATATGACCCAAATAGAGGGCCAATACCATATGAGGAGAGTCATACAAGCCTAAGGTGGATGGTTTATAATTTATCCCTAAAGTTTGTCAATTTTGGAATATATGTGTAGGGCCCACTGATTTCACTGGGTTCCATTTCATAAATATAAATTCCATGATTATACTCGTTAGAACATTATGTTTATTATCATACCAAATATGTGATTAGTTGTTAGTAGTTACACCCACATCTCAATCCACCCCATGTCAAAGGTTATGATACATTTTGGTTTTTAGTGTTTTGACACGTTTGATCTAGTGTTCGGGTGTGCCTTGTTTTGACCTTCCAAAGAGTAAGTGTTTCTATATATAATTGAATTATTATGATGTGAATTTTATAATGGAAAGCACCTTTTATGCTTACCATTTGACCTACCTAAGGTAAGTGGTTTAATTTGAAAAAGAAATTTGAAATTTTAGTTGGCATGTATACTAACTATATGACTTGGACTTAAATGTAAATAAATAGCAGGGTGCATATCCGTAACACCCATTACCACATTAATGTAAGGTAGTGGAATGATCCTTGAATATGGAATATTCCTAAATGGATTAAATGAATGGTTTTATGCTACATGTCCTTGTCACACTATTGAAATGCAAGGCTTGAACCAAATGACTTGATTAAACGGTTGCATTCTACTTGACCTTATCACAATAATGAAAAGAAATTATTGAACCAATTGAATTATTATATGAATTAAATATTAAATCGCAATGTCCTGACTCGATCTATCCTTGGAATCTGATCAGAGGATACCATGAGAACTTAGGAACACCATTCCGATTCAAGGATATGAATTACTTAGGTTGAGACCCACCTAGAACCTGATCATTTTCTATTATTTGGATGCCATATATGATACCATTGGATCCCTCATGTAGCACTATAGGATACCTTGAATACACTCCTTGGATCCACGATTTTTTGGATATAATCCTTGGATCCATCATTGACATGTAGGTTCTATAGTTAAAGTGCATCGGGCCCCGTCTTTACTTAGCCCATTTTTACCTTTGATGCACCCATTGGACTCAGTAGGCTCCTCATTGTGGAATGACTTAGACTATGTTTCCTGCATTACACTCTTATCTCATGCCAGGTGATAGTTATTACTTAGTTTGTGACCTTTTAGGTATACGTGGCCAGGGTAATCACCTTGGGACTTTACTATTCATATGATTACTGGTTTCCTTGTTACATCTTGGAACCATTTCAATTTATAAAATGTGTCTTATTTATAAACTGGTAATATTCAAATAAATAATTGGTTAAATGTTCATAAAATGAATGAGGTACGAAGTAGGTACCTGGGGATTTAGTTACATTGTACTATTTAAATTATATATACATGCCTACGCACTATTATATTCCATTACACGAGCCGTATGTTATAGACAACATTGGTGGTGGACCATTAATATTTATCTCACACCCTCTATGAGTTCCATTTGGTACCCAGAGTAGATCACATGGTTTGAGGTGTTGAAAATGGGAATAATATAACTTCAAACACTTTATTCATTATTGTTTAGGTTGGAGCTCGATTACAGATGACCGAGCCAATGCATGGGATGCTTGGGATAGACTTTGAATTCTTTTATACTATTTGGGAACATATTATGCCTACTATCATATATCCATGTTTCCCAGTCTTCTCGTGACATGACATGTCATCATAAATTGTTGTATTGTTTAATGCAATTTCAGTTATACAGTTATTTGTATTCCTCATTTATCTATTCCTATTACCTGCTTCCACTATTTACTTATCTTGAATATGATATTTACCTATGTTATTTATATCTGTTGTGCTACACTCTAGTAAAGAGGGAATAGTCTCCCCATGGACACACCCTAAGACATAACTACTAGTCAACAACCAATGGCATTCGGGGAGACACGCTTGAGGCCATGCGGCCCACCAGGCTCAGGGCACCTATTAAGTGGAATCCGGGTTGAGGGAATCACAAAGTCGTATCAAAGGTTGTTTCTTCTCTTTCTTTACAATTTTGAGACAATATATAGGAGATAAGGAATTCTTGGGACTTGTTAATAAGACGTTCTTGGGAATCACAAACCGATGTTTGAGGCACAAACCATTTTCCCTATATTGAAATTATTATTTTTTGTATTTTCCTATTACATTTTATGTAATTTCACTAATGGGTGACACAAATGTTCAGTGGAGTTGTTTATTATTACTCTATTTGTGGATTTTCATTAATCCTTGGCCCGATGATGTGATGGAATGTATCATTGTTACATGCATCATTATATGAACCTAGAACTCACAAGTCATGCATATTATCATTCCATATAGGTTTATTTAACCAAATTTCATTGCTTGATATGCCTGTGATTGCTGAGTAATGTTGTGATATTTATCTTATGCTTGTATTACTCTTGGATGTGATTGAGTGATTTCCTGTCTCAGTTCATGAGGTGGGTTGGGATGAGTAATTTAACGAGTCGAGCCATTATGCTATAAATGAATGGGTGTCGTTTTAGGTAAAAGGTGTGTGGGAACTGATTCATCATAAATGGATATTGATTATAAAGAGAATCCTAAAATGGAAAATAAAATGCTTGTATATCCTTATCCAACCTCATCATGTTTATTAAAGGTAAAGGAGTGAACCTGGAAATTAAATGTACAGTGAAATGAATCATATACTCGAGGAATTACTGATACCTAGTCCTATAAGAAGGCAGTTGTGGTAGTATACCTTGGGTAGTGATTTTTCCTACATTATTCTTCATGTAGTGAAGCTATGTTTCTACTTCTAAGATTGTAATGAGGTGTGTTCTTGGATATTTTAGAACAATACTGCCATGAAGTCCTCGTATCGTATGCCAGGAGGGTAGCGATGACCATGATCCAGATGTGGTGGGCCCTGAGCTTCCAGTCTTACCTCTAAGAGTTCCATTTGAGGAACCTCCTATTGTACCTAATCTAGACATAGATGCCCAAGTACACAATAGTTTCCTTTGTCCGATGCAGTCTATGTATGGTGCTCTATGAGTTGAACCTATAATGACTGATCTGACTCATGAGTTCTAACAACTGTATCCTCCTACTTTCTTAGGGGATGACTGTCTATAGGATACTAAGTATTTGTCTAGAGGGAATCCTATCTATTTATGAGAATCTGTAAATTCCTCCAAAGGAAGTAGTTAATCACGCTACATAAATGCTTCTGAATTCATCTAAGAATTGTTGGGATGTGGTTACCCAGGCTGATCACCATCAAGGCATGATATAGGGTGAATTCACGACTATATTCTATGATTGGTAATTTCTTCAGATTTTGGGAGATAACAGAGCTAGATAGGCCATGCATATCGAGTAGGGTTCTACGTTAGTAACACAATATTCAACATGTTTCACAATGTTGAAGATATTTTCAGTGCTTCAATCCGGTGATAAGCTTCCTTGTGCTAGTTTTTTTGAGGATGTTATCTGGTAAACCATATATACATAGTTCAATGTCTTTCTACTTCCTACCTTTCCTAAAATATTCATTTATTCTCTCATCAATGATCATTAACTAAGGGATGAAAATATTAGTTGGTTTAGTTGACCAGTGTTGTGGCATGCTAGTAGTTCTTTCAGTTGCAGGAAACATTCTCTTGAGGATTCTCATCAGGTTAGTGACAACAATAGTACCAATTTCGATAGCTCTTTGGTGTGTCATCAATGTGGATGAGGGGGTCATTCAATGAATATGGTTGATAGATACACACTAGAGTGCTGGGATTGAGGTCATATGGGGAATCTTCAGCGTCTCTTCTGGACCTTTCCAGTAGCTTTGAGTGGGAAAGGATCAACACCAGCTCCACCTTCAGGAGCGAGTTATTTTACAACACATCGGGAAGGTAGTTGGAGAATAACCAGATGGTATAGATGAGGAAGAGGTCAGGGATGAGGTTTCCAGACCCCTGATCACCAAAACACAAGTAGATTAGTTTACATCATGATAGTCCATCTATTTCAAAAGGCCGTGGAAAATTTCAGTTTCATGCACTAAAGCGGATGCCCAAGGATCTAGTTGCGGGACGATTTAAATACTAGGTAAAATTCTAGTATCATATACTATTGTATCTTGTTTGTTTGATAAAGGTTACTTTAACTCTTATATTTACATATCTATCTTGGAGAGTCTTAGACTAGATATACAGTATTATTGTGGCGTAATGACCATAGAAACACCATTGGGGATACAATCAGGGAGAAGATACCAGTGTAGGGATTTTCCCCTTGAGGTAGACTGCTATCGTTTCTTATGGAACCACTTTTTCCTCAAGATTAAGGGCTTCAATGTCATTCTCAGAATGGATTGTTTGGTTTACTATCATGATTTTGTAGACAGCTATCGATGTAGGATATCTTTTACATCACCATAGGGTAGCATTTATCTACATAAGGGTGATTGGGATGTCCAAATTGGTAGAGTGGGACCAGATAATCATGGGCTAGGTGGAGTGACTTCCAAGATTTCAAATCTCTTCAAAGAGTATCAGTTTTTCCCCAAACTATATCCCTCCAGTAGTGGATTTTTTCAAGGATGTCTTTCCCAACATTTTTTTCTGGATTTCCTCTTGAGGGAGAGGTAGAAATTATGATTTAGGTTATTTTAGGAGGAGATCCAGTTTCCATTCCTCCATATAGGATGATACCTACTAAGCTTTTTGATTTAATGAAGCATCTAGAGTATTTAGAGACCAATGTATTTATATGGTCTAGTACATCCTATTTGGGTTCTCCAATGAATTTCGCCAAGAAGGCTGATGAAACCTTACATATATTACTAGATTATAGTGGGTTGAACTAGATTCAAGAAGTGATATCCACTTCCTAGAATAGATGATATATTTGACCTACTCCATGGACCAAAGGCCTTATCCATGATCGAACTAAGATGAGATAATCATCAGGTTCTAGTAAGACTATCAGAAATACCTCATACAACTTTTAGTAGTAAGTATGTTCTATATGAGTACCTTGTTATGCCATTCAGTCTTATGAATGATCCCACCATTTTCATAGATATTATGAATAGTGGTTTCCACCCGTATTTGGATTCTTTTGTCGTGGTATTTGTGGATGACATCTTGGTGTATTCTCACACTCATTGAGACAATGCCAAACATATTGAGATTGCTATGAGTACATTAAGATAGAATCATCTTTATTCCATGATTTTTAATTACCAGGTATGGATCTACAAAGTTCACTTGTTGAGTCATGTTATCTTAGAATCAAGAGTCTCTATTTTTACAGAAATATTTAGTGTTGTAGTTTCCTAGGAGCAGCCCAATTTTTTTTGGATATCATGTGTTTCACGGGGCTTGTGGTATATTACAGGCACTTCATATTAGACTTTTCACATATTCTTACACCTCTTTGTGATCTTACAATAAAGGGTTTGAAGTTTATATGGTCAGAATCACGTGAAAAATCCTTTCATGAATTGAAAGGGGGGATTGTATCAACACCAATTATGACTCTTTCATATCCAGGAATAGGTTATACTATCTTATGTGATGCATCAGGCATTAGACTAGGAGCAGTGAGGATGTATGAGGGAAAATTTGATGCATATGGATCTCATTAGTGATGCCTCATGAGAGAAACTACACAACACCTGGCCCTGATCAAGCAACTATGGTCTATGAATTTCTTTTCTGGAGACATTATGTGATGGATGAGCACTTTGTTGTGTACATAGACCAAAAGATCCAAAAATATATCTTTTCACAGTGGGACTTGAATATCAGACATCGAAGATGGGTCAAATATGTAAAATCCTTGTATTTTGAGCTTACCTATATTCTTGGGAAAGGTAATGTGGTTGTAGATGCGTTGAGTTGGAAAAATAAAGCACATCCATATGAGAATCCAATGATGAATTAAAATTGGTAGCCTTATTTTATGATCTGTATCTAGAGTTTAATTATAGTCACAAGAAGTCCTACCTCTCAGCCTTGAGATTTACCTCTTCCCTCCTTGAGAAAGTAAAGAGAAAGAAATTTTCAGATCTGAATGCCTTGGTTTTCCATGAGAGTATATCAAGAGATAACCCATATTTAGATTGTTTTGTGGATAGAGAAGATGTCTTGTATCTATGTGGATGTATCTCGGTCCTTATAGATATGAGAGAGGAGTTGATGAAATATTCCCATTCTTCGAAGTTGGATGTTCATATATAAATCTCCAAGATGTATCGAGATATGTAATGCCAGTAATGTTGGCCTAGAATGAAACTTTAGATAGTAGGATTTATCACTATGTGTTTCACCTATCAATAGGTGATAGTGGAGCACTAGAGATCTGTAGGCCTATTACCATAGCATCTAGTCCTGGAATGGAAATGAGAAGAAGTTGTTACAGATTTCCTAGTCGGATTCCCTAGTTTACTAAGGGGTAGCTATGCTATCTGGGTAGTCATTGACCATGTAACTATATCATCCCACTTCATTCCAATTTGGAAGATGTTCTTAGTTGATAAAATGGGAATACTATATGTCTCTAAGATCATACGACTCTATAGGTTCCCTCATACTATCATTTTAGATAGGTATTCTCATTTCATATGAAGGGATTATAGAAGGCTATGGGAACTCAGGTTCTTATAAGCACAAATTTGCACCATCATACTGATGGAAAATCAGAATGGAAAATACAGGTTCTATAGGACATAATCTGATCATGTGTCCTTGATTTCAGCGGTTCTTGGGAGAATCCCATCCCTCTCATGATGTTCGCCTATAATAATGGCTTTCAGGTGACAATTCAGATGGCTCCTTTTGAGGATTTGTATGGAATTCTATTTCGTTCTCCCTTGTGTTGGCTGGAGTAAGGGGAAGTAACATTACTAGGTCATTGTCTCATTCAATATACATCAGAGCATGTTCAAATAATAAAAAATCATAAGAATACTGCTCAATCTAGATAGAAATCTTATGCCGATGACCATCGACAACCTTTTAATTTCAAGGTCAGGGATCATGTTTTCCTTCGAGTATCGCTCAGGCATGGTCATAGATGGTTATGGAAGCATAGAAAGTTGTCGCCTCATTTTAGAGGGTTGTTTGAGATTCTAGAGAGTTGGGTCAATACCCTATTAGTTGTTACTACCTCAAAGGTACTATTCCATGAATGACATATTTCATGTCTCACATATAAGGGAATATCATACTGACCCTTCACATAGCTTTCACCCCGAGTAAGTTGAGTTATATTTTAATTATACCTTGGAGTAACAAGTATGAATCCTTGACTGATGCACGAAGGCTCTCCGAGGCCGGTCACTCCCTACAGTACAAGTGCAATGGCAGCATGACCAGATATAGGACAAGGCATGGGAGGGGGAAGATGAAATAGGTTCCCAGTGACCTGAGTTATTATCAAACATTGTTTAACCACACTTGGAAGGTGGACTCGAGTGGAGTTCTTTTAAGGGGGGAAGACTGTAAGAACCTGGTTTTTTTACTCTGGTATAGATCCTTTAAATTTTAGTCTAAATCATACAGTGGACCCAATAAGGATGACTAACATGGTAGTAATGGTCCCAGATGTTTCTGGGGAATGTTTGGAGCCTGAACCCATCCTTTTGGGGGAAACTGGGCAGGTCACATAGTTAGCACATGGTTGGCGCACAGTTTGTCTAACTATGCTGATTGTGTTTTCCCGAATAGAACCGCTCACACAATTTCCACATGACCATGCAACCTAACCATGAAAGTTCCCCCTTATTCTTAGAAAACCTCACACAGTTTGTGTATGATTTTCAAACCATGTTGTCAAACCATGCACATGCTAAAATTTTGGGTATTTGGCTAAAATTCCCTTCATGATAAAATTACCCCCTCTTCTTCCATAATCAATAAACCAACGAGATTACACCCTTTCCTCCCATTTTAGTGAATTTCGAAGATATAAACTTGGAATCATGATATATCCTTTGTATGACAACTTAATGAGCTTCCATTCTCTACATTGGATGCATAATAGTAAGTACCCAAGTCCATTTGAGTTGTTATTATTCTATTTGGCTCTTGACCTAGTTATCATCTTTTGAGTTTATTACACCTTTTCGTAAATATAATATTATCCAAGCCAAATCAAGGGCCAATACTAAATGAGGGTATTTTTACAATCCTATAGTGTGTAGTTTATAATTTATATCTAATGTCTGTTAATTTTGGAATATATGTGTGCCCCCCCCCCCCCAATTTTGTCGGGTTCCGTTTCTTAAATTTTCATTCCATGGTTATACTCATTATAATTTTATAGTTATGCTCATTAGAACTATGTGATTATTTTTTAGTGGTAACACCCACTACTCAATCCTCCCCATGTCCAAGGTTATGACATATTTTGGTTTTTAGTGTTTTGACATATTTGAGCCACCTTTTAGGTGTGCATTTTCTTGACCTTCATAAGGGTAAGTGCTTATATATTAAATGGAATGTTTATGATGTGAATTTCATAATGGAAATTACCATATATGATTACCACTTGAACCACATAAGGTAAGTGCTTTAATTTGACAATGAAATGTGAATTGTGAATTAGAAAGTATACTATGTATAGGACTTGGAATTAAATGTAAATTAACACCAGGTTTCATATCAATAGAACCCCATACCACATTAATCGAAAGATGGATAATGATTCTTGAATATGGAATATGATTAAATGTATTAAATGATTTTTTTCATGATACATGACCTTGCCACATTAATGAAATGAAAGCCTTGAAACAAAATTACATGATGAAACGGCTACATGATACTTGACCATATCACACCGATGAAAGAAAAGTATTGATCCAATTGAATTATTATATGAATTAACTATCAAATAGGAATAACCTGACACAAGATCAGCTTGGATTATGATCAGAGGATACCATGAGCACTCGAGAACCCTATTCTGTTTGAAGGATACATCTTTCTTAGGATGAGAAGTACCCAGAACCCAATCATTGTCTAACATTTGGATTCCCAGTATGATACCATAGGACCCCTCATGTAGTACTATTGGATTCCTTTGACACACTCCTTGGATCTAGGATGCCTTGGATACACTCCATGGATCCATTATTGATAAGTAGGTGCCATTGTTAAAGCCCATCAGGCTAGTCTTTTCTTAGCCCTATTTTACCTTGGATGCAACCCTTTGACTCAGTAGGTGCCTCATTATGGAAGAACATGGACTATATTCCTTGGATTAAATTATTATCCCATGATAGGATACATTTATTACTGAGTTGGAGACCATTTAGGTCTATGTATCCTTGGTTATCACCTTGTGACTACACTATTGATATCATTACAGGTTTCCTTGTTACATCATGGAACCTTTACACTTCCTAACATGTGACTTATTTATAAACTGGTAATAATAAAATAATGAATTGGTTACATGTTCACACCATAGCTGAGGGATGAAGTAGGTACTTGGGTATTTAGTTACATTGTACTACTTTGATTTATATATTCATTTATGCACACTGTTATATTAAATTACACAGCTTAGATGTTATAGACACTATTGGTGGTTGCCCATTTAGATTTATCTCACACCCTCTCTGAGTGCTATTTGGTATCTGAAGTTGATCACATGGTTGTAGGTGTTTAAAAAGGGATGTATAAAACTTCAAACACTTGATTTCTTACTCTTTGGGATGGAGCTTGATAGTAGATTACTGATCTAGAGCTAGGGATGCCTGAGATAGTATTTTCTTTCTTTTATACAATTGTAGAACCTGTTATGCCTGTGTCTTGTATCCATGTTTTCTAGTTTTCTAGTGAAATGAAATATCATCATTGGTTTTTGTATTGTTGAAATATATTTCAATTATACACTTATTATTATTCATTGTTTATCAATTCCTATTATCTACTTCCTCTATTTTCATATTTTACTTATTCTATTTACCTCTATTATTTGTATCTGATGTGCAACACTCAAGTAATGAGGGAATAGTCTCCCCACAAACACACCATAAGCCTTAGCTTCTAGTAGGCAGCCTCAAGTGTTCGGGGAGATTCACTTGAGACCATGTGGTACTCAAGGATTGGGGAACCTATTATGTGGAATATGGGTATGGGACATCAAAAGCCGCTAAAAAAAATTCCCTCCTTCCTGCATGTAAATCAGACACATTCATTTAAATCCCTTCAAGAACTATGTGGAATTTGATTCCTAATTAACTTGGATATGTATGAAATATCCAAGGGGTTCATGCTCTATATTTCACTCAGCTTATCCTTTTCAAGTCTGTTCTCTTTAGTCTCTTCTGTGTGACGTTAAACTACACATAATACTAATACTATGTGTGGCTTGATTACCACCCACCAATGGGACACATAGTGACAGCGGGGACTTCTTGGGTCATTCCATCATGAAACAAAGGCACCCCCTACATATGAGAAAGACTTATAAAGGGAAATTCATGAGTCCTTACTAAGTGACATAAATATCTATGGACAAAGATTTCCTAACCACACAAATTTAAACATTAAGGTATCTTAAGAACTGTGTATGGCTAGTTTCTAAATATAATGAGATGTGTCACGACTCTCGAGCTGTAAATCTCAGGTCCATCGACATTGAATAAAACAAAGGGGAAAATCCCCCACCCCCATATATGAAATGAAAATAGATGCTGGGGGATTTAATATCTGAATTCTTACATTCCAAAAGTATCAATAGACCATGCTTCCTCTTACATATGAATCAAATCTATGTAAAGGATCACTTAATTTTAAAATAATAATGGCCTGGATATCCCTCATTATCCTAGACATCCCTTGTCCATCCATCAAACACTGTGCCCTGGAAAATCTCTAGTCACCACAATCATCCACGAATATCAAGAATGGATGGTCAGTGTACTACGGACACCTTTGTTTGACTACACACATTATTCTCTAGAGGATATGCATATGTTTCCCACAAGGACCCTTGAAACATGGTATACACTCACATTCCAACTCAAATCCTAATCATGTCAGAACATTCCAACTCGATTACTCTCGGATTACCCATGGCTTTTACATAGACGTACTAATTAAATGATGTTTAAAATACATGATACTATTTCACAATATTATCCTTCTGGACAATTTACATCCAAGTGTATTTCCCCTCATGACCCTATAAGAAAAAATTAATCTGCATTGGGAGGTTTGACATACACCCCCTTCTCATTGGTGAATCCATGTCTAAAATAAATTTTTTTATCAATCTGTGCGAATTAGATCTACATACGGGAACACCTTAAAATAACTATGAACAACTTGGTTCCTTTCCTCACAGGATACATAATGACACTAAAATCTCATAATAGAATCTAGCTGTGAAGCAAAAATATCCCATCCATTCCCACACAAGGGTCAGACATGCATAAAAAACAACTCATATGGATGAGATATAAACACCTATACCAATTCTCGGTATTCCTGATAAATTTCAACTTAAAATTACCATTTTTTATGTTATGTAATACCTTTTTCCACTAGCCATACTCTATTTTAAAAAAGGGTTTGAATCTCTTTAATTCTCCATGTCCATCAAAAGTAGAAGGCCAGTGTACTACAGACATGTTTGTTTGACTATGCACATCATTCCCCAGTGGCTCTTCATATATTTCCAAAAACAAAGGAATGTAAAAAAATTGTAAATCAATCCCTTGGAGTGGCTCATCCTACCTACATACATACTTATGACATTTATGTCCCACCTCATCCCTTGAATTCAGAAACACCTCGGATTATGGTTTATATATTTTCCCCCTCTCAATGCCTAAAGGTGACAGATGTTCCAGAAAAATAGTTTTGGAGAAAATGAATCATTTAACCTCTTCTATAAAGAGTAGGATGATTTCACAAAACAAGTCCCAAATGTCCTGGATGTAAGATATTAAACTGCACCATGCTTCAACACTCCTTTACACAAGGCTAATTCATGTGGGATCATTTCTCCCTCCAGATCTGATGAAAATTCTCTTATAACAATTAGAAGTACGTCCTTCAAAGGTCCACCCAATGTTTTCCTCAATAGAAAAATAAATCCAAACATCTATAAAAATATCATGTCCATCCGAAATGGAAGGCTAGTGGCCTACATACACTTTTGTTTGACTATTCACATTATGCCCTGTTGGATCTGTATATGTTTCCCAAAAAAATAGCCTATCAAATAAAGGAAAATCCATCCTCAGGATGGGATTTTATAAATTCTGTACACCTCATGTATTTCACGCCCCAATAATACCCCATATCTAGAAATAAAAAAGCATGGTAAAAAAAAATCCCTCATTCATGTTGAAATTTGTTACGGAATCCTCGGTTAGTGAATCCTAAATTGGGTCCCTCTCCCCTCATGTCATGGTCAAAGATGTTTTACCTAAAAGATAAGTAATGATAATCTGTAGGGAAATACTCTAAACTATCAATGAAAAATACACAACACTTTCTTGGATGAAAAACCACAAAGGGAACCCTGAAAGAAAAGTTAAGTGCCAGCTCACTGAATCTATGATATGTAAATATTAGTAAAAACAAAGTGAAATTAAAAAATCATCAAGATACGCAAAACCCATTTGGTAAAAAACCCATAAGGGGTGCCCTAAAAAAAATTGAGTTATACCCATTAAGTATGTACCGTAGACTTAGGTAAAAAATTAGGGTGTTAATGAAGAAGGCATAAATCTTGTAGGGTTCTCTATATGACCCCAAAAAAAATAAAAACTATGCTCCTTGAGGACCTCGGCTTAAAAAAACATTAGATCATAACCTGATTATTTTCTTCTCGTGGGTTATAATTAAAATTTATATTGATTTGTGATTATTGTTTAAAATACATTTGATCATAAATGATTAAAGTGGCATGAAAGGGTAAAAGAGGAACACTAGAAGGAAAATTGTTTTTCTTTTATAAGAAAGGGTAGTGAGAATGGGGGGGGGATCCAAAATTCGGAGTCTCTCCTCAAAGTCAAAACAAATGTGACACCAGGTATCCCAGCTGATTATAATGGGCCCCAAGTCGCTCTTTTAAACAAGTTGAAAACTACCCAACGAGGGCCATCAAGGGCCTATTCCAATGCTACCATCTATTTTAAATCAATCTCAACCACAACACATACTTTCTTCATAATATTTTGGATGTCTCACCCTTTTTTTGTATGACCTCGTAATTAGTATTTGATGATGAGAGTAATACTTTTAATTTGGCCACACGAGCCTCTCACTCGTGTATCTCCTTAATTTGGGAGATCACTTGGTCATGAGAACTAGCCAACTTAGCCTCCAGATGATGAAAATAATCAGTAATATCTCAACAATTTTGGGCTTGGTGTTGAGAAGTGGTGAAACAAGCCATGTCACCATCGCATGTAGTGATATCCTCTTGGGCTATGAAAATTTGGTGCTCAAAGAGATGCAGTTGTTGATAATAAAAACCACCTGAATTTAGATTAAAAAATAGCCATTGGAAGTTATCCACCTCATTTTTAATGTCTGTTAGAGGAGTTTCCATGGAAAGAGTATGGATTTGATGCCATCCCCCCTTTCACACAACCTGATGCCTTCTAATGACATCAGAATATTGTTATTCCTCCACTATGATAGGTATATAGTAAGGATGAAACATTATAGTAGTTGGGAGTTCCCTGAAGTGGGTCACCCAATTATTGGGGATCTCCTTCCCAATATATGCTTAAAACTCTTGGACTAAATGATGGGGGTTATCATAAAAATCAAGAACATAAGGTAATGTACTACTCAGACCGCCTTTGGCAGGGTCATGGACCACATCGACCTAGGATTCGGGATCTAAATAAATCATTATAGAAATGGGTTGTGCAGGTGTATCTCCATTAAAATAATGTGATGGTGGGTAGAACACCTTATCATCATAATAAGGGGAAAAAATGGTGCAACTAGATTGATTGGAATAGTATCTAGAACATTCAATGGACTCTGAACCAGGTGAACTGCATTTCCAACAAACTATCAGGAGATAAAGCCACCCAAATCTAGGCTTACACTAATGATAGGTAAGTTGTGGATAATAGGGACAGAATGAGGAATTCATCATTATAATCTTCCCATGTCATGGCCAACCAAAACTGGAGAAGTATTACAGGGTGAGATTCCCACTTCACTAGAGTGGTAGGGAGAGATTTGATCTGTTGAAGGCATCCAAACTGCATAGTGAACCTATAAGGAACGTAAGGATCTCAAATAGTCAATCTATCTATGCATGCAATAAGAACTCTATATAGAATCCCAATGATATAAGAATATTCTTCATCGGATAATCTCCTAGTATTTATCACTGGCCCATGAGGAGGTGATTAAGGAAAAAAGGTGTAGTGGGAGACATCACTTAGCAATTCAATTTCACATTCTGCACTCAAATATTCATCACTGACGAAAGGAATGTTAATAAATTTTGGGAGGAATCCATAATGGGTAACTATGGTAGTATTTAGTTATTCTTATCAGGGTAAATTATCTTTCATCTAGCCATATAAAAACTGAAATGGCCTACTAAGACAATGCATGTATTTCCCTTCTTGTATTTTCCCTAACGGTTTGTAGATTCAGGCAAGAGTAAGAACGCCATGTTAATTGGTTTTCCCTCCACCAACAAAACTTCCTAAATTAAAGTGCATATGTTAACATTTTTCTAAACCTCCCTCGATAAAAAAACCACCAACTTAGGAACATGGAAAATAAACCTTCCTACCTGAGCTTAGACAACACATCTTGGAGGATTTAAAAACCCCATGTTGTTTATTGACCTCCCTCAGGGGTAGCGTAGTAAGAAGTAAGAATGATTCAAGACTTCTAGGTTGAATGGATTTGTCTACAGAAAAATCTCAAATTTATCCCAATCACCGACAAGAATAGCCTGATCGAATCCTCATATGAGATAAGTGAGTAGGAATTAAGGGAATGACCAAGTAGTCTCTCCGCCATGAACAATAATTCTCTTATTAAGGGGGATACTTTCTCAACATTCCTTTAAGTGTTGGACACCAACACAAATTCATCGTACATGTCTCCTAGGATAGGAATTCCCCCTATCTATTAGACACCACACAGTCTGATCCACAACTCAACATGGGATAAGTGAGAGGTGTTGGTACCTAGAACAAATGACTAAGAATCTCAGGTAGTATCTCACATGTAGAAAAGATAGTGAACTGAGAGATCCACACCTCATGATATATATCGACAACTTTTGGAAGTGTATAGGCTTTTTAGAATTTATAATGAACCTAGAACACGCAATCCAACTCATCAAAAAAACACCCTCCTGATCAGAGGTCCAATTTGGAGCTCTATCCTCTGTTAGGATTACCTCATCATAGGTTAATGATTGATGTATAATCTTGGAAAATGGAATCCATGGACGTACAGTGGGGGCATTGGATTCTATGAGTCCACATAGAGACATTCAAGATAAACTCACCCACTTGACCCAAATAAGTAACTATTTCTTTTTTCAAGAGAGATGCTTTACCTATGATTCCTACAGGATGTTCTGGAATGTGTCATAAAATGGCCACACTCAGTCCCTAGAAAAGTAGGGTTATCTTGGAGCACAAAATTATAAATTGGAAACTGATTAGATAGTAGATATGTTATTAACTCTGGAGAAAGGAGATCTTGGAGGATACCCCACTAATGAACTACAATAACATGGAGGTTCTCTTCGACATTCCCAACCATGTCCTTCCTCCTCCCATTTTATTCTATTGAGATAATCAGAAGAGACATTCCTTCCTGCAACAAATGTACCCTTCAAAAGGGTCATTCCAATTAAAATAGTTGGGGAAAAAAGGAAAAATATTCCAAAGGACCAAAGAAGTCCACTTATATTTAATGATCTACATACTAAATCCTTGGGATGGTTCACAGAATGCATCCCTAATGAACCCGAAGTACGCGGAATGCCCTTCATGAAGATGGACCAAAAAGCATTAGACATCAGGTTTATTGGTTCAAAAAATGGGCAAGACGCATACCAAGCCCCACTATGTAGATGTTCAAAGTTCATAACTTAGAGACATAAAAACCAATTTTGAAATTTAATGTTCAGTTCGCTGGATTTGATGTTCAGTCTATAAGACATGGAAACCATGTAGTGTCTTACTATGTATAATTTCATACTTATGTTTTAAAATCCACAGTTTAGTTCACATATCCAAAGGACGATTCATGTTTGACGAAACTATGATGAGTAAGCAGTTCTTGGAGTGAAAGGCGCGGTTCACGGGGAAAGAATTTCACAAAGAATCTTGTATGTGGAAACAAGGAAAGCCAAGAGTGCTCTACAGAGTGCTTTTTACTATGAAAATATGTAAAAGAAAAATGACTTAGCCCCCTATATATGGGCTTGGTCCCCCAATTGTTACACATTTTTACCATAAACCTGTTCAGTTCAAGATTGATTTCTTAATTGGAATAGCCTCCACTTCATTATAAACGAACCCCATTATGATGAGGGTCATTTGTAGGGTCATGAGAAATCCACAAAGGGAATGAAAATACTCCCATAAAATTGATAAAGGAAAGGGGTGCATGTGGGGATAGAAACTGGAGGAAATGAATTAATGAATCCAATTTGGAAAAGTTACCAAGCAAGTATGTGTACTAGTTTCTTGGGAAGGTCTACGAAAGGCGTAGACCATGAACCGAGCGGTATGCAGGCCGTTTGTGGAATGCTGGCCTGAGAAGCATTGGCTAGAAAACCAGGCAGTTTGCAGAAAAAACGTGTAAAGACATAAATCAACCAAGAACCACATAATTGGTGAAAACACGATGGAGAGGTACACACACACATACCTTCTCTGTAGACATATTAGTTTTTGGATGAGGGAAGACATACATCACCCCACGAACCACGTCATTTACATAATTGAGGCGGTAATTTCCACCACCGAAAAATACAACACTGCGAGCCTTAGTTGGCCGAGTCGTCTATGGGTTGGATGACCCATATATGGAATTCAACAAAAGGTATCGCATGCCCATCAATACGGACTCCATGAAACTCAATAAAAGGACCCTAAGGGGAGACATAGAAAACATAAGATTTTGTTGAGATTTGGGATTATATGGATGGAAGACATAAAAGGAAAAACATCAATGAAGTATGGGACTGTGAATGGTTTCCAGTATGTATAAACACACTGTAAACCATAAATAGAATGAAGCATCATAATATGGTCCAATTGAGAACCTAAAAGACAAACCATGATCCATACTTCCTTTGTGGATGAGCTCCCCATGGATTGAGAGACTAATCCCCCTTCTTCAATTTTGTGTACCACATAGTGAAATCCTATGCAGATGAAATCCTGACCGGTGTAGCATTCTTCCACTTGGAGGGAATCTAACAATTCTTTCCACTATGGTATGTGAATGGATCCCAAGGTCGTGTACCACCGTGTTATGCAGACCACACCCAAATCAGCATACCACCCCGGTACATGGACTACCATTCCACCAGCATTGAAAAATACTATATAGAATGTACCCCACCCATCATGAACAAATTGTATGTGGAGTAGGGTACCACCAGGCTCTCCACCTTAGGATTATTATCATGACCTTTTGTTCCCATCCAATCCTCCTAATCTCCTCCATGAACCAGTCCATAAGCATTATTCCAAATCCACTTCCAAAACCACCAGACCCATATGAACAGACCATCTTTCATATCAACATGCCCTTCTGGATCTACATACCCATGGTAAGAAGAGTCACAAAGGTAATCCCCTCATTGGTATAGAATACATGATTTCTCTTAAGTCTACATTCCCATGGTAGCCTGAAGTACCACCTTAGGATACTAATGTAAACCTCCCCATTCTAGGGATCAATGGTAATCACTTTATTTTCCATACAATAAAGGGTAGTCATAAGTCAAAATAATTATTCTCTCTCTTCCTTTTGATGAGAAGAAACATTCTTTCCCTTTCTCAGAACTCATTCTAGATATTTCCTTCTAAAGTAATCCATTGGTCTTTTAGGATGGACCTAATGATCCTCACTATCATTTCACATTGAAGGGTGCATTGCTCCACACCCTCCCCCTTCATCACCTCAGCATCCTCCACCATAGAATCCTCCTTTTTCCTCCACAAAGAAGGAAATGTGTACTTTTTTTGAATCTTTTAAATCATCTTGTTTCTCATATCGATCATGACTCACGTGGACTTAGAGATCTGTGATAATACGACATTGGAGCAACCCCTAGTAAACTGTAAAAATAAAATTCCCAAAATAATCAGGATATATAGTATGCCTTTACTTAGGACCATGTTTGATACCATCTCATCCATGAAATCAAATACCATGTCCTCTTCAAATGGGAAGATCCTATGCATAATCCCCAATAAAATCACAACTTGAACCGAACTACAAGGAATTTGATTCCTAATAATCTAGGATACGTAAGAAGCCTACATGAGGTCCAAACCCAATATCCAAATCACCCTAGAATTATATAGGCCAAGTCCCCAATGGGTTCATATTCATCCAGGACACCATATATTTCATGAGCATCCTACTAAACCTTGTAATAATCTTTACACTAGATCTTGAAGAGGCACCTTTCACATAGGCGGCCTTTCCGCATGATGTTAAACAACATAGATGGGTCCTTATCACACAAACTTAAAGGGTGATGTGTCTAATTATGTGAAACTAGACCACATGGGTTCTGATTCCTCTCAAGAGGATACATAGTAAACCAATCTCACAGGTTCGATTTCAATTTTGAATAAACATCCATCCCCCTGGTTGACGATAAACTCTAGAGCGTCTCACCATGCGACTTAAACTAGAGTCGTCACAATAATTCCTAATCCATGCATATCTATGATTGATCTTGAAACCCATGAATAATATTTGGACACAGTCTTTGGGAAATAAACAATGAATCATGAGCATATGAACATTACTTAAATCATTAAAAGAGTCTCGGAGTATGCAATAATTCCCCCCAAAAGGGTGTGATGATCCCAACCTCCCATCCTCTTGACCAATGGAGTCATTAAGTTTCGTTGCCAAATAGTCATCCAATGGGCACATGACTTTGGGGAAAAGGTCCATGAATCATGGATACCAGGTCCTTTGTGTGTTTCTAGCTCCAAAAATAACCCATTGGAGACCATATGAGGACATCATACCCAACATAGACCGATTGTACGGACACATAACCCCTATGAAAACACTGGCTGGGATCATAAAAATGTGGAACATCCGAAATAACATAAACAAGGATACACTTCCCAATCCTGGTGGGACCATCTATCCCTATCAATACACCCAATACGATTGAAATCAAGATGAAACACTCTGTCATGAACACAAGTCCTGAAACAACAAACATATGATCAGGAATTGCATGAACAATAATTATGAAAGGATCATCACACGGGATATTACACACTTTCTCCTAATTAATTTCATCTATTAAATAGTGGAACTCTTCAAATATCAACATTCTTTATTATAGACATGAAAATCGACCATTTGCGTCACACTATTTTTATAAAAAAATCAGAGAAAATGTTTGAGATCCTTGAAAAGAAACATTTGAGGATACTAGAGAATCTAAAGCACTATAGAATGAGCATCAATAACGTTTATATATATTATTTATTTCTATTTAAATTTTTTTATTCTATATCGGATCAGTGAATTATTTTATCTATTGATGAAGACACACAGATTCATACCCTATAACTAGATAATACTAGATATTCTCTTCTATCTATTTTCATATGTATTACTATGGTATTTGGGTAAGAATTCCTTGTTTGGACTGTATTTTTTTCCCACAGTTATTGTTAAAGAATTACGTAAATTTCCCAGATAGCATATATGCTATTTTTTGTATAGCTGATCTAGGTTATGGATTAGATTATAGTTATATAATCTTCTTGGTAGCAGGTCATTTCCAAGTAGAGGGTATTTTTCCTCATCTTATGATGGAACCCATTTTTTTGTGAATTAGATGCTTCTTTATTTTAAAATATTTAACTACATTTGTTTTTAAAATAGGAATAAAACTATTATGATGATATTTAATATTAACTACTATTCATATAAGGTTTTGTTTAAGTAAATTTATTTCAAAAGTTAATATACTTTCCAATATTATTATAATTGAGAATTAATCAATCTTGGAAAAATCTCTTAAAATATCAAACATATATCAAAATTCTCTTTTGATTATCTTGATGATTTTTTTATAATTTGGGTATTTTAAGATGGGAATGTTTTAAATAATTTTACTAATAATAATGAGTAGCATTATAATTATCATTCATTATTGTTTCACTATTACAGAACCATAATACAGACATAAGTCAATCATTAATATCATATATTATATTCCATCACGTTTTTATACTCATCCATGGTGGATATTAGGAATATTTTATAGCAACGTTCACGTTGGTGGTTTAACTGACCCATGAAAGAACATGCTATAATAATGAAAAATTAAGAGTTTGTAGTTATATTATAGTAATATCATTCTTATAAATTTAAAATGATGAAAATAAGAAATAATTAGTATTTTTAATTAGTTTTTAAAATATTTGAGATTTTATGATAATTGAAAAAATATTGATAAGAATAGGTTACAAACATTGTAGATTTCACTTCTTGGAATGATTTCTTTTAGAATGAAGGATTTTGGCCTCCATGGAACCAAAAGTTATAAAAGGTTGAAGTGAGAGTTATTGAATGAATTTTTTTAGGGAATCAATACAAAACTAATGGAAATGTATGGGTGGGAGTGGGTATAAGAGAGAACCATTTATAGATGAAAATTGTGGAGTTTCAAAGAAAACCTGAGTCAAGTGAAGGGAAATATTGAATCACATGAGAGTTGGGTGATTTGGGTGAGGAACCATTGGTTATAATAATATAATTAACTCACAAAAAAAATATCTTATATAATTATTTTTATATATTTTTAATTAGAAAATTCAAAAAGGTCATTTAACACCTTTTACACTATTTTACCTAAATTAATTAGTTATCATTGTATGTTTTTTTTCCAAAACTACTATATAACCCCTATTAACCAATTTTGAAATGATTATTCAAAATTAAGAATCTATTTAATAAAATTAAAATACTAAATATGAGAAATATAAAATTTAAATGGAATGACAAAATATATAATAAAATCTACTATTTTATTAAAATTTAAAATTTAAAAACATTACATGTTCAAATTGTTTTTTCATATAAATAACTAATCATTATGTGATAGATAAGATAAATTTTTATACAGCTAAATTTATCATTTTAACCACCCATTAACCAAGATATACTGATATTGTCAAAATAAAAATGCATAATGTATGAAAAATAATCTTTATCAAAGTTTCTTTTTATACATTAAATGATTTTTTTATAAATAATTAAATATAATTTAATGAATTATTATTAAAGTTTTAGTATATTTAAGAAATAATATATAATTAAAATCATCCATAAATGTGATATATTTAATTCAAAAAATATATATAATACATTGAAAAATAACTTCTAATAAACACATTTTTGTTATATAAGATTATATTTATTATTTTCTTAATTCCATAAATATTAAATGGATGATAAATAATAAAACATTGTTATTATAATTTAAAATATATATCTTAATTTATGCAAATTAATTACTTATATAAATTTAGGAAAAAAAGGCTATATAAGTAGTTTATTTGGGTACCATACAAAATCACAAAAGATATTGATATATATTCCCATCATACATACATAATGCTTCACATAATAAAGACGTATTTTATGATTTAATTTTTAATTTTTATGTTTTTTCTTTCATGCAATAATTTGCATTAATTTTCCATTATATCTTTTATAGATGATATTTATGACCCTTGTTGATTACATTTAAATTGTATGGTTGATAGTTCTCTTCATATAAACAATAATAATCATAGTCATGATGAATATGGAAGATTATGTTATGACATTTAGATTTAATAACTTATTATTTTAACCAAGATTAAATATGGTGTGTGTATATAATTTATATTTATTTTCCTTTTAAGTAAGTAATTAAATAATATTTAATCATATTAATTTTTTATCCTTGAAATTATTGTATAATTTACCTTAATTACATGAATATATAAAAAATTAAAAGTATTCCTAGAAGAAATGAATGATAAAGAACTATATACACAAAAATATGGGTCATTGCATGCTTCCTATAATAAATAAATAGTGTCCTCAAAATTTTAATTTACTCCCACCAATATAAATAGATGAGGATATCCATAATATAGGTGTGAATCATGATGTAACTTTTAACAATATATCTTCTTAACTATCATGGGTATGACTAGAAAACTCGTCATTTCCCTCAAAATTGTAAAATATTGAGATTTATATTTATCTCATCCATTTTTCCATATAAGGTTATTTATAAAGTAAGAAGTCTCATAATTTCTACAGAGGATTAATATACATAACTCTAATTATTTTTGATATCTAGATCATTATACACCACTTAAATGTCTCACTTTACAAATCGTGGATGGATATGGGAATTTTTTGATGTTTGAATAAAAAAAATCATACATTTTATATCATGTTGGTCTATTTTTTAAATATTAACTCGTTTAAAGATCCATTAAAGGATTATAGTAATCATTGTATAAATTATTTAATTGTTAGTACTTACTTATTTTTATGTTCATCAATTAAAACAAAAGTGGTTAGTACGAGTAATAATAAATTTATTTTAAAAAATCACATGAATAAGAAAAATTAATCATAATATATCTCAACCTAAGACACCTTCAGTTCAAACTATGACAATATTAATTTTATATATATATCTTTTAATTAAATCAATGTTGATTTATGTTTTACCCTTGAATTCAATTTAACCCAATATCTATAAATGGTTAAACCCTAATTTTATACCAACTAATATGATCTTACCATATCATAAATATATAATATATTAACACATTTTGTTATTTATTAAAATCCATAATAAATCACACCTACAAATCTATAGGTCTAGTTTATTTTAAATTTTAGATACAAAATGACTTATTTTAAAACACTCTCATCATTTCATCTTAATTTTAACACAATTTTACCCCTTCAAGTTATATAATATTTTATGCTATTATTTTTGACATGGTGAACGAAAACAAAAGAAATGAGAAAGGTGAAATGATCAATAAGGGAAAATATTATATATCAATCAAGGATAATTTGTGAGAATAATATTAGCATGTGGGTATGAGAACATAATTAGGATATATATATATAACATAAGTAAATCATAACCAATATAACATAAATTATAAACATGAATATATCATAATTATTTTAGAATAATTTGCAGAATAAGAATCATGAGATAATAGTAATGATCCAGGGAAACATAAAACATAAATTTATTTAAAATACCATTGATAAAATAAAATAAAATAAAATAAAATAAAATAAAATAAATAAAATAAAAACACAAAATAACACAAAATAATATTAGGATAAGAGATCCTAGGATAATTGGGTCTGGTTTTACGTTATGATTAATATAATTTTGTAAAAATCATTTGATTGGTATTTTCTTTAAAAATAATTTATATCCATGAGATCACTTCACAAATTAAAACCTGATTTTATTTTATAAAATAGTATATGTTTACAACTAATTTTCTATTTGAGACCCTTGATACCCACCGCTAATGGGAAAATTGTAGTTAGGGATGATTTTTCTGTTTAATATTAGTTTACATTGTAGCCAACTAAACTATTGGTTTTTTAAGATGGTAATTTAAAATTTAATTTTCCCTTATTTAGGGATTCCCTTTGAAAATTTAGCGATAGTTCTTATTTTCAATTTTTTTTATTTTAAATATAACCTTATTTTAATTCAAAAAAATCTTGTTTATTATTTTTCTAATGAGATTACAATTATTGGTAGCTTTTTTACATTATAATTAAATTTGATGAAAATTTTCCAATTTATTGGAATGAGTCACCCTTAGTTCAAAATGACTCACCTACAGACATTTCTCATTTCTATAATGTCTAGATTCCATAGATGATCTATTTCTAGACAAATTAACCATTATAATCGACTCACCATTAGTTCACATTACTCACCACCAGATGAGTCACCACTATACTTTTCTCAGCATTAGATAAAATGACTCACCTCTATTTAAGAAACCACTAGACCCATGTCACCTTTAGTTTAAATGAATCACCGGTAGATTGGATCACCACTAGAGATTTCTTGGATACATAGATTTCTTACTTAAATATGTGTATTTCATCCACAAGGGCTTCCATTAATGTTCTTCTTCATTTCAATTAAATGGTCCAATGACTATATTACTAAAATTAATATTAAGTGTTATTTTATGAATATTTTCTTATCTTTTGCAGAGATACATTCAAATCAATGTCACATTCCATACAAGGATCTATAAGATATCAATTATTATTTTTAATGGGTGTATGCAGTGACATATATTCTCAAAAGACTCTCTCTTGGGTACAAGTGATAAAACATTGAACAAATGATCAAGAAGTGTACAAACTAGAATACTGAAAGGATCATTAAAAAAGAGGTTACATGATTCACTGTTACTAAATTTAATCTATGAAAGATAAGACCTCATTGAAGACCATTATTCTTTCCTATAGACAAAAAATAGAACCTTTCTGAAACTTTGTTTTACTAAAACTTTCAGAGAAACAGTAGGAGATTCTCAACAAGCCACATTTGTTGAATATCTATCATATGAAGCACTATAGATCGATAAATATTTCTTTTCCTATATATTATTGTTTATTCTTTCCATTATTTGCTTTTACATTTGAGTAGTGTGTGGTTTTATCCATTTTTTAACACACATGGAATCCTACACAAGAACTAGAGTACACTACATATTCTATTCTATCTCATTTTTTATGGTTACACATGATATTTGTTAAAGAGTTCCATATGTGTCTTGTGTTATTTTCCTTCCCATGACTATTTTGGAAGAGGTCCCTCCATGGCCTGGATACTTATAAGATAGATTTATTATAAAAAATCTAGGTTGTCGATCAGATTATACTTATACAATCTTCTCGGCTGTGGGTGATTTCCAAGTGGATGGGATTAGGTATTATCTTGAGAATGAACCTGTTGTTTTAATCTGCGGTGTGATTTATTTTTGTTTTCTTCATTTTATAATGTTTTTCTGAATTTTTATTTAAACTAAGAACAAAACCTGTAATTTTATAATTAATATTAACAAGTGTTTATATATATATATTTTATGGTATGTTCATTTTATATTTTAATGTAATATTCAGTTTGGTTTTAATAGAGTAGTAATCAAGATTTGAAGAATCTTTTAAAATATAAAACTTATTTCAAACTATTCTATTCATTAACTTGGTGCTTTTTTAATTGGGGGGGTTTATTTGATCTTTTTTAATAGAAATTTTATTGGTACTCAATTCTACCCCATCTTGTTTTACCCACTCCTACCAAAATTTGGCATCAAAGGATCTTCCTTAATATTTTTTAAACTATGATTTTTGTTATTTTTAAATATAATAAATTTCTATTAGTTTTAAAGAGATCTATTTTCGGATAATAGACAAGTGGGTTCTATTACCAACAAACCACCTTTCATTAATGGAAAAAATTATGTTCAATGGAAAATCAATATCGAAATTCCTACTGAGAGCATGGGTTTTTAAATTTAGACTATAATTGTAGATAAATATGAAATACCTAAAATTATTATAAACACATGGGAGGATGCGACAAACACTACATATAATAGTAACATTATATCCTAGAATGACCTGTTCTATGATTTTGGTGATGAAGGTTTCAAAAGAATATGTACATGTACAACAACATCTAAAATTTTGGACACTTTCGATGTTTCACATTAAGGAACATCTAATTTTCCAAAAATACTATTAAATACCTACACTATTAAGCATGATACTTTTAAGATGAATCCTAATGAGGTTATTTCTAAGATTTATCTTAGGTACAATGAGATCATGAATACAATGCACTCTTTGGGGGAGTTGAGTTTCTAATAAAGACCAAGTGATGTGACAATCGAGGCGTCTCCCATAAATATGGAGAGGAACCTTAGTGTAAAAAAGTGAATGACATGATATTAGTAAGAAACCTCATTACAAGATGTTTATAAAACTAATGATATATGAGAAATAAATTAAAGTCAATATATAAGAGAAATATGAACCTAAAAAAGATTCTTTTTCATTCAATTTAACTTCCTCAGAACAAAAGTAGGAAGTTCATGATGAATGTTCAAGTGATGAAGAATCACCAATTGATAGTGATGAAGAGATGACCCATATTTCCCTTTGATTTAATAAGTTTTATAAGAAGATAAATTTCTTAATGAAAAAAATATCCAATGGTATATAAGAAAATAGATGGATTTGGAATAAGTATTGGAAGAGATACAACACTTACAATGAAATAGTGTGATATGAAATTAAATGAAAAGGTAATTTCAAATTTGTCCATCCTAATATGAAGTAAAAAAATATGTATGCTGAAAAGGATAAGAAGTATAAGAAAGAAATGAAATTAAATTGGAGTGTCTACGAGGATAGATCAATTTATTTAGACCTTATCCATTTGTAAAAACATGACAGAGTTAACATGTGTTTCATAAAAATCACAATTGAGGTATCTAATGTATTTACTGATTCTCTTACACATATTTTAAATTATTTTATAGATGAATATAGTGCTGAGAAAATTGATAATGAGGAGGTGTTTTAGTGTTGTAACATGTTATAAGATAAATTTTATGATTTTAGGGATAATTATAAGATTTAAGAAAAACAACAATCTTTAATTTATAATTTTAAGTATCATCTTGTTGTAGAAAAAGAAAAAAATTATCAAATATTGAAATTGAAAAATGAAATGAAATTATCTAATGAGAAATTAATGAAACATTTAGAAATATTTCATAATGGGATAAATAATCTCACACAAATACTTGAAAATACTATAGTACCTAAATACATTAAAGGCTTAGATTTTCAACCCTAATAGAGGATAATTGTCATGAACAATTTAATTCCTAAATGCAGTTTTGAAAAATCATCTACAAGTTTTTATTCAGCTCAATGTAAAAAGGTATTTATTTACAAAAGTTTACAAACTACCTATTGGAAACCTATTAGGAAAACATGGTTTTTTAAATCCTTAATTATTTACATTTCTATACCCAAGATGAGTTGGGTACCAAAATCATTTTTGGTGTAAAATTTATTTTTTAGGGAACCTAGTTGAAGAAATCTAGAAAGAACATATGATACCTAGACAATTGTTTTTCTAGACACATGGATGGTGATTTTCAAGCATCAAAAACTTGATAACAGTGGATGGTAGACATTTCACATTTAGTGATAGTGCTAAAATAAATATAATTAGCCTTGGCATAGTTGGTAATTAGAACACATTTTTTTTTAAATTTTTATTTGTAGATGGTTTAAATTAAATTTTACTTAGTATCTCACAGTGATGTGATGATTGTTTTTGTTTGAAATTTGAAAACAATCAATGAACTATTTTTTATTAAAAAAAGGTTTAATTTTTACTACTTTGAGGATTGATAATTTTTATATTGTTGTTTTAATATATTTATTTTCTCATAATATTTCTCATCTAACTTACTTTAATAATAAGTATTGGCTTTGGAATATTATACTTGAACATTGAAATACTCACTCACTTACAAAGATCAATAGAAAATGGTTAGTCAAAGATCAACCAAAACATGAATTCCTGAATGATAAAGTCTATAATACCTATCAAAAAGGGAAACATCACAAGATATATTTCAAATCAATGAAATAAGATTCAACTTCTCAACTCCTAGAGTTGGTTCACATGGACTTGTTTAGAAAATCATGAGTTTCTAGTATAAATTTGAAGAATTATGTTTCATTAATTTTAGAATACATTTCTAGGTATACTAGGGTATTATTTCTAACTTAAAAAAGAGAATACTATTCATACCTTAATAATTATTCTAAACTTAAAGAATATTTTAGTGGTGTTATTGTTAAAACATTAAGAAATGATCATGTAGATGAGTTTCAAAATCAACACTTTGAATAATTTTCTTCACAAAATAGATATAATCACAATTTTCTTCTCCTAGGACCCCATGGAAAATGGTGTTGTAGAAATAATAAAAAGGATACTTAAATAAATTTCTTGGAAAAATGACTAATGAGTAGAAACTTCATTTTTATTTTTGGGTAGAGGCTACGAAAACGACCTATTATATACTTAATAGTCTTTTGATAAGACCAATATTATAGAAAACCCTTTATGAACTATGTAATAATAGAAAGAAAAAGTTTAATTACTTTATAGTTTTTGGTTTCAATGTATTTATTCTTAGAACAAAGGATAATGTATAAACTTTTTCTTACAAGAGTGATAAAGAAGTTTTCCATGGTTATTAAAATACTATTATATCATATATAGTGTTTAATAAAATATAAAATACTATAAAATAATATTTTCATGTCATGTTCGATGAAACATATCAGTATGTTCCAAAACCCCCTTTAAAAAACATTCATGATTATTTTTCAACTCCAAATATTTATTCAAAATCTTACACACTTCTATGAAACCTGTAAAAAATCCTTCAGTTCTTAGGAAAATTCAAGAACTGAACCAAAATATATATAATACCATCAGATGGTCATCCCTTTGTTGAAATATACATTAGAAATATTAAATAAAATCATTTATATGGTGTTTGTAAAGACCTATTTTGAGGAGAATAGTCTAGAAATTCCCTTAGAAATAAGGTTTAAAATGAAGTTTTTCTGTCACATCTTGAACATAATAATATAAATAATGCAATTAATGATGAGTTATATGTGATAAAAATGTACAAATAATATAATCAGTTTGAAATAAATGTTTTAAAACTTGTATTTATACCTAAAGAAGATCTCAGTATTGGAAACAAGTGGGTGTTTATAAATAAGGTTGATGAGTTAGGAAATATATTAAGAAATAAATCCAGGTTGGTTGCATAAGGATACAATCAACAAGAGGGTATTTAGTATGAGTAAACCTTTTCACATTTGATAAAAATGAAGCCATTAGAATATTACATTCCTATGCAGCACATTTTGATTTTAAACTATATCAAATTGATTTCAAAAGTATATTATTAAATGGTTTTATAGTTGAGGATATTTTTGTTAAACAACCCTCATATTTCAAAATAAACATTTTTAAAATAAAATTTCAAATTAAAAAAAGATTTATATATTTTTAAAAAAATTCCCTAGATCTTAGTATAACAGGATCTACTCTTTTATAATTTCAAAATGTTTTATAAAAGGTATAGTTGATCCTGTTATTTTTATAAAATTAAATTCGACACATATTATAGTAGTTCAAATCTATGTTGATGATATTATTTTTGGATATTCTAAAAATTCTTTGTGTAATTTTTTTTCAAAAATGATGCAAATAGAATTTAAATTAGTTTAATGGGTGAACTTAAATTCATTCTTGGTTTTCAATATTTCCCAAATAGAGATGAAATTATTTTAAATCAATGAAATTACACTAAATAACTTTTATACCATTTTGTTTTAGATAATAGTAAATGTAGTGAAACTCCCAAGAGCACTACTAATAAGCTGAATCATAATGAAGATAAAAAAAAAGTGGATTAATCCAGTTATAGAGGTATGATTAGAATCATGATTTACTTAACTTATATCCAACTTGATATTATTCTTACTATATATATAATTTCATTCTTTGAAGAGAACCCTAAAAAATTATATTTAGTTACTATTATAATAATTTTTAAAATACCTCAAACATACATCCAATTTAGGATGGTTCATTCCTAGAATACAATATTTTTACATAGTGTGTTATTTAGATTATTATTTTGGAGGTTGTATGTTAGATCAAAAAAGAACCTCTAGAACGTGTCATCTTTCGGGATGGTCTCGAGTATCTTAGGATAGTAAATATATGAAATCAATTGCAATGTCTATTATAAAGATAAATATATAGTTGTAAAGAGTTTTTGTGTACAAATATTTTGAATGAAACACAGTCTTATGGATTATTAATATCAATTTAGACATTTCCCTAATAAATTTGACAACAAAAGTTTTATAAACATCTATCAGAATTGTATGTCACACTATATAACGAAGCATATTGATGTTAAAAGTCTCTTTTTAAGGGACCATTTCAAAAAGGGTTATATAACTCTTGAATTCATTAATACTGGACATTATATTGCTGATATTTTTACAAAAAACGTTCCATTATGAGAGATTAAATTACAAGAAAAATGAATTAGATATGATAAATTTCTGTTAGACTTTAATTGTGGACGAGTCACCATTAGAAAGTCAGTATTGTAAAGTCACCGTTGGAGAGTAATTATTATAAAGATACCATTGGGGAGTCACCCTTGGCATGAAACATGTGGCATGTTATCAGTGGTGAGTCACTGTTGGATATGTCACCATTGGTCGTTGGAAAAGTCACCATTGGACGAGTCACCATTCTCTGATTCAAGTGTTACTATCTTCACTAATTTTCTAATTTAAATTATTATTCAATTTTATTTGTTTCATTTTATATTTTCAACTCCCTAAATTAAAATTGGGATTTTAAGTTTGAATTGGAGTCACTCTCACTTGTTCCTTCTTCCTTCAAGGTTTTTAAAATTCACCTTTTATCATGACCATCATCCTTATTAGGACCTTGATTTAGTAATTTTTTTCTCAAATAATAATTATGAATCACCCTTCTATGCCATCTCTTAAGGAATCAAGTCCAACCAAAAGATTGAAAGGAGAACCAGGATCAGGAGCTATTGAACCATGGAACCTGTAGTTGGTGAATTGAATAGTTGTTGATGAAAAGGAATGAGATATATAATTTTTTCTTCCCATTAATTGTTTAATTATAATGGGGATCCAAGACAACTAATGGGTAGATTGGTTCTATTGAAATTATAAAACATTCAATCATAGGTTGGTTCATCAGTTTTATCAGTATGCTGAGTTCTTATTTGGAAAGAAAGAGGATTTAATTCAAAGTATGTTCAATGGTAAGAATTTGTTTTTCATAAAAGGAATGGGAATGTGTTTTAATCTACCACATCAAGGAGTATTTAAATACTATTAGGGTATGATACCCAGTGACTCTAAAATGTTCAGTTATGAAAATTCCTATTTTCAGTTTAAAGGAGATATAACTCTAAGAAGTGTTTCATTTATTGAGTTAAATGATGAACACAATATTTTCTTCATGTTTTTCCAGAATAGTTTATGTCCAAATAATGAGGAATTTAATTCCATGATATATAAGGATGTGTATCTTATATTATTTAGGAAAATATTGTATAAGATCAACCTATGTAGATACCTTATGGTACACACGATGTAGATGGGTAAGTCATACTGCAGATACAACTCTTTAATTAATCCTTTTCCTATTTCAGTAATGTTGGACACAAAATTTGTGATTGATGAAGTGGAATTAGATTAATTAAAATGGGGATGTTTCTTTCTAACCAAATTTATTTGTAGAAGGATAAAGGTGATTTGTAAACCTTGGGCAGAGTAGTAGGTCAGTGATAATAATAATACATATGAGGTTTTTAATCCCATTGATTATTGTACCAAGACCATGAATTTAGTGGATCCTATCATGGAGCCAGATGAGATAGTGGAGTATTACAATGATGAGAAACAATTCGGTTCAGCTTCTATTGGTGAGGAGGTGGCTACCTCAGATGATAAGGGTAGTTACCTTGACATTCTAGAGAGCCCAGTTATGAACATTGTTCCTTCTAGTCCTCATGGTCCTCTCTTTTACAAATAGAGTTTGTTAAATGAGATAGAAGATGATGATGACCAGACAATGGTTTCTAATGATGATCAAATTATAATTTCCCCTTAAAAATATTCTAAATTACTTTTAGATGTTTTTGATGAGAAAAAATTGGAATATTAACCTGTTGGTGGAAATAAAGACGGTGATGAGGATGTAAATAGTGACAGTGGAAGACCTGATCATTATATTGATAATGTTAGGATTCAGACATATCATCCATCCCCTAATATTGGTATTTCTTCAATTATGTCTATAGAGATACCTTGATCACCTATAACTATACATATTATGAGACTTGTTTTGGATAGATCAACATTGTTTGAGAGATTTATTCTAGAGAACTGAGTTGATGATGTTGTATCTACCATAAGAGGGATTATTGTGGATATTGGGGGGGGGTGAAATTCCCAAGTTGTTTGATATTATCTATTACACAAGATAAATGGGATAAATAACATATATATATATATATATATTCTTCTCGGTATGGATTATTTGGAATCCAAGAGTGTTGTGGAATATTTTGAAGATCATAGGGATAATCATGTCGAGGGTGAGGTATCCTCTAAGAGAGATCCTTCCCCTGGTTCTAAAATTCTTTTTCTATTGTATTCCAATTTAGATAATGATGGGATTAGTCCACCAAATAATGGTGGACCTATTATTCTAACTAGATATGGGACATCTCCTAAGGGATCTATGGGTGAGATTCTGGATTTTGGTTTACATTTACTTTCTGTTGGGCTAAATCCTATAGAATTTTTTGTTACTAGTGTTAGGAGGACTCCTTCTACTTACCAATCTACTACAACAGTGCATTTAGATTCTATTTCCTGAGCTAACTTAGATAGTTTTAAGTTTAGGATTATTTCTTATTTTTGTGGAGTTTTGAGGTATAACAAAACATTGGTCACTGAGATCGTTGAAGTTGATGCTATACGCATGTTTGAGATATAGGTTTTTCATATGCAGTTGAAGATGGATTTCCATATTTTGGAAGTGGAAGCTCAGAACTATAGGATAAAAAGTGAGATAAAGACTATGATATCAATTATAGAAAAGATAAAGACCGCATTTTTTTATTGAGGCTTCAATGATGGAATAGTTGGGGAGTTTACCTTTAGTGGGTTTTACTTCTCTTACCCCACATCCCTCAGTCTCTGCTGATGCTGATTTTATCTTGTACATGGTTTGAGAGAAGATTCATACTGTTTTGGTATGATTTCATACTACTCATCTAGAGGATTAGAGACAGATTAATCAAAAAGGTGAGAACATATAAAAAGTGTTAATTGAATTTTTAAATGAGTCCACAAGTGATAGGGAAACCATAAAGAAGTGAATTTAATATCATATTTCTAGTGTTTATACCAATCATGAACTGAAATAACATTTTTGGTTTCTTGACGAGAATCTTTGGATTCAACCTATCACCATGGATTTCGAGGAATATGTTTACCGGTTGAATGTTTTTTCACCCTCTATTATTTTCTTTATGGATGAAAAAAGGATTTATTACATACTATGGAGAGAGGAGGAAATATTAGTTTTTACTTTTTCAACCATATGAATCTTTTCATATATGATTTTATAATTTTTTTATTTCTATATAATAAATTCCCACTAAAGACTTATCCCATTCTCTTTTTTCAGACCCATTACATTCTCGGTACTAGTCCATCAAATATCTCCCATTGAACTTTTAAAACATCTATGGCCAATGATTATTATATATATCCCTTGACCTCCTTCAGTACATCCATCCGTTTCCAAAGCAACCACAAAATCTACATCTATCCCTCCTACGTTTGATAATAGAAAAGGACCTACTAATCCTACCTCTAGAGTCTGGAGTGACTCCCAAATGGGGGATAAATTTTGATAGAATTTTCCATTGAAATATAATTCTAATTGTTTATATGATACCTCATTTCTAAATCCATTATTACAAATTATTTTTATTCCTTTTATCAAAAATAAAATATTTATTTGGACTTATTCTTTGATAGCATTCTTATTTCTTATTTGACACAATTATTATTTGAATATGATATCATTTATCTTTGAAAAACTGAATTAAAATTCTATGATATCATATCTTTAAAACCACATTTATTTTTATCTCATATTTTAAATTTTAAGTGTTAAGGAGACTATTATAATTTAAATTCATCTCTGTTTATCTACGTTTATCTTATACATGAGTTATAAAAATTTAATGATTTTTTATCATAAAAATGGAAGATATTATTGGCACCTCTTTATTTTAATGCTAAAAATCATGTTTATTATGTTTCTATTGAGATTACTATTTTTTGATATAATTTTACATTATAATGAAATTTTAGGAAAATTAGGATAGTTGTATGAATGAGTCACCATTAGTTAATTTAACTCACCTCTGGACATGTATCACTACTAGAATTTCTGATCACCATAGTTGAGTTTCCATTAGACTGATTCACTTCCATAATTGACTCAATATTAGATCAAATGACTCACTCCCAGATGAGTCACTGCCAAAGATGTGACATCGTTAATTCAAATGACCCACCACCAGAATGAATGACCATAAAAGAAGTATGTTCTGCAGATATGTATTTTCAGCAGAGATGTCTTTTCACCATAGATGTATTACAACTAGAAATGTCATTGTTGTTGTTCTGCCTATTTTGAATTAAATGATTCAATGGATATATTAATTCAATTAATGCAATGGGTTATTTATTCATTATTTTCTTAACTATTCTATGGACGAATATTTGAAAAATTAATATTCGGTATAAGGATCTAGAATATATCAATGGTTATTCTTCAAACGGTGAATACATCACCATATAATCTCAGGAGACTTAATGTAGGGTCCTATAAAATCTGAAAAGGGAATGAAAATACTCCCCTAAAATTGATAAAGTAATGGGGTTTATATGGGGATGAAAATTGGATGAAAAGAATAAAGGAATCCAATTTGGAAAAGAACCCAAAATAGACCGCGTACAAGTTTCTAGGAAAGGTACGTGAAAGGAAAATACCAAAAAAACTGAGTGTTATGTGGTACATCTGTGAAATGATGGATCATGGAGAATTTGCTAGTGAACAAGGATGTTCACAAAATTAATGGGTAAAGGTGTCTATCAACTGTGAACCACACCATTGGAAAAAATGGCGAATAGGTACACCCCAAAATACCATTCCCATAGACTGAGTAGTTTTTGGATGAGTAAAGACTAGAAACACCTTGCGAATCACATCGTTCATGGAATTGAGGTAGTTATTTATGCCACCACAAACCGCAACACTACAAACCTCAGTTGACTGATTCATCTGAGGGTCGAATGAGCCCTCTATGGGATTTTGAAAAGGGTTCCTTATTCCCATAGATACAACCTCCTCAAAATATTATAAAAGTACCCCAAGGGGAACCATAAAAAGCCTCAAATTTTGGGGAGAGTTGGGATTCATCTGATGGTAGACATTAAAGGAAAATGTCGGTGAAGTACAGAGCTTTGAATGGTTTCCAGTAGATATAAACACAATATGAACCATAAATAGAAGAAATAACAATAATATGTTCCAACATAAAACCTAAAATGTGAAAAACAATCCATAATTTCTTTGAAGATGACCTCCCTATGAACTGCGAGACTAATCACCCTTCGTTAATGTGGTGTACTACGTATCACGACCCTATATGGATGGAACCCTTATTGTCTTAGCATTCCAAAACACAGAGGGAATCCAATGCCTCTTACCACCATGTTATGTGAATAGATCCCAAGGCCGCGTACCTCTATGGTATAATAACCACACTTAGATCCATGTACCACCCCTCGTACATGGACGGCCCTTCAAACCACATAGAAAAAATCTATGTATAAGGTACCCCACCCCTTATGAATAAATGGTTTGTGGAGTAGGGTAACTTTGGGCTTTCCACCTTCCTATACCAATCATGTCCTTCTATTTAAATCCCATACTCTGAATCCCCTCCATGAACCAACCCATCATCATTAGGCCAAAGCCTCCCCCGAAACCAACCGACCTGTATGAACGGACCATTGGGCACATCAACACGCCCTTCTAAATCTACAAACCCATGGTATGTGATGTCACAATGGAAATCCCACCATCAATATGGAATCATAGAATTTTTTTATGTTACATTACCATGGTTACCCAGAGTCCAACATTGGGATACTAAGGTGAACCTACCCATTATAGGGATCATGGGTAATCACTTTATTTTCCATTAAATAAAGGGTTGTGGTAAGTCAAAATAATTATTCTCACTCTTCCTTTTGATGAGAAGAAATATTCATCCCTTTTCACAGAACACATTCTAGGGGATCCTTCACGATTTAAGCCCCTAGTGTTTTGGGATAGACCTAATGAACCTCACTATCATTTCACATTGAAGGATTCATTTCTATACAGCCTCTTCCATCGTCACTGTAACATCTTCCCCCATAGAATCCAATTTTTTCCCACACAGAGAAGAGAAAGTGTGCATTTTTTGAATATTTCACATCCTCTTGTTTCTCACATCACACATGAATCACATGGGATTAGAGATCTATGATAATACGACATTGGAACAACCTCGGTGAAATACGAGAACTCTGATTCCCAACAAAATCATGATTCTTAGGAAGCCTTTAACTTGGAATGAGTTCTTTACCATATCATCCATGAAATGAGAGATCATGTCCCCTTCAAATGGAATGTCCTTACATGTAAGCCCGAATAAAATCACAACTTGAAATGAACTATGAGGGATTTGATTCTTAATCAGCTGGGATATGTAGGAAGCCTCTCTAAGGTCCAAACCCAATATCCAATGAACCCTATAAATATCTGGGCCATGTTCCTGATGGGGTCATATTTGTCCAGGAGACCATAAAATTCTTAAGCATCATGGGTAGCCTTGAAAATATCCCTACACCTGATCTTCACTAGGAACCTTTCACCCAAGAGTCCATAACACATGACGTTAAACTGCACAGATGGGTCCTTTTCACATGACCATAAATTGTTATGTGTCCAGTTATGTGACACTAAACTACATGGGTTTGGATTACTCTTAATAGGATAAGTTGGAAACCCATATCATGGGTTTGATCCTAAAATATAAGTAACCTATGTCCCCCCTGAATTAAGATAAACTCCAGAGTGCCTCATCATGGGGCTTAAAATAGCGGTGTCTCAGTAATTCTTAATCCATGTGAATATGTGATTGATCTTGTAACCCAGGGGTAATATGTGGGCACAATCTAAGGTAAATAACCATGGATTCAAGGAAATATGAACATTTTCTTAAATATATATGAGAGTATCAGAGTAGGAAATTATTCCCCCCACAATATGGTGTGATGAGCCCGATTTCCCATCCTCTCGGTCAATGGAGTCTTGAATTGTTGTTGACCAAATATTCTTCCAATGATGGCCTTCCTTTGGAATGAAGGTTCATGAATCATGGACACCAAATACTTTTAGTGTATCTATATCCATGAATAATCCCATTTTATACCATATGAGGAAATCTTACCCAACATAGGCCGATTGCACGAACACATAACCACCTGTGCAATCACCCACCAAGATACTTAAAATGTAGTACCTCTTTAATAACATAAAATAGGATGCACTTTACAACCCTAGTGGGTCCATATCATCCTATCAATACTCCCAATGTGATTTGAATCGAGATGAATAAAAAATGGTGAAATCGATGTGAATAATTCACCATGGTGGAAGATTACCCTACCTTAATCCCCTTTCACATTAAAAAGAAGTAGGGATAATAATGATCATGAATTTCACATATGATCATTAGATAGAACTTTTAATGGTATTTTTTGACTGTGTATGTCAAATATATATAGCAAGAATTTTATTGATCTCTTTTTTATCCAAATTGAATCTCAACAAATTGTTCTGACATGCATGTCAGTGACAACACAGGCAGCAAGATCCCCAACAAAGAACATGACCCCCTCGCCTACTTAGAATCTTCAATGCAGGGTTTCAAACACACTGATCAAAGAGTATCATAAAAATTATACACTCCCTATGGTGTAGGTTTCATGGAAGGACCTCAAATCAGTGAAATATCACCAACCTCCTCTTTATCTGTGGCCAAAGATCCACCACTAGACAACCCCGATGATTTTCTCCAACCGCTTCGGGAGTTTGTCCCAGGAGCATGACATTAAGTACCTCCCTTATCTTAGGGAGGCAGATAAAGTCAATGCCAATGGCTTCATCCCAAATGCACTGGAACCCCACTCAAGGGATTATATTGATGGACTTCTCCATTAGCATTGTCCGACCTAAGATCTTCACACTAAATAAGATCCCATGCTGAGGAAACCTGTTGAATTTCAATGATCATGGGCCCCTCGAGCATCCCAACAGGGATGAAAAATGCATAATTAGAAATAGGATATCACCCTAGTTCCTATGGAGGAGGTCACCCACATAAATGTGGGATCACGTAATGGGAATGTATATAATCCCACCCCGCCTGTTGAATCCCACCACAAAACTAGGGTGGCACAATACGAGAAAATGCACATTTATGCCAAGACTCTCCAGTCTCGCTGCATAGACAGAGTGGAAAATTATTGGTAGTTGAAAATATTAGATAATTCACAACATCCATGTAGGGAAACACCCAACTATAAGCTAGAAAAAATCCTTACTGACACAAAACAGGCCCACTATCTAAATATGGAGGCAAATTAGGGGCATTCGTACAACACTACCAACACATATGAAGCCCACCAGTAAAATTTAGTGGAAATTAAATAAGAGAAGATTCAAATTATTATAGATGAAAATCAATCATGTGATAAAAATATAGAGGAAAATTAGTAAACACAAACTTATACTTGTAACTAAAAATCCAACCAATCAAATATGGTGGAAACCAGAGAAAACAGTCGGTGGAATACTTGTTCCTCTTCCCTGACACAGGATAACATCCTGAACCCACTCGAAACTCATGGAGGATTATAGCAGGAACAAAATCCTTCCCCGAAATCAAAATGGGAATTCATACCCATTACATCCAAAGATGTATCTTATAACATCTTGGCTATGATGGATGATCAGACATGGATTCCAGACTATATCCTCGAAACATGTCAATACTTCATTTCGTCAGTGGAAAAGCTAAGGATTTGGTCCAATGAATAAATCTCCTTTGGTGGGTGATCTATACCCCAAATCATGTAATCACTCAAGATACAACCTAAATACATGCTCTAGTCGAGGAGAATCAATGTTTATATTATGTGATACAAGGAAAACTAGATCATCAACAAATACCCACTCTAACTGGGGGACACCAGTCCAATGTAGTGGCTGCTCCAGGGTTGGTATATATCCCTACTAGAACTCCAGATGTTCATATTCATATCCTGGTGAAACAAAAATAACCAATTAGACATGTACCCATGAATGAAGGTCATTTTCAATAGTAGGTGACCCTAGTTACCCATAAAAGAGAACACAAAAATGAATGGTTCCAAAGGCAACATGAAAATGAGGGAAACATCCATGATTCTACAATCCTGGATGCTAGAGTTCTTAGTTCAATTAAACAAGTATAAACATTGTCTCATGATTCTATTAGTCCATTACTAAATTATGGAAGTGAAAATTTGCAGTTGCGAAGGTCCCCCCTCCAATGTCACTGCAACTGCTTTGAAAGCGCTCCCTAGTGCACCCATGTGGTTTACTCCGTAGGCCAGAAATGATCGATCACATGAGCCTATCTCCTGATGCATGATAGGATATCCCTCCCCTTGATATGAAGATTATTCAACAAGAATGAACTACCCTTGTTGAAGTCTACCGTCATGGTTATCCCTACTGTATGCACTACATATATGATTCACTATGTAGTTAGATGTCAAGCCATGATGGAAGTCCTCACTGTGATGTTAGTTTCTATAAATCTCATCCCCGGAGTGACATTACGCAAGGAGAAGGCCATCCCCCCATTGTAGAACATCTTGAAGTCCCTCCCCATAGTTTAAACTATATATACTCTCCTTTCATATAGATCTATGTTGGTTATCCTCACCATAATAGAAATCATTGTGAAGGACCTTCCCTCAATGATGATAGGAAATGAGAAGGTCCTGTGCTTACTGTGGTCCTCCATATAGTCCCCTAATGTATATGATATAGAAGTCCTCTCTACGGTTAGATAGTATGTTGGGATAGTATCCCTCACCATCATTGCACTGACTGTGAAGGTCCTTCCCGTAACCCAAATCCACACCAGTGAAAAGATCCTCCCCTCATCAGGTCAAATACAAGAAAACCATCATATGCTGAGGGGCTTAGAAAAATGGAATATGATTTATTGGATAGTCTCTCAATGACTAGGGATATCCTTTATCACCTAGAGGATGTACCAGGGATATGTTCATATTCCAAATCACCCTCGCACCAATAAAGTGTCAACAAGACTCCCACTAACCCCGCTTCATGGAATAAAATCATTATAGAGGAGTCAAACTAGGTGGATCATGCATAAAGTATCCTAGAGGAACAATAACAAGATATCTTTCTTGTGAGAAGAAAACTAGGAAGTCATGACATAATAGTGATGTATTGGCCAATGGCCACTTTTCAATTTGTCATACCAAAAGAGTTGTCAGACCAATGAATTTATAACATTATCCTCAATCTCTAGAAAACTCTCTCCTCGTTAAAGGTAATGTTTTTGACCTATTTACGGTACACAGACCATGTTAACATCTTGAGAGAGTTTCTCTATCAAATAGACCTACAAAACCTTCTGTATGCACGATGACCACCGTTAGAAAGGTGAACGAAAGACCTTGGGATAGATTTCCTCCATGTACTACCCATGTTGTGTTGTGTTATCAGTGATACCCCATCTGGTATTCTTATCCTGGGATGGAGAGAACATGGATCTCTACACTAAACCCTACACTCTGTCCAATAGAACTCAATGTAAACGAAATCCTGTAATTTCATTACCCATAGATGATATTCAAATGAAGTTCCTGACCAGGAAATGTGGAATACTTGAGAAAAGACAGACACGGGTAAGTGTTAGAAGTGTCATGCCTGATGAGAGAAATCAATTGAGAAGCTCCTAAACCAGGAAACTGAGAACATCCCAAAGGCTTCCCATTCAAGAGAATAAAATCAATGAACCCTAGTAATGTCCTCAAAATTAATTAATTCTTGTGAAAACTCAACACCATATCTAGATCACATCCACATGGGAATGTTTGACATTAAGAATGCAGTAATAGAAGAAACATCCAAAAAAATATGGGATCAACCCCATCCCATAGAGGTGGGGGAATTTTTACCCAAAAATTCTCCCATAAGACCAGAAAATCTAGGCCACGGGCTATCAATAGAAGAATGAGGTCAAACCCAGACGATAGGGTTGGGGGTATTTTTACCTCAAATTCCTGCGCAACAGATGTCTATCTTCTCCCATATGGGGAGAATAATGGATAGAGGGGTCACTCATTCCATAATGTCTCATGAATCATGTCCCCCAGGATGAGGGCATAATATAAGACCATATCAGTGCCCCCTTCGAGTCACCCTACAACTAGTAACCTGAATTGCATCATGGAATGGATGAAAAAGATCCAATAAAGAGTATAAAAATTTATCCTACCATAAATAACATAGTACGACACCCCTTATGTGGTATGAATTAGTGAAAGCATTGGAAATATTCCCTAGAGACCTCACTAAAAATAATACAAATAATGAGGATGTGGAAGAAGAAGCTTCCACCCCATAGACAGTCCACACTGAGCCATGAGGTGTGCACCGCAGAAACCAAAGAGTTTTCTTAAACTTGGGTTCCACCTTAGTCAATCCTACATTACCTACCATATGAATCATCAATAAGGAGATGAATAAGATAAAATTATACAACCCACCTCCTCCTCCCTGTGAGGATGATTCCCCAAAACATGGGGAGACATTTTCTCGACAAGATGATGAAATGAAGGAGGTGAGGAGACTCAATGATGAGCTGTTAAGAGTAGTTTTTCCCACTGGGAATGTTCATTAGGCTGATAATCAACACACACTTCCATCAGATGTCCCTCGGCCTCATGGGATCATCATGAATAATTAATAAAGGATGGAAGGATCATTCAGGGTGGCACCCCGACCATCAGTCTACTTAAACCCAATCACAAAATGATATCATGATTTCCCGACATTATAGAAGAAATAGGAACGGATTCAAGAAAATACCCAAAGGATACCCCTGATATGGTATCTAGATTTTGGTCCAACAGTGCCGAGACGTCCAATCTTCCCCCCTGCTGTGCCCTCTCATGCTCCGGTCCTACATGGCATGCATCAAGGGCTCCTGAATACCATCAAGGTGTTAACTAATCTAATGTAAGTAATGTAAGTACGAGACACTCTAGTGCAACCATAAAGGATGTGTTACCCTGAAAGGGTGAACAAAATCACACCTCCAAAAAATTTCATGAATACCATATTCTAGTTTTCAATGGGCCAGGGGACTCATAGCAGCATCTAATGCACTACAATTTTTATTGTGTTCCCATGATGGGAACTTTAGAGTAACAAGAGGCTGTAAAAATCAGATGCTTTGTGAGAACTCTAAAATGTTCAGACTTTGTATGGTAAAATGGTTTGCAAGATAACTTAAAAATAGGAAGTTAGGATCTTGGGTGATAGTTCTTATTCTAGTTTATCTCAAAATTGACCAAAAAAATCTTAGTGAACTCATGAACTACAATAATGAGAGAATGATAGAGTCCTGGATTTCATCTGTTGATGGAAAGGTCTAACTTACTCCTTGAATTGTAAACTCACCCTATATGAGATTCTGGCCATGTGCATCGATAATCACTGAGACGATCTATGAATTCCACTCATTCCATTGAAGTACAACTGTATGTTATGGTACATATCTAATATTTCTCAAAGGATAGAGGATTCCTTTCAATGAACTAATATCAAGTTCTGAGCAGCCCCATCAACCCCAGTAAAAAAGAGTAGGGAGACAAGCGGCTTATATCATGCTGAAGCTACACCGCTCCGTCCCCACCTCCATGTCCCCCACTAAAATTTGTATGGTCTCTTAGACATCAGTAGCCACCCAGACCCTGCCATGACGAGAAGAGGGGGCCCAATATAAATAAATTCAAGGAACTAAAAAATAATGTATAATCATTCAAGGATGACCGAGTCCATTGTTAATTTATAGTCGTGATGAATTGAAACTTTATTCGGATTCATAAGATAAAGAGGGATGATGAAGTAGGTCTTGATGAACAGACAAATTACAATCCATTTCATCAGATATTGGGACACAATATCCAAAAGTGTTTTTTTATTAACGTCCTCATGCCAAAGAAGACAGATTCCAGACATGTCAATTTGGAACCATTACCATCACATGTGGCATATGTTTCCACCATATATCTGGATGAAGAAGGGGGTTGGAAAAAGATTTTTAACAAAAGGAAGAAAAAGTTTCATAGTTGGATGAATTGGAAGATAATTGAACAAGCTTAGGGAATACTGTAGGAATAGTTGAAGCAACCAACCATGTCTCAAGAAACACTTAATGAAACACAACCATCATCATTGAATAAAAAAAATTCTCCAGAGGTAATCTTCATGGAAATTAGTCCAATAAAAGGGTGTAATGTGAGAGTAGGAAGAAAAACTCACACCAAATCCAATACTGTCTTTGGAACTCTCAGATTACATGCCAGAAAGTATGAAACAATGCGAACCACCCCCACCAAATAGCAAAACCATAGGTAGATGGTGAGGCAGTCATAATCAGAAGAGGATATGATTTTTGGCTCCATCAATGTCAATAATTTAATGGGTACCTTGTCCAATGATGAGTATGGTGGTCAACTGGAGTCCTCCGTACCCAACCAAGGAGCTGGAGGAAAAATCCACAGAAGCTATGGATACCAAGGGAGACAAATGATGGAATAAATCAAGTTTATGGACAAACCCCCATCAAAATGTTAATATTGTGGAATTCCACAGAAGGACCCTCCAACGGATCCGACAGGGATATGAATATTCTCTTACCACTATAGGAAACCACCCCAATACAATTATTCTAAAATATCCATCAAAGGAAGAAAGAATGACTAATTAACCATGACATATTAACAGATCATCCTAAGCTAATCCATTAAGTACATAATCAACTCTAGCACCCATACCAAGGGCCGACCTACCTTCATCAAATGCTCAAGACACTACAACGCATGTAAAAGAGCATCCCCAAGTTGGGAAGTAGAATCATTTAGATCAGTAATATTAAATTAGGAAGCTGTTAGCTTTAATTCCAGGTATGCCCTCAATAATGGATGCACTGAATCTATTAGTAGATCTTAGGGAAGCACTCATCAAAGATTTCATGAGTCCACAAGAGTTTGAAACCTAAGTATCCACTGCTGAATTCTTTTGGATAGAGACAAATCCCACAGAATGTCATGAAGTTATCTCCTTCATAGATCAACATGAATACTCCATCATGAAAGGACATATCAAACCCTTATACATGATTGGATTGATAAATATCATTGATATCTTAAAAGTATTCATTGAAAATTTCCTGGGGGTTATTCTTATCCCACTACAGACACTCCGTTGATTGGGTTGTAATGAGGATAATATGATGCCCTGCATGAAAAATCACTTAGGCTATGAAAATTTTGTCTAGAGTCCATTGAAAAAAATACAGTTTGAAACCTATTTCAGGGACCTCATAGGTCACACAGAATATCTGGTGGTCCAAAAACATATAGACTTCATTGTTATTCTAGGAAGGCCCTATCTACAAAATCATGAATCAATCCCCTCCTAGTACTATCAATACACGAATTATAGAGTTAATGGATAGAGTGGGGAACTAAAAGATAATAAGGCCTAGTTCAAGTCTAGTGAGTCACACTACATTTATGCAGGGCTCTACAAACTGAAGGGGAAACAACCCACAACTAATGGAATTGACTGGGTCGCCGCCCCAAATGGTTTGGAAATGTTTTCTACGAATCCCTTATACCATCTCTGGGAAGAATACATACTGACCATCAATCATCTTATAGGTGAATGTAAAATTTTAGATGAGAATTTAGAAGTCCTCATGATATTAGTTATGGCTGTCGAGCATGATATTGTCAAAAGTCTCACTAAATCCTAAGATAATAGGGAGGGTTCAAATAAAAATATCCTCAAACCGATGTCAAATCTCCAGAAAATTCCCACATCACCCACTAATGTAAGAATAATTGCCTCTTCCTTAAATTCGGATGAGGAAAATATCATAACCTCTACTGCATATTTCCAGAAAAAATCCCACTAATGGTCGAGGTATAGGAGATAACCAGACACTAAATGTGAAACTCTACCCCTCAACTATGGAGCAGTCATTTCAAGGATTGTTTCCCCATGAGAAGATTAAGAGGAAGATGATGAAAATTTAAAGGAGGAAGAATATGAAGACTTAATGTAAGACCCTACACAATTTGAGGAAGGCACTTCTCCCACTATTGATGAACTCAAGGAAATCATCTTCGGTATGGAAGAAGAGCCGTGACCTAATCTGGTTAGTGTGTCCATGCCTGCTGAAGAGAAAGATATATACACCTTTTTCCTAAATAATAATTTTTATTTTTCTCATAAAATCATAATGAAATTCCAGGTCTCAATCCAGAGGTGGCCACTCACCACCTGGGCCTGCCTGAAGAACATCATGGCTACAAAAAAGCCGCTAGGAGGACACACCTGACACATGCTGCCATAATAGATGTTGAAGTAGAAAATATTATAAAATATAAATTCCTGAGAGAATTCCAATACCCTATATGGATTGGAAAAAATTTCCTTATCAAAAAGAAAAATAGGAACATCGGTGTGTACCTCAATTTTATTGAACTCAACCGCTGCTACCTGAAAGATGATTTCCCAGTCCTGACCACAGAATTGTTGATTGACACGACTACTAGATATAAGGTCATCCCTTTAATGGAAGAAAATTCAGGATATAACTATATTTGAATGGCCCAAAAATATGAATATTCTACCACCTTCAGGGATCGTGAGGGAGTATTTTACTATAATGTGATGCCATTCGGTTTGAAGAATTCTGGCTACATATATAAGTATGCTATCCAGTGAATTTTCAAACCCTTCATGGGAGATTTCATTGAATGTTATTTAGATGTTTTAATTGTTAAATAACAAAAAAAAATTAGAGAATGTGTCGGATATTGAAACAATATTCAACAAACTATGAAAAGAAAGTCTGAAAATGAACCCTCTAAAATGTGCTTTCAACATCACCTTCGGGAAATTCATCAGCATCATCGTGTGCCACCAAGGCATCGAATCCAACCCTGAGAAGAAAATGGAAATACTTGGAATGTCACCACCTCGCAACCTCACTGAGTTGAGAGGAATCCAAGGGAATCTGGTTTACATTCGATGCTTCATAGGCAACCATGAGAAAAAATGTTTTCCATTAACCATATTTCTAAGGAAATGGGTCGAATATCAATGGACTGATGATTTTAAGGAATCATTCATAAATATAAAGAAATATCTCTTGAGTCCACTGATTATAATTCTTCATATTGAAGGATGACCACTCATTTTGTATGTAACCACCTTTGAATGATCCATAGGCACCTTTCTCACATAGAAAAATGATGTCGTCAATGCGAATAGTCTATATTATCTCAGCTGAACCTTGATTGATGCTGAAACACCTTATTCCAATATTGAAAAGACCAGCCTTTCATTAATATTTATAGTCCAAAAGCTGAGAAATTACTTGTATAACCATGAAGTCCATTTGGTATCATATAGCAACCCACTCAAGTATATTCTGAGTCTTCCAATGTTAACTGGATTCCCTTCATAGTGGGAGGTCATCCTAAAGTAGTTCGATATACAATTGAAACCACAAAAATATATAAAAGGCTATTCATTAGTAGATTACCTGGACGATCATCCCTTAATGGGAGTGGAACGATCATATGCTGAGCTACTAGATGAGGAAGTGTTCTCTACTGAAGAGAACTCCCAGATATGGGAAATGTACATCGATGATGCCTCTAGATGCTCGATAAAATAAACAGAATAACCCAAATTCAAAAAACTGGGTTTGGGAGTCATACTCATATCCCCATAATTTTTTTTTATGTCATACAGATTTCTACTATAAAAAGGATGAACGAACAATGAATCAGAGTACCAAGCCTTCAATACAGGGCTGGAATTAGCACTGTAGGTGCAAGCCAGACACTTGAAGGAAAACGTATAGTCAGAACATGTCATAAAGAATGTTAATGGTGAATATGATATCAATAAATAAGAGACAATCCCTTTGACAAACCATGTACATGAACTTATGGTATAATTCTTGTGATAACCGATATTAACATACATTCATTGGTCAAAAAACACACAAGCTGATGCATTGGAAATGCAACCAAAACATTGGATGAAATAATTCAGAATGAGACAGTCATTAATATTTCCAACCTCTAGATAGTTTTACCATATTATTAGTCCAACATGGATGAAATTAATGAGATCAGTCCCATCTTCGATTCGTATGGTTCTACCACTGGCTGGATGACTCCCATCGTGGACAATCCTCAAAAAGGTAGAGCTCTCACCAGATAGGGCCGGAAGGGAATAAATATGAAGAATAGTAGTCAATATCATGATATATGATGGTGAAAAATGTAAAAAGGTTCTTTATAAGCAGGGCCTTGAGGGAGTCCTTCTCAGGTGTTTCGATGAAGAAGAGACCACCTCCGTCATGAAAGAAGTACATTCCAGCACATGTGGGGAACACCAATGAGCATCCAAAATCTCCCATAAAATTTGAAGGCTTGGATACTAATGGACCCCCCTGATGTATGTTTGTATTGATTTAACAAAAATGTGACATTCCTGCCAAGTCCACACAAATTTCATCCTTCAATCCCCAGAGTTGTGTGACACAAATAAATACTCATGGACTTTTTCTATATGAGGAATGGATATCATGGAACCATATCTTCCTTATATAACCAATAAATTTATGTTTATTCACATAGCCATTGACTTATTTTCCAAATGGGTAAAAGCTGTACCCCTCAAAGAAGTTGGATAAAAAATCATTTTCAGCTTAGTGAAATCCAATATCATCACCGTGTTTAGTGTCCCTCACATGATACTAATGGACAAAACACCAATTTCTACTCTATTGTATTGGAAAAACTTTACCAGGAGTATGGTATCAAATCCAACTATTCATCCTCTCACAGTGCAGCGACCAATAGATAGATAGAGGCTTTCAACAAGACCGTATCCAACATACTCCAATAGATGGTAGTCATTGATAAGAACTCGTGGCTGTAGAAGCTTCTCCATGATCTTTAGGATTACCGGACCATAACCAACACAACCACTAAAGAAACTCCATACTCATTAGTATACGGAATGGAGGTGGTTCTACCAATTCAAATTCAACTACCATTGCTCCATAATTCTTTATGTGATCAATCTACAGATGATAAATATCAAAAATGTTTTGATGAGCTGGAGTAGTTGGATGAGAAAAAATTTCATGCTCTGCACCGTCTTGACATCTACCAAAATCAGATTTCATGAGACTTCAATAAGAAGGTTCAGCTCTGATCATTCCTCATTGGAGAAATGGTGTTGGTCCTAACACTGAGGAAAACCTCTAAATTTATATCCAAAATGGGAAGTATTATATGTATTAAGAAATATTGCTCTAATGGAACATATTCATTAATTTAAATGGATGGAAAGCTGACAATTTCTCCCACTAATGTGAAGTTCCTAAAAGTTACTTTGTGTAAGCGCAACACTTTCATCCTTACCATACAATGTTAAACTGCATGGCACCAACAATATCCTCACTAGAGGGAAAATTGATTCCAACATCAATCAACTACCATGTCACACAACAGAACAACATACATATTGATTCTTTTTCATCAATGGGATATATAGAAACACCTTTGCTCTCAGTCTTGGTCCAACCACCACCTAGCATGGAATGCCTCTGTTGTATCCTCTATAACCCCTATACTAAAAGGTAACTCCTCATCGTTCCTTGTTTACCACACTGAGTATAACTCATCTGAGTTTAGTTATGGTTTTCATTATTTTCCTAGTATAGAAAAATCATAGAGGATTATTATAATCTCATCATCTTGAAAGAATACTATAAAATTCCCCTCCCTGGATATAAGTCAAACTTGCGTGAAGAGAACTTCTGTCCTTAACACAGGACATTAAATTTCATAACCAGAAAAATGTTGTCACATGAAGGAAAATTAACTACAACATCAATAACAAACCATGTTGTGCTCAAGAACTATGTGTGGCATGATTCTTTCTCTTGTAGGATACATAGTGACACCCAGATTTTTCATCACGGTCCATCCATTTAAGAACCCTATTTTTCACTCAGGTATGCATCCATTAAATTTCAGTCTAAATACTTACATTGAACCTAATATAATTTCCTAACATGTTAGATAAGGTACCAGGGGTGTCTGGGGCATATTTGGAGCAGGAACCCATCCTTTTGGGGAAAACTGGGCAGGTCACATGGTTTGTTCAAGGTTGGCGCATGGTTTGCCTAACCGTGCAGATTTTGTTGCTCCATACAGATCCTCTCACACTATTTGTGCATGACTATCTAATATAACCCTGAAAAGTAAACTTTTTTCCCAAACAAAATATCACATTTTTTACACGGTTTGTCAGACCATGCAGACAAACCTTACACATGCTAACATTCTGGGTATGTTGCCTAAAATGCCCTCAATGATCTAATTACTCCCCTCTTCTCTCCTAATCTATAAACCAGCAGTAGTAAGACCTTTTTCTCTCATTTTAGAGAATTTTAATGATCTAAACATGGGATCAAGTGATATCCTTTATTTGATAACCGATCGAGCCTCAGTTCTTCAACATAGATGTGCAACAGTAAGTACTTGAGTCCGTTTGAGCCACTCTTCCTCTATTTTTCTATAGACCAAGATATAATGGTTTGAAAATTATTCACTTTTTCGTAGATATACTCTGATATTACCCAAATAAAGGGCCAATACTAGAGGAGGATAGTTGTACAAGCCTAAGGTGGGTGGTCTACAAGTTATCCCGAAAGTTCGTCTATTTTGGAATATACATGTGCGGCCCACCAATTTTGTTGGGTGTCATTTCTTAAATTTAAATTCCATGATTATACTCATTATAAATGTATGGTTATTATAATTTCAAATATGTCATTAGTTGTTAGCACTTATTCCCAGAACTCAATCTGCGCCATGTCGAAGGTTATGCTGTATTTTGATTTTTAGGGTTTTGACACATTTGAGCCCCTGTTTGGGTATTCCTTGGTTTGTCCTTCCAAAGCGTAAGTGTTACTATATTATATGGAATTATTGTGATGTGAATTTCATAATGGAAAGTACCATGTATTCTTACCACTTGACCCGCTTAAGGTTAGTGCTTTAATTGGACAATGAAATGTGAAATGGGAATTGGCATGTATACTAAGTATATGACTTGGCCTTAAATGTAAATAAATAGCAGGTTTCGTATCAATAGAACCCATTACCACATTAATGTAAGGTAGTGGAATGAACCATGAATATGGAATATGATTAAATGGATTAAATGAGTGGTTTCATGCTACTTGTCCTTGTCACGGTATTGAAATTCAAGGCTTGAACCAAATGACTTGATTAAATGGTTGCATTATACTTGACCTTATCAAACTAATTAAATGAAACTATTGAAAAAATTGAATTCTTATGTGACTTAACTATCAAATTGAAATGGCCTGACTGGATCTCTCCTTGGAATTTGATCAAAGGGTACCATGAGTCCTCAGGAAACCCATTCTGATTCATGGATGTGACTTAATTATTTTTAGACCCACCAAGAACTCGATCCTTTCTTAATCTTTGGATTCAATGTATGATACCATAGGTTACCTCATTTTGTGCAATATAATACCTTGGATAAACTCCTTATATCTAGTACTCCTTGGATACACTCCTTGGATCCCGTATTGACAAATTGGTGCCATGGTTAACGCGCATCAAGCCCAGTCGTTACATATCCCCGTTTTACCTTGGATACACCCATTGGAATCATTAGGCTCCTCATTGTGGGATGACTTGGACTATGTTCCTTGCATTACACTCTTTCCCTATTCCAGGAGACATTTATTACTGAGTTTTCAACCCATTAGGTCTATGTTACCTTGGTAATCACCTTGGGACTTTACCATTGATATGATTACAGGTTTCCTTGTTACATCTTTGAACCATTGGAATTGCTAAAATGTGACTTATTTATAAACTAGTAATAATAAAATAATGAATTGGTTACCAGTTCAGACACCAGGCGAGGTATGAAGCAGGCACATGGGTATTTAGTTACATTATAATTATTTTCTTTAAATATACATGCATGCACATTATTATATTCCATTACACGAGCCGTATGTTATAGACACCGTTGGTGGTGGACCACTGATATTTATCTCACACCATACCCAGTTACCATTTGGTACCCAAAGTAGATTACATGGTTTCATGTGTTGACAATGGGAAGAATACGACTTCAAACACATGATTGCTTTCTATTTATAATGGAGCTTGATTAAAGATGACTGAGCCAGAGCTCGGGAAGCTTGGGATAGTCTTTTATTTAATTTATACTATTGTGGAACATATTATGCCTACTATCTTGTATCCATGTTTTCCAGTTTCCTAGTGGCATGAAATATCATCATAAATTGTTGTATTATTTAATTATATTTTAGTTATATAGTTATTTTTATTCCACATTTATCTATTACTATTATCTGCTTCCTCTATTTATTTATCTTGAATCTTCTATTTACCTGTGTTATTTATATCTGTTGTGCTACACTCTAGTAAAGAGGGAGTAGTCTACCCATGGACACACCCTAGGCTATCCCTGCTAGTTAATAAACTCTGGAATTTGGGGAGTTGTGCTTGAGGTCATGTGTCCCACTGGGCTCGGGGAACCTATTAAGTAGCATCCGGGTCAAGGACGCCACAAAGTGGTATCAAAGGTGGTTTATTTTATTTCCTTACTATTTGGAGACAATAGATAGAGTATTAGGAATGATTGGGACTTGGTTATAAGATGTGATTGGGCATCATAGACACATGTTTGGGGTAAAAACCAAGTTGCCTAAAATAAAATTATTGTTATTCTTTTTCCTATTACAATTGTTGTAACTTTACTACCAGGTGACAAACATGTTTTGTAGAGTTTTTGATTATTACTCTATTTGTGTATTTTCTTTCATCTTTGGCCCAATGATAGAAGGGGAAGTATCCTTGTTACATGAATCCTTATTTTCTCATTGAATTCACATGTCATGCATGTTGTTATTCCATATAAGCACATTTCACCAAATTTCATTGCTTGATATTCTTGTGATTGCTGAATAAAGCTGTGATAGTTAGCCTATTTTTGTATTACTCTTGGATGTGATTGAGTGATTTACTATCTCAATTCGTAAGGTTTTATGGTCCCTCATGGGCTAGGATAATTAATTTACTGAGTCGATCCATTATTCTATAAATGAATGGGTTTCATTTTTGATGATAGGCATATGGGAACTAATTCAATGGAAATATATATCCATTATAAAGAGAATCCTAAAAACTAAAATGAAATGATTGTACATCCTTATCACATATTGTCATTTTCATGAAATGTAAAGGAGTGAAACTGGAAATTAAATGTAAAGTGGAATGAAACATATACATGAATAATTATTGATACCTAGTATTCTAAGAAGGTAGATAGGGTAATATTCCTTAGGTAGTGAGTTTTCCTACATTCAGCTTCATCTAGTGATGCTATCTTTCTAATTCTAAGATTTTTATGAGGTGTGTGGTTCGATATTGTAGAACAATGAAACCATGACATCATCATATCATATGCCAGGAGGGTGGGAATGACCATGCTCCACACTTGGTGATTACCACCCTCTGCCAGACTTACCTCTAGGAGTGCCACTTGAGGAACCACCTATTGTACCTGATCTATGATTTTATTCCCAAGTTCATGATAGCTTCCTATGTATGATTCATTCCATATATGTTTCTCCATGAGTTTCACATAGGATGGTTGATCTGACTGATGAGTTCCAACAACAGAATCCTCCTGATTTCTTAGGGATGACGGTCCATAGGCTACTTTGACCTGGATAGAGGCTATCCTATCTATATTTGAGCATCTAGAAATGCCTCCGGAGTAGATAGTTAATCATGATACATACATGCTTTAGGATTCATCCAGACATTGGTGGGATGTGATTACCAAGGATGATCACCATAAAGGCATGATATGACCTGACTTCAAGACCAAATTCTATGATCAGTTCTTTCCTCAGATGTTGAGAGCTGACAGATCCAAAGAGGCCATGCATCTCAAGTAGGGTTCTATATCAGTAATGTAATATTTAGTGCTTTTCACTATGTCGTAGTGATTTTCACCACTTCAAGCTGGTGATGAGCTTCCACATGCTATATGTTTTGAGAATGGGATCGAGTATGCCATCTATAAGTACATCAATGTATTTTTCCTACCTACCATTTCTAAAATATTCAATAAGGATCTGATCAATGAGCCTTAACTAAGGGAAGACAATAGTACTCAGTTTAAATGACTAGTGTTGTGGCATGCTAGTAGTTCTTTCAGTTGCAGAAAAATTTATATCTAGTTTTCTCGTTAGGGTAGTGACAACATGAGTACCAATTTTGATAGCTCTTTGGTGTGTCATCAATGTTGACGATGAGGTCATTCGATAGAATCATTGTGATATATACCCACTAGAGTACTGGTCTTGCAGCCATATGGGGAATCTTTAGCATCCCTTTCTGGCCTTTCCACTAGATTTTAGTGGGAAAGAAAAGGCACTAGCTCCACCTTCTAGAGAGCGTTATTTTGCACCACATCAGGTAGGGAGTTGGAACAAAACAAGTAGGTTTGGATGAGGAGCAGGTTGTGGCTGAAGTTTCCAGACCCATGATCACTAGAAGAACAAGTAGACTAGTTTTTATCACGATAGTTCATATATTTCACAAGGCCATGTAATGGGTCAGTTGCATGCACTAAATCTGATGCCTGAGGATCTAGCTACGGGACAATCTACAGTATGAGGTACTAGTCTAGTAAAATCCACTATTGTATCCCGTTTTTTTATACAGGTTTTTCGAACTATTTTATTTTTGTATCTATTTTGGAGAGTCTCATACTAGAGATACAATATTACTAGGGTATAATGACCCTAGAAACATAGATGGGGATATGGTCAGGGGGATGATACCAGTGTAGGGATTGTACCCTTGAGGTAGACTACTACGCTTTCTTATGGAACCTATTTTTCCTCAAGATTACAGGCTTCAATGTCATTATAAGAATGGATTGGTTGGTATACTATCATGATTTTATAGATTGCTATCGATGTAGGGTATCTTTTACATCACCAGATGGTAGTAGTTATCTACAAAAGTGTGAGTGGGATGTCCAAGATGGTAGAGTGGGACCAAAGAATCGTGGGCATGGTGAAGTGACTGCCATGATTTCAAATATCTTTATCGAGGATCAGGTTTTCCCCCAATCTTATTTCCCTCCAGTAATGGATCGTTTTGGGGAAGTATTTCTCAATGATTTTTTTGGATTACCTCCCGAGAGGGAGGTATAATTTATGATTGAGCATCTATTAGGAGAAGATCTAGTTTCCATTACTCCTTATAGGATGACACCTACTAAGCTTCATGATCTCAAGGAGAAGCTATAGGATTTAGAGACAAATGGCTTTATATGGCCCAATACATCCTATTGGGGTTCTCCTATGATTTTCACTAAAAAGGAGGATGGAAAGTTACATCTATGCATGGATTCAATTTCCACTTCCTAGAATAGATGATATCTTTTACTAGCACCGAGTAGCAGAGGTCTTCTCCAAGATTTAACTTAGATCAGATTATCATCAGGTGCGAGTTAGACCATGAGACATACCTCATACAACATTTCATAACAGGTATGGTCTATATGAGTACCTTGTTATGCCATTCAGTCTTACGAATGATCCTAAAATTTTCATGGATTTGATGAATAGTTTTTTCCACCCTTATTTGGATACTTTTTCGTGGTCTTTATGGACGACATCTTGGTGTATTCTCATACTCATAGAGACCATGCCAAACATCTTGAGATTGTTCTGAGTACCTTGATAGATCATCATCTTTACGCCAATCATGCTATGTGCCACGTATGTATTGAAAATTTTCACATCATGGGTCATATTATCTTAGAATCAAGAGCCTCTATTGACCTAGAAAAGGTTAGTGTTGTAGTTTCCTTGGAGGAGCCCAAGAAAAATTTTGAAATCAGGAGTTTCGTGGGGATTGTGGTATATTAAAGGCATTTTATACAGGTGTTTTAACATCTTCCTACACCTCTTGGTGATCTTAGAATAATGTTTTTAATGTCCTTTTGGTCAGAATCATGTGGGAAATAATTTCAAGAAATGAAAGTGGGGATTGTATTGACACCTATTATTACTCTTCCATAGCCCCGAATAGGTTATACAATCTTATGTGATGTATCAGGAATAGAACTAGGAGCAGGGTTGATGTAGGAGGAGAACATTGATGCATATGGATCTTGGTAGTTGAGGCTTCATGAGAGAAACTACCCAACTCATGACCTTGATCTACCAGCCATTGTCCATGCCTTGAGTTTCTGGAGACATTATCTAATGGGTGAGTAATATTTTATGTGCATAGAGCACAAGAGAAAAAAATATATCATTTTACAGTGGAACTTGAATCTCAGACAGCAAATATAGGTCAAATTTCTAAAATCATTTTATTTTGAGCTTACCTATATTCTTGGGAAGGGTAATGTGGTTGTAGATTTGTTGAGTTGGAAATTTCAAGAAGATGCCATACGAGATGCCAATGATGAATAGAAATTGATTGCCCTATTTTATGGGATTCATCTATAGTTTCATGATATTAATGAGAAGTCCAAACTCTCTGCCTTGACAGTTACCTCTTCCCTCCTTGAGAAGGTGAAGAGCTGGCAGTTTTCAGATCCTAAAGTCTTCGTTCTTAATGAGAGAATATTAGGAGATAAACCGCCTCCAGATTGGTTTGTGGATAGAGACGACATCATGTATCTCTGTGGATGTATCTTGGACTTTATATATATGAGAGAGGAGTGGATTAAATATTCCCATGCTTCTAATTGGGAAGTTCATATAAGAATCTAAAATATGTATCGAGATATGATATTCTAGTATTGGTGGAGTCGAATGAAATGTCAGATAGTTGGATTTATCATAACGTGTTCCACTAATCAGTAGGTGAAGGTGGAGCACCAGAGACCTATAGACCCTTTACCGCCACTTCAATTCCTGGAATGGAAATAGGAAGATGTTGCTATGGATTTCGTAGTTGTATTTCCTAGTTCATTAAAAGCTATATATGTTATCTGGGTAGTCCTTGACTGACTATCTAAATCACCCCACTTCATTCCAATTTAGGATAATTTCTCAGTTGATGGGATGGGAAGAATGTATGTCTCTGAGATTATACGACTACATTAGGTTCCTCATACTATCATTTTATATAGGGATTCTCATTTCATATCATAGTTTTAGAAGGGATTATAGAAGGATATGGTAACTAAGGTTCTTCTATGCACATATTTTTACCCTCAAACAGATGGAAAATCGGAATGGATGATACATGTTCTAGAGGACATGATCTGAGCATGTGTCCTTGATTTCAGCGGTTCATGGGAGAAGCCTATCCCTCTCATCGTGTTATCATATAAAAACAATTTTCAGGAGAACATTCCGTTGTATCCTTTTTAGTCTTGTAGATAGGCCATTTTGTTCCCCCCTATGCCGGCTCGATGCTGGTGAAGTATCCCTACTAGGTCCTTGTGTCGTTCATGAGACATTAAAGCATGTTCAGTTGATCAAAAAGCATACGAATACTCATCAATCTAGATATAAATCTTATGATGATCGGTGTCTATTACCTCTTTATTTCTAGTTCAGTGACCATATTTTCCTTTGGGTATCGACCATGCTGAGGAATAAAAGGATATGGAAGCATAGAAAGCTTTAGCTTCATTTTGGAGGGCCATTTGATATTCTAGAGAGTTGGGTTGGTTCCTTATTAGTTGCTACTACCTTAGAGGTACCGTTACATGCATGACATATTTTATATCTCAGATCCTTGAAAATATCATGCTGACCCATCACATACCTTTGATCCCGAGTAAGTTGGGTTAGATTATGACTTTACTTTTTTTGGAGTATCTAGTACGAATTGTTGACTGAAGCATGAAGGATCTTCGAGGCCGGTCTGTCCCTTTAGTAAAGGTGCTATGGCAGAACAACCACCTGTAGGATACGACTTTGGAAGGGGAAGATGTTGTATGTGCTTGGTGACCAAAGTTATTCTCAAACAGTGTTTCTCCACCCATGGAAGGTGCACTAATGGGGAGCTCTTTTAAAGGTGGAAGACTGTAAGAGAATTTTTTTTCACCCAGGTATGGATACTTTAAATTGAATTCTAATTCATACATTGGGCCTAATAAATATTCCTCACTTGTTAGAAATGGTCCCAATGCTTTCTGGGGAATGTTTGGAGCCTGAACCCATCATTTTGAGGGAAACTAAGTAGGTAGCACAATTAGTGCATTGTTGGCACACAGTTTTCCTAACCGTGGTTATTATGTTTTTTGGGATAGAATAGCTTGCATATTTTTCAAACGACCATGCAACATTACCATAAAAGTTTACCCTTCTTCCTAGAGAACCTCTCACAATTTATGCATGTTTTTTTCAATAGTGTAGACAAACCATGCACATGCAAAATTTCTGGGTATTTGGCTAAAATTCCATTAATGATCTAATCACTACCCTCTGCTTCCCTAATCGATAAACCATTAAGATTAATCCATTTTCTCCAAATTTAGTGAATTTTTAAGATCTAAAATTTGGATAAATATATCTCTTTCATCCGAAAACTGAAAGAGCATCGGTTCGTCGCCTTGAATGCACAAAAGTAAGTAGTCAAGTTTGTTTGAGTCGTTCTTCCTCTATTTTTCTCTCGACCTAGTTATCATGGTGTTAGAGTTTTACACCTTTTATTAAATATACTCTGATCCAATCCAAATAAAGATCCAATACTGAAGGAGGATAGTTGTACAAGCCTATGGTGGGTGGTCTATAATTTATCTCTAATGTTCGTCAATTTTGGAATATATGTTTGGGGCCCACCGATTTCGTGGGGTGTCATCTCATAAATTTATATTCCCCGATTATAGTCATTAAAACTTTATAGTTATGCTCATTCCAAATATGTGATTAATTTTTAGCAGTAACACCCACAACTCAATCCGACCCCTATCGAAGGTTATGATATATTTGGGTTTTTTAGTGTTTTGACACATCTAATCCACCTTTCGGGTTTTCCTTGGATTGACCTTTATAAGGGAAAGTGTTTCTATATTAAATGTAATTTTTACGATGTGAATTTCATAATGGAAAGTACCATGTATTCTTACCAATTGAACCACCTATGGTTAGTGCATTAATTCGAGAATGAAATGTGAAATGTGAATTGGAAAGTATACCAAGTATATGAATTGGCCTTAATTGTAAATGAATAGTAGGTTTCATATCAGCAGTACCCCTTACCAAATTAATGGAATGTAGAAGAATAATTCTTGAATTTGGAATATTCTTAAATGGAAGAATGAATTGTCAGATGCTGCTTGGCCTTGTAACATTAATGAAATGAAAGGCTTGAACCAAATGACTTGATTAAACAGTTGCATGCTACATGAACTTATCACACTAATGAGAGGAAAGGATTTAACCAATTGAATTATGATAAGACTTTACTATCAAAATAGGAATGTCCTGACTCAATCTCACATTGGATTTGGATCGGAGGAAATAATGAGCACTCTGGAACCCCATTCTGATTCAAGGATACGTCTTTCTTAGGTTGAGACCTACATAGAACCCAATCCTTGTATAATATTTGGATGTATGGAATGATTCCATAGGATCCCTAATTGAGTACTTCCAGATTCCTTTGATACACTATGTGGATCCCTAATGCCTTGGATACACTCCTTGGATCCATCATTGACAAGTGGGTTCCTTGTTTAAAGCCCATCGGGCCCAGACTTTGCTTATCCCCATTTTTCTTTGGATTCACCCCATTGACTCAGCATACGCCTCATTGTGGAATACCTTGGACTATGTTCCTTGGATTAAAATATTACCCCATGATAGGATACAATTATTACTGAGTTGGTGACCCTTGAGGTGTATGTCTCATTGGTTAACACCTTGGGACTACACTATTGATATCATTACAGGTTTCATTGTTACATCATTAAACCATTACACTTGCTAACATGTGACTTAATTTATAAGTTGGTAATAATCAAATAATGAATTGGTTACATGTCTAGACACCAGCCAAGGGATGATGTAGGTACTTTGGTATATTGTTACGTTGTACAACATTAAATTATATATACATTTATGCACATTGTTATATTCAATTACATGGGTCAGATGTTATAGACACTGTTGGAGGTGGCCCATTGTGATTTATATCACACTCTCTCTAGGTCCTGTTTGGTACCCAGAGTTTATTACATGGTTGTAGGTATTTAAAAAGGGAATCATAAAACTTCAAACACTTTATTTCTCGATGTTTGGGATGGATCTTCATAGAACATTATTGAGCTACAACTTAGGATGATTGGGATGGTAATTTTTTTCTTTTATACTATTGTGGATCCTATTATCCCCATGTCTTATATCCATGTTTTCCTGTTTTTTAGTTACATGAAATATTATCAGAATTTGTCATATTTTTGAATTCTATTTAAGTTATACACTTATTTTTATTCCTTTTTTATCTATTCCTATTATATACTTCCACTATTTACTTATCTTACTTTTTCTATTCACATTGTTTATTTGTATCTGATGTGATACACTCAGGTAATGAGGGAATAGTCTCCTCAAAGACACACCTTATCCCTCACTTCTAGTTGGCAGCCTCTTGAATTTAGGGAGATGTGCTTGAGGCCAGGTGGTTTGCAAGGCCCGGGGCACCTGTTAAGTGGAATCTGGGTCTGAGACATCACAAGCCACCAAAAAAGTATTCCCTTCTTTCTACATGTAAATTAGACATATGAAGTATATTCAATTCAAAGATTATGTGGAATCTGATTCCTAGTTAACTGGGATATGTAGGAAACCTCCAAGGGGTTCACACCTGACATTTCACTCACCTAATACTTTTAAAACCGGTTCGCTTTGGTCTCTTCTGTATGAAATTAAACTATACAGGATACTATGACTATGTGTTGTTTGATTACCACCCACTAATGGGATACATAGTGAAACCCGGGACATCTCGGGTCTAACCATCATGAAACAAATGCCTCCCCATGCATGATGTTAAACTGCATGACCAAAGAAGTCACGATGACACAACCTTAAACTGTAAGGTATCTTAAGAACTGTGTATGGATTTTTTCTCAATAAAATGAGATACGTCACAGGGATCAAGCTGGAAAAACTAGGTCCATCCGCATTGAATAAAACAAAGGAAAAAATCCCCCACCCCCAAATGTAAAATGTAAATAGATGCTAGTAGATTTCAGATCTGAATTCGTACATTCTAAAAGTGTCAATTAACCATGATTCCCCTTAAATATGAATCAAATATTAATAAATGATCTCTTACATTGAAACAAATCATGGCCTGGATATCCCTCATAAACCTAGACACCCTCTGTCCATCCATCAAACTCCATGCCCTGGAAAATCTCTAGTCACCATAATCATCCATGGCTATTAGGAATGGAAGGTAAGTGTCCTACGAACACCATTTTTGGACTATTAAAATTATTCTCCTTAGGATATGCATATGTTTCCCATAAGAACCCTTTAATCCATGGTTTACACTCTATTTACAACTCACATTTTAGTCATGTCAGAACAGACCAACTCGATTACTCTCTAATTACCTAGGAATTATACACAGACTTCATGATTAAATGACGTTTAAACTACCTGATACTGATACCTGATATTATCTTTCATGCCAATTTAAATCCATGGGTATTTTGCCCCATGACTCTACAAGAAAAAATTAATCTGCATGGGGAGGTTTGACATACACCCCCATCTCATTGGTGAATCCATGTCCAAAATAAAAATTATTATCCATGTGTGAAAATTAGATCCGCATATAGGAAAACCTTAAAATAACTATGCATAGCTTGGTTCCTTTCCTAGATTTACACATAGTGACATCCAAATATCATAGCAAGATCCAGTTGTGAATAAAAATTATCCCATCCCTTCCCAAACAAGGGCGATACCTACATAAAGAAACAACTCATATGGATGAGATATAAATGCCTCTACCAATTCTCCAAATTATTTATAAAGATCAACCTAAAATACCACTTTTTTATGTCAAATAATACCCTTTTTCATGAGCCATAGTCTATGTCCAAAAGGTTCTGAATCATTGTAATTCTCCATGTCCATCAGAAGTATAAGGCCTGTGTCCAGAATACAACTTTTTTTGACTATGCACATCACTCCCCAGTGCCTCAACATATATTTCCAACAAAAATTACATGTCAACCAAATGTAAATCCATCCTTAGGAGTGGCTATTCTTGACTATATATTTCCTTAGGATATTTACATCCCACCTCAGCCCTTGTATTTTGAAACCCCTCGAATTATGGATTACATATTTCCCCCTCTAAATGCCTAAAGGTGAAGGATGTTCCTGACCAAATAGTTGTAGAGGAAATGATTCATTTACCGTCTTCTAGAAAGAGTAGGCTGATTTCACAAAACAAGTCCCAAATGTCTGGGATATAGGATGTTAAACTGCACCATGCTTCAACCCTCCTTTACACAATCCAAATTTATGTGGGAGAGGTTCTCCCTCAAAATTAGATACAAATTACATTATAAATTTATGATTTTATTCAATAAAATGCCAACCCAATGTGGTCCTCAATAGAAAAACAAATCCAAACATCTATAAAAATGTCATGGACTTCAGAAATGGAAGGCTAGTGTCCTGCAAACACCTATGTTTGACTATGCACATTATGACATGGAGGCTCTGTATATGTTGCCCAAAAAATGGCATATCAACTAATGGAAAATCCGTCATTAGGATGGGATTTTCATCTTTTCATACACGTCATGGATTTTATACCCCATATAATATCCCATATCTAGAAATCACAAACTAGGGTTAAGAAAAAATCCCGCATCCATGTCTGAATGTTGTTGAGGCATTCTCTGTTAGGAATACTGAATTGGAGCCCCCTCCCAACAATTCATGGTCAATGATGTTCGACCTAAAACATTAGTAATGATAATATGGAGGAAAATACTCTAAACTACCAATAAGAAAGACAAAAAACTTGCAAGGATGAAAACCCACAAAGGTCACCCTGGACAAAAAGTTGAGTGCCATATCACTAAATCTATTGCACATAAGGTCTATAAAAAACAACAAGAAATAAAAAACCATCAAGAGAAAAAAATACCATTAGGTCAAAAACCGAAGATGGGTGTCCTAAAAAATTATACTTATACCCACCAAGTCCGCACCATAGGCTTAGGGAAAAAAATTAGGCTGAAAATGAAGAAGGAATGATGTTTTTAGGGTTCCCCATATAACCCTAGAAAAATCCAATCTATGCTCCTTGATCCCCTCAGTTTAGGAAAAAATTAGAGCAAAAACTGATTATTCCATTATCTTGGTTTATAATTCAAATTTATATCCATTTGAGATTATTTTTTAAAGTAAATTTGATCATAAATTATAAAATTTATAGGAAAGAGTAATAGAGGAACACTAGAAACGACAATGTTTCTGTTTTATAAGAAATGAGAATGTGAATGGGGGTGGGGATCCACAATTAAGAGCTTCTCCTCGAAGTGAAAACAATGGTGATGCTAGGTATCCTAACAGATTACAACGGCCCCCCCAACTCTCTATTTCATACAAGTTGAAAACTGGCCAACGAGGTCCATCAAGGGCCTGTCCCAAAGTTACCCTCTATTTTTCTTCAATGTCGACCATCAAGCATACTTGCTTCATTACAGTTTGGAGGTATCACCCTTTATTTCAGATGACCTCATAATTAGTATTTGATGATGAGTGTTTCACTTTTAATTTGGTCATGAAATCTTCTCACTCGTGCATCTCTCCCATCTGGTTGATCACTTGGTCATGAGAATTAGCCTCCTCAGCCTCCAGATGATGAAAATATTCAGTAATATCTCATAAATTTGGGGCTTGGTGGTGAGAAGAATTGAACTGAACCTTGTTACCATCGCAAGCAGTGATATCCTCTCAAGCTATGAAAATTTAGTGCACAAAGAGATTCATTCATCGATATTCAAAACCTCCTAAACCTAGATCGATAAATAGCCATTGGCTGTTTTCCACCTCATTAGCAATGCCTTTCAAAGGAGTTTCCATGGAAAGAGTATGGATTTGATACCATGTCCCCTTTCACACAACTCGATGCCTCCTAATGACATCAGGATATTTTTCATCCTCCAATATGATAGGTATATAGTGCGGAAGCAACATTCTAGAAGTTGGGAGCACCCTGAGCCAGGTCACCCAATCAATAGGGATCTCCATCACAATAGATGGTTCAACCTCTCGGACTAAATGAAGGGGGGTTAAAATCAACATCAGAAACATTAGGTGATTTCCTACATTGACCATCTTTTGTAGGACCATGGACCACACCGACTAAAGATTTTGGATCTGAATCACTCTCTACAGAAAGGAGTTGTGCATGTGCATCTCCTTCTAAATGCATGTGTTGGTGGGTAGAACACCTTCTCGCCATAGTAAGGGGAACCGATGGTGCAACTAGCATGATTGGAATAGGATCTGAAACTGTCAATGGACTTTGAACCACGTGAACTGGCCTTTCCAATACACCGTCAGGAGAGAAAGACGCCCAAATCTGGTCATACACTAATGACAGGTATGTTGAGGCTACTGGGGGAGGAATGTGGACTTTATCATTAGCATATTCGCACATCATAGCCAACCAAAATTAGAGAAGGATTACAGGGTGAGATTCCCACTCACCAGAGTGGTAGGGAGAGATGTGATCTATTGAAGGCATCCAAATACATATCGAACCTATAAGGAATGTAAGGCTCACAAAAGGTCACCCTGTCTATACACACAATCATCACTCTATCTCTTTGAACAATGATATAAGAATATTCTTTATGGGAGACTCTCCCAGTATTTATCACCGGCCCATGAGGCGCTGCTTAAGACAAAAAAGAGAAGTGGGATACATCACTTAGCAATTCCATTTCACCTTCCACGCTCAAATATTTCTCTAGAATGATGGTAATATTAATAAATGTTGGGAGTAAGTCATAATGAGAAACTATGGAAGTATGTAGGTATTATTAGTATGGAAAAGTATCTTCCTTCCATCCATATAAAAATTAAAATTTCTTGCTATGAATATTTAGGGGTTTTCATTTATGTAATTTCCCTAGAAGTTCATAGATTCAGGCCAGAGTAGAAATGCTAAGTTAATGGGTTTTCCCTCCACCAACACGGCTTCTATCATCAATGTTCATGCCTTAACATCGGTGTAAACATCCTTATAGGAAAAAAACCAACAACTTAGGAACATGGTAATGAAACCTTACCACCTGATCTCAAAAAACACATCTTGGTGGATTTCAAAACCCCAAGTAATGTATTAACCCACCTCAAGGGTAGTGCACTAAGAACTAGGAATGAGTCGAAAAATATGGGTCGAATAGGTTTGGATATAGAAAACTCTCAACTTTATCCCAATAATCTACAAGAATAGCCCTATCCAATCCTCAAATGAGGTAAGTGAGTGTGCGTTAAGGGGTTGACCAAGCAGTCTCTCCACCAAGAATAATAATTCTCTTTTCAAGGGGATACTTGCTCAACATTCCTTCAGGTGTTGGCCACTAGTAAAAATTTATCATAAACTTCTCCAATTATAGGAATTTCCCCACTCTTGTAGACACCGTATAGGATGATCCCAACCTCAACATGGGATAGGTGAGTGGTGTTAGCTCCCGAACACCAATGGATGAGAAACTAAGGAAATATCTCGCCCGACAAAAAGATTGTGAATTGGGAGATCCACACCTATTGATATAGATCGATGACTTTTAGCAGCATAGAGGCTTCCAAGAAGTTCCAATGAACCTAGTACGTGCAATCCCACCCATAAAAAAACACCATCCTGCTCGGAGGTCCCATTTGGAGCTTTATCCTCTATTAAGATTTGTAACAACCTGTGATTTTATGAGAATTATTCTTTTTAATTTCATTGATGTTATTTTTGTATGCCACACCAATATTATATTGCACTATACGCTACACCATATTAGCTTGCAGTATACACAACACTAATCTTGGATCGTGTTACACACAATTTCAAGTTTGTTTGATAGTACTTATTCTACGCAACATTGAGTGTATGTAAATATAAATATATATATATTCAATGTATAAATGAAATATGGTTGGATTTTTTTATAAAAAACAACCAAGGAGTCTTACACTACACGCAACCCTGACTTGTATTGCATTACACGCAATCGCAACCTTCCTCAATAGTGTGCATTGTACGCAATATTGGGTTTCACTAAACAATGATATATGGTTATAATATTATTATAGACTAGCCGTTATGAATATTATTAACTAAATTTTTAATTTTATAATATTATTATTCATCTTACACATTTTCTAGAACATGGTATGTGAACAAAGTAAATTTCTTGGGTAAAATAAGTATTTTTCAAAAAATGCAGTTTTACCACCTTTTGATGGCACACCCACTTTAAATCTAGTTTTTGACATATTTATAAGTTCAACTTGACAAAAATAAAATTATTCTTTGGAATAAGGATAAAAAAATTTACTTTGGATAAAATTTTCATATTATTTTGATAACGTTCAAATTTTAATGAATAGTAAAAACACGTTATATTTTAATTAAAGACAACTTTTTTCATCGAGATAATTTATATGCTTAAATAATAATAATAATTTTTTTAAAGTATAAATATAATATATTTTTACAATTTAATATAATTTATGTCTTTATCATTGATTTTACATTGACTTTGTAGGCTAAATCAATTCAATCTTTTGCAATGTTTTAAACAAAACCCTGTTTTTTTTGTACATCGGGATTAATTTTAAATTAATTACTGCAACTTCTTTATTTAAAATTTTGAGAAATGGAATCCATTTTTGAATTATGTGGGTCAAAATTATGTTAATAGGTTACTTTTAATTTTTTGATAATATGAATAGTAACTACAGTAATTTTTATTTACTGTAATTAAAGGTAAATCAGGTAATTAAGAGTAAAAATAAGATTATAAAATTACCCTAACACCTACCAAAATTATATTGGATGACTAAAAGTAGACCCATACCACATACGGGTCGTAATAGATTCATTTTATGGACTTTTTACCATGAATATAATTTAATTATTATTAAAACTAAAGAAAGTGACAACATGTCACTCTCTTTAAACTTATAAGTATAATAATTTTAATTTAGTGATAAAATTCATGAAACATCGAAAATGAATAGTATCCAGAAAGCTAATAAAATTATATATATAATGTGAATTTATTTATAATTTTTTGGGATTAAATAATTATCATTTAAGTTTACACAATAGTGATGTTGAAATTATTTTATTGATTGAAATATCAAATAATTGGTTTTAAAAATATTAAAATAAATATTAAATGAACTATTCAATATGATCCAAGAATTTTCTAGATAAATATGACATGATATTAATCTATTAAATATTTTAGTTCGAACATATCTTCTATTTGGATTTTATTTAAATTCAAATAAATGAATAGTGTAAAAATTGACACTGTTGTTATTTTATAAAAATAGCATAATATAAAATTGATTAAAAATCATAAAAAAATTAAAAAATTATAAATTAAAATTTATATGGTCGAAAATGTCATAAATTATCTAATTATGGACAATTCACAATACACAATAAATTATTTATAACAATTTAAAATTTAGAATCTTATTACAACAAATAATATTAAATAAATTAAATAAGGATAAATCAAGTTGATTAGGTTTAAAATGAATTTAAAACACATATAAATTTTATTGTTTGATGATATTACAACCGTACCTCATCTAATATTAGAATATGAGTCATTCTTGCAGGTTTTTAAGTGTGTTTTGATTTATATAAAGTAATATTTTTGAGGTTTCCAAAGGTGCCCCTCTCCTCCCTTATAAAAGGGAACCTACCCCCTCTCCTCTTAACAAGACATTGATCATTCATGCTTGGAAGAACCCTTCCCATTTCCCTTATCCACTTACATAGAAACATTCTGGAGGTTTTGGTCTTCTCAAAAGACCAACTATAGTCCGTTAAGAGGAAGATTAAAGGAGGTGCGTCGAAGAAGAGGTAATCTCTTCTACTGATTCTTTCAAGTTTCTTTTTTCATCAAAATCCTATTATTTAGTTGTTTCATTGTATAGTAATACAATAAGTATAACTAATATACTGATATAATATTATAAATATGAAACAACCCCATTTCACCTTCTATACATCCTTTGGAAAATGAAATCACCGCGCGTGTGTATGTACGGAATACCGTCTCCACACAGCGGTGTAATTAGTTTTTCCACCACCACCTTGCTAGGATGGGTATAACGGTTTAAAGAATAACTATATATTTTTATTATAGCATCATACTGATTCTGATATATTATATCATTCACTCCAATTCTATTCAATTATAATGGGAATGATATCATCGCTCGTGCGTACGTACGGACTACCGTCTCCACGAATGCGATGAGATTTATTTTCCATGATTAACCATTCAAGTATGATTATAAATTATATATATAATAAATAATCATGAAATATATTACATAATAATGATACTAAATTTATTTACATATATGTTTCATTTACTTAATTCCATTCAATTAAATAAGGAAATGAAAATAGCGTTCATGCGTACGTACGACCTACCGTCTCCATAAACGGTGTATTTAATTCCATTTATCGATCTATCATATATATTTATATACTGAATATATATTATATATAAATCACGTTTTAAATTTTGGTATTAAGTAAATCAGGATATGAGTAATAATATCATGAACAAAAAATTGAAACATGTATGATAAATGAAACGATTTTACCCAAAACGCTGCTTTAACATGGAATTTACAAAAGATTAAGTGAACCATATATGCTATCATAAAAATAAATATTATTCTGTAATAATTAAATCTCATTATTTAAATCATTATACAGGAGGTTCAGATACATACGTAGTATATCAGACATAAGGTATGGGATAATTATACCAATCTCGTTCTTATCTGAGATTGTTTATTCGTAAGTATTTACCGGTGTTATATTTTTCATCCATAAAGTGTTTAATATTATTCCATGTATGTTTAAAGTAATTTTTACCAATTTTGGACTTTTAATTTGTGTTATGGAAGGAATCTCGCTTCTGTTTACCATACGTGGTACTTTTTGACTTTTCTGGGAAAAGTACGAGGATAATGTTTTTTTAACATATACGACATGAATGGATTTTTACAGTTTCATTACACCTTATTTTCATAAATCTTACTCAACAATATTTCATGAATATTTTCAAAAAAATAATTTCATTTTAAAATTTCATGGAATTTTGTGAAAATAAAATAATCTTGAATAAGAAAGGATATTTTCCTCAAGAATACATTTCATGTGTTTTATCAAAACCATTTTCCATCTATGATGAAATTATTTCATATGTGTATGTTTCAAGTATAATGTCTCTATTATTTACATGGTTTGGTTTTTTTCTTTTGATAAAATAATATCTATTTCTTTTTTATGGATTATGTTATGATGGGATGATGTTTTTGAAACCCATTTTATTTGTTGGGTTATTATGAATGATGTATGTTTATTTGGTGGCACACGTAAGAATGATTTCATTATGAGATGTTTGGGACCTATATCTACCTCCAATGCATTGGGTAAAGATTTATATCTCATGAGATAGACATGGATGGAACTTCAAGTTAATCCGGTTCAGTGATACAAGACTGGAATGAGTAGTGAACTCGATTTAGTAAGGGACTTTTTCCACTAAGATTGTCTTGGTTGCAATGACTTGGCTACAATGGAAATCATATCATGTGCTTAATGGTTTTCCACAATTACATGTTTTATTCCCAATATTTTTTATCATGATTAACGTTCCTTTATGATCTATTAGTTATGTACTTCCAAGATTTATTTCTCATGATTTTGATGTTTCAACTTTAGGTTCATGTTTTTTTTATGTTCAAATGAATATAATTTGTTTTATTTTCTTCATGCTTACCCTTAATGTGAATTTGAGCTCACCCTTTATATGTTTTCTTTTCCCCAGGATTTAAAGAAAGTTTTTAGGTAAGAAAACAAAAGGGGAAGATCTTAATGGGAGATGTTGAAGATCATTCACCATGATTATAAGATTATGTTTCGAGTTTCCAAAGACACTAAACTATAACAGTCCTTGAGTGCTGGTTATTGTTATATATTAATTATTCCGAAAAAGTAATGTAATATACATGTATGTCAAGCTTGGGTCTCTACAAGATTACCTCATCTGAGATTAATGATACATGTATTATCTTGGGCAATGTAATCCAAGGGCATACTGTGGGGGAATTGGTCGCTCTGAGTCCACATAGAAACACTCAAGATAAACTCACCCACTTCAATCAGAGCAAAAACTATTTCTTTTGCAACAAATATTTTTTCCCTATGATGCCCATGAGATGATCCATAATGTGGGATAAGATGACCACGCTCAGTCCCTATAAATGGTGGGTCGTCTTGGAGCCTAGAATTATAAATTGGTAGCTGTTTGGATATTAGATATGATATTAGATATGGCTAAAGGAGATCTCTTAGGATACTGCATTGAGAAAAAACAACAGTAAGGCGGTTCTCTTCTACATTCTGAACCATTTCTTCCCTCATCTCGAGTTCTTCCATTGAGAAAAGAGGATGAGACATTCCTTCTTGAAACAAAAGTAACCTTCAAAAGGGACAGTCCAATTAAAATAATTGGGGAAAAAAGGAAAAAAATTCCCAAGGACTAATGAAGTCCACCTATATTTAAGGATCTGCGTACTGAATCCTTGGGAAGGTTCGTGGATTGAATCCCCCAAGAACCATTAGCACATGGAATTCCCTACAAGAAGCTAGACCACAAAGCATTAGACATAGGGTTGATTTGTTCTCAAAATGGGAAAGTCGTGTACGAAGCCCCACTATGTGGACGATCAATGTTCATAACTCAGAGATTTAAAATCCAATATGGAAATTTAATGTTAAGTTCACCGGCTTTGAAGTTATGTCCGCAGGACAGGGAAGCCACATGGTGTCTTTCTTCATTGAATTTCATACTTATGTTCTAAAATTCCATAGTTCAGTTCACATACCAAAAGGACAATTCATGGTTGATGCAACTGTGAAGAGTAACTGGTTCGTGGAATGCATGGCATAGTTTGCGGACAACAAATTACACAATGAATCTTGTATGTGACAACAAGAAAATCCGAGAGTGGTCTTCAGAGTGATTTTTACCAAGAAAATAGGTAAAAGAAAAATGAAAAGGGCCCCCTATATCTAGGCATAGTCCCCCAACAGATCCAAATTTTTACCATAAACCAATTCTGTTCAGGATTATTTTCTACATCGGAATAGCCTCCTCTTCGTTCCAAATAGCCCCCCTTTTGATTGGGGGTATTTTTAGGGTCCCAAAAAATATGAAAAGGGAAATAAAATTATCCCATAAAATTAATAAAAGAAAGGGGTTCATGTGGGGATGAAAATTGGAGGAAATGGTTGAAGGAATCCAATTGGGAAAAAGAACCAGAAAATGGGTTTACTAGTGTCTTAGGAAGGTCTGCAGATGGCACAGACCACATACCGAGTGGTATGCATTCCATTTTTGAAACACTTCCATGCAATGGATTGTCCAACGAACTAGGTAGTTCACAGAATAAATGGGTAAAGATGTCGATAAAACAATAACTATGTAGTTGGGGAAAAATTGACAGAGTGGTACACACCCGGATACCATCCCCGTAGACTGAGTAGTTTGTGGATGAGGGAAGAAAGACAATGCCCTACGTATCGCATCATTCATAAAATTGATTTAGTAATTGGGACCACTGAAAAATGAAACACTAAAAGTGTTGGTTCACTAATTCTTCCATGGGTCGGATGGCCACTATATGGACTTCCACAAAAGGTGTCACATGACCATCAATACAGACTCCGCGAAACTCTATAAAAGGACCCTAAGAGGAGATATAGAAAGCATCATATTTTGGGGAGTGTTGGGATTCTATAGATGGAAGACTTCGATTGAAAAAATTAAATGAAGTATGGGACCATGAATTATTTCTAGTAAGAATAAACACACATTAAACCATAAATAGAATAATGCATTATAATATGGTCTAACTTAAATCCTAAAAGAAAAACCATGAACCATAGTTCTTTCACGGATGATCTCCCCATGAATTGTAAGACTAATGCTCCTTATTCAATTCGGCGTACCATGAAGCGTAATCCAATGCAGTAAAAATACTGAAAGGTGTTGCATTACACCACTCAGAGGGACACTAGAACCACTTACCACCATGGTATGTGAATGGATCCCAAGGCCACATACTACTATGTTACGTGGACCACTCTGAAATCTGCATACCATCCTGGCACATGGACGACCATTCTACCAGCATAGAAAAATCATATACGGAAGGTACCCCACCACTCATGAAAAAATGGTACGTGAAGTAGGGTACCTATGTTCTTTCCACCTTCTAATGTCGATCATGACCATATGTTTCCATCCCATCCTTCTAATCCCCTCCTTGAACAAGTCCATTGGAATCCAGACAATGCCTCTTCCAAAGCCACCAGACCCGTATGAATGGACCATCAGGCTCATCAAAACGCCCTTCTGTGTCTACATATCCGGGGTAATAAGTGTGAGAAAAGTAATCCTCACATAGGTAAATAATACATGATTGTTCTTTAGTCTACATTCCCATGGTAACCCATAGTCCGACCTTGGGATACTAATGTGAACCTATCCATTCTAGGGATCAAGGGTAATCATTTTCTATTACATACAATAAAGGGTATTAATAAGTCAAAATATATTATTCTCTCTCTTCATTTTGATGATAATAATCATTCCTCCCCTTTCATAAAATGCATTATAGGGCTTCCTTCCTAATGTAAACCCTTAGTCTTTTGGGATGGACCTAATGCCCATCACATTCATTTCTCATTGAAGGGTGAATTTCTACACACCCTTATCCTTCTTCGCCTCGACATCCACCACCGTAGGCTCCTAATTTTTACTTCACAGAGAAATGAATGTGTGCCTTTGTTGATCCTTTGACATCCTCTTGATTCTCACACTGATCATGAATCACATGGACATAAGGATCTGTGATAATACAACATTGGGACAACCCCAAGTAAACTATGAGAACTCTAATTCCAACACATCTAGGATAAGAAGGAAGCCTTTACCTAGGCCTGAGTTCTATACCATCTCATCTATTAAATGAGATATTTCTCCCTCTTTAAATGAATATATCCTACATGTAATCCCTAATCAAATCACAAATTGAACTGAACTACGAGGGATTTGATTCCTAATCATCTTGGATACATAGGAAGCCCCCCCTGAGATCCATATATGATATCCAAAGTTCCATGTGATTCTATGGGACATGTTCCCAGTGGGGTCATATTCATCTAGGACACCATATCATTCTTGATAATTCTGATCCTCCTTGGAATAATCCCCACACTGAATGTCGACTAGGAAACGTTTTCCTAGGCGTCCTTTCCACATGACGTTAAAAAACATTGATGGGTCCTTATCACACAACCTTAAAAGGTGATGTGTCCCATTAAGTGAAACTAGAATACATGGGTTATGAATCCTCTTAAAAGGATACATAGAAAACCCAAATCACAAGTTCGATCTCAATATCGAAGAAACTTCCATCCCCCCTAGATGACGATAAACACTATAGCGCTTCATCACAGTGCTTAAACTAGCATCGTCTCAGTAATTCCGAACCCATGCTTATCTATGATTGATCTTGCAAACTAGGAGTAATCTATGGACATAGTATTTTGGAAAGAACCAAGGATTCAAGAACATATGAACATTAATTAATTATATAAATGTGTCCCAGAATTTGAATTAATTCCACCCCAAAAGGGTGTGATGAGCCTGACATCCCATCCTCTCAACCAATATAGTCTTGAAGTGTCATTTCCAAATAGTCATCTAATGAGAACTTGGATTTGGAAAGCCAGTCGATGAATCATGGATACCAGGGCTGTTGTGTGTTTTTAGCTCCAAAATTTTACCCATTGGAGACCATCCGAGGACATCTTACCCAACATAGACCGATTTCACAAACACATAACCCATATGAAATCACCAACTAGGATCGTACAAGTGAGGAACATCCTTAATAACATATTCATGGATAAACTGCACAATCCTACTAGGACCATTTATTCCTATAAAAACACCCAATGTGATGTGAATCAAGATGAAACACTCTATCATACACAGAGGTCCCGAAGAAACAAACATATGATCAAGAATTGCATGAACTATAATTATTAAAGGATCATCACAGTTGATTTTACACACTAACTCTTACTAACATTCATCTATGAAATAGTTAAACTCATTCATGATCAACATTCTTTACTATAGACAGAAAAGAGACCATTTATGTCACTATGTTTTTATGAAAATTTTAGAGAAAAAGTCTGAGATCCTCACCAAGCCACATTTTAGGATAATAGAGAATATAAATCATGATAGAATGAGCATCACTAAATTTTTTCGCATTATTTCTTTCTATTTCAGTTGTATGATTATAATTTCATGAAGTTCATTATTTTCTCTGTTGATCAAGACACCTAGACTCTTGCAAAAGAACTAGAGAATACTAGATATTCTCTTCTATCTAATATCATATGTATTCCCATGGTATTTGTGCAATAATTACTTATGTTTCTTATATTTTTTTGTACCCACAGATATTGTGGAAGAGTTCCCTACATTTCCCAAATATCTTTTAAGATATTTTTTATACATGATCCTCATTGTGGATCAGATTATTGTTATATAATCTTCTTGGTAGCGGGTCATATCCAAGTGGAGGGAATTTGGCCTTGTCTTGTGACAGAACATTTTATTTTATTTGATTTGTGATTTATTTTTTCATCAAATTAAAATCATTAACATAATGTGTTTTTAAAATAAGAATAAAACCAATACATTGATATTTAATATTAACTTCTATTAATATAATTTTTCAAGTAAATTTACTTCCAATGTTAGTGTAAATTCCAATATTATTATAATTGAGAATTAAAAAATCATTGAGGAATATCTTAATGTATCAAACATATATAAAACTACTCTTTTAATTAACTTGGTGATTTTGTTTATAAATAGGGTATTTTATTTGATTTTTTTATATAAATTATATCGGGTACTAAATTCACCTCCACCTGTCTTGAGTTACTCACTCAAAAAAACATAAATAATCATTGCTAATTGTTTATATATATATATATATATATATATATATTATTTTTTAAAATAAATAACCCTTGATAGAAAATTAATTATATTTTATATTTTATAATAGAATTTTTATGTTTTTTTGAATTACAAAAACTTTATGTAATTATTTAGTTCCAATTTCGAAACCACCATGAATGGTATAAAAATAAAAATAAAAATACATTAAATTACTAAAAAAATAATAAATTTAAGTAAATTCATATAATGATAATGTTAACCACAATGTACATAATCACAGAATTAAATAAATGTTTATCAAAACAAAAAAAACCAACATCCCTTTATTGCATCACATTATATGAAAATAAACAAAAAACAATATGTATTCATCAATTACTATACACTATAAAAATTCAAACAACCATTTAAAAAAAGAGAAACATTCCAAATTATTATTTTATTGATTAAAGAACCATCGACAAACCACAAAGAAAACAACAACAACATTGGTTGTACATAATATAACCATTCAAGAATTTGAAAAAAACTACCAAAAAAATTCTAAAAATTGGAAAATAAAGAAACATTAATAGTTGACTTAATAATAAGGTTTCAGAAAAATTCTGTAAAACCATATTTCATCATTACTACACTCTAAATATTTTCTTTGATCATAATATTTTTCTTCCACATCTCCTAACTATTTAAATTATCCCCTTCTAGAAAAAAACTCAAAATATAAAATAAAAATAATATAAAGAACAATAAATTAATCAATAACGTGAGAATAAAATAAAATCATCTAAAATAAATCTCTACATAATATATAATTACTCGAAGATTTTAAATCATTATTTTAGTGATACAGTTAATGGTATCATGAAAATTTTTGAAAAAAATAAAAAATATTTACAAGAGATAAAAAATGTAATGAATGATTATTTATAAAAAGTAACTAAATATGTATATATAATTTAAGCATGTAGGACTAGATATAATGTTTTCATTTTCATCAAGAATTTCATATATTATTTTCTAAAATAAAATAATTTGGGAATTTCCCATTGTTTATCCCCACTAATTCAGTGTTTTCTTATATAAAAAATGTTCACTTTTTATTTCAGAAACTATATTTACCACTTCCATTATATATTATTGGAAGAGTTTGGACCTTCATAAAATTCGGTAATAGTAATTAATAATTTGGATTAAATAATTATAATTAATATTGTTATTCTATAACCCATTTTCTATACATGATTGAGTTCCCCCTTTAAAAATTATTATATCATAAAATTATTCTATAAATTCAATGTTGATTGTGAAGCATCCACATTCCATGTTTCTGGAACATTAACCTATAAATGAAACTGTATTAATAATATCATTATTAATTATATTATCTTAAATGTAATATTTAATTAATTAATTTTTTATTATTTACTAATAATAATGTAATAAAATCATATTTTAACTGAAAATATTTACCCCAATATCTTTATATGGTCATTCAAAAAAATACTATCAGGTTTCTATTAAACATCAAACTACATTTATATTCATTAAAAACCATAAAAAAATCCTGAACAAAAATTATATAAATATGTAAAAATTTGGAAAAAATCATCAATTTTAATATTAAAATATTAATCTTAAGGCCTAAAACAAATCCAAGTTTATTATTTTCCTAAAAAAACACTTTCAGCTTGTTATATGTGAAATCATTATTTTACTCCATCTTGATGTATTTTTTAATAACATGTCCATAAATAATGAGTCATATTAATATAAATTTATATTATGTTATGCTTATGTTACTAGGTTATTATGAAATTTGATACATCATTATTTGATTCACCATGGATAATATTAAAATAAAATAATATACTAGACCCTAGAAACAAAATTTTACACCATCTCATAGATCCGTTTAATGGTCATAAATATTCCACTTAATTAGTTCCAAAACCACTACTTGATGGCCTTCTAGTTCTTACCAAAATTCATAAATTCTCATGGGAATGTAATAAATATAGACATATAAAAAATTAAAACCATTCGAAAATAACAAACATAAAATAATTATTAGTATATTAATATTTATAATAATAAAAATTATATAAAATATATAATGATACTAAATTAGAATCACCATTACTTTATTTTGAAATACATATTTCTTTTATGAAATCAAATTATGTCTCCGTCTTCCATTTTTGAAAAAAAAACATCAGATAATCTTAATAAATTTACTCATAGTTTTTTATATAAATATATATTGGTAACATCACTAGTCAACAACCCATATTCACATGATGTGATATTCTTTAAAATTTATTTTATGTCCCAAACATATGATGTATTTATATTTGTATCCCTTCTCTTCATATCTATATCTTTACAGAAAATGCATTCCATAAATAATATAAATAGTTAATTTATTTTAAAATGAATTTTATACCAAAAATTTTAACAATCCAATATTATTAAGAAGGTAGAGACACTAAATTAGAATTCAATATAGGTGAATCATATGGATATGAATCCATATCATCTAGGCTAATAGATGGATAAAAATATGTCATAGGTATTTGAAAATATGTACGGTCCATTGAATGTTATTATAGAGCCCATGTACTTGGTGTTTTTGATATATTTTTGCATTTAAATTATTTTGTACTTATTTTTTGTGTATTAAAAAAGTGTTATAATACAAAAAATACTATAAGTAAAATAATTATAAATTAAAAAAAATAGTACACTAAATTTCTTGAAAGTGAAATAAAATATGAAATTAAAATTTATCCCATAAAATTATTACATGATAAATATAACTCTATATTGAATGTTTTAAATGTTTAATAGGTTCTAAGTTGATATAATATTAATAAAAAAATAAATAACTCCCAACATAGTTCCATTTATTTCTATCATTTTCAATATAATAAACTCTATAATAAGGGTATTTGTAAAAAAATGTTTTGTTTTTTAATCACCATCATATACAATTTTAGTTTTTATTAGTGAGAAAGAAATAAAATAGAGAAATTAAGGTGTCCTGGAAATGAGAAGTCCTAGAGAATATACCCATACATAGAGCATATAAAATTATTATATGGATTCATTTATATAATAAATATTGAAGTATAAAGTGATTTTTTTGAGGGTAGAAAATGAACCAATACCCAATTTTCCTTTAAAAAACTTGTACATAATGATTAGATCTTTATATTTTATATTTTCACAATGTTGGATAAAATAAATTTTTCAGTAATTAGAGGATCATCAATAGAATAGCCACTTAAATATAACGGAAGAGTTGATCCCAATACAATCTAATAAGAGACCCTCCCACCTACATAGAGAAATGAAATACTGAATTTATTTTTTTCTATAATAAGGTGAGATCCAAAATTAAAGGGACCTATTAAACTTATAATATCCTCCCCATATAATTGAATATAATTTCCATCATTCTATATAAAAATTAACACATTATCAATATGTTTTAAGCTTCAGGTCTTGAAGGGGTAGACTCTATTTTATCCATTTACCACTTGTGGAATACCTATTAGGTATAATTATTTACATTAAATACATTGGAAAAAAGGGATATTTATCATCATTGTTGAGAAGGTATTCAATCTACATTTAGTGTTAAATGAGGATTACAAGTAGAGAATCTAGTTTGGAAGATGAATAGTTTCTAAATTCCACCTTTTTATAATATTTTCAAAAAAAAACCCCATATTTATAAGCAATGATAATGATAATCTTAGAATAATGAATTGATTCCCCCTCGACACCATGTATCAATTAGAACATGAAATATTTAAATTTTCTAATATTAAGATTGGTATCAAGAAGCCTTATAAAATGGGAACAATAAAACGATACATTGGGGATGTTCAAGATGAGGTGAATAATGGATTCAATTTTTAGGGATGCACAACACCTTCACATTGAAAAAATCTTGATTCCATTCTTTTGAATATATAAATTTGTTTCTAAATTTTTATTAATGATAAAAAATTAGGTAAAGATCATTTTTAGTGGGGTAATTTATAGATAAGAATGAACCCCATCAAACCTATGATTATAGGAATCTATTGTACTTTTGAATGGTTTGTAAGGAAAAATTCACATGAGAGTTATCTATAAAAACCAATGTATGATACAATTCATAAATAATTGTATACATCATTATAAATGTAACATCATCATGAGGAATATATTAAAACAATTGGTCATAATACTCAATAATATGGTCATTAATATCAATAATTAGACACCCATTGAATAAAAATGACAATCTCACCCAATTTTCTCTCTAATGTAAACATATACCATCCTTGAGGACCCACATTGAATTATAATGGATAATTATTAGCAAATTAATGGCCTCATTCCAAATAAGGGTGGATATAAGGTTGGGGGAAGAGCCCATAATGTTTAAATTATGCTGATAATTTCTTTGTATAATATATGAAAATAGTGGGTTTCCTTCCAAAATATCCAATGTTTTATTTTTTTGATAAAATTTCATTGAATATTCTGGGATATAATGATCCATCATTTTTTATATAAGGAGGGATACATTTCAAACTAATCCAACGGTCATGAATATCTTATAAAGAGTCTCATAATAAATTTATGAAAAAATAAAAGGAATTGAGTACTACATTTAGAACTTATTGAAGGGGTAGAATATGAATAGGGATATAAGATAATATGCTTTGGATTGGAGTAATTGTTTCATAAAATTTAATATAAAATTTATTCTAGTAAAAGTTTTGTGTTATAATTCTTGTAACGAGTGAATCAAAATGAAATATCTAAATATGATATAAAATTAATTGGGATCTTATGTATATTACCAAGATATCATTTTTTTAATAATAAGATAATTTTTTATTATGGTGAACTACTATTAGTGAAAATCTATGAGGAAAAAAGATTCTATTTTTAGTATCATTGATGTTTATCCACTTTGTTTACCATAATAGTTCAATGATATTATTAATATCCCAATATATCATTTTTTCAAATTGATAAGGATGATGATTCCATCAATAAAGAGAATTTGGGGGATTCTTGGGTGATAGAATAAAACATTCAAATAATTCATATAGAATACCTTGAAATCATTTTTCAGGTGTGTACTATGAGAATATTAACTAATGATAAAAAGAACACGAGAAAGTGGATTTTTCTATCAGAGGGAATGTGAATCATTGAGGAAAATAATTCTTTTAAACATGGGAGTGATGGAAAACTATATGGAGTAAAAAAATATTAAAATAAAGTTAATACATTCCACAAAGAATTAATACCTATATAATTCATTGAATATAGATCCTAATTCTATTATTAAAATATTTCACCATGCTAACATTGATCATAGAAATACCCTGAATATTTTTTTTATCAAGATCCAATGTTTTTTGTTTAGAAAACTCATCTAATGGATGAATGTTTTTCCTATGATAAATCCGAACCACTTTTAAAATTATTTTAGGAATAATTTATATTAGTTGATACTTTATAATCATTTCTATAATTTTATATGAAATGTTACACTATCAAATATGGTAAAATTATTGAAATTGGAAAGGGTTTTTTATATTGGGGATCATTATAATAAGATTAGTATATTTTGGTTGAGGAATAATACACCCATTTAAAACTTATAAGATTTGTCTAAAAACTACTATAAAAATAATATTCCATGACGTGATTTCAAAAAGACCAGGAAATTTAATTTTTTAAAGATGCACTATCTACACCTAATCATTTTACAACTTCTTGAATATCATCTTCAGATGGGAATCCTATCATGGTCAACTTTTTTTGTTTAGATAATTAGAGGGGGTAAAATTAAACAATCCCAGATGATGATTTTTATTGTTATTGTCCTAATGATAGTATTGAACATCCAAATTTCTAATTAATAGTGAGAAAAGTGGTTGAATACCAAATATGTTTTTAGTAATGAAATTACTAATTATTAAATACACTCTATGAATGTTATAATTTCAAAGCATTATCCTCTATTTAATAAATTATGGAATTTATGTATTAGTTTTTCCAACATCATAGAGCCAAGGAGCTCATGATAATTCATGAAATCAGATTTATTCTTTTTGTAGTAGATTAACCAATAGTTTTTTAGTAGATATATATTAAAATATTTTTTTTCAAACTAATAATATTGTATTTTCACATTTAATTCCTAATTTTTTTCTTTGAATATCAGTTATGGGGTTAAAATGTTCCTATTTAAGAGTCTACTCTTAGAGATCATATCTCAAGAATTATTGTTTGGAGTGAAGGATAACCAATGATCATATAAAGGCTTCCTTAATCTAGTTCTATGTTATAATGTAGTTAATTTAGAGTGATAAATACCCAAAAAATAAAAATATTTTCCCTTGATTTTATTAGGTATCTTCATTTGGTTATGTTGGAGAAGAGAGTTTTCAAATAAATATTTAGGAAGAATAAAAAATATTTTTTTAAATTTGATATCCCTGGTATATTAAATGGTATAGGTTAGACAATGTATGACTAATTATTTCTTGATTATTTCTTTAGGTAAAGAGATCTATTTTCAATCCCATATGTTGGATATGACTCATCTAAATGAAATTATTCAATTCCTGCATATATTACATTGAGTTGATATTGTATCCTTTATTTTTAACTTAATCATTAGTTGTGTTAAAATCATACCCAACCCTCAATGATGAAAGGATTAAATTAAAGCTTCCAAGACTATAAATGGATAAATTGTAACTCAATATTTATCTTCCATAAAGTATAAATGTACCCATTAACAGGAGTTCCACAATTAAATATGGGAAAATATATCGTACTTTAAAAATTAAGTAGTTCATCTACTTGGTTTTTGGGCTCAATAAAAGCAATAAAAAATTTATTGAAATCAATATAAATTTTTAATGGTATTATAGCATTATGGGATCAACAAGAATTATTGTATTCCAATCTTGTTTATATAATAAGAGTAGAAGGAAAAATATCCTATGATAGTGGTGGATCTACCTTTGGTCCATGAAAATTAATATGTTCTCCCATCTGGTAAGGATATTTTTTAGGAAATCTATAGAGGTAAAATTTTCTCTACAGTAACAAGAGAATACATTAGTCTAAATTTATAAAAACACTTCTATTTTCTAATTTTATAATTGGTATATTAAAAGGGAGATGAAATATCCTCTGTAATATTAGAATAAATGTGTTAAATGGAGTTTGATAAGGGGAATGATGGAATAAGGGATCCAAAAGAATCCTTAGGGACTTTTGAAAATGGAAAAGAAACATCAAAAGATATAAAAAACATTAAAAATAATGTGTTAATATTATATAGATATATAAGGAGATGGAGCATATTTAATATCATTTCCAAAACATTTAATTGTTGAAGAGGTAAAGTGGAAGTTGCGAGATCCTCAAAAAGGGGAATAAAGACTATGTATAAAAAATACAGATAAAAACAATCAGGATAATATTATAAAATGACATGTGTGAGGGTGGTGGCACCAGGGAATAGTTGAATAAATATTCAAGTATCCCCATGAGTCATTACCAAGGTGAGACAACAGTATAAATGGAGACTATGAGTCCTATAATGGTTTAGTTCTAATAAGGTAATGATCATCCTATAATATGACATTATTATTAATATTATAAGCCCAATCTATGACAATCGAAGCCAACCAGAGAGAAAATTTATGCTAGTGAGTCAAATAATGGCCTTCGATATCCAAAAAGAGATGAAAATATAGTAAAATTAATGTAACATATGTTATCTCCGTCCTAATTACTCTCCTTTATTCAGGTGAATCTATAAGGGGATCTCCCTATTAAGGACTCTACACTGCATTAATTTCCATTGAGGATTTCAAAATTCCTGAAAGGGAGGTGATGGTCGAGGAGGTGGAGTCATAACAAAACTAACATGGAGTTAAAGACTATGTCAATGTACATAGTCCATATAAAAATAAGAAACCTATTATCTTCACAAATATAATCTTCCCATGACAACATATTATTAATAACTCTATCCATGAAAAGTAATATATATATATATATGTAATATTACCTACTCAAGTTGGAATACTATAAGGGGAATTATGTTGTAGAATGTATGGTTTCCAATGGATTTTAGGAGGAGGCACTAATTAAAAACTAGACTTTTGGTTGTTTACCTACAGATTTTAAAGACATTATTTGAGGGTATACACTTCTAATCCACAATTTTAGGACCTCATGGTGTATTTTTTTATTCTCCCTTTCAACGACTTGAATTTTATTAAATAAATGTATTAAAATATCCAAGTTGTTATAAATGATAGTGTTCATGAATTTTTTTTGGCATAGAGAAAAAACCAATGTACGTGATAAATTAAATAAAGTGGTAATTATGGTTTTTTATATAATTTATAGGACTGTAACATGGTCCAAATTCATGTTTTGGTTTTATACATGTGGAAATTTTTATTTTAGGATTTAGTATTAGATATAAAATAATGAGAATGAAATTATACGTGGTTTTCAAAAAAAATTAATATTTGATAAATGGTTAATGAGTTTAGGTAGTCTTGAAAGGGGTGAAACTAAAAGATTAAATTTATAGATGGAATTGTTTTCCTAATGGGAAATTCATAAGGGGTGGTGGCTTGAAGGTGTCCCAAGGTACCTAGTGGACCAGGATCTGGTACCCAATATATCTATCTAGATTTTTTACAATTGAATAGACCATTTGTTTTGTTATACCCAACTAATTTTATCTCATGATGAATTATTTCAACTCATTCAAACCATTCCATCCAAGGGTTGATTTATTGGTAAATATTGGTCTCCCTATTCCCCTACTTTATCTAAATGATTTAATGGTGATATATGGATTTTCAATCAATAGATTCAAGGTACGAATTCTACCCTCCTCTTTTATTCTGTCATCGTTCACCACATTTGTTTTCCATGTCCCTCATTAGGTTTATAATTTAATGTTTTCACCAGGGAATAGTGTAATCATGTATTTTCCCAATACATGATTTCATCATGGTCCACTGATGATTCTATAGGTTTGTTTCTCACTGTCTGTTGGTATTTAAATGGAAGGAAATTGAGGTATGATTTATTTTTCTATATTTTATGGTTTTAAGGTGAAATTATATGTTGTTATAAGTGATATTATTGGGGATTTTAGTTTTTATAATATTAGTTTAATTATATGAGTAATATTTTTAAGATTATTTCAAGTTTAGATATCCTTTTAAAACAATCCTAGGGGATTAAGGATTTATTATGTTGTATTAGACCATTAATTCATTATATAAATAGTAAAAAATGATGTTAATATTATTCATAATCCATATTATGTTTCATGAATGTTAATTTTTTTTAGGAAAGAACAGAAATTTCATTAAATATACAATCAACCATATGTCCATATGATCGACTGTGGAAAATATACAGTAGAATAAAGTGACTACATGACTAACTGAGTTACCATAGCTTATATCTCAACTGATCCATGTTATAAATATTTATTATAAAGGAATAAATCAACCACATGAAACTAAGTGCAACACAAAATATTTTTCAAAATATGATAACACCTTCTTTATCAACATTAAAATTATGAAACATACCATTAGTTATATAATCTACATTTTCCTAAAAAACATGATCCTCTATATAATATTTCATAATTATTTCTAACAATGATGGATGCACTAAACCTGAAACAAAATAGTGGAGGTTCCTTTATCCACAACTTTTAGAAAAAAATTCATCAATTCATTAACGAAAGGTTCATGTTCCAAACGTAACATGGTTAATATAAAAATATCTTTCCAACTGAATAAATATGTTAATTTTTTTCCTTTTAAGTGTGGTAATGGATTGTGAAATCAAAATACTCAATCAATTCCATCCTTATTTAATGCCACACGTTCAACACTTTATGAGTGATTATATTCTTCAAATATTTATGAACATTATATATTTCTAAATTATCACAATATAATTTTTCCTCTAAATCATCAAAGAAATAAACACATCAGATAATTCCAAATAATGTATATGAAAATTATCCTCATCATGTTTTAATAAATTTGAATCATAATCAAGGAAAAGATCATTTTGTATTTGGATGCAACCAATTCCCTTAAATTAAGAATTGTTGTAGATGAAAAATCACCATTTCTTGAGGGGTAAGACAAAACTATAGAATTTAAAAAAAAATTATTTTAAATTATTGAGAATAATTGTCAAAATATTCTATCAAGATGAATTCAATTCATTTTCTATTTAAAATAGCCAATGGTCTAGATAACTTAGAGAAATTTTCAACAAACCATCGTTAATATCCTTATAAATAACAAAAGCTACGAATGTTTGGAACATTGGTTGGCCTTTTCAATTCTAGAAAAATATTAATTTAAGCTTATTCAACTATTGTTCAATATATATAAAAAATATTTCCATTGAATGGAATTAATTACCACAACAGTTTACACGTGATTAATTTTCCATATAGTTTTTTTTCTATTAAGGTTTGAAAAAAATAAATAGGTGTCTTTTGGGATCCTCATTAATTTTAAAATAAACTAGTATATCATCAATAAAAAAACCAAAAACATATCAAAATAATAACGGATTAACTGAATTCATAAGATCCATAAATAAAATTTTTGCATTAAATAACCAAAAGAATACAAATAAAAACACATAATGCCCATATCTAGCTCGCGATGCATTTTTTAGAATATCTACCTCCTTCACAGTCAACTAATGGTACCCCGACCAAAGTTAAATCTTAAAAAGTATTTAGAATATTATAACTGATAAAAAGAATAATTTATATGAAGAAAATAAGAATTTTTCTTAATGGTGATGTAATTATAATCTCTATAATCAATAAGATGTCTCTTGGAACTATCTTTATTTTTAACAAATAAAATAGGATCACACTAATGTGAAGTAAACGGATGAATGAAACCTTTATCTTGGAATTCTTGAAACTACATATTTAATTTGATAAGTTCTACTTGATCTATTTAATAATGGGTTTAGAAATAGGCTTAAGATTAGGAAAAAAGTCAATCATAAACTAAAGCTCTCGGTCATGTATAACACATACTAAATCATTTGAAAAAATATACATATATTCAATCAGTAGAAGGACTTCACTAATATGAAAAATTTATTGATATTTACTATATAACATTCACTACTATTTATAAAAAATTTCTATTCTTATTGTTATTTTTTAAAGGTATAAAATAATTGAACAAGACATTCATGGATCTTCAATTTATCTTAGCAAGATAGAATGAAATAAATTCCGTACTGAAAAAATGTCAAACTATACTATAGATATTTCAATAATATATATAGAAAATACTATTTCATGGAAAATAATAAGAATATTATAATAAATCTTGGTTAATTTAATATTTCCACCTAGTGTTTTCACCAAAAGTTATATCATTCTTTCAGGATTCGATATTCCCATTATTCTGGAAAATTTCTCTAAAATGAAAGAATATGAAGATACAGAATCTAACAAGGTGGTTTTTTAATTCAAATACACATGTAAAATACTTGTGAATACATATTCTATGGATCATCATCAAATATAGTGGTATCATAATATTTTTCAATACGTTTATACTCTCGACCTTGATGACTTCCAACCCATGTAACTAATTTTGAGTACATATTCGCAAAATGAACCAAAATATTTTAACTAAAACATATTACTACTGTTTGTATATATATTACCCCATTATTGGAATCATCAAAATTTGTTTCCTTACAATCACAAGTTATATGACCAAACATTTCACATTGGTATCACTTCTCTAATTTCACAATACATTATCCATGGCTATTCACACCACACTTACCACAAGATAGGAATATCATTTCCTATCCTTCATATTTCACTGATATATGTATCCCTATTTCCTAGAATCATGAAAACTAATTATATTCATCGTCATAAGGAACCTAAATTTCATAAAACTCAAAGTCAATTGTTTTTATCACATTGAAAAGATTTATCATAGATTTTATATTCTCATCCGACCAAATGTATTCATTTTTTTTCAATACACAATAAAATATTTTTATTTTAATATTATTTTCCCGAAAACAATCTAATACATATCTGGTCAGTCATGTAAATTGGATTCATACATGGATAAATAATTTTTATCCCACTTCCACAATTCTAGGAATTGTTTTCTATTATAGTTTAAAAACAATTTTAGAAATATCACTCATGGAAATTATACTTAAATTTCTCCCATTCGACAACATCAAGATCATATTTACCTCAAGTATTCATAACCAAAGACCACAATGTAATGACTTCACCTAAAAAATGGTAAATTTAAACTGTTTTTCCTATTATGTTTCAAACACCCAATGAATTAAAAAAAATCCTCTATTGGTAATTGATTTTTCCTTCAGGTAGAATTGGGTTAGAAGATCTACTGAATGATGGAAGGTGTTATCTGAAAAAATGATCTACTATCATCATGTACCTATGTGGTAGATATAACTTATATCCAGAATAGATTCCACTATCATTTATATCTTGGGTCAACTGATCCATCAAAATTAGAATCTACTTAGTTCCAATGCTTTCTATTCTTGGGTACTGGTTTAGAAGGATATCACCCTATTTGTTCCCTCCTACTATATCCTCCTTGTTTCCTCTATAGAAAACCATTCTAAAAAAATACAGTTTAGTTTAAGTAATAGGGTAATCATCAAATTTTGTATGATTTTAACATATACATTTGGAAACATCATTTATAGGCATTCTATTATCATTATACTAACCCGAATAGTTATTTAAAACTTTCTTTGATACCAACTATAGGGACCCTTCCTTAAACATCACATAATCTACTATCATTAAAATTTAAATCACATAAATTTGTTCCAAAATAACTTTTAGGTTTAAAATTTTAGAGTGTAAGGTCATAAAAATTATATAACAAGCCCTAATTTATACAAAGTGGATGCTCCAAAATTAGTATCCATTTTTTAAAAATAAATAAATTTCATTACTGGAAATCCAGGTTTTCCAAACGCTTCATTACTAACGGTTTAAGAAAACCGTTGGTAAAGAAGCCCTTTCCAAATGGTTTTAGGAAATTGTTGGGAAAGGATGACCCTTTACCTACGGTTCTATTGAACCATTGGGAAATGGTGACTTGGACACCCCTTTCCCAATGGTTTTTAAAAACCGTTGAGAAATGTTTACCCCAAATAAAAAATCAGCTGCTACTCTCCCCCATTCGCGACAGCACCCTAATCTGTCCAGGGATCAGCTTCTCTCACAACATCCCCCATCCGAACTTATCAAACTCTATCCAAATAGTCTCAAATCAGGTATTCTATTATTCATACACATAAAATTTTTAAGTGCTACCTTGTTTTTATTTTTATTCATCTCATATTTTAGTTTTATGTATTGATTTTAATGTGTATATAATTTGTTTGTGTTTTGATTTAATCTAGACTTTATCCATTCCAATTCATTTAATTAATTAAATCCTTAACCCTCCATAAAAGAAGAACCATATCAAATTCAATGCGGTTGGATTCTAGATTTTCTAAGTATCTATTTTTATGCTTTTTTTCATCTTGTAATTAATTGTTACTTGGATATTTATTTATATGTGTTTATTAATTTTTAGAAATTTTTTTATGATTGTTTTCCTTTAAATTACTTGAGGAAAGGGTTTTATTAAAATGATGTTTTAATAAGGCCTGTCTAATGTAACTTGTTATACTATACTCTGTTACTATGTTTGGTATTTAGTATCACATGAGATAAATGGTGTGTGAGAATGTGTTGTGAAAGAGATTCCATGGTTGGTTCAATATTATATTTACGTTTTGAGCCTATTAATGAGTTGTTTTAAAGATATTTTGAGATATTTACCTTATGTTTATCGGTGAAAATTGGGAGATGTAGAGGTGGTTCATGATTAATACATATAATTACTGCTAAACATGTGGATAAACCATACATAGTAGTGAATTATTGAAATGTCTGATGTTTTTAGTCCTTTTTTATTTGGAGTTTATTTTGATGGTGATGTTTCTTATTGATACCTATGATGGGAATTTATTTTAGTTTCTAAATTAGTTGAGACTCCCCCACCATGCACAATTTATGCAACCTCTACCCTTATGTAATCATTCTGTTTACACAGCCTATGCAACCTCTACCCTCATTTAATCAGTGAACTCAAGTCATTAATTCAAGCCTTCATTCTCACTAGCATGTAAGAAATTGAATGACGTAAACCCATCCCCACATGATTTCATACCTTAGATAGTGTCCAACATTTGGAATACCAGCTTTTGAATTCATCAGTTAACCAGGATCATATATTCCATTTCCCCCAAGATGACTATACTAATATAACTTTAGGGTCAATCAAATATGGTTCTTATTGTACATTGTATATTATGTTTCCTTTTTGTACAATAATCACTTTTATGAGGGTGGTGTGCTTTTCACTACCCATGCTGGCATGTGTAGACATCCATAAAAATGTTAGATAAGTCACAAGTTTAATTCAATAATGTTGTTATCATTGACATACTTTATTATTATTCTCAAATTTAAAAATAAATGTTTCTGTCTATACTTAATGAAATTAAATCTTTTTACAAGCCATGAACAACCTATTAGTGTAGAAGCCTAAAATTTATTCACCCATGGGGTGCGCTTGACTTGTGGAAGTAATTGGGTAATGAAGGGTATGGCCACAGATGTGCCAATAATGAGTTATTGAACATGAGTGAATGATCTGGGATGCCTATAACAAATAATGGGACCTGATGCATGTGCCTCTTATTGACCTAATCAAAATGAATAAAAAGAAATTTTTATTTAATTTATGAGTAATTGTTCTTTACATTAGTTTAATAGTCTATTACATCGACTACAAACTTCTTCCTTTATCGTTTACTTAAATGTATTTTCTATTAAAGTTTAATCCTATTGAATTATTTATTACAAAATGACTTATATAAATTATTTTTACAGAATGGACAGAAGTTGGATGTATGAAACCGATCGGATCTCATGAAATTTTCAAAACAATTTGGAGAGATTTATAGATTTTTCATTTCACAATGCTTCATATAGTGGCCGCATACACTTCCCATGTTCCAATTATGTTGGTATACTTTGGTTGAGCCGTGAAGAAGTCAGCTACCACATAACCAAAAATGGTTTTCGAGAAAAATACTTTGCGTGGTATCACAATAGGGAGAAAATGAAATCACAAATTGGCGATGATCGAAAAGAAAGGACTGGAATGGATAATTTGTTAGATGATCGGTTTCCGTTTATTTGTCATCATGAAAAAGTAAGGATTTCGACTCAAGAAGACTTTGATATGAGGAAAGATGATGCATCTAGTGAAAATGATGATATTTATAGGGTGAAAAATTTGAATGATGCTGCCACGACTCCAGTATATCGACAATGCAATAAAATCAAAAAGCTGGAATTTTTAATCTGGTTGTTTGATGGGAAAACTATGTATGAGATTTATAAAATAGAATTCAATTAAATTCTTACCCTCTTGAAGAATTTACTTCTAGATTATGTACATATTCCCTCAAACCACTATATGGAATTGATGTTAGTTGAGGAACTTGTATTTTTAAGAAACAAAATTCATGCTTGCCTGAAAGATTGCAATTTATTCTGGGGGAAACTGCTGAATGAAATGATTGTATAAAATGTGGAACATCCTACTGGAAGTCAAAATCTGATAGAACACCATCCCGTGTTCCACAAAAAAGTAATGTGGAACTTTCCATTGATCCCCAGACTCTAGAATATTTTTATGTCTGATGACATATCAATAAAAATGAGATGGAATGATACCGAGAGAAAGAATAATAATGATGAGTTGTTTCATCCTGTAGATGGATTTTCATGGCAGAGATTTGATTCTCAACATCCTGATTTTACAGCTGACGTGCGTAATGTGAGATAGGGTCTTTCAAGTGACGGTTTTAATCCGTTCTGGAAGATGCTTACTTCACACAACACATGGCCAGTTTTTATACACATTTATAATCTTCCCCCATGGTTGTGTATGAAAAAACCATTCAATTTCATGAGTATACTCATATCTAGTCCTTCTGATCGTGGAATTGATATCGATTTATATATTCAACCTTTAATAAAAGAGTTGAAACTTATTTGGGATGTGGGTGTGCACACATACGATTCATGTTAGAAAGACATATTGCAGATGCGTACCATGCTTATGTAGACAAACAATGATTTTACGGCTTATGTAATGATGTATGGATGGAGCATGAAGGGAAAACTGTCATGCCCAGTTTGTATGAATAATACACGATCCAGATGACTGAAACATCACTATAGTTTCAGTTTTATGGGACATCGACAATTCTTTCCAAATGATCATCCATATAGAACGAATCGTCGAAGATTTGATAATACCATAGAGACCGATGATCTACCTCATCATATGTCTGGAACTGATGTGCTTAATGCATTGAAAGATTTCAGTTTTTCATTCGGGAAGGGTCAAATGAAATCTGGAAAGAGAAAGAATGTTTCCACTGAAACCTGTTACAATTGGAGGAAGAGGAGTATATTTTTTGATTTTCCTTATTGGTCCACCAATTTGTTATGTCATTACTTAGACGTAATTCATATTTAAAATAATATATGTGAAATGTAGCTTTCGGTTCTTCTAAATGTCAATGGGAAGACAAAAGATGATTTATGATCTCAGCATGACTTGGTGGATTAGGGAATCAAACAAGAATTGCATCATGTGTGTATCAGTGAAAATAAATGGAAACTTCCATGTGCTTCTTATGTGATGACACCTACGAAAGAAAACAATTTATGGAAGTATTAGAGAATATTAGAGTTCCTGATGGACATTCAATCAACATATATAAACGGGTCAACAGAAGAGAGTTGAAGATAAAAACGTTGAAGACTCATGATTATCATGTTCTACTGCATGAGTTGCTTCCAATAGAAATCCATCATCTTTTGTCCAATAATTTAAGGGTAACTGTTATTCGGTTGTGCCATTTATTTAGAGATCTTTGTGCTAAGAAGTTGTCCAAGTATTTCTTGCAAAAAATGTTGATAGTTGCCCCACTAATTTTGTGTGAGTTGGAGAAAATATTTCCTTCATCATTTTTCACATGCATGCGGCATCTGACTGTCCATATTCCCACTGAAATACTTATCAGAGGACCTATTTCTTTTTTTGGATGTATCCAACTGAAAGAAATATGTTCACATTATAGTCTTATATCTGAAATAGAAATCATCCCGAAGGCTCTATCATGAATGGTTACTTGGCTCAATAATGTATGGATTTCATCTCAATGTATTTGTCTGATCTTAGTACAAGAATGAAAAGGCCAATGAGAAATGAAGAAGAAAAGTATGAGCAAATTGAACCCAGTTTTCCATCACTTCCTCAAATAGGAGGAATTCCTAGATCATATACATTGAAGACATTAAGCCATGAAGAGCAGGAGATGGCACATCACACAGTTTTGTTCAACTGTGATTTATTTGATGACTATATCAGGTAACTAAATTGAATATTCATATCTTACATATATATCTGTTAAACTATTAATATTTTCTATCTATAGAGAACATAAAGAAATGATAAATAGGAAGCATCATTGTTTATCTTTGACAAGCAGAGAGACTTTTCATATCAAAGAGTTTTCTTCTTGGTTAAAATTGAAGGTAAAAATATTACTGTTTAAAATAATTATATCAATATTTAATTAAGTTTAATTGTCATTTATATTGCAGGTATTGAGTTTGTCTGCTGACTCTTTCTCTAAGGAAATAAGAGCTTTGGATTTTGGTCCTAATACCGTGGTTCTGATTGTAAATCAATTGTTATCAATGGGTACATATTTATTGTCACTGAACAAGAAAAGAACATGAGAACACAACATGATGGTGTTATGGTTACTACCACAACAAATTTTTATGCCAGTGCATCAGATAGTAGACCACAATTTGAAAATTTCGGTTATTATGAAGTTGTTGAGAAAATAATAATATTGGATAATTACTCTCATAGACGAGTCACAATGATGATATGCCATTGGTTTTATTTGATGATGAGATAGGGCACATTTATTGATGATTGTGGATTTTTAGTAATTAATATGACTTTCACTCTTTCTACTAAAGAACCTTATGTGTTGGCATTAATGGCTAAATATGTTTTTTATTTCAAAGACCAACTTCGACCGGAATTTGGTTTCATATTTGAAGTAATTCCAAGAAATATTTTTGATGATAGTGATGATGGAATTGACACTACCCCTAGTGCCATTGGAACCAATCCATTTATTTCTTTTGATGACTCCAATAGCTCAATTGACAGAGTTTATTGTGAACCTGATGGTTTGGTTGAAAATATATAGAATCATTTTTCCATGTTCTCAATTATTTTATTTTACCTCAAGTTGGGTTATTAAGGTTGGTAATATTCAAATTGATTTAGTATTGATCACAAATATGTTTTAGCTGACTTGAACATTATGTGAATTTTCAATGTTTATTGGTTGCAGTTTTATTTGAATTGCATTTTCTAATTTGGAATTGAACTGTATTCAAACCTAGTCAAACAATATTTCTAACTTGGTGAACAATACAACTTGTATGATTTATTAAATCCATTCAAGCTATTCTAAAACAATTGATAGCTAAATTACCAATGAATCCCCCTATTCCCTCATATATTTAGTATTTTGGTTTACAAATTAGTTTCCTTTTTCTAATTAATTACATACTTGTTTTTAGAAGCAGGAAATGCAACCAATTGAAGGGAGACGAATGAAAAAAATGATGGAGAACATTCGTCGAATGATAGAGATGGGCGTTCCACCATTAGTTCCTACAATGAGAACATTATTTCAAATATATATATTTAAAGAATATATAATGTAATGTGATTAATTTTTTTGTAATCATTTTTGTAGTATCCACCTATATATCGACAGTTATTAGACAAGGAGCCTAGTACTGGTCCTAGTACTCATCCCGGTTGTACGAGGAGGGTTCTTACCAGAGGTGGATGAGAAGCTGCGCGTACCCAAATAGACCCTGCCCCTCCCACTGAATGTCAGCCTTCCCACATTCTGATCCTAGTGTGTTGTTAGGGACACACAAGATATTTAGGCCTCCCATGTTTTTGCTACCTTTTGCATCTTTTGGCCCATCATTTTCACATCCCATGATGATTCCAACTACCCAGTCAGAATCCTGTCATACAGCTATACCATCTTCTTTTCATCCTATTTATGTCTCTCCGAGATTCTATATTCAATTGTCTTCGACTCCTATTCGACCACAGGGTGTTCCATCAGTTTTTGCAGATCTAGCAGCGTTCTGTGATCAGACTGGCGCATGTATATTTATAGAACACTAACAAATTTTTATAGCAATATTTATTTCCATTATAATATGTTTTGATAAAATATTTGTTTTTCATTCATGACAGATACAATTACTGATAGGAGGTAGGGGTGGGGGCGTAAACGCATGCGTTCGGTGTGGAACCTCCACACATAGGTTACGGTGGATTACAATGAAGAAAACCAAATGGTTGAGAAAACAGGACAGCAATGTCGGAGTTTTTTGTTTACTTTTTCCAAATACTCCGACATCATTCCCGTCAGCCTGCTATCGTGGAGAAATTTTCCACATGAGGTCAAGGATAAAGATTGGGCAGAGATATGGGTAAAAAAATCTGTTGTATTTAATGCCATGAATTGTTTTAGTATTTATATGATTTAATATTTTGATGTCAGCTTCGATTTAATTGTCCCGATGGTGAGGGTGCACGACCAGAACATCTAAAGGATTTAGGAGAGCTTTGGAGAGCCTATAAGAATGAGTTTTATATTGGCTGGTGTGCTAGAGTTGGCACAAAGTTAGAGGCGGTTCCAGTCGTGGATGATTGTCCTATAGAGAAGTATCGTCAGATGATTATTCAATGGATGAGTACCCAGTTTAAGGTATGGATTACATTTGAGGTATTTAAATAATAAATTTCATGTTTTTCATTAATATTATCCTTTTCATTATCGAATTTTATTTAGGAATCATCTGGAAAAAATAGAAAAAAATATTAATGCAAAAAATACCTCCATACAATAGGACGTACTACGATGCCAGATCATGAGAGGAACCAAGTATGAAAATTGTTTATAACTTTTTTTTACGACTTACATTTTCTTTTGTTTCCACAATTATTTAATCGTATGCTAAATTTTTCATATAAATTTAGTTTTTAATGTCATTTGTAGAGGCAAATACTGAATATTGAAGGACGTGTGGCTCGAGCAAAACTGTTTTGCTCGAGTAGATGGAAAAAGGATGGAAGTGCCGTCAACGAAGCGACTCAGCACCAGATTGTAAGTTTTAATCTGTTGATTTTATATTTTAATATCTATTTTGTAACTTAATAATATATTTATATTTGTAACAGGATACTTTAGAGGCCCTCGATTCCCTATAACCAGACAATTTTGGGCCTACTGATCACTTACATCAGGTATTGGGAGAGGAGCATCCTGACAGAGTACGCTGCCGACCTAGGATAGCCCCGATGAGGTATCAGACCTCCTCAGGTATGAGTTGTGGTGCCATCGAGCTGCAACAAGTTAGCGTACATGCAGAACATGCTGAGAAAGGTTCCACAGAGATGGCAGAATAGTCTGCTAGGGCAAATAATGCATTTATGAAATTTAATGAACTTCCATGTCCAACACTTCCAACAGAGTCTAGCCCAGATTTTGATGAATACATGTCATTGATATGTTCTATATAAGGTGCACCAGGTGGCAGTTCTAGTGGTGGTCAGGACGATGTCTAGCTTGATGATGATGATGGAGAGGAGTCTGATGCGGAAGAGGAGGTAGAAGAGGAGGGCGAGGCGGATGGCGAGGGTGAGGAGGAGGGCGAGGGAGAGGAGGAGGGCTAGGGAGAGTAGGAGGGAGCTTAGGAGGGCGAGGATGATGATGGGGACGAGGAAGAGGGTGATGATGATGATAATGATGGTGATGGTGATGTGGGACAAATTGATCAGTTACATTTTTGACTAATATTATTGATATTTTATGTTTAATCTATTCTAGTTGTTGGTTTTATCTAGACCCGTAGTATAGTATTGGAGTTGAGTTATTTTTATATATTGTCTGTTTTATGGATGTTTTTCTAATGGACTGGACCAATCCAGTCCATTCCTTTGTAAAAATGTGGTGCTAGAGGTGTTCCGAGAGGTCAAGGTGACTTGGAAGGTGCGTTTGGGTGGACTTTTAAGGAAATCTAAATGGTTATGGACTTCACACGGGAGACACACAGTTTTCCTAAACCGTGCAACCAAACTGTGCAAGGCTGGTCTTGGAGGCAGTGGCTAATGCATAGTTAGCGCATGGTTTGTCTTACCGTGCGGACTAAACGTGAGAGGAGTGAATGTTGATGCAAAAGCTAATGAAGGTTTAGTGCACGATTTGTTAAACCGTGTCGACTAATCGTGCAGGCACTTAATGTTAGATCCTAAAATTGTGGATCTAAATCGTTTTGCCTTTAATAATCTCGTTTAAGCCCCTAATCGGCCATAACTTGAGATTACCTTTCCTTGGAAGTAGAAGAACCTCTACCAAGCATTTTGGAGGTGATCCGAAGGCTTCTCTTCATGAATCGAAGCCGGTTTCCCGAGGCATGTGATCCTTTTGTTTAGTTTATTATATCTACGTAGATCTACTCCTCCTATTCTCTCAGGATCTTAGATCAACGCGCGTTATGGGTAGATCTAAGTGTGTGGATGTCTTTTATGATGAGCTTTGGTCTTGGTTGTGTTAGTATAGGAGATCTAAGGGGGATTCGTGGAGAATCGACCTGGTTTCTTGGGATCTCATCCACTGTTGTGGTTTCCCTTGAAAACCTTTGAGGTAGGGGATTTGTGGATTCCCTAATTCTTATGTGCAATCCTATAGTTAGCCTGATTTAGCCCTTTGGATCACAATGGAATTTACCTAATTAAATATTTTAACCGGATTACGAAATTCCTTTGAATGCATGTTTTTGCCTCAAGTTTTCAAGATAGTGTGATATCTATGCCTTGATTGTTAGCATGTTGTTCTTGATGAAATTATAAAGAACGTAAAGCTGGAATTAATTGATAATTAATTGGATAAAAATAAAGAGGCATGAAGAAGAATCTGGTTCTTGTGATAATTTTATGTTGATTAAGTTGGCATAGTAAGCATGTCTAATCCTTGTGATAGCTACAGTTTAGGTTCATTATGTTGGAACCAATGAATTGAATATGGTAATTCAATATGGATTTATAAACTTGATTGATTTAATTCCATAAAGGGTTCAGAGTTACCCTCTTGTTGTGAATTAGGTCTAAAAGCCCATTTGATGTGATGATTGTTTTCCTGCTTCTTGTGCTATGCTGTAACCCTGGAGGGGTGTTGTGATGTGACCCAAGAGGGGTGATGTGATATGTGGAGGCAGGGAGGCATTGTGGTTGTGGCAGCGGATGACGCCTAGAGTGGCGAGATGCATCATTTTATGCATGTGGGTGTCGGGGAGGATAGCCCCCCCACCCTCCTCCTTGGACCCCAGAAAACCCCCCAAACACCCCCCGGACAGGCCCCTGCACAGTCCCCCCACCTTCCTCCTTAGTCCCCGGACAGCCCCCGGACACCCACCGAACAGCCCCCCAGACCGCCCCTACCTTCCTTGATTTCATTTACTAATAGAAAATCTATAATATATATTTTATTTATTTTCATCATGATAATCAATGTAAATCACATTTACACATCTAATCAATATCATATATTCTTGGTATGTTATAAAAGGGATCTATTAATTGGGCATGACATTGTTAGCTCTGAAATATTTCATAGCCTGATAAACTAAAATCTAATCCATACTAAAAATTATATAAAAATATTCTATATGAATTTCCACAAGATTTTAAGTAAATACCATTCCACTAATAGAAACATGAGGATTCTCATAAATCATGTTTACCTTAATATTTCCACAAGGATTTTTAGTAAAAGTTTTATGTTCTATTAATTTTATGATATTCGAATTTTTAATGTAAAATTTTCATAAATTAATTAATTTAAAGACCCATAGTCAAATAGTGTATTTGAATAATGTGAATAAAAAACTAACATACCACTGAAACTGTGTCTCTTTTGTTTAAAATGGATAGGATTATAAGTGAAAAGAAAAACTGGCATACAGAAAACTGACCAAACAAATTCAAAATATGTTGATAATTTATCAAAACGATCCATGGGACATATGTGACATGTACAAGCCAACCCGGGCTCAATCTGAGTCGCGGTGTGGCCGGGATCAGTCTTCGTGTCTCTCTTTTGTTTAAAATGGAAAACATTTTATGTACGAACGGAAAACTTACCAAACGCAATCGGTTTAAGATGAAACATTAGGAAAACAATCCATGGGTCATATTTGATGAGTACGAGTCAACCACGCCTCAATCTGAGGCACGGTGTGGCCGACACCACTCAAAGTGTCTGGCTTTTATTTCAAAAGGACATCATTTTAAGTGAAAACATCAACAGGCATACAGAAAACCAACCAAACACATTCGGATTTTGTTTATACTTTAGGAAAATGATCCATGGGTCATTTGAGAAGTGTACAAGTCAACCTCATCTAAACCCGAGACGTGGTGTGGCCGGTACCACTCAAACTATGTCTCTTTTGTTTAAAATAGACAAGATTAAAAGTGAAAAGAACAACTGGCATATGAAAAACTGACCAAAAGCATTCAGAATCTGTTGAAATTTTAGGACAATGATCCACGAGTCATATATTACGTCAACGAGTCAACCGCACTTCAATCCAAGTCGCGGTGTGGCTGCGACCACTCTAAGTGTATCTCTTTTGTTTAAAATATACAACATTTTAAGTATATACGGAAAACAGACCAAACGCATTTGGTTTCCGTTGAAACTTTAGAAGAATGATCCATGGGTCATATGTGACGTGTACGATTCAACCTTTCCTCAATCTGAGGCATGGTGTGGCCGACACCACTCAATGTGTCTCTCTTTTGTTTAAAATGGACTTCCTTTTATGTGAAAACAACAACTAGCATACGGAAAACTGTCCAAACAGATTCTGATTGTGTCGATAATTTAGCACAACGATCCATGGGTTATATGTGACGTTTACGAGTCATCCCCGCCTCAATACGAGGTGCAGTGTGGCCGACACCATTCATAGAGTCTCTCTCTTTTTTAAAATATACATCATTTTAAGTGAAAACAATAACTGACATACGAAAAACTAACCAAAAGCATTCGAAATGTGTTGATGATTTGGGAAAATGATCCATGTGTCATATGTGATATGTATGAGTCAACCTCGCCTCAATCCAAGGCATGGTGTGGCTGAGATCATTCTAAGTGGCTATGTTTTGTTTAAAATGGACAACATTTTATGTACATACGGAAAACAGACCAAATGGATTCTGATTGTGTTGATAATTTATTACTATGATCCATGGGTCATATTTGACGTGTAAGAATCATCCCCGCCTCAATCTGAGATGCGGTGTGGCCGGTACCACTCAAAGTGTCTGTCTTTTGTTTCAAAAGGACATCATTTTAAGTGAAAAACATAAAATGGAATACAAAAAACCAACCAAACACCTTATGATTGTGTTGATAATATAGGACAATGATCCATGGGTCATTTGAGACGTGTACGGGTCAACCCCATCTAAATCCGGGATGCGGTGTGGCCGGTACCACTCTAACAGTGTCTCTTTTGTTTAAAATGGACAAGATTATAAGTGAAAAGAAAAACTGGCATACGAAAAACTGACTAAACCATTCAGAATCTATTGAAATTTTAGGAAAATGATCCATGGGTCATATGTTACGTGTACGTGTCAACCTCACCTCAATCCAAGTCACAGTGTGGCCAGGACCACTCTAAGTGTCTCTCTTTTGTTTAAAATGGACAACATTTTAAGTAAATATTTGAAAAAAACCAAACACATTCGGTTTCCATTGAAACTTTAGGAGAACGATCCATGGGTCATATGTGATGTGTACGAGTCAACCTCGCCTCAATCTGAGGCGTGGTGTGGCCAACACCACTCAAAGTGTCTCTCTTTTTGTTTAAAATGGACATCATTTTAAGTGAAAACAACAACTAGCATACAGAAAACTGGCCAAACGGATTTTTATTGTGTCGATACTTTAGTACAACGATCCATGGGTCATATGTGATGTGTACAAGTCAACCTCACCTCAATTCGAGGAATAGTGAGGTCGAAACCACTCAAAGTGTCTCTCTTTTGTTTAAAATGGACTTCATTTTAAGTGAAAACAACAAGTGACATACGAAAAACTGAACAAACGCATTAAAAATGTGTTGATGCTTTAGGATAACGATACATGAGTAATACGTGACATGTAAGAGTCAACCCCGCCTCAATCTGAGGCACAGTGTGGTCTTCACCACTCTAAGTGTCTCTCTTTTGTTTAAAATGGACAGCATTTTATGGGAAAAAATAAACTGGCATACTAAAAACTGACCAAATGTATTCGGATTGTGTTGATACTTTATGACAATGATCCATGGGTCATTTGAGATGTATACGAGTCAACCCCATCTAAACCTGAGATGGGGTGTGGCTGGTACCACTCTAACTGTGTCTCTTTTGTTTAAAATGGACAACATTATAAGTGGAAAGAACAAATGGCATACGAAAAACTAACCAAACGCATTCGGAATATGTTGAAATTTTAGGAAAATGATCCATGGGTTTTATGTTACATGTATGAGTCAAAATCACCTCAATCCAAGTCGTAGTGTGGACAGGACCACTCTATGTGTCTCTCTTTGGTTTAAAATGGACAACATTTTAAGTACATATGGAAAACGGACCATACGCATTCGGTTTCCATTGAAACTTTATGAGAACAATCCATGGGTCATATGTGAAGTGTACGAGTCAACCTTACCTCAATCAGATGCATGGTGTGGCCGACACCACTCAAAGTGTATCTCTTTTTTTTTAAAAATGGAATTCATTTTAAGTGAAAACAACAACTAGCATACGGAAAGCTGACCAAACAGATTCTGATTGTGTTGATAATTTAGCACAACAATCCATGGGTTATATGTGATGTGTAAGAGTCAACCCTGCCTTAATCCGAGGTGCGGTGTGGCCGACACCATTCATAGTGTCTCTCTTTTGTTTAAAATGCACATCATTTTAAGTGAAAACAAAAACTGACATACAAAAAACTGACCAAACACATTCTAAATGTGTTCATGCTTTAGGAAAACGATCCATGGGTCCTAAGTGAAGTGTACGAGTCAACCCCGCCTTAATCCAAGGCACGGTGTGGACATGATCACTCTAAGTGGCTCTCCTTTGTTTAAAATGGACAACATTCTAAGTACATACGGAAATCTGAACAAACGGATTTTGATTGAGTTGATACATTAGCAAAATGATCCATGGGTCATATGTGACATTTAAGAGTCAACCACACCTCAATCTAAGATGCGGTGTGGCCGGAACCACTCAATGTGTCTGTCTATTGTTTCAAAAGGACATCATTTTATGTAAAAAACATTAACTGGAATACGGAAAACCGACCGAACGCATTTTGATTGGGTTGATACTTTAGGAAAATGATCCATGGGTCATTCGAGTCGTGTACGAGTCAACCTCGTCTAAATCCGAGACGCGGTGTGGCCGGTACCACTCTAACTGTGTCTCTTTGGTTTAAAATGTACAAGATTATAAGTGAAAAGAACAACTGGCATACAGAAAACCGACCAAACGCCTTCGTAATATGTTGAAATCTTTGTACATTGATCCATGGGTCATATGTTACGTGTACGAGTCAACCGCACCTCAATCCAAGTAGCGGTGTGGATGTGACCACCCAAAATGTCTCTCTTATGTTTAAAATGGACAACATTTTAAGTACATACAGAAAACCGATCAAACAGATTCTGACTGTGTTGATATTTTAGAACAACGATCCATGGGTCATTTGTGATGTGTACAAGACAACCCCACCTCAATCCGAGGCGTGATGTGGCTTGAACCATTCATAGTGCCTCTCTTTTATTTAAAAAGCACTTCATTTTAAGTGAAAATAACAACTGATATACAGAAAACTGACCAAAAACATTCGGAATATGTTGATACTTTAGGAAAACGATCCATGGGTCAGTTTTGATGTGTATGAGTTATCCTCGCCACAATCCAAGGCATGGTGTTGATGGTATAACTCCAAGTGTATGTATTTTGTTTAAAATGGACATCATTTCTAGTAAAAATATATGGTATATGAAAAACCGATCAAATTATGAATTGAATTCCGGATTCCACATATAATTGTCATCTAAATTTAAAATTGAATTCTAATTGAATTATGTATGTTTATAATTACGTTATGAATTCTGATTTAATTATGTATGTGTATTGTTCTAGGATGCATTATATGTTAAATGTGTATGAATTGATCTCTATATGTATGTGTTAGTTGGTTAATGCAGGTAAAATAATTGTATATGAATGTGTTATTTTACTGTAGGTACAATAATTGGAAATGATTGAAAATGAGAGGGAATGCTGTTGTTCAAATTGCACAAAATGAGAGCTGCTGTGCAAATTGCAGGCTGCTGGCATAGCCTCTCTAAGTATTTTTTTACCAACAGTTCTATGAACCGTTGGTAAAACTCCTTTCCCAACCGTTTAGAAACCGTTAGGGAAGAAGCCCTCTGCTTGGTTTGGTTTTCCCAATGGTTCAAGCCAAACCATTGGAAAAAACTATCCCAACAGTTTGGAACAACCGTTGGGATAGGTTAAATTGTTTCCAACCTATACTGACAGTTCACTATAAACCGTTGGGAAAATATTTCCCAATGGATTACTTCCCTACAGTTTGTAGAACTGTTGGTATAACATATACCAACGGTTCTGCAGCCTTCTCCAATGGTTCCGAACCGTTGGGAAAACCTGTATTTCCAATAGTGTTTTAAAATAAATATTGATTTATTTTTAGGAAAAATATTCAAAACCTTCCACATGAATTCTTCTTTTCACATACCTATTCATAAAATCGATGATTGTTTTTTTTAATTTTAGATGAGAATAAAAAACTTAGTAAGGGACATAAGATAATAATTTTTTACTTACATTAAAACAAGTAACCCTTTTAAAACCCATCTCTAAAAACATACCTTTTCATCTAAAAGGATAATCATTTTTCCCTTTAAAAATAACACCATCTTACCTTTTTAAATAAAAATATTTCCATGATAACTCATTTGAAAACATTTAAAATACTTATATCTACCTTCGTAAATGAACATAATAAATCCCATTTATAACGCTTTTCACGAACCCTTACCAATTGGAATAAACAAATGGAAAAATTCCCATATAATTCTCAAAAGAAAAACTATTTACCTAATTTATTAGATATCTATATACGTGGACCAATTTTATAACTTATAATGAGCTCACAAATGGGATATAATTGGGGACAACCCATGATAAACAATTTCCATGGACCATATCATGAATGAAACCCATGAAAACAATTTTAAACCCATAAGTCTAACACTTTTAGATATCAAAATATTTGTTTCCTTAAAAAAATGTTTAAATTCAAAAAAATGTGCACATTATAAGGAAATGATTTTTTGTAAAAATAACTATGAAAACAAATAAATTAAACTTCATATTATTAAGGAATCATGATAGTGGGAAAATAAACTATTTCAAAAATAATATAAAAAATATTACTTCTATATTTTTGTCTTAAACGTTATAAAGTACCAATTTTGGAAAATGATAAAAATAACCCTTTAAATTAATTTTGTAAAAAAGTCATACATCAATAAAAATGAATTTAAAAAATAATGTTAGACAAGAAAAAACATAAATTAATTTTTTTTATAAAATTTGGATGTAGAAGAAAAATAGGGTATTAAAAGAAACCTTAAAAATGATTTTTAAAAGAATGTCTGTTATGATGCATCTCACACACCATTTATGTCCATTATATTACTAACTAATAAAATTATTTATATTATTTAATTTATTTTGAAACCATTTTAGGGTTATTATTTGGTTTTTTTCACTTATTACCTTGTTATAACATCTACATAATTATTTAAGTTCACATCAGATGTTTGTATTATATTCGGTTCATAAGTAGAAAATGAATTCAATAGCTTGACTAAGGTCAAAGTGGGAACTATTACTTCACATAAATAATAATAATCATGAAATATTTATCACTTTTATTCATAAAATAAACTTTTAAATCCATCCATGAATTATGAGTTATGAAAAACCAACTATAATATAATCATAGAGATGGTAGTTCATACATTTGCTTGAGTAACGTTTAAAATTTTCAATGATCTTTATAGAAAGAATGAAATTATTATTTTATATTTAAATAATGATAATATTATCTTAAATATTACATTAATCATTTAAATATACTTATATATATATCTTCAATTTCATGTGTTGATGAGAAATTAGTCAAATCACTTCGTGGAGGTGGTAGTTCACATGTACAAAATAATGACATTATCATTTTTCGCTAAATAGAAATTTAATAAATTAAATTATATATTATATTTTAAAAATGATAAATAAGTCATTAATAGCATATATTAACATTAATTTCGTAATTATAATCAATCTTTTGATATGGGGATGGAAAATATTACATCTGTTCATGAGGCAGCAGTTCGCCTTAGACACAAATGATTTTTTCCTTTCCCATATGATGAGATTGGATACAAATATAGGTTTTGGAATTAACATAAAAAACCTTATAATATTAAATTTACAGATGTAATTATATAATAATAGTTTGGGAATATTTTATGGAGGTGTAAGAATAAGTAAAACTGAAATGTTCCGCTGAAAATTATAAGTCTTATTTGGAAAACCACTTTTCATAACACCTTATAACCTATAATATAGGTATTACACATAAAACGAAAATAATAATTACTATAGGGATTCTAGTATGGTAGTTTGTTAGTAATTTGTTGACAAAAATTGGTTTATATGTGATATAAATTGAGAAGAAGAGGTTTTATTTGATAAGATATGGGATGGGCACACTAAGAATTTCTCAAATATTAAATTAATATATATTAATATTCAATTAAAGATGGATCACAACTCATTTATCTATAATATAGGGTAATTTTATGTCAAAATAATCTAATAAAATAATTTTTCGATTACTTTAGGTCACATTTTTATTTTTATTATTTGGTTTTAACCCCTCGTTACCCTTTTAAAACTTACCACGACCAAATCAATTTTTACTCTTTGAGAGCCAATATAGTTAAATAAATGGACAATTGTCAATAAATGAAAAATTCTTGATATTATAAACAATAATCTAAATAATTTATTAATATAACATTTTTATTAATTTTAGATCATTTAGTAAATTATTATGTATTTTAAAATATCATTAATTTTAATTCATAAATCAACCCATCACTTTGACTTTATTAATATCAAGATAACACTTATAGTTTGAAAAATAATTTTATATTATATCCCTATCATGTCATGATAACCTAAAAAATAACTTAATCACGTTTTTTAATTAAAATTAAATTAAATGTAATATTTTTAATATCATTTATTTGATATTTCCATTAATTTAACAATTACTATGTCATCATTGTGTAATAATTTAGGGTAATTATATATTAACTATAAATTAATATTAAATTATTATGTTGATGATAATTATTTTACCCCTCCAAATACTATTTATAATCAAACACATATTTGTAAAACCCCATATTAAAAATGTTATATTAATTAAAAACAAGAGTGTGGCATGTTTGACTCTTCTTGAAATAAAATATTATAAAAGAAAAAAATATCATCCAAAGGGTCATAAAATTCCATAAAAACTAATATTGAATTAATATGGTTGAATTTTACTCATAAATAAAATATATTCATGTTTTAGGGTCATTTTATAATCCTTATCATTTTATTTTTAACATTAATTACATGATTTACCCATCAACATGGAAACCAAGATTACTCAAATTAATATTCATATTGAACAAAATAAATGTATCCAATTTACTAAATTTGGACCCGATAATTAAAATTAAGGTATACATTTTTAAAAATTCAAAATACATAAGTTCAAGAATAAAATTTAAAAAAACCAAGAAAAACTCAATGAAAAATAGTTTTCTTGAAAATTGTGTTTTTAATCCAAAAAATGAAATTATACTAAAATAAAGAATAAAGACGAATAAAATATAATTAATTATATTATATATATAAATAGTATTTAAGTTAATTTGGGATCAAATTCAGATAACAAAGGTTATTTTTAATATATATAAAGTTACTATTTTATAAAAACCAATATTTTTCAATATTAACTAAAAATCAATCTTTTCAAAAATTTCTCAAATAAATTATCCTAATAATTTTTTTAAAATAATTAATCAAAAAATAAGTTTATTATTTCAAATTAAGATTATATAGTTTGGAAATAAATATATAATATTAAAACATATAATTCATTAAAAAAATTTATTCTAATATTAACTGGGTAGTTACAATTAGAACCCTTAAATACAAATCATTATGTGATATAGTTTGAGATAAAGATAGAGGAACTCAAAATAGAGCCATAATAAGTAACCAGGTTGAACATAAAGATTTATTTTCACAGCTCGATCCTAATAACATCAATAAAGAAATCAATGATGAACATTGGGTAATATCATTTCTTGAAATATTAAACCAAATTGAAAGTAATATAGTATATGAATTATTCAAGGGATCTAAATACCACCAAACTATTTTCACTAATTGGTTGTATATGAACCATGTTAATGAATATAGAATAATCATTAGTAAAAAATCTAGATTGGTTTCACAAGGATATATTCGATAAAAATCTATTGACTATAAAGAAACCATTACAACAGTAGTAAGACTTGAGGACATTATAATACTGTTTTCATATACTACACATATTAATTTGAAACTATATCAAATGGCTGTTAATATTTCATTACTAAATGGATATATTATTGTGTATTTATTTTTTAAAACCTCATAAATATCAAAACCCCTATTTTACAAATCAATTTTTTAAATTAACAATATCTTCGTATCATTTAAAACAAGCCCTTGGCTTTTTCTATTACTGGATCAGCACTTTTATTATTTAAAATGGCTCTAAATAAAATTTTATTAAACCAAATTTATTTAGAAATATTATTTCAAAGAATTATTTAGTACTTTAAATATATGTTAATGATATTATTTTTAAATCATCCAAAAACTCGAAATGTATTGAATTTTAAAAAACTATTAAAAATGATTTTTGAAATGATTGTAATGGATGATTTACAACAATATATTTTACTTCAAATTTTTAAAATGAATAAATTATTATTTTAACTTAAATCAAATATAAAATGGATTGTTAAAACTATTTCTCTTGTATAACAAAAATGTTAGAATACTCCCCTCAGTACAAGTTATAAGGTAGATCTTGACGAACTCAGAAATTTAGTAGATAAAACAAATTATATAGGAATAATTGGATGTTTATAATACATAACATTTATCCATCTTGATATTATATTAAATGTGTTCATTTTTTCACATTTTCATGAAATCCTTGAAAACTATCATTTAAATTTTGTTAAAGGAGTTATTAAATACAAAAAAAATACAACCATTTTTTTAATGTTTTACTCTAAAAGAAATGAATTTTAATTAGTTAGTTATCTAGTTTCTAATTTTGTGGTTGTAAGTTAGTTTGGAATAGAACCTATAGAACATGTCATCTTTCTGTATCATATTTAGTATAAGATTGTAATAAGAAACATAATTTTGTGGGATTATATACTACTGAAGTTGATTACATTGATACAAGTAGTTGTTATGCCTAGATTCTATGGATTAAATACACATTATTAGACCATGGATATCAAATCATACATGTCCCTATAATTTTTTGCAATAAATTGGATATAAACATATCAAAAAATTCAGTATCTCATACAAGAATAAAACACATTGATATAAGAAATCACCTTTCGCGAAATCATTTTTAAAAAAGAAGATATAACTCTAGAATTCATTGGCCCATAACATTATCTCAATGAGATTTTAAAAAACCCTTAAATTGTGACTTATTAAATTATATCAAACATGAATTATATATGACTAGTTTTTTTAAATGTTTTTATAATTTTCATAACATTATTTCAATACTATTTTAAGAGTTCGTATATATATATAAGTTCTACTTAAATCGAATGTTAAATTAATTTAATTTATTTTAAAATATATCATATGGTTTTTTAAATATGTAAAATGCTTATTAATATTTTCCCCGTGTTACTCTTAAAAAATCCTTAAATGATTGAAATATAAAATAAGATTATGAATCGTTATAATCAATTCTAACCCTAACCAAATACTCATTCGGACCAAATTTTAAAATTTCTTCAATAAATACATATCTTCTCAAATCTGGAATAACAGTTTTTTGTTAGAAATTAAGATATATTTCAAATATGATTCTTGAAAATCATCCAAAGGAGTATTTTTTACTTCAATAAAACCCATAAAAAATTCGAAGATACATCTCTTTTATATCAAAGTAGTGTTTGAGATAAAGGTTGATGTTGAGTACTTTAAAACCAGTCATTCCATGGTATGGGGATTCATTCCTCATAAAAATTTGACTAGTGGGTTCTAGGATATAAATCACCATTTTATCTATTCCTTATAAATTATTTGTACTTGAATATGGTGTTTGAAGCTCTAGATCATGAGGATTTGATTAGGATTGTTATTGATGGTCAATATTATGAGTTCACTTAAAACATTTGGGTTGATTTTCTAAGACTTCAACATTTGGTTATTTAAATGACTATTATAGATAGTATCTTTAAAAAATTCCCCATTTTCATATTGTAAATGTGATTAAAGAGTTTATAGATGAAAAAATCTAGTTGAGACCAGTTTTAAATGAGCTTAGTAAAGAAGTCTTGCTGCTATTGGAATTCATTCATTACACTATTTTCTCTTATAAGAGAGCTTTTAGATCTCTATGGTATCAATATATTTTTCTATTCTTAATGGTTCAACATTTTCAAATAAACCCACCTTGATTCTTGATGAGGAATATATAATAGTTAACAAAACCATATTTGAGATTCAACACTCTTCCATACCCAAAGTATATTTCAATTTTTCTAGAAGAGTAAATATTTATCCCAATAGGAGTTGAATGAACTATGTTTCCCAATTATGTCTGTTAGAATCTGAGCACATGAAAATTGAAAAAGATCAACCATAATAATTATAAAAGGATGTGGATCACTAATGAGGAGAGACTTCATGATCAATTCAATCCAATCTCACCTCCTTTTAGGTGAAGAGATATCATTAATCTAGGTTTGGAATTGGATGAGATTGTTGATAATGATTAATCATCTAATAAAGATGAATCTCAAGATTCTATGGATATGGTTGGGTAAGAAAGAGCACATTTTACAGAGATCAAAGACGGATCTCTTAATAATGAAGTTCCTATTATTACTGATATACCATTTCAAGGTAGAAAAGATCCTAAAATTCCATTATTTGTTCAAATTGTAAGAGAAGGTGATGTAACTCTTAAGGGGGAGATAGTTCCTCGATATTTTATATTTGGACCAAATCTCTCTAACAACAAAATTGATCTAGAAGTGGATCTAGTGGAGGAAATCCAACCAATATTTGAGATAGGAGATCTCCCACCATTAATTTGACACCTTCTAGTGAATAATCCACTCAATATAATCCATTATATACTATGGATGTGTAAGCTCTAATAGATTTAGAAGGAAGGGATGCTAAAGATGATGATAAAGAGGATGATAAGGATAATTAGGGTGTTGAGCATTTTAAGGATTATAATAATGATAATCCTCCAAATATTAAAGGGAATTCCCTTTCTAGGGATTCACGGGAAGTAGGATCTGTTGTGCCAAAAGCTTCCTTTGCCTCCTATTTAGAAGGATTGATCACACCTATGTCTATTAGGGATATGTTAAATCTTTTGGATACGAATTATTCTTGTAGAGTTTATCCGGAAAATATTAATCAAGAAGAACCTCTTTATGACTCTTCTCCCAAAACTGAAGTGGTTGCTATGGAAGAATCTATAGAAGAATCTGATACCAATCTAAGAGAACATTAGATACCTCCTAGTATATTTTTTATAGAATAATATTTTATAATAACCAATGGGTTAAATGAACATTCATTTGATTTGATTAATGACTTATCTTATGAGGATGATACTGATCAGTATTGATCTTCATTATATCAAGAAGATATTTCTTCCTTTATTCCTCCTTTAGTGATCACTTCTGTATAATTTCTAAAGTTCAACAATAAAAAAATTTATGTTTTAAAAGGATCTATTTATGTATTAGTTTGGATAATACCCATGATTGAGATGAGGATATTGTATACAATGTTAAATGTTTTAGGTCAGAAATCCGTCTTATGATTCTGTTGAAAAAAGATCATATGAACCTCATGATTTGGTCTTTCTAAAGAGAAATAGAATTTTGTGAGGGATCCTTAGAGATTTGAATACTAATTTGATTGGTATTATCACTACAATGAATAGAAGGAATCCCTCAGTGATGACCAATCCATAAAAAAATTTAACTTCTATATTAAATCATCCACCCACTTCAGTATCTATTACTGAGGATATGGTTCAAAGGTTGATTCATGAGAAGATTTAGAATATCATGGAAAGTGTAAATTATATCATAAATCAAGTTCAATTGGTCATTTAATCACATGTGGAAAAGTATCATGATATACTTAAAGAAAGATCAATCTAGTCTTCCAAATATAATGGTGTAATAATGGGTGAAATTATGTAATATATTAGATGGATTTACATAAAGGAAGATCTAAAAAAACATTTCCATTTATTGGATAAAGACTTGAAGAGCTTTCTCAGATATCTTCTTTAAATGTAATTTTATTGAAGTTATTAGTGATTAATCCTATGGTCAATCAATTTATGTCAAAGAAAGATGAGTTGCTTTAGGTAATGGAACATTGGACAAGGGTTTTGGAGGATATCATTAGAAATTTGGAGCCCCATATGTATGTTGCTAAAAAACCTATTCGGGAACCAACTACCCTTCATAGGACACATATTTTTTCTATCCTTACCAAGCCTCATACAGGGCTTATGTCTCCATATATGTATCTTTTTCAACATCTACGTCACTAATACATCCTACATGACCCTTTAGTCTCAGTTTTTCTTAGACACTTTGATATTTCGGACATATTTCCAAAGGAATATCTATTCCCAAACCTCCTTAAATTTTTTATACTTCTCCTCACCCCCTTCCTATAGTATCGAATTGGTATGACCCATATCATCGCAAGGAATACAATTCGGATTATATTCCAAGAGGTCCTTTATAAAATTTTTGAACCATTGATTACTTATCACTTTATTCTTATTTATGTGACTTTTTTATTTTTATTCTATATGCATTCTGTTATGTTCGATCAATATTTACTCCTCAACTATTTATGAATTATATTTGATAATCCCAATGTTTGAGTAAGTTATATTGAACAAAAAAGGAGTAATAAATTATGATATATGATTAAAATATTCAATTTTTACAAAATAAAATATTTTTCATTATTTACAATTTCTTATTGTAGTAGATTATAATTTTTATTTCCTAATATGTAATTCATTGAATTGTTATTTGTTCCATATTTTGTGATAAAAAAATAGGGGAAATTATTGGTTTAATTGAAAAATTACTTATTTTTAGAATCCCAGATCAAGGTTATCTTATTAATAATAAATTTTACATTTTACGAATCATAAATCATTTTATAGAAAAGAATTAAAATTTAACTAAGTCTCAGATTAACTACAAGACCTTCTGATCGATAATGGTGAAAATATTGTAGACAAAATAGAACCTAAAAAATCATGTGACCACATATTGTTTCTCAAGATACTACCATGATCATGATTTTTCATGAAGGCATGGATCAAAGTCATGAAAAATTGGTTAAACCCAAAACTAAAAGATCAATTATTGCTATCTCATTACAAATTCTAGGATCTACCAAAAGGATAGTTGGATTGAAAATATAAGCATCCATGTGACCACAATGACAAATGAAAGAAATAATTTCTAAAATTTTCACATTAAAAAATGTAAAGAATTTGTTTTATGACCAAATGATGTAACTGTAGTAAGTAGTATCAATTTGATAAATTATTATAACAACCATATGTCTATGTTTATTGACATTAAGGGTAATGTGATTGACCATATGATAAAATGATTGACTGTATTTATATGTTTTCAACTGTAAAACCAATTAAATAATCCAACAAATATTCTTGAAAAGTATTGACATGACTATGGATGATAATGTGTAAAAACATAAAGAGACCATACCAAAAGTATTATATTATTAAATATATATATTCTAATACATTTTTTGTTTTAGAATTAAATAGAGGTTTGAAGAATTTTTTGAGACTTCATTTCCTACCAAAGTATGAGGATATTCAATGTTGATTTTCAATAGTTATTTTGAGAGAAAATTTATTTTTAAAATGATGATCAAAGACTAGGAAAAATATACGTTTGATAGATAGACATCAAAATATTCATAAACGAAAAAGATGATCCAACAATATATTTTTTAAACATCTATGAATTTGTTCTTTCTAGATCTTCAATGAAACATCATAGAATATATGAACATATTTTCTAATCAATTCTAAATCAGATGTTAGAAATGAGAAGATTACAATCCCTTTTAAAGAATAGAACTAAATAAACTACTACAATGAATTATTTCCCTTATCTGACCCATTTTTCTTATTTTGGAGCGGTATGTTCTTTACACTGTTTATCTTCTAGCACTAGAACCTCTATTGTATTGGAGATTCCGAGGAACTATCTATTATTATTTTTAATCTATTTTCCCTTGAAGAATTATGGAAGATGATGTATAGCCTAGACTTTTTATGTGCAGTATATGGAAGAGTCTTGTGTTGATTATTATCCCATGTATAACTATGGAAGATGATTTAAATATCATAGAAATATTTTTCAATTATTGTCTATAAAACCAGATCCATGTATTATATTATATTATTTATTATAAATGTCTTCATAATGGGTGATATTCTAGTAGAGAGTATTATGTATTATATTGAGACTAAACCATATATTTTATTCAACTATGTGTAAATATTATTATTTTTTACACAATTGTTTTTAAAAAAATATATTTTTTTCTAAAATATATAAAAACATTACATTGATAGTTAATTTTCATTTTTGATTTATATACCTCATTTCATAAAATTAAATCTATTTCAAAAGTTAAATGAGTCTTGAGCCTATTTTAACTTAGTTGTTAATGAATTTATAAGGATATTTTGGAAAAATAAATTATATATTTATTGAATTTTAGTATAGTGGGGTGTATTTTATAAAAAAGGAGATTTATTTCTAAAATTATTTTTTAATAGAAATATTTATTGGAAACTCAGTTCTCCCCCTCATGGGTTTTCCATGCTGACCAACTTCATATTATGGGATTCTAGCTTAGTGGTATTTATATTCTTAATTTGGGATGGTTGAACTATAAAAATTCTCTCCTAATGTTATTTGAAGTGGTCTTGAGCCTTTGAGTGATTAATGGGATATGATTGTGGAGTGAAATATTCAATTTAAAAAATGTATTAATACAACATAACATATTTTTTAATAAATATTATTGGGTGTAATTCCAATGTAATTTTATTATAATAAATTATGTATGATTAGAGGTCTTTATATTAGACTATATAGGGGAATTATTTAATTATTGATTTACTGAAATACTTTGACATAATAAATCATGTAAATTTGACCCCTCACAAATTCTTTTCCATTGTAATATATTTTCCCTTGAGTGATTATAGATAAGACTCCTTATTTATTATTATTTGTGGTTATATTATATATTCATGTTACACGAGGATTGTTAGTGTGTTTAGAACATACCCATAAATTGATTGTTTTTGGGAGTTGATATGTTTTGATGAAAGAACACTCACATTGAGAGATACTAAATTTCTATAAAATAAGGATTCTTTTTTGTATATAAACATGAATTAAATTTTTTTAACACACCATAAATATCTTATAATTAGGATATTTCTTCAAGGAAGTGAATTAGGGTGGGTTTATTAGGTGGGAAAAAATATTTTTATTTTTAATTGTTTTGGTTTTAAACTTGTCATATGGTTTTAGAATCTGTAATTTTTTATGTTAATTTAAAACAAGAATTTGTCCCATTATGTGGTTTTCTAAGACATCAATTTCACATATTTTCTTATTTAAAACTTATATTTTAGTAATTTTAAGTTTTTATTTATTAATTAGAAACTCTTTTGGGGTATATTTACTCCTCTAATGTGTTCTATGAAAAACAATTTTTTAAAAAAAATTTCATAACTTTTTTTGAATCTATGTTTGAATGGAAATTATCTTACTTTTTATGAAACTACTATTTATTTTTTAAAAAAAAATTATAACTTTTCATTGAAAAGGTAGGGGTAAACATAGTTCCTAATTTAATATGATTTTATAAGGACAATATTATAAAGCAAATAGTTATATTCTTTAATGTTTTATTTAGATAAGTGTTAGCTACACTTTTTTTAAAAAAGGTATGTTTGAAAACTCGTAGGCCCACTATCAAGATATTAGTGACACAAGTTACATAATGTTTTGGGAAGTGTACTTCCAGATTATTGTCAAAAAAAATCTTGTTCCAGTTAAATAAATGGGTCTTCCAAAATAAAATAATGATTCATTAATATAAGGGTTCTTGAGTAAGACGTTATTTGCATCATTTGGTTAGGATAAACATATATTTTATTGGTTTCTAGATATACCTTGTTTCATGCATCACATGTAATATGATTTTTCATAACTTGTATAATTCTTGTTTGGCATGACAAAATCAATACCAAAATACTACTTCTGCCAAGAATATTACCTATTTTGGTTTTCAATTATTATATTTAAACCTTATGCATGTCTTGTATTATTTCATATTTGAGTTTGAACTGGCACATTTCTTTCTTGATAAAAGGAATCTCTATAATTTTATTTCTATCATGTATACTATTATGAAATAGAACATTTACTATTAACATAAAGCATTACAAGAGTTTGATATAAATTAAGTTTATTTCTATAATGAAGAGAATGTCTTGTGATTTGATATTGATACCTTGTATTATAACATTATTATATAGTACTGACATTATTATTATTTTTTATGATTACATTGTAGTTATTCATATGTACAACCTTAGTTTTTCTATGTGTCGAATATATATGTTTTTATACATTATATTATAGCTTCTAGAAAGGGACATGTTTACATGATACATAAGGAAATAATATGTATATATATATAAAAAGTTACACATTATAATGAGAGTGGATTAAAAGGACAGTATAGTATATATATTTATACATAGTTTATCACTATGAGAAAATAAGCCTCATATAGAGAATGAATTACATATATTTATATGATTATATATATATATATATATTTATTCATATGAGAAGATCAGTACTCCAAAGTTAATATAATATTGATGTGTGTGTATAATTTCATTATATGTGAAGATGTGTCTCCATAGGAAGGATGTTTATAAATGGGAGTGTATATATATATATGGACATATATATATATATGACCTCTAATACAATATGGGTTTATAGAGACATCCTAGAGAGATAATCCCATTATGCTGGAAAAGTGATTTTTTGGATTTTAATCTTAGATCAATGATTTTTTGGATAATTTATATTATAAGATTAATACAATTAATACCATTTAGGGATTTATTATATTACTCACACAATATTTGATAAATATTTTATACTACCATATTGCCAATTATTTCCACGTTTTGATCGGTGATTATCAAAATTTATTTATTATCAATCTATGTTAATTTGTTGATATGTTTATTCATTTACTACTATATCATTAAATATGTTTAAAAACGTTTGATAGAGCGTTAATGATTAATTATAATAACACCCTATTTCAATGAATCGCCACCATAGGTATCCCTCCTAGTCCAACAATAAAGATAAGAAGACCCTTCATAAGACCACCTCTAATAGGGCATAGGACAATGACTTTCCCATAGGGTATAAAACCCAAAATGAGAGGAATTCACATTAATTTTAGAATTTAAGGGAAAGAGATAAGATGATATCCCATAATCAACACTGAAGAAAAATTCCTAGTCCAAAAAATAACTTCTCACAATATAAACTTTACAAACATGTCACATATAACAAATCATGAAATCACATGCAAGAGGGGATCTAAACTCCATTCCATCTAATAACACTATCCATGATTTCCTAAAAATTAGTTCCAAACTCCCGTGATTATCCTAGAAACACTTAAAAAATATGATGGGATGAGAACCTATAATTATTTAGAAGTATCCTCCATATAAAAAGCATAATATGTGTGTAATAATTATTTTAGAGTATATATGAGTAAATTCAAACAAGTAAGGAAATAAAAACAAAATCATAAATAAAATAATGTAAAACAAACATAAAAATAAAAATAGAATCCATAATAACTGCACAATTTCTGAAATATCTTCTATCAATAAACCCAAAAAATGGAATCAAAACATTTTCTTATCTAAACACATCAAAAAATCATTAATCCCATATCCTTAATTAATCATCACATAACCACCTACCATGGGACAAGTAATTCTAGTCGCCACTCTTACCAATTAGCAGACCTGCCTACCATTTAAGTGGTAGCTAACTAGCAGGCTGAACCATCTCTATATCGAAATAGGAATGTGATAACAAATTCTCATCAATTATACATCATCATCACATCCTAACATGACTTTCCATATAGTCACATTTAACACCTAGTGTTTAAATATATCAAAACATTTAACACCTAGTGTTTAAATCATTATTTAAAAAACAGTAGTAAAAAGATATTTTATAAAATATATAAAAACATTTAACACCTAGTGTTTAAAAATTGAAATTTTTTTCCTTCAACTTGATGCAAAAACATTTCAACAAATCACCAGTTTTCTGTAAATCCTTTGTATTTCATAAAAAAACCATGATAAAAGGATTTTAAATTTTCATTTAAATATGAAGTGATGAAATCTAATTTTTCAAACAATTCATCCATTTATTAAGGAAAATATATTTCAAAAAGTAACATTGTAATCAAATAGAAAAAAAATATTTAAAAATAATAAAACCAATCTATAAATTGATCTCCCAATCAAGAAAAACAAGACACCACCATTGACATATATTCCACATGTTCTTAATCATTTTATAAAAACCAATCACATCCCCACTATTCATCATATCCCAACATCTTAACCATCCACAATAACTCACAAAAGGGCCACACAATCATAATAAAAGTAACGCAACCAATAATAGTAAACCAAACACTAAAACACAATAATAAATCACCTTTTTATTATTCCAATTTCATAAAATTTAACGGTGGATATAGAGAACCTGATTATAAAATTCAAGGTTTTGTAATAAACATTTATCACTACCAACTTTAAAATATTATATTTTTTATAGTATGTTATTAATTGATCTACCCCATAACAACATAAACACATTAGTATAATTTACCATAGAAAACATCATAATGAATAAAAAACAACATAGAACTTCCAAGCCTATATTTTTATTAGGGAAATGTTTCATTTTATTCTGCTATTAACATTATCTTTTATAGCTAAAAAATTTTATTTTCAATGAAAATAATACCAATATTTTATGGAAACAATCATCAAGTAGTATTACATGATGAAATTAAATTTCTAAAATTTAAATTTTACAAAATTTATCATTATTTTCACATCAAAAATATCACATAAATAGGGTTTTAACCTAAAGAAAAAATATGCTCATATTGAGTTCTTATACACTATGTGTGACATTATATCATATTAAAAAAATGTAAATTAGATATGATTTAACTTCATATTTCATACTTTTCATGCACAAATTGAAATTAATGTAATTAATTAAACTTCATTCTGAGATGAATAAGGGAATACAATATTTTTACATTCAAATATAATTACAACATTATCAACATGTAAAATACTAAAGTAAATATGTATTTATATTTATAAAATAAATCACACATACAGACATCAATCATAATGTAACACCCCAAGATTCCATGGTACACTTTCCTTAGAATAATACAGTAGCGTGTGTTGTACGCAACTTTGAGTTCTAACACACACCACAACCAATCAAACTAGCGATTATGAATAGTAATACCAACTTTTTGAAATTTTATAAATTTTATTTTTCAAAATGGACTTCATTTTGGGATTCCGAATATCAAAATTATCCTAGGGTTAATTTTTCAAAATTTTATAGAAAACATTCAATTTTTGATGAATAGTGAAAATACAAAACATTAATTAAAACAACTTTTTTAATCCAAATAATTTATAGTGATAAATTATAATATTGACTGGGTTTAAAGTATAATTAGAATATATCTTTCCATTTAATCCAATATTAGTAATTGGACGTAATTTCACATTTAAACTAGACATAAACAAGTGTCAATCTTTTGATAATTGTTTTTTCTTAAAAACATGCTCTTTGTTATGACAACATGAATTAATTTTAAATTAATTTCTGCCAATTATGTGTTTTGAATTTAGAAAAATGGATTCCATATTTAGAATTAGGAGTTCCAAATTGTGAAAATATGTAACTTTTATTTTTAGAAATTTTGAATAATTTTTTCGGTAAATATTTTATTTACCATGGTTAAAGGGTAAATCCGGTAAATAAGGGTAAAACAATTATATTATAATAAAATTAAATTACCCTAACACGTCTCATAACCCTATTTTCCGATAAATGTCTAGACATGGGCATGTTTGGATCGATTTTGGGACCCCATGGATCCACTTGTAAGTGATAATGACACTTTATATTAATTATGTTAATGTAAATACAAAAATGACAAAAGCATATATATTTTATCAAAACAATTTTTACATAGGGTTATATATGTTATCTTTTGGACTATAAATATTCATTAGAAAGATAAAGCTATTTCCTAATTAATGGTATTTTATTTATAATTTTTAAAAATTTAATAATTAAATTTATTTTATGACATAATAATGATAAAATATTTTCTTTATTAATGAAATAATCAAATAAATGATATTATAAATGTTACAATAAATACAATTTGAAAGTTTTTATGCCATAAAATAATCTACAAGGTTAATATGACATGTTATTATTGATTCAATGAATTTATTTCGAATTAATAAATTTTTTATGACATTAACAAAAATCAATTATTAAATAGTGTCAAAAATGACATAAAGGAATTTTTTAAAAAAATATTATATTATTAATTTATATAATATTCCAAAAAATCTATGGTTCGGGAAAAAGACTTATATACTAATATATGTATCATTAATGAAACACTTGGGGTTCTTTTGGAGGTATAAAGTAAGTTTATTAACCATATAATATAAAAATACAATGAGACATGGTAAATGTAAAACTATTTAACTATGTGTTAAATATAAACGTTAAGGTTAATATAGTGACCCAAACCTGTACAAAACTGATTGGTTGAGTGTATTTCGACCCATAACCACCTTATACTTTAAATAATATATTTTTGAGACATTAAAAACGGAAAATGAGTTTATTATAAAATAATATTTATATCTTTTCCTAAGGTGCCTCTCACCCATCTTACAAAAGGGAACTCCCCCTTCTCAAAAATTCTCACTTTCAAACACTTTTGGCTCGGCAAAACCCTGCCCAAATATCCTCTAAACCTCCCTAAATTCATCCTAGAGGCCTAACATTAGTCATAAAGCCAACCTATAGATCCCTTTTTATCAAATCAAAAAGAAGAACCCGAATAAGAGGTAATAATTTCACCACCCTCTTTCAAGTTCCTTTCTTATTCCACTTCCTCTTTATTTGTTGTTTCCATTCAAAAATAATAACTCCAGTAACATCTATAAAATATGACGTTATTATAAATATGGTACAACCAAATTAATTATTCTATCCATCCTTTGAATAACATGTCACCATACGTGCGTGCGTACGACTTATCGTCTCTACATTGTGGTGTAGTTGTATTTCAATACATTATTATTTGTAAGGGTATAATAATGATGTATAATTGATGGAAATAATAAATATAACATGATAATGATTCATTATATATGATTTAACATCCAATTATATAATATTTTAATATCAAAAGAATGATATTGTCGCTCGTGCGTACGTACGGATTACCGTCTCCATGAACGCGATGAGATTCATTCCCCATCGTATCCATTCAAGACTAATTTTCATTTGATGATTAAAAATAATGTTTAAAGACTTGATATAATTATGTATATGAATAAGATACATCCCATCCATAACAAATATGACTCACATAACAAATAATATAAAGGAAAATGAATCTGTTAACACCTGAAACGACGATAATTCTAAGATATTATTAACAAAGCAATGTTAAAGGATAATATATGATATCATATTATTGTATATGATTATTATATAATTTAATAACAATTAGTTCACCATTATACAAGATTTTAACCTACCCTCAACCGAAAAAGAAGTAAAACATAAAGGAATTTCTTATCTCACATTCAATTCTGTGAGATTTCCGTTGTTCGCCACTTATTTATTGCATGTGGTGTAATGTATACAGCCATTGATATATATTATCATGATTCTCTTTATATTAATGTTATTGTGTGATTCATTTGGTGGTAATTATCTTTTTTTCATACTACATGATTGATTAAAATGAGTTAATGTGTTTTTATGTTCCTTATTCCATGTGGCATATGTTTTGTAAGTTACCAAATCGGTAAGGGAACCTTTCACCCTCCTCTTTTTTAAAAGACTTATTTTGGTTATGTATTTTAATTTACATCTTCTTAAGTTAGGATTTGTTATTATATATCCTTGTTGATGTAAATTTTATTTTCATGTGATGAGATACCCTCTTATCTCATAAAATCATTTTATGAATTTTAAAGTGACACCGTTAGGCTTTTGAATATTTGTAATGGAACTTCTGAACCCAATTTCAATTATTTGGGTTAAACATGTAATTATTGAATATGTCATCCTATGAATATGTGTGAATGACCTCTAATTTTTTTACACATAATATCCAATTACATTGGGTGTATTTATATTTTTCACACATAATTATGTGATTGATTTATCCTTAATTTAAGGATACCATATTTATAAGGGATTTCATCTCAATTTCCATTTCCATTGAGACTTCATTGTTGTTATACACCAATTCACTTTTATATGGTGTATATAATATACTTTGATATATTATATCATGAATACCTTTATTATAATGATATTATAATGTTTTTATTACCTCAATTATTTTTATTCAAGTGTCTCTCTTTTGGTTAGGAACTCTAACTAAAATATCATTTTATATGTTTTGAGGATTTATTATTCTAAATATTTCTAATTAATGTCCATGTTTTAAAAATGTTTTTAAGGATTTATTTATATGTAAATTTATGTTTTAAATTTAAAATTCATTTTAAATGTTTTAAAGTGGTATGGGACACTTTGATTCAAAATTCTATTTTTAAACGGGTTCTTGACAGATAGTGTGACATTTAAATGTTTTCAAGAAAAAGATGTATATTTTCTCAAATAATTTTGATGATTGTTTTAATCTATGTCAATATCCTTCATTATTCTCGATTTAGGTTAATATGTTACAATACAATCTTCCATATCATATTTAATGAGTTATTTTTGACTGTAAATGTGTTATTTTTATACCATTCATGGTTTGTGGATAAAGTATTGAAATTTCGTATGATAGTTTTAATATGAATCTTTATGTTATGTTTCAAACCATTCATATGAGAAATTAATTGGACTTAGTAAGTAATGGGTGGAGCCCGCTATAGCTCCTCGATGCATCGATATGTCTCATGAGAAAAACTAGTGTCTTGGCATAAGGCCTTGACAAATTTTATTTGTAGTCTGGGCACGAGGCCTTGACTATGTAGTTATGATGTCCGAAATTATTAATTCCATAATTATGAGATTAGATATTGATTTTTCATGTGGTTATTCAACTAGTAGAGTACCCATGACTATGTTTTATTATGGAATTATTTACTCATCTCATATATCTGCCACAAAGTGTTGATGTTTATTATTTGTAAAGGCTCGTGTTTTCAATTATTCACCATGGATAATGTTTATGCAATCTTTTACTGAATTTCTTACTCTTACTCAGCATTTGAGCTCACCCGTTTCTCATATTTCATTTTCCTAGGATATGAAGAAGATGGTTATGAGTAACTTCCAGGAATAATCTTGGAATCTATCATGTTTCTAATGGAACAAATTAGTGTAGTTTTTCTTTTCAAATTGTAATATTGAACTTATGTATGTATCTTGTTTCCAAGACTACTAAACAAATCGGTCCTTTGGGACTTGATTCCTTGTAATCATGCCAATGTATTAAAATAAGGCACCGGCTCCTAGATTATGGGGTCGAGCCGTTACACATAACCATTACCACTATAATTAAAAAAAATATTATACCCTAACAGAAGCTCATTTATATTTCAACAAAAAATCAGGTCATGGAAACATGATTTGACATATCACACATAAATAATTTTTTATCACAAAAAGTATCCATAAGTGAAAAAAGAGACAAATATTATTTATACACAAGTTTACAAATTTTAAAATGGGTAACCACTAACATTCTTTTCATTTTCCCATAATAAATAGTAAAAATCAATCATTATGAGAAATTCAAAACATATGAATATTATATATCATGATTTGAATGAATAAATTTGAATGACCAATTATATAGAACATAAAACACACCAATTAATAGAGAAAAACGTTTACTTCAAAATATCAAAATTGAATATACTAATGAAAACACATTTTATAAGGGAAGTCAAATTTCAGAAATTACATATAAAAATAATACATGTAGAATTATTTATTTATGATTATTAACATTATGGAAATTGGGAACTATATTTTGACCATCAATAATAAAAATAAAAATTATTTAATTAGTGGCGTGTAATAGAAATTATCGGAGACACACACTATTGATTCTATAGCATCCTCCAACCCGTACTCCCAGATCTGGGGCTCAAATCATAAATATTACATTTTTATAATTTAAACCGATGAAGGTGGAACAATTTTTTCCATTCCAAACTTATGCTACCAAAATAAAATATTGAATCACTTACATTATTGAAGGACTTTTATGTTTAGAGGTTTAGATAACTAGGAAAAACTCTTATATAAACAATATACAAGTCTTTAAATGATAATTTATCCCAGCTAAATTAGAATTTATGATTTCACACTAAGGAATCAACATCATATATATGAAACTATTATCAAAATAATTTACTCAACATCATTCTTGTTCACCTGACAAAAAGGTATAATAAAAAGGGAGATTTGAAATGATTAGTAAGGGTGAACATAATAATTAATAATTTAAAGTCATCAATGATCTTCAGAAGTGCCTAAGGGAATGAAGACATAATAAAATTGAATTAGAGAATCATAAAATAAATCATACAAATATATACTTGAATAATCAATCAGGAAACATGGAATAAGGATTTAAAAATGGAAAGATTTATAATAATCAATAATCATGATCCATGAGATATCAATCATGATCAAAGAAAACATTATAAAACAATGGAAATCATAGATAAAACATGTTGGTATCTTTTAACATCATCATCATTGAACCTATATAGAAACCTTACACTTAGAATAATCATATGGTTGAATTCCAGTATAGGTATATAGAGAACATAATAATTTCTCAATGTATTTGAGCAGTATATTGGAATAGCCATCATATAACCTATATCAGACTCACCCTCTGCTATCTGTATGCAATGATCATATATAATTTATTATAAAGAAAAAATTAATATGGTAAATATATCTTTAATTTTATTATAAAACTCCAAAAAAAACCTTTATTCCATTTAGAACGTGATTAATTCGTAGAAAAGAAATTGGTTCTATGAAATTATTTTTGGAACCTGATTAACACGTGGAAAGGAAATAAATAACATAGAAATATATTTGAAATGGTCTTAATACATCCATATAATGAATTAGGATTGTCTCATAAAAATATATTCCCACTATATCATAAGTAACAATAATGGTTTTTGATGTTGATGTATAAGAATAGAATTAAAAGTCCATTAAATAAATTTTGAGAGAAGTTAAAATTTCTTTTTTAGAAATAATTTTTTAAGATACATAAAATTCTCAAAATCTAGTAAAATTAATTTTATTAAAAAAACATAGGAAACATTTTAATTAATATATAAAAATAATTTAAATCCATTATTATGAAAAGTAACCATCCCATTTTGAAAAACACTTTTAAAAAAAAATCTATGAAAATCCTTTTCCTTGGAAATTACATTGAAAAAAATATAAACTAAGATTTAAGAATCATGTTAAACATTTCTTGTTGAAAATATTATTTTCATTTTGGAATGATCTTTTTAAAACATATAACAATATTAAAATTTGGTTATTTGAAAATAACTTTGAACACATATTAAGAATTATTTAAGAAAAATTTAAAAATTATTCCTAGAAAAATATCATTTCCCCTTTTAAAAACACTTTTTAGAATATAAAACATGTTCAAAATCACTTTCTTTGAAAATAACCTTGAAAAATTATAAAGGTTGCTTTGAAAATAATTTAAAATTTTTCTGAGGAAAATATACTTTCCTAATTAATAAAAAAATTGTAAAACCTAAAACATCTATAAAGTGATTTTATTTAAAAAAAACTTTGAAAAATTATAAAGGAATATTAAATGAAAATAATTTCCATGATGGTAGTAAATTTTACTCATGTAATATAAATGAAAGCCAAGATTCTTTTCACATTTGTGGTAAAATCCAAACATGAAATATTTTGAAAACAAGATATAGATTCATTTTTAAAAAAATTAAAATTAAAACATTGGTAAATATTTATTTTATAATTCATTTCAATAATTTTAAGAAAATATATTAAATATATTTTGAAATCTTCATTTAAGAAGAAAATAGACATTCAATCGAAGAGAGAAATAAAGAAGGTTTGTCATAAGAACATTATTTTGAACTATTGAGTACATAATGAGAGGAAAATGAATGGAAACCATTTATTATAAATACCTAACAAGTAGAAAAGAAAATTTATGAGTTTATTTAGATATGAAACCTAATATGTTTTATCAGAAATAGGATCACAAATAATCCTGATAAACGATGATTTTGTAACATAAAATCGTTACCACTTTGGTATCTTTGAATTGTAAGCCCTATGAAGGATTGAAATGAAATTAAACCTAAAATATAATGATAATAAATAAATTCTAGATATTACACATCAAATTGTCTATATATACACCTCATAAAATAAGATATGTGCACAACATAACATATTTTTGATGGAATAATTAATGAGATAATAATAACTAACCACTTTGGGAATTTTAAACTATAATTCCCATAAAAAAGAGATTATAAAATGGATCTATAAATCAATATAAATTTCAAAATAATAATAATATTAATATTAATTAATGGTAACTATAGAAACCAAATTAAATAAATATGTGGTGAATATGTAATGTGGATTAGAGAAGTAAAAAAGTAAGATATAAATCCATTACCTCAAGTTCAGACTTTCTTTTTTATGTCCTTTAAATCATGTATAATATGATTAAATAAGTTATTTGATTTCTTTGGAAAATTATCATATTTTAATAAATTATACTTAAATAATTTATTTTATTTCTTCTTAATGGCATATTTAAATATTTAATCTGTTAGGTCTATATCGGGTGTTTTGAGGATGTTCGATTCATTTTTTCAAAACGTCTTCAGTGTGTTGACTATATCAAACAAGTCATTATTTAAAAATTTAAATAATATTAATCATGAAATAATTTTCATATTTATTAATCAATTATATTTTAAAGCTAATCATTAAATATGTTTATGAAAAATGAACTTCTTCGTGATCTTAAAGATGATAGGCCATATGTACGCATGGGTACAGTTTTCATTTTTCAATGATCATTACAAAAGAAGGTTTTTATTATTTTAAATTTAAATAATGATAATAATATCATAAAAAATATTATTCATTTAGATAAACTAATAAATATCATTATTGTGATGTGGTGATGAAAAAATTACCACATTGCTACGTAGAGGCGATTTTCAACACATTCCTGGATGACATTATATTTTTTTTCAATGTCAGAAGTAAATGATAAGATATATTTTTAGAATGATAAATATTTCATGAATATTATTATTATTAAATTAATACCACTTATATTTATTAACATTATACTTATTATATTCTATGTAAATCTATAGTGAAAAAGGAATTACATTGCTTCACGAGGCGAATCTCCGTTGTACACACGAGCGGCATTATCATATCCCAAATGGAATGGAAACTAAAAAGGAATTTGTGATATAATAACTAAATAAGTATAAATATTTTAAAAATATCATATATATATATATATATATTAATCTATCTTTATAATTATTAATGATAGTAAAATTATGGAAAATTAATAACATCGGTTCACGAGGATGTAGTCATCCGTACACACGAATGATCATTTCAAATCCAATTTGATATAAGAAGAAATGGATTTAGGCTATTAATATAATAAAAAAAAATATAATGACATATTATATATTTGATTTATCAAATGATAAAATTTTAATAATATTTTAATGGTGTGGAAGAATGAATAAAAAACAAACACTTAGGAATTTCACCTCTACTACAACCACCTCATTATGATTATAACTAAAGTATTCATAGAATTTATTTATGAACAAACCAAGGATAATAGGATAAGGTAACTTATTTTTTGAATTTATTTGGGTTGGAATTTTCTGAAACCAAAGGTTTGGTACGTGTGAATACGAAAAGAGAGAGTGTGACTTTTTTCAAGTGAGGTGAGTTAAACACATGTAATTTTTTAAAATAAAAAGGTTTACCCTTGAGTTTAACATGACACATTGCTTCAAAATGTAAAAATATCTATAATATGACATTATAAGGTAAAAGTTTGACCATAAAATCATTTTTAGATGTTTTTTTGGAAATTTATACCCTTATCTTTTATATTTAACCCCTGATAAACCCATTTTTACCTTAACCGTGATAATTAATATTTACTATTTTAACTATTAATTATGGGAAAAAATTTAGTATTAATTAATTAAAAAATATAAATTTAGATGATTTATAATATTTAATCTATTTAACTAAATTAAATTCACATATGTTGAAAATTTTAATTTAAAATTAAACCCAAAGGTGCGACCAAAAGGAGGTTTTTCAAGAAGATTATTTTTCAAAGCATAATGAGACAGTTAAATTCCTTAATTTAATGAAAATATATGGTATTTTTATAAATATATGTATTTTCACTATTTGATTTTTTTTAAATGAGAGCCCTTCCAAAAAAAGGTTTCAATTATTGAATAATAACAATATAAATAAAGTCTAATAGAATATTTTTTAAAATAATCATCTTTCCAAAAAATAAGAATGACGTCAAGAACCTTGCTACACGATATCTATTTAGGAGAAGTAAACCCTTTATTTGTAATCCCATCATCAAGATAATTTCCCTCACGATATGTATGCGTGATAAGATAAATCATGTAAGAAAGTATATCCATGAAATTTCTTGATCTTGTTTAAAATTTCAATGAAAATTCAATAGTACCATTTCAGATAGCCGGAATAATAGTTGTGAAGTCACACTCACTCCAAATATTTAGAAAATGTCAATTGTTTTCAAAATATACCACTTTCATGATACTAAGAATTTTAGCATCCATGGAAATGGTGATACCACAAGGAGAATAAAATAATACCATTGTTTCACTAAAATTACTCTTAAAAATTTCACCATACATAGAGGGACCTAGATTTCTTGTTGATGCACTATACATGTTACATTTAATATATCTTGAAAAAGGAGTAAAACACATGACTTCAAAGGTATGAAGAGGAGGGTGCTGGTTAACTATAATAAACAAATCACTTATGAAAAGAAAAATCATGAATTAAATTATCACAATACTCATTTTGGCCATCATTTTCATTTACAATAGAGAAAATATGGTTTAAATTTGATTTAATGTTGAAAGAATCACCCTCAAGAATCATTTTATTCCGAATTCCCCAAAAAGAATAAATAATCTCTATATTGTCCACAATAAAGAGATTGTTCAACTATTAGGAATGATATAGTGAGATTAAAAAAATTAGATGACCTTGAATATTTCTAGTGGTTAGAATATTAAGGTCAAAACAATCCAAAATTGTTGTCCATATGGCATAGGGAGTAGCACATCCTAATAAGTGATGATCGTTGTACTTTTTATACCAATTACATAGAGAACATCTGGAACATATAATAATTCCCAAACCCTAAAAAATTAATCCGTGTGAATCCATTAATGCATGAGTATCCAAGAAATAGAAAATATAGATGGAGGAAAAATCCTATACTCAATGTCTTAACGCATTTTATGGAATTCCTCTGAACAGTCTCATGTGAAAATTCCATGGAAGAAAGTTTCTCAATGGATGAAAGGTTCCCATACAAGGTTATCAACAACAATCATGAAATTATAATTCGAAACCAGTAACATGACAGCAATAAGAATTATATCCATTGAAATTAACAATTTTTCTTTGATCGACACAAATGTATAAAAAGAAGTATCATTAGACCCAATATAATGGGAAAGAGTTGTACCTATCTAGTTATCCATCCAAAAGTCGAGGAATGAGTTTTTGTTGACTATACAATGAAAATTAACAAATATGTTTGAAAATGATTTTTTAAGAGGATACCAAATAGATTAATCCATATAGTATAGGTTTCCAGTAATGAGACTATTTAAAAATCTATATTTTAAAAAGGTAAGAGAATCCAATTCCTAATTGAAAGGTCTACACATGAATTTTACCTGCAAAGCATCATCAAATTTTATAATATTTTTAATACAAATCCCACTATAAATAAATTGGAAAACATTATTGATTCAAAGTAACCATCACAAGTTCTCATTGAAGAATGATTCCACTCCACACAATGTTTTTATAAGAGGTATTAATACTCTTAATAAGATCCACAAGCCATTTATAAACTATAAAGTAATATACACATTTTGAGACAGTCAGAGCCCTATCAAGGATCACCCTCCCATCAATTGGGAGAAAGTTTACCTCCTATGGTAGGCTTCTTGAGAATTTTGATTCATTCAGAGGTAGTGAAAAGGATATCTGGAATAGTTCTACCTTTGATGAAACAAAAATGGTTTAGAGACAATCAAATTGCAAATAATAGAAATCTTATTGGAAATAAGTTTGAAAATTACTCTACAAATGGTGTTAACAAGTTCCATAGGTCTGAAGTGATGGATTTAATTTTCATTGGAAACTTTGGGAATGAGTCTGAGAAATTGATCATTAATTCCCTATGTAAGATATCCACCCCTATAAGATTAAGTAACAAGCCAAGAAACATTATAACGAATAATTTCCTAGTGAGGGTGAAATAAGGAATTGGTGAAACAATCCAGTTCATAAGGGCTTCCCAAATTTAAATCGAAAATATAATCCTTAATTTCTAAATCAATGGGAATAGTAATGGGATTTAAATTATGCTCAGCATTGATGTGTTTCTGAATAAAATATTCTATATGTTCAATACTAGTAGAAAACCCATCAAAATGATTATTATAGAAAGAAAAAACCTGGGAATATAAGTCATCTCTTATTCAAGAAACATCCCATTATCATTGAAAATTTCCAAGGGGTCTGTTATGCTTTCTGAATCATTGAAGCGAGTTAAAAGATTTAGTGATTTGACCACCTTCCTTAATCCACTTGACATTAAAATCCTTTACATTCATACACAACATTAAATTTAAATGTTTTTTTTGTGATCATGTATTATCTTTTTCCCCTAATGAAGACCTATATTGAAATCATTAGAATTGTGACTTTCTTGAAAGATATAAAGAAATGATTAATGCTTATTAATATTTCCCCCCATATGAATAAAATTCTCATGAATCCAAATTTTAAATATTTTCTTCATAACTTTGTGCTTAAGAATATAGGTTAAGGAATCATCTCGGTAATATAAGGAGTTAAATGTGAATAAAAACAATTTTTTAAATTCATGAAGAAAATAACAAGATTAATTTAATATGAAATGGAAAGGTGGATTAAAATATTTAGTAAAAAATTAAATAATTATAGGATGATGATCAAAATTTATTATTTAAATATTTGACCATGAAATAAAGACACAAAAAACAAGGGCCACCACATTAACAAAATACATACCCAATAATCTAGACACCACTTTATTTAGGTTCATCTTATACCATATATATTTAGACACCAAAGGGTTGATTTCATAAATTTTTTTTCCTAATTACATACCTTGATTTCTCAAGTTGAAATAGAATAATATACCATACCTAATTTCACATCTGAATTGAGAATAGAATTGAAATTACCAATAAGAATCCATGAATCAACCCCTCTACTTCTTAAGGAAATAATACTAAGCCAAATATTTCCTCTTTAATGATTTATATTTTAAGAAAAAATTAAAGAAAGAAAAATGATTCATTTTAAAAAGGATAAAACTCAGACTAACCATCTACTAAGAAGAAATTCTATGAGTGACACCATCCATTCTTATATGGCCAAAAAATGCAAAACCTTTTCATGTCATTAGTGGAGTAATTAGTACTAACCATCTGGTATCCCATATTGTCAAGAACATCAATCTACTCTAAAATATTTTTTTGTCTTATAAATACAAAGAATGCCAGGTTTGTGCTTATTAACAATGGTCCTAGCTGAGCTAATTATCTCTTGTTTGGATAAACACTGGAATTTAAAAAACCAAATATTTATTTTAATTTTCATTCAGAGATAGAGCTATATTTCTTATTAATTTCATAATATTTGTTTTTAAATGATATCATGATTTCAATAACTCATTTCTCATATAAACATGAAAAAATATATTACATGAAAAGAATTTTGGTATTAGAGAATCCCAAAACATTTATTTGATCAATAGAGGATAGACCTTTAAAACTACCCATAGAGGTAGAAAACAATGTCTTAGTTGGCTGACCTATATCGTTTGATATAAGACTATCCAATCCAAAAATCTTATGAGAACTGCTAACCTTTATAAAAATATTCTTTAATTTATCATCGCGTGTGTATCATTCTATGATTGAACAAGAATATCCTCATACTAGATGTAACCCACTTGGGGTAAGAGAGTTTCAATGCGATTTCTTCCTAAATAAATAATCATGTATCCCAAATAACCTTAAAAGGGGTATCTAAGACTTTGAGATTTTGATGATCATTAATCTAATAGACTAATAAATATATATATAACTCTTAATGTAACATCACTTGAATGAATCATAATCTACAATGTTAAATAAAAATTTCCTTTGATACCCACTATAACAGCCCCAAACCCACACCCATAGATCCAGTATTGAAATCATAAAAGTTACATTTCTATCCTTGAAAGTAATGAAGGTGAACAAATTTTCATCATAAAAAACATTCAATATCCAAAGGAAATATTGGATAATATACATATTAAAATACCATTTAGGTTTATAGTTTCAAATAATTTGGAAAAAATAATACATAAAGAATACCCATTTCTATAAATGAAAAGTTATCTTACCTAACCTGATATTTTTTATTTCTTATTAATTCATTATCATCATAAATAAGAAATCCCTTAAACACAATTCTCTCAACATCATTACTAATAACATGGGGAATAGGAATAATAATATTGGTGAGATCAAGAGATCATTTAGGTTAAACATAATAATTACCTAATAAAGTTATCAATTAGTATAAGAAGTTCATAAGGGTTTGATGAGATATTCAGATTGAATTATCAAATCATAAAAGAATTCATACCCATCAATTCCCAAATAATCAGTCACGAAACATTAAATAAGTATTTTAAAAATCAAAGGCTCATACGAATCAACAATCACGAGCCATGTGATACAAAACATGATCAAATAAAAATTATAAACTCATGAAAATCATAGATAAAATGTGTATTTATCTCAGGATATCAATATCATAGAAACCATAAAAATACATTACAATTTAAATAACTATACAAGTGACTTATAATATAACTCCATGGATAACATAATAATTACCCAATGCATTGGATCAATATCTGAGAAATCTAATCATATAATCTATATCTAACTCACTAGGTGAAATATGGGAAACCCATCATTTATAATTTCCATGTACCATAATATGAATATGGTACACAGATCTTTATTTTTATCCTAAAAATAATAAAACAGCCATTATTATTTTCGGAACATTATTCACTCGTGGAAAAGAATTGGGTTCCCTGAAAATCTTTTTGAAACATGATTTTCCCCTGGAAAAGAAATTGTTCAATAATAATATGATTGAAATAATATTAATCCATATAATTAAATACTGAGGATGGTATCCTTACAAAAAAACCCATTAGGGAATAAGTAACAACAATAATTGTTGATTTTGATGAATTGGAATATCACTAAAATATCATTACCAATAATTTGAAAAAAAATAAACCTGTTAATATTGAAAAATTAAATTTTTTATGAAATACAAATTCTCAAAATATGTTGAAAATATTTTTCTGAACAACCTTGGAATGATATAAAAAATATTTAAAATCATTTAAATCATTTCTTAAGTAATATTAAGATTCCATTTTGAAAAAAAATTATAAAGTATTATACATTTTAAAAATTATTTTATTTTAAATTATACATGAAAACATATAATGGAATATTTAAGAACAATTTAAAACCATTATTGAGAAAAATATCCTATCTATTTAAAAAACACATTTTAAAAGATAATACATTTTTAATATCCTTTTCCTTGAAAATAAACATGAATGATTGTAATGGATGCATTAAAAATAATTGGAAATATTTATTGAGGAAAATACACATTCCTATTTTAAAAATAACTTTTTAAACATAATAAATTTTACAAATAATATTATTTGAATGTAACATTAAATATTTATGAAATAATCTTTAAAAAACATTTAAAAATTTTCTTCAGGAAAATATATTTTTTTCTTTGAAAAATATATTTAAAACATAGTTTTTTTTTAAAAAAATCTTTAATAAAATTTGTAAAACATATTAAAGAATATGAAAAGAAAATAAAGCTCATTATAGTGGTTAATTTAATTTGTTCTATATATGTTATGAAAAATATTCATTTCAAATTTTCGATAAAACAAAAACATGTATTGTTTAAAAAACAAAAAAAGAATGATTTTAAAACATTTTGTAAAAATTAAAAAATGGATTAAAAATAATTAAAAAATATTTTTAATAATGTTTAATTTTTTTAAAACTATTTTTATAGAATATGGTTTTAAATTATGAGGGGTTTTCTTCCAAACGGAGAAATAAATATGATTTTTCATAAACAGATTATTTTTAACTCTTGTGTACGTAAAATCAGTAAAATCAATGGAATATATGAATTATTAGGAAATAAAAAGAGTATAATAAAATTTCCCTATTTATATAGATACGAATCATAAGATTTTATCATTGAAAACATAATCCTATATAATCATGATAAAAAAGATGATTGTAACATAAAATCATTTCCACTTCAGTAATGTTGAAATGTAAACCCCATGAAGGAATAAAATTAAATAAAACATAAAATATCTTGAGAAAAAATATATTCAAAATATTACATATCAATGGTGATTTATATACACATCATAAGAGAATATAGTTATATAACATTACATATATATGATGGAAGACAGATTGAGACAAAAATCCATTACTAATTTTGTAACTTTTGAACCGTAAACCCCCTGAAATTGAGATACTCATATGGATATGTAAATCCACATAATTCTAAATATAAGAGTTATATTATAAATTCATGTTTTTAATTTACACTACATTAATGAAATATATTGAGAATATGGAATCTTTCTCACAAAAGTAAAATAGGAGACACAAATCCCTTACCTTGTGTCGAGACGTTCCTTGTATGTACTTTAGCTCATTTATAACATGATTAAATTAATTAATTATTTCTTACGAACATTTTAGAGTTTTAATAAAATATACTTAAGTCTTTTTTTATAAAATATTTTAATATTTAATCAGTTAAGTCCACATGAGTTCTTTTAAGAATGTTTCGTTCATTGTTTCAAAATGGATTTGGTGTGTTGACTGTGGTCAAGGTGTTCATTTTTTAAACTAATCAAAAATAATAATATTGAATTAATTATCACATTTATTAATAAACACTAATTTTAATACCAATCATGATATATGGTTAATAAAAATGAAATATATTATTATCATGGAGATGGTAGGACATACATAAGCATGTGTAATGTTTCTATTTTCGAAAGATTGTTACGGAAATAATGTATTTTTTGACAAGTATCGTAATATCATATATACCATATTATTTATTTATATATATTTATATATACAATTTTTTTTATTTTTTTATAAAAAAATAATCTCATCGCTTCGTGGGGGCGGTAGCCGACACATACATCAATGAAATTATCATTTTTCAATATAAGGAATAAAATGATATATTATCATTTAACAATGATAAGTAAGTCATTAATATCTTAATTATTTAATTTAATTAAAATATATTTTTTAAAAACTTATCCTTATTGAATTCCATGTAAAGATTTAGTGAAATATGAATCATGTTGCTTTGTGATGAGGTAGTCATTTGTACACTCGAGCGACGTTGTCATTTCCCAAACAGATGGGATATTAAAAAATTTATAAGTGAACTAATAACTATATAAGTATAAATATTTTAAAAATATCATATATATACTTTAAATACATCATTATAAATATCCTTGAGAGGTAAGGATGGAAAATGGAAGACATCAGTTCGTGAGTCGTTAGTCCACCACACACACGAATGACGATTGTGTATCCCATTTGATGGAATAAGAGATAGATTTTGGTTACACAATCTATATAATAACCACTATTTAATATATATATATATAAATTATAATATTATCATATCTGAATAATTATTTTAGGAAATTTAAGAAGAAATAAAACAAAAACCCATATTTTCGAATTTTACAAATTTTGGGACCACCTCTTAAGGATTATGTCTAAAGTATTCCTAAAATGGATTTTTGAAAAAAAAGGATTATTAGATGAATTTATTGAAGTTGGTTAGTGAATTGTTATGGTATTTCATGAAATAAAATGGTTTTATGGCTTCTAGAAGAAAGGAGATGAGGGGGCCTTTTATAAGGAGGTGAGTGGCCCACTAGTAATTTTTGAAAATTAAAAGGTTTACAAATATTTTTCAAATTGGAAAAGGTTAAAAAAATGGAAAATTAAAAATAATTTGTAATTATAACCCCTCAATATTTCTATAAAAACGTTTTTAGAGAATTATTTTGGTCATTTTTACCCTTATCTGTTTATATTAACCCTCGATAAACCCATTTTTAACTTAACTGTGGTAATTATTTTTTAATGTTTTCAAAATTCAGAATTGTGAAAATTTAATTTTAACTTATTATAAAGAAATAAATTATTCTAACTCTAAATATGGATTCTGTTTTAAAAAATTAAAATCACAAAAGTGGAAGAATTAATTTTCAAATTAAACAATAAAACACGATGAAAAATTTGGGTTTTTGGAATTGTATTTTCCAAAGAAAAGATGATTATATGTTAACTGTATGAATAATAACAAAAAATTAACAGACATTATCCATTTTTTAAATGTTTTCAGAAAAATCCTACTTTTTAATCCCAAAAACAAACGTATAGTAAAATCTAATATGAAGTTGACTAAAAATATTAACTGGATAAAATATAAAAAAATAATAATATATTAATTTTACTAATATTAATAATATATTTGGAATTTTAAATTATGTAAATTGTTGAAAATAAATTATATTTATAAAAAAATTAGCATTCTTCACTATACACTAAAAAATCAATATTTTCTAAAAAATATAAAATTTTTATCCAATGTAAATTTTAATAATTTGATTTAAAAACTAAATTACTTTTTATCAAATACGTTTTTTTAGATTTTTCAAAAAGTAATTATAATATTTTTTTCCTGAAAAATAGTAAAATCATTTTTGAAGAAAACATTATTTTAAAGAATAAAATTACATTACTAGAAAATTATTTGTTATTTAATAAAAATTTATCTATATTTTACATTGAGTTATATATATATATATATATATATATCATAATGTAGTTAAAAATGTTTATATCAGTTAATTTAAGAGATTTTTTATAAAAGTTATTTGTATCATTGGTCTTTTAAGCACATTTTTGGTGTCGAATACACTATGAGACATAGTTAACTAATATCCCAGAGTGTTGTAGTTTAAAAAAAATCAATTAGATAGTATATTTCAGTTATTAACCACTTTTAACATCCCTTTCAGGCCATGTAATCAAATAAGTAAGTAGAAGAAAATTCATTAAAAAAGGTTTTTGGTAGTATTATCATAGAAATATGCACAAGATCCAGAATGGAATTTCTAATGCATCTAATTGAATGATGCATATACCTCCATAGGATTTCTACCATGAAATGGTTATAGTTTCACATAAAATTTTCATTAATTGTTTCCCAAATCCCTTTCATTGACCCATATAACCCACCCCAAATATACGTTTCCGGGCTTGTCTCCCAGGTCTATGTCATATGATTCACTACATAAATATGTTCCCCCTGAAAAAATCATTGTTCTTAACTTTTATCACCACAGTATATCTCAGTCATCATCTATGATACCAATTTATCAAGATTTTCTTTAAAGGCACCCCTATTGTTTAATAATTAAAAGTAGGAGTGGACCCTTAAATCTCACATACAATAATACATGAATTTGTAAATAATTTTGGGAGTTTATAACACCCAATTTGAGTCATTACCCTCCAAAACAATGATGGCCTTAGATAAGAGGATATCTAACAATCAAAAAATAAATAATATTCTCTATTCTAGATGATAAATTCCAATAACACAAATTATAATAACCATTAAAATGTATAAAATCATGAAATAATATACACTAGGGTCCAAAAACACCAATCTATCATCAAAATTGAAAAAATTTACTTCAATAAAAGCATCAAATTATAGTGATATATCTTATAAAAATGTTGTAAATTGGGGTGAGGTGGGAATATGGGAGTAAATAATAGGATCCTATTTCTAAAACAAATAATTATTATTGTGAAATAAATATGAAATAATATACATGAATAATTAAAAAATCCTAGGAATGTAAGGTAGGTTCTCAGGTTGATTACAGAAGGCTAAGGCAATTTTAATGGAAATCTTTGATCACACCAGTTCTAGGGTAAAAAAGAATATCAAATGTGAGGAAAAATTATGTTTTAGAATTTAGATGACTATAATTATTATATACTTCCTAAGAATCATACAAAACCTTATATTTTTATAGTATTTAAAACTACTTTTATTTTATAATCAATTGAACGATTCATTTAGACTTTTGATATTAAAGAAATAATTTTTTAAAATAATGATTATATTCTATCCATTCAAAAAAGATAATTAATCCATGATTTTTAGTTAATATTTAATTATTTTTTATAAACCCATATTACATAACCGATCTCGGAAAATTATTGAATTTTCAACACATAAAATCATTACCCATAATTTGGACATAGAAACTTCCTTAATGTGATTTTGGGTCTACGCTAATGTGGGATCTAGAATATTTCAAGTTCGCTGATGGGAGGTTCAGTTACCCCTTAATAAATTGATATAATGATCCTTACGTTGGATTTTTACCCAAAAAAATCATGTATCTACCTTTATATGATGTTTAGAATCTCTTTTACACAACAAAACATTTTCCACTACCATTATGTGATGTAGGGACTCACCTTTATGAAGGAGACCACAACATGCTACCCTTACGTGAGAATGTGGGTACCCTTACATGAGAATGAGACTATTCTTAAAAATATTGTAAATAAAAACCTTACACAAGATCACTAACATTGTAGAGAATAATAAAAGATATAATTACCTTTAGTCAAATCCCAAATTTCTTGTTCATATGTTGACTTAACCTTGACGCCATACATGTATAGTGTTTTGTTAAGGGTAATAAAAATGTCTATTATTCCACCAAAATCTAAAATTATGTTTTATATTTAAAAATTTTAAATTATTTTTAAAATTCCCAATTGTCTTATATAATATCAGAAACAATATATAAATTCTACATTAAGTCAATATTTTGAAAAGAATACACTTTTAAACTTCAAAAGTACTTAATAAATTTTATAATGTTATTAAAACAAATTTTTTTTCAAAAAAATCTCACTGAACCCCACAATTACTAAGGAGACACCTGTTTACATCCCAACATACAATTATTTTGAAGGAAAGGGACTGATGGATATATATGCTATTATAACTTATATGGACACTTGGGTGGATATATAACATATCCTTTGAGGTATTTTAAGTATGAATAAGTACGTGGGAATCCATTAGTCTTCAATGTATTGGTTTTGTGTTTCGTAGGTTTTTTTGAAATGTTATAGAAGTGTTGCAAATATTGGTTGGCCAGTTAGATGAAATTTTTGTTTTATCTACAACTTTTCTTTAGCCTTGTTTTTTTAGACCAAGTTTGACATGATCTTTTATAATGGCTAGTTTTCAAATGTTTGATCGATCATTTTATTGGATTTGATTTCATTCACTTGGTGGGTGGTTTTACATGTTAAGATGTTTCAACTAGGTATTTTTGGTGAATATTTATTCTAAATAATCAATAGGTTATATGTTTTCTATTGGGAAACATCCAACATCCTAGTTAGTTGTGCCAAATTTCCGAAAGGCTATGTTCACAACTTATATGTTTCAATATGAATTTGGTAAATTGTTTCACATAGCTGTTCTAGAACTTGATATAGTACTCTCTAACCCCCATGGATTGTGAAACAACCATGATATTGGTTTTGAACTTGTTTTAGTGTCGGATGTGTATTTGTTTCTAGTTCAGTAAATGCAGGAGGGACAAGTGACGAAGAATAATTGATTAAGATGGAGAAATAATAAATGAATTTATGATGCAGATTGGACTTCATAATGAGGTTAGGATAATTATATGATATATCCTTCTAAATAATTTTGAGGTAATTTTCAAAAGCTGAAATACTCATAGTTATAGTATGGGTTTTAGAGGAAATGTAGGCTTGAGGGGTAGAATGCACACCATTAGTGGGAGTGCATTATCAATAACGTAACCTCTTTAAATGAACATTAAATTTTGAGAAAGGAAAATTTTTAGGGGAGATCTCGATACAATTAGACCCCTCTATCATTATGTAGTGATGTTAGAATGGTGGTCAAAGTAAAGTAACTTCGAAAATAAAAAATAATTTGATGAAGGAGAGAGAAATAATGTAACGATTCTTGTTTTGATTATTATTTTTCAAAATAATAAAAGTTTAGATCATAAAAAATAATTTTTATTTCCTATAAAATATATTAGGCTATAAATATTATATTTTTAAACAATTCATGTTATTAATTTTCACCATTTAATAATAGAAAATTTATTTAACATGTTTAGAGTGTATAAATGAATGTGATGTTTTTTATCTCAAAAAAATTTAACCAAATTAAATATATGAAAAATAAAACTTTTGAATTTAAGTAAGATATATAAATTTATTAATTATGATATGGATCCAACTGGTTAACTAATTTTGTGTTTTCATAACATATTTCAATATATAAATTTATATTTTAATAATAATATATAATTTTAGTTAACTTGAGTTAATGAGAAAAAATTCATGGTACATGATTTAAGAGTATATGTTAAGTTGTTGTATTTATTATTTAAATTTTAATCCAAACTAAATTATATAAAACTAAAACTTATCTAATTATAGTGTGACTTATAAATAAAGTAATGCTGATTTTGAACTTATTAATAAATCAATATTGGGAGGTATATATCAATAAAAAATGTTGTAGAGTGAGTTAGTATTAGTAATATAATATAAAAATGTCCTCAGATATATATATATATAATGATTAATCAAAAAAATTCAAATTATCTATTTCAATGTACTTTAATGGAATATTCAAATTTATTTGAAATAATGGAATTAAAACATAATTATTAAGATCATATAAAAATGATTAAAATAATTTTCAAAAGAATCACATATTGAAAAAAGGGATGTATACAATTTATCATACTAATTTTCGTAACAAATCATTATAATATAACTATAGTAATTAATTCTATACAATATGATGTTTCCATTACTATTTTATCTGTTTGAAAAACTCAAATGAGGCCATTTGGGACCAAAATATTTAGTTTTATTTACTAATTTTTTTAATTTCTAATACTATGAAATTAATTTCTATCATTTTCCCTATATTTTTATTTAGTTTTTTATTTAGTACTATATATATATATATTCCATTTTGAATTTCTATTCTCTTTTATTATAGTACAATGTATGTTATATGAAGAGAAATTTCATATTCAATGTGTGATTCTTTATGAAAAAAATAATTTTAGGTAAATGTTTTGATATTTATAATTGAGAAATTTTTTTTATTTACATATATTTATAGGATTAGTTTCATTTATAAATAGTGATATTTATTAAAAAGAGTAAAATGGGAATTTACAAATTAATTGAATAAAAGAATCCGAAAAAACTTATTTTGTGTTATAGTTCACTACTTTTTCATTTTATATTTTATACTTTTAATAGATAAAAGTAAAAAACATAGAAAAGAAAAATATATAAAAAATTGATATATAAACCTTTAAAAATAGAAAATATTATATAGAATGGAAAAAACCAAAATTATATATGTTCAACATATCATATTCGATAAAATAATGGAATTATACGTTATTTATTGAGGCTCCCAAATATTCCAAATTAATATATATCAAAAATAATAATTTGAATTTGTGTTAAAATTATCATACCAAATCCGATTTGAGAAAAAATCATAAAATAAAAATAATAAATAGAAAATAATTAAAATAATATAAAAATATAATAAAACATATAACAGATACACCTAAAAGAATCTAGATTTATAAAAAAAGTATAAATAAATGTTTTTTTGTTTAACATGAAAGTTTCAATGACAAAGAATATATTATTTAACTACTGAATCCATGATATATGAAGTAAGAGTATGTGTTGAATTTTATTACTAATACGTTATTTAAATACATTGATATGTGATGGGAGGTTTTAATACTATTTGATTTTTATTTTTAGGGATTCTTAATGTTATATGTGTATTATTATAGCACATAATGTGGGATGATGTTTAGGTAAAACATATGCCAATAATATATCGGTAATTAAAAAACCACTCTCTGGTTAATGTCTTAGGAAAATGTCTTGTCATGGATTGAGAAAAATTTATGTAGTATTACTGATTTGTTTTTTAAACTTGTATGCTAAATGGATGAAAAACATGTATCGATTTATAAAATTTTTACATCGTAAGTGGTGAAAATTCATGTGGTAATAAGAGATAATGTCATAGTTTAGATCCAATTTTATGAAAATAATAAGTGATAAAAGTACAAATTCTAGTATCAAAATATATCAATATTAATATGTTATGTTTTATTGGGGGTGTGGTTTGATGGTGGAGGTCAAAGTTTGATAAAACAAATGATGAAGATGATACTAGTTTTCATAGAGGATAAATCTAAACATATAAAATTATATTATTATTTTTAGTTTTGAATATTGTTTTCAAAATTAAATGAGTTGTCAACTGTCATTTCACTTCATGCAATACATTTACCAATCATGAGTGAATAATAAAGTAGTGGATTCATTTTTTATAACATGATAAATTTTATATTCCAAAACTTATTTAATAAAACATAAAATAAATATAAATAAGAACTCATATAATCATATTCCATAATATATACATATAGAGAGGACTTATATATACTAAAAATTTATGGTTTTTTTAAACTCAATATCTAATAAATTCACTCCATATCCTTATAAGGACATCTCATAAAACTATACACTAAACTCATTCTGTGAATAGCATCTATGATGTAATCCAATTTTTATAATATGTATTATTCAGAATCAAATTAATATTATTTAACTCTTTTAAAATGGTATTCAAACTACATAACATTACAACATTAATTTTTTAAATGGTAAAAACTTCTGTTTTTTACAGAAAAATATTTCTATATCTATCATAATTATGAATCAAAATACATATCTGATTAACCTTTTCAATGAAAACATTTAAAGGAATACACAGATCATTAAATTTTTCATTTACGGATATATTCTAAACCTTTTATGTTGTTTAGGTGATATTCAATTTGTATTTTTATTGGTATAATATATTATTAGTTATACATGAACTTCTCTATGTCTATACATACTTGCACTTTCCTCTAAGAAAATATATTATCTCTATAAAATAAAAATAATATATAAAAAATTCTTTTATGTTATGTATTACCACTTATTTCCTTAAAATCCAAATTTAAATAGATAAACATGTTTTATTTATCATATATGGTTTGTGTTTTGAGAATTATTCTAAAAAGAATACATTATTCTTTAATGTATTCCATTAATGGTGGTGGGATCCCTTCACCCATATTTTCAGAAATATATAAGAAAAACTATTTATCCAAGACAAAAATACTTTATGTTTACCTTATTCTTAAACGAATCATATAATATTATGAAATTTAAACTAGTTCAGTCAATTATCACATAATATCAATAGGGATTCTGTGTAAAAACACACAATTTCCACTTAGACTAGTGTTAGATGAACTCAAAGTGAATACTGCAAGACCTATAACCTAGTGTACCCATATAAACCCCATAACATTATATTAAATATAAATATATATGATTATATATTATAAAACCAATATTACCCAAGTAATCAAGGATTAGTCAAAAAATAAAACTCTAGATTTTTGTTAAAGCCTCTCATTTCCCTTCTATGAAGAATCAACTCATCTCATAAGTGGACTTGATATACTCAACCCATTCAGTATGGAAAGTATAAAACTATTTTAAATAATATTTATACTACAATGAAATGTATAGAGTATCCTCCAATAGATATAAGAAGTTCAATTAGGGGTCATTCTCACAGATCATCTATTTTTTTGCATCAAAATTGTGGGATATCCCCCAATTAGTCTATATAGAAGGGAATTGGAAGCTAATAATTTTTTTAGAATTTATATTTGTTATTATTATAATTATAAATAATTGAATCCAATGGGACTAGTGTGTGTATAAAAAGAATATTTATTCTGTATTTTAGGGTTTCATGATTGTGGCATTTTTCTTTTTAATCTAGTTTATCTTTTAATAGAGTTTGTGTTTATTCTTATTTTTTCTTATTCATATCTCTCTAATGATTCTAGAACTCCGTGGTCATGGAGAAAAAACATGAGGTTTAATAAATGAGATATTATAATGGTATTTTTGATTCCTTCAGGTTAATTATATTCAAATTTAGTAACATTCATTACATAAATGTGATAGTGTGGAGTATGGGTTTAGTGGTTATCCCCTTATGCAGCATAATCTTGGCTATATAATATTGTAACCTAATAAACCTTAATAGGGGGTTATTAGGGGTGTAAATTTTTTCTAAAATTAAATTTATTCATGTATGCATGTTGGTTTGTACTCATTAAACATATTATAGTTAATTACACATCAACAACAAAAACAAATGAATAAATTAAAAATATAGAATAATAGTTTTTACTTTGTTCGCTACTAATGGATAATACATGTAGAATATAAATGGTGGTATAATAATGTTCCATAATCCACTATAATTTACTAGTTCATAGGATAAGATTTCTCCTCCATGGTCACTCCTTTTAAGATCACTATCTTTACATATGAATTTAACAAATATCACACTGCCTTCCTTAGATCACTTCCACTAACTAATCATGCTATTATGGAAAATGTATTCCCAGTATATAAATATGTAGGTGGATTCCACATAATCAAGAATATATATGGTTATTTACATAAAAAATTATATTATTTAATGTACTAATTCAATCCTTAATTTCTAAAATACCAAAATGTAGTAACTGCAAAAGTTCATTGTTTTATAATATTTTTCATATATGATTTTCACTCAATAAATGCCTATAAATCATGTTTATTTATCATGTAAAGTATCCCCAAGTGTTCTTAATGAAACACACCTCATGTTGGAATAGTTTCTTAGGAATATTCACTCAAATATGGTTTACAAAACCCTCGTCACACAATAATCGTCACTCTCACCTAATTTTTACATTTATTTTCCCTGGAATAATCCTTCAATGAAATTATATTCATTCATGTATGATAAAATAATTATTAAAAAAACAATCATTAACGAATTATGATTTTAAATGTATGTTTATAGAACAATATTCTCTAATTTATAATCTCCAATGTATGTCTTTATGAAACTACCTTTGATCACCCTCTATTAAAATAACTTTTCTCACGTAGCTTCCTTACGTAATTACTAATGATGTAGACACTCTATAATTTTTTCCACAACTCATAATGATATGATTAAATATTATTTATATAAAAATCATGATCATTCACTCGTAAATTTGTTAGTTTAACTTTCATGGAGCTCTATTTGTGTATCCAAACTCGTGTTGTTTCTAGATTGTGAGACTCCTGACTAGTGTGATAGATGACCAACATTATGACCTCTAACTAGGTAGTGTGAAATTATATATTTAACCTAAATACACTCTTATCCCTTTTCATAATACTCATCCCATCTCCCAAGTGGGCATTATTTTTTCAATCTATTCAAAATATAAAGTCAGATAATATTTTCAATAATATTTATTCCATAGTGAAAATTTGAGAATAAAATCCCATAGATATATAATGTTGTATCAAGATACATTGTCAACGATCATCTATTTTTTTATAATAAAATTATTTTGTAAATGAAATTTTTCATAAAAACTCATTATTGTCTAGTTAGGGTTAAAATAAAATGCATTGAGAATAAAGTCAATATACTCATAATATATACTAATTGTGATATCTGATCCTATTCAATATAAAATAAAATAGAGTTAGAGTTAGATTCTATTTTTCATAAAAAATACCCTTGAATTTAATAGTCTCTCCCTTGGGGTTTATTTCAAATCAATGTTGAAATTTATTTCCTCAAACAATATGAAACCGAACTAGTAAAATATATAACACCGCAACCATCAAACTACGTAACATGTGTAATGAATGATTCAAAAAACAAGAGTTTAAGGTAATATACATGGTATAATGTTATTCCTAATTCTAGAAAACATTTATTTCTATATTAATTCATAATCTATTCCTCATTGATTCAATATATGCATAAGTTTCACTAACAATGAATGTACCTGTTAAAAAACAATACAGAACAAAATATTTGTCTCCAATTTTTTACTAACTATCACCACAGTCTTCCATTCAATTTCACTAGCCTCATACTAATAATCCCAATTTGATAATAAACCCAGATATAAATAACCTACTAAACATGAAAAAATTTAAACCTAAATTATTAGATCCAAATAGGGAGAGTGTAAAATATAAACCCCCTCGAGATGAGATGGGTTGTTGAAAATAATGGTTCAACCAGTGTTTATCAAATGTTGGAGTGTCTAATTTATTAGTCATGATATCAACCAATTTATTATGTGTTCCAAAATGATCTACTTAGATCTCTCCTTGCCACCACATTTTCTTTGAAAAAGTGATATTTTATCACAATATATTTGGTATGATAATTTTGTATAGGTTTTTTATGTGTTCAATATCTCTGTTATTACAAAAAATATCATCGTAGATATATTTAACTATTAATGATTATCCTCCAATTTTTTATTCATCCGTAGAAACAGAGTGCATAACATCATTAATAAGAAGTATTATGCTTTTATGAAGCTCAGTATAGTAATATGATACTTTTTAACCATCCATCCAACACATTTACTTCTAATGAATAAATAATCACTACTCATTGTATTTATATCCACCACATTATAAGACCTATTAGTATTATAAAATTATGATAGATTATGATCCTATACTATATCAAAGAAAATTAAAAAAATGAAAATACCTCAAATATACCTCATGACCAATTTAACTACTATGATATTATCCTCCTTTATCCTAAATATTAAATTGTCCCACAACTATATTGCAGAAATATATTTATCCTTGTAGTATTAAAATATAAAAAGGATCTAACAATCCTATTATACAATTATGGATCTAAATATTTCACATCTTTATTCTTCCCAATCCTTGTTCCAACTAAAATTTGAGTTTATATTGGTTTGAAATAATTTATATAAAATTTAAACAGAATTTTTCTGACTTAAATAACTTGAGAAGTATGTGTATTTCTATTTTTGAACATCTTCTAGAAAAAAAAGTATATGATTTCACCAAACATAGTCATTTAAAATGTTAATATCATGATATTTGTAAACTATTCTACAAATTATAGTATTCTTATTGAAAATATGATATCATCCACAAAGATAAGAACCATTAATTTTTTCCCTTGAATAATTTCACATATATATTTTTACCAACACCGCAAGTTATGAATTCCAAATTCTTTAATTATGAGTCAACTCAAGAACACCATGCTTGTGGTGGAAATTTTAGGCTGTAAAAGGAATTTTTCAGTCTGAAATCTTTATTTTAATAATTTATAATTAATAATCCAATTGAGTATTCAATATAGATCTCCCCTTTAATCACACCATTCAAGAATATGATTTTATTATTCATATAATAATCATGAATCTTACTTATATCAACATTACTAAAAAGATCCTAAGTGACTCAAGTCAATACACTGGTGAAAAAAACATTCAACATTAAATCCATTAATATTTTCCTAAACATAATATAATATTCATGTATTATTTTAGAGATAATTTTCATCATTAAAAAATTAAAATTTAAAAAATAATTTGTTCGGATCATATTACGAAGTTCATGATTCTTCACAAGTACCCATGTTTTACAATAATAAAATATATCCAATTTCACATTTATGGAATTCTCCAATGAATAAAATATTACTAATACTTAAAATAGCATTGGTTTAATTTCTAAAAGAAAATTATTGTTCTACACATTCCCTAATTATTTTTTTATTAGAGAACATTTTTTTGTAATTGTAGTGGTTGGATCAACCTCCACTCTCCCAATTTCTCATCTAATGTGAAGGAAAACTTTATTCAATAATTTCCTCTTACTATGATTTAAACATAAAATGTTTATCAATTTGGTAAATTTTCATGACTTCTAATTTTTTTCCATCTTTGTTAACATCATCTAAAAATTCATCAAATTTTGAGTTTTATGTTTTTTTTTGTATCCTCTAATTCAATGAATCTAACAACATTACTTTCCTTAATAGAATCCATCATTTTTTTAAGAATTTTTAGGCCTTACTCTTTGTGGAGTATCCTAAAAATAATCATTCACCTATTTCATCACCATACTTGCATTGATTTAATTATTTATATGGATATCATATCTACATCCAAATACAATGAAATGTCTTAGTTTGGGTTTCCTTTTATGCCACATTTTTAGGTCTTCATATCCACCACTAGGCTAGGATGTACCTAATTTTCGGTGTACACCCCAAATTTCACCGAATGCTCCAGTAATGGTGAGAGATTCCAATCATGAAAAATAATGTCTTACCCATATTTTTAGACTATCTATTTTGTATATAAACAAATATTTTCTGTCATCGATTTATTTCTGATGAATCCACATTTTTAATGTTGTGTTTTTAGGTAAATTTCAACATCAATAGTTGTAAGAACCCAAATCATCTTTTCAGGTATGTTTTCCTTTTTCTGGAGTTTTTGAGAAAAAGAGGAGTTTTCTAGAAATTTCTTTAGTACACACCGTTTACTTTTAAGTACACACCGTGTACTAAATTACCATAAGTAGCCATGTGCTCACCGTGTAATGGTCGTGCACACAACTGTGTGTGGTGTCCTAGAGACCACCTAATGTGTGGGGGGGGGGTTTGAAAAGGTAAGTTCACGCCAAGTAATTATAAAATACACACAGTGTACTTTATTTTTTTCCATTAAATGGACCAGTATAGTCTATAATTGGCAGAAATATCTTCTACATCACCTTTTTTGACCGAGAGCGTCCGTACAGCATGGATCTTCATTCATCCCTCGATCGAGCATCCATTCTCTAAATCCACCACCGTTTATTGCATTGGGATCCCCACCATTATCTCTTTTTTATTCAAGAGATTTGTTTCCTGGTTCCGTATCTTTCAAGATTTATCCTCGATTGAGCATTTTTAGTGTTTTTGTAAATCTACAGTGTTCTTGGGCGATTTAAGGCTTCAGGTTTACGTATAACGATCCTCCAACCCCGACGTAGGTGGTTTGTGCCTTTCTGTAGATCGTTTTTGAATTTTATGTGAAAAAGTTCCCAATTCCCTTGAATGGGTTATTGCATGGTTATGGATTATAAAAATGTTATTACCTTTAATTCCTAGTTTTATTGGATAGAGGATAATTGTTGAGAATAGGGTTATATTTTTTATGTTATAAAAGTTTTCCCCATGTTGTTTTTTTGACTATTTGGTCTAGCTTTTCCTGTTAGGGTGTTGCCTTTCTTTCCATTCCAAGTATTGTTAGGATGGAGTGTTAATTATCTGGCATGCATTGATATGTTGTGGATTGTTTTTCCATGTAGTTCTTAAGATTAACTTGCGATGCCTTTATATCACTGTGCCCAATTAACTTACACAGGGCCATGAGAACCTGGTGTAGTAGGCCATAGAGAGAATGGATGATAGGGATTCACCAGAGTGTCTACATTACTTTTACGTTGTGAGACCATAAAGGGAATGGACATAAGTGCTTCCTCAGAGTGTCTGTAGTTTCTCGATGCGGGACATTGGGGGAATTAGAAGTTTATTACTTCCTAAGAGTGCCTATTAGTTACTGATACGAGACTATAGAGGGAATTGATGATGAGTGCTTCCCCAGAGAGTCTATGCTAAAGTTGAAACAGAGCGGTTAGACTATGTGTAAATACCATAGGGTTTTCTTGTGTTTGTTTGGTTAAACTAGAGGGGTTAGGCTGTGAGTACTTCCTTAGAGGGTTACCTACTTTTGATTAGCTTCTTTCTTGATATATGAAATTGAATGCTTTGAAACTACAGGATTTTTTACTTTTGAGTAATTCCTTGTATACTACTTTCTTTTATTATTGTGTTCCATATATATTCACTAACTGTTAGAAATAGATCTTTGGGTGGTTTCCTACATGGATTAGTCTCACACCCTATTTGGGTCATGCTTTTGGGTAAAATAGATTATATTTCAATAGGAATAGATAAGGGCATGTACCCTTCTACTTCAGGTACTTGATTACTGAGGAGATGGAGAGCATGGGACCAAGATGAGGCTTGTGATGATGCTGGAGTTTATCTATTGTCTTTTGTACTTGATTTAGTTTTGTATTCCAGTTTTGTGACCAGTTGGATATTTTCCTACACATATGTATCATGCATCTTTTTATATATGTGTGGTTCAATTGTTTATTATTTCTAGTCTTCTGTTGTTCACTGTTGTATGGTATTATTTCTGCTTCCACTATTGATATCAGTTTTACTTATGTTGTGTTAGTCTTACATTAAGGGAATAGTTTCTCCACTATCACATCCACGACCCTTGCTGGTAGTCGGCATCCTCTATAATTCGGGGAAAGGCGCATGAGGCCGTGTGACCAACCGGGTAAGGGGAACCTCTAGGCGGCTCCCGGAACCGGGTTGTTACAATAGATGTGTACTATATCCCATTTTATGATAAACATTTTGATATTTCCTCTGAACTAATTTTCAACTCCTTTATTTACCACATAAGGATTTACATTACTTGTTTCTTGATTTACATGCCCATAACATAGAATATTTTGAAATATTTATCAATAAAAAGGATGAAATAACACTTTAATGTATACTAGGAGGATTAATTGCACAAAATAAATCTATGTACAATTGATCAATTAGATTAGGTATAATTTTATTATCTATTGGAAAGGATTTCAAACTATATTTTCCAATCTACATGCATCACAGGTCTTTCCATTACCTCCATTTAAGGAATTAATTTATACTGTAGGTTTTAGTAATGAAAAGTTTTCTATGATCTAATGTTGAATTTGGCCTAGCAGATGATCAAAGAGGCCATTATCCTCTTCAATAGTGTGAGTTTAAGTAATTTCTTTTATTTACACCTATTATAGATTATAATTTTTATTAAACCTTTCATAATAGAGTTTTTTATCCATTGTTTGATTAAGAATGAAATTGGATAAATAAAACCACATGTAGAGGGTCCAAAATTTGAATTATAATGAAGATATTATATCATGATCCATTTACATTAATAACTTATGTAATATTAATTTCATTTCTTCCTAATTGGTTATTTACACAACCTTTTATTTTTATATCACTAATTTTTTTAAAAAAACTATTCTTACAAATCTTCCTTTTATTTTTTTAGGGGATATATATTTCTACCCATATGGTATAGAAACCAACTATCAAAGATCTATGTGAAACAATACTTTATTACATTAACATAACCTACATCCATCTTGTCTTTATCTAACATATTGTTTTCATTCCATGAGATTAATTTTTGGGTTTTTGTATAATAAGTTCTCTATTAATTCACTTTATCCTTGGTATTATAATAATACTCATAATCTTCTTCCAACAGAGTATTCAATTTTTTAATTCAGTATTTCATAGTTGGATAAAATTTATTTGTATTTGAATTTCATGATGGAAATAATCATTTATTATTTGTCTATAAGCAATAAAATTATTCCCATAATAAAAAAATAAAACAAATATATATAGAAAAAATTATTCTACAAGGTTAATGACATTGTATCATTCTTCTTTTCCCTCGAATAGTTTCCTCTTTGTTCAAAAAGTGACTTTACTCTTTTTAATAGTATAAAGTGAGTCTAATATAACCAAAAAATTGAAACATCATAAGATGAAATTTTTTCTCACCTCAATTCCTCCCTATGTACCCAACCCTGAAATAAATTCTCAATTATTGATTAAACCTTGATGTATAGAGATTATCTCCGCCCCCTAGTTCACTTTTTGTTGGAGTTTTCATTGTTCATGTTTTTGTAATATCATTGTGGGAAAAAACATCTCTAACCTTCAGCTTCCCCCTTTTATATGCTATTATATTCCAATATTTGTGGTCCCAACATTAAGATCAATCCAAATTTTACCACTATTTTTCGGTGATTGGACATCCTATATTATGTCAATGATTTGTGAGACCATTTTTATATTTCTAACAATTCTTCATCAATTAAATTTATATAATTTAGATCAATATTTTAATATGGAAATAACATTTTCTATTCAAATTTATTGCTCAATAAAACAACCTCTTATTTAAGTAATTCTACTTCATTTAGTTATTACTTTATGCCGAAATTAAGGTAACTGATCACCTTTTCTTGTTTTTAAATTTATATATTTTAATTTTATACCTATTATGATTTCACTGGACTATCTAAATGACATTTTAGTTTTATTTCTAGTTCGATAATATTATCTATAAGTTGATCTACATATTCCAAATACCCTTTTAACAAACCAATAATTTTTCACTTTTTCTTTCCATGACCATTGTGCTCTTTGAGATCCCCTTTGAGTTCCACCTAGATGTCAAACACACCCATTAGTTGATTTTATTCCACCAATAAGATAATTGATTTTCAACTATAAGAACCATAGTGTATTTTAAATCTAACTTAGACTATATTTCTATTCTTTCTAAGTAATATTCATCATTAGTTAATTATTTTCTCATAATAATTTTCTTCTAAAACATATTTATAGATGAATATCCTAGTATGAAGTCAGTTTAGAGGGGAAGATACTTTTTGACTTCTGTATAGTTTTTTATCTTCCTTAATCATTAAGATATTTCCTTTGGCACATTGAAACAATGATCCAAACTTTACCCTTTCAAAATCACTTCATGGCTAGATTTCCATCCAAACATATATTTCTTATCTTGAATTAATTTTCCATGAGTGATGGCAATTCATCACTAAAATATTATTCCTCATATACATCAATAGTTACAACAATATATTTCATATATTTAAAATTTATATCCTTATATTTGTGAAAATAATTTCCTACTATATTAACATCATTTTTCACAATAAAATGTGGTTCATTATAAATAATACATGGAATGTTATACCAATATCATCTCTTTTACAGATGATACCAATGGTTTATGAAGATATAGAAGTCTCTCTATAATTTTATTCATGATATTTATTCCTATTATCTCTTCACCATGTCCCTAGATTACATCCACACTCTAAATTATTCATTTGAGAAATAAATCAAAATTTTCTTTAAAGAACATTTTTTATCATCAAAGTTGTTATGACTCACTTAGATAATTTCCTCCTTCACCATTATATCACATTTATATATAATGTATTTTGATTAAAAATAGATTTTTAAATATTACAACTAATTATTTTCTCTAAAATCTAGTTTTGCAGAGCTCCAAATAAAATAGTTTGGGCTTTGGCATCAGTGTAGAGTATTTTCTTATTGGCATCGATCATAAATAGTTATATAATATCACTTATGTGTATCTGATAAATTTAAATAGTCAAAAAATATATCCCAATTAACTATAAACGTGATATTATACTAGTCTTATATATCTGATATTTTTATCCTTCAAATATTGGTACCCATTTCTCATTAAATGGTTTTCCATCATGAAGAGATTTAAGAGATATATTTAATATATGTATCTTCATATTTAATACTACTTTTTACAATCTAAGATACCATGATAGGGTGTGAATTATGGTGTCAATTGTTCTCATGTTACATTTCATATTTTTCCAACATCGGTAGGAAATCATAGAACCTATTATAATTAACTTCACATTTACCAAAAAAAGAAGAAATTAAAAACAAAATTATAATTTTTACCTTTCACAACTAAGTAAAAATTCAAAGAGAATACAGATGATGTTTTTTTAGATTAGAAAAATCCACAATATTTTAATATTTTATGAATTTTATTTCTTCCTTGGTCACTCCATACTAGGCTCATTTGTATTACAAATGAATTCAAGGAATTTATCATCCTTCCTCTAATCACTTCCACTGAATCCTCCTTTTTTAACTTCAAAAAATGGAATTATACTTAGTTTATTAATATTATATTTTCTTCCACATAATAGGTAATATTTATTTCAAATTTCATCATGAATAATTTTATTATTCCCATTGAATACTTGATCACTGTAATACCAAACATTAATAAGTGTACATGTTCTGTGATGTATTTCATTCACCACATAATACCTTTTGTTAAACTATTTCTTTTTATTATTTATTTACCACCCATGTGTAGGTCCCCTATGTATAAGTAACACAACCCTCTTCGTGCAGGTAATTTCACTCTTGTATCCCTTTTAAAATATACTTCATTGAATTACTATTTCAATGGCATGATTCTGACAAGCAGTTCTCTTAGTTAAAATATTTTTTTGAAACCACCGTAAAATTATTTGATCATCCATGTATGTTTGTGGAATTATGTCTTTTAATGTATAACCACATATGTATGTTCATATAACTATATTCACCCATGTATGGTCTCCAAAGTATGTATTGGCACATGAATCTTCTCTCTAACTCTATTCAAAAAACATTCTTGAAAAATTTTAGTTTTCTTAAGAGGACATGTTTATACCAAATAAAAAATTTCCCTGACCTGTAATTATAGAAATAAGTCATATATAGATGAAAATTTAAATACATAACTTATCACTTTTCTCTTTGAAAATTATTAGTGCTTTATTCATGTAGCTTAATAGGCATTGAACCTAAAAAACATTAAACTCTCAATTAGGGAAACTCCTAACTAATGTGTGGATGAATTTCATGTAGGAAGCTAAAATTCATGAAACTACTTTGACCAGAATTAAAATTCAACATATGTTCCCAAATCAATATTTTATTTATAAAATATAAATTCAAAACATCCAAACATTCACGAACAAATCGATTAACTAATTAGTGTTGAATTTAAGTTTATTAACATTAATCACAAGATAACCAAAATCATATATTTCTATGACATATCATCCTTTACTTTTAAAAATTATACAGAAGGTTACAATGATTCCATAAAGCTTTAGCACATATAACCATGGTTTTAGCATATTCCATCTTCAACTCAATCATATATACCACTATTTTTTTAACTTATCCAATGTATGATGGTCCCAAGGGAGTTAATTTATAATAATCATATGATGAAGTTAGGTTTTTAGGAGATGTAATTATCATGATTACGATATACAATTACCTTGGAACTATAGTGGATATGTGCCTTTTTTTCCAAGGATGCCCCTATGGTATGTTGAGTTTCATCACAAAAGTATAAAAGGGATATTTAATGGAATTGAATGGAATTTAAAATGAATTAAAATAATGGGGATAGTGAAAGACACCATATAGATGGGCATATGTATCATCAAATTTCTTACTTAATTTTTTTCTCATTACATTTTTATGCTCATACATTTGGGTATTTTATTTCATGATCATATATTATAATTATTTTTCAAGAATAAAAAAATTATTAAGTGTAAAATATAGGGTGTTTGGATTTGATTTTCCTGAGAAAAACCTAGGGTAATATCCATAGCTCTATTAATGGGGGATCTTTAAATTCTAATTGGTATTAAAAATACATCAAGATAGTTTTTACTTCATTAATTTTGGAACTATTTCAAGGGATACAATCCATTTTTCTCATTTTATACCATTAAAGTGTATAAATACAGTTAGTAAGGTTCATAAAAACATACCACAATGGATTTATATGGCATTTCAAAACAATGAGAAATTATAAGGTAAAATCATAAAAGTGTTTTTGAATAAATAACCCCTATATACTATAATCATAATTTTATCACCCAAGTGAAGGATGGGTAAGAAGATAAATAAATTATACCAATAAAGGAGATATAGAAGTTATATTTTAATTTTGGTATAGTCACCTCTAAATAATAATAACTAGTAATGAAAAATGAAAAGTTTAAAATAGAAGTAGAGAAAGAGGGTTCTACTTTATATCTTATAATCTTATAAAATATAAAATTATTGGAAAATATAATAAGAGTGTAAAACCCATAACTAAAACCAATAATATTATTTCAAAATTCATTCCATGTATAACTAAATAAGCTTCCAAAAATTTAGTGGAGAGTGGAGGAACTAAATACTCACTTGTCTTAACCATTTCTCATATTAATTTAAAAAACTACACTTATTATGTTGAAAATGTAGATTTTGTAATTTTAGAGTATTTTATTGATGAAGGTGAAGATATGGAGAATATTTTCATTTATTGGAATATGGAATATACATTATCTACAAATATGAACATATTGAAAGAGGAATTGAATTGTGAAAAAAGTTTGAAACTTGAATCTATATTAAAAATGTTGACTATGTAATTTTATAGTATGTCCTAGAAGTATGTAAAGATAGGGACCCAATGTGTCTTAATGGTATAATGGAATACACATTGTCTACTCATACAGATAGATTACTAGAGGCACTGATCAAATAAAATAGTTTGAAATTGACAACTATGATGGAATTTTTCAAACATTGATTCCATCAATTGATTTTACATAATTTATTTGAAATTTTGATCTGTCTTCCTTTAAAATTAAGGAATCAATGAAATTTTATTTTTTACTGGAGGTAAGATATGATGAGACCACTATCGAACATGAATACTTTGATCAATCTATTAGTGAATTTTTTTTTATTCCTACTATGTTTGAAGGGGTAAATGTAATTAAGTCGGAATAAAGATAATAATGTTAAATTAGGAATAAACAAGGGACTCCTAGAAAAAAAATGAATATAAAAAATAGGTTATTAAAGTGTAAAAAATTGAACAGGGGGGCCCCATATGTATTCCTCCAACCTCTACCTTTAATTATATACTACACCGATCGAGTGTGGCCATAAATCACTCTATCAATTCAGTTATGTACATAATGTGAAAATAAATGGGAACTTGAAGGACATTGTTGTAATAGTTTAAATAATATAAAGAATATCCTTCATCTTATTATGGGTAACTATTGGAAATCCTTATATAGATGTGTTAGAAATATTTATCACACATGAAGTTATAACCAAGCATTATATTCACTTTAATCATTCACTTTTATTTTTAATTTAATAAATTTTATTTTTTTTATTTTTTTCCAACAAATATTTGAATAGGATAGTAGTAGATGCACTGATAATAATTTATAAATTCTATTCAAATTTTAAAAAACACCAGGTTGTACCCATCCTTCTAACCTCATTGTTTTTGTCTAATTTTTTTCTATAAATTTCACTTCTATTTCCATTCTCTCCCATAATTGATGATATGCATAAAAATGATAATGGGAGAGAGGGATACCTGCATGAATTTTATGTTATAATTTTTGTTGTTTTTTATTACTGATTTTAAATTATGACTCTTCAATTTTTATATTTTTGGTCATTTATATCAATTTTTAGTGAATATAACAAGAAATTAAATTTATTGTTGAAATGAAATCATTACATGATTATTAATTTGAATATCTGAATGAATTTTAAACTAATATGAATAAAATAGGAATGATCACTATATATTTCTTAAATCATACACTTGATATAATTTTAGAACTTTTTCGTCATCTTACTATTCTCTTTACTTTTAAGGGAACTTAATTCATGATGAAAAAATCTTTAATATTAAATAATTATTATCCAGGATTCTTACTGACTAGAGATGTTAAAATAATTATGGATATATTTTCAAATTAATAAACCTTTTATTTATATAGATTTATTACCTTACAATAGAACCCCTATGTAGCCTTAGATACCATGAATTTCTTTACTAAGATCTACTTTTGAACGAAATCACATACCACCTTTCTCATGAAAAAATGTGATGTAAATTATTAGAGCAAATTATAGGGGAATAGATAAATCAAAATTATATATCAACTGAGCTAATGATAAAATAAATCATTTTCATGTCACATTAATATTTATTATTTATATTATATATTTATATTTTCATTATTAGAATATTTTTATTTATTTATTCAAAAGGAAAAATGATTTATTTATAACCAAATTGTGTTTTCATGAAATATATTTATTTATTTAAAAATGTAATATAAAGAATTTAGAATTTTAATTTTTAATTCTGGGTACCATTTTATAATTCCTCATGTCAAAATTATCTTAGGACGTTTTTTTGATATTTTTTTAAAAAAGATTGATTCATCATTGAATAGTGGAAAATACATATTTTTATTAAAATTATTTTTTTCTCTTTGATAATTAAATTTTTTTTATTTTTTAAAATGATTTAAATGTAAAATATTTTAATTTATATTGTTAATAATCAAAATTAGGTCATTTTAATTAATTTTATGCGTGATTTTCATATAAAATAATTTACACTTACGAATATATTTTTCCAAGAAAACTAATTTTCAACACATTTTGCTGGTTTATTTTTAAATTAAATTGTGAAAAATATATTAATTTAGTTTTATAAAATGGATTCCTTTTTTATCATTATAATTAATTTTAGGTAATTAGTTCAACTTATTTTTTTGGTTAAAATTAAAAGTAAAAACATTAAAAATATGTTACAAAGGTTGAGGTTAAAACTGGTTTTATGAGGATTAAACTATAATTATAAGAGTTATAATAAAAAATATATATATATAAATCCAATTTTATGAAAATATTTGGATCTTATAGAGGTCCATATACCGAAATGGTCCATTTTCAATCAATTTGGCTTGAATAAGAAACTAATATATATTAATCTTTTTAAAAATTCCCAGTGTTCCATTTGATTCTAAAGATACCTAACCAAATACATTCACAACATCCCTGTAAACATCATAGAATCCTTTTTTTGATCAGATAACTATCTTAGTAAGGATTTATGCCTAAATCTAATGGATTTTTCTAAGGAATAGGTACAGTTATTAATTGATAATTTTCATTTTATTTATTCATCTACCTCTTTTAAATATTACTCAAGCATGAATAAAAACAACATAGGTATACTATATACAATGATAATTTATTATATTAATGTAATAACTTATATCAATATCATCTTCAAAATAATGGGAAATGAAACCAGAATCTGTATGTATGGAGGGAAACTACCTTTCTAACCGCTGCACTTTATTTTCCATCACTACCTCTCACGTATGGTTATAATTATGGATTTAATATATATATATATATATATTATTAAATATTTAATTATAACTTTATAAAGATAATATATCATTTAATTTCTTACCATTCCATCCATTTAAAAATGATAGCATCATTCATGTGTATGTGTGGACTACCACCTCTATGAAGCAATGCGATTCTGTTTTCTTCACCACATCACATGGATGATATATATATAATATTATTTAAATAGAAAATGTACTATTTATAAAATAAAAATTATTATGGAATTATAATATGATACTTACCATATTTTCCTAATGTGATTTATAAAAATAAAATGTTACTCAAGCCTACATATGTCTTACCATCTCCATGATTGTAACATAATCAATTTTTGATAACCATATTTAATAGTTTGATAAAAAAGTGTAATTAATTTATAAAATAATAACTATGTAATTATTATTCTTTATATGATGGAATAATGGACAATATTACCATAGTCAACCTAGTGAAGTCATTTTGTAAATATAATCTGAATATCATTGAAAAAACTTAGGTAGAATTAATGTATTAACTAATTGAATATAGTAAGGTAATAAATAAAATCAAAGGAAAAATAAACATGAAAAAATTATTAATAAAATTAAAAAATTAACATAATTTTTTATTTATGAAGATAATGAATGTCTGTGATGAGTCAGACACAATGTAAGAGAAACATTACCTTAAAACACTCATTTAAAAGGTTTTAAAGATTTATTTTATAAATATTTTTCATTGATTTCCATATTCTTAAAAAAAGTTCATTTCATTTACATGAAAATAAATGGATTATAAAGTTAATTTTTTGTCATTTTTAACTTTCTATCAATGGTTTTCAAATGAAATATTTTTTTTGTTTTTTATACCAAAATTTTTAAAAATGAAAGGAAAAAAGGATTAATATAATTTAATGTATACATCATCAATAGTATTTATTAAACCATTGTAACTGATATTTTATTTTTGGATTCCTTTAAAGTATTTCAGGTTTTATTTTAATAAATACCCTCTTTCCTTTTGTTATGTATACTTTAAAAAATGTTTTAAAATTGAATTGATATCTGGAAATGTTTTTATATGGGTGAAAAGAATATTTTAATGAGTGTGATGATTTAAATTCATGATTTCATGTTTTAGGATCCAGTTAAGAGTCATTCAAATTTTTTATGGCTATGGGTGTGGCTGATATAACTTACGACGATGGATGAGACCGATAGAGATCCTGATGATGGGTGAGATCGATATATCTCTCCAATTAATTGAGAAAATGGACAAAGTTATCTGGTTAAATGTTTCTCCTAAGTTATTATTGGAATTTATTTAATAGGTTATTCCATTTGTAAAACTGATTGTATGAGTTGTCAAAAAATTATGTCCCATGTTACATATAGGTTTTTGATATCAATGATTATTTCGAAAAAAGGAATATTTTTTAGAGTATTCATAGACCAATATGTTTATTAATTTCTTTTTATATGTCCCCTACTAAGCCTTTTGTTCTCATCCCATATTTAATTAATATTTTTCATAGGGTTTTATGAATGAATGAGTAAAAAAATAAATTCAAGATGAAAATTTTAACGATATTTCATGAATAGAAAACATGTTTTCACATAATCTTTTTCTATTGTAAAAAAATGGAATCTAAGTTATAGTGTCCTATTTATCATGTTATATATTATTTTTAAAGGGCGAAGACGTGATTACCTAAAACTCTAAACCTAAAATATCTTTATGAGTGAAAAAAATATCTTCTAAATATACAATTTATATACTTTTTAATGGAATGTACTTATACATAGTTTCTTTGGATATGTTACACTATCAAGAGAAAAATTATTTTGATAATCCATTAGAATTTAACATTTTAAATACACCCCACATAGTTTAATATATGTTCCCTCCCTCAGTAAAAAATAATTACTATGACGAATTAAAAATTAAATTATGTAATTTTGGATTTAATTATGAATATGATTTGATACTGGAGAATTATGTGTTGACCACCAACAAATGAAAAAAAGGATATAGTGAATTTATTTCATAAGTAGGCTGTTGGAGGATAAATGTTTATAAATATCAAACTATTTACAAATTCATTGTACATAAGATAAAAAAATCCTCCTTTAGCATTGGATTTTAAACATTAAACTACCATTTAATTATTTATTCAAAAGACCATTTCATTATTATTATTTTTTATCAAATAGTGTAGTGCCATGGTGTACAATAATCATATGGAAAATTTCAAATGATTTCAAGATGAGAATATATTTTTAAAAAACATTGTCCCTTTTACTGTGAGACAAAATTTTATACGAAGGTAAGTGAGAAATATTTCATATAGGAGCATAAATATTTAAATAATTTTCAAAATAAATATTAAAAGTAATGGAAATTTATGAGTAATGATGAATCTACTATTTTAATAATCTTATCACCACCACTTTTGGACAGAATATTCAATTAGGTACTGCTGTATATTTTATTAAGAGTGAAAAAAATAATAATAAATTAGTAGTTAATACATAATGTTTAGAGTTTTTAATTTATTTTAAATTATATTATTCCTATAATTTTTATTGATTTAATCAATTGAATTTTTTTGGATATTTTTGATAAAAATGAAATTTAATATGAATTCATCCCTGAATAGTGTATTAATAATATAATTTATTTTTAAATTAATTAAAAAAATACAAATATTAAATAAATTTCTATGATTATTTTCAGAAGAAATATTTTTTTATGGATAATTAATTCAAAAATTAATTATGATACATATGATCAAAAGGATTTTTTGGAGGCCTCATTACATTAGAAATTTTTCTATTAATTCCATGTGTGATTACGTAGTGGCCACATATAATTAACACGTATGTAATGTAGTTGAGTGTGATTAAATTTCTTTTTAATGTTATTAAATCAAAGGGGAAGTTCCTAATTCCTATTAAAATCATCTCCTTGAAATTATGTATGATTAACCTAACCAAAATTTTCTTCATATAAGATTAACTTTATGTGACATAAATCTACATAATATTAAACACGTCTTCCCAAAACATGGACGGAATAAGCAGAACATTATATCCTTTTGTTATATTAAAAGAGACTTTTTTATTAAAATAATGCCTAATCAAATTATAGTCAGTCACTGAGTTCTTTAGTAAGAATAAAATTTATTTCATGTTTGAATAAACAATGTATATTCATAACTATGTAATATGAACTCCAATGGATTCATATATTCCATACCATATTGTGAAACCTATATAAATCCTAACACACCATATAAAAATAAAATATCAACATCTATAAATGATAATACAATAATTATACATGTCATAAAGTCTTTATTATAAATCAATATCTATTTTACACCTAAAGTGTCTCATATTTCTATTTAGTAGAAATAACCCAACTCATAAGTGATATTGATCAGCTCAGTTCATTTAGTTTTGTTATTTCAACAATATTTCAAATAATTATTTAAATAATTGTTTTTATAAGAAAAATAACTTCTCAAAGATAAATAAATATTTACAAGTGGAGGTTTTCAATGATCATTGTGTATTTATCTTACAAATAAATAGATATCCTTCAAGATATTAACATATAAGGGAATTAGAAGTTGGAAATTTTTCATGGTAAAAATATTTTTTTGAATTATACTCTATATTTAATTAAATTAATGGTGTTTGGGATTTTATAAAAAGGTAACTTAGTCATTGTTTTAGGGGTTCCTGGTTTGAACATTTTTCTTTTTAATCATATTTAGATTTTAATAAATGTTATTATTCCCATTTTTTATTATTTTACTTCTATCTCTCTATCATGATTCTCTAGATCCGTGGAAATGGAGAAAAAACACAAGGGATCATCCCCATGAGATAATAACGGGGTTTTTTATTTTTTAGATTAATTACTTATGCTTTTTTGTTTCATTCATGAAAAAATAGAAACGGTGCAAAGTTTTTCTTAGTGGTTGTCACCTTAATCTCCATGACTTTGTTCCATAATATCTCTTAAAGTAAATTATTTATATCACACTTTGTTTATCTTATATGATTTTAGTTAGGTATTAAGGAGATAAATGACAATAATCATATGGAATAGTATTGATTTAAGGTGATATAATTATCACAGTTATGATATTTTATTACCGTGGAGATATTGAGAATATTAGATTTGTTCTACAAAGGGTAACTAGATGGTATACTTAGTATCATCACAAAAATATATAATGTTAGTCCATGAATATTATCAAGTGTAATTTGGAATGAATTCAAATTAATCAATATTGACAGTGAAGGAATATAGAAAGAAAAACCTAGGGATTATCTCCTTTCTTGATCATGTTTGTATCTAAATAATTTTTTCAAATTGTATTGTTTGTAATTTTTTTAACAAAATATTCCTTTCATTAATTATTATAAAATTCCAAAATATTAATATGTGTAAGAAAATGGTTATTTTTGTGGATCTTCATGAGAAAAAACCCATCATCATCTCTAGAGGTTCATTAAATGGGGGTCGATAAATTCTAGTTGATGATTTAAACCCTTCAAAAAGTTATTTATTCGATAATGTATCAATAAATACTATCATTTTTGACAATAATATCTTATTCTATAATGGAATAAAATGAGATTCGAAACCCTAATCATTTTTTCCAAATCCATCCTTACATTGAATTAATTCATGTATCCTCGTCATAAATTTAGAAACTCCTTGCCTCATAACATAAATTGATACATTATACTATTTACATTTATATTTATTTTGTTTACCAATATACTATATTTGAAAAAAATTGTAATATATATAGCTTGTATCATATACTCCTTTATAATAAAAAAATAGTTATATAATATCATATCTGATGTGGATTATCAACTGTGTTTCTCATAACCCATTAGGTAATCAATTAAATTCATTCTCTTGTGGTTAGTCTTGAAAAAATAAAAACATTCTCCTTTCTTTGAAACTTCTCCAATTAATTTTAAATACTCCAAGCATAAGTTGAAAGATCCATTATTGGACAATATAATTTAAACTTATCTTTTTCTAGTTTAAACTTTACTCCCATTTAATAGCTAATAATAAACTACAGGATAAACATATAATTTATTTTTCAATCAACCTCAATATATTTCATATATTTTTCAAAAATTATGGGAATTAATTCATATTTTTTGTCCTGGTGGATTTTTAGAACAGATTATGATAAGATTATAGAATGAAGTTTGTAGCCATTTCATATTCTAATGGTTCCTCTAGTCTTCCCATGTCATTTAGACACCTAATAATATTTAATACATGATCTGATACTGATGAATCTTCTATCAACATACACTAAAAGTGTGATTTAGAGAAATTATATACTTTTTGTATTTATTTCTCCTAATATAACCACTTTTGGTTATCATTCTTCCCATAAGGATCAATTATTAATTGTTGATTTCAGATTTTATGATTCATAAAGACACTAATTATTGTACATATATCAATATAATCCCCATTATGTTTATAATGAATTGTATTATCCTCTAGAATAGATTCTAAAAAAATTGGAATTAGTTTCTCTAACGCATAAAACCTTTATTCATACTTAATAACTATTCCCAAGCCTATTTAATAATCTAATAAGTTATTTTAATTAATAGTATCATTTTTTTCTGATTATTATCAATGAAATACTCATTGTATATGAATACAATATTTATATAACATCACATTCTATCAAATGAATATCAAGTTCAAAATTAATTTAATAAGGACATTCATAAAATTAACTCCCACTATAATAATGACCCCTTTGGAAAATTATAGTCATATCAATAAGTGGTACAAGATATATATTTCACTAATATTTGGGACATATTACCATTCTAATCATCACATAGATATTTAGGTAGATAATTATTTCAACCATATAATATACAACTCCTGGATAGTTGATCATACAACTCCAGGTACAATCCATCATATGGATAAACACAACAATATTATACCAGTATCCTAATACTATTAGGGATTTTATGAAATGTTTTACCCAAATAAAATACCAATAATGGGAAAATAATCCATCTAGGTTGAACCATTATATTCATTCATTACACAAAAAAATAAAGGGAACCTAGATTTAGCATGATCTGTTTAGATGGATGATCGAGGACTTAATAACTGTTTTATTTAGAAGGATTCATACATTTATTTTTTTGATGGGATTTAATCTCACTATATTATATCATTTATTCCCTTTATATATATTCACACTTTTAATGACTCAATTTGGACTCCGTCTTCCATCTACTAAATCAATTTATACATACAATACTAATGTGTAACTCATTACCCATTGTAGGAAATAGTAAATATCATTTTAGAGGAAATTTAAATTAATTATCATACTTAGAATGTAACTCCTTATATTAATATATGGTTTTTTATAGAAGAAAACTATTTTACACCAAAGTATGAAACCACTCAAAATATGTTTTTTTGGAAAAAATACCACTCATATCCTAATTAGATTGTGGTTTTGAAAACACCTTACTTGTAAATGTTATTTGATAAGGCTGAATTCAATTGTATAATTATTATTTTCGGAATACGGGATCTAAAAAATAATTATTTAGTTTTCCTTATAAAATGAGATTGGTTGTAAGATTATTTCATTTAGATAAATGGGATACATTATAAAGAATAGTTGAGTAATGGTATCCATGAAACCTCAAAACAGACGTGTAATGGTGAAATTTTTTCAAGGGTCAGTGAAGGCTGATACTCCATAATGGAAACATGTGTAAAGGTAATACCAAACCATATAATGGTCTCTTAGATATTACCTTGGCTAACATAATGGTTGATTACTAGAACTCATCATGGCATAAAGAACCACACTACAAAGGTGTTACATAATGTTTAATATGACATTTACATAGAGTATATCAGTATTTATTTGTCTTGTTTAATAATGAAACTCAACTTGTGTAAGAGTAATTCAGTTTAAACATACTCTATGGAGAGCACGCTATGCATAATTATTTATTTTAGATAAAAAAATTTCATCATAAAAATACCATGTGACAGGGATGGTGTGGTTTTGGAATAATGGATGATATGATGATTTCAATTTATATAGGTGTCCAGATAATATAAAAGTAACTATTTCAAAATAGTGGAAAAATTAATTTTAAATTTAAACAATAAGATGCGATGAGAAAGTGGGTTTTTAGGAATTGCATTTTTAAAGGAAAAGATGATTATATGTTATTTGTATGTCTTATAATAATTATTGTATGAATTTAAATTAACATTTTTTTATTTATAATATATAAATTACATTTAATTAATTCTTCATTATTTATTATCTTAATTAATAAAAATTTATAGTCATTGTGCATTTTACAAAAGTTTTCATAAAAATATTGTTTTTAAACTCAAAAAAAACTTATACTAAAATCCAATATGAAGTTGATTAAAAAGAAATTAAGTGGATTAAATATAACTAAATAAAACTTATATAACATTAACGAATATTTAAAACATATTATGGGTTTTAAATTTCTAAAATTATTATATATTAATTACATTTACGCATAAATTAGTATTTTTCACTATTCCCTAAAAAAATCAATATTTTCTAAAAAATATAGAAATTTCATCCAAAGTAAATTGTTATATTATTATTTTAAAAATGAACTATTTTTGACCAAATAAATTTTCTAAATATTCCAAAAATTAATTATAATATTTTTTTCATGAAAAACAATAAAATCATTTTTAATGAAAACAAAATTTTGAAGAATAAAATTACATTACTAGAAAATGATTTATAATTTAATAAAAATTTATCAATATATTATATTGTGTGGTATATATATGTATCAAAAAGTAGGTAATAATGTTCATACCGGTTAATTTAAGATCTTATTTATAATAGTTATTTATACCATTGTTCGTTTAAGCTAAGTGTTGTGTGTCAAATACACTATGAAACATATTTAACTGAAATACAAGGGTGTTATATTAAAAAAAATCTATTAGATAGTATATTTTAGTTATTAACCACTTTTAACTTCCCTTTTATTCCATTTAATCAAATAAGTATGTAGATGAAAATTCATTAACAATTGTGTCTTGGTAGTATTATCATAGAAGTGTACACAAGATCCTGAATGAAAATTCCAATGCATCTAACAAAATGATGAATATACCTCTCTTGGATTTATCCCGTGAAATTATTATAGTTTCTCTTAAACATTTCAATTTTTTTTCTAATCCATTTCATTGAACCATCAGGCCCTTAAATATCTGTTTCCAAGATAGTCTCCTCAGTCTATGTCACAGGTTGGCCTCAGGTTTCACCATTTCCATATGATTTCCATGAAAAAAACATTGTTCCAAACATTGGTCACCACCATATCTCTCAATCATCATCTTTAATACCACTTTATCAGGATCCCCTCTAAAGGTACCCCCTCTGGGAAAATAATGAAAAGTGGTAGTGGCCCCCAAAATCTCAATTATAATTAGCCATGAGGTAGTAAATAATAGTGGGGGTTTATAACACATAATGTGAGGCATTACCCTCAAAAAAATGAGGGTCGTAGATAATAGGAGATCCAACAAACAAAATTAAAGAATACTTTCCATTCTAGATGATAAATTCCCATAACCCAAATTATATTAACATTAAAAATGTATTAAATCATGTAATAATATACATTATGGGAACTAAACTCTAAATAATCTATAAAATCGACCGATTTTACTAGAATAGAAGCTTTAAATTCCAGTGATATATCCTATAAAAATGCAGAAAATTATGGTGAGGTGGGAATATTAGAGTAAATAGTGGGATACTCCTTCTAAAACAAATCAACAGTCTTTTTTAATAAATATTCATGAATATAAATTAAAAATTAAAAAATTATATGATTTCAAGGTAGGTTCTCAGGTTGATTACATAAAGATCAAACGATTTTAATGGAATACTGGATCAAACTAGATCAAGGGTATAAATGAATCTCAAATGAGATGAAAAATTATGTTTTCGAATTTAGAAGACTAGAATTATTTGAGACTTCCTAAAAATCATTTAAATCCTTATAATATAATTAATTTTAAAATAATATTTATTTTATATATTCAATTTAATGATTCATTTATACTTTTGAATTTAAATAAATATTTTTTAAGTTGAATATTATATTCAATATCTTCACATCATGAAAATAATCCAAGGTTTTTAGTTAATATTTTTTTGTAAACCCATATTATAGAACCGATCTAGGAAAATTCAATAATTCTCAACACATAAAATCATTATGCATAATTAAGACATAGAAAATTCTTTATTGGGATATTGGTTTTACCCTAATTCAAGATCTATAATCTTGAATATTCCTTAACGTGAGGTTTACTTACCCCTTAAAAACTTATAGGACGAACCTTACATAGGGATTTTACCCAAACGCAAAGCTTGGATATACCTTTAAATGTGGTTTGGAATCCATTTTACTGAACAGAAAATTTTTCACTACCTTTATGTTAGTTTGGAACTCAAATTTATGAAGTAGACCACACCACACTACCCTTACGTGAGAATGAGGGTACCTATTCATGGGAATTAGACAATTCTTAAACATCATGTCAATAAAAACCATACAAAAGATCCCTACCATTGCAGACCGCAGAAAAATATAGACATACCTTTACTCGACTCCCAAATTTCCTATGCATAGGTTAGACGAGCCTTGCCTTAATACTTAAATAGTGTTCTGTTATGCGTAAAAAAATGTCTATTATGCAACAAAAATATAAAATGACATATTTTATTTGTAAATTTTAAATTATTCATAAAATTCCCAATTTTGATATATAATATCAAACTCAGTATGACAGATCTAGATTAAATTAATATTTTTATAAAAAAAACTATTTTAAAACTTAAAAATTACTTTATAAATTGTATACTAATATTAAACAACATTTTTTACAAAAAACAATCTCACCAAACATCAAAATCACTTAGGAGAAACCCATGTATATAATAATATCCAATTATTTTGATGGAATGGGACTAATGAATATCCATGCTATTATAACCTACATGGAGAGCTAGGTGGATTTATAAATTATCCGTTGTTGTATTTTAAGTATGAATATAAACGTGGTAATATATTTGTCATCAATGTATTGGTCTTGTGTGTTATAGGTTTTTTTCAAATGTTACAGAAGTGTTGCAAATATTGGTTGGTCAGTTAGGCAAAATTTTTATTTTAGCTTCAACTTATCATTAGTCTTCTTTTTTAGACCTTATCTGACTTGCTCTTTTATTAGGGATTGTTTTTATATGTTTGATTGATCCTTTAATTGGTTTTTATTTAATTCACCTAATGTATTGTTTTACAAGGTAATATGTTACATCCATGTATTTTTTAGTGAATATTAATTCTAAATGATCAGTACGTTATATGTTTTTCATTAGGAAACATCCAACATCCTGGTTAGTTGTGCCAAATTTCCAAAATGATCCATTTTTAACTCATATTTTTCAATATGTATTTGGTAAATTGTTTTCAATAGATATTTTATCACTTGAGACACTACCCTTAAACCCTTATGTACGGAGAAACACCAATGGGCTTACTTTGGAACTTAGTTGATTGTCTTATGTTTATTTACGTTAGATTCACAGCATGTTGGAGAGACAATTTACCATGAACCGTTGACTAAGAAAGAGAAATATCCATTGAATGTATGATGATAATTGGAATTCATAATGTTGTTATGATAACTATGGGATATATCCTTCTAAATATCGATGAGGTAATTTTCAAAAACTAAAATACTAATAGTTATAGAATTATCTTTATTAGAAATTTAGGCTCGAGGGGTTGAATGCATCCCATTAGTGGGAGTGCATTACCAATACCCTGAATACTTTAAAACAAAATTGAATGATGAGAAATGACTATTTTTAGGGTAGAGATAGATCCAATTAGACCACCTATATCATTATGTAGTGAGGTTAGAATTGTGGTCATATTAATGTAACTTAAAAAATAAAAAAGGATTCGATGGAGAGAGAAATAATGTAACAATTCTTATGTTTTATTTATTATTTTTCAAAACAATAAAATTTGATATCATATAAAATAATTTTGTTTTACCATAAAATATATCTAGTTATAAATATTATATTCCTAAACAATATATTTTTTCATTTTCACTAGTTAATTATAAATAATTTATTTAATATGATTCGAGTGTATAAATGAATGTGTGTTTTGTTTTCTCAAAAAGATTTAACTAAATTAAATTTATGAAAAATAAAAATTGTGAATTTAAGGATGATATATTAATTAATTAATTATGATACCGATACAATCATTTAAATGGTTTTATGTTTTCATAAAATATGTCAATATATAAATATATATTTTAAAAATAATTTATGGTTTTAGTTAACCAGAGTTAAGGAGAAACAATACATGTCACGTGATTTTAGTGTATATGTGAATGTGTTGTCTTTATTATTTAAAATATAAAAAAAATTAAATTATATAAAAATAAAACTTATCTAATTATAGTGTGACTTATAAATAAAGTAATTTCGATTTAGAACTTATTAATCTATCAATATTGGGAGGGATATATCAATCAAAAATTTTGTAAAGTGAATTTTCATTAATAATATTATATAAAAATGTCCTCAAAAAATTATAGAATTATTAATTAATAAAATTTCATATTATCCATTTCAATTTACATTAATTTAATATTCAAATTTATTTGGAATAATGGAATTAAAACATCAATATTATGATTATATGAAAATCATTAAAATAATTTTAAAATGGATTACGTGTGGAAGAAATTTTTTGTATATAATTTATCATAATAATTTTCGGAACAATTCACTATAATATAACTAAACTAATTAATTCCATAAAACATGATGTTTCCATTATTTTTTCCCTACTAAAAAAACTATAGTGAGGCCATTTAGGACAAAAATATTCACTTTTATTTAATAGTTTTATAAATTTTATACACGAAAATTAATTTCTATCATTTTCCATATATTTTTGTTTAGTTTCTTATTTAGTACTAATATATATATATTACATGTTTTATTTGTATTCTATTTTATTGTAGTACAATATATGTCATATAAAGAGAAATAATATGTTTCATTGTGTGATTCTTTATATAAAATAAATTTTTGGTAAATGTTTTGAGATTTAGAATTGAGAAGCATTTGTTCATTACATATAGATAAATTTTAGTTTCTTTTAAAATAGTTATATGTATTAAAAAGAAGAAAAGGGGAATTTTCAACTTTATTGAATATAAGATGCATAAAAAACCTATTTTGCTTTATAGTTCACTACTTTTTCATTTTATATTTAATAATTTAAATAAGTAAAAGTAAAAAACATAGATAATATAAATTTATATCAAAATTATATATAATCATTTAAAAAATAGAAAATATTATATGGAAATTAAAAAAATAAAAAATATATATGTTCAAAACATCATATTTGATAAAAATAATTAATAATATGTTATTTATTGAGGCACCCAAATTTTCCAAATTAGTATATATCAAAAAATAATTTGAATTTTAGTTAAAAAATCATACCAAATCCTATGTGAGAATATATTATAAAACAAAAATAATAAATAGAAAATAATAAAAAATAATGTAAAAAATATAATAAAATAGATAAAGAAACACATAACATAATCTATATTTAGAAAAAAAAAGTTTACAAATAAATGTTTTTTGTTTAACATGAAATGTTCAAATCTAAAAAAATATTAATTAACTAATCAATCCATAATTGAAGAATTTAGAGTTTGTGTTTAATTTTATTATTAACACATTATTTAAATTCATTTATATGTGATGGGAGGTTTTTAATGCTATTTTATGTTTATTTGATGTGATTCTGAATGATATACGAATATTATTATAGCACGTAATTTGGGATGATTTTTGGGGTAAACATAATCCAATAATGTATTACTAATTCAAAAACCACTCTCTGATTAATGTATTGGTAAAATGGGATATCGAGGATTGGAAAAAATGGATCCACTATTAATGATATTTTTTGAACTTATATGAAAAATAGATGAAAAACTGGTATCGGTTTAAAAAAAATTTACATAGTAAGTGGTGAAAATTATTGTTGTAATATGAGAAAATTTAATGGTGTAGATCCAATTTTATGAAAATAATAAGTGATCAATTTACAAATTCAATGATAAAACCATATTAATCTTAATATGTTATGTTTTTTAGGGGTGTGATTTTATGGTGGAGGTCATAGTTTTATAAAATAGATGATGAAGATGATATTTTTTTCATGGAGGATAAATATATAATTACAAAATAAAAATTTATTTTTTAGTATTGACTATGGTTTACAAAATTAAATAAGTTTTTAACTATCATTTCACTTGATGAAGTAAATTTATCCATCATGAATGAATAATAAAGTAGTGGATTCATTTTTTATAACATGATAAATTTTATATTATTAAACATATTTAATAATACTTAGAAAAACTATACATAATAACTCATATAATCATATACCATAATATATACATATAGAGTGTAATTATGTTTACTAAACATTTATGTTTTTGTTAAACTCAATCTCTAATAAATTCACTCCATATCTCTACATGGTCATCTGATAAAACCATGCATTAAACTCATTTAGTGATTAAAATCTATGATGTAATCCAATTTGAATAACAGTGATAATTCAGAATAATATTGTTATTATTCAACTCTTTCAACATACTATTCAAACATCATAACCCCACAACATTAAATTCTAGAATGTTAATAACATTTTTTGATTACATAAAACTATTTCTATGTATATCATCATTTTGAATCTAAGAACATATTTTATCAACCATTTCATTCAAATAATTTGAAGGAATGTACAACACATTAAATTATTCATTTACCAATATATCATAAACCTTTTATGTTGTTTACGTTCAATTAAATTTGTATTTTTGTTGGTATAATATATTATTTGTTATACATGAAGTTCCCTATGTCCATACATACTCACACATTCCTCTTGGAAAAAATATTATCTCCATAAAATTAAATTAGTCTATAAAAAAATTATTTATGTTATGTATTAAAACTTATTTCCTTAATATACAATTTTAAATAGTTAAACATGTTATATTTATCGAATACAGTTTTTATCATTATTATAAATAGAAGACATTATTCATTAATGTATTCCATTAATGGTGGTGGGATCTGTTCACTCTTATTTTCAAAAATATCTATGGAAAACTATTTATCCTATATAAAAATAATTTATATTTACCTTCTTCTTAAACATATAATATAATATTATGAATAATAAACTAGGTCAGTCAATTATCACATAATAACATATAGGGATTCTATGTAAAAATAAACAACTACCTCTTAGAATAGTGTTAGATGAACTCAAAGGGAAGACCACATTCTCTATCACCTACTGTGACCTATATACACCCCTTAAAATCATATAAAATATAAATCTCTAAGACTATAAATTATAAAATGATAATTATAAAAGGAATCAAGGTTTACTAAAAAAATCTAGATTTTTTCTAAATCCTCTCTTATCCCTTCTAAGTAGACTGAACTAATCTGGTAAGCTGACTTGATCTCCTCAATCCATTCAGTATAGAAATTCTAATTATATTTTCAATAATATTTATAACACAATTAACTATATAGAATAACTTCCCATAGATATATGAGGTTAAATCAGGGGTTATTATCACAGATCATCTATTTTTTGCAACAACATTAAGGTATATCCCTCATGTAATCCAAATAGAAGGGAAATGTAAGATTTTCTTTTGAATGGATATTTGATATAATTACAATTAAAAATCTTTAAAACAAATGGTACTAGTTTGTGTACAAAAATAATAATCATTCCCTACTTTAGTGGTTCATGATTGAGGGATTATTTTTTATAATCCTGTTTTTCTATTAAGTGAGTTTTTGTTTCTTCTAATTTGTTCTTATTATTTTGTCTCAAAGGCTTCTTGAACTCCATGGTCGTGGAGAAAAAACGTAATCTTTAATCCCTAAGATTGGATAATTTTATTTTTGAGTCTTTCAAATTAATTATTTTTAATTTTATTTACATTCATGATATGAAAGTCAGAGTGTAGATTAAGGGTTTAGTAGTTATCAACTTAGAATCCGTAATATTGGATATAGAATATTTAAACATGAGACAACTTGATAGGGGGTGATTAAAGGTGTGACCTTATTCTCAAAGTAAATTGGTTCTTGTTTTCAATTTTGTTAGAAATCATTAAACCTATTATATTTAATCCACATCAACAACAAAAGAAAATGAATAAATTAAAATTATAGAATAATTTTTTTACATTGTTCCCTAATAATGGATAATAAATGTAGAATATACATAGTTTTATTATAATATACCATAATCCAGTATGACTTACTAGTTCATATAGTAAAATTTATCCTCTGTGGTCACTCCATTTAAAGTTCACTACCTTTACAAATGTATTCAGGGAATATGAAACTCATTCCCTTAGATCACTTCAACAAACTAATCCTCTTATTATGGAATACTGATTCTTAGTGTATAAATATTTAGGTGTATTACAAATAATCAATAATATAGAGGTTTTTTGACATCATAAATGATAGAATTTAATGTACCGATTCAATCCTTGATTTCAAGAATTCCAAAAAGTATCAATTGCATAAGTTCTTTATTTTAAACAACTTATCATATATGAATTCCAGTTACACTATTATTATAATTCATGTTTTTTATCTTGTAATTTATCCCCAAGTATTTTTAATGAAACCCACCTCATGTAAGAATAGTTTCTTAGGAATATTCACTCAAATACTGTTTACACAACCCTCTTCACACTGTAATCATCACTCTTACCTGTTTTTTACAAGTACTTTTCTCTGGAATAATCCTTTTAGGAAATTATATACATTCATGTATTATCACCCAAGTATGTTCACATAACTATCATTGATCCTGTATGATCTCCAAATTATGTTTGTAGAACTATCTTCTCTCCTGTATTATCTCCCATGTATATTTTTGTGAAACTACCTTCGCTCACCCTCCAGTCACATAACATTTCTCATGTAGCTTCCTTACGTGATAACTAATTATTTGGACAATCTATAAATTTTTCCACAACTTATAATGATTGTATTATAAAATATTTATATAAAAATCATGAACAGTCACTCATAATTTTGTTATTTTAACTTTCATAGAGATCTATTTGTGTATCCTAAATGGTGGATTTCCTAGCTTGTGTGAGACTCTTAATTTGTGTGACACATGACCAACATGATGATCTCTGACCAGATAGGGAAAAATTATATATTTAACCTAAATCCACTCTTATACCATTTTAGTAAATTCAATTCATATCCTTAGTTTAGTTTATTTTCTAAATGTATTCAACAATGAAATTAAGATAATATTTTAATTAATATTTATACCATAATGAAAAGTAGATAATAAATTCCTATAGATATATAAAGATCAATCAAGTGACCTTCTCACTAATCATTTATATTTTTTCAAAAATAAAAGATTTTGGACTTTATTTTTTCAAAAAATTCATCATTGGCCAATTTGGGTAAAAATAAATCTCCTTGAAATTAAATTCAACATACTCATAATATTTAATAACTTTGATATCTTATCCTATTTTTCTGAAATTCAATAGAGTTTTATTGAGATTATATTAACCAGCAAAAAAATACACTTGAATATAATAATTTCTCTTTTTGGGATTTTTTTAAATCGAAGTTGAAATTTATTTCCTCAAACAAAGTGAACCAAAACTAGACAAATTTATAATAATACATCGATCAAACTAAGTAACATGAGTAATGAATGATGTAGAGAACATTATTTTAAGATAAAATCCAAGGCCTAATGATATTCCTCATTATATAAAGTTTTTTATTTATTTTCCTTCAAAATCTATTCCCAATGGTTTCTATCTACCCATTACATTTACTAACAATGACACTACTTGTTAAAAATCACATTGGGACCAAATATTTGTTGCTAATTTTTTATTGACTATCACCACAATATTCCATTCAATTTCACTAGCCTCATTGTAATTATCCCAATTTTATAGTAAACCCAAATATAAATAACCTACCAAACTTGAACAAAAGTACACATAAATAATTAGAACCAAATAGGGAGAGGGTAAAATGTAAAACTCTTCACGATGAGGGAAGTGGTTTAATATAAAATTTCAAGTGGTGTTTCTCAAATTTTGGAGTGTCCAATTTATAAGTCTTGATATCAACCACTTGATTGTGTGTTTTGACATGATATATTTAGATCACTCATTTCCCAACATTTTCTTTGATTAAGTGATACTTTATCACGGTATATTTGGTATGATAATTTTTATGTGATTTTTATGTGTTCAATCTCACTCATGTAATAAAAATATATCATAATAGATATCTTCACTTATTAATTAATATCCTCCAATTGTTTCTTCATGCATAGAAACTGAGTGAATTACTTCATTAATAATATGTATTATCCTACTATGAAGCTCAATATAGTAATATCCTACTTTTTAATCATTCTAGAAGCACATTTACCTCCAATGATTAAATCACCAGTACTCATGGTATTTAGGTCCCATGACATCATAAGACCTTTCTGTATTAGAAAATGATTATAGATTTTGATCCTATCCTACATCAAAAAAAATTTAAAATACCTCAAATGTAACTCAAGACCCATTTAACTACTATGAGATTATCCTCCTCATATTAAATTGTAAATAGGCCCACAAACATGTTGCAAAAAAATATTTATCCATAAAGTGTTCAAATATAACAAGTTTCTAATAATCCTCCTATACAATGATGGATCTAAATATTTCACGTCTTCCTTCTTCCCAATACTAGTTCCTACTAAAATTAGAGTTTATATCGATTTTAAATCATTCATATAAAATTTCATTAGTATTTATCTCACTTAATAAACATTATAAATACATGAATTTATATTTTTGAACATCTTGTAGAAATCATAATGTACATGGGTTCACCAAGCATGGTCATTTAAAATGCTAATATCATGATATTAATAAAATATTCCACAAATTATAGTATTATTATTGAAAATATGGCATCACACACATAGATAAGAACTATTAATTTTTTTCCTTTAATATTTTTACATATAGATTTTGACCAAAACATCAAATTTTGAATTCCAACTTCTTAAAGTATGAGTCAAGTCAAGAACACAGTTCTTATGGTGAAAATTTTAGACCATAAAAGGAATCTTTCAATATGAAATCATTGGATTAATAATTTCTAGTTAATAATCCAATTGAGTATTCAATATATATGTCCCCTTTGAGAACACCATTAAAGAATATGATTATTGTATTCATATGATAAATCATGAATCTTCTTAATATCAACATTACTAAGAATCTATTGAGTGACTTAAGTAAATTCAATAGTGGAAAAATTTATTCCACATTAAATCCATTAATATTTTACTAGACTCAATATAATATAAATTTATTATTTTAGAGAATAATATCATTACCAAAAAATTTAAATTTTAAGAACTAATTTTTTCTGATCAAATTGTGAAGTTCACGATTCTTCCCAAGTACACATGTTTTACTATTATAAATTTTATCCAATTTCACATGCAGGGAATTAACCCATGAATAAAATTTTACTAATACTTAAAATAACATTTCTTTCTTTTCTAAAAATTAAGTAGTGTGCTCCACATTCTCCCTTTGTTTTTTTTCAGAGAAAATTTGTTTGTAACTGTAGCGGTTAGATCAACCTCCACTATTTTGATTTCTCATCAAATGTGAAGACAATCATTATTCAATAATGTCCACCTACTATGATTCAAACATATAATATTTATCATTTGGGGAACTTTTCAAGACTTCATAGAATTTTCCAATCATCATCAAATTCATCAAAAAATTCGTCAAATTTTGTTTTTTATGTTTTATTTTCATCCTGAAATTCAATGAATTTAACATCCATACTTTCAATAATATAATCCAGCAATTTTTTGGAGAATTTGTAGGCCTAAATAATTTTGGAGTTTTCTAAAAATAATCATTCAGCAATTTTATCACCATACTTTCATTGATTTACTTCTTTATTTTGGATATGACATATATTTCCAAATACAGTGAAATGCCTTAGTAAGGGTTTCCTTAGATGCCACATTTTATAGGATTTCATATCCTCCAATAGGCTTGGATATGCCTAATTCTATGTTCACACCACAAATTTTTCCGATTATCTTCTAATAATGGTTATAAGTTCCACTCTTAAAAATTAATGTATTGCATATATTTTTAACCAATCAATTTCATATATAAACAACTCTATTTTATTAAGGAGTTATTACTGATGAATCTACAAGCATAATTCTGTGCTTTTTAGGATCCTTTTATCTTAAATATATGTGTACTCTATGCCATTTTTTATCAAAACAATTTTAGAGTGTTTCTGAACTCATTTTCAACTCCTTTTAATCCCAAAATAGTAATTTACATTACTTGTTTCTGGATCTACATGACCATAACATAGATTATTTTAAAATATTTATGAAGAAATCGGATGAAATAAAAATTTAATGTGTGGTGGGATGATTCATTTCACCTAATACATCTATGTAATATTGATCATTTAGATTAGGTATAATTTTATTTATCTATTGAAATAGATTTCAAACTATATTTCCCAATGTACGTGCATAACATGTCCTTTCATTAACACTATTTAGGTTTTTAATTTCTACTTATGGTTTTATAACTGATAAGTTATTCATGGTCTAATATTGAATGTGGCCTAGCTTATTATGACATAATCTATAATCCTATTAAAAAGTTTTAGAATAAGTAAATTATTTTTTGTACACCTATTAAACATTACAATTTTTATTCAACAATTCATTATAGATTTTATGAACCATGGTTTGATTAGTAAACGGATTGGTTAAATAAATCCCCCTGTAGAGGTTACCAAATTAGAATTATAATAAATATATTATATCATGATCCATTTATATAGATAAATTATGTATTATTCGTCTTATTTTATTTTAATTAGTTATTTACACTTCCTTTTATTTTCATGTCACTAATTTTCGAAAACAAACTATTCTTCCACCTCCCACTTTTATATTTTTTGAGGAGTTATATATTTCCAACCATGTGGTATTGATACCAAATATATGATATCTATGTGAAACTATACATTAATACTTTAATAGATACTTTGTACATATTGGTTGTACCTATCATATTGTTTTTCTTTCATGAGATTAATGGTTGAGTTTAGGTATAATAAGGCCTCTAAAATTTCACTTTATAATTGATATTGTGATAATACTTATAGTTTTTTTATAATAAGAAGTATTTATTTTTTAATTCAGTATTTCATAATTGTTTTTAATTTATTTTTATTTGAATTTCATGATGGAAATAATCATTTATGATTTTTCGATAATCAACAACATTTTTACCATAATAAAAAAAATGAAGGTAATATATATAGAAATAATTTATTTTATATGTTTAATGATGTTTGTATTATTCTTAATTTCCCTCTTATTGATGCATATTTTATTAGAAAACTATTTTAATCCATTTAATATGACATATTGTAGCTAATATAACTACAAAATTGAATCTCCATAAGAAGAAATTTTTTGTCACCTCAGTTCCTCTTTATATACCCAACCTTCAAATAAATCCTCAATTATTGACTAACCCTTGATGTATGGGTATTATCACTATCCCCCTAGTTCACTTTTTTGGAGTTTTCATTGTTCATGTTTTTGTCAAATTATTGGTGAAACCAACATCTCTAACACTAATATTCCCTCTTTTATAAGCTATTATATTCCAATATTCGAGGCCCCATCTTCTAGGTGAGTCCCAATTTGACCAATGTTTTTTAGATGATTGGACAACTTATATTATCACAATGATTTTTTAAACCATTTTTATATATCTAATAATTATTCATTAATGAAATTTTGATAATGTATTTTTTTATTCTAATATAAAAATAAAATTTTCTATTAAAATTTATTTCTCAATGAAACAACATCTTATTTAAGTAATTCTACTTCATTTATTTACTCCTTTATGTCAGTATTAAGGTAATGGATCACCATTTCATGTTTTCAAATTCTTATGTTTTCATTTTATGTCAATTATGATTTCACTTGACGAACTAATTGATCTTTTAGTTATATATCTTGTTTTCCAATATTATCTATAATTTGATCTACATATTCCAAATCCACTTTTAACAAACCAATAATTTTTCATTTTTTCTTTATTTTACCATTTATATCTTTGATATCCCATTTGAGTAACACATTTAAGAAAAACACACATTTTATTTTATTTTATTCCTCCCTATATGATAATTTATTTTCAACTATAAAAATAATAGTGTTATTTAAATATAACATAATCTCTATTTATATTTCCTATAAGTAATATTCATCATTTGTTAATTATTTTCTCACCATAATGTTCTTCTAAAACAAATTTATAGATGAATCTCCTTGTATAAATTCAGTTTTAGAAGAGAAGAAACTTTTTAACTTATTTATAGTTTCTTCCCTTCCTTCATCATTAGGAAATCTCCTTAGGAAGCTTAAAACAATGTTCCAAACATTACCCTTTCAAAAAATATTCATTGATAGATTTCCTTCAAACATTATATATACTCTCTTGAATTTCTTTTCAAAGAGTGATCATAATTCACCACTAAAATATTCTTCCTCATATCCATCATTAGTTACATCAAACAGATTACATATATTTTAAATTTATATCCTTATTTTTTAAAAATATATTCTTACTATATTATCATCATTTTCATAAGAAAACGATGTTCAGTATAAATAATCCAATTACTATTCTACAAATTTCATCTCTTTTAGAGATGATACCAATGGATTATGAAGATGTTTTAGTCTCCATAATAAGTTATTCATGATAATAATTTTTATTATCTCATCACCATATCCCTTGATTACTGCCACATTCTCAATTATTTTTTTGAAGAATACATCAAAAAATTCATTAGGGAACATTTTGTTGTCATAAAAATTGTTATTATTCACTTATATCATTTCTTCATTCTCCATTATATCACATTTATATATATTGAAATTTTATCACACTTGGAATTTCACTATTACAACTAATTAATTTCTCTAAAATATAGTTTTACAGGGCTCTAAATAAAATAGTTTGGGCTTTGGCATCAGCGTCGAGTAGCATTGTAAGAACCCAGTTCTTATCTTTGAGGAATGTGCTTCTTCTTTTCTCTTTTCCTTAAGTGTTTTTAATCAAATATGGAAAATGGGGAAAAATCATAAATTTTGGAAGTACACGCCGTGTATTTTTTTCCACATGCCGTGTAATTCTGGCCGTGTGGGGATGAGTACATGGGGCGTATAGCCATGTCAGCGAAAAAGGGTGTAGAAACCGACAACATTCCGTGTAGTGGTCTTGTACATGTCGTGTAGTCAGTCGGCATGCCAAAACAGTAAGGAAGTGGATTAGCCACGAGCTAGGCGATATTATACGCAGTGTACTCAGGAGTACATGTCGTGTACTCATGTCGACGGGTGAACTGTATGGCAGTGCCGCCAGATGAATAGTTAAATGAAGGTATTACACGCCGTGTAATTGGAAGTACACGCCATGTACTTTTTTTTCTTAAATCTGGCAGTAGCCTCCCCTGTTCACAGAGAAGGCTTAGATCCGGAGGAAGGAGCAGGAGTGGATGACCGGACCTTCGAAGATCCGCTGGGTGTTCGTCTGGAATTCTGATTCCACTTCGGACGATCTCGTTGGAACCACACGGGTAGGCCCTCTCTTCTCCTGGAGTGTTTCTTACCAATTTTTTCCTAGAGGGAGCTATTTTAGGTTAATAGAGTTTAGTTCTTAGTCAGATCTATGCCATGCATAGGAATTTCGGGAGTCGACGTTCGGGTATACCGCTAGTTGGCGTATAAGGTAGTTTTCTTGGTGTTAATTTTTTCAACCGCTATGCGTTTTGTGCGTTTTTGTGCCACGAACCCATGTTGGGGTGTCTTGTGGTTGAGGCCAGGATTATTTTGAATACCTAGAATTGAATAGGTGATTAATTGTGATATTAAAATGTTGTTTGGGATCATTTCTTGGATCCGGAACCACCATAGGGGTGGATTCCATTGTTTAGCCGTTTGTCCAGGATACACAAGGGTATGAATTTAAAGTAGTACTTGTAGAATTTCCTCAATAGGAATTGCTTGTTTACTTCATAATGACATGTTGGGCATGGCCCGATTACCTGTTTAGCCGGAGGGAGTTGTTGTGATTAGCCTATGGGCACTACACTGTTTGGCCTGAGGGCTGTAGTTATTCTGCCTGAGGGAAACCTTTGGTGCCTGAGGGCTTGACTTCTGTGCCTGAGGGAGACACTTCCTACGCCTGAGGGAAAATCCTGTTATGCCTGAGGGTTATACATGAGGGTTGGATTCTACTTACCTGAGGGTAAGGTTTTGATTCCCTATGGACGTGGACTATTTACTTAGAAATGCACTGTGGTGATTTCTAATATTTAATGGATTAAATGAATAAAAAATGGAAATTTAATTGTTAAGATAGTTACTTTTCATTACTCCTTACTTTATTTCATTTTACTGTTGCACACTATTGTTTCATGCTTAGACGTAGTTGGGCATGGGACTTTGGTGGGTGCCTACTGAGATATATTTGTCACACCCTATTTGGGTCACTCTTTTTAGCCAAAACAGATTTTGTTGCTGCAGGTGTAGATATGGGAAAGAGTCCCTATACAGGTACATGATTGCTGCTGATGAGTAGGAGGGCATGGGACTGAGCCTAGTCTCACGATGCCATTGCCATCTATTTTGCATTGTTTCGCTATACACTGCCTTTTGTTGTACTGTGTTGATGTATAACATGTTCTGGCTATTTTCTTAGAACTTCAGACATATAGCATCATTATTTATATATTGTTGGTTATATGCACTACTATTTTTTATTTCAGTTATGTATGTTTTACTGCTTCCTCTGTTCGTTGTATGTTTTATTTCGTATTCCGCAGTGCTACACTTTGACAAATGAGGGCATAGCTTCCCCACTATCAAACATGGGCTCTTGCTGCTAGTCGGAAGCCTCTGGCATTTGGGAAATGCGCTTGAGGTCACGTGGAGAACTGTGTAATGCCCCGACCCCAGCTACCCAGAGTCGGTGCATTACTTCGTAACATTGGCATGATCACAAGAAAGATCAAATCTCTAAAGACCGATTGGTTTAGTAGCCTTGGAAACACTAGATATATTCATAAGTTTTACATTACATCATAAAATGAAAAACTACTACAACAAACATAATGTTTCCACAATCCACACTATTAACCCCTCATAAAATCCCTACAGGTCATTCATAACTTATTTCTTCACATCCTGGGAAAAATAAAACATAGAAAAGGGGTGAGCTCAAATGCCCAGTAAGGATAACAATATAGCAGAAACTTTCATAAATAAGAATAAACATTTAAGGCAATGTATAACTAAAACAAAAGCCTTTTAAATATGAACTTTCAACATGGTATGGCATAAATAAAATGAAATAATGCCATTTACTTATTCACATGGATATTCTACTAATCGAATAATCACATGCAAAAATCAATAACCACTTTCATAATGTTGGAATGCATAATGCCAGACTATCATAACCACATAGCCAAGGCCTCATGCCAAGACCACAAATAAGATTTTGTCAAGGCCTTGTGCCAAGACACTAGTTTGTCTCATGAGACCTACCGATGCATCGAGGAGCTATAGCGGGCTCCACCCGTCAGTTATTAAGTCCAATGCATTCCCATATGAAAAGGTTTAAACATAACATAAACATTCGTATTAAAACTAGCATACGAAATGTCAATAATTTCACCATAAACTATGAATGGTATAAAAATAGCACATCCACAGTCAAGCATATCACAAAACCTTCAATACAATATAGATGTTTTGTATCATAATAAATCAACTTCAAATAATCTTAAAATCCATCAAAGGATGTTGACATAGATGAAATCAAAATTCTTTTTAAAGAAGTATCTCCTTTTATTTTGAAATAATTTAAGATCCATATAAAATAAAACATTTTCTTTTAAAATATTCTTATAAGCTTGTATGGAAAGCTTCGACGATTTTATAACGGCGGAAAATAACCGCACCTGCCGTATAAGTTAAAAAAACATTCTTACCTCAATTCTGTCGAAAAGGTTAAAAAGGACCTTGTTTTGAAAACGACGGAAAGATTCCTTTATAAACCTCTTATAAAAAGTCAAACAAGGGTATAAATGACTTTAACCCATATTCTTGTAAATAGTAAAAATGTTTTGAAATACATTTCGAAGAAACATGGATGTGGATGATAAAGAGGTCCCAGTATATTATTACGTATAATACAACCTCGGATAATGAAGAGATTGTGAAATAACCCTTACCTTGTACTTTTCCTTGGTTGGGGTAGGTTAACCTCCTGTATAATGGTGAAATAATTGTTATTAAATTATACAAGAATCATATATATTAATATGATATCATATATGATCTTTTAACATTGATTTGTTAATAATATCTTAGAATTATCGTCGTTTCGGGTGTTAACTTACTTGTTTTCTTTTATATGTTTTGTTACGTAAGACATGTTTGTAAAGGATAGGTTGTATATTATTCATATCCAGAATGATATCAAGTCCTTAAACATCATTTTTAAATCATCAAATGATAATTATACTTTAATGGATACGATGGAGAATGAATCTCATCGCGTTCGTGGAGACGGTAGTCCGTACGTACGCACGAGCGACAATATCATTCTTTTGATATTAAAATAATATATAAATGGATGGTATATCATATATACAGAATCACTAACATGTTATATTTATTATTTACATGAGTTACACATCATTATTATACCCATCCAAATAATAATAAATTGAATAACAATTACACCACGACGTGGAGACGGTAAGCCGTTCGTACGCACGTATGGTGACATGTTATTCAATGGGAGGATAGAATACTGAATATGGTTGTAACATATTTATAATAACATCACATTATATGTAAGATACTGGAGTTATTATTTTAGAATGGTAAGAACAAAGAAAGAGGAAGTGGAAGAAGAAAGGAACTTAGAAAAGGGTGGTGAAATCATTACCTCTTCTTCGGGTTCTTCCTTTTGATTTGATCAAAAGGGCTCCTTAGGTTGGCTTTCTGATCCAACTAAGGCCTCTAGGTTGTAGTGAGGGATGTTGGGAGAGTATTTGGGCAGAGTTTGGCCGAACCAAAAGGCATTTAAGGTGTGAAGAAATGAGAAGGAGGAGTGCCCTTTTATAAGAGGGGTGAGGGGCACCCTTGGAAAAGCTAGAAATATTAATTTATAATAAATTAATATTCGGTTTCTAATGGCTCCAAAGTTTATTATTCAAAGGTTAAGGTGGGGATAGGTCGAAAACCAATCAACCAATATAATTTAGACAGGTTTTGGTACTTATATTAACCTTATCTTTAAGTATTAACTCTAAGTTAATTAGTTTCACTTTTACAATGTCTCTTTGTATTTTTATATAATATGGTCAATAAACTTACTATATACATCCAAGAGACACCCAAGTGGTCCATTAATGATTAAACTATCATGATATAAGTCTCTTGGCCGAACCTTAGATTTTTAGGAATTTAATATCAATTAATAATATAATATTTGTTTTAAGAACTCTTTTATGTCAATTTTGACACTATTCAATAGTTGATTTTTGTGAAACTCATAACAGATTGATTACTTAGAAAAAAGTCAATTAAATAAATCCTAATATATCATATTATCCTATAAAATTAGTTTAATTCATTAAAAGTTTCATATTATAATTATTTGGGTATTTATAATATCAATTATTTTAATTTTTCACTATTATAGTAATTACTGCATCATCATTGTGTCATAAATAAAATAAATTATTTAATGTCTAAAAATTATAAATAAACTATCATTATGTAGTAAATCGCTTTAGCTTTCTAATGAATATTTATAATCTAAAATACAACATATATAACCCTATGTAACAATTGTTTTTCTAAAAGATATATGCTTGTGTCATTTTTGTATTCATTTTAACTTAATTAAAATAAAGTGTCATTATCACATACAAGTGGATCAATGGGGTCCCGAAATTGACCCAAAGATGCCCATGGTCGACCATGTATCAACCAATAGGGTTAAGACACGTTTTAGGGTAATTTAGTATTATTATAATATTATTTTTTAACCCTTATTTACCGGATTTACCCTTAACCATGGTAAATAAAATATTTACCGCAGTAATTATTCAAAATGTCTAAAAATAAAAGTTACCTATTTACACAATTTGAACATCCTGATTCCAAATATGGAATCCATTTTCCTAAATTCAAAACACATAAGTGGCAGAAATTAATTTAAAATTAATTCCCGCTGTCAAAACAAAAAGCGTGTTTTTAAGAGATAATAACTATCAAAAGATTGACACTTGTTTATGTTCGGATTAATTGTTAAATTATGTCCAATGACCAACATTATATTAAATGGTAAAAATCTATTCTAAATATACTTTAAAACCACTCAAATTCACAATTTATCACTATTAATTATTTTGATTAAAAAAGTTGTTTTTAATTAAAATTTAGTAATTTTCACTATTCATCAAAATATGAAAGTTATCTGAAAAGTACCAAAATTTCACCTTAGGCTAAATATGATATTCCGAATCCAAAAATGAAGTGAATTTTAAAATATAAAATATATATAACTTCAAAAATTAGGTATTACTATTCATAACAGCTAGTTTGATTGGTTACGGTGTGTTAGAACTCGAAGTTGCGTACAACACACGGTACTGTTTTATTCAAAGGAAAGTGTACCGTGGAAGCTTGGGATGTTTCATTTTAAATTTTTGATGTCCCCATTTAGTCAAAAAGTTTAAAATATTGTATTTAAAAAGGTTTCACTATTAGAAGTTGATAAAAGTGAAATACTGAAAATGAATCTGTTCTTGCAATATGACTAAGAAACTCATAATAGGGATTCTAAAATTATAAGGATTATATAAAGTTCAAAATGTAGTTAATACTATTCGTGACCTCTTTTAATGGTGTGATTGAACTCGGTGTTGCGTGTAGTGCAAGTTATTGAATTATTTTTAAGAAATAACACACTCTGAAATCCTGGGGTGTTACATTCTCCCCTCCTTCAATAAATTGCGTCCTCGCAATTTGAAATTTTTCTTCGAAAATAAAAGGTTGAAAGTAGAAAATATATTTGTGGGAAAACCCACATCGGAAATTGGGTTACTAAAATTTAGTCTTAATATGAGGAAAAGATAAATGAAAGGGTCACCACCAAATTATGATCTCGATTAGGAGAACATTGGTGGCAATTAGAGACATATAATTGGAGGAAAAACGTAAATATTTATAGGTAGTGATTGAGGTCATCAATCACAAACAAGTATAAAATTGAGGTCCTTAAACTCATCAATCTATGATGATTTTAAGTACCATTGGTTCAACAAAATATAGGGTATTGGGACAACACATTTTTGACATTTCAAAATATCTTAGTTGAAATCCCACATTGAAAAATGAATTAATGAGGCCTCTATTTAAAATAAAGAGTGGAAAGTATGAATATTACCGAAAATAACACATACTAGGGTTCCATGTAGGAAAATATGGATATGGAAGAGAAATCTAACCATCAATTATCTGATGGAGAGTGGTAGAGAACATGGCTATGAAAAGGCCAACAATCCCAAAGCCATAAATTTGTGATGATTTAAGGTACCATCTAGGACAACATTTTTGTTCTAAGTTTCTATTATTAATGTTGAGGAATTTATTTATGAGATTGGCAAAGATCATAAGGAGATATACTTACTTTATAATTAGAGTTTTGTCCATTAATAAATTTCTACCATAAACTCATCTTTCACTCGTAAAAAAAATTATATTTATACTATTCGTACAGGGTTCCAAAATAAACGAATTTATAATTCATCTACCAGATCTTTTAAAAAAAACTACATTATTTAATCCAGGACATCTCTTGGGCCAGTGGTAGGTGATACACCCTTGTCGCCCTTCGGTTGCGGGTTCAAGTCTCGCGGCCTTGCCGGACGCGACGGGTTGCCGCCCAACCTCCGGGTTGTCCTTTTATGGAAATCCAAAATAATCCAAACTAGAACTATCCAAAATACTTCTGTCCAAACTCACAGTCCAACATTTATAAGGAAGGTAAACATAATATAGATCCTTTTTACCCTGTAATAGCATATGAATACCTTCATCATGTACTACCATATTCCTTATTGATTACATTCATGTCCCCTTATTCCATATAGAATGCTGGATATACTTCATTAATCCAAAAACGTTTTAAACCCCAACAATGATGGAATATACAAATCATTAATCAGCTTCAAGGTAGTCAATAATATCCAATATAATTTATCCAAAATAATCACATATTATTCAAAAATCACTACCTCAGTATCAGAACTATATTATGATTTATCATTCTCTCAACCGTATATTTTCTAAAAATTTAACCTTCTATTGAGTCACTTTTCTTTGTTCCACACAATCTCAAGTCCTTAATGAAATAGTACTGCAGTACAATCCTTATATACTCCATAATTATTATAACAAGTACATTGTTGATACAACACTCAATTGACATAATCAACATAAGAACTCTAATCATTCCTCTTCATCTGTGGTAGTATCATAACTTGATTATTATCCAATAGCATCATTTGCGGCATAGTCTGATGACTGGGACATAGGTTCGCGTAGTGTCCAAACTCCTTGCAAATGAAGCATTGTACATTTAAAACCATTTTCTTACCCTTGCAGTCACGTACTTTGTGCCTTTTTCCTCCACACTTATAACAAACTCCCATTCCTTTCAGGCAAGTTCCAGGGTGTTTCTTTCCACAGTTACCACATATGGGAAAATTCTTCTTTTCCCTTTTCCCTTTATCCATATTTCTCTCTTCCATCCTTTTCTTCTCTTGCTTCCCTTCAAAGCCATAGGACTCAGTAAACTCTTTACTTATCTTATCAACACATGATATTATTTCTTCATATGATGATAATACATGGGAGACTATTTCTCTTATAAATTCTAGCTTAAGACCATGAATGATATGATCCTTCCTTCTCTTTGAATCATGTGTATTTCTAGAGTTCTCATTCCTTCTACTGGGCGCCATTTCTATACAATGGCATAAACTAGATCAGTTTATGAATCAAAATACATAATCCCATACTTATAAAACACTTAACATAAATTGAACTATTTATGGATATAATCCATAATCATAAAAATGTTTTTATTTGAGGAAGTATATACTCATAAACCCTTCATAATGATTTGTAAAGAAAATGAGAGTTATCCTAAGCATATCCCCCGGGAGTGTCGTAACCAAGAGTGAAACAAGGCCCGTTGTCGTGCACCAGTTCCCATTCGAGTCTAGCTCAAAGCGGTGTTTTCGGGTTTTACCCCTAGGTACATTTGTGCCAGAGCCGCCTCTACCTGCTCGTATCCAGACAGGGTTGAATTGCTCAGAAAACTCACAAAATCTCTACAATACCAAAATTCTAGGAAGTTCTTCTATACTAATCCTCAAAGTTCATCTTTGGTCTACGTGCTCTAATCAGAGTTTATCTAAATCTAGCTTCCAAGGTTTTTACTAAACTTCCTCTGATACCAACTGTAACGCCCCGACCCCAGCTACCCAGAGTCGGTGCATTACTTCGTAACATTGGCATGATCACAAGAAAGATCAAATCTCGAAAGACCGATTGGTTTAGTAGCCTTGGAAACACTAGATATATTCATAAGTTTTACATTACATCATAAAATGAAAAACTACTACAACAAACATAATGTTTCCACAATCCACACTATTAACCCCTCATAAAATCCCTGCAGGTCATTCATAACTTACTTCTTCACATCCTGGGAAAAATAAAACATAGAAAAGGGGTGAGCTCAAATGCCCAGTAAGGATAACAATATAGCAGAAACTTTCATAAATAAGAATAAACATTTAAGGCAATGTATAACTAAAACAAAAGCCTTTTAAATATGAACTTTCAACATGGTATGGCATAAATAAAATGAAATAATGCCATTTACTTATTCACATGGATATTCTACTAATCGAATAATCACATGCAAAAATCAATAACCACTTTCATAATGTTGGAATGCATAATGCCAGACTATCATAACCACATAGCCAAGGCCTCGTGCCAAGACCACAAATAAGATTTTGTCAAGGCCTTGTGCCAAGACACTAGTTTGTCTCATGAGACCTACCGATGCATCGAGGAGCTATAACGGGCTCCACCCGTCACTTATTAAGTCCAATGCATTCCCATATGAAAATGTTTAAACATAACATAAACATTCGTATTAAAACTAGCATACGAAATGTCAATAATTTCACCATAAACTATGAATGGTATAAAAATAGCACATCCACAGTCAAGCATATCACAAAACCTTCAATACAATATAGAAGTTTTGTATCATAATAAATCAACTTCAAATAATCTTAAAATCCATCAAAGGATGTTGACATAGATGAAATCAAAATTCTTTTTAAAGAAGTATCTCCTTTTATTTTGAAATCATTTAAGATCCATATAAAATAAAACATTTTCTTTTAAAATATTCTTATAATCTTTTATGGAATGCTTTGACGATTTTATAACGGTGGAAAATAACCGCACCCGCCGTATAAGTTAAAAAAAACATTCTTACCTCAATTCTGTCGAAAAGGTTAAAAAGGACCTTGTTTTGAAAACGACGGAAAGATTCCTTTATAAACCTCTTATAAAAAGTCAAACAAGGGTATAAATGACTTTAACCCATATTCTTGTAAATATTAAAAATGTTTTGAAATACATTTCGAAGAAACATGGATGTGGATGATAAAGAGGTCCCAGTAGATTATTACGTATAATACAACCTCGGATAATGAAGAGATTGTGAAATAACCCTTACCTTGTACTTTTCCTTGGTTGGGGTAGGTTAACCTCCTTTATAATGGTGAAATAATTGTTATTAAATTATACAAGAATCATATATATTAATATGATATCATATATGATCTTTTAACATTGATTTGTTAATAATATCTTAGAATTATCGTCGTTTCGGGTGTTAACTTACTTGTTTTCTTTTATATGTTTTGTTACGTAAGACATGTTTGTAAAGGATAGGTTGTATATTATTCATATCCAGAATGATATCAAGTCCTTAAACATCATTTTTAAATCATCAAATTATAATTATACTTGAATGGATACGATGGAGAATGAATCTCATCGCGTTCGTGGAGACGGTAGTCCGTACGTACGTACGAGCGACAATATCATTCTTTTGATATTAAAATAATATATAAATGGATGGTATATCATATATAAAGAATCATTAACATGTTATATTTATTATTTACATGAGTTACACATCATTATTATACCCATCCAAATAATAATAAATTGAATAACAATTACACCACGACGTGGAGACGGTAAGCCGTTCGTACGCACGTATGGTGACATGTTATTCAAAGGGAGAATAGAATACTGAATATGGTTGTACCATATTTATAATAACATCACAGTATATGTAAGATACTGGAGTTATTATTTTAGAATGGTAAGAACAAAGAAAGAGGAAGTGGAAGAAGAAAGGAACTTAGAAAAGGGTGGTGAAATCATTACCTCTTCTTCGGGTTCTTCCTTTTGATTTGATCAAAAGGGCTCCTTAGGTTGGCTTTCTGATCAAACTAAGGCCTCTAGGTTGTAGTGAGGGATGTTGGTAGAGTATTTGGGAAGAGTTTGGCCGAACCAAAAGGCTTTTAAGGTGTGAAGAAATGAGAAGGAGGAGTGCCCTTTTATAAGAGGGGTGAGGGGCACCCTTGGAAAAGCTAGAAATATTAATTTATAATAAATTCATATTCGGTTTCTAATGGCTCCAAAGTTGATTATTCAAAGTTTAAGGTGGGGATAGGTCGAAAACCACTCAACCAATATAATTTAGACAGGTTTGGGTACTTATATTAACCTTATCTTTAAGTATTAACTCTAAGTTAATTAGTTTCACTTTTACAATGTCTCTTTGTATTTTTATATAATATGGTTAATAAACTTACTATATACATCCAAGAGACACCCAAGTGGTCCATTAATGATTAACCTATCATGATATAAGTCTCTTGGCCGAACCTTAGATTTTTAGGAATTTAATATCAATTAATAATATAATATTTGTTTTAAGAACTCTTTTATGTCAATTTTGACACTATTCAATAGTTGATTTTTGTGAAACTCATAACAGATTGATTACTTCGAAAAAAGTCAATTAAATAAATCCTAATATATCATATTATCCTATAAAATTAGTTTAATACATTAAAAGTTTCATATTATAATTATTTGGGTATTTATAATATCAATTATTTTAAGTTTTCACTATTATAGTAATTACTGTATCATCATTGTGTCATAAATAAAATAAATTATTTAATGTCTAAAAATTATAAATAAAATATCATTATGTAGTAAATCTCTTTAGATTTCTAATGAATATTTATAATCTAAAATACAACATATATAACCCTATGTAACAATTGTTTTTCTAAAAGATATATGCTTGTGTCATTTTTGTATTCATTTTAACTTAATTAAAATAAAGTGTCATTATCACATACAAGTGGATCAATGGGGTCCCAAAATTGACCCAAAGATGCCCATGGTCGACCATGTATCAACCAATAGGGTTAAGACACGTTTTAGGGTAATTTAGTATTATTATAATATTATTTTTTAACCCTTATTTACCGGATTTACCCTTAACCATGGTAAATAAAATATTTTCCGCAGTAATTATTCAAAATGTCTAAAAATAAAAGTTACCTATTTACACAATTTGAACATCCTGATTCCAAATATGGAATCCATTTTCCTAAATTCAAAACACAGAAGTGGCAGAAATTAATTTAAAATTAATTCCCGCTGTCAAAACAAAAAGCGTGTTTTTAAGAGATAATAACTATCAAAAGATTGACACTTGTTTATGTTCGGATTAATTGTAAAATTATGTCCAATGACCAAAATTATATTAAATGGTAAAAATATATTCTAAATATACTTTAAAACCACTCAAATTCACAATTTATCACTATTAATTATTTTGATTAAAAAAGTTGTTTTTAATTAAAATTTAGTAATTTTCACTATTCATCAAAATATGAAAGTTATCCGAAAAGTACCAAAATTTCACCTTAGGCTAAATTTGATATTCCGAATCCAAAAATGAAGTCCATTTTAAAATATAAAATATATATAACTTCAAAAAGTAGGTATTACTATTCATAACAGCTAGTTTGATTGGTTACGGTGTGTTAGAACTCGAAGTTGCGTACAACACACGGTACTGTTTTATTTAAAGGAAAGCGTACCGTGGAAGCTTGGGATGTTTCATTTTAAATTTTTGATGTCCCCATTTAGTCAAAAAGTTTAAAATATTTTATTTAAAAAGGTTTCACTATTAGAAGTTGATAAAAGTGAAATACTGAAAATGAATCTGTTCTTGCAATATGACTAAGAAACTCATAATAGGGATTCTAAAATTATAAGGATTATATAAAGTTCAAAATGTAGTTAATACTATTCGTGACCTCTTTTAATGGTGTGATTGAACTCGGTGTTGCGTGTAGTGCAAGTTATTGAATTATTTTTAAGAAATAACACACTCTGAAATCCTGGGGTGTTACAAACTGGGTTCGGGGAACCCGTTCAGTGGCACCCGGAAGCGGGACGTTACAAAGTGGTATCAAACGAGTTCTTTTCTTTGACATAGTGTTTGGAGCCTTAGTCAGGGATAGGATGAATGGTAGTTGGTAATAAGATGTGCCCAGACGTAGCTAACCCGCATACAAGGAAAAGCCAATCTACCTCATATTTTTCAATTTTTTTGATTTTTCAAATTTTAAAGTTGATATGATTTCCCCATTGGGTGATGCACTTGTACTGTGCTGTTTATATTTTATCAGTGGTTTCTATTTAGTTTAAACCCGATGAGATGAGGGTATTCCATCTCATGTATCATTTAGGCACATCCTTGAAGCACATGCCATGCATAGTTTCCATGCCATGTAGCTGCATTAGAAAATTGCTTGTTGTTGTGATAGTTGTTGTGCTAGAAAAAAATGTTGTTGTCATAGCTGCTTGATTAATACCTTCTATTTGATAGGGTATTTTTGTGTGAGCATGTTTATAAAAGAATGGACGCCAAACTTTGGTTTTTGGGGAGTATGGGCCCCTATTTACTGGAAATTGGTGGATCATTGACTATTTATTTTGTTATAACATAGATAAGCTATCAAACTATGATTCTTGGGGAGTATGGGCCCTCAAAGGTTGGAATTTGACACTTAGGTGTTGTTTTTCAGTATTTTCTAGATTCTAGGGAAATTTCTGTGGCATACTGTCTGGAAACCCAGTATATACGCCATGTAGTATCTTTACACACTCCGTGCATGGGCTTTTGTTCGGGACGAAAAATGAACTTTTTGATTACATGCCGTGTACCCAGAGTACACACCGTGTAGTCTCTTTCCGTGTCATAAACCATGTGGGCAGTGACACAGGGAAGGTACGAGCTTGGGGAAACATGCCATGTGCCGAATGTACATGCCATGTATTGTTGACCCGGAGTCCGGCCGTCTAACTAACAACACGGGTCGGTGAAACTAATTTACAGAACACGTCGTGTCAATGATGAACACGCCGTGTAGTGTGACCTGGGGACTCGTCCATGTAACGAACAACATGGGTCGGTGTCACCTCTCCTTGAACAAGCTGTGTACCTATGGGACACATTGTGTAGACTTATCCGAGGACAAACTGTGTGGATTAAGCCGTGTGGCTGAGAAACAGTGTAGTGTACATGTCGTGTGCGGGTGTAACACTTCGTGTAGTGTCAAGATGAGTAGTCAGCCGTGTCACAAGCGACAATGGCAGTTGGAAAATTTCACCATACACACCGTGTAGTTTTTATACACGCCATGTAGTTTTGTACCATGAAATCCATTTGACTTAGCCATGTAGAGGAACCCGGGCAGGGGAAGAAAAGTTAAGTACACGCCGTGTAGTCAGTATACACGCCGTGTAGTCTTGTTTTGAAAATTTTGAATGCCTTCTTCCTCCTCTTCCCTTTTGGGTTTCTTTGTTTTCGGTCTTGATAAGATTGTTCTAAAAGCATGTTTTTGACCTTGTAGTGTCGTGCCGCCTAGACGACTGTGCGTTGTTTGCTAGGAGAGAGAAAACGAGAATACTCCAGAGATGGTGGGCCATGGGCTACCAGTTGATCCTCCAGCAGAGCTAGATGCGGCACCATCCACTATACCGGACACAGGTGTGGAGGCGCAGTTCTGTGATGGCTTTATGCGGTTCTTGCGGACCTTTCAGGGAGAACCACAGGCTGCCACATCTATGGATGAGCTGACTCGTATCATTCAGCAGCAGAATCCGCCGACGTTTTAAGGGGATGGCAGACCACAGGCTGCAGAGTCTTGGTTGGGATCGATGCAGACTATTTTCGAGCATCTTGATACGCCTCCAGGTCGGAGGGTCAAGCTCGCGACATACATTCTGTGTGATTCTGCCAAGAGGTGGTGGGATGTCACCACCCAATCAGAGCATCACAGAGACATGGCGTGGGAATATTTTCAGGCAGTCTCCTATGAATTCTTCTTTCCCAAGACACTGCAGGCAGACAGAGCTCAAGAGTTCATGAATCTGCTGCAGGGCGCTATGTCGGTGATGGACTATTCTACTCGCTTTACCGATATTCAGCGCTTTTCACCCGTGCTGGTGGGTGACGAGAAGTTGAGGGCAAGACGTTTTGAGGATAGTCTTCGTTATTACATCTGAGTGCTGGTAAATGTTTTTAGGTTGCCTATTGTACATGCTATTGTGAACCAGGCACTGATTACAGAGAGGAACCTGCGGGAATCTGGTGGTGTGGGCTATGGTGGTTCAGCACCAGTTACTGGTACTATTTCTACTGGCAAGTGGAAGAGGCAGATGGATTTCTCTCAGGGTGGCAGTACCTGCCAGACAGTTTTTTCAGGTGGGCTAGTCAGGTGCTACCAGTGTGGTAGAGAGGGGCACAAGAGTCCTCAGTTTCCATGAGACCCAGTGGAGTGCCGAGCTTGCGTAAAGATGGGTCATCTGCAGTGCTTTTGTAGGGCGTTTCCACCAATGGCTAGTGAGAGGGGTTTTGTGCTGACTCCGCGTACGGGAGATGGACCAACAACTTCTTACAAGTATGGGAACTGGAATACGTCAGGGCATGTGGGCAGAGATGATGGTCGTGGTCGTGGTAGCCAGACACCAGGATATCAGAGGAAGCAGGGCGGGATAGCTCAGGGTAGTCAGGTTGTGTCGCAGGGCCGCATGACTAGGTAGACATATGCAGTGCAACAGACCCAGCATGATCAAGATCCTATACCTTCTACAGTAAGAAGTAATATTCTAGTAGCTTCTGTCTTATCATCAATACTTTTTTATACGGGTGCTACACATAGTTTTATATTTATAACCATTGTGGAGAGCCTTGGGCTCTGTGTTTCTTCATCTTCTGATATTATGATGCTAGACACTCTGTTGGGAAATAGAACAACTGGTGTACATCAGCACAATGAGTTCTACCTTGTGGTTGGTGGGTGTCACTTCCTTTGGGACCTTTATGTCTTAGAGATAACAAGCTATGATGTCATTATTGGGATGGACTTGTCGGTTCCCTTTCGGGCCTTTGTAGACTGCTATCGTCGCAGGGTGCGTTTCACATCACCAGAGGGCGGAGTGTTTCTATATAATGGAGAGTGGGATGTTCAGGCAAGTCGAGCTGGACCAGAGCATCATGGGAGAGGTGAAGCCATAGCCCAGATTGCGAGTTTATATCTGGATTACCAGGGGACCTGTCAGACGGTTTTCCCTCTAGTTGTTGATCATTTCAGGGATGTCTTCTTGGATGACTTTTCAGGTCTTCCTTTGGAGATAGAGGTGGATTTCTCCATCGATCTTGTTCCAGGAGCAGCACCGTTTTCCATTCCTCCTTATAGGATGGCTAAACCTGATCTTTAGGATCTCAAGAGGTAGTTAGAGGAGTTACAGGCAATGGGTTTCATCCAACCCAGTACTTCTCCGTGGGGTTCACTGGTCCTTTTTGCGAAGAAGGCGGATGGTACCCTCAGAATTTGTGTGGATTATCAGAAGTTGAACCAGCTGACGGTCAAGAACCAATATCCCTTTCCAAGGATTGATGATCTTTTTGATCAACTTCATGGAGCATGAGTGTTTTCGAAGATTGATTTGAGATTAGGATATCATCAGCTGCGCGTTAGACCATCTGATATACCTCTCACATCTTTCAAGAGCAGGTATGGTCTATATGAGTATACGGTTATGCCGTTCGGACTCATGAACGCGCCAGCAGTTTTCATGGCTCTGATGAACCGCGTGTTCCATCCTTATCTGGACTCTTTTGTGGAAGTATTCGTGGACGACATCTTGGTGTACTCTCACACTCGACACGACCATGAAACCCATCTTGATATCGTATTGAGTACACTGAGAGAGCATATTCTATATGCTAAGATCTCAAAGTGCCACTTTTTGATGGACCAGATATACTTCCTGGGTCATATCATCTCAAAGGTAGGAGTTTCAGTAGACCTAGAGAAGGTGAGAGCAGTAGTTTCTTGGGAGCATCCTGTAAACGTGTTTGAGATACAGAGTTTCTTGGGGATGGCTGCTTACTACAGGCGCATTATACAGGACTTCTCTGGCTTAGCAGCGCTGTTAACAAGCTTTACTAAGAAGTGTGTGAATTTCATTTGGTCAGAAGTTTGCGAGGCATCCTTTCAGGACCTGAAAGGAAGGTTGACATCAACACCGATCCTGATACTCCCAGAGCAGGGGCAGAGCTATACAGTGTACTATGATGCATCAGGTATTCAGCTGGGAGCAGTGTCGATGCAGGATGATCGGTTCATTGCGTACGGATCTCGATAGTTGAGGCCACATGAGAAAAATTACCCAACACATGATCTCGAGTTATCTGGAGTTGTTTATGCGTTGTGCTATTGGAGACACTATCTACTAGGAGAACATTTTTTGGTTTTCACTGACCACAAAATTCTCGAGTATATCTTTACATAGGGTGACCTGAATCTGAGGCAGTGAAGGTGGGTCGAGTACCTTCAGTCCTTTGATTTTGAGCTTGCCTATACACCTGGTAAAGGTAATGCAGTAACTGATGAACTGAGCAGGAAGACTCAGATACAGGCAGTGCAGGAGGCCAGTGGTGAGTGGAAGCTCATGGATTTGTTCTCTGAGATGCATTTGGAGGTGCACAACAGTCATGGGTAGACTTATCTTTCCTTATTATCTGTGAATTCTACCCTCCTGGATAGAGTGAGGATGATAAAAATTTCTGATTCAGAAGGCCTAGTTCTACAGGAGTTGGTGGCAAGTGAGGACCCTTCTCCTGGTTGGACAATAGGTAATGATGAGGTTCTGCCTTTCCATGGAGGAGTGTGGGTTCTAGGGGATATATGCGAGGAGCTGATGTGGGAGTTTAATGCTTCATCTTGGGAAGTTCATCTAGGGGTTACCAATATATACCATGACATGAGATGTCAGTACTGGTCGCCGGGTATGAAGAGATAAGTAGCTGGTTTTGTTATGAGGTGTTCCACCTGTCAGCAGGTGAAAGCAGAGCATCAGAGACCAGCTGGACTATTAAATCAACTAACCATTCCTGAGTGGAAATGGGATGATGTCGCAATGGATTTCATGATTGGATTGCCGAGCTCGCCTCATGGCAATGATGTCGTGTGGGTTGTTGTGGACAGACTCACAAATGTATCTCACTTCTTGCTGATCAAGGAGACCTTCGGTGTTGATGAGCTTAGAAGGATATATATCCGGGAGATAGTACCTCTTCAGGGGGTCCCTCTTTCTATCGTTTCTGATAGGGACGCCCTCTTCACATATCGTTTTTGGAAAAGTTTTCAGAGGGAACTGGGTACACAGGTGCTTCTGAGCACAACCTACCAACCTCAGACTGATGGCCAGTCAGAGCGTACGATACAGGTTCTAGAGGACATGTTGCATGCATGCGTCCTAGAATTTGGGGGCTCTTGGGAGAAGCATATACCCTTATTCTAGTTTGACTATAACAATAGCTTCTAGGAGACTATTGAGATGGCACCATACAAGGCTTTATATGGTAGGCCGTGCCGATCACCTTTGTGCTAGATAGAGGCAGGTGAGGCAGCTTTACTGGGGCCACAGCTTGTACAGGAGACTTCTGAGCAGGTCCAGTTAATTCAGAAGCAGATGTCTACCGCGCAGTCTCGTCAGAAATCTCATGCTGATTGCTGCAGATGACCTTTGTCGTTCGTGTTCGGGGATCATGTTTTCTTGCGTGTTTCGCCGATGCTAGGACACAAGCGGATCAGGAGATAGGGTAAACTTTCACCATGGTATGTGGGGCCATTTGAGATTCTGGAGATAGTTGGGCTGGTTGCTTATCATTTGTAGTTACTGTCGCGGTACCAAGCCATGCAAGACGTCTTCCACGTTTCTCAGTTGCGTCGCTATCATTTAGACCCGTATCAAGTCTTTCAGCCCGAGGAGGTTGAGCTGGAGGCAGATGCATACTTTGAGGAGCATATGATTCATATCGTTGATAGGTGCACGAAGGTTCCCCAAGGCTAGTCATTTCCTCTCGTACGGGTGCTATGGCAGCATGTCCAAGTGCAGGACGAAACATGGGAGCGGGAAACCGATGTACGTGCTTAGTGGCCGGAGTTGATCACGGATATATCTTCACCACTCTTGGAAGGGAAATTCGGGGAAGAATTACTTTAAGGGGGGAAGTTTGTAAGAACCTGGTTCTTATCTTTTAGGTACGAGCTTCTTCTTTTCTCTTTTCCTTAAGTGTTTTTAATAAAATATGGAAAATGGGGAAAAATCCTAAATTTTGGAAGTACACGCCGTGTATTTTTTTCCACACGCCGTGTACTTCTGGCCGTGTGGGGATGAGTACACGGGGGGTGTAGCCATGTCAGCAACAAAGGGTGTAGGAATCAACTACATGCTGTGTACTGGTCCTATACACACTGTGTAGTCTTTCGGCAGGCCAAAACAGTAAGGTGGTGGAGTAGCCGCCATCTGGGCGGTAGTACATGCCATGTACTCAGGAGTACATGTCATGTACTCATGTTGATGGGAGAACAGTATGGTGGTGCCACCAGAGGAATAGTTAAATAATGGGAGTACACACCGTGTACTTTGTTTTTTTTCTTAAATTAGGCTATAGCCTCCCCTGTTCATAGGGAAGGATTAGATCCGGAGGAAGGAGAGGGAGTGGATGACCGGACCATCGAAGATCCGCCGGGAGTTTGTCTGGAATCTGATTCTTCTTTGGACGATCTCGTTGGAACCACACGGGTAAGACCTCTCTTCTCCTAGAGTGTTTCATACCAATTATTTCTCTAGTGGGAGTTATTTGAGGTTAAGCGAGTTTAGTTCTTTGTCAGATCTACGCCGTGCATAGGCGTTTCTGGAGTCGACGTTCAGGTATACCGCTCGTTGGCATATAAAGTAGGTGTCTTGGTGTTAATTTTTCCATCTTTTGTGCGTTTTGTGTGTTTCTGTGCCACGAAACCATGTTGGGTTGTCATGTGGCTGAGTCCGTGGTTATTTTGAATACCTAGAATTGAATAGGTGATTAATTGTGATATTAAAATGCTGGTTGGGATCATTGCATGGATCCGGAACCACCCCAGGGGTGGATTCCATTGTTTAGCCGTTTGGATAGGATACCCGAGGGTATGCCTTTAAAGTAGTAATTGTTGAATTTCCTTGAGATTAATTTCACTTTTACTGCATAATGACATGTTGGGCATGGCCTGGTTACATTTTTAGCCTGAGGGAGTTGTTGTGATTAGCCTGTGGGTACTGCACTGTTTGGCCTGAGGGCTGTAGTTATTCCACCTGAGGAAAACCTTTTGTGCTTGAGGGCTTGACTTCTGTGCCTGAGGGTGACACTTCCTACGCCTGAGGGCTAATCCTGTTATGCCTGAGGGCTATACCTGCGGGTTGGATTCTGCTTACCTGAGGGTAAGATTTTTCTTGTCTATGGACATGGACTATTTACATAGAAATGAACTGTGGTGATTTCTAATATTTAATAGATTAAATGAATAATAAAATGGAAATTTAATTTTTAAGATAGTTACTTTTCAGTACTTCTTACATTATTGAATTTTACTATTTCAGACTGTTGTTTCATGCTTAGACGCAGTTGGACACAGACCTTTTGTGGGTGCCTACTGAGATATATATCTCACACCGTGTTTGGGTCACGCTTTTCGGCCCCAAGAGATTACTTTCCTGTAGGTGTAGATAGGGGAAAGAGTCCCTATACAGGTACATGATTTCTGCTGAGAAGTAGAAGGGAATGGGACCGAGCCTAGGCTCGCGATGCCGCTTCCAGCTATTTTTCTTTGTTTCGCTGTACTTTGCCTTTTGTTGTACTATGTTGATGTATAACATGTTCTGGCTGTTTTATTAGAACTTGGGACATGTAGCATCATTATTTATATACTATTGGTTGTATCCACTGCAATTGTTTATTTTTGTTATGTATGTTTTATTGCTTCCACTGTTCGTTGTATTTTTTATTTAATATTTTGCGGCGCTACACTTTGACAAATGAGGGAATAGTTTCCTACTAACAAACATGGGCCCTCGCTGCTAGTCGGCAGCCACTGGGATTTGGGGAAATGCGCTTGAGTTCACGTGGCGAACCGGGTTCAGGGAACCCATTGAGTGGCACCCAGAACCAAGACGTTACAAGCATCATATTGACTTCATTTATAAATATTTATTTAATATCACTTATGTGTGTCCCATAAATTAAAATTGTCAAAAAAGAAATTCCAATAAACTATAAATGTGTTCTCATACTAGTCTTACATATCTGATATTTTTATCTTTCAAATATTGGTACCCCTTTCTTATTCAATTTTTTCCATCATGAAGATATTGAGGATATATATTCAATGTTGGTAACGTCTTCTATCATACCACTTGTTCCAACCAAATATACCCCGAGAAGGTACGAATTAGGGTCTCACGTTTTTCTCATGCTATATTTCATCTTTTTCCCACATTGGTTGGTAGTAATTAAACCTATTATAGTTAATTTCACATCCACCAAAAAAAATGAAGATATTAAAAAACAACGTTATAATTTTTACTTTTTCACCAGCGAGGGATACTCCATAGGGAATAAACATGATTTTGTTTTAGTATACCAAAATCTAAAAAACATTATTATTATATGAATGTCATTTTTTTCATGGCCAATCCATACTAGGGTGACATGTATTATAAATGAATTCAAATAATTGTTCATCCTTCCTTTGATCACATCCCCTAACTCCTTAATTATGAACTTCTTCAAATTAATGTCTTATTAGTTTATCAACATTATGTTATCTTCCACAGAATATGTAATATTTATAGTTAATTTTATCATGAAAAACATTTTTTACTCCCATTAAATCCTTTATCTATGTAATAAGCACAATTAATAAGTGTATATGTTATGTGATGTGTTTCATTCACCACATAATAGCTTTTGTTAAACTTTTTCTTTTTCATAGGTATTTTACCCTGATTTGTAGTTCCCCCATTTATATATAACACAACACTCTTCATGCAGGTAAGTTCACTCTGGTAAATT